>OZ020310.1:56143016-61143016 GCA_963971305.1 Arcuatula senhousia
TAAATGGCATTTATTAAAAACCAAAAACACTCAAATGAGAGTCAACATAACTACACCATGACAATTATTTAATCCCAACACATAACACAAAACCTCATACAGAGAAGTCAAAAGTATATAGAAGACATTAATCAAAAGACAGGAATTATTATAATGAGATAACATACCTACTCGATGACAATTATTAAGTCCCAACACATAACATAAAGCCCTTTTTCACAATAGAAGACATTAATTAAAAGACAAAACACTTTATAATGAGGGTCAACATAACTACACCATGACAATTATTAAGTCCCAACACATAACATAAAACCCTTTTTTCACAATAGAAGACATTAAATAAAAGACAAAACACTTTATAATGAGATAACATACCCATCCATGACAATTGTTAAGTCCCAACACCATGAACACATAACATAAAGCCCTTTTTCACAATGGAAGACATTAATCAAAAGACAAGAAACATTATAATGAGAGTCAACATACCTACTTTATGACAATTGTTAAATCCCAACACATAACATAAAACCCTTCATACAGAGAAGTCAAAAGTATATGGAAGACATTAATTAAGCTTCTGAGAGAATTAGCCTGTAGTATATTTAACCTCATTTTTGTCTTAACGACAGACATGCTACTTTCCCTGTGTTCTGCCAAGTAATGTACAGAGGTATAATGTTAAGACGTTTATTGATGTTGGCAGGCTTATCATAAATGCTAATTTTACAGCGGTTGATGAAAAGTAAACAACACTATATCATGGACCTGTCATGTTTTAAAACATTAGAACTACTTAGTATCTATGATACTTTTCAACGGAACCAAAGTGGGCAAAACTGCGCGTACATTAATTCACCGGCTGGCAGTTAAATTTGATGGGGTGAAAACAGGTCATCATTTATATATCCAGATAAAGCCAGGGAATAAAACAGTTTTCATCCTTATATGCTTTCATCTACAGCCTTTTTGACATCAACTTACCTTTTTGAAAAGAGAAATCATGTAGCTTTCTCTTAGCTTATATGTCTATTATTTTTTTCGTTTGATGGACAAAAATAACAAAAGACCAGTAAATAAAGTGATAAACTGATACAATCTGTTTAAGGTCATAAAAGTCTTGATATATCTATAAATTCCAGTGTAACTTAGCTTATACAATACATGATTAAAAATATTATTTAAACTGCTCATTTCATATTTGATATTATGTATGTTAAATGAAATTTCAGTATCTTTTAATTCTTATTGAGGCTTCCTTTTAAATGTCACACTTCTACACCCACAAGTAAACCAAAATATCGTTTGAGGCTACCTTTTAAATGTCACACTTCTACACCCACTAGTAAACCAAAATATCGTTTGATGCCACCTTTTAAATGTCACACTTCTACACCCACTAGTAAACCAAAATATCGTTTGAGGCAACCTTTTACATGTCACACTTCTACACCCACTAGTAAACCAAAATATCGTTTGAGGCAACCATTTACATGTCACACTTCTACACCCACTAGTAAACCAAAATATCGTTTGAGGCAACCTTTTACATGTCACACATCTACACCCACTAGTAAACTAAAATATCGTTTGAGATTACCTTTTAAATGTCACACTTCTACACACACTAGTAAACCAAATAATCGTTTGAGGCTACCTTTAAATGTCACACATCTACACCCACTAGTACACCAAAATTTCGTTTGATGCTACCTTTTTAATGTTACATTTCTACACACTCTAGTGCACCAAAATAGCGTTTGATGCTACCTTTTAAATGTCACACTTCTACACACACTAGTAAACCAAAATATCGTTTGGGTCTAGCTTTCAAATGTCACACTTCTACACACACTAGTACACCAAAATATCGTTTGAGGCTACCGTTTAAATGTCACACTTCTACACACACTAGTACACCAAAATATCGTTTGATGCTACCTTTTAAATGTCACACTTTTACACACACTAGTACACCAAAATATCATTTGAGACTACCTTTTAAATGTCACACTTCTACACAAACTAGTACACCAAAATATCGTTTGAGGCTACCTTTTAAATGGCACACTTCTATACACACTAGTAAACCAAAATATCGTTTGAGGCTACCTTTTAAATGCACACTAGTAAACCAAAATATCGTTTGGGGCTACCTTTTAAATGTCACACTTCTACATACACTAGTACACCAAAATATCGTTTGATCGGACAAAATCTCCTCGACAATTATTGTTTACAATGTTAAGTAATTTAAGAAAGGATATGGAGTAAATGAACATGGGGACTACAACGCGTATGTTAGCTCCAACTGCAATTAATTTTTATGAGCTGTATGGCCATTTCGGAAAATTATTCCTCATCAGCAGCACTAGAACCCAAACAAAGGAAATCCACAACTCAAAAGATGGCCAAAATGCATTTAGCCAAACGAAATCCAAATTAATAATGCTAAGGGCAAAACTATGATGGAGGGAGTTTAACCTTAGGTTTTAGAATTTACATAAATTTATATAGTGGTTAAAAACAAAGTGTACACCTGAGAAGTAATCTCATGTACAAGTACACCATATCTAAAAAATAAAGAGCATACATCTTAAACACGGGGAATTGTTCTACTAACTCCACACGGCATAAAAGGCAAACTCTGGTAATAAATAATTTAAGAAAGGATATGGAGTAAATGAACATGAGACTACAACGCGTATGTTAGCTCCAACTGCAATTAATTTTTATGAGCTGTATGGCCATTTCGGAAAATTATTCCTCATCAGCAGCACTAGAACCCAAACAAAGGAAATCCACAATTCAAAAGATGTCCAAAATGCATTTAGCCAAACGAAATCCAAATTAATAATGCTAAGGGCAAAACTACGATGGAGGGAGTTTAACCTTAGGTTTTAGAATTTACATAAATTTATATAGTGGTTAAAAACAAAGTGTACACCTGAGAAGTAATCTCATGTACAAGTACACCATATCTAAAAAATAAAGAGCATACATCTTAAACACGGGGAATTGTTCTACTAACTCCACACGGCATAAAAGACAAACTCTGGTAATAAATAATTTAAGAAAGGATATGGAGTAAATGAACATGAGACTACAACGCGTATGTTAGCTCCAACTGCAATTAATTTTCATGAGCTGTATGGCCATTTTGGAAAATTATTCCTCATCAGCAGCACTAGAACCCAAACAAAGGAAATCCAAAATTCAAAAGATGTTCAAAATGCATAAAGCCAATCGAAATCCAAATATATATAGCTAAGGGCAAAACTACGATGGAGGGAGTTTAACCTTAGGTTGTAGAATTTACATAAATGTTATATAGTGGTTAAAAACAAAGTGTACACATGAGAAGTAATCTCATGTACAAGTACACCATATCTAAAAAATAAAAAGCATACATCTTAAACACGGGGATTCACACAAGAACGAATTCAATACTTAATCACAACACTTTGAGAGTTGTTAAATATTTTTTGTCGCTTTCAGTAGCGAAATGGTTTCCAGTGTCAGTATCGTCATCTTATCCATGTTATTCTTATTTCAAATTCTTACTCTCCATGGTTTTGCCGTATCAGTATTTCTAATTACATGCTTACCTTTTTCAATTGACATTCCAATGTTTTGTTGTGTGCCCCTAATTCTAATGTTATGCATACCTCTTTCATGTGACATTCCATAGTTTCGTTTTGTTCTTTCAGTTTATCCAGATTCTTATTATAGTTAGCCTTCATGTTTGACATTTGTTTCTGTACACCTTTGATAATCTCTTGATTTAAGCTTTTTTCGTGTTGCATCTGGTCTAGAATAGTTAATAACTTTGTATGTTCCTTCTGCAGGTTCTCCAAGCGAGTTTCGAAACGAACTTTCATGGCCATGTATTCTGCACGCAAAACTTTCTCATGATGTTGGATCTGATAGGCCACTTCCTCCTGTAAATGTGGAATCGAAAACATCTTTACTAAATAGGTAGGTCTAAAAATAACCAATTTTATGGGATATTGTCCGATAATTGCTCTTTAACAACTTTAAGATGACTTCGTAGTCCACTTAGAAGTTTAGCCTTATTTTTAAGAACAGCCTAATTTTCAAAATAAAATCACTGTTCTATCTGTGTAAAAGTTGAATGGTTAACACAATCTCAAAATTAAAACAAGATGACTAGAGTAAATCAGAAGCAAGCAGATAATATGCTTCAATGCAATTGATCCTACGTCAAGAAAACATGCCGTATCATAAAAGAAGCTGAACTGTTTGTCTGCAATCTGCTTGGTTAACAACGCCATCGTAAACGTTAATAGAATCTATTAAAATTGGTCCTAATGTTATTAAACTAATAGTTTTCGTCCAGAATCTTGATACAATCTAGGAATTAACAGCTTTCAATTATTACAAAGACCATAAAACGATCAATGTAGCGATAATACTAAATATAGTAATAGTTATCTATGAAACTCTACTTTAGTCAATGTTTAGTTTGTTTGCACACGTTTTATTCATGTCACTTGCTTCATGTCCAGAAGGAAGAAGTTATTTGATGACTTTGTTTTGTTTTGAATCCTTTTATTGCGTTATCTTGGGCCGTTGCTGCTAAATGCTCGTTGGTATACGATTGAAGAATTTGTTTCATGAACATTTATTTAACATTTCAATATATCACTTAAGCACTGGAAACTCAAGTGATCGTCTTTGTTCAAATATACAAAAGGCATTAATCTTATCAAAACAAGAAAAAGTACAAGTAAAGTAGCTTGAGAAAAATTCATTGGAGTTAACAAAAAGTAATCTTGGACTACATTCAAGGCCATCATTATAGATTTACATACCAAAATCAGCTTAATATGATCTCAAGTAGAAGGTTTGCTAAAGAAACAAGGTTAACATCACTACTGCTATTAAGACCTAAAACAAAGTTCTTCATACAAACCTGGTTTTTCAGCCTCTCAACATCACTACTGCTATTAAAAAACCTAAAACAAAGTTCTTCATACAAACCTGGTTTTTCAGCCTCTCCAGATCAGCGGACATTTTATCATTGTTGCTCATTTCTGTCGTTAACTGTCTAATTGTCTGTGTTAGCTCATCCTGCAGTTTTAACTTCTCATTCTTAAGCGTTCTCATATTAGCATCGTGTTCTACTTTCATTATCCTGATATCATGTTGGAGTTTTTCCTTCTGTTCCAAATGTTTGTGAGTTTCTTTTCTTAACAGCTGAGCGGCCTGACTTTCTTTCTTATCGAAGGATGCTTCATACATGGTGATTTTTTCCCGCGCAACCGACAGTTCTTGACCGAGCGTCGATCGGTCCTTATTCCAAAGAACCATCGCTTCACTTAATGCCTGTTTCGCTTTTTCCATTTCATTCTGCAATGTATTATTATCCGTGTGAAGTTTACCAATACTGAAGGCCATGTCTTCCAATTCTCGTTTAAGTCTCTCGTTTTCTTGTATTATATTCGAGGCTTTAGATTTGTCTTCTGAAGTTTTGAGTTGATCTTCCAGATCTTTTATTTTTGCATCTTTTTCTTTTATTTGAGAGGCTGAATCAGACATTTCATTGGTTAAAAAGTTTATTTCTTCCTGTTGCTCCGTAGTTCCCAAATTCATATTTTGTAAAATATCATCCTTTTCCTTCAAACGCTCATCACGTGACCTTATACTCTCGCAAAGTTCTCGTATATCATCATCCCTTTGCGAGATTTGATCGAGAAGTTGTTGCATATCATCTTCTCGTTGTTTAATAATGTCTTCGTGTTCCTGAATGATCTCATCTTTTCTAGCAATTATATTTTGCTTTTCTTTAATTGTATTAACATATTCGTTATTAGATTTTAATGCTTTTTCCTCTCGCGACTTGAAACCAACCGAAGCCTCCCGAAGTTGGTTACACAACTCCGCCATTTTTGAAAGCTCGTTTTCGAGGTCTTGCTTTTCTTTTTCCGTCGCTGAATGTTTCGTTTTCCAAACATCATTTGCCTAAAAAATTAAAATATTTATCAATGCACAAGAAAAAATACATGCAACTAAATCAGTTGTGGATTACAGTAAAGAAAATTTAAGAGATCAAAGAGATTCTTTTGATGGCTTAGAGATTGACGATACATAGGGTGCAATTTTGTTTTTCGATTCTGAGTTCTAAATACTAAGCAATAAGGAATACAAATTTCGAATCAAAATGCCATAGACAAAAAATAAAGGTAATACTGATCAATCTCAAATGTCCAAGAAAAAATCATGAGGTGTGGAATAAGTGAACGCGACACAGCTCACATTAACAAGTGGTAATTTAGAAAAACCACATAGCCAACCGCATACAGCCTTCAACGAGGCCAGTATGCGATGCTCGCCGTTCTGAAATGGCCCAATGATTGTACATATTGGTTTATCTAGTTCTGCAATGGCCTATGGTCTAAATAAAATGCATATAATTGTACATATTGGTTTATCTATCATTTTTGTTCTTTCGAACGTCAGAACGTTATTAGAAATTCCGATTTATGATTATACTAGTTATTCATAAATCCATGACGTAACGAGGAGATAATACCTTTACCAAAGTGTTATTGTTAGATAAACCACAATAGCTGTCAATCAAACGGATCTTATGAATCGTATGGATGAAAATAGAATAATTAGCTCGAGCAGTTTAAAATCAGGCCTCTCAACTAACGTAAGCTTTATGAATCAATAGAAAAATAATGAGACACGGGATAAGTGTTCCCAACACAGCCCACATAACAAGCGGTAATTTAGAAAAACCACAATGGACAATCATTGAATGTTGTTGGTTGTTTCTCGTTGTGGGTCTTTATGTGGATGTATGTAATTCATGACGGGGACACTAAATCACTGTACTACCTTACCATCACATTTTCTCCAAGATTTTAGAGATCTAATTATTCAATTTCTCATAATTTTTTGTAATATTGCATTGATGCTACGCTCTTCAACTTTTATAAAGTCTCTGGTGATAATTCGATTAGATAACACGCACGTCAGAGGCACTTAATAGCATTTCAATTGAATATGGGTGTTGTAGGTCACAATCTAATACCTTTGTTATTGTCCGTTGGGTATAAGATTATCGATAGCTAGACCACCCAACACATAACATGTTGTATGGTTTGAATAATATTAAAGCCTTTGAATATTTACCAGAATTTTTATCTTTTGAACATTGAAATATGGGGTCTGATAGGGTACGATGAATTGTTTTAAAATATTTTCAGAATGCTTGTTTTATCTAAGAGGCAAGCTCTCAGGCATCGAATTTCATAGGAAATACATTTTTTACTGTAAAATTGAGTACCTCATTTGTCGAAAAGCTGATAATCGTAACCTAGGGCTATATAAGTCCTATAAAAAGGGTTCTACTGTACATAAGCAATTTTGCTAAGCGACAGACTAGAAGTGGAAGAAGCAGAGAGGGGCCATTAGGGTATTCGAAAGTCTTAAAGGGCAAAGACAAAATCAGTAATTACAAACAAGAACAGCAAGAAGAAATAGACACAAAAAAAAACAGAAAACAATTGATAAGCAATCAACAATGCGAACTAGAGTCGTAATCAGAGCGAATTTAGGTGGTCGGCAAGGGTAATTTGTTTTAAACCTAGTTGTTTAGATTAAAAAAGTGTCCAGTAGGACTACACAAAACTTTACGGCAACACAAATGTACTCATCTGGAAGATGAAAATCCCGTTTTTGTATACATACCATTGAAGAAATCAATTTAGACGCGAAATGAACCTACACTAAATGATGATGACACTTTTCAAGACATATAATATAGTACAAATTAAGTAATAATTACGAGACGTTAACTTTCGGAATATTGCTACACAAGAAGGGAATAATGTTTGGAAAGTTGAAGTCACCATGTTTGTAAAAGAAATTCGAAAAGGCATTCCTTATGCCTGTGACGGGGAATGCCTGTGCCAAAAATCAAACCACTGCAGACTCCCACATTTCGCTTGTATGTCTTTGCTTTGTTTTTTGTTTTTGGTCTTCTGGGTAATTAAAAATGTATTATCCACGTAAAGGACACATCAGATACTAAGAGGTCAACTTTAAATTTAGATTCATATCTCGATTTCGACACACAAGGACATAAATCATAAAGCTCTGTGGCAGACGTGATTACTTCAATTTTACAATCGTAAACTTTTCCTTTTTGTATAGTAACATTCCGTCCTCTCCAGCTCATAGAGTTTACGTATCACATCTGATTCGTTATTTCAGAGCTTGTTGGGCATAGAATGATTTCCTTGATAGAGAGAAGCAGAGGTACCAATGGGGCATCCGAATGTCAAAGTCAGAAAGGGCAGAGACAAAACCAGTACACACAAACAAGGACAGGGCAAAAGAACGGACAACGTATAAAGCACGGAAACACAAAATCTACTGAATATCAATTAACAACGCGAATTCAAGAGAGCCACAAAGACAATTCAGGGTAATTTGCTCCCGGGTTCTTGTTGTAACTTAAACAATTTTATGTAAGACTGATAGACACGAGCACGTATGTTGGTGTTACAGAGCTTTTGTCGTCATTTACTGAATTTGACCAACATGCATTTAATCGATCGTTGGCAATGTAACGGGTGTGTTGAAGCAATCAGGAACTGCTTACTCTTCTGGAGCATCTGTTTTCTCTGATTTCGACTTGAGTTCACTTTGCAACTTGCGCTTTGGTTGTATTATTAGTGCGTGTTTCCGGTTGGTTGTATTATTTAGTGCGTGTTTCCGGTTTGGTTGTATTATTAATGTGTGTTTCCGGTTGGTTGTTTTATACGTGTGTGTTTCCGGTTTGGTTGTATTATTAGTGTGTGTTTCCGGTTGGTTGTATTATTAGTGCATGTTTCTGGTTTGGTTGTATTATTAGTGTGTGTTTCCAGTTTGTTGTATTATTAGTGTGTGTTTCCGGTTTGTTGAATTATTAATTTAGTGTGTGTTTCCGGTTTGTTGTATTATTAATTTAGTGTGTGTTTCCGGTTTGTTGTATTATTAATTTAAGTGTGTGTTTCCGGTTTGTTGTATTATTAATTTAGTGTGTGTTTCCGGTTTGTTGTATTATTAATTTAGTGTGTGTTTTTGGTTTGTTGTATGATTAGTGTGTGTTTTCGATTTGTTGTATGGTTTGTTAATGTATTGATTTTGTGTCTACCGATTTTGACTCTCCAGAATTACGACATTCGATAGACACATTGGTACACCTTTGCCTTTTCACTGTAAATCCAAATATAAAACAGACTTTCTAAAATATGAAGTCTCCTTATTATCCAGTGGGGATATGTGAGACGAAGAATGAAACAAAATTAAGCATTGTTAAATGAAAGGACAGTTTTAATATAACGTTAAGTAAGGTATAATCAGAAATAAAATTTAAGCAAGAATGCCACTGAAAAGAAATACAGATCTTATATTAGTATGAATATAACTTACTTCCTCAAGTCTTGCTTCCAAGCTACACACTCTCTGTCGGAAAAACTCAACGTCTTTGGCAGCTTCTTTTTCAAATTTAGTATCCGAATGTTCATCTTCGGAAGTGTTAAGGAGTTCATCCTAAAATAACAACATAATACCGTACTCTCTGTCCACTGATAGTGATCTTTATTAGGCATTAGTAAGGGAATACTTGTGTTGTGGATCAAGTTTGAAATTCATGGAGTCTTAAACTCACGCTTGGTGAAAAGGTCATGCTTGATTTTTATACAGATATGTTTTTTGGCTATCAAACAGTTTTACAAATCAGTGAAACATTGTACACAGGCACAAAAAAGTATGGATTCGAAAACTTTAGACAATTCACTACATGCAAATTATGTGTTTTTATGGAAAATCAACAGTTGTAACGAAGCTTTTAGCAAATGATTTCAACCAAACGTTTCTTCAAGGAAAAGACTTTGCTCTAGCCAAGAGTTGAAATGTGAAAGTCCGTGAAAAACAACAACATGAACAATGCAAGATATTTTTAATTTCATTTTATTTCTACGGAATTGCCACTGTTCATGCGTTTTTATGTGAAAAACTTAATTCACCAGATGAGAGGTATCAAATTATAACAACAGCAAAACAATGAATCAAACATTCGGCAAATGTAATGGCGGAATCATGCAGGACAAACAAGGTCAATGTCATTCTAGAACAAAGGGGAGGCAACAAACAAAACAGCAAAATGTATGAATATATCATCAATAAAATTAAATGGTGTAAAGTTAAATACTTTTATTAGTTTATTCATAGACATAAGAAACTATTTAAAACAAATAAATAAAAACGAGTAATAATCTCTTAAAAGATTTCGAAAAAAAATAAAAACGAGTATTTATCTCTTAAAGAAACCTTAAAGATATTTTATCTTCTATTAAAGGGAACAATAATGTTAATACACACTCCAGATCCCACTGAAAGGACAGTATCGATGCTTCCCGATGGTGTTCCGGCGGACAGTACTGTATCTACACTTCCGGAAGCTGTGTCGTAGTCATCATCATCATCTGATTCATTCTGTATAAAAGTTTTAAAAGTAAGTTTTTAAAATTCTGGTTCCAAAAATGTAAATCAGACCTGCCAGATTATGAAAATGAAAAAAAGGGGCATCAGTAGTCTACTGGTCTCTACCCTATATCGGTGGTAAACAACCTTTTATTAAAATATATTATAGCCACGCCAAATCGATTCCTCGTTCGCCGGAATCCCCATTTCTTTTTAAAAAAAGTTTATTCAAAATAAAAATTCCAGCGTCTTGTTTGAATTTCAAAGCGTCTGTGTCTAAAAAATTCAAAGCGTCTGTGTCTAAAATTATGTTTTACATTTTAGCTTTTGAAACTAGGTTCATGTGTATTTTTCATGGATTGAACATTTTCCATGTCCTTTAAATACAAGGTATCATTCATTTCAGTCATTTATTATCAAAATTTAAGATAGTAATATGCATAATATGCTATATCTATACATCATAAACCTTAATTAGAAGCCTTATATTTAAGCGCTTGCTTGATTTGAAGAAAATTTTGATTATTTTCTTTTTCTTTTTCAATTAAAAAAGCTGCTGTCCGCTTGACGAAAATTTCACCCCCCCCCCCAAAAAAAATGATGATTTTGAAAACAACAAACAAACTTAAACTAAACATTTCGCACGCTTGCTTCCTGTTTTTGCCAAATAATTCCGAGAAAAGTATCGATTTGGAGTGGTCTAATGTAGAAAAGATTCATCGATGCTTTGCATATGGAAAATCCTTCACGCTTTTAATAAACAAGACTGACATGACTGAGAGAAAAATTCATATGAACACGAGCTGCAATTCGTCGATATTTCAAAGAGAATTTATCAAGTTGTGAAAATTGAAATGCTGGCTGCAAAACAAAGGCTCCTTCACAATTGAACACCCTGAATATCTATCACATCTTAATACAATTGTTCTGCACCCGAACGCATCTGCTCATAATTTGGAAATTTCAATTCAATAAATGAGGTCTAAGTGTTAAAAATGAACGCTAGATGTAGAATGAAGAAAACATAATACCTTATTCAAAAGACGAACAAAAAGGCAAATTCGCATAAAGCTAGAAGTTCGCGCTACAGGTCACTACATAGTGGGTCGAGCGCAAACAATGTTATCCAGAGGATTAAAGGTTGCAAGCGCTTGACGGAGACACAAAGCATTCATAGCAGTGTATACCAATTTAAACATTCACCAGAAACTAATATACAAGAAATCGTTTAAGTGTTTGTCAGCAATAAGGATCAGACAAGCAGCCAAAAACACTCGTATTTAAAAGAATTTGCTCTCTTTGTTCTGTAATCAGCAAAGGTTAATTTAGTTTGATTTCATGTTAAGAACTTTAAAATCAAAGCGTTGGAATTGATGACCCCAAAATATTGCCTACCGGCAATTTTCTATAAGTTTTGTAAAAATATTTCTGGTGAAGTTTGAATTGGTAGGATATAATGCCAAGATATGATCGGGTAACACCATCTTAAATTTAGTTCAAAATGCTACAAAACATTGTATGACAATTAACCTCAGGTATATCATCATAGAAATGTATTAAATAATAAAGATCTTATTCTGTTCAATTATTACCTATCATGAAAGAAGATGGTAGCCGTATATTTTATGACTATTCTGACCTCTTATATCAAATAGGGCGTTCTTTTTTTATTAATTTACTTTGATTAATTGTCTGTAAATAACACCAACGCCCTGAGCTTAACATCAAATATGAGGCTCAATTGAGTCTTAACATCTGCACCGAATTACACTTTAAACACAAATTTAATTGGCTCATTTGATTGCGGTTACCAACAAATTATACATTTCAAGATTCTTTCAAGTGATTCTTTCAGTTTTCCATTTTCTTTCTCCTGGGAATCAATTCTGTCTGTCTTTCCGTCCATGGATCTGATCTTGCTCTCCTATTTCCTTGTTATACCTACCTTGAGGGTCCACAGTAATTACACTTAAAGCTCATATTTAATTTGCCTATTTGATTGTGAATATCCTCAAATTATATATTTCAAGAGTTTTCATCCACTTGGCAGTTGCTGCAAGTAACAACAAACCACAATATTCTTTTTGTAAGAACCAATTTGAGCTAATACATGGGAAAGAAAGGACACTTTTTCATTCGACAACCAGTAAAGAGTAGTGTTATAATTCTAAATACAAAAATTAAACTTATTCTAAAATATATTTGTGTCCAAAGCCTCGATGGCATTTTTGTTTCCTGATTTCCTTTCTACGCCTCCGAAAACGGCTTTCAGTTTTTCATTTCCTTTCTCCAACGTATCCTCTATGACATTTTCGGTCCCTTATTTCCTTTCTTATACCTACCTTAACAGCCCAAAGTGACTCCTTCAGTTTTTCATTTTCTTTCTCCAGGGTATCTATTCTGTCTTTCAGGCCGTGGATCTGATCGCTGGCTATTCTTAAATGTTTCTTAGTTTCCAACAACTGAAAAAGAAAATAAATGCAATACACATTCCTTTTCCTACAATACCAGATAAACAAGAGGCTCCCAGGAGCCTGAATCGCTCACCTGAACTACACAGATACATATTTGTAGATATTATTGTGTATAACCATATGCGATTTAAATTTATGAAATATCTTGATTAGTTTTCAAGATATTGGGCTTAATAAGTGCAAATTTGGCAAAAATTAGAAAAAAGAAACTCCCACATCAGCAGTCAGATCTTTTCCGAAATTTCAGGACAGGTAGATCTTAATATGCTGATCACTTTTGATTCTTGCACAATTTTGATATCTGAAACCAGTTTTGAGTTATTAGCAAAAAAATGAAATTTGTCCCTATGTTCTATTTTTAGCCATGGTGGCCATGTTTTTTTATGAATCAAAAATATGAACGATAGAGTTGTAGCATATAAGCTATCAAACAGTGTGCCATGTTAAGATGCAGTTGGTCTTACCGTTTCAGACAAGTCAGGGGAAAAGTAATGAACAATGGTGAATATTGACGCTTTAAGGGCCATAACTCCTGAAAGAAATGGTTCTACAGCTTTGACCTAATTACATGAATTGTAGATCTTGATGTGCTTAATCATATGCAATTTGAATTTTTGAAATATTTTGTATAGTTTTCAAGATATAGGGCTAAATAAGTGAAAAATTTTGAAAAAAAATCCAGAAAAATGGCAATAACTCCTATGTCGTTTGTTGGATCTTCTTGAAAATTTCAGAGCACGTAGATCTTGAAATGCTTATCACTTTTGTCTCCAATCAGAATTTTGATATCTGTTACCGTTTTTGAGTTATTTGCAAAAAACTGTAATTTGACCCCTGTGTTCTATTTTAAGCCATGGAGGCCATATTTTTTGACGAATCAAAAATCCGAACGATAGAATTGTAGCATTAATGCTATTAAACAACTGTGCCAAGTTTGGTTGAAGTTGGATGTATGGTGTCAGACAACTTAATCTTTGAAATTCAGGGTAAAAGTAATGAAAAATGGTAAATTTTGACGCTTTAAGGGTCATAACTCCTAAAAGAAATGGTTCTACAGCTTTGACCTAATTACATGAAATGTAGATCTTGATGTGCTTAATCATATGCAATTTGAATTTTTAAAATATCTTGTATGGTTTTCAAGATATAGGGCTAAATAAGTGCAAAATTTTGAAAAAATCCAGAAAAAGGGCAATAACTCCTACATTGGTTGTTGGATCTTTTTGAAAATTTCTATGCAGGTAGATCTTGAGGTGCTGATCACTTTTACCCTATGCCAGAATTTTGATATCTGTGACCGTTTGTGAGTTATTTGCAAAAAACTGTATTTGACCCCCCCCCCTGTTCTATTTTTAGCCATGGCGGCCATGTTTTTTTACGAATCAAAAATCCAAACGATAATTTTGTACACATAATGCCACTAAAGAACTATACCAAGTTTGGTTGCAATTGGACTTATGGTGTCGGACAAGTTAACGTTTGAAAAATTGTTTACAGACGACGACAGACGACGACGACGACGACGACGACGACGACGACGGACGCCAAGTGATGGTAAAAGCTCACATGGACCTTCGGTCCAGGTGAGCTAAAAATCTGTCAAAGTAAAAAATGGCCGGATTTCGTTAAACAGAAAGTAGGTGAGAGACAGACTGGAAATCGAATCTCACGTTATGGGACCAAACCCTGATGCTGCATACCAAATATCAAGTGCCTGATATTAGTAGTTGTGAAAAAACTGTTACGGAAATATCTTCACAGCTCGCCCACCGCCCGACATTGACCATTTTATAACCAGGATTTTTCACTCCGTGAAATCCGGTCAATAAAATCATATTCATTTTTTAGCTTTTATTTGCCATTCTTAATGTAACTAAATATAAATGCTTCCCAGTTTCCAACAGCTACAAAAGTATAAAAGAAAAATGGAATTTATTCATTTTCACGTCAATGGATCTGATCGGTTGCTGTTCTAAAATATTTTTTAGTTTCCAAGAGCTGACAGAAACAACAAGAGGCTCCCAGGAGCCTAAATCGCTCACCTGGTCTTGATGTCAACCCTATATTTTGTAGAGCTAAATGAGCTGAACATTTAAGCAAGCAACATCTACTATAGTTTTCATTCTATAGGCCAAAAACACAAAAAACCGTTATTTTAGGGGCCGTAACCCCTATAAGGGGTTATCTGACAACTTCAACCCTATGGAGACTTTTGTAGAGCTTTATGAGGTGAACATTTAAGCAAGCAACAGCTTTTCTCTATCTGCTATAGTTTTCATTCTAAAGGCCAAAAACATGAAAAAGGTTATTTTAGGGGCTGTAACCCCTATAAAGGGTCATCTGACAACTTCAATCCTGTGGAGACTTTTGTAGAGCTAAATAAACTGAACGTTTAAGCAGGCAACAGCTTTTCTCTATCTGCAATAGTTTTCATTCAATAGGCCAAAAACATGAAAAAACATCATTTTAGGGGCCGTAACCCCTATAAGGGGTCATCTGACAACTTCGAACCTTGGAGACTTTTGTAGAGCTAAATGAGCTGAACATTTAAGCAAGCAACAGCTTTTCTCTATCTGCAATAGTTTTCATACTATAGGGCAAAAACATGAAAAAACGCTATTTTTCACCTTTAAGGGACTGTAACCCCTATAAGGGGTCATCTGACAACTTGGACCAAATGGAGACTTATGTAGAGCTTTTAATGCTGAAGCAGTAGGGTGGCGTCAGATTTCATTTATCTCTTATACTTTTTGATTTACAAGCCAAAAACAGTAGTCTGACCCCCCTGGTCTATTTTTAGCAACGGCGGCCATGTTTTTCGACGAATCAAAAATCCCCACATCAGTTCTGTGGGGGTTACCCTAAGGTACCATCAGACCAAATTTGGTTCGAATCTGTTCAGCCGTTTCAGAGGAGAAGAAGTTCGAAGAAAAGTTAACGACGCCGGACGACGACGACAGACGACGACGACGGACGCCAAGTGATGGCAATAGCTCACATGGCCTTTGGCCAGGTGAGCTAAAAATGGATAGGACATTCACTTATTTCTTCAAAGTCAGCCCATGAATCTTATTTAAAGGGAACATGCAAAACGAAATATACTATTGTCTGATCACTGGCAATTTTTAAATAATCCTTAGTTTCCAACAGCTGAAAGAGAAATACATGTAGTTTTGTGTTTCAATCCATTTGGATTTGATCTCAAGCTATTCATAATTGTAGCTAAGAACATATGTTCCTCAGAGTGAAATATGGAATAAGTTTTTTTTCCTTCATTTTATGACTCTAATCACTGGCAGTTCTTAAATGCTTCGTGGTTTCAAACAAGTGGAAGTGAAAATATAATATGGCATTTATATCGGTTTTAAGTCGCTGAATTTAATCGCTGGTCATTCTTAAAAAAGTAATTTAGAAACATGAACGCAAAATTGGTAATGACAAGATAGGAAGAAAAACCAACACAGAGAACCATTTATGAAATTTCAGAATTGTATGAAGTCATTTTATGAATAAAAGGATTTACTGATTGATAGAACAAAGTTCCCATGAAAAAAAAAACCATTTAAAACCATGTACATTACGAGGTAGCGACAAAACCCTAAATTACATCATATGATATATCCAGGAGCTGAATGAAAACCTAACAGGGTCTACCGAAGCGCTAATTTTTTATTTGTCCACAAACTAGTCGTTGAAACGGCAATAATCAAAATTAAAAGAACAGTCAAGCAATATGGACTTATGGATACAATATTGAGAAATAATTAAAGAGGCAGAGGTACTAATGGGGCATTCGAATTGCTGTCTTCACTCAAAAAATTTTACGGAAGACATCATGCATTTGTAGACAAATATGGGATTTCGATCTCTCAGATGAGTGCAGATGTTGGTTTGTCATAGAGTTTTGTTTTATCTTCCATTACCGGATTTGACACGCTGAATTGACTGTAGGGTGTGCTATAGCTAGCAGGAACTGCTTACTCTTCCGGAGTACCTGAGTTCACTCTTGTTTCGACTGGAGTTCGCGTTGATGATTGATATTCAGTTGTTTTGTGTTTCCATGTTTAACATGTTGTCTGTTTTTGTCCCGTTCTTGTTGGTGTTTACTGGTTTTGTCTCTGCCCGTTCGGACTTTGGACACTCGGATACCCCATTGGTACCTCTGCTTCTTCCAAAGGATGTAAAAGATAGAAACAAATGTTACCAATTTACCAACAGGCCAATCATTTTCAATGCTGAAGATGGGACCTAGAAAGTAAATCAGGCATTTACCACAATGTATTTCAAAAGAAATGGTGGGCTAAACCAGGTTTTATGGCGCCAAACCTCCCCCTTCCATTGCGATCTTGAGGTCCAGTAACATGATTGTGAAGAAATAATAGGGATATTGAGGTGACTTTCAGGACAACATTCAAAATCGAAACGACAGGTAGCAGCAGGCCAGTGAGGGCAAAATTGCAAAGCTAATGTATTAATTAAATAATAGTCCTGTTAATGAAGTATAGATAGTCAATACTCCTGGCATTTTTTAAGGTGAAAATCTTTTTGATGAAATTTGGAAAATTGCATTTATAACAGAAGACATTGTTCATTGTTTTACCTTCAGAGAAAGAAGATATTGTGATATCACTACAACGAACTTAAATGATTAATTGGAGAAGAAGAAAAAGATTCATCTGCTTTTAGGCAAATTCCTAATAATAGTAATTCTCAAACAAATAAAGGATGCTATTGGTGGAATTTTCATAATAAATAAACCAGAAGGATTCGTGCATATATCAAATTGTCACCTTGTAGCTAATGCCTTAATTTTAGAACGGTCTGTTAAATCATGTAAATGGAAATCATAACTACACAAATTTAGTGGACTTGAATAAGCTTTTCAGATATGACTTAAATAGTTTCCCCACAGTTTAAATTGGAATAAATGCTTCATGTGTTTTTTTCTGTTACTAACCTTTTAATGCATAAATGTGACTGCTTTCGCAACTTTTGTACTACATACATGACATACATGTATTTTTTCTCAGACCATAATGGTCTATTTAGACAATGTTTTGTGCCACACACATGTATATTTTTCTTAAAACATAATGGTATATTCATTCTATTGTGTACCACATACATGTACATGTATATTTTTTCTCACGTAGATGTAGATGAAGGAAACATCCTCCAGCTGTTGCTATTTACTTTTACGATTTTGGTTATTTGGCAGTTTGTTCTTATTTTGTTTTGCTTTGAAGGAACTGTTAAATAATTCTATATTATTGCACTTAGCTGTAACTGTTTTCACTTAATTAATAATGAATTTATAAAATTATTGTAGGTTTTGCTAGTTCCGATTATTGCTGTGATGAAAGGGATATATCATTGGTCTTTTTCATATGAAAAAGATGAATTGGAAAAGTATCTTCTAGTGAGTAGGATAATGGTGGACTAGATAGTCTATTTTCTCTTTGAAGTTTATAATGAATTTTTATTACTATCTTGGATTTGCCTCCATTTCACGAAAAGATGAATCGGAGAGACATATATTAGTTTTAGTGTACAGAATAATGATGCAGGGTATATGTGTTATAATTCAGATATACTTAAATTTGCCTAACTGAACCTTCAAATTGAAATGCCAAACTATTTAACATTTGCACAAATATAATTTATATACATTTGAAAATCTGAAACTTCTAAAAATCAAATTATCATACTCCAATTCAGTAAATTAATAAATAAAATGTCTGCATCTTGTGATTAAAAATTATGCTGCAACGGAGATTTTGCACATTTAAAATAACTTAAAGAAAATAATGAGATGTGGAATTAGTGCACGCGACACAGTCTTCATAACGAGCAACATGGGCCAATAGCAGAAAAGCGCCAACTGGCTTCGGTGAAGGCTGCTGATGTTTCCTATTGTGGTTTTTTTTCTAAATTGTCGTTTGTTATGTAAGCTTATTCATCATCTCATTAATTTCTATTAGTTGGCTTCAGAGCCCAGATTCTGGTTTCACTTTGTCACTCGGGGGCCACTTTCTATATAGAAGGTACAAGGCCACTGGAATAAGTACCATTCGAGTTGAGAATTTGTGATGAAGTCGGGAAAACAAGCACGACCAGGCAATTCTTAATTCTTTTCTAATACAGATGTATTCATACATGTATTAAAGTGTATGTTAATTGACTAAACATCTTTGAATAGCTACAGATAAATAAATGATATCCATTTTTATCTTCAGTTTGCAGCATCAATTATGGGTGCTTTTTTCAGTAAAAATATATTATAAGGTATCTTATTTTCAAATTCAAAATATATGAAAAGGGTGGGGTTTCAAGATCTCAGCCGGCACCTCCCTATTCAGAAAGTATAGAAGTGCCCCCTCCCGAGGTTTGTCAGTGTGTTTTGTGATAGATAATGTAATTTCAACGGATTGTCCACAATATTCTAAATATTTTAATTCTATAAATGGGTCCACCCATGTTTGTCCACAATTAACATTCCAAGTACTTTTTTAAACACAAAATGTTTTCATTGATTTTCTTTTACTTTTCGAGTATGCTTACGTCATTTTGCAGTATTTCTTTTTCCCGCTCGTGCAGTTTGGCGTCATCAGACATGGCAGACGACAATGTCTCAGTAGATACGAGAGCAAGCTTCTTCTCTGTGGCGGCCAGTTTTTGTCTTTCCTCTGCCAGTATTCTCTCAAGACAATGGACTCTCTTTCGAAACTGACCCTATTAAATAGACCAAAAAAAATGTACAAGTAGCTAATGATTGTGATTCTCATGTTCAATAAAGATCGGTAAGAAAATTAATTATCATACTTTTAGTGTAACTAATGAGGGGTGGCGGATATCAATTTTAATGTCACAAGTGTTGAACAACGCCTGGATATTCCATTGATTCTACGAGTGCCTATTTTGGTTTAATAGATGCATTCATTTGACCATATAAATAAACCCAAGGAAGTTTTTACATTTTTCACATTTGGAAATATAGTAGATGGCAAGCTACTTTTGACTGGTTATATACGGAAATATAAATGTAATAACAAAACTACCGAACTCGAAGGATCAATTTCATAGGCCAAAAAGAACAGACAAAACAAGAAAGGCATGTCGGTGAATTTGAACACCGCAATCGTCATGACTTTATTAATAGAGCCATTTCAAAAGAAATGATGCGTTAAACCAGGTTTTATGGCATCCTTCTTCCATTGCAATCTGAAGAGTCTGGTAGCACCACAAAACACAACACGGTTTGGAGACATAATAGGGATACTGGGGTGAGCCAGTACAACAACCAGCCAAACACTAATCAAAACAACCACTAATCATTATATAGGGCATAACACATATATACAGTGATAATTGTGTTAAAAAGACAGATGTGTCATAAATAAAATTGTAAATCATTACAAAAAAATATAAATGCATGAGCTGAAGACATGATTGAGCTCCAATATAATCAAGGTGACCATTGAGGTAAGTTTACGTTATTTCTGGCTTTCTATATATACCTCATAAAAAGCTGGAATGCATGTGGGCATATGTTGTTAGACAACCATTACGAAATCCTGCTAATAAGTACTGTACATGTATTACTAATCTTATTCAACCGTCTGATATTAAAGTCATTTAGCTCTCTGATTTATCAGACATTCAAGCCAAAATCAGCACCGAAAATTTCAAAAGACACCTGGAGTTTTGAACAATTTTGAATTCAAACAATTGAAAATTTCAAAAAAGATATAATTGTTAAATTCGAGCGCAAGACAAATCTTATGACGAGGCGTGTGACTACCCTCGAGGACCTCTGGTCTAACCGAGGAAATAGTTTGTTATTGACCAAGTGGTTTCATAATACAAACTATCAGGATGGTTTCAGTAAAACTATTAGACACTTTCTTACCTCCCAATCCTTTTGAATTACTGAACGTTTTTCTCTTTTACTCAGAGACTCGGGTGATCCGGGAGCTGAACTTCCGCGGGAAGTACCACCGGCGAAAACTTCATCACTTCCGAAGCTGACGTCACTAAGGACGCTAACGGTCCTTGCGCTGTTTTCTGAAGAGACACTGGTTGATTGGCTGATTTGGTCGGCTGCTATTCTTTCCAATTCTGCTTCTGCTGCGTCTGCGCGGTCTTTTACAATATCAAGAAGATTGCTGAGAACCTGAAAGGTTAATTTACAACTACATACAATGATGGGATTCAGTAACACATTAAGATAAGATAAACGAATTAGAGGTGGGAAAGAGGTATATATCTATTGTTTCTGTAATCAAAACGACTTGACATGTGCATTGAAGACGGTCTTGATTTGTCTTGTAAAATCAGTACTAGAAACAAACAGAGTTTCAAAGGTCAGGATCCAAGATGGCAGCCAATATCCAACAATACTGAAACCATACTTGTAACATAACAAAAAACACATAAACCAAGTGCAAAAAGCAACATGAACTCGTCTTATGTTTATGTTAGAACGAGAGTGCTCTGGAAAGGTAAGCAGTTCATGCGTGCTGCAACATACAAGGTACTAGAAATCAAACATTAATTCAATGAATTTATTTAAAGAATTTGTGCTGTAGTAAATTCGTTCCAAAATGTGAAACAGCAAGAAAAATATATTACTGTCAATCACAGACACAGAAATGACGTTTCACCAGGTGACAGCACAGCGCAATCATGATAATATTTTCAAATACTAATATACATAACAGCACGTCCTAAAGAAATAACACCCGTTAAGTTGAACGTTGAATTCGAATATAAACAAAATGCTTTTAAAAAAAAGCCAAAGTCAAGTTTGCAATATTTCCAAATAATTATCCAAATTGTTGCACTTCCTTAAAGAGATAACAGACTCACGTCATTCTTTTCTTGAGCAATATCAAGTTCCCGAAGTATATCTATCTCTTTTCTCCTGAATTCAGATTCCTTACTTTCCAGACGAGATTTCAGTGACGTCACTTCTGCGTTCAAGGCTCTGATGTCTGCGTCTTTTTTCTTCAACTTTTCTTGTATAATCTCTGGAAGGAAGATAATTATTGTGTACTACAGGCATATCTGTTAATTAGAACAAATGCGGAGTACCTGTTGCTAATGAGCGTGGACGTAGAATGAATTAATGTAAATACACAACATGATATGGTTTCCCGCCAAGTGTTATGTACGTCTGCTCTCAATCAATTAGGATAAATCTTTTATAATATAAAATGCATTAGGAAGCAACCATTTGATTTTAGAAGGGGCTATCGATATTTTCTTCCTCCTTCCTTTTTATTTACGGGAAAAAACTAGTCTGGATGATGTTATGTGCGCGCTAGCGCGCAATTCTGTTTTTTTAAGCTACTATCAATTTCTCAGCCCAAAACAACATCCTGCTTGTTTTGTAATTAAAAGCATTGCACTGTCTTTTATTTTTTTTATTTTCACCATCCTACCTTTTTATTTCATCTTCCACCATAGCCCTCACCCCAAATAAAAATAAAATGGTCGCTCCCTTACTTGTACACCATTTGAAACATCATATAACACGTACATGTATAAACAAATTCATAACAATTGGTCCACTGCAACTTAGTTCTTGCATTTGTCCGCACAAACTCGTGTAATTGATAAGCTTGCCTCAGTTTTGAACAATAAAGATAACCTACGAGTAAGCAGCAAACGAGTGACCAGCAATTATTGTATGAGGTTATCACTAATATTCGAAGAAATGTTAAAAATATGAAGGGAATACCGTATAAGGACAGCCAAGACTTATGAATACATTAAAAAAAATAATAAGATAAGGTGTGGATTAGGTTCGGTTATGTTAATTTAAAGCCCGTGTCACATATAAGGAAGTTATTTAATCGACAAGAACCAGAGATCCACTTCCTTGTAAAAAGTTCAATGTAAGTAACAAGACCATTAAAGGTATAGTTTTCCAAATCACAAAGCAGTCATAGATTTCTCACCGTACCGGAAATTGACTTGTCAAAACCAGCAAAGTATCTCATATAGCCTGTTCAGAGTGGCAACCAAAGAACAAAGCCTGTTTACAGAGGCAACCAAAGAACAAAGCCTGTTCAGAGTGGCAACCAAAGAACAAAGCCTGTTCAGAGAGGCAACCAAAGAACAAAGCCTGTTCAGAGAGGCAACCAAAGAACAAAGCCTGTTCAGAGAGGCAACCAAAGAACAAAGCCTGTTAAGAGTGGCAACCAAAGAACAAAGCCTGTTCAGAGTTACAAACAAAGAACAAAGCCTGTTCAGAGTGGCAACCAAAGAACAAAGCCTGTTCAGAGTGGCAACCAAGGAACAAAGCCTGTTCAGAGTGGCAACCAAAGAACAAAGCCTGTTCAGAGTTGCAAACAAAGAACAAAGCCCGTTCAGAGTGGCAAGTATATCATAAAGCCTATTCATAGTGGCAACTAAAGTACAAAGCCTGTTCAGAGTGGCAACAAAAGAAAAAACCCTTTTCAGAGTGGCAAGTATATCATAATTAGCCTATTCAGAGTGGCAATCAGCTAACAAAGCTTGTTCAGAGTGGCAAACAGATAAAAAAGCCTGCTCAGAGTGGCAAACAAATGA
This sequence comes from Arcuatula senhousia, assembly GCA_963971305.1. Lineage (NCBI taxonomy): Eukaryota > Metazoa > Mollusca > Bivalvia > Mytilida > Mytilidae > Arcuatula > Arcuatula senhousia. The sequence continues at coordinate 56,166,572 of OZ020310.1, forward strand.
CAAAGCCTGTTTAGAGTGGCATACAGATAACAAAGCGTGTTCAGAGTGGCAAGTGTATAATAATAGACGATAAAGAGATGTGGAATAAGTGTACGCGACACAACCAACATTAAAGAAACGGCAATTTAAAAAATCACAATGGAAAACAGCCAGCAGTCTTCAACATGACCAGAGGTCACTGCTCACTGTCTTGCATTGGTCCAAGACTAAAAATACAATACATAAGATTCAAACAAATCCCTAGAATATCAAAGAAAGACCCATTTCTGGACATAAAAAAAACAACAACAGATAGTAGACAAGGACAAACAAAAGCTTTGACAAGGATTTCTGGCTTAGGACAGGCACATATAAAATGTGGCGGGGTTAAACTAGTTTTTTGGGCCCAACCTACCCCTAATTGTTTATCTTGTACAAAACACAAAAAAATAACACACTTTAAAAATCAAATCGATAAAAGTTCAATTCACAAAGAGAGAACCTGAGACAAGAGTACTATACGACAACAACGAAACGTAAAGGAACTCCCTTGAGAACACTCGCAGTTACTGACAGCTAGCTAAGAAGCATTTATCGATTGATGTAAAAACATCAAACATATCGATTCTAAATCCAACATAACACTTCAAACAACAAATGATTTAGAATTATATCATCATACAAAACCGACATATTTGATCGCTGTAATAAAGCTTGTTAAGAATGGCAATTATACCATTAAGCCAGTTCAGAGTAGCAAGTATATCATAAAGCCTGTTCAGATCGAGTGACAAGTTTATCATAAAGCTTTGTTCAGAGTGGCAAGTTTATCATAAAGCCTGTTCAGATCGAGTGGCAAGTTTATCATAAAGCCTGTTCAGAGTGGCAAGTTTATCATAAAGCCTGTTCACAGTTCAGATCGAGTGGCAAGTTTATCATAAAGGTTGATCAAAGTGGCAAGTTCTTCATAAAGACTGTCTAGAGTTGCAAGTATATCATAAAGTCTGTTCAGAGTTGCAAGTATATCATAAAGCAGTTCAGAGTGGAAAACAGATGATAAATAAGAGTACAATCCTTCTTGTTTTTACGCAGGACTCTGTGTCATTGTCAAGTTGACATCGATATAAACGTTAATAGGATTACAAAAGTAAAAAAAAATAGCTGAAGCATAAGAAGTAAATAATATGTTAATGAAAATATTTGTTGAATGTTTAAAACTACCCAGTTGGCGTTTCCTGTTGTGAAGGCAAAAGATTGAAATCTGTTGAAATTAACTAAAAATCGTCAGCTTGTTAAACAATTTAAATCTGTTTGCCAAAGTTTTAAACTTCTGAAGCACACGTTAGCATCTTAGAAATCACAAAGTTATTTGGCTTTGGGAGGGGACATTACGAGGGATAACGTGATGCTTACATAGCTCAACGTTGTTGTAGTTACGATAATCAAGCATCGGCGTTACAGCGATCTTGCCACATTTTTCTGTTGTTGATTTCTCCAAAACGGCACAGGCGTTTGGGTCCAGGATTTATTTTTATTTATTGTGTGTATATATAAATCTAACCCTCGCTATTTGACTATTTCCACGTGGAAAAAGTATAGAGACGAGATGAAAATTTTAATATAAACGTTATTTATAATAAAATAAAATCCTGGACCCAAACGCCTGTCCAAAACGGTAGTATATTATTGGTCAAAAGACCCTTTTGACGATCTGTGATGGCTAAGTATAGTTGTGTGTCATTCAGTAATAAATAAATAAGACGCGGAATGTATATTTTACTGTTTTTTTTACCATATTTGGATCGTCGTAATTGCAGTTACGATAATCCGCTTGTTTTGACAGTGATCTTGTGACAGACTCTCAATAGGAAGCCAGAAAAAATGAAAATAAAAGAATCGAAATCGGAAATCCAAATGAGTTTTTGAAAAGGGCTATTACACACCGTATTACTTGATACATCAAAACCCAACGGATACGGTAAAAACTCATCTGTCCTCATTTAAATAACAAAAGAAAATGCATCGGAACTCACTGGAATATAAAACGGTTGTTGATGTACGTATCATTTCCTGTAGTGTTAAATGAGAATATATGGGTTTTGACCGTATCCTCTGGGTATAGATGTACAGTCATGCAACACGGTGTGTTTTAGACAACGCAAACCATTAGCATTGAACACAAAGCTTTATAAGCTAAATGTAAACTGCACATTTTAAAAGTAAAAGTTTGTGGTTTGAGTTTTACTAGAGCAAACAAAACCAGATGTTATCCCTTACACAACAATCTTGGAAAACTTTCAAAATCCTTAAACTAAATAAAATTGTAATTTTCTAGCTCATCCTCATTTACGATGCTGAACACTGGTGTTTCAATTAACTAATTAGAACGGTTATAAATGTTTTTCTTTTGCCAAATTAATTACAAGTGTACTTCAGGGGCAAACACGTACAGCTGAACTACCATCAGTAATTGAAACATGAAAGATAATTAATCAGTCATCATTTGCCTAGCTCTTTGCATGGCGAACATCAGTATGTTTCTCTGTTGTGTAGTTAATATAGTCATGATAGTATTACACAGTTATTGATTAAGAACCCCATTATAAGTCTATCCAAACTTTAACATATAGTCTTAGCCCGGAGTCTTAGACAAACTTGTGTTCTTCTTGAAGTAAAACAGAACCCAATTTCCAACTAAAATATTAAAGTTAGATTTTGTCACATATATTGGAAGAAATTCCAAAAAATAACAATCGGCCAGAATGGTTTAAGTTTTATAATTAAGCAAAGTCTTGAGAACCGATGCTTGTTGCTTTTCAACATAAAAAAGGAAGGACGAAGCAACAATGTCTGTAATTGACAAATCATTTTCTGCAAACTCCAAGTTCCATGCGATCTATTTCTATGTAGACTTCTCAAGAAGTGATGAAGAAAAATACATGTACCTTCAAATTAGAACAAGACAATGTCCAAAAGAAGACACCTTGAAAGCATCACCATGGCGGTACAACTAAAACATACATGATACCTCGAAGTCAGCACCATCATAAACCGAAACACAGCCAAAAAAAAAATCGACAAAAGGAAAAAAAACAGAGCAAGATATACACAAAGTGACATCGGGTGTCTGAGTCACAGGGGCGGGCTTGAATTCTAGTTAGTTATATTGGCTTTAACAAAAAATCGATCCCCTACTCTATAATACCCACAAGGGAAAACGTGTACGCGACACAGTCCAAATAAACAAGCGGCAATTTAAAAAGACCACTGTGACAATGAAAAACCGCCATTTGCCTTCAACGAGGCCAGTAGGCGCTGCTCACTGTTTTGCGATTGGCCTAAGTTCAAATTGAATAACATACAACTTAAATACAGCGATGAAATAGTCAAAAAAATACACCCTTCTTAAACAAGGAACACGCACAAAACCTTTAAACGACAAGTACCACTTCAGACAGGCACATATATAAATTGTGGCGAGGTTAAACTTTGTATTTTTTATATTTTTCGTTCTCCTTGATGAAAACAAGCCATGCATTCTATCGCCAGAACTTTGTTCTGTGTTTTTGTGCCAAGATCAAATCCACATGGAAGATATGCAGGCACACAGACAACGTTTAGCTGACCTTTGACCGCGCATGAAAGACAATACAAACAAATAATTACGCTTAATTAACACGTAATGAGACGAGACGCCGACTCAATAGAGTTTGTAGTAGTTCAATAGCATTTGAAAGTCGTTAAGACTTTTATTACCGAAGTTCTCTTGCATGCGATGCATAAACAACGGAAAATGTTTTACAAAACTACAAACAAAAGAAAAAACATTCAGACATGTGATTCTATTTTAACCGAAAATCTTGAGATGTTAGCTTTTTACAATTCAAATTAGAATTTTAATGAGTGGGTGCGTTGTAACTTCATATTAAATATCTAAACTGCTGAGGGTTCTAATGCTTGAATCTGTTTTTGGTTATAAACTGTCTGAAACAAGAGGTCCCAGGAGTTTTTGTTCCATATAGTTATATGGAAAGTCAAACTTCATTGGTCAAGGATTTTTTATGCCCTAGCAATACTATGAAGGTAATGTAACGGCGATGATCATATAGAGGATGAAAAATGAATATGAAATGATGATGAGAAAATAGGGTGGGAAATAAAGGAACAGTAAATTGTGAAGACCACTGAAAACGGGGAGAGGTGGGTAGGGGTGAAAATTTTAAGAGGGTTTTTCGTACATGAACCGTTGCACTCTCCAAACATTTTAAACACTACGGTCAGTGGTCAGGGTAACTGTATTATAGACATGACAACCCCTGCAGACGAGGGTCAATCTATTCAGTCACCAAAAGTACAAACTTGACAAACTTGGTCGGTCTGTGGGCTGAGCACTATGGGATATCAGTATCCCATGAACATAACTCGCCTCTTAATTATGACAAGCTATGATCTGCTGCAGGCCTACTCGTCAGCCGGGCTTTGCACGAGACTATCAATTTTTGTATAAACGTTGATTGTTTGATTATGAAAGCATAAATAGACTTACCAGTTATCTCTTACCTTATGCTTTTTTATTTTTCAATTTGGTTAGAAAGTATTACAAAAGTTTGCGAGTGATTTGCCAGATTCAGACACCGATAAATTAATTTCAATTTCGTTTTCTTAGTCCTGAATAACGGTTTAATATTAAAAAAAAGTTTTTTTTTCTCTCTTTAACTTCACTCCACTCTATACTGATCTTCACAAATTGGTTAAAATAACTTCACCACTTGTGAGTTATTTTTCTAGGTTTTTAATAAAATAGACAAATATTCTTACATCATCACTTGTTGGTTATTACCTTTCTAAACTTTTGAAGCTTTTAGTTACTCGCCAAGGCTCGGATATTAAAGAAAATATTTTAACTTTTTCGATTGTAGAAATTTTATTACCAATATTCTGGTAATAATGTCATGAATGTATGTTATGTTGCTTCAACGTGTGTCTTAGATTTCTTCTCAAACGTACATCCCATCCATTCTTATATCCACGAAAAAACATGAAAATCCTAGATTTTGTCAACAACAATAAAATTAAGAGATGATGCAGCTAAAAAAAAGTTTCCGAAATTAAGACGTCTGGCTAAATGATCACTTTGTTATGCGAGCTGTACACATATTCCACATCTCTTTAATTTTTTATTCTTTTTTCAAAATATTTTTCCAAGAAATCATTTTTCTAAGAAATTAAAAGATGATATAGGCGACCTACACAGACTTTTCCCAATAAATGCGCTTAACGGAATACAAATCCCTTTTCATATTTTCGAGACCTGTCTAAGTTTCTTAAAAAATGTGTCTCTAAAAAGGCTTCAAAGGCAAACATCTAATAAATATTATCCCGGTGGATTTTAATAAAAAAAAAATGATATTTTTTGGACAATATTTGTAAGCAAGTGTACCATAATTTTTTTTTACAAACAATATAAGAATATATGTTTAAGGTGTTGCAAAAGTATACAAACGAGTTAAAGTGTGTCATTTTTACGAGGTGAAAAAAATGTCCAATACTAAATAAACACATGATATGCTAACTGATTAAGTTTTGACAAAAGAACAAAGCTGTTTTTAATAATAGTAAACCACAGTTTGCATAAGAAATTCAATGCCTTAAACTTAGCAAAGGTGCATTTAAAACATTTAAAAAACTTGTAAGGCAGCTTTTAAGGTATAACCATTTTGCTATCTGTTTGAAACGCGCGTCAGGCGTAGTAAAATTAATGTCTGGAACTTTGTTGTCATTTTTATTTTGAACACCCGTGACGTTTAGCACTGCTGGTGGAGTTTTAATTCCCCGAGGTTAGCCCGCTCCGGCACCAACACTTTTGTGTTGGAGAACACATCATAGCTTTAAATTATCAGTTTAGATTTCAAAATTGTCTAAACCCTAAGGTTCTTCCTACCCGAGACATAGGTTGATCATCTTAGTAATAATTTGGTTCCCAAGTTTAGTATTTTGGTTTTACTGTTCTATGCTCTTTATAATCATATAGTGTTTGGCATTTCAATATTTTTGGTAGAGCGCCTCTGAAGAGTCTTGAATAGACGAAACGCGCGTCAGGCGTAGCAAAAATTATTGTCTGGAACTTTGTTGTCATTTATACTTTGAGTGTACATGTACATGTGAAAGGGCTTTTTCATAGTCCCGAGATATTAATTGGAATCCAGAAGCACGAAGAATAAAAGGTTAAGAATACAAATAAAATTTTATACATACAAGGCAATATTAAAATGCTGGGACAAAGATCGCACTTGATGGCAAATTTAAAGAATATAATTTGAGCAAATAAGGATTCTTACAATTGTCATGTCAAATTGATTCTTTTACATATTTGTGTCAGTTGAGCAAATAATAGTGTTTTCTTTTATTTTTTTTTAAGTTAGAGTAAATTAAGCCATTCGCTTTAAAGTAATGCACTATGCATAAGGAAAAAATCGTTTCATTAGAATTTGCAGGGATGAAATACGTTTGGATGGAGATATTTGGTCTTGTAACATAATAGTTAAATTTGAATTACTGGACAAATTTAAGATGCCATCAATTTTTATCACTGTCTTACCTTACAAAAGAGAGAGTCAAATTCCAACTTTTATAATCACAAATAAAAAGATTTACCTAGACAACTGCCGACCAATTATCAACTTCACAATTCTTTGCTTTTTTTCTCCTAAGCACTTCTTAAAAAGTCACGTGATACCTTAAAAATTATGAACTATCAATCACAAAAGACGATGGTTGCAAGTCTATCAATAAAGTTTTAACCTGCATGTAGCATCTTTAACATGAGGAAGTCATTTTTCTCTCTTTAATTAGAAGAAAAAATAATTTTCAAAGGTTTGTAAATGAACACTTTATTAAGATTGATGGGCATTGTTTGTAAAGTGTTTCTTCTTCTGGATAAGTATCAGCAATTTACCAGTACAACTTGACTTTTGCAAGTAATTGTTGATTTTTTTTTCTGTTTTGGAGTTCACAACATTTATTTTCTTCTTTTTTTTTTACTTTTTCTTTGTATTTCTAAATTTAGTATTTATTTAATCAGTCTGCAACTGAGATCTTTCTTAAAATGCTTATATTTCTATTTTTTTATTTTTCTTTTATTTTTACATATATTTTGTTTATGAACATATATCATCATCGACAACATTGTTGCAGGGAACCAAACGTCACTTTAAAAAAAAAACAAACTTTTTGTAAAAACGGAGAGTAAGGTCCAATTCGTCGCCCGGGAAGCGTTTTAATGGCAATCGATAGTAACAGACGGATAGACGGACAGAGAACCAGGCGGAGATTATTACCAAATTTATTGCCACCTCGTGTATCGGAATTTGAGAATCACATGACCAAAACTATTTTTTTCATCTTAATATGCCGGAAGATTAATCATATCTGATGTTCGCTGATCAGATAGCATAAAGACAAACCAGAACATACCATGTTTCTATTGTAAACAAAAAATATACACTTCATCAATCTGATATCTATTCCTAACCAACTGTTAGTATTTTGATTGCTAGCAGCCTCTTCAGGAAACATTAATATCATATCTCTGAACCAAAGCATCATATTCACAGGTATATTAGCTATAAACAAACAAAAGTCAAAAGGTTTTTGGCTTCATCTCTGTTTACCGTTGTTTCAAGAAAAATAATTTTGTTTTGTTTTGTTTTTTCTTCAAATCATGCATTTTTTTCCGACACATCATACGTGCATGTCCATAGCCAGGAAAGGGCAAAGAGGAACCAATGGGGCATCCGATTGTCAAAAGTCCAAAAGGGCAACGACGAAACCGGCAAACACGAACAAAAACACCACGAAGAAACCAAAAACACAAAACCAACCGAACTTTTCTCCCTTGTTTAAGAAGGGAGTCTTAAAGTATTACAGGACTAGATTTAAATTTTATGTTTTTTTTTACCTTTTGGTCAATCGCAAAACAGCGAACTGTGCCCTGTTTGAAGGCTGTTGACTGCATGATTTTTTGATTGTCGCTTGTTTATATGGACTGTGTAGCGTACACCTATTCAACTTCTCATTATTTATTGTTCTCCTAATGTTAACGGCCTATTCGAAAGAAATTTTCATTTGCCAATTATGGGGCGTTTTAGGGGGAAATCCTAGAAGGTGCCATAATGCAGCTATCAACCTATGAGGAATGTCGTAGAGCTGATTTCGTTGAGTATCAATGCAAACAATAGCTTTTCACTATCTTACAAATCCTAATATCTGAAATGGATTCCACTCTATGGGTCAAAAAAAGGAAAAACCAGAGTTAAAACCCTAAAAGCGGTAATCTGAAGCTCTGACGCAATGCGGACTTTTAAAGAGCCAAATGGGCTAAAGGTTTTAGCCATCACTGCTATAAGGGGGCATCCAACAAATTTGACCTAAAAGAGACTTTTCATAAGCTCATTGAGTGGACGGTTTTAGCGAGCAATAGTTTGTTTTTCTATCTATTATAACGCAGATTTCGTTTCATGGGCCATTCATCGAGCTTCAATGCTGTTATAACATTGTATTATACTGTGGGTTCATTTATTTCCGTGGGTATCAATTTTCGTGGTTTTCCAAAAAAAGAACATTTAAATTTTGTTTGGTTTTAAATTTCGTGGCTTGCTCATACATGTATTATTTCTAGAGAATCAATACATAATCAGCATTTCGGGGAAGATCAATTTTCGTGGTTGACAGGTACCCACGAAAACCACGAAAATTGATACCCCACGAAAATAAATGAAACCACAGTATTCAGTTTTGATTAGAATTCTTCCGCATCTTGTCCTACAGTGCTAGAAAACGCATTTTAAAAATAAATTGGTTATCAATAGTTATCTAAACAATCAACATACTATTGATAAACAGCACTGTTACATCCGTAACAATATGACAAAAAATAATTTTCACTGATTTACGTTCAATGCTATCAGATTGACTCAAAAGTCTTCAAAAATGAAGAATATCTCAAGCATTTCTTAAATTTCCGTGTCATGGACGGATGCCAAATCAATGTATATCTAGGCTATGAAAAAGATATTTTATTTAGAAAATTCACAGGTGGTATAAATTCGATATCCTCAACCTGGTGCGCTAACTACCTGACTTCATCAAAAAGTGTTTAAACGATCTAGAATCACCTGCAAAATTACCTCTATCATTTGTCTATTGTTAAACAATCTTTGTTTTGCCTCCAAAAGTGAGGTGGTCGTCGATTTCAAAGGAAGTACAGTAATATTTGTCAAATTTCTTTACCAGCTTAGTTTGTACTTTTTGGATTAAATTAAAAAAACACCAGTTGTAACGTTATCGACATTTAGGGAGCGACCATTTGATTTTTATGGGGGGCTATGGTGAAATATTAAATAAAAAGGCAGGATGGCAAAAAATCCAGAAATGAAAAGACAGGACAGTGCTTTGAGTAAAAAAAAAGGCAGGATGGTATTTTTGGCTAAAAAAATTATAGTTGCTTAAAAAAAAAAATCCAGGCTCGACTTTTTCCAAAATAAAAAGGCAGGACGAAGAAAATATCCATAGCCCCCCCCCCCTATAAAAATCAAATGGTTGCTCCCTTATCAATTAGCAGTGAGATTAAAGAAGGACTCTGGCATTTGGCTTTCTTTTCCATAACATCGGTTAAAAAACTTTTTATCTTAAATGAGTAAAAGTATAATACTGACAAAGTCAGATTAACAAAAAACCTCCAAATGTTTCCCGTAAAAGTGATCAAATGACGTTAAATATTTAAATAGGTTGATGTTGTGTTTTCGTGCTGTTCTCGTTTATGTTTACTGTTTTTTTTTGTACCCCGCCACAACGCGTCGGAGGGACTTAGAAATGGTCTCCGTCCGTCCGTCCGTCCGTCACGTTTTATTTGTGGGTGCAACTCCTCGGACACTACTGAACGAATGTTGCTGAAACTTTACACACTGATAGGGTACTATTAGTAGGTGATCATCCCATATTTGAAATTTTCAAAATGGCCGCCGTTTCCTTGAAAGGTACTATATAATAATACGAAAAAAAAATTAGAAGCATTATTTACAGTTTTCGCGTTATTTACGAATTTGTGATTTTCTGATCCAAAAAATGGGACTTTGTCAAAAAAAATTTATGTTCACTGGTTTCCTTCCTTGTTTTGACTGAATGATTTTGTCTCCGAAACAACAGATTTTTATCGTTTCTCAGATAATATATCGATCAAATTCATACCATACAACTTTCCTGCGGCGGCGGGGGACACATGGCTAAGCGTAGCAATCTTGTTGGTTTTGTAGTTGCCCTTGCGGACTTTTGACACTCGAATGCCCGTCTAATGCAACGACATTGGTTATAAGCCCAGGTGTAAAAAACATATGTGGACAAATAAATTGCACATTCGAAACCAATGAAATGATAGCACACCACCCAGCATCACATTGTGGGCGACACAAAATCATGACATAAGGGGTTCGACAGTTTTGAATTTCAATCTAAAAACCGAATTCATATGTAATGAAAATATAACATGAAAAAGACTGCATTTACTGCATGAACAATCGAAAGTGTCATATTTAGCGAATTTGAAAATCAAAGCCTGCACTTTTAGCGAATGTTTGTTCTGTGAGAATTTCTGTACTTTCAGCCAATTTGAATTTGTTCTTTAAGAATTTCTGTACTTTTAGCGAATTTCAAAAATTGAGACGTACTTTAAGCGAATTTTAAAACCAACAGAGAATCAAAGGTACAATGCGAATCGTACATGTCATTCATGCGTATTCTATAAACAGTCTTGGCCGCAATTAATAGTTACGGAAGCCAATTACCTGCCCACGATTGACAGTGTCAAAAATCTGACTTTGACAGATGAAACAACTATTCTGCAGAAACCGTGACGAAGCAAAGTCAAATATGTACAATCACTAATGAATATTGATAGTCAACACTCGCACTTGTGTACCTTAAAGAAAACAAGAAAAAAATGTTCATTTATGTTTTCAATTGTGGAATTTCTATTATGAACTTATGCGATTTTGCAACGTATATTTATTCCAAATAACAAAGAGTACTATATCCCGATTTCTCTAAATTTAGATGAAGCGGCAATGCATTAACGCTGATTATTTGCTTTGCTGCACTTCAATATTTATGATTTTTATACCCGCCACACGAAGTCCCCCCGAAGGTTTCCCAATAACTTGAAAACGCGTCAAAGGATTTGAATGATATTTTGCACAGCTGTTAAGTACAATAAAAGACTAGTCAAGTTCGATTTCCAACATGATCCAAAAAACAGTTTTCGAGTTAGGCCACTTTGAAAAATCAAATTTCATGATGAGTTTCCGACCAATAACTTGAAAACGCGTCATGGGATTCAAATGATATTTTGTACAGCTATTGAGTACAATACAATACAGGTAAAGTTCAATTTCCAGCATGATCCAAAAAACAGTTTTCGAGATAGGCCACTTTGAATTCAAAATGAACTTTTGATATTATAACGTAGCGGGGTATCATTTAATGTCCCATTACATGCCCTATTTTTTTAATTTGTGTCTCCATATTCTCCATTTCCAATATATTTGGATCTAAATAATTTTGTGGCTTTATTGTCATATTTTTTACTTTACAATTACTTTAGATATATATTCTTTAGATCCTAGATCAATTCAAGTGGCTTGCATTGAACCTTTTACTCAAAAATTAACGTTTGCGTTGAAGCTACTTAGATCGTTTTACTGTGTCGCAATGCTTTTGAGCAAATCGAATTAATCGATTGTAAGACAAGAAATAAAAAAAAAATTGAAAAATCGAACGTTCATGTTATGTGTTTTTTGTGCATCTGAATCTAAAAGGAAGATAGTAAAGATATAATTTAAGTCAAGTGAATAAAACTTGAAAACCAAAAAAATGTATTTTTGGCAAGTCATGTTGTAAAACTGTTGTTTTAGTTGAATTATCTTTTATGTTTGGGGTCTATTAGAGGGTCACAAGTCTTATCTTGGCCAAAACATGAATGGAACATGTACCGCCATACAACAACATGAGATATGCTGGAGGTTAACAATGCTTATCTCTCCCATATCAAGCAGAGATCATATGAATGAATGCTCACTACTAGACAGGCGTTTCGGACGTAACATTTGTATCTCATACACATCGAGCATGAACATTGCGTTGACTATAAGATGAGGTAAATTAGGAGTTTACAAGCCTTATCTTGTTCAGATACGTATCCAGCTATACCTGCTGTTATTTCTAGTTAAAGGAATAGGATGAGACGTCAAGGTCAAATATGAACATTGCTTTTAGTATAAACAAAACTAACAAATTATTCTTAAAAGTTATTTGTTTATTTATTTGAAGCCTTTTGTTCTAAAAGAGATATTATTCCAAAAGCCAAAAGAGGTCTTATCACAATAGCTTAAAGAGGTATCATTCCAAAAGCCAAAAGAGGTCTTATCACAATAGCTTAAAGGGGTATCATTCCAAAGCCAAAAGAGGTCTTATCACAATAGCTTAAAGGGGTATTATTCAAAAAGATAAAAGAGGTCTTATCACAATAGCTTAAAGAGGTATTATTCCAAAAGCCAAAGAGGTCTAATCCAAATAGCGAGACATAGTGTAATTGAATGTGCGTTCAGATAGAAGGAATTTTTTGATCAGAAAGACTGTTACGAATTCAAATTATTTTCTCCGACAGACTGCCCAGTTGCAAGCTATCCGATATTTACAATACCTATATCCTCGGTGTACACCTTATTCTGCAACCAGCAATTTGACTAAAAACATGTATCAAAGGAACCGATAAAATCTAGACTAAGTCACCTGTGTCTATTCACAGGCACTTGTATACAGGATAACCAATATGGTGTCCCACCCCCTTTTTTTCAAAACCGATTATTTTTTAATTATTTCTGTTACATTTCTCATTTTCACTCATATCACCGGTAAAAATGCCATGCATGTGACACATATGTGTCACGTATGTGTCACATGCGTTTCACACGCATGTGTTTGAGACGTTTCCTGCCACACATGTATCACATATGTAGATTTCAAAATAATATTCAATATATTCATATGATTTTATGCATGCATTGCGCACATGTGAAATTTCAACATGTGTTTCACATATGTGAAACGCATGTGGGTCACACATGTAATACACGCATGTGTCACATGCGAATCTACAAATACATGTGACACATATGTGGAACAAATGTGATTCACATGTGACATGCATGTGGCATTTTACATGTCTTTCACATGCGTGGCATATTTAGCAGTGTACACATGTCAAATATATGCAAATCTACCATCAAACAGTATCTACTATCCATATGGGGTTACTGACTGTTTGATGGTAGATTTGCATATATTTGACATGTGATATATGAGTGAAAATGAGAAATGTAACAGAAATAATTAAAAAATAATCGTTTTGAAAAAAGGGGGGTCGGGCACCATATGGGTTATCCTGTATACAAGTGCCTGTGTGTCCATTGTGTTATTTGTCTGTACTTTTTTACATTTTAGAATACAATTATCAAAGTAACTTTACAATAGTTAATAAGAGATGAAAGAATACATAGAGAGTCAATATAACATAAGCATGCATGAGCCTTCTTTGTGAATTGATAAAAGTCACATTCAAGCCAAGAAAACAAATACAAAGTCGTTATTAATATGTAGGTAAATTTGGTTAAAATATAATAAGTTTTCAATGATTCAGTTACATTAATTGCAATATGATAATGTGAATTCACTTATTTTCGTGGTTTGATGAAAACAAAAATTAGTTCGTGGGATCTTAAATTCGTGGCTCTGAAGTCAGCAGCATACGGATCAATATATATAGTTTCATTTCCGTTGGGTATCAAATTTTGTTGATCGAGGCCACACTCGAAAACCACGAAAATTAATGCTTCACTAACAATTATGAAACCATCTGTTAGTGAAAGTATCTGTTTTTTTTACAAGAATGTTGTAAAGGTATGCCCACTAATCATAAATGAGATCCACTTTCACAAATATACGTAAAATTCTAAAAGTAAAATATTTACGTGAAAGAGGTAAGGACAGGGTTATGGTTTAATAGGATAAAGTTTATGTAAAATGTGAAGCTTATAATTGCACCATGTAATAGCGCCGGATGTTTTTTATAACGGACAAACGGACAGACAAGGGTAAACGATATAAACTTCTGCTTTGAAATGGGCTTATAACTAGTGTTTATTTGTCATGAACACAATATAGTAAAGAGTAACCTGGCATCCTGGTCAATATCATAACTGGCAGTGGCTTCCGGTCGACTTATATAGAACATGAAGTTATGAAGATTTTTACCCATGTTCCCAGGTTAGATGAAAGAATGAAGGGCAGATTTGGAGATTTTGGAAATGAGATCCAGATATGGCTATGAAACGGGGTCCAAAGTTATTTTTTCTGAAAACTGAGTAAAAACTACATTTTCAAAAGAAGTGGGTTCTAACCTATCCGCCACTGCTTTGCTGTTAGGTAAATAATCAATCACAAAATTACTTCTCTACATAAAGCACGATACCTGCTTCTTCCTCCATATCCAGAATTCGGTCCATTAATTCTTCTTTTGTCTCCCCTTGTTCTTCATCCGCTTCCGGTATAAAAGAGTCTTTCAATTTCCGGTTTTCAAGTTCAAGTTGACACAGTTTCTCCTGAAGGCTATCTACCTCTTTCTGAAGTGTTTCAACCTGTTCACATTCATCAGTTAAGGTACTTTGATCTGTAAATGATTTAGAAATAAGCGCAGGTTTTGTCTCATCGATCTGACTTCGGGTGAATACGAGAGTTTGGATTGGAGATGACGTCACACTGCTCCCACTGTCAGGTGAAATATTACTGTCTTTGAAGCATGTCTGTTTGAGACAGCTAGAATGTTCCCCGGGAGATATTACACGTACATCAATTACCTTGTCTTTAGCATCAATATTGCTTGACAGATCTAATTCCAAATGTTTCTTACGTTCGCTGTAGTTTTCATGGTAATCTTTATCTAGCGATCGCGATTTACGTAACTTTGATTGGCGAGTTTGAGAAATTTCAGCAGAAAGTTTTTCGATTTCACGATCTTTTTCTATAATTTTCCATTTTAGTTCGTCTAGTTCACAATTCAATTCTTTAAGCTTATCTTCATAATATGAATTTGGAGATGTCGGAGGTTGCGGAGTAGATAAAAGCTGATCTTTCTGAACCAACTGAATTTTCAAAGCCTTACATTCATCTAACCATCTATCATTCTCGTTTTCTAAATCTTGAACTTTCCGTTTTGTTACCTTGAGTTCCTGCTCATTGAGATCGAGTTGTAGTTTTAAATCAATTTCTGTTTCTGTAAATTCGGGTTCGTCATGCTTTTTAGTATTCATATACCTCGTTACTTTCGATGCAGACATTTTCTTCAGTTGAACGCTCAGGTTCTCGTTTTCTTCTTCAAGACCATCTCTTTGTCGGCGAAGACTTTTTATTTCTTCCTCAGCAAATTGTAGTTGATCTTTTAGGTCCGTTTCGCGCTCCATACTATCGAATAGTTCA
The DNA here is from genome assembly GCA_963971305.1 of Arcuatula senhousia. Lineage (NCBI taxonomy): Eukaryota > Metazoa > Mollusca > Bivalvia > Mytilida > Mytilidae > Arcuatula > Arcuatula senhousia. Next base: position 56,182,133 of record OZ020310.1, read on the forward strand.
CGTGTTAGCTGTGAGATGTCTTTTTCTTGGCTGCCTTGTTGTCCAATTCTTCCCATCAGGACCTGAAGAGAATAAAAAAAAAACGATTACATCAAAAAAGAGTTTTAAAAAATCAAAAACTAGTAGTTCAACGCAGTCATGTTCTTACGTTAACCATGAAAAGTGACTCTAAGAACAGTTTAACTTGTTTATTTGATAGCGTTATAAACAAACAAAAGCCAGTCATATATATATATGTACGCATCTACTCTTAATAGACAAAAAACTGTCACATGTATCCGTTGCGTTCACCTTAACAGACAACACCCTGTGGAGAGTGACGGTGAGTTAACTTTCATTTAATTATCATTTGCATGAGTCTGTTCTTGACAGACAAAAGTGAATTTCGAGTTATCGTTTGTCTGTTATCATTTGTATCGTTCTGTTCAAAACAGACAAAACACCTGTCAACAATTTAAAACTTTTGAATTAAAAGACAGAAAACCTGTCAAATGTTAACTTGGATTTATCATGCACAAGAAACCGTTGATTATTATATATAGTTACCTCGGAGTAACCATAAGCACGCTTTTGCTCTTAACAGACAAAATCTGTCAAAAGTTACCTGTGAACTGTCATATGAATGCTTCTGCTCTTAACAGACAAAAACTGTCAATAGTTATCTTGGAATAACTATATGTACGTGTCTGCACTTAACAGACAAAAACCCTTTCAAAAGTTAACTAGGAGATATCGCATGTACGCGTGTCATCTAAACAGACAAGCAACTGTCTATAGTTTATTTGTAGTTATCATATGTACGCGACTGCTCTTAAGAGACTTAAAAACTTTCAAAAGTTAACTTGCAGTTTTATCTGACATATGAACGCTTCTGCTCTTAACAGACAAAAACCTGTCAACAGTTATATTGGAGTAATCATATGAGCGCAACTGCTCTTAAAAGACAAAAACGCTATCAAAAAATTTATTCCGAGTAATCATTTGTAACCAACTGCTATTAACAGACAAGATATCGTTAAACAGTAACTTGAAGTTATCATATACATGTACCGGTATGTGCGTCTACTTTAAGGGAGCAACCATTTGATTTTTAGGGGGGGCTATGGATATTTGCGCAATTTTTTTTATTTTTAAAGCAACTATTAATTTATTAGCCAAAAATACCATCCTGCCTTTTTTTACTCATACCACTGTCATGCCCTTTTATTTCAAATTATTTCAAATTTCACCATAGCCCCCCCCCCCCATTAAAAATCAAATGGTCGCTCCCTAAACAGACAAAAACGGTCACTTCTGCTCTAAATAGACCGCAACCTGTCAAAAGTTGACTTGGAGTTTACATATGTACGCGTCTGCATTTAACAGACAGAAACCTGTCAAAAGTTGCTTCTAGCAGACAAAAGACTTGGTTTTGTTGTTACTGTTTTTTTTCTTGTTGTTGCTTGTTTTTTATGCTTTTTTATGTTTGTTGTTTTGTTGTTGTTTTTATTGTATGATAATTTGTTTACCATTACTAGTTAGAAACTTGTGTATTTAAAACAATAATTGAGATTAAATATCCATCAACATAAACGTGAAATGTAATGTTTTATACGTCATCAAAGTATGCGGTTTCAAGCATTCAAACAATTCCATTATTCTTATTCTTCAAAGTGTTTTTTTTTCTCTTTAAGAATAAAACAAATGATTCTAGCAATTATTCTTCAATCAAATGAGTTATCGTTCTTAGATATTCCATAATAAATCATAAACCATGTGCATTTAGTTGCAGTTCGCAATGATTGACGTAATATCACACCTGCTCATAATTGAACACTGATTAATGTAAAAGGTGTCGAAAAAGCGAAAAGTTTTCAGTAAGATGAGAAATAATATATCAAACTCGTTAAATCTGCTGCAACACAAACAGTACAGTTGCAACATGAACTTTTAGAGGAAAATGGGTTGTTTTAGGAAGGTTTTAACAACCAATCTGCCAGAAAATAATGCAAATCGTGAACTTGTTTCCAGACAATATTATCATGTTAACTTAATAGATGGTTCAAATAAAAAAACCTTCGTGAAAGACTTATTTTGGCAAAATATTTTATTCGGGAAATTCAAGATGGCCGACCTACAGGGCTCATCAGTACTACTGGGTTTCTTGACTAATTACAAAAAGGTCGCTTTTGGCCCATCTTCCAATTATAAAACTTGAACAGGAAACCTTCAAAGGAAATACCTCGGCCTTCAAAATAGACATAAGTTTTGAAAATTTTATGACCATTACCCAGCATTATTTAGGGGTCACATTAAGGAAGCAAAGTGGTAATCAAACATCATTATACCGAAAAGACAAAGACAAAATCGGTAGACAAAAAATCATCACAACGAAACAAACCACACAACAACAACCAAATCAAAACAAACAAGAGGCTCCCAGGAACCTGAATCGCTCACATGGTCTTGGTGTCAACCCTATGAAGAACTTTGTAAAGCTGAATAAGCTGAATATTTTAGCAAGCAACAGCTTTTCTCTTTCAGCAAAAGTTTTCATTCTATAGGCCAAAAACGTGCAAAATGTTATTTTAAGGGCCCTCTGAACACCTTGGCTCTATAGAGACTTTTGTTAAGAGCTTAATGAACTGAACATTTAAGCAAGCAACCACTTTTCATCTGCTATAGTTTTCATTATATAAGACAAAAATATGAAAACATGTTTATTTAGGGGCTGTAATCCCTATAAGGGGTCATCTGTCAACGTCAACCCTATGAATGCTTTTTTAGGGCTAAGCTGAACAATTAAGCAAGCAACAGCTTTTTTCTATCTGCTATAAGCCAAAAACACTATTTTTCGCCTTTAAGGGGCTGTCATCCCCATAAGGGGTCATCTGACAACTTCGACCCTATGACGACTTTTGCAGAGGTAAATGAGCTGAACATTTAAGCAAGCAGCAGCTTTTCTCTATCTGCAATAGTTTTCATTCTATAGGCCATAAACACTGTTTTTTGCCTTTAAAGGGCTGTAACCCCTATAAGGGGTCATCTGACAACTTTAACCCCATGAAGACTTTTGTAAAGGTAAATTAGCTGAACATTTAAGCAAGCAACAGCTTTTCCCTATCTGCAATAGTTTTCATTCTATAGGCGAAAAACACTATTTTTCATATTTAATGGGCTGTAACCCCTAAAAGGGGTCATCTGACAACTTCGACCCTATGGAGACTTTTGTAGAGGTAAATGAGCTGAACATTTAAGCAAGCAATAGCTTTTCTCTATCTGCAAAAGTTTTCATTTTATAAGCCAAAAACACTATTTTTCGCCTTTAAGGAGCTGTAACCCCTATAAGGGTCATCTGACAACTTCGACCCTATGGAGACTTTTGTAAAGCTAAACGAGCTGATCATTTAAGCAATTAACAGCTTTTCTCTATCTGCAATAGTTTTCATTCTATAAGCCCAAAACATGAAAAACTGCTATTTTTCACCTTTAAGGGGCCATAACCCCTATAAGGGGTCATCTGACAACTTGGAGACTTTTGTAGAACTTTTGATCTTGAAGCAGTAGGGTGGCATCAGATTTCATCTATCTCTATATACTTTTTGAATTACAAGCCAAAAGCAGTAGTCTGACCCCCCCTGGTCTATTTTTAGTAACAGCGGCCATGTTTTTGACGAATCAAAAATCGAAACACAACTTTAGTGCAGGACACCCTAATGATCAATCATACCAAATTTCATTGAATTCTGTTCAGTAGTTTCAGAGGAGAAGATTTTTGAAAAATTGTTAACAGACGACGACGGACGTCAAGTGATGACAATAGCTCACATGGACCAGGTAAGCTAAAAACACACACATAACAACAACACTGCACTCGGCAACGTGAACTCCAGTCGAAACGATAGTGAACTCAGAGGATTCGGAAGAGTGAGCATTATATTTGTTTATGACTAAGGCAGGGTATTTGAATTTAATTCCCTCCAATTTCAAAGTCAAAGTTAAACATATCAAAAGTCTACGCCCGCTCAACCTTTGTGACACCGCTACAAGTCAGTGAAGTGGGTCGGTATCAGAATCGGTCATATATTTTAAAAATAAGTCTGTGATACATTGATAGGGGTTTCTTTTTTTCACTTAAACATAACATTAAATCAGTCTTAACGAAGTTTTCATGTTAGTTTCACGTGAGACAAGCAATTCTTGTTTTATGGAAGAACCTAAGTGAGAACGCTTACATGCCCCTAGCGTTCACATTTTTGACAGATATTATTTATTTTGAGTTAAGAAGTTGTTGTTTTTCCAAGTCGGCCACAGGCACTTGGAGCATGGATTTCATATACGACCCCCCCTTTTTTTTCTCTAAATCAAAAAAAATTTACCCACTGGTATACATAAAGCGAACCAATGGGTAACAATTTTGGATGGTATAAAACATCAATATTTTGACATAATATGTTTAGAAATGACAAGAAAAGACTTATTAAATCATTTTTATAGAAATTTTGTTCTGTAAGGGAGTTTAGAGAAAAAAGGGGGCGGCTTATAAGAAATCCATGCTCCAAGTGCCTGTGATCCACCATGTGTGACCCCTAACTTAAAGTACATTTCAGATATCAATAGCCTACTATAGATAGTTGCTTAGAAATTTGTTACGAAATTTACAACCCTGAAATTTAGTGATTTTTTTAAGTCGGCTCATTAAACAGGAAGTAGATGATCAACAGACCTGAAAACGTATACCACTATATGGGGCTCCTACCTTAAGTTACATACCAAATATCTAGATATCTCAGTTGGTATCCTTAATAAACTAAATTTAAAATCAGAAAACGTACGATTAGTCAGAATTGTAATTAAGCGGAAAGGTAGTGTCATTTGATGTCAAGTGATTTTCATGTGTACCGGTGTTGCCACAATAATAGGTGTCATGATCGTAATGTTTTCAGCTTACGGGAAAAGTACTGAATGGTTAGGCGTAAGCTTCATGGACGTGGAACTAAGCAGAAGGACGATGTTGCTTCAATGTAGAACCCCCTCTCAAGTTTCAAAATCCAGACCTCATTTATTAAAAAAAATTAAAACAAATAAGTATTAAGAATAGACGATTAAGAGATGTGGAATAAGTGTACGCGACACAACCAACATTAAAGAAACGGCAATTTAAAAAATCACAATGGAAAACAGTCTTGCAGTCTTCAACATGACCAGAGGTCACTGCTCGCCGTCTTGTATTGGCCCAAGACTAAAAATACAATACATAAGATTAAAAAAAAATCCCTAGAATATCAAAGAAAGAAAAAAACAAATAGGTCATAAGAAATAAGTGCTATATAAGAAGTAAGTCCTAATGCCCCCAGGGCTTCCGTACTAATATTTTAATGGTTGCAAAAGATAAATCAAGCGTGAAATGAAATCAAGTGTAGACTGACAGCTGCGAACAAAGTATTCAAAACTTTAGAACGTCCAAAAGAGCAATATCATTCAAATGGATATATATTGTGCAAGTAATATTTCTTGGTTATTTGCTGGTTTTCTGTGGTGGGATGAAATTAAGGACACCTGACCACAGGTTTTATGATTTCTGTTTCATATTTGGATTTACACTTACTAAAAACAAGAGGCTCCCAGGAGCCTGAATCGCTCACCTGGTTTCAATGACTTAATGTAACAATATTTCACTTTGCCAACATCCTAAAATGACAATGAAACCATTGGAAAGTTCGATTTAGCTAAGCATGTAAGCAAATGGGTGGCACAATCATTTATGAAATACAATCTAAATATCACGTTCAATCTACTTTTTAAAGTCATTTAACGGGCCATAACTCCTATAAGGGTCATTTGATAATTTAGACCTAATGGACAATTTTGTATAATTCAATTAGCTGAACATTGAGCAAGCATCCGCTTTTCTCTATCTACATTAGTTTCATTCTATAGGCAAAAAAAAAAACATGATGAAATGCTATATATAATGTATAGACCTTTTAAGACCTCAACTGGCTCAACATTTAAGCAAGCAAACCTTTTCTCTGTCTACTATAGTTCACAATCTATAAGGCTTAAACCACTGTTTTTGGTGTTTAAGGGGACATAACCCTATAAGGAGTCGATTGAAAATTTAGACTTAATAAACAATTTTGTAGATCTCAATAAGCTGAACATTTAAGCAAGCACAACCTTTTCTTGAACATCTATAGTTCACAATCTAAATAAGCTAAAACCATTATTTTTGGCATTTAAGGGGCAGTAACCCCTAAAAGGGGTCATCTGACAACTTAGACCCTATTGAGAGTTTTGAAGAGCTCAATTAGCTCAACATTTAAGCAAGCAAAACCTTTTCTCTATCTACTATAGTTCACAATCTATAAGGCTAAAACCACTATTTTTGGCATTTAAGGGGCCGTTACTCCTAAAAGGTGAAATCTGACAATTTCGACCTTATGGACAATTTTGTAGATCTCAATTAGCTGTACATTTAAGCAAGCAAAACCTTTTCTCTTTCTTCTATAGTTCACAATCTATCAGGCTCAAACCATTATTTTTTGGCATTTAAGGGGCCGTAGCCACTATAAGGGATCATCTGACAATTTCGACCCATGGACAATTTTGTCAAGCTTTCTTAGCTGAATAATATGCAATTTAAATAACTTCAATATCTTATGTAGTTCTTGAGATATAAGAAAAAATATGTTCAAAATGCAGAAAAAAATCAAGAAAAGGGGTGATTACTCCCACATGGTTTGTTGGAATTTCTTCAAAATTTCAGGGTAGGTAGATCTCAACATGCTGATCACTTTTACCGATGCCAGAATTTTGATATCTGTCACCGTTTTTGAGTTATTTGCAAAAAAACTGCTGTTTTACCCCCTGTTCTATTTTTAGCAACGGCCGCCATGTTTTTTATTGGATCGATTCAAATGAGGATCGTTTGTAGCCAACATATCATATTTTATTCCTGCCAAGTTTGAGTTAAATTGATTCAGGGGTTTCAGAGGAGAAGATTTTTTAAAAATTGTTAACGGACGACGACGACGGAAGACAGACGACGGACGACGGACGATGGACGACGAACGACGACGGACGCATAGTGATGGCATAAGCTCACATGGCCTTTGGCCAAGTGAGCTAAAAAGTATAAATTAATACGTGTACAAAGCTTTATGCGTGCGTTATGATGGAATAACTTTCCCACCGTCAACTGCTTTTTCCTAGAGCTTGCAACTTACTGACTTTACGTATCGCAATAAACTGATTCGTTATTCCAATTCTTGTTGGACGTAACGTTTTTTTTTTTGTGATAAAGCTTCCCCCTTTTGACACAATTAAACTGTTAATATATAAGTTGCTCCTCGGCTGTTGATGTCGCTCAACAAAATTTATAGTAGACATCATGAGCTTATAAGTGAAAGTTCTAAATACCAATCATGAGACCTCAACGGGACAAAATGACAATAATATGGACAAATTCGAAGAAGACATATACTTGAGTTCGCTTTCTATTCGATTTCGCGTTCACGCTGCTGTTTGCAGATTATTTGTATCTATATAGTTTTAATGGCATCTTTACCCATTATATATTGTTACAACCATACCTTATTAACTGTATATTTTATTCTTCACTTGTTATCTAATCATTGTAATGATCCTGCCCCTTGAGGGACCTTAATTGGAAATAAATTATGTCTTGCATGTGCCTATGTCTTATACTATTTGAAATATTTTACGTTTCCTCTTTCATTCTTATCTGGTCTTTTATTGGTCTTGTAGTTTTCGAACTCACGATAATTAAATGTCCCAGAGAGGGGGGATTCAAGGAATGAAGTAATCATTAAGTTAAGTTTTTGCTTAATTATGTTATCATTAGTTTTTACTTATAAAAAGCTTCACCGAGCCCAGCATGATGCGACCGCAATATGTCCAACCCTGTACGTTTTAAGCCCAATATGAATACATGTAGTCAATTGCTCTGGACACAATGCAGCCCATGGTGGATTGACAAAGGATTTTGACACATACAGCCTTTGGTGGACTTTCCACCCACATTTCAAAAGAAATCGATTATTATTTTTCAAAAGCAGACAAAAATATATTACAGTTTAACAAAAATATTACGCGTTTTAGTCCCTTATTCAGAATATCTTCGTACATGTCATTTTGCCCCTTTTGGCCCCTATCGACAATGAGGAGGACGGACTGTCACAGAATTAGTATTTTTTAAACCACTCATTGACAAGAATTATAATTAGCCAAAACTATATTGAAATCGGACAATAAACAAAAAAGTTTTAATTTTGAAGCCCTTTGGTCCAAATATTATAACGAAACAAGAGGCTCCCAGGAGCCTGAATAGCTCACCTGGTCTTGATGTCGACCCTATAAAAACTTTTCTAGAGCTAAATGAGATCAACATTTAAGCAAGTAACAGCTTTACTCTATCTACTATAGTTTCATTCTGTAGCCATAGGCCCAAATCATGAAAAAATGTTATTTTTGGGGCCATAACCCCTATAAGGGGTCATCTGACAACTTCGACCCTATGAAAACTTTTGTAGCGCTAAATGAACTGAACAATTAAGCAAGCAACAACTTTTCTGTATCTACTATATATTTTTCATTCTATCGGCCAAAAACATGAAAAATGTCATTTTAGGGGCAGTTACCCCTATCAGGGGTCATCTGACAACTTTAATCTTATGAAGACATTTGTAGAGCTAGCTAAATGAACTGAACATTTAAGCAAGCAACAGCTTCTCTCTATCTGCTATAGTTTTCATTCCATAGGCCAAAAACATGAAAGAACGTTATTTTAGGGGCCGAAACCCCTATAAGGGGACTTCTTACAACTTCGACCCTATGACGACTTTTGTAGAGCTGAATAAGCTGAACATTTAAGCAAGCAACAGCTTCTCTCTATCTGCTATAGTTTTCATTCCATAGGCCAAAAATATGAAAAAACGTTACTTTAGGGGCTGTAACCCCTTTAACATTTAAGCAAGCAACAACTTTTCTCTATCTGTCATAGTTTTCATTCTATAGGCCAAAAACATGGAAAACTGCTATTTTTCACCTTTAAGGGGCCGTAACTCCTATAAGGGGTCATATGACAACTTCGACTCAATGGAGACTTTTGTAGAGCTTTTGATGCTGAAGAAGCGGCGTGGCATCAGATTTCATCTATCTCTTATACTTTTTGATTTACAAGCCAAAAACAGTAGTCTGACCCCCCCTGGTCTATTTTTAGTAACGGCGGCCATGTTGTTTGTATATTCCCTATTTGGTATCCACTTCTTGACAAGACTTAACCTACAAAAAAAATCAAAATCGGACCCGAAATAAAAAAAAGTTGCATCTTTTGCCCCTTTTGGGGTCCCTCATTTGAAAATGAAAATAAGGGAGACCCCAAACATCCATCCCATGTCTAGTTTAATGATTAGACATATCAGATAAAAAAAATGAATTCGGTCCTTTTTGGGTCCCTTATTTCTAAATGATTCAAAAGTGGGGGGGGGGGGGCAAAATCAATCCCATAAATAAAACATTGAAGTAAAATTCAACAGCATTTGGTAAACCAGAACAAACGTTATTGTGGGAACGAAAAAAAAGTTTTTTTTGGCCTCTCATTTCTAAATGAAAAAGAGGCTCCAAGGAGCCTGAATCGCTCACCTGGTCTGGAGTCAACACTAAACATGTAAACACTTAATGAGCTGAACATTTAAGCAAGCAACAGCTTTCTCTATCTACTATAGTTTCTTTCTATAGGCCAAACACATGAAAAAACGTTATTTTAAGGGCCAAAACCCCTTTAAAGGGGTCATCTGACAACTTCGATCCTATGGAGACTTTTGTAGAGCTTAATGAGCTGAACATTTAAGCAAGCAACAGCTTCTCTTTATCTGCTATAGTTTTCATTCCATAGGCTAAAAATATGAAAAAAGGTTATTTTAGGGGCCGTAACCCCTATAAGGGTTCATCTGACAACTTCAACCCTATGGAGACTTTTGTAGAGCTAAATGAGCTGAACATTTAAGCAAGCAACAACTTTTCTCTATCTGTAATAGTTTTCATTCTATAGGCCAAAAACATGAAAAAATGCTATTTTTCACCTTTAAGGGGCCTTAACTCCTATAAGGGGTCATTTGACAACTTCGACTTAATGAAGACTTTTGTAGAGCTTTTGATGCTGAAGCAGTAGCGTGGCATCAGATTTCATCTATCTCTTATACTTTTAGATTTACAAGCCAGAAACAGTAGTCTGACCCCCCTAGTCTATTTCTAGTTGTTTGGACGGCTGTCACCATTTGTGAAATCTTGGTAGAGAGCATCCCATAGATGAAGTGTGCAAAGTTTCAAAGCAATCCCTTGAGTCGTTTCGGAGGAAAAGATTTTCAAAGAAAAGTTAACGACGACGACGACGGACGACGACGGACGCCAAGTGATGGCAATAGCTCAAAAAGGGGGGGTCCCAAAGTAAATCACACCCATCTTTTTAAAGCAAGGAACATAATTGTAAAATTTCATAGCAATCGGATAACTTATTATCGTGGTTACACTTAAGTTAACAGAGAACACAGACGACGACAGCATCATATCATTATACGTCCGCATTTTTTTTTTTTTTTGCGGTCGTATAACAATCATGTCATTTCAAAAAATCTTTAAAAAATTGGTAATCAAGTCATCAAAATTTGGGTAGATTGGAATCATATTATTACACAAAAATGACTCTAAGTGACTTATAATCAAGTTATCACATAAAACTTCCTAAGCTATTAAGAGACCAAGAAACCCATGAACAGGCTCAATGGTACCGCTTTGCTTCTTTTTATCTCTTTAATGAGTATACAGATGTTGGTTTGTTGTGGAGTACTATTATAAATGTCGTGCTTTAAATTACCGGTTTGACCTACACGATAAAGATCGTTGGCAAGGTGACGGGTGTTTATAAAACAAAGGAACTCTATACCCTTCCTGAGCACCATTTTGACTTAAGTTTCATCTCGAGTTCGCATGGCTGACTTCAATTTAATAGCTTTGCAGGGATCCTTAGGAACCACAAAAACATTTTGGATTTAAGAAGATGACAAGTAAACTCACATTTGCTATATTATGATTCCAAACGGGGTTTGGAGATGCTCAGTATATATATATATATATATAGCAACAACAAAAAACAACAAAAAATTGACAAAAATGTAAAACCTGAGGAATACAGTTTGAAAACCAAGAAAACTTTAACAGGTTTCAAAAAAAAAGTTTTAAAAACAAATGATAATATGTTTAAGAGGTTCTTATAAAAAGATTCTAAGTGTTAAGTCACAACATTGAACCCAAACATTGCGATAAACGAGGGAAATTTTGTACCATAAGTTTTTAGTTCACCCGATTAAATTAGATACACTTTTCAGAAACCCTCGGTTTCTGTCTTCACTCAAGAAATTTTACGGTATACACCATGCCCCGTAAACAAATATGGGATTTCTACCTTTCAGATGAGTGCAGATTTTGGTTTGTCGTAGAGTTTTGTTTTGTCTTCCTTTTGCGGATTTGACACACCTAATTGGAAATTAGCAGCCCATGGGTGTGCTATAGCAGGCAGGAGCCGTTTACTCTTCCAGAGCACCTGAGTTCATTCTTGTTACGACTTGGAGTTTGCTTTGTTGATTCTGTTCGGTTGATTTTGTGTTTCCTCGTGCTGTTCTTGTTCGTGTTTTCTGGTTTTGTCGTTGTCCTTTCGGACTTTTGACACTCGAATGCCCATTGCTTTTTTCTTCTTCCCTTATTGATTAAACATTTTAGAATTTTCATGTATCAATTTGTGAAAAGGCAAGTAAATAATTCGCAAAACGTTAAAAGGGAAATAAGCTAGAATATCTTAAAGATCTTCTTAATTGTCTGAATTGGTGCGTAGAACTTTTAGTTATGGTGCAACTGCTTCGTAAATAATTAAAGGAAAAAGTATAAGAAAAAGAAAGCGTTAATAATAAGTTTTAGGAGGTGCACATATAAAGGAATTTTAAAAATATTCAGTTTTGATATGCCTTCACTTTTCAAGTTTTCGTCTTTGAGTCTTTCGTTGATGATTTAGGGATTGGTTTTGATACTTTTGTATTGTATTATAAGTCTTGGGCCAATGTAAGACGGTAAGCAGTGACCTATGGTCATGTTGGAGACTGCTTGCTGTTTTCCGTTGTGATTTTTTGAATTGCTGTTTGTTTATGTTTGTTGTGTCGCGTACACTTATTCCACATCTCAATATCGTATATTACAATGAAGCACCTGATTTTACTCTCGTTACGACTAGTGTTTGCAATGCCATTGCAGTTTGTTTGGGTTTCAAGTATGTGTGTTTAATTTTTTTTTGTGTGTTGTTCGTTCGTATCACCTTTGCTTGTCTTTGCTTTATTAAAATGACCAATTGCTCCTTTACTTAGTTCTGTTATCACAAAACCTCAAAAGAGGTTCATTTGGTGCTCCGCAATGTTTAGTTTAACCCATCATTTCAAATTAAGTCAGAACTTTTGATTTTTTTTTTGTTTTTCCGGCATTCTACTCCCTTCTTTGTTCAATTTTCTTGACCAATTTGCAATAATTTCGTCGAGTACCTTTCTCTACATATTTTAAACATCTATATGTACCTGAATAATGGTTGTTGAATAAGGGAAAGTGAACATGGAAAAATTTAACTGTACACGTAAATTCAAAAACATTCCCCTTGACATGGTAATTTGGCTTAAAATCTTATTAAAGAAAGGATACAAGTTGGAAGTTATAGTAAAATCTTTAAATTTGGTGTTTTTTGGTAGAAATTTTGATAATTTGATAGTAACTCTAAAACATTAATCTTTTACTTTTTGACTATTGTATTGTTTCGAAGCATTACAGCGATCAAATATGTCGGATAATGCTAAATCATTTGTTGTTTGAAGTGTTATGTTGGATTTAGAATCAATATGTTTGATTTTTTTACATCAATTGATAAATGCTTCTTAGCTAGCTGTCAGTAATTGCGAGTGTTCTCAAGGGAGTTCCTTTACGTTTCGTTGTTCTCGTATAGTACTCTTTTCTCAGGTTCTCTCTTGGTGAATTGAACTTTTATCGATTTGATTTTTAAAGTGTGTTATTTTTGGTGCTTTGTACAAGATAAACAATAGGGGGAAGGTTGGGCCCCAAACAACTAGTTTAACCCCGTCACATTTTATATGTGCCTGTCCTAAGCCAGGAATCCTTGTCAAAGCTTTTGTTTGTCCTTGTCTACTATCTGTTTGTTTTTTTATGTCCAGAAAAGGGTCTTTCTGTGATATTCTATGGATTTGTTTGAATCTTATGTATTGTATTTTTAGTCTTGGGCCAATGCAAGACAAGACGACATGCAGTGACCTCTGGTCATGTTGAAAACTGCTGGCTGTTTTCCATAGTGATTTTTTAAATTGCCGTTTCTTTAATGTTGGTTGTGTCGCGTACACTTATTCCACATCTCTTTATCGTGTAATGGAATAAATATGCCTGTTTTTTTATTCTTTAGGGGCTTTTGTTTTTCAGTTTGGTTGGTTATTGTTGTTGCTGTTGCTTTTGTGATTTTTTTTTTTGCATTACTCTTGTGTATCAAAAGTGTGAAGGTTGGATTTTACATTTAGATTAGATCTTAGGCAAATCAAAATAATCAAGAAGATGTCCAAAAAGACATTATGCCAGACCTTGCAACATGTTTTTTCTTCGGAAAGATTGAACAATGTATAAATGATGAGCCGCGAATAATTTTACGATGATTTTTGCTCGTTAATATTCTGAAGAGTTTGTGCTTTATGATGACATCATCTTTCCTCATGGAAAAGTAACTGAAATCTTGGACAGAGGGACAAACAGTTCCGAACACTTTATGCCCATATCCTCACAAAGGCGTGTCACGGGCGAAGAATTTGAATTTTAAACAGGTTCTAATATGAATTAAGTCTATAAAATACTCTTTAAATAGTCGAGAAGAAACAATATACTCATAAAGATAGTTCAAAAATTAGAATCCTGAAAAGCTATGAATAGCTAGTCCCTCAAGCATTTGTTTCCAATAATATTTGACTGATTTATACGAGTTCAATAGTATGCGCATCCTCTAAAGATATTGAAAACTGTGTGGAATTTAAGATCGGTGCCCCTTATAGGTTTGAAGCTTTAGCGTTCACAAACCAAATGTGGACGGACGGACGGACGTACAGACTTACAGACAGATGGGTAAAAAGTTAAATATACACAGCCTCTGCACTATTAATGCAGGCCCTATATTACAGGTGGATCTTTTATCTTGCGTATCATGGAGGGTATTGTCTAGAAGAAAGACGATACCAACAAAAATCATTTAATACATGTTAACAAGTTTACAGTGCTTATCATGATCGCATTCCTCGGGGCAGAACAGGTATACAGCACAAAGCATCTGTTGTGTTTATTTATATCATATCCATGGCAACAAGACAAGATAATGAAGATGTTTTTGCTATTTATGCATGTTTCTTTATAACCGAGTAACGTACATTGTTTATTTAGATATAAATGATGTGATTTGGAGTTTTATAGTTTTGTTTTTGTTTCTAAGTGTCTTTGTTTTGTGTCAGTGGACTTAGGTTGCATTTTAATGTTAGTGTCTCTTGATGAAAAAAAAATAAACCAGGGAAAGCGAGATTATAATGAGAGCATAGCTCCGAGTCCCTTCGCATGGCCTAGACCTTTCACCTTTAGACCTAGGCTTCTGCCTTATATGCTTTTTAATATATGAAAGTTTTATAAAATCCAAATAAGAAAATCACAATAAAAGGTAAAAATTAATAAAAAAAATAAATAAATAAAAGATGCCAAAATTTTCGGACTGCAAGTCCTTCCTCAGGTGCTAAATGAAAAAGAACGATGTAGACACATCAACTGACCAGAACCGAATGGCGAATGTAGACCCTAGGTAGAGGGGGCCGATGGGTTATTTCGTTCTCTGTTATTGGCAATTTTTATTTTCCGTGAATTGTGATTTGTTGAAATAATTTTCCGTGCATCGTGATTGGATATTGCATATATCCGTGTTTCGTTATTTGCATTTTTTATTCTTCGTGATTCGTGATCAGGAACCCCCATCAGGACCCCCTAGGTATACCACATGCGGAGACGAGTTCGTTTGCAAAGACTTACAATAATTTTTATTAATTTTTACCATTTATTGTGATTTTCTTATTTGGATTTTACCTTTTAATTGTGGTTTTACCTTCTAAAGTATTGTTTTGTTTACTTTTTAACCAGCCACTGTACAACACCTTTTATTATTTTGTTTTATAAAATCCATAAAAGCGGTCGACCGATATGATTCCGAAAGCAAATAGAGTTTTTATATTATTTTCAAAAACGTGTGACCTTGCCCTTCGATCTCTTGACTCCAAATTTTATAGTTTTTTTTCCCCTTCTTATCTCGTTAGATTGTACATGTACATGTGCTAGATTTAAAACTCCAAGATCTATCGTTATTAAAACAATTTGAGCCTTAAATGTTTTATTTTTGTATATCATGTGACCTTGATCTTTAGCATATTTACCACAAAATGTAAAAGCTTTTTTCTTTACTTACAACAAGTTTTGGGAATTTATATCATGGCGTTCAAAGAGAATGCTTCGGAAACCGATTTCAATAAAAAAAAATATGTCAAATTCTGTGACCTTGACCTTAGACTTTATGACCTTTAAAATCAAAAGGCTTTCATCCATAAATTTCATGAAATTCCGTGATCAAAATGTTCAAATGTTTCGGACAGAATGACAGACGGACGAAATGACACAATAAGCCGCTTTTGCAATGCTAAAGACAGGGGAAAAAATATGACAAAAATCGTATGATACGTGTATCTGGCAGAGATTTTAACATGCTCATGATTATGAAATATGATTTGTGTAGTTTTAAATGTTGTAATATAATGCGAGTAATAATATGAGACAAATCATAAACACAAGATTAATTGTTCGGGAGCCGCTGTTAAAGTTGATAAAGCCCAATTTTACATAAAAAGTCTCTCAAACGAATGAACAAACAAAAAACTTGCAGTATCTAGTCAAACATTTTGATACAAGGCCTGTTTCAAAAGCAGAATTCAATCATTTAAATTGCTCTTCTCAAACAAAAATCTTAATTTTTGTCGAATTTATTACTTAATTGATAATACAAATTAGTCCCGTATTATTTATCTGAATTAACTTCCCCCTTTTTTAATAATATCCGGTAGCAATTGTGTCTTCAAATTTACATTTCTGAAAGGACAAGGTTTGATAAGGGCTATTTTTGGCCCCTTTTTCAAAATTGAAATTTTATGCTGAAATATTTATTTAATGAAAGTTTATAATTAAAATGTTTTAAACAAAGAATACATCAAATTTCATGTCAGCATTTGATCAAACTTGATGAAAAAGTGGCTTTTTCTCTAGATTACGCAAAATAAGGTATATTTTTGTATGTTTTTGGCTAAAATAACTTTGAGCGGACAAGCGGCCCACAAAAATATTTTAACTGTTAATATTTGTCATACCAGAACTAATGTTTCCAGAAATTATCTTTGTGGGCTGCAGGTCCCTTCATATTTAAATCTCACAAAAACTGTTATCATTTTAACAATTTTCAGCAAATTTTGCTACATTTTACAGTTTTATCATTTTGTGCTCACGCGTAATTACGCTATATGTCAAATTTTCAATAAAAGTTTGCCTTTTCCAAAAAATATAACTTCTTACTCACAAAATCACACGGTTATTATTCAATATTGCAATTTTGGAAAAAATTTAATTGTCTAATTTAGGGGGCCAATTCGTGGTCTTATCCTATCTTGTCCTTTTCACTTCCTTATTTAAAGTTTGATCAAAACTATTCATACCGTTTAGGCCGAATTGTTCCCTGAAAATACGTTGAAAGACGGACAGACAAAGTGATATTTTGCAGGAAGGGATAAAGAGATTTGGCGTGTTTGAAAAGCCAGGATGATCCATCCGTTTATATCTATATGACTGTGAGACTGAAAACGAAACTTGGTACTAGCCTTGAAACTACAAGACATTTTTGTATGGAACACCATAGCTGTCTTCATTGTCAGTAGCCTTTTGGTTCAACTTATGTTGTTTAACGACAAAAGACAGCTATGACATTTCATAAAATTCGTTAACTTTATGAAAACTATTTTAATGTTATGCTTTCTTGCCGATATCCGGTTCCTAATACCAAGTTCCGTTCTGCATCCCCTGTTTGATAGAAAGCCATGCAAGCGAGTGCAGCTCAAAGAATGAAATGAAGCATGCAAATCGTTCCGAGCACAAAAACACAAGCGAAAGTCTTAGAAAAAAAACAATAATTGGCAAAAACCCTTTATTAAAAAAAGAACAAAACAATTTTTGAGCATTACATAGAAAAAGTGGGCGAAAACTCATGCTTTGTTTTTGTTAGTCGCGAAAACTTTTCAGACTCTTACGAAAATATTTCAAATAGAAATTAATCCAAAATGTGATATGTGCATTTAGATAGGAAATTATTAAATGGAATAAAAGATTTTTCGAAAATAGTTCTTAGATCGATCGTCGGAACGATTCACTGCTTCCGGTTTCCATCTTTGAAGTGCCCTCTTGTGGCGATGAAGGTCAATAATGTCTGTTCTTGCTAATATCACAACTGCAAAAAGACAAATGAAATAGGGTTTGGATTATTTTTTATAGAAATATTGGTTCATAGTGAGTTTTCTTTTGATATGCTTTACATATTGAGCCGTTATATGGGGAAAAGGATGAAAAATGTCGAAAAAGAAACGTGGTTTAACTTTATAGTGGAGCCATGTTATGGGAAAACCGAAGAAATTGGAGAAACCGATAAGTGGTAAACGGAACACCTAACGGAGATAATGCTTTCGTTTTAGACAGGCCTATTTATTCAAAGGAAGAAAATAAATAAAAATTTCGGTAACATAAATTGAAAATATTTTACGGCTTCAGATATAGTGAATGAAAATTTCCTTAAAAACATATTTTTAAAGGATAACCAGTTACCTTTACTTTATTAAAGTTCATATTTCAGCATGTTGAAAATTAAAAGACAAATGGAACGACATAATTTTATTTTGACCTAAGTGTTTGGTACCCCTTCAAAGTTGTGTTTTGGTACAAATCAGACTAAGTAAGAGTGGGGTTTAAATATCTAGGAAAAGTATAAGAAATGTAAGCTTACCCGCCGATCCTTGACCTCGTCCTGTGGTGCTCCCGGGGTAGACTTATCCGCCATCTTCTTCTTAAATTCGTTTACCTAAAAAAGCAAAGCAATGCTTTATTTTACTTTAAAACATTTTACATTAATAAGGCACAACCATTTTCATTTTCCATTATGTGTGTGTGCTTTGGTGTTTTGGTGTAAGCTTAGAAATTGAAAATAAGAAAGTGGTCAAGATAACATTTGACATATACTTTTTACTGGGTCAGGTAAGAAGCGAATGAAGGCTGTTGGCTGTTTTTTCCCATTGAACATGTTAAGCAGTGCCGGATTCAGAAGAGGGACAGGGTTCCTGTCCCCTTTTGGCGGGAAAAATGTTGGATAACTAGGCAATCATTGAAGCATGACCAAAGTGCCCCCTTAGCCAGTTAGGCTACCTCCTTTTCGCAATTTCAGGATCCGGAGTGTAAAGAGTGTTTTAAAAAGGTTGATGCGCGCTTATAAAAGTGCCACCCCTCTTAAGCCGTTAAGCCCACCCCCCCCCCCCCCCAAAAAAAAAAAACATCTTTCCAAATTTCTAAATCCGCCACTGTTAAGGATAAAGGATATGAGTTAATTATTCAAGAATGTTTACAATTAAGACGCAATTTCTCCCTTCTTTCATCCCCCCTTACGTCATTGTTTATAGATTCTGACAATACATATGGTATCTATGTACTAATTGCCAATACACATTTCTGATCTAAGAATTGGCAATAATATTTCTGATCTAATTATATTTACCAGGGATAATTGCAGCATATATGTAACATGTAATAAAACAAATGTTTTGGCTTTGTATATTATTATCAAACAGATCTGAATTCATTTAATATTAATATTGTCATGACCATATTATGATTGTTAACGAGGATATCAATTAATATTCAAACGCATGAAAATCATCAATTACTGGACTTCAATAATTATTTTCTCTCATGTCGTTATCTTTTTTTTTCCCAGAAATAAGACTAAGATATTTAGGCATACTATTTTCCGTCACGCAGCTTCGGAAACATATTGCAAGAATTATAAAATGAAGTGGACGTAAATCATGTTTGTAAATATTCATATGTTTTCTAAGCTGCGACCCAAAAAACACCATAATTTGGTTTTGCTGTAAAAAAATCGATCATCTAAGGTGGTTTTTGGTGCGTAAAATTCCTATTAAACAATAATCACATGCACCCCCCTTTTTCATATTTTTTGATCACCAGATCAAACAATTCTAATGCATTAGCTTGTATGATTGATAGCATATTTTCCGTGGGCTATAACTGTTTCACATTCCTGGCGATGATAACATCAGTAATGTGTATTGGCATCAGAATGTGTATTGCCTTATCTTCAGGTGTTTGATTCGCTTCCTTATCTTTCTCCAGTTTCAATTATCTAAACAAAAATATTACCACTTGTTGTTTTGTTAAGATGTAGGTTGTGAAGTGTCGCTTTTCAATTGTAAATTGAGAAAAAATGTAGAGTTGAAATGTTGAATGGTACACAATCCGTTATTTCGTTGCAAATAAAGGTAATTACAAAATTACCGAACTTGGAGAATCAATCTCAAATGTCCAGACAAGGAAGACTTACCAGAAAAAAATTGAATTTAGGTCGCAATGGTCCTGACTTGGTACAGGCATTTCAAAAAGAAATGGTAGGTTAAACCAGGTTTTAAGGCGCGCCAAACCTCCCCCTTCCAAACTCAGAGTTATGTAACACAAAACATCAGTAAGACACAATAGGGATAGAGAGATAAATGTTTTACTCACCTGATCCCTGAGTTTGTCAACCTCCAGCTCCAGCCTAAACTGTTTCTTGTCGGACTGTTCCAGTATTTGTGTTAGCTGTCTATTCTCGTCGTCAATCTTGCATTTCTTCTCCTCCAAAATGTCCAATTCATCGTGAAGACGGACGGACACTTCTTTGGCTAGTCTCAGTTCCTCTTCGATGTCTCGGACGTGAGATCTTATATCATCATCAGATATCTGATTCTGTAGCGCCGTGATTTTATCCTCGTAAGCTTCTTTCTCAGCCTCTAATTGATCGTTTATTCGTTCATATTTACGCAATTTAAAACTCAGTACCCGACAGTTCTTAGCATGCATTTCCATTTCGCGCTGAATTTCTCGGAACTCCTCGGCCTCTTGGTCTCGAAAGGTATCGTACATTTCTTCCATTTCATTTTTCAAATCTAATATTTCCTGTTTCAGGCATTCGTTATCTTCTCGCAATTCTTCTACAATATTTTCACCCTCGTTTAGTTTGTTTTTCAGTAAATTCAATTCTTCCAAATGTGCCATTCTTAATTCATCTGATGAGCTGCTTTCATATTTTGCTTGCATTATTTTGGTTAGTTCCGAAAGTTTTGCATTTTCTGATTCTAATTTCGTACATTTTAATTCTATCGATGATAAGTTCTTCTGCATAACCTTTATGGAGTTTTCTACATCTTGCTTTTGTTTTGTCAACCTGCCGGAATGTTGTTCTTTCTCCAAGAGTCCATTTCTGAGATTTTTATTTTCTTCTTCCAAATCCAAACATCTTTCTTCCATCATTTTAAGCTGTTTTCTAAGCCTTTCAGCTTCACTGTTAAATTTTTCGTTGAATACATTGTCAACTTCATTTTTTCCTAGAGCAGAATTTGATATAACCCGCGTTCCTTGGATCTCGTGCTCGTTAGCAGACGATACTAATGAACTTGTCGCCTGCCGTGATGGTAATGATTTACTAGTACTGACTTTATGATCTGGCTTATATGTACAGTCATCAAAATCATCATCCAACAGAAATTTGGCAGCCTCTTTGATTTTGTTTATCTCATCTGTGTTCAATTTGGATACAGATTGCGTCTTGTTGACCTTGGCCTCGTCTTCATCATCAATGTCGAGATCCTCCTGCCCAGCCGTGCCATTTGATTTGTCTGATAATTTGTCTAATTGTACTGAGTATTCGACAGGTGATAGTATATTCTTATCTTTTTCCTTGTCGGTCTGCACTGAATATTCGACTGGAGACAATGTATTATTTTCTGTGTCGGTCACTGTATGTTCAACAGGGGATAATGCATTCTTTTCTTTGCCTTCTTGCACTGCCTGTTCAACTGGAGATAGTATGTTCTTTCCTTTGTCCGTCTGCACTGTATTTTCTACTGGGGATAATATATTCTTTTCTTTGTCCGTCTGTACTGGAGAAAATATATTCGTTCCTTTATCAGTTTTTGATGGTGATTCCGTCTTTTGGGGTTGCTCATCGAGCTTTGTGTTTATGACTGCTGTTGACGGCGACTTCTTTAGGAGTTGTTCATCCAGCTTTGCATTCAAAGCAGCAGTGTCAGACTTGCTTCTTGAGTATGTCTTCTGTTCTAATTTTCCCGGATTAATAGAAGTTGGAGTTTTTGACAATTTTTCATATTTGGCTTTTCTCCAGTCCGTTTGGGATTGCTCGTTTTTATTTGCTTCTTCTGCTTTCTTGATATCTAATTTTAATTTCCCTTCCAACTTTTCGTTCTTTTTATTATCAGACTCCACGTGGTTTGGTTCTGTTTTCCCGCCTTTTTCATCCGGTGGTTTCGATTCTTTTAAACCGGGCTTCTTTAAATCAACACCGAATTTCTTTGTTATCTTTGATTCGTCCGATGTTTCAAATTTTGATTTTGACGAAAGAGAATTTTCAGTTTTTGTCTTTTTGTCATCTTTCACTTCTTTTTCCGACGATTTAGATTTTATATCTTTGTTCGTATGTTTGTCGCCGTTTGTCTCGGGTTGTTTTTCAATCTTGTCTGAATTTTTCGACTCGAATTTGGATTTCAAGGAATTTGTCGCGCTATTTTTTGATTGTTCGTTTTCTTTCTTATCGTCAGTTTTTGATTTTAATTTTTCTCCCCAAGGCTTGCTAGAATCTTTTGTTTCGAATTTTGATTTAAGTGTGTCATTTTTCTTTTCAGTTTCGTGTTTATCCTCTTTCTTTTCCACGTTTTCTTTAGAGCCCGTTTTGTCTTTTGTTTCGAATTTCGATTTAATTGAATCATTTTTCTTCTCAGCTTCGCGTTTTTCCTCTTTCTTTTCTGTGCTTTCTTTAGAGCCCGTTTTGTCTTTTGTTTCGAATTTCGATTTAAGTGATTCATTTTTCTTTTCAGCTTCGCGTTTTTCCTCTTTCTTTTCTGTGCTTCCTTTAGGACCCGTCTTATCGTCGACTTTCTTTTTATTGTCAAACTTACTTCCCGTGCCTTTTGTTTCAAACTTTGAAAATAGTGGATTTTTACTCGTGTCTTTACCATTCTTAGTTTTTTCGTCCCTTTTAACATCCGTTTTAACTTTAACATCAACTTTTTCATTTTTAACGTCGGATTTAACATTTGACGGGGACGACTTACTAGCTTCGCTTGTGAGTCCATCTTTCTTTGAATTTGTATCTTTAACTTCCGGTTCCTTTTTCGTAGTTTGTAACGGGGCTCCCCACAGTTTGTTCCATTTCAACTTACTGTCCGTTTGTTTAGGCCCAGTGTCTTTCTTGTCAGCATGTTGTTTTGTTTTCTCCTCAGTTTCTTTGCTGTTTTTATCTGTTTTCGAGTCTTGGGTGGACGTCTTCGATTTTGACCCCCATGTTTTAGGTTCACTTGTTTCTTTCTTTTTCACAGTGTCTTTCGAGCTATCAGATTTTTTGTCATTATCCAGTTTAGAATTTTCCGATTTCGATTTTTCACTTTCGTCCGTTTTCTTCCCGGCATCAAATTTACTAGCGGTTTGTTTATTTTTGTCATGATCCATTTTTGAAGGTAATTGCGGAGTGTCTGGTTTCTTGTTAAATTTCTCGGCTAAAGAAGATGTCTTATTGTCCTTTTTGACCGACGAATTATTATTTTCATTGCTGGGTTTATCAGATTTATCATTTGCTTGTTTGTTTTTGTCCTCTTTCGTTAATATATCTTTTATTTTTTCGTTACTCTTTTCATCTTTATTTTTCTCATTCATTTCTTTTTCGATTTCATGTTTAGTTGTTTCACTGTCATCATTGTGCTCTTCGGCTGTGTGAAAGCAGTTTTTACAGTATTTTTTACGCCATGCTTGTGGTTCAAATTTAGCACACACTGGACATTTTACCTCCGGTTCTTTCGACCCCTCACGGGACCTCGATAAATCTTCTGTACTCATTGTTAGTTTATTCAAGTCACTAACCTTCTGTTTTATTAGAATAAAGGTTCCTTATTAATTATAATTCCCCAGGTATACACAATATGTAATAATTTCCTTAAACAAAATGGCGGCTTGTCAAGAGAAAGTTAGTCCGAAAAGAATATTTTGTATAAAAATAGATACTTCCATAGATTTGTGACAGTTCATCTTCGTCAGTCGTGAGGGAATTTCGTGCACTACGTCATCGATTCTTGCTCACTTTGGCATCCATATTCGGGTTCTTTGATGACGTAAAATTCCAAATATAACTCCTATCATGCTCAAACGCCAAACTATTGGGGTTCATCCCAGGATAATTGTAATACGCATCTAACAATAATTAACACAGAAACGGTTATTCTACAGACAATAAAAGTTACGCAATTATGACAATAGAGATTATCTACTCTCAGAGAATTATTTAGAACAATCCCACACGTGTATCATCCAATAATTCTGCAATACACAAAACGCTTCCGTATATCATAAGTAAGGTAATTAGTAATGGTTAGAAGAGTTGTTTTGACACTAATCCAAGTTTATCTTATGTTTAAGTAATCATTACAGTTGTTTTAAAACCATCATAGATCTGAAACATTGTGAACAATTTATTATCTTTGAATTGAGGGAACAACCATTCAAGCCTTATTGGAAAAAGGGTTTGGGTGGAGGGGCTGTGGTGATTTTTTTTTAAAATATAAAGGTTGGATGCTATATAAATCTGGAAATGAATGACAGGACATTTTACTGACCGATCTTTCCGAAAAATAAAGGCAGAAAAAAATCATTTATAGCCCCATCCATTTCCATAAAAATCAAAGAGTTAATTAATTGTTCCTAGTATACTCAAAATTTTTATTGAACTTAAATAGTAAACACATATCAAATATTAAATGCAGTTGAGAAATTTCTGCACTAAACAATGGTGTTCACACATGAGATATTTCTGTAATAAAAATGATGTTCACATTTGAGGTATTTCTGAAGTAAACAATGATATGTTCACACTTGAAGAATTTCTACAATAAATAATGATGTTCACACTTGATGTATTTCTATTGCAAACAATTATGTTCACACTTGAGGTACTTCAGTAGTAAACAATGATGTTTATACTTGAAGTATTTCAGTAATAATAAATGGTGTTCACACATGAGATATTTCTGTAATAAAAATGATGTTCACATTTGAGGTATTTCTGAAGTAAACAATGATGTTCACACTTGAAATATTTCTACAATAAATAATGATGTTCACACTTGATGTATTTCTATTGCAAACAATTATGTTCACACTTGAGGTACTTCAGTAGTAAACAATGATGTTTATACTTGAAGTATTTCAGTAATAATAAATGGTGTTCACACATGAGATATTTCTGTAATAAAAATGATGTTCACATTTGAGGTATTTCTGAAGTAAACAATGATGTTCACACTTGAAATATTTCTACAATAAATAATGATGTTCACACTTGATGTATTTCTATTGCAAACAATTATGTTCACACTTGAGGTACTTCAGTAGTAAACAATGATGTTTATACTTGAAGTATTTCAGAAATAAACAATGATGTTCACACTTGGGGTATTTCTGTAATAAACAATGATGTTCACACTTGAGGTATTTCTGTAATAAACAATGTTGTTCACACTTGAGGTATTTCTGCAGTAAAACAAAAATGTTTACACTTGAGGCATTTCTGTAGTAATCAAACAATGATGTTCACACTTGTGGTATTTTTGCAGTGAACAATGATGTTATCACTTTAAGTATTTCTGTAGTAAACAATGATGTTCACACATGGTGTATTTCTGTAGTAAACAATGCTGTTCACACTTTAGGTATTTCTGTAAACAATGATGTTCACACTTGAGGTATTTCTGTAAACAATGATGTTCACACTTTTAGGTATATCTGTAAACAATGATGTTCACATTTGAGGTATTTCTGTTAACAATGATGTTCACACTTGAGGTATTTCTGTAAACAATGCTGTTCACACTTGAGGTATTACTGAAAACAATGATATTCACACTTGAAGTATTTCTGAAGTTAATGATGATGTTCACACTCGAGGTATTTCTGTAGTAAACAATGATGTTCACACTTGAGGCATTTCTGCAGTGAACAATTATGTTCACACTTGAGGAATTTCTGCAGTAAACAATGATGTTCACACTTGAGATATTTCTGCGGTGAACAATTATGTTCACACTTGAGGAATTTTTGCAGTGAACAATGATGTTCATCATTGAAGTATCTCTGCAGTAAACAATTATGTTTACGCTTAAGGTATTTTTGCAATGAACAATGATGTTAGCACTTGAGGTAATTCTGTTGTATACAATGATGTTCACACTTGAGGTATTTCTGCAGTAAACAATGATGTTCACACTTGAGGTATTTCTCTAGGAAACAATGTTGTTCACACTAGAGGTATTTCTGTAGTAAACAGTGATGTTAACACTTGAGGTATTTCTGTAGTTATCAATGATGTTCACACTTGAGGTATTTCTGCAGCACACAATATTGTTTTCACTTGTGTTTTTCTTTTCAGTGAACAATGGTGTTCACACAAGGGTTTTTTTTGTAGTTACAATGATGTTCACACATAAGCTACTTCTGAAGTAAACAAATTTTCACACCAGAGGTATTTCTGTAATAAACAATTATGTTTACGCTTAAGGTATTTTTGCAATGAACAATGTTGTTCACACTTGAGGTATTTCTGTTGTCAACAATGATGTTCACACTTGAGGTATTTCTTTAGTTAACAATAATTTTTACACTTGAGGTATTTCTGAAGAACACAATGTTCACACTTGAGGTATTTTTGTAGTAAACAATGATGTTCCCACTTGAGGTATTTCTGCAGTGAACAATGTTGTTCATCATTGAGGTATTTCTGCAGTAAATAATGATGTTCACACTTAAGGTATTTTGGCAGTGAACAATGATGTTCATAATTGAGATATTTCTGCTGTAAACAATTATGTTTACGCTTAAGGTATTTTTGCAATGAAAAATGATGTTCGCACTTGAGGTATTTCTGTAGGTAACAATGTTGTTCACACTTGAGGTATTTCTGTTGTCAACAATAATGTTCACACTTGTTGTATTTCTGTAATAAATATTGATGTTCCTATTTGTGGTATTTGTGTAGTGAGCAATGTTTACACTTTCTACTACTATTTGAGAATCACAAAATTATATACCATTTTTTTCAGTGGTGAATATTTTTAGCTTAATCGCATTTTAAATTTTGAATTTAGAATGCAGATTTCTCTTAAAATATTCTTGCACTGCTAGAACTAGGGCTGACAGAACAAAATAAACTGTCAGTCTTGAAGATTCAGAGCCAATCCACTGCCAGACTCAAGACCAACATATCTGCCAGTTCTTAAAACTTACAACTATTGCACTACAAGAACAAAATAATCAGTCAGTCTTTAAGATTTACAGCCATTGCACTACTGAACAAGATGATATTTCAGTCTTGAAGATTTACAACCCTTCCTCTGCTTTAGGGTCATTATAAAAAATTTAAATCTTGTCAGACAAGAGCTGGCAATCATACTGTAACAGCTTTGAAATGAAAACGCCAGAACCATATTACTGAAAAATGAAAGCACCTTCTTAATCAGGAAAAAAAAATTTCTGTGAAAAAAACCTCTCTTGTACGGTATTAGATACATTGCTTTGGTAAATTGACCTACAAAAGGTATACCAAGTATTTACACAAAAATGTTAATAGCAAGAGCCACTGAACTCTATGTTTTTAATTTATAGTGCCTTAAGCAAACCAAATTACTGTCTTAACCCTAAACCAAACTAGGGACATGCTCTCCATTTGAATTCCTCTTTTTCTTTTTGATTAGTATCATAAACAATAATGATTCTTTTGTACTAAGTATATGATAAATGGAGGTTTTTTAACGTGTCTAGTAGGTCAATACTGTGTGGTAATTACTTCTATTATATTGATATTGGCACACACAAAAATCAAACACAAAAATTATTACATAATATACATTTTATTAAAATCAAAAGTAGAGAGCCCTGCTTAAGACACATGATGAATATTGTACATGTATATGCTGTATTCAGATGGATGTAAATTAATTCAAGTGTACAGTACACATAAATGTAGCAACATTTTTTGGAAAAAAATTCCAATGTGTACATTGAAAAGCATCGAGAATAAATACACATAAACTTGCAGTTTTAAAACATCAACAAAATTCAATGGCATTAAATATTTCATGCATTTAATTTACAAGGGTAAAACATAACATTTCATTTGTTTCCTTAATAGCACATTTAAAACATATATAGTAACTGATAAGATAATTGTGAATATTTGTTGCTCAAATCCTGCGACTTTTTGTACTTTTAGTTCACTAATAGAAGACAATAAATAAGGTTTAATAAAATAACTCAATGAATGGGAGGACTTTGTGCCTTAGTCAGTTAAAGTTTCACTAACAATCTAAAAATTTCCAGAAAAAATTTGTTCATGGATTAATTTTGTAAATACTTATTTGTTCTGAATAATGTAATCTTGTGGACAAGCTATCATTTGATAGTGAATTGTTTTATTTCTATGATTTGTTCAATTTCTGTTCATTTGGATTTACTATGGACAAATTGATCTGTAAGCTGTTATTGTTCAGAGTTTACATTTTGTCCTGTCAATTACTAATGTTATTGATGATGAAAATGGGTATTTTTTGTTTAATCGAATTGAGATTTTTCATATACGGAGATTCTTAAAATTTCTTTTCAAGTCTAAATTTTTTTTCATAGTTCAACAAGTCACAAATTGTTTAAATCAAATCAAACTCATTACTAATATATCATTTATAATTTGATAAAAAGTGAGATTATCCAAACAGAAAATGGACTAAATCCTTTTCATTTATACAATGTTCTTAATATGGTGTTGTGCAATTGATATAGTTGAAAACAACTGACTTTCAGAAAACTACCATTCAATTTTATCTACATTGTATTTAACAATGAAAATCAAAGAGATTCAAATTGAGAAAGTTGAAAGTGCAAAAAACTGTTAATTTAAACAAATGTCCAACAGATTTACTTAGGTTCAAACATAAGGTATTCCCGACAGTATGGTATAGCAACATGAATTATTCTCTAAATATTTAAGTTTTGGTCATTAAAAACAACCAACCTTTAAGATTTCATTTTTACAACAAATATCTAATTTGAAAACTACACAACACAATTTCTATTTAAATCCAAAGAGAGCATTTAGCGATTATGATAAGTTTTAAAATATATAACGCAATGATAATTGACAGTGTACAAATAAAAAGACTATATATGTTTGTTTTATGTACAAAGCACCCACACTATAATGATAACAAATCTAATATAAAATATGCAATTTTACAATTAATACAAAATATGCTAATTCATTTGTGTTAGTAGATCTGTCCACCAATATATTGCAACCATAAAAATACTCTTCTTTTGACAGTTAAGGCGAAAAAATGTGTGTTTACCAAAAAGTATTTCAAAAGGGGGGAAACTGCAAGCAGAGATACAAAATATAAATGTTTTATTCTCATTTTGATTCAAGGGAATTCAATAATGGTTATTGGGTAGTTACAGTATTGAGTAAACACACACAACTTTTTGGCCTTGTTTGAAGCTAAATGATATGTTTCTCTCAGAGTATTTTATGGTTTTATGTGAAACAGATCCACAGGGGACAACATGGATGAACAGAAAGCTTGATAAAGACTTGGTAATGGGACTAGAACTAGTTCTTGTAAAAACTGGATTTCTAGAAATCTACGTATGGATTTAGATTATAAGATTTGGTTCATTTGTAACTGGAGATTTTGGCTTTTCAAGAAAACATACATTGAAAATTGAAATGGCACTTTTCTGAAATTTTGAGTGTTTGTGTTTCATCAACAAGAGGCTCCCAGGAGCCTGAATCGCTCACCTGGTCTTGATGTTGACCCTATACTTTTGTAGAGCTAAATGCGCTGAACATTTAAGCAAGCAACAGCTTTTCTCTACCTGCAATAGTTTTCATTCTATAGGCCAAAAACACCATTTTTCACCTATAAAGGGCCATAACCCCTATAAGGAGTCATATGACAACTTTGACCCTATGAAGACTTTTGTAGAGCTAAATGAGCTGAACATTTAAGCAACCAACAGCTAATCTCTATCTGCAATAGTTTTCATTCTGTAGGCCAAAAACATGAAAAATGGCTATTTTTCAGGGGCCGTAACCCCTATAAGGGATCATCTGACAACTTCAACCCTATGGAGAATTTTGTAAAGCTAAATGAGCTGAACATTTAAGCAAGCAATAGCTAATCTCTATCTGCAATAGTTTTCATTCTGTAGGCCAAAAACATGAAAAATGGCTATTTTTCAGGGGCCGTAACCCCTATAAGGGATCATCTGACAACTTCAACCCTATGGAGAATTTTGTAAAGCTAAATGAGCTGAACATTTAAGCAAGCAATAGCTAATCTCTATCTGCAATAGTTTTCATTCTGTAGGCCAAAAACATGAAAAATCGCTATTTTTCAGGGGCCGTAACCCCTATAAGGGGTCATCTGCCAACTTCGACCCTATGGAGAATTTTGTAGAGCTCAATGAGCTGAACATTTAAGCAAGCAACAGCTAATCTCTATGTGCAATAGTTTTCATTCTGTAGGCCAAAAACATGAAAAAATGCCATTTTTCAGGGGCCGTAACCCCTATAAGCAGTTTTCTGACAACTTTGATCCTATGGAGACTTTCGTAGAGCTAAATGATCTAAACATTTAAGCAAGCAACAGCTAATCTCTATCTGCAATAGTTTTCATTCTGTAGGCCAAAAACATGAAAAATGGCTATTTTTCAACTTTAAGGGGCCGTAACCCCTATAAGGGGTCATCTGACAACTTCGACCCTATGGAAACTTTTGTAGAGTTAAATGAGCTGAACATTTAAGCAAGCAACAGCTAATCTCTATCTGCAATAGTTTTCATTCTGTAGGCCAAAAACATGAAAAAATGCTATTTTTCACCTTTAAGGGGCCGTAACCCCTATAAGGGGTCATCTGACAACTTTGACCAAATGGAGACTTTTGTAGAGCTTTTGATGCTGAATCAGTAGCGTGGCCTCAGATTTCCTCTATCTCTTATACTTTTTGATTTATAAGCCAAAAACAGTAGTCTGACCCCCCTAGTCTATTTTTAGTAACGGCGGCCATGTTTTTTAACGGATTAAAAATCAAAACACAAGTTTGGTGCAGGACACCCTAAGGATCATTCATACCAAGTTTCATTAAATTCTGTTTGGTAGTTTCAGAGGAGAAGATTTTTGAAAAATTGTTAACAGACGACGACGACGACAGACGACGACGACGGACGCCAAGTGATGGTATTCGGTCCAGGTGAGCTAAAAATGATAAGATGACAGGTGTCACATAACATATTCATCAAAACCTGATTTAATGAGTTAATAAAGTCATATCAAAGCGGCCCCAATAAAAACCTTTTTAATCTAATATAAAATTTCATTAGCAAAACAGTGCCTTGAAAATGCTTATTTGTTTTCTTGAATCAGTTAATAAAACTTATACACCCTATTTGAAGAATAATGCTAAATAATATAAGCATTGGACCTGTAAATATTTAAACTAAGCCACCATAGTATACGTATTTCAAACTTTCTGTTCATAAAACATTGGAATCTCAACACTGATAATAGACTAGTACCTTTTATCTTACAAATAGCTTAACATGGGAAGATTAACTTTGGTAACATGTCATGATAAAAAATAATCTTTCTTAATTCATTTGAGCATTTCATTCATGGAAATCTTTAATAACTGTCATGCTTCAATCTATGATTTTACCCAAAGGCCACACAAAACAAAATTAATCCAACTGTTACAGTGTTCTAGGATTCCCATTACCCGTTACCCTGGGTAAGTGAAATTAAACCCAGGGTAAGTGGATTTTGAATGTTTTCTGCATTTATTTCTATTGTAAGTAAGTGAATTTTTACCAATTTAAAATACGGGTTAGTGAGATTTTTTTAAACATACTAGAACACTTTGTTAAGAAAAAAAATCAATGGTTACATCTAGATGTGCAATAGTTTTTGCAGCAAGGTTGAAGTGTATTTTTGTGTTAAGGTATTCAGGTAGCAAAAGTCCTCTAAACCAAGCATAATAGATTTCTCTATCTTTATCATCCTCATGTTTACATTGAATGGCCAATGGATAAAATGACAAAAGACAGATGATTAGAAATATTAAAATATAAAAAATCACAGCCATATTGATATAATTCTGAATCTTGTTGGAATGGAGAAGGCTTTGACTAGATTCTGTGAGCTTCTGTATGGCACTCAATTCAAACTTCGATGATTGTAAGGAATACATGTATAAACCATGACGTTAGCTGTTTTAAAACTCAAATTTACAGTTGGCAAGTTATTACATAATAATTTTTTGTGTTGCACTTCAATGCCTAAAAAGTTCCCAAATATTTAACACAATATTCATGTATCAGTAATAAGTACCATAGAAAAAGACAAATTTACAGTAATCTTGTTCAATATTAATTTTCACTATTCCTTTACTCAATTGTAAGAACTAATTAGTTATCTGCTTTACATTGTAAATAAATCATTTCCTTTGCATGATTAATAAATTATCTCCCTTATTTTGGTGGTTTCTGATTGGTGGATAAAATTAGAAGTATAAAAGGTGGGACTAAACAGACAACATATCAGGGTTAATTGGTTCATAGCAATAAAATAAAAAAATGGAATTTCGATGGATTGTTTTTATCAGGTAGGTTAAAGGTGAAAATTTGATGTTTTTAATATGGTGATGAAGGATTTTTCATGATGGGTTAAAATCAAGGTTAATTTAAAGCTTAAGTTTGGTAATAGAACAATTTCCTAGATAATGATTCAAGGTTAACATAAAAGAGGCAAAGGTCGCTTTATCATTTTTTTTTACATTGCGATAACAAGAAAATTAAAACATTTCTAAGGGCTGTTCCAGCAAAATATAAATGGGACAGGGGGAAGGCAAAATCAAATTGCCACTATGGGTGGGCTTTAAAAGCTTGTGTAAACTCAATGAATACAATGTTAGTTTAAAAATCAAATTCTATGGGTGAATCCCCTTT
The DNA here is from genome assembly GCA_963971305.1 of Arcuatula senhousia. Lineage (NCBI taxonomy): Eukaryota > Metazoa > Mollusca > Bivalvia > Mytilida > Mytilidae > Arcuatula > Arcuatula senhousia. The sequence continues at coordinate 56,214,709 of OZ020310.1, forward strand.
CAAAGAAGTGCCTTCCCCCCGTCCCATGTATGTTTTGCTGGAACAGCCCTAAATGAAATCGTTAATCTTAAGTAATATATATGTAAACTTATTCCACTTGTTTAAAGCCTTATTATTATTCAAAAATAGTTTTTGAGACAAAGACCCATGATTGCCATACACTACAATATTCAATTAAAAGTTGTGTATTTATTCTGCTCATGAATAAAATCTAAATATAACATACGATTGCAAAAAATGTTGCAATCGTATCGAAAAAATACATGGTGTGAATGTCTGAACTAATCAATGAATAGGAATGAATAAAAACATTAATATTAAAAATAAACCTGTATTAGATTTTTTCGGATCAGACATAACTTAGAAGATAAAATCGGTATCCGATCCATAAAAGGGGGTTTCAGGGGTTGGAAAGTTTGTTTTATTTTTATGCACTTTTTCTGCCAAAATTGCCTAAAATCTCCTCTCCATCCAAGGAAAACAGTTGGACACCCCCCTGATAATTTGGATCAAGATTTCAAAACATCTTTATCTGAACTCGGAACAAAAAACAAAAAATTCATAATTTCAGGATATAATCAAAGACCAGCCAAATCAATTTCAAGGAATGTCCAGATTTGAGAAAAAATCTAATACAAGGTTTAATACAATATATATCATACATATAAAATTACCACAATATATCACTATTTACCACAAATATTGCTGTTTTACCAAAAAAATCACAGCCCCATCAGCTAACCCACACACAGATATGTAACCATGAAGGCCAAAGTAGATGATAATTTCTTTTTACCATGCTTATTAGAAACTGTACAAGGTGGAGCGAGATATGCAGGAAAAATGAAATTCACAGGACTGAATGAAATGTCTGGTAAAAATTCCTTCAACCCAGTAATTGTTTTTTTTTAGTTATGCAAATAGAAGAAAACTTTTTATTAGAATTTTCAGTCTGATAAACCTTGTCTGAACAAATTTCCAATTCACCAGATTCAGTAGTAAAATGCAACACACAATGCAGGCTTTTTCAGAATCATTTTGGCAAAGAACAGACCTTTGATTTTCTTGTTAATAGTAACATGTCTATGTATGGTAGCTGTCATCAACATCAGCCAAGTGTATGATAGAAACCTGACTATGAACTAAAGGTAATTAATAACATCATAATATATCATAGAGCTGTTCTAAAGAGCAGCGATTCCAAATCTCTTATGTTGTCGTGCTAATTATAACGGCACAAATCTTAACACTTTGCAAAACTGATCTAGGGGTACACAATATCTATCAAAAATGTTCTGCTACACTTTTAAGAAAATTCAACATGCAACTTAATACTATGGGTTCATTTATTTTCGTGGTTTGAGGAAAAAGAACCATTTCATGGAGTTCTGATGTCTGCAACATACAGAATAATGATATATTTCCTTTAGTTGGATATCAAATTTCGTGTGTGAAAGCCACCTACGAAAACCATGAAAATTGATACCCCATGAATAAAAATGAAACCACAATACATGTATGTTTAACATTGTTTACCCCTAAGGCCAAACTTATCTTAAGAATCACTGACTATTTCAAATAAATTAGATACATGGAGAATGAGTTATAAATATAATGTATATTATGTTTAATGTATATAGGTGGTGATAGCATGTGGTGCTCCTGACAAAATCTCCAATGATGTTTAGGCAGAAGCATCACATGTACGAGAATCTGAGGTGGGAATGGGAATCAAGGTGGAAGAGGGTCATTATTTAGAACAGCTCTATGATTGTACATGTATTTAAAAACTTGGCTTGCCCTCTTCATTAAATATTCACCTCAACACAATTGTTGACAAAATACATAATAATAAATAAATAATTTAATAAAATAGTGTCCAACCTTCAACTTCAATTCCTCACATTAAATTCAGCCAACTCAAATAAAAGGTTATGTTTCCAAACTAGTGTCAGCGTTTTCCATAATTAAACAGAGAAATGTTTTAGAAATAGGAGGTATTCTTTACTTATTTTGTTATCCATAGCTTTTCATATTTTTTTTAAAACAACCAATTATCAAATAAAAAGAATGTACACTTATTCATTTTCAGTCATTTTTATAAAATCATTTGAGGCTTGAACAAGGTTGCTTATCTAATATGAGGAATAATGCATACAACTTTCAGGATTATATGTACTCAACCTATAAAATACAATATACATACAATAATTAAAACAAATAAAATTCCCGGCCTTATAATATAATATATAGATATTTAATCCAACAAGGTATTTGGTCATTAACAGGCCAAGGGAGGCTACTCCATGTCAAACAAAATCAAAACCCTGGCTTTTTAGAAATATATATAAATACATCTTTACATAGAATTAGTGTGCAGGGACATATTTCATTCAATACCCTATGACATAGGCAATAAATAGAATCAATTTGTATAATATAATATTGAAATTGAATAGCATTTCATTTAATTGATATCAATTAGCAATCATTGCTAAATCCTTGTGAACAAGTAGGTATTACCTTCCTAATAAAATTGTCAGATACAAAAGAATCATAAAATCTTATAAGTTACAGTATGGCCTTGAACCACAGAACAATTATATTCTACAATGTCACAAGATGAAAATACAATCTCATAAATAGAATAAAAGATAAAATGTGTTCTTCGAGTAACAATCTTTAATCTTAAACTGGAGTAACAGTCAATCCTCCCTTGGATCCTTGACCTTGAAGTTTCACCTTGACCTTGATATAAGTCTCACAGCACTTTGTTTGAAAAACAAATTTTTACAACATAGGAGATCAATGCCTTGGAAGTTCTATGCAAAGTACATGACCTTGGTGGTGTCAGGGTGTACAGTGACGGCCCTGGCCATGGCTGACGGTGTACGATCTTCACTATTGTCTGAGTGACGACTGCCTTCTCCACTGGAAAACAAATGTTTAAAATTTTTAATATTCTCTACTTTTATCATTTGGTAAAAGACTTACATGTATATTATGCAAAATGTATGTTACATTATAATTTTATTTGTAACAATTTAGACGTTTATGACTCCTTCACCACTGGAATAGAACAAGTCAACAGTTATAGATATATCATTTTTGTTTGAATTGAAAGTTGTGTATTTGGTACCTTGATTGATATGTTTATACTTCACTTTATATACAAGTTTACTTCTGCTTTAAATTTTTTGCAAGAGCATCAATACTGATTTTTTTTTTTGCCATAAGAGAAAACGTGCTTTAAATTGTTCACCTGGAATTTGTCATTCTGTTTAATCTATTGTTATAAGAACTTATCTTCTTACCAATGGGACTACTTATTAATGTATTTTGCATTTGTATTTAAGGTCAGACAGAGCATTAGGGCTTGGTCTCTTTCATTGTTTTTTCCATTATAGCTTAAACGGCAAAAGTAAGTACGTCATAACATGCATCTGTTCTGAAACGACTATATCTAGACATGATTGTCACAATTATTTTACTTTTTGTTCATAAATTTTACCCATTTTGATTTTGTACCAATAAAATTTCAGGTGAACATTTACCTGTCGTGTTCTTTCTCAACCAGGTGATAACGAGCTCTGAAGGCCACCAGGTGAGCGTAGTACGCTGGGGCAGGTATAGACACGCTCCTGGTACACCTGACATAGGTATGACAGAGCTGATAGGTCAACATCTGTAACTCGTCCGCGTTAAATCTGTTGTCATCCCACAGGACGTGGTAATGGGATGGTCGACTCGTTCCCTAGAAAATATAAACATGGATATATAGTGGAGTTAAATCTGTTGTCATCCCACAGGAAGTGGTAATGGGATGGTCGACCAGTTCCCTAGTAAATATAAACATCGATATAAACAGAAACTTCAATCTGTTGTTGTCCAACAGAACATGGTAATTAGATGAATTGCTCATTCCTTAGAAAATGTAAACAAGATATGCAGAGAATGTTAAAACTGTTATGGTCCAACAAGTTATTATAATGAGATGGAAGACACGCTCCCAATTTAAAAAGAAAGGATTTGAAGTAAAAGACTTTGGTCTGTTTGATCTCGTGATTTTTATACTTCATTGATTAGGGAATATAAAATAATTCCCAATCTCACATGTCTTTGTTATCACTGAACAATGGAGTGGGTTGTTAGGGAAACTTGAAGATTTTTGTTCATATTCTTAAGCATATGTGTATCCATCTTCACTAGCCAAGGGTTACAATCTGCTATCTCTCATATTCAAGATAAGAGATATTAAGCGGATCGTAACCCTTGGCTAGCGAAGATGATGCGTATCAAGTTGCACGATCATATTATATTCTTTCATGGAAAATTGTTTAAACTTAAACATGTCAAAGGTAAACCAGATCTTAGACAAACAAGGAAGCTAGGAGCTACTGCTCTCTCAGTATACCCCTGCTTCCCCCAAAATGAACTATGTCAATAAACAGGAAGTAGTTATTTGACAGACCAAATTTTGAAAATGGCAATAAAAGACCCCAAACTGAAGCCATATACCAAATTTCAAGTCACTGTGATATGTAGTTTCTGAGAAAAATGTTACAAATATTTTCAACAGTTGACCAGTAATGTTGAAAATTGACTAAGTCAGTTAACAGGAAGTAGATATTCAACAGACCTAATCTCAGTTCTGAAGAAAAAGTACCTCACACTGAACTTATATACCAAATTCCAACTCACTGTAATATGCAGTTGCTGAGAAAACTGTTACGAAAGTAATGTTGCATAATGGAAGGAAGGACAGACGGACAGACAGAGGTAAACCAAAATCGAATCTTCGAAGCGGGGGTATAATTTGGATTCCAGCATGACTACACAGGTAGAAATCAAATTATTACCTGGATTCCAGCAGGACTACACAGGTAGAAATCAAATTATTACCTGGATTCCAGCATGACTACACAGGTAGAAATCAAATTCTGTGGGATGTGTGATGCCGACATCTACGGTGGTTCCTGCGGGAATGTTGCCACTTCTACCGATCTGATCTTTCCTGTCGGCACAGAATAGTCTGGTGTGGTGGCGCTTCTGTACCACAATGAATGTGATTCCTGGCTGGTACCCTATTTCCAGTCTCATACAGGCTTCTCTGACAGCTCTCAATTCATGGTAGAGTACCTAAAAGAAACAAATTGGTTTGAAATAACAATAAGACAAATATCAAACAGAACAAGTCAAAAAGACATAATGCACTGCCATGCAACATTTTTTTCCTGCAATCACTGAACCATAAAGATAATGCCAGATGTATAAAAGAAAAACTATTTTTGTATGCTCATATCTATCAAGTTTAATGATGGTATCATGCTTCATTTATGGTAAAGTAACTTCAACCTGTAGGTAAACCTAAGTTTAACACTTTTGTTTGTCCATATCCTCTTGATATATGTATAAAAGTTCATAATGATAGTTTATACCTTACTTCCTTCATGGCAAAGTAACCTACACCTGTAGGTAAACCTGATTTGGGGCAGACAGATGATCCAACCCTAACTTTCTTAGACCAGCAAAAACACAAAATTTAAAACACACATAAAATTCCCACTTATATATAGTTTTTTCTTGTTATTATAATTGTAAATACCTGATTTAACCATCTCTGTAGAATATATATAGTCCTGGTTGATTGAAACCTCCTAACTAGTGGATCTCAAAGCAGGGTTGCCACTATTTAGTTGTTGCAAAATTCAAGGGTTTTTCAAGGACTTTTGAAGGGAATTAAGTCAATTTCAAGATGACAAAATTTCAGTCCCCCGATAAAATTTTCTGTGAAACAGTTCAATCATGAACCTTTGATTGTGAAACTATAAAATACCAGGGTTTTTCAAGCATATTTTCATTTTTTTCAAAATTCAAGGGTTTTTCCAGGTCCTTGAACTGACATATGAAATTCAAAGGTTATTCCAGGTTTCAAGGATGCATGGCAACCCTGTTACTTGTGGTTATAATGACACTTACTTGATTGAACTGCCCTTCACTGACTCCGTCCCTGTAGAATATAATCCTGGTGGGTTTAAATCTCGTTGCTTTGTAGAACTGGATGAGCAATTCTCGTACCATGGAAGACAACTCTTGTATGATTTCCTGTCTGTGCTGTTGAACACGGACGGTGGCGGAGTAACGACTAGGATGAGCATCCATACTGGCTACAACCTATAGATTAATGAACAGGTTTAAGATGAAAATGGTCACATTTTGTTAACAAGGAAGTAAGTTATAAACACAATATCCAATCTCAGGGTAATGGACCCAATATGAATCAATAAACGGCTTTCTTATATCAAATAATAATAATAATAATTTGAGGTTCTTACATGTATATACCGCTTTTCACAACAGTAGTCTTCTCAAAGCAGTTCACAAATTACTACCTGTCGTTACTGGTCCATGGGAACCCTATTCATTCTTAGCTCCTAGTGAAGTATACCATGTATACTGGAGTAAAGTGTAGTATTAAACACAGGATTTTATATGAAAATCTCACAAGCTAAAGCTTATCTCAAATTTAAAATCCTTAACTTAAAGTTGCAATGGAGTGTTTGTTTGCATCACAGACAGGTACCTATTTTTTCTGATAAATTTATCCACCCACTTTAAATTTTAGATTTTAGTTATCTATGGATGGTTTGCTTGCATCATTTGCAGGTTAACTATCCACACCTAATAAACATAGGTTTACCCCCCCCCCTTATAAGTTATCAGCAGGGGAATGATTGACCTCAGCACCCAGACATCTGACCCCCTTCCCCTTTGACCCCCACCATGACAACTTACGGCAGCTATGGAAGGCTTGCTTGCATCACCGGCAGGGGGATGTGTAACATCAGCACCCAAAAATATCACAGGCTCTCTAAACACTGCTGGTCTGAAATTACAAAATAAAATAGGTTAAAAACAGAAATGGCTGGATTTCCTTAAACAGGAAGTAGGTGAGCAAATTCCACAATAATGGACCTTAGGCTGATGCTGCATACCAGTTATCAAAAGGCTGTGATCAGGGGCAGATCAAGAGGTCCATGAAAGGGGGGGTCGTAATTGCTAAAAATGTCATATTTTGATGAAAATTTGAAGCTGCTTGGTCAATTTTATACAGAAAAAATTTAAATTTCTCAATTAAAGGGGGCGTATGCCCCCTCCGCCTCCCACTGAATCCGCCACTGGTGATTAATGTTGCTTAGAAAACTGTTACCAAAATATTTTCTCCACCCATAAAATCCAGCCAAAAATTATTGGTTTAATTTAATTACAGTCAGTCTAGATTTTCAGGTCACTGTTAATTATTTTAAGTTGCAGTTCCTGAACCATAAATGTAATACCATTGGGACAATTTACTGAAGAATTTTATTTATTCGTATGCTGATGCACAAGTGTTACTGTTACCATGTGACATCATATTTTGATTATAGTAAAGGAAGTTAAACCAGATTTGAAAAAATAAACAGAGTGTAATTGTATAGCTTTACGATGAGTGCATATTGTTGATATCTGTTTGGTTGATTTTTAGGTTTTTTTATGTTTTTTTTGGTTTCTTCATCTTGTTCATGTTTACAGGTTTTGTCATTGCCCATTCAGACTTTTTGACACTACAATGCCCCATTGGTGCCTCTTTGCTTGCTTCATCCACTGTAGCGAGCATACTTTTTCCATGGACAAGTGTTAAATTCACTAATTCTCACCTTATACTTGGCAGTAATATATTGTTGATACCTCCGAGTTTGACGTTGATTTTGAGACAGAGATTTGACAAGGTCTGTGGGGTCGTCTTGTTGACGTTTTTGGCTTGTACACACTGTGTTGCTAGGCCAAACAATATATCTCCTACTCTCTTTACTTCAGCTGGAACACAAGAACAGAAAATTTTATCACAGGTCCCAAGAATATCAACCATGGTCGCTTTCTATTATGCGGTTCATACCGGCTTATTTTGTGTTGTCACCGGTTTGTCGGATTCATCTTTTGAAGAAACCGTTTGTGCCAAACCAGTTAATGGATCACGAATCGAAGGTGCAACTGGTGCAAACCGCATAATGGAAAGCACCCCAAGTCTTTTGCGAGGAAAACATTGGTCCAAGTAAAAAATGGCCAGATTTTGTTAAACAGAAAGTGGGTGAGCGACAGACCTGAAGTCAGATCCAACGTTATTAAATCCCATGCTGATAAAGTATACCATATATCAAGAGGCTGTGATTAGTAGTTCCTGAGAAAAATGTTACTAAAATTTCTTCTCCGCCCCCCACACCCAATATTTACCATTTTATAACCATTTTTTTTTCACATCATGAAATCAAGCCAAACACCTAAGTGTCTAAACAAAATGATTGAAAATTTTGAGAGCATTTTATTTGTATGATTCTTGTCAGACAAGTCCATCACATCAGTACAGAGTGACTTAAACTGCAAGTAAGATAACTGAGCTCTTCTCTTTTTTTATGATCCCCTCAATGATATTCAAGAGCAATAAAATTTATTCATGAACATCTTTATTATTTTGTTCTTCCTTTAAGTAAATTTTAACCATAAATTACTAAACAGACAAGATAAAGCCTGAAAGATATCTTAACAAGAAAATTGTATACCATCTTACACATGTAACAAATAAATTGCTTTCCATAAAGAATTTGTTAAAATAGAATCCAAGAATAAGCCATTTATTTCAATCCAGGAAAATGTATGTCCCTTCACAGTTATTAACAATGATTGTGAACAAGAGGCTCCCAGGAGCCTGAATCGCTCACCTGGTCTTGATGTCAACCCTATGAAGAACTTTGTAGAGCTAAATAAGCTGAACATTTAAGCAAGCAACAGCTTTTCTCTTTCAGCAAAAGGTTTCATTCTGTAGGCAAAAAACGTGCAAAATGAAGGGCCGTCTGAACACTTTGACTCTATAGCGACTTTTGGTAAGAGCTTAATGAACTGAACATTTAAGCAAGCAACGGCTTCTCTTTATCTGCTATAGTTTTCATTTTATCTGCTATAGTTTTCATTATATAAGTCAAAAACATGAAAACATGTTCATTTAGGGGCTGTAATCCCTATAAGGGGTCATCTGACAACTTCAACTGTATGAATGCTTTTGTAGAGTTACATGTAAATGAGCTGAACATTTAAGCAAGCAACAGCTTTTCTCTATCTGCAATAGTTTTCATTTTATAAGTCAAAAACACTTTTTTGCCTTTAAGGGGCTGTAACTCCTATAAAAGGTCATCTGACAACTTGAACCTTTTGAAGACTTTTGTAGAGCTTAATGAGCTGAACATTTAAGCAAGCAACAGCTTTTCCCTATCGGCAATAGCTTTCATTTTATAAGTCAAAAACACTATTTTTCGCCTTTAAGGGGCTGTAATCCCTATAAGGGGTCATCTGACAACTTCGACCCTATGATGACTTTCGTAGTGCTTAATGAGCTGAACATTTAAGCAAGCAACAGCTTTTCTCTATCTGCAATAGTTTTCATTCTATAGGCAAAAAACACTATTTTTTGCCTTTAAGGGGCTGTAACCCCTGTAAGGGGTCATCTGACAACTTCGACCCTATGAATACTTTTGTAGAGCTTAATGAGCTGAACATTTAAGCAAGCAACAGCTTTTCAATATCTGCAATAGTTTTCATTCTATAGGCCAAAAACACTAATTTTCGCCTTTAAGGGGCTGTAACCCCTATAAGGGGTCATCTGACAACTTCGACAATATGACAATTTTTGTAGAGCTTAATGAGCTGAACATTTAAGCAAGCAACAGCTTTTCTCTATCTGCAATAGTTTTCATTCTAAAGGCCAAAAACACTATTTTTCGCCTTTAAGGGGCTGTAACCCCTATAAGGGGTCAACTGACAACTTCGACCCTATGGAGACTTTTGTAGAGCTAATTGACCTGAACATTTAAGCAAGCAACAGCTTTTCTCTATCTGCAATTGTTTTCATTCTATAAGCCAAAAACATTAAAAAAACGCTATTTTTCACCTTTAAGGGGCTGTAACCCCTATTAGGAATCATCTGACAACTTCAACCAAATGGAGACTTTTGTAGAACTTTTGATGCCTAAGCAGCAGCGTGGCATCAGATTTCATCTATCTCTTATACTTTTTGATTTACAAGCCAAAAACAGTAGTCTGACCCCCCCTGGTCTATTTTTAGTAAGGGTGGCCATGTTTTTTGACGGATCAAAAATCGAAACACAAGTTTGGTGCAGGACACCCTAAGGATCATTCATACAAAGTTTCATTAAATTCTGTTCAGTAGTTTCAGAGGAGAAGATTTTTGAAAAATTGTTAACGGACCACAGACGACGACGACGACGACGGACGCCAAATGATGGTAATAGCTCACATGGACCTTTGGTCCAGGTGAGCTAAAAAATCAAAGTTTGCAATAGTCTTTTATAAAATTCATTATGACATACCATACACAGGTGTTTTTCCAGGTAAGACAACCACAATCAGCTGTAATCCTTGGTATGTATTCTTCAGGTAACGAAACATTGGCTCCACCTGGTCTGGTCCTGTGGCATACTTACAGAAGCATGGCTGACCTAAGATCGGCATTCCAGCATCGTTTGATATCCTCTGAAGCTGCTGGGTAAAGTTCCTGAAAATCACAAATCGCTGATGACTGGGGAACCTGTACCCTAGTTGACTTATTAATCATGAGTTTGCATTGTTGTTGTTTCACTTCAAGAGCTATTTTAGTCATCATTATGACAAAAACAAGTTTTCAACCTTAATTACTTTAATAGGAAAGGATAAACATTTCTGCCAACAACTTTAATTTATCTTGAATCAATGTGTTAGTGTCAATAATACCCCGTTCACACTATGCTAAATTAACCCGAATTCGACCCGGGTTAATTAACCTGGATAAGATTTTTACAGTGTGAACGCTTTAATCCGGGTCGAACCAGGGTTAATATTACCCCCTATTTGAGGTGGAGTTAATGTGAGGCGAACCCGTGCTAGTTGCCTCGGAATGTAATGTGAACGCAAAAGTGGAGTAGATCCGAAGTTGTTACCATCGCATCGCGCTACGTTTTATGACGTCAACAATGAGAAATTATAGACACAAACGTAAAAGAGCTTTAATTATTTATGTCTAGCTACATCATGTCTTATTCGAATTTTGTTTACTTTTTGTCGATGTTTCTTAGGAAAACCGAGAAAGAAAATGTCAAAGCTAATGGATGCGAAATCTGGCACCATGCGCATGTGTTAACGCAACGCTATTTTTGAAATGGGAAAACCCAAAAGTGAGCTAAATTATTTGTAGTGTGAACCGAGGTAACTAATCCGGATTAATTAATCCGGGTTCGCCTCGGTAAAGTTTTTGAAGTGTGAACAGGGTATTAGTTTTCTCAGACTGACAGATCTGCAACTGAAATTTAATACCTTGAGTTCAATTATCATTTCATTTTTTTCTCTTTAGAACTTCATTACAAAAGTCAATGGGAACTTTTAGGTTTATGGGAATTATACTCTATGGTTTGACTGAACCCAAAAAGCACAATAAATCAAATTGATACCGTACAAACAATTCAACTGGAACAGTATGACAAGTTTTTTTCACTGTGAATAAGGTCAGAATGGTGTCAGCGGACAAAATCAAACAGTTTAAATTTGTTTTAAAACAAAACTTCATCCTTATTTTGACAGTATTGTCTCCATTTACAATTAATCTTGCCACCATGTATGTACACTGATAAAATTAAGTTTATTGACTGCTATACACTATACGTATTACTAACATGTTGTTGGGATAAAATAATACTGTATGCATAACTTTATTACAATATACTAGAAGCCATGCAAAATCTAAAGCAATATGGAAAAGAGGAGATAATAAAAGAAAAAAAAATTGAGTCACAAGCTCAAAATTTATTACCCAGCTCTTAAAAAAGATCTTTTTTTAAGGTAAAAACGCAAAGATTTGTGAAAGTTTCATGAAAATACATTGTATGAAAATTTCAACTTCAATCCATTGTAAAAACCAGAAGACAATGCTACTCTTTTAAAAGCATAAGTTGGGGCCCCTGAATTTAGTAAAAAGTTTTGTATTTATTCACCTTTTTAATGTTTGGCTCCTGTAGAAAAAGTTTTTGCTATTGCCTGCAACTCCCAACTTTCAAGCACTTAGTACAAGTAGAACCCCATTATATGAAATGTTGTGAAGTTGTTATCTTAAAACCATTGAGGGAAAAGACAAAGGAATACAAAACCATGCCACTTCATGTAATACAGAATTTTAACAATAGACTAATAAAGGGGCAGTTTATGCATGCGGACAAAGATTTTGAAAGTGTAAAATTGGTGCTCTTTTACTCCAAGAACTGCTCACTCTCCTTATCATTTATAAACTGATTAATATCAGCAGTACATACATACAGAAGACAGTCTTTGCAAAATGACCTGGTCTGCTGGACCAGTTCGGCAAAAAATGGGAAAATTTAACTCTTGTCAGCCAATTTTGTAATTGTTAAGTTGGTCCAACAAGATTGAGAAAAAAATAATAAAAGTGTAAAGCTTGGAATTTAAATATCATTTAAAGTATTGTACATTGTAAATTCTGTAACCCTTTTTATAGAAGATTTACCAAGGCAGTTCACGCATGAAGGAGGATTGTAAAGTTATTCCCAGTTAAATCCAACCTTCCTATCATCAAAAATTTTAAAACTTATCTAAAAATCCTAAAAGTATAAGAAACAGGTTCTATTCAATTAATTTAAAGGCCCTACCTCGTATCATTCTAAATTCTAATCTTTTTTGTCAGATGACCCTAGATAGCAATTCATTCATGCAAAAAGAAACCACTGAAGTGTGAAATTTTGACACATTTAAGGTCCAATCTCCTTTTATCCTGAATTTCTGAATATCCTGAATATCCCTTCTTATCTGAAGACTTATAGGAGCAGTTCATGCATGCAAAAGGATATCAATAAAGTGTTAAACTTGGGAACTTTTATTCATATTTAGGCCCAATTTATTCCACGACACCAACTTCTGATCATCCTAAATTTGAACCCTTCTTGTCAGACAAGTTTACGGTAGCAATTCATGCACAAAAAGAAATCTCCAAGAGGACAAGTTTGGGCGCTTTCGTTTAAATTAAATCTGACTGAAGCTTTAAATGTTAGAAGTCTTACAGTAGCAGTTCTTACAATAGCAGTTCATGCAAGCTTAAGGAAATATGTTCATCATCACCATTGAGGAAATGACTTGGACTCTTCTCATACTAGGTAAGGCCCTACATAATTCTCAATTATGAACCCATCTTTTTCAGAAGTCTTACAATAGCAGTTCATGCAAGCATTAGGAAATGTTTCATCATGGTCTTACCTTAAAGCGTCTTCACGTACGGTCCTCTGAGGTGCAAAGCAGGCGATCGCCCACACCTTGATCTCGATTCCGATGAAGAACTGCTTGCCCCTCATATCCCAGACACCCTGGTTGGGGACGGCAGCCGATTTTATCTATAGTACAAAAAGGTCAAATAATTAATACGTACCTCAATGAATCTTCCCGCACTGTACGCTGGGGGGCAAAACAGGCAATAGCCCATACCCTTATCTCTATGCCTGAGTAAAACTGTTTCCCCCGCATGTCCCACACGCCTTGGTTGGGCATTGCCTGGGCTTTACTCTATAAAAAGTCGTGAAAAAAAACAACGTCAAACATAATGTTTGATGGAAAGGCTTTACTCTATAAAAAGTGGTGAAAAAAAATGACACCAAACATAAAGTTTGATTGAAATTTAACGAATGAAAGGTAATTTAAGAAAAAATATTCAGAGAGAAGATTCTTTAAAGAAATTTCTACTGACAGATGAAGTCCAGGCTTTGCCATTAGACGAAAAATTCAGTGTAAAATTTACAATAATATCTCATTAAGGGAGTATGGTTTCTAGAGGAAAGTCTGATGGAAAATCGTAGAGCGTCTGTACAGATGTACGGTCAGAACTTGATGCCCCCACAATATGTCATCGCAGGGTCATAAAAATAAACATAGAAAATTTTGATAGAAAATAGAATTCCCATGACATTTTATCTAGATTTAAATTGGCTTTGTTTGAATGGTTTAAAAATGACTCATAAGTTCTTCTAAGGCCCATACTCCCTTAATGGAAAAAAAACAACTTAAATCCTTTTTAATACAATCTCAAACAGTGAAAGTTAAGGGAAGAAAAGTGATCTTAATCTATAAGCAAAACAAGCAGTAACTGTGAAAAAAACTTTTTTGTAAGATGTTTAATCTGAAAACCAAAGTATGGTATAAGCTAAAGGTTTGTTACAAAATAAAGAAATTCCCAAATTGTTAAACAGGCCAGCACTGGGCATAGAGATGTAGAGACTTTAAGCTATAGATTATAAATTTTGTACACAGCTCCATGGAATACACCAACATTTTAAAATAAATTGTGATAACAAGTGGATAAACTACAATTGTGAGCAATTATGGACACTGAACTAAACTGAGTACACTGGTCTTAAAGGAACAAAATTGTACAAAGGGTTAATGTCTTTTACTGCAAGTTTCATGAAAATCACACAATTAAAAAAATAGTTCTAAAGCAGCATACCAAATCAATTATTTTTTCTCATACTAAATATGCAAGCAGAAACCCCCTGAAGTAGACACCAAACCTGCCAACATTTCAGGCACATGATATCTCTAAAGCACCTTATCTAAATTTGGTCTTAGATGGTATCAATAAAACTTATGTGCTCTGGAAGGGTAAGTAGTTAATTCTCATTGCAACATTTCTACAGATCCCAAAACAACTGTCAGACACACAACTCATTCATTGAATTAAAGTAAATATTATACATAGGTGCTCAGGAGGGGTAAGAAGTTCATGTTTGTGGCAACACTCTTGTAGACCTGAGGTAAGGCTGTAGGTTAAGAATCTCACAATAATACTATTTCAAACAATTAGATACATGTGAAACCATCCATTGTTATTTTATTTTTTGAGAACCTTGAAACATTAACAATCATCTGACAGTGACAAACCAATTAAAAGGGACACAACTCTGACTTGGTATTCTGAATAGGTCTGACTTTTCAGCCCATGTCAAAACATACACATATGATAATCAATCAAATTTACAATGTCTATTTTCTACTGTGTAAAATTACTCTTTAAATATATTCATATAATTAATATAATTTGTGTGGTACATCCTTGCCAATATACACAGAAACACACAACAAACATATACACAAATCATGCATGGATACACAACAGTACACAAAACACCTTTTAAGAACTCTAATCACAGGAACCAATGGGATGCCGAATACTTATCAAATTAATTGTTCATCCGAATGCCCCCCTTGCATTTTTTATCAATAAACCATTTTTTAGTTAGCAAGAGAAATGCAGGCAGATAAAGTGATGTTAAAAGGGGTTAGTTAGTTCACATATGAATTACAATCTATCAGAAAACTGTACTATTCCTGTAAAGCAAAGCTTTGGCAGGGAACAGATGTGGAAAATCTTTAACAAGGAGCCGAGGGAGAAAAACCCCCATTGAGTTTCCCATTTACATGAATTGATTATCTTCTGTTGCTGTACATTGTATTAATAATCTAGAGGACTGGGATCCTTGACAATGGTCTTAACAATCATCTAAAATTCCCATGAAAATAGTTATACTTCTGTTCCCTTCACAGGTCCTTTTTCCTACTTTCACTTTGTACGTTTTCCTACTTTCACTTTGGAGATAACAACTGGAACTGACCGTGCTACATCTTCATGACAGATTTACCAACATAGTGCCTGAACTATATTGTACTACATGAACATAATACAAGGCTTATTCTACATCTATAACTGGACGAGTAAAGTAAAATTTTAGGAAGCCATTCTATGAGAGGACTCTGTAGGCAGTCTATGGATTCAGCCAATCAGAATGTTAGTCATGCATTTACACAGCAAATCAGGCCTAAGTCAGGGGAGGGGTGTCTATATATTCAGTGGCTAACTAGGAAGATAAGTAGGGTATCTACATTATATTTAATATGTCTAGAGAGAATACATAGGGTCTGGATAGCTAGGATGATTAAGTTTCACATCTTTAAATTGGTTCTGATACAGTCAAACCTGTTTTAAGAGGCCACCCTTGGGGTGAGAAAAAATTGACCACTTAAGACAGGTGGCTGCTTAATCCAGGTTTGTTTTTGCTGATTTATTAAAGAAAGGGACAAAAAATATGTGGCTGTCTAAAGCAGGTGATTGCTTAATAGAGGTGGCCGCTAAGGCAGGTTTGACTGTATTTGGCTTAGCTATGAAGCTATTATTACAATGCTCCATCATACCAAAGTATAACCTTCCAAAACATTATTCAGCCAATGTCAAACAAGAATTTATACTTATATTTAAGGAACAAAGTTTATAAGAAAATCTTGCATAGGAAAGCTAATACTGGGTTAATTGGTGAAACAATATTGTAATTTAACAGGGTCAAAGGTCATACCTGGGTAAGGGACTTGTTCGTCATTGTTATGAACACATAGGAGAAGTTACTGAACCTAGACATTTAAATTCATACCTCCCTATTGAACCATCTAGTCAAGCCACTGAAATAGACACCCCTGAACAACATATTCCCTATATCTGAACAGATTTTCATGTCTTACAAGGAAAGCCGTGCAAACAGCCACTGTTCAATACCTCAGAGACGTAAAAATAAATCTTGGTTCATGATTAACAACATTTAAAAACCATTTATTTTTATCACGACAAATAAAAAAGTTTATTTGATAAATTATTAACATGATTAATGTAAGATAAAAGTCTATATTTCAAAGTCTTGGTAACATTTAACAATTATTGTCATTTCAAAATCACGTCCTTTTAGATTTTCAGTTGGACTTCTAAAATACAATTCATGAAGTCGAAAATAAATTTTATCTTCTCACACAACATTTGATAGATTTAAAAAAACTAAATTTATGAAAAATTCTATGCGATCAACAACTTTACAAATTCAAGTTATTTAATACAAAAATTAATATGAACCAAGAATCATTTTAATGGCTGAAGGTATGAATATTAAAAGCAGTATAAACATCATCTCTGCATTTGTGACTTTTGTACTAGTGCAGGTTTTGCATGTCAATACAGTTAATCGTAAAAAATGAAGAACAAAAATTTTCCTATTCCCAGATTAAAACAAATCAAATTTGAGAAAAGAGAAAAATGTGTTTAGTATTCATTAAAATCAACCAAAAATATCAACTGTTACATTAAAATCCCATTTTCCATATAAAATATGTCCATAAATTCTTTTGAAATTTTTCTAAAAATTTACTAAACAAGGTATTTTTTGGAGCAAAATGACTAAATTTGTTTAAGTACATTTCTAAAACTAAAGCAAAATAAAAAGTTATAAGTGTGCACTCAACTAAATAATAATTTTGGCGATTAATAAAACAAAGCGAAAAAAAAACTATTATTGACTGTATTGACATTTAGAAATTAAGGACATCATTGAAAAACCTGTTCTTACCCGACCCCCATATTGGATTTTTGGGGGGTTTAAGACACGCCCGTGGACCTCGACCATCACTGGATTAATCTGAACACCGAAGGTTTGCAGGAAGGGGTCCGCGTTGAAATTTGCCTTTTGAACCTATGTTAACAGACAGACAGACGGCCACAAAATACAAGAATTAGCACAACAAATTTGGACAAGATGCCACACATGTATCGGATGTACCAATTTGTTAATGTTAATAAATGTGCAATTGAAGAATAAGTGTGGAGCATCTTCATCAAATAAACTGCAGTTGTGTAAGGTTGTTATATTTCAAAAGATGGAAGTTTGGTAGCTTATTCCTAATATAGGAATAAATATACATGTAAAATCTGAGAGAAAAATTGAGAAAGCAGCATTTAAGCTTGCTTAATTCAGAACTTTGCACAATTTCAGAGAGCCATGGTAAAATGAAGTACCAACATGGTTTTTCATCCAGTGATTGCAAATTAACAAGCATGTTCTTCCAAATGACAATGGGCACGTCAGGCTTAAATTCCTTTTATTAAACAGCACCATATTGTATATTTCTGATTCACAACCTTACACTCCCCTGCAGAGAATTTACATGAAGATGCCCCTATGATAAATCCTAGTGACTGATATAATACTGGCATACCCTGCCTCCGTATTCGATCCTGGGCGGGGGCAACACACGCCCTCGTACTTCGGTCATCTGGTAGGAGACACTGATGCCGAAGGTTTGAAGATACGGATCCTTGTTGAAGTCGGCTTTTTGAACCTAATGATAGGGCAATAATTAGGACAATGTATATAGAAAGTTAACATGTGCTGAGGGGGTGATGGATTTGTAGACAATTTTTTGTAAAGTTAATGAAACTACAAGAATTCAAATGGGAAAATTTGATTAAATTCTTATAAGACAAGTGGATGAATAACTTTAGATTAAGACAGCAAACTTGTGTTAAAAAACTTTTTTTTTCAATTCTTAAAAGACCAAATTGAGAATTTCAATCTTTAATAAAACTTAGTTCGATCGCAACTGAGTATCTTAATGACAATATAAGTGATAGTGATTTAATAGAACATAAACATGGGAAAATTAGAAGATTTATGCTCTCTAATTAAAAGAATTGGCCTTTATTTTTGCTTCAAAATCCAATTAGTTTTGTTGAAGAAATGAAAATTTATATGATTTAATTCATTTGTTTGTGAATATAATGCTGGCCAGATAATGGTTTATCATAAATAAAGAATTTGAATCTACAAACAAACTATGAATTTATGAAACTATAATTTATTTATTTATCGACAGCCTTTCGATTGAAGTTTATTTTCAGCACATGTTAAACTGATGTTCTTACTTTAGGGTTCCCACAGCCAGCATTCAATAGATTTTAATGAAAGTTCTCTGTAATTTACCAACCAAAACAATGAATTTATAAAAATCTTAAATTTCATTCAATCACATTTTAGGCTTTATTTCAACAAACTTAACTTGTAGGTAAAACCTTTGAATTTGTGTGCTTTTTTTTAGCATGGGAACCCTGTCTGTCTGAAAATAAATGGGTCTTTTCATTATCAACTTCATAATTCAGATCATTAAGGACTGCTACAGAACAAAACATTGTCTTAAGAATTTTCTAAACTGAAATGAAAACCATTTAAACTTCAATAGAGAAAACATATACATTTGTACAAGTCAAATGTAAGTTTTTAGCACATATCAATAGCATATGAAATCAAAGAATTTAAAATAAATATAGATTAATTTGCAAAATTTTAAGTGAAGTTGTGCTGTAACAGTCCTTTGGTTTGTAAATATTGTAAAATGTGCAAAGGATGGCAATTTGCTTTTAAAACCACCAGATTTAGTTCTATGGCATAATCAACCAATAAAACAAACATTTAAAAAACTGTAAAGGTGGAAATTTTCTCATGGGGTTATTTTTGCTTACTTGCAATAAATAAATTTATAGCGTGAAATTCATTTGACAATTATTAAAGTAAACAGCATTAATAATAAGTTAAACACAAAGTTATCCCCAACGTGAAAGGTTCTTTTTATAAAAACATGAAAATAACACCCTGCAAAAATTAATAGTGAATAATTTGTATATCCCACAATTTTGACATTTCATGTTAAACAGATCTTTGTATTTTAGATCTGATATTTTTTGCCACTACATTTATTATCTTGAATAGCTTAAGACCAATATCAAATATATTGTAACCAAGTAAAATTGCCATCCTTTTCTAATATGTCTTTCTCAATATAACTGAAAACATGGATAATATAAATTATTTCAATTACAAAAATCTGTAGGTAAAATCTTAATACTATTCTGAACCAAATGAATAGATTTATAGCGTGTCATTGGCAACTTAATGTAAACTCATAAGGTCAAAGTTTATTTATTAACACAATAAAATATATAATGAAAACTTACAGTAATTACTACGATTCAATTTATCTTGTGTTTTCGTTTGAAAGCAACTTTTAGGGATCATTTCTTGAAAAATTTTCAGTACTTTAAACATGTTTTAAAACGATAAAAATATTCATATCATTATAAAACTCACCAAGTTATTGATCTCTTTTTCTCTGTCTGGAGCCGATCTGGCCGTAGCCTTTAAAATAAAAGTTACAACAAAGTTATATAACAGAGTTTTACTAATTACTTAACAAGGAGTCAATCTGACAACAATCTTCAATAATAGAAATAGAATCATATTCACTCAGAAAATAATAGCACATAGAATTTTGAAATCTTATGTGAAATTGATCAACTATAAGAACAACACTCCTTTCATTCATGATCAGGATATCAAGTTCATGGATCATGCATTCTCTTCAATTAAACCAATGATGAATTTTTTTTTAGTGTTTACTCCTCTTTAAACATTTTTAAACATGTCTTTGCAAAGCATATAATTTTTAATATTAAAAAAAATCATATTAAGGGGGTACCGAACACTTTGGCTAAAATAAAATTGTGTCGTTTAATTTTCCTGAAAATTTGCAAAAATATTAACGTTAGCATGTTTAGTTGCAAAATCTGAAGAAAATCAAACCATAGGTTTCTTGGGGATATTCTCATTGAACATAATGGAGTTTCAACATTTCATATTTTGATCTTTGGGAAGCTTGATTTCCTTGAATAAACGTGCATGACTAAACATTCAAGTGATATTTAGGAGTTATCTCCCTTAGGTGTTCTGTACCCCCTTAATATAAATACTCTTTTAAACTTAAATTTATACAATAAAATATATGACTAAAGCCAACAGCTAATTCAGCAAAGCAACATGAGGCAAAACCACAAACACAGCTTCAAGAAAATGCAATTAAATCAAATTTCAACACTTTTAAAATCCTGGCCTAGCAATTATTTCTTTCAACACTTAAATCTATACCCATTCATCATTTCAATAGGCAGATCTAACCAGAGACAAATAAAACCATTATTAAGAGGCTAGCCCCCTATTTGATCACTGTAATGCTTTAAATTTGATCCGCCTTTTGCTTTAGCAGGCCATAAGGTATAAATTTTCAACTGGCTACTGGCTTTAAAAGCATTTACAGAAAACCAAAGTTACCCCAGTCTTATTTATACTCAAGTAAATTGATCCTATCATCAGCATTGACAAGAGACACAAAACTTATAACTATCATTGGTTTATAGCCAAGTTTACTGGATTTTGTCATAAGCATTGAAATTGTCGTTCTTGAAAAAATGAAAGCATGTATTTCCGGCTACACATAACAGGTTGATTTTTAAGTAATTATGAAGCGAAAATTGTAAAAGTCAATTAGAGTTATCTATCCATTATCGTATGTACGTCACATGAATCATGTGAATAGTAATCAGAAATTTAAATTATTGTTCCATTTCTTTTTGACTTAGTTACATGTTTGAAAAAAATTTAATATGAATAATTATACAAAATAAATAACAAATATTTGCACACAAACAAAAATTTCAACTCTTTACACATTAATTAAGTATTCATAAATGTTATATTCTGGAGCGGGAAACTACTTTGAACAGACCAATCTCTTAATGGTTAATCTATTTGAAGAAAAACAAGGAAGGGAAATTAAGTAACCTACAACTTAACCAAGAATGATAAACATATAGACCAGTTATAAGTTACGTCACAAGCTATTTGGTTTATATCTAGCCTGTGCTCCTGACCCCCTAACTACGAGATAAACAGCTTGTGTAGGTAGTATTATGGATGCCTCATGTGAATGCTGGACAATAGTTGTCAACTTATTTGAGAAACCTTGATCATGGTAGATGTCTGCATGTCTGTTAGCTTCTTAATACATCTCTGTCCTCCTACGATATTGCACACCTGTAACGATATGGAAAATGGATTAATGACATGGTTGAGTTAGGCCAATAAATTGACAAACAGGCAGGGTTTTCCTTATATTTTGAAGTAGAAGGCTAAAATTGTGAATTAAAAGGTTGATTTTAATAACATTTCCTTTAATTTTGGCAAAAGTAGCAGGTCACAGAGTTAAAGTAGAAGGCTATTTCAATGCCTTATCTCAAAGCAAATGGGAGGGACAGACAAACAGATTTGAACACCCTATGCCCCTTACTTTCGTATATATACATTATGCAAACAAGATACAATATTACAATGAAGTAGCAATAAAGAATGTGTCATTTTAGTCTGAAAACTGAAAGGCAGTTTATGCAAAACAGACATCAAATCTAAACCCACAGTATGTGACACCATGATGGTACACATGAACTGCAAACCAGACGGTGATTAGTAGTTGCTGAGAAAACTTTCATGATAATAATTGTTGGCCCTTTTTTCTGCAATCATTGAACCATTTACATGATTAAGATGATGTGAAAACAATAATATTATGATTATTTTTGTTTGTTCATACTCAAATGCTTATGTGCTTATAGAATGATAAAGAAGAAAATGTCCAAAAGACATAATACCCAATCTCACAACATTTGGGACCGAGGTATGGACCCCAATACTATATTCCCCCTAGTTTCGTAGATTGGGCATACAAACTTCCTTTAAGGAACCTGACCGTTAAGTTGACACATTATTTGGACAAGCACACCTGATTTTTTTTATGTCCCTCTTAAATAATTGTCATAAAACAGTACCAACCTCAAGTGGTAGATATGTGTGTTTCTGTTCCTGACCTACTTGTAAACAGGGTAGATGTGGATACC
The DNA here is from genome assembly GCA_963971305.1 of Arcuatula senhousia. Classification (NCBI taxonomy): domain Eukaryota; kingdom Metazoa; phylum Mollusca; class Bivalvia; order Mytilida; family Mytilidae; genus Arcuatula; species Arcuatula senhousia. The sequence goes on from OZ020310.1 coordinate 56,237,432, forward strand.
TACAAAAAAGAATAACAAGGTATTTGGAGGTTCATTTACTAATAAGGAAAGCATCAATGCATAAAATATGCAAATCATAAATTAATACTGTAAGCATATAAATTTTCATGGTTGCTAATTTTCACGCATTTAATCCATTTTGTTTGTATTAATTTTCAAGGTTTTATAATAATAATCATACCTTAACATATAGCTATTACATATTTGTGTGCACTATTTTTTGTGGATTTTCATTGACTGCGAATATGGTGAAAATTACTACCTTTACACAGGCATTTGACTTAATGTTAAACTAGGAAAAACTGTTTTAGCGCACTAAAACTGATGTCTCCCCTTCCTTGAATAACACAAGTTCAATCTTGAGGTCAAAAGGTCAAAGTCACAATGGCATACATTGTACAACAAATTCTTTAATAAGATACATATATATTCTAAAGCCCTATGTCAAAGGATAAAAAAGTTATGGCCTGGAAGGCTTTGCATGTCAAATTAGCATTTATTTGACATTGAAGTCACAGGTTAAAGTCATTAAGGTTGGTGACACATTGTTCCAATAATGACACTTTAAAATGTGAAAATTCAAAGCCTTTTGAATAGGATTAAAATATATATGGCTCAGACATGTTTTATGTGTAAAAATAGCATTAATTTGACTTTGATATCAAAGGTCAAGGTCACATGAAGGTCATTGTGGTACATGACACATCGTCTCTTGGCGAAACATCCACATGCTAAATATCAAAGGATAAAAAGTTATAACCAGGACACACTTTGCACATATTAGCATTAATTTGACCTTGAGGTCAAGGTCATTCTGGTACAGAACACATCATCTCATGGTGATACATCCACATGCCAAATATCAAAGCCCTATGTCAAAGAACAAAAAAGTAATGGCCTGAAACACATTGGATGTTAAAAGAGCTTTAATTTGACCTTCAAAGGTCAAGGTCATGTGAAGGTCATTCTGGTATGCGACACATCGTCTCATGGCAAAACATCCACATGCCAAATATCAAAGGATAAAAAGTTATGACCAGGACACACTTTTCATGTAAAATTAGCTTTGATTTGACCTTGAGGTCAAAGGTCAAGGTCATTTTTTTTTGTATGCCACACATAATCTCATGATAAAACATCAACATGTTAAATATTAAAGCCCTATGCCAAAGAACAAAATAAGTTATGACACAGACACACTTTCCATGTAAAATAAGCATTAATTTAACCTTGAGGTCAAAGGACAAGGTCATATGAAGGTCATTCTGGTTCGTGACACATCGTCTCATGGTGATACATCCACATGCCAAATATCAAAGCCTTATGTCAAAGAACAAAAAAGTTATGGCCCGGAACACTTTGGATGTAAAATCAGCATTAATTTGACCTTGAGGTCAAAGGTCAAGGTCATATGCAGGTCATTCTGGTACGCGACACATCGTCTCATGGTAATACATCCACATGCCAAATATCAAAGCCCTATCTCAAAGGATAAAAAAGTTATGGCCCGGACACGCTTTGTATGAGAAGAAGAAGAAGAAGAAGAAGAAGAAGAAGAACTGACACAAAAACAATATGTCTCCCCCTTCTGGGAAGGGGAGACATAATAAACATTAAGCTCGATTAACATTAATTTAATGTTAATGTAACACTAATTTAACATTTATTTTAACGTTAGCTAAACATTAAAATTTTTAACGTTAATTTAGTGTTAAAAATTAACACTAATTTAGTGTTAACTTTTTAACGTTAATTTTCCTGTTGAATTATGTGAAGTCAAATGTTAAACTTTAACATGAAATTAACAATCGAAGCTCGATTAACACTAGTTTAACGATAATTTTTAACGTTAAATTAACATTAACCAAAATTGCCTGTGCATAGTATATCATTGCTGATTTTGATTCACTGTAAAAGTATAATTTAGTGTTCTACTGAGTCCCTTAGAATTGAAACGTGATGTTTTAAATGTGATGCTGTTTGGTTAAATAAGATGCTATCAAGTCTAAATGAAATGTTGTTTGGTTCAAAATGGGAGGTCTTAAGAAATTATCTTTAAATACACTTCATGGTTAATAGAAAGCTATGTACAATGTACAATCAGAAATTGCTACTTACAAAATCTGAAAATATATATAGAACATGTATTACTCTAATTTTTTCGCAAGGTTGGGCGGAGCTTAATTTTCTCGGTCTTTTATGTAGGATTTAAATGAAGAAGTCCGAAATAATTGACCCGTGACCAACCCGGTCAATAAAATAGAGTAATAGAAATAGGATGAAACAAAAACTTTTTGAGAAAACACTGCTTTTCATTGTGAATATCCCTTTACCTTTACCTTACAATAATTTTGTGACTTTCTTCATAACCACTGAACAGATTCAGCTTTAAAGGTAAATCATATTGTCAGAGACTATTAGCCAGACCACAATACTTACTGGAGTTTCATCTTGTATCTCTCTAAGAAATATCTTGCTACAGTACACTCTACTGTTTGTCCTGATTCTAATTGTAGTGGGAATCTGAAATGATAAATATTAACTTCAGCAATAGGTCCAAATGTGATGTAGAAAAAAACACACAAGGCTTATCTGAAACAATGTGTGTATGTGTGTGAGTTATGCCCTTTGATTCAAATTTGCAACAGCGAAAATATAACTGTACCAATTTAAGTTTTTTGGGTTTTTTTTCATCCAAACTTAGCAATTTTATGCTGCAAACGATACTATCACCTAGGTAATTGGTGATCAATAATGAGATGTCCTAACCAGGGGTGGATGACTTAATATATGATTAGATCTCAGCAAGGTGTCATTAAACATTAGACCTTATACTTTCTCTTCATTGAGAGAGAGAATTCTATTGTTTTTCTGTTCAGTTCATGTATAGCTAATCACTATATACATGTGTGTACGTACGATTGTGTCTGAGCTGGACGTCTTGTAACATTAAAGATCCTGTATTTTCTTTTCATTGTTGATGTACTTACGATTGTGTCTGAGCTGGACGTCTTGTTACATTGCAGACCCTGTATTTTCTTTTCATTGTTCCACAATGGGTAATTTCTACTTTGAGACCTAGAAAAAGAACCAAACAGATTGATAAGAATTGTTTGTATAAATAGAAATCTAAATTTAACATTACATTTTCACAAAGAAATTAAAGACAAGGTCAAATATCATCCTGTTCTATAACCTGCTTGTAAGATAAATCAGTTTTAACTGCAGCATGACTTGTGAAAAATATTTAAAATTTCTTCGAGTAAACAAACAACTTTATGCAACTCTGACTGGGCTCACAAAGGATACCCCTGCTTCGTATTAAACTCAATGTTTCCAAATAACACAAAAGTATAAGCGTATAACCAAGAACAATGAAATTTCTCCATGATGAACTTCCATCATGTAAAGTTTCATCAAAATCTGTCAAGCAGATGAACTGAAACTCTAAAGACAAACAGACAGGGTGATTCCTATACACAACCCTATACTTTGATAGTACCGACATATCATTCTTCTTGTAATGAATAAAGCATAGGTTATCAACAGGCTAATGATCTATTTTGTGATTCAAGTCTGTTTTGATATGACGGTGTGTTACAACAAACAGGAACTCTGAACCCTTCCAGAGCACCTAAGTTCATTTCCCATTTCAGTTGCTGCTTGCAGTTTATTTTTATTGTGTGTATTTTTTATTGTGCTGGGCATTTTTTTTCCATGTTGTTTTCAAAGTCTTGGCTTTTTTGGATTTGCACCATTTGAATGTCTAATATGTACTCCTTAGCTTCTCTCATCAACAAAAAAGATAGCTTAATACTCAAAACTGCAAAAATATCTTTCAACATAAATGTGGATTGTTTCAGCAACTTGAACAATCCTGTAAAATGTATGCATTCTATTAGGTGAAATTGCTCGACTCAACACTTTCTTCAAACACAAAACAAACAACAAACGTTGGAAATTTTAATTATCTTTACCACTAAATATATTTTATGCATCATACATAAGGAAATCAGGATTTAAGATCTTATAGCAATTCTAATTAAACCAGTTTTAAGATAAGAAAAAAAGGTGCATTTAATTTGAAAAGTAAATAAAGTTTAACTAGCGAGTGATGCAGAAATTTTTTTCTTCATTTTTTAACAAGCAAGCTTTTACATATAAAGAATAACACTTGCCTGAGTCTGCGGTGGATCGTGCTTTAATAAAGAAAAAAAGAAATAGTTTAGACATTTTTCTTCTTATTTAAAATACAAATCATGTCAGAAAAATAAAGAATTACTTTTCACTTACTTTAAAAAGTCAAATCCTGATTCCCTTATTTTGTATCCTAGAAAATATTATTCTTATTTTCGAATTGATTGTAAAATAAGTTATTTGATTAATTGTGCAATTCATAAACAGTTCTAGTTTTGCTGAAAAAAAATGTTGGACTCAAAGGCAATTCATATCATTATTCACAGGTTGTTTTTGATGTAAACTGAACTTTTGGAACTTTATACAATTTAGAACAACAATTAATGAGCACAGTGCTTAAAATACATCTGCTACAGCCATAAAATTCTTTTTACATCAAATTTTGCAGATTGAAGACATTCTAGTTAAAACGTTTATAATATAACAATAATTCATAATCAATTTCATTGCTTTAGTTCAGGTTGAAAAAAAAACCCAATGTAAATGAGGACTATGCCAGAAAAAAAGTCTCTTAGAAATAAAGGGGTACCACCAATAGATTTAAATTAAAATTACACACCCCATCTTCAATTTTCGTTTATCAAATTAGGCCCCCACCTATTTTTTTTTAACATCCCACTCAACAAATTTCAATTATAAATTTTATCCCCCACCAAGACAATATTTCATAAATAGAGTCCTGTCTAAAGGATATACTTTTTATGGAATAGCCCAAAGCAGCCTAGAAAATAATAATTCATATACACAGGGAAATTTTGTTCACGTGAAATTCACAAGCAATTAACGTGAAAAACTTAACATCACTTTAAACGAGTAATCTAATGTGAAGTTCAGGTGAAAAAAAAATCACGTGAATTTCATGTGAAAAAAAGTTTTCAACATTTTTAAATTTTTGAAAATTCTCATTTTTCAGAATTTTCATGTGAAATTCATGTGAAAAAGTTAGCGTGAAATTAATGTGAGTTTCATATGATATTTAACGTGAAATTCATGCTAAATACATTTCACGTGAAATTAACGTTAAATTGCTCGTTTAATGTGAATTTCGCTTGAATGTTTCACGTGAAATTCACGTTAACACTGATTTCATGTGAACAAAATTTCCCTATGTATAGTGTTAACTGATTTTTAACCAATCTGTGCAGAATGTGTAAACATAGGTAAAATAAAAGAAAAGAACATGAAAAATGACTTGGGTAAGGACTTAATTTTTATCTATTGGTGGTTATCTATTTATTATCTATTATCTATTTACAAACCACTTAAGATCATTGTCATGTCGACAATAGAACATAATACATGTTCATGTATATAGTTAACGTCTTCATCAAATTTTTGTTATTAAGGGGACACCCTTCAATACTTATACAGTTAACCTAATCCTGTTCGTGGAGAGGGTCAGCTGAATCCATGAAATATGATTCCAAACAGTATAAACATTTTCCACTTATTTGTATGACAGAGTTCCAAAAACCTATAAACATGAAAATTTTGCCATTTGAACCCACAAAAGTTGTTACCCCTAATAAAGGTACAAATTTGAACAATAGATTTTAATGGGGGGAAATTCTGGGATAGTTTTAAGTGGCTTTCATAACAAATAGCCTACCTTTGATTTCCTTTGTAAATTTAACTCTCTGGGAGTCAGTCAAGGGTCTCTTCTGTTCATTGGCATCTTTGATATCTAGCACCTCACACATGAACTCTATCACAGGCTGGGCTTTATAGAAAGCTGTGGCAGACACTAAAAGATAGAGAAAGAAAATAAATGGAGAGTACCTCACACATAAACCCTATCACAGGCTGGGCTTTGTAGAAAGCTGTGGCCGATACTGAAATAATATTGAGTGGAAATTAAAAAGCTGTTTAAGGTGGCCTTCCTTGGGCTTGATTTCACAGTCAAAAGGTCACAGGTCATAACATTTGTCAACTGAAACTTAATTTAAATGTTGTCAAGGAATTACTTCCACAACCATAATATACATAAATTTCAATTATTATTTGCCGTAAAATGTAGATGTGAATGGAATACCGTATTAGTTGTTTTTTTGGCAGATTTCTAAAAAATGGAAGATCTTTTTTCCGCGAAATTCGATTTCAACGATTTCCAAAATAAGAGTATAAACTGTTCATATACTCTTAACGAAATTCTATTTTCACGAGTTGCAAACTATTGCAAAAAAGGCGAAAATTAGATACCCGTGAAAAAAAACAACTTATAGGTACAAGCAGGGTCTTGCATTTTTCTTGAAAGGGGTGTATCTACATATGATAAGAAAATTTTGGAATGACAGCTAAAATTTGACAAAAGTGTTTTCTCCTTAAAAAAAAGGGGGTGCACACGCAAATTTGTGCATCCCTCTGGATACTGGCCTGATAAGAGTGTGATGTACAAATGTCCTCCCTGCTTAATTGCAAAACAAAGAAATAAAGAGACAGACACACAATCTCATTCTATTCCACATCTACTCACTTCATCACAAAGAGTGTTTGAGTGGGGAATTTATCATGGTCCGACAAATCAACTTAATATCTTCAAACAAACAAGATTGCTACGCGTAGCCATGTGTCCCCCGCCGCCGCAAAAAGTTGTGTGGTACAGTAGACTCCGCCAAATCGGATATTGAATTTGTCAGGAAAAAATATCCGATTACCCAGGATATCCGATTTGCCATTTCAGGAGATCGAATATCAGTTTTTGTGAAGTAACTAAGTCTTGTCCAAGTGTTCCATGTTGAGGATGCCATCATATTATATATTTGTTGTATCATGCAAGAATAAAGAATTTAGTGAATAGCTATTGTTATTTTATTAATTAATAAAGAATTTTCATCAATTTGTGTACTTATATTCCATCCATAACATGTGTTTTACTGAGGTCGTCCATCTTTGTTGTTTACACTGTAGAAAATTTATTAATCTCTAACAAGAATCAACATTTTTTCTCTATCAATGTACAACATTTAAAAAGCTGGTATTCATTCATAAAAAACCCAAATCGTAAAATAATGCGTTTCAGGATAAAATTTTCATACAGATGTCAAAATTTATCTACATTTGTCAATCAAATATGAGATTATAGCAGCTCATGAATATTCAAAATGGCGACTAGTGATTTACAAAATGTTGATTAGCCATGTGGTTGTCCACACATCGTCTTGGATTTTATTTCAAATTAATTGAGACATCCTTTTCAAGATTGGCATCATAGTGGAGGAATATCAATGTTTCAAAATTGAAAACCTTAAATAAAGGAAGCCAGTTGAAATGTTAGCATTACACAACTCACATGATTTGTTTACAGTCATGACGTAATAAGTACACCTGTAATTTCAATTACCTACATGTTACCCACACATTAAATATACAGACCACTAATAAATTTATTTTGTACCAACACAATATCATTTTGAAATATATTTTATTAGCTGTGCCAACATAGGATTTCAGAAATAACAACTTGAAAGGTTTCAAAACATTTATATTTCGACTTCCGGCATGTACGATGATCATGATTCACAGGTGTGCAAAAAAATAAACACACAGAAGATAGATCTTTTATTGCTTGAATAAAAACAAGTGTTTGAATAAAAACATCTTTATTAGTAAATACAATATACATTGTTTATTAAAAATCATAAACAGAGAGTTGAATGCAAATATGTCAAACTTCCGGTCATCACGATCTTCTGAAATACAAAAAATATCCGATTTGAATACAAAATGGCAACTTTTTGGAGGAATATTCTATCCTAATTGCCGATATATCCAATGTTCCGATATCCTATTTCCCGATCAAAAATATATAGAAAGAATAGGAAATGGTTTGGTGTTTTGAAATTCTATCCCATTTGCCGATATATCCAAGTAGCCGATATCCGATTTCGTGGAGTCTACTGTATGTCAATTCAAGAGATATATTTTCTGAGAAACAATTGAAATTGGTTGTCAAAATATGGGATGATCACCACTAACAGTACCCTATCAGTTTGTAAATTTCCAGCAACATCCGTTCAATAATATCCGAGGAGTTGCACCTACATAAAATGTTTGACATGACAGTCCCATTTTTTGGACCGAAAATCACAAATTCGTAAATAACTCGAAAACTGTAATTATTGTTTCAAAATTTTTTCCGGTTTATTATAGAGTACCTTTTGCTCTATCAGCCTACAAAATTTCAGAACCCTGTGCACCTAGGTAACCGAGATATTGGATGTCCTATATTTTGACCTTTGGAAACGGCGGCCATTTTGAAAAATTCAAATATGGGGTGATCACCTACTTATAGTACCCTATCAGTGTGTAAAGTTTCAGCCACATCCATTCAGTAGGGTCCGAGGAGTTGCATCCACAAAAACGTTTGACAAAGTCCCATTTTTCGGACTGAAAAATCAAAAATTCGTAAATAACTCGAAAACCGTGAATATCATTTCAAAATTTTTTTTTCGTATTATTATAGAGTACCTTTTGCTCTATCAGCCTACAAAATTTCAGAACCCTGTGCACCTAGGTAACCGTGATATTGAATGTCCTATATTTTGACCTTTCTTCCGTTTCCATGGAAACGGTGGCCATTTTGAAAATTTCAAATATGGGATGATCATTTACTAATTGTACCCTATCAGTGTGAAAAGTTTCAGCAACATCAGTTCAGTAGTGTCCGAGGAGTTGCACCCACAAACAAGAGGCTCCCAGGAGCCTGAATCGCTCACCTGGTCTTGATGTTGACCCCTAAATGAGCTGAACATTTAAGCAAGCAACAGCTAATCTCTATCTGCAATAGTTTTCATTCTGTAGGCCAAAAACATGAAAAATCACTTTTTTCAGGGGCCGTAACCCCTATAAGGGGTCATCTGACAACTTCGACCCTGTGGAGAATTTTGTAGAGCTAAATGAGCTGAACATTTAAGCAAGCAACAGCTTTCCTCTACTTGCAATAGTTTTCATTCTATAGGCCAAAAACACCTTTTTTCACCTATAAGGGGCCATAACCCCTATAAGGAGTCATCTGACAACTTCGACCCTATGGAGACTTTTGTAGAGCTAAATGAGCTGAACATTTAAGCAAGCAACAGCTAATCTCTATCTGCAATAGTTTTCATTCTGTAGGCCAAAAACATGAAAAATGGCTATTTTTCAGGGGCCGTAACCCCTATAAGGGGTCATCTGACAACTTCGACTCTATGAAGAATTTTGTAGAGCTAAATGGGCTGAACATTTAAGCAAGCAACAGCTAATCTCTATCTGCAATAGTTTTCATTCTGTAGGACAAAAACATAAAAATCGCTATTTTTCAAGGGCCGTAACCCCTATAAGGGGTCATCTGACAACTTCCACCCTATGGAGAATTTTGTAAAGCTAAATGAGCTGAACATTTAAGCAAGCAACAACTTATCTCTATCTGCAATAGTTTTCATTCTGTAGGCCAAAAACATGAAAAATCGCTATTTTTCAGGGGTCGTAACCCCTATAAGGAGTCATCTAACAACTTCGACCCTATGGAGAATTTCGTAGAGCTAAATGAGCTGAACATTTAAGCAAGCAACAGCTAATCTCTATCTGCAATAGTTTTCATTCTGTAGGCCAAAAACATGAAAAATGGCTATTTTTCACCTTTAAGGGGCCGTAACCCCTATAAGGGGTCATCTGACAACTTCGACCCTATGGAGACTTTTGTAGAGTTAAATGAGCTGAACATTTAAGCAAGCAACAGCTAATCTCTATCTGCAATAGTTTTCATTCTGTAGGCCAAAAACATGAAAAAATGCTATTTTTCACCTTTAAAGGGCCGTAACCCCTATAAGGGGTCATCTGACAACTTTGACCAAATGGAGACTTTTGTAGAGCTTTTGATGCTGAATCAGTAGCGTGGCCTCAGATTTCCTCTATCTCTTATACTTTTTGATTTATAAGCCAAAAACAGTAGTCTGACCCCCCTAGTCTATTTTTAGTAACGGCGGCCATGTTTTTTATCGGATCAAAAATCAAAACACAAGTTTGGTGCAGGACACCCTAAGGATCATTCATACCAAGTTTCATTAAATTCTGTTTGGTAGTTTCAGAGGAGAAGATTTTTGAAAAATTGTTAACAGACGACGACGACGACGGACGCCAAGTGATGGTAATAGCTCACATGGACCTTCGGTCCAGGTGAGCTAAAAATGTGACAGACGGACGGACACCATTACTAAGTCCCTATGACGCGTTGCGGCGGGGGACAATTAATTGCTTATATTTAGGTATATGTATGTTGTTGATTTTTTTTACAATTAGCTGAATAATACAACTTTCAGCAGACAACCTAGACAATCCAAAGACAGTGTTTTCTGTTAACTCCAAAATGAGGGTATTTAATTCTTAAAAATTTATTTTAATGTTTCCCCAATGATCCTATAGAAATGACCCTTAACTTTAATGAAATAACTCCCTAAATGAAATTTGACAGAAAGCTGCAAAGAATCACTGCTTCACAATGAAACTCTTGTATAGAATATCTGTTTTACCATCAATATTAAGCATCATCTTCCAATGGGACGGCCTGACACTCTGGTGAAAACCAAACCACACCTCTCGACCCCCTCCCAATGGATGGTCATAACCCTCTGGTGGAGAGAAAAAAGATCTTCCCACTGGTGTGTATCTACAAAACAGAAATAACAATTAATTTTCATGGACTAACAAAGTCACACCTTTCAATCAACTCTTTATTCAGGCCAAGTATCAATGGCCTCAGTCAGCAGATATCTCATTTTTCCAAAGCTATTTGACCAATTTTCAAGATATTTTAATTCTCAAATAATACTTTATTTCTTTGTAAAAATTCAGACTTTACCCCTTTAAACAAACAAAAGTAATGTGGATAAACAAATTGTAAACAAAAGGGTTTCTACATCTTTCATGATAGTCAGAAAAAGAACAAATGTAGAATACAATATACATTAGCATTACCTATATTGGACTGAGAAAGAGCCTCATGACCACATCCAAAGCAATGAAAGGATTGGTTACATCTGAAGTTATTGGTCAAAGTCAGCCTTCTAGGGCCTCCTCAAGGGCAAACAACTCCAACCCTTCCCCAACCCAAGGAAGAATACAAAATACACATTAAATCTTACGTTAGACTAGGTAGGTGCCTCATGATAACATCTAAGGCATTGGTTACGTCTGAAGGTATTGGTCGAAGTCTCCCTTCTAGGGCCTCCTCAAGGGCAAATAAGCTCACTTGGGCACACCATTTTATGGCCACTTTAAATACCCTGTCTTTGCCCTCTCCAGGTAGAGTCACTTCTAATTCAACCTGAAATAAACAAAGATTATTAATGATATTAATGAAATAAATTTGAAATTGAAAAAACCTCTATCAACTACATGTATTGAAATTCGTTGAAAACATTAGGACAGAATGACTCCTTAATCCTTTGCACTAAATGAGTTTGAAAAATAACACGCTAAATTTTTTTTTACATTAAATCTCAATTTATCTTTATAAATATCCTCCATAAACAACATTCTTTTCAACACTGGAAAAGGTATGAGCAACAGCTCACAATAAGATCCCCAACCCCCAAATTGACCAAATTTTAGGCAGAAGTTGTACATAAACTAGTACAAGAGTTTGGTGACTTACAGTTTTCTATGAATGTCTTTTTTTGGTCATTTTTGCACATGTCACTATAACAAACAAACTTGCTAAATGTACATTATCAGACAAAATATCCCAGTTCTTTAAGAGACATTGCAAAAACAAGATAGGTAATAGTATATTGTAATGGCTGAGTCTGTGCATTGCTTTGTAAAGGAGAAAGTTCACAAACTGCCTTTTTTGGCCCTAAATCAGGTAATATTTTCAAACTATTTTCCAGATAAGACTATGTTGGCTGATTTGTCTAGAATAAATGCTTGTTACAAAACAAAACCAATTTTAAAGTTTTCTGCTATTATGATGTTGCAATGATTTCATATTGTGACTCTAAAATTGAAAATATGCTAATTTCAACAGAATTTCACCATTTTATCCTTTGTAAAGTGGTGCAACCCCTGCCATAACTATTGCTGAAATTATGCAAACACATAATTTTATTTTATGTTTCAAAAACAAATTTGATGGGCGAGGAGTGGCACCACATAGAAATTCACATAATTGTGATTGAAAAACTGGTTAGTTTGGCCTAAAAGTGAAAAATCACTACCGTATTTTCCGGAGAATAAAGCGCTCCGGACTTTAAGGCGCAGGGCCGATTTTCAGGGAAAAATATGATTTTATCCATTAATAAAGTGCACCTGAGTACTAAACGCACCCCTTTCTTCAGTTTTATAACATATATTGAATGATTTTTGTCACGTTTATTTCATTTTCAGCACAAAGACTCCCGATGTTGTTGAAGATCGTTTTCATTTTATATTATTATTTATTTATGATTTATTAATAAAATTGTGTTTGATCTTAATAAAAATAAATAAATGTCAGAATGTATATGTATGTATATTGGTAAATTGCAAATTAGAGTATGACACTAGATAGGTGTTATGATTGGCATTTAAATCGTTCAGTGTTCAATCTAGAATTTTTTCACAGGGGGCCTGCCTGGCCCATGCAAGATCACAAAGGGGGCCCTGGATGGGATTTGGGGGCCACTGTTAAGTTTAAAAAATTTTATCATAAGAGATACTAAGGATCCATACGTGTAATACTACTTATTTCAAGACAACAGACACAAAGTAATGGCATCTTTAAAGATAGTACTAGATAACCGCTAAGACACAATCATGCCATTATTCACAAGATGACATCTTTGCTAAATAGAGACAACAAAAACAAAGTGGTGGCATTTAAAAGAAGACTATTGAGTAAAGGGGTTCTCTTGCTTACTTTTAATGCAAAAGGAACAAGTCATACGATTTTTCTCCTCATCATACAAAAGCCAATCTTTATATTTAGAATCCGTCAGCCAAGTCTTTTGGAAAGGCTTCGTGGGGCATTGGGGTTCCAGCCAATTGAGGCTGATCTGCTGACTTTTCCGACGCCGTCACTTGTGCTGTCATCCATTTCATGACTACCGCTGGCCAATGGTTTTGGGCGTTTTTCCATGCAGACGACTGCGAAATATGACGATATTCGCTTCATATTTTAACAATTTGTTGACAATGTTCGTTGTCAAAAACTACGATAATTTTTCACTGGTATTCAAAAGATTAAGACTACACACCAGTACTGAAATGGATTGAAATTCCGTATTTTGACGATCTAATATAGTGCGCCCGGAGAGGCCCGCGGAACATTTTCTATTGCGCCATTTAGAAAATAAATGCTGTAATGGCGCAGCCTAGATTGAACACTGATTGTTTGTCGGCAACCTAGTTCTCCAGTTTTTGTTTTGATTGCAATTAATGTGAAGTTTATTGACCTTGATATGTTTTTGTTATAATTACTCAAGATCTGCCTATAAATAAACCCCTTCCATACAGAAGGATAGAATAGGCTTATTGTCTTACCCTGTCTCTTCCTATAGGTAGTGGGTCCCTACTGTAAAGGTTCTTTCTGCCATCAAACACTGGTTTCTGTCCATTGAAGATCTTCTGGCTGTAAGCTGAGACCATAGTCTCTACTATTTCCCTGTGGAGTATCAAATAACAAACAAGATTTCAGACATGGCCTAGAAAGAGTCATGCATGCTGGAGACTGTGACCTCAGTACCTATTATTTCCCTGTCAAATAACTAACAAGAAACTGAAATACTGAATAAGTTGAGAAGGGGCATGAAGGGCCCTCCACTATTCTTTCCTGGACTGAACCTTTTTTTCAAGGGTAAATTTGCTCAACCTTAATGACCTAATGGTTGAACTCTGATACATGTTTTACCAACATTTGTACCTAATGAGTACTATGACCTAAATATTGACCTCACCTGTTAACTCTCCTGGGACATTTATCTGGTGTGATGGCTATGTCGTAGTGATGGATTACGCCCTTTGGTATACGGACTGAGAAATGATTGGCTCGTAGCAGGATTGGTTTACCATCTGTTCCATGGTTTGGACGGGCTGGTGAGATGAAATCGGCTCTAGGTGGAGCCACTGGTTGTTGCGGTGGTGGTGGTAACTGTGGTGGTACTAGAAACAAGATTAACAGGCTTAGATATAAATTAAATGTTATTAAAAATACCTTTTGTTTTTAAATTGACTCTACATGCATGTATTTCAAACATTCATGACATTAGAGAACTATTTTTAGTTGAGTGAAACTGCACTACATGTATGTTATATATGCAATGTTCTAGAATTTTGTAAATGTTTCACTTCTCTAAGCCAAAGAAGCAGGAACAGCTTACCCTTTAGAACACCAAGAGTTTAGGAGTTCCGTATAACTTCATTTGAATGCTTCTCATTGCAACTCCTTTACATTAATGATTTTTAGGCAAGCGCCAGCGAAGCCTTATGGAGTCTATAGAGTAGTGATGATTTTCGCGTTTTTTTTTCTGTCTAGACGGAGTGATTTTCCTGCATCCAGACTGGAATAAAATGCTTTATGTTCTATATTACTTTTCAATATTTGTTAACATGATATACACTTCTATAAATCTAAATTTTTATTGGCATTTTATATGACCGGCACAAGTTTTATTTATTCCTTTGCATCTTTCATGACGAACTTTTTAGTTAAAGGCGATAGAATATACATTATGTATTCATCTATTACTTGATTGGTTCGTATAAATATTTCTCTCATTTGATTGGTCAATGCATGGATTCAGATTCTAGCTTCACCATTCATAAAATCAGTACAAAATACACATCATTGGTACGAGTGCATTTTAATCGAAGGGGTGTTTCAATCGATACCGTTTTTACACGATACCTGTCTTGTGTGTGCAATTGTGTTCATTAACTTTAAATTTGAGGGCATCTGCACGACGATCCTTTCTTCGCTCACCACAATTAATAATTCGCAAACATTTTGAACAATATACTTTAACAGAGAATAAATCTATTATAGTTCTTATATATTTCGCTTGCCTTTAAACGCTTCAGCGCTTTGATTTCATGATGAAAATGCAATTTCCAGAAATTGTGTGTTAATGCAAAATTATACAAACTCTACCACAATTTCTCGTTGTTCACATTTCTGTGAAATTAAACTTAAAAATTTTACCAATATAAATATATAAATAGGATTGTAGTGCCCGTATAAGAAAATTTTTTTTCCATCATGGACCACAGGTTTATAGAATATAATTTACCTTCTGGCTGCTGTATGGGGAATGGAGTGAATGGTATTGATGTCTGACCTGAAAAATATAATGAAATATTAAAACCCAGTCATCATCCACAAAGAAATGTATACAAATTACTGTGAAAGCAACTTTAATTGTGGCCATTGTGTGGCCAGTGGGTATCCAATTTCATCTAACAATCATGACTAAATATGTCAATTAACTAGAATACTGGCAAATTCAGGAAGAGGGTGGTAGGCAAAGAAAATTTTATGTAACTTTTTCCAAAAACTTAAAGGGATTATAAATGTGATTTCTCAATTAGTAATTCATGACAGTATTAAATTTCAAATCTGTATTCTTTCATAGTTTATGAGTTTAAGGGATCAAAATAAATTGTTGACAAACACAGAGAGACTGAGAACTTCTGAATCCTGCAGGGCACTAAATAGTGCTATACATAAAGGCTAAAAGATAAAAGACATCTACTTTTCTAGTCACGATTTTTTACCCTTAAACAAACTGTAGAAATTAGGACCCCGCAAAATGTTTTCGTTCTCGGAACTCTATTTTTGCGAACTTACACAGGCAAATAAAGTCAACAAAAATGTGAGTGAATTAGGGTAACATTAATTGAAAAATTTAAATATCGATAGGTGGGAAGGCAAAAACTTTTTTTCATATCACATTCTAGAGTATACAAGTTTCCTCTTCAGTAGTGCTGAAAGATTTCATAGGTGTATTCCCAAAATTACCAAAAACATTTACAAAGATATATGGAATAGATGTGGACTATTGGGTAAAATCAAAATGTGCACACATACATGTTTTTTGGCCAACTTTGATAACTTTCATGCATTGTACTATGAATTTTGTGCAAATTTGGCTAAAAAATTCAAAGGATTTTCATTTAAAATAGGATCACATGAAACTCTCCACACAAACTTTCACACTACATGAAACTCAAGTTTGTCAGATATTGAGAAAGTACATAAGACATAAGACATAATTTATTTTCCAATTATGGTCCCTCAAAGGGCAGCATCAATACAATGATTACATTATAACCGAGAATATCATAAAATAAAGAAATAGATGGCTTTATGCAGATACTATATATATACTTGTTCAAAGAGTCTGGATACGAAAAAAGGACCAGTACATGTAGTTTCCCTAAAATCACTTCTATTTAGGAGGCGACAACTATTGCAGTAATTGTATCTTTCGACACAGAGCTATAGCATCTCGGTAACAAGAGGCTCCCAGGAGCCTGAATCGCTCACCTGGTCTTAATGTCAACCCTTTGAAGACTTTTGTATAGCTAAATGAGCTGAATGTTTAAGCAATAAAAAGCTTTTCTCTATCTGCAATAGTTTTCATTCCAAAGCAAAAAACACTATTTTTCACCTTTAAAGGGCCATAACCCCTTAAAGGAGTCATCTGACAACTTCGACCCTAAAAAGACTTTTGTAGAGCTAATTAAGCTGAACATTTAAACAAGCACCATCTGGCAAATTTGACCCTATGGAAACTTTTGTAGAGCTAAATGAGCTGAACATTTAAGCAAGCAACAACTTTTCTCTATCTGCAAAAGTTTTCATTCCATAGGCCAAAAAACACTATTATTTGCCTTTAAGGGGCTGTAACCCCTATAAGGGGTCATCTGACAACTTCGACCCTATGGAGACTTTTGTAGAGCTAAATGAGCTGAACATTTAAGCAAGCAACAGCTTTTCTCTATCTGCAATAGTTTTCATTCTATAGGCCAAAAACACTATTTTTTGCCTTTAAGGGGCCGTAACCCCTATAAGGGGTCATCTGACCACTTCGACCCTATGGAGGCTAGTGTAGAGCTAAACCACCTGAACATTTAAGCAAGCAACAGCTTTTCTCTATCTGCAAAAGTTTTCATTCTATAGGCCAAAAACTCTACTTTTTGCCTTTAAGGGGCCATAACCCCTATAAGGAGTCATCTGACAACTTTGACCTTATGGAGACTTTTGTAGAGCTAAATGAGCTGAACATTTAAGCAAGCAACAGCTTCTCTCTATCTGCAATAGTTTTCATTCTATAGGCCAAAAACATGAAAAAATGCTATTTTTCACCTTTAAGGGGCCGTAACTCCCATAAGGGGTCATCTGACAACTTCGACTCAACAGAGACTTTTGTAGAGCTTTTGATGCTGAAGCAGCAGCTTGGCATCAGATTTCATCTATCTCTTATACTTTTTGATTAACAAGCCAAAAACAGTAGTCTGACCCCCCTGGTCTATTTTTAGCAACGGCGGCCATGTTTTTAGACGGATCAAAATACCGAACACAATTTTTGTGCAGGACACCCTAAGGATCAATCATATCAAGTTTGAAGAAATTCTGTTCAGCAGTTTCAGAGAAGAAGATTTTTTAAAAATTGTTACCGGACGACGACGACGACGGACGCCAAGTGATGGTAATAGCTCACATGGACCTTCGGTCCAGGTGAGCTAAAAACTTATAGTGTCTCCCCCCTGAGATGCTGTATCACTGAACTACTGTAGTTACAGCACCTTTATACTTACCATACAGTATGATCATCAGCTGAAAATGTGAATAGCGTAGGCTCATTTTGTTTAATGTCATAAATCTACATAATTTTACCTTCTTGCTGTTGTTGCATGGGAAATGGAGTGAAAGGTACTGAAGTCTGACCTGTAAAAATACAAAGCGTTACAACGCACATGTGCTCATACATCCATTACATCATGACAAGGACATTAGGCCAAACAAAAAACAACATCTGCCTTTCATTTTGTTTGACCTTTTCCGTGAACATGTAACACACCAAAGACAAGTCAAAGACTGCTCTGTCTTTCAAACACTTATATAAAAAGTTATCTTATCTCATATAAGACTGACTTCATGTATTTATTTTTTGTCTTGAAATCAAATTTAATTCAATTTGATGTACTTAACAGAAATTAAAAATTTGGTTCAAACGTGTGTGAAATGTTACTTAAGAGAGAAACAAAAAGATTTCAATTTGGAAGTGTAAAACATGTCAGAGCAGTCTCAGGTTTAACCACATCATGCATATTAAACTATGTCTAAATCAAACATGTCTGGTCATGCTTCTGGTTCTGGTAATACATATTCAAGGGGCTCACATGTACCATGTATACATGGATTTTATGAAAACATAATTCTTGTCAGTTTTAGTGGATGTATGCTGGGTACGCCTTGAATCTGCTACTGATTGTTTAAGGAATGTGGAACATGAATTAAAACATACTAACTAAAATACTAACTATAAAACTATGCATTAAATAGAGCTGCTCCAAGTAAACATACCAGGTATCTAAGGGAGGTAATTTTCACATGTAGACTTTCAAAAAATTCCATAGTCAAATGAATTAATTCTACATTCATTTGCACATGTACATGTATGTATGTGATCTATGCATATTTTTTACCAAAAGAACACTACCTTTAATTGTTAAAATATATATATGAACGTGCATGTTTACATGGAACATCCTTTATTATTCTAAAATTGCAACTAAAAAATAAACAGCCAAGCATTAAACTTAAAAAAAGGTCTATATAAAGAGGTCCTGGTAAATTCTGTCTACACACATACAACGTCTAAACACTTGTAACTACCTCGTAAAACAGAACTAAGGTATCATTTATTTTAAATGGGAATATTTAAAGAAGTAACATTTACCAAAAAGTAGGCAAGTTCATCACTTAGTAAATGGAATTTTTATTTTTTTTGTTTTGTTTATAGATGTATTTGGAGTGTCAAAAATATATACTAGATACTTTACTAAATGGATAATGACAGTCTGCACCAAAGACTTTTTCAACAACTAGTCCGACAACAAGTTTTAAAGGTTTTTTCTTAAATGTCTATATAAAATCTTGGCTATTTTCACTAGTCCGAACAAATTTTTACTAGTCTGGGGCATCGGACTAGTGGCTAACGGTGCAGACTGTAATGAAACAAGTTGTAAGCTTAGACGAGTTTCTCTTAAGTGTGCAAGTGTGTCTATTGTCAATTTATTTTAATAGATTTGATAAAATATTGATATAATGCATAACTGTTTGGGAAAGTAGAAATTTCAACATCTTCATTTAAGGGGTTTCTAGACGAAATTTAATAAAAACGAACAATAGCAATTGTACGTACCATTGAGTTGTTGGTTCATTAAACTGGAAATACCTTTAAAAAGATAAAATATAACTTCAGTTTTTTTTGTTCTAGTGTGTGAATTCAATCTTGAAGAAAACCAATTTAAATTGACAGGTACTTGTAATCCAATGTTTCACTCTTTGCATTTAGACAAGGTACGGGGCAATAAACTTGGGTGGTTTTTTTTAACCAAATACTATTCAATGTTTAAATAGTCAAAACAAATAGTTTTAAAAATATATCCTTTCCCCAGTTTAATCATGAATAAACACATTCCAAAAATTTCAAACTTCTTTTAAGATCAAACTTATTTGTGATTGCACAAAATTTATAAAGTTCCAGCAATAATTAGGATCCTGAAAGAACTCTGATTCCCCATTCAACAGTGTTTTAACAAAAGCCAAGTAAAATATTTTAATCTCCTAACACATTTAAAATCTGTCACAGGGGAACCAGCACCTCTTTATTATATTAGTAATGTCTTTGGATGGCATATAAGCTGACACCAAGCAGTTTGCATTGACTATAAATAATGGTCATTCTGAAAGGTTAAAACAAGCAACTTATAATATAAATTAAGTACCATTTCCCAAATCATATTCATTCACTATCACATTAAAATTCTTTATACACATTTCATATTAATGTAGAAGCTAAATCTCAAATTATTTCCCCAAACCAAGTTAACTTTCCACAAAACAAACATTTTGACAAAGTAAAACAGTTTTAAAGGTGTTTCAGACCAAGATGGTCCATCAAATAATAAAATTATATGAAAACGATGAATAGAAATTATGTAACTGGATAAACTTCTCTTTCCTCTTTTGACTTCATTTTGTAGTTGTTATCTATACTAGTTACTATGACATTAGCTACAATAATGTTGCTCCTTTGACATCTTTGATTGGGCGATGGGACGGCATTGCAGCTCCGCCTAATCAAAGATGTGAAAGGATCAACATTATTGTAGCTACAATCATGACAATGACATATAATGAGCATGGCATAGGCCTCAGGGTTGTCTCATCATAAGGGATTGTTATCTGAACACACCTAAAATACCTAAGGTAATGTCAGGGGTTTTAATTAATTTTGGTATCTGTTTCGACCTTTCGTTTATATAGAACTCCAAAAATGTCAATAAGACTGCCTGACTGGGGCAGGGAGTTTATGTCATGACTCGATACTCAATTCTCTTAATTGTTAATTTAAACCACTGAACAAGGGTCATCATGGTCAATGGTAACAAACTTAATACGCTCCCGAAGGGAGCGATAATGGTAGAAATGTCAATATTCTAGTTGTACTATGGGCTCAATTTTCCTTCAACGTCCGGTTAAGCACGCGCGGTTTACCGGACTTTCTGTGTCTTTTTAACGCTTTTTTTCTTTGAAACTTTCTGACGTCATTAAGCGCACACAGGACCCACAAGAAAAGCTAGTTTGTTTTTATTTTCGAATATGAATTAATTGTCCAATAAATTTTAGCTTGTAAAATATTTAAGGATACGTTCAAACTTCGGGAGCGTCACAGGTTTAACCTGCATCATATAAGGCTACTATGTTTGTTAAAATTGACTATTTTCTCACCAAAAACAAAAATTCTCAAAATTGTGATTGATTTGGGCTTTAAAGCAAATCATGATGAATAATAATCGGCCAATATCGTTTTATTTTGAAGGATGGGGAAATAATATGATTACAAACAAGGAAAGAAGTGAAACAGGTGCGCTTTTTTTGTTATGATTTTCCATGTTTTGGGACTTGGCGTGGGGATATAATTTTCAATTTTTTGAACAGTATCTTCATCGGAAAATCTGTAAAATGGCGTCTACCTGGTATAGGAAACATTTTGGCATATCAAGCTACAAGACTTGATATTAAGAGAAGCCAAAACGGCTTAGAAAACGTTGATCTTTTTCAAAGGCAAATATCAGCTTGGCTAAAAATGGCTGCCGGATTTCTGAATTTCCAGTCGGAACTGTTCGGTCATTTCCGGTACGAATAATGACGAAATTCAAATGAGGCACTCAAAGGGGGTACTTGGTCATGTGATTTTTATGCAAATTTTAGGGGATGAGATATTTATTAATTAAACTGGATTTTGTTAACTTGTTGTTGTTTTTTAATTCAAGATCATAAGACATTGAGAAAAATATAATAGTAAATATTCATATATTTTAATGTTGTTTTTTTTTAGTTATGGACGGACCAGGGGGGGGGGCTTGTTTTTTTTTGTTTTGACAAGAATTTTTTTTTGCCGTGCTCAGCGCATGCAGAGGGTAAATACGTTTTTTTATGCATCGCAAAAGAATTTTTATTTTTAGAAGGCGTCGCGAAAGAATATTTCTCGAACCATCCGTGACGCCAAAATGTTTTTTTTTTCATCAAAAACCATTTTCATTTTTTAAAATCATTTTCAACATATATTTTAGGGGGCAAAAAGCAAGGGCCCCCCTTCAAGTTTAATGGTCGGTCCTTACTCTTTTGCATGAAATCTGTCCTTGTAAATTGTTTTTGCTGAGAAAATCATATTTAGTTTAATTATCTCAGGTTTTTGTATGTATGTCTACCTTAACAGGTGCTTAATATGCATGTTTGCATGTGTTTATTTATAAATGTATTTTTTTTTGGCTGTGTACGTCCTCTGCATGTGTGCATGCCTTGAATGTAATTTTTGATTTATTGTTCATTATGTCATTAGATATGTGTGAAATGTTTGAAATGTAAAGCTCATTAGAGCTTGTGTTATTTGTTTTGGAACTTGTACTTGTACTTATACATATAAATAAATATTACTTGACTTGACATGGTAAATAATTTTAGTAATGTTCATTGATTCCATGCTTATATATTAGCAATTCCTATTTTCTCTGAAATTATGAAAATTTATATATTCTCAGACAAGCTATGCTATTGCTGTTTTTTAATTTCTTTTTTTTTCTTTTAAACCCATCATATCAGTTAAAACTGAGATAATTAAACTATTCTGGCTCTCCCATCTGAGGAAGAATCTCATAAACTCAGAATCTCATGCTATTGTGCATCTATTGCTAAGATCAGGTCATCTTTTAATTATGAAAATATTTACAAAAATGTACAGTGTGAAAAACTTCACATTAAATTTATTAAAAAAGGTGTTAATAAAAAGAGTGTCAATTTTGCTGTTTTATCAGAGGTTGTTAGATTTCCATTATATTATGATATTATCAAATCAATACTAAGATATTGGTTTAGGTTAGAGAATATTTCTACTGAATTTATATTGTTAAAAGATGCATATCTTTGTAGTCAAAACTTAGATAGTCACAAAAATGGTCTTGGTATACATTTGTAACCAAATTATTGAAAAGTTTAGATATTGATATAAGTAAAAGAAGTTGTAAAAAGGGAACTTTTAATAATCTCACTGAAAAATCTAAGAAGTAAACTGATTGAAACTGGCATGTTCAAAGAGATGAAAAACTTGATGGAAAGCTTTCTACTTATTTGAAGTTTAAAAATAATTTTTGTTTTGAAAATTATCTTAATTGTGTTAAAGATTTTAACCAGAGAAAGGCATTGTGCAGATTTAGAATTTCTGCACATAGATTACAAATTGAAACTGGCCGGTTTAATAATACTCCTAGATCACAAAGAATTTGTCAAAAATGTTCATCCGGAGATATTGAAGATGAAATTCATTTCGTATGCTCGTGTCAATTTTTTGAAGTTAAAAGAGCTGATTTATTTAATTTGGTCTCAAACAAATATCATACTTTTTCAAATCTAAACACTCTAAATAAATTCAATTTTTTACTGACTTTGGAAGACACTCAGATTTTAAATGTTGTTGCTAGATTTATTATTGACAGTAACATTTAATAACAGGTGTGTTTTGTTTTTTTTTTTTTTTTTTTTTGAAAATAGATGTTATAAATTAGATACTATTCTATGTTGTATGTGTAAGTTGATTGTATTTGTTAAACTATCAATTATGTTCTTTCTCTCATTGTTGTAATCTCTTATTGCTCCTCGTGGGCTCCTGATCTGGAATAAAATGATGGTTATGTTTATGTTTATGTTTAAACTCTGTTTAAAGTTAATTAAGTACTTTTAAAAGATAAATAAACAGTAACTGAATAAAGGTAAAAACAAAACTACAGAACAAGGATGACCATAGATTATTTTATCTTTGAAAGATGTTTTGGAAAAGAATGTAGAATTATAACCTAAAACAACAAAATTCCTAGAGTTTGAAAAGGCTTTTTCGAGAAGTTTTTTTCAGGGGACATTTTAGTTTTTCGTGTGGCAAGGTAGTGTATAAAGTTGAAAAATCGAACGTTTTCAAAGAGTGAACCTCAGAAAATGATTTAGATTTAAAATGATCTAACAAATCCTTTGAGTTCTTCAAAATCCACATATGGTTAATTCCACTACGATTATAAATAGTGTCGCAGTATGCTTGTTGACCTTATTTGACAGCAGACAAGATTTTAGTTAAATGAACGGACAGCTCTGTAGTTGAACAAGATGAAGATCCAGCTATATACCTTTCTTTGTACGGATTTTTGTGAAGTTTAGGTATCCAGTACAAATATGGTAACTCTTTATGTTCCTCTTTCATTGGAATATTGAAAGAGGACATAAAAGAGCTATGGAAAATGAATACTTTAAGACAAGAAATTCTCTCTGGCGGTACAGATAGTAATTCTTGATATTTTATTATATTTGAAGAATGTTCAATAGTATGAATTTAATAAATAAATAAACAAACGAATAATATCAATTATATATTTGCGAAGTCCTGTATCCTGTGATTGTTAGATCTACATAAATACAAACATAATTTTGTCTGTTTCACATTTTCATGTACATTGTACATTCAACACTCCTTTACGGTAGAATGACAGAAGTAGACCAAACTAAACTATCAACTTTTCACACAAAGTGTCTGAGAAGAATACTAAGAATTTTCTGGCCAAGAACCATCAACAACGACGATTTACTCAAGGCCAGTAACCAACAAGATATGGCTACCATCCTTCTCCGAAAACACTGGAAATGGATAGGGCATGTCATAAGAAAAGATAAGTCATCTCACACCAGAGTTTCTCTACATTGGACGCCAGATGGAAAAAGAAAAAGAGGACGACCCAAAAACACATGGAGGAGGACAGTGGAAGGAGAAATGAAAGGCTGGAATCAAACATGGGGGACAATTGAGAGGATGGCCAAAGACCGCCACCAATGGAGGACCTTTGTTGCTGCCCTACATGCCACCAGGCATTAAGGGCAGTAAGTAAGTAAGTAAGTACATAAAATCATTGTTTGTCAACTTATTTTACCAAACATTTCAATCAATATAATAAATGTATGAAATAAATGTTAGTCATTCTGCCTTAACGGGCGTCTTTGATTGAAAATAAAATATTTTGTTTGTTTGTTGTTTGTTTGTGCATATAAAAATAGTGTCAATTAATAATAATTCACTACTCGGCAGTATATTGGTCTTTTAAATCATTGAAAGGTTACTTGACTTGACTGACTCAAATTTAAATTCAATTCTTTATTGGCACAAACCAGTAAATAAAACTGATTGTTTTGGACATCCCTGCACAAACTCATATATATTTACATG
The DNA here is from genome assembly GCA_963971305.1 of Arcuatula senhousia. NCBI lineage: Eukaryota > Metazoa > Mollusca > Bivalvia > Mytilida > Mytilidae > Arcuatula > Arcuatula senhousia. The sequence continues at coordinate 56,262,631 of OZ020310.1, forward strand.
ATTAAGGCCCAGATGTTACATATACAGATATTATTCTATGTATACATTTATCATCTATTTTTTCTTAGTTCTAGAATCCAAATTTGGAATTTCGGTAAACATCTCAGTAAAAACTTTACAACTATAATCATAATTGTAAATAAAGCAAAAAAGTTAAGCTTTTTAATTTAAATATTATTTAAATTACCAAAATTCCCGTGCACATAGTTGGATTTATCATAAAAAGTATCTCTCTGAGATTTATGGGAACTGCAATATAATAGAAAATGAAATACGTCTCATAAATTATACGACCCCCACCGTTTTTTGAACTGATCGGATTATCATCATTGCCAGCGCTGGCAAAATACTTTTAAGCTATTTCCAAGAAGTAAAGTTATTAATTCCCACTTCTTTTTTCTGTCAGAGAGAATTTTACAAATGAAACCAATGTAAAAATTTGCCAAAAAGTGAAAGGATTTTCCAAGGGAGGCTATCTTGATATTTCTTTTGATTTTTTATGACTTCTGCTTATTAAAATCAAATCGATTACAAAACTGACCAGTAAAATGTTTGTTAAAACGTGAATTATTATTTTAAGACTATTTGTTGGCACTTTTAAATATTTCTTTGCAACTTATACAACGTTTTTATGTAATGCTTATATAAATGGTATCTGCGCATGTCCAACAGCTCTGTATTTTTCATTTCCGGAAAACTTTCAGAATGGCAACAACAGCACATATTCTTAGAAAAAGTAGCATATCTAAATTGGTAAGAACTTAATGACATTTTTAAATGATAGACGCGCTCAATTGAGAGTTTTTCAAATAATTCATCTGATACAATTGTTTTGTTTGTCAACAATCGAGATTTCATTGCGGCATTGACCTTCATTGCACCTCGTTCAAGGCTGCAGTGCCCCCTTTTATCCAGTGATGCTACATTTTTATTACAACTCACATATCTCTTTCTATTGACCTTTCAAGTGAAGTTTACTTTTTACGGTGTTCAATAGACAGATTCATTTGATTGAACAAAGTTGCTGAAGTGAAATTAAACCATAAAATGATAAGGAAGCAACTGGGAAAACAGTGTAGAGACAGTTGATTTCTGTACAAATTATTTCTTTTAATTGAACAACCAATCCTAGATTTAATTAATTAATTCAATTAAATCAAATAAATTAAAAGAACTGAATACAGGTAATAGAATATAATTGCATGTAATTTTTAAATTATATTGTGGGTAATATCTAATTATTAACCGTTTTTACAAAATAAAAGGTCTACAAGAGAGATTAAATAAACTAGAAAAGTTTTGTGAAGACTGGTGCATGAAAATTAACATAAAAAAAACTAAAATACTTATTTTTAACAAAGCTGGCAGAAAAATTTCTGAAACATTTACTTTACAGAATAATATTTTAGATTGTATCTCTACTTATAGATACCTTGGGGTATATTTTACTGCTTCAGGATCCTTTCATGAGATGAGGTCCGAGCTCTATAACAAAGCTCTTAAAGCTTATTATAAATTGAGAAATGACTTTTTAAGTATAAATCCTAGTATTAAGACCAGTCTACATATTTTTGATCATACTCTTAAGCCCATTCTACTATACAACTCTGAAATATGGGGCAGCTTTTGTTCTTCTCATTCTAAGTTGCGTTCAATTTTTAATCTAGAAAATATATACAAAAACATACCATGTGAAAAACTTCATGTTAAATTTTTAAAATATATACTATGTGTTCATAAGAAAAGTGTTAACTTTGCAGTACTGTCAGAAGCGGGAAGGTTTCCATTGTTTTATGATATTGTGAAGTCTATTATAAGATATTGGTACAGACTAGAAAATTTGTCATCTGATTTTTTCCTACTTAAAGATGCCTATGAATGTAGCAAAAACTTACATAGTAACAATTACTTTTCTTGGTGTACATTTGCTGATAAATTAAGAAATTATCTGGGAATAACTTCTGATATGGCCTTATTCAACAATTTCAAATTTAACAAATGTATTGAAAAATTGCTTAGAGAAAAACTTTTAGAAAACTGGTATGATTTAAGAACCAAGAATATTGATGGGAAACTTTGTACTTATTTTAAAGTTAAAGATCATTTTGGATTTGAAAATTATTTAAAGTCAATTAATAATTTAAACCAAAGAAAAGCTCTTTGTAAATTTAGAATCTCAGCACATAGACTGCAAATAGAATTAGGAAGATATCAAAATGTTCCAAGAGAAGAAAGATATTGTAAAAATTGTTCTTTAAATGAGGTTGAAGATGAGGTACATTTTTTATGCAGATGTACAAAAAATGATTCTAAAAGGGACAGTTTGTTTGAACTTGTTTATAGAAAATTTCCAAATTTTAAGAATCTTGATAATGATAACAAGCTAATTTTTCTTCTAAGCAATGAAGACCCTCAAATACTGTCAGCCACTGCCAAATTCATCATAGATTGTTCTAAGTAAGAAGTTATGAGTTGTATTTTGCTGTACCCAGTCAATTTCTTTTTATTCACATTGTCATGTTATAATCTATAATTGTTGATTGTTAATGTAACTGTGTTGTATCTTCAAATCATGCTCTTTCATCTCATAAATGTAAAATTCCACTTGCTCCATGTGGGCTCCTGATTTGGAAAATAAAAATATGTTATGTTATGTTATGTTATGTTATTATTTGTGTTGTCTTGACCCAATTATACATGTAAAATCATTGTATTAAATTATTATGCCCCTTGAGGGACCTTAATTGGAATAAACAATCTTATATCTTATATTTGACCTAACAATATCATATACTGTAATTGTGCTATAGCATAAAATGCTTTTGCAACATTCATTATTTCAAAAAAAAAAAAAAAAACAAACATGGCAAAGGGTGTAAAAAATGTGTTTTGAATTTTTTTTAAATCAGCATACATTTTTTTTGTACTTACACAATGACATTCATGTAGATAGGACCAATAACTTGTATTGCAATCTTTTATTTTTTAAAACATTATATTTTTTTTCTAATTATACATTCATTTGACATTTCCATGTATTTTCATAAGCCATATTAAAAAAACATTAAGAATGAATGTAACTTGTCGCCTAGGGAAAAACAAATGAATAGCCTACATCCAACTTTTGAGAATTTCTTTTTTTGAAGTAATGTAATTTAAAACTACTATGTAATTAATTAGATGTTGACTATTTGTGTCATGTTACTATACACGGGTTGCACATTTGTGGGATCAGTCACTATTTTAGCCAAACGAGGAGGAACTGGTAAAAAAACTGGTTCCAATATGCTAATAAATAAAGAAAGTAATTAATTATTTCCTGTCCAGATTTTTTATGGGTTGGAAATGTTGTCTGTGGGTTTATTTGTCAGTTGCCATTTTTTTTACCCATATATATGTTAAATGATTACAGAAGAATAATTGATAAAAAATGCTGTTCCCTTTGTCCCATGTTTAATAAATGACGTCGTTGATCCTCCCCATGACCCCTGATTACCTTGTCTAATCATGTATTGATACAAGATCACACCAATGATTTTCTTATTCTATTGCAGTTTTTAAAGAAAGGACAGCCACTGGTTGCTGGACAAAGAAACTTTCATTTCCGTGTAAATGGTAGTAACAGTGATGCCAAGACAGGAAGCCAGGTATACAATCACCGTCATCAACTCAAGTCAGATAAAATGGTAGTAAATAATGAGATGTGAAATAAGTAAACATACATGTAATACAACCGTCTTATATCAGTAGCAATTTGAAAAATACCAGGGCTTTCAAATGTTCAATTTGACCAGTGGACACTAACTTCCATCTAACATGTGACCCAGGATAAATTATTGTGAAAATTATTGGACAAAAAACAACCTTCCATACATAGAGCAACTAATACAAAGCTAAAACTAAAAGTACAAATAAAGCTTTTCTTTGGCTAAGATTCCTGAAGTGGAATATGTATACATGAATATATAATAGCAAGCACAGTTAGTAGCAGGTATGAAATGTACATTGCATTTCATTGAAGTAATTATTGTCAATGTCATCATTTGAAATTTTGAGCCAAATGTAACCGCTCATAAAGGGCTATTTTCAAAATCAACCACAGAGTTTACGGCATCATATTAAATTATTTAAATTTTTATTTGCAAAAGTCAAATTTGGAGTATTTGAAAGAAGTTAATATGTTAAAACATTACTTGTTTTTTTTTCTCCTTCAATTAAGCCAATTGAATAATTATGCTTTGCTCACAGCTAGGCAAAGCCTTAATTATAATATATTATTAAAAATGCATCTTGGCCAAATTTCTGCTTTTGGTAATCTCAATTAATGTATTCTAAATCAAATCTTTGTTTGTTCAATTCAACCAGAAAAAAGAAGCACAGCTTTTCATGTTTAAATTTCTGTTTTAGTTTCTTTCATAGTGAGCAGCTTCCAATCTGTATTCTTCGTCTATTTTTAGATTTCCCGGGATTACCCTGTCGTAGATCATAAATACGATGCTGTTGTAGTAGGCGCTGGAGGAGCTGGTCTCCGAGCAGCCTTTGGTCTCGCTAACGAAGGATTTAAGACAGCATGCATCACCAAGCTCTTCCCCACCAGATCTCATACTGTTGCTGCTCAGGTGAACACTCAATGATATCACTCATTTACTGATGATTTAAAACTTTTTAAAGGATTATATATTTTGGTTAGATTTCACATACTGAAAATCCAGGTTAAAAATGATAAATATAATCATGATAATGTGATGACATGCATAAAAAAATGTCTTCAACTGTTTTCAGCAACTACTTATCACAGCCTCTTGTTTTTTTGTATGTACAATGTAGCATCAGCATTTGGTTGTATATTGTAGTATGATTACATTTCTGTGGCTTACCTACTCCTGTCAAAAGAAATCTGGTCTAGTTTTGACTTAAAAACATTTTAGAAATGATATCTATGTTTGATATTGTTATGCAGTCATAATACATTGGTTATATTATACAAATATAGCCTTTTAGTAGGTCGATACGAGAAAATATCGACCTGAGGCATATCGACCCGACAACGCAGTTGGAGGTCGATATGCATATCTCAGGTCGATATTTTTCGTATCGACCGTGGTTGAAGGCTATATTTGTTATATTATTAATTCAACATTCTTGGCAATTACATGTAAAATGTTGTGCTTTACATATGTAATTGTGATCTGCAAGTAGTGATTGCAATCAATTTATATATTGTTAAGATTTCTCATACTGAAAACCTAGCATTTCAAAAAAGATTAATAGTTTTGTGTGGGTAGTAAGATGGAAGAACTAACCTTTAAATTTCTATTCCATCCACTAGTGAACTTTCAATGACTTTGGTAGCATTTTAGGGAAAGACAGCTGACATATTCTTTATTTTGTTGATGAGACTAAATTCCCATTCCAAGAGTTGTTCAATTTCAATCTACAATTTCCAATCAACAAATGAACAAATCGTTGCTTGGGAATTCAGTCGTCTCTGCTGAAATTCTCATTTGAGAGTCGTTATTTGCATATGTTTACTTAAAATTTCTGCTTTGCCTTTGGGGTGTCTTCTCGGACGGGGAATGAAACAAACCCAGATTCGAATGAAACACGTGACCGTGCAATATCAATTTTTTGCACGTGACACAAGTCAATATCAAAAAATATCACCAGGTCACCTGGTATAATTCAACTAATCAAATCAAGTAAAAAATATAAATTAATAATATAGAGTTACATGTATAAGTAAAAGAATATTCATAATATTTGTGATTGACAGTCATGGAAATTAGCACAGGACCGAAAGCCCAAGGCCTGTTAAAACTCATTCTGATTGGTGTTTTTGTGCCTTTCGCAGGCCTGAATGTCCAATTTGTTAGCAGTATTTAAACCTCTATATTTTCTTTTAGTCCTGTGAATCTTGATTGATGATCTCGACTGGATTGACCTTGAATTCCTCATACATGACACTTTATTAAATACATTTTACAGGGAGGTATAAACGCAGCCTTAGGACACATGGAGGAGGACCACTGGACATATCATTTCTATGACACAGTGAAGGGTTCTGATTGGCTGGGAGATCAAGACGCCATTCATTACATGTGTGAAGAGGCCCCAAAAGCCGTTATCGAGGTATGGTTTATATGATAGACTTAAATTCCATAATGTTTTCATGTATGGAGAAAAAAAAATGAAAGATCATTATTTATATACATGACACTGCCCCATGCCATTTTACGTTTGAAAAATCATTAGATCATAAGCATGATAAGTGAAAAAAATACAATGTATTTGTTTTGTTTTCTGCAATCTGTTCATGTAAATTTATACATTTGCAGGAATTAGACTGAATTTTAAAGTAGGATAGCAAAAGAATTCATTAAAACAATCCATAAAAGGGCAAAAAAAAAGAAGTGTACATATTAAGAGGTCATAAAATCCAAAGGACATGCTAATTAAAACTACATAAAACTATATCGGTAATAAATTAAATTTCATTTGCATACAATAATAATAAAGGTAAAAACAAGTAAAAAAATTCAAAAGATTAATAATTTTTTACATATACATGTAGCTTCTACAACAGGATTGAGTGGATTATGGAACTTTTAACACCAAGGGAAATAAATTTGATTATTTAATGGTGAGTCTTGCAGAACAATTGAAATATCAAATTTATTTCCCTATATGTTAGAAATCCCATAATCATTGATAATTTAGTTGTAGAAGGTTTTTCTCTTAATGTCTACAAGTCAGATGTTGCAAGAAGTTGATCATCAAGTAATTAATGCACATGCAATTACCCTTGGAACAAAATTTTCTCTAGAGATAAAAAATATTATTCCACAACTGGTTGAGAGAAACAGAGGTACCAATGGGGTATCCGAATGTCAAAAGTCCGAAAGGGCAGAGACTAAACCAGTAAACACAAACAAGAACGGGACAAAAACAGACAACACGTAAAACATGGAAACACAAAACAACTGAATATCAATCAACAACGCGAACTCCAGTCGAAACAAGACTGAGAGGTTGATAAATCAGATGAAAATTAGAGAAATTGTTGATTGAAATCTATAAATGTTTTTTCAGCTTGAGAACTATGGAATGCCCTTCAGTCGTCTAGAGAATGGTAAGATATACCAGAGAGCCTTCGGAGGACAGAGCACGAAGTTTGGTAAAGGTGGCCAGGCTCACAGATGCTGCTGTGTTGCAGACAGAACAGGACATTCATTGTTACATACACTTTATGGAAGGGTAAGGAAATTCATTTTTATGAACGAGTGGAAATTTTGCAAGATGATGTTCTTGATTTTTATGTCCCATCTAGGAACATAGGAAGGCATATAGTTATTGCATCTGTTCCTCCATCTGTCCATATGTCAATTTGTCCCTCCCAAAGTGCAACATATTCTTGTTAAGGGCTGTATCAAAATTAAATACAAGACTGTTGAGAGTAAATTAAAAAAAAATGATTTTGGGTGTTTGGTTTCAGAGCAGATTTTTGTGATGAAGCAGTGGGGAAAATCAATTTAAATTTAGGGTAGCTTGGTATTGAAAAAGTATTTCCACATGGGTAAATTTTTTCAGTAACTTTGGGTTTAGCAGACCTGTTTTTATAAGCTCACCTGGACCGAAGGTCCATGTCAGCTATTGCCATCACTTGGCGTCCGTCGTCATCGTCCGTCGTTAACTTTTCTTTAAAAATCTTCTCCTCCGAAACGACTGATGCGATTGCTTTGAAACTTTGCACACTTCATCTATGGGATGTCCTCTACCAAGCTTGCACAAATGGTGACGGCCGTCCAAACAACATGGCCGCCGTTACTAAAAATACACCAGGGGGGTCAGACTACTGTCTTTGGCTTGTAAATCAAAAAGTATAAGAGATAGATGAAATCTGATGCCACACTACTGCTTCAGCATCAAAAGCTCTTCAAAAGTTTCCATTGACTCGAAGTTGTCAAATGACCCCTTATAGGAGTTATGGCCCCTTAAAGGTGAAAAATAGCATTTTTTCATGTTTTTATACGACCGCAAAAAATTTGCGGACGTATAATGGTATGATGCTGTCGTCGTCGTCGTCGTCGTCGTCGTCGTTGTCGTCGTTGTCGTTGTCGTTGTCGTTGTCGTCGTCGTCTGTTAACTTTAGTGTATACACGATAACTTTAGTTCTAGTTATCCAAATGCAATGAAATTTGACAATGATATTTGTTACCATTAAAGGATGGATGGGATTGATTTTAGGAGTCCCCCCTTTTTTCGTTTGGAAATTAAGGGCCAAAAGGGGCCAAAATTGTAACTTTTTTCTTTGTTCTTACAATAACTTTTTCAAAATCTTCTCCTCTGAAACTACTGAACAGAATTCAATGAAACTTGGTATGATTGATCATTAGGGTGTCCTGCACTATAATAATGTTTCAATTTCTGATTCGTCAAAAAACATGGTCGCCGTGGCTAAAAATAGACCAGGGGGGTCAGACTACTGTTTTTGGCTTGTAATTCAAAAAGTATAAGGGATAGATGAAATCTGATGCCACCCTACTGCTTCAGGATCAAAAGTTCTACAAAAGTCTCCATTTGGTCGAAGTTGTCAGAAGACCCCTTATAGGGGTTACGGCCCCTTAAAGGTGAAAAATAGCATTTTTTCATGTTTTTGCCCTATAGTATGAAAATTATTGCAGATAGCAAAAAGCTGTTGCTTGCTTAATTGTTCAGCTCATTTAGCTCTACAAAAAACTCCATACAGTCGAAGTTGTCAGATGACCCCTTATAGGGGCTACAGTCCCTAAAATAATGTTTTTTTCATGTTTTTGGCCTATGAAGTGAAAACTATAGCAGGTAGAGCCAAGCTGTTGCTTGCTTAAATGTTCAGCTCATTTACACAATTAAGAATTAATTTTTGCGACCCCCCCTTTTTCCCCTTTTACGTAATTAGGGGCCAAATGGGGCCAAAATCGAAACTTTTTTATTTGTGGTCCGATTTAAAAAAAAAATTTTGCAAGTTTATTCTTGTCAGGTAGTGAATCCAAATTTAAGAATTAATTTTTGTGACCATCCCCTTTTTCACTTGTTTTGTAATTAGGGGCCAAAAGGGGCCGTAATCAAAACTTTTTTTATTTCTGGTTAGTTTTTGAATTTTTTTTTTGCAAGTTTATTTTTGTCAAGTAGTGAATCCAAATTTAACAAGGTATTAAATAAAAATGGAATTCAATATGAAAATAAGAAAACCTATAGACTTTGGCCATTGTTTATAATCAGACATTAGCACTCTATTTTCATATATTTTAAATGTGTACATATTTTCGATAGTCTCTTTTGAATAATTCAATTTCTGACTTTCAAAATATTTTTCAAGATATTGTTAGTTAAAATTCTCTTCCCTTATATATACAGCTTAGTAAACTAGCTCAAATGTGTGTAGACTTAGTTCCACTAACCCCATGCAAGCATGGACTAAGCTGCACTAACCCCATGCATGCATGGACTAAGCTCCACTAACCCCATGCATGCATGGGTTAGTAAGCCTAGTTAAGTTTATTCATCTTGTTGAAAATACAGACGTAAGAGGTGATGTCCCTTGATGGCCAAGGCTTGAGGACATATCGCTCCAGTTAAAATTATAAAATATATGTGATAAAACCTAAAAATGGAGAGTGAAATACAAGCAATGTGTAGACAGATGTCCAAAGATCGATTGCAGAGACTGTTAGAAGGTATACAAGGTTGGAATACAGATCAAACGAACATCAAAGCGACCGATTCAAATCAAAACAAAGAAAAAATGGCGTCATATGCACAAATAACAGAAAACACAAATAGAAAATCAGATACTATCGAAAATGAAAATGAACAAGATCATGACAACAGTGACACTCATAAATCTGATGAAAAGCTAGATCCCAGTGATTTTGTGAAACCAATATTTTTGAAAGATGAAGATGTTCACGGGTCAGTCAAGCCACCACGTACGCAGTGGCTTACTAATGTCGAAATCTACAAAGCCATAGATCAGAAAATCCCTGCTGAACATATAAAGGGTATTCAGAGAGTTAGGGATATGTGGAGGATATACATGGACAACGAGGAAGACAAACTGTCATTGCTAATATCGGGCATTAACCTGCGTGGCAGGCAGGTACCCCTATACTCGCAAAATCCTCGCAATCCAGGATATCAACAACCTGACACAATCCGAATTACAGTACGGAATGTCCCTATCTCCGCAGACGATGGGCAAATTAAACGGGCCCTTACCTTACAGGGATGTAACATCCAAAGTATTTTTCGACAGCGTTTAAGAGTGAATGGAAAACTCACTAACTGTCAGACTGGGGACAGAGTTGTTATAAGTAAGCTGCTAGAACACCCCATCCCTAGAAATCTAAGCATTGGTAAATACATGGCTTTAATATTCCATGCAGGTCAACCAGAGTTTCAAAATAAAAGAAACTATAGTGAAGGCTCTGTGAAAATTTGTCACAAATGTTTACAAGATGACCACCTGATAGCACAATGCCCAAATGATTGGGTTTGTAAAACATGTAAATTATCAGGACACAAGATGATGGACTGTCCCAATGCTTTCCAAGATGATAGCTCTGTTGCAGAACAAGAGCTAGTACATTTAGCAGATATAGCTGACTCACAGGTTGCAAGCAATCAAACCATTGCACAAATTCATACTAATGAGGAAGTGGCAATGCAATCTCAACCAAATACAGTTGACAGCAGTCCAGTTGACATTCAAAACAAAGATAAACAAGGTGGTGCCAAGACAGGGTCGAGCAAGGCGTCAGGTGGGAAAAAGTCTGGCATAGACAGTCATGGTAACATTGATAAGTCACAGGCTTCCATGGACAAGTTTGTCAAAACACCTATAAATAGTAGCCAGCGCAGAGCTGCTTTGACTAGGCACACGCCACCTACCCCTCCAGAAAGAGAAGGCGATAAAACTAAAGGTGTAAATGGCTCAAAGAAAGCCAAACCATAATGGTGCAAATATAATGTAATATTATGTGATAATTTTATTTAATTTTAAAAATGTAAAAAAAAATGAAAAAAATACAAATAATTGTCCAGCTCTATTTTAGAGTAATAATGCAGTTGTCAAACTTAGTTGGAGGTTTGTTGAAAAAAAAGATGTACATGATTATTCAATCTTTTAATACCTTTTCCTTTTTGATAGTTTCAAATATCATATATTCAATGAAATATACTGTGCAAACATCTTCAGTACTTAATTACCTATCTAGAAAAATGATACTTTTTAGACAGATTTTTTCTATAGTTACAACATACATCTCAAAAAGCCAAAAATACAATACCATAACAAAACAGCTGATGTATGTTTACAACAGTTATGGGTGGAAACTACCTAAGCTATTTTTAGAACGTCTACTGAATACATGTGCAACAAAGGTCAAGGATAATTTTTGCACTAATATTGTAATTAGATTTTTGAATTCCTTGAATGTGAAGTTTTTCATATCACGCTTTGATTTGGTCATAGGTGATAATGCAATTGAACACAATGATGGTCAATTTGTAATTTATATGAGTGTGCTTATCATGCATATTGGGTTGACAATCTTGACTTGTTACAATGAAGTTTACTGTCCTAATTATAATATCTATAGAAAAAAAATACTTACCACATGCAGCATTGCTTTATGTCAATTGTTAGTCATCATTAATGTAATAATTCCCAGAATAAATAATGAACACACGGATTGTAAAGTATATCGAGGCAGGCAAATCACACAAACATGCTTTTATTTTAAGTTAACATTACTTATTATGTCACACTACATTGCCTTTATTAAATCTACACTGTATTGTTTACATAAATCCCTTTATATGAACAAAAACACAAATATATTTATAGTGTACTACTGGAATAAACTCATTATAAACACCATGTGGTTTATTCACGGGTATATCACTTTCGCTTGCTTGACCGGGTCAATCAAGTTTAAAGTACATTTTTATCGGTCAACAAAACAAGCTGTATTGTTCAATGAATGGTTACATTTACTTGTGATAAAATGTATTATAATACGTTTTGCATATATAAGTTGCTATGTTTTTGTTTTATTTATTCAATCTGTTGTTATTATGTATAAGAAATACCAAAGTGTCAATGTATGGATGTATATTCAATGTATATTTATATTTTTCATCCTTTAACATATTATGTCTACCAAATATTTGTTCAACTTGAGTAGTTTAAACGTTAACGGGATTAAATGTAAAGATAAAAGAAACCGCGTTATAGAATGGATAAAGTCACAGAGAAGTTCTATATGTTTTTTGCAAGAAACCCACTTTGATGAAGACATTGAATTAGAGATAAATAATAAAACCGATTTTAAATGTTTCTGTAGTAATGGAACAACTGCGAGTAGAGGCGTAGCTATTTTTATCAAGAGAACTTTAAACTTTAAGGTATTGAGCAAATATACCGATGATGACGGAAGAATTATTCTTATTAACGCGGAACTTGACGACAGTATATTCACGCTTGTGTGTCTATACGCGCCTAACTGTAAAACTACTAGAAATTCTTTCTTTAAAAAAGTCGATGCTATGTTGAAAGAGTACGGAATAGGCATACCGATTGTGGGGGGAGATTTTAATGACGCACTGAAAGACATAGACAGAAAAAACACAAGAACAGTCATACATACTGTTCAGCCGGTTAATAGTTTGAAAGTATTTATGAAGAATAATAAGTTAAAAGACATATGGCGAGTTTTAAATCCAAATGTGTTACAATTTACTTGGAGAAGACATGATCGATCGCAGGCGAGTAGGATAGATTATATTTTGATAGGGAGTGACTTTAGTTCACTCGTAGAATGCTGTAAGATAAAACCGGCAATTATCGGTTCAACTGACCATCAGAGCGTCTTCTTACAATTTAGAAGTGGGGTTTCAGAGAAGGGTAGGGGGTATTGGAAAATTAACAACTCCATACTAGAAGACATAAATTATGTAAATATAATCAATGATTTGATTGATCATCACTTTATTGGTTTTGAGAATGAGCTAAATATTAAATCTTGTTGGGATTTTTTTAAAGTAAAAGTCCGGGAGGTTACAATTAAATTTTGTAAATCGAAAGCAAAATCGACACGAAATAATCTAGCTATTTTAGAAAAAGAATTAGAAGAAAAATTGAAACTGAGAGATTCGATTGTATGGGATAATAATAATGAACTAGAAGTTGACATAAACCGAATATCAAACAATATTCAGGAAATATATGATCAAAAGGCTAAGGGGGCACAAATTAGGTCGAGGGAAAAATGGGTAGAACTAGGGGAAAAAAATAATTCATATTTCTTTGGTTTAGAAAAACAGAGACAGATAAAAAAATCAATTGTTAGATTAAAAGATCAAAATGGAGATATTATAACGAATCAGACAGAAATACTACATCAGATTAAAGAGTATTACAAAGAATTATACTCTTCTACACACCCTAATAAATTATTGAGTGATCAATATATAAACAACACTAAGCTAGAGCACACCATAGACAATGAAATGACAAGAGTATGCGATGGTATAGTTACATTAGAAGAATGTACAGATGCGATTTTTAAAATGAAACTCAATAGATGCTCAGGTTTAGATGGGATATCTGTTGAATTTTATAGATGTTTTTGGGATAAATTAAAATCCATAATCGTGAGAGTTTTAAATAAAGGCTACGAAGATCAGTCTTTAAGCTTTTCTCAGCGCACAAGTGTTCTAACACTTATTCATAAAAAGGGGGATCAAATGTCATTGAATAACTATCGTCCAATTTCACTGTTAAATGTTGATCTTAAACTTTTATCATATGTACTAGCACAGAGACTAAAGAAAGTCCTACCTGATATAATCAACGAAGACCAGACAGGCTATGTTAAAAATAGGTTCATAGGTTTTAATCTTAGGCAAATTCAAGACATCATAGATTATGCCGAATCATATAGAATAGAAGGGGCTATTGTTTTTGTAGACTTCTCTAAAGCTTTTGATTCATTAGAATGGGATTTTATGTTTTCCACACTTAAACACTTTGGGTTCAATGAATCATTTATTCAATGGGTTAAAACGTTATATAGCGACATTCAAACATCTGTTATGAATAATGGGTGGATATCTGAGATTTTTAAAAATACAAGAGGTATTAGGCAAGGTTGTCCACTGTCTGCTTTATTATTTGTTATATCGGTCGAGATTATGGCACTTCGCATACGCAACAACAAAAATATTAATGGTGTCAAGGTTAAACTTAACGGTAGGAGCCACTCAATAAAAATTTCCCAATTAGCTGACGACACCACATTATTTTGTGGTTCTAAAAATGACATTGATTTGGCAATGAATGAGATAGAAGTTTTTGGGTCGTTTTCGGGGTTAAAACTTAATAGAAACAAAACAGAGGGACTATGGATTGGTAAACTAAAATCATGTCGTGACAAGGTTGCTAACATTAACTGGACGAACTCACCAGTAAAAGTTTTGGGGGTATACTTTGGACACAACAGAGAGGAATGTGAGAAGTTGAATTGGGAGCATAGAATAAATAAGATGATCAAACTTTTTGATGCATGGAAAAAAAGAAATCTTACATTATTGGGTAGAATCATGATAATTAAAACACTTATTATACCTATTTTTACCTTTGTTGCAACCTCGTGTCTGATTCCGGACAAATATCTCAAAGAAGTTGAAAGTCGCTGTTATAGATTTATTTGGAATAACAAACCAGATAAAGTAAAGAGAAATCATATTATAGATTCCTATGAAAACGGGGGGTTGGAAATGATCGATATACGTAGTTACTTTATATCATTAAAAGCTTCTTGGGTTAGTAGACTCATTGAAGGACCTATCGCTAATTGGAAGGTTATTCCATTAAAATACTTCAGCTGTTTCGGAAATCACTGGTTAGTCTTTGACACAAGTAACGCTGATACGAATCGCAATCGATTCTTAAAAAATCTACCAGAATTTTATAAGGAAGTTTTTAAATCGTGGAAAAAAACAGGAGGGGGCAAAGTTAACAAACCAGAAACATATAGAGACATTCGAAAGCAAGTTATATGGAATAATGAATTCATTACTTTTAACAATGAAACACTCGTATTTCAAAATTGGATAAAAAGCGATCTCCTATATCTTAATGATATAGTCGATGAAAATGGACTTATATCGGAGAGACATATTTTAAATAAATTAGAGAACAAGTCCAACTGGATGGTAGAAATTAATATAGTCAAAAAATCTATACCGAAACACTGGTTAGATATTCTTAAATCCGAACCATCCCAAAAGACAGCAGTCAATATTGTGCGCAAACAATATCATTGCAACAATGTTGTTATTAAGGACTTTTCTTCGCTTTCAAATAAAACACTTTATAGGTATCTTGTAAATATTAAAAAAGAAGTATCTATAGGGTTGATAAAATGGGAGAAGATATTAAATTCTCAATTTGATCTAGTAATGGGTAGAAAATCATTAAATTTTTTCATGTTTAAATATCTCAAGGAGAACAAATTAAAGGTTTTTAGATGGAAGCTTTTGCAATATATATTACCAACAAAACAATTACTGTTTAAATGGAAAATTACTGCTAATTGTTTATGTAATTTTTGTAACATGGAAGAAGATTATATGCACTTTTTTATATCATGTCCTTACTTAAAAGAATTTTGGAGTAAAATTCATAAGATAATGGCTTTATGTGACATGAGTTTTAAAGTAAATCTTAAACATTTAGTTTTTGGTTATAAAATTTTTGATCAAGATTACTTTGAAGTTAATTATTTTCTAACAATACTTAGCTTTTCAATATATAAATCATATTATTTATCAGAGCAAAAAACAAAGAATGTTAATGTATTCAACATATTTAGAACAGAATTTATTACAAGAGATATTGACAACCATAAAACTTTTTTATTAGAGAAGCTTAAAAAAATACTTATTGAAAACTAGATATATTTTTATCAAATTAATGTAAAATATATTGTAATAAATTGTGTTGTAGTAATTAAAATATTACAGCTATTTGTTACCCTGGACAAATGGTGGAATATTACAGGAAACACCAGAAGTTGCTTGGCCTCCTGGTGTAAAATGTAACAAGCACTATTGGAAATAAATTATTTTATGTTGAAAAAAAAAAAAAAGAAAATACAGTGCTAATGTCTTATTATAAACATTGGCAACATTTTGTAGGTTTTCTTATTTTAATATTGAATTCCAGTTTTATTTAATACCTTGTTATTTGAGAAATTATTTTTGCAACCCCACCCCTTTTTCACCTGTTACATAATAAGAGGCCAAAAGGGGCCGAAATTGAATTTTTTTTAATTCTTGTCCGATTTTGACAATTTTTTTGCAAGAGTAGAATACAAAATTGAAATTTTATATTTTTACCCCTTGGGTCGAAAGTCCACCAGAGCAGCATGTGTCAAAAACTTTTGTCAGTCCACCATGGGCTGCATGTGTCCAGAGCAATAGACTATCCATATTGGGCCTAAAATGTACAGGGTTCAACATGTTGCGGTCGTATCATGCTGCGCTCGGCGAAGCTTTTTATTGGCATATAGAATGAAACTATTACAGATAGAGAAAAGTTGTTGCTTGCTTAAATGTTCAGCTCATTTAGCTCTACAAAAGTCTCCATAGGGTCGAAGTTGTCAGATGAATCCTTATAGGGGTTACAGCCCCTAAAATAACGTTTTTTCATATTTTTGGCCTATGGAATGAAAACTATAGCAGATAGAGAGAAGCTGTTGCTTGCTTAAATGTTCAGCTCATTAAGCTCTACAAAAGTCTCCATAGGATCGACGTTTTCAGATGAATCCTTATAGGGGTTACAGCCCCTAAAATAACGTTTTTTCATATTTTTGGCCTATGGAATGAAAACTATAGCAGATAGAGAGAAGCTGTTGCTTGCTTAAATGTTCAGCTCATTAAGCTCTACAAAAGTCTCCATAGGATCGAAGTTGTCAGATGAACCCTTATAGGGGTAATGGCTCCTACAATAACGTTTTTTCATATTTTTGGCCTATGGAATGAAAATAAGCAGATAGAGAGAAGCTGTTGCTTGCTTTAATGTTCAGCTCATAAAGCTCTACAAAAGTCTCCATACGATCGAAGTTGTCAGATGACCCCTTATAGGGGTAATGGCCCCTAAAATGAATTTTTTTTCATGTTTTTGGCTTAGTGAATGAAAACTATAGCAGATAGGGAAAAGCTGTTGCTTGCTTAAATGTTCAGTTCATTTAGCTCTCCAAAGTTTTCCTTGGGTCAAAGTTGTCAGGCCCTTAAAATAACGTTTTTTCATGTTTTTGGCCTATAGAATCATGTTTTTGGCCTATAGAATGAAACTATAGTAGATAGAGAAAAGCTGAACATTGCTTGCTTAAATGTTCAGCTCATTTAGCTCTAGAAAAGTGTTTACATGTTTAGGGTTGACTCAAAACCAGGTGAGCGATTCAGGCTCCTGGGAGCCTCTTGTTTCAGTAACTTTGCGATTTAGCAGACCTGTTTTTTTTTAGATAATCTGCCTCTAAGGCCTATGATACATTTTAGTTGAACAACGCTCTTGTTAACATGCACAACTGAAAAAGTTATCAATCTGTTGTAAAAAGACCTCATATTTATAATGGCGAAGCATATTGTTTTCAATTGCAATATTAATATCTGGACTGCAACTAAAAACTTTCCTATGAAAATATGAAATGTGTAGTATTCATTTTAGACTTTCCCCCACAACACCAAACGATTCATTGATGTTTTTTTTAATTTAATTTCAGTCTTTGGCTTATGATACCAGATATTTCATAGAATATTTTGCTATGGATTTGATTATGGAAGATGGAGAATGTAGAGGAGTTATTGCCCTTAACTTGGAAGACGGTACAATTCACAGATTTCACTCGAAGAACACCATCCTAGCCACAGGGTATGTTTCTCACACTTATCAACACAAAAATATTTCAAATTTACTTAAGGGATGACTGTCATAATTTTTTTTTCATTGGGGTATGAAAGAAAATTGCACATTGTATAATCCGCAATGCGGATTATACCTTCAATGTGCAAAACTTTTTTTTTCATATCCCCCAATGAAAAAAAAATTATCACAGTCATTCCTTATACATAAATTTTCACAACGATTAAAAAAACATGAAAATCTTACTAATAAAAGAACTAAAATGGTGGCACTTCCTGTAAAAAGTGGGGGTTTCCCCATGATTTTTTTTTCATTGGGATATGAAAAAAATTTTCATCCAATCAAATTGCAGTATTTTAATAATTTATTTATAACTAATTGCAGCATAAAACGTTACTGAATCTGACACTTTGAGGCTTAAAATAAAAAGAAAAATCAACAGCATTTTGATTTGAAAACATGGCATGCCAGTTTAATGTATAAATTCTTGATCATTTTGATAACAATATTAATAATAACATATTTTTTTGAACTAAAATACAGAAAATTATTTACAAAATAATGATCTAAATGTTCATTTTCAGTTTTTGATGAAGATTGGAATAATTGTTTTGGTACCATATTTCAGAGGTTACGGCAGAGCTTATTTCTCGTGTACCTCAGCCCACACATGTACAGGAGATGGGACAGCCATGGTAGCCAGAGCTGGTCTACAGAATGAAGACATGGAATTCGTCCAATTCCACCCTACAGGTAATAATTAATAAAATACATACAGTCCAGCAAGAGACTGTTCACGACTGAATTATCTATGTAAAACAACTAGTCATGCTAGTAGCCATCTTTAGACCATTCTTCCTTACTTATAACAGTAATTTTTGTGGTGTACAAATTAAAAGATATATAATAAAATAAAAATCTTATTCCTTCCAAACTGTTACCATTAGAAAATCACAAAAATAACAGCATTCTTGTTTATTGGCAATTTGCGGCATTTTCCTTTGATGTTTGCTGGTTGAGAAAACTTGTATCACGTACTGGCTGTGATACAAAAAATAACAGGTCACTTCTAAGGAGGCGCGTGACGTTGCTATGCATTAACGTTGCGCATATATGTTCTTTCTGGCCAATTTATGAATGAAAATATTGGAACGTCATTCATAAAATTGCCGCATCACCGCCTAGGCTAAAATTTATTTTTTGTAAAATGAAATTATTGAAACTACCGGGCTCGACTGATACTTGCCGTGATAAAATCCATCTCAAAAACAAAATGCCATATATTCCTTATTTACACTCCAACAGGTATATATGGAGCTGGATGTCTCATCACCGAGGGTTCTAGAGGTGAAGGAGGGTACCTCATCAACTCTGAAGGGGAGAGGTACATGGAGAGATATGCCCCCACAGCTAAAGATTTGGCCTCCAGGGATGTCGTATCCAGATCGAGCACTATTGAAATCAGAGAAGGAAGGTTGGTCTCATTAATGTTCATGATTCATAGTTGAATCCCAAATGTTTCATGTTTTCTTGTTGAACCCCTCCCACCTTTCTTCAAGGGTAAAGATTTGGCCTCTTGAGATGACATAGACAATAAAGAGATATAGAATAAGTGTACGAGACACAACCAACATAAAGAAACAGCAATAAAAAAAATCTAAATGGAAAACAGCATGACCAGAGGGGTTGCTCGCAGTCTTGCATTGGCTCACGACTAAAAATACAAAACATAAGATTCAAAACCAATCCCAAAATTATCAACCAAAGACATATTTCTGGACATAGAACAATAAACACAAAGATGAGAAGGACAAACAAAAGCTTTTACAAAGATTCCTGGCTTTGGACAGGCACACATAAAATTTGGTGGGGTAAAACTAGTTTTGTCAAGATGTAGCTCCATTGAAATCAGAGAAGGAATGTCAGTGTTAATGATAATGATTAGAAATGTATTCAAATGTTTTTAGACATAAGCAGGTATATGTTACATGTTTGTAACATTTCATTCAATACAGCTGATAATTTCAGCAATTGCAAATTATTGCATATCTTGCTTAGTAGATGTTTTCCCCCAAAAATGAATAAAAATGGATAAAACATGGTAACTGATTTTGTGTAAAACCAAATTTAAAAGTACTGTGGATTCATTTATTTTCGTGGTTTGATGAAAAATGTCAGTTTGTGGATTCTTAAATTCATGACTCTGTAGTTTGCAGCATACAAACCAATAAAAAATCTCCTTTTCGTGGAGTATCAAATTTCATGGGTCAAGACCACCCACGAAAACCACGAAAATTTTAAAATACCCCATGAATAATAATGAAACCACAGTATATAAATGGTCTTTTATGTAAATTAATGTATTTTTAGTTTCATTATTTTTTTCCAGAGGTGTTGGCCCAGAGAAGGATCACGTCTACCTCCAGTTGTCTCACCTACCACCAGAAGTCTTGAAGACTCGTCTCCCAGGAATCTCAGAAACTGCTATGATCTTTGCTGGAGTCGACGTTACCAGGGACCCCATCCCTGTATTACCCACCGTACATTACAATATGGGAGGAGTTCCTACAAACTATAAAGGACAGGTACGTCACTGTAACACCCAGGGGTGAAGGGTGGGGTGATCTTTGCTGGAGTTGACGTTACCAGAGACCCCATCCCTGTATTACCCACCGTACATTACAATATGGGAGGAGTTCCTACAAACTACAAAGGACAGGTAGGTCACTGTAACACCCAGGGGTGAAGGGTGGGGTGATCTTTGCTGGAGTTGACGTTACCAGGGACCCCATCCCTGTATTACCCACCGTACATTACAATATGGGAGGAGTTCCTACAAACTACAAAGGACAGGTACGTCACTGTAACACCCAGGGGTGAAGGGTGGGGTGATCTTTGCTGGAGTTGACGTTACCAGGGACCCCATCCCTGTATTACCCACCGTACATTACAACATGGGAGGAGTTCCTACAAACTACAAAGGACAGGTAGGTCACTGTAACACCCAGGGGTGAAGGGTGGGGTGATCTTTGCTGGAGTTGACGTTACCAGGGACCCCATCCCTGTATTACCCACCGTACATTACAATATGGGAGGAGTTCCTACAAACTACAAAGGACAGGTAGGTCACTGTAACACCCAGGGGTGAAGGGTGGGGTGATCTTTGCTGGAGTTGACGTTACCAGGGACCCCATCCCTGTATTACCCACCGTACATTACAATATGGGAGGAGTTCCTACAAACTACAAAGGACAGGTACGTCACTGTAACACCCAGGGGTGAAGGGTGGGGTGATCTTTGCTGGAGTTGACGTTACCAGGGACCCCATCCCTGTATTACCCACCGTACATTACAACATGGGAGGAGTTCCTACAAACTACAAAGGACAGGTAGGTCACTGTAACACCCAGGGGTGAAGGGTGGGGTGATCTTTGCTGGAGTTGACGTTACCAGGGACCCCATCCCTGTATTACCCACCGTACATTACAATATGGGAGGAGTTCCTACAAACTACAAAGGACAGGTACGTCACTGTAACACCCAGGGGTGAAGGGTGGGGTGATCTTTGCTGGAGTTGACGTTACCAGGGACCCCATCCCTGTATTACCCACCGTACATTACAATATGGGAGGAGTTCCTACAAACTACAAAGGACAGGTACGTCACTGTAACACCCAGGGGTGAAGGGTGGGGTGATCTTTGCTGGAGTTGACGTTACCAGGGACCCCATCCCTGTATTACCCACCGTACATTACAACATGGGAGGAGTTCCTACAAACTACAAAGGACAGGTAGGTCACTGTAACACCCAGGGGTGAAGGGTGGGGTGATCTTTGCTGGAGTTGACGTTACCAGGGACCCCATCCCTGTATTACCCACCGTACATTACAATATGGGAGGAGTTCCTACAAACTACAAAGGACAGGTACGTCACTGTAACACCCAGGGGTGAAGGGTGGGGTGATCTTTGCTGGAGTTGACGTTACCAGGGACCCCATCCCTGTATTACCCACCGTACATTACAACATGGGAGGAGTTCCTACAAACTACAAAGGACAGGTACGTCACTGTACAACCCAGAGCTGAAGGGTGGGGTGATCTTTGCTGGAGTTGATGTTACCAGGGACCCCATCCCTGTATTACCCACCGTACATTACAATATGGGAGGAGTTCCTACAAACTACAAAGGACAGGTAGGTCACTGTAACACCCAGGGGTGAAGGGTGGGGTGATCTTTGCTGGAGTTGATGTTACCAGGGATCCCATCCCTGTATTACCCACTGTACATTACAACATGGGAGGAGTTCCTACAAACTACAAAGGACAGGTAGGTCACCTGTATACCTATGTTGTGTGTTGGCAGGGAAAATATCATTACAATATTCTCAGCAACTAATTATTACACGTACAGCTCATTGATATTTGGTATTCAGCAACAGCAATGGGTCTCATATCATTAGACTCAATCTTTACTACTTCTTGTTTACATCTCTCTTTTATCTCTAGATTTAGGTAATCCAGCCCCTTTGACTTGACCTATTTTCTTACTTGAATTGTTCAATCATTTGAGGATCTCATATTTGTTTTTTCAGGATTTTGTTAATCTCAGTGATGAAGCTGACATCTCATCAAACCTTACTTTTATATTTTCAGGCTATTGTTTACAAAGATGGTCAGGACCACATTGTCCCAGAACTTAACCTCAGTCATGAAGCTGACATCTTACAAAACTTAACTTTTATATTTTCAGGCTATTGTTTACAAAGATGGTCAGGATCACATTGTCCCAGGACTGTATGCCTGCGGTGAAGCTGCCTGTGCCTCTGTCCACGGGGCTAACAGACTTGGTGCTAACTCACTCCTTGATCTTGTTGTGTTCGGAAGGGCATGTGCTAATACTATTATTGAAGAGAACAAACCGGGTCAAAAGATCGGACCTATTAGCCAGGTATGATATTCAATATTGTTATTACTCTATTTTATTTTAACCATTAAGTGAAGCCTAAATTGTTCAGACGTCTAAAATAATTGACTGTGATCAACCCAGTAAAAAAACACCTGAGTTATAGCAGTGCAATTCAACACCATATTATAAGTACAAGTAATTTCAATGATACATTTTATATATGTAGAATTTCATCTCAGTGGTCAATATTATTTTGAAAAGATGATTATTATTTTATAAATTTGCAATGCAAACAACTTATTGAAAAAAATGATAAATTGATAAAAAGTTGAATGGTTATCTCTCCTAGAATGCTGGTGAAGAGTCCGTAGCCAATTTAGACAGAATCCGACATGCTAAAGGAAGCACCTCCACAGCAGAACTCAGACTGGCCATGCAAAAGGTAATTATCTCATGCTAAAAGCAGGGTTACTATATACCAATTTATTTTTTTACTTCTATATTTCGAGTGGCAATTTACCAGCTTTTTATTTTTGCCACTCTTCCTAAGAACATTGATATTGCTATAAAAATCAGTTCATTCGTTATTATTTATGATCACAAATTTTTGTTCCTCCCAAAATCGCTTCTGGAAATTAGTCAATACATTTAGTTTTGTCAGATTGTTGTCCGTTGCATTCCTTCAAAATGAAGGACCATAAAATTTGGTTCTAGATCTGTCCATCATTCTGTCTATTCATAAGTAATGAAAAAATATAGCATAAGGATATGTTATCAGTTTCAGAAAAGCTGTTTGAAAATCAAAACCAAAGTTACACGTGAAAAGTTACTTACAACAGTTGTTCATTTTAATGCCCCAGGGACAATGTGGAAAAAAGTGCATACAACATAGCTCATGTAATAAGCGGTAATTTAGAAAAATCACAATGGGAAACTGTCAACAGCCTTCAACAAGGCCAGTACACTAGGGGCTGCTGGTTGTCTGCAATCGGCCTGGCCCTAAATAAAATGCATATATAATTCATATCCAGTCCAATGTATCTTTTATACAGTAGAGATTTTGTTTCTATTCCAGTGTATGCAGAACAATGCAGCCGTGTTCAGAGATGGACCTGTTTTACAGGAAGGTGTAGAGAAACTGGCTGATCTATACAAACAGATGGACGATCTCAAGGTTTGTGTTAATAGGGTGTAAAACACTGAAGGGGGGGTGTCAATGGATGGGGTATTAATATTCAGTTATAACAAAGCTGATCTATACAAACAGATGGATGATCTCGAGGTAGCTATTGCTAGGGTGTAAAACACCAACTCACTGAAAAGGGGGGGGTCAATGGATAGAGTATTAATATTCAGTTATAACATGGTTGATCTATTCACACCTATTTATGATAGGCTCGACGGCCTCAGCCAGTTACCTGCTAAAAGTCAGTAGTTTCCTAAGGATATTCCCATTCTGGATGTAGTGTCATGTACATGTTTCTATTCCAGATTTCATACTAATTCACACTTCACATGTTGCTTATTATCTTTCCAGCTTTCAGACAGGGGTATGATTTGGAACACAGACTTAGTAGAAACTCTAGAACTTCAAAACTTAATGATCAACTCAGTACAGACCATGGTATCAGCCAATGAAAGGAAGGAAAGCAGAGGGGCCCACACAAGGGAGGACTTCCATGTAAGATTCCTCTAATACTTCTGTTTACGGACACTTTTTATACTCTGCCACATGACGATAACGTAAAAAAACACTGTTAAGGGATAAATACAACATTCTTTAATTGTCACGTGCATAAGATTTTCATGAAAACTTTGTATTGCTCAAAAATGAAATGAAAATATTTATAAAAGGTAGTTCAATCATTTTTGTTTCAAATTTCTTTTCAAAATTAAATTTTTATCAGCATGGGGTTCCATATTGTGAGATTAATTTATAGATCTGTGCATCACCTACTTAAATCCAGCCCTGATGTATATTAATATGTAATCATATCTATTTTAGGAGCGTATAGATGAATATGATTACTCCAAGTCAACTGAAGGACAACAAAAGAAACCTTTCGAAGAACACTGGAGAAAACACACTATGGCGGACACAGACATACCAACAGGAAAGGTATGGGATTAATCTAACAATATATACATTACCTTTCACAAATGTCAGACTCAAAGTCACAAGTTAAAAAAACCTAAGAAATTTTAAAATGAAAGAAACTAGTTTAAAACAGGGTTGCCACACATCCTTGAAACCTAGAAAAACCCTTGAATTTCATTTGTAAGTTCAAGGTCCTGGAAAAGACCTTGAATTTTGAAAAAAAAATATCCTTGAAAAACCCTGAAATTTGATAGTGTCACAAAACATTTCATCAGGGACTGAAATTTTGTTGACTATTTTCATCCTTGAAAATGACTTAAATACCCTTGAAAAGTCCTGGTACAACCCTTGAATTTTGCAACACCAAAATAGTGGCAACCCTGATATGAAGTCTAACCTTTCATGTTTTGAAATTTACACACATCAAAATTTCAAGTCAAGCCTATTGATTTTGGGGTTAAAAGGTCAAAGGTCATGAATACAACTTTGGAAAACTTGCAAATTTTAATGTGAAATTTTTAACATTGAATCATAACTTTTTAAGGCCAAGATAGGATTCCATAAATTTTACAAACATTTAGGAGTATGATGTAAGATAGAGGCCTCTTGCTCTAAATTCAAAAGGTCAAAGGTCAAGCTCATGAGTGGAAAACGTGGAAATTTTCGAGTTACAAAAATATTTGGAGGCATAACCCTTTTCAGAACTAATGAAATACTCAAATACGTAAAAGATTGAAAAGAAAAAAAAGAAAGTCTATTGATTTTGAGGTCAAATATCAAGATCACAAGTTTTGCCAAGGATGGACCTTGAGCCATGCTATATATTTATTGTTTTCTTTGAAATGTAAATTTCATTTTTCTCCTTTGAATAACACAATAAATTTTGTATTTCAGACAACACTAACATACAGACCTGTAATCGACAGTACACTGAACGTTGAACAATGCCCAACTATTGCCCCAGCAGTTAGATCTTACTAAGTTTGATTTTTATGGTAAGCTATTAATAGATCTGTCTCTCAGTTATTACTTGTTAAATTCAGATGATTGGGACCTATAACATTCATATATTAAATTCAAAATTAAGTTGAATGTATTAGTGTTTGTTTTGATTAATGTTTTGATTGTTGTACTAAGATGATCATCTTGTTATCCCTATAATATCTTCACAACGTTGTGTGTAATTACCAGTCACTGAGATCGCAATGGAAGAGGGAGTTTGGAGCGCCATTAAACCTGGTTTAACCCACCATTTTATTTGAAATGCCTGTACCAAGTCAGGACCATTGCTATCTATAACAATTCCGGTGTGTCTTCCAAGTTTTGTCTTTTCTTTTGGACATTGAGATTGATCTTCCAAGTTCGGTTATTTTGTTACTACCTTTATATCCAATTGTATAAATAAACTATTTGTTTAATGTTTCCCCTAAAGACCTTATAGTTTCTACTACTACAGGTTGTATAAGAAAAGCTGAAGAAACAATCCAAAATTTAGTGGTGGAAACTTTTTGAAAATGTTGAAGGCCTATAGAGAAACGTCTAATAAATAGTTTATTTATACAATTGGATTTGAATATAATTCCCTGTGGTTTTAAGAAACAAACATTCACATATTTAAGATTTTTGAAGTGGGGGCATCCTTCGAGAGCTTGCTCAGTTATTCTAGTTCATGTGTACTAGTTTGCTTGTTCATTTCAGATAGCTGTTACCTCAGTAGTGGAGTCTTTCAAGAAGAGGAAAGTGACAAACACAATCATGTACACTTAACTACAGAAATCTGATGTCTTTTTTGTTTCTATTTTGTGATTTACTTGTTCGTACGTCGGTAGTGCCATGATGCAAAAATTGTAATCAGTAGACATAGAATTATAAGGGGTACAAGCTGGTAGTATCCTTAACTTGATATTGGTATTACTAAGTTTCCTTGTAGAATGCTTAATTTTTATACAAGCTTGTCTTATTTAACTTAAACTGTAATTATTAAAGCTTTGACTTATACAGGTTAATGGAACTAAATCTTAAAATATACGTTGTAACTTGTGAAAATATTTGTTGGCTTTTAAGACATTTGACATTATTTTTCTTGCCTATCTGTGTGTTTATCTTACCAATGCAATTTCCTTCTAGCAGTTTATACTGGTCTTTCTAAATTCCATCATGATCCAAGTCAATCAAAAACTATCTTCTGACCTACATGACCAGGCCTTTTAATTAAAAGATTTGAAGTGCAATCATAAAAGTATAATTTGAAAAGTATTTACTTAATGTAAACGTAGTAGTTTTCACGGTGTACTAATTTCATCATTTTCATTTTCAATGAAAATCCACAAAATAGTACAAGCAAATATGCAAATATTATACATGTATCAACATGTGATATCTGAAAAAAAAACACGAGAATTGATACCTTTACAGTAAGCTATTTGATCTGAATCTTCTGAATCTTTTTCCATCCGCTGAAATTCTGTAATTCAGGGTCTTTTTCCATTATCCGGTTCATACCGGTTTATTTTGTGTTGTCACCGATTTGTCTTTTGATGCAAACCGCTTGTGCCGAACCTGGTAATGGAACATGAATCTAAGGTTCAACTGGTGCAAACCGCATAATGGAAAGCGCCCCTGGTTTGAAGAAGTTTGTTGCAGTGATCAGATTTTCAACATTTTAATGAAAGGGACTGTTAACAGGGTTATATAAGAAGTCTATTGAAATGATATGTTACTTTCTGTTTGTCAATATTGTATGTCTTTGTTGTCTTTATTATTTATATTAAATACTTCTAGTAAACTCTATAAACATGCAATTTTATTTTAAATAAAAAGTTATAAATTCAATGGATTTTATCATGACTTCCATTTATAATCCTAACAATCTTTTGGCAGTTCTTCCTTGAATCTACAGTTTCCATGTTGAGGAGTGTCTTAAACAGATAAAAAGGTTAAGAAACTTGATATGCAGCTGATTCCCTAATTAAAGTATCTGCACCCTTTAATTGGACCTGTATAGGATGTATGTAAAAGTGTCTCCTCTCTTAGTCATTACATGTGGAGGAAATTTACAACAGACAGGAAAAATTCATAGCTTGCTTTGATAAAAAAATAATGAAATCTTAGATCTACCTTTCTACCTACTTGTCACAATTGATAGATCTGATTCAAAATAGTTTTGATAATAAGAACAGGTACCCAGGAAGTTTACTTAAAGGAAATCCATTGACTGAACAAAGAAGGACATGACATTGTCACACTTGTGGTTTCCACTATATTCAATCAAACATTGTTCCACAAGCCGCCCTCCTAACCCACTACGGCATAAGAGAACACGGCTTTATCATCTTTGAAGGTCCAGCCTAATTAGTATAGACCAGACTGAAGATATTACTTTAATACATCGGATCTAGAACAATGTAATATACAATGGTAATTTTTTTTATATATAAAATCAAGTTAACTGAAATTTCGTTCTTAAAACATTGAAAACAAGAGCATTGTAACTTTTCAAACTGTCAAGTCTCCTATTTTTTTATGCCACGCCTACTAATGCAGAGGGGTATATAATGTTCGGGTCTGTTCGTCCGCCCGTCCGTTCATCCGTCCGTCCGTTCATCTTTATATTTCATAATTCCTACTTACTGACATGTCCCACATCTATCATATTGGTATGGTAGGCGCACCTTTTGATGCTAGTCACAATGCATGCTTCGGATGCTTTATGTGACTTTCATATTTTCCGCATGGATTAACACTTACAGAAAAATCCCGCTTACTGACAAGTGCCACACCAATCATGTTGGTATGGTAGGTGTACCTAGTGATGCTATGCACAATGAATGCTGTGACCTATAGTTTCCGCATGGATGACCTTTTACAGAAGAATGGTTAAAGTTCATTCCCGCTTACTAACATGTGCCACATCAACTAAATTTGTATGGTAGGTGGACCTAGTGATGCTTAGCACAATGCATGTTTCAGATGCTAGCTGTGACCTAAATATTCCACATGGATGACCACTTACAGAAGATAGATTAAAGTTCATTCCTGCTAATAGGAAAGTACCACTTCAAGTGATATGGTAGGTGCATCTTGGGATGATTAGCATGACATATTGGTTCAGGTGCTGGCTATGACCTTTTCTGCATGAATGAGCACTTATAATTTTGAAAAGTTTCAAGTCAATGTCTGCTTAGTGACCATAATGGGTAACGAGGTGAGCTTCGTAATTGATAGATAACTTAGCTGTTTAATAAACATAGAGGCGGGGCATCGTGTATGTTTGACACATTTTCTTGTTTCCATATACTAGTATTTTCCTATTTTTCCTATATTAGGCCTAAAAATCAAGACAGGATTTGAATCATATTAATTTTATTTTGACCTTGGGACAATCGCAAAACAGCGAGCAGCGCCTAATGGCCCTTTTGAAGGCTGCAGGCTGTTTTCATTGTAGTTTTTATTTAAATTGCTGCTTGTTAAGGTAGGATGTTATTATTAAAACAAAGTTCCAGACAATAAATTTGTCTCTTTAAAACTCACCAGAGGCGCGCTGTCTAAAATATTGTAAAAGTAAACACGATACCGAGATAGATGGTTGTCTTATCCTAAAACTGAATTTCTTTTAAGAATGACCATCCTTGAGTCCTTAAGTCCATTTTAGTAACATGTTGTTATATACCGAAAATCTATACTAGATGGTAAATATAGACTAGGAAGCTATTTTGCAAGTCTTATCTTAGAGCGACTATCTTTAATAATAAAATAGTGACATAATGTAATAAGTTTCATGCATGATAATCTATACTTAATGGTAAATATAGAATTATAAACTATTTTGAAGATATCTATTTGGTAAAATAGTAACATATCACGATAGGAATGATATAAAACTTATTACTAGTATTTACATGTTATGAACGATGATTCTTTATCAGACACAAACGATAGTTCTTTAAATTGCTATAATTGTGTATTTTGCCGTTGAACATATTCAGTCCTAATCGAAAAATGCTCACGCTCCCTGCAAAACAAAGGAAACAAACAATCAAGACAAACAAACAAACAATCAAAAACGATAAAATGTGAAAAGTTTTTTTTGGAATTTTTATTTTTTGTCTTACATGATTTTGATCTTCTTAATTATCTTTTTTCAGACCTTTAGCTATATCCCTAGAAGCTATGCAAGATATTGCAGTTTTTTATGATCTTTACTCCTCCCTTACTATAATATATATCTACATCTAATGGCCAAAACTCCAATTTAAATGGTATTTTAAAGATGTCAGATGTTAGAATCGTCCAAGATGTCAAACTGACTAAAATTGCGTTCTGTTCGGTGGTTTAGACGATGAGTTTAAACTCTGTTATATTTATCTTCAGGTCATCGAATAAAAACAAATGCCCAATATGGCCAAAATGCATCAACATGGGTGCTTATCACTAACATGTGCACACAAAACTGACCACCCTATATGGCCCAGGTGCGTGAAACGGACGCTAAACACCAACACACACTTATGTCTTATAATCTTGTTTATAAGATTTACACTGTAACATAACATAACTTAGCTACATTTTGAATAATATGAAATGTAAATCATTTCACTAAAAGAGAAAGAAAATTACATGCAAAAGTTTTCGTTTAAATAGCCACATCTTCCCGTACATTATTTTGACAGTCAGGTCTCTTAAATTTGATTTTGTAAAATTTTCATATTGAAGTATTATGACTATAACTTTATTGCGTAATAAAACCCCAAGAGGTTATGCAAACACACAAACATACAAACACAATGAACATGTAACTGTACATACAAATGTATACAACCAAAGATATTATAGTATTTACAAATATGTATGAATTTTACCAATGTGGATCTCATTGTTGCAACTCAAATGGTTGCTTTACAAAACCAACAACCGTGGCAAAACATCCATATTTGTTATAGGTTTCTCTAAACACCCTATTTTTTTTCTTGAACTTAAAGGGAGAAAAAAGAAACTTTAGTGACAAATCCAGGATTGGTAGTGGTCTTTGGATTGTAAGCCCTTTTGAATGAAAATGATTTTTCGATTGTCGACAAAATTGACCAGGATAGAAAATAAATGAGCGGTGGAATAAGTGTACGCGACACAGCCCACAATCAATTGGCAATTAAGAAAAACCACAATGGACAACCGCCAGCAGCCTTCAACGAGACCAGTAGGCGCTGCTCGCGGTTCTGCGATTGGCCCATGGTCTAAATAAAATGCATATAATTCAAATCCAGTCCTGAAATAGTCAAAAATAGACCCTCTTCTGAAACAAGGAACAGAAAACATCAAAAAGACAAGTACAAACGAAAGCTTTGTCAAAGATCTTTGGCTTAGGACAGGCACATATAACATGTGATGGAGTTAAACTAGTTTTTTTTGGCCCAACCTCCCCCCTATCAAGCACAAAAACTAAACACACAATAAAAATCAAATCGACCAAAGTTCAATTCCACTAGAGAGAACCTTAGAGAAAAGACAACATGAACAAATGAAAGGACGGTAAAGGAACTCTCTATAGAACACTCGCTGTTAATACTGACAGCTAGCTGAGAATCATCAATTGACTGATGTAAAAAAAATCAAACATATCGATTTTAAATCCGACACAACACTTCAAACAATAATGATTTGCTGAAGTGTCATCACACAAAACCGACATGCTTGATCGCTACAAGTAAATAGTAAAACCGCTTATGGAAGTTTTAAAGTAAGTACAAATGTATCAAGTTATCAATATTCTGCCAAAAACACTAAATTCAAAGATCTAACCAAAACAGTCAATTCATATCCTTTACGTAATAAATTTTGTAGCCAATTTAGTCCTCTTTTCGTCACTAATATTATAAGCTTAAAAAACCGAAACAAAGTAAAACGAACATTTTATACATATTCTTTGTAGATTTAACAGCAGACAATGTCCAGCTCTACTTTTTAAACATATTTTAGATATATAGTCTTCTATAAATTTTGTTGAATAAACAAATTTTATATCAATAATGATATAAAGAATGTGTTTGAAGGGAAAGACTTTTTTCATTGGACTAGAGTTGACATATTGGTGGGTAGGAGAATTTATGATGTATGACAATTCGGAAATAGCATACCGGTACTCCGATCATATGTTCGTGAGACCATCATTTGACAAGGACTCCTTTGGACAAAAGGTATGGGGATCTTTACTTGAGTCTTTTACATTTTATCCCGGTGTAAGATATTTTAATCTATTTTCCTTTGTGTTTTCTTTAGCAAAAATTTTCGTTTAAATATACCAAAAAGAACTATTTTGTCTCCCAGATTGCAAAATAGTTGCTTAAAAGAAAATAATTTTACATTTAACCGATAAAAGTTCTAGACAGTCCAATTGATATTAAGCAAAAAGTAAAAAATTATATAGGTTATGTCGCGTATAATTCATTTGTGGAGGCTATTTTTTGTTCTGTTTAATGCTCATTAACTCCGTCACATTTCATAAATTCATAAATTTGCATGTCATATGCTATGAATCTAAAAAAGGTTTGTTCCACTGCTTGCTTTAATTTATACACCAGAAATGCTTTTCTTAAGAATATTTTCATCAAAATTGGATTTAGTTTATATTTAGGGAGGAAAAAACACCAAATCCTCCTTCTTTTCAAGTCTCTTGGTTCTC
Organism: Arcuatula senhousia; assembly: GCA_963971305.1. Taxonomy (NCBI): domain Eukaryota; kingdom Metazoa; phylum Mollusca; class Bivalvia; order Mytilida; family Mytilidae; genus Arcuatula; species Arcuatula senhousia. The sequence continues at coordinate 56,295,275 of OZ020310.1, forward strand.
TCTTGGTGAATTGAACTTTTATCGATTTGATTTTTAAAGTGTGTTATTTTTTTTGTGCTTTGTACAAGATTAACAATATGGGGAAGGTTAGACACAAAAATCTTGTTTAACTCTTCCACATTTTTTATGTGCCTGTCCTAAGCCAGGAATCATTGTCAAAGCTTTTGTTTGTCCCTGTCAACTATCTGTTTTTTGTTTCATGTCCAGAAATGGGTCTTTCGTTGATAATCTAGGGATTTGTTTGAATCTTATGTATTGTATTTTTAGTCTTGTGAGCGAGCATTGACCTCTGGTCATGTTGAAGACTGCTGGCTGTTTTCCATTGTGATTTTTTATATTGCCGTTTCTTTAATGTTGGTTGTGTCGCGTACACTTATTCCACATCTCTTTATCGTCTTTCGTAATTTTGCATTTTCTTGTCTTACCAGAAATACAGCATCACATTTTCCTTATCGTAAGATTGGTAAACAATTTACTCCACTTATTGAAAATGATGTTATAAATACTCGTAATGCATTTTGGAAGTAAAAAGAGGTGCAAATTAGAGAACGCTATGCCGATATTTTCAATTTACATAAATGATTTTGAATCAATACTATCAAACCGTTTTCAAATAGTTTATTAGCTACCGAGAAAACATCTGTTATAATGTTTTTTTTAAAATATTAAAGAGAGTTTTTGGAAAATACCAAGTTTGCTAATGTCCATCGTTCTCTTTACCTTTTGTTTTTAAAGTGGTCTTTGTACGTATTTTAAAAAGTACATTAATAGCATTAAAAAATCTAAATTGTTTAAAACACCATGTTTTTCCCCTTGTAATGCGCATGGTCGATATCCTCGGTGCTGGATTTTGTTTCCCTGCTCGAATCTTTTGGCTTTGAGTACTTTTCATTCAATACGTTTGGTTTTTGACCTTCTAATGTTTTGATTCAAATGCTGTTGCATAGAGGTTACTCCTTAAAATATCGATATACAGAATAACTAAATTAACACACTAAATTGACTGTTGGCTATGCGACGGGTGTGATATAGCAAGCAGGAACTGCTTACTCTTCCGGAGCACCTGAGTTCACTCTAGTTTCGACTGGAGTTCGCGTTGTTGATTGATATTCATGTATTTTTGTGTTTCCATGTTTTACATGTTGTCTGTTTTTGTCCCATTCTTGTTGGCATTTACTGGTTTTGTCTCTGCCCTTTCGGACTTTTGACATTCGGATACCCCATTGGTACCTCTGCTTCTTTTATACCCGTTTTGGTATTGTATTAGACCACAATTGACAATTTAAGTGATATTGTAAATAGAACCAATTTGGGTTCTAGCGCCGTCATACGGGGTTTACATTCTGCAGTTGTGTTTCTGATTTTAATAATAAAAACCGTTTTATTACTGAAAAATTATTAAAACAAGGTTATCGATACCACAAATTAGTAAAATCTTTTTCTAAATTCTTCCACAAGTATCGATCTCTTATTGAAAAATTTAATTGTACACGTCACTTTCTTATAGTGAAAGGAATATCACATCCTGTATTTTATGGTAATGTTTTTTATAAAGCTCACAAATTTAAAAGCAATCCAATAGAAATGAAAAATTGGCTTCAAAATTTATTACGGAAAGGATATGAAATAAATATCTTGGTTAAATCTTTGAATTTAGTGTTTTTTGGCAGAAATATTGAAAACTTAATACTCGCTTTAAAACTTCCATAAACATTTTTACTATTGTCATTTTTAAGCATTATAGCGATCAAGCGTGTCGGTTTTGTGTGATGACACTTCACTAAATCATTATTGCTTGAAGTGGTGTGTCGGATTTAAAATCGATACGTTTGATTTTTTTACATCAGTCGATTGATGATTCTCAGCTAGCTGTCAGTAACAGCGAGTGTTCTATAGAGAGTTCCTTTACCGTCCTTTTGTTTGTTCTTGTTTTTTGTCTTAGGTTCTCTCTAGTAGAATTGGACTTTGATCGATTTGATTTTTATTGTGTGTTTAGTTTTTGTGCTTTGTCTAGGAATATTGATAGGGGGAAGGTTGGGCCCAAAAAACTAGTTTAACCCCGCCACATATTACATGTGCCTGTCCTAAGCCAGGAATCCTTGACAAAGCTTTCGTTTGTACTTGTCTTTTTGATGTTTTCTTTTCCTTGTTTAAGAAGGGGGTCTATCTGTGACTATTTCAGGGCTGGATTTGAATTATATGCATCTTATTTAGACCATGGGCCAATTGCATAACCGCGAGCAGTGCAAAATGGCCTCGTTGAAGGCTGCTGGCGGTTGTCCATTGTGGTTTTTTCTAAATTGCCGTTTAATTGTGGGCTGTGTCGCGTACACTTATTCCACATCTCTTTATTTTCTATTGTAAGGCTCTGGAAAGAGGATATGGAAGCTCTAAAATATTAATTTTGTCTGTCCTTCCGTCTGCCCGTCTGTCCTTCACTCTACAATAGTTTTGAAAGCTAAACCTGAGAGAAAAAAACTATAAGGAGTTAGTATCTGTACAAAATTTTATACATTGATTGAGGACCATTTGAGAAATGGCGTTATAAAATTTGTTGAAAGGTTTTGGAAAAAAAAATATACATAGATATTTGCCGACCTGCGCCTTCCTAAATTGTCAGTTTGTGTATGTAATCATATATATCAATAAACGTTTTTGTTTCGGTCATTCGATTTTCGTCAGTTGATGTGTCAACATCTATTTCCCTTTCATTGCCCCCGAAGAAGGACTTGAGGTGTGAAAATTTGGGCACCTTTTCTACTGTAGTGTTTTACTTTTATTGTGATTTATTTATTTTGATTTTAGCTTTTAAACAGTTCTTTTATTTACTAATTTACAAACCATGTTGCAACATCTTTATTATAACCTTTTTGTTCCCCTCAGCGTTAAACATAATAAAAACTAGCTGTCTCCCTGTCCTCTTCTTCTTTACACAGTGGGCTCCTCCATGATACTCCAAATATTTACTTTTCTTCATTTATTTTCCCTTTTTGTTTTATTTGATATATTGTAATGATAAATCATATATATAATTATCACAAATCATAACTTTGTTTTTTTGTTTGTTTTTGTAATTTGTAGCTCAGTACTGGCACCTTTACTTGGTTTAATTAAAATATCTTGTATACAAGCAGAAAACAATTAGTTGGTGTACCAATTTTGTCTGCATATGTGTAATGGTGTACAACTTTTGTTTAAAGGACAAACTGGCCCTCTTAAAAAAAAATTAGGAGGGGATAACTTGTGGTTTTCATAGACAATATTCTCTATATACATGCGGCAAAGCTGATTTCTTACACAATATCCCCTATATACATGCGACAAAGCTGATTTCTTACACAATATCCCCTATATACATGCGACAAAGCTGATTTCTTACACAATATCCCCTATATACATGCGACAAAGCTGATTTCTTACACAATATCCCCTATATACATGCGACAAAACTGATTTCTTACACAATATCCCCTATATACATGCGACCAAGCTGATTTCTTACACAATATCCCCTATATACATGCGACAAAGCTGATTTCTTACACAATATCCCCTATATACATGCGACAAAGCTGATTTCTTACACAATATCCCCTATATACATGCGACAAAGCTGATTTCTTACACACTATCCTCTATATACATGCGACAAAGCTGATTTCTTACACAATATCCCCTATATACATGCGACAAAGCTGATTTCTTACACAATATCCCCTATACACATGCGACAAAGCTGATTTCTTACACAATATCCTCTATATACATGCGACAAAGCTGATTTCTTACACAATATCCCCTATATAGATGCGACAAGGCTGATTTCTTACACAATATCCCCTATATACATGCGACAAAGCTGATTTCTTACACAATATCCTCTATATACATGCGACAAAGCTGATTTCTTACACAATATCCCCTATATACATGCGACAAAGCTGATTTCTTACACAATATCCCCTATATAGATGCGACAAAACTGATTTCTTACACAATATCCCCAATATAGATGCGACAAGGCTGATTTCTTACACAATATCCCCTATATAAATGCGACAAAGCTGATTTCTGACACAATATCCCCTATATAAATGCGACAAAGCTGATTTCTTACACAATATCCCCTATATACATGCGACAAAGCTGATTTCTTACACAATATCCCCTATATAGATGCGACAAAACTGATTTCTTACACAATATCCCCAATATAGATGCGACAAGGCTGATTTCTTACACAATATCCCCTATATACATGCGACAAAGCTGATATCTTACACAATATCCCCTATATACATGCGACAAAGCTGATTTCTTACACAATATCCCCTATATAGATGCGACAAAACTGATTTCTTACACAATATCCCCAATATAGATGCGACAAGGCTGATTTCTTACACAATATCCCCTATATACATGCGACAAAGCTGATTTCTTACACAATATCCTCTATATACATGCGACAAAGCTGATTTCTTACACAATATCCCCTATATACATGCGACAAAGCTGATTTCTTACACATAGAACGTGATAATTGTTACGTAAGTCCTTTGATAGGAACATTTGTATGAAGCATAGTCAATCCCCAAAAAGGAGAACAATCTGTTGTCGTGACATCAGTAAGTTCTTTATCGGACAAATATAAAGTTTGCGTAATTCTTGTTTTTTGACCTTCAGTTGATTTTTGAAAAGAAAGCGCACCATAATGTAAGTTTATCTATAACTATATATACTAGTTTTACCCCACCACATTTTAAATGTTTCTGTCCTAAGCCAGGAATCTTATCAAAGCTTATGTTTGTATTTCGTCGAATTTATGTTAATTGTTTTTTTTGTCAAGAAGAGGGTCTTTCATTGCACTTTAGGATTGGGCTCGAATCATATGTATTTTATTTTTAATCCAGGACCAATTGAAAAACAACAAGCAGCGACCACTGGTCACATTGAAGGTTGCTGGCTGTTTTCCATAGTAGATTTTTTTTACATTTGTCGTTTATATTGTAGGTTGTGTCGCGTAAACTTATTCCACATCTCATAATCTTCTATTGACTTGTTTGCCCACAGTTATAACTTGGAATCACCCCTCTGTCATAAAGCGGGGTTTTCGTGTGTTACATTTCTACCTTTTGGGACATAATTTTTTGTCCTGTGTAGGCGACGGTTTTTGATGAAAGAAGCAATAGTTTTTTCGAGCTCAAATTGAAATAAATTTTGTTTTAAATTGGCCTGATGAATACAAATTCAGAGTTTTTGATTACATGTTTATTTACACAATTGAAATCATGAAAGAGTTTATTATTGTTTATTTGAATATAATTTAGAAAGGTTACTTTTATTTAGGGTTGGTTTTGAATTTTAATCATTTTAATATAGGGCCAAAAGATGTGGACACATCAACTGACGAGAACTGTCATTGTGATTTATTATTTTGATTTTACCTTTTAAATGTGGTTTTACCTTCTAAACAGTTCTTTTAATTTGCTAGTAATTCTGCTTTATTTACAAATACAAATGTTATCAAGGAGATTTTATCCGAAATATGAACAATGTTCAGCAATATTGACCAGTCAATGTTTTAATGCAAGGTGTAAATGAATTGTCAGGTACACCATCTACACTCATTATCACACCTTCTTGACCTACTATGTAACCTTTTATCTGCCCTACTCTCCTTCATACTTTATAACTCCTATGGGCACTTATTAAAATCTGTAGTAAATTTACCTTTTGAAAAAAATCGCTCAAATTAAAAAAAAACATACTGACTCTAATGAAAGATTTTTCACGCCTAAGTGAAGTGCTGTCCAGCACTGATTAACTTCTTTGTTTTTGACAAAATAAACTTTTCATTAGATATTTAGGGAGAAAAAACTCCAAACCCTCCTTCTTTTCAAGTCTCTTGGTTCTCTTTTGGTGAATTGAACTTTTATTTTTTTGATTTTTAAAGTGTGTTATTTTTTTGTGCTTTGTACAAGTGTAACAGGAGGGTTATTTGGAGAATATACTGTTCTGCTATTTTGTACAGTTGACTTCATTTTTATCTTGTTACTCTGAAATGCATAAACAGCACATAACTCCAAAGCCTGTTAAGAAACTATAAGAGTTCGATCACTGGATCCTGAGTCTCTAATCCTTCATGTGGCATGTGGCAGAAATGAATAATTCGATAAAATAACACATTTATTGTGCACAATATTCACATTTAATTTGACAAGTTACAAAAACACATGACATGTTAAAAACTTTAAAAGAACATGAATTTTGAACGAAATTAAACTAAAAACATCCATGACTGTATGTGATATACTGTGCATGGTCTGTCTGCTTGAAGAAGCCGACAACTTGGGTCAGGTCTGATTAGACCCTGGCTTTTGTGGTAAAAGCAAAGGTTATTTATCAATGATGAACTTGACAAATAAATAAATTTCAATTGGAAAGGTGAACTACTATAATTGAAACTCCAAATTATTCACAAATTCAAATTTAAACATACTGAAAACTTTATCAAAATGTAGAGAAAATCGTTACATAAAAGTATTTTAACACAAAATAATGATTTAGTTACAAATACATTATAAAATTAAAATAAACAGTCCATATTCACATCAAAGGGACGTAATTGTCTTTGACAAAGAAGGCTCATCCGCCACACAAGATTAACAATAGGGGGAAGGTTGGGCACAAAAATCTAGTTTAACCCTGCTACATTTTTAAATGTGCATGTCCTAAGCCAGGAATCATTGTCAAAGCTTTGACCCTGTCAACTATCTGTTTTTGGTTTCATGTCCAGAAATGGGTCTTTTCGTTAATAATCTAGGGATTTGTTTGAATCTAATGTATTTATTTTTAGTCTTAGGCCAATGTAAGACAGCGAGCAGTGACCTCTGGTCATGTTGAAGACTGCTGGCTGTTTTCCATTGTGATTTTTTAAATTGCCGTTTCTTTAATGTTGGTTGTGTCGCTTACACTTATTCCACATCTCTTTATCGTCTATCGTAATTTTGCATTTTCTTGTCTTACCAGAAATACAGCATCACATTTTCCTAATCGTAAGATTGGTAAACAATTTACTCCTCTTATTGAAACTGATGTTATAAATACTCGTAATGCATTTTGGAAGTGAAAAGAGGTGCAAATTAGAGAACGCTATGCCGATATTTTCAATTTACATAAATGATTTTGAATCAATACTATCAAACCGTTTTCAAATAGTTTATTAGCTACCGAGAAAACATCTGTTATAATGTTTTTTAAAAATATAAAAGAGAGTTTTTGGAAAATACCAAGTTTGCTAATGTCCATCGTCCTCTTTACCGTTTGTTTTTAAAGTGGTCTTTGTACGTATAAAAAAGTACATAATGATATTAAAAAATCTAAATTGATTAAAACGCCATGTTTTCCCCTTGTAATGCGAATGGTCGATATCCTCGGTGCTGAATTTTGTTTCCCTGCTCGAATCCGTTGGTTTTGAGTACTTTTTATTCAATACGTTTCAAATTATTGCTTTTGATGAGAAGTTACTCCTTAAGGTATCGATATACAGCATAACCAAATTTTCACACTGAATTGACTGTTGGTAATGCGATGGGTGTGCTATAGCAACTCTTCCGGAGCACCTGAGTTCACTCTAGTTTCGACTGAAGTTCGAGTTGTTGATTGATATTCATGTATTTTTGTGTTTCCATGTTTTACATGTTGTCTGTTTTTGTCCCGTTCTTGTTGGCGTTTACTGGTTTTGTCTCTGCCCTTTCGGACTTTTGACATTCGGATACCCCATTGGTACCTCTGCTTCTTTTATACCCGTTTTGGTAATTGTATTAGACCACAATTGACAATTTAAGTGATATTGTATATAGAACCAATTTGTAAGGCTCTGGATGGAGGATATGGAAGCTCTAAAATATTAATTTTGTCTGTCCTTCCGTTCGCCCGTCTGTCCTTCATTCAACAATAGTTTTGAAAGCTAAACCTGAAAAAAACTATAAGGAGTATCTGTACAAAATTTTATACATTGATTGAAACCATTTGAGAAATGGCGTTATAAAATTTGTTGAAAGGTTTTGGAAAAAAATACATTAATATTTGCCGACCTGTGCCTTCCTGAATTGTCCAGTTTGTGTATGTAATATATTATAGTCCATTTGAGTTCTATAAATCAACGAAAATTCTTTTAATTTTTTTTGTCTCTCAAATAAAATTTATTTTTTAAACACAAATAAACTTTTTATTAGTATACGAACTCTGATAACAAAAACCAAGATGTAATCTTCTAAAACAAAAAAGTTTTCCATATGGTCTAATGTTAATTAAACCATTTTAATGACGTCATTCTATTGTTTAAAGTGTGGATTATTTTTTACGAATTCACTGCGCTGTCTATTGTTCATGATCAGTGTTCCATGAACTTTTCAAGGTCCACTGATCACAAACCTGTAGGGCAAACAATGGGTTCAGACTACCGACCGGGAGTGATTAGTTTTCAAGAAATTTACCTTTTTAAAGGGTCACAAAAATGCATTGAATACATGAATCAAGTTTTATTCAACTAAAAAATAAATAGAATCACTTTTAGTTAACAATAAATGAATATATTCTATGCGTTCAAAAATCTCACATTTCCGATGATAAAATACTCCATTTTGTCCGAAACGTAATGCAAATTAATCGACGTTTTCAAAGCGTCTCAAAAGTGCACATGAATATTTATCTTATTAGTCCAAACAGATAAAACAATCCTGACATTGAGAAATTTTTGCTCATTCCTGATTGGCAACAATAGTGGACTGGTACATGTATGACATAGGTTCTTTGTTTTCCACATTGAGATGTTCCTCTGTAGCGTTCCTTTTCACCAAGTGATATCATTGGTAGTGAATCTAGAAAAAAAATAAAACAATTTTACTTCGAATAAAGAAATATAAGACGTGTGTTGATTGCAAATTTGTTTGTATGCTTTTTTTCTTCTACACGGTATCCGGCTACCGATTACCGCTCGAAATCTGAGAGCCTAAAATGTACTTTGTGTGATTATTTTTTTAACAATAAAGAAGACAATGAAAAAATGGTACATGTACACAACATGCTAGGATTATACTTTTGTCTACCATTTTCTTGATTTTCCTTTTCGATGATAGACTTTATGCACGGGTATTTTTTACTGTCTGCAGAACTATTCAGTGTTAACGATAGCCGGTACATGTAACGACCATGTTCTAATGAATGAGGAAAAACAAATAAAGCAAATACTTATTCCTTGTCGAGTGATCATTGCAATTTGATTTTCAGGTAAGCGTGTACATGTAGGTGTAATTGTACATTTTAAGGTTCATCTGTACCTTTCTTAAAAACATGGCGTTACTTTCAATCTATTTTCAGTATATGCACAGCCAAAACTGCACATAAAATTGAAATATAAAGTGTAGCTGGACCTAGATATTAAAAATTCTTACCTTTTCTCTATGAATTCTTCCCGAAAAAATCCTTTATTTTAGAGATCTCTTTTTTCTCCGCTTTTAAAAACACCCGATTTAAGGCTAATATCACTCTCACCCTTTCTTGTGGCCTCAAATTTCATGCAACTTTCAATAAGGGATTTAACTAAAAGTGTTCACTTCGTTTCATGTAAGAGGCACAATAGGGATAGTTTGTCCTTTTTCAATTTAAAATCTGAACAAGAAAAAAAAGAGATCTTTATTTTTAAGGAATTTAAAATGAAAAATTGATAGAAATTGAATAAGAAATTACCATATCTAGGTCCAGCTATGCTTCATTTTATTATTTTATTTGTAGTTTTTGTTCTGCATATACTAACAAATATCTAAAAAATTTCGCTATTTTTAACGAAAGGTACAGATGAACCTTAAATCTGATAACACCCACCGATTGTACAGAAATTTGTGTCAATAAGTGCTCAATATGTTTCATTTTGCCGTCGTTTTTTTCAAATAAGAAGGTATTTAAGGGACCGACCATTTAACCTTAATAAAACAAAAGTGATGATATTCTCTAAAAAGAAAACAGATAAGAACACTTTACATTTTTACTATGGTCCTAACTCAGTTGAAATAGTTGACTACTATAAATATCTTGGAGTCTTATTTTGTTTTAATGGAAAGTTTAAAGATTCAGTATCTAGCCTATCTGATAAGGCAAGAAAAGCATATTTTGCTCTAAAATCTAAGCTACCTTTTTCCAATCACTTGTCAGTAAATTCCTGGCTAAAACTGTATAACTCTATGATAGCTCCAATATTAACCTATGGTTCAGAGGTGTGGATATCTGACTTTAAAATCAATTTTGAATTTCTTGAAAAAACTCATTTTGAGAAGACACAGAATACCATTATGAAAAATATTCTAGGGGTTCATGGTAAGTCTTCCAACACAGCAGTGAGATGTGAATTAGGCATGTTTCCATTATATATCAAATGCTTTTCTTTAATGTATGGCTATTACTTAAGACTATGTAATATAGAAAGACAGTCTGGTGGTCCTTTAAATATACTTCAAGCTGCTTTTGAAACAGATAAAACCTTCACTGATAGTTCTTGGACACAGTGTTTGACTAAAATTTGTAAACATATAAATATTGACTCCATGGAGATCTCAAAACCTGTGTTTAAAACCAAAATACAAGAATTTTTTAAATCCAAAATATCAGCCGAATTTACTAAGATAAAGAATGAATCTTCAGGTAAACTTTTATTTTATAGCAAAATTTTTACAGAATTTAAATTACAGGATTATTTGAAATTTAATGTCCCTACAGAAATGAGAAACAAATTAACAAAATTAAGAATTAGTGCCCATTCTTTGGCCATAGAATCAGGCAGATATTCAAAACCCAAAACCCCAAGACATGAAAGATTCTGTAAATTTTGTAAAAACCAAGTGGAAGACGAAACACACTTCTTATTACTATGCCCTCAATATAAAACTTTGAGACTAAAACATACCTGTTTTAATCATGATACTAATAACAAAAGTGTCTCGGAAGAATTAATTTTAGATATATTGAATCCTAAATCTTTAAATAAATTAAAAAGTTTATGTCACTTTATAAGAGAAGCTTTTGAACAAAGGGACCATCCGACTGTCATAACAATCTAACTTTACAATTAACTATTATATATACATATGTCATTTGATAACAATTCTTGTTCTAACGTTATGTATATCTTGTCTATTTGTAATCTTATTTGTATATGTTTCTTGGATCACGCCTCTATTGTGCTCTTTCCAATAAAATTATTGATTGATAAAGAGGGGGCTTGGTTTTTTCCTAAATAAATATTCTGAAAATTATTTTTGATGAAAAAAATATTTTGGCAGCAGAGGGTAAGGGAGCGACCATTTGATTTTTATGGGGGGGGGGGGGGGGCTATGGTGAAATTTGAAATAAAAAGGCAGGATGGCAAAAATCTAGAAATAAAAAGGCAGGACAGTGTGTTTCACAATAGTGAAAAAAATATTCTGTCGTGATGCCTTCGAAAAATAAAAATAAAAAATTGCGCGGAAAAATTTTTTCTGACCGAAACGAAAAACCAAGGACCCCATTCAAGTTAAATGGTCTGTCCCTAAACGTTATTGGTACAGAAATTTCAAAATAATACTATTTATTCGTCATGTGTTTTTTCTGACTTGAAAATGAATAATCCACTGCTTTGTTTATAGATTTTTGCTGTGTAAAAGCCATAGGCATTGGACATAATCAAACTGATGGATGTCTAATAAACCTTTTTATGGAGTGTTCTGATAGAACGAGGCTCCAGACATTTTTGCCGAAAAAATGCACAAAACAATAAATAAATTTTCAATTCAAAGGGGGATTCTAAACCCCGGAATTTTCCTTCAGGATCCACAACTGGAAGTGACCGATAATAAACATTAATAAATGTTTCAGTTGTAAAATCATTTTAAGGTTCTTCTAAATGAAAAATGGCTGCCATGCATTGTCAATACAAAACTTTAAAAAAAATACACAGCTTCGGCAAATGATGTATTTTGTTCAAAACCTGTCTAATTAGATTTAACTTACCAATACCCAGAGCAAGCTAGTATTTAAAATCCCACAATGAGTCTTAATTCAATTTTATTTACATTAACAAGTAAGGTGCGTCTGATTACTATCCTACTATTTGAGCGCGCCCTTACAAATATTAAATATTTTACCTTCAAAGACAGTTTTTATATGTAATAATTGCTTAAGATAAGATTGTAAAACATTCATTTCAATATAATTCTAGCAAAATACTTATTTCATCTAGGCTGTGTATTTTTTGAAAGTTTTGTATTGAAAAATCATGGCAGCCATTTTTCATTTAGAAGAACCTTTAGTTAATCAAAATGATATCTTTTGCATTGTAATTTTAATTTCTACCCAAATTCTAAGTAACCGTTTTGTTATTTAAAACATCTTACCTTTTGCTTGCTTCTGTATTTTATTCCCGAGAACGAAAAATAAATCCATTGTTGAAATTTTAAATAATCCATGATTAATTTTAAAATTTAAATCCATTGACAAAAACGCGACTAAATCCGTCTTGTCCATTATAAAACATGTTAAAAGTACTCACAATATGCTCACGATAAACTTGAATAAGGCGGGAAAATTTATGAACATTATGAAGGATCGGATGGGATGTCGGAACTACGTTGTTTTAATAAGTTTTCATAAAATACAGATGCTTTAAATGTTTAATCATATTTATACATTTATATATTGTTTTCCCCGGTGTAAAATGGTTAAGTAGGAGAATGTATGGTTTACTGTAGATTCGTAAAAATAATTCACTCGGGCCTGACGGCGCTCGTGAATTATTTTTTACGAATACATTCTCCTATACATATCCCCTATACACATGCGACCAAGCTGATTTCTTACACAATATCCCCTATATACATGCGACCAAGCTGATTTCTTACACAATATCCCCTATATACATGCGACAAAGCTGATTTCTTACACAATGTCCCCTATATACATGCGACAAAGCTGATTTCTTACACAATATCCCCTATATACATGCGACAAAGCTGATTTCTTACACAATATCCCCTATATACATGCGACAAAGCTGATTTCTTACACAATATCCCCTATATACATGCGACAAAGCTGATTTCTTACACAACATCCTCTATATACATGCGACAAAGCTGATTTCTTACACAATATCCCCTATATACATGCGACAAAGCTGATTTCTTACACAATATCCCCTATATGCATGCGACAAAGCTGATTTCTTACACAATATCCCCTATATACATGCGACAAAGCTGATTTCTTACACAACATCCTCTATATACATGCGACAAAGCTGATTTCTTACACAACATCCTCTATATACATGCGACAAAGCTGATTTCTTACACAATATCCCCTATATACATGCGACAAAGCTGATTTCTTACACAATATCCCCTATATACATGCGACAAAGCTGATTTCTTACACAATATCCCCTATATACATGCGACAAAGCTGATTTCTTACACAATATCCCCTATATACATGCGACAAAGCTGATTTCTTACACAAAATCCCCTATATACATGCGACAAAGCTGATTTCTTACACAATATCCCCTATATACATGCGACAAAGCTGATTTCTTACACAATATCCCCTATATACATGCGACAAAGCTGATTTCTTACACAAAATCCCCTATATACATGCGACAAAGCTGATTTCTTACACAATATCCCCTATATACATGCGACAAAGCTGATTTCTTACACAATATCCCCTATATACATGCGACAAAGCTGATTTCTTACACAATATCCCCTATATACATGCGACAAAGCTGATTTCTTACACAATATCCCCTATATACATGCGACAAAGCTGATTTCTTACACAATATCCTCTATATACATGCGACAAAGCTGATTTCTTACACAATATCCCCTATATACATGCGACAAAGCTGACTTCTTACACAATATCCCCTATATATATATGCGACAAAGCTGATTTCTTACACAATATCCTCTATATACATGCGACAAAGCTGATTTCTTACACAATATCCCCTATATACATGCGACAAAGCTGATTTCTTACACACTATCTTCTATATACATGCGACAAAGCTGATTTCTTACACAATTTCCCCTATATACATGCGACAAAGCTGATTTCTTACACAATATCCCCTATATACATGCGACAAAGCTGATTTCTTACACAATATCCCCTATATACATGCGACAAAGCTGATTTCTTACACAATATCCCCTATATACATGCGACAAAGCTGATTTCTTACACATTATCTCCTATATACATGCAACAAAGCTGATTTCTTACACAATATCCCTTTTATACATGCGACAAAGCTGATTTCTTACACAATATCCCCTATATACATGCGACAAAGCTGATTTCTTACACAATATCCCCTATATACATGCGACAAAGCTGATTTCTTACACAATATCCCCTATATAAATGCGACAAAGCTGATTTCTTACACAATATCCCCTATATACATGCGACAAACTTGATTTCTTACACAATATCCCCTATATACATGCGACAAAGCTGATTTCTTACACATAGAACGTGATAACTGTTACGTAAGTCCTTTGATAGGAACATTTGTATGAAGCATAGTCAATCCCCAAAAAGGAGAACAATCTGTTGTCGTGACATCAGTAAGTTCTTTATCGGACAAATATAAAGTTTGCGTAAGTCTTGTTTTTTGACCTTCAGTTGATTTTTGAAATGAAAGCGCACCATAATGTAAGTTTATCTATAAATATATATACTAGTTTTACCCTACCACATTTTAAATGTGTCTGTCCTAAGCCAGGAATCTTATCAAAGCTAATGTTTGTTTTTCGTCGAATTTATGTTAATTGTTTTTTTTTGTCAAGAAGAGGGTCTTTCATTGCACTTTAGGATTGGGCTCGAATCATATGTTGTTTATCTTAAATCCAGTGCCAATTGAAAAACAACGAGAAGCGACCACTGGTCACATTGAAGGTTGCTGGCTGTTTTCCATAGTAGATTTTTTTTACATTTGTCGTTTATATTGTAGGTTGTGTCGCGTAAACTTATTCCACATCTCATAATCTTCTATTGACTTGTTTGCCCACAGTTATAACTTGGAATCACCCCTCTGTCATAAAGCGGGGTTTTCGTGTGTTACATTTCTACCTTTTGGGACATAATTTTTTGTCCTGTGTAGGCGACGGTTTTTGATGAAAGAAGTAATAGTTTTTTCGAGCTCAAATTGAAATAAATTTTGTTTTAAATTGGCTTGATGAATACAAATTCAGAGTTTTTGATTACATGTTTATTTACAATTGAAATCATGAAAGAGTTTATTATTGTTTATTTGAATATAATTTAGAAAGGTTACTTTTATTTAGGGTTGGTTTTGAATTTTAATCATTTTAATATAGGGCCAAAAGATGTGGACACATCAACTGACGAGAACTGTCATCGTGATATATTATTTTGATTTTAACTTTTAAATGTGGTTTTACCTTCTAAACAGTTCTTTTAATTTGCTAGTAATTCTGCTTTATTTACAAATACAAATGTTATCAAGGAGATTTTATCCGAAATATGAACAATGTTCAGCAATATTGACCAGTCAACGTTTTAATGCAAGGTGTAAATGAATTGTCAGGTACACCATCTACACTCATTATCCTACTATGTAACCTTTTATCTGCCCTACTCTCGTTCATACTTTATAACTCCTATGGACACATATTAAAATCTTTAGTAAATTTACCTTTTGAAAAAAATCGCTCAAATTAAAAAAAAACATACTGACTCTAATGAAAGATTTTTCACGCCTAAGTGAAGTGCTGTCCAGCACTGATTAACTTCTTTGTTTTTGACAAAATAAACTTTTCATTAGATTCAACTTACTAAGTAAATCATATTGCAATGCTTAAGAACTCTCCTATCTTTGGTAGTTAGTTGTTAGCTGCTGCACAGGGACTTGAGCTCCTCTGTCAATATTTTATTACTCAAATGAATGTACCATTTTTTGCATGACACATAATCTCTAACAAAATATTGAAAGAGAGGAGCAAGTTAATTCCTATGGCTGCTGCTTGCTTTGGCCTTTTTAAATTCTTGTGCGATACCTAGTGTGAATTCCTCAGTAAAGGTACTTTTTGCTGAAGAATTAGTCTTGGCAAGCTCTTGAAAGAATGCTTTTTTGATTCAGTCATTTTTGCAACCTTGTTGTGTTTTAACTTAACTCATCTACCCAGTTTAAGCATAGTGGTCATTAAGATTTTTTTTTCAATTTTCAACATGTCTATTTTGATTCAATCCAAGAGGCTAACACAAGTTTCTTGGTAAATTTTAAAATTTAAAAACCAGCACAACAAATTCAAAGCTGACTAATGAGTGTTCTATAGAGAGTTCCTTTACCGTCCTTTTGTTTGTTCTTGTTTTTGTCTTAGGTTCTCTCTATTGGAATTGTACTTTGATCGATTTGATTTTTATAGTGTGTTTAGTTTTTTGTGCTTTGTCTAAGAATATTGATAGGGGGAAGGTTGGGCCCAAAAAACTAGTTTAACCCCGCCACATATTATATGTGCCTGTCCTAAGCCAGGAATCTTTGACAAAGCTTTCGTTTGTACTTGTCTATTTGATGTTTTTTGTTCCTTGTTTAAGAAGGGGGTCTATCCGTGACTATTTCAGGGCTGGATTTGAATTATATGCATTTTATTTAGACCATGGGCCAATTGCAGAACCGCGGGCAGTGCCAAATGGCCTCGTTGAAGGCTGCTGGCGGTTTTGCATTGTGGTTTTTCTAAATTCCCGTTTAATTGTGGGCTGTGTCACGTACACTTATTCCACATCTCATTATTTTCTATATTGTAATAGACGGACGGGTGGTCTTTTTCAACTGGTCTTCAGTAGGGGCAATAAATAAAGATTCTCTTCAATAAATATTTGTATTGTATAAATCTGTTATCATGAGTTCATTTAATTAGTAGTAGTACAACGTTATTCAACAGCAATCAAATATTGTAACAATAAAAATGCAGGATGTTGGCCTTCCTTTTCCCCAATAAAACCAGTGCTGCTTATATATATAAGGCGGTTCGTCGGTGTGGTGGGACATCGCATCATCTGACAGTTTCGTTAAATTCTTTCTATAAGGTACGTTTCTCTTTAATTCTTTTTATAATCTTAAGGTAAAATTTGGTATATTCAAAACGGAAGTAAACAATGGACATCTTTCTTTGGTTGACTGACTTTCAATTTGGAAATGGAATATATTCAATGTGGCTTTGTATAAATTATATTGTTGGACTATTCTTTCTTTAAATTACTATTGGTATTATTCTCTAAATATTCTTCTTAAAACTATCGGGACCGGTACCTGGCTTAAGGCTTAATAGCAAAGTTGGTTTATTTGGCTTTGGCGATGTGATCAGCTTGAGCGTCAGATGCGATATGCCATCTTGAAGTGCTTCCCGCCTTATATAGGGCCAGGAAAAGCCGGCAAATCCCTACTCGGCCGGCAGCCCCCTTACTTAAGCTTATAACATTCACAATCTATTTATTTACTTTGCCGGCAGTCTAAAAATACGATTACAATAATAAAAGAAACTTATAATTTAAATTTCCCGGCATAAAAACTTCTATCAGTGATGAGTCATCGATTATGCGTCAGCCGACTAACTTGATTTAAATGGAATGTACATGAATCCCTACACATAAAAATAGTTCCGTAGAACAAAGTTAGCACAGTGGTTAAATATGAATTACGTAAAAATCTACATAGATTCTGGAAGGCCAATTTGTCTTATAAAGACTCGGAAATATTATTTCACTCTTAAAAAATGTAAAAACGTGCCAAAGTTAAAGATTATTTTGTAAACTTCCGGTGTTTCTATGAACGCTGACAAAAATGAAAGTAGCGAGTTTCAACCACTTGTTGCAACACTTTCTAGTAAAAGTACAATATATATGGCACCTGTATAAAGGAATTGGTTAGCCTTGGATGAGGGGAATGTAAGCATATAGCTTTTAATACCTAAAATCCACTAGGGTTACACTAAAACAAGAGAAAAGGGGGGTAAAGACTGACAAAAATGAAACACAAAAATCTACTACAATTTACAGGGGTAAAACGATCTATGAGTACTACAAAATCTTCCAAAGGGGCATCAAAAAGTTGTCAAATCCAGGCTAACCCTTGGAGGTATACTACACCCTCCCTACCTTAAGCACTGAATTCTCCCGAATTCAAAAATGTGATTCAGGATAATTCTGCACTTTAAAGTCATAGACTTGAAATTAATTTGAATGTAACAATAACATCATGCAAAAGTAAAAATGTCATGAAAGTCTGTTTTCTGTTCAGCTGGTGTCTGTTGAAGTGTTCAGTCTGAGTGGGACATGTTTTATGCGGGCAAGTATAGCTTGGGTGGTATCATCTGCTCCCTTCACGGCGGCTTCAAATACTGATACGATAGGCTCTGCTATTTGTGTTGGCATCTTTCCTTGACAAATGTCTCTTAAAAGGTTGTAATTGGTGAGCCGGACGTCTATCATAGGGTTGGCTTTCTCAGTCTTGTCAATTGGTGTTCCTGGTAATGCAAGGAAGGCATATTTGTCGAGGATTTCTGTTTTATCGGTGACTATACTGGTACCTCTATGGGCCTCTATTGCCATTGATGTGACCATCCAGGAGGTAAGTTTCTCCTCTTCCTTGTAGTCCTTCCAGTTCAAAGGTGGCCACGTGATGGTAAGATCCTCTTTCCGCAGGAGCTCCACTGGCTCTACATTGGCCCACTCTCGTCTTGCAGGGAGTACGAGGGGCATCACCCCACTGCTCAAGATGTTCCGTGCCCGATCCTCTAAAGTTAATGATGGCTGTTCAAGGGTGGTGTCAACCTCAATTTCTTCTGGCTGCTGGAGGATTATGACTTCTGGCGTTAGTGGGACATGACTGCTAGTCACTCTGTCTGCCTCTATTGCATCTCCTTCACTTAGGTGGTTTCTATCTTGGTGGTTATTACTAGCAGTTTCTTCTAGCTGGTTCTGTTCTAGCGGTGTTCTTTCCAATGGTGGTACCTCTTCTTCGATGGTCTCTGTCTGCTCGTGACAAGGTGGTTCATTACTCAGCTGGTCTTGACCGATGCTCTCCTCACGTACTTCATGGTCTTGTTCACTGGCTTTCTCTTCTGGCTGTTTAGCTTCTTGTGAAGTCCTGCTGGAGGTTCCAGGTGTAATTGGCCCTTCAGTTTGCATCTTAGTCTGTTCTTTAGGTTTTTTCTTTTCTGTCTTCTTTGTCTTCTCACTTGACTTGAGTGGTGATATCATCCTGACAACCTTGAGTTTTTCTGTGGGCTCCTTTATCTCTACATCATCTATAACACCTAGTTCTTCGGCGAGCTTGTCCAACTTCCTCTTCTTGGCTACTATGTTAAATGTCACAATCTGTCGGTAGATCTTCATGATGAATTTGTCTGGGATGCCCAATTCTTTAGATACGGCAGCGGTGATCCCGTGGACGTTACTAACTAGCGTATTGAAGTTGTCTGGGAAGGCTCTAGGCGACATCAGGGTAGACATCCTTCTTAGGAGTGCGTCTGCTGCTTTTCTGTCCATAAGTATTTCAGGGGTCATGATGGCCTTGTACCAAACATCACCAATGGTGGCTCCCTCGTCTTTGAGATAGGCTGTGGTACCTATGGAACTCATCTCTATGTTAATCAGCTTGACTTTGACCACTGGGATTTGGGGTTTTGAAGGACTATACGTATTGGTGAGTTCAAGTAATCCCCAGCCTTGGTGCCACTGTCCCTTGGATCTGGATGGGGTCTTCCTTATCTTTGTCAGCCAGCGTTCTACAAATGATCTTGACTTTATAGCCAGCGTGCTATCCTTCAAGGTGACATTTGGTACAATCTTCTTATAGTCTTCTGGCTTGATGGCCAACCAGAAGCCGTTTCTCTCCGAGAAGAACTCCCCTCTCTTAAGGCCATCTTCCACGTAGTGGTGGCGTTTGTCAACATGTTTCAGCAGCTCAGCAGTAGATCTATATGTATTTTCGTCTTCGAAACACCAGGGACATACAACCCTCATGGCAGAGTGTTTAGAGGAGGCATGGTTCTTAAGTTCCTTATTGGTCCCGAAGGTGTCCGGGCATATCCAGCACTTCATGGAAACAACTGAGGACATCCTGAAAAAGGAGCGTCTTTTGAGTTATGCTATCAAAATTATACACGTAGTTAGATGTCCCACCACACTGAACCTTTATAATTAGCTTGCCAAATTGCATTTTCTGTTTTAATTTCAATTTCTCCCTGGAAGGCCATCATCCTGCTGGACCAAAAACGTCATGCATAGAAACAACTTCAACAAAAATACATTTTAAAGTTTCCAATCTGTCTTCAGTCAGAAATCTACTTTTCCTGACTACTGTGATTTGACCGCTGGGTGATCAGGCCAGCCTCAAATTCCAAAAATGTCGCCGGCTATTAAATTATTGACTGGAACTTTACTGGCATAGACTCCCATCTGTGTCTATGCAATGTCTTATGTTTCTCATATAACGTACTGTCCACGAAGGGATCTGTCTTCCTGCATACAACGCTAATTTGTCAACATGGTATACTCTGGATGGTTTACGCGCGGACCTCTTAACTCGGTAAGTGACATCATCTATCTTCTTTTCAATAACAAATGGTCCTTTCCATGGTGATGTTAATTTAGTACAAACTCCAATCTTACGCCCAGGTTCATATATCCAAACATGCTGTCCTGGTTTTAATGAACGTTTCTTTGCTTTCAAATCATAATGACGCTTCTGATAAGTCGACGACTGTTTTAGACATTTCCTTGCAATTTCATGGTTACTTTGTAATTTCTTTTTCAGATTAGAGATATACTGATCTGCCTCTGTGAGTTGGTAATTAGAATCTAATTCTTCTGGAACACTGATTACTGCTTGAAGTGGCATGGTGATTTCCCTACCAAATACCATGGAGTTTGGTGTCTTAGACGTACTTTTGTGAACTGATGAACGATATGCCATCATAACTTGCTGAAGATATTCATCCCAGAGATTTTGTTGTTTTTCACAATACATTGTTAACATTGTCAAAAGTGTTCTGTTATATCTCTCCACTGCCCCATTGGACTGTGGCCTATAGCTAGTCGTTCTGGTTTTGTCTATGCCAAGCAAGTCGCACACCTTCTTGAAGAGCTCGGACTCGAAGTTGGTACCCTTGTCTGTGTGGATCTGGAGTGGAGTCCCGAATTTAGTTATGAAATTATCAATTAAAGCGGTGGCTACCACATGACTGTCTTGCATGGGAATGGGAACAGCTTCCGTCCACTTTGTGAACATATCCATAATAACCAGTATGTACTTGTTTCGTCTCCTTGTAAGTGGAAGTGGCCCTAGTATGTCTATCGCTACTCTTTTCATAGGTTCTCCGACCAAGTATTGGGTGAGTGGGGCTATCACTTTTGTATTCTTTGGTTTTCGGGCGAAACAGAGGTCACATTTCCTGCAGTAGTCTTGCACAAACTCTTTCATGTTTGGCCAATAGAAGTTTTCTTTTATTCTTGCAACAGTCTTCTCTACACCTAGATGACCAGCTGTTGGTATGTCATGGCAAAATTTCAGTACTTCTAACCTCTTTGTTGTTGGTACAATGAGCTGTAGGGTGATTTCTCTTCCTTCGTCATGTTCCCATCTCCTGTAAAGTATTCCATTTTGGAGTTCTAGTCTGTCCCAATGTGTCCAGAGAGTCTTTAATGGGGCACCTCTTTTTGATATCTGTTCCCAAGCTGGTCTTTCTTTATTCTGCTCTTTTAGATCCATTATCATGGAAATAGTATCATCTGAAAGTTGCTCTTGTCTTATTTGCATTTGTTCCCATCCAACTAATAGATGGCTATTTCTGTCCTTTGCCTGCTGACTCCGGGTTATCGCCCTTGATATATGCTTAGCATCTGTGTCTGGTTTGGAAGAAGGTTCTAATGTTAACTCTGAGCTGGTTTGGATTCCTTTCGATTCATATTCATCTCTTTCATGTCCATCTGGAGTGTCTGTGATTTCATCTTCCTTATGGTGTTCGACAAGGTGATCCTGTTTCTCCCTTTCTATATAAGGATTTTCCACTGCGCTCTGTTTTTGTCGTCTGCAAACTTTACAAGGTGCTCTGCTAAGAGCATCAGCATTACTGTGCTTCTTTCCACTGCGATGGGAGACCCTCATATTGTAATTTCAAAGTATTTGGAGCCATCTGGCAACTTGTCCAGACGGATTCTTCAGGTTCTTTAACCAGCTAACTGCAGCATTATCTGTTCTAAGATGTATTGTCTGTCCATACAGGTAGTGATGGAAAGTTTTGAGTGCTATTACGACTGCTAGAAGCTCTTTTCTAGTTGTACAGTAGGATTCTTCATGCTTGTTAAGTGCTTTGCTCATATAGGCAATTACTCGTTCTCTTCCATCTATTTCATGGGAAAGAATGGCTCCAACAGCTACATTGCTGGCGTCTGTGTCGAGTATGAACTCTTTACCATTCTGTGGGTAGGTAAGCACTGGTGGATTTGTCATGGCCTCTTTAAGCCTTTGGAAAGCTTTATCACAGTCATCTGTCCAAACCAATTTCTTTCCTTTACATGCCTTGTGCAATGGCCTTGCAATGTCGGCAAACCCTTTTACATGTCTTCTGTAATACCCGCATAGTCCAAGGAAGCTTTTGACTTCTTTCACATTCTTTGGAGTGGTCCATTGCTGAATAGCAGATATTTTGTCTGGATCTGTGCTTATTCCTTCGGCTGATACCACGTGTCCCAGAAACTTAACAGATTTCTGGAAGAGTATGCATTTGGAGGGTTTCAGCTTGAGGTTAGCCTCTCTTAGTCTGTTAAAAACATGCTCTAATCTAGTCAGTTCTTCGTCTACTGATGGTGCCGGTACTATAATGTCATCCATGTAAAGAAGGCATTCGATCCATTGTAAACCTCTAAGGACATCTTCCATCAGTCGCTCAAAAACAGATGGGCTGGTTGCTAGACCAAACGGGGTTACTGTGAATTGGTAAAGGCCTTGGCTTGTTGAAAATGCTGTCTTTTCACGGTCTCTTGGATCTAGACCTATCTGGAAAAATCCCTGATTGAGATCTAGGCAACTATACCATTCGGAGCCATTTAGCGAGTCCAGACATTCATCTACACGTGGCAGAGGGTAGGCGTCGTGCGTAATAACTTTATTGAGAGCACGGTAGTCCACGCAAAAACGAGTTGAACCGTCCTTTTTGGCCACGAGGACTACGGCAGAGGACCAGGGACTGCTTGAAGGCTCTATCACACCTCGGTTCAAGAGTTTGTTTATCTTTTCTTTCTCGATTTCTCTCTTACCAAGCGGTAGTCGTCTTGGTGGTTGTCCTATGGGAGCAGCAGATCCTGTGTTGATTCGATGCTGTACCCTGTCTGTTCTACCAAGGTCGTCCGTTGATTTAGAAAAGACATCCTGATATTGTATAAGAAGCTTTGCCACCTTTGGCTTGTCTTCCTCTTGGAGGTGTTCTGTACTTCTGTTATAAAGATCTTCAAGATGGTCGGGTATTGTTGCTGCTGTTATAGTTTCGGGTTGTATTCTACAGCATCGAGTTGTAATTGATTGTTCTTGCTCAAAGTAAGTTTCGCATACCCCTAGGTTCTTGTTTGCATGTATGGTTACTGGTCTATCATTCAAGTTTATTACTTGGATCTTCAGGTTCTCTTGGTTTGGGTCTATGATTCCTCTAGTGGCGTATACTTTTTCTTCTATGTTTTGGTTCTTTCCTGTGTCAAACAGGCCCCATGTACCAAGATGTTCTTTGTCCTGGACAGTTACTGGAATAAACATTCTACTTCTCTCGGGAATAGTTATTGTTTCCTTTGCTATAACTCTGCACTTGACATTTGCTTGTCCACCAATCCAGCATTTTATCTCACCTTCTTCAGTGATGAGGGACTGCTTTTTGTAGTCTATTTTGTTTACATGCTCAATCAGGAAATCTTGGCCTAGTATTGCATCTATGTCTATACTGCATACTAGGAAAGTAAGCTGGAAAGGTGTGTCCCCAAGAAAAACTTCTGTACGTAGCAATCCGTGTAACTCCAATTCGTTGCCATTTACGTCATACAGTTTGTATTGTACTTGTTCTAAATTGGTTTGAAAACCATATGCTTCTAATAACCTTTCATAAACTTTAAAACTGAGTAGAGTCGAAGTCGACCCATTATCTATTAAAATATCTAATGGAAAAGTATCTATAAAACCTTTAGTATAAAGTCCATTATCGTAAATTCCACCATTGTTGCCCATTTGTCCTATCCTTAAATATTCTGACCGTAAAGCACCCACTGGTTCCCGGTCTATAGATCCAGTGGGGAGTTGAAGTTTCCCTGGTTTCTTGAAAACGATGCGGATGCGGAGCTGTTGTTTTTCTGTTTAGCGTCCGTCTGGGGTTGTGTTTGTGCCTGCTGTTGTGTCCTAAAGTCTTCTTTGCATTTGGAGTATGCTGTGCAATTCTTTATTAGGTGGTCTGTTTTTCCACAGAAATGGCAGGCGAGAGGCTTCCTAAAATTCCGATTGTTGGCACCTGGTTTGCTATACCCTCTATTCGTCTGACTGTTTCTATCATCTAGGCGGTCAACTAATCTGGTCAATTTGTCTAGCGTATCTGTCATGTTGCTTTCATTTCCCGTCTTCATGGGACTGTTTTCTGTGGAACCTCCGTCCGTCACCATCCTTATATTGGATCTTCTCTTTTCTGAGCTGTCCCCAACAATAGCTTCGTATCTTTCAATAACTTCTACAGCGTCTGTAACAGTTTCACAGCCCTGGTTAGTACACTGGTACTTTATCTCTGGTGATACGCTTTTATATAGCTGGTTCAATGCCAATACTTCTTGTGCTCTAGCGTCTAGGTCTGAGTACGCCCTCTGTGCCATTTGTCTTAAGTCATCAGCTATGATTCCTCTAGTGGCGTATACTTTTTCTTCTATGTTTTGGTTCTTTCCTGTGTCAAACAGGCCCCATGTACCAAGATGTTCTTTGTCCTGGACAGTTACTGGAATAAACATTCTACTTCTCTCGGGAATAGTTATTGTTTCCTTTGCTATAACTCTGCACTTGACATTTGCTTGTCCACCAATCCAGCATTTTATCTCACCTTCTTCAGTGATGAGGGACTGCTTTTTGTAGTCTATTTTGTTTACATGCTCAATCAGGAAATCTTGGCCTAGTATTGCATCTATGTCTATACTGCATACTAGGAAAGTAAGCTGGAAAGGTGTGTCCCCAAGAAAAACTTCTGTACGTAGCAATCCGTGTAACTCCAATTCGTTGCCATTTACGTCATACAGTTTGTATTGTACTTGTTCTAAATTGGTTTGAAAACCATATGCTTCTAATAACCTTTCATAAACTTTAAAACTGAGTAGAGTCGAAGTCGACCCATTATCTATTAAAATATCTAATGGAAAAGTATCTATAAAACCTTTAGTATAAAGTCCATTATCGTAAATTCCACCATTGTTGCCCATTTGTCCTATCCTTAAATATTCTGACCGTAAAGCACCCACTGGTTCCCGGTCTATAGATCCAGTGGGGAGTTGAAGTTTCCCTGGTTTCTTGAAAACGATGCGGATGCGGAGCTGTTGTTTTTCTGTTTAGCGTCCGTCTGGGGTTGTGTTTGTGCCTGCTGTTATATCCAATATAAGGATGGTGACGGACGGAGGTTCCACAGAAAACAGTCCCATGAAGACGGGAAATGAAAGCAACATGACAGATACGCTAGACAAATTGACCAGATTAGTTGACCGCCTAGATGATAGAAACAGTCAGACGAATAGAGGGTATAGCAAACCAGGTGCCAACAATCGGAATTTTAGGAAGCCTCTCGCCTGCCATTTCTGTGGAAAAACAGACCACCTAATAAAGAATTTCACAGCATACTCCAAATGCAAAGAAGACTTTAGGACACAACAGCAGGCACAAACACAACCCCAGACGGACGCTAAACAGAAAAACAACAGCTCCGCATCCGCATCGTTTTCAAGAAACCAGGGAAACTTCAACTCCCCACTGGATCTATAGACCGGGAACCAGTGGGTGCTTTACGGTCAGAATATTTAATGATAGGACAAATGGGCAACAATGGTGGAATTTACGATAATGGACTTTATACTAAAGGTTTTATAGATACTTTTCCATTAGATATTTTAATAGATAATGGGTCGACTTCGACTCTACTCAGTTTTAAAGTTTATGAAAGGTTATTAGAAGCATATGGTTTTCAAACCAATTTAGAACAAGTACAATACAAACTGTATGACGTAAATGGCAACGAATTGGAGTTACACGGATTGCTACGTACAGAAGTTTTTCTTGGGGACACACCTTTCCAGCTTACTTTCCTAGTATGCAGTATAGACATAGATGCAATACTAGGCCAAGATTTCCTGATTGAGCATGTAAACAAAATAGACTACAAAAAGCAGTCCCTCATCACTGAAGAAGGTGAGATAAAATGCTGGATTGGTGGACAAGCAAATGTCAAGTGCAGAGTTATAGCAAAGGAAACAATAACTATTCCCGAGAGAAGTAGAATGTTTATTCCAGTAACTGTCCAGGACAAAGAACATCTTGGTACATGGGGCCTGTTTGACACAGGAAAGAACCAAAACATAGAAGAAAAAGTATACGCCACTAGAGGAATCATAGACCCAAACCAAGAGAACCTGAAGATCCAAGTAATAAACTTGAATGATAGACCAGTAACCATACATGCAAACAAGAACCTAGGGGTATGCGAAACTTACTTTGAGCAAGAACAATCAATTACAACTCGATGCTGTAGAATACAACCCGAAACTATAACAGCAGCAACAATACCCGACCATCTTGAAGATCTTTATAACAGAAGAACAGAACACCTCCAAGAGGAAGACAAGCCAAAGGTGGCAAAGCTTCTTATACAATATCAGGATGTCTTTTCTAAATCAACGGACTGCAATGGATTCACTTTGACCTCTTTTCCTGCTTTCTAGTCTCGACAGCCATCTACTTCTCTGTCGTGTGCTCCCGAATCTTTGACCAAGTCTTTGAACTAAGGCATCGTAAGTTCGTCTATCTGCTGCTGATAGGCTAATGTAAAATGTTCTTGCCGGTCCCTTCAGTGCCATTCCCAGTGCCAAAAGTTTCTCGTGGTCCGTCCATCTGCCAAGTTCAGCACAAATCTCGAAGTGAGATATGTACTCCTCCCAATCCTCAACTCCGTCGTATGTCTCTGGTTTAACAGACAGTTTGTAGGGCATCATCGTACCAGCGTCGCCTTGACCATCTCTATAACGCCTGTTTGGTGGGTGAGCACGGACATCTCCGTCACCTCTGTCTCGTCTTGCTTGATCGTCTTCGTCTAGCGTCTCATTGGCATCTTCAAAGTTATTTTGTTCTGCGACGTCAGGTTCTTCTTGGTTCCGTCGGAAAACTATTTCTCTATCCGGGGATTCTGCCATTGTATCTTTCAAACAGCTAGCTGAACAGTTACAGACAGTCTTTAAATTCAATAAACAAAAACGTTAATACATGTAAAGGTATTATATTCCACCACACCAAGGTTCCGTAAATGTGCAAAAGTTAAATTCTAAAAAAACGTGAGATCGTATCCTAGGACTTTTAAAATGTATAAAAATCCCACTTCTGACACCAGTGTGTAATAGACGGACGGGTGGTCTTCTTCAACTGGTCTTCAGTAGGGGCAATAAATAAAGATTCTCTTCAATAAATATTTGTATTGTATAAATCTGTTATCATGAGTTCATTTAATTAGTAGTAGTACAACGTTATTCAACAGCAATCAAATATTGTAACAATAAAAATGCAGGATGTTGGCCTTCCTTTTCCCCAATAAAACCAGTGCTGCTTATATATATAAGGCGGTTCGTCGGTGTGGTGGGACATCGCATCATCTGACAGTTTCGTTAAATTCTTTCTATAAGGTACGTTTCTCTTTAATTCTTTTTATAATCTTAAGGTAAAATTTGGTATATTCAAAACGGAAGTAAACAATGGACATCTTTCTTTGGTTGACTGACTTTCAATTTGGAAATGGAATATATTCAATGTGGCTTTGTATAAATTATATTGTTGGACTATTCTTTCTTTAAATTACTATTGGTATTATTCTCTAAATATTCTTCTTAAAACTATCGGGACCGGTACCTGGCTTAAGGCTTAATAGCAAAGTTGGTTTATTTGGCTTTGGAGATGTGATCAGCTTGAGCGTCAGATGCGATATGCCATCTTGAAGTGCTTCCCGCCTTATATAGGGCCAGGAAAAGCCGGCAAATCCCTACTCGGCCGGCAGCCCCCTTACTTAAGCTTATAACATTCACAATCTATTTATTTACTTTGCCGGCAGTCTAAAAATACGATTACAATAATAAAAGAAACTTATAATTTAAATTTCCCGGCATAAAAACTTCTATCAGTGATGAGTCATCGATTATGCGTCAGCCGACTAACTTGATTTAAATGAAATGTACATGAATCCCTACACATAAAAATAGTTCCGTAGAACAAAGTTAGCACAGTGGTTAAATATGAATTACGTAAAAATCTACATAGATTCTGGAAGGCCAATTTGTCTTATAAAGACTCGGAAATATTATTTCACTCTTAAAAAATATAAAAACGTGCCAAAGTTAAAGATTATTTTGTAAACTTCCGGTGTTTCTATGAACGCTGACAAAAATGAAAGTAGCGAGTTTCAACCACTTGTTGCAACACTTTCTAGTAAAAGTACAATATATATGGCACCTGTATAAAGGAATTGGTTAGCCTCGGATGAGGGGAATGTAAGCATATAGCTTTTAATACCTAAAATCCACTAGGGTTACACTAAAACAAGAGAAAAGGGGGTAAAGACTGACAAAAATGAAACACAAAAATCTACTACAATTTACAGGGGTAAAACGATCTATGAGTACTACAAAATCTTCCAAAGGGGCATCAAAAAGTTGTCAAATCCAGGCTAACCCTTGGAGGTATACTACAATATTATGTATTTGACACTTTTAATTACATATTGTCCTTTAATGACCAATTGTACAAGTTTGAACAAATTTCATAAAAAAACTGCACATGTTGCATTATTTACAGCAAAAGGTGTTCATGTTGCATCTTGTACAATTACACGATACTAGTTGCACATTTTATTTGTACTTGTTGCATATACATAAGTATACATAAATGAGTTTGTAGAAGATCTTATTTAAAATATAGTTGATCAAGTGTTAATTGGAAACACAGTAAAATATTCGCTTCTTTTTGCAGGTGACAATGTCCTCTTAAATAACTCAGAAAGGGGACTGCAAAAGTCTTTGGAAAAATTCTCTAGTCAGGGAAACTTCAAATAATTTCTGCAAAGCTGAAACTAAATTTGTTTTATTCTAATGGGAAATCACATAAAGACCTTTTTTTAAATATGATAACAGCTTTTTATACGACCGCAAAAAAATTGCGGACGTATAATGGTATGATGCTGTCGTCGTCGTCGTTGTCGTCGTTGGCGTCGTTGTCGTCGTCGTCGTAGTTGTTAACTTTAGTGTATACACGATAACTTTAGTTCTAGTAATCCGAATGCAATGCAATTTTTAAGAAGTGCTAATTAGTCATAATTTTAATATATACAGTTTATCTTAAAGTAAATGGTTCTCTGTAAGTGTAAAAAAACTGAAGATCTTTTTCCAACATTAAAATATAATCCGTGACTAGAAAAACTTTTTGACACCTTTGCCGTCCGAATTTGCCTTTATGGGAGTACAATTTGGGGATCTAATTCAAGCCATAGCTTCAAATACACAGCATAACACAGACCCTTTTGGTAAACTCCACATCAATTTTTGAAAGAAATACTAGGTACCAACTGTAAGGCATTCAATGCAAGATGTCTGGCAAAACAAAATATATTACCCCTTAAATTCAAAGACCATAAAGAAGCAGAGGTACCAATGGGGTATCCGAATGTCAAAAGTCCGAAAGGGCAGAGACTAAACCAGTAAACACAAACAAGAACGGGACAAAAACAGACAACACGTAAAACATGGAAACACAAAACAACTGAATATCAATCAACAACGCGAACTCAAGTCGAAACAAGAGTGAACTCAGGTGCTCCGGAAGAGTAAGCAGTTCCTGCCTGCTATAGCACACCCGTCGCGTTGCCAATAGTCCATTCAGCGTGTCAAATCCAGTAAAGGAAGACAAAACAACACCCTATGACAAACCAACATCTGCACTCATCTGAGAGATCGAAATTCCATATTTGTCTATAAGTGCATGATGTCTTCCGTAAAATTTCTTGAGTGAAGACAGCAACCGAGGAGCAACATAACCCTGTGTGAGCAATTTTTGCGTCAGACGTGTCGCTCTGCTAAGGAAATCGATGTAAGTCCCGCACGCTCTGGAGTAACGAATCAATTGAGATACGTAAACTCCATAAGCTGGAGCTGACGGAATATTGCTACACAAGAAGGGGAAGTTGACGATTGGAAAGTTGAAGTCATCACGTTTGTCATAGAGCCTTGTTGAAAGTCTTCCTTGAGAGTCAATTTCGAGATGTAGATCTAAATATGAAGCAGACTTCCTAGAATCCGTTGTGTCCTTTATCTCAAGCTCCTGTGGATATATGAGATGGAGAAAGTCACCAAATCGAGAATTGTTTAGTGAAAGGACATCATCAATATAACGGAACGTGAGGTTGAAAGAGAGAGCTAGTCTACGGTCTTTTTTGTCTAGAAGAGATTGCAAGAAGTCTGCTTCATATGAATGAAGAAACAAATCAGCAAGCAAAGGTGCACAATTAGTGCCCATTGGAATCCCTATTGTTTGCTGAAAAACACGTCCACCAAACTGAACAAATATGTTGTCAATAAGAAAGTTGAGCATGTCGATTATTTGGTCTTCTGTAAATTTGTTCTTTTTCTTGGACTCATTGATGACAAAGTAAGTCTTGGTATAATCGACTACAAGAAATTTGTACCTGCGTTTTCCATTCTTTTTGAAAAAGCTGCGTTTAATCAGGTGTGCCAATCGCGATTTCAGTTGTTCATGTGGAATAGAAGTGTAAAGTGTGGAGAAATCGAATGTTTTGATGCTGTTACAAGATGAAACTGATTTAGAGTTAAGAATCTCCATCAGTTCTTTCGAATTCTTCAGGATCCACATTTGATTGACACCATTTCTAGAATAACAACAATCGTAATATTTCTGGAGGCCGGATTTTACTGCCGTAAGTATTGAAGTCAACAAAACTGAAAGAGGTTTAGTTGTACATTTGGATGACCCTGCAATGAAGCGCTGTTTGTATGGATTTTTATGTAATTTGGGAAACCAATACAGGGATGGAATGTCATCATTACTGCCACCAACAGAAAGGCCGAAGGAGGAAATGACAGATTTGTGATTGTCAATGATTTCCTCCTTAGACTATCAAATATTGGCGTAACAATCTTGAATCAAATGGTACTCTGGTACAAAGGACGCAGGGATACCAATGGGACATCCGAATGTCAAAAGTCCTAAAGGGCAGAGACAAAACCAGTTAACACCAACGAGAACGGAACAATATACAGTCAACGTTAAACACGGAAACACAAAAATTAACAACGCGAACTGTAATCGGAACTCAGGTGCTCAGGAAGAGTAAATATTTTGGTTTAAACTTTGAGTTTAGTG
Source organism: Arcuatula senhousia (assembly GCA_963971305.1). Lineage (NCBI taxonomy): Eukaryota > Metazoa > Mollusca > Bivalvia > Mytilida > Mytilidae > Arcuatula > Arcuatula senhousia. Next base: position 56,327,034 of record OZ020310.1, read on the forward strand.
TTTTTAGAAATATTGATAACTTGATACTCGCTTTAAAACTTCTATAACCTGTTTAGCTAATTGCCATTTTTAAGCATAATAGCGATCAAATATGTCGTTTTTTGGAATGACATTCCAACAAATTATTCATTGTTTTAAGTGTTGTGAAAAATTAAAAATCGATATGTTTGACGTTTTTACATCAGTCGATTGATGATTCTCAGTAAGCTGTCAGTAACAGCGAGTGTTCTATAGAAAGTTCCTCTACCGTCCATTAGTTTGTTCTTGTTGTCTTTTGTCTAAGGTTCTCTCTAGTGGAATTGAATTTTGATCGATTTGTTGTGTGTTTAATTTTTGTGCTTTGTCTGGGAATATTTATAGGGGGATGGTTGGGCCCCCAAAAAAACTAGTTTAACCCCGCCACATTTTATATGTGCATGTCCTAAGCCAGGAATCTTTGACAAGGCTTTTGTTTGTGCTTGTCTTTTTGATATTTTCTGTTTCTTGTTTAAAAACGGTTATATACGTGACTATTTCAGGATTTGAATTATATGCATTTTATTAAGACCATGGGTTAATTGCATCACGGGGAGCAGCGCCTACTGGCCTCGTTGAAGGCTGTTGACGGCTGTCCATTGTGTTTTTTCTTAATTGCCGCTTGTTATGTGAGCCGTGTCACGTACACCTATTCCACATCTCATTATTTTCTATTCCGTAAAATTTCTTGAGTGAAGACAGCAACCGAGCTAGGAGCAACATAACCCTGTGTGAGCAATTTTTGTATCAGACGTGACGCTCTGCTAAGGAAATCGATCTAAGGTCCCACAAGCCTTGAAATTACGAATCAATTCTCCGGTATGACTGATTCGTTTTTGTCATTGTAAAAAATGTGTCGAATTTTTTACTTGCTGAAATTTTCCCGCCAATCATTGACTTAGAAAATGTTAAAGTCATAAAAATACTATTACTGACCGTCCAATATTAGATAAAAACAATCCAATATTAAGTAGAAACAGTCAAATATTTAGCCCAAACAGTACCTGCTTACCAGTAAAAAAAGTACTGCATTAACAATGGCATGGCGTCACAACTGTGTTTTAATGACAATGAAAGTTGAGTGCACGATTTTTGCGCTTTAATAAACTATCTTGTAGAATTGGATTCCTTCTTTTTAATTCTACCGAACTTTAATCTTTCAGGGTCGTTTGAATCATGTTGAGGGGAGCGTTACTCGCTGTGTTTATCGCCTACATATCGGCCCAGTCCTTAAAATCCAACTATGACTTGCGACAATTCTGTCTCATATTTGGCCTTCCAGGAAGAGAAGGTGGCCCGAAAATAGCAGAATTTGAAACTAATTTTAATAAGTACTTAGAAATTGCCGGGGCAAATATATTTGGAAGTGGATCAACACACCAACAAAGATTGAACGAAACTCGAACATGTTCACCGTTAGTAAGAATGAATGACTACACGGCTAAATGTGCATACAGAAGGCTTGCGGAACTAAAGGAGCTCTACGTTGCCGACCTTAACACATTGCAAACAAGTATAGGCAGCTATGCTGATAAGAAGTACATGTTCATCGTGTATCTCTCAACTTGGTTTTTCGACAACGTATTTTTGGCTTTGGATTGCAGGGTGGTAGATGCTTCGACGCGTCAGGCCATTGCCGCGAGCAAATACATCGCAAAATGGAGTCATCACCTCTCCGACAGATTCAAGTTTTGTGCTTGGGTTAAACCCTTTGTCAAGATCAACGCAGTTAAATTAAGAGCAGAAACCAAAAGGCTCTGCGACATGAGGTTTACCGAGCCGATCTGCGAGTTAGAAGACATTTTTGACTTCGTAGACTCAATGGACACTCTCTGTACACTGAGATCCACTGACGTTCTATGGTCGGACAACGACTTTCAGTATTATAAAAATTCCGCCAATATATATTTCTACAGCATGAGAAAAAAGACCCCTGACGAACACCTTCCGCTCTTCAACGATGACACGACCAAAGCAAAAGTTGAGTCCGCTATCGGGAATGTCTTCACTCGACTCTACACTGATTTTAGAGATAGTAAGTTAGGTTTAGCTGATGGTCTCGTGAAAGTTTTACCCAAGTCACGTTACCTGCCATGTGACTTTACTGCAACTTTCCCGTCATTTGAATGGCTTCTTTGCACTTGTGGAAGGTCATTTACAGAGATACGGACGTTTGTTAAAACTTATGCAGGTGTGACCCTTTCAACCAAACGAGTAAAATACATAGCTGCTGACTCAAGAGAAATTGTTAGATACATCCAGAATCTCCAATCAAAACAAATTGAAGAAGTAACGAACCAGCAATTCTATGACTTGGCTGTTGCCGCCACATCAATCAAGAACAACATTCAAGATCGTTTCGGAGAACTAGCAACGTACTTCAATACCGTAGCTGAATTCGAAAAACGAAAAGTTAGGTCAGATGTAGCTGACTTAAAAGGCAATATCGAGAACAGTCAAAACTCTTATAATGAGGCTGAGAGATATATGAAAGGGAAAATTGATCTTTTGGTAGGAATATATGTCTCTGCTTCTGCTACGGACCTGGCCGAGGGAATAGGTAAAATGGTAGCCCTGTGTGTCAAAGCTGCAAATCCGGTAGCAGCGTTGTCAGATGGTGGAAATGCAGCAGATAGAATGGATGCTGCCACTGAAATTGCTGAAGCTGCTGACCATCTTGCAGCTAGCTTAGCGAGCATTGCCCGGATGGCACAACTGAGAGATAAAGTGATTGAATTTAATGCTAAATTTGCTGAAAACGATGCTGTCTTGGCTAACATTAAAATAATAATGGACACAATTGAAAATGACACAAATGCTAACAGCGAATCGTTTGATCGTCGTATAACCCTGTTCCTGAATGAGTACGATGGATATGATCCAATAGTTGACCGAGACGAGCTGGCAGGGATGGAAGCTCTGTGGGAAGGCTTTATCGATGACATATGTGATGGTTTGAGTAGTTTGATAGGAGTAGCAGCTAACTCTATGATCGGCATTGCAAATACCAAGGGGAAATGTCAGGAGGCTAAAATAGCTGCTGCTAAAATGGCAGCTACTATTATGACCATATACGATGAACAATTCGAGCTGGTTGAAGCCATGGCTCAGGTTGTGTTGCGCGTTTCAAGGATGCAAGCCTCGACAATCATAGGATCAGGACCGCGAGCGGAAAACCCGGCAGGCTTAAGTACTGAGTCAATTAAAACCCTGACAGCCATATCCACGATGTCTTATACGATTTTACAGACTGTAAACGTTTATATGCTGTGTGACTGCTACGAATTTATGTTCGGTAAGATGCCAAGTATATGCAAAGGTTTAGCAACGGACTTGAAAGCGCTGGTCAGCATGTCCTTGCCTTTTGTTCATGGATATCAAGATGTTGAATTCCTGGTCCCAACGAAAAATCCGAGCGGAAACGGAAGTGACTTTTCCTGGATCGATGTAGAGCGGTTATATAAAGGAGAAACTGTTACCTTCAGAATGCCTGACTTTGACACGTTACGTAGATATGGCCATGTTCCCGAATCTCAACGCAATTACAATTTCTATCTCGGTTACCTGAAAATTTTCCTGCCGGTGGTTAGTCCAAGTGCCAATCCCGTAAGTGGTTCTCAAGAAATCTTTATTCCTTGCTTAATCGTTAATACACATGATATTTTAAATAGCTTACGCCACTGTAAATTAACTTATCATAAAACAACAAAATAATCAGAAATGAAATTACTGTATTTTGAAGATGAGATTGGCTCCATAAAATTTATTTAACCCCGCCATATTTAATTTGTCTGTTCTGAGCCAGATATCGTTATTCTTATTTGCTTCTCTAAATGTAGTTACAATCGTGAAAATCAATATTCGTGGATTGGGAGTAAATTGCATATACGTGAATTCAGGAATTTAGCTAAAAAACTCTTTTGAAGTTTCCGTTTGTTCACACTCACTGCACCTGGTCGATATCATCGGTGCTGGCTTTGGTGATCCTGTTCGAACACTTTTGATTTCAATACTTTTCTTTCAAAGCTTTTGATTTTTGAACTTCCAATGATTTGATTTAAATGCAACTGAAGAGAGGTAACTCTCTGAAATATGCATATACAGCTTAACCAAATTACCCATTTTTATACCTGTGTCCTTATTTGTTTTTGATCCATTGAAAATTTAATTCGTGCTTTGCCTGATCCACGAAAACCACGAAAATTGGAATCCATGAAGATACTTTCACAGTATCTATAATAAGTCTTTCTTTTGCAATTTTAGGAACGTTGGTAATCGTTTTGATAATATTCTAATCAAAGACCAAATGCTAAACACTGAGCAGCGATTACTGATCAAATTAAAATCATAAATATTGCTGGTCATTGTGAAATTCTACATTGTCGCCTATGTTGCTTGTAATTATTCCGCATTTCATCATTTTGTCTATTACAGGTAAAATTGAGATTTCACCCTACAAATCTAGACAACAAATTAGTGAATGGTCGAACCAACTATGTAATAAGTCCATCTCGTTACAACTCTATCGAATACACGGAGGGTAGTCACGAGGTCTGCGCCAAAGGAATCCCGAATCCTTACCTTAACTGTGGGGACAACCAACGATCGATGTTAGTAGCCAAAGAAATATGCCAACAGAAGATAGGTATGTACTTAATACAAAGTAACGTGGAGCGAGGGGGTCCCAAATCCTTATCTCATCTCTGGGGTAGACCAAAGATCTAAGTTAGTAGCGAAAAAAACATGATTAGAACGGATAGGTATGTAACTCATTCTAATACAATGTTTTACCGGGCGTGTAGTCCCAATCCTGTACCTTAACTGTGAGGAGAGATCTATGTAAATAGACAGGAGAACATGCATAGAACGGATAGGCATGTAACTCATACGAGTAAAATGTTTTACCGGTCGTGTAGTCCCCTGTCCCTGCCTTACCTGTGAGGGAAATCTTTGTAAATAGCCAGGAGAACATGCATAGAACGGATAGGTATGTAACTTATACTAATACAAAGCTTTACCGGGCATCCTTACCTTAACTGTGGGGATAGATCTGTGTAAACAGCCAACAGAGCATGCATATAACGGACAATTTTGTATTTCATACAGGGGGTAGCACCATGGGTGTCTATTATTTTAACACGAAGATGCAAACAAATACTATCAACCAATGGAAATCAACGTGAACATATGCGCTCTGGAAGAATAAGGAGATTGGTTAAGTTTGTGATGCTGTACATGAATGTTACCAGATGCATTCTCATTAGTTCCTTCCAATCATTATGATAAGGAGGTAAAAAAAAAAAAAACCCAAGTATTATAGGATAGGTAGGTATCCCCTTTAAGGGTCATCAGGACAATTTGAACTTTTTAAAAGAAAATCTTAGTGAATGTACTTCTCATATTACTCTTTATCAGGACAATTAAAGTATAGTAGGACCTAAAAAGGACAAACCTTATTATATTGACTTATTATATTAGTTGAAGTTAACAATTTTATATTCAGTACACATTTTTTTGCTTTCAATATGTATTTTGTAGAGGACAAAATACCCCCAATGTACCTCTCAACTGACATGTGAGTGAACGCCGTTAGTTAAATAATTAAATGTCGCATTCATTTTCGGCCACATGCAAGGGTGTTAGTGGTATTATCCTAAAATCGACTGTGCTAAGAAAAAAAATAGAACTCATAAATAGTAAGAATGAAAATATTATCAGAATTTTAGGATAATCAATTGGGTCGAGTGAATAACCAAAATATGATCACGAGTCGGTGAATCAATTTCTAACAAATGTATGAATGGCGTATAAATTAAGATGATCAGCAGTCATGCCGACAATGCAATACAATTCACGAGGTCACAATTGACAGTTTGGCGGGAAATGACGCAAGAGTGAAAACATTTTTGTTATTTCATACTGTGAATTTACCAAATTTTATTTCACATGGAAAATCTGTAATTCACATGCATCTATGTAATAAATCAATAAACAATTTTATATCAAGGTCCTGCTATGGTTTACTGTTTTGATTAGTTAATTAACTGATATGCAGTTTTCGCTGCACACAAACTGCATGACAGACGACTACTCTATAAATACACTGGATAGTGACAGACGGCCACTCTATAAATACACTGGATAGTGACAGATGACCACTCTATAAACACACTGGATAGTGACAGACGGCCTCTCTATAAACACACTGGATAGTGACAGACGGCCACTCTATAAACACCCTGGATAGTGACAGACGGTCATTCTATAAACACACTGGATAGTGACAGACGACCACTCTATAAATACACTGGATAGTGACAGACGGCCACTCTATAAATACACTGGATAGTGACAGGGGGCCACTGTATAAACACTGGATAGTGTCAGACGGCCACTCTATAAACACGTTGGGAAGTGACAGACGACCACTCTATAAACTCACTGGAAGGTGACAGACAGCCACTCTATAAACACACTGGATAGTGACAGACGGTCACGCTATAAACACACTGGATAGTGACAGACGGCCACTCTATAAACACACTGGATAGTGACAGACGACTACTCTATAAACACACTGGATGGTGACAGACGGCCACTCTATAAACACACTGGATAGTGACAGACGACCACTCTATAAATATACTGGATAGTGACAGAGGGCCACTCTATAAATACACTGGATGGTGACAGACGGCCACTCTATAAACACACTGGATAGTGACAGACGACCACTCTATAAATACACTGGATGGTGACAGAGGGCCACTCTATAAACACACTGGATAGTGACAGACGACTACTCTATAAATACACTGGATAGTGACAGACGGCCACTCTATAAATACACTGGATAGTGACAGATGACCACTCTATAAACACACTGGATAGTGACAGACGGCCACTCTATAAACACACTGGATAGTGACAGACGGCCACTCTATAAACACACTGGATAGTGACAGACGGCCACTCTATAAATACACTGGATGGTGACAGAGGGCCACTCTATAAACACACTGGATAGTGACAGACGACTACTCTATAAATACACTGGATAGTGACAGACGGCCACTCTATAAATACACTGGATAGTGACAGATGACCACTCTATAAACACACTGGATAGTGACAGACGGCCTCTCTATAAACACACTGGATAGTGACAGACGGCCACTCTATAAACACCCTGGATAGTGACAGACGGTCATTCTATAAACACACTGGATAGTGACAGACGACCACTCTATAAATACACTGGATAGTGACAGACGGCCACTCTATAAATACACTGGATAGTGACAGGGGGCCACTGTATAAACACTGGATAGTGTCAGACGGCCACTCTATAAACACGTTGGGAAGTGACAGACGACCACTCTATAAACTCACTGGAAGGTGACAGACAGCCACTCTATAAACACACTGGATAGTGACAGACGGTCACGCTATAAACACACTGGATAGTGACAGACGGCCACTCTATAAATATACTGGATAGTGACAGAGGGCCACTCTATAAATACACTGGATGGTGACAGACGGCCACTCTATAAACACACTGGATAGTGACAGACGACCACTCTATAAATACACTGGATGGTGACAGAGGGCCACTCTATAAACACACTGGATAGTGACAGACGACTACTCTATAAATACACTGGATAGTGACAGACGGCCACTCTATAAATACACTGGATAGTGACAGATGACCACTCTATAAACACACTGGATAGTGACAGACGGCCACTCTATAAACACACTGGATAGTGACAGACGGCCACTCTATAAACACACTGGATAGTGACAGACGGCCACTCTATAAATACACTGGATAGTGACAGGGGGCCACTGTATAAACACTGGATAGTGTCAGACGGCCACTCTATAAACACGTTGGGAAGTGACAGACGACCACTCTATAAACTCACTGGAAGGTGACAGACAGCCACTCTATAAACACACTGGATAGTGACAGACGGTCACGCTATAAACACACTGGATAGTGACAGACGGCCACTCTATAAATATACTGGATAGTGACAGAGGGCCACTCTATAAATACACTGGATGGTGACAGACGGCCACTCTATAAACACACTGGATAGTGACAGACGACCACTCTATAAATACACTGGATGGTGACAGAGGGCCACTCTATAAACACACTGGATAGTGACAGACGACTACTCTATAAATACACTGGATAGTGACAGACGGCCACTCTATAAATGCACTGGATAGTGACAGATGACCACTCTATAAACACACTGGATAGTGACAGACGGCCACTCTATTAACACACTGGATAGTGACAGACGGCCACTCTATAAACACACTGGATAGTGACAGACGACCACTCTATAAATACACTGGATGGTGACAGAGGGCCACTCTATAAACACACTGGATAGTGACAGACGACTACTCTATAAATACACTGGATAGTGACAGACGGCCACTCTATAAATACACTGGATAGTGACAGATGACCACTCTATAAACACACTGGATAGTGACAGACGGCCACTCTATAAACACACTGGATAGTGACAGACGGCCTCTCTATAAACACACTGGATAGTGACAGACGGCCACTCTATAAACACCCTGGATAGTGACAGACGGTCATTCTATAAACACACTGGATAGTGACAGACGACCACTCTATAAATACACTGGATAGTGACAGACGGCCACTTTATAAATACACTGGATAGTGACAGGGGGCCACTGTATAAACACTGGATAGTGTCAGACGGCCACTCTATAAACACGTTGGGTAGTGACAGACGACCACTCTATAAACTCACTGGAAGGTGACAGACAGCCACTCTATAAACACACTGGATAGTGACAGACGGCCACTCTATAAATACACTGGATAGTGACAGGGGGCCACTGTATAAACACTGGATAGTGTCAGACGGCCACTCTATAAACACGTTGGGTAGTGACAGACGACCACTCTATAAACTCACTGGAAGGTGACAGACAGCCACTCTATAAACACACTGGATAGTGACAGACGGTCACGCTATAAACACACTGGATAGTGACAGACGGCCACTCTATAAATATACTGGATAGTGACAGAGGGCCACTCTATAAATACACTGGATGGTGACAGACGGCCACTCTATAAACACACTGGATGGTGACAGACGGCCACTCTATAAATTCACTGGATAGTGACAGACGGCCACTCTATAAACACACTGGATAGTGACAGACGGTCATTCTATAAACACACTGGATAGTGACAGACGACCACTCTATAAATACACTGGATAGTGACAGACGGCCACTCTATAAATACACTGGATAGTGACAGGGGGCCACTGTATAAACACTGGATAGTGTCAGACGGCCACTCTATAAACACGTTGGATAGTGACAGACGACCACTCTATAAACTCACTGGAAGGTGACAGACAGCCACTCTATAAACACAGTGGATAGTGACAGACGGTCACGCTATAAACACACTGGATAGTGACAGACGGCCACTCTATAAATACACTGGATAGTGACAGAGGGCCACTCTATAAACTCACTGGATAGTGACAGACGACCACTCTATAAACACACTGGATAGTGACAGAGGGCCACTCTATAAACTCACTGGATAGTGACAGAGGGCCACTCTATAAATACACTGGAAAGTGACAGACGGCCACTCTATAAATACACTGTATTGTGACAGACGGCCATTCTATTAACACACTGGATGGTGACAGAGGGCCACTCTATAAACACACTGTATTGTGACAGCCGGCAACTATATTAACACACCGGATAGTGACAGAGGGCCACTCTATAAACACACTAGATGGTGACAGAGGGCCACTCTATTAACACACTGGATAGTGACAGAGGGCCATTCTATAAACACACTGTATTGTGACAGACGGCCACTCTATAAACACACTGGATAGTGACAGACGGCCACTCTATAAACACACCGGATAGTGACAGACGGTCATTCTATAAACACACTGGATAGTGACAGACGGCCACTCTATAAACACACTGGATAGCAACAGATGGCCACTCTATAAATACACTGGATGGTGACAGACGGCCACTCTATAAATACACTGGATGTCGACAGAGGGCCACTCTATAAACTCACTGGATAGTGACAGACGGCCACTCTATAAACTCACTGGATAGTGACAGACGGCCACTCTATAAACACACTGGATAGTGACAGACGGTCACGCTATAAACACACTGGATAGTGACAGACGGCCACTCTATAAATACACTGGATGGTGACAGACGACCACTCTATAAACTCACTGGATAGCGACAGACGGCCACTCTATAAATACACTGGATGGTGACAGAAGACCACTCTATAAACTCACTGGATAGCGACAGACGGCCACTCTATAAATACACTGGATGGTGACAGAGGGCTACTCTATAAACTCACTGGATAGTGACAGACGGTCATTCTATAAACACACTGGATAGTGACAGACGACTACTCTATAAACACACTGGATAGTGACAGTCGGCCACTCTATAAACACGTTGGATAGTGACAGACGACCACTGTATAAACACACTGGAAAGTGTCAGACGGCCATTCTATAAACACGTTGGATAGTGACAGACGACCACTGTATAAACACACTGGATAGTGACAGACGGCCACTCTATAAATACACTGGATAGTGACAGATGACCACTTTATAAACACACTGTATTGTGACAGACGGCCACTCTATAAACACACTGGATGGTGACAGACGGCCACTCTATAAACACACTGGATAGTGACAGAGGGCCACTCTATTAAAACACTGGATAGTGACAGACGATCACTCTATAAACACACTTTATTATGACAGACGGCCACTCTATAAACACACTGGATGGTGACAGACGGCCACTCTATAAACACACTGGATAGTGACAGACGGTCATTCTATAAACACACTGGATAGTGACAGAGGGCCACTCTATAAATACACTGGATAGTGACAGAGGGCCACTCTATAAATACACTGGATAGTGACAGAGGGCCACTCTATAAATACACTGGATGGTGACAGAGGGCCACTCTATAAACACACTGGATAGTGACAGACGACTACTCTATAAATACACTGGATAGTGACAGACGGCCACTCTATAAATACACTGGATAGTGACAGATGACCACTCTATAAACACACTGGATAGTGACAGACGGCCTCTCTATAAACACACTGGATAGTGACAGACGGCCACTCTATAAACACCCTGGATAGTGACAGACGGTCATTCTATAAACACACTGGATAGTGACAGACGACCACTCTATAAATACACTGGATAGTGACAGACGGCCACTCTATAAATACACTGGATAGTGACAGGGGGCCACTGTATAAACACTGGATAGTGTCAGACGGCCACTCTATAAACACGTTGGGAAGTGACAGACGACCACTCTATAAACTCACTGGAAGGTGACAGACAGCCACTCTATAAACACACTGGATAGTGACAGACGGTCACGCTATAAACACACTGGATAGTGACAGACGGCCACTCTATAAACACACTGGATAGTGACAGACGACTACTCTATAAACACACTGGATGGTGACAGACGGCCACTCTATAAACACACTGGATAGTGACAGACGACCACTCTATAAATATACTGGATAGTGACAGAGGGCCACTCTATAAATACACTGGATGGTGACAGACGGCCACTCTATAAACACACTGGATAGTGACAGACGACCACTCTATAAATACACTGGATGGTGACAGAGGGCCACTCTATAAACACACTGGATAGTGACAGACGACTACTCTATAAATACACTGGATAGTGACAGACGGCCACTCTATAAATACACTGGATAGTGACAGATGACCACTCTATAAACACACTGGATAGTGACAGACGGCCACTCTATAAACACACTGGATAGTGACAGACGGCCACTCTATAAACACACTGGATAGTGACAGACGGCCACTCTATAAATACACTGGATGGTGACAGAGGGCCACTCTATAAACACACTGGATAGTGACAGACGACTACTCTATAAATACACTGGATAGTGACAGACGGCCACTCTATAAATACACTGGATAGTGACAGATGACCACTCTATAAACACACTGGATAGTGACAGACGGCCTCTCTATAAACACACTGGATAGTGACAGACGGCCACTCTATAAACACCCTGGATAGTGACAGACGGTCATTCTATAAACACACTGGATAGTGACAGACGACCACTCTATAAATACACTGGATAGTGACAGACGGCCACTCTATAAATACACTGGATAGTGACAGGGGGCCACTGTATAAACACTGGATAGTGTCAGACGGCCACTCTATAAACACGTTGGGAAGTGACAGACGACCACTCTATAAACTCACTGGAAGGTGACAGACAGCCACTCTATAAACACACTGGATAGTGACAGACGGTCACTCTATAAACACACCGGATAGTGACAGACGGCCACTCTATAAACACACCGGATAGTGACAGACGGTCATTCTATAAACACACTGGATAGTGACAGACGGCCACTCTATAAACACACTGGATAGCGACAGATGGCCACTCTATAAATACACTGGATGGTGACAGACGGCCACTCTATAAATACACTGGATGTCGACAGAGGGCCACTCTATAAACTCACTGGATAGTGACAGACGGCCACTCTATAAACTCACTGGATAGTGACAGACGGCCACTCTATAAACACACTGGATAGTGACAGACGGTCACGCTATAAACACACTGGATAGTGACAGACGGCCACTCTATAAATACACTGGATGGTGACAGACGACCACTCTATAAACTCACTGGATAGCGACAGACGGCCACTCTATAAATACACTGGATGGTGACAGAAGACCACTCTATAAACTCACTGGATAGCGACAGACGGCCACTCTATAAATACACTGGATGGTGACAGAGGGCTACTCTATAAACTCACTGGATAGTGACAGACGGTCATTCTATAAACACACTGGATAGTGACAGACGACTACTCTATAAACACACTGGATAGTGACAGTCGGCCACTCTATAAACACGTTGGATAGTGACAGACGACCACTGTATAAACACACTGGATAGTGTCAGACGGCCATTCTATAAACACGTTGGATAGTGACAGACGACCACTGTATAAACACACTGGATAGTGACAGACGGCCACTCTATAAATACACTGGATAGTGACAGATGACCACTTTATAAACACACTGTATTGTGACAGACGGCCACTCTATAAACACACTGGATGGTGACAGACGGCCACTCTATAAACACACTGGATAGTGACAGAGGGCCACTCTATTAAAACACTGGATAGTGACAGACGATCACTCTATAAACACACTTTATTATGACAGACGGCCACTCTATAAACACACTGGATGGTGACAGACGGCCACTCTATAAACACACTGGATAGTGACAGACGGTCATTCTATAAACACACTGGATAGTGACAGGGGGCCACTCTATAAATACACTGGATAGTGACAGAGGGCCACTCTATAAATACACTGGATAGTGACAGAGGGCCACTCTATAAATACACTGGATGGTGACAGAGGGCCACTCTATAAACACACTGGATAGTGACAGACGACTACTCTATAAATACACTGGATAGTGACAGACGGCCACTCTATAAATACACTGGATAGTGACAGATGACCACTCTATAAACACACTGGATAGTGACAGACGGCCTCTCTATAAACACACTGGATAGTGACAGACGGCCACTCTATAAACACCCTGGATAGTGACAGACGGTCATTCTATAAACACACTGGATAGTGACAGACGACCACTCTATAAATACACTGGATAGTGACAGACGGCCACTCTATAAATACACTGGATAGTGACAGGGGGCCACTGTATAAACACTGGATAGTGTCAGACGGCCACTCTATAAACACGTTGGGAAGTGACAGACGACCACTCTATAAACTCACTGGAAGGTGACAGACAGCCACTCTATAAACACACTGGATAGTGACAGACGGTCACGCTATAAACACACTGGATAGTGACAGACGGCCACTCTATAAACACACTGGATAGTGACAGACGACTACTCTATAAACACACTGGATGGTGACAGACGGCCACTCTATAAACACACTGGATAGTGACAGACGACCACTCTATAAATATACTGGATAGTGACAGAGGGCCACTCTATAAATACACTGGATGGTGACAGACGGCCACTCTATAAACACACTGGATAGTGACAGACGACCACTCTATAAATACACTGGATGGTGACAGAGGGCCACTCTATAAACACACTGGATAGTGACAGACGACTACTCTATAAATACACTGGATAGTGACAGACGGCCACTCTATAAATACACTGGATAGTGACAGATGACCACTCTATAAACACACTGGATAGTGACAGACGGCCACTCTATAAACACACTGGATAGTGACAGACGGCCACTCTATAAACACACTGGATAGTGACAGACGGCCACTCTATAAATACACTGGATGGTGACAGAGGGCCACTCTATAAACACACTGGATAGTGACAGACGACTACTCTATAAATACACTGGATAGTGACAGACGGCCACTCTATAAATACACTGGATAGTGACAGATGACCACTCTATAAACACACTGGATAGTGACAGACGGCCTCTCTATAAACACACTGGATAGTGACAGACGGCCACTCTATAAACACCCTGGATAGTGACAGACGGTCATTCTATAAACACACTGGATAGTGACAGACGACCACTCTATAAATACACTGGATAGTGACAGACGGCCACTCTATAAATACACTGGATAGTGACAGGGGGCCACTGTATAAACACTGGATAGTGTCAGACGGCCACTCTATAAACACGTTGGGAAGTGACAGACGACCACTCTATAAACTCACTGGAAGGTGACAGACAGCCACTCTATAAACACACTGGATAGTGACAGACGGTCACGCTATAAACACACTGGATAGTGACAGACGGCCACTCTATAAATATACTGGATAGTGACAGAGGGCCACTCTATAAATACACTGGATGGTGACAGACGGCCACTCTATAAACACACTGGATAGTGACAGACGACCACTCTATAAATACACTGGATGGTGACAGAGGGCCACTCTATTAACACACTGGATAGTGACAGACGACTACTCTATAAATACACTGGATAGTGACAGACGGCCACTCTATAAATACACTGGATAGTGACAGATGACCACTCTATAAACACACTGGATAGTGACAGACGGCCACTCTATAAACACACTGGATAGTGACAGACGGCCACTCTATAAACACACTGGATAGTGACAGACGGCCACTCTATAAATACACTGGATAGTGACAGGGGGCCACTGTATAAACACTGGATAGTGTCAGACGGCCACTCTATAAACACGTTGGGAAGTGACAGACGACCACTCTATAAACTCACTGGAAGGTGACAGACAGCCACTCTATAAACACACTGGATAGTGACAGACGGTCACGCTATAAACACACTGGATAGTGACAGACGGCCACTCTATAAATATACTGGATAGTGACAGAGGGCCACTCTATAAATACACTGGATGGTGACAGACGGCCACTCTATAAACACACTGGATAGTGACAGACGACCACTCTATAAATACACTGGATGGTGACAGAGGGCCACTCTATAAACACACTGGATAGTGACAGACGACTACTCTATAAATACACTGGATAGTGACAGACGGCCACTCTATAAATGCACTGGATAGTGACAGATGACCACTCTATAAACACGCTGGATAGTGACAGACGGCCACTCTATAAACACACTGGATAGTGACAGACGGCCACTCTATAAACACACTGGATAGTGACAGACGACCACTCTATAAATACACTGGATGGTGACAGAGGGCCACTCTATAAACACACTGGATAGTGACAGACGACTACTCTATAAATACACTGGATAGTGACAGACGGCCACTCTATAAATACACTGGATAGTGACAGATGACCACTCTATAAACACACTGGATAGTGACAGACGGCCACTCTATAAACACACTGGATAGTGACAGACGGCCTCTCTATAAACACACTGGATAGTGACAGACGGCCACTCTATAAACACCCTGGATAGTGACAGACGGTCATTCTATAAACACACTGGATAGTGACAGACGACCACTCTATAAATACACTGGATAGTGACAGACGGCCACTTTATAAATACACTGGATAGTGACAGGGGGCCACTGTATAAACACTGGATAGTGTCAGACGGCCACTCTATAAACACGTTGGGTAGTGACAGACGACCACTCTATAAACTCACTGGAAGGTGACAGACAGCCACTCTATAAACACACTGGATAGTGACAGACGGCCACTCTATAAATACACTGGATAGTGACAGGGGGCCACTGTATAAACACTGGATAGTGTCAGACGGCCACTCTATAAACACGTTGGGTAGTGACAGACGACCACTCTATAAACTCACTGGAAGGTGACAGACAGCCACTCTATAAACACACTGGATAGTGACAGACGGTCACGCTATAAACACACTGGATAGTGACAGACGGCCACTCTATAAATATACTGGATAGTGACAGAGGGCCACTCTATAAATACACTGGATGGTGACAGACGGCCACTCTATAAACACACTGGATGGTGACAGACGGCCACTCTATAAATTCACTGGATAGTGACAGACGGCCACTCTATAAACACACTGGATAGTGACAGACGGTCATTCTATAAACACACTGGATAGTGACAGACGACCACTCTAT
Organism: Arcuatula senhousia; assembly: GCA_963971305.1. NCBI lineage: Eukaryota > Metazoa > Mollusca > Bivalvia > Mytilida > Mytilidae > Arcuatula > Arcuatula senhousia. The sequence goes on from OZ020310.1 coordinate 56,343,897, forward strand.
AAATACACTGGATAGTGACAGACGGCCACTCTATAAATACACTGGATAGTGACAGGGGGCCACTGTATAAACACTGGATAGTGTCAGACGGCCACTCTATAAACACGTTGGATAGTGACAGACGACCACTCTATAAACTCACTGGAAGGTGACAGACAGCCACTCTATAAACACAGTGGATAGTGACAGACGGTCACGCTATAAACACACTGGATAGTGACAGACGGCCACTCTATAAATACACTGGATAATGACAGAGGGCCACTCTATAAACTCACTGGATAGTGACAGACGACCACTCTATAAACACACTGGATAGTGACAGAGGGCCACTCTATAAACTCACTGGATAGTGACAGAGGGCCACTCTATAAATACACTGGAAAGTGACAGACGGCCACTCTATAAATACACTGTATTGTGACAGACGGCCATTCTATTAACACACTGGATGGTGACAGAGGGCCACTCTATAAACACACTGTATTGTGACAGCCGGCAACTATATTAACACACCGGATAGTGACAGAGGGCCACTCTATAAACACACTGGATGGTGACAGAGGGCCACTCTATTAACACACTGGATAGTGACAGAGGGCCATTCTATAAACACACTGTATTGTGACAGACGGCCACTCTATAAACACACTGGATAGTGACAGACGGCCACTCTATAAACACACCGGATAGTGACAGACGGTCATTCTATAAACACACTGGATAGTGACAGACGGCCACTCTATAAACACACTGGATAGCAACAGATGGCCACTCTATAAATACACTGGATGGTGACAGACGGCCACTCTATAAATACACTGGATGTCGACAGAGGGCCACTCTATAAACTCACTGGATAGTGACAGACGGCCACTCTATAAACTCACTGGATAGTGACAGACGGCCACTCTATAAACACACTGGATAGTGACAGACGGTCACGCTATAAACACACTGGATAGTGACAGACGGCCACTCTATAAATACACTGGATGGTGACAGACGACCACTCTATAAACTCACTGGATAGCGACAGACAGCCACTCTATAAATACACTGGATGGTGACAGAAGACCACTCTATAAACTCACTGGATAGCGACAGACGGCCACTCTATAAATACACTGGATGGTGACAGAGGGCTACTCTATAAACTCACTGGATAGTGACAGACGGTCATTCTATAAACACACTGGATAGTGACAGACGACTACTCTATAAACACACTGGATAGTGACAGTCGGCCACTCTATAAACACGTTGGATAGTGACAGACGACCACTGTATAAACACACTGGATAGTGTCAGACGGCCATTCTATAAACACGTTGGATAGTGACAGACGACCACTGTATAAACACACTGGATAGTGACAGACGGCCACTCTATAAATACACTGGATAGTGACAGATGACCACTTTATAAACACACTGTATTGTGACAGACGGCCACTCTATAAACACACTGGATGGTGACAGACGGCCACTCTATAAACACACTGGATAGTGACAGAGGGCCACTCTATTAAAACACTGGATAGTGACAGACGATCACTCTATAAACACACTTTATTATGACAGACGGCCACTCTATAAACACACTGGATGGTGACAGACGGCCACTCTATAAACACACTGGATAGTGACAGACGGTCATTCTATAAACACACTGGATAGTGACAGACGGCCACTCTATAAATACACTGGATGGTGACAGAGGGCCACTCTATAAACACACTGGATAGTGACAGACGACTACTCTATAAATACACTGGATAGTGACAGACGGCCACTCTATAAATACACTGGATAGTGACAGATGACCACTCTATAAACACACTGGATAGTGACAGACGGCCTCTCTATAAACACACTGGATAGTGACAGACGGCCACTCTATAAACACCCTGGATAGTGACAGACGGTCATTCTATAAACACACTGGATAGTGACAGACGACCACTCTATAAATACACTGGATAGTGACAGACGGCCACTCTATAAATACACTGGATAGTGACAGGGGGCCACTGTATAAACACTGGATAGTGTCAGACGGCCACTCTATAAACACGTTGGGAAGTGACAGACGACCACTCTATAAACTCACTGGAAGGTGACAGACAGCCACTCTATAAACACACTGGATAGTGACAGACGGTCACGCTATAAACACACTGGATAGTGACAGACGGCCACTCTATAAATATACTGGATAGTGACAGAGGGCCACTCTATAAATACACTGGATGGTGACAGACGGCCACTCTATAAACACACTGGATAGTGACAGACGACCACTCTATAAATACACTGGATGGTGACAGAGGGCCACTCTATTAACACACTGGATAGTGACAGACGACTACTCTATAAATACACTGGATAGTGACAGACGGCCACTCTATAAATACACTGGATAGTGACAGATGACCACTCTATAAACACACTGGATAGTGACAGACGGCCACTCTATAAACACACTGGATAGTGACAGACGGCCACTCTATAAACACACTGGATAGTGACAGACGGCCACTCTATAAATACACTGGATAGTGACAGGGGGCCACTGTATAAACACTGGATAGTGTCAGACGGCCACTCTATAAACACGTTGGGAAGTGACAGACGACCACTCTATAAACTCACTGGAAGGTGACAGACAGCCACTCTATAAACACACTGGATAGTGACAGACGGTCACGCTATAAACACACTGGATAGTGACAGACGGCCACTCTATAAATATACTGGATAGTGACAGAGGGCCACTCTATAAATACACTGGATGGTGACAGACGGCCACTCTATAAACACACTGGATAGTGACAGACGACCACTCTATAAATACACTGGATGGTGACAGAGGGCCACTCTATAAACACACTGGATAGTGACAGACGACTACTCTATAAATACACTGGATAGTGACAGACGGCCACTCTATAAATGCACTGGATAGTGACAGATGACCACTCTATAAACACGCTGGATAGTGACAGACGGCCACTCTATAAACACACTGGATAGTGACAGACGGCCACTCTATAAACACACTGGATAGTGACAGACGACCACTCTATAAATACACTGGATGGTGACAGAGGGCCACTCTATAAACACACTGGATAGTGACAGACGACTACTCTATAAATACACTGGATAGTGACAGACGGCCACTCTATAAATACACTGGATAGTGACAGATGACCACTCTATAAACACACTGGATAGTGACAGACGGCCACTCTATAAACACACTGGATAGTGACAGACGGCCTCTCTATAAACACACTGGATAGTGACAGACGGCCACTCTATAAACACCCTGGATAGTGACAGACGGTCATTCTATAAACACACTGGATAGTGACAGACGACCACTCTATAAATACACTGGATAGTGACAGACGGCCACTTTATAAATACACTGGATAGTGACAGGGGGCCACTGTATAAACACTGGATAGTGTCAGACGGCCACTCTATAAACACGTTGGGTAGTGACAGACGACCACTCTATAAACTCACTGGAAGGTGACAGACAGCCACTCTATAAACACACTGGATAGTGACAGACGGCCACTCTATAAATACACTGGATAGTGACAGGGGGCCACTGTATAAACACTGGATAGTGTCAGACGGCCACTCTATAAACACGTTGGGTAGTGACAGACGACCACTCTATAAACTCACTGGAAGGTGACAGACAGCCACTCTATAAACACACTGGATAGTGACAGACGGTCACGCTATAAACACACTGGATAGTGACAGACGGCCACTCTATAAATATACTGGATAGTGACAGAGGGCCACTCTATAAATACACTGGATGGTGACAGACGGCCACTCTATAAACACACTGGATGGTGACAGACGGCCACTCTATAAATTCACTGGATAGTGACAGACGGCCACTCTATAAACACACTGGATAGTGACAGACGGTCATTCTATAAACACACTGGATAGTGACAGACGACCACTCTATAAATACACTGGATAGTGACAGACGGCCACTCTATAAATACACTGGATAGTGACAGGGGGCCACTGTATAAACACTGGATAGTGTCAGACGGCCACTCTATAAACACGTTGGATAGTGACAGACGACCACTCTATAAACTCACTGGAAGGTGACAGACAGCCACTCTATAAACACAGTGGATAGTGACAGACGGTCACGCTATAAACACACTGGATAGTGACAGACGGCCACTCTATAAATACACTGGATAATGACAGAGGGCCACTCTATAAACTCACTGGATAGTGACAGACGACCACTCTATAAACACACTGGATAGTGACAGAGGGCCACTCTATAAACTCACTGGATAGTGACAGAGGGCCACTCTATAAATACACTGGAAAGTGACAGACGGCCACTCTATAAATACACTGTATTGTGACAGACGGCCATTCTATTAACACACTGGATGGTGACAGAGGGCCACTCTATAAACACACTGTATTGTGACAGCCGGCAACTATATTAACACACCGGATAGTGACAGAGGGCCACTCTATAAACACACTGGATGGTGACAGAGGGCCACTCTATTAACACACTGGATAGTGACAGAGGGCCATTCTATAAACACACTGTATTGTGACAGACGGCCACTCTATAAACACACTGGATAGTGACAGACGGCCACTCTATAAACACACCGGATAGTGACAGACGGTCATTCTATAAACACACTGGATAGTGACAGACGGCCACTCTATAAACACACTGGATAGCAACAGATGGCCACTCTATAAATACACTGGATGGTGACAGACGGCCACTCTATAAATACACTGGATGTCGACAGAGGGCCACTCTATAAACTCACTGGATAGTGACAGACGGCCACTCTATAAACTCACTGGATAGTGACAGACGGCCACTCTATAAACACACTGGATAGTGACAGACGGTCACGCTATAAACACACTGGATAGTGACAGACGGCCACTCTATAAATACACTGGATGGTGACAGACGACCACTCTATAAACTCACTGGATAGCGACAGACGGCCACTCTATAAATACACTGGATGGTGACAGAAGACCACTCTATAAACTCACTGGATAGCGACAGACGGCCACTCTATAAATACACTGGATGGTGACAGAGGGCTACTCTATAAACTCACTGGATAGTGACAGACGGTCATTCTATAAACACACTGGATAGTGACAGACGACTACTCTATAAACACACTGGATAGTGACAGTCGGCCACTCTATAAACACGTTGGATAGTGACAGACGACCACTGTATAAACACACTGGATAGTGTCAGACGGCCATTCTATAAACACGTTGGATAGTGACAGACGACCACTGTATAAACACACTGGATAGTGACAGACGGCCACTCTATAAATACACTGGATAGTGACAGATGACCACTTTATAAACACACTGTATTGTGACAGACGGCCACTCTATAAACACACTGGATGGTGACAGACGGCCACTCTATAAACACACTGGATAGTGACAGAGGGCCACTCTATTAAAACACTGGATAGTGACAGACGATCACTCTATAAACACACTTTATTATGACAGACGGCCACTCTATAAACACACTGGATGGTGACAGACGGCCACTCTATAAACACACTGGATAGTGACAGACGGTCATTCTATAAACACACTGGATAGTGACAGAGGGCCACTCTATAAATACACTGGATAGTGACAGAGGGCCACTCTATAAATACACTGGATAGTGACAGAGGGCCACTCTATAAATACACTGGATGGTGACAGAGGGCCACTCTATAAACACACTGGATAGTGACAGACGACTACTCTATAAATACACTGGATAGTGACAGACGGCCACTCTATAAATACACTGGATAGTGACAGATGACCACTCTATAAACACACTGGATAGTGACAGACGGCCTCTCTATAAACACACTGGATAGTGACAGACGGCCACTCTATAAACACCCTGGATAGTGACAGACGGTCATTCTATAAACACACTGGATAGTGACAGACGACCACTCTATAAATACACTGGATAGTGACAGACGGCCACTCTATAAATACACTGGATAGTGACAGGGGGCCACTGTATAAACACTGGATAGTGTCAGACGGCCACTCTATAAACACGTTGGGAAGTGACAGACGACCACTCTATAAACTCACTGGAAGGTGACAGACAGCCACTCTATAAACACACTGGATAGTGACAGACGGTCACGCTATAAACACACTGGATAGTGACAGACGGCCACTCTATAAATATACTGGATAGTGACAGAGGGCCACTCTATAAATACACTGGATGGTGACAGACGGCCACTCTATAAACACACTGGATAGTGACAGACGACCACTCTATAAATACACTGGATGGTGACAGAGGGCCACTCTATAAACACACTGGATAGTGACAGACGACTACTCTATAAATACACTGGATAGTGACAGACGGCCACTCTATAAATACACTGGATAGTGACAGATGACCACTCTATAAACACACTGGATAGTGACAGACGGCCTCTCTATAAACACACTGGATAGTGATAGACGGCCACTCTATAAACACCCTGGATAGTGACAGACGGTCATTCTATAAACACACTGGATAGTGACAGACGACCACTCTATAAATACACTGGATAGTGACAGACGGCCACTCTATAAATACACTGGATAGTGACAGGGGGCCACTGTATAAACACTGGATAGTGTCAGACGGCCACTCTATAAACACGTTGGGTAGTGACAGACGACCACTCTATAAACTCACTGGAAGGTGACAGACAGCCACTCTATAAACACACTGGATAGTGACAGACGGTCACGCTATAAACACACTGGATAGTGACAGACGGTCACTCTATAAACACACTGGATAGTGACAGACGGCCACTCTATAAATATACTGGATAGTGACAGAGGGCCACTCTATAAATACACTGGATGGTGACAGACGGCCACTCTATAAACACACTGGATAGTGACAGACGACCACTCTATAAATACACTGGATAGTGACAGACGGCCACTCTATAAATACACTGGATAGTGACAGGGGGCCACTGTATAAACACTGGATAGTGACAGACGACCACTCTATAAACTCACTGGAAGGTGACAGACAGCCACTCTATAAACACACTGGATAGTGACAGACGGTCACGCTATAAACACACTGGATAGTGACAGACGACCACTCTATAAATACACTGGATAGTGACAGACGGCCACTCTATAAATACACTGGATAGTGACAGACGGCCACTCTATAAACACACTGGATAGCGACAGATGGCCACTCTATAAATACACTGGATGGTGACAGACGGCCACTCTATAAATACACTGGATGTCGACAGAGGGCCACTCTATAAACTCACTGGATAGTGACAGACGGCCACTCTATAAACTCACTGGATAGTGACAGACGGCCACTCTATAAACACACTGGATAGTGACAGACGGTCACGCTATAAACACACTGGATAGTGACAGACGGCCACTCTATAAATACACTGGATGGTGACAGACGACCACTCTATAAACTCACTGGATAGCGACAGACGGCCACTCTAAAAATACACTGGATGGTGACAGAAGACCACTCTATAAACTCACTGGATAGCGACAGACGGCCACTCTATAAATACACTGGATGGTGACAGAGGGCTACTCTATAAACTCACTGGATAGTGACAGACGGTCATTCTATAAACACACTGGATAGTGACAGACGACTACTCTATAAACACACTGGATAGTGACAGTCGGCCACTCTATAAACACGTTGGATAGTGACAGACGACCACTGTATAAACACACTGGATAGTGTCAGACGGCCATTCTATAAACACGTTGGATAGTGACAGACGACCACTGTATAAACACACTGGATAGTGACAGACGGCCACTCTATAAATACACTGGATAGTGACAGATGACCACTTTATAAACACACTGTATTGTGACAGACGGCCACTCTATAAACACACTGGATGGTGACAGACGGCCACTCTATAAACACACTGGATAGTGACAGAGGGCTACTCTATTAAAACACTGGATAGTGACAGACGATCACTCTATAAACACACTTTATTATGACAGACGGCCACTCTATAAACACACTGGATGGTGACAGACGGCCACTCTATAAACACACTGGATAGTGACAGACGGTCATTCTATAAACACACTGGATAGTGACAGGGGGCCACTCTATAAATACACTGGATAGTGACAGAGGGCCACTCTATAAATACACTGGATAGTGACAGAGGGCCACTCTATAAATACACTGGATGGTGACAGAGGGCCACTCTATAAACACACTGGATAGTGACAGACGACTACTCTATAAATACACTGGATAGTGACAGACGGCCACTCTATAAATACACTGGATAGTGACAGATGACCACTCTATAAACACACTGGATAGTGACAGACGGCCTCTCTATAAACACACTGGATAGTGACAGACGGCCACTCTATAAACACCCTGGATAGTGACAGACGGTCATTCTATAAACACACTGGATAGTGACAGACGACCACTCTATAAATACACTGGATAGTGACAGACGGCCACTCTATAAATACACTGGATAGTGACAGGGGGCCACTGTATAAACACTGGATAGTGTCAGACGGCCACTCTATAAACACGTTGGGAAGTGACAGACGACCACTCTATAAACTCACTGGAAGGTGACAGACAGCCACTCTATAAACACACTGGATAGTGACAGACGGTCACGCTATAAACACTCTGGATAGTGACAGACGGCCACTCTATAAACACACTGGATAGTGAAAGACGACTACTCTATAAACACACTGGATGGTGACAGACGGCCACTCTATAAACACACTGGATAGTGACAGACGACCACTCTATAAATATACTGGATAGTGACAGAGGGCCACTCTATAAATACACTGGATGGTGACAGACGGCCACTCTATAAACACACTGGATAGTGACAGACGACCACTCTATAAATACACTGGATGGTGACAGAGGGCCACTCTATAAACACACTGGATAGTGACAGACGACTACTCTATAAATACACTGGATAGTGACAGACGGCCACTCTATAAATACACTGGATAGTGACAGATGACCACTCTATAAACACACTGGATAGTGACAGACGGCCACTCTATAAACACACTGGATAGTGACAGACGGCCACTCTATAAACACACTGGATAGTGACAGACGGCCACTCTATAAATACACTGGATGGTGACAGAGGGCCACTCTATAAACACACTGGATGGTGACTGAGGGCTACTCTATAAACTCACTGGATAGTGACAGACGACCACTCTATAAACTCACTGGATAGTGACAGACGGCCACGCTATAAACACACTGGATAGTGACAGACGGCCACTCTATAAACACACTGGATAGTGACAGACGGCCACTCTATAAACACACTGGATAGCGACAGACGGCCACTCTATAAACACACTGGAAGGTGACAGACGGCCACTCTATAAACACACTGGATGGTGACTGAGGGCTACTCTATAAACTCACTGGATAGTGACAGACGACCACTCTATAAACTCACTGGATAGTGACAGACGGCCACGCTATAAACACACTGGATAGCGACAGACGGCCACTCTATAAATACACTGGATAGCGACAGACGGCCACTCTATAAACACACTGGATAGTGACAGACGGCCACTGTATAAACACACTGGATAGTGACAGACGGCTACTCTATAAACACACTGGATATTGACAGACGACCACTCTGTCAACACACTGGATAGTGACAGACGGTCATTCTATAAACGCACTGTATTGTGACAGACGGCAACTCTATTAACACACCGGATAGTGACAGACGGCCATTCTATTAACACACTGTATTGTGACAGTCGGCCACTCTATAAACACACTGGATAGTGACAGTCGGCCACTCTATAAACACGTTGGATAGTGACAGACGACCACTGTATAAACACACTGGATAGTGTCAGACGGCCATTCTATAAACACGTTGGATAGTGACAGACGACCACTCTATTAACACACTGGATTATGACAGACGGCCACTCAATAAATACACTGGATAGTGACAGATGGCCACTCTATAAACTCACTGGATAGTGACAGACAGCCACTCTATAAATACACTGGATGGTGACAGAGGGCCACTCTATAAATACACTGGATGGTGACAGAGGGCCACTCTATAAACTCTCTGGATAGTGACAGAGGGCCACTCTATTAAAACACTGGATAGTGACAGACAGCCACTCTATAAACACACTGGATAGTGACAGACGACCACTCTATAAACACCATGGTGACAGACGGCCACTCAATAAATACAATGGATAGTGACAGACGGCCTCTCTATAAACACACTGGATAGTGACAGACGGCCTCTCTATAAACACACTGGATAGTGACAGACAGCCACTCTATAAATACACTGGATGGTGACAGAGGGCCACTCTATAAATACACTGGATGGTGACAGAGGGCCACTCTATAAACTCACTGGATAGTGACAGAGGGCCACTCTATTAAAACACTGGATAGTGACAGACAGCCACTCTATAAACACACTGGATAGTGACAGACGACAACTCTATAAACACACTGGATAGCGACAGACGGCCACTCTATAAATACACTGGATAGCGACAGACGGCCACTCTATAAACACACTGGATAGTGACAGGGGGCCACTGTATAAACACTGGATAGTGTCAGACGGCCACTCTATAAACACGTTGGGAAGTGACAGACGACCACTCTATAAACTCACTGGAAGGTGACAGACAGCCACTCTATAAACACACTGGATAGTGACAGACGGTCACTCTATAAACACACTGGATAGTGACAGACGGCCACTCTATAAACACACCGGATAGTGACAGACGGTCATTCTATAAACACACTGGATAGTGACAGACGGCCACTCTATAAACACACTGGATAGCGACAGATGGCCACTCTATAAATACACTGGATGGTGACAGACGGCCACTCTATAAATACACTGGATGTCGACAGAGGGCCACTCTATAAACTCACTGGATAGTGACAGACGGCCACTCTATAAACTCACTGGATAGTGACAGACGGCCACTCTATAAACACACTGGATAGTGACAGACGGTCACGCTATAAACACACTGGATAGTGACAGTCGGCCACTCTATAAACACGTTGGATAGTGACAGACGACCACTGTATAAACACACTGGATAGTGTCAGACGGCCATTCTATAAACACGTTGGATAGTGACAGACGACCACTCTATTAACACACTGGATTATGACAGACGGCCACTCAATAAATACACTGGATAGTGACAGATGGCCACTCTATAAACTCACTGGATAGTGACAGACAGCCACTCTATAAATACACTGGATGGTGACAGAGGGCCACTCTATAAATACACTGGATGGTGACAGAGGGCCACTCTATAAACTCTCTGGATAGTGACAGAGGGCCACTCTATTAAAACACTGGATAGTGACAGACAGCCACTCTATAAACACACTGGATAGTGACAGACGACCACTCTATAAACACCATGGTGACAGACGGCCACTCAATAAATACAATGGATAGTGACAGACGGCCTCTCTATAAACACACTGGATAGTGACAGACGGCCTCTCTATAAACACACTGGATAGTGACAGACAGCCACTCTATAAATACACTGGATGGTGACAGAGGGCCACTCTATAAATACACTGGATGGTGACAGAGGGCCACTCTATAAACTCACTGGATAGTGACAGAGGGCCACTCTATTAAAACACTGGATAGTGACAGACAGCCACTCTATAAACACACTGGATAGTGACAGACGACAACTCTATAAACACACTGGATAGCGACAGACGGCCACTCTATAAATACACTGGATAGCGACAGACGGCCACTCTATAAACACACTGGATAGTGACAGGGGGCCACTGTATAAACACTGGATAGTGTCAGACGGCCACTCTATAAACACGTTGGGAAGTGACAGACGACCACTCTATAAACTCACTGGAAGGTGACAGACAGCCACTCTATAAACACACTGGATAGTGACAGACGGTCACTCTATAAACACACTGGATAGTGACAGACGGCCACTCTATAAACACACCGGATAGTGACAGACGGTCATTCTATAAACACACTGGATAGTGACAGACGGCCACTCTATAAACACACTGGATAGCGACAGATGGCCACTCTATAAATACACTGGATGGTGACAGACGGCCACTCTATAAATACACTGGATGTCGACAGAGGGCCACTCTATAAACTCACTGGATAGTGACAGACGGCCACTCTATAAACTCACTGGATAGTGACAGACGGCCACTCTATAAACACACTGGATAGTGACAGACGGTCACGCTATAAACACACTGGATAGTGACAGACGGCCACTCTATAAATACACTGGATGGTGACAGACGACCACTCTATAAACTCACTGGATAGCGACAGACGGCCACTCTATAAATACACTGGATGGTGACAGAAGACCACTCTATAAACTCACTGGATAGCGACAGACGGCCACTCTATAAATACACTGGATGGTGACAGAGGGCTACTCTATAAACTCACTGGATAGTGACAGACGGTCATTCTATAAACACACTGGATAGTGACAGACGACTACTCTATAAACACACTGGATAGTGACAGTCGGCCACTCTATAAACACGTTGGATAGTGACAGACGACCACTGTATAAACACACTGGATAGTGTCAGACGGCCATTCTATAAACACGTTGGATAGTGACAGACGACCACTGTATAAACACACTGGATAGTGACAGACGGCCACTCTATAAATACACTGGATAGTGACAGATGACCACTTTATAAACACACTGTATTGTGACAGACGGCCACTCTATAAACACACTGGATGGTGACAGACGGCCACTCTATAAACACACTGGATAGTGACAGAGGGCCACTCTATTAAAACACTGGATAGTGACAGACGATCACTCTATAAACACACTTTATTATGACAGACGGCCACTCTATAAACACACTGGATGGTGACAGACGGCCACTCTATAAACACACTGGATAGTGACAGACGGTCATTCTATAAACACACTGGATAGTGACAGGGGGCCACTCTATAAATACACTGGATAGTGACAGAGGGCCACTCTATAAATACACTGGATAGTGACAGAGGGCCACTCTATAAATACACTGGATGGTGACAGAGGGCCACTCTATAAACACACTGGATAGTGACAGACGACTACTCTATAAATACACTGGATAGTGACAGACGGCCACTCTATAAATACACTGGATAGTGACAGATGACCACTCTATAAACACACTGGATAGTGACAGACGGCCTCTCTATAAACACACTGGATAGTGACAGACGGCCACTCTATAAACACCCTGGATAGTGACAGACGGTCATTCTATAAACACACTGGATAGTGACAGACGACCACTCTATAAATACACTGGATAGTGACAGACGGCCACTCTATAAATACACTGGATAGTGACAGGGGGCCACTGTATAAACACTGGATAGTGTCAGACGGCCACTCTATAAACACGTTGGGAAGTGACAGACGACCACTCTATAAACTCACTGGAAGGTGACAGACAGCCACTCTATAAACACACTGGATAGTGACAGACGGTCACGCTATAAACACACTGGATAGTGACAGACGGCCACTCTATAAACACACTGGATAGTGACAGACGACTACTCTATAAACACACTGGATGGTGACAGACGGCCACTCTATAAACACACTGGATAGTGACAGACGACCACTCTATAAATATACTGGATAGTGACAGAGGGCCACTCTATAAATACACTGGATGGTGACAGACGGCCACTCTATAAACACACTGGATAGTGACAGACGACCACTCTATAAATACACTGGATGGTGACAGAGGGCCACTCTATAAACACACTGGATAGTGACAGACGACTACTCTATAAATACACTGGATAGTGACAGACGGCCACTCTATAAATACACTGGATAGTGACAGATGACCACTCTATAAACACACTGGATAGTGACAGACGGCCACTCTATAAACACACTGGATAGTGACAGACGGCCACTCTATAAACACACTGGATAGTGACAGACGGCCACTCTATAAATACACTGGATGGTGACAGAGGGCCACTCTATAAACACACTGGATAGTGACAGACGACTACTCTATAAATACACTGGATAGTGACAGACGGCCACTCTATAAATACACTGGATAGTGACAGATGACCACTCTATAAACACACTGGATAGTGACAGACGGCCTCTCTATAAACACACTGGATAGTGACAGACGGCCACTCTATAAACACCCTGGATAGTGACAGACGGTCATTCTATAAACACACTGGATAGTGACAGACGACCACTCTATAAATACACTGGATAGTGACAGACGGCCACTCTATAAATACACTGGATAGTGACAGGGGGCCACTGTATAAACACTGGATAGTGTCAGACGGCCACTCTATAAACACGTTGGGAAGTGACAGACGACCACTCTATAAACTCACTGGAAGGTGACAGACAGCCACTCTATAAACACACTGGATAGTGACAGACGGTCACGCTATAAACACACTGGATAGTGACAGACGGCCACTCTATAAATATACTGGATAGTGACAGAGGGCCACTCTATAAATACACTGGATGGTGACAGACGGCCACTCTATAAACACACTGGATAGTGACAGACGACCACTCTATAAATACACTGGATGGTGACAGAGGGCCACTCTATTAACACACTGGATAGTGACAGACGACTACTCTATAAATACACTGGATAGTGACAGACGGCCACTCTATAAATACACTGGATAGTGACAGATGACCACTCTATAAACACACTGGATAGTGACAGACGGCCACTCTATAAACACACTGGATAGTGACAGACGGCCACTCTATAAACACACTGGATAGTGACAGACGGCCACTCTATAAATACACTGGATAGTGACAGGGGGCCACTGTATAAACACTGGATAGTGTCAGACGGCCACTCTATAAACACGTTGGGAAGTGACAGACGACCACTCTATAAACTCACTGGAAGGTGACAGACAGCCACTCTATAAACACACTGGATAGTGACAGACGGTCACGCTATAAACACACTGGATAGTGACAGACGGCCACTCTATAAATATACTGGATAGTGACAGAGGGCCACTCTATAAATACACTGGATGGTGACAGACGGCCACTCTATAAACACACTGGATAGTGACAGACGACCACTCTATAAATACACTGGATGGTGACAGAGGGCCACTCTATAAACACACTGGATAGTGACAGACGACTACTCTATAAATACACTGGATAGTGACAGACGGCCACTCTATAAATGCACTGGATAGTGACAGATGACCACTCTATAAACACACTGGATAGTGACAGACGGCCACTCTATAAACACACTGGATAGTGACAGACGGCCACTCTATAAACACACTGGATAGTGACAGACGACCACTCTATAAATACACTGGATGGTGACAGAGGGCCACTCTATAAACACACTGGATAGTGACAGACGACTACTCTATAAATACACTGGATAAAGACAGACGGCCACTCTATAAATACACTGGATAGTGACAGATGACCACTCTATAAACACACTGGATAGTGACAGACGGCCACTCTATAAACACACTGGATAGTGACAGACGGCCTCTCTATAAACACACTGGATAGTGACAGACGGCCACTCTATAAACACCCTGGATAGTGACAGACGGTCATTCTATAAACACACTGGATAGTGACAGACGACCACTCTATAAATACACTGGATAGTGACAGACGGCCACTTTATAAACACTGGATAGTGTCAGACGGCCACTCTATAAACACGTTGGGTAGTGACAGACGACCACTCTATAAACTCACTGGAAGGTGACAGACAGCCACTCTATAAACACACTGGATAGTGACAGACGGCCACTCTATAAATACACTGGATAGTGACAGGGGGCCACTGTATAAACACTGGATAGTGTCAGACGGCCACTCTATAAACACGTTGGGTAGTGACAGACGACCACTCTATAAACTCACTGGAAGGTGACAGACAGCCACTCTATAAACACACTGGATAGTGACAGACGGTCACGCTATAAACACACTGGATAGTGACAGACGGCCACTCTATAAATATACTGGATAGTGACAGAGGGCCACTCTATAAATACACTGGATGGTGACAGACGGCCACTCTATAAACACACTGGATGGTGACAGACGGCCACTCTATAAATTCACTGGATAGTGACAGACGGCCACTCTATAAACACACTGGATAGTGACAGACGGTCATTCTATAAACACACTGGATAGTGACAGACGACCACTCTATAAATACACTGGATAGTGACAGACAGCCACTCTATAAATACACTGGATAGTGACAGGGGGCCACTGTATAAACACTGGATAGTGTCAGACGGCCACTCTATAAACACGTTGGATAGTGACAGACGACCACTCTATAAACTCACTGGAAGGTGACAGACAGCCACTCTATAAACACAGTGGATAGTGACAGACGGTCACGCTATAAACACACTGGATAGTGACAGACGGCCACTCTATAAATACACTGGATAATGACAGAGGGCCACTCTATAAACTCACTGGATAGTGACAGACGACCACTCTATAAACACACTGGATAGTGACAGAGGGCCACTCTATAAACTCACTGGATAGTGACAGAGGGCCACTCTATAAATACACTGGAAAGTGACAGACGGCCACTCTATAAATACACTGTATTGTGACAGACGGCCATTCTATTAACACACTGGATGGTGACAGAGGGCCACTCTATAAACACACTGTATTGTGACAGCCGGCAACTATATTAACACACCGGATAGTGACAGAGGGCCACTCTATAAACACACTGGATGGTGACAGAGGGCCACTCTATTAACACACTGGATAGTGACAGAGGGCCATTCTATAAACACACTGTATTGTGACAGACGGCCACTCTATAAACACACTGGATAGTGACAGACGGCCACTCTATAAACACACCGGATAGTGACAGACGGTCATTCTATAAACACACTGGATAGTGACAGACGGCCACTCTATAAACACACTGGATAGCAACAGATGGCCACTCTATAAATACACTGGATGGTGACAGACGGCCACTCTATAAATACACTGGAATTCGACAGAGGGCCACTCTATAAACTCACTGGATAGTGACAGACGGCCACTCTATAAACTCACTGGATAGTGACAGACGGCCACTCTATAAACACACTGGATAGTGACAGACGGTCACGCTATAAACACACTGGATAGTGACAGACGGCCACTCTATAAATACACTGGATGGTGACAGACGACCACTCTATAAACTCACTGGATAGCGACAGACGGCCACTCTATAAATACACTGGATGGTGACAGAAGACCACTCTATAAACTCACTGGATAGCGACAGACGGCCACTCTATAAATACACTGGATGGTGACAGAGGGCTACTCTATAAACTCACTGGATAGTGACAGACGGTCATTCTATAAACACACTGGATAGTGACAGACGACTACTCTATAAACACACTGGATAGTGACAGTCGGCCACTCTATAAACACGTTGGATAGTGACAGACGACCACTGTATAAACACACTGGATAGTGTCAGACGGCCATTCTATAAACACGTTGGATAGTGACAGACGACCACTGTATAAACACACTGGATAGTGACAGACGGCCACTCTATAAATACACTGGATAGTGACAGATGACCACTTTATAAACACACTGTATTGTGACAGACGGCCACTCTATAAACACACTGGATGGTGACAGACGGCCACTCTATAAACACACTGGATAGTGACAGAGGGCCACTCTATTAAAACACTGGATAGTGACAGACGATCACTCTATAAACACACTTTATTATGACAGACGGCCACTCTATAAACACACTGGATGGTGACAGACGGCCACTCTATAAACACACTGGATAGTGACAGACGGTCATTCTATAAACACACTGGATAGTGACAGAGGGCCACTCTATAAATACACTGGATAGTGACAGAGGGCCACTCTATAAATACACTGGATAGTGACAGAGGGCCACTCTATAAATACACTGGATGGTGACAGAGGGCCACTCTATAAACACACTGGATAATGACAGACGACTACTCTATAAATACACTGGATAGTGACAGACGGCCACTCTATAAATACACTGGATAGTGACAGATGACCACTCTATAAACACACTGGATAGTGACAGACGGCCTCTCTATAAACACACTGGATAGTGACAGACGGCCACTCTATAAACACCCTGGATAGTGACAGACGGTCATTCTATAAACACACTGGATAGTGACAGACGACCACTCTATAAATACACTGGATAGTGTCAGACGGCCACTCTATAAATACACTGGATAGTGACAGGGGGCCACTGTATAAACACTGGATAGTGTCAGACGGCCACTCTATAAACACGTTGGGTAGTGACAGACGACCACTCTATAAACTCACTGGAAGGTGACAGACAGCCACTCTATAAACACACTGGATAGTGACAGACGGTCACGCTATAAACACACTGGATAGTGACAGACGGTCACTCTATAAACACACTGGATAGTGACAGACGGCCACTCTATAAATATACTGAATAGTGACAGAGGGCCACTCTATAAACACACTGGATGGTGACAGACGGCCACTCTATAAACACACTGGATAGTGACAGACGACCACTCTATAAATACACTGGATAGTGACAGACGGCCACTCTATAAATACACTGGATAGTGACAGGGGGCCACTGTATAAACACTGGATAGTGACAGACGACCACTCTATAAACTCACTGGAAGGTGACAGACAGCCACTCTATAAACACACTGGATAGTGACAGACGGTCACGCTATAAACACACTGGATAGTGACAGACGACCACTCTATAAATACACTGGATAGTGACAGACGGCCACTGTATAAACACTGGATAGTGACAGACGACCACTCTATAAATACACTGGATAGTGACAGACGGCCACTCTATAAATACACTGGATAGTGACAGAGGGCCACTCTATAAACTCACTGGATAGTGACAGACGGCCACTCTATAAATACACTGGAAAGTGACAGACGGCCACTCTATAAATACACTGTATTGTGACAGCCGGCAACTATATTAACACACCGGATAGTGACAGAGGGCCACTCTATCAACACACTGGATGGTGACAGAGGGCCACTCTATTAACACACTGGATAGTGACAGAGGGCCATTCTATAAACACACTGTATTGTGACAGACGGCCACTCTATAAACACACTGGATAGTGACAGACGGCCACTCTATAAACACACTGGATAGTGACAGACGGTCATTCTATAAACACACTGGATAGTGACAGACGGCCACTCTATTAACACACTGGATAGCGACAGATGGCCACTCTATTAAAACACTGGATAGTGACTGAGGGCTACTCTATAAACTCACTGGATAGTGACAGACGACCACTCTATAAATACACTGGATAGTGACAGAGGGCCACTCTATAAACACACTGGATGGTGACAGAGGGCCACTCTATTAATACACTGGATAGTGACAGAGGGCCATTCTATAAACACACTGTATTGTGACAGACGGCCACTCTATAAACACACTGGATAGTGACAGACGGCCACTCTATAAACACACTGGATAGTGACAGACGGTCATTCTATAAACACACTGGATGGTGAAAGACGGCAACTCTATAAATACACTGGATGTCGACAGAGGGCCACTCTATAAACTCACTGGATAGTGACAGACGGCCACTCTATAAATACACTGGATAGTGACAGATGACCACTCTATAAACACACTGGATAGTGACAGACGGCCTCTCTATAAACACACTGGATAGTGACAGACGGCCACTCTATAAACACCCTGGATAGTGACAGACGGTCATTCTATAAACACACTGGATAGTGACAGACGACCACTCTATAAATACACTGGATAGTGACAGACGGCCACTCTATAAATACACTGGATAGTGACAGGGGGCCACTGTATAAACACTGGATAGTGTCAGACGGCCACTCTATAAACACGTTGGGAAGTGACAGACGACCACTCTATAAACTCACTGGAAGGTGACAGACAGCCACTCTATAAACACACTGGATAGTGACAGACGGTCACGCTATAAACACACTGGATAGTGACAGACGGCCACTCTATAAACACACTGGATAGTGACAGACGACTACTCTATAAACACACTGGATGGTGACAGACGGCCACTCTATAAACACACTGGATAGTGACAGACGACCACTCTATAAATATACTGGATAGTGACAGAGGGCCACTCTATAAATACACTGGATGGTGACAGACGGCCACTCTATAAACACACTGGATAGTGACAGACGACCACTCTATAAATACACTGGATGGTGACAGAGGGCCACTCTATAAACACACTGGATAGTGACAGACGACTACTCTATAAATACACTGGATAGTGACAGACGGCCACTCTATAAATACACTGGATAGTGACAGATGACCACTCTATAAACACACTGGATAGTGACAGACGGCCACTCTATAAACACACTGGATAGTGACAGACGGCCACTCTATAAACACACTGGATAGTGACAGACGGCCACTCTATAAATACACTGGATGGTGACAGAGGGCCACTCTATAAACACACTGGATAGTGACAGACGACTACTCTATAAATACACTGGATAGTGACAGACGGCCACTCTATAAATACACTGGATAGTGACAGATGACCACTCTATAAACACACTGGATAGTGACAGACGGCCTCTCTATAAACACACTGGATAGTGACAGACGGCCACTCTATAAACACCCTGGATAGTGACAGACGGTCATTCTATAAACACACTGGATAGTGACAGACGACCACTCTATAAATACACTGGATAGTGACAGACGGCCACTCTATAAATACACTGGATAGTGACAGGGGGCCACTGTATAAACACTGGATAGTGTCAGACGGCCACTCTATAAACACGTTGGGAAGTGACAGACGACCACTCTATAAACTCACTGGAAGGTGACAGACAGCCACTCTATAAACACACTGGATAGTGACAGACGGTCACGCTATAAACACACTGGATAGTGACAGACGGCCACTCTATAAATATACTGGATAGTGACAGAGGGCCACTCTATAAATACACTGGATGGTGACAGACGGCCACTCTATAAACACACTGGATAGTGACAGACGACCACTCTATAAATACACTGGATGGTGACAGAGGGCCACTCTATTAACACACTGGATAGTGACAGACGACTACTCTATAAATACACTGGATAGTGACAGACGGCCACTCTATAAATACACTGGATAGTGACAGATGACCACTCTATAAACACACTGGATAGTGACAGACGGCCACTCTATAAACACACTGGATAGTGACAGACGGCCACTCTATAAACACACTGGATAGTGACAGACGGCCACTCTATAAATACACTGGATAGTGACAGGGGGCCACTGTATAAACACTGGATAGTGTCAGACGGCCACTCTATAAACACGTTGGGAAGTGACAGACGACCACTCTATAAACTCACTGGAAGGTGACAGACAGCCACTCTATAAACACACTGGATAGTGACAGACGGTCACGCTATAAACACACTGGATAGTGACAGACGGCCACTCTATAAATATACTGGATAGTGACAGAGGGCCACTCTATAAATACACTGGATGGTGACAGACGGCCACTCTATAAACACACTGGATAGTGACAGACGACCACTCTATAAATACACTGGATGGTGACAGAGGGCCACTCTATAAACACACTGGATAGTGACAGACGACTACTCTATAAATACACTGGATAGTGACAGACGGCCACTCTATAAATGCACTGGATAGTGACAGATGACCACTCTATAAACACACTGGATAGTGACAGACGGCCACTCTATAAACACACTGGATAGTGACAGACGGCCACTCTATAAACACACTGGATAGTGACAGACGACCACTCTATAAATACACTGGATGGTGACAGAGGGCCACTCTATAAACACACTGGATAGTGACAGACGACTACTCTATAAATACACTGGATAAAGACAGACGGCCACTCTATAAATACACTGGATAGTGACAGATGACCACTCTATAAACACACTGGATAGTGACAGACGGCCACTCTATAAACACACTGGATAGTGACAGACGGCCTCTCTATAAACACACTGGATAGTGACAGACGGCCACTCTATAAACACCCTGGATAGTGACAGACGGTCATTCTATAAACACACTGGATAGTGACAGACGACCACTCTATAAATACACTGGATAGTGACAGACGGCCACTTTATAAACACTGGATAGTGTCAGACGGCCACTCTATAAACACGTTGGGTAGTGACAGACGACCACTCTATAAACTCACTGGAAGGTGACAGACAGCCACTCTATAAACACACTGGATAGTGACAGACGGCCACTCTATAAATACACTGGATAGTGACAGGGGGCCACTGTATAAACACTGGATAGTGTCAGACGGCCACTCTATAAACACGTTGGGTAGTGACAGACGACCACTCTATAAACTCACTGGAAGGTGACAGACAGCCACTCTATAAACACACTGGATAGTGACAGACGGTCACGCTATAAACACACTGGATAGTGACAGACGGCCACTCTATAAATATACTGGATAGTGACAGAGGGCCACTCTATAAATACACTGGATGGTGACAGACGGCCACTCTATAAACACACTGGATGGTGACAGACGGCCACTCTATAAATTCACTGGATAGTGACAGACGGCCACTCTATAAACACACTGGATAGTGACAGACGGTCATTCTATAAACACACTGGATAGTGACAGACGACCACTCTATAAATACACTGGATAGTGACAGACAGCCACTCTATAAATACACTGGATAGTGACAGGGGGCCACTGTATAAACACTGGATAGTGTCAGACGGCCACTCTATAAACACGTTGGATAGTGACAGACGACCACTCTATAAACTCACTGGAAGGTGACAGACAGCCACTCTATAAACACAGTGGATAGTGACAGACGGTCACGCTATAAACACACTGGATAGTGACAGACGGCCACTCTATAAATACACTGGATAATGACAGAGGGCCACTCTATAAACTCACTGGATAGTGACAGACGACCACTCTATAAACACACTGGATAGTGACAGAGGGCCACTCTATAAACTCACTGGATAGTGACAGAGGGCCACTCTATAAATACACTGGAAAGTGACAGACGGCCACTCTATAAATACACTGTATTGTGACAGACGGCCATTCTATTAACACACTGGATGGTGACAGAGGGCCACTCTATAAACACACTGTATTGTGACAGCCGGCAACTATATTAACACACCGGATAGTGACAGAGGGCCACTCTATAAACACACTGGATGGTGACAGAGGGCCACTCTATTAACACACTGGATAGTGACAGAGGGCCATTCTATTAACACACTGGATAGTGACAGAGGGCCATTCTATAAACACACTGGATAGTGACAGACGGCCACTCTATAAACACACCGGATAGTGACAGACGGTCATTCTATAAACACACTGGATAGTGACAGACGGCCACTCTATAAACACACTGGATAGCAACAGATGGCCACTCTATAAATACACTGGATGGTGACAGACGGCCACTCTATAAATACACTGGAATTCGACAGAGGGCCACTCTATAAACTCACTGGATAGTGACAGACGGCCACTCTATAAACTCACTGGATAGTGACAGACGGCCACTCTATAAACACACTGGATAGTGACAGACGGTCACGCTATAAACACACTGGATAGTGACAGACGGCCACTCTATAAATACACTGGATGGTGACAGACGACCACTCTATAAACTCACTGGATAGCGACAGACGGCCACTCTATAAATACACTGGATGGTGACAGAAGACCACTCTATAAACTCACTGGATAGCGACAGACGGCCACTCTATAAATACACTGGATGGTGACAGAGGGCTACTCTATAAACTCACTGGATAGTGACAGACGGTCATTCTATAAACACACTGGATAGTGACAGACGACTACTCTATAAACACACTGGATAGTGACAGTCGGCCACTCTATAAACACGTTGGATAGTGACAGACGACCACTGTATAAACACACTGGATAGTGTCAGACGGCCATTCTATAAACACGTTGGATAGTGACAGACGACCACTGTATAAACACACTGGATAGTGACAGACGGCCACTCTATAAATACACTGGATAGTGACAGATGACCACTTTATAAACACACTGTATTGTGACAGACGGCCACTCTATAAACACACTGGATGGTGACAGACGGCCACTCTATAAACACACTGGATAGTAACAGAGGGCCACTCTATTAAAACACTGGATAGTGACAGACGATCACTCTATAAACACACTTTATTATGACAGACGGCCACTCTATAAACACACTGGATGGTGACAGACGGCCACTCTATAAACACACTGGATAGTGACAGACGGTCATTCTATAAACACACTGGATAGTGACAGAGGGCCACTCTATAAATACACTGGATAGTGACAGAGGGCCACTCTATAAATACACTGGATAGTGACAGAGGGCCACTCTATAAATACACTGGATGGTGACAGAGGGCCACTCTATAAACACACTGGATAATGACAGACGACTACTCTATAAATACACTGGATAGTGACAGACGGCCACTCTATAAATACACTGGATAGTGACAGATGACCACTCTATAAACACACTGGATAGTGACAGACGGCCTCTCTATAAACACACTGGATAGTGACAGACGGCCACTCTATAAACACCCTGGATAGTGACAGACGGTCATTCTATAAACACACTGGATAGTGACAGACGACCACTCTATAAATACACTGGATAGTGTCAGACGGCCACTCTATAAATACACTGGATAGTGACAGGGGGCCACTGTATAAACACTGGATAGTGTCAGACGGCCACTCTATAAACACGTTGGGTAGTGACAGACGACCACTCTATAAACTCACTGGAAGGTGACAGACAGCCACTCTATAAACACACTGGATAGTGACAGACGGTCACGCTATAAACACACTGGATAGTGACAGACGGTCACTCTATAAACACACTGGATAGTGACAGACGGCCACTCTATAAATATACTGAATAGTGACAGAGGGCCACTCTATAAATACACTGGATGGTGACAGACGGCCACTCTATAAACACACTGGATAGTGACAGACGACCACTCTATAAATACACTGGATAGTGACAGACGGCCACTCTATAAATACACTGGATAGTGACAGGGGGCCACTGTATAAACACTGGATAGTGACAGACGACCACTCTATAAACTCACTGGAAGGTGACAGACAGCCACTCTATAAACACACTGGATAGTGACAGACGGTCACGCTATAAACACACTGGATAGTGACAGACGACCACTCTATAAATACACTGGATAGTGACAGACGGCCACTGTATAAACACTGGATAGTGACAGACGACCACTCTATAAATACACTGGATAGTGACAGACGGCCACTCTATAAATACACTGGATAGTGACAGAGGGCCACTCTATAAACTCACTGGATAGTGACAGACGGCCACTCTATAAATACACTGGAAAGTGACAGACGGCCACTCTATAAATACACTGTATTGTGACAGCCGGCAACTATATTAACACACCGGATAGTGACAAAGGGCCACTCTATCAACACACTGGATGGTGACAGAGGGCCACTCTATTAACACACTGGATAGTGACAGAGGGCCATTCTATAAACACACTGTATTGTGACAGACGGCCACTCTATAAACACACTGGATAGTGACAGACGGCCACTCTATAAACACACTGGATAGTGACAGACGGTCATTCTATAAACACACTGGATAGTGACAGACGGCCACTCTATTAACACACTGGATAGCGACAGATGGCCACTCTATTAAAACACTGGATAGTGACTGAGGGCTACTCTATAAACTCACTGGATAGTGACAGACGACCACTCTATAAATACACTGGATAGTGACAGAGGGCCACTCTATAAACACACTGGATGGTGACAGAGGGCCACTCTATTAATACACTGGATAGTGACAGAGGGCCATTCTATAAACACACTGTATTGTGACAGACGGCCACTCTATAAACACACTGGATAGTGACAGACGGCCACTCTATAAACACACTGGATAGTGACAGACGGTCATTCTATAAACACACTGGATGGTGAAAGACGGCAACTCTATAAATACACTGGATGTCGACAGAGGGCCACTCTATAAACTCACTGGATAGTGACAGACGGCCACTCTATAAACTCACTGGATAGTGACAGACGGCCACTCTATAAACACACTGGATAGTGACAGACGGTCGCGCTATAAACACACTGGATAGTGACAGACGGCCACTCTATAAATACACTGGATGGTGACAGACGACCACTCTATAAACTCACTGGATAGCGACAGACGGCCACTCTATAAGTACACTGGATGGTGACAGAGGGCTACTCTATAAACTCACTGGATAGTGACAGACGGTCATTCTATAAACACACTGGATAGTGACAGACGACTACTCTATAAACACACTGGATAGTGACAGTCGGCCACTCTATAAACACGTTGGATAGTGACAGACGACCACTGTATAAACACACTGGATAGTGTCAGACGGCCATTCTATAAACACGTTGGATAGTGACAGACGACCACTGTATAAACACACTGGATAGTGACAGACGGCCACTCTATAAATACACTGGATAGTGACAGATGACCACTTTATAAACACACTGTATTGTGACAGACGGCCACTCTATAAACACACTGGATGGTGACAGACGGCCATTCTATAAACACACTGGATAGTGACAGAGGGCCATTCTATTAAAACACTGGATAGTGACAGACGACCACTCTATAAACACACTTTATTATGACAGACGGCCACTCTATAAACACACTGGATGGTGACAGACGGCCACTCTATAAACACACTGGATAGTGACAGAGGGCCACTCTATTAAAACACTGGATAGTGACAGACGACCACTCTAAAAACACACTGGATAGTGACAGACAACTACTCTATAAACACACTGGATAGTGACATACGGCCACTCTATTAATACACTGGAAGGTGACAGAGGGCCACTCTATAAATACACTGGATGGTGACAGAGGGCCACTCTATAAATACACTGGATGGTGACAGAGGGCCACTCTATAAACTCACTGGATAGTGACAGAGGGCCACTCTATAAACACATTGGATAGTGACAGACGGCCACTCTATAAACACACTGGATAGTGACAGAGGGCCATTCTATAAACACACTGTATTGTGTCAGACGGCCACTCAATAAATACACTGGATAGTGACAGACGGCCACTGTATAAACACACTGGATAGTGACAGACGGCCACTCTATAAACACACTGGATAGTGTCAGACGGCTACTCTATAAATACACTGAATAGTGACAGACGGTCATTCTATAAACACACTGGATAGTGACAGAGGGCCACTCTATAAACTCACTGGATAGTGACAGGGGGCCACTCTATAAACACACTGTATTGTGACAGACAGCCACTCTATAAACACACTGGATAGTGACAGACGACCACTCTATAAACACACTGGA
Organism: Arcuatula senhousia; assembly: GCA_963971305.1. Lineage (NCBI taxonomy): Eukaryota > Metazoa > Mollusca > Bivalvia > Mytilida > Mytilidae > Arcuatula > Arcuatula senhousia. The sequence continues at coordinate 56,371,823 of OZ020310.1, forward strand.
TAGTGACAGAAGACTACTCTATAAACACACTGGATAGTGACAGACGGCCACTCTATAAACACACTGGATAGTGACAGACAGCCACTCTATAAACACACTGTATTGTGGCAGCCGGCAACTATATTAACACACCGGATAGTGACAGAGGGCCACTCTATAAACACACTGGATGGTGACAGAGGGCCACTCTATTAACACACTGGAAGGTGACAGAGGGCCACTCTATAAACACACTGGATGGTGACAGACGGCCACTCTATAAATACACTGGATGTCGACAGAGGGCCACTCTATAAACTCACTGGATAGTGACAGACGGCCACTCTATAAACTCACTGGATAGTGACAGACGGCCACTCTATAAACACACTGGATAGCGACAGACGGCCACTCTATAAATACACTGGATGGTGACTGAGGGCTACTCTATAAACTCACTGGATAGTGACAGACGGCCACGCTATAAACACACTGGATAGCGACAGACGGCCACTCTATAAACACACTGGAAGGTGACAGACGGCCACTCTATAAACACACTGGATGGTGACTGAGGGCTACTCTATAAACTCACTGGATAGTGACAGACGACCACTCTATAAACTCACTGGATAGTGACAGACGGCCACGCTATAAACACACTGGATAGCGACAGACGGCCACTCTATAAATACACTGGATAGCGACAGACGGCCACTCTATAAACACACTGGATAGTGACAGACGGCCACTGTATAAACACACTGGATAGTGACAGACGGCTACTCTATAAACACACTGGATATTGACAGACGGTCATTCTATAAACGCACTGTATTGTGACAGACGGCAACTCTATTAACACACCGGATAGTGACAGACGGCCATTCTATTAACACACTGTATTGTGACAGTCGGCCACTCTATAAACACACTGGATAGTGACAGTCGGCCACTCTATAAACACGTTGGATAGTGACAGACGACCACTGTATAAACACACTGGATAGTGTCAGACGGCCATTCTATAAACACGTTGGATAGTGACAGACGACCACTCTATTAACACACTGGATTATGACAGACGGCCACTCAATAAATACACTGGATAGTGACAGATGGCCACTCTATAAACTCACTGGATAGTGACAGACAGCCACTCTATAAATACACTGGATGGTGACAGAGGGCCACTCTATAAATACACTGGATGGTGACAGAGGGCCACTCTATAAACTCACTGGATAGTGACAGAGGGCCACTCTATTAAAACACTGGATAGTGACAGACAGCCACTCTATAAACACACTGGATAGTGACAGACGACCACTCTATAAACACCATGGTGACAGACGGCCACTCAATAAATACAATGGATAGTGACAGACGGCCACTCTATAAACAAACTGTATTGTGACAGACGGCCACTCTATAAATACACTGGATGGTGACAGAGGGCCACTCTATAAACTCACTGTATTGTGTCAGACGGCCACTCAATAAACACACTGGATAATGACAGACGGCCACTCTATAAACGCACTGTATTGTGTCAGACGGCCACTCAATAAACAACCTGGATAGTGACAGACGGCTACTCTTTCTAAGCTGTTGTACCGTATGAGTTGTTTATTTCGCGGGAGCTAAATTTTGCGGATTTCTAAAAACATGAAAGGTTTTTTTTCGCGGAACTCAATTTTAGCGAGAACTGTATACCAGTTTATACTTTACATATACTATTGATCTTATTTAATTTTCACAGGTTAATTTTTTCTCGAGTTGCCATGTACCGCCAAAAAAATGAAAATTAGATACCCGCGAAAAAAAACATATTCAAGCATCACTTTCCAAATTATATATTACTATTTTAAGGTCTTTGAAATGTTTTAGCAGTTCGTTATTACTTTATTTTTTTATTCCATTCTCTGACATTTGAGAGTTCGGCAATTTTGTTATAACCTTTACCTCTTGTGCATATCTAAGTCATCCAAGCAAAGTAATTTTGTTATAAACTTTACTTCCTGGACATTTGAGTCATCACAGATCGGAAATTTTGTTATAAACTTTACTTCTTGGTTATATTTCAGTCATCCAAACAAAGTAATTTTGTTACAAACTTTACTTCTTGGTTATATTTCAGTCATCCAAACAAAGTAATTTTGTTACAAACTTTACTTCTTGTGCATAAAGTCATCTCAGCTCGGAAATTTTGTAACAAACTTTACTTCTTGTACATATCTAAGTCATCCAAGCAAAGTAATTTTGTTATAAACTTTACTTCCTGGACATATTTAAGTCATAACAGCTCGGTAATTTTGTTGTAAACTTTACTTTGAAGATATTTAAGTTATCCCAGTTCGGTAATTTTGTTTATTCTCATTATTTTAGAGCCAATAGAGCGGTGGTAGATAAGTGCTGTCCTGGTAACGAATACTATGACAAAGAGAATGTCAAAAAATGTCAGACATGTCCGACCGGCATGAAGAGTCAAATGCAGAACCTTTACTGCGGTAAGTGTTTTAGGAATAGGGAAAATAAATAAACACAGAATCGTTTGTGTCTCATTACAATCTACTGAGTAGTTTTTGAGAAACCATCCGGACAAGATCATGACCGGAATTATTTGTTTAAGCCTTACAGTAAAAACAATATATCTCCCAAACATAGTGTTTTCTCCCATACATATTGTTTGGATGATAGATGGAAATAAGATTCCACCGTTGGATACACAGATGCAATAGACATATTGGATTTGTAAACAATAAACAAAGTTTTACCATTGATTTAGCTATTCGAAAGTTTATATTTCAACAAAAGAAAAACAATACTATTTTCTTCTTATACATTTTCAGGAGAAGTTGTGAAAACGGTTTTGGCGCCAACAACAGCAGGATGGACGTTTGATGCAGCAAGCGCTGGTTGTACGGCTTCCGGTACTGTCGTCGCTGGTGAAACTCTCTTCAACGAAGCTAAAAACACATATTCTCAAAAAGATTGCATCTGTGGATGGGTGAGTTCTACCGTTGTAGACTCATTAACCCCCAGGAGCCAATGTGCCGATACCACGCCATGTTCTTCATCTAACGCCCAAGGAGTCTACTGCAAGGCAAAGTACCAACTTGTCTAACAGGAGTGACCACTGATGTATCTTATTTACGAAACATAGTATGAACATTTTGTTTTTTCTTTTTATATCATATTTTGCTTAATGCCTTGCGATTTTTATATTTTTAAATGTTGAAAAACATGTATTGTAGAGATTTCGTACTATGATAGAATAACATCAAAAAGCATAATACAACTCCCTTGATAAAGAAAAAAACATCACAACAATTAAATTAATTAAGCAAACATCACATTCTATTACAGATCAAAAGTGCTCTAGAGTTAACATGTTTCCAGATATTTGGGGTTTGTATGGTCATATGATTATTTCTATCGTCCACAAGACCAAAAAAGTATACAGCAAATTGTACTTTGATTAGGGTGAAAACACCCTTGTAACAATCGATTATTGATATTTTTGTATTCAATGCGGCATATAGAATAAGCATGTTGTCGGTACTAACACGTATTTTAGAGCTCGTTCATATAAAAAACATTAAATTTGGAGGAATATTCATTTTTTATCATATGTATATCATATATGCGATAAGTATGTTTTAAATTATATTATGATTTCTTTATCTTCGGGGTTTGGTCATCAATCTTTTTTCTGCAACCGGAAAGTTTTATAATGTGATTGTCAACAGATAATGATGAAGATAATAAATAAAAGTGGTTGCTTTATATAAGTGTTTTGATAAAAGACCATTATGAGATGTGAGATACATCAACATAGACGATAATGAGATGTTAAATAAGTGTATGGGACACAACCTACATATATAACAAACGGCGATTTGAAAAAATCCACAATGAAAGACAGACAGAAGTCATTAACGTGACCAGCGGTCGCTGCCCGCCGTCTTGCATTGACCAAAAACTAAAAATACAGTTCATTAGATTTAATGCCAATCAAATTATCATAGAAAGACCCATTCAAAATATAGAACAATTAACACAAAAAACATAGGAACACATATAACCTTTGAAAAAGATTTCTGGCAAAGGAAAGGCACATAATTATAAAATATATTGGGTATAAACCAGTTTTTTGGGTTGTACTGCCTTTTTCCGGAGAAAATGACAGTCAGTTAACCAGTTAAAAACGCAAGTTCACCAATATCTTTTGATGCGTTTGTACATGAGAAAGTGACAAAGATGAAAAATATATAAATAGCAACCTTACTAAAACGTTAACAAAATAAGAAAATCAATCAATAAACTATCAAAAAAGCAGTGAATTGTAGAATATGCTTCCCATACAAATCCAAATTATGTCCCTTATGGTTTCCATAGTTTTTAAAATGTCAAAACCATAAATATAACGATGTTCGCTCTGGGGAGTGTACAAGTGTTTACGATGATTCATTTTAGTCCAGTCGATTTGTGCAGATTTTTGGCGAAATTGCTCAAAGTATGGTAAAAGCATGAAATTTGGCATGGTGGTAGAAAAAAGCGTATTAAACAATATTAGCTATGGACCCAACTCGAAAATACAAATGGCGGCCATTTTTCCAGATGGCCGGTTAATGGCATATAAAATTAAGGAATAAATCAAATAAAAATTCATTAAAAATTGTACTTTGAAGATAAATCCACCAAATTGTGTAGGACAGCTCTGCAAAATATTCTAAAGAATTAAGTAGAAAACAGTTTTCCTTAGATTGAAAATGGCTGTCATTTTAAAGATGACCGCCTCAGAAATAGCATATATATCTACATTATGAAATCATGTTTTATTCAAAGTTATTTATGCCCCCCAAATATGAATGAATGCAATTAATAAGTGCTCAAACAAATTTAAAAGAAGAGTAAACTGAATCTCTTACTGTCTATTCTGTTTGAAGATATCAGACGGGGAGTGTACATAAATATTTACATATCTAGCTAATCGGAGTAAAATTGTGTTTAGATGTGAATATTGTCATATAAGCACCTGAAACAATGAAATATATTCAGCCTGCTGCAAACCGCCTTAATATAAACTGTTCATTGCCATCTTAAAATGAAAATATCAAAGCCATAAAGACCATGAAAACTGACCAACGTTAGACTCAGAATTAAGGTCATTATTTAAATCGAATCCTAAAAAAAACAGCTTAAATACTCAAACCCATGACACAGTGGAACTCTGACAAGATTGGAAAAAGAATACACAATTTGAGTTGTTAAAAGGGGAGGCTAAATCGATGTAAAAACTATAGAGCATTATTGTTACTCAATCCTTAACAGAATAATTCTATGTTGTATTAAAGCAACTTCAGACAAAAAACTGCGAGACCAGAATTGATTAAAAAAAAAGAAACATCTTGCATTGAACAGATAGTCTGCCTGCACATCAAGCAGCCAATTCAATGAAACCGAGTTTCCTTTATATCTAATACATAGACTTCGAGGAAGCTTTCGATATCCTTGATCGAGAAATTCTGTGGAGACTTCTTGCGATCTATGGAATTCCAAACAGAATTGTTACACCAATAACGAATATGTACAGCTCTAGGAACGAAATGTTAGGTAGTGCACCCGCGAGATATAAGTAAAGAGTTTGAAATACGTCCAGGTTTTAGACATGGCTGTTTACTTTTCTTTATTTTGTTTCTTTTGGCCATGCATTGATTGGATGATTAGAAAATCACACTAGAGAAGAGGAAGTGGAATCCACCATATGTAAGAAAACATCTTTGAAATGGTTGAAAATGCTTCAAAACAGTGGTGCGTATAAAAAGAGGAGACCAAAATGAGAATTAACAAAAACAACATCAATGAATATCAGCGAAATAGATGCAATCACAAAAAAAGAAGAAGACTCACGTTGAGAGAATAACATTTTAATTATTATATATATAGAAATTGTGATTAACAACTTACGTGCAACAGATGATGAAACAGCCCTTGGAATGCCTGAAAATTATGGGAATCAAAGCAAGTATTTGTAAAGACCAAGCTTAGTAAATGAAACAGTAACTATAAATCATAGATCTGTATTTAGCATACAGGGCTATGGTTAGATCACTCTTGCTGTGCGGGTCAGAAACATGGAGCCTCACAATGGCCAACATGCAGAAACTTCAGGTATTCAGATACAAATGTCTCTGATCAATCCGAAAGATCGCCAAACAAAATTACAATGAAAACAGGCCAAAAAATACCTATTGTTCTCGAAATAGAGAAGGGTAAGCGGAAGTGGCTAGGGAGCAACAATTTGATTTCTACGGAGATGCTCTGACTGAATTTATTTTGCGTGTACTTTTAATTTTTTAAAGGTTCAATAATGTTTCAGCACAAAACGCAGTCCTGCCTTTCTTTTAATTCAAAGTACTGTCATGCCTTTTTAATTCTGGATTTTTGCCATCCTGCCTTTTTTATTTCAAATTTCACCATAGCCATCCCCCGTATGGTCGCTCCCTTTGGTAGCACATTAGGCATAGGAAAAACCAGGCCCTACAATGGACATTACAAGAAAAAAAAGGTGACCTAGACTGACATGAAGGAGATCCAAGAAAAAAAGGATTGAGAATGGTTACATGTGGAGCAGCATCAACTTTCAAAGGACAGAGGAAGATTGAGAAGCTTTGCCAGAAGCCTAGACTCCATTGGGGGTAAAATGTCTCAAGTCGGGTCATAATTAATAGGGTCCATAAATGTAGTACCCCTATTGCAGGCTGGAAAAATTGATACACATATGGATAGATAGTGTGACACCGAAAAAAAATGCTTATATAATTCTTCAAAAGGTAGGCTTTAAAAACATCATTTCGAGTTGATAGTTCCAATGTTAATATATAAATAATTCTGCCATACTATATTAAACAACGTTAACATCTTAACACAATTTTACCACAATCAGATTGATATGATTAGATATGCAGTATATTCCTGTACACTCCCCGCCTGATTCCTTCAAACGGAATCAAGATTATATTCATACATCTTATTTAATTTTTATTTATCACATATACATTGTTGTTTGGACCTATTTGGGTCATAATTTACCTTAAGTAAAAGATGATATGATTTCGTAGGTATATATGCTATGAGGCGACTATCTTTTAAATGGCAGCCATTTTGAATTTAAGGCAAACCATCTTCTAATATATTGTTCAACATAGTTTGCACTGCTATTATACATGATTTGATGCTTTTATCTTCAAAGCAGAATTTTTAATGAATTTTTATTTGATTTATTTCCTAATTCTATATTCCATCTGGCGGCCATCTTGAAAATGGCCGCCATTTTGACTTTTTGAACTGGGTCCATAGCTAATATTATTAAGTATGCTTTGTTCTACCACTTTGCTAAATTTCATGATTTTACCATCTTTTGAGCATTTTTTTCACAAATCGAATGGACTAAATTAATTTAACTTAAAACCAAAAGCAAAGATGAAATGACAACGCACAGTCAGTACACTCCCCGCCTGATATCCAAAGGACATCACTATGTAGTTCAAGTCTAATCCTTTTTGATTAAAAAAACAAGTTTATGTATTGGTCGAACTTAAGTTGTTGGATTTGCTCCTTTCCTTATGATTTTCACTCTCACGGTTCGAACTCGATCGTCCTCGCTTTTGAAAATTTGTGTGACAAGTCCAACAGGCTAGTTGTTCCTATAAATTTGCGAGTCTTTCATTAACACAACACCACCTTCTGATTTGTTCGGTTGTGAATCTTTCCACTTTCGTCTTAGTTGAAGTGATAGTAAGTATTTGTCAAAAGAGATTTGCCAATAATTGAACACGCTTCCGTTGAGCAGAACAAAGATTCTTGATGTCATCCGCACACAATTCCACTTCAACCAGATTAGTCTTTTGCGTTAACAACAATGCCAGACTTAGTACTTCGGGCTGTTCGGGATCATTCGACACGGTTACGATTAGCCTGGAATTAATAATTCCTTAGACATCATACATAAACGTCGAAAGTACATCATGTGTAAGATATCTTTGTGTCATTTCGGAAAGGGTCGAAATCAATATCTTTCTCGCCACGCCGATCATCCTTTCCCATGCTCTTCCCATATGAGAAGCATGAGGAGGGTTGAATTTCCAGATGGTTGTGTTGTCAGTCAGAAAGTCCTTAACACGTTCATCTTCTACATTGGTGGCTTGTACGCCCAAACCATCTGTTGCTCCAACAAAATTTGTGCTGCGGTCGGAACGAAATTCTTTTACGGGTCAACGGATTGAGACAAGTCGCCTTAAAGCATTAATGAATGCACTGGATGAAAGTTCATCAATCAGTTCTATGTCAACTGCCCGTATTGTCGAGCATGTAAACATGAAAGCCCATCTCTGACTGTTTGCATGTCCGCCCCCTGTTTTTTCTTGATACAATGGTCAATGGACCAAACGTATCGACTCCATAACATAAGTAAACGGTGGAACGGCGATTACACAATCTTCTGGTAAGTTTGCCATCTTTTGAAGTTGTTGTGACCCACGATTTTGCCTACATTTTACACATTTAAAGATGGTTGATGAGATCAGTTGTTTGCCGCCCGTTATCCAAAACCCAGCTGTTCTTATTTCTCCGGCCGTAAAGTGTCGTCCTTGATGTTTGATTTTTTATGAAAGTGTCTGACTATAAGAGTAGCAATGTGGTTTGTTCAAGGAATAATGACTGGGTGCTTTTCTTTGGACGTAATGTCTGCTTGGTTTAATCGACCTCCAACTCAACGAATATCTTTTCTGTCGACAAACGGGTTTAACGGTGCAAGAAGCAGTTACACCAAATGGGGTATCCGAATGTCAAAAATCCGAAAGGGCAGAGACAAAACAAGTAAACGCCAACAAGAACGGGACAAAAGGGGACAAAAACAGACAACATGTAAAACATGGAAACACAAAAATAACTGAATATCAATCAAGAACGCGAACTCAAGTCAAAACGAAAGTGAGCTCATGTGCTCCGGAAGAGTAAGCAGTTCCTGCTTCCTATAGCACACCCGTCACGTTGCCAACAGACAAATCAGTGTGTCAAATCCGGTAAAGGAAGGCAAATCAAAACCCTATTGCAAACCAAGCGGTTGTAGCCGATATCAAGAACGATAGCAGTAAGTCTATAAATGTTAGACTTTGGGTCAGTGACCGGATTTTCTAGACATTCCTTGTACAAGGTTTTGAGTTTAGAAAGGGGAATAGAATACAGTTTAGTTCGAATGTGATGAATCCCTAGAGGTTTTTGGAAAAAAGGAAGCAATCCATCAATAGATACATCGCAAACATTTGGTGCATTGTATTTACGATGTCCACGACTGCGTCTTTCCTTTTTTTCAAAGAAATTCATCACATTAACATCACTGCATCTAGTTTAGTTTACTTGTTTTCGAAAGAGGTTTGTTGCACTCCAGATCTTCTATTTCTCGCCCGTACATCTATTTTTGAACGGTTTTGATGACAAGAAATTCAGCTTCAGCGTAATCATCTGACGAATTCGAATTGTCATTAGAACTTCCTGTCTCCATTTTCGCTTTGAAATTCTTGATGAATCTTTTTAATGTAACAATAGATCTCAAGAGTCTATTCCATTGCAAGAATTTCTCAAGACGACGGCCTATTGATTTCTGTTCAACAGTAGTTTTTATTGTCTTAATTTCAGGGCGTAGCTCTTTATCATCCTCAACATTTACTAGCTCGTTTTTAACTTTCTAGTTCTTTCGATAAAGACGATTTCGCGGGTTCTTTGAGCCATATACTGTTCTTTATATTTGATGTTCCCCTAGAAGCTACATCGGCAGGATTTTTATCAGTTGGGACGTAGTTTCATTGTTCCGGAGCATCTTCCGGAGCACCTGAGTTAACTTTAGTTGCGACTGGAGTTCGTGTTGTTGATTGATATTCAGTTTTTTTGTGTTTCCATGTTTTACATGTTGTCTGTTTTTGCCCCGTACTTGTTGGTACTTCTGCTTCTTCCGGTTCACACACTTTTCTGATTTTCTTTGCCCTGCTGCTAACGTACGTATAAAATCTCCTCGTAGATGTATCCTAAGACGACTCTTTGGTCCGTGTAAAACCTGACGTTTTTCATTGACAAATTCAATTCGTCACATATCGTCTCGGCTACTTCAACTGCCATTACAGCTAGGCATAATTCCAGTCTTTGTATTGTCGTCCCATGGGTTGGAGATACTTTCTCTTTGCCCATTACAAATCCAGCTGCAGAACTCTCTCCTAACTGAGTGCAAAAATAAGATGTGGAAGCAATAGCTTTTTTGGAGGCATCGCATTAGATGTGAGGTTGTTTTTGAGAAGCGGGCGAAAAAGATATTGCACTGAAAGTTTTTGGAATTTGCAGATGTTGTAGCTCATTAAGTGATCTTCTCCAATAATTCCATTCGTTGCGGTATCTGTCCGGTAGCGGTTGTTCCTTTGTGTGACTCATTATATTTCGCAGGATGACGTTTCCTTCTATCGTTACAGGCGCTACAAACCCAAGAGGGTCAAAGTGACTGTTTATCGTAGAAAGCACCTCCCTTCTCGTGAAGGGCTTTTCATCTGCAGAAACACGAAACATGAAGGTGTCAGATTCAAATAATAACGTAAGATTATATAAACCGTATAAATTAAAGACAGCGATGGTCCTGAGAGGTACATTTATATGTTCTTTGAAATAGAATAATGGTAATAACAAAATTTACGAACTTGGAGAATTAATCTCAAATGTCCATGAAAAAAGACAAATCAAGGAAGACATACCGGAAAAATTGAAGACCGCAATGGTCCTGACTTGCAGAAATGATGTTTGAAGCAATAATGTATGCGGGCGCACAACAGAGAATCACTTTTTTGTTACTTATTGCTTTTCTTCAAATAAACGGGATCGACAAAAACATCTATAGGGAAAAGCATGAATGAACAATTCGAAATCAGTGTGAATTTATCGTGGCTTAAATATAGGTAGTTCTCGAATAGAGGTAATAACAAAATTACCGAACTTGGAGGATCAATCTCAAATGTCCATGAAAAAAGACAAAACAAGGAAAACATACCGGAAAATTGAAGACCACAATGTTCCTGACTTTGTACAGGAATTTCATTAAAAAGAGTGGTTTAAATTTAGACGAGTAATATGTCTTTTGCTACGTTACAAATAACAGAAAATAAAATCCTCGATCCAAGCGCATGTGGTCTGCTTGGACTTCAAAATTTATATGATATTCCTAGTCGGTTTGACATTATATTCGTGATAGAGTTAGGTTGGACACAAGAACTGTCCATACTAAACCTTTTTTATATACATACAAATATTTCGATCTCTCATATGAGTTCAAAAGATATCATGTATAATGTTTTGAATACTAAAATTTGCTTATCATTAACCGTCACTGCGAGGGGTATGTAGTACCAAGCAGGAACTGCCGTTTTTAGAAGCACCTTTGTTTACTCAATTATGGCGTGATTTAGCACATTACCTAAATGTAGGTATCTCGATCATTTTCCATTTTCTCTTGATTTTGCAGTATTTTGTTTGGTGTGGGTTTCGATATTTGAATGCACCTTTAGAATACATCAAAGCTTTAAATTATCCGTCTAAATTTCAAAATTGTCTAAACCCTAAGGTTCTTCCTACCCCAGACTTAGGTTGAATATCTTAGTAATAATTTGGTTCCCCAGTTTGGTATTTTTGGTTATATTGTTCTATGCTCTTCATATTCATACAGTGTTTGGCATTTTCAATATTTTTGGTAGAGCGCCTCTGATGAGTCTTGAATAGACGAAACGCGCGTCAGGCGTAGCAAAATTTATTGTCTGGAACTCTGTTGTTATTTGTATTTGGAACACACGTGAAGGTTAGCACTGCCGGTGGAGTTTAAATTCCCCGAGGTTAGCCCGCTCCGGCACCAACACTTTTGAGTTGGAGAATACATCAAAGCTTTAAATTATCCGTCTAAATTTCAAAATTGTCTAAACCCTAAGGTTCTTCCTATCCCAGACATAGGTTGAATATCTTAGTACTAATTTGGTTCCCCAGTTTGGTATTTTTGGTTATACTGTTCTATGCTCTTCATATTCATACAGTGTTTGGCATTTTCAATTTTTTTGGTAGAGCGCCTCTGACGAGTCTTGAATAGACGAAACGCGCGTCAGGCGTAGCAAAATTTATTGTCTGGAACTTTGTTGTTATTTGTATTTAGTATATAAGTCTTTGATTTTGTGTATTGTAAGAAAAAACTAACGTTGCCCAGTCGTTACATTTTGAATTATTTGGCTATAACTTTAAACATTTTATATCATATTTTTAAGAATTTGTGTGTTATTTTTGAAATTTTGTATGTAAGTGATCATTGACTAACAGAACAACTGAATGTTCAGAATGAGATGGTCAGTCTGTAGGACGTACCCAACACCCTAAGTAACCAATAAGATAAACCTCAAATATTTTTTAGCGGAACTGAGTTTCTATTAGACTGAAAGTTTTATTGTGTGAAATAGCGAAGAAAAGTGTGTTGACATCCAGATTGCACTCGACCACTCATGCTTAGTTCTTAATTTTGCATACAATTTCAAATTCAATGCCACATTAAATCCAACAAGCCGGCTAGTTTTTGTCGTCGTTTTAATTAACATGACTAAAAAATCAATAAATCAATCAACCAACCAAAATACTACATATAATTTGCAGCAATCATATTTATTTTATAACTGTAAAATTTAGGATATCATTGATTAACGAACGCCTGGAATAGTCTTTCTCGGATTCGCCTCGGGTTTTATTAATTCATTAATTCATAAATGTCCCCCCGTCTCGTTTTAGCAGTGTTTTTTTGTTTAAATTGTATGTTAATTATAAAGTTCACTTAAAAACAATATTTTGCACAGCCATAATAGCTATTAAATAGTGTAAGAAACCGGGAGTATATTTTCCAGCTCCTTCTGGTATAATCTGGCGTTTAATGGCTCAAAAAATAACTTTGACGAAAAAACTAGAACTTCATGGCACTAATAGGTTTTAATGATCAGAAAAAAATGCTAAATTCATATTCACACTTTTTGAGGTTACAATTTATAAAAGAAGCATATTATAAGATTATAGCCATTTTTACACCGGAAGTAACTCTTTTCTTTTTTCTTTTTGTCAAAATTGTTGAATTCCTAAAGCCTATATCATAATGAAATACCATACATATTTCTTCAGTCATTTGATAAAGAAAGTTAGAAAAAAATTGACCTTTTAAAAATTTTAATGATTTTTCACATTTTTAGGGTTTGACCTTTGACCTCAAAATTAGAAAAAAATGGGACCACTTCTTATTTTTACGAATAAAGTTTTCGAATGCGTAATTAAATTGTCTTTCCAATGATATATAATATAGCCGTATTGTCTTCCGGACCATTAAGTCGATTGAATTGATATTATGGTTGCTGGCCTACGACGCGTTGATAACTTAGAGGACATCATCAATATACTAGTTCTGAAAATTGAACTATTTTTGCCTATTTTATCTTATTCGTTACGAGTTCCTGAAGAAATTCAGACTCATAAGAGTATACAAACAGGTGAGTGAGGAGAGGAGCACAATTGTGCCATTCACAAAATGGCTAGACTATTATTCTAGTCCAAATCAGGGAGCGGCGACCGTTGCTTAAGTGGTAGTGGTCATCTTTATAGCAAAATTCTGCTGCCCCACGAGCTCCATACAGATCATGGCAAGAATATTGCGACAAATACATATGTATATGAATTGATAAAAAATTCTAGACAAGGACGAATAAGGGTCATCTGACAACAATGGTTAGCTTAATCAATTCAGGTATAGAGTTCATTTTAGCAACCAGAAGCTTACTTTTTTACGGTTAAGTTATCGTTGTACGAATATCTTTCTTATTATCTTTTTAAATTAGAAATAGTGATTTTAGGGTCGTATTTATTCCAAACATGCGAATTTATTTAAATTTATCAATAATTATTTATGCTTAAACGCATGGTGGAATTTCCTTTCCATTTTTCTCAATATGGAACAATTTTCAAGATAAACAGCAGCAGCAGCAATTCAGCATGCCTATTTTATTTGTGCATTTAACAGTTTTAAATTCTTTATACAATTTTGATCATCGACGAAAACAGTGAATTTTGAACTGCTTACTCTTACTAAGTTCTTGAGTCATTATTAAGGTTAGTCACTTTGCTGTTCGTCGTTGTTGAGTAAAATGTTGTTGAAATGAGATTAGAGTTTTATAACTTTCCATGAAAATTTTTGAACGACCATGAATTAATGGAGTTTGTGTCATGTTAATGTATTTCAAATCTCATAATGATCTTTTATTAAAAAAACCACTCATATAATGCAACAACTTTTATTTATTATCTTCATCTTAATATGTTGACAATCACATTATAACAACTCTCCGGTTGCAGAAAAAAAAGATTGGTGACCAAACCCCAAAAATAGAGAAACCATAATAAATCGAAACATACTTTTTCCCGTATAGATAAACATATGATAATAAATGAATATTCCTCTAGAGCAAATGTTTATTTTTTATCCGAACGAACTTTAAAATACGTGTTTTTTGTTTTTTTTACATCAGTCGATAGTTGCTACTAAGCTAGCTATCAGTTACATTTGTCTTTTTGTCTCTTGTTCAACTGAACTCCTATTGATTGGATTTTTACTGTGTGTTAATTTGTGCTTTGTTTAGGATTATCAATATGGGGAAGGTTGCAATGGGCCCCTTAAAATTGGTTTATACCAAACACATCATATATGTGACTTTCCTTTGCTAGGAATCTTTTTAAAAGGTTTTGTTTAACCCTTTGCTTTTTGTGTTAATTGTTCTATATTTAGAATAGGTCTTTCAATGATAATTTGAATGACATTGAATCTAATGAATTGTATTTTTAGTTTTGGGGCAATGCAAGTTTCCCATAATAATTTGATTGGCATTAAATCTAATGAATTGTATTTTTAGTTTTTGGTCAATGCAAGACGGCGGGCAGCGACCGCTGGTCACGTTATACACTTCTGGCTGTCTTTCATTGTGGATTTTTCAAATCGCCGTTTGTTATATATGTAGGTTGTGTCCCATACACTTATTTAACATCTCATTATCGTCTATGTTGATGGTTGTCACATCTCATAATGATCTTTTATTAAAAACACTGATATAAAGCAACCACTTTTATTTATTATCTTCATCACAATCTGTTGACAATCTCATTATTAAACTCTCCGGTTGCAGAAAAAAGATTGATGACCAAACCCCGAAGATAAAGAAACCATAATAAACCAAAACATCCATTTCCCCAAATATGATATACATAACATGATAATAAATTAATATTCCTCCAAATTAAATGTTTTTGTATCTGAACGAACTTCAAAATACGTGTTAGTACCGAAAACATGCTTAATCAATATGCTGCATTGAAACTTAAATATCAACAATCGATTTTTTACACTGGCGTTTTCACCCCAATTAAAGTACAATAAAATATTTACCTTTTTTGTCTTGTCGACGATAGAAATAATTTGATGACCATACAAACCCCAAATACCTGGAAACATGTTAACTCTAGAGCACTTTGTACTGTAATAGACCGTGATGTTAATTTATTTAATTTAATTATTGTGGTGTTATTTCTTTATCAAGGGAGTTGCTTTACTTTTTTGATGTTATTCTATCAAAGTACAAAATCTCTACAATACATGTTTACCAACTTTAAATATAAAATCGAAGGCATTAAGCAAAAAATGAAATATAAAGAAAACAAAACAAAATGTTCATCCTATGTTCCGTAAAGATACACCAGTAGCTCCCCCTGTTAGACAAGTTGGTACTTGGCCTTGCAGTAGACTCCTTGAGCGTTAGATGAAGAACATGGCGTGGTGTCGGCACATTGGCTCCTGGGGGTTAATGAGTCTACAACAGTAGAACTCACCCATCCACAGATGCAATCTTTTTGAGAATATGAGTTTTTAGCTTCGTTGAAGAGAGTTTCACCAGCGACGACAGTACCTGCAGCCGTACAACTAGCGTTTGCTGCATTAAACACCCATCCTGCTGTTGTTGGCGCCAAAACTGTTTTCACTACTTCTCCTGAAAATGTATAAGAAGTAAATAGTATTGTTTTTCTTTGTTGAAATATAAACTTTCGTGGTAAAACTTTTGTTTATTGCTTACAGATCCAATATGTCTATTGCATCTGTGTATCCAACGGTGGAATCTTATTTCCATCTATTATCCAAACAATACGTTTGGGAGAAAACACTATGCTTGGGAGATATATTGTTTTTACTGTAGGGTTTTAAAAAAATTCTTCCGGTCATGAACTTGTCCGGACGGTTTCTCAAAAACTACTCAATAGATTGTAATGAGACACAAACTATTTTCCGGCTATTTAGTTTCCTAAAATACTTACCACAATAAATATTCTGCATTTGACTCTTCATGCCGGTCGGACATGTCTGACATTTAGTGGTATTCTCTTTATCATAGTATTCGTTTCCGGAACAGCACTGATCTACATCCGCTCTCTTGGCTCTGAAATGGTGAGATTAAACAAATTTAACGAGCCGTGACAACTTAAATGTCTCAGAAGTATAGGTTATAACAAAAATTACATAGCTGGTATGACTTAATTATGTACAAGGTAAAGTTTATAACAAAATTACCGAGCTGTGAGAACTTAAATATGTACAAGATATAAAGTTTATAACAAAATTAACGAGATGGGATGACTTAAACGAGATGGGATGACTTAAATATGTACAAGATGTAAAGTTTATAACAAAATTACCGAGCTGTGATGACTTAAATATGTACAAGATGTAAAGTTTATAACAAAATTACCGAGCTGTGATGACATAAATATGTGCAAGATGTAAAGTTTATGACAAAATTACTGAGCTTGGATGACTTAAATATGTACAAGAATTAAAGTTTATAACAAAATTACCGAACTGGGATGTCTTTATGCACAAGAAGTTAAGGTTATAAAAAAAATTACCGAACTCTCAAATGTCAGAGAATACACAATGAAGTTATAACGAACTGCTAAAACATATCAAAGATCTTGAGTGCTAATCTCTGTAAGAATCAGGCGATGAGTGAATCATGATTTTAAAAACACACAAGTTTGATTTCAAAATACTGTTCAAAATGCTCAAAAAGTAACAAAAAATGCATTGACACTACTCAAAAGTGTCAGCAACTTGAGATATAT
This sequence comes from Arcuatula senhousia, assembly GCA_963971305.1. Lineage (NCBI taxonomy): Eukaryota > Metazoa > Mollusca > Bivalvia > Mytilida > Mytilidae > Arcuatula > Arcuatula senhousia. The sequence goes on from OZ020310.1 coordinate 56,389,070, forward strand.
TTTGGTTGAAATGCATATAATATTTGGATCTAAGGGAGATAACTCGTTTCAAGTCCTACTAAATCCCTATCATTGTAACAGAAATTTTTCTCCATCCTCTGACACTGGAAATGACAACTAATGATTGTTTCTTGATTAGAAGGCTATTTTGAATGACAATGCATTGTCAAAACCTTGTGTTTTTAAAATCATGATTCAAACATTTTCGATTTTGACTGATTCTTACAGAGAACTGCACTTAAGGTCTGCTAGTAACATGCAATTTGGAAAGTGATGCTTGAATACCGGTACAACAGTTTAGAACTATTGGTGGTCTGTCACTGGGTGAATTGAACTTTTGTCGATTTGATTATTAAAGTGGGTTAATTTTTGTGCTTTGTACAAAAAAAGATTATCAATAGGGGGAAGGTTGTGCCCAAAAAACTAGTTTAACCCCACCACATTTTATATGTGCCTGTCCTAAGCCAGGAATCCTTGTCATAGCTTTTGTTTGTCCCTGTCAACTATCTGGTTTTTGTTCTATGTCCAGTTTTGTCCATATTAATGTTTGATAATGTTCTGTATAATATTTTATCTTTTAATTTTCAAATGCAGCCAAAGCAAAGATCTTGTATATTATGTTCCGCACATATAATTAAAACAATAATGATAACCCGATTAAAGCATGGGCTCCTAAAAGTATTCGATTATAAACGTGTCATCTAGCAAAGAATTACCTTAAAGCTTTCGGTTCCGTGCGTTTTTCATTGAACAATTTATTTAATGGCGATGACCTCTTCTTCCTCAAGGTCAGCCCGGGGGTATTGATTGTTATGTAACTTATAGAAACCGGCAGCAGGAAGTTGTTACCAGGAGGGTCAAGATTTGTGGTCTGGTATCCCTCAAGTTTCAGATTAAATTGGGAGTACAGTGAAAATAAAGTGGTTACTTGTAATTGAGATCCTAATAAAAGAAAAACAATAATATAAATCTTCAGAAGTAATTGTAAGGTCTTTCCCTTTCCCTTTTTATTTGTTGTTGTGTGATGTTGCTAGGATTAACACAATTGTTTACATTTCTATGTCAATTTATTATTTGCAGACGTAACCACTGTAAATTTTGATAGGTAGGACCTTATAACATAAAATGGAACATGCATTTTGTATAATTCATAAAACAGTCTAATTCTAGCACGAAGTGGAAATTATAAATAAACAAAATGAACTAGTGTTTAAATTTAGCGAATAAGGAAGACCAAAAACCATCAACCAATTACGTGCTTGACATTTCGAATTTACGAAGTTCGATTGCTCCTTTGGTACATTATAGTTTTTCATTTTCAGTACTATTTTTATAACGTAGATGACTAGTCTCCAATATTGACCCCCACAAAAAAAAAGAAGAAGACAACGTAAGACAACAACAAAGAAAACTAAGTCTGACACGCATTTTGTCTTCCATGACTCTTCAGATACACTCTTTCCAAAATATTGAATCAACTATCTAAACAGTAAGTCATAGAACAATAAAACCAAAGATGTAGACTTGTAACTGGGTTACGAGGAATTCAAAGTTTTGTTTAACTTTACAAGACACTTTTTAAAAATCTAATGCATAATTCAACACAAAAGAGTCCTATGTGCCGAAACATTTATGTTAATACAATATAATCATGGGATTTTTGTTATGTTCTTTAGACCTTTAATACATAAATGTTCATGATAATTTTAACAATTTATGTAAGGATATTGAGTAAATGAACACGAGACCACATATGTTAACTCCAACTGCAATTAAATTTTAAGAGCTTTATGGCCATTTCAGAAAATTATTCCTCATCAGCAGCACTAGAACCCAAACAAAGGAAATCCACAATTCAAAAGATGTTCAAAATGAATATATATATAGCTTAGGGCAAACTACGATGGAGGGTGTTAGACCTTAGGTTTTAGAATTTACATAATTTTTTTTTTACATAAAGTACATTTAAGTTTCCATGTAAGTGTTGTAACACTGCGTTGTTCATGCACAATATTAATTGAAACATAGAATAATGAAAGATAAGTAATTGCTCATGTTCTGTCTCCCCATCAAAGAATAATGGTTTGAGTTCTTATACTTTCATTTATGAAAATGCCCATTCACAGCTCAAAGGCAAATATTACTCTAGTAGAAAGTTACACGAAGGAAGTGTCTCACCACCACCGCACGGAGAAAAATGTTACAAGGTCTGACAACTAACACCTAAGATGATATGTATACATATACCTTCAGGTGACTGTGTGTATCCTATAAAATAAAATAAAGTTATAAAAACAATAAAACTATGGATAAACGTAGATAATGCAATATGCCTTTATATGCCCTCTCCCTCACCCCAGAGATAAATTAAGGATTTGGGACCCCTCCCTCACCCCAGAGATTAGTTAAGGATTAGGTACCCCTCCCTCACCCCAGAGATAAGTTAAGGATTTGGGACCTCTCCCTCACCCCAGAGATAAGTTAAGGATTTGGTACCTCTCCCTCACCCCAGAGATTAGTTAAGGATTAGGTACCCCTCCCTCACCCCAGAGATAAGTTAAGGATTTGAGACCCCTCCCTCACCCCAGAGATAAGTTAAGGATTTGGGACCTCTCCCTCACCCCAGAGATAAGTTAAGGATTTGGTACCTCTCCCTCACCCCAGGGATTAGTTAAGGATTTGGGACCCCCCTCTGTTTTAGTTTGTATTAGGTACATACCTATCTTGTGTAGGCATATGTCTTTGGCAACTAACATCGATCGTTTGTTGTCCCCACAATTAAGATAAGGATTCGACATTGCATTGGCGCAAACCTCTGTACTACCCTCCGTGTATTCAATCGAGATGTAAAGAGATGGACTTATTACATAGTTGGTTCGACTATTCACTAATTTGTTGTCTAGATTTGTAGGGTAAATTCTCAACTTCACCTGTAATAGACAAAATGATGAAATGCGAAATAAGTACAAGCAACATAAGCGACAATGTAGAATTTCATAATGGCCAGCAATATTTATGATTTTAATTTGATAAGTGATCGCTGCTGGTGTTTTCATTTGGTCGTGGATTCCAAACATTCCTAAGATTAGATGCTATTAATTTAGGAAATATTCTACACCACAAATCTGTTACGGAACATATTCCTCCTTACTTCAAAGATAAAAGCATTCCCATAATCTCTTATTCCTACACTTCCACCATTGCACCCAAGGTTTTCAACTATAAACAAGTGTTGCGGGATTTCCAAATCAATGACCTCAAAGCAAAACCTCCAGACTGTACCTGTGAAAAGTCCCTATTCAAATAAAGTCCCTCTGGCCACGTTATCACTGGTGACTGACCTCAACATCGTGGAAAATGACTTACTTCGCGATGTTTTGGCTAAAGGACCTAAATATCGTGAGGCAAGACGAATCAACTGGAGCTATAATTTCAAAACAATTATGGATTCAGTTGAGGACTATGCCTGAAAATGTGCCAAAAAAGAACTGGAGAAAGAATGTGACGTTTTGTCAGAATGGGTAAAAGCTGTGAGGTCATTGGTTTTGAAAAGAATCAATTCTTTGAAAGGCTCAATGAGCACTAAGGCAACATCCATTTTCAGCAACGCCGATGTTGCAAAAACATTGTCCACCTTACATGACAAATATGTTGTTGTACCTGCAGACAAAGCACCAAATAACATCATAATATAACACCAAAGAAACACAAAATTGACTGTTTGACAGCTGAATTGGGGGTTGGTTTTACCAGCAATAGCACCACATACACGGCTACAACACTGTCTAAGGCGGAAATCATTGACAACCACAAATCTGTCATTTCCTCCTTCGGCCTTTCTGTTGGTGGCAATAATGATGACATTCCATCCCTGTATTGGATTCCTAAATTACATAAAAGTCCATACAAACAGCGCTTCGTTGCAGGGTCATCCAAATGTACAAATAAGCCTCTTTCAGTTCTGGTGACTTACGGCAATAAAATCCGGCCGCCAGAAATATTACGATTGTTGTTATTCTAGAAATGGTGTCAATCAAATGTGGATCCTGAAGAATTCGAAAGAACTGATGGAGATTCTTAACTCTAAATCAGTTTCATCTTGTAACAGCATCAAAACATTCGATTTCTCCACACTTTACACTTCTATTCCACATGAACATCGCGATTGGCACAGCTGATTAAGCGTAGCTGATTAAGAATGGAAAACGCAGGTACAAATATCTAATAGTCGATTATATCAAGACTTACTTTGTCATCAACGAGTCTAAGAAAAAAGAACAAATTTACAGAAGACCAAATAATCGACATGCTCAACTTTCTTATTGACAACATATTTGTTCAGTTTGGTGGACATGTTTTTCAGCAAACAATAGGGATTTCAATGGGCACTAATTGTGCACCTTTGCTTGCTGATTTGTTTCTTCATTCATATGAAGCAGACTTTTTACAATCTCTTCTAGTCAAAAAAGACCATACACTAGCTCTCTCTTTCAACCTCACGTTCCGTTATATTGATGATGTCCTTTCACTAAACAATTCTCGATTTGGTGACTTTCTCCATCTCATATATCCCCAGGTGCTTGAGATCAAGGACACAACGGATTCTAGGAAGTTTGCTTCATATTTGGATCTACATCTAGAAATTGACTCTCAAGGAAGACTTTCAGCAAGGCTCTATGACAAACGTGATGACTTCAACTTTCGAATCGTCAACTTTCCCTTCTTGTGTAGCAACATTCCGTCCGCTCCAGCTTATGGAGTTTGCGTATCTTAATTGATTGTTTACTCCAGACCATGCGGGATTTACATCGATTTCCTAAGCAGAACGACACGTCTGACGCAAAAATTGCTCACACAGGGTTATGTTGCTCCTCGGTTGCTGTCTTCATTCAAGAAATTTTACGGAAGACATCATGCACTTAAAGACAAATATGGGATTTCGATCTCTCATATGAGTTCAGATGTTGGTTTGTCATAGGGTTATGTTTTGTCTTCCTTTACCGGATTTGACACGCTGAATGGACTATTGGCAACGCGACGGGTGTGCTATAGCAATCAGGAACTGCTTACTCTTCCGGAACACCTGAGTTCACTCTTGTTTCGACTAGAGTTCGCGTTGTTGATGTTCAGTATTTTGTGTTTCCATGTTTTACATGTCTGTTTTTGTCCCGTTCTTGTTAGTGTTAACTGGTTTTTGCCCTTTCGGACTTTTGACATTCGGATAACCCATTGGTACCTCTGCTTCTTGCAAAAGAAAGACTTATTATAGATACTGTGAAAATATCTTCATGGATTCCAATTTTCGTGGTTTTCGTGGATCAGGCAAATCACGAAATTCAATTATCAACGACTCAAAAACAAATAACAAAACAGGTATAAAAACGGGTAATTTAGTTTTGCAGTATATGCATTTTTCAGAGAGTTACCTCTCTTCAGCTGCATTTGAATAAATCATAGGAAGGTAAAATACTAAAAGTTTCGAATTAAAAATGACAACAAAGTTCCAACAAAGAAAAGTATTGAAACCAAAAGTATTCGAACAGGAGCGCCAAAGCCAGCACCGATGATATCGACCAGGTGAGCACAAGGAATTGGTTATTTAGGCAATTTTGAGTGTTAACAAACAGACAAGAGCGAGGCGATAGGGCCTGATTTTGGCTTAAAATTGTACCAAAATCTCAATCTTTGAAACTGTTGTCAGGTCCTGATGGGATATTTATTAGTTAGATGTCCAAGAATGTAAAACTAAATACATTTTTGAATTTTTAAATGATTGTTTTGGTGAACATGAAATGATGAAAATGACCTTCATTCAGAGAATCGCCAATTTACATCAATTTTCAGTACTTTTACGATACATTTTGGACTAGAAAAGTATCTCCGCACACAAGATACAACTAAATATTTTAACAGATTGTTTATATGGCTTATATAAACCTTCTCTTAGAGTATGAACTAGTTTCTCATATGCGGAAGATGTTTTCTAGTCCCAAATGTACTACGACCAAGATTTCTCAAATTCTGTCCTTTTTACTAACATCACTATAACTATGACGTCATTATCACGCTTCAAGATTACTTTTTTCAATGTTTTGAACACTTTGCATAACCTTCAATTGTTAAGACCAAATTAGGGCTTTGTTGCCCCCACTCCTTTTAACGACATGAACAAATATTGGTAAACTCGTGTCAGACAAGTCTGACAACCAAGCTCTTGATTACCATCGGGGACTTTTGGTTCAATTGCAGTGGTTAAATGATCTTATATTATTGCTTCAAAAAGTTTTTTTTTTACAAAATTAAATTAATCCACGAATATGCACTTTACTCCCAATCCACGAATATTGATTTTCACGAATGTAATTACATTTACAGAAGCAACCATGAAATTAAGAAGAAAAAATAACGATATTTGGATCAGAACAAGCAAATTAAATATGACGGGGTTAAACAAGTTTTTTCGGAGTCAGTCTCATCTTCAAAATACGGTAATTTCATTTCTGGTTATGTTGTTTTTGGCATAGGCTATTCAAAATATTATGTGTTTTAACGTTTAAGCAAGATATAAAGTTTTCTTGAGTACCACTTACCGGATTGGCACTTGGACTGACCACCGGCAGGAAAATTTTCAGGTAACGGAGGTAAAAGTTGTAATTGCTTTGAGATTCGGGAACATGGCCATATCTACGTAACGTGTCAAAGTCAGGCATTCTGAAGGTAACGGTTTCTCCTTTATATAACCGCTCTACATCGATCCAGGAAAAGTCACTTCCGTTTCTGCTCGGATTTTTCGTTGGGACCAGGAATTCAACATCTTGATATCCATGTAAAGTAGGCAAGGACATGCTGACCAGCGCTTTCAAGTCCGTTGCTAAGCCTTGGCATAAACTTGGCTTCTTGCCGAACATAAATTCGTAGCAGTCACACACCATATAAACATTCACAGTCTGTACGATCGTATAAGACATCGTGGATACGGCAGTAAGGGTTTTTATTGACTCAGTACTCAAGCCTGCCGGGTTTTCCGCCCGCGGTCCTGATCCTATAATTGTCGATGCTTGCATCCTTGAAACGCGCAACACAACCTGAGCCATGGCTTCAACCAGTTCAAATTGCTCATCGTACATGGTCATAATAGCAGCTGCCATTTTAGCAGCAGCTATTTTAGCCTCCTGACATTTTCCCTTGGTATGTGCAATGCCAATCATGGAGTTAGCTGCTACTCCTATCAAACTACTCAAACCATCACATATGTCATCGATAAAGCCTTCCCACAGAGCTTCCATCCCTGCCAGCTCGTCTCGGTCAACTTTTGGATCATATCCATTGTAATCATCCAGGAACTGGGTAATTTGACGATCAAACGTTTCGCTGTTAGCATTTGTGTTGTTTATAACTGTGTCCATAATTATCCTTATGTTTACCAAGGCAGCATCGTTTTCAGCAAATTTAGCATTAAATTCAATGACTTTATTTCTCAGTTCTACCATTCGGGCAATGCTCGCTAAGCTAGCGGCAAGATGGTCAGCAGCTTCAGCGATTTCAGTGGCAGCATCCATTCTATCTCCTGCATTGCCACCTTTACTCATTGCTGCAAACGGGTTAGCGGCTTTGACACAAAGAGCGACCATTTTACCTATTCCCTCAGCCAGGTCTGCAGCAGAACCGGCGACATATATTCCTACCAAAAGATCGATTTTCCCTTTCATATATCTCTCAGCCTCATTATAAGAGTCTTGACTTTTCTTGATATTGCCTTTTAAGTAAGCTACATCTGCCAGAACTTTTCGTTTTTCGAATTCAGCTACATTATTGAAGTAGGTTGCTAGTTTTTTGAAACGATCTTGAATGTTATTCTTGATTGATGAGGCGGCAACAGCCAAGTCATAGAATTGCTGGTTCGTTACTTCTTCAATTTGCTTTGATTTGAGATTCTTGATGTATCTAACAATTTCTCTTGAGTCAGCAGCTATGTATTTAACTCGTTTGGTCGAAAGGTCCACACCTGCATAAGTTTTAACAAATGTACGTAACTCTGTGAATGACCTTCCACAAGTGCAAAGAAGCCATTTAAATGACGGGAAAGTTGCAGTGAAGTCACATGGCAGGTAACGTGACTTGGGTAAAACTTTCACGAGACCCTCAGCTAAGTCTAACTTACTATCTCTGAAATCTTTATAGAGTCGAGTAAACACGTTCCCGATGGCGGATTCTACATTTGTTGTGGTAGTGTCGTTGTGGAAGAGTGGAAGGTGTTCGTCAGGGGTCTTTTTTCTCATGCTGTAGAAATATATATTGGCGGAATTTTTATAGTACTGAAAGTCGTTGTCCGACCATAGAACGTCAGTGGATCTCAGTTTACAGAGAGTGTCCATTGAGTCTACGAAGTCAAAAATGTCTTCTAACTCGCAGATCGGCTCGGTAAACCTCATGTCGCAGAGCCTTTTGGTTTCTGCTCTTAATTTGATTGCGTTGATCTTGACAAAGGGTTTAACCCAAGCACAAAACTTGAATCTGTCGGAGAGGTGTTGACTCCATTTTGCGATGTATTTTCTCGCTGCAATGGCCTGACGCGTCGAAGCATCTACCACCCTGCAATCCAAAGCCAAAAATACGTTGTCGAAAAACCAAGTTGAGAGATACACGATGAACATGTACTTCTTATCAGCATAGCTGCCTATACTCGTCTGTAATGTGTTGAGGTCGGCAACGTAGAGCTCCTTAAGTTCCGCAAGTCTTCTGTATGCACATTTAGCCGTGTAGTCATTCATTCTTACTAACGGCGAACATGTTCGAGTTTCGTTCAATCTTTGTTGGTGCGTTGATCCACTTCCAAATATATTTGCCCCGGCAATTTCTAAGTACTTATTAAAATTAGTTTCAAATTCTGCTATTTTCGGTCCATCTTCTCTTCCGGGAAGGGCAAATATAAGACAGAATTGTCGCAAGTCATAGTTGGATTTTAAGGACTGGGCCGATATGTAGGCGATACACACAGTGAGTAACGCTCCCCTCCACATGATTTAAAAGACCCTGAAATATTTAAGTTTGTAGAATTAAAGGGAGGGAATCTAATTCTACAAAGCAATTAAACGTTGATCAGTTATCAAAGCGCAAAATCGTGTACTCAACATCCATAGTCAATAATGCATCTGCTTCATTTTAGTTGGTAATTGTATTATTTTGTGTTTTAGAGAATAAGCTTTTTCTTGTCTGAAACGGTAATGATAAAAATAAGGTTGAAAATAATTGTGTGAATAGACAATAGACAATATTTAGTAGAGAAATACGTTCAAAATAAATGGTCATTTTTGGTTATTGTTAACATAGTAAACTAAAAGCTACAAATGGCAACAATGGTTAGGAGTGACAATTAAAAAATAACACAAAAAAAACAATATTATAATTTTTATGAAAGTAAGGATAGTAAATTATCCCCTTTTAAGTTTATGTTGACAACTTGGTATGTATTCTTGTATAAAAATAGCAATTAGCTGAAGTATGGAAGGGAATTTGATATTGATAATAAGTCAAAAATGATACAGTTTGTTAAATTATCAATTTTTGCTGTGTATAAGAGTATTCTATTAAGTTTAGTAACAAAGTTATTTCTTAGATGTCAGTGTTCTCCTTTTTTCAAAAAGGTAAGGTGGGTGTTTTGAAAAACCACTTACCAACCGGGTTTTTTCTACTGCTTAATCCTTATCAACCGGGTTTTTTACAGAGTTGTTTTACATATTGCAATTAATAACACAATTTGAAATGGTTTTTATGTTCTATTTCTCTATCAAATAGTTTTTTTTATAGATATGATTTGGTATCGATCTCTTTCTATAGCTGATTCGTGAACACTTATTCCTAGTTTTGCAAAAGTTGATCTATCTGTTTTGAAATTACAAAGGTCAACATTATAGGGTATTATATAAGATAAAAATATAAATTACAACAAAGTTCCAGACAAAAAATTTTGCTACGCCTGACGCACGTTTCGTCTATTCAAGACTCATCAGAGGTGCTCTACCAAAACGTGAAAATGCCAATTATTGTATGAATATGAAGTGCATAAATCAATCATACCAAAAAATGTCGAATGAGAAACCAAATTATGACTAAGAACGACCTATGTCTGGGATAGGCAGAACCTTAGGGTTTTGACAATTTTGAAATTTAAACAGATAATTTATAGCTTTGATGTGTTCGTCAACACAAAAGTTATTAAAGAACAATAGCCTATTGTTCTTTTTAATATCATTTTCTAAATTCTGAACGGTCACATCTTTAATTTTTCTTTCAATAATTGGAATGTTTATTTTCAGTAAAGATGGGTTATTGAAAATGTATGTAAATCCAAGGTTATTTTAAAGAACTTATCAATTGTTGCGTTTTTTCAAATATGCCTATACTGCCTCCAGAAATATTATGATTGTTCTTATTTTAGAAATGGTGTCAATCAGATGTTGATCCTGACAAATTCGAAAGAACTGATGGAGACTAATTTCTCATCAATGAGTCGAAGAAGAAGAACAAATTTACAGAAGACCAAATAATCGACATGCTCAACTTTCTCATTGATAACATCTTTGTTCAGTTTGATTGACATGTTTTTCAACAAATAATAAGGATTCCAATTGGCACGAATAGAACACCTTTGTTTGCTGATTTGTTTCTTCATTCATATGAAACAGACTTCTTACAATCACTTCTAATTTTCGTATGTAAAGCACACTACTATAAATGATGTCATCGACTAGCGTTTTACTGATTGTTGAATAAAGGTAATAACAAAATTACCGAACTTTGACAATCAATCTCAAATGTCCATAAGACGAGACAAAACAAGGAATACATACCGGAAAAGTTGAAGATCACAATGGTCCTGACTTGGTACAGGCATTTCAAAAGAAATTGTGGGTTAAACCAGGTTTTAAGGCGCGCCAAACCTCCCTCTTCCATTGCAATCTTTGGACCTGAGATGATCATCTTATTATTTCTAATATGTCTTTGCAACCGTGTTGCGTTTTGTGCTACTACTGGACTTAAAGATCGCAATGGAAGAGAGTGCCACAAAACCTGGTCAAACTCACTATTTCATTTGAAATGCCTCTACCAAGTCAGGAGCATTGCGATCTATAATTTTTCCTGTGTGTCTTCCATGCTTTTTCTTTTCTCTTGGACATTGAGATTGATCCTCAAAGTTCAGTAATTTTGTTATAACCTTTATTTTTAAGGCAAGAAAAGGTCGCAAACTAGCTCTATCCTTTAATTTCACTTTCCGTTATATTGATGATGTCTTTTCACTGAGCAATCATCAATTTTTGTGACTTTCTCTATGTTATATATCCCCAGGAACTTGAGATAAAGGACACTACGAATTCTAGGAAGTCTGTTTCATATTTAAATCTACGTCTTAAAATAGACTCTCAAGGAAAACTTAAAACATAGCTCTATGACAAACGTGAAGACTGCAACTTTCCAATTGTTTTCCTTTTTGTGTAGCAACATTATACCCGCTCCAGTTTATGGGGTTTACGTATCTCAATTGATTCGTTATTGCAAAGCTTGCGAACCCCTGGATCGATTTCCTTAGCAGAGCGTCGCGTCTGACACAAAAATTGCTTACACAAGGTTATGTTGCTCCTAGCTCGGTTGATGTTTTCACTCAAAAAAAATTACTGAATAGAAAATAATGACATGTTGAATAAGCGTACGCGACACAGCTCATATAACAAGCGGTAATTAAGAAAAACCACAATGGACAGCCGTCAGCAGCCTTCAACGAGGCAAGTAGGCACTGCTTGCCTTGCTGCAATTAGCCCATGGTCTACAAAAATACATATAATTCAAATCCAATCCTGAAATAGTCACATATATACCCCTTTTAAAACAAGAAAAAAACAAGAGCAAACAAAAGCTTTGTCAAAGATTTCTGGCTTAGGACAGGCACGTATAAAATGTGTCGGGGTTAAACTAGTTTTTGGACCCAACCATCCCCTTATTAATATTCCCAGACAAAGCACAAATATTAAACACACAATAAATCGATCAAAGTTAAATTCCACTAAAGAGAACTTTAGACAAAAGACAACAAGAACAAACTAACGGACGGTATAGGAACTTTCTATAGAACACTCGCTGTTACTGACAGCTAGCTGAGAATCATCAATTGACTGTTGTAAAACGTCAAACATATCAATCTTAAATACGACACAACACTTAAACAATGAATGATTTGGTGGAGTGTCATCACAAAAAAAGACATATTTGATCGCTATTATGCTAAGAAATGACAATTAGCTAAAAAGCTCATGGAAGTTTTAATGTGAGTATCAAGTTATCAATATTTCTAAAAACACTAAACTCAAAGTTTTAACCAAAATATTTACTCTTCCTGAGCACCTGAGTTCCGATTGCAGTTTGCGTTGTTAATTTTTGTTTTTCCGTGTTTAACGTTGTCTGTATATTGTTTCGTTCTCGTTGGTGTTAACTGGTTTTGTCTCCGCCCTTTCGGACATTTGACATTCGGATGCCCCATTGGTACCCCTGCGTCCTTTGTACCAGTGTACCATTTGATTCAAGATTGTTACACCAATATTTGATAGTCTGAATTGTGGTCTTTGCATTTAAGGGGTAATCTATTTTGTTTTGTCAGACATCCTGCATTTAATGCCTAACAGTTGACACCTAGTATTTCTTTCAAAAATTGATATGGAGTTTATCGAAAGGGTCTGTGTGGTTCTGTGAAATTCTTTGTAATTGAAGCTAGAGCTTGAATTAGATCCCAAAAATGTACATCTATAAAGGCAAATTCGGACGACTAAGGTATCAAAAACTTTTTATAGTCAGCTACACGGATTATTATTTAATGTTAATTTTAAGAGACTTTTTCCAAGTACAGAGAACCATATACTTTTAGATAAATTGTATATAAAGGTAATGACAATATTATCAAAATTGGAGAATCAATCTAAATGTCCATAAGACGAAACAAAACAAGGAATACATACCGGAAAATTGAAAATCGCAAAGGTCATGACTTGGTACAGGCATTGCAAAAGAAATGGTGGGTGAAACCAGGGTTTAAGGCGCGCTTAACCTCCGACTTTAATCGGGATCTTTGGGTCCGACAGTCACACAAAACACAACAGGTTTGTGCAGACATATTAGAGATCATAAGGTGATCATCTCAGTACATCAATCAGCCAAACACTAATCAAAGCAAGAACTAACCATTTCGACTAACATGATATTGAATTTTTCTACCAGTGGCTATATATTATGTATGCTTAATTAGCGATATGACGTTACAGTTTCTAAAAAAGCTGTTATCATATCTAAAAAAGTCTTAAACTTGATATTTTCTAAACATCTCTTTACAAATGTAATATTAAAATATTATAACATATGTTTTTTTCTGTAGGTAATAAACTGTTTGAGTATGGTTAATAGTATTGATTCAAAGTCAATTTTGTAAATCGACAATATCGGCATAGCGTTCTTTAATTTGAACCTCTTTGTACTTTCAAAATGCATTACAAGTATTAATAAGTGGAGTTAATTGTTTACCAATCTTACGATTAGGAAAATGTGATGCTGTATTTCTGGTAAGAAAAGAAAATTCAAAATTACGACTTGAGAAGAAGGAGGGTTGGATGTTTTTCCCCTAAAATATCAATTAAATCCAATTTGATAAAAATATTATTACGAAAAGCATTTCTGATGTAGAAATAAAAGCAAGCAGTGGAGCAAAACTATTTTAGATATAAATGCTTTTACTTTTTGCGCTAGATCAATGACAAAAAAGCCTCAAACCCACGTGCCCAAAATTCAAGCTACTAGCGGTTACCTTTGCGACCATTTTTTACTTTTAATTTTATTTAATATTTTTATATTTTCTTAAAATTTTTTTTGCTTTATTCTTTATTTAGAAACTTTATAGACAAAAACTAATATACAAATGCCAGGTAAGTTTGACATGACATTTGAGTTGCACATTTATCAAAAGTGGGGGGGGGGGAGTATGTACATGAAACTAAAAAAAAATAGCCCTCAAAAATGAATTACGCGACCTAAGCCTATATATAATTGTGTTATCTTAATTTACTTTTATCAATTGGACTGTATAAAACTTTTCATGGTTCAATTTAAAGTTATTATCTTTTATGACCTCATAACTGTTTTGCAATCTAGGAAACAAATCGTTCTTTTAGATAAACTTAAACGAAAGTTATGCTTTAGTTATTTTTGCTCAAAATAAAACAAGGAAAAATACATAAAATATCTAAAACCAGGACTAAAGATATCTTACCTTATGTCTAAAGGAGTCCTTGTCAAATCGTGGTCTCACAGTCAAATTATCGGAGTATATTATACCGAATAGACATGCATCAACAAATATTCCCCTCCCCACCAATGTGTCAACTCTCGTCCAATGAAAATACAACAAGTCTTCCCTTCAAACATGTCCATTATATCATTATTGATATTTGTTTATTCAACGAAATTTATAGAAAATAATATATTCAAAATATATTTGAAATTAGAGCCGGACATTGTCTGCTGTAAATCTACACAGAATATGATTAAAATGTTCGTTTTACTTTGTTTCGGCTTTTTAAGCTTATTAGTGACTAAAGGAGGACTCCTGGACAATTTTGTCGACAATCTACAAAAAATTTTCATTCAAAAGGGGTTACAATCTAAAGACTACTAAATAAGGGTGTTTGAAAAAAATTATAATACTTAAAATCAAAGTTTTACTTTTTCAAATGTTAGAGCCCTGACAGTAAATGTAATGTACGAGAAGGAGTTGCTATTTAAACGAAAACTTTTGCATGTAATTTCCATTCTCTTTTGATGAAATAATCTCTACTAGTTTATGTTATGTTACCGTGTTAATCTTATAAATAGAATTATAAGACATAACAGTGTTGGTGTTTAACGCCCGTTTCGACGAACCTGGGCTTTATAGGCCGTCAGGTTTTATGTGTGTTGGTGCTTAGCGCCTGTTTGGGCGCACCTTGGTCATATACATATATTACTGTTATTTTACTGCTATTTACAGTACTGTTATATTAATGCTATTTGCAGTACTGTTATTTGACTTTTAATTTAAATACAAGTATTTGACTGGTATCTTCATTACAAATAATGTGCATGTAAGAAATGTACGTTTTTGGTGCCTGCATTTTAATTACCATAACTACGAATGCAAACTGTTGGTAGTGTACGGTGTTCAGTTTTGTGTGTGTATGTGTTAAGCACACATTTCGACTTATTTGGGCCATATAGGGCGTTAAGTTTTCAATCGGTGAAGATAAAAATATAACAGAGTTTAACCTCGTCGTCAAAACCACCAAACAGCACTCAATTTTAGAAGGTTTGACATGTTGGACGATTCTTATACTTAAAACTATCTAAATTGGAATTTTCCCGATTAAATGTAGCTATTTATTATAGGTGGGGAGGAGAAAAGATCATAAAAAAATATGCAATCTCTTGCTGAGTTTCTATGAACATAGTTAATGGTCATAAAAAATTAAAATTAAAAAAAAACTTAAAAAAAAACTTGTTATCTTTTTTCACCTTTCTTAATTTTTTGTTTGTTCTTTTGTCTTGATTGTTTGATTCATGTGAGGGTTTGGTTTTGAAAGGAGCGAAAGTTTTTTTTTCCAATTCAACTGAATATTTTCAACGATAAAGTACACAATAGCAATTTAAAGTACTCGCGTTTGATAATGAAACATCTTTCATATCATGTATCTAATTAGTTTTGTATCGTGTCTATCTTGCATATTGTACTATTTTTCCAAATAGATATCTTCAAAATAGTTTATAATTCTATATTTACCATTAAGTATAGATTATCGTGCATGAAATTTATTACATTATGTCACTATTTTATTATTATTAAAGATTGTCGCTTTAAGATAACGCTTGCAAAATAGCTTACAAGTCTATTTTACCATCTATTATAGATTTTCGGTATATAACAACATGTTACTAAAATGGACTTTAACGATGGTCATTTAACGATGATGCTTAAGATATTCAGTTTTAGAATAAGACAATTATCTATCTTGATATCATGTTAATTTTATAATATTCTAGACAGCGCGCCTCTGATGAGTTTTTAAGAGACAAATTTATTTTCTGGAACTTTGTTTTATTTTTTTTTTCAAATTTTTATAGCCATGACAATTTATAAAATTCAGGAATTAATATCCTTAATACATAACATACAACCGCATTAAAAGAGGTGCCAGAAAACCATTAGAAAGGGGGGCAGAGAGGGAATCAAGATCAATTGTAATTTGTTACAATGAAAAGGGGCAAAATAATTACAAGATTTCTAAGAAGGAATGTCATTCAAACTCCCAAAGTCCCATCACATTATGCATTATCCAGCGATAATTTTTGGAAAAGAACTTTACAATCAAAATCTTGAGATACTTCATTATGTATTCGTTATCAAAAGGGTATTGATTGTGGTGTACTTTATCCGTCATTTTCCATTTTATTCTTACTTCTTTTCTCTATTTTTTAAACATTTTCTGTCATTTCCATATATTTTATATTTTAAAGTCAGTTCAATATTCTTAACGTTGGGACAAATATTATTAATCTCCTATAAAGTCTGTTTTCATTTTACCCACCCAGTCCCCAAATAGGGTTAAATCTTTTAAGATTAAGCTGTTTCGTTTTCTCCGGTTCTCGACTAACAGTACCTGTGCTCCTTGGATTTGGATGATTTCTCCACGTATCTGTTTTACTTCATTTCCATTCGTCAGCTTATCAAAATACCTGTTGTTTATAACCAATCAGAAAGCTTCTTACATTCACGTAGGGAATAATCTGCTGTACAAAAATCCCAGGGAATCGTTTCGTATTGAAGGACTGCAATTGAAGTCATATCTGCCGTAGCATTGAATAGCTTTGCGGGAGGTAAGTTCTTTTTCATATTTTGGTAAATTCTAATTTAAGATATTTTTGTACAAAACTTACTTCAATATATTTTTTACTGTTACACATTTTTATTTAATTCTTTTAATGAAATCGAAATTATTATTTATTTAATAGCCCTATGTCAATGTATGTCGCGAAGTTTTCATTTTGACAGATTAGAAATTTTTTCACTAAATTAGAAAAATATTATCAATGCAGTTTAATTCTAAAAGAGTTTTTTTAGCTTCCATTTTCAATCATAATATTTCTGTTCTGCAAAATATTTAATTATAATAAAAAAAGATTAAGTATAGTAAACGTGTCTGTGATATTAAAAAGCACCATCTTGCTACTTAATTAAAATATTCAATGAATTATTTGCTTGATTAGTTAAATTTTTATCAAGTAGCTTTTTTCTTCTTTCTTTGGTAATTGATATTTTACTTCCTACAACACAGCAATCGAAACGCAAGATCTAAAAAAAAAATTCAATACCTTTCTCAGTTTTTTCTCCTATGCTGTTTAGATTATATTTTTCAACTGATAAAAAATGAAAATGAAAGACTTTCTGTAGGAAATTATCATGTCCCAGTCAATTTCAGACAACAAAACGATTTTCTTTTTCCGATGGAAATAGTATCATTATATATAGAATAAATATGTTTTTTTGTTTCATTTGAGAAACAACTTCATATTTCAAATTAAGTTTAAAGTCCCTTTAAGCTGAAAATCTCTTAAGGTTTTATTCAAATCTTAAATATCGTCTCAGTCAATTATTTGAATCATGTTTTAAATCATGTTTTGCATCAAATTTGTCCGTTAACGAATTAGAAATTTATGCAAAGATTTTTGCATCTATATTTCTATACCTTATCCTTAATAAGACCTAAGTTATTTAGTAAGCTAAATTATTTTGTAAGATAAGTTATTTAATCAGCTAAGTTATTTAGTAGGATAATTTCTTTAAACAGCTAAATTATTTAGTAAGCTAAATTATTTTGTAAGATAAGTTACTTTGTAAGATAAGTTATTTAATCAGCTAAGGTATTTAATAAGATAATTTATTTAAACAGCTAAATCATTTAGTAAGCTAAATTATTTTGTAAGATAAGTTATTAAATCAGCTAAGGTCTTTAATAAGATAATTTCTTTAAACAGCTAAATTATTTAGTAAGCTAAATTATTTTGTAAGATAAGTTATTTAATCAGCTAAGGTATTTAGTAAGATAATTTCTTTAAACAGCTACATTATTTTGTAAGATAAGTTATTTAATCAGCTTAGTTATTTAGTAAGATTAGTTATTAAATCAGCTAAGTTATTTTGTAAGCTAAGAGACTAACATGAAACCCCAAACCAATTCTTAAAGTGTTTTTATGAAGCACGGGCCTAGTGACAAATATCCATTATGGACTTTTTATATATTATAAATAAACAACAAAGTCTGAAAATAACAAACTAGTCAACCGATTAGGTGTTTATACTGAAAGAATCTTTCCACTAGGGATTTCAAGCACTTTTGATGCCGTACGTACATCATTAAAACAAAAAAAAATGAATAAGACCTTGATAAAATGAACACAATGATATTGCAGGTTGTGTCACGTACACTTATTCTACATTATCTTTTATATAATAAAACATGAGGGTTTTGGAGTATATGCCGTTCTGCTAGTTATTTTAGTAGAGATAGTTTTTTTATTTTGTTTCTAGGGATATGGATAAACATGATGAACATCATATAACTCAGAAGCCTTTTAATGAATTATAATAGCTTGATCATTGGGTCCTGAGTCTCTAATCTTTTATGTGACATGTGGCAGAAATAAATAATCCAATAAAATGAAAGAAATATTTATTGTGCACAATATTGAACATAGCTATGACTATTTGCATTGAAAACAAGACATTATTAAAATATTAATATCAATAAAAAAATAAAATGATAAATAATTTGGAAATTATGAACTTTAAAGGACCATGGCCATTTTCCCTGTAATTCTGACCATAGACGGGCCAATTTCAAAAGTTTCACAAAATACTCTCCATGTTATAAAAATGTGTAGAGTGGGGCCATTGCGATGAAGTAAATAAAAATCAACAACATTCAAAACCTTCAAACCGGTGATATTTTGTCCTGAAAATCTAAGAAAATGCATTTTGCACATTTTTGCTTAAAATTTGGCTCTTTAATATGGGAATCCCCCATTAAGGACACGCACAACCAACATGACTTTTGGGGTTTTGAGTAGAATGGTTAAATTAGAATAATATGCATTTTAAAAGATTTTGGTTGTCGATGTCCTTCTACCGAAAAATTAACTTTTTAACAAAAAAATCACAAATTAAAAGAATTCAAAACTTAAATGTTTATTTTTTTCACGGCTACAGTATGTCTCCGATAGCTCAGTGAGTTAGGTCGTTGGTATTTAAATGTTGGACTATTACTAATTGTGATTGCAATATTATATATTGACAGTGTAAGTTCAAATCTTGAACGGAGTGTTCGATTTTGTCCTTCTGTATCTCAATTATAGAGATAATCCTATTTTTAATGCTAAATTAAAAGTCAATTACGTTTTTCTATGATTTGCCGTTTTATTTCACTTTTTCCCCCCAGCCAAATCGAATATGACACTTAGTACATTTTAGCTTTTGATTGATAATACTATAATATATTAGTTAAATAGTAACATTGTGTTATACGGTTAATTATGTTTTTACTTTTATTCTTTCTTTTTATACTGTCTTCTAATTTATGAAAGAAAGAGTTTTTGGGACATTTTTATAACAATATCTACATTTTCAATGAAGTAAACGAATGAAACCAGCATAATTAAAAGTGACTTCGATTGGGACTTACCTTGTGGTTTAAAATAGGATTTATGAATGACGACTTTTGATATCTATAAATAGCTTTTTAAATGTTTAACGCACCATCAAATTCTATGAACTAAATACAGGGGATAATGGCCATGGTCCTTAAGAAGTGACTCTAAAACTTTCCATGACTGTATGTGATATATTTTCGGGATATTGAAAAGGCTTATGTCTGATATCGAGTCTGAAAAGACTCTGGCTTTTGTGGACAAAGTCCAGATATACTGACTGACTGGTGAGTTTAACGTCGTGACTATACCTAGATAAAGGTCTGCAGCGACGTGTCCAGATATATCTAAATATTAATAACTTTGACGAATAGATCAATTCCAATTCAAAAGGTAGTAACTATATCTAAAACTACAAAATAGTTACAAATTCAAATTAAGGATACTTTAAATCTTTACCATAACGAAATAAAAATTATTATTTTAAAGTATTTTAAAACATAATAATAAATTACAAACAAATGCATAATAAACTTCAAACAAAAAGTCTATAATCCAATTAAGGGGACGTAATTATTTGTGACGTTAAGCCCATCCGTCGCATAAAGTAGGTGATTACCAAGGTGCATATCGCTCGTGCAAGTTATGATTTCTTTCAGCCACCTTAATCGAATTTCGCATTAATTACTCAAGTGATCGTGTGGTAGCCAAAAGATGAGATTGAAAAAAAAAAAAAAAACCGAAATTTGTGTCTAACGAAAATCAGAAAAGTGTCACTCAACCGTTATGGACAAATAAAGTATAGTAGGACGTAGTTATGGACACACCTTATTACATTGACACATTTATTTAGGTGAAGATGGCAGGGTTTTTGCGATATGATTCTTTGCTTTCAAAATGCATTTTGAATAAGAACAAACTATCCCAATTGTTCTCCTCAACCGATAATGTTGGTGAACAATTTTAGTTCAATTTTAATTAAATGTCTCTGATATTTGAGGCCACCTGCATGGGTGTTAGTAATATTTACCTAAAATAGACTGTGTACGAAAAACGGAAAAAGTATAACTTAAAAATAATGGAATTAATAATTAAAATATTGAAAAAAAATAATAAGAAGAAATTAATATATCTAGGTCCTGTATGGTTTATTTTTGAATGTTATATGCAGTCTTTGCTGTACATATACTGAAATAACGATCTAAAATGAAGCCATGTTAAGGCAAACGTATACAGACTGGATGTAAAGCGATGCTAAATTTTCATAAAATAACACAACAAAATCTGACAATAACAAAACTATCAGTCGGCAATATTTTCTTTGGACCGTAGTATATTATAAATATATGAATTTTTAATCCTGTATATGTTCGATAAATAAACTCCCAGAGCAAGATTTATAATTTCAACACATTTACAGAGGTTTTGTGTTACTTTAATGACCCCAAGGTCGCAATGAAAAAAGAGTTTTGTCGACTTAAAACCAGGTTTAACTTATGATTTCATTTTAAATGTTTATACAAGGTCAGGACAAATGCAGTTTTCGATTTCTCCGACATGTAAAGACAGACCGAACTCACTGCCTTTGTACGGTATTGTGTTCAAGATCCACTATGGGACAATTCCTGGTGGTCTAACTTTAGCATAGTCGATTTAACCTGAAGATATAATACGATACAAATATTTTTGTTCCATTCAAGAGCCCTGGAATAAAGTATAAAATCATTGCAAGACTTCTTGACATGTATAACAGAGTAAAAACAGGTCACTGTTAACTATGTAACTATACTTTTGTAATTATACTAACTATACGTCTTCACAGCCGTGTTGTGTTGTGTGTTACTACCGGTCCATCAGATCGCAAAGGAAGAGGGAGGTTGGGTGCGCCATAAAACCTGGTTTAACCCACCATTTCATTCGAAATGCCTGTACCAAGTTAGGACCATTGCGATCAATAACTATTCCGGTGTGTCTTCCATGTTTTGTCCTGTCTCTCGGACATTGAGATTGATCCTTCAAGTTCGGTTATTTTGTTATTACCTTTATTTGATTTTTGTTAACTTGTCATCGTCTTTAGAAAATAGTAGGCCAATGTCAAGAATTTTTGTTTGTTTCTTTGACGATTGAAGGAAGTTTTTGAATTGTGTGTATTATAACTGTGAGTGAGTGAGTGGGTGAGTGAGTTGGTGTTTTACGCCCGTGCAACGCTATTTAGGTTAATTACAGGCGATGAACATAAAAAGGATGATAAAATGAACATGAAATGATGATGATTAATAAAATATGGGGGTGGGGTTGGAAACAAAGGAACTTGAGGTGGGTATGGGCCTATGCATTATAATTGTAGTAAAAGGCCACTTTCAAAACAGCCACAAGTGACAATTAGTGCCACAAATGACGTTTAGATGCCAGTAAATTTCGCGGGGACTATTATCATGGTAGCGGTATCGATATTATCGGCATTTATTTTTGCATTTTTTTAAGGTTTTTGAAAGAAATATTGGAAACAATAATTTTTTTTTTTATTTTCATGCTTCTGGGTACATAACAATAAAGCTATAATGTTCCGTTTGACTGTAATACTAGGTTATAATATTAAGGTAATATTTTGTAGGACAATGACTTCCACGCGAGTGCTAACGGTGTGTGCTTTAGTCATCCTATCTTGTTTAGTCAAACTCAATGATTCATCGGCTCTCAGATCTAACAGACCTTTACGACAATTTTGCCTGATCTTTGCCCTCCCTGGACGTGAAAATGGACCCAAGATTTCCGAATTTGAAACTGAATTTAACAAGTACCGCGAGGCAGCAGGAGTATCTATATTTGGAGCAGGGACCACGCATGACCAGAGAATGGCGGAAGCGGAAGCTGCGAATTGTACCGCCTTGGTAGAAATTGACAGCTACACCCCTGAATGTGCCTACCATAGAATTACTAAGATAAAAGAACAATTTAAGGAAGATCTGACGAAGCTGGAAACTGTAGTGAGCACCCATCTCGATGCCAAGTATATGTTTATCGTATACCTTTCCACCTGGTTTCTGGACAACGTCTTTCTCAGCTTAGATTGTGGACCTGTGGCACTCAGCAATAAAAAACCGTACGCTGTAATGAAATACTTGGCTAAATGGAGCCACCTTATAACCAATAGGGATAAGTTTTGTAAGTGGTCGGCAGCATTATCCAATAGCACTGTAGTAAATCTGAGAGAAACAGTCCGTTATAACTGCATGCTAAGGTCAACGGAGCCGTTTTGTGAATTAAAATCGTATTTTGAGATTGTTGACACGGTTGAGTTGCTTTGTAATCAGGTACCTGCAGCTAATTGGAGCTCCAGTAATGCGGACTGGCAGCATTACAAAGATGCCACTAATTTACTTTTCTTTACTAAGTGGAAAGAGGCGCCTCAGGATATAGTCTCGCTCTTCCATAATGATACACAAGAAAAAGCCGTTAAAGAGCTCCTGTCAAGAATCATTGCCAAGATGTACGACGATTTCCGAAAAAATGACCTAACCTTTGTTAAAAAACTCATGACAATATTACCAAAATCAAACAGGCTACCTTGTGATTTTACTGCCCAATTTCCATCCTTCCCATGGCTTCTCTGTACCTGTGGTAACGTATTTAAAGATATCAGACTGTTTATGGTAACGTACACTAAAGCTGTTGTTGGTCCCCGGAAAACAAAGGTACTGTATAAGGATATCAGTTACTTCAGGACGTACATTGCACAATCTAGAGACGCCCAGATAATGAAGTTACAACAGCAGTACTCCTTCAGTCTGGCAGAAATTGTTAACGACATCCAAAATAGCTTGCAAGAGCGAATGCAACAGCTAGGCAAGTACTTCACAAAAGTAGCAGACACTGAAAAGAAAAAACTTCAGGCAGATGTCGCTTTCTTACAAGGTAAAATAACTAAATACGAAGAGAAAACAAAGAATTTGGCTAACGAACTTGGCGAAGATATAGGAGGTCTTTTAGCAACTTATATGATAACTGCTGTGGCGGATCTGGCATACGCAGCTGCTAAAATGATCGTGGAAATGATTCAACTTGGAAATCCTCTGAATTGGTTGACTAATGGAGGCAATGTTGATAAAATTATAACAGCCGGCCAAGGAATCGCAAGAGGGGCGAGGCGGATAACCGAGGCTGGATATGCTATAGAAGAACTAGATAGTCTGATAGCAGAAAATAAGAGAGTTAGTAATGGTCTGGACAAAAACCAGGAAGTATTGATGAACGTACATTACTTGATAAATACAACAATCCATGAACCTGATTCAGAGAATCAGAAATTCAAAGACGCACAGGACAGTTTCCTAGCACAGTATAACGACTATAGCCCTGCTGTAAGTTCCAGCGATCTTGCTGGTCTAGAACAGTATTGGAATGGGTTTATTGACGGCATTTGTGACGGAATATCAGAAACGGAAGGAGCAGTAGCAGCTGGTATTCGCGCTGTCTCGGCCTACCGTCATAGATGCCAGGATGCAAAGGCACTAGCAGCAAGGATCGTCGCATGCCAAGTAGAAATATTCGACTTTCAGTTTGAACTCATGGAAACAATGGCTCAGATAATGATTAGTCTGACCAGAGTTCATGAGGCCAAGAAACTTGGCGAAGGACCAGCACAAACCAATATAAATGGCATTACATCAGCCGAGCTAACGGCTTTCGCTGCTGTGTCTGGGATTTCGTACAAAATGCAACAAACCATAAACTTGTATCAACTGTGTGATTTGTACGAGTACTGGCGCGGGAAACCTCACAAGCAGTGTAATGGAATGGCTACTAACCTCGACAAGCTTCTATCAGCCTCCGATCCGACTTGTACGGCAGCATATAAATACATTGATATCCCCACCAAGCCTGTAAATGCTTCCAACCTCGCTACTGACTTTTCATACGTTGATCTGAAGAAGTTATATACAGGAGAACTGGTTCCTTTCCAGATCCCCAACAGTCAATGGTTGAAGGATAACGCTGGAATTGTAGAATCAGAAGAGAACTTTCGGTTCTTCTTGGGTAGCCTCCACATTTTTGTGCCTGTTCCACATGCTGACATTAAGAGAAGAGCGGTATGTATGTTACTTTGTTCTATTTAAAAACTGGCAGGGCACCAGTTAAAGTGATTCCCTGTTCAGCCTTTGTAAGGTGGTCGGGCACCAGATAAACTGATTCTCTGTTCAGCCGTTGTAAGGTTGTCGACAAAATTACCAAAAACTGAAGAAAATGGAAGCTTAAAGTTCAGATGTGATAAATGTCTCGCAATGATAATATAACCAAAATCACGTTTTTTTTTCACTTTCTCAATCGAGTTAAACGGAATTCTTTTAATGGCAAACATAATCAGACTTAATGGGAGCTGTTATTTGGATTTGTTTAAATTGTTTTAGCTCTTCTTTGGACTTCTTGATCAGAAAAATGAGGCTATAAATTAAGGCTTATACCTAAGGGACAGTTGGACGACATGTCTATTACAAGTACCAAAACGCGGGTATAAACGGTTAATTTGTATATTCTATATATCGATATTTCAAGGAGTAACCTCTCATCAGTAGCATTTAAACCAAAACATTGGAAGGTCAAAATCCAAAACAGTTGAAAACGAAAAGTACTCAAAACCAAAACGTTCGAACAAGGAAGCCAAATCCGGCACCGATGATATCGACCATGTGCATTACAAGGTTATGTTTTAAACTCGCAGAACAAAAAAACCTCATTGGAATGCCCATTAGATCCCTTTTGTTCACTGACTAAAATAAGCGCATCAATATAAACCAAGCTTTAAGTTTATGCTGCCAAGGATCAAATACAATACAATGCAGCATAAGATAACAAGGTAAAAATAATACATGTACATTATCATTATTTCGAAAGAAGTTCATGAAACCTATGTTATATTTTACCCTGTAATGAGCCTTGTCTTTGGCTAAATGTTCCGGCTACAGCTCTGTCGAATTGGTATAGTAGCATAACACATCTTGGGTACGCTCCGTTTGATTCTTCTTAGGGAGATTTAAATTATACACTGGTTCGCAAAGTTAACCAAATGTAAAAATTCTTTTGATTTATCAACCGATTTCCAAAATATGTTGCGTAACCGTGTTGTAATTTGAGTCATAATAACCCAATAACACATCAAGGTTCTGTGCCAATCAATCTAGGACAACCCACCTATCTTTTGGAATGCCTGCACCAAGTCAGGACCATTGCGTTCTTCAATCTCTATTGCGTGTTATTGCCTTGTTTTGTCTTGTCTTCTTCTAGACATTTGAGATTCCTCTTTTCAATGTGAATATGTTAAAAAAAACCTGCCAGACTCAGAAGAAGATGATAAAAAATGAACACATAAAGAATAATTACAGCCCTCCATAAAGTACAATAGAAATTAAAATATAGAATGACGAACCCCAAAAATGTCATGATAATGAAATATGTTATAGGCTAACATAATAGAGAAAAGGCAGACAAAAATGTAAAATGTAAAAATATACACTGTCCTATACTTGGTTACAGATTGAAATTAGAGTGGTACCAACAAACGATGGAAACAAACTGAACCCTACAGAGGTCACTACTTATGTCATCAATGACACAGTGGTAGCGAATGGCATGAGTGCCAATTCAAACATTACATTTCAATACTCAGAGAGCTGTGCTGTAACGACAAACAGCATAAGAAACCCTTATGATAAATGTGGGTCCAACACAAGACCATCTATGGGAAATTACTGCCCTCAATCATCAGGTTTGTACGATGAATAAAGGTTAAATACGATGTCATCTATTGAAAATTACTGCCCTCATTCATCAGGTGCGTACAATAAATATTGGGTTAACACGAGGCTATCTATGGGAGATTAATGTCTTCATTCGTCAGGTTTGTACAACAAATATGGGGTCAACACGAGGCCTTCTATGGGAGATTAATGCCCTTAGTGATAAGAACGGAGTCAACACGGGGTCGTCTCTAGAGGATAAATATTAAAAACCAAAAAATATACCTTGATTCGTCAGGTGTGTATGATAAATGTGGGGATAACATAAGGCCGTCTAAGGGAGATTACTGCCCTCATTCATCAGGTGTGTACGATAAATGTGGGGCTACTTTTAATAGATCTCAAATTTTGATTTCTTTCTTTGTATAGATCACAGAACGTCAATTGTCTATGTAAAGATTACTTTACATTATTTTTTCTTCAATTAATTGATTACAACATGTTTTGTTTTCAATTTATAGATCACATGACGTGATTTTTCTATTTTTAGATCATAAACAGGATTTTAATTCTATTCATTGGTCAAAGAACAGGATTGTTTTCTATTTATAGATCATATAGGTGATTTTATTGTATTTATAGATTACATGGTCTGGCAAACTACCAATAGACCGTTACCATCGATATATACCAAATACTACCTACAGATGACGGGGTTTAACGATGGTCTTGATGCTCCAGTGGAAAATTTTAAACTACGTGCTGGAATAAAGTGGTGCTTTGTGGATTCGCTAAATCTCGGAGATTCTAATCGACGAAAGAGATCACACCGGTAATTCTTTTATTTGGGGTAACAGATGTGATGTTGTAATATTTGGTCATAGTCTCGCCTCGGGCATAAAAAACACAATTAAAATATGCTTCTAATATTACGCATGTATTGTCATTTTGGTTGGACAATAATTGCTGTTATATCAGTACTTTGTAATTCATGACTGATCTTATAGAACATGACGTTTTAGTTTACATTTTATTTTTTTCTGGTTTTAACTTTATAAATCTACTTGCGTATAAATAATTTATGTTTTGATTATGTTTTAGTAATGGATATAAAAAAAAGTCGAGTAAAAGATCAACAACGACTTGTTGTGCCTTATCGACTCAGTATTACAAGAATCAATGTATGGACTGTCCTACTGGTACTAAGGCTTACTTTGACAACCTGTTCTGTGGTAAGTTATCAATGTATGGACTGTCCTACTGGTACCAAGGCTTACTTTGACAACTTGTTCTGTGGTAAGTAATCAATGTATGGACTGTCCTACTGGTACTAAGGCTTACTTTGACAACTTGATCTGTGGTAAGTAATCAATGTACGGACTGTCCTACTGGTACTAAGGCTTACTTTGACAACTTGTTCTGTGGTAAGTTATCAATGTTTAGACTGTCCTACTGGTACTAAGGCTTACTTTGACAACTTGTTCTGTGGTAAGTTATCAATGTACGGACTGTCCTACTGATACTAAGGCTTACTTTGACAACCTGTTCTGTGGTAAGTAATCAATGTATAGACTGTCCTACTGGTACTAAGGCTTACTTTGACAACTTGTTCTGTGGTAAGTTATCAATGTACGGACTGTCCTACTGGTACTAAGGCTTACTTTGACAACTTGTTCTGTGGTAAGTAATCAATGTACGGGCTGTCTTACTGGTACTAAGGCTTACTTTGACAACTTGTTCTGTGGTAAGTAATCAATGTACGGACTGTCCTACTGGTACTAAGGCTTACTTTGACAACTTGTTCTGTGATAAGTAATCAATGTATGGACTGTCCTACTGGTACTAAGGCTTACTTTGACAACTTGTTCTGTGGTAAGTAATCAATGTACGGACTGTCCTACTGGTACTAAGGCTTACTTTGACAACTTGTTCTGTGGTAAGTAATCAATGTACGGACTGTCCTACTGGTACTAAGGCTTACTTTGACAACCTGTTCTGTGGTAAGTAATCAATGTACGGACTGTCCTACTGGTACTAAGGCTTACTTTGACAACTTGTTCTGTGGTAAGTAATCAATGTACGGACTGTCCTACTGGTACTAAGGCTTACTTTGACAACCTGTTCTGTGGTAAGTAATCAATGTACGGACTGTCCTACTGGTACATAGGCTTACTTTGACAACTTGTTCTGTGGTAAGTAATCAATGTATGGACTGTTCTACTGGTACTAAGGCTTACTTTGACAACCTGTTCTGTGGTAAGTAATCAATGTACGGACTGTCCTACTGGTACCAGGGCTTACTTTGACAACTTGTTCTGTGGTAAGTTATCAATGTACGGCCTGTCCTACTGGTACTAAGGCTTACTTTGACAACTTGTTCTGTGGTAAGTAGTCAATGTACGGACTGTCCTACTGGTACTAAGGCTTACTTTGACAACTTGTTCTGTAGTAAGTAATCAATGTATTGACTGTCCTACTGGTACTAAGGTTTACTTTGACAACTTGTTCTGTGGTAAGTAATCAATGTATAGACTGTCCTACTGGTACTAAGGCTTACTTTGACAACTTGTTCTGTGGTAAGTAATCAATGTATGGACTGTTCTACTGGTACCAGGGCTTATTTTGACAACTTGTTCTGTGATAAGTAATCAATGTATAGACTGTCTTACTGGTACCAAGGCTTACTTTGACAACTTGTTCTGTGGTAAGTAATCAATGTATGGACTGTCCTACTGGTACTAAGGCTTACTTTGACAACTTGTTCTGTGGTAAGTAATCAATGTACGGACTGTCCTACTGGTACCAGGGCTTACTTTGACAACTTGTTCTGTGGTAAGTAATCAATGTATTGACTGTCCTACTGGTACTAAGGCTTACTTTGACAACTTGTTCTGTGGTAAGTAATCAATGTATTGACTGTCCTACTGGTACTAAGGCTTACTTTGACAACTTGTTCTGTGGTAAGTAATCAATGTATTGACTGTCCTACTGGTACCAAGGCTTACTTTGACAACCTGTTTTGTGGTAAGTAATCAATGTATAGACTGTCCTACTGGTACCAGGGCTTACTTTGACAAATTGTTCTGTGGTAAGTAATCAATGTATAGACTGTCCTACTGGTACTAAGGCTTACTTTGACAACTTGTTCTGTGGTAAGTAATCAATGTATGGACTGTCCTACTGGTACTAAGGCTTACTTTGACAACTTGTTCTGTGGTAAGTAATCAATGTATGGACAGTCCTACTGGTACTAAGGCTTACTTTGACAACCTGTTTTGTGGTAAGTAATCAATGTATAGACTGTCCTACTGGTACCAGAGCTTACTTTGACAACTTGTTCTGTGGTAAGTAATCAATGTATAGACTGTCCTACTGGTACCAAGGCTTACTTTGACAACTTGTTTTGTGGTAAGTAATCAATGTATTGACTGTCCTACTGGTACCAAGGCTTACTTTGACAACCTGTTTTGTGGTAAGTAATCAATGTATTGACTGTCCTACTGGTACTAAGGCTTACTTTGACAACTTGTTCTGTGGTAAGTAATCAATGTATAGACTGTCCTACTGGTATTAAGGCTTACTTTGACAACTTGTTCTGTGGTAAGGAATGAATGTATGGACTGTCCTACTGGTACTAAGGCTTACTTTGACAACTTGTTCTGTGGTAAGTAATCAATGTATAGACTGTCCTACTGGTACTAAGGCTTACTTTGACAACTTGTTCTGTGGTAAGTAATCAATGTATGGACTGTCCTACTGGTACCAAGGCTTACTTTGACAACTTGTTCTGTGGTAAGTAATCAATGTATGGACTGTCCTACTGGTACTAAGGCTTACTTTGACAACTTGTTCTGTGGTAAGTAATCAATGTATTGACTGTCCTACTGGTACCAAGGCTTACTTTGACAACCTGTTCTGTGGTAAGTAATCAATGTATGGACTGTCCTACTGGTACTAAGGCTTACTTTGATAACTTGTTCTGTGGTAAGTAGTCAATGTTTGGACTGTCCTACTGGTACCAAGGCTTACTTTGACAACTTCTTCTGTGGTAAGTAATCAATGTATGGACTGTCCCACTGGTACTAAGGCTTACTTCGACAACTTGTTCTGTGGTAAGTAATCAATGTACGGACTGTCCTACTGGTACTAAGGTTTACTTTGACAACTTGTTCTGTGGTAAGTAATCAATGTACGGACTGTCCTACTGGTACTAAGGTTTACTTTGACAACTTGTTCTGTGGTAAGTAATCAATGTATGGACTGTCCTTCTGGTACCAAGGCTTACTTTGACAACTTGTTCTGTGGTAAGTAATCAATGTATGGACTTTCCTACTGGTACTAAGGCTTACTTTGACATTTAGTTCTGCGGTAAGTTATCAATGTATGGACAGTCCTACTGGTACTAAGGCTTACTTTGACAACTTGTTCTGTGGTAAGTAATCAATGTATGGACAGTCCTACTGGTACTAAGGCTTACTTTGACAACTTGTTCTGTGGTAAGTAATCAATGTATGGACTGTCCTACTGGTACTAAGGCTTACTTTGACATTTAGTTCTGTGGTAAGTTATCGATGTATGGACTGTCCTACTGGTACTAAGGCTTACTTTGACAACTTGTTCTGTGGTACGTAATCAATGTATGGACTGTCCTACTGGTACTAAGGCTTACTTTGACAACTTGTTCTGTGGTAAGTAATCAACGTATGGACTGTCCTACTGGTACTAAGGCTTACTTCGACAACTTGTTCTGTGGTAAGTAATCAATGTTTGGACTGTCCTACTGGTACTAAGGCTTACTTTGACAAATTGTTCTGTGGTACACAATCAATGTATGAACTGTCCTACTGGTACTAAGGCTTACTTTGACAACTTGTTCTGTGGTACGTAATCAATGTACGGACAGTCCTACTGGTACCAAGGCTTACTTTGACAACTTGTTCTGTCGATAGTAATCAATGTATGAACTGTCCTACTGGTACTAAGGCTTACTTTGACAACTTGTTCTGTGGTAAGTAATCAATGTATAGACTGTCCTACTGGTACTAAGGCTTACTTTGACAACCTGTTCTGTGGTAAGTAATCAATGTATAGACTGTCCTACTGGTACTAAGGCTTACTTTGACAACTTGTTCTGTGGTAAGTAATCAATGTATGGACTGTCCTACTGGTACTAAGGCTTACTTTGACAACTTGTTCTGTGGTAAGTAATCAATGTATGGACTGTCCTACTGGTACTAAGGCTTACTTTGACAAATTGTTCTGTGGTAAGTAATCAATGTATGGACTGTCTTACTGGTACCAAGGCTTACTTTGACAACTTGTTCTGTGGTAAGTAATCAATGTATGGACTGTCCTACTGGTACCAAGGCTTACTTTGACAACTTGTTCTGTGGTAAGTAATCAATGTATAGACTGTCCTACTGGTACTAAGGCTTACTTTGACAACCTGTTTTGTGGTAAGTAATCAATGTATTGACTGTCCTACTGGTACCAAGGCTTACTTTGACAACTTGTTCTGTGGTAAGTAATCAATGTATAGACTGTCCTACTGGTACTAAGGCTTACTTTGACAACTTGTTCTGTGGTAAGTAATCAATGTATGGACTGTCCTACTGGTACTAAGGCTTACTTTGACAACCTGTTCTGTGGTAAGTAATCAATGTACGGACTGTCCTACTGGTACTAAGGCTTACTTTGACAACTTGTTCTGTGGTAAGTAATCAATGTATAGACTGTCCTACTGGTACTAAGGCTTACTTTGACAACTTGTTCCGTGGTAAGTAATCAATGTATAGACTGTCCTACTGGTACCAAGGCTTACTTTGACAACTTGTTCTGTGATAAGTAGTCAATGTCCTAACCCTCCTCCTGGTTTTAGCGACGGGCCATCAAGTTTTATACATGTCCGTCCGTGCGTCCGTCCGTACGAATTTTCTTAAAGCTTTTCTTAAAACTGCACATAAGAATGATTTGAAACTTAGAAGGATGGTTTGATATGACAAACTGTAAGTTTTTAGCGATTTCCAGACCTGTCCGTTATCTGCTCTCTGTTTGGAACTTAGGCTAATGGGAAAATATGTGAACATGACTATGTAAATTTCCGTCATGCTTTTCTCAGAAACTGTACATCTGTACATGAGAATGATATGAAACTTGGTAGGATGGTTAAGTATGACAAACTGTTTGTTGTAAGCGTCTTTCAGACCTGTTCGACCTTTAGTTCCTATTTGGGGTGGGGCCAATATGTAATCTATAAAACTCGACTTGAAAATTTCCGTCAAGCTTTTCTCAGAATCCATACATTGGACTGATTTGAAACTTGGTAATATGGTTCAGTATGACAATTTGTATGTCCTAAGCAGCTTTCAGACCTGTGAGACTTCTACCTCCTGTTTTGGGTCTAGCGGGGGGGGGGATCGTGTCCTATGGACATATTCCTTCTTTATTATGCTTACGTTGACAACTGGTAATCAATATTCGATTCTGATATCACAGTCGTTAAGTTTCTTTTGCAGAGAACCTGGTCGCAAACCAAAGTGAAGCACAATGTTATGGAAAAAACACGTCACGTTTCTTTCCCGTTTTTGGAATCCTGCATCAGATGTCGATAAGACTAGGTCACGTAGGATCAAAATACAGATGACTAAATTGTCCTTTCGCATCCATTCATCATTTTTTACAATGGCGGTCAAAGCTCTCCTCCCCGATTGGCCTTGTGTTCCCATTATCATTTTATTTTTCATCCCTTCCATGTTCATCTTCCTGATATATCCGACATCGTGCTACTTGAGAGTAAAGCAATAACCAAATACCTGACTGGTTCTACTGCGTACTTTAACAACCTGTTCGTTGATTAAAATTCAATGATCCGACTTTCTTACTTGTTGTGAGGCTTACATAGTCAACTTGTTTGTGGTGAGTAATCAATGTATGGTCTGTCCTACTGGTACTAAGGCTTACATAGTCAACTTGTTTGTGGTGAGTAATCAATGTATGGACTGTCGATCTAACTGGTATTAATGCTATTTTTGACAACTTGATCTGAGGTAAGTTTATCAGAGTCGAAACTTTGGCTCACATACTATCCATTTTATTTCTGACGTCGGACGGGATTGATACTGAGATTCGATCTTGTTCTCATTTAAGGAAAAATTCCTGGATTTTTCCTAGCGTTATAAAATGTATTAAGAATTAACGAAACTTACTGTCTTAGCTTAAATATCAAAATGTGTTCCATTTTGTCATATTAATATGTGTTGACTAGTTATTTTATTTCATTGCTGTTGGAAATGTTCTCAATTAAGTTACTTAAAGTTGCACTTGTGTCCGTCCGTCCCTACATACATATGTACGTATTCTTAAAAACGAAAAGTATCGAAATCTTGTCACGCTGGTCTGGTATGATAAATTGTATGCCAAAAACGACTTTAAGACCTGATGGACATATACGTGTCTCATGGACACCCTCTAAGTCTTCTGCCTTTTTATTTACTATTTATTATGGATGCTGTGTTAGTAAATTCTACGTTATTTTTTTTCTCTTTAGGATACGTACTTAAACTGTTAACTAAATCTGAGGGTTACACTTATGACGAAGCTGTTGCCGCTTGTGAAGCTGAAAAGACATCCATAGCAACAGATGCTCAGCTGACGGAAGCAAGGCAGTTCAATCAGACAGGATGTCACTGTGCATGGTTCAAAGGACAACAAATTAAAACACTTTCGGAAACCGGATGTAACGAGTGTCCTACTTCTAAAATTGGAAATGTGTACTGTGCCACAAAATATCAGAAGTAGATAAAATTAAATCGTTCACCAAATAATTTTTGCTAGAAATGGGAAAGGAATGTATGTTTTACACGGTTCTCTTTTTTGCCAAATTGTAAGAAAGTAACATTTGTTCTTATACATTGTTTGAACACTAATTGATTACTAGTACAAGAACAAGTTAATTTTTTTTCGACATTTTCTAGACAAAATAATTTTGATTTATGTTTTGGAATAAAAGTTCAATGAATCAGCAAATATAAAAAAAAAACAGCACAATATTCAAATGGACAACGTCAGTTAAAATTCTGGAATACAAATTGCAAAAATTAGTTGGTGAATTAGAGAAATATTATACCTTGACATAGTGATAAATGTTTAATTTTTAGACCTGATACCGTGACTTTTTATGATTTATCGATCAATACTTATCCAAGCATAAATTAACATTTTTGTGCTGCTATTTTACAAAGTCTCTAACGGTCGACAACAAATAGAAATATACGCTTTTTGTTGCCAGATAAATTATTTGAAAAAAAACCTTCAAATCTTTCATTTTTAGAGTTAAAAAAGAATTAGCATGCATAAAAGAAATTGAGATTGTCGGATCCGCAAATTAAATATCACGGTAACGTACGATTAAAAAAATGTCAAGGTAAGGTATTTCTCCTAATGAGAAGACCAATCGTTGGTTAGGACACTTAGCATGTTTCGTTGCTCTTTTGGTGTCCATTTAACTGCAATTGTATTTTAACTCTACCTTTCAACCGTTTTCAAAAGCTTAAACATTAAAATTTTATAATTCTTAGTAAATTCTATGTATAATTGCTTTTGTAAACTTCTTTAAGATTTCAATTCTTGATGAAAACGTTCATATAGAATATTTTTTGCTATATAAATTTTATGTTTTAAGGTAATAATTATTTTCTTTTTATCAGAAATATGCACTTATTGGTTTAATTATAAACAAGAAAAAAATGTGATATTGAAAATATAGATCAATAAAATACTTGCCTAATATCACCAGGCACTAGAACTTAATATCAAGGGGTTGCTTTGTAAGTGTATATAGCCGATATTAAAAAGGAAATGAATGGTCCTCTAAAACATAAAATATATATATTTATCAACATAACGTCAAAAAACATTAATTCTGAGTTAAGCATAAGCGAGTAGGATGCACACCTTAAGAGCAGTAAAGTCTTGGAAATAGCATCACATTTTATTGTTAAACACCTCCAAGTTTAATGTTTGTATTTTTTTTTGTCTTGTTGACTTGACATTTAATCTATATATTTCCAAGACGCAATTTTCATTCAATGTTATTCTCATATATACATTATTTATTTTTTCTTTCACTGCCTTTGCTTGTTTGCATCTGAATAAAAGTAATTCAATGATTTTGATGTTTTATTGTAATGGGTTATCTTTCTTTGTCCATTATTTATGTAATTGTCAAACTTAAAAGACACAAAAAAGTATCGATGGGGCGTTTGAATCTCAGAAGTTTGAAACGGCAATGAAAAAATCAGTAACACCACGAACAAAAAATAACGAAAAAACCCAAAACAACCCAAATGGAACCAGCAACGCAAAACCAATCGTTACAATTGCACTCATGTGCTGTGGAAGGGTAAGCAGTTGCTGATTGTTTCAACAATTTCGTCGCATTGCCAATGATCAATTTAGTGTGTCAAATCTGGTAAAGGAGAACAAAACAAAACCTTATCACAAACCAATATAAGTACACATCTGAGAGATAAAAATCCCTTAATTGTATACGAGCATATGATACCTTCCATAAAAGCTCTCTGTGAAAACAATATAGAGTCCACCGCCAACCACCAAATTACCCACTCTGTGAAGACTATAAAGAGCCTACCACCGACCACCAAATACCCATTATAACACATCATACTTCATTATGATTCTTCCGGAGCACCTGAGTTCACTCTTGTTTCGACTGGAGTTTGCGTTGTTGATTGATATTTTTGTGTTTCAATGTTTTACATGTTGTCTGTTTTTGTTCCGTTCCTATTGGTGTGTACTGGTTTTGTCTCTGCCCTTTCGGACTTTTGATATTAGGATGCCCCATTGGTACCTCTGCTTTATCCATGTTCACATTATCTCAAATAATGTTTTCCAGTAAAGCAACAACTCTTTTTGGACCATACCACTTCTACAAATGTGTTTCAACAAACAGGAACTTCTAAAGTACAAGTGTGTACCATTAGAGACATCATATCTTACCCTTCCTAAGCACTATAATTCTACTTGTTTTTACTGGAATTCTATTTGCTGATTTGCGTATCCGTAGTGTCAGTGTCTTCAATGTTTCGAATGCTTATTTGAAATTTTACATTTTCCATGAATTTCCATGTATTTAGAGTCCTTGTCCGTACATCTGATAAAATCTCCTTTTAAACTTAAGTGCTATTCTCTGTAAGAATCAGGCAATGAGTGAATTATGATATAAAAAACACACAAGTTTGACTTCAAAATATTCTCTGTAAGAATCAGGCAATGAGTAAATTATGATATAAAAAACACACAAGTTTGACTTCAAAATATTCTCTGTAAGAATCAGGCAATGAGTGAATTATGATATATAAAACACACAAGTTTGACTTCAAATATTCTCTGTAAGAATCAGGCAATGAGTGAATTATGATATAAAAAAACACAAAACTTCAAAATACTGTTCAAAATGCTTAAAAGTAACAAAAAAATGCATTGGCACTACTCAAAAGTGTCAAAAATTTGAGATATATTTTGGTTGAAATGCATATAAAATTTGGATCTAAGGCAGATACCTCGTGTCAAGTCATACTAAACCCCTATCATTGTAACAGAAATTTTTCTCCATCCTCTGACACTGGAGATGACAACTAATGATTGTTTTTTTCATAAGAAGGCTATTTTGAATGACAATGCATTGTCAAAACCGTGTGTGTTTTAAAATCATGATTCAAACATTTTCGATTTTGCCTGATTCTTACAGAGAACTGCATTAAAAGTCTTACAAACTAAAACTCGGTGTGCAATATAAATTTACTTTTGTTTATATTGAGTTGAAAAAATCTGATTTCATAGCTTAGCATTTGTAGTTTTATGTAGCTAGTTACTTTTCTCTAAACATGTTCCCTTATTGTCATTGTCTAAGGTTCTTTCTTGTTAAAGGGCTCTCGTGGATTTGACTTGTCATTACGACTGGAGTTCTGTCGGGTAAATTTTTGTTACATTATGTTTTGTGTTTCTTCGAGCTGTTTTCGTTTATGTTTACTTACACCCCAGTTCTATTGTTTAAAGTCGAACTTTCATTTTCAGAAACTTTCTTTGTGTGAATAACTCTATTGTTCTAAGAACAATAGGCTTAATTCACAATGGCAAAAAACAGGGGTTTCCAGATACCCCTGCTTTTGCGCTTGTGAACACACCTCATGTTCATAGAACAAAAGAAATTCTCACACAAAGAAACTTCTGTAATAGCCAGCCCAGAGCATCTTAGAAGAAAATGAAAACAGTTCACTTTATAAGGTTTAAAATCAATTCTAATTTAAAAGTAGCAAAATGTAAAAAAAAACAGACAAAATAAAACAAAACTTTAAAAAATGAAAATAAATAAACAAAACAAAGCAAGAATATGTCCAAAAGATACAATGCCCTTATTTTGCAACATGAGAGACGGACGAACGGACAGACAAACGTATCCGACGACTTTATGCCCAAATAACTTTCGTAGATGGGGCATCAAAATCGTTCAAGAATAGAAATGGTAGGATTATGTTAAACAGGAAGTAGGTAGACAATATACCTGAAATTAATTAAATGGCATGGGACGCATGCTGATTACCTAATATCAAAAGGATTTAATAAGAGGTTGCTGAGAAAACTGTTAAGAAAATTGTCCATACATGTAATTGACCATTTATGCAAAACATTAAGTAAGTCGGCAAACAGGAAGTAGATGAGAAAAAGACTCTTAATCGAACCCCATGCTAAGGAACATCGTATTGCATATCAAAATACAAAATATCAAATTAAAATGTAATAAATTTTCTTCAAATACGCAATTTCCTCAACTAAAATTACCCTCTCTTAGAAATAAATGATACCCAAAGGGACAGCAGTCAAAGCACACCCGTCTTCCCTGATGGTCATATAAAAATGAATGAATCTTCAAGATATTCAGTTTAGAAGTGTTCACTGTTTTAATTAGCATGATAGAAATCATTAGTTATTTGTAAAGTAATAAAAGTATTAATCTGTTTAACAAGTCGATTAATCTGTCTTAATTCTAAAACCATCTCAGTTGCTAAATATTTTGAATTAAATAGGTCCCTGTGTGGGGAAGAAAAAACTCAGATATATGTTTACTAACTCAGTTTAATAATTAAAGCCACATTTGATTGCTTTCTTTCAAAAATTTGTAATCTAGTTTTGTTCTAAGTTAACTGGGGTGTAAGTTAGTTATAATATTTGGTAAACGGTGTTTGTGGATAAGAAACCAATTCGGACCTCCGGTCCTCGGGGTTTCTTATCCAGAAACGAAACACCTTTACCTCATGGTATAACTATTACTGGTTTTGTAGTTGCCCTTTCGGACATTTGACACTCCTCCCCCCTGCATCTTTGTTGCTTGAAATTCACTGTGTGTTTTTGCAATAACGATTTTCATTGGGAACAAGGTTGGGTAAAAAAATCTAAATTCATTCCTTCACTTTTAATCTGCCCTTGTTCTAAATCAGGGATATCCACAGAACTATCTAGGAATCACAATTAAAACTTAAACATTTGTATAGATCTAATAAATTACAATTTACAATTGTTCTATATCCGTAGCTATCGTTGTTTTAATTGATATTTCAAAGAAGAAGTTTGAATCAAATGTAATATATTTCCATCTTTTATCCATTGAAAGTCGACCACAGTAAACCATAAAAAAATGGACAAAGTACAAAGAAAAAACCCCTGCTAGATTCCTTTAAAAGGGGAGTATAGTTGAGCCTCAGACATGAAATCTTAACCCTCAATATGGACTCCCAAGCCGATGTTGCATAATGTGGATTCATTTATTTTCGTGGATACCAATTTTAGTGGTTTGATTACAAAGGGCCAGTTCGTGGATTCTTATATTTGTGTTTATGAAGTATACAGCATACAGATCAATGTTTAATTTCCTTTTCATTGGGTATTAAATTTCGTGGGTCAAGTCGACCGACGAAAACCACGAAAATTTATCCCCACGAATAACAATGAAACCACAGTAATTAATATTCAATACTTGCTTAGACAAAAGTTATTTCTACCCGATCACTCATGAAATCTATTACAAAAGTATATGTCTACGAGACGTACTAATACAAGGGAATTCAACGAGCTGTACCGTGTGTGTATGGCCAACAGTGGGACTCCAGTTTCCGAAGAATCTCCCACGATATGTTATGTGTCTATGTAGCCAACCTTGGGACTAGGTTTCCGACGATCTGAATTCTCTTCTGCACATTTTACTCGATACAGTCTTTTTCATAATAATTACAGTCTGCACATTGATTGTTTTGTCATGGCATAAAATACTTTGAAACCAAAGGGAAACACAGGCAGACGGACGTAAAAGAAAGGCATTAAACAAATGCATGCTTTAAAACTGCATACATTTCTTAAGAAATTGAGTTTGATTTTCCGACCGCGACCGACTTTTGGAGCAGGGCTATAAGAAAATACGTCTCATACGATCCTTAAAAAAATTCTTTCTTCGTTATCAGCCACTTGTAGAAAAGTTAAAAATTGAGTTAAAAGATATGGTGGTATATTGTTTTAATTAGTGATTGACTGGTCTGCTGTACTGCTGATCACCTCGATATCCCTATTGTGTCTCACAACTATGTTGTGCACTTAGTCATTACCGGATCCTAAGATCGCAATGGAAGAGGGAGGTTTGGCGCCATAAAACCTTGTTTAACCCACCATTTCGTTTGAAATGCCTGTACCAAGTCAGGACCATTGCGATCCACCAATTTTCCGGTTTGACCGATTCGTGTCATTTTCTCTGGACTATGAGATTGATCATTCAAGTTCGGTAGTTTTGTTATTACCTTTATTTACCACCTTGCTGTTTAAGTAAAATGTTGTTGAATTTTGATTTGAATTGTAATGCTTTCCAACACGAACGTTTGAGTGATTTATTAATGAAGTTTGTGTCATGCTAATGTATTTCACATATCAATTATCTTATATCAAAAACACTCATTTATAGCAACCACTTTATTCTTTTAATCTTCATCACAATCACGTTTGAAAAATCACCGGTTGCAAATGAAAATATTGAACAGGTATAAGATATAGAAACTATATAATATGATACATTTCCCAATATATGAAATACATATAATAATAAATGTACATTCCTCCAAATTCAATGAGTTTTTTTTCTGAAATTTAAAAAAAAAACATTTTAATACTGACAAAATGGCGTATCTAAACAAAATCTAAATATTATCAATCGTTAAGTTAAGAGTTTTTAGAAAAAAAGTCTGTACAATTTGAAACTTGATCTTTATTTAAAATATGTACCCTTTTGACTTGTTGACGATGACTCCTAAAACCCCAAATATTCGGAAACATGTTAACTGTAGAGCAGTTTTGTACCATAATAGACCGTGATGTTAACTTAATTAAATTGTTGTGATGTTATTTCTTTATCAAGGGAGTTGCTTTACATTTTCTGATGTTTTGTTATTAAAGTACAAAATCTCTACAATACATGTTTACCATCTTATTAAAAATATAAAAATCGCAAGGCATTAAGCTAAATATGAACTTTAGAGAAAATTATTCATGTCCATCAAATGTTCCGTAAAGATACATCGGTGGTCTCCCCTGTTAGACAAGTTGGTACTTGGCCTTGCAGTAGACTCCTTGGGCGTTCGATGAAGAACATGGCGTGGTGTCGGCACATTGGCTCCTGGGGGTTAAAGAGTCTACAACAGTAGAACTCACCCATCCACAGATGCAATCTTTTTGAGAATATGTGTTTTTAGCTTCGTTGAAGAGAGTTTCACCAGCGACGACAGTACCAGAAGCCGTACAGCCAGCGCTTGCTGCATCAAACGCCCATCCTGCTGTTGTTGGCGCCAAAACCGTTTTCACAACTTCTCCTGTAAATGTTAAAGTATTAAGTTATACAAAATCAAAACGAAGCAATCGCTTAACTACTGTCTGTAAAGGGTAGTCTGGAGAATGAAAAAAAAATAAATAAAAACTTTTTTTTTCTCAAAAACGTAAGCCTTTATTTATTTACATAATCTTATGAGTATCAAAAAGACCTAATTAAAAATATTACAACTTTTAAAAATGCTTAAATACACTTTCTAATAATCTAGATATTTACATTTGAATAGTGATTTTGAATTTGGCATCTCCAAAAGTGGCTGCGATTTGCAATGGAAAAACAATAGGGGAGGTAGCAATGTGATTTTGCTTCATTTATCTCAGAGGTAAGCTTTTTATTCACTCTTTTCGTAAATATAGTTTCGTTTTTGTTCAACACTTAAAATAGTAAACATTTCAAAGGTGCTAGTTATGACATAAAGAAACAATCTAAGAATTTCTGTTCTCAAGAGTATCCTTTACAGACAATAAACGTTGAAAAGACATATTATAAGTTTTCAAGTTCCAAAGAGATCAAGGTATTGGTACAATATTAAAATCTCACAATTCATTATTGGTATTCTGCAAATTGGAAAATATGTAAGCATTTGTATGCCCATGTCTTTAAACAAGAAAATTGCATATGCAATCAAAGATACCAAAGATTGAAAATATCAATATAAGTGTCCGAGTAGATTATTCAATGATAAAATAAAGTTTACAAACCCAATATGACTATGCAAAATATAAAATCAAATGTATAGTCACAATTATGTACTATTTTTATATAAGAGAATCCATATTGAATCTCACAAAGGATATTCCCAGGCGCCTGGTCGCTTTTAGGACAATATTAGGTCGGTTAAAGTATTATAGTATTTTCATTAAGATTACATGTCGTTTTTAACGAATTTTCAAGGTTCTTGACTAAGTGCAGTTGAGTCGCGCACAATAAAGCTTTCAGTTCCAAGGACGTTTTGTCCTTATGAAAGTTTTTTATATTGCAACACTTACCACAGTAGAGGTTCTGCATTTGACTCTTCATGCCGGTTGGACATGTCTGACATTTGGTGAATTGTTCTTTATCATAGTATTTGTTGCCGGGACAGCACTGATCTACTACTGCTCTCTTGGCTCTGAAATGATGAGAATAAACCAAATTTTCAAGCTGCGTGGGATGACCTACTTGCCCAAGAAATAAGGTAAAATATAGGATTGGAATGACTTGAATATGTAGTAAGTTAAGGTAACATTACGAAGTTCAGATGGACTAAATGCCCAGGAAGCATAGGTTATAACAAAATAATCGATCTGGTATGTTAAAGGCATATTGTCTACGAAATTTTTTTTTGTAAAACCAAACATTTGTCGTCAGACTATTCGTTTTGTTTATTTAGAAAGATACAAACCTTCAAAATAACACTAGGGTACCTTATTACTTCAAAAATTCAAAAATATATAATATTTGTTAAGCTTTACAAAAAGCATGCGCACTATACTTTCTTCGATTGAAAACTTTCATAGTTCTTGCACGTGGTGCATAATCTGTTTCTCGAAGTTTTAGCTCGGAAGAAAATTAAAACGGCAACCGAATATTAGAGCTACTTGATGAATAAAACTGACAGTTATTGCCTGCATTAAGTTTTGGATGTGATTTAAAAGTTAAACATGAAAAATATTGGTATTTTTTCAACATATCAATTTATTCGGGGACAAAACCCGAGATTCCGATTAGTGTCCGCGTTAAAACTACTCAGTCTAAATATATGTCAATGTGACGTAATGCAGGTAAATAAAATATCAATCAATATTGTCGAGCTATTTTGATCAAAA
Source organism: Arcuatula senhousia (assembly GCA_963971305.1). Classification (NCBI taxonomy): domain Eukaryota; kingdom Metazoa; phylum Mollusca; class Bivalvia; order Mytilida; family Mytilidae; genus Arcuatula; species Arcuatula senhousia. The sequence continues at coordinate 56,432,320 of OZ020310.1, forward strand.
TAAACTACTTTTGAGGCAAAATTTATGGCAAATTTGTTTTTCAATATTCATTTTATTGCATTTCTGTCCAATTGACACCAAAAAATTGGGGGGGGTTAAAAAAAATGAGTTTGCCGTAGACAATATGCCTTTAAGCTCTCTCTCCCGTCGAGGAGTAAAGTAGCAAACTGTCAATCAAAATAAAAATAAAGATAAATAAGGTTTATGATATAAAAAGGTCACATTTATTTGCAAGGAAATGATACGTAATACCAGGTTTAATCGCCCTATATCGATGCCGTCCTCTCAGTCAAAAACTCGTCGTTTGGCAGATGGATTCCTTCAATATATCCTCCAGAGTTAGATATTAAAGAAACCACAGAATCCACTTGCTTTACATCATTTTTCGATATACATCTCAAACTTGACCCGAGTGGTCATCTCATTACAAAAAAAATACGATAAAAGAGATGATTTCAATTTTTAAATTGTACACATTTTTCAGAATTTTTGATCCGACACATCTTTCTCCGTAGCCATCTATTAGACCAAGGTTATAAGAAAATACGTCTCATACGATCTCTTTTTTTTCTTCGTTATCAGCCACTGGTAGAAAAATTTAATATCATGTTTGACGAAATGGTTAGATCTTGTTTTGATTAGTGTTTGGCTGGTTGATGTACTGAGACGATTACCTTAGCATCCCTAATATGTCTTCACAAACCTGTTGTGTTTGTGTAACTGCGGAACCCAAAGATTGCAATGGAAGAGGGAGGTGTGGCACGTCTTAAAACCTGGTTTAACCCACCAGTTCTTTTAAATGCCTGTGTCTTGTTTATTTATACCACGGTACAATTTGCATAAAAAACAAACACATAAAAAACAACAACTTTCCTGTTATTGGTTAATATTTTAAAAGCTCTAATTAAAAGCATGTACATTAGGTTATGCACATCCATTTGAAACAGCGAAATACAATCCTGTGAAACAGAAAAAAAGCATTGGTTTAAAAAAGTAGAAAAAGGAGAGTTAGTAAATAGTTACCTTGCAGCTTTTGCTTCCTTGGGTACTTTTCTGAACAATTTAGTCAACTTCGATGACCTCTTTCTTCTAAAGTTCATCCCGGGGGTATTGATTGCTCTGTAACTCATGGAAACAGGCAGCATGAAGTTGTTACCAGGAGGGTCAAGGTTAGTTGTCTGGTATCCCTCAAGTTTCAGGTTAAATTGGGCGTACATTGAAAAATATGTGGTCACTTGTAGTTGAGATCCTGAGAATTTAAAACATATCTATTCAGAAAGAATTGTAAGGTCTTTCCCTTTCCCTTATTATGTATTTTTGTGTGCAGTTGCTAGAGTTTACACCATCTTACCACACTACAGTCACATGTATCAATTTATCTTTAGCAAAGGTATCCCTGGCCTTTGATAGTAAGGGCCTAATTACATGAATATTGTCATACTTCATAAAACAGTCAAACTCCTATATGTGACATGATAAATACTAATTTACGATGTGGATATTTGTGTTTAAATAGCGACTTAATCCCAACAAAAATCATAAATCGAATTTTTCTTTGTCTTTTCGGATTGAAGAGGTTGGTACATTTGCTTCTTTTAGAAGTATCAAAGATGTCGACTTGTAAGTAAATAAGGAGGAGTATTTTTTTTAAAATTTTACAAGACTGAACGTGTTAAGGTTCATCAGGACAGTTTGACATTTTTTGAAGAAAATCTAAGTATATGCACAGCCATTACGGCATATATTCATGTCAAATAAAGTATAGTTTGACCTAGATATGGACACACCTTATTATATCCACACATTTATTTTGTTTAAGATAGCACAGTTTTGTCGGTACAGCTTTTTTGCTTAGAAAAGAGAGAAAACAAGGCCAATACATTAATGTATCAGTGAAACTTAAGATTGCAATATCTCTGACTTTATACACCCGGCACAGGGTTTTCAAAAGAAATTGTTGACCTAAGAAATAAGTGTTAATATCGAGGATATAGAATTAAGAACATTAAGAAATCATCCACTTCATCCCAGAAAAAAAACATTGTCTCAATCAGGAAGATCATGCATGCGAAATGTCCTTCCCCCGCACGGATGAAATGTCACAGAGAATTGTCCATACTCCACACGATAAAACATGTTCCCATGTGAGAAAACTCACAGTTAGGATGTGTTCCTTCTTCTATTGGAGTAAAATGTTCACAGGAAATAAATTTAACACTTTGGGCATGCCCCCCTTCCCACACAGAGAAACATGTTACCATGTGAGAAAATTACAACTTAAAACGTGTTCCTTCTAAAAATTAGGGTAAAAGTTTCCAGGAAATAAATCTAGCACTTCAGACATGCCCCTTCCCACACACGATGAAACATGTTTCCATGTGAGAAAGCAATAAGGACGTGTTCCTTCTACAAATAAAGTAAAATGTTCCCAGGAAATAAATCTAACACTTAGGATGTGACCCTAACCCACACGATGAAACATGTTCCCAAGTGAGAAAGCTACAACTTAGAACATGTTCCTTCTGTAAATGGAGTAAAATGTTCCCAGGAAATAAATCTAACACTTAGGACATGCCCCTTCCCCCACGATGAAACATGTTCCCAAGTGAGAAAGCTAAAACTTAGAACGTGTTCCTTCTACAAATGGGGTATAATGTTCTCATGAGGAACTAAATATAACATTTAGGCCATGACCCTTCCCCACACGATGAAACATGTTCCCAAGTGAGAAAGCTACAACTTAGAACATGTTCCTTCTGTAAATGGAGTAAAATGTTCCCAGGAAATAAATCTAACACTTAGGACATGCCCCTTCCCCGACGATGAAACATGTTCCCAAGTGAGAAAGCTAAAACTTAGAACGTGTTCCTTCTACAAATGGGGTATAATGTTCTCATGAGGAAATAAATATAACATTTAGGCCATGACCCTTCCCCACACGGAGAAACACGATCCCATGTGAGAAAGCTAACATTAAAGACACGCCCCTAAACCACGTAAAGAAAAATATTTCTTGGTCAGACAGGTAACACCCACAATAATGTATATATACCTTCCGATGACTGTGAGGAACCTACAAAGTATAAAAAATAATTAAAAACAAATAGCTTATGTCTTTAATCATGGAGATGTTTTCAAACAATAAAACCATGGAACTTATTCGCAAAGATTAAAAAATGATTTTACTCATATTACTATGGATTCATTTGCGGAAATAATTCAATGTGAAACATGTAAAGAATTGTTTAAATATAATTCAATTTCTATTTAGATAATTAAACATACCATTGAAGCGCAAATTGACCTTTGAAAGATAACACGAGTGTTTATTTTTTATGAAACTGGCTTGTCATAAATTTCTGAGCATCTGTATTCCAAAACGGGTAATATTCAAGTTTCCTTCATTGGAATACAAATTGTTCATATCCCATAGGCTTAATAAGGCCGTATAAAATTGGCAAACGTTTTGGGCATTAGTTCCCCTCTAAAAGTATTTAATGTTTTCCTCCCAATTATCTTGATTAAAAAAGAAGTCGTCGTCAGTGGAAATGAATTAATGTGCAGCATTAAAAAAATATTGACCTTTTCTTATCGTTCGGGGAGCCCAAAACCATTAACTGCTTACCTTTCAGGAGTTCGTGTTGCTGGTTTTTATTTATTAATTATATTTGAATGTTTTAATGTTATCTGTTTCATCGTTAAGTGTTTGAATCGATGATTTTATTTTTGCTCTTTCTGATTTTTCCATAAATACTTCTTTGCATTATAATCACCATCTCGATACTCTGTATGAAGGGCATATTTATATGGTCTAGGCATAATCCCATGGCAACTAATATCGGTCTCTTCCTAAAAGTTAAGGCAAGGATAGAGGACTACAACTCCCCTTTGATGGTTTTATTAGGTAAATATCCATCCGGTATAGGCATGTTACTAAGCTACAAACATCGGTCTTCACCCCCCGACTGCTAAGGGAAGGAATATGAACTACACCTTCTGTAATACCATGTATTAGGTTCATATCTATCATTACCATTTAATATTTCACTGGTTATTTATATTGATCGTTGGTGGCCCTACCAGTTAAGATAAGAATTTGGAACTCTCCCTTTTGTGATACATTGTAAAATGTACATATTTCTGTTCTATGCATGTTTTGGTTGGCTACTAACACTGATTGTTGTTAGCCGCCACAGATAAGGTACTTACCTATCTGTTCCATGCATATTTCCTTGGCTACTAACATCGATCGTTGGTTGCCCCCACAGTTAAGGTAAGGATTCGGGATTGCTTTTGCGCAAACCTCGTGACTACCCTCCGTGTATTCAATTGAGATATACCGACTTGGAGTGATCACGTAGTTAGTTCGACCATTTGCTAATTTGTTGTCTAGATTTGTAGGGTAAATTCTCAATTTCACCTGTTATAGTAAAAAGGGAGACGAGGAATAAGTACATGCGAGAGAATGGACAATTAAAAAATTGAAAAATGGAAAAAAAAAAGGAATACGGTCATCAGTTTATAATTTTTAGTTTAATCAAAGGACGATGTTCAGTGTTTTGCAATCGGTCGAAGAAAAATACATACATCAGCTTTAATAATGATTACGGGATTAAGACCAGCAAAATGAAATGTGGCGGGGTTAAACAAGTTTGAGGACCTAAATTTCACTTCAAAATACGTTTTTTTATGATCGTTTTGTTTTTAAATAAATGTACAATGGACATGGGCTATTAAAGTAACATAATGTGTTTTGATTTTGAATCAATGAATATGGATATTTTGAGTTCTACTTACGGGAATGGCGCTTGGACTAACCACCGGCATGAAGATCTCCAGGTATTGGAGATAGAAATTGTAATTACGTTGGGACTCCGGAACCTTGCCATATTTACTTAATGTGTCAAAGTCAGGCATTCTGAAGGTAACAGTTTCTCCTTTATATAACCGCTCCACATCGATCCAGGAAAAGTCTCCTCCTTTTCCACTCGGATTTTTCGTTGGGACCAGGAATTCAACATTTTTATACTCATTGAATGAAGGCATGGACATGCTGACCAACTCTCTCAGGTCAGTTGCTAAACCTTTGCATATACTTGGCATCTTGCCGAACATAAATTCGTAGCAGTCACACAGCATATAAACATTCACAGTCTGTACGATCGTATAAGACATCGTGGATACGGCCGTCAGGGTTTTAATTGACTCAGTACTCAAGCCTGCCGGGTTTTCCGCCCGCGGTCCTGATCCTATAATTGTCGATGCTTGCATCCTTGAAACGCGCAACACAACCTGAGCCATGGCTTCAACCAGATCGAATTGTTCATCGTACATGGTCATAATTGCCGCTGACATTTTAGCAGCAGCTATTTTAGCCTCCTGGCATTTTCCCTTAGTATGTGCAATGCCGATCATGGCGTTTGCAGCTACTCCTATCAAACTGCTTAAACCATCACATATGTCATCGATAAAACCTTCCCACAGTGCTTCTATTCCTGCTAGCTCGTCTCGGTCAACTCGCGGATCATAGCCGTTGTACTCATCCAGGAACTGGGTAATACGACGATCAAAAGTTTCACTGTTGGCATTTGTGTTGGTTTCAATGGTGTCCATAATTTCCCTTATGTTTACCAAGGCAGCATCGTTTTCTGCAAACTTAGAATTAAAATCTATGACTTTATCCCTCAGTTGTACCATTCGGGCAATGCTGGCTAAGCTAGCGGCAAGATGATCAGCGGCCTCAGCTATTTCAGTGGCAGCATCCATTCTATCTCCTGCATTGCCACCATCTTTCATTGCTGCTATTGGGTTAGCGGCTTTGACACAAAGAGCGACCATTTTACCTATAGCCTCAGCCAGGTCTGTAGCAGAAGCGGTAACATATATTCCAATTAAAAGATCGATTTTCCCTTTCATATATCTCTCAGCCTCATTATAAGCCTTTTGATTTTTCTCGATATTGCCTTTTAAGTAAGCTACATCCGCCTTTACTTTCCGTTTTTCGAATTCAGCTACGTTATTGAAATACGTTGCTAGTTCTTGGAAGCGATCTTGAATATTATTCTTGATTGACGCAGCGGCAACAGCCAAGTCATAGAATTGTTGGTTCGTTACTTCTTCAATTTGTTTTGATTGGAGATTCTGAATATATCGAACGATCTCCCTTGAGTCAGCAGCTATGTATTTAACTCGTTTCGTCGAATGGTCATTGTCTTTATACGTTTTGACAAACGTACGTAACTCTGTAAAGGACCTTCCACAAGTGCAAAGAAGCCATTCAAATGTCGGAAAAGTTGCAGTGAAATCGCATGGAAGGTAACGTGACTTTGGTAAAACTTTGACGAGACCCTCAGCTAAATCTAACTTACTATCTCTAAAATCAGTGTAGAGTCGAGTGAAGACATTCCCGATAGCGGACTCAACTTTTGCTTTGGTCGTGTCATCGTTGAAGAGCGGAAGGTGTTCGTCAGGGGTCTTTTTTCTCATGCTGTAGAAATATATATTGGCGGAATTTTTATAGTACTGAAATTCGTTGTCCGACCATAGAGCGTCAGTGGATCTTAGTGTACAGAGAGAGTCCATTGAATCTACGAAGTCAAAAATGTCTTCTAATTCGCAGATCGGCTCGGTAAACCTCATGTCGCAGAGCCTTTTGGTTTCTGTTCTTAATTTAACTGCGTTTGTGTTTGCGAAGGGTTTAACCCAAGCACAAAACTTGGATCTGTCGGAGAGGTGATTGCTCCACTTTGCGATGTATTTTCTCGCGGCAATGGCCTGACGCGTCGAAGCATCTACCACCCTACAATCTAAAGCCAGAAATACGTTGTCAAAAAACCAAGTTGAAAGATACACGATGAACATGTACTTCTTGTCAGGATAGCTGCCTATATTCGTCTGTAATGTGTTCAGGTCGGCGACGTAGAGCTCCTTTAGTTCCACAAGTCTTCGGTATGCACATTTGGCCGTGTAGTCGTCCATTCTTACTAATGGAGAACAGTTTTGTGTGTTTGTCATTCTTTGAGCGTGTGTTGTTCCACTTCCAAATATATTTGTCCCGGCAATTTCTAAGTATTCATTAAATTTTGTTTCAAATTCTGATATTTTCGGGCCATTTTCTCTTCCGGGAAGGGCAAATATGAGACAGAATTGTCGCAGGTCATAGTTGGATTTTAAGGACTGGGCCGATACGTAGGCGATACACACAGCGAGCAACGCTGCCCTCCACATGATTAACCCTGAAATGTCAAAGTTCAGTAGAATGAAAGAGAGGGAATCAACACATACATGTCAGAAAACGTTGATGATGAGTTATCAAAGTACAAAAAGCTATCTTCTAAATGATAACAATATGTATCACGGAGCATAAATGTAATAGCGAGCACAGCTCGTATAAGGAGAAGTGCCTGCGAGAGCGGAGAGCTCTAAGGCAAGTTCCCGCAAAAAATTGCCTAGTGTTGATAACTTTTTTCATCCGGATATGCTTCTCACAATTTAAATAGGTCCAGTGTGAACTTGAAAATAATAACCGATTTTGACAGTCTTCCAAAAATTATATATGTTAATACAGAACAAGTCAAGGATAACAATGTTCTGATGACGATGGGTTTCTATATTTTTTAGATAAACAAATTTCATCCAATTTTTTACATGTTCCTTTTAATGCTCATTCGCCCCAAGCACCTCGTCCCAAACTGACATTTCTTGAAAATGAACTATTCGAAATGAAAATAACTACGATGACTTCAGATCTTATTTGACTACTTCGATTCAAAATCAAACTTTCATTCGTTCATGAAAAACTGTTATTAAAGACAAAGACGATTCTTATAAATATGCCTTCAGTTAAAAAAAAGATCAATAATCAATCAATATTTCATTCGGGTGACTAGCAACACATTAAAAGAAAACGCACATCGCTGTTGCCACAACGGTTAACATTTGCATCAAAAGTGTCCACGTCTTTTTGGAAATGGGGTCTTTTAGATCTAAGATTCTGAATTTTAGTGAACGATTTTATTCCTTAATTGAGAATCGGAACTCTTTCATATGAGGACAAAATAGATGATCAACTTCCATTTATGCTGTATGACTGTGCTCGCAATGCCTTTCTCATATTAATGTATCTATTTCTGATTGGTTATTATGTTTTGGTTGCACTCTAGGATTCAGAGGAAAACAGATCTTTGTTGTCTGTAACGTTAATAATCACAAACTTTGATGAATGGCTTTAGACAGTGCTGTTGTCTAAAAATTAACTTAGATAGGTGGCTTAAGACAATGATATAATCGATGATTGACTCATATGGATGGCTTAAGATGCAATACCAAAACAAGAATAAAAACGGTTAATTTGGTAATGCTGTTTATCGATATTTCAAGAAGTACACAGGTAAATTGGGCTCACATGTGTTTCACGTGAAAAAATTCACATGATATTCACCCGAATCGAGCTTATAACTGGGTGATAACCGCTGCTGGTGGACACAAGACTTGTCTGACACGATTTACCATAAAAGTTCTAATATATTTGTGCTGAAATTTCCGATTTTTTAATTCAAAATTGTTTAAAACACCAGGTTTCTTTCCTTGTAATGGACATGGTCGATATCCTCGGTGCTGGATTTGGCTTTCCTGTTCGAACGTTTTGGTTTATGACTTTCCAATGCTTTGATTCAAATGCTACTGATGAGAGGTTACTCCTTGAAATATCGATATATAGCATATCGAAATTAACCGTTTATACCAGCGTTTTGGTATTTGTAATTTTGAAACCACTACGCGATAACCGCTGCTGGTGAACCAGAGGTCTCCGAGGGTAATCACAAGCCTGGTCGTCAGATATAATATATTTGTGCTGAATTTTCCGATTTTTAAATTCAAAATTGTTTAAAACACCAGGTTTCTTTCCTTGTAATGCACATGGTCGATATCCTCGGTGCTGGATTTGGCTTCCTTGTTAGAACTTTTTGGTTTTGAGTACTTTTCGTTTTCAACAGTTTTGGTTAATGACTTTCCAATGTTTTGATTCAAATGCTACTGATGAGAGGTTACTCCTTGAAATATCGATACATAGCCTATCCAAATTAACCGTTTATACCCGGGTTTTGGCATTTGTAATTTATACGTGATACTCACATGAAACAGTTCACATGAGTTTCACGTGAAATTCACTTTAACCTCAGGTGCGTTTCACATGAAATGGATTGCGTAAGACAATGCTGGAATCTAAAGATTAACTCAGATGGGTTGCTTCAGACAATGTTGTTATCTGAAGATTTACCCAATTGGATGGCTTAAGACAATGATGTAATCTAAATATTAACCCAGATGGCTTAGGACAATCTGAGAAATCTGATGTAATCTAGATTTTAACTAAGAGAAACCTATAGTTTTATCGCTGTTTAATTTTTCTATTAAACATAATTACATGTAAGATTCATATATATTCAGATAAATATACTCAATAACCCATCTAACAGTTGTCATCTCCCATGATTTTTATGTGATATAAAACAATTTTAATGCATGCATTAAAGGGAATTAGTCTTTGAGAGTCAGATTTTTTTTCCATCCTAAAATTTGAAAAGGGAATTAGTTCGTCTTTAAAGCAAGAGAAAATTTCATTGACACAAAAACCGAAATTATAAAGTAGTACAAAAAATGTTTGGCATTGTTGTTGGTGTTTCTAGACTAAAATTGTAAATCAACTATAAATTTTCTGTTTGTATGTGTTTAACAATAAGTGAAACAATTATATATGACAAACAAAAAGTTTGTTGTTATATAAAATTAAATATAAATATATGAATAAGAAAATTATCTGTAATGTATTATAATTATGGGTACAACCTGACACATTTAGGAAGCTCACCGGTTGGCAAAATTGAAGTTATTTAAAAAATCTTTCTATATAGTTTCATTTTTTTATTATGCTACTCCTCAAATGGTACCTAGTCACCGTGTAAATTTTCAAATCTGCTCTCTGTAGTTTTTTTTCCAGTTTTAGCTTTTACAAAAGGTGTTGACGGACAAATAACAGACGGACAGACAAAGAGATAACTATAGATTTTCCACATCCTCGATGCAGGTTCCTGAAAATAGGTTTTTAAGACAGTATCTCTTAACTTTTCAATTGTAGTTTAAACCTGTTTAATTTGGATATTTGGTTGTTTATTTGGTTTTCTTTTTTATGTTATTATGTACTTTTGAAAATATGCAAATGTCACTTATAAAAACAACAAGTACTTGAACCGGAGGATGCACATTGACAAAACCGGAGTTTGCCTTACACTATCTTCAATTAAATCAGCAAGACACTTGTTCATCATCACAGGTGTTTCCTCACTTGCTAAATGTAAAATGTTTGAACATGGCTGATAATATTAATCAACAGTCCTTTTAATTGACAATATCTGTTCAGTGTACGATGATTTGCTCCTTTTCACTCTATGTACAACGCGTGTAGGAAATATCAGTTTTCCTTTCATTTCAAAACAAAAGTGGAAATAATTGTTTAGAAATCTTATATTTATTATATTTTTCATATTTATAATCTTTAAATGTTCCTTTTAATGCTCATTTGCCCCAAGCACCTCGTCCCAAACTGACCTTTCTTGAAAATGAACTGATCAAAATGAAAATAACTACAATGACTTCTTATTTGACTACTTTGATTCAAAATCAAACTTTTATTCGTTCATGAAAAACTGTTATCAAAGACAAAGACGCTTCTTATAAATATGCCTTGATATTTAAGACATTTTGTCGTCAGTTAAAAAAAAGATCAATAATCAATCAATATTTCATTCGGGTGACTAGCAACACATTAAAAGAAAACGCACATCGCTCTTGTCACAACGATTAACATTTGCATCAAAAGTGTCCACGTCTTTTTGGAAATGGGGTCTTCTAGATCTTAGATTCTGAATTTTAGTGAACGATTTTATTCCTTAATTGAGAATCGGAACTCTTTCATATGGGGCAAAATAGATGATCAACTTCTATTTATGCTGTATGACTGTGCTCGCCTTTAGGCAATGCCTTTCTCATATTAATGTATCTATTTCTGATTGGTCATTAAGTTTTAGTTGCACTCTAGGGTTCAGAGGAAAAAAAGGTTCTTTGTTGTCTGTAACGTTAATTACATGAACGAGGTCACAAACCTTGATGAGACACAAGATAAACTTAAATGAGTGACTTTAGACAGTGCTGTAGTCTAAAGATTAACTCAAATAGGTGGCTTAAGACACTGCTATCATCTGAAGATTACTTAGATAGGTGGCTTAAGACAAAACAACTATAGTCTAAAGATTACCTAAGATGGGTGGCGTAAGGCAATGGAATAATCTAAAGATTAACTCAGATGGGTGGCTTAAGACAATGCTATAATCGATGATTAACTCAAATGGATGGCTTAAGATGCAATACCAACACAGGAATAAAAACGGTTAACTTAGTTAGGCTGTTTATCGATATTTCAAGAAGTACACAGGTAAAATGGGCTCACATGTGTTTCACGTAAACAAAATCACATGATATTCACCCGAATCGAGCTTATACGTGATACTCACATAAAACATTTCACATGAGTTTCACGTAAAATGAGCAAGTTTCTCATGAAATGGATGGCTTAAGACAATGCTGGAATCTAAAGATTAACTCAGATGGGTTGCTTCAGACCATGTTGTTATCTGAAAATTTACCCAAATTGATGGCTTAAGACAATGATGTAATCTAAGATTAACTCAGATTGGTTGCTTAAGACAATGTCGTTATCTTATTAAAATTAACCTAGATGGCTAAGAACAACCTGCAGTAATCTAGAGATTGGCCTAGATGGCGAAGGACATTCTGCAGTAATCTAGAGATTGACTTAGATGGCTAAGGAAAATCTGCAGTAATCTAGAGATTAACCTAGATGGCTTAGAACAACCTGCAGTAATCTAGAGATTGACCTAGATGGCGAAGGACATTCTGCAGTAATCTGGAGATTGACTTGGATAGCTAAGGAAAATCCGCAGTAATCTAGCTATAGAGATTAACCTAGACGGCTAAGGACAATCTGTCGTAATCTAGTGATTAACCTGGATGGCTTAGGACAATCTGCAGTAATCTAGAGATTAACCTAGATGGCTAAGGACAATCTGCAGTAATCTAGAGATTTACCTAGATGAGTAAGGACAATCTGCAGCAATATAGAGATTAACCTAGATGGCTAAGGACAATCTGCAGTAATCTAGAGATTAACCTAGATGGGTAAGGACAATCTGCAGCAATCTAGAGATTGACCTAGATGGCTAAGGACAAATCTGCAGTAATCTAAAGCTTGACCTAGATGGCTAAGGACAATCTGCAATAATCTAGAGCTTAACCTAGATGGCTAAGGACAATCTGCAGTAATCCAAGGTTAACCTAGATGACTAAGGACAATCTGCAGTAATCTAGCTATAGAGATTAACCTAGATGTCTAAAGACAATCTGTCGTAATCTAGTGATTAACTTGGATGGCTTAGGACAATCTGCAGTAATCTAGAGATTAACCTAGATGGCTATGGACAATCTGCAGTAATCTAGAGATTTACCTATATGGGTAAGGACAATCTGCAGCAATCTAGAGATTAACCTAGATGGCCAAGGACAATCTGCAGTAACCTAGAAATTAACCTAGATGGGTAAGGACAATCTGCAGTAATCTAGAGATTAACCTAGATGGGAAAGGACAATCTGCAGCAATCTAGAGATTGACCTAGATGGCTTAGGACAATCTGCAGTAATCTAGAGCTTGACCTAGATGGCTAATGACAATCTGCAATAATCTAGAGATTAACCTAGATGGCTAAGGACAATATGCAGTAATCTAGAGATTGACCTAGATGGCTAAGGACAATCTGCAGTAATCTAGAGATTAACCTAGATGGGTAAGGACAATCTGCAGCAATCTAGAGATTGACCTAGATGGCTTAGGACAATCTGCAGTAATCTAGAGCTTGACCTAAATGGCTATTGACAATCTGCAATAATTTAGAGATAAACCTAGATGGCTAAGGACAATCTGCAGTAATCTACAGATTGACCTAGATGGCTAAGGACGATCTGCAGTAATCTAGAGATTGACCTAGATGGCTAAAGACAATCTGTAGTAATCTAAAGATTATCCTTGATGGCTAAAGACAATCTGCAGCAATCTAAAGTTCAACCTAGATGGCTAAGGACAATCTGCAGCAATGTAGAGATTGACCTAGATGGCTAAGGACAATCTGCAGTAATCTAGATATTGACCTAGACGGCTAAGGACAATCTGCAGTAACCTAGAGATTGACCTAGATGGCTAAGGACAATCTGCAGTAACCTAGAGATTGACCTAGATGGCTAAGGACAATCTGCAGTAATCTAGAGATCGAGCTAGATGGCTAAAAGACAATCTGCAGTAATCTTAAGATTATCCTTGATGGCTAAAGACAATCTGCAGCAATCTAAAGATCAACCTAGATGGCTAAGGACAATCTGCAGCAATGTAGAGATTGACCTAGATGGCTAAGGATAACCTGTAGTAATCTAGAGATTGACCTAGATGGCTAGGGACAATCTGCAGGAATCTAGAGATTAACCTAGATGGACAAGGACAATCTGCAGCAATGTAGAGATTGACCTAGATGACTAAGCACAATCTGCAGTGATCTAGAGATTAACCTAGATGGCTAAGGACAATCTGCAGTAATCAAAAGATTAACCTAGATGGCTAAGGACAATCTGAGTAATCAAGAGATTGACCTAGATGACTAAGGACAATATGCAGTAATTTTGAGATTAATTTAGATGGCTAAGAACAATCTGCAGTAATCTAGAAATTGACCTAGATGGCTTAGGACAATCTGCAGTAATCTAAAGATTAACCTAGATGGCTAAGGACAATCTGAAGTAATCTAGAGATTAACCTAGATTGTTAAGGACAATCTGCAGCACTCTAGAGTTCAACCTAGATGGCTAAGGAAAATCTGCAGTGATCTAGAGATTGACCTAGGTTGCTTAGGACAATCTGCAGTAATCTAAAGCTTAACTCAGACGGATTGCGTAAGACAATGATGTTATCTGAAATTAACTCAGATGGGTTGCTTAAGACCATGTTGTAATCTAAAGATTAACCCAGATGGCTAAGGACAATCTGAGAAATCTGCTGTAATCTAGATATTAACTCAGAGAAACCTACAGTTTTATCGCTGTTTAATTTTTCTATAAAACATAATTACATGTAAGATTCATAAATATTCAGATAAATATACTCAACAAATAATCTATCTAACAGTTGTCATCTCCCATGATTTTTATGTGATAAAAAACAATTTTAATGCATGCATTAAAGGGAATTTGTCTTTGAGAGTCAGAATTTTTTCCATCCTAAATTTGAAAAGGGAATTAGTTCGTCTTCAAAAGCAAGAGACAATTTCATTGACACAATAACCGAAATAACACAGTTGTACAAAAAAATGTTTGGCATTGTTGTTGGTGTTTCTAGACTAAAATTGTAAATCAACTATAAATTTTCTGTTTGTATGTGTTTAACAATAAGTGAAACAATTATATATGACAAACAAAAAGTTTGTTGTTATATACAATTATATATAAATATATGAATAAGAAAATTATCTGTAATGTATTATAAATATGGGTACAACCTGACACATTTAGGAAGCTCACAATTTATTATGCCACTCCTCAAATGGTACCCAGTCACCGTGTAAATTTTCAAATCTGCGCTCTGTAGTTTTTATACTCCCCGCAAACAAAGTTTGGGGGGTATATAGGAAACACCCTGTCTGTCTGTCTGTCTTTCTGTCTGTCTGTCTGTCCGTCCGTCCGTCTGTCCGTCCGTCTGTCCGCATAACTCGTAAGCGCTTCTTCTCCTAAACCGCTGGGAGGATTTTGCTGAAACTTTAGATGAAGGAAGTACATCATTTGAAGATGTGCATAAAGAATTTTCATCGCACTCGGACATCATTCAGGGGAGATAATTGGAATTAGACTTTTTAAAATACATTATTCAATGGGAGACCTCGTAAGCGCAACTCCTCCTAAACTGCTAGAAGGATTTTGATGAAACTTTACATGAAGGAAGAACATTATATGTAGATGTGCATGAAGAATTTTCATCGCAATCATACATCATTCAGGGGAGATAATTGGACTTAGACTTTTTAAATACATTATAATACATTATTCAATGGGAGACCCCGTAAGCGCAACTTCTCCTAAACCGCTTGATGGATTTTGATGAAACTTTACGTAAAAGAAGAACATCATATGTAGATGTGCATGAGGAATTTTCATTGCAATCAGACATCATTCAGGGGAGATAACTGGACTTAGACTTTTTAAATACATTATTCAATGGGAGACCTTGTAAGCGCAACTCCTCCTAAAACGCTTGATGGATTTTGATGAAACTTTACATGAAAGAAGTACATCATCTGTAGATGAGCATATATAATTTGTATTGCTCTTGGTTATTATCGAGGGGAGATAACTGGACTTGAGATTTTTTTTACAATACAGAGTCCAATATGAAGCGGGGGGTATCCTTTTGTGAGCTCGCTCATAGTATTACTTGTTTTTTCCAGTTTTAGCTTTTACAAAAGGTGTTGACGGACAAATAACAGACGGACGGACAAAGAGATAACTATAGAGTTTCCACATCCTCGATGCAGGTTCCTGAAAATAGGTTTTTAAGACAGTATCTCTTAACTTTTCAATTGTAGTTTAAACCTGTTTATTTTGTATATTTGGTTGTTTATTTGATTTTCTTTTTTATGTTATTATGTACTTTTGAAAATATGCAAATGTCACTTATAAAAAAACCAAGTACTTTAACCGGAGGATGCACATTGACAAAACCGGAATTTGCCTTACACTATCTTCAATCAAATCAGGAAATAAAAGAATAAGACACTTGTTCATCATCACAGATGTTTCCTCACTTGCTAAATTTAAAATGTTCGAACATGGCTGATAATGTTAATCAACAGTCCTTTTAATTGACAATATCCGTCTAATGGTCGATGATTTGCTCCTTTTCACTTTATGTACAACACGTATGGGAATAATAGTTTTCCTTTCATTTCAAAACAAAAGTGGAAATAATTGTTTAGAAATCTTATATTTTTTATTTCTTATGTATTTATAATCTTTAAATGTTCCTTTTAATGCTCATTTGCCCCAAGCACCTCGTCCCAAACTGACCTTTCTTGAAAATGAATTGAACAAAATGAAAATAACAACAATGGTAAAATTTTAATAAATGCCTATTAAAATGAGTAATTATGCTGACGTGGAAATAATATCTATATTGTAAGGGGTCTCTAAATACCTTAATTGAAATTGTTAAATGAACACTTTACTCCTCAAAATTCCCGCCTTCGTGCATGTTGACGTCACAGTTTGATATTCGATTTTGAGATTTCCCTCCCTCCCTATTGAAATTTTTTTATTGTATACTTTATAATATAAATTTCCTTTGTGGTTTTTTTTTTAATTTCAATGTGTGATATTGGCGGATATTTCTTAAATTTTTGATGCCCGCCAATAATATTTTCTTGTTTTGTAATAATGTTTGATTTACTATTTGTGTAAATTGTTGTGGTGTTTTATATGTGATGCCGTCCTGATATGTTTGTATATTATTGTTTTTACGTCAGCCAAAAAATAAAATAAATTTATATTATATTTCTCTGTTAATATTTACTCAGTCTAGTCGTAATTACTTCTTATTTGACTACTTCGATTCAAAATCAAACTTTTATTCGTTCATGAAAAACTGTTATCAAAGACAACGATGCTTCTTATAAATATGCCTTGATATTTAAGACACTTTGTCTTCAGTTGAAAGAAGATCAATAATCAATCAAAATATTTCATTTGGGTGACTAGGAACACATAAAAATAAAACGCACATCGCTTTTGTCACAACGTTTAACATTTGCATCAAAAGTGTCCACGTCTTTTTGGAAATGGGGTCTTTTAGATCTTAGATTCTGAATTGTAGTGAACGATTTTATTCCTTAATTGAGAATCGGAACTCTTTCATATGAAGGCAAAATAGAGGATCAACTTCTATTTATGCTGCATGACTCTGCTCGTCTTAAGGCAATGCCTTTCTCATATTAATGTATCTATTTCTGATTGGTAATATGTTTTGGTTGCACTCTAGGGTTCAGAGGAAAAAAGTTCTTTGTTGTCTGTAACGTTAATTATATGAACGACGTCACAAACTTTGATGACACACAAGATAAACTTAAATGAATTGCTTTATACAGTGCTGTTGTCTAAAGATTAACTAAGATAGGTGGCTTAAGACAAATCAGCTGTAGTCTAAAGATTAATTTAAATGGGTGGCGTAAGGCAATGGAATAATCTAAAGATTAACTAAGATGGGTGGCTTAAGACAATGCTATAATCGATGATTGACTCATATGGATGGTTTAAGATGCAATACCAAAACAAGAATTAAAACGGTTAATTTGGTAATGCTGTTTATCGATATTTCAAGAAGTACACAGGTAAATTGGGCTCACATGTGTTTCACGTGAAACAATTCACATGATATTCACCCGAATCGAGCTTATACGTGATACTCACATAAAACAGTTCACATGAGTTTCACGTAAAATGAAATGGATGGCTTAAGACAATGCTGGAATCTAAGATCATCTCAGATGTGTTGCCTAAGACAATGTTGTTATCTTAAGATTAGCCTAGATGGCTAAGGACAATCTGCAGCAATCTAGAGATTGACCTACATGGCTAAAGACAATCTTCATTAATCTAGAGATTAGCCTAGATGGCTAAGGACAATCTTCAGTAACCTACAGATTAACCTAGACGGTTAAGGACAATCCGCAGAACTCTAGAGATTAACCTAGATGGCTGACAATCTGCAGTCATCAAAAGATTTACCCAGATGGCTAAGGACAATTTGCAGTCATCTAGAGATTTACCTAGATAGCTAAAGACAATCCGCAGTAAGTAATCCAAAGATAAACTTAGATGGCTGACAATCTGCAGTAATCTAAAGATTAATCTAGGCTGCTATGGACAATCCGCAGAACTCTAGAGGTTAACCTAGATGGCTGACAATCTGAAGTAATCAAGAGATTAACCTATATGGCTAAGGACAATCTGAAGTAATCTAGAGTTTGACCTAGATGGCTAAGGACAATCTGCAGAAATCTATAGATTAACCTAGATGGCTAAGGACAATCTGCAGAAATCTATAGATTAACCTAGATGGCTAAGGACAATCTGCAGTAATCTATAGATTAACCTAGATGGCTAAAGACAATCTGCAGTAATCCAGAGATTAACCTAGATGGCTAAGGACAATCTGTAGCAATCAACAGATTAACCTAGATGGCTAAGGACAATCTGTAGCAATCTGGAGATTAACCTAGATGGCTAAGGAGTATCTGCAGTAATCTAAAGATTGGCCTAGATGGCTAAGGTCGATATGGAGTAATTTAGAGATTAAAATAGATGGCTAATGACACTCTGTGGTAATCTAAAGATTAACCTCAATGGCTAAGGACAATCTGTGGTAATCAAAATATTAACCTCAATGGCTAAGGACAATCTGCAGTAATCAAGAGATTGACCTAGATGGCTATGGACAATCTGCAGTAATCTAAAGATAAACCTTAATGGCTTAAGACAATCTGCAGCAAACTAGAGATTAAAATTAATGGTTAAGGACAATCTGCGGTAATCTAGAGATTGACCTTTAATGGCTAAGGACAATCTGTGGTAATCCAAGATAAACCTCAATGGCTAACAAACAATCTGCAGTAATCTAGAGATTAACTTAGATGGCTAAGGACAATCTGTTGTAATCCAAGATAAACCTCAATGGCTAACAAACAATCTGCAGTAATCTAGAGATTAACCTAGATGGCTAAGGACAATCTGTGGTAATCCAAGATAAACCTCAATGGCTAACAAACAATCTGCAGTAATCTAGAGATTAACCTAGATGGCTAAGGACAATCTACACTAATCTAGAGATGGGCATAAATGGCTATGGACAATCTGCAGTAATCCAAAGATAACCCTCATGGGCTATGGACAATCTGCAGTAATCTGGATATTGACCTTGATGGCTAAGGACAATCTGCAGTGATCTATAGATTAACCTAGATGGCTAAGGACAATCTGCAGTAATCTAGAGATTGACCTAGATGGCTAAGGACAATCTGTAGTAATCTAGAGATTAACCTAAATGGCTAGAGGACAATCTGCAGTAATCTAGAGATTGACCTAGATGGCTAAGGACAATCTGCAGTAATATCGAGATTGACCTAGATGGCTAAGGAGAATCTGCCGTAATCTAAAGATTAACCTAGATGGCTCCGGACAATCTGCAGTAATCTAGAGATTGACCTAGATGGCTAAGGACAATCTGTAGCAATCTGGAGATTAACCTAGATGGCTAAGGACAATCTGCAGCAACAAGAGATTAACTTAGATGGCTAGAGACAATCTGCAGTAATCTAGAGATTGACTTAGATGGCCAAGGACAATATGCAGTAATCTAGAGATTAACCTAGATGGCTAGATACAATCTACAGTAATCTAGAGATTGACTTAGATGGCTAAGGACAATCTGCAATAATCCAGAGATTGACCTAGATGGCTAAGGACAATCTGCAGTAATCTAGAGATTAACCTAGATGGCTGAGGACAATCTGCAGCAATCTAGAGATTAACCTAGATGGCTAAGGACAATCTGCAGTAATCTAGAGATTAATCTAGATGGCTAAGGACAATCTGCAGTGATCTAGAGATTAACCTAGATGGCTAAGGACAATCTGCAGTAATCTATAGATTAACCTAGATGGCTAAAGAAAATCTGCAGTAATCTATAGATTAACCTAGATGGCAAAGGACAATCTGCAGTAATCTAGAGATTAACCTAGATGGCTAAGAACAATCTGCAGTAATCTAGAGATTAACCTAGATGGACAAGGACAATCTGCAGCAATGTAGAGATTGACCTAGATGACTAAGGACAATCTGCAGTGATCTAGAGATTAACCTAGATGGCTAAGGACAATCTGCAGTAATCAAGAGATTAACCTAGATGGCTAAGGACAATCTGCAGTAATCTAGAGATTAATTTAGATGGCTAAGAACTATCTGCAGTAATCTAGAAATTAACCTAGATGGCTTAGGACAATCTGCAGTAATCTAAAGCTTAACTCAGATGGATTGCGTAAGACAATGATGTTATCTGAAATTAACTCAGATGGGTTGCTTAAGACCATGTTGTTATCTAAAGATTAACCTAGATGGCTTAAGACCATATTGTTATCTAAAGATTAACCCAGATGGCTAAGGACAATCTGAGAAATCTGCTGTAATCTAGATTTTAACTCAGAGAAACCTACAGTTTTGTCGCTGTTTATTTTTTCTATTAAACATAATTACATGTAAGATTCATATATATTCAGTTAAATATACTCAACAAATAACCAATCTAACAGTTGTCATCTCCCATGATTTTTATGTGATATAAAACAATTTTAATGCATGCATTTCCAAGTTTTCTACTCCTAGCGTGTCTGATGAAGGTTAATCCAGAAAAGCGCTTCACACGCAGTGAAATTTTGCTCATGTACATTTATCAAAATCATTTCAATATGTGGATCGTGTCTTTCTGGCACATATTCCATATTCTTTCGTTTTTAATATTAAAGGGAATTTGTCATTGAGAGTCAGAATTTTTTTTCAATCCTAAAATTTGAAAAGGGAATTAGTTCGTCTTTAAAGCAAGAGAAAATTTCATTGACACAATAACCGAAATTACACAGTAGTACAAAAAAAATGTGTGGCACTGTTGTGGGTGTTTCTAGACTAAAATTATAAATCAACTATAAATTTTCTGTTTGTATGTGTTTGACAATAAGTGAAACAATGATATACAAATGACAACAAAGTTCCAGACAATAAATTTTGCTACGCCTGACGCGCGTTTCGTCTATTCAAGATTCATCAGAGGCGCTCTACCAAAAATATTGAAAATGCCAAACACTGTATGAATATGAAGAGCATAGAACAGTATAATCAAAAATACCAAACTGGGGAACCAAATTATTACAAAGATATTCAACCTATGTCTGGGGTAGGAAGAACCTTAGGGTTTAGACAATTTTGAAATTTAGACGGATTATTTAAAGCTTTGATGTATTCTCCAACTCAAAAGTGTTGGTGCCGGAGCGGGCTAACCTCGGGGAATTTAAACTCCACCAGCAGTGCTAACCTTCACGTGTGTTCGAAATACAAATGACAACAAAGTTCCAGACAATAAATTTTGCTACGCCTGACGCGCGTTTCGTCTATTCAAGACTCATCAGAGGCGCTCTACCAAAAATATTGAAAATGCCAAACACTGTATGAATATGAAGAGCATAGAACAGTATAATCAAAAATACCAAACTGGGGAACCAAATTATTACAAAGATATTCACCCTATGTCTGGGGTAGGAAGAACCCTAGGGTTTAGACAATTTTGAAATTTAGACGGATAATTTAAAGCTTTGATGTATTCTCCAACTCAAAAGTGTTGGTGCCGGAGCGGGCTAACCTCGGGGAATTTAAACTCCACCAGTAGTGCTAACCTTCACGTGTGTTCGAAATACAAATGACAACAAAGTTCCAGACAATAAATTTTGCTACGCCTGACGCGCGTTTCGTCTATTCAAGACTCATCAGAGGCGCTCTACCAAAAATATTGAAAATGCCAAACACTGTATGAATATGAAGAGCATAGAACAGTATAATCAAAAAAACCAAACTGGGGAACCAAATTATTACAAAGATATTCAACCTATGTCTGGGGTAGGAAGAACCTTAGGGTTTAGACAATTTTGAAATTTAGACGGATAATTTAAAGCTTTGATGTATTCTACAACTCAAAAGTGTTGGTGCCGGAGCGGGCTAACCTCGGGGAATTTAAACTCCACCAGCAGTGCAAACCTTCACGTGTGTTCGAAATACAAATGACAACAAAGTTCCAGACAATAAATTTTGCTACGCCTGACGCGCGTTTCGTCTATTCAAGACTCATCAGAGGCGCTCTACCAAAAATATTGAAAATGCCAAAAACTGTATGAATATGAAGAGCATAGAACAGTATAATCAAAAATACCAAACTGGGGAACCAAATTATTACAAAGATATTCAACCTATGTCTGGGGTAGGAAGAACCTTAGGGTTTAGACAATTTTGAAATTTAGACGGATAATTTAAAGCTTTGATGTATTCTCCAACTCAAAAGTATTGGTGCCGGAGCGGGCTAACCTCGGGGAATTTAAACTCCACCAGCAGTGCTAACCTTCACGTGTGTTCGAAATACAAATGACAACAAAGTTCCAGACAATAAATTTTGCTACGCCTGACGCGCGTTTCGTCTATTCAAGACTCATCAGAGGCGCTCTACCAAAAATATTGAAAATGCCAAACACTGTATGAATATGAAGAGCATAGAACAGTATAATCAAAAATACCAAACTGGGGAACCAAATTATTACAAAGATATTCAACCTATGTCTGGGGTAGGAAGAACCTTAGGGTTTAGACAATTTTGAAATTTAGACGGATAATTTAAAGCTTTGATGTATTCTCCAACTCAAAAGTGTTGGTGCCGGAGCGTATGATAAACAAAAAGTTTGTTGTTATATACAATTATATATATAAAAATATGCATAAGAAAATTATCTGTAATGTATTATAATTATGGGTACAACCTGACACCTTTAGGAAGCTCACCGGTTGGAAAAATTGAAGTAATTTAAAAAATCTTTCTATATAGTTTCATTTTTTTTTATTATGCCACTCCTCAAATGGTACCCAGTCACCGTGTAAATTTTCAAATCTGCTCTCTGTAGTTTTTTTTCCAGTTTTAGCTTTTACAAAAGGTGTTGACGGACAAATAACAGACGGACGGACAAAGAGATAACTATAGAGTTTCCACATCCTCGATGCAGGTTCCTGAAAATAGGTTTTTAAGACAGTATCTCTTACTTTTTCAATTGAAGTTTAAACCTGTTTATTTTGTATATTTGGTTGTTTATTTGATTTTCTTTTTTATGTTATTATGTACTTTTGAATATGTGCAAATAATTATGTGCAAATGTCACTTATCAAAAACAACAAGTACTTTAACCGGAGGATGCACATTGACAAAACCGGAATATGCCTTACACTATCTTAACATAAATCAGAAAATAAAAGAATAAGGCACTTGTTCATCATCACAGATGTTTCCTCACTTGCTAAATTTAAAATGTTCGAACATGGCTGATAATGTTAATCAACAGTCCTTTTAATTGACAATATCCGTCTAATGGTCGATGATTTGCTCCTTTTTCACTTTATGTACAACGCGTGTTAGGAAATATCAGTTTTCCTTTCATTTCAAAACAAAAGTGGAAATAATTGTTCAGAAATCTTATGTTTAGGTACATTTTGCGCTCTATTTCTGGTAAGATAAAAAATATGACTTGAAAAGACGGGGGCTTGTTTTTTCCCAAATAGATTAAATTGATTTTAATCTATGATGAAAAAAGTTTCAAAAACATTATCGATGTAGAAAAAATGCAAATTATAAAACAGAAATATTGTGATGATGTTATTAATATAAAAACATTTACTTTTTTTCTTGGATGACCAGTAACAACAAAATTTAGACCTCCAACCCCCCTCCCCAAAAAAGTCACCTATTTCCGCGCCCAAAAACTCAAGTTTCTGTCGGCCCTGTGGATACCTTTTTGACATTATTTATCTGAACTTTTGCTTTTATTTTTTTTTCAACTTTCTATCTTTTTTTTGTATCTGAATACTTTTCTCAATAATTTATCTAGATATGCATGACATAACAAAACTATCATATAAACACAGGTTTTGGTAAATATTCATGACTTATGACATTTTGCATTTTACAAAACAAAAATAAGCTCCAACATATCAATTATACGTTTTTAATTTATATATTATATTATAATCCAAATTCACTTTTATCTTTTGGACTTTTACAAAGTGTCAAATAGATTTCCTTCAGAACAACGTTGCTGTAGTAACAATCTGCAATTGAATGAAAATACTTAGTAAACGAAAGTTTTTGCTATGATAATCATTTTTCTTCAAGATGAAAAACTGAAAAAAATACAATAGAATTCATAAATTCTTTAAGATCCTACATCAGGGCCAAATATAAAGCCTCGCTGAAAAGAAAAACCATGTAAAAGCTCACCTACCTTTTGTCCAATAGAGTCGTGGTCATATGGTGGTATCACGAACAAACAATCGGAATATGTTGTGCCAAATAGTCATACACCAACCAATTTCCCCCTCCCAAACAATAAGTCAGTTTTCATCCAATGAAATTACAACAAGTCTTCCTCGTCAAACAAAGCCATCATATCGTTATTGATATTTGTTAATTTAACAAAAAAACTCTAAACAAACGAACATTGTGTTGCGGACACTTTTTCCACACTTCTTTATTGTCTATACTTAAAAATAAAAGTCGGAAATTTTTCTTCTATAAAAACTACAAACAAAAAAATTAACTAGTCGTTTTACGTATATTTTTCATTAAAATTAAGCAAGTAAAAGACATAAAAAGGTATAAAAGCACGAATTAAGCTTAGTAAGGACTGAGTGGGGGCTACAGGTCAATTTTGTCGACAATATACAAAACAAAATCTCATTGAAAGGGGTTTTAATCCTCGGAACCTCATCCTCGTTTGGAACCGCTACTAAATTTTTCTAATTTCTATAAGTTCATGATATATCAAGAAAAACACTGTTGTTAGAAAACAATATAATATTTCTTTATGGCAGAAAGCTTTAAAAGTTCAATTGGTTTTACTGAATCAGTTGATAGTTACCTGGAGGTCAATATAAAGCGAGGAAAGGAGTGAATAGTGAAAAAAGTAAACCCTTTAAATGCAAAATACTTGTTGTTTTCATACTCTTTTAATGAAATAAGTTTTATTTTTATTATTTAGTCCAAGTCGTTAGTGTGTTTACTTGGGTCGCTGTTACAGTATAAATCTACAAATAAACTTAAAGGAAAAGTGGTGAAATATGCTTAAATGAACTTTCAAGTACAAAAAATGTATATTATAAATTCGATTAAATCTAATGAAACGAATCTAGCAGCCAAAACCGTGACAGGGACATTTTATTTTCAGATGGATGGTCTTTAGATAAATAAAACAGAGTTTCAAAAGAAAGAACATTATCAGATAAAACAAAAACTGACATAAAAATCAGAACCTTGTTTAAACGAAAAAAAACAGTATTTGATTTTGGGGAAAACGTTCGATTTCAGTTTAAGTAAGTTTGATACATTTGACGATCGATGCTAACACAAGGCATTTTCATTCCACCTCAATTTTTCGTTTCATATAAAAAATGTTCAGGAATGACCATCCTTAAGTGTCAATCAAAAGAGGTACCATTAAACGAATGAACAAATATCATGTGCACTACCTTGCTAAGTTTCTGAGGACAGAGAAATGGAATTCAAAAAGTAAAAAAATGATTTTGTATTTTGTCGTTTATGTTTGTAAGTTAGTCCTGATTGTTTAGTATTAAGTTTCCCTGGGGAATGAAGGAGAGTTGTTTTTGTTCGAATAGAACTGAATATTTTCAAAGAATAAATAACCCATTACTAATTAGCTATGACAATTCAAAATATAAGGCGTTTAATAAAGAAACATATGTCATACGTTTTAATAAATTGGAGGGTGTTAAATTACATTCCACACTTTACATATGTTACCAAACGTATCTTCAAAATTGCAATAATCTAGCACATATATGTTTCTTGATTAACTTAAAGATTTATTTATAGTTTTCATCAATAAAACGTGTTTTTAAAAAGTTACCATGAGGTATTCTATCATTATGGGTGGTCAATCCACATTTTTCAAAATTTCAGTCTGAATTTGGAAACCCTTTAGAACCAAAGAAACTGTTTTCAACGCTTATCTCATTTTTGTTATAATATTAATTGTTTTGTAGACCTTAAACTGTCATTGTAAAAGCATTCTTCACACAACTAATAAAGGTAACATCAAAATATCAAATTTAAGCAAAATCTAGATGAGTCTGATTATAGGCAAAAATTTTAACATCATATAGTACAAAATGTAGTACATGGGCATTTGCTTTTAATTTTACAATTTGATAAATTATACTAATATATAACATTTACATTACACATGTACACTTCAACCTTAA
Organism: Arcuatula senhousia; assembly: GCA_963971305.1. Lineage (NCBI taxonomy): Eukaryota > Metazoa > Mollusca > Bivalvia > Mytilida > Mytilidae > Arcuatula > Arcuatula senhousia. Next base: position 56,458,612 of record OZ020310.1, read on the forward strand.
AATAAACAAATTCATGAAATAATAAAATATGTTCCAAACACACATGATAGGACCCCGAAAAAGCATTGGGGGATTAGATAGAAGGGGGTTTAGATCAACTGTAACCGGCTTTTGCTGAATGTTTATAAGAAAATATAAAAACAAAATACTAGGAAGGATTGTGATTTGTTACACCAGCTCTTTCTGGTGAACAACTTTACAAATTAAAGCTTTAATTAGATACTTCATATGTCTTTATTATCATATAGGGATATACTTTATTCATTATTTGCATTATTTTATTTCTGCACTTTTCTCTATTTGTTTACACTTTTAATATGTTTTATATATATATATATATTAAGGTCATTATTCAGTACTCTTATGGGACAATTATTGTTTATCTACTATTATCATTATTATATGAATTTTTTTTCTTTCAACCCTACCAAGACTCATTTAAGTTTTCTGGTTAGGATTTTTAGCTCAGCTTCACGACTAACCTTACATGGCCTCTAACAGTTTGGAGTACGCCTATAACTTAACTCATTTCCGTTTGTCAGCTAATCAAAATAGATGTTGGTTTTAACCAATCAAAAATATTATTACATTCCAGTAGGGACTAATCTGATGAATGCACAAAAGTATCGGAGAATCGTTTTAAACTAAAGGACGCTGGCTGACGGGGATTTCTTGCAATATATAGAAAGTTTTGCTGGAAGGTAAGTGCTTTTCCGTAATAATTGTTCTCATTAAAAAATATTTTTATTTTTGTAAAAATTACTTCAAAATAGTTTATTGTTAATTATAGCAAACCTTTATCTAATTCTTTTAATGAGATCGAAATTATTATTAACTTTATGGCCTTAAGGGAGGCTCCATCGCTTTATGTTAATATTTTTCAATATTGCATCCTCCTTGAAGTCTAAATGTTTTAACATAAAAAAAGTAATGATAAAAAAACATGGTGCAACTCCTGGATAAAGGTAATGAATAATGACAAAAAAAGTTTAAAACATACGTCCGTACCCATTTTCAACGAATAAAAATAATATATTTGTTCATTACAATATTTGATTGAAATAAAAAAAAAAAACTAAACTATGGTTGTAAAATTGGTCTCCATATCACTACTTCTTTAAAAGATCTTAATAAATAGTTTTTTTATATGTTAAACTTTTATCGAACAGTTAAGTTATCATATTTATATTTTTTTAAACTACTTACAGCACAGCAGTCAACGCGCAATAATTCCAGTCAATTCAAATTTCGCGAGCCAGTTTTTTTCACCTTTTCTCTTTAAGATTATATTTTTGATTGATAAAAAAGGAAAAAAAACTTTCATATGAAAAGGTATGACAAACTTTAAGATAACACAAATCTTCTGGCAATGATTAAATAACAAATATCATTTTTTGGTTTGTATTGTTTTTATCGTGGATTTGATTAGATTTATGCAACCCATTTAGCGACATATCACATAGAATTATATTCAAATCTTTGAGAATGTCTTCATCAATTCATTGGTTTAAAACATGTTTTTATAAGATTCGTCTTCATTAAAAAAAAATGTATAAAATATTACTTGTCCAATTTCTATCTTATTCTTTGTCAGAACTATGTCATCTTATTATCCAGAAAGCCGAACATTAAACCCGGAATAATTATTTAATTTCTTTTACATATTATCATAAAATATAATATAGTTAACAAAAGTCAAAAGTCTCAAGCAAAGCAAAGTAAAATTTAAGGGCTACGAAAATTTGGATGCTCCATTTTAAGATAATTCATCTCATCCTCAGTGAAGCTTGGGTCTAAAGTGTTGGACCTCTAGATTGAATTTTGCCCTGAACGTCCTCCTGCCCTCTCGTGGTTAATCTGCATCTCGCACAATCCAGGTTTAATTTTTTTTCCAGCCACAAAATCCGCCTTAATCCGTTTGAGGAGTTCGAGTGATCGTGTTGAGGCTTGTAGGTGCAACTGGAACAAACAATGATACAATAGGGTCTAAAGGTTACCTAAAAACCTTTTCTTAATCTTGATCAAAACCGATGAAACTACTTACAAGTATTTATACAATAGTCGAAAATAACAAAACAAACGATCGAAAAGATTTGCTTTCGACCTTAGTTTATTTTAACTATATGTATAACATGGCTATGGAAAAGAAAAAAAAAATCGAAAAAAGATTGGAATTTATAGATTAATGATTTTCAGTAGTTTTAAATATAGGTCTTGTGTTATTTAAGGTAGCACAATACAAAGATTGATCTTAGACCGACCATCACAACTTCAACCTACATAACTTTCTTAGTATTTTACAAAATTCAATGAATGAGACACCATAGGAAAGAGGAAATGTAACCCTATATGACGACACCTACATAAATAAACTACAATAGAAAACAAAAGAAATTATTGTTAAAAGGAAAAAATAATCAACATAACTGACTCAAATGAAATGAGCTCTGTCAGCATTACAAATATCTCTTTAAAGCTAATATAATCTGAATAAGCTAAATCAATACGACATGACCCCCAAAACCGTGTCTCAGAATTCTCCTATCACATTCTCTTCTCCGATAAAGCAATATTTTGTGTACAAGATTTTATTGCATAAGGGGTCACTATATTGAATCTACCATAACATATTTACTAAAGCTTTAATCTATAATCTGAGACAAAGTTTTGTTGATAATAGACCTTTGAATAACATATCCAAAAACCATCTGGGAGCTAAATATAACAAAGCAAAAACAGTGAACATTAAGCTTTATAAATGTATAATGTAACTATATTTCGGATCTTTGTTAAATTGTTTGTACTCGTTTTCTAAATGTTAGAAGTTTTATGTCATGAACGGGTGATTTTTTGCAAGTTTCGGGCAGTCCTTTAACCGTATATCCATCTAATCTTAATTAAGGGCCGACTACAAAACAACGAGAAGTGACCATTGGCCACAGAATCGGCTGGTTTTTTTTCAAACATTTTTGTGTCATATATATCGTATAGCGGTTAGATTTCGCGGGGTATATTTTGACGATAGGGGCGTTATTATAAGCGGCATTTTATTTTTGCATTTCTAAAAAATATAAAACAAAATGTTTGTAGATTAAAATAAAAAAGTACTTTATCTGTATGCTCCTGCATTCACAGTCTACTAAATACAAATGACAACAAAGTTCTAGACAATAAATTTTGCTACGCCTGACGCGCGTTCGTCTATTAAAGACTCATCAGAGGCGCTCTACCAAAAATATTGAAGACGCCAAACACTATAAGAATATGAAAAGCATAAAAAAATAAAACTAAAATTACCAAACTGGGGAACCAAATTATTACTAAGATAATCAACCTATGTCTGGGGTAGGAATAACCTTAGGGTTTTGACAATTTTGAAATTTAGACGGATAATTTAAAGCTTTGATGTTTTTATCCAACTCAAAAGTGTTGGTGCCAGAGCGGGCTAACCTCGGGGAATTGAAACTCCACCAGCAGTGCTAAACTTCACGTGTGTTCGAAATACAAATGACAACAAAGTTCCAGACAATAAATTTTGCTACGCCTGACGCGCGTTTCGTCTATTCAAGACTAGACTAAGTTATTTCTATTTCCATGCTTAAAGGGACCTCGCAAATAAAACGAAAAGTGTCTGTTTGCCTATAATCCTAGGTTATCAAATTAAGTTACTTTTATTTGTAGGACAATGACTTCCAGGCGAGTGCTCACGGTCTGTATCTTGTTCATCCTATCCTGTTTAGTCAAACTCAATGATTCCTCGGTACTCTCATCAAACAAACCCTTACGTCAGTTTTGTCTGATCTTCGCTCTCCCTGGACGTGAAAATGGACCCAGGATTTCCGAATTTGAAACACAATTTGATAAATACCGCGAAGCTGCCGGGGTTTCTATATTTGGATCGGGGACTACGCATAACCAGAGGATGGCGAAAGCAGATGCAGCAAATTGTACCTCTCTGATGCAAATTAATAGCTACACCCCTGAATGTGCCTACCATAGAATTACTAAGATAAAAGAACAATTTAAGGAAGATCTGACGAAGCTGGAAACTGTAGTGAGCACCCATCTCGATGCCAAGTATATGTTTATCGTATACCTTTCCACCTGGTATCTAGACAACGTCTTCCTCAGCTTAGATTGTGGACCTGTGGCACTCAGCAATAAAAAACCGTACGCTGTAATGAAATACTTGGCTAAATGGAGCCACCTTATAACAAATAGGGATAAGTTTTGTAAGTGGCCGGCGGCATTATCCAGTAGCACTGTAAAAAATCTGAGAGAAACAGTCCGTTATAACTGCATGCTAAGGTCAACAGAGCCGTTATGTGAATTGAAACCGTACTTTGAGATTGTAGACACAGTTGAGTTGCTTTGTAATATGGTACCTTCAGCTAATTGGGGCTCCAGAAATGCGGACTGGCAGCATTACAAAGATGCGACTAACTTGTTGTTCTTTACTAAGTGGACAGAGGCACCTCAGGATATAGACCCTCTCTTCCATAGTGATACACAAAAACAAGCCGTTAAAGAGCTGCTGTCAAGAATCATTGCCAAGATGTATGAAGATTTTCGACAAAATGACCTAACCTTTGTCCAAAAACTGATGACTGTATTACCAAACTCAAACAGGCTACCCTGTGACTTTACGGCCCAATTTCCATCCTTTCCCTGGCTTCTATGTACATGTGGAAACGTATTCAAGGATATCAGACTGTTTATGGTAACATACACTACCGCTGTTGTTGGTCCAAGAGAGAGAAAGGTCCTGTATAAGGACATCAGATATCTCAGGACGTACATTAAACAATCTAGAGACGCCCAGATAATGGTATTACAGCAACAATACGCCTTCAGTCTGGCCGCCGTGGTGGTGGATATCCAAAATAGCATGCAAGAGCGGATGCAACAGCTGGGCGAGTACTTCACGAAAATAGCGGAAACGGAAAAGAAAAAACTCCAGGCAGACGTTGCCTTCTTACAAGGTAAAATAACTAGTTACAGAAAGAAATTAGATGATTATGCCAATGATCTTGGTCATAATCTAGGGGGTCTTTTAGCAACTTACATGGTAACTGCGGTGGCGGATCTGGCATATGCAGTGGCTAAAATGGTCGTACAAATGATTCAAGCGGGAAACCCCTTAAAATGGCTGTTTGATGGAGGCAATGTTGCTGACATTTTGAGTGCCGGACAGGCAATCGCAAGAGGATCTAGGCGGATAACAGAGGCTGGATATGCTATAAAAGAACTAGATAGTCTCATAGAAGAAAATAAGAGAGTCAGTAATGGTCTGGATAAAAATCAGGAAGCAATAATGAACGTACATAACTTGATAAAAAGAACAATCCTTGACCCTGACTCTGAAAGCCAGGAATTCAAAGACGCACAGGACAGTTTCCTAGCACAGTATAACGACTATAGCCCAGCTGTAAGTTCCAGCGATCTTGCTGGTCTGGAACAGTATTGGAATGGGTTTATTGACGGTATTTGTGACGGAATATCAGAAACGGAAGGAGCAGTAGCAGCTGGTATTCGCGCTGTTTCGGCCTACCGTCATAGATGCCAGGATGCAAAGGCACTAGCAGCAAGGATCGTCGCCTGCCAGGTGGAAATATTCGACTTTCAGTTTGAACTCATGGAAACAATGGCTCAGATAATGATTAGTCTGACCAGAGTTCATGAGGCCAAGAAACTTGGCGAAGGACCAGCACAAACCAATATAAATGGCATTACAGAATCCGAACTAACAGCTTTCGCGGCTGTCTCTGGGATCTCGTACAAAATGCAACAAACCATAAACGTGTATCAACTGTGTGATTTGTACGAGTATTGGCGCGGGAGTCCTCACCCAGAGTGTAACGGAATGGCCACTAATCTCGACAAGCTTATATCAGCCTCCGATCCGACTTGTACGGCAGCATATAAATACATCGATATCCCAACCCAGCCTGTAAATGCTTCCAACCTCGCCACTGACTTTTCCTACGTTGATCTGAAGAAGTTGTATAAAGGAGAACTGGTTCCTTTCCAGATCCCAAACAGTCGATGGTTGATGGATAACGCCCGAGTTCTAGAATCAGAAAAGAACTTTCGGTACTTCTTGGATGGTCTCCACATTTTTGTTCCTGTTCCACATGCTCAAATCAAGAGAAGAGGGGTATGTATGTTTAACCAATAATATGGGTCGAATGCATATTCATTCGATTCTGTGTTTAGCACTTGTAAGGTGGTCCGAGAAAAAGATTGTCAAATTTTAAATGTGATAAATGGTCTAAAATAAGAATGTAACCAAGTTTTATTCTTATTATTTTTTTTCCACTGGGTAAAACGAAATTCTTTTTAAAGGCATTTTAAATGAACATAACTTTAACTCTAATTTTGTTAGGCACTAGCTTATATAATTAAGTTCTGTACCAAAAGAGCATTTAAATGATTCGTTTATATATTTTTTTCTCGCAGTAATGACAAAAAGCATCACTGGTAAGATAAGTATAATATGTGCCTTATCAGGTTACAAGTTTATGATCCCAAATCGGGCATTCAATTGGTCAATAAAAATAGTAATAGTGGTACGTTTTATAGATATTTGGAAAGAAATTCATTAGACCTTGCAACCATTTACCCTGCAAGGTGTCTTTCTGTTGGCCAAATCTGTCGGCTAAAGTATACTTACTACTATTCAATTTCCGTAATGCCCATAATGAGTATGAACATGGAGGCTTAAAAGTAAAGGTCATAGCAAAATCATCGAACTTTGAGGGTTAATCTCAGTGTCCAAAAGATAAGACAAAACAAAGAAGACATACAAAAAAAATGAAGATAACAATAGACCTGACTTGGTACAGGGGTTTTAAAAGAAATGATAGGTTCAACCAAGTTTTATTGGCGCGCCAAAACTCCCTCTTCCAATGCGATCTTATGGTCCGGTAGTAACACGGTTTCGAAGACTTAATAGGATATTGAGATGATCATTTCTGTACAACAATCAGCTAAACACTTATTAAAACAATCACTAACCATTACGTTTGACATTATTTTGAATTTTTCCACCACCAGCTGATAACGGAGGCAGAATTCTTTAGAGATCGTTTGACATGTTTTTCATTGTTATCTTGGTCTAGTAGTCGGTCACAGAAACGGAAAATCTGAAAATAAAAAACTCTGAAGAACAATATCAGAGGCAAATAGTAAAAATTGAATAATTACCCCCTTTCAAAAAACAAACCTTTGAAAAATAAAGAGATGTGAGTGTTGTGAAAACGTCATTGAATAGAGATAAAACGAGAGAAAAAAATACATAAACAAAAAAAGAGAATTTGATGACCACCCCACCCCTAAACTTTACCCTTCTTTATTTTGTGTTACAGATTGAGGTTATAGCCGTACCAACAAACGATGGAAACAAACTGAACCCCACAGAAGTCACCACTTACGTCATCAACGACAACGTTGCTGTAAATGGCATTAAAACCAATCCAAACATAACCTTCCAGTACTCTGAAAGCTGTGATCGAGCTACAACCATCATAAGGAACCCGTATGATAAATGTGGGGTCAACACGAGGCCGTCTATGGGAGATTACTGTCCTGATTCATCAGGTTTGTTTATATTTATGTTCTTTGCCCTTTTTAGATCCATTTTGAATCCTATTCAGTATAAACTCCCAGAAAGATGTTATCTAAGTCGTTAATATACCCCTCAATATTGAGATAGATTTAGGTAATAACAAAGTTATCGAACTTCGAGGGTCAATCTCGATGTGCAAAACAAGCAAGACATACCGTAAAAATTTAAGATCGCAATGGTTATGACATTACACAGCCAATAAAAAGAGTTAAACCAGGTTAAACCAGGTTTAATGGCTTGCCTAGTCTGCCTCTTCCATTGTGTTCTTAGGGTCTGTTAGTAGCACAAAACTCAGCTCGGTAATGAAGACATAATAGGGATGTTTAGTTGATCATCTCAGGACAACAAGTAAACGGACCATTGTAATTGCTATCAAGCTATAAAACCATCGTCTTGTTGAATAAACATTGTAAAAAAGATTAAATTTGTCATGAGCTTCATGTTTGGGTAAAATTGATTTGTTTCTGTGTACGCTTGTTTCTTCCTGAGAAAATCATATATTATTGTCTCAGTTTCTTCATTCTGTGCGGAAACGTTTCAATGTATAGATAAAATAACGTATTTGTTCTTATTTTAAGATCACACTACCTGGCAGACTACCAATAGACCCCTGCCATCGATATATACCAAGTACTACCTACAGATGACGGGTTTCAACGATGGACTGGATGCTCCAGTGGAAAATTTTAAGCTTCGTGCCGGGGTCAAGTGGTGCTATGTTGATTCACAAAATCTCGCGAATTCTCAACGAACAAAGAGATCAGTTCGGTATATATTTTTAAAAAAACGTTTTAGTCACAGCATGCCTACCATTTGGTACAGATTTGGAGTTGTAATATCTTATTAACTCTCACCAAGGGCCGAAAACGTCATTGAAATAACTTTCTATAATGGAGATTTTTTTTATAAGTAACGATTATTCAATCATAGATGGTTTGGTTCTATTTGTTTGTAAACGCAAAATAAACCCCATTTTGAAAAAAAAAAAAAAAACAAGTTACAAAGAAAATTAAACTATAATTTATTACAAAAAGTCGCAATACAAATTCATTACATTTCACAAAATGTGTACCACATCATGAACATGCTGATTCGTCCTTCTCTGCTCATTGTCACCAAAGGCACTTTGGTGTTTCTGGCTTTTACAACATGTAGTACAGATTTTGAATATGATATTCAGTATATATTGCCCTTTTTATTTGAAAAAAATATTGCAGGAGTAATGAATAATTCTTTGTCAATCTTGATTTTATTGGAGGGGTTGCGTTTTATATATTGTTGATGTAATAAAAAAAAGATATATTCTATTATTTTTAGCAATTTATCCAACAGACGTTTAATTAAAAGATCAACAGACTCTTGTTGTGCCTCATCAACTCAGTATTATAAGAATCAATGTATTAACTGTCCTACTGGTACTAAGGCTTACTTTGACAACCTGTTCTGTGGTAGGTAATCGTGGTGACTAGCAACCACCAGTCGTACTTTTTGGCTGCCGACAGTTTTTTTCATTATTATTTACCCTTGCGACAATTTTTCAGGAATAAATATCTTGACCTCCTGTTCATACGTCCGAACGAACAATGTCTCAAAGCTATAATTCAAACCAAAAAAATGATATTTTCCTTTAAAGTTTTGTATGACAAACTATATCCTGACCTTTCGATTTGTTAACATCACTTTTTGTATCAGACTGCGGGGTCATCGATGTTCTATGAACATATTCATCCATTTATCTTTGAATGATTGTTTAATTGGATTTTGCTTATATCTTTATGTATAACATATCAGTGCAGATGTTGGTTTGTCGTAGAAATTTGTTATGTCTTTCTTAACCGAATTTGACACTGAATTTGAAATGTGCGACACGACGGGTGTGCTATAGCAAGCCGGAACCGTTTACTCTTCTGGAGCACCTGAGTTCACTCTTGTTACGACTTGAGTTTGCGTTGTAGATTTCCGTTCAATTGATTTTGTGTTTTGTGTTTCTTTGTGATGTTTTGTTCGTGTTAACCAGTTTCGTCGTTGCCCTTTCGGACTTTTGACGCTCGAATGCACTTGCCTCTTTTATCTTACGATATCCGAACGCACCACCGGCATGACCGGAATTCCTGTGCTTTTCTCATCATTATTCATTTTCTCTTTAGGATACGTGCTAAAACTGTTAACTAAGTCAGAGGGTTATACTTATGATGAAGCTGTTGCCGCTTGTATAGCTGAAAAGACAACCATAGCAACAGCTGCTCAGCTGGCGATGGCAAGACAACTCAAACAGACCGGATGTGACTGTGCATGGTTTGAGGGACAACAAATAAATACGCTTTCGGAAACCGGATGTGACGCGTGTCCTACTTCTAAAATTGGAAATGTGTACTGTGCCACAAAATATAAGAAGTAGATAGAAATAAGAAAAAAATCGCTCACCAAATAACTTTTGCAAAAATTGGAAAAAGCTTTTTAAACGGTTCTCTTTTTTTACTAAATTGTAAGAAAATAACATTGATATTTGTTTGATCATTAACTGAATAGATACGAAAAATAAAATTCGACAATTTCACCAATATTCAAAACAGAACAATTTTAATATATTTTTGGAATAAAAGTTCAATGACTCAATAAATATAAACATAGCGGCATTGTATTACAATGGACAAAGTCAGTGAAAACTTTCAAATACTGTTTGCAAAAATTAGTTGGTGAACTAGAGAAATATGTTACTGAGACATGGTGGTACATGGTGATTTAAGGAACCGATGCCGTCACTATTTTAGTTTGAAAAAACTTATCTACTATAAATAAAAAAAAAATAGTTCTAAAAGTCTCTTACGGTAGACCACAACTATAAATATAGGTTTTTGGTTGCCAAGTTAATCTTTTGAAAAACGAATGACCTTTCTGTTTCACGTTTAAAGTTAGAAGAAAAAAGAATCATCATATGGAAAAAAAATTGGAATGTCGGTCCCCGCAAATATTTCGGTAACGTCCACATTTCGTGATGGTTGAAAAAGTTTACGTATTTCTCTCGATGTAACGTATTCCTGTCGATGTAACGTATTTCTGTCAATGTAACGTATTTCTGTCGATGTAACGTATTTCTCAAAAATGATAATCGTTGGTAAAGGTTTTTACATGTTTTATCGGTCTTTTGGTATCCATTTAACGACTGTGCTAAAAAATATTTTTCTTGCATTTCAACTTTACTTTTCAACAGTTTCAAAAGTTCAGCTTAAACGTGTTTAGATTCTTTGTGAAGTCTGTATATCATGCAATTTTATTTACTTTGTAAACTGGGTCGACACTTCGAAACAATACTATTGTCAAAACCTTTTATGTTTTAAAGAAGTAGTAATTTTCCTATTTTATCACAGCCATATGCACTTATTGGTAAAATAATAAACAATCATACTGAAAAAAAAATTAAAAATGCAAATAAAAAAGACAAATAAAATACATGTTCTTGCCCATTACCATCAGGCATCAGTACTTAATATCAAGGGGTTGCTTTGTAAGTAAATATGGATGTGATATAAAAGGAAAAGAATAGTTCTTTAAAACATGAAAATATTATAATATAAATTCAGTCTAAAACTTAATTCTGACTTGAGCTTTTAAGAGTAGAATGGATACCTTAAGAACAGTTAAGTCTTGGAAATAACATCATATTACTTGTAACACCTCCAAATTTAATGATATGTACCTTTTTGTCTTGTTGAAAGTGTTTTGTTATTTAATATATTATATATTTCCAAGACGCAATTTTTATTCCATGTTATTTACATATATATACATTTATTTCATATCACTGCTTTTCGCTTGTTTGCGTTTAAATAAAAATTATTCCTTACTTTTGATGTTTTTATTGTAATGGATTATCTTTCTTTGTCCATATCAGTCATATCTAGACCCAAGAAATACCAGTTAGTCGGTCGGTACAATCGTAAACAAAACAAAAAACTCTTCACATAAAAAACAACATAAATGCTGTTATAGCAAACTCCAACCTAATCGTCAAAAGTGTAAACTCGCGCGCACGGGAAGGGTAAGCAGATTTCAATGAATCGTCAAGGTAGGTCGTTTTTATTAAAAAAACGTGAATAATTTGTACAAGCCCTGGCATTTCGAATAAGTTGTGAAATTAATATTAACCCCTTATAAATACAGGTGAAGAAGGTATAGACGATAAAGAAATGTGGAATAAGTTTACGCGACAATATAAAGAAACGGCTATTTAAAATAATCACAATGGAAAACAGCCAGCAGTCTCCAAACACGTCCGACATTGACCAAAGACTTAAAATACAATACAAAGGATTCAAAACCAATTTCTAAATTATCAACGGAACAACCGTTTCTGGACATAAAACAAAAAACAGATAGATGACAGGGACTCTCCAGGTTGGGAATAATAAAAATAAATCTACGTTACAGTCGTGTCTTTTGTCGTATTTTTTTATACTGAAATGAACACCCAAGTCAAATTCGAGGTTAGCCCGCTCCGGCACCAACACTTTTGAGTTGGAGAATACATCAAAGCTTTAAATTATCCGTCTAAATTTCAAAATTGTCTAAACCCTAAGGTTCTTCCTACTCCAGACATAGGTTGAATATCTTAATAATAATTTGGTTCCCCAGTTTGGTATTTTTGGTTATACTGTTCTTTGCTCTTCATAATCATACAGTGTTTGGCATTTTCAATATTTTTGGTAGAGCGCCTCTGATGAGTCTTGAATAGACGAAACGCGCGTCAGGCGTAGCAAAATTTATTGTCTGGAACTTTGTTGTTATTTGTATTTCGAGATCAAATCCATGAATGATCTAAAGTGATTTCCCTAATAACTATACTGGCGTACGAACTCACCTAAACTGTGGATGGCTCCGGATTGTTGCTTACTAATAATTGCTGTCTGTCAATATCAATGGCGGCGAATCAAGAGGATGAGGAATCCTGGGAAGGCCTCGTTGTCGTTGGGGGCTGGCTAAAACCCAGATCCACTACACTCCCCCTCCTTTTCTAAAGAGGGGGGAGACACTAACACATAACCAGCCCCAGTCATCGGCACATCACAGAAATCCTCGTCCCATACATATAAACAGTTAAAACTTTTCAAAAATGGAATGGGGATGATGGTCCTTTTCCCATGACCATCACCAACGCTTTTACACTATGTACAACTTCTAAACAGTCACTCAGGCACTCTACTCCTGGGAGTAGAGCCTCAGAGCGTTCTGAAACGTCAATTCCAGAACCTCTTCAGCGGCTACTCCCCGGACCCTGCCGACAGCTGCTGCCGCTTCTCCCAAGTACTGTGGGTGTCCTTGCTGTCCCTGAGGCACCCAGTGCGGCCTACAGTATGGGGCATCACTTTCCAGCAAGATGGAGGTGCTGGGCAAAGTAGAGAGTGCCCCCCGCTGCTCCTCGTCAAACTTCCCCACACTCAAGTTATACCCGAAGTACAGCTGGGTGAACTGACCCTTCCACAGCTGTACTTCTGTGGCAGCCCCACTAAAGTCATGCAGGTGGATCAGCTGGTGGGGCTGGCACATCTCCTTAACCAGTTCGAACACCTGCCCATGGGCCTCCTTACTGTGGGCGTCCGTTGGGGTTCCCTTGATATGAAGGATCAGGGGGAGCCGTGGATCTGCCAAGGACAGGATCCACCGGAGGTTTCCTAGTTGTCTGGGTGCACTAGGCTCTCCTTGCGAGAAATCCACACCTATCTCCCCCAGTGCACCAAGCATTCCTCCTCGACTCAGACCCTCCAGCCTGGTGAAGGTCCTATCATCCCATGCTTTACCTTTCTTAGGATGGAGCCCCAACGCCACAACGAATCCAGGGGCTCCCTCCACTAACTCCTCTAAAGACCGCTCGTCCGGCCATGTGTCGGGGTCCGCAAACACCATCACCCCCCGCTGTATATCCACTGGTCGACGCGGGGGTGATGGCAGACTCCGTCCAACGTACGTCTGGAGAACCGGTCTTCCTCTTAAACCACTGGCTCTCCACCCCCGATCTAAATGGAAGTGGGTGTCGGCGGCGCGCGGGGGTTGTGCTGCCCCTTCCGCTGCCACTACTGGCGCTGTCTTCTTGGCCGGTGGAGACCCGGCGGACGAACTGGACTTGGTAGGACTCCCTGATGCCGCGTCGCCTAGGCGTCCATACATCTTCCTGAAGGTCTCTGCACGTTCTCTCCCCAACTCTCCAACTATGAGGGCCTGGTTGCCCCAATCCATGAGGGATGCTGGAGATGAAGCTGGACAGGCCAGGAAGGATTCGTCTTCTGGGTATCCTCCCTGGCGGCAGACATCCCTCATGCCGTCACATGCTTCCTTTGCACAAGGGCGGAAGCCCTGTCCCTTCTGGTTAACAATCTGCACCATTCCCCACAGGTCCTGGTTGCCCCTGAGCATCCAGGACTGGGCTTGGAGGGCGGCTAATCTGGTTGCCGGTATAGTGTCCGGAGCGTTGATGTGTAGCCTCCGGAACACCTCTGCTACATGCTCCTCCACCACATGACTCTCCAGGCGCTCCTCTGGCATTTTTTCCTGGCACCAGGACACTGGGCAAGCACTCTGCTGGGTCTCTGTCTGCGTGCCCTGGTCCCTATCTCCAGAGGGAGTGGACAGCTGCCGTCTACCACTTAGGGTCACCTCTCTTCCTCTGAAGTACCCCCCACCGCTGGTTGGGGGTCCATGTGTCCTCCTCCTCCTAGCCTCAGCCCTTCTCTTCCTCTCTTTCCTCTCCTGCGAACTTTCCTTGGGCCAGGGCCATTCACGAGGCGCTGGCCAAGCAGGGGGCGTGGTCTGCGGGGTCCCCCTGGCACGGACATCTTCGGGGGATCGGCCCTGTCGCCCTCTACCCTCCAACGTCATCTGGGATGCGGCACCCTGACCCCTGCCAATCCCTGCAGATCCCGGGCTTAATGGTACTGTTCTCCAAGGCATCCTACCCACAACGGCTGTCAGTTGCACCCCTCGGTAGGATGCCCGAGCTGTGGTGCTCCCTCTGGCCACTGCGATCGTCCTCTGGGGTCCAGACAATGAGCTGGGCCCTTGCTCCTCTCGACACCTCCTTTCAGGGGACCCTCCTGGACTGGGTCCCATGACAATTCTCTGATCACCGCAGGGTGGTCCTCTATTCCCCCTCCACCCTCTTTTTTCCTCATCGCTGCTGGAGCTCATTTTCGGATCTGCAATGATAAAAGCATTGATTTCACCTATGTATGTACACGTCATAAAACTAACAGGAACAACATTTATAATTATTTTTTTCTTACATTTCAATTTTTTTTTTTTTTTCTTCTTATTATTAATTTTTTTTTTTTTTTTATTTATTTTATTATTATTATTTTTTTTTTAACTAATTATCAGGTTTGGCCCTAAGCCTTGAGGACCGTCGTACCCCAGACTTATCAGGACCCTTGGGTTCAGGGTCCCTCCTAGGATTCTTTTGGACCTCCCGGTTTTGCTTCCGATTGCCCTCGGACCCAAACTTGTCAGGGCTTTCTGGTTCGGGATCCCCATCTGACTCACGGGACCCTCCGTGTCCTATAACCTCCTTACCCCTGGATTGTGTTTGGCAACAGTTTGGGCATGCAAATGAGGCATCACCCCAGTCCTCGGCCTCCTCTGGGGTGATACCCACACACCTACCATGAAACCAGCCGGAGCATGCATCACAACATATCATAAACTTCCCGTCATCAGGCTGGTTGCAAATACAGTAAAGGGGTTCACTTTCTTCCTGGCTTACCTGAGCGTGGGCCCCCGATACTCTGGTTCCAGGGAGGGGCCCAAGTGGATCTTCTATAGGTACAGGATTACTCACTCCTACCTGAACCAGCTCCTGTTGGTCGACCGAAGGACCCTCTTTACCTGCTGTTTCACCTTCAGCCTGGTCCCCGAGCTTTCCCCCTTGTTTTACCTGCTCTTGTAACCGCCTGAGCCATGTCGGCAACTCAGTATCTTGGCAAAGCTTAAGGCGGTCATGATTAGCCACTGACATAAGCTTCCTCATCTGAACCTTGTATAGGTAAGGGGACACTCTTTCCTTTATAACCCCAGGCCCCTTCCAGACAGGGCTGAGTTTTTTGCACTTACCTGGGACCACCGCCGTATCTAACATATAGACAGGGTCCCCTACCTGATACTCTTTCAAAACTACCCGGAGATCGTAATCCCTTTTCGACCTTAGCTGGTTGGTCCTCAAGTTAGACCTAGCTACCTCGTGTGCTACTTTCAAAGATTCCTCCAGGTCAGCCACATAGCCCTCTACGGCTTCCAGTTCACCCGCTATCGGAGGGCGAAACATCAGTTCCGCAGGTAGGTTAACCTCTCGCCCTAGCATAAGCTTGTTTGGCGTGAACCCGGTGGAGCGGTTCACTGAAGCCCTGATTGCCCCTGCCAACTGTGGGAGGTACTCATCCCAACCACGTTGGTTGGCACCCACAAAGCACCTAACAGAGGCCAGTAATGTTCGATTGAACCGCTCCACTTGACCGTTAGCTGAAGGCCTGTATGGAGTTGTTCGGGACTTGTGGATCTGCAAAAGCTGGCACATGGAGCGGAACAAATGACTCTCAAAGTTCCGCCCCTGGTCGGTGAAGACCTCGTAAGGATACCCGAACCGACTAAAGAACTCATTTACGGCTGCCCTCGCAGTGACTTCAGCTGTCTGTGAGGGGAGGGGGATGCATTCAACCCACTTGCTGAATTGATCCACGATCATCAGTATGTGCTCATTCCCCCTCTCCGTCTTGGGTAATGGCCCTACAAAATCCAAGTGTACCCTTTCCATCGGTGACCCAGCATGGAACAGGGTCATGGGACACTTAGCCTTCCTGTTGGCCTTCTTACTCCTATTACACGCAGCACACCCAGCGACATGCCGCGCCACATCTTTACCCAGGCCTCGCCAGTAAAACTGAGTTTTGACCCTCTCCTTCGTCCTTTCCACCCCCTGGTGTCCTGCGGAGGGAATGTCATGACAAAGGACTAAAATCTCTTCGCGGAACTGCGAGGGCACCAATAACCGTTCTGGTGTCGTTTCAGCCTTCTTAAGCCATACAACCCCTTGCTCATCAAGGCAAAACCGTTCCCTGTTAATCCAATAGTACTTGGAGGTGGGACTGCTCCTGAAGATATCACCCTCTGATGGCTGTGGCTCCCCCCGAAGCCCAATTAGCAACAACCCAAATTCTTTCTCATTGTTTTGGGCCTCAGCAATCTCTGCGGGCGAGTACCCACCCAGAAACACACCCTCGTCTTGAACTATCCTGACAATGGGCCCCTCAGCATCGCCTGCCTCTATCGTGAGCGTGCTCACATTACTCTCTGGGAGGTGCCCATTGCCGTCGGCTATCACTCTCTGAACCACACAGCCTCTCCCTGCACCTGATCTATCCGCCAGGGAGACAACGTCATCCACATCTTCAGTAAACCTCCCCCATTGGGCGTCAGCTTTCAAACAGTATTTGCAGCCCCCACATGGCAGATCTTTTGGGCTCACTCCTAACCGGTACTCTTGACAGGAAGCCTCCCCCGGGATCCGGGACATCCCATCGGCGTTCCCGTGCTTGACCCCTGCCCTGTGCACAACTTTCATCTGGTACTGGCTAAGTTCCTCCATCCACCTAGCCAGCTGCCCCTGCGGGTGCTTGAACCGCAGTAACCAGGTCAGGCTACTGTGGTCCGTCCTCAGAGTAAAGGGGCGGCCAAGCAGGTAATGGCGGAACTGTCGTACAGCCCGGATAACCGCAAAGAGCTCCTTTCGTGTAGTGCAGTATCGACGCTGCTCTGGAGCTAAGGTGAAGCTCGCGTATGCCACCACCCGTTCTTGTCCCTCCTGGACCTGAATGAGCACCGCTCCGAGAGCTACATTGGAGGCGTCTGTGTCCAGGATAAAGGGATCCTGGGCGTTTGGCAAGGCCATCACTGGGGCTGAGGTCAATGCACGTTTCAGTCCCTCGAAAGCTTCCTGCTGCTCTTGCTCCCACACGAACGGTTTCTTTCCTGTCACTGCCTGAAGTGGAACTGCAATGTCCGCGTACCCCTTGATAAAGACCCTATGGTAATTAGCGAACCCTAGGAACCTCTCGACCTCTTTCGTATCCTGGGGCACGGGCCAGTTCTGCACATCCTTCACATAGCTGGGTCCTATCTCCATTCCCTCCCCACTTACAACTCTGCCCAGGAATTCGACACGTTCCTGGAACAGCTCACACTTCTTGGGCTTGAGTTTCAGCCCGAACTCACGAAACCTGATCAGGACCACCCGTAAGTTGGCCAGGTGGTCCTCAAAATCCCTACCCAGCACTAAAATATCATCGAGGAATGCCAGAACCACGTCCCACGTCAACCCTCTGAGAACTAGGTTTATGACACTGGCGTAGGTGGCAGGCGAATTGCAGAGACCAAACGCCATCCGAGCGAATTCGAAAAGGCCGTACTTCGATATAAATGCCGTCTTGGGTCGGTCCTCCTCCTTGATCTTGACTTGCCAGTAGGCAGAATTGGCGTCAAGCTTGGAGAACCAACGATTTCCGGCCAAAGTGTCTATACATTCCTCCACTAGAGGGAGAGGGAACACGTCCTTGGTGGTAATGGCATTCAAGGCACGATAATCCACGCACCACCTTACCCCACCGTCTCTTTTACGAACAAGGACAGGGGCCGAGCACCACTCGGACACAGAGGGTTGGATGACCCCTGCGTCTATCATCTTCTTTAAGTGGGCTTCTTCCTCCTGAGCGAACCCTAACGGGGTCCGCCTCATACGACTCTTTATCGGAGGGTGATCCCCTGTGTCCACAGTGTGCTCGATCGCGGTAAAGGACCCGAGATCAAATTCACTAGCTGCGAACACATCTGCAAATTCTACCAGTAGCTTCCGTAGGTCCTCCTGCTGGGGTTGAGTTAACAACCCCTTGGATCTTTCAAATAGATCTGTTAAGTGTTCTGGCAGCTCACCACCTTCTCCCCTCCCTATCTCACATCCTACCTCAACCTGCCTTACTTCTGGTTCTACCTTGGACGTCATTTCCACTGGGACTGCGGTGGCGATCTCCTCCCCCTTCCTTATCGTTACAAAGTGATCTGAGGAGTTGATCAGACAGACCACAGGGTCCTGACCCTCTCCTCGAACTGTCCTGGGGATCGTCAGCTCTGCGGTGATCCCCGACTCTATCATATAGGTCCCTGGCAAACGTTCTGCAACACAACAAGCTCTTACCACTGAATTCGGGGGGATCCGCAACTGCTCCTTGGTGAACACCCTTGACACTTGGGGTGTAGGGTTGGTCTTGCCTCTGACCAAGGGGATTTTCTCATCGCCCATGGTAAGCCAACCCTTTGAAAGCTCAAGGTCAATTCCTTGCGGAGTGATAATGTCGTCCCCTAGCAGCATATCATCCCTAATAGGGGCCACATGGATGTTCAACTCAATCTCCCGTGACCCAAGCTGTACCTTTGCGGGTCCCACTACATAGCAGTTCATTCTCATACCAACACCAGCAGCACGGAGGAGCCCTTCCCCCTGCATGGGTGGGGGGTCCGACAAGGAGCGGTAAACCTCCTCTGAAATGAGGGTCACGTCGGCAGCTGTGTCAACCACCGCCATCAGCTTCTGACCCTGGAGTGTCACAGCCACCCGATGACCTGACTTTGAACCCAGGCTACGAACAAACACCTCCTTTACATCGGTGTCATCCGCAATGAGGGTTAAGTCATCATCATCCTCCTCAGACTGGGAATCCGTGTCTGAATCATTCACGTGTCTGGGTATAGGTATCCCAGACTGGGAATCCATGTCTGAATCATCCGCGTGCCTAGGCATCTCAGACTGGGAATCCGTGTCTAAATCATTTGCGTGCCTAGGTATCTCATACCTAGACACCTGCTGTACATCCCGCTCCATTACTAACTCACCAGGGTCCTGCTTCCCTCCACATGGTGTTGCTCCTTTGTCGTATTCTTCATCTTGGGTGGTTACCAGATCAGGGGCCAGCAAAGGTGGCACCTCGGGGTTAGGTGTACCTGGGCCTGCAAGAGGCCCCTGGGCCACTTGATCAGGGCCACCGTGATACTCATCCTGTAGGTTAGGCGCCACCTCTGGACCTGTGCCGCCCTGCGTGTAGTGAATCACCCCGATAATGCACTCAGGGGGAATCACACACTCTTCCTCACCTCCCAAGACGAGCATGGTTGGACTCAGGAACCTCCCTTCTACCCCGTTCTCTTCCATGCCCCTAAGGTCCCACTCCACTATTGTGTCCCTCTCCGCCCTCTCTGGGAGATCTGTCCACATAACTACTACCTCACCAACTTTCAGCTTAAGCCCGTTCTCCTTTACCTGTGCCCAATTCTCCTTGGAGGTAGGATACAAAACTATACCCCCTCCATTCTGTAACGATGGGTCCTGAGTCACCTGACTTGCATCCTTTTCAAAGAGTTCCTCTAGACCCACCTCCTCCTCCTCACTATCTCCAATGAGGCCCTGTTCTACTTCCTGGGGCTCACTCTGGCCTCCCGAGTGAACCCGTTGGAGTTTAACTGTCTGCCCTCTTGGCTCTCACCCTTCTCCTTAAACGATACCCGCTTGTCCCTATTTCTGAGCTCTGGGCAGTCCCTCTTTACATGCCCCGTCTGACCACAATTAAAGCAACCTCCCTCAAAGCCCCTGGCAGCTGGGGAAGGGCTTCGTGAACCAGAGCGCCCCTGCAGCCTAGGGCAGTCCCTCTTATAATGACCTCTCTCTCTGCAGTTAAAGCACTCCGCTCCTGGTGAGGGACTGCGCCTTGCTGACCTCAAGTCAAGAGTGAGCTTTGCAAACTGGCTCATAAGCTCATCTCTAAACTGCTTCATCTCATCTTTGAACCCCCTGAGATCACCCTTAAGCTTGCCAACTTCACTGTGTAAATCGTGAGACCTGTCTTGGGGGGCCCCAGTAGCTCGTACCATAGGGGCCCTCTCACTGCTGTTAAGGGGATCTTGGGAGTCCTCCCTACTATTTATCTGGCGTACCACACTCCGTGCCTTGCCATATATAGCCTGATGGTTGTGCTGGTGCCAACGTATCTTGTCTACAGCCTCTTCAATACTCTTGGGTCGTGCGTTTGATGCAGCGACCCCGGCTTCCTTGTCGGCGGCACCCTGGCATAGGCGAAGCACAGCTTGCTGATACATGTGATCTTCTGGGAGATCGCGAAAAGCTCGGGTGGCCAGTGAAAGCACGCGGTCTGCCCAATCCTCAAGTGGTTCGTCCTGGGCCTGGCGTGCATTCTGAAACTGGATCTGGGCAGTCTCTGGGATTTCACGAAACCCAAAACGTTTCTCAAGCTTACTCACCAACTCCGTGTAATCTACCTCCCGATTCCTCTCGGCTATCAGGGCAAAGTATTCTGAGGCTTTGCCCTCTAAGCAAAAGCAAAGCTGGTCTTTGCATTGCTCTGCGTCCCACCCACAGGCTTCTGAACATCTGGCAAACTTCGTAAAGAACGCTTGCCAGTTGCCCTTACCATCATACCTTAGGTTCTTTGGCGGGTGAAACCCCTGACCCTGGCTCGTGTTCCCCCTGTCTGACCTTGCATCCTGTCTCATGGGACCCTGGTTAGGGTACCCCCCTGGCGGGTGCCTGGGTGGTCCCCTGGGTCCCCCATTGTTACCTGCCATTGGTCCCTGACTATAGCTTGGGCCAGGCGTCCCATAGTTTTGTGTCCTTACCTGTGGTCCAGAGGATTGACCACCGTGTGCCCACTGACTATACCTGCTCCGTGGGGTGTCAGTCCACCCCTGGTTGTTGGGAACTTGGGTCACTGGTTGACTCACCTGGTTACCCAAACCTGTGGGCGTTGTGCCCTGGAGTTGACCCCTGGGTGGCCCAGACATCTGACCGTACCTTGTCTCACTATGGTTAGGGGGGTACCTACCTCTCTGTGTTGTGTAGTTAGGGCCCTGGGATTGGCCTCGGGCCCCGCTCCAATCTGGTTCACTCTTAACCTGAGGGGCCCCCTGCTGTAACATACTTCCTGGAGTGGAGTACCCTTGGTGGTCTTGGCCCCACTGATCCCCATCATACTGGTCCCCAGGGTCACCCATAAATGCTGAATCCATGGCGGCATTGGCCCCTAAATGTCCAGGGCCAACGTTGGCTTCATTCCCCCCCTGGGAAAAATCGATTAGCTGGAGGAACCCTGGGAAAATCTTAAGACGGGGGACCATGTACAAATCGTCTTCTATCAAGTACCCCCTGTCCTCCCTCAAATTAATGATATTACGGGCTACGACGGGCCCCACCCCTGGCAGTCTCATCAGATCTGACTCACTACATCTGTTTATGAAAACCTTCGACATTTCTATATCCGGTTCACAATATCAATGACAAAATATTTGTACAAATAAAAATCAAAGTCCAAATACAGACAAAATATGGCAAAAGTTTATTCAACAACAAAGTTTATTTATTAAAATTCAAAAACTGGAACTCTGTAACTGTTCAACTTCAAAACTGGAACTAGGTATGTACAAAATATACGACGTCAACTTCAAGTAAGTGACAGAATAAAAGTCACTATATGGCAATAAATCACAAAGTGCAAATATGACACAAAATATGGAAAAAATTGAATTAAATTTAATAATTCAGTCTAGGCTCGAACCACCGGGTCGAGTGCTACTCAAACACTACCGTTGCCCCCTCCCTAAACTCTGAAAAGAGGCAACAGGTACTGTTTATTTGTTTAACTGACTAGGTTTGGGTTTTGTTTACAAAAATAAATTTCACTTCCGGAGAAATAGAACTTCCGCTGACTGGTTACCGGGACCCTGATCTGAACTAGGTCCCAGTCGACAAAATTTTCGCTTCAGAGAAAATTAATCGGAAAAAACACTCCCAGTGCCTTCTCCGACTAAATAAACGATATCTTAATTCCTCCCAGGAATAAACCTAGCTTCCTAACAATTTTCAAAACCCTGGGCGCTCAACGACCGTCCCGTTGAGAACCCGTCGGCTCAACCTAGAAAACACTGCGACCCCGAGTGAATTTAGGCTAAAATAGGTTCGAAAAGAGCTCGCAGCGCCAGTAAAGTGATTTCCCTAATAACTATACTGGCGTACGAACTCACCTAAACTGTGGATGGCTCCGGATTGTTGCTTACTAATAATTGCTGTCTGTCAATATCAATGGCGGCGAATCAAGAGGATGAGGAATCCTGGGAAGGCCTCGTTGTCGTTGGGGGCTGGCTAAAACCCAGATCCACTACAGATCTGAAAACATCCACAGAAAAAGATTGGACGGATAGAAAAGTCGTAAAAAATGAACTTAATTGTCATCGCTGTGCAACAGTTTTTGTTATTACCTTTTAACAAAAGATAATGCAATAACTGCTACATAGGTTATTGGGTCTTCTTCAAAATTCAGGGCAGGTAGATCTAAAGGTGCTAAACATTGTTATTGCTCTAGAATTTTCACTTTTGTAATTGTTTTGGGGTTATTCGAAAAAAATCGGCAATTTAAACTTTGTTCTGTTTATAGTCACGACAGCCATGTTTTACGACAAATGAAAAATTCTAACATCAGTTCTATACACCTAGAACTACACGTACATAGGATTACAAGTTGGTTGCAATTGTATTCAGGTTGCCAAAGGAGTTAACGATTGAAAAAGTTTACGGACGACAGACGGCAACAAATGCTCACCTGAACCGAATAAAAAGCTTTTAAGGACTAAAATGTTCATCTTATTGAATTCTACACTTTTAATGTATTAGGATGATGAACACTTATCATACATTTGGCACTTTAAATGTCAAACAAGCTGTTTTTGCCTTAGAGCCTAAAATTATTTTTTTCAAGTCAGGTGAGCGATTCAAGATCCTGGGAGCCTCTTGACTTATATCTACTGAGTTTGTTTTGACCTCTTTGGCATTAGTTCCATTACATTTTTTTTAGAACATGATAACAGTAAATTTATAAAAGGTATGAATTTCACGAGTGATTATACTCGGTTTATTTATTTTCCCAAGTAAAGACATAAAAGGAAAGTATCTAAAGGGCAAGAAGTATAATAATTACTTGAAGGGGTTATTGGTCTTTAAAGGTCCAATTCAGGCCCATGCACAATTTTACGAAGCATCATGATAAAACATCTTCAAAACAAAACCAGATACATAAACATGACGATACTTAATGCACATGTATTTTCATTAATTCTGAGACCATTTGAATTTTACAACACATCATATGATACTTGGTTATACGTATATAGATTACACTACAACTGTCAAAAAACAAAACACGATATTTCCATTTAAGCATTTTAATTATTGTTGTATCATACAGAAGATTTCAGTATGGATAAAATATAAGATCACAACAATAGATTTGGACAACCCCTTTTGTAATCTTGTAAATACAAACTTGGAAGAATGTCATCTACATAAAGAATATGGAGATTGTATATTGTAGGTTTCGTCTAAATACAAAGTTGGAAGAATGTCATCTGATACATCATATGTAAATTTTTATCAAGTAAGATATTATAAAATTTTGAAGTAACGGAATAAAGGAATAACAATGTCGTCGAGACGAAGCAGTAGGAATTCAAAAATCTGCGATATTTGCCGAGAAGTTCCTGGCATTGACTACTGCAACGACTGTGACCAGCTGTTTTGTCAGCATTGTAAACTTTTGCACACGAGAACAAAATCTAACCGCTTCCACACATTTCGGAATTCTAGTGCCACCAAAAGCGAAATAGAATCACAAATTTGCGACCAACACAATGAAGAATTTATCTACTACTGCGACAAATGCGAAGAGCCATGTTGTAAGGCGTGTATCTTTTCCGTACATAAAGGTCACAATATGTCGGACATCGCCGACGCTGTCGCAAAAAAGAACAAAATGCTTTCTTCAACTTGGGAGGTTTACATTCGCAAGTTAGAAAGCGCCAGAAGTAGTGTCGATACCATGGAAACGAGCCTGAATGCATACAGACAGAAAGTGTATAAGACTATAAGAGAAATAGAAAGAGAAGGGATCAAGATCAAGGCAGAAATAGACAAGGCGGTGTCATCTATGATCAAAGATCTACGAGAGAAAGAAACTCAGGAGCTACAAAGGGTCACGGACGTCATAAACGGACTTAAAGCCCAACTGGACAGAGGCATCAAATTAGAGCAACACGTCACCAAAGCTCTTAAAACCAAAAATGACACTGCCATGCTTGTATCGCTCGGAAAATTCCAAAAAGACATGGGAACGTACATTCCGGAAGTCATCTTGCCGTCTGACTTCTCCTACGCAAAAGGGAATTCCGAGAGTCCCTACGTACAATCTCTTCTAGGACGAGTTTTCTTCGAGAACGGCAAAGGAGGCAGAGAAACGCCGGTCTATACAGAAGCTAAAGACGACATAAAAAGGAATGCTAAACGATTTCAACTCTGGATGTGTCAGGTCTGTGGAAACGAGCGTCTCATTGAACGAACTTCGGAACACCCTGATGACTTTTCCTTCCGAACGCCTAGGTGCTGCTACGGATTTATGAAAACGAAAGGGATCGCTTATATGTAGTGATGATT
The DNA here is from genome assembly GCA_963971305.1 of Arcuatula senhousia. Taxonomy (NCBI): domain Eukaryota; kingdom Metazoa; phylum Mollusca; class Bivalvia; order Mytilida; family Mytilidae; genus Arcuatula; species Arcuatula senhousia. The sequence goes on from OZ020310.1 coordinate 56,483,814, forward strand.
GGATGTTAGTTTTTTTTGGGAAAGGGTTTGTGACATGCAAGAAATAGTTCATTGAAAGACAACAAACGTGCTATTGATTCTCTTACTTTATGCATGCATGTATCGTTGAGTTCTTAATTAAATATTATACCCATGGTTTCCATAGTGTTATGTCATGTCTGTATGCATCGTTCGTTTTGATTTCGTTGCAATAAGCAGAAACTTATTGATCATTTGCTTTCACTTTCATTTTCACGGGAACTTGCATTGCATTGATAATTGAAATTTTGTTGTGATTTTTTAATAATTTTTTTATATTAGTAGATGATAATGAGATGTGGAATGAGTGTACACGACACAGCCTGCCTAAACAAACGAGTTTGTCCCTTTGTTACGTTGTCTACAGCAATGTCTCAGCGTTGTTGTCATGGAAATTAAATTCTGAATACTTCTTTAATGTGATTTGTTTGCTTACAATGCGATGGGTGTGTTGAACAAGAACTGCTGAACCTTCCGGGTCATCTAAGTTCAGTCTCGTTACGACTACAATAGAACAAGTTCGGGTTGTTGATTGCTTTTGGAGTGTGTTTGTGTGTTAATTTTGTTGTATTTTCGTGCTGTTCTCTATTTCATGTAAACTGTTTTTGTCTTCTGATAGTCGTATTTCCCGTTTGGTATCACTCTGCCTCTTTTGTTCATTCGAAATATAACTTGATATGTTTCCAATGCGTTATTTTTTAATAATCCTTTTTAAAAGTGTAATTGCTTTTCCGCTAGAAACATGAGAAACTAATTGTATCTCGACTTGATGTGATGGTTCTTGCAATTTCAAACTTATATAACAACTTTGCCCAAAATTATGACGGTCAAGACTTCCTCTTTGCTTCCATCCTTCTCCTCAACGTATCTAGGTTTACTTAGTTGATGCACTTCGTTTTTTATAGACATATGTGTGGTTCTTCATGCACCTTTATGACCACTTTTTTTGCCCAAGTTTACCCTAGTCCATGGGTTCGTACGCTTTTATCACGCTGGTAAAGTTTCTTTTTTTAATTTGTGCATTGCTTACATTGAGTTTATCTTAAGAAAAGGAAGTTATTTTGGAGGTGGTTATATTATCTTACATTATTGTAAAAAAAACCTTGATATAATATCATACATACGATGGTTACTTACTTATTAAAATTATTACCCTGTGCCAAAACTATTATATCAATGTAAGGACTGTTATATTGTACATCTCAAAAGGCGATGACAACTTCATCTACATAAATCTGATTTAAGCCTGTACACTAGGTCTTAGGATAAGGGACTTCTTTGTAAAGACCTGAATTACACCAGATCAGATATCCTATAACTGTATAAATCTTTATACTATATATGTAGCGTGACACATCTCATGTATAAAGATGGCTTTGTATTACTGTAAAAGGTGATCGGTTCGTGGTGTGGTGAAATTTAAATGTATATAGTAAATCTTTGTATGAAAACTCATAATAAAACAAAGTTTAAGTTAAAATTCTAAAAAGAAACTAGCAAATTGAATTAAAAAAAACATGTAAAATTTAGTGGAGTTTATCAGGAACAACAAAGTTAGGATGAAACATTTATTTATTTCAAATGAAAATTTGGGGTTTGAACGACCATCGTCAACGCTGGAAATCTGAAGACAGTACAAGAAAGAAACGGTGTATGATTCATAGCAAAGAAAAGGACAATGTGATAACATGGTAGACAACAAAACAGTTGTCTACCATATTCATCTTTTTTTATAACAATGATACACCGTAAAAAAAGGTCTGTCTTCACTTAAAAAGACAATAAAGAAATGCGGAATCAATGTTGGTGAAAAACCAGCATAAAGATACAGCAATTTAGAAAATCATTAAGGAAAACAGCCAGCAGTCTTCAACATGACCAGAGTTCGCTGCTCACTGTCTTGCATTGGCCCGAGACTACAAATACAGTACATAAGGTTCAAAACCAATCTCTAAATCAAAAACGAAAATAGATGACAGGGACAAACACCAGGCTGGCTTAGGACAGGCACAAATAAAATTTGGCGTGGTTCAACAGATACAAACAGCAGCTTGGCTTAGGACAAAGGCAAAGGCCACACTCGCAAAGTGCTAGCTGGAGAGGGATTTACATAAACATTTAGGTAGAGCGTTGCACTTGGGTCCAAAATTAATTTGTCAATAGATTTTCTTCAAAATTGGCAAAAATGTCCAAAATGATGTACTCTTTCATAATTTGATTCAAAATTTATGGGTTTCTTCCTTACTTTTCGAGTTACATCAAGTTAAAGTATCAATATTTTACTATGAATTATATAGGAAAAGCCATAAAAACACACAAAAATGTTCCATTAATTTTCATCCTGTCAATAGATTTCCCTCATTTTTTGACATTTTATAGATCTTTCAACAATTCATCATCTTATATCAATTTAAAGTGGGGTTTCTTGCCTTGATTTTTACGTACAAGCAAAGATAGGTGCAAAAAATTATGATTTTTCACCATTTTTGCCAAATTACCTCCCTTGACCATACTTAAGATAAGAATTTATACTAATTTAAGAATACAAATTTTAATCATATTGATAAAATGTGCCTAAACTAGGTATAAAAATTCTAAAAACATAAAAATCTCAAAATATTTTTCAAATTTCATTTTATTTTGGGCAGGTCACATGACCACTGTCCTTCTCCACCTTAAGCTTGTTTCCCAATCAAGGATAAATAAATATGTTTAAACTATATAAAATGAGGCGTGGTTAAACTAGTTTGTCATATAGTTTTGTTGAATAACAAGCACACGGAGCACATCTAAACAGCAACAAGTGTGGCCACTAAAAGTATGTCTCGCCTGCCAGCACCATCACTAAAATCAACTACCTAAGCTTTCATTTTTTGATATAAACACAAAAAGTGTCTGTATACCTAAAAACAGATGCCTAGTTCATGTGTAGTTATTATACTATTCAAGCAATCAATTGTCCACACAAGTATTACAAAAAGTTTTCTGTCTGAAAAAAAGCCCTAAGTTCACAGAGTCACTGGAGCGTAAAAATGAGGTCATGGTCACATGGCATGGTGACAATTGCGTTGTCCATAACCGCAACTGTCTGTTTACCCAATATCAGATGCCTACCTATTATACTTTTCAAGCAATTCATCGTCCACAAAAGTCTTACAAAAAAGTTTACGGCCTGAAAAATGACCGAAGTTCACAGAGTCACTGGAGCAAGAAAATGGGGTCAGGGTCACATGGCATGGTGACAGTTGCCTAGACCATAACCTGAACTGTCTGTATACCAAATATCAGATGCCTAGCTAATATACTTTTCCATCAATTCATTGTCCACAAAAGTCTTACAAAAATGTTTACGGCCTGAAAAAAGACATAAGTTCACAGAGTCACTGAAGCGTGAAAATGGGGTCAGGGTTGCAAAACATGGTGACAGTTGTGTAGACCATAACCCGAACTGTCTGTATACCAAATATCAGATGCCTAGCTAATATACTTTTCCAGCAATTCATCGTCTATAAAAGTCTTACAAAAAAGTTTACGGCCTGAAAAAAGACCTAAGTTCACAGAGTCACTGGAGCGTAAAAATGGGGTCAGGGTCACATGGCATGGTGACAGTTGCGTAGACCATAACCTGAACTGTCTGTATACCAAATATCAGATGCCTAGCTATTATACTTTTCAAGCAATTCATTGTCCACAAAAGTCTTACAAAAATGTTTACGGCCTGAAAAAAGACCTAAGTTCACAGGGTCACTGAAGCGTGAAAATGGGGTCAGGGTCACATGGCATGGTGACAGTTGCGTAGACCATAACCTGAACTGTTTGTATACCAAATATCAGATGCCTAGCTATTATACTTTTCAAGCAATTCATTGTCCACAAAAGTCTTACAAAAAAAGTTTACGGCCTGAAAAAAAGACCTAAGTTCACAGAGTCACTGGAGCGTAAAAATGGGGTCAGGGTCACATGGCATGGTGACAGTTGCGTAGACCATAACCTGATCTGTCTGTATACCAAATATCAGATGCCTAGCTATAATACTTTTCAAGCAATTCATTGTCCACAAAAGTCTTACAAAAAAGTTTACGACGCCGCCGCCGCCGCCGCCGCCGGAAAGTAATACCTATGTCTCGCCTTCCGCGACTATTCGTCGCAGGCGAGACAAAAACCGTCAAGATAATCTAGAGTAATTCCTGCTTGTTGCAAAACAACCTTCTTGTTGACTGGAGCATATTGTGTAGACTTAGTTAATTCCTTAATAACTGATTTGACACATACCATAATGTGATCGTTGGCAACAGGAAGGGTGTGTTGTTTAAAGCAGTAACTGTTCATTTGAGACATCCGGAATATTTCGGTTCACGTCACTTGAGACATCCGGAATATTTCGGTTCACGTCAATTCCTGAGTTGTTTGATCGTAGCTTTGTGATTTTGTGTGTTTCGTGGTTGTCTTGTTGTCTTTTTCATTTTGGGACGTCTTCTTAATAACCCATTTGTAATTCTTTGCCTCTCTTAAAGAGATAGCAACAATTAAACACTTGACTGAATTAAAAAAAAATGAAACAAGGCTACATGAAAAAAACCACTGCTTTATTTGTTTTTCAAACATTACAAACATAAAAGACAATCATCATAATTGTTTGATGTTCAATTAAACACTGCCCAGGCAATTAAATTTCCATTTCAGATATTGATTCTGATTTTCTAACAAAGTGTTTTATGTTTGAATAATTACAAAAGATTGCTATGTAAACACCTTTGGAAGAAACTAGAACTGTGGATACATATTGAATGGTGGCTTTTTGTCTGAATCCGTCAAAGTTCAGCTTAGTTGGAATCATAACAAATAAAAATGAAGCTAAAAGGAGAATGAATAATACCCATGACGTTACGATGGCAACCAGGATGTTTGATTCCCGCCTTAAACGATATGAATTCCGTCGATAATGTTTATACAACGAAGCACAGAGAAGTACGACGATTGCAAGGAAACAAAGAATTTTGGGTAAATCAATCATCCATATAGAATCAAGCTTCATATGTCCGTTCCAGCAGGTAATTTTATGACGCACTAGAAGCGTAATAACCCATGATGACGTAGGAAGCAACGGCATCAAGTATCCAATCAGCAAGTAGCCCTTGTAACCGGAAATACAAGGAAACCATGACCGTGCAGTCGCGTATATAAAATGGCAGTCAATAACTATCCAAACAAGTACTCCAAGTTCTGAATATTTTGCCAAAGCTATCAATATCTCACACACTATTGGTCTTTGTAAAGACAACGAGTAATGCATATTCAACAGTAATGATATTTGGATGCCAAGTTTGATGATAAGTTCTAAAGAAACCATTCCAAATAAATGTTTATGTATTCTTACTCGTAAAATGTCATTGATATACTTCGGTAAAACAAATTTGTATAAAATAAATGAAATTAAAATTCCAAGAAGTGACAAAGAGACTAAGACAAGACTTATAATGCTGGAATTTCTGAGAAAGTTTTCAATAACCGATATATCATAGTCTTCTTCTCGTGGTTGTGCATTCATCACACATTCATCAAAGTTCGAGTTTTCGTGAACAACAATGCTGTTATTGAACGACTCCCATAATGCATCGTACCCACACTTCCTGTAAACCAGCGAACTGCTATCAAACCCTAACATCGGAGGGCATGCCTGTGCTATCCTAACACCAGGGGGCGTCGAAGGCCAACATAGAACACCGTCGTGAACAGATTGGCAATGCTGTTTGCCGGCAATCTTGGCATCACTGTATGAGTTGTCTCTGCATGAATATGACTCAATCTTCACAAAGCTATTGTTTTCCATTCTGAATAGGAAAATTAAGGACATTTAGTCATTCAGTTCAGCAATTTACAATAAATCAAAACTAACAGTGCATTCAATGCATGTTAAAAGATAAAGATACATGTACCATACAGACAGGCATTCTATTATCAAAGTCCATAAATGTCTAACTCAACAAGCATAAAAGACAACGACAGAAAAATTATCAACATAAACTGTATTCAAAACACAAAAAATACACAAAAACATAGGTTAGTGTACATGGTGTACGTGCCCAGAGAGATCTCAGTTTCATTTGCTTTGAATTTATTCTTGCTTTTTATTTTTTGTCCCTATATAGAGTCCTAGGCCATCAAACTTTATAAAGAATGTATAAGAAGAAGAAAAAGAGTTTTTAGACAAAACATCATACTTGTACAACAGTATAACAGACAAAACAACATATAGCAGATAAAACAACCACAAAATTTTACCATTTGCAATTCCTGTTCTATATGGATTTCTATCTCACATACGAATGCAGATGTTGATTTGTCATAGGGTTTTGTTTTGTCTTTCTTTACCAGATTTGACACACTAATTGGAAATTGGCAGCGCGACGGGTGTGCTATAGCAGGCAGGAACCGCTTACTCTTCCGTAGCATCTGCGTTCACTCTCATTACGATTAGAGTTCGCGTTGTTAATTAATATTCAGTGGTTTTTGTGTTTTCGTGTTTTATATGTTGTCTGTTTTTTTCCGTCCTGTCCTTGTTTGTGTTTGCTGATTTTGTCTCTGCCCTTCAAATGCCCCATTATTACATCCCAGCTTCTTTCTAATGCTCACCCTCATGCGTGTCCCATTTTTTCCATTATAAAAAACGGTTAATCGAAAACAATTCTTCAAAAGCATTGAAGACGCAAGAAATTTGCACTCTATGCTTCAGTACCAATATTTGACAATCATGACCTACAGGTTCATTGTTTCTATCAATTCAGTTACGATATTTATATCTTATGTGTTTAGGGATTTTCATGATGTCTGAATCATTTTTCGTAAAGAACTGTTTGCCTGTTCTTAGTCCGGTTCATTGTCATCTACCTATTCTCTTGTATATGGAAATTTGGGACCCCACTTAACTTTGTTATTATCTAGAATAAATAAAATTATGCTTGATGGATTTAAGAATATTTTGCATTAAATTTTTATATCTTCATCGAGTAAAAAAATACTTTATCATCTTTCACTTAATTCTTCATAGGCTTGCAGTGCATTTTCAACATTTTGGCTACAGCGCCTCAGATGAGTCTTTAATTCATGAAACACGCACCAGGTGAAGCAAAATGCATTGCCTGAAAACTTGTTGTAATATTTCTTACCTTTTCAAGCCTTTAGTCCAAACTTCATTCTATAGTAGCAAAATGAATGTGACCTTTAACAAAAACAACTGCTACTCTGAATGCATCCCCTCGGATCGCGTGTTCAATAAATATGGCAGAAATACTTTAATTTGGCAGAACATTATTTAGTTCATTAAAACGCTCACTGAAGTGTCAGTTTCATTCGAAAACAGATCTATCACTTACTTAAAATAGAGGCATTGTTTAAACTGAGGTATCGGCCTACTGATCGGAATAGCGTTACATAAAAGTTTAAATAATTACTTTTAATGTTAAAGCAAATCAAAGAAATTAAACTCTGTATACAATTTGGTCCTGGATTGGTACAGCGCCGGTTTCAATATCTTTATGGACCAAACCACAACCACTTAAACAAACTGGATACCCCCGGTATTTATCAGGTTACCAAAAGAATACAAAATGACCACATTGGACAAAATAAGTTTCTTTTAAAATGGTTAAAATAAGGTCTTGTCAGTGTCTTTTATCAGTTAGTATAAGTAAGATATTGCTATAATCCCAAGCTGCACGAATTGGACTATATCAGGGAGATGAATATAAAAAGGGTGATGAAATGTATGGAATAAACAAAATTTTAGTTTTTTGTAATCAAAAACATCAAGATAAATTTTGAGTCATCAATAGAACGCACGCTGAAACGAGAGTAACTTCATGTGTTACAAAACATTCATGGACTTAATTGCTAATGTAAACGTTTGGTGTAATACGAGCGCTTGGTGATGACAACAATAGAGGAATGTAAGCAATTTCATGTCCATTTAAAAAAAAACTTTCTAAAACTATTGTGATTTTAAACCCACATCAATAATTGAGGTAAAAGTTTATTTGGATAGATTGTAATTGGATAATCTACAAAATGCATATGAATGTCAAACAAGAATATGTCCAAAAGACATAATGACCGATCTTACAGCATATGGCACGGACGGACGAACGGTCCTGAACATTAGTCTATGTGCCCACCTACTTTCGTAGAAAGAGCATAAAATGAACCTGAAACATAGTTTAGCAACTATTGAGATCAATGTGAATAACCATCTTCTTTTTCTTGTCAATTTCAAGGCATGAATCCTTTTCTAAACCTTAATTTACTATATGCCATTTCAATCCCTTATTGATAAGTAAAGATCCTGAAATAAGTGGTCTTTATCTTTTTATTGTCTGACGAAACATTCGATCTTAAGAGATAGTATCTCATAAATAATTGTTTTTGATAAAGCAGCTACAGTTCACTTTAGAGTGGTGTGTAATATGCACTTATTGAAGAAGGCATTTCTTTTCTTATGTTCCACGTGTAGCCCGGCCATGTGGTAGGTAAAGGGTTCTACACCGAGATATCCATAGTCTTGTACAATGTACCTAATTGCATTGCCAGATTTGTTTCATACTGGAACACCGGTCATTGATCCGACTTTGTTTCAATAAAATACTAAACAATCGGACACTATGTTTTAGGTGGGTAAATGAGGCGCGCGATTATGTTATAGGATATGCTTGGATAGGATAATCTCTTGAACCACTGTCATGACTGTATCCACCTCCTCTCTCTTCTACACAGGATAAATAGCTACGGATGTTTTACGGATGGTCCTCAATCCATCCGTAAATCATCCTTTTTTTCATCTGTAAAACGGTTATTTCATGCCCGTCTGAATTTTATCCGTAATGAACTATCCGTAAAACGGATGAACATTTACGGATGAATATCATTCTATCCGTTTTCATCCGTAGCTCAAACCATCCTTAAAACGTCCGTATTTCATCCGTTTTTCATCCGTATCATGAAAATATTATTTTTACAGAAAAATTTCCCAAAACCCCTCTAAAATTAATGGTTATGACCTTGATCATTTGGAAACAAAAATACAGGGTATTTTAAATGCTACAGATGAGTTCTATCCGTAAACCATCCGTACTACGGATGATTATATACGGATGAAAAACGTCCGTGTGCTCGATTTTTCCGTATTCATTCGTACATTTACGGATGAATTACGGATGGTTTACGGATGAAAACATCCGTAGCTATTTTTCCTGTGTAATTGACTATGTCATGTATGTTGCGAGGTTTCGTCACTTCCGGACTTTCGTCAGATTCATGTCTGCCTTGTGATGATACTTTATCTCTTGGTCTTCCCAGTGCTTGTCCAATTTTATATCAAATTCCTTTACTGTTTTTGCATTAATTAGTTTGTTTGGCAGACAATTCCAGATATCTACTATTCTCCTTTTAAAATGATATTTCTTGATGCCTAATTTGCTTCGATGTTTCTCTTTTTTTTTGGTCATTTCCCCTCGTTCTGGTGCTCAAATTTAGGTCGAGCAAACCGTCAGTGACCTCATTATCATAAAAACCTTCCAGTATTTGAGAGTGGGCATTTTTAGTTTTCTCTCAATCTTTCTTGGTACTCAAGGTGTTTCAGTTAAAGTATCTGTTTTGTCGCTGTTCTCTGGACATTCTCAATGCTGTCGATGTCTCCAACTTTGTGTGGTGACCAGACTGGTGCAGCATACCGGTATTCTAAGTGTGGACGGACAAGAGCTTGTAAAAGGTACCCGAATGAAGTAGCGTCTAGGTATGTGAATGTTCTCCTATTGAGTCCCATAATACTGTTGGCCTTGTTCACTTGTTGTTGGATATGTTTTGAGAATGACAGTTGTTTATCCACCAAATACTCTTGTGTTTTTTTTCCATCCAGACTTTTGTAGTTTTACCTCATGTGACGATTGTCCATTGTTATCGTATAGATGGTGCCCCTTTTCTGATGTTGAGGGTTTATTTGACACACTGACTACTTTGCATTTGATTGGATGGAACTTTAGGAATCAGGTATTGGACCAATTATAGAGGCTGTCTTGATTTTCTTGCAGACTCTTTACATCATCTATTATAGATTTGATTTATTGCCGTCTCCCATGGGAGACGGCATACATATTCAAACGTTAAACAGCATACAGAGTAAATGGCTATCTGGTACTTGATTGGATGGTTTCGCCCTTGGAGTGCACTAAAATGTGTGTTGCTTTGCCCTAAATCAGGATCTCACTATAAAAATGTGTGCTGCCTTTTTCGATAAAGTCTTTGATTGAATCGGGATAATCAAACGAAGTAAATGGCTATCTAATTGGATGGTTTCGCTCTAAATCAGGATAGCAATAAAATGTGTGCTGCTTTTTTCGGTAAAGTCTTTGATTGAATCGGGATTGCATACAGAAATTTAGTTAACCCTTAAATAAAACAAAATTTTCTAACTTGGAGGAAGAGAAGAGACAAAACACGGAAGACACATCGGAATAGTTGTATATCGCAATGGTCCTGACTTTGTACAGGCATTTCAAATGAAATGGTGGATTAAACCAGGTTTTATTAACTGAAAACCACGAATCAAGGGATGCTTAGCACAATGCATGGCTTAGCTGTGACCAACATGTCTGTATTAATGACATTTTACAGAAATCAGCTTTTTTATTGACAAGTGCTATCATGTACCATATATATTGTAATTGCATCCTCAAATACTTAACACAATTCATGTTTTGAATGCTGGCTGTACCCTACAATTTCTGCTTGGATGACCACCTAATACCCCCTTCACATATATATTATATTTTCTTACGAGTTGTTACGATTTTCAAAATGTATAGTTTTACGAGTTCTTGCGAGATTTTCTTCCAACCTTTTACGAACTATTTTCTAGTTGTCAAGATTTCTTCAGTTGTGCGGAAATTTTACGAACTCCCGTCCAGCGACGATACGACTTTTATTTTCGACGTGTTAACGAACATGTTACGGTGTCTTTACGACGTCTTTCAAGTGACTTGCGATATTAAAAGGGATATCGTGACTAACTGGCAAACCACTCGTAAAAGAAGTCCTTTGCGAGGTATTCCCGAGCTAGTTACGAGAAAAGGCGAGTCATTAACGATCTTTACGAATTCTTTACGAGTTATTTACGATGTGTTTACAAGTTAAATTATGACATTGTTGTTTTTTTTCAACTCGTAATAGTGCAGCGGTTTGACCAGGAAAAAAATGACTTTAATGGTCCGACAGAACACACACCTATATTGTATATCATTTTAAAGAGGAATATCTCTAGTTTCAGATAAAACAGGTCGTCACATGTTTCTATTGGTCAAATTTGAAATATTTAAGGTCAAAGGTCACATAGTTGGAAAGTTCAAAATTCTAGTTGTTTGCTTTGAAATTACAGCTATAATATTTGTAATATGTTATTTGGCAGATATTGAATTTTAATTAGTCTTTAAATCTTTAACAATTGAATTGAAGCTACAAAACATCTGCCTGAGTTTCAAAAAGTGACGTTAAATGACGTTTGTTGCTGGCTCTAAGAAAATACATTAAAACAGATATATTTATTTTGGTTTTACCGTTTTTATTTTAATTTTTTGCTACTAAAATGCATATAAATCAAAATTCAGACTTTAAACCATCCTATAAAACAGGTTATGCATCGCTAAAACAAATGACAGTAACGTAGGGGGCGTCCGAAAAATGTAGTTGCACACGAAAATGTCCTGTTTAATGACCATCTTAATGCTAATTGACAATTAAATAACATATATTACACACAAAACTATAAGAACGTTATCAAAAGGTTACAAAGAATAAACTATTTAACATTTATCCTAATAAATTGGTGAGAAGCAAAATCTAAGAAGTATCAAATCTCGAAGTGATAAAAAGATAATCAAACAATCAGTAGACATCGAAGCTAAAAGCCCAAACACATCTTAAGTGCAATCTCAGCAAAAACTCCGGCTTGGACAAGAAATTGCTACGGAAGGGTGCACAGTAATCAGTTATCACCGGAGAATAATGATGAAAAGACAAATCTGCATGCATCTTAGGGATTGAAATCCTACATTAGTCTACGAGCACATGGTGTCTTTCGTAATTGTTTACAATGCAAGGCTTACACATGTAAATGGAATATAGAAGTAATTAAATCAGCTAGCATTTGCAAAAACACGGCAGTCCACTATAATTTGGAAATATTTTGCCTTGCCCTTTTCACATGCATCAAAATTACATATAAACCATAACGCAGGAAACAAGTCGAGGAAAGTAGTCGTCTAAGAGATGATAGTTACGACTGGACTCGCGTGTAGGTTGTTGTGTCTATATACGATCTATGATCGAACTATCAACGTCATCTTTTCACTGATTCAAGAAAAAGCCTAAGAAAAAGAACAAATTTACAGAGGACCCAATTGATAATCGACATGCCCAACTTTCTTATTGACTTATTTGTATTTGGCTGGTTGATGTACTGAGATGATCACCTTAGTATCCCTAATATGCCATCACAAACCCGTTGTGCTTTGTGTAACTACCGGACCCAAAGATCGCAATGGAAGAGGGAGGTTTGGCGCGCCTTAAAACCTGGTTTAACCCATCATTTCTTTTAAAATGCCTGTACCAAGTCAGGCCCATTGCGATCTTCAATTTTTCCGGTATGTATTCCTTGTTTTGTTTCGTCTTATGGACATATGAGATTGATTCTCCAAGTTCGGTAATTTTGTTATTACCTTTATTGACAATATATTTGTTTAGTTTGGTGATGTGTTTTAAGCAAACATTTAGGATTTCAATTGCACTAATTGTGCACCTTTGCATCCTGTTTTGTTTCTTTATTCATATAGAACAGACGTCTTACAATCACCTCTTGCCAAGTAGACTAGCTTTCTTTTTTACTTTTTTCAATGAACAATTCTAGATTTGGTGACTTCCTCCATCTCATCAACCCCAAAAGACTTGAGATAAAATACACAACGATTCTGGGAAGTCTGCCTCATATTTAGATCTACACTCACTGAAGACATTCAACAAATCTCTAGATCTATGATGAACGTGATGACTTCAACTTTCCCTTCCTGCGTAGCAATATTCCGTCTGCTCCCGCTTATGGCGTTTGCTATTAGCAGTGCGACGGGTGTGCTATAGCAAGCATAAATCGCTTACTCTTCCTGAGCACCCGAGTTTCTTTACGTTGTAGATTGCTATTCAGTTATTTTTGTATCTTTGTGTTTTCATGTTGTATGGTGTCTGTTTCTTCGTGCTGTTCTCGATCGTTTTACTGGTTCATATTCCTCTAATGGTATCGCTTCTTAGTTTCTAACACCATTTAAAGAAAGGAGACATACTTGTAATGGCTTCGTTTTCTAGGGATCGACGCTCGTTAAATGCTTTTCTAGTTAAACATTAAACAAAACTATGCAGAGTCTGTTCTTAATAAAGCTTACTAGTATATATTCTTGTAAAAGCAGATGGGAGCACATCCAAAATATTGAAACATTTTAAGATCGCTAATTGATATCTTTATCCCACTTCACTCCATACAAACTAAAAATACATGTATTATGCGATCTTTTGCCATACATGTATATCCCAAATAAAGTTTACATCTGATTGTATATTTGTAAGATTCCAGAATATTAATGCGCTGACGCAAAGACTTTTTTCAAATAAATTAAATTTACAACAAAGGTTCGGGCAATTAATTGGACGCGCGTTTCGTTTACTCAAGACTTATCAGAGACACTCTAGCCAAATAGCTGAAAATGCCAAGCTAAATATGAATATGAAGTGTATAGAGCAGTATACTAATCATAAACAGTAAAGTAACAACACGATAGTGCCGGGGACTGGATTCGAACTCATGACCCTTTGGTCGCAGTTAAAGATAAGATCTACCTTAGTCTTGGGTAAATGTAAGAAGAATTTTCATAAATATTGAAATTTACACGGGAAAATTCCATGGCTTTGAACTATTTGTCAACACAAAAACACAAAGCTAAAGATCGATAGTTGTAATTGACTATAACACTTTGATGATGCACTTGTGCAGTACAATATTCGAACAAGCAGCGCTAGGCTAGCTGATATTATTCTCAGCATTGCTTCATTCAATATCGTTTTGTTGCCTTATAAAAAATCAAATTTAACTCGCAGAAGTGCAACAATATTTGTATCGATTATCATAAACAAAATCCACAGAATATAAACAAATGAATGTACGTGTTGACCTTAAACATCCGGCGACTTTCGTTGGTGGGTCATAAGATATTTTTGCAAAGGAACTTTTTCTAATTGAGTCAAAAACTCTATACATTTGTATGTACATATTTGTATTCGAATGTTGTAATGTTTGTTTAACCCTTTACAAGAGCCCCTGTGACCAAACTTGAATAGACGAGACCTCAAGGACGAGACAAACTTCAAGTAAATCAAACATCATGCATTTTGGTACAATTTTAATATTTTTGCATGAAAATTCGCTTGGATGAAATTCGACATTCCAATGGACGCCCTCAATCTGCACTTGCTCAGCTAATAAATGAGGCGAATTCGATGAGAATTGCAGTTTGCGTTTTTCTACCTTATATTTTCATACATAAAGAATATGATATCGTGTATAAAAAACTCCTGGACGTTCTACCTCGAGCGTTCTACAAAATTCACGTTTGTAGTTTTTAGATTTGAATTATTTGAAAGATGTAATTCGAATATCAAAATTGCTCAAAAAGATGTATTGTTACATTCTGTAGCGATAACCGTTTCTTCTTTGACGATTCGTCGACGAAGTTTGATCGAGATATGAGTATCCAGGTCCGAAGAAAGATATCATGCAATGCGTAGAAGCTACTGACTAGTACATGTTTTTTTTTAAGACTGAATGACCGTTTCTCTTGTAATTACGACCTTTCATTGTATTGTCTTTTTTTAATTAGGAATTCAAGACTACTTTTCATCGTTCTGTTAATATATTTTAACTTTATTTTTTTCATAAATTTCTTTTTTAGTACAAAAGAGCTTAAAATTTATTTAGTTTTTTACAGGCCAAATACGGAAAGACTTGGGTTTCCGGAATTATATTTTGCAAAATTTGTTTATAAAATACGTAATAAAATCAACATTTCTGCACCGTTTTCAATAAAACTTTGCAGAATAGTTAAGTATATAATAACACAGAGTTCAAAAAGTTTTAAAGTTACAAAACACAAGAAACATTTTGATAGGAAACAACTTTTTGTCTAAAATGTGATAAAAAAGTGAGCATTTTCAAAAGCATCGATTTTGATGAAAAACTCGAGTACAATCTGGCAAAATCTTTATTTACAGTAAGATAAAGGGCTATTCTTGATAATTTTGTCCAAAATTTTGATTTTTGCATAAAAGAAATATTTGTTTTGAAACTTCACACCAATGGAGGGATTTCTACAAAAATACACCACTGTTAAAAAAAGCGGTTTTACCAAAAAATGCCCGATACGAATTCGTGACGACCCACTTAAAATCAAAGCTAAAAGGTTGTATAATATTCCCTAAAAAAATAGCTGTGTGTTATGTCGGTACATTAAACTCCTTAAATAGACGACTTTTTACCGATCAACCGCTGCACTATAAAGGTCTTACGAGGATTTTTGACATGTCAAAAATCCTTGTAAAACTTTGACGAGCTCTTACGATTTCACACTAGCTAGAAAGACCTGGGCCCTGTAACTAAAAGCCAATCTTAAGATCTTCTTAATCGAGCACTTAAGATTATTGCAAGATACTCTTCAGAAAATGTTAGGGGTGTAACTAAACGCCAACTTTGCTCGTTCGTACGATTTACTTATATTTTTAATACGTTGATCGTAAGAAATAGACAAGAAGCCGATATATTAAATTTATTTAACCTAAATCCGGACGCTCTGTCTTTGTTTCTAGGTAAATAATTCTACATATTCGTTTATTTTTTCGTCATTTGTGCATTTTATGTACAACGATCACCAATTAGACATTAATTAAGACCAACAAAAAGAAAACAAATGCATAAAATGACTAGAACATATAAAACAACAAAACTGCTACTGCTATCTACATGTAGTTTTACCTCAAGAGTTTAAAGATCATATTTCAATGATGCATGTTTTGATTAATGAGTATCATAAATCGATATTGAAGAAAAAGTTTTAAACCCAAAACAAAAGTGAGACATAAATGTTGCTTTACAGGTAAGGGGGTTACTGTCAATGTTAGCTTCGAAGAAAAGGGATCATGCTTTTCTTGTGCAATATATCTTCCATAGCATTTTTCACGGCAACTACAAATCAGAGTGACTTGAAAAGTGATACATGTATATAAATTGAGTATTGGGTCTTTTTTGGATCTCGAGCAATTACTAAAATAAGGACTGTCGGATGTCTACTTCCTGTTTACCGACGAAGTCAACTTACAACATTAGTGATCAATTGTTGATCATTTCCGTCTAAGCTTCTTCAGCAACTTAACATGCTTAAATCACAACGACTTGATATTTGGTATATCAAAGAAGCAAAAAGGCACAAATGGGACATTCGAGTGTCATAAGACACAACAGCAATTGAACATGAACGAGAACAGCACGCTGAAACACACAAAAAAAAAACATTAAAAAAAAACACAAAATAAACCGAACAGAAATCAACAACGCGACCCAATACGACTCGGGTGCTCCGGATGATTTAGTTGTTGACTTCTGTATAGGGTCTTCGACATCTACCTAGAGGCTTTATTTCAGTGACCATTTTCAATACATAAAGCAATGCAGTGATCTAGCAATGTTAAAGTCTTATGCGCATCTCATTTTTAACAAGTCTTAGAGTGATGAAGCTGGGTACGCATAGTGCACTAGTACAAACTTAGTTCAAACTAATTCTCTCACATCTTTTACACCTTGACCTTCTGGTTGGGAGGATTCAAACTTAGGTTATATTTATTACAAGGACATTCATGTTCCAAGAACTATTAGTGGGTGTGGGGAAATATTTGGCATGAGTATGAATTGGTAGATTACATGAATGTTGTATTCTGACTTGCAGAAAAATTATATTATAAAAGATATAAAATTGTTCCCCTCGATCGTCTGCATCTTCATCTCTACCATCAGCATTCATATTCAAGTTTTTTTTCAGATTTGGTAACCGTTTTCTTGTATATTTGTTGTGTAGACCAGCAGAAGCTAATATTATACACTCTTTTCAGTATGAAATGAAGACCTATGTACAAAGAAGGAAATACAATTTTCCATATTCATACGGTTTTTCTAGTATACATCTCATAGACTATTGAGCTCTGTTATGTTTTCTTTCTGCCTGCGTGGAAGGGTTGAAACTACTGTCTCCTAATAGTCATCCATTTTGAATATCTTTGCTTTCAATAGCTTCAGACAAACCACATGCAGATATATCATTTGTGTCACTGTGCAATATGCGCTTGAAATCCTTTGCGACATGCAGAGGTGCCCGTGAACGCACGGTGCCTTTATCATGATTATGAGCCAGTTCGTGTGAAAAACATGCAAAGTTTCCAATATCAATGATTTCATTTTTGTTAAAGGTATAATTCAATTGAAAGAACATCCTTTAATGCTTATTCAGGCAAAAAAAAAATCTTGGAAAATACAAGATGGTCGCCCTACACAGGCCTTAATAGATATTTGTTTTTTGTACACGTAACTTCTAATAGCTTTCATTTGATTTATCGGTGATTTCAATCAAATTTTATATGAAAATGGACATTTTTATTATGGAGGTTTTTTTCAGTGCATGTAACATTAATTTTTCATTAAAAATAGTGCTATGGCCATTAGGTTCTGTGATTTGTCTTTAAAGAAGACATTTAAGGTTGGTCATGAGCACCCTTAACGTTACGAAGATTGTTTTCATATAAGAGAACGTTTAGTTACACACTGAAATGTCAAAGTTGACCTAAAGATGAGTTTGCGAACAGGTTAAATTTTAAGAAACCTTTTAGTTACCCGACAAAAATAAGATAATCTTAAGACTTTTTCGTAGACATTTCTTAAATTTGCGTGTCAGGGGCCTGTAACTAAAAGCCAATATTAAGATCTTCTTATTCGATCACTTAAGATTATTGCAAGATATTCTTAAGAAAATGTTAGGGGTGTAACTAAACGCCATCTTTGCTCGTTCGTACGATTTACTCATCTTTTTAATACGTTGATCGTAAGAAATAGACAAGAAGTCGATATGTTAAATTAATTTAACTTAATCCGGACGCTCCGTCATTGTTTCAAGGTAAAAGATTCTACACATCTACTGCTATCTACGTGTAATTCTGCATGCGTGTTATATCACAAGAGTTAAAAGGTCATATTTGATGATACATGATCAATGATTAGTATCATAAATCGATATTGAAAAAAAAAACAACAACAAATCTGTCACTACTTCCTGAAAAGAGTGAGTGAGTTGGTATTTTACGCCCGTGCAACACTATATACTAGGTTTATTTACAGACATGACAGGCGATGAAAATGAAAAGGATAATAAAATGAGCATGAAATAATGATTATAAATGAAATGTGGGGGTGGGGTCGGCAACAAAGGAACGATTAATTTTGAAGAACCACAGGAAAAGGGGAGAGATTGGTAGGGGCGAAAAATTTAGCCGATGTGGTGCACTACTTGGAGGTCCACAAAGGGTCTTTTACGTGAATGAAGCGTGGCACTCTCCAGATACGTTGGTCCACTGTGGTCAGCAGTCATGGTTGTCGTATTATAGACCTGACAACCCCTGCGGACGAGGGCCACACTATTCAGCCACCTAAGATACACCCAAGATACACACTTGGTCGCTCTGTGGGCTGAGCATTGACCCTAAATCAGAATTCCAAGACCCTTAGTCGCCTCTGACGACAAGCTAGGCTCTGCTGTGGGCATATTCTCTACCTGGGCCCCGCTTGGACCCTGAAAAGAGGGATGAGACATAGATAGAAAATAATGAGATGTGGAATAAGTGTACACGACACAGCCCACAATTAAACAGCAATTTAGAAAAACCACAATGGACAACCGCCAGCAGCCTTCAACGAGGCCATTTGGCACTGCTCGCGGTTCTGCAATTGGCCCATGGTCTAAATAAAATGCATATAATTCAAATCCAGCCCTGAAATAGTCACAGATAGACCCCCTTTTTAAACAAGGAACAGGAAACATCAAAAAGACAAGTACAAACGAAAGCTTTTTCAAAGATTCCTGGCTTGGGACAGGCACATGTAATATGTGAGGGGGTTAAACCATACATGTTGCTTTACAGGTAAGTGCGCGCCCTCCAGTTTTCATAATCTGCCACAGGTATATAAAAGAAGCAAAGAGGCATCATTTTATGGGGGGGGGCAATTCTTGTGTAACATGATAACCATTGAACATAGATGAGAACAGCACGATGAAACACAAAACTTTAAAAAAAAACACACAGAACAAACAACCGAACAGAACCCAATTTGACACTATGTGAACTCAGGTTCTCCAGTAGATTAAGCAGTTGACTTCTGTATAGGATCTTCTATTGTTTTGTAATTTTTCGACATTGATCTAGAGCTTTTTTTAGTGACTTTGACCATTTTTAATACATAATGCAATGCAGTGATCTAGCAATGTTAAAGTTTTGTGTGCATCTCAATTTTAAAAACTAGTCTTAGAGTGATGAAGCTGCATGCGCATAGTGCACTATTAAAAACTTAGTTACTATTTCTCTCACATCTTTTATACCTTGACATTCTGGCTGGGCGGATTCAAACTAAAGTAATATTTGCTACGAGGACATTCATATTTCAAAAAATTATAAGTTAGTGAATATTGACATGCGTATGGTCTGGTAGATTACATGTATGTTGTATTCTGCATGACTTGCAGTTTTAATTAGATTTCGAAACTTGTCCCGAATTGGTAACCGTTTCTTTATTTTTTTTTGTGTAGACCAACAGTACCTAATATTATACACTCTTTTCAGTATGAAATTAAGACCTATGTACTAAGAAATACCATTTTCCATATTCCAAAGGTTCTTTCTAGTACACATCTCGTAAACTAGTGAGCTCTATTGTATTTTCATTCTGCCTGTGGACGGGTTGAAAACTTGGGTGCGTAGCCACTATGTAAGACCATAACTACTGATTCCTAAAAGCCATCCATTCTGTATACCTTCGCTTTCAAAAGCTTCAGACAAACCTGTTATTCCATATATGTTCATTTTGTGCTTGAAACCTTTGCATCATTCAGAGGACTGGTGTTTGTGAATGCACGGTGCCTTTATCATGTTTATGAGCCAATTCATGAGAAAAACAGGTAAAATAGTCCAATATCAATGATTTCATTTGGTTAAAGGTATAGTGCAATTGAAAGAAACTCCTTTAATACTTATTCAGGAAAAAAATCTTCGAAAAATACAAGATGAATAGCTTTCATTTGATTTAGCGGTGATTTCAATCAAATATGAAAATGGACATTATCTTTGGGTTGGTTTTTCCAGTGTATGTAAAATTAATTTTTCATTAAAAAATAGTGCTATGGCCATTAGGTTCTGTGGTTTGTCTTCAAAGAGAAGACATTTAAGGTTGGTCATGGGCACCCTTAATGTTACGAAGATTTTTTTCATATAAGAGAACGTTTAGTTACACACTTAAATGTCAAAGATGACCCAAAGATGAGTTTGCGAACAGGTTAAATTTTAAGAAACATTTTAGTTACCCGACAAGAATAAGAGAATCTTAAGATTTTTTCGTAGACATTTCTTAAATTTGTGTGTCTGGATAGAAGTTAAGGGCTTACGATTGCTTTTAGTTACACCCTTATTTTTAAAGAGTGTCTTAAGAATATCTTAATGTCAAAGAGTGCTTTTAGTTACTGGCCCCTGAATAGAAGTTAAGGGCTGTCAATCATTCTACGACTGCTTTTAGTTACACTCTTATTTTAAAAGAGTGTCTTAAGAATATCTTAAAGTCTAAGATTGCATTTAGTTACTGGCCCCTGAATGTTTATGAGTTACAAAGAGTGATTTACGACTCTTTGTAATCGAATACGAGTTGAAAACTCGTAAGACCTCTTAAGGAAATCTCGTATATGTGAAGGGATATAAAGACCATACAATGAAGCAACGATCTCGAGTTGTGCAACTATTTTGATTAATCTGAACCCGCATTTTGAACTAAAAAGATGGTAAAGCAGCTATGAGACGCCTAGCTTTTTAGAAAAGCTAAACTTGTTTATTTGTTATGGTTATGGTGTCGGACTGGCCATCGAAAGGTCGTGAGTTCGAATCCAGCCTTTGACACTATCGTGTTGCACCCTTGAACAAGATACTTTACTTCAATTCTTTCAGTCGATACAGTTGTAATTGATCGAGTACATGCATAGTTAGGTAGTGATGGAAATGTTAAAATATCGCTTTCTAAATAGCACATGAACTAGATTCGACTGATTGGAGAATGATTCAATATCTCACGGCCAAATTACCACGGATACTAGTCAAGAACTGAATGTTGTTTAGCTTTAACAACAGCAATGGGAAGGATAACCGTTTTGCTAATGTTAAACTTTCCCTCATTTCTATTAAATTTCAATCAGTTCTTGTCTTTTTAGTAGCAGATTTCCGAATACAAGAACATTGTATTTGGAGAATTCATTTCAGTATAAAAAACGTCTGTAAGCATATATGTACATCGTTTGTTCCGTTTTCTGGTTTTGTGTAAATCGACTTTGAAAAGATTAACTTTGCACGCATTACTCTTTCCGCAGGAATGTCAAAACGTAAAACAATTAAAAAAAAACTTCGCCAAACGCAGCATTATACGACCGCAACATGTCGAACCCTGTAAATTTTAGGCCCAATATGGATAGTCAATTGCTCTAGTCATACGCAGCCAATTGTGGATTGACAAAGTGTTTTGACAAATTCAGCCTTTAGTGGACATTCCCACTATATTTCACAGGGAATTCATATTTTCTAAAGCAAAATAAATTACAGTTACAAAAAATAATCAACCTTTCAGGCCCCTAATAATTTTTGCCCCTTTTGGCCCCTGACGACAATTAGTGAGAGGGGGTGTCAAAAAATTAATCCGCAATTTTTAAAATTCACTACTTGACAAGAACTGATTCGTGAAAAAAAATGAAATCGGACAATAAATAAAAAAGTTTCGATTTCGGCGCAATTTGGCCCCTAATTTCATTATGGAAAAGGGAGGTTGCAATAATTAATCTTTCATTTTGCATGTAGTACTTGCAAAATCGGACAAGAAATAAACAAATCGCATTTGTTGCCCCTTTTTGGGCCCTTTTTCTAAATGAAGAAAGGGGGACCCCAAAATCAATCCCTAATATGGTTTAATGGAAAAGAATATCATTGGTCAAATTTCATAGCAATTCACCCACCAGAACCAAACTTATTGTGGGAACAAATAAAATATTTGAATTTATTGCCCCTATTTGGCCCCTAATCTTTTACGAATCAGGGAGGGGGCAAAATCAATCCCATCCATCCTTTAATGGTATGAAATATCATTGTAAAATTTAACATCATTTGGTAGACCAGGTAAATGTAAGATTTATTTTACGTCGGTGAGTACACATCAGTGATGTGATGTGTACACAAGTGAAATAACTAACATAAGCTCTGAAGAGCTTTTGACCGACGGCAAAATTAACGACGGTTTTGGCTAATAGGAGGCCCTTGCATTGTCGCCAGGCTTGTGTGGGAGGAAAGCCCGATAATCAAAGCTGGAAAATGGGTGAAACACACGAGCAACGGTAGGTGCCTGGAAAAATGACACGTTTGGGGCTCGAACCCACTGAGGTGTCGACCTGTGATTTAAAGTCCAGTGCCTTAACCACTCGGCCACCGCGCTCCCAAAAAGTTATTGTGGGAACAAACAAAAAAGTAGCATTTTTGGCCCTTTTTTTGGCCCATAATTTCTAAACGTAAAAAGGTGGACCCCTAAAATCAATCCCATCCACCCTTTTATGTTTAAGAACATCATTATCAAATTTCAGAACAATCGGATCACTAGAACAAAAGTTATTGAGGGAACACTAAAGTTAACAGACAACGACGACAACAACGACAACGATAACGACAGCATCAATATTTTGCGGTCGTATAAAAAAGGTTCTATGCATATACTGTGGTTTCATTATTATTCGTGGGGTATTAATTTTCGTGGTTTTCGTGGGTGGCTCTGACCCACGAAATTTGATACGCCACGAATAGGAAAATTAACATTGAAATGTATGCTACAGACTTCAAAACCACGAAATTAAGAATCCACGAACTGACTCTATTTCATCTAACCACGAAAATTGGTACCCACGAAAATAAAGAATCCGCAGTTCAACCTATGAAAGTTTTGCATCTCTATGCGCCAAGAACATTTTGGCAAAAAAAATAATATAAACTTGAAACTGCAGGTAAACGTAGATCTTGTGCATATCTTATTCGTTGTTGTTCACCTTGCGTTGCCGGGTAAATCTATTTTCAATTGAAATAACTGCAAAAATATTTGATATCAAATAAACACTAAATAAACTTTATCTTCAGGTGTTTAACGATTAATGCACGAGTAACACTCTCATTGTGTGGTTTATTTAATTTGAGAGTATAAAATTTCACATTAAAATATATGAGCCTCTGTTCCTCTTCAAAATAATGCTATGTCATCCAAACCCGAATGTCCCATCGAATAGAACAAAATTAAAAGGACATTTTATAGAGTTTTTTCCATGTTTCAATGTATTAACGATACCAAGTTCAATTGTTGATTTCAAGTTTCATGGTTTTATATCTTCTTGAATTATGTGACACGTGCGAATTTAAGGTACGTTTTATAAAATCATGCATAATCATTTGTATAATTATCAAAAATTACAATAATAAATCAAAAAGCAGGTGGGAGATAACTTGTCTTAAGTATGCTGTCAGGTGACAAACTTTCCCGTACAGTACATCAGACCCATAGCTGACACCATAGATCTTTTGTTGTACTTTCTTGAAAGGTTAGGCCAAATAAAGAAATATGTGTGTTTCCGGTTTCCCCTACCGTCCCTAGTTTTTCATGCCGACAACTTGAAATTTACCTTCATTAAATCAAGGTAAAAAAATTGCTTACATATACCGACCCTATTTTTCACGCACGAACAGAAACACACATACTTTTTGGGTCGAACATGGGTAAAACTTAGGGACTGACCTTTGCTAACCACCTGTTAAATCAAAATTATGAAGGCTTATGATGCGAAAG
Organism: Arcuatula senhousia; assembly: GCA_963971305.1. Lineage (NCBI taxonomy): Eukaryota > Metazoa > Mollusca > Bivalvia > Mytilida > Mytilidae > Arcuatula > Arcuatula senhousia. The sequence continues at coordinate 56,508,127 of OZ020310.1, forward strand.
TGGCAAAGATGTCTCCACATGTTGCAGGGGATTCACATGTTGTTCAACCAAATAGGGAGGGTGGTAACTTATTAAGGACGGGAAGGTACCGTATATTCTTTAAGCTAGACACAAAGAGTTACCAATGGAGCATTTGAATGTCCAAAAGACGAAAAACCAAATACTAAAGCAATAAATTCAAACGAAAACAGCACAAAACAACAGACACTATAAAGACACCACCCAAAAAACTAAATTACGACCATCTTACTTGAAAAAAGAGCTTGTTTTTTTTTTGTTCTGGCAAGAAAAAAAATTCCAAGGTGCCATTAAAATTTTCCATTTAATTGTTGCATTTTATATAGCAAATATTTGTTCTTAACTTCTGCTTCTAATTTCTTTAAATCAAAAATTAGATTCAAGACTTTGTAGGAAAAAAACAAGGAACCCGCATTTTCAAGTTAAATGATAGGCTCCTTATATGTTCCTTTATGAATTCGCCGAAAAAAAAACCCCAGAAAACTACGTTACGAATTTTGTAAAATAGAATTCACCTCTCGGTGATCACAAATGTTATTAAGGAACAGTCAAATCATGAAACATGTCATCGTACTCTAGAAGACACGTGACAATATCAAAATGTCCGTTAGATGTGGCAATATCTAAGGGCAATAACTCGCTCGTTCGACAAATGATATTCGTTTCGGCTCCACGGTCCAATAATTGTCTGACAATTTCTAAATGTCCAAATTCTGCTGCATAATATAGAGGAGTTGTCCCATCTTCTTTTGTGATATTTACGTTACAGTTATACTCCAACAAAGCCGTTACCACATTTAGGTGTCCAAATACACATGCCATATGTAACGCAGATGACCCTGCGAAAATGTCAAATACGTTACTCTTAGATTTAAATTCTAAGTAATTCTTTACGTTACCAGAAGACGATTTCACGACGTCATTATACCATATATCTTCCTCCGGTTCCAAGTCAGGATGCAAAATGTGTATCTCATGCGATTTTATATTAGCTTTCGTTTTGAGGCAAACATTAAGCTTTGCACCATTTGAAAGTAGTAAATGGACGATGTCTACGTTACCATGCCTTGCGGCTGATAAGAGGGGATTGTCCCCGTCATACATTGTTAGGTTAATGTCGGCGTTGTGTCTTATAAGTTCCTTTACGATATTGACATAGTTGCACTGACAGGCAAGTATTAGCCCTGTAAAACCGTAATCATCGGCCCCATTTACAAGCGCACCTTTCTGCAAAAGTTTGCGTGTCAAATCTAGGTGTCCATTTTCGCATGCACATATCAATGGAGTTACCCCCCTCCCGTTACCAGCATTTACATTTATATGGTTTGAAAGAAACTTTTCAATGATAGCTAAGTTCCCTTTACGACAGGCAGTCAACAATACTTTAATTGTGTTTTCATCAGCTTTCACACAAGTACATTTCAAAAGCTCATCTACCACATCGGCATGGTCGTTATAAACAGCTATCTCTAATGGCGTCCAGTCGTTTTTGTCAGTGTCTATGACCTTGACATTGTTTTGAATTAAGATTCTGACAACATCTACGTGTCCCATAGAACACGCCCAGAATAATGCACTAAAGCCATTGTTATCGCAAACATTAACGTCTATGGTCTCAACAGTTGTCAATAATTTAATTATTTCCAAATGATTGTTTTGACATGCTATCTGCAAAGATGTGACACCTTTTTGATTGCCTTTGTTAACTTTTGCAGAATGTCCAATCAGCAACCGTGTAACGTCAATGTGGCCCTCGCGACAGGCCAAATATAGCGAAGTACAACCTTCATGATTGGATTGATCTATTTCAATATCAGAACGAGACAGAAGTTCTTTGACTACATCTATGCGATTATTAAAACAAGCTGTATGCAACGGCGTCCAGCCTTCCTTTGATGCGGTATTAACATTTACATGGTTTTGTGAGAGTAACTGTACGACGGATAAGTGACCTTTGTAACACGCCCAAAAAAGTGGACTACACCCGCTATCGTCAGGTTGGTCAGCAGATATATCCATGCATTCAAGTAATTGTTTTACGACACCCACGTGATTGTGAGAGCATGCTATGTGCAATGGCGTCCAACCATCTTTGAAGGTCTTATTTAAATTTGTTGACCTTTGTAACAACAGTTTCACAATGTCCACGTGACCAAGTTGACAAGCTGAGTATAGCGGGAAGCAACCTTGGCTATCAAGTACATCTACATTAAGCTTTTCACAATGGATCAGTTCTTTGACAATATCGACGCGATTGTTGTGGCAGGCTATGTGTAATGGCGTCCAACCGCCCATATAGCTTTTGTTAACGTCTGCAGAATGTTGTATGAGCAGACGTACCAGCCGAGCGTGACCCTCATGACAAGCGATTTGGAGCGGCGTGGACGAGTCGTTTCGTTCGGAGTTTACGTCTGCATGGCATCTGATCATCCATTCGGCTAGCTGTAAGTCTCCAGTAAAGCATATCATATAAAGGGACGTGTCGTTATTAGTTTGATCCTTGATAGAAACCAGAGTTTCCTGATCAGATTGTGGCAGTGTTGAGAGATACTGATAAAACCGATCCCGGAAGTCAGCTGATTCGAAATTCCTGTTACAGAATACACAATTTACGAGCCCTGACTTCCAATCCTTAACAAGACGTTTGAAATAAAGGTCGAGGTATTCGTTTGGTAAACTTATAGTAAAATCGACATCATTTTCTTTGGTGTAAGACTTCTCGAACAAATATCTCTCCTTAATAAAAACAGGATCTCCGTGTTTAATGAAGATCTCTTTCAGATATTCTCCAAAGTAGTTTGCTAAAAAATCAAAAAGTTTGTCATGAAGGATCTTAAAATATCCATCTTCACATTTTACGAAAATATCGCTAAGAGTTTCGAGCGATTTCAAAATCGACTTGCGCGGATAAATTTCTGCCTCGCATTCCAGGAGAACGTCACCAATGGCAACCTCCTTTTCCTTGTCTCTACCAAGAATGACGTCACGTCCAAGGTTCCCATTAAACAAGACACAAAGCACGAGAGCACAGTACTTCATTTTCCCGCTATTTCCTTCTATCAGAAAATTGTCCAGGTCATTTTTATAAACATCGAATGGGTTTTTGAAAAACAAATTTACATCTTTTGTTTTGTCTTTGAAATACAGATTACAGAGTAAAGGGAAGAAGTCATATTGTTCTGCAGCTTCTAAAATATGGACAGGAATATTCAACTGGTAGGCCTTTCTCATCATCTCTTTTTCTTCTGGTAAAAGGCATATCCCGGGATTGTTCAAGTTACAGACACACGATTTAAAAATTGGCAATGCTTTCAATTTTTCATCGTTAAATACAACCAGTCTACACGTGGCTAAAACTTTACAACACGGATCTCTTACTATCGAGGCTATATCATTAAGCATTAATTTCCAATTATCTAGAAATCTCTCGTTTAATGTAAACCTCCCGCACAAATCATCAATGAAAAATATTGTCTTTCTTCCAGGCATAAAATACGTTTTGATGTCTTCTGGTTTACTAATGGGTACAATGAAGTACCTTTCGCGCCGCATCACTAATGCAGCGTTGCGTGCTATAAAAGATTTCCCACAACCAGAATTTCCAGTGACAGTCACACAGGTATATTTCCTTATAAGATCAATTACCGCCTCGGCTCCTCGTGTTGATACAAAGATCTTATCATCTTTTTTCCATTGGTCAATTCTTCTTTCAAATTGTTCTGAAACATTATTATCAATGATTGTCGTTAAAATTAAATATACATGTATACCATTTGAAAATCATTTTTGATATTTTTTTTCACAAAGAAATCAAAGGTCAAGGACTTTATTGATGGTCGCAAAGTTGAGCGTCTACATTGTATCACTGCTTTAGAGCTATGCCACAGATTTGTTGTAAATAAAGGTAAAAACATCACTACAGAACTAGGATAATAAATTTGGAAAGACCAAAACAAGATCCGAAAAAAAATCGAATTGGTTAATAATTTTAAAAAAGAAACAGAGGGTTAAACCTGGTTTTATGATGCCAATCTCCTTTCTTCTATTCCAATCTTATCCTACGATGGACTAGTATCACAAATCAAACAACGGATGTGAAGCACAAAAGAATTGGTTAGGTGATCATTCTAAAACAACAAACAACTGAAAGAACAATCACGCATCATTTAGTCTTACATAATTTTGATTTCTACCAGGAACTGCCTACCATTGCAGAGAACATGTTGTCACTCTAGATATTTTTTGCGTGTTATTGTTTTCTACCAGGAACTGCCCATCATTGAAGAGCACAAGAAGTCAGTCTAGATAATTTAGCGTGTTATTGTTTTTCAGCATTTTTCAGCGTTACATTGTCTTCGTTGTTTTAAGTTAGTGAAAGATCCTTAAGATGGCGTTGCTATAAATTGTACGTTGTTTCTTCTGTGTTTTGATTATGAATTGTTTTGTTGTCTGTCTATTGTGTGTACTCGTTTGGTCCTTGATCTTTATATACAGTACAAATCAACATACCTCGAATATTTCTGGGTATGATCTTTTCGATCTCTCGTCGTTCTTGAAAGGATACCATGCCTGGAAATTGATAGATATTCGTGATACTTTTTAATAAGCTGTTACTGTTTAAAAGTTTAGTAATTGATAGTATGAAAGTTAAAAACTTATCTTATTCATGTAATTTCTTGGTGAATATTTTTATCATAAACCCCTTTATTTCGAATTTTTGCAATTCCCCCATTTTATATGCATTTTTCATATCAAGCAAGAAAAATATCAGGAAAAAAATCATGTACAGAATAGTGACTATTAAAGACAGGGAATGATATCAGACTATCACAGACGTAAACGATATAGCGGTGACGAAAGATGACTGAAGAACGACTTAGAAAATCCTTGCAAAATAACATACTAGAAATTGTTTTACCGTAGACAAAGCATCTTTAGTTTATTAATTCATGTTGGTCGAAAACTTACTTTCTTCTATCATCCACTTTTCCTCGGATGTGACACAGGTACTTTCTATTGTGTTGGCAATATCCATATACACACTATCGTCTCTTAAAGCTTGTAGAAATGCCAAATAAGCTTGTCTTCCTTTCCTCATAATTTTATGAAGAAGTCGTCTGTTACCTTCTTGTACCGTGATCCTATTTGCGCACACGTCCGCGGTATCCTCCATGTTGATGACGTCATCTTGAAGCAGACGATCACATACAGATGTTGTGCAGTCTGTCCGGTCAACTACTATCTTGTAATTCTTTTGGAGCTTTATGTGTTCTTGAAAAGAAACAACATTTGTATATAAAATGCGTGTAGAAAAAATAGTTTTTGAAAAACAGGTCGATAAGTGACGTCTCGAGTCAATTTTAGATATTGGTAGTCTTTTTCGTGAAGCACAAAGGAATTATTACAGGTAACGTCCTTTGCATTTTTGTGACGCCTAAATGGAAACTCCATCTTATTGCCAAGGCACGCCTTAAAAGAAATTACTCTTATAATTATGGTTTGCCTTTATATATTATGATTTCATAAACATGCAAAAGCTCAGGGCATTATCGTGCGTTGTAACGTAACAGCAAAGATCTATAAAATTAACCAGTTTTAAATGAAACAAATGGACATAAAAATAAGTCTTAGTCAAGTTAAAGGTACATCGACGGTTTTGTTTTGAACTCTAAAACCTTCACCATTTATCTAACAACACGAATCAGACACACTACATACCTTGTATAAATCTTGCTTGCTCAGTTTTACAAATAGCAAAACATTCTTGTGTTGGGTCAATCTGTTCGATACGATCTTCTGTAAAGCCAACGCCATCTATTGCGTCAGATCCTGTCCTTGTACAATTTATCTCCTTTGGTTCTCCTGACATTGGCCGAATATGTTCCTGCACGTTCTTGTCTATTGAAGATATCAAGTTCTGTCGCTCCACTCCTTCTTCTAAAGTTGTTGTAATACGAACAGGAACATTTTTGTCTATAGGAAGTTTCACGGACTCGGTTTCGTCTGTTTTTACATAAGAAGTGGTGGCGTCTTCCAGGTTTATAAGATCCACTAACCTTTCCACTATTTCAACTACTTCCGGTTCGTTTGCTTCGGTTTCTTTCAAAACATCAGCTAAGAAACACATTGCATTAAAAGGGCGACTCAAAAGAATGTCCAATGTGGCTCTATTGCGCTCAGGTTGAGTTTGGAGGGAAGCTATATCCTCACGGTCTTCTATAGTCATTACACAACTAGATATAAGGTAATCCAAGACTGATTTATCTAGAATGGTTGTACGTGCAAGTTTAACTTTAAGATGATCTATATTGTCTGAAATAGTTATTTAAGAAGTAGGTTTTGGTAAAATGTTATAAGACGTCAAAAGGCATCTATAGCAAATCATAAAATCTGACTTATGCTTGAGAGACAAATTCAAACACAGAATTTGAAAAAAAATTGTATTCAAAGTATACTTTAGTTTGATGGTATCTTCAAAAATAGTTGATCTATACATTAAATCAAGGACGTCGCTAGGTTTTTGGTGCGGGGAACCTCTTCCAAGGCGAAATCGTTTGGTTTTGGTGCATTTATTGAGTGTTATTTTTTATATTTTCTTTTGATAAAGTCCAGTGTGCGAACTACATGTAACCTAACGCATCCCCCACTCGGACGGGCATATATTTTTTCCTTTGGATTCAAACGTACAAACCAAATATGATATATTACAGTTATTTAAAGTGTAGCCAGGCAATGGATCTGAACATTTTCCCTAAGAATCCAGAAAACTTCAATGTTCTGTTGCCCGAAGCCGTAGGCTGAGTTTCAATAGAAGATTGAGCCGATCTGGATACCAGGGGGAGAAGGGGGGTCAAAACAAGTTTTGCCGAACATCTACATGAAAATAACAAAATTAATTAATATTGAGGAACAGATCGCGACGGGTGTGCTATTGCAGGCAGGTACCGCTTACTCTTCCAAAGCACCTGAGTTCACTCTTGGTACGACTTGAGTTCGCGTTGTGGATTTTCGTTCGGTTGATTATGTGTTTTGTGTTTCTTTGTGCTGTTCTTGTTCGTGTTTACCAGTTTTGTCGTTGCTCTTTTGGTTTTTTGACACTCCAATGCCCCATTGGTGCCTATTTGCTTCTTTCGTTAATATTCAACTTATAAATCATCCAATGAAATGAGAGGTCAAAAAGTCCCCAGGCAATAGAACGTCGCCGGGCAATGGAACACTTTTTCTATTGCCCGGTAGAATGTGGGAATGGTCACAATTAAAAAGTTGTTTACAAAAAGGAAAATTTTATTACCAAAGTTAGCATAAAAAGTATGTTTTCGAAATCAGTATATGATAAAGGAAACATCAAGCTTTTGTATTTGGTGAATCATACCAATCACAATATTCACTGTTTCTCTGTATTACGACTTTTAAAATGCAGCGGACAATGTTTGATTGAACAGAAAGTCTAAACACATCTCGATATGGTATAAACAAGCAATAATAATAAACCCTGAACCCGATCAGAGAGGTGGACACTGCATATAGGACCTACCTGTGTCGTTCATCTTGTCTTTTCTGATCAACTTTTTACGCATATAATTTATGTTGATATCTGTTCATGTATATCATACCGGAAAATGAAAACCATAGTTAGCTTTTTGATTTGCCAACATCCGTTACTGGTCATGACCTTGATATTTCAGGACTGGGAAATCTGTCATCGTCACTTTTTTTTGTCAGAAAATGTAAATTCATGATAATAATCACACGACACAGAAAATAATGTATAGGTGGATTTGAAAAGAGGAAGTTACGAAAACTGTTGCAAATTGATGAAAAGGAATTTGAAGCGGTGCAGGTATATCAAAAGCATGTATGATGTGTAATTGATATGCCTTCATATGCCCTATGATTAGGAAATAAAGATTATTTTAAAAAAATAAGCAGGGTGGATCCTAAGGGGAGGATTTGGTCTGCCCCCTTTTTCAGCTGAAAAATTTGGTTGGATATGCAGGAAATTATAGAAGCATGACAAACGAGCGCCCCCCTAAATAGATGGCCTGTAGGTCCACCTGATCAAAATTTCTGGATCCACAACTGATATGATAGTTCTATTAGTAAACTATATATAAATATTATTGTGAGCTACAACACTGTCTAAGGAGGAAATCATTGACAATCACAAATCTGTCATTTCCTCCTTCGGCCTTTCTGTTGGTGGCAGTAATGATGACATATCATCCCTGTATTGGATTCCTAAATTACATAAAAATCCATACAAACAGCGCTTCATTGCAGGGTCATCCAAATGTACAACTAAGCCTCTTTCAGTTCTCTTAACTTCAATACTTACGGCAATAAAATCCGGCCTCCAGAAATATTACGATTGTTGTTATTCTAGAAATGGTGTCAATCAAATGTGGATTGAAAAATTCGAAAGAACTGATGGAGATTCTTAACTCTAAATCAGTTTCATCTTGTAACAGCATCAAAACATTCGATTTCTCCACACTTTACACTTCTATTCCACATGAACAACTGAAATCGCGATTGGCACAGCTGATTAAACGCAGCTTTTTCAAAAAGAATGGAAAACGCAGGTACAAATTTCTTGTAGTCGATTATACCAAGACTTACTTTGTCATCAATGAGTCTATGAAAAAGAACAAATTTACAGAAGACCAAATAATCGACATGCTCAACTTTCTTATTGACAACATATTTGTTCAGTTTGGTGGACGTGTTTTTCAGCAAACAATAGGGATTCCAATGGGCACTAATTGTGCACCTTTGCTTGCTGATTTGTTTCTTCATTCATATGAAGCAGAATTCTTACAATCTCTTCTAGACAAAAAAGACCGTAGACTAGCTCTCTCTTTCAACCTCACGTTCCGTTATATTGATGATGTCCTTTCACTAAACAATTCTCGATTTGGTGACTTTCTCCATCTCATATATCCCCAGGAGCTTGAGATAAAGGACACAACGGATTCTAGGAAGTCTGCTTCATATTTAGATCTACATCTAGAAATTGACTCACAAGGAAGACTTTCAACAAGGCTCTATGACAAACGTGATGACTTCAACTTTCCAATCGTCAACTTTCCCTTCTTGTGTAGCAACATTCCGTCCACTCCAGCTTATGGAGTTTACGTATCTCAATTGATTCGTTACTCCAGAGCGTGCGGGACTTCCATCGATTTCCTTAGCAGAGCGACACGTCTGACGCAAAAATTGCTCACACAGGGTTATGTTGCTCCTCGGTTGCTGTCTTCACTCAAGAAATTTTACGGAAGACATCATGCACTTATAGACAAATATGGGATTTCGATCTCTCAGATGAGTGCAGATGTTGGTTTGTCATAGGGTGTTGTTTTGTCTTCCTTTACCGGATTTGACACGCTGAATGGACTATTGGCAACGCGACGGGTGTGCTATAGCAAGCAGGAACTGCTTACTCTTCCGGAGCACCTGAGTTCACTCTTGTTTCGACTGGAGTTCGCGTTGTTGATTGATATTCAGTTATTTTGTGTTTCCATGTTTTACATGTTGTCTGTTTTTGTCCCGTTCTTGTTGGTGTTTACTGGTTTTGTCTCTGCCCTTTCGGACTTTTGATATTCGGATACCCCATTGGTACCTCTGCTTCCTTAATATTCATATGCCATGTATGTAGTCTTTGTAATGTTTTGTCATGTATTGTAATGTCCCTACAGGGATTTTGTCTACAATAAAATTTGATTGATTGATTGATTATAATCTAATTTGTTTTTGGTTCTAACAAGAAAAGTTTTCTGCTGCTGGTGCTGGTGGACCAGAGGTCCCCGAGGGTAATCACAAGCCTAGTCGTCAGACTTGTGTGACACGATTTACCATAAAAATTCTAATATTTTTGTCTCTGAAATTTCCGATTTTTAAATTCAAAATTGTTTTAAACACCAGGTTTCTTTCCTTGTAATGCACATGGTCGATATCCTCGGTGCTGGATTGGCTTCCTTGTTCGAACGTTTTGGTTTTTAGTAGTTTTCGTTTTCAACAGTTTGGGAATTTGACCTTCCAATGTTTTGACTTAAATGCTACTGATGATAGGTTACTCCCTGAAATATCGATACATAGCATATCCAAAATTAACCGTTTATGCCCGCGTTTTGGTATTCGTAATTTCCAAGGTGCCACGACAAAAGGCATTTGATATATAATTGTATTATTAATATCATTTATCTAGCAAATATTTAATCTTTTTTTCTATCAATAATAAGATTCAAAGCATTTGTAGGAAAACAAAAACAATGACCCCCCAACTTTCAATTCAAATGAGGGGCTCCTTGTATGATCCTGTGTGAATTCACACGAAAAACGTTTGCTGTGAATTTTGTGGATAAAATTCACATGATCACAAATGTTATTAAGGAACAGTCAAATCATGAAACATGTCATCGTGCTCTAGAAGACACGTGACAATATCGAAATGTCCGTTCAATGTGGCAATATCTAAGGGCAATAACTCGTTCGTTCGGCAAATGATATTCGTTTTGGCTCCACAATTCAATAATTGTCTAACAATATCTAAATGTCCAAATTCTGCTGCATAATATAGAGGAGTTGTCCCATCTTCTTTTGTAATATTTACGTTACAGTTATACTCCAACAAAGCCGTTACCACATTTAGGTGTCCAAATACACACGCCATATGTAACGCAGATGACCCTGCGAAAATGTCAAATACGTTACTCTTAGATTTAAATTCTAAGTAATTCTTTACGTTACCAGAAGACGATTTTACGACGTCATTATACCATATATCTTCCTCCGGTTCTAAGTCAGGATGCAAAATGTGTATCTCATGGGATTTTATATTAGCTTTCGTCTTGAGGCAAACATTAAGCTTTGCACCATTTAAAAGTAGTAAATGGACGATGTCTACGTTACCGTGCCTTGCGGCTGATAAGAGGGGATTGTCCCCGTCATACATTGTAAGGTTAATGTCGGCGTTGTGTTTTATAAGTTCCTTTACGATATTGACATAGTTGCACTGACAGGCAAGTATAAGCCCTGTAAAACCGTAATTATCGGCCCCATTTACAAGCGCACCTTTCTGCAAAAGTTTGCGTGTCAAATCTAGGTGTCCATTTTCGCATGCACATATCAATGGAGTTACCCCCCTCCCGTTACAAGCATTTACATTTATATGGTTTGAAAGAAACTTTTCAATGATAGCTAAGTTCCCTTTACGACAGGCAGTCAACAATACTTTAATTGTGTTTTCATCAGCTTTCACACAAGTACATTTCAAAAGCTCATCTACCACATCGGCATGGTCGTTATAAACAGCTATCTCTAATGGCGTCCAGTCGTTTTTGTCAGTGTCTATGACCTTGACATTGTTTTGAATTAAGATTCTGACAACATCTACGTGTCCCATAGAACACGCCCAGAATAATTCACTAAAGCCATTGTTATCGCAAACATTAACGTCTATGGTCTCAACAGTTGTCAATAATTTAATTATTTCCAAATGATTGTTTTGACATGCTATCTGCAAAGGTGTGACACCTTTTTGATTGGCTTTGTTAACTTTTGCAGAATGTCCAATCAGCAACCGTGTAACGTCAATGTGGCCCTCGCGACAGGCCAAATATAGCGAAGTACAACCTTCATGATTGGATTGATCTATTTCAATATCAGAACGAGACAGAAGTTCTTTGACTACATCTATGCAATTATTAAAACAAGCTGTATGCAACGGCGTCCAGCCTTCCTTTGATGCGGTATTAACATTTACATGGTTTTGTGAGAGTAACTGTACGACGGATAAGTGACCTTTGTAACACGCCCAAAAAAGTGGACTACACCCGCTATCGTCAGGTTGGTCAGCAGATATATCCATGCATTCAAGTAATTGTTTTACGACACCCACGTGGTTGTGAGAGCATGCTATGTGCAATGGCGTCCAACCATCTTTGAAGGTCTTATTTACATTTGTTGACCTTTGTAACAACAGTTTCACAATGTCCACGTGACCAAGTTGACAAGCTGAGTATAGCGGGAAGCAACCTTGGCTATCAAGTACATCTACATTAAGCTTTTCACAATGGATCAGTTCTTTGACAATATCGACGCGATTGTTGTGGCAGGCTATGTGTAATGGCGTCCAACCGCCCATATAGCTTTTGTTAACGTCTGCAGAATGTTGTATGAGCAGACGAACCAGCCGAGCGTGACCCTCATGACAAGCGATTTGGAGCGGCGTGGACGAGTCGTTTCGTTCGGAGTTTACGTCTGCATGGCATCTGATCATCCATTCGGCTAGCTGTAAGTCTCCAGTAAAGCATATCATATAAAGGGACGTGTCGTTATTTGTTTGATCCTTGATAGAAACTAGAGTTTCCTGATCAGATTGTGGCAGTGTTGAGAGATACTGATAAAACCGATCCCGGAAGTCAGCTGATTCGAAATTCCTGTTACAGAATACACAATTTACGAGCCCTGACTTCCAATCCTTAACAAGACGTTTGAAATAAAGGTCGAGGTATTCGTTTGGTAAACTTATAGTAAAATCGACATCATTTTCTTTGGTGTAAGACTTCTCGAACAAATATCTCTCCTTAATAAAAACAGGATCTCCGTGTTTAATGAAGATCTCTTTCAGATATTCTCCAAAGTAGTTTGCTAAAAAATCAAAAAGTTTGTCATGAAGGATCTTAAAATATCCATCTTCACATTTTACGAAAATATCGCTAAGAGTTTCGAGCGATTTCAAAATCGACTTGCGCGGATAAATTTCTGCCTCGCATTCCAGGAGAACGTCACCAATGGCAACCTCCTTTTCCTTGTCTCTACCAAGAATGACGTCACGTCCAAGGTTCCCATTAAACAAGACACAAAGCACGAGAGCACAGTACTTCATTTTCCCGCTATTTCCTTCTATCAGAAAATTGTCCAGGTCATTTTTATAAACATCGAATGGGTTTTTGAAAAACAAATTTACATCTTTTGTTTTGTCTTTGAAATACAGATTACAGAGTAAAGGAAAGAAGTCATATTGTTCTGCAGCTTCTAAAATATGGACAGGAATATTCACCTGGTAGGCCTTTCTCATCATCTCTTTTTCTTCTGGTAAAAGGCATATCCCGGGACTGTTCAAGTTACAGACACATGATTTAAAAATTGGCAATGCTTTCAATTTTTCATCGTTAAATACAACCAGTCTACACGTGGCTAAAATTTTACAACACGGATCTCTAACTATCGAGGCTATATCATTAAGCATTAATTTCCAATTATCTAGAAATCTCTCGTTTAATGTAAACCTCCCGCACAAATCATCAATGAAAAATATTGTCTTTTTTCCAGGCATAAAATACGTTTTGATGTCTTCTGGTTTACTAATGGGTACAATGAAGTACCCTTCGCGCCGCATCACTAATGCAGCGTTGCGTGCTATAAAAGATTTCCCACAACCAGAATTTCCAGTGACAGTCACACAGGTATATTTCCTTATAAGATCAATTACCGCCTCGGCTCCTCGTGTTGATACAAAGATCTTATCATCTTTTTTCCATTGGTCAATTCTTCTTTCAATATGTTCTGAAACATTATTATCAGTGATTGTCGTTAGAATTAAATATATACCATTTGAAAATCATTTTTTATAATATTTTTCTTCACAAAGAGATCTAAGGCCACCAAGGGTCGAAGAGTTGCATCACTGCATTAAAGTTATACCACAAATGTGTTGTAAATAAAGGTCACATCCGAACTGGGATAATCAATCTCTTATGTGCAGGAAGGAAAGACCAAAAAAAGGCAAATCAATCACTTATGTGCAGGAAGGAAAGACCAAAAAGGCAAGGACGTTCCGGAAAAAATTAAAGATCTAAATGGTTATTGATTTCTACTTCTATTGTTATCTGAAGGATGCTCGCTGGTCTTGTTTTGGGATTTCTGTCATTTTTTCGGAAACCTCTGGTTTTACCATCAAAATATGATTAAAATGTTTGCCCACTAACCCTTTATCTTATTTTCTTGTTATCAATGTATTGAATATGTCACAAAATGGCTATAAACAAAGTTTTAACAAATCCTTTTTTTCTGTCATGGGTTTTAACAGCTAAACAGTGCTAATGCTAAACCATGTAAACCTATGAAAAAGTCAGAGAAAAAAAACCTTTTCCCGTCAAAACTTTAAGGTCAATAAACGAGGTCACGAACCTATCAATTTTTTTTTTGCTTATTTAATATCTTTTACTTTTGTCTTTTCATTTAAGGCATCAAATTCAAAACCTATTTATTTTCTTAAATAGTAGCGAACATCCTTAAGCTCCGGTAGTATCACAAAACAAACAACGGTTGTGAAACACAAAACGATTGGTTAGGTGAACATCCCTACACAACAGACAACAAAAAGAACAATTATGTATCATTTATTCTTACATAATTTTGATTTTTTCTACCAGGAACTGCCTACCTTACCAGAGAACACGAGGTCAATCTAGATATTTTGGCGTGTTATTGTTTTCTACCAGGAACTGCGTATCATTGCAGAATGCACGAGGTCAATCTAGATATTTTGGCGTGTTATTGTTTTCTACCAGGAACTGCCTACCATTGCAGAGAGCACGAGGTCAATCTACATATTTTGGCATGTTATTGTTTTCTACCAGGAACTGCGTATCATTGCAGAGAACACGAGGTCAATCTAGATATTTTGGCGTGTTATTGTTTTCTACAAGGAACTGCCTTATTTGCAGAGCACACGAAGTCAGTCTAGATATCTGTTGCGTGTTTTTATTTTTTACTAGAACTGCCTATAATTGCAGAACACACAAAGTCACTCTATATCTATTTTGGCGTGTTATTGTTTCCAGCATTTTTCGTTGTTTTAGATTAGTGGAAGATCCTGGAAATTGCGTTGCTAAGGCCAACCTTAAAAATGTTGGTTCCCCCTTTCCTGACCCTACCTTCACACCCCTGAGTAGGTAGGTGGGGACATTTTTTTTATTATTTTTATTAACAAAACAAAATGATAAGAAATTGAGATTAATTCTAGAAAGAAAAAATATTTAAATGAATAAGAAAAATATTTCTGGAAAACAAAATTTATTCATGTAAATGGAAATAAAAAAAAAATGGGTAGGTGCTTATTTTTTGGGTTGGTAGGTAAAGGGGAAACAAAAAATATTTAGTTTTTGGCCTAATTATAGTTTTGTTCTTCTGGGTTTTTGATTTGTTATGTAATGTTTTGTTGTGTGTCTATTGTGTGTTCTCTTTTGGTCGGTACTCTTTATATACATTAAAAGTACAAAATACCTCGAATATTTCTGGGTATGATCTTCTCAATATCTCGTCGTTCTTGAAAGGATACCATGCCTGGAAATTGATAGACATTCGAGATACGATTTAATAAGCTGTTACTGTTTAGAAATTGAGTAATTGATAGTATAAAAGTTAAAAACTTATATAATTTACGTTATGTTTTGGTGAATACTTTCATCTCCAACATTTGAATTTAGCTACAACTATAGAATTTTGTTGGTATGAACCCCTTTATTTCGTATTTTTGCAATGCCTCAATATCATATCCATTGTATGCTCCGCCAACTTTGTTGGAGGGCATATAGTTTTTCAGTCCGTTGGTCCTTCCGTCCGTCACACTTTAGTTTTCCGCACTTTTTTTCGACATCCTTGCATATATTCAAAAGAGTTTTGGTATATGTTTCTACCATGATGAGTTACAGGGTAGTCGGGCTATAAACCCACAACATCATCACATCAGTCTACCATGATGAGTTACAGGTCAAGTATGAGTTTCATTCCGGTCGTCTCATTTTGACACCTAAATTGCGGCCCTTGGACTTAGCAAATTTTGTAAAAATAACAGTTTTATTGTATTTGCCAGCGGAGCATCGGTGTCATCTTGACACATTTCCTTGTTTATTTCACGAGTTGTAAAATATCAGGCAAAACAGAACAGTGACTATTAAAGACAGGGGAATGATATCAGACTATCACAGATGTACACGATATGGCAGTGACGAAAGATGACAAAAGAATGACCTAGAAAATCCATGTAAAATAACATACTAGATATTGTTTTACCTTAGACAAAGCACCTTTAGTAAAACGATTTCAGATATTCATGTTTTTTTAAGGTTGTTGTTTAACTTACCTTTTTCTATCATCCACTTGTCCTCGGATGTAACATGGGTACTTTCTATTGTGTTGGCAATATCCACATACACAAGATCGCCTCTTAAAGCTTGAAGATATGCCAAATAAGCTTGTTTTCCTTTCCTCATAATTTTATGAAGAAGTCGCCTATTACCTTCTTGTACCGTGATCCTATTTGCGCACACTTCCGCGGTATCCTCAATGTTAATGACGTCATCTTGAAGCAGACGGTCACATACATATGTTGTGCAATCCGTTTGGTCAACTATTATCTTGTAGTTCTTTTGGAGTTTTATGTGTTCTTAAAAAGTAACAATGGTTGTATATAAATAGCATGCAGAAATAGTTTATTACACAAGTTGGTTTTTTTTTGTTGGAATAGACAGGACGATGATTCTCGAGTTAATGGTAGATATTAGCAGTCTTGTGTGTTAAGCACAGAGAAATATGACCCCGAAACGCCCTTTGCCTTTTGTGACGCCCTTATGAAAACTCCATCTTATTGGTATGACGTCGCCTTAAAACCTGGTCGTCTGCAATTGAAATTACTCTAATAGTTATTGTTTGCCTTTATACATTATGATTTCAAAAACATGCAAAAGCTCAGGGCATAACCATGCACTATAAGGTAACAGCAAAGATCGTTTAACTCTCAAAGATTAACCAATCGCAAATAAATGAAACAAATTGGCATAAAAATCGTCTTATCAAATCATTAGTCAATTTACGGTTATGTTATGAATTTTAAAACCTTCACCATTTGATATTGAAAACCGAGATTGCTGCGGCTGGGTCTTAAATAAATGGACGAATCAGAAATATACTAATGGAAAAAAGAAACTGTGCATCACTTTGAAAAATCACAAATTCAAAATTTTATTTAATATTTTATACATTTTATCAAAGAAGTATTGCAAAATCATTTTTCTCAAGATCTGGACAAAAAATTTCATTTTTAGACCCCTAAAAGATGTTTTGTTTGCAGTTTGAAATCAGGTAGTGTCAATTTGAAATTCACAAAATCAGACTTTGGAAACAATGCACAGTTTTGAAATTAAGTTTTCTCAGTTGATTTTCACCAAAAAAGTTTCTCCTTTTTAGTGGTTGAAAGTTAACAGTTTAAATTTTGAGTGAAAAACTCGATTTTTCATTTTTGGGTTAAAAAAGTTTTTTTTTGAATCTCAGAAACTGGAATTTAAAAAATTTCGGATTTTTACCCCAAAATGATTTGCATGATCCACTCGACATTCAGTGAAAATTTCAATTCGAAAACTGTATTTTTTACGATTTTCTGATTAAAAGAAATATTGGTACAATTGATTTCCAATAGACATGCACAGTTTCTTTTTTCCATGAGTATATATAAAAAAATTTCAAGATACCTTTTATAAATCTTGATTGCTCAGTTTTACAAATACCAAAACATTCTTGTGTTGGGTCAATCTGTTCGATACCGTCTTCTGTAAAACCAACGCCATCTATTGCGTCAGATCCTGTCCTTGTACAATTTATCTCCTTTGGTTCTCCTGACATTGGCCGAATATGTTCCTGCACGTTCTTGTCTTTTGAAGATATCAAGTTCTGTCGCTCCACTCCTTCTTCTAAAGTTGTTCTAACACGAACAGGAACATTTTTGCCTATAGGAAGTTTCACGGACTCGGTCTTGTCTGTTTTTACATTAGAAGTGGTGGCGTCTTCCAGGTTAATAAGATCCACTAATCTTTCCACTATTTCCACGACTTCCGGTTCGTTTGCTTCGATTTCTTTTAAAACATCAGCTAAGAAACGCATTGCATTAAAAGGGCGACTCAAAAGAATGTCCAATGTGGCTCTATTGCGCTCAGGTTGAGTCTGGAGGGAAGCTATATCCTCACGGTCTTCTATAGTCATTACACAACTAGATATAAGGTAATCCAGGACGGATTTATCTAGAATGGTTGTACGTACAAGTTTATCTTTAAGGTGGTCTATATTGTCTGAAATAGATATTTAAGAAATAGGTTTGTGTAAATGTTATAAGACGTCAAATTGCATCCATAGCATGTAAAAAGTTACAAAATATAAAATCTGACTATTTGAGAGCACAGAATTTAAAATATTCGTAATCAAATAATACTTTAGTTTGATGATGCCTTATTTTTTAGTAATTTATCTATACAACAAACAATAAATCAGGATCGTCACAAGGTATTTTGGTAAGGGGTTCGGAGGAACTCTCCTCCAAGGTGAAACAATTTTTTTCCGAAATTTGACCCATTTTGGGAGTGTTGGTGCATTTTTTTTTGGTGTTTTTCATTATGTTTTTTCCCGAAAAGGTCCAGGGTGCGACCAACCCTAACGCACCCCCAATTCGGACAATTAAGAGATGTGGAATAAGTGTACGCGACACAACCAACATTAAAGATTTATAAAATCACAATGGAAAGCAGTCAGCAGTCTTCAACATGACCAGAGGTCACTACTCGCCGTCTTGCATTGGCCCAAGACTAAAAATACAATACATGAGCTTCAAACAAATCTCTAGATTATCAACGAAAGACCCATTTCTGGACATAAAACAAAAAACAGACAAACAAAAGCGCTTTGACAAGGATTCCTGACTTAGGACAGGCACATATAAAATGTAAAAACCTTCCCTTATTGTTAATCTTGTACCAAGCACGAAATATAACACACTTTTAAAACAACAAATATTTTTTTTTCCCTTTCATTTCAAATATTTTATTGAATAAACAAAAGGATTGGATAACAGGCAAAGCCTATAAGGATCCTCTCCTATAAACAGATGGTGATAACAAGGCATGCAAAATAACATATATACACAATACAAATAATCACAAAGCATTGGATATAAACATAAAAGTTTGAATAGCTGATTTATGTTTTAATGTATAGAGAAAAAAATAGCTTATTAATAAAATTACGGAGACTACATATTGGGCATGTTTCATATTAACAATAGTTCTACACTCCCTTGTTATTTAAATAATTTAAATGAAATAGAGAGTTTATTTGAATTTAAAGAAATTTGACAATGGTAGTAATGAGATTAAGAATACATTACTAAAATGGGACAATGGTTATGCATGTATAACCAGGAATGGAGCTTTTGAAATAGTAGGAAATTAGAAGACTAAGTAAATCTTTTTGTTTCTTTAATGAATTCTAGTACTGCTTGAGCAATTTCTATATTATCATCTGGAGAGAGATTGGAATTCTTTCCAAGTAGAGTATCAACATCCAAATGAACATTAAACTGTGATATATTATCAAATAAGATAGCTCTTTGGCGCTCATAAAGTGGACATTGAAAAAAGTAGTGTGAATTATCTTCTATGTTACAACCACAGTCACATTCTGAGCTCTCTGACAAGTGAGATAGATATAAGTGGTGGTTTAAGTTACTTACTTCATTACGAAGACAGCAGTAATTAATATTAAGATGTCTTGGACCAATGAGATAATGCGCAGGGGGACAAATATGATCAGAACTCAATTTATTCTTAAACATATTGATAGAAGGCAGGTTTTGAACATCAGCATCCAATCTGTTCCAGGCATCAAGAGCAGATGGAACAAAACTGGATTTGTAGGTCTGAGTGCGAGCTCTGGGGACATTGAAAAATCTGGGATTTCTAAGGGGGTATTGTTGATCGAAGTTAATATAGGAGATAATATGTTCAGATATATAACTAGGAAGGTATCCATGCAAAGCCTTATATATAAAAACTAATTTCTGATTTTTTCTTCTATATTGCAATGAATCCCAACCAAGTTCTTTGTAAAGTTTAAATCGGGATGTTCCCCTGCGCATACCAGTGATGATTCTTGCTGCTTCATACTGAACTGACTCTAACATATCAGACTCTTGTTTCGTGCAGTTATCCCATACAATACTACCATATTCTAGGATAGGCCTAATGAAAGCTATATATAATTTTTCAAGAGACTTACGGTCAATATCATATTTGAGAAGTCTCAAAATATTTAGTCTAGCACAAGCTTTAGAGTAGATTTCATTAATATGATCTCTCCAGAGGCCCTGATAGTGAAAATTTAATCCAAGGTGTTTATGGCTATAAGTATTTTCTAGTTCGGTATCATTCATAAATAAGGGGGCAACATCTACGTGATTTTTTCTAGTAAAAAGCATAGATTTAGTCTTGGACGCATTAAAGGTCACACCCCAATCATTGGCCCAGATTGAAAGTTCATCTAGGTCATTGTTTAATGATTCAGTGGCTATATCAAGGTCATCCACTATGCAGTAGAGACAAGTGTCATCTGCAAAAAGTTTAATCTTATTAGACACAACTCCTACAATATCATTGACATATAGTAAAAATAGATAAGGACCTAGGATAGAACCTTGAGGTACACCGGCGTGGATAGCTTGCCATGTTGAATGGTAGCCGTCCATGCATACTCGTTGTTGTCGATCATGCAAATAATTTTCAAACCACTTAAGCAGGTTGCCTTTTACCCCATATTTTTGTAATTTATATAAAAGTCCTCTGTGCCATACCCTATCAAAAGCCTTGGAGACATCACAAAATACAAATCTAACATCTTTACCTATGTCTAGATTTTTCATAATTACATCATAAATAATCAATAGTTGGTTGACAGTGGAGTCCTTGTGGCGAAAGCCAGATTGGTCATCAGTAATAATTCTATTTTGGATCAGATAGTTGTGAAGATGCTTGAAAATAATCTTTTCCAATATCTTGCCAAAGCAGGCAGTGACAGATATTGGTCTATAATTAGAAACATTCTCACAGCCACCTTTTCCTTTATATATAGCAGAGACATTAGCCATCTTCCAACTGTTAGGAACTACTCCATAACATAAACTTTTATTAAAGAGTATAGTAATGGGTTTGACTAAAGACCGAAAGATAGATTTGATAAATTTTGGTGGAAGGTTGTCTGGTCCACCAGGCTTGTCAGTATTTAATATCTCAAAATATTACATATGGTTTATCATTCTTACATTTTCATTGGATTATTTGGTCATGTGATGTTAGTGATATTTAGTGTATTTCTTTGCTTTGGAAATAAAAACGATGCATTTTTGGTATATTGACGCTATGTTTCTATTTTTACCTATATTATTAAAAACGAAAGAATATGGAATATGTGCCAAAAAGACACGATCCACATATTGAAATGATTTTAATAAATGTACAAAAGCAAAATTTCACTGCGTGTGAAGCGCTTTTCTGGATTAACCTTCATCAGACACGCTAGGAGTAGAAAACTTGGAAAACCGGTAAAATATTAGATTAGATTAAAAAAATGCCCCAAAAAATATTACAACAATGACCAAACAGATAAATTTATCAATTTCTAAAGAAACAGCCAAACGTTGTCAAATTTTGGAAATATGTAAACTGTGTCTTTCCAACACATATTCCAGTACTCGAAAATATATAAGAGCATACAACTTAAGCACGGGGAAGCTTTCTACGACCTCCACACGGCACTAAAGCCAAACTCTGAAATAATATTAAAAACGATTGAATATGGAATATGTGCCAAAAAGACACGATCCACATATTGAAATGATTTTAATAAATGTACAAAAGCAAAATTTCACTGCGTGTGAAGCGCTTTTCTGGATTAACCTTCATCAGACACGCTAGGAGTAGAAAACTTGGAAAACCGGTAAAACCGGTGACGCTATGTTACTAAATTTAGATCCGGATATTCGTCCGATCTTGACATATTTTATACACATCTGTGTGACGTCATTTAGAAGTCCTAAATATTGACAAAGCTTGCAACGGAGCCTTCACTTTCTAACGGTGTGGGAAAAGATGTTTAAAATGTTAAGAATTTAATAAATTACATTTGATTTTTCGGTAAGTACGTAAATTATCTGTAAATGCAGAAATTGGGTTACCGCCATGACCGCCAAGACAAAAGAATGCAGTGAAGAAGGACATTTTTGTCAGCATTTTACAAAGACGCAATAAACTTACTGCCCAAAAATTTAGGCTAGAAATAATAACAATTAAGGTGTGGAAGATTTTCTAGGTAAATTAGTTAATTTTTGTTTTGATATTGCAAGTCAAAAAATTATGACATCGAAAAAAAACCGAAAAAAACTGTGAATTTGAATTACATGATGTTAAAACAGCAGTTCATTTTACTCTAATTAAAAAAAACTACATATGTAATATAACAATGATGGACTTTTGACTCTGTCAATACATTATATATGGACCTGTTAGGAATATATTGACCTCGGACTTCGTCCTCGTTCAATATATGCCTAACAGGTCCATATATAATGTATTGACCTCGTTAAAAGTCCATAATTGATAAATGGTCAATAACCTCTCTTTCAGTAATAACAAAATCTGAGAGCACAAAAGGTGACAATGGTGGTATTTGGGGGAGGTTAGGTTCTCTCTCCAGTGATGAGACTGATGCAAAATAGTTGTTGATTGCAGAGGCCTTTTCAACTGGGTGGTAAAAAATGTCACCCTGCACTTTAATGGGGCTTTTTGTTGAAGTTTTATTTTTAAATTTTGTTACATTTTTAGCAATTCTCCACCATTTACCAGGTGGTATATTTTTATCAACAAGAGAATTATGTAGATCAACCATATACTTTTTTTTAGCTTCACGTACCATATCAATGACTTCATTGCGTAGTTTTCTAAATTTCTCCCAGTCAGATGCAAGGTTTCTAGATTTAGCTTTTTTATGAAGACGATTCCTTTTTCGCATTTTGCGTTTGATTTCAGTTTTAATCCAAGGCTTGTCTTTTGGCCTCACTAGAATTGTCTTTTTAGGAATAAATCTTTCCATGGCCAATGATATTTCACTATAAATATTATCAGAATTAAGATTTACATTTGAAGAATTTTCAAATCTACTTTCCCAGTTTATACCTTGCAAATGCTGGTTGATACCCAAATAATTTGCATTATCATAGTCAAAAAGTACCTTTTCATATGATCTTTCACGTGTAGTGGAAAAATTTACGTAAACAACAACTGGGCAGTGATCACTACAGAAATTGGGTAATACATGGCATTCATTTATCATACTACAATTGTTGGTTAGAACAACATCTATCAAAGTAGAAGATGTAGGTGTAATTCTAGTTGGTTCAGATACTACATTCTTAAGACCATATTGTTCACATAAGATATTTAGTCTGTGATTTTTGCTTATTTTCAACATATCAACATTAATATCACCAAGAAGTATAACATTTTCATTACCTGTGTCTATACATTTATTGAAAATAGAGTCAAAATTGTCCCACACAGATATTCTAGCATCAGGTGGTTTGTAAAAACAGCACAGAATAATTTTTTTATTATTTATTGAGATTTCTGTGCATAAAGATTCAAGAAGGTGGTCTTCAAGGTCAGCTCTACGTTTAGCTAGAAGATTATTACGAACGTATAGTACTATACCACCACCTTTATTACATAGCCTGTCTTTTCTTAAATCGGCAGGATTATGAAAGTTATCAATCAGAATATCAGAACTAGATATTGTGTGGTCTAACTTGGACTCAGTAATACATATGATGTCATGGTCACCCAATTCATTATATATTATATCAGTCTTATTACGTATAGAGTTGACATTAAGATTAACAATAGAGATGTTTCTTTGTGCTAGACGACAATCAGTTATAGGCCCTTCGGGTTTAAACGTACAAACATCCTGTAATATAAACAAATGTCATATAGTAAAAATCATGTAAATGATTTTTGAGTGATTTTCTTATAAATCATATAAATTTTGTATAAGTTTTTATTGCGAATATTTTACTTTCAATTTTGTTAAAGATGGTTAGAAGTATTTTTATTATTTCAAAACTTTAATGTTATATTTCATTATTTTACAAAGTCTAACATGTCAAGTTAATTCTTTTAGATAACATATTTAAGAAAAAGATTTTATTGTGTAAAAGAAATTGTTTCTCAGGCTTAAGGAAAGGAATTAAGCTTTGGGGTGTTTTTATCTTTAATACCGGACCCTTATGTGTACATAGCAATTAGCACCTATTGTTAAGAGGATCACGCCAAAACCCATTTGAGTTAATTCTACCGTCTGTCAAAGTCAAATCCATTAAGCCATTTTACATAGTGTTTCTTGCGCGACAAAAAGTAGTTTTAAATGACATTTTTTTATAAAATAATACGCAAGTTTCTAAGGGCTTTTCTTATGCTAACTTTTGATTGGTTCTTTTCTGTAAAAAGTAGGGCAAAGCGTGAAAAGTTAATGTTTGGGGGAATGCGGCATTCACATGCTTGCGTCCAGATAATAAACATCAACTTTTATTCTTTGTCTCTTTGCAATATTTTGCAGGTAAGAACTAATTGAATTTTATTATATTTTTGAATCATTTTCATTGACAAGTTAAAGTTTAATTTTTACATTGCTTAATATGTGACAAGTTCAATGATTTATTTGTTTCAACATGACAAAAGATAAACAAATTTCACATTATTTCGAAAATTAGGAAGTAAGGTTTCTAGGCAGCATAATCACAATTTTTATTGTTTGTACATATTATTTTAATTAGAAGTTTTTGAATTTTATTATTGTTTTCTATATTTCTCATGTTCCGTCATTTAGCATGTCCCTAAAATGGGAGATAACTCAGGTGTACCCACGCTAAAAACATTTGAACGAAAATTGTTTGCCAAATACTTTAAAAGTAAGAATAACATAATTTATAGATGCTAACAATTTACAATTCATTATTGTTTCATTTTCAAATAATAGCTGGGTAACAATACTTTTAATTAAGAAGTGATTGAAACATTGGTTTCCCTGAAATTTCTCATTTTTCAACATTTGATAATTAGGGCAGTTAATTGATAATTTTGTACATAGATTTCTTTGGTTTAATTTGTTTTTATTGCGACTACATATATAACATATAACCACTTTTATAATCCGTGTCAGAAAGACTGCATTCACTTTTACTATATTTATTGAGCAAAACAAAGTTTTGATTATCTCCCCCTAGTTTAAAAAAAATAGAGTTATCCCCTCTTGATGTGCTTGCAAATTTCAAATAGAATTCAATAAAGTACTCATTGTAATTACTTTCAATTTTACACTTTCGACATGTTCAAGAAATGCTAGTTTTTATAATTTCAAGGTACAGAATAAGTGTTAACAAAATAATAACTTTTGAATACCTTTGTGATTCTAATTCATTGTCATTATTGTTTATGTTATTTTGTATTGTTATTTGTTATACATGGATTCACATGCTTGCATCCAGATAATAAACATCAACTTTTATTCTTTGTCTCTTTGCAATATTTTGCAGTGCTCCTAGCAAAGGCAGTTTTGCCACAGGCCAAAGTCCCTGACCTTAGGTGCAGCACTTATCCACACACACAAAACAGTCTGCTACCCCATTCAACCAGCCTACCAGCTAGCTTCCCCTCACACACGCTAAACTCAACCTGACAACTGGTGGCAGAGCCAAAAGATCCCGAGGTAGCAGACTTGTCAGAATATTGATGCGATACAATTTGCGAAGTCTAGACAGAAGTTTGGGTATGATGTCAACACCATTGAACACTGAGAACACTGCAGGTGCCCAAGGAGGAGGCCAACCCAGTACCGGAGACAGGAGTGGACCATCTGTACATGTACCTCCCCCACTAGAATTTCAAGAAGGGTCGCAGCTGCCTGCTGTGGAAAGAAGAGGACCAGCTCTTCCACCTCCACCACCACCACCAACCATGATGCAGCCAGCGCATCAGATCAGCCAACCCCCAGGACTACAAAAGGTGTCTGTATCTATTAGTCAGTTCAATGGAACAGGTGACCCACATCAGTGGTGGGCCTCATTTATGGCATTTGCAACATTATCTCAAATGGCAGACTGCCAAATTATTATAGCGCTTCAATTTTATTTGGCAGATACTGCCAAACAGTGGTACTATATGCTGGACGAAGCATCAAAAAGAACTGTTGAAAAGTTAAAACAAGCATTTATGAAAAGATTTGTTAAACAAGATGAAGACGACATTGAGTTAACAAACCTACAGCAAGGCATTACAGAATCGGTAGACCAATACATACACCGAGCGCTCAAATATAATTCCAATGGCAGTGTGAAAGAAGACTTCCTATTAAAACTAACTTATAGGGGACTTCGACCAGAATTACAGCAGATTGTTATTCCACAAAAACCAACTTCAATGAGCGATCTCTTAGAAAAAGCTCAGACAGCAGAAATGACTGTTAAAATAACAACAAAACAAGAGAAATCTGATTATGAAAAAATAACATGTGCTCTTACAAATATGCAGCAAACCATCGATGAAAAACTAAGTATGCATTTTCAGTCAGTGGCTGCAATTACCCAACAACAACAACAACAACAGCAATTTGACAATCGCAATCCTCCACACAAACATCAGTATAGCAATTTTTCTAATTATTCACAGCAATCATTTCAGATGCAACCAGCACAACAGCAGCAACAGACGCAGCCTGTCAATCAAGCAAGTCGACCTATGCCACAGAGAAGAATTATCATCCAAGGATGCAAGGGTTGTGGTAAGTCATGTAGATCAAGGTCTCAATGCCCCGCTCAAAATAAGTTCTGCAATTACTGTAAACAGCCACACCATTTTATTAGTGTTTGCATTAAGCGACAATTAGACAATCAACAATATAATAAATAGGGAATCGAGCTCGCCTTAAGACAAATGTCTGAGGGTGGGCACAAAGACAAAACCTTAAATAGGGACAAAGAAAGAAAGTTGGATACAAAAATACTTACTATTTCAAAGTTAGATTCAGATAAATGCACTACGACTGTCATTGCGGGTGGCATTAAAACTAAAGCCCTTGTAGATTCTGGTGCTGACATTTCAGTCACAAATAGCAAATTTCTGAGCAAAACAAAATATGCCAACTTTCAACTTCAAACCCCTGATTTAAAAAAGAATAATGGCTGCAAATGGAAATTGGGTAAACATTCTTGGGAAACTTGACATTGATGTTTTCATAGGAAAACACAAATTTTCTCAAACAATACATGTCATGGAGGAGTTACAGCACTCATTGATTTTAGGGTTTGACTTTCTCAAAAGGCACAAGGCATTAACAAACTTTGCTGACATGACAATAGAGTTGCCAGAGCAAAAGCTTGTTTTAGGTTCAATCAGTATTCAAATTGGTACAGTGCGGACAAAGAAAGAAGTCATAATCCCCCCTAATTCAGAAGTTCTTGTTGAGGTATCAGTTTCTAGACAAGCTGAAAATGATACTGTAATCATAGAGCCTTTAGATTACTCAGTACCATACCTCAAAAGTGTTTGCATTGCAAAGTGTTTAGTACAGGTCAAACATGGGAATGCTCTATTAAGATTTCTAAACCCTACATTCTCAGAGGTTAAGATAAGAGCCCACAAAGTTGTTGCCAGGGCATCCACGGTCCACACAGACCAAATCTATTCTTTAGACCATGAGATTTCTGAAGCAACAATTTCTTCTCTTTCAAATCCTAGTTCAGAGTTGCCTCCCATTCAGTTTGATTTAGATAGTGCATGTATTACTGAAGAGCAGAAACAAAAACTTAACAGCTTCCTTCAAAAACACAGATCTGTTTTTGCTGCTTCTCTAGAAGAACTAGGTTGCACCCCTTACTATAAGCATCACATTCAAACAATACCTGGTGCCACTCCATATCGCTCAGCCCCTTATAGACAGACCCCAAAAGTTAGAGAAGAAACTGAAAGACAAGTTCAAAACTTTAAGCAGCAAGGAATAATTGAGGATTCAACTTCAAACTGGGCTTCCCCTGTTGTTATGTGTTTTAAGAAAAACGGTGAAATGCGTATGGCCATTGACTACCGAAAGCTTAATTCAGTCACTGTTCCACAAACCTTTCCTTTACCTCATATGGAAAGTGTTTTCGATGCAATAGGTGAAATGAAAGCACAATACTTCTCATGTGTTGACTTAAAAGCTGGATTTCACCAGGTTCCTCTAACAGAAGAAAGCAAAGCTAAAAGTGCATTCATCACACAAACTGGAGTATACCAATTTACTCGAATGCCCTTTGGTCTCATGAACAGTCCAATAACATTTCAATCTATGATGGCTCATGTTCTTCGAGGAATCAATTGGAAGTTTGTTCTAGTATATGTAGATGACATCCTTATCTTATCTCGTTCTTTTGATGACCATCTTAACCATTTATCTCAAGTTTTTGCTAGATTGCAAGAAGCGAACCTTAAACTTCAGCCACAAAAGTGTCACTTTGCAGTCAAGGAGGTAAAGTTTTTAGGGCATATCATTTCACGTGAAGGCATCAAAGTAGACCCAGAAAAGACATCAGCGGTAAGTAAATTTCCAGTTCCTCAAACTCAGAAGCAAATGAGAAGTTTTTTAGGCATGGCAAATTATTACCGCAGATTCATCAAGGATTACAGTAAGATGGTCGCACCTTTAAATGGTCTCATTCGAAAAGACAAACCCATCAAATTAAAGTGGAATCAGGTATGTCAAGAGGCATTTGATGCAACTAAACAAGCTCTGATTAATGCACCTGTTTTAGGTTATCCAGATTTAGATAAACCTTTTATACTAACCTGTGATGCATCAAATGAAGCTTGCTCTTTTGTGCTAGGTCAGTTAGATTCTGAAAACAAAGAGTATGTTGTCTCATATGGCAATAAAACCCTCACAAAAGAGGAAAGAAACTACTCTACCACTGAAAAAGAGTGTTTAGCTATTGTAAAAGGTGTTGAGGCTTACAGGCCATATCTTGCTAATAGTCATTTCACAGTAGTCACAGATCATCAATGTCTAGTCTGGTTGAAATCAGCAAAGCATACAGGTCGTCTTGCAAGGTGGGTGCTCAAACTTCAAGATTTACAATATGATGTAGTTCACAGATCAGGTAAGAGCAATATTGTAGCAGATTGCTTAAGCAGAATACCAAACCCTTTAGCCCCTTGTCAGTCACAGACAGAAGAGAACAACATTAAGTCAGTAAGTATGCTACAAAGTGAGTCTACAGATGACAGCCATGATGAAATAACAGAGGTAACATTTTTCTATGCCTTTGAACATGCTGTTGATACTCAGCCGACTCCGATTATATCAGCAATTGATGCAGACGTTGTTCAAGATCAGGTAAATAATGCACCACCCTTGTCACAGTTGCAAAAAGAATGTCCTGAATTTTCTGGAATCTATGCATATCTGGAAACAGATGACTTACCTGAAGATCCTAAACTAAGGGACAAAATAATCTCAGAAAGTAAGTACTTCTCACTTACTGATGGCACTCTGTATCACTGGTATCAGCAACGTTGTAGAGGTATCAAACCTGAACTTCGAAGAATTAAACAAATAGCTCTTCCTAAGGTTCTTCGTCTTGATGCTTTAAAGTCTTTTCATGATTCCTTAGCTGCAGGTGGTCATTTTGGCATTGAAAAAGTTGCAAACTCACTCACTCAACGCTACTTTTGGAAAACCATGCACCAAGACGTTACAGATTATGTCAAATCCTGTGACAGATGCCAGAGGGCAAAGCAGAACAATAACCCAAACAAACCACCTCTTACAAAAATGCCTCAAGTTGAACGTTTTGGTAGATGGCATGTTGATGTTCTAGGTCCATTAACAAAAACAAAAGATGGGTATGAATACATTCTCTTAGTAATTGATTCATTTAGTAGATGGTGTGAAGGTTTTCCAATGCGAACCCAATCTGCCAGAGAAATTGCAGAAAATCTTTATGCAGGTGTCATAACTAGATATGGTTGTCCTAGAATTCTGTTCAGTGATCGTGGTCAGCCCTTTATGTCAAAAATAGTCAAAGCTATGTGTGAGATTTTCCAAATCACTCAACATCACACAACGTCTTATCACCCTAACACAAATGGTACAGTTGAAAGACAAAATCACACATTAGCTCAGTCTCTCAGAACCTACTGTCATAAAAGTCATGAAAACTGGCCTTCTCTTCTTCCTGGCATTTTGATGGCTTTCCGCAGATCAGTTTCATCAGCTACAGGTTTCTCTCCCTTTTACATGATTTTTGGACAGGAAATGAAAATTCCTTTTGATATAGCTTTACAGCCCAAGGACTCTCTACCTGTTGATGCAAAACAATACATTCAGCAATTCATTTCAAATTTAAAGTTGGCACACCAGGTTGCATCTGAGAATGATGCTATTCAAAAAGAAAAGGACAAAGAAAGACACGATCAAAATGCCAAAACTACACAATTTGCTATAGGTGATCTTGTTTTAATCAAAGTTCATAAGTTTCCAAAAGGGCAAGCAAGGAAACTGTGTGACAAAGCAGATGGTCCATACAGAATTGAGGAAATAGGTCCAAACCATACATATGGCTTACGAAGACAGTCTGATTTAAAGAAGACAAAATCTCTTATCAATGCAACAAACTTAAAACTTTATACCCCTCCAGACCCATTAAGAAACAGGTTGTCACAGGAAACTGTAAACAATGATGCTGACAACACACCAGACACAGATCAAAATACAGACAATGAAAATGATGACACAGTTAATGATAACACAGATACACCAGCAACTCAAAATCAAAAAGAACAAGTAGATCCGAACAAAAAGTATGAAATTAAGAGACTCATTAGGGCTCGTTACAAACGGGGAAGAAGAGAACTGTTTGTACATTGGAAGGATAACACTACTTCTTGGCAGCCTGATCATTGTTTTGATGAGGACATGCTAAGTTACATAAACAGTCATTGGACAAAGAAAGGAAAACGGCGTCCAACACAGTTCAATTAGTCATAATTACAAACATTATTCATAAGTTTGCGCTCTGTCATACATTTCATTCAATTTACATATCACATTTCATTCATAATGATGTCTCTACGGTGCATACATGTACATGTAGGCACACTAGCTCTCATAACCTTCCCACTCTCTTAAGACTCAAATGCTGAAATTGCAAAGTTGCAGGCAGAAGTATGCTAGCTTTGAGACAATTTTTTTATGTCATCATAGTTATTACATGTTTTGGCCAATAAATTGGTTCTGCAGTGATCATAAACACGAAAGTAGGATGTGCTGTGATATTTTCAAGTATACATGTATACTGTTCATTAGTGCTAGATTGTTTGTTAAGGCCTTACATTCAGTCATTCTATCTATTGGCATTTCTTATTTTCTACTTTGGTATCATTGTAGGCCCTATGATGTCATTAAGAGGTCTCCTTCTGTCCTGTCTAGTCATTTTGAGTGTGTTTCCGGTGGGTTTTGCAATGACAGATCAAGATATTGTACAGAGACTCAATCATGGTGCTGTAGTTAAGCCAGAAGCAAAACTGTTCATAGCAAAGAAATCATGGCTTCACACATTTCAATTAGACACTTACTCAGTTTGTACAATAGACAATAGGTCACATTGTCAATACAATTCAACAATTATTCATTTCATTTATCAAATGCATGATGGTATGCACAATATAGAGGAAGCAATTAAAACATTGCGCTCACGAATTCCTCAAACATCTATATTTAAGGGTAATCGTCAAGGTTGTTCATTACTTCCATTTAGCTTTGAATCGTTGTCAATTGTTACGTTTTTGTTTCTTTTTCGTAAATCAAGTAAGATGGCAATGACTTTGTCACTAATGCAAGAAATTTCCAAAGTTAAGTCTCAAAGTGTACCTTCTTTTATTTATCGCAAACCTACGTCAGCACCTGAACAAGATTTTTCAACAAAATTTAAAGATTTTATGGTATCAGAATTTACATGGGTTCATGCATCTGTTATTTTGAGCATTTTGGTGTTAATATTTCTTACTGTTATCATCTGTTATTTGTACAGGTTAAAACATAACCGGTGTACTACTTTAATGTTAGAAGTCACTTGTGGTGGCAAATGTGTTTTTGTCCCTATACTGAATTTGTCTTTGTGCCCGTCCTATTACGAATTTTCTCGACCATCAGTACGAGGCTTAACTGTTTCTTCATACCCTTCATGTAAACTTTTTGTAAATTGGACAACTTTTGAAGTAAAAGATTTATCTTCTGGAAAAAAGATACATATACCTACTACACTACCTCTAAGTTTTAGAAATCGTTACATGTTACCCAGTATCTTATCACAACCTTTCAATGCTTATATATATGTAACTCATCAAGGCCTTGCCACAATGTTAAACCCCCCTAATAAAGTTTCAAACAAAACATCAAATCACTCAGAACATGCAACATCTGAGAGTAAACTTTTATATCCCAGTTTAAGCATAGAGTAGTAAGAGAAGCAAAGAAAAAGACAATATTGTGTGTTCAAAGTTTAATGTAGAAGTTTTTTTTATTTTTTGTCCATTAGTTTTGAGACGTTGTATCACTCTGAGGGAATGTTAAAATTAACTTCAATACATAGCATTAATTTAGAGCATATAATATTTGATTTTACATTGTTAGAAGATTTTTGTTTACTTTCACAACTTCAGTTATAGGTAGTTTTGTGTTTATTATGTGAGGCATAGGTCACCATTTTAGAGGCCAAGTTGCATATAAGTTGATTGTCGCTTGTCGTTTATGCAATCATATACTTGTTAGGGAAGGTATGGCTGTTTCTTGAAGAAAACTCCTGATTTGGAGACATGTATATAAATGTATTATTTCTTTTTATTTTACTTTTTGTCCCCTTGTGATTATTGATTCATAGACCTTGAGAAGCATGACTTACATTTATTATTTTTTTTCATCAATGTTTTGTGTTATACATGTATATATAATTATGTGTGTTTTTTATTCTGTGGCATAGATTCCGTTATTACAAGGTTGCTGTTGTGCTGACCGTGTGTGTTACGTTAATTATACATGAACATTCGTCAAATATCTCCGTGTGC
This sequence comes from Arcuatula senhousia, assembly GCA_963971305.1. Lineage (NCBI taxonomy): Eukaryota > Metazoa > Mollusca > Bivalvia > Mytilida > Mytilidae > Arcuatula > Arcuatula senhousia. The sequence continues at coordinate 56,541,171 of OZ020310.1, forward strand.
GTAATGGACTCAATTCCGTTCAAGGACTGTTATAGTATTTCTCGAAAGGAGAGGATCAGTAACAAACTTTTGTATACCAGTAACATGGACTTGGACATTCTTCTTGTGTTCTATGTAATCAACATGTTGTGTTATATATTCACTCATATTAATATGCATTTTCATTTGTCATGATTGTTTTATCTTTTACAATAATAATACACATAAAAATGTTTCAGATGTCTCAAAACATTTTTTTTCGCTTTGGGGTCCAAAGCAGATGGGCCAGGGGGAAGTTGTCATATAGTAAAAATCATGTAAATGATTTTTGAGTGATTTTCTTATAAATCATATAAATTTTGTATAAGTTTTTATTGCTAATATTTTACTTTCAATTTTGTTAAAGATGGTTAGAAGTATTTTTATTATTTCAAAACTTTAATGTTATATTTCATTATTTTACAAAGTCTAACATGTCAAGTTAATTCTTTTAGATAACATATTTAAGAAAAAGATTTTATTGTGTAAAAGAAATTGTTTCTCAGGCTTAAGGAAAGGAATTAAGCTTTGGGGTGTTTTTATCTTTAATACCGGACCCTTATGTGTACATAGCAATTAGCACCTATTGTTAAGAGGATCACGCCAAAACCCATTTGAGTTAATTCTACCGTCTGTCAAAGTCAAATCCATTAAGCCATTTTACATAGTGTTTCTTGCGCGACAAAAAGTAGTTTTAAATGACATTTTTTTTATAAAATAATACGCAAGTTTCTAAGGGCTTTTCTTATGCTAACTTTTGATTGGTTCTTTTCTGTAAAAAGTAGGGCAAAGCGTGAAAAGTTAATGTTTGGGGGAATGCGGCATTCACATGCTTGCGTCCAGATAATAAACATCAACTTTTATTCTTTGTCTCTTTGCAATATTTTGCAGGTAAGAACTAATTGAATTTTATTATATTTTTGAATCATTTTCATTGACAAGTTAAAGTTTAATTTTTACATTGCTTAATATGTGACAAGTTCAATGATTTATTTGTTTCAACATGACAAAAGATAAACAAATTTCACATTATTTCGAAAATTAGGAAGTAAGGTTTCTAGGCAGCATAATCACAATTTTTATTGTTTGTACATATTATTTTAATTAGAAGTTTTTGAATTTTATTATTGTTTTCTATATTTCTCATGTTCCGTCATTTAGCATGTCCCTAAAATGGGAGATAACTCAGGTGTACCCACGCTAAAAACATTTGAACGAAAATTGTTTGCCAAATACTTTAAAAGTAAGAATAACATAATTTATAGATGCTAACAATTTACAATTCATTATTGTTTCATTTTCAAATAATAGCTGGGTAACAATACTTTTAATTAAGAAGTGATTGAAACATTGGTTTCCCTGAAATTTCTCATTTTTCAACATTTGATAATTAGGGCAGTTAATTGATAATTTTGTACATAGATTTCTTTGGTTTAATTTGTTTTTATTGCGACTACATATATAACATATAACCACTTTTATAATCCGTGTCAGAAAGACTGCATTCACTTTTACTATATTTATTGAGCAAAACAAAGTTTTGATTATCTCCCCCTAGTTTAAAAAAAATAGAGTTATCCCCTCTTGATGTGCTTGCAAATTTCAAATAGAATTCAATAAAGTACTCATTGTAATTACTTTCAATTTTACACTTTCCACATGTTCAAGAAATGCTAGTTTTTATAATTTCAAGGTACAGAATAAGTGTTAACAAAATAATAACTTTTGAATACCTTTGTGATTCTAATTCATTGTCATTATTGTTTATGTTATTTTGTATTGTTATTTGTTATACATGGATTCACATGCTTGCGTCCAGATAATAAACATCAACTTTTATTCTTTGTCTCTTTGCAATATTTTGCAGTGCTCCTAGCAAAGGCAGTTTTGCCACAGGCCAAAGTCCCTGACCTTAGGTGCAGCACTTATCCACACACACAAAACAGTCTGCTACCCCATTCAACCAGCCTACCAGCTAGCTTCCCCTCACACACGCTAAACTCAACCTGACACAAACATAAACATAAAAAAATGATTTCGAAAATCAAATGTTGTAATAATTTTTTTTTGTATTTTGTGTATACCAATCATAATTTGTACTGTTTCTCCGTATATAGGTTTACGAGTTATAATTTTTAAAATGCAGCGATAATTGATAGAACTGACAGTTTTAACAAATCACAGTAGGGCCCAAACTTATGGATGGATACACATAGAGCCTACCTGTGTCGTTCATCTTGTCTTTTCTTATAAACTTTTTACGCATATTATTTATGTTGATATCTGTTCATGTATATCATACCGGAAAATGAAAACCACATATAGCTTTATGTATCGACCGAACTCAAGGGTCAACATCCGTTACAGGTCGTAACCCTGATATATCAGAATAAAACAATCCCTTTTGGGAATTTTTTCAATGTCATTGGTTTTTTCAGAAAATGTAAATTCTTGATAATAATCACACGACATAATAAATGTAATAAGTGGTAGTTACGAAGACTGTTCCAAATTGAACAAAGCAGGCGCTGTTCCAGGATTTGGTGTGAAAGGGCGAATGGTTATCCCGATGGTTATTAAAAATTAGAAAAAAATATAAGGGTATTCTTCGAGAAAATCGAAATAATATCAGTGGATAATATACGACCAAAAAAATAACATTTTCAAAGGGGATTGCACCCCAATCTGAATCCGCGCCTGAAAAGGAATGTGAAGCTTCGAGTGTGAAGCGGTGCAGACTGACAAGGGCCCCGGGCAAGAGCAAATCCATATATTTTTGAAAATAGGTTTTCGCTTTAAGTTTTTAGCCAATGCTAACGAAAACCTGTAAAAAACTGGTAATTGAAGATCAGTCCCTCTGGATTCATTGCTTATTCAATTCATTGTTTTATTAAAAAAAAGCTAAAGAGAGGCATGATCCAAGAAGCATAAACAGCTAGACTCTTTTGATGTATATTAAAAGCATATGCAGGGGCAGATTCGGATGGGGGATGCAGGGGCTTACGTACCCCATTTTAGCGGAAAAAACTTGGTTGGACTGATATATAGGAAATTATTGAAGCATGATCGAAGTCCCCCCCCTTTTTGGCCAGTCAGAAAGCCCTTCCCCCTTTTTCAAAATTTCTTGATTCGCCACTGATAGGTTACATTATTACTAAATCATAAATGAATAAAAAATACTTTAAGATGAATGATATTTCAGTGATCAGTAAAATAAATAGATATAAGAGGGATGCATTCAGTAAATAAACATACATCACTTAGATCCCCCCTTTGTAGGAGACTTTCTGGTACATATTTGACATCCTTGAGCTCCAGGATTGGTTGATGATTTTTCAAATAATTACCCAAAAAAATCTGTAGTAAATAAACAAACTCCAAAACAAAAAGTTTCATTAAAAGCACATTTTGATTTTTGCAAGTGAATCTAATGAGATATGGGTATTCATGTGTTATTAATTTACTGCGAAATTACAATGTTTACAAACAACGACCTGTCAAAGCCAAAATATGCTGCATAGGTATATGGTTTTATTAGTGCAAAAGATCCTACTGCATCTTATCTTTATCGATGAAATTTCTATGAATTTATTTTCAAAGTTATCCAAACGGGCTTTCAATACGAGTGTGTATACAAAGAAAAGCAACTCTATTTTGAACAATCAATCTGTTATTGATGAGATCCACTTTTTATTACACTGTACTATTAATTCAAACTTAAGAAAAGATTATTTTGAGTTTCTTTCTTTTAATAGCTTTTTTAAAGACCTAAACATCAGTGAAAAAAATTATATACATATTAAAACCAATTAACACCAACAGAGGTAAATAAATTAGGATCCTTTATTAAAAAGTCAATAGAACTGAGGACAGGGGAACCTTAAACATTTGCTTCATAATGTATATATATATATTTTCAACTTGTTACATGTGTATGAACATAAACATAAACATAAACATCATTTTATTCCAGATCAGGAGCCCACGAGGAGCAATAAGAGATTACAACAATGAGAGAAAGAACATAATTGATAGTTTAACAAATACAATCAACTTACACATAATATGTATATTTATGTATGTCTGTTTATGTCTATGTTATACTGTCACAAACTGTATATATAGTTTATATGACATTAAAGATTGAATTGAATTGAAATTGAATTGAATTTTATTGTCATATAAACTATATATACAGTTTGTGACAGTATAACATAGACATAAATTAACAGACATACATACATATACACATGTAACACACATGACAAAATTCTGAAATTGTAGGTTATTCAGCTATTGTAAACCTTGTTTAATCGTACCAAAGATCCTAGATCGGTACTATCTGCTTAATCATCCTCAACATACTAAAGTGTTGTGATATTGTACCTGTATGATCTTTTGATTCTCTTGAAATCATGAAGGTCTTCTGTACAGAATATAAGACATTTTTTAATGTTAATATATATAATGATCAAAATTTGAGTGGATTATTAATGAAAGAAGAAAGGTAGCACCATTGGGGCATTTGAGTGTGAAAAGTCCGAATCGGCAACGACAAAACCGGTACACACGAACAATTAAGAACAGTACGAGGAAATACAAAAGCCAGAAACCAACAACGCGAACATAAGAACTCAGGTGCTGAATAATAATAATACATGTAATTAATAATAAGTTTTGAAACCGATTAATCTGTAAATGCAGGCTAACAATTAAAGCAGCTCAGTCTGCTGTATATACAATGCCATGCACAGGAAAAGGGGGTGTTGTTTTACTACTTCTTATCTACCCAGATAGCAATGACACGTTGGCCCAACGTTGGCAAACCGTTGGCATCCTCGTTGGCCCATCGTTGGCAAATGATGATGGCCCAACGACATTTTGCTCATCATGCCAACGTCATTGCCAACGGTTGGAAAAACGTTGGCCCAACGTTGGCACCCCAACACAAGTAATTAAATGCCAACCACTTGCCAACGCGTAACCTACTGTTGTTTTTGTTTTGTTTTTCGGTGGTATTAATCAAGGCATTTTTACAAAGTCATCTGTGTTTTATGAATGTCATTTAGTATTCGTCTCTGAGTTAAGAAGCTTTCTGTTTCCAATAGCAAATTGTCCAAAGTAATGACAATATCAGTAGGTGGATCGTGTCTTTCTGGCACATATTTCATATTCTTTCGTTTCTAATATTGTATGTAACCATAATAAAACCTTTAAAAATAAAAATCCAGGGTACATTTTAATGATGCTTTAATTTCTATCAAATAGAGATGAGTTACAATAGATCATATAAAAAACAAATTATTACTATTCAAGTAGTAATCCAAACACAAAACTTTTAGATTTGGAAAATAAAATTAGCACCACACATTACGCTATGACATATAAGTATAAGAACATAAAGAATGTTTGTAATTTGTATTATCTTTAACTCATTTAATGTCATTGGTTTATCCTCTTTGTATTTCTTGACCTTCTTTATCTGTCTTGTTATCGGCTCCCGCCTTCAACCTTTGCATAACGGACACAATTCTTAATAATCTTGTATGTCTACGTCTCTGACTGCTCCTAGTTAAAAATTCAAAAAATCTTTCTTTAAATAAGTTTTTAATTATGAAACTAATTTTTAATTATATATAAGACCTAAATAATGATACATGCATATAATAAATAGGTTTTAGTGACTGTAAGGCATGCTACAAAAAAATGCAAAGACAGCACCGGCTAATTGATTGAAGGCATTAAATTACATTTAATTTGGTTGTAACGCTTCTCATTCTTATAACAAAAAGATATTTTTTCAACAATCAAATGCTTATAAATAGTGCTACAAAACCCTAAAAAAGTTTTATATTATATGTAGTACTTAATAGTTTATTACTATTGTTTTTACAAAACTGGTGTATTAGAATATCTCAACTTTAAAATAAGTAGTGTCTGGTAGATCTTCCTTTATTGCAATGTTATGAGACATTTCATTGTCTTCACAAACATGATTATTTGTCTTAATTTGTATTTTAAATATTACCTTTAATCAAATCCAGAAATCGGCTGTGCTTAAACCTATCCTTTTGATTGAAGCTAGTTGCCAACTCATTAGTCATTGAATTTTCGATGTCGGTCCACAATATTCACCAACAGTCTTCAACAATAGTTTCATGATGGTTAATCTACAAATTTACGTGCCAAGCATAAATATTAATTACTTGAACATTACATTTATATTAACAAATAGTTTTTCCATAACATGTACAGTTTGAAATAGAGGTAGGGTCAACGGATAACATGGATAATATGACAAAAAATTGATTATCCAAATATTTTTAGTGATGTGTTAGGTTTTTGGTCCCGATTATTTTTTGATACTCTCATCATAAATAAAATGAAAATAATTATGTTTCAGCAGAGTATATGCTAATAATTAAGAAGTTCAAACAAATCAAATGGATCGACACGTGCACGAAAACTAGGTCATGATATAGTGAAAGGCAATGAAAAGTTTTATAACTCAATCAACTAAATACATGCATACATGTATAAAACAATCAGTTACTAAAAGAGAAAAGTAATTAATACTTACATTCTACTTGAACTAAATACTGGCTAAATTCATCAAAAAAATCCTATTCTTAAAGTAGCAGTTTTGAATGAACACACAAATTGAATAGCGTGGTCTTGTGGAAATCTGATACCGCACGCCTATCTAGAGATTATCTTAGTTCCATTCTATGACTAACACATGTGTTCTTAATTAAATGGGTCAAGAGAGTTTCTATAACATGTCAAGTAATTATTGATTAGTCTTATCTGTTTGACGCTCTAATCTAATATAAAATAATGGATGAGAAAAGATCTTATAGAATATGAGAATAATTATTCATAAGTAAATAAAGAAAATACATACATATAAAATGTGATTGTTAAGCATGTTTTTTTTTCAGAGACCGTAAATAATTATAAATATAATCTCTGGTATATTCCAAAATGCTATTAATTTCCAAAACCTGTAGTTCAATTTTATGTTTAAAACTGAATTAACAAATTTTATGTATTTTTAATAATTAAGTTGAATGTAATCGGTATGACGTAAGACCGACAGCTTCTAACCAACGGTTGGCGATCCCACTTCTTCTCAATATTGGGCCAATGTAGTTGTGCCGATTCGTTGGTTGGTAGACGTTAAACCATCATCGGCCCAACATCATTCAGCCAACAGTTGGTAATACAACATCGGCCCGATGTTGGGTAAGCGTTGGCAAGCCAACGCCAACGACTAACCAACCATGCCAACGTGTCGCCAACGATGGGCCAACGTGTCATTGCTATCTGGGTATTTATTATCTTTTAATAGTATTTTATTCGATATATGCTTTTTTCATTTGATACTTTTTCAATTATATTTTATTTTATTTTTTATATCTTTTAATTGTTTCCCTGACCAGAATTGACAGCAAACCGAGTTTGACCAAGAATTTCTGTGACAGTGTATATTTATATAAGTTTTTCAAATCATAAACCGAGTGTTTTGATTTACAGGGCCCACGCTTCACACGTGTGATCTTTGAGTGGCAAGATAATTTCTAGCCTTTAAATGTATAAATGTATAACCTGAATTTACAAGTAGACAGGCATTTTGTGCCTATTATTATTTATTATCTTTTAATAGTATTTTATAGACAGGCATTTTGTGCCTATTAATCATGTTGAGAAAGTGTTACAAAGCCGTGTAAATAGCCAATTTATAATATTCATTGCTAAACGATAAAAAAGTACATGCTATGCTGTACGAAGCACAAAGTATATAATACTACACACCCGTAGTCTGTCAGAAAGGAAAAGGGGGGGTTGATTCACCAAATTTCAGTTTGTTTTCAACCCATACTTACAAAAAACTTTGTTAGAACATCCCCCCCCCCCGGCTATGGGAATTTATACCGTCTACCAGTTTGTTTGACCTAGTAATGCTCATTCTAATTTTAGATAAAAACAATTTAAATATAGGTCAATAAATCGTAAGATGTGGTGGCGTGATATTTTTAAATTATTTCAAACGATTTACTTTCAGAAGATGGTGAGTGAAGTTCTTTAATATATAATTATATTTTTAAAAATTATTTTTATAGCATTTGTCAATGTTTTTTTTTCATTCAGGGTCCGACAATTTCATAAATAAAGGTTTAAACTTTATATTCCTGTAAAAAATGTAATAGATATAAATATTGTACCATAATTTTTGTACTACAGATCTTAACTAATTATTTTAATTGTGTTTGAACCAATAAATATTATTATCATATACTTAGACATAATAATGCTTAAATTTAACAATATGATAATAGAGTAATTTTTAAACAGAATTTGATTTTTTTCAAAAAACACCTTCACCGTGTGATAATCACTTTCATTATCAACTGGTTTAGGTTATTATCAACTACTTCCGTTTTATTATCAAACGCCAGAATCGGAATTGTATTACATACTTGATCGTAGTCGAGTTAAGTTAAAGACATTTTCAAAACTTATGGCAGACGACACAGATGCATCTAAAAGAGTGCAATTTTTGTGTGAATTATACCCCCTTCCCACTTCTCCGTGGGTTTCATTTCTCGGTGGTATAAATTACGTTCATTCCAACCAAATATTTAACTGTGACGTCACCGTTTCTACGTAGCTACGTACCACGATATTACGTGTTTTGTTTGTTTACATTGAAAAAATACAAATTTTATTCAGATGCTGTATCCAAATGCCATTTCAAAATACCATATATATTTCACACTGATATTGAAGTATATGATAAAAAGATCATAACATGTCATTTTTCATATCAGACCAAAATCAGCCCGCGGTCATTATCATCCCTCGAGCCTACGGCTCTCGGGCTAATATCATGACCTGGGCCTGATAATAGGTCTGATATGAAAAATGGCATGTTATAATTATAGATTATCATATACTTAGACATAATAATGCTTAAATTTAACAATATGATAATAGAGTAATTTTTAAACAGAATTTGATTTTTTTCAAAAAACACCTTCACCACTTCTATAATTATAACATGCCATTTTTCATATCAGACCTATTATCAGGCCCAGGTCATGATATTAGCCCGAGAGCCGTAAAAATTACTCTATTATCATGTTGTTAAATTTAAGCATTATTGATAATGAAAGTGATTATCACACGGTGAAGGTGTTTTTTGAAAAAAATCAAATTCTGTTTAAAAATTACTCTATTATCATATTGTTAAATTTAAGCATTATTATGTCTAAGTATATGATAATCTATAATTATTATTATTATTAATATCAACGGGACTTACACATTTTACAAATCAAGCAATTACAATTGTAGCTTTAATGGCTATTATTTTATTGTTTCATTTTTGATAATTTTTGATATTTTTTTGTTGAGCGACAATTAATTTATATTGAAGGGCGGTTTGTGTGTGTGTGTGTTTTTCAATAGAAAAAAAAGATGATTTTCAAAGATGCAGAGAGCCTTCTTTGGACTTTTTTCTCTACATTTCTATAGTACAAACGTATACTTTTTTCTTGAGTCAGATTAAAATCCCCTTTTTTAAAAGACGTCACCATCAAAAACAAGTTTGGATATTTTTTCAACTGAAATGTTTCCAAAACAGAAATATTTATGATTACTTTTGTCATTTGAAAGTAACTTAATATTGCAATAACATAAATAATGCCAAGAAAGATTTGTTTATGGAAAATTGCAATTTATTTTTGAAATTTTGTAGTTTGTCCAAGTTTAACCACAGGCATGACAGGTGCATTTGAATAGTAAAATATTGCTCGCAAGCCAATGGCCTCCCCACTGAAAAATCACGGGCCGGGCACGGCAATATTGCTCGCTTCAGATATTATTAGCACCTGTGCAAAATGGCCTGTGGTTTTACTTCATTTTGCATATTTTAGTTGACCACTATCTGAATCAATATGTTACACATACTGACTCTAGCAGGTCGAGTCGAATTTATTTTTTTATTTTATCATTAAAATGAAAAATTACTATTAGCAAAACCACCATAAATACATTCATCCGGTTTTGGGATATCGTGTACTCCGGGGGTGTTTAATTTCTTATTTTTAGTACGGGGACGTGCGGCAGCAGGTCTGAAAATAGTACTCGCATAAATACTAAGACATTATGAATTTTGATACCCAAATAAGTAGTTTGAATGGTAATGCTGCCCACGAAAATATAGGAGATAAATGCTTACCAGAATTAATAGCATTTAAGTGACTTAAGCAGTCACATGCTTTTATTTATTTCTTTGTAAAAAGTACTCATTTTTTTCTGGTATTAGAAACTTAAACTTTGATAATTATGTCCTCATATCTACATAATAGTAACCCCCTCCCCGGGCGTGTATTTTAAAATCTCGTAACCTAATGTTCCTTATTTGAAATAAAAATGCTTGATAATATGAACAGAGTTGAGTAAAATGTGGTTCGATGTCATGATTTATGGCCCGATCACTATGACCATTTCATGTTTGTTTGGGAAAATTGTAGTAATAATTTACTTTTTACCTTGGAGATTTAATTAGTCACGTGACATTTGAACAGGTGTAAAAACTAGGACGATCAATACTAGAGAAATCCCGGATCGTACATTTCACAATTTTTGGTATAAAATGTATGTTTATATTGTTTTAGGAGTGTCCGAGGATATAAGATGAAATGAAGTAGAAAGATATTGTCATTTGGAAACTACATACCAGGAAACAACGTAAGGTTATAATTAAGGACGCTGTAATATTTATTTTCTTTCCATGTACATGTAAATAGTTGATAGTTTATCAAACTTCTGCACAACTTGCTTTTTAAACTTGTTTACCTAACCAACTCTGCGAAAAATGTTATTTGGTTATGGTTAACTATATTATGCAGAATTTTCGTGATAATGGGGGTGGGGACCCCGGGTGGCAAACGTCTATGAATTCTGTAATGCTTTGTCATATGTAATTTTATGTTATGCCCTAATGGGCCCTTTAATTTGGTAATAAAAACATTCAATTCTATTCTATGAAGTAACAGAAACAAATGCGTGAGCATGGTTATGTCTCAGTATTATTTTTGCACCCCAAAGATACACCTTGTCTAGGACTGTGTTGGAAAAGGTGTTGATTCAGTAGCGGACCCAGAAATTTCAAAAAAGAAAGGGGACAGAGTGGGGCACCGATTGTGTAAGGGGTGAAACTTTAGTCATGCTTCTTTGGTTTCTATTTTTCTTGGCATAAAAAGGGGGACTGACCCCCTCCGGGTCCATCCCCGGCGATAGCTAAGCCCCAGTTTCTCCAGTCTCAGGACAGAAATAAAGGTTTCCATCAGTGCCTTATAGCATTTAAAATATATGCAATTATTACACGCAATTATTATTTATTCATGTTTTGAGAAAAAAACTTTTAATAAATTGTTTTTTTAAATATTTTTCGGTTGTTATATGCTTAAGAAAAGGAACTTTTCCAATATATCCATCATGTGGTTTTTCTAAATTGCCGTTTAATTGTGGGCTGTGTCGCGTACACTTATTCCACATCTCATTATTTTCTATGTATATATAGGAACTAGCATTCGTTGCCTGTTTCCACGAATGAGGTTGGTATATACTTGGACATAAGTAACCGAAATATAGTCTTAGTTTTTACACACTATATAAGCTGCATACCTTTTACTGGATTTATTTTCTGAATTATTTTCCCTATGTTATAAAATGTCAAATAATGGCAGCAATTAACAAGTTTTTAATGCTTTTAACATGATCTTTCATCAACATGCAGGTTTTTGATCAAATTTATTTGTCTCTATTTTAAACAGGATCTTTTATCAACACGCAAGTTTTTGGTCAAATTTAATTGCCTCTATCATGTCTTTATAGAAAGAAAACTATCGACAGTTTGAAGAAACAGTTGCCCATACATTAAATTAAAGTGTATATTAATATGTACATGTAAAGAATTCCGAATGGACTAAAATTTAATGTGGGTTCCGGTAAAACTTCTAGATTTTGTCCTTTAGTAGCATGTTTTGTAACCTGACCTTAACGTTGTATAACAAATATTTGTCCCAACTTGGAAACCTTTAAATCTTAAACCCTATTGTCTTTTGCTTGCTTTTAAAACCCACAAAATACCAAATCAATCATTTAAATAGATTTAAATAACTTATAACTTAAATAACATTCTGTAAGTTTGATATAATACTTATGCCATTTCACGTTTGCAACAATAGAAAAAGAGAAAGCCGAAAGTATTTAAAGGCCGAACATTGATTCATAACCAATCATTGTTTTAGTGTATTATTTTCAAAAGTTTTTTTTTTAAATCATACGAAAGTTTTTAAATGTCGTGCAGGAAAATTTTTGGGTAAAGTGTTCTAGCCCGCCAAGTTTAACGTCCGTCCATCCACCAAACGTGTTAACATATATGATTAAGTAAGAGCTGGTTTCTCAAAGGGTACAACTTGTCGGATGCTCGTGTTGTTTTGTACACTCAGGTCTTACGCCAAAAAGTATTTGTGTTTCTGGTTTCATGCCTAAAAAAAGAGGGTCGGATAGGTATTTTCTTTTTTATTTTAATTTTTACCTTGAGTTAGGGATGGTCACGATTTTCAAATTTCGGAATATCATTCTATAATTAGAGAGGACAGAGGGGTTTGCTGCGCCATCAAACCTGGTTTAACCTACCATTTCATTTGAAGTGCCGGTACAAAGAAGCAGAGGTACCAATGGTGAATCCGAAAGTCAAAAGTCCGAAAGGGCAGAGACAAAACCAGCAAACACCAACAAGAACGAGACGAAAACAGACAACATGTACATGTAAAACACGGAAACACAAAATAACTGAATACCAATCAACAACGTGAACTCCAGTCGAAACAAAAGTGAAATCGGGTGCTCCGGAAGAGTAAGCAGTTCAGGAGTACTGTTATCTAAGCAGTCATTAGAACTGAGGAAGGGAGAAAAATAAATTGATTTTATATCTCGTTACATGTACATTGTTCATATCCTTATGCCATGTATGCACTCTCTGTAATGTTTTGTCATGTTTTGTAATGTCCCTATAGGGATTTTGTCTACAATAAAATGTGATTGATTGATATAACTATTCCAAAGTGTCTTCCATGTTTTTTCTCTTAGACATTGAGATTGATCCTCAGAGTTCGGTAATTTTTAAACCAACTGTATGAAATTTCTTTAAATTCTTGAAGGCAAAAAATCACAATATATCTAAAGGAGTCTAATTTCCCGTCAAATAGTTGAAATCATAAAACTCGGAAACGAGCACACGGACTTATTGTTTTTTTTTTCTTTTTGGCATTTGGTTAAATTGACATTTATCCATCATTTCCATCACAAATCATAAAATCTTTGATCTAGAAAAATCTCAGTAGTGGGCATCCTTAATGGGAGTAAATTTCAAGTTTCCCGGTGCTTAAGCAAAAATGGCAATAGCAGGTTTATGAAAAACTAGCGCCTAATGGTAGGTAGGGAACAAAGGGTGGATCTAGGACCGGCTTACCGGGCGCCCCCCCCCCCCCCCCATTTGACAAAAAAAATTGGTTAGGAACTGTATGAAACAAGAGGTCCTAGAAGGTTTTTTATAATCGACCCCCCCCCCCGGCTTGAAAATTTCTGGATCCGCCAATCCGCCAAAGGGGAAATCAGAAACACATACTGGACTAATAACTTATCTCAGCAAAGTTCACACATTGCAGAAAAAAATATGCATCGGATTCCAACAGCTTTGTACTGCACGGTCTCATTGGTGAATTTCGAAACACACTTGCTTACTGTTAACTTTTTAAAGTTTCTGGTGACCAAATTAACTTGCTTTGTTTCTTTGTAGATTATATGCATATTGTCCATATGTTGAGCCTCGTTTTTATTGGTAAAAACAGGAAGCGGAAATCCATAACCTCGTTTTCACAAATGGAAGAATCGGAAGAGAACCTATCCCGAGATGCAATAGCAATGATCGGACTGTTGAAAACAGACGAAGAAAAATTAGAAGAACAAACGAAACTCTTAGTGAAAAACCGGAAAGACTATGCAAGATTTGTGTTCAGTACAAGAGTCGATCAATGGACACCGTTTCATGCATTTGCTCTCAAAGGTTGTAGAAAACTTCTTAAATTAGCTTTAAAAGCAGGTGTAGACGTTAACTTAGAAATGGGCCATCCGGAGGGAATTCCGGGAAAGTGTACAGCGTTGCATCTGGCTGCACATAGAGGTGACGTCAGCATTATTGAGGTGTTAATACAAAACGGTGCAGAAGTGAATTGTTTAGACTCTGTGGGGAAAACCCCAATATACTATGCAGCTCAAGGGAATAATACTCTGGCGGTTAAATATTTAAAACGGTCAGGTGCTGATACTAGTCAATGTAACGAAGACGCTTTAAAATCTGGATTGCCTCGGACTTTTAACCCTTTGTGTCTTGTTTTACCGTTCGGATGCACCGGAAGTAGGAAATCATCATTCAGCTAACACAACCAGTTTCCATGTTTGACCATACTGAGATGCCATCTTTTATATTTGATATTTAATGTAGATGTTTATATTTTTTTTCTATTTTACACTTTTGTGTATTTTTTATTTTGAAAATATTTAATTATTAAATCCATAATTTATGTTTGATTGATTTATATTTTGTGTATGTATGCTAGAAAACTTTTGTTGTGTATTTGAAAGAAAATAGTACAGTTCAAGACTTAATGAGTAGTTTTTTTGAAAGGGGATAATTTCTTTTAGACCGAAGAATAACCTGAAAAGATATAGAGAAAAAAATATAATGACAAGCAAAAACAATTTATTTATTTTTTGTATGCTTTTAATTTATTTTTGAGTCATTTTTTTCATAAATGCATCTTTTGAAACTCAAAAGTAAAATAAAGATTCGTTTTTTTTTACTTTTTATAAATGAATTATTTCCAAGTTGCAAAGCTTTAAGCAAAGAGTATTATTAGTTGTATGAAATAAATAAACCATTTATTACTTTTTCATTTGAGTTATGGATTTTTATGTTAAAAAAGCCTCTTTTAATTGATGACACACTACATGTAGGTCAAGTGGCATAGTGTTATTTTACTTCTTTTTCCTATACGTCCGTCCGCCTGTGTTTTACTTTCCGCCTGGAAGATTTTTGGACGAAAACGTCTTGTAAATGAATAAAACAGTATACACACCATTAATGTTAGGAAAATCATGTTCCATTTACACCATCAAAACAGAGAAGGCTCTAGAAATATTAGAAGGGGGTATCGATCAGATTCTGAAAAACTCAGGGGGCATCGTCTAAAACCCAGTCCAACGCTTTTTGTATTTTAAAGACAAACAGAATCGAACACTCGTACAAGAAAATGTTATATGTATTTTTTGTCCAGATTTAGCTGGTGGTCGGGTAAAAAAAACCTTTTCTTAATAAGTACTTAGTCTAAAAGATTCAGTATGCAGCATCGCCTTTGGAAGTCCATATTGAGAGATTCGATTTCACGTCTGTAGCCTCGTCGTTTAATGGTATTAGGAAGCTTTTGTTTTTGGCGACCAGTTTATTTCTCCTACATTTGCATTTGGACGTAAATGCCTATAAATAGGCTTAGATATTTATCACTGTAGAATAACCAGGCCTGGGCGCCACAAAACATTAAAAATTACCTTAGTCTGAGAATATTCTCAACACATTGTGACGTCATCATATTAGAAAGTTTTGATTGTAGTCGCCATGGAAATTAAGAATATTCTCAGACTTAAGTACTTTTTAGCTCACCTGGCGAAAGGCCAGGTGAGCTATTGCCATCACTTGGCGTCCGTCGTCGTCGTCGTCCGTCGTCGTCGTCGTCGTCGTCGTCGTTAACTTTTCTTCAAACTTCTTCTCCTCTAAAACGGCTGAACAGATTCGAACCAAATTTGGTCTGATGGTACCTTAGGGTATCCCCCACAGAACTGATGTGGGGATTTTTGATTCGTCGAAAAACATGGCCGCCGTTGCTAAAAATAGACCAGGGGGGTCGGACTACTGTTTTTGACTTGTAAATCAAAAAGTACTGCTTCAGCATTAAAAGCTCTACAATTTGGTCCAAGTTGTCAGATGACCCCTTATAGGGGTTGCAGCCCCTTAAAGGTGAAAAATAGCGTTTTTTCATGTTTTTGCCCTATAGTATGAAAACTATTGCAGATAGAGAAAAGCTGTTGCTTGCTTAAATGTTCAGCTCATTTAGCTCTACAAAAGTCTCCATAGGGTCGAAGTTGTCAGATGACCCCTTATAGGGGTTACGGCCCCTAAAATGATGTTTTTTCATGTTTTTGGCCTATAGAAAGAAACCTATTGCAGATAGAGAAAAGATTTTGCTACTTAAATGTTCAGCTCATTTAGCTGTACAAAAGTCTCCATAGGGTCAAAGTTGTGAGATGAACCCTTATAGGGATTACGGCCCCTGAAATAATGTTTTTTCGTGTTTTTGGCTTATTGAATGAAAACTATTGCAGATAGAGAGAAGCTGTTGCTTGCTTAAATGCTCAGCTCATTTAGCTCTACAAAAGTCTCCATAGGATCGAAGTTGTCAGATGACCCCTTATAGGGGATACGGCCCCTAAAATAATGTTTTTTCATGTTTTTGGCCTATAGAAAGAAAACTATTGCAGATAGAGAAAAGCTGTTGCTTGCTTAAATGTTCAGCTCATTTAGCTCTACAAAAGTCTCCATAGGATCGAAGTCGTCTGATGACCCTTAATAGGGGTTACGGCCCCTAAAATAACGGTTTTTAGTGTTTTTGGCCTATAAAATGAAAACTATAGTAGATAAAGAAAAAAACAGTTGCTAGCTTAAATGTTCAGCTCATTTAGCTCTACAAAATATAGGGTTGACATCAAGACCATGTGAGCGATTTAGGCTCCTGGGAGCCTCTTGTTAAGTTTTGTGGCCCCCCAGGTCAGGTATACTTGATACAACTTCGTGCACCAGCATTGATTTTAAAAACTGAAAAATGGAAAACAATTTTTTGTCATGGTTTCCCAGTGATTGTTGCTTTAGTCGTCTAGCGATTGACCACAGATGACACGATTGACCACAGATGACAGTTAAGTGAATGTTATTCTAACCGAAGACCAAAAATAATGTGTGTTTCTGGTTTCATGCCTGAAGAAATATGTTAGGTTGGTCAGCATTTTTTCATTTTTGACCAGATTTCATATAGGAAAAATTCATGTTATAAAATTATGAATGTCGGGTGATCATCAGCATGAAGTCCCATTACAAAAGATGTGATCTCAGGTCTATCGCTCATCTACTTCCTGTTAAACGAAACCCGGTCTTTTCGTACCCATATTATTTTGACCTTTGGTGAATGGCAAGTAGGCAAGGAATAGCAATGAAAAGTCTAGAGTGAGTATCAAAAAGTAGGTAGGTAGGAAAACCAGAAGCCGCATATTTCTTTTTATTTTGCCTTACCTTTGAAATACCAACAAAATAAACCTTTACCTACGAACATACAATAATAACAAAATATTAGACGTACGTGTATATACAAAACAAGTTCTGACAAGATTGCTGGTTTCAAAGTGGGAGAAACATAAATGAACATTTATAAAACTGGTTTTTTGGGGGACCAATTTGTCTCTGAATGCATTTTTTATAGCAATAACACACAGTGAACTTCAGACCAATAAAAGCCCATTTGACATGCATGCGAAACCTTAGACACTTACAATAAGAGTAAGAGCTAGAGAACACTAAAGGCTAGCTAGGAATTCTGATTGCTTACCAAATGTAAAGAAAAGTAAAGTATCATTATACAAGTCTAAATGACTATCTGTAAAGTTTTCAAAGAAGATTTTATCGAATGACCAAACAAAAACTGATCACGGACTGTAATGAACTTAAAAAAAATCTGAATTTCAAATCCCAGTTCCTGCTCACTTTCCACCCCCCATCCTCCCCGAAAAAAACACTAGAACACATTGAGTGCAAGTCTCTCTTGGCGAATTGAACTTTTATCGATTTGATTTTTAAAGTGTGTTATTTTTTTTTTGCTTTATACAAGATTAACAATAGGGAGAAGGTTGGGTCCAAAAAATTAGTTTAACCCCGCCACATTTTATATGTGCCTGTCCTAAGCATAGAATCCCTGTCAAAGCTTTTGTTTGTCCCTGTCAGCTTTCTGTTTTTTGTGCTATGTCCAGAAATGGTAATGTAGGGATTTGTTTGAATCGTGTGAATTGTATTTTTAGTCTTTGGCCGATTTAAATTGTCGTTTCTTAATCTTATTCATCGTCTATTAATGGTATGAACAAAGAAAGATAATCCATTACAATAAAACATCAAAATCATGGAATAACTTTTATTAACAGGCAATAACCAGTGATAGAAAAAATAAATAAATTTAAATATGTTTATAACATAGAATAAAAAATGGTCTTGGAAACATGTATAATAACGAAATACTGTCAACAAGACAAAAAGGTACATTGCATTAAATTTGGAGGTGTTAAACAATAAAAATGATGAGTATTTCCAAGACTAAACTGCTCTTGTGGTGTTCATTCTACTTGATAGAGCTTAACTCAGAACTTAAATTGTATTCAAATATCTTTTCATATTTAGATTTAAAATGACTTTATGTTTCCTTTCATATTACAGCCATATACACTTAGAAAGCAACCCCTTGATATTAAGTACTGATGCCGGATGATAATGGGCAAGAAATCTTATTTTTACATTATACTTTTTTAATATTTCAAATTTTACATTTTATTTGATATGATTGATTATTATTTAACCAATAAGCGTATATGTCTGTGATATAGAGGGACTAGCTTAAAGTATAAAGTATGTAAATTATCATTTTAACATTCAACGTTTCATTAGACATTGAAGTCAATAAGTAGTTAACAAAATTTAGGAAATTGATCAATGTAGCATTTTGTAATTGTAAAAAGTTTTGCTCCTAATTTTAAATCAAACCTGGAATTTTGAAAGATACCTTTAAAAAGTTAAGTTTATATAAAGCTAAACTCTCAATATTGTTAAACCCATCCGTTAAATGGACACCAAAAGAGCGATAAAACATGGCGACCGAACCAAAGGTTGTCCTAATTTTTAGGAGAAATACGTTACCCCGACTTTTTTATTTTAATCCTCACAAAACATGCAACGCTATACCAAGATAGTTCTTTGTCAAGACCGAAATTCAAACTCGTTTCCCATTTTCCTTTATGTATAACTATTTCTGTTTGAAATTTTAAGTTTTCCTTAGATAAAGCAATTCATTAATATTTTTAAAAGATTTGTATTTAAAAAAATATATAGCTTAATAGCTTTTACTCAAATATAAATAATTAATTGCAAACAATCGACAACCAAGTTAAAGAATGTTTTGGTATTTTTTAATGAGAAGTTAAAGTGAATTTCCACCACGTCGAGGTAACGTATCTTTATTTTCATCCAACTAACTTTTGCATTTTTTTTTCATAAGTTTACGAATTAACATGGTCTTTTATAATTCACTGATGAATTCTAAATAATATGGCTTTTAAAACAGTTATTTTTTAATTTATTAAAATGCACAACCCATTGAACTATAAAACAAAAAAATATTTTTTTATCTCATGTTGGAATTTTAAACCTTTTTTATTTAATTATTTTAAGTCATTGTTAATATAAAACAATCTCTTGCAAAGTTAGTTGGTTAATGATTCATTCGGTTATTGTTTATATTTTGTTGCACAGTACACATTTCCAATATTAGAAGTAGGACACGCGTTACATCCGGTTTCCGATAGCGTATTAATTTGTTGTCCCTCAAACCACGCACAGTCACAACCGGTCTGTTGCAGTTGCCTTGCTTCCGCCAGCTGAGCAGCTGTTGCTATGGTTGTCTTTTCAGCTACACAAGCAGCAACAGCTTCATCATAAGTGTAACCCTCTGACTTGGTTAACAGTTTTAGTACGTATCCTAAAGAAAAAAATAATATATGATTATGAGAGAAGCACAGGAATATCGGTGGAGTTTTTGGATATCATAAACCCTCTGACTTAGTTAACAGTTTTAGTACGTATCCTAAAGAAAAAATAATATATAGGATTATGAGAGAAGCACAGGAATATCAGTGGAGTTTTTGGATAACATAAACTCTAAAAATTAAAATAAATGTACAAAAATCAAATAAAAAGAGTTATTCAAAATATAAATAGATGATTATATCCATATAATGTCAATGCACCCACACTAAAATACAAAAGTTGGAGTCAACAAGTTGACAGTCTGTACATTGATTACTTACCACAGAACAAGTTGTCAAAGTAAGCCTTAGTACCAGTAGGGCAGTCCATACATTGATTACTTACCACAGAACAAGTTGTCAAAGTAAGCCTTAGTACCAGTAGGGCAGTCAATACATTGATTACTTACCACAGAACTAGTTGTCAAAGTAAGCCTCAGTACCAGTAGGACAGTCCGTACATTGATTACTTACCACAGAACAAGTTGTCAAAGTAAGCCTTAGTACCAGTAGGACAGTCCGTACATTGATTACTTACCACAGAACAAGTTGTCAAAGTAAGCCTTAGTACCAGTAGGACTGTCCGTACATTGATTACTTACCACAGAACAAGTTGTCAAAGTAAGCCTTAGTACCAGTAGGGCAGTCCATACGTTGATTTCTTATCACAGAACAAGTTGTCAAAGTAAGCCTTAGTACCAGTAGGACAGTCCATACATTGATTACTTACCACAGAACAGGTTGTCAAAGTAAGCCTTAGTACCAGTAGGACAGTCTATACATTGATTACTTACCACGGAACAATTTGTCGAAGTAAGCCTTAGTACCAGTAGGACAGTCTATACATTGATTACTTACCACAGAACAAGTTGTCAAAGTAAGCCTTAGTACCAGTAGGACAGTCCATACATTGATTACTTACCACAGAACAAGTTGTCAAAGTAAGCCTTAGTACTAGTAGGACAGTCCATATATTGATTACTTACCACAGAACAAGTTGTCAAAGTAAGCCTTAGTACCAGTAGGACAGTCTATACATTGATTACTTACCACGGAACAATTTGTCGAAGTAAGCCTTAGTACCAGTAGGACAGTCTATACATTGATTACTTACCACAGAACAAGTTGTCAAAGTAAGCCTTAGTACCAGTAGGACAGTCCATACATTGATTACTTACCACAGAACAAGTTGTCAAAGTAAGCCTTAGTACTAGTAGGACAGTCCATATACTGATTACTTACCACAGAACAAGTTGTCAAAGTAAGCCTTAGTACCAGTAGGACAGTCCGTACATTGATTCTTATAATACTGAGTCGAAGAGGCGCAACAAGTGTTGGTTGACCTTTTATCCGGACGTCTATTGAATATATTACTGAAAAAATGAATATACATGAAGTAACAGCGAAAAGATAAAACGACAGTCTAAAACACCAATTCTTGCCATAATATCAATTATTAGTCGTAGGGTGCTTATTTTCGTGGTTTTCGAGGGTATCAGTTAATCATGAAAATAGTCCACCGAAGTGTTATTTTTACATTGATTCCTATAAGCCACATGAATAAACCACGAATTGAAAAATCCAACGATATTTTTTGTTTGTCAATCACGGAAATTGATTCCCACGAAATAAATGTAGCAGTAGTACTGATTACTGTTACTCCTGCAATACTTTAAAAAAGGGAAATTTTCACGATCATAAAAAAATTTGCGAAAATATCCCCTCACTTAAATTACATTTTGAAGGACCCAATATTCAATTATCTAATAAAACGCGAAACTTAAACCTCGCGAATACATTTTGGTACTTTAAACGCGAAATTTAAACCACGCGAAATTATCCCCTTTTATAACATTTGTCGAGTAAAAACGGGCATTATATACTGAATTTTAAGAAGCAGAGAAACCAATGGGGTATCCGAATGTCGAAAGTCCGTAAGGGCAGAGACAAAACCAGTAAACACCAACAAAAACAGACAACACGCAAAACACGAAAACACAAAACAACTGAACATCAATCAACAACGCGAACTCCAGTCGAAACAAAGAGTGAACTCAGGTGCCCCAAAAGAGTAAGCAGTTCCTGCTTGCTATAGCACACCGTCGCATTGCCAATAGTCAATTCAGCGTATCAAATCCGGTAGAGGAAGACAAAACAAAACTCTATGACAAACCAACATCTGCACTCATCTGAGAGATCGAAATCCCATATTTGTTAACAAGTACATGATGTCTTCCGTAAAATTTCTTGAGTGAAGACAGAAACCGAGGAGCAACATAACCTTGTGTGCGCAATTTTGAAGTCCCGCACACTCTGTAGTAACGAATTAATTGAGATAAGTAAACTCCATAAGCTGGAGGGGACGGAATGTTGCTACACAAGAAGGGAAAGTTGACGATTGGAAAGTTGAAGTCATCACATTTGTTATAGAGCCTTGTTGAAAGTCTTCCTTGAGAGTCAATTTTGAGATGTAGATCTAAATATGAAGCAAACTTCCTAGAATCCGTAGTGTCCTTAATCTCAAGCTCCTGGGGATGTATGAGATGGAGAAAGTTATCAAATCGAGAATTGTTTAGTGAAAGGACATCATCAATATAACGGAATGTGAGGTTGAAAGAGAGAGCTAGTCTACGATCCTTTTTTGTCTAGAAGAGATTGTAAGAAGTCTGATTCATATGAATAAAGAAACGGAAATCAGCAAGCAGAGGTGCACAATTAGTGCCCATTGGAATCCCTATTGTTTGCTGAAAAACACGTCCACCAAACTGAAAAAATATTTTGTCGATAAGAAAGTTGAGCATGTCGATTATTTGGTCTTCTGTAAATTTGTTCTTTTTCTTAGACTCATTGATGACAAAGTAAGGCTTGGTATAATCGACTGCTAGATATTTGTACCTGCGTTTTCCATTCTTTTTGAAAAAGCTGCGTTTAATCAGCAGTGCCAATCGCGATTTCAGTTGTTTATGTGGAATAGAAGTGTAAAGTGTGGAGAAATCGAATGTTTTGATGCTGTTACAAGATGAAACTGATTTAGAGTTAAGAATCTCCATCATTTAGAATTCTTCAGGATCCACATTTGATTGACACCATTTCTAGAATAACGACAATCGTAATATTTCTGGAGGCCGGATTTTATTGCCGTAAGTATTGAAGTCAACAGAACGTAAAGAGGTTTAGTTGTACATTATGATGACCCTGCAATGAAGCGCTGTTTGTATGGATTTTTATGTAATTTAGGCATCCAATACAGGGAAGGACTGTCATCATTATTGGCACCAACAGAAAGGCCGAAGGAGGAAATGACAGGTTTGTGATTGTCTATGATTTCCTCCTTAGACAGTGCTGTAGCTGTGTATGTGGTGCTATTGCTGGTACAACCGACCCCCCCCCCCCCCCCAATTCAGCTGTAAAACATTCGATATAGTGTTTCTTGCATACAAAAAATGATGTCATTTGGTGCTTTAAATTTTTCAATCTGTCCTATATGATGTTAAAATCTGCGATAATACCTACATTGTGACATGTTATTTATATCTAGATTGTGTCGTTTTTTTAATGATTTAAAATTTAATATTATTTATAACTTAATATTAATATAATAGTCAATTCAAATCCACGTCATGACAAAAATGTATTCTTTTTTTAGATTACAAACACTCAAGCCATTTCATTTTTTTTGACTGTTTGTAGAGAATGCTCCATAATAAGAATAGTACCTAAGTTGTGATTTTGGCTTTGGGCGAAAAAAAAAATTAAAAAGACAGCTAGAAATCTGTACCATAGATCCTGCAAACCTTTGTCTATATAATAATTCTCTAACTTAATAAAAAGATAAAAGTCTCACCGACGTGATCTCTTTCGTCGACTAGAATCTCCGAGATTTTGTGAATCCACAGAGCAGAATTTTATTCCAGCACGTATTTTAAAATTTTCCACTGGAGCATCAAGTCCATGGTTAAACCCCGTCATCTGCAGGTAGTATTTGGTATATATCGATGGTAACGGTCTATTCGTAGTTCTCCAAGTCATGTGGTCTAAAAATAGAAAAAAAGTATGTTCAAAATCTAAATGCGTCCGACCATACATACCTCTCTCTTTTTTACTGGTCTTTAGAAGTTTCTTTAAAATTGGCATAATATTTCAGGCCTCGGCGCCACGAAAAAAATCTTAAGTCTGAGAATAATCTAAGGCGCCGGGGCCTGATCTTAATTCATGTATATGTGGGGCTTGTTTAGGGGGGGTACCAATATCCCATATCCCCATAAATTTTTCATTAAATATCCTGTATCCCAAAAAGTGTTTTTCCAGTATCCCATATCCCTGTAAAAAATATTGACAAAAATATCCCATATCCCAGTAAATTTTGCCTCAAATATCCCGTATCCCACTAAGAAAATGTGTGAATTTTCCATATCCCAATATACCCTAAACAAGCCTCATATGTTATCATACTCCTCTCCCTGACACAACCTAGTATATGGTGGTCTATAGTGTTACAAGGGCAAAAAACAAACTAATTCATTGAGCCATGGACAAAAAAAAAGACCAGACCAATTTCTATAAAATTGCAAATAATGCGATGTGGAATAAGTGTATGCGACACAGCCCACATAATTAGCGGCAATTAATAAAAATAATGGACAACACCCAAAGACGAACTTATCTTATTATCTTAAAAACAAATAAAAGACCAGAATTCATACTCGATTAGTCATCAATAACTGTTGTAGTATATTCTCCAACTCCAACTCTTATCAAAAGTAGGGATGGTAGAATACATGATGTCAAGAGTAGATCGAGTTTAATTGCGACAGAATGACAGGGATACATTAAAAATGAATGTATTATATCTTAGGGTGCAGCCATTTGATTTTTATGGGGGAATATGGATATTTTCTTCGTCCTGCCTTTTTATATTTTCGGAAAAAGTCGAGCCTGGAATTTATTTTGCGCGCTAGCACGTGCAATTTTTATTTTATTTCTAAAGCAACTATACATTTTTTTTGGAAAAAATCCCATCCTGCTTTTTTCTACTCAATGCACTGTTCCTTTTATTTCAAGTTTCACCGGTACCATAGCCTCCCCCTATAAAAATTAAATGGTTACTCCCTTATTTACATTTCGTATCTTTAACAAATCTATGGCGCAAGGATTTACCCTACTGATTTAAAAAAAATACTCCATAAGTCTGATCTGGAATCAGTTCATATTCAACCAAATCACGTGATATAATCTTCCTTTTTCATGATATAAAAAAGAATGGCTATGATCAATAGTGGAACCATCTGTCCAGTAATGGAGGAATCTTGCCTTTACAGTACACAACTGACCTGAGATAAGGTCAATATGTTTCCCGCAAATTCTTGAGAAAGTGTAGAGGGTTATGCATTTTGGGCTACATTTAATGTTTGTGTAAATGGAACTTGGTTTATGGGTCAAATAGACGTTGATTTATCCTACAGTGCTCCCAATTGGTAGAAACATGCTATTTGATCTAGATCTTAAAAATGGGGCTTACAGTAGGAAACTGATATTTTAGGTTTTTTTCCACTTTCATTTTTCATGCAAAAAGTAAAATTTGATTGAATTTATCCCAGATTGGTACCCAATTGTGGCTGGTTTTTGGATATGCTACTCAAAGGTCTATTATCAACAAAATCATGTCTCAGATTTTAGATTAAAGCTTTAGAAAATATTTTATGGCACATTCAATATAGTGAACCCTTATGCAATAAAGCTTTTTTTTATATTGTAGTTTATTTATGTAGGTGTCATTATAAAGGGTAACATTTCTTTTTTCTAATAGTGTCTCATCTATTGAAATTGGTGAACTCATAAAAAAGTTATGTAGGTTTAAAGTGTGATGGTTGGACTAAAAACAACCTTGGTATGGTGCTACCTTAAATGACTAGCGCTGTTGGAGTTCAAGTTTAATTTTCGGTAGTTATTCATTAAAGCCGATCCAGTATTGTCCAGTGTATTTATAACTCTTGATTTTACTTGACATCATCTAAATTTTACTGGACATGATTTAAATTTTACTGCAAGGAAAATATTCTCAATTCATACTGAATTTCTAAAAATATTGGACACTTTGAGAGTTAAGTAAATTCAGTATTTGTTAATAAATTTTGTTCGATCCAGAAGTGAAATGTTCTAGAATCATGTTACAATGGATACCTTTTCACAAAGAAATGGTTTAAATTGGCCTGAATAAGGAACTGACAGTCAAATCGTGTTTATAAAGATGGTGGGATCAAGCAAAGGAAATCTTTCAGGATTTAGAGGGGTTTATAAACTCTAAATAAGGGACTGAAAATAAGGATTTTAAATTCATCCTAAAAGACTGTACAAAACATTGATCTGAAAGTGTTAACAAACCGGAAGTGTCAGGGCAGTAATCTCCCATAGACGGCCTCGTGTTGACTCCACATTTTTCATACGGGTTCCTTATGGTGGTAGTAGCTCGATCACAGTTTTCAGAGTACTGGAAGGTAATGTTTGGATTGGTTCTAATGCCATTTACAGCCACGTTGTCGTTGATGACGTAAGTGGTGACCTCTGTAGGGTTCAGTTTGTTTCCATCGTTTGTTGGTACTGCTATTACCTCGATCTGTAACACAATGTAATGAAGGGTATAGATACTGATAATGAATGGGGGGCACAAAATCCTGTGCTTTTACATATCCTTGTTTTTGTTGTTTTTTTCGATTCTGTTAATGTTCGTCATTGTACACAGTTCTTTACAAGGCAAAACACCAGAGATATTGTAGATCTAAAAGACCCTGACTTGGTGCAGGCATTTAAAAAAAATGGTAGGATGACTTCAGTTAAATATCACCAAACCTTCCTATTTCATTGAGGTCCTAAGAATCTGTACTATTAACACAAAATACAGTACGGAATAATAAACAAATATGTTTGCTTTTGGTTTCCCTACCTACAAAGTTTTACATGGCTCTTTGCTTTGACATTTGTTTTTAAATGCAAAGGGAAATAATTCCTACCTACCGACCCTATTTTTTAAGCATGAAACGAAAAACAAACATTTCTTTAATCTGGAAAATTTAACGTGTATTATTATTATTATTAACATGCTCCTTTGATACGAACTTAAACCCCTTTCTAGCAAGTACCAAAGAAAAGCTCATGTCTTTAAAAACAAAATCCAAACTAGACTTTGCATAAAGTTGATCTCGGTCAGCCTTTTAAAAGAATTCCAATTAACCCGGTTGAGAAAATGAATTTTATTTAAGAATTGATACTGATTATATTTTTATTGTGAGTTATTTATCAGTTTAACATCAATTAGAATTTGACAATTTGTTCACATTCAACCTTACAAGGGCTAACAAAGAATCTAGTGAGAACGCATTCCTATCTTATCAGCGATTAAAGTAAATAAAGTAACATACATACCCCTCTTCTCTTGATTTCAGCAGGTGGAACGGGAACATAAATGTGAATACCATCCAAGAAGTATCGAAAGTTCCTTTCTGATTCCAGAAGTCCGGCGTTATCCACCAACCATTGGCTGTTGGGGATCTGGAAAGGAACCAGTTCTCCTGTATATAACTTCTTCAGATCAACGTATGAAAAGTCAGTGGCGAGGTTGGAAGCATTTACAGGCTTTGTGGGGATATCGATGTATTTATAGCCTGCCGTACAAGTCGGATCGGAGGCTGAGATAAGTTTGTCGAGGTTAGTAGCCATTCCGTTACATTCTGGGTGAGGATTCCCGCGCCAGTACTCGTACAAATCACACAGTTGATATAAGTTTATGGTTTGTTGCATTTTGTACGATATCCCAGACACAGCAGCAAAAGCTGTTAATTCGGCCTCTGTAATGCCATTTATATTAGTTTCTGCTGGTCCTTCGCCAAGTTTTTTAGCCTCATGAATTCTGGTCAAACTAATCATAATTTGAGCCATTGTTTCCATAAGTTCAAACTGAAAGTCGAATATTTCCACCTGGCAGGCCACGATCTTTGCAGCTAGTTCTTTTCCATCCTGACATCTATGACGGTAGGCCGAGGCAGCGCGAGCACCAGCAGCTACTGCTCCTTCCGTTTCTGATATTCCGTCACAAATGCCGTCTATAAAGCCATTCCAATACTGTTCCAGACCAGCCAGATCGCTGGGACTAACGGCAGGGCTGTAGGCGTTGTACTGCACAAGGAAAGCGTCTTGTGCATCTTTGAATTCCTGGCTCTCAGAATCAGGGTCATGGATTGTAGTATTTATCAAGTAATGTACGTTCGTCAATACTTCCTGGTTAGAGTCCAAACCGGCTTTAACTCTGTTATTTTCTTCTATTAGTTTTGGTAACTCTTCTATAGCATATCCAGCCTCAGTTACACGCCTCGCCCCTCTTGCGATATCCTGTCCAGCAGTTAAAATATCAGCAACATTGCCACCATCCAGCAGCCAACTCAGGGGGTTTCCCGCTTGAATCATTTGTACGACCATTTTAGCCACCGCGTATGCCAGGTCCGCCACGGCAGTTACCATGTAAGTTGCTAAAAGACCTCCTAGATTGCTTCCAAGTTCCTCAGCATAACTATCTATTTTTTCTCCGTAGGTAGTTATTTTACCTTGTAAGAAAGCGACATCAGCCTGGAGTTTTTTCGTTTCCGTTTCTGCTATGGTCGTGAAGTACTCGCCAAGCTGTTGCATTCGCTCTTGTAGGCTATTTTGGATGTCCACCACCACGGCTGCCAGACTGAAAGCATACTGTTGCTGTAATACCATGATTTGGGCGTTTCTAGACTGTTCAATATACGTCCTGAGGTAACTGATATCCTTATACAGGACCTTTCTCTCTCTTGGACCAACAACAGCGGTAGTGTATGTTACCATAAACAGTCTGATATCCTTGAATACGTTTCCACATGTACATAGAAGCCAGGAGAAGGTTGGAAACTGTGCCGTAAAGTCACAAGGTAGCCTGTTTGAATTTGGTAATATTGTCATCAGTTTTTGGGCAAAGGTTAGGTCATTTTGTCGGAAATCGTCGTACATCTTGGCAATGATTCTTGACAGGAGCTCTTTAACGGCTTCTTCTTGTGTATCACTATGGAAGAGCGAGGCTATATCCTGAGGTGCCACTGTCCACTTAGTAAAGAAAAGCAAGTTAGTGGCATCTTTGAAATGCTGCCAGTCCGCATTATTGGATCCCCAATTAGCTGCAGGTACCATATTACATAGCTCTTCAACCGTGTCAACGATCTCAAAATACGGTTTCAATTCACAAAACGGCTCCGTTGACCTTAGCATGCAGTTATAACGGACTGTTTCTCTCAGATTTTTTACAGTGCTACTGGATAATGCCGCCGGCCACTTACAAAACTTATCCCTATTGGTTATAAGGTGGCTCCATTTAGCCAAGTATTTCATTACAGCGTACGGTTTTTTATTGCTGAGTGCCACAGGTCCACAATCTAAGCTGAGAAAGACGTTGTCCAGAAACCAGGTGGAAAGGTATACGATAAACATATACTTGGCATCGAGATGGGTGCTCACTACAGTTTCCAGCTTCACCAGATCTTCCTTAAATTGATCTTTTATCTTAGTAATTCTATAGTAGGCACATTCAGGGGTGTAGCTATCAATTTGCATCAGGGCAGTACAATTATCAGCATCCGCTTCCGCCATCCTCTGGTCATGCGTAGTCCCTGCGCCAAATATAGAAACCCCGGCAGCCTCGCGGTATTTATCAAATTGCGTTTCAAATTCGGAAATCTTTGGTCCATTTTCACGCCCAGGAAGGGCAAAGATCAGGCAAAATTGTCGTAAAGGTGTGTTCGATTTGAGCGCTGAGGAATCATTGAGTTTTACTAAACAAGATAAGAGGACTAAGGTACAGACCGTAAGCAGTCGCGTGGAAGTCATTGTCCTAAAAATAAATTGTAATACAACGTAAGACTAGTACAGTCATGGCATACAGTACAAAACTATGAAAATGACATACATACATATATATATATGTGTCAGCCGCAATAAGCAAAATTCAGGCATTAAGCCTATTACCTATGCAATAAACAAATGCCTAATCATTTACTAATTGCCTAAAAATTTTAGGCATTAGGCTTATTTCTAGTGAGAAATATGCATTTTGGAAATTTTAAAAGCAGCACAAGCGCCAAAAAAATAATTTGTAAATAAGCAGATCACAATTATGAGACCGATGTTCTCTCTCTGGCTTGCATCAACTCATACTTTGCACTAGAAGAGGCCAATACTACACGTGACCAGAACTTTAACAATACACATAACGTAGGTAATGTCTAATCTTACAATACAATTGACAACAAAGTTCCAGACAATAAATTTTGCTACGCCTGACGCGCGTTTCGTCTATTCAAGACTCATCAGAGGCGCTCTACCAAAAATATTGAAAATGCCAAACACTGTATGAATATGAAGAGCATAGAACAGTATAACCAAAAATACCAAACTGGGGAACCAAATTATTACCAAGATATTCAACCTATGTCTGGGGTAGGAAGAACCAATGAACGTGGTTGATTTTTGAAGTAGTTTGATAAAAAAAAGAGTCTTATTGTAAAGCCAATTAGCCTACGACATCAAAATATGTAACTGTTTTAAAACAAATGTGAGAGTTGTCATATATATATGGCGTTAGACAATCAGCCTAATGACGGCCTATATTTGTCAGGCATTAGGCTTATTTCCTAGTCTTTATGCTTAATGCCTGGTTCAATTTAGGCAATTATCTTAGTGACAAGGCATTAGCTTATTGCCTAGGTATTAAGCTAATGCCTGATTTTGCTTATTGCCGCTATCACATATTAACAAATTGAAAAAGGGTTAGGGTTAGGGGAAGTCGTTAACTTATTTTTATCATAAACATATATACCTTATTGAAAAATTTAATAGTACACGTCGAATTTTGATTGTAAAAGGAATTTCCCATCCCAATTTTCATATTAATGTTATTTTTAAAGCAAATAAATTTAAAAACCACCCTTTTGGAATGCAAAACTGGCTTTAAACTTTATTGCATGAACTGTGTGACGTGATGTGTCAGATTTTAAATCGACATACTTGATTTTTTACATCAGTCGAAAAATGCTTCTTAGCTAGCTGTTAGTAACTTCAAGTGTTCTCAAGAGAGTATCTCTACGTCCTGTTAATTTCTTTTTGTCCTTTTTGAATAGAACTTCTATTGATTTGAATTTTACTGTGTGTTAGTTTGTTCTTTGTTATTTTTTATCAATATGGGGAAGGTTGGCGCCAAAAACACTAGTTTAATCTCGCCACATTTTAAATGTGCCTGTCCTAAGCCAGGAATCTTTATCAAAGCTCATGTTTGTATTTCGTCGAGTTTATGTTAATTGTTATTTTTTGCCAAGAAGAGGGTCTTTCATATCACTTTAGGATGCATAGCAATGGTCACATTGAAGGCTGCTGGCTGTTTTCCATTGTGGATTTTTGTAAATTGTCGCTTTTTTGTAGGTTGTGTCGTGTACACTTATTCCACATCTCATTATCTTCTAGAGAAAATATGGAACAAACCAACAAATGTCATAGTTAGTAATAAAAACATCTTATATTTAATAATGGAATAATACAATAAACAGCGTTGACAATTGTCAAGACTAAATAGGGTCTCCCTTCTTCAAGTTCAAATGGCCGATCTAATAAGAGACAGTCTCAATTTCTTCAGGTGTTGACGGGTCTAAAATTTGTATTAGTTTTTCATTATTGTGCAGATTGGGTAAAAATCTAAAAGGTTTTTTTTAGAAATTTAACCCTTTCCTTTTTCATCTAAAGCATTACAGATTTCGCATAGTCTCAAATGCCTGGAGATTTTTCAATATCTACCAGTTTCAATCAATTATTTATGGTCATTAATTCTAAACTTTGTTATTTTTTACGTTTTTTTTTTTATTTTGATGTTTTTGGTAAAACTCCATTTGATTTTTGTTACTCAAGAACAACTCTTGTCTTCTGTTAAATTCTCTATTTTACAACTAGTGATTTTTTTATAATATTCAGTCACATTGGCTTTAATTACTTTTTTGACTTGTTTCTTTATTGGATCCAAACTGATGTTTTGTATATTAGTTTCTTCCAAAATATTAAAATAGTATATATTATTTAATTTAAACTAGGAATACAGTCAGACAGACAATGTTCGAGGCCCTCGAATGCATGAAAATAAAGATTAATTTGCAAAATTTCTTTCAAGTTTTTTTTTTTTTTAAACAATGGTCACTTGTCGCTGCTTTGCTTCCTTGATTAACCCTCTTGGTGCGGGAACCGATTCCAGAGGCATTGCTAAAAGTGTTTGAATAAAATGCGATTTATTGTACAATCTATCACCAGAGGGAGCATCTATCGCTCCCTCTGGTGATAGATTGCGTTAGACGCATCCCATCCCCGAAAAAAACCGCCATAAATTAAATAGTTAAACTGTTCAAAGAAAAGCTTTATTAGTTAAAACAAACCATTTTTGAAGCAATTTCATAGAGTAACGAGATGACACTTAAAAAATCTTTAAATTACAAACATATTTTTCATAGTTGTTTTAATTTTTCAGTCAACCATTTGCAGAATAAACAATATTATCATATGTTAATAACGGAACAAGAAAAGCTCTTTTACATAAAAAGCTTATTGATATCTTTTTATTTAATTTCATATCTGTTTTTACACTTTGACAAAGCTTTCGTATGTACTTGTCTTTTTGATGTTTTCTGTTCCTTGTTAAAGAAGGTGTGACTATCTGTGACCATGGGCAAATTGCAGAACCGCAAGCAGCGCCTACTGACCTCGTTGAAGGCTGTTGGTGGTTGTCCATTGTGGTTTTTTTTTAGTTGCCGCTTGACTGTGGGCTGTGTCGCGTATGCTTATTCAACATCTCATTATTTTTTACTGATTATTGTTATAGCGAAAAGTAAACGATACCCCTTGTATGTTCGGTTGAAAAACACTTTTTTATTCGGTCATTTCACTGCTTTCATTCATGTAGGAAATGCGCCATATTATTTCAATCATAACTTTATTTCATGTTAGAGTATATAGACTTCTAGAAAAGAGAAATAGGGAAATTTAACAACAAAACGCAAATGGAATTTATCAAAAGGTCATACAATAAACAATGAATTCGATCTCAAAGGATGAAATAAAGGGTAGCTAAACTTAAAACAAAACTATCTTTAAGTGAACTTGTTCAAAAATGAAAAATAATGTTAAATGAGAATTGAGCAAAATAAAAAAAACAACCACTTACCTTCCCGCAAAGCTTTTTCTTTGTAAACTTCTGCTTCAATTTCAGGCCTTTAATACGAAACGATTCCCTCGTAGTTCTGAGCATCCATTGGTCAATCAGATAAGTCCTTACTCGAATGTTATATTCTTTCTGATAGGTTAAACACAACAGCTATTTTGATTAGCTGATAAAACGAAATGAATTAAAGTGATACGTGGACATTTGACAAATATGAAAAAGTGTATACGAAATTAAAGGGAACAGGTACAATAAGCCGTAATTCTGAGAAAAAAGCCAAGTTTTGAAAGTCTTGTCCTGCTAATATTAAATGTCTTGATTGGGTTTAAAAGTAGCGAATATATTTATATAATAATAATAACAATAATAGTAATATTAAAAAAATCAACACATAATAAAATAATAACGATATCAAAGTGATAAAGCGTTTTAAAGGACAGTTTTAGCATTTTTTTTTGTTAAAATGAATACATTTGAATAATCAAATTACACATTGAAATGTAACGTCTTATGCTGTAAGTAAGAACATAGCGAAACCGGAAGCCGTATAACTCCATCTAGTCTGAAAACAGCAAACCAGGTTAACAAAAATCAAACGCTTTGGTGGATCCAGAAACTATCAAACGAGAGGGCGTATAATCTTCTGGGACCTCTTGTTTCATTCAGCTCCTTACCAAATTTTCCTGCTAAACGAGAGGGCGGATGCCCGGCACACTGGTTCTAAATTCGCATTTGAAACGACTGCTTCAGTCAAGCAAGTTGCTTTACAATAAAAACAGATAAGTAATGAATTCACAAAATTAAGAGAAGAAAAAATAAACCTTTATCATAATACAGAGGGGAAATGGCCAAAGTATGTCATAATACAATTGAGAAATAGTGCAAAATTGGCCAAAGTATGTGATGATACAATCGAGAAATAGTGCAAAAATGGCCGAAGTATGTGATAATACATTCGAGAAATATTGCAAAAATGGCCAAAGTATGTGATAATGCAGTCGAGAAATAGTGCAAAATGGCCAAAGTATGTGATGATGCAATCGAGAAATAGTGCAAAAATGGCCAAAGTATGTGATGATACAATCGAGAAATAATGAAAAAATGCCAAAGTATGTGATAATACATTCGATAAATATTGCAAAAATGGCAAAAGTATGTGATAATGCAGTCGAGAAATAGTGCAAAATGGCCAAAGTATGTGATGATGCAATCGAGAAATATTGCAAAAATGGCCAAAGTATGTGATGATGCAGTTGAGAAATATTGCAAAATAGCAAAAAGTATGTGATGAAAATAGTGCGAAAATAAAATAGAAAATACTGAATAAAGTACGTCCCAGCTTATATACATGGATTATCAAATACATATGAAATAATTGAAGTCTTTTAATTGTCAAGTTGGTCACCAAAATCTTTCGCTGACTGATGCTGAAAGAGATGGGGTTCCTTAAGCTGGAAAACTTGTTATTTTGTCGCACATTTTCTGCAAAAACAGGTCCCATTTTATCTAGAACTCTCGAATTTTTTGGACCTAACTGTAAAACCTCTTTTGTTTTTGGAAATATTCTATATGTTATTAATACTTAATTAACATATGTTTAAACGATTCATAGATAGAACTCTTTTAATGGTTAATAAAAACAATTCCACGTACTAAAATTAGCAATTTTAAAGACAACATCACTTTGGTAACACATGTGAGCCCGAAATGAAATGAACCATCCAATAATATCGTATCAAAAAATCTCTCTTTATTAAACATTAATACTCTGAAGTCTTTATTAAATTAACCATGTGTCCTTTTCATTGTTGCTAAAAAAAACCAGTCCTTTTCGAAATAAATCGCACTCCTTCCAAAAGAAAAAGAAAACTGCATGTAACACCATTACCCCCCCCCCCCTCCCCCCCAAAAAAAACATACAAAAAAGACGAAAGTTTTTTTTATTCAAGGTAATTTTTTAAATTGTACGGTTATTAATCATTTTACTATGTCCTCTATCTAAAAAAAAAACCCACAACATTAAGCGAGAGAATGCACAGTAAAATAAATCTACATGATTAACAGTAAAGACTTAAGAATACCGGTACAACCCCGCCACATTTTATATGTGCCTGTCCTAAGCTAGGAATCTTTGACGATGTTTTCTGTTCCTTGTTTAAGAAGGGGGTCTAAGACCTTGGGCCCATTGTAGATAGTCGAGCAGCACCAGCTGGCCTTGTTGAAGGCTTCAGGCGGTTTTCCATTGTAGTTTTTATAAATAACCGCTTGTTATGTGAGCTATGTCGTGTACATTTATTCAGCCACATCTCATTATTTTCTGTTAATCTGAACACGATTGATTTAATCAAATATTACTGGAATATGTATCCATAAAATTGCATCTCATTTGATTGAATTATTATACATTATGTTTAAAATAATTTTTAGAATAGTTTAACACTCTAACGGAAGTTAAAACAATAACATTTGTAATAGGATCAAAATTAATCTTTTTTCATTGAATTTTAATATAAAAACTGTTCATTAATTCATTGGTTATTGTGTTTCTGTGTTTTATATGTTGTCTGGTTTTTTTTCGTCCTGTTCTCGTTGGTGCTTATTGGTTTTGTCTCTACCTTTCTTCTAATATGAATATTGCATTTTAAGGACAAAAAAAATTGGAATAGCCACTCCTTTCTTCGCTTTTTTTACCTCCAAATAAAAAAGGTTTTTTTGTAAAACCAAATTGTATTTCTAGTAAGTTCTTGTACAATCATGGAGAAGTCTTACATATCAAACATCCACATTTCATATCTAGTGTGTGTGCGTGTGTGGGTGTGTATGGCTGGGGTGGGGATCCGGAATAGAAACCCTCATTTCATTCGAGATTGTTTTGTTTTATAATCAA
The DNA here is from genome assembly GCA_963971305.1 of Arcuatula senhousia. NCBI lineage: Eukaryota > Metazoa > Mollusca > Bivalvia > Mytilida > Mytilidae > Arcuatula > Arcuatula senhousia. The sequence continues at coordinate 56,577,353 of OZ020310.1, forward strand.
CAAAATTAACCTGGTGCCCCACTACGTCGTTTAAAGTAAGCCCAAATTCTTTAGATGATATGGGCCCTTTTGTTCGTTTAAATAAAAAAAAAACGATTTTTTTTTCTTACTCTTTGTAAATATTTAAGCAGAAAACTTTTTGACTCTAACATTTCGGACTTTCCTCATTTTCTATAAACACAAATGTATTGCTTTAATATTAGCATTTTGTAAATCGACCAATATGATGATATTGTGAATATGTTGGAAGAGGAACACTTGTCGTATTTTCATTGGACGAGAACTGACACATTTGGTGGGGAGGGGAAAATTTGTTGATGTATGACTATTTTGGTATAAAGTATTCCGATTGTTTGTTCCTGAGACCACCATATGACCCACGTCTCTATTGGACAGAAGGTAGGAGATCTTTTACTTTGCTTTACATATGGCACCGGGTTAAGATCTTTATGTTTTTTTTTTTGTATTTTGTCTGGCTTATTTTGATTGATAAAACTTTCTTTAATTCACGCAAAGCAATTTTAGGTTGGTTTTGTATGATTGTTAAGTACTAAGTACTTGTTAACTCAATGCAATTTCGCTTTCGTGAGGTAAAAGGAAATTTCTTTGAGACTATGGGAACCGGTAAAAGCAAAACGGTATTTTCATAAGCAGAAGTTTTATGCCATTTTGGGTCTTAAGAAAAGTAGAGAACTCTAACTAATCCTTCGAGAAGCAGAAGGAATCAGAAAGATTGCAAAGATACGAACGAAGACGGACGAACAAAGACCATTATAAGGTCCCTCCGATGCATTGCGGCAGGGGACAATGATAATAACATTTAATCAGAATTGAGCAAAATATTAAAAGGGCACTTACCTTCCCGCAAAGCTTTTTCATTGCAAGATTTTGCTTCAATTTCAGTTCGTTATTACAAAACAATTTTCCTGGTAGTTCAGAGCATTCAGTTGTCAATCAGATAGTCCCTACTTGAATGTAATATTCTTTCTAATATGTTAAATACAACATGAAATATTTTGATAACACATAAAGTTTAGCAAGACCGGAGATATACATGATGACCTTGATAAAATGAACTGTTTATTACATATTTGGTGAGAATTGCGGGAATATGTAACGTCGGCATCGGCGCCGTCGTCTAGCTTTCAGTGACGTTTCTATGTTATATGTTTGTAAATCTTAGAGTCTGAATAGAATTTGAACCTGGAAGTCGTATTTATTCATAGTTAGAGAAAACCCAAACACAACCAAAACCAACACCAAATACACACAACAATATTAATACCCTACTCCTTTTCCACAGGTCGTTTGTGCATGTCAATGGCCATCAATTTTACTAAAATCCATTTTTTTGTGGTTCTACATCTATTTATGTCCAAATCCAGGAATCTTTGACAAATCTTTTGTTTGTACTTGTCTTCTTGATGTTTTCTGTCCTTGTTTAAGGTGGGACGTTACGTTAAAAACGACGTTACCGATAAAATTTACCTGTACACTGAAAAATCTGTCAGAACGTTGTAAAACTCGACGTAATTTTAGTTAGATTATATTGCTATTTTTACGTACAGGCAATGTTCACGAAACCGTATCTTTAAAACGAAGTCCGGTACATATCCTTTATTTTACCTCATTGCATCGCAAATTTTCCAAGGAATATTATGTTAGTTTTTGGTCAAATTTTGGATATCGCAAGTCCAATTTTGTGTCAAAAAAGTTAAGAAAAAGGTGTGTAAGTTGCGTTTTTCCTATATGTCTTTGTTAATTTCCCGCGAAAATTGCAGTTTTCAAATGCATATATTTCAATAACGAGGTCCGGGACCCCCATTTTTTATTTCATATATGGATGTATATCACTAAGAACTATGTGTCTGTAAATTTTAATTAAAATCTGGATATATGTCATTTGGTATCGTCCCACCTTAAGAAGGAAGTCTATCCTTGACTATTTCAGGACTGGACTTGAATTATATGCATTTTATTTAGTCCTGCGGCCGATTGCAGAACGGCGAGCAGCGCTTACTGGTCTTGTTAATTATTAAAGGCAAACATGGTTTTTTTTTCAAAATTACCGCTTGATTGTGGGCTGTGTCTCGTATACTTATTCCACATCTCATTAGTTTCTATTATTTTGTAGAGATAAGAGCAAAAACATTCATTTTCCAAATCGATCAAATGAAACAAATTAAAAGTGTATTAGTGAAAAAATTATATAAAAACAGTATTGAAAATGGAATTACTTAACAAAGTGAACTAAACTAAAATGACTGACTGTTTAACATGATATTGGGGGTATATGTTTTTTTGGTCGGAATTTGTTTTTTTGCTCAACCTGCACTAAAAAAAGTATGTATATATCAGTGTATATATTGACAACATTGTTTCCAATATTTGCATTATTTTTATATTTCTGCAAAATATCCAACTATATTTTTCATTAAAAATTAGATTCAAGCTTAAAATTTCCCAAATTTGTAAACACTTTTCTTCGCTAGAATCTTAGGAATCCATGCGCGTTATATGCAAAGATCCCAATACTTAAAAGAGGCGAAATTCAGGGAAGAGCATGCCGATATTGGGAAATGTTAATGACTTTAAACAACACTTCTGAGACACAATGTGTGGGGGTAGGAGGGGTCTGATCCCGGAATCCCGATCTAATTTTTTCAAAATCCCGTCATCTCGACTTAAAAATGAGAAAATCCCGAATCCCGGTAAAGTTGATATAATTTTATCCCGTAATCCCGAACTTAAATTGTCCAAATCCCGGAATCCCGAGCTTAAATATGGCCAATCCCGGTGTCCCGAAAAAGGTCCTACACCCCCCTCCCTCATGTGTGTTTTGGCAGAACTTGTTACCTATCCAGGAAACATTTGTGTTAATAACTATAGAAATGTAATTTTCATCACTTTTTAAATTTACCCTTAAACGGTGTCGGGCAAAATGTGTCCATGCGCATAATGCGGTTTAAATTTTGGTTTTAAGGGAATTTTATATTAAAGTACCTGAATTTTATTTGTAACTGATCGATCTGTTAAAATTGAAGGGTCATTTGAGTTTTGCTATCACTTGGCATCCGTTGTTCGTTATATATAACGAACAGACAAAACCTTGCTACAATTTATCTCGTATACATCAGACCATTACTTTAATATGTTTGTTAAGTTTGGGATAATTGCAATACATCGAATTGTAACAAGCTTGAAAGTTGAAGCTGTGAGGATATTAACGGGACTTTCAATAGTCACAAAACCTGAAGAATTGTATTCAGAAACGGGATGGGACCTCTCAGAAAAACGCTGCTATCTCAGAAAATTACAATTATTTTATAATATCAATACAAATGATGCCCCTTCATATTTAAAGGATTCAGTACCACCCAAAATACAAAGCATAACAAATTATCCACTACGCAATGGGTCGGATTTAATTGTACCCTGTGGCGGATCCAGAAATTTTCAAACGGGGGGCGCGCAATCATAAAAAACCTAATGGGGCCTCTTGTTTCATACAGTTCCAAATTTTGTTCTCAAACGGGGGTGCGCGCCCGGTAGGCCGGTCCTAGATCGGCCTTTGGCACCATTCTGTGGACTAATTCTAACAAACTATTTTTTTTTCTTCAACAATCAGGGAATGGAACAAGCTTTTACTATCTACTAAAAACTCTGAAAATATTGCGAGTTAAAAAAAAAAATAAGAGGAAACAATATATATGTTACAGGGCTAATTGGAATCCAGGGCGACCCTGAGATCATTTTTATAGCAAAAACCAAAACACAAATGAAAATAATAAAACATAATACATGTATTATTAATTATACTTATTGATTTATAAAATTATATATTGCATAAATTATAATATTTATTTTTGTATTTGATATTCTATTATAATTATAATATATATAATAGTTAAAAAAAAAGAATTTATATGAAGTCATATTTAGATCCAGATTCAATATTTTTTCCAGGGCTTTTTTTTAAAAAAACGTTTTGAATACAATTCTTAAACAGTTGAACTATCTTCATTTATACGTAATATCTAAATATACCACTTAAAATCTCCATCTTTATTTATTTTTAAAAATTTTAAAGCAAAATCAAAAAACGAAAAAACACGCATGAACACATTTTTTTTTTACATTGATGACTGGTTTTCGTTTTATCCTTGACACAAGTTTTTTTTTTCTGGTAAATAAATAATAAAAAAAGCCTCGCATAAAAAATTGTTAGTAAAGCTTACATTTTAAAATCTTTTTGTTTCATTATATGTATAATTATCAAATTATTTATATTTTATTGTGTACCAATATCAAAACAATAAGTTAGGAAGGATCCAGAATCGTCCTAGGGCAAATCTGGATATCTCAATTTCTCCTAAGACAAATTGGAATTCCGAAATACACTGGATTGAATCCAGGGCAAATCAGAATTCCAATTTGTCCTAGGAGGATTCCGGATTGCCCTGGATTCCAATTTGCCCTGCAACATATACACTCATCCTCCAAAACATTATTAATACGGCCGAAGAAAATAACATATTGTTTTAAATCAAATGTGTTGTGGTGCATCTTTCCTAAATAGACACCTTCAACGAGTAAACATTATAGACGAACCTTGCTGTTCCTGTGGAGCGCTTGTTGAAGACGCTAATCACTTCTTCTTCAAATGTACAAAATATGTTCAAATAAGAAATGAACTACTTTCAAGTATTTCAAACATACTGCAAGTGCCAGCGACTTTAAGCAAAATGTAACTTGTTTTATTGTTACCAACTTGTGTCTAATCTTTTCTGCATTTATAGAGCAAATAAACAAATTTCAAATCTCAAACTTGTTCGTCCGTCGTCCATAAACTTTTTCAAACGTTAATTCCTCCGACACCATTAGTCCAATTGCAACCAAACTTAGTTATTCCCACAGGCATTGGTGGAGCAAAATTGGTATTTCGGATTTTTGATTCGCAAAAAAACAAAAATTACTAAATAACAATCTCAGATATAAAAATTCTGGCATGGGTAAAAAGTGATCATCACCTCAGGATCTACCTGCCCTGAAATTTTGGAGATAAACTAGCCATGTATGAGTTATTGCCCTTTTTTGATAGGTTTTTTTCCAAATTTGGCAGTCTCAAAATTGATATTTGAATACTATTTAAATTGTTGAAATTTGAAATTGCATATCGTTCAGCACATCGAGATCTACAATAACTCTCACTGGTTTAAGTTGCACGACCGTTCCTTAAGGTATAATTCCTTTAAAATTTACCATTTTGCAACCTTTCCTCATTCATTCATTATATCAAAATTGTTAATTCCTCTGACATTATAAGGTCAATTGAAATCCGAATCGGCATAGTTGTTCATTAGCATGTGTGGTAGAAAAGTGTTGTTCGAATCTTTTGATTTGTTCGATAATATGACAGCAGTTGCTAAATAACGAACACACGGGTAAACAGTTTTTGTGCAAATAGCTCATAAATATTTCAATAGAAAGCAAAAGTACTCAGCAAAAGTGTTCAGCACCTTAAGATCTACTTGCCCTGTAAATTTGAAGAAAACCCAATCAATCATGTAAAAGCTATTGCTCTTTTTTTATATTTGTGTTAAATTTTCACTGATTAAGCTCACATCTTTAAAACTATACAAGAAATGTGAGACATTTAAACTACATATTGTTTAACACATTAGGATCTGCAAAATATTCATTAGGAACAATGTTTAGAGTTATTCCTCTTTGAACTTTAAAATTTGACCATTTTCACAGTATTTCCTAACCCGAATAATTCAGCCGTTATATTTCACTCCCTACGGTCATTACATTAACCCCGCCGAAGTATACGAAGACGGAAATGGATTGAATTATTCGAGTTACAGTATTTCCCAATTTATCAACACCGTGAAGTCTAGAGAAAAACTAGAATTCTATTTTGTTTAGTTATTTAAACCCTAATTTGATATACATGTAAGTTTTTTTGTGACAACTTTTAGGAGTTATGGTCTTTTTAATGTTAAAATAGCTGTTGATGCCTTACAGCATGCTAACTGCAGAAAATGATAAAAACATTTGGTTACTATAATGTTGAGCTAATATGAGCTAAAATTAAATGCATTATGTTAATCGATGTTGTAAGGTGCCCTCTTTTAAACACATGACCCTTAAAATTTCGAAAACGTTGTTTATACTTATAGCCTACAAATTCAGGCATTGAAGTCAGGTGAGCGATTCATGCTCTCTGTGGCCTCTTGTTTCTATTGCATCTTTTAATTTTTTTTAACGTTAATATTGCAGGGTCTTTTCAAGCATGTGGAGGGCAGCGTTATTGGCTGTTTGTATCGCCTACGTATCGGCCCAGTCTTTAAGATCCAACTATGACTTGCGGCAATTCTGTCTCATATTTGCCCTTCCAGGAAGAGAAAATGGTCCTAAAATAGCAGAATTTGAAACTAATTTCAATAAATACCTAGAAATTGCCGGGACAAATATATTTGGAAGTGGAACTACACACGCTCAAAGAATGACAAACACACAAAACTGTTCTCCATTAGTGAGAATGGACGACTACACGGCCGAATGTGCATACCGAAGACTTGTGGAACTAAAGGAGCTCTACGTCGCAGACCTGAACACATTACAGACGAGTATAGGCAGTCATGCTGATAAGAAGTACATGTTCATCGTGTATCTCTCAACTTGGTTTTTCGACAACGTCTTTCTTGCTTTAGATTGCAGGGTGGTAGATGCATCGACGCGTCAGGCCATTGCCGCGAGAAAATACATCGCAAAATGGAGCAATCACCTCTCCGACAGATCCAAGTTTTGTGCTTGGGTTAAACCCTTCGCACAGACCAACGCAGTTAAATTAAGAGCAGAAACCAAAAGGCTCTGCGACATGAGGTTTACCGAGCCGATCTGCGAGTTAAAAGACATTTTTGACTTTGTAGACTCGATGGAATCTCTCTGTACACTGAGATCCACTGACGCTCTTTGGTCGGACAACGACTTTCAGTACTATAAAAATTCCGCCAATATATATTTCTACAGCATGAGAAAAAAAACCCCTGACGAACACCTTCCACTCTTCCACGACGACACTACCACAACAAATGTAGAACCCGCCATCGGGAACGTTTTTAGTCGTCTCTACACTGATTTTAGAGATAGTAATTTAGACTTAGCTGAGGGTCTTGTGAAAGTTTTACCCAAGTCACGTTACCTGCCATGTGACTTTACTGCAACTTTCCCGTCATTTGAATGGCTTCTTTGCACTTGTGGAAGGTCATTTACAGAGCTACGTACGTTTGTCAAAACCTATCACGAACCCGACCTTTCGACCAAACCGGTTAAATACATAGCTGCTGACTCAATGGAGATCAATCGATACATTCAAAATCTCCAAATGAAACAAATTGAAGAAATAACGAATCAACAATTTTATGATTTGGCTGTTGCCGCTGCATCAATCAAGAATAATATTCAAGATCGCTTCCAAGAACTAGCCACGTACTTCAATAATGTAGCTGAATTCGAAAAACTAAAAGTGGAGGCAGATGTAGCTTACTTAAAAGGCAATATCGAGAAAAATCAAAAGGCTTATAATGAGGCCGAGAGAAATATGAAAGGGAAAATCGATCTTTTGGTAGGAATATATGTCTCTGCTTCTGCTACGGACCTGGCCGAAGGAATAGGTAAAATGGTAGCCCTGTGTGTCAAAGCTGCAAATCCGATAGCAGCGTTGTCAGATGGTGGAAATGCAGGTGATAGAATGGATGCTGCCACTGAAATTGCTGAAGCCGCTGATCATCTAGCAGCTAGCTTAGCAAGCATAGCCCGAATGGTTCAACTGAGAGATAAAGTCATTGAATATAATGCTGAATTTGCTAAAAACGATGCTGCCTTGGCTAATATTAAAACAATTATGGACACGGTTATAAACAACACAAATGCTAACAGCGAAACGTTTGATCAACATATCACCACCTTTCTTGATAATTATAACGGCTATAATCCGCAAGTTGACCGAGACGAGCTAGCAGGAATGGAAGCCCTGTGGGAAGGTTTTATCGATGACATATGTGATGGTTTGGGTAGTTTGATAGGAGTAGCAGCTAACGCCATGATCGGCATTGCTCATACCGAAGGAAAATGCCAGGAGGCTAAAATAGCTGCTGCTAAAATGTCAGCGGCAATTATGACCATGTACGATGAACAATTCGAGCTGGTTGAAGCCATGGCTCAGGTTGTGTTGCGCGTTTCAAGGATGCAAGCATCGACAATTATAGGATCAGGACCGCGGGCAGAAAACCCGGAAGGGTTGAGTACTGAGTCAATTAAAACCCTGACGGCCGTATCCACGATGTCTTATACGATCGTACAGACTGTGAATGTTTATATGCTGTGTGACTGCTACGAATTTATGTTCGGTAAGATGCCAAGTATATGCAAAGGTTTAGCAACTGACCTGAGAGAGTTGGTCAGCATGTCCCTGCTTAATTTCAATGAGTATCAGGATGTTAAATTCCTGGTCCCAACGAAAAATCCGAGCGGAAACGGAAGTGACTTTTCCTGGATCGATGTAGAGCGGTTATATAAAGGAGAAACCGTTACCTTCAGAATGCCTGACTTTGACACGTTACGTAATTATGGCCATGTTCCCGAATCTCAACGTAATTACAACTTCTACCTCCGTTACCTGGAAATCTTTATGCCGGTGGTCAGTCCAAGTGCCAATCCCGTAAGTGGTACTCAAGATATTTATACTACAGTATTTCATTTGCTGCAATGTTAAAACACAAAAAGTTTTTTTTTAAGACGGATGTCTTGTTATAGAAATAAAACAAACACAAATGAGTTAAATAATTTCGATGAGGAAAAGGGTCCTAAAACTACTTTATACCCTGCCATATTTCATATTTGCCTATCCTAATCAAAGCTGATTATGTATTAATTTACTGTAAACCAAACAATTTTCGCGTTTAAGTGTCATAGGGCTATATTTCGCGGTTATTTATTTTCGCCAATTCTCGTAAAAACCGTTTAGTTATTATTAAAATGAGTTACTTCGCGACGATTTACTTTTGCGAATTTCTGTTCCTTTCGAAATCCGCGAATATAAATCGCTCGCGAAAATAAGTTGGTTTACAGTAATTGTTTTCATGATATAGAAGTTCGTCTTTCTTTTGCAATTTTCTGAAACAAAATCGTATGCTTATAAAGCTATTCGCAAAACAGCGAGCACTGACCAAAGGTCAATTTGAAATATAAAACTGCTGGCTGTATTTTAAATTGTCACATGTTTTGCGTGCATTCATTTTGCATTTTATTATTTTCTATAACAGGTAAAATTGAGGATTTATCCAACAAATCTAGACAACAAATTAGTTAATGGTGTAACAAACTACGTTATTAGTCCATCTCGTTACATCTCGATTGATTACACGGAGGGAAGTACAGAAGTCTGCGCCCAGGAAATCCCGAATCCTTACCTTAACTGTGGGGACAACCAACGATCGATGTTAGTAGCCAAGGAAATATGTTTGGAACGGATCGGTATGTACATAACGCAAAGTAGCACAGGGGTGTAGTCATCAATACTAACTTTTACTATGGGGGACCCAAGACCTATGTTAGTTAAGAATTGAATGTTTGTATTTTGATGTTTCAGTAGCCATTGAAACATGCATGGAACAGATAAATATAAACATACACTAATACACTCCCGGAATACATTGTATTACAAAGAGGAGGGGTCTCCAACCCGGACCTCATCTGTGGGGTACCGACGGACGTGTTAGTAGCCATTTAAATGTGTCTAGAACTGATAGACCTAATACAATGTACCGGAAAAAGGGGGTTTCACAATTCCTACCTTATCTGGGGAGGGGGAGAACAATGTAAGTAGCCCCAACAAATATCAGACTGAGTCTGAGAATGATAAAAAATGATAGGATGTTCCTAATTCAAGGTACACAGACGGAGGGTCCCCAATCGTTGTCTTAACTTGATGTTAGTAGCTTAGGCAATGTGTCTAGACCGGATATATAGTCACGTACCTAATACATAGTACCGCAAAGGGTATAGGCACGTACCTAATGCATAGTACAGCAAAGGGTATAGGCACGTACCTAATACATAGTACCGCAAAGGGTATAGACACGTACCTAATACATAGTACAGCAAAGGGTATAGACACGTACCTAATACATAGTACCGCAAAGGGTATAGGCACGTACCTAATGCATAGTACAGCAAAGGGTATAGGCACGTCCCTAATACATAGTACAGCAAAGGGTATAGGCACGTACCTAATACATAGTACCCCAAAGGGTGTCACTAATGAAGCAAGAATTACCAATTGGGCAATTAAATGCCAAGGAGATAAAGAAACGGATGACCAAAAAAATCAACAAATCAGCCTTGTGGACTTAGGTGCTACGTAATAACCAGTCGATTTTAATAAATATAAAATCAATTTTCTAGAAAAATTTGTTATATTAGTTACACATTATATTATCTTCACGAATGAATCCATAGTAATTTTAATTTTATTTTAAATCTCTGTGAATAAGTAAATAAAATGTCGCTGATGAAGGCTGGTAGCGCGTCCGTAAGCTACGACGAAAAATAGCTCATTGTGATTTTATTATTTACCATACAGACTTTATTATATCAATATGAATATAGTAATATTGTTTTTAATTAATTGTATAAAGTTTGACTTTTTAATTTTGATACTTTGTAGGATCTTCACAGTCAGCTGAAGGTATACACATTACTTTTGATGTTAGTTGTCTGGTTTGGGCATATATTGTCTACATTGTATGTTTGGAAGGACCACGTCCATAGTGATAACTTTCTCATCTGGGAACATGTTCTTTTTGTTTGGGAGGGGCAATTCCTGAAAGTCAGTGTTTTCACATTAGAAACATTTTTCTCTTCCGTCATGTCTGTGTGGGGGAGTGCATTTTCTGTGCGTTAGTTTATTACTTGGGAACATTTTTTATTGTTTAAAGCGGGACATTTCCTAAGTGCTCGATTTCGGACATGGGGACATTTCACTTCGAGCGGGTGAAGGCATTTTCAAAGTTTTAACTTTCTGAACTAGAACTTTTTTCTAAAAGTTGCAGCAGGGGCACAACCTTAATGAAAGGTGCTTGACCTTTGAATACTTATCTCCGTATGTGGGTGGCATTTCATAAATGTAGTTTTCTAGCCGGGGACATATTTTCCGAGTTGGGGAGGAGCATTTTGTTTAAGTGTTAACTGTCTGACTTGGGAACATGTTACTCCGAGTTGTGGAGGAGCATTTCCTAAGTTTTTACTGTCTGACTTGGGAACATTTTTCTCCGAATTAAGGAGTAAAATTTCCTAAGGTTAAGCTGTAAAATATTTGACAGGAACATATTTCTCAGAGTTAGGAAGGGGCATTCCTATGTATTAATCGTCCGACTTGGGAACATTTTTCTTGGAGTTACCAAAATTAAATCCGGCCTCCAGAAATATTACGATTGTTGATATTCTGTAATAGTTATTCTTTTCACTTCTATTCCGCATGAACAACTCAAATTACGAGTGGCAAAGTTGATTAAACGCAGGTTTTTCAAAAATAATGGAAAACGCAGTAATAAATATCTGGTAGTCAATTATACTTAGACTTACTATGTCAATGAGTCCAAGAAAAATAACAAATTTACAAAGGATCAAATTATTGACATGATCAATTTTGTTATCGACAACATATTTGTTTAGTTGGTGGACGTCTTTTTTAGCAAACAATAGGTATTCCAATGGGCACTAATTATGCACCTTTGCTTGCTGAAATTTTTCTTTATTCATATGAAGCCGACTTCTTACTATCTATTTTAGACCCCCCCCCCCAAAAAAAAAAGATCGTAGACTAGCTTAATCTCTTTTGAACTCACGTTCCGTTATATTGATGATGTCCTTTCACTGAACAAATTTCGATTTAGTGCCTTTCTCTATCTCATGTATTCTAAGGAGCTTGAGATAATTCTGCTTCATTTAAGATCAACATCTCCACATAGAATCTCAAGGAAAACTTCAACAAAGCTTTGTGACAAACGTGATGACTCATTCTTGTGTAGCAACATTCCGTCCGCTCCTGCTTATCGAGTTTTCGTATCACAATTGATTCGTTACTCCAGAACTTGCGGGAATTACATCGATTCCCTTGACAAAGCCTCACGTTTGACACAGAAATCAATACAGGGTTATGTTGCTCTTCGGTTGCTGTCTTCACTCCAGTAATTTTACGATTCGAAACCATGCACTGGTAGACAAATATGGGGTCTCTATCTCTCAGAGGAATGCAGATGTTAGTTTGTCATTGAGTTTTTCGTTGTCTTCCTTTACCGGATTTGACACATTGAATTGGAAATTAGGCAACACAGAACCAGTAAACATAAACGAGAACTACAGGAAGAAACTCAAAAATGAAAAAAAAAACAAAAACATAAAATCCCCAACGCGAGCTCAAGTGGTAAAGAAAAAGAACTCAGATGTACCGGAAAAGTAAGTGTCTATTTGAAATTGATCTCTCATGTTGTACTGGTAGTACCTCTGCTACAAATACATTGACATTTGTATAGTAAGCGTGGTAAATGACATTTGTATAGTAAAGCGTGGCAAATGACATTTGTATAGTAAGCGTGGTAAATGACATTTGTATAGTAAAGCGTGGTAAATGACATTTGTATAGTAAGCGTGGTAAAATGACATTAAAACTTTAATAACAGCTTATAACAGGTCATTAAAAAGAAAAGAGTACGACCTTATTATTCTACGTGAAGAAAGGTGTTTCTAATTCTTCTATTTCATTTTATAGGATCTCAACTACAAGTGACCACATATTTTTCAATGTACTCCAAATTTAACCTGAAACTTGAGGGCTACCAGACAACTAACCTGGGCGCCCCTGGTAACAACTTCCTACTGCCTGTTTACATAACCTACAGGTCGATCAACACCCCCGGGATGAACTTTAGGAAGAAGAGGTCATCGAAATTGAATAAATTGTTTAGGAAATCACGCAAGGAAGCAAAAGCTGCAAGGTAACTCTTTACTGGATGACGATTTCTTCTAGGTACATTGATAAATCTCTTTCACATTTTGTTTTTGTTTCACATAATATATTTTACTGTTTAAATTTAATTCGACGAACCTTATATACAGGCTTTTTGGTTCATGTCCGAAAAGTTGAGCTAAACAGGCAGGTTAAAATGACAAGTAATGGGGCTTGTTTAGGAGGGGGGGGGGTACCAATATCCCATATCCCCGTAAATTTTTCATCGAATATCCCATATCCCAAAAAGTGTTTTCCAGTATCCCATATCCCTGTAAATAAAATGGTCCTAAGTATCCCATATCCCAGTAAGTTTTGCCTCAAATATCCCGTATCCCATGAAAAATTGTGTGAATATCCCATATCCCAATATACCCTAAACAAGCCTCAGTATTGACAAAATGTCGTTCTGAATGACCGTTTATGCAAGTCTTCGTGTTCTTTTAATATAGATCAATATACATGACAGCAGCAGTCGTCCAGCAATTCCAAGCTGGAATTGTCGCGCATTTGATTTGGTCTTTGACGTATTAAGTGCAATTCTCTGTAAGAATCAGGCAATATTGAAAAATTTTGAATCATGATTTTAAAAACACACGGTTTTGACAATCAAAGGGCATTCAAACTAGCCTTTTAATGAAGAAACAGTCATCAATTGTTGTCTTGAGTGTCAGAGGATGGAGAAAAAAATATGTTAGAATAATAGACTTAGCTGACTTTTCAGAGTTATCTCCCTTTAATTGAAATTTTATATGCATTTCAACCAAAATATATCTCAAATTACTGACACTTTTGAGTCGTGCCAATGCATTTTTGATGTCTTTTAAAGCATTTTGAACAGTATTGTGAAGTCAAACCCGTGTGTTTTTTAAATCATGATTCACCCATTGCCTGATACTTACAGAGAATAGCACTTTGATCACAATGGTAAGGGGAGCCTTTGTGTCATTAAACCTGGTTTAATCAATAGCCATAACTCCTCTGTCATTTGAGACTTATTCATCACAATTCGGTAACTGCCATCCTTTCCGGATTTGACCAATACTAACATGACTAAATCGATCTTTGGCAACGTGACGGGTGTGCTATAGCAAGTAGGAACTGCTTACTCTTCCGGATCACCTAAGTTAAACCTTCATTCCTCGGGCATGGGTCATTCAAGTTTATTTGTTTCCCTATATATTTTGTAGAGCCAAGAGAGCCGCAGTCGATCAGTGCTGTCCCGGCAACCAATTCTATGATGCGCAACAAAGTACCAAATGCCAGACATGTCCGACCGGCATGAAAAGTCAGATGCAGAACCTTTACTGTGGTAAGTATATACATTTAAAGAGGTTTCAAAAGGGTGATGAACGACATGACAACTGAACGCTTGCGTGGAGTTGCTTTTAAACTGTATTTGGATTAAAAAACAGACCGATCGTATAAAATCGATAAAAACAGTTTGTATTATGTGGAAATATGCCTAAAACTGCACTTGAATCGTCTTAAAAGAGACCACGTGGTCTAAGTCACTAGTTCGGACAGAATTCAATGAGTTGTCATGATACATTTAATTCTGCATTTAGATTAGACGTAAGTGAAAAAGTTTTAATCATTTTATTAATTTTAAAGAAAGTACAACGAAATACATCTTCGCTAGCCAAGGGTTACGATCCGCTACCTCTCATCTTCACGTGAAGATGAGAGATAGCGGAGCGTAACCCTTGGCTAGCGAAGATGAACGAAATATTAACTGACATATTATTTGCAGGAAAAGTTGTGAAAACAGTTTTGGCGCCAAACACAAATGGATGGGCGTTTGATGCAGCAAGCGCTGGTTGTACAGCTTCCGGTACTGTCGTCGCTGGTGAAACTCTCTTCAACGAAGCTAAAAATACATATTCTCAAAAAGATTGCATCTGTGGATGGGTGAGTTCTACCGTTGTAGACTCATTAACCCCCAGGAGCCAATGTGCCGACACCACGCCATGTTCTTCATCTAACGCTCAAGGAGTCTACTGCAAGGCAAAGTACCAACTTGTCTAACAGGGGGGGCTACTGGTGTATCTTTACGGAATATTGAATGGACATAGACATTTATTTTCTCTTTTAAATTTATATTTTGCTTAATGCCTTGAGATTTTTATATTTTAAAATTGGTAAACATGTATTGTAGAGATTTTGTACTATGATAGAATAACACCAAACAACATTAAGCAACTCCCTTGATAAAAAATAACATCACAACAATTAAATTAACTAACATCACGGTCTATTACAGTACAAAAGTGCTCTAGAATTAACATATTTCCAGATATTTTGGGTTTATGGGGTCTTAAACCTATTTTTATCGTCAACAAGACCAAAAAAGTACAATAAAGATTGTATTAGAAACTTAAGTGTATCTCATCTCAAATAACATTTTGGCAGTCTATGTTAAGTTCGATAAGAAAAGAATTAAATTTGGAGGAACATTCATCTATCATCACAATGTATATCATATATGGGAAAAGTATATTTTTATTTGGTATCTTTTTCCTCGGGATTTGGTAATCGATTTGCCCAAACTTTTGCAACCGGAAGAGATTTATATTTGTTTAACATAAGTGATTGTTAACAGCTTATTACGAAGAAAAATAAAAGTGGTTGCTAAAATATGTGTTTTTTATTTTTTGATAATAATTAGATTTGATTATTTAAAAGAAATAAAGGTAACAACAAAACTACCGAACTGGATAAATCTCATATATCCAAGAATAAATGACGCAAAGGTCCTGACTTGGTACAATCATTTGAAGAAATTGTGGGTAAAACAAGGTTTTATTTAGACATAGGGCCGATTGCAGAACGTCGAGCAGCGCCTCCTGGCATTTACTTGTTGGGGCCTTGCCTGCAAGTGTGACAATATATGAAGGCAGAGAGGTAATCGAGAACCTTACAAAGTGCGGGCGAACGCACTTCCAAACTAGAAAATGTGCCTATGAGCCACAGGATGGCCTCCCGTTCTTGAAATATCATTGACCCCCAATGTTAACCAAAGTCCTTCATGCATAAAATATAGGTAACAGTGACCCAATTTCTAGTGGGTGGTGTAGTCCTAGCTAACACCAATCTAGTGGTGAAATATCATTGTCTTCCAACAACTAGTAGCCAAGTAATGGACATTAACAAAGAACTAAACCAAAGTCATTCATGCATAAAATATAGGTCACAGTGACCCAATTTTTAGAGGTTGGTGTCATCCTACCCAAGACACATCTAGTGGTGAAATATCATTGACCCCCAATATCTTGTATCTAAGTTATTGACCTTAACCAAGAACTTAACCAAAGTCGTTCATGCATAAAATATAGGTCACAGTGACCTAATATCTAGTAGGTGATGTAGCCCTACCCAAGACCCATCTAGTGGTGAAATATCATTGACCCCCCAATATCTTGTATCTAAGTTATGGACCTTAACCAAGAACTGAACCAAAGTCATTCATGCATAAAATATAGCTCACAGTGACCTAATTTCTAGTGGGCGGTGTCACTTTACCCAAGACACATCAAGTGGAGAAATATCATTGACTCCCAACATCTAGTAGCCAAGTTATGGACCTTAACCAAGAAATTAACCAAAGTCGTTCATGCATTAAATATAGGTCACAATGACCTAATTTCTAGTGGATGGTGTAGCCCTAATCAAGACCAATCTAGTGGTGAAATATTGACCCCCAACGTCTAGTATCCGAGTAATGGACCTTAACCAAGAACTTAACCAAAGTATTACGGACGGACGGACAAGGCTAAATTTCTCTATTCAAGGCTCGTCAGAGACGCTCTGCCAAAATCTTGCAAATGCCAAACACTGTTTGAATACGAAGAGCCCAACTCTACCAGAAGTTTGCAATGCCAAACACTGTTTGCAAATGAAGAGCTCAGCTCTACCAAAAGCTTGCAAATGCAAAAACTGTTTAAAAATGAAGAGCCCAGCTCTATCAAAAGCTTACTAATGCCAAACACTGTTTGAATATGAAGAGCCAAGCTCTACCAAAAGCTTATAAATGTCAAACACTGTTTGAATATGAAGAGCCCAAACCAACCAAAAGCTTCCAAATGCCAAACACTGTTTGAATATGAAGAGCCCAGCTCTAACAAAAGCTTACAAATGCCAAACACTGTTTGAATATGAATAGCAGAGCTCTACCAAAAGCTTCCAAATGCAAAACACTGTTTGAATATGAAGAGTCCAGCTCTACCAAAAATTTGCAAATGCAAAAACATGTTTGCAAATGAAGAGCCCAGCTCTACCAAAAGCTTGCAAATGCAAAACACCGTTTAAAAATGAAGGACCCAGCTTTAACAAAATCTTTCAAATGCCAAACACTGTTTGAATATAAAGAGCCCAGCTCTACCAAAAGCTTACAAATGTCAAACACTGTTTGAATATGAAGAGCCTAGCTCTACCAAAATCTTGCAAATGCCAAACACTGTTGAATATGAAGAGCCCAGCTCTATCAAAAGCTTGCAAATGCCAAACACTGTTTAAAAATGAAGGGCCCAGATATAACAAAATCTTTCAAATGCCAAACACTGTTCGAATATGAAGAGCCCAGCTCTACCAAAAGCTTACAAATGCCAAACACTGTTTGAATATGAAGAGCCAAGCTCTACCAAAAGCTTATAAATGCCAAACACTGTTTAAAAATGAAGAGCCCATCTCTACCACAATCTTGCAAATGCCAAACACTGAGTGAGTATGAAGAGCCCAGTTCTACCTAAAGCTTGCAAATGCCAAACACTGTTTGAATATGAAGAGCCCAGCTTAACCAAAAGCTTCCAAATGCCAAACACTGTTTGAATACGAAGAGCCCAGCTCTACCAAAAACTTACAAATGCCAAACACTGTTTGAATATGAAGAGCCCAGCTCTACCAAAAGCTAACAAATGCAAAACAATCATTGAATATGAAGAGCCCAGCTCTACCAAAAGCTTCCAAATGCCAAACGCTGACTGAATATGAAGAGCCCAGCTCTTCCAAAAATTTACAAATGCAAAACAATGTTTGCAAATGAAGAGCCAAGCTCTACCAAAAGCTTGCAAATGCAAAACACTGTTTAAAAATGAAGGGTCCAGCTTTAACAAAATCTTTCAAATGCCAAACACTGTTTGAATATAAAGAGTCCAGCTCTACCAAAAGCATACAAATGCTAAACACTGTTTGAATATGAAGAGCTTAGCTCTACCAAAATCTTGCAAATGCTAAACACTGTTGAATATGAAGAGCCAAGCTCTACCTTAAGCTTGCAAATGCCAAACACTGTTTGAATATGAAGAGCCCAGCTCTACCAGAAGCTTGCAATTGCCAAACACTGTTTGCAAAGGAAGAGCTCAGCTCTACCAAAAGCTTGCAAATGCAAAAACTGTTTAAAAATGAAGAGCCCAGCTCTATCAAAAGCTTACTAATGCCAAACACTGTTTGAATATGAAGAGCCAAGCTCTACCAAAAGCTTATAAATGTCAAACACTGTTTGAATATGAAGAGCCCAAACCAACCAAAAGCTTCCAAATGCCAAACACTGTTTGAATATGAAGAGCCCAGCTCCACCAAAAGCTTACAATGCCAAACACTGTTTGAATATGAATAGCAGAGCTCTACCAAAAGCTTCCAAATGCAAAACACTGTTTGAATATGAAGAGTCCAGCTCTACCAAAAATTTGCAAATGCAAAAACATGTTTGCAAATGAAGAGCCCAGCTCTACCAAAAGCTTGCAAATGCAAAACACCGTTTAAAAATGAAGGACCCAGCTTTAACGAAATCTTTCAAATGCCAAACACTGTTTGAATATAAAGAGCCCAGCTCTACCAAAAGCTTACAAATGTCAAACACTGTTTGAATATGAAGAGCCAAGCTCTACCTTAAGCTTGCAAATGCCAAACACTGTGTGAATATGAAGAGCCCAGCTCTACCAGAAGCTTGCAATTGCCAAACACTGTTTGCAAAGGAAGAGCCCAGCTCTTCCAAAAGCTTGCAAATGGAAAACACTGTTTGAATATGAAGAGCCCAGCTATAACAAAATCTTGCAAATGCCAAACACTGTTTGAATAGGAAGAGCCCAGTTCTACATAAAGCTTGCAAATGCCAAACACTGTTTGAATATGAAGAGGCCAGCTCTGCCAAAGCTTGCAAATGCCAAACACTGTTTGAATATGAAGAGCCCAGCTCTACCAAAAGCTTACAAATGCCAAACACTGTTTGAATATGAAGAGCCTAGCTCTACCAAAATCTTGCAAATGCCAAACACTGTTGAATATGAAGAGCCCAGCTCTATCAAAAGCTTGCAAATGCCAAACACTGTTTAAAAATGAAGGGCCCAGCTATAACAAAATCTTTCAAATGCCAAACACTGTTCGAATATGAAGAGCCCAGCTCTACCAAAAGCTTACAAATGCCAAACACTGTTTGAATATGAAGAGCCAAGCTCTACCAAAAGCTTATAAATGCCAAACACTGTTTGAAAATGAAGAGCCCATCTCTACCAAAATCTTGCAAATGCCAAACACTGAGTGAATATGAAGAGCCCAGTTCTACCTAAAGCTTGCAAATGCCAAACACTGTTTGAATATGAAGAGCCCAGCTTAACCAAAAGCTTCCAAATGCCAAACACTGTTTGAATACGAAGAGCCCAGCTCTACCAAAAACTTACAAATGCCAAACACTGTTTGAATATGAAGAGCCCAGCTCTACCAAAAGCTAACAAATGCAAAACAATCATTGAATATGAAGAGCCCAGCTCTACCAAAAGCTTCCAAATGCCAAACGCTGACTGAATATGAAGAGCCCAGCTCTTCCAAAAATTTAAAAATGCAAAACAATGTTTGCAAATGAAGAGCCAAGCTCTACCAAAAGCTTGCAAATGCAAAACACTGTTTAAAAATGAAGGGTCCAGCTTTAACAAAATCTTTCAAATGCCAAACACTGTTTGAATATAAAGAGTCCAGCTCTGCCAGTGTTTAGCATACAAATGCTAAACACTGTTTGAATATGAAGAGCTTAGCTCTACCAAAAGCTTACAAATGCTAAACACTGTTTGAATATGAAGAGACCAGCTCTGCCAAAAGCTTGCAAATGCCAAACACTGTTTGAATATGAAGAGCCCAGCTCTACCAAAAGCTTACAAATGCCAAACACTGACTGAATATGAAGAGCCCAGCTCTACCAAAAGCTTCCAAATGCCAAACGCTGACTGAATATGAAGAGCCCAGCTCTACCAAAAGCTTGCAAATGCCAAACACTGTTTGCAAATGAAAAGCCCAGCTCTACCAAAAGCTTGCAAATGCCAACCACTGTTTGAATATTAAGAGCCCAGCTCTACCAAAAGCTTACAAATGCCAAACACTGTTTGAATATGAAGAGCCCAGCTCTACCAAAAGCTTACAAATGCCAAACACTGTTTGAAAATGAAAAGCCCAGCTCTACCAAAAGCTTGCAAATGCCAAACACTGTTTGAATATTAAGAGCCCAGCTCTACCAAAAGCTTACAAATGCCAAACACTGTTTGAATATCAAGAGCCCAGCTCTACCTAAAGCTTGCAAATGCCAAACACTGTTTGAATATGAAGAGCCCAGCTCTACCAAAAGCTTACAAATGCCAAACACTGTTTGAAAATGAAAAGCCAAGCTCTACCAAAATCTCGCAGATGCCAAAAACTGTTTGAATATGAAGAGCCCAGCTCTACCAAAAGCTTACAAATGCCAAACACTGTTTGAAAATGAAAAGCCCAGCTCTACCAAAATCTCGCAAATGCCAAACACTGTTTGAATATGAAGAGCCCAGCTCTACCAAAAGCTTACAAATGCCAAACACTGTTTGAATATGAAGAGTCCAGCTCTACAAAAAGCTTACAAATGCTAAACACTGTTTGAATATGAAGAGCCCAGCTCTACCAAAAGCTTACAAATGCCAAACGCTGACTGAATATGAAGAGCCCAGCTCTACCAAAAGCTTGCAAATGCCAAACACTGTTTGAATATGAAGAGCCCAGCTCTACCAAAAGCTTACAAATGACAAACGCTGTTTGAATATGAAGAGCCCAGCTCTACCAAAAGCTTACAAATGACAAACACTGTTTGAATATGAAGAGCCCAGCTCTACCAAAAGCTTACAAATGCCAAACACTGTTTGAATATGAAAAGCCCAGCTCTACCAAAATCTTGCAAATGCCAAACACTGTTTGAATATGAAAAGCCCAGCTCTACCAAAAGCTTACAAATGACAAACACTGCTTGAATATGAAGAGCCCAGCTCTACCAAAAGCTTACAAATGACAAACACTGTTTGAATATGAAGAGCCCAGCTCTACCAAAAGCTTACAAATGACAAACACTGTTTGAATATGAAGAGCCCAGCTCTACCAAAATCTTGCATATGCCAAACACTGTTTGAATATGAAGAGCCCAGCTCTACCAAAATCTTTCAAATGCCAAACACTGTTAGAATATAAAGAGCCCAGCTCTACCAAAAGTTTACAAAGGCCAAACACAGTTTGAATATGAAGAGCCCAGCTCTACCAAAATCTTGCAAATGCCAAACACTGTTGAATATGAAGAGCCCAGCATTACAAAAAGCTTGCAAATGCCAAACACTGTTTAAAAATGAAGGGCCCAGCTATAACAAAATCTTTCAAATGCAAAACACTGTTTGAATATGAAGAGCCCAGCTCTACCAAAAGCTTACAAATGACAAACACTGTTTGAATATGAAGAGCCCAGCTCTACCAAAAGCTTACAAATGACAAACACTGTTTGAATATGAAGAGCCCAGCTCTACCAAAAGCTTACAAATGACAAACACTGTTTGAATATGAAGAGCCCAGCTCTACCAAAAGCTTACAAATGCCAAACACTGTTTGAATATGAAGAGCCCATGGCCAGCTCTACCAGAAGCTTCCAATGCCAAGCGCTGACTGAATATGAAGAGCCAAGCTATACAAAAAGCTTACAAATGCCAAACACTTTGAATATTAAAAGCACAGAATATTAAAAACAAAACAAAAGGCCTTACAGGATTTCAAATTATGGGTAAAATTAAAACAATTATGTCTGGGTTATGGGTTAACATTTAACGTTTTGAAATTTAAACTGATAATTTCGTAATTTTTATGCGTCCTTCAACAAACAAGTGTTGATGTCGGAACGTGCTATTCTCGGTGAAAAAAAACTCCGCCAGCAGTGCTAACCATTTCTGATTTTAGAAATAAATAGACGAAACGTGCGTCAGGCGTAGCAAATTTGTTGTCTGGAACTTTTTTGTAATTTTGTTTTTTTTTCGATGTCAGATTGGGCTAACATTGGGGAATTAAAACTTTAACAGCAGCTCAAACCATTACAGTTGTTAGAAATAAAAAAATAAAGTTTGAACACGGCACGTCCAATAACCAAACCATTTGTGAAACATCTAATAGCCAGTCTTTATCCTTCTTTATTCATTGTCCCATACCCCCCCCCCCCCCTTTGCTGGCATACTGATCACCGAGATCTGGATTCGCAATGATTAATTAAATGGTATCGAAAACCGGCATTTCTATAAACAGGTTTAACATGGTTAAAGTAATTGAGAAATTACATAAGAAGCAAAGGTGTACCAAAGGGGTAATCAGTATCATAAAACCGTCAAGACAAAGACAAAACGGGCAGACAAAAAATCATCACAACAAAACAAACCACATTACAACATAAAACACACACACACATAACAACAAAACCGCAATTAGCAATTAACGTGAACTCAAGTCGAAACGAGAGTGCTCCGGAAGAGTTAGCAGTTCCTGCTTGCTATAGCACACACGTCACGTTGCCAAAGATCGATTTAGTGATGGTCAAATCAGGAAAGGATGACATTACAAAACTCTATGTCAAACCAACATCTGTGCTCATCTGAGAGATAGAAATCCCGTATTTGTATACAAGCACATGATGTCGTCCGTAAAATTTCTTGAGTGATGACAACAACCTGGGAGCAACTTTCCAATAGTTAACTTTCCCTTTCTGTGTAGCAACATTCCGTCCGCTCCAGCATATTGAGTTTACGTATCACAATTGATTCGTTATTCCAGAGCATGTGGGGAGTACAACGACTTCCTTGATAGAGCTACACGGCTGACAAGCAAATTGTTAGCACAGGGGTACCAGGTTGTTGTCATCACTCAAGAAATATTACGGACGACATCATGTGCTTGTTTACAAATACGGGATTTCTATCTCTCAGATGAGCACAGATGTTGGTTTGACATAGAGTTTAGTAATGTCATCCTTTCCGGATTTTACCAACAATTAATCGACCTTTGGCAATGTGACGGGTGTGCTATAGCAAGCAGGAACTGCTTACTCTTCCGGAGCACCTGAGTTCACTCTCGTTTCGACTTGAGTTCACGTTGCTGAATGCACTTTTGTTGTTATGTGTATGTTATGTTGTTATGTGGTTTGTATTGTTGTGATGAGTTTTTGTCTGCCGGTTTTGTCTTTGTCTTTACGGTTTTATGATACTGATTACCCCTTTGGTATACCTTTGCTTCTTCCTTCGGATATATGAGATGTAAATAGTCACCAAATCGAGGATTGTGTAGTGAAAGGACATCATCAATATAACGAAATGTGAGACTGAAGGATAAAGCAAGTTTGCGGTCCTTTTTGTCTAGAAGTGATTGTAAGAAGTCCGCTTCATATGAATGAATAAACAAATCAGCAAGCAATGGTGCACAATTTATGCCTATTGGGATACCTATTTTCTGCTGAAACACACGTCCACCAAACTGTACAAATATGTTGTCGATTAGAAAGTTGAGCATTTCTATTATTTGATCTTCTGTAAATTTGTTTTTCCTGCTAGAATCTTGGATGACAAAATAAGTCTTTTTATAACCAACTACCAAATACTTGTACCTGCGTTTTCCGTTCTTTTTGAGAAAGCTACGTTTAATCAGCTGTGCCAAACGATATTTTAATTTTGAATGTGGAATTGAAGTATATAATGTAGAGAAATCAAATGTTTTAATGCTATAACATGATGAAAATGACTATGAATGGAGATTTTCCATCAGTTCTTTAGAATTTTTGAAAATCCACATTTGATTGACGCCATTTCTAGAGTAACAACAATCGGAATACTGTTGAAGGCTTGATTTTATTGCCGTCAATATTGATGTTAACAAAATTGAAAGAGGCTTAGTTGTACATTTGGATGACCCAGCAATAAATCGTTGCTTGTATGGAGTTTTATGTAATTTGGAATCCAATACAAGGATGGAACGTCATCGTTCTTTTTGTCAACAGAAATGCCAAAGGAAGAAATGCCAGAATTATGCTTGTTGATTATTTCCTCCTTTGACAGTGTTGTTGCTGTATATGTGGTGCTTTTGCTAGTACAACCAATCCCTAATTCAGCTGTTAAGCAATCAATATAGTGTCTTTTGCATACGAAAATGATGTTGTTAGGCGCTTTATCAGCAGGTACGACAACATATGTGTCATGTAAGGTGGACAATGTCTTCGCAACATCAGGGTTGTTGAAAATAGATGTTGCCTTGGTGCTCATGGAGCCTTTCAAAGAGTTAATCCCTTTCAAAACCAACGACCTCACAGACTTAACCTTCTTAAAGAACGTCGCTTTCTTTTTCATGTTCTTTTTTGGCCCATTTTCTGGCATAGTCTTCAACTGAATCCATAATTGTTTTGAAATTATGATTCCAGTTGATTGCTATAGGCTCACGATATTTTGGTCCTTTGGCCAACACATCACGGAGTTGGTCATTTTCCACGATGTTGAGGTCCCCGGTAATGACGTGGCCAGAGGGACTATATTCGAATGGGGATTTGTCACAAGAACAGTCTGGTGGTTTTGCTTTGAGGTCGTTGATTTGGTAATCCAGCAAAACTTGTTAGTAGTTAAATACCTTAGGTGCAACGGTGGAAGTATAGGAATAAGAAATGACGGGAACACTTTTGTCTTTGAAATAAGGAGGGATATGTTCTGTAACAGATTTATGGTGTAAAATGTTTCCTAAATTTATGGCATCCAAACCTTTGTTTAAAAATGGAAGAGAAATGAAAGAGCGGTTGTCCTTGTTGTTTTCATGTGGAACACCGACTGGTTTGAATAATCGGTTGTATCCAATGTCAAAAACAATGGCTGTAAGACGGTACAGGTTGGATTTAAAATCAGTCACTGGATTTTCGAGACATTCTTTGTATAGTGTGTGAAGTTTGGAAAGAGGAATAGAATACAATTTAGTGCGAATGTGATGAATCCCGAGAGGTTGTTGGATAGACGAAAGCAGTCCATTGATAGACACGTCATGTACCTTCGGTGAATTGTTCTTCCGATGTCCATGATTGCGTTCGCGTTTTTCCTGCTGTTCAAAAAGATTCATCACATTCACATCATTGCATATTGGACTTGATAAGTTCCATATACTGCCAATGTTGTCGTTGCAACCATAACGTAAATCGGTGCCGAACCTTCTTATCCAGAATTCTTCTCGTTGTTTTCGAAATGGTGTACTTAAAGTGGGATTGTTGGTAATGTGGTATATTTTTTCAAAAATGCGGACTTTCATGGACAAGATGGAATGGTCCGGTTGATTAAAATGTTGGTAAATGAAAGGGTATTTGTCGGTGTTAATGCCGGATCTGTGGCCACTTATACGGGCATTCAATCTCACTTTAGTCTCACCAACATATATCAATCCGCATAAAGTGCAATCTAGTGCGTAAATAACGTTTGAAGATGTACATACATTAAAAACGAAAGAATATGGAATATGTATTAACCTCAAACGCTTGTTGTCTTACACATGTTACAGAGGTTGCAAATCGTAAAGATCAATTATTACTAGACGTTAATGAAGTTTGTGACATTTAAATTGACAAATTATGTAAGTTATTTAAATTAAGTGTTTGAAGATTTTTGAAAGATGAAAATAAGTTATCAAGAAATGATTTTCGAACATATAATTGACACTAATAAAATATATGCAATTCATCCTCTATACAATCATTTGAACATTGCAGACAGACTCTTATATCTATATCCTAAACAGGTAAGTGTTCCAACTAGTATGAGTGCGAAATTTTTGGGGAAGGGTTTCGTCACTTTCTGGGTGCATTGATTTGAGGGTAATATTGGCCTGTGCCTGTCTTGTGGATGTTTTAAATTTACGTTTATATTGTAGGTTGTGTCGCGTACACTTATTCCATATCTCATTTTCTTCTATTTTGTGTGTTCCTTCTGGTTTGTGGTCGTCACAGTGGTGGTCGTACATATTGGCCCTTTTTGCATAACAAAAAATGGTCTGTGTTATGGGTGCTGTGTCCTAGGTGGTCTACAGTTTCGATTAGTTCTGTTCCTGATAATGACTGAAATATTGTTGACTGGACAACAAACAAACAGATTTTAAATCATCCTCTCCTCCTATTATCACCCTACCTAATGTACAATTGATATTTAATCGTGAGTTGGTCGCAAATGGCAAAAATTAGGACGCCCCAAACTTTGAAAGGTAAGAAAATCATTATTATGAACTGATAATTTATACTTTAGTTGTACAGTTCGGGGGCCTATTGATGAAGCTATACTACAACGCTATTCTTATTTGATTATGTCTACTCAATTTATCGTTTAACGTGTTTTTTCATGAAAAAAAGGGGGATTTGTTGAGGGCACACGTTGCATTTCGTAGGTTTTCTATCATTTTATGGTTGTGTTTTCTTCTTTTATTCACCTTTTTTATACGTTACCTTATTAAATGTGCTATAAAAAGGTTTATCTTGCCTAAAAACTTGATTTTTGACGAAAAAATGAGGTACACACAATTTGCCAATGTGTAGATGAAGAACAGGCATTTTCGTGAAGAGGTTGTTGTTACCGTCAGTATAAGCTTATTACGACTTGGGATCGCGTTGTTGATTGCTGTTCAGTTGTTTTTATGGTTTTATTTTGGCTGTTTCTTCGTGCTGTTCCGGTTTTGTGTTTGTCGATTTGGACTTTAACAATATCGATATTTCATTGGTACTTCTTTGCTTCTTTCTTATAACAAGTTTCTATAAATGTTGAGATCAACATTCAACTGTTTCAGAAAGAAAAAACATAACGGCTAAACGAAAGAAAACATATTTAACAACACACAAAAGAAACAGACGAAATGGTTACAAAAAGCCAAGAAATAATTTTAAACCTAAATGTGACTGGGATACAACAATTTTACTTGATATTTACAACAATGAGTATTTCTAACTTTTATCTATTAGTTCCCTACCGGCAAAAGCAGAAGAAGACTTAAGTTTGAACTCCATCCGTCCGTCTGGCCGCCGGGCCTCAGTTTTCCGCACTTTTTATGCGCTTGTAAATAATGAATTGATTTTTGATATGAGAATTTACCATTAGGGGTTACAGATAAAGTTTACGTTTTGTTCTAGTCTGCAAATTTTTACAGGAGTGATAGTCCTTTGAACTTTGAAAGTTCAATGAAATGTTAGTTTCCCACACTTTAGTCCTAAACGCTTGTAGATAATGAACGGAAATTAGGTTTTTTAGTCTACCATGATGAAATGTAGATCTTAAGCTGATGCTTCGTTCTGGTCGTCGAATTTTACTGACGTTAAGGCCCTTTGAATGTAGACCGGTAGGGGACTATGTATTGTTTTGCAATTTTCTAAGAAAGCCTTTTTTATCACAATTAGTAACATTGCATAATGTCGAAATTAACAAATACAGATATGACCTAAGCGGAGCATGATTGTACTTTCACAAAAAAATTTTTTTTAAGGGAATCGATTTTCACCAAGAACACTTCACAAGGTATTAACATGAACTTCATGTAATAAAGTTTATTTATTTGTCCATGTAAGCTTATAACCATAGAACTGTATGATTTTTTTTAAAAAACATGAAAGTAATGCATCAACTTTTGTCATTAATCGCTCCTTTTGTCATCATTATTTGTCCGTCATCTGTAATCATTTCAAAAGTATTCTTCTCTCACACTACTGAACCAATTTGACTGAGATTTTGCAGGAACGTTATATGACATGATGGCAACAGCAAATCGTCATTTTGAAGGGTTACATAAAAACATGTCATTAACCGCTGTTACTAAAAAAGAACCTAGGGTTCAATCATCGTAATTTTGCCATTAGCTATATATATTTGAATTTTGTTTGGCTTACTGCATTTTGAACTTATTTTGAATTGTGGATTTCCTTTGTTTTGGGTTCTAGTGCTGCTGATGAGGAATAATTTTCCGAAATGGCCATACAGCTCATAAAAATTATTTGCTGTTGGAGTTAACATATGTGTTGTGGTCTCTTGTTCATTTACTCCATATCCTTTCTTAAAATGTGTAAATCAACTGACAGCAATGGAAGCAACATCTAAGGACCTATGAAAAGTGAGGCCTATAGTCCATCTGTATGATTTTTTTTGCTTGATTATTGCTACAATAGCTTACATCTTTTGTGTTAAGAAGTTCCATATTGTAAACAAATTATTACTTGATTTGTTCATTTTGATGCTTATACTTTTTTGTACTTTTTTGTTAAACCTTTCATTCATGTTGTCGAATAATGCAAATGAGAGTTACAGTAGTTGTACAGTTGTATGCAGCTGCATTATTGTACATTTTCATTTATCATTTTCATAACTGTCATTCTTCACTGATCAATTACTGTGATAATATTGGGGCATCTTTTATTTTTTCATGAATTCTTACCTTTTATTGTGATTTTCTTGTTTGGATTTTACCTTTTAAATGTGGTTTTACCTTCTAAACTATTATCATATTGATAGGTTTTGTAATAAACAAATAGAAAGATATCATATAGCTTTGGGGACTATAATCAACTTCTCAATCTGTAAATGGTGTTCAAGACAACACTTGATCAATTGTAGGTGTTTCGATAAAACAATTCTCAATCATCTCTGTTAGTATGTGAATATTATGTAGTGTTATTCTTATTTAAAAATTATGTTTACAAGCATAATTAAGAAGATATTACATACCAAAATATGATATATCTGCTTATTTGGGCCTTGTCAACATCTGATGTACATGTGACGGTAAGGGTTAAACAGCTAAAACTCGATTACCGCTATTTTAAAACCCGTGCATGTGAGGCAGTTATTTTATAGACATTACTCATTGCCGAATGGGCTATTTAAATCAATTTTTTTGATACTAATAATAATGAAAAAATAAACTTTTAGTCTAGAAAAAATTGAGCTCTTAATTAAAATGTGGTGTTCTCAACAACACAATGTTCGTTTTCAAACTAAACATTGGGCAGGGTGATTATTATATATAATAAGTAAAAAATTATATAACATTCGTTTGTATTTTCTAATTAATCAAAGGCGGATTTAGGTTCTGCATACCAAGCGCGCACCGTCCCGTTTGACAGGAACATTCGGTAGGAACTGTATGAAACAAGAGATCCCAGAACATGTAGAAGATTATTTATTTTTAATTGCGCGCCTTTCCGTTTGAAAATTTCTGGATCCGACATAGTTGAGCTTCTCTTATGCCCCTTCAGGTAGTCTTTACCAGGTGAAATAAGTAATAGATAGAAATAGATAAAACATATTCACGTTAATGTAAATACACAGGTACACAACATACAAAAGATTGCATACATCAAAAAAGAAACTTTTAAAATAAAAAGACCTATATTTTTTTTCCTATAGTTGAAAGTACATGCATCATGTGCATGTTTACTTTATTTCCAACTTCGTATTACTTAATTACTAAATACTCTAGGCCAGTATAAGGCCAAAATAAAATATATGTCTGTTTCCTGCTTTCGTACCTACCCTATTTTTTGGCCCTACCCTAAAGTTTTTATTGGCATTTTGAAACAAGCACTGTTAAAGTTGGGATTGCTTCCCCATTGACTCAATGTAAAATAATTTTATTAAAAAATAATTTTCCTCCCTACCTACCCAAATGTTTAAGAATAGGAAGCAGGAAACAAACATATATCTTGTTTTGGTATAACCACCCACGTCTAGTAAACTAGTTGTACACTAAAAATATAACTGATCAATCAATAATAACATCTACAGCATCGAATACACATCTCATTCGCATCTCTCCAAAATGTTTGACAGTTGCTTATCCTGTGGACTTATACGTGTCGGTGAACAGGGCAATGGAAAAGAAGGTAAAAGCCTTTATTCCACATCTCATTATATATCGTCTATTTACTTTTAATTTAGAATAAAATAAAGTCATCAAATAATTTAACACAAAAATGTGTAATTTAATTGACCAATCTTTTTACTTGTAGACTGTTTTCAAAAGGGATGTAAAGCTATACAGATATGTTATGTCCAGTGATCAATTAAAATTAAATTCTTTAAAATAAAATGTAACAGGTGTATTAACTTCACATAACCTATGATTTATCTAAAGTTACGTTTCTGGTGACATCTCTGTTTCCTTCAAATGAACTGATTAATGTTGCCAGTTTAAATCATATGTGAAAACTATGTCATGTATGTGAAATTCTGTCTTTTCTTCTTCTAACTATTATCCGTATAATTTTTTTTAAATTGTCAAAACCCTGGTGTTAATATAATTTGTATACACAGTATAGAGTGGAAAACATAATGAGTCTTGAGACCGTACAAGTTAAAACTAGAAAATGTGTCTATGAGCCACAGGAAGGCCCTCCTGTTCTTGAAATATCATTGACCCTCAATGTGTATTACCTGGGATATGGACCTTTACCAAGAAATTGATCAAAAGTGTTCATGTGTATAAAAATATAAGTCGCTGTGACCTTATTTCTGATGGGTGGTGCCATTTACCAAGACTCATCGAGAAGTGAAATATTATTGACCCCTAACATGTAGTATTCAAGCCATGATATGGACCTTAACCAAGAACTTAACAAAAGTCTTTCATGCGTAAAATATAGGTCACAGTGACCTCATTTCTAGTGGATGGTGTCACTTTACCCAAGACACATCTAGTGGTGAAATATCATTGACCCCCAACATCTAGTATCCAAGTTATGGACCTTAACCAAGAACTTAACCGAAGTCATTCATGCGTAATATATAGGTCACAGTGACCTAATTTCTAGTGGGCGGTCTAGCCCTACCCAAGACCCATCTGGTGGTGAAATATCATTGACCCCCAACATCTAGTATCCGAGTAATCTTCTTCTTCCATGTACGGGAGTAGACTCCTAAAGGAGTGTAGAACATCCCGACCTTAAGCAAGAACTTAACCAAAGTGTTACGACATTAGACATTAGACATTATTTTATTTCAGCCAATCAAGGACCTTTGCAGGCAATGATATAGATATTCATCTCTCAGCTATGGACACCAAGGGACGGTGCTTAAGGAAACACTTTTATTTTTTTTTAAACAAATAGTGTTCCTCCTCGTGTCCAAAGCAGAGAGACAAACTTTTAATTAAATATTAAATATCAAATTATTTGTTCAAGTGCTATAGACACCAAGGGACGGTGCTTAAGGAGATACTTTATAAAATATGGAGTGATTTAAAAAAGTACTCCTCCTCATGTCTAAAGCAAATAAACAAAACATAAGTGTAACCCCTTTTTTTGTTGCTGGAGAAGACAGGTTAAGATATAAATCTCATTTGCAATTCTTTTTAATAAAACTGCAAAGGTTATGTAATACAGCTTTATCTTCACAGGTCATTAACCAAAAGAATTTTTCGTTATTATTTAAGTTTATAAAGTTATGACATGTTTTTGAAATAATATCAAACAGTTCCTGTCTTTCTCCAACAAAATTTGTACAGGTGATAAGAAAGTGCATCTCATCCTCTACTTCTTCAGAGTCACAGTGAAGACAATGTCTAAGGTGTGAAGGTATACCCTGGCATAGACCTGTATATTCAACAGGTCTATGACCCTGGTATCTACCAGATTCAATCCGCAAATGATGGGATGAAACTCTAAGCTGTGTTAAGCTTCTCCTCCACTCAAAATTGCTAATAAGACTCAAATAGTTTTCAAACCCATGACTAGTTTTGAATTTAACAAAAGTTCTTAATTTGCCTTCTGAATTGTTGGATAGTTGGTTCTCCCATAATTTAATGTATGAATCTTTAATAATATTTCTAATTTTCTCTTTTGACTTGTAATTGTCCTTCAGTTTTGGTATATTTTCTATAATTTTATGGATAGAAGCACTCCATGAAGGTTTATGCTGTTATGGACGGACGTACGTACGTACCGTACGGACAAGGGTAAAACTATATGTCCGATCCACATACGTGGTCGGGCAAAACAACAAGATGTTGGATATAGTCAACGGTAACCTGAAAAAATGTAATGCGTAATTTTAATAGTATGCGGTCACTGACCTATTTCATTCCCCGATACTAAATTTACCCTTCAAAATGTTTGGGTTTGGCCGTCAAAGGTTCACAATTTATGGACTTATTTGTGAAGGAAATGGCAAGGAAGGTAAAGTAGTTTTAAACTTTTTTCTATTAATCCTCATTAAATCTCAATCATTTTGTCTTTATTTTGATCGTACTTTCATCATTGAGCTATAAATCTTGAATCATTTCCGCATTATGAAGATACATGTATAAATAGGCAAGTTGGGATTCTTACAGATCAGTACCCGGGTTCAGTAGTTCTCGGAGGTTATTAAACCCAAGTATGATAGGAGTGTAAATCAAGCACAAACTTTCCAAATCAGGTTGACTGAATTTTGGTAAAAAGACTGGAAAGCTATTTGTAAAAAAAATAATAATAAATAAACAAAACAAAACCCCAAAACATAAAAAATAAAAATGAACCAAGAAAAAAGTTAAGGGCGCACAGGACCAGGATGGAGGGGGTGCAGGTCATTAGCATATATTCCAATAAACGGGTCTATTTCGTCATGTTCTTCAATCATTTTGTATTTAAATATTATGAATACATGCCGGGTACATCCATAGACTGTTAAGTGTTGGTACACAATCAATGAGTCATCTTCTTAAAATAGCACTGGTCTAACTGTACATGTAGGGTTTTTCCTATTGAAACCTTATATTTACAATGTAATATAGATTTTACAATAGACAAAGTTTATTTAAGATTTAGGTGTACATGTATTACAATATGTGTAATGAATGTTAAATACCACACAAACATTGACAAAAAACAAACAGTTAAATCAACCCCTCAGTCTAATATGCATGTTAATTGACTTTGATAGAGGTAAATACCAGGTGTTATCAACCCGAAGAAAATTATATTCACCAAGCCAACGGCGATGTGGATATTGTTTTTAAGGGTTGATAAAACCGGTATTCATTGATATCAATTAAAGTCTATGAATGTTTTATTATATGACTATCAAAAACAAATGACAAGAAATTTCTTCTCGAGAAAGAAAATGAAAACCCTTCACATACTAGTACCCAGTGCTCAGTGCTCAGCCCACAGAGCTACTAAGTGTGTATATACTTGTTGGGGTTGTCAGGTCTATTACATGTATGTGAAAAACCTGACAGCTCAGACCATATGTAGTGAGCCACCATGTTTGGAGAGTGCCACACTTCATGCACGTAAAGGACCCCTTTGCGGACCCCCAAGTAGTGCTCCACATAGGCTAAATTTTCTGCCCTTACCCACCTCTCCCCTTTTCCTGTGAATCTTCAAAATTTACTGTCCCTTTGTTCATGTTGTTTGCCACCCCATCCCCATATTTCACTTATCATCATCATCATTTCATGTTCATTTTATCATCCTTTTCATGTCCATCCCCTTTAAATAACCTATATAGTGCTTCAAGGGCATAAAACGCCAACTCACTCACTCTATTGAAAATTACCTTGGGCCAAAAAAAAAAGATGTCAGACAGGCAGTTTACACAATGGTTTAGGAGCCTCTCCTTCTAGTTTGTATTCTGTATTTAGATGATGACATTATTTTTACTTTCAGTTCCTTTACAAAGTATAAATACCAATGTGACAATAGGTCACATGATCAGTCATGTGGAATCCACATTAACGTACAAAAACAACAGCCCAGATGCCATTGAGACGGTATTCAAATTCCCATTGGATGAGAGCAGTGCAGTGTACAAGATGGTGGCAGAGATCGATGGACGAATCATAACGGCAGAATGCCAGGAGAAAGAACAGGTATGTATGTGTTAAGCATATGTTTCAAACATATTTTTTACATATGAGCATGATGAGGAACATACACTTTACATATCGTAACATAAAACTTACAATAAAAAATATGAGTTATGCATTGACAATTAATTTACACATGATTTAAAATAATTTTTCTTTATTTTCAGGGGTTCAAATTAGCATTTGTAACCTTTTGGAGAAAAAAGTCAAAGGTCCACCTGATGACATTAAAAAGTCCTCAATCATGTCAATAGGAGTTACTAAAAATATAGGCAGGTCATGCAGGTCCAGGACTTTCGAAAATAAAATATAAAAAGTCCTGAATGAAAAATGGAAGGGACCGGACCTTGGACCAGTGCTAATTTGAACCCCTGATTTTTTTCTAAAACATATGTTTGTCATGATATGATAACATGAAACATATGATGAACATATGTTTGCAAACATCATGAACATATGTTTATCATATGGGCACCAAACATAAGGTAAACATTATATCTTTAAAGTAATGATTACATTATGTTTTTGCAAACATATTGCATTTTTTCCTGTGTAAATTGATCAACAACTGGCATGACTGGCTATTTTAAATAAAAGTATGAACAAAATGACCAAACTTGAAGGATCAATTTCAAATGTTCATGAGAAAAGATAGAACAAGGAATATATACCAGAAAAATTCAAGAAATTAAATGACTTAAGACATGTAAGAGGGGACCAGGCTTTATCATGCTTCAATAAATTTAAGTAAAAGATTATATGGTATTTAAAGTTGTGAGGGTGTGATACTATGCGCATACATGTACATGTAATTCCTGTTGTAAAGGGTATATAACACCTAGAGGTGCAGTTGAGGGTGATATATTTACAGAGTGGGATATTTTGTCCTAACATCGACAGGCAGTATGCATAATATTATACTGAACATGTGTTTCATACTGTACCTTCCATTTTCAGTAACATCAGACATCACCCTACTGATTGACCAACCAAAATTCAGGAATCTAATGTGAAGTATTTTATAGAAATTATAATGTCACAAATTTAGTTTACCTTATTGCTTGTGATTACAAGTTAGGTAAACGTTATTTGCAGTTAAATTAAGTGTTATGCAGTCACAACTTGAAATACTATTTGAACAAAATCTGGCTATTTTTTAACTTAACAGATTTTTTATCTTTAGGCCAAGAAAACCTACGACCAGGCAATAGAACACGGAAATACGGCTTTCCTCCTGAGAGAAGATGACCACAGTGGTGACATCTTCCTCTGTTCCCTAGGCAATATACCATCACAGAAAGAGGTCAAGCTGACGATATCATACGTGTCCGAGCTCTCACCAGAAGTGGATAAGTCTGTGAGGTTTGCTCTGCCAAGTGTACTGAATCCACGATATAAGAGTTCTGAGTCTGAATCAGGTATAAGATAAAGAACCTTTACAATGTATTTGAGTGCTTCGACATTTAGCTTGTGGCTCTAACATGTCTAAGGGTAATATAAAATTATCCTAGATTCCAATCCCAGTTGGACTTAATTTATTTGCCACCTGACATTCCTGAAAAAAAATTATTTTAATTTTTTTTAGCTCACATGACCCGAAGGTTCATTTGAGCTATTGTCATTGTTAAGCGTCCGGGTTGTTGTCTGTTTGTCCGTCATTGGTCCATTTACTTTTCTTCAAAGATCTTCTTCTCTGAAACCAGTGAAGGGATTGCTCTCAAACTTTGTACACTTGAATTTTAGAATGTCCTCTACCAAGTTTGTGAAATTTGTCAACTGACCAACTAACATGGTCGCCGTTGCAAAAAATAGAACAGGGTGGTCAGACCATAAATTTTAGCTTATAGCTCAAAAAGTATAAGAGATAGAAAAAATCTGAAGCAGCCTACCCCTAAACAGCATCAAAAGCTCTTCAAAACTCTTTTTAGGATGTCCTCTAGCAAGTTTGTGAAATTTATGCATGCTGACCAAACAAGATGGCCACTATAGCTAAAATTAGAACAGGAAGGTCAAACCATAGTTTTTGGCTTAAAGCATGAAAAGTGTAAGAGATAGAGAAAATCAAAGCAACCTTCCCTCTTTAGCATCAACAGCTCTATAAAACTTTTCATTGAGTCAAAGTTGTGGAATGACTCCTTGTTGGAGTTTTTTCCCCTTAATTGTCAAAACTGACAATTTTCACAGTTTTAGAACTTTCTTTAAAACCATAAGAATTGGAAGAAAAATTATCATTGCAAAATTGTTCAGCTCATTAAGGTTTACAAAAATGATTTAAGGGTCACACACAATTGTCAGATCAACCTTCTAAGAGTTATACCCCTTTAACTGTTTTGAAACAATTTTAACTTTTTTTTAGTTTTTATTTTGAAAGCTTTGTCACTTTGTATTCTAGATCTTGATCTTAATAGTGTTTTCTATCCTAACTAGTTTCTTTAATGTTACATTTGTACTTACCAAGTACAATGTACATGTAGACCATGTTGCACACTAGGTAAAAGGCTTTAGCATATAAGAGATCAGGTGAGTGATTCAGGCTCCTGTGAGCCTCTTGTTTGTTGATTTCTTGTCAATACTGAAGGGATTGATTTCTAATTTGGTATATAGCTTCAGTATGATAAGTTATAAAGTGCATACCTAACCTTTCCAGTTCAGTTTGGCATCTTCTTCATGTTTTCCGATACTCCTTTTTTGTTTTAGGACAAGGATTTGGATTTGGGCAACCAGTTCAGCCAATCAAAACCATTGAATCAGGGAAGGGAGGCTACTCCTTTTCTGTAAACATCACTATCCAATCACAGGTCAGGATAGAGAGCATCAGGTCGATGGACCAACTGACTGTCAATATTGATGAACCCAGCAGAAATTCAGCAAAGGTACATATGAACAATACAGTAAAATCTTGTTATAATGCACCTCCTATTATGCCAATCACAATTCAGAATATAATACAGAAAGTCGATGGCAAAGTTTACTGAAGGTAATATTGAAAATCAAGACAAAAAGACTCAGAACAGTGTTTTAAAGATTATGATGGAAATGTCTTATTCCTCATAATTGGTGGTTTGTCAAACCCATGAATTAGTGTTCTAGAATGTTTTTAAAACATGTTTGTAAAAATCTCACTTACACAGATGTAAAATTTCAAAAATTTCACAATAAAAATCAATATAAAAACTGTCAAAGTCAACTTACACATGCAATTGGTCTTAACGTTAAATTAACATTAAGTTCAATTAACACTAATTTAACGTTAATGTCACACCAATTTAATGTTAAATTAATGTTAGTTTAACATTAAAATCTTTAACATTAATTAATTGTTAAATAATAAGGTTAATTAAGTGTTAAACTTTTTAATGTTAATTTTCTTGTTGAATTGTGTGACATTAAATGTTAAAATTTAATGTTTAATTACCAATCGAAGCTTGTTTAACACTAATTTAACGTTAATTTTTAACGTTTAATTAACATTAACAAAATTGCCCGTGTACCCTGGGTTCAATTTCACTTACCCCAGGTAACGGGTTATAGGAATCCTAGAACACTGTGAAAAATAAGAAAAACGCTTTCACAGTAAAGTAAAAAAATGAAATTTGCTACAGTAAAACCATGATAACTTTTTTATAAGGCCCCTCTAGTCACACTTCACAAAAGAAAGCACCAGCTATATGTTGATGGAAAAGCTTACAATGGGTGCAGATGAACATGACAAATACACAGTAATATTAATAAAATTGAATTTCATCATATTTATAAGCATGATAGGCGATAAAGATATTTGGAATAAGTGTATGTGACACAACCAACATTAAACATGTTAAAGTAACGGCAATTTAAAAAATCGCAATGGAAAACAGCCAGCAGTCAGAGGTCACTGCTCGCTGTCTTGCATTGGACCAAGACTAAAAATACAATACATAAGATTCAAACAAATCCCTAGATAATCAACGAAAAACCCATTTCTGGACATACAACAAAACAGATAGTTGACAGGGAGAAACAAAAGCCCCGACAAGGACACCCAGCCCAGGACAGGCACACACAAAATGATAACCCACTTCATGAAAAAGGGGATTATACTGGTTTACTTCTGTCTGTTAACTTATTCCATCTTTATTAACAGTTTTCTCAGCAATTTGAAATCAAATTTACTTGAAATTTGTGATATGACTTTAGTATGAGGTCCTTTAAATTGAGATATCAAATATAGGTCAGTCAGATACCTGTTTACCAACTTTTAACAACAATTTTTATCATTAGTGGTCAAAGTTGGAAAGTTTTTGTAACAGTTTTCTCAGCAACTACATATCACAGCAATCTTATCTTCTTAATAGCTGGTATTTGACTTCAGTATGAGATTCTCTTTGGCAAGTAGTAAATTAAGGTCTGTCTGATAGATACTTCCTGTTCACCTTACACAAATTTTGGAGGAAGTCAGTGGGTATACTGAGTGAGCAGATTCCTTACTCAATTTCCATAAAAGCCGAACACTAGTCCATGTTGAAAATTGATTGCTAATGTTTGTGGAGGCTGCATAATCTACACTATTTCAAAGAAGTAATGAAATGTTAGAAGTGTAAGGATGGTCACTCTTCATGTTTCAGAATTGTAGTCCAATTTCAGAACTTCTCTAGATTATACCTTGAAATATTGAAGATTTTTTTTTTTTGCACACTGACCCCTACATTTTATGCCATTTTCTTATTATATAACCATTAAAAGCCAACTGTATAGAATTTATTGAAATTCTTGATACAACTTCATGGTTTTAAGGTAAAAACGTCACAATGTTAAAGTTATGTAAAATCTAGAGGAGTCTGATTTCTGCAAATTGTGACATCATATATTTTGGAAACTAGCACATTGACCTATCATTTTCTTTTTGTTATTTAATTAAGTAGACAATTATCTACCATTTCCACCACAAATAATAAGATCTTTGATATAAAAAACTTCAGGAGTGACCTTCCTTTAAAACAATAAGGTTATTAAATACAAAAGAATATGGAATATGTGCCAGAAAGACACGATCCACATATTGAAATGATTTTGATAAATGTACAATGCAAAATTTCGCTGCCTGTGTAGCGCTTTTCTAGTAAACATAGAAGAACAACTATGACACAAAACAACACAACCAATTTAAAAAAGGAAGACCATTGATAATACTGTTAACATTTATGCTGAGCCATCATTTTGTGTTTTTGTTAACCATTCGCAAAGGGGAAAATTCATGATTAATCTGACTATTCATATAAGAAGCAAAGAGGCACCAATGGGGCATTCAAGTGTCAAAATTCAGATAGGCAAAGACAAAACAGCTGGTAAAAACAAACAAAAACAGCACGAAGAAACACAAAACACAAAATCAACAGAACGGAAAACAACAACCCAAACTCAAGTTGTGACAAGAGTGAGCTCAGGTGCTCCAGAAGATTAAGCAGTTCTTGCCTGCTATAGGGCACCTGTTGTGTTTCTTATTTCCAATTCAGTGTGTCAAATCTGGTAAAGGAAGACAAAACAAATTTCTATGACAAACCAATATCTGCACTCATTTTAGAGATCGAAATACCATATTTGTCTACGAATACACAGTGTCTACCGTATATATTCTATCTTCCATACTTTGTGGGGGGGTATTTTGACTGATGTTTGGGAATTGCAATGGGGATTTAAACAAAAATAACCCGCATGCTATCATGTAAATAGTAAATTCATTATATATATATGACCTAAAAGTGATTTAAAATTGTACTTTAGGCAAGTTTCAGCTCTGAGGACTGTAAATTAAAAGAGGATATTTTTCTGAACATATTATATGAGAACTGTAACCAACCAGTAGCCATGATAGAGAGAGGATCGTCTAAACAAGGTAAGATAGATGTCATAAGTAAGGGGCATGAGTGTTCAGGTCTGTCTGTCTGTCTGTATGAGAACTGTAACCAACCAGTAGCCATGATAGAGAGAGGATCGTCTAAACAAGGTTAGATTCATAGATTTTTACAAAACTTCTTGGAAAATACCGGATGGTCTTTTACAAGTGAAAGAATTTTTTAGTCCTTTTGCAAGTGGAGCGCTGCCAGCAAGCGATAAGATCAAACAATTCTATTAGGAGTGAAAGATCATCACTGGTTTCCAAGAATGTGTGTAAGTACCTATTTTATTCTGTACAGCTTGAGTTTTTATAGACCTGAAACCATAGCTTCATTTCTATAACCTTAAAATTTTTAATAAGATTAATATTGGGTTACATTGGTCAACATTTGTCAATCAATATCAGTACCAATCATTTAATTTTCTGGATTTTACAGAGTAAAAAATATGGGTTATAAAACTGTGAATAACAGGTGGCAAGCAAGTGGGCAGGTGGGGAATTATAGAAGTACATCATATGGAGACATGCATAAAGAAATTTCATTGGATAATACTCAGGGGGAGATATTAGACTTATTCCAATATTGAGTCCAATATTATATCCTTTTTGTGAGCTCACTTACAGTACACCTTGTTCAGGGGTTCAAATTAGCACTGGTCCGAGGTCTGGGACCTTCCATTTTTGGTTCAAGACCTTTTAAATTTTATTTGCAAAAGTCCTGGACCTGCCTTTATTTATAGTAACTCTTATTGAGGACTTTTTAATGTCTTTAGGTGAACCTTCAACCTTTCATTCCAAAAGGTCTCACAAATGCTAATTTGAACCCCTGCTTGTTTGTACATGTATTTGTCACGTTGTTTTGCAGAATGACTTGTGA
Source organism: Arcuatula senhousia (assembly GCA_963971305.1). Taxonomy (NCBI): domain Eukaryota; kingdom Metazoa; phylum Mollusca; class Bivalvia; order Mytilida; family Mytilidae; genus Arcuatula; species Arcuatula senhousia. Next base: position 56,618,321 of record OZ020310.1, read on the forward strand.
AGTTTGATGTGCTACTCATGGACATTTCTTTGTTTTACAGAAGGACTTATGAAATCTGATGTACTTCTTTTGAACTTTTACCCTGAGATGGAGGAGAAAGCCAGAAAAAATGGAGAATACATCTTTGTGATTGATAGGAGTGGTATGTTTGTCTGGTGTCCTGTTCTGTTAAAGGACCTATAATTACATTATACCATGGGTAACAATTTTCAGTGGCGGATCCAGAGGGGGGTTTCGGGGGTGGGAACCCCTCCTTTCTTCTGAAATTTTTTATTTTTTGTGTAGATTTTCAGCAAAATTGGTCTGGAACCCCCCCTTTGGCCCACAGAACCTAGTATGTGACACCCCTCCTTTCCAAAATTCCTGGATCCGCCCCTGATTTTCATGATTTTGCCAAAAAAAACCATTTGGTTGTATTTTTAATTTCATTTTTTGCACATGTATGTTGCTTAATGTAATCAATGTAAAGAGAGCACTTCTTACTTTGTGGTTTACAGCAGACGCCAACAAAAACACGAAATGAGATACACAAAGAATGTGAAGGGAGTACAAAGCTGAGAAATTGAAAATTTTGTGGGTATTTTCTGTCTTTATCCATTCATATGCATTAAAAAATTTCCAACATGTTTTCTTAAAATTTGTTCAGGATAAGTTAGAGAGTGTTCTTACAAACACTTTATAAAAAGTTCAAACAATTCTAATTACTATATCAATGTTAAAACCAAAAAAAGGTTTCAGTGCTTTTTTTATGAAAAGTCTAGAGGAGTTTTATTTCCTGCCATATTTTTAGGTGCTTATATTATCTTTAAAACTTCTACATGTTTATAAAAAAACTTTTCATAAAGTCTAGTTATTTTGAGGTATTCTCTCCAATTTTATTATTTTAAAGAACTTTTAATTACAAAGTTCTCAGGCTCGTACTCCCTTAATGAAACCACAGTAGCATGGGCAGTGAAGTAAGAAAAGTCTTTTGGTACTAAGCTTTTAAATCTAGCTTATTATTTTTAGGAAGTATGGGCGGAGACAGAATAATGAGTGCCAAACAGACGCTGATGTTACTTGTAAATCTATCTTATTATTTTTAGGAAGTATGGGCGGTGACAGAATTATGAGTGCAAAACAGACTCTGATGTTACTTGTAAATCTATCTTATTATTTTTAGGAAGTATGGGCGGAGACAGAATTATGAGTGCAAAACAGACTCTGATGTTACTTGTAAATCTATCTTATTATTCTCAGGAAGTATGGGCGGAGACAGAATTATGAGTGCCAAACAGACGCTGATGTTACTTGTAAATCTATCTTATCATTTTTAGGAAGTATGGGCGGTGACAGAATTATGAGTGCCAAACAGACTCTGGTGTTACTTTTAAATCTATCTAATTATTTTTAGGAAGTATGGGTGGTGACAGAATTATGAGTGCCAAACAGACGCTGATGTTACTTGTAAATCTATCTTATTATTTTTAGGAAGTATGGGCGGAGACAGAATTATGAGTGCCAAACAGACTCTAATGTTACTTGTAAATCTATCTTATTATTTTTAGGAAGTATGGGAGGTGACAGAATTATGAGTGCCAAACAGACTCTGGTGTTACTTGTAAATCTATCTTATTATTTTTAGGAAGTATGGGAGGTGACAGAATTATGAGTGCCAAACAGACGCTGATGTTACTTGTAAATCTATCTTATTATTTTTAGGAAGTATGGGAGGTGACAGAATTATGAGTGCCAAACAGACGCTGATGTTACTTGTAAATCTATCTTATTATTTTTAGGAAGTATGGGAGGTGACAGAATTATGAGTGCCAAACAGACTCTGGTGTTACTTGTAAATCTATCTTATTATTTTTAGGAAGTATGGGAGGTGACAGAATTATGAGTGCCAAACAGACTCTGATGTTACTTGTAAATCTATCTTATTATTTTTAGGAAGTATGGGAGGTGACAGAATTATGAGTGCCAAACAGACTCTGATGTTACTTGTAAATCTATCTTATTATTTTTAGGAAGTATGGGAGGTGACAGAATTATGAGTGCCAAACAGACTCTGATGTTACTTGTAAATCTATCTTATTATTTTTAGGAAGTATGGGAGGTGACAGAATTATGAGTGCCAAACAGACGCTGATGTTACTTGTAAATCTATCTTATTATTTTTAGGAAGTATGGGCGGAGACAGAATTATGAGTGCCAAACAGACGCTGATGTTACTTGTAAATCTATCTTATTATTTTTGGGAAGTATGGGCGGTGACAGAATTATGAGTGCCAAACAGACTCTGATGTTACTTGTAAATCTATCTTATTATTTTTAGGAAGTATGGGCGGAGACAGAATTATGAGTGCCAAACAGACGCTGATGTTACTTGTAAAGAGTCTTAGACAGGGATGCTACTTCAATATTGTCAGCTTCGGCTCAAATTTTGACAGTCTGTTCGAGAAGTAAGTTTTAGTAGCAAATCCAGGAAATGGAAAAGGGGTTTCTGGTGGTTGTAACCTCTCTTTAAATGTTGGTAAACATTGTTTTTCTTTTATGGTCATTATTATTACACCAAACAAATTTTTACATGACATTCTGTGAATTTGAAATTGTAAAATTTTCCAGATTTAATCCCACATTTGGTCCAGTATTTGTTTAGCTAAATTTACAATGGACATGGAATGTCTTTTCCTAAAAAAAGATATAGCTTGGCTGATTTTAGCAATGATGGACAGAATTGGCCTCTTCTCCCAGGTTGTCAAGAAAATTGGTTTAAACTAATTTATGCTGATATAATGTCAATTATGCATGCATTGCAAGTCCACCACAGATTGCATGTGTCAAAAACCTTTAACTGGGCTGCATGTTTTCAAGGCAAATCGCTACCCATATTGTGCCTCTTACAATTTGCAGTTATATGTTTTTGGACATTTTATTTTGCAGGAGCCAGGCTTATAACAAAGAGTCTCTGTTGAGGGCTAGTCAGTTGATTGAGACGATGGACGCTGATATGGGTGGTACAGAAATGCAAAGACCTCTGAAGAAAATCTTCTCTGATCCCCTCATACCTGAGCAACCTCGACAGGTAAACACATAAGATAGTTATTCACCTGACCAGCCAAGACAGGTAAACACATAAGATAGTTAATCACCTGAGCAGCCCAGGCAGGTAAACACATAAGATAGTTATTCACCTGAGCAACCTCGACAGGTAAACACATTAAATAGTTATTCACCTGAGCAACCTCGACAGGTAAACACATAAGATAGTTATTCACCTGACCAGCCCAGACAGGCAAACACATAAGATAGTTATTCACCTGACCAGCCCAGACAGGTAAGGACATAAGATAGTTATTCACCTGACTAGCCCAGACAGGTAAACACATAAGATAGTTATTCACCTGACCAGCCCAGACAGGTAAACACATAAGATAGTTATTCACCTGACCAGCCCAGACAGGTAAACACATAAGATAGTTATGAGATAGTTATTCACCTGAGCAGCCTAGGCAGGTAAACACATAAGATAGTTATTCACCTGAGCAGCCTAGGCAGGTAAACACATAAGATAGTTATTCACCTGCCCAGCCCAGAGAGGTAAACACATAAGATAGTTATTAACCTGAGCAGCCTAGGCAGGTAAGCACATAAGATAGTTATTCACCTGAGCAGCCTAGGCAGGTAAACACATAAGATAGTTATTCACCTGAGCAGCCTAGGCAGGTAAACACATAAGATAGTTATTTACCTGAGCAGCCTAGGCAGGTAATCACATAAGATAGTTATTCACCTGAACAGCCTAGGCAGGTAAACACATAAGATAGTTATTAACCTGAGCAGCCTAGGCAGGTAAACACATAAGATAGTTATTCACCTGAACAGCCTAGGCAGGTAAACACATAAGATAGTTATTAACCTGAGCAGCCTAGGCAGGTAAACACATAAGATAGTTATTCACCTGAGCAGCCTCGACAGGTAAACACATAAGATAGTTATTCACCTGACCAGCCCAGACAGGTTAACACATAAGATAGTTATTCACCTGGCCAGCCCAGACAGGTAAACACATAAGATAGTTATTCACCTGACCAGCCCAGACAGGTAAACACATAAGATAGTTGTTCACCTGACCAGCCCAGACAGGTAATCACATAAGATAGTTATTCACCTGACCAGCCCAGACAGGTAAACACATAAGAAAGTTATTCACCTGACCAGCCCAGACATGTAATCACATAAGATAGTTATTCACCTGAGCAGCCAAGACAGGTAAACACATAAGATAGTTATTCACCTGACCAGCCCACGACAGGTAAACACATAAGATAGTTATTCACCTGACCAGCCCAGACATGTAATCACATAAGATAGTTATTCACCTGAGCAGCCCAGGCAGGTAAACACATAAGATAGTTATTCACCTGACCAGCCCAGACAGGTTAACACATAAGATAGTTATTCACCTGACCAGCCCAGACAGGTAATCACATAAGATAGTTATTCACTTGACCAGTCGACAGGTAAGCACATAAGATAGTTATTCACTTGACCAGTCTCGACAGGTAAGCACATAAGATAGTTAATCACTTGGCCAGACTCGACAGGTAAGCACATAAGATAGTTAATCACTTGACCAGTCTCAACAGGTAATCACATAAGATAGTTATTCACCTGACAAGCCCAGACAGGTAAGCACATAAGATAGTTATTCACTTGACCAGTCTTGACAGGTAAGCACATAAGATAGTTATTCACTTGACCAGTCTCGACAGGTAAGCACATAAGATAGTTATTCACTTGACCAGCCCAGACAGGTTAACACATAAGATAGTTATTCACCTGACCAGCCCAGACAGGTTATTACATAAGATAGTTATTCACCTGACCAGTCTCGACAGGTAAACACATAAGATAGTTATTCACTTGACCAGTCTCGACAGGTAAACACATAAGATAGTTATTCACTTGACCAGTCTCGACAGGTAAGCACATAAGATAGTTATTCACCTGACCAGCCCAGACAGGTTAACACATAAGATAGTTATTCACCTGACCAGCCCAGACAGGTTAACACATAAGATAGTTATTCACCTGACCAGCCCAGACAGGTAAACACATAAGATAGTTATTCACCTGACCAGCCCAGACAGGTTAACACATAAGATAGTTATTCACCTGACCAGCCCAGACAGGTAAACACATAAGATAGTTATTCACCTGACCAGCCCAGACAGGTAAACACATAAGATAGTTATTCACCTGACCAGCCCAGGCAGGTAATCACAAAAGATAGTTATTCACCTGACCAGCCCAAGGCAGGTAAACACATAAGATATTTATTCACCTGAGCAGCCCAGACAGGTAAACACATAAGATAGTTATTCACCTGACCAGCCCAGACAGGTAAACACATAAGATAGTTATTCACCTGACCAGCCTAGGCAGGTAAACACATAAGATAATTATTCACCTAACCAGCCCAGACAGGTAAACTTATAAGATAGTTATTCACCTGACCAGCCTCGACAGGTAAACTCATAAGATAGTTATTAACCTGAGCAGCCTCGACAGGTAAACACATAATATATTTATTCACCTGAGCAGCCCAGACAGGTAAACACATAAGATAGTTATTCACCTGACCAGCCCAGGCAGGTAAACACATAAGATAGTTATTCACCTGAGCAGCCCAGGCAGGTAAACACATAAGATAGTTATTCACCTGACCAGCCTAGGCAGGTAAACACATAAGATAGTTATTCACCTACCCAGCCCAGACAGGTTAACATATAAGATAGTTATTCACCTAACCAGCCCAGACAGGTTAACATATAAGATAGTTATTCACCTGACCAGCCCAGACAGGTAAACACATAAGATAGTTATTCACCTGACCAGCCTAGGCAGGTAAACACATAAGATAGTTATTCACCTACCCAGCCCAGACAGGTTAACATATAAGATAGTTATTCACCTAACCAGCCCAGACAGGTTAACATATAAGATAGTTATTCACCTGACCAGCCCAGACAGGTAAACACATAAGATAGTTATTCACCTGACCAGCCTAGGCAGGTAAACACATAAGATAGTTATTCACCTGACCAGCCCAGACAGGTTAACACATAAGATAGTTATTCACCTGACCAGCCCAGACAGGTAATCACATAAGATAGTCATTCACCTGACCAGCCCAGACAGGTAAACACATAGAAATATTTATTTGACCAATCAAGGACCCACAGGGGCAATAAGATAGTTATTCACCTGACCAGCCCAGGCAGGTAAACACATAAGATAGTTAATCACCTGAGCTGCCTCGACAGGTAAACACATTAAATAGTTATTCACCTGTCCAGTCCAGGCAGGTAAACACATAAGATAGTTATTCACCTGACCAGCCCAGACAGGTAAACACATAAGATAGCTATTCACCTGACCAGCCCAGACAGGTAAACACATATGATAGTTATTCACCTGACCAGCCCAGACAGGTTAACACATAAGATAGTTATTCACCTATACAGCCCAGACAGGTAAACACATAAGATAGTTATTCACCTGACCAGCCCAGACAGGTAAACACATATGATAGTTATTCACCTGACCAGCCCAGACAGGTAAACACATATGATACTTTTTCACATGACCAGCCTCGACAGGTAAACACATAAGATAGTTATTCACCTGACCAGCCCAGACAGGTAAACACATAAGATAGTTATTCACCTGACCAGTCCAGACAGGTAAACACATAAGATAGATATTCACCTGAGCAGCCTCGACAGGTAAACACATAGAAATATTTATTTGACCAATCAAGGACCCACAGGGGGCAATAAGATAGTTATTCACCTGAGCAGCCCAGACAGGTAAACATATAAGATAGTTATTCACCTGACCAGCCCAGACAGGTAAACACATAAGATAGTTATTCACCTGAGCAGCCCAGACAGGTAAACATATAAGATAGTTATTCACCTGAGCAGCCCAGACAGGTAAACACATAAGATAGTTATTCACCTGACCAGCCCAGGCAGGTAAACACATAAGACAGTTATTCACCTGACCAGTCCAGGCAGGTAAACACATAAGATAGTTATTCACCTGACCAGTCCAGGCAGGTAAACACATAAGATAGTTATTCACCTGACCAGCTTCGACAGGTAAACACATAAGATAGTTATTCACTTGACCAGCCTCGACAGGTAAACACATAAGATAGTTATTCACTTGACCAGCCTCGACAGGTAAACACATAAGATAGTTATTCACCTGACCAGCCTCGACAGGTAAACACATAAGATAGTTATTCACTTGACCAGCCTTGACAGGTAAACATATAAGATAGTTATTTACCTGAGCAGCCTGGACAGGTAAACACATAAGATAGTTATTCACCTGACCAGCCCAGGCAGGTAAACACATAAGATAGTTATTTACCTGAGCAGCCTAGGCAGGTAAACACATAAGATAGTTATTCACCTGACCAGCCTCGACAGGTAAACACATAAGATAGTTATTCACCTGACCAGCCCAGGCAGGTAAACACATAGATAGTTATTCACCTGAGCAGCCTCGACAGGTAAACACATAAGATAGTTATTCACCTGACCAGCCTCGACAGGTAAACCACATAAGATAGTTATTCACCTGACCAGCCCAGGCAGGTAAACACATAGATAGTTATTCACCTGAGCAGCCTCGACAGGTAAACACATAAGATAGTTATTTACCTGAGCAGCATCAACAGGTAAACACATAAGATAATTATTCACCTGACCAGCCCAGGCAGGTAAACACATAAGATAGTTATTCACCTGATCAGCCCAGGCAGGTAAACACATAAGATAGTTATTTACCTGAGCAGCCCAGGCAGGTAAACACATAAGATAGTTATTCACCTGACCAGCCCAGGCAGGTAAACACATAAGATAGTTATTCCCGTTAGCCTGGTAGGTACATCTTCCTATGAAATCAGTGGTATGGGTGTGCAGCAAAAAGTTGTCGTTTTTCTGGCTAAAAGGTGTAGAAAAAGGGTAAGAAATTCAGTTCAGCTGTTTTGGACTTAGGCCGATATGAAAATGTGTGAACATGACTATGAAAATTTTCGTCAAGCTTTCTCAGAAATTGTACATGAGAATGATTTGAAACTTGATAGGATGGTTCTGTATGACAAACTGTATGTCCTAAGTGACTTTCAGAATTGTTGGACTTTTACTTGAACGTCCTGTTAAGGGCCAGGGGAGGCATCCGTGTCCCATGGACACATTCCTTCTTTGTTTGCATTTTTCTTCGTTCTTACAGGGTCCAATTCAAAACAACAAGGTGACCCTAAATTTTAGGTAGTAACCTCCGAGGACTTGCTTTAAGAGGGGCCTTGGTGGTTGAGTTGTCTTAGAGATTTTTCAATCTGATTTTATTACCACTCTATTGATCATTAGTTCATTATCTCTTCTTGTGTTGTTGGATGGATTTTCACTTTGTAATTTACAAAGATGGGACTCCCCCTCCTTCTGTATGTAACAAGTTTGTCAGTTGCCTGCTCAAGGTGAATGTTTTTTTTTCTGGTACTCTGGTTTCCTCCACCAATTGAACTGACTACAATTTATGGTCCAGGTGTGTCGAAATGGGCATTTAACACTGACACACACATACAAACATTTATCATGATAATCATATATTCCTGGACTACAAAAGTAATGTCCAGTCAATTTATCTTTGTCTTTAGATTTATCTTCAGTTTTGATTTATTCTTCAATGAATGAAGTATGCTTTTATCACGTTCATCATGCAACTGTAAACACATATACATTTGTATCTGAACAAACACAAAAAATAACAATAAATAAAACCCCTCACGACTCATTCTAGTTCATGGTTGATTGATCACAGGAAAAGGGCTTTTATACAAAGTTCCACGAAGAAAGCAGAGAAGTTATGATACATTCAAATATCAAAAGTCAGAAAGGGCAAAGAAAAAACTATTAAACATGAACAGAAACACATCAAAGAAACAAACCTGAAACATACATACACTGAAAACTAAATAGCAATCAAAACACAAACTCTAATCATTAGAGAGTGAACTCATGTGCTCCGGGAGGGTAAACAAAAGGAAATTTGACATCATCATGAAACTGTTCATGTAATTCATTAGAATATGAACAAGGAAAGCTAATCATAGATTTATACCTTTCACGTCAACTTCATTTTGCAGTAATTTTGGAAAAAGAGATCATGTTGTGATGGGGGAATCATGTTTTTTTTTGGTTGTTTTTCAGATTTTTGTGATCACAGATGGAGCCATTTCAAATGTAGACTCTACTCTAGAACTGGTCAAGCAAAATTCAAAGACTGCCAGGTTTGATGAGAGAGGGAGTTCATTTGTTATAGACAAATACTAACTAACACTATAAAGGCCAGAATGAGATAATTTCTAGATTCTCATCCAAATTATTAAAAATATGGGGTGGGACAGAAATTTTTTAATCCATTTTTTGTCTGAACAAATGTTCGTCAAGTATTTCTCAGAAACTGTATATAAGAATGATTTTAAGGTCAAGTTGAAGTAAGTCAACGCCATCTAGCGTCACTTGTTTACAAATCCGTCGGACACGCCCCTTTTCTATTGACGACGTCGTCATCTTTTATGACGTTCAACGTCAGAGTGGAATAAACCTAATTTCAATTTGAACATTCAAGTTCTGCACGTATTGGATATTTTTATGTTGATTTTTTTTTCCTTTTTCTGTTGTTGTTTGTTTTTGTTTTTGTTTTTTGTTTCTGTTTGATTTACGTTTTTCTTTTTAGAGACTCTATGATTCATATAATATAATTTTACTGACTATATTTACATGTATCAATTTCTTTTCAATCCGGCAAATTATATATATATAATGGTATTATAAGTTTAGTTTAGTTTGGGGGGGGGTAAAAAATATTATTGTTGTTTCTCGACAGGTGAAGCGAGGCGCGAAATATTTTTGTTTTGTTAACGTGTAAAAAAAAACCATATATTTGTCGGTTTTAGAGGGGGTGTACACCCTATACGCCTCTCCTTGGATCAGCACCTGATATATTTATTGACAGAAATCTGTTACATGTATAGGCAGACAAAACTAGGAATTATGAAGCACAATCGATCCCACACGGCGTCTTTTGTCATAATTGTACTTCAAAAGCCTAATAAGATTCTGAAAAAAACAAAATACTTCTGGGGTGCGTCGCAGCCTGCATGTTCATTATCATTTTGGCGAGAATGGGTAATTTCAACATAAACAAACGAATTTGTAAATATTTTTTAAAATCTTCAACTAACTGAAATCAGTCTAAATAACACAAACTTTGATTAACAGACAGACAAACGGACGGAAACAATCCGATTACCATTCTTTGTCAGTTTTCGGCAGAAAAAAATATGCAAATATCTTAAAAGGACGACATTTTTATCCTTATCTTGGTTTAAAATGAATATTTTGGTTGTAAAATAGTCGGACGGCGGGCAGGGAAAAATTCGTAACTGTTTTTTCCAGCAACAACTTATAGCTTCTTGATATTTGGTATGCAGCATTAACATAGGGTCCCATGTCGTAGGATCCATTTCAGGCCTGTTGCTCATTTACTTTCTGTTTAACGAAATGCTACCATTTCTATATAATAAAAGAAGGTAAATATCTTTGGTAAAATTATGCATAGTCCAAATTGACAGTAAGTCAATTAGCCTTACTTATATATTATTAACCATCTCAACAAGAAGAAATATCCTTATTTTTTTGGCCGGCCAAGCGTCGTTAAGAAATGTCTTATTTCCGTTTTAGTCTTAGTCGTTAGAAGTCAAATATAACAAATTTGTATTTTACTATTTTCCCGTAATCATATTTTTTTTTCACTTTTCAAAAATGCAATTAGAAATTGAAAGTTTGTATTTCTATTCAAAGTTGAATTTAAATAAAGACGCTATCATTCCATTATGGAACGGCTACTCAACCAGATCCAATCGAATATGCTCCCACTGGCCAGAATAAGATGTTAAGAGTAAAAGATTTCTTCATCGCGGCCACCATTAAAACTACAGGTGGCTATGTTGTTTGTAAGACACATATGATGCCCCCGCGATGTTTGAAAAAATTGTAGAAAAAAACGTCCGGAAACTGCTATTTTCGTAACATTTTCAAAGACCATCGGCATCGATATGTAAATCATCATGATAGACTCTCACACACGATATTCAAGAAATTTGCTCAATATCTTCAAGCATGTGAAAAAAAGTAAAAAAGCCCGAAAAACGTGCGTGACGGACGGACGACTTATACCTGCGGGGCATAAAAACAAAACAAACAAACACTGAGAAAAAAAACCCAAATATTATAATGTTTTCTTAAGTCTTCTGTCCTCTATTCATATGACTGTAAAAAATGATTGATGAAATGATATATCCGTACTCAATACGATGAACAGCCGGAATCAATGATACATAATAGCAACCTGACTAATTGTCGATAGAACAATTTAAAGAATCTTTGAATTTTTCATCATGCAAATTTACTCCATGCATTCATATACAACATGTCAACAAGGGAATAAAGTCCGACAAAAAATAACCCATTATTTGCAATTATCCAAAATTGTTTCTAAAACAAACGATGCTACATGCAGTACTTCAGAAGCGACAAAAAAGGTTGTCCCGTGTATGCGGAGAGCAATATTCTATGCACGTAAGACGTCTTAGCAGAGTTCGGTAAAATTAGCCTCGACATGGGTCTGAGAATGTATATCTAAAACGATAGTCTCAACCACGACTCAATCCCGGGTCTGACGGACATTTGCAACTGGTAAGAACTGCTAAACCTTCCAATTAAAGCACCTGAGTTAACTATCTTTTTTTCCCCGATGGTGGGAAATGCCCGGCGTCCATGGTTTGGTCCCTCACACTTTTCCGTAAAAGATTTCTTAGCTATTATTAGTCTTAGGCCTTCCATATTCAGTATTTAGCTTCATTGAGGTGGGTCCAGAAATTTTCAAACGGGAGTGTGGTTGTGCCTCTTGTTTCATACAGTTCATAACCAAAATTTTCTGTCAAACAGGAGGGCGCGCATCCGTCACGCCGGTTCTAAATTCGCCTTTGCTCCAGGAAGGGTTCTCACATGGCAGTACGCGTTCTGATATCTGACGATTATCTACTTCCTGATTAACGAGCAGACTTAAAATTTTTGCCGCTCGACGGGGTTCTGTTCACTCTTGTTACAGTGCCTTAATGTTAAACATTTAAATGTTAGAATCTTACTCAACGCAGCAAAAATGTAAAAAACGCAGGGGAAAATTTGAGCTTCAGTTTAAAAGCCAAATTAGTACTATTCTTGTACATAACATAGGATAACAAAATACAGCCCCGGTAATACTGCCTGTATAAAAAAAAACAACGTCTAATTGGTGTATTTCATATAAAAGATTCAAATATATGTAACTAAACATAAACTGTGAAGAGAAAGATTTTTTTAGGAAGCTGCATCTTTCAAAATTTCTAACACACTTGTAGGGAAAAAATATAAAAATAGAATAAACAGCATAACATGCGCATTCTTTAAAAGTGTTATGTTTTATTAGCAATCTAGAAAAATTCAAGTCGAATTTTATTGAAAGACGATAGATCTAAATAACGTCGACGTCAAGCAAGACGTCGTAGAAAAAAACCCCGTATTTTTCAACATTATGTCATACTCGGACGAAAATAGAGACAAAACGAAATCGGTGACCCATATTTTTCTATACATGGTTGTAAAGCTCAAAATCATAGCACCAACGTATCTGTTTTTGAAAAAAATTCATGGTGAGGAATTTGTTTTTTTAGTATTATTTTGTCCAACTACGGACTTATTTTACGGAATTCCCTATATATTCTATACTAATTTTGGTAGAAGGAGACCCGATTTTAAAGTTAAATAGTGAAAAAACAAAATCGGTGACCCCCATTTTTATTTAGATATTTAGAATCTAGCTTTCATGCCCGACAATATATGAGGGGGGGCGAGAGGGGGTCTCATCCCGATTTCCCGGTCTTAATTTCAGAAAATCCCGAAATCCCGGACATATTTTTGTTAAAAATCCCGATCTCGATAAAAAATTTTCCAACTTAAAAGTTTACAGTTTCAATGCTTACGATCTAGTCTTAAGGTTGGACGATACCAAATGACATATATCCGGATTTTAATGAAAATTGGTAGACGTTACATGTATACACCCATAAATGAAATAAAAAAAACGGGAGTCCCGGACCTCGTTTTTTAATGAACTAAGGATATCGAAATTATTACCAAAAACTAAAACAATATTCCTTAGAAAATTTGAGATGCATTGATGTAAAATAAAGAATATGTCATGGACTTTGTTTTCAAGGTACTGTTACGTAAACATTGCCTATACGTGAAAAATGCAATAGAATTTAACTAAAATTGACGTTGCGTTTCACGATGTTCAGACGGATTTTTCAGTGTTCAGGTAAATTTTATCGGTATTTAACAAAGGCGGATCTTGGACCGGCGTACCGCCCCCCCCCCCCCGTTTTACAAAAAAACCTTGGTTTGGAGCTGTATGAAACAAGAGGTCTCAGAAGGATATATTTGCACAACCCCCGTTGGAAAATTTCTGGATCCGCCACAGAGTAACGCCGTTTTTAACGTAGCCTCCATAGTCGTAAAGTGGCGTTTTGTGCACGGACAAACGCGAAATAAAATTACTATCTCACGATGAACGAAATTTTTTTTAAAAATGCTTGAACGTTGCCGTCTTTATCAATTTCACAGTGAAGCACGAACTGTTTTCACGGAAGGTTGTAAATTAAAAATGGCAACTCGTTGCACGAATAAAAACCATAACCACCATGCCAAGAAATCAAAGCCAAAAATTCCACTAGACCCATACCGCAGCCGCACTCATTTGATTTTATTCAATAATTTTATGTATGACCTTTATTTACGTGTCACGGTTTTATACCAAATGGTCAATATTAACTTCAAATTAATCTGGAGGAATTTCAACGGAAGGAATTCTAGACATGGGCTTAAGTTTTATATTTAGTTGGGACAGTTTAATTTTTATTTTATTTCAGGTCCCGCACGTGTTACTTTAAAACACCTTCATCGATTATTTTCTTTCATGGTACATTTTTTCAGCAGCAGCTAGTAACAGATTTGTAGTTTAATTTTAATGTAGAATTCAACTGAGAACTTTACGGACTTAGCAAGCGATTTTTACGGCATTGAAATTTCTTTTCTTTACCAAAATTCTTGGGAGTTAGCTGCACACCGTTGTGATAATAAGATGCAATACTTGTATACCCTGGTGACTGCAGAGTTTTGGGTCGATTGGACATGTATTTATCAGTTTGGCAAAAGAGAAAAGAGATCAATGGACACAAGAATTTTGTCAATTTCTTTTTTTTTAACAATAAGCAAAAAAATCATTGTTGATCATTGTTTCTTCCGTATGAAATCAGATCCTTGTCCAAAAACACATTTGAGCAATTAGTATCGGAAGTAACATTTTTATTTGGCCTGATAAGAAACTGGATGCACGATCTTACATGTACTCTGATCTGGACCTACTTTTGTTTTAGGAGATAAGTCCATGCGCCTACATCTTTTCCAAGCAGTGTCATCTATTTTTAGAAATTGCATTATTTGTTTGGAATTGACCATTCTTTGTAGTAATGAACTAATTTTTCTCCTGTGTTCATATTTATGCCATTGACATGGAAGTCCGAGGGGCTGTCAGTCCGCATCTATATTGGTTCATAATGAATACTATAGAAAGTTTAACAGACCGCTCATTAACCCGGGTCATTAACACGATGTCTATGGGTTTTGGTCGCCCCCTGACAGTTCGATGGTTTCTTTCGGATATCTGTTAATACAGATTTTCCGCTTTCCTCCGCCATTCTTGAATTCGCCTACGGGTAAGTGATGTGTCGAGCAGGATGTCGGTGAGGATAGATCAGTTGTCCTAACCATTTCCCGCTCTTTATCATCTTGACATTTTGGTCTATCTTTTGGTGTAAGTATGCAATTCTGGTGGTTTGTATATAGCCCCTTCAGTAACCAGTGAGCAACGGGAAAAGTTAACGGGAGGGAGGGTGGGTCCTGCTGCCAGTAGTCCTTTTACTCTTCTTAGTTTTGACGCGTCAGGTAAGGGAGCCAGTTTAGACACACAGAAATCTGTACCAATGCGCTTGGGTCAGCATTAACAATGCTAGAAAACATCCTACCCGTCTTATGGTGGCAGGTTGTTTTACGTAACGTCGTGACGGTTGTCCTAATAAAAGTATGTAAAGATTGCATACAGATTCTGATTAACGTATAATGAAAATGGCACTTTTATCTGCCTGATGTACAGTTTTATGCCAATCCCGTTATAATTAAACATAAAAATCCCGATTTCCCGTGGCTAAAAATGTGATATTCCCGTATCCCGCTGTTTTTCCACCCCGAATTCCCGATCTTTAAACAAGGCAATCCCGAATTCCCGTCGCTAAAATCGGCCGATCCCGGCGTCCCGAAAATGGTCTCGCCCCCCCCCATATATGTCAATATAAAAAAAATTCATGGTGTCACTCCTTTCTTCGACTTGACCTTAAACTTGATAGGATGGTTCAGTATAACAAACTGTTTGTTCTAAGCGACTTTTCGAATTGTTTGACTTCTTCTTAAACTTCCTGTTTTGGGCAAAGAGGGGGGATTCGTGTCCCATGGAGACATTCCTTTTTTATGATAAAGTATTCTGTCATTTTAATAGATATTGATCCAAAATGAACATACATGTATTTGCCAATTCAAAATCAGAATATAAATTTTATATTAGGTGGCTGAAAAAATTGGGACAGGTGGGGATGAGAATTTAGGATATTTTACTTGGAAACTAAGAATCACAGGAAGTGTTATTATTTCATGGATTCCTGTATGCAGCATGAATAACCATGAAATTAAGAATCTATTTTGAGTAAAACATTAAAATTGATGCCCACAAAAACAAATAATTCCACAATGATGGGATAAAAAATAAGTATACATGACATAATATATGTAACTAATGATTGTATAATCAATATTTAAGAAGTTTTAGTGATACATGTATACAATATTTCCATCATCATATATAGTTTTCCAAGCAAGTACATGTTAAAGCTTCCTGATGTTGTGCATGTAACTTTGTCCTATGGTTAACAATTTTACAACTCATCAACTTCCTACTTTAAAAAGAAGGCAACAAATCTGTCTTTTTTGAAAACCACAATTCAGGGTTAAACTTGTAAAAATGTGACCTTTTCAATTTGCATTATTTATTTTAAGAATTGTTTCTTTTGTCAACAGCAAATCAAAATAAAAGTAACATTGTATAGAATTATCATTGCTTCTTATACATTTCAGAGTATTTTCTGTGGGGATCGGGGAAGGGGCTTCTACTGCTCTTGTCAAAGGATTGGCCAGAGCAGGCAACGGCAGATCAGAATTTGTATACGGGGCGGATAGACTTCAACAGAAGGTAGTGAACCCTGAAATTAACAATAGAAAATAATGAGATGTGGAATAAGTGTATGGGACAAAGCCCACATTGACAATCAAGCGAAAATTCAGAAAAACCATAATGGACAACCGCCAGCAGCCTTCAACGAGGCAAGTAGGCACTGCTCGTGGTTCTGCAATTAGTTCATGGTCTAAAATGTAATATAAGTATGAGGTGGTTGAGAATATTGAAGGCTATCTCGTGTACAAAAATACCATTATTAGAATATATAAGAGCATTCACCTCAAGCACGGGGATACATTTTACAGCAAAAAAATGGTTTTTGGAATTTAGTCCCTTCTTGTTTATTATAATAACTTATTGGCAAGAGCTTGTTATGGTTGACCAGTGTTTGAGGTATTTAAAAGTTTAGTGAAAGAAGCAGAGAGGATCCAAGGGTCAAAAGTCTGATAGGGCAAAGACTGAAATATAGACACAAATAAGTAGAGAAAAAAAAGACAACATAATACACAATAAAACATAGTAATAACAAAAGTACTAAAATTGGAGGATCAATGTCAAAGAGAAAAGAAAAAAAGACAACATAATACACAATTTAACCTAAAAAAAATATAGGTAGTAACAAATTTACCGCACTTGGAGGATCAATGTCCAAGAGAAGAGACAAAACAAGGAAGAAATACTGTAGAAATTTGAAGATCACAATGGTCCTGGCTTGGTACTGGCATTTCAAAAGAAGTACATGATTAAACCAGGTTTAAACCAGAAACTTCTGCTTCATCTTGTTTCCAGACTGAAATTTCTTCTTTTTCCTTCACCTTTGTCAAAATGTTTATAGGTATTGAATTGCTGTTTGATATATGGTAATACCATGGTGAGTTTAAGGTACCAGTCTTGTAAAAGATTTTTACTTCCTGGGTGCACGTCAAAACATGGACGCCAATAATATAGTCCCTATTTTTCTCTTTTTTTCTCCGCATCCCATATTTGAAAAAGTACAATTTTTGACATTGATTTTTAAAGATATATAATTATTTTACTTGAAAAAAAAAATTGGTAGCATTTGAGAAAAGGGAAAATGTAGGGATATGCTGTTTACTATGGGTGGTGCGGCTAAGGATAAACAGTGAAATGAAAGTGGAAAACATGCGACTTTCACTTTGAGGTTAGTTATCTTGAAAAACTTCGTGGCCTCATATGGTTTTTTTGGCATGAAATGATTTTTTCATCTTTCCTAAAGTACAGCATATGCTTGAAACTTTGATTGAATCATTTTTAGAATTTTTAGAATTTTTTATTCCAACCCTGTTTAACATTATTGTCAATGGAAAATCTTTTACAAGACTGAGACCTGGTAGACAGTTTTCACAGTAAAGTTGAATATCAAATAAATTTTAAAAATCAGGTTTAAAGGAAAGAAAGTCATATTGTATGATACTTTAAGGTGGTGTTTTTTAATTTTAAGAAAAGGTTTTACTGCCATCCTTCATTTTTTGCTCTAATGGTAGGGTTTGACCATATTAGGACATTAGAATAACTTTTGTCTTTTTCATGGGGACCAATAAATTCAAATGCACACAGTTTTTATATTTAGTAAGAATAGATTCATAGAAGTGAGTTTTTTCATTTAAAGTTGCATTATTTTATACGGTTTAACTTTTTTCGCACTTTCCATATGTCAAGTCTAATGTAAGAAATGTCAGTTTTCATTACCTCTCCACACATATGGCAACTGTGATAAATTTTGAAATGGTTACTCCTCAACAATAAAAATGGTTTTAAAATGTTCCAGGTAGATTTTATGACTGATTTCAGCCCAAAAAACCTAAATTAATTCAGTATTTTTTTCTAAGTGGTCTTCTGTGATGTGCATATAATGTGTTTTCTATGTGCGTGAAATTTGAAATTGCTATTTTACAGTAAGAAAAGCCATTTTCTCAATATATTTGATCAAGTCATACAATATTTTGGTGATTTCTGCCTTGTATACCTTCTTTCTAAGCAACTTGTTCAGTTTCATAAGCCTAATGTATAAATTCTAACCAATGGAGGGCCATTTATATCTGCCCAGGGCACTAATTTTGCTTGAAAAGCTCATAAATTGGTCAATAAAGTCCAATTTTCTTTCTTATGATGTTGTTCATTTCACATTTATTCTTTTTCTCATATAAGTCTTGCCATTTTTGTTACCTGAAAAGATTTGATGGGCCTGGTTTTGATTTTTGGATAAACAAGAGGCTCCCGGTTGTCTACATAGGTGAAAAAGGGGGGTCCGCACATAGTTTTTTTCTTCTTTAAGAACTTAAAACCATCTTGAGAACCCTTTTTTGCTCTTATATCTTGCCTTTGGTATTGCTCACATCAAATCAGCTAAGATATTTTATCTGAGAATGACTAGACTAGAATAGAACCTTAAAGTGTTCATTTTAAGTCAAAAAAGAAAAAACTAGCAAATATGTTATGAGGGTACCCATTTTAAATATGTAATAAAAAAATCTTTGTTGGCAGTTGGGATATGAATTTTTCAGAATTTTATTGCAAAATGAATAAAGATACAGAAAAACAACAGTTTTAATAAAAATTCAAACATGTATGGCAGTAATAGGTACCAGTCTTGTAAAAGATTTTTACTTCCTGGGTGCACGTCAAAACATGGACGCCAATAATATAGTCCCTATTTTTCTCTTTTTTTCTCCGCATCCCATATTCGAAAAAGTACAATTTTTGACATTGATTTTTAAAGATATATAATTATTTTACTTGAAAAAAAAAATTGGTAGCATTTGAGAAAAGGGAAAATGTAGGGATATGCTGTTTACTATGGGTGGTGCGGCTAAGGATAAACAGTGAAATGAAAGTGGAAAACATGCGACTTTCACTTTGAGGTTAGTTATCTTGAAAAACTTCGTGGCCTCATATGGTTTTTTTGGCATGAAATGATTTTTTCATCTTTCCTAAAGTACAGCATATGCTTGAAACTTTGATTGAATCATTTTTAGAATTTTTAGAATTTTTTATTCCAACCCTGTTTAACATTATTGTCAATGGAAAATCTTTTACAAGACTGAGACCTTAAGATCAATTACAGCTTTCCTAATTTAAAACAGAGTTATGTCCCTTTAACTTTGAAATTTTAGCTGTTAGTGGATTTTGTACAGTATACCAATTTTTTCAGAATGCTTGTTTCTCATATTATAGGTGATGTCACTTATGAAGTTCTCTCTACAGCCTGAAGTTCAGAAACTGTCGTTAGATTGGTCGCTCTCACCAGGTGTCAGTGCGACCATGATACCACAGAAGATACGTACAATCTTCGTTGGAGAGCTGCTAACTGTGTATGCCATTATAACAGGAGCAGAGAGAATTGTATGTTTACATGTAATTTTTTATTGCTTCCTAATCAATATTTGTTCTGTAAATTCGACTTTGGGAAACCAATATAAAGAGGTGATGTATTCCTGTGCTTTAAAATTTGAATAATTTATATCAGAATGAGAAGTACTCTTTTTATATAATTAGAAACAAGCCTTATGAACATTTTACATGACTTGGCAATCAATTCTAATTAAACAAAATTGAAATTCAAAGGGCCATCCTATAATTAGCAGTTGGTTTGGAGTATTATCTCCATGTTGATGGCCTATCTGTGACGTTAAGATGAAAAACAGCAATAATAGGGCTGTTTTTGCACATGATGTGAAGTTAATCAGCCATTCAGTTCAATAAATTTTTTTAGTAGAATCCAAAAATATTTTTTTTGCTCCTTGGTATACAGCCTCAGCATGTTGAATATGATTTCAGGTCTGTTTCTCACCTAACTCCTGATTTACACAGTTTCATAAAACATCTCAAATTTGAGATTTCCTCAACTCAAATATTGACCAATGAAATTACAAGAAATCTCGGTTGAGACAGGATTTGAGGAAATCTCAAATTTGAAATGTTTTATGGAACTGGGGACAGGCTATTTTTATATTTTCACAGATTTTTGTAATAAGCATTTCCAGATAACAAACCATTAGATGCCCTTATTTATAATATAGGAGATCATATGTGGGTCTGTAAAGTTGACTGGTGAAATCAATGGACAAATGTTTGAATACCAGCTGGAGTTTGAAGGTCAAGGTCTAATAGACAATACCTCTATAGCTTCACCTATCCACAGATTGGCAGCCAAGACTTTGATCAAAGACTTACAAATCGAAGAGAAAGGTGGCAGTAAGTTTACTATATGTTCAGACAATTTGACTTATTATAGAGTTAACATCTGTCAAATATCTAACCCATTTTACTGACTTGGTCAATGCCAAATGATGAACAAATTTTCAGAACAATATTCTCAGAAACTACTTGAATGTTTTTTTCCTGTTCTCCAACTAAGTCAATTTTTATGCCCGTTTTCATAAGAGAATGAACAAAATGATCACCTTATCCTATCCATTTTTTTACAATTTAAGTCAATAGCATGTACTGAAAGGATTAATTTAGTCCACTGGTTAAGCACAATAAGATGTACTTTGACTCCTTAATTCTAGATCAGTCAGTCATCTACTTCCAGTGTTAAGTCAGGGTATACGAAGCAATTGGCTTTGTGGAACCCCTGGTTGTCATATAAGTATTTAAGTTTGCAAACCACTTGCATTATTTAGTATTTCAACATTCAAGTTTTCTTTAAAATTTTCTCAGCAACTATAAATAATAGTGACTTGATACTTGGAGTACATCCTTTTCATATCAGAATTGACAGGTGCGGTCACGGTGCCATTCATCAGTTTTTAGGGTCCTTTAGGAATACATTTTGAGCAAAGGCTCTTAGGTTTCTTGTTTGTTGTCCCCTGCCGCAATGCAGATGGGTACATAGAAATATTAGGTCGATCATGCATGCATCCATCACACTTTTGTTTTGTAACAGATTTTTCATCTGCTATTATTATTGGTAGTCTTCCCGTTATTTGGTATGCAGCTTCAGGTAGGGGTCTCATATGCAGGGATCCCACTCTTCCTGGAATCCTGGAAAAGTTATAGAATTAGAATATTTTAGTTCCAGGCCTTGAAAAGTCATGGAATTTGTAAATTGTTGGTTTGATTTTCAGGTCTGTCCCTCATCTACTTCCTGTTTAACAGTCTGGTGCTGAGCGGAGACCCTCAGTGCGCACTAGGCACAAATTTTTATGGGGCCAGAAATTCGATGCTTTTTTTTGGAATAAATTTTAAAATTAACAGATTTAATAACCACAATTAAATTTCTTTTAAAAATATACAGGGGAATACGGATGGAAAGTAAAAACTAAACTCTCTAAATATATTTTTCAAGGAAACTCTCGTTGTCAAAGAGATGAAATGATCTCGCCAAGTTCTCGCGACAGGTGCGTTAGGAACAATCATGATCAGTGATTGTTTACTAGTTATTCAACCAATTTATGGCGATGTTTAAGACAATAACAATAAAACACAAAGCTTTACAACACTGAATAGTAAACAAGATGGTCTTACCTTAGCTGATCATGATCAATCCTGGCTGTGCATGCATGGCATGTGCATGTTTCAGAGGGTTTTATCAAAATTCCTGATAGAAACAAGTCGTCATTTTCTGCCAGGTTTTTATATCAATATTCTGCAACCAATACTTCTTAAAAGATATATTGGTATACAGAAAATTATCCAAAACCTGGCAGAAAAAAGGTTGCTTTGTTTACTTCTGCTGGAGCGTTAAATACTCTGACCGGGAAATGACGTCATGGATAACGTAACACCAAAAAAGGTTATTTCGTCCCGTCAACGTCATCCTATTATATTTTGACACTATTTTAGAATGTTACAAATATTTGTAATTTGCACAAATGATTCGATATTAGTAATTATTAGTTATTGATCAGTGACCTTTTTGACAACTATTTTCTAAAGCTGCGTCCCATTTAAGGTTGCACTTATTATCATATTATCCTAATAAATGAAAATTTGCTAATTATAAATACTAGTAATAGCTTATTCTTTTACATCGGCTAAAGTATCAATATTCAGATCATTTTGTTACTGAGAAGAAACTTATCAAAACCAATATGACTGTTTCAAAGAAATACAAGGGCACTTTGAACAAGGGCCTATATGGAATTTATGATTACTCCTGCTTTTTACAACAAATGAGTGATTTAATGCCTTAAAACTTGTATAATGGAAAAATGTTATAGCCTATGTTATAATTTTATTTTTAGATAAAAAATCTGACATAGTTTTAGCCAGCACTGCAGCCAATGTCATCAGTAAATATACTTCCTTCGTCGGAGTGGACAAAGAGTCCAAAGTACCAATCAAACAAATCGTAAGTAGTCTTTGGTTATGTTTAATAGCCAATCAAATAAACTCCCTTAAGTTAACTTATCATATGTGGACTTCCCAACTTTTTGTGATTAGGTTTGTTGGTTACCTGCCCAAGGTCAGTTGTCTTCAGGTCCTCTGTTTTCCTCCACCATTCAAACTTGCTGCCCTATATGGCCTTGGTGCATCAAAAAGGGTGTAAAACCCTTACACACACACACACACACACACCAATCATATGTTGTGTCTTTAATTATAACTGAACATGGTTCATGCCTAGATAGGAAGGTGCTAGTACACAATTATTGCCCTTAGATTTTTTGTTGTCCACAATTATAGTTTTACTTGAATTAGTACATATGAACAAGAAGTGTGTGTTCATGTACATGTCGAAGTGTCTGTTTATGTGTGTGTTTTTTAATCTTTAGGGGTTGTTTTTGGTCTCGAAGTGATATCATATGATCAAAGAAATTTAATGAATTCCTAAAAAATCAAAGTATAATTAGAAATTTATTGTACAAAAAGGGTTGATTTTTGCTATTTCAAAACTCTAAGATTTTATCCCCTCTGCGACTCTAGGATTTTCAACTGTCAATATTTTTGGTATCAAGGCAAAGGAAAAATTTATTCCATTATTTGTTTTCCACTGTAGTAATACATGGGTTATTCAATGTTTCCATTCCGGATTTGACTCGTCATTTAGAAGAGGTCATCAGGGGTCATGGGGAGGAAAAACATTCAACATGGGACAAAGGGAAATGCATTTTCTATCAACCATTCTTCTGTAATTATTCAACATATGGGTAAAAATCATTTGCACCTGACAAATAAACAAACAGACAACATTTCCAACCAACAAAAAATCAATCTTGAACGGAAATAAGGAAATTACTTTCTTCATCCATGAGCGTTTTACTAGTTCCTCCTCGTTTGGCTAAATTAGTGACTGATCCTGCAAATGCGCAACCCATGTATTATAAAGTGTGTTTAAAACATTTGGTTTGAGCCGTTGCACTTTTTTTTTTCATTGAAATTTTCTTTTATTGACAAAGAGGGAAAATATATTGTGATCTAGGTCCATTTTAGTAATATCTCCTCCAGTTTAAATTTTTTTTAGCTCAAATGTAACATGACAATTCCTGAAATAAAATGAAAAAAATAAAAATTCAATCAGACAAAAACTGAAACTTATTTTACAAATTGCTAAGCATTTGATAAAAAATATCTCTCAAAACTTTTTAAAATTCTTTTGTTTCATCATAAAAAGCACAATTAAAAGTTATTAATAAAAAAGTAGGTAATTGTTACAAGGTGCTTGTTTTCATGTATTTTAGCAATTAAATGAAAGCAACAATTGTATTTAATGAAAATAAATTCCTCCTGAAATTTTTTACTGCAATTCACATATCCAATTTAAAAAATCCGTCAAAGTAAAAAAAATGACTGGATTTTGTTGAACAGGAAGTAGCTGAGTGACTGACCTAAAATCCAATGCCCACTGCGTGACTTTCAACATTTTATAACCTAGATTTTTCACTCCATGAAATTCATCCAAAATTAATTGCTGTTTATTAGTGTTAACTTTAATTTATATGATATAGTGTACGGTTTTAACATTTATCTGCTTAAGATTATTTGAACAATGCACTATTGACTTTTCATTTTATTGTTTTCAGAATCCCGATGATTTAAAATCACAAGGAGGATTTTTTCTAGGTTCTGCTCCTAGAATGGGCATGATGATGGCTTGTCCCCCTCCCCCAGCCATGAGTTTTGGGGCAGCAACATTTGGATCTGCCCAGGTGAAAGGCAAAAAGAAATCCAGAGGTTTTGGTGGACCTCCTCCTCCTCCCCCTCCTCAATCGTTTGGATCAGCCCAGCCACAGGCTATGTTATTTGGGGGAGGGTTTGGAGCACCACCAACTGTGAATACTTCTGGAGCACCAGCACCTCAACACGGGAATACTTTTGGAGCACCAGCACCATCTAGGTGTGGTTTTGGAGGTCCTCCACCAGGAGGTGCTTTATTTGGTGGATTTGGTACCTCAGCCAATAACCAATCAGGTATCAAATAAACAAATTTTGTCTGTGTATTCTTAGATTTCATACTGTGAATTCTTTTATTTTTGTGATTTCCCCATGAAATTCATTTTTTGATACCCCGACCACATAAAGTGGTGAGGTATTATGCTATACCATCAGTTCTTTCGGTGTCTGTCCGTCCGTCTGTCTGTCCATTTCCCAAAGGTTTCCGACCAATAACTTGAAATGCGTCAAGGGAATAACAATATTCAATAAAATACAGGTCAATTCTTGATTTCCAGCATGATCCGACCATTTTTGTCTCGCCTGCGACGAATAGTCGCGGAAGGCGAGACATAGGTATTACTTTCCGGCGGCGGCGACGGCGGCGGCGTAAACTTTTTTGTAAGACTTTTATGGACGATGAATTGCTTGAAAAGTATAATAGCTAGGCATCTGATATTTGGTATACAGACAGTTGAGGGTATGGTCTACGCAACTGTCGCCATGCCGTTTGACCCTGACCCCATTTTCACGCTCCAGTGACTCTGTGAACTTAGGTCTTTTTTCAGGCCGTAAACTTTTTTGTAAGACTTTTGTGGACGATGAATTGCTTGAAAAGTATAATAGCTAGGCATCTGATATTTGGTATACAGACAGTTCAGGTTATGGTCTACGCAACTGTAACCATGCCGTTTGACCCTGACCCCATTTTCACGCTCCAGTGACTCTGTGAACTTGGTCTTTTTTCAGGCCGTAAACTTTTTTGTAAGACTTTTGTGGACGATGAATTGCTTGAAAAGTATAATAGCTAGGCATCTGATATTTCGAATACAGACAGTTCAGGTTATGGTCTACGCAACTGTCCCCATGCCGTTTGACCCTGACCCCATTTTCACGCTCCAGTGACTCTGTGAACTTAGGTCTTTTTTCAGGCCGTAAACTTTCTTGTAAGACTTTTGTGGACGATGAATTGCTTGAAAAGTATAATAGCTAGGCATCTGATATTTAGTATACAGACAGTTTAGGTTATGGTCCATGCAACTGTCACCATGCCATGTGACCCTGACCCCATTTTCACGCTCCAGTGACTCTGTGAACTTAGGTCTTTTTCAGGCCGAAAAACTTTTTTGTAAGACTTTTATGGAAGATGAATTGCTGGAAAGTTATAATAGCTAGGCATCTGATATTGGGTAAACAGACAGTTGCGGTTATGGACAACGCAACTGTCACCATGCCATGTGACCATGACCCCATTTTTATGCTCCAGTGACTCTGTGAACTTAGGTCTTTTTTCAGACAGAAAACTTTTTGTAATACTTGTGTGGACAATGGATTGCTTGAATAGTATAATAACTAGGCATCTGTTATTAGGTATACTGACACTTTTTGTGTTTATATCAAGAAATGAAAGCTTAGGTAGTTGATTTTAGCGATGGTGCCGGCAGGCGAGACATACTTTTAGTGGCCACACTTGTTTTTTAGAAAGGCCACTTTGAAAAATCAAATTTCATGAATTTTTGAGTTTCCAACCAATAACTTGAAAACGCGTCAAGGGATTTGAACTATATTTTGCACAGCTATTAAGTACAATAAAATACAGGTCAAGCTCGATTTCCTGCATGATCTGAAAAATAGTTGAGATTGGCCACTTTAAAAAATCAAATTTCATGAATTATTGGGTTTCCGACTGATAACTTAAAATACAGGTCAATATGGTCAAGTTCAATTTCCAACATGATCTGAAAAAATAGTTTATGAGATTGGCCACTTTGAAAATTAAATTTTATGAGCTAATGATATTGTCCCATTAGATGCCCTATTTTTATGTTATGGTGTGCACAGACATGTATTGCTTAAATGGATAATGTTGAAGAACACTTTGTTAAGTTATATTTCGTGATTTTTCAAACAAATCATATTCTATGCTTAAAGAATAAATCATTGGTGTGGGGGATAATTTCACTGATACTTTGTGTTCATAAATTTCCCCATTTACGATATTCAAGACTCATCAGAGGCACTTTCCCAAACAATTATAAAAGGCCAAACTCTACCTAATATAAAGAGCATAGAACATGTAGAATATAATAACAAAATTATTCCGAACAAGAACCCAAATTGATACTAAGATTAACCTGCACAGGCAATTTGTCGTAACATTAAATCAATGTTAAGCTTTTATAACACTAAATTAACATTTATGTTACACTAATTAACTTTAAATGAACACTAGATAAACATTAGAAGTTTTTATTTTAATTTAGAGTTAAACAATACATTTAAATTTTGAACATTAATGTTCCTGTTGAATTATGTGACGTCAAATACTAAACTTTAACCTCAAATTTACAATCGAAAGTTTAATTAACACTATTAAATCTGAAGTACAAGTCTGTATATAATAATCATGCTGGTAGTGATTTATGGCCTGTTAGAAAATATTTATTTTTTGTGATACATCATTTGAACATGAAAAGAGACTTGAAAAAGCAGAGATTGCACAAAAAGTCGGGAGGACGGGAGATGGGTCATTGAGTCAGGAGATTTTGACTGCCGCCGGGAAAATCACATTTATGGAGCATGGTCTCATGAAACAATGATAGTCTTTCAGGAAAGATGGAATAAGGTTGTCCCGTGTACATGGTGTATGAAGAGAGCATGTTAAAGACTTTTGTAGAATTCAATAAGAGTACACTCAAAGAGGGCCGCTACAAAGTCCAAACTCACAAACTTCAAACTGGAGAGGGATTTATAGAAGTATTGAGCTTGTTTTCCAATACAGAATTTAAATTATAAATGGCTGGATGTCTTTAAACAGGAAATAGATAAGCGATAGGCCTGAAATCACATCCCATGCTATGGGATCACACGCTGATGCTGTATACCAAATATCAAGTGGCTGTGATAAGTAGTTTCTGTTACACAAATTTTCTTAGCAATGGCTTGCAACCTCACCCACCGCCCAGCATTCACCATTTTATAACCAGCAAAATTTTTTAAAAATAGGTTTCAGCTAATCAAAACTATTAGAAAAAAAAACAGGAGATAACTATTGCACCTTTTATGTATTTTAAGTATAATTGGAGGGGTTTTGAATTTTGCATCCAGAATTTTTTTAGTTTTAAAAGGTTTGGCTGTTTCTGTGTGCATTTAACTGTTTTAAAATATTGTTACTATGAAATATTTTGTATGTTTGATTTTTCTTGTCTTAATGTATTCATCCAATAATGTTAAAATACAAACACCTCAATATATATGGTAATACCTAGTTTTGTCTCTGCCTTTTGCAACCTTGCACGTTGGAATGCATTTTAAGGAGGTCTCTGCTCTTTTCAGGGATGATGGAAGATTCAGTCATCGCTGTGATCAGTCTGCAGGATTTCGATGGTTCCTGGTCCAATTCGGAACAGCTATCTAATCTGCTGGGAGTCACACAGAGTACTTTAATGCCACCTGGTGGATTGGTAAGTCATTGATATACATACCATACAATGGCTTTAATGCCCTGCTAATTACATTGAGTAAGATAAAGTACTGCAGTTTCATAATTATTTGTGGGGTAGCAATTTTCATGTTTTTTGTGGATGGCCTTGAACCATAAAATTTGATTCCCCACGAATAGGTAATTTAACATTGATATGTATGCTGCAGACTTCAAAACCACAAATAAAGAATCCATGAACTGATCTTTTTATATGTAACCACAAAAATTGGTACCCATGAAAATAAATGAATCCACAGTATACATGTTCATTGAAGGAAGCTTAGGTAATAGAATAACATGAAACTTAATGCATTTTACTATAGGATACATACAAATGAAAATCACCATAAAACTTTACCTGTCAAATATGAAAGTTATTTTAATAATAATATTGATTTACACTGCACCCTTTATTTTAATAACAGTATTGATTCAGACTACACAGGCAAAATTTAGTTAATAAAAACGTGCGTCTGACGTAGTGCATAAACGTACGTTAAACATACGTTTCTAACGGCTGTACGGTAAATGTACCTCAAATTATTGTAAAAACATATGTCAGATGTACGTTTTTTAAACGTACGGTAAACGTACGTTTACCATACGTCAGACATATAGTTTCCTAAAATGTATGAAGTTACTAAGTTATTAATTTAGTGTGTTTTATTATGAAATAAAAATATTGCCAAGATAAATTTTTAACGTGCGTCAGATGTACGCGGTTTGAAACGCCAATTTAATATGCGTCAGATGACATGCGTTTAACGTACGCCAGACGCACGTTTAACGCAGTCAACATTTTGCCTGTGTAAATCAAGTTTACAATACATAGCAAGCTCCATAATTTATAAAGTCTGCAAGATGCCTCAAAAATGTGATGGAAGAAATATCATTCTGTCATTCGTTTAGATTTGTTTGTGCAAAAATATTGCGGGAAATAATATCACACCATCCCTCATTATCTCTTCCGTTCAGTGGAAATAGAACAATATTTAATTTTGAACCTATGTGAGATTTTAGGTGAATGTCTTACTAATATTAAGAGCACATCATTTATTTAAAAACATTACATTTAATGCCCCCCCCCATCTATGAAAGAAGTGGACCTCTAGTGTTTGGGTCGGTTCATTCATTTGTCTCCTCATCTGTTTTCGTCTGCCTTCTGGTGTCAACTTTCACGCAGTTTTGGCTAGGTCGTCATTTTTTCTTCTATAGCTAGGAGAGTTATAATCAGACAAACCTGGTAGAAAGCATCAAAATGGAAAGCAGATAGAATTCTTTTTATTGGTAATTTAAAAACAACATAAATTTAACAAGTTTCAATGCAATAATGTAACATGACGTCACAAATTACATCACAGATCACTGCATGACGTCCAGTACAGTAATCAAGTGCTCCCGCCTGATATTTTCTTGTACGTTGTATTACAGACTGTCAAATAAGAGGCAGATGAGATCAAAGAAAAAAGCCACTAATTACAGATAAAACAATTATTTTCCAAGTTGTTTGCCTTCTCTTCATTGTTGCTTGACGACACTTTTAAAAAGATTTCTTTTTTTTCCAGAATACAGAATGCTGGGTAACATGTATTGTCTTGGCCTGGTTGGAGATTAAACATAGCAACAGGAAAGATGAATGGGAGCTGATATATAACAAAGCAGATGATTGGTTGACATCTATGTTAGAAACAAAGCCATTGGTGGACATGAAACACCAAGCACAAGCAAGAATACAAAGCCTTTAGATTGTTTCTATGATCCGGTGGTAGAGGATTATATGTAGGACAATGTTTTACAGTGACCTTTGACCTTTTTTTATTTTTATACTTCTTTTTTATAATTATTTAATGATCTGTGATCAGTTATTGATATTTTTTGTTGTAGCATCTCTAAAGTAGAACAAAACAGTTTATAATTTCGTCTAATTACATTTCATTTTAACATAAAAATACATGTATAACACAAAACCTTAGTAAATCAATTTTGTATTTACATATAAATTTTAACTCCAAACCAACTACTAACTTCTAACCACTAACTTAGCTTAGTTCTGTACATATGAATTTCCCTGACTTTATTTATTATCCCTACTTTTCTATTACAGGCTGGGGCAGATTTAAAGGAGGCAAATAGTTAAAAATTGCTACAATTGCAACAATTTTTAAGTCCCTTTTGCCAAATAAGCTAAATTTTCTACCCAAATATTTGTTTAAATTCAAGTTTTACAATGGGTAAACATCCCCTCCGCCCCTATTGAATCCAGAAGTGACAGAATGATACTTGTCAAATATTTGGTTTATTCAATGGTCCTCATTCGGTATGTCCACTGTCAGAGTTCATGAAACTTGGTATACTTTTTGTTGTCCCTGAAAAAGTACTGTTAGCCAAAACTAACCATTACTTTTCTAAATTCTACAAAATTAAGTGGTCTTCATACAGTGCTGCTAAATTTTAAAATTTTGAAATCAGGTTGTTGATTATTTCAATGAATTTTAATTTCAGATTTATTATAACAAAAGAAATATAAAGACCCTGAAAATCTGGAAAACCCATGAAAATTGGGAAAGTTGGCAGCCCATCTCATACAATATTGGCAATGTTTTGTTGGATATGTCAGGCAGGGACTATGTACTGAAAATATTATTCTGAGGCATTAAAAACATGTATCCCCAATTCAAATTCAAGCATAATGTCACACGAGAAAAAAATTTCATGACTGTCAAACTATTTTATGTTTTTGGCATCATGTTTTAACCCCAAAAAGAGAGTGTTGTTGTTTAAAAAAAAATAATTGTTTTTTGTGTAAGTGCAATTATATTTTATATACATTTAGATCAGTTATGTTTTTTGTTGCAAATCTTTTTTTATTGTTTTATCTTATGACATTTTTCATTGAATACCTTTGTTAATTATTAATAACTTTTATTTTATATTATTTTATATTTTTTGGTTATATTTTTTATCATTAATGAGATGATTTAATGCTGAAACAGTATTTAATATTTAGATAAAATGGGAATGGTTTCATTTTGAATATCTTTTTTAGGAGCAGAAAATTAAAAGGGTTAAAAGCATGCGAGCATGGTTGATAGACCTTTTCAGAAATTGGTGTTGCATTGTGGGATTGTTATTATCCTCAATGTTTTTGATTGGTCATAACGTTATTTACAAGTAGGATGGCAATGTTTATGAGGACAGGAGTAAATGTATTTCTGAATAGGTCCATTAACAAACTCATACAAAAATAAAACTTCAGTTCAGAACATGCTTGCATGGATTAGTCCCCTTTGTTTTTAAAGTACTTCACTTATGAAAGTGTTTGGGTCAGCTCATACCAAATGAGGTTTACCTTCAGGTTAAAGGATGTTAGCCACTTTTATTGAAAACAGATAGGTTTCAAAGGATGAGTGGCAATAAGACCCATTTTTGGCCCAAGATTTACCAAGAAATTAAAACTGAGCATACAGATGCCTTGAGTTGATGAAACATTGATAGATTATAAGGCTTAAAGAAATGATAAGCTTGTGCCATATAAGTTAAGCTGTCATGCCAATTAGTTAACTCAAAAAGCTATATATTTAAGAAATTGTCCTAATTTCATTGATTTTTGCTGATTTTCACACACTTTTTTGTCTGAATAAGGGTGGGCGCATCAAAACAACAACTTCATACTTGACAAAAATGTGTAAAATGATGAAATCCATCATTTCTGAAAGTTTGGAGTTGTTGTTTTCATGCGCCCAATGTTTTCTTAAGGAAAATATGCACTGAAACCATTCAAAATTGCAGATTTTCTTTATTTTGTCAAATATGACCATTAAATATGATGTCATAATTAGGTCACAATGAATGAAATTTGTCTTATTTGATGTGTTTTCTTTGTAACCACATGTAAGCTTATATTTCTTATAAATATCATAACATTTGAACCAACTTCATTTTCTTGGGCCAATTATGGGTCTTAATGCCACTCATCCTTTGATGTCTTAAAAGAAAAGATAATAGGTAAAAGTATAAGAAAAGCAAACATTTTTGAAAGGTTTGTGACCGCGTTTTCAAGATAACTGACCTTAAAAAGTTTTCTCTGACTTTTCATAGGTTTAGCAATAGCACGTACTTTTTAGATGTGAAAACCCATGACACAATAAATAGAATTTGATAAAACTTTGTCAATCACTTCTTTATGATATACTCAAGACAATGATTCAAAGAAAATAGGGGGGGTCGTAAAAACCTAAGGATTCCAAAAAAAGACAGAAATCCAAAAACAAGACTTGGGAGCATCCTCCTGAAGGAAGTAAGAAACTTTTTACAGATCATCAGGGTATGAACAAACAAAAACCATCATACTTTACCTTTACCATCCCTTACTTTTGGACTTGTTTTTTTTCTTGTTAAAAAATCAAAACATATCTTTTGCTTGTTAATAGAACTGTGGTTTCATTATAATTCATGGGGTATCAATTTTCTGAGAATTTGTGAGTGTATGTAAACCCCAAAATAAGATTTCAATGAAATGTTATTTAATTTATATTTACTACATACATTTAGCAACATTTGCTAACCAAAAACTTAGTAATTCAAAAAGGAAGTGTTTATTAAGGTGAAACAAACAAAAAATTGATACCCATATTAATAAATTTGATTAAAATACTGCAATTTGATTGGATGAATTCTTTTTTCATATCTCAATGAAAAAAAATCATTGGGGAAACGCCCACTTTTTACAGGAAGTGCCACCATTTTAGGTCTTTTATGAGTAAGATTTTCATGGTTTTTTTTTATTGTTTTGAAAATTTATTTATAAGGAATGACTAATAAGTTTTTTTTCATTGGGGATATGAAAAAAAAAGTTTTGCACATTAAGTATAATCTGCGTCATGTGAATTTTTTTTTTCATACCGCAAGGAAAAAAAATATATTATGACAGTCATTCCTTAAGAAAATCAATAAATCCACAATACATGAAATTATAAAAAATTTTAAACACATAATTGGGTGATTGATTAAAAGAAAATAGGGGGTTCGTGGGAAAATGTTTGATTTTAGCATGTTTAGAGTTTTCTCCTAATATACATGATAATTGTTAATACTTATATGTTTATATGATATATATATTCATCAGGGCTTTGTTACATCTTTAATATATCTTTTAAGTTATTATTTTATATGATGTATAGATAAATAATTTATTCAATTTTCTTATTAGAGGATTAAGTTAGATTTTTATATTACTTGTATTTTCATATTAAAAGATTCAGTTAGATTTTTCTAGGGCGTTTTTATACAAGTGAGTTGTACTAAACTTGGGATTGTGATTTTCTCAGGGAACTGTTTCGGTACATTGATATGGTTCCATTGGAGAAGGCTACACGTAAGATAACAATATAGTCATAAAAACAGAGTTTGGAATAACAATGACAAAATCAGTTTAAACACAAAATGTGTAAAACTCGCGAAAGACAAACAGACAAAAGTCAAAATACTGCAATTAGCAATGAAAATTATGGTCTTATTACATCATGGATATGTTTATATTGGAATTGCTTCATGTAAACCTCAAGTTATTGTCAGCATTTGACATTTATTGTTAAATATATTCTCCAAAACCAGCCAAAATTAGCACCAAAAGCTATACCCTATACATTAGTGCCTTAACACATTTCTTTATGTATTGGCACAGACTTGAGAATTCCTCAACAGATTTATTACAAAAAGCCTACAGTGAGATGAAAACTATAAGAAGCACAGCTCCACCTGGCTGTAATAACCTATGGCTGTCCAATATTCTTTTCTTCAGTGAAAAACTGGGAATTGATTTAAATATTTGTAAGAATTATGGAAAAAATAAATTCAAAAAATGTTGAAAAATCTACTTAAAGCTAATTTTCAAAATATATGGGGAACAATCAATCAATCAATCAATCTTTATTCTCATCACCAAATACATAGGTACAAAGATCATGAATATCAACAAAAACAAGGGAAACTTATTTTTCTTTCAAAACAACCTTTATTTATGAAAACTATTTAGACTTAGAGACACACAAAAGACAGTTGTTAACAAAATATAGACTTAGTAATCATTGTTTAAGAATTGAAACTGGAAGACATGAGTGTGTTGTCAATGCATCTGGTAAATCAGAACCTCTACCAAGACAAGATAGGTTATGCTTATTTTGTAATTTAAATTTGTTGAAAATGAAACACACTTCCTTCTGGAATGTCCTCTTTATGAAAACATTAGAAAAGATATTATCAATTACACTAAAAATTATCCAAATTTATTAAATATTGATAAAGAACATTTATTTATATGGATTATGAATAACGAAAACTGCTATTTTTATGTTATTGAGGAGGCTTTACTAGTAAAACTTAGAAAAATTTAACCATTATATACTCATATGTATTTCTATAATCTCCCTTTGACCACTGACCTTTTCCTTAATTACTGTACCATTGAAATATATTTGTTACACTTAATTATTCTGTAATATTTTGTCATATGTAATTTTATATTATGCCCTTAATGGGCCCTTTAATTTGGTAATAAAAACATTCTATTCTATTCTATACCAAACTGATCATTGAACATTTATCATTACTTGATTACCTTTTCTAATTACTTATTGTACAAATACCTTTTCCAGATCAGAGCAGGCTTTCCCTCTTTAGCATCAAAAGATAAGTACAAGTATACAAAACTGTTCATTGAAGTTGAATGATGAATCTTTTCAAGACCCCCAAGCTCTATAAAAAGTCCCATTTGTCAAAAAAGGCCAGAGAACAACCTCTTTGAGTAGTTCTGACCCTATAAAAGTAAATTATGGAATTCTTTATGTGTTGCCTTCTAGAATGAAAAGTATTGCAGATAAAGCTGATTTTTCATTGGATCCTTCTTCTTTTCTCTATAACTTCCTCCATTAGTTGGCCTACCCACATTTATCTGTGGTTTAATAAATTTAAAGATACATTATTTGAGACTACAGGTCTAGCGCGGGACGACCACACTAACCAGTGTTTAATGTAAGGTTTAGCGCGGAACATCCACACTGACCTACGGTTGCATGAACCAAATATTAAATACGAAAGAATATGGAATATGTGCCAGAAAGACACGATCCACATATTGAAATGATTTTGATAAATGTACAATGCAAAATTTCGCTGCGTGTGAAGCGCTTTTCTGGATTAACCTTCATCAGACACGCTAGGAGTAAAAACTTTGGAAAACCGGAAGTATATAAGATTTGATAAAACAAAAACAGAAGCCAAACAATATTACAACAATGACCAAACAAAAAAAAATATCATTTTTTTAAGAAATAGCCAAACGTTGTCAAATTTTGGAAATATGTAAACTGTGTCAAAGAATTGATAGGTATAGCGCGGAACAACCACACTTACCCTACTATGGCTGGGAAGCCAGTAATTAGTTGAAATGTTATTAGAATGCACGGTAAACCGAATGTATGTATAAGCGTGATGATTTGTTTTAGTGGTAGGTGTAGCACGGAACAACCACGCTCACCTTTCGGATTGATTGAGATTTATAAATAAAACTGTCTAAAAGCGATAAAATATACATATTTATGAAATAATGATGCGTTTGGTGGGATAAAACATAACACAACAAACATCTCTAGTTACAGTTCGCCTTTAAGCGTCCCTAAAAAAATACTGCTGAACACTGGTAAAGCGCATCACTACGCTTATCCGTTTATAATTTAAATAAATATAATTTTGATTTGATTAAATGGTATAGCACGGAACAGCCACGCTTACCAGTATACTTATAGTGGAGACTTATCATGAGTTTATAGTCCGATATAATTTCTGGATTTAAAAAGATGTTAATAAATTGAAGAATATGGAAGACACTGAATTAGACATTGCTGGTATAGCGCGGAACAACCACGCTTACCACTACTTTAGCTTGTTAATGTTCTGAGACCATGATGAAGAACCTATTTCCTCAATGACATAACTTCTTATGAGTGCTAACGTTTCAGTGCGAATATCTCCCAACGCAGGACAGCGTGTTCTTCTTCCTCGAGTTGGCAGTTTGGACAAGTCTTGCGTGATTGTAAGGCAAGTTGTCTGTCCAATCGTCTTTTGAGGTTGATGTTTTCGGATGTGACTATGGAGTAGAATAGACTCAGCGCACGCTTATGTAGTTCGGCCTCGATTGGGAGCGCGCCCACTAATAAGTACACTGCTGATAGAGCTATCCTTGTTGGTAGCGCCTGGATTTGTCTCAAAAAGCAAACATGGAAGTCGGACAGTTGTTTATATCAAGATGTCAAAAAGATATGCCCAATCTCGCAACAATAGGGACGAACGGACCTGAACACTATATGCCCCCTACTTTTGTAGATGGGGCATAACAATCAACTTAAAAATTATCATATCGAGATCCAGCTTTGCTTTATTTTTTTTTTTAAGATTTTTATATTATTAGTTGAAGGTTCTGCCCTTAAGGTGGGACGTTTCGTTAAAAACGACATTACCGATAAAAACCTGTACATGTATACTAAAAAATCTGTCTGAACTTCGTGAAAAGCAACGTCAATTTCATTTGGATTCTGTTGATCTTTTCACGTAAAGGCAATGTTTACGAAATTGTACCTCAAAAACGAAGTCCGTGACATATCCTTTATTTTGCATCAATGCATTACATTTTTTTTCATTTTTTTGGTCCTAATTTGGATATCAGATGCAAAAAGTAAAACTAAATGGTGTTTTAGCTGTGTTTTTCCTACATGTCTTTGTTAATTTTTGCAAAAATTGCAGTTTTTAAATGCATTTATTAAAAAAAGACGAGTTACGTGACCCCCATGTTTAATTTCATATATTGATGTATATCACTAAGAACAATATGTCTACCAATTTTCATGAAATCTGGATATTTCATTTGGTATCGTCAAGTTTCTTGTAAATTGTTCGGTCATCAAGCCATTTAAATAGCTGCCCCAATCATTTCAATGGCCTTAAATTTGCTCGTTCGTACCCAATTTTACGCTGTTTAATCTGCTGTCCCAATTCATGTTAAAATGAAACGTCAAGGTGAAAATTAATGTTGATATTCCTTGCGCATGTTTGAAACAATAGGCGGACTAAAATAGCGTAGTATATTTACTTAAGAACTTATATGGCGTACATATCCAAATGATGTGTTTTTAACCAAAAACATAACATTCTAAAAACAGCTGGTACATGTTTACAGCTCAACATTTATCATCTGGTTTGCTATGATGTATTATTTGGAAACAAAAGAAAAATTTACAATGTACGTTTGAAGGACTAGATCGTATGTTAAAAGCTATTTCCAGTCTTGTCAATGGGTGCATATTTATATATATAAGAAACTACTGAACATGTTGAAGATGTGTGTTCAGTACATGTAAACCGGGAAATTGTCGCGGCAGTTTTATTTTCGAGATTTTCGCGGTGACATTCCTAGAGCGAAAATTAAACGGCGCGTATATATTTGTTTTTCTTGCTTTGGTATTTCTGTCATTTTTTCGGAATCATCTGGATTTTACCATCAAAATAGGGTTAAATTTTTTGCCCACGAACCCCCTTTTTTCTTGTTATTAATGTCTTTAATGTGTCATAAAGAGGTTATAGACAAAGTTTTATCAAATCCTATTTATTCTGTCATGG
This sequence comes from Arcuatula senhousia, assembly GCA_963971305.1. Classification (NCBI taxonomy): domain Eukaryota; kingdom Metazoa; phylum Mollusca; class Bivalvia; order Mytilida; family Mytilidae; genus Arcuatula; species Arcuatula senhousia. The sequence goes on from OZ020310.1 coordinate 56,656,317, forward strand.
GTTTTAACAGCCATATAGTGCTAATGCTAAACCTATGAAAAAGTCAGAGAAAACCTTTTCCCGCCAAAACTTTAACGTCTATTATCTTGAAAACGAGGTCACAAACCTATCAAAATTTTTTGCTTATTTTATATCTTTTACTTTAATCTTTTCATTTAAGGCATCAAATTTGAAACCTATTTATTTTCAATAATAATAGCGAACATATCCTTAAAGCGCGAATTTAAAACTGCGCAATTTAAGATTCAGTCATCCTACCGGCCCCCAAAATTTACAAAACTTTCACAAAGGAAAAGAAATAAACAGTTTGAACAATCATTAACATGCTTTGTCATAATACAAATACCAAAACGGGAATGAAACGGGAAAATATGTTTGCTTGAACTTAACTTCAATTGAAGAACAGCGAGCAGCGCCTACTTTGAAACCTTCTGGCGGTTGTCCATTGTGTTTTTTCTAAATCGCCGCTTTTTATGTTGGTTGTGTCGCGGACACTAACTCTTATACCACATCTTATCATTTTCTAATCATTCAACTAAGCTTATATTAATAAGCCTGCACTTGTCATTGTGCTTGATGGTCATCTTGTAAATATTTGTATAAAACTTTATACATTGCCTTCAAGCGTAGCACAATTTATTGTCTGAAACTTAGTTGTACTGTTTGTTTCTAGTATCCTTGATGGTTAGCGCTGCTGGATGAGTTTTAATTCCCATAGGCTAGTCCACTCCGGCATCAACACTTTTGTGTTGAAGAACACACCAAAGCTTTAAGTTATCTGTTTAAATTTTAAAAACGTCAAAAAACCCTAAGTTTCTTCCTACCCCAGACAGAAGTACGTCTTAGTCATAATTTGATTGCTCGTTCAGCATGTTTGGTATTATTGTCTTATGCTCTTCATATTGATGTAGCCTGTGGAACTTTCAACTTTTTGTAGAGCGCCTCTGATGAGTCTTGAATAGACGAAACGCGTGTCAGACGTAGCAATATGTATTGTCTTTTTTGTTTCTGCATTACTCGTAACAAAATTTATTTTTATTTTAAAATTCTGGCTGCCCTGGGTTGAATAAAAAAGCCACATTTTGTCTATTGTTACATGTCTTTCATTTCTATAGTAATGTTGTAGTCACAATGAAAGCTGCCGGTTGTCTTAAAATTGTGGATTTTATACTTGTACACTTGTTTGTGTAGGCTGTGTCTCCTACCCTTATTTCACATAACAAGTCATTTCATAATCTTCTATTCAAATTCATTATTTATAACAACTTTGTTCCCAGTTTGACAGTTCGTTTCTCATTAACGAGATTAACGTTAAGACAAATTGCCTGTGTAGTAAGATGAGTTCATGTAAAAATTGTTTAGGTAAAAATGTTTTTGATACGTAATTTGAATTACAAAATATGAAAAAACGAGTATAAAACACGATTAAACAAACGAGTATGCAAACGGTTAATTTGGTTATGCTGTATATCTATATTTCAAGAGTAACCTCTCATCAGCAGCATTTGAATCAAGACATTGCAAATTAAGAAACCAAAAGTATCGACTGAAAAGGACTCAAATCCAAAATGTTCGAAGACGGAGCACCAAGGATATCGACCGGTTGCAGTACAAGAGAAGAAAGGTGTTTTAAACAATTTTGCATTTAACATTCGGACGTTTCAATTATATATCTAAACTTTTTTAAAAATTTTTTTGACAAGACAAAACAAATTCCATTAACTGGACTAACACAACCAACTTTACGTGAAGTCTAGGTAATATACCGTATAAGTTGGGGTTTTTTTTGGTGTTGTATATACTCTCATATAAGTAATCTCTAGAATTGAATTCCGCGAGAAAAGATCCTACATTTTTTTAGAAATCCACGAAATTTAGCACCCTCGAAAACTCCCAAAAAAAAACTCATAAGGAAGAAGACAATGAGATTTTCCACAACGGAAAACAGTCAGCAGCCTTCAATGTTACTAGCGGTCGCTACTCGCTGTTTTACAATTGGCCCTGGATTGAAAATAGTGCATATGATATAAGCCCAACCCTAAAATGTCAATGAGACAAAAAAAAAACATATGTTTGACGAACTTTGATAAAGATTCCTGGATTTGGTCAGACACATTTAAAATTTTGGTGTTTGTATTTTTCGTAAACTCCTCCAATTCAAATATGACACTCTAGAGTGAGCCCTACGCTTCAAGAAAGAAAAGGATAGATAGAATTCAGCTTTCCAGGTGTGAATCAGGGATGAAAACCCCAGAGTCGTGATAATTTAATGAATTAATGTATGCTTTCATGCTTGCCATACATGTATGCCTATAGTACACGGCTTTAAGTGCAACTTATTATCTATAAAACATATCTAAAATATCAATACAAATCTGAAGTCTTTAATTTCGTTCAATAACATTTAATTATATTTCTTCGTTTGCGTGTAAGAATTTAATTTAAACTTCATATTTTGACATAAGAATAGTCAGTGCACCTATAGCTTAAATAACACATTACGTTTAAAGTAAAGAAACATTACCAACTTTAGTTATTGATATTGTTCTAAATGTTAAAAAATCCGGGTATGATGTTTTTATTAATAACACTGTAAAGAGAATCGATAGGACGTACCATTAAAATTTTGAAGTATTGGGGTAAAATGTAAACCAAAGAAGTGGTGTTTTACGCCCTTGCAACGCTATATTGGTTATTTATAGGCAATGAACATGAAAAGGATGATAAAATGAACATGAAATGATGACGATAAATGAAATATGGGTGTGGGGTTGGGAAACAAAGGGACAGTTAATTTTGAAGACCACAGAAAAAGGGGAGAGGTGGGGAGGGACAGAAAATTTATCCTATGTGGTCCAGTACTTGGCGGTCCACAAAGCGGTCTTTTACGTGCACAAAGCGTGGCACTCTCCGTCCACTTTGGTCAGCGTCAGAGTGCCGTATTATAGACTTGACAACCTCCGCGGACGAGGGCCACCCTATTTAGCCACCTAGAGTACACATTGTGTTGCTCTGTGGGCTCTCAGCTGAGCCGACGTCAGAACCCTAAGACCCTTAATCGCCTCTTCCGTCTAAACCAAATAAGAAGCAAAGATGTACATGTACCAATGAGCAAATGAAAAATGAGTTTGATATGGCCAAGACTAAATCGGTAGACATAAAATTATTACAAAAAAAACTATGACAACCATCCCTAAAGTAGTAATTGTAGAAATGCAGTCATTCTAGAAACAAAGAGCAAAACAAGAGGACGGCAATTGAATAATGCAAGCTTGAAAGGGTAAATAAATACAAAATCGGCAGGCATGAAATTAATTGCTTAGGAAAATCAGACAACCATCCCCAAAAGAAGTGTCAGTACAATGCGGTCATTCTAAAACAAAGAGCAAAACAGGCGGATGCAATTGAATATTAAAAGACAAAATTGGTAGACAAAATATCGATATCATTACCAAAACAATATCCAAAAGAAAAACTTATGACCAACCATCCCTAAAGTAGTTTCTGTAAAATAGGGTCATTCTATAAACAAAGAGCAAAACAGGCGGATGACCATTGAATGTTGCAATTTCAAAAGGCGAATACAAAATCAGTAGACATAAATTATTGCATAGAAAACAAACTTTGACAACCATCCCCAAAGTATTGTCTGTACAAAGCGGTCATTCTAAGTCATGATTTTCTTTGATACTGTTAGGATTGGATTAGGAATCCTTTGTATCATATCTTTGATCTGGGATCTATTACAAAGCGACGAACAGCGACCACTAGTCACATTAAAGGCGGTTGACTGTTTCCATTCTGGATTTTGAAATGACAATTAACTGAATGACGTCTAGGTCGTGTCGAGCACATGATTATCTTGTTTTTTAAGGCAAACATATCAGTTCGATAACAATAAAATAAAAAAAGTTTAGGATTGATCTTGTTTGTCTATCATGGAGATTTTTTTTTTCACAACAAACGGAAAGAAAGTGTAAAATTTCAAGTAAAAACTGTTAAATTCTAGGTCTCAATTTAAGGCTGTTTATAAATTAGAAAGCCTCTTTGATTTTCAACTCTTAGAATATCGATTCAATAAAATCGGGAACAACAATCCCTTTTTCTTGAAAGGGAAAGGTTTTTATATAAAAGTACCAGTTAGTTTATATTAACAATTGATTTTACAAAGTGCGTCATTTTAGGTTCATTGAAAAAAAAATGTGAAAAAAAATGTTCATCCAATATTCTTTTTTCTAAATTATGTTTGTGAGAAAAAAATTGTTTATTTAACTGTATTGTTGTAATGAACAATCCATATTCTTTAATATTAGGAAAGTGTATAACTTTTGGATAATGCAAAGTCAAGAAAACGTTGAAATGTCATTATTGGTACCTCAAGAATATATAGTTCCTTGAGGATGGATATTAGGAACATTAAAATTATGTACTTTTCAATATAATTCCAGGTTCTAAATTTAGAATAATGGCTTTTAGCAAATCAATTAAATTTCGAAAAAAAACCTCATTTTCTCTCTGTAAACTGTAAATTTGAGTTTCTGCAAGTGCAGATAGCCTTTGAAGTCTTTTTTTTTCCTCAAGATTTTCAATGTTTCCAGGCTTAATAATTCCTTTTTGTCTTACAGTACAATAGTACAATCAATTTTCTTTAAAAGAATAAATATTTTCCTCAATAACTGTTGCAATAAAAGGCAAACGTTAAAAAAAATGCCGCTTTTAGCCTAGGGAAGTTAAAAAAAAAACTGTTCTTGCGGTTCACCGATATATATCATATCTAAATTAATCGTTTATAACCGCGTTTTGGTATTTGTAATTTTGCACCAGAGCTTGTGTGACAACTACATAAAACGAATTTTACTATTGATATAATAATTGAAAACAGAATCTGACCGAAAAGCATTACCCGTGCAATACAATTGATAAAGAAGATAAGAAAAAACTTAAAGGTATTTACGACAGATGAATGCCGTTTTGTTTGAATCAAAATCCACAATAAAAGTATCAAGTTTACATTTCCTTTGCCCTTCTATTGCTTACTTTTACGTGGCTGAAGACCGCTGAAAGACTCCGACGTATATTACGGGTGTGCTATAGCAAGCAGGAACTGCTTACTCTTCCGGGGCACCTGAGTTCACTCTTGTTTCGACTGGAGTTCGCGTTGTTGATTGATATTCAGTTATTTTGTGTTTCCATGTTTTACACGTTGTCTGATTTTTCCCGTTCTTGTTGGGGCTTAATGCTTTCGGACTTTTGACGTTCGGATACCCAATTGGTACCTCTGCTTCTTTTGGATGTATTATGGTAGTGCCTCAATTTAATATTAAATAATGAGATGCGGTATAAGTGCACGCGACACAGCCCACGGTAATTAGCGGTAAATTAGGAAAACCACAACGAAAAACAGGCAGCAGTCTTAAGGGGTACCCAACACTTTGGCTAAAATAAAATTGTTTCGTTTAATTTTCCTGAATTTTTGCAAAAATGTGTACTTTAGTCAAATAAATTAAATCACAAAATCTTAAGAATATTGAGCCATAGGTTTCTTGGGAAAATTTTCATTGAACATAATGGAGTTTCAACATTTCTTATTTTGATCATTGAGAAGCTTGATTTCTTTGAATGAATGTGCCTGATAAAAACGTTCAATAGATATTCAAAAGTTATTTCCCTTAGGTGTTCTGTACCCCCTTAAATGAGACCATAAGGGGCTGCTCGTCGCTTTGCAATTGGACCCCAAGGTAAAAAAATGCATACAAATTCAAATCCAGTCCTGAAATAGTAAAAAAAAGACCACATTCTTAAACAAAGAACAGAAAACATCAAAACGACAAGAACAAACAAAAACCTTTGTGTCAAATTAATATTCCTGCATGGCGAAGTACAGGCGCTAATCACGGGGGTGGGGGGTGGTGCTAGCCCAAGTATTTTAGAGTACAGATGTGCAGCCCAGAAATGTTATACCCACCCCATTTATATATTGGCCTGCTTTATAAAAGACATCCCTTCATATATTTTTAATGCATTTGAAATTACACAAAATATGCTTAAACTTAAACTGTTTAATAGATATTCTATTAAAATCAAAGTTTGAATGGTAAAAGTTATCAAATGCATGTACTGTTAGGGTTACAAGGAGGCAAAACGTGGATGCTCGGTCACTCTTTTTCTATTGATATATAACATTTGTGAAAGTATACCTTATTATATATGCAACATCTGAAATTTCCATCCTTTTCACATATTGAGCACCCCAAAAAGTAGACCTTTTTGCGCCGCACATAATAATGGAAGTTACCCCCCTCTAGGCGCAAAAATTCCGGGTGCATCTGCACAACAATTTACTAGTACAAACAATAAAAATCAAATCGATGAGGATTGGGGTTAAAACAATAATAAACCAAATATTGCTCTTTATTATGAACCTTGCAGTCAGACCGTCCGTGCTGTAAAAAATGATTGACATGAACCCAGTGTTACAAAAAACGTTATGTAATAGGCTTTAAATCATTAAAATTATGAAAAATTAACGTGCATGACAATAATCAAGCGTGAATTAAAAATACGCAGTGAAAATAATCTACCCTTATTAACATGCATATTAGATTTATATCTCTGTCAAATTAAGCAGATTAATAATTTGTTTAGCCTGACTAAATCATTTGTAGATTTTTCGAACGACCCAATCTTTTTAAATTACAATTCATTGTCTGTTTTGAATTTAATACCGTATACATGTATAAATATTACTCTTAACACAAACTTTAACCTTTTTATTTAATATTTATTAGTATCCGCCTAGTTTTAGGGAGGTATAGATCAACGGTACAGGCTTTAGTTTTGGCATGGATTAAAAGTTTACGCCATTTCAGCTTATACAATAATCGGATAATCTGTAGAAATCGTAAATAGAAACAGTGATTTGTTTTATTCGAGATAAATATATAAAATGTGGTTAAGGATATAATATACAAGCGAACACATTTGTTTAAGTGTCTGCTCAGATTTGGCGGGGGATATTCGGTTGCTGCTTACAGGAGGTTATCGGCTGCTGGTGTAAATTTAAGCGGAAAAATGTCGTCTGCGCCATTAGGATGGAGTACCGGGAAAATGAGTATGTGTTTCAAGCCAGTTATTCCAACCGATTCTGGAATGTTTACAATTATGCACAAAACTTCTAAAAGATATAGTCCAAAGGAGTTACGATCGGATTTGTATAATGTTGACATTGCGAGAAGAATTTTGCACAGACAGCGCCTAGCGGTAAAATCTTTCTCCGGAAACAGACGACCGGGAAAGGAGGAAATTCTGGATGTTTCACATAGACTTTACAAAGATTCACGCGATTGTCTTATACGTAAAAGTGTGAATTTGCCACCAGTTAACCAAAGCCATCAGTATGCCACGGATGAGGTCAGGGATGTGGTAGACAGGTTGTCGACCTATGACCCGGAAAAGATTCCCGAGTCTAAAGGTCAAGTAGTGCATCTCCCATCTCCTATTGTCTACAAAAAGAAATACACAGAAGAAGAGGTGCGAGACATAGTTAAACGGCTTGCCCAGTACGACCCTAAAAAGTGGCCGGCCGAATCAAAAGGGGTCGCCCCTAATGTTGTGACACAAATTCCGCGCCAAACCATGGCACGTGTAAAAAAGTGCTCAGCAGATGAAGTGCAGGAGATTGTAGATCGTCTTTACACTATCGATGATCCTAGACCGGAAACACGTGACACACGTGACACACGAGGGAAGACAGCCTTTTCGATGCCATCAAGAGGTGCCACTGTAATTTAATTTGTTTTAAATAATTTATGGCATTTTGAATGTAGATGACACAGTATTATGTTATTGTTTTATTTTTATGTTAATGGAAGTTAACATGTTATCGTTTTACTCTATTGACAGTTCAAGCCCTTTTCCTATGTAGCTAGTAAGAATATTCATTTTGCATGCTGTACATTAGCACGACGGATGTGTTTGGACAAGTAGGAGCTGCTTGCCCACCAAAATACTTGCTGAAACATTATTCGAGTTGCTGATAGTAGTTTAGAATTGTTGTGAGTTTTAAGTAGGCAATATTTGGTGTCGTCTGGATGTTGAGATTCTAATATTTGTTTTTGGTAAATTCTTTGGACCCTTAAAAGAATAACTAAAAGTTTCTGACATTATCTACCAGGAGGTCTAACAAAGTTGTCGTTCGTGGTTTCTTACTTAAATAATTATTACTTTGAGTTTTTATTCTTTTTTTTCACCCTTCTCATCATCTTGGTTTAAATGCATGCTCGTCAGAAGACTAAGGGACCGACCATTTAACTTGAAAAGGGACCCTTTTTTTTTAACTATTCTGAAAATTATTTTTGATGAAAAAAATATTTTGGCAGCAGAGGTTCTGAACAAAACAAAAATCCAAGGCCCCCCTTCAAGGTAAATGGTCGGTCCCTTATCCAAAAGAGCATAACTTTGTTGAATGTCTTAAATTGATGTATAGTTTCTAGGTCTGTCCGGCCGTCCCACAGCAAGTCAAATGTTCATGAACACTAAGCATTGATAAAATACTAGTAACACATTAAAGCTAAAATAGATGTAACTTTAAAACAATGTACTGGTTGACGTGTCGGTAATCTGGTCACGAGTGTTATTTTTGCTTGCTTAAAAATCACATAATAAATATAAGCAGATATTAAAAACGAAAGAATATGGAATATGTGCCAGAAAGACACAATCCACATATTGAAATGATTTTGATAAATGTACAATGCAAAATTTCACTGCGTGTGAAGCGCTTTTCTGGATTAACCTTCATCAGACACACTAGGAGTATAAAACTTGGAAAACCGGTATTACATTAGATTTGATAAAAAAAACAGAAGCCAAAAATATTACAACAATGACCAAACAGATAAATTAATTTCTTTTTTAAGAAATAGCCAAATGTTGTCAAATTTTGGAAATATGTAAACGTGTCTTTCCAACACATATTCCAGTACTCGAAAATATATAAGAGCATACAACTGAAGCACGGGGAAGCTTTCTACGGCCTCCACACAGCACTAAAGCCAAACTCTGAATTAATATTAAAGATGTAGGACTCAAGTTCTACCTATTCACGTTTTTGTTATCCACGAATATTTTCCCAAAAACCGTGGCAATTTTTTTTTTTGAATATTTTACTATGCGTGAAATAATGAGATGTAGAATTCGTGTACGCGACACAGCCATACATAATTTTAAAAAAAAACCACACACACACACACACAATGGAAAACAGCCAGCAGCCTTTAACGATGCCAGTCATGCCAGTAGGGGCTGCTCGCCGTTCTGCAATCGGCCCAAGGTCTAAATAAAATGCATATTATTCAAATCCAGTCCTAAAATATTCAAAGATAGGCACCCTTCTTAAACAAGGAACAGAAAATATCAATTTAAGACAAGAAAAAACGAAACGTTTTGTCAAAGATTCCTGGTTTAAGACAGGCACATATATAAAATGTAAGATTGAATGAAAATAAACAAAGTGAGTTTGTCGTCTTGCCTACATTAAAACAATGATAGTTAGCTAGTCATGCTAATTATTGCTTCACTCTCAAGCAGTGCGATTCCAGCTCTTGCATGGGAATCCTACGTTTCCTACTCTTACCAAGACCTATAGCAGGATTCATTCACGTGCGACGAATGTGGCATTTTTCCCAACACGGTGCACCACTATGGTCTGTGATCAGGTTTTCTTCATTCTAGCAGGCATTCATTTTGACCGGGTTGTCCCATTAAAATTATACAATATGATAGCTCGATACAAAAATAAGGGTAACAACAAAACTACCAAACTTGGATGATTAATTTCGTATATCCAAGGAAGGCAAAGGCATGCAATAGTACCATGTAGAATCATAGGACAAAGCTGCATGCCCAACGCTTCATGTCCATGCGGAGAAATCTTTGCCACTCTTACATCAAAGAAGTCCCATTATTTTAATTTAACAGGTGGTTTAATAGCAAAGTATCTAGTAAATAATTTTATTTACAAGTAAAGCTACTTGCATTGATTATTACAACTTAAACGGCTCATAATCTTCAGACCGGAATCTAGCATCGAAATTTCTCAGCTTGGTGAAAACAAAACAGGTTGTTGTACATAACCTTTGCGTAACATGTGTAAAACTTTCCATTTTTATATGGTAAGCATTTACTTAAGGTGATAGGTACGTAAATCAGCGCCCCTATCGGAAAACGGGAAAATGACGTCGTATAAGTAAGAGTTATCCTTCGTATCACAGAGGAAAAGATGTCCGTCAATGAACCAACGTAATCAACTCTTTATACCCTCAAAAAACGGATTACAAAAGTAAGAAATTTAGAAATGTCTTATACAGTTGAGACTTAAATTGTCACAAAATGATGATCATACGCGAGTTCTGAAAAGTTTCTAACATGTTCATATAAATATAAATGGGAGCTGGGACCCGTGTGTTTTCCTACAAAAAAAACATTTGCAAGAATACGCTGTTCGTGCATGGAAAGGGGTCTTTTGACACAAAACTGCCGCTTTTATTTAATTTAATAAATCTATATTCCGTGAACATGTTCGTGATCACACATTTATGGTCATTTATAAACAAAGATGGCTCATGCGTATCACGCAAGAAAAAGACATCGAAATCTAGACGGAATACAAAAAAAAATCAAAGCGCTAAAGCGTTTAAAGGCAGAGCTAAATCTAAGCACTAAAAATAAAGAACGATCTGTGTTTCATAAACTTGAAACATAGCACATCAGTTTTGTTTGTTTTCTCCAAACACTTACACATTTGTTAAGAAATCTGTAATGAAGCTCCGCCCACTTGATCAAAGGTCAAAGGTAAAAAATGCTTAAGTGTCAACGAGTATTAATACACGATATGTAGTCCACATTTATATCGCATTTATGTTGGGGGTATAAATATGCACCTCCTATTTTAGACAATACGTATAACATTTAAAATACAATACACGAACAATGTTCTGTAATAGATCCTCTGGTAGCAATATTGACTGACCGATTTACCCTGTCTAGACGAAAAAAAAACGCGAAAATCAGATAGCTTTATGACGCTATAAGGCTCTGCCTAAAAACCAACTGAATTTTGATATTGATATAGATTGAACACTGAATGAATTGAACTAAGGATAAATCATGATCTATAATAAAACATATAAACTCTCCCTTCGCTTAAAATAAAAATTCCGAGATATTGAAACTGAGACTTGAAATCGCAAGGCCCTGCATGCCCTGATAAAAAAAATAGCAAACTGTTATGAGAGTATGGCGTGATTTCCGTTGCAAAATTCAATAATAAATTTTTCAATGCTATAATTTTCATTTATATTGCTAAAATTTTCAATTTCATTGCTATAATATTTTTTTTATTTGGTATAAAAAGTCATGTATATTATATAAATTACATTTCATTGGTATAATTTTTCATCCATATTGTTAAAAACTTTATTTCTATGGTATATTTCCCATTCAATTGGTAAAATATATTTTTGAATGATCAAATATCTTTTTATATTGTATATTTTTTTTCTTTCAATTCTATAATTTATCATTTGTTTGTTACAATTTACAATTTTAATGCTATATTTTCACTTTCTTTGGCAAAACCCATTTTCATTCATATGGTATAATTCTTCATTCATATGCAATAATTGCATGACGGGAAAGCTGAATGACGTCATAAGGTCAAATTTAAAACAATGGCTGTGATTGGTCGGAACAACCAATACAATACAATACAATACAATACTTTTATTGTCCAATTTGGGGCCCTGGTGGGCATACAGATTCAATGTACATACATTCAAAGTATATATGTAAATAAGATAGAAAATCTAAATATGTATGTATAGTACATACGGTAATATATATATATGCTTATAAACAATATAAGTTTATATAGAGATATGTTATACATGTCTAACAACATAGGTTTAATATGGGGATACATGTATTTCATAATTAAAATGTTATGATATATAGTAATTATTATATGGTATGATGTGATGTATGGGTGACATCAAGTATATGATTGTCTCTTTTTAGGTAGGTTGTCAGCAAAAAGCTTGCAAATATATTAAGTATATTTTCTTGTTCGTTGTTTAGGACCCAAAAGAATTTATTTTGATTATTAAGAAGTTTGTAATTCTTACAGATTTTATTTATTTCATTATTCATATTCTGGCGTTCACTAGCATAGAGTGGGCAAACCATTATGGAATGATATTCATCTTCTACTTCTTCTAAATTGCAGTGACAACATATTCTTTCTTTCCTTTCAAGAGGTACAAGTTTGTTGTTCACTCTTTTTCTTTCGTATCGCCCTGTTTCAATGCGTAGCTTATGGGCACTTAATCTAATTTTAGATATTATATTATGTTGTTTAAAGTTTAAAATGTTTAAATATTCTTCTCTTTGAAAGTTATTTTTTAGTTTATAAAAAGTTGTAAGTTTTCCATTTTCCAGACCGGACTCTTTTTGTGATGTCCAGTAGCTAAAAAAGTTCTCCTTAACCCTTTTTTTCAGTTGAAATTTGAATTTTCTAGCAGACCATGTTTTAACTACATCCAAATTTATTTCTAATTTACTAGCTAAAGATTTAATTGTGGAATACCAAGACATAATATTTTTATCATACATATTCCTATACTCTAAATATGCAGATTGCATTAATTTGCTTGTGTTTGACTCCACCCTATGCCAGTATGTGAATATGGATGTTACCATAGATATATACAGAGGATATTGACCTAGTTCAGTTAATACAGCTAAATTTGTTGTTTTCTTGCTAACTCCCAATATATATTTACAAAAATTATTTAGGAGTTTTTCACACTCCCATTGTTTATATATATCATATAAATCATACTCTTTTTTCTTTTCTGTGAAGTTAATTGATGATCCCCATATTTCACATCCATATAAAATAATGGGTTTAACAGTATGCTCAAATAGGTGCAGTAAGGTATTAACTGATGGGTTTAAACATGTGAGATCTTTTCTTAACTTAAAACTTGCCTTCAATGCCTTATTATATAGAGTTTTCTTGGCCTCATTAAATTTTCCTGATGCAGAAATAATAATTCCCAAATATTTATAATTCATAACACATTCTATCTTTTGGTTATTAATACAGAAGTTTTCTCTCATAAGCCGTCCAGTTTTATTGAAAATAATAATTTTTGTTTTTTCAATATTAACCGTAAGACACCAATTTTCACAATATTGGCTTAGAATGTTCAGCTGTTTTTGAAGACCTTCTTTTGTTTCAGAAATAAGTATTAAATCATCAGCATACAGAAGACATCCGATTTGTTTTGTATCTAATGAGGCACCATATTTAGCTTCATCAATGAGAGTGCTTAAATCATTCAAAAAATTTTTGAATATGTTAGGGCTCAAGACATCACCTTGGCGTACACCCATTTGAGATATAAAAGAGTCAGTAAGTTTGTGGTTCAGTTTAACACACATTAAATTATAAGAATACATATTATTCAAAATTCTATAAAAGTAACTATTTATATTATTTTGTAAAAGTTTGAGCTTTATACCAGCATGTATAACTGTATCAAAAGCTTTGCGAAAGTCGACAAAGCATACAAAAATCTTTTTGTTTCTTGAGTTGATGTATTTATCAATTAAACATTTTAACACAAAGATGTGGTCAGAGGTACGTGACCTTTTTGAAAAACCAATTTGACTTTCATGTATAATATTATTTTCTTCTAAAAATTTGTCTAATCTTGTATTTAAAATGGAATTGAATATTCTGCCGAAGCAGCTAGCAACTGCAATACCTCTATAATTTTTTGGTAATTTTGGATTTTCTGATTTAAAAATTGGTACAATGTAACTTTCTATCCATTTCTTAGGATAGTACCCAGATGAAAACACAACATTAAACAGTTTCTGTAGACATTTTAAAATATGTGATTGAGCACATTTGAACATTTCATTACATAAACCATCTATGCCGGCACTCTTGTTGTTTTTTAAAGAGCATATTGCATTTGTTATTTCTTTACATGTTATTCTGAAGTCTAAATTTGAAAAGTTTTGGACTTGTTGAGATTCTAAATTCTTAACCATTTCATTAATACTTTTGATTCTTTCCTCGTGTGAATCAGGTATTGAAGAAAGTTTTGAAAAATACTCATACCATTCCTTGCTGTCAATACACTTTTCATGGCCTTCTTTTACATTATCTTTTAGAGAATCCACTAGTTTCCAGTATTCTTTTGGATTTTGTGCCTGCAATATATCTAATTTATCCAGAATTGATTGTTTGAATTCTCTCTTCTTATATTTTCTTAATTTTGCATAATTTTTGTATGCTCGAAAGTAGGCCCCCTTAATATATGGGTCATGTGGGTATTTGCACATAAGTATTGCTTTTTCGTCTACATATTTTTTACATTTTTTAAGATCCTGATCAAACCATTTCTTGTCATTTATACCCTTGTTTTGCTTTGGTTTTTTTTTCTTGAGACTTATGTTTGCTGCATTTTGTATAATTTTATACAAATCATTTGCCGCTTCATCAATATTTTTTTCCTCAAGAATAATATCTTTGTTTATAAATTCATTGATACTTTTGCTGATAGAGGGATTAGTGAAGGCATTTTGAAAATGTATTGACGCAAGGTCTGTCCATTTATAACTGTTTTTCATATTTTTTAAATTTTCAAAAGTTTCTTTTCTTTGAAAAGATGCTAGTACCTTCATAGTGGTTTTGCAATGAACGTCTGAGAAGTCTGTTATGAAATCTGACACTGACATGTATAAAATTTGTTCAATAAGATTTTCTGAGACAATGAAGTAATCAATTACACTTTGACCTTCTGGCGTAAAACATGTATATCTACCTGAACTATCACCAAAAGTACGACCATTAACAATACGTAGTTTATTACCAATACATAGGTCTATCAATTCTTTACCTCTAGTATCACATATAAGATCTTGACTTATTCTGTTATTTATAGAGATATCTACGTCGTACCACTGATTTTCCTCTTGGAATTGTGTGACCGAATCAGATGGTATATAATCTAATTTATTCCCCACCCTTGCATTTAGGTCCCCACAGAGTATAATGTCTCCCATTCTACTATATTTTTGACTAATGTCTTTTTCAATATCCTCTAGAATATTTATATTTTCTCTTAGAAGAAAGGGGGAGCTCAAGGGGGCTATATAGGCTAGACATAGAAATATATCCCTGGAAAAATTAAAGTACCCCTTTTCTAGTTTTAACCATTGATATTCTGAGTTCCCATGTTGGATAAGTTTAACCCCATGTTTGATCTTTTTGTTAATTAGAATGGCAAGACCTCCAAAGTACCTATTGTTGTTGGACTTAGGTCTACAAAATGGGTAGTAGTTAAAGTCCTCCATAGAAACTACCGTATCGTATCCAACATGTGTTTCTGTTAAGAATGCTATGTCACAGGATTCAATTTCTTGAATAAAGGATTTGTCATGAAGTTTATTTTGACCATCTTTGATTAGGCCACCCACATTCCAAGAACAAATGTTTAATGAAGATGAGGATTTACTCTGACCTCGATGTGTGATATGACCTCTACACATTTTTTTTAACAATATATATATATTATATCAGTAATGGTAAACAATAAATGACACCAATAGAGTATAATGGTATTTTGCTACTGCAATCTATACTATGTAATAAATTTATGTTACTTTAAATTGTTTAAATGTTCCAATATCAGTTAAAAAGGAATATAATCTTTTATATTGAATTATTGGAAAGAAAATATATATGCACACACCTGTATATTTACTTTTTCTATTAATTTGTTGAAGAAGAGAAAAAATAATGAAGAGTGTATACAAAAATTAAAGACTCACTAAATTATAATATAGTTTACAATCTTATAATGTCCGTATAACAAATAATTTTATAACCTATAAAACTAAATAAATTACGGTTTACAATCTTCTTGTGTCCGTAACAAACAAACAAATAAAAATAATAAAAATACAATCTTCAAGTGTCCGATACAATATTTCTTTCACTATCTTCAGGAATTTGTTAATAGGATGGATAGAATCCGTATGGTGGTGGATACGAGTGTGTTTTGCTGCTTCCACCTCTATATTTACCACGATTAGTTGCTCCTCTGCCTCTAGTTTCTGTTGCCTGACCGGAGGTTTTTACCCCTGTAACTCTGGGTCCAAGTACTTGATCGATTGAGCCTTTTATGTTGGAACCTAGTATGCTTACACCGTCATTGCTTAAGTGATATCCATCACTTTCCAGAAATCTTGGTTTAGGTACACCTTTAAATAGTAAGTTGCTGTTGTCATTAATCATGAGGTTTTCCATATTTCTCAATTTCTGTTTTAGAGTGATATTTAATAATTCAACTTTGTCGTTGTAATCAATTTCGTCTGTTCTGGGTGTTGCCAGCGAAACTACTAGTTGTAATTTTGGGTATTTAGCTCGAATACTTTTTATCAGTATATCCATTTTAGTTGCACATTCAGAAACTTCATAGTTTTTCACATCATTGGTTAGGACGTGTAGTACCACTAGGCTCGGTATATATGTAAGATTGTTTATTATTGGCATTACTTCCGAAATTTTGTAGGCTACTGCCTTTTCAGTGGAATATTGATCGCTCCATTTACTCGGATCAATTTTTTGTAGGTTTGAAGTTCCTATAAGTAGGATCTTTGGTTTCTGAGGAATAGTACTGTGTTTATCAAGCTCTCTTTCTTCTTGTAATTTTTTATTTTGTATTTCTCGATTTGATGCTACTTCGGAATAAGTGCCACTTTTTGTGTCAAGTATGCTTCCCATGTGTGATTTCATGTTGAGTATTTCATCTTCCTTTATCCCAAGTACGTGTTTAAAACTTGCTATTTCAGTTTCATATTTTATAATTTCTTGATCTTTAGTTTGGATTCGTGTTGTGAGGGAGTTCCTTTCTGATTCAATGTCCTTCATACATGTTTCTAGACGTTTTTTAGTGTACTCATGACTTGTTTGTTCTGCTTGGAGTTTACTCTCTAGTATTTGGTAATCAAATTTCTCTTTACTAATTTGGCGTTTTAGCTTATCGTTCTGTTCCTCTAGATCTTTTATTTTCTTAGTAGTTTGGTCTCCTCCTTTATCAGATGATAAAGTAGCTTTCTGGATCGTATCTTTGCACAACTTTTCAATATTTGAGTTTGCTTGATTAACTGTCTCTTTATGTTTTTGTAGTTCAGATTTGTATGTTTTTTCCAAGTTGTCAAAATTATCCTGAATTTTATCAACACATTGCTTTTGAAGTTTGTCGAAAGCCATAGTTAGATTTTTTTCTATGCTTTTTACCATGCTGTCATTTGTTTTTACCTCAGAGCTTTCTGTTATACTGTCATTCGCTTTTTCCTCAGTGTTTTCTATAGCTGTAATCCCCTCTGGATTTGTTCTATTGATTGTCAGATCTTTATTGCCTTTTATTTGCTCTTTCTCATTTGTCGGCATTAACTCTGGCTTGCTGCTTATCTCCTTTACAGTTTCTAACAATGTAGGAAAGTCCCTTTTAGCAAAGGTTTCATATTCATTTCCTTGGCATTGAATAGTACCCGTTGTGGCATGCACTTTGATTTTGAAACACAGATGATCTGTGGAATCACTGGATTTATTTGTAAGTTCTATGGTGATGGATTTTAGAAGTTCATTGTTATCTGGGTTAATTGTTTTGGGGTCATCTGTCCAATCTACGTTGTAATCTTTGTTTCCCCCAAAGTGTTCAAAATAATATATGGAGAGTGCGCCAATCCATGACCTTAAACGTTCTTTGTTTACTCTGAAAGCCACCATTTTAGCTGAAGGTTCATATAAATTTAAGTCTATTTTCTCTATTTGGCATTTTTTACTCTTGCCAGTAGGGTCTTTCAATGTTTTGGGGAAACACGTGGTTGGGTATGTGTCGTAAGTTGCCCGAATTTGCGATTTATATACATCGCCTATTGTTTTTGGATTAAACATGATTTGAACCTAATGGTTATGCTTCTTTTCGCTTAATCTAACAGTCTGATTCACTGCCCGGCCCGTGCTACAAGGGCAAAACTGGTCTTCAGCAAAACAAAATTTCCGCCATCAAACCGGAAGCGGAAGTTACAAACACCACACCCTCCACTATTCTATGAACCAGTAAAGGACTCTCGATAGCATCCCGTACTAACACCATTGGACCTGCGTGCCCCTAGGGGTGCTCCAATTGTTTTCCAAACTGTGTAATTGAGTCCATAATAGACGGTCCTAGGATTCTAAATCGCCCGAGGACTGTAGGACCATTCAAAAGATAATGGCCAATGGCCATGATGATAAGGCGTCCCTCTTCTTATTTTAGATGTGATTTTTGTAGAAAGAACCTTCCAAAAAGGACAATTTACAGATCAACCAACGAGACCCGTTTACCACGGGGGAAGGTTTACACTGTTTAAAATTGGGTGTGTGAGTCTGTATTAGGCGGGCCTAAGACTTCGAATTGGTCTGTGGTCTTCAACAAACCTGTATTAAACACAATCGGCTTTTTAAGTACGTATTTTCGTGCTTGGATCGCCTCTTTACCACCCTCTTCTTTAATATACTTATCGCATCACATAGAAAGGACAGTAGTACCACGAGGCCATGGTCCGCTGGCCCGGAAGGTTTACATTGATTAAAATTTAATGTGTGACAGTGTGGCTGGCCTGGGATCATGAATGGTCTGTTGACATTTCGACTACTGACGAAGAATACTAGTATTTGGGTACAATTTTTATGGATGATTAATTCACGTTATATATATATAACAAAACCAAGAAAACGACAATAGCGTTATAGACATATGCCCTCCCCAATCGGGATGTCCAAATGTTTTTAAATCAGTGTATTTGAGTCTAAAATAGACGTTCATGGGGTTCTGAATTATCCCAAGGTCTTTTGGACCAATGAGAAATAAAATTGAAGCCTCTTTCTAGTATAGGACCCAGCAATAATAACCACGAAAAAGGCATTGTATTGCGGGTGGCATCACGGGGCCTATTGATTTAATTAAAATTATGTACTATATAGTACTGTAAATTATGGTTTGTTACGTTTGGATTTTCGAGTTAAACGTTTCTGTAAATTGGTCGGTCTTTTAAGATGCAGTTTAAAATTGTTTTCCTGACACTTTTTGTATTTTTTCAATTTCGTTATATGTTCTCTCTATACTGGGTGTAGGTAATCATCGAGTTCGAGTTTGAGTTACAACTCGAGTTTGACTTAAAGTTCGAGTTCAAATTTCAAGGTATCTTGAATCAGTTATTGTCGTGGCAAAAATCGAGTTACGATTTAAAAATATCATTTAGATTTACCACACTGCTGCATGTAACGAGCAATCGAGATACGCACTTAGTAAGAAACTGCTGCATTATAATAACGACTACAATGGATATATATTAAATTCGGATGTTCATTTATCTTTTTAAACACATTCGGACATCTGTTAAAATGTTTCAGTGGATTTTGACACCAAAATTCTAACACAACGTTAGAGAGATTGGGGATGAAAAATAACAAGGAGTGCAGTTAGTTGTGCTAAAGATATCCGCACTTAACCATTTGGGAAATATAAAGTAGATGCCTGATTGACCTGGAATAAGAGACACGTTACAACGCATCAAAATAAAGCTGTGTACCGAATTTGAATTAAATCCCTTCAGCAGAAAACGTTAACCCTGTTACGAAAGATCATTGTCTATTTTTAACCCTTAAAAAGTCTAAGCCTGCTAAGAAAACAGAAAGTAGAGTCCCGAAAAAAAGAAACACGGCACAACTCACGGATGGACAGACGCACAAGGTGATTGCAATTGAACCCACCCTTTAACGAGTGGGTGTATACTTTTTCAGATATTAAAAAAAACATAGTATATACTCATTTTCCGGGGGTAATTCTAGTATGGGGGAAAACTAACTTAACTAGTATGTAACACCGGTATTTCAACAAGTTAAACTTTATCTACTCTGATGAATTTGATACCATGGAGATCCGAATAAAATCATTTTTTATACCCCCGCTTCGTGGAATAAGTGTTTTTTGTCCTACATATGTTTTATTTAAACTTTTTAACGTAAATCTATTGACATGGATGGAAAATGAGTATCTACTATATATCAGTGATATTTCTATAACGATTTGAACCAACAATATCTAGTTAAAATACAAAAAAAAAGGATTTTTTTTTTTTCAGTACCGTGGCGTATGTATAAACCAAGTTTTTATTATATCCCCGCTTGTAAATTGGGTCGGGTTTTAGTGATATGGTGTCTGTCCGTTTGGCATTTCACCTTAGTGAATGGATTTTAATAAAACTTTCACACACTTTTATGACATAAAGATCGATGCACCCCACCTTTTTAAAAAAATTATCATAGCAAAACATTTGACAGCCATATAAGACAACAAGGGGTATCCATTTCTTACTCGCAACTCCCGCTGAAACCCCTTAATAGATTTTCGTGGAAATTAGATTAACGACATTTTATTGTCCAATTGGTACATATTTGCTTCTTGTACAGAGTCTGCTTTGTGAAATTACGTAAACATGCACATCTATAAGTTTTTAAGCATATCTTAAAAAAACGCAATACAATCTAGAATAAACTTTATGTTTGATAGCATTGCGCTAAAATAAATATCCAACTCGAACTCTATCTCGAACTCGAGTAGTAACTCGATTATTTCACAATAATCACTGTTTCGAGTTAGCTCAAATTTTAAATTGAACTCAAAAATTAACTCTAACTCTAACTCGAACTTTAAGTCGAACTCTAACTCTGACTTGAACTCGATTTTTACCGGGTGTTACTAAAACGCAGAAACGGAATGCGGAACGGAAACGGAAAGCGGAATAAGTGTTTTTTGTCCTACATATGTTTTATATAAACTTTTCAACATGGATGTATTGACATGGATGGTTAAATGCACATTTCTTTGTTCCCGTCAGGCCCAATTTGGCTTTATCTTATCTTTTCCTTTGTATAAATCTTGCAGATTTTCCACAATATTTTACCTTCACTCCCTCCATGTTTTCCAATTTTCTAATTTTCTGACCCACTGGCCTTCCCGCTTCACACCATTTTCCAACTTTATTACTCTGGTACAATTGATTGTTTAAACTTAATATTTGGAAATGGAGCCAAAGCGGAGGTTTGTTACAACATACAAACACCCACCCCCCCCCCCCAAACATTCAGCGCAACCTGGAATCGCAGCTACCACGAAGACGACCTGGAAGACAATTATTCTCTTAAATATGGGAGACTCAGATTTGGCAGTCAAGTACTATGTAACCGTAGGTCGATCCTGATAATCTTTTCAGCTAAATATAGCGAAGTCAAATTAAGATTTGACATGTCAGATTAGCTTTTGGTAAATAAAGATATAGTTCCGACACCGATTTTATTTCGTCTCCCGAATTCTCAGTAGAATCTGCACGTGGTGGGAGACGATTCCTGTCTCCGGTTGAACTGACACTGGAGCAGCCAACTATAGCGGTGGTGTGTCATGGGCTGGACTCATGGCACATAGCGTGTCTACAGTTAGTCAAACAGTCGCTGCAGAGGCTTCTAGTCTATAAACTCCATATTGATCACCATGCAGTATTTAATTTCATTCAGCCTTGAAGATATGGCATGACAAGTTCGAAGAATTTGAAAGGTGCATGCATGTACATGATATTATCTTATAAAATATCCGTATAATTTTGTATAAAACATCCCTCCTAAAGAATACGCCTTAAAGAATTGAATTCTCAACCTAAGATTTGTTACATTGATGTGCGTTGTTTCAACAATTTGATAGTTATTGCTTTACGCCCAATCAGCACGATTGCGGCTATATCCGGAAGATGAACATGAAATGGGTAATACAGTGAACACTAAATGAGGATTAAGTGGAAGGGGACACTCGGGAAGATAGTTTTGACTGTCATTGAAAAAAAGTGATGGGAAGGGATCGGCACTTTAGCCTCCTGCATGGGGATCATTCTCTTACCTAGACCTGCAGCAGAATTCTATAATGTGCGAGAAACGTGACATTTTTCCAACACGTGGCACCACTATGGTTTGCAGTCAGGTTTTCCGCATTATAGCCTGATGACCCTGGCATTCATTGTGACAGGACTGCCCCATTAACCCACCTGGGGCAACCTCCTAGTCGCTCTGTGGGCAAATAGGAGCACTCTTTAGTGGTCTTTTACCGACAAGAACGTTGTGGGCATATTCGCCACTTTGAAACCACACAAACAGAATGAACTTTCATTGAAAAATGCTCGAACGTAAGGCTGTCACGTTTTGACATGCCATTTTGTGTTTGTTTCAATAACTTTTACATGAAATTTTACAATGACTATTATAACTAGAAGAGAAAGAATTGGATTAATGTCGGTGATCCCCTCTTTATCTATGGAGAAATCAAGGGCCTAAAAGGGGCAAAAGCTTCAAATATCTTATTTGTTCCTACAACTAGTTTGCCTATTGCTACGAAAGTTCACAGCGATGTTCCTTAGTCTCCTTATCATGCATTTAAATCATAGAGGAGATTAATTTTGGGGTCCATTTTTCATTTAGAAATAAGGGGCCTGTAAAAGTATCGGAAACAAAATGGAAGATTAATTTTCGCAACCTAGTCTCATTAAAATTAGCCCCATAAGGACTAGGACCAACGTATGGGATATTAACTATTTTTTGACTGTTTTGCAACCCTTTTTTTGTCTGCTTTTGAAAAATATCAATTGGATTCTATGAGAAAATGTGGGTGGAAATTCCATCAGAGTGCATGTGGCAAATAACTTTGTCAATCCACCATGGGCTGCAGTTGCCAAGAGCAATTGACTTTCGGGCCTTAAACGTACAG
The DNA here is from genome assembly GCA_963971305.1 of Arcuatula senhousia. NCBI lineage: Eukaryota > Metazoa > Mollusca > Bivalvia > Mytilida > Mytilidae > Arcuatula > Arcuatula senhousia. The sequence goes on from OZ020310.1 coordinate 56,679,251, forward strand.
AGTTCAACATGTTGCGTTCGTATTATGTTGCGCGCGACAAAGCTTTTAATTATGAGAATAATATCTCGACCGTTATGATTTTCAAAGACTAAACCAAGTACCCTTTCTTCGATTTTCTAAGCATACTGACAGGATAATTAGCCATTCCTGGAGCAAATTAAATATAAATCTGTGTTTTGTAATTATCTAAAAATATAGTAGATGCTTGTATAATTGGGGTCAGGAAATTATTCCGACAACCTATTACTCTGGCAGCCCATTATTCCGACAACCCATTTCTCCGACAACCTATAGCTCAGACAGCCCATTTGTGATTTTCATATTACTAGTACATTACATTTATGAATGGAAGCAAAATTTCAGCCTTTAGATATAGTTCTTAACGTTCCAGCGGCACGTCTGTTAACGTCATTAATAAGTTTTCATACACAGGTACCCCCTCTCTCGGAGCTCCACCTAATGTCAAATCTAATTCAACAAGAGGGTGGCCATCAAATCATAGAGTAAGGGTATTTATATAAGAATTACATGTATTATGGTTATTAAGACGAAAGATCATAACACATAATCTTAATTTTGATTTTTTTTTTTGGTTTTCAATGGACAGACTGCTAAACTTGAAGAGGGGCTCGTTTTTTTCTTAAGAATATTTTGAATTCGATTCGTGGTGAGAATAAAAATATTCTGGCAGCAGAGGAAAGGCAATTAAAAAAAAAGAAAAAAAAAAGAAAAAGACCCCCTTGCACAACAAATGTACGAAAGCCTATTGAGACCCCTTTCGGTGTACGAAATTGTTTTTATTCCTCGTTATTACGAGAAAATAGTCGTTATAACGAGAACTGAAAGTCGTAATAATTAGAAACAAGTCGTAATAACGAGAAATGAAACTCGTAATAACGAGAAACTAGTCGTAATAACGAGAAATGAAAGAAGCATAGGTACCAATGGGGTATCCGAGTGTCAAAAGTCCTAAAGGGCAGAGACAAAACCAGTAAACACCAACAAGAACAGGACAAAAACAGACAACATGTAAAACATGGAAACACAAAATGACGGAATATCAATCAACAACGCGAACTCCAGTCGAAACGAGAGTGAACTCAGGTGCTCCGAAAGAGTAAGCAGTTCCTGCTTGCTATAGCACACCCGTCGCGTTGCCAATAGTCCATTCAGCGTGTCAAATCCGGTAAAGGAAGACAAACCAAAACACTACGACAAACCAACATCAAACTTTTTTTTTAAAGTCTTTGGATAACAATGTCCCATATTATTGATTGACTTACATTTTTTAAAATTTTTACATATAGTTTTCCTTTTTACAACGTTTTCCTGCTGTTTAACTATTTTGTTTTTATCTTTTGTGGCACCCTATTCATGTCTGATTTACTACCCACAACAAATGTGTTCCTTCTTGTTATGTTCAAATAAAAAGAAACTTGAACATCTATAAGCCACAGTCCATAAGTAAATACCCTACCCATTAAATCATTTACTAGTACATGAAAGTATTAAATGCCAGATAAAGATCTACATTAAACTACAATGATTGTGTTATAGTTTCATGAAAATCTATCGTGGTGTTTTGAAGACTAGAAGTTGCAGATAAGACATACTATGGATAAGTCCTTGTTTGAGATACCCCCAAAAAATCTATGTCTAAAAGATTGTGTTAAGGTTTCATGAAAATCCATTAACGGATTGAAGAGAAGTTTAGCCAAAAAATGCTAACATAAAGCTATGTTCCTTCTGTTTATTGTCCTAACTGTATTTTTTATGTTGTATGTAGCTTGGTGCTGTTCTCGTTCATGTTTACTGGTTTTGTCTCTGCCCTTTCGGACTTTTGACATTCGAATGTCTCATTAGTACCTCTTTGCTTCATCCATGTTTTGCAATAGAAAACCCCAAAAATCAATTTGAGTATTTATGTATGTTAAAATATATGAGGTGCAGATATACAACCTGCGACGTAGCGGATGAGTGATGTATATACCTACAAACGGAATGGCTGTGTTCTTTCGACCAATTTAAGCAGAGGTAGGGGGTACAAAAATATGTTAGTCATACAGAGAGTTACGATAGCGGCAACAGTTTTGTTTCTAGCATTTATTTGTGAAATTAACACCTGACCCCAAGTTTATCTGTTTTTTTTTTGCTAATTGGAATTTCTCAATTGAATATCAAATTTTTTTATGCCCCTGCGACGACATGTCGGCGGGCATTTAGTGTAATTATAACCTAATATAATAGAATTTCCTTTTTTATTAACTATCTTTTATTTGTGACTATTCTCACATTCTACATGTACCAGGCAATAGAAAAGTGTTCTGTTGACCGGCGACGTTCTATTGCCTGACCACTTTTTGACGTCACGTTTGATTGGACAATTAATAAACATGGATGTTTATGATTATACTCCTCTATTTCAGACAATATTTATATTTTCGTGAGGATTTCGACAAAACTTGTTTGGAACCGCCGTCCCTTTCCCCCTTTCGTTCCCTCTTTTTCGAAAATTTCTGAATCCTTGTATTTGTTTTATAAAATCCCGTTGCAATGACAGTTTGCAATTAAGTCGATGGGCGTTTACGAAATGTTTTGACCAGGCAATAGATCAGAATATTTTCCCCTTGGTATTCAAATCACTTCAATTTTCTATTGCCCCTCAGCCTGTGGCTTCGGACAATAGAACATAGAGCTGATATGGATATCTCGGGGAAATATTCTGATCCTTTGGCTTGCTACACATTAAATAACTGTATACTCATGTCCGTCCGTCCGTCCGTGCGTGCGTCTGTACGTACGAATTTCCGTAAAGCCGTACATGATAATGATTTCAAACTTAGTAATATGGTTCAGTATGACAAACTGTACGCCCTAAGCTTTTGGCTCAACATTTCCTCAGATACAGTACATGATAATGATTTGAAACTTTATATGGTGATACAGTACGACAAACTGTACGTCCTAAGCAACTTTCAGACCTGTCGAATTTCTATTTCCTGTATTGGACTGGGTCGATATGAAATTTACCATGAAAATGTCCGCCAAGCTTTCCTCAGAAACCGTACATGAAACTGATTTGACACTTAGTAGGTTGGTTAGGTATTACAAACTATATGTCCTACGTTATTTTCAAACCTGTCAGACTTCTACTTCCTGTTTGGAGCATCCGTGTCCCATGGAAACATTCATTATTTATTTTATTTTTGAAGAGGTGCTTATTATAATAAGTTCATTTAAAAAAAAAATGAAGTTGACATAGAATCACACAAATAATCTATAAGTTTGATGCAATTTTCGTTTGGGACCATCATTAGGGACCAGAAAAGGTAAAAGCAAACCAGAATATGAAAATCACACTTAAGAGCTCAAAATTTGAAATTCAATATTTATTGTTATTTAAACATTTATAAAACATGTTTGTTACAAATGAAAACAAAATCTAATACACCTTTCATTCTTTGAATCCAGCTAGTTCTAAAACAATAGAGAAAGGTACATGTATCTCAAATATGATAGCACACCACTAAAGCATAGCCTGGCTAAATAATCATTCAAAGATAAAAAAATAAGCAAACACACTGAGGATTCCTAATATACTTCAGTGGCCAGGTTAATGAAGCTGTCCTAAGCTGTGTCCTAAACCATGTCGTAGGACTGAAAATGGGATTAAATTAGGACCAAATTAAGGACATGCCCTGTTTAGGCAAGCGTTAGCTGCCTTATGTAGTCATAAGGCAAGAACCTTTTTTTTTTGGTGGGGGGGGGGGGGGGGGCTGGGATTTTTTTCCAAAATAAATATTAATTCCAATTTTTACAAAAAAAAAATAAAATGCTCCTAATGGAGCTGAAAAAAAAACAATAAATATTCAATATTCATAAATTTCCCCAAAAAAATAATAATTTAAAAGCCTGATTTTCTCCCCCGGGGGGAGAGGGTGTTACTCCCTATATACCAATATACGGGATGTGCATTTTTATGGGTCCTTTTTTCACAATTTCTTACATATTACAGATTTGGGTATCTTTTTTTAAGCAGTACACATAGATTTGGTACCCATTTTGTTGACGTCTTACATAGGCATGAGAGTCAAAACAGAAAAGGTGCCATAGACGTGGGTCTTTTGTGTTTTGGGGATACTTAACGAAATTAAGATGTCATTTTAAGTAAGAAAGAGACTTGTAATTTAGTTTATAAGGCTTCAATAAATGAAAAAAAAAACTTAATTGACTTTTATTTCGTTACATAGATATGGGTATTATTTTGCTAATCACATATATTTGGGTATGTTTTTGACGATTTTCTGACATAGATTCAGGTACCAATTTCTATCTACAAAATGCACACCCCGTCATAAAACACCAGAGTCCCCCCGGGTTTTTTCTGCCTCGCTTCGCTCGGCATATCATTGCCTTTTGCAAAAGTTTTTAATTTTGAAATTATAATGTGCTACGAAATAGTATCACTTTTAATATGTTTAGTACATGCATACATGTACATCATTCTATAGTTTTGATCTGCTATTGTATGAACCTCTGCTGTATGACTCCCAATCAGGATAATTAAAAGTTACATTGCATTTCTTATACCTTGCAATGTAATTATTATAACCTATTTTACATACACACTATTGATGCATTATACCCATAAAAGAAGTTGAGAGTGGTGTAATGTTTTAGACTGGTCCGTCAGTTTGTTTACCCGAGGGATCAAATCATTTCCATAACTGATTATGCAGAAACTTTTGACCTAAGGCTTTCAACATTTGGAATTTATCATATGGTTGAATACGTTTCCTGATCTATATATCGTCTACAGGTCTAAGTTTTCAGAATATAGCCTCTGTATCATTTTGTGATGTATGTCAGTTTCCATGAGCTTCAGCCGCCTTCGGACACCCTGGTATGAAAAATGAGTATTTGAAGTGTGGACATCTTAGACACTGTTGTCCCGCTAAACAAATAAAATTATATGTATTTCCCATCCCACTGGTAGATCCAGAAATGTCTATAAGACAACATTGGTCAATATTTACAGATTTCTTATTTTTCCAACTGCATTCTTACGTTGTTTTGTAGTTTATATGATGATTTTTTTTTAAATGAACTATGAAATCTAAATTTCATGATAAGCTTTCAGGAAATCACAAGAATGGATGTTTTTTCATCATTTACCCAAGAGCTTTTGAGGCCTTCAGCTATCTCCATATCTGTTTAGCATGGAAGTTAAAACGCAGGATCCCTAACCAAATCAAAAGGCTTGTTTTTCTATAATTCCTTATTGCCTTTAATTTGTACTTTTCTTTGTCTTATTTCAATCCAAAACTTGGAAATTTACTTTTAAAAACTTTGAAACCAAAAGATGAACCTAAAAGGTAACCATGTGATAAGTCCCCTACGTGACAAGGTAACCAGGGCAATTACAAATGAATATGGTTTTCACTTCTAGTCTTGATAAGTTTTAGAATAAGATTTCATATATTGGAAAAAAGTATATTTATAAAAGAAACAAATTTTGGATTTTAGATATCCAGCTATTTGACTTTGTCTATTGTCCATTTAAATTAATATTGCTATATACATTTTTGTACTGAATGTTTATTTTTTGGGGGGATTCTGGTTTTTAATTATTTTCATTTTTTAGTTTGTGTTTTCAATAGAGGCTGGCTGACATATTCGCCATGTCTCCCTATATCCCATTTTCTTATAAATATATGTATGTTTTGAATGTGCATGTATTAAAAATCAAAATACAATAGTCCAATATACATTTCATCTCCTACCAAGAGTTTGTCTGTTTGACTTATTCCACATATCCCATTTGTCTTTAAAATATATATAGTCTAAGATTATTACACAGGGTTTTCCATATCAAGTCCCATATCATTCCGAGACTCCCATATTTATGGGTCGAGGAATGATATAGAACCTGATATGGAAAACCCTGTGTCATAATCTTTTTATCATACATTTTCAGCAAACAAATAAAAATGAATAGCAGACGATCGAATTTCTTTCTGTGTAGCAACATTCCGTCCGCTCCAGCATATGGAGTTTACGTATCACAATTGATTCGTTATTCCAGAGCATGTGGGGAGTACAACGACTTCCTTGATAGAGCTACACGGCTGACAAGAAAATTGTTAACACAGGGGTACGTTGATTCCAGGTTGTTGTCATCACTCAAGAAATTTTACGGACGACATCATGTGCTTGTACATGTATACCAATACGGGATTTCTATCTCTCAGATGAGCACAGATGTTGGTTTGACATAGGATTTTGTAATGTCACCCTTTCCGGATTTGACCAACACTTAATCGATCTTTGGCAACGTGACGGCTGAGCTATAGCAAGCAGGAACTGCTTACTCTTCCGGAGCACCTGAGTTCACTCTCGTTTCGACTTGAGTTCGCGTTGCGGTTTTGTTGTTATGTGGTTTGTTTTGTTGTGATGATTTTTTTGTCTGCCGGTTTTGTCTTTGTCTTTACGGTTTTATGATACTAATTAACCCTTTGGTACACCTTTGCTTCTTTCAAAGCGAGGCTATAGACCTTGATATGGCATATTAGCCCAATTTTGTGCACGCGAGGTCTGATATGGCCATATTTGCCCACTTTTGTGCACGCGATGGCTTCATATGGTAAAAAAGTCCCTAATCAAGATATGGCTTGTTAATTTATGGCTGTTACACACGGACAAATTTAAAGGTATTCAAGCTAAATGTATGATAAATGAATGTTACTTACAATGAGAATAAATTAGTCCAAGAACTGGCCAAATTCACACAATTGATAAAAGACCTGTAAACTTACGAATAGAAAAACAAATGTAAAAAAAATTCTGAATTTGCCTGAAAAAAAAAAAGATTTTGCTTTGGGTAGAAAAAAAAATTGTAACTTTGATTTGGACAGAAAAAAAAATAATATCGGGTAACAAAATCCCAGGCCCCACACCGTATGAAAATGGTTCGTGCCTAAGGTTACTGCTGGCTTTTGCGTTTTTTTTTCTATTTAGACGGAGTAATCTGCCTACTGTAACTATTTATCTCCTATATTACTTTTCAAAAAATGATCAAATATGTTAGCATTTAAACCTTTTTTTAATATCTCTATTTTTAAAACGACACACAACAAGTTTTATTAATTCCTTTGCAATTTACATAACAAACTTTTTAATGATCGGCTCTAGAATATACATGAATATTTATCTGTTACTTGATTGGTCGTGCACTCTACCTTTCAATATTGCTGTAATTTCATTGGTTAATGCAGGTGAGTTTCTGATTCATTCATAAAATTCAATATACAATTAATACCCTAGTTTATTTTGGACGAGTTCATTTTCATCGAAGGGGTTTTTAAACCGATATACAATGCATGTGCACCCGAAAATTATATAATTTTTATCAAAAATATGATTTTTTATAGATTGAAAAATCTTCTGTGCCAAAAGGAAGTGTTCATTAACTTTCAAAATATCTGCTATTTTAGTGCTTACATATTTCGCTTGCCTTTTAACGCTTTAGCACTTTGATTTAGGATATCTTCAATAACACGACTTAAGACTGAGACATGTCCAAAGACAATCCTTAGACATGTCTTAATCCTAGGACACCTTCGTTAATACGGCCCCAGATTAACTTGTATTAAAATCTGATTATCCCGCTGATGAAAAACGAAATTAAAAAGAAATAATTTCAAATCCATATCCATGTATGCTGAACTTGTTCGTTGAAAATTATAGTAAAATCTATTTAGCGTGTTATTAAGATTAAAAATCTCATGAACCTTTTCAGGCGGAGAGGGATACCAGAAGGTCAAATTCGAATTAATCACAAAACATCATATTGATTTGGTATAGCAAACCCGAAAGAGAAATCGTAAAACATAACTTAAAGACATATCACAGAAAAGTTTCTTCAATTTGTTCCTATAATACCTATAGGAAATTGCATTTTAAAAAGCATATTAAGCCGAAACTAAAATGGCAGTCTCCCTTTGGAATACCTTTGTCACCTGCGATTTTAATATATTCAATGAACATGTACAGGAAGTGGATGAGTTAAGGACATCACGTCGCACCATATATGACTATAGGACACATTGTTCAATTACTCTGGACGAAGTTTCTGAGCCTCAGAATCTTGAAATACTTTCCTGATCTTCATTTTTATTTGTTTAATTGATAATATTTGTAAAGTCCAAGGGTTTTATAAACTAGGGTCTAAAGAAAATCAGACTATTGTAGATAGAGAAAAGCGCTGTTGCTTGCTTAAAACTTCATTAAGCTCTATAAAATATACGATATTGAGATGTGGAATAAGTGTAGGCGACACAACAAACATAAACAAACAGCAATTCAAAAAATCACAACGGAAAACAGCAAGCAGTCTTCAACATGACCATAGGTCACTGCTTACCGTCTTGCATTGGCCCAAGTCTTATAATACAATACAAAAGTATCAAAACCAATCCCTAAATCATCAACGAAAGACTCAATTCTTGACATAAAACAGTTAACATAGAATGACAAGGACAAACAAAGGCTTTGGCAAAGTTTCCTGGCTTAGGACAGGCACATATAAAATGTGGCGGGGTTAAACTAGTTTTTTGGATCCAACCTTCCCCCTATTGATAAGCTTGCACAAAGCAACATATAAAAAAACACACTGTAAAACTCAATCGACAAAAGTTCAATTCAACAAGAGAGAACCTAAGACAAAATACTGTACGAAAATAACAAGACAAGGAGGAACTCTCTTGAGAACACTCGAAGTTACTGACAACTAGCTAAGAAACATTTATCGATTGATGTAAAAGAATCAAATACATCAGTTCTAAATCCGACACCCCACGTCAAAACAATGAATGATTAAGAGTTGTATCACCATACAGAACCGACATACTTGATCGCTGTGGTGCTTATAAATAATACAGTGGATAAAAAGTGAAAAATTTAACGTTTTAAAGTTACTATCAAGCTATCAATATTTCTGCCAAAACATACCAAATGCAAAGATTTTACTAAAACATTGAATTCGTATCCTTTTTTCAAAAGGTTTTTAAGCCAGTTTTTTATTTCCATAAGGTTAAGTCTACATTTGGTCGAAGTTGTAAGATGACTCCCTTTGAAGGTCAAAAATAGCATTTTTGCCCTATAGAATGAAAACTATTGCAGATAGGAAAAAGCTGTTGCTTGCTTATATCAACCCTTTAGCCCATTAAGCTTTAGAAAAGTCTCTATTGGGCCAAAGTTGTCAAATGTCCCCTCATATGGATAACAGCTCATAGAAGGACGTTTATAGCTTAAGGACCAGGTAAAGCGATTCTTGCCTCTTGTATTTTTTATTTTGAAATTTCATTTTAATCAATAAACTATTTATTAGGAAAAATATAAGACTTAAAAAGAGAATAAGGATTTTTATTGTTCAAAGGTTAAAAACATAAAACCTATGCATATAAAATTAAACATTTGAAATGTTAGTCCCTTTTGGGCCCCTAATTTCTAAAACAAAATCAATCCCATTCATCCTTGTATGGTAGGAAACATTATTGTAAAATTTATGAGCATTTGTTAAGTCAGAACAAAAGTTATTTTGGGAAGAAACAAAGAAGTAGCAATTTCTTAATGAAAAAAGGAGAGACCCCCAAAATCAATCCCATCCATCCTCTTATAATAAGGAACATCATTGTCAAATTTCATAGCAATCGGATAACTAGAACTTAAGTTATTTTATGTAACACTAAAGTAAAGAGACAACTAAGACGACGTCATCATACCCTTTTATCTTTTGCGGTCGTATAAAAAGGTATCTTAAATCATCAAATCACTAAAATTGTTTACGACCGGGATGCTCCACCTCTGGACCTGCTGGGGTCTTTAGTCGCTCCCATGCGGTTAAGGGCTTACACATTGAACAATATATTGTAACAACACTGGTTTTTGCTATTATAACTGTACTGCGACCATCCGGTTTGCAGCAGATCTATAGACAATTTTCAACAGTTCCCAAAACAAAGACAGCACTATCACCTCAGTCGACACATACGATAGTTTTCTAGATCTTCAAACCTCTCAGTAACTGACGATAGAGATTTACCCACTGTTAGCCACCTATATTTGGAATAATTACAGTTAAAATTGCATAAATTGTGTTTTACAATCATGTTTTGTGTTGGTTTTATGGTTTTATTGTGTGTTACTCCCGGACCTAAAATCGGAATTAAAAGGGAAAATTAAGTACCATAAAACCTGGTTTAACGAAGGTGTCTTTTGAACTGGCCTTTATCAAGCCATGATCATTGGTATCTTTAGATCTCCTGTGTGACATTGCCTTGTATTTGTTGGATTCTAATATCAAATTGTAAATGGTGAAGAAACTCAAGGTCTTTGGTGAAAGGGTTTTTATACTCACCCTCGGAAAAGAAGGAGACGACTTGTTTAACTTAGAACATCCTCCTAGCCGCAATACATATTTTGGTTACTAAACCAGGTAACAATTATTATTGGGACTTTGGTGTTATTTCAAACAAAATTGGGAAAAGCTGCCGAAGATGATTGACTTTGCTGAAGAGAGCTTTGTAAAAATAATGGGGTGTTTAAATTGATAATCAAAACGCAGGATGGTATTTTTTGTCTGGGATAAAAATCTTAAGAGTATACCCAATGTGCTTTAGTAAAAACAGGGCTACATAACCAAGAAAAAAAATAAAAAGTCTATAGGCCGGATTTTATTAGCCAATATTGATGTCAACAGAACTGAAAGAGGTTTAGTGCTGCATTTGAATGACCCTGCAATGAAGCGCTGATCATATGGATTTTTATGTAATTTAGGAATTCAATACAGGGATGGAATGTCATCATTTTTAGCACTGACAGAGATGCCGAAGGAGGAAATGACATATCTGTGATTGTCAATAATTTCCTCCTTAGACAGTGTTGTAGCTGTGTATGTTGTGCTATTGCTGGTGCAACCAACCCCTAATTTAGCTGTCAAGTAGTTAATCTAGTGTTTCTTGCACACAGCAATGATGTGATTTGGTGCTTTGTCTGTAGGTACAACATCATACATGTCATGTAAGGTGGACAATGTTTTTGCAACTTCAATTAAACAAAGTTAGAAAATAGAATATGTCCCTTATGCCAAATAGAAATTGAAGATGAATTCCACTTTGTCATAGTATGTTCTCAGTTATCTTTATATAGGTTGTATTTGTTTAATGAAATAAGTTCTATAGTCCCTTCTTTTAAAAATATGAACTCTCAATGTAAATTTAACTACATATTTACCTGTAATGAATACGATATTTGTCATGTTATTATAAATGGAATTAGTAAAATGTACAATAAGAGATGTGAACTAGCGAAGCAATCTTAAATAATTTTTTTTTCAAATTTCTTAATCTCAAGGGGATGCAAAGCTCAATCACAATTTCAACTTTCTTGGTAGGAGGCAAGCGGATATTTAAATGGTCAGACTATAATCTATATGTGAACATTCTTATAATTTTATGTATCACCAATTTAACATTGTCATATTATTGTGCTGTTTTTATGTATGTTCTTGTACATAAGTTGTGGTAACAATCCAATTGTCTGGATTTTATTCCAATAAAATTTCTGATTCTGATTCTGATTCTGCAACATCAGCGCTAAAAAATCGATGGTGCTTAGGTGGCCATTGAGCCCTTTAAAGAATTGATTTTTTTTCAAAATCAGTGACCTCACAGCTTAAACCCATTCTGACAAAAACATGGAAAAAAATCGTTATTTTTTACCTTTTGCTTTAGATCCTTCGGGTTTTTCCTAACTGTCATAGTTGCTTGCGATTTTACCCAATGTTCTATTTTTAGCAACAGCGGTCATATTTCTTATTGAACAAATCCTTTCAAAAAAGGGACCGATTTTTTGTTGTCAGAAATTATTCATGCAAAGTTTCAGTCAAAATGGTTCAGTGATTTCAAGGGAAAAGTTTTGAAATAGTTAATGGATGGCGACAGACGCATATTGGTGGCATTAGCATGGGTTAGGTTAGGTGAGCTTAAAAGGCTCTTGCGTCTGCTTTCGACATTGTAACAATGAAAATTATCCTTCTATAATTAAATAAATGAAAAGAAACAGATGAACTCTAGACATGGAACTGACTGACTTTATCCATGTGTATTTGCGGTAACCAATTTATAGAAATGTACCATCTAGCAAGATATTATTTTTAATACAAAATCTAAAAATGTAATCTCATGTCCAAACACTCAATTTGAATTCATCATCATTTTATGACTTTAACAAGTTAATGGTGTGTTTCGTTGCATGGTCAACAATCGGATCGACAATGTGCTTTAGTAAACACAGGGCTACATAACCAAGAAAATAAAACAAATAAAAAGTCAGGGAAAAACGATATGACTAACTATTAATACGGCCGAACAAGAAAATATTATCCATACCAAACCATCCCCATTAGACATGTCTGTTACGGACTCTATATATACAAAATATTAAACAATTCGATTACATGTACCCCTATGTTCACAGGTTCATTGAATAACCAGATCCTAGGCCCGGCTTATAGACTCACACACCCAATTTTGAACAATGTAAACCTTCCCCGCGGTCAACGGGCCTCGTGGAGCTGTTGTCTTTTTCTGAAGGTTCCGTGGTTCATTCTACATAAATAAAATCATTTTCTTTCGAATGGTCCTTCAGACCTTGGGGCGATTTAGAATCTTAGGCCCGTCTATTATGTGCTCAAATACATTTTTTAAAACAATTGGAGCACCCCTAAGGGCACGCAGGTCCAATGGTGTTAGTATCTAGAGTCCTTTAAGTGGAGGGTGTGTTTGTTCCGACCAATCACAGCCATTGTTCCAGATTTGACCTTATGACGTCATTCAGCTTTCCCGTCATGCAATTATTGCATATGAATGAAAAATTATACCATATGAATGAAAATGGGTTTTGCCAAAGAAAGTGAAAAAAATAGCATTAAAATTGTAAATTATAACAAACGAATGATAAATTATAGAATTGAAAGAAAAAAATATACAATATAAAAAGGTATTTGATCATTGAAAAATATTTTTTAGCAATTGAATGGGAAATATACCATAGAAATAAAGTTTTTAACACTATAAATGAAAAATTATACCAATGAAATGAAATTTATATAATATAAATTACTTTTTATACCAAATGAATAAAATATTATAGCAATGAAATTGAAAATTTTAGCAATATAAATGAAAACTATAGCATTGAAAAATGTATTATTGAATTTTGCAACGGAAATCACGCCATACTCAACGACCCTTCACACTTTTTGTTGTTGATAAACAAATGTGGTATATTTGAATTTTTAGCAGGTGCCTTTTCCATTCCCTATTTTTAGAACTAACGCGGACGTGATAAAAAACACCCATAATGATAAAACGATAAATCATGTACAATGTATATAATGCTAGTCATTATCTTATACATGTATATGCGATAAAATAAAACCTTTATTCCTCAGCAAATAAGAAGACAAAATCAAAATAAAAACGAACTCTCATATGGCGTGATTTCCGTTGCAAAATTCAATAATACATTTTTCAATGCTATAGTTTTCATTTATATTGCTAAAATTTTCAATTTCATTGCTATAATATTTTATTCATTTGGTATAAAAAGTAATTTATATTATATAAATTTCATTTCATTGGTATAATTTTTCATTTATAGTGTTAAAAACTTTATTTCTATGGTATATTTCCCATTCAATTGCTAAAAAATATTTTTCAATGATCAAATACCTTTTTATATTGTATATTTTTTTCTTTCAATTCTATAATTTATCATTCGTTTGTTATAATTTACAATTTTAATGCTATATTTTTCACTTTCTTTGGCAAAACCCATTTTCATTCATATGGTATAATTTTTCATTCATATGCAATAATTGCATGACGGGAAAGCTGAATGACGTCATAAGGTCAAATCTGGAACAATGGCTGTGATTGGTCGGAACAAACACACCCTCCACTTAAAGGACTCTAGATACTAACACCATTGGACCTGCGTGCCCTTAGGGGTGCTCCAATTGTTTTAAAAAATGTATTTGAGCACATAATAGACGGGCCTAAGATTCTAAATCGCCCCAAGGTCTGAAGGACCATTCGAAAGAAAATGATTTTATTTATGTAGAATGAACCACGGAACCTTCAGAAAAAGACAACAGCTCCACGAGGCCCGTTGACCGCGGGGAAGGTTTACATTGTTCAAAATTGGGTGTGTGAGTCTATAAGCCGGGCCTAGGATCTGGTTATTCAATGAACCTGTGAACATAGGGGTACATGTAATCGAATTGTTTAATATTTTGTATATATAGAGTCCGTAACAGACATGTCTAATGGGGATGGTTTGGTATGGATAATATTTTCTTGTTCGGCCGTATTAATAGTTAGTCATATCGTTTTTCCCTGACTTTTTATTTGTTTTATTTTCTTGGTTATGTAGCCCTGTTTTTACTAAAGCACATTGTCGATCCGATTGTTGACCATGCAACGAAACACACCATTAACTTGTTAAAGTCATAAAATGATGATGAATTCAAATTGAGTGTTTGGACATGAGATTACATTTTTAGATTTTGTATTAAAAATAATATCTTGCTAGATGGTACATTTCTATAAATTGGTTACCGCAAATACACATGGATAAAGTCAGTCAGTTCCATGTCTAGAGTTCATCTGTTTCTTTTCATTTATTTAATTATAGAAGGATAATTTTCATTGTTACAATGTCGAAAGCAGACGCAAGAGCCTTTTAAGCTCACCTAACCTAACCCATGCTAATGCCACCAATATGCGTCTGTCGCCATCCATTAACTATTTCAAAACTTTTCCCTTGAAATCACTGAACCATTTTGACTGAAACTTTGCATGAATAATTTCTGACAACAAAAAATCGGTCCCTTTTTTGAAAGGATTTGTTCAATAAGAAATATGACCGCTGTTGCTAAAAATAGAACATTGGGTAAAATCGCAAGCAACTATGACAGTTAGGAAAAACCCGAAGGATCTAAAGCAAAAGGTAAAAAATAACGATTTTTTTCCATGTTTTTGTCAGAATGGGTTTAAGCTGTGAGGTCACTGATTTTGAAAAAAAATCAATTCTTTAAAGGGCTCAATGGCCACCTAAGCACCATCGATTTTTTAGCGCTGATGTTGCAGAATCAGAATCAGAATCAGAAATTTTATTGGAATAAAATCCAGACAATTGGATTGTTACCACAACTTATGTACAAGAACATACATAAAAACAGCACAATAATATGACAATGTTAAATTGGTGATACATAAAATTATAAGAATGTTCACATATAGATTATAGTCTGACCATTTAAATATCCGCTTGCCTCCTACCAAGAAAGTTGAAATTGTGATTGAGCTTTGCATCCCCTTGAGATTAAGAAATGTGAAAAAAAAATTATTTAAGATTGCTTCGCTAGTTCACATCTCTTATTGTACATTTTACTAATTCCATTTATAATAACATGACAAATATCGTATTCATTACAGGTAAATATGTAGTTAAATTTACATTGAGAGTTCATATTTTTAAAAGAAGGGACTATAGAACTTATTTCATTAAACAAATACAACCTATATAAAGATAACTGAGAACATACTATGACAAAGTGGAATTCATCTTCAATTTCTATTTGGCATAAGGGACATATTCTATTTTCTAACTTTGTTTTATTGAAGTTGCAAAAACATTGTCCACCTTACATGACATGTATGATGTTGTACCTACAGACAAAGCACCAAATCACATCATTGCTGTGTGCAAGAAACACTAGATTAACTACTTGACAGCTAAATTAGGGGTTGGTTGCACCAGCAATAGCACAACATACACAGCTACAACACTGTCTAAGGAGGAAATTATTGACAATCACAGATATGTCATTTCCTCCTTCGGCATCTCTGTCAGTGCTAAAAATGATGACATTCCATCCCTGTATTGAATTCCTAAATTACATAAAAATCCATATGATCAGCGCTTCATTGCAGGGTCATTCAAATGCAGCACTAAACCTCTTTCAGTTCTGTTGACATCAATATTGGCTAATAAAATCCGGCCTATAGACTTTTTATTTTTTTTCTTGGTTATGTAGCCCTGTTTTTACTAAAGCACATTGGGTATACTCTTAAGATTTTTATCCCAGACAAAAAATACCATCCTGCGTTTTGATTATCAATTTAAAGACAAAGAATATTGAAGGGGCCCCAATATTTGTAAGGATACTCACTACTATTTGACATAAAATGTTTTCTATTTCATTCTAATTGCACAGAATGGATTCTAATAAAACATTGATATAAAATAGTCATTACATTCGGACTTGGTGTGTCAGTAAAATCTTCCCTCCGGCCTCTGGGGCGATCTTTTTATATTACCTTTCATGGTGCACATTGAATAATCCGAAAAGCGATATGTAAAATGTGCACCATTAAAAAATTAGTTTAGTGCTTGCATAAACCAAAAATATTTCAGTTAATACTTATAAATAAATTTATTGATATATTCGGCGCGGTTTAGTTAATTATTATTTTTTTCCATGAAAATATTTTAGATTCGGTTAATAAATCGGCGTATTAATATTTACACCTGTCAATCACATTGCACGTGGCGTCCGTGCAACTGCAAATTGTATATAAACTTCATTGTTGTATTCCGGTTAAAACTGGATTCGATAATACTTTCTTTACGATATTAAGCGTAGTTTAGATTATCGTTAATCCAATTAAATTTTTTTGACTTTTAAAAAGTTTACAAGAAAATAAACCAAATTTTCTTTCAATGCCATTGCAACTAATAACTTTTTAAAAATTATTTATATAAAATTTGTCAGCTTGGATATAATTGTTAATTGATAGGAAAGAAAGGAAATAACAAAATTACGAAAATTTGATGATTCTTTTAATTTTGATATCGAAAGAAAAGTATCTATACTACTAAGATAACGAAGCGTTTTTTTCTAGCCGGGTTGCAGCCTAGACAACAAATGCTACGACCAAGCTTCATATATCAAAAACAGGGGATGGTCGTGCCCTTTAAAAATTTAATTAGCGCATGTGCAATTATTTTGCAATTTGCTAATTAACCTAATTAATTAATCCGGAAAACCTATAGCCGTCATCGTTCCGGCATTAGAAAGCTGGAAATTATTTCCCCTGTTACAAAAAATTACAAAAAAAATCCCACAAAACGTTTCCATTAATTTTGCTATATATTCAAAATATTTTAAATAATAGGTTCTATTGGTAAATTCACTATAAAAATGTATGCAAAATATGTTTTATCGTTAAAAATTGCAGCTTGATAGAACAATAAAAACCATGTTGAAGTTAACGACCCATTAAACAATCTCCACAGTAGAATCACGATGTTGAAGCCCCAGTCAGTCAACAACCCATGGCACATAGTTAGTCTGTTAAAATTTATTACTGCTAATAGTCGCTGCAGAGGCTTACAGCCTGTAGACATGACATCAAACAGTTTAATAACAAATTTGCGAAGCGATTGATTAAAACTGACCCTGCAGCCGGACATTTGTATTATTAGCAGATGGGGTAACAAAAACCAAGATAACAAGATATAACACCTAAAAAGTTTGATTCACCCGCCGGCATCATCAGAAACAATTATTCTTTCTTACTTCCACTATACTTTGCAATTATAAGGATTTTCAGTTTCTCAGATAAAAAGATGTTATAGAACTTAAACATTGCTGATATATGCAATAACAATATTTAAAGTCAATCAACCGAAAATTCAAGGTATGGGTCGAAAGATGGGTATGCAACTGTGCTAGGCTGCCACTGGGGCAAATGTATACCAAGGTTTATCAACCAAGGACTTATAGTTCTTGGGATATGGAGGTGCTCGAAAAACCTTACCCCTGCTTTTATATATAAATTGAAAATTGTCAGTTACTCAACCGGAAAATCAAGGTCAAGGTCAAAAGATGGGGATGCAACGATGCTAAGCTACTACTAGGGTATATGCATACCAAGTTTCATCGACCTACGACCTATAGTTCTTGAGATATGGATGTGCTCCCATAAAACCTGACCCAAAAAGTTAACGCCGCCGACGACGGTAAAGTAACATCTATGTCCCGCACTGCTTCGCAGACGAGACAATACACTAATAACTTTCTTACAGATAAATATAACGTAGAACCTTTAATTTGCGATTAGCACAACCAGGTAAGGTCATTCAAATCCTATGTTTTTGTTGTGTGGTCTATTTTTTAAAGCACGTAATGATTGATTTTCCCGCGAATTCGCGGGTTTTTCCTAGTTCAATATAATATAACACATACTGACAGTAGAGGTTGTCAATCCAAGTCTCGGTGGATAGTTCACCATACACGGGTTATTACCGGCATTCTAGCCTCTTGTCTACTATTTCCTCCAAATATTGTCCTCCTCTTTGTTAAAATCAAAGACAGTTATTAAACCGCAAGGATCATGGGTAGCAATTAATTCGTATTTATTGAATGAATGTCATTATTTGCAAAAGCATTATATGCTATAGCACAATTACAGTATATGATAAAGTGACATATGACGAACAACAGGAGAGACATAATGAATAAAGTAAAATTATAATATCAAACGGTTTCTACTTTCAAAAGCAGCTTTTATAAAATTACACAATTTTACAACTAACTTTTTGAAATTACCAGACAATAAATATCTTAATTTAGTCGTATTTGGCCATGAACAAAAATATTTAGGTAAAAACTTTAGTCTTAATGCTCTATAGGCAGGACATACAAGTATGAAATGATATTCATTTTCAACACAAGACATATTACAACATTCACAAAGTCTTAAATTTCTCGGCAAATCTAAATATCTACCAGTTTCTACATTTATCTTTGCTGTACCACTGCGTATTTTAGTAAGAAAATGTGAGTTATAACAAAAATCTACATATTCTTCAAAACCAAAAATTGGTTTAATTATATTATATAAAGTCAACTTTTCACAATTTCTGACCTCTTCATGCCATGATTGAATGTATTGATCTTTGATTATGTTAAAAATAATGTCAATAGAGATATTTTCATTTGATTGTTGATACCATACATAGTTAAGACCTAATGAAAACAACAAATCGCGTACATTTGATACCCAGTTAGTTTTACCATTATTTGCATCTGTAAGTAACAAATTATAAATATCAAATACAACAGGCTGTTTATGATACAATATTCTAAACCAGTACTTCAAAATTCTAACTTTACGACATACAAACATCGGCAGACGCCCAAGTTCACCGTAAATAAAACAATTAGGAACATTTTTACCAACGTTTAATATATATTAACAAAATCGTTTATGAATAATTTCAATATCTGTGCCACGAAGGAAGCCCCATACTTCCGACGCATAACTTAAGACGGACGTTACCATACTATCAAAAAGTTCACATCGCTTTTTCTTCGTTAAACAAAGTTCTTTCGTGCAGTGGATTAAAGACGACGACGCACGTGCACCTTGGTTTGACAATCGCTTTTGGGTTTGTAGGAATTTCCCATTATAATGAAGTAACATCCCTAGATAAACGTATGAGTTAACTATTTCTAACGGACTGTCGTTGTACATAAAAACTGAATTTACAGGTTGCCATCCATTACGAAAAATATCAATTTTTGTCTTATCGATATTAATTTCTATATTCCACTTTTTGCAGTAAGTGTAAAGTTTGTCCAATAATTCCCGAAGCTTTTCAGCAGTTTTTGCAAATAAAACTGTATCGTCCGCGAAAAGAATCAAATATATAAGCATACCGTTAATATTCACAATATCTTGCTCTGAATTAACGTCCATATCTTCTATTAGGTCATTCACAAAGAATAAAAATAATAAGGGTGACAAAGGTTCACCTTGCTTGACACCAAGTAAGTTATCGAATGATTCAGAAAGTATTCCTCCCGATCGGACCCGCAATTTCACGGACGAGTAAACAGATTTTACTATAGTTAAAAATTTAGAGCTTATTCCATTCGACAAAAGCTTGTAGAAAAGAATTCTTCTATCAATCTTGTCAAATGCTTTACGAAAGTCTATAAATGAGGTGTACAGTTTTTCCTTCTTCTGAAGTGTATGAGATATAATACCATGCAGTACAAAAATGGCATCTACAGTTGATTTACGTGGCCAAAATCCGAACTGATTGTTCAATAATTTGTCTTCATCCTCAGACCATTCCAAAAGTCTATTGGTTAAAATTGACGTAAACAGTTTAGATAAGACACTAACAAGAACAATAGGTCTAAAGTTATTGGGATCGGTGAGGTCCCCACTTTTTGGTACAGACACGACGATACACTCGGCCCACAGTTCAGGATAAGTTCCAGTAGTAAATATATAATTAAAAATAGTCTTAAAGAAAGGTGCAAAAAAGTTCGGACAAGCAGTAAACATTTCACTAATACAGCCATCATTTCCCGCGCTTTTGCCTGATTTCAACTTATTCATCGCCGTAATGATTTCTTCCTCGGAAATTTCACAATCGAGAATGTCAACATTTATATCATCAAATTGTACATTGTTCAATAAATTTACTACTTCATTACAAAGATCCGGGGGATTACCACCTAGAATAGATTCAAAATGTCTAAACATTGTATCATTGTCAATTTCGCATGACGGAGGCTTCTTTTTGCTCACATTTTTCCAAAACTTTTTTGGTTCTGATTTAGCAATATTACAAAGTTCAATTCCTTTCCGCCTGTTAAAGGATAGCTGGGCTTTCCGCTTTACTTTATTATACTCGTTTCTAGTTAATATATACGATTGTCTATTCACTTCGGACGGATACCGGAAGAAAAAGTTTCTAGAGCGATGAAACTTATCACGGGCTGACACACAGTTGGCATCGAACCATTCATTGTTCGGTCGGTCGCGCTTGTTTACTCTAGCCATTTTAACAGTTCTACCAAATACTCGAAAAGCACTGTCATTTATAATCTCAGTAATTCCATTAATCGCATTGTTTAAATCATTGGCGCTGTTTAAATTGTCCGTAAGATTACGAATTTTGTCTAATTTTGTACGCAAGTTATCCACATATTCATTCGATTTTTCACTGTCCCATTTTAGAAAGGTGCGTTTCGTGTTTTCATCATCGGTCGTTTGGTGAAGAGAAAGGTCAAAAATAAAATGTAAAGGCGCATGATCCGATAGTTCGTTAAAATTTAAAATTTCAAAGTCTTTTAAAAGCTTATAATCTTCTGGTGCAAGCAAAAGATAGTCATTCACACTGCTCCCTTTCATATTACAAAACGTGAAATTTCCGAATGTATCTTTTCCTAATCGACCATTTGCCACCGTAAGTCCCGTATTATAACACATCTGTAGGAGCTTGCGGCCGAACAAATTAACGGTTTTATCTTTCGAATTACGCGGCTGAACTATGGGGTCTTCAACGTGTAAAGCACTATGAACATATCTATCAATATTATCATTTAGTAAAATATCTAATTCTTGGCTAATACGACTATTCAAATCACCACAAAGAAAAAATATACCCTTTTCTTTATAATCTAATATAATAGTTTCAATAACGTCATAAAAGTCAAAATCAACCCTTTCATATAAGACAGATCTTTCATGTGGTATGTATGCTAGACAAATATATACATCTTGATTAGTACCAAAAAAGTCATGTTTCAATTTTATCAAAATAATACCATGATCTGTTTGCTTCTCTATAGATAAACCTTTTGTTAATTCATTTTTACAAAATATTGCAACACCACCTTCTTTTCTGACTCCAATATTAACAGATCTATTTAAACATATCATTTTTTCAAAACCATCAATATCAATAATATCATTATTATTTAACCATGTTTCTGACAATAATAGTAAATCATAATTTTCTACAATATTTAAAAAACTATTATCTTTACAAATAGAAGCTAAACCATGAACATTCCAAGATAAACACTTTAAACCATTATATATTCTCCTTGGCCTGTCCTATTCTTGAGGCACGTATTCTTTACCGTTTACAAAGATCCTGTCTCGAACGAAATAGGCCTTGATATCTCTCTCGCGGAGTTCCTTCAGAATCGGGAGTTTGTCTTTTCTACGCTTTTGAATTTCAGGTGGCAGCTGCTCAGATATGCCGAACGTCGAACCTTTTAAGTTTTTAGCATTACTTTTGACGAGATCTCTCATGTATTGTTTCGCAAACTTCACCAAGATTGGTCGAATTTTCTCAGCTGACTTCTTTCCTAGTCGATCTGCTTCTCGAACTTGAATCTTTACATTCGCATCCTCAATTTTGAGCGTTTCGTCACAAAATCTTGCGATCACATCTTTACAGTCTTCAGTTTCGTCTTCGGGAATGTTGTAAAATATAAGATTGTTTCGCATTGAATTAAAGTGCATATCAATCAGTTCGTCCTTGATTCTGTCGTTATTCTGTTTCATTTCTTCCTTAAAACTTCAATTCGGCTTTCAATCTTTCGGTATCCTTATGTAAATCATCAAGAGAACTTGTAAGCCTTTGTTCGCATGAGTTAATGTTCACGTTACTATTTTTAAGTTGACTCTTGAAGTCTTTCAAAGACTTTTTCTGCGTGTCGAATTCGTCGCTAATAAGTTGGACACTTCTTTCCATCTGGTCGAATCGGTTGTCAAAAGATTTAGTGCTGCATTGTTTCTAGTCTTATTACTTTGGCGTTATTAACCAACTAAGTTGATTATTAGTCTATCTGTCCTTACTTAATGAAATGCCAAACAGGGCCATTATGAAAAAACAGGGCATTATGACAGGGCCATTATGGCAGAAAACAGGGCCATTATGGATTTGAAACAAGATGGTCGACATCATTTTACTTCAGATGTTTTAGCAATTTGAATTAAAAAAGTATCAAATGTTACACGTTGGAAATAGGGTTAAACTACCGTTTGATTTTCTATGAATTAACTTATTTTGTTGTCGATGGCTTATATGACTCAATGGTCATTTCACATTTAGATGTTTTATACCCTTTTAGTTTCCTTTAAAATTTCTTAAATAGGCTATCTTTTTTTACCTTGATCAAACGTTTTTAGATTTATTTTAAACGTTTTATTTAAAAACTCAACTAAACCAACGTCCCTTAAAACTTTGCTGCACTGGTAATTCACAAATAATTAAAAATAAACAAAGTAAATGGTTCCTACCTGAAGATAAACCTATATACAGAGTCTGAAATCCTGTCTGTTTCTGTCAGGTTTCTAAAACAACCTTCTGAATGTCAATAGTTTGAATAAAATATTGATATACAGAAAATATGCAAAACCCTGTCAAACTTTAAAGATGTTTACATGGTCGTGCTCGATTATTACCTCCAAACGCTTTTTTGTGTTTGGAGCAGTTGTAAAAACAAGATGGCGACCAATGAAACAAAGTGAGTTAAAAGAGAATATATTGGGCTATTTGTTTATCCATTTTAATAAAACATTAAAAACAAAGATTGAAACTTTTTATTTTATTGTCGTTGTGACTGACAATAAAATAAAAAGTTTCAATCTTTGTTTTTAGTAAAATTGGGCATTTATTGGTCAAATTTAAGGGTTAGCAATACTACATTTAGGCATTCTTCTTCTGAATCTGCTCCATGTTACTTGATTTTCTATGTTGTACAGAGTAAATAGAACATGCTCTGAACAGAATAATCGAGCACGGCCCAAGTCTACTGTCTGCTAAAGGGGGATTCTTGTTTGGGGAAAGAAATGGGTAATTTGGTACTTCAACTCATCCCCTGAAAATAATTGTTATTATTTGACCACATCATATGATCTGTAGTTTTAATGTGGAGTAGGCATTGCCTAAATGCGAGCATAGCTAAAAGGGACTACGTTTTGTTCATATAATATATTTGGGGCGAGATGGTATGGGGCGATTAAGCTTCGAGACACGTTAGTTTCGTACGTGCATATAACCAAGACGAAACGAACAGCTTATGTGTATTTATTATTTTAAGGATATTATTTTCTTGTAAAAAGCGCAATTTATTATTTTTTTTAGCATTATTTCTTTTCTTATAAATTATTTTAACATTCACTCCGGCCCTGTAAAAATAATAACCCTTTCCGGACCATAAAAAATCTAAATCAGCATTAGCAAATTTCTCGCGGAAACAAATACCGTAGAGCTCTCCGCTCGAGCGGGCACGAACGCTTGCGAGCTATGCTCGTTATTAGTTAAATATTTTGTACTTTGCACAATAATTTCTCAAATAAATAAGATATTTTGCAAATAGTTTTAATAGTAAGAACAAAAAAAAAATGAAACGAGCAGATCTCAATTATGTCAATGATAAATTTTAAAATTTTCTTCTATCAATCTAAGACAAATGTACGTGATTTATGTATCGGCAAAGTATAAGCCTAGAACAAAATGGTCATGAGCTATTAGACATGCATTTCAAAGAAATAGTGGGCAAAAGAAGGTTTTACGAGTTACAGCTCACTTCTCCACTGTAATATGTTTATTTTCTAGTTTGTTAATAAAAGTATTAAGAAATGGGTGATTTTAGAATGGACCTGTAATATGTTCTCGGTCTGCAATAATGGCCCTCGGAGTCTGTAATGGCCCTCGGCGTTGCCTCGGGCCATTACAAACACCTCGGGGCCATATTGCAGACCTTGAACATATAACAGGGCCATTATAAAAACACCCATTTATTAATACCATATTATTACCGGTGTCCCCGAAGAAAAGCCGCTTAGGATATTAGCCAGGAGGCCAGTCTGAGGCCGTTACATTTTTTGCTGTCTTCATTTTCACCAATGGATACCCTGTGAATCAGCGATATAAATCTGCCATTGTACAGATGTTTCATTTTTGTAGGTTTTCTCCAAAGGGGCACAATGCAAAAAGGGGGGGGGGTCAAGAAAAAAGTGACCTTTGTTATTTTCGCAAAAGATGAATTAACAACATGTTTCTCTGCAATATTTTGGATTTTTGTAGATATTTAACATATTTAACAGAGGGGGACCAAAAGTTAATTTCTGAACATATTCCCAATAATGTTCTTAGGGGAATTAAATTTGAATTTCTTAACATATTCCTAATAATGTTCTTTTTGCCTAAAGAATAGTTAACAAGTTTAATATGTTATATATAAAGCTCTGGTAATAGACTTGTAACTCCTTCAACGATCATGATGGAATACTTGATATGATGTAAACACATCTGAAACAAAGGAACTTGTCTTAATAATGCAAATGTAATTTCAGTTGGCTTTCAATAGATCTTCTATGGTCCTATTGTGATAAAAGTGGAAGATTTTCTCTGAACAAGTTGTCGTCAAAACATGTACACGGAATATACGTGACGTGAATGTGCAAGGCATCACCGTTTGAGCTATGTATCCACAAAGACCAATCTAAATCACAATAATTGCCGTCTTTTTAGAATAAGCCCAAGGTTAATTTATAATATAAAATAAGAAGTTCGTGCTTACTGGAAAAAGTACTTAAGGACTTTGAAATTGAATTTGTGTTTTATCCCTTTTATTTATTTTTTTAATTTTGAAATTGTCAAAACTGTCAAAAAATCCTATCCCATGCAGAGCTGAATCTTAGTCATAGTTTGGGGTTCCAATTCGACATTATCTTGAACAGACGACATTTGTTGTCGTAATTTTACGAATTTCACAACGCGTGATGTTACGCGCTGCTGGAAAAGTTAAAAACGCCCGACATTTTCCCGCTCAAGCATTTACAATTTAATGCATCAAAACAATGAATTTAAACGTCCAGTGCAATTTTCAATACTGTTAAAGCACTAAAGTTGTTCCTTACCCAGATTTAGTTTGATGTAAGTCATAATTTGGGTTCAGCATTGTATTAGCTCTTCATATTCATCTACGTAGACTGTTCGTCAGTATCGATTGTTTGATTTTAGATTATCTTGCGAGTTTCAAATAGACTTATTATTATTGATATCGCTTTAGAAGTAGCAATGGCTATTCTCTGGATCATGAAACAAATGTATGACGATATCGTGCCAAGGCCTTGCCAATAACATAAAAAAAACTCTTTTTCTGTTTAACTTAGTTATAATTTATAACATATCAAACGAACATATATCCCTCTACAGATATTTCATTTCTATTTATAACGTGAGTTAAATGTTAAATAGTTATTTTTTTCTTTTCCCCATAGATTAATTTACATGATGGAGATAGATACGTTGATAATCCCCAAAGACATGTTACCCCTTAGCTCCAACAAAGGTTAAGATTGAAGACTTGAGATGATATAAAAACATGTGACAAAGGGAACGTGATGTTGTTGATAATGCCTCAAATTCTCTATTGTGATACGTACGGAAGGATTATCCTTTAATATTTTGTCTAAAATACGCTTTAGGTTAATAAGTACTTTGATCCTTCAAACATTTAACCTTATTACTAGTTATTTCATTAGTTTAGTAGTCCTTTGATAAATTTATTCCAAAAGCAATACAGCTTATAAGCTAATGAACATATAAAGATACGTATGTGCTAAATACAAACAAACAAATTATTGCTCTTTGATGATGACCATAAACAGTGAAACAGCTTCACATATCACGTACAGTATACAATAGATTAAAGCTTATTCAGTTATTAATTGAATACTTCCTCTGAATATAAGACTTATATAAGACCAACAGAAGCAAAAAAGTAAGAAAAAATGTTAAAATTTGAATGCAAGATATTAAGATCACAGAAAAGAGATATGTTTAAAGAAACGTTCAATGACTACTTTACAAATGTAACAGTTAGTCTATTGTTGTAAAGAAAGATTTTCGCCCATTACAGTCCAATTTTTCAAATCGCAAAAAAAGTTATTTAAGTGGGCACAGCTAACCTATACCCTCGCTTAACGACGCTGCAGGGCTTCAATTTTCTAACACCAGAGTCTACATATGTTACCATAAATGATCCGTTGCGTTTGTTTTACTGACTCATAGTAATTTTATGTAGCGCGTACTCAACAAGTCATAGATCTGACCCAAGCTCCACAAAACGATAAAAAAATACCTAAGTCTGAAAATATTCTGAACTCCCATAGAAAATACATTGAGTTGAGCATATTCTCAGATTATTTAAAGTTTAATTGCGCCGGGACCTGACTAGTTACCTTTAAGAGGTAAAAGTTATATTTCTGAGATTAAACTTAGATAACTCTTGTCTTTTGACTATCAGACAACGCTTGAATGATCAAGCAAAACAAGAACTTCACTTGGTATTGGATGCATCACAAAAATGTCGATTATATAAATATGTAGTTTCTAATATTGATCTTCAATTTTATTTACAAAAATGTATACCTGTTGTATATCGTAAGTTAATAACTAAGATTAGATTATCTTCTCACAATCTGTGTATTGAAACTGGACGTTATCATGGAGTTAATAGAAATGAAAGGCATTGTTATATGTGTAATTTGAATGTATTAGAGGATGAATTTCATTTCATTTTACAGTGTAATTGTTATGTTTTACTACGTAAAAAATATATAAAGAAGTATTATTGGTCTAGGCCTTCAGCCTTTAAACTAGTACAACTTCTTTGTGTGGAAAATGTTAAAGAGCTGTGCAATTTAGGGAAATATTTATTAAATGCCTTTAAGATTAGGAATAATGTTTAGTCTAATGTATTGTAACGATAATTTCTGACGTATATACTTGTATAACTGCCATATTACTATACTGTCTGATGTACAATTTTATACTGATAAACTGTAATAGTTTAAAGTTAATAAAGAATTGAACTGAGGGTGGTATTGGTCACTATGTATTCCAGAAAACGATGATTAATTTTCTGATTAGCAACCTCTATCAGGTCATTGTCCGCTACATCTATCAATTACAATAATAAAAGTAATTAAAATTGAAATAAAATAAAAACAAAACATTATTTTAGATATAAAAAAAAAAGAGTAAAGAACTATTGGAAAACAAACACACGATTTGTTAGTTTATTAAACACATTGTATTGTTAAACAAATACACTAGGGTGAGGCATACTTTAAAACACATTACATTCTGATCATTTAGTGTAAGGGGGCTTGTTTTTTTTTGCTCTGGTCACGTTTTTTCCTTCTAATGTTAGCAATATATATTTTTTTCACTATTATATCAATGGCAGAAGTCCTTCGGAATATGTTTTTCTATGTCTCTGTTGACTGAATTTTTTTTCTTTGTCTCTATTGACAAATTATTTTTGTCTATACCTCTGTTGACAGAATATTTTTTTGTCTCTATTGACAGATAATCTTTTTCATCACAAATCAGATTCAAAGGAATAAGTTCAGAAATAACTAAAATAGGCCAGAAATTTCAACTTAGATTAAACTTCGTGAAATTATTGGGAAATATGTTTTGAAGTCTTGTATTTTACGGAATGCAAAAACCAAGTTATGAAATATTTAACAGCAAGGAGAAATCTGGGCTTAAAATCATATGATTCCAAAAAATATTTAGAATTTGGACAGTTCTAAAAAATTTCGATGAGAAATCTCTTAATTTAACACAGAGTACACGTGTCGACAAAACAATTTTGTGAACCCTTGCGTATTTTCGCTTGACAAATAGATAGGGAGAGAATAAAAGTTGTCGATGAGTGTGCTCTTTACTAATTTGAAGAAAAATAAAAACACTCACAAATCCTCAAAAATGAAACAAATATTGATATTTTCTGAGTTTTCGTCCTGTTTATGACGTCATAATATTAAGCATGTTGCCGCTGCCATGTGAAATCGATTGAATGTGTAAAGTTGGGTTATCAAATGACTTAATTACATCAAATCCATTATGATAGTACAAAGTTAACCATTTTTTCGAAAATATGGGGCCGATTTTAGTACTATCTGAACATACTCCGTCCAGTTAAAAGGTCGGATTTGACCAACACTAAATTGATCTTTGGCAACGTGACGGGTGTGATATAGCAATCTGGAACTGCTTACTCTTCCGGAGCACCTTAGTTCATTCTCATTTCGACTTGAGTTCACGTTGCTGAATGCGGTTTTGTTGTTGTGTGTGTGTGTGCTTTATGATGTTATGTTGTTTGTTTTGTTATTATGATTTTTTGTCTACCGGTTTTGTCTTCGTCTTTACGGTTTTATGATACTGATTACCCCTTTGGTACACCTTTGCTTCTCTCGGTCCCTTACAATGTTTTTTTCTATACAATAATAATGTACGTACTGATAATTACAATTTATGCACACACATTAAAAAACAAATTGCACATGCACTACAAAAGAAAAAAAAAAGGATACACCAAACAAAATAAAAGAGAAATAAAATTTAACATGGCTAAATTTATCAAAGGACTCCAGAAACATTTTTTTTTATATTTATTTGAATAGTTACAAAAAGATTTCGAATTGATTTACATTTTAATTTAAAAACTTTTAAAGCAACACAACTTGTACACATTACTAGTATTTTGTTAATCAATTCATTATATGGAAGAAATCATGTACTCATAGGCAAAACATTGGGTTTATCACAGATTAGTGACTAGATTGATCGTTAGCAACGTCCCAGGTGTATCAAAGGTAATGTAAGAGGGAACTTTATCCCCTTCCGGAGCACATGAGTTGACTCTTATTCCGACTGTTTGTTGCAGTCTGGTTGTAATTTTCCTGGTTTCTGCCATGGCGTTCGGTTCATTTTAGTTCGTCTTGTTTTTTGTGGCTGCTGGGTTAGTTATTGCCTTTTCGGCCTTGTGGGGGTCAAACATTTAGAAATTAGGGAGCGACCATTTGATTTTTATGGAGGGGGGCTATGGTGAAATTTGAAATAAAAAGGCAGAATGGCCAAAACCCAGAATTAAAAAGGCAGGACAGTTCTTTGAGTAAAAAAAAAGGCAGGATGGTATTTTTGGCTAAAAAATTTATAGTTGCTTTAAAAATAAAAAAAATATTGCGCGTGCAAGCGCGCATAAAAAACCCAGGCTCGACTTCTTTCAGAAAATAAAAAGGCAGGACGAAGAAAATATCCATAGCCCCCGATAAAAAATCTAATGGTTGCTCCCTTAGTCAAAAGGGGAACAACTATAAGACCCAGCATTCTAGTTTCATTTCTCATAAAAGCATTGGAAAAATAGGAACATATAAGACTCATAGGACAACACAAAATATTTGGTAGGTGGCTATTTAGTTTTGGAATATTTACTGAACACTGCTCATGTATATGTTGTGTACATGATGTAATCATAAATGTTGCAACATGGACATTTTATTTGTACATGTTGCAACATGTACAAAATTGCAAATTGTACATGTTACAACATGTACAAACTTTTTATTGAAATTTGTTCTAACTTGTACAAATAGCATATAAGGATAAAAAGGTGTCTAGCTATTATTGATCTAATGATGTTATCTGCATGAATTTCTGCTTTATTTTACAAATACAAATGTTATCAAGAGATTTTCTTAGAAACATGCATGATGTTTATCGATTTTGACCAGTCAACATTTTATTGCAAGGTGTAGATGAATGACACTTCAACATACATTGCAATTTGTTTTTTGAGACACTTCCATTTCCGCTTTCATTTTTTTCTTTGGCAATTACATGTAAAATAGAAATATCCTTGCCCTCAATTCACTGGCATTTTTCAAACAGTCTATAACTCCACTTAACATCAAGTACACATCTACACTCATCATCACACCTTCTGTAAACTCAATCTGTGTCCTACTCATGTAACCTTTTATCTGTCCTACTCTCTTTCATACATGGTAACTCCCATGGACACTTATTGAAATCTGTAGTTATTTTAACTTGAAAAAAGTCTGCTTAAATGAAAAAAAAAATCTGTTCAAATGAAAAATAATACATGTACTGCCTCCGATGAGAGGTTTTTCTCGCCCAAATGAAGTGAAGTCCAGCACTGATTACCGTCTTTTTTTCATGATGAGCTTCTAAAAGATTCAACTTAAAGATTTCACATTGTAATGCTTTAGAACTCTCCTATCTCTGGCAGGAAGTTGCGAGCTGCTGCACAGGGATTTGCGCTCCTCTATAATTGTTTTGTTAGTCGATATGCCATGTTTTTATTAGTTTAGCACATCGACTTAAACAAAATATTTAAAGAGAGTTAGGAGCAAGTCCCTGTGGCCCTTTTCAATTTTTGTATGAGCGCTGGAGTATATCCCTCAGTAAGTGCATTGTTTGTTGAAGGATTTGTTCTTGTCTTGGCAAGCTGCACTATCTCTTGATAGAATTACTGCCGTGATTCAGTTATTTTTGCAACCTTGTTGTGCTTTAACTTAATCCATCTATCCAGTTTAAATTGAGTGGTCATTAAGATATCTTATCAATTTCTATTATGTATATTATGATGTAATCCAAGGAGTTTCATATATATATATGACTTTATTCTTCTTCTTCTTCTTCTGCCAATATAGAGTCGACTCTTTCTAGAGTGTTAAAAGACTCTTGCTCGAACATACAGGAGGCCCTTCCAATGAAAACGGTATTAGCTTTGTACAGGTTAAAACTATATACATGGTCAAGTCCGGGTTATTAGATGTGGCTGGCTCCTGTCAAGGCTGCTGGCAGGGTGGTAATTGCAGCCTTGAAGTCTTCCAGTGAAGCAGCTGAGGTGGTGGTGTCAGGTAGGGTGTTCCATTCCCTGGTGGATCTCGGGAAGAAAGAGTACCGGTATTGGTCTTTCAGGGTACGCTGCTGTCTTAGACGTTGCCCCCCTCTGGTTCGGGTATCTCCAGGTGTATAATTGCTGGTTGGTTCGATGTCCACTAGTCTATGCTGGATCTTATAGGCCATTTGTAGTCGGTTCTTGGTCCGTCTATGTTTGAGTGGCTCCCATTCGAGTTGATCCAACAGATTTGTGACACATCCTGGAGACACGTCCTGGTATTGGTTGAAAACGAACCTGGCTGCTCGTCTCTGGACCTGTTCTATGTCTTTGTCCAGGCTGTTCTGGTAGGGGTCCCATACTGTAGAGGCATACTCTAAGGATTATCTAACCATGGAGTAGTATGCATTGGCTTTGACTTTGGGTGTGCAGCGCCCGAGGTTTCGTCTGAGGAATCCCAGTGTCCTTGATGCCTTGCTTACTGTCTGGTTGATATGGGTTTTCCACTGTAAGTCATCAGCTATTGTGACTCCGAGGTATTTCCCTTCATTGATGACTTCAAGGGTGTGTCCATGGAGAGTATAGTTGGTAATAATTGGACTTTTCTTGTTTGTGATTCTGATGGTGGTACACTTCTAAGGGTTGAAGTTCATCTGCCATTTCGTTTCCCATTGTTGCAACTTGTCGAGATCTTCCTGTAGTTTCTGGATGTCCTGCCTATTTCTGATCTTCTTGAATAACAGGCAGTCATCGGCAAATAATCTTGTCGCTGATGATGTTGATTCAGGCAGATCATTGATGTAGGATAAGAAAAGCAAGGGCCCGATTACTGTCCCCTGGGGAACTCCTGAGATGACATCTAGTGGGTCAGATTGATGGCCTTCCAGTAGTACAGACTGTGTTCTATTGGTCAGGAAATCTTCGATCCACTTCAGGGTTGTCCCACGTATGCCATAATGGTGTATCTTGTGAAGCAGTCTCTTGTGGGGCACTTTGTCAAATGCTTTTGAAAAGTCGAGCAAGATGACATCAGTTTGCTCTCCCTGGTCCATATTTTTTCCGATCTCGTCTAGTGTGATGAGGAGCTGTGTTTTGCATGACCGCCTAGATCTGAACCCATGATGTTGGTCGCATAGTATACAGTGTTGGTCAAAGTGATCCATGATGGTGCTGTGTACTACATGCTCTAGGAGTTTACATGAGATGGAGGTCAGCGAGACTGGTCTGTAGTTGGAGGCTTTGTGCTTTTCTCCCTTCTTAAATACTGGTACTATGTTTGCCTGTCGCCAATCGTCAGGGATAGCTCCTGTGTCCAATGATGTCTGGTACAGTAGTGTTAGATATGGTGCTAAGGAGGAGGCAGCCTCTTTCAGTATATAAGCAGAAATTTCATCAGGACCAGTAGCTCTCATCAACCAGTATTACATAGGTACAGAGAAATACTATATACATTATTTACAATATAACAAAAGAAAGAAAAAACACACTTACACAAAAGAAGGAAAGAAAATACAGAAAATGATAACATCATAAACACATAGATCAAAGTACAATGTCATACAAAGCTATAAGACAGATAGTTAGTCAGTAAGACTCGATTTTTTGTTAATTATTCTAATAACCTTACATAGTTTGTTGAGTTTAGCTTTGTTTTTAGATGTCATAGCTTCCTTGAACTTTAAAATATTAGGGTTTTGAATTAAATGTCCACTGATCAGTTTTTTTCTTTCTTGAGATAATATAGGGTATTCTAGAATATAGCGAAATTCATCCCAGATTTTTTCATTACAAAGCATACATTTCCTATCAGATCTATCAATGTTGTTCCATCTACCTGTCTCAATAGGAAGTTTATGATTAACAGCTCTAAATTTACAAAATAAAATTGAGTCTTTTTTATTCAACACTTCAAAATAGTTTTCAAAATCTGGTGAGTCTTTAAAAATCTTATAATTTGTTGCTTTTGCACAGTTATCGGTTTCATCGTGCCAGTTCAGTCGAAATTCATTAGTGAGACATTGTCGTACACTTTGTTTTAACAACATAAGGGAGGGAAATGTTTGCGAGTCCCAAATGTGAGTAAATCCACATTCGTTAAATATATTTTTTTTATATAGACAAGCCAATGGAAATTCCTATTTTGATTATTTGAAATATGAAACATGAGTTTATATAGAATCGAACAAAGCTTCGTTTCTTTACCTGTAAGTAATTTCGACCAATACATAACAATTCTAGTTTTGATATCTACACTTAAAGGAAATCGTCCTAATTCACCGTAAACAAAACAGTTGGGTGTGGATGACTTTAACTTTAGCAGGAGTTTACAGAATTTTAGCTCTGTGTTATTAAAAACAAATCGAAGATTTTTTGGAAGCTTTCCATTTGAAAAACATAAGATTTTGTTTTTCCTATATTAACTTTCAGTTTCCACCTATTGCAATATTCATAGAAGCTATTTAACTGCTGTTGGGGTCCTTCTGGTGACTCTGACATTAGTGCAGTGTCATCGGCGTATAAAAGTACAAATATTTTTAGGAAAACTCCGAGAGTACTTTCTAACTCATCGGTAATTGTTGTTAGCCCTGTATTGTTTTGGCTTTCGAGAAATGATTCGAGGTCATTTAGGACAATAGCAAATAGAAAAGGGGACATATTTTCGCCCTGTCTAACGCCATTGTTACAAGAAAAGAAATCTGACTTCGCGTTGTTATATATAATATTAGATTTTATACTTTTATACATATTTTTGACTACAGTTAACATTTTGCCATTAATATTACTTAAAATCAATTTATGCCAGAAACCCGTTCTCCAGACTTTATCGAATGCCTTTTCGAGGTCTATAAAGGCACAGTAAAATTTCTTTTTCTTAAGTTTGAGAAGTTCAAATAAACCATGTAAAGTGAATAGGTTATCTGTGACGCTATATCCAAGTTTCTGCGTACATTTTTAAATTAATAAACCAACACAATTATAAGTCTAAAGCTGACTTTTACATACTTGTCAATCTTTATTACAAAACAAGGAGACAAATGGTCTTTAATGACCAATTGTACCAATTAGAACAAAGTTCATTAAAATGTTTGTGCATGTTGCAAAATGTACAGCAAAAGGTGTACATGATGCAACTTGTACAATTGCACCATACATGTTGCAACATGTACAATTTATTTGTACATGTTGCAACATGTACAAAGTTGCAACTTGTACACAACATATATACCAAAGAGAAATTTGCTACAGATTTTAAGTAATCATGAGATGTTTTGCCTTTCTCCAGTGGGAAAACAAGTGTGTCAGGTAATGGAGTTATTCCCCTTTGGTTGAGTTTTATCCAGCTACCAAAGATCTGACCTACAGCCACAAATATAAATTTATGTTGGCTTCAAATAGACCTTCTTTGGTCCCATTGTGTTATATACGGAAGATTTTCTTTGAACAAGTTGTTGTCAAAACATGTACACGGAATATTTATTGCATTTAGCTTTGTGATTATTCACGAATTTAACAACTCGTGATGGTTAGGCGTTGCTGGTAGATTTAAAAACGCCCGGGATTTTCCTGCTTATGAATCTACATTTTAATGCATCAGAACAATTGATGCAAATGTCCATTGTAAATTTCATTACTGTAAAAGCTCTTAAATTCTTCCTTTTTATAAAAAAAAGGGTTACTCAGGCAGTTTGTCTTAACATTAAATTAACGTTAAGCTCGATTAACATTATTTAACCTTAATGAAACACTACTTTTATGTTAAATAAACGTTAATATTTTAACGTTACATTAACATGAATTTTAACGTGAATTTTCCTGTTGAATAATGTGACGTCAAATGTTAAACTTTAACGTCAAATAAACAATCGAAGCTCGATTAACACTAATTTAACGTTGATTTTTTACATAAAAGTAACGTAAACAAAATTGCCTGTTTAGAACTACATGTTAGTCATAATTGAGGTTAGAGTAAGGCATAGTTGTTATACTTTTCCTGGCTCTTCAAATTCATCTATTGTTTGGCAATATTGAGCGTTTGATTTCAGAGCCTATTGCGAGTTTCAAATAGACAAAACGCGCTTTAGAAGTCGCAAAGGCTATTGCCTATAACATGACAAACATGTGTGACGATTACGTGTGTAAGGCTAGGACTTGACCTTATATTGTTAGAGTAAGATATATATACATATTTTTCATCTGAATTATCATATATAATTTTCACTTTTAACTCTTCGCCGTTCATTAGTCTCTGTACCGATTTATAACTTCAGAGGGTATCGTGAGTTCAAAGTTGAATAATTAATCTATTTTTTATCCCCATAGATTCATTTACAAGATGAAGATATATATGTAAATATGTTGACAATCCCTAAAGACATTAAAGGCATGTTACTCCTACAAAGGTGATGTTAAAACCATATAGAAAAAAAACGTGTCTTACTTTTAAATATAGACAATGTCAGTCCTTTCCACTGTTAATATCAACAGAGGGAGCGTCTATCAAAAGTGTTGATAGACGCTTTCCTAGTGATAGATTGGACATTCTTGTTCGTTGTCTCATATGAGAATTGGAAAAAATAGGAACACATCAAAACGCTCACTGTTAATAACACCCCATCTTCTCCATTGTGACATATACGAAAGAGTATCTTTTTTATATTTAGTCTCTAAAATGAAGGAAAACATACGAGCTAGGTTTATAAGTATTTTGAAAATTTAAGTATGGTCCTTCGAACATTTAAGTTTATTGGTTCTTTCATTGATATCTTTAGTTTAGAAGTCCTTTGATAATTTGCTTGTATCGCACCGGGCTGCTTACACCAACGTTCGTGGTTCGATCCTCGTCAGGGGTGAAAATTTCATGAACCGATTTTCCGACTCTCTCTTGACACCATTTGCGAGGACGATCTAAAGAAACGATGGTAGTCCTTCGGAAGGGACGAAAAAGGTTGTCCCATGTATAGGGAAAGCAATACCCTAATACCCTGTGCACGTTAAAGACCCCTTTGGAGAATTCGATAAGAGTAGGCTCAAGGGGGGGGGGGGCGTTTACAAAGGCCACACTTGCAAACTGTTAGCTGGAGAGTGATTCGTAGAAGCATTTCGCTTGTTACCCAATCTAGGATAAATGAATATGTTAAAACTAAATAAATATGTTTCAACTAATTTGCTTGTAGATACTGTAATATTTCTTATTTGATTATTTGAGTATGTCTGGTTTCAGTGACTGGCAAGTTATTAATTTTAGAATTAAGGTATAAGCCCGGGATAAAATTATTAATTATGTATTTCCTAAATCTTTTTGACCAATTAGAAAGCACTCGGATGACTATCTTCTGCAAGTTGTTAGTTTTAACACATTTTATTTTTAAACAAATACAAAAGGGTTAGGCACAATCTAAAACACATTAGGGACTGACCATTTAACTTGAAATGGTGAGGGGGCTTGGGGTTTTTTTGTTGCTCTGGTCTTTAGTTTTTCTTATTTAATATAAGCATTATTTCATTTTTTTATACCAATGGCAGAAATTCTTCTTCAGAATATTTTTTCTATGTCTCTATTGACAGATTTGTTGTTTTTTTTTATCACAAATCAAATTCAAATTTTGTCAGGAAGGTTGGTTCCTTTTTTCCATACATTAATAATGTACGTACTGATAATCAAGCAATTACAACTTATGAGCACAAATTTTAATTAAAACAAATCATACATGCACTACAAAACAAAAGGATACACCAAACAAAATAAAAGAGAAATAAAATAAAACATGGCTAAATTTATCAAAGGACTCCAGAAACATTTTTTTTTATCTTTTTTTTTTGAATATATAAAAAAAGATATCGAATTGATTTACATTTTAATTTAAAAACTTTAAAGCAACACAACTTGTACACATTACTTACTGGCTTCTGTCATGGCGTTCGGTTCATTTTAGTACGTTTTTGTGCCTTCAAGGTTAGTTATATCCTTTTCGGTTTAAGACCATTTTCATATTGTTGATTTGAGCTCAAATCTGGTAATAAGTCAAAAGGGGGAGAATTATTAGACCAGACACTCTAACACCAGAGGGAGCGTCTAAAGTGTTGATAGTCGCTTGATTTCAAAGTGATAGATTGGACATTCTTGTTCGTTGTTTCATAGGAGCATTGGAAATAAAGAAAGAATGTGTCCATGGGACACGGATGCCCCCGCTGGCCTCAAATAAAAAGTTGAAGTCCGAAAGGTCTGAAAGTCGCTTAGGACGCATAGTTAATCATACTTAACCATCCTACCAAGTTTCCAATCATTCCCATGTACGGTTTCTGAGAAAAGCTTGACGGAAATTTTCATGTCGATTTTGGTATCGATCCAGCCCCAAACAGGAAGTAGATGTCCGACAGGTCTAAAATTCGCTTAGGACATATAGTTTGTCATACTGAACCATCCTACCAAGTTTCAAATCATTCCCATGTACGGTTTCTGAGAAAAGCTTGACGGAAATTTTCATGTCGATTTTGGTATCGGTCCAGCCCCAAACAGGAAGTAGATGTCCGACAGGTCCGAAATTCGCTTAATACATATAGTTTGTCATACTGAACCATCCTACCAAGTTTCAAGTCATTCCCATGTACAGTTTCTGAGAAAAGCTTGACAGAAATTTTCATGTCGATTTTGGTATCGATCCAGCCACAAACAGGAAGTAGATGTCCGACAGGTCTAAAATTCGCTTAGGACATATAGTTTGTCATACTGAACCATCCTACCAAGTTTCAAGTCATTCCCATGTACAGTTTCTGAGAAAAGCTTGACAGAAATTTTCATGTCGATTTTGGTATCGATCCAGCCCCAAACAGGAAGTAGATGTCCGACAGGTCTAAAATTCGCTTAGGACATATAGTTTGTCATACTGAACCATTCTACCAAGTTTCAAGTCATTCCCATTTACGGTTTCTGAGAAAAGCTTGACGGAAATTCGTACGGACGGACGGACGTACGGACGGACGGACGGACATGAGTAAAACTTAATGCCCCCCGACATGTCGTCGCGGGGGCATAAAAATAGGAACACATCAAAACGCTCATAGGACAGCACAAACTATTTGGTAGATGGATACATATTTTTGGAGTATTTACTGAATACTGTTTATGTATTGAACAAAGTCAAACTCGCTACATATTTAAAGTAATCATGAACTGTTTTCTCTGTCTCCAGTGGAAACGTAAACCAGTGTTTCAGGTATTGGAGTTATTCCCCTTTGGTTGAGTTGTATCAAGCTACCAAAGATCTGACCTAGAGCCAAACATATCAAAATTACTTACTTACTTACTGCCCTTAATGCCTGGTGGCATGTAGGACAGCAACAAAGGTCCTCCATTGGTGACGATCTTTAGTCAGCCTCTCTATATCAAAATTACCTACAGTATTTCAAATTTTGAAAGCTCCTCTGGTGCTCCTTTTGATTTTAAAGACTTTTTTGACTTATTTTTGTTGACGTTCAGTTTTAGCTTTTTAAAGTAAAAACTTCCTCCCATCTCTTTTTTAAATGTCTTTGCGTTCGTTTGTCTCATTCATCTTATTTAACTATTTTGTTCAGATCAAAAATCCTTATAAAAAAATCCCCGATGTTATATTAGAATATTAGAATGCCATATTTTTCTTAGCCAATCGGAAAAAGATATTATAATTCGCTGATCGTAAGTCTAACCAATCAGAAGTCTTAATATATCAGTCAAAGCTACTTCCTTGGAAATATGACATTTTTATATACAAATGTAACTGATAATAATTAGTGAATCTGCAAACTTTCGTAGGCGCCTATATAAGGTGATACGACAGATTGAATCATGTCATTTATATCATAGAACTCCTATTAATGTTTATAATCATGCTCAGGAGATGTAATCTGATGACATATCTAATATTACTTTTATTTTTCACACTCCGTGTAAGCGGTTTATCGATAAACAGATCCAATGAAAGGAAAATTACATCAACAAAAAGTTCACCATTATCATTGAAAGG
Source organism: Arcuatula senhousia (assembly GCA_963971305.1). NCBI lineage: Eukaryota > Metazoa > Mollusca > Bivalvia > Mytilida > Mytilidae > Arcuatula > Arcuatula senhousia. The sequence goes on from OZ020310.1 coordinate 56,718,926, forward strand.
TATGTTAAATTTTTGTTGTTGTTTATGAATGTTACACTGTTTAATAGGGAATTTTTTAATAAAATTAGTAAAGATATGGAAAAAAGAGTACCTTTCTCTAAGAGTTAGGGACGGACCATTTAACTTGAAAGGGGGGTCTTGGTTTTTTGTTTTGGTCAGAAAAAAATATTTATTTTTTTAAGGCGCCGCGACAGAATATTTTTTTCATTATTTTCATTATCTTATATGACAGAAATCCTTCTTCAGAATATTTTTTTCTTACCCTCTGCTGCCAGAATATTTTTTTCATCAAATATAATTTTCAGAATATTTTTCAGGAAAAAAAACAAGGCCCCCCCCTTTCAAGTTAAATGGTCCGTCCCTTAGTGGCTTCAACCTGCGTCGTTACTGAAAGCGTCACATTGGACATATGAGGCAAAACATGTTCATTTGATTTTCTTAAATAATATACATTGCCTCTAAAAGAAATAAAAAATCTAATTTAAAAGATTCTAGTGTTGGGTTGTCAAAATATTTGCAGTCTTCTGCAGACCTATCATTAACGTTTAGCTAGATTAAAGAGATATAAACTTGAGGTTTTGAGATTTTAACAAAAATTCGGATTTCTCTTCGTTTATCCATTAACTTTAATATTATACATTCATATACCTCGCTATTTTCTTTTCATAATTTAGTAAAACATGTCAAATAAAGACCATACTATACAAATTTTAGTCAAAGATTAATTTAATAATTATTTCTATGTTTTGGAAAGGAAAATCACCCTAATGGACAACATATGAAAAGGGCAACGAAATGTCATTTCCCGTCAAATCTTTGCTTAAATCTTAAAAACTGAATCGTGTACCTATGGATTTTATTCGATCGATATATATTTTTTTAAAGGGATCCTTAAGTTTTTTTCTTCATAATCAATACTAAACTTTTAACTTTTAGCTCTGTATCACTACGCAATTACAATACAATAAGTTGTATTTCATGTTTGTACATGCACTCTAGTAGGAAGCAAATATATTAAAGCATATTTTTTTCTCATACCTTTATATTTGCAATGCTCTGACCTAATTAAACCAATACTACGAGGAAAATTCATCAGCTGCTGTAAATTATTTTTATGCTATATAGCAATTAGAAGATGTCCAATGTTGACGTTTATGCCGATGTTCAGCCATTTTTGTCCTTTCGGGTGTCATGTTAAAGACTGCTGACAGTAGAACGGCCCCAACATTCAATTGAATCCTGGTCAATTCAAAATCAAATTAAAATGACAACAAAGTTCCAGACATTAAATTTGCTACGCCGGACGCGTGTTTTGTCTATTCAAGACTCAGTCAGAGGCGCTCTACCAAAAATTTTGAAAAAGCCAAAAACAAATAAAATGTAAATAGCTGCAACATTGACTAAATATAAAACGACAAAGAAACAGAACTGAAGTATAAAGACAATGTACAGTGAATATCTTATTTGACCTGTTGCTAAAAAAAGATTCTATAAAGGACAAAAATATCAACTGCTTTCGTTTCATGTATATATGTAAAAGGATAGCGATTTCTCACTTTTGACAAATCATCTCTCCATTTGCCACTGATTTTTAAAAGGCTAAATTTGGAAAAGGGGAATCTCATGTGAAGATCAAATAAGGGGCCATGTCAATGATGGTATCATACACCTGAGATATGGCCTATAAATATAGGCTCGCCCTGTTGTATGACACCTTTGACGAAATTAGTCAAGATTTACAAAGTAAGGTAGCGACCATTTAACTATGGGAGCTATGTTGAAATCTTTAATGAAAAGGCAGGATGGCAAAAATCCAGAATTAAATAGGCAGGACAGTGATTTTAATAAAAAAAAGGCAGGATGGTATTTTGGTTGAAAAAAGTTATACTAGCTTTAAAAAAAACGAAAATAAAAAGACAGGAAGAAGGAAATAATCCTAGCCCCATAAAAATTAAATGGTTGCTCCCTACATGCTGTTGATGACGAAGGAGGCATTTACAAGATCGCACCTGCTTCTTAGTGAGTGTGTCCTGCGTTTTTGTTGTACAAGCTTGTCAGTACAATCACATTTTTTTCTACGATCATCAGTTCATGTAACAACCTTTTTGTCCTGTCCAATATTTCCAAAGCGACTATGTCGAAACTATGTTAATTGTTTATTGTCAAGAAGAGGGTCTTTCATTGCACTTTATGATTGTGCTTGAATCATATTTAGTTAATTTTCAATCCAGGGGCCAGTTGAAAAACAGCGAGCAGCGACCGCTGGTCAAATTGAAGGCTGCTGGCTGTTTTCCATTGTGGATGTTTTAAATTTACGTTTATATTGTAGGTAGTGTCGCGTACACTTATTCCACATCTCATTTTCTTCTATTAGTAATTGTTATATAAATGATCCCTTTTAGTTTGATATAGGAAAAATTGTTGTCATATATAATTGGACTAAAAAGCTATATAATCTTTACTCTTTGATCTTGATGTGCGCGTTATAAATATGTTGGCGTATTATATGTAAGATAATATAGCAGTTTGTTATAGGTTACGACCGAAATTATATATTTTTGTTTGCTTTAACAAGATTTTATTTTTCTTAAAATAAAGGCGGATTAACTTAACATAAAAAACGACATTGATATTGAGACAAAGCAACCAATTACAGGAATGATACTGCTGAATGTAGTTTAGAACACCCCAGGGAAAAATAACTCTTAATTGAAAAAAAAAATATATAAAAAACGATTGAAAGAATTTATTCATAAAAACTATATTAAAAAAAATATACAACACATTTATCAGGAATATGGTCGCTTCATGTTTAATCTTGATAATCAAGATATTTATTTTCTTTTTAAGGACAAGTTCTAGATGATCAAGATTTAGCATGAAGAGAGACCTCGATAAATGCGTTGTATACAATTTTTAATATATGTTTTTAATCTGAAAAACAACAAAAACAAAAAAAAAACAAAAACAAAAACACTTCAACATGTTAAAAAAAAATACTGAATATTTGAAAGTTGAAGGTTAAGAAACTTGAAGTAAAACAATGTATATCAAATTTTCAATGAAACCGACAATTTACAAATTTAACTGAAAACCTCATGTAGTAGTTTCATTTATTAATTCGAATTCAAAACTTATTTATCTTTTAGAAACACAAAAAGAATTTAGGCTATTCATTTGTTTTTTGAATTTCTGTGTTTTTTATGTTGTCTGTTTTTTTTTTCGTCCTGTACTGGTTTGTCTCTGCCCTCTCAGACTTCTGATATTCAGGTGGCTGATTGATACCTCTATTTCTAAGAAATAAAATTATCGAGGCCAACAAGAGATAAAGTTTATTTTGAACCTCAATACAGGTGTATTGTATTTAATTAATTTTGCATCTTTAGATAGTAAAATTTAAATTTAAATCTAAAAAGAAAACTAAACTTTCCCATTTCCAATAACAAAAATGTTTGGCAACCCCTAAAGACGTCTACACTTGTATGCCTGCCCTTAAATCTCATACAAGATATAATAACAGATTGAAATTTCCAATCCAACATAAAATGCGTCAACTATTATATTTTGGTGACATTTTTGTCTCAGACACACACCAAATTAAACAATATTGTTTTGCTGAATGTTAACATTTGCATTATAAGTGTCTGGAAATCAATATAAACGAAAAGTTTATCCCTGTCAAACTAGAAAATAATGAGATGTGGAATAAGTGTACGCGACACAACCCACAATTAAACGGCATTTTAGAAAAACCACAATGGACAACCGCCAGCAGCCTTCAACGAGGCCATTTGGCACTGCTCGCGTTTCTGCAATTGGCCCATGGTCTAAATAAAATGCATATTCAAATCCAGCCCAAGTTTTTATTTTCGAAAAAATAAAATCACAGGGATCACCGACCATCCACGTCCTGGGATATAAAATGGTTAGTGCGTTGTTACTTTTCCTACTTTTAATTGACCCGGTTCTTGTTTGTTTACTTGCTTGAGGATAATTTCTAAGATGTTGTCTGTGGAATGTGTAGGTTTTTCAAGTTCATTTCCATATAAGATATCAAAGAAGTAATACTATATCTGAACTATTAATCATGATATTACGTAACAAGAGAATAATCAGTCAGATTTAAAGTCTTTAGAAACCGTATCATGGAATTCTGTCAGGACAATAACCTCAGTGACTAGCAACATAACACAATAACATGTAGAATTAATGATCGCAAATCAACCTACATGAATCAGCCGATATATTAAAACAGTTCCACAATTGAAATCAGTCAACAGCCTTCATTATGTCGCCTGCAACGTGTTGGAAAGAGACAAATAGGGGTCATTTAGGCGCAATCTGTAGTCTTGCGGCGTCGTCCTGCATCCTGCGTTCTGTGGCGTGACAATTATTTTGCGTCGCGCTTTCGGGCCAACCACATGTCACAGCCTCTTGATATTTGGCATGAAGCTTATACTTCACTTGTACTCTTTGATTTAAGCGATTTTATGCCCGTAATTCATCTACTTCCTGTTTAACAATGCAGGCGACATACTTCTTCCATGGAAGACCGCTATTCAGGTTTTGACAAGGTGTCGCTGCTTGCTGTCCTACCATTCTTCCTAGATTAAGAATAAAGCGCATTTGATCGAAAACTAATCTAAATCAAAGCTGTCAGGATAATAAATATCTGCTCGACAAAACTTATCATTATGATTAATAAAATTTATAACCGTAATTTAAGGAAAATTCGTACGCACTTTTTCATCCAAATAGTTTATCGTGATTTTCAAATTTTTTTGTTGCTTTCCTTTCGGTTTCGTTTCGACAATTTCCATATAAAGATACATCATGTACATGGCCCTTTGTTTTTTGTTTGTTTGACATAGACTTGAGGACATAGACGTACTTGGTGATCACAACATGGTACTGGTTTTGACATGTGATATTTATTATCAGATAGCTAAGCAAGACATGTAGTCTCTCAAAAATTACTATTATCAATAGATTGTCATGAAACTTTTACAAATCTTCATATGCAGTTCCTGTTTTCAATTTTGATCCAGTGGGTTATTTAGGGAGCGGGGGATAAACATTTTGTCATCTGTGGTCTACAGCTGGTTGTATTTTAACCTATAACTTGAACCCATGGACACCAAAGCATTCAGATAGTTCATCGATTTGGTTAGAATGGCGTATACTATATTGCAAACCTATATGTTTATCACATTGTTTTTTTCCTCTGTTTTTAAAATGCAATTGCGATATTTTATTTCACCCTTATCCGATCAATAATTAGTATCAAAAGGAAAATCAGCCCACCATTATAGTATTTTGGGGAATACATACATGACATAGATCACGTTGTCTTAAAAAAAATCTCTTTCATACAAGGCAAAAGCAGGTTTAGGTGAGCGAGTGTGTGAGTTGATGATTTACGTCCTCGCAACACTAATTATGTTATTTAAGGGCGATGAACATGAAATGGATGATAAAATGAGACATAAAATGATGATGATAAATTAAAGATGGGGAAGGGTGGGAAACAAAGGAACAATAAATTTTGAAGAATCACAGTAAAGGGGGCAGATGGGTAGGGGCGAAAAATGTGGCCTATATAGTGCACTACTTGACAGAGTTGGTTCACTCCATATGACTGTCCGTCTGTCGTGCTAGTGGTGCCTGTTTTGTGTTTAACTCAAAGCGTTACTCGTGATCATTCTGAAATTTTTTTCTTCTACTTTCAGCTCAAGAATACATAAATTTTGTCAAGAGGAACCCAGAGAGAAACATTCACGAGAAGATAGGTGAGATGTGCCCTAACAACGTCGACATCAGGGACTGCTACAATGGGCTGATGAACCTGTGGATGCGATATCTGATGAACAGAAATATCGTGTGATCAAGGACAAAGTATCGTGTGAACAAGGACAAACACGTGATGAACAGAAATATCGTGTGATCGACGATGTACACGTGTTATATTTGAAATGTTAAAACAAAATATATTTTTGATAAAGTTTTGGTTTTTGTATTAATAAATATACATCCATCTTATAATAAAGACTCTGGTGAACTTTGATAACGACATACATGTAGGTGTTTTAAAACAAACATGAACTTCCTATCCTTTCAGAATCCCGTGCGGGGCCCGGTTGGCAAATAGGCCGGCAGCAGAGCCTAGCTTGTCGTAAAAGGCGACAAAGGGTCCTGGGATTTTGACATCGGGTCAGTGTTCAGCCCATAGAGCGACCAAGTGTGTACCCCAGTTGGCTGACTAAGGTGGCCCTCGTCCGCGGGGGTTGTCAGGTTAATACGGAAACCCTGACCGCTGACCATAGTGGACCAACGTGTGTGGTGAGTGCCACACTTCATGCACGTAAAAGATCCCTTTATGGACCGCCATATGCAAAAATTTTTGCCCCTACCCACCTCTCCCCCCCCCTTTCCTGTGGTTCTTTTTCTGTTCCTTTGTTTCCCACCCCACCCCCATATTTCATTTATCATCATCATTTCATGTTCATTTTATCACCCTATCATGTCTATCGCCTGTAAATAATCTATATATAGCGTTGCACGGGCGTAAATCACCAACTCACTCACTCACTCATCCTTTCAGAACACCCGAGTTCACCCTCGTTCCTATTTGAGTTCGTGTGTGTTATAACAGGTAGGACCTGTTTACTCTACCGGAGCACCTGAGTCCGCTCTCATAATGACGAATATAGGTCGCGTTGTTAATAGATATTCCGGGTTTTTTGTGTTTTCGTGGTTTTTTCGTCCCTTCCTTGTTTGTGTTTGCTTGGTTTGTCTCTGCCCTTTCGGATTTTGAAATTCGGATGCCCCATTGGTACCTCTGCTCCTATGATATTCAAATGTCCTTCTTGCAGTGACGGTTTAAGGAGAAGCAGGTGCCCGAATAGAAATAAAATTGGTTGAATATACGAAAAAGAACACTAGCCGTGACGAGCCTGTTCCCTTTGTGGCAAGTTACTGGGGTCTGAAATGTCTGGATTATTTCAGAGGCGGATCCAGAGATTCTGAAAAGAGGGGGCCCACTGACTGGCCTATGAGGGGGACCCGCTTTGGTCACGCTTCAATGATTTCCTATATATTCAACCAAATTTTTCCGCCAAAAGGGGGGGCGGGCCCCCCAGGGCCCCCCCCCCCCCCTGGATCCGCCTATGATTAACCAATGATTGTTACCCCATTGTATCTTACATTAAATATACATTTTGTAATCGATTTAAGCTGTTATTATTGTTTTAGCTAATTTGTCAATAAGTCTTTTTATAAGTGATTTTAGTATTGTTTTTATGGCGTTCTTTCTGTGAGAGTTTGTATGTCTGATTGTTGTTATGTAAATTGTGCTGTTCGTTTCATAAGAAAATGCGTTATTCTTGTGTGAAAAGCAAAAACCCTGGGTAGGATCAGTTTGAAGTAAGTTTGCCTTGGTCGACCATTTAACATGGGTTTTTGTTCTGGTCAGAAATGGTTCAACTTGGTTTAACCAGATTTTATGGCACCAAATGCAAATCGCTTTGTTACTGGTACAAAAAGGCAATCGTGCCAATCCTGTAGTTGTCACGAAAGTCATGAAATATTCATAAACAATAGAGAACAAATATAGAAACTAAGAACACTTTAATCTTTGAAGCTTGTAAAGCAGTTTATCGTTTCCAAAAAAAGAAAACCAACCAATTATAGGCATAATTGATATACATGTATTTTATGATTCAAGACCAATCCTAAAGTGTCCTTATGAGTATGGTAAATAACATTATAAATATTGAAATGAAACAAAGCAAATGGACATTACTTTTATTACTATTCATTATCCGGACATAAGTCACAGGTAGGTCATAACGTAAAGCAAACATTTGTACCCGGATGCAAGCTAAGAATACCACTTGAACCCAATATAGGATAAAACTAGAAAAACTGTGAGCAGATGCTCACAAATTAATACCCCCGCCACCAAAAACTTAATCACATCAAATTTTGAAATAGTAGGTGCACATCTACATTATATAATAATGATTGTGGGAAAGTTTCATGAAAAGCCAATGAGGGGTTTAGGAGGAGTTGCGGATAATAGATGGGTACCCCTTTGTTGTTAAATAGCTAATCCATGTTTTACTATGTAAACCCCAAAAATCCATCAGATCAAATATTAAAATAGTAGGTGCACAACAACATTAAATCACAAAGATTGTGTGAAAGTTTCATGAAAATCCATTGAGGGTTTAAGAAGAAGTTGCGAATAAGAGATGGGTAACCCCTTGTTGTGTAATGGCTAAGTCCATGTTTTACTATGGCAACCCTTACAAATCTATCAGATCGAATCTTAGAATAGTAGGTGCACATCTACACTATATCACAAAGATTGTGTAAAAGTTTCATGAAAATCCATTGAGGGGTTTAGGAGGAGGTGCGGATAATAGATGGGTACCCTGAGGTGTAACGGAAGGACGGACAGACACACGGACCAGACGGACACACGGAAGGACGGGGGTATACATATGTTTAAATCAACCATGCCACTCCTGTTTATTGAAGTTAACGTATGCATGTCGGGTATCTGCAAATATTTCTTATAAGTTGCCCTACAATTACATTGCTGAACTAACACGTTGAATTGTGCAAATCAGACAATCAACAGGGCCTGTAAAGTAGACAATGATATAATCTAATAAAGAAAATACTAAGAAGTAATCATAAAGATTCCACATCTCACAATTCTATCATAAAGAATTAGACAAGTAGGCTTTTAAACAAGAGGCTCCCAGGAGCCTGAATCGCTCACCTGGTCTTGATGTCAACCCTATGAAGACTTTCATTCTAAATAAGCAAAGAACACTGTTATTCACCTTTTAAGGGACTGTAACCCCCATAAGGGGTCATCTGACAACTTCAACCCAAAGGAGACTTTTGTAGAGCTAAATGAACTAAACATTTAAGCAAGCAACAGCTTTTCTATATCTGCAATAGTTTTCATTCTATAGGCCAAAAACACACAAAAAACACTATTTTTCATCTTAAAGGGGCTGTAACCCCTATAAGGAGTCATCTGACAACTTTGACCCTATGGAGACTTTTGTAGAGCTAAATGAACTGAACATTTAAGCAAGCCACAGCTGTTCTCTGCAATACTTTTCATTCTATTGGCCAAAAACACTATTTTTGACCTTTAAGGGGCTGAAACCCCTATAACGGGTCATCTGACAACTTCCACCCTATGGAGACTTTGGTAGAGCTAAATAAGCTGAACATTTAAGCAAGCCACAGCTGTTCTCTGCAATACTTTTCATTCTATTGGCCAAAAACACTATTTTTGACCTTTAAGGGGCTGTAACCGCTATAAGGGGTCATCTGACAACTTCGACCCAATGAAGACTATTGTAGAGCTTAATGAGCTGAACATTTAAGCAAGCAACAGCTTTTCTCTATCTGTAATAGTTTTCATTTTATAAGCCAAAAACATGAAAAAATCGCTATTTTTTTACCTTAAAAGGGTCATAACCCCTATCAAGGGTCATTTGACAAGAGACTATAGTAGAGCTTTTGATTTTGAAGAGCCTAAGATCTTTCGGATTTTTTCTACCTGTTATGGTTGCTGAGTTATAAGCCATTTTAAGTGATTTTACCCTATGTTCTATTGTTAGTAACAGCGTTTTTCATCGAATCATTTTCAAATGAGGATCGTTTGTTGCAAACATGTCATATATCATTCCTGCAATGTTTCAGTTAAATTGGTTTAGTGGTTTCAGAGAAGAAGATTTTTGAAATTGTTAACGGACGACGGACGACAGACGACGGACTACGACGGACGCATAGTGATGGCATAAGCTCACATGGCCTTTAGCCAGGTGAACTGAAAGGTTCTCTTTTTCACTGAGTTAGTTAATTACGGATTCGGCTACATCAAGGGAATTTTATATTTTAAATCATCCAAACCCACCCAAAATCTATTCAGCTCATTTGATCGGTGTTTCTGTCGTATTCTGGTATAAAACCATGGGACTGGCGTCATCAGTGGCTATCCCAATGCTTAATTTCATAATACTTTTTATTTCTTCAAAATGCTAAAGTTGGACCATACACCGAAAGCTCCTTAACTGCCTCAAATATATTCTAAAACATTAGGAATTAAAGATGTTTTTAAAAGCTAAGATTAGCTAAAATTTTATTCATAATGCTTATGACTTTTTTAGTCCTATTCTAAGATTAGATAAATAAATACTTTCTTTTTCTATTCCAAAACCTTTGGAATTAAAGATATTTTTTGTAAAGCTAAGATAAGCTTTGATTTTTTTACCAATGCTTGTGACTTTTACAGTCATTTTCCAAGATATATACTTTCACTTACTAAAATAATGTACTTTTGACCAAAGTGTTACGAGATGATTGCTACTCGTTGGTTTTGTGAATTGTAATGTTTTCTTGATCGCGTTGCTCTCCTTTATATAAATCTATTTTGGTCTATTTCTTCACGACTTTTGACCTTCAAATGACCTTTTGGTACATGTATTTCGTCTTACAAATTTAGATAAGATTGATAATCAGAGACTATCCGTTTGCCTCAAGTTGTTTACATTTACAATGAGCATTCCTATAGTGACATAAATAGAGCTATTGATTGATAAAAGGCGTATTAATGAGTTATGACTGCATGTAAAACTCACAAAGAGTATAAGTTGCATAGTTTTAGTACTATATTCGGTACAATTATCTTCTTCGCCATCAGCTTCCTGGTAAATAAGTGGGATAGTTTCAGTTTGTCCATGTTCTAGGGCAATTCTGTCATGACACAGACATATATATCTGTCTTATTTCTAGATATCAACTAAAACAAGGTAAAATGCCAGGGCCGTAACTACCATTGAGGCAGACGAGGCAACTGCCTCGTCTGAAATTTCGGCATTTTTTTTTTTTTTCACAGCTTAGTCAATTCAAGCATCCAGATTTTATAAATATCCTATTCCGATGTTGATTTTCTATCTATTTATTTCCCGCGATTGTGTCTACCCAAAACAAAATATTGTCTAACAAGAGTTATTGTCAGTGTGCCACATGTACAGCTCTATGCGACTGAAGCACAACAACTCGGTATGTATAGTAATTCTAAGTAACCCCTGATTTATATAATATTTTATCTCGTAAATTATAATGATATTATACTGATGTGCAAATTGAAAAAGTTCATCTTAAAAACATATCCGAAAGCAAAAAAGATGAATTAATATTAGACACTACGTGGGTCTACGTGTTGCTAACAAGTCCCATGCAGTTTGTTTAAAGGAAGCTCACGGGTGCCGGTGGGTTCGGGTCACCGAGGGAGCTAGCTGTTTTTCCATTGTGGAGCTTGTAATTTCCGTTTTGTGTGATTCATATCGCATGCACCTCTTATTCTATGACTCAACACTTAATTTCAACTTCACCATATCTATTTGTCCGTCTGTCCGCACCCATGGTACGTGCTTTTCAAATCTATTTAGCTTCAAGAAAATGGCGGATCCAGGATTTTCGAAAAGGGGGCCCGTTGACTGACCAAATGGTGCCGGCTTCGTTTCATTTCGGCGATTTCCTTTGTAATCAACCAAATTTTTGTTCCGTAAGGGTGTGTCCCTGATCCCCCACCCCGATTCGCCTTTACGTTTTCAGTACAAATCAACAACATTTAAAAGTGACAAAAACCACCTGTGCAGCCAGAACCTATAAATTCTAAGATTTAGTCCAAACCATGTCTTTGGGGTACTAGTAAATGGTATCATTGAAACTGTATTATCCTTAACCAAGTGGATAGCAGGTGTTATCGAGCAAATCTGATGCAATTTTCTCTGCTGATCCTGCTTTGTCTATATTATTCTAAAACTATTGTTAACATTGCCCGTAGGTTCGTGCGTTGATCAAGTTAGCGCAGAGAACGTTCTTAAGAAATGGGACTTAGGTGGAAATAGAAGGATACAACTTGCTTTTACTGAATAAAAACAATAAACCATACGCATTTCTTTGTTAAAATATTGCATGTAATCATGTAAGAAGATAGGTTTAATAAGCCAAAATAATATAGTTTATTGGGCCATTAAAACAGTGATTTTCAAAATTTTCGCCGGGGGCTTCGCCCCCTGGACCCCCGTCAATGGGGGCCTCAGTCGGCGGCCCTCGATCCCCTGCCTCGTCCTTTATTATACTCTAGTTACGGCCCTGAATGCAGGTATTTACAATAAAAATGTGTACATGTGTTATTTCTCTAGAAGCTGCTGCGGCCATTGCCTTAAAGCCTTCGATGGAAACAGCTGGGACGACTGCACTTGATAGCCTATTCCAGTCCATTGTAGTAAGTTATAAACAAAATTCTCTATTAATTTAGTTTTAGCATCTTTCTTGGAAAAATCTTTTAGTTTCCATGAATTCAAATTAAAGCGTACAAAGGTAAATACAATTAATTCATTTTTTTTTTTACAAAGATAATAGAATTAAAGTTATTCAGAATCTAAACAAGCGACCTTACGACTGTCCTAAGACAGCAATTTTGACCACAGGTTATGATATAGTTTAATTGTCTTAAGACTCAATCTGATTAAGTTTGATTCAACAATTCAAGTTATTTCTATTTGTAACAATATTCAACTGTTTTCAAGGGCTGACAAAGGGAGTATTCCAATTATAGTCTATAATAATTTCATTTAGCGAACATATAATTAAAATGTGGTGATACCATTGGTTGATTTGTCTATTGAATCGTCTTTCATACCTCGATGAAATGTAAATTGTGTCACGTGGCCGAATGTGGGGGTCGTCAGGCTAAAATGCGGAAACCTGACAGCAAACCATAAAAGTGCACCGTGTTGTTCCTGTCACGTTAAAGAACCCTGTGGCAGGTCTCGGTTAGAGATGGACCCGTAAGATCCCCACCCCATACAGGAGGCTGTCCCTACCCATCACTCCTTTATCTAGTGGCAGTTAACATTCTCCTCCCCAATATGCATTGTGCCCCTTTCATCCACTTCATCATCATCATCATCATCATCATTTCATGTTCATTTTATAACCCCTTTCATGTGTATCTCCCGACTAAAGCCGGAATCACGCTGCTTGAGAGTAAAGCAATAACTAACTTACTATACCGGGTCATGACCTAAGGGACGGACCATTTAACTTTAAAAAGGGGGGGGGCTTGGTTTTTTGTTTTGATCAGAATTTTTTTTTCCGCGCAGAGCGCAAACAAAATATTTATTTTTCAAAGACGTCGCGACAGAATATTTTTTTTTCATTATCAGCATTATATTTTATAGCAGAAATCCCTCTTCAGAATATTTTTTTTCTTACCCTCAGCTGCCAAAATATCTTTTTCATCAAAAATAATTTTCAGAATATTTTTTAAGGAAAAAACCAAGCCCCCCTTCAAGTTAAATGGTCGGTCCCTAACTATACTCATGATACTCACAACTAAAATTTGTTTTTGTATGTAAATTCTCCCAACTTGAATTTGCATTTGGATATTAATGCGCAAACATAAAAATAAACAATCGAACACCATAAAACAAAAAAATAGATCAGAAATTAATTAGAAATCATTAAAATGTAATTATAAGAATTTGATGTATTATAGGCGGTTAAAACCGTTGACCGGTCGCACATATTTGACATAAGCGCTTCATTGAAAACGCGCTTCATGTTAAGATTTGCGACCGGTCAAAGGTTAATATCAAATTCTTAAATGAGAATGAAAAGTGGACGAAGGGGGGTCAGCGTCAATTTTGCCAAATATCTGCATGAAACTAACGACATTTTCAAAGTAAAGAGGGGACGATTTATGCATTCTTAGACATGCGACAAAGTTTTTTATAAATAGACAAAATGCGTTTTTTTTTACTTTTTTATTATCAATATTGATTTAATCTCTCCAAATGGAAATCGATCTATGGAATAAATAAATAACTTCATATATTATTGCTATTCGTATACTAAGTAAGATTTCTAAAGAGTTTTTTTGACTCAGAATTAATTGAAGTTGAATATGAACGCAGAGAAAACTTTGGTATTCAGTTGAACACAAAAGAAAACTTGATTTAAATATTCGGTTATTGAAAGGACGAAAACTGATGACGAAATTTCTATTATATGAAACGTGGTAAATAAAACACACATTTGTATGTTCGTCAGTTTAAATTATCATTTGAAGTTTTAACATCTAATATATTTCTTACTTGTATGTTTTCATATTTCAAAATTACGCAATAGAGTAAGGGTACAAAAATACAACTTTTATGATCAACTGGAATGATCTACGTATTTTGGACGTTTCGAACCGACATTAGTCTTGCTGGATTATACGAAAAAACATTTACATCATGTAGATAAACTTTTGAGCAAATATGGGGAAGAGCAACAGAATAGGACAAGATTCCACGGAGAAAATTTTCCATAAATCACAATGGCAGAGGACTTTAGACAAATTACGCGGGAAAAACGTGGAGAGTTTTACCATGAGGAACGGCTACCCGAGGGTTAGGCCAGTCTCAAACCCTCCACCTTACAGACAAGAAACATTTACATCGTTCGAAGATATACAAGTGGTGGATAAAAAACCTCCGAAGAAACACACCGACGAAAAGACGATGAGAGACGTCGGATGTTGTCTGAAAGCGACAAACTATGTCATCGGTGGTTTTCTCGTTGCTTCTGTGATTTTGGCGGTGATCGCCATTGCGACGCCATATTGGTTTGACACCGGAACATTTTATCTCGGACTTTTTCGATACTGTAGTTACCAATCCACATGTAAACCTATATCCAGTTTTTTCGATACAGCACCGGAGACATGTAAGTGGTTTAAAACAAGACGATGCATATGCAATTCATTGTTATTGAATGTTTTACGATTATGTAGAACTTCCTTAAACGGTTTTAATCAATCGATTAAACGAAAAACTAAGTAAACTTTGAAATTCATATAAGGGAGTTCTGTATTGTTAAATTATGATTATTAGTGGTGTCTTTTATATGTCTTCTGGTTTTGTTGTTAATATCGAATTGGCAAATTAAACAAAAATCCATTTATCAAACGTCATTTATATATAACTATTAAAGCACTAACTTAATGAATATAAGATATCTGTTTTAATTAGCAATATCAAAATCAGTTTAAACTAGTAGCGCCACGCCATTGAACTGATTTGATTATATGTTTCAACCTAGATCCACACGGTTCCACCTAGCGGTGAATCGTTTGTTGTCAAATTTACATCTTATTATAGGTTGGGTCACTTTATTTTTATTTCTTATATTTTCTCGCGTTTTTTCTTTTAGCTTCAAACACATGGACGCTCGTCACCGCTCTAACGCTGGCAGGAATGACTTTAATGGCGGTTTCAATGCTGTTTTATCTTATATACTCTCATTGTAAGATAATCGACTACAGAAAAGTCAGTTGTGGAGTTATCCTGGCCGTAATCGTCATGCTTGGTGGTGAGTATTATAAAAAGTCAGATGTGGAGTTATCCTGGCCGTCATCGTCATGCTTGGTGGTGAGTATTATAGAAAGTCAGATGTGGACTTATCCTGGCCGTAATCGTCATGCTTGGTGGTGAGTATAATAAAAAGTCAAATGTGGAGTTATCCTGGCCGTAATCGTCATGCTTGGTAGTGAGTATTATAAAAAGTCAGATGTGGAGTTATCCTGGCCGTAATTGTCATGCTTGGTGGTGGGTATTATAGAAAGTCAGATGTGGAGTTATCCTGGCTGTAATCGTCATGCTTGGTGGTGGGTATTATAGAAAGTCAGATGTGGAGTTATCCTGGCCGTAATCGTCATGCTTGGTGGTGAGTATTATAGAAAGTCAGATGTGGAGTTATCCTGGCCGTAATCGTCATGCTTGGTGGTGAGTATTATAAAAAGTCAATTGGGGAGTTATCATGGCTGTGATCGTCATGCTTGGTAGTGAGTATTATAGAAAGTCAGATGTGGAGTTATCCTGGCCGTAATCGTCATGCTTGGTGGTGAGTATTATAAAAAGTCAATTGGGGAGTTATCATGGCTGTGATCGTCATGCTTGGTAGTGAGTATTATAGAAAGTCAGATGTGGAGTTATCCTGGCCGTAATCGTCATGCTTGGTGGTGAGTATTATAAAAAGTCAATTGGGGAGTTATCATGGCTGTGATCGTCATGCTTGGTAGTGAGTATTATAAAAAGTCAATTGGGGAGTAATCATGGCTGTTATCGTCATGCTTGGTGGTGAGTATTATAAAAAGTCAATTGGGGAGTAATCATGGCTGTTATCGTCATGCTTGGTGGTGAGTATTACAAAAAGTCAGTTGTGGAGTTATCCTGGCCGTAATCGTCATGCTTGGTGGTCAGTATTATAAAAAGTCAGTTGTGGAGTTATCTTGGTTGTAATCGTCATGCTTGGTGGTTAGTATAAAAGAAAGTCAGATATGGTGTTATCCTGGCCGTAATTGTCATGCTTGGTGGTGAGTATTATAAAAAGTCAGATGTGGAAGAGGTAAAGTAGGGTATGGGGTATTCAATTCAAAAGTCTTAAAAGGCTTAGGCAAACTCATCAACAAAACAGCATGAAGAACCAAACAACTCAAACACACAAAATAACCAAACTGCAATTATCAGGGAGAACCTTTTCTTAACGAGAGTGAACTCATGTGCTCCGGAAGGGTAAGCAGTACACCTTGTTTGGGTTAGTAAATATTATTTTCATGTACCTAAATGTGCAAGCAAGAACATAAATTTCATACCAGAAAGGGATATAATATATACATGTATATATTATATTGAACAAAAATAATATATGGTCCCCCCATTTTTTTTGGTGATTTTAATTTTGCCTTGAAAATACATCTTTAGACAAAAATTTGGATCTACATGTATAGATACGGCTGTTTATTTGGCAAAATGATTTTTATTAGAAATATCTAGACTTGTATCAAGCCATTCATAGTAATTGAGATTTGAAATACTTGTAAGGGCAACTAACATTTCAAACCTCAAATCAGTGGCAATGTAACAATTCTCAATTGGGATTACTGCACTTCAAGATCGCAATAAAAGAGTGAGTGTTTGGTGCCATACAACCTTGTTTAGCCAACCATTCCTTTTGAAATGCCTGAATCAAGTCAGGACCATTGTAATCTTCAATTTATCCGGTATGTCTTTGCTTTGCTTTGTCCTTTCTTCTTGGACATATGAGAGTGTTTTTCAAGAACGGTAATTGTGTTATTACCTTAAAATCGCTGCTTGTCGTCTTGCTAATGATGGTTTAATGTGTTACCATTTACCATATACATTTTGTTTCTAAACTCCTCCATTTTTATTTTACAGCCGGATGTCTATTAAGCAGTTCCGCTGTGATGATATGGTACCATTACAACGTTGGACAAATTTACACGTTTGGCTGGTCATTCGCTGTATTAACTTCCGGTGGAATTTTGGCCTTCATAACATTTTTTATTATGATGATTTATGCTTGTAACCTGGCGTTTCTGTAAAAGCTCGACGTTTGGCATAATTATATGTACATTTTTGTTTTTGTTATTGTTAATATATTTGAATTACTCCCGTTTCAAAACAGAGCTAAACATGGATAATGGAATAGAAATTATAGTTGTACTGGTCACTGTTCTCTGTTTTAACATGAAAATTGGTGCGTTAACCTTTGTTTTTAATATTGCTAGTAATAGATACTTTCTGAAGAAACAACAGAAGTTGGGAAATAAATTCAAACTTTACAAACAGGCGCAAGCTTTTATAATAACTTTCCATCCATAATTGTGTTTCAAGCTCCCCGTGATGTTTAGCTCTGCTAATGGAGTTTCAATTCCTGGAGGTTGGTCCGCTCCGGCACCTACACTTTTGTAGTGGAGATTTATCAAAGTCACAATTTTTTTAACTTGGATTTCTAAATTGTTAAAGATTATTTTTCTTCCAGGCATGCATGTAACTATATATATGCTAGTCTTAGCTTTTTATTGAGCACCTTGTTTGTTGCTTTTGGGGGATTTTGACAATGTGCTATAATTATAATTTATTTGGTCCTTTAACTTTAAGCTTGATCATATCTAATGATTGTTTTATAGACGAAATCCGCGTCGGGCGCAGTTTGAAAATCATTCATTAATTGCAGTCTCAACTTGAATACGATACTGACGCACTGTGACTTCTTGATATTTGATACTGATATTTTTTGTTCGGTATTTGAAGTAACTGTTGTAGAAACTTGAACGATTTCTTAATTTTTTAGACCGCCATGGTCATGTTTCCGAACGTATGGTCATGACTTTGCAAACGTATGAATTTTTTTGATTGAAATTGACACAAAACCAATATCTCTTACATGTCTTAGATACCGTTTTTTAACGACGGCAATCAACCTCGTTATAGTTCTATCGAGTACACTGTAGAAAAGGTGTCTTAGGTGCAGTTAATTATCCTTCATAAAAATAACAAAACTATTGATTTCATGCTTTCAATAAGCATTATTGGAAGCTTTTAGCAGGATATATATTCATATGTGGTCCATATGTACCTATAGTTTTTTCCGTTAAAAACGGATCTTGTGATTTTGAAAATTATTTTAGGCACAGTCACATCCGTCAAACTAATAATATATTTTGTCCGAACTTAACTTTTGACTCAGATATAAGTCACAGGTCATGTAGAATTAAATATTTAACATTAACCTTATGAATTTGATACAGACATCACAACGGCTTATTCGTGCCAAACAACAAAAAGGAAAAAAAATATTTCGTTTGTACGATTTATTATTCCGTTTGTACGATTTAATAATCCGTAAGAACGTTTATTAAATCGTTTGAACGGTTTATAAATTAGTTACAAACAAAAGGAATAAAAAAAAGCATTTGATTTTGACAGGATATACAAGGGTATGAAAATATAATGTAAATTCATGTAAGAAAAACAGGCCACAGAAACTTGCTCCCCTCTATCAATATTTTGTTAGAGTCAATGTGCGGTACGAAAAAAAAAACACTTTCGTACCGCACATTGACTCTAACAAAATATTGATAGAGGGGAACAAATCCCTGTGAAAAGGCTTAGTTGAGTCAAGCATTCCCTACTTTTTTTAATCTTAATAGGATAAAAATGAGCTGTGAAATATGCTTATAAAATGTGTTATTTTTTTTGCTTTGTACAAGATAAGCAATAAGGGGAAGGTTGGGCCCAAAAAACTAGTTTAACCCCGCCACATTTTATATGTGCCTGTCCTAAGCCAGGAATCCTTGTCAAAGCCTTTGGTTGTCCTTGTCTACTATCTGTTTTTTGTTTTATCTCCAGAAATGGGTCTTTCTTTGATAATCTAGGGATCTTATGTATTGTATTTTTTAGTCTTGGGCCAATGCAAGACAGCGAGCAGTAACCTCTGGTCATCTTGAAGACTGCTGGCTGTTTTCCATTGTGATTTTGATTTTTTAAATTGCCGTTTCTTTAATGTTGGTTGTGTCGCGTACACTTATTCCACATCTCTTTATCGTCTATTACCTGACAATGCATCCGTAAAACAATATTTATTTAAAATCCACAATAAAGAACTGCCTCAGCATTCAATGGGGCCATACAACAAAACACCAAAACTGATTAAAATCATTATTTCCTAAAACACACACACGCACACACAAAAATATAAATGAGAAAATAAACGATTAGAAAGCAAGAGGCTCCCAGGAGCCTGAATCGCTCACCTAGTCTTGAGTCAACCCTATGCATGTAAAGACTTTTCTAGAGCTAATTGAGCTGAACATTGAAGCAAGTAACAGCTTTTCTCTATCTACTATAGTTTCATTCTGTAGCCATAGGCCCAAATCATGAAAAAAACGTTATTTTAAAGGCCATCACCCCTATAAGGGGTTATTTGACAACTTTGACCCTATGAAAACTTTTGTAGAGCTAAATGAACTGAACATTTAAGCAAGCAACATCTTTTCTCTATCTGCTATAGTTTTCATTCTATAGGCCAAAAACATGAAAAAGCGTTATTTTAGGGGCCGTTACCTCTATAAGGGGTCATCTGACAACTTCAATCCTATGGAAACTTTTGTAGAGCTTTATGAGCTGAACATTTAAGCAAGCAACAGCTTCTCTCTACCTGCTATAGTTTTCATTCACTAAGCCAAAAACATGAAAAAGCGTTATTTTAGGGGCCGTAACCCCTATAAGGAGTCATCTGACAACTTTGACCCTATGGAGACTTTTGTAGAGCTTAATGAGCGATAAAAATAGGTCAGGATTATCCCACTGCTACAGGCTGGTAAAAATTCCATCAAGATTCTTGATAACAAATTTAATTTGAATATATCACCAAAATTTAGCTAAGTGATCTTGAAAATATCACAGTTTCTTGCACATTTTTTTTCTATGAAAAAATCAATCGGTTTATTGTAAAACTAGTTCAAGTGTATAGGCAATATTTTAAAGTGAAGGATAGTAGAAGTATTTAGGCTATACTATAAATAATGTGGTTGCGTAATGCATTCTGGTATATGTGAGTACTTTTTAATGTTTTTAATTTAGAGAGCACAAGTCAAAATAAGGTCATTGAAAAGCACGGAAAGCCAGGTGCAGTGATTAGTAGCGTGCCGACCGTTACGGACGGGAACTGGAACTTTGAGGAAGTTGCTCCTCTATCTCAATAACGGCAACTAAAAAAAAATAAAGTCCTATGATAAAAACACGGAAGATTAAAACATAACTTACAACTTTAATAATAAACTGCCAAGTACAAATGTATGATAAACATGATAGATGTGATAAAGGCCAGAAGGCCACCGATGCCACACACCCAGAATGTCCACCCGATGTAATTCAATGTCTGATCCGAACTTGTTTTTGTCAATGTTGTCTCCAGTGCCGCTCCGATCATCAATCCGTTGACTGCAAGGATCAGAAATGCTGAAAATATTATAATGTATAACCATTTTATGTAAATATATATTGAAAAAAAAACGTTGATTAAGGAATAATTGTATAACTGTAAAAATGATTTTATCACAAAATGTTTTTGCCTCAGGAACTGAAATAATTTTTTTGGCTTTTAACCACTAATTTTGTTTAAAATGTCTGTACAAAGTGATTGAGTTTGGTTGGTTTTTACCCTGGCAGTCTAATAAATTTGTATTTTTTAACGTTTGAAGGTTTTTTTGTCGTTATCTAATGTACTTTTATATTATAAAGAAACATAGAACAGAAAACTCACAAATATTGGTTGAAAAAATAAACAATAGTGCAAAATTGATTTTCTGTCCTTGTTTATTCTGCTGAAACATCGAAATAGCTACATGAGGCTATAAAAACAGATTACGTTATTCTTTTCCCATGTAGAATCTAAAAAAAATGCAATAAGATGGTATACGTTGTGCATTGGCGAAATCAGAGGGGTCGCAGAAATTATATTTTTTCTGCATAACATTGACCAAGCAACTTCAAATTTTCATCAAAATCTGATATTTTTTAGTAATTACGCCACCCCCTTTCACGGACCTTTGGATCCGCCCCTGCATTCAATAATGAAGAAACTTACACCCCAGTATAAGGAATATGATTAACACCACTCCAACGACGATCTTCTGTGTAGTTATAACTTTGTAGCACGGGTAGACAAACGCACAGACCATAGATATAAGCATAAACAATGCCCCAAAACACGACAGGGCAATCATAGTATACCAAAATGTCAGACCTGAAAATAGAAATTGTAAGAATAATGAGATAGTGTGTCACTCGAACTCAGACTTGTCCATTTTTTACATATTGACAATTTCCATTTGGTAATAAAGGATAAACATGATTTCAAGGGTTTAATGAAGTTGTATGTCTCTTTTAATTAGATCTTCAATTTTCACTGGATATTAAATTGATCATAATATAAATGTTATATAAGTATAATAGAAAAAAATATATATAATTGGTCAAAACAAATATGCTTTGGCATAAAAACCTAAAGGCGGTGACATTTTCATGCTGATGAAGAGGCAGGCCAACTGACTTATGTTTCATGTTAAAAAAATAACAGTATAGGTGAAATATCTTGTGAATAAAGGTAATAACAAAACTACCGAACTTGAATGATCAATCTCATAGTCCAGAGAAAATGACAAAAACGAATCAGTCATACCGGAGAACTGGTGGATCGCAATGGTCCTGACTTGGTACAGGCATTTCAAACGAAATGGTGGGTTAAACCAGGTTTTATGGCGCCAAACCTCCCTCTTCCATTGCGATCTTAGGATCCGGTAATGACCATAGAACACAACATAGTTGTGAGACACAATAGGGATATTGAGGTGATCATCTCAGTACAGCAGACCAGTCAAACACTAATTAAAACAATTAACTATCATATCTTTTAACTCAATTTTGAACTTTTCTACTAGTGGCTGATAACGAAGAAAGAATTTTTTTAGTGATCGTATGAGACGTATTTTCTTATAGCCCTGCTTCAAAAGTCGGTCACGAAGAAACCGGTGTCTGATCAAAAAATCTGTGAAATGTGTGCAAGCTCTGGCATATCGAATAAGTTGAGAAATATAAACACCGTATGC
This sequence comes from Arcuatula senhousia, assembly GCA_963971305.1. Taxonomy (NCBI): domain Eukaryota; kingdom Metazoa; phylum Mollusca; class Bivalvia; order Mytilida; family Mytilidae; genus Arcuatula; species Arcuatula senhousia. The sequence continues at coordinate 56,741,484 of OZ020310.1, forward strand.
AGGAGAAGTAGGTATATTGCTCTGTAGATTAGGAAAATTAATAATTTGAAAATTAAAATCGTCTCGTTTATCGTAAATTTTTGTACTGAGATGACCACCTGGGTCAAATTCGAGGTGCAAATCCAAGAAAGACGTGAAGCAATTAGATTCGGTGGTCTCTTTAATCTCCATGATGATTTTACCAACAACAACAAAATATCTAAATGAAAAACTTTTAGATGAATTTTAATTTCCGACACCCTTCCTCAAATTGAACTTCAAACTCATTGAATTGATAGCCCTACCTTGAAATTCACAGAATAACTCTTTTGCACAGGCACATGTATATGACTCATAGGAGTTTCACGTAAATTGTGCTTCACTTAATGTTCATGTGAATCTCACGTGAAGTTCACACAGATATCACACGAGTCTCATATGAAACTGGTTCACATGAAGATAATGGGTATTTTTACCCATTTCGTTTGAAATGCCTGTACCAAGTCAGGACCATTGCGATCCACCAGTTCTCCGGTATGACTGATTCGTTTTTGTCATTTTCTCTGGACTATGAGATTGATCATTCAAGTTCGGTAGTTTTGTTATTACCTTTATTTACATGATTTTTGATGTTAGGTTATTTCAAGTAAAACTCATAACTTGTGCGATTCATTTGAACTCACGTAAAAGCTCATTTCACATGAACATAACAAGAATGTTTGGATGTGAGTTTCAAGTTTAAGCTCGATTCATGTGAATCTTTTCTTGTGAGACTCAGGTGAATCAATATCGTCTATGTATGCAATCAAAACATCCTTTGAATGCTTTAAGGTTAATCTTTTTTTTCTCAGAAATTCTTTATAACGCTTTTCAATGGTTCACAGATAAGATTAATACAAATATGTAAGTCCCATTATATCCCCAAGAACACTCCTTATCGGGTACCAACATAAGTCAGTATAGCAGCCGTTTAATGCGTCTTCAATTCCTAAACGAACACATCTTACAGGGAATAAAGAAACCTTGTAAACTCTGTGTAATCTTCTTAATTATTAATATATGTCATGCAGCTAGATCCTTTTTTCTAAAATAAATCTGTTAAAACTAGACCCTATACTTACTGTCGCTTGCTGTGTCGGACAGATACGACGTCGATAGAAAACACGTCGTGAACATTGTACTGTTACACACTTGAAATATTCCATAGTTAACATCGCCTAGGATTATCCAGTATGGTAAGCCGATCCCAATAGACACCAAAACTAGCGAAATCGTCAAAAATAAAGGAACTAAAATTCCAAGAACTTTCGCTCCGTTAGAATACGCATAAGTCCCATACATATTTACTGTGATCGGCTAAACTACGTCAGAAGTTTGACGAAAATAAAATTTCCCAAAAGTTTTCTACATTGTACCATTTGAACACAAAATGTGTACTATTATCATAGTCTAATATCCAGTTTTACATGGTTATGAATGAGCAAATACAATTCAAAACACTTGTGGTCCTGTCTGAAGTTGTGAAACGTCCAAAATATAACTCGTCATGTCTCCATTCTTTAATAGTGGGCTTTAATCCAAAGGTTCATATGTGTTGATTTGTATTTGATGTAAAAGTCTTTATAAATGACATCTTTTCAAATCGATCAAATCAATTTATTTTTCTTACGTATATCATCAAAAGAACGCATTATTCATCATTGAATGTATACAAACGAACTGTATATACAAATCATTCGTGTTCGAAGTTTACCTAAGTTTTGTACGTAAATTGAATTGAAGAAAAATAAAAACTTCAAATGTTTGAATTGAAATCCCCTATGATTTTAATGTAGAATGAATACTTCTGATGATCAAAGAATCGTCGAAGTGCGTAGTCTTACACAATGCCACATTGTGTTAAACCTAATAGAAGTACTTAATGCTGAATGGTTCCTTTCAGTTTTATTTTAAATTGACCTTTAAATATGTTGATATTGATCTGATGACAAAATAATTACAATCATTCAACTATTAGACAAGATTGTTTTTATAAATTGCCTATTTACAAACAAAAATGCTATTGAAGAAATTTTGAATTATCAACATAGAGAAAAAAAAATGGAAAAATTAAAGCTGATCAATGAGTATATTATTTATGTTTTGTAATTGAAAATAATAATACTTTAATTTACTCTAACCTTTAAAATACCAACTGGTGAGTATCGAGTTACAATTGATATAATTTATATATTTGAATAAAGTATTTTATACACATAAAAATGCTTAAATTGTTTGTTTTATACAAAAATGCAAAAATTGACAGCCCATCACAAGCTTGGCCTTCTTAAAGTTTAATAATTCTATTTATTACTTCTTTAAATTTACTTTTAAGTGGACAAATTTCGTCTTAATTACAAAATAACTATAAAATTTAAAATTCAGGACAGTATTTAGCAAAATTTTGCTTGTAATTGCCCAACGAAAAAAACCCAAAATAAATTGAAATAACAAAGTAAATCAAATAAAAATTTTAAAAATTCGTGTGTTAAGAATGGCCATTGAAAGTATAATCCTCAATAATTGCTATCTCTTGTTAAGGACAAACTGTCGTACCTTTCGCCTCGTGATAACTAGAGTTTTAATTGAGAGATCAGCAATCACAGCCACTAGAAAATCACCGCATTTTGTTATGTTGGTAAAATTTTTTGTGATATTGCCTGTGCGTTTTAGTATCAATTTACCTAGCTTCAGATGACCATGATTGTAATATAGTTTTCATCGGTAAAATATAACATTAAAATTTCTATTGCGTATTTAAGAAAGTGATGATTCTAGCCCATCTGTGGCCATCCTTATCCTATGGGAAAAAATATCTTAGTGCCAGTGACTCGGTGGATACCTATTTATGTGTTTTAAAATTAATTAAGCCAATGAACAAGGTCAAACAAAGTTTTTTAAGGCTAATAAAGAAAATTAATTAGGTAATAAATAATATGATGGGCTAGATTGTATGTCGGTAAGTTTATTTCATTTTGTTAGATTAATTTTGTATTGATGTTATATCATGTTTGAAGTCTGTTGTTTTTATTAGTTTGTGTTTTAACAAAGGATTTGTTTGACGCTGTATAAGAACCAGGAAATTGGTATTTTATTTTACTGGAATTCACGATCTTGGTTATAAATAAGAATGACGCAGAAGCGGTCGGCGGTTACAGAACGGTCTTGACTTTAACTGTCTTTCAACTTGATTTTGTTCCTCTAACATACCAAAGAAAGGTAATTACGGTGGTGATGATAATGGTGATGATGTTGGCAGCGACGATGGTTGTTGTGCTGGTGGTGGTGGTGGTGATGATGTAAGCAGCAACGATGTTTGTAGCGATGGTGGTGGTGATAATGATGATGATGTTGGCTGCGACGATGTTGGGGGTGGTGGTGATAATGTTGGCAGCGACGATGTTGGGGGTGGTAATGATGTTTGGGGTGTTGGTAAAGATGTTGGCAGCGACGATGGTGGCGGTGGTGATGGCAGCGACGATGTTGGGATGATGGTGATGATGTTGGCAGCGCCGGTAGTGGTGGAATTAATGATGTTGACAGCGACAGTTGGGTTGATGGTTACGCTAGTAGGTACGGACCTGGTGGTGATGATGTTGGCTCAGTGACGGTGGTGCTAGTAGCGACAATGGTGGGGTCGATGGTGATGATTATGGCAGCGACGGAGGTGGTGGTTATGGTTTCGTTTTGTTCTTGTTTTATCTCTACGAAAGACATGGTCCAATACTAGTGGAACAATTCAAAAGGTTCACTGATAAATTTATCATAAAAATAAGACAAAAGTTCTTTCTAAAATATCAAATAGGAATAAATGTTAGGTTCATACAATATGGTGGTTATAAAACATCAGAAGATTTTTTTCCACACAACCATCAAAGGAATATTATCATTACAGATATACCCCCACTTCATCCCTAATTAATGGGTAAACCATCTAAAACGCAACTTTTGTTGCTAAATTACATGTATGTTCAAAAGTGGTCTCATTGATCATTTGATACTGAACATTTACACAATAGATAAAATTAAATTTCACTTCTATCTGAGCCATATTTGGAGGGCAAAATAAAAGTGTTGCAAATAAAGATCTGTTTTCATGACATTTATCCCTTAGTTTTCCCCAATTTCCAATTTTACCAAACGGTTAATTTAGAATAAATCATACGCCATTTCAATGTCATACTTTGACAGATAATGTATTGAAAATGCTTGTACTGCTTTAAAACTTAACTTGGCAACAGTACAATATTATAGTTCTCTCGTCTCTCTTTCATTTTATTTAGAATAGACGTTAATGAGATGTGGAATAAGCAAACTTGAGCTTCAACGGAGGTCCACCCGCTAATAAATGAAGTAATATAATATTTGTAGAGTATGTCAAATTGTCATTAACTGTTTTAGATTCATCTAAAACTGTTCAAAATCGTGACAAACTAATTATTCCTGATTCAAGATATAGAAGAAATGGTCCATATCAAATGACCATTTAGACAAATAAGGAAGCAGAAAGAAAGAGACGATCTGCTTATTTAGTTAATTTAATATCAAACAGCTTTCTTTATGTATCAAATTTTGACAACAAAACCGAAACATACTGATTAATGTAATAAGACACAAGATGTCATTTGGTTCAAAATAACAGACAAAACCAGTTTACTTGAAACCGAAGAAAATAACAATATTATGCTGATAAATTCATTGACTGCATAATGGCCCTGTCACACTATAACGTTTTAGCCAACGTGTGCCGAACGTTCGAATAATTTTCTAAAACGTTGGAACACGTTGGCAGTCGCTGTAAAAAGTTTCAAAAAATATCTCGGTGAACGACCACAAAGCGTCAGACTAACTACCTGCAACGCACGACAAACTTATTCAAAACTTATCTATAGCGTTCGTCCGGCGTACTTGACGTTTGCCTAGCGCATGTGTGACGACTGCAGAACGCATACATAGCGTTAGTCTAACTTATGAATTTTTTTCTCGGTGGGGAGACCTAGGATTTCTGTTAATTTCTTTAGTATTATTTCGTAATAGCCCAAATAGATCTATTATCTGGCTTAAATGTATTGCTGGATTAATTAATAATTATAGAAATTTAGTTTCGTTATAAAAATATTGGTTTTCTGCGTTCTGGTAATATGAATGTATAATTATTCTAAAGCCGTTTTTTTAACCAAAAGTGATGATTTTTGCACTCAGTCTAAAAGAATAAAATATAGTGTAGATTTTATATTTTGATATGTCAAAAATATACAGAGAGGAATGCATGCGCTTGTTAACAAACTCTCAAAATCTCAAATGAGTACATGTATATACATGTACGAAATACCGGTCTGTAGATGACTAATCCTAATTGGTCGCAGACAGCATGACGGATGTTAATAGAGAAAAACGCGTGTGCTTATTGAATATTTAAAATACACATTATTTCAAATGAGTATTGAAGTTAGACTGTCGTTACTCGTTGTATTTGAGTATTTTTCTACCCCAAAAAAAATCATCGAAAACACGACAGGTGTATTACAATTTGCATGCAGCAAGAATTACTTTCAATTCCAGACCATCTAAGTTATCTTTGTTATATTCAAGATTTTTTTGGCTATGTTCATTGTTTTTTATTTTTTTTCAGGTTTGAATTAGTATTTGACGCTTTTGAAATTGACTTTCCCCCTTGTAATTCAATCTAACTTATAAAATTTTGGGGTTGATACGCTACTCGTTCGTTACAATGACGCTCTGTACGCTCTGTACACGTTTTAAACACGTTGAATATGTTTCTTGGTAGTTAGACTGACGCTAGAAGTGCGCTGCGTTATCGCTAGACACGTTAGTTTCCATTTAGCTTAGCGTTCGTCAAACGCATTTCAACGTGTGCACAACGACCACATAGCGTACATCAGCGTGTGTATAACGTCCTTCTAACTTATGCCTAGCGTTCGAATAATTTATTTCTAACACGTTGGCAAACGTCGGAAATTTTAAGCATGTTGAAAAATTTGCGACGCACTCGGCGATCACCAACGCACGCTGACGTTCGCTAACGTGTTTGTAGCGTGTTCATAACGTGTACAAAACTTACGCAACGCACACCAGCGTGTTGAAAAAATATTCTAAAACGTCGGCACACGTTGGCTAAAACGTTATAGTGTGACAGGGCCATAAAGGGCAAAGTTTGAGATTTCAGTGTATGTTATATAATAGTTTGTGTCATATCCACCGTAACCCGTAAAACATGTAAGAAAGCAGGAAGCCAGGAATCTTTATCAAAGCTTATGTTTGTATTAAGTCGAAATTGTGTTAATTGTTTTTTTGTCAAGAAGAGGGTCTTTCATTGCACTTGGGATTGGGCTTGAATCATATGTATTTTATTTTCAATCCAGGGGCCAATTGAAAAACAGCGAGCAGAGACCGCTGGTCACATTGAAGGCTGCTGGGTTGTTTTCCATTGTGGATATTCAGGGCCGTAACTAGAGTATAATAAAGGACGAGGCAGGGGATCGAGGGCCGCCGACTGAGGCCCCCATTGACGGGGGTCCAGGGGGCGAAGCCCCCGGCGAAAATTTTGAAAATCACTGTTTTAATGGCCCAATAAACTATATTATTTTGGCTTATTAAACCTATCTTCTTACATGATTACATGCAATATTTTAACAAAGAAATGCGTATGGTTTATTGTTTTTATTCAGTAAAAGCAAGTTGTATCCTTCTATTTCCACCTAAGTCCCATTTCTTAAGAACGTTCTCTGCGCTAACTTGATCAACGCACGAACCTACGGGCAATGTTAACAATAGTTTTAGAATAATATAGACAAAGCAGGATCAGCAGAGAAAATTGCATCAGATTTGCTCGATAACACCTGCTATCCACTTGGTTAAGGATAATACAGTTTCAATGATACCATTTACTAGTACCCCAAAGACATGGTTTGGACTAAATCTTAGAATTTATAGGTTCTGGCTGCACAGGTGGTTTTTGTCACTTTTAAATGTTGTTGATTTGTACTGAAAACGTAAAGGCGAATCGGGGTGGGGGATCAGGGACACACCCTTACGGAACAAAAATTTGGTTGATTACAAAGGAAATCGCCGAAATGAAACGAAGCCGGCACCATTTGGTCAGTCAACGGGCCCCCTTTTCGAAAATCCTGGATCCGCCATTTTCTTGAAGCTAAATAGATTTGAAAAGCACGTACCATGGGTGCGGACAGACGGACAAATAGATATGGTGAAGTTGAAATTAAGTGTTGAGTCATAGAATAAGAGGTGCATGCGATATGAATCACACAAAACGGAAATTACAAGCTCCACAATGGAAAAACAGCTAGCTCCCTCGGTGACCCGAACCCACCGGCACCCGTGAGCTTCCTTTAAACAAACTGCATGGGACTTGTTAGCAACACGTAGACCCACGTAGTGTCTAATATTAATTCATCTTTTTTGCTTTCGGATATGTTTTTAAGATGAACTTTTTCAATTTGCACATCAGTATAATATCATTATAATTTACGAGATAAAATATTATATAAATCAGGGGTTACTTAGAATTACTATACATACCGAGTTGTTGTGCTTCAGTCGCATAGAGCTGTACATGTGGCACACTGACAATAACTCTTGTTAGACAATATTTTGTTTTGGGTAGACACAATCGCGGGAAATAAATAGATAGAAAATCAACATCGGAATAGGATATTTATAAAATCTGGATGCTTGAATTGACTAAGCTGTGAAAAAAAAAAAAAATGCCGAAATTTCAGACGAGGCAGTTGCCTCGTCTGCCTCAATGGTAGTTACGGCCCTGATATTTAAAATATACGTTTATAATGTAGGTTGTGTCGCGTACACTTATTCCATATCTCATTTACTTCTATTGTCTGTTTATAGAATAAATGAATGAAAATATTCCCTTTATGCTTCAACATTGTGTTACTTCTGATTGTTTGTTAAAGTGATCATACTAAAACTAATCTCTCATATTTCTCCTGGTATTAAATACTGTTTTATGTTTTACCGATGAAAGGAATGGCTAACGTTTTTCTATAACAAAGTTCATACAACACATGCATAATCTTTAATATTTTACATCTATTCTCGTTAATTGTGTATGTTTCCAGTTTAATCCTTTGCTGGACAAAGCCTTCTCTAAATAGATATGTCACCCATAGACAGTGCAATTTTAAATACAATTCGTCTTACCATTTATTTGTTAGCTCTGACTCTTTGTTTTCATATTCGAATATTTCCTTGCATATTTTTTGAAAATATTTGGCATTATTGATGGAAACAGCTAGCTTTTATATATATCTATATATACATCCATCCACAAAAAAAAACAACTACAAATGTATCATAATCATTTTAATTTTTCTGAAACAAATGTAGACATATACATATATATATCAATATAACAATGAAATTCTTATATAATATGTCGTGGTATGTGCTCTATACAATAAAGCTATTTAATATGAAATTCATCAAATATTGATGCAAACACAAAACAGAATGTTATTTTAGTTTTTCAATACACTTAAACATTACATAAAATCATAATATATTTAAGTAAGCACAATTCAATCAATTCACAAACACTATATGTTTAATAAATACAATAAATAATAAGTATTTATATTAAATACACGTATAATTTATTTCTTTTTTCACCAAATCAAAATGACCTACAAAATTATGTTTTTTCTTTTATTTTTTTGCAATTTTAAAATGAAGATTATTATTCTTCATACACTGACAAGGTAATTAAAAAAATTGGCATGCACATGTTTGTGCAAAAATAAAATTACATAGTAAAAAAGTGCATCTTTGGTTTCTGACAATGACTGATACTATCATTAGAGATAAAATGCATTGTTTGTAACTAATCAAAAAAATTTGAATCAGAAAATGTTTCACAGACAAAATTTAATACTCAGTAATTGGATGCTCCTAAATATTTTTATGAAATTTATGTGTTTGTTTCTGAATAATTCAAAATACAAGAAAGAATATAAACTTTTTTATATATAAAAAAAATATATTAGCAATTTTGAAATCATCGTTATCAACAAAAACAGGAGTCTTCAAAAAACGCTAAAATCTTAAAAGAAGAATATATCATATAGTTCCATTCAATTTCATCGAATATTTTATTCCGAAATGTAAATGGCAGAAAATCACATACATGTAAACTTTGGTTTTTGTAGCACCCAAAATGATAAACATGTGACTTACATCAAACAACGTTAAATATTATTTGTATCTAAGTTTATATTATTCTTACAATACCGAGATAAATAATTTAGTACTAAATTCAAGCCAGCTTTATTATTATGATAACTCAGACTAAAATATCGAGTTTTTAGCAATTTATCTTATGCATTTTTGTCTCTCCTGAATAAATCATTATAAAGACGAATTTGTGTCTGCATTCTGAAATGAATACCCTAGTCAAACTCTTGGTAAATCATCACTAGTATGATTCTACCGAAGACGTGTACTTAGTTGAATGTACGTGTATTAACAGTATGATTTATAATCAAAAACAAATAAAGAAAATTCATAACCACCGAAAAATGCGTCTCTGTGCTTAAGGTGGTGCCAATAACATTCAAACCTAGAAATAAAAAGTATTTTTTCAAATGTAAGAACTCAGATTCTTTTCAAATAAACTGTATGATATTAAATATCATACTTTGAAAAATGCATTGCATCCATTATCTTGAATTATAAGAAATTTAATTCTGGTTGAAATTTTCAATGCCATTGTTCATATAGCAAACAATTTCAAAGCTTAAATGAATTCGTCCTTCAATTCTTGGATCCATTATATAAAACAAGAGCAGATAATTAATTCAATAATCGAAGGACGTAATAAGTTTAGTTTGAAATTGTAAGTATAATTTGCTAGATGTACCAAACGATTGCAAACTTTTGACCCGAAATAAATTTTTAAGGAATCAAATGTGTTTTAAAATCATGGACGTAATGCTTTTATATAAGAATAATATTTCATAGTATGCATCATATTTGGTAACAATGTGTGTGGTTTTTTTTTAATTAGACTTAACACATTTTAAGTGGTCGATATCTAGGTCAAAATGGTATTCGCCACAACCATAAAAATTAGTTTTGAACCAGTTTTTATTTACGGACTTAGGAATCAATAATGACAAAAAATCATGTCTTTGCTGTGACAAAATGTATAAAAACCATTTTTCTAAGAGCAATAATGACTAAAATACGTATACGTATTAGCCAAACGACGGAATTGAATAAGATAATACTAATAAGTCGGCTTTTTCAAAGTTAAAGAAGGAATAACTTTTACAATTCATCAATGAAATAATGAAATAAAACTTGAAATGGCGAATTTAACATTTCTGATGGATTTTTTTCTTATTGACAAACTATTGATGAGATCTATTGTAATCATTTCATGGAATATAAAGAGTCTATGGCTTAAGTTCACAAGGTCTTCTGAACATTTGGCCTGTTTCTCGAATCCATTTGTTTCCAACTGAAAAATACATTAATTTTAATCATTGGGTGATTATTGCAATGTAAAATGTACAAATAGAGCTTTAGATTGTAGAAAGTCCGAAAAATGCTTTGACAAAATAAGTGTACACAAAATAATACAAAGCGTTTACAAGAAACACAACACAAATCCCACGTTGATGAACTAGTCTAGTGCAACTTCGTGTGTCACCAATGAAACAATAAATAAATCAAAAATGATTTCACACCGATATCACAACATACATGACATATGTGTAATGCTTTACATAAATAGAATATAGATTAGCATTGTTATTCAAGTATGGACTTTTTGAGTCTTTATACATGTAATATATAAGTATCCAATATGAATCATGTATAATATTGGTAAATAAAGAATAAAAAAAATTAATTACAGTATCATGAAATTTGATCCCTATGACAGATCAACGTGTACTTACACTTTCAGATAAATCGGAAATATATATGAATGTAGGACAGCCAGTAATGAAATTCTAAACATTTTAATATCTAAATGTACTATTCTATAGCTGAAAGAGTCCATGCCTAATTAATTGTCGTATTTTTTTGTAAAAAGTTCTTAACATAATATGTATTTTGGTCTCATGTTCATTTACTCGATATCCTTTCATAGATTATTTATCACAGGAGTTCATCTTTTATGCCGTATGGAGATGGTAGAACAATTACCCGTGTTTAAGATGTACGCACTTTATTATTATTTTTAGATATGATGTACTTGTACATGAGATGACTGCTCATGTGTACTCTTTGTTTTAAACCACGTACTATCTAAATTTAGGTAAATTATACCTTAGCCATATAAATATTTGTATTTCGTTTGGTTTTATGCATTTTTGACATCGTTTGAATTGTGGATTTCTTTTGTTTGGGTTCTAGTGCAGCTTATTAGAAATAATTTTCCGAAATGGCCATGCAGCTCATAAAAATTAATTGCAGTTAGAGTTAACATATGTGTAGTGGTCTCATGTTCATTTACTTAATATCTTTTCATAAATTATTAGCACTTTTGTAGCACAGTAATTGTTTTACTTAACAATACATACTACAGCAAAAATTTCCATTAAAATCTCGGCGTTTACCACATTTTACAGTAATTTATCTATATTGATCTACATTTTTGAGCCTAAAAGCACTAAACATAGAGGCATGCCTAGCCATTCCTTAATGTTACGATATTCCTACATAAATATACTCTAAGCAGTGTCAAAACTTAACAGACTTTTTATCGAAATCGACCTACTTTACTACATGCAGTCACAAGAGATCAAACATGAAGTGTTGTGGAAAGCAATGCTATCAACTACGTTTGATCGAAGCGTTGCTGAAGCGATGTTTTTTTAAAGGAACATACTGGGCGTATCATCAGCAGACATCAAGTGAAAAGCGTGGTGATAAACGATGTTAAATTTTAACATATTCATTCTCTAGTCTTTAAATCTACATTTCATATTTTTATCTAAGCAGCACAGCCGTATCGTGCGTGTATATACTTACTCCATTTGGAGCCCAGCACGACCGGACATCCGGCATGCAGTGTTCTGTTGTCGTTCAGTCCACTAGGTAGGAGGTTGTACCAAAATGCAGCACCACCCTGATGAATAAAAATTGTCAAAGTCAAAATGGGCGGGTATCATTAAACAGGTAAGTGATAGATCTGAAATCGATTCAAACAGTATGACAATCAACAGTGAAATCAATGAGCACAATAATATTTATCTTGACTTTGTTAACAAAAACATGTAATTTGATGCTTATATTTTTTCAAATTAATGTAAAACTGCAAAAAAAAACCAAACCAACGTTTAACATGGTTGGTCTTTTCTCTAAGTATATAAAATTGCTAATGAATGCCCATAGCTGTTTTGGTATGTTATAAATATATTGCTAGCCTGTGTGTTACGTGTGTCCTCTTTATCCCTACTGTACTAAATTGCATGAGCAGGCGAATGAGTTGGTGTTTATCGCCTTAGCAACACTATAAGATTATATAAGACAGAAGAACATAATGAACGTGACATGAAAACAAAAAATATTGTGATGGGTGGTGTTGGAAACAAATAAGAAGTAATTTTGAAGACTACTGGAGAATGGGAGAGGTTGGTACAGACGAGTTTTTGGCCTATATGGTGCACTACTTCGCGATTAACAAATAGATTCTTTACGTTTATGAAACGGATTTTGACCTGAAAACTCCGGCGAACGGGAGCCATCCTATAAACCAAACTGGGGTACAATATACATTTTTGTCGGTATATTAGTCAGGTATGTCCTTTTTACATTTTACTATAGCAACTTTTGATTTGAAGGGTTAAAACAGAATAGCTTCAGTTTTATGCCTGACAAAGTAAAGAGTTTTGTAACTACCCAGGGGTTAATAATGAGAATAAATAAAGGCTAAGTTAAGTTTGTGAAAGACGATTGCGTTATTCTTGTACCACACTCAAGGTCTTCAGAAAAAAAGACATCAGACTTAAAAGTCATCTTTAGTCAGGATTTACCTTTATGATCATCATCAAGAATCTAGGAATCAAAACATAACAACAGAAGCAGGTAAAAACTCCGGTGTTTCGAAGTTACTACTGAATATAGATCAAGGCTGATTATTAGTACTAAGATTACCTTAACAGCAGAAACTCTTGTGTGTATTTACCTTAACAACAGGGACTCTTGTGTTTATTTACCTTAACAACAGGAACTCTTGTGTTTATTTACCTTAACAACAGGAACTCTTGTGTTTATTTACCTTAACAACAGGGACTCTTGTGTTTATATACCTTAACAACAGGAACTCTTGCGTTAATTTCTGGAAAAACTGTAGCTCCACCGACTTTTACATCATTTAACTAAAAAAAGAAAAGTAAACAATTGTGACTTCTATCAATGCTATTATAATTTGTTTCTCGTTTTGTTGGCATATATTTTAATTAACATTCATATATCTTCTCGAAATATGCATAAACAACAAATCGGTTTTTTTCACCGTTTTTATTGTCACCCACTTCCGTTTGGATATAAAGCAGTAAGCCTAAAACGTAAATACATGTACAAATAACACCCGTGTTTTGTTCTTAATAATTATCAATGTGCGCTCTGAAACGAGAATCGCCATCTTCTAAGGAGCAATATATCTAGCGAAACACAAACACCGGAAGTAAAGATAGTAACGTTTTAAAACAGAAAAGACGATAACGAAATGTGAAATAAGTGCACGTTACACAACCAACATAAACATGCGGCAATTTAAAAAAAAATCACAATGGAAACCAGTCAGTGTTCATCATGACCAGAGGTCGGTGATCACCGTCGTCTTGCATTGGCCCAAGACTACATCAATACATTTTCAATTGGCACCACAAGACTCCACTAGTTTAACCCTGCAACATTTTATATGTGCCTGTCCTAAGCCAAACCCCCCTCTTCCACTGCAACCCAGGATCCAGTACCACAAAACACAAAACGGAACGGTTTTGAGACATAATAGGGATAAAGAGATGATCACCTCAGTAAAACAAACTGTTTTTTAAAGATATTTTTCCATTGCTTCAATTTTAACATCTTTAAAAATGATCTTTCGCACTCTGTTTGAGTTTGTGTGCAGTATTCATATGTTATTTTGATAAATAAGTTTTATCAAAATACTGCAATTTGCTTGAACAAAATTTTTTTCCATGTCCCAATGAAAAAAATCATGGGAAACGCCCACTTTTAACAGGAAGAGACACCATATTTTTGTTTTATTAATGAAATTTTCATGTTATGAATGGTTTTGAAAATTGATTTAAAAGGAATGACTGTCATAAGTTTTTTTTTCATTGGGGATATGAAAAAAAAATTGTTTTGCACATTTAGTATAATCCACTACGCGGATTATATAGTGTGCAAAAAAAATTGTTATACCTCAACGACAAACAAAACTGACAGTCTTTCCTTAATTTGTAAAGTTATTGTTGTCGAGTGCCCTTGTTCCATAGTTGGTAGCTTCAAAAACCGAATGACGTGTATTTTTTACCCTCTTAATCAAATAAGGTCTTTGAGATGATAAAATCGGTTAAGATTTCAACGATAATATGTATAGCTAGCTCCAGTTCAAAGTAATCATAAGCATTATAAATAAAGGTAATTCCCTTAAATAAAGGTGAACTACAATGATAGTTTCAATTTCAAAACATGTAACGTAACATAATTATTAAAATTGAATTTTGCCGTTAAAGTATCAGACTCGCATTCCTTTCCGATGATATGAAACGAGTTTTTATTTCTTATTGATGTGAATTTTAAGATCATGAAGGGAGGATATAATTTCGCACGTAAACTGTTGTAAACATGATGAGTGTCACGTTTTAACGCTAAATTTTCTTCAATAATTTTTTATAAGTAAAACCTTAACCTTTTAAGACTTGTTAACTTAGTTTATAACCATTTCATAATAATAGCTCTGAAGGCACTGAAATCTTAGAAATTGAAATCTTTTGGGATTGCGTTACATCTCCTTTAACTTTTCTGAACTTGTTATAAATAATAGGGTACCTAAAACGTTTCGTATATAATGAAATATAGGTGCAATCTAAAATGCGACCAGCATGAGAATATAATTGTCAAAAATACCATGGATCAATAACTTATTATCAAATATCGAATTATTTGTGCAAATTAACAAATATTCGTACCATTCTGAAAATGGTCAAAATATTTCGAGACAACGTTCGACGAGGACGAAATTACCTCTTGTGGATTTATGAAATCCCTGACATGATTATGTGACTTCCAACAAATATGACATCTTCGCAATTACTGAAACATGTTTGGGCTCAAGCGTGGACGATTCAGTCAAACACGAATTAATTCCAAGTGGTTATGACTTTCTCCAACTTAATAGAGTGAACCGTCGAGGTGTAGGCATTGCAGTAATGCACAGGAAGGGTCTAGATATTAAATATCAACCATCGAATTTATTTATTGATCAGTTCGAACATATGGAACTAGTTTTGAGTCATGCAAAAACTTGTGTCAAGTTGTGCGTCATTTATAGACCACCGCCTTATTCTTTGACCAATGGAATCTTTATCTCGACCAAATCTTGACTTCTACACAAGAAGTTATCATCACCGGTGATTTCAATTTTTACGTGGACGAGAAAGATGATGCCGACGCTCTGAGATTTTTACAAACTTTGGACGATTATAATCTTACGCAGCATATATCCACATATCTACACACAATCGTGGACATATTCTTGACTTATTCATCACAAGAGCTGAATCTAATATAGTAACGAACAAGCCAAATGTTCATGATCCCTATCTTTTTGATTTAATTGGGAACCCATTTTGCGATCACCTTGCGATTCGAGTTGTGCTAGCGTTGTCAAAACCACCGTCCTTCAAAAAATTGGTATCTTTTCGAAACTGGAAAAAAGTGACCCAATCAGAATTAGCAAATGACATTGCTCTGGAAATGCAATCCGCAGAAAGTTCTTCTGTTGACGAATTAGTCGATCACTACAACTCAAATTTCCGTTCTGTTGTAGATAAGCATGCACCGCTTATCACGAAGTCGTTGATTGTTCGTCCAAACACACAATTCTACTTCGATGAGCTTCGCGAGTCGAAACGAGAGAGACGAAAAGCGGAAAGAGACTATCGTCGAACTGGACTCGAGATTCATCGTCAAATTTATAAAGAAAAGTGTAGTTTTACTGGAAAACTTTTACATCAAACAAAACAGAACTATTTTTCGAAAAAGATCGAGGAGTGCAGCAGTGACACTAAGAAGTTGTTCAAAATATCGAACTCGTTAATGGGTAAACATCGCGAGGTTATCCTATCATCTGCAGTGTCAGACACGGTATTGGCAAACACTTTTTCGACATTTTTATCAACAAAGTGGCCACCATCAGAGAAAATCTTCGTCACCGTAGTTCATATAATCGAGAGCTATCACTCACCGAAGACGTTCCATTCAGCGGTAATGTTCTATCAGATTTTTCTGTAACAAATGATGATGAAGTGATGAAAATTATATCAAAGGCGCCGAACAAAGCGTGCGAGCTTGATTCAATTCCGACCGATATTTTGAAGAATAACATGCATAATGTTGTTCCGTCAATCTGTAAGATAATTAACACTTCATTTGAGCAGGCATATGTTCCATCAACATTCAAGGAGGCATTAGTAAGACCGTTACTTAAAAAGACAGGACTAGACAAGGACGTTTTCAAGAATTACAGACCTATGTCAAATCTGTCCTTCATTTCTAAAGTTATGGAAAAAGTTGTGGTTATACGTCTCGATCAACATCTTGATAACAAACTGCTTCGTGATCCGTTACAGTCAGCCTATCGACCGCGTCACTCGACCGAGACAGCACTGCTCCGGGTAAACCATGACATAGTTGAAGCCCTAGATGGACAATCATCAGTGGTATTAGTGTTATTAGATCTCTCCGCTGCTTTCGATGTAATCGATCACACAATATTGTTTGAGCGCTTAGGATCTTCGTTTGGCATAGCTGGACAGTCACTGAAGTGGATTCGTTCATACCTTAGTAATCGACATCAGAGAGTAGTGATCGGATCAGATATGTCGGACCCTTGTAAACTACCGTTCGGCGTTTCCCAAGGATCCGTTTTGGGGCCCAAATTGTACTGCCTTTTTTCGCGGCCTGTTGGACATATATTTCGTCGCCACGGCTTCAACTATCATATCGATGCTGACGATTCTCAGGTATACATGGTACAAAAAATGTAATAAAGCCCCGAGATGACTGGGAGGATTATGTTGAGAGACTTGAACGCTGTTTGAGTGACATAAGCGCCTGGATGTCAAATAACCTACTGAAACTGAATGAGGACAAAACCGAATTGATCATTTTTACGACAAAAATTCAGTCTAAAAAGATGCCGACATTCCAACTCAAAGTAGGTGAAAGCTTGACTAAAAGTTCAACATCAGTCCGTAGCCTTGGGGTATACTTCGATCAGTGCCTTACTATGGAAACACAAAATCGCTTCAGTGGTAAAATCTTGCAACTATCATCTGTGCAATATTGGCCGAATCAGACGTTTTATCTCCACAAATGCTTGCAAAACACTCGTTAACGCTCTGGTAACCTCTAGACTGGATTACGGGAATAGTCTACTCATATGTATCAACAAGTGTCTTTTGGACAGATTACAACGAGTTCAAAATAGGGCAGCACGTCTAGTGACAAAAACAAGAAAGAACGATCACATTAGTCCTGTTTTAGCTGAACTGCACTGGTTGCCTGTAGATTTCAGACCGAAATTTAAAATTCTAGTACTCACATTCTTGGCTATACATGGAACCGCACCGGAATACTTCCGTGAACTTATACACATTAAGGAATCGAGTCAAGTGTTAAGATCGGATGGTACTTTAAGACTGGAACAACCTAGAATGCGTACAAAGACTTACGGTGAGAGGCAGTTCACTCATTCTTCGGCTATTCTTTTGAATTCTTTACCGGTAGACATTCGCCTTTCGAAATCTATTGAGTGTTTCAAGAAACAGTTGAAAACATATTTTTACAGGCTTGCATTCACTTTGTGTATTTATGCTGATTGACTAACTGTGATCGATATTTTCAGTGATTTATTATCATTATTATTTTTAATTATTTTATTTTTATTTTTTAAATTTTTTTTTTAAGTTTGAGGAATTCTACTTCTACTGAACAGTTTATTCTTTTGAATTTTAAATACTTTTATTCTTCGGTAAATAGTATTTTTATCTTTATTTTATTATTATTATTTTTTTTTTATCTTCGATGATTTTATGAGCTAAACAATTTCGTTTTTATTCTTGTATTTTCTATATTCTTATGCATTTTTTATGCATTTTTTTAAAATAACTTATGGATAAAGTTCATGTTAAATGCATTTTACATAATATATCTTTAATGATCATGTTTCCTTTTTTTAACTTTTAATACAGTTTAATTATTTTTATTTGCTATTTTGTCGTATTTTTTTACGAATTGATGTATATATATATTTTTAGTGTTTTTGTAAAGCACCTTAGAGTGGTTTTAGTATTATATAAGGCGCTATATAAATAATGTATATATTATTATTTCCCGTTCAAAGTATTTTGCGCTTCAGCAGATATTTAACAAAGACCACTAGGTTTTACCAGAATTTCGGTATACTAATATAATTCGAAATTCGAAGTATTTACTAGAGAAGATTGATATAAAACATGCTTTCAGTGAAGCACGAGATTAATTTATCTCCATGATTTATTGTTAATTTATTAAACATCGTCATAAATTCGTTGATTATTTTAGTAAACAATCACTGCATGATCACGATGATTGACAGCCAAACGCACCTGCTGACAAGGATGTAATAAAATATCCTATCGAAAACTTTGCGAAATCAATTTATCTCTTTAACAACGAGTGTTTTTGAAAAATAAATATGTTCAGAGAATTAAGCTTTCTCCTGTTTATTTTAAAAACATATCTAGCTATGGGTATTACATCTGTCAATTATAATTTCCTTCCAATAGGCATCGAAATTCTTGTCTAATAGAAATTCTTACAAAGCGAACTTGCGCACTGAGCACACCCGGTTAGAAATAAAATAAACAATTAACTTTTGGAAGTTTCTACATATGTTGGACTGTGTCCAATATTAATTTGAATTTTGGTAGAAAATGACAATAAAAAAGCACCGAGCGTTTAACTAGATCTAGGTATTGGTTGTATTTGGCCCAATCAGTATCCTTAACAAATGAACACAAGTCTTGAAAGTATCAGATTTTCACAACCTGGTTAAAGTTTAGAAACCATTGCTTACAAAGGATAGTGATGAATAAAATAAAAATTGTGACTCGAAAACAATAATTGCAATAACAAAATTATTGTAACCTTATCAAAACCATTCATATACAGCCAGTTGACGTCGAAAACGACACATGTTTTAAGACTAGAAAAAATATATAATTTTTGGTAGTAGTTTTACTCGTTTAATTAAATAATAAATGAATTGACGGAATTTTTCATCGACAAGAAAGTTATTCTTTAACAATCACAAATGTACAAACAATCCATTTTTATCAAAATATTTGCAATGTAAATCGAATGTTCATTTTGATATTGAGTTTATTAACTTTAACACAAATAGTATTGAGTTATTTTAATAAAACAAAATGTTTATTCTTATAGAATTCACACAAGGATGAAAATAAAGATAATAACAAAATTACCGAACTTTGAGGACCAATCTCAATGTCCAAGAGAAATGACAAAACATGAAAGACACACCGGAATAGTCAAAGATCGCAATGGTTCTGACTTGGTACATGCATTTCAAATGAAATGGTGGGTTTAACCAGGTTTTATGGCGCGCCAAAAACTCCCTCTCCCATTGCTATCTTAGGGACCGGTAGTTATACACAACGCTACACGGTTGTGAAGATATAATAGGGATCATTAGATGATCATCTCAGTACAACAATCAGCATAACATTAATCAAAACAAACATTAACCAATACGTTCAACTTTATTTTGAATTTTTCCACCAGTGGCTGATAAAGAAGGAAAAAAAATTTAGGGACCGTATGAGACGCCTTTTCTTGTAACCTTGGTCTTAGAATCGGTCACGGAGACAGTGGTGTCGAATCAAAAATCAGAAAAAAGGGTTTTGTACAGTTGCAATAAAAAAAAATCAAGGAACATTATGACAACTAAAATGGAACCTTTGAGTAGGTACAATGTGTGTTTATGTGTGTGTGTATTTAATCGGTATTTTTTGACGTCCTGGGTATTTGTTTATGTGTGATGTATCAGCTTTTACTTGGTAACCTAATAACTCACATAGAACATCCAGGTAGCAATTCTGTCGCCCGAGCCGCGAAGTTCTGGTGAATCGTTTTGATTGTCTGGTGCCCATAGCGGGTTGTCCTTAAAAGGAAAAGCAATTCAATTAATATCGAATAATTAACTTGTGGAGCACATATGTATTGTATTTTGTAAGGCATACAAAATGCATAATCATAACATTAAACTGTAAATAGAATCCCCCTTAAATGATTTAGTAATACTGTCTACCATATGACAAAGGTATCTTTTATTACAAGAGGAATAATGCTGGTAACAATAGAATGATTCAGAAGCAGAAGGGGCTTTCTATATGAAAGACAAACAACGATTAAAAAAGAAGGACTAATTGTGACAATAAACTCACTGTGGCATCTATCATACAATAAATGAACCATGAAATACAAAATTACACAATACAAAAATTTAATTCAAACTATGCATTCTAGTATATGAATAGACCCTGTAACACGAACATTAACTATGATTGAAGTTTTCATAGTTTTTTTGGTAAGGTCAATTACAATCATCTTTTTCAAAGGCAATCATAATATTCTTACTGTTCCTTTCGGCAGATTTCCTAATCTATTTTATATATATTTTTGAAATCCAGGTTTATATTTTTTTATAAGGCTATCTAACAATTAAGTACATACGAATGCATCTAGATGTGGATGATACATTCCTCCTACTCCGTAGTTGACTATCTGAAAAGCTTCAGTATTACTTTTGATCATAGAAGACTTTGTAGCTAGCCCTGTTAGTAACCCTACACGGAGAGTACATCGTTCTATAGTACCAGTTTGGTCATATAACCAGGACCTACAAAACAGATTTAGATATACAATAATAAAATAGCGATACAAAATTAAACGATGAAGGCTATACAATTGGCTACGCCAGATGCATGTTTCCTTTATTGACAATTCATTAAAAACGCTCTATTCAAACGACTGTAAACGCAAAACACTATATACACAGGGAATTTTGTAAACATTAATTTAGTGTTCAAAAATTGATATTGAAATATTGCTAATTAAAATTCGATTCATAATCTTAAATATTTGTATGTGTAACAAAAAGTTTAAAAGGGTTTAATTTATTATTTCATAACTGCGTTTCAATTGTAGTTGTGATTTGATGTTGTTTGATACTTCATGCTGTTTGCTTTCCTGTTAACCGGCATTTTTGGGACTCGAATGTCTAATTGATGGGTCGATGCGTCTTGAAAACAATACAAAGTTGTATGGAACATTCCACCATCCTATTTTGGTCGTCCTTACAAAAGGAGACTTTTATCTTCACCATTTAAGTCAAAAATCTTGATGGGACACAATTTACTTGATAATTATTGTTAACACAGAATATGTTAAGCAGTCTATAGATTTCAAGTTCAATTTCAGTACTTGATCTTCATTTCTAGTATTGTTTAGATAATTGTCTCTTGATATCAAAACAGACACGATCTTATTTTTTCTTAATTGTCTGCAAGGCAAATTAACCGAATTTATACTGAATTTCTTTAAATACTGATCACTTCGAATGTGCAGTAAATTATCTCAGTATGAGTCTTAGGAAAAGAACAATTTTACAAAAGGGGCTTACACAGATTTCCTCGGCAGAGAATCATGTCTGACACATAAATTGCTAACACAATTATGTGTAGTATGTTGCTCCTCGGTTGTTGTCTCACTCAAGCATGAGTGATTGCGTGACTTTGTGTTTTACGCTCGTGCAACGCCATATAGGTTATTTACAGCCGATACTCACTCAAGCAATCTGATGGACAACATCAAGCACTTAAAGTCAAATATGGGATTTCTTTCTCTTAGATGGGTACAGATGATGGTTTGTCATACGGTTTTGTTTTGTCTTCCCTTAATGGATTGACCTTTGGCAGCACGTCGGTCTTGTTATAGCAAGCAGGAACAAATGACTGCTTACTCTTACGGAGCACCCGATTTCACTCTCATAACGAACCGAGTTCGCGTTGTTGATTGTTATTTAGTTGTTTTTGTACTTGCGTTTTGTACTGTCTCTTTCTTTTTGTTGTTTTCGTTTTGATTTTGTCATTTCGGACTTTTGACATTCAGATACCCCATTGGTATCACTGCTTCATTATGGCACCACAATATTAAAACAACAAAAATCGTAAAAGTATATTTTAAGAAAGTAAGCTACATAATTATATACATGTTAAAAGCAGGGATGAAAAAAATATTTTGAAAAAGTAATAAAACATTGAAAGAATTCAGTACACTGAAATACAAATGACAACAAAGTTCCAAACAATAAATTTTGCTACGCCTGGCGCGCGTTTCGTCTATTCAAGACTCATCAGAGGCGATCTACCAAAAATATTGAAAATGCCAAACACTGTATGAATATGAAGAGCATAGAACAGTATAGCCAAAAATACCAAACTGAGGAGTCAAATTATTACTAAGATATTCAACCTATGTCTGGGGTAGGAAGATCCTTAGGGTTTAGACAGTTTTGAAATTTAAACGGATAATTTAAAGCTTTGATGTTTTCTCCAACTCAAAAGTGTTGGTGCCGGAGCGGGCTAACCTCGGGGAATTTAAACTCCACCAGCAGTGTAAAAGAACACTGATAAAATATTTGCGCTTTCTTCACAACAACTGATTTCATTACCTCAAAATGCAATGAAAAGATCAAACAGCAAAAATACAAAAGCAGATAGCAAAGTCAAAAGCATTAAACGAAACAAATAAGCTACAAAGAATTGAAAATCTAATTCTTTTGAAAGGACAAGGTATGATAAGAGCCCAATTTTGCCCCCAAATTTTGAATTGTTTAAAATGAGCTAAAAGTATGTTATAAATACGTTAAATTAGTTCAACTTTACTATATCAGCTTGATTTTGTTAAAAGTCATCCATTGTGATGTTAAATAATGACCCAAAGTGGCCTAAATATTGTAAATTGTTGAACAAGAGGCTCCCAGGAGCCTGAATCGCTCACCTGACAAATGTGCCTGAAGTAAAGGTTATAAGGCAAAATCTATTTAATGTTGAAAGGGTCATAAGATTAATAAGGGGGTCATCTGACAATATGGTGGATCTAAAGGTGCTGATCACTTTTGTTCTCAATCAAAATCTAAAAATCTGTCACCCTTTTTGAGTTATTTGCAAAAAAATGCAGTTTAACCAAATGTTCTATTTTTAGCCACAGCGGCCATGTTTTACAACCAATCAAAAATCCCCACTACAGTTCTTTACACCTAATAATAATAAGCAATAATACCAAGTTTGGTTCCATTTGGACTTAAAGTGTCAGAGGAGTTAACATTTTCAATATATGGAAATGCAGTTAAAATGCTCAATTTTGACGTTCCAAGGGCAATAACTCCTCAAAGGAAAGGTCCTACAACGTTGACCCTGTTACAAATTTTGTAGATCTTGATGAGCTAAACAAAATGCAATTTAAATTTCTCAAATATCTTGTATAGTTTTAAAGATATTGAGCTAAACAGGTGCAAAATTTGCAAAAAATCCACAAAAAGGGCAATAACTCCTACATGGGTTGTTGGATTTTCTTCAAAATTTCAGAGCTGGTAGATCTTGAGGTGCTGATCACTTTTGTTCCCAATCAAAATTTTGAAATCTGTCACCGTTTTTGAGTTATTTGCAAAAAACTGCATTTTACCCCTATGTTCTATTTTTAGCCGTGGCGGCCATGTTTTATGACCAATCAAAAATCTCCACATCAGTTCTATACACCTAATGCTAATAAACAACTATACCAAGTTTGGTTCCATTTGGACTTAAAGTGTCAGAGGAGTTAACGTTTTCAATGTAATGAGGAAATGCTGTTAAAATGCTAAATTTTGACGTTCTAAGGGCAATAACTCCTAAAAGGAAAGGTCCTACAAGGTTGACCCTATTACATATTTTGTAGATCTTGATGTGCTTAACAATATGCAATTTAAATTTCTCAAATATCTTGTATAGTTTTCAAGATATTGAGCTAAACAGGTGCAAAATTTGCAAAAAATCCACAAAAAGGGCAATAACTCCTACATGGGTTGCTGGATTCTCTTCAAAATTTCAGAGCTGGTAGATCTTGAGGTGCTGATCACTTTTGTTCCCAATCAAAATCTAAAAATCTGTCACCCTTTTTGAGTTATTTGCAAAAAAATGCAGTTTAACCAAATGTTCTATTTTTAGCCACAGCGGCCATGTTTTACAACCAATCAAAAATCCCCACTACAGTTCTTTACACCTAATAATAATAAGCAATAATACCAAGTTTGGTTCCATTTGGACTTAAAGTGTCAGAGAAGTTAACGTTTTCAATGTAATGAGGAAATGCTGTTAAAATGCTAAATTTTGACGTTCTAAGGGCAATAACTCCTAAAAGGAAAAGTCCTACAAGGTTGACCCTATTACATATTTTGTAGATCTTGATGTGCTTAACAATATGCAATTTAAATTTCTCAAATATCTTGTATAGTTTTCAAGATATTGAGCTAAACAGGTGCAAAATTTGCAAAAAATCCACAAAAAGGGCAATAACTCCTACATGGGTTGCTGGATTCTCTTCAAAATTTCAGAGCTGGTAGATCTTGAGGTGCTGATCACTTTTGTTCCCAATCAAAATTTTGAAATCTGTCACCGTTTTAGAGTTATTTGCAAAAAACTGCCATTTACCCCTATGTTCTATTTTTAGCCACAGCGGCCATGTTTTAGGACCAATCAAAAATCCCCACATCAGTTCTATACACCTAATGCTAATAAACAACTATACCAAGTTTGGTTCCATTTGGACTTAAAGTGTCAGAGGAGTTAACGTTTTCAATGTAATGAGGAAATGCTGTTAAAATGCTAAATTTTTTTTAAGGGCAATAACTCCTAAAAGGAAAGGTCCTACAACGTTGACCCTATTACATATTTTGTAGATCTTGATGTGCTTAACAATATGCAATTTAAATTTCTTAAATATCTAGTATAGTTTTCAAGATATTGAGCTAAACAGGTGCAAAATTTGCAAAAAATCCACAAAAAGGGCAATAACTCCTACATGGGTCGTTGGATTTTCTTCAAAATTTCAGGGTAGGTAGATCTTGAGGTGCTGATCACTTTTACCCTATGCCAGAATTTTGATATCTGTAGCCGTTTTTGAGTTATTTGCAAAAAACTGCATTTTACCCCTATGTTCTATTTTTAGCCGTGGCGGCCATGTTTTACGAGGAATCAAAAATCCCCACATCAGTTCTAAGCACCGAATGCTAATGAACAACCATACCAAGTTTGGTTGCAATTGGACTTATGGTGTCAGAGGAGTTAACGTTTTAAAAAGTTTACGGACGACGGACGACGGACGACGGACGACGGACGACGGACGGACGACGGACGCCAAGTGATGACAATAGCTCACATGACCCTTCGGGTCAGGTGAGCTAAAAACTGTAAAAAACCTGTAAATTCTGAGTGCTTTTTGGCACATTTAACTATGAGCCGCACAGAGTACCACTACAATAATTTGTGTATATGATCATTATTGATATAGAAACAAAACACAAAAATATCGTTGTGGTACTCCGTGTGGCTCATAGTTAAATTTGCCAAAAACTACTAAAAATTTGCATGATTTTAACAACTTTTCACAAAAATGACATTTTCACTTATTTGATGACGTCACTGTGACATAATACACAAGATTTAGTCAAAATAAATGTTATTTCACTATACCTTGTTCATCTAAGAACTGATCTAGATTAGTTTAACCTCAGTTCACTTATTAAAAAAAATGGTAAAGAAGGGGGCAAAATTTAGCACTTATCATATCTTGTCCTTTATATTAAAAATAATTTGATTCTTTAACATTATCATGGCACGTGGATTTTCATGTCTGATATGCACGGTTTATAAGATCCCATCGGGTGGAGTTTTTTAACCAAGTCGTCTGGTAAAGTCCTCAAAATTTATCCGTGCCGGATGGTCGAACAATTAGAGTGGGTAAGGCACAGAAAAAAACGGGTCAGAGTTTTTTTTGTATAACTGACAATATCCGTTATCATTGGTCAATTATATTTTTGGGGGGTGCAAGAGATCACGAGCCAATGACCCACATTAAGCAGTTTTTGTAAATCTGTATTCCTTTGTCCATTTGTTCAAAATTCAAGAGTATTGTATAATGTCAGTATTCGAACAATGTTTACAGTCTGAGAGTATTTTATGTTCCAACCGGATCTATGTTTCTGAATATTTAGAAATATAAAGATATCTAACCGTGTATTTTTTGTTTCCATCCAGCTCTTTATTTTCAAATACTCGTAATGAGGTCAATTCAATATAATATATGCTATACATGTAATATAGGCTTAAACCGGACTTACGTTTGACTTATTCGTATGGAATCAGCTACACTTCTGTAATTGTTGTCAGAAATTATGGTTGATCTTTCAAACTACGAGAAAATACAAGTACACGCTATAATACTTCTATACTCCAAATGAACCATATGTGAATGTTCCACTTGTAAAATCAGGTAAAATTTCCATGTCTGTCATTTTCAACTAATCGAGCTACGCATTACAGTGACATGATTTTTGCACTGAATTTACAGCCACATTGGCATAAAGTTCATGCCAAAATATAAATACATGAAAAGAAGTGGTATAAATTTCATTATTTTAATTACTATAAACAATTGTCATAACAATCATTTGATATATTAGCTTTGTATGAAAGACTTGAGTGCTTTAGCTGTGCACAAAAATGATGCGTGGAACAATTGCCTGTTTATATACGTTCAACTTCTAACGTCTTGTCTTTTGATGTTCCCATAACTCTGATTTCTTATTTCACGTTGCGTTTCAAAATTGTAAGTATATTTAATAAGCATAACTGCTTTTTGTTTGTAATGTTTAATCTCTGTCTGTTCAATTTACTAAATGTGATATTATGGTATTTATTTCCTTTTATTATGACGAAAAATTAAAAGCATTAATTTCAGAATAAGACAAATCAGTAAATTTGATTTTTTGGTAAATACACTACAAATGTACTACTTAACATATTTTGTTCTTATCTGCTAAAAACCTGCATTTACGTTATTTATATTTTATATTCTAAATCTTAGCGATATAAGAAAATCATTAACTTTTAAAACAAGCATCACATTTTTGTACCCCTTTAATATTCAGGGTATGATTTTAACTGTTTTAATGCACTACTAAACTGATTTAATGCGTATTCATGGTAAATGGTTTTAATACGATGTAAATTTAGTTTAATGTATTTATTTACAGGCATTTTTATGGATATAACTGAACTCATAGTCATGCAAACCGATCTTTTATGATGTATTTTTCTACGTTTAACCTTTCTTAAGTTATAATGATTTTGTTACGACTTTAGTTGCTCGAATTCTGAATAAAATACTTACGTTTGTTGCCATACTTACAATTACTAGCATCATTATTTGATAGTGTTACTTTTTTATACAAACACTGACCCTACATTTCATTTGAAATGCCTTTAAGTCAGGACCATTGCGATCTATAACTATTCTGGTGTGTCTTCCATGTTTTGTCTTTTCTCTTGGACAAGTTCGGTAATTTTGTTAATAACTTTATTTAAAAATATACAAAATATCAAAGCCGGTTAAAAAATAGGTTATACCTAATACAATATTTAGGGGTGTAATCAACCTGACCTTCACGATTATCAGCAAGACTCATTTAAAGAACTTGAGTCAAACATGTGTTTTTTTTTAACTATTTTGGAGCATCTTAAAAGCACAAATACATCGTTTTTCTCTCAAAAAGTGTCAGAAAAACATGACAGTCATGAAGTATATTTTAATTATGTTTAATATAACCAACAATAAATTCAAAACGAGCACAGCTATCACATTTACAGTTGGAATCAGTTCTTACATCTCTTTACAACTGTCAGGAACCTGTTTTAAGTTTGTTCTGTTGACAGTTCTAGAACAGTCTTAGAACTGTCAGAGCTAAGAACTGTTTTGTCCTACGCTCTTACCGATTTAGAAATGTTCATGTATTTAGCTAGGGAAAATATATTAAGGGAAGATGATGAAATAAATAAATAACAGTAATCTTACGAAAGTACTAAGACACTTGTGATTTTTTAATGCCAGCCTATAACGTAATATAGAACTGTCTTGGCGTAGAGCAATTTAAGAACTGTCAGGGGATAAAAAGATGTGAAAGAATGTCATGAATAATAATAGTTTATGACCTTTTTATGATCACCGCAATATCCCTATTGTGTCTCACAAGTATGTTGTGTTCTATGGTCATTACCAGATCCTAAGATCGCAATGGAAGAGGGAGGTTTGGCGCCATAAAACCTGGTTTAACCCACCATTTCGTTTAAAATGTCTGTACCAAGTCAGGACCATTGCAATCCACCAATTCTCCGGTATGACTGATTCGTTTTTGTCATTTTCTCTGGACTATGAGATTGATCATTCAAGTTCGGTAGTTTTGTTATTACCTTTTTACCCCAGAACTGTCAGGTACAAGAACTGAATGGACGTATAATAGTTCTACAACTGTCAGCTGTAGCCTGACGGTCGGTTGAAATGTTAGAACAAAGCTCAATCGTATGGTTTTTTTTGTTTTTTTCTTTGTTTTTATTTCTCACATTACGTTTAGAAAGTGCAAATCCATACGAATAAAAGCAAAATAATTTTATTTCATTTGATAAAATCAATTTTTTAAATATACGTGTATTGTATTTAAAAGTTATGTAACACATCTTATTGTCGCACATCCTGCTATTAAGACTAACATTTTGGTGATATTTTTGGTTATTTGAAATTTATCTTCTACGCTTTCAACTTTGTTTATGAGGAATTTGATTTATATGCTAGTTTTCTGCTTTTAATGACCTTATAGTTTTTAAGTTATATTTTGTTGCAAGAAAATAACATCACATTGTATAATTAAATGTATTTATAATTTAATCATAATGAAAATTGAATGTATTATTTTAATGGTTAAAGGTCGGTTGCATTTGAGAGTATGTACGATTTGTTTGTTTAATAATCGTTTTTGGGGTTCCGTAGGTTAAATCAAGAAATCATTTATAAAATGAAATGAAATAAAAATCTCATTTGCATAATTTATGCATTAAAATCTTACATCTTTGCATTTATAAAATTTAAATTTGAAATAAGCGAGCATTAAATTTATATGGTTTTTTTTTCAAATATAAACATTATTATTATACCGTTATCAAATTTAATAGACGAGTAAAAATGATTTAAAACCAAATTAATTCTAATATGATGTAAATCTATCTTTATACTAACATTTATACGCTAATTTTAGGTATATTACCAAAATAATTGTCATGCACCCTGTCGTTACAACTTTTATCTTCTTTTTTATTTCATTTTGTGTCTTTGTTTGTTATGGGTATTTACATAATTTCTGCTCTCTACCCATTTATGGCAATTTCATGATGTATATGATTCAAATTCAGTTGGTGGGCTGATTTGTGAATCAATATTAGGTTTATTACTCGAATTGTAATTTATATATTGTAGTTATTTTTTTAGAACACACATTAGGGTATACAAGTTTTATGAGGAGACTAAAGATAAAAAATCTAAGCTAGTCAAAATTTTAATTATTCATTTTCTCTCAGGTTGTCATTCTCTGCAGGTGTTTGTTATTATTTGACACCCAGGTTATTTATGATGGTGCCCAGTTTAAAATTAAAATTTGATATGTTGCAAGTGTAAAATATAATAAACCTCCTGAAGGGAATGGAGATGCATAACAATATTTTTATAACTCTATATTTAAAAGATAATATTCTTATATCTTGTGATTTTTGAATTGAATTAATAAACAATTTTAAACATAGCATCAAATAATTTGAACTATTTTCAAAATCATCGCACATTTGTTAGTTACATTCAATACTTAAATTGCTTTGATGCTGCTGGTATGAGTAAATAAATTTTTATCATTAGCATCATTTAATCACTTATTTAAAACTACATTAAATATTATCGTTGAAATTAGTACTATTATTGAAAATAAATAGGTTTCAAATTTCATACGCTATTTAAATTTGAAATAAAAAAATGATAGGTTTGCGCCTCGTTTTCAAGAGTATATGTTCAAAAGTATTTCAATTTCTACAGAACATGTCTAACAGAAAATTCTAATTTATATGCTAAAAGTAAAAATAATGCGCTGCAATTAGTCAGACGCTAGCACAATATGATAGCAAGGCAACAAATTATTTTCACAAATACGTATATGAAAAAAATGCGAACGTTCATTAAAATGAAAATGTTATGTTAAACCTACACATTTTGAACAAAGAAAAATCAACTTTTTGATAACTGAAGTTACATAATTTGTTATATAGAAATAAAGAAAAAAAATGAACCCAAAGACAACCTGATCCTTTACCATACCGAAAGCGCAGAAGCCAAAATGATCGAAATAAAGGAAAAATGCATGCAGTGCATAGTTTCACCTCAAATTTAACGCATGCTCAATTGTACTCACGTCTGACTAACGCGCACATTATCAGGAGCAGGAACCGGAACTACATTTATGATTGTTGATCTTGAAAACTGAATTGAATAAATATCGAAACAACATTTATATACGAACTGATTATATTGGCAACATTATATCATATTGTCTTTTTCATTCGAACATTATAGTCAAGACATTCATAAACATGTATGTTTTTATTATTGGTGATTTATCGCACTAGCTCGTTAATTTTGTTCCTATCTTTATTTCTAACATTGTTTGAACAGGATACTCAAGATTCAAAATAATACAGTGTTTTTTTTGCTTAAGACCAAAACAAAATATATGTTTGTTTCCTGCTTCCTGCTCTTGAAAATTAGGGTAGGTAGGTAGAATTTTTTTTTATAAAACTATTCTACATTGAGTCAATGGGGAAGCAATCCAAACTTTAACGGTGCTTGTTTCACAATGCTAATAAAAAACTTAAGTGTAGGGCCAACAAATTAAGTAGGTAGGGAAGCAGGAAACAGACATATTTGTTTGGCCTAATGTTGAATATACTTTATTCACTCTAGTATTGGTTTAAAGGGACAAAGATAAACATATTGGACATTTAAATATTGAACAAAGGCATAATCAGAAGACATAGAAAACAAAAGATGAAAAACATATGGTTACGTGTAACACAAGAGAGGATCGGACTGCAAAAAGAAAGACTTAGTACTTACCATTTTACTTCCTTCCATTTTCAAAATTTCTGCTTCAGCGTCAGATATGACGTCATGGAAGAGGATAACCTTGGGGTCGTTGTTGACAACTTCCATCTTTCCTTTGTATATAGGTATACTTGTATTACTTAAATAACAGAACAGTTTTGATAAACTTTTATTGCTCTGCAATGAGAAAAAAATATGTTAAAGAACCAACTAAAATTAAAAGCGATGTCGAATATCGAACAGATGAATGCTTCATTTTAAGAAAGGTTCAGTTGGTGAAACTGCGTAACGGAAGATGTTCAAGAAGACCAGCTAACAGGGAAGAGAACGGTTATTGTAAACCGAAACACTGAAATTAAACACCACTGACATGTATCGACTCGGTACATCAACTTCAAAAGCAATGGTTGGTAAAACCATGTTATATGACACCAATTTGCCGCCTTTCAATAGGTAAAGGTAGGACATAATTTTAAACATTTTAATAAAAAGGGAAATGGTTATTTCAGTACTGCACAAAACCAAACTTAATTAAAACATCCATGATTCGCACCCTCTGCTAAAAGTTCGAATGTTTTGCCCATCGTTGATAATATAAAACATTTAATGATAATTGTATAAACATTTTTTTGCCCTGCCAACTTTGTTGGGGGCATATAAGTTTTTTTTAGGCACGTTCATCAATCCGTCAGACAGTCACACTTTAGTTTTTCGCACTTTTTTCGACATCCTTTCATATGTTCCAAAGATTTATGATATGTGAGTCTACCATTATGAGTTACAGGTCAAGTTTGAGTTTCGTTTTGGTCCACCGATTTTGACCTTAATTATGGCTCTTGAACTTAGCAAATTTTGTAAAAAAAACAACAGTTTTCCGCTCTTTTTTCGACATCCTTGCATATATTCAAAACATTTTTTTATGTGAGTCTACCATGATGAGTTACAGGTCAAGTTTGAGTTTCGTTCCGGTCAACTGATATTTGCCAGCGGGGCATGCGTGTCATTTAGACACATTTGCTTGTTTATTTTAGACATATGTTACCCAACCAAGCATGCTATATCACCTTCGTAACGACTTAATCTTGCGTTTGAAATTTAGGTTGATTTTTGGATTTTTGGTGTAAGCAGATGATATTATTACTACCGGGTCATACATTCAAATGAAAGAGGAACGTTTGGCGTCATAAGTCTTGGTTTAATTCACCATTTCGTTAGAAGTGCATGGTGCATGAACGATGTTACAAAATGCATTTAATAACATTGTTTAAAAACTTTCTGTACGTTTATTACTGGCTGTGTTTTTGTCTTGATTATCAATTAAAACCCAATGGGTATACCGCTTTGTCTCGTTTACAGTTAATTTTCCTTTTCAGATATTATGATTCTGCCACTTTCAAAACTACACTCAAACAAACCTTATGTAACCAATGTAGGTTTTTATCACTTACAGTCGCGGAGGGAAAACCTCTACTATTTACTTTTTTGTCACTCTTTAGTTATAAGTGTAAAAAGCGAGCAGTAACACAACAAATTCATTATATGTGTTTTCAAAAAGTAAACTATTTTCTAAGAAGCGTCAAGTTGGTTACTTATTTTCCTTATTTGAATAAGGAATAAGTAACTAGTTACTTATTCTTTATTCTAAACAAACAATATAGTATATCTATTTTCTCAACCTTTTCTATTTATTAGATTAATACAAATAAAGATAGCTATTAAGACAAGATTTATTTCCATTAGATTAGTGATCGAGGGTATTACACTGAGATTATTTCTTGTGTATATTGTTATGAATAAAACGATTATTCATTTATTGTATCCAATTAAAAAGTAACAATAAAGACATCAAAATGATTATTTATTTCATGATTTTAATGACCCATACTTGATTAAAGAGAAGTTTTTTGTAAAGAATGAAAAGGAAAGAAGCAAAATGGCACCAATGGGGCATTCAAGTGGTAAAAGTCTGAAAGGGCAACGATGAAACCGGTAAACACGAACAAAAACAGCACGAAGAAGCACAAAACACAAAATCAACCGAAATGAAATCAACAACGCGGACTCAAGTCGTGCCAAGAGTGAACTCAGGTGCTCCAGAGTTCACCTGAATACCTACAACAAATTGGCGGTTACCTTGTAACTTTAAAGTGTTTTTTTTTTCAGAAAGTACAAATGTTGGACTCTAGAGTTTGTACCACAATTTTTACTAGGATTTTTTTTCTTAATTTCAGGCAAATTAGATATTGAAATTCTATTTCTTAAAGATACTCGATGATTTTCTGAAAGGAACGGCTACCCACTTTCTATTTGACCTTTTAATCTAAACGTTAAGGCTAATTAATGGGCCGAAATAACAAAAATCTATAATAAAATTCTAATCCCTGCAACATTATTGACGTTTTCCTGGTTCTATGTTAAAAATTGACACGATAATTACTCATAAACATTAATATTTTTTATATAAAGAATTTGTTTACAAGTGTCTTGGGATTTAAGAATAAGCAGCTTAATAAGATATATGACATAGCTCAGACAAAATTCCAAATATATCGTAGATATGCTCATAACCTCTTTTATTTATGAAATCCAATCTTTTAGTAGAACGCCTCTGATGAGTCTTGAATAGAAGAAAAGCGAGTCATGCGGTTTAAAAAAATTGTCAGGGACTCTGTTGTAATTTTAATTTTCATTTTCATTGATTTTTTAACCTCCTAAAACTCCTCGTTCCGAATCATATTTAGACCATTATTATTCTAGTGACCACCTTATTTATCAGAAGTCATTTATCGCCATGATCGTACCTTTAGTTCATCCACTAACATCTTATATATGAGGTTTCTTATCCTGATTATCATAAATCTACTGATCATTTTATATGTGGCTTTCCTAAGCCAGGAATCTCTGTCGAAGCTTTTGTTTGTCCCTGTCATATAGTTGTACGTCCAGAAATTGGTCTTTTTTTGCTGATTATTTTGAAATTGGTATTGAATCTAACGTATTGTATATTTAGCCTTGGGCCAATGCAAAACGGCGAGCAGCGACCTCTGGTCATGTTTAACACTTCTGGCTGCTCTCCGTTGTAATGTTCTAAATTGCCGTCTCTTTATGTTTGTTGTGTCGCTTACACTTATTCCTCATCTCATTATCGTCTATATATACCTATATGTAATACATGCAGAGCTGTCTATTGACCCAGTGCCTACTTAATACTGGATACATCCCACTTTGATTTACACATATTTACCTTAACATTATCTCTACAAAGACGTTTATAATTATCATCTTCCTCTACATGAGATATTGGTAGTTCCTTCAACTCTTCTGATGAGTTAGAATTTGATTTATAAAAATTATAGTCCAGATCGATATCTGCATACCCTAAAATAGAAATAAGCTTTACAAAAGAAATCCAGGCAGTACATTTTTGCTATGTCTAATCTAAAAATTTCAAGAGGACCAAATAATCGACATCCTCAACTTTCTTAATTATTTGTTCAGTTTGGCTGATGTGTTTTTTTCAGCAAACAATAGGTATTCCAATGGGCACTAATAGTGCACCTATGCTTGCTGATTTGTTTCTTAGTTCATATGAAGCAGACGTCTTACAATCACTTTCATACAAATAGGTCGCAGACTAGCTCTTTTTTAACCTTATGTTCCTTTATATGTATGATTTTTCCCTAAACAATCCTCGATTTTGATGACTTTTTCTATTTGATATATCAACGGGAACTTGAGCTTAAAGACGCAAAGGGATTCTATGAGGCCTGCTACTTCATTAGATCTACACCTCGAAAAAAAAACTGGAAAGACTTAAAACAATTCTCTATGCTGACTTCACATTTCCAATGGTCAACTTTCCCTTCTTGTGTAGCATCATTCCGTTCGCTCAAGCTTATGATGTTTACGCATCACACTTGATTCGTTATTTCAGAGCTTGCAAGACAAATACATTTCCTCTGCAGAGTGTCAAGACTGACACAAAAATTGCTAAGGCAAGGTTATGTTGCTCTTCAATTAAGAAATTTATTACAATACATCATTCGCTAATAGAAACATATGGAATTTTATTTCTTAGATGAGTGCATATATTGGTTTGGCTTAGATTTTTTTGTGTCTTTCTTTACTGAGGTTGACACAGTGAATTGACAATAGGCAGCGACAGGGATGTGATATAGAAACTTTTCACTCTTCCATAGCACATGAGTTCACTCTCTTTACGAATTGATTTAGAGTTTTTTTATTTCTATTCGGTTGATTTTGTGCATTTTTAATGCATGTTTTGTGTTTCTTCTTGCTGTTCTCTTTCGTGTTAACCTGTTTTGTTGTTGTTTATTTGGACTTTTGACACTCGAATCCCCATTTGCTTCTTTAAAAGACTCATTGATCATGCAATGAAAATTACTAAAAAAAGCCAAACACCATAAGAATATGAGAAGCGTAGAATGTTATTTTATTAAAATAAATTTGAACTTGAATCTTTTTTATAGGTTTTCCAATTATAGTTTCCCATTGACTGCAACAATTACCCCCCCCCAAACACTTCGCTCGTCATAGTAGTAGAATATGAAAATGACCAAACTAAACAAGTTTAAAATTACCAAGTGATTATATTTTTAGTAGTTCAGAGAAAACTGAATTACTTATTCATTTTCCAGACATAAAAAGTATTTCATCTTCAGTAGGATTTTGTGTTTGTTTTCGTGTTAAATCTGTAAAGTCGTCATCACGATTTCAAGTAAAAAAAATATCTATAAGTGTTACCAAGAGTCAAGCAATAAAATCACTTGACAAATTATCGCGACAATTATCGCAGAGTGTAGATAAAACAAGAACTTTTAGTGGTCTCTCGTTGTAGAACAACGGTACCAGTATGGTTACTCTTTATGGTCTTTCATTCTAAATAAACATCATTGTATCTCTTTTTGGACCATAATAAGTATACAATTATTCATAAATTAGATTATCAACGTTTTATAGCTCCAGGTATTGAAAGAAGCAAAGGAACACATGGGGTATCCGAATGTCAAAAGTCCGAAAGGGCAGAAACAAAACCAGTAAACACCAACAAGAACGGGACAAAAACAGACAACATGTAAAACATGGAAACACAAAATAACTGAATATCAATCAACAACGCTAACTCAAGTCAAAACGAGAGTGAACTGCTATCAAACGTGTAGTTTCAGTAAAATAGATTTTCAGCAACACAACTTAAATAAGATATCATTCTTTTGGTTTGCCTTTACCATGTTTACGTTTTGATCATTTTGAAATTGAATATCAACTTAAGGGTAACTGGGATGCACCAAGAGTTAAATGTCTATATTTTAGCTTTTTTTAATCAAAAAAGATTTTACAGCTATTTTGTATCTTTCTGTTGTCGTTCCTTTTGCACAGTTTCGCCTTATCCTTAGGATTCATTTCTTAGCCTCTCATAAAAATATGAAAAATAATTCATAAGAAAAAAAAACCTGTCACGTATATGATTTTTATATATTCCCAAGATAATAATTGTCTTATAATTCAGTGTTTATTATCCATAGAAAAGCTGCGGAGGTGCTGCTCTTTTTATGAAATTTGCTCTCTGATTCCACAAAGAAAAATATTAAAGAAACTTTACGATCAGAAACAGCAGTTGAAGGGATTTAAAGTTCCCGATATTTAGATTATTTTGAACTACTCAAAATAATAAATATATGCAGTGTCATTCACACCAAAGCAGTAAGGCAAGTTTAAAAATAAATTCAAGTTTACAGTAACGGTTATTCTGACTAATTTGACCATAGAGCCCGAAGTATGTTTTGCCTAAAGCGATCTTCTAGTAAAAAAACCCACTTCAGATCCATGTTGGTTTGAGCTCTCTGCACTCACCGCTGCTTTAAAGTTAACTAAAAAGGTCGTGATTTTTTTACTGCTTTTAAAGCAGTCCTGTCTTAGTGACATTTTCTGTCAAGTAACATTTGTAACAATTGTGTTCTTAATTATGTTCAATGATATTTTGATAAACTTACCTATATTTGCCATATCATGTAATACTTCTGCTGCTCGCGCTCGCATTCCCGCCTAAAAAAGATGCAATTCTTAAATATCAATTAAAAGCGATAACAAAATTTAATATTTTTAATTACACACAACACAAATAATTTCAACAGATAATTAAGGGGCTTGCTATTCTTGATTGGTACATGTTATAAGGCACTTATCCGTTGCTTGAAGTTCATACAATGATCACATAAATCAATTCAAAAAAAAGAGAACAACAATCCAGATAGAATGTCTGAATTTCAATTAATATTTCTGCAGATGTACCACACTTTGATAAGGACAAGCACAAAACTTCAGCTTTTCAATTATGAACTTTCCATTTTCTGTAGCAACATTTTGTCCTCTTTAGCGTAGAAACATTGCATATTGCATATAGAGGTTATTCAAAAATACTCATGAACTGTGATGATCGATTCCAAATGTCCATAAGAAAAGAAAAGACTTATTCATTATTCCAAACTTGAAGGGTGTATCTTGGTTTTCGTTATAGGGCGTCATCACATGCCTAGGTTATGTTGCCCCTCGGTTATTGTCGTCACCCAAGAATTTATTGACAAATGGCCAAATACAATGATTCTATCTCTCAGAATACAACATATATAAATATGTGTTCTATTATGACCAAAAAATGGTTACACATCCGAAGCAGCTGAGCTCACTATTTTTCAATATCGTTTTGACATATGCCCTCGTACTTCTTGCAACTTGCAGTAAAAGTTGTTTTATGCTTGTTTGTGGTGTTCTTTGTTTCTTTTTCTAAATGTCTTGTCTGTCTTGTGTTTAAACAGATCATTCAAGTTCGGTAGTTTTGTTATTACCTTTATTTCTTTTCTGTTCCTCATTAAAAGAGTAAATAAAGGTAATAACAAAACTACCGAACTTGAATGATAAATATCATAGTCCAGAGAAAATGACAAAAACGAATCAGTCATACCGGAGAATTGGTGGATTGCAATGGTCCTGACTTGGTACAGGCATTTCAAACGAAATGGTGGGTTAAACCAGGTTTTATGGCGCCAAACCTCCCTCTTCCATTGCGATCTTAGGATCCGGTAATGACCATAGAACACAACGTAGTTGTGAGACACAATAGG
The DNA here is from genome assembly GCA_963971305.1 of Arcuatula senhousia. Taxonomy (NCBI): domain Eukaryota; kingdom Metazoa; phylum Mollusca; class Bivalvia; order Mytilida; family Mytilidae; genus Arcuatula; species Arcuatula senhousia. The sequence goes on from OZ020310.1 coordinate 56,780,240, forward strand.
GATATTGAGGTGATCATCTCAGTACAGCAGACCAGTCAAACACTAATTAAAACAATTAACCACCATATCTTTTAACTCAATTTTGAACTTTTCTACTAGTGGCTGATAACGAAGAAAGAATTTTTTAGGGATCGTATGAGGCGTATTTTCTTATAGCCCTGCTCCAAAAGTCGGTCACGAAGAAATCGGTGTCTGATCAAAAATTCTGTGAAATATGTGCAAGCTCTTGCATAAGTTGTGAAATATAAACACCGTATGCAGGGGAAGTAGATATATTGCTCTGTAGATTAGGAATATTAATAATTTTAAAATTAAAATCGTCTCTTTTATCGTAAATGTTTGCACTGAGATGACCACCTGGGTCAAATTCGAGGTGCAAATCCAAGAAAAACGTGAAGCAATTTGATTCGATGGTCTCTTAAATCTCCAATTCTGGAGGATATATTGAAGGAATCCATCTACCAAATGAAGTGTTATTGACAGAAAGGACATCATCAATATATCTGAATGTAAGATTAAATGACCTTGCCTCTTTCATCTTCTTGTTCTTTAAGAGTCCCTGAAGAAATTCAGTCTCGTAAGAGTATAAATACAAATCGGCGAGGAGAGGAGCACAGTTTGTGCCCATTGGAATGCCGATTTGTTGTTGAAAAATCTCTCCTCCGAAAGTGGCAAATATGTTGTCAATGTGGAAATCAAGCATACTGCAAACTTGTTCCAGTGTATAACAAATTTTATCTTTGAAAGATGTTTTGGAAAAGAATGTAGAGTTATAACCAAAAACAACATAATTCCTAGAGTTTCAAAAGGCTTTTTCGAGAAGTTTTTTCAGGCGACATTTTAGTTTTTCGTGTGGCAAGGTAGTGTATAAAGTTGAAAAATCGAACGTTTTCAAAGATTAAACTATCCTTACAAATAGAGTTTTCCTTGCTGACGGCAAATTGGATGCTTTTCGTTTTACCAAAAATACGATATTTAAATTCCCCTTAGGTACTCCTTTGTTTTTTCCTAAATATGACACCAAAGCTTACTTGATTATAAATGGCGGCTAACAGCCTTAATACTGATACTACATTGATGCCCTCGTCTTGGTACGAGTTATAAGGAAGTTTTCGTAACAAGGCTTCACACCATAGTTTCGCTTCGTTTAACATTTGGAAATCTACAGCTATTCGGATAATTCTGAGGATTTGGGACGGTGTCATAGGAGCAGCTTGTGTTCCATAAAGAACGCCATTTATTGCATCTTCGCCATTAAAATAATAAAAAGTTCGTAACCGAAGCAAAGCTTCTGCTGACGCTTTGATATCATACTCGTTTGGCCAATGCACTATGGATGCTTTGACTATTTGGTATGTTGTGTTTAAATCTGAAAAGAAAGATATTTTCTATAGTTAATGACGTTATTTTGTCCCATGAATAGTTATCAAAACCCGATCCATTGCCATAGAAATTTTGTACAAGCTTTTTGATATGCCTATTTTCATTCGCACAGTAGTTCAGTGTCCAGAGGGAGTCCATACGGGTTGCTTAAGGTTTTCCATTGTGTCATGTGAATCTTTAAATGGACGAAAATTTTTGTAATTTCATGTACACTTTTCCACATTTTGTTTTCTAATACAATTTCATGTCAACTCTTCTTTAATGTTTTGCCTCTTTCTTTATGGATCTGTGTGTTAAATTTGTTTGGTTTTTTTCGATACACTTGTATGTCATAAATGTGCATGTATGCGTAGATACACTGCGTTGGAAGCTAAAGTTGAAATAATTTTATTGATATTTAAGTATCGTATTAAGCCTATTTGGTTGTGAAAACTAGGGTGTTGTAAATGTAAATAAAAAAGGAAATCTTTATAATTGTTTGATAATTTTAAAGGTTGGGAAGCAGAAAACTTAATATTAAGTTCTGCAAATATGTTAAGGGGTTCAAATCAATGTTCAAATATTGGTGTATTAAGTGATTAAAGCAAATACATTTGTACCCCTTATATATAGACATTATTAAACAGTTTTTATCATGTTGGTAGACGCTATAACATAGTCCCAGTGGGTAACCCCAATCTGCATACAATGAATATAAAAACAACCTTATGACTGGTAGTAACTGGTACTCCATAAAGCCTTCCGATTTGAAATAAAGAATTGCTTTATTTTATCTTATACCTGAACTTACATAATGCTGACTGGTCTTTTTCACAATGTTCACAGAGAACATTACTGTAAACAGCCGGCCATTTGTAAACAAACCGACCAATCATGTGGAAGGAATTTATAGGATTCTCAGCATAACTAGGGTCTGTACAGCTCTCAGAGACAACCGGTTCTATGTCGTTCATTAGCCTAAAAAGAAATAAACAAAGGTGTACCAAATGAGCAACCAAATATCGATAATCATAAAAGACAAAGAAAAATGGGAGACATAAAATCGCCACAACAAAACAAACCACAAAACAATAAAAACACATATGTAGGTGGTAACAGCAACATTCCAAACATTCCTGAATTTCCAATGAGACATAACGATGCAGAACATAGCAATTATCTTGAACCATGTTTTATGTTTTTAAGTCTTATTATTACTAACACTGCCATGATAAAGTCAAAACCAAACCATGTCTTGAATGGTGGACACGATGTCAAACATGTGAGGTGACATAAATATCAATAAGTTGTTCCATTTTAGTTTTCTCATTCTCAAACACCAAATAACAAAGTTTAAGATGTTACAGGTGTAGCTAGAGCGGACATAACTATCAAAGCATCGAGCAGGAACTGTTTACTCTCCCAAAACACCTGAGTTCACTCATGTAACGACTGGAGTTGTTAATTGCTATTCAGTTGTTTTTTTATTTCTGTGTTTTAAGTTGTCTTTTTTGCCCTGTTTCGTTGGTTTTACTGGTTTTGTCACTGTCCTTTCTGACTTTTGACACTCGGATCCCCCTCGGAACCTCTAACTAGTATTTAGGTTAAAGACAAAATAGGTTTGCAGAAAAACTAATAAATATGATGAACGACTTAGAGATCAAAAATCAAAATCACACTTTCTTGAAACCTAGATTTTGATAGCAAAAATATTACCAATCTAAATATATTTCTATATAAGACCTTTGATCAAAACGAAATATGCAAATAAATTATACTTGAAAAATGCCTTTTCTCTTATTGATACATTATTTCGAGGCAAAGATACAAAAAATGTCGGATATATTTTTTTCCTGATACTATGTTCAAAAAGATCAAACGTACTCGCTAATTAAATATAAAGATGTAATTTTGGCGTATTAAAGTGCATTTATTCTATATAATTATTTGAAGCATATTTTAAATATCATGTGGGTGCTTTTATGGCACAAAAACTGCTAATCTGTTTTTGATAAAAGTAATAAATGTAGATAACTCCAATTATAAAGGGATAATTTGCTTGTACAATGTATTTAGCTAACAAAGTAAAATTATTATAATAGTCCATAGGGTGTATTATAAGCTGTACGGAAAGGTAAATAGCATTTTTAAAACAGGATAGTACTAGAAAGCCAATGGATAGTATACAATTAGTTGAAGCTATACAATATATAAAGGTAATAACAAAACTACCGAACTTGAATGATCAATCTCATAGTCCAGAGAAAATGACAAAAACGAATCAGTCACACCGGAGAACTGGTGGATCGCAATGGTCCTGACTTGGTACAGGCATTTCAAACGAAATGGTGGGTTAAACCAGGTTTTATGGCGCCAAACCTCCCTCTTCCATTGCGATCTTCAAGTCCATAATAGATAGTTACATAGAATAGGGTGCTACTGTAAAATTGGCTTAACCCATAATATATAGTTACGTAAAATAGTGTGACACTTTAAAAATTTCTTAGGTTTTACAAGTCGAACATAATAGGACATGTAGGATATAAAAATTATCATGAACATTATACAGAAAATTTTGTCTGGAACTTTGTTGTAATTTTTATTTGAGAGAAACACAAAACCAGAAGAATTAAACACCGCATTAGTCCTGACTTGGTACAGGCACTTCCAAAGAAGTGGTGGGTTGAACCAGGTTTTATGGCGCCAAACCTCCCTCTTCCACAAGTTCGGAAAGCTGAGTCTTATCTAGGCCTATCACACCAGTAAATAATGGTCATTACCAAACTGCTAAATTTGAAACTGTAGCTCGTAATGTTTCGTTAATTTCAATGGCTTTGGAAGAATACATTGTAAGTACCAAAAGGCATAACAGACATCCACATCTACTAAGGCCACCTTAGGGATCTGCAAGTGGTAATTCAAGATTAAAGTTAAGACTTTTTTGTCAATTTAAACAGAGTTCAAATATAAGATAGATTTTACACTTGATTGTAAAAATGATTTGAAACGTATCTACTAAAATAGTAAAGACTTAAATATTACATTCTTGTTATGCAAAGCTTATAATTATTTGTTATTTTGTAATACTTAATTGCAATTTTAGCTTCCTCATAATTCATGTAGAGTAACTTTAGCAAAATGTACAAGTATTCTAAAGCATAACATTTAATTTAAATGTCAAACTAATTATTGATAAAATTGTAATTTGCTCATGTGATTTTTTTTAATACCTAATGCTGATATCAAAATGCAAAATTACTGACCAGGGACATGAATGGTTTTTTTTTTTATTATGAATCAGTTTGGGTTATTTATAAGCACAACATGATTATCAAATCCAAAAGGGCAGAGACAAAACCAGTAAAAACCAACGAGAACGGGACAAAAATAGATAACATGTAAAACACGGAAACACAAAAACTTTCTGATATTAATTAATAACACTAACATTAGTCGTAACGAAATTGAACTAAGGTGCTACGGAGAAGCAAACAGTTCCTGCCTGCTTGCTATATCACACCAACAGTAAATTCACTGTGACAAATCCTGTAAAGAAAGACAAAAAAAGCTCTATGACAAACCAACATCTGTTCTAATCTTAGCGAGCAAAATCCCACATTTGTCTTAAAGCGCATGGTGCCTTCCGTAATATTTCTTGAGTGAAGACAGCAAGCAAGTAGCAACATAACCCTGTGTTTTTGTATGAGACGTTATGTTCTGCTTAGGAAATCGATATACGCAAATCCATAAGCTGGAGCGGAAGGAATGTTGCTACACAAGATGGAAGAGTTGACGATTGGAAATTGAAGTGACAACGTTTGTCATAGAGCTTTGTTGAAAATTTTGCTTGAGAGTCTATTTCAAGATGTAGATCTAGATATAAAGCAGACTTCCTAGAATCCCTAGTGTCCTTTTTCTGATGATATGTTAGATGGAGAAAGTTAAAAAATCGAGAGTTGTTCATTGAAAGGAAATCATCAATATAACAGAAAGAGTGAAATTAAAAGAGAGAGTTAGGGTTTGATATAAACTAGGGTTTTTTGGCACCAAACTATCTTTTACGGACATGAAGCCAAGTTCTTGCACAGTTACTACTGTTTGCATGGATATACAAAACAAAACATAACTGTCACATAGATTTACAGATGTCGTGAAAAATAAGTATTAAATTCAAAGCGAGAAAGAAATATACTAAAAGCAGCAATGGTAGAAATTAAATCTATGCGTGAATGTGCATTAGAAAGTAAAGTGTAGGAAAGCTTATTTTGTAACGGTTTTTGCATAAGTCTTATGAACTGGATGGTAGATAGTGACAGTTAAATCAAATCGTGCAAGAGGAATTATAACATTGTCTAAAGTTAATTAATTGTTAACCAAATCGTGCATGAAATGATCTACAGTCTTTACATTTTAAACTTATACAGCATCGGATTCTTTGATGCCCATGAATAACAGATTTAGAAACGTTCTATCCAGTCTATTATCAGCGGATTATTACCATTTATGCGATAACTAATGTCCAGTAAGAGTAATTGTAAAATAAACCCCTCATTAAATACATGTACTTGTTAACATTATACAGCAATGGCTTTTTTTAGCAACAAAATTATATTTGCTTTAATGGTTATATTGACAGATGGGCTAAACAAGTAAACAACCCCGCCACATGTCTTAAGCTAGGAATCGTTGACATAGCTTTTGTTTGTAGTTTTCTTTTTGATGTTCCTTGTTTAAGAAACGGGTATATCAGTGACTATTTCAGGACTGGATTTGAATGAATGTATTTTTTAATAATAATGATTTTGGGATGTTGTCTTTTCTAAGATCTAGTAATAAAGAATTACTTTTAAATCTTTGAATAAAACGCCGAGGCTGTAAAAGAAACAAAATTAATTTAAATTTCACAGCAATGACCAATGTTCTACACAGTGTCCAGGATTGAACGTAGTTGGGCTTTTTGTTTTTTTAATGTCAAAAATTAAATTAATATATTAATGGAAGACGACAAAAAATCTATACCGTGAGAAGGTTATATAGATGAGTGCATTTGTACTAAGACACATGTAAGAAGTAAGAAGGAAAAGGTTTTACATTGATAAGCTTTGGATGATACATCGACAAGGATAGAAACTAAATCGCGAAATTCAATGAAGAATTACTAATAGATATATAACTTGTTTCGAATCATCATTAAAGTAGATTAAGAGACATTTATTCTATTTACTGTGAGTTAATTACATTTATGCAAGCAGTTATGTCAAATACGAAGATTTGAAATAAGAAAATATTATGTACTCGTTATATACAGATGTCTTTTAAACTAATACTTAAAATTATAAGGTCAAATGAAGTGCAACATATTAAATGTACATTACATATTATAAGCAGCTTCGCATAAAAGCAAGGAAACAAATTATGAGACAATAAATTTCAAATTGACATAACACTTTCTACTTAATTTTGGTTCCTTCAGAAAAAGAAAATTATTGAAACTTACATAACCGTCTTATGACAATGATCTTTGAAATAGCATGAAAAGTGCATAATTAGACTGAACATTTAAATAGGCAAACTAGAAACGTTGTTATAACCATGATAACACCGTGCTTGTACCAACAAAACACTTAATCTACCTTTCAGATATTTCTATAAAACATAACTGCAGAATAAGTGCTTAAATAGTAGGAACTTAGAACATAATCTACATCTAAATGTATACTTTTGATTTGCAGTGGTAAATCCATAATGCATATACAAAGATAATGCAAATAATCTCTAAGAAGAGGTTTAATACACAAAACGCGATCAAAGTCGTTTTTTTAATGAAACAGAGACATTTTATTGCTTTATTCGATATATAGCATAACCAAAAAAAAAACTGTTTTACAGCTGTTTTTGGTATTTAAGATCCCCGAAGGTAATCACAAGCATGTTCGTCAGACTTGTCTGACACGAATTTACCTTTCAATTTCTAAGATTTTTGTCATTGAAATTTCCGTTGTTAAATTTGAAATTGTTTAAAACACCAGGTTTCTTTTCTTATTCAAGTTCGATAGTTTTGTTATTACCTTTTTTCACATGGTTGATATCCTTGGTGCTGGATTTGGATTCCCTGTTCGAAACTTTCGGTTTTAATTACTTTTTGTTTTGACCTTTCAATGTTTTGATTCTAATGCTACTGATTAGAGGTTACTACTTGAAATATCGCTATACAACCAAATTAAGGGAGTACGAGCCTGATATTGTTTGCAATCAAAAGTTGTTTGAAATAACAATAAGCAGAGGCACAAAAGGGGCATTCGAGTGTCAAAAGTCCGAAAAGGCAACGACAAAACCGGTAAACATGAACAAGAACAGCACAAGGAAACACAAAACATAAAAACAACCGAACAGAAATCAACAACGCGAACTCAAGTCGTAACAAGAGTGAACTCGGGTGCTCCGGAAGAGTAAGCGGTTCCTGCCTGCTATAGCACACCCGCCGCGCTGCCAATTTCCAATTCAGTGTGTCAAATCCGGTAAAGGAAGACAAAACAAAACCCTATGACAAACCGACGTCTGCACTCATCTGAGAGATAGAAATCCCATATTTATCTATGAATACATGGTGTCTACCGTAAAATTTCTTGAGTGAAGACAGCAACCGAGGAGCAACATAACCCTGTGTTAGCAATTTCTGTGTCAAACGTGACGCTCTGTCAAGGAAACCGATGTAACTCCCACAAGCTCTGGAGTAACGAATCAATTGTGATACGTAAACTCCATAAGCTGGAGTGGACGGAATGTTGCTACACACGAAGGGAAAGTTGACGATTGGGAAGTTGAAGTCATCACGTTTGTCATAGAGCTTTGTTGATAGTTTTCCTTGAGAGTCTCTTTTGAGATGTAGATCTAAATATGAAGCAGACTTCCTAGAATCCGTTGTGTCCTTTATCTCAAGTTCCGGGGGATATATGAGATGGAGAAAGTCACCAAATCGAGAATTGTTTAGTGAAAGGACATCATCAATATAACGGAACGTGAGGTTGAAAGAGAGAGCTAGTGTACGGTCTTTTTTGTCTAGAAGAGATTGTAAGAAGTCTGCTTCATATGAATGAAGAAACAAATCAGCAAGCAAAGGAGCACAATTGGTGCCCATTGGAATCCCTATTGTTTGCTGAAAAACACGTCCACCAAACTGAACAAATATGTTGTCTATAAGAAAGTTGAGCATGTCGATTATTTGATCTTCTGTAAATTTGTTCTTACTTTTAGACTCATTGATGGCGAAGTAAGTCTTATTATAACCGACTACCAGATATTTGTACCTGCGTTTTCCATTCTTTTTGAAAAAGCTGCGTTTAATCAGCTGTGCCAATCGTGACTTGAGTTGTTCATGTGGAATAGAAGTGTAAAGTGTGGAGAAATCGAAAGTCTTGATGCTGTTGCAAGATGAAACTGATTTAGAGTTAAGAATCTCCATCAGTTCTTTCGAATTCTTCAGGATCCACATTTGATCGACACCATTTCTAGAATAACAACAATCGTAATATTTCTGGAGGCCGGATTTTATTGCCGTCAGTATTGAGGTCAACAGGACTGAAAGAGGTTTAGTGGTACATTTCGATGACTCTGCAATGAAGCGCTGCTTGTATGGATTTTTATGTAATTTAGGAATCCAATACAGGGATGGAATGTCATCATTGTCAGCACCAACAGAGAGCCCGAAAGAGGAAATGACAGATTTATGATTGTCAATAATTTCCTCCTTAGACACTGTTGTAGCTGTGTACGTGCTGCTATTGTTGGTACAACTAACCCCTAATTCAACTGTCAAGCACTCAATATAGTGTTTCTTGCACACAAAAATGATGTTATTTGGTGCTTTGTCTGCAGGTACAACAACATATTTGTCGTGTAAGGTGGACAGTGTTTTTGCAACATCAGCGTTGTTAAATATGGATGTTGCTTTAGTGCTCATTGAGCTCTTCAAAGAATTAATTCGTTTCAAAATCAATGACCTCACAGCTTTAACCCACTCTGACAAAACGTCCGTTTCTTTCTCCTGTTCTTTCTTGGCCCTTTTTCTGGCATAGTCTTCAACTGAATCCATAATTGTTTTAAAATTATGGTTCCAGTTGATACGTCTAGGCTCACGGTATTTTGGTCCTTTAGCCAAAACATCGCGAAGTAAATCATTTTCCACGATGTTTAGGTCACCAGTTATAACGGGGCCAGAGGGACTATAATTGAATGGGGACTTTTCACAAGAACAGTCTGGAGGTTTTGCTTTGAGGTCATTGATTTGGAAATCCCGCAACACTTGTTTGTAGTTGAAAACCTTGGGTGCAATAGTGGAAGTATAGGTATAAGAGATGATTGGAATACTTTTATCTTTGAAATAAGGAGGAATATGTGCCGTAACAGATTTATGATGTAGAATATTTCCTAAATTTATGGCATCTAAACCTTTGTTTAAAAAGGGTAGTGAGAGAAAAGAACGGTTGTCTTTGCTAATTTCGTGTGGAACTCCAACAGGTTTGAATAAGCGGTTGTAACCGATATCAAGCACAATAGCGGTTAGTCGGTAAAGGTTTGAATTTGGGTCAGTGACTGTATTTTCAAGACATTCTTTATATAAGGTATTAAGTTTTGAAAGGGGTATAGAATACAACTTGGTGCGAATGTGATGAATCCCTAGGAAAGAATAACCCAAAATAACTAGACATTATGAAAACAGTTCTTTGAAACAATAAGACCAAAAAATATGGCAGGAAATAAACTCCTCTAGACTTTTCATAGGAAATGCATTGAACCATATTCTTTTGTTTTAATATTGATTTAGTAGTTATAATTGTTTAATTTTTTCAAAAGGTGTTTATAGGGCAGCAACCATTTGAAATTCTTGGGGGATGGATTTTTTTGAAAAAAATATTTTGTTTTCAATTTTTGGGAAAAAAATAAATTGTCCTTGACCCAGAAGGAAAACAAATAAATTGTTTTGGTGAGCCTGGGCTACACAGCTTAAACAAAATTGCGAATAAAAAAAAATGCTGTCGGTGTCGTTAAAAACAATTCTCGTCTTCGAAAAATTTTGAAAAAATAAATAGTCGAGGGGCTAAAATCCATACCCCCAGCATTTCAAATGGTTGCTGCTTAAGGACCTCTTTTAACTTATCCTGAACAAATTTTAAGAAAACGTGTTGGAAATGTTTTAATGCATTTGAATGGACACAGTCAGAGAACCCCGAAAATGTTCAATTTCTCAGCTTCGTACTCCCTTTACTGTTTTTTATACCCGTTTTGGTATTTGTATTTTTTATATTTGATAAATTTGTTAAGCCCCCGTCACACTGTCACGAATTGGCTTCCCCGTTTTATTACGTTTCAAAACGTCATGTTTTGATGTAATTTATTGTCAAAGTTTTCGTGCTCCACGTTTAACTAGGTATATGCTACGTTTTACAAGGTTTCCTTACGTTTTACTAGGTATGGCCAGGTTTAAGACCAGTCGTTTCGTTAGGTTTGACTACGTTTCACTACGTATGTGGTGCGTTTCATCAGGTATTATTAGGCTTGGTCACGTTTAACAAGGTATACGGTACGTTTTAGTACGTATTGATGCGGTTTTGCTAGGTATGTACTACGTTTTACTACGCATTACCAGGTGCCACTACGCTGTCATGAATTTTCCGCGAAAACCGCGTAATAGCATTTTAAATTATTTTTTTTCACTAAGAACAGGTAGTGATTGATTTGGGGAGAAAAGTAAGTTGTCATTTCATTCATATTTTAGTATTCCAAAGACTAATGATCACTGATGGTATATATAATATTACCATTACCGTTCATCTGTCAGTAAAATAAAATTTCGTCACAGTTTTCCAACTGCTTTTAAAATATAATACACATGATATCGGTGTTTTGCATTAACTGTATAATGTAGTACCAAATAGTGCATAATAGCTATACTGGTTTTACACATGTTGAACATGGATGCAAAGTTCCTATCACAGTTAAACTATAATTATGTCGTAGAGGTTTGATATTTCGCCTTCAGTCTTATCATGTGGTAAAATAGGGTGTATAGCAATTTTATAGTCATAGGTCATCTGCATTTTTTATAAAATCATTGCTACAAACTGTTTATACTGATATAAAACAGCTTTAAGAATTTCTGAACATATTGTCTTTCTTCTTAAGCCCTGATGTCATTTTAACTACAGTCTCCTGAAACATAGCTGGCTACCGGTTCAGGTTGTACTGAAACAACAACAACCTTATCTTGAAGAATATGTGTATGCTCGTTCAGGACTTTCCCGTAATTTACCAATTTCATAGTACTTTTTTTCTTTTCAATTAATCTGATCTAAATGAGAGCCGGTGGTGTAGTGGTTAACGCGTCGGGCTACTAACACCAAGGTTCGTGGTTCGATCCTCGACCGGGGTGAAAATTTCATGAACCAATTTTCCGACTCTCTCTTGACACCATTTGCTAGGATGGTCTCAAGGAACGATGCTAGTCCTTCGAAAGGGACAAAAAAGGTTGTCCCGTGTATGTGGAGAGCAATACCCCATGCACGTTAAAGACCCCTTTGTGGAGTTTGATAAGAGTAGGCTCAATGGGGGCCGCTGCAAAGGCCACACTCGCAAACTGCTAGCTGGAGAGGGATTTACATAAGCATCAAGCTTGTTTCCCAATCCAGGATAAATAAATATGTTTAAACTAAATGATTTTGTACAAATCAAGGGTGCAAAAATAGGCAAATGAAAGAGTAAGCGAAGTAAAACGTGATGGTACCTACCAAAACGTAATAAAACCTAGCAAAACATGACATTTTACGTACAAAAACGTACAAACACCTCATAAAACCTCGTGAAACGTAGTAAATACCTAGGAAAACGTAGTGAAACCTGACAGTTGTCTATGCGCTACGTTTTACTAGGTTTTTGTTACGCTTTCACTAGGTTTTAACACTTTTTATCGACGTTTTACCACGTTCTACTACGTATCTGCTACGTTTAATTTTTTAGCCAAGTTTCGTCACGTTTGTGTCGTGCAAACGATACAAACGGGGCAGTCCACATTTGCGTCTAAGTATCTCTACGTATGTACCCGGTTTCAACTACGTGTCGGTACGTTTCGTTAGGTTTACAGCCGTTTCACTACGTTTTAGAAACGTAGTAAAACGGGGTGCCGAAACGTGACAGTGTGACTGGGGCTTAATAACCTATATTTTCAACCAAAAAATTATATTTAAACGGAAAGCTGAACTGTACTGTCATATAATTTAAATAAACAAGTTAAACCCGTTATGAATCCCTACGTAATCATTTTAATACTAGATTTATTTTCATCGCCATTTTACATTTATACCGAGAACTTAGTTTTCCCATTCCGGAAATAAAAAGTATATATGACATTTTTGGGTAAATAATGTTTTAACCTCGTCTCGCATAAGCTCATAAAATATATACTTTTTAGTTTATATATAGATACTTTAATTCATATATGACTTTAAACACTGTGAAATGTTTAATTTTATTCTCAAGCGAAAAAAACCCTGTAATTCTGTTGTTTTTTCAGTTCACTTAAGTAACAAAAAAATGCAATTATTTTTTTTTATTGCTCATGATTAAAAATAGCTTTGATAGATATGGTATCGTCTCACTGAAATTTGTGTACATAGGTAAAAACCATTACAATTGTGGAGTTTATTCTATCTAAAAAAAAACAACTGCACAAACAAACAAGAGGCTCCCAGGAGCCTGAATCGCTCACCTGGTCTTAATGTCAACCCTTTGAAGACTTTTGTATAGCTAAATGAGCTGAATGTTTAAGCAATAAAAAGCTTTTCTCTATCTGCAATAGTTTTCATTCCAAAGCAAAAAAACACTATTTTTCACCTTTAAAGGGCCATAACCCCTTAAAGGGGTCATCTGACAACTTCGACCCTAAAAAGACTTTTGCAGAGCTAATTAAGCTAAACATTTAAGCAAGCAACATCTTTTCTCTATCTGCAAAAGTTTTCTTTCTTTAGGCCAAAAACACTATTTTTTGCCTTTAAGGGGCCGTAACCCCTATAAAGGGTCATCTGACAACTTCTACCCCATGGAGACTTTTGTAGAGCTAAATGAGCTGAACATTTTAGCAAGCAACAGCTTTTCTCTATCTGCAATAGTTTTCATTCTATAGGCCAAAAACACTATTTTTTGCCTTTAAAGGGCCATAACCCCTATAAGGGATCATCTGACAACTTTGACCCTATGGAGACTTTTGTAGAGCTAAATGAGCTGAACATTTAAGCAAGCAACAGCTTTTCTCTATCTGCAATAGTTTTCATTCTGTAGGCTAAAAACACTATTTTTTGCCTTTAAGGGGCCGTAACCCCTATAAGGGGTCATCTGACAACTTCAACCCTATGGAGGCTTGTGTAGAGCTAAACGAGCTGAACATTTAAGCAAGCAACAGCTTTTCTCTATCTGCAATAGTTTTGATTCTATAGGCCAAAAACTCTATTTTTTGCCTTTAAGGGGCCATAACCCCTATAAGGGGTCATCTGACAACTTTGACCTTATGGAGACTTTTGTAGAGCTAAATGAGCTGAACATTTAAGCAAGCAACAGCTTCTCTCTATTTGCAATAGTTTTCATTTCATAGGCCAAAAACATGAAAAAATGCTATTTTTCACCTTTAGGGGGCCGTAACTCCCATAAGGGGTCATCTGACAACTTCGACTCAATGGAGACTTTTGTAGAGCTTTTGATGCTGAAGCAGTATCGTGCATCAGATTTCATCTATCTCTTATACTTTTTGATTTACAAGCCAAAAACAGTAGTCTGACCCCCTGGTCTATTTTTAGCAACGGCGGCCATGTTTTTCGACGAATCAAAAATCCCCACATCAGTTCTGTGGGGGATACCCTAAAGTACCACCAGACCAAATTTGGTTTGAATCTGTGCAGCCGTTTCAGAGGAGAAGAAGTTTGAAGAAAAGTTAACGACGACGACGGACGACGACGACGGACGCCAAGTGATGGCAATAGCTCACATGGCCTTTGGCCAGGTGAGCTAAAAATATAAATACACATATATGATATTGTTGCCTTTGATTGTAAAAAAATAGGAATTACATGTACAATGTAAAGGTGTAAAAGTAAGCACACTTCTGCTGTAAAAAAATACAGACCTAGTATTGTAATTAAGGTGAGTGCTTTTTAAAAGAAATAGTATCTTTTCAAGGAAATATAAATAAAATAAAGAGGGAACATTGCTTTTGGCCTCCAATTTATCAGTTATGCAATATTTTATTTTCGCCACACAGTTCTATTGCATTTTCGCTATTAAAATATTTTTCATTTTCGCCATTCATACATAACAATTATGATAATTTAAATTGGGAGTTAAACGATCTCGGCTGCGACGAAAGTCGCTAACGGCGAGACATAGGTATGACTTGCCGGCGTAAATTCTTTGTAAAACTTAAAATTGTGGGAAATTAATAATATGAAAACTATAATAGGTAGGCATCTGATATTTGGTATACAAACATTTGGGGTTGTGGTCTATGCAAGTTGCACCATTCTGAATTACCCTGACCATGCCTCACGCTTCAACGACTCTGTGAACTTTTTTTTGAGTCGTAAACTTCTTTGTAAGAATTATTGTGGAAAATGAATTACTTAGTACATGAAAGTGTAATAATTTGGTTTCTGATATTTGGTCTAGTAACACTTGGGGTTGTAGTCTAAGCAACCGTTACCATGCAATGCGCCCCTGATCCCGTTTCAAGCTTTAAAGACTCTGTGAGCTCAATTAACATTGGGGAAAATAAAGTACTTAAAAGGCATAATAATAACGCAAAGGATATTTAGTATCTATACACTTAGGGTTGTGTTGTATGTCACTGGCAACATGCAATGTGACCTTGATCCCATTTTCATGTTTCAGCAATTCAGTAAATTTAGATCACTTTTGAGGTTGTAAACGTCACTTTTAGACGTCATTTTTAGACTTGTGGAAATGAAATACTTGAAAAGTATAATACATCTGATATTCAGTTTGCAGACATTTGGGATAGTGGTCTACATATCTGGCATCGAGTTATGTGATCCTGACCTCATTTTCATGTTTCAACGACTCTCTGAACTTAGATTTTGTGGGGTTTTTTTTCCGAGGGATTTTAACTTCTTTAACGACTTTTGTGAATAAACAATACCAAAACGGATAAAAAAACGTTCATTTGGTTATTATGTATATCGGTATTTCAAGGAGTAATCTCTCATCAGTAGCATTAGAATCCTAACATTGGAAGGTTAAAAACCAAAAGTATTGAATGAAAAGTACTCAGAGACAAGGGGGTCAAACAGGGAAGCTTAATCCACTACAGAGGATATCGACCATGTGCAGAACAAGGAAAGAAATCTTGTGTTTTTAAATAACTTAGAATTTAACAATCGGGAATTTCATAACAAAAAAAATATTAGAAATATAAATGTAAATTCGTGTCAGACAATTCTGGCGGCTAGGCTTTGGATTACCTTTTGGAACCTCTGGTCCACCAGCAGCAGTTATCAACCCAGAGATTTCAAAATACAATTCCATAACAAGAATAAAAACGATTAATTTGGTTATGCTGTATATCGTTTCAATAACTAACCTCTTATCAACAGCATTGGAAGGTTAAGAACCAAAAGATTTCATATTGTTTATATGAGTGGTGTCTTTGTATCTTCCGATGTACTGTGCATGAAATAATTTCAACCTTAGATAAGATTTTTAATGTTCTTTTTACCAAAACTAATTTTATCATACACTTAAATTTTTGGGGATGTTCATGACCTTATTTGAACCTTGAATAATATTCTTTTTAATTTTCATTACGAAAGTATATTATATCATATAAAAGAGAGCCGGTGGTGTAGTGGTTAACGCGTCGGGCTACTAACACCGTGGTTCGTGGTTCGATCCTCGTCAGGGGTGAAAATTTCATGAACCAATTTTCCGACTCTCTCTTGACACCATTTGCGAGGATGGTCTCAAGAACCGATGCTAGTCCTTCGGAAGGGACGAAAAAAGGTTGTCCCGTGTGTGGGAGAGCAATACCCCATGCACGTTAAAAACCTCTTTGTAGAGTTCGATAAGAGTAGGCTCAATGGGGGCCGCTACAAAGGCCACACTCGCAATCTGCTAGCTGGAGAGGGATTAATATAAGCATTAAGCTTGTTTCCCAATCCAGGGTAAATAAATATGTTTAAATAAATGATGTTTGGGAGATGTGAAACCGGTACAAATCTTTAATTAGACTACGGAGTTAATCAAAAGACCGTTGTGACATCAAATCTTTTCCCTTCTAAAATAATTCAAGGTTGATGTTATTTATACACTTAATATCAGGGTAGTATGTCCGTTAAATTGATTTAATGAAATTAGCTTATTTAGGTTGTACATTGCACCAAAGGTTCGGTGAGCATACATATTTCGAGTTAGCAGGTACTTCGATCCAACAACTTGATTTATCACTACTTTGTTGTCATAAGCATTTAACCAAAAAATATAATTATTCAGAAAAAAAACAGACTTATAGAAAGTTCAGCCTCACTACAAACGCGATAAGAACATGTCAAAAAGAAAACGTGGGTTTTAAATTAAGTACAACAAATGTACTTCTTAAATTTACATTAAATATATCAAAATACAAATGACAACAAAGTTCCAGACAATAAATTTTGCTACGCCTGACGCGCGTTTCATCTATTCAAGACTCATCAGAGGCGCTCTACCAAAATATTGAAAATGCCAAACACTATATGAGTATGAAGAGCATAGAACAAATAAACCAAAAATACCAAACTGGGGAACCAAATTATTACTAAGATGATCAACATATGTCTGGGGTAGGAAGAACCTTAGGGTTTAGACAATTTTGAAATTTAAACGGATAATTTAAAGCTTTGATGTGTTCTCCAACACAAGTGTTGGTGGCGGAGCGGGCAAGCCTCGGTGAATTAAAACTCCACCAGCAGTGCTAACCTTCACGTGTGTTCGAAATACAAATGACAACAAAGTTCCAAACAATAAATTTTGGTACGCCTGACGCGCGTTTCGTCATTAAAGACTCATCAGAGGCGCTCTACCAAAATATTGAAAATGCCAAACACTATATGATTATGAAGAGCATAGAACAAATAAACCAAAAATACCAAACTGGGGAACCAAATTATTACTAAGATGATCAACCTGTGTCTGGGGTAGGAAAAACCTTAGGGTTTAGACAAGGAAAAGTTTATATTGTATAAGCTAAAATTATCAAAAGATATAGTTTGTGCATTAAGCTTAACATTCTTCCTTTTCACACGCGGGTGGAAAAAATTGAAATTATGTTAGACAAAATGGTAACATGTGGTCAATGTTTTGATTAGGAATAAGCAGAGGTTCCTATGGAGCATTCGAATGTCAAAAGTCCCAAGGGGCAGTGAACAAACCAGTAAACACCAACGATAACAGGTTTGACTTGTTGGTGTGATCGCCTGAAAATCCCTGTAAGACGACCATTTGATTTTTATGGGTCGGGGCATTGGAATTTCATTCCTCCTGCCTTTTTATGTTCGGGAAAATATCGGTCCCTGGCTTCTTTTTGAAATATGTTTCGTTTTCACACGATTATAGTGATTTATCGATTGCCTGAACTTTAATTAGAAGGAGCTTTACATGAAAGTAACAAATATGCATTGTTGCCTGTGTATGATAAAGATACCTTGTAGACTAAAATGCAATGTATTTAGTTATGTTTGTGGAGTTTTATAGAAACTAGGCACAAAAAATACTTAACTCAAATGTCATCTCGATAGAAAGCACCTTAATCTATCGAGATGACATTTGAGTTAAGAATTCAATGAAAAACTTATCTGAATGTTTATAAAAACAAATGCACACCAGTTTCGAAAAATCCGAATTTCATAATAAATGATTATTGTCAATTTGAAATTGAAATACTGGAACCAGGAAGTTTAAATAATCTCTTTCAAAATTGCCGCACATTTTCTTAACACGAGAAACATTACTTTTACCCAAAAAAAGTAAAAAAATTATAGCCATGTGCTAGTTGATGTAAATATTCATTAAAAATTCTCAGTTTGGCATTTTTGGGATAAAAAGTGGTTTTTGAAATTTTGAATTTTAAAAAAGTTTGATTGTTAACGTAATGTGTTTTGGAAGGTTAACTCTCCGTGCAGTGAAAATTGCAGGTCGATATGAGTTTTTGACATAGTTATGAGATGGTCATTTTTTTCCGTTGAAATTGCATTGGCTGCTACCGTTTCTTTTTTTGCCCAGTATAATAAATCTTAGCCTTTTGGAAAATGGTATAAATATATTGTTTCCTGATAATCAATATCTTGAAATACAAATGACAACAAAGTTCCAGACAATAAATTTTGCTACGTCTGACGCGCGTTTCGTCTATTCAAGACTCATCAGAGGCGCTCTACCAAAAATATTGAAAATGCCAAACACTATATGAATATGAAGAGCATAGAACAATAAAACCAAAAATACCAAAATGGGGAACCAAATTATTACTAAGATAATCAACCTATGTCTGGGGTAGGAAGAACCTTAGGGTTTAGA
The DNA here is from genome assembly GCA_963971305.1 of Arcuatula senhousia. Classification (NCBI taxonomy): domain Eukaryota; kingdom Metazoa; phylum Mollusca; class Bivalvia; order Mytilida; family Mytilidae; genus Arcuatula; species Arcuatula senhousia. The sequence continues at coordinate 56,799,209 of OZ020310.1, forward strand.
CAATTTTGAAATTTAGACGGACAATTTAAAGCTTTTATGTTTTCTCCAACTCAAAAGTGTTGGTGCCGGAGCGGGCTAACCTCGGGGAATTTAAACTCCATCAGCAGTGCTAACCTTCACGTGTGTTCGAAATGCAAATGAAACAAAGTTCCAGACAATAAATTTTGCTACGCCTGACGAGCGTTTCGTCTATTCAAGACTCATCAGAGGCGCTCTACCAAAAATATTGAAAATGCCAAACACTATATGAATATGAAGAGCATAGAACAATAAAACCAAAAATACCAAACTGGGGAACCAAATTATGACTAAGATGATCAACCTATGTCTGGGGTAGGAAGAACTTTAGGGTTTAGATAATTTTGAAATTCAGACGGATAATTTAAAGCTTTGATGTTTTCTCCAACTCAAAGATACATTTATCAAAGCGCTGTAAATACATACACGTATTCTATAAATATGTATCTATAGTGTATGCATTGCTTAAATGTTTCATTTACATAAGCAAAATGCATGCTATAAACAAAATATGTGGCATTGTTAAATGTAAAAAACTAAACCTTAAGATATTAATGACCTATCTGTTCATCTCAACTGCCAATTATTGCTATTAGATCTATCAAGGACATCTGTGTCTATGTAATGTTCAACAGAAACAAAACCGGTGATTGTGCTGTTGCAAATTCTAAGGATTTAGATATGTTTTCATATTTTTAATGCTGGTTTTGGAATCTTCAACCACTTGGCGCGTTTTTGGTGAAGTCTTAGGTACTGTCATTGTCTTTCATAATTTGTCACTTTTCATTCGTGAAACGTTAAAACCCAAAATCCTTAGAAAACAATAAACATTAAACAGGGCTATTAGAAATATACTTGTCTTTTGAGTGTTACGGATCGTTTTGTCCGTAAGCTGTAAATCTACGCTTCATCGTCCAATTCTGTAATCGTCATTGGTACAAATATATCAAGTGCTTCTAATAGATTGGTTCTTCATGCCTCTAACAAAACTGTAAAAATTATGTCGTTTGAAATGATTGGTGATTGTTTCAATAAGCTTGTAGTGGTTTGTTGTACTGCATTTATTTACTAGTTATCTCTTTTACGTCTCAAAACCGTTGTTTTGTGTTACTGGATCCAAAGGTCGCAATGGAAGTGGGAGGTTTGGCGCCATAAAACATGGCTCAACCCACCATTTTTTAAATGCATGTATCAAGCCGGGATCATCGCGATCTTCAATGTATCTGGTATGTCTTTTCCCTGTTTTTTTTTTGGCTTGGATATACGAAATGGATCATCCTAGTTCGGTTGTTTTGTTGTTACCTTTATTTTAAAATTGCAATCCTATGGTCCCCCTTAACTGGTCATTCTGATTGAATGAACATATTGTCATGACAACAAAGTAATAAAACACAAAAGCTTGAAAAAAATGACACGTTTTATTTGGAGATAGCCCAGTTTTCCGTATTTTTGTTTAGATTGTAGTTTGAATAACGATTTCTTTCCTTTCTGACTGCAAACTATTCTTATAGATGACGACTGTCTTATGTATTTGATCAAAATCTACTAAATGATATTTAATAAAATATATCTATAGAGAAAATGATACGTTATCGCATATATTTTATAGATAAATGTACAGATACTGCATAAAATATGTAATTATGTTTACGGGTGACTTTGTAAATATGCTTTTCCCGTTTCACAGACATAAAGAATAGATTACTTTATTTGCATAAGCAAAATATTGCATCAAAGAAAAAACCAAATGCGTCAATATGTGCCAATATCAGAGAACAGAAAATAATGTAATGCTCATCAAGGTCCCCTTAACATGTTTTAAAATGTCACGCAATTCCTATTGCTGGTTGATGCAACATCTGCAGCCCCGCATGAAAGCATATCAACTCTCCAGTATTTTAAGTTGCCCCAGACAAAGTTGATCTTAATTATAATTATGTTGTCTTCTCTAAATATTCAGATAGTGTTTGACAACAGATCTTTAGGTAGAGCGTCTTTGATGAGCCTTGAAAGGACCAAACACGCGTCAGACCTCAGTTCACTCTCGTATCGACTTTAGTACACATTGCTAATTGCGGTTTGGCTGTTAAGTGTGTTTGTTGTGTGATTTCGTTGTGATAATTTTTTTGTCTACCGATTTTGTCTATTTATTTTCTGAGTATCAAAGTGGTAGACATTTGCTTCTTTAAGATATTTTCGAAACTATTAGCAGCGAATAAGACATTTTTTCTATTGAAACCTTTAGGCTTTACTTTTATCTTTTCACCACTGTGACCTTTGGTTCAGTTATAAAACCTTTTTGTGGGTGTGAATTAATTTGAAATCAATCAAACGGTATAGTTATAAATCAAAGTATTACCTAATTTTATATAAGATGACCAACCACATAATGAAAAAGTCACCAAAGGACAATTACCCTTGAACAAAGTTACATGACTTTCATGAAAATCGTGAAATTACCAAGACACCTCTTAGGTGTCAATTATGACACTATAACTTAAGGGAACAGTAGAATCATATGCACTGCTTAATAGGTTTCAAAACACCAATGTTAAGAAAGCAAAGATCAATTATTTTCAATCAGTATAGCTATTTCCTGGTTTTTCCTTCCACTTTTTAAGGTAATAACAACTTAATGACCTCTATCCGTAACAAAAGTAAAGACAAAAACTAACAGATAAAAGCATTACATTCACGAGTTCAAATAAAAAACAATAGTATGACGGATCGTTTTATACAATACACTGTAAATTAGTTTTCACTTTAACATACTCATTCACCATTGTCATTTGGTACAAATACATTTTATGTTTAGTGATCAATAATGCATGATGATTTTTTATATATAAATTAATTGATATAAAAAGTTGTAATATTTATTTTTAAGCAGTTTTCTTTTAACAATCCTTACATGTTTTGACCTTATTATTAGTTTATTGTTTAATAATATACAATTACTGTCTTTTGATGAGGTAAATGTGTGGAGTTATTGACTTTTGAAAAAACTGTTATTCAACGAGCCCAGCGGGCGAGGTGAATAACAAAGAGTTTTTTCAAAAGTCAATAACTCCACACATTTACCGAATCAAAAGACAGTTATTGTTTTATTCAATAATGCAACAAAAATCGAATAATTTTTTTTTCGGGAGGGTCCACGTACTTATCGGAAAAATATAAGACATATTCTGTTAACAATTATTGAACGAGCTGTGGCCTTTTTAGTGTTTGCTGAGTTCTTTTCTAGCATTATCTTCACTAAAGCATCATCGCTAACGAAAGCAAATCTCGCTTTTTTGCTCACATTAGGGACACTTTCGTCCGATTCGGCCATTGAGAAAATAAAACAGCAGATTTTATTATTAGATAATATTGCCGTTGTAAATCTAATTTGATTGGTCGAACAAAAAAGGTAATAACCGGATTCTATAAATATCAACCGCATGCATTTTCCCGCGGTGAATAACCATTTTATTTTAGTGAATATCCTTTTTTATTCAATTTTTTCAGTCACATTATCTTTATACAAAATGTTTTATATATTATTGAATAATGTAATTTATCTTTAATCCAGGACCAATTGCAAAACAGCGAGCAGCGACCGCTGGTTAAATCGAAGGCTACTTGCTGTTTTGCGTTGTTGATTTTTTTCTAAATTATCGATAATATTGTATTATATTATTATCGGTTTTATTTCGTAAAATTATTCCACACCTCATTATCTTCTATTGCTTATGTCCTGAATTAAAATTTGAAATAAAGGGTAACCCCGCCACAATTTAATGTGCCTGTTCTAAGCCAGGAATCCTTATCAAAGCTTATGTTTGTATTTAGTCGAATTTATGTTAATTGTTTTTTTTTGTCAAGAAGAGGGTCTTTCAATGCACTTTGGGATTAGGCTTGAATCATATGTATTTTATTTTCAATCCAGGGGCCAATTGAAAAACAGCAAGCAGCGACCGCTTTTCACATTGAAGGCTGCTGGCTGTTTTCCATTGTGGATATTTAAAATGTACGTTTATAATGTAGGTTGTGTCTCGTACATTTATTCCACATCTCATTTTCTTCTATAAGAAGAAAGAAATCGAAATCATTCCAAATATCCGAAAGTAAAGCCAGATATATTGAATATCGATATGGTTCTGACCTGGTACAGGCATTTAAAAGCCAGGTTTCATCGCGCCAAACCTCCTTCCTCTTCCATTGCGACATGTGCGATCTTAAGGTCCGGTAGTTACACATAACACAACACAGTTAGGAAACAATAAAAGGATATTGCAAAGGTCGTCTCAGTACAACAAAATGACAAACACCTGTATCAAAATAACTACGAGTCATAACGTTTGGCATAACTTTGAATTTTTCTACCAGTGGCTAATATCAATAATCTTTTCCTATACTCAATGTTTTTTTGGATCTTCCAATGTGTTGATTCAAATGCTGCTGTTAAGAGCTTACTCCTTGAAATATCGAAAGAAGAAGAGAAACCAATGGGGTATTCGAAGTCCAAAAGGGCAGAGACAAAACCAGTAAACACCAACAAGAATGGGACAAAACACAGACAACATGTAAAACATGGAAACACAAAAATAAATGAATATCAATCAACAGAAGAACTCCAGTCGAAACCAAAGTGAGTATAGAGCGATATACAGCATAACCAAATTAACCGTTTTACACCCGTTTTTGGTATTATATTCTGCACACGGTTGATATATGTGGTACTCGGTTTGGCTTTTCTGTCAACATACTGTTGAAGTACTTTTGTTCAACACTTTAAATAGTTAAATTCAAATGTTGTTGATGAAAGGTTACTTAGCGTAATTATTTGCTTGTTCGTCATAAATTCTCTTTACATATATACTGTTGTCCCGCACTGCAACGCGGAGTGAGGAAATAGAAATCCCGGGAGTTCGTCCATATGTGGATGGGTGCGTTCGTGTGTGTATGTATGTTTGTGTGTGTACGCCCTTCACGCTTTTAGTAGCAGATTTCTCAGCTTAGAATTATTCTAAGGCTTTTGTTTAATGGTATGCAGATTGAGGTAGGGGTCAAAATAGCTGTGATGTGTATTCAGGTTTGTCCTTATTTTTTCCTGTTTTAATAAGTGACTTAAAATTCCTCTCGATTGGAGACTTAAAAATTCTATTCAAAATTGTTTATTACAAAAATATTTGATTGTTTACAGTCAAAATACAATAAAACACCAGATTTTCTTGCTTTAATTGCACATGTTTTTATCCATGGTGCTGTATTTTGCATCTTGCTGGACAGTTTTACATGTAGGTTAAATAGCTTTTGTCTAAAGTACAAGGAAGGAAGTTCAAGTGAAATGAAGTTTTTAAAGATAAATTTATTTTACATTTTCATATCAACACAAGATGAAAATAATAATCGCCTTATCAATTTCAATCAATTCTATTAATAAAATCTTTTTTTTTAATTTGTTTACCACACTTTTAGCATGTAAGCACTATTGATATTGAAACAACAATTTTATCCATTTGTAAACGATATAGAACATTTCAAAGTATATTAATAGTGTCCCCTAAAAGTGTATATCTGCTTTTTGTCACGTTTGTCAAGTTAAGTATTAATAATCTAAAATACTTAATTTTGAACATTACAAATATATATACACGTGTTGCAGAAATAAGACCCGATTTAAATAATTTATTAGAATAGACGTGTACATAAAACAAACATTTAGAATGTGAGTTACATGTATTGATTTTGGTCAGCACTACAATTTTTCCTTAAAAGACTTTCCGTGTAGTTCCTATTTTCATGATAATTGTTTCTAGATTGAAGACGGCAACTAGGGATATAAACTTACGCAGTGCAAACAAAAAGAGACTTTAATAAGAAGCATTCCCAATGTCAAAAGTCCAAAAAGTCAAAGAAAAACCAGTTAAAACACGAACGAAAACAGCACGAAGAAAAAACACAAAACAACTGAGTGCCAGTAATCAACACGAACTTATGTCAAACGAGGTAACTGCTTGCTACAAAAAGAATATCTAGAACATTTGTCGCGTTGCTATTGGTCATTTCAGCGTGTCGAATACTGTGTGCAGACGGACAAAATAAAGCCATATGACGAACCAACATCTGTACCTATCTAAGAGTATGATGTCTTCCAATACATTTATTCAGTGAAACATAGGAAAAAGGCAGCTGTGATGTACTTGCCAAAGATCCCTAGTTAGACCATACTTCAAGATAACTCACAGCTGTTTAACACCGTTAATAATTAAAATCACTTATAAGTTTATTTTGATGCATTATGCATTATAAATCATAATAAAGGTAATAACAAAATTACCGTCCTTGGAGGATCAATCTAAAATGTCCAAGAGTAAAAACAAAACAAGAAAGGCATAATAGAAAAAAATGAAGATCGGAACAAACTAGTCAAAATTGTCGTCATAAGTTTTTTTGTCAGAAGAATAGTAGCTCTGTGTGTACATATTGTATATATAACAGATTTTTAATTAAATTTTTGTGATGTGAACCCACTTCAAACTTGGTTTTAATTAGTATGTTTATTAAAAGACCGTTGGGAAATCCTATCGTATGCCCTTGTATAAAGTTAAAGTAGATTGAGTATCATCTCACATTTAATATCAGGGTTTTATTTCCGTCTAAATGATTAAGCAAATTATCTTTTAAAAAGTTGTGCATATGAAGTTGTCATTTTGTTTTCATGCCAGTACTTTAAATTCAGTCATAAGCTGCAAACAGGATTGACAAGATTAAAATACACTTAGTTGAACCTTCAAAACAAACAAAAAAAGCCACGAACATAACATTATAACATTTTATATAGATCAAGTCAGGACAATTGCGATCTTGAATTTTGGCAGTATGTTTTCCTTGTTTTCTTTTTTCATGGACATTTGACATTTAACATGCATTCGTAAGTCAAAATTAAAACACCAGACTATTTTTTTAACTTAACTTCCTCAAGATAAATTTAGTATGTATCATAGCCTCCCACAACTTACAGATGACACGATACGGTAGGTAGTATTTTCACACTTACGTTATAAGATACTTCACTAGATGTCTTACGTAATTTCACTGATTGTAATCTGAGAATGTTCAAAGCATGTATTCACCCTTAAGACCCGTGAAGTGAGTCACCATCAAAATATGGTATATTACAAATTAATATCAAGATGAAACGGAGTAATATTTCTATTGCACAAACATGTCCGCATTCTGTATTTCAAACGGGCAGAGTAAGAAAGCGACCATTTGATTTTAAGGGGGAGCTATGGATATTTTCATCTTGCCTTTCGTTTAAAAAACCATTGGTGCCTGGATAATTTCCAGCAGCACTGTCTTGCCTTTTTATATCCTGATTAATGGTTATTTCCATTTCACCAATGACCCTTAAAAATCAAATGCTCGCTCCCTAAGTCTGCCGATTATAACCGACAGCAGCCTTCAACAAGGCCAGTAGTCGCTGCTAGCAAATCTGCAATTGGCCAATTGTCGAAATGCATTTAATTCAAATGCAGTCCTGGAATAGTCACAGATAGAATCCCTTCTAAAACAAGGAACAGAAAACATCAAAAGTCAAGTACAAACAAAAACGTTGTCAAACAATCTTGGCTAAAGACAGGCACATATAAAATGTGGATGGGTTAAACTAGTTTAATTGGCCTATTAATTGGCCCTATTAATAGTCCCAGACAAAGCACAAAAATTAAACACATAATAAAAATCAAATCGATCAAGTGAAATTCCACTTGAGAGAACTATCTATAGAACAATCGCTGTTACTGACAGGTAGGCGAGAATCATCAATCGACTAATGTGGAAAAATCAAGCATATCGATTTTTAATCCTTCAAAATACTTCAAAGAATGACTGACTTGGTGGAGTGTCATCACACAAAACTGACATTCTTGATCGCTATAATGCTCAAAAATGACAATTAGCTTATATAATTAAAATGTCATGGAAGTTTTAAAGTGAGTATCAAGTTATCAATATTCATGCCAAAAGCATTATCGTAAAATGGTTTGTCTGTCTTGTTTTATCTTTTCTCTTAGACATTATGATTGGTCTTCCAATTTCGGTAATATCGTTATTACCTTTATTCGTTACGGACATTTTGACTGATGTAAAAAACTAAATAAACCCTTTTGCAACTACCTCAAATGAAGAATGAAAACGAACCATACACCAAGATTGTGGTTGCAGGTACATGAAGGCGCACTCGACTTTGAAAACATAATTTATTTCAGACATGAGAACGACTTGCACATATTGTTTACGTCGTCACTGCAATATCAGAACAGATGTTCAAAATGTCGACGAAAAATGATTTCCAATAATACAACCATTTTGAATTATGAACTTTGACATGTTTCAAATATATAATTATAAAGCATAATAATAATTTGTCAGATAAAATGTATTCAAAGTAAATAGTACTTAAACCCTATAAATCACATTTTATTTACAATTCTGACGGTTAACAACGTGGCATGGTGGTTTGACGGAATGCCTCGTTAAAGCCATGTCAAGGGAACAAAGAGTCCTGATTTGACAAATTATTGAACTAAATGTATCAGTATAGCTAGAGGTACATCGTCTTCAAGAAAAGAAAAATTTACAATTGAGAAAGAAACCTCATCATGTTTATCATATGCTTAAGTGTGGAATTTTCCATTGACAATGCTTAAATCTAAATCTAAAAATGGACACCAATGCCCGGTCGAGATTTATTAAGGGTTAATTCTTTAGGATAGATATCAGTTATAAAGTTTGAGAAAGTGGGGTTTTTAAGAGCAATGTTTCGTCAAAGTATCTATACAGTTGAGTCCAGTTCTAACATCTCTTTAGAACTGTCATGAATATGTTCTAATTTTGTTCTGCTGACAGCTTTAGAACAGTTTATTACAGGCCCTTTCCTGTCGCAGAACAGTTCTGGACAGTTCTACCCCGTGACAGATTTAGAACTGTAACAGTTCTAACCCCTGACAGTTCTAAGCTGTCCTACGCCCTGACAGTTCTAACCTGTTCTGTGCCCTGACAGTTCTAAGCTATGACAGTTCTAACCCCTGACAGTTCCAGTTGTGACGATTTTAGAACAGTAGACCACTGTTAATTCAAGCATATCTGACTAACTGTGAAATGTACACTTCGTAAGGGGGCTAGAGGTACATCGTCTTCAAGAAAAGGAAAATTTACAATTGAAAAAGAAACGTCATCACGTTTATCATATGCTTAAGTGTGGAATTTTCCATTGACAATGCTTAAATCTAAATCTAAAAATGGACACCAATGCCCGATCGAGATTTATTACAGTATAGAATACACATATAATAGCATTGTATGGTTATAATAAATTAATATATCGTGGCAGGGAAAACTTTATCCCTGATCGTGTATGGCGCGGAAATATGCGTCATTTTCCGGATTTGGAGAATTATTATTGTTTTAATAAATGGCTTACAAAAGTAGACAATTTTTAAGTTTCCTGAATTTACAATCCTTTGACGAAAATAATGCGAAATACGGCTGACTTTTACTGGAGGCATTTTGACAACAAAACCATTACAATAAACAATGCATGACGTCATTTAGAATTATTAACTTATAGTGAATATTTTTCATATGAAGTTATTTTGGATGTTTTCATTCATTTTTCTTCGAAATGACGGCAGCTTGTAACAGTTAACTGTTTCACTCCTGGAACGAACTGTTCCATGTGCGTGACATATGCGCAGTACAGAGCGACGTCAAGGGTATTTTACGCTTTAAATTACTATTTTTCTATATATTTAATATCAATTAAAATTATAAAAAATATTCCCATGCCATTTCTCAACAGATTTTCATGCATAATTATCTGAAGTTTGTTTATTCCGAAAGAGAACCTCTTGATGCATTTTTATGCGGTAAAACACACAGGAAAATTATGGAAAAACGTGGGAAAAACATAAAGCGCAAAATTCTTTTGACGTCGCACTGTTGAACGAGCGCACACTCTCTCTATGTATTCTATAAGTTAATAAAACAGTTATTTAATGCCTGTTCATGGGGCAGTCAAACTATTATACCCTCGGTGCGCAGTGGATGATTTAAGAACTGTTGCCTTCGGCCTGCGGCCTCAGGCAACAGTTCCTTTAATCATCTCCAGCACCTCGGGATAATAGTTTTGACTGCTCCATGACCAGGCATTTGATAACTGTATACTGTCAGAGGACAGAACTGTCAGGGCGAAGAACTGTCCTAGGCTAGAACAGTTCTAACCTGTCAGGGCCCAGAACAATTCTAACCTGTCAGGGCCCAGAACAGATCTAAGCTGTCAGGGCCTAGAATAGCCCTAAAGGTGTCATGGGTTAGAACAGTTCCTGACAGTTCTACCCCAGAACAGTTTATGACAGGGGCTGTCCAGGGTTAGAACAGTTCTAGAACTGCCAGGAGAGCTGGACAGTAGAGATGTTAGAACTGGACTCAACTGTAAGTATTGTTAAAAATGTCGAGAAGATAGTGTTTGTTTTTGTCTTTTTGAAGGTTGGCCATTAATTAGGATTCATAAATTAAGAAAAGATCTGCTTTAAGTGGAACGCAATTTGCTCTCATGGGAATACCAATAACTTGGCAGTATATTTGTTTTCCAAAATTCCATGTTCCATGTTTACATTGTCCTTTGGAATTTCAATCTTTTTAAAAGAAGGCCTCCAATGAGTCTAATTTGACAAAAAGCGCGTAAGGCGTAACAAAATGTATTGTCTGGAACTTTGTTGACCTTATATTTGAATAGTTCCACTCTTTATAAACCAATCAGATAAACCTACTGTTGTCTTTTCCCCATTTATATATTTGTGAGGTATTTGTTGTATTTGTTTAATTTGTCAATAATATGTAACCTTGATTCTTTTATTCTGATCCCTTGTCCCCTAAAGTATATATATGTATATTGTCACGTTTTGCAAGTTTAGTATCAATAATTTCAAAATCTTATTCATGAATGATTGTTATAAATATCAACACATGTTGCAGAAATAATACCTAATTTACAAACATGTAATGGATTTAATATAACTAAAATATCGATTTCTGTCAAAACTAGTTAAATTTCCGTTTTCAGTTTAAACATTATGGTACTTCTATATATTAAAATTTATTTCAGAGTAAGCAAAGTTTAATATTTCACCGATCTATCACTTTTTAAGGAAAAGAAAATGACTTTTGAAACACATAATTGTGATATATTATAAGTAGCTTGGCAAGGAGCATCAGTCAGAAGCAGATGCACCAATGGAGCATCCGAATTTGAAAGTCTAAAAGGGCAGAGACAATACACAAACAAGGACATGACGAAAAAAACAGACAGGATATAAAACACAAAACCCACTGAACATCAATAAATAACGCGAACTCAAGTCGTAATGAGAGTGATCTCAGGTAAGCGGTTCCTGCCTGCTTTGGCAAACCCGTCACGCTGCTGTTTTGTATTGTTTATATTTCATCTCTCTAACTATGTCTAGTTTATGAGAATAAATTCATTCCTACAATCCAATTCAGTGTGTCAATTCTGGTAAAGGGAGAGAAAATAAAACACTATAAAACCAGCATCTTTAGCTATGAGTGCATGATGTCTACCATAAATTTCTTGAGTGACGCCAGCAATCTAGGAGCAACATAACCTTGTTTAAGCCTATCGCATGCCATTAGAAAATAGGCCCCATATCGCACTAAATATCGGGGTATTATTTCCGGTAATTTGATTAAGAAAACTTGGGTTTTATAAGTTTGACGTAAGCAGTTATGTTTTGTAAGTAAACGAATATGTTTAAAAGTAATCTAGACCGTCTTTAAATTTCAATGGGCACTTTCTACTCTGTCATTCTCGTCCGAAGCAGAGACACGAAAATAAAACAACTAAAAAACAAACAAAACAACGCAAGTAGTGCAAATAACAATTCTTAACAATTACATGTAGCAAATCAGAAACAGAACAAGTGTACGCAAGAAAGTTAATCACAAAATTTAACACAAACAGGAAAAGTCTCAATGTCTAAGAGAGAGAGGCAAAACAAGGAAGACATACATGAATAAAAATTAGATCGCAATGGTCCTGACTTGGTAGGCATTTCAAAAGAAATGGGTTCATAAACAGCAATTTTAGGATCCACAAGTGAAAACCGGTAACTTGACCAGTTGTCACAGCTCGCTATTTGGCAAAGACAAAAATAATGCATACGATGTAAAGCTAATCCTAACATGTAAACAAAAGACCATTTCTGTACACAAAACACCTAATAAAAAGGCGACCAATACAAATACAATCTTTGACATAGATTCCTTCCTGTGTTAAGACAGGCACATATAAAATGCAGCGGGTTAAAAGTAGATTTAAGCTATAAAGAACAAATAAATCGGTTCATGTCAATGCTTTTTCATATACAAGGTTAGAAAGAGAAGCATGCTCTGTTTGCCAAACACTTGAGCGAATTTGATATACTAAAAGTAAAGTTATCCTGATCGGATGGCTATAAATGTTTCATTCGTTTATCACGACACAACGACATTTTTCCTGCATCGCGTTTTGGCGGAGGGAAAAAATTGTTGCGCAAAGCTAACCACCATTAGTAAAGGTAGACAATTGTCTTCTTCCTTGTGATTTTAGCCCCGTTCAAGTTTGTTAACATACTCAGACTAAAAAATGACAAGATTTAATCAGTTTTATTTTTTTTTAAATCTATAAGATACTTGTGTCTTACATAATAATACTGAGCAATCTTTTATAGCATGTTATTTACTTGAGGCCTATAAACTGAATCATAATCAAATAGAGACAAAAGATTCGGCATAGGACAGACACATACTTACATTTTGATAGATCAATTAGTTCTAATTGACCTGTATAGTTGTTTTCATAATATTTTGTAAATGAAATATCTTAATAATTGCTCAGTAGTTATAAGGTAAGAGCAAGAATTGTTTGATGAAGGGAAAAAAACTTAATAACTTCGATTGGTTTTGATACTTTTGTATTGTATTATAAGTCTTGGGCCAATGCAAGACGGTAAGTAGTGACCTATGGTCATGTTGAAGACTGCTTGCTGTTTTCCGTTGTGATTTTTTGAATTGCTGTTTATGTTTGTTGTGTCGCGTACACTTATTCCACATCTCAATATCGTATATTAATAAATTGAAGACATGTAAGGTTTTACCATGTTTTAGACTCGAGATTATGATGACTGTGTCGATTCACTGCACGAGTTCAAATAAAAACAAACGTGTGACGGATCGTTTTATACATGCATAATAAATCTACATTTCGACATGCACGTTCAGTACAAATTAAGTATGATAATAGATTTAGATTTTCTGAACTGGGATAATACATCTTAATGTCAAAGATGAAAGGACAAACCAAGAAGACATAAGGCACGGACCATTTGATTTTCGGGGGGGGGGGGGCTGGGATTTTTTTGAAAAAAAAATCCTGGCCCTGATTTTTGTAAGAAAAAATAATCTGGACAGCAACTAGGTTGAAAAAAATAATCTGGTTTCAATCTTGCCAATTGAAAAAAAAATCTTGCCTAAAATATTTCCTTGCTTAATATGTGTGTAAAAAAAATAATCTGGCCCGCAAAGCGGGCGAAAAAAAAATCCAGCTCAAGGTAAAATCCCAGGCCCCCCAGAAAATAAAATGATCCATGCCTAAATGAGAAACAGCAGAAATTGAAGACCACAAAGGTCCTAAAAGAAAGAAGCAAATGTACCAATGAGGAAGAAAGTTAGAAAGGGCATAGACAAAACCAGTAATCATCAAAGAGAACAAGACGAAAACACAGACAACATAAAACAAAAAAACAAAAACAGCTAAATAACAACGCGGACTCAGGTCGTAACGGAGTGATCTCAGGTGCTCCGGAAGGATAAGCAGTTCCTGCGAACATTTTATATTTTATTATTCATGACATTTTTATAATATTTAATGGTATCAAATGAAAATTAAAACAACTTGAAACATATAATTTATTTGACCTGTGGTCGTTTTCAAGAGTCTAATCTAATACTTGACCCCTTAACTATTCGTTCAATGCAAAGCATGGTGATTCGAAGGCAATCGTTTTATTTATATGTCTTCGTTTAAAATTTAAACTTTCGTTTATCTAAAGTAATTGAAAAATAATAAAAATGTGCTAGTACATCTGATAAACCAACAAATACTTTGGTAATCCTAATAAAATGTCTATTTTTCTTTCATGTACCAAAAACTAATCGTTTTATTGCCTGTCATGATGGCGCATAAAACGGATTTGAAGTTGATCATTTAGTTAAGAAATCATAAATATATGTTGGTCAAATGAAAGTCAAAAGAATGGATTAAATTATAAGCTCTTAAGGTTAGTTAGGACACCTGTCATGTGACCAAAAACAGCTAAAAATGCAAAAAACAAGTGCAAATGTCACAAATACCTTGACACTTGTGTTGAACAGTTTCATTTAATAAAACTTAAGCAAAATAAATTAATTTTAGCACAAATAAAACAACCAGTCCTTCATAAATAAAATTTTCCAATAAAACAAGGGAGATAATCCACTTGAAAAATGACAAAAAAATACAAAGATTTGTATTGTAGACAGAAAAATATGCTGGTGACCCCCAGTTTTTATTGTTTTAATTTAAAATATATCGTATTTCATTGGTTTTTATCAAATAAAAATAAAATTTAAATTCGTAATTTTTTTTCTGCGACGAGATTTTATGCTAATTATTTGGCCTTTCCTATATAATCTATAGTAATTTGGGAAACTTTGAGCCTAGATTTTTTGAAAACAAGCCTGGAAACGGGGTCCAATATTTTCACACAAGATAAATTATATACATTATATGAATATATAAGAAAATTTGACATTCTAAATTCGGCATTATTTTTGGGGCTACTTGTTCTATGACCTTAATATTCATATCGTAATGAATGTATAATGATACATGCAAAGATAAATTAATACAGAGATTGAAATTATTTTATGATTTTACATTAATTGACATCAATTTATTGTTAAAATGTACATGAGATATTCCTCTGAGCCTGGGGAGGAGGACTCGATAGTGTTCATTAAATAACATCTGCATAACCCTTTTTTACATTCTTTTCAGGTAAAATATGAACATTTTTAAAAAATATTTGAAAAAAGTTAATGCTTCATTTCATGTACAATGGGTGAAATATTGATAGAAAGACAAATCAATGCGAAAAAGCGTTGTGCCATTTAAAACATTGTGTATCTTCGAAACCGATATAGTAGTTTTTATACGAAAGGGTAAATTCATGAAGCTGAAATTGTTTTTCTGTTTTGAAAAAAACAGGTTTCGTAAACACATTGTTTTGATATATATGTCAAGTATCAAACATATTTGCGAGAAAAAAAAAGAATCGTCAAAATTTATGAATAAATCTTAATTACAGGTCAGAAGGAATCCTTTGCTTAAAACAATGAAATGACAGAACTATTAATAGATAAAGTGCACGAACTAATTCAATAACAGATTCATAATCATGTACATTACGTAGTTCGTTTTGTAAAGAATATATAAAAACTTATTTGCGGTCATAATAGGTGATGTATATAAATTGTATTAATTAATTTCATGTTTTCAGATTTTGAAAAATAATATAGAATATACAAATCTTACCAAACCAACACAGGAACAACTATTACTCCTCCTACCCTAACTGCCCCTACCTAGCCAGCAATATTTTGTTGGTTGCAATTGGCAGCTAAGTTTGGCTACAAACCTAGGACTCTCAAACCAAACGGACTGCATGAGGGCAAGGCTTCCTTGTACGACGACCATGGTACTGAGTTCTCCTATGCAGTTTTTACGGACAATTTCAGGGATTTTTTTTTCGGATAACGTTCATATAAACATCTTAACAATTTAAAGTTACAGAAAAACATATTTGATAGATTATTGTTTATCTGCAATTTGCAGTCCATCTAATTTTCTAATTTTCTAACTTCCCTAACAGACCTAAGATATAAAATGTACTTGACTATAATTTTTACTGCGGAGTGCATGCATGTCTATGTTATAAGATTTTTCCTAATAGCCTTATTTACTCTCACAACTAAAAGATGACAAGATATGTTGGTATTTCACATTTACGTTATAAGATACTTTTCTTCGGGTCTTACATAATAATAGTGATTACAATCAAAGAATGTTTTAATACATGTTTTTACCCTTAAGACCTGTTAGATGAGTCACCATGAAACCAACAATGAGATCTGTGTAGTTTGCATACATGTTAAAAACGTATTGAACCGATGATAAAAAGTGTTTGTAAAAACATTTTGTACTTAACAGAGGCACCAATGGGCCACCAAAATGTCAAAAGTCTGAAAGGGCCAGTTAACACCAACGACAACAGGAAGAACAAAAAAATACCATAAAACACAAAAAATACCAAATCAACTGAATAGCAATGAACAACGCGAACTTCAAATGTAACGAGGAGGAACTCAGGTTTTCCGGAAGAGTAAACAGTTCCTGTATTCCCACATTTGTATATGAGCACATGTTATTTGTGTATATTTTCATGCACGAATTATGAAAGTCTCAAAAATTACAAAAAGTAATTTAAAGGTTATTTGCCCGAGCAGGCAAAAAAAACCCAAAAAAACTGGACACAAAAGACAAGAACACGAAGAGTCACACATCAAAACAATACAAATTATACATGTGCAGTAGTTTTCCTCTGCAATCATAAATGTGAACTTGTGGCAAACATGATTGAATTGATATTCTCAAGAAGGTTTAGCTGTTCAACTATGTTGCAACACACATGTCTCGTTGCCAGCATTAACGGCTGATATCACATCGCTTCTTTCCTATGTTTATACGACGATGCGTTGCTAGCATTCAATTCAGTGTAGATTTAATCAAGCCAGTAAAATAACACAACTACATAGCAACTTCGTCGTCAGATTGTAACAATAAGAAAACTACAGAATTCCTAAAAGATTATCCTGATCAAACAGAACCATCAACAACTTATGTCCTTCCTTTAGTTATGTATTTCCCACTGATATATGACCTTTTTAAGCTGTAGAAAAACTACCTTAAGAATTTCTTCTATCTGCATTTTAAACGATTACGAACTTCGTGAACTTCGGAAAGCACAGAAAAAATCACTTATATAATCACTATTTTTTTGGGTATTTCATGACATTAACAACAAAAATAGTTATATGTAGAACCTAAACTACACTTAGTTTAACTACAGAACATGAATTGAAAATGGTTGTTTTATTGAACATCATATTTTATAAACCGAAAATTTCATTGCAAAAGCAACCACATCTGTGTTAAAGAACACACCAAAACAATAAAATTTTGCGTCTGAATTTCAACATTGTTAAAATTCTTAAGTTTTTCTTATTTCAGACATAGACATAGACTTATTCCACATCTCAATATCGTATATAGGTTGATTTTATTCGATATTTGGGTACCAGTTCGACATGTTTGTTTCAATTTTCAATGCTCTTCATGTTAACATAGTGTTTGGTAATTTCAATCTTTTGGTACAACGCCTCTAATGGACTGTCGAAACACGCGCCTGTCATACTAAAATCAATTGTCTCAAACACTGTTGTACTTTTGATTTCAATGTGTCCCTTTCTAGAGGAATATCCCAAATTCTGAAACAATCCGTAATTATTTGGTTTGTTTATTTCAATCGGAAAGTCTTTTCAACAGAAGAAGGTTTAGAGTCGCAGTACCATTCAAAACTAAGTTTAAACATTTATAATGTCAATTTATCTTATCTTTTGCTGTAAACATTGCCGGATCGTTTATATTAGTTTTGATATTATATTTTTGTTCAATTTTTATAAATGTATGATATAATTTATCAATATTATGTAACACTTGATTCATTTATCCTGATCCTTTGTCTACTAACATATATATCTGCTTATTGTCACGTTTGGCAAGTTAAGTATTCATTATTTCAAAATACTTATTCCTGAATGATTCTTATTAATGTCAACACATGTTGCATAAATAAAACCTGATTTACATACATTTTATTGGTAAGATATATCTGAATTATATATTACACATGGAATTATCGATCTTGGTCAACACATATAGTTTTATTTACCATTTCAGTTAAAAAAACTCTTTGATCTTTATTTTTTTAATGATTTTGGAGTAAGTCGGGGAGTAAGTATAGACGACTTGTTGAAGATCGGACCTACCTATTGTATCTGAAAGGAAAAATAGAAACCCTTGAATATAATAGATAATAGTAGTATCTCGACAAGGACCATCAGTCAGACAATGCAATACATTTCCCAACTTTAAAAATGCTTATAAAATATCGGATTTCATATTGATATGTTTGATTTTTTTTACGTCAGTTAATTAATGATTCTCGGCTAGCTGTCATTAACAGCGATTGCTTTATAGAGAGTACCTTTTCCTTTCGTTCGTTCTTGTTGTCTTTGGTCTAAGGTTCTCTCTAGTGGAATAGAACATTGATCGATTCGATTTTTATTGTATGTAATTTTTTATGCATTGCCTGGCATTATTCATAAGAGGAAAGTTGGGCCAAAAAAGTTAGTTTAACCCCGCCATATTTTAGATGTACCTGTCCTAAGCCAGGAATCTTTTATAAAGCTTTTGTTTGTACTTGTGTTTTTGTTGTTTTCTGTTCCTTTTTTTAAAAAGGGAATCTATCTTGAACTATTTCAGGAATGAATTCGAAGTATATGATTTTTCTTTAGACCTTGGACCGAAAGCAGAACGTCGAATAGGGCCTAATGGCCTCGTTGAGGGCTGCTGGTGGTTTTCCAACGTGGGTTTTATAGATAACAGCTTGTTATGTGACCGGTTACTTGACACTTTTTCCACACCTTATTATTGTCAATATCATAAAATGTCAAAATAAGAGCGTTTAATGCCCTAAAATATTAAATGTAATCAATAAAGGGTTTTTTCTATTTTGACCTGTTTCATGTGATATGGCATAATGCATCTATACATATACAGGATAAAATGGTCGTCATAAGTTTTTTGAGAAAGAATGATAGATATCATGTATTTTGTAACTGAAAGATAATTATGATTGTAAGGGACCGTCCATTTGATTTTATGGGGGGCTATGATGAAATTTGAATTAAAAAAGCAGGATGGCAAAAATCCAGAAATAAAAAGGCAGAACAGTGCTTTGAATTAGAAAATGGCAGGATGGTAGTTTTGGCTGAAAATTTTGTTAAAGCTTTAAAAATAACGCGCAAAAAACAGGCTCAGCTTTTTTCCGAAAAGCAAAAAGACAGGACGAAGAAAATATCCATAGCCCCCCCTGCCCCATAAAAATCAAATGGTTGCTCCCTCAGCATTAATCACAGTTTTCATAAGGTAAAACAAAGGATTCTTTGATCAAATGATATATACTTATTAAATTGTAGACATGTATTTAAGGTTTGAACATTTTATATATGATGACTGTGTTAATTCACTGCATGAATTCAAATAAGACTAAAGTGTGACGGATCGTTTTATACGTACACGGTAAATCTACACTTTAGTACAAATTAAGTGTTTTAACAAAATTAATGAATCTCAACATCAAGAAGAAAGCAAAAACCAAGAAAACATGACATACAGCAGAAATTTAAGATCACAATGGTCCTGAAATATGTTATTTTTTATCATTAATAACATTAAATATTTAAAGATTACAATAAACATGGCTCGAAACATGTATATTTGACCACTGATCGTTTTCCAGGCTCTTATGCTAGACTTATTCATTTTATGCATAACATAATGATTTTTATTAATTCAGTTTATTTATATCATTTCGTTTAGAATTTAAACTATTATTTAAAAAAGTAATTGAAAAATAACATATATGTGACTATACATCTGATAAACCCACAAATACTTTGGTAATCCAAATAAAAAGTTTATTTTTCTTTCATGTACCAAAAACTTATCGTTTTATTGCCCGTCATGATAGCGCATAAAACGGACTTTAAGCTGATCATTCAGTTAAGACATAATAAATAACTGTTGGTCAAATAAAATTGAAAAGAAAAATATCTTATAAGATCTAAATAAAAAACGTTATAGCTATTTTCACTCATTTGTTTTATTTCACGAAGAATAAAAAAGTTATAAAACACATAGAAATGAATTTTTTAATGATACTATGAAATATATTAAAACCTATAATGGGTTCCTATCCCAGCAGAGGTGTTTTTATACTCTTTTCATGTTGCCAGTAATTTGAAAGACTTTTTTTTTCAGCAATTTTGACCGGTAATCAGAAATCTGAAATTTTGTACAGGTGACATAGGTTATCATAACTGCAACACTCATCGATTTTGTGCTTGCAATATCCAAAATAGTCATCAAGCCTTAAGTTATTTAGATTTTCTATTGCACAAAACTGGTTTAACCATTGGAGGTATAAAATAACAAAAATAGAAAGTATTATCTAGCATTGTTATAATTGCATAAATGAGTTATTTCAGAGGGTAAATTAGCAATGTGTATTTTGGAACTCAACTGAAAATCAGTAATGGTAAACACATCTGCTCCAGGCTAAGTTAGGTTGCTTGATTTAAGTAATGATTTGGTTTGCTCTGTATAGTCCTATTGTGATTGGAATTTTTATATTTTCAGGTTGAGCAGTACTTCTTATGAGACTTGAATAGACCAACCATCATGTAGACGTGTCAGGATGATAAGCTTAATATATAATCACTAAATTGATTGGGCCTGGTTTTTACTAATTTTTTTCATAATGTTCATGAAATATATTTTGTGGCTGGGAAGAGCGTCCTGATATGAAAACCAGAGGACCAATTGATTCAAGCCTAATCCTTACATACATAAAAACATTAAGAAAATAAGGTGTACATATAAATGCAATTTTCTATTACTTTTTAACTTCCCTAAGATACAAATCATATTTGACCTGTTCAAACTTTTATTATTATGTTTATAGTTTAAAGCTGCATCCATTATGAATCGTATACTTTTACAACTAACAGATGACGAGATATGGTAAGGTTTGTATTTTCACGCTTATGTTATAAGATACTTTACTTGATGTCTTATGTAATAGTACTGATAATGTTAAAACATGTAACAACCCTTAAGTCATGTGAAATGAGTCACCATTGGATATAAATGTAAAAATAAGTATTTAATCGACACATGAAAAATGCAAGTAGACAGTCTATGGTTATTTGCCCGAATGGGCAAAAAAGTACTGTTCACAAAAAATATCAACACGAAGAGACACATAAAAAAACTCGTGACAAAAAAAGATTCAACTGAAATGCTCTTGAAGGGTGACTAGCTCATTCTTGTTACATCACAATCATCAAGGAAACAAAGGTACCAATAATGGGGGCATCCGAATGTCAAAAGTCCGAAAGGGCAAACACAAATCCGGTAAACACCAACGAGATCATGACAAAAACAAACAACATGTAAAACACGGAAACACACACACTTCTGAATATCAATCAACTACGTGAACTGTAATCGTAACAAAAGTAACATAGGTGACCCGGAGGAGTAACAGCCCCTGTCTGCTATAGCACACCACTCGTGTTACCAATTCATTGTGTCAAATTCTATCTTAAAATTTAAAAAATAGCTCATCAACTCTTGCGCATATTGTGGTTACTTGGTTTTCTTTTGTGCTCCTTTATTAAGTATAGAAAATAATGAGATCTGGAATAAGTGTACGCGACACAGCCCACAATCAAGCGGCAATTCAGAAAAACCCCAATGAGCAACCGTCAGCAGCATTCTACGAGGACAGTAGGCGCTGCTCGCGGTCCTGCAATCGACCCATGGTCTTATTAAAATGCATATAATTAAAATCCAGTCCTGAAATAGTCACAGATAGACCCCTTCTAAAACAATGAACAGAAAACATCAAAAAGACAAGTACAAACGAAAGCTTTGTCAAAGATTCCTGGCTTATGACAGGTACATATAATATGTGGCGGGGTAAAACTAGTTTTTGGGTCCAACCTTCCCCCTTTCAATATTCAAAGGCAAAGGACAAAAACTAAACACACAATAAAAATCAAATCGATCAAAGTTCAATTCCACTAAAGAGAACTTTAGACAAAAGACAACAAGAACAAACGAAATCACGAAAAGGGAACCCTCAATAGAACACTCGCTGTTACTGACAGCTAGCTGAAAATTATCAATCGGCTGATGTGAAAAATCAAACATATCGATTTTTAATCCGATAATAATGATAAATCATATAAATCAAATAAATAAATCAAAGCGCTAAAGCGTTCAAAGGCAGAGCTAAATCTAAGCACTAAAATAAAGAATGATCTGTGTTTCATAATCTTGAAACATAGCAAATAAATTTTCTTTGTTTGCTCCGCGTTCTTCAACATTAGTTAAGAAATCTGTAATTAGGCTCCGCCCACTTGATCAAAGGTCAAAGGTAAACAATGCTTAAGTAAACATAAACGTGTATTGATATACGGTATGTAGTGCACATTTATAATGCATTTATGTTGGGGTATAAAGATGTACCTCTTATTTTAGACAATCTGTATACAATTAAAAATACATTGAAACAATGAAAATACACGATTAATGTTGAATAGATCCTGTGGTAGGAATATTGGCTGACCGATATACCCTGTCTAGACGGAAAAAAACGCGAAAATCAGATAGCTTTATGACTCTATAAGGCTCTGCCTAAAAATGATTTGGTGAAGTGTCATCACACTAAAACGACATGCTTGATCGCTATAATGCTTAAAATTTACAATAGTAAAATAGCTTATGGAAGTTTTAAAGTAAGTATCAAGTTATCAAATTAAAATTGAATGTTACGTTATTAAAAGGTTGTACAAACACAAACTTTAACACTGCAAAGGCAGGTTGCATCCTTTGAACTCCTAGACCTTCCTAGACAAAGTCAATCATGTCAATAAACTTATTTTGTTTTCTTGATGTTACAACAAAAAATGACATAAAGTACATGCACGTATCCTTACAGAACATGGATTTAAAAGTGCATATTGAACATATTGTGAAAAAAAAATCATACATATATAAAAAATAAATGATAAGTCGTATAAAGCTGATACACAGAGAATCCTTGGGTTTCAAATACTGATATATCATTAAGTACAATAATTTGTCAAATAAGGTTTCTTTGTTCCCGTGACACGGAGTTAACGAGGTGTTCCGTCAAACCACCAAGCCGCTTTGTTAACCGTCAGAATTGTAAATAAAACTTGATTTATAGGGTTTAACTACTATTTACTTTGTATACATGTTATCAGACAAATTATTATTATGTTTAATAATTATGTATTTGAAACATGTCAAAGTTTATGAATTAAAAATGGTTGTATTATATAAAGTCATATGAGAGAGATCGAGTTTTATTTTGACAAACTCAGGCAAATAAATACGAGGCGGGATATCAATTATTGACACTTTTCAATTTTACACCAATAGATCTGTTTTCAAGGCTAAATACAAAGTTTTGACATTTTACATCAATGAAACGATATAATATATGTGTCAACTTCTCACATCTCAATTACCAAAGTATTTACATGTTTAAAAAGTTCCTTTTCTTCGCTTCTACCAGCATCTAGTTCTATAAACGATGGTTGCTGGTAACCGATTTGAGTGAGTGAGTGAGTGAGTGAGTGAGTGAGTTGGTGTTTTACGCCCTTGCAACGCTTCATCATAGGTTATCGCAGGCGATGAACATGAAAAGGATGATAAAATGAACATGAAAATGAAATGATTACGATAAGTGAAATATGGGGTGGGATGGGAAACAAAGGAACAGTAAATTTTGAAGAACCACCGGAAAAGGAGAGAGGTGGGTAGGGGCGGAAAATATATCCTATCCATTTAAAGTTCACGATGAACCTTTTATCATGGTAGTATCTTTATGAATATACATACATTAGTACAGGTGAGCTCATGAGAGTCTTGCAAATTTCCGACCAGTACCTCCTCGGGATGCACATGGTGCAAGACGGGTACTGTTCCTATAAAAACGAAGGTCTTTGTACCAGGCCCTCTTGAACAGCTAACACTGACGGTGGTGTTTCATGGGCTGGACGGCCCATGGGACATAGTTGAAAGTTGCAGCAGAGGCTTATAGTCCATAGTCACGACCATTAAAAACCCTTTTGATTAATTGACCTGATGTCAAAGTGGTATTGGTACAATATGTGTTCAGAAAAGATGATTTAAATAAAATGTTAGACAACCGTGACTAAATATTATCCCAAAAGTGAAAAAGCACACTCTTTTTATATGCTTAGGCTTATGATGCCTTCAAAAACCACCCTTATGTAAGCTCCTATGAAATTTTGATTCTTACTCTTAAGACCTTAAAAGGTGTGATCCAAATTGAGACTAGTTTATTTTTTTCACACTTCAAAAGCGAGTATTGAAATGTTTGCATTATTTTTCAGAAGCAAAATTAAAACCAAGAAGACCTTATATGTCGGTTTACTTATTTCAACCTGATAACCCTTTTCAATCTGTATTTGGTTTCTTATTTTTTTTTTTACATGCATTTATACGCCGATTCATACAATCTGTGTTTTCCAACATTACGCTATCAATTGTTTTACTAAAAGTTCCCAGTCAGGAAATAGCGCAAAAAAAACAGCTTTAGCTTTCAAACGTTTATGGAACGAAATGTCACTTGGACAAAATCCGTCTAAAGAAAAGAAAAAAAAAACACGCACACACATCAAACCAACAACAACTCGCGTCGTAACAAGAGCCAACTCCTGTCTAGTTTAAATAATTAGTATGAAGTACTATACACAACAAATTATAGGCAGAGGCAGAATATTACAATATTTGGCAATTAACCTCTTTTAGCTATAGAAATGGAAGGTATGCCGTAAGAACTCAAATCTGCTTTAACCATGTTAACTGCGCTGTGTAGACATACACAATAGTCACAGTGGCGGATCCAGGGGGGAACCCCCCCCCTTTCCTCCGAAATTTTTAAAATTGTGTGTAGATTTTGAGCGAAATTGGTCTGGACTCCCCTTTGGTCCACAGAACCCAGTATGTGGAACCCCTTCTTTCCGAAATTTCTGGATCCGCCCCTGATAGAGCATATCTTTTATATTCGCGTAGGTTTCTTTAAACGAGGCGGTGTGTAAATTTGTGATTCTAGATAAGTTGTAATAACTAACCTTTGTAGCTCAAAGTCTATGGGCTTTCCATCTTTCGCTCGTGCATTCAAGACTTTTTTAAGAGCTCGTAATAACTTCCCCTCTTCTTTGGCCAAGATGGACAGTTTATACACGGACGTGAATATTTCTCCATGAAGAATAGGGAACAGGGTACACAATAATACAATATTCCACATGAAGTCCATGACTCTGGCTTGAAGACTCCAGAGAAAACATTAAAGTTACACGTCAGTTGCACGAACATATGTTCCAATGTTAAAATATATATTACTTAAGTGTAAAGGTAACGACAATTTGCTATTTTTTCATGATTGATTAACATAAAGAACAATCCGTTTTCCGTATAAGAAGCTTATGTGCAAACATGTGCAAAATTTAGTATATATCCCATTTGTCAAATCTAGACGAATTTCATGATGGAAAACCTGTCGCTAAGGTTAAACTATTTGAACAAGCCATTATAGAAATTGAAAATAAAAACTTAAAAGGCAATAAATCTGTTCAAAAATCATCATTTGCATAATTTATATTTCAATTCCTATGCAAATGTAAAATTTAAGTTTTGACCGATGATGAACATTAGCGAGCGGGCCGCGACCTTCTTTTTGTTGTACCTATATACTCAATAAGCATCGTACAAAATATAAATATTGTTATCTATTCGGTGAAGTTTTAAAGTTTTCATTCAAGCTCACGGTTCACCGGAGATGGAGGATTATAGGCTGACATCAGGTAAATCGCACGGAAGAAAAAGAAAGAGTTAAAAGAAAGAAGCGAGCCGTGTCATCTTATCTCATTTACCTGTCCCTGTTGGAAGACTGCGGTATAATTGAACCTTCAGGGGAATATAGGTACAAATATTAAAATATCTGCATACAAAAAGAATCAAGGTTACAAAAAACCGAAATATGTTTTAGTTCAAAATCACCAGGAACAGATGCGAAACGAAAAACGCCTGGTTGCTATAATGTTCTTATTTTTTTGCAATTGAAAGAAAACCATGTATTATGGGTTACAATAATTATTCCGCATAAAGAAATGCTATGCAGTACTATTAGGATAATGCATTTTTGTGCAAAAAAAAGAGAGTATGTTAAATTTTTGTTTCATGGATTCGTGCGGGGCCCGGGTGGCGAATAGGCCCACAGCAGAGCC
Source organism: Arcuatula senhousia (assembly GCA_963971305.1). NCBI lineage: Eukaryota > Metazoa > Mollusca > Bivalvia > Mytilida > Mytilidae > Arcuatula > Arcuatula senhousia. The sequence continues at coordinate 56,825,621 of OZ020310.1, forward strand.
TAGCTTATTGGTTACAATGATTATTCTGCATAAAGAAATGCTATGCAGTACTATTAGGATAATGCATTTTTGTGCAAAGAAAGAGAGTATGTTAAATTTTTGTTTCATGGATTCGTGCGGGGTCCGGGTGGCTAATAGGCCCGCAGCAGAGCCTAGCTTGTCATAGAAGGCGACAAAGGGTCTTTAAATTCTAACATTGGGTTAATGCTCAGCCAACAGAGCGACCAAGTGTGTACCCTAGGTGGCTGAATAGGGTGGTCATCGTCCACGGGGCCATAGTGGGACATCGTGTTTGGAGAGAACCACGGTTAATGCACATATAAGACCCGTTTGTGGGCCGTCAAGTTGTGCGTAACATAGGCTTAAGTTATTGTACCCTCCCAACTCTCCCCTTTTCCTCTGGTCTCCACAATTGCTGCTCCTTCCACAACCCATAGTTCTCACCATCACCATCATCATCATCATCGTCATCATTTCATGTTCATTGTCTTCACATACCCTATATAGTGTTGCAAGGGCGTTAAACACCAACACCTCCCGTTTTCAACGCAGATTTCATATAATTGATAGTTTTGTTGTGTTTTATCATGTTAACTGGTGCCACGACTCGTTATTTTTTAGTTACATGTATTGTGACAAGACTTTTTTTTCGTGTGCACAAACATGTTTATACATGGCTGGTGACTTAATTAAAGATTTAAAGGTTAAAGGTGAAATTCAGTATCCGTTTAAGCATCAACTGATTTTGAGAAAGGGGAAAATAGATTTTTTTACATATATAGTTCCTCCGTTGTTTTTCTTTTTTTTTTTCCTAACTTAATTCATTTTGTTTAAGTAACTTTACCCTGGAAAAGCACGACGAGTATCTTCGATATTGTCCTGCTTAATTTTGCCAAACTTGTCATTGTCCAGGCTCAAAATCAACTGGTGGATTGTGGCTACAGTACATTCATTAATAACATTTTTTTTGCCCAATCTATTTACTTATAACATACGCAAGCTGTTTTATTTAATAAAACTCGCATCAGAAAATAGTCGATAAATAAAGCAATAAGAAACGTATTTTATAAAAATCACTGTTTATGTATATGGTATGATGGAAAACGCAAAATAATCAAAATAAAATACCTATACAAATTGAAAATTTGTTTAACTTTGTGCTTAAATAAGATACATGTACTACATGGAATAAATAAATATGACATTTATTTTCTAATACAATAATTCGGTTAATTAAATTGAATATCAGGAGAAAGTCGTAAGGATTACATGTATTTCTGCCATGTCAAAGACTGTTACATTTATAAATTAAATGTGGAATAAGAGTTCGTGACACAACGTACATTGCATAAACGAGATAAAAAAATCAACAATGGAGAACAGCGAACAGCCTTCAATGTGACCCGTTGTCACTTCTCCCTTTTTTGAATGTGGCTCTAGATTTAAAAAAAAAAATATCATAAAAATGTAGAAGAAATAGCAAACACAGACAGCGTTTTTCATAACGATTCGAATGCCTTTTTTCATAGGACACAAATAAAAAGTTAAGATTATATAGGGTGTGGCCAAACTTTAACGCTCTATAGCAATGTATTGGCCCTGTATAACGATAATTTTTTACATTGTGTGCCATCGTTCGAATAATCTTTGTAAAAACATTGGCAGTCGCTGTAGAAAGTTTAAAATAAAAATCCTCAGAGAATGAAGGCCCGAGACTAGTATTATTATTGCCCCCTATAATAATAATTTTCAATATAGCGTTTTGATGAATAAAAAAAAATTTAACCATTTGATTTTCCTAAAATTTCTCACAGCTGCATAACAACACCAGACATAAATAATATGTACATTTAAGAAGATTTTACCGATTTTAAAACTTTTGATGCATTTTATGGTCAAGAGACCAAAAATTTTTAATGTCAACAAAAATTAAGATCTTAATTTTGACCCCGCGTATGCCTAGCAAATCACCCCTTTTATAGTGATTTAAGTTTTGGTCTTTGTATATACCAAACTTTGGCTTAAGAACTACCAATTAACCAAATCAACTTAAACAGCACCAAAAATGACCCTAGAAATACCTCTGGAAGATATATGGTGTTTTTCAAAGGGATTATATTAAACAACAACGAAAAATAAGGGGCGATAATTGTGGTCTCGTACTGAACACAAAAACGTCAAACTAACAACCTACAAAACACGACTTCTCTATAGCGTATGGCAACGTACCCAAAACCTTGGCAATTGTCTAATGATTGGTTGGCGATTTCTAAAGTTGTACAGCTTAAAATGTAGGGTGCATTTTCATGTCGGTCTATTATCTACGTTCTGTGTAACATAAAAATTTGCAAAATAATTCTGTTCTTAGTATTTTAGTATCTCATCATATAATACTATAATGCAGAAAGTCCAAATAGATGTATTAGATATCTGTCTCATATTGTTGGATTTATGAAAAAAATATAATAGATACATGTATATGTAGTTTCGTTATTTAACGGTAAATTAAGTTTTTATGGTATGAATGGCACTAAACAATAATTAAGCGTAAGAACAAGGATATTAAAACTAGAGGCTCCCAGGAGCCTGAATCGCTCACCTGATCTCTTATGCCAAAGTTTGAATAAATTTCACAAACTTTCAAGTATACAGTATACAATCCCTTAAGTGGTTTCAGAGAAGATTTTGAAAATCAGTTTAAATTAATAGAAAAACAGTTCAAGGGCAATAACTCCTGTAAGGACCTTTTGATGCTGAATAAGAAAAGTTGCTTCGGTTTTTCTCTATCTCTTATACTTTTCGAGTTATAAGCCAAAAACAATGGTCTGACCCCCCTGTTCTATTTTTAGCAACGGCGGCCATGTTGATTGGTCGACATGTATATAATTCACAAACTTGGTAGAGGACATCCTAAAGATCAAGTATACTAAGTATCAATGCAATCCCTTCAGTGGTTTCAAAGAATAAGATTTTTAAAAATCAGTTAAAAATAATGGAAAAAACAGTTAAAGGGGAATAACTCTTAAACGGCTGATCTGACAATTTTGACCCTCAAATCATTTTTGTAGATCTCAATGAGCTTAACAATTTTGTAATGCTAACTTTTTTTCTAGCTCTAACGATTTTCAAGATATAGTCCAAAAACTGCTAAAATGGTCAATTTTGACGATTAAAGGGCAATAACTCCTATAAAGAGTCGTTTTACAACTTCGATTCAATGGAGAGATTTGTAGAGCTTTTGATGCTGAACATGGAAGGTTGCTTCGGATTTTTTCTATCTCTTATACTTTTCGAGTTATAAGCCAAAAACAATGGTCTGACCCCCCCTGTTCTATTTTTAGCAACGGCCGCCATGTTGGTTGGTCGACCTGTATATAATTCACAAACTTGGTAGAGGACATCCTAAAGATCAAGTATACCAAGTATCAATGCAATCCCTTCAGTGGTTTCAGAGAAGAAGATTTTTAAAAATCAGTTAAAAATAATGGAAAAAACAGTTAAAGGGGAATAACTCTTAAACGGCTGATCTGACAATTTTGACCCTGAAATTATTTTTGTAGATCTCAATGAGCCTAACAATTTTGTAATGCTAACTTTTTCTCTAGCTCTAACGATTTTCAAGATATAGTCCAAAAACTGCTAAAATGGTCAATTTTGACGATTAAAGGGCAATAACTCCTATAAGGAGTCGTTTTACAACTTAGACTCAACAGAGAGATTTGTAGAGCTTTTGATGCTGAACATGGAAGGTTGCTTCGGATTTTTTCTATCTCTTATACTTTTCGAGTTATAAGCCAAAAACAATGGTCTGACCCCCCTGTTCTATTTTTAGCAACGGCGGCCATGTTGGTTGGTCGACCTGTCTATAATTCACAAACTTGGTAGAGGACATCCTAAAGATCAAGTGTACAAAGTTTCAAAGCAATCCCATCAGTGGTTTCAGAGAAGAAGATCTTTGAAGAAAAGTTAACGACGGACGACGGACGACGGACGCCTAACGATGACAATAGCTCACATGACCCATCGGGTCAGGTGAGCTAAAAAGTAAATGAAAATTTTATGTCAGTATTGATCAGTCAGTATATCTTCCATCTATTTTATTATGTCTACTGTGTTGCCTCATAGTCCAAGCGACAAGGTCGTGTGAACATCTGTCCTTCTTCTCGTATCCATAGGTTACCAACTAAAAGTACATAAATATATCACTTGACGTATTATGTCAAAGTGGACAATGTCCAAATCGGAAAAGTAAATACTATTTTGTTGTCTAAATTGATTAAAATCCGAAAAAAGTGCATAAAAATATATATTTTACATGTCAATATCAAATCTTGAATATCAAAATATAATAAAGCAAAAAGCGATTTTATAATACACTCAAAAAAACAATGTGGAATTGGCGCTTGCATTTTACTGCAAGTTTATGACGATCAAAAGAACCGGTTTAAATAGAATTTATGTTAAATACACTTCAACTGCATGTGTATTGAAGTATTGCAGTCAACAAGTGCTGGGTATACAATTCTGGCATATACATGTATTCCTTATCCGCAACCCCTCGACTTTATTTCATGAAACTTTAATACAGTCTTTGTAATCGTTTTTTTTTATTTCTTTTGTCAAGAAGGTAGTCTTTCATTATTACTTTGGGAATTTGCTTGAATTATAATATGAAGTTTATTTTCAATCAAAGGCCTATTGCAAAACTAAGCAGCGACCGCTAGTCACATTGAAGGCTTCTGGTCGCTTTTCGTTTTGGATTTTTTAAATAACTGTTAGTCTATTTTGTTTTATTTGTGGCATGATAAAGATATGCTCTTCCTATTTGTAATTTTGTCATAGTAATTTAAGGGGGGGAAGAGGATATCTATTTGTGACCTATGTGTCGCAATAAGTACTTACTCCATTTTGATCCTATAAGTACAGGACAGCCGCCATGAAAGACACGTCTGTCAACTTCTCCGTTGGGTAGTAAGTTATACCAAAAAGCAGCGGCACCCTGAATGAACGACGAAATATGAATGGTTTAGTGTATCTAAAAAATGATTTCCCGATATTTCATTTTTATATGCGATCATCGAATATTATAGTGTTTAATTCATTGTATACACATGTATGCACATTGGGGTACATTTCCTATATTCGTATTTAATATTCGCATTTTCTAATTGGCGTCAGCCCTATTGGTAAGTAGAAAAATTCATTTTACTCCATACCTGGAAGAGACCAAGTTGATAATTAGAAAAATATATATCGAAATAAATAGAAGTCATTGAACTCAATACCAGCGTATGCCTTAAACAATTCCCAAATAAGATATGATATAATCTGCCTTCCACGATTTCAAATTAAAAGAAAACACACCAAAAATTCATATTCAGCAGCAGGAATGCTTTGAAAATTTGTCACATAAATGTATTGATAATCTAGATAACTTGATTATCCAATTGGTTTGATTTAATTGCTACTGATGAAGTGTTCCTGTTCTATTGACACCTGCTTTAAGAATTATTAAAATTAAAATTATGAACCTTCTCCACAGAAATCCTTGTGTTGACATTGGGGTAAATTGTGGCGCCGCCTTCTTTTACGTCCTCTAACTGAAAAAGAATCAAGAATTAATGTTTCTTTCATTAATTTATAGAAAAGAACGCTTAAATTATAACGAGTGAAAGAATGATCATCCTTTTCGCGAGCGGAGCACATCGCTAGTTTTGTTGTGATGTTGCATTTTCTTGAAAAATGTTTTTGGAAACATAAATTTGAAACATTTTATTGTTTCAGGGAAAACTTAAGAGTACGAAAATCCAAAGTAAGATTTGTAGTGCAATAGCAACGGGTCACAAATGGATCATATATTTTTTTTAGATATGTAATACATGTAATATAGATCTTACGTAAAACATCCATGTAGCAAGTCTGTCACCACTCCCTCGAACAAATAATGCATCTTCATCTGATGGAGGTCCCCAGATAGGATTATACTGTCAAAATATTAATAAATAATAAAAAAAATGTTTTAATTGTAGTCCCCAAGAAAGGGTTATATACTGTCTAGGTATCAATAAAGTCACTCCTAGGAACACGCGAATCGATCCAGGTAATTTTTACTTAACTCCGCAAAAGATTTCTCTATAATCAAGTGCATTAACTGTATACATAGCAAAACAAATCAAATGAAAAAAAAACTTTTCTTAAAAATCATTAGGCTGCGCTCGTCCGAAATATCAATTGTGTGTTCGTCAAATTATTGAATTGTCGAACTCATGGAACTTTAACATTTCCGCATTGACACCAATTTTAAATAAATTGTTAATGCGGAGATCCACTACGGCTTTCCATACGACAAAAAATTAGGATTATGAAAAATCCTTAACATGATAGTAAAAATCTTTAGACTCTATTCGCCTATGTAAAGAATTAGTAAAAATTACCTGGCTCGATACGCGTGTGAGTGAAAGTTACAATAATTTTAAGGTAAAATTTTATTTTAGGCAAGTGTTTGCTGTCTTGTGTAGTCTTCTTTTTCAACCTTGACGGAGTAATCTGAGACTGTATTTTTATATTTCGTTATTACTTTTCAAAATATGATCAAATATGTTAGAATTCAATGCATGTTTTATATATAAATATCTCCATTTTTAAACGACACACAAAATTTCTATTTATTACTTTTTAATTGACAAAACGAACTATTTAATGATAGGATGAATATTTATTAATTTCTATCAACATGGAGTTACTTTTGGTCTATTGCTTAAGGTTATGTCTTATCCACAAACGTTCGAATGAAATTTGAATTTGTAGTATTATCTCGGAGAAAGAAAGACAACTGCATATGCCTGTATAAGTTTTTTTTACTTTAAGATTAAAAGTACAAAAACGACATAAAAGCCGAATTACCAAAACCCCTTAATTGACGCTATTTGTAATTTTCTAGTAGATCTTTTGCAGAATTTGCTAAAATTGACTACGAGTTCCCATTTTGTCTACATCACACTAAGCCTTGAACAATCTCCTCGTTCAAAACAAATCTGGGTCGGCCCCTAGTTAAGTGTATACTTAAATATTACTTTTACATACTAAGTTGTCGTAGTGGGTATTGAAATGTCCTCCAATGCCGTAGTTTGCTACCTGTAAAACATAAACATAATCTATAAAAATCCTTATACCGGTAATTAATGAGAGATAACATGAACCATATAACCCTTAAAAGTCTACAAGCCCTCGGGTGACCTTACTTTCTCGGGGAAATAAACCACCGGGTCACACACCAACTAGGGTGATAATTGTATATTGCTATTCAGATATTTTTTTTTTTTGTTTAATCAAGTCTGTTTTCCCCTGGTTTTGTTGGCCTTTACTGGTTTTGTCTGTGCACTTTTCGGACTTTGGTATTTGTATGTTCCTTTAGTATCTCTGTTTCTGTCTGGGACTTTGTTGTATTTTTGATATCAGGCATGTTATTGCAGTAGGGATGAAATAAAAGTCCAACACGAATCCGCATTGAAGAGGATTACTTATGATACAACACTGCTGAGGAAATCAAGACCTGAAATACACCCAGTTTACTTCCGCACTGCAAAGTGAAAAGACATATATGATTTTTCAGAATTGAAACAATCTGTCACAAACCTGGTATGCTTCCACACTGCTGAGGGCATCCCGTAGTGTAGTATCCAAGCCTGTAATCAGACGTACCCTACTCCGTAACTTATTGGGAATAGGGTTGTCCTCACCGTATATCCACCCACTACAAAACAACAAGTTCTGGTAATGAAAAATTGTTCTCTATCATGTAGAAGACGAAGATATGCAATCTATAATGCATGAGACGAATTCATAAAATGTCAGGGAGAATTTTGACAAAAGATCCAATGAAGCCATAGGGCAAATCTATCATGCCCTATACAGAAGTCCTAATGAACAAACATATAAAGACAAGTGGGCAAAGCTGTGTTGTAGTTTTTTTCTTAATAAACAAATATTGCACCAAGGGATATAACTTGAATACATATCGGGTTTGCGGTATAAAGTAATTTTGCTCGATTTTGGATCACGGTATTTTGGTACGAGCCAGACGTCGCGAATTAAGTTTTTTTTTTTTTTTACGAAGTTCAAATGTTCGATAATGACATGGTAACTATGTACACAGCACAGGCAATTTAAGTTAACGTAAGCTTTGATTTTTAATTTCATTGCACAAAACCTAGTATGAACAAAAACGATAAAAAAAGAAATTTATCACAAAATTAACATTAAAACATCTTACGTTTAACTACCATTTATTCAATATTTAACTAGCGTTCCATATACATTGAAATATTATGAAAATAGCTTGACTTTCATTTAAAGAAACATGTCCTGTGTATTATGTCTAGAAACTCTTGAATACATGTTTCTTATTCTAATGTCGTAGTGAGTGTTGCAATTTCGTTTGTCATGTTCTTTTGTCGTAAGAAATGTTTTCTTTTCGCGTAACTAGTTCTACTGTAATAGTAATAAATGTTTGACTTACGTGTGACTTATTCTACTGTCGTCGCTATTTTCAACACCTTTGCCGTAAACTTGTAACCCAGATCGGGAAAACTACAAAATCAAAAAGTGGTTTTTTTTTAATCTAATGATTTTCTTAAAGATTTGAACCTATTCAGAAGAAACGTCACCAATTATCAGTTCTATTTTCCATTTTCTACACAGCCTGCATGCTCCTATAAATGACATTTCTCGTCAATAATTATGTTGCAACCTTCATCCATCGCACCATTATTAAAACAAGTATTAATTATTTTTATTACTGCTATGTACTTTATAGCCGTTCATTAATCAAATAGACAAACAACAATTAAGAAATACAATCTCTCTCTGAAATAAATCCATTACGAAAGGTTTTTATTGTGTCGACTCAACTGTGGAAACATTCAATTGAACGATCTCCCAAACCCAATCCCTACTACCCCCCCCCCTCCGCCAACAGGACCATACACAGTACTTCAAGTCTAACATACCCGACCATAAGCCGTCTCTTGCAGGTAACGAATCTCATTATCATATAAAACGTCGTGAAAAACAAGTATCGTAGGATCAATGTTCATTTCCTCTGCCTTGGCGACAAAAAATGGAATTTTTGTTTTACTGTAGTAACATTTTAACTTGGACAACTGTTTCGGTGTCTGAATAAAAAAGTCGTATCAGAATTATCCTAATATTTATAAAAAATACTAAATAAGTATAAATGAAAATATATGTTTCAAGTTTTCCTTGCTGAAATAAGATAAGACATTTATCTAGTTTCCATGAATAGATGTCTGTTTATAAAGGTAGTAACAAAACTACCGAACGAGGACGACCAATCTCAATTGTCCGAAATTTCATCCGTTTTTAAGGAATAAAGCTCAATTCAAAGCTCAATTCATATTTTAAGGACCTTCCAATGTTTTGATTCAAATGCTACTGATGAGAGGTTACTCCTTGAAATATCGTTATATAGCATATCCAAATTAAACGTTTATACCAGCGTTTTGGTAATTGTAATTTTATAACTGCTGTGCATCACTTTTATAAATTAGCTTTGTTTTGTTAAGGAATAAACCTTTTTGACAATTCCTCGACACAGTTGTTTTTCATGGTTGTCCATTTCTCTATCACTAAGCTTCCATTCCTGTACATAGCGGCTGTCCTCCTGGTTGTCTTCTTCCTGCTCCTGTTCAATCTTATTGAGATATCTCTGGTAGTCTTCTTTAACTGATAACCAACCTACGACAAAAAGACATAAGCAGAAAATCACCCCTTGAATTTAAATATTTCCTCATCTTTAAATCTCCTTCGAAAACTTTCTATCTATAAATGGTAAAAATGAATTTAATCCCATTGGTCAGCAGCATTAGTTAACGGTATTGTTGATGAGAAGCAAAGAGGCACCAATATGGCATTCGAGTGTCAATAGTCCGAATGGGCAACGACAAAATGAACAAAACAGCACCTGAGGTTATAAAGGTTTTATTTTCCCAGACTGCACTTAGAAACAAAAAAAAACAAAAAACACAAAATTAACCGAAAAGAAGTCAACAACGCGAACTCAAGTCGTAATGAGAGTGAACTCAGGTGCTCCGGAAGAGTAAGCAGTTCCTGTAGGCTACAGCACACTCGTTCCCAATTCAGTGTGTCAAATCCGGTAAAGGAAAACAAACCAAGATGTATCATATGGTAACATTTCCTTCTAAATGGTTTTGTAACGTACATAAGAACTCATTAACAAATTTTACAAACATTATTTACCTGTCATGTTATATTCTTCTAAAATCTTGGCTGCAGCATAAGTAAGGGATAACTTTTCAAAAAAGAAAAAAAAAACAAGTTAAACTTGGAACCAGGTGTGACCCACTTTTACTTTTGAAATGCCTGTACCAAGTCATGACCATTGAAGACCTCTTTTTATGGTATGTCTTCCATGTTTTTTTTCTCTTGTGCATTGAGATTTTACTAGTTCGGTAATTTTGTTATTATCTTTATTTGCAATGAAGTTCCTGCTAGCTTTTTTTGGGCAACTAGTATCACTCTCATTCAGAAGCGAATCCGTCTATCCAACATCAAAAGCTATGCACATATATGCATGTATGCACGCAACAAGCACGGATTTGTCTAAATATTATTTTTCTTAAACTCAAATGGCAATCATTGTAGCCTACAATTTCTAAATGATTGAAGCATAGCAATGGCATGAATGTCCAAAGGTCAAACTTTTTGTATATTGAATACATCCTATTCCTTCACTTATTTGTGGTTTGTTTCATCACACATTATGCAAACCAAAATTGAAAGATATAATTGTAGAAAATAATGAGATATGGAAGAAGGGTACACGCGGTAATTTAGAAAAAACTACAATGGACAACCAACAAGGCAAATAGGCGCTGCTCGCTGTTCTTCCCATGGTCTAAATAAAATAAACTTATTTTAGACTATTAAATAATTTGCAAATGTTCATCGGTAGTATTTTTTCAGCAATAGTGTCCTTCTCTTCCGTTATCTAAGGATTGTCAAATGTACCTTGACCCACACTAACAAAACAATAATACACGCTGCTTATTACACTGTACAGTCAGGGGACCAACTTGTAGAAGTCAGAATAGATCTTACTTGTACCAGTAAGATTCTATTTATGGTTTCTTACTCTGTAGAGTCAGATCCAATTCTGACTTCTATGGGTCAGAATGAATCTGACTTGTTAGAGTAAGAATTGTTTCTATTAAATTTGCTCCAATATTCAATGTTTTTGGAATAACATTTCTCAAAACTAATAAATCTTATTCAAATTATTTCACAAGGTCAACAATGACATCCTGCATTTAGGATGAAAGAATCATGAGCAAATAGGAAACAGATTGACTGTAACGTTTCAATTATCATCAAAGAATTTGATAGCTAATTATCTAAGACTGTCATTTATATCCACGGTTTTGAACACCAATGTGGTTTATACTAGATAAATAATTGTTATTTAATGATTTAAGCATAATTAAAGACCATGGTGTCCACGACCGCCAAAGTAGAGAAATTTACTGCCAAAGGAGGGCAGTAAAATTTTGATTCTGACTTGTACAAGTAAGAATGATATAAAATTACAAACCCATGACTATTTTGTAAGATTTATAAATAGATCTCAGTATATAGAAAAGGAATTTAACCATAGAGAATATCTCTGGATAAGAAACTTTGATAAAAAGACATTCTAGTATATTCTACTCGTAGAAGTCAGATTGAAATTTCTAAAAATAAGGAGAAGATAACTCTAGTTTGTTTAATCTGACTTGTACAAGTAAGATTGAATCTGATCATTCTGACTTGTACAAGTTGGTCCCCTGACTGCTGTAGTTGTCTGTTTATGATTTATTTGTGTTGCTGTAATGGTGTGCGTTCTGATTGATATACCTCTTGTGTAAAATAATTTGTGTCATTAAAATAACCTTTTATAGTACTTCTTGAAATATTTAAAAGTGGAAAAATAAAAGGTACGAAACCTCCACACGATTAAAATAGCAAAAACAAATGGAAAATGGTCTAGAATCTAGATAGCCATTGAAAGACATTAAGCAGAAGGCGTTCGTTCATCTTTGTTTTGGGACTGCAAGCTATTTTGTATGGCAATAGCCGCATGTAGTAAAAAACAGTTGTATTAAAGATATTGTTTCTTAAACATTTATCAACCATCTCTAACCTTATCATATATTCTAGCTTTAATTTGTCGTAAATGCATTTCAGCATAATAGACATCATTTACGATCCTTGGCAACATCCGGGTAGCCGTATCACACCACGTGATAACCTCGTCATACATTTCGAGTTCTTCCGCTTCCATCATGATCAAAACCATCAGTGGCCATGTCAGTGGTTCAGCTTGCTCACCAAGTATTCTCCCTTCTATCAATTCCTCAATGTCAAGGACATGCGTAATGCGCAGTCGCAGCAATGAACGGGCTGATGCACTCAAATCGTACTCTGTTGGATAGCCGTCCCCGAGCTCTTCTACGAAGTTGCTAAAAGATTCATTGAATTCTACAAAATATTTTGTTGTGTGAATAAAGTGAAATGTATGTATTATGAGTATCTTTGTATTACTCAATCAAACCGTGCAGAGAAAAGACTTTACATAGTAGATTATAATATTATATCTTTCTTCGTTTATGACTCGAAATTTTAATTATTTGTCAAATAAAGGAAACAGGACTATTCAAAACAGCACAACAGTGAACCAAAGAGTTGGAAAAAAATATATCTTTTTTGTACCAATTTATAAGGATAGGGTTGCAACCTACATGGGGCACCCAAGATATTAATTTCAGCAGCAGACAACGGATGGCGCCATATTGTCTATGATGTTGCTCCTTTTGATCGGACGAAAGTAGGATATAGTTTGCAGACGTGACGATATCAGATCAAATATGGCGAGAACTGTTTTGACCAGAACTAAACGGAACAGTTTTTTGTGTTTTTAAAATTGTTTCAAATGTTTAACTTTTTATCAATCAAAACAAATGATTAAACTATCATGTTTAATGATGCAAAATATGTGATTTTTCCCGTTCAGTATGAATCAGTGCCAAGAGCGCTTGTTCGCTCCCAAACCAGATAATGAAAGAATGAAGATGTGTTGTATTATAATGGCTTTGTCAAACTATGTCATCATTAATAAAATGAATAAATTGATAAACTTGAGCAATATGTTCATAAAAATTGACGTCGTTTTCCTTGGAGAAAAACAGTCTGTTGTTTTAATACATTAAATCCGCTACTCATTAACTGAGAGATAATGCTTACTTAGTACATGTTGTACTGGAAAAATATAGCCTTGTGATGAATAATTGAACAAGTTTTGACAAACAATTCTAAAACTCTAAGGGACCGACCATTTAACTTGAAGCGGTGGGCCTTGGATTTTTGTTTGGGTCAGAAAAAAAAAATTCCGCGATGTGCGCATAAAAATATTGATTTTCTTTAGGTTTTGCGACAGAATATGTTTCCGATATAAGCATTAATTTATAAGCCGGAAATTCTTCTTCAGAGTATTTTTTTCACGTTTGCTGCAAAAATTTTTTTTCTCATAAAATATCAGATCCAGAATATTTATTTAAGGAAGAAGAATAAGCCCACCCCTCTTCAAGTTCAATTATCGGTCTCTAACCTCTTTCTCTATCAGTTATAACACAACAATCACACAATATAAGGGAGTAAACATGTGGCCACATGGTGACATATCTTTGGAGAAGATGGATAACCTGAACCGGATGCTCAGCGTATCGGTTGTCTTGGTAACTGTGATGCACTGTGGGTAATAGATAGTCGTAGAACCTGTATCAACAGATAATAATAGAATATATAAAATATACCAAGAAAAATCGAAAAGATCAATTTGAACTGACAAAAAAGGGAAATATACACACATATGGTTACGACATTTTAAAAGAAGCGGAAAGGTACCAAAGGGGCATTCGAATGCTTAAGGTCCAAAAGGGCAAAGACAAAACGAGTAAAACACGAAAAAGAACACCAAGGAGAATAAGACAAAACAAAATCATTTAAGAACGCAAACTCTATAGTCGTACCATTTGTCGAACAATGCATTTAAAAGACAACTCCATATGCAAAAACTACAATTGTGTGTTATATAATCATTCTCATGTTAAAATTTTTTTGGGGGGATATTTTATACCTTCCAAATGGAGTATCCTGTTATAGGATAAAATTAATTACTAATGTGTTTATTTAAAATACCTTTATGGTCCTGTCTTATCCAAAACATACCATGTTAAACAGGGTACAGAAGGATTGATTGACAAGTACAGGCATTCATGTTTAAATCAATAGTAAATGATTTTGATATATTGCAACACCTTGGCTTTTACTCACACATTAGAGAAATGTTGTTTGAACTCGATTATATTGTGTATCACAGCTTTAAGATATTGTTCTCCGATATAATGAATTATATTTCATATCTCAAGTAATCCATCTACTTTAGATTTGATTTCGGTTTGTTTTGGCGCCATTTTTAAACTGTTGTGTGGTTTTCCATGCAGTCTTTCGTGTCTTTGAATTTTGCCTCTTTTACCTACGACATTCGAGTGCCTCACCATAACTTATTTGCTTTCTTAAATAGAAAAGGATGTAGTACATATATATTTTACCCCTACTCGTAAGAGAAGGGGCTATTTTGCAATCACCTGTCCGTTCATTCCTCTGGTTCGTCCAGCACAAACTTTCGTACCAGATTTTCGGCTTCTACTAAAGGAATTTATTTTAAATTTGGTACATAGCGTAAGCATAAAGAGTTGCACAGTGCCTTTCCTTTTCATATTAATTGTGCAACATTTTCCTGTTTTCTGAGCCGACTTAGACATTCTAATGGCATAAAAAATAGAGATTTTTTTTTCGAAATAGATTACTCAGCTTCTACTGAAGGGATTGCTTTGAAATTTAGTACACAGATTTAGTACGATAAGTTATAAAATTTTCGCTTTGAAAATAGTATATGATATTATTGGTTTCTCTAGACAGAGGAATTTTACTCAGCTGAAATAGAAAAAGCCCATTCTATAATGTCTGTGTTCCTCCCTTCTTATTTGAAACATCTATTGTCTTGCCACAACCATGTGAATATTAACACCCTTAGTTTTGACCGGATTTCATGGGTGTATAACTTTTGGTGTATAAAATGGTGAATGTCGGGCAGGCGGGTGGTCGGGCGTGGAAGAAGTTTGCGAAACAGTTTTCTCAGCAACTAATTATCACAGCCACTCGATATTTGAGTACAGCGTCGTGATGGGTTCCATAACGTGGGATTTGGTTTCAGGTCTGAAGCTCACCTACTTCATGTTTAACGAAATCCGGCCATTCTTGACTTTGACAGATTTTTCTTGGTTTTCCTTGGAGATCGTAGAATCAATAATCAACCTTTTGTTTTGCCTTTTTAACTAAGCAGTTTTCAGGTAATTCCTATCTAATGAAAGATTCTTTTTTTTTAGTTTCCACTTCTTTCAAAGTCTTACTATACAGATAAATATACGGATCTACTGCATTTTTTGGTTCCAGTCAAAACTTTAAGACAATGATACAAAGCTATCTCCGAACTACCAAGTTGGAAGGATGAAATAAGCAAGGAAATACCCATAGAACACTCGATGATCATTAGTCAGAAACAATAACATAGAAAACAGCAACCGGAAATCAGGTCGGGCGACAAGTTAATCAAGTTCCCCGGAAGAGTCATGAAACCCATACTTACTCGGTAACGTTTTGCGGCATAGTATTAACTGCTCCTGGGTAATCCTTGTACTGCTGAAACATGTCCATCAGTTTTATTTCCTCTCTTGCTAGATTGTTCATTTTCTGAACCGCCGAGAACACATCCCCACGGACGGTATCCCATTGTAAACATTGCACTATGATAAGAAATAACGATGAAATATGGACACATGAGAACATTTCTAGATGAATTAAGTTGTAATTAACGAACAGACAACATAAAAGTAAAATGTTACTTTTGTGACAGGTTGGATTTCTTGTTTTATTGATTATAACAGGCGTAAAATGATTTTTGAAATAATAAATATGAAAATAAAACATATGTACCATATTGATGTTTTAAAAACAGTAAAGAAAATCAGATTTGTCAGATTATAACCGCTGTATGGCTAAAGATATTTTTAAGAAATAATTTGATGAACTGAAGGTGGGACAAGAGAATATTGTAACACCGGAAAGACACGATGAAAAAGATACAAAAGACACCGCGAAAAAAAAACAACGCAAGCATAACTTTTCAGCATTAAAGGACAGACCATTTAACTTGGGTTAGGGGGAGTCTGGGTTTTTTGTTTTGTTTTGGCCAGAATTTTTTATTTATTTCTTTAGGTATCGCAACGAAATATATTTCCCAATATTAGCATTATCTAATATGGCAGAAATTTCCTCGAATATTATTTTTCTTCATCTTAGCTGCCAAATAATTTTTTCATCAAAATCAGATCCAGAATATTTTTACAATTTGCTTTTTGAAATTTCGTTTTTCAATTGAAAGCAACGACATGGCCTTTATAGGATTTCATTTTCAATTTTAAATAATTAGAAATTGGGACCAAAATATACTTAGGATATTATAACGTAGCAATAAAATGCAATTACACTGGTTAAACATATCAGTCGGCCATCTTGAATTTCCTAGAAAAAAATATTTTGTCAAATGAAGTCTCCATGGAAGACTTTAGGGTATACCATTACTTTATAGCTATTAAAATATTGCTTCTGGAATTTTACATAGTTTTATCTGAGACCCGCTCTTTATTTAAAAAGAAGGATAAAATTTTATGCCTTTTTACTTTACATTCATTTGCAACAAATAGGCGACAAGAGGTACACAGTCGTGTCAATTGGTGTATGTCATTCCATTAGTCGCTTGATTACAATTATAGCGTAACATGTACAGTAAGTGCTTGTATTTGTCTGTTCAAAAACATCTCTCAAACAGAAGGATTAACAATATATTTTCTTGCAAATGACATGCTTTTACTTCAATAGGTTTGCAATGAAAGTGTGAATGCACTATACAAGTCAAACAATCAGTTCTTGACTCGTTCTTCCTTTTCACCTTAAGTTGACGACTTATAAATTCCAGAATACACCGGGCAGCCTTAATCATACTATTTCACATAATGGTTAATTCAGTTAGCGTTCGTGAGTTTGAATGAATACATATTTAGTATTTGTAATACATGTTCAATTTTTGCATACAATTAATGTATAGTTTCATAATATAAATGTATAAGTGTCTCTGAATGGTCTTTGATACTGTAAGGGGAAATCGATCTGTCACTTTGAAGGTAAAAAAAAACTTCGATATATCATTTACTAGTACATTTTACAGCATTTTACTCTCGTTTCGACTTAATTTCGGATGGATATTCAGTTATTTTTGTGTTTCCATGTTTTACAATCATGTTGTCTGTTTTTTCCCGTTCTTGTTGGTGTTTGCTGGTTTTGTCTCCGCTCTTTCGGACTTTTGACATTCGTATGCCCCATTTGTATCTCTGCTTCTTGATTTTTCTTCTTTTTTCGATTATCAGTAGTCACAATTGTTCTTTTTTTTTTGATTGACAGGAAATAAAAGAAAAGGCTTAAAGTTATCCGACAAAGAAAATTGAACTTGTACTTTTGACCATTAGACATTCAAAGACGAAAAGGTGAAATTCCAAGTACTAGTTAACTCGTAACTTGTTAAAATGTGAAATTGAAACTACCAGTGTACCTTTAAATCGTTGTTTCTCAAAGCAGGGGTAATGGAAACTGAAATTTTAATGAATTCTTGTTCATCTAAATAACCACTTCCGGTAACGGTCCGATACCTTGAGATCCCCACCAACTGGAATCACGAATCTTCCCATAACTAAAGACAAAACAAACGGAATTAAAATTTGTCTTCGAAATTCTTCGAATGAAAATTAACATTCACACTCCCCGCCTGACACATAGACAATGGGTGTTAAATCTTTTGTGTTTTGATTTGAATTCAATACACAACAGGACATCAAATTTGACCAATCGGCAAAAAGATTCGATACCAATTTTCAAATTTATTGGTTTTTATGAAAATCAAAATGGCGGCTTCTTTTTTACCATTATCAACAAATTTTCCATAATAAACCTCGGTAAAATTACGTTTTTTACAATTCGGCAATGACAATTTTTACAATGTTAAGTCCCGTTCTCGTTGGTATTGATAGGTTTTGTCTCTGCCCTTTGAGACATTTGACATTTGGTTGACCCATTGGTACCTCTGCTTCTTTCAAAAGAATAAAACATCCAAAAAATCGCAAATTAAGAACGAATATTTAGTAGATGTCAAGCCCAGATAATTGATCAGATAAACACACAAACAAAAAAGTTTAAATTAAATATGATTATACAGTTACTACTAGAAAGTGTTGGACTGGTTCAAAACTTAAATTTAATGTCTTTAAAATACTCATTTCGTATTCATTAATTGAATTCCTGAGGTTCATCTTTGTATTATTGCACCATCTACATTTTACAGACCGTCTTCAGTACTGAGTCAGGCGAAAATATGGTATCCACAGACACCAAAGAGACTGACATCAACTATAGGTGTAACTTGTTTGGACTTCCGCTCCCGGCCTGCCAGGCTGTTGGGACCGCTGCCGGATTTACAGCATTTTATAGCTTCGGTGCCTTGTTCACGCAAACTTTAAGTTCTTATGTCGGATCGCAGGTTCCGACGCTGGAAAAACAGTTTGGATTAACGAGCTACGAGAGTGGCATTGTAATGACGTTTAACGATATCGGGTTTTTAGCTTGTATCTTATTTGTATCGACAATTCCAAAACTGGTAAACATTCCAAAATGGCTTTTCGGTACAATGGTTTTATTCGCTATTTCCGGATTGCTGTGCGCTCTTCCCCATTTCTTATTCTTTTTTAAATCCGAATTCATCGTTCCGGACACTCATGACATTGCAATTTCAAATTTATCACAACCTGTCAAAACGGCAACGAATGATTTTTTCCTTTGCACCGAAAAGATAAATTCATCGGCGCCCATCACTGAATCAATTAAACACCACAGGGACATGTCAAATATCACATCATCAGCAAAACAGCTCACAGATTCAAAAGTAACAACAAAAGATTCCGTTGATTTTTCCGTAAAACAAATATCTCTGACAATTATTGCGATTGGTATGATCCTTCAGGGTGTGGCTAAAGCCCCTCGGTCACCGTTTACCACAGTGTATCTGGATGATGGGTGCGATCGGAGGAAAACTGGCTTTTACCTCGGTAAGAATCTGTTGAAATATTTGAAACAAAATACAGGACAGATGACTGAAAAGTGCGCTGAATAAGCATCTGGTAAACATGGTATAAGACTCGTCATTACTTGCCACAATATGAAAACCTAAAACCACAGATGATTTTTGTTGTTGGATGGCTACTGTCTGCTATGTAATAACGGAGTTTTACATGATTAAAATAGTTTTAAAAATTAAAACTGCAACAAAGTCCCAGCATGCCTTTAATCTTGAGTAGGTGAACACTCCAATGCAATGAAGCTACTACTAGCTACTACTTATTCAAGCATCTTTATTGCTTTCAGCATATCCATGCTTTGTGCAATGAAAAATTGAGTTAATGAGCCAAACATGTTAAAGCTTCCATTAAATCCTTAAAGGCACGGTGATTTTTTTTTTCACATTTTGAAATGACTATAGGAAGGGAAAATATTAAAAATATAAGAATCAATATTTTATTACAAATAATATATCTATACTTTTTATCAGGAATAATCATTGGATGTTCCATTTTCGGACCAGCCTTGTCGTATGGACTCGGGGGTCTTTTTAGCAGACTGTATGTCACATTAGAAGGTATGTTTTGGTGTGAATGATAAGGAGTACCAATGGGGCATTCAAAGGTCGCAAGTCCATAAAAAATAAGACAACATCTGAATAAGTAGACATAAAATACAAGACGGACAAAGAGAGGAAATCATACCACAAAATAAATAGTTCACACACAATTACTAAAATGCAATAAGCATCGTGAATTCAAGTTGAAAAGAGCTTTAAAAGATATTCTCTATGTCAATCAACGTCCGAAATAAATTCAAGAAAAAACCCATTCATATGATTTAGGTTGTTGACTGACTGGAACAGATGGAGAATGAGCTATCAAAACTTAAAGATATTGTTCCCTTCAATAAAACTATAAGAGAGAAAACAGTCAGCAGTCTTCAATGTGACCATTGGGTGTTGTTTTCTGCTTTGCGATGGGTTCTAATGCATACGATTCAAAACTTATCCTATAGGTCCCTAAAATCGTTATTAGGATTTACATAGAAATATGTATCGAGCGGACCGACATTGTCTAAGGATACATTTTTGTATAGATGTAGACATGTCCCCGAGGGACCCCCGATGGATCGGGGCGTGGTGGCTAGGCTTTATAGTGTTTGGTGGACTGACCCTTCTTGCTTCCCTGCCCATGCTGTGTTTCCCACGATATCTGGCAGATAAGAAAAGTGCCAACCTTGCTCAAAAAGAACTTACAGAAAAAGATGTGAAAAGCCGTGACGAAATCAAAATTTCCAAAACTAAAAGGTTTAAAGGTAAGTATCCGGAAGTAAAAAGTGTCAATCTTGCTCAAAGAGAAAAAAAATTTCGCAAAGAAAAGAGGCAGACTAATATACCACAATATGATGTAGATAAGTGTGGGTGACACAACCAACCTACATAAACAAGATGAAAATTTTAAAAATCGACAACGGAAGACAGCCAGCAGCCCTCTGTTAATCATCTTGCCCATGATTTAAAAAAATGATCCAATACCAATCCAAAAAGTATCATCGAAAGACCCACATCGGAAACAAGAGGACAGCTAACTAGACGCAAATAAAAATAAAACAAATCCACCCGTTTATAGTGTTGAAACAATCACTGAAGACATAAGTATTTTTAAAGATACAGAAAATAATCAACATTGTAAATAAAGGTAATAACAAAATTACCGAACTTGGAGAATTAATCTCAAATGCCCATAAGACGAAACAAAACAAGGAATACATACTGACAAAATTGAAGATCGCAATGGTTCTGACTTGGTAAGATATACTTGATAGGGCATACAAATTCATATTACCGTTCACAAATTAGGCACTGGTTGATAATTAAACCTTTCTGTATATGATATAGATTTAATGTTCAGGTTTGTTAAGCTTGGTGTTGTGTCATTTGTAACATCGTGTTAATTATTAATGCATGGTTATTTCACTCTTAAAACCTGAAGTTTCCCCGAGTAAAATATATGCAACAATATAAATACTTCACCCATCTTTAGTCCCGTGCGGGGCCCGGGTGGCGAATAGGCCCGCAGCAGAGCCTAGCTTGTCGTAAGAGGCGACTAAGGGTCTTGGGATTCTGACGTCGGGTCAGTGCTCAGCCAACAGAGCGACCAAGTGTGTACCCTAGGTGGCTGAATAGGGTAGCCCTCGTCCGCGGGGGTTGTCAGGTCTATAATACGGAAACCCTGACCGCCGACCATAGTGGGCCAACGTGTGTGAAGAGTGCCACGCTTCATGCACGTAAAAGACCCCTTTGTGGACCGCCAAGTAGTGCACCACATAGGCTAAATTTTCCACCCCTACCCACCTCTCCCCTTTTCCTGTGGTTCTTCTAAATTAACCGGTCCTTTGTTTCCCACCCCCATCCCCATATTTCATTTATCATCATCATTTCATGTTCATTTTATCATCCTTTTCATGTTCATCGCCTGTAAATAACCTATATAGCGTTGCATGGGCGTAAAACACCAACTCACTCACTCACTCACTCAACCATCTTTACCTTTTCGCAAATATCTCTCACTCCATAATCGCTGAATCATAGCATTTTAATAAACAAATTTATCATTTTTAACATTATTTTCTAGAAAGGGCTCTATCATATCTTCGGGTTCTCCAGAGTCCAGTATTTGTCTGTGTGCTGGTGTCAAACCTTTTTGGTTTCTCTGCCATTATTGGTAAAATTGTGTTTCTATCGAAATACGTTGCTGCTCAGTTCGGTGTACCATTATGGCAGGCTAACATTATAGTATGTAAGTACTAAATATAAGATATGCAGATAAATATCGAATAACTTGAAAAAAAATCCAGAAAAGTTATGATAAAAAAAAAACGCTAGCTCATGTATCTTAATAAATGCACCTTTTGAGAAAATCATCAAGTTTATAAAAATCTTCCGGAATACAAAATGGTGAAACTGAGGAATAAAATACTTTATTGCTATCTACCCTTTATATCATTGAAAAAGCAGTTTTGATTTACAAGTACATTTTTACACTTTTTATAGGGACCGAGCATTTAATTTATTGGGGATGTCCTTAAATTATTCTGAAACTGATTTGTGATGAAACAAAAATTGGCACAGAAAGCAGCTACTTTAAGATGGTTAAAATATTTGTAATAAACAAAGCTTCCAGCGGCAAATCTCAATCGACGCGTGTTTCATCTATTACCAGGGACGCTTAATTAAGTCCTCTGATCCCAATTTTTCTTATAAATCAAACCTTTCCTTTATTTATTTCAGCTGCTTCTAATCTGATCACGGTGTCTATAGGATCGATAGTCAGTGGAACCATTACCAGGAAAATTCCAATGTCACCTCGACGTTGTTTCCAAGTCATCACAGCGCTTTCATTGGTGACATTTACATTTGCTTGTGCAGAGATCTTCATTGGATGTGAACAGCCCGATATACTTGGGCCGTCAAGGTAAGTGCTATTTGACGTTGTTTTCAAACTGAAAGTCTTATCACGAGAAAGAGCGAGGGGATTGCACACTGACACTCGATATGAGAAAAAAGAAGCTTATCTGGAGTTTTGGTTCATTAGTACCTTTGACTGACCAATTAGTGCACGCTTAATAATTTGATATCTATTAAATCTTTTTTATATGATAATGGAATCCTTGAGACCGCCTATGAATCCTTTGACATGGTTTAAAACACCAGGTTTCTTTCCATGGTCGATATCCTCGGTGCTGGATTCTAACCTTTTGGCTTCGAGTACTTTTCATTCAATACTTTTTCGTTGTTTACCCTTCCAATGTTTTGATTCAAAGGTTACTCCTTGAAATATCGATATAAAGCATAACGCATAACCAAATTAAGCTGGTTATCGCCATTGGTCTTGTTTAATATAACACAAATAACACAAAATTTGAAGTGCTTTTTATTTTTAATTTTTCACTTCTAAAAGTTCTTGTGGCATGACTTCAATGTCCTTAGTGTTAATATAAATGACTTTGAACTTACTTTTCCATTTCAGTTTGTCCTCGAACATAAATACAAACAATTCCTGTAGCTGTGATTTCAATGACTTTTTCCCAGTCTGTGGTACAGACGGTAGGACGTACCACTCACCCTGTTATGCTGGTTGTTCAAACGCTCTCCGCGGTGGCAGGGTAATATAAATACTGAATGAAAATTTTTATTATCTCTGAAGTTATGAAAATTAAGTGCACTATTGTTGATTTGCAAAAAACAAATAGCTCAACGCAACACTAAAAACGTCGCAACAAATTAAAAATTAAAATTAAGGAAGTCGCGAAAATAAGTGTTTTTTTTACACAATTACATTACCAAATCTTAGCTAAGTTTAAGAATCTAACAAAAAGCACTGACTTAAAATTTTATATGGAAATTTCATTTTGCAAATTACTTAATATACAATAATAAATGAAATATTTGAAATATCTTTAAAGAGAAAGAGATGAGAAAAATTATGTTAACCGTGAAAGTTTTGTCCCTCCTTAACAATGCTTTAAAAAAATCTTTTTAACTATGTCCAATATTTTCCACAGGACTGTCATGACTGTGGTAGTTGATATGTGTGTATTTTATTGGTATAATTTTGCGTTTCACCTATTATTATTCTTTTCATTCATGTATTCTGACTTTTCTTTATTTCAGACTCACGATATTGAATGCTCCCTTGGAACCTCTTTATTTCTTTCTATTTTTTTAGAGTTTTACGAACTGTTCGAGTATTCCAGAAGGCAAGGCGTCTCCAGGGTTATGTCCCTTTGATTGTGACAAACTGCTACCATTTGTGGCGATGAATGTGATCAGTTCATTTGTTGGTTCGTTAGGAATCATGCCCAGCGTTATTGGTAAAATGAGGTTCGTGCATGTAAAACTATCACCAGTCAGTTCGAAATTTTTAATGTTCAAAATTTTATTACTTTTATATTCTAATTGTTGCTATAGAAATGTTACAAAACGCTATATGGTGGTGACTAGGCTCTCCTAGTCCTCTTTTGTACGTTTTGAAGTGGTGTATGCCACAAATAACCGTATCGCATTTTCCAGCCATCTACATACTATGTAGCTTCTCTATGATGAATAGCTATCTTAAGCTTTATATCATTAACCTACAACCTATAACGCAGGCGATTGAAGACAACAATTCTTTTAAAACATATAAATGTACTTATTGAAGATTAGTAGATTGGTCTTGTTGATCATATAATTATGGTAGGACAACTCGTTGCAGCACGGAGCCCCAAAGTATTTTAACATTTTAATCTCTTCGGTTATTACTTCATTATCCTTTTTATGTCTCAAAACCGCGATCCTTATATCGCAATGGGTGCCACAAAACCTGGTTTTCCTTTTGAAATTTCCCTACCAAGTCAGGATCATTGCGATTTTGAATTGCTCAGGCGTGTCTTTGTCTTGTTTTGTCACTTTTATTTTTGGACATTTGAGTTTAATCATCCCAGTATGGTAGTTTTTTATTACCTTAGATTAATAATAAAACTTCTTATCTCACCGGGTGTAAATGTTTTTTTTATTGTTATTATTTCGCTTTTTTGAACTTCGGAACTTTAAACTACCTCTCAAAAAAATTACGCAACAATGGAAAATTTCCCTATATGTTTTAAGTAAACCTACTTTATTATAAATTGATATTGCCAAGCCGTTTTTCAATCAATTGTTATCAAATAAAAACCAAGAAAAAGAAAACAAGTGAAATTTACTTTTTTATAATTTGGCCAAAATCCTAGCTGTTTTGGTTTTTGATAGAACGCGAGTAGAACATAACCAATGTTTTTCCACGGAAAATGTTGGTTGATTAAAACGGGTTGTTGACGCATGAAATTAACAGTTGATTTCTACTTGTGATATCTTAAAAACCGGTGAAGTGACGATTTTTCTAAAATCATGAAAATAAATTTCAATCATTTCTCGTTCTCTTGGTTTTATTTCATTAAAATCGGTTAAGAAATGGCTTTGCAATACACAAATAAAATTAGGTAGGTTTATTTAAAATATATTGGGAAATTTTGTATTGTTGCGTAACTTTTTTGAGTGAGTATATCTTGATTAGACCAAATTCAGCAACGGTACGCATTATATAGGAATGCTTCTTTAACACAGCGTTTCACATGTACTCGTATATATATATTGTTTTAAATTGAAGGAGTGTACAAGACCGAGATAAAGGAACCTCTATGGGGCTGGAATCAACTTTAGGGTCATTGATAGGCAAGTTACGCTTATGTCGTAAGGTTAATCAATGTTGCTGGGTTATCATGCACACATTTGATGTATAAAGCATGGAGGGCAAAGCAAAGCTTAGACTTTTTACCAAAACAAAAACACAAGACAAAGTTGTGATGTTGAAAGTATTTAAAACAAGTTGCTGATATAAACACTTAAGTAACATACGCCTGAAAGTTCATGAAAACTTACAAGACCTTTGAGAGATTATATTGTGCTCTTGACACACAGCTCAACCCTGATAATTTATTTAAACAAGTCAATTTTATTTTATTTAAAAACCACATGATAGAAAATTCTAGTATTCCATATACATGTACAGATTAGATATAAAAAGATAACAATTGAAATAAAGTTTTTCTGATGCCTGCCTTACCATTTAGCTCGTAAAACTCTAGCAAAGTCGTTATTTGGTCGGAGATGTCAGATGAACCCTTATATAGGATTAAGTACAAGACACGAGCGATTCGGACTCTTAAAAATAAGAGTCTTTAGTACTTTTTTAATTAACATATCTTGTTTATTTTACAGTCGCTGTCCCTGTTCCAATATTGTTCGGAAGAATCATTGATACAACGTGCTTAATTTGGGGATCACGACAGGGTCAAAAAGCAAACTGTTCGTTGTACAATATTGATGACTTCCGGTTCCGGATGTTAGGAACTGCTCTTCTTTATCGAATAGGACAGATGGTGTTTGTTTTCATTGCACTTAAGTTGTGTTGGAACATCCATAAATGGGAGGACTTATGGAAAGGGAAATCTTCTCAAGAAAAAGACGAGGAAGTTGTTCTAGTTCAAAAATGTCATGCTGACACTGAAAAGATGTCACCAACAGAATAACGATGCAAAGTTACTGTGTAATATTTAATGTTTGTGCCATCAAATTTTTTTCAATGGCATAATTCTAAAACATGATTTTTATATTAAAAAAATGGTTGTCTGGTATTTGAAATCATGTAAATGCCTTTAATAAAAATATCATATTAAACGTGTTCCATAAAACACCCTGTGTAATAGAAAATAATGAGATGTGTAATAAGTGTACGCAACACAGCCCACAAACAAGCGGCAATTCAGAAAAACCACAATGGACAACCGCCAGCAGCATTCAACGAGGCCAGTAGGCGATGCTCGCGGTTCTCCAATTGGTCACATCACTACAGGATGATCATTTTAGCGTCCAGGACAAGTCACGACAAGTTATTTGTCTATATATAATGATGACACTAACGTCTTTGATCTGTCTACTCTAGTCTTATATGAACCTCCTCAGTTTGGCGCTCCGTCGACTCTGTGGTCCACGAACGTAAAAACACCAGCAGCCAGGGAAAACAGGGCACTAATAATACACATCACAAAGGCATACCCGAAGTCCGTCTTCACCTCGGCACCGAATATAATAACACCAAGTAGAATAAGCCCTCCTATGAATAAAAAAAATACATTTTGGCTTAAAAAAAAAATATTTGAATTTTTCTTAGGCTTTTGTGGATTTTTGTGTGTGTCTGGATTTTTTTTTTTCAGGATAAAATTTGGCTGAACCTTTTTTTAAAAGAGATATTTGGCACCATGACATGATTTATTTTATGGCTTATTCTATAGGTACTTGTTCTAACGTTGATGTATACTGATCCTTTTTGTGGGGTTATTCGTTAAAGCTAGCTAACGTACAAACCAGTTTTGGCGAAAAAGACGTCTTAATATGCAAAAAATACCAGTCGTGAGAGTGTGTTTCTCTAGTACATGTAGTAACTAAAAAATACAGTTGCAGTGAAGATTCCAATTTTAGCAGTGGAAACAAATTAGGGGACATCCATTTGATTCTGAGGGGGGCCTGGCAGTTTCGGTCGAGACAGATTATTTATTTTCAAAATTTTTCTCTTGCATATATATTTCCAACTTTTTCCAGGCCAGAATATCTATTTACAAGAACTGCCAGCCCCCCCCCCCCCCTCCTCAAAATCAAATGGTCGTCCCCTTAGAGTTTTTATGTTGATCCCTTCTAGATGTCTTTAGCAATTGTTACTAAGCGCTAATTTTTTGAATTTTTCCGTCTTAACTATGGATCCGAGGCAAATTCTTGTAATCGTTATGATCAATTTTAGTTATAATTACCTGCTCCTGCCTGTAAAAGTATTGTTACAAGGCTTAGGATTTTATTGTTCTTTAAGACAAAAGATTTCAGTAAAATTACTACAAGTACGGCAATCAAAGCAAGTAACCCTAAAGTCTCGAAAGCTTGGACCGCTCTCAGCCAATCTGTAAAGGAAAAAAGTAGTGAAATAAAAAAAAATCAACAATGTTCGTGGCAAAAAGTTTTCCCACGCCTGACACTATTTCCATGAGAAAGCATTGTATAGTTTCCTTGTTTTATATGTTTTCTGTTTTATCGTCGAGTTCTCGTTGATGTTTATTGGTTTTGTCTCTGCCCTTTCTGACTTTAGACATCCGGATGCCAATTGGTACCTCTGCTTCTTTCAGGTATATTCAGAAGAATTATACATTGTACATGATATCAGATTATGGCAGCCTTTTCTATATCTTTTAATTGACGTACATAATAATTGGAAATAAATGAAACAATAAATTTACTAAACCGATATGATCAGTTTCAAATGTATGAGAGAAGAACAATACGAAATCATGAAAAAAAACATACCACAGAAATTAAACCAGACTTTTCACAGTATTTCAAAACAAACATAGTGTGTGTAATGCATGGCGCAAAATCTAAGTCTTCCAGAATTCCGACCAGTACCTCCCCGTGGTGGAAGACGCCCTGCTCCAGCGATAACAAACATGACAAAGGATTCTCTGGAGCAGCTGACACTGGCGGTGGTGTGTTATGGTCTGGACGACCCATGACACATAACGCGTCTAAAAAAGTCGTTGCAGAGGCTCTTTAGCCTATAGTCACGACTATAAAAACCCATCAGTCGGCGCAAAATCTGAGGCTCCCTTTTTAATTTCGGTCTTAGGGCCAGGAAGTAATACCAGACATAAGGCGATCATCTTGGTAACCACATGATGTTAATGACGATTGTATCAAATATGTGTTAAGTGTCATAAGTGAAAAGGTAATATTACTTGTATAGAAGTCACGCCTCAGTGAACAATTGTTATTCTTTTTTGTTGTCATGTTTGTACATATTGTAGATAATGAGATGAACATATACCTACATTCATACATTTATGTGTATACTAAAACTGAATCAAAAACGAAAAGATTTTATATAATTCTTAGAAGAAAATTCCGCAATGATTATGTATCATGAAGCCCAGATAGGTGAACACTTATTTTGTGTTTTTGTGCTGCATGTGCTTTCATGCTGTTCTCGCTTGTGTTGAATAGTTTTGGCCTTTCGGTCTCTTGACATTCAGATTCCCCATTTATTACATTTTTGTTTCTTCCAGATCTTAGTCTTATTAAAGCAATAATAAGTATTGGTCTTTGTAGGGTTAAATAAAAAGTCATAACCTATTTCAACTATTTGTTATTGAGAGATAAGTTGATTTCATTCGGTTTTAAAATGCTTAATCCTTATCAATGTTTTCAATTCTGCTGACGAGATATTACCCTTGGAGTGAGACCTGATTGATGTTTTGTATTAAAAGGCGTCTTAAATGCTTTTACCTGTGTTTGCTGTGAAAGTCGTACATATTTCACCAAAAATGGGAGTAGTACTGCATTTTTTCCATAATCCCATATTACTATAGTAAACTATTCCAACATCGTACTTCGTCTTGTGCCAGTATGGAGCTCCAAAGCCAATCAGATGGAATAACAGTGATAATCCAGTCAATATTGAAGATACAAGAGTAAAGCGACTTATCCCTTCAAACGCCATAATTATAGATAGACATTCACAAATTGTTTTTCACGAGAATGCGTGTTTACATGTAATAAGTCATGTGTATCGTAATATCGATGATTTATGCATAACTTTAAAAATGTAGTAAAAAGGGGGATCCTTACTATTTCAACAACTAGCGCCCGATATCTCTTTTGAATGTAGATCTAAAACTTTTAACATAAATATATTCTTGCACAACATTTGAAGAAAGTACTACCGAAGATAGTTCACGAAGATCAAACGATAAATATGCAGGGGTGATTCCTTGGTTTTAAGGGGGGGGTCTTTTAACTTAATTAAGACAAATACTAGATATTATAGATTATGCTGAATCTTATAAAATAGAAAGAGCTATTGTATTCGTTGATTTTTCTAAAGCGTTTGATATATAAGAATGGAGTTTCATGTTTTCGGTGTTAAAACATTTTTGTCTTTCATATTTCTTTTATTAACAAGGTAAATATTTTGACGTGTGTTATGAATAACGGGTGGATTTCGGAGTTTTTTTTTTTAATAATACTAGATGAATACGACAGGGCTGTCCTCTCTCTGCTTGACTTTTTTGTTTTATAGGTAAAAATTATGACAACTCGATAATGAAACATCGTTTATGATATAGAATGGATATGAAAATCAACGAAAAGACGACTACTATTTAAATCTCGCCATTGGAGGATGGCACAACTCTATTTTGTAGTTATGATGTAGAACTTGCAATTAATAAAATTAGTTTTTTTGGATCTTTCTCTGAATAAAAATTGAATTGAAGCATGGGAGAGAAAACTTAAATCTAGTAAGGAGAAAGTATCAGATAAAAACAGGACGGAAAGACCAGTAAAAGCTCTAAGAGTTTATTTGGACATTGTAAAGAAGAATGCAAAAAAAATGGAGGGAAAGGTAGAAAAGAAGAAAAAGTTATTGATGGCACATTTGAAAACGAAAACTTACCATATTGGGTAACATCTTATTAATTAAAATCTTTATTATCCCAATCTTTTCTAACGTATAGCGACTGCGTGTACAGTTCCGGCTATTTTTTTGAAATACATTGAGGTAAAATAACCATACAATAAAAGTATTGTTCCATATAAAGTACAAAAAATTAAATACATAAAATCTAGAAGGCTTATTGTTTAAGAAGGGGGTCTATCTGTGACTATTTCAGGACGAGATTTAAATTATATGCATTTTAATAAGTCCATGGGCCAATTGCAGAACCGCGAGCAGTGCCTACTGGCCTCGTTGAAGGCTGCTGGCGGTTGTCCATTGTGGTTTTACTAAATTGTCGCTTGATTGTGGGCTGTGTCGCGTACACTTATTCCGCATCTGTTTATTTTTTATTCTATGTGGTTTTCTTATGTTTGGACAATGCTTGATGCGCCACGACGTTTAAAATGGCGGAAGCCATTTTTCACGTAGCACATAATCACGATTTCCCTTCAGCATGGAATTCAATTACGATTAAAGAACAATAGGATCATAAACTTGTCTTTGATTGTGCCAAACCTTGCCCAGTAATGAACGACCATTGCCGTGTCTACGATTGTGTCAAAACTTTCCCAGTAATGAAGTACCATAAAAGTGTTTTTGACTTTGCCAAAACTTGCCCAATAATGAGGGACCATAAACATGTCTTTGAATGTGCCAAAATTTGCCCGGTAATGAAGGACCACAAACGTGTCTTTGATAGTGCAAAAACTTGCCCAGTAATGAATGACCATAATTGTGTCTTTGATTGTGCCAAAACTTGCCCAGTAATGAAGTACCATAAAAGTGTTTTTGACTTTGCCAAAACTTGCCCAATAATGAGGGACCATAAACATGTCTTTGATTGTGCCAAAATTTGCCCGGTAATGAAGGACCACAAACGTGTCTTTGATAGTGCCAAAACTTGCCCAGTAATGAATGACCATAATTGTGTCTTTGATTGTGCCAAAACTTGCCCAGTAATGAAGGACCATAAACGTGTCTTTGATTGTTCCAAAACTTGCCCAGTAATGGAGGACTATAAACATGTCTTTGATTGTGCCAAAACTTGCCCAGTAATGAAGGACCATAAGCGTGTCTTTGATTGTGCCAAACTTGCCCAGTTGTGAAGGACCATAAACATGTCTTTGATTGTACCAAAACTTGCCCAATAATGAAGGACCATAAACATGCCTTTGATTGTGTCAAAACTTGCCCAGTAATATAGAAAACGGATGAGAAAGAGTCTAAAAAAAGTCTTTGTACATTCGATCCTGAACTTCAAAGTGAAGGATCAAAAAGTAATAAACGTTTCAATGTTTTATAATGCGACTCCATTTTACCCAATAAACTCTTGAAACATAGATATTTATATTATGTTTAAAGTTATTTTCGTCCTTTAAGCACAATTTTGTTGTGGAAGTTTCAATAAGGTTGTCAAAAATTCGTTCTTAGTTCACATCAAAATTCGATGAGAAAATGCAACGTGAAAAATGACGTCAAAATGGAACAAACAATGTCCAGATAAAAAAAAACGCGTAATAGAAAATAATGAGATGCAGAATAAGTGTACGCGACACAGCCCACAATCAAGCGGCAATTCAGTAAAAAACCACAATGGACCACCGCCAGCAGCTTCCAACGAGGCCAGTAGGCACTACCCGCGGTTCTGCTATTGGCCCATGGTATAAATAAAATGCATATGATTCCGTCCAGTCGTTTAATGTTTTGTATTGGATAATTGAACTTGACCCCTCTGCTTCCGCCCTCTCAGATAATTTTATTTGAAAATTAAACTGAATTGTTAACTGACTTGTACTAAGAAAACAAAACACTTTATATGAAACCTGACGTCTGCTTTGCCCGTTTAGTCATTTGCACTTTACGGTTCACGGCGACCTTATGAGGTCAAAACTCATCTTGCAGGGACATATCTCGCTTTTGTTTTGAAGGATGAGGGTATTTCTGTGTTTAGTCCACTCTAGAAAAAGAGATGGTTCCAGGCGAATTTAGCCGATAATCTACCAATACAAGATACAGAAATGCGGTAAAACCCTCCTGTTGAACTGCCACCGCATTGAAATAGACTAAATATAAGTTGGCGCTTTTAAATAAGGAACAATTATATAAAATAATTTTTATTGGAAAGAAAAATCAGTTCCGTATTTATACAGACAATTTAGCACCAAAACATGTACAGCCCACTTCATTTAGTGTTTCTTTGTGAGCTCTTTCCAGTCTTGTATTTTCCAAACTTTCCAGATCACAAATAATAAAAAGAAAGCTGCAGTTCCTTTATAGGACAGTTCCGAACATTCCCGTTCGGAGATCGTCTAGATTATATTGTGCGCATGATCCTTGTCGACTTCCTTCCGTCTTCCATACTGCGCATGCCATATCAATAACTTTTCCAAATACGATAGGTGCAGGAATGTAAGCTGTTTACATAAAAAATAAATCATTGAAACTACGATGATATGTACGAAAGCCCAGAAGGCTCATTCGAGATTCGAAATTCGAGATTCGGAATTCGAAATTCGAGATCCGAAATTCGAGATTCGTAATTCTTAATTCGAGATCCAAAAATCGAGATTCGAAATTCAAAATTTGAGAATACATTTTGTTGTGTATTGCATTTCGAATTTCGAATCGTGTATGCATGAGCCTTCTGGTCTTTCGTAGATATGAAACAAGCATTGAACGTAAATATATTCTGAATAAAAAAAAAATCCAACAAAATTTTGTCACTTTTTTTTCATCGCCATATGAATATTTTTCTTCTTGTATTGTTTTCCATTCATAATTTTTGAAAGGCTTCCAGCAAAAAGAGTGATTATTTTCAAATTCACACCGTACTATAAGTTTGAGAAGCATACCCGGACCATGAAAAATCAATTTCAGCATTAGGCATTTTTTTCGCGGGAATTGCCGTAGACCTCTTTGCTCTTGAGGGCACTTCGTGTCGGCTACGATCTGTGCTCACTATTATATTTTCAAACCAATGAATCTTTTATAAGTTCACAATTTTGATCAAACACATATACCATATCATGGCAACGATATTTCAGTATGTCGCTATACGTGTGTTTGAGGTTCATATTGGTTATGCAAAAACATGTACATGTATGTTTGTTGTGTTCTTTTTCATTCATATGTTTTGTCGCTTATGCCCTCGAATAGCTTCTCTTTATTATTAGTGGTTTGCTTATTAGGTAAGTGCTCCGGCTCTGGAGTATAGGGTGTATTACCTAACAACGAGGCGGCGACGGCCTTTAATCCTGCTGCTGTAGACTTATCTCTGTCTTCTACACTCCTTTAAAGTCAAAAGAGAGTAAATTATTCACAATTATTCACAATTATTCACAATTATTCAATAATCACAATTATTCACAATTATTCACAATTAATCAAACAGGCAACATCTAATTTTTAACTCGTATGCAAACAAAGTGGAAAATCAAAATATGTTTTAAGTCCCCTTTAAAGATCGTAAATATTTTTTTTCTATATCCTTTTTGTCAGGTTGTTTTCTAAATACATTTAACAACCAGGCAGAATGTGCGAGTTTGTAACATAGAATTAAAATCAGTGGTGTAGCGGTTAATGCGTCAAGCTCCTAACACAAAGGTGAGTGCATGGTCGATCATTGTCAGGTGTGAAAATTTCATAAACGAATTTTCGATTCTTTCTTGACACAATTCGCAATGCTAGTCCTAAAGAAGACAATTGAAAGCTGAATAAGAGAAGACTCAAAGGGGGCGCTTCATAGGCCACACTCGCAAACTGCAAAGTGGAGAGAGATTCACATAAGCATAATGCGTGTTCCCCAATCCGTAAAAATTAACAAGTTAAAACAACTTAACTAAAACCGAATACACTGTATGAGCAAATTTGAAAATCAAAATAAAAGTCGGAAAAAAGCATTGCAAACGCACAGAACAATATACATTGAAAACATACTCGTTACAAAAGTACTATAATCATTAAAAGCAGATGTAAATTAAGGGAAAATAAATTGTTATGTTTCTATTGCGAGCTGTAAAATTATAACCTCTTCACTTTAACTTTAATTCATTTTGTTTACCTTATTGTTGCTATAAACAAAGGCATAATTTTTAACGAGCCACAAGCGGCTCCAAGGATGTTCAACGCCACGTAAGGGATCAGTGTGCCACAGTCGAAATCACAGAGGCCAGCTGTAGCTTCACCCTCAGGAATCAGGGTACAGTTTCTATAAAACTAGAAAAAATATTAATCTAACAAAGATACAAAGGCAGAAATGTCTCCGCCGGCAATTAAAAAATGCAAGACGGATTTGCGTGAAACTATAACATGAAAAACCCCAAACAGAACTTTATGACTTTATACTTTAAAGTAACCTTATATAGTTGAGTTTTTTTCTTTGGCGGTCTGTTTGAAAACTGCTGGGTTCCCGCTTCATCGATATGGGGTCATACCAGGCTAAAACACTGTTAATTTTCGATTTATATCAAAAGTATTTGATCGGCTTTATTCTTGCATCGAACTGTCGTTTATCAGAAAACTTTACCTACATTTACAAACATAGCATGGACTTTCATCGATTGGTGGAAGCGCTTAAATTAGGTCATGCTTAGGGACTTAGGGACAGATCATTAAAAATGAAAGTGGGGGGGGGGGGTTGTGTTTTGTTTTAATCAGAATTTTTCATATTAGCATTATTTTGTATAGCTGAAATCTTTCTTCAGAATATTTTTTTTCTTACTCTCTGTTGCCAAAATATTTTTTTTCATCAAAATGTCATTTTCAAAATATTTTTTTATGAAAAACCCTGAAGTTCGATAACCGGTCCTTTACAAAGCTTGTATTGTAAAATATGTTAGAATAAAATAAAAAAAATAAAATTATATCTCTTGATTTCTGACTAAAATATCATACCCTTCCGTTGCGGATAACTTCCTTACATCCAGCATAGCACGGGGAGTGATAGTTGACGTTGTTACTGCCACAGACAGGAAAGAAGTCCTTGGGGTCACAGTCACATGCCATATCTTGTCCGTGATGTCCGTGATGTTCCATGCTATATTGAAATTCGGTATGAATCATACATAATCTTAGCTTGGAATTATTTTTATATCGGATCATAAGCTGAGGCCAGTTCATTTACAGTTTGCAATTAAACATTTTGTAATTTTATGACATAGATCGCCTGCGAAATATCTTGAAATTTTAAGATGCATTTAGAATCGGATTGTTGTGTCTTAAACTTTTATGTTTCTTATATGTGTTTTTTTATGTGTTAGCGTAAATCTATCATAATGTCTATTAGGAAGTAACCATTCATTTTGTTCTTATTTAAAAAAAATCGAAACCTGGATTTTTTTTGTGCATTTTCTTCTCATTTTCAAATTTCCAATTGAAAATTTTCGCCATTAACACTGTCCTGTCTTTTTATTTCCTGATTTTGAGCTACGTGCCTTTTATTTCAAACTTTACTATCATAGCCCCCAACTTCCCCATACGAAAATTTATTGGTTTGCCCCTTTAAATGTCCCCTTATTATTACCTGTTAGGATATTTGGTTGAGGGCACCCGAGAAAGATCAATCCACCGTGAAATATGATTTGTCCGACGTGCAACATTAAAACTATAAACATCATCTTTCTGGGTGAGAATTTAAACTTTTTGGTGATGTATCCACTGAAGAACGACCCTGTTGCCACCGTGGCAGTCAGAGAGCCAGCTGAGGAGAAAGAATAACACTTAAACATAAAATCGAATGAGCTTAGATAGATAACAATGAGCTCAATGGAGGCCGCCACGAAGCCGATGCTCACAAACTACAAACTGAAAGGGGCACACATAAGCCTGGAACCTGGTTGTTTCCCAGGTCTATATAAACAATCAATTTGAATTAAAGATATAGATTTGCTGAGGATTTCTTTGTCTAATTTAAATATCATGTAGAATAATTCTCATGTTAAAGATGTATATTCGTTTTCCTATTTGATTTGAAGTAATGACATTGTCTCACTTCCCAAGTTATCATCCTTCCATGTCTAATACCCCTTTCATGTTCTTTCTTTCTTAAATTGTCGAGTTTACTCTGCTTTGGCTGTAAAGAAAGTAAAGCGCGGATCAAAGAAAATGTGTTTTCTACTAATACTGACTCAATTTATGTCTTTGCACAATATCCACGTTAAAAAACAGTAAAAAAATTGGTGCTCCGCGAAATATAACAACAAACAACTTTTTACGCCTCCTCCCCATAAACTAAAATCATGGATCCTCCCTTGTAAGATTGCCTTTCGTCGATAAGATGATGAGTTACTATATATAGATACATGTAATATATATTGTCATTTTTTTTATTTTTGTTGTTGTTGTAATAAAGTATTTTCTTACAGAACCTACTTACAAATGATAAGATTGGCTTTCCAAAGGGGAATACCAAATTGCGCCTCTATGTACTTAGATTTGAAGGCTATCGGTCCGAGAACAGAAGAGATGTGCAGGACAAAGAAGATCAACAGACTCATGTAGACCGGACTTCTTATTACCCGGATATACGAAAGAGCTCTCTCTGAAAAGTAAAAAGATATATAAAAGCTGTTTACCCTTCCGAAGCACCTTAGCTCACTCTTGTTATGTGTTGCTAGTATATTTAGTTCTCTGTGTTTTTTATGATCAATATTTTCTGTTTCTCAGTGTTGTTTTCCTTACTGTCTACTGATTTTGTCTTTGCTTTTCGGACTTTTGAAATTGCCCTTTTGTTCTTATCAGCCTTTGTTCCTGAACTGCCGAGTGGTTTAATGCAATGGTCTAGAAGCCACACTGTTGATCATAAGTCTATAAATGCTTCGGGTTGCTGGATCGACTCCCGGTTCGTAATTTTCAAAAACGGAACTTTCCCACCTAAATGTAATTCGGTTTGTCAATTACCCACCCAAAAAAGGTTTTTTCTCTTGGTACTACAGTATCCCCAAGCATTAAAACTAACCGCCCTACATAGCCAAGGTGCAGAACAAACAGTATTGAACACCACACACAAACACACACAAACACACACACACGCATTCAATTGCAGCTTAATAAAAAAGTGTCTTGAAGTGGTATCAACCTTTGAATATCTCCATCTTCGTAAGGTCCTCATAAGAGTTTTTCTTGTGACCGAGCACACTATTAAGGTCGTGCAATGCTGGTTTGTTTTCCTCTGGGTCCTTGGTCTCTACTTTCTCTTTTAACTTTCTTGGGAACAGCACCACGGGAAAGGAAACGAGCAGAGCGAGTATCCCAAACACCAGAAACCCGAGCCACCATGCCCCGATCCATCTTGGATCCTTGGTTGACATGTCCACATCTGAAATTTATATTTGAGTTAAGTTCTTAATTTTATAGTAGACATGTCAAATGGACGGGTATGTCTCGTCTGTTAAATTATATATTGGAGGCGTTATAGTGCACATAGAACGGTCTGAAGATAGAAATCTTAATATAACATTGTCAAGCACAAATAAATAATCTAAGATGCTTATAATCACTTAACACCATTCCATCAAGAAAGACTAGTGATCTATATTCCTGCTATTTTTTTCCTTCTTTTTGGTATTTTAAATTTTCAGAGCACACAATCAATTATCTAATGACAGAACTTATTCAGCAAAAGCATGTCCTCAATAAACCTTATTCTGAATCAATAATTTATTAGCTTTGTGTTCATGAAATATAAGAAATAAATTTAAAGCTTTATTTACCCTCTAGTGTGACATAGAGTTTGCTGAACACACCCCCAAGGGTATAAGACACCACCGGCCCAAATATCGCAGCACTTGTTAATATACCTGAAATTGTAAATAAGAACCTTAAATAAAATATGTAGTTTTACTTCCAATTTGGAAAAAAATGGAAATAAATTTTCTGTTTATCAAAATAAAAGATTAATGTAATTTTGCGAGTTAAATTTTTGTCATTGAAAATTTCATTTAATGTTTCAATTAGAGTCAAAACTACAGTATATAATTATGTAAGTCTCATTCATCATCATCATTGAAATGACTATTTTTAAAACTTTAGGATCGTATCTTTATCAGGTTGGTTTTTGGAGAATTACCTAAGAAAAAGCCAGTTTTCTTTTTGTTTTCGGAGTCTAAGTATTGGGTAAGGAACGGCATCCTCACAGATTTAGCTGCCCCTTGTAATCCCATTCCGATCCCTATCAAACCTATAGAAAGAGATTTAAGAGATGGGGAAATGTCGATTCCAGCGAATCTCGGTTTAGTTCCTTTATCGGTTTCGTTTTGGGGGTCCTGAGAGCATATCGGGAAATTTGGTTGGGATGTTATGTTCTTCATATCTGCTGTAGCAGATAGTTGCAATTGGTCCCCGTTCGTTGATTGGATGATGAAATGCGGCAGACTACAAAGAAGACCGGAAATAGCAAATATAACTATGGCGCCGAACAGCCATCTTGGAACATGCACTAGTTTTGGAATAACCGAAACAATAAGGCCGACAAACAAGAACCCAAAATCATTAAAAGTCATAATAATTCCACTTTCATAACTGCTCAAAGCAAATTGTTTTTCCAGACTTGGAACTTGTGATGTCACATATGACGTCAAAGACTGTGAGGCTAAAACTGGAAGAACGAAAAATCCCGTAAATCCAGCAGCATTGGCAAATCTGTCAAAACAGGGTAAATAACACCGTCCTAATCCACATTTATAATCCGTCTCATCCAAATCAATATCGTCGACCAGGGATTCTGCATGCCCATTCGCTTCACGTTCCTTTTCTTCAGACATGGCTATCTAAGTAGAAGGTAAACAAAACTTGATTTACACAAAGTACGCAAAAGGTTATACCAGATAAAAATGCTTCCTCTCATGAGTTTAGCTTTGTTACAAGTAATTTAACGTTGGTCGTAGCTTCCAAGGTGTGTTGCGTGTGTTTGTGGTGGTTTTAAAAGTTTGTATGCCGCTTTGGTATGAGTTGCATGCAATGGAACCAAAACTTGCAGTGTAAAAACCAATCGTTTAAAGTTAAAAAAACTGGAAAATCAGCTACATATACACTTCTAATCTAGCGAATGTGCTAACGTATTGCGAAATCAAATGTTGATTTCACGTCCTACCTTTCACGAATGCTGTATGTGTTGCAGTTCTGATGCAAATTCACTTAATGCAAATTCCTTTTTGAAAATGACCAATTAAGGGCATCACAGTCTTACTTATGTTGTTGTATCATCTTATGAAATCTCTTAAACAGTGGTACAATTTAGTTCGCACATTCGTTTAACTAAATTAGTATCATCTAAAATTGAAAGACACGCACATCAAATAAGTTACATGTTCAAGTTTAAGACGTTCTAAATAACACACACTTTATCAAACCTTTAGACTTCACCTTAAATATTCAATGTTATGAGCTTTCGTAAGTACATGCTTGTGCATTTATTTTCTCGTTACGAAACTCTGTCTCACTCCGGTGTTCCATAACTCAATACAAGGTTCAATTTGTATAACGTAATAATCTTAAGACGAATCCTGATGGTAATGAAAGAGCACGAAATAAGAGGACGCTTTTTACTGTGCTTTTTCACGGTTTACGCTCTTCATATAATAATCAAACTTTAGGCATCTTTAAACCAACTGATTGTTGATCGGGGTTATCGGGAGCCTTCCAATCGTTAAATGTTACCCTTCCGGAGTATCTGAGTTTACTGTCGTTTCGACTTGCGTTCGTGCTGTTGATTGCGATTCAGCTGTTTGTGTGGTTGTACGTTGTTTTCTTCTTCATATTTTTTTCGTTCGTGTATACTGATTTCGTTTTCCGCTTTCGCTTGACATTCGAAAGCCCCATTGATACCTCTCTATTGAATCTCTAGAGAAGATACATGCAAATATATATTGAATAGAAAAAATCGACAATGATAAAAATTATGAATTATAAATAGCAATAAGAAATAATGCTTAAAAATACGAATATTCAAGAAGAAATAGCATGCATGTAAGTACCAAAAGTGCGTACTAAAAATTACGTAAATCACTGCACTTTCTGGACTTCTTTTTGGTGACTGTTTTTGACCGTAGATTAAAAATCTTGAAAAAGTTATCACATAACCACGTTTTTATAGTATAGCCTAAACACCTCTGTCCTATCCTTCGATTTTAAATAGTGAGAATTGACTCAGAAGAATCGGTCTGATTAAGTTTTCTTCGAAAATAAAATATGGCGGAAAATTTTATATCGTCCATGTTTCATGACCAATTATTGCCAACTATTGACAAATTATTGAAAATAAAAATGTCTGAATTTATAAAAGTGTGCGAAGGAGTTTGATTTTTAAGCGTTTTTCTTTGCATATAAAGATGTATAAGCTAAACTAGCTAGTGTGTGTGTAGTGTAACCATAAAAAACAAACACACCAATAAAAAAGGATTAGCAAACATCAAAATCGTACGTGTGTAAACAAATAAAGTTCATGAAAAAAAAACAGAAATTAAAAGTTTGTTTCATATCCTGGAGAAAATCATGTCACGATGCCAAACTTTTCTTGAAAAAAAAA
Organism: Arcuatula senhousia; assembly: GCA_963971305.1. Taxonomy (NCBI): domain Eukaryota; kingdom Metazoa; phylum Mollusca; class Bivalvia; order Mytilida; family Mytilidae; genus Arcuatula; species Arcuatula senhousia. The sequence continues at coordinate 56,866,613 of OZ020310.1, forward strand.
AGAGGGCTTATTCTCCTTGGCCTAATTATATTCGGTGCGGTGGTGAAAGAAGACTTCGGCCATGCCTTTGTAATGTGTATAGTTGGCGCCTATCTTTCTTAGCTGGTGTTGGTCCTACGTTTGTGGACTACGGAGACGACACAGGGCCAAACTGAGTGAGGTAATTGTGAAATTAGACTGATCATAGGGGTTAAATGGCAGCATTATGATCACCATCAAATTTCTAAGAAGAAAGTTAGAGTTAAATTCAGCACAGAAATTTCGGAAAATTGGTCATGAATTGATACAATCTATTCAGGTTCTTTTCCAAAGAAAAGGTAGTTTGAGGCTGGTTTGACGGTGCTTATCGCCCCTTCTGCTTGCATTTGCCAAGAAAGGTATATTAATTTTGTACTACCGCTACTGAGATAGGACAGCAGTGTCAGCAGGTTTTATGTAAAGTACAGCGGATAAAAATCGGCGAGCTTGCTAAGCTGAAAATAAGTGTTTTGAACATCGACTAGGACTTCGCGTTTATTTAAATATTTCCAAAACTCGACCAGCTGTGACTATGACATGTATGATATGCATGAGAGTTTTAAATTGACCTAAATTGCAGTTTTTATTTATGCATTTCAAATATAATATCGATATTATGGGACGCATGATCGACTTACTACATGTAACACATTCTTGCTAAAAACCATTTATGCATGTCTATCTTACCACCATGGTGTTTGAAGGGATAAGTCGGTTTACCATCGTATCTTCAATACTGACCGGATTGGCCTTGCTATTCCATCTGATCGGGTTCGGAGCTCCGTACTGGCAAAAGACGGAGTACGACTTGGGAATATTTGCTTACAACAATAATAAAGGATTATGGCGTGAATGTTTAACAACTCCCATCTTTGGCGAAGTTTGTGGTGATTTCACTGCAACCACAGGTAATATGTTTTATGGCGTTTATATGCTCCATCTACTAAAGTAAGGGTTGCCTCTGGTGATCATGTCCGTTCGTCAGTCCATTCGAAATGTTGGTAGACGGGGCATTATTTTTTTTTTCAACCACCATTTTGATATTTAAAGCACCAAGCGAGTAGCAGTGCAGTGGAAAATCAAAATATGTTAACTCGTCAATAGCTTTTGAATCATAGTTATCAGACGGTAGTTAAAAAAAGAAGTTTTTGTTACCAAACAGTTCGAAAAGGTTTCTTAAGCTAAACTCTACAAAGATAACTATACTAGTCTAAATCGTTTCGGAATGGGTAATTCATACATATCTGTACATTTACACTTGTAAAAAGACCATTGTCGTTTATTTGTTAAGATTGTAGTCTTTTCTGATAAGTTTCAATAATCTTAATAAATATAATTCAATTATAAACATGTGTGTATATTTCAAAAATTCAAAACCCCCAAATATGAAGAGAAGTAACTTCTTGAAATATGCATATCGGTATATATAGCTCGCTAGCCTAACGTAATAATTAACTGTTTGTGTACCCGTTTTGATATATGTCTCTTTCCTTACATTAAACTTACAAATACATTTGAAACAGATATTATTTTTTTGTGTGGTTTAATTATTTTCTGACTGTCTGTTGTCCTGAGAGGACAACTTTTCCCCTATTTTTGTTGTCGCATGACGTTACTACCGGACCATAAGACGACCAGGTCCAGCACCACACAACCTGATTCAACCCACATATTCTTTTGTTATATCATTGCAATCTTTCGATTTGGCTTTGCCTTGAATTGTCTATTTTTATGATTAATCACATATGGTTGTTTCCTTTATTTCCAAGTGTTTACATTTCTACATTTAAAAGCAACAAAGGGGGAAGAACAGACGACGACGACGATGATTTCTCTAATGAAAAAAGTTAATTTGTAATTACTCTTCTTTTACAGCTTGGTTTAGAGCGGTTCAAGCTTTTGAGACTCTGGGGTTGCTGGCATTATTTAGTGCCACCACTGTCATTTTACTTAAAGCTTTCGTCTTCAAGGACAGCAAAGTCATGAGCTTTGTGGCTCTGCTTTTCCAGACAGGGGCAGGTAAATTACATTGATTATTTAAAGTTACAATTAAAGAAGATGAAATGTGATATATAAGTGAGTGAGAAACATCCTACATGTATATAAATCAGAGGGCAATTAAAAAATTTACAACTGAAAGAGGAAAGACCCTCCAGCATGGTCAGTTGTCGCTGATTGTCAAACACCCTCCAGCATGACCAGTTGTCGCTCCACAATAGATAAAAAATATTAAAGCACATACTTCAAATCCAATTAAAACAAGAGTTTACACTAAAGTACTGGAACCATCTACCTGATTCGATAGCAACGGACTTCGATATTACCACCTTCAAGGAGCACCTCTGGTCTCACCTCCATCCGGAGACCAGAGAGACGACGTAAACGCCAGCATCATCTTGTTTTAACCCGCACAGACTTGTTTATAACCTGTATATAGACTGAATGTACAGCACCTGCACTCATTGATGACTCGGCATCTGCGTGATGGGAAACCGTTGCAGATTAACGAAAGAAGAAGTATGTCACTGCTGCCGGCCAGCTCAAAATACCTGGTCATTCCTCAAAAATTATCAAATTCACTAAACCGGAAAATCAATGTCAATAATGGAGCTGCAACTGTGCTAAGCTACTACTGGGGCATATGCATACCAATTTTCATAAACCTGAGAGTTATTGTGCTTGAGATTATAGGTGCGCAAAATCATTTTAATTGCTTTTGTATGTATTGAAAATTGTCAAAGTCACTCAACCGTAAAATCATGCTAAGCTACGACTGAGGCATATGCATACGAAGTTTCATCAACCTAGGACTTATAGTTCTTGGTGTGAGGAGGTGCTCATAAAACCTTAACATTGCTTGCATTGAAAATTGTTAAAGTCACTCAACCGGAAAATAAAGGTAAAGGTCAAAAGACGGGGGTGCAACTATGCTAAGCTACTACTGGTGCAAATGCATACCAAGTTTCATTAACCTGGGACTTATAGCTCTTTAGATATGGAGGTGCTCATGCAACCTTAACACAGAAGTGCCAAAAGAAAATGCCGTCGCCGCCGCCGGTAAAGTAACACCTTTGAAAACGTAATGATACTTGTTGGAAAAAATGTCATGTTCCGCGCACATTAAAGAACTCTGCTGCAGGTGTTGATAAGAGTAGGACCCGCAGGATTCCCATGCAGAAGGACAGATTACCCGTCCCTCCCCATCACTTCTTTTTCCGGAAGCAGACAAAACTCTGCTCCTCGATTGGCCTTATGTCCCCCTTTCCTCCACTTAATCTTCATTTATTGTCCAATATATCACCCCATTCATGTTTCCCGGACATAGCTTGGGAGTTAGCTATTGACCTTTTCTTTGTTAAAAGTCTCCATTTTGCCAGTGTTAACGATAGCTAATGATACCCCATGGGGGCCAGGCATGGATTGAGAGGGTGTGCGGAGGGAGTGCACCCCTATAAACTGACAATGAATATGTTTAGTTTTTTTTTTATAGTTTTTTGCAAAACTTCCATATTTTTAATAATTTCGTGCCGCGTTTTGTAAGGCGAAAAAAACAAACTATGCGCTCCTAACCTTAGATCTATGATCCGCCCTGATAGCTTGAACAAAGATCAAATTTAAACGCATGTTGCAAAAAACAAAGAACTGCTTATACTTTGGATGCAACAAAGTATAGTTTGGCATTATGGAGGTTATCGATGAATTAAATGCAATTAATCTGTTGTGCGTTTTTTTTATGGTGGCTTATTCGTGGCAAACATCAAAAAGAAAAAAAAAGATTTGTTTCTATTTCGTTTGTTTGATTTATTAATCCGTTGGAACGTTTTTTAAACCGTTTAAACGGATTATCAATTCGTTTGTACGATTTATTAATTTGTTTGTATGATTTATTAATCCGTTTGTACGGTTATGATTATTCATGAATAATTGAATACGTTCCTGGCCTAACACCAGGCGGTCATACACAACCCTGACATAACACCAGGTGGTGAGACATAACCCTGACCTAACACCAGGCGGTCATACACAACCCTGACCTAACACCAGGCGGTCATGCACAACCCTGACCTAACACCAGGCGGCCATACACATCCCTGACCTAACACCAAGGGGCCATACACAACCCTGACCTAAAACCAGGCGGTCATACACAACCCTGACCTAACACCAGGCGGTCATACATAACCCTGACCTAACACCCGGCGGTCATACACAACCTGACCTAACACCAAGCGGCCATACACAACCCTGACCTAACACCAAGCGGCCATACACAACCCTGACCTAACTCAATGCGGTCATACACAATATATCAATGATGTTGCGTACATATCTGTAAAGTAATTGATATAATATAGAATGGATATGGTGAGCTACAAAGTCATACACAACCCTGACCTAACACCAGGCGGCCATACACAACACTGGCCTAACACAAGACGGTCATACACAATCCTGACCTAACACCAGGTGGCCATACACAACCCTGACGTAACAGCAGGCGGCCAAACACCACCAAGACCTAACACCAGGCGGTCATACACAACCCTGACCTTACACCAGGCGGTCATACATAACCCTGACTTAACACCAGGCGGCCATACACCACCATGACCTAACACCAGGCGGCCATGCACCACCCTGACCTAACGCCAGGTGGCCATATACCACCTTGACATAACACCAGGCAGCCATGCACCACCCTGACCTAACACCAGACGGCCATGTTCCACCCTGACCTAACACCAGACGGTCATACAAAACCCTGACCTAACACCAGACGGTCGTACACAACCATGACATAACACCAGACGGTCATACACCATCTTGACCTAACACCAGGCGGTCATACACAACCCTGACCTAACACCAGGTGGCCATACACCACCCTGACCTAACACCAGGTGGTCGTACACCACCAAGACCTAACACCAGGTGGTCATACACCACCCTGACCTAATACCAGGTGGCCATACACTATCCTGACCTAACACCAGGTGGTCATACACCAACCTGACCTAACACCAGGTGGTCATACACCACCAAAACCTAACACCAGGTGGTCATACACCACCAAAACCTACCAAAACCTAACACCAGGTGGTCATACACCACCAAGACACCTAACACCAGGTTGTCATTCACCACCATGACCTAACACCAAGTGGTCATACACCACCATGACCAAGCTCTAGCTGGTCATACACCAGGTGACCATACACCACCAAGACCTAACACCAGGTGGTCATACACCACCCTGACCTAACACCAGATGGTCATACACCACCAAGGCCTTACACCAGATGGCCATACACCACCTTAACCTTACACCAGGCGGTCATACACAACCCTGACCTAACACCAGGTGGCCATACACCACCCTGACCTAACACCAGGTGGTCATACACCACCAAGACCTAACACCAGGTGGTCATACACCACCCTGACCTAATACCAGGTGGCCATACACTATCCTGACCTAACACCAGGTGGTCATACACCAACCTGACCTAACACCAGGTGGTCATACACCACCAAAACCTAACACCAGGTGGTCATACACCACCAAAACCTACCAAAACCTAACACCAGGTGGTCATACACCACCAAGACACCTAACACCAGGTTGTCATTCACCACCATGACCTAACACCAGGTGGTCATACACCACCATGACCAAGCTCTAGCTGGTCATACACCAGGTGACCATACACCACCAAGACCTAACACCAGGTGACCATACACCACCAAGACCTAACACCAGGTGGTCATACACCACCCTGACCTAACACCAGGTGGTCATACACCAACCTGACCTAACACCAGGTGGTCATACACCACCAAAACCTAACACCAGGTGACCATACACCACCAAGACCTAACACCAGGTGGTCATACACCACCAAGACCTAACACCAGGTGGTCATACACCACCCTGACCTAACACCAGATGGTCATACACCACCAAGGCCTTACACCAGATGGCCATACACCACCTTGACCTAACACCAGGCGGTCATACACAACCCTGACCTAACACCAGGTGGCCATACACCACCCTGACCTAACACCAGGTGGTCATACACCACCAAGACCTAACACCAGGTGGTCATACACCACCCTGACCTAATACCAGGTGGCCATACACTATCCTGACCTAACACCAGGTGGTCATACACCAACCTGACCTAACACCAGGTGGTCATACACCACCAAAACCTAACACCAGGTGGTCATACACCACCAAAACCTACCAAAACCTAACACCAGGTGGTCATACACCACCAAGACACCTAACACCAGGTTGTCATTCACCACCATGACCTAACACCAGGTGGTCATACACCACCATGACCAAGCTCTAGCTGGTCATACACCAGGTGACCATACACCACCAAGACCTAACACCAGGTGACCATACACCACCAAGACCTAACACCAGGTGGTCATACACCACCCTGACCTAACACCAGGTGGTCATACACCACCATGACCAAACTAGCTGGTCATACACCACCATGACGGAACACCAAGTGGCCATGCACAACCCTGACCTAACACCAGGTGGCCATACACCACCAAGACCTAACACCAGGTGGCCATACACCACCCTGACCTGACACCAGGCGGTCATATACCACCCTGACCTAACACCAGGTGGTCATACACCACCTTGATCTAACACCAGGTGGCCATACACCAATTAGACCTAACACCAGGTGGCCATACACAACCCTGACGTAACACCAGATGGTCATACACAACCCTGATCTAACACCAGATGGTCATACACCACCAAGACCTTACATCAGGTGGTCATACACCACCCTGACCTAATACCAGGTGGTCATACACCACCAAGACCTAACACCAGGTGGTCATACACCACCCTGACCTAACACCAGGTGGTCATACACCACCCTGACCTAACACCAGGTGGTCATACACCACCTTGATCTAACACCAGGTGGCCATACACCACTTAGACCTAACACCAGGTGGCCATACACAACCCTGACGTAACACCAGATGGTTATACACCACCAAGACCTAACATCAGGTGGTCATACACCACCAAGACCTAACACCAGGTGGCCATACACCACTTAGACCTAACACCAGGTGGCCATACACAACCCTGATCTAACACCAGATGGTTATACACCACCAAGACCTAACATCAGGTGGTCATACACCACCAAGACCTAACACCAGGTGGTCATACACCACCAAGACCTAACACCAGGTGGTCATACACCACCCTGACCTAATACCAGGTGGCCATACACTATCCTGACCTAACACCAGGTGGTCATACACCAACCTGACCTAACACCAGGTGGTCATACACCAACCTGACCTAACACCAGATGGTCATACACCACCAAGGCCTTACACCAGATGGCCATACACCACCTTAACCTAACACCAGGCGGCCAAATACAACCCTGACCTAACACCAAGTGGCCATACACCGCTCTAACCTAACACCAGATGGTCATACTCAACCCTGACCTGACACCAGGCGGCAATACACAAACCTGACCTAACACCAGGTGGCCATGTACCACCCTGGCCTTTCACAAAGAGGCCATACACAACCCTGACTTAACACCAGACGGCCACTTGACCTATCATCAGGCGGAATTTTACCACTCTTTCCCTAACACCAGGCAACACACAAATCAGCGTTGTTCAAATTTAGTTCAACATCATCAAAAATACACCTTTATGCCTACAAGTAATCATCATAAAACTAATGCATTATACGATTAGCCAAATGCACCTTTAACAAATCAACCTTAAAATAAGCCTTTACACTTCTTTAATAATATATGTATTAATTTCTTTACTCTATAAATGTGAATGTAAATCATAAAGACTCAAATAAAAATGAATTTAAGGTGGAGAAGGACAGTGGTCATGTGACCTGCCCAAAATAAAATGAAATTTGAAAAATATCTTGAGGTTTTTATGTTTTTAGGATCTTTATACCTATTTAGGCACATTTCATCAATATGATTAAAATTTGCATTTTAAAAGTAGTAAAATGTTTTAGCTAAAGTATGGTCAAGGGAGATAATTTGGCAAAAATCATGAAAAATCGTCGTTTTTGGCTCATATTTTTGCTTGTACATAAAAATCAGGGAAGAAACCCCACTTTAAATTGATTTATGATGATGAATTGTTGCAAGATCTATAAAATTTCAAAAAATTAGGGAAATCTATTGACAGGAAAAAAAGTAATGGAACATTTTTGTGTGTTTTTATGGGTTTTCCTATATAATTCATATTAAAATATCGATACTTTAACTTGATATAACTCGAAAAGTAGGGAAGAAACCCATGAATTTTGAATCAAATTATGAAAGAGTACATCATTTTGGACATTTATGTTAATTTTGAAGAAAATCTATTGACAAATTAATTTTGGACCCAAGTGCCACGCTCTACCTTAATGAATATTAACAAGTCAGAGTATATAATTACAATTATATTTACTGTAGAACATTATGTAACATTGGTACAGGCCCGATCAGAACAGTTATGAAAGGTAATATTTCGTTTTGAATAATTACCTTATTCTTAGAATTCCCATTTCAGCACATTATGAATAGGTTTAACAAGAGACATAAAGCTTTACATAAGGGAAATTCGAATCTCGAAATCTTCAATAAAATCAAATCATTAACTTTATATTTGTAGGAGGGCTTATTCTCCTTGGGGTTATAATATTCGGTGCCGAGGTGAGGACGGACTTCGGCTATGCCTTTGTGATGTGTATTATTAGTGCCCTGTTTTCCCTGGCTGCTGGTGTTTTTACATTTGTGGACTACAGGGTCGACACAGCGCCAAATTGAATGCGGCTTCTGTGAAATTCGACAAACAAACTTCGTTAGATATTATCTGTATTACATGTAATATATATATAACAAACTGTGCTGGACACGTTTGAATGGTCAAATGATCATATATACATGTTACGCCACGGGGTGCTATTGGCTACGGTTTACACTGGCAAACTATCTGATGACGTTAAAAATACCATACCTAGGCATGGCTTTTAATACTGAAAGAAAGGAAATTAGGAGAAAAAAGTTCACAGTGTCTAATCCCAGCCTGTTGTCTTCTTTTTTCTCCTATTGTCTTTTCTTTCAGATTGTAAAAATTCTTACACCGCTAGATGTTTTGAACCGTCGTCAGGTTGCCAGCTGTAATCTATAGCCCCTAATACACCGTGTACGGTACACGAGTGAACGGATAAAGGAAGTTTAATATGCTTGTATTTATTATAATGACATTTTGATATGTACATTTACATGTTTTATATACATTGTACTATGTTTTTACATTACACTTTTTTAATAATGAAAAAATAAAGTGCGTCCTTTAAAATTAAACTTTTTGCAATCAAGAAATAGCAGGAACATGAATTTTTAAAAACATAATGAACATCACATTTTTTTTTTTGGATTACGGGGACATATCTTCAGTGTCAGCATGACACAACTGTACTAGACTTTCTCTTGAGGAGATTTGCCTTGTTATAAGTCCTCCCATTTATCGATGTTCCAACTAAACGCATAACGGCCGATTGCTAATAAGTTAAAATGAAACGAAAAAAAAATGATATGGTAAACAATCATGATAAAAATAATATATATTCAACCAAATTTTTCCGCCAAAAAGGGGGACGGGCCCACCAGCCTACCCCCCCCCCCTGGATCCGCCTATGCGGCTGATAAATTTATATTCCGAAACTATGTAATGTCTAGTAAACATACGTAACGCCGAACATGCATGCATAATGCTTATGACAGACTATAAAGGTAAGTGTAAATTCATTCAAACTCACGAACATGAACTGAATTCTAAGGCGAATGTAACCATTACGTAAGAATATTTAATGGCTGCCCAGTATCATGAGTATATTGTAGAGTTTAAAGTCTCCAAATTCATGTGAAAAGGGAGAACGAATATAGATCTACTTCTTGAACGTAGTACACGGACTATTTTCCTTGCATTTACTGAATAAAAGCACGCGTACGTCAAATGCAAAAAAAATGGTGTTTCCTTTCAAATATTTCTTTTGAACACACAAAGACAAGCGATACTATACGTACAAATGTAAAGAAATATCCGAGCGACACATGCTTCATTGTAGAAATACAACTCTTACTTATGCAATTTATTTGACCACCTTTAAAGTGGTCCTGACTGAAAAATTCCGCCTTGCCTGTATGCAATGTTAAGCTTAAATTGTTTTAATTCCTGAATATTATTTCTGTATTAACTCAAGCGACACCGAGAGGCTACAGGAAGACCTAACCAAGTTAGTAGACTGGTCCAAGAAATGGCAGATGACGTAATGCTTCATCCTGAGAGTAACCAAGAAGAAAAAGCCGGTTATTCACAAGTACAACATGATGAACCACCATCTAGAAGCTGTACCCCATTATCCATACTTGGGAGTAGAGATATCAGAAGATCTAAACTGGGACCACCATGTAAACAACATCACGGCGAAGGCCAATAAGACCCTTGGCTTCGTAAGGCGCAACCTAACCAGATGCCCCCAGGATATAAGAGAACAGGCCTACAAGACCTTGGTCAGACCAAACCTGGAATATGCATCTGCGGTGTGGGACCCTTATCATCAGTACCAGATCGATCAGGTAGAGATGGTCCAGAGGAAAGCCACCCGTTTCACGACATCCAACTACAGACGGGACCTAGGAACTGTCACAACCATCCTACAGAACCTGGAGTGGGACATCTTAGAAACGAGACGAAAAGCAGCACGGCTTACTCTACTATATAAGATCCTACATGACGAGGCAGCAGTTACCATCCCAGACTATGTCACCAGACCAACCAGGCAATTCAGACAGTACCATCCTAGCAGGTTTAACAGACTCAGCACCTCCACTGACACCTACAAGTTCAGCTTTGTTCCAAGAACTAGAGTAGACTGGAACCAGCTCCCCAGCAGTGTTGTAGATGCTCCTACCACAGACGCCTTCGGAAGGAGGATGTGGGAGGCATGGAGTGAGTGAACCAGCCAACATACCAATCCTGTACTTAATTTTAATTGTAAATTGGATGACCATTGTCATTTTTTAACCGGCGTATTATGGTTCACGTACGTCCAGTCTGCGATATGGGAAGCCGACTGTAGATTAGCCGTCACACTCCGTGACGAAGCATAAAAGTAGAAATAGTATATCATAACCTGTAACCTGTATAATTGCCATTTCTTTCATTCATTTATTACTAGAAAACTGCAGCGCTACATAGTACTTAGATAAAACTATAATAAGCTCATGGCCACCCTATGTTGTCACCTACGATTATAATTATGATTTGCACGAAACTGGTAAATTCTATTTAACAACTGCACAAAATTTCAATACTCAATTTTCTGGGTTAAATCTTAGATCTTTCCTCATATATTTGCATTGCTCTGCACTGTTATGAGTGCATTTACTTTTGTGCTAACAACGATTGGTGAGCAGGCGGACAAAAAACAAAACAAAATAGGAAATTATTAGAATCAGAGCCCGTTTCTTTGCCCTAATAATGGGCTAATTGATGTGTAATTTCTTCTTGGAGACTGATAACCCCGATTCGCCAGTTTTGTTATTAGCTTCATCATACCCAGTGCTTACAAAAAGATCTCAGTTGAAAATATTAATGGATCATGTCCATATTACTACTAGAATCAGTAAGGGTCAAATCACTAGCTGGATGTAAGTGACCTTTGTGTGAAGCACCTTTCTCTGACGCCCCTAATGATAACAGATAGCAATTTATTGACTTCTAAAGTTATCTCGCTTACAGCGGTCACTTACATCATTAAACGGGATTTTTTTATTATTAAACATGACACGCCATGAACTTATTTTTATTTTATACATAAATCAAACAAAAATTGTAAACAATGATTTTGAGATCTCCGACGAAATATACATGTAATTAGATGATTTGGTAAACAGTGCATTCTAAATTCTGATTATTTTATGTAATTTATTTTTTAATAAGGCATATAACTTTAAATTGTACTAAATTTCGATGTTTAAAAGAAACATATATGTAAGGAAAATGTAAGTGCAATGAACTATTTATAAATAATATTAATTGTAGCAATGAGGGTGAGATATAGAGTGTAACCGACTTTTTATGCAACCACCAAATATCAAGTTCTTTCCTACAGAAACAATCCGAAGGTTATGCATGAAATCTAAAAAATGATAAAAATATTCAATATTAGTAATAATAACAACAACAACAAAAAAAAGAGAACCAAATTAGAGAATACACGAATAAGAGAATCCATTTGTATATGTTTCAAATTTCGGAAATCGAGCGAGTTACTTTGAGTTTAACGCCCTAGCAACATTATATTCATTTGAGCGAAAAAAAAATCATTTGAGCGATTTTTTTACAGGTAAATTAAAGGTAAATATTGCTTTTACGGGTAAAATGTATAAGTATAATTTATTACACCAAATCAAGGGCCCTCGAAAGAGCATCTATAAATACATAATTCGTACATGAAAAATAATAATCTGACAATAATAATGGAAATAAAATAAACAAATTAGAGGACAAACAATAAGTGTTAGTTATTCCCCTGAGGGCGGATGCCCGATGGGGGATAACTGATTTATACCACGGGACTGTAGAGGGTGCTAAATGAAAGTTTATGATAATTAATTAGGGGGGTCTATCAGGAATTTAGCCTTATCTACTGATAAAGCATGATTAGTGCAGGGTATCTCGTTACATTTTATGACATAGTGGTATAAGTACACATGTAGCATGACCCGTGACGATTCATAATCTACTAACAGTCTCTCGTATTTGAAAACATTTTTGGGTATAAGATGCTAATTAACATATTGCATATATTCTCGTTTTCACAAGATAGCAATTTGTTAGTTCCGTTTAAGTGTTGGAAGTTTGAGCAAAGTTTCTCTACTTCACTGAACAGATTTGCCCGCTCTACAGTGCATAAGAAAATGTATCTCGTCTTCGATTTCCTGTGTATTATTAAGTTTGCAAAATCGATTATTTTTGTTTATATTTAAATACCTGTCTTTCTCTATCGCTAATTTATGAGCACTTATTCTAAACTGTATATGACGTTACGCACGTTATTGCGTCCTTTACGGTAATTCTGAAATTTTACATGTAGTGATTACAGATATATTGAAGATGTGCACCTCCCCTTTTGGAGTCATTTTATATTTTCGTTTAGAAATTAGAGGCCCAAAATGGGCAAAAAAATCGACTTTTTTATTTGTTTCCACAATAACTTTTGTTTTGGGTGGCCAAATGCTATGGAATTTTACAGTCATGTTACTTACAAAAAAGGAAGAGTGGGGCTGATTTTGGGTGTCCCCGCTTTTTCGTTTAGAAATAAGGGGCCCTAAAGGGACCAAAAAAGCGACTTTTTTATTTGTTTCCACAATAACTTTCGTTCTGGTTGACCAAATGCTATGAAACTTTACAGTCATGTTACTTACTATAAAAGGAAGAGTGGGGCTGATTTTGGGTGTCCCCACTTTTTTCGTTTAGAAATTAGGGGCCCAAAAGGGGCAAAAAAGCGACTTTGTTATTTGTTTCCACAATAACTTTTGTTCAGTATGAAATTTTACAGTAATGTTACTTACCATAAAAGAAAGTGCATGTCCGATTTTGGGTGTCTGCTCTTTTTTTTTTGGTTAAGAAATTAAGGGCCCTAAAGGAGCCAAAAAAGCGACTTTTTAAATTTTTTCCACAATAACTTTTGTTTCGGTTGACCAAATGCTATGAAACTTTACAGTAATGTTACTTACCATAACAGGAAGGGTGGGGCTGATTTAGGTTGTCACCTCTTTTTTGTTTAGGAATGATGGGCCCAAAAGGGGCAAAAATGTTACTTTTTTTATGGTGCAATTTAGAATTTTTTTTACAAGTAAGGGGAAAATAGAAACTTTGTTTTTTTATTTTTTTTTTAATATTGGGTTGCATGTGACAAATATGCTTTGTAAGTCCACCATAGGATGCAAGTGTCAAAAATTATTGACTGTCCATATTGGGCCTAGAATGTACATGGTTCAACGTTTTGCCATGCGACGCAGGGCCAGACATCGATTGGTCTTGTTTCTAGCGTGGACTGAAATGCGTTATAATTTTTTTTTCAAAGCTCTTTATTTTGACATTCCATATGTAACAAGGTCCTCAGCATTAACCTGGTCTACACATAACCTTTGCACCTTTTTTTGAACTTTTTGTCGGTATTTGCTTTTAAATAAATACTGTGTTAGTTTCTCTTTCTTTGGCATTGAACCCTATTATACAATTCGCTCCTCATGTTTTTGATTTCTTCTTTTTCACTGATCTTGTTTGCATATTTTTCTTAACTTTTTTTCTTTATTTCGCTCCATTTTAACTTTTCAACTCTTTGTCGTATTTTGCCCTTTTAGGTGGATTCGACAAAATTAAAAATATTTTAAGTTAAATAAGTATTTATAAATTCATTACTTCGAGCTAAGATTGGTCTGAGACAAGATATGATTTTCTCAGTCTTGGTGTATGCTTCATGGATCGCCTATATAAATCATGTTTATAACGTATATAGCGTAAGTAACGTTAAAAAATGACGGATTGGACAAATCGTGGGACTTTTGCTTTTGCTTAGTTAGATTTCCAACTTTTCTAATCGGTAAGCAGTTCATTTTGATAAGTTTTTATCTGAAATTTCGGAACTATCCGAAAATAGCTTCGTTTTTACAAATTGAATAATTGTTCTTTCTGAAATTACTTTATACTTCTCATGTTTTCTTTCAAAACAGCTAAAAAATGGCTTTGGACAAACTGTGGGACTTTTTCAAAATGATACTATGTTATTGTTTTAAATGCAAAATGTTTGTGATTCCACAGTAATTAAACTTGTTGAATAAATGAACTTTTACTTGATGTCGACAATAACGGAAGAAATATTTTACTAAACTCTCAAATAACCTCCTGAAATATACTAACTCATGACTATGAGAAATCTGCCCCAAAACGTCGCATTACATTTTTCTTGAAAATCACTTTTTACTCTTTTTTGAACGCTATTTTAAGAATGACATCATAAATCATGTGTGACGTAGCTGCTTTATGCAAAAGTTTGTGAATTTCAGACTTGTAACAATACCACAAGACCGTTTCGTTAGTTCAGGTAGCCTAAGTTATGTTACGCCGGACATGCGTTTTTCATGACGTTACGGAGTTTTTTATATTTCGTATATGTTCTTCAAAGAAAAGAATGTTGCACAGATTATACTTTAAAAAGTTATGGTTTAACGATTATAACAATATGCAGGTTTAATATATTTATTGTATTAAAACCTGTAAAAGACAAATTTTTGGACAGGAACGTGCGGTAATTATACATAGACGCAATATCGTGCGTAACTTAAGTCTTCTTTGTAGAAATTTTATAGTCATTTACCTATAATTACCTGTATTTACCTGGAAAAACTATTCGCTCAATTGAAAAAGAAAAAAATCGCTTAAATGAAAACAGGGGTCATTTCCAAATTCACTCAATTGAAATGCGCCCATAGCTACAGAGGACTATGAACATGAAAAGATGATGAACAATATTGGGCATTGAGAAGGAAACAAAGGCACAATTAAATTTATCTGAGACCACTGGAAAGGGGGAGAGGTAAGTAGGGAGCGGTCCACAACTTTTAGGGATTATTTTATTTGCATTAAGCGCGACACTCTCCACAGACGTTGGCCCACTATTGTCAGCGGCCAGGCTTTCCGAATTATAGACCTAGGCCTGCAAACCTCACGGACGAGGACCACCCTATTCAGACACCTAGGGTACACACTTTGTCGCTCTGTGCGCTGAGCACTAAACCAAGATCCTTAGTCGCCACTTACGACAAACTAGGCTCTGCCGTGGACCTTTTTGCCACCCGGGCCCCGCACGGGACTGGAATAGTTGTACATATATGTGGTGTTAAATTCAATTATCTATAGTTATAAACGAAATATAAGTTTTAATGTGTTTGTTTTAAAGCACTAAACATTTGAAATGTGTTCATTGAAATATCACGGAAAATTATATAACGAAAATTATTAAGATTTATCAGTTTCGGCAATATGAGACTTTCAATATGCATATATTTAACGCGTATTCGTAAAAAGGGTTTTGCTGATTTTTTTTTTTTGGGGGGGGGGGGGGGGGAATTCTGTCAATATGCCGCGTCTATTTAAGATGAAATTCAAGGCCGGTGCCGCTCCTCTTTGTTCAAACTATCAGAACGGAGTTTACTAATATTGAGTTTCTTTGAATCTTAGAAAAAAGCAAAGCATTTAGATCGATTCTGTTGTCATTTAATCACTTTTATAGTTATTTCATTTTTGATAATTACAGTATAAAGATGGGGTTTTAAGATCATTTGTCTATCAATTTGTATTGAAAAATATACAATTGCAACCTCCACCGATGCATGCTCGTTTGTATAGATCGAGGGCTTCTTTCACATGCAGTGTTTATTTTGACCACGTTTCTTGTTATAATTAGTAAATTATTATCTAGTAAGTATCCGTTAATAAGCACAATCTAATAAATCTGTCTGTTTAGTGCAAGGTCTGACCAAGTGGGAGTCGTTGCAATCTTGTTATAATATATCATCAATGGATTTAATTGATGTAGTAGGACTTACTTCACATTCTGTTTTTATCCTATATATATATATGTACATGTATCTATTGAATTTTACGTGTATCAATCATGTCAATATCTGAAAAAAAAACATGGAGAACGTTTTATTTAAAGAATGTCACGACAGCTCATTAGGTTAAGCATCTTCTCGTGGACAAAAAGGCGAACTTTATACATGTAAATTAAAAAAAAACAAACGAATAATTCGTAATTAAAATAATCAATTAAAATGATTATATATTGTTCTATATGACTCAGCAGAAAAGAAATGTAAGAAAGTTCCTCAGCACAATTTCAAGCGATGCAAATGTTTAAATCCAAATTCATAATATTGTATAATTAGTGGGGCCTTGTTTGTCTTACAGAAGGTAGCTCGTTACTTATTTAATAGTAAAATCTTTATATACTCATGAAAAACTTTGCATGTCTATTGGAAATCAATTGTATATACCTATTTCTCTCTTAATCAGAAAATCGTAAAAAATACAGTTATCGAGTTGAAATTTTCACTGAATATTGAATTAACCATGCAGATCATTTTGGGGTAAAAATCCGAAAAAAAATTAATTCCAGTTTCTGAGATTAAAAAAAAAAAAATGAAAAATCAAAATTTTCACTCAAAATTTAACCTGTTAACTTTCAACCACTAAAAGGAGTTACGTTTTTGATGAAAATCAGCTAAGAAAACTTAATTTGAAAAATGTGCATTGTTTCCAAAGTGTGATTTTGTGAATTTCAAATTGACACTACCTGATTTCAAACTGCAAACCATTAGTATTATTCTTTTAGGGGTATAAAAAAATCATTTTTTTGTCAAGATCTTGAGAAAAATAATTTTGCAATACTTTTGTGATAAAATGTATCAAATACTAAATAAAATTTTGAATTTGTGATTTTCAAAGTGATGTACAGTTTCTTTTTTCCCTTAGTATATGTAAAAGAAGCATGCAATAAAGGTTTAATGTAAATTTGTACTTGAATTTAATTAAGTTCACGGTATGTTTAAAGTTTGTTTTTAGACACACATAAAATAGGAATTACTCCGGGGGGGGGGGTTACTCCCTATCTACCAATATACGGGATGTGCATTTTTTATGGGTCCATTTTTTCACAATTTTTTACAAAGATTTAGGTATCTTTTTTTAAGCAGTACAAATATATTTGGTACCCATTTTTGTCGATGTCTTACATAGGCATGAGAGTCAAAACAGAAAAGGTGCCATAGACTTGGGTCTTTTTTGTTTTGGAGATACTTAATGAAGTTAAGATGTCATTTTAAGTAAGAAAGAGACTTGTAACTTATTTTATAAGGCTCTAAAAAATTTCTGACATAGATTCGGGTACCAATTTCAATCTACAAAATGCACACCCCCGTCATAAAACACCAGAGTACCTCCCCCGGGGAATTACTTTAAAAAAAGAAAAAGTTTTTATTCCACTGTTAATTCTATTTTCAAGTTAAACAATATTTGAAAAAGAAATCTATGAAATCTCAGCAACAACACTTTAACCGGATTAAAAACATCAAGGCAAAAGAAAAGCATGCATTTTCCAAAAAAAAATCCTTTGGCATTAATGGAAACAACGTAACACACATCCAGTTTTTAGCTCACCTGGACCGAAGGTCCTTGTGAGCTATTGCCATCACTTGGCGTCCGTCGTCGTCCGTCGTCGTCGTCGTCGTCTGTCGTCGTCTGTCGTAGTCGTTAACTTTTCTTTGATAATCTTCTCCTCCGAAACGACTGAAGGGATTGCTTTGAAACTTTGCACACTTCATCTATTGGATGTCCTCTACCAAGATTGCACAAATGGTGACCGCCGTCCAAACAACATGGCTGCCGTTACTAAAAATAGACCAGGGGGGTCATACTACTGTTTTTGGCTTGTAAATCAAAAAGTATAAGAGATAGATGAAATCGAATGCCACGCTACTGCTTCAGCATCAAAAGCTCTACAAAAGTCTCCATTGAGTCAAAGTTGTCAGATGACCCCTTATAGGGGTTGCGGCCCCTTAAAGGTGAAAAAAAGCGTTTTTGCATGTTTTTGGCCTATAGAATGAAAACAATTGTAGATAGAGATAAGCTGTTGCTTGCACAAATGTTCAGCTTATTTAGCTCTACAAAAGTCTCCATAGGGTCGAAGTTTTCAGATGACCCCTTATAGGGGTTACAGCCCCTTAAAGGCGAAAAATAGTGTTTTTGGCCTGTAGAATGAAAATTATTGCAGATAGAGAAAAGCTGTTGCTTGCTAAAATGTTCAGCCCATTTAGCTCTACAAAAGTCTCTATGGGGTCGAAGTTGTCAGATGACCCTTTATAGGG
The DNA here is from genome assembly GCA_963971305.1 of Arcuatula senhousia. Classification (NCBI taxonomy): domain Eukaryota; kingdom Metazoa; phylum Mollusca; class Bivalvia; order Mytilida; family Mytilidae; genus Arcuatula; species Arcuatula senhousia. The sequence goes on from OZ020310.1 coordinate 56,885,662, forward strand.
GTTTAAGCCCCTTAAAGGCGAAAAATAGTGTTTTTGGCCTATAGAATGAAAACTATTGCAGATAGAGAAAAGCTGTTGCTTGCTTAAATGTTCAGCTCATTTAGCTCTACTAAAGTCTCCATATGGTCAAAGTTGTCAATACAGTTTTATAATGGCTTCAAAATGCCTAAATTAGAACAAGTCTGATTAAAGGGTTTGATCATAGATTATCATATGGGAATGAACAGATCGAACGAACAACCCCACATCCACCCAACCGGGTAGAATCAATCTGTTATTTTTTTAAATTACACGTATCATGTATGCTTTAAAATGATTGCCATATAATACATTATATTATGGAGGTTAGAACTGTTTTTGACCATGTTTGCAATACAAAGTCAGTCGACATAGTTTATAATTAGTTATAATGTTCCTATCTCTCCTTCTAAGATTTTGTTTGAATTTTCAGTATTTAAGGGTTAAGCGTCTCTTGTTTAACGTTTTCCTTTCTAATTATTTTTCTTTTTTTCTTTTTTCCATACATACTCATTGATGGAATAGTTTATTCTTTTCTTTTCACACTGAATAAAAAGCTTCGCAGAGCGCGGCATGATACGACTGCAACATGTAGAACCCTGAACATTTGAGGTCAATTAGCCTGGAAACATGCAGCCCTTGGTGGACTGAAAAAGTTTTTTTTGACACATGCAGTTCCTTTAATCTTTTATATCTTTCAAGTTTTTATAAGCAAAAATATTTTTTAAATCGTTAAATATATAAAAAAAAAGTTTTGAATTGGCAAGTTTTTTTCCCTAATACGGGAAGAGGGATAATCCACAATTTTTCATCCTCTACTTGACAAGACTTAACATGTAAAAAAATCAAAATCGGATCAGGAGTTAATAAAAGTTACATTTCTAAATGAAAAAAGGGGATACCCCCAAAATCAATCCCATATATGGTTTAATGGTAAGGCATATCATTGTCAAATTTTATAGCAATTGGCCAACCAGAACCAAAGTTATTGTGGAAAAAATAATAAATTTATTATCAGTGCCTGTGTGTGAGATAACTGTCTATAGGTGTATTTCATGACTTATCTGACCCATATCTCAGAACCTGTGTGTGAGGTACCTCTGCTATATACTGTCCATGGGTGTATTTCATGACTTATCTGAACTATATCTCAGAACCTGTGTGTGACGTACCTCTGCTTTATACTTTCTATAGGTGTATTTCATGACTTATCTGACCTATATCTCAGTACCTGTGTGTGACGTACCTCTGCTTTATACTTTCTATAGGCTATTTCATGACTTATCTGACCTATATCGCAGTACCTGTGTGTGAGGTACCTCTGCTTTATACTGTCTATGGGTGTATTTCATGACTTATCTGACCTATATCGCAGTACCTGTGTGTGAGGTACCTCTGCTTTATACTGTCTATGGGTGTATTTCATGACTTATCTGACCTATATCGCAGTACCTGTGTGTGAGGTACCTCTGCTTTATACTGTCTATGGGTGTATTTCATGACTTATCTAGCCTATATCTCAGTACCTGTGTGTGACATAACTGTCTATAGGTATATTTCATGAATCATCTGACCTATATCTCAGTACCTGTGTGTGACATACCTCTGCTTTATACTTTCTATAGGTTATTTCATGACTTATCTGACGTATATCGCAGTACCTGTGTGTGAGGTACCTCTGCTTTATACTGTCTATGGGTGTATTTCATGACTTATCTGACCTATATCTCAGTACCTGTGTGTGACATAACTGTCTATAGGTATATTTCATGAATCATCTGACCTATATCTCAGTACCTGTGTGTGAGGTACCTCTGCTATATACTGTCTATGGGTGTATTTCATGACTTATCTAGCCTATATCTCAATACCTGTGTGTGAGGTACCTCTGCTATATACTTTCTATAGGTTATTTCATGACTTTTCTGACCTATATCGCAGTACCTGTGTGTGATGTACCTCTGCTTTATACTGTCTATGGGTGTATTTCATGACTTATCTGACCTATATCGCAGTACCTGTGTGTGACGTACCTCTGCTTTATACTTTCTATAGGTTATTTCATGACTTATCTGACCTATATCGCAGTACCTGTGTGTGACGTACCTCTGCTTTATACTTTCTATAGGTTATTTCATGACTTATCTAGCCTATATCGCAGTACCTGTGTGTGATGTTCCTCTGCTTTATACTTTCTATAGGTTATTTCATGACTTATCTGACCTATATCGCAGTACCATTGTGTGATGTTCCTCTGCTTTATACTGTCTATGGGTGTATTTCATGACTTATCTAGCCTATATCTCAGTACCTGTGTGTGAGGTACCTCTGCTTTATACTGTCTATAGGTTATTTCATGACTTATCTTACCTATATCACAGTACCTGTGTGTGACGTACCTCTGCTTTATACTTTCTATAGGTTATTTCATGACTTATCTGACCTATATCGCAGTACCTGTGTGTGACGTACCTCTGCTTTATACTTTCTATAGGTTATTTCATGACTTATCTGACCTATATCGCAGTACCTGTGTGTGACGTACCTCTGCTTTATACTTTCTATAGGTTATTTCATGACTTATCTAGCCTATATCGCAGTACCTGTGTGTGATGTTCCTCTGCTTTATACTTTCTATAGGTTATTTCATGACTTATCTGACCTATATCGCAGTACCTGTGTGTGATGTTCCTCTGCTTTATACTGTCTATGGGTGTATTTCATGACTTATCTAGCCTATATCTCAGTACCTGTGTGTGAGGTACCTCTGCTTTATACTGTCTATAGGTGTATTTCATGACTTATCTGACCTATATCTCAGTACCTGTGTGTGACGTACCTCTGCTTTATACTGTCCATGGGTGTATTTCATGACTTATCTGACCCATATCTCAGAACCTATGTGTGAGGTACCTCTGCTTGAGGTACCTCTGCTATATACTGTCCGTGGGTGTATTTCATGACTTATCTGACCCATATCTCAGAACCTGTGTGTGAGGTACCTCTGCTATATACTGTCCATGGGTGTATTTCATGACTTATCTGAACTATATCTCAGAACCTGTGTGTGACGTACCTCTGCTTTATACTGTCTATGGGTGTATTTCATGACTTATCTAGCCTATATCTCAGAACCTGTGTGTGACGTACCTCTGCTTTATACTGTTTATGGGTGTATTTCATGACTTATCTGAACTATATCTCAGTACCTGTGTGTGACATAACTGTCTATAGGTGTATTTCATGACTTATCTTACCTATATCTCAATACCTGTGTGTGAGGTACCTCTGCTATATTGTGTCTATAGGCTATTTCATGACTTATCTGACCTATATCGCAGTACCTGTGTGTGAGGTACCTCTGCTATATACTGTCTATGGGTGTATTTCATGACTTATCTTACCTATATCTCAATACCTGTGTGTGAGGTACCTCTGCTATATACTGTCTACAGGTGTATTTCATGACTTATCCGACCTATATCTCAATACCTGTGTGTGAGGTACCTCTGCTTTATTGTGTCTATAGGTGTATTTCATGACTTATCCGACCTATATCTCAGTACCTGTTTGTAAGGTACCTCTGCTTTATACTGTCTACAGGCGTATTTCAGGACTAATCCGACCTATATCTCAGTACCTGTGTGTAAGGTACCTCTGCTAAATACTGTCTATAGGTGTATTTCATGACTCATCCTACCTATATCTCAATACTTGTGTGTGAGGAACCTCTGCTATATACTGTCTATGGGTGTATTTCATGACTTACCTGACCTATATCTCAGTACATGTGTGTGAGGTACCTCTGCTTAATGCTATCTATAGGTGTATTTCATGACTTATCTGACCTATATTTCAGTAACTGTTTGTGAGGTACCTCTGCAATATACTGTCTATGGGTGTATTTCATGACTTATCTGACCTATATCTCAATACCTGTGCGATGTACCTCTGCTTTATACTGTCTATAGGTTATTTCTTGAATTATATTTAGCCTATATCTCAGTACCTGTGTGTGAGGTACCTCTGCTTTATACTGTCTACAGGTGTATTTCATGACTTATCTGAACTATATCTCAGTACCTGTGTGTGAGGTACTTCTGCTATATACTGTCTATAGGTGTATTTTATGACTTATCTCTGAACTATATCTGAGTACCTGTGTGTGAGGTACCTCTGCTATATACTGTCTGTAGGTGTATTTCATAACTTATCTGACCTATATCTCAGTACCTGTGTGTGAGGTACCTCTGCTATATACTGTCTGTAGGTGTATTTCATGACTTATCTTACCTATATCTCAATTCCTGTGTGTGAAGTACCTCTGCTTTATACTGTCTGTAGGTGTATTTCATGACTCATCCGACCTATATCTCATTACCTGTGTGTAAGGTACCTCTGCTTATACTGTATATCAGTGTATTTCATGACTTATCTGACCTATATCTCAGTACCTGTGTGTGAGGTATCTCTGCTATATACTGTCTACAGGTGTATTTCATGACTTATCCGACCTATATCTCAATACCTGTGTGTGAGGTACCTCTGCTATATTGTGTCTATAGGTGTATTTCATGACTTATCTGACCTATATCTCAGTACCTGTGTGTGAGGTATCTCTGCTATATACTGTCTACAGGTGTATTTCATGACTTATCCGACCTATATCTCAATACCTGTGTGTGAGGTACCTCTGCTTTATTGTGTCTATAGGTGTATTTCATGACTTATCCGACCTATATCTCAGTACCTGTTTGTAAGGTACCTCTGCTTTATACTGTCTACAGGCGTATTTCATGACTTATCCGACCTATATCTCAGTACCTGTGTGTGAGGTACCTCTGCTATATACTGTCCGTGGGTGTATTTCATGACTTATCTGACCCATATCTCAGAACCTGTGTGTGAGGTACCTCTGCTATATACTGTCCATGTGTGTATTTCATGACTTATCTGAACTATATCTCAGAACCTGTGTGTGACGTACCTCTGCTTTATACTGTCTATGGGTGTATTTCATGACTTATCTAGCCTATATCTCAGAACCTGTGTGTGACGTACCTCTGCTTTATACTGTTTATGGGTGTATTTCATGACTTATCTGACCTATATCTCAGTACCTGTGTGTGACATAACTGTCTATAGGTATATTTCATGAATCATCTGACCTATATCTCAGTACCTGTGTGTGAGGTACCTCTGCTAAATACTGTCTGTAGGTGTATTTCATGACTTATCTTACCTATATCTCAATACCTGTGTGTGAGGTATCTCTGCTATATACTGTATATCGGTGTATTTCATGACTTATCTGACCTATATCTCAGTACCTGTGTGTGAGGTATCTCTGCTATATACTGTCTACAGGTGTATTTCATGACTTATCCGACCTATATCTCAATACCTGTGTGTGAGGTACCTCTGCTATATACTGTCTACAGGTGTATTTCATAACTTATCCGACCTATATCTCAATACCTGTGTGTGAGGTACCTCTGCTATATACTGTCTACAGGTGTATTTCATAACTTATCCGACCTATATCACAGTACCTGTGTGTGAGGTACCTCTGCTTTATTGTGTCTATAGGTGTATTTCATGACTTATCCGACCTATATCTCAGTACCTGTGTGTGAGGTACCTCTGCTATATACTGTCTACAGGTGTATTTCATAACTTATCCGACCTATATCTCAATACCTGTGTGTGAGGAACCTCTGCTATATACTGTCTATGGGTGTATTTCATGACTTATCTGACCTATATCTCAGTACCTGTGTGTGAGGTACCTCTGCTATATACTGTCTACAGGTGTATTTCATAACTTATCCGACCTATATCTCAATACCTGTGTGTGAGGTACCTCTGCTATATACTGTCTACAGGTGTATTTCATAACTTATCCGACCTATATCACAGTACCTGTGTGTGAGGTACCTCTGCTTTATTGTGTCTATAGGTGTATTTCATGACTTATCCGACCTATATCTCAGTACCTGTTTGTAAGGTACCTCTGCTTTATACTGTCTACAGGCGTATTTCATGACTTATCCGACCTATATCTCAGTACCTGTGTGTAAGGTACCTCTGCTAAATACTGTCTATAGGTGTATTTCATGACTCATCCGACCTATATCTCAATACTTGTGTGTGAGGAACCTCTGCTATATACTGTCTATGGGTGTATTTCATGACTTACCTGACCTATATCTCAGTACATGTGTGTGAGGTACCTCTGCTTAATGCTATCTATAGGTGTATTTCATGACTTATCTGACTTATATTTCAGTAACTGTTTGTGAGGTACCTCTGCAATATACTGTCTATGGGTGTATTTCATGACTTATCTGACCTATATCTCAATACCTGTGCGAGGTACCTCTGCTTTATACTGTCTATAGGTTATTTCTTGAATTATATTTAGCCTATATCTCAGTACCTGTGTGTGAGATACCTCTGCTTTATACTGTCTACAGGTGTATTTCATGACTTATCTGAACTATATCTCAGTACCTGTGTGTGAGGTACTTCTGCTATATACTGTCTATAGATGTATTTTATGACTTATCTCTGAACTATATCTGAGTACCTGTGTGTGAGGTACCTCTGCTATATACTGTCTGAAGGTGTATTTCATGACTTATCTGACCTATATATCAGTACCTGTGTGTGACTTAACTGTCTATAGGTGTATTTCATGACTTATCTTACCTATATCTCAATACCTGTGTGTGAGGTACCTCTGCTATATACTGTCTGAAGGTGTATTTCATGACTTATCTGACCTATATATCAGTACCTGTGTGTGACATAACTGTCTGTAGGTGTATTTCATGACTCATCCGACTTATATCTCAATACCTGTTTGTAAGGTACCTCTGCTTTATACTGTCTATGGGTGTATTTCATGACTTATCTGACCTATATCTCAGTACCTGTGTGTGAGGTATCTCTGCTATATACTGTCTACAGGTGTATTTCATGACTTATCTGACCTATATCTCAGTACCTGTGTGTGAGGTATCTCTGCTATATACTGTCTACAGGTGTATTTCATGACTTATCTGACCTATATCTCAGTACCTGTGTGTGAGGTATCTCTGCTATATACTGTCTACAGGTGTATTTCATGACTTATCCGACCTATATCTCAATACCTGTGTGTGAGGTACCTCTGCTATATTGTGTCTATAGGTGTATTTCATGACTTATCTGACCTATATCTCAGTACCTGTGTGTGAGGTATCTCTGCTATATACTGTCTACAGGTGTATTTCATGACTTATCCGACCTATATCTCAATACCTGTGTGTGAGGTACCTCTGCTTTATTGTGTCTATAGGTGTATTTCATGACTTATCCGACCTATATCTCAGTACCTGTTTGTAAGGTACCTCTGCTTTATACTGTCTACAGGCGTATTTCATGACTTATCCGACCTATATCTCAATACCTGTGTGTGAGGTACCTCTGCTATATACTGTCCGTGGGTGTATTTCATGACTTATCTGACCTATATCTCAATACCTGTGCGAGGTACCTCTGCTTTATACTGTCTATAGGTTATTTCTTGAATTATATTTAGCCTATATCTCAGTACCTGTGTGTGAGGTACCTCTGCTTTATACTGTCTACAGGTGTATTTCATGACTTATCTGAACTATATCTCAGTACCTGTGTGTGAGGTACTTCTGCTATATACTGTCTATAGGTGTATTTTATGACTTATCTCTGAACTATATCTGAGTACCTGTGTGTGAGGTACCTCTGCTATATACTGTCTGTAGGTGTATTTCATAACTTATCTGACCTATATCTCAGTACCTGTGTGTGAGGTACCTCTGCTATATACTGTCTGTAGGTGTATTTCATGACTTATCTTACCTATATCTCAATTCCTGTGTGTGAGGTACCTCTGCTTTATACTGTCTGTAGGTGTATTTCATGACTCATCCGACCTATATCTCATTACCTGTGTGTAAGGTACCTCTGCTTATACTGTATATCGGTGTATTTCATGACTTATCTGACCTATATCTCAGTACCTGTGTGTGAGGTATCTCTGCTATATACTGTCTACAGGTGTATTTCATGACTTATCCGACCTATATCTCAATACCTGTGTGTGAGGTACCTCTGCTATATTGTGTCTATAGGTGTATTTCATGACTTATCTGACCTATATCTCAGTACCTGTGTGTGAGGTATCTCTGCTATATACTGTCTACAGGTGTATTTCATGACTTATCCGACCTATATCTCAATACCTGTGTGTGAGGTACCTCTGCTTTATTGTGTCTATAGGTGTATTTCATGACTTATCCGACCTATATCTCAGTACCTGTTTGTAAGGTACCTCTGCTTTATACTGTCTACAGGCGTATTTCATGACTTATCCGACCTATATCTCAGTACCTGTGTGTAAGGTACCTCTGCTAATTACTGTCTATAGGTGTATTTCATGACTCATCCGACCTATATCTCAATACTTGTGTGTGAGGAACCTCTGCTATATACTGTCTATGGGTGTATTTCATGACTTATCTGACCTATATCTCAGTACCTGTGTATGAGGTACCTCTGCTTTATACTGTCTATTGCAGTTTTTGACCATAAAACTTTTGTGTCATGCCGGTGTTACAGCTGCACATACCAGTTTTTCTACCTATTCATACCCCGGAAAATTAATACATACTGAGATTTCTTCCACCCCCCTCGGGAAAATGAGTATATACTAAATCCCCCTAAATATTAAAGGTGGTTGAGTATTTACCTGGTTATCCCCCTGGTTTTTGCCATAATACTAGAATTTCCCCATTCCTTAATTTTTATTCACTAAATGTTTCTGTATATCAAAAATCTGAATAATCTAATCTAAAAAATCTAAATTCGATCAAGTAAAGAAGATGAGCGGTGAGTTGGATGTTTAAGTTAACGCATTAACAACACAGTAGCTATGAAGAATATCAAAAGAATAATCGATAAATATTGGACTTAGAGGGGGGGCAGAAAATATTTCGTGGCCCTCTTTCATTCCAGTTATATTTCATTAATCCAATTTCATTGTGATTTTTTTGCTTCTGGGAAGGATTTAATTTTTTACATACTTTCATAATGTTTTCCATATGATTTATATGTTCTTGGAAAAGACCGACTGATCTTTATCGTTACTGGAGAAGTCGGACCAAAACAAACTCGGACTATTACAAAGCCGGACTAAAACAAGGTCGGACCATAACAAAATCGGACTACAATACATAATATACTTTGATAAATTATATATACTTTTTAAAGTAATAGAAAAATGAAAGAATAAAGTAGCTCTTTTATTTTTTTTTAAATACAAAATTCTGCAATGGTTGTCAGCATGACTTAATACATTGCCACATAAATGACTCAAGTTAAAGTTTTTTAGATGGTTCAAATGTCTTCATCTGCAAGTGAATTGGCTAATCATGATTTAAGATTGGATAGAAAAAAAATAATTTTGCGTTTTCTGTTTATTTGGATATAAGTCGTCAATCGTACATGTATCCAAAGTGTTACTAATGTGTGTAATGTAGGTCACCTGTTTGTTCCATTTGTATTGATGAAAAATCGGACAATTTGATTACATTTCTTTCAAAAATTTGTAAATTTTATGGAATGATTGTTGACTGAATTTTGTCAGTTCCTTTACAAAACCCAAGTGTCTCTGCAATGTGAAAATAAACAAGTTACAGAATGAATAATATCAGCCTGTTGTGCAGGACTATGGTGCCTAAATAACATAAGAATATGTCTGAATAAGCATATACAAATGATTTGTGTTTTTGTCTCTCTGTGTGTTTTTTTTGGCCTTGCTGGTTGGTAGGTTTTCACAAAAAGAGTTGACGCAAAACAAAGAAAAAACATATATATTTTGCAACTTGTACCGATAAATTATATGAATGAGGGAGGTTTTGGTGCATTAAAACCAAGTTCAACCATATTTTTAAAGGCCTGTTCTAAATCAAGACCATTGCGATCTCTTATTTCTCCGATGTGTCTGTGTTGTCTTGTTTTTTCAGTTCCACGTTTCAGATTGATTCTTCAAGTTCGGTCGTTTTGTTATTACCTTATATTATATTTGAATTATTGGTTGGGATTAAGTTGTTGTTTTAAACTTTGTAATATGCATTACAGAATTTATTCCCCGTCTGAACGCTGACATTTTGATGTTGTGGTAAATAGAGCATTAGGTAAAATATTTTTTTTCCAATGATTTTTGATGTTTTGTGTTTACTATGAATTTTTAATATTAACGATGACATTATGTATTACTTTTTGCAGTCAACATAACAAGAGTGACCTGTCTTGTATTTGTATCATCAGAACGCTGTCAAATTATGTACCTCTTAATTGTATTTCAGTTACACCTGTTGACTGCAACGCAATTATTTTGCATGTATCGGTCCGTTACCAAGTTTTATTGCATGTATTTAGAGTCATTTTGTGATGCTTGAAATATAAAAAAAAAATATTGAACGTTATTATTGGATATTGAATTTTTTCATTAAAATAAAACTTCTTTTACTTATATAGAAGCATAATTTACCAGATTATTACTCTATACAGGCCTGTTTATATTAACCAGTGTGGGTTGTCCATGTCAATGTAATCAAATCGAGCACACCGTGAATGATTTAAAAATTCGACCAAAAGAAATTAAATCCTTATACAATATGATCTTGTTTATATACTGGGCATGTTTTTAAAGTTGATTACATTCATATTTTTGATATTTTAGAGATTAAAAGTTGAAAATTGACCTAAACCGTGAAAAAATTGCATGCATCGTCCGTTAACAATGTTTTTCTCCGTAATGGTTCTGCCGTGTGTTTATTTACATTTGATTTACAAATTTGTTATCTTAAACTTTATAATTTGTATAACGTTAAATATCCTCAAGATGAGTTAATCTACAAATTGGAATGTTATAAAACTTTAACAAAGAAACTAAAAATAAGTCATATAACCCATCAAAACGTTGACACCATAAACTTAGCTAATATCAAAAAAAATTTTATTTAAGTTTAGAACTATAGATACTTTGAGGATCGTAGTCCGATTTTGTTATGGTCCGATTTAGTGAAGTCCGATTTTGTTATGGTCCGACTTTGTCATGGTCCGACAATGTTATGGTCCGGGATGTCACGGAATCATCTTTATGAGTCAAGGACTGGTTCGGTGTGAGTTCGATAAATTCCAGGTTGCTATAAACCAATGATATTGATAGCAAGAAGATTTTCTTTTTTTGCACTGAAGGACATCATTAAATCTGAAAAAGGACCATATATCCCAATATTTTGGAATCTTATTTTTATTTATTTTTTTTGACAAACTTAAAACTTTTTATTTTTACTTTGTAATCTGGTTTTACCTACCGTATCTTTAGTCATTGTATACTGATTGCAAAACGACGAGATGGATCAACAGTGTTTTCCACTGTTGATTGTTTTAATTGTCACTGTGTCTCGTACAAAACGTTTAATCCAAATAAAAACATCATTATTTCCAAAATTAAATATATTTGCAAATTATGGTAAAATAGAGACATAATATTGATTTAGGTTATAAGTTTTAAATGATGCTCTAAAATCTGTCTCCGAGAGCTTCAAAGGGGCTTTTATTACTTTTCATTCAATTCTTTCGTTTTTTGACCTTCGAATGTTTTGATTCAAATGCTGCTGATGAGAGGTTACTCCTTGAAATATAGGTATACAGCATAACCAAATTTACAGTTGTTAATCCGTTTTGGTGTTGCATTTTGAAACCACTGGATCGATAACCACTGCTGGTTGACCAGAGGTCCCCGAGGGTAAGCACTAGGCTGGTCGTCAGACTTGTCTGACACGATTTTACTAATAAATGTCTATTATTTTTGTCATTCAAATTCCCGATTATTAAATTCAAAATGTTGTAAACACCAGATTTCTTTCCTTGTACTGCACATGGTCGATATCATCGGTGCTGGTTTTGGCTTTTCTGTTTGACGTTTTTGGTTTTTAGTACTTTTCATTCAATGCTTTTTGTTTTTGACCTTCCAATGTTTTGATTCAAATGCTGCTGATGAGAGGTTACTCCCTGTAATACCGATATACAGCATAACCGAATTAACAGTTGTATACCCGTTTTGGTATTGTATTTTGAAAATATTAAAGGTTAAGGTTGGAAAAAAAACTTGAACCAATTGAATAAAGAATGGATATTTAGATTCAAATGGAAAATAAATGAATGTCATTTAGAGAAAATAATTTTAAAAGTTGCGTGGCAATAAATGTTTAATTAGGTGAAACATTAAAGCTGTAATCAAAATAAACAAACTTATTAATTTACTTTATAGATTACTTCATCAAGCATAATTCTACATTTATGGGTAGTTTGATTTTATCCAAAATCGTTTAAATGCATCAAAATTGTTTTGTTACCCAATCCAGGATAAATAAAATAAATACGTTTAAACTAAAATTGTTTTGTTTCATCTAAGCATACATGTTGCAATAATTGATATTCATTGAAAAACTTAACGTTTATAACAATGCCTGTTTTGTACAATTATTTTTGATTTAAATATTTCCTTCCTATCAACCCAGATCGTGCTTTAAACGTTCGCATGAACTCAAACGGGTCGATGTCATGTGTATTAACTCAAATATCGATTCAGTTACCTAAAAATACACTTGTAGTTTTATAAGATAATTGTAAGTTTTATATAAACTATAAATAATCGGTTTCTTTTTTTCATTTCAAGCTTTACTCAAATTCAAAAAAATACTGCTTTGAATTTTGAATAGTCGAACAAATATTGGAATTTATCGAAGTATAGATTTTAGTTATCTCTCTTTGACCATTTTATCTAGGGGCCTTATACAAAGGTGCCTGACAGAAAGGTGCTCCACACGCAGCTAGTGATTTGACCCCGTCTCACTAGAATAGATGTCCATTAATTCCAACCCACGAACATCATAATTACTAGCTAGTAATTTAAACTATACGAGTATAATCAACTGTGTAAAATAGTTAGACATCTCATACTCAGGGTGAAAAGGAAAAACGATATAGCTATAGTACACCTCTAGATGAAATGTTTTACTTAACAAGTGTATTGTATGAGGAAACCAAGATGTCCGTGCAATGCAAAATTACTACATGTATATATATGGATATTTTTTTTAAAAAAAAAGATACCCTGGCTACTTTAAATGATTATAATTGAAAGTTAATGAAGCAAGTGGTTTTAATTGGATTTGTTAGTTTTAATGCTAGGCAACCCAAGATATTTCTGTAGTAGAATTATTGCCAAATTTGAATAGAATTTGTGGAATCCCAAAACACTTGTGGTGGCCTAAGATAGGAAAAGTGAAGGGTTGTCTATTAAAGCACACAATTCCATTTATACAAATGCTATAAGCCTGTCTCACTGTACTTAGGAATATGAAGATTTACTCTATTTTGAAGGCCACAGTGTGATACGAGAATTAATTCTTAACAGCACCATTACATTGTTGTTTTACTGCAATATTTTTTTATAACCCATCTAGAAAAATACAAGGACATATAGTGTTCTGGTCCATTCTTCAGTCCGGCCAAAATGTTGCGAAATGGGCCATTATGTCTTTTGGACATATTTTTGTTCTTTTAGTAAATGGATTGTTGAACATAATATCAATTATTTTATGCTGGCCAGGAATAAAAATCTAATATTTATAAGAGTTTAGAGAGAAGTCAAACGGTTGTATCATAATGGGTCAGCAAACAAGCAATATGTAGACCTTGGTGCTCTCTGTTGGAATGACACATTTTTGCAGCAATGTCATGAATGCATATATTGTCCTTGTTATAATTAAGTGATTAACAAGATTGCTACCCGTAGCCATGTGTCCCCCGCCGCCGCATAAAAGTTGTGTGATATGTCAATTCAAGCAATTTATTCTCTAAGAAACGATAGAAATAGGTTGTCAAAATATGGGATGATCACCTATTAACAGTACCCTATCAGTGTATAAAGTTTCAGCAACATCCGTTCAGTAGTATCCGAGGAGTTGCACCAACAAAAATGTTTGATATGACAAAGTCCCATTTTTCGGACTGAAAAATCACAAATTCGTAAATAACTCAAAAACCGTAAATATCGCTTCAAATTTTTTTTCGTATTATTATAGAGTACCTTTTGCTCTATCAGCCTACAAAATTTCAGAACCCTGTGCACCTAGGTAACCGAGATATTGAATGTCCTATATTTTGACCTTTCTTCCTTGTTTCCATGGAAACGGCAGCCATTTCGAAAATTTCAATTATGGGATGATCATGTACTAATTGTACCCTATCAGTGTGTAAAGTTTCAGCAACATCCCTTCAGTAGTGTCTGAGGAGTTGCACCCACAAAAAACGTGACGGACGGACGGACAGAGACCATTACTAAGTCCCTCCAACGCGTTGCGGCTGGGGACAATAAGTGTTTGCAATTTTATGATGATGTTACTAACAATTTCAACCTCAGTTGTTAGTTCCCAGAAATCAGCTTAAACCCAAGGTAAACCTAGATGTGACAGACAGACAGATGAAAGCATGGATAGAAGGAAAATGTTGATGTCCAATATGTGTGTTGGTGTTACACAAACCTGGGCAATATAAGGGTCAGTTTAAATGGTGGAGGAAACCACAGTACCTGAAGAAAACCACTGACCTTGGGCAGGTAACTGACAAACCTAATCACATACAGGTACATGTAGGAAAGTCCAATTTTGTAAATTACAAACTGGGAATCAATTTAACACCACCTAGTGGGAATTGACTAGTGATCTATAGTGTGGTATTTAAACCAGCACCTTAGACCACTCAGCCACTCAGGCCCACTGATATCACATAACTTTTGATATTTAAACCAGCACCTTAGGCCACTCAGCCACTCAGGCCCACTGATATCACATAACTTTTGATATTTAAACCAGCACCTTAGGCCACTCAGCCACTCAGGCCCACTGATATCACATAACTTTTGATATTTAAACCAGCACCTTAGACCACTCAGCCACTCAAGCCCACTGATATCACATAACTTTTGATGGAAGGTCATTGAGATTCTTTCAGAATCTAAATATAAACAAATGTTGAGACTTTTTTTAATTTGTTACAAAAAATGAATCAAATAACAATAAACAACAACACTATACACAAAATAATAGAAATATAATGATATTTTTACTCCAGAGAGTATTATTTATAGACTGTCCAAAACAATTCTAAGTTTTTAACATATGAGTGTGCAAGAATAAAAAGTTTTTATTCAGTGTTGATTTGAAATAAATAACAGGAACAATGCACATGTCAAGAAGGCTCAGAAAAAATATTATTTTTTTGCTTGTTTGTTTGTAATTTCAAAGTGTCCTTTTCAAACATAAAAATAAAAATATTTCTTTTTTTTTCTGTGTGGCTCAGTGTTAAAAATGTCTTTTACAATATAAATATATAAACAACAATTGTACACTGTAGAAAAAATATTTCATATTCAAATATCTTAAAATGCTTGATAAAATGGGCAACAGTTTGCCTGAGATTTTAATACATATAAAGTTATAATTCATTTGACAACAACTAAATAAGTTACAATATACTGTATTTAGGAAACTATACATGATTTAATTGGTCCGACACCAGCAGGGTTATTAAAATTCATTAGATTTTTAGATAAAGCAAAAAGTTTCTTATCACACTTTCTAAAAGTTATTTCGAAAATGTCTTTAAATTATTTAATTTAAGGCTATTAAACATGGTTGGCCGCTATACAAGAGGAGGCAAATAATACAATAAGAATAATTATCAAATTTGAACAAGATAGGCAAAAATACTTTAACAAAAAACTTGATGTTCTAAAATTTTCATAACTTAGAAATGTATATGAAAAATCATAATGCAATGTAAATAAGGTTGTTAAAGTATTTCAACAATTTGAATGATAAAGAAATAAACTATGCTAAGAACAAAATTTTATGCATTTTACATGTACATATGAAAATAGAAACAAATAATTGCTGCTTTGTTCAAAATAACAAATAAATAGCACTATAACTGTAGACTGATACAGTCAACTATAAAACATAATCAATAATAATCATGATAATTATGATGACAAGCACATTATTGTAGTGATGGATGAAAATTAACAAAAAGATGCACTAGACACAAACATCAACAAAACAATAACTACTTTATAACTAAGATAATCAATAATAATCGTGATAATTATGACAGTATGACAAGCACATCATTGTAGTGATGGAGGAAAATTAACAAAAAGATGCACTAGACATGCCAGACACAAACATCAACAAAGCAATAACTACTTTATAACTAAGATAATCAATAATAATCATGATAATTATGATGACAAGCACATTATTGTAGTGATGGATGAAAATTAACAAAAAGATGCACTAGACACAAACATCAACAAAACAATAACTACTTTATAACTAAGATAATCAATAATAATCATGATAATTATGATGACAAGCACATTATTGTAGTGATCAATGAAAATTAACAAAAAGATGCACTAAACACAAACATCAACAAAACAATAACTACTTTATAACTAAGATGTTTGTAAGAATGGGAGATAATTCACAAGGATGTAATTTTTACAAGATTTGTGATTGGCTGAAATACTTTTGTCTATGAGCCCATAGACCAAATTTTGTCATGTGACTGTGATGTCATCAATTATCTCAATCAAAATGCTCTATTAAAAATCTAGCTGTCTGGCAAAATATAGTGAACACTGAAATGACAATATACAATGAAGATTTAATAACTGTTGCAACATTGAACAAATAAATTAGTTAAATTTCATGTTGGGTCACTATTTTCTGCCTTAGACAAAATAATTCAGTAAACTTAAAATACTGAATTAAAAAAAATCTTTTAATTTTAATGTTGTCTTTTACAGAGTAAAACAATTGAGATTCAGTAAATTTTCTTTAACTTTTCCCCCAAAATATCAAAGAAACTGACTTTTGATAGTATATGTTCACTATTGCCGGCAGAGTGTTGTAATGATCTTTGTAACCCAAATTTTTTGTCTTTTCAAAGTACATTATGCATGTTATGAGCACTGCATGTATAATTTTGGTAGTTATCCTTTGTGCAGCTCTTGTTCCACAATGCAACATGTATACTGCATTTTTCTGTATGTACTTGACATAAGATAAACAGATTTTTAATTTCTTTCTTGTCTTTATTGACCTTTCACCTATGGAATGATCTTTAACAAATAAGTCTGTAGTTGTTGTCATTTCACATATATGATAAGAAGCCAATCAACTGATCTTTGACAAATTGTTCTGTTGTTGACCTTTCACCTGTGATAAGCAGCCAATTGGCTGATCTTTAACAAATTGTTTTGTAGTCATTGACCTTTCACTTAAGATAAGCAGCCAATAAACTGAACTTTGACAAATGTTCTGTGGTTGTTCATGACCTTTCACCTGTGATATGCAGCCAATCGACTGATCTTTATCAAATCATTCTGTAACATGTGCAGTGATTTCTTTATGGACGGAATGTCAGATAAAATATCTGAAGTGTCGTTATCTTCACTGTCTGCACCTTCCAAAGCTGTAAAATATACATATTGTTATGATTATCAAATGAAATGCAAGCTAGTTATAAAACTCCAAAACTTATTTCTTTTAACTTTTTTCTTATCAACTGTTTCTTTATAAGTTTTTGAATCTTGTTTTGCAAACTGGTCAAAAAAGTCCAATTTGGTTATAAGCAGACATGAAAAGGATTTATTTATATAAAGAGTTTTGCATAATTGTAACAATATTTAATCTCATGGTCAATTAACTAATTTCAACAGTGGAAAAATTTTGCAAGTTGACAAAAATTATAGATTTATTATCCACCATAAATATCATAAGTATTCAATTATTCATTCTTTAATTAAATAAATTTTGAGAAAGTAAAATTTAGAGTTCCCACTCAATAACTTTAACATTGCTATTTTATGTATTGAAAATTGTCAAAGTCATTCAAATGAAAAATTTGAGGTCAAGGTAAAAAGATGGGGATGCAACTGTGCTAAGCTACTACTTTGGCATATGCATACCAAGTTTCATCAACCTAGGACTTATAGTTCTTGAAATATGGAGGTTTTCATAAAACCGTAACATAAAAGTTAACGCAACGTTGCTGGTAAAGTAACAACTATGTCTTGCTATGCTTCACAGGGGACAACAACGACAAACAATGATGAAATCTCAGTATATATGGTATACATTACCTGCCACTTGTTCCTCTATAAGATCTAGTCTTTCATCCAGAGCTGTTTGGACCCTCAACACATGTCGTAGTAAGTTCTTCTCAGAGTTGACATAGGGGTCATCTGCTTCAAGGTCTATATGGTCTTCAACCTACAATGGAAATGATCAATTAATCAACCCTAAGGACATAGTAAGGGGCTGCAAATTAACAATGGTATAAATAACAACACGGTCACTGTATGAATGAAATCAACCTCACTCAATAAAATTGTAACATGAAACAAACATTTCAACCCAAAATGCATTCTTCCATGGGAGCCATCTGACAACTGTTTTTTATTCTAAATTCTACACTAAATTCTTTTATTAGAAAGGTTAACAAGTTATGAATATATCACTTTTATGTACAAAAGAATAAAAATGCAGACCTGATATCAAGAAACTGCAGCATGTGATTGCATTTAGAAATCTATTGTAATTTTCATTTCTATGACAAAATGGTTTGTGATGCCACAGCAGGAAGGAAAGGCACAGAGCGAAAAAGTAATTCAAAAACCACAAAATGTTGTTTTGTAACATTTTTTTTGTTAAAGATTTAACCCAGTACAAACCTCCTCAGATTCCACTTCCTGTACGATCTGTCCATGCATCGCCTCCTCTGCTGCCATCGATGCTTCCTGATCCTGCATGTTCTGAGCCGCGATAGCTTCCGGTGCTGACAAGGTCGATTCACTGTCAGCATTCACGGAACTTTCACCAGAACTATCTTTTCCAGCATCCTCTTCACTCTGTGTCCCATGATCTAACGAATCGTGTATCAGATTCTCATCATCTTTTTTATCTACTTTTGACGTGTTTTCGTTATCACATGACACACCATTGTTTCCTGTGGTCTTGTTAAGGTCTGAATGCATCTTGACAGCACTTTCTAAATTGTCCAGATTTTCTGTGTGACCCTCCTCCACATCCTCTAAGCTTTGATTATCATCTTGACCCTCATCATTTTCATCATCCCAATTCTTTCTCCACAGCTTGAATTCTGGATTGGATTTGTCACTATGAAATATAATGTAAAACTAGAATACTGACAAAGTCAGAAAGGGCCCCGCGGCAAAATATCTAAGTATTTTCAAAATCATACTAACTTTAATTATAACCACTAAGGCATGTTCCATGGAATGCATATGAAACTAGAGATCTGTATTGTTAATAGCCTTTGAGTTTTATTGTTCACAAAGTCCAATTCTCAAAATCTGTGATTTTCGTTAAAAAATGAAGTTTTTTCCAAAAATATTAATCAGATTTGCACGAAATTTTAATATGCACATCATGACATGCTACTTAGCAGCTGTGCAAAGTTTCAGAACTGTATTGTTAACAGTTTTTGAGTTTTAGTGTTCACAAAGTCCAATTCTCAAAATCTGTGATTTTCGTTAAAAAATGAAGTTTTTTCCAAAAATATTAATCAGATTTGCACGAAATTTTAATATGCACATCATGACATGCTACTTAGCAGCTGTGCAAAGTTTCAGAACTGTATTGTTAACAGTTTTTGAGTTTTAGTGTTCACAAAGTCCAATTCTCAAAATCTGTGATTTTCGTTAAAAAATGAAGTTTTTTTCCAAAAATATTAATCAGATTTGCACGAAATTTTAATATGCACATCATGACATGCTACTTAGCAGCTGTGCGAAGTTTCAGAACTGTATTGTTAACAGTTTTGGAGTTTAAGTGTTCACAAAGTCCAATTCTCAAAATCTGTGATTTTCGATAAAAAATGAAGATTTTTTACAAAAATTTTAATCAGATTTGCACGAAATTTCAATATGCACATCATGACATGCTACTTAGCAGCTGTGCAAAGTTTCAGAACTGTGGTGTTAATAGTTTTTGAGTTTTGGTGTTCACAAGAATTGTTGACGGACGGACAGACGGACGGACGGACGGGCCAACAGACAGACCCACACACTATTTTGTAGATGGGGCATATAAATTCCATTTGGTTGCCAATAAAGTATCATTTACAGAACCCGTAGAGCGGTTACCTTGGCATACTCTTATTTCCATGCTTAGGCATTCGTGGCTTGACACAGCCATTCTTTATGCAGTAAAATGACTGAAGTTTTACCATTTAACAAAGTCAATTAACAAATTTGGCATAACTTTGTAATGCTTGTTTTTTGATTTACATGCTTTCAATGTGTTATCTTTGAAAACTTAATGCTTTAGTGTGATCTTTAACAATTCATATTTTTATTTTATGAGAAATTTGACATTTGAAAGTCAACTCTGAATTTCTTTTGTTTGTTAACATTCCTAAAGGACAAGCAAGGAGCAAGACAAACAATTATTGACTACTTTTAATTTTTGTTTAAATTGCCAGAGAAACTTTAACCAAAAGTTAAAAAGACCAAAATATACTTCACTTACTCTACTGCATGTATTTTCTGCTTCAGTCCCTGTAGCACTGTACTGATATTTGCTGTATCTACCACCAGATTGTTCGTAGCCTGTAGAGTGCGACACTTGTTCTCGTCCCTCTTCTGCGGCAGGAAGTTAAATCCAGCCAGTTCTCCCGTCTTTAACCAGTCTTGTTCATGAATGTACCGACAACTATCTCTCAAAGCTGATAATAAAAGAATAAGAAAAGATATTCAACATACAATGTTCATACTGTTAAAATCATGTTTATTCAGGGATAATTAATGTGTGTAAACTATCTTCCCACTTTGTATATGCCATCTTTTTCAAAGCCATAACCAAACATCAACATTCTAAAGAGGGAAGGCTTTTTTTATAATATGAACTACTAGACTGAAACAGTTTTATTACAGATAAAAATCCTATGAAAGTTGATTTGATCCAAAAACCATCTGTATAAAGCTAAGACTTTTTTGCTGAATGATTGGCTTAATATTCCTAACCAGGAATTTTATGTCTGATTGGTTCCCTTTAAAGGATGAGTGGCAATAAGATCCATTTTTGGCCCAAGATTTACCAAGAAATTAAACTTAAGCATACAGATGCCTTTAGTTGCTGAAACATAGATAAATTGTTAGGTTTAAAGAAAATATAAAGCTATTGCCATTTCTGTTAAGCTGTCATGCCAATAAGTTAATTCAAAAAGCTATGTATTAAAGAATTGTCCTTATTTCATTGATTTTTGCTGATTTTTATAAACTTTTTGGTCTGAAAGAAGGTGGGCGCATCAAAACAACAACTTCATACCTGGCAAAAATGTGTAAGATGATGAAATTCATCATTTCTGAAAGTTTGGAGTTGTTGTTTTCATGCGCCCAATGTTTTCTTAAGGAAAATATGCACAGAAACCATTCAAAATTGCAGATTTTCTCTATTTGTCAAATAAGACCACTAAATATGATGTCATAATTACGTCAAGATGAAGGAAAATTGCCACATCTAATGTGTTTTCTTTGTAACCACATATTAGCTTATATTTCTTATAAATATCATATCGTTTGAATCAACTACAGTTTTTTGGGGCCAATTATGGGTCTTAATGCCACTCATCCTTTTGTTTGTTTGAGAGTAATACTCTGTTGATACTTTTTGTTTCAAATACCTCCAAAACTAATTAACAGAATATATAAACATCCACTTTGTTACTTTGTGTGTCATGTGAAATGTACACAGTTATCAGGAAATTTTTACCTGGAGGATCTACACACACATAACAAATGTATTTCCGTGGTAATGTTGCTTCCGTCAGATCAAAACACATAGCATGCTGCCAACACAGACATATCTCACACTGAAAAATAGAACATGCATATATTGTTTCTCTTTCTATATGACGTTGTATGAAGCATCCCATAGTAACAACAGCATGAACAGCTTGACACCTTTTTAGAAAATATTTTCCTCACAACAGTTAACAAAAGACCAATTCATTTGCCAATTATCAAATCAATGGTTTTTTAGGGATATTTTAATACTTTTCAAAATTCAACGTCTTGAGATAAAACTGCAGTATGAAATTCATAGGTTTTTCAAATTTTCAACGATGTTTGGCAACCCTTTTTAGAATATATAGATAGTTATATCAATGGAAAAATAGCTACGGATGTCTTCATCCGTAAACCATCCGTAAATGTACGGATAATTAAGGAAAAATCGAGCACACGGATGTTTTTCATCCGTATATAATCATCCGTAGTACAGATGGTTTAAGGATGGAATTCATCCTTAGCATTTGAAATACCCTGTATTTTTGTTTCCATATGATCGAGGTCATAACCATTAGTTTTAGAGGGGTTTTGGGAAATTTTTCTGTAAAAATGGTATTTCCATGAAACGTATGAAAAACGGATGAAATACGGACGTTTTAAGGATGGTTTGAGCTACGGATGAAAAACAGATAGAATGATATGCATCCGTAAATGTTCATCCGTTTTACTGATAGTTCATTACCTATAAAATTCAGACATGGATGAAATAACCGTTTTACGGATGAAAAAACGGATGATTTACGGATGGATTGAGGACCATCCGTAATACATCCGTAGCTATTTTTCCTGTATACATGTACAAAAGAACCGCACAGTGAATTTGTTTTAGTCACAGTGATGTTTAGATAGGTTTTTCAGTTTAATCAGGGTATCAAATTAGTCAGGGTTTTCTTTCAGTAAGGTTACTTGATGAGTCAAGTTAAAACATATTTGATTGACCAGTAAGAATATGTTCATCTCACAACATTTGGGACACACAGACAAATGGACAGACAAATCCAAACACTATATTCCGAGGTAGGATGTCTTTTCTGTCAAAATCAGGTTTCTAGATTCATCAAAGTTCAGTTTAGACCAGTGGTACCATACCTGTATCATGAGACCATTCTCCTCATTCAACATACAAATACAGTTAACTACTTCATCTTTACTCAGTTCATCCTCCGCCTCCAAACATTCCTCTGTTACCATGGTTTCCACTTCCTGTTGCAGGTCAAGGTCACCTGGTTCCTGTTTGATGAACTGTTCCTTGGGATAAGTTTCTACTGGACCTGTAGACACTGTTAGAATGCAGGAAATAAGAAATGAAGCAAAACATAGTTGTGAATTATAGTTTGTTCTTGCCACTCTGTGTTTCCCCCAAAGTTATAGAATCAAAGGTCTTTACTACATATTGTGTTCAAGCTGAAAACCAGGTTTCACAAAATTCCATCACATCAATAGTTTCAGATGAGTTGTGTGGACAAGATGAAAAGTGAGGAATTTCAGCAAATTTCTAAGTTAAAAGAGCCGTAAATACCACCAAAAATTGAGGACCAAAATTGTCTTGTAATATGCACAACTACATATGGTGTAATTAGTATATGCCAAATTTCCTAAAATTCCATTCAGATGAATTCAACTTTTCAATAAATTCTATTTATATTGATGATATACTGTGTTCTGTAAACTAATGATTTCTTTAGAGTTGTCAACAGGGAAAAGAGCCCCCACCCTCCCCCCAAAAAATACAAAATACTGGATCCAACATGTACTTTCAGCAATCAATTAATACCTTTAGAACCAAGAAGTAAATGGTGAAAAGGAGCATTCTTTTAATTTTATGATGGTACATGTATTTGTTCATACTCTAATATATGCATCAAGTTTTGATAATGATATTATACTTTCTTCATTTAAATCTTAAAACCTGAAGGTTAACCTGATTAGGGACAAAGATGAACATTCAAACACAACATATATCCCCACCTTCTGCATCAACCTCCATTCTTTCTGGGACCATTGTATGGAGTGCTGAGTCGGCAGACATGTGACGTCTCTTCATTTCAACAAACGAGGCATCTGAATCTGTAGAACCTTATAGGGAGAAAACAAATAATGCTTAGATGATTAGTTGTCTAACATTGGTTAATGTTTTGAGGAACAGACAAAACTTTTTCGAATGGTTGAATAAGTATCATATATATAAGCATTATATTTATTAAGACATGTTAGTATTTTTTTTTTCTCAATATGATTTTGTTTTCATGTCCCCCCAGTCATCCATTTATACATAAAAATTCTTATTCTGGAAGGATTTCCTCACTTTCTTTACAAGTTCAAATTGTTATGAACAAATTATCAATATCCATCAAGTCTATCTTACTACAGTATTATGACTATCCAAGATTTCTTCATACAAGAACAAAGATTCCCTTTTGTGGAAGGACTACTTCTGTACTTGTAGGTTCAATTTCGTAAAACACTAGATAACTATTGTGAACATAATCCTTTGCTATTGAAATGTGTATGTGTGTTGGTGTTTAACGCCCTTTATCGATGCACCTTGGCCATGTAGGGAGGTCAGTTTTAATGGTGGAGGAAACCAAAGTTCCCAGAGGAAACCACTGACCTAGGGCAGGTAACTAACAAACCTAATCACATACAGTTGGGAAAATCCCTTTTTTGTTAAACACAAATGGGACTCGAACACCAGCTGAGAGGTTATCGGCTAGTGTTCAATAGTATGGTATTTAAACCTGCACCTTAGACCACTTGGCTACCCAGGCCCCGCTATTGAAATGAAATAATGAGAAAATTAAGTTATGGATACTGAAAATGTGGAATTTTTAGGGTGAAATTTTCACATTTTGGTAAAGGTAACCTTCACACTGAGGAAATTGGTAACTTATGTGATTATTCGTATTGTACACACACAGGATATTGATTTGAGTGGGGAGGGGGTATTTTCACAGTTATTTAGTGCTTGTGAACTAAGCAAAAATAATCTCTACATGATAATTTCAATATTTACAGTTAGTTCTATGAGGCCAAACAAAAAAAATACCGTATTTTGCCGTGTATAGTGCGCAGTTTTTTACATTTTTTTCATGATTCTAACATAGGGGTGCGCACAATACATCCCGATACGAGATTTTCATACATTTTCATATGTGTGTTTCATTCTACATGTCTGAAAAAAAAACAGGAAGGTAGGTAAGTTTATTTTTATTCTTTTTTTTTTAACTTCTTTTTTTACATTGAGTAAATGGTGAGTGGAATTGAAGTCTAACAGTTCTTAAGCAAAAATTGCAAAAAAATGTTAGAGTATCAAAAATAGGTAGGGTCAGGTTACCAAACATATATTTTTTTTTATTGTTTTGATTTAATTTTTACCTTTTATTGTGATTTATTATTTGGATTTTACCTTCTAAACAGTTCTTTTATTTATTTTTTTTCTGATACAGGAAATCTTCATACATGTACTTACATATACTAGACGTTTTCCTCCTCTTCCTAACCATCCCTTGAGGTACATTATCTGCATGGTAATACTTGATATGTGACTCAAGAAGTGATTCCTTACGGAACCCTTTATTACATCCGTCAAACACACATTTAAAGTGGTTGTGGTCCTTCTCTATGACGAAGCCTTTAGGGGGCACACCAATGGTGGGTGGAGTATACATTACGGCAGCTACAAATAAAGAAATGAATCTAAAACAACCATGTACATTTGAAGTTGTATAGGTCCTTTTCTATAACATATCCTTTTGACCGAAAGCATTTATATAGGTTATAACAAGAGGCTCCAAAAGTGAATTGCTGAATATTAAGACTATACACATGGTATAAAAAACAACTTTTTTTTAACAGTTAAAACATGTTTAAAGGTTTTTATTTTCAAACAAGATGAACCCTGTACATTGGAGGCCCAATATGGATAGTCTATTGCTTTGGTCACATGCAGCCCATGGTGGACTTACAAAGCTTTTTTACACATGCATCCTATGGTGGACTTTAAAATGCATATTTGACACATATATATTTACAATAACATTTAATAGAAAAAAAATCTTATTTCTAAATTCATTGACATTTTTTACACAATTTAGCCCCTTTTGGCCCTTTTTTTTAAAAAAAGGTTAGGACCACAAACCCCAAATGCAATAAAAAGCATTTTCAGTGTTATCATCATATTTAAACTTCATAACAATTGGCTGGCCCACTAAAGCTAAATTCTTGTGTAAAACCATTTGCCTTGACCAACTTTTAAAAATTGTGTTTTTTGCCCCTTCGACCCCTTATATCTCAAAAACAGCAAGATATATTGCAAATCTGATTGAAAAATGCAGGCAGGGATTTTCACAAGGATTCCAATGAAAAAAAGATTTTGAAAATCAGACCACAAATAAAAAAGTTGATTTTTTGGGTGTGGTCCGTCTTTGGCCCCCTGTAGCAATGTAACGGTTCAATATACATCAAAACCATTGACACATTTTGTTGACAGAATTTAATGAGGAATTCAATAAAAAAAGAATTTTCAAAATCTATTGAATAATAAACATTCTAAAACAGTTTTGTCAATACACCCGTTTTAGCCCCTTTTGGCCCTTTTTCCAAAACGGTAAGGGCCACCAACCCCAAATACAATAGGAACCTTCCTCTAGTGGTTACAAACATCATATCAAAACTTCATAACAAATGGCTGGCCCAGTACAACTAAATTTTGGTATAAAATTATTTGCCTTGACAAACTTTTAAAAATGGTGTTTTTGGCCCCTTTGACCCCTAATTTCTCAAAAACCGTAAGAGATATTGCAAATCTGATTAAAAAATCCAAGCAGGGATTTTCACAAGGATTCCAATGAAAAAAAGATTTTGAAAATCGGACCACAAATAAAAAAGTCATTTTTTGGGGTGTGGCCCCTTTTCGACCCCCTGTAGCAATGTAACGGTTCAATATACATCAAAACCATTGACACATTTTGTTGACAGAATTTAATGAGGAATTCAATAAAAAAAGAATTTTCAAAATCTATTGAATAATAAACATTCTACAACAGTTTTGTCAATGCACCCGTTTTAGCCCCTTTTGGCCCTTTTTTCCAAAACGGTAAGGGCCACCAACCCCAAATACAATAGGAACCTTCCTCTAGTGGTTACAAACATCATATTAAAATTTCATAACAATTGGTCAATATTTACTTAAGTTATCGCACGGAAACCAAATGTCCCCAGACGACAACGACGACGACGACAACGACAACGACGACGACGACGACGACGACGACATCGCCATAACATTATACGATCGCAAAAATTTGCGGTCGTATAAAAAGATCATTGTCAACTTCAACTAAAAAATAATTTGCAAAGTCAAAAATGGGACCACATGCTGATACCAAATATTAAGGGGCTGTAATTAAATTGATACAAGTTTTTTACCCACCACCAACCCACACAACATTCACAATTTTAAATCCGGATTTACCCAGTGAAATCCAGCAAAAAATGGATTATATGTCAACCTCAGGAAGTTAATTGTGAGGCTTAATCTCATGAACATCGAAACAGACAAAATCTCTTCTTTATACACATGAAACATGATATAAGCTTTGATTTTTTTCAGTTTTCATTGTATAAGACCAGCTTTTAATAAGGATCACAAATGAACTACTACAAAATAAGGATTTCATATTAAAACTGAACTCAATTTAGTTTTCTATAGACCTTAAAAAGCTGATTAGCTTCTAAGCTAAAACATGTTTAAGTCAAAATATATTTGCTGCAACAATTCCTATTAAAGCCAGTAGAGGTATTAATACTAATCAATGAGTTTAACATTTAAACTAATTTTCTCAGTTGTTTAGGTAGTTTTTAAATACTACTTTTTCTAAGAATCAGGCGGATACCATTAATAGGGTGGCACATCAATAATAAATACACAAAAAAATTCAACAGTATTAGGTAAAGCTACCCCAGTAAACTTTGTTTTGACCACTAAATTTTTCAGTCGATCTTGGGTTTAGGAGATATTACCAGTCAAAATTTAGTTATATTGTACAGAGAAAAGTACGGAAATATTTCCCGCCATAATTTTTCCTTATATAACCAGTCAAAAAATATCTTGGCACCAACTACATTTTATACATGTTAAAATGTAAAAACTGCCTTGGGTTTGTTTTTATGGTAAAATGAATGCATCTATACCCCAAAATCTTAAATTGGAAATTATCAATGTGCCACTCCCTGCCTGATCCTTATATGGAATAGTACTTAAATGAAGTAATCAGAAATCCTGACCAGTGACCAACCCACATGAATAGAATAATATTATCTTCTTAAGTTTACAAGCTACAAGGCAAAAATAAAAACAATTTTTTTTTTAATTTTAAGGGTCAAAACTGCTTAAAAAAAAGCATCAGCTAAAGCAGACATGCATAGCGCAAGCTAAACTTGCAAAAAGTTTTTTTCCTAGCTTTTACAGTTTGCAAATGTCAAGGAATAACTGTGTTAATGTAAGGGGAACAACTGGTCCTACAACAGTTTCCAACCTATGCGGATGACAACCATAACAAGTTAAGTTGCATTGAGACTTGTGGTGTAAAAAAGAGTTGCGAAAGTTTATGAATGAGAAACAGAACAAAATAAATGTAATACCAAAACAACCTAACTTGAAGGATTGATCTCAAATGTCCAAGAGATAAGACAAAACAAGGTACATACAGTGAGAGATTGAGGATCACAATGGTCCTGACTTTGAACAGGCATTTCAAAAGAAATGGTGGGTAAAACCAAGTTTAATGGTGTCAAACCTCCCTCTTTTTCCATTGGAATTTTAGAGTCCAGTAGTAACACAAAACACAACATTGTGAAGACATTATAGGGATATTGTGGTGATCATCTCAGTACAACAACAAGCCAAAAAAAATTGACAACAATCTACAAAAGCTTTTAAACGTACATTTAAAGTGATCCTTCTCTATAACGAACCCTTTTGGTGGATTGTCAATGGTCGGTTGTGAATACTTCACAGCGACTACAAATGATAAAAATGTTTTTTTAAACATACATTTTAAATGGTTGTGATCCTTCTTAATGCCAAACTCAGCACACAAATAGACAAATGGTGATGTTTCATGGGTTAAAATTAACATGATTAACATTTAGAAGTAAAAGGTGTAGAGATTTTCGAAAGAAGACTGTTGAGGATTTTTTGTCACACCAAAGTATGTAAGATGAGGTAGGATTAAGTGACCCAAATATGTAGATTGCAACACAGAGAAAAAACATAAATCTAAATGGTTAATAGCAATAATACCACCTTTAAAGGCAAAGTCAGGGAAGAGTCTGGAACAACAAGGGGTTGCACTAAGTCGTGCTAAGCATACCCCCACTCGGCCATTCAGAAAACAGGAAGTAGATGACCGACTGACCTGGAAAGGGGAGGCATGGTACAACTCATCATGCTAAAGCTGTATACCAAATTTGAAATCAATCCCTTCTCTAGAAGTCGAGAAATCTGTTACGAAAAATTGTCTATTTTTAACCCATAAAAAGTCTAAGTCAGCTCG
Source organism: Arcuatula senhousia (assembly GCA_963971305.1). NCBI lineage: Eukaryota > Metazoa > Mollusca > Bivalvia > Mytilida > Mytilidae > Arcuatula > Arcuatula senhousia. The sequence goes on from OZ020310.1 coordinate 56,915,272, forward strand.
GAAAACAGGAAGTAGATGATGAACTGACCTGGAAAGGAGAGGCACAGTATAACTAATCATGCTGAAGCTGTGTACCAAATTTGTAACCAATTCATCCAGTAGAAGCCGAGAAAACTGTTACGAAAAATTTCACTTTTCAAATTTTTTACCCTTTAAAGTCTAAGTCGCTAAAAAAACAGGAAGTAGATGATGGACTGACCTGGAAAGGAGAGGCACGGTATAACTCATCATGCTGAAGCTGTGTACTAAATTTGAAACCAATCCATCCAGTAGAAGCCGAGAAATCTGTTACGAAAAATTTGACATTTCAATTTTTTTTTCCCTAAAAAAGTCTAAGTCAGCTTGGAAAACAGGAAGTAGATGATGGACTGACCTGGAAAGGGTAGGCATAGTATAACTCACCATGCTGAAGCTGTGTTCCAAATTTGAAACCAATCCATCCAGTAGAAGCAGAGAAATTGAACCGGATGGACAGACGGACGGACAAGGTGATTGCAATATAGCCCCCCTCTTACGAGTGGGGGTATAAAAACACTCAACTATTTTATTTATCATTAATAGAAATTTAGTTTTGGAGCCCTTTTAGTCTTGAAATTCACAAAATGTGAACAGGCCCATGACCAGACAAACAGAGCCCTTAAAATCAATCTTGTTGCTTAAGTTACCTCTATCATCAGCTGTTGAGGATCGACTGCTCCGTCTACGTATCCTAGCAGCTATATCGTCTGACTGAGATTCACTACTGGTCTCAGATATGGCAGGAGATAGCAATCTTTTCTTATTCCTTCTGTCACCTGCAATACAGATATTTTCATAGTGATAAACTATTATAAAAACATAAATGAATGATTCATTTTTTGCTATATACTTATTTGTTAGGTTTAACTCATTTTTGAATACAATTGAGTCAATGTGAGTAGACATTACAACAGTAATGTTTAATGGTGAAATTAAAGTCACAGTGCTCCTTTAGGTATTTACATGCTCCAAATAACCAAATGAACCATTCCTTAAAATTCTAAAAAATATTCTATTTTCTATAACATACACATGATACATGTAGTCGTCTAATATTAGATTATTATGTCTGGGTACAGGTCAACTAAATCTTAACAAAAGGACCAAAAAGTTACTAATAGGCTCTGTTTAACCAGTGAAAGAAGACCATTAGTCCAACAAGTGACAATATGGACAATTTTTAAGGTGGAATGCAAAGCTCAAGAGGATTCCCCCTCGGTCTGTACTTAAATGTAGGCAAAAGTTACTCTCAGATGATCCTGTGAGGAGGGTAGGTATTGACAGTTTCCAATTAACATACCTGATATCCTAACAGATGACATGGGTAGAGGGGTGGATGGAAAGCTCCCGTGACCTACCTGAGATTCCCACAGGTGACATGGGTAGAGGGGTGGATGGAAAGCTCCCGTGACCTACCTGAGATTCCCACAGGTGACATGGGTAGAGGAGTGGATGGAAAGCTCCTGTGACCTACCTGAGATTCCCACAGGTGACATGGGTAGAGGGGTGGATGGAAAGCTCCCTGAGGTACTCCCACTGACTGTAGGTGGGTTGCTCTGAGAAGCTGCTAAAGGAATGGTGGGGAATGGACCTACCTGAGATTCCCACAGGTGACATGGGTAGAGGGGTGGATGGAAAGCTCCCTGAGGTACTCCCACTGACTGTAGGTGGGTTGCTCTGAGAAGCTGCTAAATGAATGGTGGGGAATGGACCTACCTGAGATTCCCACAGGTGACATGGGTAGAGGGGTGGATGGAAAGCTCCCTGAGGTACTCCCACTGACTGTAGGTGGGTTACTCTGCGACGCTGCCACAGGAATGGTGGGCGTAGACGCAATGATGGGGACACTCGGAGACGATACTGGTGTCTCTCCTGGAGGTAAAAGCACCTAAAAAATACAATGAAAAATATGTCAAAGTAAACAAATTTCTGGATTTCGTTCCACAGTATGTAGGTGAGTGACAGAACCTAAGCTGATGTTTAACACCAAATATCAAGAAGATGTGATTTGTAGTCACTGCACTGCAGCATAATTTTTATAAAATGTTTTTCATCAGTGCAATCTGGTAAATTTATAATACTAATAAACTAGAATAGTGTGGTGTTTTTTGAGAAAATCACCAGCAAAAAAAATTCTTTTAGCAAAAAGATTTGACCAGTAAACCAGAAAAAAAGTTGCTTGGCTTGCTAATTTCCATAAATGAGATTCAAAACACTAAACAGCATGCAATCAAAATGTGTTAAAATACAAGTTTTTGGCCCGACTGTGGGACATAAAAAATATATATGTCCTTCTACCAATTTTCAAGATTACTACCATTTAGGCTTCATCAGTTCTAAGGGTTTTCCAGGACTTTTCATGGGTACTTTTGTCTTTTTCAAAGCTGAAAATATTTGACAAAATTTTCCATTGAGACAAAATTTTCCCAAAACCGTTTATCCACAACCTTTTAATTGTCCAACTATCAAATTCCAGGATTTTTCTCTCTCCATTTTTCAAAATTCAAAGCCTTTTCCAAAACTTTTAACTTCAAAGGAAATTTCAAGGGTCTTTCTAAGTTTCAAGGATAGGTGACAACCGTATATTTTTCTTGGCAAGAATTGTCTACCTCTCCGGCCTTCTTTTTGGGCTTAGGCTTGGGTCGTCTACGATTGACAAACAGTGATCCAGCGATCATTAATCTCTGACGCTTTCTGGCCAGCGCTTTCTTTCTGGAATCTGGGTTGCTTCCCTTGGATTTTTTCTGCTTTGGCTCCACTTGATTGGGAACAACTGTTGCTACTGTTATTTCTGTTTGTTCAGATGAAGCTGGTAAAAATATATTTATTAAAAAGGGCTGTTCCAGCAAAACATACATGGGTCAGGGGGAAGGCAAAATTGAATTGCCACTATGGGTGGGCTTTAAAAGCTTGTGTAAACATGATAAACTCAATGAAAATAATGTTAGTTTAAAAATTTCATTCTATGGGTGACTCCCCTTTCAAAGAAGTGCCTTCCCATCGTCCCATGTATGTTTTACTAGAACAGTCGTTACTGAATTAGCATGTTAGTAAAAAAGTACATATTTGATGCTAAGTATTAATATGCAATTCACAATAATGAAATAAGAAAACATTTAGCTAAGAGTTATTCCAAATAAACAAGAAGACATTCTAAGTCCCCTACCTGTTGACTAGAAAAAAATCTAAGTTAGCTTAGGAAGTGGATGACAGCTGCATACCAAATATCAAAATCCTACAATTGCTATTTTCTGAGAAATCTGTTATGAAAAATAGTGTGAAAGATGCATCATTGACATTTCACTTAATTACCAAAGGATCTACTTTCTAACATGTTCTAAATTTTTTGTGTTTCAACTAAACAACTTTGGTGTTTCGACTTCAATTTTTTTCCAAGTCAAATAGTCCTGACAGATATTTTTTTGACAGTCAGATGCATTGCTTCTCAACACTTTGCCACACACCACACCACAAAAGTGTCATCCTATGCCTTTAAGGTTCATTGAATGCTTTGATTTTAACGATTTTAAGTCACAAATTTTATCCATTATCATACCCTCTGCTGTTTCTGTGGATAACCTTTTGTTCTCTGAATTTTCTGTTGATGACCTTTTCTTTAAATCTTTTGGCAAAACATGAACAATTTCAATTTTCTAAAATGATATACAATTAAAGTCCATTTTCATTTAAAAGCAATTGAGGTAATCTCACATATCTAAAAGATTTAACAATTTAACAGACTCTGGTTATGCCCTTTACAGCATTACCCACATGTTTATTACTAGTGGCATGACTTTTATATAACTGCCATGGACGATCTGCTTTAACCCATTGTATACACATTCTCTACATAATTTTTTCTCTAATCTTACTAACTTAAGTTCTCTATCAGTGAAAATATTATTTCATCATTTTACCTCTTGTTTTGTCTCAAGTGGCATAGGTTTAATGTAAATGCCTTGGACAATAAGCTTTTACCAGTTGTTCATGTAGTTAGGCCTATCTCTTGTAAATTTGGCCCCTATCTTATTAATAAAGTTCCAGACCATAGAAACTATCATTACCTGTTGCTTGATCTCTGGAGGCATAGGTTTAATGTTAATGCCCTGGACGATCTTCTTAAACCCATCATAGAAGATGACCTCAAACGCATCTGAAAAGAAACAATATGAAAAATCAGGTTCATGTATCATACATATCTATACAAGAAGTTTATAGAAAACTGTAGACAGTCAGTTGCAAAAGGTATTGTTCTCATGACAGCACATGCCCAATGGTCTTGACCTTAATCATCTTGAACATGTCAAACTTGCTTTCCTAAGCATATTTTTTAATGTCGAATTTCAACTACCGTATAAGTGGTTTTTTTCGCGGGTGGAAAACTTCGCGATTTTGTTGAAATAGGGGATGATTTTATTTACGCGTAATATATATTTCGCGGTTTAAAATATATTATAACACTTTATATAGGCAATTAATATTTCGCGAGTTTTAATTTTCGCGTCCCGTTGTTGGTCGCGAATAAAGCGAAAATTAAATCATCGCGAAAATAACCACTTATACGGTACTTCAAAGCCTGCCATAGCAGATTTGAATGTTTTCTTGCGAGCAGTGACCTCTGGTTATGTTGAAGACTGCTGGCTGTTTTCCATTGTGATTTTTTAAATTGCAGTTTTTTTAATGTTGGTTGTGTCGCGTACACTTATTCCACATCTCTTTATCGTCTATTGGACATCCCTTCTACATCTAATTGTATCTAAAAGAGTTGAAATTTGGTAAAGCATTTCTACATGTATATTATCATCTGAGAAAGCTTGATCTGTAACTCATCCAGATTTTCAGAATTTTCCCAAAAAAGCCTGCATATGCTGAAGAATTGTGAAAAAATAATATCATATTGTCCCGAATTATCCCATCCCATATCATGCATATTGTGAGCTTTTTATTGTTTTGGTTAGTTCACTGTTGTACAATGTTTGATCTACTTCTTGAAATTTTCAAAATAAAGGACTGTTGATTCCCTAAATTTGACATGTTTGAGTCTATATATTAATTACAGTGGCATATGTCCCTCCTTTAATTGAGAAATTTAATTTTTTTTCTGTGTAAAATGGACCAATCAATTTAAAATTTTCATCAAAATCTGACATTTTTAGCAATTACGCCCCCCTTTCATGGACCTCTGGATACGCCCCTGAATTATATATATGCGATAAGATACCATCAGATTGGAGAGCTGATATTTTGGCAGGATACATCTTACAATCTGTCCATCTGGCATACACGTGATCGCCTACCCTGTATTCCTAAAATAGAAACTCATGTTAAGGCCAATACAAAAAATATTAAAAATTCTCAACCCCCCTTTCTACTGCTGTCTCAAAATGTTTTAGTTTAGTTAATTTTTTTGGCAAAATATGTTCATTTTAGTCTACGGTTTTCTTTAAAATGGATTAGAAATAAAATTTGTCTATCCACCCCATATTTCATGAAGTTTGGATGGAAAACTTTTTTTTTCATTATGGCATAACAGGCAAAAATATCTCCTTGGAGACCCAAGACATTGATGGGTAACTTAACACATACATGTATATCCTTAATTTTGCTAATTCTTTTTTATTTAACATGTGCAGTTGTCATGGACATAATGATTAATAAGTGTACAAATTACACAAAGTATCTGGCTTAAAACTTTTGAGAAATCAGCTTACCAAATAAGTATTTTTTTTATTTTTGCAAGTGAAAAATGTCATGTTTCGTTAAATTAGTGAGCGTGTTTGTTCATGCATAATGCAATTTTCATGGCATATTGAATTTCACGACCTTGTATAATACAGTATATTGATATTTTAAGATTTCATGTTTTTTTCATCCGTTCAAAACAATCAGCGCTAGGCATTTGCAAACCTGAGTTGTGACTGATGGACAGAATGAACAAGCATGACAAGGCAAACCTTTCAGCTAATGCTTACTATAAGGGATACCCCTGCTAATAAAACAAGTAATACTGTGAGCAAGCTTACAAAAGGATACCCCCCACTTCATATTGGACTCTGTACTGTAAAAAAAAAACTCAAGTCCAGTTATCTCCCCTCGATGATAAACAACAGCAATACAAATTCTTCATCCACATCTACAGATGATTTACTTTCTTCATGTAAAGTTTCATCAAAATCCATCAAGCGGTTTAGGAGGAGTTGCACTTACGGGGTCTCCCATTGAATAATGTATTTAAAAAGTCTAAGTCAAATTATCTCCCCTGAATGTCTGATTGCAATGCAAATTCTTCATGCACATCTACATATGATGTACTTCCTTCCTGTAAAGTTTCATCAAAATCCTTGAAGCAGTTTAGGAGAGTAGTTGCACTTACGAGGTCTCCCATTTAATAATGTATTTAAAAAGTCTAAGTCCAATTATCTCCCCTGAATTATGTCCGAGTGCGTTGAAAATTCTGTATGCACATCTACATATGATGTACTTCCTTCATATTTAGTTTCAGCAAAATCCTTCAAGCGGTTAAGGAGGAGAAGCACTTACGAGTTATGTGGACAGACGGACGGACAGACAGACAGGGTGTTTCCAATATACCCCCAAACTTTGTTTGAGTGGGATATAATAAATCATTAAGTTAAACCATGAAAGCAGAATGCCCAGCTTTAGGTCTTGCGGATCTTCAATTGTTATACATCATGTACATACCGTAGAAAGAGATTTCTTATGTCCTTTTCTCCCAGAATGCCTTGCTTTAGGTCTCATTTTTTCGCTGGACATATCCATCCACTGGTCATATCTCTGATTCCATCCTTCAAAGTGGACGAGGACAGCCATGTCATTCTCATCTATGTCTATGATCTTAGCCGGGTACCTTAAAAGGAATAATACATGTAAAACCTTCAGAATTGGAACAGGCGACTCCATGGTTTGCAGTTAAGTTCTGTTAGACAAAAACTTTATGTCTTGTTCCCTGCTTTGTGACCTACCCAATTTTGGTCCCTACCCTTAACATTTTTTTGCCATTTTTGCACAAGAACCATTAATATAAAGACTATTTTGTTTCGCCCAACCTATCCACCCTATTTTTGTATGCATGGAAGCAGGAAACAAACATATATTATCATTTGGTCTTATACAGTACATGTACTTTGTTAAATGTTTGGTTGTTGTATCAGTTTGACTAAATTGATTGTTGATTGTGTTAACTCTAGTTCTTTGCTTATCATGTTTGTTAAATACTGTATAATCATTTATTTTCGTGGGGATAAAATTTTGTGGTTTAGAGCACAAAACTGAATTGGTGGGGACAAATTTTCATGGATTTCAAATTTTGATACACAGTCTTTAACTAAATATTTTAAATTCGTGGGGATTTAATTTCGTGGATTTTTCTTACCCACGAAATCCACGAAATTAAATCCCCACGAATTTAAAATATTTCTGCTTCTACAGTATTACGTTGAATTGTTGCTGCCTTTTGTGTTTAATTATTTGTCTATGATTTTTTAACTTCTGACATTCATAACACCCATTATTACCTTTTAACTTGACTTAATCATGTTTAAATAGTCATGCCATGCATGTACATTAACATGATAAAGTTTCCAGCATAAGAATTGGAGTACGGTAGTTGCAGACTTTGTGAAAATCATCATAAGATCTCCAAGGACTGTCAGAAATACATGTACATGGGAAATATGCAATTTATGAGGCTTAATGCTGTCTTTAAAGTAACATGTTCCTACAAAAACTAAAATATTTTGCAATTCTTTTAAACATATAAAGAAGATAAAGTTTATTTCAACAACTATACCACTTTTCGATAAAATCCATGGCCTCAATTCTCTCCCCTTTTCTCCATGTAATTCCAGGTCTGATTGGAAACCTCTTATTTACAACAGCAGGCGTAGAAGATGTTGTTGTTGACGACGTACTGGAACAGGTGCTAGCATTGTCCTGGAACATGTCACCAGTCATCACTGACTGAGATTTGGAAGGAGGAGTTCGTTCAAAGCTGCTCTTACTGCTGCACTCGGATGGGGGGCGACTAGGGGATCGTTCGGTCTCCTTTGAGACCTTTGTAGGTGTTCCTTGACGGGAGTGGATCGGTGAGCTGCTGATTTCTATTGGGTTTTCTTGAATGCCTTCCATCTTTCAAAGCATCAGATTGTTTATACAGTACATGTGTATCTGCCCAATGAAAAAAAAATATTCATTTTTATTTTTATGTTATAATTAGGACAACTTCCCAGAGAAAATCACCTAGTCATTATGAAAATAGCAGAACCATGCCAGCATTTTGAAACAAAATTGTGTTTTTAAAAATTGAACTTTAATAAACATAACTTGTATTTTTTGCTTTCTGATTGAACATGTCATGTTGACATTATTTTTATTTTTGTTCTTCAAGAAAAAAAATGTCAATTTGTAATCAAAATGCGGTTTTCGCTCTAATTACAGGAAGTTCTTCTTTATAGTTTCCAGCATTTGTTCTTTAATTTAGAGATGATTAATCATTGGTGCATGTGTCGCCTATTTACACACTTACATAAAATGACCTGCTCCCCTCTACCAATATTTTTTTAGAGTCAATGTGCCAAACGAAAAAAAAAACAAGGGTTACACTAATTTCGCCCCCTCCCCCTCTTTTTTTCAATTCGATTATCTTATAGTAAAACATTTATCCCACTCTTTTTTCCTTTATAATTTATTAAATGGATTATTTTTCTTTCTAAAACACCCAAATCTATCTGCTTTCAAAATCTGGCATTATCAAGTTTATTCAGGCAATTTTGTAAATTTGGTCCAATCACATGTGCATGTATATGAAAAAGAAGACTATATTTTGTAGACATTCTAGAGAATTTACTTATTAGTATACATCATGTACGTTTACGTAAAACAAATGTAAAGAATGTCATATTATTCATTCAGGGTTTCCATCCATTTTCAAGACTTTTCCTTGATGCAATATTGCTATTCCTTTTCATTCAATCATGTCAATTGTCCTGCTGTCTCAGTGCCCTAAATCATTTGTACCAGTGTGTGAAACTAAATTTTTTGGTACCATAGCCCGAAATGAAACTTTAAAATATTTTTCCACATGCCCCATTATAAAGTTTCCAAATTCTTCATAGCCCTACTGATTTTTACACAGCCATGGGCTATACTAGGGTTGCACAATATATCTGTTCCGGATTCGACTTGTCATTTAGATGAGATCTTCAGGGGTCACGGGCAGGAAAAACGATGTCATTCAACATGGTACAAAGGGAACAGTATTTTCTATCATCGATTCTTCTGTAGTTATTCAACATATAGGTTAACAAGTGTGGCCACTAAAAGTATGTCTCGCCTGCCAGCACCATCACTAAAACCAACTATCTAAGCTTTCATTTCTTGATATAAACACAAAAAATGTCTGTATATCCAAAATCAGATGCCTAGCTATTATACTATTCAAGCAATCCATTGGACACACAAGTACATGTATTAATTTAGTTGACAAATCTTTAAATGACATGCTTTGGTTTAAGCTTAGTGCAAAATTTTTTGGATTTAAAAAAGACTTGTATGTTTGCTTCACATATATCTCACCAAAAAATTCAACATATACTACAAAGACAGATATAGATAGTAAAATATTTAATAAACTAAATGATGATATTGTCAAATATAGTATAAATGGGGATATTATGATTATGGGGGATTTAAATGCCCACATAAACAGTGGCGATAAAGACTTTATGTCAAATGAGATTGATGATATCCTGGATGATTTGTTACCTAATAATTATGTACCAGATTGTTTCCAATTGTCAAGAAACACCCAAATAGATCAAAATACTAATACCTATGGTAAAAATATTTTAGAGTTATGTATTGATTCCCAATTAAGAATTTTAAATGGCAGAACCCTTGGTGATTCACGGGGAAAAGTTACATTTTTAAATAGTAATGGGTCTTCAATAGTTGACTATTGCATTAGTAGTGCCACTTTCTTAAACAATATAAAAAGTTTTAAGGTTGAAGAATTTCAACCTCTTATTTCAGATCATTGTCCCATAACTGTGGAAATTCAATCAAACTACTATTTAACAAATTATTCTAATGATAACCTAAAACCACTTCCAAAGAAGGTGCAATGGTCTAAAATTATAGAAGAAAAGTTCAAAAATAACATTAAATCTACCAATTTTGAATCCTTAAATAAAAAGATTGAATCACTCAAATCAACAGAGTCCAGTACTAAATGTTCAAAAGACAATGAAGTTAACATAGTAATTAATGAATTTTCAGAGACAATAAGAAATGCTGCTGGAGGTCTAAATAGTAATAATAATAGCTTAAAACCTAAACCTAAGTCATGTAAAAATAAAAATAAGAAAAAAACATGGCATGATGATGAATGTAACATCAAACGTCGACACATTAGAAATCTTTCTAGAAACTTAGGTGACTGTCCTTGGGACAAACACTTAAAACAAACGATATTTAATGAGAAGAAATTATATAATAAAATGATAAGAAAAAAACATAGATTATTTAAAGCCAAACTTCTTAGTAAACTTGTAGATGCTTCTCATGATAACCCTAATGAGTTCTGGAAAAATGTAAATTTGTTAAAAGAAGCTAAGCAAAATGACCCTTGCTCAAATATATCACCAACTGAATGGGTAGATTATTTTAAAAACCTAATGAGTCCAGGATATCACAATAACTTTGACATGGATTCTACTTGTAAATATGTTGATTGTTGTTCTGAATCTCTTAATTCACCTATAACTGTAGAGGAGATGATTAAGGCTGTTAATGTACTAAAAAATAAAAAATCTAGTGGATTTGATGGTATTACTAATGAGATGATTAAGATATCTTTCTTTGAAAATTATGATATTTATATCAAGTTGTTTAATATGATTTTAAGTACTAGTGTATTTCCTTCCATCTGGAGGTTGAACTATATAAAGCCATTATTCAAAGGGGGTTGTGCAAATGATCCATCATGCTATAGAGGTATAGCTGTATCCAGCTGCCTGAGTAAATTTTTTTCAAGAATTCTTTATAACAGACTGGACAATTATCTTGAAACTAATAGTATAATAAAGTCTGAACAAATTGGATTTAGGAAAGGATTTAGACCTAGTGATCATATTTTCACCCTAAAAACTTTAATTGATAAATTTTTCAGAAAATCAAAATATTTATTTACTTGTTTCATTGATTTACGCAAAGCTTTCGATACAATAAATAGACAAGGTTTACTATATAAACTATGTTGTTACAATATTAAAGGTAATTTTTTCAATATTATTAAAGAAATGTATCAAGAAGTAAACTTTTCTGTAAAACTTCCAGATGGGATAACACAGTCATTTATGTCTAATGTTGGAGTTAAACAGGGATGTGTACTAAACCCTACCTTATTTTCAATGTATATTAATGATATTGTAGATGTATTTGATGTTTCTTGTGACCCAGTAACTCTAGGTGATGTTAAACTTTCATGTTTACTATATGCTGATGATTTAGTTTTATTGTCTAACTCCTCAAATGGTTTACAAAATGCATTAAATAACCTTTATAATTATTGTAATAAATGGAACCTTAAAGTAAATATTGATAAATCTAATATAATGATCTTTAACAAGTCTGGAAAAATCTTAAAAGGGTACAGATTTTATTATGACAGAAATATTGTTCAACAGTGTAATGAATATAAATATCTAGGGATTATTTTTCAACCTTCTGGTATATTTTCAACTGCTATAAATCAATTATCGAAAAAGGCAAGTAAAGCCCTATTTTGCATCAGAAAAACTCTTTTTTCAAACAAGATTAATACCTTGGTACATTTAAAACTTTTTGACAAATGCATAAAACCTATTCTTTTATATTGTTCAGAAATTTGGTGTTTAGACAGCCTAATAAAACATAACCAGTCTTTTGAAATGCGAAACAAACAATTTGTTCCAAACCATCTACAGATAAAAAATGCTAAATATATTCTAGGTGTCTCAAGAAATGCAACTAATAATGCAGTTTTATCAGAATTAGGACTATTCCCATTATCAATAGCTGCAATTAAAGCTACTGTTGGCTTCTGGGATCATTTGATTAAATTAAAAGAAAATTGCCTTGCAAAGATATCTTATTTGGAAAATCTCCAAATTAAAGATAGCTTTTGCAGTAAATTTGAAGATTTATTAACAAAATTAAATTTTGGTCATGTTTGGAATAATCAGAGTACATTATCAAAAAATAAACTTGTTCATGCAATCTCTAAGAAATTAGAAGAAAACTATATCTTATGGTGGTATGAAGCTCTAGAGGAGAATACCCAAAATATCAATAAGCATGTACATGTAGGTAATAAATTAAGAACTTATAGAAAAATTAAAAAATCCTATGACTTTGAAAAATATCTTTTATCTGATAATGACAGAGAACAAATATCAGTTTTCACTAAAATAAGAATTTCCAATAGTTATCTCCAAGTCGTTACCAAGGGTTGCAATTTGATCAAAGAATTTGTCCTATATGTAAAGAAGGAATTGAAGATGAATTCCATTTCTTAATTAAATGTAAAGCTTTATTAAATCCTAGAGAAGAATTTTTTAATAAACTAATAGAAGTTGTCCCTTCCTTTAAATATATGAACCCCCTGGATAGATTTAATTACATATTTACAGTGACTGATTTAGATTTATGTTCCATATGTATAACTGGGGTATATATGTACAAACTGAACCTTGAACTAAAAAATGTTTAAATAATTACCAGTATAATTCATGTGTGTGATAATCTCTTCTACAGTTATTTAGATGATATTTCATTTAATCCTTTAATTGATAACTTATCTCATGTTCCCATGTTTGTGTATTTAGTTTTATGTAATTTGTGTTGTTCATTTAAATTGTATTGTAACTGGTGATGTTCCTTTATTTTGGAATTCATACCAATAAAATATTTGAATTTGAATTTGAATTTGAATTTGTATTACAAAAAGTTTTCTGCCTGAAAAAAAGACCTAAGTTCACAGAGTCACTGGAGCGTAAAATGGGGTCATGGTCACATGGCATGGTGACAGTTGTTTTAACCATAACCGCAACTGTCTGTATACCAAATATCAGATGCCTAGCTATTAGCTTGTTATAAGCCGAATGGCTGTAGTGTTGTAGATTATGTACTTGCATCTGAGTGTTTGTTATCTAATATTTTATACATGTCGGTTTCAGATTTCAAAGCAAACTTTTCAGATTGTCACTGCAAACTTTCATTTAAAATTTTAGCTAATTTTGAATATAATAAAAATACTGACAACGACATGCAAGATTTTCCAAGTCGCTATATTTGGAACACTGAATCAATTCAAAAATTTCAAGAATCACTAAATCATCCTGTTATTCAAAATGATATTAAATCTTTCTTAAATACTGACATCAACCCAGATGAGACAAGTATTACTCAAGCAGCAAATAAAATTCAAAATATTCTAGACAATGTATGTAAACTATCTCTTCGAAAAAAGTCAAAGAAAAAGTCGAAAAATAAAACAGCAAATAAAGAGTGGTTTGACTCTGATTTAGAAAAAATGAAAAAAATGGTAGATGATAAAGCAAAACTCATGAACAAATATCCTAAAGATCCGCTGGTTAGAGGGTCTTTCTTTAAATTGAACAAGAAATATGCAAAATTAAGAAAAACTAAAAAAAGGGAATTTAAAACACAAATAATGCAGCGTCTTGAAACGATGAATTCAAATAATCCAAAAGAATATTGGACTCTTGTGAATCATCTGCGAAACAACTCTAAGGAAACACCAGAGAATAATATAGAAGGAAAAGAATGGTTTGAATACTTTTCTAATCTGGCAAGTGTTAAACCAAACTTTGATACTAAACTTACAGAAATAGAAGAAAAAATAAAATCTCTACAAAATAAAGAGATTATTAATTCACTTCTTGACAGAAAAATATCTAACCAAGAACTGGATAAGGCTCTTAAGAAACTAAAACATGGCAAGAGTTCTGGATTAGACAGCATCAGTAACGAAATGCTGATAACATCAAAACCAGTCTTACAGGGATCAATTTTAAAATTATTTAATGCTGTATTTACATCAGGTTTATATCCTGATCTTTGGTCTTATAGCTATATAAGACCAATTTTCAAGTCAGGAGATAAATTGAAACCAGAAAATTATCGTGGAATAGCTATAAATAATAGTCTAGGAAAACTATTTAATATAATATTAAATAATCGACTTAATGAATATTTAGAAGAAAATAATCTTATTCATGAGACTCAAATTGGCTTTTGTAAAAAGGCAAGCACAGCTGACCATATATTTGTTTTAAGATGTATAATAGAAAAATACCTAAAGATTGGTAGTAAGAAACTCTTCGCATGCTTTGTAGACTTTCGCAAAGCATTCGACACAGTTATTCATTCAGGGATTTTTTACAAACTTTTACTGAATAAAATTAATAGCAAATTTTATAACATCACAAAATCTATGTATTCCAAAGATATGCTGTGTGTAAAAATAGGTGATAAAATAACAAATTTTTTCTCCTCAAAAGTAGGGGTGAGGCAAGGTGATGTTCTTAGCCCCAACCTGTTTAAATTTTTCTTGAACGATTTACCTTTTGAGCTAGAGCGAAACACAAACTCTATATTGATAGACAATAAAAAGATTCCCTGTTTGTTATACGCGGATGATTTAGTGCTTCTGTCAGATACAAAAGATGGTCTACAGAGTAAACTAGATTTATTGAATGAATATTGTAAAGAATGGTGCCTAGAAATTAACTTTACTAAATCTAAAGTCATAATATTCAATAATAATGGAAAAGTTATAAAAGATAGTTTCCGTATAGGAGACAATTTTATTGAATGTGTTAAAGAGTATAAATACCTTGGTTTAATTATTGAAAACACAGGGAAATTTAATGAAGCCAGAAAACAACTTTATAAGAAAGGTATGAAGGCATGTTTTAAAATGTACAGTGATTTAAAATCTGCTACTTCCAATGTTAAACTTTATCTTCATTTATTTGACCATTGTATTAAACCTATTTTGCTGTATGGTTGTGAAAATTGGGGTGTTGTAAATGTAACTGAAAAAAGGAAATCCTTATCATTGTATGACATTTTTAAAGACTGGGAAGCAGAAAAGCTAAATATAAAATTCTGCAAATATGTTTTAGGGGTTTCAAATCAATGTACAAATATTGGTGTTTTAAGTGAGTTAGGAAAATACCCCTTATATGTAGATATTATCAAACATTTTTTGTTATATTGGTATAAGCTAGAACACAACCCCAGTGAGTTACTACAATCTGCATACAATGAGTACAAAAACAATCTTAAGACAGGTAGTAGCTGGTACTCCACATTATTATTATATTGTAATAAACTTAACCTGGATTTAAATGTATGTAGAGAAATGAGTAAAAATAAATTTAAATTATCACTATTAAAATGTTTAAGGAATAATTTTTTGTGTAGTTGGAATAATATAAGGAACAGTACCATAAATGATTCTGGAAAACTAGATACTTATTTTGGATTCAAAAGTATTTTTTCCTTTGAAGAATATTTAAATATTAGTAATTTTGATAAAAGAAAAATTATTACTAGATTCAGATTAAGCAATCATAAACTACGTATTGAGCTTGGTAGACACGAACGAAGACCAAACATTAATTCTGGAAAATTAGAAAAATTAGCAAGAACAGACAGAATTTGTCTTTATTGTAATACAGGAAATATAGAAGATGAAATTCATTTTTTGTTAACATGTCCTTTATACTCTAGTTTGAGATCAGATTTTCTAAACACTTTACAAAATAAATTCCCTTCATTGATATCGCTTAACTCTATTAGCTTATTCTGTTGGATAATGACAAACGAAGACTATGATTTTAACTATAAACTGGCTGAATTTTTACAAATATTATATGAAAAAAGAGATAACATTAACAAATAGAGATGTATGTGTAATTTAACATCATGATGTCATATGTAATTGTCTTTTGTTACAATACTTGTGTATTTTTTATGTTTTGTTTCATTGTAATCATTGATATACATTGTGATTGTCATGCTCTACATAGGGCCCTATGATTGGAAATAAAGATTTATTATTATTATACTATTCAAGCAATCCATTGGACACACAAGTATTACAAAAAAAGTTTTTCAGCCTGAAAAAGACCTAAGTTCCCATAGTCACTAGAGCGTGAAAATGGGGTCAGGGTCAGGCGGCATGGTGACAGTTGCGTAGACTATAACCTTAACTGTCTGTATACCAAATATCAGATGCCTAGCTAATATACTTTTCCAGCAATTCATCGTCCACGAAAGTCTTACAAAAAAGTTTATGACCCGAAAAAAGACCTAAGTTCACAGAGTCACTTGAGCATGTTGAGTGTGAAAATGGGGTCAGGGTCACATGGCATGGTGACAGTTGCGTAGACTATAACCTGAACTTTCTGTATACCAAATATCAGATGCCTACCTAATAAACTTTTCCAGCAATAGACCATTTGCCAATTAATATCGGAATTTTATTCCATGATCGATTTGATCTTACCGTTTACAATACCGTTATGAAAAATCCTGTTGGTTTCCAAATGAATAGAAGTAGGACAAGCCTCAGATTTTATAGTGTACGTCTTGGATAATTCACGTGAAAAATTTAAACAACTTACAGAGATTTAAATGTTTTTGACACCATATTCTAATAATATATACCACATCATTTCATACTACGATATCAAAATCATTCAAATATGCTTTGATTAGTGTATTCAAAATATCGGAATTGCATTGAGAGCAAGCGATGTTCTATTCCTTGTCCGGTGGCTGGTTACCGACGGTAACAGTAAAATCCGGTAAAATATGACTAAGTACCCAAAATAATCAAAGTGAACAACAATTGGCAAATGCACTATTCATCGTCTACATAAGTCTTACAAAAAAGTTTACGGCCTGAAAAAAGACCTAAGTTCACAGAGTCACTGGGGCCTGAAAACAGGGTCAGGGTCACACGGCATGGTGACATTTGCGTAGACCATAACCTGAACTGTCTGTATACCAAATATCAAATGCCTAGCTATTATACAGTTATACTTTTCAAGCAATTCATTGTCCACAAAAGTCTTACAAAAAAGTTTAAGCAGCCGCCGCCGGAAAGTAATACCTACATGTATGTCTCGCCTTCCACGACTATTCGTTGCAGGCGAGACAAAAATCATTTGCAACTGACAAATAAACCAACAAGCAACATTTCCAACCCATAAAAAAATCAATCTTGAATGGAAATAAAGACATTACTTTCTTCGTCCATTAGCATGTTGGAACCAGTTTTTTTACCAGTTCCTCCTCTTTTGGCTAAATTAGTGACCAATCCCACAAATGTGCAACGCGTGTATAGGTCTACCACGATGTACATTACCCATTAGTAAATACAGATGCAGCAATAGGTAAAAATGTACTTACGCATATGCAAACATATACATTAATTTGTCTCAAATGTAAGTGTTAAAATAAACATGTTTTGAAAACATTTTGAATGTACATTGTACATAATGAAATGATAAATTATCTCCCTTATATTTTCAAAATGACCTTCGTTAAACATGCAAAATTGGGAAATTTGATGAAAATTGTAAATAATAAAAGGCCAGAACATGTGAATATTCAAAGTAGCATGGGCACTCATCCGATCATTTATTTGGGGGAAGACAAATGCAAATCTTACAACAAAACAAATTATAAAAAACAAAGACACATGCGCCCGCCATTTTTTCCAGACAGCATGACCGGCCGGTTTATGTTCATTTTTAGGACAATTCGTCGTCATTCTGTAAAACACAAATTGGCACTACGTTTTATTACCTGTTCTTAATTAAACTGCATAAAAATATGCGACTGACTCTTGAGAAAATTAGATTTGTCAGGGGATATATAGTAAGGGGGAAGGAAACAATTCAGCATGCTGTACAAATCCATTCGGAATCATTACAGTTTTTCCACCAAAATAAAAGAAAAGGTTAAAGAAAGTTATGACGTACTTTGGGGGATATTCCCAGGTAAAAATATTTAAATCTATGCTAATGAGGTAGTTTGACCTTTTCTTTTGAGGTTATGTTTTGGTATTTTGTTGACTAATATCGGCGCAGTGATTGAGGGAAATCATACACAGTTAGAACAAATACTTAACACATACACACATGATGGTCTGCTCGAACTGTTTGACGAATTTTTAATGTCCAGAAACAAATTGGGTAGCTATAATTAGTCAGGGATGTCCAAAACATATCCCATCAGTTTTATTTAATCCCTGAATTAGTGTATTGCATTTCAATGTACTTTTGTAGGATAAATGCACATTAGTGCTTATGTTTCTGATTAAGTATACATGTCAACTCAAAATTAAAGTTATTTTTTCAATTATTTTAATTTATTTATCTGTGTGCATGTGATTTACTTTAAGATACCATTATTGCATGCAGTTTTATTAAACCTCATACATACACAAGCAGACAGCTAGCGACAACAGGGTAGGACATCAACAGATATTCAGTTAACAGTTACACTATTATATTCACACGAAGTATCAAAATGGCATATTTATAAACATGTATTTAATATACATGTACCTAAATGTCTTTGATTCTATTTTCTTATAAAGACTTAAAGTATTGCAATGACAATATTTGTAACTTGCACTGATCTGCATGCTTAGTGTAGAGCCTAATAATTCAACATACATGGATGTATTTGATAAAATGATCATTATTAATATTATACAAAAATGCACTTTCTATTTGTTTACGAGTAATGATGATGTTTATTTTAAATGCACTGTTTAAAACATTTGTTTGTTATCACCTTTTAAATTCAGCCATCTTTCTGTTTTGTAGGTGCAGGTATATTTCCAAGATGCCAACTGTAACAGTCGATGGTGTCATAATCAATAGGACAAAACGGACAGAACTGTTATTATTTAATAAAACTAAATAGTAAAAACAGTATTAAAGTTGTGGTCAATTAATAAAGAATCAGATAGCCGATTTTCGGTGGGTCCTTCAATGTTCAATATGTAGAGAATCACTGGAGAGTGAAAAGGACCAAACTCCTTTTCAGAAGTCAATGGGTTTCCATAAGAAAAATGTCTTGCATTCAAGTTAAACATGTAGTTTAATACAACTACCGCATGTGGTTCAAACGGGCAAGATATGTTCGTGGCAAAAACCTTTTATATTGGTATCAAAGTACAAAGTCAGGGGCTTTTTGGTTTGTATTCTCTTTTATAATGTGATAACCTATTTTGTCTACTTGTCTTTTATACCGTGAAATTATATCCATGTTTGGTCATTTTGTACAATGCTATTAGAGACCGAAATTTTAACTTGATGGTAGCCTTGTTTTTTTCCCTAAAATATTTTGAATTTGCTATGAAAACTTTCGTCACAGTTTTCTCAGCAACTACTAATCACAGCCACTTGATATTTGGTATACAGCATCAGGGTGGGGTCCCATAACGTGGGATACGATTTTAGGTATGTTGCTCACCTACTTCCTATTTAACGAAATCCGGCCATTTTTGACTTTGAGAGATTTTTACGACTTTAAAAGTTCGAGTTGTTGATTTCTGTTCGGTTGATTTTGTGTTTTGTGTTGTTCTTGTTCGTGTTTACCGGTTTTGTCTTTGCCCTTTCGGACTTTGGACACTCGAGTGCTCCAATTTTTGCTTCTCAACAGTTAACTAAAATACGTCTCACCTAATGGCACCATTGGAATAAAATTCCTTGTTAATTTTAGATAACATTATTAAATTTATAAACTATTTAGAAAATATATACAACTTGAACTCTTACATTGCTAAAAGTTCCATGATAAAAACTATTTATGTCGTCCAGCTGAAAATCGTAAAACTCAAATGATGAGGATGATGCATAACCAAGCAAAGTCTATTTAACCTAAAACTTATAGTTACTTAAAATATGAAGGTGTCCATAGTTCTTCAATTATCGTTTCTATTTTGCCAGTCACTTGACATGAAATCAAGCTCTGGACCAAGGCCCCCGTCTAGAAAAAAATTAACTAGGTATTTAGACTTTTGACTTTTCATCCCAAATGTTTTGCCTCATAACTTAAATGTTATGAAACTTCATTGACATATTAAACTAGAGACTTCTAGGAGCCTGAATCGCTTTCCTCTAATGCAAAAGCGCAACATAGACTACATGCACCTGGTAAGCACCATTTAAGAAACTAGTTATATAAGGATCATGAGGATAGAAAACACTAAAAATCTTGAACAACTTCGACCCTATGGAGACTTTGGAAGAGCTCAATTACATGTAGCTAAACATTGAAGCAAGCAAAACCTTTTCTTCATCTACTTCGTAACCATAACCCCTATTAGGAGTCATTTAAAATTTTCTACCTAATGGACAGTTTTGTAGATCTCAATAGATGAACATTTTTAAAGCAAGCAAAACCGTTTCTCTGTCTTCTATAGTTCAAAATCTATTAGGCTTAAAGCATTATTTTGGGCGTTTAAAAGGCATATAACACATATAAGGGGTTAGCTGACAATTTCAAAATAATGGATAATTTTGTAGAGCTTAATTAGCTGAACAATATGCAATTGAAATAACTTAAATATCTTATATAGTTCTTGAGGTATAAGACAAAATAAGTGCAAAAAGCAGAAAAAAATTAAGAAAAAGGGGCAATAACTCCCGCACGGATTGTTGGAATTAATTCAAAATTTCGGAGTGGGTAGATCTTGACGTGCTGATCAATTTTATTATTGCCAGAATTTTGTTATCTGTCACCAGTTATTTGCAAAAAACTGCTGTTTTACCCCCTGTCTTGTTTTAGCAACTGCAGCCATGTTTTCTGATCAATTTAAAATGAGGATATTTTGTGGCCAACATGTCATATATCATTCCAAACAAGTTTCAGTCAAATTGGTTCATCAGAAGAATATTTTTGAAATTGTTTACAGACGACAAGGGACGGCAAGGGATGCATAGTGATGGCATAAGCTCACATGGCCTTTGGCCAGGTGAGCTAAAAATGTTAAGCTATTTCTGACCTATTAAGGATTATAACCCCTGTAAGGGGTCATCTGACAACTTGGACTCTTTGTAAACTTTTGTTGAGCTTTTGATTCTGAAGAGCCTAAGCTCTTCCTTTCTATTCTAGTTGATGAGCTATATGTCATTTTATTTGATTTTACCCTATGTTCCATTTTTAGTAACCACAGCCATGATTTTTATTTAACCTTTTCAAAATGAGTATCGTTTGTTGCTAACATGTTATTTCTGCAAGTTTAATCAATTTAGTTTAGTGGTATCAGAGGAGAAGATTTTTGAATTATTTAGAGACGACGATAATGATGCAGTGATGGCATAAGCCTACATGGCCAGGTGAGCTAATTATAAAGATGTAAAAAGTGATTATTTTTCATGATTAAGGAAAAATAGCATATATAAGGAATTGTCTAACAAATCTGACTCAATAGGAAGATTTGTAGAGCTTTTGATGCCGAGGAAGGAAGGTTGCTATCCAACAGTCCCCATGTTGGTTGTTTGGCATGCATACAATTTATTTTGTAGAGGACATCCTTCAGAGCAAGTGTACAAAATTTTAAAAGCAATTCCTTTTAGTGGTTTCAAAGAAAAGGATCTTTATGAAAACTTTACTGATGTATAGACACTGCGTCAGGCGAGCTTATAATACCAGTAATTTATACAGTTTAATTCATATATAAGTGTTACATGCACTTGGTGCCATCATGGGCACTATCAACATCCTGATTGATAAATTTGGCATGTTTTATTTTTCTTGCAATGCTTAAATAATATTTTTTCAATATAGTCTGTAGAAGTACTGTTCTTGCAAGTGATATAGATAACTGGAAATCATATATCTTCTTTACACACCAAAACCTAAAAAAACAAAAAAGGAAAATGTAAACATTTTAAAAATAATTCAATAGAGGTATCACTCCTCAATTAAAATGAAAATATACATGTGTAATACATTTTTGAAAATCACTCATTTAAGTAATGCCCCTGACTGATTTGTAACCATGTAAAAGTGCCAGTATTGTATATTGAATATTTTGGTGAAGAGTTATGAAGTTTGCACTTACATTAACATGTACATGCATATGTACATGTACATGTATGTGCACGCAATTCTTTTGAATAGTTGGAGCTAAAAAGGTGTATCATACACTTTCTTTTGTAGTGTTCGTATTTCTGTCATGTTGAATACTTACAAATACACTTGAATGTACTAACCTCTTTTACAATCTCCAGAATAATGTAAGATCTCAAGTACCCTAGTTAAAACATGTTTATTGAGACAAGCTTCTGATCTGAAAAAGGAAAAGAATATATTTGTATATCAAATGGTTGATACATCATTACATACATTTTGTAAACATATAGATGTACAGTACACACATGTATTTATCAATAACTTCATTCAAAATTTTTGAAGGATCAAATCAGACCCTCTTTTTCACTGAAACAATGTTTTTAACTAACACTTAATTGACTATCATGTTGTTTAATGTCAGCATTTTTACTTGTGTTTGACTAGAATTTGACAATTATCAATTTATAACCATAAAAATAAATAAACAAATATATGCACGCAATGTGAAATGTAGATCAGACTTTATGGGAAAAAAAAGACACAAGTTGCTGGGCCATTCTTTGCTTTCACACCTCCAATTTCATGAATTTAATTTCAATGGAAGTTTCATGTACTTAGATGTGGTATTAAAATACCAATATACAGTACATAAATTATATACTTAATCCCCTACCATATGTAGCAAGGGTGTTGATTCTAGTAATGTACCATGGGACCAACGGACTGTGGAAAAGAATATATATACCAGCACATGTACATATGTACATCTTACTAACTGCACGCATGACCCACAAAAAAGCTAATTTAACACAAAAAATGATTAATTTTTACTTCAGGGGCATCACAGGTTTAACTTGCCTCATATTAAAAACCACAATAAAAAAAGAACCAGCTGCCTCCAACGAGACCAGTGGGCTGTTTTCATTTTGCAATTTGCCCAAGGTAAAATTAACTGCATACTGATTCAAATCCAGTCCTGTAATTATCATAATCTAGCTGAACAGTTCTCTTACCGGTAGTCTGTATGATATCCATGTAATACATGTACAAATGTACAAATATATATATGGCTTTAAGTGCTCAGACGAAAAATACATGACCAGCGCAAGCCCAGTACAAAATTTACATCCCATTTTTTAAGTAGATTTTACCTGGAGGTTTTTGGGAATGAAAGATAAGCATTGGAACTACATTCTTATTAAATACTGCATATTCATATACAATATATCTAACTTTAGTAAATGGGCAAATCATTTACATATCAATATGGAATTCCCAAGTATTAGAAATGTGTTGCAAAGTCATTAATTTCAAGTTTTTATGTGATTATAGGCATATGATGGGACCAAGGAATGTCAATAGGTTCTAAATATGTAAAAAATATCATGATCACCCAAAAGATTCAAGTTTAATAAAGTTTTTTCACAAAAACTTGAATACGCACTTACCTTGCGTATTCAAATTTGATATTTTCAATAGCACACCTCAGGAGATCCTTGATTTTCGTGTTTCTTTACATGCTTTTCATGTGAATAATAGTTAACCCAGAAGAAATTGGTTTAAGCTATCTAAAAAAACTTACTTTTGTGAAAATTGTCCAAGATCGGAAAGCCAAATCAGATCTTAAATCCAAGTGTTTTTGATTAGTTTAGGATAGTTTTCGGCCATTATTTCAACTGGTAAACTGGTTTCCAAACTCTGGATTTGTAAACAAAATAATTCTTCTGACGTAATATCCATGTTTTCGTTTGTAAATAGTTTTCGGAACTCATCTGGATGTTCTTTCGGAACAACATAAAAACCAACAACCAAAATGAATACATAAACAGCATACTTTGTTGTGAGACACTATAACACTCAACTAGTTAAATACAACTTGAACTATATTTACATATAGTGCATAAAATCTTTAAAAAAGTAATAATCTGAATGTGATTTTTATACCATTAAAGATTTAAAAATTAATAAATGCGTAGATAATTTTGCGGAAAGGGCGGGAATATTTTCCCGTATTTTTTATTTCTATAAATTTTAAAATATTCACGATAAATCATTCATTCATACTTTAATTCCTCTTTTACAGAGATATATATGTAAGATACAGTAGATTATATAAACACAAATACAAAATATATGTATGTGTAGTTCAAGTTAATACCTGTACTTGAAAATCAGAGATAAGGTAGCTTAAAATTAAAATTTAAAAAGAAATATCATTATTTTTCAATCAGTTATGAATTTACTGTTCAATGAGAGAATGTGTGCCAAGCATCACACACAAATTTGAAAGAAATGTTTATAAAAGTTTCAATCGGTTGGTCATCGTCTGGGCAATTTTCAGAAAGTTCATCACATTTACCAAGCAGGATATATATATATATATAACAGTCAAATACAAATTGTCAAGAAAAAGGTAGGTTTGGATTCCAAAAATCTCTAAAATGCTGTACCAATACTTTTCCCGTAAGTTAGCCGTTGTCGAACAAAATAAAACAGAATGTTCTATTGGGTCCTTGTAATCACTTCCGCATTTAAGACAGTTTTTGTAGTCCGTTTGTGGTACACATGTTACAACTTTGGCCATAAAAAATGCTCGTTCAAGTTCATAGGGAGTCTTTGCTGCAAGCCACCCTTTAAACACACTTCCATAGCATAAAATGTTCTTGAAACGGATAAAGTCACTGTCTATCTCCATCCTGTTTAATCGCTCTCTGTTAGCGTAGGACGATACCGAGGTTTTAACGATTCGGCACCATTCTGTCTTGTTCGGGAACTCCTTCTTTGCAACGTAAGTTTCAAAGTAAGTTAATAGTTCATAGCTGCTAAAAAGTTTGAAGACGTCAGGAATAAATCCAGTGCTATTGGTATGATCGAGTAGAAAGTTATATAGTCGGTGTAGGAAAATCTTCTTAGTTACAGTGTCAGAACTCAAGGAAACCAATTTCTGGAAGAATAACAGTTTCTTTATATCGATTTCAAAAGTAATATCATGAACAGACAAAAGACTTTCAACCATATCAGATCGGGTTTGTTTACGTAAATTTTGGATCAGTTTCAACGAATAGTGCTGGAAACGACGAATAGATTGTATATCGGAGTTTGACAAAGTTGACCACAGTTCACATCCGTACAATACAGACGGCAGAATAACAGTTTTGTACAAGTGCAGGCTTGAAACTGGATTGATGTCTCTCTGAAAGCCACACATCCCAAAAAGACCATGGAGAGTTCGCCTTCCTTTTTCACATGCTCTTTGTACAGATTCTTTGGGTTTAAGGTCAGATGACAGTGTTATTCCAAGGTGAGTTTTGATTTTCGAAATGTTTAGATTTTCGTTACCCAGAGTCCATATATACGGAAAGTCTAACACAGGTCTTCCATTTCGAAATATAACAATGTCAGTTTTGGTATTACTGAAATCGAATTTCCACTGTTGAGAGTAAATAACGCAAATGTTTATAAGATATTGTAATGCATGAGGACTAAGAGCAAGAAGCGCAATATCATCAGCGAAAGACGGATTTCCACACATTGTGTCACCAATCTTAAGAGACGCATTTGAAGATTCTAGGCGATGTAATAGATTGTCAATATAGAGCTTATACAACAGGGTTGAAAGTACTCCTCCTTGTCGCACACCACGTTTCACAGGAAACCACAGAGAGGATACGTTGTTTATTGTCACAGCACTATACATATCAAGGTAACATATATGGATGATTCGGAGGATAGGGCCTTTGATTCCAATCTCTTTCAGTTTGTTGATAAGACCGGCATGCCACACGGTATCAAAGGCCTTTTTAATATCCAAAAATGCAGAAAAGACAACACTGTTCAATTCAAGATTAGCTCTTATCGATTCTGAACACGCAAACGATGTAGTTATACAGTTCAGGTTTTTCGTGAACCCTTGTTGTTGCTTGTTTGGAAATGTTTCACAATAAAGATTTTTCCAAGATTCAATTCTTTGATTGACTACACTTTCAAACAGTTTATATAGCGAACAGAGTAACGCAACCGGTCTATACGAATCGCAGGCATGAGACGGTTTATTTCCACCTTTGTAAATTGGTACAATAAGTGCCCTTTTCCAGGTTGACGGGATATATCCAATGTTTAGTGCTGCATTAAAGAGTTTTGCGACTGCTATGAGGCATTGCTGACCTGCATATTTCAAATGTTCGCTTGTAACATTGTCCACTCCCGGAGCTTTATTTCGTTTAAGAGCTTGAACCGCTTGACGAACCTCATCAAATGTGATTTCTACATTTAGAATGTCGTTTCCGCCATCATCGTTTATATCACCAAACGAATCTTGATATGTGCTTTCGGAAGAGTCTGAGATGTTGCTGAAATAATTCGCAAACGCATTTGCAATGTCACACGGAGAACGGTACGTTGTGTCTGACACCTTGATTTCGTTGCATAGTGAACGCTTTTTCCTTGTTTTTCCTTTCCATAACTTCCAAAAGACACGATGATCACATTCGGCTGCCTCATTTATTTCTTTTGCAATCCTGTTTTGGTATTCATAATATGCCTCGGTTTGTAACTTTCGAAAAGTGCTTTTCGCAGCCTTATAGTTTCTATACGATTCAAAGTTTACACCTCTAGGTCTTCCCTCATGGATCCAGAGTTCACGTAATTGACGTGCTCTTTTATGCGCGTCCTTGACCGCTTTAGTCCAGTAAGGCTTAAGTTTTCCATTGTATTGAGATATTGGTAGTGTTACAAGCGATGCAGACACAAGAGCGTTTGTCAATTCATTGTTGAATTGCTCTATATCGCTTTCGGTTTTCAGATCTCCAAAATTTGACATTAGTGCTCGTAAGTTCGTGTCAACAAGAAGTTGAAAATTGACAAGTCTATCAAATTGCACTTTGTTCCATGCTATTCTATACGATAATTTTGGTGGTTCGTAACGACGGATCGGCATCAATGTTTCAGCATAAACCGGAAGATGATCAGATGCTAATTCAATTTCCATGGTACGCAAGACTTGACAGCTCTGAATACAGTCAACAAAATGTTCTGAAACAATTATGTAATCTAGTGTTGTTTGAAAAGGCGTGAACGTGTAATTTGGTCCGCTACATATAGATCGTTTGTTTAGAGGCACTAAGAAATTATCATTCAAAAAGTTTCTGAATAGCGACGATTTTCTTTGAAGAGTTGATGATATTGGTATTGTATCATATTGGGCGTTAAAGTCTCCACCTATAATCACATTGCCTTTTTGGGCGTAAAAGCTGTATATATCTTGCACATAATTAAGACAAGAGGTATAGTTTTCTAAGTCCGTGTCACTCGGTAAGTATACTCCGAAAACATAAAGGGTGTCACTGTTTTCGCTTAGTATTTGAAGACCGTGTACACGCTGGCTTTTGTCGGTTTCAATTGGATTAATGGAAAACTTGAGATCGTTCCTTACACGGATGGCAAGTTTACCACTTCCAATGAACGTATCATAGTTATCGGTATCCGGTATGCAAACATAATATTTCGGATGCAATGACTCTAAAAAGTAACAACATCGTTGACTTAAACGCAGTTCGGTTAGTATAACAACATCACATTGGTACTTGTCTAATAAATTAGAAAGTCCGAGGGAGCTGGATATAACTCCATTTGATACATTTAATTTCTAATACCAAGTTTTGGTGCTTACTACATTCAATTTGCAACAAGGTTCCAAACCATTGGCATTGTGCCTTGAATATATTAACGAGAAACGCATTCATAATTTACAGCATTTGAATCAATGTTTTCAACTTTTGTGTGTATTGTTAATAATCTTCAGTATTAAAAAATCAGTATTTAAGTACTATTGTTCTGGGAATCAAGCATACCTTTTTATTACAGAAACATCAATGACGAATTGTCAACAAGTACAAGTGTAGTGGTTATAATGCGTCTGCATGGCTACTAACACCAAGGTTCGTGGTTCTATCTCAACAGGAGTGAAATTCATGGTCCTGGGTGAATCTCTCTTGACACCATTTGCGAAGATCCCTCTCAAGAATCGATGCTACGGCTCTTCGGAAGATACGAGAAAGGAGAAAGGGTTGTCCCTAGTATGGGTAGAACAATACCCTGTGTATGTTAATGGCCCTTTTGTAGAGTTCGTCAGCGGCGGATCCTGAAATTTTCGAAAGGGGGGGGGTCCACATACTGGGTTCTGTGGGCCAAAAGGGGGAGGGGGTTCCAGACCAAATTTGCTGAAAATCTACAAAAATATTTAAAAATTTCGGATGAAAGGGGGGTTCCGACCCCCAGAACCCCCCCCCCCCCCCCCTGGATCCGCCACTGTTTGTTGAAGGTTGGCTCAACGAAAATGCAACTGATGATTTCTTTAAATTTATTTATTCAAGTCACGATGATGTACTCTACTCGTTTCTTTGCAGCTCGAATAACGAAGGCAAAGGATCGCCAATGAGGAAAAAATGCTTTGATCTTGAATAGGAATCAATATTAAATGTTTTATACAATTATGCCATATGACCACAAGCAAAAAGAAGCTTCGGGGGATTTTTTTTATCGCTTATATGATTATATTTATTGTTTTTGTTTTTTTTTTTCACTGCTTATATTTGGATTTCTGTCTCGTTTGTTCACTGCTTTTTATTTGGATTTCTGTTTCGTTTGTTTATGTATTATTGTTAAGAAACATGGCAATAATTTGTTTGTAATTGGACTTTATTGTGATCGTACAGCCCCTTTTTACTTGCTTCCTGGTTGTCCAAACGTTGTATGAAAGCTTATTTGGGTTACTTTATGTGGTGCCACATAAAAAAATCAACACAATTCGTTCCCACGATTTGTCAATTCGTGGCCACGAATTGTTGAGTAAACAAATCGTGGCCACGAATTGACAAATCGTGGGAACGATTTGTGTTGGTTTTTTTATGTGGCACCACATAATGTGACCCAAATAAGCTTTCATAACGTTGATAACAATCAGAATGATGATTTCAAATTGCGTTGCAAAAAGTTTTGATATGTTTTGAATTACTTTGCTAGCAACAAATCTATACAAACATTTACGCAGAAATTCCTATTAAAACCACATGCAACACGACACACCAGTTTATTTCTATGACAAAGCAAACAACAAATATCACAGTTTCTATATCAGTATTGCAAAGCGATCCTTAACAAAATGTTGATATAGGGGAAGCATATCATATTCTTGCAAAATTTCATATAATTAGGTTCAGTAGATTTAGAGAAAAAGATTTTTGAATTGTGTACGGACGAAGTAGACGAATGTGTGATGACATAAGCTAATATGGTCTTTGGCCATGTGAGCTAAAAATATGAGAAAATGACATCAGTTTCTTTCAACTGAGTTTCTAAAATTTATTAATTCGAATGTGCATGTATTCTAGTCGTTACTTTGTAACGCGAGAAACGATTGGTCGCCGCAAAGAAATGCGTAAGCTTGATCCTGCGAACGGTAATCAACAAGAATGGTTATATAATTAGAAATATGATCACCAGAGAAAGGAAGCTTTTTAAATTTTTTTATCGCTTGTTTGATTATATTTGTTGATTTTGTTCATTGTTTCTATTTGTCATTGGTCTTTTTGGCTTGTTTATTTATCATTGTTAATAAATGTTGACTTGATTTTTAATTGTGAACGTACAAACAAATCTGTATACTTACAGACATCAATACAAGAATTCCTTAAAATCTCACGCATCAAGACATACCAGTTTATTTTCGCAACAAAACAAACAAACAAAAAGTTGCAGTTTTTATTTTCATATTACAAAGTGACTCCTATAAATGCTGATATATAAATATAAATCAAGTTACAGTATTTTACAAAAAAAAAACACCACTCTTAAAAACATGACTTCCCCAACTGTATGTGATTAAATTGGTCAGTTACCTGCCCAAGGTCGGTACGTGGTTTCCTCCACCATTAAAACGGACCGCCCTACATGGCCCAGGTGCGTCGAAACGGGCATAAAACATCAACACACACACGCACCCAAAAACATGAAAGAGAATATAACACATGTAACATTCCACTTATATTCGATGGAAATATTTCCGTTTTACGTTTTGTTTTGTGTCCAGATGATGGCTGTAATATCGCCGACAGGGCATTAAGAAAAAAATAATCAATTAACCGTTTTACTTTTATATAAAACAATAACTTGATCTGAAACTAACATATATATTCTTATTTTTAATCGTAGAAACATAGCATATTTTTTTGTTTTATTACAGATTGTGTAAAAGATAAACATTTTTGGCTTGATCTTAAACCGAATTATATAATAGCTCAAGTTGAACATTGTACAAATGTTGCCCCAGTCCTACGTGCATCGTCTATAGCTCATGTAGGACAATATTTCTGTATATCATAGCAGCAATCTTTATAATCATTACATGCCGCGTCACATTGACAGGAATAGCGAAGCTCATATTTACATCTCCTTGGTGGACCACAGGAGGACAAATCTGAAACAAAATAAAACAAATATATCAAAGTTAAAATCATAATGCCGGGTTTGGTTCATCAAGAAGGAAGGGGGAATTACAGACCTGAAATCAAATACTACGATGTCTTATTAAAATTGCTTACGGATGCATACCAAATATTAAGAAGTTGTTATAAGTTCTTTCTAATAAGAAAAAAAAACTGCAACTATTTTTCACGTCAACCAGCTCACCGTCCGAAACGTCTATATAACATGTTTAAAACCATTGTTGTACAAGCTAGTTTTGACGTTTAAAGATTGGTTAGTTGAACAGTTTATAATAAATAAAGGTAATTAAGAACAAATAACCGAAATGGAGAATCAATCTCAATGTCCAAGAGAACCGACAAAACATGGAAGACACACCGGAAGAAAATATAGATCGCAATGGTCTCAACTTGGTCACGACTATTTCAGGACTGGATTTGAATTATATGCATTTTATTTAGACCATGGGCCAATTACCGCGAGCCCCTTGATTGTTGTCTGTGTCGCGTACACTTATTCCACATCTCATTATTTCTATTAGTACAGGCATTTCAAATGAAATGGTAAGTTAAAGTTACAAAATGTTTACCGTTAGATCCACAGTTTTTGGCTGGATCGTAACCACGTGGACACTGGCAAGTGTATCTGTCGCCATCTATCGGAATGCAAGTCCCACCATTCAGGCACTTGTTCCGTTCACACGCAGACTCTATTAAAGATCAAAATATTGATTCGTATCAAAAGTAAGAAATATATGTGATTCAAACTTCCGGTTGCTCGGCCTTACAGGACGCCTTTCCCTGACTACCAAAATTATCTCCAATTTACTATATACATGGACTTCAGATATCTAGGAAACTTACAGAAACATCTAGTAACATTATAAGGAACATTTTCACAACTTATTTAATCAGAAAACTTAATATTACGACTTTATTGAAATTTTCATTTTTCAAATTTTCTTCCCGGGAGTCAAGGACATAAGCGGCTCAGATATATCTGCACTTCCGGAAAAATGTAAACACTGAAGACCACAGAACTTCAATTTGAAAATTGTAAGATACATGCAAGATGCAAACACTCTGGTACATAAGCATAGCTTTAGTGTTGGTAAAAACAATAAACAATAATCATAAGCACACACAGGTGCTCACCTGCCATGCCTGCCCTGAAGTTGAACATGATTACTCCGTATTCTTCTCTGACATCCAGGAACTAGCAACCAACAAGTACATCAACCTATATATTTGGGGAAGTCAAAACACTAAATTTAATTACATCAGTGATACATCATACTTTCGTACCCTGCTTCTTGTACTAGCAGGAGTGGAACAGAACCCAGGACCCAGACCACCTAAATACCCATGTGCTATCTGCAGCAAAGCATGTAAATGGGGACAAAAAGCTCTAGCCTGCGATGAGTGCGATAATTGGTATCACGCAACTTGTACTGGAATAGATTCCCTTGGGTATAATCAACTAGCCAACACTTCGGTTACCTGGCATTGTGTTGTTTGTAACACCTGTAACTATACCGCCGTAGTCTATGACCTAATGGATTCAGCAGACAGCACAACTTACTCAGTACTCTCTTCAATACAGAGTGAAACTAGTGCATCAGAGTCTCTGATGTCTAGCCCAGGTCATCCACAAGCCGCATCATCACCTAAACCAAATAAGAAGAATAACCAAGCCACAAGACAACAAAACGCACTTAGAATACTCGTCATCAATTTCCAGAGCGTTAAAAACAAGAGAAACGACCTACAAGTATTGCTAGATTCAACTAAGCCAGATGTCATCCTTGGAACAGAAACTTGGTTATCAGATAAGATTTACAACAAAGAGATTTTTCCGAACGCTCTTGGCTTTGACGTCATTCGAAGGGATCGTAAAGGTGACCCTCATGGTGGAGTCATTATTGCAGCTCGACAAGACCTTGGACTTACTCAGAGCTTCTGCAGCCAAGACATAGAACTACTATCAGGAAACATCAAAATAGGACCCAGGAAGACAGTATCGATAAACTGTTTTTACAGACCACCAAACAGACAGGAATCAGACTACATAGACACAGCTATCCAAGAAATCAAGGCATTGAGAGAGAAAAACAAAAACAACATGTTTCTTCTAGGAGGAGACTTCAACCTCCCAGATATCGAATGGACCACCTACAACACTACTGGGAATCAGGTCCGAGCTCAGGTAAACCATGCGTTCATCTCAATGACAGCAGATTTAAGCTTACAGCAAGTGGTGGACAAACCAACAAGAGGGGACAACATTTTAGACCTTCTGTTTACCTCACACCCAGGAAATTTGGAAAGATGCAAAACCTTACCGCCGCTAGGCAACAGTGACCATGATATCGTGATGATAGATATAGCTGCTAAAGTAACAAGACCCAAACCCACCAGTCGAACCATCCACCTATGGAAGCGAGCAGACATGGGAAACATCAAGAAAAGCCTTAATGAAAACCTACCAAGCTTTAAGAAAGCCAATTTTACAGACATAAACAGCATGTGGAACAACTTCAAAAGCAGAATCAAGGATATTATGGATGAGCATGTACCAACTAAGAAGACCAAGGAGAGATATAGCCATCCTTGGATGAACACACAACTACGAAAGCTCAGTAACAGTAAACAGCGAGCATACAACAAAGCAAAAAGTACAAAGGAGCCAAAGGACTGGAAACACTACAGATATTTGAAGTCTAAGCTACAAAGAGAATCCAGAACTGCCCATGCCAACTACATGGAGGATATAATCAGTACAGACTTCAAAGAAAAACCTCGTCGATTCTGGTCATATATCAAGAGCAGAAGACAAGAATCATCAGGAATAGTTAATCTCAAAGACAAAGATGGTTTACTGTACAGCGACACCTCTACTAAGGCTACCATTCTGAATCACCAATTCCAATCTGTATATACCAGGGAAGATACCAGCAACATACCTGACATGGGCTCCAGCCACTACCCATCCATGGACAAGATTCAAGTCAACGAAGCAGGTATTTACAAACTACTCAAAGGCCTACGACCATTTAAAGCTACTGGTCCTGATGAAATTCCTGCTTATATACTGAAAGAGGCTGCCTCCTCCTTAGCACCATATCTAACACTACTGTACCAGACATCATTGGACACAGGAGCTATCCCTGACGATTGGCGACAAGCAAACATAGTACCAGTATTTAAGAAGGGAGAAAAGCACAAAGCCTCCAACTACAGACCAGTCTCGCTGACCTCCATCTCATGTAAACTCCTAGAGCATGTAGTACACAGCACCATCATGGATCACTTTGACCAACACTGTATACTATGCGACCAACAACATGGGTTCAGATCCAGGCGGTCATGCGAAACACAGCTCCTCATCACACTAGACGAGATCGGAAAAAATATGGACCAGGGAGAGCAAACTGATGTCATCTTGCTCGACTTTTCAAAAGCATTTGACAAAGTGCCCCACAAGAGACTGCTTCACAAGATGCACCATTATGGCATACGTGGGACAACCCTGAAGTGGATCGAAGATTTCCTGACCAATAGAACACAGTCTGTACTACTGGAAGGCCATCAATCTGACCCACTAGATGTCATCTCAGGAGTTCCCCAGGGGACAGTAATCGGGCCCTTGCTTTTCTTATCCTACATCAATGATCTGCCTGAATCAACATCATCAGCGACAAGATTATTTGCCGATGACTGCCTGTTATTCAAGAAGATCAGAAACAGGCAGGACACCCAGAAACTACAGGAAGATCTCGACAAGTTGCAACAATGGGAAACGAAATGGCAGATGAACTTCAACCCTGAGAAGTGTACCACCATCAGAATCACAAACAAGAAAAGACCAATTATTACCAACTATACTCTCCATGGACACACCCTTGAAGTCGTCAATGAAGGGAAATACCTCGGAGTCACTATAGCTGATGACTTACAGTGGAAAACCCATATCAACCAGACAGTAAGCAAGGCATCAAGGACACTGGGATTCCTCAGACGAAACCTCGGGCGCTGCACACCCAAAGTCAAAGCCAATGCATACTGCTCCATGGTTAGACCATCCTTAGAGTATGCCTCTACAGTATGGGACCCCTACCAGAACAGCCTGGACAAAGACATAGAACAGGTCCAGAGACGAGCAGCCAGGTTCGTTTTCAACCAATACCAGGACGTGTCTCCAGGATGTGTCACAAATCTGTTGGATCAACTAGAATGGGAGCCACTCAAACATAGACGGACCAAGAACCGACTACAAATGGCCTATAAGATCCAGCATAGACTAGTGGACATCGAACCAACCAGCTATTATACACCTGGAGATACCCGAACCAGAGGGGGGCAACGTCTAAGACAGCAGCGTACCCTGAAAGACCAATACCGGTACTCTTTCTTCCCGAGATCCACCAGGGAATGGAACATCCTACCTGACACCACCACCTCAGCTGCTTCACTGGAAGACTTCAAGGCTGCAATTACCATCCTGCCAGCAGCCTTGACAGGAGCCAGCCACATCTAATAACCCGGACTTGACCATGTATATAGTTTTAACCTGTACAAAGCAATACCGTTTTCTTTTTGGACACATCATTGGAAGGGCCTCCTGTATGTTCGAGCAAGAGTCTTTTAACACTCTAGAAAGAGTCGACTCTATATTGGCAGAAGAAGAAGAAGAAACGAACAATAGGTTGTAGGTGACTCGTCTCTCAAAAGGTTGCAGCATGCACGGTAACAACCCGTTTTGCACAACGTCAATTTTTTAAGGGTCTCGTAATCAAAAAAGGTTGCAGCATGCACAACGTCATTTTCCAAGGTTCTCGTTTACAAAAAAAGGTTGCAGCATGCACAACGTCATTTTTTTAAAGGTAAGGTTGCAGCATGCACAACATAATTTTTAAGGTTCAAGTCTTCAAAACAAGGTTGCATCATGCACAACGTCATTTTTTAAGGTTCTCGTCTTTTAAAAAAGGTTGCAGCATGCACAACGTCATTTTTTTAAGAAAAAGGTTGCAACATGCACAACGTCATTTTTGAGTAGGTTATACATCAAAGTCAAGGCCTATT
This sequence comes from Arcuatula senhousia, assembly GCA_963971305.1. Lineage (NCBI taxonomy): Eukaryota > Metazoa > Mollusca > Bivalvia > Mytilida > Mytilidae > Arcuatula > Arcuatula senhousia. The sequence continues at coordinate 56,951,043 of OZ020310.1, forward strand.
GTGCTTTGTTACGGGGGATACCGATCTCCCCCATTTCACAAAGTTTTTTTTTTATTAGATAACCCTTACCGAAAAAAGTGTTTTCAAATACCCTATACACCTGTAATTTATATGGATTTAAATATCCCAAATCCCAGAAAGTTTTGCCTTAATATCAGCTGTATTCTATGAATGAAATACTTGAATGTGTACCGGCTTCTAATTGGGGGGGGGGGGGGTAACTAGGAACCATGTTATCAGCATTTTTTTGCTAAAGTAATCAAATAATCTTATATTTTTTAGAAATGTAAACAAAATTTTTTCCCAATGGGAATCAAGTAATTAGAAAGTTAATGTAAAATAATCAAATAATCATTAAATATTTGCTCTTGTAATCATATAATTGCATTTAAAAGGCTTGGGACTCATGTAATCAAAAACCCCATGAGAAGGCAAAGTGTGCCCTAAACAAACATCGCTAACTGCTTCCCATTTCGAGACAACTTATTAAGAATGTTCTCGTTGTTGCCTTTGAATGTTATTTTGGTTCAGCGACCTTCGGTGTCTCTGTTTTTTTTCTGTTTGTTTTAGTGACTTTTGAAATTCAAACATGCCAATAGTTATTTCTTTGTTCTTTCAATTTAAACAAGCGCAAAATCTATTTGTTGTTTTGGTGCAATACTAAAGAAGCAAAGAGGCACCAAAAAAGAGTTTCAAAAGTCCGCAAGGCCAACGACAAAACCGATAAACACGAACACTAACTTTATTCAAGGTTTGGTAATCCCTGATAGAAATGAACCAACAGGTTGCGCCAATTTTGAACAAAAAAAAACGGAAGTCAGGCAAAAAATGTTGTAATCTACCATGTATACTGATACCATTTTGCTAGACTAAGTATAATTGCACGATATTAGCGAAATTAGCAATTGAAACATCGAAATTTCTTTTTACATGTTTAAATAGAATTATTCTTCTTTGAGCATTAAATACTATCGTTTTTATATAATTCAAAAGGATTTAAAAAGGGTTAAGAAATTTGATCGTATCATACATAAATCGACATTTTATTGAACATAAATGCTAAAAACACCCCAAAAAAGATCAATGATTCGATTTTTATTTTTTAGCAGAAAAACAGTAGGGGGAAATACAGATTTTTGGTTTTGTAGTGTCTATGAATAAGTTAGGCGGTAGACTAGTTATAAATCTATCATTTTGAATAATTCTTTTGAGACATATATGTATCTTTATACTTTAATGTAGGCCAGATTTCAAAATCACGAACAGCGACGATTGGCCACATTGACGTCTAAAGCTACTGGCTGAATCACATTTAGGATTTTTCATTACCGTGGATATACGTCCTGTCGCATTTCTCATTTTTACGTTTTATTATCTACAATCACTTACTTTCACATAATTTCCCCTGGGTTCCAGTTTTACACTGGCAGATAAATCCGTCCTCTGTATTTCTACAGAACCCGCCGTTCTTACAGGGCTTTTTGTAGCATGAATCACCTTCGTGTTTGAAAAAGAAATTTATAATGGAAAGCCATCGAAAGTCAACAAGTGAATCAAATAATACAAAACAATAATTAAAAAATGCTGATTCCTACATTAAAACATCTTAAAACGTTGACATCACTTTAAAGGTTTTGCAGTCGAACAATTTCCCTAAAACCAGCACCTTATCTAATGTTAGTTTTATGAGTTTATATGATCGATTCTTTCTCGCTAAGGTGCGAAATTGCATAAAATAATTTTCCAATTGTCGATCCACGACTGACTCATGCCCACGGCTGTCTTTCGGTATTGCGAGTTTTGGACTCGTGAAGGAATCGAAAACGCGGCGGCAAAGTATAGAAGCTGCTAGTGGTAGGAGGAGGCGACGAGCTCGTGATAGCTAATTAAATATAATTCACCTAAATGTTGATTTATTTCAGTCGATATTTAAGCTATTAGAAAGACACTTCTTAATTGCATGGATTGCTAGTTATCTTATAGGTTGACAATTGGCTGTCCTTTTAACATGATGGACAGGTTTTGTGAACGTGCTCATTTTTGTAGAAATTATTGATTGATTAATTGTTGTTTGCTTAATGCCCCGTCGGCGATATTTTGGCCATAATATTCCAATTATTGCTGAAATATCACCGACAGGACATTAAGCAAACAACAATCAATCAATCATTCAATCAATCAATTATATTTCTAGATTTATATATACTCATAATACTGTCTTTCTTTATTTCCAGCCCTCTCTTCATATTAATCTTCCTAGAATACGCCGAATCGCGCAGCTAAGGAATAAATTGAGTAGACATGTAGATATTTACCATCAGCAATACACACAAATCTATTGCCTCTTACAATAGTACATCGTTGATTCTTGGTACACGGGTTAGGCCAGCATTCGTCGGATTTCTACGATTTAAGAAAAGAAAAAAAAAGAAAATAAAGTCAGTTAATATGAATTAAAAAAAATTCGGGAGCATTTACTCATGTCCGTACGTCCGTACGAATTTCCGTCAAGCTTTTCTCAGGAACTGTATATGAGAATGATTTGACATTTGGTAGGATGGTTCAGTATGACAAACTGTACGTCTAAGCAATTTTGAGATCTGTCGGACATCTACTTCCTGTTTGGGACTTAGGCCAATGTGAAAATATGTGAACATGACTATGAAAATTTCCGTCAAGCTTTTCTCAGGAACCGTACATGAGAATGATTTGGAACTAGGTAGGATGGTTCAGTATGACAAACTGTACGCTTAAGCTTTTTTGAGACTTGGGACTTTGGCTGATGTGAAAATATGTGAACATGACTGAAAATTTCCGTCAAGCTTTTCTCAGGAACCATACACGAGAATGATTTGAAAGGTAGGATGGCTCAGTATGACAAACTGTACGTCCTACGAGATTTTGAGACCTGTCCGAAATCTTCTTCCTGTTTTGGACTTAAGCTGATATGAAAATATGTAAACATGACGGAAAATTTCCGTCAAGCTTTTCTTAGGAAACGTACATAACATAACATAACATATCTTTTATTTTCAATCAGGAGCCCACTGGGAGCAAGGAGAGTTGTACATATAGAGGAAAAGAACATATTAATTGATAGATTACATATAAAATAATTATACAGACAACATGGTGATACAATCAACTAAGATGTTAATGTTCATAAATTGAATAACTATATCGAAAATATTAATTTACTAAAAATATCTTTATCCAGTATAAATCTGGCAGTGGCAGTTATAGTATATCAGTGTCCTCATTCATGTCATTACTAAGTAAAAATATCATTTTGGACTTATTTGATAGACTAGAAAAATTGGGATACTTTTTGTACATGAAAATGATGTGAAACTTAGTAGGATGGCTCAGTATGAAAAGTTGTATGTCCTAAGCGATTTTCAGGCCTGTCAGACACCTACTTTCCGTTTGGGACCTAGCGGGGACACCCGTGTCCCATGGACACATTCCATCTTTAGTTTTAATTGCTTAAAGTTAATCCTGTGTGAAAATTTAAGAATGATCTACAGCTTTAGTGGAAAATTCACCAACCGAAAGAGAAATCCTAATATTCTTAAGTAGAGTCGGGATCATGCAGTATTTGAGAAAGCCACCTACTTTTTATAGCTATTTAAGTATCTTTTCATGTAATCAAGTGTCAGAATTAAAACTGTTAGCTAGCCTACTTTGGAAATCCAGTAAAAATTAAAAGCGTACTGTAAACCGACTAATATTTGCAAGAAATTTATTTTTGTTTATTTTGCGGGGAACAGAATTTTGCGAATATAATCATCGCCAATAGACTCATTCTAATAGTATTTTAATTGTTATGAACGAAGTATCGCGAATCGTCCTCTGAGTCTGGTCTGGCATAAAAACGCGAAATAAAGCAGTTACGAAAAAAAGTTAGTTTACAGTATGTCAAGGTTGTTCCCACCAAAAACCAAGAAATAGCGAAATGTTGCTGTCCAGAGGCAATTTCAGACAAAATGTGATTCCACCAGACAGAAAATTTGGATTCTTTTTTTGTCGAACAAACTGAAAAATTGTGTCAAATAATGTCATTTGGTCAGACAGATTCAAAGTTTATTTCGCCAAGTCTGAACACCCTACTAGGCGTTTAAACTAATAACTAACGAAACCCTTATTGCTTACCGACATTCATTACTTATTTTTCTTGCGGTTTGTCGAAATAATATTTCGATTAATTTAAATATACCGGAAGCATTAAGTTTTCTTTTGTTTGGTCATGTAAATGCATTAAAAAATTACCTTTCCAAAAGAACAAAGAACAAAGCATAATTTCGTCAAATGAACATTAAAATAGGTTATGCATGTCAAAGGGCTTCCTACTATCTTGCCTTATTCCAAGATTTCATAGCAGAATATCTGTAATCATCCATGTGATCCAGTATATCTGTTTTGCCCGAAGCTAGGAGCTCACAATCCATAGTCTTGTGATTGTAGTTCACAGCATTACAACGTACAAATCGGAAACACAGTTTAATACACTGCTTTGGTCCTCGGTTTTTGTATATTCTTTTCACGTATGAATTCATTCGTCTACCGTTATTAAAGGCACCAGCTTCCAGTGCGAAACCAGAGAATAAGTGGAAACACAAGAAAACCACTGTGAAATAACGAACCATTGTCTGCTTTGATAGTTGTGGAACGAGCGTTACATCTGCTACACAATTTATTTAGTTCGGAAAACTGTAATCTGGAAACCTGGTTAATATAACAAGCAGCCTTAGCTTTTTGGCCTTGGGATACAGAGGTCATAAAAAATTTAACCCGGATTAAGAGTAATTAGAAACTGATCTATTTTGCATGCAAATCTTTGTTTACATTGCATTGCGTTAGGAATGTTCTGCATTGCACAGAACGACACATATCCATCACTACTTGTGAATATTTTATACAAATAAACAGTTCCTTTTAACCATTCTTATTATACTCCTAAACTTACGCCATGCTTGTTCAAGTTTGAGCTTAAAATTCTGTGCGATATATTTTATATGCTTAACAATCGATCGCTCCTGAATGTTCTCTTAAGAAGCAAAGTGAACCAATTGGGCATTCAAATGGCAGAAACACTTAAAGCAAAGACAAAACATGTTATAGTGAACTTAATAAGTAACGACAGTGAACTCAGGTACTCCAGAAGAGTCAGCTGTCCATGATTGCAACAGAACACCAATTTAAAAGTTCAAAGGCATTAAACATTCAGAAATTGTATTGATGATATGAAATTGGTACCGGACGATCAGGCTGCATTACCAGCAGCATAAGGATAAATTTATTTGGCAGAAATCTTTCTTAAGAATATTTGTTTCCTCTGGTGCAAGAAAAATATGTCAACACATATCAGATTTAGAATAATTTTTAGGAAAAATCTAGCCCTAATGTTCGAAAAAGTCTGATAATAGCATGGATGGATATTCAAAGGCTAATATCAAACTCTTGTAAACCACAGTTAAGATTTCTGTGATCGAAAGACGTTTCTCTTTAAATCTAATTTTTATCAAGGTTGTGTTTTTTGTGATCTTATTTTTTAAATTATTTTTAGCCTACTCGATGCTCAGGACTTGTGATAATAAAAGGTCAAACTTCAACATTTCTTGATTTTTGCATTGTTTGCATTGTTTACAAAAGCTTTGTTGTCTTATGTTGTAAAACGATATTATGTCAGATGTTTTAATAGTGCCAGCAAAACTAAGGACTTTTGGTACCGGTATTTCATCTTCAAACTTTGACATGTGCCTTCTAGGCCAATATGGACCAATATGTTTAACCTAAATTCTAAACATTATAGTTTTGTTTGATTTCATTTCATTTCTCAAACAATTTGGAGAATTTGAAAGTTAAGTTATTGCTATTGTAGATAATGATACCATTACACCACTTGAAATAGAACAGTCATATACTGCCCAGTCTTGAATTGTTTTGATTGGCTATAGATGGTTTTATTATGGGGTAGATAAATTATCAATACCCCATATCCGTAATCATTCGAGGATAAAAATGCACTATCTGTCTATGAGTACATGGTACGTAAAATGTTTTAAGTAAAGATAACAACGCAGGAAAACATGTATTTCAGGATAACATCCCAGGGACAACATGTATTTCAGGATAACAACCCAGGGACAACATGTATTTAAAGTAAAGAAACACCCTAGGGACAACCTATATTTACAGAAAATGAAACAACCTAGGGACAACCTATATTTGAAGTAAAGATAACAACCCATTGACAACCTATATTTGAAGTTAAGATAACAACACATGGACAACCTATATTTGAAGTAAAGATAACAACTCATGGACAATCTATATTTGAAGTAAAGATAACAACACATGGACAACCTATATTTGAAGTAAAGATAACAACAAAGGGACAACCTATATTTGAAGTAAAGATAACAACCCATGGACAACATGTATTTGAAGTAAAGATAACAACCCATGGACAACCAATATTTGAAGTAAAGAGAACAACCCATGGACAACCTATATTTGAAGTAAAGATAACAACTAAGGGGCAACCTGTATTTGAAGTAAAGATAACAACTCAGTGACAACCTATATTTGAAGTAAAGATAACAACTCAGTGACAACCTACATTTGAAGTAAAGATAACAAATCAGGGACAACCTATATTTGAAGTAAAGGTAACACCTCAGGGACAACTTTATATTTGAAGTAAAGATAACAACTCATGGACAACCTATATTTGAAGTAAAGAAAACAACCCATGGACAACCTATATTTGAAGTAAAGAAAACAACCCATGGACAACCTATATTTGAAGTAAAGAAAACAACCCATGGACAACCTATATTTGAAGTAAAGATAACAACCCATGGACAACCTATATTTGAAGTAAAGGTAACAACCCATGGACAACCTATATTTGAAGTAAATAAAACAACCTATGGACAACCTATATTTGAAGTAAATATAACAACTTTGGGACAACACATATTTGACGCAAAGAAAACAACCCATGGACAACCTATATTTGAAGTAAAGATAACAACCCATGGACAACATGTATTTGAAGTAAAGATAACAACTTAGGGACAACCTATATTTAAAGTAAAAATAACAACTCAGGGACAACCTATATTTGAAGTAAAGATAACAACCCATGGACAACATGTATTTGAAGTTAAGATAACAACTCATGGACAACCTATATTTGAAGTAAAGATAACAACCCATGGACAACCTATATTTGAAGTAAAGAAAACAACCCAGTGACAACCTATATTTGAAGTAAAGAAAACAACTCAGTGACAACCTATATTTGAAGTAAAGAAAACAACTCAGTGACAACCTTTATTTGAAGTAAAGAAAACAACCCATGGACATCCTATATTTGAAGTAAAGATAACAACCCATGGACAACCTATATTTGAAGTAAAGATAACAACCCATGGACAACCTATATTTGAAGTAAAGATAACAACTCATGGACAACCTATATTTGAAGTAAAGATAAAAACTAAGGGACAACCTATATTTGAAGTAAAGAAAACAACCAATGGAGAACCTATATTTGAAGTAAGGAAAACAACCCATTGACAACCTATATTTGAAGTAAAGACAAAAACCTATGGAAAACCTTATATTTGAAGTAAAGAAAAAACCTGAGGACAACTTATATTTGAAGTAAAGATAACAACCCAGTGACAACCTTTATTTGAAGTAAAGAAAACAACCCATGGACAACCTATATTTAAAGTAAAGGTAACAACCCAGTGACAACCTATATTTGAAGTAAAGATAACAACCCATGGACAACCTATATTTAAAGTAAAGATAACAACTCAAGAACAACCTATATTTGAAGTAAAGATAACAACTCATGGACAACCTATATTTGAAGTAAAGATAACAACCCTTGGACATGCTATATTTGAAGTAAAGATAACAACCCATGGACAACATGTATTTGAAGTAAAGATAACAACCCATGGACAACATATATTTGAAGAAAAGATAACAACTCAAGAACAACATATATTTGAAGAAAAGATAACAACTCAAGAACAACATATAAGTTTGAAATGCTTGTACCAAGTCAGGACCATTGTGATCTTCAATTTCTCTGGTATGCCTTGTTTTGTCTTATGAGATTGATCATATCAGTTTGGCAGTTATGTTGTTACCTTTATTTGTGTGTCCGACAGATATCCATTTTGTTAGCTGACTTTTTCATCCATTGAAAGAAACTATATGGCATTACCAATGCATCTTCGAACTATAACCCTTGAGAAAATAGTCTTTTTCTGCGGTCATAAAATGAAAGAGCCAAAATGTTTAATTTTATGCAACGAGGAAAAAATATTTTGGAGTACTAGCATAACATTTATTATGTTGCTCAGTGCTTTTTTCTTTTCCTCACATAATTGAGGGACACTGATACAGTGTATTAAAGAACCGTTTTAATCGTTTCTTTTAACCAAGTTCTATAAATCAAAATAAAAAAATTCATAATTATAGTAAATTACGCCTCGGTGCGGTTAGGTCTTATATAAATATTTTAAATTATGTGACACATTTACGCGAGCGATTTCTCTTTAAAAGCCTTTAAATATGCAAGGTTAAAATAATTTCATGTAATTGGAGCAAAAGAACCATAAAATATAGATACATTTAATAGGTTTGATACAATTTCTATCCAATTACTTACAAATGAACTGATCATTTACTAAAGCATTGCACCTTGACTTTTAAATTATAAAGAACATTCAAGGTATTTGCAGAGGCCGTAAATTACAGCCCCTGGTATCTGTAATTATTTCAACATTTAAATTCCATTACTAACGGGAAAAGTTTGTAAGATCTGATTAGGCGTTAGTAGAATGATACTTGATCATATAAGTACATTTGTATTTGATACCACTTTAAGAAACTAGGAAACTCCAAAAACAAATAAAGAGAATCATACATGTGTCTGATCAGTCGTGATATTTGAAACGTTCGACCACAGAGAAGCATTATTTCAAGAGTAGGAGTCCCGGATTGTGAATTTTGTTCTTTTCGAACAGACAGATCGGTGGTGAAGATTGGCCAAGAAATCTGCCCCCTATTTTTTTTGTCTTCGACATTTGGCGGACCACATCCCTTTCCTAAATGATAAATCTGATTTCCACATAATTTTATCCCACTCTTAAAGAGTACAATCAAATAAAAAAAAAGATCTTCTCACTTCCTCTTCGCATTAAAAAAAATACAACTTCCAGTTTCTGTAAAACTTCCTTTTATCATGTCATGATAATACGAAAAGTTTGCAAGCTAGGGTCCAAACTATAGTATCTTATAGCAATTGATTAATAAACTTAATTAGTCATGTTAGTTTTCTTGTTTGAAGATTCTCTTCAGATACTTAGCCTTCAAAAGTCGTAAGAAGCTGAAAAATATCAACGAAGCAGTCACCAAATGAAAAAAAAAACAGTCTTGTGTGTGACCGAAACCATTTATATTTAGCTTCCCTTTCGGTTTTTGATATAAAAAAGTTTTATCAAATTTTACACGGTTTATGCTATTTAATCGAATTTGTTAAATTACAGATATATATAATGGGTTTGATAAAATGTGTTTAGATTTGAATGCAATGGTCGTTTGATATAAAATTGCACCTTGACTTTTATATAAAGCATCCACGAAGGTATTTGTATTTCAATTGTATGTCATTAAAACTCCATTTGAGATATTCACCAACGACTGGAAAATCTTTAGAGATCTGGTCACTCTTCGGTAGAATGCTTTTTGATCTAATTTGAAAAATTGTATCCTGATACTAATTTCAGTTGAAAACATGAGAAGCCAATATTAAACAAAAACAAACCAATTAACAGTATGTGACTTACCAGTCACTGGTTGGTAACTAAATTTGCGTTTTACGCCCTAGTAACATTTTGTGGGCAAATGAAGGGCTAAAGATAAAATAATCAGGAAATGGTGATGCAAAATATGGGAAGGGGTGGAAAACAAAGAAACAGTAACATGTGAAGGACATTGGTGGCTACAGATGTTTTTTACGAGCATGAATCGTGACACTTTCCACACACAGTGATACACTATAGTCCGCAATAAGGCTTTCCGGATTTAGACATGACAATACCTTCGGACGAAGACCAGCCCTTCCAGCCACCTATGATGAACACCTTGGTTTCCCTACAGTCTGAGTACTAGCCAGAAGACAGATTTCCAGGACCCATGACCGCCTTACGACAAATTAGGCTCATCTGTGGGCTGATTCTCCAGCCAGCCCACCCAATGAACAGAAAATTTCAAATCAAACTAAACATATTGTGGCGGATACGTCATGTGAAACTTTAAGTGGGTAACCAGGAAATTCCCCATACTTACACAGCGTATCGTAAACGACCAACATTTTTTTTATACTAAACTATACTACTTTGATATGATTAAGGCCCTACCTTTTTAGCGAGCATCGAAAACCTATATATCTTTTAAAAATAAATTCATGTGCTCGACCAGCTAGTAATTAAGCGTAACATTAAGAGGGAACTTTTAAAAAAGGAATTAGATAGTAGCAAAGTCTGACCCCACCCAACCCAAACCTTATTCACTTGAGAATGTTGTTAAAATATCTGGGATCAATAACTACTCATTACAAATTCAATTATTTGAGCAAATGGTAAATCCTGTAACATTCTGGGACGACATTTAGAAGGGCGAAATTACACCTAGTTTATGGATTCCGTGACGTCATTTCCTTGTCAGAGTATTTCGCGCTTTTTCAGCAGGCCAAGACAGTTCACTCAGATTCTGTCAGGTTTTGTTAGATTTTCTGAGTATCAGTGTTTTATTTGTAGCATTGGTAACATAATGTACATTAAGAAACATGGCGGAAAAACGTTAAAGTAAAAATATCATGCAGGATTGAGGAAAGTGAGTGAAACCCCGCAGGATGGGACTCTACTTTCATTTTCAGGTAAGAACCTTTTATTTATTATTATGAGTAGGTTTTATTCAGTAAATTTATGTATTTCTTTATCTTACTTAGAATCTAACAAAGCTTGGTTAGTATCATGCATTTGGTAGACATGTCAATGTGACGGTGTTGCCAAAAGCTAGCTCGGTAATTTCCAGAAAATCTTTTTTCAGCAGAAAAGACCGAATAATGTTTAAATAAAGATCTGTGTGTAAAAATAATCAAGTGGATGAATGAGGGTTTTATCACTGGTTTTGCATTTCATTTTTTTAATTTTTGTATAACAGATTAAGATGTATTTTTTATAAGCACAGAGAGTTCGTTGTTTTATATGCTCCGTGCCTATTATTTTTTTAGCTCCGTAAAAGTAGATCTGTTCCGGTTTTCTTGTCAGTATATGATCGTATATTTCTGGCACATCTAAAAACATGCACAACATGTACAATGCCGTAGGGCTCGCATTTGCGATGTTCGCTATAATGTAAACGTTTGGAGATTCGGGTGAAGAAATTTTGAATGAAGCAGTTCTTTTAACATGTTTCAAAACAAAACGTTACAATAATTCATGTTACTGGATCAAAATAACTGTAATATAAAGCTATAGATACACTTGATAAATTTGTAACAAATCTTTTACTCTACAGATAAACTGATCATTTTCTTTAACATTATTTCCTACCATATCAAATAATACCATGTGGGGTATGTGCAGATTTCGTAAATAACGGTCTCTGATTTATCTCATTATTATCATTTAAATTTTAAATTAAGATATTAACTATTAAAGGCATATTATACTTTCTTTGATTGAAAACTTCAATAGTTCTTGCACGTGGTGCATAATCTGTTTCTCGAAGTTTTAGCTCGGAAGAAAATTAAAACGGCAACCGAATATTAGAGCTACTTAATGAATAAAACTGACAATTATTGCCTGTATTAAGTTTTGAATGTTATTTAAAAGGTAAACACGAAAAATATCGGTATTTTTTCAACATATCAATGTATTAGGGGACAAAACTCGAGATTCCGATTAGTGTCCGCGTTAAAACTACTCAGTCTAAATCTGTGTCAATGTGACGTAGTGCAGGTAAATAAAATATCAATCAATATTGTCGAGCTATTTTGATCAAAATAAACTACTTTTGAGGCAAAATTTATAGCAAATTTGTTTTTCAATATTTATTTTATTGCATTTCGGTCTAATTGACACCAAAAAATTGAGGGTTAAAAAAAATGAGTTTGCCGTAGACAATATGCCTTTAATGGAAAAAGTTGATAAGATCTGATCAGTAGTAAGTAGAGCGATTTTTGATCAAATACTTACGATTATATCTGACACTACTTTCGGAAACTATGTGAAACTCTCAAAACAAACAAAGCGCAATGAACTTGTGTTGAATCAGTCCTGACAGTGGAGTATATATTTTGTGATTTCCAGGGAAGGAATCCTGCTTTAGAAATTTTCGTTAAGACAGATCTGCAGTTTGGCTTCCTTGTTCGAACGTTTTGGTTTTGAGTACTTTTCTTTTTCAACAGTTTTAGAATTCGACCTTCCAATGTTTTAATTTAAATGTTACTGATGAGAGGTTACTCCTTGAAATATCGATACATAGCATATCCAAATAAACCAATTATACCCGCGTTTTGGTATTTGTAATTTTGAAACCACTGGGCGATAACCGCTGCTGGTGGACCATAGGTCCCCGAATGTAATCACAAGCCTGGTCGTCAGACTTGTCTGACACGATTAAACATAAAATGTCTAATATTTTTGTCGCTGAAATTTCCTATTTGAAATTTAAAATTGTATAAAACACCAGGTTTCTTTCCTTGTAATGCACATGGTCGATATCCTTGGTGCTGGATTTGGCTTCCTTTTTCGAGCGTTTTGGTTTTGAGTACTTTTCGTTTTCAACAGTTTTGGAATTCAACCTTCCAATGTTTTGATTTAAATGCTACTGATGAGAGGTTACTCCTTGAAATATCAATATATAGCATATCCAAATTAACCGTCTATACCCGCATTTTGGTATTTGTAATTAAGATTGGCCAAGACATCCGACAACTTATTTGACTTGGACATTTTGCAGATCATGCACATCCCTTTCAAATATAATAAATCTGAACCCTTATCTGATTTCCATAGAAAACTTAACTGTTCTTAGAATACTTGTTACATGGATGAAACATCATCTTCAAACAAAAGTAAGCTTTTCTAAACACTTCTTCGATGCGTCTAAAAAATGAAAATACAATTTCCATAAAAAAATTAGGACTAAATCACTCCCTATAATTTAAAACAAAAGGTTACTACTGACAAACTTGCTTTTAGTGTCTTGGCAGCAGGCTAGGTTTCAAACTATGCTATCTTATAGCAATTGATTTATTTATCAAATTGTTCATGAGTTTCTTGTTTGGAGATTCTCTTCAGATAGTCATCGTTCAATAAAGTCGAAAGAAGCAAAGAGTCAACCAATGAGGCAATCAAACGTCATCAATGACAAAACAGTCTTGTTTGTGACCAAAACCATTTATATTTACCTTCACTTTCGGGTCTTTTTTTTCGAAAAAAAGTTTTACCAAATTATTCAGGGTTTATGTAACTTCATCGAATTGATGATACAGATACATATAATGGGTCTGGTAAAATGTCTTTAGATTTGAATAAATTGGTCATATGATAATTGCACCCTGACTTTAAGATAAAGCATCTATGAATGGTTTTTGTATTTTAATTGTTAGACATTATATTTCCGTTTGAGATGTTCACCAATGACTGGGAAATAAAGGTTATTACAAAATTACCGAACTTGGAAAATCAATCTCAAATGTCCATAAGACGAGACAAAACAAGGAAGACATACCGGCAAAATTGAAGACTGCAATGGTCCTGACTTGGTACAGGTATTTCAAAAGAAATTGTGAGTTAAACCAGGTTTTAAGGCGGGCCAAACCTCCCTCTTCCATTGCGATCTTTGAATCCGGTAGTTGCACAAAACACAACAGGTTTGTGATCACATATCAGGGATGCCAAGGTGATCATCTCAGTACATCAACCAGCCAAACACTAATCAAAGCAAGAACAAACCATTTCGTCTAACATGATATTGAATTTTTCTACCTATGGCTGATAACGAAGAAAGATTTTTTTCAAACGGAACCAGTGGAAATTCATTCAACAAACAAAGACAGTTCAACGGTAGAAGTGACCATTTCAAGAATGGACCACAGCGGAGTCATAACATAGGATCAGCTGAAGCTCTTGTTGCCTCAGGAAATGATCGAAGAAATAATTTGTCGTACTTTGATAAGTGCCGATATTGCCAGCAGAAACACTGGAGCGATGAATGCCCCAAATACAAAACAATTGATGAAAGGAAATCCCAACTGAAGAACTGTTGTTTCAAGTGTCTGAGACCGGGGCACAAATCAAATGATTGCCAAAAGGGCAAAATGTGTATTCATTGTGGTGAGCAAAACACACATCACAGAAGTCTGTGCCCGAAGAAGTTTAGAACAAGGACAGGAAATGCTCATTTCTTAAGTGAGGAGCAGAGTCATGTTTCAAGTCGTATGAATAGTGATGATTCTCAGGACGAAACATGTGAACAACCAGCCGAGAATATGATGATGTCTTCCGGTGAGATTGTTCTGATGCAAACTGCTAAAATTGAGGTAAAAAATCCAATAGCTCCAGTTAAACAGACGACAAGATTACTGTTTGACTGTGGATCGCAGAGATCATACATTTCACAAAATCTAGCTTCAAAACTAAACCTTAAACCGGAGAAAGAAGAAGATATTACAGTAGCGACATTTGCAAGTGACAAACCAAAAACTGTGAAAACGAAATCTACTGAAATGTGTATTAAAATGAATGATGGAAAATTCTTTAAGATTACAGCAAATATTGTCCCTGTTATAAGTGGCCGTGTTCATAGAAGAAGACTTGATGTATCTTCTATTGAGAATGTGAGACAGTACGTGAAAGAAGTTGAATTAGCAGATGACCTTCCGACAAAATGTGAGTCATCTACGGTAGATTTGCTCATTGGAAACGATCATTACTTTGATTTCATCTTAGGACAACGTCTAGAAATTCAGCCGGGATTATATATACTTGCCTCAAAGTTAGGATGGATAATTACAGGAAGAGCGAAGGAAACTGATGAACATGTACAAGAAGAAAGTGGCCTACTTATAATCTCACACACAACTGGTAATTTGAATCATACAAGTGTGTCAAAGAATGATTCGTGTTTGAAATCGCTACCAGATGTCACAGATCTTTGGAATTTAGAATCCATAGGGATAACCGATCAAGTAACAACATCAGATGACTCTAGAGCTATGCAATATTTTAAAGATACGTTGATGTATTCAGAAGGAAGATACTTTGTTAAATGGCCATGGAAGGAAGAGAACTTTCAGTTACCATTGAATAGAGAATTGTCAAGGAATCGCCTAAGATCCTGTATCACAAAAATGAAGAAAAATCCAGAGATGTTAAGGAAGTATGATTCGGTTATTCAAGAGCAGCTTGAGAAAGGGATAGTGGAGAAAGTAGATGATAAACAGCTAGATGGAAATGGCTTAAAGCATTACATACCACACCATGCTGTCATAACACCTCAAAAAACAACTACGAAACTGAGAATAGTATATGATGCATCGGCAAAACCAAATGGTGAATTCAATAGTCTGAATGAGTGTCTTCATCGTGGACCAGTACTTCTAAGGAATCTAATCGGTATCTTCGTTCGCTTTCGACTTCAAAAAATTGCAATAGTTTCGGACATAGAAAAGGCATTCCTTCAGGTTGGATTGCAGGAAAGTGACCGTGATGTAACCAGATTTCTATGGCTAAAAGATTGCAGCAATCCAATTGTTTCCGAAAACAATATACAAGAATATAGGTTTTGCAGAATACCTTTTGGGGTCATATCAAGTCCATTTTTATTAGCAGCTACAGTAGAGAACCATATAGACTCATATCACACACCAATAGCCGAGAAAGTGAAAGATAATATCTATGTTGATAATTTGATTTCTGGATGTGACACCGTGGCAGAGACAATGGAATTTTACAGGGAAACAAAAGATATCTTCAAGGATGCTTCTATGAATCTGAGAGAGTGGGTTTCTAACAGCAATAGTGTTAATGAGTTACTGCCTAGTAATGATAGAAGTGATGTAAGAGAAACTAAAGTGTTAGGTCATATTTGGAATACAGATTTAGATGTGGTCTCAGTGAAACCAGCAAACATTTCTGTCTATTCTGAAAAATCAACAAAGCGAAAAACTCTGACGGAATTAGCTGAAGTGTTCGACCCATTAGGTTTCTTCTCTCCAGTTATCATAAGAGGTAAAATGTTTCTGCAGGAGTTATGGAAACAGAACATTAAGTGGGATGATGAATTATGCGAGGAAGACAAAACAAAGTGGGTAGAAATAAGTGCTGAATTAAAACAAATTTCAGATGTATTGATTCCCAGATGTATAGGAACAGATCCTAAACCCAACTGTGCAAACCATGTCAGGTATCAACTATTGTGTTTTTGTGACGCCTCAGCCAGAGCTTATTCAACTGTGATATACCTACACCAAACATGTACAGATCAAGTAAGATGTAATATGATTTTCTCCAAGTCACGTTTAGCTCCTTTAAAAGGCATGACAATTCCAAGATTGGAGTTGATGGGAGTTCTTATTGGCGTTAGAAGTTTGGACTTCATAAAGACAGAATTAAAGCTAGTGATAGACAATACATACCTATGGACAGATTCTCAGTGTGTATTAAAATGGCTTTCAACGACAAAGAGTATGGAAGTATTTGTGAAAAACAGAGTCCTGGAAATCAAAAGTCATAAAGATGTGAATTTCTTGTATATTTCAACGAAGGAAAACCCAGCAGACATTGCTTCGCGTGGAACTTCAGTGAGTAATCTTAGATCAGATTCAATGTGGTGGCATGGTCCTAAATGGCTTCAAAGTGATACAGACCACTGGAAAGTGGTAAGGTTGGAGGATATTAATCAATGTGCAATTGAAAATGGGAAAAGCGATGTTGAATTCTGTGAAAAAATTAGTGAAAATTCAATGTTTTGTGGAAGAGGAAATGTTACAGAAAGTGAAAATTTTCCATATGGATTAGATATCAAAAGATTCTCATCATATAGAAAGTTGATAAGAGTGACCGCCTGGATTGATAGGTTCATATTAAAGCTGAGAAAACTACCTACAGATAGTGAAAGTTTTCTATCTGCAGAAGAAATAAACAAAGCTGAGAAGAAATGGATATATTGTGTTCAGAGAAATGCCTTTGCTGATGTTTTTCAATCGTTAGTGAATGGTGAAAAGAATAATTTGAAAAGTCAATTAGGACTTTTTGTTGGTGATGATAGTCTTCTTCGTTGCGAAGGTAGATTGAAAAATGCTGAATTGGATGAATGTGCTAAATGTCCCATTCTTCTTCCAAGAGGGGAGTATACTCGACTTCTAGTCGAAAAAGTTCACAAGGAATTGATGCATAGTGGTGTTAATCAAACATTGTGCAAAGTAAGAAAGAAATATTGGATACCTAAAGGAAGAGCAACTGTTCGACAAATTCTTCGCCATTGCACAATATGTAAAAAGTTTGAAGGTGGACCTTTTAGAATGCCAAGTATGGCTCCATATCCGAAGGCAAGGGTTGCAAAGGCTTTGCCATTCCAAGGTACTGGTCTGGATTATCTTGGTCCAGTTTATGTGAAATGTGATAGTGAAAAGAAGAAAAGATGGATTTGCTTATTTACGTGTCTAGTTACTCGAGCCATCCATCTGGAAATAGTGAATGATATGACAACTGAGGAATTTCTATGTGCATTCAGAAGGTTCATTTCTACACGAGGGACACCGAATGAAATCATAAGTGACAACGCAAGTCAATTCAAGTTAGGATGTGATACAATTCATTTAGTATGGACAAATATTTTGAAAAGTGATGAAGTGCAAAGCTATGTGTCAAATTCTGATATTAAGTGGAAATTCAACACGGAACTTGCTCCATGGATGGGCGGATTTTATGAACGTTTAGTTGGACTTGTCAAACGTTGTCTTAGAAAAACCTTAGAAAAACGATGTATTTCAGATGTTCAACTTTCGACTCTGATAAAAGAAATTGAAGCTGTTCTCAATTCAAGACCTTTAGTGTACATTGATGAAGATGTGAATTCAAATGAAATTTTATCACCAAACCATTTTCTCTGTATAAATTCTAAAAACGGAATTCCAGAAATCAACTACGATCTTCAAGATCCGACATACACAATGTATGAAACTTCTAGTGAAAAGATAATCAAGCTGTGGAGAAAGGGTCAAAATCTGTTAAATTCTTTTTGGAAGATCTGGCGTGAAGAATACTTACAAAGTCTAAGAGAGAGAAAGCAGACAGTGTTAAAATCTGGGCGAGTGAAATCATGCATGACTCCAAGTGTTGGGAACGTTGTAATAATCAAGGACGAATTACCAAGAGGAATGTGGAAAATGGGGAGGATTGTAGAATTGATACCCAGCAGTGATGGTGAATTGAGAACTGCCAAAGTACAAATTGCTACAGGAAAGATTATTGGTCGCCCAATTAATTTGTTGTTTCCTTTAGAAATAGATGGTGAAAATGAAAGACTTCAGAATCAAAGTGAGGAGAAAAGTGTTTGTGATTTACAAGATTGTGAAGTGTCAAAAAGACCAGTGCGAAAGGAAGCTGAAAAGGCCAAAAGGAATATCAAAGAACTATTTCGTGATAAGTGTGTCTAAATGATTATTGGATTCTATGGAAAGATTTCAATTATCAGTAACAAAACTCATACAAACATTTCATAGACTAAGTTTATTTTTTCTTTATGTGGGGAGTGTCGTGAACTACAATATATTTACTTTCACGTTACATGTACCTAATTATTATATAATTCTATCTCCGCTCATTGTTGTTAAGTTATATAATTAAATCTCCGCTCATTGTATCTAGAGTTATATAATTGTATCTCCGTTCATTGTATATTTTCTCCTTTCATTGTGTTTCTTTTGTTTAAATGAACAATGTTATTTCGTGCAACGGAGTAAACGGAGCAATATTTTAGTATATAAAGAGAATTTGAATTGTAATTCAGATATAGGGCAATTTAGATGTAAAACAAATATGACGTTCTGAGAATAAATTATGTAAGTGTTGAATAGTGTTTGTTTGATTCTGCCATTTGATATAACAAAGAAAAGGGACTTCACAACAGATCGTATGAGACGTATTTTCTTAAAACCTTGGTCTAATAGTCGGTTACGGAGAAAGCGGTGTCGGATAAAAAAATGACAAATGCGTACAAGCCCTGGCATATCGAATTAGTTGTGAAATATAGACACCGTATGCAGGTGACATTGGTATGTTACTTTCTGAAGAGATCTTGTCATTCTCCGGTGCAATGGTAAATTTTAATTTTTATCTAAACCCTGAGGTTCTTCCTATCCAGGACAAAGGTTGTGTATCTTAGTTTTAATTGGTTCCCTATTCGGTATTTTGGTTTTTTTTGTTCTGTGCTCTGCATAATCATATAGTGTTCGGGTTTTCACTATTTTTGGTAGAGCACATCTGATGAGTCTTGAATAGACGAAACGTGTGTCAGGCGTTGCAAAATTTATTGTCTGGTACTTTGTTCTTATTTAAATTTCAAACACCCGTGAAGGTTAGCGTTGCTGGTGGAGTTAAAATTCCCGAGGAAAGTCAGCTGCGGCACCACCGTTTTTGAGTTGGAGAACACATCAAAACTATAAATTGCTCGTTTAAGTTTCAAAATTGTCTAAACCCCAAGGTTCTTCCTTCCCAAGACATGGGTTGATGATCTTAGTTATACTTTGGTTACCCAATTCGGTATATTGGTTTAATTGTTCTATGTTTTCCATGATCATATAGTGTTTGGCTATTCAAAAGTTTTGGTAGAGCAACCGTGAGTTGTTTAGAATGGGAACGCACTTCTGGTGGATGGAACTTTGTTGTCATTTTAATTTGTACAATTGTATCTGATACGTATTTCAGTTAAAAAGTTGTTTAAAAACAAGAAAAGCTAAGACCAAACATAAAACCAAACCAACAAACTCATGTCATATCTGTGACGCCCCAGTCATCGGAGGGTAAGTTTGTGTATTACGCCCTTGTTACACGTTGTAGGCAATTTAAAGACTATGGACATGAAAAGGATGATGAAATAAACAGAAAATGGGGATGAAAAATATGGGACTGGGATGGATGACAAAGAAACAGTAAAATGTGAAGACATTCGTGGTTACAGATTTTATACGAGCATGATTTTTGTGAATTGTGGCACTTTCCACACCCGGTGACCCACTCTAGTCAGCAGTAAGGCTTCCTGTATTTTTACATGAAAATATCATCAAAAGAGGACCAGCACATTCATCTACCTAGGACAAACACATTGGTGTCTACGTAGGTGATCGCTAACCCGAAGACAAGATACGGACATGAAACTTCAAAACTAACAAAATGTATTGTAATACCGCACGGTCACGACTCTGGCGGGCTAGTCGTGTGTAATCTCAAGTGGGAAACAAAGAGATCCTCTCAAAAACAAACCGTATCGTACACGTAACGATCAACATTTGTGTTTGCTGTTGCAAGACATGTATTAAACTATATATATATTTATTTTATAAAACATTCGTTAATGACTTAATTTTTGAAGATTCTGGTAAACACGGTTACTATTCAGATGTAAATTATTAAAATGAAAGGTTACAATAATTTCGTGTGACTGGATCAAAAGACTTTAAAATATAGATACACTTAATAGTTTTGTTATAAATTTTATGCATTAGAATAAAATTATACAGAAGAACTGATCATTTACTATAGAATTCCTTGACATATAAATTAAGACCATGCGAGGTAACTGCAACGAACGTAAATAACGGTCTCTGGTTTATGTAATTATTTACCATTTAAGACGGGAAAAGTTGTAAAGATCTGATCTGTCGTAAGCAAAATGATAATTGATCATATCTGATACTACTTTTTGGAACTAAGAAAGCAAATGGAATCATACACGTGTCGGGTCAGTCGTGACAGTATCAACGTACGACCACAGGATAGTAAATGTATAGATTATTTCATGGTATTGCTTATATCTAATTCTTTATCAGTCTTAGGGTTTTATATCAGCCCGAGAGCCGAATACCTCGAGGGATGATATATTCACGAGGTCTGATAAAGGGTTAGATATAAACAATGCCTATATTTTTATTTTTAAACAAATATTTTATTCATACGTTATAAAAACTACACCAAACAGATTGTGATAAACAACATATTAAACATGAGTTATTTTTACACTTTTCCTTAAATAGGATGACCCAAAATGATACTGTAAGAAACGACATTTAGTGTTATATTAAACGTTTTAGAGTTTTTAGTTAAACATCTTTGCATCAGTATCAATTTCAGAGGATTGAACAATTTCGTCTGCCCTTTTGGACTTTTGACATTCGGATGCCCCATTAGTACCTCTGCTTCTTCAAGAGAAGGGACCTAGATAAAAAAAATGTAATTTTCGAGCAGACAGACCTGTGGTAAAAGAGGTCAAGACGTTCAAACCCTAATTGTGTCTTAACAAATCTTAACCTGCGACTTATTTCCATAATATGGAGTAGGCATTGCCTAAATGCGAGCATAGCTAAAAGGAACTACGTTTTGTTTATATAATGTATTTGGGGCGAGATGGTATGAGGCGATTAATCTTCGAGACACGTTAGTTTCGTACGTGCATATAACCAAGACGCAACGAGCAGCTTATGTGTATTTATTATTTTAAGAAAATTATTTTCTTGTAAAAAGCGCAATTTATTATCTTTTTTAAGCATTATTTCTTTTCTTATAAATTAATTTAACATTCACTCCGGTTCTGTAAAAATAATAACCCTTTCCGGACCATAAAAAATCTAAATCAGCATTAGCAAATTTCTCGCGGAAACAAATACCGTAGAGCTCTCCGCTCGAGCGGGCACTTCGTGCCCGCTTGTGAGCTATGCTCGCTATAAAATGTATCTACTTTGGTGGTACATGTTAAATGGATGAAACATTACCCTCAAACAAAAGTAAGCTTTTTAAAAACTACCGTTGCGATCTTCAATTTTCTGGTGTGTTTTCCTTGTTTTGTTTTTTGTAATGAACATTTGAGATTGATCCTACATCTTCAGCAATTTTGTTATTTCCTTTAATTATAAAACACTGCACCGTTGCCAACGCTTAAACTAAATTCAGTAGAGAAATCTAATAGCAGAACTCTGAATGTCTTCCATACATTTTTTAAGTGATGATCCTGTTTTTGTCAGACGCTGTGTGAAGGGAATCATAAAATATTCCACAAACCATAGGATAATTTAACAGATCAGTTACAGATGAAGTATTCAACACAATTAGTGCCATTTGGATACGATACTAGAATAGAAAATAATGAGATGTGGAATAAGTGTACACGACACAACCTACAATATAAAGGACAATTTAAACATTCCACAATGGAAAACAGCCAGCAGCCTTCAATGTGATCGCTGCTCGCTGTTTTTCAATTGGCCCTGGATTGAAAATTAACTACATATGATTCAAGCTCAATCTTTAAGTGCAATGAAATAACCTCTTCTTGAGAAAAACGATTAACATAAATTCGACGAAATGCAAACATAAGCTTTGATAAAGATTCCTGGCTGAGGACTGTCACATTTAAATTGTGGCGGGGTTAAAATAAGCAGAGGCACCAAAGGGGCATTCGAGTGTCAAAAGTCCGAAAAGGTAACGACAAAACCGGTAAACATAAACAAGAACAGCACAAGGAAACACAAAACATAAAAACAACCGAACAGAAATACACAACGCGAACTCAAGTCGTAACAAGAGTGAACTCGGGTGCTCCGGAAGAGTAAGCGGTTCCTGCCTGCTATAGCACACCAGCCGCGTTGCCAATTTCCAATTCAGTGTGTCAAATCCGGTAAAGGAAGACAAAACAAAACCCTATGACAAACCAACATCTGCACTCATCTGAGAGATAGAAATCACATATTTATCTATGAGTACATGGTGTCTACCGTAAAATTTCTTGAGTAAAGACAGCAACCGAGGAGCAACATTACCCTGTGTTAGCAATTTCTGTGTCAAACGTGACGCTCTGCCAAGGAAATCGATGTAATTCCCACAAGCTCTAGAGTAACGAATCAATTGTGATACGTAAACTCCATAAGCTGGAGCGGACGGAATGTTGCTACACACGAAGGGAAAGTTGACGATTGGGAAGTTGAAGTCATCACGTTTGTCATAGAGCTTTGTTGATAGTTTTCCTTGAGAGTCTATTTCGAGATGTAGATCTAAATATGAAGCAGACTTCCTAGAATCCGTTGTGTCCTTTATCTCAAGTTCCGGGGGATATATGAGATGGATAAAGTCACCAAATCGAGAATTGTTCAGTGAAAGGACATCATCAATATAACGGAACGTGAGGTTAAAAGAGAGAGCTAGTCTACGATCTTTTTTGTCTAGAAAAGATTGTAAGAAGTCTGCTTCATATGAATGAAGAAACAAATCAGCAAGCAAAGGTGCACAATTGGTGCCCATTGGAATCCCTATTGTTTGCTGAAAAACACGTCCACCAAACTGAACAAATATGTTGTCTATAAGAAAGTTGAGCATGTCGATTATTTGATCTTCTGTAAATTTGTTCTTACTTTTAGACTCATTAATGGCGAAGTAAGTCTTATTATAACCGACTACCAGATATTTGTACCTGCGTTTTCCATTCTTTTTGAAAAAGCTGCGTTTAATCAGCTGTGCCAATCGTGACTTGAGTTGTTCATGTGGAATAGAAGTGTAAAGTGTGGAGAAATCGAAAGTCTTGATGCTGTTGCAAGATGAAACTGATTTAGAGTTAAGAATCTCCATCAGTTCTTTCGAATTCTTCAGGATCCACATTTGATCGACACCATTTCTAGAATAACAACAATCGTAATATTTCTGGAGGCCGGATTTTATTGCCGTCAGTATTGAGGTCAACAGGACTGAAAGAGGTTTAGTGGTACATTTCGATGACCCTGCAATGAAGCGCTGTTTGTATGGATTTTTATGTAATTTAGGAATCCAATACAGGGATGGAATGTCATCATTGTCAGCACCAACAGAGAGCCCGAAGGAGGAAATGACAGATTTATGATTGTCAATAATTTCCTCCTTAGACAATGTTGTAGCTGTGTACGTGCTGCTATTGTTGGTACAGCTAACCCCTAATTCAACTGTCAAGCACTCAATATAGTGTTTCTTGCACACAAAAATGATGTTATTTGGTGCTTTGTCTGCAGGTACAACAACATATTTGTCGTGTAAGGTGGACAGTGTTTTTGCAACATCAGCGTTGTTAAATATGGATGTTGCTTTGGTGCTCATTGAGCTCTTCAAAGAATTAATTCGTTTCAAAATCAATAACCTCACAGCTTTAACCCACTCTGACAAAACGTCCGTTTCTTTCTCCTGTTCTTTCTTGGCCCATTTTCTGGCATAGTCTTCAACTGAATCCATAATTGTTTTAAAATTATGGTTCCAGTTGATACATCTAGGCTCACGGTATTTTGGTCCTTTAGCCAAAACATCGCGACGTAAGTCATTTTCCACGATGTTTAGGTCACCAGTTATAACGTGGCCAGAGGGACTATAATTGAATAGGGACTTTTCACAAGAACAGTCTGGAGGTTTTGCTTTGAGGTCATTGATTTGGAAATCCCGCAACACTCGTTTGTAGTTGAAGACCTTGGGTGCAATAGTGGAAGTATAGGTATAAGAGATGATTGAAATACTTTTATCTTTGAAATAAGGAGGAATATGTGCCGTAACAGAAATATGATGTAGAGTATTTCTTAAATTTATGGCATCTAAACCTTTGTTTAAAAAGGGTAGTGAGAGAAAAGAACGGTTGTCTTTGTTGTTTTCGTGTAGAACTCCAACAGGTTTGAATAAGCGGTTGTAACCGATATCAAGCACAATAGCGGTTAGTCGGTAAAGGTTGGAATTTGGGTCAGTGACTGTATTTTCAAGACATTCTATATATAAGGTATTAAGTTTTGAAAGGGGTATAGAATACAACTTGGTGCGAATGTGATGAATCCCTAGTGGTTTTTGGACATACGGTAGCAATCCGGTAATGGTAACATCGCAAAGCTTTGGTGCATTGTATTTACGATGACCACGACTGCGTTTCCGTCTTTCTGTTATTTCAAAGAGATTCATCACATTCATATCATTGCATCTAGGGCTAGACAAATTACCTATACTTCCAACATTATCGTTGCACCCGTAAGGTAGTGCGGTCCCCAGTCGTCTAATCCAGAACTCTTCTCTCTCCCTACGAAAAGGTGTACTCAATGTGGGATTGTTTGTAGAATGGTAAATTTTTTTCTAGAATGCGAACTTTAAGGGACAAAATGGAATGGTCTGGTTGGTTAAAATGTCGGTAGACAAAAGGAAAACTGTCGTTGTTGACACCCGACCTGTCTCCCTTTTGTCTCACCAACATAAATCAATCCACAAAGCGTGCATTCTAGTCCGTAAATTAGGTTGGAAGATGTGCAATTTAAATCATCCCAACTGTAAATGTTATATGATCGATTGGTTAAATTGCTCTTAACTTGAGTGTCAGTGATCAAGATATTACAGGTTTTACAATTTTTAATTCCACATTTACTGACCGTGCAATGGGATTTAACATTTTCAAAATCTAAGACGTCTTCCAAAAGTACGGAGCATGGTTTGATGTTATTATTCGAATCTAAGTTTTTATATTGGAGTTCTGGATTTTCAGACTGGGTATATGAAATCTTTGACGAAACTGGGGTATTTTGGACACCTATATTACGAAACTAGTTTTTTGGTGCCAACCTGCCCCCTATTGATAATCAATAACAAAGCACAGCACATGGTCGATATCCTCGGTGCTGGATTTGGCTTCCTTGTTCGAAAGTTTTGGTTTTGAGTACTTTTCGTTTCAACAGTTTTGGAATTTGACCTTCCAATGTTTTGATTCAAATGCTACTGATGAGAGGTTACTCCTTGAAATATCGATATATAGCATATCCAGATTAACCGTTTATACCCGCGTTTTTGGTATTTGTAATTTTGAAACCACTGGGTGATAACCGCTGCTGGTGGACCAGAGGTTCCCGAGGGTAATCACAAGCCTGGTCGTCAGACTTGTCTGACACGATTTACCATAAAATTTCTAATTTATTTGTCGCTGAAATTTCCGCTTTTTAAATTCAAAATTGTTTAAAACACCAGGTTTCTTTCCTTGTAATGCACATGGTCGATATCCTCGGTGCTGGATTTGGCTTCCTTGTTCGAAAGTTTTGGTTTTGAGTACTTTTCTTTTCAACAGTTTTGGAATTTGACCTTCCAATGTTTTGATTCAAATGCTACTGATGAGAGGTTACTCCTTGAAATATCGATATATAGCATATCCAGATTAACCGTTTATACCCGCGTTTTTTGGTATTTGTAATTTTAACAAACTAACACACAGTAAACATCAATCGATAAAAGTTCAATTCAACAAGAGAGAACCTGTGACAAAAGGACAACAAGAAATTAAAGGGGTGTAGAGATATTAAAAACGAAAGAATATGGAATATGTGCCAAAAAGACACGATCCACATATTGAAATGATTTTGATAAATGTGCAACAGCAAAATTTCACTGCGTGTGAAGCGCTTTTCTGGATTAACCTTCATACTTTCTTGAGAACACTCGAAGTTACTGACAGCTAGCTAAGAAGCATCTATCGACTGATGTAAAAATCAAGTATGTTGATTTTAGTTTTATGTTAAAATAATACGTCCAACAGGTTGTACAAGCATGCTGTTATAAAAAGTTGAGCATTTAATTTTTTAGAAAAAACTCAAAAATTTCAAATTTTAGAATAAAAATCACTTTTACTTGCTATTGCCTCATTTATGAAAACAATTTTATCGTAACCAGCATCATTTAACATTGGTATGTAGCTTCATTTTTCCGTTATTGTGGTAAAAATAAATAAATTTCAAATCCAAGGTTAAAATAATTTGACGTAACTGGAATACAAGGACCATAAAATATAGATACATTTAATAGGTGTGTTACAATTTCTATACAATAGCAGTATACATATGAACTGATCATTAGATATAGAGTTGCACCTTGACTTTTACATAAGCACCATACAAGGTTATTTAATTGTTGAACATTAAAATTCCATTTGAGATATTCACCTGGTTGAGATCAGATCAGTCTTAAGTAGAATGATATTTGATCTATTAGGTACAAAATATACTTCATTAAAGTCCACTACATTAGGAAAAGTAATTGTGGAAACTAAGAACCCCATCAAAACAAACAAAGCCTTTCGTACACGTGAGGGATAAGTGAATGAGTCAAAAGTTCGTATCGAAAATTACAGTACCCAGGAGTATGGTTATTTCAAGAATGGATGTCCTGGGTAAGACCGTGGGTGGGGGTTTTGGGGTTTGGTAATTTCTACTTTAACTGTAACAGTTACATAAGGGAATTTGGTTCTAAAATGTACTTACTAAGGCTGAAAAAGTAAATGACAAGGTGTAACAACA
Organism: Arcuatula senhousia; assembly: GCA_963971305.1. NCBI lineage: Eukaryota > Metazoa > Mollusca > Bivalvia > Mytilida > Mytilidae > Arcuatula > Arcuatula senhousia. The sequence goes on from OZ020310.1 coordinate 56,978,683, forward strand.
AATCACTTCAAATTTTGTACTAGCAAATTCCGAGGAAATTATTAGGGGTCTGGTACAATAACAATGAAAAAAACATATAGAAATAGTCAAACCATGGAAGTAAGAGTTAGATTATATTACTTCCATGCATGGTAAAACCATTCTTTATTTTTTGTTCACGCTTAATGGCGTTTATATCAATTTGATTATTTTTGTTTTCAAAAAACAAATATTCTCATCGGGTTGATTCATTGTTCAAAATCATACCTTTATCATACAATATCATTTAAAGTTTAATCGAGTTAAATCAACAAATGTGTTTCCCATAATAATTTCAAAAATCTTCCATTCAATGCAAAATGAAAATATAAAATATTTAATTAGAGAATACCATATCAAGCCCTTAAATACATGACGAAGCAAAATCAAACTTATCTAAATTTCAATAAAGTCTTAAGTTAACCAATCCATACGAATTTTTCAAAGTCTACTGGTAAGATACCTTTGGACAGGTAACATTTCCAGTTCTTATATATATTGGACAAATGCTTATGCTGCATACCAAATATCATGAGGCCATAGGTAAAACATATAGTATTTGATAACTTTCACCACCGACCGCCGCCACCGTTTTGTGAAAAAAATGTCAAATCAGAAAACTTATTAGGTAAAACTACATTATCAATCATATGAGCAACTATACATTGAAAAACGACAAAGCCGCAAGCAGTGCATGCCAAGTCTGGTAGCTTCAAATGCTCTGAAAAAGAGAGAGGGTTTAAAAGTTTTCTTAATATGTAAGCTTGAAAAAATATGAATATAATATAAAGACAGTCTTATTGATTGTGGAAATGAAATAACAATTAAGTTAAAAGATAGAAAATAGCAAAGACATAACAAAATATTTCCTATCCAAAATTGCATAACTTAGGGTGGAGATCATAAAGTAACATCAAGTCAAAGTGAGATTACACAAACAATTTTACCATGTGATATTGGAAGAAGCAAAGGTGTACCAAAAGGCCATCAAATTGCCCTAATCCGCAACAAAACAAACACAAAACAAACAAAAACACATATTTCAACCAAACCACAATCAGTAACGTGAAATCTAGTCACAATAACAGTGAAGTCAGGTGCTCCAGGGGAGTACGCAGTTCCTGCTCGCTTTTGTGCAACCGTCAGTAAAAAATAAATTGCCAGTTATAATATTACAAAAAAGGTTCACACAATAAATTTTGCTAGGCCTGGCATGTGTTTCGTCTATTCAGAACTCATCAGAAGCGCTCTATGCAAAATATTGGAAAAAAAACCAAAACACTATAGGATTATGAAAAGCATAGAACAATAAGACCACAACTATCGGACCGGGGAACCAAATTATATCTAAGATCATCAGCCTAACCTTAGGGGGTTAGATAATTTTGAATTTTACACGGATAGTTTATAAGAGAGAAGCAAATATGTACCAAAGGGGTAATCAGTACCAAAAACCGTAAAGACGAAGACAAAACCGGTAGACAAAAAATCATCATAACAAAACAAACCACATAACAACATAAAGCACACACACACACATAACAACAAAACCGCATTCAGCAATGTGAACTCAAGTCGAAACGAGAGTGAACTCAGGTGCTCCGGAAGAGTAAGCAGTTCCTGCTTGCTATAGCATACCCGTCACGTTGCCAAAGATCGATTTAGTGTTTGGTCAAATCCGGAAAAGATGACATTACAAAACTCTATGTCAAACCAACATCTGTGCTCATCTGAGAGATAGAAATCCCGTATTTGTATACAAGCACATGATGTCTTCCGTAAAATTTCTTGAGTGATGACAACAACCTAGGAGCAACGTGCCCCTTTGTTAAGAATTTGCTTGTCAGCCGTGTAGCTCTATCAAGGAAGTCGTTGTACTCCCAACATGCTCTGGAATAACGAATCAAATGTGATACGTAAACTCCATCTGCTGGAGCGGACGGAATGTTGGTACACAGAAAGGGAAAGTTAAATATTGTAAAATTGAAGTCATCATGTTTATCATAGAGCTTTGTACAAAGCCTTCCTAGTGTGTCAATTTCGAGAAATAGATCCAAATATGAAGCGGACCTCCTAGAATCTGTAGTGTCCTTTATCTCAAGTTCCTTCGGATATATAAAGTGTAAATAGTCACCAAATCGAGGATTGTTTAGTGAAAGGACATCATCAATATAGCGAAATGTGAGATTGAAGGATATAGCAAGTTTGCAGTCCTTTTTGTCTGGAAGTGGTTGTAAGAAGTCCGCTTCATATGAATGAAGAAACAAATCGGCAAGCAATGGTGCACAATTTGTGCCCCTTGGGATACCTATTGTCTGTAAAACACGTCCACCAAACTGTACAAATATGTTGCCGATTAATACGTTGAGCATTTCTATTATTTGATCTTCTGTAAATTTGTTTTTCTTGCTAGAATCTTGGATGGCAAAGTAAGTCTTTTTATAACCGACTACCAAATACTTGTACCTGCGTTTTCCGTTATTTTTGATAAAGCTACGTTTAATCAGCTGTGCCAAACGAGATTTTAATTGTGAATGTGGATTCTTGTTTAAGAAGGGGGTCTATCTGTGACTATTTCAGGGCTGGATTTGAATTATATGCATATTATTTAGACCATGGGCCAATTGCATAACCGCGAGCAGTGCCAAATGGCCTCGTTGAAGGCTGCTGGCGGTTGTCCATTGTGGTTTTTCTAAATTGCCGTTTAATTGTGGGCTGTGTCGCGTACACTTATTCCACATCTCTTTATTTTCTATTGAAGTATATAATGAAGAGAAATCAAAAGTTTTAATGCTATTACATGATGAAAATGACTAAGAATGGAGATTTTCCATCAGTTCTTTAGAATTTTTGAGAATCCACATTTGATCGACGCCATTTCTAGAGTTACAAGAATCAAAATACTTTTGAAGACTTGATTTTATTGCCGTCAATATTGATGTTAATAAAACTGAAAGAGGCTTAGTTGTACATTTGGATGACCCAGCAATAAATCGTTGCTTGTATGGCGTTTTATGTAACTTTGGAATCAAATACCAGGATGGGACGTCATCGTTCTTTTTGTCAACAGAAATACAAAAGGAAGAAATGACAGAATTTTGATTGTTGATTATTTCCTCCTTTGACAGTGTTGTTGCTGTATATGTGGTGTTTTTGCTAGTACAACCAACCCCTAATTCAGCTGTTAAACAATCAATATAGTGTCTTTTGCATACAAAAATGATGTTGTTAGGCGCTTTATCGGAAGGTACGACAACATATTAGTCATGTAAGGTGGACAATGTCTTCGCAACATCAGGGTTGTTGAAAATAGATGTTGCCTTGCTGCTCATCGACCTTTCAAAGAGTTAATTCTTTTCAAAACCAACGACTTCACAGACTTTACCCACTCAGTAAGAACATCGCTTTCTTTTTCATGTTCTTTTTTGGCCCATTTTCTGGCAAAGTCTTCAACTGAATCCATAATTGTTTTGAAATCTTGGTTCCAGTTGATTGCTCTAGGCTCACGATATTTTGGTTCTTTGGCCAAAACATCGCGGTCTGGTACAATAACAATTAAAACATCTTATAGACATAGTCAAACAAAGGAAGTAAGGGTAAGATTATATTACTTCCATGCATGGTAAAACCATTTTTTGAATTTTTGTTCATGCTTAATGGCGTTTATATCAATTTGATTATTTTTTTTTCAAAAAAAACCAAATATTCTCATCGGGTTGTTTAATTGTTCAAAATCATACCTTTATCATACCATATCATTTATCGTTTAATCGAGTTAAATCAACAAATGTGTTCCCCATAATAATTTCAAAAATCTTCCATTCAAAAAATGAAAATATAAAATATTTAATTAGAGAATACCATTATATTTAATTAGAGAATACCATATCAAGCCCTTAAATACATGACAAAGCAAAATCAAACTTATCTAAATTTTAATACAGTCTTAAGTTAACCAATCCATACGAGTTTTTCAAAGTCTACTGGTAAGATACCTTTGGACAGGTAACATTTTTGAGTTGGAGAATACATCAAAGCTTTAAATTATCCGTCTAAATTTCAAAATTGTCTAAACCCTAAGATTCTTCCTACCCCAGACATAGGTTGAATATCTTGGTAATAATTTGGTTCACCAGTTTGGTATTTTTTGTTATAATGTTCTATGCTCCTCATATTCATGCAGTGTTTGGCACTTTCAATTTTTTTGGTAGAGCGCCTCTGATGGGTCTTGAATAGACGAAACGCGCGTCAGGCGTAGCAAAATTAATTGTCTGGAACTTTGTTGTCATTTGTATTTCGAACAAACGTGAAGGTTAACACTGCTGGTGGAGTTTAAATTCCCCGAGGTTAGCCCGCTCCGGCACCAACACTTTTGAGTTGGAGAATACACCAAAGCTTTAAATTATCCGTCTAAATTTCAAAATTGTCTAAACCCTAAGATTCTTCCTACCCCAGACATAGGTTGAATATCTTGGTAATAATTTGGTTCCCCAGTTTGGTATTGTTGGTTATACTGTTCTATGCTCCTCATATTCATGCAGTGTTTGGCACTTTCAATTTTTTTGGTAGAGCGCCTCTGATGAGTCTTGAATAGACGAAACGCGCGTCAGGCGTAGCAAAATTTATTGTCTGGAACTTTGTTGTCATTTGTATTTCGAACAAACGTGAAGGTTAACACTGCTGGTGGAGTTTAAATTCCCCGAGGTTAGCCCGCTCCGGCACCAACTCTTTTGAGTTGGAGAATACATCAAAGCTTTAAATTATCCGTCTAAATTTCAAAATTGTCTAAACCCTAAGATTCTTCCTACCCCAGACATAGGTTGAATATCTTGGTATTAATTTGGTTCCCCAGTTTGGTATTTTTGGTAATACTGTTCTATGCTCCTCATATTCATGCAGTGTTTGGCTTTTTCAATCAATTTTTTGGTAGAGCGCCTCTGATGAGTCTTGATGACGAAACGCGCGTCAGGCGTAGCAAAATTTATTGTCTGGAACTTTGTTGTCATTTGTATTTCGAACAAACGTGAAGGTTTACACTGCTGGTGGAGTTTAAATTCCCCGAGGTTAGCCCGCTCCGGCACCAACACTTTTGAGTTGGAGAATACATCAAAGCTTTAAATTATCCGTCTAAATTTCAAAATTGTCTAAACCCTAAGATTCTTCCTACCCCAGACATAGGTTGAATATCTTGGTAATAATTTGGTTCACCAGTTTGGTATTTTTTGTTATACTGTTCTATGCTCCTCATATTCATGCAGTGTTTGGCACTTTCAATTTTTTTGGTAGAGCGCCTCTGATGGGTCTTGAATAGACGAAACGCGCGTCAGGCGTAGCAAAATTAATTGTCTGGAACTTTGTTGTCATTTGTATTTCGAACAAACGTGAAGGTTAACACTGCTGGTGGAGTTTAAATTCCCCGAGGTTAGCCCGCTCCGGCACCAACACTTTTGAGTTGGAGAATACACCAAAGCTTTAAATTATCCGTCTAAATTTCAAAATTGTCTAAACCCTAAGATTCTTCCTACCCCAGACATAGGTTGAATATCTTGGTAATAATTTGGTTCCCCAGTTTGGTATTTTTGGTTATACTGTTCTATGCTCCTCATATTCATGCAGTGTTTGGCACTTTCAATTTTTTTTGGAAGAGTGCTTCTGATGAGTCATAGACTAAACGCGCGTCAGGCGTAGCAAAATTTATGGTCTGGAACTTTGTTGTCATTTGTATTTCGAACAAACGTGAAGGTTAACACTGCTGGTGGAGTTTAAATTCCCCGAGGTTAGCCCGCTCCGGCACCAACACTTTTGAGTTGGAGAATACATCAAAGCTTTAAATTATCCGTCTAAATTTCAAAATTGTCTAAACCCTAAGATTCTTCCTACCCCAGACATAGGTTGAATATCTTGGTAATAATTTGGTTCCCCAGTTTGGTATTTTTGGTTATACTGTTCTATGCTCCTCATATTCATGCAGTGTTTGGCACTTTCAATTTTTTTGGTAGAGCGCCTCTGATGAGTCTTGAATAGACGAAACGCGCGTCAGGCGTAGCAAAATTTATTGTCTGGAACTTTGTTGTCATTTGTATTTCGAACAAACGTGAAGGTTAACACTGCTGGTGGAGTTTAAATTCCCCGAGGTTAGCCCGCTCCGGCACCAACTCTTTTGAGTTGGAGAATACATCAAAGCTTTAAATTATCCGTCTAAATTTCAAAATTGTCTAAACCCTAAGATTCTTCCTACCCCAGACATAGGTTGAATATCTTGGTATTAATTTGGTTCCCCAGTTTGGTATTTTTGGTAATACTGTTCTATGCTCCTCATATTCATGCAGTGTTTGGCTTTTTCAATCAATTTTTTGGTAGAGCGCCTCTGATGAGTCTTGATGACGAAACGCGCGTCAGGCGTAGCAAAATTTATTGTCTGGAACTTTGTTGTCATTTGTATTTCGAACAAACGTGAAGGTTAACACTGCTGGTGGAGTTTAAATTCCCCGAGGTTAGCCCGCTCCGGCACCAACACTTTTGAGTTGGAGAATACATCAAAGCTTTAAATTATCCGTCTAAATTTCAAAATTGTCTAAACCCTAAGATTCTTCCTACCCCAGACATAGGTTGAATATCTTGGTAATAATTTGGTTCACCAGTTTGGTATTTTTTGTTATACTGTTCTATGCTCCTCATATTCATGCAGTGTTTGGCACTTTCAATTTTTTTGGTAGAGCGCCTCTGATGGGTCTTGAATAGACGAAACGCGCGTCAGGCGTAGCAAAATTAATTGTCTGGAACTTTGTTGTCATTTGTATTTCGAACAAACGTGAAGGTTAACACTGCTGGTGGAGTTTAAATTCCCCGAGGTTAGCCCGCTCCGGCACCAACACGTTTGAGTTGGAGAATACACCAAAGCTTTAAATTATCCGTCTAAATTTCAAAATTGTCTAAACCCTAAGATTCTTCCTACCCCAGACATAGGTTGAATATCTTGGTAATAATTTGGTTCCCCAGTTTGGTATTTTTGGTTATACTGTTCTATGCTCCTCATATTCATGCAGTGTTTGGCACTTTCAATTTTTTTTGGAAGAGTGCTTCTGATGAGTCATAGACTAAACGCGCGTCAGGCGTAGCAAAATTTATGGTCTGGAACTTTGTTGTCATTTGTATTTCGAACAAACGTGAAGGTTAACACTGCTGGTGGAGTTTAAATTCCCCGAGGTTAGCCCGCTCCGGCACCAACACTTTTGAGTTGGAGAATACATCAAAGCTTTAAATTATCCGTCTAAATTTCAAAATTGTCTAAACCCTAAGATTCTTCCTACCCCAGACATAGGTTGAATATCTTGGTAATAATTTGGTTCCCCAGTTTGGTATTTTTGGTTATACTGTTCTATGCTCCTCATATTCATGCAGTGTTTGGCACTTTCAATTTTTTTGGTAGAGCGCCTCTGATGAGTCTTGAATAGACGAAACGCGCGTCAGGCGTAGCAAAATTTATTGTCTGGAACTTTGTTGTCATTTGTATTTCGAACAAACGTGAAGGTTAACACTGCTGGTGGAGTTTAAATTCCCCGAGGTTAGCCCGCTCCGGCACCAACTCTTTTGAGTTGGAGAATACATCAAAGCTTTAAATTATCCGTCTAAATTTCAAAATTGTCTAAACCCTAAGATTCTTCCTACCCCAGACATAGGTTGAATATCTTGGTATTAATTTGGTTCCCCAGTTTGGTATTTTTGGTAATACTGTTCTATGCTCCTCATATTCATGCAGTGTTTGGCTTTTTCAATCAATTTTTTGGTAGAGCGCCTCTGATGAGTCTTGAATAGACGAAACGCGCGTCAGGCGTAGCAAAATTTATTGTCTGGAACTTTGTTGTCATTTGTATTTCGAACAAACGTGAAGGTTAACACTGCTGGTGGAGTTTAAATTCCCCGAGGTTAGCCCGCTCCGGCACCAACACTTTTGAGTTGGAGAATACATCAAAGCTTTAAATTATCCGTCTAAATTTCAAAATTGTCTAAACCCTAAGATTCTTCCTACCCCAGACATAGGTTGAATATCTTGGTAATAATTTGGTTCACCAGTTTGGTATTTTTTGTTATACTGTTCTATGCTCCTCATATTCATGCAGTGTTTGGCACTTTCAATTTTTTTGGTAGAGCGCCTCTGATGGGTCTTGAATAGACGAAACGCGCGTCAGGCGTAGCAAAATTAATTGTCTGGAACTTTGTTGTCATTTGTATTTCGAACAAACGTGAAGGTTAACACTGCTGGTGGAGTTTAAATTCCCCGAGGTTAGCCCGCTCCGGCACCAACACTTTTGAGTTGGAGAATACACCAAAGCTTTAAATTATCCGTCTAAATTTCAAAATTGTCTAAACCCTAAGATTCTTCCTACCCCAGACATAGGTTGAATATCTTGGTAATAATTTGGTTCCCCAGTTTGGTATTTTTGGTTATACTGTTCTATGCTCCTCATATTCATGCAGTGTTTGGCACTTTCAAGTTTTTTTGGAAGAGTGCTTCTGATGAGTCAAAGACTAAACGCGCGTCAGGCGTAGCAAAATTTATGGTCTGGAACTTTGTTGTCATTTGTATTTCGAACAAACGTGAAGGTTAACACTGCTGGTGGAGTTTAAATTCCCCGAGGTTAGCCCGCTCCGGCACCAACACTTTTGAGTTGGAGAATACATCAAAGCTTTAAATTATCCGTCTAAATTTCAAAATTGTCTAAACCCTAAGATTCTTCCTACCCCAGACATAGGTTGAATATCTTGGTAATAATTTGGTTCCCCAGTTTGGTATTTTTGGTTATACTGTTCTATGCTCCTCATATTCATGTAGTGTTTGGCACTTTCAATTTTTTTTGGTAGAGGGCCTCTGATGAGTCTTGAATAGACGAAACGCGCGTCAGGCGTAGCAAAATTTATTGTCTGGAACTTTGTTGTCATTTGTATTTCGAACAAACGTGAAGGTTAACACTGCTGGTGGAGTTTAAATTCCCCGAGGTTAGCCCGCTCCGGCACCAACACTTTTGAGTTGGAGAATACATCAAAGCTTTAAATTATCCATCTAAATTTCAAAATTGTCTAAACCCTTAGATTCTTCCTACCCCAGACATAGGTTGAATATCTTGGTAATAATTTGGTTCCCCAGTTTGGTATTTTTGGTTATACTGTTCTATGCTCCTCATATTCATGCAGTGTTTGGCACTTTCAATCAATTTTTTGGTAGAGCGCCTCTGATTAGTCTTAAATAGACGAAACGCGCGTCAGGCGTAGCAAAATTTATTGTCTGGAACTTTGTTGTCATTTGTATTTCGAACAAACGTGAAGGTTAACACTGCTGGTGGAGTTTAAATTCCCCGAGGTTAGCCCGCTCCGGCACCAACACTTTTGAGTTGGAGAATACATCAAAGCTTTAAATTATCCGTCTAAATTTCAAAATTGTCTAAACCCTAAGATTCTTCCTACCCCAGACATAGGTTGAATATTTTGGTATTAATTTGGTTCCCCAGTTTGGTATTTTTGATAATACTGTTCTATGCTCCTCATATTCATGCAGTGTTTGGCACTTTCAATCAATTTTTTTGGTAGAGCGCCTCTGATGAGTCTTGAATAGACGAAACGCGCGTCAGGCGTAGCAAAATTTATTGTCTGGAACTTTGTTGTCATTTGTATTTCGAACAAACGTGAAGGTTAACACTGCTGGTGGAGTTTAAATTCCCCGAGGTTAGCCCGCTCCGGCACCAACACTTTTGAGTTGGAGAATACATCAAAGCTTTAAATTATCCGTCTAAATTTCAAAATTGTCTAAACCCTAAGATTCTTCCTACCCCAGACATAGGTTGAATATCTTGGTAATAATTTGGTTCACCAGTTTGGTATTTTTGGTTATACTGTTCTATGCTCCTCATATTCATGCAGTGTTTGGCACTTTCAATTTTTTTGGTAGAGCGCCTCTGATGGGTCTTGAATAGACGAAACGCGCGTCAGGCGTAGCAAAATTAATTGTCTGGAACTTTGTTGTCATTTGTATTTCGAACAAACGTGAAGGTTAACACTGCTGGTGGAGTTTAAATTCCCCGAGGTTAGCCCGCTCCGGCACCAACACTTTTGAGTTGGAGAATACACCAAAGCTTTAAATTATCCGTCTAAATTTCAAAATTGTCTAAACCCTAAGATTCTTCCTACCCCAGACATAGGTTGAATATCTTGGTAATAATTTGGTTCCCCAGTTTGGTATTTTTGGTTATACTGTTCTATGCTCCTCATATTCATGCAGTGTTTGGCACTTTCAATTTTTTTTGGTAGAGTGCTTCTGATGAGTCATAGACTAAACGCGCGTCAGGCGTAGCAAAATTTATGGTCTGGAACTTTGTTGTCATTTGTATTTCGAACAAACGTGAAGGTTAACACTGCTGGTGGAGTTTAAATTCCCCGAGGTTAGCCCGCTCCGGCACCAACACTTTTGAGTTGGAGAATACATCAAAGCTTTAAATTATCCGTCTAAATTTCAAAATTGTCTAAACCCTAAGATTCTTCCTACCCCAGACATAGGTTGAATATCTTGGTAATAATTTGGTTCCCCAGTTTGGTATTTTTGGTTATACTGTTCTATGCTCCTCATATTCATGTAGTGTTTGGCACTTTCAATTTTTTTGGTAGAGCGCCTCTGATGAGTCTTGAATAGACGAAACGCGCGTCAGGCGTAGCAAAATTTATTGTCTGGAACTTTGTTGTCATTTGTATTTCGAACAAACGTGAAGGTTAACACTGCTGGTGGAGTTTAAATTCCCCGAGGTTAGCCCGCTCCGGCACCAACACTTTTGAGTTGGAGAATACATCAAAGCTTTAAATTATCCATCTAAATTTCAAAATTGTCTAAACCCTTAGATTCTTCCTACCCCAGACATAGGTTGAATATCTTGGTAATAATTTGGTTCCCCAGTTTGGTATTTTTGGTTATACTGTTCTATGCTCCTCATATTCATGCAGTGTTTGGCACTTTCAATCAATTTTTTGGTAGAGCGCCTCTGATTAGTCTTGAATAGACGAAACGCGCGTCAGGCGTAGCAAAATTTATTGTCTGGAACTTTGTTGTCATTTGTATTTCGAACAAACGTGAAGGTTAACACTGCTGGTGGAGTTTAAATTCCCCGAGGTTAGCCCGCTCCGGCACCAACACTTTTGAGTTGGAGAATACATCAAAGCTTTAAATTATCCGTCTAAATTTCAAAATTGTCTAAACCCTAAGATTCTTCCTACCCCAGACATAGGTTGAATATCTTGGTAATAATTTGGTTCCCCAGTTTGGTATTTTTGGTTATACTGTTCTATGCTCCTCATATTCATGCAGTGTTTGGCACTTTCAATTTTTTTGGTAGAGCGCCTCTGATGAGTCTTGAATAGACGAAACGCGCGTCAGGCGTAGCAAAATTTATTGTCTGGAACTTTGTTGTCATTTGTATTTCGAACAAACGTGAAGGTTAACACTGCTGGTGGAGTTTAAATTCCCCGAGGTTAGCCCGCTCCGGCACCAACACTTTTGAGTTGGAGAATACATCAAAGCTTTAAATTATCCGTTTAAATTTCAAAATTGTCTAAACCCTAAGATTCTTCCTACCCCAGACATAGGTTGAATATCTTGGTATTAATTTGGTTCCCCAGTTTGGTATTTTTGATAATACTGTTCTATGCTCCTCATATTCATGCAGTGTTTGGCACTTTCAATCAATTTTTTGGTAGAGCGCCTCTGATGAGTCTTGAATAGACGAAACGCGCGTCAGGCGTAGCAAAATTTATTGTCTGGAACTTTGTTGTCATTTGTATTTCGAACAAACGTGAAGGTTAACACTGCTGGTGGAGTTTAAATTCCCCGAGGTTAGCCCGCTCCGGCACCAACACTTTTGAGTTGGAGAATACATCAAAGCTTTAAATTATCCGTCTAAATTTCAAAATTGTCTAAACCCTAAGATTCTTCCTACCCCAGACATAGGTTGAATATCTTGGTAATAATTTGGTTCCCCAGTTTGGTATTTTTGGTTATACTGTTCTATGCTCCTCATATTCATGCAGTGTTTGGCACTTTCAATTTTTTTGGTAGAGCGCCTCTGATGAGTCTTGAATAGACGAAACGCGCGTCAGGCGTAGCAAAATTTATTGTCTGGAACTTTGTTGTCATTTGTATTTCGAACAAACGTGAAGGTTAACACTGCTGGTGGAGTTTAAATTCCCCGAGGTTAGCCCGCTCCGGCACCAACACTTTTGGGTTGGAGAATACATCAAAGCTTTAAATTATCCGTCTAAATTTCAAAATTGTCTAAACCCTAAGATTCTTCCTACCCCAGACATAGGTTGAATATCTTGGTAATAATTTGGTTCCCCAGTTTGGTATTTTTGGTTATACTGTTCTATGCTCCTCATATTCATGCAGTGTTTGGCACTTTCATTATTTTTTTTGGTAGAGCGCCTCTGATGAGTCTTGAATAGACGAAACGCGCGTCAGGCGTAGCAAAATTTATTGTCTGGAACTTTGTTGTCATTTGTATTATTGGACAAATGCTTATGCTGCACACCAAATATCATGAGGCCATAGGTAAAACATGTAGTTTTGATAAAACTGAAACGAAAGCTTTCACCACCAACCGCCGTTTTGTGAAAAAAAAATGTCGAATCAGAAAAAAACTTAAGAGGTAAAACGACATAATCAACAATATGAGCAACTATACAACGAAAACGATCAAGCCGCAAGCAGTGCATGCCAAGTCTGGTAGTTTCAGATGCTCTGAAAAAGAGAGAGGGTTTAATAGTTTGTAAATATGTAAGCTTGAAAAAGTATGAATATAATATAAAGACAGTCTTATTGATTGTGGAAATGAAATAACAATTAAGTTAAAAGATAGAAAATAGCAAAGACATAACAAAACATTCATTTCCTATCCAAAATTGCATAACTTGGGGTGGAGATCATAATGGAACATCAAGTCAAAGTGAGATTACACAAACAATTTTACCATGTGATATTGGAAGAAGCAAAGGTGTACCAAAAGGCAATCAAATTGCCCTAATCCGCAACAAAACAAACACAAAACAAACAAAAACGCAAATTTCAACCAAACCACAATCAGAAACGTGAAATCTAGTCACAATAACAGTGAAGTCAGGTGCTCCGGGGGAGTACGCAGTTCCTGTTCGCTTTTGTGCAACCGTCAGTAAAAAATAAATTGCCAGTTATAATATTACAAAAAAGGTTCACACAATAAATTTTGCTAGGCCTGGCGTGTGTTTCATCTATTCAGAACTCATCAGAAGCGCTCTATGCAAAATATTGAAAAAAAACACTATAGGATTATGAAAAGCATAGAACAATAAGACCACAACTATCGAACCGGGGAACCAAATTATATCTAAGATCATCAGCCTAACCTTAGGGGGTTAGATAATTTTGAATTTTACACGGATAGTTTATAAGAGGGGAGCAAATGTGTACCAAAGGGGTAATCAGTATCATAAAACCGTAAAGACGAAGACAAAACCGGTAGACAAAAATCATCATAACAAAACAACCACATAACAACATAAAGCACACACACACATAACAACAAAACCGCATTCAGCAATGTGAACTCAAGTCGAAACAAGAGTGAACTCAGGTGCTCCGGAAGAGTAAGCAGTTCCTGCTTGCTATAGCATACCCGTCACGTTGCCAAAGATCGATTTAGTGTTTGGTCAAATCCGGAAAAGATGACATTACAAAACTCTATGTCAAACCAACATCTGTGCTCATCTGAAAGATAGAAATCCCGTATTTGTATACAAGCACATGATGTCTTCCGTAAAATTTCTTGATTGATGACAACAACCTAGGAGCAACGTGCCCCTTTGTTAAGAATTTGCTTGTCAGCCTTGTAGCTCTATTAAGGAAGTCGTTGTACTCCCCACATGCTCTGGAATAACGAATACTTGTACCTGCGTTTTCCGTTATTTTTGATAAAGCTACGTTTAATCAGCTGTGCCAAACGAGATTTTAATTGTGAATGTGGATTCTTGTTTAAGAAGGGGGTCTATCTGTGACTATTTCAGGGCTGGATTTGAATTATATGCATATTATTTAGACCATGGGCCAATTGCATAACCGCGAGCAGTGCCAAATGGCCTCGTTGAAGGCTGCTGGCGGTTGTCCATTGTGGTTTTTCTAAATTGCCGTTTAATTGTGGGCTGTGTCGCGTACACTTATTCCACATCTCTTTATTTTCTATTGAAGTATATAATGAAGAGAAATCAAAAGTTTTAATGCTATTACATGATGAAAATGACTTAGAATGGAGATTTTCCATCAGTTCTTTAGAATTTTTGAGAATCCACATTTGATCGACGCCATTTCTAGAGTTACAACAATCAAAATACTTTTGAAGACTTGATTTTGTTGCCGTCAATATTGATGTTAATAAAACTGAAAGAGGCTTAGTTGTACATTTGGATGACCCAGCAATAGATCGTTGCTTGTATGGCGTTTTATGTAACTTTGGAATCAAATACCAGGATGGGACGTCATCGTTCTTTTTGTCAACAGAAATACAAAAGGAAGAAATGACAGAATTTTGATTGTTGATTATTTCCTCCTTTGACAGTTTTGTTGCTGTATATGTGGTGTTTTTGCTAGTACAACCAACCCCTAATTCAGCTGTTAAACAATCAATATAGTGTCTTTTGCATACGAAAATGATGTTGTTAGGCGCTTTATCGGCAGGTACGACAACATATTAGTCATGTAAGGTGGACAATGTCTTCGCAACATCAGGGTTGTTGAAAATAGATGTTGCATTGCTGCTCATCGACCTTTCAAAGAGTTAATTCTTTTTAAAACCAACGACTTCACAGACTTTACCCACTCAGTAAGAACATCGCTTTCTTTTTCATGTTCTTTTTTGGCCCATTTTCTGGCAAAGTCTTCAACTGAATCCATAATTGTTTTGAAATCTTGGTTCCAGTTGATTGCTCTAGGCTCACGATATTTTGGTTCTTTGGCCAAAACATCGCGGAGTTGGTAATTTTCCACGATGTTGAGGCCCCCGGTAATGACGTGGCCAGAGGGACTATATTTGAATGGGGATTTGTCACAAGAACAGTCTGGTGGTTTTGCTTTGAGGTCGTTGATTTGGTAATGCCGCAAAGACTTGTTTGTAGTTAAATACCTTAGGTGCAATGGTAGAAGTATAGAAATAAGAAATGACGAAAACACTTTTGTCTTTGAAATAAGGAGAGATATGTTCATTTATAATTAAGTTTTTCATGTATTTTTAAAAATTCCATCAACTCGGTGTTTTCCAAAGAACTTTTAAAGATTTTATATTTCATATATTCATATCTTAACGCGAAATTGGGTTAAATAAACATAAATATGGTGTCCAAAAATAAATACAAAAATCTTCGAGTCAACATTTTTATTCAATGCAAAATGAAAATATAAAATATTTAATTAGAGATCGAATACCATATCCAGTCTTTAAATACATGACGAGGCAGAATAATACTTATCTAAATTTCAATACAGTCTTAAGTTAACCAATCCATACGACTTATTAATAAATCTTGTATTTTTATAAAGATCAAAACTCCAACTTTTCAATGTCTACTTGTACAATATAATTTTGAGGCTAGGGATCAGAGCAGAGATTTAACGATAAATATCTGTAAACTCTGGACTAGTAATACAAGTCATAGTTAATTCAATGACAAATACATCTGACAGTATTGAATTATAGAGTTCAAATGGTTTGTATTGCGTCTTGTTCAGGAGGCAAAGTAATGTTAAAATGTATAATACACTAATTGGGGTATGTTTTACATTGACAAGAAAGAAAAGAAGGTTATTGGCAGTTTAATTTTGAGAGCAATTATGTTTTATAAAAAGTTTTCCTTGTAGAACTTAATTGACGCTAAGAATTTTGCATGTCATAGGTAAAGCTCTATCTCGATTATTCAATTTAACGGAGTGTTTTAGGGTTGGTTGATACTGCACAACTGACAGAACCTATAGTGTGTGTCATTGCAAACTGTTGTATCATACAGGCGTGCAAATAGGCCTCTTGTGAAATGAACCACCTACATGCATGCTTATATAGTCCCGGATAACATAATGCAAAATATTAAGGGACGGTATAAAATGTAGGGTAGGAGTTTTGCATTTTTGGGGTTCTGATTTCTGTTCAGAAATTATTTGAAGGCGATGAAAAGTTACTCCTTAAATAAATCATATACAACATAAGAAAATTAACAGGTATAATGACAGGTGCCATGTTATTTGTATTTTATAATAAGTTCAAGATGAACCCATTAAAGGAGTTTAGTGCATTGAATCCCTTAATCTAAAAAAAAATAATTTAATTAGTTTTTTTATCATTTGACGTTTATGTACTTTACAAGGGCGTTTACTGATAAATTAGAAATATAATCATCAACCGTGATGACGTCACAGCAATATTTGCGAAACTAATGTATAAACTTAGACTTATTTCAATTTATTAATATTTAAGAACATCTAAATAGCTTATCAGCCCAAGAAATCGTTCGAATGTGATAAAATAATTTTACAGTAATACAAAAATATAACTTCAAAAATCATGATCAACAATAGTAAAGAAAGTTGAACTTTAACAACCTTTTTAAATTATTGTAAAGGATCAACAATTCCAAAGAAAAGAAAAAGACATCAAAATGGTCCAGTTTATATAAGTTTACGATTTGGTTGTAAGTTCCAAAAGGGCAATCAAAGTACAAAGTCACTGAAGGCAACACAGCAGAAAACGTATACAACAATTTTACAGCAATACTAGTAATGTTCTAATAATAAATTCTTGTTTTCCGAAAAGGTTAATAGAAGTTGCTTCTAGTTGCAATAAATCCTTCAGTGGTGATCCACGTCATATCTTCAGCGGGTAGCCAGGAAACCAAGGTCGCTTAGGATATTGACCAGGATACAAGGTCAACTTTAGTGATCAGTCTCGAAAAAAATGTAACGTTGCGTCAGTCGTTTCTTAATAAGAATCACCATTTGAATAGTCCATATTTTATATTTCTTCACAGACAAGTGGAAACTAAAGAAATATCATAAGTAATGTCAACTATACTAGATTAATTTAAAAATGCACCGCATGAATTAACTACACGTCAAGTCGTTATCTTCTAACGTTCAGAAAAGAGTAATAGAGTAAAACATAAATGAATATCAAGCTTAATTTCTTACCCATGTATGACTTAACTAAACTCAATCTAGCGAAAGAATGTTTGGAATAAAATAATGTTCAAAACCAAATAAAAGAAAGACATTAAGAAAGCATAAATATTGGTTCGTATTGGTGTTATATCAGAGATAGTAAAACCTATCGTCCAACAATCCAAGCAACCAAGGAAGAGTCTATTAACACCAGTCACGATTATGTATAGATTTATGGCGCTTAAACCGAACAACCTTAATTTACTACAACATTAGCCCGCATATTACGACGAGATCTATTGAAGGTGTATTTACTCCAAGGACCGGTACTTCAAGCCCTCTGCAATCCAAACAGTGTCTATATAGGTTTATACCAATTGCACGATGACATGTTTAAAAATCTTTTACATTGATTTATACCCAATCTTACTTGATAAACCTCCTTTGTGGTACATATAAAGGGTGGACTTTGTACTCGCTTATGCTTAGTGTTCTGGATTTTATCCTTTCTTATAGCATGTAATGAAATATACTTTTTATAGGTTCTTCCTTCCCAAGATCTTAATTATAATTTGGTTTCCCATGCAGTTAGGTATGTTTGGCTTGTCCAATATTATTATTACAACATTTATTATTACTATTATTACAACACTTGTATAGCGCTTATCTAAAATGACATTACTCTAAGCGCTTTACAGAACATAAAATCAAATAGCGAACAATAAAATATAAACACAAATATACATATTACAAACATACTTTAAAATATTAAGAATTAAACATATTGGCAATGTTAAAGTTACAATAATATTAAGAGTTAAATGTACATTTATATTAGTATAAATGGTAAAATATATAAAACTAGAAACTAGAATCATCGTGATTATCGCAAATAATAGTAACAATTATTTATCGTATAGACAGTGATAAAAAAAATATTAGAGAACTTAAAAAGGGGGAAAAATCTGCTAAAATATAAGATCTTTATCTAAAAGGCTAAAATAAAAAAATAAAATATAGTCAACTAAGAAGACCATCAAATATATCACAGTTTTTTTTTGTTTTTTTTTACCACATTTTGAAAGGTTGAATGAAAAAGTTGAGTAAAAAAAAAATAAATAAAATAAAATAAAAAAAAATAAAATGAATATACGACTATTTAAAATACATTATCAAGTATATCACAGATCAAAATAGCACAAATAGATTTTTAAAAGATCGTCAGTATATCACAGTTCCCAGATAACACAAATTAATTATATATCACAGTCATTCTACATGTTCTATACACCAAAGTTTAAAATGCAAGTTTAAACAGGTATGTTTTAAGGTGTTTCTTGAATACATCAACAGTTTGAATATTACGAAGATCATAAGGCAGTTTGTTCCATAAAACGGCAGCTACTCAATCAAATCGTCTTTCTCCATATGTCTTTGTTCTTACCGTTGGTGTTTCTAACAACATATTGTTTTCTGATCGTAATGTTCTCCTTGGTTGGTATAATGTCACAAGTTCCTGTAAATAGACCGGTGCCTCACATTTTAAGGATTTGAATGTGTACAACAACAGTTTGTATTGGCAACGAAATGATATCGGCAGCCAGTGTAGTGATTTTAAGACGGGTGTAATATGTTCATACTTCCGTGTCCTAGTTATCAGTCTTGCAGCTGAGTTCTGTACACGTTGAAGTCTTTGAATTTCTGCTGATGGTATGCCGTGCAAAAGGGCGTTTCCATAATCAAGACGAGATGTTACAAGCGAGCAAACTAGTGGTCTTGTTGCATCTTTAGTAGTAAAAGGACGAATCCGGCCTATATTTCTAATGTATAACATGATTTAGAAATAGCTGTCACTTGCTGGTTCATGGATAGTGTTTTGTCGAAGAATACGCCAAGATTTTTGACAATTGATGAATTAGCCACGGTATTTCCACCAAACGTTAGACTGTAATTTGGCAAGTCTTTCGCTCGATGTTTGGGAGCAAACACAATGAGTTCTGTTTTATCTTCATTGAGCTTTAACATATTGGAGCACATCCAGGAACTTATGTCATTTAGGCAAATTTCAAGGCGTGTTGATATATTGTCCCAGTTATCAAGAGGTTTAAAAACAAGATAAACCTGTGTGTCATCGGCGTAGCAGTGGTAGCACATGTTGTGACGTTTACATATCTCGCCAATAGGTTTTGCAAAAATACAGTACAGCTTGGGTCCAAGGACAGACCCTTGGGGAACACCACACTGAAGTGATATCTCATCAGAATGAACAGCACCGACTGCAATGCGTTGTGTCCGATTTGTAAGATAAGACATAAACCAGGTAAGTGCATCACCCTGTATTCCAAAGGAATAATCAAGTCGCTCCTTTATAATGGAATGATCGATAACATCAAAAGCAGCCGAAAGATCAAGCATCAACAAAACTGCACATGCATTGTTGTCAAGAGCTGTGGTGATATCGTGATGAACACGGAGTAATGCCGTTTCCGTGGAATGGCAAGCACGGTAGGCCGACTGTACGTCGTCGTAAAGATGGTTTGCTTGAAGATGAGTTTCCAATCGGTGTTCAACAATATTTTCGAGTACTTTCGATATGAACGGGAGATTTGACACAGGTCTATAGTTTTTCAGAACATTTTTGTCTAGGCCAGGCTTTTTTAGAAGAGGTCGTACAACTGCTGTCTTAAACGCCGATGGCACGCACGAATCCGCCAGAGACGAGTTAACAATATTTGTAATTATAGGCACTACAATGTCTAAGCACGGTTTTACCAATGTAGTTGGAACCGGGTCTAACTCGCACGATTTCGAAGGTGCTTTCGAAACAATTTTCCGCACTTCTTCTATTGTAGCTGGTGCTAGGGTTGTTAGAGGCTGTCCGTCAAATTTAACATCTGCTCGAAAAACGTTACACACACTTGAATCATTAGCTGCTGCTAGATTTTGTCTGATGATTTCAATCTTATTATTAAAGAATTCGCCAAAACGGTTCGAAAGTTCCTTTTCTTCTTGATGTGATGGTAGAACAGTGTCATTGGTATTGCCAAACAAATTATTTGTTAGCTTGAAAAGTTTCTTGTGGTCATTTCCGATTTCAACAATTTTATCCGAATAATATTCGGTCTTGCACTTTGTTAACAGTTTATTTTTGTTGAGACACAGTTCCTTGTACATTTGTTTATGTACTTCAAGATTTGTTTTACGCATTCTACGTTCGGCTTTTCGAATATCAACTTTTGCATTACGAAGTTCGTCCGAGTACCACTCAGTATTTGGTCGTAGAGTTACTACTTTTGATTGCTCTGGGGCGTGTTTGTCAAGGAGAGATCTCAATACAGAATTAAACGCTTCCACTGATCTCTGGGGTGGCATGTTGGGAAATTTTATCAGATGAGAGTCTTTTATGTCACTTTCAAAATCCTGCAAGTTGATATTCTTGATTTTCCGAAAGGTAAGCGATTTTCGTTGTTTGGATGGTTTTATTATGTTCAATGTGTCACAGCAAAATGATCAACTGATGTTAACTGAGAATCTTCAATCGACGGTGTGTCACTAAGAAGATGGCTACCTTCATTAGTTATAACAACATCAAGTGTGTGTCCATGAACATGTGTAGCGCCAACTACGTGCTGCACTAAACCCCGGTCGTTTATAGTCTCGATGAATTTACGAGCGTCTGAGTTATTTCTATCATCAAGATGGAAATTTAAATCTCCTGTAATAATAAGGCCTTCGGAAATGTCTAATGTGTATTCGAGGAGATCTATCCATTCTTCGAAGAATGTAGTAGTCTTTAGTTTGTTGCTGGTTGATGGAGGCGGTCGATATATAACAAACAATCGAAAATTTCTATTTCGAGAATTCACTTTGCATTCTAGTATTTCATAGTGTGTTGGAGTTTTCTTTAATTTAACGGATTCCACTGACAGATTTTGTATATATATATAAGAGCAACGCCGCCACCTCTTCGATCTGACCTAGGCGCGTGCTTAATGTCATATCCATCCGGAAGCAGTTCAGACAGAACGATTTTGTCTATTGTCGAACCGAGCCATGTTTCGGTCACTGCAACTAGATCTGCATCGCGTGAAATTAAATAGTCTCTTAGTGAAAGTGTCTTGTTCTTCAATGATCTAACATTAAGCGTTATCATACAGAGACTCTTGTTATGAGTGATCTGGTTGTCTATTCTCTGAAGATGAGCAAGGTTGGCACTGTTAGATACCTTTGATGATCTGCTAACTATTCGTGAGCTTACAACTGTTCTGATTGTTTCGTTCGATTGATAGCAGTTGTTTTGTAGAGATGGGACAAATGTCAGATTACTTTGATTAATACCTCGAAAGTTACTGTATGCTATCTTTCTGGTTGATGTTATAATAGGTTTTTTACATCGAAGTACGTTTCTTCCTGCCTTTGTTCCACGTCTTGTCCGTTTCGATTGCACATTAAATGATCTATATTTTGCAAACAATAAACGTGTATCTTGGAATCCAAAATTGGGCATATGTGTAAAGAACTGTTTCATATACGATGGTCTCATGATAAATTCCTGACAGTAAGTATAGTATATCAATAATCAACACATATTTTAGGTAGAGCGCCTCTGATGAGGCTTGAATATGTGAAACGTGCGTCAGGCGTAATAAAATGTATTGTCTGGGACTTTGTTGTAATTTCTATTTCCTCGTGATTAGAATAAAAACAACTACAACTGCTTTTACAAAATATAATAAAAACGAATAGAATATAGAATTAAAAGACTGTGTAAAAGTCTTGAATGTTATAGAAAATGTGGCTAAATAAAGAAACCAATTGATTTTTTTTAATTTTGAACACAATTACAATGAGTGAGTGAGTGAGTGAGTGAGTGAGTGAGTGAGTGAGTGAGTGAGTGAGTGAGCGAGTTGGCGTTTAACGCCAGTGCAACGCTATACAGGTTATTTACAGGCGATGAATATGAAGAGGATGATAAAATGAACATGAAATGATGATGATAAATGAAATATGGAGGTGTGGTGGGAAACAAGGGACCGGTAAATTTTGAAAAACCACAGAAAAAGGGGAGAGGTGGGTAGGGCCGGCAAATCTAGCCTATGTGGTGCACTACTTGGCGGTCCACAAAGGGGTCCATTACGTGCATAAAGCGTGGCACTCTCCTCACACGTTGGTCCACTATGGTCAGCGGTCAGGGTTTTCGTATTATAGACCTGACAAACCCCGCAGACGTCAGCCACCGTATTCAGCCACCTAGGGTACACACTTTGTCGCTTTGTGGGCTGAGAACTGACCCGACGTCAGAATCCCAAGACCCTTAGTCGCCTCTTACGACAAACTAGGCTCTGTCTATTCGCCACCCGGGCACCGCACGGGACTAATACAATGGAAATGATGTTTAAAAACAATGATAAAGGGGACAATTTTAAAAATAAGCTAACAAAACTAGACAAATTAAGAAACAGAGGAAATAAAAACCACAATGACATTGCTTTGTACATGCAATTTCGAATGCTTAAGTACTTATTCATGGTGACAGACCTACGTCATATGGTTTGTTTTGGTCTTTTTGTTGAGATGTGCAATTTTTGTACATTTCTCAACCTGTATAAAACAATAAACTACAAAACATTCAACGGGTCCTCTAGAATTCTGACTCGTACCACCATCTGATGGAAGAACGATGATCATTGTACCCGGGCCTGTGGAGCAGCTAACACTGGCGGTGGTGTGTCATAGGCTGGGCGACTTAATGCACGTAGTCACTGCAGGGAGCATTCTAGTTCTTATACTAAGTAATAAAATCCTTTTATTCTAGCTTACTTGTGAAGGTTTGGTGAGATGACAAAGAACGTAATAGAGCAGCCACCTGAAATGAAGATTACCTTGGTGTTATTTTAATGTTGTTAGTATTATCTTAAATTACTGATTGGGAATCAAATTAGTAAAAGTGACGATATTAAACAAATGTTATATTTAAACTACTTTTCAACATATATAGATAGAAAAAATAGAAAACAAAAGCAATGACAGCATGGCGGCTTTGTTAGTTTAGTTTACTATTCAGAGGCATTACAAGTGCTTGTGAAGGCAAAATTTAAATTGGCTCCATTATGCTTATCGGGGCCGCTATATGAAGCTAAATTACCGCTGCTGCAGCTAATGTCATTCCTTGAAAATCACGACTATAAACACTCCAAACAACAACATTCATAATAACAGCAAGCAGCGTAACTCTGGTCACAATTTGTCAAATTTTGTGTTCAAAGCACATGAAGCAGTGACATGTTTTGAAATAACACGTGCAAGGGTGAAAATATATATTCATTTAGCTCGACCACTGATTATTTGAAATGAAGTATAAGCGAAAAGGGCTACCAAAATAAACCCCACACTTTATGTGACACGGTTCATGCAAGATTAGGTCATGTATGGTAAGACGCTAGCTTGCAAGGCCGAGGCCGTGGATATTTAATGACACAAATTCATTAAATCCAAATAATTTTATAGAACAATTCATAATCTGTCCAAATTCAGGTCAATGCCATGTACTTTATTAAAGAACTCTTTTATTGTTTTAAACAATTTGCATAACAAAGAATTCACTAGTTGTATAACAGGGCGATCACGGATTAATGATCTGTGCTTTTATTGTGCATTAAATTTTATATGAGATTTTTATATCCAGTATAAATATTGAGATATATTCTTCGTCCGTTTGAAATTAAGTTTTAAATTTATTGAACCTTTCCGATCAAGGCTTTTGTTGTACAGACTGTCTAATGAATGGTCATAAAATAAGAATTATAAAAGTATAAAAGCCAAACCATATCTGGTACGGTTACGAAAGTTTTATTGTCTGTGTATGTAACAAAGTATCTTCTTTTATATTTAAATTTGACGATTAACTTTTCTAAAAGAGCAGAGGTACCAATGGGACATGAAAGTCCGAAAGGGCAAAGGCAAAACCACAAACCAAATAAGGACAGGACGAAAAAACAGACAACATATAAAACACGGTAAACCAAAATTACTGAATATCAATTTATAAACTCGTAATGGGAGTGAACTCAGGAGCTCCGGAAGAGTACGCGGTTCCAATAGCACACATATGTATAAATGGAAGCAACAGTTACACATCCATGAATGGAAATGAAATAAGAAGCCAACCCATATTCGGAATGGTTACGGAAACAACCCTTTAATTTTCAGACTCTATCTGAACGACCCTTTCCGAAAGAACCCTTCTTGTTCAAGGCTTCATTCGATAGCTTCATGTCCCGAGTGGCCAATACACCCAAGGAAGCAAAGAGGAACCCATTGGGGCATTCGAGTGACAAAATTTCGAAAGAGCAACGACAAAACAAGAACAGCACGAAGAAACACAAAACACAAAATCAAACGAACGGAAATCAACAACGTGAAATAAAGTCGTAACAAGAGTGAACCCAGGTGCTCCGGAAGAGTAAGCACAGGACCTAGATTGTCGTAAGAGGCGACAGATCTTGTTGTGATTCTGACATCGGGTTGGTTCTCAGCACACAAAGCGACAAAGGTGTTTACCTTAGGTTGGTCAATAGGGTGGCCCACGTCAGCGGGGATTTTCAGGTGTATAATAAAGAAAGTCAGACCACTGACCATGGTGTGCCAACAGGTGTGAAAAAGTGTCACGCTTCATGCAAGTAAAAATACCTTTTTGGACCGACAAGTAGTGCATCACATAGGTTATTTTTTCCCCTATTCATCTCTCCTCTTTTCCAGTGGTCTTCAAAATTTTTTGACCCTTTTATCCCGGCCCACCCAACATGTCTCATTTCATCATCATTGTCAGGTCGTAAAACACCAACTCACTCACTCATCCGATTGGCAAATCGACTGACTGATGGATATGTATAGTCGTGACTATAGGGGAATGCCCCTCTGCATCGACTATTACCTATACAGGTATAGTATAGACACGATATGTGCCATGGGTCGTCCAGCCCATGACACACCACCGCCAGTGTTATCTGCTCCATAGTATCCTTTGTTATCGATGAATGCAGGGCCCGTCTTCTACCACGAGGAGGTACTGGTCGGAATTCAATTCTGGAAGACTGGCAAATTGATACACACTTGCTTCTTTTGTAATGCAGACTGTCTTATAAATGGCTATACAATTAGAAATCATACCATGCATATGTTAATTCAAACCGGTTACGAAAGTCTGAATGTTTCTGGATTTCCTAGTTACGAAAGGCGAAATTTGTTTTGCTTAAAATTTGCGTAATTTAGTGATCCTTTATTTGTTTGATTTGATCAAATCCCTTCTTGAATGATTGTTCCATTTTTGAACATGCTACAAAAGTCTCAAAAAGTTTATAATAAAGTGTCTTATTTATTTATAAGATTGTCCTTAAACATGGTTTAACTTTTCACGCTTTTGATCATGTCCTTTCCGAAACAAGAAATCATACCTCATCGTTTTTGTATGTAACCACACATATTTTTCTATCTTAGACCTAATCATGAACTATTTCAAGGTGACCAATAATTTCACAAACACATGCATGAATGAAAAGGATTTTATTCGTCAAACTGAATTTGGACAGGTGAATACGAAAATTTCATTGCTTTTGTAACCAATTGTTTCACGTATATATTTAATATCTTCTTCTCCCTCGCTTAGGGCATTATTTACTGTTAGCAACGCGACAGGTGTCCTATAGCAGGCAGGAACTACTTACTCTTCCGGAGCACCTGAATTCACTCTCGTTACGACTAGAGTTTGCGTTGTTAATTGATATTCAGTAGTTTTCTGTATTTCCGAGTTTTATATGTTGTTTGTTTTACGTTCTGTTCTCGTTGGAGTTTACTGGTTTTGTCCTTTCAGACTCTTGATATTCGGATGTTCCATTGGTACCTCTGCTTCTTTCTTTCCTACTGGGGTGTATTATATTGGACCGAATCCTCGCGCATTTCGCATTAAGAACCCTTTTTGTTCACAGCTTTTTCAGTTCAGACCCATACAATGGGAAATCATACCATAATTGAACTGTTGGAAAATTTTTTTCATAATTAAGCGGTCCCTTTATTTCCTGGCTTAATCATGACCTTTTTCTGAACCAAGAAATTAAACCATATACTAGTATTTAAACTGACAACAAAAGTAACAGAGTCGTCCTATATCTATTAAATTGTTCGTGAACTTTTGAATTCAAGCTGACCATCCGTAACTCATGAATAGTCACAAAATTAGCCACACCATACTGGATATTAAACCTCATTAAAGAATCTTCTCTGGTCATGGCCCTTTCTGATTCTAAAAATTGAACCATATTTAACCTTGGTGTCTCAGTCTTTATAACAAAGCGTCTTCCTTTACCATGACCCTTCCTATAAGGTGATTATTTCTAACATATGACGGCAATAAAACTATAAGCCAGATTTGCACAGAAGTTAGACTGTTTCTATGTTCACAGGTACATAAAAAGTGTCCTTCCTATATTACTGGATATGACCATGGCCCGGGACCATGGTCTGTCCTAAGGTGACCCACAGCAATCAATTTTACGATGAATGTCAATAAATATAAAACCCAACCATATTTGAACTGGTGATGGAAGTGTCATTATTTAATTGTTTATTCAGGAAAGTATCACATTTATTTATTAAGACTTTATTGTGACTATAGAAATCATACCAAAAACTGTTGTTTGTGTATATAATATAATGTCTTCCTTTATTCACACGATCTAAAATACCAAATCACATCTGAACTTATCAAAAACAATGATATGTTTTTGTATGCGTGTACATACACATTGTCATTTCTTTGTAGACTTGGTCATGTTCACGACGTCTGTAAGACGACCATTAGTAATATACATTCATTTACCATGTTGACAAAGTCAGAATCCGTCGATCCACTGATGCTCACTTCAATCTTAAACACACAAGGTCTTTTGAAATACCTATACCAAGTCATGACCATTGCTATATTCAATTTCTCCTGTATGGTCTTCCTTGTTTTCTCTTTTCTCTTGGACATTTGAGATTGATTCTCCAAGTTCGGTAATTTTGTTAGCACTTTTATTTTTATGCATTTTCTTTATTTTTCTTGGTTGTCGTTTTCTGAGAGTGGTCTTGAGTCCAGTTCACACTTTGCCGAACTAATCCGGATACGACCCGGGTAAAGGACAAGATATGATAAGAGTCCAATTTTGCCCCCCAATTTTGAAATTATTAAAATGAGCTAAAAGTATGTGATACATACTTTAGATTAGTTAAGCTTTACTATATCAGCATTATTTTGTTTAAAGTGATCCAATATTATGTTAAAATAGTTACCCAAAGTGGATTTAAAATCGTGTTTTGATGAAAAACTGCAAAAAAAAACCTGCAATTTTGATGTGGTTTTCGGCAAATTTAACTATGAGCCACACAGAGTACCACTACAATAATTTATGTAGATAATCCTTTTTAATATAGAAACAAACCACAAAAATATCTTTGTGGTACTCGGTGTGGATCATAGTTATATTTACCAAAAACTACTCAAAATTTGCATGATTTTAACACTTTTTCACAAAAATGTCTTTTTCACATAATTTGATGATGTCACTGTGAAGTAATAAACAAGATTTAGTTAAAATTAATGTTATTTTACTCTAAGAACTGATCAAGAATAATTCAACCTTAGTTCAATCATTTAAAAAAATGGTAAATAAGGGGGCCAAATTTAGCACTTATCATATCTTGTCCTTTAACCCGAATACGATTTTCAAAGAGAGAATGCTTTAATCGGGGTCCCATTTGAGGTGGAGTTAATGTGAGGCTAACCCGGGTTAGTTGACTCGCATGTCTAATATGTACGCAGAGTGAAGTTGATTTGGGGTTGTTAATTGTCATCGCGACGCGCGTGATATTTGGTGCCGAATTGCAAAAAAAAAATGGATGCTGGCGCGAGTACAAAACAATACAAATTCCTTACAGGAGAGAGCACATAGGGTGACGAGGAAACAAGGGTGCTACTAAACATCTGGAGCGATCGAACAATTCAAGAGGAACTGGATAAATCAACCAGCTTCCATAATGCACAACCGATTTTTATAATCCCACAGATAATGCTTTCTGAAATTTTGTTTCTCTTTTCACTAAATTTTCCTGGAGTTCGCTTGTAAAGAACGGATAAATTTCTTTCTTCACTCTAAGATTTTCAAGAAATTCTGCGCATCGGAAAAAATTGGAACAATCTGTTCCGATCGTGGTCTACTCGATTTCTTCCTTTCAATAAAAACAAAATGTTGGAAATATCACAATATTTATGACTTGTAAATATAAAATTGAGTATTACATTTATTTTACCGAAAATATTACATTAACTGCATGTGTGTTTTTGTAATTTGATTGTGGTTTGTTACCTCTTTTATCATGTTTATGGTGATTTGGAAGTATAGAAAATTTGGTGAAAAAGAAAGATGTTCAGTTAATAGTCTATACATAACAAAGGTATATTACTACTACTAAGTAATCGTAAATAGCAACCAACAACGCGAACTCACAAACTTTCAAAAAGTTGAATGAAACACGAATTATGTAAGATGACACCAGATTATTGTCAAAGAGCTCTATTATTGGAAAATAATGTTGTACGATCATTTAATAGAGACTAAAAAAATCGAATTTATCTTAGCATCGCCTTTTAATTCTTTTAAACTTGAATTTTAACTGTCAAGCCTCATTTAAGTGACAACATTGTTATATTGTAATATGATATTCTTATCAACGACAAGTTTAAGAGTGTTGTAGCTACAAACATGACAAACACATCAAACAAAATAACAGTAAAATGAAATGATTGTTCTTTTGAGATATATCAAACATATAAAATGACATACTACACAAAAAAGACGTTCCCTTAGAATGATGAAAGTTATAGATATTTTCTTTGAGATAAAAAGGCATACAAAGGAGAAAACAGTAGCAAGAACCATGATAATGAACGATTTTTTTGCTTTTGATGAAAAAAAATCAAAAGGTGCAAATTTGGGATTAATATAACACCTTAAAAAGGCTTTTTTAATGAGATTAATTGATAAATACTTGTTCAAGTTTACAAAACCAAACATGGCGTGATACAGGTTAAAGGTAATCCCCTATTAAATGTTCTTGTCTAAATTAATCTATTATTAAATACTCTGTATTAAATGTCGATTGGCATCACTAAACTAAAATATATAAATGTATTTCTTATTACACAAAGTTTTTCATCAGCTCGCACCATAATACCACTAAGACATTGAAGACCTTGCTCAAGACCAAGAGTATACCAAATAATTTGACATTGATCTAAATGATACCCATCGATAGACAATAAGGGACCGACCATTTAACTTGAAAGGGGGGTTGGTTTTTTCCTAAAAAAATTTTCTGAAAATTATTTTTGATGAAGAAAATATTTTTGCAGCAGGGGGTAAGAAAAAAAAATATTCTAAAGAAGGATTTCTGCCATATAAAATAATGTTAATAATGAAAAAAACATATTCTGTAGCACGGAAAAAAAATTCTGACCAAAACAAAAAACTAAGCCCCCCTTCAAGTTAAATGGTCCTTCACTAAGTCTTCGTTCTGTTTCCATCTTTCCTTTTATTAATACGGGAAATACATAAAAAATCAATAAAACGAGGGTCCTAGCTGCGAAAGCCACCCTTTCCCGAAAAGAGGGAAAGAGAAAAGTAAAAGAAACTATTCAGAAGCTTTTTTTAACAAAGCGTTTCCATTTTTTTTAAATATAATTCTATAAACGGCATGGAAATGTGAAATAAGTGTACGTGACACAACCTCCATTTATATATGAAAATTTACAATGGATTTTTACATATTAAAAATTCAAACCTATAGTCAGCTCTTATTCTGTTCGTCGTGGCAAATTATCAACTATGTGTTAAATGGCACTATCGGGCTATGATATATGTTTTATTCATAGGGTATAAAGCTTATACGCACCACGAATAGAATTAATATCAGTAGACCTGAGATTTCAATAAAAAAGCGGATCTTGTTTCCAGCGCTGAAGGCCTTTAAACGTTACTCGGCACATTTCTGTTCCAGTTTTCGGACACTGTAGTTTACCCGAGTGAAAGGACAAAAAACTGCCATAAATCAATGTTTTATCAGTATTGATTAGGTACTGACCTTTACATGCCAAATGCCATGAAGATATCGCAGACCGAAGCACTGTACTCAAAATTCATCACTATTTCGTGAATTATATTTTGGGTTTCTCCTTAGGAGTTTTGAAAACGTTTTAAATAGCTTTGGTCCATTCAGATAAATTTCAGCTAGAAGAAGAAGAACGAGAGATCTTATGTTTCCAGACATTCCATTAAGCAAAGACACACTTATAAGGGCATCAAACATATAAATAAGCAATACAGCACACTAAGAAAAAAAGACAACATAAAAAGCTGTTAATGCAATCATATCATTTCATTTGTACCATCTCTGTAACTTTGAACAATTTTTATAAAATAAAGTTCATTCATTCATTCACAAGGTAAATGTTCCCTGGAAGAGTCAGTAGTTCCTGCTTTTAATTCTAGATGAATTTATTATACACTGCTAAAAATGCCACACGTGTGATAGACATGTAAAATGCCACATGCATGCATAGGTGTTAACCTTTTAGGACTCCAATCAGGGAGATCTCCCTGTAACTACTTTGAGTTTCAGGGAGATTTTGCGTAGCGACGTTTGCGCTCTCAAAATTGAGAGCAAAAGTTATAAATATTTTATACATTATCATTCATTCATTGAATGAATTGGATTTATGAATTGACCACCCAAAGCTCTTCTTTTTTTATAATAAGGTATTTTTATTAATTTTTTGTTCAATTGGAATTAAAATTAAGCTTAAAACATTCAAATGGAATTTAGGATGTATTCATGAACAAATTCATAGCCTAAATCGTTTCTTTTTATGAATTTTTGATACATTTTCCAACTAGAAATGAATATCTATACATAGGAAGGGGAGGTAATTTAAGTTTCCAATGCTCTCCCTTTGTTCTATTGATTTTTTGTTTACAATTTTTATGTTTTGAAAGGGTCTTCTAAGCCTGGGAGCAATAAATATTTCAAGCCAGTAGCTATAATTAAGGTCTTTCACGACTACGGTCGTAAAGACCTTCTAGCAATTCTTCTGATTATTATTATTCTTCTTCTGCCAAAAAAATTTTTTGTTTGTTTCGCGACATATCATTTCAATACTTAAGGTAGTATACCGGTCATGAAAAACCAATTTAAAAATGAGTCCGCTTAGCGAAACCTTTTATAGTTACGGAGTTATCTCCCCTAACACCGTAAAGTTTCTAACCGCATCTCCTCCTAAACTACAATAAAAACACAAAAACTAAAGCATGCAATGTGATAAGGAATTAATAAAGATGTGAATAGGACAATTTCATAAATTTCAGACTACTTCCTGATGAGAAAATTAAGAGTCGAAAAGTGTCGCGACATAATAAATTGCTCAAAATGCAGTTTTAAGGATAACTACATATTTTGAACCCTTTTTTACATAATTTTCCATATTTGAGTCAGGCTTTTTATGTGCTAAACAGTTGTCCAATGTCTATTCTACATATTTAAATAAAAAAATGACCAAAAATTGCTAAAATATTTGACACGAATGGAATTTTAAGAAATTGACACGGGTCGCAGGTATGGAGTAACTGTATGACCTTGACTGACTTTTCAAGGTCAAATCAACTTAATGACACTATTCCAACACATTTTGACCATTTAAGGGTTTCAGTTATAAAAAATTAAAAAAAATGAAATTTATCCCCCCTTTTTTCCAAAAATATGAAATTTGACATTTTTGCACTAAAAGTGGTCAAAACATGTTAAATATACTACTTTTAATCATATTTAGTCAAAATCAGATGAAAAAATGTCGACCGGTCCTTATTAAGGTCTTTCACGACTACGGTTGTAAAGACCTTCTAGCAATTCTTCTGATTATTATTATTCTTCTTCCGCCAAAAAAATTTTTTTTTGTTTCGCGACATATCATTTCAATACTTAAGGTAGTATACCGGTCATGAAAAACCAATTTAAAAATGAGTCCGCTTAGCGAAACCTTTTATAGTTACGGAGTTATCTCCCCTAACACCGTAAAGTTTCTAACCGCATCTCCTCCTAAACTACAATAAAAACACAAAAACTAAAGCATGCAATGTGATAAGGAATTAATAAAGATGTGAATAGGACAATTTCATAAATTTCAGACTACTTCCTGATGAGAAAATTAAGAGTCGAAAAGTGTCGCGACATAATAAATTGCTCAAAATGCAATTTTAAGGATAACTACATATTTTGAACCCTTTTTTACATAATTTTCCATATTTGAGTCAGGCTTTTTATGTGCTAAACAGTTGTCCAATGTCTATTCTACATATTTAAATAAAAAAATGACCAAAAATTGCTAAAATTTTTGACACGAATGGAATTTTAAGAAATTGACACCGGTCGCAGGTATGGAGTAACCGTATGACCTTGACTGACTTTTCAAGGTCAAATCAACTTAATGACACTATTCCAACACATTTTGACCATTTAAGGGTTTCAGTTATAAAAAATTAGAAAAAATGAAATTTATCCCCCCCTTTTTTCCAAAAATATGAAATTTGACATTTTTGCACTAAAAGTGGTCAAAACATGTTAAATATACTACTTTTAATCATATTTAGTCAAAATCAGATGAAAAAATGTCGACCGGTCCTTATTAAGGTCTTTCACGACTACGATCGTAAAGACCTTCTAGCAATTCTTCTGATTATTATTATTCTTCTTCCGCCAAAAAATTTTTTTTTTGTTTCGCGACATATCATTTCAATACTTAAGGTAGTATACCGGTCATGAAAAACCAATTTAAAAATGAGTCCGCTTAGAGAAACTATTTTTATTTACGCAGTTATCTCCCCTGAAAAATTAAAGCATGTGTCGCATCTCCTCTTAAACTACAATAAAAACACAAAAATTAAAGCATGCAATGTAATAAGGAACTAATAAAGAGGTGAATAGGACAATTTCATAAATTTCAGACTACTTCCTGGTGAAAAATTAAGAGGCGAAAAGTGTCGCGACATAAAAAATTGCTCAAAATGCAATTTTTAGCTTAACTACATATTATGATCTATTTTTTTCATAAATTTCCATATTTGAGTCAGGTTTTTTTAGTGCTAAACAGTTGTCTAATGTCTATTCTACCTATTTGACCCAAAAATGACAAAAAAATGCAGAACTATTAGACGCGATTGGAATTTTAAGAAATTTACACCGGTCTTTGGTACAGAGTAACCGTATGACCTTGACTGACTTTTCAAGGTCAAATCAACTTAATGACACTATTCCAACACATTTAAACCATTTAAGGGTTTCAGTTATAAAAAATGAAAAAAAATAAAAATTTATCCCCCCTTTTTCCCAAAAATGTGAAATTTGACAATTTTGCACTAAAAGTGGTCAAAACATGTTAAATGTACTACTTTTAATCATATTTAGTCAAAATCAGATGAAAACATGTTGACCGGTTCTTATTAAGGTCTTTCACTACTGCGGTCGTAAAGACCTTCTAGCAATTCTTCTGATTATTAAGTCGCCCAAAACAAAGTTTGGGAGACTTATTGTTTTTGCACCGTTTCTTATTATGTCACTCCACATCGTGGATGTGACATGTTGTTATTCTATGTTTCTTCTTATTATGTCACTCCACATCGTGGTTGTGACATGTTGTTATTCTATGTTTCTTCTTATTATTATTATTATTATTATTATTATTATTCTCCTTCCAATGAATTTTGTCCCGGGATTTTCGAGGAAACGGCTTGATCAATTGTTTTGAAAATTTAAATGTAATTAGACTATCATTTGAATTTATATCAAATTTATTTTTTTAGTCAATCAAAGCAGCCATTTTTAAATTATATTGATTTTAAAATTCAAAAATTCCCATAGGTTTAACATTGGCTGGCAGAAAGCCAAGTTGGTATTGATTTTCTCAGTTAACATGCGTCGTCTGCTACAGGTAAATAATGAGTTTTGTCCAAAGCTTTTTGAGAAAACCTTTTGATTAAATGTTTTGAAATTTTAAGTATGCTTAGACTATAATTTAAAGTTTTATCAATTTTTTTTTTAAGTTGATCGAAGCAGACATTTTCAAATAATCGCCAATTAAAGATTTTCTGTTTTCCCCATAGGATTAACATTGACTGGCAAAATGCCAAGTTAGTATTGATTTTCTGTCAAGATTTAGTCATTTCTATTTATAAACATACCATGATGACTCATGGAAAATCTTGTTAGGACAAAGGTAAAGGTCATGATGACATATTGTAATGTACTTAATAAACTTTGCAAAGGTCATGATGACATATAGTAATTCAAATAGCTTGTAAGCTGTTCTTAATAAACTTTGTGAAGGTCATGATGACATATTGTAATGTACTTTATATACTTTGCAAAGGTCATGATGACATATAGTAATTCAAATAGCTTGTAAGCTGTTCTTAATAAACTTTGTGAAGGTCATGATGACATATTGTAATTCAAATAGCTAATAACATGTACTTACATGTAATAAACTTTGCAAAGGTCATGATGACATATAGTAATGCATTCAAATAGCTTATAACATGTACTTAATAAACTTTGTGAAGGTCATGATGACATATTGTAATTCAAATAGCTAATATAACATGTACTTGATAAACTTTGCACAGAGCTTTGTACATGGACTTTTTAACTTTACACACAAAATGGAGTGACATATGCTATTTCTAGAAATGGCATTTACATCTAGTTATTATTATTATTATTATTATTATTTTTCTCCTTCCAATGAATTTTGTCCAGGAATTTTCGAGGAAACGGCTTGATCAAT
Source organism: Arcuatula senhousia (assembly GCA_963971305.1). Lineage (NCBI taxonomy): Eukaryota > Metazoa > Mollusca > Bivalvia > Mytilida > Mytilidae > Arcuatula > Arcuatula senhousia. Next base: position 57,013,830 of record OZ020310.1, read on the forward strand.
TGTTTTGAAAATTTAAATGTAATTAGACTATCATTTGAATTTATATCAAATTTATTTTTTTAGTCAATCAAAGCAGCCATTTTTAAATTATATTGATTTTAAAATTCAAAAATTCCCATAGGTTTAACATTGGCTGGCAGAAAGCCAAGTTGGTATTGATTTTCTCAGTTAACATGCGTCGTCTGCTACAGGTAAATAATGAGTTTTGTCCAAAGCTTTTTGAGAAAACCTTTTGATTAAATGTTTTGAAATTTTAAGTATGCTTAGACTATAATTTAAAGTTTTATCAATTTTTTTTTTAAGTTGATCGAAGCAGGCATTTTCAAATAATCGCCAATTAAAGATTTTCTGTTTTCCCCATAGGATTAACATTGACTGGCAAAATGCCAAGTTAGTATTGATTTTCTGTCAAGATTTAGTCATTTCTATTTATAAACATACCATGATGACTCATGGAAAATCTTGTTAGGACAAAGGTAAAGGTCATGATGACATATTGTAATGTACTTAATAAACTTTACAAAGGTCATGATGACATATAGTAATTCAAATAGCTTATAACCTGTACTTAATAAACTTTGTGAAGGTCATGATGACATGTTGTAATGTACTTAATAAACTTTGCAAAGGTCATGATGACATATAGTAATTCAAATAGCTTATAAGCTGTTCTTAATAAACTTTGTGAAGGTCATGATGACATATTGTAATTCAAATAGCTAATAACATGTACTTACATGTAATAAAGTTTGCAAAGGTCATGATGACATATAGTAATGCATTTAAATAGCTTATAACATGTACTTAATAAACTTTGTGAAGGTCATGATGACATATTGTAATTCAAATAGCTAATATAACATGTACTTGATAAACTTTGCACAGAGCTTTGTACATGGACTTTTTAACTTTACACACAAAATTGAGTGACATATGCTATTTCTAGAAATGGCATTTATATCTAGTTATTATTATTATTCTTCTGATTCTTTATCGTAAAGTTGTCCTCCCTAATACAAGAAAGGGGTTCAAGGAAATTGAATAACACTTGTTGGATTGGATAGTGGGTCACTAAAAGGCGTGCATCCAAGTTTTGAAATTTTCAAGATGGCCGCCGTTTCAAAATGGCGGCCATCGGAAAAAGTGGGCGGAAAATTTTTTTTCATCGGATCGTCTTGAAAATTGGTCATCTGGGTAAAGCGGGTATGCTGAATTCAAATCTGCGACCGGATTTGAAATCCGACTTCCGGTTTCAAAATGGCGGCCGTTTTACTACACCCGCCCCCCAAAAACGTCAACTTTGTCCGATTTCAAGGAAATTTGATTTCTAGACATATTTTGATGTACTGATTTGAATGGAATACTATCCAAGGCGATTTTGGGCGACTTATGTGTTGGCATCCCAACACAATCAGCACTAGTTATTATTATTATTATTTTCTTCCGCCACAAATTTTACTTTTTTGTTTCGCGACATATCATTTCAATACGTAAGGTAGTATACCGGTCATGAAAAACCAATTTAAAAATGAGTCCGCTTAGGGAAACTATTTTTATTTACGCAGTTATCTCCCCTTACACCGTAAAGTTTGTGTCTTTTTCTCCTCAAACTACAATAGAAATATAAAAACTCAAGCATGCAAAGTGTTAAGGAACAGATGCAATAGTTTTAATTTTTTTTGTTTTTACAGGATATCTTTAGTCTCTTTTTATGAGGACGTGCGGAAGAAAATTACTCCTTTTTGCTTAATTAAATGTTATTGACTTGCCATGCTCAATTTTGTGTATAGGTTAAAACAGTTAATTTTATAAGCAATGAACAAAACAAAATAAAAGTCCATTGAGACATCTAGGAACGATATATTTGTATTTTTAAAAAGAACTATATTATTGGACAACGAAAAACAAAGGGGCGATAACTCAATCTGGTAACTAGAAACTACGCCAAAAACTATCCGAAAAATATGAATTTTTGTTTAAGTGGAAATGCCAAGACATATTATTGTTTTCTGTTTGTTTTCTGCTTGGTGTGTTGTTTAAAGTAGTATCTAGTTGTTTAGATTAAATAAATAATCTTTAAAAATAATATTGAAGAGAAACAGAATTCATCTGAATCTTGTGATTGAAAATAGCTATGGGAAAGATAAACGGCCCCATTTGTACACTTAAACAACTGTTTGTTATGTATTTTATAACTCTTTTTCAATTTATTTGTGCTTTCATTTCATGCGAGTATTCTGTGTGCAAATAGTTGATTTAAACACATGATTAGAAATTGTTCCCTTTATTATCATTTTTAAATTAGAAAATCTTTCCTTTTAAAATTTAAAGTGTTTTTTATACATACTACAAGGAAAATGATACAGGGTAATATAAGAATATAACATGTCAAAACAATCTGATTTTGTTAGTTGGTTTGTAAAATTTGTATAAGCCTAATACCATTAATATTCTCATGCCTTTTTTTCAAGGTATTGAACTAGTCTATTTTAAACAGTACTTGCTGATCTGCTTTGATTAGAAGCTTTTTAAATCCGAAGTTAAGGAGTAAGATCCTAAGAGATTGAAGAGAACTTAATGTTCGTAGCAAAAATGATGTACAAATCACGAATCAAATGATGTATGTCTGAAGAAAACGAAAAAGGAACATCATAACGAAAGACATTAACAAAAATGAGTGAGGAGTGAGTTAGTATTTTACACCCTTGCAACGCTATATAGCTTATCATGAAAAAGATGATAAAATGAACATGAAATGATAATGATAAATGAAAGCTGGGGGTAGGGTGGTCAACAAAGATACAGTAAATTTTGAAGACACACAGGAAAAGGGGAGAGGCCGGTAGGGGCCAAAGATTTAGCCTAAATGGTGCACTAATTGGCGTTCCAAAAAGGGCCCTTTTACGTGCATGAAGCGTGGAACGTTCCTCACACGTTGGTACACTATGGTCAGCGGTCAGGTTTTCCGTAACGGTAAACAAAGGGGCGATAATTAATTCTGGTAACCAGAAATTACACCTAAAACTAGCCAAAAATATATGTTTTTGTCTTAGTGGTAATGCCAAGACAAATGATTGTTTCTGTTTGTTGTGGTTAAAAGTAATATCAAGTTATGGCATTAAATATTTGGTTTTTTTTTAAATATTATTGAAAATATAAAGAATACATATTTTAACTACATATTATAAATTCCTTCCTATTATCTCCTATGCTTAGAAGGATTTTTAATCCGAAGTTTTGTTACAAAAACCATTTCGGAGTGTATCCCGAATGGAACTGTAAAGATGAATCATGTTCTTCCAACAACTATAAAGAAAACATTTACTCTTGGCTAGAGTTCTTCTATAAAATGATTTGAAATTATATCCACACCAATCCCGTGCGGGGCCCGGGTGGCGAATAGGCCCCCAGCAGAGCCTAGCTTGTCTTCAATGGAGATTAAGGGTATTGGGATTCTAACGTCGGGTCAGTGCTCAGCCCTAAGGGCAACCAGGTGTGAATCCTAGGAGGCTGCGTAGGGTGGCCCTCGTCTGCGGAGGTTTTCAGGTATATAATACGGAAACCCTGACTGCTGACCCTAGTGGGTCATTATGTGTGGAGAGTGCTACGCTTCATGTAAGTTAAAGACCCCTTTGTGGACCGCCAAGTTGTGCACCACATAGATTATTTTTTTCATTCCTACCCACCTCTCACTTTTTCCTGAGGTTCTTCACAATTTACTATCCTTTGTTTCATACACCATCCCCATATTTCGTTTATCATCATCATTTCATGTTCATTTTATCATCCTTTTCATGTTCATCACCTTTGAATAACCTATATAGCGTTGCAAGGGGGCGTAAAACACCAACTCGCTCAGTCACATATACACACCAATAACGTTACTTAACCGTTTTAATTTATAGCAATTAAGCTTAAATAAACATTGAAATACAAATCAAGAATCAAATGGCATAAGTCTGAAAACAAAACATAACGAAAGACATTAACAAATAAAATTGCAAGTATAAAAACGAGCTCACAATGAAAAATAAAACCTACAAATCCTATAAAGATGTAAATTGGTTTACCATGTAAGCAATGATGGCATCAAACACCTACCTTCAAGTTGACTGATTTAGTTATTTTATAAATTCTCCAAAGTTCCTGCATTTATCAAGTTAGCTGTTTAGTTTTGTTAGCAAGATCTTTCTAGAGGTATATATGAAAATCCCCATGATATCTTAAAAATGTAATTCATATCTTGTAGAGTTCAGGTTCTCTTCAAATTGTTTTTAAGTGAACTAATGTTGCTCTTTAAAAAATGAACAAAGATATAATATAAACAGAATGTCTCTAAAACAGAAGCAAAGGTGTACCAAAGGGGTAATCAGTATCATAAAACCGTAACGACAAAGACAAAACCGGCAGACAAAAAATCGTCACAACAAAACAAACCACATAACAACATAAAACACACACACATAAAAACAAAACCGCATTCAGCAACGCGAACTCAAGTCGAAACGATATACAAATATACAAACATCTCATAATTAACATATACATTTTACTGAGTAATGTAAAACAATTTAAACATAACAGATGAATAACAAAATTGTAAGAGTACCTCCGTGAAAGACCTTAGCAATTGTTTTCGAAACAATTGTCCTCCTAGTTGGTTTATATTTTGACTAATTAACGGTTCTTCTTTCACTTATTAACACCTTGACATGTGTTTTGATAACAGGACAGGTAAATCAAGGGACAGATTATCGATTTTCAATCAGCTGATTGAGTAAATCACCTGTGACTACCTGTTGAAAACTAACAAATGAATAGGATTTACAGTTTCGGGAGTTCATGCGGGAGGGCTTAAAAAGTCGGGAGAATAGCATCTCCCGCGCGGGAGTAATTCACTTCACGGGAGAAAGCTTAAATTTTCGGGAGGCTCCCGCAGGATTCGGGAGGGTTAACACCTATGCATGCATGTCATATGTGAGTCACATGCGTTCCACATGTGTGTCACATGTATTTGTAGATTCGCATGTGACACATGCGTACATTACATGTGTGTCACATGTGTGACGCACATGCGTTTCACATATGTGAAACACATGTTGAAATTTCACATGTGCGCAATGCATGCATAAAATCATATGAATATATTGAATATTATTTTGAAATCTACATATGTGATACATGTGTGGCAGGAAACGTCTCAAACACATGCGTGTGAAACGCATGTGACACATATGTGACACACATGTGTCACATGCATGGCATTTTTACCGGTGTAGAAGATAGTGAGATGTGGAAAAAGTGGAAGATAACGAGATGTGGAATAAGTGGAAGATAACGACACGTGGAATAAGTGGACGATAACGAGATGTGGAATAAGTGGAAGATAACGACATGTGGAATAAGTGGACGATAACGAGATGTGGAATAAGTGGAAGATTACGAGATGTGGAATAAGTGGAAGATAGCGGGATGTGGAATAAGTGGAAGATAACGACATGTGGAATAAGTGGAAGATAGTGAGATGTGGAATAAGTGGAAGACAACGAGATGTGGAATAAGTGGAAGATAACGACATGTGGAATAAGTGGAAGATAACGAGATGTGGAATAAGTGGAAGATAACGAGATGTGGAATAAGTGGAAGATAATGAGATGTGGAATAAGTTGAAAATAACGAGATGTGGAATAAGTGGAAGATAACACGATGTGGAATAAGTGGAAGATTACGAGATGTGGAATAAGTGGAAGATAACGAGATGTGGAATAAGTGGAAGATAACGACATGTGGAATAAGTGGAAGATAGTGAGATGTGGAATAAGTGGAAAATAACGAGATGTGGAATAAGTGGAAGATAACGACATGTGGAATAAGTGGAAGATAACGAGATGTGGAATAAGTGGAAGATAACGAGATGTGGAATAAGTGGAAGATAACGAGATGTGGAATAAGTGGAAGATAACGAGATGTGGAATAAGTGGAAGATAACGAGATGTGGAATAAATGGAAGATAACGAGATGTGGAATAAGTGGAAGATAGTGAGATGTGGAATAAGTGGAAGATAACGAGATGTGGAGTAAGTGGAAGATAATGAGATGTGGAATAAGTGGAAGATAGTGAGATGTGGAATAAGTGGAAGATAACGAGATGTGGAATAAGTGGACGCGACACAGTCCACATAAAAACGGCAAATTAAAAACACCGATGAAAAAGCCAACTGCCTTGACCTTCATCAAGGCCGTTAGGCGCTGCATTCTCGCTCGCTCGCTTATTTTTTATCAGTGACAATTTAAAAATTTACTATGGAAAATATCAAACAGCCTTTAACGTGACCAGTGATTCTGCATATAAGTTACTATCAATCAATGGAAGTTTACAGGCTTAAAGCCTCTGCAGCGACTACAATCAATCAATGGAAGTTCGGAGTCGTGACAACAGGCTAAAAGCCTCTGCAGCTCTATGCCAGAAGTCGTCCAGCTATTGACACACCACCGACAGAGTTAGCTGCTCGATGCAGTTACAGTGGAACAGGAGACACGAACCATCTCTCATCGTGTGGGGATTCTTGTCGGGATTTGAAAAAAAAAACATTTTAGATTACACAGAACTACATATCCAGGCATTTTTAATACATTATATAATTACAGAATCCATGGAATCAGATTTGATAAAAAGGCAGTGGCGTTGGATTGGCCACACTTTAAGAAAACCTGCACACTCTATCACCAGACAGGCATTACTATGGAATATACAAGGGAGAAGGCGAGTTGGGCGCCCTAGAAACACCTGGCAAAGAAACCTTACAACAGAAATGAAAGCTAATGAGTATAGAGGAACTGATGTGACCAGACTAACCCAAAACCGAACAAGGTCCACGGAGAAATGTTGTCAGTGGCCTATGTACCACCTTGGTACCACAGGCTTAAGTAAGCAAGTAAGCATATAATTACAGAGCGGATGCAGGTAGTTTGACTCACGTGTAACACAGAAGTAGGTACATATTACGTTAAGGAGACGATTATAACTGCTCTACTTTTTGAATGGGGATCACAAGACCTTTTGATGCCAAAGACTAATCGTATTAAATATTAAAAGGTCAGTATTAATCCTGTTTAGGTACTAGGTCATGTGAAAAGAATTACTGCTTTCGAGTTCAGATAGTTACGACAGAGAAAAAAATGTTTTGATGCAAAGAAAATGGCAATTAATTGAGTAAAGATTGTTTTCAATTTTATAACCATTTTCCTGTAACAAAAGTCTTTTAGCTGTACACATATATGTATTGTTTTCAAATTAAAGGTAATAATAATGTTTAACTCATTGTGTGTGTGGACTTTTTAATAGATAATAAAAGTTATATTCTTAAAAATCAACCAGATATGCCAAATTTCGTAACTCTCAGGAAGCAAAGGTACCAATGGGACATCTGAACGTCGAAAGTCCTAAAAGACTAAGACAAAACCAGTCAACATCAACGAGAACAGGACAAAAAAAAAACATAAAACATTGAAATACAAAAACAGCTGAATATCAATTAGCAATGCAAACTCAAGTCGTAACGAGAGTTAACGCCATTGCTAGAACTAGTAAACCAAATGTTCAAGTTTCCAGCTTCATGTTCTGCTTATTGCACTCTAGATTATTTTTTTGCTCCTTCGGTTTGAAATATGACTTGATGACGTGTATTTCCAGTTATTCAAGGCTTGTGTATTTGTCTACGAAGAATAAGTTCCGTACCCCTGCAAATTCTATTCCATGAGTCGATGTTGTTGTGCAAATGGTTAACGAGTCTGGCATCTAACATCAACTGTATGTTTTTGGTTTGATTCTCTTCTGGAGTTAAAAGTTTCATCTTCCTACTCTCTTGGTGCTACAGTATTTGCAATGAAGCCCCTTTGGTAAGACAAAAATAGTCCTGTCCTGTGTGTTCTTAGCGAGAGCAATACATGACATTATAGACTCCCATGTAGAGCTCGATAAAAATAGGCTAAATGGGGGTAGCTACTTGCATGAAGCCATATTTGCTTACTGGGGAAACCTCTAGATGGACTCCAACAAATGCATAGCTTGTTTCCCAATACGATAATCTCCCTTAGTTGACAAATCTGTCGATAATGCAGAAAACCTGACAACAAACCACAGGGGTGTACCATGTAGGTAAAAATGTCAGTTCCAAATTTGTCCTTTTTATACCCGTTTTTGTATCGTTATTTGAGGTCACTGGGTCGATATCTGCTGCTGGTCGTCAGAGGGCTTATCTGACACGAATTTACCATTACATTTCTAATATTTGTTTGGCTTTTGAAATTCCCGATTGTTAAAAAAACAAATGCAAAATAATTAAAAATTTCTTTAATTTAATCTTTTAATTTTTTTTTGAAATTCCCAATTGGTTAAGTCTTCCAGAATCCCGACCAATTCCTCCTCCTTGTGGAAGACGGGCCCTGCATCCATCGACAACAAAGGATACTATGGAACAGCTAACACTGGCGGTAGTGTGTCATGGACTGGACGACCCATGGTACATAGCTTCAACTGTTAATATTCGATGCAGAGAGGCATTCCCCTATAGCCAAGACTATAAATTCACATCATCACCGATTTTTAAATTCTAAATTGTGAAAAAAAACACAGAGAATTAATGGATAATAAATGGTTTTAACTAACCAGCTATGCGCCTAGATCCCTCCATGACCTGTCGGGCCTTTTCGCACACGGGGAAAGCTATCGTCCTGATGAATAGCATGTTAAAAGCGCTGGAATCCGCGCGGCAAGCTCTACCCGCTGATGATTCTGTGATACCAACATGGTCACCAACCAATATTAAATGGGCGCCGGTAGCCACAAAGCGTAGGAAAACCAAAACCTGTATAACCGGGGCAATGGCATAATTTCTTCGTGTAGGGTGGTCCAAAAACATACGAACACTGTTCAGTATATACAGTATGGTGGGCCTTCTGAACCTGTACCTATCAAACAACTCCTCATCATTAATGTTTTCCATTGGGTTGCTACGGTCGCGAAAAACTCTAGGCAAAATCTTTTGGACAACATTTATATTCGTTTTGGGAGAACAATTTATCGCCAAGTTATTGGTATCCCTATGGGAACTAATTGTGCCCCACTTATTGCTGATCTTTTCTTGTATTGTTATGAATCCCAATTTATGGCAAAACTTCAAAAAGACCCCAACAGACAACATCTAATTGAAACTTTTAATTATACATACAGATATTTAGACGACATTCTTTCACTAAACAATCCCACATTTTCTAATTTTATTACGGAAATTTATCCCAAGGAATTAACTTTGAATAAATCTAACCTTACTGGTGATAGATGCCCATTTTTAGATCTAGATTTAAGTATAATCAATGGAAAATTACACACTAAAATATATGATAAACGGGATGACTTTTCATTTCCTATTGTGAATTTTCCTTTTCTAGAGGGAGATGTACCACTTGCTCCATCTTACGGAGTATATATTTCACAGTTGGTAAGATATGCTCGGATCTGCAGTGGTGTGTCTGATTTTAATGATAAAAACCGATGTATTACAAAAAAAATACTAAAACAAGGATATCGTTACCACAAATTAGTGAAGTCGTTTACTAAGTTTTATGATAAATATCTATACCTTATTGGAAATTTAACTGTACACGACGACTTTTGATTGTAAAGGGAATATCCCATCCAGATTTCTACGGTAATGTTGTTTATAGAGCAAATGAATTCAAAAACAATCCCTTGGGAATGCAAAATTGGCTTAAAACTTTATTAAATAAAGGTTATGTAATGGATATTTTAGTAAAATCTTTGAATTTAGTCTTCTTTGGTAAAAATATTGATAACCTGGTACTTACTTTAAAATGTTAATTGCCTTTTTATACTTATGTCATTTTTGAGCATTACAGCGGTCAAGTGTGTCGGTTTTGTGTGATGATGCATCATCAAATCATAAGTGTTTGACGTGTTGTGTCGGATTTAAAATCGACATACTTGATTTTTTTACATCAGTCGATGGATGCTTAGCTGTCAGTAACTTCGAGTGTTCTCAAGAGAGTATCTTTACGTCCCGTTAATTACTTGTTGTCCTTTTGTCTCAGATACTCTCTTGTTGAATTGAACTTCTATCGATTTGATTTTTACTGTGTGTTAGTTTGTGCTTTGTTATTGATTATCATTAGGGGGAAGGTTGGCGCCAAAAAACTAGTTTAACCCCGCCACATTTTAATGTGCCTGTCGTTAGCCAGGAATCTTTATCAAAGCATATGTTTGTATTTAGTCGAATTTATGTTAATTGTTTTTTTGTCAAGAAGAGGGTCTTTCAATGCACTTTGGGATTGGGCTTGAATCATATGTATTTTATTTTCAATCCAGGGGCTAATTGAAAAACAGCGAGCAGCGACCGCTGGTCACATTGAAGGCTGCTGGCTGTTTTCCATTGTGGATATTTAAAATATACGTTTATAATGTAGGTTGTGTCGCGTACACTTATTCCATATCTCATTTTCTTCTGATGGATATTCCCTCTACGTCTGCGTCGTCTTGCTTGAACAGCAGCCATATTTGAGTAAGTTGTAATGTTCTTAAGTAAGTTAATGAGCATTCTCAAAGAATTAAGAATATTCTCAAGAGTTGAGTAAAGAAAAAAGTTAAGAAATGTTTTATGGCGGAGAATTAGTATGAGAATAAAAAAATTAAGAATTTTCTCAGGCTGAGTAAAAATATATTACTCAGAAAGTTTTATGGCGGCGGGGCCAGGTTTCTTTCCTTGTACTGCACATGGTCGATATCCTCGTTGCTGGATTTTGCTTCCCTGTTCGAACCTTTTGGCTTTGAGTACTTTTCATTCGATACTATTTGTGTATGACCTTCCAATGTTTTGATGATGAGAGGTACAGCATGATAAAACCAACAAACGATGATACAAAACATGCACTAGCAAATTATAGGAAAACAAGAAAGAACCTTTTTACTTCAATAATTCATTAAAATGTATAAATATTTAAGTAGCCGCTCTTCATCTTGACAAATGATGATAGATGTTATTAACTCTTTAGTTTGTTTGATTTGGTGACAGCTAATTCGTCATATCGACACTTTCACTCGATCCATAACTAAACTGCTCTTAATTACAGTATGGGAACTGTTCAAGAGACCTAGGTCTATTAGCCTTTATAGCAACTCAATCTTGATTTTAAAACGCCGTCTCTTAGGACAAAATTTAAATATAAGCAGAAGAGTGACATTGCATGTCGCAGAATTTATATTTAATTTGCATATTTTTCTAAATTATAGACAGTGTCATTGTGAAGTGTAATGGAAATTCATTTTGATAAACATTAGAAATTTATTCTAATTGTATATTTTTTATGTACACATATCCATATCAGAAGGTCACATAAACAGTGTCGAATTGAGTGATGGGGTTCCCTTATTGAAAATGTTTGGACAGGGGAGTTCACAAGAGTTGAAAAAAAACTGACCAAGAAGTTTTGAAAAGCCTTTCAGATCCGTTAGAGTCTATCATAATGGTTAGCATCACGCGTATTAAGTGCAATAATTTTAACACTTATTTATTAGATTGCCGCATTGAATCTAAAATTGGGGTTATTTTGAACCGTCATGCGTGCATACACATTTTTGGTATATTCTGAAGGATCAGCAATTTTTATTTCTTGGAGCAATACTCGCAAAGGGTCGAACAATACACGCGTTGCGCATTTGCGGGATTGGTCACTAATTTAGCCAAAAGAGAAGGAACTGGTAAAAAAACTGGTTCCAACATGCTAATAGACGGAGAAAGTAATTTCTTTATTTCCGTTCAAGATTGATTTTTTATTGGTTGGAAATGTTGATGGTTGGTTTATTTGTCAGTTGCAAATGATTTGTACCCTATATGTTGAATAATTACAGAAGAATCGTTGATAGAAAATGTCGTTCCCTTTGTCCCATGTTGAATGACGTCGCTTTTCCTCTCCGTGACCCCTGATGACCTCGTCTAAATGACAAGTCAAATCCGGAACGGATATAGTGTGCAATCCTAGTATTTGTTTTAATGCAAATAAAACCTTGACGAGACTAATATGCCTTGCCAACAGACATAGTTTGAAAAGTAAATTCGCAAATTGCAACTATCCAGAGTTAAATAAGAAAAAATGGGGGAACAGGTCAATGTTTTGTCTTGAGGAAAGTAAATAGGCCAGATGCTTAACATTTTTGTACCGAAGTGCCCAAATTATGTTATGTATTAAAATTGACTTATCGTGACGAATTAAATTCAAAGACGTGTTTGTGCTGTATTCAATGAGCTAGTTTACTCAAACTAACATTGATACAATGGCCATGTGTATATTGTAATACACGATTTGTTACATTTCCTGCTACCAAACACAACACGAATTTTCAATTGTTATTTGTAATGTTTATCTTGATTATACTTTGAATGGATGGATTGGTTTTTCTCAGGGAAATGGTAAGTTACATAAATCCTGGTTTAGGTGTCCATTTTCACTTCCAAAGTGCTCGTCCGTTCATGAATTGGAATTCGCAAGTCTGAACTATCTTCCAGACAGACACGATCGTGGAATATGGATGTATAAAATAATCGTTAGGAATCAGAAAGATTTATCTAACTGTAAAAAGGACATATATATTCACAAAGTACATGCACATAAGACAACGGACAATATAAGCTGTAACTTCTTACACTGAATCAGTTTGACATGTATGATGTCCTTTCGACGTCGTGGGTGGTGGGGTAGAGGATGAAAGCTTTGATCTGCGAAACAACCGAGCTTCAGTAGGTTCATGACCACAATGTAAATCACAGGCTGTGAACGGACCGGGTCAATGGGGAGGCTATGGACTTCTATCATCCCTCGTTTGGCGGGAAAAATGGTTGGATATAAAGTGAATCATTTAAACGTAGCCAAAGTGCCCCTTGTAAAATTACTGGAGATCGACACGGGTGGATACTCAGATGTTAAGTCCAATACATCCAGGGCGGGACCAAGAATTTTTTAAAAAGGTGGATGGATTCTAGGTACAGTCAGTAGACGGATAGAGGGTCTCCCAGATCAATTTTGCCTCCAGAACACCAGCCCCCCTCCCCCGGCCACCCGTGCCCTGACCTTAATCGCTCGGTCACCCAGCTCAAAACGTTAGCTTAACTCTCTCAATCTGTTTCTATTCATTATTTGATTCAAAATTGTATAAGGTTCTGAAAATAAGAAATTTAAATAAGTAAAATGGAATTTTTTTTACGTCTAAAGTTTCACACTGGAGCAGCCCTTGATAATCACTTGTCAATACCCATGTCACTACTGAACTTTTTAACCGTAAAACGTCATTCAATATAGAGTGCATAGAATGTATTGACAGTACGCTGTTTACTTGCGCTCTGTGATATATTATGTAATCCCATGTATATACAGTTAACTCAAGAGCTTGCTTTCAAAACCAGAGGAGCAAAACTTGTAGATATTAAGTTGTTGTGTAAAATTCGTTAAAATCAAAATAAGATATTGATAGTTAGTTTTAAAATGTATGAGCTATACTTGCAATGCATAATTATGGATTTTTTTTTTTGAATTGGAAACGTTCAAATTGATTTTCAATATTCTTGCACAAACACAAATAATGTCTTTCCTTGACACGTCGCGGTTGACTTTCAATAAGCACGCAAAACAACCATGCATTGATGGCGTGAACTTGTCGTGCTTATGTGTCGTTATAAAAAATTCCGTCCCATCTTTACAGATACACGTAAAGGGCTTTTTTATATTCACTACGCGGAATTACCCTGTGCTAATATAAAATAAAACCTTTTTACACTTCATTTTCCAGCTATATAAGTCTGCTATTGTCATGTTCAAGGATTTTGTTCTGCTTTTGAACAACATTATGTTCGACTGTCGATACCAAGTCAGCTCTATTGACATTAACATCTGTTCCCGACATATGCAAGTCAGTAAAGGAAGTTATAAAACAACCGGACTACGACGACCAGTCTCGTGGTGAGGAAGGAAAGACAAAAAAAAGGACTTTATGTGGTAATATAATTCAAAAAGCACCGACACAGGCTCATCAGCACAGGCATTTTAAAAATAAAATGGTGGATTGAGCCACTTTTTATTGCGTTAAACCCTCATATTCAATTCCAATGGTAGGGTTCGATAGTAACACAAAACAAATCACGATGGAGAGATCATCTTAAATGAGAGTGCAAAGTCCACTGAAGAAATAATCAATTAATTAATTGAATCTATTTCAAAATTGACAGGACTAAAAATAAGGATCAAGTAAAGCGTTTTACAAACCAAAACAATCAAGTTAGGGGTTATAAATTTCGTCATAAATGTCCTCGTTTCGTACCATCGTTCATTGTCCTTCGTACAATGGAACAGACGTAATGCTATTTGGAACCGATGGTCCGCTCGATTGCTCCCTTTGGCGTACTCCGGGTGTAAAATCGAATGTCACCACGAACCAGAGACTTGATATTGTACCATGCCATGTGCATGTCCTCGATAGGTTTTACAATGACCTTATCTGAGATCTAGTAATTATACAATGCACAGATATTGCATGAATCATTTTGTACCGTGTTGGCAAAATAACCTTCCGTTAAACAGTAGTGCAAATATACTTCAAACATGGAAGAAATGCCTGATTATAAAATGTTTGATGCGTGCATTTTACAAAATTAGATATCAAGTTATGGAATAGCGACAATTTTCATCTTTTTAATTTTCATTCTTAAGTCGCACACAATTAGGCCTTGCCTAAATTTTTCAGTAAAATCTTGTACCCTATTCCAAGTTTTCCTAGTGGATTATTTTTTTTTCAACAATATGTCTTTATGATTTGCTTCAAAATAGGATTAGTTAGGCGTGTATTTGTAACAAGCATAATTTATCATTATTTTTTTGGTGCTTCCGTAACATTACCAATAAAATCCATATGCTTCCATATACCGGGAAATATTTGCGACTTTAATATTTAACTAAATTCTTCAATCATACACTTTTGCTAGAGCGTCTCTGAAGAAAACAATTATTTGCTTCCAAAACAACTTTTCTTTTGATGTTTGTCTGCTATATAGTATTATCGTGCAAATTGTATGATATTTTATGGTAAGACTGTTTTTATTTCCAAACTGCTTGATAAAAACAAATAAGTTGTGCAAATTCGTTTTTTACATGTGACATTTTACCAATGTATGAACTGTTTTTGTGTATTCAGTGTGCAGTGAATTTAAGTATGTAATAGACTTAAGCAAAAGTATTGTCAGTTAATTGTTGTTGGTTTCAAATCAGCTTTTAATTTGGCGCGGCATATATATTGACATTACGCTTGATTCTGGGCTGTGTCGCGTACAGTTATTCCACATCTCATTATTTTCTTTTACCATACCACAGATTTGCGAATGACAAAACATATACCATCTCTCTCTCCGTGTAATTTTTTACTGTATACGAGCCACTGTGACGAGACGTGACTACCACATCATGAGCCCAATAATAACCAAGCTTATAAAAGCATCAACCTGTTTACTCTTCCGAAACACCTAGCATTAACATGTAGTTCTGATAGTGCTTGCTATGTTGAAATTTGTTTGTGTGATTGCTTTATTATTTCAGACTTTTTAAAAGGGGTAATTTCTTCATCTTAATTTATGTCTGTGCGAATCGAATTCCTCTTTGGTACTTCTTCTTCCACTGATGATAAATAAAGTCTCCCCTTTGTGGTAATAATAATAAAATCAACACAGATGTTTTCAATTTTCATTGTTTAACTTGGTTTATTCAAAAACAATAATGTTCATTGGACGGATAGAAACAAATAACATCTAAAAAAAATACAAACTTTCGTTACCAAAAAAGTTTCGAAAATACTAAAACACCAGAAAGAAATAAATCTTTCACTTTATCAAATTGAAATTAATTAATCGAAAAGTTCAGGATTTAGAATTTTGACACAAATCTCTGAGGGAGATATATTAAAAACAAGAGTCAATATACGGAAGGGATCCGGTCCCTTCAAACATGTTACAAGCATGACTAGAAAGTTTAGCATTATTTATATGGAAATAAATTTCCGTGTCATGGGTATGATTTGGTTATATATCAGTACGCTAATTAACAGATTTTCACATCTAGATAAATAATGAAAGTCGTTCTCTATCTCTTTCTGGTAAACTAAAATGCAGAACAGAGAAGCAAAAATTCAAATTTTTGCTTCAAGAAAAGTATTTTGATTTTGATTTGATTTGATTATGTTAAACAATATCTATAACACAAAAGCTTAAAAATGTAACAAAGGCGTGTTCGATTCGTGTTTAAAACAACTGAATCGAACGCACCTATCATGAAATCACAGTTTGGAACATAGCACCAATAAAAAATTGACATAAACTCTTATGAACAGTAACAATAATAAAAATATAGTATCACTTATTGTTTTTTTTTCGTTATATCTTTTTTACATTAACTTATCAAAATAGAAAATCACAGCTACCAAAATTTCAGCAATTTTTTTCTTGTACGAGATCGAACTCATACATTACAAATTTAGAAAAAAAGTCAAAACAATTGAAAGAAAAAAAACAAGAAAAACAATAAGAAATTGGGAGAAAAAAGGTCAAAGAACGAATTTTTCTATACTATGACAAAAAACGGCACACATCGTCGGGATTTGAGAAAAAAATGAGAATTGTAATGAGAAAAATGTACAAAGAACAAAAATCTAAGTAACCCGACCTGTTCTTACTTGGCACATACGGAATCGTTAGCAGAGCACTTCTGCATTGGTAGAAAGCGTAAAATCGGATTAAAGTTTCCGTAAAATGTTAAAAGCATCACATTTTATAACAGCCTTTCATCCGTTTTTAACGCTTTCAATTTTACATATTCACAAACTATATCTTTAGATGAGAAGTATATACAAGAAAAGGGTAAACTTTTAAGTAAATTACAACATTCTTATTGCTTGTAACGAAGAATTATACATAAAAGACAAATGAAAACAAGTAAGTTTTTGAAAGACATATTTTTGCCCACAAATAGGACCACGTCACAAAACCACGGGCATACAGACACATACACACAAAACCTACTTCGACATCCTTCAGCTTTGAATAAATTCAAATTATTATTAAATTTTGCAAGTTGCCACGATTTTTTGTTAACATTCAGACATGTACATGAACACATATTAACATGTTTTAGACCTGCCCTATATCACGCTAGTAGTGAATGATGATTTTAAGGGTATCATAAATTAAATTAAAATACAATGCATATACTTAACAATACACCATAATAGGTCCATTATCTCTTCTTACCCTATTCAGTGCGTTCCAATTGAACATGATCAAGGTTAAATCTAAAAAGTGCACAAAGAACTAAATTGCATTCTTGCTGAAAATTTTGTAATGATTTCATACGACAGAAAAAAAATCAAGATTTCTAATACATATAGAAAGAAGACCGGACTTTTGCAAGAACAAAGTATATGTTAAACATGGTAGAAAAATTCAAACAAAACGTGACAAAACTCTATCATTAAAACTGCACAAGGACAGCCACCTTTGTCGTTAAGTTAGAACGGGATCCTTGTGAAAATCAATGAAAGAACGCGCACGGTCTCAAACTTTGCTCTTTTGTTAGTCTTACGGACCAAATGTGAAGACACTTTATTCAGGTCGAACCCAAATTTAGTATTTACATAACAAATTACCGTCTACCATCAAAGGCTTCCTTTAAACGGAAAATAACGGGGATTTCCGTATTTAATATATTCATTGAAAAAAAAATTATCAATATTTCACCAGGTAAAATGTAATACATAAGTTTGAAATGTATAATCTCTTTTTAAAATCCCACTGAGTAAAGCATTGAAACCGTCTCCATAGAAGAGCTTATAAAGCTTTGCCAAGGTATCGATACTAGATAAGGTAGATCAATACCTGACCTGGTGTCCGAATTCAGGACAACTTAAGGTCATTTAACGAACTCACCTTTAAAGTAAATATCGAACGCAAAACTTTTGATTTTTTTTCTAATACATTAAAAAATATATATTTTGTTGATAATATTTCATTTATTTTTTTTATTTGAAGTGCTTTTTTTTTTCTAAAGTAAGTCTTAAACTTGAGAGAATCAATTTTGAATATTCCTTACATGACGAAAACTAAAAAAAAAACAACTTTATATATCATATTGATTATCATTCATAATTCAGTAGTTTCTAGCATATAATATTTCATTTTTATTCATCAACAGAACTTTTCGATCTTTATTGTAATTCAACAAAAATTAAGATAAATTCCAAAACTTTGAAGCGTTCATTGTTGCAAAGAAAATGCTCTTCTTTTTTAACTATAAAATTCACTTTTGAAAACTGCAACTTCAACTTTAAACATTTTTTTTTCAATTATATTTCTTAATCATATTATGAAGCGATACATTTAGTCTCCTATAAAAGAACGTTCCTTGGGTTGTCCTATTTTATTTTAGATCACCGAATTCGTTGTAAAACGGCCCTAAAATATGTTCATGTACATGGATGTAAAAATCTAAAATAAAACCTTTTTGAAATCAAAAACTAATTTAGAAATATAAAGCATTTTATATAATAGTTCAATAACTTAATTAGCACTTTTCGACGATACCATTGCACATTCAACCATTAACACAATCATACAATAAATAAATTAGTAACTTGATATACGGATAATTCAGTTGTGGGCCTGCACAACACGTTTCTCTATAGTACATAACATGTTAGTATATAAAAAGTCCGGTCCAAGTTACAGTTACATGACAAAAAAATAATTTTAGCAGTACATGTTGTATTAAGTATACATTTTGGGTTGTTTTCATATACTGAAAGGATTCAGGTTTTGAATTTAGTCTCTCTTTCCAATGCTTAGATTCTCAAGTTAAAACAGAACAATTTTGAAGAAATTTTGAAATAAATTTACACACGAAAGGTGCAGAATGGACCTAAATTTAGTCGCATCCCGGGAAGAACATTAAAATACCGGATATTTGTATAGGGCTAAATTCATAAAATACCCAGAGAAAAATATATTAACTTATATGAAAACCAACACATGTAACATATGTACTATATAAATGCAGCAAACTTACATTGTTTTTTTTTAAATAGTTAAGAACACACTAAAGGCTTACAATCATGAAGACTCTGAATACACTATGTGAATTGCTGTGTCTGTCTGAATTGGAGTTTCAGCGTACTCAATAAGAGGATCAGGAGGGGTCTCAAGGTCCTCGTTTTCGACACCAATAAGCCATTCGATAATCATCTGGTCTTTTCCAGACTCTGAGTCCGTGTCTTCGTCGTCGTAATATTCGTCGTTTTTGTTTCTAGAAACATTGTTTAATTGAACAGTTGATGAATATCTTCTCATTCCATTCACATTTCCAGAGTTGAACTTGTTTTGAGTCAAATTTTGTGTTTTTTCGATGGATATTAATCTTTTGTTCTGTCCGAGTTTATTGTCAGAAGCGTTTCGTTTCATTGTTGGTTTACTCTTACTTCCCATGAAATTTTCTATAGGTTGAATCTTTGGTTCACTCACACAGTGCGCCATTCTATTTCTAGCCAGTTTAGAATTATTATTACCACTAGAAGTAGACATATCCTTTGACGGCAGACGTTGTGTCCGTTGCCCGTTAACACTTCGGGGCGTATGAACAGATACACCATTCCTATTCTTAATAGAATCAAGCTTCAAATTTTCGGGCATTGCCGTTGGCACTTGTTCGGCTATAACAGTTTGTTCAGGAGTAATCCATGTTTTGGACCGGTTCACGGCATTCCGGTTACTTGAATGTGATGAGTTCGCACTAAGCGGTGAGCGTCTGAGGTGGATACCTTTTTGAGAAGAATCACTACTAAAACGACTACTTTTGGACTTGTAATATTCGTTACCGTTTCCCATAGTATTATTATTTGAATTTGTCGTTAATATCCTTGTATCTGATATTGGTGGAAGTTCAGGAGCACTCATTCTCCTCGAAAAATCAGAAGAAATTGGAAGCAGGCATTCCTCATGGATAGTCCCAATTTCATAAGAAACAGCACTAGCTCTTCTATTAGGGTTTGCAGATCGATATTGTCTAGATATAGTCCCTGTCTCACTTCGCTGTTTACCCTTTAACGTTTTATTTAAAACTGATTGAACCGGACTGGAAAATCTTTTATCAGACTTCATAGCGCATGCGTTAGTTTTGTTCTTTTTTAAATGTCCGTTTGGTAAATAGATATATCACAGATCTCTTTATTTCAATTGATTTATTGAATTTTGTTTGAATGTTCCATATAATTAGTGATTTGTCCATGAGTTTAAAACATGGTACCTGTCTATCTTAAACGGCTACGTCATACAAATTCCTTCTAATGCAATAAGAAAAGAAATAAATTTCCAAAGACGATTATAAGATTAATCAGTACAAATTAAAATCTTACGACTCCGCACCTTTGGTGTATGACTGGACAGCAATTAATACAATTAAAAATTATCAACAATATTATTTTGGGTTATTTATTTGTTGTTATTGTTGATTATGATCTAGCTCTTTTAATCTTAAAAAGACCAATCGGTACAATTTGCACTTGGCTATTTCAACTGCAAAATCTTTGAGGGGTTGTGTGTGATTTTCCTCTCTCGATTAAAGCAATTCCAAAAAAGCAAAGTAGTTGTTCGTTGTGTATTTATAACTATCTCTTCGGCTCTTAAGCTTATCCAAACCTGAAAAATACGTTATAATATTACTAAATATTCAAATACGCTACATTTCGATTTTTAAGGGGCTATATAACTATTTTTTGTTCTGCATGCATTTATCTTGATTTTGTTTCTGTCATGACTGGGTAGGGTTTTCACTCTGTATAACATTACAATATGGGACACCTTGCTTTTTTCAAAATTATCCACAGCCCCTCCCTCTAATGGTTACCTCATAACTGAAAGGTACAATGAATTATTACCAAAATATCATAAGATAGCGGGAATCAATTAAGGTTTTTTATTGATATTAACTTATCAAAGGAAAGTATTTTATCATTTTATTCATAATCTTTCCGCAGTCTCCTTCTTAAGATTTATTAATTAACTGTAAGGTACATTAAAATATTACCAAATATATTTTAAGAATCATTTGTGTTAACTTAAAAGGGGAAATATTTTTCGATTTTAAATATCATTTGTCATTTTATTTCAAATTTTCCTAACTACAAAAGAGATGATATGGTTTCTCAATAAATGTAAGGTACATTAAATTATTACCAAAAATATTATAACTAGAATAAATATTGACATATGAATCACTGGAGTATAGATTTAAATCTATCAAATTGTAATATTAAATTCCATAAATTATGGTATTTAAACTAAAAACCTATTAAATAATATTTTGGATACGGCGATGTTGTCATTTTTATTTATGCTAAACAAACCACAAATTCTCCATACAGGGGGTAAAGATATATCACTACGTGCCATTAATGGTCACTCTACTTACTGATGTAACGTGCAGAAGTGTGGGCGTAAAAAGTGGGGTTGGTCAGATAGACTATTAGGACAAAAATGTTCTAGAACATGTAGAAAGTAGAATTAAGCAGGGGTCAATATATCGTACTCGTATATAGAAATATATAGAATGTACGGAAAATCAAATAAAAATAATAAAAACGCCTTTCTTCATCGTGTTAGTGTCAGCCACCCCGCCCAGAATTAATTCTCATGTCTTAGTTTTATATGCTTCACAGTTTTTGAGTTTGTAAAACGTAGACCATCAAATGTCTCTTAGAATGAGTGTGTCCAGTCGTAGACTTGGAGTTGGACGTAGGGTGCTTTTTGAAATTTTACCAAGTGAATATTTTAGGAATTAAAACCCGGATGCGTTACATAGCCCGTGTCTCTCCATGGCCAGTCGATGCCCCCTCCCCTGGACCTTAAACAAGTTGTCTGCATCCACCACTGGTGGCCACTAGTGTCACTGCACCAATTCACATAAGGACATGATAATTTCTCTTGAAACACCACAAAAAAACTGGTGTATGTGAACCAATCCTAGACCTCGATACCTAATGCTTTATTTTAAGATGTTGAAACATTATTTTCAATTATGAAATTAAAACATTTCATTTCAATTGATTATTTCCAATTATGAAATGCAAGTATGTTTGCATGGTGTCCTTCTTCGGTGCAAAATCACATTAAAATTGATAAATATAACAAAAGTCATGGTTAGAGTAATTTAATATATACATGGTTTATTAGTGCACACTTAACTGTTTTCAAGGTTGTAAGTTATAGTCAACTTTATCATGAGTGCATTTGTTACACCATTTATTCCATTTATGGCTTTTTGTAAAACTCTTGTAATTCGGGTTGTAAATGTAAATGTTTTTTCAGCAGATTTGAATGTCCCAAAATGGTCGCCATGGTTACCATGGCAACCACCGTCAGTCATAAACTTGCAATTATTATTTTTGTTTATTTTTGTGATCCAATGGTCATGATGGTCAATTCCAACTTATAAAATAAAAAAAATGGAGTTTCACGCGATTTTAGTAACTAATTTCTTTATTTTTGACTGGGAAGCTTCATGTTTCAGTAAAAATCTCTGCTAACCAGCTGTCTGTCTACAAGTATGGTCATTGTACACAGGCAAATTTGGCTCACATAAGTTTCATGTGAAAAAATTCACATGAAATTCACCCGAATCGAGCTTATACGTGAAACACACATGAAAAAGTTCACGTGAAATGAGCTTTCACATGAAATTCACATGAATCTCACGTGAGTTTCACATGAAATTCACGTGAATCTCACATGAAAACCATTCACATCAATTTCACGTGAAAAGTTCACATCAATTTCATGTAAGCCAGTTTCATGTGAAACTCACATAATTTTTCATGTGAAATTCATGTGAGATTCACATGAATTTCACGTGAAGCTCAATTCATGTGAATCTCATGTGAGCCAAATTTGCCTGTGTAGCGGTCTTGTATAGTCGAACTTTACCGAGGGGTCTTTCATTTGCATGGGGTTTATTTTATTCATACAGTATATACACTTTTAAACATAAACTAAGGTTGAATTTACTCAGTATCACAAAGAAGTACACGCACGGAATTTATAGGTGCATGTATAAAATTGCCACAAGTAATTCTCAACAAAATTACAAAAAAGTGTCGATTGAAAAAAAAAAAAATTTTCTGTCGCGCGTCTCGTCCATTTAAAGCTCATCAAAAGACGCTATCTCTAACAATTCAAAAGTCATAGTCAAATTAAATTTGAATAACGTTCATTTATCTTTAATAAAAAAGAATAACATTGTGCGACTTTTAATATGATGATCTTTAAATTGTTTGGTGTATTACGACATCAAGGGAGGTAAATAACGAAATACTACGTAACAATGAATATACCGTTTAATGATAATCCAATTTCTTTCATACTTAAAAGTAATAACAGTTAAGTGTAAAATGATAGGTAACAAAAACCCATTTGTATCTTGTTAAATGTTTTTTTTATGATTGAAAACATATTTTGCGGCTGATTTATTTGCACCGACTTAAAATGTCTCGCCGTTAATGGATAAATGCATTTCGAAATTTTCAACTTTAAAACGAAAAAAAAATACGAACACCGGGGTTATTGTTTGAGTCAAAATCTGTTGGTCCTAACCTGATAATCATATTAATAACAAAGGCTCTTCTAGTTAATCACAAACAAGTTTTTTCGATGGAATCAAATGCTTAATTGTAAAAGATTTGTGTTTTGTTTTTGCTTTAAGTATTGTTTAGAACACCCACACAGTGTAAAGAAGAATTAAATTACAAACTAAACTTTTTATCAGATTTTTCACAAACTGAATATACATGTTAACTACAACAATATTTTCTTTTTTCTTAGTTCCGATGTTATCGGCATTTGACTATTTTCATAAGTAAAAAACTTATACTGTATTTTTGATTTTTAATAATAATAAAAAAAAACCAAGTTTCATATATTTTGATCCGATTTTAAGTATTCTATCTGTTAAACATGAATATGTACTGCAAGTTTGCATAAAAAACTTTTTCGTTTTAAATCCTCAAAATATGATCAGGAAAAGACTAAATGTGAGCCTCGTTCTCAATAAGAGAATCGTGAGAGGCTTTCAAGTTGTCGTTTTCGACACCAAGGAATAATTTAATATTTCGTTATTTTCTGTTATTTGCGTTGAGAACTTTTGCAGTAGTAAGTTTATTTCATTCATTTTTATTATTACATGAATTAAGAAAAAACTTTGAATTCATAATTTTAACTTATATACTACATGTACTAGTAATATAATGTATAAAAGCAATTACCAAAAGCGTTTACGCGGAGACCTGTACAGCAATACTTTTCCAAACATTTAGAAAATGTAAAATCAGCAAGTAAAAACTAAAATGCTATATGTAGTTCGAAGTATCACTTTCTTCTAAATAGAAACTGGCATATTAAACCTTTCTTTAATACATAAAGTGTCTAAAATAACGAAATTACTTAAATTAATTTCAACGTGAGGTAAAAAAAAGAGAATAAACTAAAGCTAAACAGATTTTTACTGAACAAAATAAATAAACTCCAGGTAAAAAGTTAACTTCCGAAAATCAAACAAAGAATTTCCCTCTGGCTGTTCTTGCTCGTTTTTACCGGTTTTGTCGTTGCCCTTTTGGACTTTTGACACTAGAATGTCCTAATGGCGCCTCTTTGCTTCAAGCTTCTACTTAAAGCAATAACTCACTTTGCTGCCCGAATCATAGTTTTCACATAAAACTTATTCAGACAAGAAACCGTCTATCTATCACCTTGCAATGATAAAGGTGCAGATTTAAAGAAGAGGATAATTCAAAAAATATATT
Organism: Arcuatula senhousia; assembly: GCA_963971305.1. NCBI lineage: Eukaryota > Metazoa > Mollusca > Bivalvia > Mytilida > Mytilidae > Arcuatula > Arcuatula senhousia. The sequence continues at coordinate 57,038,773 of OZ020310.1, forward strand.
TTGATAGTAAAGCAAAAACAAATACAAAACAAAAAACAAAACAAAACCCGAAAATAATCTCACTTTTTTCTTCATATCAATGTTTTTTCCCCATATAACTTGCTCGGTACAAATAATCCCATTTGAATTATATGCGTTTTATTTAGACCATGGGCCAATTGCAGAACCGTGAGCAGCGCCTACTGACCTCATTGAAGGCTGCTGGCGATTGTCTATTGTGGATTTTCTGAATTGCCTCTTGAATGTGGGCTGTGTCGCGTACATCCCACATCTCATTATTTTCTATCCTAAAATATTACTAGTATAACTTTCTCGCAGCAGAAATCATCTCACCTTCAAAATCTCATTTTCAAATAACTTTGTACTGCTATTGATCAAGGTATATCCTCAAGATGGAAGAGAATGGAATGAATAAAAAACAATAAAGTAAAAAACTCACTTTTTTTCGCCAAATCAAAGTTTCCACATATAGCACAGTATTAAAAAAAGTCCGTCTCACTTTGAAAGTCTGACTTTGTATAATCACCTTGCAATGGTATCGATTAAGGTGCATATTCCAGTAACACTTTATCAATTTCAATAGAGTCCTTCATATCAATCAGCTTTAATACATAAGTAAACATGGCAGGTTTATTTAAGTATAAGGCCATAGCAGGGGTTTTCTTTGTGAGCTGTTCTTACGTGACTGTCTACATTATCAGGGTATGTGTATATTCTGGGTCTGTACCTTCGGGAGGGGGGGGGGGGTCTCTGTACATCATCTGTATAATCTGGGTATCTGTACAGTCTAGGTCTATGTACTTTGAGGAGGGAGTCTTTGTACGCTGTTTCTACGTGATTGTCTGCATTTTCTGTGTATGTGTACAGTCTAAGTATGTGTACATTGGAGGGTCTTTGTACACTGTTTCTACGTGATTGTCTCCATTATCTTGGTATGTGTACAGTCTAAGTCTGTGTACATTGGGGGGGGGGGTCTTTGTACACTGTTTCTACGTGATTGTCTCTATTATCTTGGTATGTGTACAGTTTAAGTCTGTGTACATTGGGGGGTCTTTGTACACTGTTTCTACGTGATTGTCTCCATTATCTTGGTATGTGTACAGTCTACGTCTGTGTACATTGGGGGGGGGTCTTTGTACACTGTTTCTACGTGATTTTCTCCATTTTCTTGGTATGTGTACATTCTAAGTCTGTGTACATTGGGGGGGGGTGTCTTTGTACACTGTTTCTACGTGATTGTCTCCATTATCTTGGTATGTGTACAGTCTAAGTCTGTGTACATTGGGGGGTCTTTGTACACTGTTTCTACGTGATTGTCTCCATTATCTTGGTATGTGTAGAGTCTTAGTCTGTGTACATTGGCGGGGGGGGTCTTTGTACACTGTTTCTACGTGATTGTCTCCATTATCATGGTATGTGTACAGTCTAAGTCTGTGTACATGGGAGGGGTCTTTGTACACTGTTTCTACGTGATTGTCTCAATTATCTTGGTATGTGTACAGTCTAGATCTGTGTACATTGGAGGGATCTTTGTACACTGTTCCTGTGTGATGTGTGATTGTCTGCATTATCTGGGTATGTGTACATTCTAGGTCTGTGTACATTGGGGGTCTTTGTACACTGTTCCTGTTTAATTATCTGCATTATCAGGGTATGTGTACAGTCTAGGTTTGTGTACATGAGGTGGGGGAGGGGTCTTTGTACAATTTTCCTGTGTTATCTGGGTATGTGTTCAGTCTCAGTCTGTGAACATGGAATAAAAGTCGACGGTCGGCTGTTTATTAAGCAAGGCGTCTGAGGTTTTTTATTATTATTTCGTATTTAGTTTATTAAGCAATGCATCATATCTGGTTTTAAATAGTTCACCCATGTACGTACGTGTCACCTGGGGCATTCTATATAAACTCAATACATTGTCTGGACCTATGTAAAGGATAAAGTCGATATTTGACTGTTTACTTAGCAATGCATCTCATTTTTTTGAACTTCTTCAGCATCAATATAAATTATATTGTTAATAGTTTGTAAATATTAGATGTCATGAGTGAACTATCCATGGACACGAACATCGTATTGGTTTTGACTTGGTATGGACATTTTTTCTGATTCTGAAATTTGAAGTTCACTTATTTCCAAAGCATTCATAGCTTTATTTAACTAAGGTTTAGCAGTCAGCTATGGGTGTTGAAAGAACAGACTGTATTATACAGTTGATATTGTTATTTTGACACGACTAGCCTATGAGTGTTCCCGTCACACTATTCCTATTCAATAAACCAAAAACAAAACCAAAGCCACCCCCCCCCCCAAAAAAAAAAAAATAGTCAAAGATCTTAAAAGAACGTAAAATACTTTAATTTGAACATTGACAGATAAAGCTACTTCGGATGAAAATCATGCAAACAATTCATTCAACGCATGTAATTGACATGATAAAATATATGAATTCCGTGAGTTTATCACATGTTGTTCATTTACAAGTTAGTTGTTATTTCTATTTCATCACACGCCGAAACAAATTTTATGTCATTTCGACTATTAGTTAACTTGCAAATGACATAATATGAGCTTTGCACGAAAGCAATTGCATGCTGACATGTGTAGAAAGTTTGCTGTGCACACAATAATTGGGTTTCTCAATTATTAGATAGGGAAGTAAGAATGCAAGAAACCTACCTTTTTACTTGTAATCAAACCGTAGAACTATATCATACCAAGGCAAACACCCAAACAACAATACTGATAATCCAGGATATACAATCGCAGGAAAAACAAGTATATCCAAGAAGTCTATATTCTTTTATCAAGAGAAAGCGAGCTTAATGCATCCATTTAAGTAACATCAGAGTAGAACTACGCCGTGTACTTTAAATGAAGTACACAGTTTAATGAAACAAACATGACAAAAGCAGTAATTGTTCAATGAAAACAAAGGTTCCCTGTGCTTCAAGTTTAAATTATACAGCTAACCATACGTAATTTTGGGTTCAACTTGCTTGTCAAATGACTTTATAAAAGAAACCAGAATCATGTACCATGTTTAATATGATTTAAAAAAAAATAGTAAAAGACTACCTATATGCACACCCATCCTTCATGCAATGATAAACAATAAAGTCTCAACTTTGTTTTAAATAGATTTAATCTACATCTTTGGCCACAAATGCATGTACTGTATGATGGGACTTGCATGCCCAAGGACTTTCACCACAATAGGGAAATTAATAAATTCTGTTTACATAAACCTATATCATGTCACTTTATTCTATAGACTTACCAGTAACCTTGTTTTTCTAACACATCTATTAATCCATTATACTCAGGTCACAAACATAAAAGCTTGTCCATGTACTTAATCTAATGCAGCAATCCAAACAACTGGCTATTATACTGGTTACAGCAGTGGGACTAACATATCCTAGGATCTTAAACACACCAGAAACCTGACCCAAGAAGCAATTATGGTTCAAATGAAATACTTACTGCCACCAACAAGTACCTGCATCTCTTTAATGTATACCAAAGTCTTACCTAGCCTTCTAACACATTTATAAATCCACTATGCTTGGCAGGGTGGAAAGGGTATCGGGAGACAGGGAGAAAGGGGGCGGGAGAAAGGAGAAAGGGGGCGGGAGAAAGGAGAAAGGGGGCGGGAGAAAGGAGAGAGGGGGCGGGAGAAAGGAGGGAGAACTATATAAGGGAGACGAACTTTAAATGTAGAAAAATAATTAAAAAGTAAAAAACGGTACTTAAGCGGTTTCTATTTAATGAACAAATATTTGAAAAAAGGCAATATTTATATTTACCAAACTATTTTTGATAAATTTTGCCATTTCCGATCATTTTAAAAACGGAATTATCTCTCCGTTACGTTTTTTTGAATTTTTTTACATTCATTTTTTTGTACATGTAATGGCATCAAATACATTTTAGGCCATTTTAAAACAAACCACTATAATCTGGATTCCTAGTAGATAACTCAAGGGGTCTTTTTCGAAACCTCTCAAATATATCATGTATATACTCGGGTCACCAGTAATCTCACCAATGATGAATCTGGGCAATTTTCACACACACAGTGTTGCAATGTTGCTGGTGGTATCGATAATTGTGTTTGTACATGTATGTACAGTGGCAGGTCGGTCCGTCCTCAGTTTATCGGTCGTCTGGTTGATCTGGCCCCAGTTTCATAAAACATCTCAAAATTTGAGTTTCCTTAAATCTGTCCTCAACTATATTGACAAATGAAATTGCAAGAAATCTCAGTTGAGGAAGGATTTGAGGTAATGTCAATTTGAGATGTTTTATGAAACTGGGGCCAGGCCTGTAGTTCTTAGTCAGACTGTCCCATTTTAAAACATAATGATAAATTTAAGTAATATTTTTTCAAGACAAACAAAACAAACACAAATCAGTCAGTGTCATGAATGTACATTTTCATAGAATTTTTTATCTTGTGTCCTCTGCGAAAAAGACTGCCGCTTGAAAAGAAGTCCTGATCGACCAGCTACATCTTACATGTACATCAAGAAATCATTTATATATATATATATATATATGATAAAAATAAAAATAGAATAATTTCGATCTCTGTATTAATTCATCTAGTATACATTCACCACAAGCGCTTTCAATGTTTCATGCATATGCATATCTCCAGGTGGATTGTTTATAAAACTACATATATATACATTATGACGTTAACAAACCAAAGGCGGATCTAGGGTCGGCGTACCGGGCGCGCGCCCCCACGTTTGACAGAAAAATTTGGTTAAGAACTGTATGAAACAAGAGGTCCCAGAAGTTTTTTTTTATAATTGCGCTCCCCCTCGTTTGAAAATTTCTGGATCCGCCACTGCAAAAGTTTGACGTTACAATATATATATATATATATATATAATAAAAAAAACACAATTACACAAAATAAGTGTCACATTATAAATAAAGTCTAGCGCTTTCATATATATATAATCTAACTCTTTGCTAGGACGGCATGTTACAAATTACAATGTACACAAGATTGGTTTTTCAATTCTCATCTATCATATATTTTGTGGACTTGGTTATATTTTGATAAAACTACATTTTGTACATATAAGACCCCATATAAGGATCCCTATACCTGTTCGTAAATCAACTCTCATCGCTAGAATGAATATTTAATACATGTAAGCTATAATTTTGAAATACATGTACTATTAAAAAATTATCAGTAAGTTGTATAGAATTAAATATAGAAAAACTCTGAAAAAAAAAGAGAAATAATTGTTTCCAAGGTTCTAACCTGAAAATTTTTGAATCAATTATGATCATTAATTATTCATGATAGCTTAAATTTTATCAATTGAATCTGAGAAAATTATACTTTAGTTTGATTATCTCAGATGGATAAATTTTTTGTAGAAATCACACAAACTACATGTACCTTTTGTCTTATTTAACTTACTGAAACTTGTTTTAAACACATAATAATGAGATGTGGAATATTAAAGTGTATGCGACACAGCCCACAATCAAGCGGCAATTCAGAAAAGTTACTATGTATACCGGCCAGGTCTAAAAATGTGGCTTTATTTGTAAATTATTTATACTACATCATCAGTATAATATATGAAAATATTATTAACTAAAACATTATATACATTGTAAGTTTTATTTGGGACAGATCTACTTACATTTGAATATTTGAGGTTTATCAAAATTTTGCGGCTTGTGACTGTTACATTCCATATTAGCATGATTAGGTCAGCGACACTCTGTGTACATGTATTCTACAAATTGTCTAAATTGTTACATTTCCAACAAAGTTGTTCCAAAGTTTTTAAACATGCATTTAGAATTCACCATTTTGTTATTGATATGTTTAGCATTTGAATGTCCAACCAATGACATACATGTCTAATCACAAGGCTTGAAGCCTGGTCGTCAGACTTGTCTGACAGGAATTAACCAATGGATTTCTAATATTTTTGTCATTGTTAATTCAAAATTGTTTAAAACACAAGGATTCTTTCCTTGTACTGCAGATGGTCGATATCCTTGGTCCTGGATTTGGCGCTCCTGTTCGAACTTTTTAGTTTTGAGTACTTTTAGTTTTCTATCTTCCAATGTTTGATTCAAATACTGCTGATGAGAGGTTACTCCTTGAAATATCGATACACAGCATAACAAAAATAACAGATCTATATCAGTCTTATAGAAAATGTATTTTTCTTGATCTTTATAAATGACCATACATATCAACAATGAGTTTCTTGACATTAGGGCATGCACATGTACAATGCACCATTGACAACATTCCAACATTTTGTATTAATTTGCGTACGAGTCTGATGCAGGCATTATGCGTAAAATCAGTATATTCTTCAATAAAGACCTATGTCACCTATGATTTCACCTATATATGCCATATATGGTCATATATTATTTCAAATTTGTATAAAAATCGATTTATCTGAAGAAAGACGATTGTTAAGGTGGGAGATGGAAGCAGAAGGGTGGGAGAAAGGAGCGAGGGGGCGGGAGAAAGGAGAGAGGGGGCGGGAGAAAGGAGACAAGGGGCGGGAGAAAGGAGAAAGGTACCCCCCTTTCCACCCCCTCATGCTTAGGCCCCAATTAACAGCATGTCAATGTACTTTACTTAATACAACCATCCAAACAACTGCCTATACTATTTTGTTACAATGGGATTTGCATGTCCAAGGACTTGAATCACATCAGAAATCTGATCCAAGAACCAATTATATGGTTCAAATGGAATACCTAATGCTATCGTCCCCAATCACGATTTACATGTTTACAAAGTTAATCACATTTTAATAAATTACAAGTCAGATAAGGGTAGAGGTCTGCGGCTATTTTAATGTTTGATTTGTTTATCTATAGAATTAGCAATTACGAAGTTTTATTTAGGAAAGTTTGTTTAGGGTAATTGTTCGGCTATTTCAAGTTTGTACGTATAAGCAATTATAGATTCTCAATTTAGAAAGTTATTTTAAGCATAATATTATTCGAGCATAGAATTCAAAATGCAATTAGTTGTTCAATCTCTTCCTTATAAAACATGAAGTTTATCAGAAAAGGGATGTAAAATCAAGATAAACTTTTCGACGGACGGACAACGTACAATGATAGCAATGGCTCCAGCATCTTTATCAAGAACTCAAATACTGTACAATACTGAATTATGATGTTATGTATCCGTTTCTTTTCCCCCCATTTGAACCAATTACAAATCTCAGCAACACCTCACAAATCAATTTCCCCTTAAAAATCAAATTTCAAAACGAGAGATGCACATCTTCATTGTGACACAAAGATTGTTTGAAAATTTCATGATAATCCATCAAGTGTTTAGGAAGATGAGGATAAGAGACAAATAATGCACAGACAAACGGACGGGCATACTATTATTGCAATACATACCCCATTGTTCAAGGATATTCAAAGCACAATGAAAGCTTTGATTTTAAAAACCAATCGAAGCCTGATATTCCATAACAATAAAATTCAGGCTTTCATTTTCATCAAAAATAAAGTAATATGACAATATATAAAATTTATCATTTACATGATTAAAACATTAAAGGGCCCTAAGTGAAAAAGAGACCTGTTATTTTTATGAATTTATAATTCATTGATGCTTTAGGTATATTGATTGCAAAATTTGTCGATCTGAATTATTCAGATGATATTCTATTGTTTTAGATGATACCACACATGACATTAAAACATTTGTAAAAGAATATTACCGACCATAGATCACAAACATATTAAATATGCATGATGATATTTGAAAAGTAAAGCATGTCTTTTTCAATGGTACTAGAGAGGGTGAGAGCAAGCTATATTTAGTTTTGAATCCTATTGACTTTTATAATTATATAGAACACATTTTGAATTATTAAGATAATTGAAGTAAATTATGTCAACTAATTTTAAGATAATGAGATGTTGAATAAGTGTTCTCGATACAGCCTACATATATAAACACTACAATTTGAAAACATCAAGAATGAAAAACGGCCAGCAGCCTTTAGGGTCACTAGCGGATGCCGCTAGATGCTTTAATATAGGCCCTAAGCTCTTTCACATCGCCCATTGACACTCATCTGTTGCTAAGTTTAAAAATATTTATTTATTCTGGAATTGGTAACAAAGCTTAATCTATTGCTTATTCGTTAATTTCAATTTCATGAAAAAAATCTAAAAGTAAAAAACCAAAAATCATTTTTAAAAAGGGTAATGAGATGTGAAAGTTGTGTACGTGACACAACCTACATATATAACATATATAAACGGTAATTTCAAACTCTACAATGGAAAACAGGCAGAAGCCTTTGATGTGACCAGTGGTCGCTGCTCCCCGTTTTGCGATTGGCCCAATATAAAACTTTTATAATGCATACGGTTCAAGTCATCGAAAGCAACCAGTGTTGCAAATTTAAGATGCGTTTAATATCTTGCATTACCATGAACCTAGATAAAAGTTTCCGTTCTATTCAGCATTTCATGTACGACATGCATAGACATTTTAATTTTACATGTCTAATTATTTTGATGTCTGACGTCTTTTGAATGTCAATCAACTTCACGTCCCATTGAGACCCAATTAACCATTGAATCAGGAGCCGGTAAACATCCCCCACGAACAGTCTCAATATCCATCCATCAAAACATCATTTCCAATAATTTATATTTTGTCTGATTAATAACTGTTTAATCTTCAAGGATGAAAAGGTGCTAAGAAACACAAATTTCAATTGACGACATCCATATAGGTAAAAGGATCTTGCTATGTAATGGTACAAGTTGTTTTGATTGATGATACCGAAAAACTAAATTGCAAATAATATATATATATAAACGGATTTTGTATTTTATTTTAAAACTACCCCTTTACAACGGGGGCAAACACCGACGGGGCATCGGCGTTTGCATAATGTTTTATAATATCCTCTGTTTGAATTAGCAAAATAAGTGCAATGTGCAAATACAGATCTGTAAAGGACAACAAATCTGGTACAATGCAAGGGGGGGGGACTACAAATGTACATGGGTTATTTAACTAGGAGATACAGGTTGAGTTTTTCTATATGAATTAGTAAAATATCAAGTACTATATGCAAATACAGATCTTTAAGGATGAAAGTTCCTGATAATCAAGTGTTTGTATTGATGATATCCCCAACTGTACACAAATAATCAAATTAAGAGAAACAGTTAAGTCAGTTAATGTTCTCTACTTGGGAAACTAAAATAAGTGTTGTGTCCAATTAAAAAAAATCTTCATAACATGCAGGGCTAGGGAATGACAGTCACTATTTTACTCTTAGTGTAGGAAGTGTGTATATCTAGACTGCGCTTAAACATTATCGGTATGATGAATGGCAATTTGGGAAATATCTATTTGTTTTATAAAAACTATTGTAATTAAGAATCCTTATTAGACAAGTGGCTTCGTACAAGAACAAACCATAGATATTTTTTGCAAAAAGATTGTGCATTATAGGATCAGCATCAATGTGGACAAAAGAAGATTTGGATTGGTATTGGAAACGCTAAATCTATCAATCTACGATTTTTTATTCAAATATCATATTTGTCTTTCAAAAGTTTCATCCCACTTATTTTAAGAATCTCTTGGTATCCTCAATTTTTACGTTACCATTTGACACTATTTTGTCACCATAGCCTGCCCTAAAATCATATGGACGCTCTCTTAGAACACAGCACAAGCCATTGGATTTTATATACCACCTTACGATTCCACTTCTATCTTAGATAGCGGATGGTTTTTGCTCATATGTCATATATTTATTTGTTTTCAGTAGATCAGATTGTGTCAGGAAAATCGCTTATGCATTTTCATAAATGAAAGGCAACTAACAAACACGGATTTAATCTAATGGCCCTTCGAATGCACCAAGTATAAAAAATCTCATTAAAGTTGTGAAATCATTTTTACAACTATTAAACTGCTCGTTCCAGCAACTTTATCCCCATAAAGTTCATTGAAACATGTATGTAATGTCGTGGAAAGTGTGACACAAAGATGAATAAGGGTTAGGAAGGCGAATCAAATTTGTATCAAATATAGAAATAATTGGTCTCTGTATCCCTTCAAACGTAACTATTGCAATTTATTGTCACTTTACGAAATAAAATAGTCAATATTATGTCACAACCGCCGACGATGCAAAGGACGTGTTACAACAAGCAGAAACTGTATAGATCTATCCACAGCCATGAGTGCAGTCAAATTTTCTGCGTGAAATATACTGATTTAAAATTGCATATGCCGATTATATTTAGTTTTGATATTTACCCCATTTCCCCCTCCACCTTTCGAAATGACGTCGTGATTTCCTTAATGTTCAATTAGCTGCTTTTTCAGCATTTAACCATTTAGTCATTTAAAAAATCTTCCTTTTTATCATTTTTTTGGATGAGTAGGGCACAGACCTTTCTATGTTAAATACATACCGTTTTATTTGTTTTTTTTATTTTTTTTTTAAATTAAAAAATCCATTAATTTTAAATGATTTTATTTGTGGGCTTTATCTGTTTATCTGTTTATCATGCTATTACAAAATCTTTATTGACGATAAATTGTATTTAAAAAATGTGTATTACAGCAAGTTATGAATTTGTAACTCACCAAGACCGAATCAAATAATGTTCCGTCTTATAACATTTTAAAATTAAAGTTTGTTTTTGCCTACAAAAACGATGTCTCCCCCCGTTTCCCCAAAAATGTCCAAGTTCAAAGGGCCATTTCTCCCAAAAAAAATTTGATGCTCAAAATTTCCTGGTAATATGCACAACAATATATGGTGTCCTTCCTATATACCAAGTTTCATTGAATTCGGTCCAGTAGTTTCAGAGGAGTTGCGCTGACAAGATGAAAAATGAGGATTTTCAGCAAATTTCTAAGTTCAAAGGGCCATAACTCCCACAAAAATTTGAGGATCAAAATTTCCTGGTAATATGCACAACTACATAAGGTGTCCTTCCTATATACCAAGTTTCGTTGAATTCGATTCAGTAGTTTCAGAGGAGTTGCGCTGACAAGATGAAAAATGAGGATTTTCAGCAAATTTCTAAGTTCAAAGGGCCATAACTCCCACAAAAATTTGAGGATCAAAATTTCCTGGTAATATGCACAACTACATATGGTGTCCTTCATATATACCAAGTTTCGTTGAAGTCGGTTCAGTATTTTCAGAGGAGTTGCGCTGACAAGATGAAAAATGAGGATTTTCAGCAAATTTCTAAGTTCAAAGGGCCATAACTCCCACAAAAATTTGAGGATCAAAATTTCCTGGTAATATGCACAACTACATATGGTGTCCTTCATATATACCAAGTTTCGTTGAATTCGGTTCAGTAGTTTCAGAGGAGTTGCGCTGACAAACTTTGTGACGGACAGACGGACGGACAGACGGACGGACGGATACGACAAAAACAATATGTCTCCCCACAAAAGTGGGGGGAGACATAATTGTCTGTTTTAAAATCAGTTTATTGTGGGTGGTTTGTATCAAACTGTTTATCGTATATGTCATTGCTTGTGTGGGAGGTTGGTCTCTATTAAAATGTCTGTACATAATAAAAACAACTTTATTTCGCAATTTTATATTTAATTGCTAGATTTTATCATTTTGTTCAAATCTAAAAAAACCCAAAAATACCATATGACTGAATGAATACATAGTAATAAACCCCAATTTAAATCACCAGCATCTCCAAGCATGAAAAAAACTAAAAGTGCAACGTTAAATTTTGAAATATTATTCTTTTAATAAATAAAAAGAAGTGTCTAATTACAAAAACCCTATTTAAGGGGATACGTTACGTTAAAAACGACGTTATCGATAAAATTTACCTGTGAAACAGAAAAACGTCCCTTTTCGATTTGAAACGCAACGTCAATTTTACTTGAACAGCGTTGAACTTTAACGCTATTGTTTATCTTTGATGTAAATTCATGAAAAAAGATGGTCCATGACCTATAACAAAATATATATCATTGTTTAGAGAAAGAGTTGGACTTTCTTGTGTTAGTTTTTGGTTGAAATGTAATGAAACAATTTTGTTTTAATCAATGGAGAATAACAAAAGTTTGAAAATATTTGATCTTTTCCCATTGCTTCTATACAAATTTCCCGCCAAAATCGATAATTTCAAAGTGAAATAACTTGAAAAATCGACCCATGACCCCCTATTTCAAATCAATATTTCGATGTATCATGGTATTACCATTCACTATGCAAATTTGCTTTAAAAAGTAAGATGGTAGACCAAAGTAACGTATCCCCTTAATAAAACGTAGTGTTACTAGATTTAAACGAAAGAGTGACATTAATGTATAAAATTTCTAAATGAATGACTGTAGTTAAATGTATCATACCCTAAAACCAAGATAAGATGTTGCGATTAATATATTAAATAGAAATTTGAGAAATATGTATTTTTTCATTGCAACTAAGGCGATTTAAGAATCCTTATTAGAAATGTCACTGTCATATATATTTTTGTGACAAGTACAATTCAGCTACGGATTCATCAACAAAATATTCCAAAATATTCCAAAAAAATGACCCGTGCTGATTCCTGGTGGCGTATAGACCAATAGCAGCGCTAATCTTGTCGGTAAAAGTCCACTAAAGAGCCCCCAGAAATCTGACATCGGGTTGGGCAGTTTTGTCTACAAAGCGACTAAGATATGTGCCTTGTGTGTACGTTGTTAAATCGGAAAGCCCTGTCGCGGTGAATGCAGTCGTCAGGTGATAATGCGGAAAGCCAGACCGCAAACCATAGTGGTTCACCGAGATGGGAAAAAAACGTCAAGTCCCTCACACATTAAAGAAAACTGATGCAGGTCTCGGTTAGAGTAGAATCATACAGGAGGCTAAATTTCCCGTCCCTTCCCATCACTTCTTTTTCCAGTGGCAGTTAAAACTCTTCTCCACTATTCTCTTTCTCCATTTCATCATCATTTCATGTTCATTTCATCAACCCTTTCATGCTTATCTCCATCGCGCTGCTGAGGAGTACAACAATAACTTGTTGATAACCCGTTATCTCCTCCAAGTGAGCCGTGTGGATGGACGAGCCATACGAAACCAATAGCTTCATCAAGTGAGTGGATGTAAGCGGTAAGTTAAACGCCCTTTTTGACACCCATAGGCCATGCAGGGTGTTCAGTCGACGGAAGAAACCTGAGTGCTCGTAGGATAATTCGATAAAAGTTTTTTTTTAATGATAAGTAAAGAAGTGTCAAAGGAGCACTCAGTAAATCTCGCTCTAAAGCATTCGAAAAACTTTTATGTGAATAATAACGAAGGAAAGGTGTAAAGGAGTATTCTTGTAATCATAAGGCAATCGAATGTCGCTTGTGCGAAAAGGAAAAAGTCGAATAGTCATAAAATCATCACTAAAACAAACCACGCACAAGATCTCAATCAGCAAAATGAAGTAAAAGTCAAACGAAAGTGAACACGAGTTGAAAGGAAGGGTAAACAGTTTCTGCTTGATATAGCGAAACCGCCAGGTTGCCAGCGATACATTTAGTGTTGATCAAGCAACATTCCGTCCGCTCTAGCTTATGGAGTTTACGTATCACAATGATTCATTACTCCAGAGCTTCCGGTAATTACTAGTACATCGATTTCCTCGGCAGATTCAGAGTTTATTAGAGTCTCACCACATACATTCATAAAAATATAATAACAATAAAAAGTTGAAACATACAAGTTAAAACGCATGAGCCATTCTTAAAAGAATAATGAGGCAGACGACGTTATCACGAGGTTATTATATGTTGCTCTTCGGTTGCTGTCGTCACTCAAAAAATTTTACGATAGACATCATGCGCTCATAGACAAATATGGAATTTCCGTTTCTCAGATGAGTGCAGATGTTGGTTTGCCATAGGGTTTTGTTTTGTCTTCCTTTACCGGATTTGTCACACTGAATATGAAATTGGCAGCGGATGTGCTATAGCAGGCAGGAACCGCTCACTCTTCAGGAGCACCTGAGTTCACTCTCATTCATATTCATACAGTGTTTGGCATTTTCCATGTTTTTGGTAGAGTGCCTCTGATGAGTCTTGAATAGACGAAACGCGCGTCAGGCGTAGCAAAATTTATTGTCTGGAACTTTGTTGTCATTTGTATTACTACTAGAATTCGCGAAATTGATATTCATTAGTTTTTGTGTTTCCGTGATTTCCTTGTTGTCTGTTCTTTCGTCCTGTCCTTGTTTGTGTTTACTGGTTTTGTCTCTGCCCTTTCGGACTTTGACATTCGGATGCCCCATTGGTACATCTGCTTCTCTCCTTGCAAAACCTCTCTGTCAAACCAAAAGATTGTTACATATGCATGATAAAAGTGTGCGTAGTTATTGCAAAAACTGCATAAAATGAAACTAGTGAGAATATCTGACATGATTTAGTACATATAAATTAAGTATTTGACCAACCATAGGAACGCATTTATGCTAAAAAAGTTTAAATATTGGGTTAAGATGAAATTTGAGAAATGTGTATTTATTTAATCGAAACTAATGCAATATGAGAATCCCTGTAAGACAAGTAATTGCCACACTATCTATTGCACAAGGACGGGCCATGGAACCTTTTCAATAGTTTTTGAAGTTTATTAAGGGATAAATTCATAAGATATGTCATTGTAAAGTATGAAAAGTCCTTTACGAGCAATGATATCATATTATATACGTACTATTTGGAATTGTCTATTCTAATTATGATTTCAAAATTTACATGCAGTGAGAAGAGATGACACTAATATGTATACAATTACAAATTTAAATTGCTGTCGAACTTAAATCAGGTTTAAATATTCGGATAAAAAGAAATTTGAGTAAAATGTTATTATTTAATTGCAACTATTAAAAATCAAAAGTCCATAATTGACAAGTGCCCGTCACACGAGTCATGCACACATATCATATGAACGCCATCCTGGGTGCACAAATTCAGAAGTACAATATTATGAAATTTTCGATACTATTCGATACATTCTTTCAACTAACATACATGTCTTTTTGCAGCAATATATATTTAAACGTGTAAAACTAAGGTAGGATCCGGTTGATAATCATTTGGGGGAGGGTAACCCCAATATTGGTAAGATTGTAAACGAAAAGACATTTTATATATTACGAAACCTTTTGCAAAGTATTTTTTTTCCTATAAACGTCAGCTGCCAGAATATTTTTTTTTTAAACTCAAAATATTTTTTTTAGGAAAAACCAAGGCCCACCTTTCAAGTTAAATGGTCGGTTCCTTATCACGGAAAACAGCGATTTTAGCCTTCGTTTTTTGCTAAATCCAAAGAGCTACAGGGGTTTGCCCCCCCCCTTGGACCCCCTACCAGGGCTTTGCCATGGACCCACTGTGGGCCTTAAGCGACCCCCAGACCCCTCGCCGTAGCTTTGCATATTCTTCATTTCTGCCTAGCTACGCCCCTGGTCACAGGATGTGACATATTGTGAAATAATTCAGAATACCAACTGTGTTGAAACAAAAGTCATGAATGAAAAGAAAATAAGGACATGATTACAAGTGAATTAAAGTCATGACGGAATCAACATCAGAAAAAGGGCATGGCATTTCTTGAGATGTATAAAATACATACAATTATTTCGTCAAGCACAACATTTAGGTCGGCTCTTTAAAAATACGTTACGAAATGGGGCTATATCAAAACAGCGACTTTTAAAAATAGCGACAATCAGAACAGCAAAATGTAATGAGATTTTCTTCAATCTATTCACCAAAAACAGCGATATTAGATTTACAGGTCAATATTAAAGAACGTATAAATGCAGAAAAAGGTTTTATTTTCAAATAACAGGCATATGGAAATAAGATGAGGATCGGCGGATAATAAAACATTAAAACTAGCCGCTGCTGTTAATGGAAACATAGATAACCAAAAGACGATACGACATTAATTAATTAATCTATAGTTCGATTGTTTTACATAAATATGACCTTTATGTAGGGAAAGTTTAGAGTAAAGCTTGCATGTACATATATTTTGAGCTTGAAATATTTTGTAAAGAAATTCTGTGAAAATTAAGAACAGAAGATGTACCATCTTCAGCTTCAAAGTAACTTTTTTTGTACGTTTAGATATATAGTTTGTTAATTATGTATCGTTTTTTACCAAACAACACGATTTCGGCTATATCGGAATATAAACATGAAAGGAATGATTAAGTGAACATGAAATGATGACGATGAAGTGGGGAAATGGGGACACAATGCAAATCGGTGTATTTTGACTACCAAAGGAAAAAATGAGAGAAATGGATGTCGTATGAATGGGAAGCTACACATTTTGCTGTATTTATTGATTGAAACTTAAACAGGTGAATTTCGCTGTATCGACTATACCAATTGTCGCTGTTTTAACTATACAAATTGTCGCTGTTTTGAAAAAAAAATGGAAATGTCAGCTCAGTAGAGAAAGTGCAATTTTCTTCATTTTTCACCGCCAAACAATTGTATGTGCTTTCTGATCAAAACTGGCGTTTGCAAGAAGAACAAAAGAGAATTTGAGAAACATTTTTTGGTCAGCTTTGAGAAAGAGTTAATGTACAATAACCAAACCACTGACTATCAAATCGCAAATGAAAAAAAGTACCTAAAATCAAATGTAAACAACGGTGACTGATTGGGCTCTAAACAACGAAAAACTGCTTCAACCAAATAATGTAAGGTTCTGTTTTATTTGTTTTCGAGAAAATAACAGAACAGGACTTATTGATTTTTAATGTGCAAAAAGAAGGGGTTAAATAAGCAAATGATACACAAGAAACATAAAGACCACACTGGCCAAGAAAACAACAAAACTGAAATCAATTACTCCAACTTTAGTCGTAACGAGAGTGAAATAAATTAATCTACAAGGATGACCAGTCTATTTGAAATTTATAAAAATGGAAAATGTAATTAAAGCGTAATAATCGTACATTATTTCTGTTTGCATTACTGAAGTAACCTCTCAAATTAAGTTTAAATATTTGGGTACCAAGAAATATGAGAAATATGTATTTATTTAAACCATGCAATAGCAATTTAAAAAATCCTTAATAGACTATCTACTGTTACATTATCTGTTGCATAAAGACGAGTCATGCAACCAATGTTATTGATCGGCTTCTTTGGTGCACAAGCTTAAACTGAGATATATCATGTGCTGTCCCATGCATGCACTAAGACATGTCTTGTTACTTACAGTTTAAATTTAGGTTGTGTTTCAGAATAAAATCTAATAAAAAGTCTTCGTCGGCGACTGTCACATGAATAGCGAGAAATACAAACACCCATAACGGTCAAACCAAAAGACTTGACCTTTTTATGCATTTCAACACTTTAAGAACATATTGACTGTTGTGCTGTCAAAAAGATGCATCCACCACTGAGAAATCTTTTGATAAGTATAGACATGGATGAAAGAGCACGGCATTGGATATAACTGGAAGTTTTAAAAATGAACTTGTATTAAATTTAGCTTGTTATATTCAAATAAGTCTACAAAAATGCTTCTTTGAAATGGCACCCGACTTATAAATGATTAGAAGATGCCATTAAGTGCTATACAGTAGCTTAATCAACTAGTACACTGTATGTAAATTCAAGGCCACGTAAAAATTTACATGCCAATGAAATGAAGTGATTTTGTCCATTGGAATGATTAGTTTGATACCAAATGTTTTAACAAAATGCCAAATTAAAGAATAAGTCTGGAACATCCTAAGCTAAAAGTTCAGAAATTCAAAATTATTACAAAAATAGACTGAACTATTTGAAATATATTATAACTAAAAAATACTAGTGAAATGTTTATACTTACAGGTTAGCTGCCCAGACAGCGAGAGTTTATTGGATAAAAGTCATGCAACATCCTTTTTATATCGACTTCCTGATTCGATACAGTAATTTTATAGCTTTATCATTCAATGAAAAGGTTAACAGATTTATTGTCGGTAATAAACCGCAGTCAAGCAATTGAAAATTCTAATAAAAACTTATAATAGTAAATCTGCTATAAAATGGAGTGGGTAATACTAAAGTAAAGTTTGATACAGATTAAAAACAATTTATATTACGAGTATATCTATATTAGCAATTGATAACAACGATGTCCGTATTTATATAGTCCGGCATTGGTTAAATATAGCATTGTTTTATCACTGCAATTTCCGTTTCCGTATATAGCATGGATAATTGGCTCGTACTTGAACCCTTGAAAGGATTTAGAGGGTTTTACGGGAGTTGGAAGCCCTCCATCTTCCGAAAACTTTGTATTTTGATAATCAGCTGGAGAAAACGAGCTAGGGTCCATATGAAAATTATACACAATTAAGCACCACAAGTTTTTGAGGGTGTCACAGCCCTTTTGGTACGCGGTATTCCGTGCTTTTTAAAGGGTATACGGTACGCCAAGGTGTGGTACGCGGTACGAGATGTTCCGAATTTTTAGGCTTTTGGTACGCGTATGCCGTGACCAATGTTCAATGTTCAGGACACAGCAACAATTGAACACAATTCAACAGGCAGCTGCGTGCCACAGGAGTGGTCACGGTTTCTTTAGTTTGAATAGAATATGATCCGAGATAAAATGATACAACAAATGGTTCAAAATCAATGCTTTATCTGAACAATTAATTTTAAGGTATTTCAGTGGTATGAAAGTGAACATCTTCTTCGGACATCTTGCAACTTTTAGTCTGCATTTCAATTTTAATAATAATATGAGAAAGACATTGCCTTAAAAGCTCGCGTAGATAATTCCATTGAAAATTTCGAATAATGCCTGGGACGAGATAATTTGGGACGATGTGTTACTATTTCCCGCAATTTTTCAGCACGCGCAGACATTTTCGAAAACTTCCGAAAATCGAATGTTTCCGGTGACAGAATTTATTTTCAGCCATCGTATTTTGAGTCTCGTGCAATTTGGCAGACTCTCTACAATAGTGAGCTCGCTACGCTCGCATATAAGTTGCACCAAAAAAAAATATCAAAATTCAATTCTCTTTTTTATTTTCTAATGAAAAAAGAACAAATTTTAAAGAAGAAATTAAGATTGTTCTACAATATATTTTCAGAGGAAAGAATGTGTGATTTTTTAAAGAAATGTGTTGAAATATCTAAGAATCGCTCACCTGGTCTTAATGACGACCCTATAAAAACTTTTCTAGAGCTAAATGAGCTGATCATTTAAGCAAGTAACAGCTTTTCTCCATCTACTATAGTTTCATTCTGTAGCCATAGGCCAAAATCATAAAAAAATGTTATTCCAGAGGCCAAAACCCCTATAAGGGGTCATCGGACAACTCCGACCCTATGAAAACTTTTGTAGCGCTAAATGAACTGAACATTTAAGCAAGCAACAGCTTTTCTCTATCTGCTATAGTTTTCATTTTAAAGGCCAAAAACATGAAAAAACGTTACTCTAAGGGCCGTAACCCCTATAAGGGGTTATCTGACAACTATCACCCTTTTGTAGAGCTAAATGAACTCAACATTTCAGCAAGCAAAGGCTTTTCTCTATCTGCTATAGTTTTAATTCTATAGGCCAAAAAAATGAAAGAACGTTATTTTAGGGACCGAAACCCCTATAAGGGGACATTTGACAACTTCGACCCTATGGAGACTTTGGTAGAGATAAATAAGCTGATCATTTAAGCAAGCAACGGCTTTTCTCTATCTGCTATAGTTTTAATTCTATAGGCCAAAAAAATGAAAGAACGTTATTTTAGGGACCGAAACCCCTATAAGGGGACATTTGACAACTTCGACCCTATGGAGACTTTGGTAGAGCTAAATAAGCTGATCATTTAAGCAAGCAACAGCTTCTCTCTTTCTGCTATAGTTTTCATTCTTTAGGCCAAAAACATGAAAGAACGTTATTTTAGGGGCCGAAACCCCTATAAGGGGACATCTGACAACTTCGACCCTATGGAGACTTTTGTAGAGCTAAATAAGCTGATCATTTAAGCAAGCAACAGCTTCTCTCTATCTGCTACAGTTTTCATTCCATAGGCCAAAAACATGAAAGAACGTTATTTTAGGGCCGAAACCCCTATAAGGGGACATCTGACAACTTTGACCCTATGGAGACTTTTGTAGAGCCATATAAGCTGATCATTTAAGCAAGCAACAGCTTCTCTCTATCTGCTATAGTTTTCATTCTATGGGCCAAAAATATGAAAAATCGTTATTTTAGGGACTGGGACCCCTTAAAGGGGTCATCTGACAACTTCGACCCTATGGGGACTTTTGTAACGCTAAATGAACTACTGAACATTTAAGCAAGCAACAGTTTTTCTATATCTGCTATAGTTTTCATTTTAAAGCCAAAAAACATGAAAAAACGTTATTTTAAGGGCCGTAACCCCTATAAGGGGTTGTCTGACAACTATCACCCTATGAAGACTTTTGTAGAGCTAAATGAACTCAACATTTAAGCATGCAACGGCTTTTCTCTATCTGCTATAGTTTTCATTCTATAGGCCAAAAACATGAAAGAACGTTATTTTAGGGGCCGAAACCCCTATAAGGGGACATCTGACAACTTCGACCCTATGGAGACTTTTGTAGAGCTAAATAAGCTGATCATTTAAGCAAGCAACAGCTTCTCTCTATCTGCTACAGTTTTCATTCCATAGGCCAAAAACATGAAAGAACGTTATTTTAGGGCCGAAACCCCTATAAGGGGGGCATCTGACAACTTCGACCCTATGGAGACTTTTGTAGAGCTATATAAGCTGATCATTTAAGCAAGCAACAGCTTCTCTCTATCTGCTATAGTTTTCGTTCTATAGGCCAAAAACATGAAAAAATGATATTTTTCACTTTTAAGGGGCCGTAACTCCTACAAGGGGTCATCTGACAACTTCGACTCAATGTTGACTTTTGTAGAGCTTTTGATGCTGAAGCAGGAACGTGGCATCAGATTTCATCTGTCTCTTATACTTTTTGATTTACAAAAAGCCAAAAACAGTAGTCTTACCCCCTTGGTCTATTTTAAGTAACGGGGGCCATGTTGTCTAGACGGCGGTCACCATTTTTACAATCTTGGTAGAGGACATCCCATAGATGAAGTGTGTAAAGTTTCAAAGCAATCCCTTCAGACATATCGGAGGAGAAGATTTTCAAGGAAAAGTTAACGACGACGAAGACGGACGACGACGGACGCAAAGTGATGGCAATAGCTCACATGGTCCAGGTGAGCTAAAAATGAAGACCCGTGCCCCCAAGTTTTTTTTTCATTTGTCACTTATGAAATATTACCAAAATCTGATCGGTTTCCATCTCACAATGTGAGTTCAAAGATGCTAAATGACACTTTTATCTATATAATATTTTTAAAAGCAGTACTGCAATTGCAAGGTCATAAATCTGTTGAAAGATCCGCAGCGGCCAATTTTTGGTACATCATTTTCAAAGATCATTTATCATATATTTTTATTGTTCAAAGTTTTGGAAGAATCTGATGGATTTTGCTTATACCTTTGAGCCACTTTAATTTAATTAATGGTTGTAGCACTTAAAATGTTGGAGAAAAAACGAAAAGGAGAAAATCCGTTCTCCTCAATTAATTAATAAAGGATCTATCTTTTTAATTATCATTTTTTAAAACATATTTAAGTTTATACATATTTATGTTTTTATGACATTTAAAAGTTACTGACCTTTTGACTAATGACCAAAGAATCAATCGGATGATGCCGCCGATCACCGCCCCTCTAATGGCTGAATTTGAAAACTATTGAAAGGAACATTACATATTCTACGTACATTTACTTATATTTTACTAATATAATATTTAGGTTGACTGGGATTACGAGGATTATCAATGCTTTTGTAACAGATTACCCTGTTATTTTTAGAGGCGAAATTTAGGTCAAAAGATATAAGTTTGACCTCATTCTATAAAAAACTTTAACGTTCTTTATGTCTCAAAGAAAAAGTTCTTTTTATTATTTATTGAAAATGACGGTAAAAACAAATAACTGCATTATTTAAGTATAACACGAAAACTCCTTTGCGAACGATGAGAATAAAGAATTTCTCCACTTTGTGGCAGATCTACAGATCTTGAACAGTTTTGAAACTGTTAATTAAGGCGTAACGGTGTCTCCTATCCACGAATTTAGGTCCATCAAGTCATAATTTCAAGATGTTATGTGATATTATTGGGCACTTTGAAACTGCAGTTTCAATAATAAGGAATCAAAAAAGAAATTCCTTTAACTTAGAGTCCGAAAAAAGTTCAGTTCAAGGTAATATACCGGACGGGAAGTTTATAACTATTTTGTGTAATCAAACTGAATAGAAAGTTTTTCGACAAAGTTTTATCTTAAGGGGAAGCGCATGCAAAAGGAAACATTTAACTTAATTAAGGTCTTTCCCTTCCACAGAAGGAAAGACCTTACTGTATTTCTTATGATTATTATTATTATTAAGGTCTTTCCCTTCCACAGAAGGAAAGACCTTACTGTATTTCTTATGATTATTATTATTATTTTTTTTTTTCTGCCGCAGATGTCAAAAAAGTGTCGCGACCTATCATTACGAAACTTAGTACTATTAATCGACACTACCAGGGCTCGACTTGAGTCGGCCTGCGAAACCGATCTATTTTTAGTAACGGAGTTATCTGCCCGGAACCCAAAAACCTTGTCTGCAGATAAAGTCAGAAACCGTAACCGTTATCAAAAATCTGAAGCAGGGAAAATGTTGCTAGACTCCTGGTCATCATTCGTCACGCAAAAATTTTTTTTTAGATCAACTTCCTGGTTACGCGTTTTTGACCAGAAAAGTGTCACGACTCGTCAATTTTTTTTTCTTCAAAACGGTTTGTCCTAGAGACTTGGGACCTTCACCAATCATCCTAGGTGACATATGTTACATCTAAAAATGTCAAGGTCAAAGGTCAAATCTCAAGGTCAGAGGTCATGGTACACCTTGTCTGCAGTATAGCTCAAAAACCATACAAAATTGAAGCAGACATGTAATGAGGAAAATACTCGTCTCATTTAGACCTTTATTTGATATAAAGGGTTGAACACTGTACGACAAACGGTTTTCGAGTTATGGCCCTTGACGCGTTTCGGCTTATTCGTTTTTGGCTTATAACTTTTAAACCATCAAAGATAATATAGTAAACATATGGGTTTTTTGTGACCGTCATTAAGAGTCCTTCAATTTAAGACCAAAGTCGAATGGTTATAGGCAGCCATTTTCAAAATGGCCGACACTGTAAACAGTTTTCAAGAAATAACACCTAAACCGTACAAAATTGAAGCGGACAATACATGGGAAAAATGTTCGCCATGTCGAGATCTACAAAAAGTGTTTCAGGTGCGAACGCGTAAAACTTGTTGTTTTTGAGTTATCACCCTTGATTCGTATTTTTAAAATGATTTTTGTTTATAACTTTTTAACCATAAAAGATGGTGAATGAAACATAGGGTTTATTTGAAAGACAATTGAATTGCCTACAATTTGAACCCAAACAGTACATGATTCGGTTGAACGGTTTCAAAATGGCGGCCAAAACAAGTTTCGCGAAACACGTTTTTTGCCCATAACTTGAAAACCATAACAAATGGTATAGTAAACATGTATACTTAAATGAATCAGAATGCAAAGAGCTAAAATTTGAGTCAGAGGTCAAAGGTCATGGGTCAAGGTCATTCCCTAGCAACAAGGTAACCTTAATGAAAAGTCCATAGAAACCATACATATTCTTAAACAAGACTACTTTCTGAGTTGAGATGTAAGTTTTTGCAACCGGAAGTGACATTTAGTCCATAGCAACCAACTTAAAAGTCCTTAGCAACCATACTTTTTCTGACTGTAGGCCCCCTAATCTTCATTCGGGAGCCTATATCACAATAATTGGCAACATCTTGTCATAAACAAAGTGACTCAAATGTCTTTAGTACTTGTATAAAATACCATAACAAAAACATAAGACAGGGAAAGACCTCACATTTGTTCTCTGAACAAATGACTTTTTAATTAAGGTCTTTCCCTTCCACAGAAGGAAAGACCTTACTGTATTTCTTATGATTATTATTATTATTATTATTTTTTTTTTCTGCCGCAGATGTCAAAAAAGTGTCGCGACCTATCATTATGAAACTTAGTACTATTAATCGACACTACCAGGGCTCGACTTGAGTCGGCCTGCGAAACCGATCTATTTTTAGTAACGGAGTTATCTGCCCGGAACCCAAAAACCTTGTCTGCAGATAAAGTCAGAAACCGTAACCGTTATCAAAAATCTGAAGCAGGGAAAATGTTGCTAGACTCCTGGTCATGATTCGTCACGCAAAAAATTGTTTTTCGATCAACTTCCTGGTTACGCGTTTTTGACCCGAAAAGTGTCACGACTCGTCAAATTTTTTTTCTTCAAAACGGTTTGTCCTAGAGACTTGGGACCTTCACCAATCATCCTAGGTGACATATGTTACATCTAAAAATGTCAAGGTCAAAGGTCAAATCTCAAGGTCAGAGGTCATTGTACACCTTGTCTGCAGTATAGCTCAAAAACCATACAAAATTGAAGCAGACATGTAATGAGGAAAATACTCGTCTCATTTAGACCTTTATTTGATATAAAGGGTCGAACACTGTACGACAAACCGTTTTCGAGTTATGGCCCTTGACGCGTTTCGGCTTATTCGTTTTTGGCTTATAACTTTTAAACCATCAAAGATAATATAGTAAACATATGGGTTTTTTGTGACCGTCATTATGAGTCCTTCAATTTAAGACCAAAGTCGAATGGTTACGGGCAGCCATTTTCAAAATGGCCGACACCCTTAACAGTTTTTATGAAATAACACCTAAACCGTACAAAATTGAAGCGGACAATACATGGGAAAAATATTCCCCATGTCGCAATCTACAAAAAATGTTTCAGGTGCGAAAGCGTAAAACTTGTCATTTTTGAGTTATTGCCCTTGATTCGTATTTTTAAAATGATTTTTTGTTTATAACTTTTTAACCATAAAAGATGGTGAATAAAAAATAGGGTTCATTTGATAGAGAATTAAAATACCTACATTTTGAACCCAAACAGTACATGATTCGGTTGAACGGTTTCAAAATGGCGGCCAAAACAAGTTTCGCGAAACACGTTTTTTGGCCATAACTTGAAAACCATAACAGATAGTATAGTAAACATGTATACTTAAATGAATCAGAATGCAAAGAGCTACAATTTGAGTCCAAGGTCAAAGGTCATGGGTCAAGGTCATTCCCTAGCAACAAGGTAACCTTAATGAAAAGTCCATAGCAACCATACATATTCTTAAACCAGACTACTCTCTGAGTTAAGATGTTAGTTTTTTCAACCGGAAGTGACCTTTAGTCCATAGCAACCGACATAAAATTCCTTAGCAACCATACTTTTTCTGACTCTAGGCCTCATGATCTTCATTCTGGAGCCTATATCACAATAATTGGCAACATCTTGTCATAAACAAAGTGACTCAAATGTCTTTAGTACTTGTATAAAATAATATAACAAAAAACATAAGACAGGGAAAGACCTCACATTTGTTCTCTGAACAAATGACTTTTTAATTATTATTATTTTTTTTTTCTGCCGCAGATGTCAAAAAAGTGTCGCGACCTATCATTACGAAACTTAGTACTATTAATCGACACTACCAGGGCTCGACTTGAGTCGGCCTGCGAAACCGATCTATTTTTAGTAACGGAGTTATCTGCCCGGAACCCAAAAACCTTGTCTGCAGATAAAGTCAGAAACCGTAACCGTTATCAAAAATCTGAAGCAGGGAAAATGTTGCTAGACTCCTGGTCATCATTCGTCACGCAAAAAAAAAATTTTCGATCAACTTCCTGGTTACGCGTTTTTGACCCGAAAAGTGTCACGACTCGTCAAATTTTTTTTCTTCAAAACGGTTTGTCCTAGAGACTTGGGACCTTCACCAATCATCCTAGGTGACATATGTTACATCTAAAAATGTCAAGGTCAAAGGTCAAATCTCAAGGTCAGAGGTCATGGTACACCTTGTCTGCAGTATAGCTCAAAAACCATACAAAATTGAAGCAGACATGTAATGAGGAAAATACTCGTCTCATTTAGACCTTTATTTGATATAAAGGGTTGAACACTGTACGACAAACGGTTTTCGAGTTATGGCCCTTGACGCGTTTCGGCTTATTCGTTTTTGGCTTATAACTTTTAAACCATCAAAGATAATATAGTAAACATATGGGTTTTTTGTGACCGTCATTAAGAGTCCTTCAATTTAAGACCAAAGTCGAATGGTTATGGCCGCCATTTTCAAAATGGCCGACACTGTAAACAGTTTTTAAGAAATAACACCTAAACCGTACAAAATTGAAGCGGACAATACATGGGAAAAATGTTCGCCATGTCGAGATCTACAAAAAGTGTTTCAGGTGCGAAAGCGTAAAACTTGTTGTTTTTGAGTTATCACCCTTGATTCGTATTTTTAAAATGATTTTTGTTTATAACTTTTTAACCATAAAAGATGGTGAATGAAACATAGTGTTTATTTGAAAGAGAATTGAATTGCCTACAATTTGAACCCAAATAGTACATGATTCAGTTGAACGGTTTCAAAATGGCGGCCAAAACAAGTTTCGCGAAACACGTTTTTTGCCCATAACTTGAAAACCATAACAAATAGTATAGTAAACATGTATACTTAAATGAATCAGAATGCAAAGAGCTAAAATTTGAGTCAGAGGTCAAAGGTCATGGGTCAAGGTCATTCCCTAGCAACAAGGTAACCTTAATGAAAAGTCCATAGAAACCATACATATTCTTAAACAAGACTACTTTCTGAGTTAAGATGTAAGTTTTGCAACCGGAAGTGACATTTAGTCCATAGCAACCAACTTAAAAGTCCTTAGCAACCATACTTTTTCTGACTGTAGGCCCCCTAATCTTCATTCTGGAGCCTATATCACAATAATTGGCAACATCTTGTCATAAACAAAGTGACTCAAATGTCTTTAGTACTTGTATAAAATACCATAACAAAAACATAAGACAGGGAAAGACCTCATATTTGTTCTCTGAACAAATGACTTTTTAATTTTTGATTGGTTATTATCTTGACAGTAGAATTATCTTTTCATTACATTTGATATTTATTGTTTATACGGGAATTTGATTCCAAACTTTGATCGTTTTGAAAGCGACAATTCCCAGTACATCAAATCACAATCAATGTCGTAATACTAAGTAACTTTTCTTGTCTATGTTAAAATGCAGAATGTTAAACCATCATTGTCTATTAAAATGCAGAAATCAAAGATAAAAAAAAATATTTTGCTCATACATCTTATTTTCAGACTCTCTCTCGATCTCCATTTGCGAGAAAAGTTTTAAGAATAGATTCTTGTTATTCAGAAGGGACGAAAAAAATATGCATGGGGAAAACAATACACCTTGAACGTTAAAGACTTTTTTAGACTTCGATATAGTAGGCTCAATCTTTTCCACTACAAATTGACTGAACTAAATAATTATAGCGTGCTTTCCAGTACAGTATCAATAAAAAAAAAATTAAACTAAAACAATGCTTATGTGTATACTTTCTCACTTTATTTCTTGAACGCATACATACGGACACATAACTTTATTCCTGTTTTGAAATGTTTCCAAGTTCTAATTTCCTGAAGTAAGTGTAAGTTAAATAAGATTACCACTGAATTACGACCAACACCTTTTAATCCTGTGGATACTCATTGAAATGGAAAATTTAAGATTTCTGACCACTGGGCAAAAACTAATCTAAATGTTATTAATTCCAAACCAGGAGTCGCGAGGTCATATTTTAGAAATAAAGCTTCTTATATTTCAAGGCATTGAGAAGCGGGTTTAGATTGTAATGTAAGAGCTACATGTAGCATCTATCTGGGCTCCATGGTGCGAGTACTGGTGTTCACGCATTTGGTGATAGTAGAGACAACTACCTCATTTGTAGAATAGATAAGTGAAAAAGTTAGAAAAAAATACAATCTGCAGAATTAAACACCGCAATGGTCCTGACTTGGTAAATTAAGTAGGAAAGATATTCTTTTTTAGTCTTAAAACCTGAATATTTATATAATCGTTTTATTTTGTATGTACATAATGTAAATTGTGTTTTGTGTAACTACCGGACCAAAAGATTGCAATGGAAGAGAGAGGTTTGGCGCGCCTTAAAACATGGTTTAACCCACCATTTCTTTTGAAATGCCTCTACCAAGTCAGGACCACTGTGATCTTCAATTTTTCCAGTATGTATTCCTTGTTTTGTCTAGTCTTATGGACATTTGAGATTGATTCTCCAAGTTCGGTAATATTGTTTTTACCTTTATTTGTATAGCTCTTAACTTACAAGAAAATATATTTTGTTTGATCATATTTTGGCAACGACAAAGTTCAATCTTTAGTTGAATCTCACATTTTGTAAACTTTTTCAACTATGTGATTATTGTTTTCGTCGTATTTATCATTTCGTCCCCTTCAGATGTTTAATGTATCGACAAGTTGTTGCAACCCTGAGCATTAAACGTTAAAACCTTTAAAATTAACAAAATTAAATATTCAAACACAAGTTCATTTAATTTAAATGATATAAAATACTACCACTCTAGACTCATTCAAACAACGTTATGACAGTAGGAAATGAATTAAAATAAGACATGTTCGAACAATGTTTACACTTATGTGGTAACTGTCACTAAATCTTACGGATGTTTAAAAAGTAATTCACAAGAATGCCCCCACTGACGTTTTATGATTTATTTTCTTAAACACGTGTTTAAAGTAGCAGTGGTACCAATGGGTATCCAAATGTAAAAGTCCAAAAGGCCACCGACAAAACTAGTAGACACCAACGAGAATAGAACGAAAAAAAAACAGCCACCCCCCCGCCCCATAAAAAACTTAAACTGAATAGCAATCAACAACGCGAACATTCGTAACCGGAGTGACCCAGTTGCTCCGAAAGAGTAAGCAGTTCCTGCTTTTAAAATTAAACCCTTAAATGATAGAATGAAAATTTGTTTTTGTAATTTCATATTATTTCGTTTTATGTGAAAATAAGAATGGCAAGAATGGCAACCAGTAAGAAACAAGTGAGCCTACCTTTTTTAATAAGATTAGCAAAATGAATAATCCAAAATAGACGGTAAAGAGATGTGGAATAAGTATACGCGACAGAACCAACATAAAGAATTTGTAATAAAATAAATCACAATGGAAAACAGCCTGCAGTCTTCACAGCCATGACCGGAGGTCGCTGCTCGCCGTCTTGCAATGGCCCAAGACTTAAAATACAAAACATAAATTTCAAAACCAATCCATTTTTTTTTCGAAACACAAATTTTTCAGCAACTATTAATCGCAGGCTTTTTATATTTGGTATACAGCTTCAGAAAGTGGTCCCATACAGTATAGTGGGATCCATGTCAACGAAAGACCCATTTCTGGACCTAGAACATTAAACAAAAAGATGACAGGGACAAAAAAAAAAAAAAACAGGCACATATAAAATGTGGCGGGGTTAAACTAGACATTTGAAAGAGTGTAAAATGTCCGCTACTTTATGTATGAATTCTCAGTTAAAATGATAAGTAATATACCCAGTAAGCATATATTAGACATCGGGGTGTTTTTTGATAAATAAAATTAGTAGTGACGATGTGTTTTGTCTACCCAATGATTTTCATAAAACAAGTCGAAAGAATTTGAATAAAACTTTACAACGCTGTATAGAACAACATAGAAGATAGAGAAATGTGGAATAAGTGAACGCGACACAACTTACAATGACTACAATATAAACGACAGTTTAAAACATCCACAATGAAAAACACCCGATAGCCTACAATGTGACCCAGTGGTCGCTGCTCGTTGTTTTGCAATTTGCCCTGGATTGAAAATACACTACCCATGATTCAAGCCCAATCCTACAGTGCAAATGAAAGATATGTCGAGAATTCAAGCTTACAGTACTGATTTAATAAGGCCATTCTAAACATGTAACTTGGTAAGACACTAGCTGATGAAGATGAGTAATACAATAAATGCATGACATATTTTATTGATAATATTTATATTTCCAGACCATATCAATTCTGAATCTAATATATTTTTACGTATAAATGCTCTTTCATGATTGAAGTTTCATGCTCGATATTTTCATTTCAGTGACAGTGCTAATTAACGTTAAATATAATGCTAAAATTTGGTAGAAATTTGTAACCGATTTATTCGAATTTGTCAATATTAATCAAAAATTTATAATGATATATTTAAATTATCGAAGTAATGGTCCCCACAAAATGCAATTCAAACAATACAACGATTGTTTCTACTGTAGAACCAATCGAAACCACTGTTAAATGGAACCGGAAACTGTATAGAAACTTTTCATTTTTCACGCTTTGATAGTCCTAAAATAAAATAAAAATGCTTATTCACGTTACCGCCAGCTAGTGCTAAAGTAATGAAAAAAACATGGGTGGCAGATATTACTCTATTTTATTGACCGGGCTGGTCACGGGTCAATTATTTGGGGATTCTACCTTTAAATCTTACCTAAAAGACAGAAAAATTTAAGCTCCGCCCAATCTTGTGAATAAAATAGAGTAATACTTTCATTTTACGAAGCACAAATTAAATCCCATCGAACATTATGACACGGTTGCTCTATATCGGGTTTGACTTGCATTATATTGGTCGTTGGTAACGCAAGGGTGAGGTTTAGCAAGAGGTATCTGACTGCGACCGAGTTCACTATCATCATAAATTCGCGTTGTTGGTTGCAGTTTCATTTATTTTTTGTTTGATTGCTTATTCTAATTGTCTATCTCATCAGATTGTTATTTGCAACCACTGAATTTGTATTTTCCCTTTTCCTTGTCTGACTTCCTACATTCGAAAACCCAATTGGTACTTTTGTCGTCCTTTCATATTATATATAAGGTTGTTTAAGGACAAAGTAGATATAATCGCCATCTCAGATAATAAATCAGACGTTCTTTGGTGTTTGTTGACAATTGATTATCCGGGTTTTAGATGTAAATCATGCCCACTATAGGATTCGCTCCAAAGTTCAGACCCGAACAATGTAGAGATCATTCGGTTGAATCACATACAGGACTGATTGGGAAGGTTCTATATCACGTTTATTATAAATTATGGTTGCATCAGGTCTAATCTAAACCTCGATAACCAATGGGCAATACTTCTACGGCTCAAGAAAGTATTTCTACGAAATGTAGATTTTTATAATTGGGGTATGAGGGTTCGTCGGTCAATTCTAGCGATTGGTCTACCTTCAGCAGACAACACATTTTTAAAATGTAACCTATATATACACTCTTGAAGACACCTTGGCCGAGTGGTTAAGGTTCCGGCCTCGCGGCCAAAGGGTTGTGAGTTCGACTCCCGTCACTACCCGTGTTATTGTGGTATATCCTTAACTTCACTTGTTCCAGTTCACTCAGCTGTGAATGAGTACCTGTGAGGGTTGTAAGCCAATGTGCTGTGGCTGCTTTGGGCACCGTATGTTAACAGTCGACTTGCAATTCAGTGGTCGGGGGTAAAAGTGTAAAGTCGTTTGAATATGCCTAGCGTAGAAAAAGACTCTAAACCTAAAACTTTAACTTTGTTAACGACATTTGAGCAACAATTACTTGAGGCACACAAAACCAAAGTGCCAAAAGGAGAAATGAGAATACATTAAAAGAATAAAATAAAGCCATTCTGATTTATCTTTCCGGTATGACTGATTCGTTTTTGTCATTTTCTCTGGACAATGAGATTGATCATTCAAGTTTGGTAGTTTTGTTTATTTGACCAAAGTCATAAGAAAATAGGTCTCAAATATTGTATCTTTTGATATCAGTCAGTGGTAAAAAAATTCAAAATTATACCAAACGAAATAATTCATTATTGCGGTTTGATTAATTCTAACACCAAGGTTCGTGGGCGTGTCACAGCCCCCGCCCCCGGAATACCGAATACCGTTTAAAAAAGGACAGAATACCGTTAAAAAGACTGGAGTACCGAATTAAAGATCACGGCGTATGCGTACCAAAAGCCTAAAAATTCGGAACATCGCGTACCGCGAACCATACCTTGGCGTACCGAATACCCTTTAAAAAGCACGGAATACCGCGTACCAAAAGGGCTGTGACACCCTCGTTTGTGGTCCGATCCTCGCCAGGGGTTGAAATTTAAGAAACCAATTTTCCGATTCTTCCTTGATACCAACTGCGAGGGAGGGTCTTAGGAAATGGTGCTCCTTCTTCGGAAAGGACGAAAAATATCCAGTGTATTAGGAGAGCAATGTCCTGCGCACGTTAAAAACCGCTTCGTAGAAGGCTCAATGGGTGTTACTAAAAGGCAGCACAGTGTCAGGCTGACTGATTTTGTGTTGTTTTTGGGGGGAGAACATATGAGCTTGATCATCTGTGTTCGGTAGTATTGTACCTACTTTTATTCAATATTTTATTTTTTTAGCATATGTTAAATGCTAATTATAACTTTTATATTACGATAAACCATAGACATAATACATCTATATGCAATATGTATATAGTTCAACATCGATTTTTAATATGTAAATGTATAAATTTTTTTTGTTCCATGTACCTGGTACTGCTAAATCTATAAGTCTTAATACTTATTCTAAATATGTCTAAATATTGCAATAAAATATTTCTAAATACAGCTGTACATATAATTGTGAAAGCAGAGCAAAACTTGAATCAAAGCATGAAACTTTTAAAAACCTCTTTATAGACACTTAATAACATATTTTATGGTATCAATTTCATTCCATTAAAGACGTAAATTGTATATATAAAATACATGTTTCATATATATTTGACAGAACATGTTACAAGGCTTTTCTATAAGACTTTGTATGTTATATCATCTTTACAAGAAACAAATTAAACATAGATTCTAAAGTATATGGGTAGATTTATAGAACCTATTTTTTCCATTTCTTTTACTCCCACGAAGTTCAACCCGATGTAAGACGCTATGGTGCATGTTTCTATAAGCCACTTATTTTACCCCTGTAACGTTAATTATAGCTAGGATCCGGGTTACTTTGATTAAGACCATAGAGATGAACTATTATATTAATTTATTTTCATTTTTTTTTCTTAGAATTAGGAGTTCCACAAAGTTTCATACAACACGTAAATGAACTTAATTTAATCTTTTTAATGGTTTCCATAATTTCAT
This sequence comes from Arcuatula senhousia, assembly GCA_963971305.1. Taxonomy (NCBI): domain Eukaryota; kingdom Metazoa; phylum Mollusca; class Bivalvia; order Mytilida; family Mytilidae; genus Arcuatula; species Arcuatula senhousia. Next base: position 57,072,084 of record OZ020310.1, read on the forward strand.
AGAATTCCTAATTGAAGATGGATTTTGCAAACATGCATTCAACGAAATAACATCCTCTTTTCCATAAATATGGAAATTTGTGACATTATGCGGGTTTTATACGCAAAATAAAAAAAAAGGTAAATATCAACCAACAATATAAGACTAAAACATACACAAAATGAAGACAAACATAGGATCGTGTATCATGATTCATAATATCAACTATTATCAGTTATGTTTATTATTAATTTGAGACATTTTCTTCCTAACCTTGGAATCAAAACATCTATATGAGCAACCGGTTAGCGACGACAAGTCTGATAAAAAGGGGCAATAATTTTATTTCTTGATTTTTCTATTGCAACATTATATACCAACAAAAGCTTCAAGATATCTTGATATCGACTAGATCATGTAGGTTGGAAACAGAGAACAATACAGAAACAAAAGAAAACTATAGTAATTCTAAGACTCCATTTCATTCATAATATTAATATAAATCTCTTAAGACCCTGTACTCGCTTATAACAAGCACTCAAAACAATATAGTGTATTGTAAAAGAGTGCTTTCTTTGAATCGCATCATCAATATCATATACAGTGTCCATTAATTGTCTTCTTGATTTATTTGGACCAGTTGCAAATTACAATTGAAACATGAGATTTGTATGTTAAAAACCACTACCAACAGCAAACCCAAGAAAAGAAAGTCTTTTACATGTGTATCATACAACCTAGGAGTTGTATTAACGACTTTAACATTTTCAATAAAGGCAATTACAAAATTACCGAACTTGAGGAACAATCACAAATGTCCATAAGACAAGACAGAACAAGGAAGACATACCGGAAAAATTGGAGGTCGCAGGAATTACAATAGAAATGGTGGGTTTACCCTGGTTTTACGATGGGCCAAACCTTCAAAATGACAGAAGAGACAAAAACGACAAGACTAAAGTGACTCTATTTTGACATGTTTTAAAGATTTGTATAAAGTTTTTTTTTTAATTTTCATCGTTGCATTGCCGATCAAAAAGTACAAAAGCCCATTGGGCTGATTTAAAGAATTCAAAGGATCTATTATCTAGTTGAAAAAAACACACAAAAAAACTCTTGCATCATTTTTCATTATGCACTATTCATCCGACTATCACCCAATATTAAATATTGATCTCATTGAAATCTTTTATGTTCATTATTTATTTTGACCGTTTGCATCCTTTTCCATGGAATCATAACATTTGTGTGTACAACCCGCTAGCGACGACAACTCCAAAATAAACAACGTCCAAATATTTGGGTTTATAATTATTATAATTGGTATTAAATGGTGTTAAGTTAAATCTTTTAAGTAGGTTGTATAGCCGTTTAAACTATTTAGTCCTATACAATGTAGCTATCAATGGCCTCGTGGCTGGGTCGGAAATTATTTTTAAATTCGAGTGTTTGAAGGGGAAATTTTAGTAATTCTTGGTTATATCTAGTTATTCAAACATGGTGAATAATAATTTAAACAGACAACTTGTGATTCAATTTATTTGATTTGTGTCAAATTTAAGTGGTCTTTCGCGCAATGTCTTGTATACACGTTTTTTAAATATAATTTTTCCAAAAAAAATCTATGAAGTTATAATTTACTCAATTAGTTAAACACTTTACGACAAAAGTTTCGTACGTCCTACCGGTCCGTAAATACCTCTGAGTTAATATTTTAAACAAATTTGAAATATTTCTTAAATCGGTACCCTTGTACTCAGACCTTTGTCAATCTTAACTTCTGTTTGTAATATTTGTAAGTATGAGGAACTTATATCAACAGCAAACACTGAAATTAAATTGTTAGTCAAACAAAATCAGGAAAAGCTAGAAATATCAATAAGTGTTAGTAGGTGAAAAGTGTGTATTTTCATGATTTTAAACTCTTCTGAATTTTTCTCCGATGAAACATTATAAGGCCTAAAAGCATGCTTATACCTGAATAATTAATCAGAATTAAAATTGAATTCAAATTTGTTTAATTTTTTATTCTTTATAAAAATAAAATCCAATGTGTATATGTTTAACAAGAAAATACAAGAATATTTTTTAATCGAAAAATACTATTATATTTTAGTGTTATTTCTAATCAACGAAAAAATAAAGTATGACAAATTATTACAGTTCTACAAACTGTACCCTAAATTTCAGAGAAAAGAAAATGATCATGCAAATTACACATGTATGTACTTTCAACCCACAACAACAACATTAAAAGGTTTACGCAAGTTTCTTTTTCAATAAAAGTTTATAATTGGTTTTGATGCTTTCAAAACAGACAAAACCACCCCACGGATACCATGAATACACATAATAAACATTTAAGTATCGTTAAAGAGCATTAAATTAGCATTTAATTGACTCATCCCGATCATGCATGGATCATATGCACACGGTGCTTAGTGCCAACGGTTTAGTAGGCCATTAATCCTTGGTTAATCCAACCCTTGAATCGTTCAAAAGAACATTCACGTCCCAAATGCATGATCTTCTGTAAAACAGTAGCCTACAACCCAAAAATTCCGATTGGAATTTAGTCTAAATCTTATTGGTAAATATTTGCATTTTTGATTGGATTCAAAGTATCAAATTAGATTTAAACAGTAAGGCTGTAGGTCGTCTTCGGTAAACAGAAGGTCTAAAGATATACACGGCATGTTGTTAGGGAAAGTATACACACTCAAAGAACTCAGTGAGGACAGGGATTTGGTCTGAGTTCGACGGGTCATTTCTGAGGTTGTCTTTTATCTAGTTCCAATTCCACCAAAGACCATTTTTCTAAGGAATAAAAAGGGGGGGTCAACACAGATCTTCAAAGTACCCAGTAAAGACATGAATTTGGTCTAATTTTCATAAAGCTTTCCTTTATCTAGATCAAACTTTCCAATAGAACTTTTTATTTGGGAAGGGGGGTCAGCAAGTTTTCAAAGTACTCAGTAAGGAGATGTTGTTTGTCTAAGGTCAACGATTGTCTTTTACTAGTTCCAATTTTGCCAAAAAACTTATTTTTGGGGAGGGGTTCAATAAGTCTTGAAAGTATTCTATAAAGACATGGAATATGTTTCAGTTGAAGGGGGTCTACAGTTGTGAGTTTGTCTAGGAAGGTCCCTTTGAGTTAATACTCTCTGTCTTTATGCAACATAAGACATTTTTTCCTATGTGTAATAATAATGAGTGTTCTCTTGTCATTTTAATGTGGGTTGTGCTAACATTTTTTTTATCTGGTGATTAATTTCAATAAAAGAAGACCATTTTATATGTCTAAGGATTTACGTTTACAAGTTCAGCTCATTTCATTAACCCTATTTTATTATCAGAGCGAAATAAAGCTCTGTAAAAGTTAGAAATATAAAGTCTTTTAAACTTCTTAAGAGTCAAAATAAGATGAGAAAAAAAATTGTGAGTGGAAGGGGGATTTTTCAAAAAGTACTTATTATAACGCCATGAATTTAAACCAGGATTGAATTTATAGCGTATTTGAAAATGAACAAGTAAAGGCATATTTTTATCCTAATAAAATCAGCAAATAAAAGAAAGAAATCTGTTCCCTCTTTCAGCACCTTATTTTTGTTCTGAATATTTCCATGAAAAATGCTAAGTAATAATTATGTCTTACTTGCGAAAACTCCCATCTTCTTTAAAGAGGCACTCCCTCACTTCTTTACATAATAGTTAATTGTCATACCTAAGAACTCATACAATATAAAAGGTACTTTCTAATATGGGTTTATATAAAAGTACACTTCAGTTGTTGAGCAACGAGTTTATTATTAAAGTTTATTTAGAGATGCTTTTAAAAGTATGCAACATTTTTTTCCAGTTCTTATTTCTTACCAAGTCCATTTCATATGCACCTAAAACTGCATTGAGATATCTATCGATTGCACTTCAATATAGACCATAACAATGGCAGTTATATAAAGAAGAACTGATGATTTCTTAAAATTGATTGAATTTTCTGACATTTATGGCATCGAGCAGTTACATTTTTAATCAGTATACATGTTTGGAAACAAAGCAGTGACGTCAATTGATGTGTTAAACAATTGTTTTTCTGCACTAAATGCACTGTCATGCACATTAGCCATGCATTTTAATTAATTGAAAATTCATTGAATTTTAAACATTAAAACTGAAATTGTTAACAGAATCAAGATCATTAAAACACTTTTTGAAATGTTGTATAAATATAGGTTTCCAATACGAACATTTCTTGAAAAGAAATACCAACATGAAATCATCACGTGCATATATCCATAAACAAAACGTTTTACACTCGTGGTCTAAAATCTTCCGGTAAAGCATTTTTGACTTGTAAAATTGGACGTTTAAAATAAAAAAAAAATGTGAACCCTGCATTGTTAAAGGTACGCTCAAGCATTGTGGGATCTACTGCCCCAACTGCTTCCTCGTTTAAGTAAACATAAAGTATGCCTACCATTGCTCTTTTAATGATATATGGCAGAATTTATTGACGTTAAAAGTGCTTGTTTATAACTTCAGGTTATGATCGAGGGGCACATGTATGACCTGTAGAGCTTCAGATATTTTGTGTTTTATTACTTTAAACTAATAGGATCCACTTATCTGAGAGAGGTTTCCGGAGAATCCTTCTATTGTATACCTATAGACTAAGATGCACTTATCTGAATGAGGTTTTCGGAGAACCCCTCTCACGCTGACAGATTGGTGTCAAATTTGTCAATTAAGAAGATTTTTTTTAAATTCATGGGCAAAAGATTCAAGTATTGAATCCGATTTTAAATTTGTTCTCTTGATCAATTTTTTTGGTGACCCCTTTTTGCTTCGTCTGAAAAAAGAAATGGGCAAATCTAGTGTTCGGGTCCGTCTGATGTTAATATGATGAAGTTAGTTTTTGGTGAAGACAGAATGCTATCATCTTAAAACTTCCTTTTTTCGTAAATAGTGAGTTATCTCCCATTGACAAGAGTTGTCCTCCATTATGGTAGGCATATTGCATTGCAATGAACGGGAAAAATAAGGTTTTAATTTTTTTTCATTATTCAGAGAGCTTAGCAGACCCTATTAAATCAGGAAAACATGTTATATACCTTTTACAAAATAATCATATTTTACATTTGGACATCTTTTTTTAAACAATATGGCCATATACAGCTCATAAAAAATATTGCAATTGGGGTTAACATATATTTTATAGTCTCATGTCCATTTACTACGTATCCTTTCATAAAATTAATTAATAACTTGCAAAAGTCCCCGAGAATTTTTTTCAACTACGCGAGGAAATAAATGTCTTCATAAAATCGAATATTAAGACCAGTCCAATAAAATGAAATGCTTCAGGCTAGCCTAAATGTAAAAATGATCAGATTTAGACTAATCTTATCCAAAAACATTTCATCATACAAAATTTCGCGTAATTGCTATAAGTACTTTTAAAAGTCATGTACTTAACAGTCTCAAAGTAATGTCGAAAACAGAAATTTCTAAAAGTACAATGCATTTAATTATGAAAAAAGAGAAAAATTTAAATATCAATGTTGGAGACACCAACGGCAAATGAAAACTCCACAATTCAGACTAAAACCATAATGTCATGCAAGTTATTAAAAGTCAATTTTATTGGTTTCAAAGAAATCTAACATTTCACAGAAATATAAAAAGTGTAGAAAGTTATTATATAGAAGTTTGTATAAATAATTTAAAGATATTTGAGACCCATCCTCATAATTTAATCTCAAAACGTCTGAAAGCAGTTTTAAACACAGGAAAAATTGTTTAAAGTACAAAAATTCAATATTAAAAATTAGACTAAATATCTCAAAATTCTAACCGCCATCGTCGAATTTCCTCATGGGTCCAGAATATTTAAATGAAATAAGACGATCAGTGACGTTCCTGATACAAATGTCCCTGATCAGTGAACAACTAAAAGCAGTTTTTAAAAGAGATGAAGTTAAAAGTACAAAATTCAATCATGTAAATTGTATCTCTTTATTTGCATCAAAATAAGACTTTATTGTTGAACTACCACATAAACTCAGAAGTAGAGGCGTTCGTACAAAAGTTACTACAAATTATATAAGGACTTTTCATTCTTTGAACAGAAAACACATAAAACTAGACTTTGAAACAGAAAGCGTTTAAAGTGCAAGTAAATAAAATCATGAAATCAGATATTTAATATCTTTAATATCTCAATGTATATATCTGGACAAAAAAAGTTCACCGTCATGATAGAAGTACAAATATGGTCTGATGTTTTATGGCGGTTCAAGTGGTTCTCCAAGTCAAAATATTGAATGAAAATATGGAGTGAAAGTTATGATAAGAAAACAATCAGTTGGTAGTTTATGATTATATAGACACTTGAAAGAGAGGAAAGTAAAACTATTCAGATTATGACAAGTTAATAGAACTTTTAAGAATGTACTATTCATTCACAAATGAACACTTGATATCCATGTTGATTCGGTAGATTTCGTGTTTTGTGTTTCTTCGTGCTGTTCGTGTTTGCCGGTATTGTCGTTGCACTTTCGTACTTTTGACACTCGAATGCCCCATTGGTGCCTCTTTGCTTGAAGCTTCTTTGTTTATATGTTACTTATGTATTGTCCTCTAGCTACAGCGTAAACTGCCGAAGTATATTAATAAAATCTAAAAAGATTGTACTATTCTTCATAGATGAACTGTAAATAACCTATATAGCGTTGCACGGGCGTAAAACACCAACTCATTCACTCACTCACTCACTCACTCACTCACTCATAGATGAACTGTTGATAGACCCGATAGTGCTGGCACAAGACTGGTAAAACAAAGGTCAGTGGTTCGATCCTTGTCATAGGGTTAACATTTGACGCATCAATTTTCCGACTCTCTATTGACTTTCTACACCATTTAAGACAATGGTCGAATTAGAGTAGTTTTTTTTTATATTTATCATCCAAATACAAAAAATTTCAAAAACACGTCGATAAACCTTTTTTATTCATATCAAGTCGAAACTTTAGCGAACTAAGTAAAAACATTTTTAACAATTAGAACAAAATACAAAACAATTTGCTGACGAAAGGAACATAACATTTTTTGTAGTCCCAAAGGAGTAGGTTCGGTAAGAACCAAAATTAGCCCAAAATTTCAACTCTGAGTAATGCCACTTTCATGTGACTTTCAACAAGGGTAATCTTTAAATCGTAGAAATGTGACTCTATCTTTTAGACGATAAAGAAATTAGAGATGACTTTTATTATTCTAAAGAATGTAAAATTTGTCTTAATTTTCATTAAATTTCTCGACTTTATATCATTTTTAAGCTTAAAGAACGACAGATTCGATCGTTTGACAAAAGAGTCTCAAAATTCCAATTTTTACTGTTCACAATAAATTAAACGAAATTAGATTAGTAAGTTTAGTATTATTTGATTTTCAAAGAAACGCCGCAAGATAATTTCTCCATCCAATGACCGTCTTGTTTTTTTTTCCGGGTTTAGTAAATACAAGTCTGTGTCCAAATCCAGGCCACTTCAATAAAAGCCTTTTTCAAATAGAATATTTATAGTGTCTATTGACAAACGTAAAATTTATTACTTTATACTCAAAGTATTTCTTATTTTCAATTTGAATGAACTCTAAGGAATGTAATATCATCTTTATACAGGACTTATCCGAAGAAGTTTTACGACGTTGTTGTAATTGGACATAAAAAAGGTGTAGAATTTGGATATTTGCAATCAAATGTCCTAAAATGTACACAATTTGCTAAATATAAGAAAAAAAGAGAAGGGTTATGTTTTTTTCTCTAGCAAAACAAGATTTTCTGGACAGCAAAACAGGGCAGTTCAATACACTGTTGCAGATTGTAAGAGCAATGTTTCTGACTTCCGAGTTGAAATTTTCTGTGCAAATCAGTCGTTCATATGCATAAAATATGCCGATTGCAAGGTGGCGAGCACTGTCGTAACCCTTGATGTACAAATAACACTTAATGTAAACAAAATACACTAAGTTTTTGGAAGTTACTTCTGATATTAATTTGAAAAATATTTCCGTCATTTATATAGTATTCGCAGTGCCGTTTATGGCTAGTTGCTTACTAAGATCGTTACAAAATAGAAAAAACTATCTTCTAAAGACAGTGTTTCACCTTTAGATGATTCTAATGTCGTCATTGCAACTTTCAGTGCTTTAGAATTTAAACCTTTTCAATAACAAAAGAAGTAAACCCAACGGGGCATTTGAATATTGCAAGTCCAAAAAGGTCAAGACAAATCAGCAGATACATGCACGAACCTCGATCTCTACCATCAAAAGCCATTACATTTAACCTGTAGACAAACACAAATGTCAACATAACACAGATCGAATACACTTAAACATGTAAACTTCAATCAGCAACGTGAACTAAAAAAGTCACAACATATTTTTGTCTTAATTACTTTTTTTGGAACTGACACCTTCTTATTGCAAATCATATCTACAAACAAATACATAGAATTCGACAAAACAGTCTACTTCAACATACCCCTCATACTTAGAGATGGAAACATTTTGACAGACCATCTTATATCGGAATCCTATTGATGTCAAACGTAACATTGATTTTGATTTCTCCAATCGATCGTCTGCCCGGGTTCTCGTCCTACCAAAATATTTTCCGATCGTCTGCCAGCGTTTCCGCTGTACTAAAATATATTCACTTCAAACTTGTCATTTTAACAAATTTTAGATTAGTGAATTGCTATGGAGTTTTTCGTTTAACATTGCAATGCATGACAGACAATCATTTTGTAGGTTGTGGTATTCAAAAAAAAAAAGAACAAAGTATCTACACCTACGTCAAAACATGAAGAAAAAAAAACAGTAGTAATATGATGGACATTCTCCCGAATTAACTTCACTTACCAATACCCCTCCGATGTCTTGCAAGTCAATGGTGGTGAATATGATCGCAGCAGCAATATGGTTGTCGATAAACGTTCACTAACATCGAGCGCGCAGTTCCTTGATTGTTAAATGATATAGCTCTATCATCTTGCATGCCGGTGTTGCCATGCCCTGATCACGGCAAACAATATTGGTGCACCATACGATCAAAAAAAAAATATCGGCTGCTAAAAGTTTCGGTAGCCTGACAAAAAACACAGGTGTGCTCCTTATATTAAAAACACTGAGCGCTGCAAGTTACGATAGGACGTTCGTCCTGAAGCACCTGCCGCCATTTTTCATTGGCAGTCAAGTTTCACCGTCTGCTCACAATTAAATACCCTGCCCCCAAAAATCAATCAGATAAAATTTCAAAAAAGAATGGGCACATCTATATTATGTCACAAAGACTGAGTGAAAGTGTCATGAAAATCCATCAAGGAGTTTAGGAAGAGTAGTGGATAAGAGATGGTACCCTGAGGTGTATCGGAAAGACGAATTGACGCTGGACACACGGACAGACACCCCTATCACTATATACCCCCACTATTCAAGCGGGGGTATAAAAACTAAATTCGTGCGATTAAAGCAATAACTATGTTCCTTTATAAACATGGCCTCCTTTTAAGGCCAGTGAAAGATTATCTTACTTTGCTCCTTGCAATGATTTTTTTTTAAGTTATGACTTGATTAATTTGATATTTTATGTCTACCTCCATATTGTTTTATTGCAATGAAACAAAAGTACATTACAGTTCAAACTGTATTTTTCTTTCTTTCATTTGATCACTACAAAAGACGGTCTAAAGAAAAGTGACAAGACCAAACTAAATTAGATTATGATGAGAACCTTATTCATACAATTACAAACCGAGAGAACTCTGAGAAATATAACATACTGTTTTCAGTGGCGTCCTACAGCTGAATAGGTTAAAGGAGCGACCATTTGATTTTTATGGGGGGGGGGGGGGGGCTATCGTGAAATTTGAAATAAAAAGGCAGGATGGCGAAAATCCAGAAATGAAAAGGCAGGACAGTGCTTTGAGTAAAAAAAGGCAGGATGGTACTTTTGGCTCAAAAATTTATAATTGCTTGAAAAATAACAAATAATCCAGGCTCGACCTTTTCCCGAAAGTAAAAAGGCAGGACGAAGAAAATATCCATAGCTCCCCCATAAAAATCAAATGGTTGCTCCCTAATATGTGAAACCTTAAAAATTAACGGGAAACAAAGATCACACGCGTGAGTACTTCAAATTTTAAAGACACATAATATTCAGTGATTAATGTGACATTAGATATGAAAAAGTATATCCTTCAAACACCGCGGGGATTAAAATTTCTGATAATGTTTGGAAGGTAAACACTACACCGAAGGTTAACCAATTGCTCGGATACTTCATGGTTATACAAAAGTGAGACTTTATAATACAATTTTGAAATTGGTAATGCTAGGTTTACCTAGTAGTCAATTTACTCTCAACCAGCGGGAATTAGACAATACCAAGAGGATGAACACGAAGAACAGAATAAGAATAAGAATAAGAATAAGAATTTTTATAAGCTAATCAAGAACCCACGAAGGGCATAATGTAACAAACAGTTAAATGATTGGACAGATGATATGAAAAAACCACAACAATAAAAAAATCAATGAGACACAGGATCAGAGACATTGAAGTACCATGTATACATTGTAATATATCAAAAATAAAGATAAAAAATAAAAGAATAGATTATAAACATGGACCATAATACAATTAGTGTGTTAACATTTAGTAACTTTTTATTATTTCTTTTGTTTCCATTCAGATCTTTTCTCAAAATATTCAAGAATAAAATTGCCTAAATAGTTTAATGCTTCTAGGTTCTCATTAGTAAATAGCCAGAAATACTAAAGCTCTGGGGATAATGATTGGAAATTTTCACAGCATTTATTTATTTTGTCAAAAAATATGCTACGCTCCTGTTCATATAAAGGACATGTTACTATAAAATGTGATTCATTTTCAACTGCATGGATGTCTTTACTCAAACAATAGTGACATAGTCTTTGAGATCTCTCAATATAATTTTTACTATATCTATCTTTTTCTATTCTCAAATCATGAGCACTTATCTTATTTTACAAATTGCTCTTCTAATTCTAAAATCTTTAATTGATAAATAAGCCTCTGGGATAAAATCAGTTTTAAGACTAAAAAGGTTTTCTAATTTACTGTTTCCCTGTGATAAAATTTCTGTCCTTTTATTTTGCCAAAAAGTCTTAAAGCTGTCACTCAATTTTGATTTGACTATCCTGACAAGTTTACCTAAATTAATCTTTAGAGTGTCTATATTTAAAGACTGTAATATATATCTTACTGATGAGAACCAGCAGTCAATATTATTTATATCTAGTTGTTTATTACATAAATAAGCATCATATAATAAGCCCTCCTGTAATTTTTCAAGTCTATGTGCATATTTAACAATAGATAAAACTATAGAGAAATATAGAGGAAATCTTCCTACCTCTGATAAAACAGCTAAGTTAGAGGCCTTTTTATTTACCCCTAAAATATATTTAAGAAATCTTATATGTGACCTCTCAGAAAAGTCATTATTATATATCTTTTCAAAAAAATAATCATTCTGTTTTTTACAAGCTGCAGAATTTACTTTGAATATACCACTTATTTCGCAACAATATAATAAAATTGGTTTTATTGTGTGATCATACAGATGAATCGATGTAGCTATACTTGGACTGCAAGATGACAGAGATTTTTGTAGCTTAAATATTGCTTTTAGAGATTTTTTATATAATTCTTCTTTTCCAAGATTAAAAAGTCCACTTGAGGTGAAAGTAATTCCTAAATATTTATACTGATTAACACATTCTACTTCTTCATTATTCAAATGTATATACTCTTTCAAAAATTTTCCAGAATTGTTAAAAATCAAAACTTTTGTTTTTGTGAGATTTACATCTAGACACCAGTCTTTACAGTATTCATTTAAAATATCAAGTCTACTTTGTAAACCATTTTTGCTAGTAGATAATAGAACAATATCATCAGCATACATTAAACAATTTATATTTCTACCATTTATTTCAACTGCTTCTGAACCTGCTTCTAGTTTTAAAGGTAAATCATTAATAAAAAGCTTAAATAGGTTAGGGCTTAGTACATCTCCTTGTCTCACTCCAATATGTGACTTAAAAGCAGGAGTGAGTTAGTTTTCAACTTTTACTGAAATATGGTTTTTCACATACATATCTTTTAGAATATTATAAAATTTTCCTGAAATATTATTTTTTAGCATTTTATATCTAATACCATAGTGAATAACTCTATCGAAAGCTTTTTTAAAATCAACAAAACAAGCATAAATTTTCCATCCTTTTCTGTTGGTATATTTGTCCAATATTGTCTTTAAAACAAACATATGGTCAGATGTCCTGCTTTTTTTAGAAAATCCTATTTGACATGGGTGAATAATTTTATTTTTTTCCAGATGAGTATCAAGTCTTATGTTAAGTATGCTATTAAAAATCTTGCTAATGGAGGAATTTATAGCAATTCCTCTGTAATTTTCAGGATTTGAAGGACAGCCAGATTTAAAAACTGGGCATAAATAAGATAAAGCCCATTTCCTGGGATATATTCCAGAACAGTATATAGAATTGAAAAGTTTTTGAAGAACTGGTGCTAACATGCTTGCACCAGCTTTAAAGATTTCATTGGGTATACCATCTAATCCTACTGCTTTGTTGTTCTTGAGGTTTTTTATAGCCTTATGCACCTCCTCTAATGTAATTTTGAAATCCATTTCTCCGAAGAATGGATGTTTTTCAAGCTTTATAGTTTCTTCCAGAATCTCATTTAAACGTTGTTTGTGTTGGTCGGTATTCATGTTAAGAGCTTTAAAATATGAGAACCATGCATTACTTTCTATTGCCTTTTCTGGGCCATCTAAATCATTCTCTTTTAAATCATTGATGAGATTCCAATAACTTTTTGGATTATTTTCTCTAAGACTATCAAGGCTGTCAAGAATTTTTTGTTTAAAATTTCTTTGTTTGTACTTCCTTAATTTGTTATACTCCCTATAACATTTATAATATGACCCTTTTACAATTCGGTCTCGTGGGAATTTTGATAATAGCTCTCCCTTATGTATAAGATTTTTACGTTTTTGTTTGAGGTCGATATCAAACCACTTTTTATGTTTATGTTTAGATGGTTTTTTTGCTTTAGTTTTCCTAAAGGTTAAACATTTACTCGCAGCATTGTTTATGATATTAAGACATTCATCAGCAGCATTTTCAATGCTGTCTTCAGTTAATGAGTCCATTTCAGAATTTAAGAAATTAGATATACTCATTTTAATTTCTGGTGAGCAGAGTGAATCTTGCAATTTTTCAGAGGAAGTATCCGACCAAATGTATTTACCTGGAAATAGAGTATTATTTTCTTTTTCTATTTCATCTATTTTATATTTAGCTAGTACCCCAAATGTTAATTTACAATGGCAGTCTGAAAGGGTTGGTAAAAAATCATGTACATGAAAAAATAATGTATCCTCTAGTAAACTTTCTGACATAATAACATAATCAACAACACTGTTTCCTATTGATTTCATACATGTGAACTTGCCATAAAGGTCGCCCCAAGTTCTACCATTTAAAATACGTAACTTTGTTACAATACATAAATCTAGAAGCTGTTTACCTCTTTTATCTATCTTTGTATCATAACTATATCTATTTTCGTGTATAACATCACAACTATAATTATCAAACATTGGTAAGTGAATATCTAATACATCATTTTGTATAAAATCAGGCTCTGATCCTGTTCTTGCATTAAAATCTCCACATAAAATAATACTACCTTGTTGGCTAAATGTTATAATATCTTTTTCAATGTTTTCTAATATATCATCTTCAGACTGTTCAATATAAAATGAAGTAACTGGAATTATATATATGCCAAACATAAGTAAATATCAGTATTCAAATTGAAAAAACTTCTCTCTAATTTTAGCCACTGATAATCTTTTGAATTATTTTTCAAAATTTTTATGCCCTTGCGAATGTTACTTTTAATTAAAATACCTAATCCTCCATAATATCTTGAGTTTGCTGATTGTTGTCTACATACAGGGTAATAATGATATCCATCTATATTAATTGATGTGTTATATCCCACATGTGTTTCAGTTAAAAGTATGACATCGTGTGATTGAATTTCTTGTAAGAAAAGTGGGTCTGATAGTTTATTATGGTTTTTAGAGATTAACCCACCTACATTCCAAACACAAAATGATAGATTATAGATCATGCTGTTATTAACCATAATTAATAATACAATATACTATGATAATCCTTTTTTTTTATTTGAGATATTTTTGTTATAAATAAAAAGAACAGATTTTTTTTTCTAATTGTTATTACGACAGTAAATTGATATCCCTGTAAAGCTTTCAAGTATATATAATAAAATAGTAACTTTGAAGTCAGATAATTAACTAGTAACAAAAATCTTATTCTTTTATATTATTTATAAACCCTCTACCTGAGGTGTAATTTCAAGTCCACTAAAATATAAATCAACAAGTTATAAGTTCAAAAAAACAGACAAACAAGTATTCACAGCTAGTAGTATATAACCAAATGAGCTGTATTTTTCCCTTTTACACTTTCTCTTATTTGAACACCCTTTGATTTGTTGATAAAAATCAGACTTAGAATAAATGTATTATAATTGGTTCATATTGTTTAACTCAAAACTAGCTTAATAAATGTACAACTAATTAAAATTATTATTATGCTGCCAATATCCACGGCCCCGACCTCTATATCTGTTGTTGTATCTACCACGAAATGTTCCTCTTCTGTTGTTGTTATACTGATGTCGCTTTGGAAGATTGAGTGCTTCATCGATGACATCACGAATATTTGCTGCAAATACATTTGCACCCTGATCTGAAAGATGGTATTTATCCTCAGAATTTATAAATCTCATGATTGCCCTTCCTTTGTTGGCTAAATTGCTGTGATCACACAAAAACACTTTATCAGATTCAATATATTCTTGTTTCAGTAGGGCCCCAACTAATTGGCCTTTTGCATTTATCTTTTCACAATCAGCTCTTGGTGTTGGTGCTGAAATGATGAATTTTGAAGTAGGATATGCTTCATTAGCCACTGAAATAATTTCTATCATTTGTTTGACACAATTTTCTGCACTGGTTTCACGTAACTTATTCGTGAGGGAATGAAACACTATAAGATCAGGTGCATGGTTAATTTTAGTGATGCTCTGCTTTGTGTCTGAAAATTTATACGCAATGTGTTTCTCAACCGTGAACTTGGATGACAGTTTAGAAATATCAACTCTGTCCATATTCGATGTGCCAATTAGTGCAACGTGTGGTTTGTTTTGTGCTGCTCCTCTATGTCGACTTTGAACTTCTTGAAATCTGCCTGCACTTTCGTCTCTGCTTTCATGTTGTTTTAAACTATATATCTCACCGTCTTTTTCATCGAGTTTAGTTTTGAGATCATTGTAAGATCTTTCCAGACAGTCTAGCTTCTCATCCTTTTTCTGTATGGCCTCATCCATTGACTCTATCTCTGTTTCTAGTTTTTTTCAGAGATTGTGTGAAAGTTTGTTTTTGGACACTAGCTTGATGTGTTTGTTGGTCAAGCTTTGTCTGCAAATGAATTTTATCCATTTCCAATTCATGTCTTGCTTTCTGTAGTGTCAATTTTAGATCTGAGTTTTCGTGTTCAAGTGAATTGACTTTATTTGCCAACTTTCGATCCTCATCTTTAATACCTGTACTTTCCTTTTGTATTTTGGCAACATTCTCAAGAATTTTTGTCAGTTTTGCATCAAAAAGTTCGGTTTGTTTAACACAAATTTTATCAAGGGCTAGCAGGAAGCAATTCTCCATTCGTTCCATCATTTTCTCTGGGTGAAACTGTGCCATAGACCATTCGTTACTTTGATTCTTGGTGTGCACAACTTCTTGATTTGTTATTTTTTGTGATTCAGTGAAGCATTGTTTCTGAAATGTTTGGTCAGTGTCACATTTTTCTGTTTCTGATGTACTTGGTCCCTTTTGATTCTCTATAGTCTGGTCTTTTTTTCTTCTGTGGTAGTGTGTGTGGTGAGATTAGTTGGGTTGTTCATTGGGTCAGTTTTTAATCTATCTTGCACTTTGTCAATCAATACTTTCAAAATATTGAAGTCATATTCTGCAAAAACATCTTATGAGTACCTTGTGCTTGCAGTACCCCAGTGTTAATAAAAAGTGTTATTCTATATTGGCGTTGGACATCGGAGTTTTCTACCTTTGATACATCAATGCATATGGCCTTGTTGCCACGGTCTTGACCACTCTCACTGTTTTGTTGCCAATCTGACGGGTCATCAAACCACTCTATATTATATTTGTCCTTCTTTCCTAAATAATCAAAATAGAACACATGAAGGGCTTTTATCCATAAGAGAATGCGATCACCGTTTATCCGACAAGCGACCATGTTTGCTTTGGCCTCATACAGTTTTGTGTCTAATTGTTCGAATTTGGCTCGTTTAGCTTTGTCGCCAGTTGGTGTTTTAAGTTTTTTTGGTATACATTCTGGGGGATACTCATGATATATTGTTGCTAAGTTTAGGTCGCATGAATTCTCGATAACTTCAATTGTAAGTTTGTTTTCACTGGCGGCCGCCATCTTTGTTTTTCTGTGTGATTGACGCTGTCCTTCGAGTGGCAAAAAATAAAGTTACCTATGAGAATACACAATTATACATTTCACATGTTATTTTATGAAGCTTTATCACTAATTTGGCTCATTTCTTTAGCTGAATGCTGTCGGAGATCGTGGGATAGAAACACGGAGCGCAATAATACCTTGCTATTAAGCCTGACTACACCAGCATGCATGACGACTTCTGGAATCACCCCATTCAACCATTGTGGACACACATTGCAGTCGCTATGTGTGAGAAGGGTTCCGAATCGGGTACTAAAAAACATACCGTTGCTTCTTACCAATTCACCGGAATAGCACGTGAATTAACAACAGGGCAATGCTATCTTAGAGCAACAAGAGCTATTATTACAGACGACAAGTTACAAACCCATTAAAACATTTTATTGCGAGTCTTCGGTGTATTCAAATACTTAATTAATTACCATAAGGTACCGCGGCCGGCTATTTAATTAAAGAGGGATTATCCCCTCCCCAAAAAATAAAATAAAGTAATCTAGTTTTGAGGAAAAAAATATGTTGGCAGTAGGTGTTACAAAATTTAAAGAAGGATGTCTGCTTGACGTTATGTACTAGTAAGAAATTTCTTTACTCCAAAGCAGCACCAATTCGGCCATGCATATCGAAGAAATGATAAAATAGTTAATTTTTGATTAAATGATTGATTTGTGTTTGCTTAGTTTCCTTTCATTTTGATTGTGAAATGGGAGTTCGACAAGGTGAAAATCTTTCTCCCTTCCTTTTCTCAATCTATCTAAACGATTTAGAAAATTTTATGATTTCAAACAATATTGAAGGCTTACCAAGTATCTCCATTGACCTTGAAAATCAACTTGAAATGTTTCTCAAGATTTTCATTATGTTATATGCTGATGATACAGTACTTCTTGCTGAAACAGCAGAAGACCTTCAAGCACAACTAAATGTTTTTAGCAAATATTGTGATAAATGGAAACTATCAGTTAATGTTGATAAAACTAAAGTCATGGTACTTGGTTTAGGTAGGAGACGTAATAACCTCGCGTTTACTTACAAAAATATTAAAATTGAAATTGTGGATACATTTAACTATCTTGGTGTTATTTTTACTAAAACGTGTAACTTTGAACATACTAAACAGCACCTTGCGGATAAAGCACGTGCTGCTATGTATGAAATTTTAAAAGTAGGAAGACTATTTAAGCTTGATATTAAAACCCAGTTGGACCTTTTTGATAGAATGATAAAACCTATTTTGTTATATGGCTGTGAAATCTGGGGATTTGGTAAACATGATATTCTTGAAAGAATACACCTAAAATTTTGTAAAATTTTACTGCATTTGAAGTCCTCAACCCCTAGTTATATGGTATATGGAGAGCTAGGCAGATTTCCTATAAAAATAGACATTAATATTAGAATCTGCTCCTATTGGGCTAGATTATTAAATGGAAAAGAATCAAAACTTTCGTATCTATTGTACAAACTTACACGAAAACTAAACATTAATTTTTGTTGGAACAAAGCTGTCAAAAATATCTTAGATCGTTCTGGATTTTCCTATATGTGGCAAGATGAACATGTTGATAATATTGAATGGTTTAAGCAAACCCTAAAACAAAGACTGGTTGATCAATTTAAACAAATTTGGCACACGAACGTAATGGAGTCACCAAAAGCGACATGTTACAGAATCTACAAACAGGAATTAATTTTTGAAAATTATTTGACAATTTTGAATCTAAGAGATGCATTAATTATGTGCAGATTTAGAACAACAAATACTTTCTTACCTATTGAAACGGGAAGATGGAGAAATATAAATCGGGAAAATAGACACTGCAACCTATGTAATGATAATAGCTTAGGGGACGAATTTCATTATATTCTTCAATGTGCGGCATTAGCTGAAGACCGCAAAAATCTGCTACCAAAATATTATACAAGAAATATAAATACATTAAAATTTAACAAACTCATGTCAAGTGAAAACAAGTCGCTGCTTCAAAATATGTCTAAACTTATAAAATGTATAAATAAAAAACTGTGACCTCCTGGCTTTTCTTCTCCCTGTGTGTGTGTTGTTTGTTTGTACTGTATTTGTATATCAGTATTGTATATAGTGTACATATTTGTTATTGTTTTTATTATGTTATGTTTTTTTCTCTGTACCAATGTATTGGACTATATGAGAATAAAGATATATATCATTATTACAACAATAATCAGGACATGATATGATTTTGAAGTGGAGGAAATGGGGTTTTGACTGGCACTGGAAAAGGAAAGGGTTAATCGGGCTTTATTAAATGTTACTGTTGTTTAAAAAAAACCTTGGCATGTGGCGTTATCAAATCAAAATACTAAACAAAAATTAATATCAACGCAAGTCAACTATAATTAAAACAAATCTCATGATTTGTCTTCCAATATTTGTTTACCCTTGTCGTCTTGTGGTCGGCCATCAATAGATAACAGATAATAATATAGTAAAAATTACCCCCCCCAAAAAAAACAAACAACGCCAGAGCAAAATAAAAAAAACACAATATATTTGAAGGAGACACTTTAAAGCGGCCTGTATGGAAATAAATGCTAAATGTTATATAATGAAGTAATCGGCTTTTAATAAATGTTCAGTCGGCTTTTAGTAAATGTTCAGTTGTTTTTTTTTTTCTAGTTTCCTGTACGTTTGGATAGGTATGTTTGAAGTAGGCCTGCCAGCAGTGGTTAACCCGACTTTGTGTTAATTCAAAGCTTCTGAACAATTCTTTTCAAATTTGCCTAAACATCTAATTGTCTTAAATCTACCATTGAGTATTGTGTACATGTAGTACTTTGACTATTTAGGAATCTCAAATTAAGAGTGAAAACCTAATTTGAGACGCTCATCAATCTAAAAGTGAATGTACATATTTGTATATTATCTAGTGAGCTCTAGTGAAATCGACACTTTATAGTTAGACTATACAACATGTACAATGTACTATTGCAGGAACATCTGATTTCCAGGCATTGAATCGTTTGCCATTATCTTTTAATAAAACATACCTCTTTGATTGTATGCCAACCGCTAATTGTCAATAATACTTCCACCGGAATCCGGAAATCGGAATTTATCAGAATCTTTTTCACATAAAACAAAATCTATTACACTCCTTTGTCAGACATGCTTACATGTCAATCGGCATGGTTTTTGTCTTCAGTGAAAGCCTAGATATGGATCCATTAACCCTTCAGCACTGTCGATATTTGGGTCTATATTTAAGCTTTTAGATGTTTGTATTAGAACCTAATTACATATAATTCAGCCTCGGTAAGTGTTGTTTCAATACCTTTTACTGTTTTCACAATGAATAATTAGTACCCCTCTACTTTCATGTTGAACATTTCTGCTGAATAAACATTTGTGTTTGTCTACAGATTCAATGTAATGGCTTTTAATGGTAAAGATCGAGGTTCGTGCATGTAATTGTTGGCTGTTATGCTATATGGGAAGTACTAGTTGTCGGCCATCTACCTAAATTTATATACAAAGTTTTTAGCGGGTGGTAATCAAACACAGAATATGCACACGTCGAAAAATTGTACAGGTAAAAAGTATCAAAAGAGAACGACTCGTCATCAAAAGCGACCCAAATAAAACGGGAGGACGTACGCATTATATGTTCAATCTAGGACAAGGACCAGTTCCAAACAGCGAGCGGTGTCTGCGTGTCACATTAAAGGCTGCTGGCCGATTTCATTGCGCATGGATGTCAAATGTTAGTATTGTCTCCTATAACTAATCCACAAAGTTATCTTCTAGCCGGACATAAAAATGTTTCATTTAAGTTCAGTTCCGTACGTGCTTTCATAATTTACATAATTGATTTCTAATTTTATAACACGATTCTGTTTCAAGCATTTTGTCAATACATGTATATTTATTTCAAAGGATTCAATGATAGAAAGAGGGGTTCAGTATTGGCTTCTGTGCAATATGTACATGTAATTGCAATCAGCGATAAATAAGATAAATTATGTTTACTCAAATAGTTTAGACCCAAACTAACAAACAGGTTTTGTCTTATTCCATCTCGTTTGTTTTATTTCAATGATTTTATATTTTGTGTCTTATTTCATTTGGTTAGCACAATAATTGTTCCTCGCTTGATATGAAACAATATTTAATTTTTGGTAGGTGTCTATGTATACCAAGTTACTCTCTCTAAGTTTAACAATAATAATATTTCTTTAATCAGAGACAAATATACAGAACCTTAATGAGGAGAATATGATTTGAAGGTCTTCTTTCATATAAGCATAATTTGATACAATATAAGACCTTCAAATCTTTTACGTTTCTTTAAGCACCAATATGAAAAAAAGCTTGAAAATATACCAAAACACAAATAACATTAAAAAAATCTCTTGTGATTTTTCAAACACATTATAGAAAAAGGACCATAATACAAACTCAAAACGGTTTAGAATTACAGTTCTGAGACATTAAAAAATATTTTGATCTGAATGTAAGTGCTCCGAAACCCAGTGACCTAAAACTATGCCAAGACTCTTTCGAGATAAGTTTGTATTTAACCCCAATTTGTAAATATAAGTTTCAATAGTTTACTTTTCATTTATAACTTCTCTTGACGTGAGTTGGTAATTTTATTGATAGTGAAAAGGTCCGTTCCTTTTATGGCATGACATAATGAGGTTCTTAGTAAAGGTTTAATCTCAAATGCTCATGGCCAGAGTTATTTATAGTTACAGAGAGTGAATTTAGTTTAGACTGATCAAAAAACGTTTAATTATGTATTGAATATAGAATTGAAGCCGTATATATGAAGTTTAATCTTAAACAAATATAAATTTAAACTTGTACTGTAATTCAGCAGTTTATAATTACAGCGTGGATTGGGAAATTTTACGGAAGACATACCCATTGACAAATATGGGATTGTTATCTCTAAGATGAGTGCAGATGTTGGTTTGTCATAGGACTTTGTTTTGTTTTCCTTTACCGGACTTGACACACTGAATTGGCAATTGGCTGCGCGACGGGTATGCTATAGCAAGCAGGAATTGCTTACTCTTCTGGAGTTCACTCTCATTACGACTTTAATTTGCGCTGTTGATTGTTATACATTTGTTTTTGAATTTCCGTGTTTCAAGTTGTTTGTATTTCCGTCCTGTTCTCGTTGGTGTTTACTGATTTTGTCTCTGCCCTTTAGGACTTTTGACATAAGGATGTCCCATTGGTACCTCAGCAGCAAAATCATTTTTTTAAACATGTATATTCTTTACGAGCTTTATTGTAAAATATGTAAATACGTTTGTTCGCTTCTTGTGAACCTATACGTTACCCGAGAGGTGAATAGGTACCCAGTTTGTCGTAGAAGCGACTTAGGGCCTTGAGATTCTGATGGCGGGTCATTGTCCAGCCCGCAAAGTAATCAAGGCGTGTACTCTAGTTAGGTGTCTGGCTAGGGTGGCCATCGTGCTCGGAAGTTGTCAGGTTCTGACAGCTGTCCATAGAGTACCAACGTATGTGGAATGTGTCATGCTTCATACACATAAATTTCTAATGTCGCTTAGGCACCAGATCACTTCATATAACTCATCGAGCGTCACGTTTGACACAAAAATTGTTAACACAAGGTTATGTTGCTCCTCGGTTGCTGTCGTCACTCAAAAAATGTTATGGTAGACATCATGCACTCAAAGACAGATATGGGATTTCTATCTCTCGGATGAATGCAGCTGTTGGTTTGTCATAGGGTTTTGTTTTGTCTTCCTTTACCGGATTTGACACACTGAATTGGACAAAGGCAGCGCAACAAGTGTGCTATAGCAAACAGGAACTACTTACTCTTCCGGAGCACCTGAGTTCACTATCATTACGACTAGAGTTCGCGTTGTTACTTGATATTTGATATTTAGTAGTGTTTATGTGTCGGATGCCCCATTGGTACCCCAGCTTCTGTCCTTCATACGCTTCTTGTGCACCAAATCAGGCTTTTCTTTTAAATTTCCTATTCACTTTTTATGCTGTTACTTAAAAACCATTTATTTAGCGATAGGGTTTTCTGCATTTAGCAAACGAATTAACAAGAATTTTTTCCTTGGATTCGGTCTACACATGCATCTAGGTGCGAGCAATTACTTCATGTTGATTAAAGAGAATCAGTGTTTTTACAACTCAATATTTACAATGTGGTTGTTTTTCGTGATATATCTGTTCAATAAAAACTTGTCAGACTCCCACACTTAAGGTCTGTAAATTGGCACCTTGTTCCACTTACCAAAACATCTGGAGCTAGAAAAATGTGTCTATGAGCCACAGGATGGCCCTCCCCTTCTTGAAATATCATTGATCCTCAATGTGAATTACCTGGGATATGGACCTTTACCAAGAAATTAATCAATGGTATTCATGCGTAAAATAAAGGCTGCAGTGACCTTATTTCTGGTGGGTGGTGCCATGTTACCAAGACGCATCTATTAGCAAAATATCATTGACCCCTAACATGAAGTATTCAAAATGTGGACATTAACAAAGAACTTCATGTGAAACTTAACTTAAGTCGTTCATGCATAAAATATAGGTCACAGTGACCCAGTTTCTATTTGAAGGTGTCATGTTACACAAGACACATCTAGTGGTGCAATATCATTGACCCTCAACATGTCGTATCCGAGATATGGACCTTAACCAAGAAATTAACCAAAGTCATTCATGCGTAAAATATAGGTCACAGTAACCTAATTTCTAGTAGGTGATGTCATCGTACCCAAGACACATCTAGTGGTGAAATATCCTTAACCAGTTGTTCATGCATGAAATATAGGTCACAGTGATCTAATTTCTATTTGGTGGTGTAGTCCTACCCAAGACTTATCTGGTGGTGTAATATCATTGACCCCCCAACATCTAGTATCCGAGCAATGGACCTTAACCAAGAACTTAACCAAAGTGTTACAGACGTAAGGATGGACGGACATGGGTAAAACTAAATGGCCAATTCACATAATTATGTGGTCGGGCCATATAAAGCCACTGGATTCTCCACAAAAATGTGAATTTATTTACTCACTTATTGCTTTTTAACATCTAAACCGATGAACATGTAAATGATAGTGACGAAGTAGATTGAACTTGGCCCTTTCCCCACCCGGTGAACCACCATACAGTAGTCTTTCATCTCATAGATCTAAATGATCTACATGTCAATGGAACATGCAACTTCTTGAACCTTATTACAATTTATTGAAGCAATGCTGAGCACCAAAACGTGTTTACCACCATTACATCGCAAAAGACTATTTAGAGGTCTATGACTTTATTGCTCTAAAAAAATCTATTTTCCAATTTATTATATTTCTTAAAATTTCTTTGTTTGCTTAATTGCTATATATAATAATAGTTTCTACTGCTGCCTTTATACATAGGAACTTTGGTTATACATTTATATGATTCAAACAGACATTAAATTAATAGTCTTCTTATTTAATTTCACACATTAACTTTATGAACCTTAAGTAAAATACATAACCATGAGAATTGATGGGTTATGGAAGTTAAAACCATTGTTATTTTTATTGTTTATTTTTCTATTGAAAACCTCGGGTTCAGGGACAGGTTTATATTCAAAATTTTAAATTGAAAATCTATAACATTATATAAAGGTGTGTTATTCTTTTATTCTATTTTCTACTATAAAACAAACAGTAAACATATATATTGGACAAGGTCCCCTTTTTAACACATCTAATACAAGGACAATAAAATAATAATTCACTTTAGAAATCACTTCTTTGATGATAATTTGCCAGTCATTCTGAAAAAGTTCAATACAAGTTTATACCAAACGGGGATCCATAATTTTGAACACATTGTACGTGTAACCTTTCGTTCTACATATCAATTTTTGTCATTCAGCTACCCGTGCGGGTTCCGGGTGGCGAATAGGCCCGCAGCAGCGCTAAGCTTGTAGGTAAAAGTCTACTAAAGAGCGCTCAGAAACCTGACATCGAGTCAGGCCGCTTTGCTCACAAAGCGACTGGGATGTGTACCCCAGGTGCATCGTCAGGCGATAATGCGGAAAACCTGACCGCAAACCATAGTGGTGCACCGTGTTGTGAAAAATGTCACGTTCCTCGAACGTTAAAGAACCCTGCTGCAGGTTTCGGTAAGAGTAGGACCCGTAGGATCCCCATGCAGGAGGCTAAATTTCCCGTCCCTACTCGTCACTCCTTTTTCCAGTTGCAGTCAAAACTCTCCTCTCCGATTTGCCTTGTGTCCCCATTTCCTCCACTTCATCATCATTTCATGTTCATTGTATCACCACTTTCATGTTCATCTCCCGGATATAGCCGAAATCGTGCTGCTTGGGAGTGAAGCAATAACTAACTAACTAATTGTCATTCAGCTGATCACGCTGCATCAAAATGCAATTTTTAGCTCACATGTACAAAACTTGGCATGATTGAACCGTTTGGATATCGTTCACAAAACTTTGATTCGTAATATGTCAAAAAAACTGGCAAATGTTACTAAAAAAGAATATACATGCATGATAAAATCATTCTTAGTGGTCTTTGTCATTCTGTGTTAACTGTTTTATGTCAAGAATTGGGTCTTTCGTTGATGATTTAGGGATTGGTTTTTGATACTTTTGTATTGTATTATAAGTCTTGGGCCAATGCAAGACGGTAAGCAGTGACCTATAGTCATGTTGAAGACTGCTTGCTGTTTTCCGTTGTGATTTTTTGAATTGCTGTTTGTTTATGTTTGTTGTGTCGCGTACACTTATTCCACATCTCAATATCGTCTATTTAACCCAGAAAAGTTTGATGGATCTTCGGTTCAAAAGTTCTACAAAGAAGCAAAGAGGTACATATGTAACTATGGTCTCAACTTTGGGTTATACCCTTTAAGGGGTGAAAATCGTGGTATTTGGGGGCTTATATACTGTGTGGCTAAAAAACGCCATGGACAGACCCTTTTTAAGTGTTAGGCCTGATAATAGAGAAACTTATGAACCATATGAGCAATTCAGGCTATAGAGATTTTAGAATTACTTACAACAAAAGACTATTTAGGACTTTGCTTCGTTTTTACGTATTTTGCGTTGTAAATTTCAGTATAGTTGGACTTATTATTGTTGCTGTTTCCGAAATAGGACTTTTTGTTGTTGCTGTTTCCGATGTAGGACTTTTTGTTGTTGCTGTTTCCGATGAAGGACTTTTTGTTGGTGCTGTTTTCGATGTTTTCGATGTTGTTGGCCTTTTTATTGTTGCTGTTTTCGATGTTAGACTATTGTTGTTGGTGTTTTCGATGCTGTTTGTGATATATTGTGCCATTGCCATTTCAGATATACTCCACCTTTTTAGAGTGTTTTGCTTTCTTTAATCCAATAATTCCAAATGATAAATAATAAAATATGGAGCTAAAAATTTTTCAAAAGTTTGTGAGTTCAACCATACGTTTCGTTTACGATAATGAGATATGCAGAATAAGTGAAGACGCACAACCCACATCAACAAGCAATTAAAAAACATCAACACAGCAAGGAGTCTTAAACTAGTTTAACCCCGCCACATATTACAAGTGCCTGTCCTAAGCCAGGAATCTTTGACAAAGCTTTCGTTTATATTTGTCTTTTTGATGTTTTCTGTTCCTTGTTTAAGAAGGGGGTCTATCTGTGACTATTTCAGGGCTGGAATTGAATTATATGCATTTTATTTAGACCATGGGCCAATTGCAGAATCGCGAGCAGTGCCAAATGGCCTCGTTGAAGGCTGCTGGCGGTTGTCCATTGTGGTTTTCTAAATTGCCGTTTAATTGTGGGTTGTGCCGCGTACACATCTCATTATTTTCTATATTGTGAGCAGTGAAACGATGATGACATTGCAAAAGGTATAGGCCTTAAGATAGTCTTTGTACATGTATCAGACAGAGATCTGGATCTGCCTCACCACGACTATCCAGACAGGGGAACTATACAATGTCTGATAATCTGCCCAATGGCTTATGTGTGTGAACAAGCTGTACGGGTACATCAACTCAAAGTCGGCTTCGTATCAAAACAACTTAAAGTGTCAAAAAGTTTTAATGTGTATAACTGGTCGATCCAAATTACAAAATATGTAACGTCCAAATATAAAAACAAATGTTGTCTTATGTTGGTTAAAACAAAATTTACTTCATGACACATGTTCAAGTTCTAAGTCATGTAATTAAAGGATTGTCAAATTCAGAATGCGAAAAAAATGTATTAGGTCCATCCCAATGTCCCAGAAATAAAACTATATATTAGAAAAGTTCAAAGACCTGCAATGCACTCTATATCTGCTTGAACTTCTAAAATGAATTGATCGTTCCTATTTGATTTTTCTGAGATCCATTAAAACCATTAAGAAAGACATGTTTAGAAATCATTCTAATTTATTTTTATTGATATAAGCATTAAGTAAAACCTTTGGAGTTATCAAAGTCAAACAATTGGGTTCTTTAACAGTCTGAGAATTATATAACATTACATAATATTACATTATTTGTACACTAATGGACGAGGAAAATATATCATTCTCAAGACTGAGGCTTTGAAGTGCAGAATCTTAACTAGACTTGAGCTTGCTTAATGCACATGGATTAAATGGTCGATTTCTGTCTGTAGATTTGTATAGACCTCCATGTGTTGGGGAATGAAGGTCGTATCATGAATTTAGGACAAAGTAGGGAAAGCCATAGGATTTAGATAAGGTTGGAAAAAGAGTTCATTGCCGTTTCTGAGTCATAACGCATTGGGCAGAATTTTATCCAGGAAATTCAAAGACATAAAATGAATGAATGAGAAAGTGCATGCGTATCTTAAAATTTAATTCTTAATAGTTAAACATTTAAAAGCAAATACTATCATTGGAATATGACAGGCGCGGATTCAGGCCGGGCGCCCCCTCTAAAATGTGGAAAAAAAAAGATTTTTTCCCATGAAATCAATCAAAAAAGGCCAAAAGTTTTCGCGCCTCGCTCAACGAATATTTAATACCCACAACCCCTCGTATCTAAAATCCATGATCCGCGTCTGTATGATATTTCATAGGGTTTAATTCATGCTGGCGTCACACTGTCCCGATTTTGACATACGATGGACATACGAATGTGAAAATTTCAACTTCGTGCGAAGTTAGTCCCGAACTTGCTAAAAATCAAAATCAAAACCGAAGGGTATACGATTAGAACCGATGGCTAAGCGATCGGAAAAGTAGCACATACGAATAGCTGCGAACCGATTAACGAAGTTATGACGATGTTATCAAGATAAATCGAGAATTAGATCCGAAGGAGACACGAATTTATACGACGGCTGTACGACGTCGTGTTTAGCATACGATGGGTCTACGAAGCATCACGATGGGTATACGAAGTATGAAATATAATAACGCAATTTGCAATAAGTTTATATAATTTAGTCTCTATAAATACAAATTAAAACGATGGCTCTCTAAGCAAACCCCTGCTGTCCCTGATGTCGATCAGTAAGAGTAGATAAACCATTTGATCTAAAGCTAATATGTAGAGCCTGTTAAGATAGAACAAAAAAGATGACGCTTCTTTATCTTGTTTTGTTCGTGTGAGTTTACCGAAGCACACATAATCTGAAAACAAGAAGAATATGTTGTAACTATGTAGAAAGTTCAACAATTTAGCTGTTGCGAACGATTCTTGAACAAAGCGTGTCCACCTTATAATACATAACTTCGTTACCGGTCCTATACCGGTATCTAAGTCCAAAGGTCCCGTAAATATTTGCGGACCGAAACGGAATGTAAACTTGATCTCAGTAACCGGTAATTGTGAACTGGCATACAGTACATACCAAAAAGCAGTTTAATAACTATATTAAGGGTTTAGAAAAAAGTGTTGGAAACTGATATTTCAGTGAAATTCCAAAGTTCAAAGGGTCCTAACTCTGTAAAAAATTGCGGACCGGAACAACGCGTTAACTTGATCTTTAACTCATCATGGTAAGACTCACATACCAAAAATTAGTTTAAAGTTTAATATCTATAAATATATATAAGGTTTAAAAAAGTGCTAAAAAATTATTGTGACAGCGAGACGACCGGGCCGGACAGACACTCAAACGGGCAGACGGAGTGCAAACTTAAAGTCCTCTTCGGCTTTTGTCGGTAGGTGACTGATAAAAACTAAAGTAAGTTTAAAATATTTAAACCTTTATTTCTGATATTGAAATTTAAGTATTGAAAGGTGCCACAAAAGCCTGGACGAGGACGCGATAGAGAGAAGCGCCTGGCTGGAAAGAACCGGACGAAAAGAAAAGCGTCACTGAGAAGATTCTAGATCCAGACTGTCTTCGCTTTGTTTTGTCTTTTCTTCTTGTATTTTTGAGACTGATCATTCTAGTTTCATTTTTTTTAATTTCCTTTATCAATTTTTCGAACCTAAAAAAAAAATATAAATAAAGAATTAATGAGGATACTTGTATCACAAGCTGCTGTCTTGTAAGCCTTCCTCCTGCTGCATTTTAATTATGAGGGGGGAAAACAGAGCTATATACATGTACTAACTTTTCTTTTTCTAAACGATTATTGTAACACGCCCCTAACTGAAATGGATTAATAAATGTCCCTATAAGGCACTTTTGACACGTTTGATATTTTTTTTTACTTCAGAAATCGTACTGCTTTGACCAGTGCCGTGTTTCCATCTCCATGCCATTACTCTATGCCATTACATTGGTTACGACGGATATACGAATACTGAGCGAGGTCTTTGCGACGCCGTGTTTCCTTCGCACCACCTTCGGAGAGCTTCTTGTTTTATTCGTGCCGCCATCGTAAGATAAATTAAGCCGACGACACTTAGAAGGCAACACGAAATCAGAAGATGCTTTCACGAAGGCATTTCGATAGAAAGGATGGATTAACGAACACAACACGAACAAGGACCTTCGCACGAACCTTCGGGAGTTTTTTAACATGTTAAAAAATTAGGAAGGCATTACGAAGTTGCTCCCGAAGTTGGAATATTTCAGCCGATGGTGCTACGATGGTAAAAGATGGCAACACGAATAGCGCGATTTGAATACGATCACTCCCGATTTTGAAAACATCCATAATCGTGTTTCCATCGGGATCAAAATCGGGATAGTGTGACGCCAGCATCAAGGTTTCTTTTGGGGAAGGGAAAAACTACGGAATCTGGATCCCAATGCACATTAAAATTCGCTTTATTCAATGAGTTGATAAAACCACGAATTCAGTGATAAAAAATATGCATTAAATTCCATTACACAAAAAAGAAAAAAAATATTTCAGGAATATGAATACTACTGCTACAACTTTTTTTCATGTTTAATTTAGTTTTTTTTACAAATGACCTGCTTCCGTTGTACCCCTTTAGAGCACCTGAGTACTTAAAAGTATTGTATTCTGTGCTTTCAGTGTAATCATCATTTTATAGAACGAAATATCGTCGCTTTTTCTCTTTGTTAATTTATCAAAATTCAAATGTCCCTTTAGACACTCACTTAAGGAGCAACCATTTGATTTTTAAACACCATCCTGCCCTTTATTAGCTCACCTGACTGCATGAAGGCCATGTGAGCTTATGTCCTCACTATGCGTCGTTCTTTTATCACGCTAATTCAAGATTAAACGATTCAATGATGTTAAAAGATGGCTTAAACATTGAATAAGTCGGAAGATAGCCCCTTTATAAGATTGCTTGATCAAATATGTATGTGAGAACACGACTGCCCTGAATGCAAATCAGAGCTTTGGAGTACTAAAATCATTGACCACTTAAAGGCGGTAATCAAATCCTGATCTTAAATCAGGTTTTATTCAATACCTTAATTTGCAAGTCTGAAAATAGAACCAAATCAAAATAAATTGACAACTAAGTAAACCTCTTGCATTTTGAGATATTTTTTTTTGGAAATATTAGACATTACGTTAATCCAGCCACCTGCCCTATGACTAAGACATTTTCTATAAACTTTGATCAAATTTCACAATTCAAGATATATCAATATTTGTGGTCAAATTCTTGTATTTTTGTTTGAATACCCATAAGACTTGTTATATTTATATTTTAAACAAACAACCGGAAGAATTCAGAAAGCTCTTCAGAATGAAAATTCAAAAGATTGATCTGTGATCTGACAAAAGACCAATTCCTATTTTAGGTAAACAGTAAATGTCCAAATTATACAGACTTGTATTAGAATGTCAATATTGGTTTTAATCCAATGAATGATATCACTGTTCCTTGGTATCAGTTTACTGAAATTCACACCAAAGTTTGGATTAACAAAAGCAAAGAATTTCTTATCAATACTTGAACGGTGTGAAGTAGCTAATCAGGGCCATTTGTTTATTTTAAAACAAGTAAAATTGATCTTTTGAATTCTTTTAACTTAAAACAAGTTTTATAATTGGAATTACATTAAGACTTTCTATAAGGATCTTTTTGGATGTTTCAAAATTTATGAAACATGTAAAGATGTTTTAATATTACACTGAGTCTATTAAAATATTGAGATTTTGAGTTATTGTTTATTTTCTAATTGGATAATTGTAGGCCCAATAGAGCGATAATGTTGCCAGACAGTGCTGATATTTTTGTTATCTTTCTATTTATTATCTATTTAGGATGAACGTCTTGTTAACATTAAATGTAAATTCATTTTCAATTCTTACTCTTAATTTAAAGTCAACAAAAATCATTTCTATAAAAGAAGCACCCAGTTGCACCAGTCTTGTAACTAGACCATTTAAGTACTAACGGAACATATTTCAGCAATTACTCTCTGTCAAATTCGGAAATGGATCAGTCTTTTCAAAAAGGTCTTACATGGCTGAGTTCCCAGGAATTTGCTATCTGTAGCTAATATTTCACACCTCCACACGTCAATTTATAGAAAGTGGTAACAAATTCTCATTCATCTTTGTCTTCTCTACACATACTTGGCTTCGTTATAGGACCCCGCGACGTTGATATAAATTATACATATGAAATTGAACATATAAATAGTTGTACTTGATAAGGATTCTGGTTCTACCACTGGTGTTTTTGGCAGCGTGACGGACCAAGGCGGAGAAATATCACCTTTGAATGTACATGTAGTTGGCAAGCTTCACTTTTTTATCGGCAAAATGGACTTGTTACATCATAAAACAGCAAAGGCGATTCCATTTTAACGACTTACAGTAAAGCAGGCTTATGGTTCTTGAAGGATTTCCATCATTTTCTATTTTAAATATTGCTCAGCAAAAAAAAAAAACCTATAAAATATTGCTATTTTAGCAACAAAATAACGTGTAATTTGACTATATTGATTATAGTTCTGACTGATAAAAAGACGGAATTGCATTTAAAAGAATTTTTTTTAGTAAACCATTCCTAAATTAAGTTCAATTAATATCTTAAAAAGTTCAAAAGAGTGTTTCGGTTTCTTGTGAAGCGGGTATCTACGATTAATGGATATTTTCCGTTGGTTTATAAAAAATATCTAGTAGTTGTACCAAATGTTTCTCATATTTGGTATTCATAAAACGGAATTTGGCATTTCGAAAGAATAGGGATTAATAACAAGAGGCTCCCAGGAGCCTAAATTGCTCACCTGGTCCTTAAGCCATAAAGATCTTCTATAAGAGGTCGACCCAATGGAGACTTTTGTATAGCGCTTAATGAGCTGAATGTTTAAGCAAGAAACAGATTTTCTCTACCTGCAAAAGTTTTCATTATATAGGGCAAAAAAATGAAGAAAAAAAACCTTTTTTTTTTACCTTCAAAGGGCCATAACCCCTATACACGGTCATCTGACAGCTTCGACCTCATGGAGATTTTGTAGAGTTTCTGATGCTTAAGAATAATGTTGCATCAGATTCTCTCTTTCTCTCAAACTTTTTGATTCACGAGCCAAAAACAGTTGTCTGACCCCCATCCCTTTGTCTATTTTTTAGGAACAGCTGTCATGTTTTTTGACAAATCAAAAATCGCAACACAACTTTTATGCAGGACATTCCAAGGTTTAATCATATCAAGTTTCGTTAAATTCTGTTCAATAGTTTCAGAGGAGACGATTTTTGAAAAATTGCTAACGGACGACAGACGACGATGACAGACGCTTAGGTGATGGCAAAAGGTCCAGGTTTGCTAAAAAATCAAACAAGACATTCAAGTTTCATAATTACAAAATATACTTGAGGCAATAAAAGTAACAAAGATTAAAAATCCCTTTCTTGAGTAGCTTTAATAACCGATTCAGTAAATTTGTTTGTCTTGGATACTTAATCATGTTAATGGTAAAAGGGAAATAACACCGTTTGAAAATAGGGTATGTCTTTATCTTTTTACAGAGGAAAGCTGTTGCTTGTTAAAAAAAATACAACATTAAATTCTAAAAAAAAGTCCCCATTGGATCGAAATTTTCAGATTGTCTTTTATAGAGTTATGACCCTTTAAAGACGAGTAATTGCGATTTTTTTATGTTTTTGTCCCACAGATTGAAAAGGTAAAGGTAAAGGTAAGATTTATTTAACGTCGGTATGTAAAGTGACAGTAAACTCAGTGATGTGATATGTATACGAGTCAAACATATAACATAAGCTCCGAAGAGCTTTTGACCGACGGCAGACAGAGAAAAGCTGTTGCTTGCTTAAAATTGAGCTCTACAAAAGCCCATTGAGTCAAATGATAAGGGTATTTATAGTCGTGACTATAGGCTTAAGAACCTCTGCAGCGACTATTAACAGTTAGACCGTTAAAGACACGCTATGTGCCATGGGTCGTCCGACCCTTGAGACCGCACCGCCAGTGTGAGCTGCTTCATAGTATCCTTTGTTGTCAATGGATGCAGGGCCCGTCTTCCACCACGAGTAGGTACTGGTCGGAATTCTAGAAGACATTGCGTCAAAGTTTTCAAGTGACCCTTTATAGGGGTACCCAGTAGTTCAAAGAAGAAATCTTACAACTTAAGGACCAGGTGAGCGTATTTTCGTTCTATAAATACCTATTTACAATTTTATTTTAAGAAATCTACATATTATTAATGATATATATTATCTGGCTCTGGCAGTGTGTCTTCTAAATTTCATGTCATATCTCTAACCGTTTAACTGTTTTGTAACATGAGTTCTTGATAAGCTTATAAAATACTTGTATATGTTCTAATAGATTTGCTTGACCAGTCTTACTTAAACTATGGTCACTTATAATTGTTGCAGCGAGGTGCGCCAGAGTATAGCCCCTCTGTGACTTCGACAACGGACAGCATTAACTTGCTGCTCCTTTAATTGATTTTAATTGTCTTTGATGCGATTCCCTTTCAATTTATTTGATTTCTAAGTCACCACGACTTGACCCACATTGGACATTCTATTATGTCTTTTACCTTAAATAAATTTTAAGTTGTAACGGTTGCGTTTAATCCTCTTTTTTATAGTTTATTCCGAAAAGTCGAGGGAAATGGTTTTTTAACTTTTTATAACAAAACTACAAAACCAACTGAATAGCAATTAATCAACAACGTGAACTCAAGTCGTAACGAGAGTGAACTCAGGTGCTCCGTTAGGCGACATTTTAATTACATTTTAACTGATAGAAATGGAAAACCGATACAAAACAAAATCATAATTACGTTTTCTTTACAAGAATACAAGAATACAAGAATACAAGTTTATTGACCAATTAAGGGCCCTCGAGGGGCAATGACATGACAAACAATTATGATTTAATGACATAGATAACATATAAATATTTGAACCTTTTAACTGGTGTAAAGTACATGAATTTATATAATCAGTCAAAATATAAAACAGTGGTGTATAATAAAACATTTATATCAACCTTGACTCCAAGAGGAACTTGCCAAAATTATTAAGTATGTTTATATTTTCACAATTGAGAGTCCAGTATAATTTGTTAAATTGTGATAAGCTACTAAAGTTAATATTAGATTCTTTAATTTTATTAAATAATATAATTCTGGACTTAGAGAATTTTAAGCATTGGTTAAAAAAATGTAATTCATCATCTACTTCTAAATTATTACACCTATCACAAATTCTATCTTCTAAAGGAGTTTTTGGTTTGGTATGTCTACCTGTTTCAATTTTTAATTTATGACAACTGATCTTGAATTTTGTGATAGACCTTCTGAGTTCTGAATCAGTTATAATCTCTAGATATTTTTCAAATCCAAAGTTGGTTTTGATTTTCAGATAGGTCCTTAAAGTTCCATTATCAACAATTAGTTGATTTCTGCTATTATACCAAGTTTTTATATAAATATTTTGTAGATCTGTTTTAATAGAGTGTTTAAATGATGATTTTGAATATTTTTTATACTTATTTCCTCCTGGAGTCTTTAAAATAGTAAATAGATTGGTAATAGCTGAAAACCATGATTTCCCTCCCTCCTCATAAATATTTTTGGATTCCAAATAAGCATCTTTTAGTAAACCGTTCGGGATATTTTCCAAACGATACCAGTAATTTATACTAGCTTTAAAACAGTCCAGAATAATAGGACACCTACCCAATTCCGACATTACTCCAAAATTGGAGCCTTTTTTGTAAAGATGGTGAAAATTTTGATTGTCTAGTCCAATCACATAAATGTTCTAATTTAAAGGAGGGAGGTAAATAGCAACCCCAAACATCTGCACCATACAGTAATATGGATTTTATAGTATGATCAAATATGTGTAAGGATGATCTGATACTGGGTCCGAGGGAAACATAATCAGCTTTTAATTTAAATAGAGCCTTAAGAGCTTTCCGGTAGAGGTCAGATTTTGCCTCTTGAAAAGAGCCAGAAGGAGTAATGACAACACCGAGATATTTATAATTATTTGTACATTCCAAAGTATGATTTTGGAGTGTAAATTTATCTTTCAAATGTTTACCAAGTTTATTGAAGATCATAATTTTAGTTTTTGAGAGATTAACACCGATTCCCCAATCATCACAAAATTTTTGAAGTCTGTTTAATTTTTCTTGCAATCCATTTTGGGAAGTTGACATTATAACTACATCATCTGCATATAATAGGCAGTTAATATTTTTGTTATTGATAGTGACAGGGTCATGAGTGCTGTCAAGATAGTTGGGGAGATCATTGATAAAAATTTTAAATAGATTAGGCCTTAAAATATCACCCTGTCTTACCCCAACTTCAGAATTGAAATTCTCAGTAAGAATACTACCAATTTTGACACATAACTTAGATTTACTGTACATGTTTTTAAGTGTATTAAAAAATTGACCTCCAACCCCTATCTGAAGTAGTTTTACATATATTGCTTCATGCAATACAGAGTCAAACGCTTTTTTAAAGTCTATAAAACATGTAAATAACTTCTTATTTTTGTTTGTATATTTTTCAATAGCAGTTTTTAATACAAAAATATGATCAGCTGGTCTACATTTCTTTGTGAAACCAATTTGGAAAGGGGAGATAATATTATTTTCTATGAGAAACTTGTCTAATCTATTATTAAGAATCATGTTGAATAATTTGCCAAGGCATCCTGTTATTGCTATGCCTCTATAATTTTCTGGTTTGGAACGATCACCCGATTTAAACAAGGGGCTTTAATATCCTGTTGACCAATGGTCTGGATAAAAACCAGAGAATAAAATGCTATTAAACAATTTTGATAGGCAAGGGGTTAAGATATCTTGTCCAGCTTTTACCATGTCGTTGGTTATCAATTGCAATCCTCCAGTTTTGTTTTTCTTAAGGTTTTTAATGGCATGAAGGATTTCATGTTCAGTTATAAAATCATCTAATTTTGCCAAGTTCATACTGTTACTTTCAAGCTTTTCAAGTTTATTCTTCAACTTCTTAATTGTGGAGTCAAAACCATCTTGAACGGAGTTAAGACTATCAAAATGGTTTTTAAACTCCACAGGATCAACTGGAGGGATGTCTTCCTTCCTCTCTTTAAGAGAGTTGACAAGTCTCCAGTATTCCTTTGGGTTATCACTTTTAAGATTGTCAATTTGTTTGATAATGTTAATTTTATAATTTTTTGCTTTATATTTTCTGGTTTTATTATAAATTCGATATGCCCTGTAGTAGCTATTTCTATATTCATTATTAAATGGAAAATGAGACATTAACTTTGCTTTTTGAACCACTTGATTACGCAAGGTTCGCAAATCTGAATCATACCAAAGTTTTTGTTTTGGTTTCCTTTTCTTACAGGAAGGTTTTTTTAAACATTTATCACATGCATTTAGTAAAATATTTTCAAACTGGGTAGCAGCATTTCTAACTGAATTCTCAACATTTAAGTCAATAGTGTGAGCCTTGAAGTCATTAATTTTTTGTAAAGTTTCATTGCTCTGTAATTCTAGCTTAAGTTTAGAACCAGAGTTTTCATCCCAGAAGTATTTAGAAGGGATAGATTTATATGTATTTATGGAATTCTCTATTTTAAATTTGGTGGTAAATGTCCAAGATAGTTTACAATGAGTATCTGAAAGGGTGGGAGTAAATGGTGACACTTTAAAGTATGGAATTTGTGAAAGTAAATTTTCACTTGCCAGGACATAATCTACTACACTGCTTCCTTTGGGAGTAAAACATGTAAAGCTGCCGAGGGAGTCTCCCATAATTCTCCCATTGAGCAATCTAAGGTCATTGCTAATACATATATCTATAAGTTCTCTACCTCTTTGATCATGAATTTTGTCATATGTTACCCTCGGACACAGATCAGCATCTTGAATATAGTCAATTTGACTGTCATTGTATTTATTATTATCACCAGAAATATAATCAGGTAGTGCCCCTACACGGCCATTCATATCACCACATAAAATTAAATCACCATTACAACTATAGTTTACAATGTCTTCTGATATACCCATATCCTCATTGTCTGCTATCTCTATGCTTTCAGTTCATGTTAAGTTATGGGAAGTAAAACTCGAAGCGTAGAACTGAAAACATAGAGATACGTACACCAAAATGTGGACAATTTACACCAATTCTTGTTCGATGTCATATATTTTACTTTTCCGTCAATAAAAAATTTCTTCAAGGCAAAATATGTATATATTACTAATATATTAACAAATTGTCCACATTTGGTGTATCTCTGTCTAAAACACCCATCTATTTGTTTTAAAGGGAGGGAAGGGTGGGTAAGGAAACCACCTCATATCTAAGCTAAGTGACACTGTAACTGACGTGTATGACAATCATCACATCTACTGTCTATCCATAAGCATGGATATTAAAATAATGAGAATGAGTAACATGAACTTCCGCCTACGTCATCAGTCAATGAGACTATACCCATATCCTCATTGTCTGCTATCTCTATGCTTTCAGTTCATGTTAAGTTATGGGAAGTAAAACTCGACAGCTTACAAGATGCAAATTTCATAACGAAACGACAATAAACCACCTTTAGCTCTCTTCCCAAAACTCAAAAAATAAAATAAAACACCTCATATAAACACGATATGACAAGGACAAGGGTTTATCTAATAAAACCTGTATTACAAACTGATTGTAATGGCTTTTGCGATCATTATACAACAATCTCATATTAAGCACCAACACAAATCTAAGTCTGACACATGCGAAGGTATAACATCCACTTTTTCAAGTTTCTTTTCCGATCTGCACGTGAGTTTGCAAAACGAAGGGATCTCTCCTTCAAGTGTAAACAAGTTCCTGAGATTCCCTATTATATAGTTAGATGAAAATCATATCGGTGTGTAACTATAACATAAAAGCAAAATAAATGGAATAAAAATCATATTTACTAAAGACCAGTTTAATTCAAATACTAGTATATACCAATTTTGTAACACCTACAGGAGAAAATCCCCTCGTATGCAACTCACGTGAGCGAACCCACTAGGGCATCAGTGTCCCTTGAATTGCTAACGAAAGGAAATTCACAAAGAAAGCAATACCAAACAAGAATTAGGGCAATTTGTATAAAACATTTAACATGTCAACAAAGTACACATTTTAATTATCTCATTTTATTTGCCTTCAACATTCGTTTAACATGAAATAACGATCCCTTAAGTCTATTGTTATAATAGATTGCTATATCATTCACATTGTCTAATTTGGCTTTCATTTCTGTCTTCCATCTCTGGGTTAATACTTTTCCAGCGTAACGGGATCACTACCATTCCGTACCTTATGTTACTCTGAAAGGAACAATACTATATACTGTTAACAAGCTTAGCCTATTAAGATATTTCATATATTAAACATGTTATATAATTAAATATGTCCGTTGTATAACTATTACTTCTTATCTTAATGAATTCTGATAATCATGTTAAGCAACTAACGAAACAGTTTTTGAAAAGAAATTACATGACGGCACTTACAAGACTAAACTGCTACATGTATTGGCCAACAGAACAAGCTTATTATGCATTAACACTACGGATATCTTTTAAAAACAATGCAAAGATCAGATAATTTGAATATTATAAATATTTCGTTGGATAAAAACGCACTAACTAACCTCAATCATATATTTGAATTCCAGTATTTCCACAGAAAGTAATCCTCTTCTTTTATAACACTTTTTACATCTCTGAAATCAAAATAAATACTTGTAAATTTTAACTAATAATCAAGCACATGTTCGGTGTATATTTAAATTTACTCAACCAAATCAAAACAGTCCTCGATAAAAGGACACGTGAACTTCATTCAATACAACAAGGTTATATGTCCTTGAAATAGAAAATACACAATGACATTATGTTCACAAATAAGCATTTATCTATTATTCATATGCTTGCTTAAAATTTGTTGGCATATATTTTCTTTAAAGTTATACATGTTCTAAGCTTTTCTCTACGCAACAAACGTGCACACATGTGACTCAATATTTATTTCATGAAATATCTTTTCATAGCCACCTAGGCCAATATGTGCTTGAACACCTA
This sequence comes from Arcuatula senhousia, assembly GCA_963971305.1. Lineage (NCBI taxonomy): Eukaryota > Metazoa > Mollusca > Bivalvia > Mytilida > Mytilidae > Arcuatula > Arcuatula senhousia. The sequence goes on from OZ020310.1 coordinate 57,111,721, forward strand.
GGTCTATATGTTCATGGCCACCTAGGCCTATATGTGCATGACCACCTAGGTCTATATCATGGCCACCTAGGCCTTAAAGTGCATGGCCACCTAGGCCTATAAATTATCAGTGCATGGCCACCTAGGCCTTAAAATTATCAGTGCATGGCCACCTAGGCCTATAAATTATCAGTGCATGGCCACCTAGGCCTATAAAATATAAATGCATAGCCACCAAGGCAAATAAAATGAAATACTTACAGTATGACGTGTCGCACTCGACACGTCCGTTCCCTAGCATGGATATTAAAATAATGAGAATGAGTAACATGAACTTCCGCCTACGTCATCAGTCAATGAGACTAGTTGTTTTAAAACACTTGTGTCCTCTTTATCCAAAGCTATGGTTAATGGAGAGTTTCTAGGAGGGTTATATACAACGCATAAATAAATATCTTTTTCGGTATGAAAGAAGGAGAAAACGTTTTCTGTTTAAAAACAATTTTTTCGTGAATCTTGGTACATGTAACTTTTGTTCATCTCTCGTTAACTTCTCCAGGTTAGGATAACCAGGTGTGAATGTTAATGCCTAGATGGCCTAGTCATCAATACTAATTACAAATGCCTAGTCATTACAAATATGAATTTGGCCTAATGCCTGATACAGTCTTGAAATTGATTCCTATTGCATAACCCCCTATTTAAAACAAGTTTAGAAAAAAATCTCGTACAAAATAAGTGTGTGATCAAATTTAAATAAGGGTCTAGTGTCAAAGTATGTTTTTTTTTTAATTTTAAGTCGACATGTGACCAATGACCAATGACTTATTCCTATAATTTTACTCATTGCTTTGTTTATATTCTGTAACAGAAACGGAAACTACGGTATGACAAATTTAATCATGATAATGTATGCCATGTACAATGTATGAAAGATAATATTAATTTAGATCATGTGTAAAACCGATACAAAACTATCTAATATTTGATTTTAGATAATACATATTGTTTGTACAACAGCTGTTCATAGACAAAGGTAGGTCGAGCTAACGTTTTCAATCTTCCATGTTTATATTTGTTATTTTTCATTATATAGTCGACGAAAGAAACATACTTTCATTATATACATATAAGTATTTTGTTTTTGTTTTTCCCAAAGCATTTCCGTTTTTAGTTAGTAAAATTAATGCTTTGCTTAGATAGTGACTGAGTGACGTGATTTTACGGCCGTTCGACGCACATAACGAGGTATGACCAGCTATCGTTTACCGCTGGAAATCTTAAGACAGTCCAATTAACAGTGTACATGGTGTATATGATTATTAACCACTTTTGTGATTAACAAAGAGGACGACAATATATAAAAAAATGGTACAGCAGATTTCATCCCGAATAAGCTATATATTGTCTACCATTTTGTGCTAGTGTTCTTTTCTTTGTAAAACACATACACAGGAAATTTATGAACTGTCGTTCGATTTCCAGTGCAATAGTCGATTACACCCCGTGTAGGCCATAAACAAAGCGGCCAGAATAAGACTAGCGGTGGGAAACCGGAGCCTCCAGTTGAAACCACTGACCTTGGACAGGTTAACGACACATGTATGGTTAGGATTTATAAACATGCCAGAACATGCTTGTTTCTCAACTATGTTCGATAATAAGGGTCAATCTATACGTCATTCTATTTCCGAACAAGTATATCCCCTTCAGTAACGTACATCTAGATATTGAAATGAAAAGTAAGGAATGACTTTTTTTCTTTGATTTAACCTTCAGTCTCAAAAACCCAGTAAAATAGCTTTTAAATAAATCTTAGTTATGACACAGTCGGGTAGCAAGGTACGTAAAAATATATATTCCATGGTATAAATTTATAGATCAGTAAACAATTGTTGTCATTCGTATAGACACGATAAAGTTAAAAATATAGCTTATCAATTCAAACATTGCATGGATTTTAAAATAGAAATGACCATGTACCCAGTGTGAGATATTTATAAATATCATTCCAATCAGGAAGAATGAAGAATGTTTGTAAGTACCCGACTTTTTATATATTGATATTTAAAAAAAATCTTACCAGTACTTTGTGTATCTAAAGAAAGTTTTCTTTGTTTCCTTTCACTCATATCATTCTGATTTTCATTCTACGTTTGAAACCCTTTAACGCCTCTATATTTCTTAGTTAAAATGTCGCTCTTTTCTTTCCTGTTTTATTAAATCATAGAAATTTCCGATTTTTGAAATTCAAAGTTGTGTCAAACAACGTTAACCAGATTATTTCCTTGTTATGCACAAGTTCAATGTGGTGGGTGCTGGATATGGTTCCCCTATTCTGATTGCTCACACAGGGTTATGTTGCTCCTCGGTTGCTGTCTTCACTCAAGAAATTTTACGGAAGACATCATGCACTAATAGACAAATATGGGATTTCATTCTCTCAGATGAGTGCAGATGTTGGTTTGTCATAGGGTTTTGTTTTGTCTGCCTTAACCGGCTTTGACACGCTGAATGGACTATTGGCAACGCGACGGGTGTGCTATAGCAAACAGGAACTGCTTACTCTTCTGGGGCACCTAAGTTCACTCTTGTTTCGACTGGAGTTTGCGTTGTTGATTGATATTCAGCTATTTTGTGTTTCCATGTTTTACATGTTGTCTGTTTTTGTCCCGTTCTTGTTGGTGTTTACTGGTTTTGTCTCTGCCCTTTCGGACCTTTGACATTCGGATACCCCATTGGTACCTCTGCTTCTTTGATTCAATAATTTTTGTTTTTTTACCATCCAGTTTGTTACTGTTGTCATTTCTATCTGACGTTTGAGATTGATCCTTCAAGTTTTGTAATTTTTTTTATTTTATGTGCCTTAATCGGATTCAAATGCTGCTTATGAGATATTATTCTTTTGAAATATACATATACATGCTAACCAAATTAACTGTTTCATATTCGTTTTGGTATTTGTTTTTTGGAAACAATAGCGTTCTCTAATGAAGAACAGCTATTTTGTGGCCAGATTAAGGCTTTTAAAAAAGGTATAATGTAAGACAGTTGGGCGGAAAAATAAGTACAGTTTTCTTAGAATCTATTACCTCAGCCCCATGTTATAAAAGTATCAGTATATCATGAATTTGATTTTAGATCTTTCCTCACCTACATATATGCTGCATGTTAAAGATTCTGACATTTTCGTCTAAATCATTTTCTTTACATTTGGTAATATAAACTATTTCTCTTTTTTCTTTTCAATTCTATGATTCTATTTTATGCTGTACGATACTGCTTATTCGCTTTCCCTATAACTTGGAATGTATGATGTATACGCTTTAAAAACTAATTATTACATGTAATACATGACCGATCTTTTATACTCGTGTAAATATTATATCCGGTTTACAGTCTGAAAGTGTGGCCTTTGTAACAGAGAAAGCGAAGACGTACTCATTTTTTATTCGAATGTCCGAAAAGCCCAAAGATTTCACGATAAAACCAGTTAACACTATGGACAGCGAAGAAAAAACTCACACAGCAAACAGAATGCAAACGGCAACGCTGACCCCTGTCTACGAGCACCACATTATTGCATTTTAGAATTACGTTCTGACACCAAGTAGATTTCTCTGATACCTTATCGTGTGTACTCTTCTTATACATTTGATAATTCTCATGTTTTTGGGGCTTTTGTTTACTTTTGTATCCTCTAAGTACTTTTATTTTTCAGATAAAATATTTACCTCAGCTACAATGAAAGACAAAGAGAAGATCGACATACTGCACGAATTTACTCCCAGAAGTCAGTACTCATGTAGTAAGTGTACCACTTACAAACGTGTCAAAGACCCGGATGATATTGTTGTTGGAAGCCACATTTGTTTTGAATCAAATCTTACCTTTTATCACGCCATCATATCAGAAGTTCACAAAACTGACAATAATCAAGTTCAGTTAGGAATCATACATGCATCAAGAATTGAAGAACAAGAGATTGTGCGAAAGATTTTCGGGAAAGCGTTTCAACAACATGACGTCATTGTCCAAGAAAATTTACCGGAAATAAGCATTGAAAAAACGCCAGTTTACATCGTTAGCTATAGCAGAAGAACGTACCCAGTAGAGAAAGTTTTCAAAAGAGCTCGAAGTCTTGTCCAGCGAGAGCACGGTAAGAATATAAGCGCAGGCACGCTCTCTGATCAACGGATAAGACCTGAGGCTTGTTTTCGGAACCTTTCGGCAAATTGCACTTCGGAACAATTTTCATCATGGTGCACGACGGGAGAAAATGTGTGCCTTAACACGAGCTCAAACAGAAAATGCATTGAATATAATAAAGATGCCGATGATATTATTTCAATGAAACTGCTTTCAGTTTCTGACAGCGACCCAGTTAAATGTGCTACTAGATTTCACCAAAGACATTTATTGTGCGATGCTTGTTTCTTAACCGAACTTGTAATCCTTGTGAATGAGAAAAAAGACCCAGCTCGTTGCTATAATCTCGTCCCGGCTAGTGAAGCGGCATGGGTTAACGAGCGTAAAATACCCGACGGTTTGTACCGAGTAATATTCTTACCATTAGACAGGGAAGTAATCATCAAAATAAAGCGTTACAATTCTAAATTCAAACGTTTAGCACTTGTAGTTAATACAGAACGTTTTGTGTTTACTCTTGACACTGGCAGAAAGTGCGAGAAAGATGAACCGGATGTAAAGTTTAAATTTCCATATCCTTTTTGGAAAATTCCTAGCGACAGTTTATACTTTTAAATCGTGCAATAAATTTTATGAATAATATTTCTCTATCATTGCAGTTCAACACACTTTGACAGAATATGTTATGTTTTATATTTTTTTTAAAAAACAAGGATTTGGTGCTGGATTCGGCTTCCCTGTTAGAACCCTTTGGCTTTGAACACTTTTCATTCAATACTTTTTGTTTTTGATCTTCCTATGTTTTGATTCAAATGCAGCTGACGAGAGGTTAGTCCTATATTGATATTTAACATACATCTAACCAGATTAGCCGTTTTTATACCCGTTTTTGTATTTGTGTTTAGTACTATCGCTTTTTTATGTCGGTTTTAGAACACTTTAATGTGCTCACCTTAACAATGGGACCTATTTATGCGTGTACACTTAACATCTCAACTCAATGAAGCAACAAAACCAAACATCAAAACGAGAGTGAACTTGTGTGCTAAAGATAGCGAAGTCCTACCTGACAGTAGGAAGTAGGAAAAAAGCATCTACGGTACAATGTATTCATAAACTAAAGAAAAAAAAAACAAATTCAATGTTGAGTCCCGTATACTTATGTTTTATTCGTTGATTACATTTTTCTATCGCCTCATTTAAATCGGTTAGCCTTCACAGTTAATAATTAGGTTGACAATTTGTGGTAGAGTTACACCCAGTTGATCAAAATCAGTACCAAAATAATATTCCTCAATCGATGCAAGTTCTGTCAACAAAGCCGGATTTACACCATCTCCGATTCCGACAGTAAGTAAGAGATTAGTGTCATCTGCTTTGAAAGCGTCTGCTGCATCCCGATCTAGTTGATCTCTTATTTCCTGATCGATTCCTCCAACTGTGGTTGTACCGTCAGTAGCTAAGATAAGGATGTCTTTGGCATCTGGTCGTTCACCATTCATTTCTGTTATAACCGTCTCCTGGACAAAATTAATGGCTCTATGTATGGCCGTCGCCCCTTGGCCCCATGGGAGGTTACTTATAGCTGTTTTCAAACTTACAGCATCAGTATAGGTATCAAAATCCCAATGGAAAGTTTGACCGGTGTTGAAAGTAACTAAAGCCACCCTAACTTTGTCAAGACCAATTTCAATGGTGTCTACCAGGTCTTGTAAAGCTAGTTTTGTCTTTTCGAAGTTTTCCAGAGTTATGCTTCCTGTTTCATCTACCAATAAAATCAGGTCTACATTGTCCTGTTTCACACATTCTGAAAACAAATATATAGACCAAATTAAATATCATCAACGTCAGGCATGGTAAAGATAGAAAGAGTTTCAGCCTTATCATCTTCATACTTGTTATAGTGTATGGAGCGCATTAAGGTTTATCAACGTCTTGCATTTTTAGCCCATATTTGAAGCGCATTTAGTGTCATCAACGTCATTCTTGTTAAACGAAATTATGGTTGGTGCTATCCCAGACATTATTGCACTTCACGCATGGATAATAAATATATAAACGCATTAATTTGTATTACCTGCTGTAGGGGTTTTTGCACTCCGAGATTCAAATGCCCTTTTCTGTTTGTAGTTAACGTTGCTATATAATCAGAGCAATTTAAATGTTACGTATTAAACTAAATGCTTTACCATTTTCATTGTAAATCTATGACAGTTGCTCGCTGGTCATGTTTTGGTATTCTTGTCATTTTTTCGGAATCCTCTGGATTTTACAATAGGGTTTTTTAAATAAGGTTAACATTTTTGCCCATGAAACCCCTATTTTCTTGTTATCAATGTCTTTAATATGTCATAAATGGGTTAAAAAGAAAATTTAATCAAATCTTATTTATTCTGTCACGGGTTTTAACAGCTAAATAGTGCGTATGCTTAACCTATGAAAAAGTCAGAGAAAACCTATTCCCGCCAAAACTTTAACGTATTTATTTTCAATAATAGTAGCGAACATCCTTAAAGAAAAACTTTCCCTATAGTACCTCTTGAATATGGAGAACACTTTTAAGTAAATCAGAAAGACATAAGACATAACACTTAGGCACGGACCATTTGATTTTCCGGGGGGCTGGGATTTTACCTTGAGCCGGGAAATTTTTTTCGCCCGCTTTGCGGGCAAGATTATTTTTTCACACACATATTAAGCAAGGAAATTTTGTTGGCAAGATTATTTTTTTTTCAATTGGCAAGATTGAAACCAGATAATTTTTTCAACCTAGGTGCTGGCCAGATTATTTTTTTTTACAAAATCAGGACCGGGAATTTTTTTTCAAAACAATCCCAGACCCCCCGCCCAGAAAATCAAATGGTCCGTGCCTTATCATCACCATAAACATCTCAGGATCATGGGAACTCACAGGAGCATTCTGCTGTTGTTCTATTGCAATAAACCCTCGACTGTTGTTACCTCCCTTTCTGTCAGGAGGATGTCTACTTGGACATAACAGTTACCACCATAAACATCACCAGACCATGGGAACTCACAGTAGCATTCTCCTGTTGTCCTATTACAATAAACCCTCGACTGCTGTATCCCCTTTTTCAGTCAAGGGGATGTCTACTTAGACACAACACTTACCATCACAAACATCTCCAGACCACGGGAACCTAGCATTCTCATGTTGTCCTATTACAAAACACCCTCGACTGTTGTACCCCCCTTTTTCTGTCAGAAGGATGTCTACTTCGACACAACACTTACCATCAGAAGCATCCCCAGACCATGGGAACTCACAGTAACTTTCTTTTGTTGTTCTATTACAATACACCCTCGACTGTTGTACCCCCCCTTTTCTGTCAGGAGAATGTCTACTCCGACACAACACTTACCATCACAAGCATCGCCAGACCATGGGAACTCACAGTAACTTTCTCCTGTTGTCCTATACAAAACACTCTCGACTGTTGTACCCCGTTTTTCTGTCAGGAGGATGTCTACTTCGACACAACACTTACCATCACAAGCATCGCGAGACCACGGGAACTCACAGTAACATTCCCCTGTTGTTCTATTACAATACACCCTCGACTGTTGTACCCCCTCTTTCTGTCAGGATAATATCTACTTCGACACAACACTTATCATCACAAGCATCACCAGACCACGGGGACCTAGCATTCTCATGTTCTCCTATTACAAAACATTGTCTGACAGGAGGATGTCTACTTCGACACAACACTTACCATCACAAGCATCACCAGACCACGGGGACCTAGCATTCTCATGTTCTCCTATTACAAAACATTGTCTGACAGGAGGATGTCTACTTCGACACAACACTTACCATCACAAGCATCGCCAGACCAGGGGAACTCACAGTAACTTTCTTTTGTTGTTCTATTACAATACATCCTCGACTGTTGTACCCCCCTTTTCTGTCAGGAGAATGTCTTCTTACATACAACACTTACCATCACAAGCATCGCCAGACCACGGAAACTCACAGTTACATTCTCCTGTCGTCCTATTACAAAATACCCTCGACTGTTGTACCCCCTTTTTCTGTCAGGAGGATGTTTACTTAGATACAACACTTACCATCACAAGCATCGCCAGACCACGGGAACTCACAGATCAATTCTCCTGTTGTCCTATTACAATAAACCCTCGACTGTTGTAACCCCCTTTTCTGTCTGGCGAATGTCTACGTATATAGACATACCATTTACCGCCACAATCATCTCCAGACCACGAAATTACAATAAACCCTCGCAACTGTTGTAACCATTTTTTTCTGCCAGGATAATATCTACTTCGACACAACACTTACCATCACAAGCATCACCAGACCATGGGAACTCACAGTAACATTCTCCTGTCGTCCTATTACAAAACACCCTCGACTGTTGTACCCCCCTTTTCAGTCAAGGGGGTGTCTAATAAGACTAAACACTTACCATCATAAACATCTCCAGACCACAGGAACTCACAGTAACTTTTTTTTGTTGTTCTATTACAATACACCCTCGACTGTTGTACCCCCTTTTTCTGTCAGGATAATATCTACTTCGACACAACACTTACCATCACAAGCATCACCAGACCACGGGAACTCACAGTAGCATTCTCCTGTCGTCCTATTACAAAACACCCTCGACTGTTGTACCCCCCTTTTTCTGTCAAGGGGATGTCTACTTCGACACAACACTTACCATCATAAACATCTCCAGACCACAGGAACTCACAGTAACTTTTTTTTGTTGTTCTATTACAATACACCCTCGACTGTTGTACCCCCTTTTTCTGTCAGGATAATATCTACTTCGACACAACACTTACCATCACAAGCATCACCAGACCACGGGAACTCACAGTAGCATTCTCCTGTCGTCCTATTACAAAACACCCTCGACTGTTGTACCCCCCTTTTTCTGTCAGGATAATATCTACTTCGAGACAACACTTACCATCACAAGCATCACCAGACCACGGGAACTCACAGTAGCATTCTCCTGTCGTCCTATTACAAAACACCCTCGACTGTTGTACCCCCCTTTTTCTGTCAGGATAATATCTACTTCGACACAACACTTACCATCACCTCTTTATCTGAAAGGAGGATGTCCTGTTACAATCAACCATTGGCTGCTGTACCCCCCTTTTTCTGTCAGGAGAATGTCTTCTTACATACAACACTTACCATCACAAGCATCACCAGACCACGGGAACTCACAGTAACATTCCCCTGCTGTTCTATTACAACGTGCTCGGTTGTTTCGCCCAGCACAGGTCTCTGGTAGGTCACATATGTTAACTAGAAATAGTAAAAAATAAAAAATAAATAGATAAATAAGAAACTAAAGTAACAGAATTTATAATTAAAAAAAACAGAGGTACCAATGGGGCATTCGAGTGTCGAAAGATCGAATGGGCAGAAACAAAACTAGTAAACACCAACGAGAATAGGACAAAAAAGGAAAAACCGACAACATCACACGCAGAAATACAAAAAACAACTGAATAACAATCAAGTGAACTAAGTTGCACCGGAAGAAATGTAGGTAACAAATAACATCTTCAAATTATCATCGAACTGAGTTCATTAATCTCGGTCGTCAAAGAACTAAAAGAAAAAACCCAAAGCAGACTTAACGGAGAAACTATGATCTACAATGGTCCTGAGTTGGTACAGGCATTCAAAACAAATTGTGGATAAAACCAGGCTTCTTGGCACCTAACCGTTCTATTCCATTGCAATTTTAGGGTTCCAAAAGTTGGATAAAACACAACACGGTTTTGAGATAAGGCTTAAATTATTAATCGAAAAGAACAATCGTACGGCAAAGTTAACAATATTAATTAACAGAAGAAATAAAATACACACATGCCAAGATTTGTTATAAAAGATTGGTATGTATATATACATGTACATGAAAATTGAATCTCACCACTAGATGTCTTGATAATAATATGCCCATGAATGTAAGAATATAATACGTACCGGAACAGTCGTCGGTTGTGTAGGGTGCATTACAGTCACAAACAGCCAGGTTGTTTTCTACACTACAGGCACCATTCCCGCTACAGGGATCGGTCGTACACGGACTTTCTGGAGGAGAAAAAACAAAACATCAGTTTTTAACAAACAAGGAATGCATGTGCTATGCAATCAACTACTAGTAATTAGAAAGCAACCATTTGATTTCTAGAGGGGGTGGGGTAATTGAGTTTGAAATACAATGACAGCACGCCAAAAATCAGGAAGTAAAAAAAGGATGATGATGATGATGATGATGATGATGATGATGATGATGATGATGATAATGATGATGATGATTATGATTATGACGATGGAAATGCATGGTGAAGACGACGACGACGATGATGAGGACGACGACGACACTGACGACGATGATGATTATGATGATGACGATAATGACGATGGGGATGTGATATGAGGACGATGACGACCACGGTGACGACGATGATGATGATTTCGATGGGGATGCATGGTGAGGACGACGACGTCGACGGACTACGATGATGATGACTTACCATCACAGAATTCACCAGTCCATTCACCAAAACAGACACAAACTGTTTCACCACTCCAATCTTCATAGGAACATTCACCATTGTTGCAGTTCACTCCATCACATGGATCTGGTTAAAACAATGACAACATTAATAAAACGTATGTTAGAAACTTAAATCAAAATATTAGTTTTACATAATGTCTTTTTTTCAATTTACACAAGTAATACACACTTATTTACTGCAATATTTCAGAATATTTTGCTCAGGTGACATATTAGCCTAGGCATTAAGAACATTTTTTTCGGGGGGTATATGACACTAAGTTAAGGGTAAAACTACCTAAACTATCGTCTAAATTGGAGTACAATAACAAAATAAAAAAATTGGTCATTATTGTAAAATGTAGACTAAGTAATACTAGTAGTCATTTTCAAGGGGAAGTAACTTTTTATGGAAAAAAATGTAACTGACGGTAACATGTAAGGATGCATAAACTAAAGTTCGAAGTAAAAAAGTCTTTACACTCTTTAAAACGACGATGTTTTGTCATTTGATTATAACTATAACTTCGAAAGACCGATAGTGCCATTAGTTCTTTCACATTTCTCAATTTAAACTATATACAAATATCATATTTCCTAGTTGACTTTTCTCAGTTCCAAGTTTACACGTCTAAGTTCAAGGTTGACATTTCTCAGTTCCATGTTGGCATTTCTCAGTTCCAACATGGAAGTGAGAAATGTCAAGTTGAAAGTAAAATGTCAACTTGATAGTGACAAATGTCAACTTGGAACTTTGATATTTGTAATTCCAATCGGGAAATGGGAAAGAACTTATGGCACTACCGGTCTTTCGTATCTTGCTTATCAAACCTGGAAAGCTGTGAGTCATTTCGCAAAAGGTATCACCAGTTTGAGAATTTACTTTTCGAATGCAAAATCTAATACAACAATCTCCTTTAATGATATCTAAGATCAAAGAAATGTCTTCATGCCTTTTTTTCTTCCTATTGCTTAAGTAAATACATGTAAGCAGACAGACAGACACGGTGATTCATATTTACCCCCAAATTTGGTTTACAGGGGTCTAACTCTTAAGCAAAACAAACACAGTATATGTTATTGTGTTAAACAAAGAGTTTTTTAAAGATGGTTTCGTTAGAAAACATTCAAGAAACCTTATGAATTTTTTTAAGAAGAGTGGACGATCTACTTCATACACTTGCATGATTAAACTGACTTTTTAAAAAATGAATGTTTTTCTCCATTTAGATCATTATATCTTTGCCACAGTCACTCGCCTATTCGCAGCTATATCCGTAGAACCTTAGGTTACAATGACATTTGACTTTGGATTCACATACCAGAGCTTCACATTACGTACCTATTTCACAATTATTTCCGGAGAAGCCTGGGTTACATACACATTCTCCCGGAGTCACACACACACCATCGTTACAGTTAATAAGGTCACATGACAAGCTTCACATACCAGAGCTTCACATTACATACCTATTTCACAATTATTTCCGGAGAAGCCTGGGTTACATACACATTCTCCCGGAGTCACACATACACCATCGTTACAGTTTATAAGGTCACATGACAAGCTTCACATACCAGAGCTTCACATTACATACCTATTTCACAATTATTTCCGGAGAAGCCTGGGTTACATACACATTCTCCCGGAGTCACACACACACCATCGTTACAGTTTATAAGGTCACATGACAAGCTTCACATACCAGAGCTTCACATTACATACCTATTTCACAATTATTTCCGGAGAAGCCTGGGTTACAGAAACATTCTCCCGGAGTCACACACACACCATCGTTACAGTTTATAAGGTCACATATTTGGATTCACATACCAGAGCTTCACATTACGTACCTATTTCACAATTATTTCCAGAGAAGCCTGGGTTACAGACACATTCTCCCGGAGTCACACACACACCATCGTTACAGTTTATAAGGTCACATATATCATCTACAAAAAATATATATTCGTAGTTTTATAAAACTTACTTAGGTGAACACTTAGTACTCACAAGTTTAAATTCCACGCATGAGTCAAGGTTAGCTTGTGTCATGTTCATTTTTCATCCCTTTAAACATGTTCATCTCTCCTATACCCGAAAGATCCAAATTTGCAGTACAAGTAAAGGAACCTGGTGTTTTAAAGAGTTTTTATACTTATTGTCCTAAAACTGCTAATTAAAACAAGTTTTCGCAAAAATAAATTGATATGATTGTTGTTAAAAAAAGTTTTCGTTAACTTTTAAGGAATGACAACGTACAGTATTTTTCTGTCTATGTAGAAATAACATAATTTGAAAATGTGGTACACACTGGTAACCTGTGAAGAAAATTTCACAAAAGTGTGTGCCACATTTTTTTATGTTATTTCCATTAGCCAGAAAAAATATCGTGGACATTTCTTATAAATGAATTTCAAGAACACGTTATCTCAATAAACATCATATGATAGAAGAAAAATAATTCTAAGTCAATCAACTTAATAAATGCAATTCCCCAATTGGAGACCCACCTGATCTAAAATTTCATTTATTGAAAAATAACACGAGTTTTCAAATTGTAAACATATCTCATCTGAATGTTTTATTCTTGTTATAATCCATAACAACTTAAACATTCAAATTCATTTTTATCTAAATTAATGTATTCTTCAATACATGTAGTTGTTCAATTGTATCAAATAAAATGCTGAGAACGAAAAGTCATCCTCAGACACACATGGTTATGCAGTAAGAAGCACTTCGATTTCAAATATACATGGAAGTGAATAAATGTTTTATAACAATATTAACAACAGTTTGTTATGAATATAAACCTTACTATCGTAAACCTGGCAATGGTAGGCATGGTAACTTTAACATTTTGGATTCTCCGTCGACCTCTCCACGAAACAGTTAGAGAAGAACCCTTGGGTTTCCGAGGAGACAAAATGTTTGTTACATATATAAATATTACTGTCACAAAACAAACCAATACGTAGAACACAAAACCACAGTAGCACTTTTGCTGTCCACGTAACAGTGAACTTTTCCAACTGTCCACGTAACAGTGAACTTTTCCAACTACCCACACCATGTATTCCAGTTCATCACATGGTAAAGTACCCATTGTTAACCTATGTTAATCTCATACTTACTGTCACAATCCTCTCCGTAGAAGCCAGGATCACAGTAACATTTAGGAATTCCTGATGAGCTGTCCACACAGCAGTTACCGTTGTTACATTCCACGCCTTCACACGGTGAGCCTATCATATCATTTCTTAGAATTCATGGAATTGTCATAATGATTTATATCTTTATGCGTATAAAAGTGTATTTTAATATATTAATTTGTTAGATTCAACGCCTTCTACTGAACTATTTTTTAAAGATATGTGTCTGAAAGATATCATTAATTTATTTCACTGGTTAAAAAAAGTAGAAAAAATATCATTTGCATCAAAACACTCCTTTAGGAATATGTCAACTAAATCGTGCATTCTTTTGGGCCTTTTGATAGTCGATTTCTTAATTTGTGCACAAGTAGTTTTACAAACAACACTCAGACACATTAAAAACACCTTTTTCTTTGCAAAAGTGTGCAGAAAGTTTGCCCTACAACATTAGGATGGTACTGGTTTGATACTAGAATTTAAGTGGGAAGTTTGTCCGTTTTAATACACAAAACAAATACCTGTATATTACATCTCCGTCTAGTCAACATTTTCCATTGTGGATATTTAAAATATACGTTTATAATGTAGGTTGTGTCGCGTACACTTATTCCACATCTCATTTTCTTCTATTTTGTATTATTGTTGCTTATTCTATTCTGACTTGCTTCAAAAATGGGGGCTATTGTGTTAACTTTTGTCCATAGTTCTGTATTTCTTAGCCCCGCGACATGCACATTTTGGCTAATTCGACTGTAGTATAACTAGACAAGTGTGCAATTTACTCATTTCATTTCGACCCACCTGTGCAGTAATCCCCCGTCCAACCGTCATCACAACTACACACTGCCTTGTTATCAGAATCTACAGTACATGTGCCGTGTAAACCGCATGGACTCGGGCTACATGGGTTAACTACAAAAGACCATTGCATAAGACCATGCATAAATTTTAGGTGCTAAATTTTGCTTCTCTGTGTTGGTTTTGAGGACTATTCTGACAATACTTTTGGTTTTTGAACCTACCAGGTTTGACTTAAACGCTGCTGAAGAGAGGTTACTTCTTGATTGATATGAAAGTACAGCATTACCAAATTTAACGTTTTTATACCCGCTTCAGTATTTCATTTAAAAAGAAATGCCCCAAATGTCTGTAAACGTTCAGTTTTATTAACTTAATATCAAATTCTAATCTTATCTTAAAACATGGAAAACATAATAAATCCAATTTAGTATACACAAAGGCAAAAGAAAAACTTAAAACAAGACCAATATTCTTACTATCACAAAGTGTTCCAACAAAACCTCCAGAACAGCGACACATAGCTAGCCCGGATACTGGATCGAAAACACAGTCTCCATTGGGACCACAGTCCAAATTAGTACATAGATCATCTGAAAAAAAAGCGTCGCGATGAAATCTGTCAGTATTTTTTTCCGTTTACGAAAAACCACAGTAAAAAAACAGAAATTGGCAGGAAAACAGGTAGGGCACACGTTCAATTGTTATTCAATACGTTACATTGCTGTATTAACCATGTATAATTTTATTTTCAGAAATTAAAATTGCATAATATTAATTGATCACATTAATTTTAACAACATTTGTTTGTCTGAATAAATTATTTTTGCTGGCAATGGCTATAAAATGTTTAGTATAAAAATGCGACATCACATTTTATTAAGTCGCACAAAACGTTGTTTGAGAAAACGCTTTGACAAAGCAAAAAACAACTTAATGGGATGGTAGGGGGTTAATAAGAGTTAATGTCGAATTCACTTTAATTTCAAAATGGCCCCCATTTTTTCGCTATACTCCCCACACTCACAAAATTGAACTTTTTCTGATTTCATTGATTTTGATTTCTGGACATATTTTAAGGTTTCTGTACAGCTTTTATTGGAGTTTACCCCAATGCGATATTGGGCGGCTTCTGTGTTAGCATTCCAAATGTAATTATACCTAGTAATACTTACTTTCACAGTTTAGCCCGGTATATCCGGGAGGACAGTCACAGTAAGCCTGGTTGTCATCCCACATGTAACATATACCTCCATTAAGACATACTATGTCACCTCTTGTACATGGAGATTCTGAAAATTTCAAATTAATACATATTGAAAGATGCTGGCGGTTTTCCATTAACAACAAAAGAATTGTCATTTTGAAATTGCAACTGAACTATGTTAGTTGTGTCGCCTCCACTAATATCACACACAGGAAGTAGTCCTCTATGTTTAATGAAAGAAACCATAGAAATAGAAGGGTTAGTATCGAAACACTTTATCTTTATACATGTATAACATTGTTCACATTTAAAAAAAAACAAACGCCAAGCTTGTTGGTTTATAAATTTATTTTGTATAATTAGGACACAAGATTGATTGAATAAAGAAAAGAAATTATTTTAAACAAAACGAAGTCTGACTGAAGGAGCTAAATTGGAGGCGAAATACCAGTAATAAAATGGCCATACTGCAGATTGCGTTTTTTAAATCGGAGTCAAATGAACTGTGTGTGTGTTCTCCAAATAAGACGTCCATCTTTCAATGTTTTCAAATATCTAACAGCATATTTTAGAAGACAATAAAACACTGACCGTCACAAAATTGCCCTGTCCAAGGGTCATAACATGTACACTCGGCAGCGCCATCTACATTTGAACAATCTCCATTTCCATTACATACGTTTCCGGTGCATGGATCTTCAGCTGTAAATTATAATGCGGGTCAAAGTTTCAAAATATGATGTTTTTATACTATTTTCAATAAGATTCCCCTCCTTCATACGTGTATTTTGTGAGAGAAATAATAAAAAGTCACAAATTAACAAAATTAAGGGGATTTGGCAAATGATTGTGTAAATTTTTGTATAAAAGTATATTTGTTTCGGATATTTTTTTCCGGAATCGATTTAATTTGTCTTTGTATTAGCGGTATGAAAAATACAGTGGTTACCGAATGGCATACATACCGCTAATACAAAGAAGAATTAAATGCCGGAAAAAAAATCCGAAGCTAATTGGCAAATGGACTAACTTTAAAGTTATTAAAAGTGGTATCATTAATAAAAGATTAACTGAATTGTCAGATGAAGTTGGTTTGATAACACAAGTTCAGTCTGGATTTAGGAAGTCACATTCAACTATTGATAACATTTTTATACTTCATTGTCTTATATTTTTTTTATATTTCAAGAAAAAAGAAGCTTTATTGCACTTTTGTTGATTTTAGTCGCGCATTCGACACAGTCTCGAGGGTGGGTCTATGGCAAAAGTTACTGCAAAATAACATAAATGGTAAATGCTTTGAAATTATCAAAAATCTGTACCAGAATGTAAAATCTTGTGTTTAAAAAATAGTCAAACATCAGACTTCTTTGCATGTAACATAGGAGTAGGACAAGGAGAGAACTTGTCACCTTATTATCATCTCTTTTTATAAACGATATGGAGCAATACTTAGACCTTAATGGTGTGGAAGATTTAAGTACGTTGGGAAGTGTTTCTGAAGAACAAATTGATATTTACTTGAAAATTTTCTTCTACTTTATGCTGATGACACAGTTCTAATGTCAGAAAGTGTTGAAGGCATGAAAACCATGTTAGATGTTTTTTCAAGAATATTGTAGTACTTGGAAACTTCAAGTGAATGTTGAAAAAAACAAAAGTTGTTGTTTTCAAAAAGAGAAGAGCTAATGAAAATGTTGTATTTAATTTTAACAATAATGTACTGGACGTTTGTGATTCATACAATTATCTGGGAATTCTTTTTTGTTTTAACAATAGTTTTGTGAATGCAAAGAAAAAATTAGTTGAACAAGCAACATCAAGTGAATGATGAAAAAACAAAAAGTTGTTGTTTTCAAAAAGAGAAGAGCTAATGAAAATGTTGTATTTGATTTTAACAATAATGTACTAGACGTTTGTGATTCATACAATTATCTGGGAATTCTTTTTTGTTTTAACAATAGTTTTGTAAATGCAAAGAAAAAAAATAATTGAGCAAGCACATAAAGCTTTAAAATCCATATTTATTAAGAGAATGTGTTCTTTGATATAATCAAATGCTGAAGTTGTACTCACTATCCCCCATGTTTTCTGTTTACCCTTTATTCATTTATTCATTTATATATGAACAATGTGTAAGATTTGTCTCAATATGATGTTATGTATGTGCTTATGTTGCGCTTAGGCGCATGAGTTTGTCTAATAAAATCTTGAAAATCTTGAGTAAACGTTCATAAGCGGAGTGATAATATGGCAATATAATGATCTAAGTCATTGGATCTTATATCAACTCCGAATTGTTCATATATGTATTAGGCAAATGCCACTTTAAATTCAGTTTCAAGTTGCATTTCTATCTCCTTTAAGTGTTTATTAGTTTTTCCAAAACTCCATGTATCGCCTGCATTTTCTAATTTAAGTTGATATTTTTTAGTTTATACTACGAAAACCTCTTACAGCCAATTTGTCATTCCTAAGTTCTGTATAATTACGTTACAAACAACCAAACCATATTTATATCTTCTTGCTATGAGTGGGGAAATAAGAGTAATCAATATGATTTTAGAACTGTGAAATGATGTCGATTTGTATAACATCACCTAAATCACGAAAGTACTAAGAAATCAGCGGGTGACACAAACTCAACGATATCTTCGAAAACTAATTGTTTCCCTGTAATGCTACATACGTTCACAATCGGTGCAGGCGCACTGAGCATTTCCGGTTCCTGTATTAACATAACAGGATGTGACATCATTACAGCGTACCAGATTGCATGGGGATTCTGTAAAACAATCAATGAAAGTAAGTTAAAATAACCATCATTAAAGGTAGATTGAGTGTTTAAAAAAATGTCAATAGAATTGTCTTAAATTTGAATGATAGTTGTTCTTAAAAACTCGACAATAGAATTTAAGGTTTAATAGTATTTTTTTTGTAGAATTGGCTTTGAAAAAAATGTATGTTTTTAGTTCTTTTATGCATGGTCTATTTATAGCTATATCTAACGTGTTTATGTTCATGCTCCATTGGATTCCACAGAAACTACAGAATGCAAGATTATTCGAATTTGATAATATATATGAATGTCTAGAATATAATCAAACAATGTTACTGTAATTTCAACCCTGAAAATCATCTGACAAACAGATTTTGATATTTGAGTGCCCTCAGCGAGGATCGAACTCACAACATTTGGGACATCTACGGCGTATGCGCCTAGTTAAAAGAACAGAGGTTGTAACCACTACACCATCCTAGGCTCCTCTAAAGAAGAGCTTTCGTTTGGGTAGTGTTACTTTTCCCTGCGAAGTACAATTACCACACTAGGTAAACGCTGTCCACGAGAGAAATGATATTTCGCGTTTTTTCTGTACTGATATTTCATGTTGTCTGGTCTACTTCCATGGGTGGTTCATTAAACTAGTTATTTTCGTGAGTTTTTACCTTTTTAATACTGCTTGTTGTAAAAATTTAAATCATTGAATATTTGTCTTGGACATAATTAGTTAATCTTTGAAAAAATCAGCATAAAACAAAAGAAAAATAACCAATAAAGAATAATTACTAAACAAACGGTGGAAACACAGTAATTACATATGAAAAATATACGGGTTTGAAGGAAAAGCTAGTGTAAATGCAGGTTAATAAAATCTTTAGTCGGTATGATTCATAAAATTACTAATTTGACAGATCATTAACTGAAATTCAACAATCTTAAAATATCATTGACTGTACTGTTATTCTGTGTTCATGAAATCATTCTGTACTGTTACTTCGTGTATTAATCTATCAACATTGTACTGTTATTTCGGGTATCATATTCTTATTCCAATATTATAAAAAGAAGAAAACAGATCCCTCTTTGAAAATCAAGGGTTATATAAAATCCAAATCAAAAGAAATAACTAATCTAAAAGTATCACCTTTAAAGATATTCTTAAATAAGTGCCAAAATACGTTAAAATGCCTTCTTTTACAATTAAGCTCCAGTATTTAATAAATCCCTTTTGGCGTTACTGAGACCACAGATAGAAATATCTTATACCATACCAATAAGGTAAGACAGTTATGGCTTTAATCTCAAGCAGCACGAAATCAACTCGGCAATCAGAGAAAAAAAAACATGAAAAGGGTGATAAAGTTAACATAAACTGCCGTTTATATTGTAATTTGTGTCGCGTACATGTACACTTATTCCACATATTTCCATCAAATGATGATGAAGTAGAGACGCAAAACCTATGGGTGAATATATATTTAACTGTCACTGAAAAAAGGAGGAATGGGTTGAATCTGGCAATTTAGCATACTGCAGGGGATCATATGGGTCCTACTCTTATTCAGTCCTTCAGTATTTTTCTTCAAGGTGCGAGGAATGTGACATTTTCCCCCGGCTTCACTGTGTACCACTATGTTAGCTGTCAGGGTTTCCGCATTATAGCCTGACAATTCCGGCATTCATTGGTACAGGGTTATCCCACTCAACCACCATGGGCACACAACCCAGTCGCTCTGTGTATTAAGCAGCCTGACCCGACGTCAGGTTTTGAGTGCTCTGTAACTGGGCTTCAACTACAAGCTTAGCGCTAGTGCAGGCCTATCACGCATGGGTTTATACCACACATTTATTGAAATTAGGGACCGACACTAGAGGAATATGTGCTACATCTTGAGTCGAATCGCGCATTTGCATAAGCAGATTTCCCCATAGAACAATGTTGAAGTACATGAAGGTAGATCAAGAAATATTCTAAAGGGGGAACAATTTTTAACTTATGAATGAAGGGGTTTGAACATTAATTTCATTTTGTTTGTTTATGCACTTGACTGTAGTATTAATCGTGTAATTGAGTTGAAAAGAAAGTACATACCAAAATATTATGTCGATTATCCAGTAGTTTTTGGGTATAAATAAGATTGCAATGTTCTTTAATTTAAAACAAATGTATCAATACCCATTACAAAACAAGAACAGATTCTAAGTCCCCCACCCGTTGAGTGGGGAAAATCTAAGTCGGCTCGTTAAACAGGAAGTAGATGAGCGACAGATCTGAAAACGCATTTCATCATATGGGACACCTACTTGAAACTGCATGCCAAACATTAAAAGCTTATGATTAATAGTTGCTGAGAACACTTTTACGAAAAAAAATTGTAACGGACAGACGCACGCACGCACACACGAACGGACAGACATCCGGCATTTTTATGTCCCCGCTCTGCGTTGCGGCGGGGGACAAACAAAGGTAAGCGGACAGTGATTACAACTTATTCTGCTAACCAGTCAGAAAGGTGGTCAGAACGAGACAAAAGAATATGCGCTCTTCAGTAAATAAGGTAGAAATTGATTCGGCATGTTTACGTAGTAATAATGGGCATTAAAAAGTTTATTAGAGCAACTTTTAAAATAAATTGTGATATAAAATATGTAAAATGAAAGTAAACAACACCGAATTTGCCTTGGTTTATTAAATTTGCAGCGTGAAAAGAGCACATTTCTCATGTTAAGTGATATTATTGGGTCTGATTTCCTTTGTGACAAATAAAACTCCATGCTCCTAAAAATCTGAAAAAATATATCCAACAGATAAGACTCCATTCTTTCTGATAAATAATTCCTTAACCCGTCGCTAAAGCATTATTGATAAAATAAAGGTAATAACAAAACTACCGAACTTGAATGATCAATCTCATAGTCCAGAGAAAATGACAAAAACGAATCAGTCATACCGGAGAACTGGTGGATCGCAATGGTCCTGACTTGGTACAGGCATTTCAAACGAAATGGTGGGTTAAACCAGGTTTTATGGCGCCAAACCTCCCTCTTTCATCGCGATCTTAGGATCCGGTAATGACCATAGAACACAACATAGTTGTGAGACACAATAGGGATATTGAGGTGATCATCTCAGTACAGCACACCAGTCAAACACTAATTAAAACAATTAACTATCATATCTTGTAACTCAATTTTGAACTTTTCTACTAGTGGCTGATAACGAAGAAAGAATTTTTTTAGTGATCGTATGAGACGTATTTTCTTATAGCCCTGCTTCAAAAGTCGGTCACGAAGAAATCGGTGTCTGATCAAAAAATCTGTGAAATGTGTGCAAGCTCTGGCATATCGAATAAGTTGAGAAATATAAACACCGTATGCAGGAGAAGTAGGTATTTTGCTCTGTAGATTAGGAAAATTAATAATTTGAAAATTAAAATCGTCTCGTTTATCGTAAATTTTTGTACTTAGATGACCACCTGGGTCAAATTCGAGGTGCAAATCCAAGAAAGACGTGAAGCAATTAGATTCGGTGGTCACTTTAATCTCCAATTCCGGAGGATATATTAAAGGAATCCAACTACCAAATGAAGTATTATTGATAGAAAGGACATCGTCAATATATCTGAATGTAAGATTAAATGATTGTCAAAGTTTTGCTAATTTCATAAGTTATTTGTGAATCCCCCTTTCTAAATATAGAAATTTCATTCATAAAATAAATAAACATTGAGAGTATCTCATACCCAGCTAGTCTCGAACCCAAACTCATATTACCAAGGTAGTGAGTCTGGGAAAACACCTGTTGATTTCTCGTAACCACTAGGTGGCGATCGTTATACCTTTTAACCTTTACCACGTGTGTATATGTGTTACAGAATTACAAAATACAGAATAGATATACCACACAGGACAACCTATATTGTAAAATGCACAGCCACACAGGCAACAGCAGTCACACAGACTTAATCACTCAGAGAAAGAAAACAACGTGGTTGATCAGACGACATTCAACTTTATTATAACAAAATGCAGACGCGGATCCCACAGATTCCTCCGCTGTTGGGTGCACCGCCAGACCTATACTGTCACACTCTCCCCAATCATAAAAAAGAGTCATCCATTATAAATAAGATAGCACAATTAAGCCTTCCTATTTATATTAAACACAATTGCTAAGAAAGCACAAGCCTTCCTAGTACGATATCTGTATATTACCAACAAGAGAGCATATGTGAGCCTTCCTGTTAGATTCTGAAAGAAAACGCCATTATAAAATGTTTCAATAACATAAACAATATGCCGATACCAATTTCTAATATTAAGCAGCGATGTTAAAGAAATCATAAACGAATGTCTTTACTAGACGAATTCAATTTAACTAAGTATAATATGGTCACGTGAACTAAACGATACAACTCTTTATAGTATTAACAAAGTCTTGTTCAGAAATCATAGGTGACTGTCATTACTAGACAACTCATTTTTTTTATCAAGTACACTCGTGGTCACATTATTAAAAGGAAACTCGAGAAAGCAAACACCTTCCCATTGTTACTACCTAAATTCTTACAATTGATAGGTTCTCTTAACATTTTCGTTTAGAATACATGACAAAATTGTTACAGGAATGTTCTTTATCTCACTGATTCTTTGTACAATCTTTAACACGGACCAAGGGCTGTTCACTCTTACATATTTCTCTGGTGACAGGTATGGTGCATCTGATTCCACAAGTAGATGGTTGACATTCGTTCTCCCTATAACATCAACCAGGGTATTATCTCTGAGAAGGTATGAGGTGATCCCAAATGATATGTTCTTGAACTTGCACAACCATTTTTGAGCATTCTCAGCTGTTCCAGTATAACAATGGTAATGAATATTGTGATCGTCGAAGTCCAGTTGTGTCAGTATCTCAAACAATATTGTATCTGCCTCTCCGATGCCTGAATCACGACAATGCAAGATAATTGGTAATGACAACTCCTTAGCAAAGGGAAGAACCTGTCTCAAGAATTCTACCTGGTAGGATTTATTTTGATTTCCGCCAGTAACATCAATTCCGATTTCTCCTAACGCAACACACCTTTTACTCTGCAGGAGGGTCTTCAGATAAGGTAACTTCTCTGAACTTCCTGAGTCAACAAAATGTGGATGAATGCCAAACGACACAAATAACCTGTCGTCTAACTGATCATCACAGTCTTTCCAGTGCTCTGGGTACACAAAGTTGGCAACACCACCAGCAAGAACGAATGGTCGACTCACTTCCTCTTCAACCTCGCTTAAGGTCCGAGCATGTGAGCGTTTAAGAAGCATGTCCAAATGGAAGTGAGAATCAATTAGGTGTATATCCGGCATCGGCTGGTCATGGCAGCTCTCCTTTAAAAGTCCTCCTATGGTCATAGGTACCTCTAGAGATAGTACTTCTGATCAGCTTGTTGCTCCTGCGAAAGTTTGTTAAGTAGTCCAGAGAGTATTCGCCAATGGATTAGTTCGATGGTGCATTTTGGAGGATGAACACTAAATTTTGAGGGACAAGTTATTTTCATTCTTTCACAATACAACCTCATGAGATATGTTTCCTGATCATTAAACTCTTGCCCAGATGGGTCAAATGGGGGGGAAATGTTGTTTTCAACAACAAATGACAACACGGCGTCAAGGGATTCTAGCTGTAATTCTTCTCTGATAAAATGTAGCATACCATTCACTAAGTAGCACCATCTAAAAGCATTAGCATCCGAGAAGGCTGCACCCTTTTCATGCGTCTTTGTATGCAACGCCACGGTAAAACAGGGTGATGCTTCTTGTTGATGACAACTCCAGCAAGCTGTGTGAGCAGCAATGTACCAAGGCAGATGGTATTTGCAAACATGACGTTTTAGATGCGGCACACGAACATCACAGGAATTGAATGGACATGGTTTGGTTTTCTTCTTCTTTGATCCTATGCCACCAGATTCATCAAGGGACTCTTCAAATAATGTATGATAGGAAACAATAGTTTCACCTTCTTCCACCAATTCCACTTCTCTAACTTGGTCCTCTCTAGAACTCATACAAACTACCTTCCCCATTAATCTTCTATTGGTTGCCATTTCTACAATTTAAAACAAAATGAACAGATAAGTTACCCCTTAGTGAATGCAACCTAAATTAAAGATATTATCACGAGGGGAAAATGTTGATCTAAGCTAACGCAAGTATTAACTTACATAAAAAGTATGATTTACAATATTTGTGATAATTGACAACTTACAGAATGGAAGTGTATGTTTTGTTTAAAAAAAAAAACATGTTAAATATCAAAACAACAAAAAATTTCATGCTATAGGACGGCAAACACTGTCCCGTAGTCATGTGTGTACAATAGCGATGTGTACAGTTTTAAACAATTTGTACAAGGTAACAACAATATAGGACGGTAAAAACAGAAATTTTCATGCTAGAGGACGGCAAACACAGTCCCGTAGTCATGTGTGTACAATAGCGATGTGTAGAGTTTTAAACAATATGTACAAGGTAACAACAATATAGGACGGTATAAACAGTCCTTCATACAATTATACACTCGTTTCATAATCCTTGAGGTAAGACGGCCTTTGTACGGTCCTGCCACTAGAAGTTTTCCTCGGTTCATGTACATCCTCGCTTTGCTCGTTACAGCTCTCTTCTATGAAGGACGAATTTGGAGTTGTCCACTCATCTTCTGACTCAAGTTCCGGTGTTTCATTAGCTTTACTACCTTCTGTTCCTTGATCTTGATCGTCCAAATCCGACGAGCCCTCAGAATCACCGCCATAAAATTTACGGAACTGTGCATTCTCAAGGTTATCATATTGGGGGTTACTAAATTCATCCACGGATCCATCTGTTTCCGCATACAGAGAGCATCTGGCCCTCCGTAACCACAAGGGGAGTATGCGATCATCACATGCCTTTAACTTATCATGGTGAATAACTATCCTCTTCCGACTGGTTTGTATTGTGTAAATAGGATGTCTTTCTCGAACAACTAAGCATGGTCCCTTCCATGGAGCTCTTAGCTTCTTACTTTGTCCCTTTTTAATCGATTCATCTAGCACATAAACGATGTCACCTTCCTCAAATCTTCTCTCATAAGATTGTTCATCATATAACCGCTTCTGTCTTTTCTGAGATGCATTTAAATTTTCTCGAACGGCATGATGAACATCAGATAGGGTATCTACTAGGTTCTGTAACCACTCAGCTGGGGTCTTTGGAAAGGAATTTGCGTTTGCGGTCCCTGATAGAATGTCTATAGGCATATTGTTCTCTCGCCCAAACATAAGCATGTTCGGAGTGAATCCAGTAGATTGATTTTCTGAGGCACGGATAACCATTGTCAGCAGCGGCAAGTCTTGATCCCAGGTATTTATTTTTCCATTTATGTAGCATCTTATAATTTGAACAATGACCCGATTGTACCTCTCTACCAAACCATTGGATGACGGGTGGTAAGGGGTGGTCCTGGTTTTTGATATCTCCAATAGTTTGCAAAGACTATGAAAAAGTTCACTGGTGAAATTAGAACCTTGGTCCGTATGAACTTCGAGTGGACATCCAAATATTACAATGAAATGGTTTACAAATGCTTTAGCTACTATTTCGGCTTTCTGTAAAGGCAAGGCCACACATTCTATCCATTTCGTGAATTGGTCAATAATAGAGAGAATGTAAACATTTCCTTGACTGCTGGGTGTGAAGGGTCCAAGTATGTCTAAATGTACACGCTCACACGGAACTCCAGATTGGAAAGAACGAAGTTTCGCCTTGGCTGCTCGATTAGATTTCTTGTTGCGGTTACAGACAGAACACGTTTTGACGTACAACTCACAATCTCTGGCCATGTTAAACCACATGTAGCTACGCTTTAATCTTGACAAGGTTTTATCCCTCCCAAGGTGTCCCGAGGACTTCACGTCATGGCAATTATACATAACATCCTGCTGGAGACCTTTTGGAACAATGAGACATAGTCTTTTCTTCACTGAATCATCCCATATGTAGTACAATACTTCGTCCCTCAAAAACAGTTGTTTCTTACATTGCCAAAGAAATTTGGTTGCAGGACTGGACAGCCGTAATTCTGAACTATCTGGTTCTCCTTGTTTCATCCATGATATAATTGGTTTCAGATCTACATCAGCAAGTTGATGATCGCGAACATCATTCTCCTTCCAGCCGTCAAGCCAGTTAACTGAACCATCTTCAAGACATTATGCAGCTTCAGGCATCTGACTCTCTTGTTTGAAGGAATCTATTTCAACCTTCTTAATATTCACAACAGGCAGGATTTTCCTATCTTCCATTTTTATGTGAGCTAATGGTACAACTTCATCAACGTCATTCACAAATCTGTCCCATTGTTGATGCCTTTTTGAGCAATGAGAACACCCTCTACAGGGTAAATCTTCAAGGTTCGCACCTGCATGATAACAATCGCAGTCCGTTCGAATTGGAATTCTGGAAAGACCATCCGCATTAGAATGTTTTGATCCAGACCTGTGCAGAATCTCCATATCATACAAGCACAATTCCTCCAACCATCTCGCAAGTTGTCCTTCGGTGTGTCTAAAGCGCATCAGCCATACTAAGCTATGATGATCGGTCCGCAGGAGGAATTTGCGTCCTAGAAGATAATGTCTAAATTGGCGACAAAATTTCACTACTGCTAGCAATTCCTTCCTTGTAGTACAATATTTTTTTTGTTCAGCAATTAGCACGTTGCTGGCGTACGCTATTACTCTTTCCTCTCCCGACTGTATTTGAGATAACTCCCCACCAATTGCATTATGGGACGCGTCGGTGTCTAAAATAAAAAGTCCTTCCTGTTGTGGAAAAGCAAGACAAGGTGCAGATGTAAGGGCATTCTTTAAAGTACCAAATGCAGTCTCGTGACACTCCTGCCAATGGAACTCACTTTTAGGACTTGTTAGTTCATATAGCACCGCAGTCATTCCAGCATACCCTTGTACATGTTCACGGTGGTAGTTTGCGTAGCCTAAAAATGCTTGTAATTCTTTCTTATTATTCGGAACTGGCCATTCCATTATGCAATCTAACTTGTCTGGAGAAATACTAACACCATCTCGACTCACATGTTTCCCAAGAAACTCATGCTCAAACAATCCGTACTTTGTTACAAATGCAGTTTTCCTTTTATCCTCTTCTGCAAGTTCCACTTGATAGTAACCAGACGTTAGATCCAAGGTACTAAAAAACCAAGAACCAGCCAGTGTTGTCAGACATTCGCCTATATTTGGCAACGGAAACGAGTCCTTCACAGTTCTAGCATTTAAATCTCTAAAATCTAAACAATATCTTACACTTCCGTCACGCTTTCGTACAAAAACTGGTGCACTAGCCCATTCAGATTCAGATGGTCTAATTACATCGGCATTCAACAGTTTTGTCAAGAACTCCTCTTCTTCGTGTTCAAACCCATACGGAGTTCTACGCATTTTGTGCTTGACCGGGGTGTTATTTTCTGTATTAATATGATGTTGAACTCCTGTTATGCAACCTATATCTAAATCATGAACAGCAAAAACATCTTGGTATTCAAGCAACAAATCCGAAAGTTGCAAGACCTCTTCCTTGTTTAACTCCTCGCATGATCTTCTAAAAAGGTCCTGTAAATGAGATGGGAGTTTACTTTCAAGCTCCGTCAGTTCATCTGAATTGAGAAAGCCTTGTGCCTTCCCCGACTCATGTGTTGTCATTTCGGCATCTGACGGTTGACATTTCTGTGAGTTCCCTGGTTTGAGAGAGCAACTTGCCTTCCCAAAACCCGACTCGGGATCTGTACTTTTCTCCTCCACAGGTGGAATACAGTCTTGCTCTTGCTTGGATACATCTAAATTAGAGGAACTGCCCTTTTTACCTTCCAAATCCAATATTGCATGTCCTTGGACTGTGTCTTCCGTAGAGAGAAAGCATTCAGCCTTCCCGTCCATGGCAGCACCACTAGTGCTTTCTTCTAGATTATCTTCAATTTTGGCTGTAGGATTAAGGAAGCGTGATATTGCCTCCCTAAACCCACTGGTATCTGAATTATTGTGTTGTTCCGTGTTGGGAAGTTTTGTACATTGTATCTTTCTTATCTGACAAAACTCGTCAGGATAGTCCTCTATGATCTCCGCAGCTGGGGTGATTATTCTTACTTCAGTTCCCTCTTGAATGACTATCCCTTTGTCAAAGAGGTTTACCGCACATGTTTTAAAGTTAGAGGTATTATTGTAGATTGATGAACTAAGTACAACTTGTTGGTTGTCATATGTGGATTCAAACACTTGCATTTCGTTTTCCGGTATTGGTAATGAACCAGAATGCAATGACAGCAGTGCCCTTGAATAAGGGGGGATATAGAGGGACTTCTTGACTAACACCCTCGACACCTGAATGTCGTTTCCACCAGCACTACGTTTAAGTGAAGCTTTGATGACTCTCTTTCCAAGTTGCAAGGTACAGGATTTAAAGTCAACTGCACAACTATTTTGTAGTAAAAAATCTAAACTTAACAACATTGGGTCCTCAAGGTCAGCGGCGTAGACGACTGTGCTGAAACTCATGTTATCTATTATTATTGGAAAATTAGGTATCTCGAATCCAACCACTGGTTCATGACCTATTTCTTTAAGAAGGACCTTCTCTCCTGCACTTATCCCAAATCCAGTTTCTTCCAAAATTCTTTTACTGACTAAGGTAGCCTCGGCCCCACAATCGACAACAGCATATGTTTCCATTTTATTAAGTGTTAAAGGTATAATCAAACTGGACCCAATTGAAGCCGTTTCGCGTCTCACTACAACCTCTCTTACTTTGACAGTATCTAAGCTTCCATTATATTTATACACTATAGGTGGGTCTAATGATGATCGGCCTCTTTCTAGTTCTGAGACTGAGTCTTGGCCGTCAGGCTCAGTCGATTCTCGTTTAAAGATTCTCTCCTTGAATCAGATTGTTGTTTTTCAATATTACGTTCTGGACAATTAGCTTCAAAATGGCCTGGTTTTCTGCACTTGTAACATAGTTTCCGAGTTCTGTTTGGACTCTGTGGCGGTGTCGGTGACCTTCCCCGAACCATCCTATTTGGAGATGTACTATTAGATCGAGCATAGGATCCTCCTCGTACATCTAGTTTTTGTACAAGTTCTGTGACTGCTTTTAAAAGTTGCGACACCTCAGATTTCTCTTCATGATAAGGAAGCCTTGAACCTCCCTGAGCATGAATATCGTCCAATGATTGAGGTGCTCTAGATGGGGAATAATTTCTAGCATTATTTCCTTCGGCAAATGTCACTTGCCTGGCTGAATATGACCTGTTTGAAGACCCAAACAATGCCTGTTGATTGTTAATTGAAGCCTTCACGTACTTCAACGCTTTGTATATATCTTTTGGATTTTTCTCCATGGCACATTTAGCAGCATCTTTATCTCTACAGCCACGTAAAAACGCCTCAACAGCAATTTGATCTATCGTTTCTTCCCTTGCCTCAGGATGACCATCCATACATAGGAACTGTACTCTTTGAGAATACTCCTCTATTGATTCACCTTCTTTTTGTCTGATATACATTAGTTGGCGTCTGGCCGCTATGGGTGCCTCCTTTTTGCTAAATCGACGAGTCATGTTTTTCTTTAGTTTCCCATATTCCCTGATTCTAATTTCCTTGGCGAACTCCAGTGCTCTATCTTTAAGACAATCAAGAAGCCTTTCCCTGCACTTTCGGTCACTCCAATCATATCGATCTGCTATCCGTTCAAATTGATAGATAAATGAATCCCAATTACCCTCCCCATTAAATGTGGGTAACTTAGGCATTGATGGGCTATGCGATCTGCGACTATGTCGGGTAGAACGACGTTTTGACTGACGATATGAGTCTTCTTCAGAACTTGAGGTAGAGTCACTTTCTGAAGAACTGGAACCTGGATTGTATTTTTTTTCTTTGCCTCTTGCTTTTGGGGTAGAATATTGACGCTTATGACTCTTTTTAGATCTCCTTCTAGTTTCTGTTTGGTCATCGTCAACATAATATTCTGAATTACTTTTGTGAGCACTGAATACTGAACTCACCATTGATGGCATTGGTCTTGAAAAATTGTAGCTGTCCATAGATGATGCTGGTACCGAGAGTTCCCTCGCAGGTTGACACGTACTTCTCGAGTCATATAATGGTGATTCATATTTGCTTCCGCTAACTCTGTATAAGCTATCAGTGTCACTTTGTGTCGTTGTCTCACTTTTCAATTGAAGCGGTTGTGACTCTTTCATTGATTTATAGTCTTGCAATCTCTCTTGCCAAATTCTATCCTTTTCTTCCATTTGTCTTTTCAGTATCTGATTATTTTCATTTAATCTTTGACTTTCAGCATTAAGCTGGACTCTGTCTAACTCTAGTTGGTTAATTTTTTCAGACAACAACTTTGCTTCCCTCTTTTTTGAGCTCAGGCCCTTAATAACCACAATCCCTTCTGTTATCAATTTTTCCCAGTCCTCCTGAACTATGCCAGTGCACTTTATTAAATCAGCTAAGTCAAGGAAGCCTTGGACCTCCCTAAGAATAACTAATTTACCTGCTTTGGCTTTACCTATTTTTGGGATTTGTTGAAATTCCTCCACACTAGCCTCTTGAATGTATATGGGATTGTCAGCATTCATTATTTTTTTTGTATTATATGAACACTTTATTTATACCAAAAAAAAACACAATTTACAATATAATGTATGTAATAAATGACACAAAAATCAGAACAATATCAATCAGATTAGTATTTTTGTATTATGTGAACACTTTATTCATACAAAAAATACAAGCTATGTAATAAACGACACAAAAATTAGAAACAATATTTCATACAATCAATTTGACCATTTTCACAACAGTTTATGGTAAATACAGTAACATGTTAGCTTTTTAAGTTGAATTTTTAATCAATAAAAACTAATCGAAAGTAAAAACGTGTGTATTTATTTTGTTTGTGTCGAAATTTTTAAGTGTATCTCTGGAATTCTAGTAATGTGATTTTTTTATGGGTGGAAACTTTGATAATATTGTACAAATGAAGGTAAGATTTTTGTGAAAATAATCGTGCGAGAAAAAATGTGTCAATCGCAAACACATAAACTGGGTATTTTTTTACGCAATGGAATAAAATATCCCGTGTTTCTACTTGAATGAAATGAATTGTTTGTTTGTATCACAATGGAAATGTTACGATGAGATGGGAATTTGCAAAATTTAAACACAAAGTAAAAAATTTGCAGGCGTCGGGTTGTGTAAGAAAGCTAATTTCCCCGTTTCCCGTTTGTCGACGACGCCAATTGTTACAGAATTACAAAATACAGAATAGATATACCACACAGGACAACCTATATTGTAAAATGCACAGCCACACAGGCAACAGCAGTCACACAGACTTAATCACTCAGAGAAAGAAAACAACGTGGTTGATCAGACGACATTCAACTTTATTATAACAAAATGCAGACGCGGATCCCACAGATTCCTCCGCTGTTGGGTGCACCGCCAGACCTATACTGTCACATATGACGTGTTTAGCATACAAGATGCATTTCAAGCTGAAATGAACCAACTTTAAAAACTCAACGTTTCATTGGTCTTTCTTGGTTTTTGACAACTGGTTCTGCAAAATCGAGAATCGGATTGGTCAAACGTGCATGGTTCTGTAATCAAGAATGTCCCAATTTTTAACTCCAATAAACATAAACAATTTCCAAAACCAGGTGGACGCCCGTGAGTACAATTTAACGATAAAACGATTTTTTTTATTGTTAACAAAACCAACTTGTGTTCAAAAATATAAAATAGGATGTCTTATTGTAAAATAAGAAATATTATGTTTTAAGAGAACAAATCACATCAATTGGAGAAGTTTTCTCGCTATTGCATTTGCATAAAATCACTGAACCATATACACAGAATTCTGAACATACGGTTGAGTGATTTTTGTCGAACATTATGATAAAGGCGAACGTACACATAACAAAATAGGTAATGGGACTGTCCCAGACTCTTATCATCTATTGATAAGCGTCTTGGTGATCGAGACTAATACCCAGCTAATAATAGCAATGTCTACTCAACTTCCTAAAATTTTTTTTCTTTAATTCTGCAATATATAAGGCCTTAACTGGTGAAACTGTTTAAATTTTACTTTTTATTAATATAATGCATGTCTTTATAATAAAATGATAATAAGCAAATGTAAAATGACGTTTTAGAAGGGGGAGGTCTATTAAGTGAGGTTTGTTCGATTTGTAAAACTGTAATCGTCTCCCTTCATTTGCCTAGCAACGTTTTAGACTTCCTTGTGACAAAAAAATCATTTTTCTCCGATTTCCTCAAAATTTTGTCAACAAAAAAGCATAAGATTGGTCGTCATCTGTCAAAGTATGTAACCCGTCGCACTTACCATTATTTTTTAAATTCAACATGTTTATCACCTTTATAGAGTTCCGGTTATTCCTTAGAGATAATAAATTCCTTTTTTGTCACAAATTATTATTCTATGCGTAAAACATCCTAACTCAAAAGAAAAGAACAATATTTTGTCCATTCACTTGTACCCGAACTTGAAAATAACCATGACCTACTTTTTATTAATCAAAAGATTAAGTTGGTGATTTCAGCTCACCGCGTCATTCAAAATGATGTGTTTTTCGAATCAGTTAGACATACAAATTATTTACAAGGGAGATAATATTTTGTCACCACATGTCGGACTGTAACGTCGCAAGGTGTTTTAATTACAGAGCCATTGAATATACACACGGATTCATCAGAGTTTTTGATAAATTCCATAGCTGCCTTGTGATATTTATGCATGGTATATTTATAGCTATCTCTAACGTGTTTATGTTCATGCTCCATTGGATTCCACAGAAACTGCAGAATGCAAGATTATTCGAATTTGATAATATATATGAATGTCTAGAATATAATCAAACAATGTTACTGTAATTTCAACCCTGAAAATTTTCTGACAAACAGATTTTGATTTTTGTTTGTCAGATGATTTTCAGGGTTGAAATTACAGTAACATTGTTTGATTATATTCTAGACATTCATATATTTTTAGTTCTTTTATATATAAAATCAATAGTGAAAATTAACATTTCCTATTATTTAAAACGACCTAATCCATAGAATTTTCTCAAAATTTTTGATAATCTTCGTTTTTGATAGACTTTGTTAATTATGATAAATAAAAAATAAATTTACAAGCAAACTCTTTAAAACAGGCAAAAAAAAATGGATTTTTCCTGTCATTTCATAACAGATTATCTCCCCTTAAAATGAACTAGAAAAGATTGAAATTCAAAATTACGTGTATTTACGCCATTTTTTGGGGGGGAATTATCAATTTTGATGTTTTCTTAGTGAAATATTCATTTTAACTTGCAAGTTTTATGAAATTTGAATTTTTGATACATTTCCAAAATTGATCCTTAGTGGTAGACTCCCCCTAGTACCATAAATCCCTGTCATATTTTTTCATGAGTATCAAATTGTTGAGTATATCATGTATTTGTAAATAAATAAAACAATAGTTAAGTGGGTTAATTTTGTTAAGCAACATAATTCTTATAAACATTTCGAGGAGTAACCTACCATCAGCGTACTCCAAATAGTTGCTTGGATGAAAACCAATTTCAAGGTGAAAAGCTAACAATTAAGGAACCATGGACCCCAACAATGTGAATTACAAGGAACGAAACCCAGGGATTTATCAAATTGGAAGATGCAAAGAGGCACTAATAAGGCAGTCGAGTGTCAAAAGTCAGAAAGGGCAACAACAAAACTGGTAATTATACGAACGAGTACAGCACGAGGAAACACAAAACATAAAGAACACAAATTTAACAGAATAGAAATCAACAACCGGAACTCAGTCGTCACGAGGATGAACTCATGTGCTACGAAAGTGTAAGCAGTTCCTACAGTTCCTGCCTGCTATAGCACACCCGTCGCACTGCCAGTGTCAAATCCAGTACAGGAAGACAAACAAAACCCTATGGCAATCCAACATTTGGCATGATTTGCACTCATCTGATAGATCATAGAAATCCCATATTTGTCTAATAACGCATGATGTCTTCCGTAAAATGCAGACAGTAACCGTGGAGCCTCCTAATATTGTGTTAGCAATTTTTGTGCCAAACGTGACGCTCTGCAAAGGACAACGATGTAATTCCCGCAAGCTTTGGAGGAACGAATCAATTGTGATAGTAAAATTCCATATGCTGGAACTTAAACCATTTGAACACTTCTTAAACATAGTGTAGGTCTACTAGTCTTGTATTACCGCACTAAGCATGTTGTCTTAAGCCGTGTTGTGGTGCCTAAGATCGAAATGGAAGACGAACGTCCGATGCCAATAAAAACCTGGTTAAACCCATCATTTTTGAAGCAAGAGCCATTATGCAATATTTAAATTCTCTATTTTGTCATATTGTTATTCTTTTACATCTGAGATCTATTTTAAAATGCCTGTCAGGAACGTTTCTATCCTGAATTTCTATTTTATGTCTCTGCCTTGCTTGGTCTATTCGTATTAGATTATGAGATTGATCATCCTAGTTCAGTTATTATGTTGTTACCTTTATCTACCAACAGAGCTTATCGAACCAGTGGTGTAAATACAACGTACGAACATTTTTGTCAACAAACGATGACTATTAAATTCATTCTTTATATTTTACAATGAACATTTACAGTTAAGAAGAAAGGAAAGAAAATCATACCACGAGTTGTTTAATATAATAACACTACCTTAGATGTTGTAAGAAAATCATAGTCTGTTCTTAGCCTAATTAAGCCTGGCGTTCAAGAAATTTCAGTAAAACAGACGAGGTCTTAATTGAGGAGATAAGTTTGTGGTTGTTTGTTGCCTTAGATGACCACCCTACTAAGCATGTTTTCCTAAGCCGTGTTGTGGTTTGTGTTACCTAAGATCGAAATGGAAGACGAACGTTTGATGCCAAAGAAAACCTGGTTAAACCCATCATTTTTTAAAAGTAAGAGCCGTTTTGCAATATTTAATTTTTGTCTTTTTTTGTCTCTTTTTTGTCATACTGTCACTTAAGACAGCCCTACTATCACAAATAGCACCAAGACATACTACATTCACTTGTTGTTTCTTCATGGGATCCATCATTGGCGCACTATCTATATATTTTCATATCTAGTTTGGTCTTCCTTGTTTATTTCTGTGAACAAGAAAGAGCCACCAGTATACCAAACTGCTACATTTAATACATTGTCCATACTAGTAATTCGGTTTTTTTCTGATCGACTTACCATCACAATTAGTACCATACCAATTACCAAGACAAATGCATTCATTTGTCTCTTCATTGAGGGTTCCACCGTTTGCACAGTACACCGTCGAATTACATGGCGTCTCTGGAATTGAAACATGGAAATATCTTTATCATATTCCAAACTTCGACACATTCACTCAATAAATTTATTATGTTACAGAAATAGCTGGGACACAAATAAAACTAGAGAATTCCAGCAACTGACTTAAAAACTGTATGAATTCCCAAGATTTTGTGTAAAGTATGTTAATGAAACCTATCATTTCTTTTAAAATTATCTTTATTACTAATCAAACCACTGATTTTTTATTAAACATAAAAAAAATGTAATTGTATTGCAAAAGATGATTTAAAGTTCAAAACATGTATTGACCAATGAAATGTGACGTTACATTGAGCTATGAAAAAAACACAAAAATCATGTTTATCTGATTTAATCACCTCCGTCATTTCCATGTGGTTTATCCCCGTAGTAGTTGTGTGTATCAGCAAAATATAACAAAATCTTTTGTTATTTACTTTTCAATAAATTTTATCTAAATACTGCAATTTGATTGGACGAACTTTTTTTCATATCCCAATGAAAAAAAATCATGGGGGAACACCCACTTTTTACAGGAGGTGCCACCATTTTAGTTCTTTTATGGGTAAGATTTTTATTTTTTTTAATCGTTTTAAAAATTTATATATATACAGTGTTTGGCATTTTCAATATTTTTGGTAGAGCGCCTCTGATGAGTCTTGAATAGACGAAACGGGCGTCAGGCGTAGCAAAATTTATGGTCTGGAACTTTGTTGTCATTTGAATTTTTTTTTATTTATAAGGAATGACTGTGATATTTTTTTTCATTGTGGATATGAAAAAAAGCACATTAAGTATAATCCGCGTCGCGGATTATACAATGTGCAATTTTTTTTTTTTTTCATACCCCAATGGAAAAAAAAATTATGACAGACATTCATTAAATAAAAATAAATAAAAATAAAAAGGTATTTACATGTACGTATCCTCTTGTAATATGTATAAAAAATAGAAGATAATGGGATGTGGACTATAAACTAAAATATAAACGACGATTTAATAACGGAAAACAGACAGCAACTTTTACAGTGAATGGCAGTTGCTGCTAGCTGTTTTGCAATTGGTCTTCGATTGAAATATAACTACATATGAATCAGGCACACTTTTAAATGTCAATGAAAGACCCTCTTCTTGAAAAAAAACCAAATACATGTAACATAAATACGACGAATACAAACATCAGTTTTGATAAAAATTCTTGTTTAGGGCAGGCACATTTAAAATGTGACGGGGTTAAACCAGTTTTGTTTTTTCCAACCTCCCCCCTTAACTTTACATGTTTATGTTTATATTTTTATGTTGTTAACAAAACACACCGTTCAAAAACTAGGATGTTTAAAATTTCCGAAGATATAAAAGAAGTAATAAACGCCTTTATTTGAGCATTACGATTGGTGTCCTTTACATGCAGTCATTTTTTATTTGATAAATTACCTACGAAGGGACGAACGATTACAAGACTATTAACAGATGAATGGTGCCATTTTGTTTACAAAGTATTAGCGTGAAGAAACAAAATATCAGAAGAACGATGGAGAGAATACAAAAACTTTGTCAATTTTTTTATCTTTAATACCGTATCAATATTGCCTATTCAATAGCGACGAAAAACCAATGGTCATACAGATTCGGTCATACATATCAAATTCAAATATTAAATTTAACTCATGAGCATTGCTTTTTAGATTTGATTAAGTGTGTTCATTTTCGGCGAACGCTTGTGCGCAGAAATTTTGATGTTGAGTGAAATTAAAAACTTGTCTTAAAATTTTGACATTTAGGTTCTTTTAAATTACGCACTATAATACCTACTTGATTTGTCTTGGTAATATTTCCAGGCTTTGTATGCAGAATTGTAATAATCTTTGTACTGTTTTTTCTTCTTTGGTTTATGTGTTTTATCACTGTCAGAGTCCCGGGAATCATTATCGCTGCTTGAACTATTGTCTCCATCTCCATATTCGCCACTGTCTGAGTCTTTGGAACTGCCCTTTTTGTCCTTATCACTTCCTGATTTATTGTCTCCATCTCCATATTCGCCACTGTCTTTGTCTTTGGAACTGCCCTTTTTGTCCTTATCACTTCCTGATTTATTGTCTCCATCTCCATATTCGCCACTGTCTGAGTCTTTGGAACTGTCCTTCTTGTCGTTATAACTTCCTGATTTATTGTCTCCATCTCCATATTCGCCACTGTCTGAGTCTTTGGAACTGTCCTTCTTGTCGTTATAACTTCCTGACTTATTGTCTCCCTCTCCATATTCGCCACTGTCTGAGTCTTTGGAACTGTCCTTCTTGTCGTTATAACTTCCTGATTTATTGTCTCCCTCTCCATATTCGCCACTGTCTGAGTCTTTGGAACTGTCCTTCTGGTCGTTATAACTTCCTGATTTATTGTCTCCATCTCCATATTCGCCACTGTCTGAGTCTTTGGAACTGTCCTTCTTGTCGTTATAACTTCCTGATTTATTGTCTCCCTCTCCATATTCGCCACTGTCTTTGTATTTGGAACTGTCCTTCTTGTCCTTATCACTTCCTGATTTATTGTCTCCATCTCCATATTCGCCACTGTCTTCGTCTTTGGAACTGTCCTTCTTGTCGTTATAACTTCCTGATTTATTGTCTCCATCTCCATATTCGCCACTGTCTGAGTCTTTGGAACTGTCCTTCTTGTCGTTATAACTTCCTGATTTATTGTCTCCCTCTCTATATTCGCCACTGTCTGAGTCTTTGGAACTGTCCTTCTTGTCGTTATAACTTCCTGATTTATTGTCTCCCTCTCCATATTCGCCACTGTCTGAGTCTTTGGAACTGTCCTTCTGGTCGTTATAACTTCCTGATTTATTGTCTCCATCTCCATATTCGCCACTGTCTTTGTCTTTGGAACTGTCCCTTTTGTCCTTATCACTTCCTGATTTATTGTCTCCCTCTCCATATTCGCCACTGTCTTTGTCTTTGGAACTGCCCTTTTTGTCCTTATCACTTCCTGATTTATTGTCTCCATCTCCATATTCGCCACTGTCTTTGTCTTTGGAACTGCCCTTTTTGTCCTTATCACTTCCTGATTTATTGTCTCCCTCTCCATATTCGCCACTGTCTTTGTCTTTGGAACTGCCCTTTTTGTCCTTATCACTTCCTGATTTATTGTCTCCATCTCCATATTCGTCACTGTCTTTGTCTTTGGAACTGTCCTTCTTGTCGTTATCACTTCTTGACTTATTGTCTCCATCTCCATATTCGCCACTGTGTTTGTCTTTGGAACTGCCCTTTTTGTCCTTATCACTTCCTGATTTATTGTCTCCCTCTCCATATTCGCCACTGTCTTTGTCTTTGGAACTGCCCTTTTTGTCGTTATAACTTCCTGATTTATTGTCTCCCTCTCCATATTCGCCACTGTCTGAGTCTTTGGAACTGTCCTTCTGGTCGTTATAACTTCCTGATTTATTGTCTCCCTCTCCATATTCGCCACTGTCTTTGTCTTTGGAACTGCCCTTTTTGTCCTTATCACTTCCTGATTTATTCTCTCCATCTCCATATTCGCCACTGTGTTTGTTTTTGGAACTGCCCTTTTTGTCCTTATCACTTCCTGATTTATTGTCTCCATCTCCATATTCGCCACTGTCTTTGTCTTTGGAACTGTCCTTCTTGTCGTTATCACTTCTTGACTTATTGTCTCCCTCTCCATATTCGCCACTGTCTGAGTCTTTGGAACTGCCCTTTTTGTCGTTATCACTTCCTGATTTATTGTCTCCATCTCCATATTCACCAGTGTCTTTGTCTTTGGAACTGCCCTTTTTGTCGTTATCACTTCCTGATTTATTGTCTCCCTCTCCATATTCACCAGTGTCTTTGTCTTTGGAACTGCCCTTTTTGTCGTTATCACTTCCTGATTTATTGTCTCCCTCTCCATATTCACCAGTGTCTTTGTCTTTGGAACTGCCCTTTTTGTCGTTATCACTTCCTGATTTATTGTCTCCATCTCCATATTCACCACTGTCTTCGTCTTTGGAACTGCCCTTTTTGTCGTTATCACTTCCTGATTTATTGTCTCCATCTCCATATTCGCCACTGTCTGAGTCTTTGGAACTGTCCTTCTTGTCGTTATCACTTCCTGATTTATTGTCTCCATCTCCATATTCGCCACTGTCTTTGTCTTTGGAACTGTCCTTCTTGTCCTTATCACTTCCT
This sequence comes from Arcuatula senhousia, assembly GCA_963971305.1. Taxonomy (NCBI): domain Eukaryota; kingdom Metazoa; phylum Mollusca; class Bivalvia; order Mytilida; family Mytilidae; genus Arcuatula; species Arcuatula senhousia. Next base: position 57,152,013 of record OZ020310.1, read on the forward strand.
GATTTATTGTCTCCATCTCCATATTCGCCACTGTCTGAGTCTTTGGAACTGTCCTTCTTGTCGTTATAACTTCCTGATTTATTGTCTCCCTCTCCATATTCGCCACTGTCTGAGTCTTTGGAACTGTCCTTCTTGTCGTTATAACTTCCTGATTTATTGTCTCCATCTCCATATTCGCCACTGTCTGAGTCTTTGGAACTGTCCTTCTTGTCGTTATAACTTCCTGATTTATTGTCTCCCTCTCCATATTCGCCACTGTCTGAGTCTTTGGAACTGTCCTTCTTGTCGTTATCACTTCCTGATTTATTGTCTCCATCTCCATATTCGCCACTGTCTGAGTCTTTGGAACTGTCCTTCTTGTCGTTATCACTTCTTGACTTATTGTCTCCCTCTCCATATTCGCCACTGTCTTTGTCTTTGGAACTGTCTTTTTTGTCCTTATCAATTCCTGATTTTTTGTCTCCTTCTGCGGGTTCACCTGTATCATTTTCTGGTTGATATGGATTTTCATTGTATAAATCAGAGGTGTCACTTTCTGTTTGATATGAATCTTCACTGCTTGATTCAGAAGGATGGTTCAGAGGGTCGAACTTTGTTGGTACATTTACATAATATGTTTCCTCGCAGTTCGTGTATAGAACAGCTGGAAAAAAACACAGATTACTTTTTTATTTACATGTAGATTATCGTATTCGTGCTATAAATCAATTTGGAAATACATATTTGAATCCTGCATTGGAAAACATACCGAAATTATGCACCATATTTTCAAGTGTAATCAGTGTGAGTGTACCTGTGTGGTCTAGAATTTAGCAAACCCTTTAGGACGGCTTTCAAGATTTTAGCCTTTATTGCTATATAAATGACTTGTTACATTATCAACGATGTGGAACTTAATTCTTTGTTTGATTTTATTAACGAAAGAAAATAAAGATAATGTTTATAATGATATAAAGCTTTTTCCTAAAAACAATCTCATTTCAGGGGAGATAATAGGCAGGACAATTTTTTTTATCAAAAATGATTACCGTGTCTCAATTTGTTAATACAGAAATCAAAAATATGCCCTATTATTAATATTTTACACAAATTCGTATAAAATTGTATGTAAAATTGGTGAATTGGATGCATCGTTTTTATTTTTCCTATATATGATATAAGATTCCCCTATATATTCACTCAAGAAACGCAGCATACCAAAATTTGGAAAGAACATCGCATATGAAAATGGTGTATTCTTTCATCATTTGTTGACTTGGTAATTGCAGAAGGGCCATTTTTACTTCATTTGCTAAAATTCTAACGAATTTTAAACAAGTCAGCTGCGCATGTCAGTAAGAATTATGTCAATCAGTCTGTTTGGAAGACTTTACTCAACTTGATATCCCAAGATTCACTAGAACTTTGCGCGCAAGATTTTAATACCAGATTTTGTGACGCATTACGACGCTGCAAATCCACGCGTAGTTAGTACACGCTTAAGTCACCCCTATTTGCTACCTGTACCAGGCGACATTAATACAAATATTGTATGAATATCAAACGAATATTAATCGAATGTCAAACGAATACCAAATGAATGTTAAACGAATGTCAATCAAATGTTGAACTAATGTCAAACGAATGTCAATCAAATGTTAAACGAATGTCAAACGAATGTCGAATAATAGAAAATAATGAGATTCGGCATAAGTGTACGCGACACAGTCCAAAATCAAGCGGCAATTTTGAAAAAAAAACACAATGGACAACCGCCAGTACTTAGCCTTCTACGTGGCCGGAAGGTGTTGCTTGCGGTTCTGCAATCCGACACAACACTTCGAACAATAAAAATTCGGTGGAGTGTCATCACACAAAACCGACATGCTTGATCGCTATAATGCTTAAAAATGACAATTAGTAAAAAAAAAAGCTTATGGAAGTTTTAAAGTAAGTATCAAGTTATCAATATTTCTGCCAAAAACACTAAATTCAAAGATTTAACCAAAAGTTCTCATTTCCAATGAATTGTTTTTAAACTTTATAAAAAAAAATTACCATAAAATGAAGGATGTGATATTTCTTTCACTATTAGAAATCGACGTGTACAATTATTTTTTTCAATCAGAGATCGATACTTGTGAAATAATTTAGAAAAAGATTGGAATTATATGCATTTTATTTAGACCATGGGCCAATTGCATAACTGCGAGCAGCGCCTACTGGCCTCGTAGAAGGCTGCTGGTGGTTGTCCATTGTGGTTTTTCTGAATTGCCGCTTTATTGTTGGCTGTGTCGCGTACACTTATTCCACATCTAATTATTTTCTATTTACTAACTTGTGGTATCGATAACCTTGTTCTAATAATGTTTCAGTAATAAAACGGTTTTTATTATTAAAATTAGTAATCGAGAATATCTTACTAAGTTACCAACTTCCCATTGCTAAAAGCTTGTTGCTAAAAATTCAAATTAGCAGCTCCCCATACGTCTACTAATCGTAGGTTTTTCTTTTTGATTTTACGATATTTTGCTTTCCGTTCGGTACACATTTTCTTTGTGTATGTTTGTGTATGTTATTCTTTCTATAAAAATTGCAAAAATAGTACCTTATTTGTCTTTGAGATTGTTGCAAAAAGACCCGTTTAATGAAGCAAAGATTTTAATGGAAAGACAAAATAGTATTATCTTAAATATCTCAATAGAAAACACTTACCGAAACAATTACAAACCCTATCCTTGATTGAGATTCAAAAATTGTTGTCAATGGATGCAACTCAATTAGCTACTCCAACAAAACATTTCATTAAGAGATTTGTTATTTTGATGATATTTCACTTCTAAAATTAATGGTGACCATAACGTAGATGAAATGAGAAGTGGTATATCTCGTGTTAATCTGTGCAATTTTTGTCAAACTACCAAGTTTCGAATTATTTAATGAATGCACGTTGATGCACGTCAAATTTAAATTTTGTGTGTTTTGCTATTTTCTCTACTTTTTTAAGAATTTTTCTGAAATTTTATTGCTAACAACGGCCAAAGCGCCGTAACTCTATGCTATTTAATTTCGTGATACAGTTTAAATCCATTATGAGGAAAGGGAGAAAAATTCCGACTGACCGGAAATGAAAAAAAAAGCACAGGAAATGAAAATTTTCAGTTTTTTAACAATTCTGTACTCCGTGCAATTAAAAACTTTATAAAATAAAAATTATATTTTCTTGTTTCTGAAGCAGATACCTATCGTTTTAATTTGCTAATATGAATGAATTTGACAAATAAAATTTTTAGTTGGAGTAGCTAACTCAATTAGTAAATTACTAGTGATCTACCCCCCCCCCCCTTCTGCAAAAAAAATCCAATCCAAACAAGCAAAAGAAACAAACAATCTTAAGTCTTTATTTACCTGTTATTAGCGAACAGCATAACACTATAGGAAACCTCATCTCCGGATCAAAGACGCAAGCCTTGTGAGAGTTACTTTGTGATAGTATATTAAAGTCTTCCACTGTATTTAACTCAACCCACACAGCTGCTTAGAAAATATATTTACTTTTGATCATTTGTTTTTTCCACTTAATTTACGAAAAACATGTTTTTACTTTTATATTGAATAATTAAAAAGGAAAAACCTTCTAGAAAGCAAACTATCAAAGTACTTAATATCTATTATTTTAACCAGTTTTAATTTAATTAAGGATGGTCACTCTTCTTGTTTTAGAATTTCACTCTGATTAGAGAAATCTCAAAGAAGACTTTCAACAAAGCTCCATGACAAACGTGATGGCTTCAACTTTCCAATCGTCACCTTTCCCTTCTTGTGAAGCAACCATTTCGTCAGTTGTTGCTTATGAGTCTTCGTATCCCAGTTGATTCGTAACTCCAGAGCTTGTGAGAATTACGTCTATTTCCTTGGGTGAGCTTCACGTTTGAAACAGATATGGCTGACACAGGGTTATGTTGCTCCTCGGTTGTTGTCTTCACTCAAGAACGTTTACTCGTAGACAAATATGGTATTTCTATTTCTCAAATGAGTGCAGAAGTTGGTTTGTCGTAGAATTTAATATGTCTTCTTTTACCGGAATTGACACATGGAAATTAGCGACACACTGAATATGAAATTGACAACACGTCGGATGTGCTTTAGCAGGCAGGAACCGCTTACTCTTCCAGAGCACCTGATTTCACTCTTCTTGGTACGACTTGAGTTCGTGTTGTTGATTTCCGTTCGGTTGATTTGTGTTTTTTATTTCTTCGGGCTGTTCTTGATCGTGTTTACCGGTTTCGTCGTTGCCCTTTCGGATTTTGACACTCGAATGCCCCATTGGTGCCTCTATGCTTCTTCTAGACCCTTCTAATCTGAAGGATTTTTTTTGCACACTGCCCCTTTTTACTACGTTTTCTGATTATATAGACCTAAAAACGTACTGTTAAGAATTTCTTGAAATTTTTGATACAGCTTTAAGGCATGTCAAAGTTAGGTAAAATCTCAAGGAGATTGATTTCCCACCAAAATTTTGACGTCATATATATCGAAAACAAGCACATGGACCTATATATCTGTCTTTTTTGTCATTTGATTAGGTCGGTAATTATGTATAACTTCCATCACAAATCCAAAAATACTTGATATAAAAAAGGTCAGGAATGACCATCCTAAACATGCTTAAGTAAACAAATTATGAATTGTCAATATATCAAATACTTTTTTAAGTTGAAATACTGCCTTTTTGAAAAGGGATTACATGCAATCGATCCTGTCCTAAATCGATTGTCTTATAACAAACCCCCTTACCTATTAGGCGTTCCCGTGCGGGGCCCAGGTAGCAAAAAGATCCAAAGCAGGGCCTAACTTGTTGTAAGAGGCAACTAATGATATACAAATACGAAAAAGGGTATAAAAACAAGGTTTTAGTTATGCTGTATATGCATATTTCAAAGATTCACCTTTCATCGGCAAGCAGCATTTGAATCAACACATTGGAAGGTCACAAAACAAAATTTATGAAATCAAAAGGACTTGCGATGCCAAGACCAAAAACGTTCGAACAGGAAAGCCAAATCCAGCACCGAGGATACCATGTGCAGTACAAAGAAAGAAGCCTGGTGTTTAAACAATTTAGAATTTAGCGATTGGAAATTTCAAGATAGGAAAGTATTGAAACGATAGAAATATATCTATTATTTCCATCACAAATCATAAAATGCTTGATATAAAATGTTCACGAGTGACCATCCTTAACTAAACAAATTATAGATTGTCAATATACCATATACTTTTAAGTTGTTATACTGCATGATAAAAAAAGTTCAGGAATGACCATCCTCAACTAAACAAATTATGAGTTAGGGATTGTGACATAGATTTAGAGGTCAGTCATAATCATGATAATAGCGGTCGCGGTGTGTACCTTATTTGCATAAATTAGAGTGACCTCCGTCAAAAAAATGTCCGTCGGTAAGGGTTGTAAGGTCCATTCTACGGAACGCTTGACCGTTGATATAGTGTAATTAAGTGTTCGGATATTTCCATGACTCATACACGTTAAAGATCGATTTGTAGACCGCAAAGTACTTTTCTAACCCTACCCACCTCTCCCTTTTAACAGTGTAATGTAAATTAGATGTACATGAAGCATGTTGTTAACAGTGCCCTAATTGTTGGAACGGAAAATCATTCTCAATGTTGCTTAGCTCTCTCTGTTATATACAAGCCTCCACTGTTTAAATCTGTGCCACTCCTTCAATATTTTCTTGCATTCCTTACAAGGCATAATTGCTTTAAATTATAAAACTTGTTTTTTTTAGCCCTCTTTCCCAGCATTTACAGCAACAAAAATATATGTCTTCGTTTTTGATAATCTGTTTGATGGTTAGTAGAGGATAATCTCTTATTTTCTCGTGTTTTTTGTTAAAATACATTCGAGCAATTTATAGAATTGTTATTTTATTTTAGCTTGTGTCCACTCACCTATTACCATTTTATTACATAACTAACTCCGTCCCTTTGTTATTTTACAGCTAATCATGCTCCTTTGCAGCTAATACTACTCTTGTGTGCTCATCTTGCTCTTTTTTAAAGGTCAAACCATAATCAACAACTGACCACTACTAGCTCAAACAACTGAAAAACATCAAGACCAATCCAACGATATATGACAACGCAATCTTTAACAAGAAATTAGAAATGGTCACCTAAAGGACAAGCCGATTTTGCCCAACGAAAGTATAGCACTTGAAAAATAATTTCCTACTGAAACAAAGCTATTAACTCTAGTCGATCCAGAAATAACTAAGATACAAGCTTAATACCTTGCGATCACTTTCCTTAAGATGGCCGCCGATAAACAACATGGTGAGTCGGAAGATTATATAACGTCATAGACATGGACTTATCTACTTCTCCACCTCAGAAATGATAAATGTCCGGTCCACGTATACTGCTGAAAAATGTGTGTACAACTTGTACAAACAAAATTGGGATTTTTGTCAATCAGATAAATACAGATGTTTGTTTATCAACAAATTCTTCGACTGTCGTCGTTAATTGGACTAAATACTAGTAGATTTAAATTTGAGTGACTTTTAATTTTATCGAAAAATGTATCTCTTAACTGTCTGTAGTGTTTGCAATGCAAAATGAAGTGTTCTTCATTTTCAACTTCTTCTGCATCGCAAAATGTACATTTTCTTTCTATTATTTTTATTTTTAGGTATCTTCCCTTATCAATCATTCTAAAAGTTGTTCATGAGCGCTGACACGTATTTTGCGAAAAGCCGTCCTATCCTTAACTTTTTTTAAAGATATCTAAATAATGAGGTCTGCATTCTTTTTTTTTTTATTTCTAAAAAAAATCTAATTTTGAAGATGTGTTGACTATTGAGTTTTTATTTTGAAGATGTATCATTTAACCTAATTTTTATTTGATATAAGTAAAGTTTAAGTGAATTTATATCGCTGTTACAAAGGAAGATTCTAAATTATTAAGTACTGATTTCAGTTTGATAAACCTGAATTTTCAAAAACATCTTTAATAGAGTCTGAGTCTAAGATGTGTTCTAAGTATTTGATACTTGAGTACAGAATTTTAATTTTATTGGTAACATGACATTAATTTGGTTATATATATGCGGTTTATCGAACTTTCAAAAACTAACATCTGCTCCAGCTTATGGAATTTTTGTATCACAGTTGTTTGGTTACTTAAGAGCTTGCGGGAATTACATCGATTTCCCTGGCAGAAGAGCGTCACGTTTTACACAGAGATTGCTAACACATGGTTATGTTGCTCCACGGTTGCTGTCTTCAATCAAGAACTTTTGCGGTAGACACCGTGCACTCGTCCACAAATATGGGATTTCTATCACTCAGATGAGTGCAGATGTCGGTTTGTCGTAGATATTTTTTGGTCTTCCAATTCCTTTTCCTGGATTTAACACACTGAATTGTAAATTAGCAACACGACGGATGTGTTATAGCAGGCAGGAACAGCTTACTCTTCCGGAACACCTGAGTTCATTCTTGTTACGACTTGAGTTCGCATTTTTGATTTCCATTCGGTTGCTTTTGTGTTTCATGTTTCTTTGTGCTGTTCTTGTTCGTGTTTACCGGTTTTGCTCTTTCGGACTTTTTTTTACTCGAATGCCCCATTGGTGCCTCTTTGCTTCTCTCATCAGCAGCATCTGAATCAAAACATCGAAAGGTCAAATACCAAAAGAATTGAATGAAAATTTCGCAAAGCCAGAAGGTTCGAACCGGGAATCGAGGATATCGACCATGTGTAGTACAAGAAAAGCAAACTGGTGAATTAAACAATTTTGAATTGATAGAGTCATTAGCATTGTAAAACATTTTTGACTGTATGTGTGTTGTTAATCTTATCTATATCAATCTTTATTTCTCATAACCAATATACAAAGGTACAGAGATATATAAAATAAACACAGATTTACATTATGGAAAAACTGGCGGTCAACCTGGAGGACAAACCCTCTTACAAACAATCTTTATAAATTTACATAATCTAAACAAAATTGATTTTTGTCTGTTGACAACAAATTACCATACTTTATAATATTAGGCCTATTTCTAAAAACACTATCAATATATATTTTACGTTCATTTGCAAAGCTGGAACATTCAAACAAATAATGAAATTCATCACCCAGTTCCCTACCCTGACATAAATTACAATGTCTATTTTCTCTGGGTACACCTCGCCACCGGCCTAATTCTATAGGAAGTCGATGGTTAGATGTCCTAAACTTTGTAAAGACATATAAACTGTTATCATCGAGAGTATGAAGATACGACTCCCATTTTAGCTCTTTTTAAACAGTTTATAATTATCCCCTTTCGATGGATTTTCAACAGAAGCGTTCCAGGTTTGCTTAAATTGATTAAGCAAGTTATTTTTAACTATAAGCTTGATCCATTGCTCAGAAAAAAAACATTTTGGGAAAGCCAAATATAAGTTAGTCCACACTCATTGAGAATAGATTTCAGTGTATTAATCCATGAACTTTTGTTTTCATTTCTACAACTATGAACAAATAATAGTCTATATGCAAGTGCTGAAATTTTTGACTGGTTACCCTTTATCAATTTTGCCCAAAATGATATCATTCTAACCTTGATATCTATCTCTAGTGGATATCTACATAATTCGCCATATACCATATAATTTGGCGTAGAACTTTTCAAAGCAATAATAATTTACAAAATTTAAGATGTATTTTTTCTATAAAATCATTTTTAGAAAACCCCCATATTTCACATCCATACATGCAGTAAAATAGGTTAAACTATTTTATCAAAAAGGTCTAACTGACACTTAATAGATAGGTTATGCCATCTACCCTTTTTAAGTACATCGTACATAGCTTTTGTACCTTTTTTAACCAATTCGGTTTTTGCAGCTTTAAATGATCCTGACCCTAAGAAAGTAATTCCAAGATCAGAAAAGTTTTAAACTATCTCAATGTCCTTTCCATTAATCATAAATTTTAAAATTGGTTGGTAATCGTCCGTTTGAGAGGACAATCACCTTAGATTTGTTAATATTAACTTTAAGCTTCCAGCGTTTGCAAAACACGCTGAAACAATCAAGTTGTCGTTGCATATCTAAACTTGACTCTGCCAATATAGCAGTGTCATCAGCATATAAAAGAACAAACAATTTGACAAATATATCTAAATTTTCCTCCAAATCGTTCGATATGGATTGTCAACTTTGGCGAAGGATGTTGGCTACTTTTATAATCATTGGAAAATAAATATGTTTCAAATTTGATCCCTAAAATGAAAAGATAATAGGAAAAGGTATAAAATAAGAAAGAAATGAAAGGTTCGTGACCTGGTTTCAAGATTGTTGACGTTAAAGTTTTGGAGGAAAAAGGTTTTCTCTGACTTTTTCATAGGTTTAGCATTATCACTATTTAGCTGTTAAAACCTATGACATAATATATATAGAATTTGTTTATAACCTCTTTATGACATATTAAAGACATTGATAACAAGAAAATAGGGGGTTCATGGGCAAAACATTAACCTTATTGATGGTAAAAACCAGAGTATTCCGAAAACTGACAGAAATCCCAAATCATGACTAGCGAGCATCCTTAAATGGGAAATGTCAATAAGAGATCAATAATCAATTAAATAATTAAATACATGTATGTACATTCTTTAGATCTGTAATTTAAAATTCGTCTCATAGAGATATATTTAAAAATTTCCTTAAGATATATTCGTTAGCTCCATGTTAATGTGATGTTACACCCCAGTTCTATTGTTTAAAGTCGAACTTTCATTTTCAGAAACTTTCTTTGTGTGAATAACTCTTTTGTTCCAAGAACAAGAGGCTTAATTCACAATGGCAAAAACAGGGGTTTCCAGATACCCCTGCTTTTGCGCTTGTGAACACACCTCATGTTCATAGAACAAAAGAGCTTCTCACACAAAGAAACTTCTGTAATAGCCAGCCCAGGGCATCTGAGAAGGAAATAAAAACAGTTCACTTTATAAGGTTTAAAAATCAATTCTAATTTAAAAGTAGCAAAAAAAAACACAAAAAAAAACAGACAAATAAAACAAAACATTAAATAAATGAAAATAAACAAACAAAACAAAGCAAGAATATGTCCAATAGACATAATGTCGATATTTCGCAACATAAGAGACGGACGAACACACAGACGGACAAACGGACGATCACACAGACGGGCAAACAGACGGACAAACAAACGTATCCGACGACTGTATGTCCCAATAACTTTCGTAAATGGGGCATCAAAATGGGTCAAAGATAGAAATGGCCGGATTTCGTTAAGCAGGAAGTAGGTAGACAATAGACCTGAAATTAATTCAACGGTATGGAACCCATGCTGATTACCAAATATCAAAAAGGTGTAATAAGAGGTTGCTGAGAAAACTGTTAAGAAAATTGTCCATAATTGACCATTTATGCAAAAAATTAAGTAAGTCGGCAAACAGGAAGTAGATGAGAGAAGGACTCTTAATCGAACCCCACGCTAATGGAAATCGTACTGCATATGTGTCAAAATACAAAATAAAAAAAACAAATGAGATAAATGAGATAAATCTTCTTCAAGTACGCAATTTCATCAATTAAAATTACCTGCTCTCAGAAATTAATGATATTCAAAGGGACAGCAGCCAAATCACACCCGTCTTCCATATGGTCATATAAAAACTGAATGAATCTTAAAAATATTCAGTTAGAAGTGTTCACTGTTTTAATTAGCATGATACAAAATCATCAGATATTTGTAAAGTAATTAATCTGTTTAACAAGTTGATTAATCTGTTTTAATCCTAAAATCATCTCAGTTGCTTAATATCTTGAATGAAAGAGGCCCCTGCGTGGGAAAGAAAAGATTTAGAAATATGTTTACTAACGCAGTTTTGTAATTAAAGCCACATTTTATTGCTTTCTATCATAAATTTGTAATCTAGTTTTGTTCTAAGTTTACTGGGGTGTAAGTTAGTTATACTATTCGGTATACGGTGTTTCTGGATAAGAAACCCACTCGGACCTCCGGTCCTCGGGGTTTCTTATCCAGAAACACCTTTACCTCATGGTATAACTATTACTTAAAATATCGTTAATGTTAACCCTGTTTGACATTTTCATGATTTTTGTTTTTGCTTAGATGTTCAAGTTGATTATCTTATGACCATCCAATTATACTCCTGCATTTAAACAACATAAACGACACAGCATTTAAAAGTCGTATTGTGGAAAAAACAACGAATGTTCCCAACAAAGATAATTAATGATCAATAATCGATTTCTAATAGGTTTGGCTACATATGTTAAAAATTTGTTTAATGAATGATAAAATGACTGTATCCAGGCTTTGATCTTTGTCAATCTGCTATATCTCCATCCCGAACAATGTGTTAAATTGCAAGGATTGTCTTCTTTGTGCTTTTAATTGAATATAAAATGATGAGATGTGGAATAAGTTTATGCGACAAAGCTCACATAACAAGTGGCTATTTAGGAAAACATCTATTTATTTTAAACTATTTCTTTATACCTTTTTCGAAAGCAAACTAAGACCTTTTGTGACCCTCTCTCTACAGGTTGCAAATTGCGACTATAGCCTTTCGATATTTATAAACGCACTAAACTTTTAAAAGTCGACATTTATTTGGGGGTTCTATACGGGCTTTGTGTCCCTGCAAGACTGTTCACATTTCAATTATTTCAACACTTCGTATGTAACCACTGCTTAACATATGTTGTCTCGAACGATTTAGTTTAAAGTCTTGGCTATAGTGAAATGTTCATCTGCATCGACTATAAAAGAGTCACTACGTGCCATGGATCGTCAAGACCATGACAAATCACCGCTAGAGGTAGCCTCCCAAAATATCCCGCTACAATGGATCGTCAAGCCCATGACGATCACCGCTAGACCTAGCTTCCCCAGTTTTCCCAGAACAATGAATAGTCCAGCCCATGACACATCACCGCTAGAGTTAGCTTCCCCAGTTTTCCCATAACAATGGATAGTCCAGCCCATGACACATCACCGCTAGAGTTAGCTTCCCCAGTTGCCCCGGTACAATGGATTGTCCAGCCCATGACACATCATCGCTAGAGTTAGCTTCCCCAGTTGCCCCGGTACAATGGATTGTCCAGCCCATGACACATCACCGCTAGAGTTAGCTTCCCCAGTTGCCCCGGTACAATGGATTGTCCAGCCCATGACACATCACCGCTAGAGTTAGCTTCCCCAGTTGCCCCGGTACAATGGATTGTCCAGCCCATGACACATCACCGCTAGAGTTAGCTTCCCCAGTTGCCCCGGTACAATGGATTGTCCAGCCCATGACACATCACCGCTAGAGTTAGCTTCCCCAGTTGCCCCGGTACAATGGATTGTCCAGCCCATGACACATCACCGCTAGAGTTAGCTTCCCCAGTTGCCCCGGTACAATGGATTGTCCAGCCCATGACACATCACCGCTAGAGTTCAATCCAGAGTATATAAACTACTGTAAACGTACTTATTTTCGAGTGGTATTTATTTTCACGGATTTCGCGGTCACTTAATTTCCGGGAAAATAAATACCCGTGAAATTAAATACCATATTTTTTAAATAAATTATTAACATTTGTTTTCATGTAATACTTATTGGCTAGAGTGTACTCTCGATGTTGAACATGTTGAAAGTAACGGTTCTATGTGAATGACAAACATCAAAGGGATTGTTATCAAAACATCTTTACAATCGACCCAAGCTAACCTTGATTTAAATTGACATTTTTATTGTACACAACCTTTGACCTTTCCAATACACGCTAGAAGTGAATGACCCAAGCTGACCATGATCCAAATTGACACCTTTTTGTACCTGATCTTTAACCATTCAATTGTGTGGTAATCGATAACAGTTTTAAATGACAGACGGATTATAGAATTGTAGCCGGGAATTGAAGCCACAATAAATTTTGATCGTTAATTGGGCTTCTGAGTAATTAGTAAATCAATAATGCACTTCAATTTATAATTGACCAACAAACATATTTACAAATACGACATTTGAAAGAAGTTAAATTATTTACAAAAATCTATCTCTGACAGTTTTAGTTACAAGTTGCAAACATCTGCAATACCAGTCTTGACCCATCCTCGCTTAAGCTATGGGATCAGGACTTTTTCGGCATATTCAAGCATAGTAGTCTCATTTGACCAATGATTCTCTGAGTGTGTAACATTCCATTTTTTGGGGAATTTAAATGAAGGATGGCATTGTTCCGTACGTCCTTGATAGATTAACTGGGGCGGTATGAACTTGCCATTAAATGTCACTCCCAAGACAACCGTAATTTGTCGTTTGTCCTCTAACCCAGTGATAGCAACCTGCTTACTCCCCTCTTCCTCGAGGGTATAGTCACCAACAGGAATGATGTAGACATTAGTTTGGTCAAAGTTTATGATAAGGTCACTGGGTATCTTGTCCTTTTTCACTTGAGTGTCGATTGCCTTAAAAATTCAGTTTTCTGGTTTTCAAAATCCTCTGGGATCTTTCGTGCTGCTTCGGTCCCTTTTCTCAAAACATATCCGAGTCTTCGACTGAAAGATTGAGCCTATGAATTTGTAAGTTCTATGTGTCCACCATATTCACTCAACAATTGTCGATCATTTGCCATCACGATACCCTTTGCAGCAGCAATCAAAATAGCACGGTTAACTATACCACCAGTTAATGTAATCCAGCACTTCCTTATCATATTTTCCGAGCATTGTTGGCTGTCCTCTCTTAGAATTTTCCAAAGAAATTTCAGTATCAGATTCAGATGACTGAGCTTTAAGTTTAAGTAAATATCCTTTTTTGAATATCCGAATAGTTGACTCATTTATCGGTTTGTCCAACAAAAGACTAAAATGTTTTGCAGCTTTTGCTACTCCGTTCTCACATGCATATTTTGCCATTTTCAACTTCTGGTCAGTGTCATAGTGATTGTAGTCTCCCCGTCTTCGTTTTCGACTTGTTGATGCAGATATTTCTTTCTCAACGCTTTCGTTAGCTGACACAACTCGTTCTGCCTTTTCGGGCGTCGTAGCATCGCATGGATCCGGCAGATAGGGCTGCTTCGGAGGCAGATCTTTTTCTTGAGTTAACCAACGTCTCAACATTTCAACATTCAGATTTATAATGCTCAAGTAAACTTCTCATAAAACAAAACTCACAAATTGAGAATCACCCGAGGTAGAAATATCGATCTATGTTAAAGAACTTACAAATTCATAGACTCAATCAATTAATCAGTTGTCGTCAGTATTTATTTTTAATCACGAATTATTAAGAAAGTATCGTTATTTTAGGTTTACATTAACTTTAATTCATTAATCCGCGAAAACCGCGAACTTGTGTCAAATACGGAAATCGCGAAAATAAGTACCCGCGAAAATAAGTACGTTTACAGTATTTATAAACACTACACAATCAGTGCTCCAACGTCCAAGTATTAATAGTAATCACCAATACAGGCCACGTATCGAGGAAGTCAACATTCGCACTCGTCTCTGTACTAAGGGTGGAAAGAGAGTTCATCGTCTCATACGCACGATTCTAAATACAATTAGATGCAATTTCACGCACAAAGGAACTGGTGTAAATCGTGATAATTTGGTCCAGGTTTCTGATAAATGTCAGGCTGAAAATCTCATTTCTGCACTTATTACGATCAAAACCGATTCCAATGCTCTCAAGTCAACACTAAACCTGAACAATCTATTACGGGTTAAAACGACCACCACTCACTGTAAAAACACTTTATCACTAATATTGCTTAATCCAAGATCAGTGAAAAATAAAACATTATCAATCAACGATTTCATACTTGATAACGAGATAGACGTTCTAGCGTTGACGGAGACGTGGATTAGTACAGATATTGACAATAGTGTTGTATCAGAACTTATACCAAACACGCACAAAATTCATTGCATATCGAGACAAAACCAAAGAGGTGGTGAAACCGCTGTAGTGTACAAAAGCAACATTAACGTGACTTTAGTTAAAACAACGAGGTTCACACACTTTGAATTATTCGAATGTTTAATCGACTCTAAAGACCGTTGTTTTCGTCTCAGCATTGTTTACCGTCCACCTCCATCTAAATCGAACAAGTTTAAAAACTCGTCTTTTTTCGATGAATGGTCAGACTATTTAGATCGTACTGTCGTGACCACCGAAGATATGCTGATTTGCGGAGACTAATTTTCACGTGAATGACTCGAATGACTCTGACGCTCAAAAGTTCTTACATAGTCTGTCAGAACATGTTTTTCACAAAATGTCACCGGGTCGACTCATGTTCGTGGACGCACTCTTTATCTCATCATAACACGAGAGGACAGCGCTTTGATGTCCGGGTTACCAATGATACGTAATCCATGTGTATTCGACAACAAAGGTTACTCCAACAATGACCATTTTGCCATAACAACATCAATCAGCATTGAAAAACCACCCAAAAAACGAGAGCCGTTTCCTTCCGAAAGACAAAAGATATTAATCTAGACGAGTTTAAATCCGATGTTCGAAACATAGAAATTAATTCAATCTTACAATCTGCAGAAGAAATCGTCGATGTGTACAACTTGCAATTGAAATTCGTTATAGTCAGTCACGCACCGGTGCAAACTAAGCAATTTGTTTTACGACCAAACGCCGAGTGGCATAATGAAAGTCTACTTGAAGCAAAACGCGAACGTCGGAAAGCCTAGCGTCGGATGTAAAAAACGAAACTTGAAATTGATAGATTAACATATAAAGAGAAAAACTCTTTTGTCACAAAATGTTTGTTTGAATGCAAAAAGGAAAATTACTCAGGGAAAATAAGAGAGTCACAAAAGCGATCAAAAAAGGCTTCAAAAACTACCAAACAATCTCATGGGTAAATCGAGTGAAGTCATTCTACCAATGCAACTTATGAAAATAGTCTTGATATTGCTATCAAATTCAACAACTTTTTCGCCAATAAGATTGAAAAAAATCGAAATGAACTCAATTTATTGTCTCAGTCGATTAATGTCGAATCAGATTTCCTTCGTGAAGATGTCGAATTCAAAGGTGTTTCACTTTCCACGCTACAACCAGCGTCTATTGCCGAAGTTCGAAAACTTATCATCAACTCCTCGTCTACATCTTGTGAATTAGACCCGATACCTACCTTTCTTCTGAAGCAGTCCTTCGACGAAATTAATTCTACCCATTATCACAGAAATCATTATCTGCTCACTCAAATAGTCATGTGTACCGCAATCTTTTAAAAAAGGCTATCGTTAGACCACTTCTTAAAAAGCCTGGACTGGACCAGGAAGGTACGTAAGAACTATTGCCCATGCAGTATCAAACTTGTCGTTTGTCTCAAAAGCATTAGAAAAAACAGTCTCGAAAGTCATTTGCAAGCAAACTCATTATATGATGACGTATAATCAGCCTACAAGACTGTTCATTCAACTGAGACTGGCTACTACGCGTCCACCACGACCTGGCACTTGCACTTGATAAACACTGTTGCGCCATATTGTTAATGTGGGATTTGCCCGCCGCTTTCGACACGATCAATTACTCCATTCTGATCAAACGTCTTTTACACACTTTTGGAATTCATGACTCAACCCTTTCATGGTTCAGATCATATTTGAAAGGACGAACTCAAACTGTTGCAATAGACTACACCTATTCCGATTCAATTACGTGAAAATTCGGTGTTCCTCAAGGTTCCGTCTTAGGACTAAGGCTTTATTGCATGTTCTCAAAGCCCATCGGAGAAATTTGTAAAAAGCACAACATGCTCTATCACTGTTATGCGGACGATTCTCAAGTCTACTTAGTCATAGAGCCATTAGACAACTGGACTGACATCTCAACTCGTCTAGAGATTTGCATCAGTGACATAAGTTCTGGGATGAAAACAAACTTCCTAAAGCTGACTGAAGATAAAACCGAATTGATCACATTTAGTCCAAAAATCGAGCGAAGAATCTACAAAATTGTCAACTCATACTCGATGGTACAATTATAGTGACTGACACCACATGCGTACAAATTTTGGAGTTCATTTAGATAAGACACTTAGCATGGTACAACATATATCAACCGTTACGAGGTCATGTTTAATCAACTTAGAAATATTGGAAAAATTCGATCTTATATAACAGACAGTGCCTGTAAAACTCTCGTATGTTCTCTAATTGCATCAAGGCTGGACTATGGTAACGCACTTGTATATGGAATCAATTCAGCTTTACTCAATAAACTTTAAATAGTTCAAAATGCAGCGGCCCGTATGATTGCTCGACGCAGAAAATATGACCATATAATGCCAGTTCTTATAAGCTCCCGCAAGGCGGGAGCTAAATTGTCTGAGTATACGTACTATGATGCATGAAACCGGAATAGGTATAAGCTAGTCGACATATCCGCACCGAATGGCACGGAATGCAAAATTAATTTTCTAATTTTCTAACTTTGTAATTCGTATTCCTAAAATTAAAATACGTAAATATCGTATTAATATGAATATTTTGAACATTTCTAGCTATAGAGATTGCATGTTAAGATTTTTTTTAATGAAAACGCTATATAATTCATTGACGTCATAATTGTTCAAAACAAAATGACAGAAATTTGCGGGAAACTGTCATTCTAATTTTCGTGGAACAACACAAAGCGTAATGTGCATGGCAACTAAATAAATATTCTGCCGAAATATTTCTGCAGTCATAAAATTATAACCTTGTCCATGTTGTGTGTCGAACAGTAAATTATATTGTTTCGATTCTAAACTTTACATTCGAAAATGAAAGTAGAAAAGGTGTCCTCTATGACGCCCGGTTATATCGGCTATTTTAAGCATATATTATGACGTCATTTTTAGTTTGAGGAAGAAAAAAACACTTCCTCGCTCTTTTTGCAGGTGCGCTCCTTTTCAAAACCATGCAAAAGCTTGCATTTCTTGCTGCTATTAAAAAAATAAGGGGACAACCATTTGATTGTGAAAAGGGGGGGTCTGCAGTTTTGGTCGAGTCAGAAAATTTATTTTTGCGCCGTTTTGTGCCGCCGAGATTATTTATTTTCAATATACCATACTACTAGTAAAGAATCTTGGGACAGATTTTTCTCCTTTGAAGTAGAGGCCAGATTATTCATCTCCATTTTTTTTGCAGGCAAGATTATTTATTTACAAGAACTGCCACTCATCCCCGTCAGAATCAAATAGGTCATCCCCTAAAATATATCTGCGGGAGCTTATCAGGTTGAACCTGCATCATATTCATTGATATTAGATCTTCACTGGCTACCAGTAAAATTTCTTGTGTACGTATTTAAGTCACTCCAAGGAACAGCTCCTGCTTATCTCCAAGAACTTCTGACTGTATACAACCCGGCTTTTTTATTTTTATTCTTACTATACCGTATATATTTTTGTTTAATTGACGATCTTTGTATCATTGAAATTTTTAAACTCAGAAATTGTTCTTTTATCATGTTTATTCATTATTTGTTTGTTTTTGTTTTTGTGTTTTTTGTCCTTTATCTGATTTTGTTATTATACTTAAATTTTAATAATCTTTGATACTTTTTAATTTTTTAAACATTAGTTCCATTTTTACTATATATTTTTCATATTTTTATTTTGGATCTATTTCTCAAAATTGACACACAAGGAAGGCTTTGTACAAAGCTCTATGACAAACGTGATGACTTCAACTTTCCAATAGTTAACTTTCCCTTTTTGTGTAGCAACATTCCGTCCGCTCCAGCATATGGAGTTTACGTATCACAATTGATTTGTTATTCCAGAGCATGTGGGGAGTACAACGACTTCCGTGATAGAGCTACACGGCTGACAAGCAAATTGTTAACACAGGGGTACGTTGCTCCCAGGTTGTTGTCATCAATCAAGAAATTTTACGGACGACATCATGTGCTTGTAAACAAATACGGGATTTCTATCTCTCAGATGAGCACATATGTTGGTTTGACATAGAGTTTTGTAATGTCATCCTTTCCGGATTTGACCAACACTTAATCGATCTTTGGCAACGTGACGGGTGTGCTATAGCAAGGGAGGAACTGCTTACTCTTCCGGAGCACCTGAGTTCACTCTCGTTTCGACTTGAGATCGCGTTGCTGAATGCGGTTTTGTTGTTATGTGTGTGTGTGTTATATGTTGTTATGTGGTTTGTTTTGTTGTGATGATTTTTTGTCTGCCGGTTTTGTCTTTGTCTTTACGGTTTTATGATACTGACTTCCCCTTTGGTACACCTTTGCTTCTTTTACTTATTTCATGCGATTTTTACTTATTTTTAGACTTGTAAAGTATTCTTTTTAAATAGATTTTCTATGTTCGAAGGATTATGTACATTTTATTTTATAAGTTTTATTTCATGCTAGATTGTATAGCCCTTAAAGTAATTTGTTATTAGTAAGTGCACTCTATAAATACTTTAAATAATATAATAATAATAATAGAGTTAGCTTCCCAGTTGTCCCACTTCAATGGATCGTCCGTTCCATGACACATCACCGCTAGAGTTAGCTCCTAGTTGTCCCACTACAATGGATCGTCCGTTCCATGACACATCACCGCTAGAGTTAGCTGCCCCAGTTGCCCCACTACAATGGATCGTCCGTTCCATGACACATCACCGCTAGAGTTAGCTGCCCTAGTTGGCTCACTACAATGGATCGTCCGTTCCAATACACATCACCGCTAGAGTTAGCTGCCCCAGTTGCCCCACTACAATGGATCGTCCGTTCCATGACACATCACCGATATAGATAGCTTCCTCTGTTAGGGATCGTCCAGCCTATGATACATAACCGCTAGAGATCGCTTCCCTAGCTATCACGGTACAATGGATCGTCCGTTCCATGACAAATCACCGCTAGAGTTAGCTGCCCCAGTTGCCCCACTACAATGGATCGTCCGTTCCATGACACATCACCGCTATAGATAGCTTCCTTTGTTAGGGATCGTCCAGCCCATGATACATCACCGCTTTAGATAGCTTCCTCTGTAAGGGATCGTCCAGCCCATGATACATAACCGCTATAGATAGCTTCCTCTGTTAGGGATCGTCCAGCCCATGATACATAACCGCTATAGATAGTTTCCTCTGTTAGGGCTCGCCGAGCCTATCATACATAACCGCTATAGATAGCTTCCTCTATTAGGGATCGTCCAGCCCATGATACATAACCGCTAGAGATAGCTTCCTCTGTTAGGGATCGTCCAGCCCATGATACATAACCGCTATAGATAGCTTCCTCTGTTAGGGATCGTCCAGGCCATGATACATAACCGCTAAAGATAGCTTCCCCTGTTGGGGATCGTCAAGCCCATGATACATCACCGCTATAGATAGTTTCCTATGTTAGGGATCGCCGAGCCTATGATACATCACCGCTATAGATAGTTCCTATGTTAGGGATCGCTGAGCCTATGATATATAACCGCTAGAGATAGGTTCCCCAGCTATCACGGTACAATGGAACGTCCAGCCCATGATACATCACTGCTAGAGTTAGCTTCAAATATTGTCCTGGTAAACTCGATCGTCTAGCCCATCACACATCACCGCTAGAGTTAGCTTCTCCAGTTATCCCAGTATAATTGATCGTCCAGCCCATGACATATCATTGCTAGAGTAAGCTTCCCCAATTGTCCTGGCACAATTGAACGTCCACCCAATGACACATCACCGCAAGAATTAGATTCCCCAGTTATTCCGGTTCATTGGAGTAAAAGAACTGTTTCCACAACTTTGGGGTTCTGGCTGGAATTCGGAAGTCTTCGTCTAGAACGATTTTGTAATTTTCTTATAGTTTAATTATTGCAGGTAGAGTCAAATTGCATTGGTCGGTGACATTTTTGAGAGGAAACATATTTTTCTAACACATATTCCATATTCTTTCGTTTTTAATAATTTTTTAAATTTTGTAGTTATTGTTTTGAATCCCTTTCTTAGCTGTATTAATCAAGCATATTGAAAAACTGGTAAACAGTAAATCACGGTAATAACAAAACTTCCGAACTGGGATGATCAATCTCAGAAATCCAAGACAAAACAAGGCAAACATAGACCATAAAATTGAAGATTGCAATGGTCCTGACTTGGTACAGCCATTTCAAAAGAAATGGTAAGCCGAACCAGGTTTTTTGTCGCCAAACTTTACTCTTTCATTGCGTTCTTACGGCCCGGTAACACAAATCACAACACTGTTGTGAGACATATTGGATCAGAGGTGGTAATCTGAGTACAACCAACTACCACCAACAAATTGAAACAATCACAAATCATTTCATCCGTACAAAGAGTTTCCTACCAGCGGTTGATATCGATGGAGAAACTTATAAGAGACTATATTTGACGTTTTGTTATAACCTTGTTCAAAAAGCCGACCATTGAGAAAACGGTGTCGGGTAAAAAGAAGCAAAAAGGCACCAATGTGGCATCCGAGTGTAAAAAGTCCGAAAGGGCAACAACAAAACCGGTAAACACGAACAAGAACAGCACAAAGAAACACAAAACAAAAAATCAACCGAATGGAAATCAACAACGCGAACTCAAGTCGTAACAAGAGTGAACCCAGGTGCTCCGGAAGAGTAAGCTGAAAATCCGAAAAATTAGTACAAACCCTTGAATACATGTATCTATTAAGTTGTGTATTATTCATCCCAAATGCTGGTGAGGCATATTTTTACTTTCCTGATGAGGAAAAGTAATAGTTTAAAAAGTATTTATCTTCTCACTTGTCGTATATTTAAGGTCACCCCAAGAAAGTGAAGGGGCTTATGTGATATCCGAACGTCGGTTTCCCCAACCACTTTCAGAAGAATGCTTAAGGTCAATACCCGCTTACAGGCAAGTGCTGCATGAACCATATTGGTATGGTAAACGCACGTACAAATGTAGTGATGCTTAGCAAATAGCATGCTTCAGATGGTGGCTGTGACCTGTATTTTCCGAATGGATAACCACTTACAGAAGAATGATTTAAGTCAATTCCCTTACAGATTATTGTCACTTTAACTATATTGGTATGGTAGGTGCACCTAGAGATAATTGGCACAATGCATGCTTCTGATGCTGATTGCGACTTTTATTTTCTGCATGGATTACCACTTATAGAAGAATGGATTAAATCCATTCCCTATTACTGACCATGCCACATCAACAATATTGAAATAGTATATGCATCTAGTGAAGCTTAGCATGATGAGTTCTTCAGATGATGGTTCCGACCTATATTTTCTGTATTGATGACTACTTACAAAAGAAGGGTTTAAGCCCATTCTTGCATACACAAAAGTGCCACATCAACCATATTGGAATGGAAGGTGCACCTATTGATGATTAGCATGATGCATGCCACGGATGCTGGCTGTGACCGATATTTTCTGCATGGATGGCCACTTACAGAAGAATAGTAAAAGTGCAATCCCACTTACAGTTAAGTGCCACATCAATCATATGAGTATGGTAGGTGCACCAAGGGATGCTTAGCACGATACATGCTTTGTAGCTGTGACATATATTTTTCCAATCGATGACTCCTTACAGAAGAATAGTTAAGGTCCATTTCTGTTAACAGAAAAAGTGCCACATCAACAGGTGCACGTACGGATGCTAAGCAAAAAGCACGCACCAGATAGTGGATGTGACCTTTAGATGGTGGCTGTGACCTATACTTTCCAGATTGATAACCGCTTACAGAAGAATGGTTAAAGTACATTCCCGCTTAAAGACATCTGCTACATTGGTAGGTGCACCTAGTAATGCCTTTCACAATTTTGTAACATATTTTTGGCATGGATAAGCGCTTAAAACTTTAATAGGTTTTTGTCTATTCCTGCTTATCGACAATACTGCGTAACGAGGGGAGCTTCGTAATCGTTAGATGACTTTTGTTTGTCATGAGAATACAACCCAAATCAAGTTCGAGATGCAAATCCAAGAACGAAGATAAGCAAGTGATTTAGCTGCGTTTTTTTTTTAAATCTCTAACTCTGGAGGATAAATTGAAGTAATCCATCTAATAAACGAAGCGTTGTTTACAGAGCGAACATCACTTATAAATCTGAAAGTAAGATTAAAGTATCCAGCTTCTTTTATCTTTTTAAGTTCTATACGAGTTGATATAGAACTTTAGTCTCGTTACATTATAACACAAGTCGTCGAGGAGAGGGGCACAATTTGTGCCGATTGGAATGTCAACTAGTTGAAAAATCTCCCCTCCAAATGTGACAAAAATGCTTTCAATAAGAAAGTCAAGCATACTGCGAATTTGGTCCTTTGTGTAACGTCTTTATAAGATGTTTCAGAAAAACGTATAAATAACGTATAGATAATCTTAAATAAAAGCTGAGATAATCATTTTAAACAACGCATAATTCTTTAATCAAACCTGATAAATTTGACGTCGTAACGTTCAAGTCAACGTAAAAATCACTAATTAAATTCTCGATATTTCAAAAGGCTGCTTATGTATTATTTTGCTTTGCTAGAAAGATGTTTTTATTTTTTGGGATTCATGCTATAATAGTTTATCCTTTTTATAAATAATAAATTTCTCGGGAAATCGATTTATATTCGATCATTTTTTTATTTTTTTAACCACCATGATACGAACATACAATGTACGACGTCATCAAGCCGTACCGTAACGTAATACACATTTTTTGGGGTTTTTCTTATATTTGCTTTAAATACTTGTCAAAATTGTTCATTTAAATACCGTTTTTGTTTCATTATCATGCCTAATTTTATGTGTTAGCCTTGTTTTTCTATAATGAATGTTCTTTGAGAAATCGCCATTACATGTAGGTAAAACACAACCTTAAAAAAAGGCCAATAAAGTTTATTCAGTAAGGATAATATTAGCCATTTCTTTGACAAAATTTTACGAGTGTTCATTTCTTTGCAACACGGTTCATATTAATTGGAACATTTTTTTTTTATTTCAAACCGCCCTTTTTGGTGGATATGTCGACTACTAGCAGCCAGTATGTGAAACGCGTTTTTCAGGAGAGTTTGCTTAAGTAATATATGAAATCTTGTGCAAAAAATATGAGTTACATGTAGCATGAAGTAAACCGTCTGTATTTTCTGAATATTTGTTTACATCCGTTGTGGAAGATTTTATCAAAGATGAAATATACAATAGGGTTGATGACATTGTTCAGCAAATATAATCTATAGAGGCATAAACAAAGAATCTCTGATTCAGGAAGATTGTCCCAGAAATTATCAACCTTAGCCTCAATAACCATTAATACGAGTCGTGGAACGAACGAAATTATAAACACTAAAGTAATGATGCCTAACATAATGGTTATTCTATGTTTCTGTATTATTCTGGAGAACATATTCGTTGTTTTGGTTGTTTTTTAGTCTTGTTTCTTCTAGATTGGTTTTCTAACTCTTGAGTTGGACAAAATGAAACCCATCCTTTGTTATTTGTGTTTTCGATTGTTCCTTTATCCTTTTCCTTATCGTTTTGTTGGTCCAATGCAGTGTTCGAATCTTCAACTCGTCTTGTTGTATATTTAGAATTATTTTGTTGAGTAACAATTGTTATCAAATAGTCTGAATTAGGTGGAACTTCATCTATTGATTTCAAGGTTTTTCTTCTACCTTTATAGGTTGATTTATGTATCTTACGGAAGGAAGCCTGCTTAAAAACAGTTCTTAAAATAAGAACATACAGAACACATAACACTGATAGCCCTGTGACACAAAGCAGAAACTGAAATATATTGTATCCAAACAGAAATTGGTTATTAGCATTTTTGTCAAATCCACAAATGTAGAGCGTTGCATTTTTCTCGACCAAATAAGAATCAGTCGCGCCATACAAATAAAGACATGGAGATCCTGCTACGACTGATCCAAAGCTAATCGCTATCAGAATAATACGCTTTGTTTTCAAACTTATGTTTCCTGCGAAAGGCCTACAAATTTTTCTAAACCTCTGACAAGCAATCACCAAAATCATTAAACCCGAGCATATAATTGTCATCTTTATTGCAGTTCCGAAAATGCGACATGCAAGATCATTTCGGAAATCAATTGGATTGAAAGGAGTAGAGCCACGAAGGCCCCAAAATGGCCCAAAAAATCAACTTTGATATATCTGTTTGTAGTTGTTGCATAAACGTTCATTAGTCTTTATATTTCATGAATTGCAATATTTTTTCCTTCAATCATTTATCAATAAGGAGAGCAGTGAGGTAAAAAATAGACTATTTTGTGAAAAATAACAATTTGTGACAGTTTTCCTCGATTTTCATGTATAAATGATGAATATGAAATGGGCCACACTTGTCGACCAAAATTATTTTGTGATAGAAATGTGTATTATGATATTATAAATTAATTATCAAAAAATTACGATGGTCGAGGAATGTGGCCAATACTAATTTTTACGAAATATGCAGAGAAACCAGTGAAAATGTGTGAAAAATGAGGAATTTTCAAATTGATGGCCTGTTTAAAGTCTCAAGGCTAAGCCTGTGGTGTACATATTTTGCTAAATCCTACAGATATAAAAAGTTTGTTCATACCTTAACATATTTTAGTTATTTTTTTGACAAGTTATAGTAGTTGAAAAAATAGTGAAAATACCGGGCCGATTTAGGGCCTTCGTGGCTCTACTCCTTTGATACAAGATTAAAAGTAACTGCTACCAAGCAGGCTAAGAGATCAATCATCGCTAGCCAGGGTATGAAATAGCGCTCATCGGATATATTCTTTAAAACTACGGTGTAAACGTACACAACCATCCCGTTACCGACTAAGGATACAATCAGGAAAACTAAAAGCAACAGTGTGTTGGGGATCAACGCTACAACTATCTCCTGACTGAGGTTGGCCATGCTGTCTTTAGACTTGTGCACATTAGAGTTGTTCCTGTAGGTTAAATAGGAATACAAAATTACAACAACGTTCCAGACAATAAATTTGGCTACGTCTGATGCGCGTATCGTCTATCAAAGACTCATCGAAGGCGCTCTACCCAAACTATTGAATAAGCAAGAAGCAGAGGTACCAATGGGGTATCCGAATGTCAAAAGTCCGAAAGGGCAGAGACAAAACTAGTAAACACCAACAAGAACGGGACGAAAACAGACGACATGTAAAACATGGAAACACAAAATAACTGAATATCAATCAACAATGCGAACTCCAGTCGAAACAAGAGTGAACTCAAGTGCTCCGGAAGAGTAAGCACTTCCTGCTTGCTATAGCACACCCGTCGCGTTGCCAATTGTCCATTCAGCGTGTCAAATCCGGTAAAGGAAGACAAAATAAAACCCTATGACAAACCAACATCTGCACTCATCTGAGAGATCGAAATCCCATATTTGTCTATTAGTGCATGATGTCTTCAGTAATATTTCATGAGTGAAGACAGCAACCGAGGAGCAACATTACCCTGTGTGAGAAATTTTTGCGTCAGACGTGTCGCTCTGCTAAGGAAATCGATGTAAGTCCCGCACGCTCTGGAGTAACGAATCAATTGAGAAACGTTAACTCCATAAGCTGGAGCGGACGGAATGTTGCTACACAAGAAGTGGAAGTTGACGATTGGAAAGTTGAAGTCATCACGTTTGTCATAGAGCCTTGTTAAAAGTCTTCCTTGAGAGTCAATTTCGAGATGTAGATCTAAATATGAGGCAGACTTCCTAGAATCCGTTGTGTCTTTTATCTCAAGCTCCTGGGGGTATATGAAATGGAGAAAGTCACCAAATCGAGAATTGTTTAGTGAAAGGACATCATCAATATAACGGAACGTTAGGTTGAAAGAGAGAGCTAGTCTACGGTCGATTTGTCTAGAAGAGATTGTTAGAAGTCTGCTTCATATGAGTGAAAAAACAAATCAGCAAGCAAAGGTGCTAATCATCAAACACTATATGATGATGATGATGAGCATAGAAAAATTCAACCAAAAATGCCGAATCAAATTATAGCTAAGATCAGCTTTTGTCTGGTGTAGGAAGATTAAATGGCATCATTTAAAAAACAATTTCAAATAACAAATGCAAAACTAAATTTCGGACACTTACAAACTTACAAATAAATATGTGAAACAAGTGGTGGCTGTAATTTGTCTCTTAAATGACACAACAAATTCACAAACATGTGGTTTTATACAAAAACTGTCATAAACTAGTTGTGAACGTATAGGAAATTCAAAAGGCAATTATTAATATCTAAGATTAAAGAAACTAGTTGTGAACGTATAGGAAATTCAAAAGGCAATTATTAATACCTTAGATTAAAGAACAATGCTTTTGTTCACTCATAAACAGTATTTTTTCTGTCCAACTTATAGCAGCTAGTTCTGAGATTTTAAGCTTGCTTAAACCCATTAACTCTGGTCAGATTGATCTTACAGTTACTAACTAATTCCAACACCATTCTCCATTTCAAATACACCGTCATGACCGTGTATCGAAATATCCCGAAATATCCTTGTCAAAGCTTTTTGTCCTTGCCTACTATCTGTTTCTTGTTTTATGTCCAGAAATGGGCCTTTCTTTGATAGTCTAGGGAATTGTTTGAATCTTATGTATTGTATTTTTAGTCTTGGGCCAATGCAAGACAGCGAGCAGTGACCTCTGGTCATGTTGAAGACTACTGGCTGTTTTCCATTGTGATTTTTTTTAATTGCCGTTTCTTTAATGTTTGTCTATTACAGTTGTCATTCAGCGTCAAATATTATCAATAAATAAAGTATAATTGTTTAATTTATGTTTATCAACAGTTGAACATACGTACACATGGTCTTTATATTTACAATCTACTATAGCAGACAAGAACCGCTTACTCTTCTGGAGTACATGAATTAAATCTTGTTACGACCTGAGTTCACGTTGTTGATTTCCGTTTGGTTGATTTTGTGTTTCTTGTTTCTTCGTGTTGTTCTTGTTCGTGTTTATCGGTTTTGTCGTTGCCCTTTCGGACTTTTGATAATCGAATGCCTCATTGGTGCCTCTTTGCTTATTTAATTAACTTGATCAAGCTTTGGTTCCGATCCATATTGGCTGGTGTTAGTAAAACATGTATTGTGAAACTTGTTTTATGGTTTTCACGTTGACCATGTTTATCATGTTCAAATTATGTCTTGTGTTGTCAACCGTTTTGTTTCTGATGAGTCTTCATTGGAAGAAAAGCGCGCGTGAGGAATCCACTACAAGATATTTTAAGTAAACAATTTTTAAATATCATTTATAAGGAAAAAGAATTTTGTTTTAAAAAACATATATGTATAAATTAAATATTAAAGTTAAATTTACCTTCGTAGTATCCTTGTTACACAAGGAAATAGATTCCAAGTGTTTTGCACGGAAATTATATTGCAATTTGAAAATTAAAATCATTTCTACATGGTTCAAAGTAGAAAGATCGAAATAATATCAATTTGTTAAGGGTAATACATATAGTGCAATGTCGATATTAGTCAACAATATCAAAGTTAAATGAACACCACTATACACATACAATCTTCTTTTAGCGTCAAACTATATATTTTTCCCCAACTTATGAAGTTAATAACAATACAAGACGCCTTATGATTGACCACAGTTTCAATAGTAATCGTGGCGGCCATTTTAGGCCAATTCGAATCTGCTAAAAAAAGCTATATTTAGTTCCAAATTTTGCATGGTAAAGCAGTTATAAGTGGTAAATATTAATCATAAATCTATGATTTTATAATGATTGATTAGTATTTGTGATGGTTGCATTTTCTGAAAATGAAGCAGTAAAGTGGCAAAAACAGTAATTTCTGGTCACAAAAAACTGCAGAAAAACTCATGATTTCTTAACATATTCGATAGCATCGTTCTAACTACTTGAAAATCTTTTGAATATTGTCAATGAAATATTGATAGAGATCATTTACTCTTCCCTTTTGTACATAGCTAGCGTTGTCTTCGACTGCTGGTAATTGTGATATTTCACTTGTGCCTTCGTTTGTTGCGGATAGTATGTTCTTATTCGTATTTTCGGGTGTTTCCTGATCTTGTTGACTACATAAGGTTTATATCGATTTAGCAATATAGTCTTTTGAAATTAAGGCTGTTGTTTTGACTCTTTAGGTAGATTTATGCATCTAATTGAATGATGCCTGCTAAAATACAGTTATTACAAGAGTTAACACTAAAGTATGTCTTGCCTGCTGGCACCATCGGAATTCCTAATTATTCGACTATACATACATAAATTCTTGACATCTTCTGTGGATCAACTAAAATAATTCTAGATATCATAGAATATGATGGTTTAGGGTGTGCTATAGCAAGCAGGAACTGTGTACTCTTCCGGGGCACCCGAGTTCACTCTTGTTTCGACTGGAGTTCGCGTTGTTGATTGACATTCAGTTATTTTGTGTTTCCATGTTTTACATGGTGTCTGTTTTTGTCCCGTTCTTGTTGGTGTTTACTGGTTTTGTCTCTGCCCTTTCGGACTTTTGACATTCGGATTCCCCATTGGTACCTCTGCTTCTTTCATACTGTCTAAACATAAAAGACTGAACCCCAAAAATACAATATTAATAATCAATTAGTGTAGATATGAGGTCAATGTCAGATGACATGGTGACAGACCCCAAAACTCTAATTTAATTCATTGATATCCTAAAGATGCCTAGCTGTTACACTTATTGAAAGAAATTTTATTTTCACAAAAGTCTTACAAAGAGGTATAGAGCCTTTTAAAATGACCTAAGTTCACAGAGTCACTGGAGCGTACATGTAAAAATGGAGTCAGGGTCACATGGCATGGTAACAGTTGCATAGACCATAACCTGAACTGTCTGTATACTAAATACAATATGCCATGCCTAGCTATTATACTTTTCAAGCAATTTATTGTCCATAAAAGTCTTACAAAAAAGTTTCAAACCTGAAAAAAGACCTAAGTTCATAGGGTCACCGGAGCGTAAAAATGGGGTCACTCAGGGTCATACGGCAATTTAACAGTAGCGTGGGCCATAACCTATAAAACTGTATGTATATACCAAATGCAAATGTCTAGCTATAACACCTATCAAGCAATTCATTGTCCACAACAGTCTTATAAAAAGTTTACGCCGCTTTCACTGCCGGAAAATAATACATATGTCTCGCCTTCCGCGACTACTCGTCGCAAAATAAGACGTAAAGATAGCCCCATTACACAAAGCAGAAATTGAAATAAATGATAACCAAAGAAGTTAATCTGTGAGCTACTTCTCATTAGTGAAACCCCCGCTCCCCAAACTATGCCATGCATACAAGTTTAAATACTCAGTAAACAGGAAGCATGTTGCCCTAGGAACATAAAATTGCCACACAACATATGGGATTGTAAGATAAAGCTAAATGCAAAATATCATACCTCTATCTCTAGTAGTTGCTGAGAAAACTGCGACTAAAGTTTTTGTTATGGACAAACAGACGGACGGACGGACAAGGGTAAAACAATATACCCCCTCTTCATCAAACAGGGGCATAATAAAAAAACTCACAAGTACTGCTGTACTGAGATGATCACCTCAATATCCCTATTGTGTCTCACAACTATGTTGTGTTCTATGGTCATTACCGGATCCTAAGATCGCAATGGAAGAGGGAGTTTTGGCGCCATTAAACCTGGTTTAACCCATTATTTCGTTTGAAATGCCTGTACCAAGTCACGGCCATTGCGATCCACCAATTCTCCGGTATGACTGATTCGTTTTTGTCATTTTCTCTGGACTATGAGATTGATCATTCAAGTTCGGTAGTTTTGTTATTACCTTTATTTATAGACATGGTGATGACACTACAACTGATGGAATCGCTGTAGTCAATCTATAGGAATCTTGTGATTATAGGATGGCCCTCCCATTCTTGAAATATCATTGACCCCAAATGTGTATAACCTGGATAATGGACTTTAACCAAGAACTTAACCAAAGTCATTCATGCATAAAATATAGGTCACAGTGATTTAATTTCTATCGGGTGGAGTAGCCCTACCCAAGACCCATTTAGTGGTGAAATATCATTGCCCCCAACATCTAGTATCTGAGTAATGGACCTTAACCAAGAACTTAACCAAAGTGTAACAGAAATACGGACAAGGG
Source organism: Arcuatula senhousia (assembly GCA_963971305.1). Classification (NCBI taxonomy): domain Eukaryota; kingdom Metazoa; phylum Mollusca; class Bivalvia; order Mytilida; family Mytilidae; genus Arcuatula; species Arcuatula senhousia. Next base: position 57,183,168 of record OZ020310.1, read on the forward strand.
TAAAAATATATGGCCGATCTACATACGTGGTAGGGCCATAAAAATTGTTAACAGACAACAACGACGACAGACACCAAGGGATAGCAATAGCTCACATAGATTTTCGGTCCAGGTGAGCTAAAAATGGCAGTGAGATATGATTACCTACATATCATGACAAACAATACTACAAAATTTCATAAAAATCTATGCTCACGAAGTGTTCATAAACAACGTCAATTAAGTCCCATTACTCCTATAAGATTTGTCAAATCATAATGGCAGTGTAATATGATCAACTACATATCATAACAAACAATCCTACAAAATTTTAAAAAATCTGTTAAGCGGTCTCAGAGGAGTTGTCCTCACAGAGTTTTTCTATAACCTAAAATGAACAAAGTTGATAACGTCCCATAACTACTATAAAATTTGTCAAATCAAAATGGAGTACAATATGATCAACTACATATCATGACAAACATTCCTACAAAATTTCATTAAAATCCATTAAGCGGTCTCAGATGAAAGTGTGACGGATAGAAAGTTGGACCGAAGAAGACCATAAGTAGGTCGTGTTGCGGCGGGGGACAAAAAAGTGTGCTTGATGAATCTGAATAAAAAAAACTGTTCATAATTATTATTCAGCTTTTATATCATTCAGCTTTTCATCAATAAATTATCAACTCAATTTACAATATGAAATACCTATAAACAGCTTTATAATGTAGCTATTCAATCTAACTTCTAAATAAAATCTACTAGGCAAAAAAATAAACTGTTAACACAGAGATATGTCTCGCCTGTCCCAGCTGGACACTGTAAAAAAATAAAGTTAGAAATGCAAATATTTAAAGTGACTACAGCAGCGGCAATTACTCAAAAAAATATATCTGTATTGATGCAAACACAACTGTATACCAAATATCAATGATGTCCCATTACTTATTCACATAAAACAGATTAAGAAATACATTAACATTTAGCTAAATCAGTATAAAATCTCAAAGTCACTAGACCGTGACTGCAGGAGCATACAGATAAAATGTCTTTAAAATTGATCTGTACTGCTGCTAATGCAACTGCAGACCAAATATCAATCATGTACTATAACAGCTTCATGTTGAACAGACTTAAGAATAAAGGTTAACATTGGCCAATTAGTATAAAATTGCAAAGTCAGTAGACCATGACTGCAGCAGCATACAAATAAAATGCTCTTAAAACTGATCTATATTGATGCTAGTGTAACTGCATACCAAGTATCAATGGTGTACCACAACTGCTAACTGATAAACAGACGTAAGAAACAAGAGGCTCCCAGGAGCCTGAATCGCTCACCTGGTCTTGATGTCAACCCTATAAAGAACTTTGTAGAGCTAAATAAGCTGAACATTAAAGCAAGCAATAGCTTTTCTCTTTCAGCAATTGTTTCCATTCTGTAGACCAAAAACCTTCAAAATTTTATTTTAAGTGCCATCTGAACACTTTACTTTTGTTAAGAGCTTAATGAACTGAGTTTATCAGCACATGTTTTGCCAACAAACAAGAGCCCAGTTTGATGTAACTCGAATAATTCAAGCCCTTTCAGTTTTCGTATACTTCTGCAGGGAGTGAAATAACGACTGTATTATTCGGGTTAAGCTTGATGAAAATACACAGCAAGAAAAAAACAAGAGGCTCACAGGAGTCTGAATTGCTCACCTGGTCTTGATGTCAATCTTATGAAGAACTTTGTAGAGCTGAATAAGCTGAACATTTAAGCAAGCAACAGCTTTTCTCTTCCAGCAATAGTTTTCATTCTGTGGGCCAAAAACGTGTAAAATGTTATTTTTAGGGACGTCTGAACACTTTGACTCTATAGAGACTTTTGTTAAGAGCTAAATGAACTGAACATTTAAGCAAGCAACAACTTTTCTTTATCTGCTATAATAATAGTTTTCATTCTATAGGCCAAAAGCATGAATACATGTTAGTTGAGGGGCTGTAATCCCTATAATGGGGTCATCGGACGACTTCAACTCTACATATGCTTTCATAGAGCTAATTGAGCTGAACATTTAAGCAAGCAACAGCTTTTTCTCTATCTGCAATAGTTTTCATTGTATAAGCCAAAAATATGAAAAACCGCTATTTTTATGAAAATAGTGGCATGGGATGAATAACTAAAAATAAACAAGAATATGTCCAAAAGACATAATGCCCCAACTCGCAACATTTATTTTTTCTGCAATCACTAAAGCATCACTAGCTAGGTGCACCTTCCATACCAATATGGTTGCTATGGCACTTGCCAGTAAGAAGGAATGTACTTTAACCATTCTTCTATAAGTGGTCATTCATGCAGAAAATATAGGTCACAGTCAGCATCTGAAGTATACATAGTGCTTAGCATTACTAAGTGCACCTACCATACCAATATGTAATTATTTACTTCCGCTTCCGGTCCATCAAGTTGTGAAAATTTTTGCTCCGATGGTGAAATTTCTAAATTGATATAATCTTGTGTCATCACTATGGATTAATGTTTAAGTTATGTGAAATACGAACCGATTGACATTCATAAACATATATTAGTGCATATTTTGTGCCGATGCTGTACAAAAACTCTGTATTTTTGTCCGAAAAGTGATGGATGAATATTTGACTTTTGCCCGCCATATTTGAAAATTTATAAATGTGTTTGTGACTACGAACAATTCTATGTCTGTAAGAAAAATTGTCAAGGAAAGAAGGAAGATTTACTCAGAAATTAAAGGGGGAACACTTGAAAGAGACCTCGTCATCTACACCGACAGCAAAGGAAAAGAATTTCCTGACTTTTTTCCGGATTCTGTGAATCACAGAGGAAAATTCCACGTTATAAGTATAGGTGGGAACAATGTCTACAACGTAGAGAACAAGAAGAGGCTCTTCAGAAAAGTCAAATCCCTCAAAGATCCCATAGTCTTCATCTGGTTAGGAACCTGTGAGCTGACATTCAAAAAAGGGAAGTATAAATACCTTAAAGAATACCCCTATCAAAATATTGAATTTGTCCTCACAGAATACAGATATTTGAAGAGACAAATAGAAGTCAGAAATAGGGCGGCTTCAGTTTTCTTTATAGAGTGCCCATATTATTCACTAGTAAAAGCTAATGACCAATCAAAAAAACCTAGTTTCAAAAACTACGGGCAAGAGATACCCTCAAATTGTCATTAGGTCTGCTGGTAACAAAGCTAATGTAGACTGGGCTGCCAAAGTGGACTCCCAATTAAAAGCCCAAATTGATTATTTCAATGATCATCTTAGGCTAATAAAACAACCGGCAAGCTCGCCAAGAATATCGCAAGACCTCATTGCCTCAAACAAATATAAAAAAGACAAAACAACCAGATATAGGGTCAACTATGGTCTCCTGTTAGACGGTGTACACGCCAGTCCCATTCTGAGCAAGTTCTGGCTATACAAATTCATTAGAATGGCCTTAGAGGTACAGCAATGGTGTTAAGGTATATAACACCATTATATATACTGTATGTTTTAGAAAAAAACTTATCTTAAGGAAGCCTTAAAAAGTCTTCAACATACAATTATAGGGAAGCCCTATACAATATACATATACATAACACCATATAAAACCTACACTGTGTAAGTATAGTCTATAAATAGGAAAGTCCTAGACTATACCGGTTAATTATACTAGGAAAGTCCTATATCCAAATTATCCGACAATACATAGTGTAAGTGATAAATAAATAGTCAAATAGGAAATTCCTAGACTTAATCGGTCGAAAATACTGGGAAAGTCCTATATTAAATTCGCCGAAATATATTATAGTTAGCAAAACAAACCTCGCCCAGTCTATAGGAAGACCTATACACTGGGTGTATCTATAGGGTTACCCTATAAATAAAACGTATATAAAGCTAACAAAACTATGTCACAATACAAGTTAAACATAGGAGCACATCTGGCCAGTTCAACACCTATGGTTCAGAACAAAACAAGCAAAAAAAGGTTCAGAGCAGGAAGTAACACATGTCCAAAATGTGACTCTACAATAAACAATGAGAAAAACTGTATGCAATGTTGTGTATGTGAACTGAACTTTTGTATGGGTTGCACTTACATCTCACCAGCCTTAGCGTTGGCCTTAAAGGAAGACACTACACAAAATTTTAAATGGACATGCAATGTATGTAAACAAAACTTCCCGTGTATGACAGGGTTAGCCCAACAACTCACCACCATAGAAGAAAAGACAGACAAACGACTAAACAAACTAGAAAAGCAGTTTGAAAACATCGACACAAACATTGAAGCGAAGGTAAAAACTGAGATGCTACTAATGCAAACTGATTTATTAAATCACATGAAAGAGGAAATCAAAGCCTCACTACAAGATGACGTAAGAAAAGAACTGTATGAAATAGAAGACCAAAGACAAAGGGCACTCAACCTTATAGTATTCAACATTCCAGAGAGCACAAGTGCTATTCCAAATGAAAGGAAAACACACGATAAACAAAGTTTCATTGACTTATGCTCAAATATTGGAGTAGAACCACCAGATATTAAAATAACATTTAGGCTAGGAAATTTTAAACCACAAAACATAAGACCACTTAAAATCATCTTGGAAAACAAGAAACAAAGAAAAGAAATACTGGACAATGTATCCAAGTTAAAGCACCTGCCAAACACCCATCCACTAAATCGATGTATAATTGTGAAAGATTTAACACTCAGTCAACGTGATCTAAACAAAAAGAGAAGGGAAAAAACCAAAACAACAAAACCTACGTATACAAATAGTAGTGTAGAGCAAGATGTCTATAATGAGATAACCGTATGTGAAAACAGACCAGTTGCTTCTGGCATTTGTACCATCGAAAACATCGAGCTCTCTGATCATGAGCCCACACAACTATCTCAAGCCCTGCTCGAACCAATAAGCAGATTCAACACAAGCCCAATGAGAATGCTTGCTGACCTAAATTAAACTGAAGACATAGGTGATGACACAGTCATTGGTGGTATAGAAAGGTTCAACAATGGACCTAACACCACCCTAAACCGGTAGATTTTAGCCATTTTAATGTTTTTAACAACACTGTAAATAGTGCACAACTCCACGTTATGTACACAAATGCCGACAGTCTTATAAATAAGCTGGAAGAACTTCAACTTCTATTGTCAAAAGAAAACTATGATGTAGTGGCTATTACAGAGATAAACCCCAAAAACAACTCGGAAGTCTTACCAGACTCAACATGGAAACTACCAGGATACAATGCCCATACCATGAATAAGAAGGTTTTTACAGGCAGAGGGTGCATCATCTATACCAAAGAAACTCTAAAAACCTATCAAATTGGAAATACCAATAACAAATATATTGAAAACGTACAACTAGGCGTAGTATCCCAAACTGGTCACAACTTATTAATATCCTGTACATACAGAAGCCCAAGTGCCACAGACATAGAATGTATAAAAGAACTAAAGGACATTTTTTGCCAAAATAATAGAAAATATTACTACATCTTAAACATGGGGGATTTCAACTTAAAAGAGATAAACTGGCAACTGCAAACCACATCCACAAGACATGAACACATTGCAAGTAAATTTCTGGACATTGTACTAGATTCCTATCTCATCCAACACGTTAAAACCTCAACAAGATTCAGAAATGAAAATAATCCAAGTTTGCTTGACTTAATTTTTACCAATGAAGAAGGAATTATTGACACAATAAAACACAATGCTCCATTAGGCAATAGCGACCACGAAGTGCTCAGCTTCCAGCTTAATTTCAACACTGTCCGTGATGTACATGACCATACTTCTCCAAGAATGAAATACTTCAAGGGAGACTACAATTCAATAGAAAGAGACCTGTCGACAGAAAACTGGGAGGCCCTTCTAGACAATGGTGATATCGACGAGTTATGGCGCAGATTTACCGATAAAACATCAAATACTTGTCAGAAAAACATACCGGTGTGTAAATCTAGACCAAAAAAGTATGATACACCTTGGATGGATAAGGATACCCTCACAGCAATAAGAGAAAAAAGGAAGAAATGGAATAAGTATAAAAATTGCAGAAGTCCTCAGAATAAAGAAATGTACGACTTAGCCTAAGCTGAATCGGCGAAAAAAGTCAAGGAGGCCCACTTGAAGTATGAAAGAGAGGTAGCATTAAAATGCAAAGATGACAACAAACTGTTCTGGAAATATGTCCAATCTAAAACCAAGGTCAAAGAAAATATCCAATGTATTATAGACAAAGAAGGCCACATACATGTAGAAAATGGAAAAAAGGCAGAACTCTTAAATAACTTCTTCCACAGCGTCTTTACAAATGAACCTGCCCATGACACACTGCCAATCTTCAATCTAAAAACAGAGATAAAATTAGACAATATACATTTTGAGGAAAGCATAGTACTAAAACATCTCAAATCCATCAAAGAATCCAAATCGCAGGGCGCAGATGGAATGCACCCAAAATTCTTAAAAGAAACCTCCAACAGCATAGCCAAACCAGTGACCAAACTATTTGAAAAACCTATGGAACAAGGAAAGTTACCAAAAGACTGGAAAATCGCAAATGTTACACCAATACACAAAAAAGGACCAAGAAGTGATGTTGCAAACTACAGACCAATAAGTCTCACCTCAATAATATGCAAAACTATGGAAAGAACTATAAGAGATAAGATCATGGAGCATATGGAGGAAAATAATCTTTTCAGTAAACACCAGCATGGTTTCAGAAAGGGCCGCTCTTGTATCACACAACTGATTGAGGTACTAGACAAGTGGACAGAGGATTTAGATAACCAGAACAAGATAGACGTTGTATACCTAGACTTTCAAAAAGCTTTTGATACTGTACCGCACAGAAGGCTAATAAAAAAGCTTGAGGGATATGGTATAGCAGGCAATTTGCTCAGTTGGATACAGGACTTCCTGAGTGATAGAAAACAAAGGGTCACACTAAACGGTGCTCAATCAAACTGGTCACCTGTAACAAGTGGTATACCTCAAGGAAGTGTTTTAGGTCCAATACTTTTCACCATATACATAAACGACCTACCAGATACAATCGAAAACATAGCCAAACTATTTGCGGACGATACCAAGGTATATGCAAACTCAAACACACAAGAAAATATAGAAAGTCTTCAAAACGACATAAGCAAACTCGAAAACTGGTCAGATGAATGGCTCCTAAAATTTAATACGGCAAAGTGTAAACACATGCACTTTGGTACTGAATCTGAGGCAAAATATGCAATGTCAGAAAATCATATCGAAACAGTAAATAGTGAAAGAGATCTGGGGATTATTATCGACAATAAACTGAACTTCCAAGAACATATAAACACCCAAGTCAAGAAAGCCAACCAAAAACTAGGAATAATAAACAGGACCTTCCAACACTTAGATAAAGAAATGTTCATCTCATTATACAAAGGCCTAGTTAGACCACACCTAGAATATGGAAGTAATGTATGGTCCGTCATAAATAAAAGAGAAGCCATATCCATCGAAAATGTTCAACGCAGGGCAACTAAACTAGTTAAGGACATTAACCATCTCAGCTATGGATACAGACTGAAAACTCTAGGATTACCATCATTACAATATAGGAGAGCCAGATCGGATATGGTGGAAACTTTCAAAATCATGGAAAATATAGATAAAGTCGACAATAAAGACAAAATGTTCCCCCTTAATAGAACAACAAGAGGTCACAAATACAAAATCTACAAAAAGTACAACAGAACAAATGTACGCAAATTCAGCTTCACACAAAGAGTAGTCGACACTTGGAACTCTCTACCCGCAACTGTAATCGAAACAGGCACTGTAAATAGTTTTAAAAGTGCACTTAACAAACATTGGAAGAACTTTCCAATAAAATTTGTACCAGATTTTTATGGACCGGAAGCTGGCACAACAAACGACCAGTGGCGTAGCTTGCCTTTTTTAAAAGTGAGGCAAAACCGGCAAGGGGTCTGGGGACCGCCAAAGGTCCCCAGTGGGTCCAGGGCAAAGCCCTGGTAGGGGGTCCAGGGGGGCGAAGCCCCCCGGCCGAAAACGATTATTAGCTATTTGGAGGCCACAGAATGCTTCTCCTAACCATATAAAATATGTATCAAAGTCAAACTGGGTCTTGTTTTTTTTTTAACTGAACAAGTGTCTAAAGAAAGCATTCATTATATTATCTACATTGAAATTCGAAATCGTTTAAACTCTAAGGTTTTTCCTATCCCAGGCCTGGCATAGGATGATCTAAAAATTTGGATAGCAGTTGAGTATTTTTTGGTTATATATATACTCTTCATATTCATGAGTTTCTGACAATTCGAAATTTGAATGACATAACTTTTTTTTAATCCGATGCTCACAACTTTGACATTCGTTTTGTGTCGACTAGTTTATAAACTGCGTTTTGTGTTTAAGCCATGCCCCTGCTATGTGTGGTAGCGCGAGTGAGTTGGTGTTTTATGCAACACTACATAGGGCGATGAAATGAAGAGAGTGATAAAATGAACATGAAATGATGATGAGAAATATGGGGTTTAGTGGAAAACACAGGACTAGTACATTTCGAAGTCCACAGAAAAGGGGGAGAGATGAGAAGGGGCGAAAAAATTAGCCTATTTGGTGCAATACTTGACGGTCCACAAAGAGATCTTCACGTGCATGAAGCGTGCATGGCACTCTCCACACACGTTGGACCACTATGGTCAGCGGTCAAGGTGGTGAACCTGACAATCCCCGCTGACGAGGACCTTCTATTTCAGCCACCTAGGGTACACACTTGGTCGCTCTATGGGCTGAGCACTAACCCGATGTCAGAATTCCAAGCCGACCCTTTGTCGCCTCTTACAACATGTTAGGCTCTGTTGCGGGCCTATTCGCCACCCAGGCTCCCCACGGGACGAGTATGATAGAACGGTACTTTGTTTTACTATTTGATGTTTCTTGTAAATACCGAGATCGCATAGATTTAGATGGCTGAACATGTTACTGGTTCTAGGTGTTAAAATACAAACTTTCTCATTTAGTCACAGCTTTGTATAAGCAATTTCAATCACTACTCAACTACTAGTATATACTTATCTGCAGATGGGTCGACCGTAGGTTCTCTTCTTGTAATATTAAGTCATTTATAATTTCCTATTCGTTGGGTATCAAATTTCGTGGATGAAGGCTACCCACGAAAACCACGAAAATTGATACCCCACGAATAATAATGAAACCACAGTATATACTTATCTGCAGATGGGTCGACCGTAGGTTCTCTTCTTGTAATATTAAGTCATTTTAAAGCAAGAAAAGTATTATAGTGAAACATGTTACCGACAAATCAAAGAAAAAAGTAAGCCAACCGAAAGTAACTTTCTATTACAATGATTGAACACGATAGTGCTGGTGAATGGACCTTTGTTCCTTAGCTCAACATGCTTACATCCTTAGGCTATGATTTCTTTAATGAAATGTATATTTTAATTTCGATTAGCTAAAATTGTTCCTCTTTTGGTACTAAAAGCCGCGCAAAAAATTGCAGCAGTATGTTTTACGTAACAAACATCCATATACTATTTATAAGGTTGGTGGATCGTAGTAGATGGGAAGTAGAACCAAGACCTGTGTGTTTTAGACGTTACAATTTTTTTTTTTAATAAACTTGAATTCTTCAATTTTGATTGACATTATGGATTTGTTATATCCTTGAAAGCTTTGAAAGCAAGAGCACATGTAAACTTCCAAATAATAAAACGAGCTTTTAGAAGGGAATAGAGAAATGTACTATTATTGAGAAGATTAATAAAGATTAAAATACTGAGTGATAAGCACGCATTCGCTTCGACGACACAAAAAGCTTTCCTGTATCTGTCTCTTCCTTTTTCAGTTCAGTTTGTTTTTTATGTTTACGATCATTTTTTTTTTTGACGAAAAAAAAGTGAGGCAACTGCCTCATTGCCTCAATGGAAGCTACGCCACTGAACGACATTATTGAAACGGATCAGAGAGGCGACATGCCTAATTGAAGATCTCAAGGACAAGGTAAAGGTAAGGTAAATATAGTTGATGTGGCACACGTCAGTAAGTAAGAATGGACTTTAACCATTACTCTGAAAGAGTTCATCCATGCGGAAAATATAGGTCACATCCAGCTTCTGAAGTATGCATTGTGCTAAGCATCACTAGCTGCACCTACCATCCCAATATGGTTGCTATGGCACTTGTCAGTAAGTGGTAATGGACTTAAACCATTATTCTGTAAAAGTTCATCCATGCGGAAAATGTAAGTCACAGTCATCATCTGAAGCATGCATTATGCTTTGCATTACTAGGTGCACCTACCATACCAATATGGTTGCTATGGCACTTGTCAGTAAAAAGGAATGGACTTAAACCATTTTTTTATAAGAGGTCATTCATGCGAACAATATAGGTTACAGCCAGCATCCGAAGCATGTATTGTGCTTAGCATCACTAGGTGCACCTACAATACAAATATGGTTGATGTGGCGCTTGTCAGTAAGTAGGAATAGACTTTAACCATTCTTCTGTAAGTGCTCGTTCATGCAAAAAATATAGGTCACATCCAGCATCCGAAGCATGCATTGCGCTTGGCATCAATTGGTGCACCTTCCATACCAATATGATTGATGTGGCATTTTTCAGTAAGTGGGAATTTGGAAATATGGGGTTTTGGGACAGACAAACAGACAAACGGACGAAAGGACGAACAGACATGAACAATATATGCCCCCCTACTTTCGTAGATGGGCATAAAAATGTCTGCAATTTAAGGGAGCTGCATGGACAGAAAATGTGACTGGTAGATGGACGAACAATATAACTTATATTTCAAATAAGGAATAATCACCTACTAATACTAGTAGTACCCTATCAGTGTGTAAAGTTTCAGCAACATCCGTTCAGTAGTATCAGAGGAGTTGCACCCACAAAACGTTTGAGTTAAAGTCCCATTTTTTCGGACTGAAAAATCACAAATTTGTAATTAACTGGAAAACCGTAAATATTGCTTCATTTTTTTTCCATATTATTAAAGAGCACCTTTTGCTCTATCAGCCTACAAGATTTCAGAACCCTGTGAACCTACTAGGTAACCGAGATATTGAATGTCCTATATTTTGACCTTTCTTCCCCGTTTCAATGCAAACGGTCATTTTGAAAATTTCAAATATGTGATGATCACCTACTAATAGTACCCTATCAGTGTGTAAAGTTTCAGCAACATCCATTCAGTAGTATCAGAGGAGTTGCACCCACAAAAAACATGTTGGACGGACAGACGGACAGAGACCATTACTAGGTCCCTCCGACGTGTTGCGGCAGGGGACAAAAAGATGTATATTTGTTTGTTTTGTATATTCTTAAATTAAAAATTTCAAACAGTTCATTTGCTTTTAATTGTATATTCTTAAATTAAAAATTTCAAACAGTTCATTTGCTTTTAATTGTATATTCTTAAATTAAAAATTTCAAACGGTTCAGTCGCTTTAAAGGAATTTTTCAAACCCGAAAATATTGTAACACATATTCATTTTGATAAGGTTGGTTTTCATCTGATGCTGCTAGTAAATGTAAGAGATACATGAATATATTATCAGTTTATTTGTCTTAATAAATATAATATGGACTAAAACGTTCCAGTTTTCAATTTTTACATGACTACACATAATTTGCTTTTTAAAAATTCTATATTGGTTGGCAACACAAATAGTCATATTATGTTCATAGATGCAAAACATGTATAGAGATGTGTTTTATAGACTTTCAAAAGTATATGAAAGAGGGGGTGGACAGGAGGGCGGGAGCCAAAGAGTGGAAGGGGAGGGAACCATAAGTTATATGAGAGAGAGCAGGAGTGACAGGGTCGGGAATAAATTGAATTAAGGGAGGTATGGAGATCCATGAAAATATGTTAAAAACATTTCAGATTTCATTTAACAGGATGTAGGTGAGCGACAAACCTGTTATCTAATCCCACATTATGAAAGCCCATGCTTTTGCTGTATACCAAATATCAAGAGGCTGTGATAAGTAGTTGCAGAGATATTATTGACTATTTATGTCAAAAATTAACTTAGTCAGTACACAGGAAGTAGATGAACAACAGACCTAAACAAAAATCCAACAGTAGGGGACATCATGCTGATGCTGCATACAAAATGTAATTGGTTGTTATTAGTACATGTATTTGCTGAGAAAAATGTTACAAAAATGTTTTCCTCAACTGCCTCCAGACATTCACAATTTTTACTCTGATTTTAATTTTCAAATTATTAATTTTCCTAATCTACAGAGCAATATACCTACTTCTCCTGCATACGTTGTTTATATTTCACAACTTATTCGATATGCCAGAGCTTGCACACATTTCACAGATTTTTTTATCAGACACCGATTTCTTCGTGACTGACTTTTGGAGCAGGGCTATAAGAAAATACGTCTCATACGATCACTAAAAAAATTCTTTCTTTGTTATCAGCCACTAGTAGAAAAGTTCAAAATTGAGTTAAAAGATATGGTAATTAATTGTTTTAATTAGTGTTTGACTGGTCTTTTGTACTGAGATGATCACCTCAATATCCCTATTGTGTCTCACAACTATGTTGTGTTCCATGGTCATTACCAGATCCTAAGATTGCAATGGAAGAGGGAGGTTTGACGCCAAAAAACCTGGTTTAACCCACCATTTCGTTTGAAATGCCTGTACCAAGTCAGGACCATTGCGATCCACCAATTCTTCGGTGTGGCTGATTCGTTTTTGTCATTTTCTCTGGACTGTGAGATTGATCGTTCAAGTTCGGTAGTTTTGTTATTACCTTTATTTTCAATATGTGAAGTCTGGCCCAAAATGAATGCCACATGTTTATGAATATTTTGTTGAATTCTAACATTTATACTACTGCAAAATAAAAAAAATTAATATGCACATGGGTGCAAAAGCCGAGTTATTAACCAAAACTTTCCTTGTCTTCATTTTAAAAACCCCTTCCAATCACGCATGAAAAATTTTGTAAATTCAACCGTCCATATACAATGTAGTTTGCAACATTATGCCAAAACTTTAATAAAGTTGATTGAGAACTTTTGGAGTAATTGTCCTGAAACCATGTTTTTCTGCTGCTCTGCCCTTGATCCTTGAACAAAATAACCCCAAAATCATTAGGATTTCTACTCTTATAATTGGTAACAACATTACAAAGTTTCATTAAAATCTGTTGACAACTTTTTGATTAATTGACCAGAAACTGCTTTTTTAAGTAACTTTCAAATGTTTTTCTGTCGCTGTGACCTTGACCTTGAATGGATTTACCCAAAATCAATAGGGTTCCTCTTCTTATGGTATGTAACAATATCCTAAAGTTTCATTAAAATCAGTTGAAAACTTTTTGAGTTATGGTCTGGAAACCACTAATTCAAGAAATTTTCTAACCTTTTTCTGTCGCTGTGACCTTGACCTTGAACAGATTTACCCCAAAATCAATAGGGTTCCTCCTCTTATGGTATATAACAATATCCCAAAGTTTCATTAAAATCGGTTCACAACTTTTTGAGTTATGGTCCGGAAACCAATTGTTGACGCCTGCACGCCCGCCCAGCCGCCCGCCATCATCATCACAATAGCCGAGTTCAACTTCGTTGCAACTCGGCTAAAAAAAAACTTTGCAGAGCGCAGCATGATACGACCGCAACATGTTGTACCCTGTACGTTTTTATAATAGGCCCAATATGGATAGTCAATTGCTCTGGACACATGCAGCCCATGGTGGACCAACAAAGGTTTTTGACACATGCAGCTTTTGGTGGACTTTCCACTTACACAAAAGGATTTTTTTTTTCCAAAGGAAATCAAAATTAGACAACAAATTTTCCATTTGGTCCCTAATTACATAATAGGGGAAAAAAGGGGGTTGCAAAAATTAATTCTCAATTTTGTATCTACTATTTGACAAGAACAAACATGCAAAAAATTTTTTCAAAATTGGATCAAAGGTAAAAAAGTCTCGATTTTGGTCCCTTTTGGCCCCTAATTACATAATAAGGGGAAAAAAGGGGGGTCGCAAAAATTGATTCTCAATTTGGTATCGCTATTTGACAAGAACAAACATGCAAAAAATTTTTCAAAATTGGACCACTAATATAAAAGATTCGATTTTGGCCCCTTTTGGCTCCTAATTACATACATGTAACAGGAAAAAAGGGGGCCCGCAAAAGCTCATCAGGTTCATTCTTTTTTGTAAGAACATTCTTCACTTATTTCATAGCAATAAGCCAACTAAAAACAAAATTATCATGATTATGGTGAAAACAATAAAATATTTGAATTTTTTGCCCCTTTTGGGCCCCTAGTTTTGAAACAACAAAAGGGGGGACCCCCAAAATCAATCCCATTCACCCTTTAATAGTAAGGACCATTATTGTCAAAGTACAAAGCAATCGGATGACTAAAACTAAAGTTATCGTGGCAATAAACATAAAAGTAGCATTTTGGCCCCTTTTTGGCCTCTAATTTCAAAACCAAAACAGGTGGGGCCCCCAAAATCAATCCCATCCATCCTTTAATAGTAAGGAATATCATTGTGAAATTTCATTGCATTCTGACTACTAGAACTAAAGTTATCATGTATACACTAAAGTTAACAGACAACGACGATGACGACAACGACAACGACGACAGCATCATACCATTATATGTCCGCAAATTTTTTGTGGTCGTATAAAAAATTATCTACTGCGGTGTAAACATACGTTTGAGAAATTAAAATCTTTAATTCTCCTTTTAAGAATCTAATGGACTGTTGGTACACAAAAATGAAAATAACATTTTGTCACTGGTTGAATTTCCATTGTTTATCACCATATTTTAACCTAAAATCACAACTTTTCGTTGTACACTGTAAGAAATATTATTCAGAATGCATTAAAAAATTCTAAAACAGTGAATAGAGCTTAATTCAAACTGCATTAGCTGCAGGTCATAATACAAATACATAGTAGATACTGATAGCAACTATTCAATTTTCCTATGTACATAGTTCAATTAATTTGTTCACATGTTTGCAGCTTAACATTGCTTAGTTGTGTGAACAATTCTTCAAGTTGAGATCTTTTTCTTCCTTTTTCATCAGATCTTAATGCTAAACATTTCTTAGCTGTGTGAAAGATTCTACAAGCTGGTCTCTTTCTTCCTTTTTAATTAGATCTTGGGGCTAAACACTGCTTAGCCGTGTGAAAGATTCTACAAGTTGACCTCTATTTTCCTTTTCATCAGATATTGAGGCTAAATATTGCTGAGCCGTGTGAAAGATTCTACAAGCTCGTCTCTTTCTTCCTTTTTCATAAGATCTTGGGGCTAAACATTGCTTAGCCGTGTGAAATCTTCTAAAAGCTCGTCTCTTTCTTCCTTTTTCAGCAGATCTAGAGGCTTTGAGTAGTAAATATTTGCTTTATAAGTTATGTCCCCTTGTTCTTTAATCTGTTGTAAATGATGTCTATGAATTTTCATGAGAGTAAAAATTACCTGCAAATATATATCATGTATGTTGAGCATATGAAATCTTTGAATCTGTCAACAAAAGCAATTAATATGTTTTATTTTCATAAAATCATGAACATCATGAAAATAGATCAGTCAACAACAATTGATTAAAAACTATTTAAATACTGTATATTTTTCGTGGATTTCACAAGGAACAAAAATTGGAGAAAACAAATCTTTGCATATAAACCTATTTTTATAGTAATTAATCTCTTTATTTTCTATTAATTGTTTTTATGACAAATCATGAAAATAATTATCTGCGAAATAGCCATATGACACTAAAAAGCAAAATATTGTTGTTGCAAAAATAAATTTGTTTACAGTATTGTTTTTATTTATCTAAAACAATAAATGTTAATCATTTTCGATGGTCACAAAAAAAAAATATTCTGCAATAACTAGTGGGAAAATACTCATTAATTGCTATTTTGGCTTTATTGGTTTCAATTGTGTATCCAAAGACGCCTACACACTAACTATCAAAATCACTTCAATGAAATGAAAGATTCTGAAGGTTGGAGTAAAAATTGAGACGGCAATGTTAGTGCGTCATTCAGTAACCATCAAACCCAGAAGCTTGAGCAAATAATTATCAACTATGTTGTCAACCATTACCAATCAAATTGTACAATATGAAGCAGATTGGTTATGTTAAAGTGTCAAACAGCACAGATGTTGGTTTCATTTAATATTGGTTGTGTCGCGTACATGTATTCCACATCTCTTTATCGCCTATTGATATAGAGTTTGGTGATGTCGTCCTTTCAGGATTCGACCAACACTAAATCAATCTTTGACAATGTGACGGGTGTGCTTTAGCAAGCAGGAACTGCTTACTCTTCCGCACATGAGTTCACTCTTGATTCCACTTTAGTTCAGGTTGCTAAATGTGGATTGTTTGTTATGTGCGTTTTTTGTTTGTTGTGTGGTTTGTTTTGTTGTGATTAATTTCTTTGTCTTTTCGGTATAATGATTTTTGATTACCCCTTTGGTACACCTTTGCTTCTTACATTGTAATTCTGAGAATTTATTTTAAACAAAGATAATGATAATCATCAAAATACTTATTAAGTAAGTAATTAACAAGTAATACTGTGAGCGAGCTCACAAAAGGATACCCCCCGCTTCATATTGGACTCTGTACTGTAAAAGAAAAATCTCAAGTCCAGTTATCTCCCCTTGATGATAAACGAGAGCAATACAAATTCTTCATGCACATCTACAGATGATGTTCTATCTTCATGTAAAGTTTCAACAAAATCCATCCAACGTTTTAAGAGGAGTTGCGCTTACGAGGTTTCCCATTGAATAATGTATTTAAAAAGTCAAAGTCCAATCATCTCCCCTGAATGATGTCTGATTGTGATGAAAATTCTCCATGCACATCTACATATGATGTTCTTCCTTTAGGTAAAGTTTCATCAAAATCCTTCAAGCGTTTTAGGAGGAGAAGCGCTTACGAGGTTTCCCATTGTATAATGTATTTAAAAAGTCTAAGTCCAATTATCTCCCCTGAATGATGTCTGATTGCGATGAAAATTCCTCATGCACATCTACATATGATGTACTTCCTTCATGTAAAGTTTCATCAAAATCCTTTGAGCGGTTTAGGAGGAGTTGCGCTTACGAGGTCTCCCATTGAATAATGTATTTAAAAAGTCTAAGTCCAATTATCTCCCTTGAATGATATCCAAGAGCAATGAAAATTCTTCATGCACATCTACATATGATGTACTTCCTTTAGGTAAAGTTTCATGAAAATCCTTCAAGCGGTTTAGGAGGAGAAGCGCTTACGAGTTATGTGGACAGACGGACGGACAGACAGACAGACAGACAGAAAGGGTGTTTCCTATATACCCCCCCAAACTTTGTTTGCGGGGGGTATAATGAAGCATTTTACCTCAGATCCAATAACAATCATCCCTGGCAGATATATCTGAATTGTGTTACTGGAATCTGTATTACAATAGAGTTGTCTGTGAATCAAAAGATCACCACCATGTTGAGCCAGAATGTCGGTATGAACTTTGGTGTAAATCTGAGGTGGGTCACCAGCTTCAACTGAGGATTTCATATGCTGTGCAGCCTTTTCTACAACATTTGACTTGGAACGATGTAAATTCTTGACCTATAACATTGAAAAATAAACCACATTTATCACAATAAAATTAAACCAGCTTCAATAATATTTAAATAGACACAAGAAAATGTTTCATGTTAGAAACAAAATTATAACATTATAGTTATTGGATTTGTAACAAAATTGTCATTCCACATAGACTTCTCCAATATAATTCACAGTATAAGAAAGCAGGAGGAAGAAGTCTGTTGCACCAAACTAGAGGCTTTTGTTAGCCTGCTTCGCTCACCTCGAAATGTGCATATTAAAGAAGAGTTAACACTAAAGTATGTCTCTCCTGCCAGCACTATTAAAAACATTAATTCTTTGTTACTTCCACTATATTTTGAATTTATAAGGATTTTCAATTTCAGAGATCTAAAGGTGCTTATATAACTTAAACATTACTAATGTATACAATAAAAATTATCAGTCACTCAACCAGAAAATCAAGGTCAAGGTCAAAAGATGGGGATGCAACTGTGCTAAGATACTACTGGGGCTTATGCAATTTAGGTTTCATTTACCTAGGATTAATAGTATTTGAGATATGGAGGTGCTCCCAAAACCTTACAGTTGCTAATATACATTTGTACATTGAAAATTGTCAAAGTCACTCAACCAGAAAATCAAGGTCAAGGTTAATAGATGGGGTCTAATGTAGCTTTGCTAAGCTACTACTGGGGCATATGCAAGTTCTTGAGATATGGAGGTGCTCATAAAACCTTAACACAAAAGTTAACACCAACGCATTCCTCATTGACGGCATTGCCGAAAGTTAAGTAAAACTTATATCCCGCTCTGCTTCACAGGCCAGACAAAAATTACCAATTCAGGGGCAGAAACCCAACAACCAGTTTGATTCATCTAAAACATTCAGGAAAACAAAAATTCAGGGAAAACAAAACCATTTAAAGTGATTTCTGTAATTAACTTAAATGGCTGCCTTCCATGGAAGAGTCTTTTCTACGTTTTCTATGATCTAATACCCCTATAAAGTGTAATCTGGCAACTTTTAAAGCTGAAGGTTTAAGCAAGCAATGTTCGGCTTTTGTCTATCTGCAATAGTTTTCATTCTAAAAAGGCTAATCACAAGAGAAGACATTATTTTCTTACCTACAACATGTACAAATGGCCATAACCCTATAATGAATCATCTGACAACTTCAACTCAATGAATACACTGATTTTCTCAATCTCTAATAATTTTAGATTTTCAGGCCAAAAACGGTAGTTTGACCCCCTGGTCTCTTATATAATTATCAGCAATTGTGGCCATGCTTGTTTTGTTAATTGTTGTTTGAGTCAAGACATGACACCCTAAGGATCAACCATAACAAGTTTCATTGAATTCTATTCAGTCATGTCAGTAGTTTCAGAGGAGAAGATTTTTGAAAAATTGTTAAAATAGTCAATGACGTATGCAAAGTGATGGCAATAGCTTACATGGACCTTTGGTACAGGTAAGCTTAACAATGACAAATCCTTTTAGTCCAAGTATGATGATGGTATTGAACATTGTTGAATGTAAAAACAGGCAAAATTGAGAATTAAAGACTTTATCATGTTTGTTTAATACATAATTTATATAAAACTATACCTGAGCTATAGATACCACATAAGTTGTACTACCCCTTGCTGAAAATGTACTCCTCCGACATCTTTCTGGAATCATAACAAGGTCAGCCTCTGATGTAACTGATATATTCTGTAATGTCATCGTGGTTTTCTTGGCTGAACCTGGCCTAAAGTTGAATAAAAAATTGTCAAACAAAAGGGCTGTTCTATTAAAACATATGAGGTAACCAGGGAAGGCACTTATTATAATAACCTATGGGCGGGTGTGTTTTTTTTTCACGACACATACATGTAATAACAGTGCTTTTTTAAAAAAGGACAAGATATGATAAGAGCCCAATTTTGAAATTATTAAAATGAGCTAAAAGTATAAGATGTATACTTTAGATTAGTCTAACTTTACTATATCAGCATTATTTTGTTTAAAGTGATCCATTATGATGTTAAAATAGTTACCCAAAGTGGCTTTAAAATCGTGATTTGATGAAAAACTGCAAAAAAACCTGCAATTTTGATGTGGTTTTCATTAAATTTAACTATGAGCCACACAAAGTACCACTACAATAATTTATGTAGATAATCATTTTTAATATAGAAACAAACCACAAAAATATCTTTGTGGTACTCTGTGTGGCTCATAGTTCTATTTACCAAAACTACTCAAAATTTGCATGATTTTAACGATTTTTCACAAAAATGTCTTTTTCACATAATTTGATGACGTCACTGTGACGTAATAAACAAGATTTAGTTAAAAATTATGTTATTTTACTATACCTTGTTTATCTAAGAACTGATCTAGAATAATTCAACCTTAGTTCAATCATTTTTTTAAAAAATGGTAAATTAGGGGGCCAAATGTAGTACTAACTTATCTTGTCCTTTGCTTCTATGATTGGTTAAATTCAAAAGTGCCTTACCTGGGTACCATATATATTTTTATGGAACAGCCCTAATGAGTTTATCATACATTTGTACAATACACAATACAATTTATCGACTGCAATTGCCATTAATTATCTAAATATATGATCAGACTAAGAGTATACAAGCTTGTACATGAGCTCAAACAACACGTCCTGTGTTTTGGCTGTGTTTAGAAAACAAATATCCTAGACTCTGTGTAAGAGTATACAAGAGTTGGTAAACAAGAAGTTGATGTGTGATTGGTCTACTACATGTAAAAGAAAAGAGTTTCAATGGCCGCTGTGTTGCAAATGTTTTAGGCCAAAAAACACAAAGTTGTGTGACCCTACCTACATGTGTTGTGTGACCCTACCTACCATACCTACATGTGTAATTCCAAGTGTTTTGCCTACTTTATAACAAAGATCTTTGAAGTCTGAAACTTGTCTCCATTACTCCAATGTAAAAAAATCCTACCTTCGATGTACCCTACCTGTCTAAATTTTACCATGTTATCCAAAAACACACATTTTTTGCAGTCTTCTCTTTCCATTGCAATAACTAGAATTTTTTAAATTAATATCTTAAAGACATAGAACCTATCATTTTGGCAATTTTAAAAAAAATACTAAAATTCACACTATTTGAAGAATACATTGTAAAACCTTTGAAGAAACTGTTAAATTTTCAAAAAACCTGCCAAAAAGTATTCTTTTCGACGGAAAACTGATGAAAAAAACGCAGCGTCAAAAAAGAGGACAAACTAATTATAGAATGTAAACACTTGCGGGTACTGGTAAACTGAGAAACAAAAAGTAATCAAACGAAACGGAGCTGCACAAAAACGATATAGGTAAAGAAGGAAACGTCAACAGTAAAATTAGTAACCGAAATCTGTATTAAGAAAGGAAACGAAATCAAGCAAAACTGGTAAAAAGGAAAATTGAATCGATTTTAGCCGACACCAGTCGTTTATCTTTATTTACCGATTTCGTTTTCTCTTTGCCTCGTTTGGTTACATTTCGTTTCTCAGTTTAACAGTGCCCAGTTTACCAAATGTAAATATTTATGCTGGACAATAGTTAATCAAAGTGAATAATAAAAATAAGATTATTTTATAGAAAACTGCAAAACATTGAGTTTTTATGTTGGTAAAGGTAAGTTTTAGATAGTATATTTTTAATATATGTACTTTTTATTCAATGTAAAAAATTGCGAAATTGATAGGTTCTATGTCTTTAAGAGATATGAAAGCTTAAGAGCAAATGCAATTCTATTTCCAATATACATGTACATGATGTACATGGAATAAGAAATACATCCCAAAGGAGCATACCTCTTCTAAAAGGTTACTGATTAGCACTGATATATCATACTTGTTCAAGACACTTAGTAGAGTGACGAAACAAGAACAAGTTGTTTAGTTTTTGAGATTAAATGACCCGCATGTCACATGGAATTTAAAGAAGAATCCTGACTATGATTATTGCAGAAACATAAAAATAGGGCATCTAATGGGACATTTAATGGTACCCTGCCACGATATTCATCAATAGTTAAATATATATATATTTGTATACTATATTATACTATTAATCTATATAGAGACAGAATAGAAATGAGTTATCTTTCTTAAGACTAGAAAATTTCATCATTTTCAAATGTTTACAAAGTTGCAAATCTTCAATAACATTTTTCCAATTATCCTGAAAATTGGACTTGACCTGTCATTGCCTGAATTTCATTGTACTTAACAGCTGTGTAAAATATCATTTAAATCCTTAGACCCAGACTGACTGACAGACAAACACCAAAATAAACTGAGGGTATCACATAATACCTTGTCACTTCGTGTGGCGGGGTATAAAAAATACTTACAATGGAATTAACTGGCATAACCGTGAAAATTTCTGCAACATGTTGACATACATATCTACTGGTTCAATATTCTCTCGCCAATCATAAAAGAATGCTGCTCTGCATGAAAGCATTAACTGGCAACTGAATAGAAACTCTCTAATGTCTGCAGATGTGCTGAAAGACACAAAATACGATTAAAAACCAATCATTCAGAAAACAATTGAATCAACGAGAACTCTGACGTCAGAAATGAGAATATATTTGCATAGAATTATCCAAGACACAAGGCCATTGTGGGGCCAAAAAAACAAGTAGGTGAGTTTACTGTCACCCGACCCTAATTTTTACCCCCCTACCCTAAAGTTTTTTTGAGCATTTTCCATTAAGCACTGTTAAAGTCACAAAGCTGCCCCCATAGACTCAACATGCTCAAGGTAAAAAAAAATAATTTCCTACCTACCGACCCTAATTTTTTTCAGCATGTGACAGTAAACACACATACGTTTTTGTTTGGCCTGGCCTTGAAAAACTGAAAAATCAACTTAAATTTATTGTAATAAATATAAAATTATCTTCAATTTGCATGATCAGATTTAACGAAAGGCTCCCAGGATCCTGAATCGCTCACCTGACTTACATGTATAAGCCTCAACTATAAGCTATTAGGCAATACTATTCATGTTATCTGACATTGAACATGTTGAAAGGATCAAAAGTTTAATCAGGGGTCATCTAACAATATGGTTTAACTTAACGCAGTAAAGTGTTGAGTAATATTGTAGCAATTGAAAGATTTTATTATTTTCTTCATTTGACATTCTAAGTCATGTAAGACTCAGGGGTCACCACACTTCAGGATGACAGGGAGAAGTGACTTCTCCCTCTGAGCAAAGTAGGGAGAAGTGACAACAAATAAGGGAGAAGTGAGAGGCGTGTGATACTACCGTTGAAACAAATAAACTTAATAATTTACAATACTACTTTGTAAAGTGATTTATATTTCCTACATATGATATCTCTATAAGTTTTATTATAAGTAAATTAAAAGTGATATTATTTAGTCATGGTAAGGTTATTCCTTATGGCATAACTAGAGAGATTACTGAAGCTGCATGTATTTATTTTTAAGTCTTATTATTACAGATTTATTACTTATTTTATCTTTATTTCTCCAGAGAAAATATTTCAAAATAGGGAAAAGATATATAAACCCAGCTAAGGTTCTGAAAATAATCAGAAAGGTGATTTTCTAAATGAAAAACATAATTTGCAACAATTATTATGCTCAAATTCTTTGTTGGTGTTTATTTCTATTTAATTATATCATTCTTTGAACTAATGGTAAAAGAACACAAAAGAATGTGTAGAAATATTAAGATTTTAGAAATTTATTAATTTTGAAGGGGCATAACTCTGTTTAATATTTTTTTCTTTAACTTTAGAAATTTAACTTTCAAAATGAATAATAAGGATTAATTACAGTTAATTGGACAATTATTTGTGAACAAATCACATTAATATTAAGTTTTTATCAATCCTGGAAGCCAATTAATGACTGGGAATTGGATCCTTCTAATTAACAAGTTTGGTGTACAAGCCGACTATCGCCATCGGGCTTGGGCGCTAATTGGTTTATTAACAAGATAATAAACTTCTGAATTTGGTAATTTACAGTGACAGGACATCATGACAGGTTGTTAATTAGCTCTGGGATAGGTAAAATGACCAAATAAACAGGTAGCTTTGTTTAATCTTTTAAAGAAACGGGAAATGTCGGCGATTAACGCGATTTTAGAAGGCGACTTCAACTTCTCCCTGTGACATTACAAAGGCGAAATTTGATATTTAAGGTTAATAAGTGCAAAATTTATAAAAAAGCAAAAAAAAGGTCATCAACTCCTACATGGATATGGGTGGTTACATCTTAAAAATATCAGGGCAAGTAGATCTTGAGGTGCTGAAAATTTATGGGATGATGGACAGATGATGATGGACACCAAGTCATGGCAATAGCTCACATGACCCTTTGGGTCAAATGAGCTTAAAATTATTGTTTATGGGCTTCACATTTCAACTTTCTTTTTCACTATGTACATGTAAGTAGTTAAACAAGTTTTTTTCCATTGTTATGCAATTTGAAACTGTGCAATAGCTGTGCAGTGATAGATCATGAAATTTCAGATGAAATGTTTAGAATAAAATTAATTATTTTTTAATTGTATTAGAAAAAAAATCACCGTAATTGCAATGTAATTGGAAAAAAATGCAATGTAATAGAAAGTGTTTAATTACTTTTTGAAGTAATTGAACCCAACCCTGTTATCTTTGAATATATTTTGTTTGAATACAATGTACACCGTTTTCACGATAGTGCGGGATTCTGATGAGTCTTGAATAGACGAAACGCGCGTCAGGCGTAGCAAAATTTATTGTCTGGAACTTTGTTGTCATTTGTATTGCTGGTGAAATCGGAAAAAGTTCTTTAAATATACATTTTTTTGGGGCATGACAACTTCCGGTGCAAGTAAGAGCAATAGATCAAAATAAATACTGCTGTGTTGTTTATTTACGATGGAATATACATTTCTGGAAATTTTTCTACACATGTAAGAATATTTTTTCATTCAACTGAAGTATTTACCATTTATAAAGATATTACTGTTTTCATAAACCCACAAACTTTTTTTCATAGTCTACGAGGCAGCAAACCAGTTTGACTCAAAAACTGGTAAAGTCACATGATAATTTTGTCTAATTGAGGGATTTTTCTGGAAACGCAATGAACTCGAAAATACATGTACATGTAGACCAATCACGAGTTAATCCATTCCGGAACATTCCGGATATTAGAATGTCCAAATGTCAAAGGTCAACTGAGGTAAGATCTGACGTCAGAACATTGGGAGCAATGGAAGCAACATGTTTACCGATTTATTTTAGGAAAATTTGAAAGAAAATTGAATAAAAAGTTTTGTTCATCAATTTGTAATGGTTAAAGAAATATAAAAACAAACATTTCCAAGGGATTGGAGAGAAGGACAAAGTTTCCCTGTTTGATTTATCACCATGATCACAGAAATGACAGAGTAGGTACAAGTTTTCCAGTAAAATCAAGGTAAAATGGCGGCTATTTTGGAACTCGCGATCCGGGTATGACGTATTCACATGTCACATTATTTTTTTTTTTTAAATAATTTTTGCTTGTAAAGAGGTTAAAAACCTTCAGCATATTAAACCATGACATAAGGGCTATTACTTGCCGGAATACATCAATTTACCATTCATCAATATCTTTTTCTAACTCTGGAAAAAATGATTCTCCATTGCTCATAGTAACCTTCTCCTTGTCTGTTAACATCTCTGTTATTTCACTTATAGGAAAATTGAAAGTAATGCTTTTCTTTATATCTTCGACATCGCACATTTGGTCCTCCGAAAGAGGCCGAAAGGCCCCTGTTTCCTCGAAAATCATATTCAGGATATCCTGCGGTGAATCGTGAAATGTTTTGTTGTAAAAAATTCCTAGCGATTCTAGACAAAATATTTTCCATTTAGAAGTACTTGACGGAAATCTGTCAACTGAATCGTCGAGATATGATGATGTTTCACTACTTGTGGTTGAAGTTTTCCTAGATTTTCCCCCATACAAGCCAGATAAACCCTCAATTCCAATGCATAAACCTTCTACAGATTTTGACCCCTCTGCCATGTCAGGGGAAAAATAGTAAAGGGGAATGAAACTACAACAGCACATGATCCCACTGTCAAACCAACAACAACGGAGTACAACTCAAGCCAATCCAAACCAAACTGTTCAACTACCTGAGACAAAAAACAGCAAAACTACAACAAACCATTTTTTTAGAGCATGGCCGGGCCTCAACCAGGTGGGACACGATACTCCTAGTAAAGATGTTGACAGTAATGCCTCTGTACCAACAGCAATAGAAGGATAAGACTGAGGAGAAAATAAAAATAGGGACATTAAATGTATAAAACATAAGGGGCAATGCAGTATTTCTACAAAATACCATGAAGGACATCGACATTATGATGATCCAGGAACACTGGCTATTTTCCTTCGAACAGAATGAGATCAACACAATCATACCAGATATAGGTTTCTATTCTAGGAGCGTAGATGAAGAAACACCTATAAACCAGTCTGAGAGAATAAGAGGATATGGAGAAGTAGCTTTTCTTTGGAAGAACACCATCTCAACACATATCAAACCCTTACCAGATGGAACAACTAATATCATCGCCCTAGAGGTAGAGGTGTCGCCAAAACCACTCTGTCTAATAAATGCCTACATGCCATGCAAAGGAAGAAAGTGTACACTGCACAACTTTATAGAGAATCTCTAGATGTGATTCGAGAAATTACCCTGAAATACCAACCTATACACACAGTAGTTATAGGAGGGGATCTAAACGCGTCACTACACAGAGATCCACCAAACTTCTTGGACAAAAGCCTTAAGGCCTTTTCAAGAGAGATGGAGTTAACCTTGCCTGGCAACTATCCTACAGAACCAACATTCTACCATCACGATAACAAAAGTTAATCACAGATTGATTACCTTTTCTGCCTTAAAAACCAAAGACACAGTGGGGTAACAAACATCAGGATCCATGGACAACAAAACTTCAACACGTCAGACCACGTACTTGTCACCGGTGAAATCACAATTAGTAAACTCCAAAAGCAGAAGACTGACAACACCATTACCCAACAACTATATTGCAAACCAAAAATGGGGAAAATGCAATGACACACAGTACTAAGAAACTATCAAAGAGCTGCTAAACATCGATAATGCAGATGAGAATGACACCAATAACTTCCAACTGGAACTAGACGTTATACACTTGACTTAACGTTCTCCACACAGCTACTGCCAACGCTATTCCAAAACCACAAACCCAATGGCAACAGAATAATCAAAGGTAGAAAACCATGGAATAAAGATGTAGGAGAGGCTTCAAGAACAGCAAAGCAAGCCCTCTTCAATTGGAAACAAAAAGGGGAAATCAAGAGCAAACAGAATAAGGACTACCTGGAAATGAAAGCTACAAAGAAAAAACTACGACAGAAACAACGACAAGCCATCGCCAGCATCAGAGAGAAAAAGTACGACACAATAATGGAATCACACGAATTTAACCAACCGCTATTCTATAAAATCATCAAAGAACAACAATCAACAAAGCAAAGTAGTACTGACACTATCATACTTGATCACATGACTCTGACAGATGAGGAAAGCATCTTAAACGGTTGGAACAAACACTTCCAAAGACTAAGCACACCCAAGCTGAGGATGAAATACACAGCACTGGCGACCTGGAATGCGTCTTGATTGAGCAAATAATCAAGGACCCCAATCTGCGAAAAAGAATACCAGTTGTAACAGCAAAACAGGTAGACGAAGCTATCCAAAATCTTGAAAATGGTAAATCCCCCGATCACACTGGATTGACAGCGGAACATCTGAAAAGAGGCGGCAACCTTGTTACTAACTAGTATGTCACCAGGCTAGTGAACACCGCCCTGAGCGACTCGAATATCCCGGAAATACTGAAAACAGGAATTCTAACACCGGTACTGAAAAAAGAAAAAGACCCTAAAATTCCAGGAAACTACAGGGGAATCTCGGTTACACCTATAATTGGGAAGATAATAGAGAATATCCTAAAACAGCACATCGAGCCAACTGTACGAAGTATCCAAAACCCACTACAACGAGGTTTTACGGAAAAAACTTCTCCAATCAACGCAGCCATACTTGTATGAGAAGGAATAAACGAAGCAAAAGATCTTCACATACCGGTTGCTATCACAACTCTCGAATCAGAGAAGGCATTCGATAAACTGGTACACCACCAACTCTTTAGAAAGCTATACCACTATAATATCACAGATGACGCCTGGCTAGCAATGAAGATGTTACAAACCGAGGCAAACACAAAAGTAAAGTGGAATGGAAAGCTCAGTGAAGGATTCACCACCAAACAAGAGATCAGACAAGGAGAAAAACTATCCCCTACCTTGTATAAATGCTACAACAACCAACTTTTGGACATACTCACCAACGAAGGGGTTGGAGCCAAAATCGGAACTACCTTTATTGGCTGCCCAAATGTAGCAGACGACATCGCTATAATCACATTCCAACCAGAGGAACTCCAGCAAGCCCTGCACATTGTCAACAATGAGACTACCAAGGATGGCGTGAAAATCAACTCTTCAAAAAGTGACGTCATTATCATCAACGACAAAAAATACAGCAATTCACAGACCTGGGCACTGGGAGACCAACAAATCGCTGAAGTGAGCTCGACCAAACACATAGGGCTAGTACGGAAAACAGACTGCAAAAACGATATCCAAGAACGTATGGAAAAGGGAAGAAGAACACTATATGCCTTACTTGGTGCTGGATTGCATGGAAGAAACGGTGTCAACCCGATCGTGTCCTGCAAGATATACACCACTTTTTGTCGACCAAGAATTATCTACGGCTTAGAAGCAGTTAAACTTAGCAACAAAGAGAAGGATGAGCTGAATCGTTTTGAACGACGACTACTAAAATAACTCCAAGGACTACCTGAGCGAAGTTCGAACACAGTAACTTACGCACTCATCGCAGCTACACCTATCACAGTACAGATAGAAAAGAACACCCTTACCAGCTTCTACAACATCATCAGGGATAAAAAGACATCAGAATACCAGATTGCCAAGAGACAATTAGCAATAAAGGATATCAACAGCAACAGCTGGTTTATACAAATTCGTATCCTATTACAGAAATACAACCTACCGGATGCATTTGAGCTCATGGAGAATACACCATCAAAGGGAAAATGGAAGACCATGCTAGATGAAGCAGTCCAACAACACCTAAAAGCAGAATGGAGCGAAGATTTACAAGAGAAGTCGACAGCAGTGTACTTCAACATGCCACAAAAACCAACAAAGAAAGCACACCAGTTATGGAGTTCAGTTCCAAACAATACCAGGAGCACAAGGAAAGCTAACAGCAAGGCGCGTATACTGACAGGAACCTATACACTACAGACAAATCGGGCAAAGTACAACCAGCATGCCGTATCTCCAATCTGCCCAAGCTGTAAATCTGGTGATGAAGACCGACAACACCTTCTACTTCAATGCAGTACACACCTACACGCCAGAGAAAAGCACCTCTCGACCCTAAATCTCCTAATGACTACTAAACGCAGCGCTAGCACAGCCGATACTCTTTTTGACAACAAGAAAATATTGATGCAGTGTCTAATGGACAGTTCCGATTGCCGAGTTACCGCGATCATTGGGGAACATGAAGACATAGTGTGCGATATGGAAGAGATAAGTAGGAATCTCATTTATGACATTCATACCGTTAGGGCAGTGAACGGACAGTGACAATATATTTATGGTGAAGGAATAACTCAGACATTATTAACATTTGTGATACCTGCTACGCAGGGTGCTCCGAAGTCAACGGAGGAATTTACCAACTACAACAACAACAACAACAACTATGCAACAATTCAAATGACCTGAAATATTCAAGTATTATTCAAAATGGCTATGCTAAAAGATATTTTAAAAAATCTAAATTTACAAACGAATAGTTTAAGAAAAAATATATTACCTAATCATTATTGAAAAAAAAAGATTTATTAAGTTTCCTTAAAATTACAAAATTATATATTTTGTTGCCACCTATATCACAATAGATCAAGTGTGGGGCTTAATTGTTTAGGGGGGGGGGTACAAATATCCCATATCTCCATAAATTTTTCATCAAATAGCTGTATCCCAAAAATGATTTTCCAGTATCCCATATCCCTGTAAATAAAATTGACAAAATATCCCATATCCCAATAAGTTTGGGCTCAAATATCCCGTATCCCACTAAGAAAATGTGTGGATATCCCATATCCCAATAACTTATACCCTAAACAAGCCTCAAGTGTAGGAGACATGTTAGAACAAGGGATGGAAAAGTTTGAATGATAGGAGAAAAGAATCAAGGATAGCAATGATGTATAAAATTGTCAACAACAAAGTGGCGACAAATCCAGACAAATATCTCAAAAAGCCCACTTGAACATCAGTTGGCACGGGCGGGTCCAGGTGGGGGCGTAAGGGGCGTACGCCCCCTTGCGTTTAAAAAAAGATGGGGGAACTAGCAAGGGGACAGAAAGCGAGAGGAAGAAAACAGGAAGAATAACTTGCGTATATAATTCGTGACGTCACCCGGAGTTCTACCAAAAGTATGCAAGGTTTATGTTTTTGCATCACGAGCATTCCGTTATCTTTTCAGCTTCATTCCGTAATTTGGTTAAATTTAACCAATATTCATATGATAACGTTCTAATTAAAGTAAACAATGTCACAGAAAAAACGTATCAAATCCTCGAACCGCCAGGGCGTTTTGACAGCTTTATCCAACCAGACACAATTATCGCTACCTTGAAGGATTCCAGAGCATGCCCGACATTATTCCCAAATATAATGAAAATTCTCTTCCTGCTTTCATTGACCAGCGTCACATCAAGTTCCACTGAAAGAGCCAACTCGACCCTCAAACTGATCAAGAGCGATTTGCGCAGCACAATGAAGGAAGATCGTCTGAATGCTCTTCTACTTTTTAGCTCACCTGACCCGAAGGGTTGCCATCACTTTGCGTCCGTCGTCCGTCCGTCGTCCGTCCGTCGTCCGTTAGCTTTTTTCAAACATCTTCTTCTCTGAAACTGCTTGACCAAATGCAGCCAAACTTGATATGGTTGTTCCTTAGGGTATTGTGCAAAAAGATTGCGTTGGGATTTTTGATACGTCAAAAAACATGGCCGCTGTTACTAAAAATAGAACAGGGGGGGTCAAATACAGTTTTTTGCAAATAACTCAAAAAAATGGTGACAGATATCAAAATTCTGGGATAAGGTAAAAGTGATCAGCACCCCAAGATCTACCTGCCCCGAAATTTTCAAGAAGATCCAACAACCGATGTAGGAGTTATTGCCCTTTTTCTGGATTTTTTTCAAAATTTTGCACTTATTTAGCCCTTTATCTTAAAAACTATTCAAGATATTTTAAAAATTCAAATTGCATTTCATTTAGCACATTAAGATCTACATTTCATGTATTTAGGTCAAAGCTGTGGAACCATTTCTTTTAGGAGTTGTGGCCCTTAAAGCGTAAAAATTTACCATTTTTCATTACTTTTTCCCTGAATTTCTAAGATTAACTTGTCTGACACCATACATCCAACTTCAACCAAACTTGGCACAGTTGTTTAATAGCATAAATGCTACAAGTGTGTCATTCAGATTTTTGATTCGTCAAAAAATATGGCCGACATGGCTAAAAATAGAACATAGGGATAAATTGCAGTTGTTTGCTAATAACTCAAAAATGGTTAAAGATATCAAAATTATGATTGGAAACAAAAGTGATCAGCATCTCAAGATCTACCTGCTCGGAAAGTTTCAAGAAGATCCAACAATTGATGTAGGAGTTATTGCCCTTTTTCTGGATTTTTTTCAAAATTTTTCATTTATTTAGCCATATATCTTGAAAACTATACAAGATATTTCAAAAATTTAAATTGCATATGATCAAGCACATCAAGATCTACATTTCATGTATTTAGGTCAAAGCTGTAGGACCATTTCTATTAGGAGTTATTGTCCCTAAAACAACAAAATTTACCATTTTTCATTACTTTTCCCCTGAATTTCAAAGATTAACTTGTCTGACAACGTAAGACCAACTGCATCTTAACTTGGCACACTTGTTTAATAGCTTATTTGCTACAGCTCCATCATTCATATTTTTTATACGACCGCAAAATTTTGCGGACGTATAATGGTATGATGCTGTCGACGTCGTTGTCGTTGTCTTCGTTGTCGTCGTCGTCGTCGTCGTCGTCTGTTAACTTAAGTGTATACACAATAACTTGAGTTCTAGTAATCCGAATGCAATGAAATTTAACAATGATATTCCTTACCATTAAAGGATGGATGGGATTGATTTTGGGGGTCCTACCTGCTTTGGTTTCGAAATTAAGGGCCAAAAATGCTACTTTTATGTTTGTTGCCACAATAACTTTAGTTCTAGTCATCTGATTGCTTTGTACTTTGGCATTAATGTTCCTTACCATAAAAGGGTGAATGGGATTGATTTGAGGGGTCCCCCCTTTTTGTTTTGTTTCGAAATTAGGGGTCCAAAAGGGGCAAAAAAATCAAATATTTTATTGTTTCCACCATAACTTTGTTTCTAGCTGGCTTATTGCTGTGAAATTTGTGAAGAATGTTTCTTACAATAAATGAATGAACCTGATGAACTTTTGTGGGTCCCCTTTTCCAACGTTATGTAATTAGGGGCAAAAAAGGGCCAAAATCGAAACTTATATTAGTGGTCCGATTTTGAAATTTTTTTTTGCATGTTTGTTCTTGTCGAATCACGATTCAAAATTGAGAATCAATCATGGGACCCCCCTTTCTCCCCTTATTATGTAATGAGGGGCCAAAAGGGACCAAAATCGAAACTTTTTTACTTATGATCCGATTTTGATTTTTTTTTTTGCATGTTTGTTCGTGTCAAATAGTTGATACAAAATTGAGAATTAATTTTTGCAACCCCCCTTTTCCCCCTATTATTTAATTAGGGCCAAAATGGAAAATTTGTGGTCTAATTTTGATCTTCTTTGGAAAAAAAATCCTTTTAAATTTTAAGTGGAATGTCCACCAAAAGCTCATGTGTCAAAAACCTTTGTCAGTCCACCATGGGCTGCATGTGTCCAGAGCATTGACTATCCATATTGGGCCTAAAACGTACAGGTTTCCACATGTTGCGGTCGTATCATGCTGCGCTCGGCGAAGCTTTTTATTATTCGTAAAAAACATGGCTGCCATGGCAAAAAATAGAACATAGGGGGTAAATTTCATTTTTTTTGCTAAACTCAAAAATGGTTTCAGATATCAAAATTGTGAAAGAATCAAAAGTGATCAGCATATTAAGTACCTGTCCTGAAATTTCTGAAAAGATCTTATTGCTGATGTGGGAGTTATTGCCCTTTTTTCTATTTTTTGCTAAATTTTGCACTTACCAAGTTATTTCAGAAATATAAATCGCATATGGTTAAGCACAATAATATCTACAAAATATATGTATCTGTTTAGTTCAGGTGAGCGATTCAGGCTCCTGGGAGCCTCTTTGTATATATTCATAGAGACATCGCGCTGGATTATGACAAAATGATAGACTCTTACGCAATGAAAAATCCACGTAAAATGGTTCTCACGAATCCAGTTTAAATCAAACTTTTGTCGGAAACCAAAAAAAAAAAAAAAACAACCAAAAAATAAGCATTTGATTGAATGTTCCGTCATTCAAAGATGGAAATGAATCAGGACATTTTCATTATCTTTTTTTTTCAAGTAGTTTACTCGTTATATACTGAAAACAAAAACAAAAACACATTTATAACTGTCGTCCAAATATTTTTTGTTGTTGCGGGGTATGCCATACGTTTTCAGTTTGTTCGTCTGTCACACTTTGCGTTTTTGTTTGATTTTAAACCACAAACTCAAATCTTCAATCATCATGAAATTTTGTACACTAGTATACTTCATAACAAGTTTATTAAGGGCTGAACATTGCAGCAATAAAATTAAATGACTCTTTAATTATTTTGCTTTGCCTGAGCAACAAAGCTGCAATGGGGGTACCTGTGTCATTCAGTGTGACAAACTCCCTCAGTTTTAGTTAATCACTAATCGTAAGTATTTTCCGCCTAATTTCACAGATCAATTTGACTGAAAATCGACATAAAAATTCAAAATATTTTGGCTGAAAAGAATGGTGCCTACCCCCGGAACCCCCTGTATCTGTCAATATTGTGGGTTGCGTCCCAAAGTTGTACCCGTGTTATATGATTGTAATCCGTTACTGTTAATAATAATCGTTATCAGCATTGTCATTTTAAAATGCAAAATCCTTATAAGGTACAATCTGGAAACCTCATAATTCAATGTTAAAAACGCTAAAATCCAGGAGCTTACGGGGGGGGGGGGGGGGGTTCGCCCCCTGAACCCCCTACCAGGTCACTTCACTGGACCCGCTGGGGACCTTGAGCGGTCCCCAGACCCCTTGCCGTATTATACGCCCCTCCATCGCAAAATCCTGGACCGGCCCCTGATCAACATGATCAAGGAAAACACAAACAACATTGTTTCACTATGAACCAAAAAATGTACTGTCTATACCAGAAATAGTCATTTTTTTACTGCCTTACACTACTATTTACTGTGAAACTACTGCCAAACAACAGTGAATTACCATTATCACCCTTTACAATCAAGGACAGTTTGTGACAGGGATTACCTTCCGCCTATAATGCATTGTCCTACATTGGCCTGCACTGTCCGACATTGGTACAGTTTCTCATAGATCGTGACAGACTTTACCTGGATTGTTAATCACTGTCCTAAATTGTTACAATTTTGGGCAGTAGTTAACAATTTTACCTGTATTGTTTATCACTGTCCTGGTCCGTAACAATTTTGCACAGCAGTTTATACAATTTTTCTTGACCTATTATGCACTGTCCACCATTGCCATGGTAAAAGGCAGTTCTTGACAAGATATCCAATAACTGTTATGCACTGTTGTGACTTGCTGCAGAAAATATTAGGTCATGACAGATTTGTGTTTTCTGTCTTAAAGTGTCATGAACTTAAGCAGGAAATACCGGTAATAGATTGTAACATTTTATAATGGTTTATTATTTACTGTCTTTCATTTTGTTAGTTTTTGGCGAAGACGAGATTTTTTCTTTTTTTTTTAATTATTATGCTTACATAGAATCTTTTATAACTTAGCCCGCCACACCGAATGCGCGAGTTCTATGGGTTTTCTATTTTTATTTTCACATATTTTTCTATCAGAGTCAGAACCACAAATTTATAACTGTCACATGCATTCGTAAAGCCACCTGGAAAAATCTATCTAAGAAATGAAAGAAACTTTTTAATTTCTCAGTACCATCAACCACTAAAGATTATAGAAAATGGTCATTCTTCTGCAATACAGTGAAGGATTGGAACAGTCTGCCTCCAGACATTGCCCAGGCAGAGTCACTTGAGATTTTCAAATCTCACGTGGCAGCACTCATTTAGATCCAGATTGGTGGGGGGAGGGGGAAGGCATGCGCACTGGCAGTATATTCATTTAGTTGAATGTGGCCAGTACCCGGAAGAAGAAGAAGAAGAAGAAGATGAGTGTTTTCAGTATTTCCCCAAAATATCACTGAGGCATGGTGCGGATTCAGGTGGGGCGCACCTGGCGCGCGTATGGCAAGCCAAAGTGGACAAAAGTCCATATTTATTAATATTAATAATTCATTTATTAATATTGATAAATCATTTTTGTTAATATAAATAATTCATTTTCTAATATTAAAAATTCATTTATCAATATTGAAAATTCATTTTTTAATATTGATTAATCGCCAATTTATTAATATCAATAATCCATTTATTAATATTAAAAAATGAATTATTAATATTAATAATTGTTTTTTTTAATATTAAAGAAAATAATTATTAATATAAGAAAATCATTTATTAATATTAATAAATCGGTGACATTTATTCATATTAATAAATCATTTTTTAATATTAAAAATCATTTTTAATATTAATAATTCATTTTTTAATATTAATAATTCCCATCATAGTCACCAAAACGTTTTGCTATTTTCTTATTACTAATTGAGATTCTCCCTGGACATTTTTATACTCCACAATCATTGCTGACAACCTTAACAAGCAGGTAAATTAACTCCCGAAAATTCCGCCTATAGCTGTCGTGTGCCGAAAGACAAAGAAAATATAAGAACACGTTTAAGTAAATGTAGAACCACACGGCACAGATATTTTTACAGCATCTGGTATCTTAGGAATATTGCCTCTGAAATACCACAATGTGGTGCTCCACACTTCAGTGTTTTAATTATCTTCGTTATTATAATTACTGAGTTAATTGTTTTCACATCCGAACAAAACGTCACGTCTGTGCTAAAAGTTGGTGAACATACAATAGAAAGCGTTCCATATGCACGAAACCTAGGTGTATTTTTCGACCAGCACCTCAACATGGACCAACAAGTTTCAGCAATTGTGAAGTCGTGCAATTTTCAGATTTGTAAAATTGGAAGAATCAGACGCTGCTCAACAACCGAGGCATGGAAAACTATGGTTAATTCAACTATAACGGCTAGACTTGACTATGGAAACAGTCTGTTGCATGGTATAAAGAAGACAACTCTCAATCGTTTACAAAAAGTCCAGAACACGGCAGCTCGTCTGGTGACTAGAACGCAAAAACGGGAACACATTACTCCTATTCTGGCAGATCTTCACTGGTTACCTGTATGTTACCGTCCACAGTTTAAGATCTTGACACTTGTGTATCGCTCCTTGCATGGAATAGCACCTTCCTATCTTGATGAACTTCTCAATGTGTACAAGCCAACGAGATCTTTACGGTCAGAAACCACGACAAGACTCGTACTTCCAAATATACGGACTAAAACGTATGGAGAGCGTCAATTTGGATGGGCATCAGCAAAGTTGTGGAATGAGCTTCCAAGTGACGTTAAACAGTCCAAGTCGCTAAACATTTTCAAAAAGAGGTTAAAAACATACTTTTATAGACTAGCTTTTTAAGTGTTTAACTGTAAGCCGTTTCTAAGCTACTGAACAGACTAATATTTTAAATTTTACTTTTAAAATTATGTCCTTATCTCATTTATATTTTATTATCATTATTATCTATCTATATTTTTATATTGAAATCCTTTTTCCTTGGTCAATGTTGGGTTATGTCTTAGTTTCTATGTTTTTTCTTCCCATTTTGATAGTTTTTATGCAGCTGTGCGTTTTTTACTTATTGTCACAGTTCCTATATTTTTTAAGGTTTTTTACTACTCAGTACTGGATTTTTATTACTTTTATTATTGACTGAGTTTAATTAATATGTTTCACATGTTCATTTGCAAGATTTTAGTATTTTATCTTTAATTGTAAAGCGCTTTAGAGTAATGTATTTTATATTAGGCGCTATATAAATCGTATAATTATTTATTTTATTTTATTTTATTTATCTTTATCTTGTGATGGAAAATTATTTCTCATAATATTATGTTAATAATTATGTCTCTAGATCTACAGTGTACATAATTAGCTACATGTATAATGTGATAATAATGTTATCGGTTGTACAATCACCTGATTTTCACATGTCGACTCCGGCAATGGAGTGATCCTACGTTTTGGAGCAATCAAGATATAATGCTAGAAGCATCTATGCATTACCTTTTAGGCCTTTGAAGACAAAGCACCAAACTTCAGACTTTTGTCATTAACATTGAACAGTCCACTTGGTCATGTTGCAAACATTAGTCTAAGAACTTTTCATTATTCTCATTACTACAGACAAGACACATACTAGTCATTTCAAGGATTTGTCCGACCCTATGTCAGACAGACAGGTCAATATTTACAGACTCATTATAGAGGATATTGAAGCTAACTCAGAGAAAGACCAGATTATACTTGACCGTCCAAGTAGTTGAGGAAACTCGCTAAACAGCTAAAGACAGGAAAATCTGTAGATAGCATGAAATTTAGACTGAGGAACACTTCAAATATAGTCGAAAATCCTTATGCACAGTATCAACATTCTTTATTGTTTTTTTAAGTCTGTTGTATTCCCGATGTTTTTCGTCTAGCGGAAGCTACTCCAGTATACAAACGGAAGGAAAAACCCTTTTTTTAACCCAACTCATATAGAAGGATTGCAGTAGCTATAGCACTTTTGGCAACAGAACAATCACTGAGGCGAGAGATGCTAAACAACCATTGTCCATAGCTTTTCTAGATACTCAGAAAACTTTTGATGCTCGGAATCACAACACTCTGATTCGAAAGGTCAACTTTACCAACATAGGAGGCAGGCTCTGGGTTTTCTAAATGAATGGTATAAGGACCTCACATGCTGTGTACAATGGGAAAGTGAAACCTAATACCATTTAAAGAACAGCAAGGTAACAGACAGGGAGACATATGGTCACCATCTGCATACAAAGTACATATATCAACCCACTTCTAAACACATTAAAAGAGCATGACTGGGAAGTTTTATTGAGCATGTATACTGTGAGACACCCAGAATATGCTAACTGTGAGCATTATGTCATAAGTGCAACTAATTCATCAATTGTAAATTGTACACTTTGGTATACCCAATGCTGATAATGTTTCACTGAATGGAATATTGCCAACGTCAGAAAAGGCTACCCATCAGGGTATAACAAGAGACAACACATCAAAGTTCACCAACAAACTTGTAGCTGACGAACGTATCATTATCCTATTTACTCATGGGTGCAGGGTAACACTGTCTCAATGGCCTTTGTCCAACAGTCTCACTACACATGATATATGTTTTTATCATTCCTAGACTGATCTACGGGCTAAAGAGAGTAAGAATCGCCACAAAGGACCTTAACTCCATTGTAATGTACTTTAAACAATTCCTTAAACAAATCCAATACCTGAACATCTGATGATGCTGCTTACTTAAGCAATTGGCCAACTACCTATTACTGCTGAGATCGACAAGTGCACCATACTTATGTACCTTTGGAAACGTTATTTGTAACAAAGAGACCGTTGAATATAAACTTGCCTTACGGCAACTAGCAATAAACTCGTCTTCCTAACATTGGTTTGTTACTATTTATGATCCTAGATAGATACGACCTACCTTCTCAGTAACATACCATCAAAGGGTGCCTTGACAAAAATAACAACCAGAGCAATAAACTTACACTGGGAAAAGTATTTGAAGTTTCAGGGAACACAGCAGGCCGTCACTTAGAAACATGAACATTGATAAATAAAAATTAGAAAGCCCCAACTTATACATGAACATGTGGACATGAACCATAGTTACCTCTGTCATTAGAGCATCAATAAAAATGAGATTAATGCTTAATGTTCATACAATTCAGTCAACTTGCCATAAATTTAACCATTATGAGACATAACCAGTTTGCCCTCTGGCATTTAGGATTGAACTCACTTCTTCGCGGTTTGTTAGTCACTTGATCAGACTAGATCTAGATTTCTCAACTTTATCTATACTGCACTAGAAAGCAGTCTTGGACAAGATGTTATAAATGACCTATTAGCAGATCCGGTACATCCTTGCCAGTAATACCAGTGACATCTTATAATAGCATTGAATCCATTGCAAGAGGGTTTTGCTACGCCCTGCACATCCATTCTAAGACAAACTATCGACTAAATCATAATAAACTATCAGTGTGCATTCTATTCAGAGTGAACTTTAAGAATAATGTAATGAAATTAAGGTCTCCAAAATTGAATGTACTTATAGTTATAGTTCCAATGCCGAGGGTATAATGTTCGTCAATAACATAACCTAACATAACATATCTTTTATTTCCAATCAGGAGCCCACTGGGAGCAAGAAGAGTTGTACATATAGAGGAAAAGAACATAATTGATAGATTACACCACATAAAATAATTATACAACAGACAACATGGTGATACAATAAACTAAGATGTTAATGTTTACAAATTGAATAACATATATCGAAAATATTAATTTACTGAAAAAATATCTTTATCCAGTATAAATCTGGCAGTGGCAATATTTAGACTATTACATCTCCTGATAGACCTATAATTATTTCAATGGTTCTCCAATCAGTGGAGAAATCTATAGAACAAAACAGAACATTGATTGGGGTGAACTCAGAAATTGTTTGAATTGTCTTTGAAATGCTTGAAAATTTATTTATTAATATTAAAAAATATTTTTTAATGTTAAAAATCTATTGAATAATATCAAAAAATCATTTTTCAATATTTATAATTCTGTGAATTATTAATATTAAAAACATATTTATTAATATTACAAAATGAATGATAAATATTACAAAATGAATTTTTAATATTAAACAATGATTTATTAATATTTAAAATGAATTATTAATATTAATAAATACCGTTGATTTATTAATATTAAAAAATGATTTTTTAATATTAATAAATCCCTTTTTAATATTAATAAATCCTTTTCTAATATTAATAAATCATTTTTTTAATATTAATAATTCCATCTTAATTTATTAATATTAAAAAATCGAATGATTAATATTAATAAATAAATTATTAATATTAATAAATATGTATTAATATTGATAAATGATTTATTAATATTAATAAATTAATTATTTATATTAATAAATATGGACATTTGTCCAATTTGGCTTGCCATACGCGCGCACCCCTTTAAAATAAAACAAAAACATAATTATACATGTATTGGTCAAAATCTCAATTTGAATTCGAAACTAAAGTTCTCTCAAAGACCATGTTACTCTCTGTTAACAAAGACTAACGTTTAGTTCCAATTGCATCTATTGAGGCATATTATTGATTAAAGGTAATACCAAACTGGGATGATCAATGTCATATATATCCAAGAAGTAAAGACAAAACAAGGCCAACCCATGCCATAAAAATGAAGGGCTAACAATAGTGAAATTTTGAATTTTGTTACCAATGATGATATCACGAAAAGAAAAGCGCTTAATGAGACCGGGTGAGGCATATTTCTTATAACCTTAGTCTAAAAGCCAATCATGGAGACAACAGTGTCGGGTAAAAAGTATAAAAAAAATTAGAACAAATTAATAAGTTTTGAGTTAAACACACAAAATGCTGGTGAGGTGGGCATGTTACATTCCAGATAATTTTATGAAATCACTCTCCTTTGTTTTTATCAAACAGAGGTATGCCTGGATTACGAAGATGTCTATGGTACTGTTTTGAATTCCATCATCCTTTGACAGTCGAATGAAAGTTCGATCGAGTTCAGTTTTTAACTTACAAAAACAATCACTGTTTCCTGACTAAGACTGGTGGTTTCCTATGGGTCATGTGGGTACTACCGTGTCCTCCCTAAAAACTAGGCACCGTTAATGGCACATATGCGACGAAAGGGCAGTTGAATGTAAGCTTATGCTAATGAGGTCGTTGAGGTTATGTTTTGGTATTTTATATGACTTTCGGCGGAGTGATTGAGGGAAAACATACACAGTTTTAGAAAAAAAACCATAAAGCACACACACACTCAGTGGTTGGTGATCAGCTCGAATAACTTGACGGATGTTTGAGCGCAAAAAACAAACAAATTTATCAACAACACCCCGGATAAGAAGAACTGGAATAAAGAAGTAAAGTCAACACCTTTTGGACTGATAAGCTCCAGGTTTTTAATGCTAGCAACAAGTCAAACCTACAGTACACAGGCAAAATGTTGACTGCATTTAACGTGCGTCTGGCGTACGTTAAACGCATGTCATCTGATGCATATCAAATTGGCGTTTCTAACCGCGTACGTCTGACGGACGTTAAAAATTTATCTTAGCAATATTTTTATTTCATAATAAAACACACTAAATAAATAACTTACTAACTTCAAATATTTTAGGAAACTATATGTCAGACGTATGGTAAACGTACATTTACCGCACGTTTAAAAAACGTACGTCTGACATATGTTTTTACAATAATTTGACGTACATTTACCGTACAGCGGTTAGAAACGTATGTTTAACGTACATTTATGCACTACGTCAGACGCATGTTTTTATTAACGTACGTCAGAGGTATGTCTAAATTTTGCCTGTGTATTGGGACTCTATCACCTTTTGACGCGATTTGAAGAAGAGCAGGAAAAATCAATATCAGTTCACAAACGGTTACCGTGCAAGTAAAGCTTGTCCCCGGAACATATATTTTACAAACCAATTGGACAAAGTTCAACCAGTATGACCAGTGGTGACTCCGTCCGACCTGTCAACTTCGCTTTAAGGCTGATGAAACATCCTCCAAGATGCTAGGTCTAGCCTCATTAGAAAAATGAAGTCATTTTTAGGAACAGAAGCAGAA
Organism: Arcuatula senhousia; assembly: GCA_963971305.1. NCBI lineage: Eukaryota > Metazoa > Mollusca > Bivalvia > Mytilida > Mytilidae > Arcuatula > Arcuatula senhousia. Next base: position 57,225,278 of record OZ020310.1, read on the forward strand.
AACAACAATACCAAATGCTTACAGGTCAGCTTATCCTTGATAACAGTTGAAAATTTTATACTATGCTTAGGACTGTTTCAAAAACTTTTGTCGTGAAAATATATAATTTTCCGGTGTGACTTTGCATTGCACTTATCATTTTTGTTATTTTTGTGTGTAAGTATGATTCTTTATTTTCAATCCAGGGCCAATTGAAAAACAGCGAGCAGCGACCACTGGTCAAATCAAAGGCTGCTGGCTGTTTCCATTTTTTAACTTTTCGTTTACATTGTAGGTTGTGTCGTATACACTTATTCAACATCTCATTATATATATCTTCTATTCTGTGTTGTTGTGTCACCTGATTTATGGATGATTTATTGATATTTTCAATTAATTTAGATTTAGAGAAAAAAACGTTAATGTTAAAAAAAACAAGTACATTCGTTGATATTTTGTATGTTAACAAGTTCGATTTCAATTATTCATTATTTACTAAGAAACACGTTTTTTATATAACTGTTACAATAACCTGGTAAAAAAGTTTAACTAAACAAATTATTAATTGTCAATACCTTTAAGGCATTTCCGTGCGGGGCCAGGTAGCAATATAGCAACTGCAGAGCACATAGCTTGTCGTGAAAGGCGGCAATAGGTCCCGGGAATATCGGGTTAGTGTTCTGTCAAAATGCAACCGAAATGTGTGTCATGATCCATCACCAAATTATTAATTGTTTGAAATGTGGCGTTGGATTTAAAATAGATATACTTGTTTTTTTTTTACAGTAGTCGATAGATGCTTCTATACTAGCTGTCAGTAACTTCGAGGGTTCCCAGGAGAGTACCTCTACGTTCCGTTTTTTTTTCTTGTATGCGTGTCTCATGTTCTCTATTGTGGAATTGAACTTCTATCGATCTATTTTTATGGTGTGCTTTGTTATTGATTATCAATAGGGGGAGGTTGGACCCAAAAACAATTTTAACCCGCCACATTTTAAATGTGCCTGTCCGAGACGATCGTTGTATTCGTCGAATTTGTATTATTTGTTCGTTTTTAAGAATTTAAGGTGGTCTTAGTTAGTTAGTTAGATATTGCTTTACTCCAAAGCAGCAGGATTTCGGCTACATCCGAGAGTTAAGGTGGTCTTTCCTTCACACTTAAGGGTTTGGCTTGAATCATAGGTATTCTGTTTTCAATCTGCAAAACAGACTGCAGCGTCCACTGGTCACATTGAATGCTGCTGGCGTTTTTGATTTGATAATTTTTGAGCTGTTTGTATTGTCCTTTGTGTCGCGTGCATTTATTTCATATCTCTTTATCTTCTATCGTCTGCTTCTAAGCAATATCTTCCAAGCTTACACACCAGACAAGTCACCGACGTCATTTGTAATTTTTGTCAAATTCGATTATTAACGACAATATAATAGACGATAAAGAGATGTTGAATAAGTGTACGCGACACAACCAACATTAAAGAAACGACAATTTAAAAAATCACAATGGAAAACAGCCAGCAGTCTTCAACATGACCATAGGTCACTGCTCGCTGTCTTGCATTGGCCCAAGACTAAAAAAACAATACTTTAGACATGCTAGATTCAAACAAATCCCTAGACTATGAACGAAAGACCCATTTCTGGACATAAAACAAATAACAGATAGTAGAAAAGGACAAACAAAAGCTTTGACAAGGATTCCTGGCTTAGGACAGGCAAATATAAATTGTGGCGGGGTTAAACCAGTTTTTTGGGGGGCCCAACCTTCCCCCTATTATTTATCATGTACAAAGCACAAAAATAACACACTTTTAAATCAAATCGATAAAAGTTAAATTCACCAAGAGAGAACCTGACACAAGAGTACCATACGAGAACAACGAAACTAACCTACATCGGTACTTATCTGGTAGATAGAAATCCTCATCTTTAATCAGCAACCAGCTGACTTTCGGTATTATGGACCTTATAACCGCTGCGGTCGAAGGTCTCCCTAATTTAGCCACCTAGGGTACATATCTCGGTTGCATTTTGACAGACCACTAACCCGATAATTCTGAGACCCTTGATTGCCTCTCATGACAAGCTATAGGCTCTGATGTGAATCTGTATTGCTACTCAGGCCCCGCACGGGAATGCCTTAAAGGTAAGGGGGTTGGTAAAAGGTCATCTGATATGGAGCAGGTTCAATTGCTTATAATCTTACGTATTCAAAAAGACAGTATAATTGAGGGGTTCATAATTACTAAAGGGTCCTTAAAAAAAACTATTTACCGAAGGTGCACATCCGAGAAATCTTTGAATTATGCTACCGCAGGTTTACGACGCCCGGAGCATAGCCTTTGAAGATTTTAAAATTAATTAAAAATCATTAGTTAACTTGTCAAAACATTTAAAATCTGTGTGCCAATGTTTTAAACTTATCAAATATATTGAACACACTTTAAGGTCTAAGACTTCACACCAAACAAGTTAATTTGAGTAGGGAAAGGGAAATTTTGTTTGGGATGAATTGATGATTTCCTTAGCTCAACGTTGTTCAAATCATGTGACTGATCCGTAAAGAGGAAAAAATGAAATTCAAAGAATCGAAATAGTTTGTAAAAAAAGATTTATTGACAATTTAACGTTTGTTTAGTTATAGTTAAATTCAAACTTATTGAAATAATAGATAGGTACTTCTGTACTTAGCTATCAATACTAACAAGTTTTTCTATTAATTATTCAATATTCAAGTAAAAACATGTTTATGAAAAGGAAGAGGAAAATAAGTGATACAGAGTACATTTATTTTCGAAGCAGATGTTTGGGTTGAGTTAGATCAGGTGGAAGCCAAAAAGGTGGGAGACTTTGATATACTGCCGGAAAGTAACTTTCCTTAGGCTTTTGTCTTTAATCCGGAGATGAGGTTTCTAATATTGTTGTTTTCTTTACTAATAACAGGTAAATAAATATGATAGATACTATGTAAAGCGTTTATTAAATATCGTTCATTTTTGTTCGTTTTATTGTTTTTTTTTTCGAGGAGTGGGCGAGGACTATAACCGTGTACCAGGGGCGGATACAGAAATTTTCGAAAGGGTGGGTTCCACATACTGGGTTCTGTGGGTCAAAGGGGGTGTTCCAGATTAATTTTGCTGAAAATCTACACAAAAAAATTATAAATTTCGGAGGAAAGGGGGGGGGGGGTTCCGACCCCCGGAACCCCCTGGATCCGCCACTGTGTACAGCATGTTAATTTATAACCATTCTGTCTTAAGTTAAGGATGGTCGCTCCTGAACTTTTTTATATCAAACATTTTATGATTTGTGATTGAAATGATAGATATATAAATGTCCGCTTAATAAAATGACAAATACATGTCCGTGTGCTCGTTTCCGAGATATATGACGTAAAAAATTTGACGGGAAATTGACCTCTTCTAGACTTTACATGTGTCGTTTTTGGTCTTAAAAACAATGAATTTGTATCAAGAATTTCACGAAATTTTATACAGATGACTTTTATTTAAAGGTCTTTATCATCAGAAAAATGTCAAAATAAGTAGGGGTCTGTGTTCAAAATAATTTTTTCAGTAATTAAAGGTAGAGTATAAAGGATATCCGAAATTAAACTGAATTTCTGAAACATGAAAAGTGACCATCCTTAATCGCTACTTTTATAGACAGAAATGCACAAATATACAAGAAGCAAAGGTATAGCAAGGACGCAGTCAAACTATAGTGTCGTAACAATGAAAAGACTTAGATTATTACAAACTTTTAGATGACTTCAACTTTCCAATCGTCAACTTTCCCTTCTTGTGTAGCAACATTCCGTCCGCTCCAGCTTATGGAGTTTACGTATCTCAATTGATTCGTTACTCCAGAGCGTGCGGGACTTACATCGATTTCCTTAGCAGAGCGACACGTCTGACGCAAAAATTGCTCACACAGGGTTATGTTGCTCCTCGGTTGCTGTCTTCACTCAAGAAATTTTACGGAAGACATCATGCGCTTATAGACCAATATGGGATTTCGTTCTCATAAATGAGTGCAGATAGAGTGTTGTTTTGTCTTCCTTTACCGGATTTCACACGCTGAATGGACTATTGGCAACGCGACGGGTGTGCTATAGCAGGCAGGAACTGCTTACTCTTCCGGAACACCTGAGTTCACTCTTGTATCGACTTGAGATCGCGTTGTCGATTGATATTCAGTTATTTTGTGTTTCCATGTTTTACATGTTGTCTGTTTTTGTCCCGTTCTTGTTGGTGTTAACTGGTTTTGTCTCTGCCCTTTCGGACTTTTGACATTCGGATACCACATTGGTACCTCTGCTTCCTTCATACATTTGCATCTGCTTAAAACGTGATTCAAGCCGACTGCATGTGTCAGAATGATTCACATTCTTATTTAAGACTATATTTTTGCTTGACTGATAATACTTTTCTGATCCAAAAACGCTAAACAAAGCTTCCATTTGCCGAAGATGTCATTGGTTGTCGTTATTCATGTCTGCTTTTGTGAACTTGACATTGTTTGTCGTTATTTATGTCTGTATATGAACTATTTACATTCTGATGACAGGCTTCTTTTAATGTAATTGGATCAGTTGTTTTCTTTTTCTAATGTCATAATATAGGTCTTTGGCATAGCTAATTTCTTATTTATGTCCGCAGCTTTAATTAAGCTTTGTTCTTTCTGATTAAGATTTATAAAACTATCAACGTCCGTCAGGCAAAAGTCAGTTTGTACATACTGGATATTATCTCCTTGGCGGCACCAATGGGGCATCCGAGTGTCAAAAGTCCGAAAAGGCAACGACAAAACCGGTGAACACATACAAGAACAGCACGAAGAAATACAAAATCAACCGATCGGAAATAGACAACGCGAACTCAAGTCGTAACAAAATTGAACTCAGGTGCTCCGGTAAAAGAAGCAATTCCTGTTTGCTGTTGACAATGCTTTGTTGACAAAGTTTTGTGTCTTTCTTCATTGGTTGAGTACCTTGTCATTTCTTTTATACTAGTACCTTGTACCATTATTCTGAAAAAGATACACTTGATGCGTGATCTAGCTCAGATCTGTCAATTATATTATATCGGTTACCGCGTTGACCTAGAGAAATATCACATGTCACGTGACGTCGTCTTTGCGAATCACAATAAAAACGTCTAAGTGAGAATATACATTTTCATTTCTATCGTTTTTCTCATTTTACATTGAAGGCAATTAGGTGTCGAACATGCATTAATTTGTAGGCGAAACACCTTACATAATTTAGCGGCAGCTTAAAATTCAATAGAAAAACGCCAGCATCCTTCAATGTGTATTAATTTGTTTTCAGAATCTCCATGCATCAGGGGTCATATAGTTTGTCTTAATGGAGGTAGATGTTACACGTGGGATGACAACCAGGCTTACTGTGACTGTCCTCCCGGATACACCGGGCTAAACTGTGAAAGTAAGTGATACTAAGTATACTTGCATTTGGTTGGCAAACACAGAAGCCACCGAAAATCGCCTTTGATGGTGTTCAAATCAAACATCAACATATGCTTAGAAATAAAAACACATAAACATGATAAAAGAAAATGGGAAAAATCATTGGGGGTATAGTGAAAATTTGGCGGCAATCTTGAAAATTTACAAAGTAGATGAACACCTGTGAGTGACTCCCTACCACTCAAGCTAGTTGTTTCTTGATTTGTCAAAGCGTTTTATCAAAACACGTTATAGAGGAAGGCGACTTAATAAAATGATGTAATGGTAATGGTAGCTACGGAATATTTTTATACTGCACCTTTGATATTTAAAGCTATTATCAACCGAAATGTTATTTTCATACTTTTCTTACGGGGTTTTAGTAACCGGACAAAAAGCTTACAGATTTATAAGTTTTAAATACATTTAATGCATCATTTTTTTTTTCAGTTGATCCTTGTGCTGCTTTGGACTGTGGTCCCAATGGGGTCTGTAAATTTTCTCATGTATCCGGACAAGTCATGTGTAGCTGTTCTGGAGGTTTTGTTGGAAAACTTTGTGAAAGTAAGAATATTTGATTTGTTTTATTATCTGACTTTAGTTCTTATTTAATGAACTTTTATCTTCAGAAGCATATTTGAGCACAATTTTGGAACTGAATCAATTATAATTATTTATTTATACTTTAAAATCGACGCGCTAAGGAAAGTTTTGTACAAATCGCTATGTAAATCACGAAGACTTCAACTTTTCAGTCGTCTACGAGTATATTCTTTTCTTTTTAGCTTTATTACATCCGCTATAACGTATTATTTTTCACAATTTTGGAACTTGACTGCCCCGTAGGTACACATTTGATTATTTTTTTGTTCAAGTACATTTATTGTCATTTGTAGTTGATCCTTGCAGTCCAAACCCATGTGGTGCTCACGGCACTTGTAGTGTTGATTGTTATAAAAAACCTGTATGTAGCTGTGATGATGGATGGACCGGGGATTGGTGCACAGGTAGGTACCAGCAAAATGATATATAGAATGGTGGAAAAATCCAGAAGGAAAAGTCAACTGATGAAGGAGCAAAAATCCTGGTGGCTGAAGTTATATTGTTTTAACGCGGAGATGAGACATGAAAATACCAGGTGTCCTTTCATGTGTATGTTTGTTCGTCCGTCCATGCGTACACCGACACACTTTTTTTTCGTAACAGTTCTCTCTATTAATTAGGCTTTCGATATTTAGGGGTACCATATAGTGAAATGCGTTTTCATATCTTCCACTTCCTGTTTAACAAGCTGACTTAGATTTTTCCCACTCAACGGGCGGGGAAACTAGAATCTGATCTTGTTATGCTTGTAGCATATGTTGGTGCATAAAGCCGTCAGATAAAATTGTTGCACATAATCAAACTCGTAGAAATCGGTATTCTCCGTCAAATAACAAAAATATCTCGCTGCCAATGTTGCTGCCACAAAAAAAAACATGGTTAAAACATATACATTTTACCGATAATTATTTTAATACACGGCTTTTAGAGAATAGTTTTAAAACTCGTAGAACTGAATTGCGTTTTAGACATTGTTTGTATCTGAGTACTTAGTGCATCTCTGAAAATGTTCTACTGTTCTATAACATTGAATCCATGCTCATCGCTCACATGGCCTCTAATAGCTGCAGCATATCCCTGCCAATGACAATACCTACACGAATGTGAGATTAATTATCGTTTTGCTGTGCAACCTCGTCCATTCGGCGGAATGTACCTGTTGTGCTACATATCTTAGTAAACATTAGCTTTTTCGGCCGCATGTTGATATATACAATAGTATAACCACCTGGATGTCGTGTGGATATCATACTAGACATTCGGATGGCTATTAATTGTTTGTCAATGCTTTATATGTTGTGCATTCGGATGGCTATTGACAGTGTGTCAATGCTTTATATGTTGTGCATTTCACAATTACTGCAATCACAGTCTCGTAGGTGAAGTAATAGCTAAAAACTTAAACAAAAATTAGAATATGTAATGCATGTGAATAAAGGTAATAACAAAACTACCGAACTTGAATGATCAATCTCATGATCCAGAGAAAATGACAAAAACGAATCAGTCATACCGAAGAATCGGTGGATCGCAATGGTCCTGACTTTGTAAAGGCATTTCAAACGAAATGGTTGGTTAAACCAGGTTTTATTGCGCCAAACTTCCCTCTTCCATTGCGATCTTAGGATCCGGTAATGACCATAGAACACAACATAGTTGTGAGACACACTAGGGACATTGAGGTGATCATCTTAGTACAGCAGACAACTAGACAAAATTTTATATTTAGAAAATGGTAATCATTTCTGCCTATTCATCTACGTTTATAAACCAATGATGGGGGACATTAGAACAGACGGACAATACACATCATTGCGAAGACAAATGGGAGATGAGTTTCAGCAAATATAACATTCATGTAATAACTTGGGGAAACAAGACAACAACACAGTCTTACAGTGTCAGGAAACAGTACAGGGATGCACATACAGACGGACACAGGACAACCAATTGATAGCATTCAACCAATGTTACAGAACTAGAGCCTAGAGTCAGCAGAATGCTTTGAGCCCTATAGCTAGCAGACTGCTCTGAGCCCTATAGCTAGCAGACTGCTCTGAGCCCTATAGCTAGCAGACTGCTCTGAGCCCTATAGCTAGCAGACTGCTCTGAGCCCTTTAGCTAGCAGACTGCACTGAGCCCTATAGCTAGCAGACTGCACTGAGCCCTATAGCTAGCAGACTGCACTGTGCCCTATAGCTAGCAGTGTGCTCTGACCCCTATAGCTAGCAGACTGCTCTGAGCCCTATAGCTAGCAGACTGCACTGAGCCCTATAGCTAGCAGACTGCAATGGGCCCTATAGCTAGCAGACTGCTCTGAGCCCTATAGCTAGCAGTCTGCTCTGAACCCTATAGCTAGCAGACTGCTCTGAGCCCTACAGCTAGCAGACTGCTCTGAGCCCTATAGCTAGCAGACTGCTCTGAGCCCTTTAGCTAGCAGACTGCTCTGAGCCCTACAGCTAGCAGACTGCAATGAGCCCTATAGCTAGCAGACTGCTCTGAGCCCTATAGCTAGCAGACTGCTCTGAGCCCTATAGCTAGCAGACTGCTCTGAGCCCTATAGCTAGCAGACTGCTCTGAGCCCTTTAGCTAGCAGACTGCACTGTGCCCTATAGCTAGCAGTGTGCTCTGACCCCTATAGCTAGCAGACTGCTCTGAGCCCTATAGCTAGCAGACTGCACTGAGCCCTATAGCTAGCAGACTGCAATGGGCCCAATAGCTAGCAGACTGCTCTGAGCCCTATAGCTAGCAGACTGCTCTGAACCCTATAGCTAGCAGAATGCACTGAGCCCTTTAGCTAGCAGACTGCTCTGAGCCCTACAGCTAGCAGACTGCAATGAGCCCTATAGCTAGCAGACTGTTTTGAGTCCTATAGCTAGCAGACTGCTCTGAGCCATATAGCTAGCAGACTTCACTGAGCCCTATAGCTAGCAGACTGTACTGAGCCCTATAGCTAGCAGACTGCTCTGAGCCCTATAGCTAGCAGACTGCACTGAGCCCTATAGCTAGCAGACTGCACTGAGCCCTATAGCTAGCAGACTGCTCTGAGCCCTATAGCTAGCAGACTTCTCTGAGCCCTATAGCTAGCAGACTTCTCTGAGCCCTATAGCTAGCAGACTGCACTGAGCCTTATAGCTAGCAGACTGCTCTGAGCCCTAAAGCTAACTAAGTCAGATCACACCCAGGAACATCACAATTTTGAGAACCTATTGTAAAAGAAGCAAGGAACAATATCGAATATACAAACATCACTGCAAACGAAGAAGCTTGCATATGTCTAATACCCAATAAAAAAGCAATTTGTACTCTAGATTTGAACTAAGTTTAAAAGAAGAATTGAAATTACTTTTACCTGACATTTCCCATCAACAACACAGAGAGGATTCTAGGATATGGTGGCACTGCCTTTATCTGGGACAACTTACTTTTTCATTCACTAAACCCCTACTAGATGGCAACTTCAGAATCTCAGTCATCTAAATGGAACCTTTAATTACCCAGACGAGGATCTAAAAATTACAAACAACTGTACCCAGAAACACTAGATACATAAGAAAAATCGTAAAAAACGAAACTCTCATGCCATCATTATTAGATGAGATATTGACCTCTAGAGAACACTCGAAAGCAACGACAAAGCAATCAAAATTTTCTTAGAAGCAGGAGATCTGAAAACCCCAAACCAATTTCCTGTATCCCCTGCATACTTACATCATGATGGAAAATCGCAATCCCAACTAGACGTCTTTGTCGTTGTTGAAGATCAGACACAGAACTCCATATCTCGCATCAAAAGCCATGGTCGACAACTACTCAATACATCAGATAACACATTGATAATAGTTTCTGTCAGAATAAAGCAACTGTAGAAGCCACCAAAAGCAGTCCAGTCAATAGTCACTTTCACGAATCAAGATGGGAAAATTGTGATATGCTCGACTATCTTAACACCATAAACGAGCTACTTAACTCATAGAAAGCACAAAAAGAATCCAAATTTGATACACCCTTCCAGATTGTGCATCTAACAAATTTCCTACACGTGGCAGGGAAAAAACAACACCGCAAGAAAATGAATAAGAAAACAAAATTTCGCCTATCATGAAACAAAAACAGAGAAGCTGCTTGTAAATAAAAGACGGCCTACTCAGAATGAAAGGGCAGTTGGGGACCTCGATATCTAGACAATTACAATGACTTATTCGATACAATGAAAAAGAACAAAAGAAAGAACTTCGACTAAAACAACAACAGACTCAAGCGAGAAAGAGATGTGATAAAAACAGAAAGAAAATTCAAGCCAATTAATTAGACAAAAATATTCCACAAACTATTAAAATCAAACAACTAACGTAATGCAATCAAGAGACAGATATATTTATAGTTGATCCAATTAGCCAGCGAAGACGAAATCCTACATGGTTGAAAACAATACTTTTCAAAGCTAGCAACCCTTCTAAACAGAACTCAGATATTGACCAGGAACTCCACGATCTGGTAATCTGGACTGCAACATCATAGATGATCTTAACCTAGACTCCAATGATAGGGACCAGATCAGATTCTCAGAAAACTCAATTAGAAAAGTCATCAGTACACTTGGAAATGAAAGTCACCAGATAACCTCGGTTTGGCTACGGAACACCTGTATTGTAGAGTGGACAAACTAGTTACATTCCAAACCACCATCATCAATAGCATGACCCAACAAAGCCATATCCAAGGCCATCTGACACCAGTTCTAAAGTAAAATAAACACCCATAAGTTCCTGGTACCTATGGAGGAAAATACAGTAAATACATTAATTACCAACTACTAAAACACTACTACAAGACCAGAAAGATCTTTACAAAAGACAAAACAACCAAGTGTTAGACACCACGAGAACGACCTACATCGGGGCACCAGCAGAAACTGATGATGTGACAATCATCGCAGACAACCCAGTAGATCTCCAGTGCTCATTACACAAAATGAACAACTACACACAAGCAGATTGAGTTATCGTAAACTCCACAAAAAAAGCGACAAAAATCTGTAAATCAGAGAAGCTCAAACCTGGATACTGAGAGTGCGTGTGTGTGTGTTGGAGATTAACGCCCTTTATCGACGCACCTGGGCCATGTAGGGCGGTCAGTGTTTAATGGTGGAGGAAACCGGAGTACCCGGAGGAAACCACCGACCTTGGGCAGGTAACTGACAAACCTAATCACATACAGTTGGGGAAGTCCCTTTTTTGTTAAATACAAATGGGACTCGAACACCAGCTCAGAGGTGATCGACTAGTGATCAATAGTGTGGTATTGCTTAACAAGGAGCAGCAAACAGAACGCGCTTTAAACTGCACTGCAATACACTACAACACAAATACCAAAAACCCCACCTCTCTTCTTTATGGCTATTATTGGCAAGCTATGTTGGGTTGTGGCATCCGACGGAATCTTTAACGATCATATAAAACCGTTACAATATATCTTGTACTGTAATCATTCAGATGTCGGATTATTCGAAACAAACACTGATATTGTGAAATCGGTGGAAGCTTTCTCCCGAAATCCCATATTCGAATTACACAGTTGCATGGTGCTTCAAATATAACGAAGGAATCTACAAGAGATACCAGATATACATTGTAGGAGCTACATGTATTTTATCTTATGCTCTTATGGGATATTCTTTTTCCTGTCATTTGTCCATACTGGCTAATATGTCATCGTATAATTCTCCCTTGAAATACTCTATATTAAATCATGATTTTAAGACCCATCTGACGATACAACTTACCGCGCGAAATGGGTTAGATGTACAAGCATGTCTGATTACAATATTTTCATTGGCTCGTAATGGTTCCATCAAAACCCAATAACTACTCACTCTAGCAGTCTAGTATATCAGGCGTTTTGAAATCTGCGTACTTATTCCAAACAATAAAATGGAAATAGATGCGGTTCCTAAACAGTAAGAAGAAGAAGAAAACTACACATTTTTTACAAGAAATTAGCAAAAACAGCTTATATGCTTAAGTTTTGACACATTTGCCACAGTCATGCACAAATAAAATGTACTTCGTTCACTTTTCACGCATTACAATAATACATTTCGGACACTTGTTATGATAATTTTATTTATTCAAAGGCTCACCATGTGAAGGTGTGGAATGTAACAACGGTAACTGCTGCGTGGACAGTTCAACAGGAAGTCATCAATGTTACTGTGATCCGGGCTTCTACGGAGAGGATTGTGACAGTAAGTATGAGATTAACATAGGTTAACAATGGTAACTGCTGCGTGGACATTTCAACAGGAAGTCCTAAATGTTACTGTGATCCGGGCTTCTATGGCGAGGACTGTGACAGTAAGTATGAGATTAACATAGGTTAACAACGGTAACTGCTGCGTGGACATTTCAACAGGAAGTCCTCAAAGCTACTGCCATCCTTGCTTCTACGGAGAGGATTGTGACAGTAAGTATGAGATTAACATATTGGGAACTTGAGCATGCACTGTAATGGGATGCATGGTGTGGGTTGTTTTCGTAGATAGTTCAACGGGAATTCAATAGGTTACTGCGAACTCTGGTTCGACGGAGTAGTTTTTAAACAGTAAGATTCATATTCATAACAAACATTGTGTTGAAAATATTATGATCTTACATTATACCCACTTACATGAATATTGAAAGTAATTTGAAGTGCATGTTGTTGCATGATCATGGTTGTGGGAATGACCTTTCATTTTTAGCTCACCTGACCAAAGGCCATGTGAGCTTATGCCATCACTATGCGTCCGTCGTCGTCCGTTAATAATTTCAAAAATCTTCTTCACTGAATCCACTGAACTAATTTTACTGAAACTTTGCAGGAATGGTATATGACATGTTGGCAACAAACGATCCTCATTTTAAAATAATTTGATAAAAACATGGCCGTTGTTACTAAAAATAGAACATAGGGTAAAATCACTTAAAATGGCTTATAACTCAGCAACCATAACAGATAGAAAAAATCCGAAGGATCTTAGGCTCTTCAGAATCAAAAGTTCTACAAAAGTCTCCATTGGGTCGAAGTTGTCTGATGACCCCTTATAGGGGTTACAGCCCCCTTAAAGGTGAAAATTAGCGTTTTTTCATGTTTTTGCCTATAGAATGAAAACTATTGAAGATAGAGAAAAGCGGTTACTTGCTTAAAAGTTCAGCTTATTAAGCTCTACAAAAGTCTCCATAAGGTCGAAGTTGTCAGATGACCTCTTTTAGGCGTTACAGCCCCTTAAAGGTGAAAAATAGCGTTTTTTCATGTTTTTGGCCTATAGAATGAAAACTATTGCAGATAGAGAAAAGCGGTTGCTTGCTTAAATGTTCAGCTCATTAAGTTCTACAAAAGTCTCTTCAAGGTCAAAAGTGTCAGATGACTCCTTATAGGGGTTACAGCCCCTTTAAGGTGAAAATAGCGCTATTGGCCTATGGAATGAAAACTATTGCAGATAGAAAAAAGCTGATGCTTGGTTAAATGTTAAGCTCATTTAACTCTACAAAAGTCTCCATAGGGTCAAAGTTGTCAGGCAAGAAATATTGTTTTTCGCCTATAGAATGAAAACTATTGCAGATAGAGAAAAGCTGTTGCTTGCTTAAATGTTCAGCTTATTAAGCTCTACAAAAGTCTCCATAAGGTCGAAGTTGTCAGATGACCTCTTTTAAGCGTTACAGCCCCTTAAAGGTGAAAAATAACGTTTTTTTTCATGTTTTTGGCCTATAGAATGAAAACTATTGCAGATAGAGAAAAGCGGTTGTTCCGCTCATTAAGTTCTACAAAGGTCTCCTCATGGTCAAAGTTGTCAGATGACTCCTTAAAGGGGTTACAACCCCTTTAAGGTGAAAAATAGTGCTGTTGGCCTATGGAATGAAAACTATTGATGATAGAGAAAAGCTGATGCTTGCTTAAATGTTCAGCTCATTTAGCTCTACGAAAGTCTCCATAGGGTCAAAGTTGTCAGATGACTCCTTATAGGGTTTACAGCCCTTTAAAGGCAAAAGATAATGTTTTTGGCCTATAGGATGAAAATTATTGCATATAGAGAAAAGCTGTTGCTTGCTTAAATGTTCAGCCAATTTAAGAAAGATCATTTAACTCTACAAAAGTCTCCTGAGGGTCAAAGTTGTCAGATGACCCCTTTCAGGGGTTACAGCCCCTTGAATGTGAAAAATAGCGTTTTTTTCATGATTTTGGCCTATACAATAAAAATATTGCAGATAGAGAAAAGATGTTGCCTAAATGTTCAGCTCATTTAGCTCTACAAAAGTTTCCATTGGGCCAAAGTTGTCAGATGACTCCTTATAGGGGTTACAGCCCCATAAAAGTTGAAAAATAGTGTTTTTTTTTTTTGGTAATTTAGAATGAAACTATTGCAGAAAGAGAAAAGCTTTTTCTTGCTTAAACATTCAGCTCATAAAGCTATACAAAAGTTTTCATAGTGTTGACAGCAAGACCAGGTGAGCGATTCAGGCTCCTGGGAGCCTCTTGTTAGCATTTGTGGTGCTACAATAACATTTGAACAATAATTTTAGAATGTGAAAAGACAGCTAGAGATGAAACAACTTCGACAAATTTCGACTTGCTAATAAAGTAATGTAAACATTTTTACGAGTATAGTTTTAGTACACAAACAGAGTGTCTAAAAATTTGGTCTTTTCATTACCATACATTCACCATTCATGTTTTATACTACCGGGTACCTACTATTAAATCAGTGAATTGTGAAACTAGTGCTAAGAATTCCTAAAGTAGTGATTTCAAGGTTCAATATTTTTCATATAATGTAAAGTTGTGTTATATCTGCATATATTTAGAACAAAGGGCATTTCTGTAACATGTCCAACCCAAATTTATAAAATTTGAAGAAGACCTTAGTTTGCTTTTTAAGCCGCTCTTCAACGAGGAGATAGCTTTTCTCTATAAGGCTTTAAATGTGTCATGAAAACTAGTGAACAAGCTAGATATAAGTAAAGGATTCTCAAATATATACTTGTCAAGATGTTTTATTTAAGGTAAACTGGCTAGAGGGTTTTGCAAAACTGATTTGTTAGTTAATTAAAGAGGGGGTTTGATTTAGTAGTTTGTACCCTACATGCGTTTCTGTGTAACCACATTTCTACCAAACTCACAAGCCTAGCAGATTTTTCTCTATTGAAAAGATTAACATTTAAGGGAAGATAAATGAGCATTAGGCGCGGACCATTTGATTTTCTGGGGGGGCCTGGGATTTTACCTTGAGCCCGGAAATTTTTTTCGCCTGCTTAGCGGGCCAGATTATTTTTTTCACACGCATATTAAGCAAGGAAATTTTGTTGGCAAGATTATTTTTTTTCAATTGGCAAGATTTAAACCAGATTATTTTTTTCAACCTAGGACATGGCCAGATTATTTTTTTTTACAAAAATCAGGGCCAGGAAATTTTTTTCAAAAAAATCCCAGGCCCCCCCAGAAAATCAAATGGTCCGTGCCTTACACAACCATCCTTGACGCATGCAAGGAATTTAATCTATTGACTGTTCATTTAAGTAAGCGTTATAAAACACAAAGTATATATATTTTGTAGATGAAATATGTGCCCTTATAAACTGTAACGATGGTGTGTGTGTGACTCCGGGAGAATGTGTCTGTAGCCCAGGCTTCTCTGGAAATAATTGTGAAATAGGTACGTAAGTGAAACCCCAGGCAAATGTATCTGCAACCAAAAGTTCAAAGGATATAACTGTGAAAAAGGTATGTATGTGAATCTTCGGTATGTGCAGCCCTAGAATGTTAATCCAAAGGAAATATATCTGCAATCCAAGGTTCAAAGGATATAACTGTGAAAAAGGTATGTATGTGAATCTTCGGTATGTGCAGCCCTAGAATGTTAATCTAAAGGAAATATATCTGCAATCCAAGATTCAAAGGATATAACCGTGAAAAAGGTATGTATGTGAATCTTCGGTGTGTGCAGCCCTAGAATGTTAATCCAAAGACAAATGTATCTGCAATCCAAGGTCAAAAGATATAACCGTGAAAAAGGAATGTATGTGAATCTTCGGTATATGCAGCCCTAGAATGTTAATCCAAAGACAAATGTATCTGCAATCCAAGGTCAAAGGATATAACCGTGAAAAAGGTATGTATGTGAATCTTCGGTATATGCAGCCCTAGAATGTTAATCCAAAGACAAATGTATCTGCAATCCAAGGTCAAAGGATATAACTGTGAAAAAGGTATGTATGTGAATCTTCGGTATGTGCAGCCCTAGTATGTTAATCCGAAAACAAATGTATCTGCAATCCAAGGTCAAAGGATATAGCTGTGAAATAGGTATGTATTTATATGATAAACATAAAAAAATGTTTTGTTTGAATACAAAAAAAAACTTAAATTTAAAATCACTTTTATCATTCCAATGATTATGTAGATCTTTTATCCTTCTTGAAAAATATCGTACTATTTCTTACATTACATGTTTCTGAACGAAACCATCTTTAACAAACTCTTATACATATAACTGTATTACGATAATTGTGTTTGTTTACCGTTGATTTGTACCCACTGCAAACAAATTTAAAGGTCAATAGGAATCACCGTGTCTGTCTGTCTGTCTCCTAACTTATCTCATATGACTAATCTTAAACCGCCTATCTTATTATACAGAGAAACAAAGCGTGAAGATAATCAATTGATCTTGGATATCATTAAAGAAGAAAATTGTAATCTTACTAGTTTCTTTTGCAATATAAAAGTTTAATGTGAAGGAGGTCTTATCGTTTGCAATATACAAAATTGAAGTGTAATATGTGAAGCGGGTGGGAACCTTTTGCAAAATAAAAGTTTGATATGTGAAGCGGGTGGGAACTTTTTGCGAAATGATTCACAATATTCCAGGTTTGACTTGTAATAAAAAAGTATTTGTAAAGTCAGAGTAAAAAAACAAAACCCTGATATCGTAGTTTTAAATGAAATAAAAAATAACTTCGAACTTGCAGCCACGCTTTCTTTCTTTGCAATGTTTATTTAGTAACCTGTATTTCTTTTTAAGGTAAATTACCGCTTGAAATCACTATAAGATAATGATGCCCAATTTTAAGGTGGGACGTTACGTTAAAAACGACATTACCGATATAATTTACCTGTACACTGAAAAATCCGTCTGAACGTCGTGAAAAGCAACGTCAATTTTAGGTAGATTGCGTTAAAAACAAGTCCGTGACATATCCTTTATTTTACATGAATGCATCGCAAATTTTCCAAGGAATATTATATTAGTTTTTTGTCAAAATTTGGATATCGTTAGTCCATTAGTACTCCAACTTAAATGCAACTTTTAGTTGGTGTCAGAAACTCTCCAAATGTTCTTTATGCCCGAGTTTAACGGCATGTCAGGAAAATATTCTGAAATATTCCTCTCACATGCATTAAATAACTGTAAACTACTTTTTTGAATTGAAAAAAAATGCATCAGCTAAGTTAATTGTTTTTGACATCTTGGCAGTTGCAATTGATAGACATTGAAAATAGATGCTTTGAAATAATTTTTTAAAACATACATGAGCAAAATTAATCGTTTTTTTACATCTGGCCTGTTGCGTTTAATAAACGTTGAAAATGGATGCTTTAAAATAAAGTTTTGATCTTTTTTTCTGTTTTGTTTCAAATTGTAGCTGGTTAATTTCGATCAGTTATTTTACAGAACTAGATTAAGTAAGTTACTAACAATTTTATTAATGTTGTCGTTGCTTTAACCAGGTCCATGTGACGCAGTGAATTGCAACAATGGTGAATGTTCCTATGATGATCTGAATGGTCTTACAGTTTGTGTATGTTTCGGTGAATGGTCTGGTGAATTTTGTGACGGTAAGTCATCATCATCATCATCGTCATTGTCGTCGTCATTATCATCATCATCATCACTAGCATCATAATCATCATCATCATTAATCATCATTATCATCACCATCATCATCATTAATCACCATAATCATCATCATTTATCACAAGCATCATCATCATCATCATCATCATCATCATCATCATCATCATCATCATCATCATCATCATCATCATCATCATTATCATCATCATTGTCGTGGTCGTGATCATCATCATTATCATTATCATATTATCTTTCTCATCATCATCGTTATCGTTGACATCGTCGTCATCACCATACATCCCCATTGTCATCCTTAACAAACTTCTTCTTGTAGAAACTATTCACCATTCTCCTGCAGCTTATCTGAAAAAAGGAAATAATGTAGGTTTTTAGGGGCCATTGGGAGTTTCTAAATCCTGCCTTTTTATTTTGAAACAATCGGAGCCCGTGCAGTTTTTCTAAAACTAAACTTTCCATAAGTTTTTCAGCTAAAAACTTCATTTGTTTTTTTTAAAGCACTGTCCTCCCATTTAAATTCCCGATTTATGACATCTTTTCTTTTAATTTTAAATTTAAATTCTACCCCCTTAAAATCAAATAGTCGTTCCCTAAATGGCATGTGAATTAGATGCATAGCACGCGCATTTCTTGTTTGTTAGAAATTAATGCTTTGTCTTTCTCCTCCAGAAAGTCCGTGTACGACCGATCCCTGTAGCGGGAATGGTGCCTGTAGTGTAGAAAACAACCTGGCTGTTTGTGACTGTAATGCACCCTACACAACCGACGACTGTTCCGGTACGTATTATATTGTTACATTTATGAGCAATTATCATCAAGACATATCGTGTTTTTATGTTTACAAACCAGTCTAAGATAACAAGTTGATGGCGAGGCTTTTCATTCGCTTTAAATCTGTCAATTCTGAGGTTTTTGTTCCAAGTTTTTCAAATTTTTGTCAATTATTTTGTGTCCACAAAATGAGTCTATTTTAACATTACGAGATTTGCTGAACGATATGATGAAATTTGTATTTTTATCTTGGGTCCATTGCTAGAATCAACTACACTTAATTGATTTTGTTTGTGGTTGCTGAATGATTATAATTGTCAATTCCGATTTACCTTTTCTCAAAACTTATAATTGTATTTTGTGCCACTACTACCTTGAATAACTGTATATACGCTGCGTATGAAGGCTTGAATTCTTCCAATAAAAATTATCCGTCACACACCTACTAGTTCAGACAGCAAATCACATTCCCTTCAATGATGTTAATCAATTAACTGATAAAATTAGTTTGATTTTTTCTAACATAATTCGTCAGACTGATATTACCAAACAGTGTGAGGACTGCAGGGAGTGAAAGACAATAACTGCATTATTCAGATTATGATACTACCGAACCTTAAGATTACAATCGAAGAAAAAGGTTAGGTGCCAAAAAAACCTTGTTTAATTTACCATTTGTTTTAAATGGCTGTACAGAGTCAGGACCTGTGCGAATCTTAGTTTCTTCGTTAAGCCTTTATTGTTTCGTCTTTTTGTTTTTCGACAACCGAGATCAATCAACTACTGTAAACGTACTTATTTTCGCGATGGATTTATTTTCACGGATTTCACAGTCAAGCATATTTCGCGAAATTAAATACCCGCGAAATGTAATAAATTGTATGCAATAAATAGAATAATGAGCAGAATTCGTGAAATTAAGTACCCGCGAACTTGCGTAAAATCGTAAAATCGTGAAATAAATACTTACAAAAATAAGTACGTTTACAGTAAATTCGGTAGTTTTGTTATAACCTACAGTTGGTTATAAATGCTATTATATCAATTATCCTTTGTTTATTTTTTACTATTTCTAGTTAACGTATGTGACCTACCATGGATATGTTCTGGGCGAAATAACCGCGCACGTTGTAATAGAACAACAGGGGAATGTTACTGTGAGTTCCCGTGGTCTGGCGATGCTTGTGATGGTAAGTGTTGTGTCGGAGTAGACATCCTTCTGACAGAAAAAGGGGGGTACAACAGTCGAAGGTGTATTGTAATAGAACAACAAGAGAATGTTACTGGGTGTTCCCATGGTCTGGAGATGTTTGTGATGGTAAGTGTTGTGTCGAAGTAGATATTATCCTAGCAGAAAAGGGGGTACAACAGCCAATGGTTGATTGTAACAGGACATCCTCCTTTCAGAAAGAGAGGAATACAACAGTAGAGGGTATACTGTAGAAAGACAACAGAAAAATGTTCCTGTGAGTTCCCCTGGTCTGGCGATGCTTGTGATGGTAAATATTAAGTATAAGTAGACTTTCTCCTTTCAAAAAGAGAGGTTGCAACGGTCGATGGTTTATTGTAATAGGACGACAGGAGAATGTTACTGCGAGTTCCCGTGGTCTGGTGATGCTTGTAATGGTAAGTGTTATGTCAAAGTAGACATCCGCCAGACAGAAAAAGGGGATACAACAGTCGAGGGTGTTTATACATTGTAATAGAACAACAGGAGAAAGCTACTGTAAGTTCCCGTGGTCTGGGGATGTCTGTGGTGTTAATTATGATGTCTATGAAGGCTTCCTCCCGACAGAAAGAGGGATTACAACAGTCTAGGGTTTATTGTAATAAGACAACATGGGAATGTTACTGTGGGTTTCCGTGATAATGAGATTTTTGTGGTGGTAAGTATTATGTCTATGTAGGCTTCCTCCTGACAGAAAGGGGAATGTAGCTAAAACAGCCGAGGGCTCATTGTAAGTAATTGATAATAATACTGTGTGTTCCCATTGTCTGGTGATGTTTATGACGATGAGCTGTACAACTGTCTTATGCTAATATGATTATACATGTGATTGATATCATTACATACATGTATGGTCTTGTAGAGTAGAACTCAGTGTTATTATAACTCAGCATGGCAACGGGTTTCCGTGGTCTTGTGATGGTATTGTTAACATGGAAATTTCATGTGGAGATTTTTGTATCTCCCCTTCACCGAAGGGAGACATATTGTTTCACCATGAGTTTCTCTTCTTATTCTTACTCTTCTCAGCGAAGCCTTGTCCGGGCCATAATTTTTTTGTCTTTTGACATAGGTCTTCGATATTTGGTATTAGGGTAGGTCACTACAAGACCATGCGTTGCGTACCAACATGGTTGACTTTTGACCTCAAGGTCATTTTTGATGAGATTTAGGACCATAGTCTTGTCCGGGCCATAACTTTTTTGTCTTTTGACATAGGCCTTAGATATTTGGTATGTAGGTAGGTAATAACAAGGCAAAGTGTCGCGTATCAACATGGTTGACCTTGACCTTTGACCTCAAGGTCTCTTATGATGATACTTAGGACTATAGTCTTGTGTTGACCATAACTTTTTTGACTTTTGACATAGGCCTCATATATTTGTATGTAGTTAGGTCACTACAAGGCGATTTGTCGCGTACCAACATAGTTGACCTTGACCTTTGAACTCAATGTCATTTATAATGATATTTTGGATTATAGTCTTGTGTGGGACATTTCTTTTTGTCTTTTGACATAGGCCTTTGATATTTGGTATGTAGTTAGGATAAGACAAGGCGATGTGTCGCGTACCAACATAGTTGACCTTGACCTTAAACCTCAAGGTCATTTCCGATGATATTTAAGACTATAGTCTTGTGTGGTTCATAACTTTGTTGTCCTTTGACATAGGCCTTAGATATTTGGTATGTAAGTAGGTCACTACAGAACGATGTGTGGTGAACCAACATTGTTGACATTGACCTTTGAACACTAGGTCATTTATAATATATAGTCTTGTGTGGGCCTTATTTTCTTTCTTTTGACATAGGCCTTAGATAATTGGTATGTAGTTAGGTCACCACAAGGCGAAGTGTCACAAACCAACATGGTTGACCTTGCCCTTTGACCTCAAGGTCATTTATGATGATATTTAGGACAATAGTCTTGTGTGTGCCACAGCTTTTTGTCTTTTGACATAGGCCTTAGATATTTGGTATGTGGGTAGGTCACTAAAAGACCGTGTGTGGCGTACCAACATGGTTGACCTTTGACCTCAAGGTCATTTTTAATATTTGGCACCATATTCTTTTTCGAGCCATAACTTGTTTGTCTTTTGACATAGACCTTAGATATTAAGTATGAAGGAAGGTCACTGCAAGACATTGTGTCCTCAGTAAATGATTGACCTTGACCTTTGGTTATCACGTAAAATACACAAAACGAAGAGGATACATCAGTTTTAGTTATGTAACACAATTCTAGTTTTTGCTTAATTCGTGATCTGAAATTATCCGCGAAAATTTCCCCCACACAAATTGCCTCGTCTAAATCAATAGAATAAATAATCAGGAGACGCAGAATTATCACCCACGATTAAGTTAACAAAAACGCGAAAGTATCACCTTGTGATAATTTTCACGTTTACAGTTAGCAAAAGCGGTAGAACCTTGCATAATCATATAAAGTTCATAATGTATTTGGACGGAACAGATACCGATACATATATATTTTAAGGCCCATCTGAACCTTTCGTATTATATAGCGTTATTTCCGACCGATATTTAAGTACATGCATATACATGTTAAAAGCTGTTATAGTGAAAACTAAAAGATAAGGCATAGCAGACCTTTATGTTATAAATTACATTTATAATTTTATTATATTATAATGTTTGTTTATTTATTGTATATATATTTTGCTATTTTTTTCCGATTATTGGAATAGGTAATATAAGTTTAACATGTACATCACTTGCACCCTTTCTTGTGGCCTCAAATCCTATACATATCTCATTTATGATAAACTTAAAGGAGTTCTTCATGTTTAAGAAGTACTACAATGACAGGTTTCTTCATGTGTAAGAGGCACAGTAGTGATATGTTACTTCATGTTTAAGAAGTACTCTAGAGACAGGTTTCTTCTTGTGTAAGAGGTACAACAGTGATAGATTTCTTCATGCGTAAGAGATACTATAGTGATCGTTTTTTTTCACGTTTAAGACGTTCTATAGTGATCGGTTTCTTCATGTTTAAGAGGTACTATAGTAATAGGTTTCCTCATGTGTAGGAGGTACAATGCTGATCGGTGTCCTCATGTGTAGGAGGTACAATAGTGATCGGTTTCTTCATGCTTTATATGTACTATAGTGATTGGTGTCCTCATATTTAAGAGGTACCATAGTGATAGGTTTCTTCATGTTTAAGAGGTACAATAGTGATCGGTTTTTATCCTGTATTTTATGGTAATGTTTTTTATAAAGCTCACAAATTTAAAAGCAATCCAATAGAAAGGAAAAAATTGGCTTCAAAATTTATTACGGAAAGGATATGAAATGAATATCTTGGTTAAATCTTTGAATTTAGTGTTTTTTGGCAGAAATATTGAAAACTTAATACTCGCTTTAAAACTTCCATAAACGTTTTTACTATTGTCTTTTTAAGCATTATAGCGATCAAGCGTGTCGGTTTTGTGTGATGACACTTCACTAAATCATTATTGCTTGAAGTGTTGTGTCGGATTTAAAATCGATACGTTTGATTTTTTACATCAGTCGATTGATGATTCTCAGCTAGCTGTCAGTAACAGCGAGTGTTCTATAGAGAGTTCCTTTACCGTCCTTTTGTTTGTTCTTGTTTTTTGTCGTAGGTTCTCTCTAGTAGAATTGGACTTTGATCGATTTGATTTTTATTGTGTGTTTAGTTTTTGTGCTTTGTCTAGGAATATTGATAGGGGGAAGGTTGGGCCCAAAAAACTAGTTTAACCCCGCCACATATTTAATATGTGCCTGTCCTAAGCCAGGAATCTTTGACAAAGCCGTTGTTTGTATCTGTCATCTTTATGTTGTTTGTTCTATGTATTAGTGTGTGTTAGCTTTGATGGAGATTGTCAATAGGGGGAAGGTTTGGGTCCACAAAACTAGTTTAACCCCGCCACATATTACATGTGCCTGTCCTAAGCCAGGAATCCTTGACAAAGCTTTCGTTTGTACTTGTCTTTTTGATGTTTTCTGTTCCTTGTTTAAGAAGGGGGTCTATCTGTGACTATTTCAGGGCTGGATTTGAATTATATGCATCTTATTTAGACCATGGGCCAATTGCATAACCGCGAGCAGTGCCAAATGGCCTCGTTGAAGGCTGCTGGCGGTTGTCCATTGTGGTTTTTCTAAATTGCCGTTTAATTGTGGGCTGTGTCGCGTACACTTATTCCACATCTCTTTATTTTCTATTCTTCATGTTTAAGAGGTACAATAGTGATAGGTTTCTTCATGTTTAAGATGTCCTATAGTGATCGGTTTCTTTATGTGTAAGAGGTGCATGGTGACAGGTTTCTCATACGTAAGAGGTACTTTAGTTATATGTTTCTTCATTTGTAAGAGGTACAATAGTGATCGGTTTCTTCGTGCGTAAGAGGTACAATAGTGATCGGTTTCTTCGTGCGTAAGAGGTACAATTGCGATCGGTTTCATTGTGTGTAAAAGGTACTATAGTGATTGTTTTCTTCATGTTTTAGAGGTACTTTAGTTATAGGTTTCTTCATGTGTAAGAGGTAAAACAGTGATCGGTTTCTCTATGTGTAAAAGGTACTATTGTGATAGGTTTCTTTAGCTTAAGAGGTACTATAGTGATAGATTTCTTTATGTTTAACAGGTGCTATAGTGATCGGTTTCTCATGTGTAAGAGGTACAATAGGGATTTTTTTTTATCGTTAGTCGGTTTTCAATCTATTTCAAATAAAGAATTCTTGAAATAAAAGGCAATCAACATACTAAGGGAACAAGAAACTATTAAATTTAAATCCATCTATGTTTTTTGTTAATTTTAAATGCAGTTTTTTAATTGCATATACTGAGAAATCACACTTTATAAAAAAAAATGAAAAAAATTGATGACCCTGATTGACCTTTATGTTCATCAATTGGATTACCTTGAATTGTCGAATTGTTGATCGATTTTTCATTATGTTTACAGCAAAGACTACATATCGAATGCAAAAATAAACAAGAGAAAAGACCTGTATATAAAAATCTCTTAATATTTTTAATAATAGTTTCATGGTTAATTTTATCACTTTTAAGTTTAAGCACAATTCTGCTTTTTGAGAACTTTCGAATTAAGGTCAATCCTTAAGCATTCTGATTTGGCTTAAAACCCTATTAAAGAGAGGAAACGATTTGAAAGTTTTAGTAGAATCTGTAAAGTTTGTGTTTTGAAAAAAATATTGATAACTTTAAAACGTTAATCTATTACCCTTTGACCTTTTTATTGTTTTTAAGAACTAACTAAAGCGATCAAATATTTCTGGTATGTGTAATGATATAACACTATATCAATAGTTTTTTTTTAAGTGTTGTTTCGGATTTAGAATCGATATGTTTGCTTTTTTTACGTCAGTCGATAAATGTTTCTTAGCTAGCTGCCAGAAATGCAAGTGTTTTCGAGTTTTCGAGCTAGTTTCTTTCAGTCTCTTTGTTCTCGTATAATGCTCTTGTCTCAGTTTTTCTCTTTGTGAATTGAACTTTATCGATTTGATTTTGAGAGTGTGTTATTTCTTTGCCTTGTTCAATATAACCATTAGGGAGAAGATTAAGCCCAAATAACTAGTTTGCTCCCGGCATATTTTATATGTACCTGTCTAAAAGAAGAAATTTTTGTCAGTGTTTTTGTTTTCCTCGTCATGTATTTGTTTTTGTTCTATGTGAAGAAATATGTTTTTCGTTGATAATTAAGGTATTTGTTTTGAGTCTTAAGCATTGTTTCTTTAGTTTTTGGCCAGTGCAAGACGGCAAGCAATGACTTTTGGTCATATTGAAGACTTTTGGCTGTTTTCGGTTGTGATTTTTACAATTGCCGATTCTTTATATCTGTTGCGTCGTGTACACTTATTCCACATTTCCTTATCGTTTATCAATAGCACTGATGCCCAAGTGATATTGTTACTTTACGGGCATCCCGTTTTACTACGTTTTTAAACCGTAGTTAAACAACTTAAAACGTATAACAAGACGTAGCGACACGAAAGCGGCTTAATACGTGGAATAACAGAAAATTTACTCAACAAGGTTTTGGCAAAATGGACTAGGCAGGTACCACAAATTAATGCGTTTGTACATTTGTGTACCATACATGAAGTTCACTAATGTTTTCCATAGCACCAATGCTCTCCATAAAGATGTGAAAGATGCATGACGTTGATGACACTAAATGCGCTCCATATATTTGCTAAACATACATGAGATTTATGAAAATAAATGCGCTCTATACATTCAAACATAAATGGAGTTGAAGGCGTTAAAACCTCATTATTTAAACAAATCTGAAGTCGATGATATTAAATTTGGTCCATATATTTGTTTTCAGAATGTGTGAAACAGGACAATGTGGACCTGATTTTGTTGGTAGATGAGACAGGAAGCATAACTCTGGAAAACTTCGAAAAGACAAAACTAGCTTTACAAGACCTGGTAGACACCATTGAAATTGGTCTTGACAAAGTTAGGGTGGCTTTAGTTACTTTCAACACCGGTCAAACTTTCCATTGGGATTTTGATACCTATACTGATGCTGCAAGTTTGAAAACTGCTATAAGTAACCTCCCATGGGGCCAAGGGGCGACGGCCATACACAGAGCCATTAATTTTGTGCAGGAGACGGTCATAACAGAAATGAATGGTGAACGACCCGATGCCAAAGACATCCTTATCTTAGCTACTGACGGTATTTCCGTTATTGGAGGAATAAATCAGGAAATAAGAGATCAAGTAGATCGGGATGCAGCAAACGCTTTCAAAGCAGACGACACTAATCTCTTACTCACTGTCGGTATCGGAGAAGGTGTGAATCCGGCTTTGTTGACAGACCTTGCTTCGATTGATGAATATTACTTTGGTACTATTTTTGATCAATTGGGTGTTACCCTACCACAAATTGTCAATATAATCTTAAACTGTGAAGGATGATTGGTTAAAATGGTTCGCTAGAAAAATGTAGTTTACAAATAAAACTAATCATGCGGGACTAAGCTTTGAATAAAAGAATATATATTTATGGGATTATCAACCTCCTCGAATGAATACTGATCTAAGTTTGTAAAGTTTTGATTTTGTCGTCCTTGACTGTTTGAAATATTGCGGATTCAGGTATCTTGAGCTTTGTCTGTTGATTTTGATATCGAGATTTGAATTTCCTCTTTTTATATGTTTATTTCGTGTGTGGGCGTTTAACGCCCTTTATCGGCGTGACAGGGCCAATTAGGGCGGTCAGTTTTGAAAGTGGAGGAAACCGGAGTACCCGGAGGAAACCACCGAATTTGGGCAGGTAACTGACAAACCTAATCACATACATTTGGGGAAGTCATTTTTTGTAATATACAAACGGGACTCGAATACCAGCTGAAAGGTGATCGACAAGTTATCAATAGTTTGGTAACTAAACCAGCGCCTTAGACCACTCGGCCATCCTATGCCCCTAACCTAATTATAAAACCAGTTACAATGATTTCTAACAAGTTTATCGACAATGGTAAAATACCATCCCATACCATAAGAAAAGTAACGATTTTTTACTAAGCATCAACATTGGTTCAGGCCAATCATGTGCAACATATTAATACTAACATAACATAAATAATGGAGAAATGGACAGAAGATTTTGACAATTCAGTTCCAATAATGTGATTTATCTGGACTTTCGATCTTCTGACAGCATACAAACAAAAAGGTACGCACGGGAATCGGAAATTTGGTCATCAAAATAACTATACAAATATACATTAAAGGGATGTTGGTCACGAAAACATATTTTTTTACTTACAAAAAGGCCAACAGACAACTTGTTTTGTCTAATTTTAAAAATTTGAACAACAAAAGTACGGCTATGGTACCAAATCTAAAAATCGATATACAATAATCACTAAACTTTACAATAATTCATATTCATGAGCTTAATCCCGCCTTGAGCATGCGCACTGTTTTTAATTTTGTTTATAAACTTTGACTGTTCAAAATCGCGGCCAGTACACTGTGTCTCGAAGTTTTAGCCCGTAGAAATATTTACGGCGACGAAAACGCCAAGTTCGCCAAACAAAGCAAATGATATTTATGACTTGAATATAATAAATGAAGATAATTTTTATAGTTTGATAAAGGTAATAACAAAAATACCGAACTTGGAGAATCAATCTCAAATGTCCATAAGACGAGACAAAACAAGGAAGACATATCGAAAAAAGATGAAGACTGCAATGGTGGGTTAAATTGAATTTGTTAAATTTGTCACCAAATTAAAGTCTACATGAACAAAATATCCGAGATCTCGATCGCATTAAATACACTAAAATATATATGTCGTTACGAATGTCAACGCATAATCAATCATCAAGGTCGAAAATTTTTAAGCAAAATAATAGAAAATAAAGAGATGTGGAATAAGTGTACGCGACACAGCCCACAATTAAACGGCAATTTAGAAAAACCACAATGGACAACCGCCAGCAGCCTTCAACGATGCCATTTGGCACTGCTCGCGGTTCTGCAATTGGTCCATGGTCTAAATAAGATGCATGTAATTCAAATCCAAGTTTTATTCAAATTTGGTAACAAACTGATATGAAAAGTTTTCAATTAAAAATATGGGTCCAAAAAAAAATGATTTTTGGAGACAATTTGCCTTACACAGTTGTACAATAGGTGAATAATGAAATGTCACAGAAGAGAGCATCAATCCAATTTAATGTTCCAACAACAACACTGAGTGATCGAATAGCAGGCAGGATTTACTCTGAATGTGTGATAACAGGTAGAGCACCAATCCTTACTCTCGGTGAGGAAGAAAGGATAGCTGAACATGTAAAGAGTATGGCATCTTATGGGTATGGATACACCCGACAAGAGGTTACAGACCGTGCTTCTGATTTTGCCCAAATCCTAAAGAATAAAAATAAAAATGAGGAATTGTCTTCAATGGAAAATAATGAGAGGTGGAATAAATGCACGCGACACAGCCTACAATCAAGCGGGAATTCAGAGAAAAAACCATTGCGATTCTGCAATTGGCCCATGGTCTATATAAAATGTATATAATTCAAATCCAGCCCTAAAATAGTGACAGATAGACCCCCTTTTTTAACAAGGAACAGAAAACATGAAATAGACAAGTACAAACAAAAGCTTGAAAAAGATTCCTGGCATAGGACAGTCACGTATAATATGCGGTGGGGTTAAACTAGTTTTTTGGGTCCAACCTTCCCCTTATTAACATTCCTAGAAAAACCACAAAAACTAAACTAAAGATGGTTTGAGGGATTTATGAACAGAGGCCAGAGCTAACGGTAACCAAACCAAAGAGTCTTGAAATACAAGCGTGCTAAATGTGGGTCTGGTCTGTTGCCAATGTGGAGAAATATTATGCTAGCCTTGAAGATATGTTGAAGAAATGCAATCTGTCATAATAGCCACATTTGATATTCAACGTTAACGAGAACGGTATCGTATTTTAACACAAACCACCCAATGTTGTCAATGAATTAGACTGCACTACATCAGCTGTAACTTCCGGCAGATCTAGTACCACCACTATCTTAGGCTGTGGAAGTGCCTCGGGTTTTGCATTACCCCCTAATTTTGTCTTTGAGGGACAGCGTATTGTTGATGATTTGATTAATGGGGCCACACCTGGTGCTAATTTCACATTTCTTCTACTGGATGGTCAAATACAAAAGTATTCAAAAAATACCTTTCAGAGCATTTTCTTCAATACATACCTGGGAGGAACAATCAACCAGTACTTCTTCTGTTTGATGGTCACAAGTTGCATGTTGCGGTAGACATCATAAATATGCACAGGAGCGTAATATAATCATTCATATCTTTCCAGCACCTACATCTCATATATTTCAACCACTAGAGGTTGGATGTTACGGTCTGTTGCAGAGAAACCATTCGGAGCAATCATTCATTCATCACAAGGTATAATGTATGTGAACTTGCCTGCAAAGCTTACCAGAGGGCCATCTGTCCACAAAACTTACAATATTCTTTCAAGAAAACTGGCATATACCCATTTAACAAAACCATTATCAACAAAGACAAACCTTCAGAAGTCTTCATTTCTGCTTCACATACAGATGGAAATGAAATGGATACAAATCTTCAAATCCCTGAAGAACCCATCCCAGATACATTACAAGAACATTAAATTGAAGTTGTTCATGAGAGTGACCGAGAATCAATGGCTGCAATAGTATCGATGGCTGCAGTTGAGGATCTCCAAGATAAACAAATATTTACTTGTTTTAACATAAAGTTTCAAAATCTGAACAAGAGGCTCCCAGGAGCCTAAATCGCTCACCTGGTCTTGATGTCAACCCTATATTTTGTAGAGCTAAATGCGCTGAACATTTAAGCAAGCCACATTTTTTTTCTATATCTACTATAGTTTTCATTCTACTAGGCCAAAAACACGAAAAACTGTTATTTTAGGGGCCGTAACCCCTATAAGGGGTCATCTGACAACTAAGACCCTATGGAGACTTTTGTAGAGCTTTATGCGCTGAACATTTAAGCAAGCAACAGCTTTTATTTATCTGCTATAGTTTTCATTCTATAGGCCAAAAACATGAAAAATGTTATTTTAGGGGCTGTTACCCCTATTAAGGGTCATCTGACAACTTCGATCCTATTGAGACTTTTGTAGAGCTAAATGAACATTTAAGCAAGCAACAGCTTTTCTCTATCTGCTATAGTTTTCTTTCTATAGGCCAAAAACATGAAAAAACTTCATTTTAGGGCCGTAGCCCCTATAATATATAAGGGGTCATCTGACAACTTGGACCCTATGGAGACTTTTGTACAGCTAAATTAGCTGAACATTTAAGCAAGCAACAGCTTCTCTCTATCTGCAATAGTTTTCATTCCATAGGCCAAAAACATGAATAAACATTATTTCATGGGCCGTAACCCCTATAAGGGGTCATCTGACAACTTCGACCCTATGAAGACTTTTGTAGAGCTAAATGAGCTGAACATTTAAGTAAGCAACAGCTTTTCTCTATCTGCAATAGTTTTCATACTATAGGGCAAAAACATGAAAAAACGCTATTTTTCACCTTTATGGGGCTGTAACCCCTAAAGGGGTCATCTGACAACTTGGACCAAATGGAGACTTTCGTAGAGCTTTTGATGCTGAAGCAGTACGGTGGCATCAGATTTCATCTATCTTTTATACCTTTTGATTTACAAGCTGAAAACAGTAGTCTGACCCCCCTGGTCTATTTTTAGCAACGGCGGCCATGTTTTTTGAAGAATAAAAAATCCCCACGTCAGGTCTGTGGAGGATACCCTAAGGTACCATCAGACCAAGTTTGGTTTGAATCTGTTCAGTCGTTTCAGAGGAGAAGAAGTTTGAAGAAAAGTTAACGACGACGACGGACGCCAAGTGATGGCAATAGCTCACATGGGCTTTGGCCAGGTGAGCTAAAAAGGTGAAGTCTGAAAACCACAACAAGGAAAGAAATACTCTAGGAAAGATAATTTCAGGCATCCCAGTCACAGAAAAGGAAATACTAGAGAAAGTAAAATGACATGTGGAAAATCAAGGATAATAAGGAAAAACAACAACAAAAACTTGAAAGGGAAAATAAAGAAATCAGGGACGGAGTTGGACTAGAGAAAACCATTTGGGTACAATGTCAAAACCAGGAAATTTTAACACTGGACACACCTCAAATAATGTACAACTCTGAGGTCAGTATGAACGAACACTGTGTTTTATTGTAGTTATTTGGAAGTCTAAATCAACGTTTTTTTTGTGAATTCTTAGCTTGTTGGATTTTATTTGTTAAAATTGAACTTTTTGCCGTTTAATTTTCGTTCTTTTCCGTTTTTGAAATCAACTTTGAACATAACCTACAAAATGAACGTGATTGGGCTCGCCTTAGTGACATAATATGGATTTAAAACTGGATGACGAAGTTTGGTGTCGCCACCTAAGGAATTCGAAAATTTCCGGTAAGCAAAATTTGTTGATTTACATTGTTTTTGAAAAAGTTTTGTCAATCAGTTTTATGCTTATATTCAATTCTAACAATAACAAATATAAATATAAAATTTCGAAATCATTCGACTATAGTTTTGGAAAATAAAGGTAATAACAAAACTACCGAACTTGAATGATCAATCTCATGGACCAGAGAAAATGACAAAAACGAATCAGTCATACCGGAGAACTGGTGGATCGCAATGGTCCTGACTTGGTACAGGCATTTCAAACGAAATGGTGGGTTAAACCAGGTTTTATGGCGCCAAACCTCCCTCTTCCATTGCGATCTTAGGATCCGGTAATGACCATAGAACACAGCATAGTTGTGAGACACAATAGGGATATTGAGGTGATCATCTCAGTACAGCACACCAGTCAAACACTAATTAAAACAATTAACTATCATATCTTTTAACTCAATTTTGAACTTTTCTACTAGTGGCTGATAACGAAGAAAGAATTTTTTTAGTGATCGTATGAGACGTATTTTCTTATAGCCCTGCTTCAAAAGTCGGTCACGAAGAAACCGGTGTCTGATCAAAACATCTGTGAAATGTGTGCAAGCTCTGGCATAACGAATACGTTGAGAAATATAAACACCGTATGCAGATAACAGCACGAGAACCGTAAGGGTGGCGAACTTGGTGAGTCGAGGATACTATAGCTTATATAGCTTGCGACCACAAAACAATTAACATAATATAAAAGACTAAAGGAATTATAGTTGTTTTCTTATCCGGGTTTACTCTATAAAAAGAAGTTATCTCCCTCAACACAAACAAGTAGAATAAAAAACAAAGAATATAAACTTATCTGACTATACCTTTATTAAGGAGCTAACTGACCAAACGCTAGGTCAGAGGTCTCTAGGGATCAGAGGACAAACGAATTCCGCTTACCTTTCTTCCATCTTCAGAAAT
The DNA here is from genome assembly GCA_963971305.1 of Arcuatula senhousia. Classification (NCBI taxonomy): domain Eukaryota; kingdom Metazoa; phylum Mollusca; class Bivalvia; order Mytilida; family Mytilidae; genus Arcuatula; species Arcuatula senhousia. The sequence continues at coordinate 57,258,172 of OZ020310.1, forward strand.
CCTTCAAAGACTCATCATTTGGTACTAAACCTAACAGGGGTGTGAATAAAATTACTGGACAATGACAATCACTCACTCTTTCAACACAAAGAAATAAAGCCTTTCAAAATAAACTGGGTCACTTTTCAAAGCAAAACCATATGTATTTCTATAAGTTATCTCCCTTGATTTTCTGTTCTGTACAAATTATAATCAGATTGTTACAAACAAATAAATCAGAAATAGGTATTTTAAAAAACACTGTCATGACTGTGATCATCTATTGAATTCAAATGAAAATAAGAAACTCAAGAATGCACTTGTTGACAAATATTGGAAAATACTCTCCGAATTATAAATATAAACGTGATAAATGATGAATAAATAATTATGTCTTTAGATACATATCTTATCTAAAATAATAAAGTCTATTTATATACCATAATTAATAAAACTCTGACAACAATATCTACTTTACATGGTACAACATACATATGTCGATTATAACTCAGTTTTACAAAGTCTTTTGATTATCTCCCTTTTTCTTCATTTTAGTTTACCAAACAAATTACAAATTAAATTAATATATATAAAGATAATTCAATATGTTCTGTTTTCTGTGTCCCTTTCAAAACCATTCGATCACTCCACCATCAGATCGGTGATGTCTTGGTACCAAAATTCTCCATGTAGGGGGCCAAATTTTGTGGTTGATCCTAGGGACTACCATTAAGGAAAACCAGCTCCTTTAGGAAACAGAACATTGTACTAGGAAGACCCTGTAACAAAAGGAAATAACAATATTATAAAGGTAAGAACATAAATTTCATAAATTAAAGTATAAAAATCACATCCAAATTCTATGAACCATTATATATCATTTAATATCAAAAATAGAATATGTATCAATCAATATATGCAAATTACTTATTGTATTCGTATTACATATTATGGTAACAAGAACAATGTTTATGTCTTAGAATGGCATTATAGGTAAAGATAAATAGTCAAAATAAACCATAACACATAATTAAAAACACAACATACCCTCTAGTGGTCTACTATATATAGACTCCAAGATTTTGCAATTCTTCTATGAATCATATATCAACACATCTGTGACAATCAGAAATTGAGGCTAACTTCAGAATATACAGCGATACATAGTCTTGAAAAGACGAAACGCGCGTCAGGCGTAGCAAAATTTATTGTCTGGAACTTTGTAGTAATTTATATTTAGTACTAAACGTAACATCGTAATTGGTAAAAGGACCGAACAATCATTCGCTCTCTGTAAATATTATAAAATGAAGCCTTCATAAATAATCCGCCACCTTACAAAATATAACCATCTGTATCTATAAGTTATCTCCCTTGATTTTCTATTCTGAAAAATTATTATCAGATAATAATTAAAAAACTAATTCAGAAATGAATATGTAACAAAAAAACTATGAACTAATTCTTCAATTTAACATCGAAAATGAAAATGAAAAATGTAAAACTCGAAAATTCTACAGTTGACAAAAATCAAACAAATATTTAAAAAGTCACATATGAACAAGTTGATAACTGCAAGATTAATAAAGTATATATACATACTTAATATAATTGTATACTAAAAGTTCTCTATTACCTGTAAATGAAATACTATTTTGATTTGTATTTAACTTTATATAGTCCTTTTTTACATTGTAATCTGTTAAATTTAGTTACAGTTTAACAACATACATGTTTTTCTTTCAATCTTTCGGTTATCTATCTTTTTTACTTTAATTAGGTTTACAAAAGAATGACAAAGTTTTAAAAAAATGATAATTTGATAAGTTCTATTTTCTATATCCCTTCCAAAACACTCAACCATGACACCATCAGATCTGTGAAGTCTTGGTAGTTGAAAGCCAACATTGTTGTTGGCCAAGGGCAAATGAAACCAATAAATGTATAATTCAGGACCCTTTTGAACATCAAAGTGGAACGACCCTGTAACAAAAAGTTATAAAAATATTATATATAGTTAAAACATTCAAACAACACCCATATCTATCTTTCATTGTGCATTATAAAATATGTGCTATTCAAAGAAGCAGATGCACCAATGGGGTATCCGAATGTCAAAAGTCCGAAAGGGCAGAGACAAAACCAGCAAACACCAACAAGAACGGGACAAAAACAGACAACATGTTAAACATTGAAACACAAAACAACTGAATATCAATCAACAACGCGAACTCCAGTCGCAACAACAGTGAACTCAGGTGCTCCGGAAGAGTAAGCAGTTCCTGCCTGATTTTGCACACCCTTCGCGTTGCCAATAGTCCATTCAGCGTGTCAAATCCGGTAAAGGAAGACAAAACAACACCCTATGACAAACCAGCATCTGCACTCATCTGAGAGATCGAAATCCCATGTTTGTCTAGAAGTGCATGATGTCTCCAGTAACCAATCAATGAACATATATGTAATTATTCTTTTTAATTTAAATTAATCCATATTATTTCTTCCCTTTATGAAATAATTTTCACTAACAAGGGCAATGAAAATGTAGTAAGATAAAAATTCAAGCTAAACGGTGACATTAAATTCAAAGATCAAATATCATTTTCATAGAAAGAATCCAATCTCATTCTCCAATGATCATATAAATACATCTATGAAGCTGATTTCAGCATATACAGCAATATGTAAGACATATTTTAATGGGGGTGGACAGGGGGGTCCTCTTCCCCTGCTCCCCGCCCCCACCACCCCCGCTCCCCGCCCCCTCCACCTCCGCTCCTCGCCCTCTCAACCCCCGTACCATCGGCCCCTCTGTCTGCTCCCGTACCCCCGCTCCCCGCCCCTTCCACCCCCGCTCACCGCCCCCTCAACCCCCGTACCCCCGTCCCCCTGTCCGCCCCCACTTTAATAGCAAAGAAGATTACAATTAATAAATGGATGAATTAAATCACCTGCAAATAACATGATCTTAATTGATATTCATTTACACTTTTATTTTAAATGTATGAATTCAACAGTATTACATTATATATTAAAATATTCTTATTAAAACCAATAGTTAATGTAACGGTCGTGGTTATGCTTAAATTTCTAGTACATAAAATTTCAGCATGTTCAGGTATTAAGATGTACAACCTGTCTCCTGTAAAAATCGATCACAGCTTAACCGTTCAGCCGTTCATACAAAACTGACAAATAATGAAATGAAAATGAAATACAAAATAACACTAGAATAAATTGAATTTCTAAATTTTTAAACCATGTATTCTATCAGAATACACTCTGTCACAGTAGGAAAAAAATGTTGTAAGAAGCAAAGGGGCACCAATTGGGCATCTGAGTGCCAGAAGTCTGAAAGAAGTATTTATCCACAGTAAAAGTCCCATTTCTTATAAGAAAATGCCAATTAGCACTCTGTGCGTGTTTGTGAAGTCATATCTACTTCCAAGCTTACAATTTTGTTTGCATTTCAATCATCTCATAGTGACGCCAATTCCGGTTACTCTGAATCACCTTGCGGTAAAAGGCTTACATTGTATCTTTGTTGATTTTCTTTATTTTGTAAGTGGTCTTAAGGGGCTTGACCATAAAGTGACCACATGTGACTTCTTTTTAAAGGTTGGGTCGTCGGATATCGTTGGAACGCTCGTGAGGTGTAGATTTCTTTTCTGAGCTGTTTGAGTTAGATTTGGTAAGTGTTCTCTTGAAAATTGACCATATGATGCTCTCTATGTCATAGGAAAGCATATGAGGTATAGTTCAATTTTTCCGGTATGCCTTCCTTGTTTTTTCTCGTCTTATTGACATTTGAGATTAATTCTCCAAGTTCCGTAATTTTGTTATAACCTTTATTTTCAATTAATTTTTATGTTTATGTCAATAGAGGAGCAACTATATATATTTACAGTGTTTTAACACTTGGTGAGTACGGTGTTCTTTTGGTATAAAGATTCAAACATTAATTTAAACATATTTTACTTTCAAATTGTTTCCACATGAATTAGTAGGCTGTCAATGTAGAAACCTGGCAGAAGCTTACAGAATCTGGCACATGAAAAATTTTATCCCAGTAAATTTATTGTTTTAATGTACTGTTGGACTCATATGTAAAACAAAACTCACCAGGATTCGTTTGAAAGCAACATGAATGACTTAAAGTTCATGAAAAATGCAACAAAGTTTTGCAAATATGCAAGAGGTATTTCCCTTTTCCTGCATATTTTCAATGCATTCTACATAAAATATATCTTAGTAATAACTTCAATTAACCAAAAATCTGCATTTGTTTTGGGGCATTGATGATAACCTGATTTGAAATCATTGATAAGTTTTGAAAAACAAAGTTTGTCATGTGCCAACTATTGCCTGGGTTTTGCTTGGACAGCCTCTTAAAGGGATAACAAGTCAATTTTATTTTTTCATTTTAATATTACCGGTTGGCTCGAATTAAACAACACCAGCTTACCTACCCGTTTCACAACTAAAAGTTGTGAGGCGTCAGTGGACATGTAACTTACACCACTTTGTTTAATTCTCTTAAGAATCATGTTGTAATTGATTGCCCCATATCTTTCTTTAACCAGTTCAAACCAAAAGATTAAAGTGCATAGTGTTTAGTGTCCCGGCTTGAACTGAAGGGAAGGTTCACTAGTGACATAAGGGTAGTTTAACTGATGCTCGAAAGACAATTGGGAAAGGGCAAAGAGACACCAATGGGGCATTTGAGTGTAAAAGTCAGAAAGGGCAACGATCAAACCGGTAAACACGAACAAAAACAGCACGAAGAAACACAAAATACAAAACCGAACGGAAATCGATAACGCGAACTCAAGTCGTAACATGAATGAACTCAGGTGCTCCGGAAGAGTAAAATTGCTATTGATCGAATGCAAAAGGGGTTGCTACAAGTGGGAGTAAAATAGCTACTGCTATTCGAGTGAAATGGGTAGAGATTGATGCTTGAAAGATGTTGAATTAAAATGGTTGCAGCTATTCGTATGAACGAGACAGGCAGAGATTGCTGCTTTGAAGATGTTGAAGAAAATGGTTGCTGCTGCATGACCTAATATTTATGAAAAAAATCAACGAATAAAACTGTAATTATTCGAGGTGTAATAATTTTAGTTTTAGTTGTAAAAGTATGTTTAGTTATTTTTAATCATTTTGGGCTTGCAATAGGTTCGAAACATTTCTGTCACATCTATCTTGTAAACCAAAAACATCCAAATGCATGACACATACGTGCCCGTTCAAACAATCAGATTGCAAAGAAAGAACAGGTCGAAATCATCTAACGAAATATTAGTACATGTTATTGTGCATTTCGTGATATTGCGTTTTTAGAATCTTGTTTTCCATTTTGTTAGGTGAAGATCAACAAAATGTTCAGTAAATTGTATCTATAGGTTCATTTATGAGAATGTGGATAAAATATGGCTACCCTAAGGTGAAACAGACGATAGACTGACGTGCATCACTACAACAATAATTGTCCCCTTTCCGATTGGGGGTTCAATAAATCATTTTAATTCATCTTCTTACACGTGTGTTATATTATTTATTGTAGTGGATTTGTTTAACTTGGACTATGGTGATCCTTTCAATGAATTTGGACACCAGGGATGCTTATGAGCTCGATTCGCTAATTATGGAAGATAACAAAAGACAAAACACATACATGTAAAAATCAAAATAACTTTAAGGTTAATGTGGACACCTATACTGAAAAAATTCTGTCATTAAACATTTCATTTTGTGGTCTAAAATGAAACGTTATTAATACCCTTTATTTAAAATAAAAATAAGGATAGGTCACCATGCTCGTTTTTTCGTTTTTGCAATATAAGTGGTTTAAAGTATGCCTGAATTACAACAGATTATATAGGAAAGGCCAAATTTTAGGCATAAAATCATGTCTCAGAAAAATTCCTTACATTAGGATCCTGTTTTTATTTTGTCAAAAGTTATATTTTTACCTGTATATCAAAATAAAACATAGAAAACAGGGGGTCACCAGCTTAGATTATTGTCTACATTTCAATTCCATTGTAAATTCAGGGTAATTTTGTAGTGAGTTATCTCCCTTGTTTTTGTCAAAAATTGCGTTATTCAAGAAACTATTGATGCAATTGTTAAACAATTGAATATTTATTACTCATTTCAATAAATTCAAATATTCTATTTTTTATTATTGACTTTATAGACACTGGTCTAAAATTTTGCATTTTTAAAGGTACAAAAGTCATGTGACACCTGTCTGTAATAACCTTAAATGACTCGTATGAAAAATCACAACTCAGGTAAAAGACTAAAGCTTTATATCATTTTTATTACATTTATAAGATTATAAGATAATGCTTAACTGAAATTACTTTAAAGCGATGATCACATTGGCGATGATGGGGAAAAATCTCAACCACAAAAAGAAAGAAGTTCTTTAAAAAAGATCAATTCTTAGTTGATTGCTTACACCTTCAGCTCATTCAGCTATATAAAAGTCTCCATTGATGCGAACTAATAGGGCTATAGCCCTTTAAAAATGAAAAATGAATGTTTTTTTTTTCGTGTTTTTTGGTAAAAAAAATGAAAACTGCAAAAGAAATAAGCTTTTACTTTTGCCTTGCAGATTTAACCTATTAAGATTAAGATAAGATTTTCTTGCTCACATATTGGCTATTTGTGCTCTACAAAAGCCTTCGTAGATAAATGTCGTATGATGATCCTTTTTTGAAGTTTTTTTTTTGCCTCAGATGCCCCAAAATATTTTCATTCCATCATTCATTAAAATCAAGTTAACGATTAAGGCTCCTGGGAGCCTCGTGTTTATAATTAAGAATCCCCAAAATGACTGCCTTGTTAATGGAGAAATGAGGGGCAAAGTGATTTTGCTTTACTTTTTTTTCATTTTGCGTTTTTTCCAAAGATTAAAAGGGGCAAACATTTCAGAGGTCACAGCAATGATGTCAAAAATAATTTCTGTTCTCCAGAGTACCCTTTACAGACAGTAGTTAATGAAATAACACGAAAACACTAAAACAATTCACAAATCTTAAGATCATGCATTTACAAACAAAATGTTCACATAAAATTGATTATTTTATAAAGTAATGCATTTTAAATAATATTATTAAAAGAAGATGTACCATTGGGGGATCCGAATATCAAACGTCCGAAAGGGCAAAGATGCAACAAAGAAACACCAACAAGAACAGTACTAAAACTAGAAAAACTGTGAGCCGCAGCTCACAAATAAATACCCCCCACCCCCAAAAAAATTAATCAGATAAAATTTTAAAATAGTAAGTGCGCATCTACATTATGTCACAAAGACTGTGTGTAGGTATCATGAAAATCCATCAAGGGGTTTAGGGAGAGTTGCAGATAAGAGATGGGCACCCCCATGTAGTCGAATGGCTGAGTCCATGTATTGCTATGGGAAACCCAAAAATCATTCTGATCAAATTTTAAAATAGTAGGTGCACATCTACATTATGTCACAAAGATTGTGTGTAAGTTTTATGAAAATCCATTAAGGGGTTTAGGAGGAGTTGCGGATAAGAGATGGGTACCCCCATGTAGGGGAATGGCTAAGTCCATGTTTTGCTATGGGAAACCCAAAAAACCATTCTGATCAAATTTTAAAATAGTAAGTGCACATCTACATTATGTCACAACAATTGTGTGTAAGTTTCATTAAAATCCACTTAGGGGTTTAGGAGGAGTTGCGGATAAGAGATGGGTACCCCCATGTAGGGATATGGCTAAGTCCATGTTTTGGTATAGGAAACCCCAAAAATCATTCTGATCAAATTTTAAAATAGTAGGTGCACATCTAAATTATGTCACAAAGATTGTGTGTAAGTTTCATGAAAATCCATCAAGGGGTTTAGGAGGAGTTGCGTATAAGAGATGAGTACCCCCATGAAGTCGAATGGCTAAGTCCATGTTTTGCTATGAGAAACCCCAAAAACCATTCTGATCAAATATTAAAATAGTAGGTGCACATCTACATTATGTCACAAAGATTGTGTGTAAGTTTCATGAAAATTCACCAAGGGGTTTAGGAGGAGTTGCGGATAAGAGATGGGTACCCTGAAGTGTAACGGAAGGACGGACGGAAGGACGGAAGGACGGACACCCCTATCACTATATACCCCCCACTTTTGAAGTGGGGGGGGGTATAAAAAAAAACACAAAAATAAATATTAACCAACAGAAAAGAAATCAAATCAGATATCACTTTTGACATTGTCCTCGGTCAATATTTTTAAAAACATAATTATTTCTAGGAATGTTCAAAATGCTATATAGCTCCTACAAAATTTAAGATTGACATGCAAAATACCATAATACCATAGTAGACATGATGCATATTTACCATGTTTACTACAAATAAACTTTGTTAAGTTCGTTTATAAAGTTTAAGAGCAGTTAAGAGGAATAGCCCTCAAACAAACAGGTGGGTTTAGTTCGTTTATAAAGTTTTAGACCAGTTGAGGGATATACCTCTCTAGCGAACAGGTGTGTGTTAAGTCCGTTAATAAAGTTTAAGAGCAGTTGAGGGAATACCTCTCTAATGCAAAAATGAGTTAGGTTCGTTTATAAAGTTTAAGAGCAGTTGAGAGGAATAACTGTCTAATGAATAGGTGAACATGAAAGAAAAGATCACTGTGTCTTCTCAAAAGTCATAATGCCAACATACACTTTCAACGCCAATTGAAGCTGCCGATTTCGTAACATTCTTCATCATTGGCCTTAATATTAGATTAAGTAAAACGTAATGATAATTTTACTCACCCCATTACAATATACTGACATCATCTCAACGAAACTGCTGAAAGTCATAAAATATTAATTTCATTCAACGATCAGAATGAATAATCTAACAATTTGAAAATTTTCATATAAAATTTTGTGTTCAAGTATGAAGAACGAAAAATCTGTTACCAGGTTTGAATTTTATTTTTCATATAAAATTGAGAGTTTACTACGCAGTATCTTCAACGAAGCATCTGTGACTAACTTTTGATTTTTATTTTTCATATAAAATTTAGAGTTCGTTAAAATGTATGATCAAATGGTGCATCTGTCACCAACTGTTTCAAACTTTTCGAACTGTTGTCTTTCCAAACGACATTTAAACAGGTCAGATTTAATTTTTGAATATTTTTGATGCGGAGTTTATAAAGTTAATGCAATTGTCATATCTGTGATTGGTTAACATTCATTGTTTCGAACTTTTCAAACTCAGTACTGTTGAACTGACTTTGTTAGAAGATTTAAGAATTATTTTTTTTCTAATTTTTATGATATAGATTTTAATCAAGTACGAAAACATGGCCCACGTGTGGTCCAGACACACTGCTTCGAACTTGATTTACTGAGTATATAACTGTATGCTCATAACGTTCAATTCATTCTGTTCGTCGAAGTTAATGATAATTAACATGACTTTCAGCAGCGTCTTTCTGGTTATATCGGTGCTAACGTTATGGGGTAAGTAACATTACTTTTATCTTATATTAATGATAAGTGATGAAAAGTGTAATTTAATGGACAGCATGGCTACATGTATATGTAATAGATGTATGTTGGCATAAGGACTTTAATGGACAGCATGACTACATGTATATGTAATAGATGTATGTTGGCATAATGGCTACTACGGTTCGTTTGCTTTATTGTCTTTTGTCTCTGGTTATCTGATGTTGCATTTAAAGTTTATTCTTTTTGTGTGTGTTACTTTTGGGACTTTGTTAGAGTTTTTTTTATGGTTGGGAGGTTGGGCTGAAATATAAAACAAATTCAACCCCGCCACATTTGTAATGTGTTTTTTTCAAAGCCAGGAATTTTTGACAAAGCTGTTCTTTCGACTTGTCGTTTTAATGTTGTTTTTTTTTGTTCTTTGTTAAAGGTGTGAGCTTTTTAATTATTTCAGGGCTTTAATTGAATTGTATGCATTTTAGCGATTGCAAAACAGCGAGCATCTCCCACTGTCATCGTTGAAGACTGCTGGTTTATTCTCATATGTTTTTGCCGCTTTTCATGTTGACTGTGTTGCATACACTTATTCCTTATCCTATTATCTTCAATTCTTTTCTTTCCTTAATAAGGACATATTGATTTGTTCTGTCTTGTCAGCCTGACCGTTTGTTCTTTATTTTGTGCTATTCTTAATATTATCAAAAGGGAGAGGTGGTTCCTGCTCTATGTCAGGAATCTTTGTCAAAGCGTTAAGTCGTCCCTTTTCTTTTAATATTAACAGCTCTAAGTCCAAAAATAGATCTTTAGTTGATAATTATGGGGGTTGCTATTGTATATTATGTATTATATTTTGAATGTTTAGCCACTGGAGCGACCGCTGGTCAATTGAAAACTGCTAGCTGATTCAAATGTTGCTATTTTGAAGCATATTTATTTTATGCATTGTACGGTTCTTGTGATTTTAATTGTAATTTTGTTTCTGGTAATTAATATATTGAACGAAATTTTGTTTAGTTTTTCAATGCCACTTCAAATAATGAAATTATCTGTACGTGTCGTACTTATTCGTCTTTTATTGTGTTTAATGCCTTTCGGTTTTTTTATTATTCAGAATGCAGTGCCAGCACGGAATATAGCGATTGTAAGTTAAATTAGTTCACACATATGCACTCATATAGGATATGCTTGCCCAATATATTGCTTTACATGGGCAAGTTCACGCCCACCAGACGGTCAAACGAGCAAAACTCGTTTATTTACCAGCAGCATGAGTTTTTATTTATACTGTAAGGCTTAATTATAAGAGAGTTATTTGTCAGATTTCTTCAGTATATCAGAAATAAATGCGACATGTTTTCCTTAGTAAGTATGTGATGCAAATATATTATGTCCAAAAACATTGCATTTCCCGTTTTCCTCCTTACTTTTTCATACCTGTCTTAATACAGTCAAACCTCTACATAAAGGGCAGCCATAGGACGACAAAATCATGCCCCTAATAAGCAGGTGCACTTTATATAAAGGTTCATTTTGGGTCGTATGGTTCCTTTTTAAAAAGGGATTACTTTAGGTGCCATTATTGGCAGTGATTTGCTATATACAGGTGCCCTTGAAGGCAGGTTTTACTGTATTAATCAGAACTATATGCTACACATTTCTGTGGTTTTGTTCTCTTAATGTTTGTTGTTATGCTTTTCATTCTTAATACTCATCGAGCAGGTTCGAACTTTTTGGTTTTTGGAATTTTTCATACTGGTTGAAATGTTGCTGATAAGAAGTTACTCCTTGAACTATCAAAATACAGCATAACCAAATTAACCGTTTTATACCCATTTTTGGTATTGTACTACAATTGACTTATTCTAATAATCCAATCCCTCCCTGTTGACCAGTAGACAGCTTTTAATATGTTGACCGGCTCTTTATGATGCCCACCTAATCTGTTGACCGGCTCTTTATGATGCCCACTAATCTGTTGACCGGCTCTTTATGATGCCCACCTAATCTGTTGACCGGCTCTTTATGATGCCCACCTAATCTGTTGACCGGCTCTTTATGATGCCCACCTGTTTGGAAAAACATTGTTTTTACAAAAAAACATAAATGATAATATTTCGCAAATTAACAAGAGCTTTCGGAACCAAGAATGAAATTGTAATTAGAAAGATGTAGAGGTTAAACTCCATCCATCATAGTTTTGCCTTTAGCTATATATATTTGGATTTCGCTTTGCTTAATGCAATTTGAACATCTTTTGAATTGTGGATTTCCTTTGTTTGGGTTCTAGTGCTGCTGATAAGGAATGATTTTCTGAAATGGCCATATGTGTTGGGATTTCATGTTCATTTACTCCATATCCTTTCTTGAATTATGTAGAAATATATGACCTCACATTTCTTTTTGTGTCTCATGACTCTCATCGTGTTGTGTTTATTGCCACAACCGGCATCTGAGAGCATGATGTTTGACTACATAAGATTTAAGTTAACCCTCCATTTGTTTGAAATGCCCCGTACCATGTCAGGACCATTGCGATGAATTTCTCTGTCTTTACCTTGTTTTGTATTCCCCCTAAGACATTTGAGCCGGTATGTTAGTTTTATTTTTATCTTTGGTAGATGTTACTTATCGACACTTATAAAGTTATTATAATGTCCTAGTTTATCACTTATTCATTTTGAAAATGAACACATATTGCAGATACAACTAAGCCATGCAAGGAAGGAGAGAGTATCGAGATCCACTGTCCCGAGGGACAAATCATTGATATACAGTGGGCGTCATACAAAAGCAGTGCTGGCATAGGAAACAACAATAAACAGTGTGGAGATCCGAATGCAACGGCAAAGGTTGAAAATCACTGTGACGGAATGCAAACCTGTGAAATCACTTGCAATGATGGGTTTTTCGATGAGACGACTTGTGATAAGAAAAAGGAAAAGATGAGGGTTAATTATGACTGTATACAAGGTAAGTTATATTTGACTTAATAGTTTACATATTTGCATATGAAATGTCCGAATTCTTTATAATATGATCTGAAATTATACAAAAATATCAATGATTGGAGTCGTAGTTACTGCATTGGTCAAACATGTGGTCTACCTTCATTTGAAAACAAAGTTTTGTCTAAGCGAGAGATAATATTCCTTTTTATACTTCAATCTTTCTATTTGAGGGGCGAAACAGTTATGATTACAAATCGATATGTATATAAGAACAATGACTAAAATAGACTTTTGGACTTCCACTCCTCTGCTATCCTCTGCTAACAGTTTACAGGATCATTTAAAAAGAGAGGATAATTGCAGGATAGTTACTTTTCATGAGGTCAATTTGTTTTATCAAAAGTACTTCCTCCCAAACAAGTAAATTTATTCGCGAGGAGCAGACATTCACGAAAATATTTCATCGCGGACTAACTTTTTTCATAGTAATTTTATTGTTGTTTACCAAGAATCGCAAAAATAAATAGCCGCGAAATTGCCCTCTGACAATGAAACGCTAAATATTGTAGTCGCAAAAATAAAATGGTTTACAGAATGGATTTTTTAATCCCCCTGTTGAACACATTTGATTCTCTATGATTTTGTGTTATCATTGTGTTATAAATATTAAATGAAATATCCCTTTTTGTTTGCTTTAATTTGCAAAAAAGTTGCAAGTTGAATTGAATTTTTTATTGATCTTTTACTTAATCAAGATAATGTTACAAATGTTACCCTGTCAACTGATTTGATACCAGTATTATCCATTCATGAAGTTGTTACATTTGAGGTTGGAGAAATCAACAAATTACGCATATACTATATATATTACAGATCCTTGTCAAACTTTCTGTTGTGCAAACCAAGGCACTTGTACCATCGATGCAAATCTTGAGCCGACATGTGAATGTTTTGGAAGCTGGACAGGTGAACATTGTGATGGTAAGTATGGCCAAATTGATATTTATTTCACCTTAACCAGTACCGGCTGTGCAAAAGAAGCTAAGGTGTAATTTTTATTGAAGTATAGTATAATATAGGAAATTAAAACTACCGAACTGGAATAATGAATTTTATATGTCCAAAGTCAAAACAAGCCGATGACACATATCTTAAATGGTTCTGACTTGCAAACCACATTTCAAAAGTATGTGTGAGTTAAATCAGGTTATCAGTTATCAGTTATCACAAAACCCCGCTTTTCCATCGCAGGCTTAGGATCCTATAGTAACGCCTAAAAGACAAACTTTTGTGAGACATAATAGCAATTTTTATTAGATGTATCTTTGCCTCACATTACAAAATGGTCCGGCCATTTATGAATTTTAAAACATCTTTTTGTCTTAAAAACCTTTCTTTATTTTCTTGAAAACACATTCCTAGTAAGGGACTTCAAGCTGAATGCTATTCAAATGATGACAACCGTCGGCCATTCAAGTAAAAAAGTGAGGAACCATTGTCATTTTGCACATTATGATATTCTAGAAAAATATTTTTTATGTAGAAAGTCCTTGTATTGGTCACATTTGCGACGATGATTCCGTTTGTACGGTTGATACAGACACCGGTTTAGCACAGTGTTACAAAGAAGAACAAGGTAATTTACATACATTTTTGTATATATTTTTAATACAAAAGATAAGATTAAATTTAATTTCCGATCACAGGTTCCTGTGCATTATGATACTGAAATTATACAGTGCAGAACAAATATAGAAAAGTTGGTGATTGTAATCATAACATATAAAAACACATATGTTATTGTTATACATTAAATTTGAGTTGATTTGGAAGTTTTGATGCTGAAGTTGGCTAATATTTTGCAATTACCTAGCTTTTAACAACATCGCTATTCATCATGGACGCTAAAATCAAAACTATAACAGAGATCTAGGCAATACAGTTCTCTTCGACTTACGGGACTGATCAAAGGCGCTCTACCAATCGAAAATGTAAAACACTGTATGATTATGAAAAATATTACAACAAAGATACCATAACATGGCGGACTGGAACCCAATATATGACTTTAATCAACCTAGGCATGGAGTAGGGATAACCATAGGGTTTTGAAAGTTTTGAAATTTACACACAAAAATGTCATATCTTTGATGAGGTGTTTACAATGTAACTTTTTAGTGCTGGAAGTAAAGTAAAAAAATTGTGTTCCTAACAATATTGTTATTCGACTTAACTTAAAGTAACGTTAAATCTATAAGCAAAAAACAATAATTGTATGGGTTTTTTGACAATTTATAAGATATGTTTCAATAAATGCTGCAGTAAATCCTTGTGACGGTGTAAGCTGTGGTGAAAACGCCAGCTGTTGGGTTGATCCCGAAACAATGACTTCTGGGCAGTGTTTTTGTAATGAGGGGTCCTTTGGTCCTTCCTGTGTTCGTAAGAACGCTTTTTTTCATTACTAATAACAATGTAGAATTATATTGTTAGTCTGTCTTTGTTAAAATAGGTTTATACTAAGACATATAAAGTCTATCGAAACTTTTGTGAATGTGTCTTGAAAATAGAACAAGCACTCAAACTAAAATATTTTGATTTAACAAAAGCATGTAGAAGATTATGTAAACATGGCAATAATTCGATAAGTAGGATCTTTTTTTAGGCTTTGTATCCTGCAAATTCTTAAATCAGAATCTGCTATCATAAACTAATTTATGCATGTGTAAGTGTCATATGATATTCTATATAAGCAATATGTATTTGATGAATTGTACAAAAAGTAAAAAAATAAGCAGTGAAATATTTCAAATTCAATTGTATATTTCTTTTTAATAGTGTATGTTTTATTTTTCATTTCTGTCATCGGGTTCAAAGGTTCAGAGCTGGTATATTAGAAATTCTCACTACATATTTTTCCTTTTTTCGTCAACAACTTTAAAAATACAAGGAAATTTTGTTTGCTTTTAACTATGTAGTTCTCATTGCATTAAACATAGAACTCCATCTACGACATTATAATACCTGTACATTCAATTAACAAAGTAATGGAAAATGTGTAACAGATTCAATAAAGATTTAAATGGTTCGTGGTCGGGCATGATTTTGGGAAATTTTACTGGGCATTTTTTGTTTCGTTTAAGAGTAACGCAGTAGAAAGATTGGTACAAAAAAAACTGTATTAATATAAGAACATAGAACATTGAAACCAAAGTATGACGATAGGTAACCCAAATTATGACGAATAAAGGTAATAACAAAACTACCGAACTTGAATGATCAATCTCATAGTCTAGAGAAAATGGCAAAAACGAATCAGTCATACCGGAGAATTGGTGGATCGCTATGGTCCTGACTTGGTACAGGCATTTCAAACGAAATTGTGGGTTAAACCAGGTCTTATGGCGCCAAACCTCCCTCTTCCATTGCGATCTTTGGATCCGGTTTTGACCATAGAACACAACATAGTCGTGAGACACAATAGGGATATTGAGGTGATCATCTCAGTACAGCAGACCAGTCAAACACTAATTATAACAATAAACCACCATATCTTTAACTCAATTTTGAACTTTTCTACTAGTGGCTGATAACGAAGAAAGATTTTTTTAGGGATTGTATGAGACGTATTTTCTTATAACCCTACTCCAAAAGTCGGTCACGAAGAAATCGGTGTCTGATAAAAAAATCTGTGAAATGTGTGCAAGCTCTGGCATATCGAATAAGTTGTGAAATATAATCACCGTATGCATGGGAAGTAGGTATATTGCTCTGTAGATTAGGAAAATTAATAATTTAAAAATTAAAATCGTCTCGTTTATCGTAATTTTTTGTAATGAGATGACCACCTGGGTCAAATTCGAGGTGCAAATCCAAGAAAGACGTGAAGCAATTTGATTCGGTGGTCTCTTTTATCTCCAATTTTTGAGAATATATTGAAGGAATCCATCTACCAAATGAAATGTTATTGACAGAAAGGACATCATCAATATATCTGAATGTAGGATTAAATGACCTTGCCTCTATCATCTTCTTGTTCTTCACGAGTCCCTGAAGAAATTCAGTCTCGTAAGAGTATAAAAACGAATCGGCAAGGAGAGGAGCACAGTTTGTGCCCATTGGAATGCCGATTTGTTGTTGAAGAACTCTCCTCCGAAGGTGACAAATATGTTGTCAATGAGGAAATCAAGCATACTGCAAACTTGTTCCAGTGTGTAACAAATTTTATCTTTGAAAGATGTTTTGGAAGAGAATGTAGAATTATAACCCAAAACAACAAAATTCCTAGAGTTTGAAAAGACTTTTTCGAGAAGTTTTTTCAGGCGACATTTTAGTTTTTCGTATGGCAAGGTAGTGTATAAAGTTGAAAAATCGAACGTTTTCAAAGAGTGAACCTCAGAAAATGATCTAGATTTAAAATGATCTAACAAATCTTTTGAGTTCTTCAAAATCCACATATGTTTAATTCCACTACGATTATAAATAGTGTCGCAGTATGCTTGTTGACCTTCTTTGACAGCAGACAAGAATTTAGTTAAATGAACGGACAGCTCTCTAGTTGAACATGATCAAGATCCAGCTGTATACCTTTCTTTGTACGGATTTTTGTGAAGTTTAGGTATCCAGTACAAATATGGTAACTCTTTATGTTCCTCTTTCATTTGAATATTGAAAGAGGACATAAAAGAGCTATGGTTAGCTATGATTTCATCTTTGTTAAATGTAGTCCGTTTGTATGTAGCACTAGCGGAAATATTACCATCAATGCCTAGTTCTTTTATTAGACAATTGTAATAATGTACTTTAAATACAAAAACTATATTATTGGAAGCCTTGGAGTTTACGTATCTCAATTGATTCGTTACTCCAGAGCGTGCGGGACTTACATCGATTTCCTTAGCAGAGCGACACGTCTGACGCAAAAATTGCTCACACAGGGTTATGTTGCTCCTCGGTTGCTGTCTTCACTCAAGAAATTTTACGGAAGACATCATGCACTTATAGACAAATATGGGATTTCGATCTCTCAGATGAGTGCAGATGTTGGTTTGTGATAGGGTGTTGTTTTGTCTTCCTTTACCGGATTTGACACGCTGAATAGACTATTTGCAACGCGACGGGTGTGCTATAGCAAGCAGGAACTGCTTACTCTTCCGGAGCACCTGAGTTCACTCTTGTTTCGACTGGAGTTTGCGTTGTTGATTGATATTCAGTTATTTTGTGTTTCCATGTTTTACATGTTGTCTGTTTTTGTCCCGTTCTTGTTGGTGTTTACTGGTTTTGTCTCTGCCCTTTCGGACTTTTGATATTCGGATACCCCATTGGTACCTCTGCTTCTTCCTTGTCTAGATAGACCTACAACCCTGTGTAGATAAATATAAGAAATAAAAAAAGAAGATCGCAATGAGGTATTACCTTATATTTTCATTCGACTCAACGTAGAACAATATAAAATATAAAAGCGAAAAACAAATATATGTATTATTTATAAATGTAGTAGATGCTTTTTTGCAGCGAATCCTTGTGACGGTATTAATTGCGGAGAAGGGGCCAGCTGCTGGGTTGATCCCGAAACAATGAGTACTGGGCGGTGCTTTTGTACTGAGGGATGGGATTGTCCTTCCTGTGTTCGTAAGTTTCATACACCACGTTTGAATTTTTTCTCAAATTTTATTTAAGCATTTAAATGTTAATCTGTCGTTATAATGTTATATAAATATTCATCCTGTACATTACTATGTAAGATATTTAATGTATTGATACGAATTCGGCTCGCGTTTTCCTGTTTCTAAGCCTCATCCGTATAAAAAAAATTATTTCGAGTCAATGTACTGTTATTAAATATATATTTAACAGGTCGAGTCGTTATGCCTAACATTTAATAAAAATCAAAAAAATTTTACATTCTAAAGAAGACTTGTTTGCCGTTTTAACGGATTGTTCTCAATACAAATTACAAAAAAAAGTTTGCTATGCCTTACGTGCGTTTTGTCTATTTAAGCCTCAAAAGAGGCTTTCAATTTAATTATTGAAAATGCCAAACACTATATTAATATAAAGAGCATATAGAATAATGAAACAAACAAACGTCAAACTGAAAAACAAATTATTGCGAGGTCAGGTAGACAATTTCGAATTTTGACCGGTTAAATTATAGGTTGATTTCTTTTCATTTTCCTTAATTTCCTTGCTCATATTTCGTTTAATATACAAAATAACTCTGCGTGTAAACGTTCTCTTTGAAATTATTGCTATGTTCCACATATTGACTACTTTTTCATACGGTGTAATGGTCAATGGACAATTTAACAAAGTTAAACAAAATAATAAAATGCCCTTTCTTGTCAAATCTCTTTCAGGAAAGCGAAACATTGGTGTCCTTTATACTTTTTTTTACTTGTGAAGCCTTTGACTATCTTGATAAAACAATGAGCACATCTCGTTACGATATGACAGATCAGAACCTGTGAAGTAAACTCTTTACGTCGTATTTTGTTTTCATTTGAAGCTATAGGCACTTGTCCAAGCGGCTGGATAGAAAACGGTGATAAATGTATACTCTTCTCAATGACAACAGTATCATCTTGGTATGAAGCAAAGGTAATATTTTATTCTATATAGTTTATTGGTGACATCCAAATCTTTTTTTGAGTATATCAATGTATTGGGTTAACCTCCTTAGAAACTGTGATATTCATCGTAGGCAATAGGATATAGGTGGCAATTATAACAGATGACCTCTTTGTTAAATTGTACAGGTGTTCGTAATTAATTTAAGTTTTTATGAAAACTATTCCTTATTTTGGGTAATTTTTAAACAGACAAGCTTTTAAATGTTTAATCTTTTATAATGTATTAATGACCAAGGTAATCGATGTTCGATAATCATGATGCGCAGTGAGTGCAACGTGTAGTATGGTAGAGACAGCAAAAATACTTTTTATTTTCAAATTCCAAAGGTGCTCTGTCATGTTTCGAATAAGATTTCAGAGAATTCTTTACCTTATTATATATACGTATTAAAGAATATGAGATTCAATATATATATATATATATGTAATAGTCATTTTCTAAATCAGGCATTTTGTAAAATGCCTGATATTTTAGGCATTTTATAAAATGACTAAGTCCTATCGTCATTATATAAAATGCCTGAAAATATCAAGGCATTTTACAAAATGCCTGATTTTTTTTTAAATTAAAGAAAATGCCTAAATTGTAGAGAATTAGAAATTGTAGTATGGGTATTTGCAATCCTATACACATAACTGAAAAGAGCGTTTGAAACTTGTTTTATTCATTGAGAACATGTTCATAACTGGAGTTAAGATTTATTTCATCATTGTTTGACCATGGCTTTAAACTCAGAAGAAAATTTTACAAACTTTTAGAGATTTCAGATCTAGCAACAACAACAAAAAAGATATTGAATAGGGATATTATATCAATCAATAAATCGACGTTTATTGTCATATAAATCTTAACAATAGGATCTGTGACAAAAAAACACAACATTTGAACGACATTAAACATATATGAATATAATAACCTTAGTGAGCACGCCCACATACCCCACGCGTTCTGCTATTGGACTATAAAAAATAACCATGAGCTCGTCAATTTTAGAGGATTGAAAATTTGTGATAACATACACCGCTACATATACTTCTTGCATACCAAGTTTCATTACATTTTGTAAGATCATTCAAAAAGTAAAGAAAACAACAAAAGAGGATGCCATGGATTATTACTATATTTCCAAAGGTATTTTTTTCTTTTTATAATCTCACCTGGACCAAAGGTCAATTTGAGCTATTGCCATTACTTGGTGTCCATCGTCGACGTCAGTTGTCTGTTAACAATTTTCTTCTCCTCTGAAACTACTGAACGGAATTTAGTGAAACTTTGTATGATTGATCCATAGGGGATTTTGCGCAAAAGATTTGTTTCGATTTTTGATCCCTTACTAAAAATGGAACGGGGAGTCAGACTACTGTTTTTGGCTTTGAGATAAAAAAAGAAGTATGAGAGATAGAAAAAATCTGATGCAACATTCCTTCTTCAGCATCAAAAGCTCTACGAGTCTCTCTTAAGTCGAAGTTATCACATGACTCCTTAGAGGGGTTATGACCCTTCAAAGGTAAAAATAAATTTATTTTCATATATATATATATTTAGCCTATAGAATGAAACTAATGTAGTTGCTTGCTTAGCCTTTAGCTTATTGAGCTTTGCAAAAAATCTACATTGGGTGGAAGTTGTCAGATGACCCTTTATATGGGTTATTGCCCTCTATAGATAAAGAAATAGTGCTTTTATGGTTTTTCCTGTAGAATGATCAGTATTGCAGATAGAGAAAAGCTGTTGCTTGCTTAAACCTTTATCCCATGAAGCTCTACTAAAATCGTTATTGATAGAAGTTTTCAGATGATCCATTTATAGGAGTAAAAGGTACAAAGAAGCTTTATTCTTGTTTTTTTGCCCTATAGAATGAAGGGTAGATAGAGAAAAAGCTTAAGCCTTCATCCCATTATGCTCTACAAAAGTCTTGTTTGGGTCAAAGTTATTAGATGATCTCTTATAGGCGTAATATTTCATATGCGAGACCCTTATAGCGTAAGGATTAGATGAGGGATACAGGGAAATTGGAGTTGCTATGGTTATTTTTTTAACCTTATATTAGCAATACATTTTATTGCCAGCATTTTTATTTTATGGACAAGGTCTTTTTATTTAACATTCCACCTTAATTCATATTTAAAATGTCTTTCTTGGACTTAAGAAGTTCTTTGCTTATTTCAGGCATTTTATTGTAATTTTCAATATTTTTCCAGGCATTTTGTTAAATTGCCTTAAATCGGTCGGCATTTTATAAAATGCCTAAAATTTTCAGTCATTTAACAAAATGCCTAAATTAAGAAAATGACTGTAACATATACATAACACACGTATACAACAAAAAAGTGTTAATTGCCTAAAAGGTTATGAACAAATGTGCTATTTATTGTATTTTGAAGACAAAATGCGAAGAACAAGGAGCAACATTATGGAAATTTGCCCCGGAGGATGTTATGATTCTTGCCACCTTTGGGGACATAACGAAACGTAAGTCACAATTTTGCATTAAATTCTCATACAGTAACATGTTTCATCTTTTATCATTTTTTACTTGTATAATAGTACTATCAAAATATAACGTGTAATCAGCTCATTTCCGCATTTGTTTTTTGTTAATTGTTCTTCAAATTATAAAATATCTATAACATTGAAGTATAAAAAAAATATTGTATTATATGAAAAGAACTTTATTGCTTTCAAATTTGCCTAAAAACTACTAGGTTTGTCATGCGATATGGTAATAACCCATACATTATATATTTTCCACTTGCATTGTTACTTGTGAAATTGGAAAGAGCATGGTGTCCAAAAAAGCACAGCACCCACTCAGAATTTTATTGTTGAAATCGACAGCAGAATTTCCTACTTAAGAGCAAATCTTTGTGTTTGATTTTTAAACACATGTACATCAGCTAATTTTATATAAGATAGACGATAAAGAGATGTGGAATAAGTGTACGCGACACAACCAACATTAAGGAAACGACAATATTAAAAATCACAATGGATAACAGCCAGTATTCTTCAACATGACCAGAGGTCACTGCTCGCAAGAAACAGATATTAGACAAGAACAAACAAAAGCTTTGACAAGGATTCCTGGCTTAGGACAGGCACATAAAATTATAAAATGTAGCGGGGTTAAACTAGTTCTGTGGGCCCAACCTTCCCCCTTTTTTGACAATCTGCAACAATGCAGACTAACACAGTGGCTTTCTTTCGTTAAAGTCTCTATTATGATTTATCAAAGCATTTAAAGATAAAACTCATTATAAATCATTTATTGCATAATATCATAAAATGTGAATAAATTAGAAATAATGACTAAAGTTTTGGAATTTTTTTAACTAAACATATACTTACAAGGCTGAGTGCTATAGTATTTCTTTTCATTTTGTAGAATACTGGCTAGGCATAACTGATATCGAGACGGAAGGAAACTTTGTGCCTATCGGATCCGACACAACCTGGACCTTTGCAAGTGTGATAGGTATGTTGGCAATATGTATCTCAATGATCGGCAACAATCATTTACTACTAATTTGTTCATAAACTTGAAACTATGATCTTTTATCATAATATTGTATTTTAGTAATTATATACCTGTGTATATCTTTTAAATATGTATTATAAATAACAATTCAGCGTCTATGACACTTATAGGCTTCCTATACCGATACAGATGGATGCACACATAACCTGTACAGTAAGTTAACTGGAAAAGCAGAATCGCTAGAAGAAAATGAGATGTGGAATAAGTGTACGCGACAAGACCTCATATATCAACTCAAATTTTAAGACAGGCACATTAAAAATGTGGCGGGGTTCAACTAGTATTTTGGTGCCAACCTTCCCCCTATTGATAATCAAGAACAAAGCACAAACTAACACATTGTAAAAATCAAATCGATAGAAGTTCAAATCAACAACAGAGTACCTGAGACAAAAGGACACTCTCTTGAAAAAACTCGAAGTTGATGACAGCTAGCTAAGAAGCATCTATAGACTGATGTAAAAAATCAAGTATGCCGATTTTATATCCAACAAAACACGACAAGCAATTAATGATTAGTTGATGCATCATCACACAAAACCGACACGTTTGACCACTGTAATGCTCAAAAATGACACAAGTATAAACAGTATAAAAAGGCAATTAACATTTTAAAGTAACTTTCAAGTTATCAATATTTTACCAAAGAAGACTAAATTCAAAGATTTTACTAAAATTTTCATTTCGTAACCTTTATTCAATAAAGTTTTAAGCCAATTTCGCACTCCCAAAGGATCGTTTTTTAATTTAGTTGCTTAATAAACAACATTACCGTGGAAATTGAGATGGGATATTCCCTTTACAATCAAATTTCGATGTGTACAGTTAATTTTTTCAATAAGGTATAGATATTTATGATAAAACGTAGTAAAGGACTTCACTAATTTGTGGTAACGATATCCGTGTTTTCGAACTTTTTTGTAATACACCTACTTTTATCATTAAAATCAGACACACCACTGCAGATCCGATCATATCTTACCGACTGTGAAATACAAATGACAACAAAGTTCAAGACAATAAATTTTGCTACGTCTGACGCGCGTTTCGTCTATTCAAGACTCATCAGAGGCGCTCTACCAAAAATATTGAAAATGCCAAATACTGTATGAATATGAAGAGCATAGAACAGTATAACCAAAAATACCAAACTGGGGAACCAAATTATTACAAAGATATTCAACCTATGTCTGGGGTTAGAAAAACCTTAGGGTTTAGACAAGTTTGATATATACTCCGTAGGACGGTGCAAGTGGTAGGTCTCCCTCAGAAAAGAAAAAATAACACTAGGAAATGAAAAGTCATCCCGTTGATCATATATTTTTGTGTAATTTTCCATTGATAATACTTAAATCTAAAACTAGAAATGGGCATCTATCACCGGTAAGGTTACATTTATTCAAAGTTAATTCCTTGGCATATATTTCCATAATAGAATTAGAATATGTGGGATTAATTAGTGAAAGAATGTCGTCTAAACATCTGTATCTATAAATAAAAGTTTCAATGATATGCTGTCTGTTTGGATATTTTTTTTTACGTTTGGCCATAAATAGGGATTCATAACAATACAAGAAAAGGTCAGCAATAAGTGGAGCACAATCAGTTCATAGGGAAACAAATGACTTGGCGTTAATTTTTTCTCCAAAAGCG
Source organism: Arcuatula senhousia (assembly GCA_963971305.1). Classification (NCBI taxonomy): domain Eukaryota; kingdom Metazoa; phylum Mollusca; class Bivalvia; order Mytilida; family Mytilidae; genus Arcuatula; species Arcuatula senhousia. The sequence continues at coordinate 57,282,403 of OZ020310.1, forward strand.
AATGTAAATGGTGCCCAAAAATAATTTAGAGCATTTATCATTTCTGCATCAGTCCAATTGACGTAACCTTAATGAGTCTCGTTGCTCAAAACGATTCATTAAATAATTAAGAAACTTAGAGCAGATATAGTCACTATTAGATTTATCGAAACACCATTTAACCAGATATTCAATTTGTTTTAAAAAGCTGTTGAGGAGGGTTAGTGAACAAAGTAGAACAATCTTAGCTATCAACTGTATTGTTAGTACCTTCAAAAGCACGAAGTTTGTCTAAAACATCGAGCGAATTAAAAATGATTTATACCACTGTTTTCAAATACCTTTTCGCAGTATTGAATGATAAATACTTTTACGGTAGTCAAAGCAAGAGATTGGACTTAAGAACCATTAGCGAGAGAACACTTACTTGAAGCAGATATGAAACAAGATTTATACGGATTTTTGTGTAATGTAGGGATCCAGTCAATTATAGGTAATTTATTGTATACATGTAGAGGCGGCTTGTAGTGATATGGTATTCAGAATATAGCCCTTAATAATACTAGATTCTGTAGATTGTACGTGAATAAAAGTGTTGGAGCTTCTAATTTCTTGCATCAACACTTCAATGTATTATTTTCGTCATACAATAACGACATTATTGGCAGCTTTATCATCCGGAATGAAAGAGAATTGTGAACCAAGTGAACGCATTTTTGACTTGATTCTTTTTAGATAAGTATTCGGCCGAAATTCTACAAAGGAGTTTTAAAAAATATTTATTCTTTGTTTAACAATCGACAAGAAGTTATTTCTAAAATTTTAAAGAGATTTAGTATCTGCTTCTTATCTCTTGATCGAAGATTTACAGTAAGAGACAAGGGCAGTTTTGACACAATCGAAATAAGAATTCCAATTAATCTTTGAGGAAGTTAATTTTAAGTTCAAATGCGACTGTTCAAGCGACTGATTTCAGCGGACGCAGTTGACTTGAAGTCATTATTCAATGTCTGCTTTTAAAAGCTGTCACGTACTTATGACAGGTCTTGTCAAGTAAACTTTGTGACAGGTCTGCTTCAATGACTAGTCTGGTCGAAGCAAATAATACTTCGTGACTGGTTATGAGCAGTTAAAAAAACCTGTCACAAGTCTGCTTTGACCATTCATGGTTTAACGCAAGTTAACTTGAATGTCTGTTATAGCAGACATGAGCAGACGAAATCACGAAGTTAACTTTATGTTGACTTTCGTACAGGCCATGTGTGAATCCATCTGTATATGGGATCAAATGAAAAGAAACTCAAATATAGTTAAAACAAATTATATGATTAAACTAAATACATTCTGAATCACATGCCTTATAAACTCAACAGGCCGATGTTGGTACAGATTTCGACAATTTATATTCATCCTTATCATTTAATTATCTTTTACTTTCATGCGTTTTGCCCAATTAGAGCCTCTTTGTTTTTATCTGTAAAAACTGTTTAACCTTCGTTTATTACTAGGACATGTGCTGTGGTCCTTTAGGCTAACACTCTCATCTCTTCAATGTGTTAGTTTTAACAAAAAGGTGTTAATTTGCAATTTGATTAATGTTGAACAGAAGAATGTTTTTTCATAAATATAGATATTGATTTGTGTCAACTTATTCTATATATTTTTTCTATATTTTTAATATAGCGCCTCCGATGAGTTCCTAGATAGCCAAAACGCGCATCAGGCGTAGCAAAATTAATTGTCTGGAACTTTGTTGTCATTTTAATTACTAGTATAAGAATTTTTTTTTATTTAGGTATTGATAACAAAGCAATTTTTCGTTGAAATTAAATCAGTTTCGAATATTGCTAAAATATGCTGACCTTTTCACATTTTTGAATACTCCATTTGTAGTTTATTTTTGCATTTTGTCAGTCGTCTCAGCACATTTAAAAACGACCAGCAGACTTTAGTGCTGACAGTGATTGCTGATTGCCGCTATGCAATAAGCCCACCTCTTTTCCTACAGATATAATTTATGTTCTGAAAATTTTATTTAAAAGTATCAAATAAGTTTGTTTTAGGTTAGTATTATAAAGCTGAGGAGAAGAATTACAAGTTTTGAAATGCATAAATGGTTTTTCGTCTCTTGTGATTTAGATGAACAGAGCGAGCTAAATGATTGTGTATCTTTAAAGTTTGTTCAGTCTGAATATTATTGGGATGGATTTGCAGTGGATTGTGCGATATCAAACCTCTATTACAGCTGTAAACTCAAAGTAAGTACTTCTGTTGTACACCTTTGCTTCCTTCAGAGATAAACTAATAAGTAATATACAACATAGTAGAAACAATTATTAAAGTCGTCCACATTTTGCTAAAGAAATTTTATATGTTGAAGTCGCTGTAGAATTTAGGTTTTCGCAAACTTATTCATAAATAATGTTCTTTGATACAGACAACCACAGTTAAACATTTCTCAAAACAATATGTATCCTTGTTTAGTGCTGCTTAATAAAAATATATTGCATCATCTTCATCTAAGGTATGATTTTTATAAAACTTTTGAAATGCCTGTACCAAGTCAGGACAATTGCGATCTTCAATTTTTCCGGTATGTATTTCTTATTTTGTCTCGTCTTATGGATATTTGAGTTTGGAAAGTTTATTATTACCTTTATTTTAACTTTAATTTTCTTTTTTAATTTAGAAGTGTGAGTAAATGGTGAAGCGCAATGGAATGGACACCAGCTACTAACATTAAATAAACGATTTTTGTCTCACATCATTTTCAATCTTTTACACTTTCGTATTTTTGTTGATGTTTATTTGGCAATTGAATAAATTATAGACACTATAAAACAACACTCTTGAAGGAAAAATTGAGTTATTAGCAAATTCATTGAGGGATTTACAAATCAAAGAACTCAAAGCATAACCATTAGACTGTTCTCGAGAAAGGTCCCTAATCAATCATAGTCCCTTTGGTAATGTTATCACTGGTGACCTCAGCATCGTAAAAATGACTTACTTCACGATGTTGAAGCTAAATAACCTAGCTGTCGTGAGTCCAGACGTATCAATTAGAGCCATGAGTTTAAACACTATGCTAAGAAATAGGACAAGAAAGAGCATGAGACAAAAGGTAACATTTTGTCACGAGCGGTTAAAGCTGTTGGGTCATAGGTTTAGAAAAAAAACCTTATTACTTATTACACAGGCAATAATTACTTTCAGCAACGCCAAAACATTGCTGACATCAAGTGATAATTATGCGTACCTTCATAAAAAAGCACTAAAAACTAACAATTGTCAGTAAAAGAAACACTACATTGACTGTTTGACTGCTGAATTTCCACCTATAGGGCAACAGAGCAACAACAAATTCTAAGGAGGAAATAATTGACAATTATAAATTTGCCATTTCTTCTGGCCTCTCTGTTGAATTGGTTTTAACAATGAGGACATTCCGTCCCTGAATTGGACTCCTAAATTATATAAAAATACATTCAAACAGTGCATCATTGCGGGTCAACCAATGTTCCACTAAACCTCTTTCAGTTCTATTGATTTAAGTTCTGATGGCAAGAAAGGTTACAATTGTTGTTATTCTAGAAATGGTGTCAATCAAATGTGGATCCTGAAGTATCGAAACAAATGACGGAGATTCTTAACTCTAAATCAGTTTCCTTTTGTAACAGTATCCTAACTTTCGATTTCCTCACACTTTACACTTCTATTCCATATAAGCAACTGAAATCACAATCAGCAAAACTGATTAAATGCATGTTGTTTTTTTCAAAAGGCAGGGAAAACACAGGTAAAAATATCTAAAAGTCGATTAAACTAAGATTTACTTTGTCATCAACGAATCTAAGAAAATGAACAAATTTACAGAAGACAAATACAAATGACAACAAAGTTCCAGACAATTAAATTTGCTACGCCTGACGCGCGTTTCGTCTATTCAAGACTCATCAGAGGCGCTCTACCAAAAATATTGAAAATGCCAAACACTGTATGATTATGAAGAGCATAGAACAGTATAACCAAAAATACCAAACTGGGGAACCAAATTATTACTAAGATATTCAACCTATGTCTGGGGTAGGAAGAACCTTAGGGTTAAGACAATTTTGAAATTTAGACGGATAATTTAAAGCTTTGATGTATTCTCCAACTCAAAAGTGTTGGTGCCGGAGCGGGCTGACCTCGGGGAATTTAAACTCCACCAGCAGTGCTAACCTTCACATGTGTTCGAAATACAAATGACAACAAAGTTCCAGACAATTAAATTTGCTACGCCTGACGCGCGTTTCGTCTATTCAAGACTCATCAGAGGCGCTCTACCAAAAATATTGAAAATGCCAAACACTGTATGATTATGAAGAGCACAGAACAGTATAACCAAAAATACCAAACTGGGGAACCAAATTATTACTAAGATATTCAACCTATGTCTGGGGTAGGAAGAACCTTAGGATTAAGACAATTTTGAAATTTAGACGGATAATTTAAAGCTTTGATGTATTCTCCAACTCAAAAGTGTTGGTGCCGGAGCGGGCTAACCTCGGTGAATTTAAACTTCACCAGCAGTGCTAGCCTTCACGTGTGTTCGAAATACAAATGACAACAAAGTTCCAGACAATTAAATTTGCTACGCCTGACGCGCGTTTCGTCTATTCAAGACTCATCATCAAAATAATCGAAATTTTCTGATACAAAACATTTTTTTCTACGTGGTTGACGTGTGTTATACTAATATCCCGGAACTGCGCTTATCTCGGATATCCGATTTAATCGCAGAATACTTTTGATTAAATCGGAAACTGTGCTTATCTTGGATATTCGATTTAATCGCACAGTATTTTCAAATATGCGCTTATCTCGGATATATGATTTAATCGCACAGAATTTTCGACTAAAATCAGAAACAGAGTGACCTTCTCGGGAAATTTTTATTTTCAGTCAAGATTAACATGTATCTACGGTCACATTTGATTAAGTTGATCAAGACCTTACTACGACCGAAATGCGATTCTACTACGATGGCCCCGATCGCACTACGATCTCCGCTTTATGCTAGGTCGTAGTACGATCGTGGCCTAGTGTGATGGGGGTATAAGCGACAACGTTTCACAAATATAATAAATGTGTTTAATATCATATAAATATACAAAATGTTTGTGGTGAAGACTTAAAAATAAAATTGTTTACGTTATATTGAAGTTAATAAATATATACTTCTAGCAGTTTTAATTGCTGTATTAAAATCTAAATCATTAAAAAAGCTAAGGTTTTGAAAGTGGTATTGTACCCGAAAGCTGGACACGTGACATTATAAAACCAGTTTATAAAAACAAGGGCGACCCGCTTGATCCAGATAATTTTCGAGCGATTACCCTTATAAGCTGTCTTAGTAAATTGTTTACCTCTTATCTGAATAGTAGACTAACTGTGTTTTCCAATGAGTTTAGTGTCATTTCTGAAAATCAAACTGGCTTCAGAGAGGGCTATTCCACACTGGATAACATATTTCTTCTACATTCTCTTATTGAATTGTATTTTGCTTACGGGAAAAAACTATATTGTACATTTATCGATTTCAGAAAAGCTTTCGACACTGTTTGGAGGGATGGACTGTGGCAAAAACTTCAAAATTGCAAGATTAAGGGGAAATGTTTTAGAGTCATTTATAATATGTATAACGGTATCAAATCTTGTGTTCAGTATGATGGCAAACAGTCAGATTTTTTCCCATGTCTTATTGGAGTAAGACAGGGTGAAAACTTGTCACCTTTCTTGTTTTCCATCTTCCTGAATGACCTTGAAGACTTCTTTAACCAGCTTAACGGTGTACCACTGGAATAAATCAAAACAAAACTTAATGAAGAACTGTATGTCTTTTATAAAATTTTTGTAATTCTTTATACCGATGACACTAGTAGTATATCAGCACCGATCATTTATTATTTCTCTGGTCGTCCCCGGGTCGTCCCATCATTTGCGCAGGTCTGCGACGTCATATCCACTTCCGGTCCGCCATCTTGCTTCCGGTCGGCCATCTTGCTTCCGGTTCCACCATTTTGCTTCCGGTCGGCCATCTTGCTTCCGGTGACACAACATCCGGTAATTAAGGGGAGGTAATTCCGCAAAGTCACCGAACGGTAAAAGGCTTGTAACTTAGTTATTCCTTGACCGATTCCTTTCGGGTTTGTTGCATTGTCTTTAGTAAGACAGTGTCTCTTTGATGATTGTCTTTGTGGTCTTCAGTGGTCATTAGAGGCTTGACCAGTAGGTGATCATTTTCTATTTCTTATCAAAGGTGGGGTTGTAGTATATCATTGGAAAGGTCGCAAGGTGTAGTTGCCATTTTTGAGTTGTTTGAGTAGGTAGTGGTCAGTGGTCAATCAGGGCTTGACCATTAGGTGATCCCTTTTTCTTCTTGTTGTATACAAAGCGTGTAATATGTCATTGTAAAGCTTGTGAGGTCTAGTTTTATATTCTTTCTTTTGTGTCAATCTAAGGGAAGTAACTCTTGGTTTCTACTGTGTTTTTAGTCTTGTATTTGATACCGTTTCGTAAGGAATTTGCCGGGCTTTGTGGGGTAGTACTGGTTTGATTCTTTTTATAAGGCGTTAGGGATAACAAATCGATTTTAAGTTTCGATACTTTATTTTGAACACAGTAATAGGTTTCAGTCTTCATCCTCGTCTTCTTCACTCTCCTCGTCAGGCCTGAACTGTTTTATTTTCTCATCCAGCAAGTACTTTCTCTTCTCAGTAGCGTATTTCCAAGACTCTTCATACTCATAATCTTCATCGTCCCTCAGTCGTTTTGCCGTTTGTTTGATCTTCTTGTGGAGTGGATCTCGTGCCATTTCCATTTGCCATATAATGTTATTGACGTAGCGATTTTTTAAAGCTTCTCTATAGAGCGGGAGCAAATCCAAGTCAGCCTTTGATATTGCCTCTTTTTCGTGGTGACCTTTTTCCGTGTATTCATCCACTTTCTTTTCGTGTTCGTCTTTGTAGCTGATCATCACTTGTCCAATAAAGTCACCCCACGGATCAAACTGTTCTTCGGGGTAAGTTTCTTCGTCTTCAGACAAGTCGTCACCCTTTTCTGATTCCGTATCCTCCTCTTCCTCTTCCTCAGTTTCCCATTCCGGGTCCTCCTTCAACCATTCCGGTTCCTCCATTTTTCTTTGATGGTTCTGTTCTTTGTGTCTCTGTAGATTGAACAACTTTTGACTTGTGTATCCGCATACGTCGCAATGGTACATCTTTCCTTCTCGGCGTCCGGTTTCTATCTGATGATTTTTGTTCCGTCTTAGTAAATTTATCTATCACTTCTGAAAAGTGTACCATGTTGCTTACAGAGCGCTTATTACACGGACGGATTAGATCGGGTCTTGTTAAATTGTCTTTCTTTCTATTCCATGCATGGACAAAGAATGCATTCCTCGATGCTGCTAAGCTCTCTCTACTGTATCCAAGCCTCCATGTTTTGAATCTACGCCATTTTTTAAATATTCGCTGGCAGTCTATGCATGGCACATTTTGTTCCCAATTGTTAAATTCGGTTTTCGGCTTCCCCACCTTACATTTACGGCAAACACGTTCCCCATTCTCACTTTCAATGTTCTTTTCTTTGAATTTTGGAAGATAATCCATTACATTTACGTGCGTCTTGTTCGAATACATTCGAGCCACTGACAACATTGTTAATTTATTTTGCCTTTTCAAAATTGTATCGTCCAATCATCTCTCAGCATTTTATCACGTGACTAACTCTTTGCTCTTCTTGCTCTTTTGATTGCTCATTTTGCTCTTTTGCAGCTCATCTTGCTCTTTTTCTTGCTCATCTCGCTCTTTTGCAGCTCATCTTGCTCTTTTCCTTGCTCATCTTGCTCTTCTGTAGCTCTTTTTTGCTCTTTACCTTGCTCATCTTGCTCTTTTGCAGCTCTTTACCTTGCTCATCTTGCTCTTTTGCAGCTCATTTTGCTCATTTACCTTGCTCATCTTGCTCTTTTGCAGCTCATTTTGCTCATTTACCTTGCTCATCTTGCTCTTTTGCAGCTCATTTTGCTCATTTACCTTGCTCATCTTGCTCTTTTGCTGCTTTTCTTACTAATTTGATCACCCAGCAGCAGCAGCAGCAGCCATTTTACCCTCTTCCCCCTTTCACTTACGCAGCAGCAGCAGCAGCAGCCGTTTAAGACCTTCTCCCCCCCCTTTTTTCACTTATGCAGCAGCAGCAGCAGCCGTTTTACCCTCCTCTCCCCTTTCACTTATGCAGCACCAACCGATTCCTTGCCTTCTTCCCTTTTCTTCTAGTTGTGTTTTTCCTTTCCTGTGTTAACTTGTACAACTTTTGTGAAGCAGGGAATCCAGACCACTTTATACTTTTAATTTTCCATAGGCCCTGTGTTAAATCTGTTGGCGACTCGTGTCACCCCCAGATCTCAGCAATGTCGTGTGTAATCATGCGGAACTAACTATTCCATTGAGATTATTTTGTACTTGATAACCCAATATCTTGTAACCAGTTCAAACCGGTTTCTTTTCGTTCCGATACTACCCCTTTGCATTTCTATTTTTAACCCTAACCCTAACCCTACCCCTAGCTATTCTAGTTTGTAATTCTAACCCTAACCCTAAACCCTAACCCTAACCCTACCCCTAGCTATTCTAGTTTGTATTGCTAACCCTAACCTTAAACCTAACCCTTACCATAATCTCTAACCTTAACCTTTTCTCTTTTCAGTTCTATTTTTAGCCCTTACCCCAATTCTAACTCTAACTCTCTTTGATAGTGTTGTCATTTTATTTCTAACCCTAACCCTAATTCTTTCTTCTCTAACCCTAACTCTCCTTTCTCTAACCCTATCCCTAAGCTCTCTTCACTAACCCTAACCCTTTCTCTTTCCATTTCTATTTTTAACCCTTATCCTAATTCTAAGTCTCTTTGTCTTTGTTGTCATTGTCTTTTTAATCCTAACCCTAACTCTCTCTTCTCTAACCCTAACTCTCTCTTCTCTAACCCTAACCTAAATTCTCCTCTGTTGTGTATAGTATTTCATTTCTTATTTCTTAACCATTTACTCTAACCCTAACCTAAATTCTCCTCTGTTGTGTATAGTATTTCTATTCATGTTCGTACCCTAACCCTAACTCTTCTGCTATGTAGCCTTAACCCTAACTCTTGATCTCTTTGCTCCTTGTGTTGTTGTTCTGCTTTTCTTGTTCATGAGCGGTTTGTAATATCACGTTTGCGCCAATTTCTGAATCTTTGTGAAGTTAAACAAAAACAATGCAAACAATAATGCATTTACAAAACAACAACAAAAGGAGCACTACGTGCAAAGAAATCAAGAGTTAGGGTTAAGGCTTCATAGCAAAAGAGTTAGGGTTAGGGTACGAACATGAATAGAAATATTATACACAACAGAGGAAAATTTAGGTTAGGGTTAGAGTAAATGGTTAAGAAATAAAAAATGAAATAGAGGAGAATTTAGGTTAGGGTTAGAGAAGAGAGAGTTAGGGTTAGAGAAGAGAGAGTTAGGGTTAGGGTTAAAAAGACAATGACAACAAAGACAAAGAGACTTAGAATTAGGATAAGGGTTAAAAATAGAAATGGAAAGAGAAAGGGTTAGGGTTAGTGAAGAGAGCTTAGGGATAGGGTTAGAGAAAAGAGAGTTAGGGTTAGAGAAGAAAGAATTAGGGTTAGGGTTAGAAATAAAATGACAACACTATCAAAGAGAGTTAGAGTTAGAATTGGGGTAAGGGCTAAAAATAGAACTGAAAAGAGAAAAGGTTAAGGTTAGAGATTATGGTTAGGGTTAGGTATAAGGTTAGGGTTAGCAATACAAACTAGAATAGCTAGGGGTAGGGTTAGGGTTAGGGTTTAGGGTTAGGGTTAGAATTACAAACTAGAATAGCTAGGGGTAGGGTTAGGGTTAGGGTTAAAAATAGAAATGCAAAGGGGTAGTATCGGAACGAAAAGAAACCGGTTTGAACTGGTTACAAGATATTGGGTTATCAAGTACAAAATAATCTCAATGGAATAGTTAGTTCCGCATGATTACACACGACATTGCTGAGATCTGGGGGTGACACGAGTCGCCAACAGATTTAACACAGGGCCTAATGAAAATTAAAAGTATAAAGTGGTCTGGATTCCCTGCTTCACAAAAGTTGTACAAGTTAACACAGGAAAGGAAAAACACAACTAGAAGAAAAGGGAAGAAGGCAAGGAATCGGTTGGTGCTGCATAAGTGAAAGGGGAGAGGAGGGTAAAACGGCTGCTGCTGCTGCTGCTGCTGCTGCTGCGTAAGTGAAAAAAGGGGGGAGAAGGTCTTAAACGGCTGCTGCTGCTGCTGCTGCTGCTGCGTAAGTGAAAGGGGGAAGAGGGTAAAATGGCTGCTGCTGCTGCTGCTGGGTGATCAAATTAGTAAGAAAAGCAGCAAAAGAGCAAGATGAGCAAGGTAAATGAGCAAAATGAGCTGCAAAAGAGCAAGATGAGCAAGGTAAATGAGCAAAATGAGCTGCAAAAGAGCAAGATGAGCAAGGTAAAGAGCTGCAAAAGAGCAAGATGAGCAAGGTAAAGAGCAAAAAAGAGCTGCAGAAGAGCAAGATGAGCAAGGAAAAGAGCAAGATGAGCTGCAAAAGAGCGAGATGAGCAAGAAAAAGAGCAAGATGAGCTTCAAAAGAGCAAAATGAGCAATCAAAAGAGCAAGAAGAGCAAAGAGTTAGTCACGTGATAAAATGCTGAGAGATGATTGGACGATACAATTTTGAAAAGGCAAAATAAATTAACAATGTTGTCAGTGGCTCGAATGTATTCGAACAAGACGCACGTAAATGTAATGGATTATCTTCCAAAATTCATAGAAAAGAACATTGAAAGTGAGAATGGGGAACGTGTTTGTCGTAAATGTAAGGTGGGGAAGCAGAAAACCGAATTTAACAATTGGGAACAAAATGTGTCATGCATAGACTGCCAGCGAATATTTAAAAAATGGCGTAGATTCAAAACATGGAGGCTTGGATACAGTAGAGAGAGCTTAGCAGCATTGAGGAATGCATTCTTTGTCCATGCATGGAATAGAAAGAAAGACAATTTAACAAGACCCGATCTAATCCGTCCGTGTAATAAGCGCTCTGTTAGCAACATGGTACACTTTTCAGAAGTGATAGATAAATTTACTAAGACGGAACAAAAATCATCAGATAGAAACCGGACGCCGAGAAGGAAAGATGTACCATTGCGACGTATGCGGATACACAAGTCAAAAGTTGTTCAATCTACAGAGACACAAAGAACAGAAGCATCAAAGAAAAATGGAGGAACCGGAATGGTTGAAGGAGGACCCGGAATGGGAAACTGAGGAAGAGGAAGAGGAGGATACGGAATCAGAAAAGAGTGACGACTTGTCTGAAGACGAAGAAACTTACCCCGAAGAACAGTTTGATCCGTGGGGTGACTTTATTGGACAAGTGATGATCAGCTACAAAGACGAACACGAAAAGAAAGTGGATGAATACACGGAAAAAGGTCACCACGAAAAAGAGGCAATATCAAAGGCTGACTTGGATTTGCTCCCGCTCTATAGAGAAGCTTTAAAAAATCGCTACGTCAATAACATTATGTGGCAAATGGAAATGGCACGAGATCCACTCCACAAGAAGATCAAACAAACGGCAAAACGACTGAGGGACGATGAAGATTATGAGTATGAAGAGTCTTGGAAATACGCTACTGAGAAGAGAAAGTACTTGCTGGATGAGAAAATAAAACAGTTCAGGCCTGACGAGGAGAGTGAAGAAGACGAGGATGAAGACTGAAACCTATTACTGTGTTCAAAATAAAGTATCGAAACTTAAAATCGATTTGTTATCCCTAACGCCTTATAAAAAGAATCAAACCAGTACTACCCCACAAAGCCCGGCAAATTCCTTACGAAACGGTATCAAATACAAGACTAAAAACACAGTAGAAACCAAGAGTTACTTCCCTTAGATTGACACAAAAGAAAGAATATAAAACTAGACCTCACAAGCTTTACAATGACATATTACACGCTTTGTATACAACAAGAAGAAAAAGGGATCACCTAATGGTCAAGCCCTGATTGACCACTGACCACTACCTACTCAAACATCTCAAAAATGGCAACCACACCTTGCGACCTTTCCAATGATATACTACAACCCCACCTTTGATAAGAAATAGAAAATGATCACCTACTGGTCAAGCCTCTAATGACCACTGAAGACCACAAAGACAATCATCAAAGAGACATTGTCTTACTAAAGACAATGCAACAAACCCGAAAGGAATCGGTCAAGGAATAACTAAGTTACAAGCCTTTTACCGTTCGGTGACTTTGCGGAATTACCTCCCCTTAATTACCGGATGTTGTGTCACCGGAAGCAAGATGGCCGACCGGAAGCAAAATGGTGGAACCGGAAGCAAGATGGCCGACCGGAAGCAAGATGGCGGACCGGAAGTGGATATGACGTCGCAGACCTGCGCAAATGATGGGACGACCCGGGGACGACCCGAGAAATAATAAATGATCGGTGCTGATATACTACTGACACTATTATTTTGTCTGAAACTAAAGAGAATTTGCAGAATTCTTTTGACATTTTTCAATTATATTGTAATGCTTGGAATTTACAAGTGAACATTAGCATTAGAGGGACGCTGGGCTAATATTCCAAAGCAAACCGTATCTGCAATTTGTGCCATGAAGAAGTAGGAAATGAAATTCACATTCTCTTTCAATGTAAAAATGATATTGTAAAGGATAATAGAGCAAAATATATTCCTAATTATTATACGATTAATCCAAATTACGACAAAATGAAAGGTCTCCTTACACTTTGTAATGTCAAGGTATTAAAAAACCTGTCATTATTTCATTCAGGGGACCAACTTGTACAAGTCAGAATAGTTCTTACTTGTACCAGTCCGATTCATTTTTGGGTTTTTTACTTTATAGAGTCAGTTTCAATTCTGACTTCTAGAAGTCAGAATGAATCTGACTTGTTAAAGTAAGAATTACTTCTATCAATTTTGCTCCAATATTCAATGTTTTATTAATTACATTTCTCAAAGCCAATAAATCTCATTCAAATTGTATCACAAGGTCAACAAGACCATCAAGCATTTAGGGTGAAAGAATCCCATACAAATGGGAAACAGATTGCCTGTAAAGTTTCAATTATGTTCAAAGAATTTCATAGCTAATTATCCAAGTCTGCCTTTTATTTCCACGGTTTTGAACACCAATGTAATTTATACTAGATAAATTGTTGTTATTTAATGATTTAAGTATAATTGAAGACTTTGGTGTTCACCACCGTCAAAGTAGAGAATTTTAATCCCAAAGGAGGGTAGTAAAATGTTGATTCTGACTTGTACAAGTAAGAATGATATTAAAACAAAAAAATTAAATAACACAGCCTTTACTGTTTTGTAACATTTTAAGAAAGCTTGCAGTGTGTAGAAAAGGAATTTAACCATAAAGAATATTTCTAAAAGAGAGACTTCGATAAAATGACAGTTTAGTAAAATCTACTTATTGAAGTCAGATTGGAAATTATGAATATAAAGAGAAGATAACTATAATTTGTTCAATTTGACTTGTAGACGTAAGATTGACTCTGCCCATTCTGACTTGTACTAGTTGGTCCTCTGACTGTATTTATCAAAAACATTTCTGCATTATTGTTTTGAATTTGCCATATTTTTCTAAACCACTTAGATATTTCTTCTACATTCTCTTATTGAATTGTATTTTGCTTACGGGAAAAAAACTATATTGTACATTTATCGATTTCAAAAAAGCTTTCGACACTGTTTGGAGGGATGGACTGTGGCAAAAACTTCAAAATTGCAAGATTAAGGGGAAATGTTTTAGAGTCATTTATAATATGTATAACGGTATCAAATCTTGTGTTCAGTATGATGGCAAACAGTCAGATTTTTTCCCATGTCTTATTGGAGTAAGACAGGATGAAAACTTGTCACCTTTCTTGTTTTCCATCTTCCTGAATGACCTTGAAGACTTCTTTAACCAGCTTAACGGTTTACCACTGGAATAAATCAAAACAAACCTTAATGAAGAACTGCATGTCTTTTATAAATTTTTTGTAATTCTTTATACCGATGACACTATTATTTTGTCTGAAACTAAAGAGAATTTGTAGAATTCTCTTGACATTTTTCAATTATATTGTAATGCTTGGAATTTACAAGTGAACATTAGCAAATCAAAAGTAATGATTTTTAGCAAAAGAAAAGTTAGACAAGATATTGATTTTTATATAAATGGACAAAAATTGGATATTGAAGATACATACACCTATTTAGGAGTGATTTTCATGTATAATGGTTGTTTTCTTGACACCCGTAGAAAGCGGGTTGAACAAGCCCAAAAAGCAACCTTTTCACTATATAAGTTATTTCAAAATGAGATAATCCCTATTGATATTCACCTTAAAATGTTTGATTCTATTATTGAACCAATATTATTGTATGGTTCAGAAATATGGGGATTTCAGGATCTAAAAATTATAGAACAAATGCATTTAAAATTCTGTAAAAGATTGTTAAAAGTAAGACAAACCACAGCAAACTTCATGGTATATGGGGAACTCGGGAGATATCCTTTAGAACTGAGGGTTAAAGTTAGGATGATTTCTTTTTGAGGAAGGTTAGTACAAAACGAGAACGAATTGTGTAATTCACTTTATCGATTAATGGTTTGTCTTCATTTGAATAATGTACATAAGTTCAAATGGATAGATTTTATAATAAATATTTTGAATGATTTATGTATGAGCTATGTATTTTTAAATCAGTTTCCTTGCTTTGATATTAAGTATGTACAATGTATTTTACGTGATCAATTCGTACAGAAATAGTTGCTCTAGGGCATTTGCTTCTGCCATGGTTACTGCAGCATCCTGTTCAGTTTGCAGTAGTTTAATTTCTGCCTTGACCTTTGCCTTTTTGTGTGCCGCTTCTGCTGCTATTGACTCCATTTCAGCCTTTCTCCTGTGCTCCTCTTGGTCGATGTCAACCTCTTGAATTTGTAACACAGCGCATTTAAGGCAGAACATGACTGTATTTGGCCATAAAACTCTTTCCGTCAACCAGATGTGAAATAAGACCCGTCAAGTTCAGTTAAATGATATATGTGAAATTTAGAGATAATTGTGTTATTTTTATATGGGGCGAAATATCTTAGGGACGATAGGGACGAAAGCATGGGCCGAAAGTTTCGACTTAAAAGTTCTGGGGCAAGCCGGGGTCACAGCTTCAAATTTTTTATCTAAAAACGATTGCCATATTACATTCTAACGTAATATTGCCGTGCAAACAGTGTGTTTGGTAGACAAATAATATGATTAGCATAAATTGTCACCAGCTAGGCTCGGACTCGCTAATTTGAACAATAAATTCTCATTTTTTCAAAATTGTATGTGCAAGAGATCAAGGCACGGCAATATTTCGTTAGAATATAATATGACAATCGTTTTAAGATAAAAATTTTGAAGCTGTGACCCCGGCTTGCCCCAGAACTTTTGAGTCGAAACTTTCGTCCCAGGATTTCGCCCCTTTCGTCCCTAAATCATTTCGGCCCATGTCAATATAACTCAAATACCTTAAACTTTCACATAAATTACTTCATTGATTTTGATGAGTTATATTTTACATCTGGTTGATGGAACGAGTTTTACGGCCGAATACAGTCATATTCTGCCTTAAATGCGCTGTGAACATGGCTTCCCTTTTTACATACTCAACTTTAGCCAATGCGGCTTCAGCAGCTGCACGCCTCATTTGTATCGTGCTTACTGAACAAGATGACCCTTGGCTGTTGGTTTTCCTTGTTTTACGGGATTTTCTTGACGATTTCTCCGATACTACAGAGCCAGCCTACATAAGCGAGAATAGCATCGACTTGACTGTGTCGATGGCTGCTTCCGCTATTTTGCAGTAGGCGGATGATGTTTCGGTAAACAGGTCAAGGTCCTTCATGCTCTCGGTTGTTCTCGGTGACGTCCGAAATTCGACGTAGCAGTCCTTTTGTCGGCGATACCTCTCGTAGGCGGTGGAAATTTGCTCATTTAGCGTAGCCAGTTTGTTTTCTTCCTTCGAAGAGCTCTGGGCATCTTGGGTGAAAGCGTAGAGCTTGTTCCATAGGTCCTCTACCTGCTCAGCGTGTTTAAGGCTCTGGCTCTCATAGAGTTGTTTCCCTTTTTCGTTAAGGGTGCAAATGCGCTGCTCCTTGTCTGACTCAGTTTCTTGAGTAGCCTCTGTGATTTGCTGTTGTGCCTCCATATCTAGATTTTGATCCATGTTGACTTCTAAATTTGGAATTGTTTTTGAGTCTGCTGACATTCTTTCAACAACGGTGTGATGGAACGATCCTCCTCCCGAGAAGTGATGACCCTTTTGTGTTCACTACACTACTACTTGCTGGGAAATTTTGGCTGAGACCGGCGATCTGTCACTTTTTCACTGTACCGACTGATGATCGGCAAGTGTAACCAAGTTATGGGCGTAATCAAGAAAGAGAACCAACATGTGTAATGTGTCTTTAATTATCACAGTAACAATTGGAGAAAAACTGAAAGAAACTATTAACAATTAAAGTGCCATTTGTTCCGAGAACAAATGAGAGGTCTTTCCCGTAAACGTGACCTATGACCTTTAACCTTTGTCTTAAAGTTAAGCTCTTCAATTGCTGATAAAATATATATATATATTTATATATATGTACTATATTATCTATAACCGTTTAAATGTTATATAAGTAAATAATGCATAGGATGATGTTTTCGGCCGCCATTTTGAAATCACTCAACCGTATCATGTACTTTTTGGGCTTAAATGATAGGTCTTGTCAAGACGGTCATTTTTCATACACATGTCTATTATACTATCTGTTAAGGTTTTAAAGTTATTGGCAAAAAACGTATTTCGCGAAAACTTGTTTCGGCCGTTATTTCAAAACCGCTCAACCGAATCATGCACTATTTGGACTCAAATTGTAGGTCTTTTCAAGACAATCATTTTTTGTTCATATAATGTCTATACTATCTCTAACGGTTTTCGAGTTATATGCAAAAAACCGTTTGACGACCGCCATTTTGGCAATGGTAAACGCAAAAAAGTTTTCGATTGCATATTCGTTATCAAGACCCTCAAATCTACCTGGAAACCAAATTTCATAAAAATCGGACAATTTTTACATTTTGCGCCAAGTTTGCGCCATACGCGCGCAACCAGGAAGTAAATTACAGCATTCAATTTGCATGATAAATCATCACCAGGATGTAAGCTACCATTTTCACTAAACAGAATCTTGATAACTATTACCGTTTCTGAGCTCACCTGATAACAAGGGTAAACAGCGTTTTGCGCTATTGCGCCGAAACTACAAATAATTTAGCGTCAGGCCCATAGTCATTTCTATTCCTGGCAGTGCTGAATAAGTGTGCCAAATTTCATAAAGATCGGTCAAGAAACTTTTTGCTCACGAGCGGCAGAAAAAAAAAGAATAATAATTAAAGTGCCATTTGTTCAGAGAACAAATGAGAGGTCTTTCCCCGTTAAGTTGACCTATGACCTTTGACCTTTGTCTTAAAGTCAATTTCTTTAATTACTGATCATAAATATTTATATATTTACTATATTATCTGTAACCGTTTAAATGTTATATACAAGTAAATAATGCATAAGATGATGTTTTTGGCCGCCATTTTGAAACCACTCAACCGTAACATGTACTTCTTGGGCTTAAATGATAGGTATTGTCAAGACGGTCATTTTTCATACACATGTCTATTATACTATCTGTTACGGTTTTTAAGTTATTGGCAAAAACGTATTTCGCGAAAACCTGTTTCGGCCGGCATTTCGAAACCGCTCAACCGAATCATGCACTTCTTGGACTCAAATTGTAGGTCTTTTCAAGACAATCATTTTTTGTTCATATATTAACTATACTATCTCTAACGGTTTTTGAGTTATAAGTAAAAAACCGTTTGACGACCGCCATTTTGGCAATGGTAAACGCAAAAAAAATTTGACCACAGATTCGTTATCAGGACCCTCAAATCTACCTGGAAACCAAATTTCATCAAAATTGGACAACTTTGACATTTTGCGCCAACTTTGCGCCATACGCGCGCAACCAGGAAGTAAATTACAGCATTCTTTTTGCATGATAAATCATCACTAGGATGTAAGCTACCATTTCCATTAAACAGAATCTTGATAACTATTACCGTTTCTGAGCTCACCTGATAACAAGGGTAAACAGCGTTTTGCGCTATTGCGCCGAAACTACAAATAGTTTAGCGTCAGGCCCATAGTCATTTCTATTCCTGGCAGTGCTGAATAAGTGTGCCAAATTTCATTAAGATCGGTCAAGAAACTTTTTGCTCACGAGCGGCAGAAAAAAAAAAAGAATAATAATTAAAGTGCCATTTGTTCCGAGAACAAATGAGAGGTCTTTCCCACAAACGTGACCTATGACCTTTGACCTTTGTCTTAAAGTTAAGTTCTTTAATTATTGATAATCAAAATATATAAATTTACTATATTATATGTTACGTTTTAATGTTATATACAAGTAAATAATGCATAGGATGAGGTTTTTGGCCGCCATTTTGAAACCAGTCAACCGTTACATGTATTTCTTGGGCTTAAATGATAGGTCTTGTGAAGACGGTCATTTTTTATACACATGTCTATTATACAATCTTTTACGGTTTTCAAGTTATTGGCAAAAAACGTATTTCGCGAAAACCTGTTTCGGCCGCCATTTCGAAACCGCTCAACCGAATCATGTACTTCTTGAACTCAAATTGTAGGTCTTTTCAAGACGATCATTTTTTGTTCATATATTCTCTATACTATCTCTAACCGTTTTCGAGTTATAGGTAAAAAAACATTTGACGACCGCCATTTTGGCAATGGTAAACGCAAAAAAAGTTTTGACCACAGATTCGTTATCAGGACCCTCAAATCTACCTGGAAACCAAATTTCATCAAAATCGGACAACTTTGACATTTTGCGCCAAGTTTGCGCCATACGCGCACAACCAGGAAGTAAATTACAGCATTCTTTTTGCATGATAAATCATCACCAGGATGTAAGCTACCATTTTCACTAAACAGAATCTTGATAACTATTACCGTTTCTGAGCTCACCTGATAACAAGGGTAAACAGCGTTTTGCGCTATTGCGCCGAAACTACAAATAGTTTAGCGTCAGGCCCATAGTCATTTCTATTCCTGGCAGTGCTGAATAAGTGTGCCAAATTTGGTTAAGATCGGTTGAGAAACTTTTTGCTCACGGACGGCAGAAAAAAAAAAAGAATAATAATAATCATAACGAAATCAATAAGGTCTTTCCTACGGAAGGGAAAGACCTTAATAATAATAATTAAAGTGCCATTTGTTCAAAGAACAAATGAGAGGTCTTTCCCGTTAAGTTGACCTATGACCTTTGACCTATGTCTTAAAGTCAAGCTCTTTAATTACTGAAAATAAATATATATATATTTAGTATATTATCTGTAACAGTTTAAATGTTATATACAAGTAAATAATACATAGGATGAGGTTTTTGGCCGCCATTTTGAAACCACTCAACCTTAACATGTTCTTCTTGGGCTTAAATGATAGGTATTGTAAAGACGGTCATTTTTCATACACATGTCTATTCTACTATCTGTTACGGTATTCAAGTTATTGGCAAAAAACGTATTTCGCGAAAACCTGTTTCGGCCACCAATTCAAAACCGCTCAACCGAATCATGCACTTCTTGGACTCAAATTGTAGGTCTTCTCAAGACGATCATTTTTTATTCATATATTGTCTATACTATCTCTAACGGTTTTCGAGTTATAAGCAAAAAACCGTTTGACGGCCGCCATTTTGGCAATGGTAAACGCAAAAATGTTTTCGATTGCATATTCGTAATCAGGACCCTCTAATCTACTTGGAAACTAAATTTCATCAAAATCGGACAAAATTTACATTTTGCGCCAAGTTTGCGCCATACGCGCGCAACCAGGAAGTAAATTACAGCATTCATTTTGCATGATAAATCATCACCAGGATGTAAGCTACCATTTTCACTAAACAGAATCTTTATAACTATTACCGTTTCTGAGCTCACCTGATAACAAGGGTAAACAGCGTTTTGCGCTATTGCGCCGAAACTACAAATAGTTTAGCGTCAGGCCCTTAGTCATTTCTATTCCTGGCAGTGCTGAATAAGTGTGCCAAATTTCATAAAGATCGGTCAAGAAACTTTTTGCTCACGAGCGGCAGAAAAAAAAAAGAATAATAATAATTAAAGTGCCATTTGTTCAGAGAACAAATGAGAGGTCTTTCCCTGTTAAGTTGACCTATGACCTTTGACCTTTGTCTTAAAGTCAAGCTCTTTAATTACTGATAATAAATATATATATATCTACTATATTATCAGTAACCGTTTAAATGTTATATACAAGTAAATAATACATAAGATGATGTTTTTGGCCGCCATTTTGAAACCACTCAACCGGAACATGTATTTCTTAGGCTTAAATGATAGGTATTGTCAAGACGGTCATTTTTCATACACATGTCTATTATACTATCTGTTACGGTTTTCAAGTTATTAGTAAAAAACCTATTTCGCGAAAACCTGTTTCGGCCGTTATTTCAAAACCGCTCAACCGAATCATGCACTGTTTGGACTTAAATTGTAGGTCTTTTCAAGACAATCATTTTTTGTTCATATATTGTCTATACTATCTCTAACGGTTTTCGAGTTATAAGCAAAAAACCGTTTGACGGCCGCCATTTTGGCAATGGTAAACGCAAAAAAAAATTTGACCACAGATTCGTAATCAGGACCCTCAAATCTAGCTGGACACCAAATTTCATCAAAATCGGACAACTTTGACATTTTGCGCCAACTTTGCGCCATACGCGCGCAACCAGGAAGTAAATTAGAGCATTATTTTTGCATGATAAATCATCACCTGGATGTAAGCTACCATTTTCACTAAACAGAATCTTGATAACTATCACCGTTTCTGAGCTCACCTGATAACAAGGGTAAACAGCGTTTTGCGCTATTGCGCCGAAAGTACAAATAATTTAGCGTCGTGTCCATGGCCTTGTCTATTCCTGGTAGTGCTGAGTAAGTGTGCAAAATTTCATGAAAATCGGTCAAGGCACTTTTTGCACCCGACTGGAAGAAAAAAAAAAAAGAATAATAATAATAATAATAATAATAGGCCGACGAAATACAATAAGGTCTTCCCTTTGGAAAGGGAAAGACCTTAATAATAATAATAGGCCTAACGAATACAATAAGGTCTTTCCTACGGAAGGGAAAGACCTTAATAATAATTAAAGTGCCATTTGTTCAGAGAACAAATGAGAGGTCTTTCCCGTAAACCGACCTATGACCTTTGACCTTTTTCTTATAGTCAAGCTCTTGAATTACTGATAATAAATATATATATATTTACTATATTATCTGTAACCTTTAATTGTTAAATAGAAGTAAATAATGCACTGGATGATGTTTTTGGCCGCCATTTTGAAACCAGTCAACCATTACATGTACTTCTTGGGCTTAATGGATAGGTCTTGTCAAGACGGTCACTTTTCATACACATGTCTATTATACTATCTGTTACGGTTTTCAAGTTATTGGCAAAAAACATATTTCGTGAAAACCTGTTTCGGCCGCCATTTCGAAACCGCTCAACCGAATCATGCATTTCTTGGACTCAAATTGTAGGTCTTTTCAAGACGATCATTTTTTGTTCATATATTGTCTATACTATCTCTAACGGTTTTCGAGTTATAAGCAAAAAACCGTTTGACGGCCGCCATTTTGGCAATGGTAAACGCAAAAAAAATTTCGATTGCATATTCGTAATCAGGACCCTCAAATCTACCTGGAAACCAAATTTCATAAAAATCGGACAATTTTTTTATTTTGCGCCAAGTTTGCGCCATACGCGCGAAACCAGGAAGTAAATTACAGCATTCATTTTGCATGATAAATCATCACCAGGATGTAAGCAATCATTTTCACTAAACAGAATCTTTATAACTATTACCGTTTCTGAGCTCACCTGATAACAAGGGTAAACAGCGTTTTGCGCTATTGCACCAAAACTAAAAGGAGTTGGCGCTCACAGGCATACTCATTTCTATTCCTGGCAATGCTGAATAAGTGTGCCAAATTTCATAAAGATCGGTCAAGAAACTTTTTGCTCACGAGCGGCAGAAAAAAAAAAGAATAATAATTAAAGTGCCATTTGTTCAGAGAACAAATGAGAGGTCTTTCCCTGTTAAGTTGACCTATGACCTTTGACCTTTGTCTTAAAGTCAAGCTCTTTAATTACTGATAATAAATATATATATATCTACTATATTATCAGTAACCGTTTAAATGTTATATACAAGTAAATAATACATAAGATGATGTTTTTGGCCGCCATTTTGAAACCACTCAACCGTAACATGTATTTCTTGGGCTTAAATGATAGGTATTGTCAAGACGGTCATTTTTCATACACATGTCTATTATACTATCTGTTACGGTTTTCAAGTTATTAGTAAAAAACCTATTTCGCGAAAACCTGTTTCGGCCGTTATTTCAAAACCGCTCAACCGAATCATGCACTGTTTGGACTTAAATTGTAGGTCTTTTCAAGACAATCATTTTTTGTTCATATATTGTCTATACTATCTCTAACGGTTTTCGAGTTATAAGCAAAAAACCGTTTGACGGCCGCCATTTTGGCAATGGTAAACGCAAAAAAAATTTTAACCACAGATTCGTAATCAAGATCCTCAAATCTACCTGGACACCAAATTTCATCAAAATCGGACAACTTTGACATTTTGCGCCAACTTTGCGCCATACGCGCGCAACCAGGAAGTAAATTAGAGCATTATTTTTGCATGATAAATCATCACCTGGATGTAAGCAACCATTTTCACTAAACAGAATCTTGATAACTATCACCGTTTCTGAGCTCACCTGATAACAAGGGTAAACAGCGTTTTGCGCTATTGCGCCGAAAGTACAAATATTTTAGCGTCGTGTCCATGGCCTTGTCTATTCCTGGTAGTGCTGAGTAAGTGTGCAAAATTTCATGAAAATCGGTCAAGGCACTTTTTGCACCCGACTGGAAGAAAAAAAAAAAGAATAATAATAATAATTAAAGTGCCATTTGTTCAGAGAACAAATGAGAGGTCTTTCCCGTTAAGTTGACCTATGACCTTTGACCTTTGTCTTAAAGTCAAGCTCTTTAATTACTGATAATAAAGATATATATATCTACTATATTATCTGTAACCGTTTAAATGTTATAAACAAGTAAATAATGCATTGCATGATGTTTTTGGCCGCCATTTTGAAACCACTCAACCGTAACATGTGCTTCTTGGGCTTAAATGATAGGTCGTGTCAAGACGGTCATTTTTTATACACATGTCTATTATACTATCTGTTAAGGTTTTCAAGTAATTGGCAAAAAACGTATTTCGCGAAAACCTGTTTCGGCCGCCATTTCGAAATCGCTCAACCGAATCATGCACTTCTTGGACTCAAATTGTAGGTCTTTTCAAAACAATCATTTTTTGTTCATATATTGTCTATACTATCTCTAACGGTTTTCGAGTTATAAGTAAAAAACCATTTGACGACCGCCATTTTGGCAATGGTAAACGCAAAAAAAATTTTGACCACAGTTTCGTTATCAGGACCCTCAAATCTACCTGGAAACCAAATTTCATTAAAATCGGACAACTTTTACATTTTGCGCCAAGTTTGCGCCATACGCGCGCAACCAGGAAGTAAATTACAGCATTCTTTTTGCATGATAAATCATCACCAGGATGTAAGCTACCATTTTCACTAAATAGAATCTTGATAACTTTTACCGTTTCTGAGCTCACCTGATAACAAGGGTAAACAGCGTTTTGCGCTATTGCGCCGAAACTACAAATAGTTTAGCGTCAGGCCCTTAGTCATTTCTATTCCTGGCAGTGCTGAATAAGTGTGCCAAATTTGGTGAAGATCGGTTAAGAAACTTTTTGCTCACGGACGGCAGAAAAAAAAAAAGAATAATAATAATCATAACGAAATCAATAAGGTCTTTCCTACGGAAGGGAAAGACCTTAATTAAAGTGCCATTTGTTCAGAGAACAAATGAGAGGTCTTTCCCGTAAATTGACCTATGACCTTTGACCTTTTTCTTATAGTCAAGCTCTTGAATTACTGATAATAAATATATATATATTTACTATATTATCTGTAACCTTTAATTGTTATATAGAAGTAAATAATGCACTGGATGATGTTTTTGGCCGCCATTTTGAAACCAGTCAACCATTACATGTACTTCTTGGGCTTAATGGATAGGTCTTGTCAAGACGGTCATTTTTCATACACATGTCTATTATACTATCTGTTACGGTTTTCAAGTTATTGGCAAAAAACCTATTTCGCGAAAACCTGTTTTGGCCGCCATTTCGAAACCGCTCAACCGAATCATGCACTTCTTGGACTTAAATTGTAGGTCTTTTCAAGACGATCATTTTTTGTTCATATATTGTCTATACTATCTCTAACGGTTTTCGAGTTATAAGTAAAAAACCATTTGACGACCGCCATTTTGGCAATGGTAAACGCAAAAAAAATTTTGACCACAGATTCGTAATCAGGACCTTCAAATCTACCGGGATACCAAATTTCATCAAAATCGGACAACTTTGACATTTTGCGCCAAGTTTGCGCCATACGCGCGCAACCAGGAAGTAAATTACAGCATTCTTTTTGCATGATAAATCATCACCAGGATGTAAGCTAGCATTTTCACTAAACAGAATCTTGATAACTATTACCGTTTCTGAGCTCACCTGATAACAAGGGTAAACAGCGTTTTGCGCTATTGCGCCGAAACTACAAATAATTTAGCGTCGTGTCCATGGCCTAGTCTATTCCTGGTAGTGCTGAGTAAGTGTACAAAATTTCATGAAAATCGGTCAAGGCACTTTTTGCACCCGACTGGAAGAAAAAAAAAAAGAATAATAATAATAATAGGCCGACGAAATACAATAAGGTCTTCCCTTTGGAAAGGGAAAGACCTTAATAATAATAGGCCGACGAAATACAATAAGGTCTTCCCTTTGGAAAGGGAAAGACCTTAATAATAGGCCTAACGAATACAATAAGGTCTTTCCTACGGAAGGGAAAGACCTTAATTAAAGTGCCATTTGTTCAGAGAACAAATGAGAGGTCTTTCCCCATTAAGTTGACCTATGACCTTTGACCTTTGTCTTAAAGTCAATTTCTTTAATTACTGATCATAAATATTTATATATTTACTATATTATCTCTAACCGTTTCAATGTTATAAACAAGTAAATAATGCATAACATGATGTTTTTGGCCGCCATTTTGAAACCACTTAACCGTAACATGTATTTCTTGGGCTTAAATGATAGGTCTTGTCAAGAGGGTCATTTTTCATACACATGTCTATTATACTATCTGTTACGGTTTTCAAGTTATTGGTAAAAAACCTATTTCGCGAAAACCTGTTTCGGTCGCCATTTCGAAACCGCTCAACCGAATCATGCACTTCTTGGACTTAAATTGTAGGTCTTTTCAAGACAAACATTTTCTGTTCATATATTGTCTATACTATCTCTAACGGTTTTCGAGTTATAAGTAAAAAACCATTTGACGACCGCCATTTTGGCAATGGTAAACGCAAAAAAATTTTGACCACAGATTCGTAATCAAGATCCTCAAATCTACCTGGAAACCAAATTTCATCAAAATCGGACAACTTTTACATTTTGCGCCAAGTTTGCGCCATACGCGCGCAACCAGGAAGTTAATTACAGCATTCTTTTTGCATGATAAATCATCACCAGGATGTAAGCTACCATTTTCACTAAACAGAATCTTGATAACTATTACCGTTTCTGAGCTCACCTGATAACAAGGGTAAACAGCGTTTTGCGCTATTGCGCCGAAAGTACAAATAATTTAGCGTCGTGTCCATGGCCTAGTCTATTCCTGGTAGTGCTGAGTAAGTGTGCAAAATTTCATGAAAATCGGTCAAGGCACTTTTTCTACCCGACTGGAAGAAAAAAAAAAGAATAATAATTAAAGTGCCATTTGTTCAGAGAACAAATGAGAGGTCTTTCCCTGTTAAGTTGACCTATGACCTTTGACCTTTGTCTTAAAGTCAAGCTCTTTAATTACTGATAATAAATATATATATATCTACTATATTATCAGTAACCGTTTAAATGTTATATACAAGTAAATAATACATAAGATGATGTTTTTGGTCGCCATTTTGAAACCACTCAACCGTAACATGTATTTCTTGGGCTTAAATGATAGGTATTGTCAAGACGGTCATTTTTCATACACATGTCTATTATACTATCTGTTACGGTTTTCAAGTTATTAGTAAAAAACCTATTTCGCGAAAACCTGTTTCGGCCGTTATTTCAAAACCGCTCAACCGAATCATGCACTGTTTGGACTTAAATTGTAGGTCTTTTCAAGACAATCATTTTTTGTTCATATATTGTCTATACTATCTCTAACGGGTTTCGAGTTATAAGCAAAAAACCGTTTGACGGCCGCCATTTTGGCAATGGTAAACGCAAAAAAATTTTTAACCACAGATTCGTAATCAGGACCCTCAAATCTACCTGGACACCAAATTTCATCAAAATCGGACAACTTTGACATTTTGCGCCAACTTTGCGCCATACGCGCGCAACCAGGAAGTAAATTAGAGCATTATTTTTGCATGATAAATCATCACCTGGATGTAAGCTACCATTTTCACTAAACAGAATCTTGATAACTATCACCGTTTCTGAGCTCACCTGATAACAAGGGTAAACAGCGTTTTGCGCTATTGCGCCGAAAGTACAAATAATTTAGCGTCGTGTCCATGGCCTTGTCTATTCCTGGTAGTGCTGAGTAAGTGTGCAAAATTTCATGAAAATCGGTCAAGGCACTTTTTGCACCCGACTGGAAGAAAAAAAAAAGAATAATAATTAAAGTGCCATTTGTTCAGAGAACAAATGAGAGGTCTTTCCCGTTAAGTTGACCTATGACCTTTGACCTTTGTCTTATAGTCAAGCTCTTTAATTACTGAAAATAAATATATATATATTAAGTATATTATCTGTAACAGTTTAAATGTTATATACAAGTAAATAATACATAGGATGAGGTTTTTGGTCGCCATTTTGAAACCACTCAACCTTAACATGTTCTTCTTGGTCTTAAATGATAGGTATTGTAAAGACGGTCATTTTTCATACACATGTCTATTATACTATCTGTTACGGTTTTGAAGTTATTGGCAAAAAACCTATTTCGCGAAAACTTGTTTCGGCCGCCATTTCGAAATCGCTCAACCGAATCATACACTTTTTGGACTCAAATTGTAGGTCTTTTCAAGACAATCATTTTTTGTTCACATATTGTCTATACTATCTCTAACGGTTTTCGAGTTATAAGCAAAAAACCGTTTGACGGCCGCCATTTTGGCAATGGTAAACGCATAAAAGTTTTCGATTGCATATTCGTAATCAGGACCCTCTAATCTACTTGGAAACCAAATTTCATCAAAATCGGACAACATTGACATTTTGCGCCAAGTTTGCGCCATACGCGCGAAACCAGGAAGTAAATTACAGCATTCTTTTTGCATGATAAATCATCACCAGGATGTAAGCTACCATTTTCACTAAACAGAATCTTGATAACTATTACCGTTTCTGAGCTCACCTGATAACAAGGGTAAACAGCGTTTTGCGCTATTGCGCCGAAAGTACAAATAATTTAGCGTCGTGTCCATGGCCTAGTCTATTCCTGGTAGTGCTGAGTAAGTGTGCAAAATTTCATGAAAATCGGTCAAGACACTTTTTCTACCCGACTGGAAGAAAAAAAAAAGAATAATAATAATAATTAAAGTGCCATTTGTTCAGAGAACAAATGAGAGGTCTTTCCCGTTAAGTTGACCTATGACCTTTGACCTTTGTCTTAGAGTCAAGCTCTTTAATAACTGATAATAAATATATATATATCTACTATATTATCTGTAACCGTTTAAATGTTATATACAAGTAAATAATGCATAAGATGATGTTTTTGGCTGCCATTTTGAAACCACTCAACCGTAACATGTATTTCTTGGGCTTAAATGATAGGTCTTGTCAAGACGGTCATTTTTCATACACATGTCTATTATACTATCTGTTACGGTTTTCAAGTTATTGGTAAAAAACCTATTTCGCGAAAACCTGTTTCGGCCGCCATTTCGTTACTGCTCAACCGAATCATGCACTTCTTGGACTCAAATTGTAGGTCTTTTCAAGACGATCGTTTTTTGTTCATATATTGTCTATAATATCTCTAACGGTTTTCGAGTTATAAATAAAAAACCATTTGACGACCGCCATTTTGGCAATGGTAAACGCAAAAAAAAAATTGACCACAGATTCGTTATCAGGACCCTCAAATCTACCTGGAAACCAAATTTCATCAAAATCGGACAACTTTGACATTTTGCGCCAACTTTGCGCCATACGCGCGCAACCAGGAAGTAAATTACAGAAATTTTTTTGCATGATAAATCATCACCTGGATGTAAGCTACCATTTGCACTAAACAGAATCTTGATAACTATTACCGTTTCTGAGCTCACCTGATAACAAGGGTAAACAGCGTTTTGCGCGATTGCGCCAAAACTATAAAGAGCTGGCGCTCACAGGGTTAACCTTGTCGATTCCTGGCAGTGCTGAATAAGTGTGCCAAATTTCGTTAAGATCGGTCAAGAAACTTTTTGCTCACGAGCGGCAGAAAAAAAAGAATAATAATAATAATTAAATTACAATCGTTCAAAGAACGATTGCGAGGTCTTTCCCATTTGTGTATTACAATAGAAACAGATTACAGTGACTGAGTGATACAATTTTGGGATAGTTCAACATTTAGAAAATATATGGTAGCTATTGACTTTTATGTCAGTTGCTATGAATAGTTTATCAAAATCTGTCTAGAAGACCTTTAAATCTACTTGAATACCAAATTTTATCAAAATTGGTTATTTTTTACATTTGGCGCCATTTGCACGAATTTTTTTTTTACTGCAGATTCGTACTCAGGACCCTAAAATCTACTTGAATACCAAATTTCATCAAAATTGGTTAACTTTTACATATTTGCGCCATTGGCGCGAAAAGCTTGAAATTATATTTTTGACCACAGATTTGTACTCAGGACTCTTAAATCTACTTGAATCCAAAATTTTATCAAAATCGGTCAACTTTTACATTTTGGCGCCATCGGCGCGAAAAGCGCATAATTTGATTTTTGACCACAGATTTGTACTCAGGACTCTTAAATCTACTTGAATACCAAATTTCATCAAAATCGGTCAACTTTTACATTTGGCGCCATCGGCGCGAAAAGCGCAAAATTTGATTTTTGACCACAGATTTGTACTCAGGACTCTTCAATCTACTTGAATACCAAATTTCATCAAAATCTGTCAACTTTTACAATTTGGCGCCAATGGCGCAAAAAGCGCAAAATTTGATTTTTGACCACAGATTTTTACTCATGACTCTTAAATCTACTTGAATACCAAATTTCATCAAAATCGGTCAACTTTTACATTTTGGCGCCATCGGCGCGAAAAGCGCAAAATTTGATTTTTGACCACAGATTTGTACTCAGGACTCTTTAATCTACTTGAATACCAAATTTCATCAAAATCTGTCAACTTTTACATTTTGGCGCCAATGGCGCAAAAAGCGCAAAATTTTATTTTTGACCACAGATTTGTACTCAGGACTCTTAAATCTACTTGAATACCAAATTTCATCAAAATCGGTCAACTTTTACATTTTGGCGCCATCGGCGCAAAAAGTGCAAAATTTGATTTTTGACCACAGATTTGTACTCAGGACTCTTCAATCTACTTGAATACCAAATTTCGACAAAATCGGTCAACTTTTACATTTTGGCGCCAATGGCGCAAAAAGCGCAAAATTTTATTTTTGACCACAGATTTGTACTCAGGACTCTTAAATCTACTTGAATACCAAATTTCATCAAAATCGGTCAACTTTTACATTTTGGCGCCATCGGCGCGAAAAGCGCATAATTTGATTTTTGACCACAGATTTGTACTCAGGACTCTTAAATCTACTTGAATACCAAATTTCATCAAAATCGGTCAACTTTTACATTTGGCGCCATCGGCGCGAAAAGCGCAAAATTTGATTTTTGACCACAGATTTGTACTCAGGACTCTTCAATCTACTTGAATACCAAATTTCATCAAAATCTGTCAACTTTTACAATTTGGCGCCAATGGCGCAAAAAGCGCAAAATTTGATTTTTGACCACAGATTTTTACTCATGACTCTTAAATCTACTTGAATACCAAATTTCATCAAAATCGGTCAACTTTTACATTTTGGCGCCATCGGCGCGAAAAGCGCAAAATTTTATTTTTGACCACAGATTTGTACTCAGGACTCTTTAATCTACTTGAATACCAAATTTCATCAAAATCTGTCAACTTTTACATTTTGGCGCCAATGGCGCAAAAAGCGCAAAATTTTATTTTTGACCACAGATTTGTACTCAGGACTCTTAAATCTACTTGAATACCAAATTTCATCAAAATCGGTCAACTTTTACATTTTGGCGCCATCGGCGCAAAAAGCGCAAAATTTGATTTTTGACCACAGATTTGTACTCAGGACTCTTCAATCTACTTGAATACCAAATTTCGACAAAATCGGTCAACTTTTACATTTTGGCGCCAATGGCGCAAAAAGCGCAAAATTTGATTTTTGACCACAGATTTGTACTCAGGACTCTTAAATCTACTATAATACCAAATTTCATCAAAATCGGTAAACTTTTACATTTTGGCGCCACCGGCGCGAAAAGCGCAAAATTTGATTTTTGACCATTGATTTGTACTCAGGACTCTTAAATCTACTTGAATACCAAATTTCATCAAAATCGGCCAACTATTACATTTTGGCGCCATCGGCGCGAAAAGCGCAAAACATCTCGCCCCATCTCTTCCCCATGTCGACATAAAAGGACATGGCTTAGAAACTAACTCAAAAACTATCTTAATATAAATCAATAATTGTTACATCAAATCTATTTATGGAAAGTGATATTGCACAACATGATGAAATCCGTTGAAACAACGTTTTACGGAGATGTTTCAAGGGCTCTTACTCAAAAACGGGTGGTCGAAAAAAAATTTTGCCTGCGGATTTGTAATCAGGATTCTCAAATCTACCTGTAAACCAAATTTCATTAAAATCGGACAACATTGACATTTTGCGCCAACATGGCGCCATACGCGTGCAACCAGGAAGTAAATTAGAGCATTCTTTATGCATGATAAATCATCACCATGATGTTAGGTTTTATTTCCACTAAACAGAATCTTGATAACTATTACCGTTTCGGAGGAGATCTGAACACAAGGGTAAACAGCGTTTTGCGCGATTGCGCCGTAACTAAGAATAGTTTAGCGTCAGATCCTTAGTCAAGTCGATTCCTGGCAGTGCTGAATAAGTGTGCCAAATTTCGTTAAGATCGGTCAAGAAACTTTTTGCTCACGAGCGGCAGAAAAAAAAGAATAATAATAATAATAATAATAATAATAGGCAGAACGAAAACAATAAGGTCTTCCCTTTGGAAAGGGAAAGACCTTAATAATAGGCATAACGAAATCAATAAGGTCTTCCCTTTGGAAAGGGAAAGACCTTAATAATAATAATAGGCCGACGAAATACAATAAGGTCTTCCCTTTGGAAAGGGAAAGACCTTAATAATAATAATAGGCCGACGAAATACAATAAGGTCTTCCCTTTGGAAAGGGAAAGACCTTAATTAAAGTGCCATTTGTTCAGAGAACAAATGAGAGGTCTTTCCCGTGACCTTGACCTTTGACCTTTGACCTTTGTCATAAAGTTAAGTTCCTTCATTTCTGATCATAAAAGTATACATGTTTACCATGCTATCTATTACGGTTTTGAATTTATTGTCAAAAAACATGTTCAGCGAAAACATATTTCGGCCGCCATTTTGAAACCACTCGACCGTATCATGTACTTTTTGGACTCAAATTATAGGTCTTTTCAAGACGGTCATTTTTCATACACATGTCTTTTATACTATCTCTTAAGGTTTTCAAGTTATTGGCAAAAAACGTATTTCGCGAAAACATGTTTCGGCCGCCATTTCGAAACCGCTCAACCGAATCATACACTTCTTGGACTCAAATTGTAGGTCTTTTCAAGACGATCATTTTTTGTTCATATATTGTCTATACTATCTCTTACGGTTTTCGAGTTATAAGTAAAAAACCATTTGACGACCGCCATTTTGGCAATGGTAAACGCAAAAAAATTTTTTACCACAGATTTGCTATCAGGACCCTCAAATCTACCTGGAAACCAAATTTCATCAAAATCGGACAACTTTGACATTTTGCGCCAAGTTTGCGCCATACGCGCGCAACCAGGAAGTAAATTACAGCATTCTTTTTGCATGATAAATCATCACCAGGATGTAAGCTATCATTTCCACTAAACAGAATCTTGATAACTATTACCGTGTCGGAGGAGATCTGATAACAAGGGTAAACAGCGTTTTGCGCTATTGCGCCGAAACTACAAATAATTTAGCGTCGTGTCCATAGCCTAGTCTATTCCTGGTAGTGCTGAATAAGTGTGCAAAATTTCATGAAAATCGGTCAAGGCACTTTTTGCACCCGACTGGAAGAAAAAAAAAAGAATAATAATAGGCCGACGAAATACAATAAGGTCTTCCCTTTGGAAAGGGAAAGACCTTAATTAAAGTGCCATTTGTTCAGAGAACAAATGAGAGGTCTTTCCCGTAAAATTGACCTATGACCTTTAACCTTTGTCTTAAAGTCAAGCTCTTTAATTACTGATTATAAATATATATATATTTTCTATATTATCTGTAACCGTTTAAATGTTATATACAAATAAATAATGCATTGGATGATGTTTTTGGCCGCCATTTTGAAACCAGTCAACCGTTACATGTAATTTTTGGGCTTAAATGATAGGTCTTGTCAAGACGGTCATTTTTCATACACATGTCTATTATACTATCTGTTACGGTTTTGAAGTTATTGGCAAAAAACTTATTTCGCGAAAACTTGTTTCGGCCGCCATTTCGAAATCGCTCAACCGAATCATGCACTTCTTGGACTCAAATTGTAGGTCTTTTCAAGACGATCATTTTTTGTTCATATATTGTCTATACTATCTCTAACGGTTTTCGAGTTATAAGCAAAAAACCGTTTGACGGCCGCCATTTTGGCAATGGTAAACGCAAAAAAGTTTTCGATTGCATATTCGTAATCATGACCCTCTAATCTACTTGGAAACCAAATTTCATCAAAATCGGACAACATTGACATTTTGCGCCAAGTTTGCGCCATACGCGCGCAACCAGGAAGTAAATTACAGCATTCTTTTTGCATGATAAATCATCACCAGGATGTAAACTACCATTTTCACTAAACAGAATCTTGATAAATATTACCGTTTCTGAGCTCACCTGATAACAAGGGTAAACAGCGTTTTGCGCTATTGCGCCGAAAGTACAAATAATTTAGCGTCGTGTCCATGGCCTAGTCTATTCCTGGTAGTGCTGAGTAAGTGTGCAAAATTTCATGAAAATCGGTCAAGGAACTTTTTGCACCCGACTGGAAGAAAAAAAAAAGAATAATAATAGGCCGACGAAATACAATAAGGTCTTCCCTTTGGAAAGGGAAAGACCTTAATAATAGGCCGACGAAATACAATAAGGTCTTCCCTTTGGAAAGGGAAAGACCTTAATAATAATAGGCCTAACGAATACAATAAGGTCTTTCCTACGGAAGGGAAAGACCTTAATAATAAGTACAAAGTACACAAATACACAGATAATTTGAAAGAATTAAAGTAAATATAGCGATTAACAATGAAAGGTTATTGCCGATTAATTTATGTTAACCATTCAAATAAGCAGGCCCAGCCGGGAAATGTTCAAATATGACGGTATCGTGAATCGGAATTTGTCGCAGTCGAAATATCAAAAATATAAACGGTAATTCACAATATAAATAGATAATAAGTTGAATAGAGTCACATTTATAATGTTTCCATAGATATTTTGTGGTTATTCGCCAAACTTACGTCGTGGTATGCCGCGAATCGTGTCTAAATTAATTCCTTGCAAGCTATAAAAATGGCTACCTATTTAGGTAACATAACAGGATTAAGTATTGCGCAACCGGAAGTCGGATTGTGACAGAGCTTGAAGATAGATATCAAAACTTTGCTGGACTGATTGGATTAAATAATATTTTTGGGTGATTTTTCAAACAAGGATGAAATTTTCATTAACACCAGAGAAAATTGTATGTGAACATCCGCCAGCTGAATTCTGCATTCAACAGCTCTCT
Organism: Arcuatula senhousia; assembly: GCA_963971305.1. NCBI lineage: Eukaryota > Metazoa > Mollusca > Bivalvia > Mytilida > Mytilidae > Arcuatula > Arcuatula senhousia. The sequence continues at coordinate 57,316,987 of OZ020310.1, forward strand.
CAAACGGCGGTCAACATATGATTTGACACTTATTCAATGGAAAAAAAGGTTACACCATTTAGATTTAATTTTATTTACATCAAACACTCTTCAGGGAGAGGTTGAAAGACTGAAAATAGTTGTTTGATTATAAAGGGGAAGCAATTACCATCATGTTCCCTATACTACCTGGATGTGTAATTCTATTACTCGACAGTACAGTACGCACGTCGATCGCTCGACCAAAGACTGTTTCGGCACAGGTAGCGGCGATTTAATTTTAATCAGGACAAGTAAAATTAAATCTATATTTAAAAAAAAAACAATGAAAGTTGTGACAGGACAGATATGTTTCTTTAGTCATATGAAGTACAAATAACAACAAAGTTCCAGACAATAAATTTCGCTACGCCTGACGCGCGTTTCGTCTATTCAAGACTCATCAGAGGCGCTCTACCAAAAATATTGAAAATGCCAAACACTGTATGAATATGAAGAGCATAGAACAGTATAACCAAAAATACCAAACTGGGGAACCAAATTATTACTAAGATATTCAACCTTTGTCTGGGGTAGGAAGAACCTTAGGATTTAGACAATTTTGAAATTTAGACGGATAATCTAAAGCTTTGATGTATTCTCCAACTCATAAGTGTTGGTGCCGGAGCGGGCTAACCTCGGGGAATTTAAACTCCACCAGCAATGCTAACCTTCACGTGTGTTCGAAATACAAATAACAACAAAGTTCCAGACAAGAAATTTCGCTACGCTTGACGCGCGTTTCGTCTATTCAAGACTCATCAGAGGCGCTCTACCAAAAATATTGAAAATGCCAAACACTGTATGAATATGAAGAGCATAGAACAGTATAACCAAAAATACCAAACTGGGGAACCAAATTATTTCTAAGATATTCAACCTTTGTCTGGGGTAGGAAGAACCTTAGGATTTAGACAATTTTGAAATTTAGACGGATAATTTAAAGCTTTGATGTATTCTCCAACTCAAGCTGACTTTTTACAATCTGTTCTAGAATGGCTCTCTTTTGATCTCACTCAACATTATATTGACAATGTCCTTTCACATGAACAATTCATGATTTGGTGACTTTCTTCATCTCATATATTCTCAGGAACCTGAGACAATGGACAGAACGGATTCTATGAGGTCTGCATCATATTTAGATATTAGTCTGGATATAGACTCTCAAGGAAAACTTATTACATAGCTCTATGACAAGCGTGATAACTTCAACTTTCCAATAGTCAACTTTCCTGTCTTGTGTAGCAACATCACGTCCGCTCCATCTTCTTGACAGTTACTACTAATAAATGGTATATTTTGCACATATTTTTTGTTATTTTTTTTTCAATGAAATTATTAAAAAATTCACTTAATTCATTTAGCCTAATGATATTTACACCTGTCAATCAAACTGCACGTGGAGTCCGTGCAATTGCAAAGTCTATGTAAACTTCATTGTTGTATTCCGGTTCAAACTGGATTCGGTAATAGTTCCTTTACGATATTAGGCGTAGTTTAATGCTCGTAAAATCAAATCAAATTCTTGTTTTTTCTTAAAAGTCAACAAAAAATGGCCCCAATTTTCTTTCAACGCAAAACAAAAAAAAAACTTATATTCTACTAAAATTTATTTACATCACTATTGATTCGTTACTCCAGAGCAGACATGGGGTAATCGGAAAAAAGAAGCAGAGTTACTAATTGGGTATCCGCATGTCAAAAGTCCGAAAGAGCAGAGACCAAACCAGTTAACACCAACAAGAACGAGACAAAAACAGACAACATATCAAACAAGGAAACGGAATCGGTAATCGATTACTCATTAAATTCTAAGCAGTAATTATAATTACTTTTCGATTATTTTTCGATTACATTTGAATTTCTAGAGACTTAATGAAAATACTAGTATGTCAGTTACACTGTGACTTTATTACCCATTTTAATCTATCTTTAATCCATTTCGCGGATTATTCAATGTGCACTATGAAAAAATTGTTTGATGGTTCAATAAACCAAAAAATTATTACAGTTAGTTTTTTAATTTAAACTCAATAAGATGGAGCGGACGTGGTGTTGCTACGCAGGACGGGAAAGTTGTTGATTGATATTCAGTTATTTTGTGCTTCCATGTTTTACATGTCTGTTTTTGTCCCGTTCCTGTTGGTGTTTACTAGTTTGTCTCTGCCCTTTCGAACTTTTGACATTCGGATACCCCACTGGTACCTCTGTTTCTTTGAATAGAAAAGAAAAAGGGTTATTTTTTTTAAATATTAAAAACAAATATTGGCTGTTTCAATGTCTAGAACTTATTACGAGTTATAAATAAATGGGAAAACTGTCTCCTCTTTCAGTATTTTCAGTATCAATAAAATTATATTAAGCCAAAAATAATTTTTCTTTCATTGATTTTTCATTTTGCAAAATCTGATAATTATTCTGTGTATTTAAATCATATCATTTACTTACTACTCTTGTAATGCTTTGCAAACTTATGAAACATTATGTTTTCAAATTTTCATATCTTAGTTTGATGGCTAGATTAATATATTTTGTTGATACATTCAACTTTGAAATTCCTGAATAATACTCACAAGTATGATTTATTTTTGCTATGATATGTTTTTATGTTAAATCAAATTCTATGTTATTATGTAATTATAATTACGTAACAAAATGAAAAGAAAGTAATGTAATCGAATAATAATCGCTAACACAATCTTCAAGGAATAATCGATTAATAATTGAATACTGATTGCTGTAATCGTTGCCAATCTCTGCTCCAGGACAAATGGGAATTACATTCATTTCCTTGTCAAAACGTCTCATATGATCCCTTAAAAAATTCTTTCATCGTTATCAGCCACTAGTAGAAAAGTTCAAAATTGAGTTAAAAGATATGGTGGTTAATTGTTTTAATTAGTGTTTGACTGGTCTGCTGTTCTGGTCGGGTCTACAAGGTTTAACGGGTCCTTTGGACTTTAAAAAATAATGAAATTTGTTATCTGTACTTCTTTATTAACGCTATTGTAAATAATAAACTGATCAATAAAGGTAAAAACAAAACTACCGAACTTGAATGATCAATCTCATAGTCCAGAGAAAATGAGAAGATTTCCTACAGTAAAGTCGTATGCAGTAATGCGGAACGGTAATCACCCAACCGTTGAAGCAGGTGTTCAATTAGAGCTGTATTGATCTAAGGTCATATTTTGTACATATATGTGTGTCAAACTCTTGAAACTACATGTTGGTTGTAGATCTGGAACAAGGGTACATGTATCCCCGTTGACGTTATGTTAATAAAAACCCTGTACATAATTAGCTAGTCGATGAAGCAGGTGTCATGTAAATCATAGGTTTAGGTAAAGTTTTGGCGGGAAAGGTACATGCATGATGTGTTAACTATGTATGAGGCCCGATATGTCTTATTTCAAAAAAATTTGGCGGGAAAGGTTAATGTATTATGTATGAAGCACAATAATTCTTATTTCAAAAAGTTTTGGCGGGAAAGGTACATGGTTTTTGTATGAAGCCCAATATTTCTTATTTCAAAAAAGTTTTGGCTGGAAAGGTACATGTATTTTGTATGAAGCCTAATATGAATACGTAGTAATGGTAAAGTTTTGGCGGGAAAGGTACATGTATTCTGTATTGAGTCTTATATTTCAACTTATTTTAAAAAGTTGTGGCGGGAAAGGTACATGTATTGTGTATGAAGCTCAATATTTCCTGCTTCAAAAATAAGTTTAGGCGGGAAGGTACCATGTATGTTATGTTAACTCTATTTAAATATGTACATGAAGCAGCTGTTGAGCAAAAGGGTATTTTAAGATATTATTCTGACACTGTAAAGTACACTTTCAATAATTATATTTTGATAATATCTGTATAATTATTAACTAAGATGTCGTCGTGGCAGAATGTGATTGTTCAAAGTGAAAAACTTGTTTCTAATAAAACCATGAAATATATATATTTTTAACAATGGATTATAACGATCATTAACATTTGAATTGATATTATGAGTGAATTAGAATGGCTATCACCTGGCTGTTTACCATGCAAATTTAAACACTTAAGATTGTGCAACAGTTTCAATTTTACGTTGAATGAAAATATTTGATTTCGAATATCTGCCCCGTTTTCCTATGTTATATATTTTTTTACGATGTGATGACTATCTGTATAGGTTTTCGTTTTCGTAAATGACTGTCTAATAGCACAATTTGATTTAAAAGATATATATTGAAATATTATAAGTTTACTTCAGCTTGCTTTTTACAGTGTTTACATTTAGTTTATTGTCAAGCATTCGTCCTAGAGATAACATTTTGATATGTGGTATTATGAGAGTACCAGCCGCCATTCTTCAGGCCTTGATGTAAATACAATCCAATCTGTATCACAGTACAGAGCTCTTTGTCCCAAATTCTCCAGGTAAGTACAGAGTTTGATTCCAGCTTGGACGGTAGTATAGGCTGCTTTGACGACATTAAAAAAATGTACATTAATTTGATTCTAAATCTGTAAATATTTTTCTGTAATTCATGTATTGTTACTTAAAGAGAATGGAAATGGGAGTAAAAAATATTTTTTGCTTTTCTGTTAATTTGTTCTGTTTACTCCACTTGGGGGCAACACAATGTAAGGGACCGACCATTTAACTTGAAGGGGGGCTTGGTTTTCTCCTAAAAATAATATTCTGAAAATTATTATTGATGAAAAAAAATATTTTGGCAGCTGAAGGTAAGAAAAAAATATTCTGAAGAAGGATTTCTGCTATAAAAAATAATGCTGATAATGAAAAAAAATATTCTGTCGCGACGCCTTCAAAAAAAATATCTGATAAAAAAAACCAAGGCCCCCCCTTCAATATAAATGGTCCGTCCCTAAGCATACTAGAATATGTAGGATTGATTTATCAAATATAAACCTTCCTGTTTAGTTGCTTTCGGTTTCTTCATAACACACACTTACAATATTTCTATTTTGGTGTCAATATAAGTACCGTATAAAACACTCGAAAATATATTTCCTTGTTGTCTCTCCTTTTAGACCGGGATAGAATTTGAAGGTAAAATAAATTTTAATATTTAAAATTTACATTTTGTTTATGGATACTTGAGCTTTGGTATAATTTTCATATCTAAACAAGTAGTAATTAATTCTATCATTTACCACATGGTCAGTAATGATAGTTTAGTACATGGATACATGTATACATTGTAGTTTAACTTTTGTAATCCTTTAACGTTTCCAATGTAAAAATTATTTTATCGTTATACTATAAGCAGAGGCACCAAAGGGGCATTCGAGTGTCAAAAGTCCGAAAAGGCAACGACAAAACCGGTAAACATGAACAAGAACAGCACAAGGAGACACAAAACATAAAAACAACCGAACAAAAATCAACAACGCGAACTCCAGTCGAAACAAGAGTGAACTCAGGTGCTCCGGGAGAGTAAGCGGTTCCTGCCTGCTATAGCACACCCGCCGCGCTGCCAATTTCCAATTCAGTGTGTCAAATCCGGCAAAGGAAGACAAAACAAAACCCTATGACAAACCGACATCTGCACTCATCTGAAAGATAGAAATCCCATATCTATCTATGAGTACATGGTGTCTACCGTAAAATTTCTTGAGTGAAGACAGCAACCGAGGAGCAACATAACCTTGTGTTAGCAATTTCTGTGTCAAACGTGACGCTCTGCCAAGGAAGTCGATGTAACTCCCACAAGCTCTGGAGTAACGAATCAATTGTGATTCGTAAACTCCATAAGCTGGAGCGGGCGGAATGTTGCTACACACGAAGGGAAAGTTGACGATTGGGAAGTTGAAGTCATCACGTTTGTCATAGAGCTTTGTTGATAGTTTTCCTTGAGAGTCTATTTCGAGATGTAGATCTAAATATGAAGCAGACTTCCTAGATTCCGTTGTGTCCTTTATCTCAAGTTCCGGGGAATATATGAGATGGAGAAAGTCACCAAATCGAGAATTGTTCAGTGAAAGGACATCATCAATATAACAGAACGTGAGGTTAAAAGAGAGAGCTAGTCTACGATCTTTTTTGTCTAGAAGAGATTGTAAGAAGTGTGCTTCATATGAATGAAGAAACAAATCAGCAAGCAAAGGTGTACAATTGGTGCCCATTGGAATCTCTATTGTTTGCTGAAAAACACGTCCACCAAACTGAACAAATATGTTGTCTATAAGAAAGTTGAGCATGTCGATTATTTGATCTATCATTGCATCTGCAAATCTTGACAGAATTTTTTTTTATAATCTTACAAAAAAGAAACAAAGAGGAACAAACGAGACATTTAAAAGTCAAAAGTCCAAAAAGGCACCGACAAAACCAAAATTCTGAATGCGCAACGTTAAAAGAGTAAACACGAACAAGAACAGCACGAAGATATGTCTAACTGACGAAATACATTCGAAAACAGCCTGAGATACTGATGACAGTATGCAAATCTTAATACCTCAACCACACAAATCAAATCAACACATAAAAGCATAAAAACAACTTAAGGTGTCTCGATGCTTTTAATCTGAGCATATTTTTACACATATTGGTATTTTTTATAAATTTTAGAAACTCAATAGACCTTATTGCAGACAAAACATTTATATTGTAATTTATTTTATCAAATAAGAAGCAATCATAACCCAAAAAGTATGAAAATCAAAGGGAGATAAATAATATAAAATGAAAAGGAAAATTTTTATTTTTGTAAATATTTTGAAAAAATGAACGGTTACCCTATATTTCTTTTTTTAATTTCGAAAAGCTTTTAAAAAGTGACATTCCTTCAGAGTTTTATAGTCGGATGTATACTTGTGGCGACGAAGCCACAAAAGCTGCCACGGTATCTGGTATCTGGTATCTCGTGTAGATTCCTCCGTTGACGTCGGAGCACCATACAGCTACAAACAGTTGCATGTAGAATAATATTTATGTGGTGAGTATTTACATGTCCTACAATCCATGTCCCAAGAAAGGTTAATGTTAATAACGAGAAAACGGTTCATGAATACTGTGAAATAGTGAAATAGTTATATACATTGAATGCTCACTGCCCTAGCGGTGTGTAACTCTTATATGAGGTTAAGAGAAATAGCTTCCAACGAATACACAATGTCACTGTTTCCTTTGAGCAATCCCACATCTGGATGCGTACAGTCCAGGATACATTGTAACAGTTTATTTTGATCATTAAAGATTTCTTCGGATGCCTCTACCCCAATTGTGCTTGCCAGTAGTTGCCTTAGAGCAGAGAGGTGTTTTTGGCGTTTTTGTTGCAGTGTAGTGCAAAGTAGAATAAAGTGTGTTCTGTTTTCTGCTTCTTGTTTGCAAAGTAAACATGTGTCTGAAACTTGGTGTTGATTGAACTTTTTTCTATTGGACTGCAACGTGTATGTCCCTGTCAAGACACGAGCCTTAATGGTGGCCATAGAGACTGCCCTTGGATCACTACCAGTCTTCCCCCAGATTGGGTGTGGGTTCTTGGTTGGCGTAGGTTGGACGTTTAGATATCTAAGTGATGGTTTGGTGTTCTTTTCTTGCTCCCATTCTTGGCTAACATACGAGTCGATGGCTCTATCCAACATATCTTTCCAAACTGCCTTCTTCGGTGGATCTGTCATAATTTCATAGGCTGAGGGTAAACTGTATTTCTCCAGTAGATATTTAATGTAGATAAACCAACTGTGACTGGTATTGTCTTTCATTGCTAGTTGTCTAGTAGCGATGTCATATTCAATGATCTCTGGATTTGAAGCAATATTGTGGAATACTGTCAGTGATTGTCTCTCAATCTGGATGCTGATTGGAGTTGCACCTAGAAGGATGTATGCAGCAATATTCGCACATCGGTCTGGAAGCCCTTGGATATTTTTCAGGAGTTTTCTTTCAAAGGTTTCGAGCTCTGTCTTCTCAAACGAGTGGAGTTGGGTTACTTCTAGCCCATAGGTAATTCTGGGTCTACTATAAGTTGTGTACAGCTAGTAGGAAACTATCGGGTTCAGGCCGACCAAAGGCGCAAAAAGTACATATTCTTCTTTTGGTTCCTTTACAGCTTTTCTCCCTAAAATTGAAACTTTGCTTTTTTCAGAAAACCGGAAGCACTTTACAATAAACGGTGACCGCCAATTTTAATCTTGTATTCTTGATCTTTACAATCAGGTGCCATAAGAAGAAAATCTATAGTAGAATTCTAATAAGCCCGATACACCTTAATTGCGAACAGAAATGCCATTCCAAGTCGTAACGAGAGTGAACTAAGGTGCTTAGGAAGAATTAAGAGTTCCTGTTTGATCTAGCATTCCCGTCACGCTACCAATTACAATGGCCAATATAGCGTTTCCAATCTGGTAAAAGAAGGTAAGACAAAACCTTTTGACAAATCAACGTCTGTACACATTTTTTAATGTTCATAAGTTGGAGCGGGCAAAATTTATGAAGTTATGTTCTACATGGACAACTTTTTGTATACATAAAACTTTCGGGCTTTTTGCTATAATGCTTGTTGTCTTACTTGTTATAACATATAATAAATATTGTCTTTTAAGGTTAGATAATTGTTTATTTCTCACTGGGAACACATGTGATAAGAATAAATCCACAGACAACATGGAAACCCTTAGTCAGGAAATAGTTTTGTTATTGATACCAAACTCACTGATGCTTTTAGTTTTTCTCATCGTATCCCTGATCGGTAACGGTATAGTAGTATACGTTTACGCCGTAGTTTTGAAGAGGAAATATGAGGAAAGTTATTACATTCCCTGGTTAGCGATAGTCGATCTTTTAACGTGTTCAATTTCTGTAGCTTTTAGTCTGGTATCAAATTTCAATCCGATTGATTTCCGAGATGATATGATATGTCGTGTAATGTGGACCGCGATCAATATGACAACTTTATGTTCAGCTTTAGTTCTTCTGATCATATCAGTCCAGAGATATATAAAAATTTGTCAGCCTTTCGGTAAAACTATCAGTTTAAGATTTAAGAGAATTATTCTTTTGACTATGGTGATAGGATCAGTTGTAGTATCATCACCATGCCTATATGTGTATGGGTCGACTAAATTGTATCTTGTCAGGAAAAATGCAACAATTTTCATATGTGGAGTTGACACAAATGCTGATGAACATTTTGTGTATGGGTATCATATCTTCCAATTTCTGCTTTGTGTAACCGGGCTATCAGTGATCTGTGTACTTTATGCCTTTATTTTGAGAACTGTTTTTAAGCAGGCCTCCTTCCGTAAGAAACATAGATCAACCTATGGAGGCATAGCAAAAACAGGAATTTCATTTTCAAACCACCATCTAACAAAATTGAAACAAAATTCATCTAGCCAGGAAAATGGATCGGAAACATCTGAAGATACAAATAATTATGAACAAACGGAAACATGCAAACATAAAGACAAACATATGCAAATGGAAAAAGCCGACGATAGAAATGAGGATAAACAGACGGAAACAGTCAAAGATACAAATGACAATACCGAAACGGAAACATCCGACGATGAAAATGACGATACGCAAACGGAAACGGCCGATGATGCAAATGACCATTTACAAACAGAAACAGCCAAATATACAAATGACGATACAGAAAAGGAAAAAGACGCAGATGCAAATGGCAATATACCAGCGGAATCAGGCGAAGATACCAATATTGATATGCAAGTCTCATTTTCTAAACCACAAAGATTCGAAACAAAATATGAGATTGTCAAATCGAAAAGGCAACTAAATACAAAAAAAACATTTTTGCCAGAGTAATGCAGAAGCATCGGATAACCATTATGTTTGCGATCATTACTTTCGTGTTTATTATTTCATTCTTTCCAAGGCTCGTTTTGATGGTTATTGAGTCTAAGGTTGATAACTTCTGGGATAATCTTTCAGATTCAATGTTTGTTCTTTGTGTGAGCCTTTACAGATTATATTTGCTTAACAATGTCATTAATCCGGTTGTCTATATTTTCTTTGATAAAGTCTTTAAGGAGGGATGTAAACAAATATGACAGCACTTTTGAAAATGAAAAATAAATTTTTATTCCTTCAAGTTTTATGGATTAAAAGGTTAAATATCACACGAAGAACAAATTGTCCAAAATTTATATCTTTACCTGCAAAATATACTTCTGGTCCAGTTATCACGGATAAAGATCATTTAGAACGATTTATTACGAAATGAGCATGGTTTCTCATGGACCTAAATTCAGGAGAAAAAAATCCATTAATAGGAACCATAACTTAAAGATCATAATGAATTCTATAGAAGTCTATGCAAGAGCCTGGATAGAGCGGGAATAGGACCAAGAACCAGAGCTGGCGTCATTATCAGACTTAGGTCGAACTATCCGACCTCTTGTATGCAGCCGAATTAATAACACTGGAAATGTCTTAACCCTTTGCCACCTACCTTGTTCCTAGAGGTAGCAAAGGTGGAACTTGGTAATCCGGGAGACGTCCTAGTTCTTTTTCTTTATTTTAGATCGTTAATCTCTTTACTTTCTCTCTTCCTTACATGACAAATATGTTGTCACACCTGTAATATTTTTTGTATGTAAAGCACATTATAACAATTGTCTGATTTAAGAATTAGCCATTAATGTTAATTCTTCTGCTAATGCTATTTATATTTGTGTACACTCAGACTTCATTTTACAAAGATGAGAAAGATGATATAATAGCCAACCTTAACCATTTCATGTCCTCTCTAAATATCCAATTGAAAAGGGAACATGAAGAGTTACCATATTGGTACTCAATCCCTACAAAGTGCGACACGACAAAAATGTTTTTGCGTGACAACAGTAAGGTTTTTGCGGACATATCCAAATTTTACAGATGACAAAAATGAAAAGGTATTAATTATCAGTGTGTAAATGAATAAAATTGGTGTTGAAAAAGTATTGACATTTAACCCTGTATTCTGAGAAATCGGTAGGTATATTTTTTTTCAATATAACAGTTAAATAAAGCAAAAAAAGTAATATTTCCGTCTCGTTAGCCTTGTCTTTGTACCTTCAAACGAATTTTGTCAAGAAAATTCACCGTAAGGTTAGTTTATTTATTACTATATAAAATTTACTTATTTGCCAACATTTATTACTTTGAACCAGTCTTCTGTCATAAAGCAGAGGAACATATTTGCCAGCCAAAATATTTTGCTTTGGTAAGGTTTCTTCGTGTGTTACCTTTTGCTATATAAGGTTTTTTAGTGTGAAGGTGACGGTTTTTGATGAACAAAGCGACGGTTTTTTCGCGTTCAAAATGAAACAAACAATTAAACTTGGTTTTTAAACTTGTCTTGAGATTACAAATTTGGAGTTTTTGATTTCTTTGTTATTAAAAACAAATGAATTGCAAACCGAGAAATGGTATTTTATTGTTAATTTTACACAATTCCTTACGAAGTCTTGCAACAAATGTGAAAAAAAAGACATTATCCGTACAAGAAACTATTCAGATACATATATTTTACATGTGGATGAATATTATCAAACTTTAAAAATTACTGCAATAAAAATAGAAACTGAAATAGCAAACAATTTATATTTTAGAAAACGGTTGTTTTAATTTTCATTTCATTAGCCTCGTCGTGTATTACATTTTCCTAAATCTTTAACAATTTTATACATCCTAAAACGAGATTATGTAGATAAAATGGGCTCAATACAAGATATTTATAGTTAAAACTGAGGTACTTGAGGTATAGGAAAAATCATTCATGATACTGAAATAGTCATATACTAGTATATAGATGTTGGGTGACAATGATAATCGTATGTTCATTTAAGAAAATTCTTAAAAAATATGGTTAGTTAAACAAAAGTTAAATCCTTTACTCTGCAGCAGCCCGATTTCGGTTACATCAGAGAGCTGAACATGAAAATGAACACGTTGTGATGATAAAGTGGGGAAAATGGGGACACATGGCCAATCGGGGATGAGAACTCTCTGTAATCTGAAAAAGAAACGGATGGATGGGAACGCCTCACGAGTCTTTCCCTTATCAGGACCTGTAGCAGGCTTCTTTAATACGGTGCACCAATGTATAGATTGCAATCATTTTTCCGCATTAGAGACAATCCAGATATTCTTATGACAGGGCTGTCCAATTCAACAACATAGGACACACATTCCAGTAGTTTTGCCGGCATAGAGGCCTCACCAGCACCAACCGGGAACGGCACTGGTTTCAAACATTAGACTAGGATAAAACAAATTAGGTTATCAGTATAGAATAGCCATAAATTAATACAATTTTAAAACACTTCATAGAATCTTTTAAAAGTAGTTGACGTGTAAAAATTACACTGAAACTGAAGAACAACTGACCTCTTGACCAGTTAATAAAAGAGTTAGCGGCGGGTGGGACAATATTTTTCGTTTTTATATGACCGCAGATTTTTTGCGATCGTATAATGTTATGGCGATGTTGTTGTCGATCGTCGTTGTCGTCGGCGTTGTCGTCGTCGTCTGTAGACATTTGGTTGCCGTGCAATAACTTGAGTAAATATTTACGGATTGTTATGAAATTTTGCAAGTTTGTTATGATGTTAGTTACTACTTAAGGAAGATAAGTATTGTACTTGGGGTTTGTGACCCTTACTGTTTTAGTAAAAAGGACCAAAAGAGACTAAATCCGGTGAATTTACAAAACTGTTGTAGAATGTTTATTCAATTCCTCATTAAATTCTGTAAACTAAATTTGTCTATGGTTTTGATATATATTGCACCGTTACATTGCTACATGGGGTCAAAAAGGGACCACACCCGAAAAATTGATTTTTTTTATTTTAGGTCCGATTTTGAAAATCTTTTTTTATTGGAATTGTTGTGAAAATCCATGCATTAGATTTGCAATATCTCTTACCATTTTTGAGAAATAAGAGGTCGAAGGGGGCAAAAAACGCCATTTTAATGTCTTTCTAGGCAAAAAGACAAAAATTTAGCTGTAGAGAGCCAGCCAATTGTTATGAAGTGTTAATATGATGGTTATATTCTCAAAAGGAAGGTTGGTACTGTATTTGTTGTTTGTGGCCTCTAAAGTTGTAGAAAAAAGGGCCAAAAAGGGCTTTTTTTTATTTTTGGTCAGATTAAAAAGAAAAATCATTGGAATCCTTGTGTAAATCGCATCCTGCTTTTGTTAAATCAGATTTGCAATAATTATTATCGTTTTTGAAAAATTAGGGGTCAAAAAGGCCAAATATGTCAATTGATATAAGATTTTTTTCTATTAAATGTTGATGTAAATATAAATGTTTTAACTGTGCATTTTAGAGTCCACCACAGGATGCATGTGTTAAAAAGCTTTGTAAGTCCACCATGAGCTGCATGTGACCAAAGCAATAGACTATCTTTATTTGGCCTCCAACGTACAGGGTTCAACTTGTTTTGGTCGCATCTTGCTGCCCTCCTTGTAGCTTTTTATTGTAAATCATTTAAAAAGTTCGTAAATTTTGTAAATGTTGTTACTTTTATTTCACGTAAATTTTCTCAGTTCAGCCTCTTCATATTTGGCATGCAGCATTATAGTATGGTGTTACATATCGTTAGATTCGATTTCAGGTCTAGTCTGTCTTGCTTGCTCTAAAACGAAATCCGGTCAGTTTTGATCTTTTTACTCTTTCAGATTTTCATCAACATTTCTATGTACAGAATAAGTTATTTTGTTGTGGCAATCTTATATTTTTGATAAACAAAAAGGATTAGTTAACATTTGCAATTTGTAATAATCATCCTTTAAAAAAATCAAAATACAGCCTTTAAATTTGGGATGATTTTTTCAGATCCAATCTTCCTTTAATAATTATATCAAATAAGTCCATATAAAGAATAATGCAGACTAAATCTTTAACTGGAATCGAAGAAAATTATGTTTCTATATACTTTGTTGCTAAGGATTTTTGTCTGTATACCAATTTCCCACATGATCATCGTGGTTTGCAATAAAGTGATTTCAAGACATCAAAGAAATGTTAAGTCTTCAAGTTGCATGAATTTCATTTAATAGTTTTCCTCCTAACACAATTACGAACGCTTTTATAGTATAAAGACGGCTATATCAAAGGTTTTGCTACTGCGAAAAGTCGCACGCATGTGCGTTTGGTGTATACTAAAAGTATACCGACTACTTCGTGTAAATAAAACACCTCCTTTAAGCAACAAAAAGTAACAGTTTTTTTAAGTGCCAGTTTATATTAAGATTGTAATCTCATTAAGTGTATAAAGATAACCAAAGATATAAATCCCAAGAATCACTAAACTTCAAACTTGTACACAAGTTTTCCATAACACCTTTAAGGGCGCCTTAAAATCACATTCTACAGGATGTATTGCTCCTAGGAGAGCAACATTTAAATACTTTAAGATCTTTTAAAACTTTATAAATTTGGGATGAATATTCAACGTGTTACAAAGATATCTTATTCAATTAATATAGTTTATATCACCAAGTCCTCATAAAAAATCAAATAGTTGACACTAATTCATTACAAAAGTTTACATTTTTAAAAACAAGAAATCTGTGAGCCACTGATCATTTAGTATACCACCACTACCTCTAAAATTGTCGGTAAACATTCGACAGACCTAATTTACTCTCGATAAAGTACCTCATACTGAAGCCATATACCCAATTTTAAGCCACTGTGTTTCGTAGTTGTTAAGAAAACTATAATGAAAATTTTCAACAATGTACCAGTTGTGTTGAAAATTTATTAAGTCGGTATCCGAAAGACCTAATTTAAGTTTTCTCGATAAAGGACCTCGTACTGAAGCTATATACTCGTATATTGTTTTTTTTTCTTTTTTTTTCGTAAAATTTATTGTTATAATTTGCTTTTGTTTTATGATTGAAGCTTGAATAACAACGAAAGACCAATAAAGGTATGAAATAAACACATTGATTTAGGTATCCTTTCATTGATTAAAAATCTAAATATAAGGAGAAAACCGTCGCATTCTTACGCAGTGTCACTCAAAAACCGTCATTGGTACCCGAAGAAACCTTACAGTATTCCCGAAAAAACCGTAGAGTTTTTGGAGAAAATTGTTTATAACTTCAACGTATCCTTATTACTGTGGGTAAGAAAGATCTTAAAAATTTCAGATTTGACCAAAGAGGCACAGAAACTGTTTTGAATTCATTTCTACTGTTCTTTTGTACCGAAATTACGAAATTTTAAATTTGATAATAATCTTTATTTTTGACACGGAAACAACATCTAACTGTGCTTATATTGATAAGGGATATTTCTGGTGTATTTTAAAAATCTATCGACGCATTTTCCAATAAATAATTATGCTATAAACTAAATTGTCTTTGAAAAAGCCAAAATCGTCTTAATTTTCCTTTGCTTTTCCCACAATGCTTCTAGGTGATCCGCAAAAACCGTACTGTTGTCACGCAAAAACATATTTATCGTGTCGCACTTTGTAGGGATTGGTACTGGTTGCCTAACCTACACAAAAATAACATGTGGCTGGAACTTCATCATGTTCAACTACAGAGCTGTCCGTTCAACTCATTAGAATCTTATCTGCTGTCAAAGAAGGACATCAAGCATACTGTGGCACTATAATCGAAGCGGAGCCAATCATATATCGATTTGAACTTAACGAACTCAAAATATTTGTTGGATAATTTTGAATCCCTGTTATTCTCTGAGGCTCTCAGATGAGCACAGATGTTGGTTTGACATAAAGTTTTGTAATGTCATCCTTTCCGAATTTGAACAACACTTAATCGATTTTTGGCAACGTGACGGGTGTGCTATAGCAAGCAGGAACTGCTTACTCTTCCGGAGCACCTGAGTTCACTCTCGTTTCGACTTGAGTTCACGTTGCTGAATGCGGTTTGGTTGTTATGTGTGTGTGTGTTAGTAGTATAAAATGGTGCAGCACACTCCTCACCCTCATGAGGAATCAATGCTGCCCCAGGGTAGAATGCGCAATTGTGCAATAATCCGGATTAATGACGTAATAATATGCATAAAGTTACATCATATTATCCCTCGGGGTATGGATTATCACACCTTTGGGTCTCCTCATACCCTTAGGGTATAAATGACGTAATAGACCATTTCGATTATGACGTCATGTACCCTTGGGGCATACCTGGTGACGAAATCTGTGACGTCATACTATTCCACCATTATAGCCTAGGGGTAAAAAGTGACTCCTCACCCCTGTTATGTAATACCATTATAGCCTCTGGGCACATCCTGTTATGTAATACCATTATAGCCTACGGGTAAAAAGTGACTCCTCAGCCCTGTTATGTAATATTAGACATACCTGGTGTACGTGTTGTTCCCCTCAAATAGCCCGAGGACAGGTGACGTAATACCATTCCCCTCATATAGCCTATGGTTACAAAGTGACTCCTCAGCCTTGTTATGTAATATTAGACATAGCTGGTGCACGTGTTGTTCCCCTCAAATAGCCCGAGGACAGGTGTATGCTTCCTCACCCCTGTTATGCAATATAAACAAAGCACTAACGCTCCCCTCAAATGGCCTGAGGGGCAGATACACCTGTTGTTACTCTCAAGGTTGGTAACAGAATGTCTATCAGTGTTTAGATTTTAACAATATAAAAGAAAGGAGAAAAAACATGGTTTTTTTTTTCTCAGAGTGTATGTGATTGGTCCTAGCTTTGATAGGTATATGTAAGGGAAAATGCGATTGGCCCTTTGGTATTTTCTCAATATTGTACCCAAAAAAATCTTGCCGACGAGGACGACGAGAAGAAAAACTATGTATGAGCAGAAAAAAAGAACCACTACACATGACTCATCAGACAATTGCAATGGAATAGAAGAACAACTATGAATGACCAAAAAAAGATTCAGTACCCAGGAGTCAGACTGCATGCATGCATGCAATCAATGGATGATGTAACAAATTAATAAGCAATTTTTTTTAGTAAGAATGAAAAAAAAAAACCAACAACATTAAAATAAATAATTTTTTATTAAAAGAAGGAATCAATACACATCCATTTTGTCTTTGGTTTCGGTTTACATAGTCTTTGAATGTTTCCTCTTTTTGCATAGAATTGACGAATCAGACCGGGAGATTCCTCATCTTGGAAAGTTTCATCGTTGGTTTTAAGGTTACGAATTTTGGTATCGGTTGTGTTTTCGACATGATTTTCCCCTGTTTCTTCTTCTTCGTCGTTTTCACACGGCGACGTCGTCGTCGTCCTCGGTGACATGTTTTGCAGTAATTTTTTCCTTTTCCCATTCGAAATGAGACTGTCTGGTATGTGAATAGTTGATAGAAATTCTAAAAAACGCTTCGAACCTTGAGGTGGCTTCCTATTTCCAACAGGTAAAATTAAGTCTCTTACCAAGTCGACGATGTGACTGTTTGGAATAATTTCTCCTTGTATGACAACTTCGCCTTTTTCGTTCCAATTTAAAGGGGTGTGTCTTTTCAAAAAGAGCAAAAACTGCACCGTTTTATTTCTATACTTTGAAGGAATTACAATATCGATCAAGAAGCTTAAATGTCCCAACTCACTATTCTCGTGCTGAGTGGAAAGGGGTTTTTCGTCGACTACAACGTCACCGTTGTTGTTATCGCCATCGTTTTCTTTGTGGTTTTGCATCTCCGCATCGTATCGTTGTTTCGGAATGAGCAACATTTCCCTGGTCATTTTTGAAGTTGCGAGAGTACGATTTTCAGGATCGAGGGTAAGAAAACAGATCGAAATTTTATCAATAGTCTCTTCCTTTGTGTGCGTGTCGTGGTTTCACCGGCTATCTGGCGAATGACATGCTTGTGTTCCAACAGTTTCTTTTTATTAACACTGGAAAGAAGCAAACCCCCGTGAAGTAAATTATAAATACATTCCACTAATATCTTAAATTGTTCGTTGTTCATAGTTTTTAGCATGGCACACCTCTGCACATCGTCGGCCTTTTCCAATACGCAGAAAAAAGGGATGTGTTTTCGAACCCGCTGCTTATTCATGGCAAGCTGTCTAAAATATGACTACTTTGGCAAATAAATCGTACAGTTTTCACCGACAAAAATATGTGAACGGAGTAAATATGTCTTTTCGGTGTGAGGACTCAAATCGATGAGAAGATATCCGTACCGCGCTTTTGTACTTTGTTCATATGCACCCATGAAATATTTCAATTGACCCGGTAGAATTTGTTTCCCCAAAACGGTTAGTTGATGTTGATCTCGGTGATTTTTTAAACAAATAATATAGGAAGCGTTCAACGAAATCGTTCGCATGAACTTCCCAGAAAAGTATAAATTTTGAGTCAACATTAAAAGTGAAATATTCTGGTGGTGACACTTTATGGTGAATAAATTCATGACTTCCACACTATTGCTTGCACTGGCTAACAAATCATCCAACACCAAAACCATGTGTTCCTTGTTTTTTGACCATTCGTCTATTTGGTCAGCTGTTGGTAATCCCTCATGAAACGAAATCGAGTTTTCTATTTCTTTTTCCATTTTACTAAATAGATCTTGATACACTGAATAACAGTAAACGATCTTTACGGGTGGAATTGTAAACATTCCTTTGGCCTCTTTTAAGATGCGAAAGGATAACACGGTTTTCCCGCTCTGTGTCGGACCCGCTATGAGGATGGAACAGGGAGAATGAAATGGAAGCAAGGTTTTTTCCTGTTCCATAACGAATTAAGTCGTTCTACTTCTTCAAAGTTTTACCAGTGTTTGTTTTTTATGTTCAATCGTGACCTTTTTATTTATGGGATTTTTTTTTTATTCAGTAAGTCAACTTGGAGTAAACCATGTTCTTTTTTCATTATGTTGAAAATCAACCTTTTTTCGATGTAATTTTTTTCTTCGTGTTAACAGTATGAGTTGTAAAAAAATAGCACAAGTTTGTCTGTAAATTACTTGTCAATGTAAAAAAGTGCAATCATTGACATAAAATTCAATAAGAGAACTTTTTTACAAGGAGAAGTTAGCAAGAAATTTGAAAAAAAAATCAACATAAAAATAAAGTTCATATATTTTATTAAGATAAATAAAAAGGTATGTACATACATGTATATATATATAAAACTATAAACAAGTTGTCAAAAAATAAAAATATAAAGATAATTACAAATCGTTATCTCTTATCCATTGTCTTAACAATCTATAGACAGTGTTTTTATAGCCATCGCTCCGTAATTTATCTAGGAAAATAATTTCCCGAACGAAATAACTGCATACATAGTCCGGACAAATATTTAACTTTTTTACATCATCTTTGAAAAGTTTCAAAACCTCTATCAGTGAAAATCCTCTATATGCCTTTGAAAAATGTCTATCCAAATGTTCACTTTCAGCTATCATCAAACACTCGTGGTCGCGTTGACTTGGGAGGTTTTCTTGACATCCTTGACAGGTTTCTTTTTTCTTCTTTTGTATGCGTTCCTTCATTAATGTTGCTACCGTGTACACCAATACAGTTTGTATGAGTTTTCTGTTTAACCATTCTGTTGCGTTTGTCATAGTGGTCACCGCGTCAATGTCAATGATCTTCAATGAACGAGTGTAAAAATAAAACACTTTCCTTTAAATTACAAAGTTTTTCCCAGCTATTCCTGTCGATAGTAATCTTCTTGTTTTTCACCAACACTTGTAAACGGGTAGTTTGAGATCTCTGTCCTTTTTTTATGATAATACTCGTGTTTTCGTCAATGATGATATTAACCTTTCTTTTCAGTAGATCTGGTGTCAATTCTTGGTAATCACAGCGATATGCTTTTTTAATGACATCAATCTGACTCTGTGTCATAATATGGTATGCTAGACATGATCATCCACTCTTCCTTATATACGAATAAAGCTAAAATGACTGCAGGGTATTTCCACTCACTTTAATACGTATTCCTGACGAAGTCCTCCTCAGTGACGTAATTTTTTTTGAGGATCCTCACCAAAAAGATCTCCTCAGTGATGTAATTTTTTTCGAGGTTCCTCGCCAAAAAAGATCCCCTCAGTAGTTGTTGTTGTTGCGTAATCTGACTTTTCTGAACCTAAATAAGTTGTATTCTCTTCTTTTTTCAAGTTTTGATGGAGTTACTAATGGAAGGATTAGGTAAAATGTATCCAGCAGAGCTACTTAATAAAGTTATCCACAATTCAGTATTTCCATTTCGCATCGAAATATTAATTAAAGACGCAATGACCAATGTTAATATTATAAAAATTTGACAAAAGTAGACCATTTCTGATTTAGGAATGTCTCTCCCCCAAAATCGCCAAGTTGTTTGTGTGCTTTCAGTTGAGCTACCCGAGTCGTCCATCATCATTGATTAAATACCGACTTACTGACTTAAATCGAATGTTGACGTGCTCTTTTATAGGAAAAACGAAAAAAAAGTAACAAAAGTAAGATTCTTTTTTAAACATATTGGTAGCCCTTAAAAGGGCTGTTTTTTTTTTGCATACTAATATTGCTTATTTATTCACTTCTATAGCAAGAAGTGATATTCGTAGAGGACGCTGTCAAATATTCCACTTTGTATGTACAAATCTTCTAAGAACTCCTCGTGGTCTTCAAAAGAAAACAGCACACATATGCTAAGAAACCCATCCATCCATCTACCAACTGGCCAAAAAGAATGTTGATCTATTCCCATCATTGGGAAGACATCTTCTCTAACTAAGTTACACAATGGCATTCTTGCTCCTTGTAATTGCTTACCATTTACATCTTTAATTCTTATGCGACCATGTGTCTGTCTCTGAAAAAGATGACAACAAATGTTGCGCATTGGATATCTACGCTCTCTCGGCATTACAATTTCTTCCCAAGCTTCGTGAAATTCCATAATCAATTTTATGAAACTACAGCTAAAATAATAAAGATCTTAAGTCGTAAAAATTATTCACATTAAGACAAACCAAAAAAAATCAGTTTCACCCCTCAGGTTATTCTCAAAATCAATATTCACCTCAAGATAATCCCCAAATCAATACTTACCTCAAGAGAATCCCCAAATCAATACTTACCTCAAGAGAATCCCAAAAATCAATATTCTCCCCAGGTTGATACTAAAGATTAATATTCCCCTCAGGTCAATCCCATAATCGATATTCACCTCAAGATAATCCAATAATCAATATTTTCCTCAGCTTAATTCCAAAATCAATATTCTCCCCAAGATAATCCCAAAATCGATATTCTCCTCAAGATAATCCCAAAATCAATATTCACTCAGATTATCCCCAAAATCTATGAGTACTTAAGAGGGTGACCTCCCGCTTTTAGAAACAACTTTGTTTTATGTACTACACTCAGGAATACTACTGATTAAGATGGTCCTCACAAACATGAATCTTGTCGACGATCTTGTGAAATATCTTCCAAGTAACTTGTTAGATCAACTGAAAGCGCTTTCCAGGGAGGATTTTGAGAAGGTACTTCAACTCACAGCAGGGACAAACGATCAAAAAGAAAAAGAAAACAAATGCGGTATTTGTGGTAAGAGTTATCATAGTGCAAAAAATCTTTGGAGACACAGAAGAACTCACACCGATAAATTCGAATGTAAAATTTGCGGGTACGTAACAAACAGAAAAGACAACCTAAAAAGACATGATCGACTAAGGAAAACACTTCACGAACGTATACAAGCGGAAAACGGGACGAGTGCAAAAACAACGCCAGTGAACAATAGAAAACGAAACACAGCAGACAGAGAAGAAATAGATGATGATGATGATGATGATAGATCCGAAAAGAGAAAAAGAGGAAACGAAGAGGAAGAGACAGTTCCTGTCATTGATGTCGTCGATGACAATGGAAGTAGCGGTAATGTTGAAGACGAGAGTGAAGATACACAACGATCCTCATCATCTGTTGATGTCGAGCAGAGGGAGGATGAGGAAAATATCCCTCCTATCACACCTACCACAACATCCATCCAAGGAAATGTTAATGTGTTTGATTTTTTTCCTAAAACTGAGGAGGAGAAATACGACTTAATTTGTTTCTTGCGTGAAAAACAAGGTCAAGTGAAACGTATTTTAGAGGAAAGATTAGTGTTCAGTAACATAAAATTTTACTTGAACGTTAACGTTAAGATGATAAAATTTTCACTTGACAACACCTATGAAGAACAACATCCATATTTCCAGAGTAGCACCAAGACCGTGCTCCGAAGCAATAAAGAGGATATTCAAACGATGTTAAACGCTTGCCACCAAAAGATTTTTACCAGCTTAGAAGAGTTTTTAAAGAACGGCAGTGGTTTCCAGTTAGATCAGGTTAAAAAAATGGAACTCACCGTCATCAAATACAACCCATTTCAACAGGTAGCTGGAAGTTTCATTGACCTACCACTGACTGTGAAGCGTACAAATAGTTTATTGAACATAGTTAATAGTGATGATATGTGTCTTGTATGGAGTGTTTTGGCAAGTATACATCCCGTGGAAGAAAACAAACAACCAGAACTAACAAATCATTACCTTCCTTTTGTAGATGAGTTGAAACTAGACGGAATGAATTTCCCTACACCTTTGTCACAGATACGAAAGTTTGAGTCCATGAATGAGGGTATTTCAATCAATGTTTTTGGATTAGACGGAGATATAGATATATTTCCTTTGTTCATCACCGAGAAAACAAATTGTCATCATGTTAACCTTCTGTTTATCGCGAAAGAAGATAGGACTCATTTTGTGTTGATTAAAAACTTCAACAGATTTCTTTCAAGAACAAAGTCCCATGCATCAATGTTGTTCTTCTGTTATCATTGTCTAAATGGATTTAAGAGTGAAGATCAACTGCAACGTCATCGTGAGAGTTGTTCGAAGTTTAATTCACAGCGAATTTCCCTACCCAAAGAAGGAGAAGTGATAGAGTTTAAGGAGTATGAAAAAATCCATCGACATCCATTTGTTATCTATGCAGATTTCGAATGTTACAATCGAAAGATTTCGTTCGAGGAATCTTCGACGACGACGACGACGACATCCTCGATCAAACACCAGGAAATGGAAGCGTACAGTTTTGGATACCAACGCGTAAGCGTCGATGAACGTTTCCAAAAAGAACCCGTTATTTATCGAGGTAGCAACGTGATAGAGAAATTCTTGGAATGTATGATAGAAGAGGAAGCTGAACTTATAGAAATATTAAATCGTAACGAGCCTATGGTTGTCAACGACTTTGTCAAAGAAGAATACAATCGTGCAGTTACATGTTATGTCTGTAAAAACCCATTCAACAACAACAAGAATAGGAAGGTTATCGATCATGATCATCTTACCGGAGAAGTACGTGGAATTGCTTGTAATAAATGTAATTTGAAAATGAAAACGCCGACTTTCATTCCCGTCGTGTTTCACAATTTAAAAGGTTTCGATTCTCATCTCATCATGAGTGCAATTGGAAAATATAAAGAGAGACGTATTCGTGTCATTCCGATGAACAAAGAAAAGTATCTTTCGTTCTCTTTTGGTAAAATGAGATTCATAGATTCTTTACAGTTTTTAAACGATTCACTCGCCACACTTACCCGAAACCTAGCGCAGGAAGGTGAACAACATTTCCAGTATCTGAGGCAGAGTTTCCCCAATCCAGAACACTTTAACTTATTATTGAGAAAAGGAGTTTTCCCATATGACTACGTGGATTGTGAAGAAAAGTTAAAAGAGACGTGCTTACCGTCAAAGGAAAAGTTTTACAACCGTCTGACCGATCAGCACATTTCTGAAGAGGATTACCAGTTTGCAAGACTAGTGTGGGAAAAAATGAACGTAGCGACGATCGGAGGATATTCAGATGTCTACTTGAAGA
Organism: Arcuatula senhousia; assembly: GCA_963971305.1. Taxonomy (NCBI): domain Eukaryota; kingdom Metazoa; phylum Mollusca; class Bivalvia; order Mytilida; family Mytilidae; genus Arcuatula; species Arcuatula senhousia. The sequence goes on from OZ020310.1 coordinate 57,340,814, forward strand.
TGGATGTGGTGTTATTAGCTGACATTTTTGAACGTTTCCGCGATGTGTGTCTAAAGGAGTACGAACTCGATCCATGTTTTTATTTTACCTCTCCTGGCTTTAGCTGGTCTGCCATGTTGAAAAAGACTGGAGTGGTTCTCGATCTCATCTCCGACATTGATATGTTACTCTTTTTTGAAAAGGCAATTCGAGGGGGAGTTAGTAGTATTATTCACCGTTATGCTAAGGCGAATAATCGTTATATGGGTAAAGAGTACAACGAAGAAGAAGAATCGTCGTACCTTCTATACTTAGACGCTAATAATCTTTACGGATGGGCGATGAATCAACCTCTACCGTATGGTTTTTTTGAATGGGAGACTAACGACGAGAACATCGACCTGTTGATGAAAAACATATTTTCAATTTCTACATTCTCGTCACACGGATATGCCTTCGAAGTTGACTTAGAATATCCTCACGACTTGCACGATGACCACTCTGACTTTCCACTGGCACCTGAAGGAAAGACCGTGAGCACAGATGCATTGTCTCCTTACTGTAGAGAAATGTTAAACGACATCCTGCAAAGAAATACTATAGGTTCGTCCAACCGGAAACTAATACCAAATCTCTACGATAAGGAAAAGTATGTATTACACTATCGAAATCTTCAACTTTACTTGCAACTGGGTATGAAAGTGAAAAAAGTCCATCGGGTGTTAAAATTCAAGCAGAGTACCTAGTTGAAATCATACATTGATTTCAACACGGAAAAAAGAAAACAAGCTAAAAACGACTTTGAAAAGTCTCTGTATAAACTCTTGAACAATAGCATTTTTGGACGCAGTCTCATGAACACCCGTAAACATGTGGATGTTAAACTTTGTCAGAGCGAAAATAGTCTACAGAAGTATACTTCGCGTCCATCATTTAAATCGTGTGTGATTTTCAACGAAGATCTGGTAGCAGTAGAGAATATACGAACGAATGTACTCATTAATCATCCCATTTACGTCGGATTTACCATTCTCGATCTCTCGAAACATCTTATGTACGACTTTCACTATAACCAAATGAAAAAGATTTATGTTGGAGAAGATAAACTTAAATTGTGTTTTACTGATACAGATAGTTTCCTGTACCACATTATCACGAAGGATGTGTATATGGATATCAAACGTCATCAGCATTTATTCGATACAAGTGACTACGCAGAAAATCATTTTCTTCATAGTAAAGAGAACAAAAAAGTGTTGGGGAAATTCAAAGATGAAACGAATGGAAAAGTTATTAAAGAATTTGTTGGGTTGCGTTCGAAAATGTACTCCTTTCTGTATGACGATGATAAAGAAAAACATACAGCAAAAGGAGTCACAAAGGCGTCATCTAGAAAACTCAAACATGAAATGTACAAAGACAGTTTATTTCAAAAGAAAACATTTTCATCTTGTATGTACACTATTCGCAGTGAGAAACATCATCTCTTTTGTCAAAGTTTCATTAAAAAGACATTGGTTCCCTTTGATGATAAGAGATGGATTTTATCAGATGGATACTCTACACGCGCCTATGGACATAAATTCAATATCATTGAGTGAAACTGACACATTCAAATACATGCAGTGAGTTTTCTAGGAATATACACTTTAATAGATTAGATATTTTCTTTATATCATAGATATTTTTTTTCTTCACGCATGGTTAGTTTTTTTTCTGAATGTAAAGGAATGGTTTTTTTTTCGTCTGAAAAATATGGACGTAAATAGTTCAGTTAATCCATATTTTCTATATGATAGAGATTTTTTTGCTTCATGCATGGTTGGTTATTCTGAATGTAAAGGATTATAATGTGAGACAGGTTTTCTGGAAAATATTGACGTAAATAGTTCAGTTAATCCATATTTTCTATATGATAGAGATTTTTTTTCTTCATGCATGGTTGGTTATTCTGAATGTAAAGGATTATAATGTGAGACAGGTTTTCCGGAAAATATGGAAATAAATAGTCCATATTTTCCATATAGTACAATCATGTAGATGTCACACCTGATATGTTTTATATCTATTTTATTATTTTGTTTGTTTGATTGTTTGTTTGTTTATTTATATTCATTGTAGAATGTATGTAGGAGGTGTTTAATAAAGAATATATATTCCCATCCTTTTCTCTTATTATTTAATTTAGATGAATCATGAATATAGACGACATTATATTAGAAAAAACATTTATTATTACAAATACATATAAATTTCATTTTACATTAACTTTCATTTAAACAAAATATACAGAGAATCATCAGTGCTTATGTCAAAAGTTTTCAAACGGTGGAAAAGTCACCAGTGTCACTAGATAAAAAATCAACTTAGAGCTCCAATTTAATTTGACGACTCTCTGAAATTTCAAAATATCCAGGATGTTCAGCTAAGATCAGTAAAGAAACAGTTTCGGGTAGAGGTGTTCCAAAATGACATTCTAGTCGCACTTTGCCTTGCTTTACCAACGAAAGATAGTTTGCTCCATGGAAATGAGGTTCTAAATTATAACACAAGAAAAAGTATCCTCCCATAAAGTCTGCTCTAGATATTTCATTTCCACTATCTTTCTCCCATTTTCCGGTATATTCAAACATTTTAACATACGCTGATACAAAAGAACTCCCTCTGTCCTGGTTAAAATCTAGTTTCAAAGGTATCCCATCAACAGGAATCCCATCACAATAAAGAGTTATTTGTTGCAGATCGTATGGTTTAAAATTCCAAGGGTTGAGTTTGTAGTCACCGTTGACGGCGTTTGTTGATGTCATTCCTATTATAAGTCGCTTTGGTTTCACGTCTTGGAAAATATTTTCCAAAACTGCATTTGTGCTTCCCTTCATTAAAGTAATGTGTTTCATGACACTCTTGGTAAAAGGATACATCGCATTTTTCATCTTTAAAGCACGATCGTGAGAATACAATATGGCAGGGTTCACTTTGATTTTACAAACTTTGACAGCAATGTCATCTATGATAATGTCATAGTCCCCATCTTCTTCATTAGACATTAGACAAAAACTTGCTTTACTCCTATACAGCTTCAGTTTGATATCTACCATATTTAGTATGTACCGATCCATTTCGAAAAGGTCGTGAAATATGGGTCCTTCCATGTCTAAAGTTTTGGAATTTTCTATATATTTTTTACGCTCATAGTGTCCGGTGTTCGTAGTCACGTCGTCCATGTGTCCGCTTCTATCCTTAAAAATCAGTGCACTAGACAGTTGTGTTGATTTTGCATCCTGTCCGTATTCTAATAAAGTTTTCATCATACACTTATACGGGTAGTTGGTATTAGTAGATGATACCAAGGAACCTTGTAAGTAACAATCCATCTGTGAAAACAGAGCAAAGAAAAATCCATTTACTGGTCCTACCGTGGAAGCAACCCCTACATTATCTCCGTTGGTATGTTTCACTCTAATCTTTACGTAAAGTTTCGTTCTCTTTAAATCGATGTACTCTGTTCCATTTTGACCACATAAATTGAATTCAATAGGGTTGTATGCAGTAACCTGTGAGGTCGGACGGCATTCCTCGTAAGTAATAGATTCCACTCCAAGTTGATAAGGTGGTACTTGAAAAAGGTCAAGCTCGCTTGGTTGAGCCTCGGAAAAATGTTCAGCAGATGTGATCAACGACATGATGTGTTAATCAATCAATCAATCAATCAATCAGTAAATACGTCCGATTTATATTTTTTACTCTTCGTGTTGCAACGTCCTTTCACTTTAGAAGTTGATTTAGAACTGTGCTTTCTCTTCCTTGTTTTATCTTGTTTTATAGCCTGTTCCATTTCATGATTTTCTTCCATTGTAGCTTTTGCCATTTTAACCATTTGAACACTGGGACTAACCAAATTCACGCTGTACGGACTTTTTACATTTTTCTCATTTTTTGCGCAACTCAACAATTCTGCGTCGGATGGTTTTCGTATCCAATGTATTGTATTGGGTTTGGATAAAGTCTGTATTTCGTTTGAAGAAGGAATTTTTCCTTGCACACAATTTTCATAATATTTACACCATTTCTCCATGCTAGGGATGTACATTTTTGATGCTCCGTAACTCATTGTTACACCGTTGATGGTTAATGAATGAATGAATGAATGAATGAAAGATCAGTTTCTACCTTTTCTTCTTATATGAAGTGTAAAGTTTATGCGGTTAGATAAAAATGATGCTTCTTCTCCTTTGCCAGTCCATATATCTATTTCGATGTCGTGAATTTCTTTCTTTTTTATCGGTAAATACAATGGATTGGAAAAAATAGTATTCCAACCGTTTGCACTCGTCGGAAAAATACGTCTGAGAAGTGAAAACTGGTGATGAAAAATGTTCATTCCCATACACAAATCGCAAAAAATGTATAATTCACGATCATTGTTGGTTATTGTTTTTCTTGGTGTGTTTGTTGTGTAAAAATCAACCAGTCCTATTTCCCATTCATCTCCGTCTAGATATATTGAATCGAGCAAATGCACTTTAAAATTCGAAGGTCTATTGTTAGGATAATATGCAACTGATTGTTCGTTCGACATGAACATGAAATAAGCGTCATCACTGTCGCTCATGTCGAGTCACTCAGTTAGAGACTTGATATCTTTTTCCGGGATGTATGCGTTGTATTTGGATGGCCAACCTTGAAACTTGCAAAGATATTCAATTTTACCACCTCTTTTTCGTTTTTTCAGTACTTTTTCGACAATCCAAAGACTGTCTTCGTCCTAGTCTACCCTTTGCAACTCGCTCTCGTAAAATGTACCTTTTATAGTTTCTTCTCCGTAGAAGTCGGATAGCATATATAGATTTATGTTTTGTTTTCTAAATCTTCGTATTACTTTAAAGATTTCTTCTGTCCATTTTTGGTGGTATCCCCGGTCAAAGATGTGCTTGGTAAATGCTATTCTTACCAGTGCACCAATTTTAAATTTAAAAACACGTCTTAAATTAGGATTACGTCGTTGTCGTCGTCGTCTATCGTTAGTACTGCTGTCCAACTTTTTTGTATCTGTCGTGATTAATGTATTTTTTTTCACTCTATTCGTCGTATTGCGTTTGGTAAGATACTGCTGCGCCCACACGTCAGCCTCGTTGTCATGGTTAACGTCTTTGGGTGCTAAATTATTCAATGACCTGTGTGGTGTTGCATTGTAACTTTTGGCGATTTTTTGCAAGATATTCAAGTAGCGATGTGTTCTTTTGTGAGTAAAATACCGAAAGAGTTTACTTCGTATAGTTTGAATACACCTCTCTGAGTAATTTGCTTTGGTTTCATTTTGTGTCACAAAATGTCGTATTCCATATTCTTGAAAAAGTTTTTGTAATAGTTTTGATCGAAAACATTGATCTTTGTCAGTTCGTACTTTTTCGGGTGGAGCAGGGGCTCGTTGTAATATCTTGTAAAAGGCATTTTTCACATCTTGGGCTGACTTGGTTTTACTCACTTCCATCCAAAGATGACGACTAAAAACATCAATACACACCAAAATAAACTTGTACCCGGAATTTGAACTTGAAATATTTCCCACCTCCATTAGATCGGCATCCCACATATTTCCAATACCAGTTGTATATACACGTAACCTTTTGTGTGGTCTTCGTGGTATTTTTTGTAAGGAATAATTATCTTGTGCATTTAACCATCTTCTGATTTTATGGTAACCTATTTTTTCACCCTGATTGGCATTGATCACTCGTTGCAATTTAGTAGCAGATGCATATGCTGCAGGACTTTCGGGGTTGTAGTAATAGGACGATAACAAATTGTTCAACCGTTCTCCTTGCATGGTGGTTTTTAAAATGAAAAGTTGAGTGGGAAACAAACATAAATAAATCACCGGTGTACAGACTTTTGTGCGAGCGTGCGTATTTTTTTTTTCTAATTTTTCATTTGGTGGTGTTGTGGTTATTAACTTCTTTTTTAAGGTATGAATTTTTTTCCATGACAATCTCAAGACTGAAATCAAAATGTTGTTTTTTTTTTCACGGCATGAAACGTGAGTGATGTGCGTTTTCTTTTTTCATTGTACACTTATTCCAAATCAACTGACTTCGAACATTTATTTAACTGAGAACAACAGATAAATTATAATAAAATTCAATATTTAAACAAATTTATTTTTTTAAGGTTAGCATCATTGTTGTAAACAATCCCAGATCACAAGTCTATGCATGGAAACAATGCACTGTATATTCGAGACAATGAAAGTAATGAAGAGAAAAGTATAGATTTAGGTAAACTATCTTGGGAGAAAATTCAACTTGATGAAGCAAATCTAACAATATCAGAAAAGTCATCTTTAACAAACATCCATCTCACTGAGTTCAGCTAGTCTACATCAAGTCGCTGAAACTTATATCCATGATGTCACTCATGTTGAACAGAAAGTCTCCGTTTTGCATCTGAAAAGAAAAATAGAAATGAAATTAGTTAATTAATTAATTATGAAATTAAAATAATCTATCTTTTATCTATGACATTTAAAAAAATCTGTCTTTTATCAAAACCCGCAATTCAAGTCACGTGATTATTTTTAGCGTGGGTAGCCGATATCGCCATTTTGTCTATTTGTTTATTTTGCTTATTCTACATTTACATCTTCCGTTCTACATATTAACCTGTGAAAACACGTTTATTTGTGAATAATATCATTCATTGGTGGACATTTGTTTTCCAAACTTTTCGCAGATTTGATAATTTGTGAGTTGTATCGTATAAAGTGAGCTGAACAACAACAACAATGTCAATGCCAATGGGTGTTTTGTTTGTATGTGTAGTAGTCGCGGTGTGTGTTGTGATTCCTACGTCCGCAGAGACAGACCCTGTTGATGTTGCTTCATGCCTGTTGACAGAGCACACCATAGACTGCAGTAAGGATGAGCAGAGAACATTTTACGGGGATGTAATTTTCCCGATAGAAGACATTATTTTTAACAACATATGGCATCAGGAACAGATATCAGATATAAACATTATGTTTCCAGTGACATGGTTTTTTACTGATTCAACCCCTGCTGTTTGTCAATGGATGTCTGGAAAGGTTGTTGTCAATGGGAACGAGTGTTTAATGGTATGCACATAATTTATCATATTATATAAGAAACAAAGAGGTACCAATGGGGGGTAAACGAGTGTAAGGGTAAAAAGTCAAGAAAAATAAAACATGAACGAGAACAGCATGAAAAAATAAAAAGATATCTTACATTCTGATCAGCTGGAGCATTACTGCCATTACTGCTACTACATGTGGCCTGTGCTGCTGGAGGAGGGGATGGTACGACTGTCACTGGAACAGCATAGTACATAGGCACCGACAGGGTCAGGGGGTCATTCAAACATGGTGACAAGTTCTACAAGAAAAAGCATGATTAAAAAAAATCTGTTGATTCTTATTTTCATTCAGTCATACTGTATGTTGATTTATTTAAAAACGAAAGACATGTTAATCTACAGGTACATGTATCTAAGTTTCTTTATAAAATACATAACAAATAAAAATCATTATATTACATCACACAAAAAGGAATTTTAAAATGAAAAAAAAAAATATACAAAAAAAGAAATCTTACATTCTGATGTGATGGAACATTACTGCTTGTACCACTGCATGAAGCAACTGCCACCTGTGGTTGTTGTGTCCATGCTGTCTGAGGAGGTGATATGTGGGTCACAGCAGGGTCAGACTGGATATCAATTTGCATAGCTATTGTGTCCTACAAGAAATATCATAATAAAATAATCTTTTGAATCTTATTTTTATTCAAACATATATACAGAATTTAGATATAAAAATGTCAAACTACTTGCTTTTAAGTTTCTTTATAAAATGTATAACCAATTAATAATACATTATTAATATGAAGCTAGTTTATATTATAATATATGGTAACCAGTAGAAACAAAGATGATTATAATTTTAACCAAGAAGAAATATTTTCAAATGATAGAAAAAAAAACTTAGTTACTTACATCTGCTTTTCTTGATCTTTTTATCTGACTTGGTCGAGAGGCCTTTTTAAATCTTCTGACGGTGGGAGGTGGTGAATTAACATCTGCTGCTTCATCGTCTGAAATTAGTATGCAGCTTCCTTGTGGTTTAGGGGTGCTGCTTCTCTGGGATGATGGATTAGTCCTTGTTGAAATTTCTGTGTTACTCATGTTGATGTTGGTTTTATTTTCCTAAAAACAAAATTATATTCCATTGTAGGAAGAAGGATTTACTAGTACAGAGACAACAATTAACGCCATACAATTTACAAGAGGATACAAGAATGGTATGTTGTTAATATTTTATATGTATAAATATATATGCTTTCACAAATGTTCTATTTATAGCTAATATGCTTTCATAAAATTAAATCAAGTACAGTGTACAAGTTCTTTCAAAAGTTTATATTTTTAAAAGATGTGAATGAAAAAAAAAATTATGAATGAATGTTTGTTATTCCAGTGTGATAGCTTTTGTTTAATAGAGTGAGTATAATTGTTTTCTCATCTTTCTTTACAGCAGAAGAAAAAACTATCAACAGTGAGAACATAACAACAACAACAACAAGTGCCACCTTCCTTCAGTGTAAGTAATATATATTTTTTACAAAGAAAGGAAATTTTAAAGTCATAAAAGTGAAAAAAAAAATCATTTCATTAAAGAAAAGATCACATATAAACCAAAAAAGTTCAAAATATTATGAGAGAAAAAGATAGAGAATACATGTACATGACACAACATTAGCTATTACCATCGTTCAAAAAAAATAAAATTATAAGTGTTCTTATTTTTATTTCAGTGATAAACAGATCTGATGAATCTTGGTCACTTATTGCTTTTGCCTGCACTGCTGCTGTGTTTACTTTCTTTCTTTGTTTTTTAATTATATTTGTTTGTAAAAAGAAAAAATGTTGTTGCTGTTGTAAAGAAAGTCAAACTGTTAATTATAATGTTAGAACTATAAGAATTCCAAGTTTATCTCCATCAGATACGTCTGAGATTGAGTTTTGTGTGGTAAATGAGAGAAGTAAACTTGATTGATAATATGTTATTCTATTTTGACCTTTTTCTTTGTAGATTTATGCGGCTTTCTGGTCCTGATAATTATTTATTTGCTGCCAGTTAACACAGGAATTAAAGAACAATTGGTTAAACTTTTTCAAAACATTTTCCTTTATTTTAGTGGAACTCCTTTTATTGTTAATGCTAATGTTAAATGGATAATAACTTTTATTTGTCAATTTATTTCAAGTCGTATTTTTTCTGAGAAAAACCAAAAAAACACTGTCGAATTAAGAAAGAGTACAAGGAAAAGGGTCCAACCTAATCGTTTAACATATTATCACTAAGTTTACTTTGTTTAAATCCAAGATATTAAAAAGATCATCAATAAAGTTTACTTCTCTGTTCTTACAATAATAAATAGAAGAAATGAATAAAAAAAATAAAGTTGATAAGTAAAAAAGTTCTCACCTCTGGTAGCTTCATACTCTCCAGCATGGCAATGATATTCCTTAACATGGAAATTATGACTGAAATCATGATTGTTTCTCTAAATTATCTTAATTAACACAACTTTTTAAAAAAAAATCCTGGAAGGTAATGATGAGAATTTGTATAGGGAAAGCTTTTTATGTCATATACCAAAAAAGGGGAGGGGTAAAAAACATCCATCCAAATTTGAGGACATTTCTTTTTAATATCTTGGATAAACCTCATTTACATCTCAATAATATTATCATTTTTTAATTAGTAATAGTTTATACTTAAGGGTATCTGAAATTTGCAAAGTACTGGTGACATTCAGTCTCCAAACAACATTCATTTTACTTTTGAGTGCTTTTCTTATTTAACATGTACCAACTAAATTCCTTGGAAGTAATGATAATTTACCTTAAGTAGATTAGTTAATATGTTATTTTAGTTTAATAGGATTCATTATTGAACATTGAGTGTAATCACTTTGTAATATACATGATAATAATTAGCTATTAACAGTCAAGTCTTCACACTTGCATGTAAAGTGGTAGTTGAGAAAATCAAAATGACTTGATGAGTTTAACTCAATAACTAATTAAAGATTTCATTGTTAAACCAAATGTAAAGATTTTTTTTGTTTATTCCCAGGACTTTGCAAATAAAACCAAATTACATAAAATTAAAAAGAATTAATTATTTAATTCATATTGATTCATGAATGTTGTTGTTGTTGTTGTAAATACATGTATATATTATTAATCAAGCTAATTATTTTTATGTTTCCGTCCATATTTTAAAACAAACAGCCATAATCATTTTTTTTAAGATTTTAAATGGTGCATTATTTATTGCTCACAGTGTTTTCACTGATAACTTACTCCTCTGTTGTTATATGTTTTATTGTTCTTATAAAAGTGTTGATAATGTTAAAGTACTTAATCATTCCCCAAATCAATATACATACCATATCACCTTGTCAAGACTTTGTGTTTATATTTTTTATCATTATGATACATATATTAATTTTACATAGTTTTGTTGGTTGTTTTTTTTCTCCAATTATATTGGATTGTTGACAAGGTTATAGTTTCCTTCATTTTTATAAAAAAAACAAACATTTATTTCATCTTATTGCTGTTGCTTTTCAAAAAAAAGACTAATCTCAGGAAACATTCAACTCATTATTTTTTATATCATGTAAATAGCTTCCACATAAAGTTTTTAACTGTTATTTAATGTTGATTTTTTTTTTTTCATCTGGTGCATCTTTATGTTTACATGTATATATGTTGGTTATATTAGTTATTTTATTTTATGCTCAACACTTTTCGGGTTTATGGAGAAAACTCTTTTGAATTACAAAATTTCCCCTTTATTACCTATATGGGATTTAATAGTGCTCTTTCACTCATTATCATGTCATTTTTTTTTAAAGGAATTTTTGTTATTGGTGCTATTCATTTTAACTTATTATTAATATGATTATTACTACATGTACTTTCAAACAATGGTGCTTTATATGATTATTATGTCTCATGGAGAAAACTTATTTTAAAAAAAAATAATTTTTATTAATGAACAATCTATGCATATAATAAAATAAATTATCTCAGTGTTTGTTGTTATACTTATTAATTTGATACATCATCCATTGATTGCATGCAGTCTGACTCCTGGGTACTGAATCTTTTTTGGTCATTCATAGTTGTTCTTCTATTCCATTGCAATTGTCTGATGAGTCATGTGTAGTGATTCTTTTTTTCTGCTCATACATAGTTTTTCTTCTCGTCGTCCTCGTCGGCAAGATTTTTTGGGTACAATATTGAGAAAATACCAAAGGGCCAATCGCATTTTCCCTTACATATACCTATCAAAGCTAGGACCAATCACATACACTCTGAGAAAAAAAAAAAACCCATGTTTTTTTCTCCTTTCTTTTATATTGTTAAAATCTAAACACTGATAGACATTCTGTTACCAACCTTGAGAGTAACAACAGGTGTATCTGCCCCTCAGGCCATTTGAGGGGAGCGTTAGTGTTTTGTTTATATTGCATAACAGGGGTGAGGAAGCATACACCTGTCCTCGGGCTATTTGAGGGGAACAACACGTGCACCAGCTATGTCTAATATTACATAACAAGGCTGAGGAGTCACTTTGTAACCATAGGCTATATGAGGGGAATGGTATTACGTCACCTGTCCTCGGGCTATTTGAGGGGAACAACACGTACACCAGGTATGTCTAATATTACATAACAGGGCTGAGGAGTCACTTTTTACCCGTAGGCTATAATGGTATTACATAACAGGATGTGCCCAGAGGCTATAATGGTATTACATAACAGGGGTGAGGAGTCACTTTTTACCCCTAGGCTATAATGGTGGAATAGTATGACGTCACAGATTTCGTCACCAGGTATGCCCCAAGGGTACATGACGTCATAATCGAAATGGTCTATTACGTCATTTATACCCTAAGGGTATGAGGAGACCCAAAGGTGTGATAATCCATACCCCGAGGGATAATATGATGTAACTTTATGCATATTATTACGTCATTAATCCGGATTATTGCACAATTGCGCATTCTACCCTGGGGCAGCATTGATTCCTCATGAGGGTGAGGAGTGTGCTGCACCATTTTATACTACTTGTGTTATATGTTGTTGTGTGTTTTGTTTTGTTGTGATGAGTTTTTGGCTGCCGGTTTTGTCTTTGTGTTTACGGTTTTATAATACTGATTACCCCTTTGGTACACCTTTGCTTCTTTCATTCTTTGAAAACTTTCAAATTTTCAACTTTGTACACCACATTTACACACGGAAATACTATGCGCTGCCTGAAAAAAAAAGAATATTTGAAACCAGGGGGGGGGGGGTTAACTTGGTTCCTTTTTGGGTTGGGATGTGCCTTTTTTGATTTGAATTCAATACCCATATTAACATAAAATTTCAAATTTTCAGCACCCATATTAATATAAAATCCACAATTTTCATGACCCTTATTACATTTTAATGTGCCTGTCCTAAGCCAGGAATCTTTATCAAAGCTTATGTTTGTATTTAGTCGAATTTTTGTTAATTGTTTTTTGTCAAGAAGAGGGTCTTTCAATGCACTTTGGGATTGGGCTTGAATCATATGTATTTTATTTTCAATCCAGGGGCCAATTGAATAACAGCGAGCAGCGACCGCTGGTCACATTGAAGGCTGCTGGCTGTTTTCCATTGTGGATATTTAAAATATACGTTTATAATGTAGGTTGTGTCGCGTACACTTATTCCACATCTCATTTTCTTCTATTATATGAAATAAAAATGACAACAAAGTTCCGGACAATCAATTTTGCTACGCCTGACGCGCGTTTCGTCTATTCAAGACTCATCAGAGGCGCTCTACCAAAATAGACATTTTTATGACCCATATTTATATTCAGTAAACTGGAATACCCGAACTGCGAGTTCCAAAATAGCCGCCATTTTACCCCGATTTTACTGGAAAACTTGTACCTACTCTCTGATGAAGGAAATACGGAACTTGTGCCTTTCTCTCAAATCCTTTGGAAACATATGTTTTTATATTTATTTAACCTTTACAAATTGACAAAAACAACTTTTATTCAATTTCCTTTCATTCTTTCTTGAAATAAATCGCGACTAGTCTATGTTATAGTTTCAGCAAATACATACCGGAAAAAATGAAGATCGCAATGGTTCTGACTTGGTACAGGCATGTTGGTAAAACCAGGTTTTTAGGCGCGCCTAACCTCCCTCTTCAATTGCGGTCTTTGGGACCGGTAGTTACACAAAACACAACAGGTTTATGATGACATATTAAGGATGCTAAGGTGATCATCTCAGTACATCAATCAGCCAAACACTAATCAAAGCAAGAACTAATCATTTTGCCTTACACGATATTGAGTTTTTCTACCAATAGCTGATGACGAAGAACGTATGAGACGTATTTAAAGATCACAAATAAAGGGAAAGGTTAGACGCGCCATAAAACCTGATTTAACCTTCCAAAACTTGAGATGTGTAAACCAGGTCAGGACCATTGCCATCTTGCATTTGTCATTTCTCTTGGAAATTTGAGATTTTATCTTCCAAGCTCGGTGATTTTGTTATAAGATATATTGATTAATATTCATATTTAAATTTATTAGTATTATTGAATTAACAAAACACGTCGTTAACGTGTTTTAGACTATGTTCAGATAGTATATTTATTTAGCCTACTAGGAAGTTGGTATAAAAGTCTTGACAAAATTGGTGGACCTATTAGTTTTATTTCATATATACAAATACCAAAACGGGAATAAAACGGTTAATTTGGCAATTTTGTATACATATATTTAAAGGACTAACCTCTCAAATCATCAGCAGCATTTGAATCAAAACATGGGAAAGTCAAAACCAGAAAGGTAAATGTAAACAAATTTATTATTGCGACTCTTTGTTTTGTGTTATTTATGTCAAAGGGCAATTTCGCGGCTATCATTTTTTTGCAATTCTTTGATAATTCAACCTGATAACTAAGTAGAAAGATTTTATTCACGACAATAAATTTTCGCGAATTTTTATTCCTTGCAAAAAACGCGAAAATAAATTGCTCACGACAAAAGTTGATGTACAGTACTCCTTCAAACATATGATTATTTACAGCACAGTAAAGTTATCAGTATTGTCTCGTCTGCGAAGATAAGCAGGACATAGGTGTTACTTTACCGGCGGCGGCGTCAACGGCGGCGGCGTAAACTTTTTGGAAGTTTTATGAGTACCTCCATATCTCAAACACTGTAGGTCCTAGGTTGATAAAACTTGGTATGCATATGCCCCTGTAGTTGCTTAGCACAGTTGCATTCCCATTTTTTTACCTTGACCCTGATTGTCCGGTTGAGTGACTGACAATTTTCAATACATATAATGGCAAAGGAAAAGTTTTGCGAGCACCTACATATCTCAAGAACTATAAGTCCAAGGTTGATGAAACTTGGTATGCATATGCCCAAGTAGTAGCTTAGCATTATTGCATCCTCATCTTTCAACCTTGACCTTGATTTTCCGGTTGAGTGACTTTGACAATTTTCAATACATATAATAGCTATGGAACAGTTTTGCAAGCACCTCCATATCTCAAGAATTATAGGTCCTAGGTTTATGAAACTTGGTATGCATATGCCCTAGTAGTAGCTAAGCATAGTTGCATCCCCATCTTTTGGCTTTGACCTTGATTTTCTGATTGGGTGGCTTTGACAATTTTCAATACATGTAATAGCAATGGTAAAGTTTTGCGAGCACCTCCATATATCAAGATCTATAAGCCCTAGGTTTATGAAACTTAGTATGAATATGCCCCAGTAGTAGCTTAGCACAGTTGCATCCCTATCTTTTGACATTGACCTAGATTTTCCGGTTGAGTGACTTTGACAATTTTCAATACATATACATGAAAAAGCAATGAAAAGGTTTTGCAAGCGCCTCCATATTTCAAGTATTATTGGTCCTAGGTTGATGAAACTTGGTATGCATATGCCCTAGTAATAGCTTAGCACATTTGCATCCTCATCTTTTTACCTTGACCTTGATTTTCTGGTTGAGTGTCTTTGATTATTTTATTGCATATATTAGCAATATTTAAGTTCTATAAACATCTTTTGATCTTTATAGAAACTGAAAATCCTTATAAATTTACAATAAAGTGGAAGTAAGAAACAAGAGGCTCCAAGGAGCCTGAATCGCTCATCTGAACTACACAGATACATATGTTTTGTATATATCATTGTGCATAACCATATGCGAATATCTTGATTAGTTTTCAAGATATTGGGCTTAACAAGTGCAAAAAAAAATTACGAAAAAGGGCAATAACACGCACATCAGCAGTCAGATCTTTTCCGAAATTTCAGGATAGGTAGATCTGAATATTCTGATCACTTTTGATTCTTGCACAATTATTATTATTGAGTTATTAGCAAAAAATGCAATTAACCCGTATGTTCTGTTTTAGCCAAGGCGGCCATGTTTTTTGGTGATTTAAAAATCTGAACGATAGAGTTGTAGCATATAAGATATTTAACAAGTGTATCAAGTAAAAATGCAGTTGGTCTTACGGTGTCAGACAGGTTAATCTTTGAAATTAAGGGGAAAAAATGAAAATGGTAAATTTTGTTGTTTTAAGGACAATAACTCCTAAAAGAAATGGTCCTACAGCTTTGACCTCATACATGAAATGTAGATCTTGATGTGCTAAATCATATGCAATTTAATTTTTTTAAATATCTTGTATGGTTTTCAAGATATATGACAAAACAAGTAAAATTTAGAAAAAAAATCCAGAAAAAAAGTGCAATAACTCCTACAACAATCGACGGATCTTTTTGATTCTTTCAAAGCAGGTCTTGAGATGCTGATCACTTTTGTCTCCCTTCAGAATTTTTATATTTGTAACCATTTTTGAGTTATTACAAAAAAAACTGCAATTTTCATCTATGTTCTATTTTAGCCATGGCGGCCATTTTTGTGACGAATCAAAAATCTGAACAACAGAATTGTAGCATTTAAGATATTACATAACTGTGCCAGTTAAAGTTGAATGTATGATGTCAGACAAGTTAATCTTTGAATTTCAGGGGAAAAGTAATGAAAAATGGTAAATTTTGACGCTTTAAGGGCCATAACTCCTAAAAGAAATAGATTTACAGCTTTGACTTTATACGTGAAATGTAGATCTTGATGTGCTTAATCATATGCAATTTGAATTTTTAAAATATCTTGTATGGTTTTGAAGATATAGGGCTAAATAATTGCAAAATTTTGAAAAAAAAACAAGAAAAGGGGCAATAACTCCTTCATCGGTTGTTGGATCTTCTTGAAAATTTCTTGGCAAGTAGATCTTGAGGTGCTGATCACTTTTACTATATGCCAGAATTTTAATATCTGCGACCGTTTTTTTGTTATTTGCAAAAAACTGTATTTGACCCCCCTGTTCTATTTTAGTAACAGCGGCCAACTTTTTGACGCATCAAAAATCCCAACGCAAACTTTTGCTTGCACAATATCCTAAGGAACAACCATATAAAGTTGGCTGCATTTGGCCAAGCAGTTTCAGAGAAGAAGATGTTTGAAAAAAAGCTAACGGACGACGGACGACGGACGACAGACGACGGACGACGGACGGACAACGGACGACGGACGCCAAGTGATGGTAATAGCTCACATGACCCTTCGGGTCAGGTGAACTTAAAATTGTTTCTGATGGTGCTGGCAGGCGAGACATGCTTTAATGTTATCTCTTGTATTAACAAACATATTGGTTCCTCGTTTAAGTACGTACGTTGAGATTTTTAATTTAAGCAGAAGTACTAGTTTGGTATCTGAATGTCAAAAGTCCAAAAGGGCAGACAAGAAGAGAGTACACAATTGGTACACAACGTAACAAATCAAACTGAAGTCTCTAATTAGCCTATGATAAGCTCATATTTAAACTTATCCTCAATAACAAATGCGAACTCAAGTGGACATGATAGGGAAAGAAGTTAAATTTGTACGATAGGATAATCAATTAATGAGAAACGACAACACCAAATTCGGTACATTATATATATATAAACATGACAAAACAAATTTATTAAAAATAATCAGCACATGAATATGTATAAAGCAGATAATTTAGTTATCATAGTACACAGTCAATTTGTCTTAAAGTTAAATTAACGTTCAACTCGATTAACACTCATTTAACATTAATTTAACACCAATTTAAAGTTAAATGAAAGTTAGGTTAACGTTAAAATTTTCAATGTTAATTTAATGTTAAACATTAACATGAATTTAGTGTTAAACTTTTTAACGTTAATTTTTAATGTTAAATTAAGGTTAACAAAATTTCATGTGTAATGTTCGATATCATTCTATCTTTGAAAGTTTTTGTACTTAACGGTTTTTTTCTAACAATGAAACACGAGGAAAATATGATTTTTATGTGCCATTGTTTACAAACCAGGATTTAAGTGTTGTTTTTTACTTTACTTTTTTTTTCCTAACGAAACACGGGAATCATGGTTATGTAGCATTGTTCACAAACCGGGATTTCACTGTGTTTTTTTTTTTTGTATTTTACGTTTATTTTCTACATGAAACAATTATGAAACACGGGGAAAAACATTTTTATGTACCATTGTTTATAATTTCGGGATTTCCACTGGAAATGACATCTGAATTATCTATTACAATTAAAAGCTCACGTACGTTGGAGTATTAAACAAAAGGAAACCGTACAACCTGCATGTTTTATACGTTTTTATATATGTGAGTATGTTATATATTAAATAAGAGTTTTACTTTATAGAAAAAACACCACAAGAATGACAAAACAACACCTTTACTAATCCAATTGCAAAAAAATCTCTTACTTGATGTTTTCTGTAATTTATATCACTCATGTTAAACATGTTATTACTTCTTCTTTAAACTTTTTTAACTTGCAATGTCTCATTTATTTTGTAAGTAAAAAGTTGAATTGTATACAGTACACAAAAAGAACTTTAAAAAAGTTTAAAAATACACATTTCTCCTACACACATTTCATTCTTTCTGTTTTAAATAATTATTTATTTAGAAACTAAATTTTGACTGTTTCCTTTTAGGTGATTATGCATAATTTTACTGAAGATGATGCCATCAGGAAATTTCTAAGTCAAGAAAGGGTATTTGCTTTAATCCCCAACACGTTAATGCTTTTAGGTTTTCTAATTTTGTCCCTGGTCGGTAATGGATTAGTGATTTATGTTTATAGCGTGGTTTTAAAGAAGAGATCTGGCGAACGTTATTTTATACCTTGGCTAGCTGTTGTTGACACGATAGCTTGTTCTACTTCAGTTTCGTTTTATCTTGCATTAAACTTGAATCCGTTCAATTTTCGAAATGATATAGCATGCCGCATTATTGGGATCACAATAAAGCTGACACTAATATGTTCCGCTTTAATGTTGCTTGTAATTGCGTGCCAAAGATATGCAATGATTTGTCGACCGTTTGCAAGAAATATAAGTTTGAGAATGAAACGACTTATCTTACTAGCAGTTACAATGTGTTCGTCCATAGCAGCATCGCCATGCTTTTATGTGTATGGCGCCACTGATTCATATTTAGCAGGATTCAACATAACAATTTACACATGTGGCGATGACAAAAATGCCAATAAACATCTTCTTCTTGGGTACAGTATTTTTCAATTGCTGTTTGGTGTCACAGGGCTGGTGGCTCTTTGTGTTTTATATGTCTTAATTATCCGCAGAGTTTTCAAACAAGCCTCATTTCTTCAGAAACGCAAACAAAACATTTCAGGCCGTTCAAACGCCTTGCAAATCAACGAAAGTTTGTCGAATATAGACGGCGTTAAAACAACTACCACTCGACCAAACGATGCTAATATTTACACTGAATCAATAGTAAAATCACGTGATCAACCACAAATAAGGAACCTGACAGCGAAAAATATCTTCATGAGAGTCATGAAAAAACATCGGATAACCATCATGTTTGCATTTATAACGTTAGTTTTTATTGTTTCGTTCTTTCCTGGTCTTGCATTAATGGTTATTAGATCTAAAGTACGTGGTTTCGTTGAAAACATGTCCAACCTTGAGAACCTATTTTATTTGAGTTTTTACAGATTGTTCCTCCTTAACAATGTTGTCAATCCTATTGTATACTTCTCCTTTGATAAGGTCTTTAAGAAAGAATATACACAACTATTCAAAAAATAAATCTAATTGAAAACAAATATCTAGTTTGAGCTAAATGTTGGTTAATAGTTGCAAAATTAACTATAAGCGTCACATAATACACCAAAGAAAAACAGAATGCAAAACATTATAACAATTGAACGTTCAACCGTAACCAAATGTACAATTAATTATGTCAGATTAAGGTACCCTTAAGAAAAATACATAACAAACGGGGATCAAGATTATCACTCATTAATTAACAGACATCTTGTCCAAAGTACTTGAAGCAACTTAATTCGAACACCCATACCCTGATCATGAACATAGTAGAAACCAGTTGTTGTCAAATTAGGATTAAATATTCAAATTCCGGTGTCCTCGGTTGTAAAGACTTAATGAAGCTGTAAAGATTTTATTTTTTATATATAACCAATCGAAATTACTGGTTTACTTTTACTTACAATTATTATATTAAACAGTCTTCGTATCCGAAGTAGTTTCAAAGCTAGATAGATGTTTTGTATAATATTTAGTTAGTGTTATAATTCAAGTTCACTAAACATGCTAACTTCGAAATCAATTTGGTAAAGTTATGCCAAGTATAGAGAAACATATCTTCCATTAGAAATGGACATATATTTTAGGCGTTATAATAATATATCATGAACACTTATCAATTTTAATTAAATAAAATTTATTCATTGATAATAGATTTTTTTTAATTCTTTATCTTTATCATTATCTATATCTTTATGTTTACCTTTTTGGAAAGGAGGCAGTCAAATAGGTGGTGGGTGGTGACAAAATAGTATCTCCCCTGTAAATATTTTGTAAGTTTGATTGAATTGAAATGCATTATTATGTGACGCACTGAGTTGAATTCACTACCTTAATCTTTTGATTAATAAAATGTAGGTCATGTTTATTTTCAAGTGAATGGACATTTTTTTCTAACTTGGGATGTTTAACTCATAGAATAATAATATTGTGAAAAAAAGGATTTTATTAGTTTAAACATATTGTATTGCCAATACAAGCATATTGGATTGGACACAAGTAAAAATCTTACCTAGGTAGTCCTCTCCGAGATACAGTTTTACAATAGTATATATACAGTTACCGATCATGCGTAAATATTATAATATGATATAAGATGATATAACAAAATGAGAAATACAAGTAATTATGTGTTTCATGTGAAAAAGTTAAAAAGAAAAAAGAAAAAGAACAAGATTTTGATGCCAGACAAATTGAACAGAGACCATCCTTTCCTACCCTAAGGCTAATCAAGAACTAGAAATCGCTTTGAATTTTTAATAAATTTGCTTATTCGTTCAAAAGTTTTTGGTTATTGTTGTCAGAAAAATTTGAACAGCCATGCAGAAGGAGGTAAGTATCTATTTGAATTGTGTCAGGTATCCATTCTAGATTGTTTAGTAATTCCGTCCTCTGTATTTGATACAAAGGGCATATGAGGAAAAAGTGATTTGCATCTTCTATGTCGCATCCACATCTACAATAAGGGTCAGCTATTATGTTCACTTTGTGTAAATCATAATTGAGGAATGATGCAGAGCATCTAAGTTGAGTAAGAATAATGTTAATTTTTCTGGGACCTGACGTGTAGAACAATGGTAGACTTTGTTTGGTTTAATACGCGTTTTGAATTTCGTCAAAGAATCGACATTACGAAGAGATACGTCTAATTTATTCCACTCCTTTATTGTGGATGGAATGAATGACTCCCTTGTGATAGACAGTCTACAGAAAGGCAAAACTATGTCCTCGTCATTTCTAAGAGGATATGTGGTTAAACTTTGATTTTATTATATCTAAAGAATAACCAGAACTCTATGAACATAACAAACAGTAGTGTTGTAAATAAAAACTAATGGTAAGTGTGAAGAATTACACACTTTGCCAGATGACGACCAATGCTGTGCTTTTTGTGCTATCAAAGTTTGAGAGAATGATGTTTTTGTCACCAGCAAGTCTAAAACGTTGCGAGGCTTATAAAGGGAGGCGATTAGAATAAAACAAATTTAATAAAAATCACTTGATAAACCGTCTCCTTCTAAAACGTTATTTACATTTGCTTATTATCATTCCAAATCTAAAACGTGTATCACAGAATTCAAGTATTTGAGAAAGTCAAGTTGACCATTGTTATTTTGACCGGGTATAGTATACTCTCAATGTTTATTTATTTTATGAATAAAAATCTATATATTTAAAAAGGCAAATTTACAAATAATATATGAAATTAGCACAGCTTTTCAATATTGCTGTAGCGAAGGATTCAGGACTTTGAGATCAGAAAGATTGCAGTCGTATCTGTGACCTATTTTTTTCAGATTTTGTTGTTATAATTGTCACAAACGAAATCAAACCCCATAACATCGCTTAACATAGGAAACGTGCTATTTTCCCGTTGCATATTTAACAAGTCGAGTCATATATATTTTATTTGACTTATCAATTAATCAATTTCTTGTAAATTGACCTTTCAAATGTCAAAAAAAAGTAAAACTTTTTCGACGTTTTTATAGGAAAGTTCTCAACATAAACATATTCTCTCATTTTCGTCAATACCAAAAAGTTTTGGTTTTAAACGTTATTTTATTTTGCATAGGTACATTTTCCTAACAAAGTAAAGTAATGCTCCACATTTTGACTTATTCTTCATGTGGTAAATTGGTCAATAAACAAAAACTAAGTAAAAAATAACATTAACTTAACCCTACTGGTCAATGCTCCTAGGGGGAAAATTGGTGTCCTTTATAACTTTTATCTGATATTGATGCAAATACTAGTAGACCAACTAATTTTTTCATCGCTCATTTTTAAACTGTTCAGCGAGTTTGATGAATTATTTCTCAAAAAGCACATGTTGATGTTCGTAGTTATTAATATTCTCTCTAAAATCATTGGTCAAAATTTGAAGAAAACACTGTCCGTAAAAGGTCTATTATTCGACCTGTTTAATAAACCAATGCAAATTTGGTTATATTTAATTTCACTTGACATATCATATATCATATCTTATTTTAAAGGTGACTTTGATATACTTTTAATGCCCATTGTTACTATGTTAACAGCCCGAATCAAATGCTATCTTAATTCATGAAGAGCGCATATACTTTTGTCTCATTCTGAGACCACTTTTCGGACTTTTGGGGTGTTCAACTATGTTAATGTCGCCATGAAATATTGCAGCCCCTTGAAGTGAAAAGCGATGTGATGTCAGCCATGTGAAACATTTGAAATTAGTTATATTACCATGTCAATAAAATTCATTTTCCATTTTAATCCTATGTACGATATTTTGGCCAGTAGAGTTTTCTACAGATTTCAAAACATTTATTTAACTCTTCATATGTAAATACTTCATTCGTTGAAGAATATTTTAGTAAGAATGGCAATAATAATAACACCGTATTCGCTATCGCCACATTTATGTAAATTTTACTTGGAAGCTCATTTCATATGAACTCACTTGAACTTGGTCATTTAATTTTAACGTATAAGCTCGAATCAGATGAATTTCATATGAGACTCAAGTGAGCCAAATTAACCTGTGTTTTAAGAGTGAACTCAGGTGCTCAGGAAAAGTAAGCAGTTCCTGCTGGCTGTAGTACACCTGTTGCGCTGTAGTGTTAATCGAGTTTATTCATATATAAGGTAAACTGTCCTTTGCAACATTTTAAAACTGGTTCAAGAGTTAAAATGCCAATTGCGAATCAAATTGTTTGAATAGTTATTTTTTATCTAAAGATTGAATACTCTTACAATTATTTAGACATTTGTTTATTTCTACAAGGACTTTGAGTGATTACCGAAAACACACTATAAAAAGGTAGTAACTAATGTTCAACAAGTTTCCGTACGAGTTCTACTCTGTTTTGATAAAATAGAGATGTAATGAATTGTGTTAGAATGAAATCATAAGATTGGATATGCAGTGTTTATAACCATATCTTTAGCTTCTGTGATCGAACTATTCGGGAACGGTACGTCTCTATATATACTTTTAGCTTTCTTGTTTGAACTATTCGGGAACGGTACGTCTCTATATATACTTTTAGTTTTCTTGTTTGAACCATTCGGGAACGGTTCGTCTCCATATATACTTTTAGCTTTCTTGTTTGAACTATTCGGGAACGGTACGTCTCTATATCTACTTTTTGCTTTCTTGTTTGAACTATTCGGGAACAGTATGTCTCTATTACCAAGTCGGGACCATTGCGATTTTCAATTTCTCTGTAATGTCTTTGCCTTGTTTTGACTTTTGTTCTTATATATAGGAGATTTATCGTGCCAGTTCGGTAATTTTGTTGTTACCTTTATTGGAAAGGGTATTCAGAACTCAAACCCTGTCATGAGACTTGTCTGGCACGTTTATTTTTATCATGCGTTTATAAAATTTTGGAATAACGAATCCGTTGGGATATGTTTATTCGATAAGTTTTTTAAACATCAATGGCATAATTTTCGTGCATTGGGCAACATTTAATTTTCCTTTGTATATCGTTAATCTTATTATTGTCTAATTGAATTAAATGGTTGACCCCCAAAAAATGAATATGACATTTGCACAAACAATTTTCCATTTAGACATTTGAAAGATAAAATCAAATGACATTCTACTTCAGATTGAAACATTTCATAAATGTTGTCTATTACACAAATTTGATATACACGATAGCGAAAGTCGAATAAAGAAACACTATCCCTATACTCATCTTTGGATTTTTGGATTTTGTGAAAGACATAGAACTCATAGATTTATCGATTTGCTCCTGAAGTAAGTACGCTCACTTTTTAAATAAATTTATTGTGCAATCGTTAGATTTAAACACTTTAAAGCGCAATCGTTAGATTTAATCATTCTATAGCGCAATGGTAAGATTAAATTACTCTATAGCGCAATCGTAAGATTAAATCACTGTATAGCGCTAGCGTAATCGTAAGATTAAATCACTCTACAGCGCAATCGTAAGACTAAATCACTACATAGCGCAATAGTTAGATTTAATCAGTCATATTGTACTGATTACTTATCGTCGTCAATACAGAGATAACGTTTACCTATCGCCAAAGGAAACGCCCTTTTTTCTTGTTTTTACTTTTATTTGTCAGGGTTGCGAAAGGATAATTGACTTTTTGATTTAAAAAAACAAATTCAAAGAGACATTAATGAATAAAGATTATAAAAAAAACACTGAACTTTGGGGATCTATCTCAATGTCCAAGAGAAAAGAAAAACAAACAAGACATGCCGGAAAATAATTAAAGATCACAATGGAATGGTCCTGACTTCGTACATGCATTTCAGAACAAATGGTTGGTTGAACCAGGTTATATGCCGCTCAGAACCTCTTGTCTCTTTCTTGTTTTTTCCAAGTTTTGCTTCCGTGTGTGAGTACTGATACAACCAAGCTGTTAAACAATCCTATCTTTGTTTCAATTGAAAATTTTGAGGTTTTTCAAATCTTCTTTAAACGTTGAAATTGTTGTTTTGACTGGGTGTTGTATGGTCATTTTGAGTCTCATTACTTTTGTTTTTCTGGTGTTTATTTTAAGCCATATCCTTTCTGCATTTTCATGTAGTTTTGAGTTTTGCTTTGAATGTCTTGGCATGTTGATGACTGGATAGCCAGATCATCGAAAAAAATCTAAATCCTCAAGTTTAGTTCTACTTTTGGTTCCCTTTCGGTTTTCTTCTTAATTGTGTAGCCGATGACTAGTAGGAATAGGAATCCGGACAAAGTGCGGCCTTGTTTTTCACCAGTTGTTACTCTAAACCACTCCTATTCCTCACCATCAATTATTAGAGAAATCTGGAAGGTGTCACACAGCAGCTTTATCATAATGAATATTTTTTTCTGGTATGTCATAGTGCTTCATGATGGACCATAGGCTGTCTATGTGAATTGAGTCGAACGCCTTTTCGAAGTTGACGAAGTTGATAAATGGGGATGCATTCCATTCATTACACTATTCAAGAATTTTTTTTTCAGTGTAAACAGTTGTTCATTGGTACTTCTTCCCCTTCTTAATCCAGCCTGTCCTTCTTGCAATTTGTCGCCTATACATTTTTTGATTATTTGAATATTCACTAAGATCTTACCTAAAACTGATAGTAGGGTAATGCCTCTGTAATTATCACAGATTGACATGTAGCCCTTTTCTGCATTTCTACAATCAATATTCCAGTCATCTGGTATTGTTTCTTTTTTCCATGTAGAATTAAACAGTTTTTAAAGACACTTTACAGTTGTTCTCATACAATTTTATCTGCCTTTATAATTTCAGTTGTTATACCAATAAATTCTCATGATTTTCCATTTTTCAGCTTTTTCATTGCTTTATAATATTCTCAACTATTAATGGACAATATGATTGTGCTTGATTCAGAATGTTGTTGAAATGCTTTTTCCATCAGTTCTTTTTTCACCCTGGCTGCTCAGAATGTTCCCATCTCTGTCTTTTGTTTTTGGCACTTGCGATCTCTTCTTATTTACTAGCAGCCGTCTTACCTTATAAACTGTTTTATATGACCATTTTTGACTGTTGCTTCTGTCTCTTCTACTTGATCTTCTGTCCACTTTCGTTTATTCTTTTGAATGTTTATCTTCACCTATTTGTCTATTCTACTATTTTGTGATCTTAGGTTCTCTTTCAAACTTTCGGATCTGCTGTTGTTCAATTGCCGTTTTACTTGTTTTCGTTCCCAGGACTCTTTATTTATCCATGGCTTATCTCCTCTTTTTTGACTCCGAGAATGTTTTTGGGGTTTCAATATCGCCCTTTTCCATTGTTTCCAAGATATTCTCAACCGATTCCATTCCAGGGTTTGTCCACACATCGATTGGCCTGAACTTAGCACCCCAAGGCCTATTGTCTTTGATACTACGAGACTCCTTCAACTTTGCCTTTAGTACTAAAATCAAGTCACTGTGCATTGCCATTGGAAGCATTTAATGAGTGTTGGTAGTGTAGAGGTTTGTACTGGCAGGAATGATTAACGCACTCGGCCCCCCTTCACCTACAAGTGGCACCGGGTATAAGCGTTACCGCGGGAGAGTCGCTAAAACGTACTAGGGGAGAGTCGTTTGAACGTAGGGGAGAGTCGATATTTGACCTAGATCGGAGCACACAAGGTTTGTAAACGATAAAATCATCTATTTTCATTGATCAAATATTATAAATACATATTGCACGGATCATAAGAATTATTTAAGAATGTGTACACGCTAAAATTACCTCCCAGAACCTTCCATTTCATACCAAACACTTCGAACTTTTCCAGGCGGTCAGTGTAATTTTTGTGACATCGCATCTTAAGGACTGATTTTCTCCACAATAAATACATTATATGACAATCGCATGCGCTCAGTACATGCACAAGATTGATATCTAGAAGAGATACTTCACCGTTGCCCTTTACAAAGTCATAATACAATTCTATTCGTTAATTTTTCAACAACTACGTAAGTCCCGTAGGGGAGAGTCGATTCGAATTGTCTTGAACGTAAGGGAGAGTCGATTTGGATAGTTGTTAATAATAATAATAGTAATAATGATACAAGAGATTTATAGCGCCCTATCTATATACAATACCCTAAGACGCTTTACAGTGACAATAAAACAAAATGAAATACATGTACACAAAACAAAATAAAAGTAAAAAATATGTAAAAAGATGAATAAAATAGTAACAAGAGGCTCCCAGGAGCCTGAATCGCTCACCTGAACTACACAGACACATATATTTTGTAGATATTATTGTGCATAACCATATGCGATTTAAATTTCTGAAATATCTTGGTTAGTTTTCAAGATATTGGGCTTGATAAGTGCAAAATTTGGCAAAAATTAGGAAAAAGGGCAATAACTCCCACATCAGCGGTCAGATCTTTTCCAACATTTCAGCACAGGGAGATCTTAATATGCTGATCTTTTTTGATGCTTGCACAATTTTGATATCTGAAACCATTTTTGAGTTATTAGCAAAAAAATGCAATTTACCCCTATGTTCTATTTTTAGCCATGGCGGCCATGTTTTTTCACCAATCAAAAATCTGAACAATAGATTTGTAGCATATAAGCTATTAAACAAGTGTGCAAAGTTAAAATGCAGTTGGTCTTACGGTGTCAGACAAGTTATTCTTTGAAATTCAGGGAAAAAGTAATGAAAAATGGTAAATTTTGTTGTTTTAAGGACAATAACTCCTAAAAGAAATGATCCTACAGCTTTGATCTAAATACATGAAATGTAGATCTTGATGTGCTTAATCATATGCAATTCAAATTCTTGAAATATCTTGTATAGTTTTCAAGATATATGGCTAAACAAGTGAAACATTTTGAAAAAATCCAGAAAAAGGGCAATAACTCCCACATCAGTTGTTGGATCTTCTTGAAACTTTCATAGCAGGTAGATCTTGAGATTCTGATCACTTTTGTCTCCCATCAGAATTTTGATATCTGTAACCATTTTTGAGTTATTAGCAAAAAACTGCAATTTACACCTATGTTCTATTTTTAGCCATGGCGGCCATATTTTTTGACGAATCAAAAATTTGAACGATAGAATTGTAGCATATATGCTATTAAACAACTGTGCCAAGTTTGGTTGAAGTTGGATATATGGTGTCAGACAAGTTAATCTTTGAAATTCAGGGGAAAAGTAATGAAAAACGGTAAATTTGACACTTTAAGGGCCATAACTCCTAAAAGAAATGGTTCTACAGCTTTGACCTAATTACATGAATTGTAGATCTTGACGTGCTCAATCATCTGCATTTTGAATTTTTAAAATAACTTGTATAGTTTTCAAGATATAGGGCTAAATAAGTGCAAAATTTTGAAAAAATCCAGAAAAAGGGCAATAACTCCTACATCAGTTGTTGGATCTTCTTATAACTTTCATAGCAGGTAGATCTTGAGATGCTGATCACTTTTGTCTCCCATCAGAATTTTGATATCTGTAACCATTTTTGAGTTATTAGCAAAAAACTGCAATTTACACCTATGTTCTATTTTTAGCCATGGCGGCTATATTTTTTGACGAATCAAAAATCGGAACTATAGAATTGTAGCATATATGCTATTAAACAACTGTGCCAAGTTTGGTTGAAGTTGGATATATGGTGTCAGACAAGTTAATCTTTGAAATTCAGGGGAAAAGTAATGAAAAACGGTAAATTTGACACTTTAAGGGCCATAACTCCTAAAAGAAATGGTTCTACAGCTTTGACCTAATTACATGAAATGTAGATCTTGACGTGCTCAATCATCTGCATTTTGAATTTTTAAAATAACTTGTATAGTTTTCAAGATATAGGGCTAAATAAGTGCAAAATTTTGAAAAAATCCAGAAAAAGGGCAATAACTCCTACATCAGTTGTTGGATCTTCTTATAACTTTCATAGCAGGTAGATCTTGAGATGCTGATCACTTTTGTCTCCCATCAGAATTTTGATATCTGTAACCATTTTTGAGTTATTAGCAAAAAACTGCAATTTACACCTATGTTCTATTTTTAGCCATGGCGGCTATATTTTTTGACGAATCAAAAATCGGAACTATAGAATTGTAGCATATATGCTATTAAACAACTGTGCCAAGTTTGGTTGAAGTTGGATATATGGTGTCAGACAAGTTAATCTTTGAAATTCAGGGGAAAAGTAATGAAAAACAGTAAATTTGACACTTTAAGGGCCATAACTCCTAAAAGAAATGGTTCTACAGCTTTGATCTAATTACATGAAATGTAGATCTTGACGTGCTCAATCATCTGCATTTTGAATTTTTAAAATAACTTGTATAGTTTTCAAGATATAGGGCTAAATAAGTGCAAAATTTTGAAAAAATCCAGAAAAAGGGCAATAACTCCTACATCGAATGTTGCATCTTCTTGAAAATTTCTAGGCAGGTAGATCTTGAGGTGCTGATCACTTTTACCCTGTGCCAGAATTTTGATATCTGTTACCGTTTTTGAGTTATTTGCAAAAAACTGTAATTTGACCCCCCTGTTCTATTTTTAGCCATGGCGGCCATGATTTTTTACGAATCAAAAATCCGAACGATAGTTTGGTACACATAATGCCACTAAACAACTATACCAAGTTTGGTTGCAATTGGACTTATGGTGTTGGACAAGTTAACGTTTGAAAAATTGTTTACAGACGACGACAGACGACGACGACGACGACGACGACGACGACGGACGCCAAGTGATGGTAAAAGCTCACATGGACCTTCGGTCCAGGTGAGCTAAAAATGAATAAAGATACCTAAAACTTAACGAAATTTGACTATGATAAAATATAAAAAAATGAAATATAAAGTTAACGTGAAAAGGAAAATGATCAAAACTGCTAAATAAAATGGAAAGAAGATAAATAAAACATAAAAATACTAGTAGACCCAAATATGTCAAGAAGCAATTTACCCTGGACTGATGTAAAACAATTATCTTTATCAGATAAAAATGTAAAGAGATATGATATATGATAGAAGATATATAAGATATGTTGTTGTTAACATAGAAGAGAGTTGCATGATATTGGCTTTCAATCAAAGTTCCAGTTTTCTTATATATTTTTTTCCTTTTGGCCATTATATTCGTATTGTGTTTATATTGTAATGACTTACTACTATGAAGAGCAATTCAAAATAATTGTCAGAAATTGTGTAATTTCCTTCGCTTTTTAAAGGAATTGTTTTGCAAAGTATTATATTATTATTGATTTCAAATATGAAAGTTCAATTTCTTGCCATTTTAAAGAAATTGTAAGTATAAAGGTCAGACTTAGGTATTTATTATTCTTTCTGATTCCGAAAGATTTAATTCCTTGCCATTTTGAAGGAATTCATTAATAATCTAATTATGTGTTATCTTGAATCGCTGTCTTCAGACATGTATCTCTTTCAATAATTATACCCCCTTCACATTTACGAGATTTACTTACGAGTTCTTACGAGTTTTCAACTCGTATTCGATCGCAAAGACTCGTAAATCACTCTTTGTTACTCGTAAACAGGTCTTTCTAGCTCGTGTGAAATCGTAAGAACTCGTGAAAGTTTTACGAGGATTTTTGACATGTCAAAAATCCTCGTAAGACTTTTACGAGTTGAAAAAACAACAATGTCATAATTTTACTCGTAAACACATCGCAAATAACTCGTAAAGAACTCGAAGAGATCGTAAATGACTCGCCTTTACTCGTAACTAACTCGGGAAGACCTCGCAATGGAATTCTTTTACGAGTGGTTTGCGAGTTAGTTACGATATCATTTCAAATATCGCAATTCAATCGTAAAGACGTCGTAAAGGCACCGTAACATGCTCGTTAACACTAAGAAAATAAAATTTGTATCGTGTCTGGACGGGAGTGCGAAAATTTTCCGCACAACCGACGAAATCGTGACAACTCGGAAATAGATCGTAAAAGGTTGGAAGAAAATCTCGCAAGAACTCGTAAAACTGTAAATTTTGAAAATCGTAACAACTCGTAAGAGAATATCGTATATGTGAAGGGGGTATTAGTACACAATGGGATTACAATGCATTTCTTTTATAGCTTTTTTGAAAATTCAAAAAAAAATTACAATTCATGCTTGCAATTCTTATGCCAAACGTTCCTTACCATAAGACTGAAAAATATTGAACTGGCTTTAAATTTAACCAACTTGAAAGTCCTATTTTTTACCTTTTTCCATTGGAAAAAATCAAATTTGCACTTAGAATTGAGTTCCAAATTTTTTTATGACTTTTAATTAGACCCATAGACAGTAACACTGTACCACTAAAATATCTATAACTCTAAGGGATCTACCAGAACAATTTGTTGAAAGCAGGCACTGTTTTAAAGGGACGATAATTGTGTACTCGTACCACTAGTTCATTTCAGATTCTAGAGAAATTATGCAATAAACCTCCTATTCATCACTTTTAAGTTGTTAGTTCCTGCTCTTACCACTTAAAATGTTTTTAATTTTTTAATTTTGTTTTGATATTTATATGCCAATATCATTTCCGTGTTGAATACTTGAAGTCTACTTCCACAAAAATTCGTTTTTAGCTGAATAAGAAGGTAATGTAATTTTTACTAATTGAAAACGAATATTTCAATAATGATTATTTTAGTTGTACAATATGTACTCTCAGTCTTCACATTTTTTTTGGGGGGGAGAGGTTGAAAATTAGCACGTGTACTCTTTATTTTGGTTTCTTATGTTTCAAATTCAAAACGTCTTGTGATATATACTTTAATCTAGTATCGCAATTGTTCACTATTTTAATCTTGCGATGAAATATTGTGTATCTATTTTATTTTACGTAACGCATGTTGCTGTAGCAAGCAGGAGCTGTTTACTCTTCCGGGACACCTTGGTTCACTCTCCTTTTGAACTTGAGGTTACTTTACTGGGTGCGATTTTTTGCTTTTAATGTCGTCCTTGTCTTATTTGGTTATATATGAGAATAAGTCAAATACAACAAAAGGTCATAAAAGCACATGGAAGCATCAAACCTTGATGAAATCAGCTTTTTTCATGTGCATAACGTTTTCATACGAGATTGTTAAAAGAAACAACAGTGCAAAGTAGTTATAGAAGACCTCAAGAGCCTTAATATTTCATAGAGAAAATACTTTGTTGTAAAAAATCGGATAAGTGGGTAACATTATTTACCAGCTTTTATATTAGTCAACATTTAAAAAAGACATGAAAGAAATGTGATTTTATTTGCACATGCTTTTTTTTGCTTTGTATCTAGCAATCCAAGTTAAAAATCACTAGATTCGTTAATGGAAAAAATAATTACATGGAAGATAATGAAATGCAAATACATATCTTGTCTTAATTTCCCAACTCGCATAACTTTAAAATAAAAAAAAAGTTTTCTATATACCTTAACAGTAAATTTCTGCTGATTTCAATTATTGAATACAAATGCATAAAATGAAAAGCCTAATAGGTAACACTCATTTCTATATAAAATTGGCTTTTTCTCGTTTTTTGATTCAATTAAATCTTCTTGAATAAATACTCTGGGTGCCGTTTCATAAAGCACTCGTCAGCATAACGTGAACGTAAGCCCATTTAATTTGTATGAGATAACGAGCACGCAAATTACCGACCTCTTTATGAAACGGCACCCAGGTCTCTTTAAAGAACCGTCAATGTTCAATGTATTATCAATAGAAGGTCAGATATATCTGTGGGCAGAGGGCTTTCCTTGTTAATGTCCTTACTCCTATACATTAACATGTTTTTATCTTAGTTTACCTCTTTACCATTAAGGGTAATGGAGAACTTTTTTAATTTCTAGATTTGAAACACGGGTAATTCAGAGATGATATTTATGCATAATTAATTAAGTTTGGTGCATTTGTTTTCTGTATAGATTTAACATCTGATTTTTTAGATAATTATTGTCCTTTGGTTAACAGCCGTCAAATAGACTATACATGTATGATGTAGGTAAACAGTTATGTTCAGAATCTCGCCCCACTACTGTCGTTATGGTTAGTTCATCATTATTTGTTTATGTTTGATTTTATCTTATTGTTAACAAATATTTATCATTTTAAATGTCAATGATTTTTGGCTTCCCTGTTCGGACTTTTTGGCTTTGAGTACTTTTCATTCAAAAATTTTGGTTTTCAACCATTCTATGTTTTGATTCAAATGCTTCTGATGAGAGGTTACATGTACTCCTTGAAATATCGATATACAGCATAACCTAATTAACCTGACTTTAATATATAACAACTTGATAGTGTCCTGGTAATGGCTTCAGTATGTCTGACATGACATAAATGAACAATCAATCAAATTTCAGATTCTACCGGAAAGAGGCATTCGAAATCTATATTGATAACTTAAATGCAACTTTCATCTCTTTTACTAAAATTTAACTTTTTAAGTAGCAATGTCATTTCTGTGTAAAACCCCGTGTAAAGTCTGTTTCCCTTATAACAAAATCACTCCAAATAAAATACGAAGGAAATAAATATAATTTACAATGTAATGACTGTATTTTATATAAGATTTACATGAACAGTTATATAATATTACTATTAAAATGATATAATAAAGGATCTTTTGTACCAGCGTCAGGTAGGTTCAACATTCCAGGTTTAACATTTAACATTACAAAAAAATATTTTTGTTAGTTCAACATTCGACATCAGTTAACGCTCAACATTTGAAATGTTTTAAAGTTCAATAATGAACCAGACTTCAGCTCAATGTCAACCATTCGAAAGGAAATGTTTCGTAGTTCAATAATAAGCCATACTTCTGTTCAACGTTCAACATTCGAAATGTTTTTTTCTTAGTTCAATATTGAACCAGATTTCAGTTTAACGTTATTCATTCGAAATGTTTCTTATTTCAATTTTATCCCAGTTTTCAGTTCTACGTTCAACATTTGAAGTGTTTCATGAAACACTTCGAATAGTTAGATATTAAACAAGAAAGCATTTCAACGTTCACCTTAAGGAATGTTTCAGTTAAATATTGAACCAGATTGTTGAACGTTGAATGGAAATCTGGCCATGGTTTAAAATTGAACATAAACCTCACAACAATATGCCAATTAATCGTGAAGACAAATCATCTGTGCATCTTTATTTTCTGCATACGTTTGAAGTTTGCCTTTTCACAATGGAATAGGGAGGTTTGACGCGCCATAAAACCTTGTATAAC
This sequence comes from Arcuatula senhousia, assembly GCA_963971305.1. Taxonomy (NCBI): domain Eukaryota; kingdom Metazoa; phylum Mollusca; class Bivalvia; order Mytilida; family Mytilidae; genus Arcuatula; species Arcuatula senhousia. The sequence goes on from OZ020310.1 coordinate 57,374,757, forward strand.
CCACCATTTCATTTTAAATGCCCGTACCAAGTCAGGACCATTGCGGTCTATAACTATTCCGGTAAGTCTTCCATGTCTTATCTTTTCTTTTGGACATTGAGATTAGTCCTTCAACTTCGGTAATTTTGTTATTACCTTTATTTGGCTATGATATGCAACCTTTGTCAAAATATTGAATTTTTTCATTAATATTAAATTATAAGGTATTAAGCTTTTTCTCGTTCTTCCTGAAAAGTAATAACTAGTAAGAATGAATCTAAAAAAATCCTTTAAAATGCCAATTTTCTCAATGGTTGTTAAACTTTCCTTTGTTAATTGTTTGTTGTTGAAAGAACATTTCTTATTAAATATTATGGTGGCTATATACCAAGTTTTATTGCGCACCAAAATTCCCTCTTCCATTGCGATCTTCGGGACCGGTAGTAACACACAATGCAATATGGTTTTAAAGACATAATAAGGATATTAAGATGATCATCACAGTACAACAATCATTAACCAATACGTTCAAGTACATTTTGATTTTTTCCAATAGTGGCTGATACCAAAGTAAACCGTACGAGACGTGTTTTCTTGTAACCTTGGTCTCAGAGTGGGTCACGGAGACAGCAAGCGGTTTCGTATCAGAAAAGTTTGTACAAGCCCTGGCATATCGAATAAGTTGAATATTTACGAGTTCTTTTAAAGGGATTATAAAAACAAATCGGTGGGGAGCGGAGCACAATTTGTGCCCATTGGATTGCCAATAAGTTGTTGAAAAAATATCCTCCAAATGTGACAAATATGTTGTCAATAGGGAAATCACGCATACTGCACTCTTTGTCCAATGGGTAACAGGTTTTATCTTTATAAGATGTTTTGGAAAAATATGTAGAATTATAACCTATATCAACAAAGTTTTTATAATTTGAAAAAGCCTTTTGGAGAAGTTTTTTTAGGCGACACTTAAGCTTTCATGTGGCAATGTTGTGTAAAAAGTTAAAAAATCAAAAGTTTTCAAAGAAAGAATTGACCGAGATTTATAATTATCAAATAAATCTTTTTAGTTCTTTGAAATCAACATGTGATTGATTCCACTACGATTGTAAATAGTGTCACAGTATGCTTGTTGTCCTTCTTTGACAGCAGTCAAAATCTTGGTAAGTTGAACATGAAAAAGATCCAGCTATAAACCTTTCTTATTTACATCTTCATTTTCATTTTAGATGAGTAGAAACAACTCTATCGAAAATAATTCCAAAGACATGATGGCAACACTTAATCAGGAGATAGTTGTAGCATTGATCCCAAATACTTTGATGGTTCTACTTTTCCTGATTGTATCCTTATTCGGTAATGGGATCGTTGTATACGTCTATGCCGTAGTTTTAAAGAATATATCCGATGAGCGCTATTTCATACCCTGGTTAGCAGTGGTCGATTTAATCGCTTGTGTCGTATCTGTTGCATTCTGTCTTGTGACAAATTTTAATCCTATTGATTTTCAAAATGATATAGCCTGCCGTATGATGTGGACAGGGATTAAACTGACAATCATATGTTCAGCCCTTATGTTATTGGTCATCGGTATTCAAAGATATATAAAGGTGTGTCGGCCTTTTGTAAGACAACTTAGCTTAAAACGAAAACGATTTATCTTAATAGCGATTACAATTGGATCAATTGCAGTGTCTTCACCGTCTCTTTATTTGTATGGTGCCACCGATTTTTATCTTTCCAAGAAAAACGCTACAATTTACACTTGTGGATTCGACAAAAATGCAAATAAACATGTGTTGTTTGGATATAACATACTTCAATTTCTACTCATGGTCATAGGTCTGTCAGCGTTCTGCTTTCTTTACTCCTTAGTTTTAAGAACTGTTTTTAAGCAGGTCTCCTTCCGTAGGAAACACACATCTAACAAGAGAGACGGATCGAGATCCCTGTATTCAAATGAAGTTCCGTCAAAATCAAAGGATATGGAATCAACCTGTTCCCAACAAGATAACCATAAAAGTGCACCGAAAACAGGACAAGATATGGCGATCGAAATAAAGCTTTCAACTTTCCAACCAAGAGGATTGGATGACGGATATACAAATGTAAAAACAACAAACAATCGAAAATCAAATACCAATTTAGGTAGAGCAATACAGAAACATAGGATAACGGTTATGTTTGCATTAATAACTTTAGTCTTCATTATTTCGTTCTTCCCACGACTCGTATTGATGGTTATTGAGTCTAAGGTGGACAACTTTTGGGAAAATTTGTCAGATTCGGAGTATGTTCTTTGTTTATGCCTCTATAGATTATATTTGCTGAACAATGTCATTAATCCGGTTGTGTATTTTGTCTTTGATAAAGTCTTCAAGAAAGGATGTAAACAAGTATTTAGAAAGTAACATTGACCATAACAGTACAGTAAATATGAAAGTAAAAATCTTCTTTCTCTTAGTTTTTTAATTAAAAAGGGTTTATTTTACACACACACAATTGTTTAAATAGTATATTTTTTACTCTCAAATATATAAGACTCTTATAACCAATAATATCGACGTTACATGAGTATAAACAAGAAAACGTGTCAAACAGACACTGTGTCCAACCTTTATCTGTAAGAAGCTTATTTATCTATCAATGAAGCTCAACTCTTACCCATTATTATCACCAAGTGGGAATTGACTTGAACTTTTCAAACCTTTAAAGATTTTATGTGCTAATTCATGCAACAAAAGAAGGTCACCACCAGCATCTGAACCATATATTTATTATCTTGCTAACACTCTAGATGCACCGACCATGTCACTTTGGTTAAAGTGGTACTTGCCTGTGAGTAGGAATGAACTCTAATCAGTGGTCATACATGTAGAAAATATAGGTCACAACATGCAGCATCTGAATAATGCTAAAACATCACTAGGGGCACCTAACATACCAATATAGTTGATGTGGCACATGTCAGTAGGCAGGAATGGACTTAAACCATTCTGCTGTAAGAGGTCATCCCTTCGGAAAATATAGATCAAATCCAGCATCCAAAGCATGCATTGCGCTCAGCATCACTAGGTCCAAAAACCATACCAATAAGGTTGGTGTGACACTTGGCAGTTAGCGGGGATGGACATTAACCATTTTTTCTGCAAGTGGTCATCCATGCGGAAAATATAGGTCACATCCAGCATCCGAAGCATGCATTGCGCTCAGCATCACTAGGTCCAAAAACCATACCAATAAGGTTGGTGAGACACTTGTTAGTAAGCGGGGATGGACATAAATCATTTTTCTGCAAGTGGTCATCCATGCGGAAAATATAGGCCACATCCAGCATCCAACGCATCTATTGTGCTTAGCATCACTAGATGTACCTAATATACCAGTATGATTGATTTGGCACTTGTCAGAAAGTGAGAATTTGGAAATATGAGGATTTGGGACGGACTGACGGACGAACGGACAAACGAACGGACCCGAACACTATATACCCCTCTACATTCGTAGGCGGGGCATTTACAACACTTCTAAAATATCTAGCCTTTGTTGCAGCATTCAGGACGATGGCAAAACATATCCAGAGATGAAAGATATGTTCCCTTTGCAATAACTCAATTGGTGGTGTGTTGAATATCAATGCTTTTGTAGATAGAGAAAGGAATAAATTCATTGGTAGGACATTAGAAATCTGTTGAACTGCAACAGATATGTCATTATATTTAAGTATTAAATGAATCAACAAAAACAATCTAAGGTTAGAAAACTATGAAAATTTATAATGACAACTAACAAATACAATACCAAAACTGGTATAAAAACGGTATATTTTTGGTTATGCGGTATATCGATATTTCAAGGAGTAACCTCTCATCAGCGATTTTGAATTAAAACATTGGAAGGTAAAAAAAAATTATTGAATGAAAAGTACTTAAAGCCAAAAGGTTCTAACAGGGGGCCAAATACGAAGATATCGACCGTTAGCAGTACAAGAAAAAAACCTAGTGTTTAAACAACATATTGGATTCTCTCTGATAGGATATCCCCGGAGTATAAGATGCTCTTTCACTTTTATATCTTTAACTCAAACAATTGAACAATGTTATGATGGTCAATCCTGATTTTTTTATCAAAGATTTTATAATTTGTGATGGAGATGATAGATAATTGTTCATTTAATCAAATGACAAAAAAAACTATAGGTTTGTGTGCTCGTTTCCGAGATATATGACGTAAAAATTTGGCGGGAAATCAGACTTTTCTAGATTTTACAAGCCATCAAGATATATTAAGAATTTCAAGAATGTTTTTCAAGGTGTTTGTAATCAGAATATGTCATTAAAAAGGAGGGATCTGTGTGCAAAAAAAATCTTTGGCACTTATAGGTGTAGTCTTAGTAAAGGAGGTCCGAAATTAGACTGAAATTCTGAAATATGAAGAGTGACCATCCTTAAAAGAAATTTTATGTTTATGTTTTTTGTCTTTATAGCGAGCATCGCAGATGCGAGCCCTACGGCATTGTGCATGTTTTGAGATGTGCCAGAAATATACTGACGATAAAACCGGAACAGGTTTACTTTTACGGAGTGAAAAAAATAATAGGCACGGAGCAAATAAAACAATCAACCCTCTTGGCTTATAAAAACACATCATAATCTGTTATGCAAAAATATAAAAATTGAAATTCAAAAACAATGATAAAACCCTCATTCATCCACTTGTTTATTTTTACACACAGATTTTTATTTAAACACCATTCGGTCTTTTCCGCTGAAAAACGATTTTCCGGAAATTACCGAGCCAGCTTTTGGCGACTAGTCATACCAAATGCATGATACTGACCAAGCTTTGTTAAATTCTAAGTAAGATAAAATAAGATAAAGAAATACATAATTTTACTGAATAAAACCTACTCATAATAATAAATAAAAGGTTCTTACCTGAAAATGAAAGAAGAGTCCCATCCTGTGGGGTTTCACTCACTTTCCTCAGTCCCGCATGAGATTTTTTCTTTACCGTTTTTTCGTTGTACCTTCTGTTACCAATGCTTCAAATAAAACACTGATACTCAGAAAATCTCACAAAACCTGACAGAATCTAAATGTTGTTTTGGTCTGCTGAAGAAGCGCGAAATACTCTGACAAGGAAATGACATCACGTAATCCATAAGATGGATAATTTCGTCCCCGCTACCTATCGTCCCAGGATTTTACAGGATTTATTATTTGCACAAATAATTGAATTTCTAATAAGTAGTTATTGATCCCAGATATTTTAACAACAACTTTCTCAAGTGCATATGATTTGGGTTGGGTGGGTCAGACTTTGCTACTATTCAATTCCTTTTTTTAAAAGTTCCCTCTTTATGTTAAACTTAGCCGGTCGAGCACATGGATTTATTTTCAAAAGGTATATAAATTTTCGATGCTCGCTAAAAAAGGCAGGGCCTTAATCATATTATACATCTATTTTTACATCACCGTTGATAAAAACAGAGTAAATTGATAACATGAAGCAAGTTTATTGGAACTTGGAACAAGTGATTTTATTGCTAATATAATGCAGCAATATCGTCAAAAGATAGCACATTTTAAGTTGTAGTTAATCCACAACAGAAAAAAAATATTGTTTCAATGTTTTTCTCATTCTGAGAAAGGCCTGATTACAATGTAACTTTTACGACAAAAGTATGTTTATCACAAAATTTTGACGCATGCTTTTATCTTTATCTCCGAGATCACAATTTGTCCCGAGGTCATTCTATAAGCCTGTTTACAAAATTTTCAACTTAATTTACCATTAAATGGTTAAGTTTATGTATATCTAAAATTTGTCGTGAAATTGTAGTATATTTAAAATACTATTTTAAATCTTAAAAGTTGAAATACCCTACAGGAAAGCTATGAAATTATTGGTATCCTATAACAATTTTCATGTAAAATGCTTTTAGTGTCCCACGGGTGGTTCATAACCGAAATTTGCTGAAAATTAATAACGTTTATAAACAATAGATGATTTTGATGTGTTAAATGTGCATGTTTATTACACCACATATAAACAACGTCAGCATCAAACGACGAATTAGAAGACAGCCGAACTTTTTTTTTCTTTTGGCAGACATTTAATTGCTATTTGTCAATTCGTGGACCGCTTTCTTAATCGAAATTTGCATTATAATTATCTTTATCAGGAAACCATGTTCAAAACATGATAAGAAGTGTCTTTAAACATTCATATTTATACACAACTATTTCTTGACAAGGATAATATTCTAGGACCTGACAAGAAAAAGACTGATGGACACCATGGTCAAGGCATGAATGTACAGGTAAGTTTATTGTTGTTTATATACACCGTTGCGGGCACTGGTTCATACTTCAAATGCTGATATCTTCATGCCATTGGAAGATTTCAATGTTGTCCTTGTGTTTGTATGAAACAAATCAAGATTATCTGTCATATATCAGAAACGTGTATTTACTTATCACAGAAACTGCTTAAGCCTTACACACGTTGCGGGCACTGGTTCATACTTCAAATGGTGTAACGAAGGCGAGCAGACATCGTTTGTGTGGCTCAGAACAAAACAAAACATTTAAATATTATTCCGTTCTTATCTATATACATTTTTCTTTACTAGTTTTACGACTGTTAGCTAGAAAAAAAGTACTATTATGTATGTCGCATGTTTATACAATATATAAAAATAACAACAAAGTTCCAGACAATAAATTTTGCTACGCCTGACGCGCGTTTCGTCTATTCAAGACTCATCAGAAGCGCTCTACCAAAAATATTGAAAATGCCAAACACTATCCGGGAACACTATATGATTATGAAGAGCTGTTGTACTCATTAATTAGGAGGAGACCACGTAAGTTGGCATAACTTGTGTCCTATCCTTTTTGTTAATTATATGTATTCATGTATTAGCAAATAAAATATGTTTAAACTAAAACTTCAGATGCTGATATCTTCATGTCATTGGAAGATTTCAATGTTGTCCTTGTGTTTGCATGAAACAAATCAAGATTACCTGTCATATATTGGAAACGTGTAGTTACTTATCACAGAAACTGCTTAAGCATTACACACGACCTCTGTTCATGTTTTAATTTTGACCGATGACTGTTGTGCGTTTTGTTATGTAAAGCGGTTTGTGAAATGTCTAGATAATCATCTGTCTTGCCGTTTACGAACTTTTGCATTCTCACTGCTCCTTTGCAGATATCTTTATTTAGATCTTACATTGTCCGTTAGTTGAGATATAAAGTAAAATGACAGCCCTCACGCTGTATAGTATTTCTATTTTGATGATGAAAATGTAGCGCCTTTTCTTTTGTTTTTGCTTATTCTCATTTTTTTCTAATTTATTCTTTTCAAACAATTTCAGTTGAGAATACGACCACCCTTTATCCTTGAAACGAGCCTACTTTGTGTACTTAACTTATCTTGAAGACTAGACCTCAAAAGCCCTATTTTGGGGTACAAATCAATCCTTGTGCAGCCATGTCGAAGTCAGCACCCGATCCTACTTCCACCATCGACCTTATAGTTCAGGACCTCGGACTATGTGGCCGCTTCCAGTGTCTATTTTATGTTCTGGTATACGGAAGTATGACAACAGCTGCATTTAGTGTCCTCATGATGGCATTTGGCGGGGTTGAACCTGAGTGGGCGTGTCAGTGGCGAACACGTGACGGCGTTTTACTGAATACAAGTCTTCCGAATCAATGTTCCATCAGTAATGAAACTGACGTAGTATGTGAAACCAAGACTTTCGGCTCAGAAATAAGCACGGTTGTTAATGAGGTGAGACAAATGGTACACTAAAATAAATGTTCCCGACCGTACAGGTATTCAGACCATACGCGGGTAAACAAATGATTGGAAGGTCTGTCGACTAAAGTTCCTATATATAATTATATTCTTTAAACTTTTCCTCCCAAATTTCAATGACTGTTTTAGTTGTAACAACTGACGTATATAAGTACTTACTTTTATTTCACAACACTAAATTGATCTTAAATATTGTGTGAACTCTGTACAAAAAATATACTAGTAAAATATAATTAAATTAATGCATTATTACAGGATCGATATATTTTATTGAATATTGATCTAGAAAAAGCAAGTCAGGCCGTACTCGTACGGTCTGAATACGCATACGGTATGGAACATAAACAAAAAAGGTTGTTCGAATTTTAAGCGACTTACTAAATTGGTATTGAAATTATGTTTGTATTAGCAACATAAGCTAACCCTGAGCTGAACCTCTCTAAACTCAAAGAAGATAACGGAAACATTCTGCCTTTTTTACCATTAACAATATATCAACATCGATATTTGAATACAGAATCACATGTCATTGTCTTAAGATTACAGGAAATCTTTCAACAAAGCTCTATGACCAACGTGATGACTTCAACTTTTCTAATGTCATCTTTCCCTTCTTTTGTAGCAACATTCATTCTGTTCCAGCTAACGGAGTTTACGTATCTCAATTGATTCGTTTCTACAGAGCGTGCGGGAATTACATCGATTTCCTTTGCAGGGCGTCACGTTTAACACAAAAATTGTTATCACTAGGTGATTTTGCTCCTCGGTTGCTGTCGTCACTCAAACAATTTCGCGGTAGACATCATGCAATCATAGACAAATATGGGATTTCCATCTCGCAGATGAGTGCAGATGTTGGTTTGAAATAGGGTTTTGTTTTGTCATACTGAATTAAAAATTGGCAGTGCGACGGGTGTGCTATAGCAAACAGGAACTGTTTATTCTTCCGGAGCATCTGAGCTCACTCTCATTACGTCTAGAGTTTGCGTTGTTAATTGATTTTCAGTAGTTTTGTGTTTCCATGATTTACATGCTGTCTTTTTTCTTTTTCGTCCTGTCCTTGTTTGTGTTTACTGGTTTTGTCTCTGCCCTTTTGGACTTTGTTATTCCGATGCCCCATAGGTACCTCTGCTTCTTAAAGGTTATAACGCAGAATTCTAAACATAAAAATATATCATGTCGAATTAAAGAAGAGACCAATTCTTTCAAACACCAATAGACGTCTTACGTCAGGAGCAAGAAACATAAAATACTAGTAAACCCCAAAAATATGAACGTATTAAAAAATCTTGTAGACGTTAACAATGTTTTGACATATAGTCTCCTATATCATATATTGAGTATATGCAATTAAGTAATGTTTGGTGTCATAAAACCTGGTACAAGCCACCACTTTTAACCTGTACCAAGTCAGAACCGTTGCGTTTTTTTAAAATCTCGAGTAAAGTTTTATATTAGTTTTTTTTCTATTACATATAAGAAATTTATCGTCCTAGTTAGTTAGTTTTGTTATTTTTTTATTAATGCATTCATAAGTATCGAAATCTTTAATTTTACAGTGGGACCTCACTTGTGAAAAAGGATGGGTAATTTCTACCATAACAACTATACAGTTAGGAGGACTACTTTTCGGCGCATTCATATCCGGACAATGTAGTGATATATTCGGTAGGAAACCAACTTTCTTCTTGTCATTCGTGTTCTTATTCGTATCCAACCTTGTTGCAATATTTTCAATAAATTGGAAAATGTTTGCAGTGGTTAGATTTTTCATTGGAGTAGCCAGTGGCTGGTATCTTACCATCTACATTATTGTCTTGGCAGAGTTCACGGCTACAAAATACAGATCGTTAGCCGTCGCTTTCCCGGGATGGCCCATAGGAACGATGCTGTTTGGTTTTTGTTGCTGGGTTTTCGAAGACTGGAGACAAATTCAGATAACGACGTCTATTATTTGCATTCCATGGCTGTTTGGACTATTGTAAGTCACTCATTACAACGAACAATCACATAAAAGTAGCCTTGAAGTTTCCAATATTTCTTATGTCTTCTAAAATTAATCTTTTTATCTTAATAAAAGTGATCCTTACTTCTTTATTATTTCCAATGTGCATGCTATAAATCAGGTTAAAAGCTATGAAATCAATCTAATAGTTTCACGAGATGTCTTGAATTTAAAAGTTTACACTCCCGTAAGGAAATGGCTTAGATCATTGTAGATTATTTGAACTCTCCGCTTTACAAAATCTTGAATATTGCATACACGAAACTGTGTTTATTACCTACGCTTAGCACACAGGGACTTGCTCCCCTCTATCAATATTTTGTTAGAGTCAATGTTTCTGTTCAAGGTTTTTACCAGAGAGCTTTCGCTGGCTAATATCAAAAGGAAAGGTCCAAGCGGCAACCGAAGCTGTAGAAAAGATGTACTCATTAAACAAAAGAGTGATACCGAACAAGGATGTATTGTTAGACGTCATCGAGCACGCGTCAAATGATACGTCGTCAAAGCATCGTCAGTACACTGTACTGGACATTTTCAGAAGAAAGTTGCTGATTAAGAATACCTTGTTATTGTTTGTTTGTTGGTGAGTAATTTTTAGAAGTAAAAGAAGTGGATGAAACTATGCTGTAAAATAGCAATTGAAATACGTTATTCTTAATCTAGCTGTCGTATGTTGCAAGGCTATCGAGTTCAAATGTCAACCCATCAAATCCATAAAGACTATGGTAAACGTTTCCGCTCATTTTGAAGTTCCTTAGTTTTGACTTGATGATATCTCTTTTCATCCAAGTGCTTTTGATCCAATTAAGTGCTTATGATTGTGTTCCATTTAAAGAACTGCAGATTTGTAAAGAGGTATCATGTATATCTGTTCCACAAATCATTGTTCTGCATCATCATGGTGTATTAAACATCTTATTTTTGACAGGTATTCTTGTGGTTACGGATATTATGCCATATCGTTCGGCGTTGACCAACTCTCTGGCGACCTATACCTAAATATGGTATTACTGGGACTGGTTGATTGTGTACAGATTGTTGTGTCATGGATTTCTAACCGGTAAGTAAAAATCTAATAAATATTTCAAATTTACAATTTAGAAATTGTTGAAGTCAGTAAATTCTATTGATATTCCTAAAACTAATTTATTTCAAGATAGCAATTCAACAGGCACTATCAACACCACTTAAGGGTCTGTAACATGTCGTAAATAAAGGTAACAAAAAAAAACTGACTAGTAGGATGATCAATCTCATAATCAAAGACGAAAGGCAAAACACAAGACAAAACCATACAAGCTGAGAAATAAAAGACCGCAACATTTGTTACAGGCATTTGTTTAACCAGGTTTTATGTTGCCAAAACTCCACCTTTTATTGCGATCTTAGGGTCAATGTTGTGAGAGTACGCTCATGTCAATGTAATGATACTCCTGTCATTATTTAAAGGAAGAGATATTGCACTGTTATTAGGTTGTAAGTAAACAAAGGAATTATATGGTAGGTAAAACCACATTTAAAGGGAAAAGACAAATGTCCTTGGTCGTGTGGAATCCTCGACGGACTGGAGACTGCTAGGCGACAGGTGCCGCAGAGGTATGGGTTGGAATCCAGCTCACACCCTGTTGGATTTTCCAATGTTATTTGCAGTACAAAGACTTGGAGTCATATTGTCAAACATAACATACGTTCCAGTTTGCAGCTGTACCTTACCATATCCATTATATGTTTCACATGTTTGTCAAGCTGTGTGCCATTCCATTATCCCCATCATGATAAAAGTAAAAGTATCCAAATGATCATGATAGAAGTCAAAATCATCGGGATAGAAGTCAAAGTCATCAAGATAGAAGTCAAGCATCCAAATCATCGTGATAAAAGTCACAATCATCGTGATAGAAGTCAAAAGCATTGATGCATGTGATGATAGAAGTCACAATCATCGTGATATAAGCCAAAAGTGTAAGGATTATTGACATGATTGAGGCACAAGTGTCATGATATAAAAATCAAAAGAAACATCATGATAGAAGTAAGAAGTATCATGATGATAAAGTGAAAAGCGTCCTAATGAAAGCGTCACAAATGCCATGATGGTAGAAGTCAGAAATGTCAAGATGATCAAAGTCAAAACCATCATGACGAAAAAATCACAAACGCCATTAAGATAAAAGTCAGAAGGCTCATTATGACATAAAACCAGAAGCATCTTGATAAAAGTCAAAGCATCGTAATTGAGGTAAAAAATTCATGATAGAAGTCAAACGAATCATGTTGATAGAAGTCATAAGCATCGTGATGAAAAAAAATCAAAAGCAACATGATGAAAGTCAAGGAATCGTGATAGAAATCAAAAGGATCGTGATGAAATCATCTAATACAAGTTGGAATTTGCAAACAGACAATGTATGTGTATTTAAGCAATGAAATTTGTTTTATATATACGTGTATATAATGTGAAAACTCTTTTTACTTTATCTGTCCATTGGATCTCGTCGTTTGACGTCATGCGGGGTTGATAAAGTATTTTATACGTCTCATACGATCACTAATTTCTTTCTTCGTTATCAGCCACTAGTAGAAAAGTTCAAAATTGAGTTAAAAGAAATAATAGTTAATTGTTTTAATTAGTGTTTGACTGGTCTGCTGTACTGAGATGATCACCTCAATATCCTATTTGTGTCTCACAACTATGTTGTGTTCTATGGTCATTACCGGATCCTAAGATCGCAATGGAAGAGGGAGGTTTGGCGCCATAAAACCTGGTTTAACCCACCACTTCTTTGGAAGTGCCTGTACCAAGTCAGGACCATTGCGATCTTTAATTCTTCTGGTTTTGTGTTTCTCTCAAATAAGTTCCAGACAAAAGTTTCTGTATTTTATTCATGCTACATGTCCTATTATGTTCGACTTATAAAACCCTAATTCCAAGAAAATTTTACAGTCACACTATTTTACGTAACTATATACTATGGGTTTAGAACATTTTACAGTCACACTATTTTACGTAACTATATACTATGGGTTTAGAAAATTTTACAGTGTTACACTATTCTATGTAACTATATATATTTTATGGACTTAAAGATCGCAATGGAAGTGGGAGGTTTGGCGCCATAAAACCTGGTTTAACCCACCATTTCGTTTGAAATGCCTGTACCAAGTCAGGACCATTGCGATCCACCAGTTCTCCGGTATGACTGATTCGTTTTTGTCATTTTCTCTGGAATATGAGATTGATCATTCAAGTTCGGTAGTTTTGTTATTACCTTTATTTATAGACGTCTAGAGATCTTCAAATAATGTCTGAACTGCAATATCATGTTTTCTCTTACAAATTGTTATGTCGGTCCCTCAGCGGAATTCGAATTAATACTTGAACATCTATGGCAACGCCGCCTGCACTGTGTACAGCGCCCTTGACCAGCTAGGCTATATGAAACTATAGCTTTCGCTGACCAAGAGATACCCTTTCGTAGGTTTATTCTACAGTGTGTAACATAGTACAATCTATAAGCAAAACATTTTTGATATACTATTAAACCCAAGTTAATTCATTTATTTTTATAGGATTGGTCGTAAAAGAACTACACTGGCATTCTTTATAATAGCAGGCATTACTGGAATAGGCGTTGGAATTATCCAATTTCTTGGTATGTTTTAATTGCAGCATTTTGTTTTTAAAGTAGTAAACTTTCCAATTCTCAAAATCTGTGATTTTCCATCAAAAATGATTTTTTTCCAAAAATATCACAGATTTGCACTAAATTTTATTATGAAAATCATGATATGCTACTTAGCAGCTGTACAAAATTTCAGAACTGAATGGTTAATAGTTTTTGAGTTTTAGTGTTCACAAAATCTAATTCGAAAAATCTGTCATTTTCAAAATATTTGACGGATTTGCACAAAATTTAACATGCAAATAATGGCCTGCAACTTAGCAACTGTACAAAGTTTCAGAACTGTATTGTTAACAGTTTTTGAGTTTTAGTGTTCACAAAGTCCAAATTTTCAAAATCTGTGATTTTCGATAAAAAATGAAGTTAAAAGTTTTTTTCAAAAATATTTCATATTTTTGCATGAAATTTAAATGACATGCTACTCAGTTGCTGTACAAAATTTGAGAACTGTGTTGTTAAAAGTTTTTGAGTTTTAGTGTTCACAAGAATTATTGACGGACGGACAGACACACGGACAGACAGACGAACAAAGTGAAAACTATAGGGCGTCCGCATCTCCGATGCGGGGCCCTAAAAAATAATATATTTTTTTCGTTTTCTGTTTCATAGAACTGTCAAATAAAGGAGAAATAATCAATGGTCTAGCATTTACATCTAAACTGTGTGTCAATTCTGGATGGATAGCCCTTATCATTCTGACATCTGAGAGTTATCCAACTGTGGTTAGGTAAGTTATAGTGGACAGAACTTATTAGTCTGACATCTGAGAGTTACCCCACTGTGGTAAGGTAAGTTAGTGGACAGCCCTTATCATTCTGACATCTGAGAGTTATCCCACTGTGGTTAGGTAAGTTATAGTGGATAGACCTTACTATTCTTACATCTGAGAGTTACCCCACTGTGGTAAGGTAAGTTATAGTGGATAGACCTTATTATTCTGACATCTGAGAGTTACCCCACTGTGGTGAGGTTAAGTAGTGGATAGACCTTAATATTCTCACTTTTTGGACAGGACAGTTCCTATTTTTAGCGGTGTGAGATTTTTCTGTCTCACACCACCCCATGTGAGATAGCCTCGTGCAGTTTCCAAGGGACGTAACTCTATTGTTTACGTCACGCTATGTTTTGTTAACAAATCCACGTTGTACAATTTACGGGTTTAGTGAGAAAAATAATCAAACACCGATGATTAGGGCAAGATAAGGAAATCTCCGACACCCTTGGGTAAGATTTCTTTACATCTGCAACTCGGCAGAGCCTCGTTGCAGACTTGAAATCTTACCCTCGGGGTGTCGGAGATTTCCTTATCTTGCCCTCACACCGGTGTTAGATTCTTATATTCTTACATCTGAGAGTTACCCCACTGTGGTAAGGTAAGTTATAGTGAATAGCCATTATAATTCTATCAAAGCTTTGAATTATCTGTCTAAATTTCAAAATTGTCTAAACCCTAATGTTCTTCCTACCTCAGACATAGGTTGATTATCTTAGTAATAATTTGGTTCCCCAATTTGGTATTTTTGGTTTTACTGTTTTATGCTCTTCATATTCATATAGTGTTTGGCATTTTCAATATTTTTGGTAGAGCGCCTCTGGTGAGTCTTAAATAGACGAAACGAGCGTCAGGCTTAGCAAAATTTATTGCCTGGAACTTTGTTGTAATTTGTGTTTCTAACATCTGAGAGTAACCCCATTGTAAGTTAAAGTGGACAGCCCTTATTTTTGTGACATCTGAAAGTAACCCCACTGTGGTACGGTAAGTTATAGTGGACAGCCCTTATTATCCTGACATCTGAGAGTTATCCCACTTTGGTAAGGTAAGTTATAGTGGACAGCCCTTATTATCCTGACATCTGAGAGTTACCCCACTGTGGTAAGGTAAGTTATAGTGGATAGTCCTTATTATTCTGACATCTGAGAGTTACCCCACTGTGGTAAGGTAAGTTATAGTGGATAGTCCTTATTATTTTGACATCTGAAAGTTACCCCACTGTGGTAAGGTAAGTTATAGTGGATAGCCCTTATTATTCTGACATCTGAGAGTTACCCCACTGTGGTAAGGTAAGTTAGAGTGGATAGTCCTTATTATTCTGACATCTGAGAGTTACCCCACTGTGGTGTGGTAAGTTATAGTGGATAGTCCTTATTATTCTGACATCTGAAAGTTACCCCACTGTGGTTTGGTAAGTTATTGTGGATAACCCTTATTATTCTGACATCTGAGAGTTATCCAACTGTGGTAAGGTAAGTTATAGTGGACAGCCCTTATTTTTCTGACATCTGAGCGTTACTCCACTGTGGTAAGGTAAGTTAGAGTGGATAGTCCTTATTATTCTGACATCTGAGAGTTACCCCACTGTGGTAAGGTAAGTTATAGTGGATAGCCCATATTATTCTGACATCTGAGAGTTACCCCAATGTGGTAAGGTAAGTTATAGTAGATAGCCCTTATTATGCTGACATCTGAGAGTTACCCCACTGTGGTAAGGTAAGTTATAGTGGACAGTCCTTATTTTTCTGACATTTGAGAGTTACTCCACTGTGGTAAGGTAAGTTAGAGTGGATAGTCCTTATTATTCTGACATCTGAGAATTACCCCACTGTGGTAAGGTAAGTTATAGTGGATAGCCCTTATTATTCTGACATCTGAGAGTTACCCCACTGTGGTAAGGTAAGTTATAGTGGACAGCCCTTATTATTCTGACATCTGAGAGTTACTCCACTGTGGTAAGGTAAGTAATAGTGGAAAGCCCTTATTATTCTGACATCTGAGAGTTACTCCTCTGTGGTTAGGTAAGTTATAGTGGATAGCCCTTATTATTCTGACATCTGAGAGTTACCCCACTGTGGTAAGGTAAGTTATAGTGGACAGTCCTTATTATTTTGACATCTGAAAGTTACCCCACTGTGGTAAGGTAAGTTATAGTGAATAACCCTTATTACTGTGACATCTGAGAGTTACCCCACTGTGGTAAGGTAAGTTATAGTGGATAGCCCGTATTATTCTGACATCTGAGAGTTACCCCACTTTGGTAAGGTAAGTTATAGTGACAGTCCTTATTATTCTGACATCTGAGAGTTACCCCACTGTGGTAAGGTAAGTTATAGTGGACAGCCCTTATTATTCTGACATCTGAGAGTTACTCCACTGTGGTAAGGTAAGTAATAGTGGATAGCCCTTATTATTCTGACATCTGAGAGTTACCCCACTGTGGTAAGGTAAGTTATAGTGGACAGTCCTTATTATTTTGACATCTGAAAGTTACCCCACTGTGGTAAGGTAAGTTATAGTGAATAACCCTTATTATTCTGACATCTGAGAGTTACCCCACTGTGGTAAGGTAAGTTATAGTGGATAGCCCGTATTATTCTGACATCTGAGAGTTACCCCACTGTGGTAAGGTAAGTTATAGTGAATAACCCTTAATATGATTAAGGCCCTGCCTTTTTAGCGAGCATCGAAAATCTATATACCTTTTAAAAATAAATCCATGTGCTCGACCGGCTAAGTTTAACGTAAAGAGGGAACTTTTAAAGTAGCAAAGTCTGACCCCACCAAACTCAAATCATATGCACTTGAAAAAGTTGTTGTTAAAATATCTGGGATCGATAACTACTTATTAAAAATTCAATTATTTGTGCAAATAATAAATCCTGTAACATTCTGGGACGACATTAAGCGGGGACGAAAT
Organism: Arcuatula senhousia; assembly: GCA_963971305.1. Classification (NCBI taxonomy): domain Eukaryota; kingdom Metazoa; phylum Mollusca; class Bivalvia; order Mytilida; family Mytilidae; genus Arcuatula; species Arcuatula senhousia. Next base: position 57,391,949 of record OZ020310.1, read on the forward strand.
TATCCATTTTATGGATTACGTGACGTCATTTCCTTGTCAGAGTATTTCGCACTTCTTCAGCAGACCAAAACAACATTCAGATTCTGTCAGGTTTTGTGAGATTTTCTGAGTATCAGTGTTTTATTTGAAGCATTGGTAACAGATGATACATTAAGAAACCTGTCGGAAAGAACGGTAAAGTAAAAATATCATGCAGGATTGAGGAATGTGAGTGAAACCCCACAGGCACAGGATGGGACTCTTCTTTCATTTTCAGGTTAGAACCTTTTGTTTATTATTATGAGTAGGTTTTATTCAGTAAATTTATGTATTTCTTTATCTTATTTTATCTTACTTAGAATTAACAAACCTTGGTCAGTATCATGCATTTTGTATGACTAGTCATTGGAACGATGTTGCCAAAAGCTAGCTCGGTAATTTCCGGAAAATCGTTTTTCAGCGGAAAAGACCGAATGGTGTTTAAATAAAATTATGTGTGTAAAAATAAACAAGTGGATGAATGAGGGTTTTATCACTGTTTTTGAATTTCAATTTTTATATTTTTGCATAACAGATGATGATGTATTTTTTTATAAGCCCAGAGGGTTGATTGTTTTACTTGCTCCGTGCCTGTTATTTTTTTCACTCCGTAAAAGTAAACCTGTTCCGGTTTTATCGTCAGTATATTTCTGGCACATCTCAAAACATGCACAATGCCGTAAGGCTCGCATCTGCGATGCTCGCTATTATTCTGACATCTGAGAATTACCCCACTGTGGTAAGGCAAGTTATAGTGGACAGCCCTTATTATTCTGACATCTGAGAGTTACCCCACTGTGGTAAGGTAAGTTATAGTGGACAGCCCTTATTATTCTGACATCTGAGAGTTACTCCACTGTGGTAAGGTAAGTTATAGTTGATAGCCCTTATTATTCTGAGAACTGAGAGTTATCCCACTGTAATTTGTGAACCCACAAGAAACTCAAACTTGATCTGTAACTTATCATTGTTAACTCACATACCAAAAATCAGTTCATTATCTATAAGCATTTAGAAAAAAGCGGAAAACTGAAATTTTAGTGAATTTTCAAAGTTCAAAGGGCCATAACTCCCATAAAAATTTGTGGACCAGCACAACTGCACATGCATAAACAAAAATGTTCTATGCATAAAGCTTTTAATCTCTGAAGAGAGCAGACTTTTGACAGGTTTAAATGGAACTTGAAAGATAATGACATAATCTGTTTTTTCTACACCTTTTTAGGAAACAACAGTTTTTTTGGTTTTTTTTTTTGGGGGGGGGGCAATATAATTTATTTTTTCTTCCAATTGTTTGAATCAAATGTTGCAAAGGTGAATAATTATGCATAAATATAACCTTTTCATTGACACCCACTTGTATTGTGTAAGTCATTCAATTAAACTTTTGTTTTGATCTATTCCATCATCCGATTTGTAATATGATCTGAATTTCTTTAGAAATGTAGGATTTGGGTTAAACAATGCCATAGCTAGAGTTGGGGCAATGACAGCACCACAGCTTGTTTATGCAGTAAGTATACAGTACTCTCTTCATATAAGTAAAATAACAAGGAAAAAACATGTAGGTAAATTATTTTATTCAAGTTTCTAAATTTTTAGCCTTATTATATTTTTATTTTATTTTCAGATATATGCATATTGAATGACTCCTAACTAAACGCATTTTCTATTATTGAAAACAGCACATCTATATATGAAGTCCATCTTAATTCTAGTTAATTCTTGAACATTACCACTAAAAATACTGAAAACTTTTTTTTATATGTAACAGGTGAACAACAGACATAGTATACGTACCAATAGGAATATATGAATTTTGTAACTATTTATGAAGTGAATGTAGAGTTACTAAGTTGCATTTGACACCAGTAAAAATGTCATGCAAATGATTCAAACTTTATCTCTGAAGAGAACTGCTTCTATAAGATGACATGTTTTCAATACAATTCTGTTCACACACTGACCCTGACTTGTCTCTTCTTTGACTGGTACACCATATTCATTAAATATATTCTATACTTTCAGAGTAAACACATCCCTGGAGTTTCCTACCTCTTGTTAGGAGCTATGTTTCTATTATCATGTCTCTGTATACTGGTCATCCCAGAGACCAACAATAAGGCTTTGAAAGACAACATAGAAGATTGCTGAATGAAAGAAATTCAACATCTAACTGATGATCAGTTTCGTATCGAGAGTTTTTCTTAGTGGGATTTTTTAGACAAGAACTGAACTAAGGACAAAGCAAGCATGGTAGCAAACATGTTCCAGCTAGTCCCTTTTAATTTAAATAACAGAAATTACTGTGGTTTCATTATTATTCGTGGGATATCAATATTTTTAATTTTTGTGGGTGGCATTGACCCATGAAATTTGATACCCTACAAAAAAAATTTAATATTGGTCTGTATGGTGGAGACTTTATAACCACAAAGGATGGGTTGCGATAAGGCCATATTTTGGCCCATCTAGAGGCGAAAAATAAAAATTATTCCCAAACCTGTTACTTTATACCTTATTTTGTAGCCAAATGGTTGTACTGTTATGAAAGGATAGTATTACTCTTTCATACTTTTGCAAACACATAAGTTAAAAAATCGTGTTCAAAATTGACCAATTTGAATGAAAATTTCATCTTAATGTAAGGAATATTTCACAGTAGACCTTCGATACTTCAAATTTTGTGCAAATATACTTGACGACAGTGTTTGCCAACTCTATAACAGATTCCTGGTATATCAACATTACTCTGAACAACAGTTTTGAATTGAAAATATAATGACTAATCTTAAGAAAAACGAAGAAAACCCAGATATTTTGAATGTTTTGAAACTACTGACTACGAGGTTAAAAATTATTGTCTTTTTAATTTTTCAGTATGTCTAACACGCGAAAACAGCTTGAAACTTTCACCAAAAATATGTTTTCGTGATACAAGTTTTTGAACAAAATATGGAGCTGGTTCAGCGTGCAAGGCTATACTTCCTTGAAGGATATATATCACTCGATTTGACCACTTTTCCATAGGCACAATGTTAAAATCATTTGAGGTGGTTCATTTCAAGCACCATTTACCAAAAAGTACAATAAACTTTTATACTATAGATGATTATTTTCAACAAATATAAACATTTACCTTTCTAACAAGACATTTTGTTGTAGAATTTATCTAATTTTATTTTTGTGACTTTCATGGTGGGCTGAAAATGGGGTCTTATCGAAACCCATCCTTTAAGAATCCACTACTGATCATTTTGTAATCAACAACGAAAATTGGTACCCTTGAAAATAAATGAGTCCACAGTATAAGATCAAATGCATACATCATTAAAAGAAAAACATTTTTTTTATAAAATGCCACATCTTTTTTTTACCATCAATATAGAACAATCATAAAATTTTGAGCTCAACCATGAAAATTCTTCTTTACTAATTTTCTTTAATTTCTGACAAATTATTGAGAAAGTTTGGTGCATGTTAATTTTAAGAAAAAATCAAACCATGCATAGCGTTTGATCATTTTAATATGAATTATATAAACTTACACTAGCAAATAAACCATCAAGTTTAAAAACATGTATTTCTTATCCATTTTTTTAACAGAATGAAGAACATTCCAATTAATAAGTTATCTTCTTCATATAAATAAGACAAACCACATTAAAACAGCTTACATAGTTTACTCCTCAGAGTACAAGAACACTGTCTAATTTTTCTTCTGGTCATTTTAATGGTACACTCTCTAGCACTACTGATATAACAACATAATCATGTTTTATGGGTAACTTTTTGACCCTTTATCTCTCAAAGAGATTATTGTCACCATTATCTGTCTTTATAATAGTCATTAAAGTTGAGTCGGAGTAAAAGTTCTTGTAAATGTGGCTGGTATCCTCTGATTGATAACTTGTGCACAACTGAAAAATAGAAAATAATGAGAGGTGGAATAAGTGTACGCGACACAGCCCACAATTAAACGGCAATTTAGAAAAACCACAATGGACAACCGCCAGCAGCCTTCAACGAGGTCATTTGGCACTGCTCGCGGTTCTGCAATTGGCCCATGGTCTAAATAAAATGCATATAATTCAAATCCAGCCCTGAAATAGTTACAGATAGAAAACAATAAGAATTATGGGGTTCACATTTAATTGATAATTGGCACATTACGACTTGAGTTCATGTTGTTGGTTTGCTTTTCAGTTGTTTTTGTGTTTTGATGTTTTGTGTTTCTTCATGCTGTTCGGATTCCTGTTTACTGGTACCTCTTTGCTCTTTTTAACATTGTTGTTGGTTATTGATTTTTCAATGAACACAAGACAACCCATTTAAATCAGGAGCAAATAAAAAATCTTCCCTGCTCCCAATTTTACGAATTTGCCATAAATAAAAAAAACAATGAGCACAATTTAAAACCAGTCCTAAAATAAAAAAAAAATAAAAAAAACAGATTAACTGGTTTCCACTGAATCACTTTTTTGGAATGATATTGTTGGTGTAAACAGGTCTATATTGAATCACCTTTTTGGAATGATATTGTTAGTGTAAACAGGTCTACATTGAATCACTTTTTGGAATGATCATCATCTGATACCTACTTAAACCTTTAGAATTTGTTAATATTTAAAAACATTTTGATTGACAGATAAAAATTGCAAATGAATTTGAAAGCAGTTAAGTTTGTTCAATGTTTGATTTTTCTTTATATAACATTGTTACCCAAGATTTCCCGCTAATTACAATAGAATAGATACCTTTAAATAGAAATAAGGAATATTCTTTAAATGCTTTATACAATGCTACTAAATTTCTATAATTAGAATGAGTCATCTGATTGGTCTCCTTGTCAAAATACCACTCAGCATTAATCAGCTGGACACGGAACTTCAGAATGAGGCACAAAAGGTCGTTGATAATTTTCATGACTGGGGCAGCTTTCTCGTTCAACAAACACCTAAAAAAGGATATATAAATTTATAACCTGATTAAAGAAGATTTAATGTCACATACCTGCTTTACGTATGCACTGTGATATACATGTATATATAGACAAGAGTTAACACTAAAGTATGTCTCGCCTGCCGGCACCATCAGAAACAATTATTCTTTCTTACTTCCACTATATTTTGAATTTACATGGAATTTCAGTTTCTGAGATCAAAAGATGTTTATAGAACTTAAACATTGCAAATATATGCAATAAAAATAATCAAAGTCACTCAACCTGAAAATCAAGGTCAAGGTCAATAGATGGGGATGCAACTGTGCTAAGCTACTACTGGGGCATATGGATACCAAGTTTCATCAACCTAGGACCTATAGTTCTCGAGATATGGAGGTGCTCGCAAAACTTTTCCATTGCTATTATATGTATTGAAAATTGTCAAAGTCACTCAACCGAAAAATCAAGGTCAAGGTCAAAAGATGGGGATGCAACTGTGGTAAGCTACTACTGGGGCATATGCATACCAAGTTTCATCAACCTAGGACCTATAGTTCTTGAGATATGGAGGTGCTCGCAAAACTTTTCCATTGCTATTATATGTATTGAAAATTGTCAAAGTCACTCAACCGGAAAATCAAGGTCAAGGTCAAAAGATGGGGATGCAACTGTGCTAAGCTACTACTGGGGCATATGCATACCAAGTTTCATCAACCCAGGACCTATAGTTCTTGAGATATGGAGGTGCTCGCAAAACTTTTTCATTGCTATTATATGTATTGAAAATTGTCAAAGTCACTCAACCAGAAAATCAAGGTCAAGGTCAAAAGATGGGGATGCAACTGTGCTAAGCTACTACTGGGGCATATGCATACCAAGTTTCATCAACCCAGGACCTATAGTTGTTGAGATATGAAGGTGCTCATAAAACTTTTCCAAAAAGTTAACGCCGCCGTCGCCGCCGTCGTCACCGCCGCCGCCGGTAAAGTAACACCTATGTCCCGCTCTGCTTCGCAGGCGAGAAAAAACCGCACTGTAAGCTTGGGAATTTTTCTGTGGTAAATTTTACACATTTTAATTTGTACTCACAAAATGTTTAAAATTACCATAAAAACAAATCCTAATTGCTAAGTCAAGAAAATGTCTATAATTTCACACATATTATCATTTATTGTAATAATATTGGGTAATATTAAAACTACTAAGCAGTGATAATCAATCAAATATGTCAAAGAAGAAACGACTAGATAAGGTAAAGGCATTGTAACAGGGTTACTACCCTTCGTACATTAATGAGTAGGTTTATTTAGTTAATTAGTAGTGACCTATGGTCATGTTGAAGACTGCTTGCTGTTTTCCGTTGTGATTTTTTTAATTGCTGTTTGTTAATGTTTGTTGTGTCGCGTACACATCTTATTCCACATCTCAATATCGTCTATTAATAGCCAGCATTTACTGTTAAGCTAGTGAAGTACTTCAGCTCAGTGGTAAAGCGTCTGACTACGAACCTATATGTCTATTTTGTGAAGTAATTTATGCTCTCCTGTTACATTGGCGCCCAACAAAAAACCCACAGGGGTAAGAAGGTTCCTAGCCAGGGTTGTGTTGTGTTAAGAGTCGTTCATTGAGGTATGATGACTCTTGAGGAGGGGGGAGTGTAACAATTTTTTTCCCCTTCATTCATTAATTAGTAGGTTTAATAGCCAGTATTTACTGTTGAGCTAGGGAAGTACTTCTTTAGCTCAGTGGTAGAGCGTCTGAATACGAACCTTGAGGTCCCGGGTTTGGATCCCGGTCAGGACATGTCGATTTTGTGAAGTATATCATGCTCGCCAGTAACATTAGCGCCCAACTAAAAAACTCACAGTGGCTCCTAGCCAGGGTTGTTTTGTGTTAAGAGTCATACATTGTGTCATACATAAGAGTCATTCACCTGTAGTTGTGGTAGTCTGAGTGTGTGTTGATGTTTAACGCCCTTTATCGATGCACCTTGGCCATATAGGGCGGTCAATTTTAATGAAGGAGGAAACTGGAGGACCCGGAGGAAACCATTGACCATGGGCAGGTAACTGACAAACCTATTTAATCACATACAGTTAGGAAAGTCCCTTTTTTGTTAAATACAAACGGGACTTGAACACCAGCTGAGAGGTGATGGGCAAGTGATCAATAGTGTGGTATTTAAACCAGCGCCTTAGACCACTCGTCCACCCTGGTCCCCGGTAGTCTGAGTGAGTAAACCCCCTGATTTTAAAGGTAAAGGTAAGATTTATTTAACATTGATGAGTACACATCAGTGATGTACACATTTAAACCATTAACATAAGCTTTTCATCGATGGCAAGATTAATGACCATTTAGGTTATATGAGACCGTTGCATGGTTGCAAGGCTTGTGTTGGAGGAAACCCTGATATTCCAAGATGGAAACCCACCAGCAATGGTAGATGCCTGGAGACCTTGACATGTAGGTCTCAAACCCATAGAGGCTCCAACCTGTGATTTAAAGTCGGTGCCTAAAAACTCATTCACCTTGCTACCAAATAGCTTTTTAAACAGTTCACCAGAATATCTTTTAATTTAACATTTTCTTGCTCACCTGAATATTGTTTTGTTGAGGTATTCTGAGTGTATCTCACCTGAATGTTGTTTTGTTGAGGTATTCTGAGTGTATCTCACCTGAATATTGTTTTTGTTGAGGTATTCTGAGTGTATCTCACCTGAATATTGTTTTGTTGAGGTATTCTGAGTGTAGCTCACCTGAATATTGTTTTGTTGAGGTATTCTGAGTGTAGCTCACCTGAATATTGTTTTGTTGAGGTATTCTGAGTGTAGCTCACCTGAATATTGTTTTGTTGAGGTATTCTGAGTGTATCCTGTGCAGATCATCAAGGTCTCCGACATCACTATTCAGAGAATTTGTAAACTCCTGCCAAGATACATGGATGATCTGATTGGCTACATAACCCTGCATCACCTTCACAAAATGCTGCATTTCTTGCCTGTAATACAAAGAGGATAAAGTACTGTGGTTTCATTATTACTCATGGGGTAAAAAATTTCGTGGTTTTTGTGGGTGGCCTTTACCCACCAAAAATTGAAGCCCAACGAAAAGAAAATTTATCATCTACAAAAAATGTATCTGTATGCTGCAGTCTTCAAAACCACAAATTTAAGAATATGAATTGATCCTTTTTTAGCAAACAACTAAAATTGATGCAAATGAATATTAATGAATCCATTGTATGATTGTAATATAATAATTTTTTAATCAGATTAAGTTAATTTTTACTTAAGTGTTTTTTATGCAATTGCAAAAAGTCACATGCTTCAGCTTTGGGAGCTGATAATCATCATTACATAACTAAGGTACACAGCTTTGATATTGAAGTAAGTGTTGGAAATGCCCCTGCTTAGACCACAAAAGTCTAAAAAAAAATCGGTTTTACTTTCCAGCTACCATCTGAATTACAAATGTCTCGCCTTCCATGACTATTGTTGCAGGAGATACAAATATTAATAATTACCAATTTATTTACTAATACAAGAACAGATTCAAGGTCCCCTGGCTGTTGAGTGGGAAAAATCAAAGTGGGCGAGTCAAACAGGACATAGAGGAGCGACAGATCTGAAAATGGTTCCATCAATATGGGACCCCTACCTGAAGCTGCATACCAAATATCAAAAGCCTATGTTCAAAAGTTGCTGAGAAAATTGTTACCAAAAAGTGTGAAGGATGGGCAAAACAGACTGGCATTTCTATGTCCCTGCGACAGGGGACAGAAATGGGTCATATTCTCATATAGCAATTCAATGTCAAATATTTATGTGTATGATCTTTTCCATAAATTACTGTTTAAAAGTACATAAATTAACTAGGTATATAAATGTTTCTGACCTGATGTCACCAGTAATGACAGAATAACATACATACCTGAACAACTGAAGTTGTCTGAACTGGAAGCTGTTCCCTGCTTTGTGGATCACAGCTGAAACATATTAAATACATTCAGTTATTCTTACTCAAACTAAAGGGGTGGAAACATGGATCTCTTCCTCTAATTACCCCCCCCCCCCCTCGTTTTCATTACTCTTTTTTCTGGGTGCACTCTGCTCCCTTAATTCCTGATTCATTTCCCCTTCACACCCAAACAAAACCTATGTAGAAAAAGATTATAATTTAAGCACATTTACAGATAATAATATGTGCATGACATAATAAACATTTAAGATGTACTGGTCAGATAGATCTTAGCTTCTTTTTATAAATTGCCATGGTGCCAATTATTATGCTTTTTCCCCTTAAAATTGTCATGGTATGGCTAATTTTTAAGACCATTTATTTCATATTGGAGATGTTACTGTCCAAATAACATCTGTCACAATAAATTTTGAAATCAGACAATCCGATCAACAATTCCCCCTCCTTTTTAAAAAATCTCTGTCTCAATCACCCAGATGCTTATAGATGAGAAGAGTCTGTGATAGCTTTTTTACTTATTTTGTTAGGTGTGTGTTTGGAGTACTTTCAGGCTTTATCATAATGTTCAACGAATATCAATCAACCGTAGGTTCAGAACTTTGTCCCTATGGTTCAGTGTATTTATGCAAATACAATACCGAGATAACTTCTCAAATCCATGTGAGCTGTTCCCTAATGACTAAATATTTCTTATTTATAATAAGACATTTTAGTGATTTTGTAAATAAAAAAAAAGTTTTATCATTAAATTTTACTTTCAGTTGTCTTCCTGGTTTTTGAAAGTCAAAAATAGGGACATTCTTGATTACATAACCATGCATGTACATTCTGATTCTTGATTTCACAGAACCAGATATCAAAAACCAAGGATGGACAAATGAAACATGGAGTTTTCAAAGTCGGTTCAATTAAGATTGAAATGAATCTTGTATGCTAAACCTGTCATATACACACAAGGTCAAGGTTAAAAGGTATAACAATCATAACCTAGCAGTAACAAGAAATCAATAGGTGTTTTCCCAGACTCACTATCTTGGTGGTATGAGTTTGGGTCCTAGAGTAATTTTTGTTAAAAAACTTATATCATTGACTTCCCACCCCTTTTTAACCTGTACCAGACATCCTGTAGAACATGACACCTCTTCCACTCTAATGAATTATCTCCCTTTACTAACTAATATTTTTGACTTACCTCCCCTTTGTAGCCTGTACCAGATATCCTGTAGAACCCAGACACCCCCTCCTAACTAGAGACTTATCTCCCTTTACTTACTAATATTATTTGACTTACCTCCCTTATAAGCCTGTACCAGACATCCTGTAGGACCCAGACACCCCCTCCTCACTAGTGACTTATCTCCCTTTATTTACTAATATTTTTACTTACCTCCCCTTTTTAGCCTGTACCAGACATCCTGTAGAACCCACACACCGCCTCCTCCCTAGTGACTTATCTCCCTTTACTAACTTATATATATTTGACTTATTTACTAACTAATATATTTGACTTACCTCCCCTTTTTAGCCTGTACCAGACATCCTGTAGGACCCAGACACCCCTCCTCCCTAGTGACTTATCTCCCTTTACTAACTAATATATTTGACTTACCTCCCCTTTTTAGCCTGTACCAGACATCCTGTAGAACCCAGACACTCCTCCTCCCTAGTGACTTATCTCCCTTTACTAACTAATATATTTGACTTACCTCCCCTTTTTAGCCTGTACCAGACATCCTGTAGAACCCATACACCCCCTCCTAACTAGTGACTTATCTCCCTTTACTTACTAATATTTTTGACTTGCCTCCCCTAATTAGCCTGTATCAGACATCCTGTAGAACCCACACACCCCATCGTCTCTAGTGACTTATCTCCCTTTACTAACTAATATATTTGACTTACCACCCCTTTTTAACCTGTACCAGACATCTTGTAGGACCCAGACAATCCTTTTGAGATTCAACATGAAGGAGAAAACTTTACTGTATTTATTAATCATGGTGTCAGTGATCACAATGTTCAGAGGCCACTCAACCTGAAAAATAAAAGTCGAAAAATGAACACATACATATTACAATTCTTTTTTATAGAAAGGAAATTAAAACAAAGGTAAAATAAAGATTGCTCTTTTCTGGGATTTTCAAAGATCCAAAACTCTCACAAAAATGTTGAGGGTTACATATGGTGTACTTCCTAACAACAAGGGTTTGTTCCTTGTAAATTCTGTAGTTTCAGAAAGTTTGTATGAAAAACTTTGCGGTCAACAAAACAATACAATGTACATCTCTGACAAAATGTGGGAAGACATAATTGATTCACTATTCATGACTAAGGCACTAACCTTATAACGAAGCTCTAGACAATCCAATGTATTATGAGCAGTCTGTTGTAAAACTTCTGGAGCAAACTTTATAGCAAAGCTAAGGTGGTCGGCATACTTGTCATCGGCATGCATGGACGAGCGTAGGGACTTTGTCAAAATACCATTCAGAAATAAAGGATTCAACATCTCTCTTGGCTTAGGGTTAGTAGAAAGCTGAAAAGAAATGTCAAAATGTTACAAATGTATTGCCTTTTTGGACCTTCTGATATATATGTACATGTAAATACCCCATCTGGTCACAGAGAGGTATGATAAAATTATAATATCCATTGTACATATGTAGCATAAAACATATTACTTTTCTCTATGTCCAGGCTCCCATTCACATATGTTTTGAGGCATCTTGATTCATTATAATATTGCAATTATACTTTTGTACAATTTTATATGCTGTGCAATAATCATTGTGAAGATCCTGTCTGTTGAATGACCTTTATTTGTAATAGATTATGTCTTATGATACTTCTTTGCTTCTTCATTAATACAGCTTGCTGTTCTTTCTACCTGTCTTAAAGCCCCATACCTTTTCAAATAGATGATCACTCAGTATCTGTGAGAAATCCCCATCTCCCATGAACAGGTATCTCCTGAGGGCCTGGAAGTGTTCCTCAATATGAAGCTCTGCCATGAAGTAATCTATTACACTCTTGTTAACCAGAGAGGCTCTGAAATAATACAATAGGATGGAAAAGTATTCTTACGAGGAACTCAACTATTATATTATTTACTATTACTGCTTGTGCACAGTTTTGGCCTCATGTTATTCAGGATGTTAATGCAGGACTTTATTTAAATGATAAGTACTGTTTTGTCTTCATAATAAAAAGCATTCTACTTAATATGGGATTTCTTTTATATCCTATTGGACAGTCAGTTATGATATTATTTTTATTCTTTTGCTTTCTAAGCATTTTTCAAAGTTAAAATGAAGCAAGTATAAAATTCAACACATTTTACATGAATGTTCCAATGCTAGATTAAAACCCACAAGCTTTTCTCACTACAGTCCACATATTTAACTTTAGTTGTTTCCATCTGTTAGTGAGGATACTTTGAGACAAAAGAATTTAAGATCAATAAGGCATCAAATGGTTTTGGAGTATATGCATTCATGAACAAGAATATGTCTAAAAGACATTATGCCCCATCTCAAAACATTTGGGACAGACAGACAAACAGACATGAAAACATACTATATTAGATACTGCATACAAAATGTGGATAGACAAACAGACAAAGAGTAACATTAGGGCTTCAGAATCAAAATGGGGGACCATCAAAACAGGATGTAAACACTATTAACAATCCTTAAAAGGTCTACTTACTGTGCTAGTAAGGGCCTGGTAACAGAATGTTTCAGTAACTCTGGTAGTGGCATGTATCTGAAGACATACACATCAGATCTGAGTAACAGACCCTAATATCGGCCATCATACCCTGTCAAATCTACTTACTGTGCTCTAGTGACAGAATGTTTCAGTAACTCTGGTAGTGGCATGTAACATCAGATCGGACAGCCCCCCCCCCACCCCCCAACTCCACCTTACATTGTAAGGTCTACTTACTGGGCCAGCAGTGGTCTGGTGACAGAATGTTTCAGTAATTCTGGTAGTGGCATGTATCTGAAGACATCCACATCAGATCGTACAGTCCCCACCCCACCCCCACCTTACATAGTAAGGTCTACTTACTGGGCCAGCAGTGGTCTGGTGACAGAATGTTTCAGTAATTCTGGTAGTGGCATGTATCTGAAGACATCCACATCAGATCGGAGAGATAGACCATAATCACCAAGTCCCCCATAGACTGTTGTAAAGGCAAGTAGATCTGCAACTGGCTCATGCTCTGTAATAAAAAGTTACAGAAACATTAAAAATTTTGACCAATTCTACCTTTGACAAAGTTTAAGACGAAATGGTTAGTTATTGCTTTGATTAGTGTTTGGCTGGTTGATGTACTGAGATGATCACCTTAGCATCCCTAATATGTCTTCACAAACCTGTTGTGCTTTGTGTAACTACTGCACCCAAAGATTGCAATGGAAGATGGAGGTTTGTCACGCCTTAAAACCTGGTTTAACTCACCATTTCTTTTGAAATGCCTGTACTAGTCAGGACGATTGCGATCTTCAATTTTTCTGGTACTATGTCTTCTTTGTTTTGTCTTGTCTTATGGACATTTTGAGATTGATTCTCCAAGTTCGTTAATTTTGTTTTTACCTTTATTTACAACCTGCTAATGAATATTAAAGTTTGTAATGTGATTCGTTACCGCTGAATGCAATCACCTGACTAGGACTTAGATAAGAAAAAAATAATTCATGGTAAGATTTTGACAGGTTTTACTGTATATCAGCAACTCATTAAAAACCTTAAACAAGAGTTAACACTTAAGTATGTCTCGCCTGCCGGCACCATTAGAAACAATTATTCTTTCTTACTTCCACTATACTTTGAATTTACATGGATTTGGAATTCATTTTCTGAGATCAAAAGATTTTTATACATTATAGAACTTAAACATTGCAAATATATGCAATAAAAATAATCAAAGTCACAAAACCAGAAAATCAAGGTCAAGGTCAAAAGATGGGGATGCAACTGGGCTACGCTACTACTTGGGCATATGCATACCAAGTTTCATCAACCTAGGACCTATAGTTCTTGAGATATGGAGGTGCTCTCAAAACTTTTCCATTGCTATTATATGTATTGGAAATTGTCAAAGTCACTCAACCGGAAAATCCAGGTCAAGGTCAAAAGATGGGGATGCAACTGTGCTAAGCTACTACCGGGGCATATGCATACCAACTTTTCCAAAAAGTTAACACCACAGTCACCGCCGTCGCCTGTAAAGTAACACCTTTGTCCCGCTCTGCTTCGCAGGCGAGACAAAAACAATGGTAACATAATGCTAGTGAAAAAGACAGCTGTGGGATTAAAAATGTGATCATTATAGAAACATGAGAAAGTTGTTAAATCTGTAAAATTATAATATGTTGAAATGATTAGATGAAATTCTAAATCCAGTTAGGTTTATCTGAGCCATGATTTTCTTTACTTTAAAACTTCTTTTGTGATCACTCTTATTCCCTAAGTTTTAAAGACAATGAATACAACTTACCAAGATGATCAAATTTATCTTCATAAGAAAACTTTTCAAAAGTTTGAACTTCAGTAAATATCACAGTAGGTCTGGCATCTAAAAATAGAAAGATGGTGGTGTTATTATTTAAATTAATGACGCTTTACACAACTAGTTAAATGCAGCTGTCAGTTTTTTGTTTTGTTTTTTATTTTCTTCTTGAATTTGTCAGCAAAAAAAAGCCACTCTCATGACTCTACAGATATCTTTATGGAAGTCTTGAAAAACCTCATGTCAATGTTTGGATGTTTTTTTGTTCCAATGTCTTGATTTAAAAAATCTGTCAAGGTAAACAATGGCTGCAATCGTAAAACAGGAATAATGTGAGCGACAGACTTGAAATTGAATCCCGCATTATGGGACCCAAACTCAATGCTGTATATCAAATATCAAATGGATGCAACAAGTGGTTGCTGAGAAAACTGCTACAAAAATATTTTCCTCGCCAGCTTGGCATTCATCATTTTTTAACCGGGATTTTTCACTCATCAAATTCCACATAATAAAACTAAAAAGGTATTTTTCTATATCAGTCACCCTCTCTTCAATGTCATTTTGTCATTTACTTATGAACCAAATCATTACCAGTTTCATCTTTTGCCTCTGTATCCCTGCTTCCATAGAGCAATCTCTGGACAGTGGAGTCCGAGGAATGACCATAAACATTTATCGATCTAAACTTATCAAGTCTTAGCTGGTCATGGTCTATATATTCTGATTCTTTAGAAGCCCACATCTCCTCCGATTTCTTAATCCGTAATCTTTTTATAACCGACGGTTCTGATTCTTTGGAAGCATACATTTGCTTGTTCATTCTTATTTTTGGCTTGATGCCAAAATCTCGCAGTTCAGATTCTAGCGAGGCATAGTACTGTTGCGATCGTTTAAGTTTGGGAACTGCAAGATCCACAGGACCAATTTTTGTCAATTGAGAAGGATGACCAAAAACACTTGGCTTTTTAATCTTCCAAACCAAAGATTCTGTTTCTTTATTAGAGTCCATATCTTTGAAACGTTTTAACTTTGGGAAACTGACTTCCTGGACTTGTGTGGACTCAGTCGATGCTGACATCCCCGATTTTGACTTGATGTGTGGACGGAATTTGTCATCATTTGATTCGGTTTGTTTTGTAGAATGCATATCACCACTCAGTTTAATATGTCTTTTGTATTGGTCCTCAGAAGTTTCTTGCGTAGCATGTTTATCACCAACTGTTTTTACAGAGAATTTTTCCTTTTGCTCTGTCTCAGTTTCTTTGGATGAGTGAGCATGTTTGAAGGTCTGTATGCCTTTTCTTACTTCATCTTCCTCAGTTTCTGCCGTTGCATGAAGTGAATCGCTGATTTTAATGCCTGTTTTAACCCTGGGAGATGGAAGTCTTTTTGTCCTAGGGGTTGAAGGTTTCCCTGCTGTTAACTGCTTATCTGGAGAAGTGGGTTGATCTGGACCTTGGAAAACTTCTTCATAATTGCTGCAAAATAAATTATTTGCCTTAGTAAATGCCTTGCAACATTACTAATCATGTAGTTTAAAAAAATAAATAATACTAAAATGGGAACATTTACTATAATTCAAGTCATCCTATGTTTATAACTAATTTACTGAATCATTATTCTCAGATTTCAATTTCATGACTTTTATTGATAAGGGCTATTCCAAAAAAAAATATATCCCAGGGTCAGAACGCACTTGAATTACAATTCTGTTGGTGGGGGGTCAGAATACAATGCATTGCAATACATATAATAAAATGTATTGGTGGTACCCCTATATTTGATGCATGTTTTGCCCCCAGGAGATATTTTTTCTGGAATAGCCCTAAAGCAATACATGTATTATTTTTTTTCCTTTCCATAGTATAGTCACCCCTAAAACGTCAAAGATCTTGGAGTATTATATCAGAGTTTTAAAGTACACAATAAAGCCACCTCTATAAAGCAGCCATTAAGGAGACCAAACTTTAAGTTCTTAAGTACCACTTTTTATAAGAATCATGCAAAGAGCAATGCCTACATCAATTTATTTTTGATGTGTTACTCCTAATTGCACCCTGCTTTGATCTTTTGTGCTTTTTTTCCAAACTAGCCCTGGTCCTGAGAGAAAAAAAAATTTAAAGAATGCATTAGAAAAATGTAAGAAAGGGAGATAACTTTTAAAATTGTCAATAATTTCAATAGAAACCATTGTAACACAAGAGTTAACACTAAAGTATGTCTCGCCTGCCGGCACCATCAGAAACAATTATTCTTTCTTACTTCCACTATATTTTGAATTTACATGGATTTTCAGTTTCTGAGATAAAAAGATGTTTATAGAACTTAAACATTGCAAATATATGCAATAAAAATAATCAAAGTCACTAAACCGGAAAATCAAGGTCAAGGTCAAAAGATGGGGATGCAACTGTGCTAAGCTACTACTGGGGCATATGCATACCAAGTTTCATCAACCTAGGACCTATAGTTCTTGAGATATGGAGGTGCTCTCAAAACTTTTCCATTGCTATTATATGTATTGAAAATTGTCAAAGTCACTCAACCGGAAAATCAAGGTCAAGATCAAAAGATGGGGATGCAACTGTGCTAAGCTACTACTGGGGCATATGCATACCAAGTTTCATCAACCTAGGACCTATAGTTCTTGAGATATGGAGGTGCTCGCAAAACTTTTCCATTGCTATTATATGTATTGAAAATTGTCAAAGTCACTCAACCGGAAAATCAAGGTCAATGTCAAAAGATGGGGATGCAACTGTGCTAAGCTACTACTGGGGCATATGCATACCAAGTTTCATCAACCTAGGACCTATAGTTCTTGAGATATGGAGGTGCTCACAAAACTTTTCCATTGCTATTATATGTATTGAAAATTGTCAAAGTCACTCAACCGGAAAATCAAGGTCAAGGTCAAAAGATGGGGATGTAACTGTGCTAAGCTACTACTGGGGCATATGCATACCAAGTTTCATCAACCTAGGACTTATAGTTCTTGAGATATGGAGCTGCTCATAAAACTTTTCCAAAAACTTAACGCCGCCGTCGCCGCCGCCGCCGGTAAAGTAACACCTATGTCCCGCTCTGCTTCGCAGGCGAGACAAAAATGGCAAGATTTCTCCCAGGACAAGGCAGTTATGAGCAAATTGTAATTTATTTCTTATTTCATATACTTTGAACTATCTTTGGTTAAAAATAAACCACTGTAGCTAGTCCATCAGCCAGGTCCGGAAAAAATAATTTGAGTGGATACCCCTGTAGACCGATTTTTTATTGCAGAAATCAAAAGACAAACATGTGAACTTTATTTTGCAACTTGTTATACTTTGCAAAAAGATGTGGAAACTGGTATAACAGAGGCCCCTTTAGGGGTACTATAAACTGTCAAAAAATTTCAACCCTTATAAAACATTCTATTATACTAAGTCTACTACAATATTATTGAAAAGAAAACTTTTAACATATTAAATGTTGTCTAGACAACCAACGACAGACAAAAGTTTGTTAAAATTTTCACTCAAAGAAGTCTTAAAGGGAGATAATACAAGGAATGACTAAAATGAGGTTTTTTTTTCATTTTCTGTTTTTATTTCCTAAAAAAATAGGATAGCTAGGTGGAATATTTTGTGGAAAGAATCTACCTACAACATAACAAATTAAATAAAACAATTCCATTAAAATATTTGTGGTACCGGTTGAAAAGTTTAAGTATTTATGAATGTAGTCTCAGTCACCTGAAATCTATTTTTTTTTCATGTGTAAATACAAATGATCAACATAATGTGTTTCATTATATTTTTTTTTCAATTTTAGTTTATATATTTGACCTTTTTGAAACTATAGTATCAGAATATAAGAACTTTAGTCTTAATTGTCGTTTAAAAGTTGCCATAATTACACGTACATGTGCATTTGGGATCATTTTGCAAGGCAGCATCCAACATGTATACAATAATGGCGCTGCATGTTTGACCGTTTGTTGCACTTAGTTACAAAAGGGATACAAAGTAACTGTTATCGAGGAAATATGCCAGCCAATTAATAAAGTTTCTATATGGATCTTTTTTTTTCAATTTATTTTACGCTTTGTTTATGATTGTTTTGCCTTTTGAAATTACTACTAGTATATTTGTAAATACTTTGAAGACCCATATTTAACTTCTTCATTGTTGGCAGTTATTTCCTGTACCGTCTTCTAAAGAATCTAGATTTTAACGAAATTCAAAGCAATAAGCTTAGTTCTAAAACAACAAAAAGGAAACTCTCATTACAATCGTAACTAAATATATTTTGAAAAACAGGCCTTTTTATTGTGAATTTTTTTATGCTGCTGAGCAATGTTGTAGAGTTTGGTCAATTTTTCCCAGAAAGAAGTTAACTAAACGAAGTTGAAATCACCAAACAATTGAAGTTAGTGATTGTGCTAACCGACGAATGAATTGAAAGAAGCAAACAGGCACAAATAGGGCATTCGAGTGTCAAAAGTCGGAAAGGGCAACAACAAAACCGGTAAACATGAACAAGAACAGCACGAAGAAACACAAAACACAAAATCAACTGAACGGAAATCAACAACGCCAACTCAAGTCGTAACAAGATGTACTCAGGTGCTCCGAAAGAGTAAGCGGTTTTTGCCTGCTATAGCACATCCGTCGTGTTGCTAATTTTCAATTCAGTGTGTCAAATCTGGTCAAGGAAGACAAAACAAATTTCTAAGACAAACCATCATCTGCACTCATTTGAGAGATTGTCTACGAGCGCACAGTGTCTACTGTACAATTTCTTGAGTGAAGACAGCAACCGTGGAGCAACATAACCCTGTGTTAGCCATTTCTGTGTCAAACGTGACGCTCTGCCAAGGAATCGATGTAATTGCCGCAAGCTCTGGAGTAACGAATCAACTGTGATACGAACACTTCATAAGCCGCAGCGGACGGAATGTTGCTACCCAAAAAGGGAAAGTTGACGATTGGAAAGTCATCACGTTTGTCATATAGCTTTGTTGAAGTATTCCTTGAGAGTCAATTACGAGATGTAAATCTAAATATGAAGCAGACTTCCTAGAATCCATTGTGTCCCTTATCTCAGGTTCTTGAGGATATATGAGATGGAGAAAGTCACTAAATAGAGAATTGTTCAGTGAAAGGACATTATCAATACTTGTATAACGGAACGTGAGATAAAAAGAGAGAGCTAGTCTAGTTCTCCACGAGTACAATATGTCCCGTCTTATACTTCATTCAAAATTTCTAAAAAAAATCAAAGAAAACTACTTGTCCTGATTTTGTGTTAAAATGCGAATACTGTAATCTTACTATTTGTGTGGTTTTTAACTTTGCTGATTTCAGTGTTTCCCATTTTTCATGAAATAACATAAAAAAAAGAAATAATGGTACACTAATGATATAAGTTTCTGTATACCTAAAATGCTTGTATTCTTTGTGTGTCGCCAGTAACATTAGACAGAAGCGACATACATAGGCTCACTTTTTAATTGTTCGTCTTCTTAAATCGAGCGTCGCTCTGCAAAGTTATTAAGTATTCCGTCTCAATTTTTATGTAACTTAACTTTATATTTCTTAATAGAGTTAAGGAATTACTCAACTACTTCCTGTTAAAAAAATACTTTATAGACAAAAATACAAAATTCTGACATCGTTTGGGACAAAGTTACTGGCAAACGGATACGAACTTTCTATGGGAACAGACACCTCAAAGTTAAGAGCATATGCTGGTACATGAAGATCAACGTGCCCTTTGCAATGGAAAAAGCTTCAGCACCATTTTCTATTCATTTACAGCAGACCAGTGCCAGTATTGCCTGAGGAACTTTGGTGTGCTTTTGATTCTTAACAACAGCAATCGTCCGAAAAATCCTAATTGTTCGTCTGTGTATGTGGCGGAGTCTTTGGGAATGTTTAGGAATGAGATGACATTGCTGTTAAATCTTTAAAATGGAATGCAGTACATGTATATTGTAAAAACCCATCATCAATGAGGTCTTGTTTTCTTCTAGTACTCTTTTTTATGAGACAGACCATTACCACAAAAAGAGGGGGGTGGGTGGGTTTATTCCGATCAGACAATTATTTTTTTCATAAAGGTGTCTCTAGTCAAATTTTTGTTTTCATTATTAGCATTATTCTATATGGCAGAAATCCTTCTTCAAAATATTTTATCCTCTGTTACTTAAATATTTTTCATCAAAATTCAGATTTATAATATTATTATAGGAAAACACCAACCCCCTCATCCATTTTTTGATTTCATAACAATAGAATTGGAAAAAAAACTTAATTTACAAAACGACATCGTTACATTATTTTAAGGCGACAGCTCGATATAAATTGTCGCCAGAAATAAAGAATAGATAAGTTATAAGTAAAAAGTAATGTAAATATTTCATATAAGTTTAAATAAAGTCAAACGCACCTGACCTAAAGTAAAGTCTAACAGGCCAAAAACAAGAATATGTGATTAGTTGGTTATAACTTTGTTTTCAACAATGTAAAAAATCAACTTTTCTGTATTATAACTTCTTTTATGTTGGTACAAAAAAATACCATAGAAATGACTTAAAATCATAAAAAATATTGATTCTAAAAACAGAAAAAGTGACCTTCACATTTAATAATTTAAAAAATAAAACCATATCGGTCAAACCATTACAATCCGCACATGGACGTCAAAAATGAATTTTTTTGTAAAAAACTGTTTTTATCAAATCCTGGTGGTTTTAATATTTTTAATTGTGACCAATGTAATAAGGTGAATCTTGTTGAGTAAATTTTACCCGTGATACGTGCGAAGTCATAGGAAGTCATTCGCAAATTGTAAAAATAGGGAAATTTTGAACGTAATAATTAGTAGTTTTAAATCTAAAAAATATCTTTTTTAGACATTGTTATGATGCAAATTCTTTTCCTAAGTCAATAATCCCTATGCATACTATAGATTTATAAAACAGTAATTGAAGTTTTCAACCCCATGTTCAATTTATTGAAAATAAATGAATAACTACTTTTCAATTGCTCACCAGAGGGTCCAGAAAAATTATTTTTACGCTATTTTCCGCATATTTTATACAAGTATAACATTTGGAATTATGAAGCTTAGATCTAATACTAAATTTTTGTACCATAAAAAATCGGTCTACGGGGGTATCCACTCAACTTTTAAATATGACGTCCTTTCAGAGTTGGCTGATGGACTAAGCCTTTTTATCGATGAATCACTTTTCTTCAATTTTGCATGATTCTTAGGTGGACTACTACTTAATTGAAATATGCTCTGACTTGAAAATATTAACATTGAAAAAATTAAAGGTCAACAAATTAGATCAAGAGTTCGATGGATAGAAGAAGGGAAAAAAACTCGGCTTACTTCTTAGGTTTAGAAAAGACAAGACAATCGAAAAAGACTATCACTCAACTCTATGATGAGCATGGAGTTCTAACAAATAACCAGGATAAAATCTTGAACCTAGAAGTAAATTATTACCAAAAGTTATATTCAAGCACAAATCCATGCTCAAAAGATATTTAGTCATACTTAGAAAACATCAAAGAAAATAAGACTTTAAAAGATGAAGATAGCAAAGTATGTGAAGGTGTCTTATCACATGAAGAATGTAAAGACGCGATATTTAAAATGAAACTAAATCGTGCACCAGGATGTGATGGGTTGAATGTTGGATTTTACCAAAAATTTTGGGGAGAACTAGAAAACTTTATCGTCCCTGTGTTTAACTTCAGTTTTAAGAATGGTAATTTAACGAACACGCAAAAAATAGGACTTATATCTCTAATTTATAAGAAAAACGATCCCTACTGTCTTGATAATTATAGACCTATCACCCTCTTAAATTACGATGCTAAATTATTAGCTTATGCATTAGCACAGAGAATAAAACCCCTTTTACCTAAAATTGTACATGGTGACCAGAAAGGTTATATAAAAAATAGATATATAGGCTTTAACTCTAGACAAATACAGGATGTTATTGATTATTCAGAAAATTTTAAAGTAGATGGTGCAATTTTATTCCTAGACTTCTCAAAAGCCTTTGACTCTCTAGAATGGGAATTTATGATGCAAACCCTAGATAAATTTGGTTTCAAAGATAATTTTAAAAAATGGGTTAAGTTACTATACACAGATATAAAAGGGTGTATATGCAATAATGGTTGGGTGTCAAAAAAATTTATCATTGAACGTGGAATTCGTCAAGGATGCCCGTTATCTGCTCTTCTTTTTGTTCTAGCTGTAGAGATCATGGCAATAAAAATTAGAGGTAATAAAGAGTTGAAAGGTCTTGAAATTAAAATTGATGGAAAGACCAATACCTTAAAAATATGCCAACTAGCCGATGATACAACACTATTTATATGTTCAAAACGGGACATTAGCATCTCCATAAATTTAATTGAAACTTTTGGATCATTAAGTGGACTAATCCTCAATAGAAACAAAACTGATGGAATCTGGCTTGGGCAATTAAAACATTGTAAGGAAAAATTTGAAGATATCAATTGGTGTAATAAGCCAGTTAAAAGCCTTGGTGTATACTTTGGCTATAATATAAAAGAATGTCAAAAGCTTAATTTCGAACGACAAATGTTAAAATGTGAAAAAATTATTTCCAACTGGAATAAAAGAAATTTGAGCATCTTGGGTAGAGTAACAGTATATAAATCTCTGATACTTCCAAACCTAACATACCTAGCTTTCAACACAATAATTTCAAGTGATGATTTACAAAAGTTTAAAACATTAGTATATAGTTTCATATGGAATTCTAAACGAGACAGGGTTAAACGATTAGTCTTAGCTAAACCATATGAAGAGGGGGGCTTAAACATGATTGAAATTGACACTTACATACAATCTATACATATAAACTGGGTATCCAAATTATGTGATGGATCTCAGGACAATTGGAAAATTATTCCTGAATTTTATTTATATCAATTTGGAAAGGAATTCCCAATTTTCAAAATGAATTTAGGTACATATAATAATATTGAAAGAAGACTTTTTCATGGACTTCCAAATTTTTACCAAGAAATAATCAAATCATGGATTAAAGCCAAGGGAGGTGAAACAAAACAACCAATTACCTTTCTAGAGATAGGGAAACAGTACATATGGGGAAACCAATTTATTAAATTTAAAGGGAAATGTCTTTTTTTCAAAAATTGGATTAATAGCGGACTTAAATATATCAATGATATTTTGGATAATAATGGGCAAATTTCAGAGGAAATTATATTTGCCAATTTAAAAAATAAGCAAAATTGGATACAAGAATTTCAAACTTTAAAAAAATCTATTCCTGATACTTGGTTGACGATTCTAAAAACTGATACATCTAGCAAAACACAAGTAAATCTAAAGAATACTAAAAACTTGTACATCATGTACAATGTCCTAATAGATACCTCAATCAAAGTCAAAGAAATCTACCAACACTTAGTGACATACAAGAACAGATTTGAAACACCGAATGGTTTCTTAAGATGGAACAGATATTTCAGTACTTCCTTTAACTATTCAAAGACATTTAATTTTATTCATAAATGCCTAAAAGACAACCGTCATAAGATGTTTAAATGGAAACTTGTACACTTCATTTTACCCTGTAATGATTTGCTTTTCACATGGAAAATAAAAGAGAACAATTTATGCAATCACTGCAAAATAAAGGAGGACTATGAACATTATTTTCTCAAATGTTCCTATGTTAAAATTTTTCTTACTGTTATAGGCAACTTATTGTCAAATCTTGGGTTTTCAAATCATATTCTAAGTATGAAAAGTTTAATATTTGGTTATAAAGTCTCTGATTGTGCATACAATGATGTTAATGTGTTACTCACACTGATATTTTTTTTTCAATTTACAAAGCTTATTATGTATCTAAAGAAAAAACATTGTATATTGACATAACCAAAATATTTCAAAAAGAAGTTTCATGGTTTAACATTTTTACTAAAAATGATATTAATTTGTGTGTAAAGACAGAGATGTTTCTTAAAAATAGGGAACATTCAAATTTATAATTGAGTAAGCAAGTGCAAACCTCGTCTATCATGCATGTATGTATGTGTTTTGCATAATTTTTTTTTTATTTTTTTGGCTTGTGGATGATGCAAGTGTTTACCAGTGTTATCCAAAATGTATTATTTGAACATTTATCAAACCAACAAACATCCAAATCAGCGTTAGATTAACTGTTGTGACAAACACATGTATTTTTTCTCTACTTTCATTTTCATTTTAAAAA
The DNA here is from genome assembly GCA_963971305.1 of Arcuatula senhousia. Taxonomy (NCBI): domain Eukaryota; kingdom Metazoa; phylum Mollusca; class Bivalvia; order Mytilida; family Mytilidae; genus Arcuatula; species Arcuatula senhousia. The sequence continues at coordinate 57,416,699 of OZ020310.1, forward strand.
CCGGAAATTACCTACTTGTCCCATTATACAGATCTCCTTATCTGGAGAACCGCCGTTTTTGTAACACTGGTATACATGTCCGATATAATTATGCAGTAATTTAATTTCATATACTCTTTATAGTAGCTTATATGAATTAATTTATAATTTATTATTGATCAATTCCCTAGTTGATCAATAACTAACACCAAGGGAGTGTATAACGGAAGCTGTGCGCTATACACTATTTGTTAACAGCATGTGATAAATAAAGTGATATATTTGTTGTTAAAAAAAAAAAAAAAATTTTGTACCATAAAAAATCGGTCTACGAGGGTATCCACTCAACTTTTAAATATGACGTCTTTTCAGAGTTGGCTGATGGACTAAGCCTTTTTATCCATGAATCACTTTTTTTCAATTTTGCATGATTCTTAGGTGGACTACTACTTAATTGAAATATGCTCTGACTTACTCTCCTAGTTCTTTCTTTGCCCAGTCAGGCATCTGTACACTGGCCTTGCCTGACGCCCACCTGGGTGGGGCGTTCTCCTCAACTACTAAAGGTTTGTCTCTCCCAATCCCTCTGCTGGCCCAGGGAGGCAAGGCAACAGTGTCTGGAAAGTCCTCAGCTTTCTACAATACAGATAAAGAAATCAAAATAATAGAACCCAACTAATATTTACATTAAAAACTTTCACAATTTGTGTTTTTTATGAATACAAATTATTTGTGTGTGTGTGTGTTCTAGGATGGAGAAAACCACCCAGCTTGGGCAAGTAACTAGCAAACTGAATCCTGTGTTTTGTTAATTACAAGCAGGACTCGAACACCACCTTAGAGGTGATCGGCTTGTGAACAATATTGTGATATTCAAACCAGCACCTTAGACCACTCAGCCACCGAGGCCCCTCAAATATTTTGTATTCCAATGAAAAGTACAAAAACCATCTAATTCTGACTATGTACTTTCCCGGAACTTTCAGCACACATAAAGTTTCGTGATTTCACCTGCTGGTGAAAACTGCAAAAGTTTACATCACATGAAAATATATTGGTTTAAAGTAGTACAATAAAAAAGAATTTTATATAAAAAAACAAATTTTATACTTTTAAAATTTCACTTACAGTTATAGTTATCAAACTCAAACTTTTTTTGGACTAAAGAATCTGGTCAGTTTCAACAGTTTTCCACTTTATACTGGTTAAAATATTTTCAAAAATGTTAAATATTTTAAAAATGTAAAGAAGAGACTTGAAAACCTTTCAATTTTTAAGACAGGTTTTCATTTTATTCTGGGTGTCAATTCAGCAGTATCAACTTTCTTATCATAATCATACATGTACCATATTCTTATTTTGTGAATGATTGCTATTGTAATGCAAAATCACATTAAACAAGATTTTCTAAGGTAGTTTAAAATAACATTGTACTTCCTTGTTGGGAAATTTTAAAAACTTTTTGTGACAAAAATATTATCTCTGCCCATCTGTTTGCAATTCACATATTCATAGCATGGACGTTCACAAAGTGAAATCTGTGGCAAAACATATTTTTTGAATTAAGGTATATATCAAGTACCAACCTTTGGTTCAGGGTTAGCCTCCATTTCATTTGACCAATAGTAATCATCCTCCTGGAGGAAGTTGTACCGATCCTGATCGCGCTTGGCTCGTCTGATTCTCCATAACGCTTTCTGTTCCCTAAATGTTGCTTCTTCTGTCAACTTTCCATAATATTCTGTGATCTCTTCTCTAGAAATAGGATTATGATATTTGTGAAAGACAAATTCAATGAAACAAAATAAACTTATTTTGTGTTTGGAGTGCAGCACCTTTTATTGAGAACAACTATTCATTACGATTACTTTTTAATACTGACTGATACAACTTTGAATCTGTGAAAGAGCATACAATGATAATGTGAACTTAAATGCTAAACTGTTGACACATCTAGTTTCCCATATTTTGTATCTCTAGAATAGTGCCTATTAAAATAATAGATAAAGTATTCTGCACTTATAAAAAGAATAATTAAATTTCAGTCAATTTCAGTAATATCACCCAAAAAAAATAATTATACTAGATTTTATTTTTTATTTTTTTGAAAACTACTTTGTTTTCTATTGGTATGTTTGTGAACTATGTAGTTTTCTATTGGTATGTCTGTGAACTATGTAGTTTTCTATTGGTACAATGTATGTCTGTGAACTATGTAGTTTTCTATTGGTATGTCTGTGAACTATGTAGTTTTCTATTGGTATGTCTGTGAACTATGTAGTTCTGTGAACTATGTAGTTTTCTATTGGTATGTCTGTGAACTATGTAGTTTTCTATTGGTATGTTTTTGAACTATGTAGTTTCCTATTGGTATGTTTGTGAACTATGTAGTTTTCTATTGGTATGTTTGTGAACTATGTAGTTTTCTATTGGTATGTCTGTGAACTATGTAGTCTTCTATTGGTATGTTTGTGAACTATGTAGTCTTCTATTGGTATGTCTGTGAACTATGTAGTTTTCTATTTGTATGTCTGTGAACTATTTAGTTTTCTATTGGTATGTATGTGAACTATGTAGTTTTCTATTGGTATGTCTGTGAACTATTTAGTTTTTTATTGGTATGTCTGTGAACTATGTAGTTTTCTATTGGTATGTCTGTGAACTATGTAGTTTTCTATTGGTATGTCTATGAACTATGTAGTTTTCTATTGGTATGTCTGTGAACTATGTAGTTTTCTATTGGTATGTCTGTGAACTATGTAGTTTTCTATTGGTATGTCTGTGAACTATGTAGTTTTCTACTGGTATGTCTGTGAACTATGTAGTTTTCTATTGGTATGTCTGTGAACTATGTAGTTTTCTATTGGTATGTCTGTGAACTATGTAGTTCTGTGAACTATGTAGTTTTCTATTGGTATGTCTGTGAACTATGTAGTTTTCTATTGGTATGTCTGTGAACTATTTAGTTTTTTATTGGTATGTCTGTGAACCATGTAGTTTTCTATTGGTATGTCTGTGAACTATGTAGTTCTGTGAACTATGTAGTTTTCTATTGGTATGTCTGTGAACTACGTAGTTTTCTATTGGTATGTTTGTGAACTATGTAGTTTTCTATTGGTATGTTTGTGAACTATGTAGTTTTCTATTGGTATGTTTGTGAACTATGTAGTTTTCTATTGTTATGTCTGTGAACTATGTAGTCTTCTATTGGTATGTCTGTGAACTATGTAGTTTTCTATTGGTATGTCTGTGAACTATGTAGTTTTCTATTGGTATGTCTGTGAACTATGTAGTTTTCTATTGGTATGTCTGTGAACTATGTAGTTTTTTATTGGTATGTCTGTGAACTATGTAGTTTTCTATTGGTATGTCTGTGAACTATGTAGTTTTCTATTGGTATGTCTGTGAACTATGTAGTTTTCTATTGGTATGTCTGTGAACTATGTAGTTTTCTATTGGTATGTCTGTGAACTATGTAGTTTTCTATTGGTATGTTTGAGAACTATGTTGTTTTCTATTGGTATGTCTGTGAACTATGTAGTTTTCTATTGGTATGTCTGTGAACTATGTAGTTTTCTATTGGTATGTCTGTGAACTATGTAGTTTTCTACTGGTATGTCTGTGAACTATGTAGTTTTCAATTGGTATATTTGTGAGCTATGTAGTTTTCTATTGGTATGTCTGTGAACTATGTAGTTTTCTATTGGTATGTCTGTGAACTATGTAGTTTTCTATTGGTATGTCTGTGAACTATTTAGTTTTTTATTGGTATGTCTGTGAACTATGTAGTTTTCTATTGGTATATCTGTTAACTTTGTTCGTGATTTTATTATCATATGAAAAAATGAAAATATAACTGATCCTGTAATATCATTTCACTGCCTTCTTAGAAAAATCAATTCCATGTAAATATATTTAATATAATCTTTGACAAAACAATCTGTGATTTTCATTTGATTTTGTTTTTTTTGTGTATTTTCTGAACTGATTCTTATACTAAATTGCTAGCCATTGCAAGTTTACTCTATTTCTTACTTTGCCTTTCTCTCTAATTCTAACTCCTTCTCAGTGAGTGCTTCTTCCTGTCTGGTTACCATAGCGATGTATTGTTTATCAGCCTCCTTTTGGTTTACTTTCTCAGCTGCTCTTCTCTGGAAAAAAATGCATTTTTAAAAAGTTTTTAAAATTACTCTATCTTTCAATAAACATAATTCATTGGTTATATGAAGAAACAGTCAAAAGTCTCCTTAGCCACTGGCAGACTGGTGGAAATGCATATTTTTGGCTGCAATGTGTTGAACTTATAAAGATTAATAAAGGTACAAAATTTCCTGAAAATCCTACAAATGGTTTTTGAGAAATCAGCTTCAAAGCAAAAGTTCAGCTATGTTTGATGAATGGATCAAAAGAACATTTAAATAGCATCAAATAAAAACAAAGATGTAACTTTTATGCATTATGTTATGACTGTTTTTTATCAGTAATCAGCAGCTTTTTCCTTTGATCCCATCTGCCTGATATAAATAGGCATAATCGGTATCATATGCTGTATTATCCTGAGACTCCAATATCAGCCAGAGGGCTGTATTATCCCAAGACTCCAATATTAGCAAGAGGGCTGTAGGCTATAAAGGTAAGGGGTGTGATAAAGGGTAACCATGCAATATAGGGTATGTGATAAAAGTTAGGCTTAGAGACTTGTGATACAGGTAGAATCTATGTTGCTGTATCACATATGCAAAAAGGCTGTATTTTATACAAAATATATGATAAATTTTAGTATCATGGACAGTCCGTGATACAACAAAATATCAGGTGGGAGCACTTGATAATTGTGACGTCATATGATGAAATGTGACGTAATTTGTAAGTACCTGACATGAAGTCTGACAGGTTTGAAAGTAACTTAGGACATACAGTATGTACAGTTTATCATGCTGAACTACCCTGCCAAATTTCAAATCATTCTCAAGTATTTTATGCTACGAAAATTTGTAATGGGGGGACAGGTGGAGATTCAGAGGGGGGCGTGCGCCCCCTAACACTGGCAAAAATTATGTTTTTATCCATGAAATCCAAATAAAAACACTAAAAAAATTCGTGCCTCGCTCCGCTCGCCGGAATAAGGTTCACTCCCCCTGAACTAAAATCATGGATCCGCCCATGGGGAAGGACATGATTAAAACTGTATACCCCCTAGAATGTCACCCAGGGCATAAAAATACAAAAAATACATGTAAACAAACATATGTTTACCATACATGTACCTCTAAGTCTGATGTCATTTGATCTTTCAGGAAAGAAAACTGTTTTCTTTTCTTCTTGTCTATCTTTATCTTCTGTGCAAGAACTTTTTCTGAAGTAAAACAGGGGTGTAGATAATTAATAATATGTCCAAAAAGACATGAAAATACAAAAAATACATGTAAACAAAGACATCATCTCACAATCTGTCCTTTTTTAACAATCGGTGAACCACAAAGTTGATGCAAGAAGTATAATTCTATGGTGATTTAGGTTTGAGCTTGATTCATGTGTTTACTGTGGTTTCATTTTTATTTGTGGGTTAGTCTTGTCCAACAAAATTTGATACCTCCAAGAAAAGGAAATTTAACTTCAGAACCACAAATTTCAGAATCCACAAATAAAAGAATCTACAGTATTTATTTGCATGATGATTTTAAGGGCCTTTCCATTAAAATTTACAGGGGAGGGTGGGGCACACTTTGTTCAAGAACCAACCACCGAAACAAATCATCACACAACCATAACAAAATAAAATGCATTTTAAATAGATATATAAAGTGCCTTCAAGTATCACTATATATTTTTTCCTGGAATAGCCCTTATGAATTTAGAATATCAATCCTTGTAACTTGAGCTATTAACCTTGATATTCTCTGATCTCTCGTTCAGCGACCATCTTAACTTCATGTATCAGATCCTGTTTCGCTTGTTCAGCCCTGGCTTTCATCTCCTCTCTATAAAATATCAAAATTAAATCAATTTTAAACAAGAGCAGAATTTATCAACATATCCAGGTTTCTATACTATGAGCAATGTATCAGATATTTATGCAAATGTGTCAACATGTGCAAATTTAAATTTCATCTTCAATTTTGAGGTCATGCAGAATAAAGCTTGCGTTCGACATTCAAGCCCAGGAAGTCTCAGGTAGGAAAATGTCAAGAACAACCTGGGTAATGACGTAGTTATATAATAATGTAGCCTAGGTTGTACCAATGTACACTTTTATTTGTTTACTAAGATCATTGACCCATACAAAACAGAGGCCACCCGCATTCTGTTTTCTATTTCAAGCCGGGAAAAAATAATCTAACCAGGCTGCCTAAGAAGGGAATGTCGAACGTACCCAGAGATGTCTTTTTAATCATTATGCCAAAAAATATTACCCCACTGTTTTCTTACTACCTACACCAAAAACTTTTTTATGGATATAAAAATATTCCAACTATAGTTTGATTGAAACTAATCAGAAACACTTGATATTCTCTGATGTTGTTTGCATTAAAATGAAGTAAAACAGAATTCATGTATATGAACAACTGTGACCTCATAGTCAACTTTTTGTGAAATCACATATATTATAACAGTATTAAGACAGCACTAAACATTTTTTATTTTGATTTTTGGCAAATTTTGTCCATTTTTGGACCTTTTTCTCTAAAATGTGAGCATATCTTATCAAAATGAATAAAAATTAAAAATAAAATTTGCCCACCCGCCCATATTTTCAAGACATTTGTATGAGTGTTTAGAAATTATTTTATTATGGCCTTAAATGTTCATCTCCCTACCTTGGATGAGTGAGTTGAGCGGCTATCTGTCTCATTTCCCTACCTTGTATGAGAAAGTTGAGCTGCTATCTGTCTCATTTCCCTACCTTGTATAAGTGAGTTGAGCTGCTATCTGTCTCATTTCCCTACCTTGTATGAGTGAGTTGAGCTGCTATCTGTCTCATCTCCCTACCTTGTATAAGTGAGTTGAGCTGCTATCTGTCTCATTTCCCTACCTTGTATGAGTGAGTTGTGCTGCTATCTGTCTCGTCTCCCTACCTTGTATGAGTGAGTTGAGCTGCTATCTGTCTCATCTCCCTACCTTGTATGAGTGAGTTGAGCTGCTATCTGTCTCATCTTCCTACCTTGTATGAGTGAGTTGAGCTGCTATCTGTATCCTTTCCCTACCTTGTATGAGTGAGTTAAGCTGTTATCTGTCTCATTTCCTTACCTTGTATGAGTGAGTTGAGCTGCTATCTGTCTCATCTCCCTACCTTGTATGAGTGAGTTGAGCTGCTATCTGTCTCATTTCCCTACCTTGTATGAGTGAGTTGAGCTGCTATCTGTCCCATCTCCCTACCTTGTATAAGTGAGTTGAGCTACTATCTGTCACATTTCCTTACCTTGTATGAGTGAGTTGAGCTGCTATCTGTCTCATCTCCCTACCTTGTATAAGTGAGTTGAGCTGCTATCTGTCTCATTTCCTTACCTTGTATGAGTGAGTTGAGCTGCTATCTGTCTCATCTCCCTACCTTGTATGAGTGAGTTAAGCTGCTATCTGTCTCATTTCCCTACCTTGTATGAGTGAGTTGAGCTGCTATCTGTCTCATTTCCCAACCTTGTATGAGTGAGTTGAGCTGCTATCTGTCTCATTTCCCTACCTTGTATGAGTGAGTTGAGCTGCTTTCTGTCTCATCTCCCTACCTTGTATGAGTGAGTTGAGCTTCTATCTGTCTCATCTCCCTACCTTGTATGAGTGAGTTGAGCTGCTATCTGTATCATTTCCCTACCTTGCATGAGTGAGTTGAGCTGTTATCTGTCTCATTTCCCTACCTTCTATGAGTGAGTTGAGCTACTATCTGTATCCTCTCCCTACCTTGTATGAGTGAGTTGAGCTACTATCTGTCTCATCTTCCTACCTTGTATGAGTGAGTTGAGTTGCTATCTGTCTCATTTCCCTACCTTCTATGAGTGAGTTGAGCTGCTATCTGTCTCATTACCCTACCTTGTATGAGTGAGTTGACCTGCTTTCTGTCTCATTTTCCTACCTTGTATGAGTGAGTTGAGCTGCTATCTGTCTCATCTCCCTACCTTGTATGAGTGAGTTGAGCTGCTATCTGTCTCATTTCCTTACCTTGTATGAGTGAGTTGCGCTGCTATCTGTCTCATCTCCCTACCTTGTATGAGTGAGTTGAGCTGCTATCTGTCTCATGTCCCTACCTTGTATGAGTGAGTTGAGCTGCTATCTGTCTCATCTCCCTACCTTGTATGAGTGAGTTGAGCTGCTATCTGTCTCATCTCCCTACCTTGTATGAGTGAGTTGGGCTGCTTTCTGTCTCATCACCCTACCTTGTATGAGTGAGTTGAGCTGCTATCTGTCTCATTACCCTACCTTGTATGAGTGAGTTGAGCTGCTATCTGTCTCATTACCCTACCTTGTATGAGTGAGTTGAGCTGCTATCTGTCTCATCTCCCTACCTTGTATGAGTGAGTTGGGCTGCTTTCTGTCTCATCTCCCTACCTTGTATGAGTGAGTTGAGCTGCTATCTGTCTCATTACCCTACCTTGTATGAGTGAGTTTAGCTGCTTTCTGTCTCATCTTCCTACCTTGTATGAGTGAGTTGAGCTGCTATCTGTCTCATCTCCCTACCTTGTATGAGTGAGTTGACCTGCTTTCTGTCTCATCTTCCTACCTTGTATGAGTGAGTTGAGCTGCTATCTGTCTCATCTCCCTACCTTGTATGAGTGAGTTGGGCTGCTTTCTGTCTCATCTCCCTACCTTGTATGAGTGAGTTGAGCTGCTATCTGTCTCATTACCCTACCTTGTATGAGTGAGTTGAGATGCTATCTGTCTCATCTTCCTACCTTGTATGAGTGAGTTGAGCTGCTATCTGTCTCATTTCCTTACCTTGTATGAGTGAGTTGTGCTGCAATCTGACTCATCTCTCTACCTTGTATGAGTGAGTTGAGCTGCTATCTGTCTCATCTTCCTACCTTGTATGAGTGAGTTGAGTTGCTATCTGTCTCATCTCCCTACCTTGTATGAGTGAGTTGAGCTGCTATCTGACTCATCTCCCTACCTTGTATGAGTAAGTTGAGCTGCTATCTGACTCATTTCCCTGCCTATCTCTCTCATTTCCCTACCTCGTATGAGTGAGTTGAGCTGCTATCTGTTTCATCTTCCTACCTTGTATGAGTGAGTTGAGCTGCTATCTGTCTCATCTTCCTACCTTGTATGAGTGAGTTGAGCTGCTATCTGTCTCATCTCCCTACCTTGTATGAGCGAGTTGAGCTGCTATCTGTCTAATTTCCCTACCTTGTATGAGTGAGTTGAGCTGCTATCTGTCTCATCTCCCTACCTTGTATGAGTGAGTTGAGCTGCTATCTGTCTCATTTCCCTACCTTGTATGAGTGAGTTGAGCTGCTATCTGTCTCATCTCCCTACCTTGTATGAGTGAGTTGAGCTGCTATCTGTCTCATCTTCCTATCTTGTATGAGTGAGTTGAGCTGCTATCTGTCTCATCTTCCTACCTTGTATGAGGGAGTTGAGCTGCTATCTGTTTCATTTCCCTACCTTGTATGAGTGAGTTGAGCTGCTATCTGTCTCATCTCCCTATCTTGTATGAGTGAGTTGAGCTGCTATCTGTCTCATTTCCCTACCTTGTATGAGTGAGTTGAGCTGCTATCTGTCCCATCTCCCTATCTTGTATGAGTGAGTTGAGCTACTATCTGTCACATTTCCTTACCTTGTATGAGTGAGTTGAGCTGCTATCTGTCTCATCTCCCTACCTTGTATAAGTGAGTTGAGCTGCTATCTGTCTCATTTCCTTACCTTGTATGAGTGAGTTGAGCTGCTATCTGTCTCATCTCCCTACCTTGTATGAGTGAGTTAAGCTGCTATCTGTCTCATTTCCCTACCTTGTATGAGTGAGTTGAGCTGCTATCTGTCTCATTTCCCAACCTTGTATGAGTGAGTTGAGCTGCTATCTGTCTCATTTCCCTACCTTGTATGAGTGAGTTGAGCTGCTTTCTGTCTCATCTCCCTACCTTGTATGAGTGAGTTGAGCTTCTATCTGTCTCATCTCCCTACCTTGTATGAGTGAGTTGAGCTGCTATCTGTATCATTTCCCTACCTTGCATGAGTGAGTTGAGCTTCTATCTGTCTCATCTCCCTACCTTGTATGAGTGAGTTGAGCTGCTATCTGTATCATTTCCCTACCTTGCATGAGTGAGTTGAGCTGTTATCTGTCTCATTTCCCTACCTTCTATGAGTGAGTTGAGCTACTATCTGTATCCTCTCCCTACCTTGTATGAGTGAGTTGAGCTACTATCTGTCTCATCTTCCTACCTTGTATGAGTGAGTTGAGTTGCTATCTGTCTCATTTCCCTACCTTCTATGAGTGAGTTGAGCTGCTATCTGTCTCATTACCCTACCTTGTATGAGTGAGTTGACCTGCTTTCTGTCTCATTTTCCTACCTTGTATGAGTGAGTTGAGCTGTTATCTGTCTCATCTTCCTACCTTGTATGAGTGAGTTGATCTGCTATCTGTCTCATCTCCCTATCTTGTATGAGTGAGTTGAGCTGCTATCTGTCTCATTTCCCTACCTTGTATGAGTGAGTTGAGCTACTATCTGTCTCATCTTCCTACCTTGTATGAGTGAGTTGAGCTGCTATCTGTCTCATTTCCCTACCTTGTATGAGTGAGTTGAGCTGCTATCTGTCTCATCTCCCTACCTTGTATGAGTGAGTTGAGCTGCTATCTGTCTCATCTCCCTACCTTGTATGAGTGAGTTGAGCTGCTATCTGTCTCATTTCCCTACCTTGTATGAGTGAGTTGAGCTGCTATCTGTCTCATCTCCCTACCTTGTATGAGTGAGTTGAGCTGCTATCTGTCTCATTTCCCTACCTTGTATGAGTGAGTTGAGCTGCTATCTGTCTCATCTCCCTACCTTGTATGAGTGAGTTGAGCTGCTATCTGTCTCATCTCCCTACCTTGTATAAGTGAGTTGGGCTGCTATCTGTCTCATTTCCCTACCTTGTATGAGTGAGTTGAGCTGCTATCTGTCTCATTTCCCTACCTTGTATGAGTGAGTTGAGCTTCTATCTGACTCATATCCCTCTGCCTTATTTCCCTACCTTTTATGAGTGAGTTGAGCTGCTATCTGTCACATTTCCCTACCTTGTATGAGTGAGTTGAGCTGCTATCTGTCTCATCTCCCTACCTTGTATAAGCGAGTTGAGCTGCTATCTGTCTCATCTCCCTACCTTGTATGAGTGAGCTGAGCTGCTATCTGTCTCATATCCCTACCTTGTATGAGCGAGTTGAGCTGCTATCTGTCTCATCTCCCTACCTTGTATGAGTGAGTTGAGCTGCTATCTGTCTCATCTCCCTACCTTGTATGAGTGAATTGAGCTGCTATCTGTCTCATCTCCCTACCTTGTATGAGTGAGTTGAGCTGCTATCTGTCTCATTTCCCTACCTTGTATGAATGAGTTGAGCTACTATCTGTCTCATTTCCCTACCTTGTATGAGTGAGTTGAGCTGCTATCTGTCTCATTTCCCTACCTTGTATGAGTGAGTTGAGCTGCTATCTTTCTCATTTCCCTACCTTGTATGAGTGAGTTGAGCTGCTATCTGTCTCATTTCCCTACCTTGTATGAGTGAGTTGAGCTGCTATCTGTCTCATTTCCCTACCTTGTATGAGGGAGTTGAGCTGCTATCTGTCTCATTTCCCTACCTTGTATGAGTGAGTTGAGCTGCTATCTGTCTCATCTCCCTATCTTGTATGAGTGAGTTGAGCCGTCTCATTTCCCTACCTTGTATGAGTGAGTTGAGCTGCTATCTGTCTCATCTTCCTACCTTGTATGAGTGAGTTGAGCTGCTATCTGTCTCATCTCCCTACCTTGTATGAGTGAGTTGAGCTGCTATCTGTCTCATCTTACTGACATAGATGTCACATTGTTTTCTGGTCGACTCCATTTCCTCGCTAGAGTAAGACAACATTATCCTAGGTATCTCATGGTCTTCAATGTTACACAGAAAATGCTACAAAAATCAATCAATCATTTCTTCATCAATTGTCTCACCTGACACAACTAGACACAATAAAGAAATTAAGTTAGAAAAAATGCCAATGTCGAAATTGATCTGTACTGATGCTAATGCAACTGCATACCTATCAATATCAATGCTGTACCATAACTTGTTCACATAAAACAGATGCAAGAAAAAAACATTGGCATTGGAAAAATCAGTGTAAAATCTCAAAGTCAGTAGACTGTGACTGCAGTGGCATATGGATAAAACACACTTAAAACTGATCTGTTCCAATGCTAAGATTTTTTTTATGTGATTGAAATGATAGTTAATCAAATGACAAAAAAGAAAACCATAGGTCCATGTTCTCATTTCCAAGATATATGACGTCAAAAATTTGGCAGGAAATCAGACATTTCTAGATTTCAAAATTTAAACACTGTCATGTTTTTTACCTTAAAAAGTATGAAGTTGTATCAAGAATTTCAAGATGTTTTATACAGATGGTATTTAATGTCAATAAAATCAGAAAATACCATAAAAGTAGGGGTCAGTGTGTAAAAAATTTCTTCAGTATTTCAAGCTACAGTCTAAAAGAATCTGACTAAAATTCTAAAACTTGAAGAGTCACCATCCTTAAGAATAAACTTTAATTTCAGATTCTGATGTCATTAAATAAAAGAAATAATCAAGCATGTTCTATTTTTGTGCCTTTTCAGGAAATTAATGTAATTCTCATTAACATCCCAGCACTTTAAGACCTACACACCTCAGAGGAGCAAGCCTTAAGCAGGTTGATAGACTTTCCACAGCTGAATATCTTCTTAGCAAACTCCCTGAGAAACAGTGGTACTGAATCCATCATATCAGAAGTGTTGAGTGTAAACCCATGTGTCCAGTAGTGCTTATCTGCAAGAGATTATACATGTTCTAGGCCAGATGTTGTATCATTGTAAAAGAGAAAGAGGAGCCTGGCAATGTTAATATGTAAGATATAATGTTAAATTCCAACCTTTTTTTTTTTTACAAACTGCAATAGTGCTCTTATTCCCCCGGTGAGATCCTCTAAATGTAACAGTGCTCTTATTCTTTCGGTAAGATCCACTAAGTGTGTTATCAAACCAGGGACTTATATCACTTGACCACCAAGGCCCCTTTCATATTTTTCCATCTTTTTCCCATAACATAAAATTTACAATTACACTATAACACTAAACTTATCATGCTTATGCTGTAGACATGATGAGTTTTATCTTACCTCTGAACTGAAGATAGTCTTCGTTGACCTGAATCATGAACTCTCCATACACATCTCTGTATCTTCCATGGTAGATCCAATCCTCTAAACATCTGTCCAATAACAAGAAAACATAGGTCATCTATTGATTACAAAGGTCATCTTGTTACAAAGAATTGTTGATATGCAGGAATTGAACTACCTTTTCAAAAATTTTAAGTGGAAAATTTAGGTCACAGCCAGCATCAAGAGCATGCATTGTGCTTTGCATTACTAGATGCATCTATCAAACCAATATGGTTGATGAGGAATTGGTCTGGTGAGCTGAAGATTTTTAATAAATTTTTACCATTCTTCTGTCAGTTTTCACCCATGCAATAAATATAGGTCATGAACCAAATTAAACATTTTTAAAGTAAAATGTATTTTATAAGATAAATACTTACCATAATAAATTCTGCTTATTGACCCCAATTGCGTCATCAGTCGGAAAAACACCCACTATAAAAATAGAAATGACCTGTGACCTGTCCACCTCACCGGAAGCACATGTAGACAAAACCTATACTCTTCCATTTAATAACCCCATACAAGGAACACTCTGAGGAAAAAAGAAGGGGTTTCAGGGGAGGACAAGGGCGGGACCTATAATTTATTATGGTAAGTATTTATCTTATAAAAATACATTTTACTTTAAAAATGTTTAATTTTATTACTATAAATACATTACCATAATAAATTCTGCTTAAATAAGAATCTACCGCATAGCTGAAACCCCAGGATCCGAAGAGTCTGGCGGAATAATTACTCTTTGAGCGGAGACAATAGGTCCCAGGGAATAAAGACCTTCTGCTGAAGAAGACATAGATTTTAAATAGTGAGAAATGAAAGAATTCTCAGCAGAAAGGACTTCATCCAGAGAAGCTGAATTAAACAGTGCCCAGGAGGTAGAAATAGCTCTAACATCATGAGCTTTTACCTGATAAAGCTTCCTCATATCTTCTTTAGAAGAATCATAGCATAACGAAATAGTCTTAACAATCCAGGAAGAAATGGTTTTCACTGATAAATCAGTGATACCTTTCTTAATAGGCAAAAAAAGTCTATTATTGTTAACTGACCTTAAAGAAGACGTCTTCCTGAGATAGATCTCCAAGATTCTGACAGGACATAGCAGATCATCAGCATCTCTAGGTAAGGCTGGAATGATGACAGGAGCTGAACCTCGGTCTGGAATCTGGTTCTTGGCAAGAAAGGAAGGATCAGTAAGAAGAGTTACTGAAGACTTGTTGCTACTAAAACGAAGACAGGAAGGAGCCACAGAAAAAGCATGGATCTCACTCCTTCGTCTACCTGAGGCCAAAGCCAAAAGGAAGCAGCATTTATAGGCAAGGAACTTAATGGGCACTTCATTAGCTGGCTCAAAAGGAGACAGTTTTAAGGAATGAAGAATCAAAGACATATCCCACTGAGGGACTAAAACCCTCTGCCTAGGTCTTTCAAGACTAAAATTTCTTACAAGTAAAGACAAGAAATCATTGGTGCTAAAATCCTGGCCACCCGACAGAGAAATCGTCTTGGAAATAGCAGATCTGTATCCCTTAATGGTAGAAGGGGCAAGTTTTTTATCTTCAAAAGGAAAAACAAGGAAATCTGCTAATTGCTGGATAGAGACCTGGAAAGGATCAATTTCCTGTTGACTACACCAATGAGAGAAGATGGTCCACTTGGCATCATAGACGATGTTAGTGGATTCTCTGACTGAACGTGACAGGTGTCGGGCTGCTGACTCAGAAAATCCTCTCTTAGTGAGGTTATTCCGGACAGACACCAAGCGTGAAGATGTAGGTTCTCTGGATTGGGATGAAGAACCCTTCCTCTGAGCTGTGACAACAGATCTGCCCGTTTGGGAAGATCTAGAGGGTTGGCACATGACAGACGAAGAAGATCTGAGAACCAGGCCTGTCTCGGCCATGCCGGAGCAATAAGTATGATCCGACAGGCCGAGGCCTCTATCTTCTGAAGAACTGGGGCCAGAAAGCGGAAGGGAGGAAAAGCATAAGCAAATAGATTCTCCCAAGAGAGACTCATTGCATCTACTGCAAATGCTCTCTGATCTGGCACCGGAGATACAAAAGTCTGAATCTTGCGATTGAGACTTGTCGCAAAGAGATCGATGTGCGGAGTGTCCCACAGTAAGGTTATACTCTGGAACACAGATGGGTGTAATTCCCATTCTGTGTTGACAGGAGCCTAAGCTCGAGATAGAGTGTCTGCTAAGAGATTTTCCTTGCTGGGAATATGTCGGACTGACAGAAGAACATGAAATTTCTGACAGAAAAGAAGCACATCCCTGGCCAACTGATATAGAGGAAGAGAATGGGTACCGCCTTGATTTCTCAGATAGGCTACAACTGTAGAGTTGTCGCAGGCCAGAAGTACCGATAGATTTTCTAACCTTGTCTGAAAGTGGTTGAGAGCAAGAAGAACTGCTCTCATTTCCAGAATGTTTATATGCTCTGATTGAAGATGAGGAGCCCAGATTCCTGAGATTGAAAGATCCGGTTGATCCAGATATGCTCCCCAACCGAGGGTGGAGGCATCTGTGAACAGAGTTATCGAAGGAACTAAGGGGGATAGCGAATGGCCCCTTAGAACATTCTGTCGAACTAACCACCACTGAAGATGTGGAAACAGAGGAGGTAAAATAGGAATCTGAGCTTCCCATTCTTGGGATGATGGAATCCAGAAGCTGTGTAGATAAAACTGAATGGGGCGTATATGAAGACGACCCAGAGGAACTACATCTGCTAGAGAATTCAGGAAACCAAGCAACTGAAGGAACTGACGAGCAGACACTGACTTGGAAGAAAGGAATTTCTTAATCTGATTGATTAAACTGAGAAACTTCTCCTCTGGAGGAAGAACCAGACCTAGATTGGTAAGGTAGTGTTCTCCCAGAAACACAATGTCTTGGGTTGGAAGGGTTTCGGACTTTTTCCATGAGATCAGAAACCCTAGGGATAGGAAAAACTCTATCACCTCCGAAGTCTGAGAAGCCAAAGCTGTAGGGCAAAGATTCTTGATGAGAGAATCGTCCAGATAAGAATGAATCTGAATGGCTTGAGAATGAAGAAAGGCCACAGCTGCTTGCATGATTTTGGTAAACACCAAAGGGGCTGTGGAAAGGCCAAAAGGGAGAGCCTTGAATTGGAAAACTTTGTCTTTCCAAAGAAAACGAAGATATTTCCTGTAAGACTGGGCGATAGGAACATGGAAATACGCATCCTGTAGGTCTAAAGAAGTGGTCCAGATACCAGGAAGGATGCCCGCTCTGATAGACCTGTTGGTTTCCATTTTGAACCGAGGTATGACAAGGTGGTTGTTCAAAATGGAAAGGTCGAATACCGGTCTCATTCCCCCCGATTTCTTGGGTACTAGAAAAAGACGGGAATAAAACCCTGGAGTCAGGGTTGACAGAGATACCTCCTCTATGGCTGACTTCTGAAGAAGAGTGTCTATCTCTTGAGAAAGAAGAGATACCTTGTGAGGATCTGAAACCTGAGACAGACACAGTGTTACAGCTGATAGAGGCGGAGGAGTAATGAACTGAAGCGTAAGACCCCCTCGAATTATTGACAGAACAAGTCGATCTGACATTATCTTTTCCCATTGAAGAAGAAAGGAGTTTAGTCTCCCCCCCACCTGAACGTGAGGAAGTGGGGCTGGAAATGGATTTCCCCCCACTTGTTCTGTCAATAAAGTACGAGAGGGCAAGGACCTAGGTAGAAGACGAGGTCTTCTCACCAAACTGAGAACTGTTAGGCTTAGACTTGGGAGCAGAACCTCGAGCAGCAGGGTTAGATTTCTTCCTATAGAAAACCCTTCTCTTCTTGTTAGGTTGGCCACCTCCTGACTGAGGTACAGAAGAGGAAGTAACAGTCCTCTTGTTATCGTTACTGACCTGGACACTAACCTTCACAGGAGGAGATTGTTTGCTAATCTCTTCCTGAACTTCTCGAAACTGTAACCAAAAGGTATTTTCAGTAATAGGAGATCTTAACAGTGAGTCTTTCAAATTCTCCGAAACACTAGATTTTTCCAGAATCTCAGATCTCTTAGACAGGGTCAGATTACCTATAGACCCTAGAAGAAGAACTTGAGAAGTACCTATAGCCTTATCTACTTGCAAAAGGAAAGATCTAACCTTAGGCAAGGAAGCAAACTCTTCCTGACATAAAAGGGCACCAGTGGCTGCCAGAAAGTACTCAGCAGAAGTAAGAGCCTGTGAAGTGACACGCAACAGGGACTCAGTCTTAGCCCAAACGCTCTGTGATAAACGAAGGCCATCAACAGGTCTAGAACCTATAAGAGTAGCAAAAGAACGTTCACACAACGGGCCCTTTCTACCAAGAGTAGAATTATGAACTTGATGATCCTTAGTACTCAAAAACTCTGGAAAGGAAGCAAGTCCAAAACCAGTAAGAGACTTGTTGGCTGTCTTATCCCCTGCAGAAGATTTAAAACCTTCATTGATCACCTGTAAGGCGGTAGAAACATGGTTAGACTCAGGAAAGGAGCTATGAGAAGCAGAAACTGCTTGAGCCAGACCACAGGATTTCTCAAAGGTAGAAGTCTGTTTCTTAGGCCTAGGAGGGGAAGCCATAGGAACATTAGCATTTCTCAACAAAGAAAAAGTATCCTCTCTCAAGTCAGCATAAGATGACTTAGCTTCTGAAGATGACTCAACGTCTACAGAAGTAGGAGGAGGACAAGGCGCAGTAGAAGGCGTGGAACCCGCTACTGTAATGGCCTGAGAACTAGCTAGGGTAGCATCAGTAGATACCCCACTAGTAACAGCTATGGGTAAGGTAGAAGAGTTAGACTCCGATACCGGAGGACCCATAGACACTGACGACTCAAGATTGTCATCCTCAGAAAGAAAACTAGCCTCATGATCTGCAGGAGCTACAGAAATAATATCAGCATCTTCTTCAACCTGAGAATCAATATCAGAAGCTCTAGAAGAAGGAGGTACAGAACTAGCTGCCTCTAAACGCTCAATCCGAGAAGAAAGAGACTCTAAATCACCCTTCAGAGAATTCCGAAATTCAGTAAAGAGGCTCCTGAGATCATCTGACTGAGAAAGAGAGGCATTCTGAGTAGGAGAATCTTGAACAGCAGACCTAGAAACACTAGCTGAAGGCATAGAAGATACATTGGATGAGGGACCAACCTGAGATCGAACTCCAAAGCTAGGATCTCCGTAAGGCCAGAAACCTGGATAGGGTGACTGGGAGCCAAAGCTAGGATAAGGAAAAGGTGGATAAGGAGTCCAAGCAGGTCTGCTGGAAGACATAGAACCAGGCATAACATAACCACAGTAACTACTAGGAGGTCGGGCACTGTCTGAAGACAAAGTCATGGAAAGACCTGGCATAGGGGCCGAAGACCCAACTGAATCTACAGGCCTTGAAAAGGTATGGGTAACCACACCTATGGTAGGCACACCCACAGTTGCAACGTCAGGGCCCGACAGGACCTGAGAAGCACTCCTAGAAACTGAAACCGAAGTCGCAGTGGAAGATCTAGGAGGTGGGGACACTACACTAACGTTGACACCAGAAAAGGGCAACTCAAAAGAACTGGTCGAACCATCTAAAAAGGGGTCACGACCAGCAACAACATTGTAAGGACTAACTGGTAAATAATCCATGATGATTTATACCAAATACAAAAATAGTACTTACAAAATATGTAAAAAATAATGGGTCACACACAAAAAAATTCACAAGTTCAACAAAGTTGTGAATGTAGGATTACTTTGAAGTTGAAAACAAAAGTTTCAAATTCAAAATAATAACAATGTAAAGTTATACAATAATAGGGGCTACACTTTAAATAAATATCAAAAAATTATACTTTTTCAATCTGTCTTAAAAAAAACCAACCTTCTTCGGACGCAGTCGGAAACAAAATGGAAGAGTATAGGTTTTGTCTACATGTGCTTCCGGTGAGGTGGACAGGTCACAGGTCATTTCTATTTTTATAGTGGGTGTTTTTCCGACTGATGACGCAATTGGGGTCAATAAGCAGAATTTATTATGGTAATGTATTTATAGTAATAACTAGAGGCTCCCAGGAGCCTGAATCGCTCACCTTGTATTCGATGATACTTATAAGCTGGATATTTTAACAAAGGACTGCTACCCCTCTGGTGAATTATCAATTTTATTGTTCTAAGGGAAACAACTCCTATCAAGAAAGGTCTTACAACTTTGACCCCATTACATAATTTTAAGATCTTTGTGTGCTTAACCATATGAAATTAAAAATTTTCAAATATCTTGTATTGTTTCCAAGATATTAGTCTTAAAAAAGCTAAATTTGAAGAAGAAAAAACAAGAAAAAGGGCAATAACTCCTATAACCATTGTCAGATCTTCTTCAAAACTTCTGAGCAGGTAGATCTTTATGTGCTGACCATTATTACACAAATAGAATTTTAATATCTGTTCCCATATTTGAGTAATTTGCAAAAAACTGCAATTTACCCATATGTTCTATATTTAGCCATGGCAGCCATTTTTTTTGTCGAATCAAAATTTCGAACGATGATTTTGTAGACCACATACTACAGAATAACCCTACTAAGTTTCATTTCATTTGACTAAGCAGTTTCAGAGAAGAAGATTTTTGAAAAGTTGAACAAAAAACTGTGAAAATGGTCAATTTTTACAATCCAAGGGGTATAACTCTTAAAGGAATGATCCTACAACTTTGACTCTGTTACAACTTTTGTAGATCTTGATGTGCTTAGTCATATGCAATTTAAATTTTTGAAATATCTTGTATAGTTTTCAAGATATAGGGCTAAATAAGTAATTTTTTTTTTTAAATCCAGAAAAAGGGCAATAACTCCTACATCGGTTGTTGGATCTACTTGAAAATTTCTGGGCAGGTAGATCTTGAGGTGCTGATCACTTTAACCCAGCCAGAATTTTGATATCTGTTACCGTTTTTGAGTAATTTGCAAAAAACTGCAATTTACCCCTATGTTCTATTTTTAGCCATGGCGGCCATGTTTTTTGTCGAATCAAAATTTCGAACGATAATTTTGTAGAGGACATACTACAGAACAACCCTACCAAGTTTCATTACATTTGGCCAAGTGGTTTCAGAGAAGAAGATTTTTGAAAAGTTGAACGACGGACGACAGACGACGGACGACGGACGACGGACGACGGACGCCAAGTGATTGCAAAAGCTCACATTGCCTTCGGCAAGGTGAGCTAAAAATGATTACCTACCATACCTGACATTTTTTAAACCATGTTTCCCCTAAACACACAAATATTTTTTATTGCCTTACAGTAGTTTAATTTACTCACAACAGGTAGGGAGCACAAGAGGCTTGGAATATTGACAACATCATGGAGTAGTTATCTGAGCTTGACGATTCTAGTGTCTCCTGGTACACATAGGATAGCAGCTCTATACCCTGAAAGTTGATAAATTCTGTCATTGTAAACAAGAGGCTCCCAGGAGCCTGAATCGCTCACCTGGTCTTGATGTTGACCCTATACTTTTGTAGAGCTAAATGAGCTGAACATTTAAGCAAGCAACAGCTTTTCTCTACCTGCAATAGTTTTCATTCTATAGGCCAAAAACACCATTTTTCACCTATAAGGGGCCATAACCCCTATAAGGAGTCATCTGACATCTTCGACCCTATGGAGAATTTTGTAGAGCTAAATGAGCTGAACATTTAAGCAAGCAACAGCTAATGTCTATCTGCAATAGTTTTCATTCTGTAGGCCAAAAACATGAAAAATCGCTTTTTTTCAGGGGCTTAACCCCTATAAGGATTCATCTGACAACTTCGACCCTATGGAGAATTTTGTAGAGCTAAATGAGCTGAACATTTAAGCAAGCAACAGCTAATCTCTATGTGCAACAGTTTTCATTCTGTAGGCCAAAAACATGAAAAAACGCTATTTTTCAGGGGCCATAACCCCTATGAGGGGTTATCTGACAACTTTGACCCTATGGAGACTTTTGTAGAGCTAAATGAGCTGAACATTTAAGCAAGCAACAGCTAATCTTCTATCTGCAATAGTTTTCATTCTGAAGGCCAAAAACATGAAAAATTTTTATTTTTCAGGGGCCGTAACCCCTATGAGGGGTCATCTGACAACTTCGACCCTATGGAGAATTTTGTAGAGCTAAATGAGCTGAACATTTAAGCAAGCAACAGCTAATCTCTATCTGCAATAGTTTTCATTCTATAGGCCAAAAACATGAAAAATTGCTATTTTTCAGGGGCCGTTATCCCTATAAGGGGTCATCTGACAACTTGGACCCTATGGAAAATTTTGTAGAGCTAAATGAGCTGAACATTTAAGCAAGCAACAGATAATCTCTATGTGCAATAGTTTTCATTCTGTAGGACAAAAACATGAAAAAAACGCTATTTTTCAGGGGCCGTAACCCCTATAAGGGGTTGTCTGACAACTTCGACCCTATGGAGACTTTTGTAGAGCTAAATGAGCTAAACATTTAAGCAAGCAACAGCTAATCTCCATCTGCAATAGTTTTCATTCTGTAGGCCAAAAACATGAAAAATGGCTATTTTTCACCTTTAAGGGGCCGTAACCCCTATAAGGGGTCATCTGACAACTTCGACCCTATACAGAATTTTGTAGAGTTAAATGAGCTGAACATTTAAGCAAGCAACAGCTAATCTCTATCTGCAATAGTTTTCATTCTGTAGGCCAAAAACATGAAAAAATGCTATTTTTCACCTTCAAAGGGCCCTAACCCCTATAAGGGGTCATCTGACAACTTTGACCAAATGAAGACTTTTGTAGAGCTTTTGATGCTGAATCAGTAACGTGGCCTCAGATTTCCTCTATCTCTTATAATTTTTGATTTATAAGCCAAAAACAGTAGTCTGACCCCCCTAGTCTATTTTTAGTAACAGCGGCCATGTTTTTTAACGGATAAAAAATCAAAACACAAGTTTGGTGCAGGACACCCTAAGGATCATTCATACCAAGTTTCATTAAATTCTGTTTGGTAGTTTCAGAGGAGAAGATTTTTGAAAAATTGTTAACAGACGACGACGACGACGACGACAGATGACGACGACGACGACGACAGACGCCAAGTGATGGTAATAGCTCACCTGGACCTTCGGTCCAGGTGAGCTAAAAAATAGCTAGTGTACATTCAACAGGAACTAGGTAAGCAACAGAACGGAAATTGAATCCCACATTACAGAACACCATGCTGTTGTAGGTTCATACCAAGTATTCATAGACTGTGATAAGAAGTTGCTGAGAAAACTGTTTCACAAAAACTTTTCTACACTCATCACCACTATTTTATAACTCTTACACTAAAACAAGAATGGAATTCCTGGGTTCCCCGCCGAGTGGCAAAAGTTCTTAGTCAGCCCGCTTAACAAGAAGAAGATAAGTGACAGACCTGGAAATGCATCCCACCATATGAGATCTCTACCTGAAGCTGCATATCAAATATCAAAAACCTAGTACAAATATTAGTTTCTGAGAAATCTGTTACCAAAAAAAGTTGATGGACAGACACATGGACAGACGCACACACACAGAGATGGACACCAGCATTTCTATGTCCCCTCTTTGCATTGCAGCAAGGGACAAAAAGACAATTACAGAAAGATATTGAGTGTTAATTTTGGGTTAGTCTATGTAGAGAGTAATATAAAGCTTTTGTATGACACCTTAATTTCAAGTTACAATGTATGTTGATCTGAAGGCTACAAACTATACTAGAAACTTACCATAGGAAATTTTACCTCACCAAAAGGATCTAAGTTTTCATTTGTCCTACAGAGCTTTGACAAATACCTGGAAAAAAATAATGCATTTAAAAACATTTCAAAATCTTCAAAAGGAGACTGCTTGCAGTTTTACATAAATTGCAGATTTCTGAATTATTTTTCGTATAAAAAGAACTGTGTCATGTTTTTTTGTTCAACATCAAAATATTGTTATGCACTGATCATATGAATTCATTTAGACATTGAATGCAATATTTTGTCGTTTCATTGGTGTGTTAAAGCGTGGAGCCAAGCATATTTTTAATGAAGCACGGTAGCATTTCATGTTGAAAATGTGTGCTAAGGTCCACGCTTTTACACACCAATAAAACAACAAAATATTGCATTCAATGTATTTAATAATATTTTTTAAAATGTTTGCACAGATCAATTGATAAGATTGCAAAAAATGTATTCTTTATTTTTTTTAAATAACTATGCATAAGTTGTTGTCAAAGTCCCACGTGTTGGTAAGTTTCATCATGAAATAACACTTCATTACTGAAGTTCTATTAACCAATTGAAATCACTGTTATAAATACAAAACAAAATGAATGTAATTATCTATTAATGAATTGATCTATTGACAAACCAAACATGAAAAGTTGACTTCTTTTTGATGGAAAAAGTGTGACCATACATTTTTATCTTTAAAATAATCACTAAAATCTTTAGTTCTTAAAGCAATTTCCATGTAAACACATTCATGCTTGCAGAACAAAATATTTCAAAGCTAAAACTAAAATATTTTTACCTCATCTGGTTGAGCAGTTGATGACACATGAACTTTAACTTCAACAAAGTGACAGGCTCTCCTATGGACAACACAACAGCCACATAATGCTGTAGAACTTTCCTTATAGCACCAATAAAGGCTTGGAATATTAGACCTTTCTTGTAAAATGAGTCCATGGCCCTCGGGACTGAGAAGAATCGTAGTCTATTGTACATGGTCCCACATTCCATGAAGTCTTTACACATGTTCTTCAGAGCTTGTGGGGTAACTCCTGTTATGTAGGTCCCTTCTTTGATGTCAAAATCACCCACAGTCTGAAAAAAAGGTCAATAACAAATTGTAATGAAATGACTACTTTAAAAAATGTTACAGAATAAACCATCTATGAGTTTTCTCGTTTATGATACTAGTATATATTTTTCATAACCTACATGACAACAATTCTTCAGTATTATAGACTAACACAATACATGTAATTTAATTCTATACAAAATAAAGAAGGAATGTGTCCATGGGACACGGATGCCCCCGCTGGCCTCAAATAAAAAGTTGAAGTCTGACAGGTCTGAAAGTCGCTTAGGACGCATAGTTGATCATACTAAACAATCCTACCAAGTTTCAAATCATTCCCATGTACGGTTTCTGAGAAAAGCTTGACGGAAATTTTCATGTCGATTTTGGTATCGATCCAGCTCCAAACAGGAAGTAGATGTCCGACAGGTCTAAAATTCACTTAGGACGTATAGTTTGTCATACTGACCCATCCTACCAAGTTTCAAGTTATTCCCATTTACGGTTTCTGAGAAAAGCTTGACGGAAATTTTCATGTTGATTTTGGTATCGATCCAGCTCCAAACAGGAAGTAGATGTCCGACAGGTCTAAAATTCACTTAGGACATATAGTTTGTCATACTGACCCATCCTACCAAGTTTCAAGTTATTCCCATTTACGGTTTCTGAGAAAAGCTTGACGGAAATTCGTACGGACGGACGTACAGACGTACGTACGTACGGACGGACGGACATGGGTAAAACTTAATGCCCCCCGACATGTCGTCGCGGGGGCATAAAAATGCTAACATATACACTTGATAAATCATGCAAGACCATAAACAGAAAACATAATATATAATTAAATCTAAGACTCATTTTTAAGAAATGGTGCAACATTTAGAAACCCCAAGTCAACCATTGTGATATTCAATTTCTCCCACAAATCTTCGCTGTTTTGTCTTTGAGATTGATCCTTCACCTTTAGTGATCTGGTTATTACCTGTATTCATTCACCATTTGTTACTAAGCAATCTCTTCATGTTCCTAATTCAAATATCAGACTTACTCCATAGAGTTCAAAGGTCAGGGAAGGAATGCCTAATATGACATTAATGATATCCGCACATAAGTTCTTCTCTGTAATCAACCTTCTGGTTGCCATGGTGATGGTGGGACAGAGAAGTTTTATCTCTCTTGTCTTCATGTTAAACCACTCATCCATAGCTTGAGGTCCAGCTTCTGTAATGAAAGGTCTTTTGTCTGTGGACCCTGGTCCCCTGAAAATGAAGAAGATATTATTCATATTACATTCAGGAACACAGATTGTTTATACAAATTAAAATATGTCCATGTCATATCATTTCAATGTGTTATAACTATCAAATTAATGAGAATCAAAATTGCACATTTACATATGTATAATATGGCGGTCTTGCTACAACAAAAAAATTCATTAAAATCAGTTGAGTAGTTACAGAGGAATTGAAATGAACAACTTTGTTAATATAGACTGTTCAGACAATTTTTTTTTTTCACAATGAGGGGAGACATAAAACATACATGTACAAAAACTCAATCTATCCATGGATCAGAAATAAGACCTTTTCTCAATATATCTTTTAAAATATTAAAAATTAATATATATATAACTATCTAATCAAGGACGTTTGTTTGCATCTCTAAGCATTTAAAAGTCTTTTCTATTCTTCTTTTTTAAGAGGGGTAGAATCTAAATCGATGGGTCTGTCATTTAGACATTCTTTCCATGTAGTATATTTTAAACGTTGCATATTATTCCAATTATTTTCCAGTCAACATACCATTTAGAGGTCTCCCAAGTATAATGCTTGCTAACTTCGATACGTAAACACTCCTCCCAGATACACGTGTCAAACCCAGAATCTATAGACGCTATACTACAAGACATTGTGTCAATTCCTGTTGAAGCTTTGTCATCCATTATCTAAAGAGAAAACAAAATATCATTATAAACATGTATCTATACCAGAATCTATCAACGCTATACTACAAGACATTGTGTCAATTCCTGTCGATGCCTTGTCATCCATTATCTAAAGAGAACAAAATATCATTGTAAACAGGTGTCAAACCCAGAATCTATAGACGCTATACTACAAGACATTGTGTCAATTCCTGTCGAAGCTTTGTCATCCATTATCTAAAGAGAAAACAAAATATCATTGTAAACATGTATCTATACCAGAATCTATAGACGCTATAGTGCTATACTACACGACATTGTGTCAATTCCTGTTGAAGCTTTGTCATCCATTATCTAAAGAGAACAAAATATCATTGTAAACATGTATCTATACCAGAATCTATAGACGCTATAGACACTATACTACAAGACATTGTGTCAATTCCTGTCGAAGCTTTGTCATCCATTATCTAGTGAGAAAACAAAATATCATTGTAAACATGTATCTATACCAGAATCTATAGACGCTATACTACACGACATTGTGTCAATTCCTGTCGAAGCTTTGTCATCCATTATCTAAAGAGAACAAAATATCAGTGTAAACATGTATCTATACCAGAATCTATAGACGCTATACTACACGACATTGTGTCAATTCCTGTCGAAGCTTTGTCATCCATTATCTAAAGAGAAAACAAAATATCATGTAAACATGTATCTATACCAGAATCTATAGACGCTATACTACACGACATTGTGTCTATTCCTGTCGAAGCTTTGTCATCCATTATCTAAAGAGAAAACAAAATATCATTGTAAACATGTATCTATACCAGAATCTATAGACGCTATACTACAAGACATAATGTCTATTCCTGTTGATGCCTTGTTGTTCATTATCTAAAGAGAAAACAAAATATCATTGTAAACATGTATCTATACCAGAATCTATAGACGCTATACTACAAGACATTGTGTCAATTCCTGTCGAAGCTTTGTCATCCATTATCTAAAGAGAAAACAAAATATCTTTGTAAACATGTATCTATACCAGAATCTATAGACACTATACTACAAGACATAATGTCTATTCCTGTTGATGCCTTGTTGTTCATTATCTAAAGAGAAAACAAAATATCATTGTAAACATGTATCTATACCAGAATCTATAGACGCTATACTACAAGACATTGTGTCAATTCCTGTCGATGCTTTGTTGTTCATTATCTAATGAGATAACAAAATATCATTATAAACATGTATCTATACTAGAATCCTAAGACTCATTACTACAGGACATAATGTCTATTCCTGTTGATGCCTTGTTGTTCATTATCTAATGAGAAAACAAAATATTAATATAAACAATTCTTTATTGATAACAATTCATATTTCAAATGGGATAAAAAAGTTTTAAAACTTAAGTGAATTTCAATTCTTAATCAATTGACAAGATTTTATCTTTTCTACATATTTTTATTCTATTAATGATACATTTAAATACAGGTTTCAAAACTATGAGTGATGAGATACAGATTTTTATCACATTGAGTTAGATATTTGTCAAATTAGGAAACAAGCATTTAGAAAATAATGAGATGTGGAATAAGTGTACACAACACAGCCCACAATCAAGCGGCCATTCAGAATAAAACTTCAGGTCACAAGATTGCTTTTTAAATTGATTGATTCTATAGTATATCTTTAATGAGAAAGCAGGCAATTTCTTTAAAGTTCAAGAAAGGTTGTTTTTTATGAGTTTTCAAGAAATGTAGTTTTTAACCAAATGAAGGTCTGAAGTCACTCCTGTATCAGTCAGGTCCAAGGGTGTTTTTGACTCTGTAGGACCCCACTTATAACTTACCATTTTATCAATAGATTGGACACTTGGTATTCTGATCTCAAAAACTCTGAAATAAAAAAGGAAGATAATGAGATGTGAAGTCTACAAAAGTCATTGGCAATTTATAAATCCACAATAAAACTCAAAACTTAGTCAGTTTTGAATTTGACCAGTGGCTGCTGCTCCCTGTCCTGCAATTAGCTATAGACCAAAGACTGAAAGAGATTTTCATTTGTACAGTCAGTTGTATCTATAAAAGGTCTGAACATATTGCATACCAATTTGATTTATAATATTTTGGTATGTAGCCACAAGTTTTGTATTGTTTATGTTTACTGTGGATTCCATTTTTATGGGAAAAAGGACCATTTAGTGGATTGTTCAATTTGTGGTTCTGAATTCTGCAGTAAACAGAACAATGTTAAATTACCTTTTCATGGGGAATCAAATTTAGTGGGTCAAGGCCATCCAAAAAAAAAAACATGAAAATTGATACCCCACGAATAGCAGTGAAACCACAGTAAATGTTTTATCTTCGAATCTTTCAAGATTTACCTAAAATATTACACAGAGTAACAATGTCTTAATCTGAACCCCAATGGAACTGAAGAGTTTTTATTACCAGGTTTTCAGTTTTAACAGGTTTAAAATCAAGGGAACTTAAAATGCAGTTTGATTTAGACCAGCCATGGCAAACTGTGTCTGACGGACGACATTGTCAGACAAAATTTATTTCAGTCATACAGATTTTTGGGACAGTTTTAGTTGAACATATGGAGAAAAAAAATGCTATCTTGTCATAAAATTCAAAATCTATTTCAGGACTGGATTTGAATTATACATGTATGTATCTTATATAGACCATGGGTCAATTGCAGAACTGCAATCAGGGCTTGCTGGTCTTGTTGAATGCTACTAAAAATTGTCCATTGTGGTTTCTCCAAATAACGGCTTGTTACGTGAGGTGTGTTGTGTATACATATTCCTCATCTCATTATTTTCTATTATCCAAGTCCGTTACACAGGATTTCTGTTTATTCAGGGTTTTATTTCACTATATTTTTTCAAGACACCCACCCACTATCTTCCCCAGGTAAGTCAGGAAGTTCTAATTTATCTTCAAGGGAGGTAAATCTTCCATTAACCAGTCCTCCAAACAGGGAACCAGTCGTTAATCGCTCATGTGTGTCTTGTAAATAACCCTGAAAGAGAAAAAACAAGAATATGTCAAAATAAATAATGCCCAATCAGGCAACATTTTGGACAGATGTCTGAACATGCTGAACAAACAAACAGAGTAAAGAACGAATGATTGGAAGGACAAACAGACCCAAACACTATTTGCCTACCTACCTTAGTAGATGGGGCATGAAAAACATGTTCAGAGTACCTTAAAAAAACTTACACATAAAAGTAGCCAAGACTATGATTCAATTCTTTGAGTTTTGAGGGATTCTCTTTTAGGACTTTCTGCTTTTTAATTGAATAAATGATATTATAGCAAACTGTTCATCTGATGTTAAGAAAGATTCCTTCTCAGTCACCTAAGGTTCTTTAGTGTAACACTAATATGTCAAAAAGTCAGGATGTGCAACAGTATAAGGCCATATAAAAATTAATTTTAGCTTCTCATGCCATTTTTGTCAAAAACAGATGAGGTATTTTTTTTTGGAAGTGGGTGAGGCACTATTTTACAAAAAAAAAAGCGATGAGGCAGGTGATTTTTTCTTTTTATGTTACTAAAAAGCAATAAAAAGGACAATGAGGCTGCCTCAGAACAGATGAGGCAGGCCTGAGAAGCTAAATATTTTTTTTGCCTAACTTGATGTTCATACCCTGACACATGGTATCAAACTACCTGAATGGAAATAATCAGATGTGGAATAAGTGCATACCACACAGCCTGATAAATTAGCAGTAATCTAAATTCCGCATCCAAAATAGCCAGTAGTCATCACATCTAATTTACATTAGATGTGGAAAAGACTAACTAATATAGACCAAAACACTTGAGGCTATTCTACTCTCAAGGCAGAGTATAAAACAAAGACCTTCATTATTCATTACCTTGATAGTAAACAAACTGTTCCCACATAGATCTGTTCCTGGTGTGGCTTGGAATAGCTGATAAAAACATAGATTGATAATAGTTGATACAAAAGATCATTTCAGAATCTAAAGTAGGAAACTCCTTTGTGGCTATATGTCATTCTAGAACTTGATGATCTTGCATGTAATTTTTCTAAAACAGCCTTCAAAAATGTGTTTTTATGCCTTTTTTATGTCAAATACTGTGGTTTCATTATTATTCGTGGGGTATCAATTTTTGTGGTTTTCGTAGGTGGCCGTGACCCACGAAATTTGATACCCCACGAAAAGGAAATTCAACATTGATTTGAATGCTGCAGACTTCAGAACCACGAATTAAAGAATCCACGCACTTATATTTTTTTTCAAACCACGATTAAATTGATACCCACGAAAATAAATGAATCCACAGTATTTCAAACAGCCATTAAGCATGTATTTAAAGCCTTTTTGTAAGGAAGGAAGTCTTAAAAAAGAAAACTGCATAGAGATACTATTTTGTAGTAATATTTCATTAAATTCAAGGTGTCTTTTCTATTTTTTTTTATGTTATGTTTTACTTTATAGCTGCATACAGATAACAAACTTTAAAACAAATGAATTATTGATTTTTTTCTGCTTATATACATGTACATGTGTGAATCCTTAAAGGCAGTGGTTAATGATAAAGATTTCACTATGGTCAAACTTGTTTCTAGTAAGCCGGTCATGCGCCGATCATGTGACCGGCGTACGCCTATTCGTGCAAGAAACAAGTGAAACGGCTGATTTTGCCGGTAGTTTTCCAAAAATACCATCACATCGCCCCTAATTATCTCGTCCCATCGACAACAAGGTCCCTAATTATCGCGTCCCATCATCCCAAATCAATCTTTAAATGGAATGAATTTTAGGGCAATGTCTTTTTTATGAAAAATATAAGAAATTTAGAAGCATATTTTAATTTAAAACTGTTTTGCATCAATTCTTGTATCTTGCCGCCATCATGCGCCGCTCGTAGCCGGTCAAAATTTACCGGCTGATAGCGGTGTACGCCGCGCATGCGCAGTTATAAAATGAGCCAGAAACAAACGATCAGCCGGTAAGCCGGCGGCATTCGGCGTACGCCTATTGCCAGAAACAAGTCCTACCTATAGGTTTCCATCTATAAATATACAAATACATGAAGCAATAAAACCACCAACATGAAAGTTGAATTATAGAATACCTTAGAATACTGTTCTACTTCTTGAAGAGGTTCTGTCATAAAAATTCTCCTTTGAAAACAAAATTGTGAAGATATCATAGTCTATAAAATATATTATTACAAAAATAAACTTGGTACAGTTATGTTTGGGACAGATTATTTTGATTAAATTCCACTTTGGACAAATATGGGATTTCGATCTCTCAGATGAGTGCAAATGTTGGTTTGTCATAGGGTTTTGTTTTGTCTTCCTTTACCAGATTTGACACGCTGAATGGACTATTGGCAATGCGATGGGTGTGCTATAGCAAGCAGGAACTGCTTACTCTCCTGGAGCACCTGAGTTCACTCTTGTTTCGACTGGAGTTTGCATTGTTGATTGATATTCAATTATTTTGTGTTTCCATGTTTTACATGTTGTCTGTTTTTGTCCCGTTCTTGTTGGTGTTTACTGGTTTTGTCTCTGCCCTTATGGACTTTTAACACTCGGATACCCCATTGGTACATCTGCTTCTTGGATCCATTGGTTTATAAGAAGTAAAGATGTACCTAAGGGGCAATCAAATATTGTTAATCTTAAAAGACAAATTGGTAGACGTAAAATCATCACAACAAAACAAACCATAAAAGTAACAACAACAAAAACAATCATTTCAACCAAACTGCAATAAGCAACATGGACTCAGGGCCAAACAAGAATGAACTCAGATGCTCTTGAAGAGTAAGAAGTTCCTGCTTGCTTTAGCACATCAGTCTCATTGCTAATTATCGATTAAGTGTGAGTCAAATCCTATTCTGGTATCTTGAGAAAACTATCTATATTAACTGACATAACTGACAATCCCAATAACATAAAAGTTTTTTTTATAGTTTTCTTGAACAAAGTGGGACTTTTCACCTTTTAAGTATATCAATTAAGGTTATTCATTTACCACCCAGGCCCCTTTTGCTTATTGCTTTGGTAGCTTCTGAAAAACTTTGACCATAAAACCAATTAAGTCATGCAAAAAAGAACTGTGATTGTTTAAAAGGCTCTGTTTTAAACTTATTCACAATACTTACTGGGGATAGTGCATATAAAACCTGTTTTCTGTCAGTATGGATATACTGTCTCCATAACATGGTGGTCCCTCGGGAATGATGGAGCTCTTTGACTGAAATTATAAAATATTTTAACTTGGATCACTGTGAATACTGTGGTTTCATTATTATTCGTGGGGTATCAATTTTCGTGGTTTTCGTGGGTGGTCTTTACCCACGAAAATTGATGCCCCACGAAAAGGGAATGTAACACTGATCTGTATGCTGCAGTCTTCAAAACCACGAATTCAAGAATCCAGGAATGGATGTTTTTTTCACTAAATCACGAAAATTCATACCCACGAAAATAAATGAATCCACAGTAAGCTCACAAAATGTTACCCTCCACTTAAAAGGGAATACTCTATTTGAAAATAAGAACTGACGCCCAAATATCTCCCTTTATAGATATTCAATATTAATAAAATTTCTGCATTCAACTTGTGTGCGTGTGTAGGGGTTGGAGTAAAAATCAACATGACATGACCTCAGCATTGGGTATGTCCCTCAGTTAAAATTGTACATGACTTTAACCAAGCTTTGGGTATCTACTCTCTCCATTTTGTGATCAGTTTGGCTGGATAAAACTGCCAAGATCAAGAAGATGGGATGAAGTAAGGGATTGGTTCCAAATACCTTACAAGATCTAAGCATTGGGTATCCTCTCTCCCAACTCCCAACCATCTCATGTTCTGCATGGCTAGGTACATGTAGTTCTGACCAGAGGTTATGTCCCTTAGTTAAAAATTTTCCTGACACGACCTCAGCATTTTGTATTCCCTCCCCATTTAATGATCAGCATAGCAAGGTAGCACTGCCAAGATCAAAAGGATAAGAAGATAGGAGTGAAGTGGGGGGAGGGTTATTACCTGACAAGACTTGAGCATTGGGTATGTACTCTCCCCACTCCCAACCATATCATTTTCAGCATTGCTAGATAGTTCCACAATGGTGGTGTCCCTAGCTTAAATAATTACCTGACAAGACTTGAGCATTGGGTATTTACTTTCCCCACTCCCAACCATGTCATGTTCAGCATGGCTGGGTAACTCAGACAAGGCCACCAGAAATTTGAGCACTGCTCTGGTAGATTCCTGTTCAACTGATTTTTCTTCATCTCCTACAAAAAAGATGTGTTAATATGCTACATATACATGATATAAGCATGACACAGTACATACAGGGTTCCCACTATTTTTTGGACACAAAATTCAAGGGTTTTTCAAGGACTTTTCAAGGGTATGGAGATCATTTTCAAGGCTTAAAATAGTCCGCAAAATTTGAAAAATTCAATATTTTTCAGCCTTTTTTTATCAAACAGTCAACAAATCTGCATAGTACAAAATTCCAGGGTTTTTCAAGGATATTTGATATAATTCAAGGATTTTTCCAGGTTTTAGAACATTGAAATGAAATTCAAGGACTTTTCCAGGTTTCCTTGAATTCAAGGATGGCGTGGGAACCCTGTACATAGATTTTCAGTCTAAGCTTATGTTTTGTACTTGTCTGATTAATAATTCATGAAAGGATATGGAGTAAATGAACATGAGACCACAACACATACATTGTATGTTAACTCCAACTGCAATTATTTTTATTGTTGTTTTACTATGTCAAAACAAAAGCCTTTCTTTCTGGAAATTCATATAAAGTCATTATAATCATATTTGGAGCCAATGTTTACAGGAACCAATGGTGTACATTGAAGGCTGTTTTAAAGATTTTCAATTTTGTTGTTGTTTATGGTGGTTTGGATTTTTTTTCCGTGGCTGAATGTTATCCACAAAATAATTTGTACCACACATATAGAGTATGCCAAGATGTTTGAAAACTTGCCTGACTTATATACAAGTCTGGACTATTTTACTACATGTATAGCTTTAATTGAATACATAAACAATTGTCAAGGAAAAAATTAAGTCATTATGGTCACCCAACATTTGTATGTAATTTGGAAAAAAACTTATATCTATATCCAAATGAAAGGCTTTCATGATTAAATATATACATGCAGGAATAATGTATGATCCATTGTGTAGTTTTATTGAGTTGCCACCACCCAAAGTTTATTACTGTAATATATAGTTTTTAATTTCATTTGATTTAAGAATGTATGTACATGTATTAATGTGTTTTAACCATTTATTGTAAATGTGTTTTGACAATAAATAATTCTAATTCTAAAATTCTAAATTCTATATACCACTAAAATTTCTCAAAATTTTAGTTTGACAAAATATTTTTTTTCCTAGCATCAATCCTACAGTATTTAGTAAACACTACACACAATAAAGAAACCAGAGTATAATTTTTTAATCCAATGTATTAAATCAGTCAACCTGTCAGAATATCAAGCTTTTCCAGTAATTCTTCCAATCTATTGGCCTCGTCGAACCTTCTCTTATATCTTAGCTGTAGGACGTAGGATAACAGGGCAATTCTTTCATCTTTATCTTTATCTTCAACTCTGGAAAAAATATATCATGCATCACAATAATGGCAAGCATAGTCAGATCTAAATGTATAACAATTGACCAGTGTTCTCCATTCGCCATTTAAGCCGGGTGTGCCGACCACCTTTTTTCCAGAGCCGACCACCTTTCCTTTTGGTAAGGTGGTCGGCAATTTTCAAAAAAATTAATGTTTAATTAGGTCTTTTGTTACTAATTAAATGAAGACATTGAGTGACACTTTTATAACCCAAGCCAATTAAAACCAGCAAACATAAAAGAAATTTGCCGACGAGGTGCTTGTATGTAAATTTCTTATCATCCAATCAAAAATGGAGAAAATGTAAATAAAAAATGGCTGGCACGTGTCCAGTACGACATGCATCCATGTGGTTTATTCAAAGGTTTTATTGAAAGAAAAAGAATATTGATATTTACCTTCAACTTAGAAATAGTTTAATCCACAAAAAGAACATAAAACATACAATAAAGTTTGAATTTTTGCTGACATAACTTCTGCAATGCAAATGAAGGATCAAGTGTGTTTGTTTACATTTGAGCTGTGATCATGTGACTTTTTGGCGGGAAAATTAACATATTGGCTAACTAATAGGAAAAGAAAGATAACTCTAGCCTAAAGAAAAAAAAAGAAAATTCTTAAAATAGCCTAGATTTAATTAAGGCTATTTTTACTGTATCTTTGTTTGTATACCATGTATAATGTGCATTTTATGGTTTTATTAAAACAATCACTCTCTCTGATAAAGGGGTTCAGGGGCAGATCCAGAATTTTAAAAAAAAGGGGGGGTCCTCAGAACAATGGGGGGTCCAAATTGATAAGGATTAAGCAGTAGAAAAAAACCGGTTGGTAAGTGGTTTTTCAAAACACCCACCTTACCTTTTTGAAAAAAGGAGAACACTGCTTTTGACACACAAAAATTAAGAATGTGAAAATAGGACATGTAGGACACAGATACCCCTATCACGTGAGAGTCCCAACAATTACATGTAGTAGGAATGTGACATGTCTGATAGTTTGCTAAGGACTATGGTTTGTCATACCACACAAGAACAGAAGTCCTGGGTTCCCCGCCAGGCGCAGAAAATTCTAATTGGACTGGTTAAACAGGAAATCGATAAGCAACAGACCTGCAAAGGATCCCTAAATATGGGACTCCTACCAAATATTGAAAGCCTACAAAAAACAGTACATGTAGCTAAGAAATCTGTTGCAAGAAAAGTGATGGATGCGTATACACACCCATATATCATGTACATGTATATAGGCTGACATCCAGCATTTATATGTCCTCACTCTGAATTGTGACAGGGCAGTGTTCTAGGATTTTTTTTTAATCTCACTTACCCACCATAGAAATTAATGCAGAAACTTTCAAAATCCACTTACCACAGGTAACGGGTAATGGGAATCCTAGAACACTACTCAGGGGACCAAAAAAAGTAAAATGAAATAGCAACCTTTGTTGACTTCTGAGATATCCAAAGACAGTGTCATAGGCTTTCTTCTGTAGAGATTGTTTTATTTGGTGTCGAGATTCTCTGGGCTGAATAAGGAAAGCCCTCTGTGGATGCCTGAGAAAATGTTCACATAATTGGTCTACAAGATGTGGGAAACTCTCCGTACATGCAGCCATATTTTCTCACTGAAAAATAAAGTGCTAAAAATATCATTGAAACATTATAAACATTTGTAACTTTCAGAAGGAATTAGAATTATAAGTTCTTTTTATATAAAAAAAAAAGAACATACATGAATGTATGTGCTTTTTTAAGAAACAATATAAATGGACTAGGTAAACAAGCCAATATATGGCCTCCTCTACGTTTAAAAATTACAAAATCAATCATGTTGATATGGAGAAGATTGCTTATGCTATTTAGAAATTCAAGTAAATGAACAAACTTGTTCTAATATTTTTTAAAGCGTTTTATCATCTAACATTGATGAAAAAAGAATGTAAAAACAAACAAAATAAGTAAGATTCCTGTCAAATTGGCTGAATTTGGACATTTTTTTCCAATTTATGATGCCTCCATCTTTAATATTGACCAAGAAATTTTGTTTATCATGTTAATGAACCATAAAATTCACTTTAATTAAAGTTTAAATAAGTTCAGAAATCCCTAGGTCACCTAGACTGGGGCCTTTGAAAATAACAATGAAAGCTTAAAAAAACAAAATTTATCTTGATTCCTTGATTTAACTCCATTTTAGCTGTCTAAAAAATTGAAAAATTGAAAAGAAGTATTATTTCTTACACAATAATTATAAAAAGTGCCTTTTCAAAATTTGTGTAACGGGGTTGCTCCCCTTCCTAGTAGATTTTTAAATACCCAGCCTTTATCCCTGAACAAGGGAAGTACTTCTTTGGTTCAGAGGTAGAGCCCCTGACTGTAAACCTAGAGATCTCAGGTTCGATACCCGGTCAGGACATGTCGATTTTGTGAAGTAATTCATGCTCTCCGGTTATATTGGGGCCCAACTATAAAACCCACGGTGGTTAGAAGGTTTCCTAGCCAGGGTTGTGTTAAGTCATACATTGAGGTATGATGACTCTTGAGGAGGGGGAAGTGTAACAGGGTTGCTCCCCTTCCTAAATCCTAGTAGATTTAAATAGCCAGCCTTTATCCCTGAACAAGGGAAGTACTTCTACTTCTTCTACTTCTACAGTGTGATTGGCCGCCTTCAACATATTGAATATTCCGCCAATTTAGCACAGCGCAAGAGGAAGGTTAATAAAAAAAACTTCTTTGGTTCAGAGGAAGAGCGCCTGACTGTTCGGGTTCGATACCCGGTCAGGACATGACGATTTTGTGAAGTAATTCATACTCTCCGGTTAAATTTGCTTCAAAATATCGATCGAAATTCAATATATTTAGGCAAAATCATGAACATTGTATTTCTATTGAAGCATTTTACCATTGTGAATAATAAATACAAAGATATTCGTCACATTTTCATTTTAAAAATTGAAATTTTGTTTGTTGACGTCTTGGTCCTCCATCTTGAATTTTTGCGCCACAACTAATAATAGAGTAATGACGGACAGATATTTCCGGAATCTTCATAACCCTCCCCCTTTTTCCACTACAAACCACTACAGAGTCAAAAATGAATTCGAATTACAATAAAGAAAACAATAAACATTAAAGAGATATAAGATAAGATCAGAAAGATTTATATGAATTCGGATTTGTAAGAATCAAAATACTTTCTCTAAATCTAGACTTTTACATGCTGTTTCTAGTAAGCTAGAAGCAAATTTTATTTTATTTTGGAAAAAACAAATATACTGTGACGAAAATAAACCAAACAAGAATAAATTAAGAACCTATAGAGAACTGAAATTAGAATTTATCTTAGAAAATTTTCTATTACTTGACATTCCTAAAAATATTATATCTAATTATGTTAAGCTCAGAATAAGTAATAGTAATCTTTATATTGAGCAAGGGCGTCATAACAACACACCTTTAGACCAAAGAGTATGCCCTTTATGTAGAAAGGATGTTGAGGATGAATTCCATTTTGTATGTAAATGTGAAAAGCTACAATGCACTAGATCTAATCTATTTAAAAAGATTGAAGAAATCTGCCCTAATTTTGGTAACATGTCAGACAGAGAAAAATTCATATTTGTATTAAGAAGTAATGATTATGATATTATGAAAGTATGCGTTTTAGGTATTTTTGATATGGCTAATGAGAGAAAAGTGCTATGCTGTTAGACTATATTATAATTACTCAGTAGATGTGTATCACCATGCAATATATTAAGATTTGCTTTATATGATATATTTTAGTGCTTAACTAGCTTTATTAAAACAGAATATTAATAAATAATAAATATAAATTGGAATAATAGACCCCTCAGTCCTGCTTGTCTGAAAAATGTTGTTTGATTATATGAAAATGTTACAGTCATTTTCTTAAATCAGGCATTTTGTCAAATGCCTGATATTTTAGGCATTTTATAAAATGACTAAGTCCTATCGGCATTATATAAAATGCCTGAAAATATTCAGGCATTTTACAAAATGCCTGGAATTTTTTAACAAATTTAAAGAAAATGCCTGAACTGATTAAAAAAGAAATTTTCCTATGGCCATTGGTAGTCCTATGCACATAACTTACTTTGAAACTGGTTTTAATCATTGAAAACATATTCATAACTATAGTTAAATTTATAATCATTTGTAAAATCCAACAATTTTCGTTGAGCTCAGAACATAAGCTTACAAACAAACTTTTAGAGATTTTAGATAACTTGACACAAAATATTTCATTCCCGCGTGGGGCCCGGGAGGCGAAATGACCCGCAGCAGAGCCTAGCATGTCGTAAGAGGCAACTAAGGGACTTGGGATTCTGACGTCGGGTTAGTGCTCAGCCCACGGAGCGACCAAGGTGTGTACCATAGGTGGCTGAATAGGGTAGCCCTCGTCCGCGGGGGTTGTCAGGTCTATAATACGGAAGCCCTGACTGCTGACGATAGTGGGAAAACGTGTGCGGAAAGTGCCACGCTTCATGCACATGAAAGATCCCTTTGTGGACCATATAGGCTAAAATGTCTGCTCCTACCCAACTCTCCTCCGTTTCCTGTGGTTCTTCAAAATTGCATATTTCATATCATCATCATCATCATCATCATCATCATCATCATCATCATCATCATCATCATCATCATCATCATCATCATACTTTATGTTCATTTTATCATCCTTTCATGTTTAAAATCGCCTTCAAATATCCTATTTAGTGCTGCAAGGGTGTAAAACACCAACTCATTCACTCACTCTCCTCTGAATTTTGGTATTTTTGGTTTTACTGTTCTATGCTCTTCATAATCATACAGTGTTTGGCATTTTCAATATTTTTGGTAGAGCGCCTCTGATGAGTCTTGAATAAACAAAATGCGCGTCAGGCGTAGCAAAATTTATTGTCTGGAACTTTGCTGTCATTTTTATTTTGAACACCCGTGAAGGTTAGCACTGCTGGTGGAGTTTTAAATCCCCAAGGTTAGCCCGCTCCGGCACCAACACTTTTGTGTTGGAGAACACATCAAAGCTTTAAATTATCCGTTTAAATTTCAAAATTGTCTAAACCCTAAGGTTCTTCCTACCCCAGACATAGGTTGATCATCTTAGTAATGATTTGGTTCCCCATTTTGGTATTTTTGGTTTTACTGTTATATGCTTTTCATAATCATATAGTGTTTGTCATTTTCAATATTTTTGGTAGAGCGCCTCTGATGAGTCTTGAATAGACGAAACGCGCGTCAGGCGTAGCAAAATTTATTGTCTGGAACTTTGTTGTCATTTTTATTCTGAAACAACTGAACGGAGTTAAACTTGGTATGGTTGATCCTTATGGCGTCCTGCACAAAACAATTGTTTCAATTTTTGATCCGTCAAAAAACATGACCAGCTTGCTTAAAATGGACTGGGGGTCAGACTAGTGTTTTTAGCTTGTAAATCAAATAGAATAAGAGATCGAGAAAATCTGATGCAACCTTCCTTCTTCAGCATCAAAAGCTATACAAGTCTTCATTAGGTCGAACTTATCAGATGACTTCTTATAGGGGTTATGACCATTCAAAGGTAAAAATTATATATGTTCAGCCTATAGAATGAAAATTAACGCAGTTGCTTGCTTAACCTTCAGCTTATTGAGCTCTGGGTGGAAGTTGAAACCCTTACAAGGATTATTGTCCTTAAAAAGTATAAAAATGTTGTTTTTTTCATGGTTTTGTCCAAGAGAATGATATGCATTGCAGACAGAGAAAAGCTTTTTGATTGCTTAAACCTTTACCTTATGAAGTTCTACAAAAAAATTGCATTGTACTGAAATTGTCAGAGGATCCTTTATAAGACTCTAACGATAAAAAGTAGCTTTATTCTTGTTTTTGCCCTATGGAATAAAAGGTGGATAGAGAAAAGGTATTGTTTTCTTAAGCCATCATCTCATTATGCTCTACAAAAGGCTCCATTTGGGTCAAAGTTGTCAATTGACCCTTTATAGGGGTAATATCTAATATAAGAGACCAATTATCACTTTAGGACCAGATGAGCGATTCAGGGTCCTTGGGGATTCTTGTTTATTTAGAAGCAAAAATTGTGCATATACGAAAGGAGGTTACTATGGCTATTTTTTAAACTTAATATTAGCGATAAATTTTATATCCAGAATTTTTATTATTTGCATAATGTCCTTTTATTTAACATTCTTTCTTAATTCCCATTTAAAATTGTTTTCTTGGTACTAAGAAGTTGTTTTCTTATTTCAGGCATTTTATTAAAATTTTCAATAATTTTTCAGGCATTTTGTTAAATGGCTGAAGATTTTAGTCATTTTATAGAATGCCTAAAATCGGTCGGCATTTTATAAGATGCCTAAAATTTTCAGTCATTTAACAAAATGCCTAAATTAAGAAAATGACTGTTACATAAATATTGTATTGTATCATTGTCTGTTTTATGTATCCATGTATGTGTTGCTGATTATAATCCTAAGTTGGATTTTAAATCAATGAAATATTTGAATTTGAATTTGAATTTGAATAACATTAAACACAAGATCTCAAGGGTGTTTTTCCGAATAAAAGAAATCAAATTAAACTTACAAAAAATGGCGGGGGAGAGGGTTCGGATTTCTGTGCAATACTTTAATAGTTGTGATAACAGATGTACTTTATATACTAGGCACAAAAAGAAAAGATACCAAAATTAATAAAGTAAACGTGTCATGGTTTGAAATTAAAACTTTCAGTTTTATCATTTAAAGTTACACAAAATCTGGCGCATCGATTGCTTTTTTCAAATCAAATTCGTAATTAGGGTTAGTTCAGTGTTAACTTGCAAAAAATGAACCAGTTTCTCGAGCACGGATACGAGTGAACGGCATAGAAAAATGTTGCCCCTTTAATTGAAGGATAAATTATTCATTCCATTTATTTGATAAATTGCAGTCAAACAGTTTCGTTGAACTATGTAAAAATTGGAATATCCATGGTATCGTTTCTTTTTGATGCTAGTATATAATAATTAGATAAACTCGAACATTTCACGCAGTGAAATTTTGCTTTTGTACATTTATTAAAATCATTTCAATAATTATGTTGATCGTGTCTTTTTGGCACATATTCCATATTCTTTCGTTTTTAATTTGACAGGGAATGGTTATAATCCAAAATAATAACTTGAATGCTGACCTGCTTTCATTAAGATCCAATTATAGCCATTGGTCGCCATATGATAAAATGATCTTTATTTATTACATCCCCATTATAGAGACTAGATTTTACAAACCCACTCACACAGTCACGGTAAAATTTACATACCCCATTGTAGACAAAAATATGAAAAATGTGTCCCCCGTTTTGGCGGCAAAATACTGAATTAAGTGATAAAGAATAATGACCTAAAACGAGGAATAGATAATTATGACCTTATAATTAAAGAAAAGAGAATAAATGAGGTCAAAATATTCAAAGATAACTGAATAAAGGACATACAAATCCATAACCTTATATACAGTTGGGCGATGTATTCACTATTTACTAGAAAGTTGTTCTATACGCTTTAATTCTAAGAACCGTGTCTCATTCTAAATTTTGTTGGCATTTTCAATATTTTTTGTAGAGCGCCTCTGGTGAGTCTTGAATAGATGAAACGCGCGTCAGGCGTATAGCAAAATTTATTGTCTGGAACTTTGTTATTATTATGCTCTTCATAATCATATAGCGTTTGGCATTTTCAATAATTTTGGTAGAGCGGCTCTTATGATAGAAGAAAATGAGATGTGGAATAAGTAAATGCGACACAACCTACAATATAAACGTAAATCTAAAACATCAACAATGGAATAAATGAGTCTTGAATAGACGAAACGCGCGTCAGGCGTAGCAAAATTTATTGTCTGGAACTTTGCTGTCCTTTGTATTTCGAACACCCGTGAAGGTAAGCACTGCTGGTGGAGTTTTGATTCCCCGAGGTTAGCCCCCTCCGGTGAGTGAGTGAGTGAGTGAGCGAGTTGGTGTTTTACGCCCGTGCAACGCTATATATAATATATAGGTTATTTACAGGCGATGAATACATGGAATATGAAAAGGATAATAAAATGGACATGAAATGATGATGATAAATGAAATATGTGGGTGGGGTAGGAATATTTTTGAAGAACCACAGGACAAGGGGAGATGTTGGTAGGGGCAAAACATTTAGCCTATGTGGTGCACTACTTGGTGGTCCACAAAGGGGTCTTTTACGTGCATGAAGCGTGGCACTCTCTACACACGTTAGCCCACTATGGTCACCACTACGGTACCAACACTTTTGTGTTGGAGAACACACCAAAGCTTTAAATTATCCGTTTAAATTTCGAAATTGTTTAAACCCTAAGGTTCTTCCTACCCCAGACATAGGTTGATCATCTTAGTAATAATTTGGTTCCCCAGTTTGGTATTTTTGGTTTTACTGTTCTATGCTCTTCATAATCCTTAATTGTTTGATTTTGGTAGAGCGCCTCTGATGAGTCTTGAATAGACAAAACGCGCGTCAGGCGTAGCAAAATTTAATGTCTGGAACTTTGTTGTCATTTGTATTTCAAGGCCCCTTACTCCTCTTGTCAATATGACCACCAGTATATCTTGCATCTAAGGCAGCAACCATTTGGATTTCTGTGGGGGTATGGATTTTAGCCCCTCGACAATTTTTTTTCCAAATTTTTCGAAGACGATAATTATTTTTTGAACGACACCGAAAACAGTTTTTTTATTCGCAATTTTGTTTACGCTGTGTAGCCCATGCCCACCAAAACAATTTATTTTTTTTTCTTTCTGGGCCAAGGACAATTATTTTTTTTTCCAAAGAAATGAAAACAAAATATTTTTTCAAAAAAATCCATACCCCCCAGAATTTCAAATGGTTGCTGCCTAATTATTGTTCTTTGTCACTAACACATCCGACATTGAAGACCCATGCACATCGTAGTTTTTTATTAAATACATTTACACAGACGTATAAATGTACATTTTTTTCCCAACTTTGCATAAAAACACATTTGTGACGTCATGTTTATTTATTTTACCGAAAATTTATTTCAATTGAAAAAAGAAATATAAATTACCCCCAAAACCTCATGAAATGTCTTAACTAATATTTGAAGCTTTATTGTTTAGCTTTCCGAATATGCATATTTATATTTGAAATGTGATTTTTAAGATCAAAGGTCACCGCCCCCAAAAAGCGATTTTATCAGTCTGCAGGGAACTAAAATAATAACAAATGTGCCTAAAAGT
The DNA here is from genome assembly GCA_963971305.1 of Arcuatula senhousia. Taxonomy (NCBI): domain Eukaryota; kingdom Metazoa; phylum Mollusca; class Bivalvia; order Mytilida; family Mytilidae; genus Arcuatula; species Arcuatula senhousia. The sequence goes on from OZ020310.1 coordinate 57,460,750, forward strand.
TTTAAATTAAATGGTACAAAAATTGCAAACATATATTAATGTATGTAAAACATTCACTTCCAGTCTCCTTGAAGAATCCTGTGACCCCAAGAATAAAAAAAAAACAAAATAAAAAACGAATGTTTAACTTGTGAGAAAAAAAAATCGAATATTCACTTATTTATAAAACAGTATCTACACCTTTGTTGGAAAAAAATGAATAGCTAAATTACGCTTCTTGGTTAAAAAAATCTTAAAATGTAAGGTTTTCTTTAAAATAGGTACATATACTTAATTTTATAAGGGATAAAGTATCAAACTACCCAAAAAGCTTAAAACCATAAAATTGGGATCTGAAGAATATAATTTTGCCAAGAAAAAAAAAAGAAGGAAAATCATCAGAAATTTAACTAAAACCCATAATAGGAGAGTGGCGGATAGAGCTTTAAAAAAAACTTTAACCCCCCAAACTCATAGAGACATTTGAAAGAAGCAAAGTGGCACCAATGAGGCATTCGAATGTCAAAAGTCCGAAAGGGCAATGACGAAACCGCTAAACACGAACAAGACAACACGAAAAAACACAAATCAAACGAATAGAAACCAACAACGCGAACTCAAGACAATATGTAATCGTGAGATGAAAGTTTCGGCTAGTAGAAAATATATTTTTGACACCTCTATCAGATCTCGAATTTGGTCAGTACATAGTGCAATTTAAGGACGGAAAACTGAATTTACACCAAGGATATTTCAAACGAACCCTGGCCTTTAAACTTCTCTATTTATAATCTACATGCATATCTCTTCTTCCTGGTTTAAGAATTTATATTTTATCTTTTTTATAAAAGTGCATAAAGTGCTCATTGATACAGAGTCAATGTACCGGGTAAAACTTGTAATTATAGTTTTTGTGTTTCTGACGTATGCTGTTAAATATTAAATTGTGGAATATGTAAAAATAAATCGGGAATGATTTTAATACAAAACCGGTAAGTATAATGTTTGTTTTTGTTTTGTTTTTCGTTTTTTATATCTATAGACCATGTCACGATAGAATTGAAATTCAATTTAATTTATGTTACATATCTTCAATATATTTACCTTTGCCGATTTATGATCATTTATGTATTTTATGACAGCATAAATAAGATTTCTACATATATTTTGCTTTATTAGTATTTTATATTTTCAGTGTTTTAGATTTGTGTATTATCGAATTTCCCTATGAACCCCGCCGGTTGATTTGAACCAAATTCTTATTGAAAAATACCAAAGCATGACACAATTTCATGTCAATAAAAATATTAGATTACAACAAAGTAAACGGACTGCCTTGTTATGCTATTGTGACCTTCTGTGGTGCATGAACATGTATCGTATATGCCCCCAACCTTAATAGTAAGGACAGTATACATATTCTAGGATTTTTTTATAGCATATTTGAATTTTCATCTCGAAATAGACTGCTGAGGGGGTCTTAAGAAATCACAAAATTCTATTTAAACATGGTAACTTCAGTATTACTATCTGTCCTATCTTCAGCCATGTCAATGTTGAAATATTTGTACAGTCTAACATGGTCTAATGGACGTGTTTTTCAGCTAAAACTCGGCATCCAAATACACACTATTAGAACTGTTCGCCATCGCTTGCTGATTTTTCTTCATTCATATATGGATTGGACATTTTGAAAACAAGAGATACAGAAACTTGCGATATCATTTAACGTCAATTTCCGTTAAATTGATTTTCACTGAACTGTCCTTGCTTAGGTGACTTCTTATATTTGATATATCTCCAGGGGCTTTAGATTAAGAACGCTACGGATTCTAGGTTGTCCGCTACATAGTAGGATTTTCATCTCAAAAATGACTCATGTGACATCAGGAAGATTTTACAAAACTGTATGACAAACGTGATGAAATCATATTTCCAACCATAAACTCCTCTCTTTTTTGTGAAGCAACACTAACCAACATTCCATCTGCTCCATATTATGATTTTTTCCAGAACTTGTGGATTGGACATCATAGGATTTCCTTGTGATAGACTGACTTCAAAAGCTAATTAAGGTTAAGTTCATGCGCTTCGGCTCTTGTCGTCACTCAACAATTTTTACAGAAAACATCTGCTCATAAACAAATACATATTGGTTTGTCATTGTCTTTGCCTGGCATTAAAACTAATCGCTAGCGACGTGACAAGTATAACAAGCGGAAACTGCTAACCCTTCCAAACACATGAGTTACTTTCGTTTCGACCTCAGTTTGCGTTGGTGATTGTGTTGGTTTTTTTTTTGGTTTGGGTTGTTATAGGACCGCATTTTTATTTTTTTTTTTTTGAAATCATATTATTTTCTGTCGTCTTCGTTTGTAACCATTTCGGTTTTTGTGATATTACTTAAGTTGTAGTTAACCAATATTAATAAAATTTGATATGATGTTTTTAACCACTGAATAAAGGTTGGTACCTGGCCCCTACCATTTTAGAAAAAGGACCAAAAAGGGCTAAAATGGGTGTTATAACAGAATGTCTGTAGAATGTATTCAACATGTTGTGGTCGTATCATTCTGCGCCCGGCGTAGCTTTTTATTTATGTGTGTCTTTTGTCAATTGGCGACACGGTTAACCTAACTTAAGAATAGGAGCTGAACTTAATCGCGCTTAAAAAGACACAATTCGTCCTCAACAAATCAAACACAAACCACCCCCCTTTCCGCCCCATAAAGCAACACAAAACAACCCAGTAACGCAAAAAAAAAACCGCACTTGTATTACGGGATAAAATTCGGCGATCAGAAAGGGGGTTTCCTAACCCAGTCTGGAACTGCCAAGTACATTATTATGAAACATTCTAGACAAAAGCAATATATGCAGTTCGTATTTTCTTATAGATAAACAAATGACTTCGACAAATTCATGAATCATTCTATAGTCTGATGATCAATCATTGAAATGTCAACTTAGCAGACAGTTAGGCAATGTCACAGCCAGAAGATTTCGAATACGATGAGGACGAACAGTTATCAATTCCGGAATTCCATAAAAAGTTCAAGGACAACCTACCTCTGATGGTTATAGTAACAGAGGGTTTCTATGGTGAAACTAAGTACGATGATTATTCTGGAGACCAGGTAATAGAGATTTTCTTTTTTTTCACGAATATTACATTTTTAGACATATAAAAAATCAATATTTACAAATTAGATTTGAAATATTACAAAGAAGCAGAGGTACTAATGGAGCATCCGAATCAAAGTCCGAAAGGTGAGAGACAAAACCAGCAATCAAAAACAAGGACAGGACGAAAAACTGACAACACATAAAACACGGAATCACAAAAACCACTGAAGATTAGATAAGTGAGAAAATATAGATTAAAATATAAAAAAAGTCAAACAATACACATACAAATCTGTCTAGCAATACATGTCCATGACTGACAAAAATAAAACATGTTCTGATACAAAACACTTGTGTGTTCATCATGCTTTTCCAAAACACGATCTGCCAAGCAGTACATCAGATTCCTCCAACTATCAAAGCTTAATGACTGGAAATATTTGTTCCCCTGTATTTTGCAATGCTTTTTTTATTGCTTGAAATAATGAAACACATTGAGATAGGCCACTTCCTAGCTTCCCTATTGTGTATTTCATGACATAAGGATTTTGAACATTGAATCTATATCTACTCTTCATTTTCCCTGAAGTTGTGCTTATGATATACTCTATTTTATTGACCGGGCTGGTCACGGGTCAATTATTTCGGGGTTATTCATTTAAATCCTATCTAAAAGACCGAGAAAATTAAGCTCCGCCCAACCTTGTGAATAAAATAGAGTAATACATCCACTCGACTATTCTGAAAACAAGGAGTAGATGACCTGGACAGGGGAGACACGATACAACTCACCATGCTTAAATTGTATACCAAATTTGAATTTAATCCCTTCAGTAAAATCTGAGAAATCTGTTACGAAAAATACCAAAACAATCTTTAGCATGAACTTAAAAACAAACAAACAAACATAACAGGAGACCCTGTATGATTGTATGAGCGGGATGATGTTCACTACTTAGGCCACATAAAGTCGATCACTGCATTAAATCAATGGCATTTTAAAAAAATAAGCTTCGTCTATTCCCAATTATCATTCGGCATTTTGTTCCAGATTATCCGACTCCACCGGGCTACCCAACAGCTCCGAGCCCTCGGTAGACTTTCATCAGCTGTTAATAGCTACTACGAGGAATATGTAACCATACCAGTCGAGGGCGTTTATAAGTTTGCTGTCGTAAAAAGTTCTAAAAAAGGTTAGATATAATGATTTTAAAACGAGGGGTAGATTGAAACAGGAAAGAGATATATAATATATCTTTAATTTGGAAATAAGCACGTCTTGATCTCCAGTGCAAAAAGTTTCATGGATGATGATGTTTTATTGCAACAATTAAAAAAATTGACCAACTATAGAAGTTTAAAACCACTGTGTTCAAAACATATCTTTTTATTTTCCGGAGCACATGAGTTCACTCTCGTTTCGACTGGAGTTCGTGTTGTTGATTGACATTCAGTTATTTTGTGTTTCCATGTTTAACATGTTGTCTGTTTTTGTCCCGTTCTTGTTGGTGTTTACTGGTTTTATCTCTGCCCTTTCGGACTTTTGACATTCGGATTGGTACATCTGCTTCTTTTACTTCTTGTCTGTAAAAACCTATATTTCTAGAACCATAAGCTTAGCTGTTGTTCCACACTATCTTGATATGTTCCTCCTTAGATTTGGATTTCTTGTCGAATAATTTCTGTATGAGAAACTTTTACTTTTGGTTTTATACCTTCGGTTATATTGTTGAAATGCCTCTGATGGTAGGTTTTTACTAGCTTACAACCGTTTTATCAATATTTTGTATTTTGCCCAACTGAGATAAAAAGTTTCACTTCCTGAATGACTAACTGATACTACACATCCAATCATTACACTTTTTGATTAACTTAGGATGTAGCTGTGAATGCTTTTTAGCGAACACTTTTTCCACATATGATTATCTTCTACCAATAAAATATTTCAGTGGTTCATTACATTTTTTTCCGTTCAATTTTGTACGAAACATGTCATCTATCATGTCTATTATGAAAAACAGAGAGGGATTCAGAGGGGAACAAGGACCTTACTTTTAAGTTTAAAGCACAAGCAGAGTGCCCCCCTTAAGCCAGTCAGTTCCCCCCTTTTTCGAAATATCTTTAAGTATACCGTCCAAGCGACTTTTAAATAGTGTGTATCAAATAAAATAATTTCCTTTTTATTACGTTTACGTAACACTGTCAAACCTAAACATATCATTTATGACAAGTGGTACTTCCGAGATGGCAGTATTGTTTGCTATTGAATATTATACCACCATAGATTACAATAATTTTGGAGTAATTGTAATAAATTATTAAAATAAAAGTGACAGGATGAAAAGGGCACTATAAAACGGAAACTTAGCCTCGTATATCAATGTACTATAAAACTTTGAAATTTGTCATAATGTAATGACATCTTCAAGTATTTTGAACATATAAATAGATCAAATCCAAAACTAATTGAAAATAAAAGACTTAAAATACCGTATAAGCAATAAGAATAAATGATAAAAAAAGAATAATTCAAATGGTACAGGAAAGGGAAAAAGGCTATATTGGTTTTTCTTTATCACCTGTCATTAAACTGCCTCGAATTTGCATTCCACTAAATGCGAGTCGGGGCGGTCTCAGGATTATAGTTTATGGGGGATAAAAATCTTGTGTCATTGGTGGAACTTGTTCAAGAAATATAATACATTAACCAGAAACGCACAAGGCCCTTGATAATTTGGATTTTGGTAATTACATGAATTATGTGCTGAATGTTTATTTTTTGTTAGTTGTCTTCTTGTTGAGTCTTTTATGTTTTATTTTTCTTACCTGCCTGTTTATTTGAGGTTTTTGTTTTGCTTTATATTTGTTCTTTTTGTTTGTTGTGGTGTTCATTTTAACTTTAATACTACGTGATTCGAATGCCCTTATTGCACTTTTTTCCAATTCGCATTAACTTTAAGTAAATGAAATTAAAACCTCAAATCATCAAACTAAGATATTCAATCTTCAAAAATATACACGAAAAGACAAAACAAAAAGGAATGATCTACCGCAGAAATTAAAGAGTCTAATGGTCCTGTCTTGGCATAGGAATTTTTAAAAGAAATGATGGGTTGAACCAGGTAAATACCGGTAAAGGTTATAACAAAATAACTGAACTTGGAGGACAATCTCAAATGACAAAACAATGAAAACATTCCGTAAAAATCGTAGACCGCAATGGTCCTGACTTGGTACAAGCATTTAAAAAGGAACGGTGGCTTAAATCAGGTTTTATGGCTCGCAAAACTTCCCCCTTCCATTTCGGTCTTTGGGCCACACAACACGGTTATAAAAACATAATAGAGATGTTGAAGTGATGGGTATTTTTACAGTTGGTGATCCTATGTCGATGGAGGAGATTCTAGCCCAGCACGAGTTACCCGTCCAAGTAAAGTATGCCAGTTATAACAGAGAGCTGCCATACTCACTGGGCTGTCTCAAAGAGTCCAATATACTTATAATGAGGACCTATGTTGAGGATTATATACAGGGCAACTGTCTACAAAACGGTATGTGTTAACTTGTTTGTTGTTTTTTTTCTTTTTGTGTATTTTGCTTAAAGAATAGTAGTCGTATTACTTATCACAGCGGCGTATCTTTTTTATTGTGGACTAGTAATTTCTGTTACTACGATTCGTTTAATTGTGTAATATAGTTATGCACTTTGGAACCAGTGAAAGTTTAAGATTTTTGTTACGTGGCGGAGAATTTTTTTTTCGAATTGTTCTGAGATATACATTTACATACTTTATATGATGTCAGGAGATCAAGATAACACTAAATTATTCATTATGGGTTGTTAACATTGCATTTCTGTACCTGTAGTCTTGAATTATATAATTTGCATTCACTTATTTTGGGTCAATATGGCAACAATCACCAATGTGACCAAGTAAAATGGTGTTGGCTGTTTTGCATTGTTGATTCAAATTGGAAGTTAACAATCTAAGCACTTAGCCCGAAATATGTCACTAGTTGCAAAAATCTTACAAAAAAAACTGGCTTCAAATTAAGGAAAACAAACAAAACATGTTTACTCTTAACGTGTCACCAGAGTAAGCACATAAAATCTAAACATGTTTAGAATTCAACATTTTTCTAAACATGTTTTAGACCCTAAAAATGTCACCAATTTGTAACATTTCAAGTGTTCAGAACACATTTTTGACAGTGTAAGTTGTGTCGCGTACACAGAATTCCACATCTATTTACGATACATTTCAATTAACTTCCAAATGAACCATTCAGGGAGAATTATGAAGAATTACCAATATGGGTCAAGAAACACAAAATCTATTTATATTTCAGATAAACTGTCTCAAATCACGTGTCTCTTAGCCCTGTGTCCCGAGATCTCTGTTTCAGTTATAACTGGTTTCAGCCACAAAACACGACAGGAGTTTGAAAACACTCTTCAGTCTTTTGACGAATTCACTAAGAACAAGGTGAAGTTTAAAGAAAATGAAGGGAATCCCGGTTAGTATAGACAATAAATCAGATTGATAAGTTGATTGCTAAATTAAATTAGTGTCTGCTTAATGTTAAAATAAATGTATCTATGTTAAAATCTAGAGACTAAAACTAGCATTAAAAAGCAACAATCGAAAGCCATTGTGATGCGGCGGCATTGTACATAGGATAAGGAGAGAATGACCTTTCAACACGACGTCCATTCTAACATTGGCAACTTGACGGGTGTACCATAGCAAGCAGAAACTAATTACTCTCCCGGGGCGCCTGAGTTCACTAGTATTTCGAATTGAGATTACGTTGGTGATTGCGATATAGTTGTAGTATGTGTTTTTGTATGTAGGTTGCTTGTTTTTCAAATGTGTTATTTAATGTCTTTTTCGTTTTTGTTTTGGCCTATTCGAAGCTATACGAATAACCGATCACTCCATCGGTACACCCGCTTGCACTTAAAATATAGAAAAAAATGTTTGCTATTTATAGTCTTTACTTCCATTGCGTTATCTAAAAGGTAATAGGATTTGTATGAGATTAAATTTTGCATTTTTGCTCTCAAAGATGTTTTACTGTCTGGAATATTGTTTTATTTTTACTGTTATGAATATCACAATTTTTTTTTGTATATAAGATATAACAAGGTTCCAAAGAGGCGACCAAGGCACAGGGACCGGTAATTTAGTTCCTCCTGATTTGCTCGTAGACGACTTTTATTATGCATCAGTTAAAGACGTTCCACCAACACTGGTTCCAAGGAAGAAAGAAAATATTAATAAAGAACTGTTCGAAGACGACGAAGACTTGTATGAAATGCCACCAGAACCGACAACGTACTGGACACCTATTGTACCTGCCAAGACATATGTACCGGAAGGAGCAAGTCGACCAACTTTGCCTTCAAGACCACCTGATAAAATCGAAACCGGAAGTGCTGAAGGTGTCTACTCATTCATCGAGGCAAATGAAACCCCCGGTCAGTTGGTCGGAGATGACAATTACACATACATAAGTGATTCTATGGGAGATACAAGTGACTATTCTTCAAAGGACAGTTGGTCCGCGGGGTCATCGAGGTCACATGTGACTGGAAAGTCAGTCCAAGACGTCATAGACATACTAGGGAAATTAAACCTTTCAAAGTTCGCGGATGAATTTAGGAGTAATTTGATTGACGGTGCTGTCTTAGAGGACTTGAATGAGGGGGTTTTACGGTCCGATTTTAAATTTAAGCACGTTGAAGCCGTACGTTTGATGAAATATGTAAGATCTGGGCATATTCCAAAATAACATGACACCATCCCTTATATATATATGGATTTCTTTTTTGCATTTTTTTAATCGCTGTTTAATATTCATATTGTTATTTATAGACATAAGTAGTTTTGTCCATATATTATGGACTTCTATAATAAGATGCCTTTGACTCTCTATAAAATGTACAAAACATAGTCAAACTATGTGAAACATTCTAGTAAGAAACATATTTCAGGGTCATTGCTTTTTATGTCTTATAAATTAGTTATGGATTTCAAAACGTTGCATCAAATTATCGAACTTCGCGGCTTGATTTTTTAAAATGCTTGAATCCCAGTGGCTTGCACTTAAAGATTAATGCAAATGCTTTATACATGATTTTGGTTAAAACGGTGCCCTAATCAATCAATACTGTTAAATGTTGGGCATCATCTATTTTGGGGAGAGCAGTGATAGTTTGATATTTTTCACTCTTGGTCCTATTCCAAGACAGCATCCAACGACACCTGGTGTTTAAAACCAGATAGCTTTATAATAATTCATCGGCATAAACTTATTTCCATTTCATCTGAAAGGAATATAAGAATTAGAACAATATTAAGATGGAACGACCACAAATGTTAATGCATTTGTACTTTTATCTGCTTTTATTGACCTTTTTGATCGCCATATAATAGCGAAAGTTGGAAATGATATTTCTCAAGCTTATTGAAGCTGCTGTTTGTATTTGTTAACTTTATGTTATTTGTTCATTGCCAGAAAAAAAGGGGGTTTACTCTGTCATCTTAGGATAAGCTTTAATCATGAGCATAATATCTTTAATCTAGGACCAATTGCAAAGCAGCGAGAATCGACCACTTTTTGACAAAGTTTTTTTGACAAAGTTTGACATTTGTTCGATGTTCTTTGTGCTAAGTGCTGGTTCCTCCCTGATTTTTCCCTTATTGTTTTTAACTTCTGACAATGTACATGCAATATATATTAATGTCAAATGCTGGTAAACTTATGTAAGATCGAAATACATATGTATCGATATAAAGTTTTTTTTACCTATATTAAAACTATCTCATTTGACAAAGTTTTACAATTGTTCAATCTTCTTTGTGCTAAGTGTCGGTTCCTCCTTGGTGTTCTTCCTCATTGTTGATAACTTCAGAGAAGTATACCTGCCATTTATAGTTATGTCATAGTCTAGTAAACTTATATTTCATAAGTACGCCACTTAAAACGACTTTACATTTAGTCTTTGTGGACAATATCTTTGTCAAGCTGGCTTTGTCTTCCTTGTTCAAACTTTTTTTAAGAGTTTTTTGACACTTGCAATTTTCTGAATTCCAACTATTTGATTCAAACGCCCTTGAAAAAGGTTATTCCTTAAAATATGCATAAACAGCTTTACGAATTACTAGTAATAGTGTTAATGCTGTCTACATTTGTAATTTATATTTTTGATATATGTGTTTTGTTAACAAAATATGTGACAACTTTGAAATTTTAAGGCAATGGAACCAAAACATTAGTTTGCAATTGATCCCACAGTAATCTTATTTAATTTGCTATATTTTCTATCAGTGTTCAACATAAGAGGCTAGTAACGGTAGACCACAAGCAAAAAATAATTGTTTATCGAAAAATATAAATAATTGTTTTAACAAAGAGATGCCATGAGACTGGTAAAATTGTGTTCTTGCAGTTGGGTTTCCTTAAAATTTAAGAACACAAAAATGGGTAATGTATATTGTACATGAATCATGTAAAGACAAAATAAGATACCACAAATATTCATTTCAAATTTCGATTAATTTTTATTTTCAAAAGCGTGACTGAAGCAGTTTATTTTTATCACCATACATAACTTTTGCTTATGTCTTATTACATTGCAAGATGAATAAAACTTTCAAAACTAAAAACTGTTCCTTTTTGACAATGTTTAAATTTCCGCCTTGGTTTTCCTCCATGACTTTGATACCGATTTCCTTTTCCATTGTGGATGTTTTACATTTACGATTACATTGTAGGTAATGTCGCATATGTCCAGAAGAGCGCTTCACACGCAGTAAAATTTTGCTTTTGTTCATTTATCAAAATCCTATTAATATATGGATCGTGTCTTTCTGGCACTTATTCCATATTTTTTCGCTTTCAATATTATTTCAGAGTTTGGCTTTAGTGCCGTGTGGAGGTCGTAGAAAGCTTTTACGTGCCTCAGTTGTGTGCTCTTATATATTTTCCAGTACTGGAATATGTGTTGGAAAGACAGTTAACATATTTCCAAAATTTGACAACGTTTGGCTATTTCTTTGATACATTTATCTGTTTTGGTCATTGTTGTGATATTTTTTTGGCTTCTGTTTTTTGTTTTATCAAATATTATATTACCGGTTTTCCCAGTTTTCTACTCATAGCGTGTCTGATGACGGTTAATCCAGAAAAGCGCTTCACATGCAATGAATTTCGTTTATAATACACTTATTCCACATCTCATTGACAAGAGAAGCATTTTAATATGCATTTATATAATATCTACTAGATTAATTCTGCATAATACCTCTTATTTGTTACACCCCCGCTTTATAACGATCAAGTTAATTAACATGGCAAAGCATTATAATTTCCTTATAATTTTTCATATCGCTTGAAAAATATTGAGAAATCAAGATTGTAAAAACAATTATAGGTTGAACTACCACAAATAGTTTCAATGAGAATTTTCTTAACTTTTCCTGTTTTATTTCTCGATCTTTTGATTAATATGTACTATATCATTTGGTAAATGAAGCATTCAAGCAGCGACCACTGGAACGTCACATTGAACATGTTGAAGGCTGTTGGCTGTGTTCCATTGTGGATATTTTGAATTTACGTTTATAATGTAGGTTGTGTCGCGTACACTTTTTCCACATCTCATTTTCTTCTATTCAACACTGTTTGGGAACTGTTTCTTTTCCACGTATGTGTCTCTTTAGCTCCTCCTCCCTTTTTATAACTGTATAACGTCGTGAGCACTGACATCCTTATCGACATCTATATGAAGGGTTTTGTTTTTGTCTTGTTTTGTTCCGGAAGTTGGCCATTATCATCTTCCCAAGTCAAGGTTTTCTGATCCACTTCGCTCCCCACAAACGCTTGCCAAGTCAAGGTTTTCTGATCCACTTCGCTCCCCACAAACGTTTGTGAGGAGCGAAGTGAATCAGAAAGCCTTGACTTGGGAAGATGGGTCATTATTTGACTAACTTGAGGATTAAGGTGATGAATAGTTGGGATTTTTTTTATTGTTTTTTTTTCTAGGAAAGTAGAAGTACCAAAGGCGCATCTGAATGTCAAAAGTCCTAAAAGGCAGAGACTAAACCAGTAACAGGACGAAAAGAAACAGACAAGACATAAAACACGGAAATACAAAAACTTCTATTTACAATTAACAACGCAAACTCTAATTGTAACGAGAGTGAGCTCAGGTGCACCGGAAGAGTAAGCAGTTCCTGTTTTAGTGCACTCATCGCGTTGCCAACAGTCAATTCAATGTGTCAAATCTGGTAAAGAGAGACAAAACAAAACCCTATGACAAAGCAAAATCTGCATTCATTTCTCATCTGACAGATTGAAATCCCTTATTGGCCTATTTTAAGACTGTGTGCAGCGACAAATCAATTGTTTTATGAGCTTTTAAAAAAAGTTCGCAATAGATATTCTTTGTTATTTTTCTGAAGGGGCCATTATTCAACTGTTTAAAGCTAGTGAATGACTCTATTTCGCTTTCTCTCTTGTATCAACTGAGCAGCGACCAGTAGTATGTGATGACTTTCTTAAAAATGACGAAACATCCAATTAGTAGCCATAGCCAGAATTCTAAAATATACAATGGATACAGAGAAAGTCTTTCCTCGATTTGTATGACCCAACTGTACTTTAACTGTAGTGTAGAAGGCTTTACGATTATGGAAACAATGCAAAAATTAACTTTTACGCCCTCAGCATAAACCACTGGACCGGTATATAATCATAATGATCGTCGTCATGTTGTTGTCCCGGCAGTCATAGAAAAAAATAAGGGTTTAATTTGCTGTATTCATGAGCGTTTTCAAGGGATCATAATCTTTAGTATTAAGAGACTTCTTAATATTGAATTGATTTCAGTAAAAATAGAATCCAAGAAATATCGAAAGGAACTAATTGTAATTTTGCATTTAAATTGCCGTAGTTTGTATTACATACGAAAATCTATTGGAATTGAGGATTGTTAAGACAAAACATTAGGGTACCACAAATATTTATTTCAAATTTTAAACAAAAACATAAAATGATAAACAAATAAATCATCTTTAGTCTCAAATCCAGGGCGGCTCAATCGATGGGGCTGCTACAAAGGCCACGTTGGAGAGGGATTTACAGAAGTATACATGTACATGTAGCAGGATTTCCGATTCAGGTTTAATTCAGGTTTCTCCTTCATGACACCATGCTGAAAAAAATAAATCTACATGATAAAGTATAATGGACCCTAAGATTGCAATGGAAGAGGGAGGTTTGACGAAATAAATCTGGTTTAACTAACCAATTCTTTTAAAATGCCTGTACCAATTCAGGACCATCACGATCTTCAATTTCTACGGTATTTTTTTTCCTTGTTTTGCCCTTGCAATGCTATATAGGTGAAATGAAACGGATGACAAAAATAGACCTGAAATCATGGTGAGAAATGAAAAATGGGGGTGGGATGGGAAACAAAGGAGCAGTAAATTTTGAAGACCACAGGAAAAGGGGAGAGATGGGTAGGGGGCGAAAAATTTAGCCTTTGTGTGCACTACTTGGCGATCCACAAAAGGGACTTTTGCGTACATGAAGCGTGGCCCTATCGACACACGCTGGCCTTCTGTGGTGTCCGGTCAGGTTATCCGCATTATAGCCTGACGATCCCGGCATTAATTATGACAGGGCTGTCCCGTTCAACCAATTGGGGCACACATCACAGTCGATTTACGGGCTAAGCTACCTGGCCCGATGTCAGGTTTCTGAGCGCTCTTTAGTTGACTTTTACAGACAAGCTTAGCGTTGCTGCGGTCTATTCCCCTCCCGGGCCCTACATGAGACTTTTTATTCTTATGTCCTACGCACTCGCATTACAATGGATTATGCATGCAGTAGACGTGCCAATGTCCTGAAAACGTTCGTTAAATTTCTTTAAGTTTCTTTTAGGTGAATGGCGAAAGAGCAAAAACATTATAATGACATACACATTGTAGTTCCTTTATCGAAACATTCTTTGTTCACAAAAGGACGAATAAACGATAAGGCTACCTGCAAATTTTAACGCTTAGTGATAAACAAGTTTACTTTAGACACACATTTACATAGCGTATTGATAAAAGTATACAAAAGAAATTAAAATCACAACGGAAATGACTTCAAATAGATCATGCCTTCTACACTTAAGAACTTACCATCCATTTTTAGAGTTTTCCGAGGAATGTTTTTCTCCTAAGACACGGACTATAAATTCGCTCTCGTGATCTTTCAGTTTTACATATGGCGCCAAAATATAACTGCCCTCGTCTAAGTCTAGTCTAGCAGTTATCTCCCTTTCTTCATGGCGGGATTCAAAATGTCCTATAAACTTGTGTTTTGCGAAATCTTTACATTCAGGAACCTTACACTATATCAAGGAAAATCAGTATATTTTAAGGAACAACATAAAACGTAATAAATATGATCGATCTCAAAATCGGAAGGTTTGGTGCCATAAACCCAGATTGAAGTATATTTCAATATTTTTAATGTATGTTAATTTGGTCGAGATTTTATTGAGCTTGAAAAAAGCGTTTTTCATTTCTCCTGTAAGAAACTATGAATTTTTTTTTTTTTTTTTTTTTTGTATTTGTTTAGTTTTGTTTTCGGTTTACCCTGACATTTTGAAAGTGATCAAATTCTCGCTCAACAGTTTGGTTTTCTTTTTGTTGTTAAAGACGAGATTCAGAATGACCTATAAACATGTGTTTGGTTATTTTTTTTTTATATATTCAGAAGCCTAGCACTAAAACAAATAGCCCTATGTGTATTTCACAAATAAAGGTGTCAATACATTTTGTATAGAAAATGAAATATATTATGCAAATTATATGGTCTGTTGCTATATAAAAGTTATCACTGTGTTTACCTTATACACAAACAACCCAATTGGTACTACTTGGCTATTTCCGGTATTGCGACATCGACGATAGTCCTGCAGTACGGATACGATCACGTGACTTTTTCCACGCAGGCTCTGTGGGGTCATCTCATTGATCAAATCCGGTTTGGTGATGGTAAAGGTTATACGAGGACAATTGATAACGTCATTGCAGTCTCCTGAATTTAAAATAAGAAACGTCACCGATTTGTCGTAATTAACTAAAGCCTTTACAAACGTTAATTTAATAGTGTAGATTAACTCTTTTTCTGAGCCTTTTTTTTTAATAACTTTCCTTTACCGGATTTGACACGCTGAATGGACTATTGGCAACGTGACGGGTGTGCTATAGCAAGCAGGAACTGCTTAATCTTCCGGAGCATCTGAGTTCACTCTTGTTTCGACTGGAGTTCGCGTTGTTGATTGATATTCAGTTTTTTGTGTTTCCATGTGTTACATGTTGTCTGTTTTTGTCCCGTTCTTGTTGGTATTTACTGGTTTCGTCTCTGCTCTTTCGGACTTATGACATTCGGATACCCCATTGGTACCTCTGCTTGCTTCATTGAAGATGTCTTTCGGTTGAAAACAGGTTTTTCAGGTTAAAATGCAGTTATAATTTGAAGGGACAGAAAGAAGTCAAGGGCATTTATATCGACTAACAAACATTGAGTTAAGACGCTAAAATTTACAGCTAGAAAAACATTACGTTCCAAGACAGACACACGCACACTTTTTAATTTCATCTTTATGTTTTGGAGATTTTTTTCTCACAGTCTTTCAATACAAATAAGTTGTTTCTAAAGATATCCAACATAAGTTATATGTACTGGAAATGAATTAATTGTGTTATCTTGAATGTCATAAGTTTTTCTTACTCTCTTTTTTTATTTCTTTTACTATACGAGAATATATTTTTGATTGCATATGGTCAATGCCATCACTTCTGAGATTTCTTTTTTCCGTATTATTTAGCTATTTAGCAATCTTGTATTCATATTTTGCTATGAAATTATTTTCTGTTGAGAGGTATATATCAAACACTTTGAAGTCGGAGTTCTAGAACTAAAGTACATATGCACCGAAATTGAGTACCTTGGTTACCCGTTTTTCTTCTTCCTCAAAACGATTTCATAATTAGTGTATGGTCAAAAACATTGGTTCAAAGAACTTGAGTGTAAATGGGGAGATATAAAAAGATGAAAACACACATTTCATTTGTTTATCACACCTTTAAAGGGGAATCCTAAGTATATAACAAACATACGGTGATTAAGAAACACTTAAAAATTCAGTATCTTTTGTTTCCATGGCTTTATTTTAGTCCTATTTCCTGTTATTGACAGACTCACCGACAAACAGATTGGACTGCAAAAAATAAAACCAAGAATTCTATGATATAAACTTACTAAACCATCTGCCATGGTGCTCTAGCAGAAGTGTCCAGCCCCCACGAGACCGGAAATTATCTCTTTTCGTTGCTAAGAAACTACTATGCGTTAGATAATTGCTTGAAAAACTTCTGCCATGACTAGGTAGAATCGGGACACTTTTCCGTCTGTAAATAATTGGCAAATCTGTTAAATCTAATAGTTCGCCATTACAGCTGTCTGTTTCCAGAGATTTTTGTGAACTCATGTTTTCGATCTGAGCAAATGCTGTAGTGGAATACTCCTCTTGTGAACTACCCCTTCTTAATTTCCAGTTATTGTTCGTATAGGTTTTTCTAGCATTAAATATCATAGTCATGAAACACTCGGTTGGCGGGATTTTTGTTAACCCTGGATGGTTATAATAACTATCCGGCACTTGTCCCGTTCTGTCCGAATGTGTCCGTTTAACCACATAAGGCGATGAGGGGTCTTTTATTGGTCTCTCAATCCTGTTCCAGTGTTGTCCAAAGTTTGATCCAATTTGAGCCGCTGCTTGTCCGTCCGTCGATCCGTTCCGATCACTTATTCTGTCTATAGCATAGCCTTCAGTTCGGAACGGATCTAAACTACTAAGTATAATAAGTCCGCCAAAATTACATCGGAAATCCTCGTACATCATCCAGTATTCGTCATTGTCTTTGCACATAAGTGGTTTGTATTTATCTGTAAACCAGTGACACACGGACCCCCAAGATATTTGGTCACTAAAAAGTAAAAAATAGTATTTCATAGTAGGGACCGAAAATTTTTGGATTTTTTGTTCTGGAAAGATTTTTTTCCCTTGTAAAGTGCAGGTAAATATTTTTCTAAAGGTCTCAGCACTAATTTTTTTAGCATTAGTTAATATGGCAGAAATCGTTCAGAATATTTTCTTTCTGAATCTCGGCTTTCAAAATATTTTTTTTTACCAAAATATAGATTCAAGATATTATTAGGAAACAATTAAGCCCGCCATCCCCTGCCAAGTTATATTGTCGGTACCTTAGTCTATACGAAAACAGCCAAATCAATTTACCTCACGAATCAACACTGAGTTCAACAAATAGACGCAAGAACTTTGTGAATAAACTTATATTAATTGAAAATTTGAGGATTGACACACAAAGTATTTTCTTTTAAAACAGTCTGTTTAAAAAAGAACCGTAAATAAGGCCCAATTTGGACATGAGGACGTATGTTATGACTTGTTATTTATTCGTTTTTGTGCAAAATATTGTGTTTTATATTTCTTGAATTAAAAGTTGTTATTTATATTTTTCAAATAACCGAAAGACAAATCAAATATTTAAATGAAAAAAAAAATAGTAAGACATCATATTATTATGACACCTTTCTATATATTACGTGTATTATATGCTTAATATTTTAATAAAGGATATTGAGTAAATGAATTGGAGACCATAACACATATGTAAACTCTAACTGCAATTATTTTTTTTTAGTTGTATGGTCATTTCGGAAAATTATTCCTCATCAACAGCACAAGAACCATAGAACACAATCATATGAAATCCATAATTTCCAAAGATGTTCAAAATGTATAAAACCAAACGAAATCCAAATATCTATAGCTAAGGGAAAAAACTACGATGGAGGGAGTAAAACCTTAGGTTTTAAGCTTATTTTGTTACTCAAAACAGACGCAACAATATCGTTCCATGATGAATTACATTCAATAAGTACTACATTGGGCGAATAAGTTGTCGTCTAACGTTTACAAGGTGAAAACTGGTACAAATGTACGAAAGTCGTTAGAGCCATGTGACACCTTTGATTATATTTTGTGGAGTAATAGCCTTAAAATGACTTACCTATTAATAAACATAATAATGGATTTTAACCTACGTATAAGTCAACTTTGTCACGTCTTGTCACCTGATATAAACATAATACCAAAACAACCTTAAATTAATAACTATTTATTTATTAGAATTTAAGTAGTTATTACGTGGCTTACAAGTATCGGAAATGGAAACCAATGACAATAACGAGTGTCCTGAAACATCCAAGAACTGCAACGTTCGTGGTTCCATCCTCGTCAGGGGTGAAAATTGCATGGAACGACTTTCACATTTGCAAGAATGGTCTCAAGGAAAAACAAGAGGCTCCCAGGAGCCTGAATCGCTCACCTGGTCTTAATGTCAACCCTTTGAAGACTTTTGTATAGCTAAATGAGCTGAATGTTTAAGCAATAAAAAGCTTTTCTCTATCTGCAATAATTTTCATTCCAAAGCAAAAAACACTATTTTTCACCTTTAAAGGGTCATAACCCCTTAAAGGGGTCATTTGACAACTTCGACCCTAAAAAGACTTTTGTAGAGCTAATTAAGCTGAACATTTAAGCAAGCAACATCTTTTCTCTATCTGCAAAAGTTTTCATTCTATAGGCCAAAAACACTATTTATGCCTTGAAGGGGCCGTAACCCCTATAAGGGGTCATCTGACAACTTCGACCCTATGGAGCCTTGTGTAGAGCTAAACGAGCTGAACATTTAAGCGAGCAACAGCTTTTCTCTATCTGCAATAGTTTTCATTCTATAGGCCAAAAACTCTATTTTTTGCCTTTAAGGGGCCATAACCCCTATAAGGGGTCATCTGACAACTTTGACCTTATGGAGACTTTTGTAGAGCTAAATGAGCTGAACATTTAAGCAAGCAACAGCTTCTCTCTATCTGCAATAGTTTTCATTCTATAGGCCAAAAACATGAAAAAATGCTATTTTTCACCTTTAAGGGGCCGTAACTCCCATAAGGGGTCATCTGACAACTTCGACTCAATGAAGACTTTTGTAGAGCTTTTGATGCTGAAGCAGCAGCGTGGCATCAGATTTCATCTATCTCTTATACTTTTTGATTTACAAGCCAAAAACAGTAGTCTGACCCCCCTGGTCTATTTTTAGCAACGGTGGCCATGTTTTTCGACGAATCAAAAATCCCCACATCAGTTCTGTGAAGGATACCCTAAAGTACAACCAGACTAAATTTGGTTTGAATCAGCCGTTTCAGAGGAGAAGAAGTTTGAAGAAAAGTTAACGACGACGACGGACGACGACGGACGACGACGACGACGGACGCCAAGTGATGGCAATAGCTCACATTGCCTTTGGCCAGGTAAGCTAAAAAGTCCACCAGAAGGGACGAAATTATGAGTAAAGAACCCTTTGTAAAGGTCGCTAAGAGTAGGATAAATTGGGACCGATACAAATGCAACACTTACAAACTGTTAGTTGGAAGGGGATTCATCCGCCCTATTTTGTCTGTTCAACCACATGCGAAACTCCCTCCCCTAAATTATGAATTCTGCTCGACAGTTCATTTAAGAAATAATTTATGGGCTTTTATAACTGTTCTCCCCTCCCAGTGTGAAATCCTATTCTGGCCTCTTTGAATGTCTGACCACGCCCTTAATACAAACCTGTCAGAAAACTTTCCATGCCATGTCGGCTCTGAAGTATAAGGACACTTCAGTCGGACCATCTCTAGCAGTCGGCCATCAGATGTTGGGAACTGAAATCAGAGAACAGTGGAATTTGGAATAAATGTACGGTATCAAGATTAAAAACAGGATGCGTAATAAAAATAGCCTATCACCAACAAAGTAAAATTAGCGAGAGTGGTTCCAAAGAACGATGATAGTACCCTCGGAAGTGACGAAAAAGATTGTCCCGCCAGGAGAAAAACTTCTTATACACTTAAAGGATCTCTTTGTTGAGGAGTCGGATCAAAGGGGGTGCTCCAAAGACAGAGTGAGAGATTCAAATAAGCATAAAGCTTGTTTCTCAATCCAGGATAATCAAAAAAGTAAATAAATTAAAGGTTCATTCCATATTGGGCCTGACAACCATTTTGCGATGCGTTACTACCGGACCTTAAGATCGAAGAGAAGAAAGTTTAATGCATTTGTACCTGGTTTAACCAATAATTTCTTTCAAAATGCCTGTACCAAGTCAAAACCATAATCATATACATATTTTTTCTGGCTCTTTGACATGTTCTTTCATCTTTCCAGGACATTTGAAAATGGTCATTTTAGTTTGGTAATTTTGTTATTATACCTTTATTTGACTTTTTCTACTGGATCGTTCCAGTCCTGTAAATGTTTGGCTATTTCAGTATGCAATTATACACGAAGCAAATGTTTGTATGGCTTACCTTTGCCGTTGCTGTTATGATGTGGAGGTATCTCGTCTGATTTTCGTTGTCGTCTTCGAAACTAGTGTTCTAAAAATATTGATAAAGGTTGTAGATGAAAATGAGGTCATGTGAGAATTCTATAACGATGTTCCATTGTTCATTTTGATGTGTACATCTGCATTTGGCCAACCCATTTCTAGACTGTATCTCTTATAATTAATCTTACGCTATTAGTAAATGAAAGTCATGACAACCTGCAGCCTCCAATTTGACCAGAGGTCGCTGCTTGCCTTCTTGCAATTGTTCATAGATCAAGCATATAGTGCAGTCCTGATTTTTTTCAAAACACTAAAGTGGCTTTGCAGCCTATAATCATGACTAAAAAGAACATCAAAGTCACACTCGCAAACTGCTAGCTGGAGAGGGATTAACATAAGCATTAAGCTTGTTTCCCAATCCAGGATAAATAAATATGTTTAAACTAAAAAGAACATCAGTCATAACTTGACACAGTCCTAAAATTTTTAAACAGGCCCTCTTCTTGACAGACATAGAAAAACGAACATAAAGACGAAAGGTACAAAGATAAGATTTGACTTAAGACAATCAATATATACATGTATCAAAATGAGATTAAGTTGAATAATCTTTTCATTGCGGGAGTATGGCTTAAGAAAATAATAAATTGAAAACAAATAGGTAACATAAATAGTTTATATTAGGCAAATGAACATGACAAACAAAGATAAAATGAGGACTATGAAATAATGATGATAAATATGGGGTTGGAATGATGATAAATATGGGGTTGGAATGATGATAAATATTGGAATGGTGACAAATATGGGGTTGGAATGGTGATAAATATGGGGTTGGAATGGTGATAAATATGGGGTTGGAATGATGATAAATACGGGGTTGGAATGGTGACAAATATGGGGTTGGAATGGTGATAAATATGGGGTTGGAATGATGATAAATATGGGGTTGGAATGATGATAAATATGGGGTTGGAATGATGATAAATATGGGGTTGGAATGATGATAAATATGGGGTTGGAATGATGATAAAATTGGGGTTGGAATGATGATAAATATGGGGTTGGAATGGTGATAAATATGGGGTTGGAATGATGATAAATATGGGGTTGGAATGATGATAAATATGGGGTTGGAATGATGATAAATATGGGGTTGGAATGGTGATAAATATGGGGTTGGAATGATGATAAATATGGGGTTGGAATGGTGATAAATACGGGGTTGGAATGATGATAAATATGGGGTTGGAATGATGATAAATATGGGGTTGGAATGGTGACAAATATGGGGTTGGAATGATGATAAATATGGGGTTGGAATGGTGACAAATATGGGGTTGGAATGATGATAAATATGGGGTTGGAATGGTGATAAATTATATGGGGTTGGAATATATTGGGTTGGAATGATGATAAATATGGGGTTAAAATGGGAAACAAAGGAACAATGAATACCTACATCAAACGACTGTAAATCATGATGGAATCCTGTGTGTGTCAGTCTCTTCTCGTTCCTCCAGCACACCATCATCGAACGATTTACGTACGATTTATAGATGATATAGAACAAGTTCTCCGGAGGGTTAATATCCTGGTGATACAGCTCACATATATTTCCGGTTAGGTCTGATAAAGCGTGTAATATGTTGCCGACCTCGATCGATTCGTACGTTTTCATGATTCTGAAAAAAAATTGAATGTAAGTGGTATCAAGTTTTAAATCTGCAATACTGATGACCTGTTTGGTGCATTTTGGAATTCAATAATTTCTTCTGTAACGTAATGTTTTGTTATGCTTGGTAAGTGTAAGAAAAAATGAGGTGAGACCGGTGATTTGACTTTAAAAAATTCAAAACATTTGTATCACAACCTTCGTTGGTGGGTTGATGATACAAAATTAAAGACAACATGATCTAACTAGTGTGCAGTCATATATACGGGTAGTAGCTGTGAACTAATGTCTTGAGACATTGGGGGTGATGAAGTATATCTATATAAATGTCTTTAAGTTATTGGTGTCATCTTAGAAATATCTCTATACAAATATTACTTGATATGAAATATTTTAACCGAAAATAAATTTATATATATGCAAACAAAAAACACTTCTTTCACCTTAAATAGGAAACGATACAAAATTTCATTTGTAACAAATAAGGATGTTCCAGTCTATTTAAATGTTATCCTTGACATCTTAATACAATAACAAGTTGTATAAAGCGTTATTTTTAGAGAGAAAAAATACTAGTTACGTTTTGAACCATTGTTCTTGCTTCTCTTCTTGTTTTAAAATGAGCTGAAATAATTGCTATTTAAAGATCAAACACCATAAATTTCTCAGGTTTCAATTACCTTACGGTATAAAGCTTCTGGTTTAATAATAGTTACAGGTATCCCAATAATTGTTAAGTAAGGTTAGAGTTTGATCCGAACTAATATTGCTAAGATAATTTTCGAAAGGAAAAAATATCATAGAAAAATGCATAATTACATAGACGATAAATCTTGCATTGGCCCAAGACTAAAAATACCATACATAATATGCAAACAGCAGTGTCAAACTAATACTTACTTGGCATATGTTTTCTCTAACAGCGGCCCCAAATACTCCGGAGGGTGTCCGTACCAATACTTACTTGGCATATGTTTTCTCTAACAGCGGCCCCCAATACTCTGGAGGGTGTCCGTACCAATACTTACTTGGCATATGCTTTCTCTAACAGCGGCCCCCAATACTCCGGAGAGTGTCCGTACCAATACTTACTTGGCATATGTTTTCTCTAACAGCGGCCCCCAATACTCCGGAGGGTGTCCGTACCAATACTTACTTGGCATATGTTTTCTCTAACAGCGGCCCCCAATACTCTGGAGGGTGTCCGTACCAATACTTACTTGGCATATGTTTTCTCTAACAGCGACCCCAATACTCTGGAGGGTGTCCGTACCAATACTTACTTGGCATATGTTTTCTCTAACAGCGGCCCCAATACTCTGGAGGGTGTCCGTACCAATACTTACTTGGCATATGTTTTCTCTAACAGCGGCCCCCAATACTTTGGAGGGTGTCCGTACCAATACTTACTTGGCATATGTTTTCTCTAACAGCGACCCCAATACTCTGGAGGGTGTCCGTACCAATACTTACTTGGCATATGTTTTCTCTAACAGCGGCCCCAAATACTCTGGAGGGTGTCCGTACCAATACTTACTTGGCATATGTTTTCTCTAACAGCGGCCCCCAATACTCTGGAGGGTGTCCGTACCAATACTTACTTGGCATATGTTTTCTCTAACAGCGGCCCCAAATACTCTGGAGGGTGTCCGTACCAATACTTACTTGGCATATGTTTTCTCTAACAGCGGCCCCCAATACACCGGAGGGTGTCCGTACCAATACTTACTTGGCATATGTTTTCTCTAACAGCAGTCCCCAATATTCCGATTTGTGTCCATACTAATACTTACTTGGCATATCCTTTCTCTAACAGTGGTCACCAATACTCCGATGGCTTTCCATACTATAATACTTACTTGGCATAAGCTTTCTCTAACAGCAGTCCCCTATACTGTGATGGATGTCCATAATGTTTCTTACTTGGCATATGTTTTCTCTAACAGCGGCCCCCAATACTGCGATGGATGTCCATAATGTTACTTACTTGGTATATGCTTTCTCTAACAACAGTCCCCAATAATCCGATGGCTGTCCAAACTATTACTTACTTGGAATATGCTTTCTCTAACAGCAGTCCCCAATATTCCGATGGCTGTCCGTACCAATACTTACTTGGCATAAGCTTTCTCTAACAGTGGTCCCCAATATTCCAATTTGTGTCCATACTAATACTTACTAGGCATATGTTTTCTCTAACAGCGGCCCCCAGTATTCCGATAGCTGTCCGTACCAATATTTACTTGGCATAAGCTTTCTCTAACAGTGGTCCCCAATATTCCAATTTGTGTCCATACTAATACTTACTAGGCATATGTTTTCTCTAACAGCGGCCCCCAGTATTCCGATAGCTGTCCGTACCAATACTTACTTGGCATAAGCTTTCTCTAACAGTGGTCCCCAATATTCCAATTTGTGTCCATACTAATACTTACTAGGCATATGTTTTCTCTAACAGCGGCCCCCAGTATTCCCGATAGCTGTCCGTACCAATACTTACTTGGCATAAGCTTTCTCTAACAGTGGTCCCCAATATTCCAATTTGTGTCCATACTAATACTTACTAGGCATATGTTTTCTCTAACAGCGGCCCCCAGTATTCCGATAGCTGTCCGTACCAATACTTACTTGGCATATGCTTTCTCTAACAGCGGTCCCCAGTACTCCGGAGGGTGTCCATACGCTTTACAATAAAGTAAATCATTTTGGAAACAAGGGAGGTAATCGTCAACAATACTCTCAATCCATTCTCCAAACCGCCAAATGTTAAAGCGGAAAGCACCTACAAGATCAAAATATATTTGAAGATTGAGAGGCAGTTAGAACTATCATCATCATTGTCTGGCCATTGTTCACGTGTGGTATGCATGGTTATCTAAAATCAATATGTCATAAAGCAACTAGATTAAATCATATCTAATATGAACAAAGAATTGACAAAATAATAAATGTAATACCGGTAACTAAATCATAAAAGCAAAAAAGACAATTCACAATAAGCAGCATTTTACTTCTATCAAATTTTCAGAACCATTTCGGTACTAACTGTGCTTGAATTGGCTTCCATTTTAAGATTCTTGGAAAGACTATTTTAAAAGGTGAAAGAATGTCTTGTAGTCGGGTCACTCCGTCCGTCTGTCCATCTTTCGCGTTTTGGGGTGCCTGTCTTGTGTAATCTGAATCATTGCAAAAAACCATACACTAGATCTTTTTGAAATTTTACACAGGGATAACAGATATATTGAAGATGAGCATCTAACCTTTCAGGGCCATTTTAATATTCTGTTCAGAAATTGGGGACCCTAAAGGCTTTAGTAAAGGGGCAATCGATGTGACTTTTTAATTTTTTTCTATATTTTTGGTTTCCGACATTCATATTATCTAATCATATGCTTCTGATCAGAGGGTTGGTCTTTAAAGTAGGCAAGCAGAATAATCAATTAACTGTTTTCATGTGTAATACCTGTTTTCTCTAGTTCTTTTAAGATGGCTCGGGGCTATTAAACTGAGCTCTTTTTGCACTTTGATATTGATATTTTGTATAAAGTTTTAAAAAAAAATGGACTTGGGGAAACAAAAATGAGTTACTGTCATGACTGTAAAAAAAATCTAAAGTAGAATTCTAATAGCCCCTAGACACCTTAATTCTTATGTGTGTTTTCTCACCAATGTAATCACTAAGAAAGTTCTGTTCAAAGTTTCTGTAACCTGGAACTATCTTCTCCAGGTATCGGACCTGCAGAGAAACAACCACTATGGCAGCTTGGAACCAGTCTCGTTTTTTGAAGGTTTTCCACGGGAATTGGGCATCCCATTTACCGCCAACACCACAAAAGGTTACTTCCCCTGTTTCTATATTCTACAAATGAAACACAATAAGTAAGTTTTATTTAGGGACCGACCATTTAACTTGAAGGGGGGGGTTGGTTTTTTCCTAAAAAAATATTCTGAAAATTATTTTTGATAAAAAAAATATTTTGGCAGCTGAGGGTAAGAAAAAAATATTCTGAAGAAGGATTTCTGCTATAAAAAATAATGCTGATAATAAAAAAAAATATTCTGTCAAACAAAAAACCAAGACCCCCCCCCTTTCAAGTTAAATGGTCCGTCCCTTAATGCTGAACAGAGCACATTTTCATTTATATCGACTTATGAAAAAAAAACGATCCTCTACTCAGGTCGATATAAATGTAAATGACCAGAATTCAAGCCCCTGTGATTAATTTAATATTTGTAACTTGACTGAAAGGGAAAGTAGTGTGTAAAGGCGCTTAAGCAAAAATAGCAATAAGATGTTAGGGTAGACACGTAAAAAAAACATTAAGGAGGATGGGATGTAAAAAAGAAACAAACATACACACATTTTCACTGTTGCCTTATGTTAATAGACACACCTTTAAATTATAATAAATATCAGAAAGATAGTAAGGTATCTTAAATTTCTTTGAAAGTCGGTGGGCGTTCACACCAAAATGCTTTACCACCTTACTTTACACATGTTACAATTAAAAATTTAGATTTGTTTTGATGCCATCATGATCACCTACACGTGTACTACACAGATGTACATGTAAAATCAACTTCATGTATCTAGTGCGAGCCACGAGTAAAAATAACAAATACAACAAGTTTTAACTTTTCAAAAAGCTGGGGAAGCTTCGCTGTAGCGGCATTTAAAGGAAAGGAACGTGTATATTGCATGTATTGGTTTATATTTCAAAATTACAAGTCACTGATCTACCAGAACTTTATAGAATGTATCAGGAACATGCCTATAATTACAAAAAGCAGAAGGGTAACGAACAAAAAATGCTTGATATAGAAGAAATCCATACTTGGCAAATGACATATAGTTGCCGAAAACTGCGATGAGGAATTTTTGTGACGCCACAGCACCACTATGCAAGACGAGGGATATTGAAAAAGTCACTCTAATTTGTGGCTATATTAACTTCTTTAAAATCCACAAGACTTAGAAGAGACAAAACATGTCTGTATGTTCTTGAACGAAATGTTTGCTAAACGTGACACAGATTTCAAAAATGTTTAATTCTCCTTCCTAATATGGTGAATAACTGGATGAATATTGCTGCCTGTGTTTGCATTATTATCATATATTGTATAGCTATCACTTAATTCCTTTGTAAATTTCTTAGTTACTGCTTTCCTGTCTTTATGTTTTAACTTGGATTACAGATCACATGTGTTATTATTATACTTCAGTAGATTTTTTTCTATATAAAATACAGGTAAACATTTTTACTATTACATCTTGAATTTGGTAAAAGTCTGACTGATGGGTATTTATAGTCGCGACTAGGGGAAAGCCCCTCTGCGTCGACTTATACCAATCGGTATAGACTCGCTATGTGCCATGGGTCGTCCAGCCCATGACACACCACCGCCAGTGTTAGCTGCTCCAGAGTATCCTTTGTTGTCGCTGGAGCAGGGCCCGTCTTCCACCACGGGGAGGTACTGGTCGGAATTCTGGAAGACTAATTGGTAAAAGTACTATTTCCCAGGGATATAGTAAAAACTATTTCCCTAGGGCAATAGTACCATAATGATTGGCAGTAGGCGTGGCTAAAGTATACTGTATACAAGGTAAAGAGTGAGCAGTAGGCGTGGCCTTAGTTAAGTTGTTTACCGATTCAGTATAATAAAACAATTGTTTACTGGTCATTCGGAAAACAGTACATTTGTTTCCCCTCGGTACTTACCATTTCCCTCGGCGCTACGCGCCTCGTGAAATAGTAAGTACCTCGTGGAAACAAATGTACTGTTTCCCTCATGACCAGTAAACAATTGTATACTGCATGTGCTATGTCCAATAAAGATATTTGATTTGATTTGATTAACAAACATTGCAAGTGAATTTTAAAATAAACTGAACGTGCACAAGTATTGGTAACTCGCCCATAGTTGAAGTTTAAAGCCCATGCGTCTTTTATTGGTATGCTGGAATAGCCCCTGCCAGAAAAAGACATATAAGTTAATATCCAAGAACATGGCTAAAATGTTTAGGCCCGCGAGTCAGATGAAGATAAATGTACTGTAAAATGTACATGTGCTTAAAGAACAAATTAAGTAAATAACCATGAAACTACTATGGTTCTCATTATTATGAAAACAGACATGATATAAAAGCTCGAGTATGAAAGTTCAAATATACTAGTATGTAAGTCATTTCATATATAGCCAAACTTTTTAGCATACATATGGGTATTTATAGTCGTGACTATAGGCTATAAGCCTCTGCAGCGATTATTTAAGACTCGCTGTGCGCCATGGGTCGTCCAGGCCATGACACAAAACCGCCAGTGTCCATACGCCCTGGAGTCAGGGTCCGTCTTCCATCACGAGGAGGTACTGGTCGGAATTCTGGAAGACAACTTTTCAGCACGGTTCATTATGCTTTTATTAGCCCAAAGTGTTGCCAAACAAAAAAGCTTGTAGTTGGATGGAAATACACAGCAAGAGAAACATTAAAATAATCTGGACTTGTAAATCATATGATAAATCTGTTGATTACAACAAAATTTATGTAATCTATTCTTGCTTAGCGATCAATAAATATCAAGTGATCAAACTATTTTAGTGGATTTGTCGAGGTCACCTGGTCAAAGCAATTTTAATCAACGGCAAACATTAAATTGTACCGTGTCCAGTTCTGCAATACACAAAATAGCCTTATCATGATCAAATCGTCTCTTCTCCGTAACTGATTCACGATTATAGTTATTGGTTAAGCCAATGAAACAATCTGTTACTTTTGCAACCTTGTTAAACAGCCAATCAACGCGTTCATAAGTGATTGATTATTTCAAGATGGCGTGAATATCCTATGAAATTAATAGCTTCGCACCTTGATGCGAAGCAACAATGTTCCAGAGAATAACTCTTGCTACGCCTGACGCGCGTTTCGTCTAATCAAGATTCATCAGAGGCACTCTACCTAGTCCAAATAATTATGCATTCTTGGAAGCCTTTAATATTTTTTCGCGTTTGGCTTCCTACGGCCTGGGAATAATAAAAGTGTCCAAATGACAAAAATCACAGAAAGACGTCATGATTAGGACTACACTCTACCTAAAGATTGAAAATGAAAATTCTATTTTTTTTTTTGAAGAGCACAGAACAATGAAACTAAAATATCCGAAATTGGAATCAAAATATAACTAAGATCAACCTATATCTGTAGTAGGAAAAACCTTAGAGTTTTGACAATTTTGAAATAAACGGATAATTTCATTACTTTGTTGTCTTCTTCAAAACAAGTGTGGAGCTAACCTCGAGGATTTAAAAACTCAGCTAAATGCACAAATCATCACAGACCTCAGAAATAAAAATACAAGAAAGTTTCAGGCAATAAGTTTCGTCTTTTCAATGCCCATTAGAGGCACTCCACCAATAGATTAAAAATGCCAACAGCAACATGAATATTAAGAGCATACAACAATAAAACAAAAAGATGCAAAACTGGGAAACAAATTAAGACTTATATACGCAGTTGAATTGCCTATATATTCAGCCTAAGACGCCAGACTCGCTTAGGATTAGCTGTCACGTGCAATTTTATTCCCTAAGCAAGTCTGGCTCGTGACTTCTTTGTTTTTTTGCAATATAAGAAGTCTGGCTTAATTTTTCGTATGTTTTTTTTTATTTCTAACCTTTGTTGCAATGTATAGACGATAAAGAGATGTGGAATAAGTGTACGCAACACGACCAACATAAAAGAAACGGCAATTTAAAAAATTACAATGGAAAACATAACTACTTGACTTGTATCATTTTTCTTTGCGAATCAACACAGAATTCAAACGTTTTTGTTGGCCATGTTCGGTTTTTAATTGTTTGTGAATGCTAATTTTAATCCTTCCTCTTTGTGTGACCGGAGATGATTTAAATGGGTGTGAAACCTAAACAAACAACATGCACAATCATTTGTGTTCGATATTTTTAATTTTGTGATTTGAAATTGCACATGTCTGGGAATTGTTAGTCACTTCAATTTTAATTTTGAGGAAAGGCAGAATGAATCATTGGAACACAGGTTTAGATCCGCATAAGACCAAAAAGGTCAAAGTATGACAGGTCTGAAAATCACTGACATACAGTGTATTAAAATAATGCTGCGTTTGAAAGGAAAATCATCTGGCCGTTGCCTGACATTCTCAGATTTTTCACAAATGTGAGTATAAATGAGAACATTTGAAAATACCCCATCGATTCTCCGCTTCAACACAAATTATACTCTCAACCGGAAACGACCGCGAGTTTTTTCTGTGCTCAACATTTGGTTGAGACTATCGAGATTCCCATGCGTTCCTCAAATTGAACTTGAGTGGTTTCAGACGTCACATGCAGTAGTTCATATAATTCGCATTGAATAAAAATTTCCGTTCACACGGCAATGTAATGCACATTGAATGCAAATCATCCAATTCGAATTATCGAAAACGTATCGTCATAGCGAATTGGATAATCCGCATTATCTGAATCAAAATCTTTTAATGCGAATTCAAAAATCGAATTGAATGCGCATTATTTGTAAGTGTGGACGCAACATGAAATTCGCATGCACAGTTTCTGAGAAAGCTAATTGCAGAAAATCATCGTACTCATACCACCGAGGTACTAACAGAGTGTAGATGTCTGACAGGTTTAAAACTCGCTTATGACATACAGTTTGTCATACTGAACCACCCTACCAACGTTCAAATTAATTTCATTTACGGTATGTATGCTACGATTTGACTGAAGTTTTCGTACCATCATACGGACATAAAACAAGTACCCTTGTCCTCGTCCCAGCCCCCGGACATGGAGTGGCAGAAGCATTAAAACATGTTTAGGGTTTAGGAATAGTACTAAGAGGGCTCCTCAGCTTTCAAAACATGGGCGGATTTAGACAACTTCCCACATAGAGATCCGAGCATTGTCAACTAAGGAGGAAAGAAGATGTCAGGCCATTTTGTCGAAAATCTTCACTTAAATTGTTCAATAGTCTAAGGAACAAATGAGGGTCCAACGAATAGGGCAAAATTTGCCAAGGTCAAGATTTCCGATAAGAAATAGACATTAAAAAACAAAGAGTCATGATTAAAATACTAAATTATAAGTCAAGAAAATATACCTCTATACGTTAAACCCATACAAATAAACAATACAAGTCAAATGCTTCTAAATTATTCAAACAAATAAACAATCAACATTAAAATAGAAAACCAAATTTCAAACGGGGACCTTTTTTACAGAAAAATTTTCCGAATCTGATTTGTAATGAAAAAAATATTCTGGCACAAGGTTTAAAGAAATATTCTCAATAGGGATTTTCTGTCATATAAAATGATGTTATTAATGAAAAAATATTTTGTAATATAATCTTATTTTTTTATCGCGTTCAGCTCGGAAAAGTCGACGCCCCCCTTTCAAGTTAAATAATTGAAAACAGAAACCCTGTTCGCGGCAAAGAATTGGATTCTAGCGATGAGTATAGTTTGGGATTAAAATTTTTAAAATAAACATTTTTTACACCCCCTGACCAGATAAAAAAAAAGAAAACAGATCCCCCCTTGTTTTATGGTTGGTCCCTATAGAAAACAGAAATCATATCGCAAAAAGGGTTCAATTGATGAGTATGTTTTTGTTGCTTTTTTTATATGTATATATAAAACTTGATTTCAATATCAATGACACGAAATTACGAGCATACATAAAAATAAAAACAGCATATATACAAATAAATAAATAATAAAAAAAACAGGTTGATAAATGAAAATAAAAACAAATCAGAGAAGCAAAAAAAATACCTACCTTGGGTCGTTTAAACACCATCTTCTCATACCGGTCATCTCCCGTATACACGTATGTCAACGAGCTTAAATCCGGAGGGAACGAAGGGTCCACAAACAAGTCGGCCTCGTGTATTCCACCGTTTAATCGCCGTTTACTTAAAACGTTTCGTTTTATGATAGAAAATTTCTGATAAGGAACCTCAGCATTACCACTCGAAGACATTTCCGTATATTTTTTTCTTTATAATTGCTTCATCCTCATCCAACGATATCGAATAAAAACATACGTCCTTTTGTATATTTGTTTCAAATTAACGGACTGATAGATATACTAATTGAGAAGCAAAAACTAAATACATCCATATAATTCAAAACATGATGATTACATTGCCTTGGTCCTTTTATTAGCAGACGCTCAGCATCTATCAACAGGTGTTTTCTGGAAAATCAATAGCACCTGAGTGATAATTTCAGGTAGAATCGGAATATAATAGCAGACAGGTAAGTATATGTAATTTACCTTTCTCTTCGTCGCTAATGAGCAGCCTTTATATATTGCTGATAATGAATCTGGGATAAGTGTACGTGACAAAACCTCAACGTAACGACAATGTAAAGACCTACAAAACTAACAGGATCTTTTCATGCTTTTATTGTCCAAATATGATTTTTTTTCGAATGAGATCGGTTCTTCTACATGTACTATGCCTTTAAACAATCCACAATGAAAAAACAGCTGGCGGTCTTCAACGTGAAGCAGTGACCATTGCTCATTATGCTCATGATGTAACACAGTCGATGTAATTTTTGGGGACTTATCAGTGTAAGTAGTGCAGGTCTATGCATTTCACCGTTTTGAGATTAAAGCCAGACATAAAGTACGTTTCGTATAATTCAAATTAATGAAATAAAATATAATAAGATGAGGAATAAATGTATTTGACACACATCAGGTTTATATACATGATATATTTCAGAGTCTTCAATATGACAAGTGGGCGCTGTCGCAAAGTAAACCCTACATCAAAAATGTAATTACTTAAAAACTATCTGGATATATGCACCATGCATGGTAGTACTTATACATGTAATATGATACACTTTCAAAAACTATTTAACTGGTTGTATTTTTTTATTCTATAATACAAAAATTAAAGACTAAAATGTCACATCCTTAATCATTTGCAGGATAAAAGACAAACCGTTAAATGCTTTTTAACCAAACACGCAATTATTGAAAAAAAACCAAGATTTTAAAGTTCAGCTCTATGTCGGAAGTTTTTTATTAATATTTTATGAAATGTCAATATAACAGATAATGTTCATTATTCATCATGTTTATTTTTCAAATACCATTAAAATCATGCAACAAAAAGCCATTATGAAATTGAAAGACGATTTAATAACTGAAATAAACCATTCACTAGCACTGATATGGTTGCTGCTATCCGTTTTGTCCGTTTTGAAGTCTTTTGTAGATAATGAATGAACGTGGTCGCAGCTTTTAATTAACTTCTACATGTGTAAATATTTAGGTCTTTTTACAGTGCATTAAAACAATTTAAACGAATACAATTTATTTGTTTTAGAAGTCATTGTAAGTCAATAATCTTCATGCTAGACCGTATTTATCTATTGCTCAATACAGAAAAGAGGATTTTTTTTATCAAATTACCCTTTGGATACGCAGACATCGACCAATGTAGCAACAACTATATATACAAAATCATTATTTTGCATTGCCGGGTCCAAGACTAAAAAACACAATTCGGAAGATTCAATACTTATACAATTCAATACATATAGACATAGATGTTCACATCAATTTCATGTGGAGTTCGGATATGTTAAACATTTACACCAAAATTGTTCATGATTTTCACGCGTGGCATAGTTGCCTTCAAACTGAACACGATCAAATCGCATGTTTAGGATGAGCAGACCTACATGCAGGAACTACAACAACCTTGACACGAAGACGAAAAATAAACAACTTAATCATATAGACATGATAAATAACTGACTAGGCGACAGACATCATGATGTTGTGACACAAAAAAAACCGCAATAATTGGAAATATGGTATTAAGACTTTTTTCCGGAACTCTTTATAAATATTCTATAAAATGTCAAAATAAAGAGGAGGATGCTGTCGGTTTTCAAGGTTTGTCTAAGATACATGCATAATAATAATAATAATAAACCGAATAAAACATACAGTGCATTTAATTAACTCAATAGGCAACGGTTACTGTGATCAATGCCGTAACACTAACGAAAATCAAAGCGCTAAAGCGTTAAAAGGCAGAGCTACCTAATGTAAATCTAAGCACTCAAAATAAAGATCAATCTGTGTTTCATAAACTTGAAACATAGCACATCAGTTTTGTTTGTTAAAGCTCCGCACACTTACACATTTGTTAAGAAATCTGTAATTTAGCTCCGCCCACTTGATCAAAGGTCAAAAGTCAACAATGCTTAAGTAAACGTCAACGAGTATTGATACACGATATGTAGTGCACATTTATATCGCATTTATGTTGGGGTATAAATATATACCTCTTATTTTAGACAATCCGTATAACATTTAAAATACAATACATGATTAATGTTCTGAATAGATCCTCTGGTAGCAATATTGACTGACCGATTTACCCTGTCTAGACGAAAAAAAAAACCGCGAAGATCAGATAGCTATATGACTCTATAAGGCTCTGTCTAAAAACTGTTAGAAATCAACAATACAATAATGTTCCAAGTAATATATTTCACTAAGCCTGACATGTGTTTCGTTTATATTTTGCTAAGCCTGACATGTGTTTCATTTATATTTCGCTAAGCTTTACATGTGTTTCATTAATATTTCGCTAAGCCTGACATGTGTTTCATTTATATTTCGCTAAGCCTGACATGTGTGTCGTTTATGTTTCGCTAAGACTGACATGTGTTTCATTTATATTTCGCTAAGCCGGACATGTGTTTCATCTATATTTCGCTAAGCCTGGCATGTGTTTCATTTATATTTTGCTAAGCCTGACATTTGTTTCGTTTATATTTCGCTAAGCCTGACATGTGTTTCGTTTATGTTTCGCTAAGCCTGACATGTCTGTGTTTCATTTATATTTCGTTAAGCCTAACATGTGTTCCATTTATATTTCGCTAAGCCTGACATGTGTTTCGTTGATGTTCGCTAAGCCTGACATTTTTTTTATTTATTAAACGTATGATCATCAGAGGGACTCTGCCAAAAAGATTGTAAATGCCTAATAATTTTTATACATATGAAGTGCAAAGAACAACCAATACCACCAAATAATAAATACACAGATAGTAAAATTGTTCTGTCACACTTTTTGTGTTCCAGTTATATATATTTTTATGAATATTTTCCTCATCACCTTTGAAATCGACAAGACGTTTCCAATACCTGTTTTGACATTTGAACACTTCTCTGGATTTTTCGTCTCCTATATTATTGATCCGCGAGAGAACCCTAATGTAAGGATGTTAGACCGCTTCCTTTCCCTTTGTCAGTTCTCCCCGCGCCATAAAAAAGGAAAGTCAAACAGGACAGTGTCTGTAATTTGTGGCGATCCACAGCGTGAGTACTTTATAAAAAGTGTTGTAAATTGATGATTTAATATATTCTCCATCAAAATATGAAGTTATTACGTTTGGATGTGATATAAATTTAAGCCAACAGTGAGACCAAACATTGGACCGGACGAAGGGAATTTCCCGTAAATTTATAAACAATATTTGGACATTTAAATTTGTTTTATGTTATACTTCTATGAATATTTCATTGTATTTCACTTATCTACGACCCCCCTTTACAGTTTTACTATGAACTTTAACGTTTTAACATGTACTTTGTAACCTTAATTTGTCCCCTTTATTTTCAGTATTTTACCACTACATCTGACCGTCTGTTGTCGCTTAAAATAAACGTCGCCCTTAGACAGAGTTATTTTTCCAAGGCCCAACAACTGCCAGTGGTTCATCTATCCGGGAGAGCCGGAATAGTAAAATAGCTCCGAACAACGCCAGTTGCAGAAGCGTCACCTCAGTCTACGCCAGGAGACGTCCACAGAAGACCAGCAAAGGACTGTATCCTTCTATACAAAACTTTATGAGCTCTCGCAAGAGAGACGCACCATTTTCTTGGTTCTTGTAGTGTGCTGCGGCCGTAGAAGCGCCCACACACTAAACTTTTAAGACACTTCACACCACCTGGTCTGGGTAAATAATAAACCCAGCTCAGTTTTTCCTTAACTGTACAAGCTAGATAGAATACCGTGATATAACGTGTTTTACACGTACCAAATCACACACCAAGTTAGTGCCAAGCAAGATAGCACACAAACGTTTTTCAAACGTTATTAATACTAACTGTCAAGACACAAATAAATAGTCAAATCACAATTTCGAGATTTTTCTCGTAACTACAAGTGATTGTGACATGATGAGTGACACCGGTGACAACGTCACCATACAACCAACTGAGCCAGATCAACACTCAGACATACGATCTGACAATACAGAGAAAAGAGTTAGAACTCTGAATGAAAAGGGCATGGACGTCTACATTGAAAGACGCGAGAAATACGCCCAAGATATAGAGCTGCTATGGAGCATGTTAAATGCCTTCCTGCAGGAGGTCGAGACCCCTCCAGACAATGTACGAGGTTGCCTCGCTTTACAAGAAAAGATAGCCCAGTCCGCTGGTAGATATGAACGTCAAGTTGACGCATTCATAGAATTTATGAAGAACACTAGGGCCGAGAAAAGCAATCGAGACCTCCAGGCTTTCACTACCCTGGCTGATATAAGACAGCAAACGTTGGAAACAGCGATGTCTAATCTACGGGACACCACCAAGGCGTTTAGTCCTGCATCACCAGCAATACGCCAGCCTACCTCAGATCAACAGAATATCACTGTACCAGAACCACATGGGTCAGTGAAACGAGAACGCAATTCAGTTAGGTCAAAGTCAAATAGCGGATGTAAATCCGTTGGTGGCTCAAAATCAACCAGTTCCTCAAGCGCTTCAAGAAACAAGCGTGCCAAAGCAGATGCTGCCAAGGCCAAGATAGCCTTTCTAGCCAAACAAGCTGCTCTTGCAAAACAAGAAGCTCTACTCGAAGAACAGGAGTTGCAGCGAAAGGCTAGTCAGAAAGCTGACATGGAACAACAAGTTCAGCGACAAAAGATTGAATACGAACGAGCAGAAGCGATAGAAGCAGCGACCGTCTTACGAAAAAAGTTGGAGTTGCAAGCAGACAAAACTCTCCTAGAAGCTCACATGGAAGCAGCTATGGCCGAAGCCGAGGCGAGAGCTTTCGCGGACGACCGCAGTCAAGATATAGACGACGAACCACACATCGGCGTCGATTTACCATTACCTATGGCCGACCCGATCCGACGGGTACAAGATTATGTTAGTCAACACAACAGTAGTACTCATGCAATGGACGAAAATCCAACCGACGTCGGGACAAACACATATCCGACGCACTCCGACTACACAAGGAAAGTTACGGTTTTCGAACCGCTTGCTACAACCGAAGCACCTAGGAAGATAGGACCACCATCCATGGCATCGACACCCTTCCGAAGAGAAGCCGACGACGTCGACACCACTAGCAATACTTGTGGCCTCAATCGGGATGCTCCCGTATTCGTGCCATCCACTCAAGATCGGCATCACCTATCGACAACATCGTCGTCGACGCAAGAACACCGTTCCGACAACAAGGATTCAACATCCGAAGAATTAACTAAGTTCCTATTGAGAAAGGACCTGCTACTCTCCCGTCTCACCCACTTCGATGACAAGGCCGAGTCCTACGCAGTTTGGAAGGCCGAATTCAAAGGCGTCGTGGAAGAGCTAGGAATATCCAACTCCGAAGAGCTCATTCTCCTCAAGAAATGGCTCGGAAACAAGTCGTCGCAATACGCCAAAAGTATCAAGGCAGCTAACATTAATAACCCGACAAGAGGTCTTGCACGTCTTTGGGAGCGTCTAGACGAACGCTATGGTGCATCACAATTGACAGAGCATGCCCTAAGGCAGAAACTAGAAAGCTTCCCTAAACTAACAAACAAGGACACAGATCGTCTCTACGACTTTTACGATCTTCTTTCTCACATCCAATGCCTTAAAGAGGATCCGAACTTTCATAACTTGTTAGGATATTTTGACACCTCATCAGGACAATTGCCTATAGTTTCCAAGTTGCCATATGGACTTCAAGAAAAATGGACTTCAAAGGCTTCGCATTACATGACCCAACACCAAGTTCCATTTGCACCACTTTCGGAGTTGACGGATTTTATCCGCGAAGTTTCAAAAACCAAAAACAATCCTTGTTTCAATTATGATTACAGTAATCAGTCAAACACTAAGCCGCATTCCCAGGCTGGAAAAGGGAAGATTAGCGCTTACAAGACGTCTACCGACCCAAGCACGGAGCATAGCTCCGCAGACAAGCCCAGTAGAGAGAATAGCAATGCAATCGACCTGAAGGAACGTTGTATTATACACAAGGGAAAACACTCGTTGAATGAATGTAACGGTTTCAGGGCCAAACCAATCGAAGAACGCATTAAGTTGCTAAAGGAACACAACGTATGCTTTAAGTGTTGTGAGTCCGACAGGCACATCAAGACCAACTGTAAAGAAAGAGTCGTTTGCAACGAATGCGAGAGCACACGTCACCCGACAGCTCTCCACATCTCCAACTCCGATCAACGACCAGCGAGTTTTTCTCGTGAATCCTCACAAAACAACGGCGGGGAGAGAAAAGCTCCAAAGGCAAGTAACGCCAAAGACACCGTACAGGCTAAGTGCACAGAAGTATGCGCTTCAACGTACAGCGGGAAATCTTGTGCAAAGATATTGCCAGTTGACGTGTTTTCCAAACACGATAGATCCACCGTACATCGCATGTACGCAATAATTGACGACCAAAGTAGTCACACGCTAGCTACAACCGAATTCTTCGATACGTTCAACGTTAAAGGACCTTACCGGAACTTCAATCTTTCGACCTGTTCAGGACGCACACTGATGTCAGGAAGGAGAGTGAACGACCTTATGGTTAGATCTATCGGTAATGATTTTGAGACCGATTTACCGACAATCATCGAATGTAACGACATTCCAAACAACAAGTCCGAAATACCAACACCTGAAGTTGCGATACACCATCCACATCTACGGGATATAGCTAACTTCATCCCGTCTATTGATAGGAATTGTGAGATTCTACTTCTCATCGGGAGAACACTCCCGGCAGTACACCACGCTCTCGACCAACGATTAGGGTCTCACTTTGAACCTTTCGCACAGAAGTTGCCGTTAGGCTGGGTCATTATAGGCGAAACTTGTCTAGACCGACAACATGCACCATCTGATATTGACGTCAAGAAAACGTTCATTCTACCGAATGGCCGACCCTCAATTATGCAACCATGTCCAAACCAGTTTCACGTAACCGAACATCGTGATTACTTACCATGCGAACAGAATAATGATTTGAAGGGGCTAGACATTTTCCAGAAAACACCTGACGATGATAAACCAGGATTATCCCAGGACGACCGACAGTTTGTCAAACAATTGGACAAAGAGTTCAAACGAAACGAAACCGGGAATTGGGAAGCTCCATTACCGTTTCGATCCACACGAAGATCATTGCCTAACAACAAGGATCAGGCAACTCACCGTGCTATGGTGCTTGATAGGAGCCTAAAGAAAAACCCAGAGAAATGGAACCACTTCCAAGTCTTCATGGCCAAAATACTGGACAACAACCACGCCGAAGTGGCGCCTCAGTTACACAAGGGCGAGGAATGTTGGTACTTGCCTTTGTTCGGAGTCTACCATCCGAAGAAACCCGATCAAATCCGGGGCGTTTTCGATTCCTCCGCTAAGTATAATGGAGTCTCGCTTAACGACGTACTGATTACAGGACCCGATCTCGCCAATAGTCTCCTCGGAGTACTTCTCCGTTTTAGAAGAGAGATGGTCGCTGTAACAGCTGACATACAACATATGTTCCATTGTTTCATCGTCCGCGAGGATCACCGGAACTACCTTAGATTCTTCTGGTACAAGGACAATGACATTGAAAAGGAACTCATAAAATACCGCATGAGGGTCCACGTTTTTGGAAATAGTCCGTCACCGGCGGTAGCCAACCTTGGATTGTACAAAACAGCTATGGAGGCCGAACCAAAATACGGAAGCGACGTCGTGAACTTTATCACGTCTGATTTCTACGTAGATGACGGTCTCACCTCATGTCCCACAGCAGAAGCCGCTATAAAAATCATGAAAGATACGCAAGATGCCTTGCTAGAATGCGGCAACCTACGCTTGCATAAGTTCGCCTCGAACAGCCCGGAAGTTATGGCAGCATTCCCACTAAACGATCTTGCGTCAAACCTAAAGGACCTCGATTTGGACGCCGACGACAAGCCTTTGCAGCGTAGTCTCGGGATATCACGGGACGTAAACACAGACCAGTTTCTATTCAACTTGTCACGTGACGAGAAACCCGTGACTCGCCGAGGGATTTTATCAACAATCAACAGTATATTCGACCCGATTGGATTCCTTGCGCCTGTCATAATATTCGGGAAACTACTTCTCCGTAGACTTGTAAAGACCACTACCGATTGGGACGAACCGGTATCGGAAGAAATAGCCTCCGATTGGGGAAAATGGCAAGAAACGCTTAAAGCTCTAGAAACGGTACGAATACCGCGACCATATGTTCCCTACCTCAGTGAAAAAACGAAGAAGGAACTTCACGTCTTCTCCGATGCTTCAAAGGATGCAATAGGAGCCGTAGTGTATCTCCGGACAATTGATTCCGATGGATCTCCGGACCTTGGTTTCGTCATAGGAAAGGCCAAGGTCGCACCGACTAATGGACATACAATCCCGCGTTTGGAACTATGTGCTGCCGTACTTGGTATTGAAATCGCCCAGATCGCCGCCACTGAACTCAAACTAGAACTTGACACTATCAAATACTATACGGACAGTAAAGTGATTCTAGGCTACATATGCAACGAAAAGAGGAGATTCTACGTTTATGTTGCTAATAGAGTAGAGCGTATCAGAAAATTTAGTTCACCCGAACAATGGAACTACGTCCCGACCAACCGTAACCCTGCCGACTTAGCTACGAGATCGATTCTCGCTCAAGAACTTCAAAACAGTGTTTGGCTAAGCGGACCAAAAGAATTTTTGGACAATGCATCGAAACAATCTGTCGATACGGAAATTGATCATGAACTCATTCAACCTGACGACGACACTGAAATCCGTCCGGTACAAGTTTACAAGACAACCGCCGTGTGTGAACACGAGTCTAGTCTCGAAACCGACCGTTTCCAACATTTTAATTCTTGGAACGACCTAGTTCAAGTCGTGTACAGACTCAAGAAATTTGCCCGTCTCTGCAAATCAGAACAGCAACACGTTAATTCAGTTGATCTTTACGAAGACGCAAAAATGTTTGTATTAAGAAATGCTCAAACTGAATCCTACGAGGAAGAGATCCAGTGTATAATACACGGGGAGCCGCTACCGAAACGAAGCCCGATCCGTGACCTTAATCCTTTTCTGGACGAGAACGGATTACTTAGAGTCGGTGGCCGCATCGAGCATTCGGACCTTGGTATCATGGAAAAGAAACCGCTTATCATATCCGGTCGGCACCGTATAGCACCACTTCTGGTGAAACATTTCCACCAAGAAATAAAACATCAGGGTCGACACCTAACGGAGGGTGCGATTAGAACAGCAGGTTTTTGGATAACCGGCGTAAAACGACTTATATCGAGCATAATACATCAGTGCCTCGATTGCCGCAAACTCAGAAGGAAGTTAGAGACTCAAATTATGGCTGATCTTCCAAAGGATCGTCTCGAACCGTCACCTCCGTTTACTAACGTCGGAGTAGATGTCTTTGGACCGTGGCAAATAATAACACGAAAGACCCGCGGAGGAAGTGCCAACTCAAAACGATGGGCAGTCATGTTCACATGTTTAGTTATAAGAGCCGTACATATCGAGCTCGTAGAGGAAATGACATCGTCCGCTTTCATAAACGCACTAAAACGTTTCACTTCAGTCAGAGGAAATGTCAAGTTCTTTCGGTCCGACCAAGGAACAAATTTCGTTGGTGCTGTTAAGGAACTA
The DNA here is from genome assembly GCA_963971305.1 of Arcuatula senhousia. Taxonomy (NCBI): domain Eukaryota; kingdom Metazoa; phylum Mollusca; class Bivalvia; order Mytilida; family Mytilidae; genus Arcuatula; species Arcuatula senhousia. Next base: position 57,503,077 of record OZ020310.1, read on the forward strand.
AACATCAAAACCATCAACCCCGGACACACGCCAATCAACGTCGATGAGGACCCCGTCATGACAAAGTATCTTCACGATGCCGGCACGACATGGCAGTTCAACCCAGCTCACTCGTCCCACATGGGTGGTGCGTGGGAACGCATGATCGGAGTCACGAGGAGAATTCTGGATTCACTGTTTCTTGAACATTCTGGAAAAACTCTCACACATGACGTGTTAAACACCTTTATGGCGGAAGCATGTGCTATTATTAACTCAAGACCGTTAGTTCCCGTATCTTCCGACCCGGAATCTCCGCTTATTCTAACACCGGCAATGTTATTAACTCAAAAGACAGACTACGTCTTTTCGATAGACAACCCGGAACCCGCGGATAAACGAGATTTATACAGAATCGAATGGAAACGGGTTCAAGCTTTGGCTAGTATGTTTTGGACTCGCTGGAAAAGAGAATATTTACCGCTCTTACAACGAAGGCGAAAATGGACAGAAGTGCGGAGAGATCTCCGTTTAGGTGACGTAGTTCTTGTCAAGGACAATAGTTTATGTAGGACACAGTGGCCAACCGGCATAATCACCAACGCCGTACAAGGTTCTGATGACCATGTTCGAAAGGTCGAAGTCCGTATCATGGTTGACGGGAAACCTAAGACATACACCCGACCAATCACCGAACTGGTTCTGTTGGTCGAAGCAGACGAAACTTAGAGACTTTGAGTTATTTGCACCGTGTGCAAGCTGTACAAATTTGTAGATAAACTGTGACTATTCATTGTTCTGGACACTAGTTTCTGTAATCGTTAATACCAGGATGCTTCTTCATTCTAGGAACACGTTGTTCCTCACCACGCCGTGCGTGGCAACGCTGGATAATCCCATTGGGCAACGCTGGAAGCCAGACAACGTTGGAGCTACCTCACGATCCGCGTATCAAGAAGACATTCCATGAAGGAACTGTTCATTGTACTCACCTTATGTTTGGACATTTGGATTTATGTGCTTATTAATTAATGAGAGTAATAGTGATATACCCCTGGATATCAGACGGGGAGTGTTCTGTCACACTTTTTGTGTTCCAGTTATATATATTTTTATGAATATTTTCCTCATCACCTTTGAAATCGACAAGACGTTTCCAATACCTGTTTTGACATTTGAACACTTCTCTGGATTTTTCGTCTCCTATATTATTGATCCGCGAGAGAACCCTAATGTAAGGATGTTAGACCGCTTCCTTTCCCTTTGTCAGTTCTCCCCGCGCCATAAAAAAGGAAAGTCAAACAGGACAGTGTCTGTAATTTGTGGCGATCCACAGCGTGAGTACTTTATAAAAAGTGTTGTAAATTGATGATTTAATATATTCTCCATCAAAATATGAAGTTATTACGTTTGGATGTGATATAAATTTAAGCCAACAGTGAGACCAAACATTGGACCGGACGAAGGGAATTTCCCGTAAATTTATAAACAATATTTGGACATTTAAATTTGTTTTATGTTATACTTTTATGAATATTTCATTGTATTTCACTTATCTACGACCCCCCTTTACAGTTTTACTATGAACTTTAACGTTTTAACATGTACTTTGTAACCTTAATTTGTCCCCTTTATTTTCAGTATTTTACCACTACATCTGACCGTCTGTTGTCGCTTAAAATAAACGTCGCCCTTAGACAGAGTTATTTTTCCAAGGCCCAACAACTGCCAGTGGTTCATCTATCCGGGAGAGCCGGAATAAAAATCATATACATAAGCAAACTAGTTTAAATAATCACAGGTAACTCTTTTTGGGCCCTTTAAGTATTAGTTCGTGTTTTTGACCAAAGTACTGGCTATAGTGACCGAGTGATCACGTGTCAATTACCACTACAGGTTGTCGGGTATATTTTACAAAAAGTACTTTACCACCTGTATGTAATTAGATTTGTCAGTTACCTGTTAAAGGTCGTTGGTTTCCACCGGCTGCTTCATCTGTTCATATAGCAGACAGACTATGTGATCTTATTGATCGCAATAAATAGGCATCATAAATGTACACTTACTTATCATTTCATGAAATTCGTGGTCCTTTTTGTACTTCAGGCCAGTATTTTTTTGTTGTACAAAGGCTACTTCTAAATATTAAAGTCATTCTACTTCATTAAGCACACACAATTTACTGTATAGTAATGATCCCCAGAATTGAAGTCTTCCTTAGAGACGCAAGTACTCGACAACGAACATAATTGTGGTTTCCTATGTTTGTGTTCTAGAGCTGCTGATGAGGAATAAAATTCTGAAATTGCCATACAGCTTTTAAAAATCACTTGCAGTTGGATTTACATTTGAGTTATGGTCTCATGTTTATTTACTCCATGTCCTTTTATAAAATATTTATTACAGGAGTGCCTTGTGGAGTAAGTAGAACAATTACCCGTGTTTTAGATGTATGCTCTATATCATAATCTTATATATGGTGTAGTTAGTTGTACATGAGATTATTTCCCATGTGTTCACTTTGTGTAATACAGTTGTCTTAATTCATGTAAATTCTAATACGTTATAAGGTTAAACTCTCTCCATTGTAGTTTGTCCTTAGAAATATCTGATATTACTTATTAATCGAATTTAATTTGGTTTCATTCATTTTCAACACTTTCATTAATTGTGGACATCCTAGGAGGCTGATGAGGAATAAAATTCCGAAATTGTCATTACAGCTCATAAAAAGTAATTGCAGTTGGAGTTTACATATCTGTTATGGTCGCATGTTTATTTTTACTCTATATCCTTTTATAAAATATTTCTTGGCTAGCTGTTAATAGCTGCGAGCGTTTTCAACAGAGTTCCTCTGCGTCTCGTTGTTCTATAGTTCTATCTAGTACAAGATAAGGGAGCGACCATTTGATTTTAGGGAGGGGCTATGGAGATTTTCTTCGTCCTGCCTTTTTATTTTCAGAAAAAGCAGAGCCTGGATTTTTTTGCGCGCCATCGTGCGCAATTTTATTCTATTTTGAAAGCTACTATACATTTTTGAACCAAAGATACCATCCTGCCTTAAGCTTTTTGTTTCATTCAAAGCACTGTCCTGCTTTTTTATTTCTGGACTTTTGACATCCTGCCTTTTTATTCCAAATTTCACCATTATAGCCTCTTCGGAAAAATCAAAAGATCGCTCCCTTAGTTATAGGAGAAAGATTGGACCTAAAAACAAGTTCATCCGTGCCACATTTTAAATGTGCCTGTCCTTAGCAAGGATCAAAGATGCTTTAAATTTGTTTTCCCTGTCATCTTTGTTAGCCGGGGTAATCGCTAGCGATTAGCCACGGCTATAGCTAAGATAGCCTTTCGGTTAGATGTCAAATGGTTTTTCCGGCGGTTCACCAAAAACCTATCAATTAAAATATCAATACACGCTTGCAATATAGCTCTTTTCCAGATCTGTTTTTTACGTCGCTTTACTCTCAATTATGTTAAAAACTTATTTATTTAGTTTTCAAATTTTATTTAAGCATGTAAGACACACACTGATGCGATAGCATAAAATGATTAATAAAAAATACAGAAGCGGATTGATATTTTGTTTATAGGAGTGTTCGTCGATCTCATTAGTGATGTCATATTCACTAATTTGCATCTCATTAAGTGTCAAACTGGATGGCAATACACAGTGCAATAAACAATCATCGATGGACAGGATAATTTACCCAGTCCCTATTAAGGTTCAAATCCTCATAACTTTTTTATTTGACCAGATAAAATGGTTCTGTAGTGTAAACTGTTCTTTGAATAAGAATTTATTCATATTGACCATGATTGATTTTGAAAAAAAGGCCTAAATATAAATGTTATGTAAAACACATTTCTGGACCAAGTAATTTTTCATTGAAAATTGTTAATCAACTAAATTTTCTATCTTTAGAACCACTGAATATATATTTATTTTCAAGATGCAAAACACAAACGATCTTTTTCTGAAAATTGTAGAACAAAAAAAAAACCCGCAATGTTTCAAGAGTTTGTTGAGGCAAATCGTTTTACACAAGAAATTAAGTTGTAGTGACCCAGCCAATTGTTACAAAGCTTTAATATGATGATTATATCCACTGCCTGGAGGAAGAACAGTGTTGTATTTGGTGTTTGTGGCCAAAAGGGGCTCAAATAATTGTTGTATTGACAAAACGGCTGTAGAACTTTTATTATTCATTCAATTTTGAAAATTCTTTATTATTGAATTCCTCATTACATTATGTCAGCTTAATATGTCAATAGTTTACATATATATTGCACCGTTACATTGCTACAGAGGACCAAAGACAGGCCACGCCTATAAAATCAACTTTTTAAGATTTTGGTTCGATTTTCAAAATCTTTCCTTTCATTGAAATCCTTTTTATTTTTTATTTTTTGCTACACATGAAAAATTTAAAATTTGTAGATTACCCCGGCTACCAGTACTTTCAGTACTTTGATTAGTCTTGGGACAGTGCAAGACGGCGAGCAGCTAACTCTGGTCATGTTGAAGACTGCTGGCTGTTTGTTGGTTTGATTTTATTTGAATAGTCTTTTTCTGTATGTTGGTTGTGTTGCGTACACTTATTCCAAATCTCTTTATCGTCTATCCTTATTATGTATCACAACCGTGTTATGTTTTAAATTTACGAACATAATTTAAGAAAATCACGAACAATTGTGTCAGACATAATTTTGATCTTTTCTATCAGTGATGACTGATATCGAAATCAAAAATTAAGACATAATTTCTTATAACCTAGTCCCAAAAGATATTCGCGGAAACAATAGCGGTTTCGGATCAAATTAAATCGGGCAATGTACAACATGTTAAAAACCGTGTGCATGGTGCTTATACAGGATATTGAAACAATTATATCTATTTGAAATTAGTTTTATTTTGGAACCAGATGTCTGTCGGCTCATGTTGTTACATCTCCATTAAACCTGCAAGAAAAATAAAATAATAAATTCCAATAACTTTAGTGCTACTAAACATAGGACCATATTTAACATCACCTATAACTTAAAATCATTATTCCGAAAAAGTTATCTAAATGATAACACAATACGAGCTTTAAGTTTTTGTAGCTTTTGCAGTACAGCAAGTAAATTCTAGTTTATTCAACAGTATTATTACTCTTTTTTATTGACCGGGTTGGTCACGGGTCAATTATCTCGGGATTCTTCGTTTTTCGTTTAAATCTTACCTAAAAGACTGAGAAATTTAAGCTCCGCCCAACCTTGTAAATAAAATAGAGTAATAATACGTTTTACAATGAAAAGACTCGAACATGTACTAATATTGTTGTTATAATAACTTGATTCTAGGGAGGAAACCGAACTTATAACTTGTTTGTGGTAGGTTCAGAATCTTCTGTCCGTTTTTATTCTGTTTCTTCACCTTCGTCGTTAAACTCCTCAAAGTTCCAGTTCCCGTCCCATGGTCTGTACACTAACCACTGCACGGTCACCAGGCTTTCCGGACTTATTTTTGATGACCTCTTTTGACCCAAAGGTGACCTACTGTTACCCCTGTTTTCCCTAATTACAAACCATGACAAGCACTCCCAAGTACACAACCACGTTGCTTATTGTATAGCCTAAATAGGCTTAGTATCATTCACTTTAAAATAGTGCGTATTTGCTGGAACCGGTTTTTACAACAAATCAGAGGAATTATTATCAAAATAACATTGTTCCCACTGAGATTTGAACAATGGTCGTCACCTTTTTAAACCTACCTTCATATCACGTAGACCACGAAATCGACGTTAACTTAGTGCATAAAAATGTTGAAGAGGCCCAATAGGGATACACTATATTATATAGTATAAAATGTTTTCTATTTGATTCTAAAAGCACAGATTATTTTCTTATGTTTGTATTTTAATTTTACTTGACATATTTGGAAAGCTGGGATGTAAAATAGTTATTACATTCGGACTGGGTGTGTCATTAAGATCACCCATCCGGCCTACAGCCGTCGGGGCGATTTTTTAGTGACAAACCGCCTCCTCACATGTGATAACTATTACTTAAAACTCACCGTAGTTAAACCTCGCAATTGATGATCTTATCAACAATGCTCACTAGAGTTGTACTCAATTCGTCAAAACTTGTACCAAAATAATACTCTTCAAGGGAGGCCAGCTCCATCAGCAAGTCCGGATTAACATCATCGCCGATCCCCACAGTGAGAAGAAGACTTTTCGGATCTGCCTTGAACAACTCAGCTGCATCCCTATCACGTTGATCTCTTATATTTTGATCAATTCCTCCTACCGTCGTAGTACCGTCAGTAGCCAGGATAAGGATGTCTTTCGCATCGGGTCGTTCACCCTGCATTTCTGTTATGACTTCCTCCCTGACAAAATTAATAGCTCTATGTATAGCAGTCGCTCCTCTCCCCCAAGGTATGTTATCTATTGCTGTTTTAAGGCTTGCTGCGTCAGTGTAAGTGGTGAAGTCAAAATGGAGAGTCTGTTGGGTGTTGAATGTAATCAGAGCAACTCGTACTTTGTCTATACCGATATCTAGATTGTCTACCAGATCTTGTAAAGCCAGCTTTGTCTTTTCGAAGTTCGCTTCTGTTATACTACCGGTTTCATCTATTGCTAATACTAAGTCCACTTTATTCTGTTTTACACATTCTGTAAATGTCAAATATTTGTTGTTTTTCAAAAATTGTGAAATCAAATGTAGTGTTTTTAAGCAACGGGTTTATTAAAGTATATTGAAACTGTTAACCCTTCCGTAGCACAAGAGTTCTCTGTCGTAGGGACTTGAGTTTGCGTTGCTGATGGTTGGTTTTTTGTTTGTACTATAGTTTTTGTGTTTTTCTCGTTTTTTTATTGATTTTGCCTGAGTTTGCCCTTTCGGACTTTTGACATTCAAATGCCGAACTGGACTTCTTTGTTTTTCAAAGAGTAGGTTGTGTGAAAATGGGATCAGGGTCACACGGCATGATGACTTGCATAGACCATAACATCAACTGTCAATACCAAATATCAGATCCCTAGGTATTTTACTTTGCAAGTGATTCATTTTCCACAAAAGTCTTACCTTGGTCTCTCCTTCCGCGGCCATTCGTCACAGGCGAGAAAAAACTAACTGCGACTTGAAGGCTTTTTAGATGCGACTTTTATTTGTGTTTGCTTAAAAACTATTTGTTCTTAAAACCCCGTTTTAGAGATTGATACGATTAGTTCATTGGGGGTTGCTATAAAGGCCACACTTGCAAACAAACTTAAACTAAATCTTACCTTCACACATATCACCAGACCATGGGAACTCACAGTTACAATCTCCATTAGTCCTATTACATTTAGCTCTTACCTTCACACATATCCCCAGACCATGGGAACTCACAGTAACAATCTCCATTAGTCGTATTACATCCAGCTCTTACCTTCACACATAGCACCAGACCATGGAATCTCACAGTAACAATCTCCATTAGTCCTATTATATTTAACTCTTACCTTCACACATATCACCAGACCATGGGATCTCACAGTAACAATCTCCATTAGTCCTTTTACATTTAGCTCTTACCTTCATACATATCACCAGACCATGGAAACTCACAGTTATCCATTGGTCCTTTTACATTCCGCTCTTACCTACACACATATCACCATTTATGGGAATTCACAGTAACAATCTTCATTAATCATATTACATTTAGCTCTGTTGTTCATATCATCACACATAGCACCAGACCATGGGAACTCACAGTAGCAATCTCCATTAGTCCTATTACATTTAGCTCTTACCTTCACAAATATTACCAAACCATGGGAACTCACAGTAACAATCTCAATTAGTCCTATTACATTTAGCTCTTACCTTCACACATATCACCAGACCATGGGAACTCACAGTAGCAATCTCCATTAGTCCTATAACATTTAGCTCTTACCTTCACAAATATTACCAGACCATGGGAACTCACAGTAACAATCTCCATTAGTCCTATTACATTTAGCTCTTATCTTCACACATATCACCAGACCATGGGAACTCACAGTAACAATCTCCATTAGTCCTATAACATTTAGCTCTTACCTTCACAAATATTACCAGACCATGGGAACTCACAGTAACAATCTCCATTAGTCCTATTACATCCAGCTCTTACCTTCACACATATCACCAAAGCATGGAAACTCACAGTAACAATCTCCATTAGTCCTATTACATTTAGCTCTGTTGTTCATATCATCACACATAGCACCAGACCATGGGAACTCACAGTAACAATCTCCATTAGTCCTATTACATCCAGCTCTTACCTGCACACATATCACCAGACCATGAGAACTCACAGTTACCATCTCCCTTAGTCCTATTACATTTAGCTCTTACCTTCACACACATCACCAGACCATTAGAACTCACAGTAACAATCTCCATTAGTCGTATTACATCCAGCTCTTACCTACACACATGTCACCAGACCATGGGAACTCACAGTAACAATCTCCATTAGTCCTATTACATTTAGCTCTTACCTTCACACATATCACCAGACCATGGGAACTCACAGTAACAATCTCCATTAGTCCTATTACATTTAGCTCTTACCTTTACACATATCACCAGTCAATGGGAACTCAGAGTAACAATCTCCATTAGTCCTATTACATTTAGCTCTTACCTTCAAACATATCATCAGACCATGGAAACTCACAGTAACAATCTCCATTAGTCCTATTACATTCAGCTTCTTTCCTTCACACATATCCCCAGACCATGGGAACTCACAGTAACAATCTCCATCAGTCCTATTACATTGAGCTCTTACCTTCACACATATCACCAGACCATGGGAACTCACAGTTACAATCTCCATTAGTCCTATTACATTTAGCTCTTACCTTCACACATATCACCAGACCATGGGAACTCACAGTTACAATCTCCATTAGTCCTATTAAATTTAGCTCTTACCTTCACACATATCACCAAACCATGGGAACTCACAGTTACAATCTCCATTAGTCCTATTTCATTCAGCTCTTACCTTCACACATATAACCAGACCATGGGAACTCACAGTAACAATCTCCATTAGTCCTATTACATTTAGCTCTTACCTTCACACATATCACCAGACCATGGGAACTCACAGTAACAATCTCCATTAGTCCTATTACATTTAGCTCTTACCTTTACACATATCACCAGTCCATGGGAACTCAGAGTAACAATCTCCATTAGTCCTATTACATTTAGCTCTTACCTTCAAACATATCATCAGACCATGGAAACTCACAGTAACAATCTCCATTAGTCCTATTACATTTAGCTCTGCTTACCTTCACACATATCACCAGACCATGGAAACTCACAGTAACCATCTCCATTAGTCCTATGACATTTAGCCCTGCTTACCTTCACACATAGCACCAGACCATGAGAACTCACAGTAACAATCTCCATTAGTCCTATTACATTTAGCTCTTACCTTCACACATATCACCAGACCATGGGAACTCACAGTAACAATCTCCATTAGTCCTATTACATTCAGCTCTTACATTCACACATATCACCAGACCATGGGAACTCACAGTAACAATATCCATTAGTCCTTTTACATTAAGCTCTTACCTTCACACATAGCACCAGACAATAAGAACTCACATTATCAATATTCATTGGTTCTTTTACATTTAGCTCTTACCTTCACACATATCACCAGACCATGGGAACTCACAGTAACAATCTCCATTAGTTCTATTACATTTAGCTCTGTTGTTCATATCATCACAACGAAGTGGCAGATCACATAAGTTTACTGAAATAGCAACAATGGAATAAGCGACACATCGTTAAATTAGAAAGACCACAATGAAAAACGCCGACAGCCTTCAACGAGGCGAATATGCGCTGCTCGCCGTTTCGCAATTGGCCCTAGGTCATATAGAAATGCATATAATTCAAATCCAGTATTGAAATAGTCAAAGAAAGACAATATCAAGAAGTCAACAAACCTGTCTGTCATTAAGTGATTTCAGACTGTTATTTTGTTAATGGACCTTTCTAATGGGACAAATGAAGTAACTATTCACACAAGTGATTCAGTCTACTTTTCAACAGTTATTCAAAGGGATTCCAATGGGCACCTTTGCTTGCTGATTTGTTTCTTCATTCATATGAAGCAGACTTCTTGCAATCTCTTCTAGTCAAAAAAGACCGTAGACTAGCTCTCTCTTTCAACCTCACGTTCCATTATATTGATGATGTTCTTTCACTAAACAATTCTCGATTTGGTGACTTTCTCCATCTCATATATCCCCAGGGGCTTGAGATAAAGGACACAACGGATTCTAGGAAGTCTGCTTCATATTTAGATCTACATCTCGAAATTGACTCTCAAGAAAGACTTTCAACAAGGCTCTATGACAAACGTGATAACTTTAACTTTCCAATCGTTAACTTTCCCTTGTTGTCTAGCAACATTCCGTCCGCTCCAGCTTATGGAGTTTACGTATCTCAATTGATTCGTTACTCCAGAGCATGCGGGGACTTACATCGATTTCCTTAGCAGAGCGACACGTCTGACGCAAAATTGCTCACACAGGGTTATGTTGCTCCTCGGTTGCTGTCTTCACTCAAGAAAGTTTACAGAAGACATCATGCACTTATAGACAAATATGGGATTTCGATCTCCCAGATGAGTGCATATGTTGGTTTGTCATAGGGTTTTGTTTTGTTTTCCTTTACCGGATTTGACACACTGAATGGACTATTGGCAACGCGACGGTGTGCTATAGCAAGCAGAAACTGCTTACTCTTCCGGAGCACCTGAGTTCACTCTTGTTTTGACTGGAGTTTGCGTTGTTGATTGATATTAAGGTATTTTGTTTTTCCATGTTTTACATGTTGTCTGTTTTTGTCCCATTCTTGTTGGTGTTTACTGGTGTTGTCTCTGGCCTTTCGGACTTTTGACATTCGGATACACCATTGGTACCTCTGCTTCTTAACAACATTTTTTTCTAGTTTAAATGAACAAACCTGATATACGTACATGTACAATAATATCTGATTAGCAAATACCCATTTCATTGCCTGAAGATGAACCCTAAAACTCCATCCACACACCCTTAAATGGTGCATTCATACAGATTTTCTGCAAAGTATGTATGCTTTGTGCAAGCTTATCAATAGGGGGGAGGTTGGATCCAAAAACTAGTTTAACCCCGCCACATTTTATATGTGCTTGTCCTAGGCCAGGAAACTTTGCCAAAGCCTTTGTTTGTCCTTGTCATTCTGTTTAACTGTTTTATGTCAAGAATTGGGTCTTTCGATGGTGATTTGGGGATTGGTTTTGAAGCTTTTGTATTGTATTATAAGTCTTGGGCCAATGCAAGACGGTAAGCAGTGACCTATGGTCATGTTGAAGACTGCTTGCTGTTTCCCGTTGTGATTTTTGAATTGCTGTTTGTTTATGTTTGTTGTGTCGCGTACACTTATTCCACATCTCAACATCGTCTATGATCGAGTGGAATCTTCCCCATTTGTTAAATACTCGATCCGCTAGCTTACACAAAGTAAACTTACTACCCCAAACAAAAATCAAAGTAAGGTAGGTAAAATAAATGTCACACTAACATTAAGATCCCCCTGAGTTATGTGGCTTGTAGTTAGCACAGGCACTTGGAGCATGGATTTCATATATGACCCCCCCTTTTTTTTCTAATACCCCTAACAAAATAATATTTCGATAAAAATGATTTAATTAGTCTTTTCTTGTCATTTCTAAACATATTATGTCAAAATATTGCTGTTTTATACTATCCAAAATTTTTCCCCACTGGTTTGCTTTATGTATGGGTGATTTTCTATTTTCCTAACTTTCCAAAAATTGTTGTATTTCATCGTGGTTATAGGTCATTATTCTTCACAGATTCTTGGACGATAGTTATTTTCTCCTGTTTTAGTTTTTCTTGTGTTTTTTTCAAATTAAGCTTCATAACACTTATACTAATATAGATTAATACCTGTACAGAAGCCTTCGGTCTGTTCCTGGTCATCAGCACACTGGGAACGCCTGTTGATATGTTAAAAACACTTTTACCCTAAGACCCTGGGTTACAATATCCCAGGTTTCACATACATAACTTGACAATATTATTCGTCCATCCTTCTTCAAATACACAGTCTTGGAAACCTTATGTTGTAACCCCAGAACCCTGGGTAACCTTTTTATTGTAGACTCACCTACATACTTTGGCAGTTTTCTCCGCTCCAACTTTTTTTAAAGACAGTCTTAGAAACCTGCTGTTGTATGGAATACACAATAACCCCTGAACCCTGGTTTGCCTTGTAAAGTATCACTTATTACATACCTTGGCAGTTTGCTCCGGTCCAGCCTTCCTCACAATCACACTCAGGAATGTTCGTTACTGTGTTGAATACACAGGTACCATGTCCGTTACAGTCAACACCGGCACACAGATCTTAGGTAATAGAAAAAAGACATTTTATTACTAATAAGCCGACTGTTCTTAGTTGTACAAAATATCATGACATATAACATGATCAATTGCAAAACATACAACAATAAGTACCACTATACAAGTAGTTGTGGAAATATGTCAAGGAATCGGCCAATCGGGTGTAGGACTGTGGCAGATGATAATTCCAAAATGAAGCATAGGTACCATTTGGGCATCTGGATGTCCAAAGTTCGAAATGCAAAGACAAAATAAGTAAACACGAATGAGAAAAACACGGAAAACAAACCACATAAAAACACAAAAATACAAAAACAACTGATCGGAATAGCAATCAACAACGGTAGCTCAACCCTCAAATCGTAACATCATCGTGTATGCACTAAACATGACGGCGAGGAAAATCGATATAAACATGATAAATGATCTTGATAGATTTTGAATTGATTGTTTAAAATTCGAGACAACTAAAAACTAATTAAACTAAGGATTAAAATCGAGATTCATGTTTGTTTTATTATTTCAGGTTCATCATCTATTTATTTTCAATAAAGATGAAGATAAATAAATAAAAACTGTAATAAAACAAAGTAATATACATGTAGCACAACAATTCCAGATCATAGCTTTAAACGGATTTTTACATAGATTTCATAATGTCAAAAATTATTTCTTAGACTTTGTGGGATTAAAACATTGATATTAGAAACCCCTACGTTACAGATCCATTGCCCAGGAAATTTAAAGGATACCAACCGGGGATTTACATACGAGGGCTTCACATACAGACTTATTTCATGGTTATCGCTAAATAACACTACATTACAGATAAATTGTGAGAGCCCCTGCGATTCACAAATCAGGATTTGTTATATCGGGGATTTACATACAGCATGGACATTCACATACCTGGATTCACATACCAGAACTTCACATTACGTACCTATATCACAATTATTTCCGGAGAAGCCTGGGTTACATACACATTCTCCTGGAGTCACACACACACCATCGTTACAGTTTATAAGGTCACATATTTCATCTACAAAAAATTCGCCTTTGGATTCACATACCAGAGCTTCACATTACATACCTATTTCACGGTTATATCCGGAGAAGCCTGGGTTACATACACATTCTCCCGGAGTCACACACACACCATCGTTACAGTTTATAAGGTCACATGACAAGCTTCACATACCAGAGCTTCACATTACGTACCTATTTCACAATTATTTCCGGAGAAGCCTGGGTTACATACACATTCTCCCGGAGTCACACACACACCATCGTTACAGTTGATTGTGTCACATGCGTCTTCTGCAAGTTCAAGTAAAGACTGCCTGATTAGCATTTTTATAGTCATAAACAGAATAAGACCAAAGTTCCAAGCAATCAATCTAATTCACTTAACTACAGTTTGTACAATTCTAAAGACCGTGCAGGGAAGGCTGTTAAAAGAAGTGCAAAAGTAGTTTGTATATACAGCTAGATTCTTCATTTTTGTAAACTAGTATAAAGTTATCCTGTTAAAACATTTAGTGTCACACTGAATTCTTTTAAATTAAGCTTTGAAATATTTTGTAGCATGAAGTCTTGATAACAACAAAGCAGCCGGGGACAGGCTGGTGGAAGATTCTTCAGAGATATTGTTATAACGAATACTCACCCTAACACTCTCCAATCAATATTATACTTACCTCCACAGAATTCACCTGTCCAACCAATATCACAAACACATTCTGCATTGCCCGTTAGTGGGTCGAATACACAATTACCATGTCCGTTACAGTCAATATTATCACATGGACCTGTGCAATAGTACAATAATCGAAGTTAAACCATACTAAATTATAATAAAAAAAATCTTAAAATCCTGAAAGACTCGGAGAGGGTTTATAGGCAACTGACAAAGCAAGAAAACTTTATTAAGGGGTCACAGAACACCTATGGAAGAAAATTATCAATTTAACATGAATTTAAATACCAGTTGAGCTGTAGTAGATTAAGATATAAACTATCTCTCGTAGGAACCAATTACATCATTGCATTTCGAAAGAAACATACCATTCCATTAATATGGCTGTATAGCCCAAAGTTACATAATTTTTTTATTTAATGGGAGATTCATTAACAAACCTATAGCACAATTATCTCTAGAAAAATGTTTGTTTCACACACACTCGTTTGGGTTTCACATAAACATTGTCCCAAGAAAGAGATTCACAAACTTACCTATTTCATAGTTAACTGCAGATAACCCTTAGTGGCACACACATTCTACCCATGGGCTTCACATATGGTGGATTCACATACCGGGGATTCACAAACATAACTATTTCTCAGTTAAATCCAAAAAACCCTTGGTTGCAAATACATTCATTCATGTACTTGGGATTTACATACTGGGGATTCACAAATATACATATTTGACATTTGATACCTAAACCCCTTGGATAATACACACATTCTCCAGTTCTCCACATCAGAAGTATTCACATACATACCTATTTCACAGTTAACTTCAGAAAACCCTGGGTTACAAACACACTCTCCTGGAGGCTGACATACACCATTGTCACATACCAGAGATTCCCATATCAGGGATTCACATGACAGGCTTCACATTATGTGATTCACATACATACCTATTTCACAGTTAACTCCAGAAAACCCTGGGTTACAGACACATTCTCCTGGTGGCTGACATGCACCATTGTTACAGTTAATGGAATCACAGACATTTTCTAAAAATAACAAGTAAAAGGACAACCTTAGTGGGACGTTCTTTCATTGTGTATAAGATAACATGGTGTAAAAACATATCAGTATTTATATGACGAAAAAGTTTTCAAATAACATTTTTCATTCAAAGACTTTAAATCTAGTGCACAAAGGAATCGAATAAGAGACTCTAAAGACATTTATTACAAGTGGTTATGTGGGATTTTGTAGACTTTTTACAATGCTTTGTGCATCAGTTTATCTTTTGCTTTTCTACCGTCTGGGATACAATGGGAGAGAAGATTTGTCATGACGTGTGTGTTAGTGTATATATGTATGTGTGTTAAGGTTAAACGCCTTTTTCTGCGCACCTGGACCATATAGGGTGGTCAGTTTTAATGGCGGAGGAAACCGGAGTAAACCAGACATTGGGCAGGTCTATGTCATAATGATGCCAATTATACCTATTATGGTATATGTAATACTTTCGTATCTAGGACTCACCCATGAATTCCAATAAGTCAATGATATTTTCTTGTTATATAATTAATTATATGATAATTTCTTCAGCTTTGCCTTTTTTACCTTCACAGAATTCTCCTGTCCATCCCTCGTCACAGACACATCCAGGGACACCTGTTGCTGTATCAAATTCACAATTTCCATGACCATTACAATCAACACCATCACATGGACCTATACGATAGCGATATAACAAAATTTGAACAAAGTGAACGACAAAGGACCCATCTTCAATTTCAAGGACTGAAGAAATTTAGATTGGATAAGGACATATCGAATTAACGCTTGTTTATCAAATCTGAAATTTAAATCTTTATGTTGTTAAAAATCATTTTAGATCAGACATTTGATAAATATAGAAAAGTATAGTTCAGTAATTAGTTTCTTTTTCATAAATTATTTCCACCACTGACATACACATTCGATGCACATTTTCATCAACCCACTATTTTCAAATCACTTTTTGTACCAGGGTATCACATGAACCCATGCAGAATTTAACTTTCATATATATATATCACAGTAATCGTCAGAGAATCCTGGGTTACACACACATACTACTGATGCTTCACATAACGAGGATTCACATAATAGGTTTTCACAAACCGATACCAAAGCTTCACATACATACCTACTTCAGTTATCCCTGATGAAAAAATTGTTAAAGGCACATTCTTCTGGGCTACACATATAAGGTCCTCACAACCCGTGTTTTCATACAAGACGGCTTCATATTACGGGAATTCACATACATACCTATGTAACAGTTATTCCCGATAATTTAGGTTAAAGACATATTTTCATGGGCTTCCCATCAGGGATTCACATACGAGGGATTCACATAGCAGCGCTTCACGTTATGGAAATTCACATACTACTTATTTCTCAGTTATTGCATGAGAACCCTTGGTTACACATACATTCTCCTGAAGAGTCACATATCATAACTTCACATACGTACCTATATCACAGTTGTCACCAGAAAATCCTGGGTTACAGACGCATTCCCCAGAAGGCTGACATACACCGTTGTTACAATTTATAGTATCACAAACATTTTCTGTAAGTAGCAATGAAATTTAGTGAGCAATTCTGAGACTGTTTTTTTAAACACGATTCATAAAGATACAAAAGTTATAACAAAACAAAAAACATATTTACAGTATACCGTGCAAATACTGGTAATTGCTTGAATCCAGAGAGCCTTTAGTAGTCTCCACCACATGTGGTCTGTGGTCTTTTGTTGTCTATTGTAAGTTTTTCGTGTACTTCAACAATTTTCCGACCAGTTTCTTTTTGCGAAAAATTTGTGATTTCAGATATTCTACTACATGACAACTAAGTTACAAGTTACATTATTCTTTATGCCGGATATTTTATAAAAACGTGGACAATGCTGAACCTTTCAGTTCTAAGCTCAACATATGTTTACTTTTCTTTGATGTAACGTTATAAAGTAAACTTAGAAATTCAAATGCCCTTTATTTAGTTTTGGTTACGTTTTTACCTTCACAGAATTCTCCAGAAAATCCTTCTTCACAGACACACTCCGTGTCACCGAATGTGTCGATTAAACAATTACCATGGCCATTACAATCAATACCGTCACATGGATCTGATAGAATCACAATCAATCAATTAATCAATCTAAGTTGCATGAGTGTTAAGTTTTTTTCAATATATTAGTGGAACGCCACTGATGAGTCTTGATTAGATGAAACGCGTGTCAAGCGTACAAAAATTCATTTCTTGAACTTTGTTGTTATTTTTATTTAAAGTGGATACATATATAGTAATAAAACACACGCTTTAGTGATGTTTGGATAATCATAATAATAAAATTGGTATTCTTTTAAAAAAAATTTAAAGGAGCTACAGGTAAATCTATTGACTAACAAAAAATTTGGCATTCAACCCCCACCATGCAGTCATCGTAACGCTACTTCAGATAGATAGATAACATCGTTTTTGTCTTTTGGTTTCGCTGCTTTGCAGTGTTGACGAAAGACATTAACAATTTGTCCTAACCTTAGGCTTTCAATTTAAATCTTTATATCAAACTATGACAAACCATTGTCAGAATCAAGCCCAATAAATTCTACAAAGGAGTTATCGAAGGACTTCAACACGATACATTCTGGTGCAACATATAGAAGACACCAACAAATGGTTTACAGAACTGGACTACGATTACCTATACCTGTTGTCCCAAACCACCCTTGCATTTCACGTTTTACCCCGGAGACTTTTCATACCTGGGCGTTTTATTACGCGGGGTTCACATACCGGTGATTCACATACGTACCTATTTCACATTTATCGCCAGAGAACCCTGGGTTGCAGACACATTCTCCCGGGGGCTGACATACGCCATTGTTACAGTTAATAAGGTCACAAACGTTCTCTGTAAGTAATAAGTTAAGATAAATAAATTATAATATTCAATGAAATATGATGATTTTGCTTGGTTAATGAAAAAAATAACACGGCGGTCTTCCATTGGAGATGTATGTCGACTGCATCTTAAAATATTCGGTAAGCAGGTAAGTGTATCATATTTAGTTTTTGTGCTTTGTCTAGAAATATTGATAGGGGGAAGGTTGGGCCCAAAAAAACTAGTTTAACCCCGCCACATATTACATGTGCCTGTCCTAAGCCAGGAATCTTTGACAAAGCTTTCGTTTGTACTTGTCTTTTTGATGTTTTTTGTTCCTTGTTTAAGAAGGGGGTCTATCTGTGACTATTTCAGGGCTGGATTTGAATTATTTAGACCATGGGCCAATTGCAGAACCGCGAGCAGTGCCACTTAAATGGCCTCGTTTAAGACTGCTGGCGGTTGTCCATTTTGGTTTTTCTAAATTACCGTTTAATTGTGGGCTGTGTCGCGAACACTTATTCCACATCTCTTTTTTTCTATCAAAAGGGTAGTTCTATTGTAAAAAAAAAAAAGATATAAAGAACATTACGGTATTGTCGCTTTGATTGAAATGCGTTAGGGTGGTTACCCATGGAGCCGTAGACTGCATTTTGGAAATAAAGGTAATAACAAAACTACCGAACTTGAATGATCAATCTCATAGTCCAGAGAAAATGACAAAAACGAATCAGTCATACCGGAGAACTGATGGATCGCAATGGTCCTGACTTGGTACAGGCATTTCAAACGAAATGGTGGGTTAAACCAGGTTTTATGGCGCCAAACCTCCCTCTTCCATTGCGATCTTAGGATCCGGTAATGACCATAGAACACAACATAGTTGTGAGACACAATAGGGATATTGAGGTGATCATCTCAGTACAGCACACCAGTCAAACACTAATTAAAACAATTAACTATCATATCTTTTAACTCAATTTTGAACTTTTCTACTAGTGGCTGATAACGAAGAAAGAATTTTTTTAGTGATCGTATGAGACGTATTTTCTTAAACGATATGCATCTCTTGTGCATCAGTTTAGCACAAATTTAGGATTAACAATGAAAAGAATTAAAAATATGTAAATATAACAATATCCTGAAATAATAAATATAGTTATCTAAAGGGCAAAGGTGCATTTGGAGAACTTTGATCTAAATAACACTTTACTCTTGATCAAATTAACAGTCTTCATTATGAATTTGTCTTTTTGAGACTCGATATTGTCTTCACTGGTTGGCTCGTTTGAATTTCAAATTAATTGATATAGAATATTTCCTTTAACTCAGATGCTGAATATTATTAATAATGCTTGCAGATTGTTTCATCAAAAATAAGATATTATACACCTTCAAAATTTAATATTTATTTCTATAAAAAGACGTGCTCTTTGTCGTTGTTTTATTTTATATCAAATATATTGCCATTGTTTGATACATATTAAACCATTATTGTTTCCTGATTTAGCAAAACTGGTTTCAAAACTACATTTATACGTTATTTTATCTAGAGTTTATATAATATCAAGTTTATAAAAGAGTAATAAACAAAGAGAGTCTGTTTAATATTAGCTGCTATATCAAGTATATTAATGTCGATGTTTGGAAAATAATAGCAATTACAGAAACTAAGTACAAAGTACAAAGGAAAAGATCTAATTGATCTCAATTTGTCACTTAGGGCCATCACGTCACCTTCGGCCACGCAGGTAAAAATAAAGTTTAAAATATGAGGAAAATCATTCTTGTCTAGGTATCCCAACGTGATATGTAGTATGTCATGTTATATAACTCAGGTAGCCTTTAAGATAGAAAGTAATGAGATGTGGAATAAGTGTACGCGACACAGTCCGCAATCGAGCGGCAATTCAGAAAAACCACAATTGACAACCTTCAGCAGCCTTCAACGAGACCAGTAGGCGCTGCTTGCGGTGGCGCAAGGAACAGAAAACATCAAAAAGACAAGTACAAACGAAAGCTTTGTCGAAGATACCTGGTTTAGGAAAGGCACATACATGATTGTGTCAGAAATACAAACATAATTTTTATAAAAACGTGTTAAATCTCCTCTTTATTATCATTTTGGAAGATCCTTTTCATTTGTATTTAACACGGAAAGGCACTTCGGTTTAGTCAATCTTCAAATTTTGTGTGTTTGGATTAAAGCTAGCTTTCAAAAGTGGTTTAACCATTCTTTCATTTTGTGTTTGCAAGATTTTAAGCGAAGCGAACAAGACTAAAGGAAAAAGAAATATATTTGCTGTAAAAACCCGCAACGTAAGCCGGATTTACATTTAGGTTCTACTGTCCCACTTCTTTCAATGTTCTTCTCTCCACCATGCTCGCAGTAACATTTAAGTCTTTTGGTTTGACTGCCTAAGCGTCCAAGCAGCAGCTATCATTGTAAACCTCGCTCATGAACCTTTGTCAGCGAAACAGAATCTCTTACCTTCTGTCACAATCGTCTCCGTAGAATCCAAGATTTCAGTAACATGGGATTCTGTTGAGCTGTCCAAGCATCAAAACTGAAGATACCTTTGTTATAAAAAAACACTCAGACTTTGTCAACAACAAAGAATACCATACTTATTGTCAAAGTCTTCTCCGTAGAGGCTCGGATAGCAATAACCTGTTGAACTGCCGAAGCGCCCCAACAACAGCTACTCGTGAACCTATGTCAACAATACAGAATCTATACTTACTGTCACAATCATCTCCGTAGAAGCCCGGATCACAGTAACATTTAGGACTTCCTGTTGAACTGTCCACTCAGCAGTTACCGTTGTTAACCTATGTTAATCTCATACTTACTGTCACAATCCTCTCCGTAGAAGCCCGGATCACAGTAACATTTAGGACTTCCTGTTGAACTGTCCAGGCAGCAGTTACCATTGTTAACCTATGTTAATCTCATACTTACTTTCACAATCCTCTCTGTAGAAGCCCGGATCGCAGTAACATTTAGGACTTCCTGTTGAACTGTCCACGCAGCAATTACCGTTGTTAACCTATGTTAATCTTATACTTACTGTTACAATCCTCTCCGTAGAAGCCCGGATCACAGTAACATTTAGGACTTCCTGTTGAACTGTCCACGCAGCAGTTACCGTTGTTAACCTATGTTAATCTCATACTTACTGTCACAATCCTCGCCGTAGAACCCCGGATCACAGTAACATTTAAGACTTCCTGTTGAACTGTCCAAGCAGCAGATACAATTGTTAACCTATGTTAATCTCATACTTACTGTCACAATCCTCGCCGTAGAAGCCCGGATCACAGTAACATTTAGGACTTCCTGTTGAACTGTCCAAGCAGCAGTTACCGTTGTTAACCTATGTTAATCTCATACTTACTGTCACAATCCTCTCCGTAGAAACCCGGATCACAGTAACATGTAGGACTTCCTGTTGAACTGTCCAGGCAGCAGTTACCATTGTTAACCTATGTTAATCTCATACTTACTGTTACAATCCTCTCCGTAGAAGCCCGGATCACAGTAACATTTAGGACTTCCTGTTGAACTGTCCATACAGCAGTTACCATTGTTAACCTATGTTAATCTCATACTTACTGTCACAATCCTCGCCGTAGAAGCCCGGATCACAGTAACATTTAGGACTTCCTGTTGAACTGTCCAGGCAGCAGTTACCGTTGTTAACCTATGTCATGTATGTTAATCTCATACTTACTGTTACAATCCTCTCCGTAGAAACCCGGATCACAGTAACATTTAGGACTTCCTGTTGAACTGTCCAGCAGCAGTTACCGTTGTTAACCTATGTTAATCTCATACTTACTGTTACAATCCTCTCTGTAGAAGCCCGGATCACAGTAACATTTAGGACTTCCTGTTGAACTGTCCAGGCAGCAGTTACCGTTGTTTACCTATGTTAATCTCATACTTACTGTTACAATCCTCGCCATAGAACCCCGGATCACAGTAACATTTAGGACTTCCTGTTGAACTGTCCAGGCAGCAGTTACCGTTGTTAACCTATGTTAATCTCATACTTACTGTCACAATCCTCGCCATAGAAGCCCGGATCACAGTAACATTTAGGACTTCCTGTTGAACTGTCCAGGCAGCAGTTACCGTTGTTACATTCAACACCTTCACACGGTGAAACTGTAAACAAATGTTGAAAATAATATATTAAAGAGCTTTGGTGTATATATAAGTATTAATTTAAGGAATGACTTTAATAGTTGGCCATTTTATACGGGTATAAAATGGGTAGGGTCGTTTTACGCTTACTAAAGCGTGAAGCGCTTTAATTTATGTAGAGCGTAAAACGACCCTACCCATTTTAACCATGCTTTAATCATAGTAACTGCTAACAATGTCAGAGCCTATACATTTTGTGTGGCTTATCCAATTATTTGAGCAATAATTTTGTCAAATCTCGACCTATACCCCTGTTTGTATAATTGTCTATTCAGTAAAGCAAATTAACTTATACAGGTATTGTATTACCTGTGCAGTGTTCTCCCGTCCAGCCGTCATGGCAATTGCATTCAGCTGCGTTTTTAGAATCTACACTGCAGGTACCGTGGGCACCACATGGATCAGGATGACATGGATTATCTAAGAAAACATATAAATTATGGCTGGAAAGTGCCAATTTCATGCGTTTCTTTTTCCTAGGAACACGCGAATCGATCCAGGTAATTGTTACTTAACTCCGCGAAAGATTTCTCTTCTAGTCAACTGCATTAACTTTATACTTATCAAAGCAAATCGAATGAAATAACTTTTCTTAACAATCATTAAGGTTGCGCTCGTTCAAAATATAAATTGTACGTTCGTCAAGTCATTGAATTGTCGAACTTAAACAATTCCCCATTGACACCAATTGTAAATAAATTGTTAATGCGGAAATCCACTAGAGCTTTCCATATGACATTAAATTAGGGTTATGGAAAATCCTTAACATGTTAGTAAAAATCTTTAGACTCTATTCGCCTATATAAAGTGTAAGTAAAAAATACCTGACTCGATTTATGTGTTCCTTGGAGTGTTTTTTTACAATATAAAAATTTCTTGAAAAAATAGCAACAATCCATATTTTGACACTTGCAGCAACACAAGAAGCAAAGGTGTACCAAAGGGGTTCTCAAACATTGTTTTACCCACAAAGACAAAGACAAAATCGGTAGAAAAAAATCATCACAACGAATCAAGCCACACAGATAAAAACCAAATCAACCACATTTAGCAACGTGAACTCATGATCAGGTGCTCCATAAGTAGGGGTCAACAACTTTGTAAATATTTCTTGGTTCTAAAGCTACAAATTATTTTTTTTCCTAAAACATTAGTTTGTTAAAAATGATCATCGTCTAGAAGCATACCTAACAAAGATTGTTTCAAAAGAACGTAGGTGTCCATATATGTTTGATAATCAGGTTGTTTTTAACATTTTTACGTCAATAAAATGACGCCGATTTGATCTCTTTTAATTAAGTCTATCAGAAGATATTAACACATTTCACATCATGCACTTTAAAGAACATCACCATTTATCAATATTTATATCTCCCAAACACTATGTTTTTTACTCTAGGGTTTAGTTGTTTTTTTTTCTGTTCATGAACTTTTCCGCGCGGTTTCTCAAAAACTACTCAATGGATCATAATGAAATTTTGTATGGTGATAGAGTGCCACTCAAAGGTGTGCATGCAACAATCACAATTTTTAAAATGGCTGCTGTTTCCATGGAGACAGGGCAGATGTCAAAATATAGGACATTGCAAACATCTCGGTAACCTAAGTGCGTAGGGTTCTGAAATTTTGTAGGTTATTAGATCAAAAGAAGCTCTTCAATAATATCGGAAAAATTTTGAAGCGATAGTTACGGTTTTCGAGTTATTTACCAAAATGTGATATTTCAGGACCAAAAATAAGCAATTTGTCAAAATGTTTCAATCTCAACAAAACTTGATATATAGGGGTTTTATATCATGGTAAAATAGGATGGGAGATATTTTTTTGTTGGGCTATCTACAACACAGTCCACACTAGTTTCATATTTGTTCTCTCTGTACATTTTTCAGCTAATAACATTGTTAAAAGTCAATGAAAAGAAAATTGAGAAGCCAAATTACTATCATGTATATAGTAGGTATACCAGGTACAAGACAAATGCAAGTTAAGGCACAATAATAGCAATTCATATAAAAGGGAAAAACGAAAGATTAACTAAGAAAAATCTATGTCATTCTGTTAGTAATCAGAGGCGGATCCAGAGATTCTGAAAAGAGGGGCCCACTGACTGGCCTAAGAGGGGGTCCTCTTTGGTCACGCTTCAATGATTTCCTATATGTTCAACCATATTTTTTCGATCAAAAGGGGGGGCCGGGGCCCCCAGGGCCCCCCTGGATCCGCCTATGGTAATGAAGGTCAGATCGTTTATTCAAAAACAAAAGTGGTCATACTTTAGTAATGTAAGTCATATTTTGAATTAAAAACCATCAGTCAGGCACCGGTTCATTTCTTCGATCCGGAACACATTACGACTAGAGTTCGCGTTGTTAATTGATATTCAGTAGTTTTTTGTGTTTCCGTGTTTTATTTGTGTTTTATTTGTTTTTTATTTGTTGTCTGTTTTTTCGACCTGTCATTGTTTGTGTTTGCTGGTTTTGTCTCTTCGACATTCGGATGCCCCATTGATACTTCTGCTTCTTTGTCATTGATAAAAGTCATGTTTTTAATTAAAAAAATCTTAGTCATACTAATATCAGCCATATTTTTTTATAAAGAAATCTGCATCATACAATATTTAATATAAGTCATATTTTGTAATTAGAAAAAAAAATCTAGAGAATACTGTTAGTAATGACCACAGTCATTTTTTATTATCAAAAACAATCTTGTTAATTAAATCTTTAAACACGATCTAATTCATATACTAGTTAAATCAAAAACAATCTTGGTAATGCTGTTTAATCAAAATAATCTAGGTCAGTACATATAATAAAAAACAATATATGTAATAATGTTTCATAAGAAATAATATAGATCATAGTGTTTAATCAAAAAGAATCTTTGCCACATTTTTTGATTAAAAAAGGACATCTAGATCACATTCTATATAAAAAATACAGGTCGAACTGCTAAATCAAAAACAATTTAGGACACACTTTTCAATAAAAAAAAATCTAGATCATATTGCTTAATCAAAACAATCTAACTTGGTCATATAGCTTAAATAAGAAAACAATCTGGGCCATTCTGTCCAATCAAACACAACAAAGGTCGTCACACTTCTTCTGTGCAACAGTAATGCGCCAAATTATTATATTTTCGCTAAATGCGTAAATGGCGCACGCCAGCGGAAACCTTGCCTATTAGATTCATTTTAACTGTCAAGTTACATCTGTATACTAAGTACTATGTAATAGTTACTTGTTATTAAACCCATAAATGACTAAGTCAGTTGCTCAACAGTCTACCTTAAAGTGTGCAGACTGGATTACCCTGTCCGGACGTATAGTCACACACACTGTGGTTAATTTTGGGTATCTATGCTACATTACAGCATAATTATGGACTCGGGTAACAGGATTAAATAAACATGATAAACGCCAAGGAATAAACATTAGAACAGCTGGGGTCAAAAATACATTAAAAATATAACACAGAATGGATACAGAGAGTATGAAGCAATATACTACATGTACTATCCACATTTGCTAACAGATACCATTGATACAGTGTTCAACATGTATGTATCATGCTGGGCTCGGCTGTAGCCTTTTATTAAAGGGGCCGCGAGGCCCGGGGGGGGTTACTCCCTATATACAATATACGGGATGTGCAATTTTTATGGGTCCATTTTTCACAATTTTTTACATAGATTTGGGTATCTTTTTTTAAGCAGTACACATAGATTTGGTACCCAGTTTTGTTGATGTCTTACATAGACATGAGAGTCAAAACAGAAAAGGCGCCATAGACTTGGGTCTTTTGTGTTTTTGGGATACTTTACGTTAAAATGTCATTTTAAATAAGAAAGAGACTTGTAATTAATTTTGTAAGGCTCTAATAAATGAAAAAAACCTTGATAGACTTTTATTTCGTTACATAGATATGGGTATTTTTTGCTAATCACATAGATTTGGGTATGTTTCTGACGATTTTCTGACATAGATTCGGGTACCAATTTCAATCTACAAAATGCACACCCCCGTCATAAAACACCGGAGTAACCCCCCCGGGCCGCGAGGTTAGTTTGGGCTAATGATGTACATGTATATATAATATACGAGAAGCTTCTCGTCTATTATATATCATTAGCCCAAAACTAACCTCGGGCCCCTGTACTTTTCATTACCATGTCACATCTTCATTTGTTATTGTCTAGGGTATAGTATAAAATGTAATAATATAACCATTATATGGTTTCATGGAATCCTGGAAGTCTAATAACTAATACCACAGGGGCGCATAGTGGAAAGCTTTACACTTTGTATCAGTTATAACAGCCCTAGGACAATAAAATGGCTTTGTGCGTAAAAAATGACTTCAGGTAAAAGCCTGAAGATTTCCGGAAATTGGTAAATGACTACACATTAGCTTATTGTCTAGTAAAACTGCTTAAGTAACGCATGATTTCACTTATTGCCGCTCACATAAACAAGTGCCACCTACCTGTACAATATTGCCCGCTCCAGTCTTCGTCACACTCACACTGTGGCTTGTTGTCAGAATCGACAGTACAGCTTCCATGAACACCACATGGACTCGGGTTGCATGGATTGACTAAATGACAAATTATTAAAAAAAAATAAGTACGGTCGATTCATGAAAAGATTTATATTTATCTATTTATTTTAAAAAACCTAACTCTGATCTCAATGACTTCTTGGCAACGATGATTTATCGATATTAGATAGTATTGTTCATAGCCACTTGTCTTAACCTAACAAATAATAAATGTGTTTTTTTAGTTTAAGAAAAGAGTAAAGAAATACTTCATATATAATCATTTTCAAAATAGTTGCAAAAACAGCCTTCGGAACATTTGAATGTAAGCATGGTTTGTCCATATATGCTTTCATCTGTATAATGGTTCATTTCTTAAGCAGGTATAATTTACCATAGTACAAGCTCCCGTGAAACTATTTAGTAAAATGATCAGATATGATACTCACTTTCACAATTTTTGCCAACAAAGCCCCCTGAACAATTACACATGGCCTGCCCAGTAAACAAATCAAACATACAGACACCATTCTGTCCACAGGACAAATGCTTGCACGGGTCATCTGAAGAATAAATCAATATCATGTATTGGGCTAGATTACAATTATGTCCGTTAAGGTAGCACAAATAATAAGATAGTAAGTCAAATATTTAGTTACTTAGCTAGTAAATAGTAGTTAGTAAGTAAGTTAGCTAGTTAGTTAATAAAGTTAGTTAGTTAGTTTGTTTGTAAGTTTTTTTTAATTAGGATGGAATACGTGTACGCGACACAGCCCACAATCAAGCGGCAATACAGAAAAACCACAATGGACAACCGCCAGCAGCCTTCAACGAGGCAAGTAGGCGCTGCTCGCGGTTCTGCAATTGACCAATGTTCTAAATAAAATGCATATAATTCAAATCCAGACCTGAATTAGTCTCAGATAAACCCTCTTCTTAAACAATGAACATGCCGTAGTACGTACTTTTTTTCACTTTTGGTTTTCAACCGTCTAAATTATTTGAGTCAAATGGTAGGCCTGGGTGCTGATAAAGGCGACCCCCCTTTAGATATGCACACACAACATCATGAAAGCGTCCATTTTATTTACACCCGCTTTTTTGGTACTTACAAAAATTATAACAATCTGGGTCTTCTATTAAGACACATGTTCAGCTTGGCCCAGTTCACCTGAGAGGACCGTGATTATATTACTCTAGACCTCCCCTTTCGTCGATAACCAACGGCTAATTATGACAAAGGAAAGAGCAACCAAACGCGAGTTTTGACAATGGTTATCGCATGGACCACTATTTTCTACTCACATCTGCACCCCAGGAGCACAGTTATAAAGTAACAATCAGGTTAAATTCTCGCCTTGATCTGCAATTCTTACCTTTCCATTTATAAACTGGCGGGGGTGTACGTAATTTTAACAATCTAATTGCCATAGTAATCTGTTATTTTTATACTTCTACATGAAAGCAGTCATTATATCTATATGAGCCTATCGTCGACAACCAACTATGCAAGCGCATTCACCCGTGGGTTTCTGAGGATGGTCCTCGCCTGAGTCCGCCGCTGTATACTTACTTTGACATCTTGCACCAGTAAAGCCGGGCGGGCAGTGACAATGGACCTGATCTTTATCATTCAAGTAACATCTCCCTTCATTCAGACAACTGGCGTCGCCCGTTGAACACGGAGTTTCTAGAGAAACATAGAAGATAATGTTATATGGAATAAGTGTATGCGACACAACCGTCATACATGTAGCTCAGTGGTAAATTATTTAGAAATCTAATAAAAATCCAAAATCACAATGAAAAACAGACAGCCACCTTAATTCTACCACTTTCTGTTCTGTTTGATTTCCCAGTTTTTCAATAGACCCAAATCGAATTTACTCTATATCTGCTGCTACATTTAAATGTTTCTGTGGGATTTAGAGCCCAAGACCTTATTTAAAGGTAAAAACAAAATGCTAAAGTTGTTGATTGATATTCAGTTATTTTGTGTTTCAATGTTTTACATGTTGTCTGTTTTTGTCCCGTTCTTGTTGGTGTTAACTGGTTTAGTCCCTGCCCTTTCGGACTTTTGACATTCGGATGCCCCATTGGTGCCTCTGCTTCTTTCAAAATGAATGGACAAAACAAGGTGAAGACACACACCGAGAGAAATTGAACATTGCAATGGTCCTGACTAGGTACAGGCATTTAAAAAAGGGTGGGTTTTATGGCATCAAACCTGCCTTTAACTGATTCCTGCAAACATTTTCTGAAATTGATTAACTTTGTTAAAATTGCTATTTTTGTAAAACATTTTGGGTTTCTTTCATTTTAATTAATGATATATTTAACGTTCTTAAAAAGTAAAATAGTCTAGCGACATGACCTTTTTGCAAAGTACTTAGTATCCAGTTGTTTGATAAATGAGACCCTTTCCGTTTCCCCTTCTGTCCGTATGGGTGGATCATTAAACATTTGAAAAGGGGAGATACCGCTGATGTCTACTGAGGATAATATTTTCCAATGAAAGTCGAAGGGAGGGGTCCATCTACCGGATCAAAATTCTGGACCCGCCACTGAATTTACAGGTAAAAAGGGGAAGCAAGACTTACCGTTACAATACGTTCCACTCCATGGTATTTTACAATTACAGACGGCCGTTCCGTTCACTTTCGAGCAATCCCCGTGGCCGTTACAGATGTTTAGAGTGCAGGGGTCATCAGCTAAAAAATAAAAAATTATTTCTTATACTAAGCATACGCAAACACACTCACACAAAGTACAGACGACCGTTCCATTAACATTGAACCTATTCCCACGGCCGTTACAGGTGTTAAGAGTACAGGGGTCGACTGAAATAAGAATATTTATATATATATTTTTTTAACTTTAGGGTAACATTTTTTACAATCTTTTTTTAATCTAAATGTTACTATTCTGGTAATAAAAATAAAAAAGACAGTAATAATTGTTCTGAAAAGTAGAAAGATTTATAGAAAACGTGAAAGCCCAAACAAGGGCAAATTCAATATGTTCTTATTGATCATGCATTTCAAATTGATGATATAAGGATACAAACTTTCACAGTCAGTGCATGCACATTGTGCACTTCCAATTCCTGTATCAACAAAACAGGATGTGACATCATTACAGTCTACCAGATTGCATGGGGATTCTGAAAAAAGAAAAGAATACATATATGGAAAAAGAAAATACATACATACGTGTACATGACACTTTTCCGGTTCTTTTATTTTATTTCAAAGCAATATATTGATACATTACAGAAAGAATCTTCGAAAATGTGTTATGCATTACTGCTAATAATATGAATCCAGTTGGAAGAACCTGAGAATTTGAATACATGTTTACAGGCTCCTTGCACTGACTAAATTTTAGAAAACATTTTTAAATCCCTCTCTAAGTAGCTATGTAATAAATTTACCGTCACAGTGAGGGCCGGACCAGTCACCAAGACAGATACATTCATTCGTGTCTTCATTGAGAGTTCCACCGTTGGCGCAGTACAGTGTCGTATTACATGGTTCCTCTGAAAACAAAAGCCACCAAACTGCATGATAAACCAGTCTGTACCATTATTTACGGTACGTTATTGAAAACTTATACTTACGTTTGCTTCTTTATCTTCGATTTTTGTGAAAAAGTCAAAAACGTTCTGAATGAAAATATATCTAATAAAAAAACTGTTTCCAAACAATTTATTGAAGACTTCAAGTGCTTGTTTTCTTTTTCTTTTTGTGCTAAAAATCGTTCGTTTTTAACGGCGTTTCATTTTTTTTCATTTTTGTATTTACAATCGCAGGTGTCTAGTTCTCCCCTCTCCACCAATGTTGATGATAGATGCCTACCTTCGGGCTTTTTGAAGTATTCATCTGAATATATACCTGAAAAAGAACAAATATTTAATTCCACCTAAGGGAGGTCATTGTGTGGCATTTCAAAATGTTTGATTTCAGTTGGTTTTATTTTATCCGTTGCTTTCACATGGATATAAAAATCATGTGCGTTGAGTTCCTACATAAATTTTTAATCGGTTAATATATAAATAGAAAAAAATACCCTAAAAATTTTCATAAACTTTTGAATATACATTATAACTAAATTTGAATCATCATAACATATCTTTAAAAGGAAAAATAGTTTTGAACTGATATCAAATTGAAATTTTTTTCTGAATACATAAAAATTTTCTGAGATGATCAAATGGTTGCTTCATTTTCTTTCATGTGGAATCGCACAATTCGCGTAATAATTACGCAGGCTAAAAATGTTTACTTTTTAAAACCAATTAGTGTTCCTAAATGGTTGGTGTAGTTTTGGTGCAGTGTTGAAGTTTGTACAGAGAACGGTTCATATAACAGGTTACATTGACTGCTGTTCCACATCTCACTAAAAGTATTCTAGTTCACTTTCGAAGAAAATAAAAAGAGGAACTAAAGGACATGATGAAATTAAATAGTGCTCACCATAAGGTTTCACGTCTTTATATGCTGTAAAATAAAAATAGTAAGTGGTAATATAAGAGACGTATGTAGTGTACCAGTAACATTTTATGCCACAAAACTTACTCTGAGTAGGGTCGTTCTTGTGGAGATCGTGAAAGAAGCAACATAAAGAACAAAATATTGGGAGATTAAAATGTGGCATGCATGACTGTGTAATTTAAATCACTTTTTTTTTCAATTAAATATAAATATTGAAATTTAATAAGATTCCCCAAGGATCCTAAAACGCTAAACAAATCCATAGATTTAATATCACATAATCCTTTTAAGTCTGAGTGCTATAGCTATAGTCCTTAAACGGAACACTTAACATCTTCCACCCAATCGAGAATTTCGCTCACTGATCTAAAGGTATAAGTTAGCAACAGTAATAGTTCTCGTTCTATAGACCAAAAAAAAGGAAAAACGATTACGATATTTATAGGATCTAAACCTTATGAGTGGTCATGTTACAACTTCGTCCTTATATTATGGAGTCTTTTGTAGAGGCTTATGAGCTGCAACAGCAAAAGGTTCATAACATTCAGTTTGAGTGAGATTTGTTATGTGGTTTGAGAGGAAGAGATTTTTTTAAATTGTTCTCAGACGATGAACGACGGATACAAAATGAAGGCATAAGCTCGGCTTCGCATAGCTTTAGGCCTAGAGAGCTGAAAAAGGCGTAAAGACCACAATTAAATACAACCGAGACCGAGTTGTCGCTGCTTGCCATTTTGTTATAATTGGCCAAAGATCAAAAATACTTACCAGAGGATTCAAAGCCAATTGCTGATGACGAGTATAAACAGACAGACATATCTGACTTAGGACAGATACATCAAATTATATCAAACTATTATTTTTGGGCCCAATCTTCCCTCTCCGTAAGAAAAATACATACTCATTTTGGAATTGAAGATTTTCCATGCTGCAAACATTTTAAAGAAGTTCTTTAATTCATAAGATTTTCCTTTATCGTAATCATATCCATAACTTTCCTCGCTACTGTCAGACGAGTAACTTTCGGATGATGACGACGAAGATGATGATGACGATGATGAGGAAGACGACGACGATGATGAGGAAGACGACGACGATGACGACGACGAACTTTCATCGCTTTCTGAAGATTTGCAGCCTTTTTTACTCTTGCTTCTTGACTTGCTTTTCCTACTCGACTTTCGTTTGCTATTTTTCTTCGTCCCAAAGAAGTTGTAGTATTCGTCGTTGTAGTAGTAATCCGATTTTTCCTCTTCTTGATCGTCTGATGCTTTGGTTTCCTGTAAATCATTGTTTTCTTCTTCCTTTAGTTCCTTTTCTTTTCCATCAAATAATGAAATTCGTGAACCAGAAGTGGAGCCGTCTTTTTTGCAGTTCGAACATGGTAATTCTATAGTAAAAAAAACTTTATTATCAGAGATTGACTACTTACTCATATTTAAATATTTTCTCCATTTGCATAGGAGCATATTGTACTGATAAATTATTTTGATGTTTAAACATTGTTACAAATGTGCCAAATTGAGATGAAAGGAACATAAGTTTTTTTTGTTTTTTTTTTCTTTGAGGGGGGGGGTTCAATATCTAAATCAAGAATATATCGAGCTTTTACTGTGATCTATTAATGGCATGTGCGTGTTTTCATATATACCAGTACTTGTACAAAGTTTTTAAGTAATTCATTTTTGTGGGCAAACGTGTGTGGAGAGTGCCACGCTTCATGCACGTTAAAGACCCCTTTATGGACCGCCACGTAGACTGAGCACCACATAGGCTAAATTTTTCGCCCTTACCCACCTTTCCCCTTTTTCGGTGGTTCTTCAATATTTACCAGTCCTTTGTTTCACACCCCACTCCATGTTTCATTTACCATCATTTCATGATCATTTTATCACCCTCTTCATGTTCATCGCCTACCTAAATAGCGTTGCACTGGTGTAAAACACCAACTCACTCACTCACAATTAGGTCAATAAAACCGCTGCTGGCATACCAGATATCCGCCATGCAGTTACAAGCCCCGGTTGTCGGACATGTAATAATTTATGTTTTCAAACACCAACAATAAAGACATGAAATGGGACAATACCTTCAAGTGTTACACCTATTTTCATCATCCATACTGGGATTAGAAGACAAGCCAAAAAATAAAAAGCAAACGCCTGTCCCATGCTGTAGGTCGGCAATGACTGAACACTGCAAGGTGGCAACTTTAAACGTTTATAAATGGTTTTTGTAGATTCTAAATGCATTGCAATTATCGTTTTTATAGCAAGAACACGACTTTTTAATATAACATTTATATTAAATTTTGTTTAATATCATTGAAGCATATGATATGTGGCTCTTAAAAAACACATAATGGGACATCATTAGCACATAAAGCATGTATCATTAGTAATGAGAGCATTGCCTCATTGTACAATTATATATTCTGCATCAAGCATGTAAAAATCACAGGGAAAACAATTGTTGTTGTTTTGTTTACGTCCGTATTCGTTAGGCTGTTGACCCGTAATACTGAGAAGAGTATATTGGGTACAAATTTGCTTCATTGCAGTGCATTGTGTAAGGTCAACCGTTACAGCATATATGCCATTTGGTTCATTTTGATGGTTTAAGAACGATAAATGAATAAAACAAACTCAAACAATACTCGAATGTACTTTGACATTTGTAATCTATAGGACTCGGGCACCACTTTGTTATGCAAGTCGGTCAATAGCCCCCAAACCTCTTTTGGCAACAATTTGGGGTACGTCGGTGTTCTGCATGTAATTAAAGTTTACTCAAAGATAACGAGCCATAAAAGCAAGCAACGCTTACTCTCTTTCTATAGGAATTTTATAAGTAATTGAAATTTTCTGTTCTTGTAGATTGACGGATTATCTTGATTACCAATGAGTTAAAGTTTTACAAACATAGCATAATTCATATGAAATCAAACACATTTTACCAATTAATATTAATCAAAAACATATTTACATTATTTTTAGGACAATTACTTTTTTACATACAGACAATAACGTACATCATTGGCCGACCTTTAAGCATGGTAGCAAATTCAAAACAGAATCCAAAGTCTAAACTGATTTGTTTTATTTTGGTGACCGCATTGGTATTTTGTACTTTGATACAAGCCAATTATACTATGTAGATGTAAGAACAATTCAGAATGGATGCGGAATTAAAAAATTGAAATATCAGCACATTTTTGATCGAAGAGATTCTGGTCACCAAAATAGGACTTTGTTATGATGTAGTCTATATGCAAATTTTAAGGGGTAACCTCTCATCAGCAACATTGGAAGGTATAGAAAAAAGATCGAGTATGGAAGCAAAATCCAGCACCGGGGATATGCATGAATACTTGTAAAAATCCACGCTGTGAAAAATCAAAATAGTCACGGTGACAATATAAGTGTAGACTATCATATTGACTGTCCTATCGATGACTTATGCAACTAGTCAACATTGACTTTACAGTTGATCAAAGTTGTGAATATTGTATTTGTCGTTTCCAGATATTCGACTACCTCCATATTAAATTTTGACTACCTAATTTGTCACTATGACCATTTCTGTTTTCACTGCCCCCAAAAAGTAGATAAAATACAAATTACAACAAAGTTCCAGACTATAAAAGTTTAACCTAAATTTACCTGCAAACACCAGTACGACAAGTAATATCCCGACCCTCATCTCGTGGCTGATGCGACATGAATGATATTTTACACTTATTCAACTTAACACAAGTTGTATTAGCTTAGAACACACAGACATGACAGATGGCTTTAAACGGCTGTATACCTGATACTTGTGGCATACTTATTATATGAATATTAATTTTCCATATCTGCACAATTTATTTCCTACTGAGATGAGAATGTCAAATTATAAATCGAACTATCTTATTATGTGAAGAAACTAAAGTTTTGTATTGTAAATTTTTTTGAAATGTAAGTAACTTTTTCGGCTTTCATTAAATCTGCTTTTCTCTCGCATTTCGATTTTGTACTGCACTATTGAACGAATACTTTATTCCCCTAAATATTTTAATAAAGAAAATATAAACAATACAAAATTTACAAAAAGTAACAGAAATGCGTTGATAATATCATTTTTTAGCACACATGACCCGAAGAGCAGAACATTCAAGCAAGCAACAGCTTTTCTCTATCTCAGTAGTTTCCATTCTATAGGCCAAAAACAAAAGCTTTTGATTCTGAAGAGCATAAGATTCTTCTTTTTTTTTTCTATCTGTTATGGTTGCTGGGTTATAAGCCATTTTAAGTGATTTTACCCTATGTTCTATTTTACCCCAGCCATATGTTGATCATCTTAGTAATAATTTGGTTTCCCAGTTTGATATTTTTGGTTTTATTGTTCTATGCTCTTCATAATCATATAGTGTTTGGCATTTTCAATATTTTTGGTAGAGCGCCTCTGACGAGTCCTGAATAGACGAAACGCGCGTCAGGCGTAGCAAAATTCATTGTCTGGCACTTTGTTGTCATCTTTATTTAGTAACAGCGGTCATGTTTTTTATTGAATCATTTTACAATGAGGATCGTTTGTTGCCAACATGTCATATATGATTCCTGCAAAGTTTCAGTTAAATATGTTCAGTGGTTTCAAAAAAGAAGATTTTTGAAATTGTTAACGGACGAGGGACGACAGACGACGACGGACACATAGTAATGGTATGAGCTCACATGGCCTTTGGCCAGGTGAGCTAACAACGAGATATTGAACAAGTTATTGAAGAAACAATAAATGTTAAAAGATCAGACCTTTTGAACGACTATTAAAAACACAAAGCATTAGTAATGGTAACAAAGTTCAACCCACATCTCCAGAAAGTAAAGAATACTTTATTGAAACACTGGACAGTCAGCACCGAGGATATGCATGCATACTTGTAAAAAATCCACGCTGTGGAAATTCAAAATAGTCACGGTGACAATATTAGTGTAGATTGTCATAGTGACTCTCCTATCGATGACTTGTGCAACTAGTCAACATTGACTTTACAGTTGATCAAAGTTGTGGATACTGTGTTTGTCGTTTCCAGATCTTCGACTACCTCCATATTAAATTTTTTTTGACTACCTAATTTGTCACTATGACCATTTCTGACTTTCACTGCCCCAAAAATAGATAAAAGTTTAACCTATATTTACCTGCAAACACCAGTACGACAAGTAATATCCCGACCCTCATCTCGTGGGTAATGCGACATGAATGATATTTTACACTTATTCAACTTAACACAAGTTGTATTAGCTTAGAACACACAGACATGACAGATGGCTTTAAACGGCTGTATACCTGATACTTGTGGCATACTTATTATATGAATATTAATTTTCCATATCTGCACAATTTATTTCCCACTGAGATGAGAATGTCAAATTATAAATCGAATTGTTTAATTGTGGGAAGAAACTAAAGTTTTGTATTGTAAATGTTTTTGAAATACAAATGACAACAAAGTTCCAGACAATAAATTTTGCTACGCCTGACGCGCGTTTCGTCTTTTCAAGACTAATCAGAGGCGCTCTACCAAAAAATATTGAAAATGCCAAACACTGTATGAATATGAAGAGCATAGAACAGTATAACCAAAAATACTAAA
This sequence comes from Arcuatula senhousia, assembly GCA_963971305.1. Lineage (NCBI taxonomy): Eukaryota > Metazoa > Mollusca > Bivalvia > Mytilida > Mytilidae > Arcuatula > Arcuatula senhousia. The sequence goes on from OZ020310.1 coordinate 57,540,038, forward strand.
CTGGGGAACCAAATTATTACTAAGATATTCAACCTATGTCTGGGGTAGGAAGAACCTTAGGGTTTAGACAATTTTGAAACTTAGACGGATAATTTAAAGCTTTGATGTATTCTCCAACTCAAAATGTAAGTAACTTTTTCGGCTTTCATTGAATCTGTTTTGATTACTCTCTCGTTTCGGTTTTGTATTGCACTATTGGACGAATACTTCCATGATTCCCCTAAATATTGTTACAGAGAAAATATAAACAATACAAAAAAATAATAATAATGACAGAAATGGGTGAACAAACATAGCTAACTTGGTGTCCTGAGCAATCACCTTTATTGATAAAATCATTTTCTTTTTATAAATTTTGACAAACAAGTAAGAATGATGATTTTTTTAACCGACTAATTACCGAATAGTTGGGAAAACTTAGTTGTATTAGAATTCGCATGACAACATTGTGGTAACAGATTTTTTCTATCTAGCTTATAATTTTTAAAACATTTACATTTCATGATATAATGATATTCATCTCTTCAGACTATAGTTAACTATAACATATCCGGGACCAGAGTTAAGACAAACTGCAGGCGTAGTTTATAATTTGTCTTCAGGCCCCAATTTCATAAAACATGTCCTCAACTCAAATATTGACCAATGTTGAGGAAGCTTTTGAGGAAATCTCAAATTTGAGATGTTTTTAAATTATGAAAGTGGTGCCTGATACTTTGTTATCATTTCGTTTAAGATGAATGCTTTTCTAATATACTTATGTTTTATAGTTTTCTATGATTATGCCTTAGTGGACCATTCAAGATGTTAAAACTATTGTATGATTAAACTATCTGGGTTAATAATGTGCTTTTTGGCGATAGACTTTCATGATAAACATCACTTTACTAAATCAAAGCAAATGAAATTTAAGGAATCATGGACCCGCGTATGCATGCATTGACATAACAATAGATAATTATTTGAAGAAATACAATATTAATAGGCACAATAGGGAAATACATTTCGTTCTCGTGGCATTTTGATACATTTGGTATACAGCCCTTGAACCACATAGTGGAATTCAATTTCAGGTCTGTCGATCACTGACCAATCTACTATATGAAAAATTTCTTATATTTCTGTCTTGACCCAATGCTGAAAAAAATTATACTTACAGCGAATAAAGAGAGATTCCCTATGAACCAAGAATTCTAATTTGTCCGGATCGACATCTACCAACACAACCAGAAAAATGAATAGTGTTTATGTTCCAGACCGTACAGGTATTCAGACCGTACGCGTACGGTCCGGACCGTACGAGTATACCTATACGGTCCGACCGTACGCGTACGGTCCGACCGTGCAACTATACCCGTAAGGTCTAAAACGAGCTGGACCATACAAGTATTCAGACCATATAGGTATTCTCTAAATTTGCATTTATTCATAAAGTATTAGGAAATAAAGAGATGTGGAATAAGTGTACGCGACACAGCCCACAATTAAACGGCTATTTAGAAAAACCACAATGGACAACCGCCAGCAGCCTTAGGAAATAATATTTTATTTTCAACCTAAAAAGTGTTATTACTAACTCCCAGATTCTTACGGAAAAAATAGGGAAACTCAAAAAAATTTAAAAAAAACGAAAAGAGGAAAGCAAACTTTAAATAATAAGACAAACAAAATTAAACAAAAGTCAGAATTTGTGAATAGGTAAAATATAGAGAGGCGGTAGGTGAGGGAATTGGGTACAATATGGTGTTTAATATCCATTTGGTAGAATTTGTTAGGTTTTATTCTCTGTTTTGTTGTTGGATTTCACCTGTATATAGGGTCCACAAAAATGTCAGACTTTGTGATGATGATTAAAAAATCATTCTAAAATTATATTTAGTAAAGAAAAGTTTAATGATGACGACAATACATATAACTTATATCTGTAGAAAGTAAACTTGGCTGCACATTATTTAAAAAGCAAGAGCTCTATGGAACTTTTTTGCTAAAAAGTAGGTAAATATGTGGGGAAACTGACAGACGAATTGCTGAAACATAAATGATAAAATTAATGCATTTTTACAGGATCAATATATTTTATTGAATATTGATCTAGAAAAGGCAAGTCAAGACCGTACGCGTACGGTCCGACCGTACAGGTATTTTGAAAATATACTCGTACGGTCCGGACCGTACGCGTACGGTCTGAATACGAATACGGTCTGGAACATTTATACAGTAACGGATTCAGAAATAGTGAAAAGACGTTTTTAGCGGGTGTTCTGATTGGCTTAGGGCCACCCTAGTCATGCTTCTACGTTTTGCTTTACATCTACCCCCCCTTTTTAGTTTGTATTTTTTTTTTAGTATCCCGGGGTACTCAGGTTTCCTCCACCATTAAAATTAACCGCCATACATGACCCAGGTGCGTCGATAAAGGGCGTTAAACATCAACACACACACAACCGGGGCTTAGATGCCCTTCTAAGAATTACAATAAAATTCATTACATAAAGAATGTGTCACGTATTCCACTTCTCCTTATGATCTATACTCACTTATAGAGTTATGAAAATTATTCTTTGCTTTGAACTTCAATAATATTCAGAATATGTTGCATCATTATATTTAAATTTTCTATTGCTCTCTATATTCATGTTCATAGTATTTGGACGATCGAAATTAGTAGATATTAATGAGAACGATCGAGAGGTGAAATGCGACTAAACTGGCCTTAATATACGTACACTTGTCTTCTCAGATTTCGCATGACATAGACTTAATATATTCTCGACTCATGGTGTATTTGGACTTGCTGTCGACTTCTGAAAGCCGTCTATGGCCGAGAAAAGTTTAAATATCAGAAGTCAATAGTTAAATTCGAGCTTTCATTACATTTCACTAAGGTAATAACAAAATTTCCGAACTTTGAGGATCAATCTCAATGTCCAAGAGAAAAGACAAAACAAGAAAGACATACCAGAGAAATTGAAGATCACAATGGTTCTGACGTAGTACAAACATTCCAAAAGAAATGGTGGGTCAAAATATGGCGCGCCAAACGTCCCTGTTCCCATTGACATCTTAGGGTCTGAGCACAACAAAGTGGGATATCCAGATGATCATCTCAGTACAACAACCAGACAAACACTAATCAAAACAATCACTAACAATTACGTTTAACATATTTTTTTTCAGCAGTGGCTTATAAGGAAGGTAGATTTTTTCAAAGATCTTCTTATAACCTTGGTCTAATAGTCGGTCACAGAGATAGCGATGTGACTGTCGGATTAAAAAATCTAAACAAAACAATGTACAAGCCCAGGCATATTGAATAAGTTGCGAAATATAAACACCGCAAGCAGGTGAAGAAGGAGTAAGAATTAGTTTATTGACCAAATCAAGGGCCCCAGAAGAGGCATACAAAACAAAAATTACAAATAAAGATGATTGTATAAAATATCGTTAAAATAAGGTTGTTTTTTCATACATAAATATTTCAAATATGATATATAGTATATGACTGATTGTTATTCAAAGTAGATTCAAATATATATAATATTATATGACACAGTAACTATTCGATAGGAATTCACAAATGCTGTTAAGTATTTCTTTATCTTCGTTATTCATTAGCCATAGGGTTTTATTATCAGAGGACATGTTATTATAATTAGAATAATTTATTGATTCATATATATTTTATTGAAAAGAGTATTTCTTGAAATGTCATAGAAGGAACATTTAAGTAGAAAATGTTCCTCCGATTCTATTTCATTAGAAAAAAAGTAGGTATGATACTTTCCATGTTAGGAAAGTTATTAAGTCGTCTCTTTTAAATCGTAATTTATTTATACTGAATAATATCGGCTTCGGTGGAGATAAGTTTGCATTTAAAAGAAAGGCAGAGACCACTTAAGACCAATTATCCCTAAACATCAAAATAACTGGGACATGACATGTCTCAGATTTTGCTGATTTTCATTTTATAAGTTTATATTGACCACTGGATCACAGAAATAATGACTGTTTGTGATGATTGGTCACGGTTGCCATGGTAACCGTGGCGGCCATTTTTGACCATTTCTCATACCTCAAAATAACCTATATTCAATTCCCAATTTGTTAAACCAAATAAATCCCAGTTCAATGAAACTTTTTATTTGCTTAATTCAATACCTCATTGAAAATATTCAAAACAGTTTGAAGACTATTTATAAAGGTGGTGTCAGAACGAGGCGATCGAATATGTCAAGAAATCGTGCATATTTTTGTATTTTTTGTGAGCAAATAATTAACGTTTTTGCCACTTTACTGCCTGAATTTTCAGAAAAGGCACCAATCACATATACTCAATATGAACATAATTACATAGACTGATGATTGATATTATAAAAATTATAAAAACCTCAATGGGGTAACAAAAGGTGTCTTTAAAAAACACCGTTAAAGTTGGTTACCATGGTAATTTGTGAAAATGGCGATTTCTGCATTGTTCAATATTTTCATGAAACTTCTGTTTCTTAAGGTCCAGATGAACCATCTTTAAGTATTATTCTTAACAGACATCATATAATCTGAAAATGACATTGAAATAATTCCAGAGTACAGTGTCTCAAGGTCAAGGTCATCTAGAGTTTGATATTTCAGATATGAAAATTTCGAAAAAAAATAAATTTCAAGTGACCTTGAGATTATCACAAGTGACCTTGAAAGTTTTCTAATGACATAATATGTTAAAAAGACCCTTTAAGGAACATATGATGACAATAACTGTTATCTTGGTTCATATTGAAAGTATGGTCATACATATATCAAAATATCGAAAAGTTACCGTTTTTGTCTAATTACCATGGTAACCAACTTCAACAGTGTTTTCTTAAGACATTTTTTGTTACCCCATTGAGATTTTTATATTTTTAAAAATTCTATCATTGATTTACATAATAACATTCATGATGAGTATTTGTGATTGGTGCATTTTCTGAAAATGGAGTCAGAAAAGTGGCAAAAATGGTAATATTTTGTCAAATATTTTTCAAAAATAATACACCATTTCTTGACATCTTCAGTAGCCTTGTTTCCGCTACATAAATAATTAAAGTATTAAAACTGTTTTAAATATTGTCAATGGGGTATTGAAGAGGGGGGTCAAGGGGGGTCCAATAACACCTTAACAGGGAATTGATTTTCCCAATAACAGATAACAGAGAATTGATATTTTTGGACTGACCATTTCAATTTAGCTAACATACTATTTTTAATAACAGATAACATAAAATTGTATTATTCAATAACAGGTAACAGTAAACTGAATTTCTTCAATAACAGTTAACACACAACTGGTCAATAACAGTTAACATTAAATCTGATATCTGCAATAACAGCTAACAGAGAACCAATTTAAGCCAATAACACAGGAACAGCTAACCCCCTTGCCCCCCCTCATTGAATTATGCAAATAAAAAAGTTATGTTGAATACCAACTGCTTTTCCTTGTAAAATTGGGGTTTGAATATTGCCCTTTTCAGTAGATTTGAATCGAACCAAAATGGCCGCCATGGTTACCATGGCAACCGCGGTCAATTATAACAAACATTCATTATTTTTGTGATCCAATGGTAATTTTCAACTAATAAAATGAAAATCATCAAAATCTGAAACATGTCATGTCTCGCCCTATATTGAAATCCTTTGATCCTTACAGATAATTAGTGTTAAAAATAAGGAGAAGGTAAAGAGAAATGTAATAAAATTTTCAAGTTTCTTTTACATCGAAAACTGAGTATGGGAAAACTCTCCCGCCATATTCCCTTTTATTAAAAAGTATTCAGGCACGCGTTTTATCTTCAATAAGAACTTTTAATGTCAAATGAATTGATTTAAGCAAAAAATTATAAATTGGATTTTATCATAGACCTGTATATTATATACAGGTCTATGATTTTATTTATAATTTCTTTTTATCCTTTGTGGCAATTGGTTGACTAAGGGCCGAGTTATTAAGTGGCGAGAGGTTCGCATGAACGTGCTATTTAATGACCTTTTGACAAGTCCGAAGTCCGATTCAAAAGGGGAAATGGCAGATTTTCAGACGGGTTTGAAGGAGTTTCTTGTGACATTTTTCTACATTATAGTATATTGGGTCCAAGCAATTATATTTGCATTGGTTCCTGGAAGTTGGCGAGCAAAAGAAGTCGCAGGGGAAACTGTTTTGATAACTGGCGCTGGTAGGGGCTTATCAATGAATTTCTTGAAAAGTTTAATCAGATAATTGCTAGGCATCTGATATTGGATACACAGGCAGTTGAGGTTATGGTCTACGCAACTGTCATCATATCGTGTGACCCTGATCCCATTTCACGCTTCAGTGACTCTGTGAACATAGGTCTTTTTTCAGGCCGCAAACTTTTTTGTAAGACTTTTTCGGACAATGAATTGGTTAAGTATTATAGCTAGGCATTTGATATTAGACATACAGACAGTTGAGGTTATGGTCTACAAAACTGTTACCATGCACACTCCAGTGACTTTAATTGTGGGTTGTGTCGCGTATACATGGTATACTTATCCCACTTCTCATTATTTTCTGTTCTATCTGTAAACTTTGGTCTTTTGTCGGGTCAAAAACTTTTTGTAATACTTTTGTGGACAATGAATTGCTTGAACAGTATATTAGGTACATGTAGCCATCTTATATGGCTGCGGCTACAATTACCCCTTACGGGTAACAATAATTTTTTTTTATTGTTACCCCTTTCACTAAAATCTGAAACGGATTCCGGATACTGCACCTTTTTCGTCCGGAATTTGAAGAGTAACAATAAGAAAAAAATTAGGATTACCCCCCTTATTGTTACTCGCCAAATGAAAAAAAAGTATCAAAAATGAAATTGTTTTATTTTGAGTTATGTTTATATTCAGAATAACAAACATTTTTATACGACCGCAAAATTTTTGCGATCGTATAATGTTATGGTGATGTCGTTGTCGTTGTTGTCGTCGTCGTCGTCTGGGGACATTTGGTTTCCGTGCGATAACTTAAGTAAATATTGACCAATTGTTATGAAATTTTGATATGATGTTTGTAACCACTAGAGGAAGGTTCCTATTGTATTTGGGGTTGGTGGCCCTTACTGTTTTGGAAAAAAGGGCCAAAAGGGGCTAAAACGGGTGTATTGACAAAACTGTTGTAGAATGTTTATTATTTATTTGATTTTGAAAATTCTTTTTTTATTGAATTCCTCATTAAACTTCTGTCAACAAAATGTGTCAATGGTTTTGATGTTAATTGAATTGTTACATTGCTACAGGGGGCCAAAGACGGGCCACACCCAAAAAATCAACTTTTTTATTTGTGGTCCGATTTTCAAAATCTTTTTTTCATTGGATTCCTTGTGAAAATCGCTGCCTGCATTTTTCAATCAGATTTGCAATATCTCTTAAGTACTGTTTTTGAGATATAAGGGGTCGAAGGGGCAAAAAACGCCATTTTTAAAAGTTGGTCAAGGCAAATGGTTTTACACAAGAAATTTTGCTGTAGTGGCCAGCCAATTGTTCTGAAATTTAAATATGATGATTATATACACTGAAGGTAGCTTTTTATTGCATTTGGGGTTTGTGGTCCTAACCTTTTTTTGAAAAAAAGGGTCAAAAGGGGCTTTATCGTGTCAAAAATGTCAATGAATATAGAAATAAGATTTTTTCTATTAAATGTTATTGTAAATATATATGTGTCAAATATGCATTTTTAAGTCCACCATAGGATGCATGAGTAAAAAAGCTTTGTAAGTCCACCATGGGCTGCATGTGACCAAAGCAATAGACTATCCATATTGGGCCTCCAATGTACAGGGTTCAACTTGTTGCGGTCGTATCATGCTGCGCTCGGCGTAGCTTTTTATTCATTTTTGTCTCGCCTGCGACGAATAGTAGCGGAAGGGGAGACATAGGTATTACTTTCCGGCGGCGGCGGCGTCGTAAACTTTTTTGTAAGACTTTTGTGGACGATGAATTGATGGAAAAGTATATTAGCTAGGCATCTGATATTTGGTATACAGACAGTTCAGGTTATGGTCTACGCAACTGTCACCATGCCATGTGACCCTGACCCCATTTTCACGCTCCAGTGACTCTGTGAACTTAGGTCTTTTTTCAGGCCGTAAACTTTTTTGTAAGACTTTTGTGGACGATGAATTGCTGGAAAGTATATTAGCTAGGCATCTGATATTTGGTATACAGACAGTTCAAGTTATGGTCTACACAACTGTCAACATGTTTTGTAACCCTAACCCCATTTTCACGCTCCAGTGACTCTATGAACTTAGGTCTTTTTTCAGGCCGTAAACATTTTTGTAAGACTTTTGTGGACGATGAATTGATGGAAAAGTATATTAGCTAGGCAACTGATATTGGGTATACAGACAGTTCAGGTTATGGTCTACGCAATTGTCACCATGCCATGTGACCCTGACCCCATTTTCACGCTCCAGTGACTCTGTGAACTTTTTTGTAAGACTTTTATGGACGATGAATTGCTGGAAAAGTATATTAGCTAGGCATCTGATATTAGGTATACAGACAGTTTAGGTTATGGTCTACGCAACTGTTACCATGACATGTGACCTTGGCCCCATTTTCACGCTTAAGTGACTGTGAACTTAGGTCTTTTTTCAGGCCAAAAAACTTTTTTGTAAGACTTTTGTGGAAGATGAATTGCTGGAAAGTTATAATAGCTAGGCATCTGATATTGGGTAAACAGACAGTTGCGGTTATGGACAACGCAACTGTTACCATGCCATGTGACCATGACCTCATTTTTACGCTCCAGTGACTCTGTGAACTTAGGTATTTTTTTCAGACAGAAAACTTTTTGTAATACTTGTGTGGACAATGGATTGCTTGAATATTATAATAACTAGGAATCTGTTTTAGGTATACAGACACTTTTTGTGTTTAGTTCAAGAAATGAAAGCTTAAGTAGTTGATTTTAGTGATGGTGCCGGCAGGCGAGACATACTTTTAGTGGCCACACTTGTTGTTTATGATGACTTGAGGCATTTGCAACACATCCAATACGTTGTTTTTGGTGGTGCCTTCAATCCAAGACACTTTAAATAGTGCCATTCCCAGCTACTGTTTCAGGAATTATAGGAGTTTCGTTATTCAGCTTACTGCTTAGTTCCATTTGTTGTGCGATGCATCGGAAGGCATATGGCGTGACATATCTGCTATACTGTGATATGTTTTCGTCGGAGTCAAATCTGTTAACTTTGACCTTCTGAAACATCTTTATTGCCCTGTGATCTCGTTCAGTTCTAAGAGATCGGATCGTTTTCATCAGGTCATCAAAAAAGGCAACAATATTGGAGAACTTTGTGATCACTCCTTTCAGTTTCTGGTTTAAAGACTCCACGCGGTTGTTGGTACTATTGTAAAGTGATCATGAATATACTAACCCGATACTAATCCGCGACATTTGATATAATACCTTATAGCTCACGGCATAAACTTACAGGACATTGCAATGCAATTGTTGTTTGGATAATTGATAAAAGGTTAGGTCAGTCTTTAAATAATTTTATTTAATTCCATTCAGTTTTTTCAAGTTTTTTGTAATTTAATGTTGTTTGTTTCTTTGTGTGTTCTTGTTGTCTAAGAAATTTCGGACTTTTGATATTCGGAAGTCAATTTGGTATCTCTTTTTGTGATACTTATGATAATGTGTCTAAAATACATCATCATACAAAAAAAAACAACAACATATTTTTTTCTCCATTTGGCGAGTAACAATAAGGGGGGTAATCCTAATTTTTTTTCTTATTGTTACTCTTCAAATTCCGGACGAAAAAGGTGCCGTATCCGTAAACCGTTTCCGATTTTAGTGAAGGGGGTAACAATAAAATTTTTTTATCGTTACCCGTAGAGGGTAATCGTAGCCAGTCCGATCTTATATTGGGTATACAGACACTTTTTGTGTTTATATTAAGAAATGAAAGGTTAGGTAGTTGATTTTAGTGATGGTGCTGGCAGGCAAGGCCACACTTGTTTAATTTCAAAAATGAAGATTCCGTATGCATGATATGCATTTTACATGAATATTCACCATAAGAAAGTTCTTTTATCTTAAATTAATCTTGTACTAATAAAATTCAAGATACATGTATATTGTACAATTAACAAATTATTATCATCATGATCATATAAAGGTTAAAAAAGTATGATATTAAATACAAAAGAATATGGAATACAGTGCCAGAAAGACACAATCCACATATTGAATGTACAATGCAAAATTTTGCTGCGTCATGTGCGTGTGAAGCGCTTTTCTGGATTAACCTTCATCAGACACGCTAGGAGTAAAAACTTTGGAAAACCAGTACTATATAACATGTATAAGACATTCTTGTAAGATTTGATAAAACAAAATACATGTATTTTCACTTTTACACTGATTTTGAATTTAATGAAGTTCAAGAACATTAATTACATGTACTAGGTAATTAAACCTTTAAAAATTAATATCAATAATCGACTTTGGTGTAATATAACATATACTTATCATGCTTATAGCAATGACCAAAATGGAGGGTAACAGAAAAGGGTTATGTTATTGAAACTACCATTATGATAGCAGTGGTTTCTTTTGGAAATTATTATTTTTGTTTGGTTGACCTTGTACTGGTTACAACAGGTTTGGCACCCCCCCCCCCAAATGGGGAGTAGATTTTTGCACTCACTGAAAGAAATAGATGCCTCCTTCAAGTTATTTTTTAAGATGGTCAGTGCTTATGCCTCTTACTCATTTGAGTTGCCAAATACCACAAAATATACCATACATTTACATGTAACTGCATTTGTGAGCCAATGTGAGGCACCATGGAGAGGCTGAGTTGAGGGTAAAGGGTCCATTTTTCTGTACATGAAATTTGGTTTTTTTTTCTTCTAGGAAGTGGTATAGGGAGACTGTTAGCTTTAAGATTTGCCAGGCTTGGATGTCGACTTGTATTATGGGATGTCAACCAAGAGGGGAATGAAGAGACAGCAAGACAGATCAAGTCTCTCGGGGCTTATGTCAAGGCATATAAAGTAGATCTCAGTGATAGAGAAGCTATTTATAAAGTTGCTGATAAGGTATACATGTATATAGGTGTACATGTTGTGGTTGATCTTATATCAAGCCTGGGCGCCACAAAACTTTAAAAATATTTAAGTCTGAGAATATTCTTAATTTCCATGGCGACTCCAATCAAAACTTTCGAATTTGATGACGTCACAATGAGTTGAGAATATTCTCAGACTTAAGTAATTTTTCATGTTTTGTGGCGCCCAGGCCAGATCTCTAGGGGCAGGCCTTATTTCAAGGCTTACACAGTAAACCGCAGTGTTAGAGATCTATAAAGTAGCTGCTATAAGATGTGTAGATGTATTCCTCAACTGTCATGTTGTTCTTATACCTTGTGATAAAGCAATTACATGGCATTGTAAGGAAATCAAAAGACATTTCATATAATTTTCAAAGGAAACTGGAACTGATCTACAGATCAAATTGCTGTAGATCCAAAACTGCATGAATGCATACATGTTTAAAGAAGAAAATTTCCAGCAAATTTTGTTTTTTCTAGAATGAAAGCTTGTTCTGCATAATTCTTTATAATTGACTCTTATAACCTTCACTGATGGTATATCTGAAAACAAACTTTTTTTTAAAACAAAAAAATCTGGTCTAAATATTTACAATTCATCCAAAATAGATGAGTTTAACCACAGAATCACAAGAATAGGTGTATCTTTTAACAATGCCAGTATATTTTATTATTTTAGACCAAAGAAGAGGTTGGTGATGTAGATATCCTAGTTAACAATGCTGGCATCGTTACAGGGAAAAAGTTTCTGAACTGTCCAGACAGTATGATACAGAAAACTCTGGAGGTCAATACCATGGCTCATTTCTGGGTAAGTTTAATGTAGAACAGAAAACTCTGGAGGTCAATACCATGGCTCATTTCTGGGTAAGTTTAATGTAGAACAGAAAACTCTGGAGGTCAATACCATGGCTCATTTCTGGGTAAGTTTCATGTAGAACAGAAAACTCTGGAGGTCAATACCATGGCTCATTTCTGGGTAAGTTTAATGTAGAACAGAACACTCTGGAGGTCAATACCATGGCTCATTTCTGGGTAAGTTTAATGTAGAACAGAAAACTCTGGAGGTCAATACCATGGCTCATTTCTGGGTAAGTTTAATGTAGAACAGAAAACTCTGGAGGTCAATACCATGGCTCATTTCTGGGTAAGTTTAATGTAGAACAGAAAACTCTGGAGGTCAATACCATGGCTCATTTCTGGGTAAGTTTAATGTAGAACAGAAAACTCTTGAGGTCAATACCATGGCTCATTTCTGGGTAAGTTTAATGTAGAACAGAAAACTCTGGAAGTCAATACCATGGCTCATTTCTGGGTAAGTTTAATGTAGAACAGAAAACTCTGGAGGTCAATACCATGGCTCATTTCTGGGTAAGTTTAATGTAGAACAGAAAACTCTGGAGGTCAATACCATGGCTCATTTCTGGGTAAGTTTAATGTAGAACAGAAAACTCTGGAGGTCAATACCATGGCTCATTTCTGGGTAAGTTTAATGTAGAACAGAAAACTCTGGAGGTCAATACTATGGCTCATTTCTGGGTAAGTTTAATGTAGAACAGAACACTCTGGAGGTCAATACCATGGCTCATTTCTGGGTAAGTTTAATGTAGAACAGAAAACTCTGGAGGTCAATACCATGGCTCATTTCTGGGTAAGTTTAATGTAGAACAGAACACTCTGGAGGTCAATACCATGGCTCATTTCTGGGTAAGTTTAATGTAGAACAGAACACTCTGGAGGTCAATACCATGGCTCATTTCTGGGTAAGTTTAATGTAGAACAGAAAACTCTGGAGGTCAATACCATGGCTCATTTCTGGGTAAGTTTAATGTAGAACAGAAAACTCTGGAGGTCAATACCATGGCTCATTTCTGGGTAAGTTTAATGTAGAACAGAAAACTCTGGAGGTCAATACCATGGCTCATTTCTGGGTAAGTTTAATGTAGAACAGAAAACTCTGGAGGTCAATACCATGGCTCATTTCTGGGTAAGTTTAATGTAGAACAGAAAACTCTGGAGGTCAATACCATGGCTCATTTCTGGGTAAGTTTAATGTAGAACAGAAAACTCTGGAGGTCAATACCATGGCTCATTTCTGGGTAAGTTTAATGTAGAACAGAAAACTCTGGAGGTCAATACTATGGCTCATTTCTGGGTAAGTTTAATGTAGAACAGAAAACTCTGGAGGTCAATACCATGGCTCATTTCTGGGTAAGTTTAATGTAGAACAGAAAACTCTGGAGGTCAATACCATGGCTCATTTCTGGGTAAGTTTAATGTAGAACAGAAAACTCTGGAGGTCAATACTATGGCTCATTTCTGGGTAAGTTTAATGTAGAACAGAAAACTCTGGAGGTCAATACTATGGCTCATTTCTGGGTAAGTTTAATGTAGAACAGAAAACTCTGGAGGTCAATACCATGGCTCATTTCTGGGTAAGTTTAATGTAGAAAAGAAAACTCTGGAGGTCAATACCATGGCTCATTTCTGGGTAAGTTAAATGTAGAACAGAAAACTCTGGAGGTCAATACCATGGCTCATTTCTGGGTAAGTATAATGTAGAACAGAAAACTCTGGAGGTCAATACCATGGCTCATTTCTGGGTAAGTTTAATGTAGAACAGAAAACTCTGGAGGTCAATACCATTGCTCATTTCTGGGTAAGTTTAATGTAGAACAGAAAACTCTGGAGGTCAATACCATGGCTCATTTCTGGGTAAGTTTAATGTAGAACAGAAAACTCTGGGGTCAATACCATGGCTCATTTCTGGGTAAGTTTAATGTAGAACAGAAAACTCTGGGGTCAATACCATGGCTCATTTCTGGGTAAGTTTAATGTAAAACAGAAAACTCTGGAGGTCAATACCACAGCTCATTTCTGGGTAAGTTTAATGTAGAACAGAAAACTCTGGAGGTCAATACCATGGCTCATTTCTGGGTAAGTTTAATGTAGAACAGAAAACTCTGGAGGTCAATACCATGGCTCATTTCTGGGTAAGTTTAATGTAGAAAAGAAAACTCTGGAGGTCAATACCATGGCTCATTTCTGGGTAAGTTTAATGTAGAACAGAAAACTCTGGAGGTCAATACCATGGCTCATTTCTGGGTAAGTTTAATGTAGAACAGAAAACTCTGGAGGCTAATACCATGGCTCATTTCTGGGTAAGTTTAATGTAGAACAGAAAACTCTGGAGGTCAATACTATGGCTCATTTCTGGGTAAGTTTAATGTAGAACAGAAAACTCTGGAGGTCAATACCATGGCTCATTTCTGGGTAAGTTTAATGTAGAACAGAAAACTCTGGAGGTCAATACCATGGCTCATTTCTGGGTAAGTATAATGTAGAACAGAAAACTCTGGAGGTCAATACCATGGCTCATTTCTGGGTAAGTATAATGTAGAACAGAAAACTCTGGAGGTCAATACCATGGCTCATTTCTGGGTAAGTATAATGTAGAACAGAAAACTCTGGAGGTCAATACCATGGCTCATTTCTGGGTAAGTATAATGTAGAACAGAAAACTCTGGAGGTCAATGCCATGGCTCATTTCTGGGTAAGTTTAATGTAGATATAGGTTTGGGGAGGCATAAAGGTACATGTATAACTTTTTCCATCTTTCCTGACAGTATTAATGTTTGGAAGTTAATACCAAGATTCATTTCTGGGTAAGTACATTCACGACAAGTATACCACTTAATAAGGAAAACCTTCTGAACTTCCCTGTCACTATGATGGAGAAAACCGTTGGAAGTGTATACCATTGCTCATTTCTGGGTGGATAAAGAGCTACAGCTTTCCTTAAAAACCTGGGTTCTTGGGTGTCACAGTGATCTAATTAGGCACTGGTTCTAATATCACACTGTCAGTATCTGTCTCCAGTCGATTATATGTTGGAGATGTTAGTTTTGTAATATTTCAACAACAGCTTGCATTCCTGTATACTGAGGATTCATTTTCATGGATTGCTGAAGTTTGCAGTATATATGCAAAACTATCTTAAATTTTCTTTATAAGAGGATCAGCCCTACAAACATGACAAATGCAAACCATGAAAATTGACACTCCTGAAAAAATGAAACCACAGTGCCAATTTTTGTATCGCCTGCGACGAATATTCGCTGAAGGCGAGGCGTAAACTTTTTGTAAGACTTTTGTGGACAATGAATTGCTCGAAAAATTTAATAGCTAGCCATCTGATATTTGGTATACAGACAGTTCAGGTTATGGTCTACACAACTGTCACCGTGCAGTGTGAGTGACCCTGACTCCATTTTCACGCTCCAGTGACTCTGTGAACTTTTTTGTAAGACTTTTGTGGACAACGAATTGCTAAAAAGGTATCATAGCTAGGCATCTGATATTGGGTATACAGACAGTTGAGGTTATAGTCTATGCAGTTGTCACCATTCCGTGTGACTCTGACCCCATTTCCATGCTCCAGTGACTCTGTGAACTTAGGTCTTTTTTCAGGCTGTAAACTTTTTTGTAAGACTTTTGTGGACAATGAATTGCTCGAAAAAGTATAATAGCTAGGCATCTGATATTTAGTATACAGACAGTTCAGGTTATGGTCTAGACAACTGTCACCATGCCGTGTGAACCTGACCCCATTTTCAGGCTCCAGTGACTCTGTGAACTTAGGTCTTTTTTTCAGGCCGTAAACTTTTTTGTAAGACTTTTGTGGACGATGAATTGCTGGAAAAGTTTAATAGCTAGGCATCTGATATTTAGTATACAGACAGTTTAAGTTATGGTCTACACAACTGTCACCATGTTGTGTGATCCTGACCCCATTTTCACGCACCAGTGACTCTGTGAAATTAGGTCTTTTTTCAGGCCATAAACTTTTTTGTAAGACTTTTGTGGACAATGAATTGCTGGAAAAGTATCATAGCTAGGCATCTGATATTGGGTATACAGACAGTTGAGGTTATGGTCTATGCAACTGTCACCATGCCATGTGACCCTGACCCCATTTTCACACTCCAGTGACTCTGTGAACTTAGGTTATTTTTGCAGGCCGAAAACTTTTTTGAAAGACTTTTGTGGACAATGAAGTATAATAGCTAGGCATCTGATATTGGGTAAAATGAAAGCTTAGGTAGTTGATTTTTGTGATGGTGCTGGCAGGCGAGACATAATTTAAGTGACCACACTTGTGTTCATTGGTCATCAGGTGGTCCTTTAATTACATAGACATTATTCCACATGTGTCATTTTCATGTATAAATTAGCTATTGGACATTCCAAGGTCAATATATAACGAAGACTAATTGAGGAAAACAGTTAAAAAAAATCACAGCTTAACTACTATACACATATATCAGCAACACTACATGTTAGTTACATGACAGATAAAAATAAACTCCTGTGTTCTGTATTGTCTGTAAAGTAAATTTTTTTTTTTCCATAAAGACCTGTAAAGCCTTTTTGCCTGGCATGATGGAACGTAACCATGGCCATATTGTTAACGTTGCCAGTTCTGCCGGTTATCTTGGCGTCAATGGTCTGGCAGATTATTGCGCCAGTAAGTTTGCCGCTGTCGGGTTTGATGAGTCGCTTAGATTTGAGCTGGAGATGATGGGTAAAGATGTGAAGACCACAGTTGTCTGCCCCTTCTATATCAATACTGGAATGTTTGATGGAGCTAAAACAAGGTATAGTTGTAGTTTTAAAATTGTAAATTGTTAAGGGCTATTTTAGAAATAGATGTAAAGAGAGGTCAAAAGGCACTTTTTACCAGACCCCATCAAGTGAACAATATTATCGACAACTTTGTAAACAAATGTATAATCAAATTTCTCAGGAACCACAAAATTGAGTTCCTAATGGAAGGGGAATTTTTTATTGACTGTTTGGTAGAGTTCTTTAAAACCATGAACTTTTTTTAATCGTTAACCTTGAAATTTGATCTTAACTTGGAAAATTAATGTAATTAATCAGACATGAATGGGGAGGGTTAGGAGAGGGGTCTTATCTTGCACAAAACAAAATCTGGCTTTTCCAATGAAAGAAATTATTTCAAGTAATGGATAAACAAGTGTGGCCACTAAAAGTATGTCTCGCCTGCCAGCACCATCACTAAAATCAACCACAAAACAAAATCTGGCTTTTCCAATGAAAGAAATTATTTCAAGTAATGGATAAACAAGTGTGGCCACTAAAAGTATGTCTCGCCTGCCGGCACCATCACTAAAATCAACCACCTAAGCTTTCATTTCTTGATATAAACACAAATTGTGTCTGTATAACCAGTATCAGATGCCTATCTGTAAAAAAAACCCTAGCTATTATACTTTTCAAGCAATTTATTGTTCACATAAGTTTTGCAAAAGGTTTTCTGCCTGAAAAAAAGACCTAAGTTCACAGAGTCCCTGAACCCTAAAAATGGGGTCAGGGTCACATGGCATGGAGACTGTTACGTTAACCATGACCTCAACTGTCTGTATACCCAATATCAGATGCCTAGCTATTATACTTTTCCAGAATTCTTTGTCCACAAAAGTCTTACAAAAAAGTTTTCTACCTGAAAAAGACCTAAGTTCACAGAGTCACTGGAGCGTGAAAATGGATTCATAGTCACACGGCATGGTGACAGCTGCGTAGACCATAACCTGAACTGTCTGTATACCAAATATCAGATGCCTAGCTATTATACTTTTCCAGCAATTCATCGTCCACAAAAGTCTTACAAAAAAGTTTACAGCCTGAAAAAAGACCTAAGTTCACAGAGTCACTGGAGCGTGAGAATGGGGTCAGGGTCACACGGCATGGTGACAGTTGTGTAGACCATAACCTGAACTGTCTGTATACCAAATATCAGATGCCTAGCTATTATACTTTTCCAGCAATTCATCGTCCACAAAAGTCTTACAAAAAAGTTTACAGCCTGAAAAAAGACCCAAGTTCACAGAGTCATTGGAGCGTGAAACTGGGGTCAGGGTCACATGGCATGGTGACAGTTGCATAGACCATAACCTGAACTGTCTGTATACCAAATATCAGATGCCTAGCTATTATACTTTTCAAGCAATTCATTGTCCACAAAAGTCTTACAAAAAAGTTTACGACGCCGACGCCGCCGCCGCCGCCGTCGCCGGAAAGTAATACTTATGTCTTGCCTTCCGCGACTTTTCGTCGCAGGCGAGACAAAAACCATAATATCCCGAATTCCCCAAGTTTTAATTATTCAAATTTCTGGTGAATGAAAACTGTAAGCCTATCCTGATGTCCCATGAAAGGTCCTACTGAACTTATGAATGACAGTATATCATGTACTTTAAAAACAATAAATCATGATTCCTCATCACGGAGAATTAATGCTCGATTCTATTAATACTCCACTAACATAAAAGTAAACGTAATGTTAAACATGCTGTTGCATTAAATCGTGCAATTCATTTAAGGTTTGTTTATCTTCCCGGATTTAATGGTCTGTACATAATGCCAATCACAGAAGCAAAACAAACTCTAATCTAAAATGACTTCCAGCAGAAAAAGATAAATTGTAAATTTATCTGCATCTAACATTGTGTCTATTCATTCATGAAAAAATGTATTCATCTCATTTGATTTTGACGCAGCAGATTGCAATGAAATTAGACATGCCAATTTAGCATGTGGGATTTAATAAATTGCATTTGTTAGTAATTTTATACAATGTGCTCCTAACCGCCCACCTTTACTTAATACATGTACTTCAAAGTTTTCAATTTGGTTTGATGTTTTTCTTTAATAAGCAGATTTAGACGGACACATCTCTGATGTATTTATGATAAATGATTATAAGAAATATTTTAACATGTTTAATTTATTGTTAATGTCAACAAAGTAGCCATCATAATACTGTATAAGAGATCTGTTACACTTTATCATTGATCTGAAAATTATAGATAAAAAAAAAATATTTCAGAATTTTAACCACAAATTTATGCAGTCATTTTTTTATATATACTCATGATAATTTTTGTTAAAACCCACTCATGAAAATGTTTTTTTTTAGGGAAGCTAAGTATAGATGTTAATGAGATGTTGAATAATTATTTGTGATACATTACTTACATAAACAAGTTTCAATGTAATAAATCCACAATGTAAGATATCCAGCAGCCTTCACTGTTACCAGGGTCTTTCTTTTTACAGGTTTCCATTCATATTACCAATTTTAGAACCAGAAAGGACAGCTGATAAAATAGTGGAGGCAGTCCTCTGTAACCAACATGTATTACTTATGCCAAAGAGTCTTTATTTCTTTATGGCTCTCAAAGGGTAGGTATAAAGGCCATAGGTCATAGGTCATTGATAGCACTAGAATAGATATGTGTACTGGTTTAGTCTCTATTGAATCAGCATGCAATATGGTACGATTTCTTATAATATTACAAAAGTTTTTTATGCCCGTAATGCCATGAAAAAAGGGGCATATAGCTCACAAGTATGTTTCTCTGTCTGTCTGTCTGTCTGTTTCACACATTTGCTCAATTCTATCATTTTTTTTGGGGGGAGGGGGCATTTAATAGGTATGTGTTATCATGTTTAGTATCTTGTTTAAAGATACAACATGCATGGGACATTGTATTGCCGGAAACTGGATTCGAACTCACAACCCTTCAGTCTCATGCAAGTCAACCATCTTAACCATTTCTCCACTATTCTTTTATCAAATAAGCAAACGATTAACTACAATAAATCAAAACATTCTGACTTGGTACTTGACATGTATTTTGACCACCCAGGTTTTATAATGGAAAATCTAGTAATCTTCTTGTGATTCAAAGATGATAATAATGTTGTTCTTACAAATTATTATTCCCTCAATGAGCCTATATTATCATGCTCACAAACTTTTACATATATCTGCACTTCATTATTAGATTTATGAATGTCTTGAATATAATCAAACAATGTTACTGTAATTTCAACCCTGAAAATCATCCGACAAACAGATTTTGATTTTTGAGTGCCCTCAGCGAGGATCGAACTCACAACATTTGGGACATCTACGGCGTATGCGCCTAGCTAACAGAACAGAGGTTGTAACCACTACACAATCCTAGGCTCCTCAAAAGAAGAGCTTTCGTTTGGGTAGTGTGACTTTTCCCTGCGAAGTACAATTACAACTTATTCTGCTAACACAATGTATGAAGCGTCGCAATGTGTTTTTTAATTACAGAGCCATTGAATTGAATCATTATTAGATTTACATATATATTTATGTTTCTTTCTTTTTTCTCTCTCCAAAATCTTATTTCTGCAATAAGAATTGGCTAATTCTGTATCTACTGTAAACATAATCAGTTGATCTTTTGCTTTGCTTATGAAGGCTGAAATTTGAATGAGCAGATGTTACTGCAAATTAATGTGAAATATTTATTAGCCTTTTATATAACTTGCCCAGCTTCCACTGGTAGAAACACTTTTAATTGTTGTTTTAACTATGTTTTTCAGAATCTTGCCTGTTAAATGTCAAAGTATTGCTTATAAATATTTTGGAGTAAGCAATTCTATGGATGATTTTAAAGGAAAACAACCCTAATGCAGTTAATATGAATTAGTTTAGGTCTGTAAGTTGAAGGATTTGAAATTGCCTGAAAATGTTTATTTTGGTGAGGTGGTTGCATGGCGGTTTCATGTTTATTTTTTTTATTTTTAAACCATTTTGATTTTTTTCTTGCTTCATATGTTTAATCTTAAACAGTTAAAGCACACTATCTAAAATGAAGGCTGGTTTCTATTAAAAGTGTTTACATACCCAAATTGCACCTAATGTTATGGCTTGATAACCCTCTAAATTTAAATGCTGCACTTATTTATGGCTATAACCCTCTAAAATGCATTTCAGAATTCTGCCAAACAAGTGCCAATACTTGGCTTGCCAATATTTTGGTGTAAATAATTGCATGGATGATTTCAAGGGCAGACAACCTAAATCAGATTAATTCAGCTTTTACATGATAGGTTAGTGGTTTGATTTTTTATTGAGAGTGGCCAGATAGGTTAGTCAGGTTTGATATTTTATTGTGAGTGGCCATGATTTTGGTTCTCAATTGGTTTGTTATATGCTATGGGATTTTATTCTGCACATTTTGAAATTTTTGGTGGCTTCAATGAGGGTAAGATTTCTATATTAATTGAACACCAACTCTCCCAATTTTTGCACTTTTAAAATAGCTATAACCCTTTAAAATGCATTTCAGAATATTACCATACAAGTGTCAATACTTGGCCTGCCAATATTTTGGTGTCAATAATTTTATGGATGAATTCAAGGGCAGACAACCCAAATCAGATTAAATCAGCTTTTACATGATAGGTTAGTTTTTTATTTTTTATTGTAAGTGGCCATGATTTTTGGTTTTTAATTGTTTAGTTATATTAGATTTTATTCTGCATTTGTCAGCATTGGTCAGGTATTTAATGATTTTGGTTTCCATTGCTATTTTATTTTAGTATCAGACTTTTTTCAGAAAGTTTTAAAATTTTTGGCTGGATTTCTCAGTGTGAAAAATCAAGGTTATAAAATGGTGAATGCCATGCGGGTGGCAGGTGGGCATTTGGGCGGGAAAGAAATTTCTATAACAGTTTTCTCAGCAACTACTTATCACAACCACTTAATATTTGGTATACAGCATCAGGGTGGGGTCCCGTAACGTGTGATTTGATTTCAGGTATCTCACTCACCTACTTCTTGTTTAACAAAATCAGGCCATTATTGACTTTGACTTATTTTTATTATAGGACCGCAAAAAATTTGCGGACATATAATGGTATGATGCTGGCGTCTGCGTCGTTGTCTGCATCTGTTAACTCCACAATAACTTTAGTTCCAGTTATCCGATTGCTATGAAATTTTACAATGATGTTCCTTACCATGAAAGGATGAATGGGATTGATTTTGGATGTCCCCCCATTTTTCATTTAGAAATTAGGGGCCAAAAAAGGACCAAAAATACGTTTTGTACTACTTTTTTGTTTGTTTCCACAATAACTTTAGTTCTAGTTATCTGATTGCTATGAAATTTGACAGTGTTGTTCCTTACCATAAAAAGATGTATGGGATTGATTTTGGGGGTCCCCCCTTTTTTCGTTTCGAAATTAGGGGCCCAAAAGGTGCAATAAATTCATAAATTTTATTTGTTTCCACCATAACTTTGGTCCAAGTTGGCAATAAAAGAATGAACCTGATGAATTTTCGTGCCCCCTTTTTTCCCCATTATTTAGTAAGGGCCAAAATCAAAACTTTTTGTGGTCCGATTTTGAAAATTTTTTTTGCATGTTTGTTCTCGTCAAATAGGGGATACAAAATTAAGAATGAAATTTGCGACCCCCCTATTACAAAATCAGGGTCCAAAAGGGGCCAAAATTGAAACTTTTTTATTTGTGGTACAATTTTGAAATTATTCTTTGCATGTTTGTTCTTGTCAAATAGCAGATGCAAAATTGAGAATTAATTTTTGCGACCACCCTTTTTCCCCCTGTTGTAATTAGGGGCCATAGGGGACCAAAATTGAAACTTTTTTACTTGTGATCCGATTTTGAAAATTTTTATTGCATGTTTGTTCTTGTGGAATTAGGGCCAATAGGGGCTAAAATCGAAACTTTTTTATTGCGTAAAAACATCAATGATAATAGATTAACCAAGAATTTGGGTCTATTTCTTAATATAAAATTGAGTGGGGATATTGAAATGTTATAAATATGATATTGCAAGTATAATTTTTTTCCATTTGCCATTTGCTTTTAAAATAGTTAAAATCTAATGAATTCCTTGTAAAATGTGGGTGGAAAGTCCACCAAAGAAGGCATGTGTCAAAAACCTTTGTCAGTCCACCATGGGCTGCATGTGTCCAGAGCAATTGACTATCCATATTGGGCCTGAAAAGTACAGGGTTCAACGTGTTGCGGTCGTATCATGCTGTGCTCGGCGAAGCTTTTTATATAGTTCAGGGCCTGTCAAGTTTTGATGAGCTGCTTGCATGAGACTTGCCCAAAAATTAAAAAATCAAGGGAAAAAATTAAAAGATCAAAGGAATTTGCCGCGAAATTGCTGACTAGATGCGTGAGTCTCACGCGAGTTGCGTGACACTTGACAGGTCTGGTAGTTAAGGATTACAGTGTATATTTGTAGACTTATTTTTTATTTTATTTTTTATTTGCTTTATGCATGCTGCATGCATTTTCGTTAGATCATTCACTTCATGTGTAAGCATGGGTTGTACTATTTTTTTTTCTTTACTGCATGGGAGACAACAATCATAGAAAGGTGTGAAAACTATTTTTATTCATAACGCATTCATATTAATAAAATCAAAAATAGTGGATGTATTTGTTTCAAAATTGTATGTTTGTTCATTACTTTCTAAAGATTTTGAGTGACTTTTTTTTCAACAAAACACAGGAATATGTTAAAAATTTTGAAAAGGGTTTTAGGCCATAGATGAATAATTCCTAGATTTTCATCCAAATTTCTTGAAAAAATTGAGCTGGAGGACCAGTTTTATTTTTTTATCCATTTTGATAAATTGTTCTGCCATTAATTGAAGGAAATTTACCAAAAATGAACATAAAATGCCAAAAAATTTAAAAAATTGTTTCATGAGAGCTTAAAAAATTAGGGGCGTGAGGGGTTGAGAATCAAGGATTTTTTTATATTGGCTTAATCTTTAGTTCAACATTACTATTTCCAACATATTTATAAAGGCCCTGCACTGAGGATCTTGAAGCCTTTAAGTTTTTCCTGTAAGCATCTGTTGCAACTTATTGTGGAAGCTTAAACTATAAGATGTACAGATTTGAAATTTGGCAAGGTGATTAGCAGGTCTAATAATTAGGAATTATTAGCCTGGTAGCCCAGACTTCATTTTTTTACCATTATTATCTCTATATTTTCAACTGAATATTTTTTAATATTTCAGTAGCCCAGCTCAAAATTTAGTACTTGGTTACTGTCATTTTTTCCCCTTGATTAGGTACCATTTGAGTAATCACATATTTAACATGTTAAAATTTAGTTAAATATTATCTGGAAATAATTTTTATACTCCACCACACAAAATGGTGAGGAATTATATGTTTTACCCTCAGTTTCCTTCCGTGTCTTTTGGTCCGTCCGTGTGTCCCCTGAAAGTTACCATGTGACTTTAGAAATTTTCAAAATTCGTCTATGCTGAAATTTTCTAGTCTAAGAAAGATAAATCATTTTCTTGCATTTATACACTATGATATAGATAAATATATTTAAATTTTCTTGTCATTTCTCTCTCATTATTGTGGCAGGGTATCATTTAATGTCCCATTAGATGGCCATTTTTTGCAGATGTGGTCCTTCCTAACTTAATCTGTATTCCTTTGAATTTTTTAAGACAAAACTGAAATGTGAAAATAATGTATGCAACACAACCATAACTTAAATTAAAATTCACAACAAAAACCAGCAACCAATAAATGCAGCTTATTACTTAGCACAAACTAGAATTTTCTTAAATCTCTGTGTCTCAACTTCCCTGGCAAAAATTGTTTCGTCTCGTGGCGATCTAAAAACAGAATATTCAGATGGGCATACGGAATGTGACTTTTCCTTCTCAATGTACTAAAATTTGATAAAATTATTTGTTAAGATGATATTGTGAATCTGTTCATTAAAAATTGCGCACTTTTTCCCAATTTAAGCTTTAATATATGACACAGAAAATATAGGAAAGATCCGGTTTTGTGAGGTAAAAAAATGTAAACAAATGAAAGCGGGTAATTGCTGAAAATTAATTCCTAATGTTTATGATGCTTATATCGAACAAAATTGTACGATTTTTGGTGAGAGGTTTAATAATGTCATAATATTCTAGCTGTTCCAAACTCAAAATAAAATTGGGACTCTATGCCCCTTTCCATATTTCCATCATCTACTCAAATTAGACAACCTTGAGACAGAATATTTTTTCCTGGGGTAGTTGAGACACAGTGTAAATTATGTTTCTTCTTTTTACAGGATAGTTCCAACCAAAGTGCTTTCTTTAATCTGCTTGTATTTTGGTGCTTCTAATTCAATGGATGATTTCAAGGGAAGAGAGAAGAAGGATTAACAGGGAACCAAGAAGATATATTTCATTATATTATGGTTAAACTTTGTCATACACTTTAAAGCTTAAAGCTAAACTATGTTATACACTCAAACTGGCTAAACTTTGTAAAACACTTATTAATTAACAAAATAAAATTTGTTATACACTTAAACTAGCCAAACTTTGTTATACACTTAAACTGGCTAAACTTTGTTATACACTTAAACTGGCTGAACTTTGTTACAGTATACACTTAAACTGGCTAAACTTTGTTATACACTTAAACTGGTAAAACTTTGTTATACACTTAAATTGGCCAAACTTTGTTATACACTTAAATTGGCCAAACTTTGTTATACACTTAAACTGGCTAAACTTTGTTATGCACTTAAACTGGCTAAACTTTGTTATACACTTAAACTGGCTAAACTTTGTTATACACTTAAACTGGCCAAACTTTGTTATACACTTAATATGGCTAAACTTCTATGTTTAAATTGTTAATGAATTATCAACTGTTCATGTCTGTTTGACACATTTTTGTATTGGTTAAGTAGTAGTCCACCTAAGAATCATGCAAAATTGAAGAAAAGTGATTCATTGATAAAAAGGCTACAGTAGTTTATTTTTAACAAAAGATAGACCAAAGTATATTAAATAAGTAATAAATAACAATATGCTCATAAATGCCTGGTCCTGGGAGAAATCTTTCCATTTTGTTACAATGGTTTCTATTGAAATTATTGACAATTTTAAGAGTTATCTCCCTTTCTTACATTTTTCCAATGCATTCTTTATATCTTTTTTCTCTCAGGACCAGGACTAGTTTGGAAAAAGCACAAAAGATCAAAGCAGGGTGCTAGTAGGAGTAACACATCAAAAATAAATAGGTGTAGGCTTCCCACCCATGAATCGCTCTTTGCATTATTCTTATAAAAAGTGGTACTTAAATGATACTATATGTCTTTTGCATTTTGTAGTCTGTGTGTAAGTTATTAAGATGGTTTACTATAACAAATTTCATTTGTGTGTAGCCCTTTTCATGTGTTTTCCTGTTTAGGGGCAGGGGCACAAGTGTCCCATGGACACCATGATTCTTGCTATTTTGGTAAGATTTTTTGGGTGAAAAATTTGGGTAATGAAATGGTGAATGTTGGGAGTGGGGGCAGGAAAAAAATTTTTGTAACAGTTTTCTCAGGAGCTACTTATTACAGCTCCTTGATATTTGGTGGGTGAGATCCCATAATGATGGATTTGATTTCAGGTCTGTCACTCACTTTTCTGTTTTTACAAAATCCAGCCATTTTGGACTTTGACCGATTTTTTAAAGAATTTGATGGTGAGATTTTATACTTTGGGACTAGTAATCTTTTTTGTTTGTATTTGTACCTCATTTGTGTTATCTAGTCCCTATTGTAAAAAAAAAATAAAAAAAAAATTCTGTGTGTATAAAGTATTTGATGTTTGGTGGATATGATGTACCCAACATTTTAAAGGCCATGATTATTGAAAATAAATGATTATAAGATTAACTGATAACCCCAAATATTTATCTGCTTCAACATGTGTAATGATTCTTGTTTAGTCTATTCACAATTTAAAAAAAGCATAATACTAAGGTTTTTGATCTGAAAAAAATTGAAAAAAAAAATGAAAAATGTAAACCATTGAAATTAAATTGTCTACATGATGTTTCATTATTTGAATGGTATTTATGAGTAACTTTACTAGGACAGAAGTTGAATTTCTGAATAGGTTCATTAAATTGTCTTTAAGTTTCATTATTTACATATATGAATATGAATAAGATCAAAGAATAGTTTAATCATGGGTTTAATCATGGCCTTTATAAATGTGGTTAATAAGACTAAGTCATTATATTACATTTTTACTCAATATTGTTATTAGATATATGTATGTTAATGTTCAACTGCTAAAATTATTTGTGATAAAAGAAACCACTATGCATTAAAAATTAATATATATTTTCCTATATTTTTGATAATTAAAAAAAATCACAATTACTTGTTCATCATTAATTATGTTGCCTGTAAGGTGTTGCAGAAAAACATATAGGGGTTACTTTAGCACCATCTGTCGTCTTGTGTCGTCCTGCATTTTTCTGCAGCATCACAGAAATCTCAGTTAAAGTTTTCGGGCAACTACATGTCACATCCTCTTGGTATGTAACTTCCTCCTATGGTACTATATGGTGTAAAGTAATATTATGCCCAATACTCATCTACTTCCTGAATATTTTAAGATGCAGGCGACACATGTTTTCCATGGAAGACTGCCATTCTAGTTTTTATACCCCGGCTTCGAAGAAGAGGGGGGTATACTGTTTTACCCTTGTCCGTTCGTCCGTTTGTCCGTTCGTCCGTAACAAAACTTCCGTCACAGTTTTCTAAGCAACTACATGAGATAGAGATCTGATATTTTGTATATAGCTTTATCCTATAGTACCATATGGTGTATACCAATTTTATGCTCCTAGGTAGTTTACTTCCTGTTTACCGAATACTTAGGTTTTTACACATAATGGACATAAATTCAAAATTTCCATCACATTTTCCCAAGCAACTACATGAGATAGAGGTCTGATATTTTGTATATAGCTTTATCCTATAGTACAATATGGTGTATACCGATTTTATGCTCCTAGGTAATCTACTTCCTGTTTACCGAATACTTAGGTTTTACACATAATGGACATAAATGCAAAATTTCCGTCACATTTTCCCAAGCAACTACATGAGATAGAGGTCTGATATTTTGTATACAGCTTTATCATATAGGACCATATAGTGTATACCGATTTTATGGTCGTAGGTAGACTACTTCCTGTTTACCGAATACTTAGGTTTTTACACATAATGGACATAAATGCAAAATTTCCCTCACAGTTTCCCAAGCAACTACATGAGATAGAGGTCTGATATTTTGTATATAGCTTTATCCTATAGTTCCATATGGTGTATAGTGATTTTATGTTCCTAGGTCAACTACTTCCTGTCTGCAGAGTATTCAAGCTTGTATGCATGGCTTAGTTTGGGGAGCGGGGGTATCACTAGTGAGCATTAGCTCACAGATTTACTTGTTTTTTTTGGTTTTTTTTATACCCAAGTTTCTCAAGCAGTGTGAAGCTAAGTGTGTTTTCTGTCTGTCAGATTTTATCTAAATACAACTCCTCCTAAAGGGCTTGACAAATTATGTCTCTCTCCCCCACACTTTAGTGGGGAGACATATTGTTTTTGTAGTGTATGTCCATCCATCTATCCTTTGCATAGTCTATCAGCACAGCTCCTCTGAAAATACTGAACAGAATTCAATGAAACTTTGTATGTAAGAAGTACACCCTATGAAGTTTTGCATATAAATACCAGGGAATTATGACCCTTTTAACTCAGAGATTTGCTGAAAATGCTCATTTATCATCTTATCAGCACATCTCCTCTGAAACTACTGTATGGAATTTTACAAAACTTGGTACATGTATAAAGTGAGTAAATCCTAAGCAGTTGCGCATATTTAAAGGAAATTTTGTTTTTCAAATTAAGGTTGGAGTTACATCCCTTTGAACAAAGAAATTTGCTGAAAATCTTTCTTTGCACCCCTTTGAAACTGTATTAATCTTTGTTATATAAATGTTATGAATTTGGTATATAGTAAGTACAACTTATATACATGTACATGATGTAGTTGTGCATATTACAAAGAAATTTTGATCCATGATAAAATTGTTTTTGCCAGCAGCAATATTATCAATGGGACACTTAGGCCATAATAAAATAGTTCCTAGATTCTTATCAAGATTTCTTGAAAATATGGGTCAGGCAGGCAAATTTTATTTTTTATCCATTTTTGATAAATAGGAAATTGATCAAAAATGAACATAATTTGACAAAAAAATCATTTTTTTTTAGGCGGCTGAAAAAATTGGGGTGTGAGGAGATGAGAACCTAGGATATTTTTTATATTGGCCTGAAGTACATTTCACACAACATGACACTTTAAAAAGTCATTTAACTTGAAAAATGAACAGCTATACCATATACATGGAAATGTTCATGTGGAAGATTCAACTTTTGCTAAATTTCTAATAAATGTTTCCCTCACAAATAATTAAATCGGAAAGCATGGAATATACACAGCCGAAAAACACAATTTTTTTCCCACATGAAATATTAAATTAATACTATTACTTATGATAATGAACCTGCATATTGAACAAGTTGCAATCACCCTGGTCATGTAGATTCTGAAAGAAAAAAGGATTTCAAATGTCCAAAAAGGCAAATACAAGCTCAGTCTACACCAAGGACAACATGTTAAGCCCTACACCTGCAATCAACTATCCATACTTTAAATCTCGTCAAAAACGAGAGTAAACTCAGGTTCTTCAGAAAGGTAAGTACTCCCTGCTTGATATATACATCAATCTTTTTAATGAAGGTCAAAAAAGAACTCTACACCACACATATGTTCTAATCTGATAGATGAAATCTGGTATTTGTCTCCTAGCATGTGAGATATTGAAATAATAAAAGGAAGCTTAACCTTCCTATAAAAATAAGTACAATCATGTATGTCAAATTCACTGAACCTGAAATTCAAGGTCAAGTATTCCGAATGCATATGTTGCTCACACTTCAAAGGAACCTGTCACTTAGTCTATACCTTTACTAAAGCTCACTTATGTCACACTCAAGCTTTACATGCAGAACAGAAACTGAAGTAGTTTAGAGGAGGTTGCATTGCCCTTATAGGATAAGAAGACAGACAGACAGACTTACAACCTAATTGTATGTACCCTAAAGCAAATCTGCAGGTGCTCCAAAAAGGATTTGCAGTTTTTCTTATTGCAACACGTTAACATTTAATTGGATTGTGTTTTTGTACTCTGAATTTCATTAATATCACAGAGTAGATTATCCTTGATAGTGGACCATATGTCAAGAAGGAACTGTTGGATTTTTCTTACTCTTAATCCAATTAAATCCATTTAAATTTTGATTGACTCAATTCAAAATAATTTCAAATATGTATCTTTAATTGTACAACACATGGTTGATATTCTTGGAACTGGATTTGGCTTCCTATACATGTATTTCATAATTATTGGGTATGAGTACTATCCTTGGGACAATATTGGTTTGCGACCTTCAAATGTTATTAATTGGCGCTACTGACGAGAGGCTACCCCTTGTTACATGGATAAACACCATAATCAAATTAAATGTTTATTAATACCTGGTTTGTTGGTATAATTTTGAAGTTGTTGTTCATGAAGTCCATAATTTATGGGAAAATATTAAACTATGGTCTGGCTTCAAAACCACATTTTATATTTCTCATATTTTTAATTCAAATATTTTATCTATAAAAGTAAATAAAGACATGTCAATGAACAGCATAGTGCACACAATTGTAAAAAAAATGTCTGGCAGTGGGTTTGAATTTCCTGCTCCACAATGTTCTAATCAGTCTATTGTGAATTTGAATTCCTGACTGTCTTTTACTCTGCTTTAGGCTTGCTTCCTATCACTTTCTTTCTTTGAGCAAACATATGGAAATACAGCTGGGGAAATACTGAAAAATAAACACCAAAATGTTAATCCATTTTGTTATACATGTACAGAAGAATTCCAAGAAAGTAATGTGCCATTTTTAACACAGATGATTAACATGGTATGATCTACACATGTTTAATG
This sequence comes from Arcuatula senhousia, assembly GCA_963971305.1. NCBI lineage: Eukaryota > Metazoa > Mollusca > Bivalvia > Mytilida > Mytilidae > Arcuatula > Arcuatula senhousia. The sequence continues at coordinate 57,570,932 of OZ020310.1, forward strand.
ACTCTTTAACATGGTAAGATCTGCTGACAAGTGACTGGTTACTGACAAATCTTAATACAAGTGTATTTAAGCACTGTTTTTGGTCCGATTTTGTGTCATGCATTCATGCTCCATATCCCCTGTTTTTCAATTTGCCAACTACAGAATGTACTATACAAATTTTGATCACTAGATATAGTCCTCAGAAAGTAAAGGAAGATAACTCTTTGAAAACTATATTGAAAACTCATATCGAGCTTTGATCCCTTCCTAGTTCTCTTACATTTCAACATTTGTCTGTTTAATATTTTGGTTCAAGAAAATCCTTATTTTTTCTACATTAAGTTTTAAAATGTATTAGTCCGAAGATGCCTTATATGTAAATAAGATTGAGCTTTTCATGTAAAGAATATTCTCATGATCATCTGTGATGGCTAATGAAGCGACCCCTTACAAAATTAGATTGCACACAGTCTATGAAATAAGCACTTGCCCGCTTCACTCTGACCAGCAAAAATCCTTTCAGGCAAGTAATATTCACAGAAATGTTGTATTGGATAAATGGAACAATACTTAAAATCAAGGATTCGAGCAAGTGAATCTCAAATCCTAATTTCTTAGACTGTGCACATAAATATTTACTCTGTGTGTACAGAATATTTTCATAGGTATTGCAATTTCAAATGAAGCAAACATGAGTCAACAATTTCAACAAAACAGTATTGTTTTCAGTTCTATACAATTATACATACTTGGAATATACATAACCATTGTAAATAGACAATAGTAGTAGAAGTTAAAGGCTATGTTAGCTCTGTTTGGTAGCTCTAGGTAGTAAAGCTTGTATGATGATATATCATTCAAACTGTAGTATATAGCCAGGAGTTCACCCTGAAAAATAATGAATAAATAACTTAAATTTTCAATGTGCTTTTAAAATTGCTGCTGACTTAAATTATGGAAGGTGTGTTGTGTAATAACAGGTTGATTAAATGCTACAACTATTCTTAAATTAGGTAGTTGTTGTGAAGTCTACAGCATAAAGATCAATATAAATTTTCCCTTTTATTGTGGGGTATCAAATTCTGTGGGTCAAGGCCAGCCATGAAAACCACAAAAAATGTATACCTAATGAATAATAATGAAACAACAGTATGCAAATTGGTTTTGCAAATGTTTGTATAACTTGCATTAGACTTAAGAATGTGAGAAAAAAAAAGATCAGAAAATACCAATATAAATATTCAATAGTACTCACAGTAACTCCTATTGGGTATAGTATGATGAAAAATGTGTATCTGAAAAAAGACAAAGATTTAAAATACAAGATACAATGTTTTTTGGTCAATTTAAGACACCTTTTGAACAGTAAGGGATTCCTTAAACAAATTATTAAATTTAATTTAAGTATTTTAATGCAATCAGTTTTAAAGATTAAACTAGTTGTTACAAGCATTTGTGTTACTGGGAAAAAATAAATCAAAATCAATCAAAGATTAAAATGGTGGAATTTGGATTAGCAGGAAGTAGGTGAGTGACAGACTTGAAATCAAATCCAACAATATTGAACCTTGTGATGCTGCTGTATATAAGATATGAAAAGGTTGTAATGTCAAATGAATGTGTAGTAGCATACCATACAGTTACAAAAATATTTTCAGGAGTTTCCAAGTACTAAAAGCTCAGTTATATGCAATTGCTAACAAACACTTCATATTATCAGACCTGTAAGGTTTCTCACAAGTTGGGTGAGATTCATGCCTCTTGTCCCCAATTTGGCTGCAAATTTCTAGATCTTTTATTTTTCCTTTGATCTCAATTTTTGGCAAATCTCATGCAAACCACTCATCAAAAGTTGTCAGCCTTGAGAAATGTTTGTGTAAAGAATAAAAGAAATTTTATTTATTCTAGCAATATAAAATTACCTGCACCACTGTAGTATATATGGCACCTCCCCTATCAAGGCTAACAGGTAGAACATATAACGTATGATTTCTGTAATGGTCCATGCAGATACAAACATGCATACAGCTACATTATTCTGAACCTGTAAACATGGTTATATCGTTTGGTTTTAAATCAAATGCATCTCAATTTCTTCTTTTACAAAATTTAAAATTATGAGTAGTATGTATTGTCTAATTTTTAATATTTCTTTGGTACAGGACCACCTGCATTCACCCTTGTTTTTTTTACTGGCATTTGCATTACTGAATGTTGTTTCATTGTCTATAGAATATCTTATGGTTTTGTTTTCTGAACTTTTCAGCTTTAATAATTCTTTGCTTTTATTTTATATATAAAGCATGCAAGTGATTCAATGGTTGATTAATAAAGTGGCACTTTGGATATATACATAAAAAAAATAAAAAGATTCGCCAGGCGCAGCATGAAACACTAAATTCAACAGACAGAGCAGATGACGATGACGTAGAAGATGACGACAACATCATACCATTATACCTCTTCAATTTTTTTTTGTGGTCTTGGTCCACATTTTTTTGGCAGTCATATACAAAATGGTATATAACATGTTGCTGCAAGCACACAATAATCTGTGTGTTTTGATTTAACTGAAAATCTTTTTTTATTAAGCAACTTTTTTAGAAAACTGCTGATTGTACTTTGGTTCAGTGTTAATGCCTATTATCTTGTTGTTGTTATGTATTTTCAGAGTTTTTGTTGTGTATTTTCAGTGTTGTTGCTGTGTATTTTAAAATGTTATTATTTTGATGTCAAAACTGATTTTGTAATATTTTAAGACTTTTAAGATTTGAATGCATCTTTTTATCTGTATATCTTTGATTCTTAGACACAATCAACAAAAACTTTTTTTTTATTATGGAGCATCAGTTTATTCTGTACTTACTGAAGAGACACTATATGCTATACCCCAAACAAGGAACACTCTAGACCACACCTGAAAGGCTGTCAGAACTACATTGGACTTTACAATGCCTATAGCACAATGGAGGACCTAAAATAAAGAAAACAAGGAATATAGAAATGATGTTAAAACTTATTCATATTTAGTTTGTTGATTATAAACCCACACTTGTGAACTTCAATACACAGCCTGGTGTTGAACTATAAACATTCAAAGCAAAGAATTCTGTTAAAATCAGTACCGTGGACAGTCAATTACTTTCAGTTAGGTAAGGACACTAGCATTTTCTTTTAGAAACCTTCCTGTGACTTTAGGAGAAAGATCAGCAATAAAAGCTATAGTTTTACTCAATAGCATGTTAAACACGTTAAATTCCAATTAATTTATTTCAAATGTAAAATAACTGACCTCTAAAATGGCAGCAGTTTGAAAGACATATAACAATGTAGCAATGTCTTTATACACCCCTACATGGCTACCCTTCTTGACAATATGGTTGACTGTCAGAACACCTATGGCACTCCACCTGCGAATAAAGTTCTAAAGAATAATTGTTTATTAATGCAACGTAAGACTAGTACTGTCATGGCATACGGTACAATACAATGACAATGACCTATATATATAGATGTAAAGCAGATTAAAATTTGGGTACCAATGTAAAAGGTTTTTAAGAAATTTATCCCTTTCCTTTTAGAGAGCGGGGAGCTCTAAGGTATTTGTTACTGCAAAAAAAAATGCCTTATATGCTGATATTGATTCTCCATTTTCTGGATATGCTTCTCAAAGTTACATGTGTGGCTTGAATATTTGATAATACTGTTCTAAACATATAATATGCATTTTTATTAAAAATAGTGTACTAGCAACATAATTGTTTTGTGCTTTTCAATTATTTATGAACATTGCATTTCAATAAGTAAGAGTTTGAAGCGAAACGTTACATGTTCATAAGGGTCATTTTCAGAATCAACCACCGAGCTCTGAAAATAGCGGCTGACTGTCTGTAAACAACCTATACAGACAGCGTCATTTGACAAAAATAAATTTGAAGTATTTGAAAGATTAGTTTCTATTATTATCCAGTTTAAACAATAGTCTATTTTTACCCTTTTTTCCATTCAAATAAATAAAATTGAATAATAATAATAATGCTGTGTTTGCAGCTAGGCAATGTCTAAATGGAATTCTAGTTGATCCAGCCCCAAGTAGATCTGTCCTTGGTTGATCTGTCCCTTAGTTGATCCGTCCCCAATAAAACATATATAATGTTTCAGTTATAATAATTTTATATATTATAATGTAGTACGTAAATAAATGACGAGTATAGCCACATTTTTAAACCTGGCTGTTATGTATAGTAATTTACTTTATAACATGTTTAAATCAAGTTTGCAATAAGTTGTTATCGGGACAAAAATAAATTTATGTGATTTCAATACATGTAATAATAACATGAATAATATTTTATTGGCACAAACAAATCAATATTACATGGTTAAGGCTCAATATATATAATATGTAAATACAGATTACAAAGATTTAAATGGAAATTTAATTGTATATTATAAATTTATAGGAACACAGACACAGTTTACATATTTCCAAAATTTGACAACGTTTGGCTGTTTCTTTAAAAATTGATAGATTTATCTGTTTGGTCATTGTTGTAATATGTTTTGGCATTTGTTTAATCAAATCTAATATTCTACCGGTTTTCCAAGTTTTCTACTCCTAGCGTGTCTGATGATGGTTAATCCAGAAAAGCGCTTCACACGCAGTGAAATTTTGCTTTTGTACATTTATTAAAATCATTTCAATATGTGGAAAGTGTCATTTTGGCACATATTCCATATTCTTTCGTTTTTAACAGAAAGTTAACTTGAAAAGTAGTAATAAAACAAAGTTTAATTCTATCATAATAGACTTTTTCTAATGCTCATACAGTTTGTAATAAATGTGGCATTTAATTTAAGGATTTTGTAGGAGTTACTATTAAGTAAAAATTATATTTTATCATTTGCATTAACTATTTTATTATCATGTAATTTTAGTATATTCGTATCAAATGTGTCTCTTTGGTTTTAAAGAGCTTTGTAGTTAAGAATAAATTTTTTTTCATTTTCAATTTGACCTGATTTACATATTGGACAATATCTTTCATTTTTTGGAATATTATGTCTTCCTTGCTCAATAAAAAGTGAATGAGCGCTAATTCGAAGTTTACAAATCGCAGCTCGATCATCTTTGATTTGTAATAAATCTACATATGGAGGTCTTGTTCCCATCTTGTATAAACTTTGAAATAATTCTAATTTTGTTGATTTGTAAATATTCAAGTTTTGATCTTGTAGATAGACATTGATCTTGTATATGTTGCTTATTTTGACCAAGGTTGCTTTTAGAAAGGAATGTGTTATTTATCATGAATGAAAAACCAAGCTTATTTAAAATCTTTATGACTTTTTTTACCATGTTTACCCAAGGATTACATTCTTTGGAATTAATATAAATTTCTTTTAGTAAGGTATTATATGCATCAAGTATATGCTTAAAACAAGGTATTTAATAAAACTGGAATTCATTATGAAAACAAGAAAACCTATATACTTTGGCCAATGTTTATAAACAGACGTTAGCACTGTATTTTCATAAATTTTAAATGTGTACATATTTTCTATAGTCTCTTTTGAATGATTCAGTTCCTGACTTTCAAAATATTTTGCAAGATATTGTCAGTCAAAATTCTCTTCCCTTATATATACTGCTTAGGCCAAAAAAAAAGTAGGCGAGTTTACTGTCACCCGACCCTACCTAATTGAGCATTTTCCATTAAGCACTGTTAAAGTCACAAAGCTGCCCCCATAGACTCAAGGTAAAAAAAAATTATTAAAAAAAAATAATTTCCTACCTACCGACCCTAATTTTTTTCAGCATGTGACAGTAAACACACATACTTTTTTGTTTGGCCTTAGTAAACTAGCTCAAGTGTGTGTAGGCTTAGTTACACTTACCCCATGCATGCATGAACAAAGCTGCACTAACCCCATGCATGCATGGACTAAGCTCTACTAACCCCATGCATGCATGGGGTTAGTTGAGCTAGTTGAGTTAATTCATCTAGTTGAAAATACAGTGCTAACATCTTATTATAAACATTGGCAATTTTTTTTTAGGTTTTCTTATTTTAATATTGAATTCCAGTTTCATTTAATACCTTGTTTTAAAAAAATTAAATATAGAAAATAAAATTTTACTTTTTAATGGAATTCTGTTTAATTCTGCACGACAACCATCATTTGTTGCCTTACAGTGAACTCCTAATATCTCTTTAATGAATTTAATGTGTAGTTTTTCATATGCTTCAGAGTCTTTGAATGAGGAGTCAACACCCCAAACTTCACTTCCATAAAAAAGTATAGGAATAACCAGTGAATCAAATAGTTTTTTCCAAAAGTTTACATGGATTATTGATACCTATTACCTTTTTAATATCTTTATGGGGACTTTATCTTTTAAGAGTTTTTAGAATAGTCCTACTCTCCAAACTGTGTGGAATGCCTTTTTTAAATAAATAAAGGCTGAAAAGACTTTTTTACCTTTCTGTTTATATTTATCTGTTATAGTTTTAAGAGTGAATATGTGGTCAGCTGTACAACTTTTCTCTTTAAAACCTATTTGATTTTTACTTATTAAATTGTTTTCATGTATATATGCTTATTTTCAATGGATAAAATTTAAGTTATCATCAATAATTAATGATCTTCATTAAATTAAAAATTTCAGGTTAGAACCTTAGAAAGAATCATTTTTCTTGTTTTCTTGCTGCATTTTAAGGAGTTAAGAAAAATAAATGAATTAAGGAAAATTATTATATTATTCAAATAGTGTGGCATTTTAGGAGTTTTACTAATTTTAAGTCTACTTAAGGAATTATATATTCCTTGGTCTATTGTTTTTTTTTCCATAGTATTTCAGATTTATATGCTCCGGAGCGCCCGGCCAGAGCAACAATGGTAGAAATGTCAATATTTTAATTGTACTATGAGCTGAATTAAGTTTCCTTCAATGTCCAGTTCAGCACGCTTGTTTTCCTGAACTTTCGGCGTCTTATTAACGCTTTTTTCTTTACAAATTTCAAATGTCATCATTGGTCATTAAGCACACGTGACCCACAAAAAAAGCTAGTTTGTTTTTATATTCTAATATTTTTTGTTTCAATTCATGTCAATAGCATATTTATGGATACGTTTTAACTCAAGAGCATCACAGGTTCAACCTGTCTCATATAATGTTTCAAAATTTTCTGGTGTGGTCTGTTAAGGAAACAAGAGGCTCCCAGGAGCCTGAATCGCTCACCTGAACTACACTGACACACATATTTTGTAGGTATTATTGTGCAGAACCATATGCAATTTAAATTTCTGAAATATCTTGGTTAGATTTCAAGATATTGGGCTTAATAAGTGCAAAATTTGGCAAAGATTAGGAAAAAGGGCAATAACTCCCACATCAGCAGTCAGATCTTTTCCAAATTTCAGCACAGTTAGATCTTAATATGCTGATCTTTTTTGATTTTTGCACAATTTTGATATATAAAACCATTTAGGCATTTTTGAGTTATTAGCAAAAAAATGCAATTTATCCCTATGTTCTATTTTTATCGGACGAAGTCCGACTAAGTGTAGAATATAGGTCACATGACAAGTGTATTAATGTTGCAAACCGGATGTAGCATTTTGTAAATCAATCCCATAATCCCCCGAAGGCCAGCTTTAGTTGTGTTTTCGCATAAGAAACTTAAAAGAAATTATGTTTTGGCGAAGCCAAAATATAATTTCTAAGCCAATTAAATTTTCAAACAATTTTTTTTTCAAGTTTTTGTGCGAAATTGAAACTTTATTCGAAACGTTGGTCAGTGACCTACAAAAAACACCATAACAACGGATTCCAATATGGCGACGTGTTAACATGACGACAGACTAAAACATTACTAAATGACGTCACCTATAACAACATGACACCATGTGATGTCAACGTAATCAATATGGGAATGTTTACATACAAACAATAATGCACCATGATCATAAATAATTAAGCCCTGCACTGATTTAGCTAATCTCATTATCTCAGCCTATGACAAAACAAAATTTTGAAATGGAAAGAAAGTGTCCTACCTCAAATGCTGAGATGTATCCTTGGAATTTTTAATCCTGTGTGTAGATGTATCCTTGGAAGTTTGCAATCCTGTGTGATATCCTTCATGCCGTTATTTTCCGCCGGGTTGCTAAATCGATCTCCTGATGTCAATACGACCGATAAATAAATACTGACACCGAAAATCTTCAAAACCTGGCTGAATGAATGTTGACATTTTGTTTGTTGTCTACTGAAGCGCGAAATTCTCTGACAGGGAAATGACGTCATGAAGAAGTTAATTCGTCCCCGCTTACTGTTGTCCACAAATATTTAGATGGTATAAAATTTGCAATTTTTAAGTTTGCATAATAACTGATCCAAGGTATATTCTAACAAGAATGCAAATGCCATTATTGTCAGGGGTGATTAAAGTCTTAGACTAAAATAAAAGGGGCTTTTAATCATTGACGAAATAATTATTCAAATTTTTACTTTTATTATTTCTATTATTTTTGACTTCGTCCGATTTTAGGCTTATGCCTAAGCCATATTAGCCATGACCGCCATGTTTTTTGACGAATCGAAAATCCAAACCTTAGAGTTGTAGCATATAAGCTATTAAACAAGTGTGCCAAGTTAAAATGCAGTTGGTCTTGCGGTGTCAGATAAGTTAATCTTTAAAATTCAGGGAAAAAGTAATGAAAAATGGTAAATTCTAATGCTTTAAGGGCCATAACTCCTAAAAGAAATGGTTTTACAGCTTTGACCTAATTACATGAAATGTAGATCTTGATGTGCTCAATCATATGCAATTTGAATTTTTAAAATATCTTGAATAGTTTTCAAGATATAGGGCTAAATAAGTGCAAAATTTTTAAAAAATCCAGAATAAGGGCAAAAACTTCTACATCGGTTGTTGGATCTTCTTGAAAATTTCTGTGCAGGTAGATCTTGAGGTGCTGATAACTTTAACCTATGCCAAAATTTTGATATCTGTTACCGTTTTTGAGTTATTTGCAAAAAACTGCAATTTACCCCTATGTTCTATTTTTAGCCATGGCGGCCATGTTTTTCAACGAATCAAAAATCCCCACACGCGTTTTATACTACCTATGCTAATTAACACCTGTGCCAAATTTAAAAGCTGTTGGACTTATGGTGTTAGAGGAGTTAATGTTTGAAAAATGTTAATGACGACGGACGCCAAGTGATGGCAATAGCTCGCATGGACCTTTGGTCCAGGTGAGCTAAAAAGCATATACATGTATTCTATGATGTATTCAAGCCATGAAAATATCAAACCAGTGCCAGTGTCCCCAAATTCAATGACAGATTGCTTTTAAAACAATGAATTATTTTAATTATTTTCAGTGCATTACCCTAACACTTGGGCAACATTATATGCAATTAAATAACATGTAGCTAGGGCACTTTTCTTTTTTGCTGAGGCCGGTTGAACTTTGCTTTCCTTCCCCATGTTTGTTCTGTGGTTCTATTACGAAGACTCCAGAGAACATGAGCGTTTCCGGTTGAAAATGTTTGATTTAGGGTAAAGCCCGATGACTTCCGAAAATTGTTTACATGTCGCCAACCAACGGGCACTGTTTTTGATTGAGAATAACATCAAACTTATCATCTAGTTCTTGATCATCATGGAGTTCAGATTCTTTTTATCAATTATCGTTGTTCTGATAAGTTTGACAAGTCTCACCTCAGCAACATGTGTCAATAATGCTAGTAAGTTTTCTTCATAACTGTAGTCTGTAGTGTAGAGGTGCAGTGAGTCTTCATTTCCAAATTACATTCAGGGTTCTAAAACCTTGCCAGTATTGTCTATTGATTTGTGTTTCAATTCTTTGATTGGGTGCTATGGGTCCTACAGAATAGTTGGAACAAAACCACTTTAAAAAATGCTGAAGGCCAAGAGAAAAATGATCAAGAATGCTTATCTCCACTACTTATTTTAATTTATACAGAAAGGTATGAAAAAAGCATGGCCTTTTAAGCTTCTTCTCTCTTTACGGAAAATATTCAACAGTTTGAATATGACTTTCCTGCTTGTGTAGATAGATGATATTGAGATGTGGAATAAGTGTACGCAACACAACAAACATAAACAAACAGCAATTCAAAAAATCACAACGGAAAACAGCAAGCAGTCTTCAACATGACCATAGGTCACTGCTTACCGTCTTGCATTGGCCCAAGACTTATAATACAATACAAAAGTTTCAAAACCAATCCCTAAATCATCTTATGTCCGATGAAATCAGAGAATTAGATATAGGTTGATAAGACATGATATTTCAAAACCATATGTATTATTTCCTGCTGTTTTTAACACAAAAAATTCTGAGTAGAGATTGTTTTAAATATATATTTCTTCAAGATCAATGCATCATAATATTTACAATTCCCATGGGCAGTCTTCATGCACCGTCCCTTGGTGTCTTTAGCATCTAGAAAATTTTAACTTTAACTTTCTATTTGCTTAAGACACAGGGTAGGCTGTGATGGGAATTAAACTATACTGCAAATAATAACAGACACATTCTAACCAATACACTGTTTCAGCAATTTTAATATAAAAATCCAGTCATAAGGCGTGTTACATCTGTGCAAGCCCCGGGCTATTACTTATTTATGGTGGTTGTCCATACATGGACATTTAGTATTATTTGAGGTAAAGAGCATTTTACCAGCTGTCCATTGGTTATATTATTTTGATATTGTATGACTATGGATACCATTAATATATGTAATTTAAATTTATTTGTCATGTTAATGTCATTGTATTGTGTATCATGCCCATAATGGGCCCTTAATTGGATGATAAAGAGTTCTTCTTCTATTTCTTCATCATATTTTGAGTCATTTACGCTGTGCTAACATATTAGTTTATGGTTCTCTAATGGTTTTATAATACTAAAAAGTACTAATTACTTTTAAAAAATTATTACTTTTATTGGTCTTTTGTAACCATTTTAGAAAATTTGACCGCTTCCCTAACTTCATAAAATATTTCAAGATCAATGTACTTTAAATGATTCTTTTGTTTATTAATGTTGTCTTCACTACACAAATATAATATAATATAATAGAAAAAAAGGAACATGTACTATGTTTTTTTTTCCAATATTGTCAGAATGCCTAATTACCATGAAATACACGAAATATTTAAATCATAAAATCAAATGTTAATTTGTTTCTTTTTAGCTGAAATATCAAACAACAAAGTAGAATTAAAATTTTACAGACTTCAAGTTAGTGAGGTATGTATAGATATATGTTTTATGCATTAATACATGTGTTCGAAAAATACTCATTTTAAAACACAGTACATTTTCATACCTAAAAAGTTGTTCAGCTGAACTTCTGCATGTTGAGTCTGTTGTTAAATGCTTGAAACATTAAAACACCTGAACCAATTTGAAAAGTCAATTACAGAAATTGTTTTTTTTTTTTTGCTCATATGCAATGGATAATAACAATAAATACAAAAATGAATTTTAAACATTTACAGAGAAATTTTGATATAACATTACTTCATTTTTTCTTATTTATAAACAATTTTCTATAAAATTGGAAGACACCATCGGTACAAATTAAAGCTTTAAATAAAAGTATAGGTCTACTTTTGCACTGTTGACCATAAATTTGTATTTTTTGTATATATATTCAGAAATTATTTTATAAGTAAAATCATCTCTCTGCAGTGCTGTCAAGTCTCACGGATTTTGCGTGAGAATCACACATTTTGATCTCAATTTGTTGGAAAATTCCTTTGATCTTTGTATTTTTTCCCTTTAATCTTTGATTTTTTTACCAAATTTCACGCATTTTCGTGATGAAAACTTGGCAGCACTATCTCTGTATTTTATGATATATATAATGTATTCCAGGATTTTATATTCAAATTGTATAAAGGAAAAAAATAGATGTACCTGCATTATTTATTTATGTGATGGCCATGGTTTTGGTAATTCTCTTAAACCAGTCCAGGCACTTACTATTTGTTGTAATATTACTACGGCACGTAATATTACAACAAATGATAATATTATTGCAGGGAATAATATAAGGCTTAAATTACAATATCTCGTAATTTTTTATATTATTGTGTTTTGTAATATAGCGTTTGTAAATTACAGTATACAATAATATAAGGAAATCTTTGCTAAAAACAATCTTCGACCTCTTTTTAAATGAATGTTTTAAGAATTTTTTAAAGACTTAAGTGTGTTTAACAATGCTACCAGCAAGAGAAAATTTTCATTTTAAAGGAACACACAAAATTTTTCGAATACATGGTGAAATATCACAATTTCCGCCTTTAACCTCAAACTATTTCTTTGTAAATCGTTTGTGGCCCTTCGGGCTAAGCTTCGACGAACTATTATTCATTTATCTTTCTTAAAAAGTTTAACAGATCATTATACATATCACCACGTTTTCATGAAAATTATTTTAACACTAAGTGGTGTGTCCATTTAGGGGAGACAAACATTGTTGTCTTGAATGATAAATATTGGTTATCTCCCGTATGTTATACGTTGAATGATTCAATATTTTTCTCTGCACAGAAATTACAGTTAAAAAAAATGAAGACATTTTCTGCTAAAAAAATTAACTACTTTTATTATTTATATTACTGTTTTTAAAATAGTATCAATGAGGTCGACACGCGATCATTACATGCATAAGGTACATGGGAAATGGCTTTATCATATCTACCCACATTTTAAAAAGTTGATCTATTTATCATGCTTGACTTCAAAAGTCAACCATGTCACTCAATAACTAAATAAGAAAACAATAAATTTTGGAATACATGTGGTTATTTTATGATACAGATAAATTGTATTAAACCATGTGCAGAAAAACATTAATGCATGATAAAGAATGATATTAACTTTATGTATTGTTACATAATTCGGAATAGACCGGGTAATTTGGTTAGGCTGTATATACATATTTCAAGGAATAACCTCTCATCAGCAGCATTTGAATCAAAATATTGAAAGGTCAAAAACAAAAAAGTATTGAACGAAAAGTTAACAAACCCCAAAATGATCGAACAGAAAAGCCAAAATCCAGCATCGATGATATCGACCATGTGCAGTACAATGTACAAGGAAAGAAACCCAGGATTTAAAAAAATTCTGAATTTTACAATCGGACATTTCAACGACAAAAAAGTATTAAAATTCATTGGTATATTGGATGAAATAAATGTAATAAAATTAGCAAAGTTTTTAAGCTTAGAATGTTTTGTTAACCGTTTCTGGCTGATTGCCGAGCCAAATATATTTTCAATTCAATACCACCAAATTTGTGGCTTCTATATACCATATGTATACTGCACAGAAGAAAACGGGAAGATTATGTATGTTGTGCATCTTCGCTAGCCAAGGGTTACGATCCGCTACCTCTCATCTTCATCTCTCATCTTCGTAAAGATGAGAGATAGCGGATCGTAACCCTTGGCTCGCGAAGATGTATGTTGTGATAATATTGATAAAATACGATGCTAACTATATACTATTTACATGATTTAGCCAAAACTCTACTTTTACTACTATTATAATTTGCCACACATGTACGGGAAAATGCAAAACAAGAAAGAGATCAACGAAAACTGAGAGTCATAAAAATAAGAAAATTGATTTATTACATGTAATCTTTGATTTCTTGGTTACTAACTATAAGTTACAAGTCCCTCTGTATTATTTATTCTCTTAATTAACCTGACTAAAACACATTCTAACTCCTGCAGCAATCAGTAAATTTGTACCTGCTAGAACATTTATCTTTAAAAAGAAAGGGACTTGCAGCAAGTCTAAAACAATTACTATAAATCAAACTTAAAAATAGTTTTGGCTGTACTCATTTTTCATGCATCAAAAACATCAGCAGGTTGTGATCGACAATAAGTGTGCCATTTAATAGGATAGTAACATCAATGGAATCAACAATATTCCACTAAAGTAATAAGAACCCTGCATCGAGGCGGGCATCGTGGACGCGGATGCCCAATTGTTTTCACTGTGTTCGTCTGTCTGTCCGCAAAAACGCCAATGTTTCTATTCATATTATTCTGAAATACCTATAATTCATTTTCTGTAGACCCCATCGATCTTATAGAAAACAAAAAGGTAAGGCGGGTCAGGCATGTCAGGAGATATGCACTTGAAAAGGTCACAGTGGCGGTATAATAAATCGCTAAAAATATAAAAATATTTTCCATATGGTAATTATTTAACTTCATTTATTGGCAATTTGCAAAAGACAATGGATTTGTAATTAGTTTGTTTACTGAAAGAAAATCAACATTGATGAAAATAACATGTATACATAAAAACATACTTGTTTTCCTGTGTTTTTTCTCTCGATTAAATGAAAATGGGCTATCACTGCACCCGTTTTCTAATAATTTTCGCATTGAAGCCCTTAGTATATATTTGTGACAGATCTAATCTTATGTTTTTAATTATCTCTTTGTTTCTCGTTTCTCTGCATCTTGTCACACACCCAAATTTGCATTTCTGTAATCCTTTATTTGATTTTCTGGGGGGGGGGTGTTCTGGGGGCTGCGATTTTTCCTCGAGCCGGATTTTTTTAACCGCTTCGCGGGCCGGATTATTTTTTTCACAAACATGCTATAAAGCAAGAAAATTTTTTGGGAAAATTTATTGATTTCAGATAGGCCAAAATCAAGGTCAGATTATTTTTTTCAGCCCAGGTCTGAGCGAAATTATTTTTTTCAGTGAAAATCCGGACCAGGATTTTTTTTTCAAAAAAATCCCAGGCCTTCCCCAGAAAATCAAATGGTCCTTGCCTAAAAACGACGTCGCATACGTCATTTGATATGTATACATTTATGAGGGCGTTTTAAATGACTTTGCATGTGTATTCTTACACATAAAACATGAATATCTGTTTGAATAACACCAAGCCCTTAATTACAAATAGAGAAGAATAACCTCATTTAATCATCAATATATCAATATAAAAAAAAAAGACCAAGACCCCCTTCTAAATTAGAATCAAGTCTGGACAAATATCTTTAATGTAGTAAGAATCGCACAATAAAACAAGTACATGCATTCCGCTGAACTTTGAAATCCGCGATGATCACAGTGGTCGTTTTGATATTCTGAAATCGCTGATTTGCATATTTTCTAAAAAAAATATGTTGATTTGCATCTCGTCCAGTCAGTGATTTTCTATCTGTCAGACAATTATTCTCACGCCGCTACAGTTACAAACTTCAGTGTTATAAAGTATTGTACCAGATGGTAATATACTTTTGTTGTGAAGAGAATTTTGATAATTGCGATAATATATTGAGGTTTACTAGGTTTACTACACATTTATTAACCGGCTATTTCATGTATTTAACGCTTATTTCTTAACAATGTCATAATATTTTTGTTGCATGTAGTAAACATATTTATTTCATCTAAGAAATTTTCCATTTTGCCCGAGGATTTAAAGCCGGAGATCCGGCTCTGTATCATTTCGTTCCTCATCCGTGCTGTTAGACGCTAAGTCAGTATTACTTTGCTTTGGGTTTTTTTCTGAACTTCAGATCTAGAGACTCTGTTTTAAGGATTATACGTAAGCTGTTTGAGAATCATAATATCTTTTTTTATCTTTTTTACGAAAAGCCGTTCCAGTTGGAATTGGGTAAAAGAGAGGTTGCATACAGACTCTCAACTCTAAACGCCAGAAGCAGCAGATCCTGTGTTTTAATGTAATTTCATTAATGATTTAATGATACCATACCCGTCCCCGGGGGGGGGGGGTGTTCGAGAGGTTCGGACGAACCCCCAACCCCGCTCCTTTTGGAAAACAATTGGTTAAGCACTATTCAAGTAAGGAATATTTTGCAAAACGAATCCTCGATTGACCCCCGCCCTGAAAAAAAAATGGTTACGGGTACGAATACACTCTCTCAATATTCAATACTTACAGACACGTAATGTATATATTGATAGATGGGCAGGAATTTGCACAAAAATGCCTTAGCAATGATTTATAACATAAGAATAATTTTTGAAATCGAAAGCAAGCGCTTTTAGAGCGACAAACTACGCGTAGTTGCGGAAAGTTGAACGAATTGAATAACTAATATCAAAGAACATTAATTTAAAATATTTGATTTAAATGATATGCACAACAATGATAAAGCGCATACATTAAACATCTTAATGATAATTTTCACATATTCATGGGAGCTCTGGTAAGGATATAAAAATCCCATTTATTTTTACAAAGCACAAAAGCTTGTTTACTGTTATGGTAATACCGATGATACTTTAAATTTTTTTCGGTCTATTTTTTTTTTTTTTTTTTGTAAACGAAATTTGAACCAATTTTACTAGTGTTTCGATGATCATCTTAAACGGCCGTAAAGCCCCGATGAGTGTCGTATTATTCCGAAAAGAACGTTCTTTTCCGTTCTGATCCTTATTTACAGGTCGTAGAAAGTCGACCGTAGCACAGTCGATCTAAAACTTACTATTTCGTGTCCAACCGTCCAATAACGTGTTGAACTGTACAGTTCCGTACTTATCCGACCTAACAAAGGCGCCAAATATACCGTTATTCTAGATATTTCGTTGTGCATCGACCCGTACTAACTCGTACTATGGCTACGGAAAATGGATTTTTCGGCGTCGACCTTGGCGGAACCGTGGTGTTGATCAGTGAATGTGTGACTGGCATTAAAAAATCTTATGATAATCGTGAGGCTCCTGCTTGGCCTTCCTTATACAACAAGAACATAGTATTAAAAAATG
Organism: Arcuatula senhousia; assembly: GCA_963971305.1. Taxonomy (NCBI): domain Eukaryota; kingdom Metazoa; phylum Mollusca; class Bivalvia; order Mytilida; family Mytilidae; genus Arcuatula; species Arcuatula senhousia. The sequence goes on from OZ020310.1 coordinate 57,587,741, forward strand.
ATGTTAAGTAAACTGCGTCTATTCAAGAACAGTCGTCCCATTCTAGCCTCTACTTGAACATTTTTTGCGTACTCAAGACAGGTACAGCTATTCTTATTCAAACAAACTTAATCATTTCAATATGTGGATCGTGTCTTTTTGGCACATATTCCATATTCTTTCGTTTTAATATAATGTCACTAGCTAAACATGCTTTTTGTTTGAAATTAAGTCCCGTTCGGGCCCGGGAGGCGAATAGGCCGACAGCAGAGCCTAGCTTGTCGAAAAGGCGACTAAGGGTCTTGGTATTCTGAAGCCGGGTCAGTGCTCAACCCACAGAGCGACCAAAGGTGTACCCTACATGTGGCTGAATAGGGTGGCTCTCGTCCGCGGGGGTTGTCAGGTCTAAAATACGGAAACTCGGACAGTCGACCATAGTGGGCCAACGTGTGTGGAGAATGCCACGCTTCTTGCACTTTAAGAATCCTTTTGTGGGCCACCAAGTAGTGCACCACCTAGGTTAAATTTTCCGTCCCTACCCATCTCTCCCCTTTTCCTGAGGTTCTTCCAAATTTACTGTTCTTTGTTTCCCACCCTTTCCCATCATTTCATATTCATTTTATCATCCCTTTTCATATTCATCGCTATAGCATGGAAAGGGCGTAAAACACCAACCCACTCGCTCACTCACTGTTTAAAATTAAACACTTTAGAGTGCTTACAAAAGTTGTAAAAAATTGCCGTTTTTCTACAAAATCAAAACCAACTCATTTCACAGGACTGTACATGTTGTATCGAAGTTAGAATACATGATCCACATGGTTGCAGGTTTAAAATGTTCACCTTGTAAGCATTAAAGTTTGTAATATTAGAGAAAATTTCATTCAAGAGCCCTGCCTTGGACAAAGTTTAAAGTTAAAAACAAGCGTTTTGTTGATTTGCAACAATTGCAGAAAACTGCATGATTTTCCTCGAGACATGCACGTAAGAAAATACTAAAAACGGTGTGCAAAGATTAAGACTTATAAAACAGTGTTCTATGTTACTTAATAATACAATTTCACAGTAACGGTAACAAATTATAAATCATTTAGAAAATCATGCCGAAATAAAAAAAAAAAAAAAAAAAGAGAAAATGTTGCATTTTGTCACTACCATAACGTGCAACATGAACCTATTGATGACGTTACAATTCATTATTTTTGTCCAGAATTTTTTTTTTCAAAGGTGTCGCGACAAGATATTATTTCTCCAATATTAGCATTATTTATATGACAGAAATCCTTCTACAGAATATTTTTTTCTTCATTGCTGCCAAAATATTTTTTCATCAAAAATCAGATCAAGAACATTTTAGAAAGAAAAACCAAGGCCTCTCCCTTCTATTTAAACCGTCGGACCCTTAGGTCGCCAGGTCAAGTTATCATTTTCTTTTCATTTTAATACCCGAGGTATATGTTTTGTTCTGTCCGTCTGTTTGTCCGTGCTTCTTGCATTTCCCCCTTAAATTCCTCACACTTTTTGTACTCTTTACTTAAATAATTATTTTTGTGTTCCATACGATTATTTAAACTACAAACTAATAAAACCGAATCTTCACTTGTTTATTATTCCCGGACAAAGCATTATCTTTTTAAATGCCTTCTAAAAACGAATGTCATGTGAATCTTGGTATGTTTTGTTCATCTTTTAGACAGACAGAAACCGAACGAAACGGAAAGTATAACATAATACCTCGCCACTTCGTGTGGCGAAGTATAAAACACACACAATACGAACTAAATAGCAACCAACAACGCGAACTAAATTCGATATGAGTGCCCCGGGAGGGTACGCAATTCCTGCTTGTTGCAACTTCTTTACATATACACGAATTAGTTTTTTGCGGATGAATGAAAAATTTTAAAAAGGCATTTTCAATATCATACTTTCGATGTCAGGCTTGTCAGACCAAATGATTATTTTCTTTTCAATTTTATAACCATTGACGTGTGCTATGGTTTGTTCTGTCCATACAGTACATCTGTCCTTTCTCCCGTCCTTATTTGTCCGCCCGTCTGTCTGTGCTTCCTTCCTTTTTGCCGTCCGTCCGTCTGACCCTACTTCCTGATTATTCCGTCCGTCAAACGTTTTGTATACTACTCCTTCCAAACGCTTGATGAATGTTCTTCATATTTTTGAGAACCTTTCCTATACAACATAGATTTGCGCATACTATTTAATGTTTGGTGTTTATGGGGATTTCTTAAAGCCACTTACAGACGTAAGCCATTGACACATTAGTTGTTCATATGCTGCATCGGCTTTTCTCACTTTTTGGACAGGACAGTTCCTATTTTTAGCGGTGTGAGATTTTTCTGTCTCACACCATCCCATGTGAGATAGATACATTATGACGTTACGTTACTAAGACTAAATCATAACGTTTTGTTGTCACTTACCAGTTCAGCCATGATTATCTTCGAGAGATGAAACCGGTCGGTAAAGAACTGTGATTGAATGTTAATTTATGTGAATTTTACACTTTGCCAAAGTTTCAAACTTTCATTGTCTTTATTACAGCGCAATAATATACACACCAATTGTGCAACGGTCGCATTCCAACGTCACATATTCATACGCTATGTCACGTTGTACAATTTACGGGTTTAGTGAGAAAAATAATCAAACACCGATGATTAGGGCAAGATAAGGAAATCTCCGACACCCTTGGGTAAGATTTCTTTACATCTGCAACTCGGCAGAGCCTCGTTGCAGACTTATCTTACCCTCGGGGTGTCGGAGATTTCCTTATCTTGCCCTAACACCGGTGTTAGATTCTTATAATCTCTCAAAATTATTACAAATCAAATGATCTGGTAAGGGGGTTTCTACTGGAACCTTCAAACCTCTAACGCATCAGAGACTATCATCACATAAACCCAAAGGTTACTCCTTCCCTTTATATTTGTCTTTGCAATTGCATGTCTTTATGCAAAATAGGAAACCTTTTCCTTTGTCTTTCGGAAGTGAGACGTCCATAAATGCCATACCATTTATTTAAAAAGGAAATTCCAAAATGTAATAAAAAAATAGTAACCTACTAGGCAAACTTCTTTCTCGTCTTTCTTACATTATAAACTAAAAGCCCTTTGATGCTGGCTGACAATATGGTTGTAAGAAACCCGATTTCCATTTGGCAAAATTAAGTATTCTGATGAAAGCTATACACCGTGCGCTCGTAGACAAATATGGGATTTATACTTAAGTTACCAATACAAGACAGTAATCAGTACAAGACCAGACGTTTCTTTTTACCTTCTTTTATTTTCCGATCCTTCTTTACCATACTGTGGTTTCATTATTATTCGTGGGGGTATCATTTTTTGTGGTTTTCATGAGTGGACTTTACCCACAAGAATTGATGCCCTACGAAAAGAAAGTTAATATTGATCTGTATGCTGTGGACAGTTTTAAAAACCAAGAATTTAAGAATCCACGAATCAATCCTTTTTCATCAAACCACGAAAATGTGTACCCAATCCACAGTATTTGACATGTTGAAATAGCAGCAACGCTACGAGTGTGTTGCAACAAGCAACCATCATTCTGAGGCACACAATGCAATTTCACCCTCGTTATGACCTCAGTTGTTGATTATTGTAGAGTTGGTTTTTTCGTGCTTCTATGTAATTTGCTGTTTCATGATGTTCTCGTAATATAAATTGAATTTGTCTTTGCACATTGGCACCTCTCCTTTTTTAGCTCACCTGGACCAAAGGTCCATGTGAGCTATTGCCATCACTTGGCGTCCGTCGTCGTCCGTCGTCCGTCGTCGTCCGTCGTCCGTCGTCGTTTACATTTTTCAAACGTTAACTCCTCTAACACCATAAGTCCAATGGCTTTTAAATTTGGCACAGTTGTTAATTAGCATAAGTAGTATAAAACTAGCGTGGGGATTTTTGATTCGTTGAAAAACATGGCCGCCATGGCTAAAAATAGAACATAGGGGTAAATTGCAGTTTTTTGCAAATAACTCAAAAACGGTAACAGATATCAAAATTCTGGCAGAGGTTAAAAGTGATCAGCACCTCAAGATCTACCTGCCCTGAAATTTTCAAGAAGATCCAACAACCGATGTAGGAGTAATTGCCCTTTTTCTGGATTTTTTCAAAATTTTCACTTATTTAGCCCTATATCTTGAAAACTGTACAAGATATTTTAAAAATTCAAATTGCATATGGTTAAGCACATCAAGATCTACATTTCATGTAACTATGTCAAAGCTGTAGAACCATTTCTTTTAGGAGTTATGGCCCTTAAAGCGTCAAAATTTACCATTTTTCATTACTTTTACCCTGAATTTCAAAGATTAACTTGTCTGACACCATACATCCAACTTCAACCAAACTTGGCACAGTTGTTTAATAGCATTAATGCTACAATTCTATCGTTCGGATTTTTGATTCGTCAAAAAATATGGCCTCTATGGCTTAAAATAGAACATAGGGGTCAAATTAAAGTTTTTTGCAAATAACTCAAAAACGGTAACAGATATCAAAATTATGATGGGAGACAAAAGTGATAAGCATCTCAAGATCTACCTGCTGTGAAATTTTCAGGAAGATCCAACAAACGACATAGGAGTTATTGCCCTTTTTCTGGATTTTTTTCAAAATTTTGCACTTATTTAGCCCTATATCTTGAAAACTATACAAGATATTTCAAAAATTCAAATTGCATATGATTAAGCACATCAAGATCTACAATTCATGTAATTAGGTCAAAGCTGTAGAACCATTTCTTTTAGGAGTTATGGCCCTTAAAGCGTCAATATTTACCATTGTTCATTACTTTTCCCCCCGACTTGTCTGAAACAGTAAGACCAACTGCATCTTGACATGGCACACTGTTTGATAGCTTATATGCTACAACTCTATCGTTCAGATTTTTGATTCGTAAAAAAACATGGCCACCATGGCTAAAAATAGAACATAGGGGCAAATTTCATTTTTTTGCTAATAACTCAAAACTGGTTTCAGATATCAAAATTGTGCAAGAATCAAAAGTGATCAGCATAATAAGATTAACCTGTCCTGAAATTTCGGAAAAGATCTGACTGCTGATGTGGGAGTTATTGTTCTTTTTCCTAATTTTTGCCAATTTTGCACTTATTAAGCCCAATATCTTGAAAACTAACCAAGATATTTCATAAATTTAAATCGCATATCATGTTAAGAACAATAATATCTACATATATATGTATCTGTGTAGGTCAGGTGAGCGATTCAGGCTCTTGGGAGCCTCTTGTTTCAGTTTTTTTTCATCCCTAGTAAATAACCACCTTCCTTCCCTTGTGGTCGTTCGGTTATAATGAGGAAAACCTGACAGCAAACCATAGTGAACGAACGTGTGTGGAGAGTGCCACGCTTCATGCACGTAAATGATCCTCTTGGAGGGCTTAATTGTCCACCCCTACTCACCTCTCCCCTTTTTCCGTAGTCAAAATTTGCATGCAGTTCCTTTGTTTCCCAACCAACCCCATCTTTAAACTCCCAGGCTGTGTATGCTCAACCAGCATTGTATTTAAGACGGAAAAGGGTCGTTTATGTAAAACTGAATAAGGGTTGGTTATAGTTAATTAGTTAGTTAGTTATTGCTAATGGGGATACAGGCCAATCAGGTAGGAGAGTTTTGACTTCCACTTGAAAAGGAAGTGATGGGTAGGGACGGGAAATATATATTAGCCTCCTGCATGGGGATCCTATGGCTCCTACTCTTAGTTAGTTAGTTAGTTAGTTATTTCTTTACTCCCAAGCAGCACTATTTCGGCTATATCCGGGCGATGAACATGAAAGTGGTGATACAATGAACATTAAATGATGATAAAGTGGAGTAAATGGGGACACAAGGCCAATCGGGTAGGAGAGTTTTGACTGCCACTGGAAAAAGCTAGGAGTGATGGGTAGGGACAGGAAATTTAGCCTCCTGCATGGGGATCCAACGGGTCCTGCTCTTACCGAGACCTGCAGCAGGGTTTTTAACGTGAAAGGAACATGACATTTTCCCAATTCGGTGCACCAGTATGGTTTGCAGTCAGGTTTTCTGCATTATAGGCTGACGACCCGGCATTCATTATGACAGGGCTGCCCCATTCCACCACCTGAGGCACACATCCCAGTCGCTTTAAGGGCAAAGCGGCTTGCCCCGATGTCAGGTTTCTGAGCGCTCTTTAGCGGACTTTTACCGACAAGCGTAGCGCTGCTGCGGGCCTATTCGCCACCCGGAACCCGCACGGATGGGTTGGTAATATCCCACTAAAGTAAGTGTTTACACTCCTGTGTAAGGGTTTTTCATTGTCGATCACCATAGGTAAGGATTCCAGAATGTGTGAAGTTTTGGCCGACGGTTTCGTCACTTTCCGAGTACGATTGGTTTATGGTTCATTGAGGGTATATTGGCCTGTTTTGTGAGTTGGTTCATTTTCTATCTGGTTAGTGGTCGTACATTGGTCCGATTTGGGTGATATACATTTATGAGTTCTGTTTCTTGGGTGGGTCTACACAATTCAATTCGTTGTTGTCTTTTCCTGATTATGACTGGAATGCTGTCGACTGGGCATAAAACGAACAACACTCAATAAATCAACCCTTGTTAAACAACATCTACATCCCTTGCAGCATTTGCATTCCCTGTCATTTTATCTTGACCAAAATGTTCCGTTAACTGACAACTAGCATTTCTATATCGTTCAATCTATCTGGTTTACATTTGAAACATTTCAATCGGCTGCGATCAGTTGTTACATTTTTATACAATTTGATTCAATTGTACAGTTAAACATTAAAACCGAAATCGACCCTATATTTGAAATGATACCGCTTCTAATTTGATCACTTCTGAGAGGGACGTAACATTTTCCAAAGACGGCGCGCCACGATGGCTTGCGATCTGGTTCTCCGCATTACCGGTATAACCTGACGACCCCGGTATCCACTTTGACAGGGCTTCCTCATTCAACCACATAGTGCACATATCCAAGCCGCTTTGTGGGCAAAGCGACCTGACCCGATGTAAGGAATGTGTTCATGGGACACGGATGCCCACGCCGGCCCTACACAGGAAGTTCAAGTAAAAGTCCGACAATTCCGAAAGTCGCTATGGACGAACAGTGTGTCACACTGAACCATCCTACCAAGTATCATGTCGTTCTCATCTGCGGTTTCTGAGAAAGGCTTGACCGAAATTCGTACAAACATACAAACATTTGTCTGTTCGTCCGTACCCCAAATAGGAAGAAGTCTTATAGGCCAGGAAGTCGCTTAGGACGTACAGTTTGTCATACTGAACATCATACAAGGATTCAAATCATTCTCGTTTACGGTTGATGAAAATTCGCACAGACATTTATATGTCGGTTTGTCCCTACCCCAAACAAGATGTTGAAGTTTGACAGGTGAAAAAGTCGTAAAGGACCTAGAGTTTTCATATTGAACCACCCTACCACGTTTCAAATCATTATAATGTAGCGTTTTGGTAAAAGCTTGAAGGAAATTTTAACGTAAATTTTCATCTCGACCCACTCCCAGACAGGAAGTAAAAATCCAAATGGTCGGAAAGTCGCTTATGACGTACAGTTGGTCATACTGAGCAATCCTAAAAAGTTTTAAATCATTTCCATGTATACGGTTTCCGTACGAAGTTTGACGGAAATTCGTACGGACGGATGGACATGAGTAAAACTTAATGACCCTGACGACATGTCGTCGGGCATAAAAAAAGCAGGATTCCAGATATCAGACAGAACAGTGCATTTTGACTGAATTAAAAGGATAATTGAACAAAATGCGCGCAAACTTAAACAAATCGTTTGCAGAAGTGTACATAAAGACAAATATTAATTATAAAAACCGGTTCTTTCAAGACAGATTGGCTGTAGTAATTATGTTTTCACTACAAAATTTCAGTATATTTGTTAATTAAGTGCATTCCGATTCAAATATTGATTACATCTGTTTATCTATACTGATATCATTTTTTTGACACAAAATAATCTATTTTATTCGTTGTTTTTTTTTCAATTTCTGTTTCAACTTTGACGAAAGAACAAGGAACACAAAGTGAGTTGCAAAAAACATGTATGTTTGAAACGCGAGAAAATTTTGTTATTCTGAACAAAAACCATCTGTAAAATAAACCACATATTTCATTATAATCATGTAAAATAGTATCTTCTTGTGAAGCAGAAACCTTGAAATTATGTTTTCTTCAGGGTCAGGGAACTCCTCATGATAGATTTATGACTATAGTCAACCTAATCAACATTCATCTAGTTCAAGGTTCTTCCAAAAACACATGTAAATGAATTTGCATTGAAAGTTTTTCAGCTTTTCCCGCTATTTTGTGCAAAGGAAGAAAACAATTTTGTCGTATTGAGTTTTAAGTTCGTCAAAATGTTTTGTTTGATTGACAATAAAAACCACTAAATATGTAACTTTATTTCAGTAAGATGAAATCATAAAGTTTTGAACATTTTATGAAAATGTTTTAAAGGCCGGACCATTTAACTTGAAAAGGGGGGGCTTGGTTTTTAGTTCACCTGACCCGAAGGGTCATGTGAGTTATTGCCGTCGTCGTCGTCCGTCGTCGTTAACTCTTCTTTGAAAATCTTCTCCTCTGAAACTACTGAATGGATTGCTTTGAAATTTTGCACACTTCATCTATGGGATGTTCTCTACAAAGATTGCACAAATGATGACCGTTGATCAACAAACTTGGGCGCCGTGGCTAAAAATAGAACAGGGAGGTCAGACTATAGTTTTTGGCCTATAAATCAAAAAGTATAACAGATGGAGAAAAATCTGAAGAAACGATCCATCTTCAGAATCAAAAGCTCTACAAAAGTCTCCAATGGTTCGAAGTTGTCAGATGACCCCTGATAGGGGTTATGGCCCTTTAAGGTAAAAAAATAACGTTTTTTTTCATGTTTTTGTCCTATAGAAATGAAAACTATTGCAGATAGAGAAAAGCTGTTGCTTGCTTAAATGTTCAGCTCATCAAGCTCTACAAAAGTCTCCATTCGATCAAAGTTGTCAGATTACCTCTTATAGGGGTTATGACCCTTAACAGGTAAAAAATAACGTTTTCCCCTATAGAATGAAAACTATTGCAGATAGAGAAAATCTGTTGCTTGCTTAACTGTTCAGCTCATTGAGCTTTTCAAAAGTCCCCATTTGGTCGAGGTTGTCAGATGACCCCTTATAGGGATTACGTACGGTCCTTTACAGATGAAAATAGCGTTTTGTATGCATGAAAACTATAGCAGATAAAGAAAATCTAGATCTGTTGCTTGCTTAAACTTTTAGATCCTGGAGCTTTACAAATGTCTCCATTGGATCGAGGTTGTCAGATGATCCCTTATAGGGGTTATGGCCCTTTAAAGGTGTTATAAATAGCATTTTTTCATGTTTTTGGCCTATAGAATGAAAACTGTTTCAGATAGAGAAAAGCTGTTGCTTGCTTAAACCTTCAGTTTATTCAGTTTTTCGAAGGCGTTACGTGACGGTAGAATTATATTTTCATTAGTAGCATTATTTTATTCATTAGTATCATTATTTTATATGGCAGACATACTACTTCCTATCCTCTGCTGCCAAAATATTTTTTTCAGAACTTTTTTTAGGAAAAAAGCCAAGGCCGTCTTTTTAAGCACTAGTTAAATGGTCGGTCCCTAAGAACAAAGTTTTTATACAGAATAGGGATAGACATCCAGTGGGTGAGTGAGTTGGTGTTTTACGCCCTCGCAACACTCTATAGGTTATTTGAAGGCGATGAACATGAAAGGAAGATAAAATGGGGTGGGGTGGGACACAAAGGCAACAGAAAATTTTAAGAACCACAGGAAAAGGGGGGGGGAGTTGGGTAGGAACAGAAAACTTACCCTATGTGATTCACTACTTGGCGGTCAACAAATTGATTTGTTACGTGCATGAAGCGTGGCACTCTTCATACACATTGGCCCACTTTGGTCAGAGGTCAGGGTTTCCGTATTATAGACCTGACAACCCCCGCGGACGAGGGCCACCCTATTCTGCCACCTAGCTATATAGGGTACACATCTGGGTCGCTCTAAAGTCTGAGCACTGAGCCGATTTCAGAATCCCAAGACCCTTATAATTAGCCGCCTCTTACGACAAGCTAAGCTCTGCTGAGGGACTATTCGCCTCCCAGGTCACGCATGGGGCGCGATAGAAATCGGAAGCATCGAAAGCATATTTTAATGCATCCGCTTATAATGCTTATTGAACGTCTAAATATTATTTCATGATAAAAAAAGGAGTAATAACAAAATGACCGAACAGGGATGATCAATTAATCTCATATATCTAAGAAGAAAAGGCATACCAGAGAAATTGAAGATAGCAATGGTCGCGACTTGGTACAGGCATTTCTAAAGAAATGGTGGGTTGAACTAGGTTTTATGCCGACAAACCCTCTTTTCCATTCCGGTAACATAAAACACAACACATTGGGATACAGGGGTGAACATCTTAGTACAAAAACTAGTGCTCATGACAATTTTAATGTTATTTTAAAAAAAGATATCTAGTCGACACACTATATATGACTTTATATGTAAAACAAGTAAATCTGTGAGCTTATGCTCACTAGTGATAAACCCACTCCCAAAGATATACCATGAATAAAAACCTAAGAAGTCCGTAATCAGAAAGAAGATGGTCTAAAAATCTTCAATAGGAAAAAGCTTTCCTACATGTAAAATTTCAGATCCCCGAGTCATGTGTTTGCTTAGAACACTTTGACGGAAATGTTAAATGTATGTAAACTATGTGTAAAATCCTAAGTATTCGGTAAACAAGAAGTAGATGACCTAGGAGCATAAAATAGGTATAAACTATATGGTACTATAGGACAAAGCTTAAAGCTATATTCAAAATACCAGACCTCTATGTCATTTAGTTGCTAAGAAAACGGTGACGGGAAATTTGCATTCATGTACACTATGTATAAATGACATAGTCTTCAATAAACAGGAAATAGATTACCTAGGAGCATTAAATCTGTAAACTAGATGGAGCCTTCCCCGGAAGGCATATGTCGCCTGCGTATCTATGTTTGTTCGCCAAACAGAAAGTAGTTATTTTTCGGGCATAAAATCGCTTAACACCTTATATTACTATGCAATGAAGCTACATACCAAATATCAAGAGGCTGTGGCATGTAGTTGCCTGGAAAACTGCGACGAAAATTTGGCATCTATGTCCATTATATATAAAACATTAAGTATTCGTCAAACAGGAAGTAGTTATTTTTCGGGCATAAAATTGCTTTACACCTTATAGTACTATGTGATGAAGCTACATACCAAATATCAAGAGGCTGTGGCATGTAGTTGCATGGAAAACTGCGACGAAAATTTGGCATCTATGTCCATTATATATAAAACATTTAGTATTCGTCAAACAGGAAGTGGTTATTTTTCGAGCATAAAATCGCTTTACACCTCATAGTACTATGCCATGAAGCTACATACAAATGTACCAAGAGGCTGTGGCATGTAGTTGCCTGGAAAACTGGCCCGAGACTAGTATTATTTTAGCCCCCTTTTTAATGCATTTTCAATATAGCGTTTTGATGAATAAAAAAAAATCTAACCATTTGATTTTCCTAAAATTTCTTACAGCTGCATAACAACACAAGACATAAATAATATGTAAATTTAAGAAGATTTTACCGATTTTAAAACTTTTGATGCATTTTATGGTCAAGAGACCAAAAATTTTTAATGTCAACAAAAATTAAGATCTAAATTTTGACCACGCGTATGCCTGGCAAATCACCCCTTTTATGCTGATTTAAGTGTTGGTCTTTGCATATACCAAACTTTGGCTTAAGAACTACCAATTAACCCAAACAACTAAAAACAGCACCAAAAATTGACCTAGAAATACCTCTGGAAGATATATGGTGTTTTTTAAAGGGACTATATTAAACAACAACGAAAAATAAGGGGCGATAATTGTGGTCTCGTACCAACTGCGACGGAAATTTTTGTGACGACGCAGGACGACGCAGGACAACGACTTCAGTCGACGGATAGTGCCAAAGTAACCCCTATATGTCGCTTTTGCAACACGTTGCATGCGAATAAAAACATACAGTACTATAGAATAAAGCTATAAATGTAAAATATTTGACCTCTGGGTTATGTAATTGCGTATATATAACTAGAAAACTGTGACGGAAATTACATGTGTATGGTACAGACGTACGGTTGAACAAACGATCGAATAGACGGATGAAAAAACGAACAAGTGTAAAACAGTTTACACCCTCTAGGTCTTCTTTAAAGAGAGGGTATAATACATGTAATGCATGCTCACGTGAGAAAGGAAAGGTATGCATCACACCGACACAAATTTATGTACTTAGTATAGGGACACAATTCAAAAACTCTATGGCAACCCAACATCCGCACTACATGTAGCAAACTTCCTTTAAATTTTGGTGTCGCACAGGTTCTGGGTGACGATTCGACACAGAAGCGCTTAAGTCCCTTTAAGAGCGGTTAGAAAACTGACATTGGTCAGGCCGCATTGCCGAAAAAGCGATTTTGATATGTGGCGCAAGTGGTTGAATGGGGATACCCTGTTGTTCTTGTTCATGTTTACCGGTTTTGTCGTTTTGAGACTCGCGATCGAATGTCCATTTTTTGCCTCTTTGCTTCTTTGATGTATCTTGCACCGTTACAATACAGCAGCGGCTCAAAAATACCATGTAAACTTTGCTTGAAGTGGGCCAACCAGCTTTAATAAAGTTTTCATATGATGTTACTTTTTACTAAAAAAGCTATGTCTCGCATTTTGGGTTAGCGTTTTTTGTTTTTTGGTTTGTTTTTTTGGAAAAAATGCAAAATTTTAAGAGGCTTAATGAACGTTATGTAGGATTAATGTTTATTTTACATTAGATTTTGATGATTATTTTTTCATTGTGTTCCTCAATAAATTCTACTAGACAAATGCGACAACAGTTTTGATTTACAAGGGGTTTCTTTAATTATGGGCTTAATTTCAAAATACTAATTATTTCAAAATATTTCAAACTATAAGTTGGAGTGTATTGTTTAACCCTTGGCATAAATTATAGCCCTTAGATTTACATTTTTAAAAAATCATTAAAAAAATTGTTTTCGGACTTTTTCTCCACATGCTTGCACATATTGATTTGGTATTTTGGAATGGAAGTTTATCGTGATAAGTCATAGGCCCCGTCAGTTGATTTTAATCGAAGTTATAATGGCTCTTGGACTTCGAACATTAAATATAGAATATAGGACTTTTTTATTTTGAGATCGATTTTATCACTTGTTTTGGTGAACCCGAAGGGTGAACCAAAAAAACAAGTGATAAAGTCGATCTCAAAATCAAAAAGTCATATTATTCTCTTTATCGGTAATTTATTGTGACGTAACGTACTGACCCGATAATTTCGGTGAAACACACCTGTTCGTGAGACAGACTTTATCTTTATTTATTTATTGCATGATAAAAACCTCAAAGAGGTTAAGCAAATACAAATATACGTGTAAAAACATACAAAAACAATGAACATGTAACTCTACATACAAAGACATTATATAGTATTTACAAATATGTATGACTTTGACCAATGTGGATCTCATTGTCGCAACTCAAATGATTGCTTTATAAAATCAACAACCGTGGGCAAAACATCCATATTTGGGTTAAGTACAAAAATCAATTTATCAATGGTTTCAAGCTGGTTAAAATAAGCATATTGTTTTTGTATTGAGTCAATAAATGTTTTTCTTATATTATTATTAATTTGACAATGAAAGAAGAAATGAGCTTCATCATCAATTATTTTGCATGATTTACAAAATCTTTGTTCTCTTGGTATATTCTTGTATCTACCAAGTTCAATCTCTAGATTATGGTCACAAATACGTAGTTTGGTAAGTATTTTTCTACTATTAAAGTTTGGAAGGTTTAAGTAATCTGAAACATTAACATCAGACTTTAACTTGCTGTAAAGGTATAATTTCGAGGAAGCATCAAAGCTAGATATTTTGTTTATTATAAATTCATCATATTTCTCTTTAATAGTTTTTTTTGTTTTCTCTTTTTATGTGTAACTTATTAATTTCCTTAAAACTTTTATTGTAATTCTCAAAATTTTCATAATCTATTTCAAATTCCGTCATAACAGATCTAGCAAAGCTATACCAAGTATACACACCATCTGTGTGGAGATTTTTATTCAAATAGACTGCTTCTTTAACAAGAGGGTTTATATCTATACAGTTTAGTCTAGAAAAGTAGCAAATAACTTGTGTTTTAATAAAAGAATTTAGTGGTAATCTACCAAGTTCAGATTTTGCAGCAATATTACATGCTGTTTTTCTTACACCCAAAACACTTTTACAAAATTTATTGTGTACTTTTTCAAAAGCAGGCTTATCAGAAAATGATGGTATATCAACATTTTTTCCACTTGCACTAGATCTTTGAAGTGCTTTATACATTGAGAAATAATCATCCATATACCAGATCTCACTGTTATATAAAATTATAGGTCTGATTAAATTGTCAAATAATTTACATGACAGTTCTACTGGTGTATGTTTGAAGTTTGACATATACCAGCCAGAACACATCAAAGGAAAAATGTAGTAATTACCGATAAAAGAAATACAAGTTTTCTGGACACTTTAGCCAGATATTTTCAGTTGAATTTTTCAAACATCGCGGGGCATCATCTTCGTCTTACACACACTATCAACATTTAGCTACATGTACTTCTCTGAACATTGTATTCTTGTCTGGGCATTCAATTTTTATTATTATTTTAATCCTAGGCGTTCCACAAAGGGATCTTTTACGCGCATAAAGCGTGGCACTCTCCACATACGTTGGCCCACTATGGTCAGTGGTCAGGATTTCCGTAATATAGACCTGCGAACGAGTGCCGCCCTATTAGCCACTTAGGTCACACTTTGCCGCTCTGTGGACTGAGCACTAACACTATGTCAGAATCCCAAGACCTGTATTCGACTTTTACGACCAGTTAGGCTCTGCTGTGGGGTTATTCGCCAAGCATCCGGGCCGAGCACGGAAAAAATCATCGTAAACAACATTTAAACAACAATTTAATCATTTTGTCATTTATACCATTTTTAGAGTATGTTTTAGACTTGTTTTTAGAAATATTTAGTTAGTTTTACTTTAATCACAAGCAGCAATATTCGGAGGTTTACCATATAAGGGATGATTCATTCATGTGCATGTAAGGGTGTAAAGACTTTTTGACGCTCGTTTGTCAACCAGAATAGTCAGCTTAATGGATACCGGAGTTACCATTAGTTAACATCCGGACAGGTATCTGACGGACATAGTTACCTACATGTACAATGTATATACAAATGGAAAATCCCGATGTATTTTGTTTTTTTTTGTTTTTGTTTTTTCGGTTTATTTTTGTTTTTGTTTTTTGTTTGTTTTTTTAGGGGGGGGGGTGGTGTATGTGTGTGTTTGTTCTTTTTTTATTGTTGACTAACATGACTAAGGCTGATACAATGACCATGAAATGATGAATATATATTAGCAATGGTATATTGACACATAAGGCCATAGAAACCATCCATTTTTGAATGCCACTTTTAACCGGTTTAGGTTGGACAATTAGCAAACTGTAGAGAAGCAAAAGCTACACATTTTATCGAAACATTTAACATGCGAGGAACATGAACTTTCATGCATAAAAGTGCACCTATCATATGGTTGCCTGACGAACCCGGGATGCTTGTTTACAGAATTTCCCCATTTAATCCCTCGGGTGCATTTTACCGTCACTATATGTACAAAGGTGTACAAAGCGATCTGTCTAGAGACCCGGAATAATAGTCGCTCATAAAAACTTAGCATTGAAGCGGTCCTAATATTTGGATTACTGATACCCTCTCGAGGCCGTTACATTTTTATACCATACCAGACCGAGTAATAAATGCCATTTTATATCAGAAGACTTTAATATGTACATACATTACTTACTAGGTAGACTTTTAATCTCAAGTTAACAGAACAAATTCGGCTACATGTACATGTAAATCAGGGAGATGAACATAAAAAGTACTATAAAGTAGACATGAAGTGTTTAAGTTTTCATATGAAATGATGACGAAGTGGAGGATATAGGGACACACGGTCTTTCGGGGGGGGGGAGGTTTCGCTGCCGTTGGAAAATAAGAAGGGCAGGATCTATCATGCAACAATGCCACTTGCATGGTGATCCTTAGGGTCAATTTTACCAAGGCCTGCCTGAGCCTCAGTCTTCTTTCATAAAATTACGAGAAACGTGAATGTATTCCCACTTCGGACCGATGTACATGTACGATAATGATTTTGTCTGATAACCCCGGCATTCAATCAGTAGTCGTTTTGTTTGCAATTGGCCTTACTCGATATTAGTTTTCTGGCCGCTCTTTATATTGGACTTTTACCGGCAAGCATATCCCTGCCCGAAACCCGGATAGTTCAAATGCGTTTCAATCAACTCTTGAAGATATGATAGACAGCGAATGAATGATATTTTCTAACCAATTCTTGTTTTTCTGTAAAATTGGCAAAAATTAAGATGTTTCTATTGATATTTCATAAAGGACAACGTTACCTTATTTCATTATTTAAATAAAATTTAGAAAATATTCCCCTTTCAACAAGAATCATTGTCTATATTGTTTTTTGACTTGGCAATATACATGTATCAAATAATATTTCGTAATCTCGTTAACTTTTTAAATCATAGCGCTGAATAAGAAAATTCTTTAAAGATCGAAAACAGTGTACTTCTGTGATACTACGTGTTCAAAAATGTTCGCGCTTGAAATAGCCAGAAAATAGCCAAGATAGCGCGTTAAGCATGTTTTCAAATACAAAAAATGCTCAACCGGTTGTTGACACCATGCACGCATATACCTTTGATATACTGTAAAATATGGTATTTCAAAAATAAATACGATAATGTCAGCAATATAATAAGACTGAATTAGTTTTGATACTGTAAATTAATATAATTTGCGATCGTGATAAAGTGTTAGTACTTTATGCTCTTGCATTTAAAATGTACCACAAACGATGAAAAGTGGTGCATGCATCATTTCTTTACGATAAGAGGGGCACTTTGATTTTTTGTTGTTTTTGTTTTAGTTATGTATTTTTAAGAGCATTATTTTATAGATCAATATAAATCTTTCTTCAGGATGGCGTTTTTGGTTGCACAGACTATAATAAAATAAACTTATGAAAATGCCACGCTACGTACGATTTGTCAAAAAATAAAAAAGACAGGTTGAAAAAGATTCAATAGTCCTTCCTCTATAAAAATCTAATAGCTGATCACTTATACATGTTTTATTTATCACCTAGTCACACGGTTAGTGAGACATATCTTTTTAGCATTTCTTTTAGACATAATTATGATTATTATAACATGTGCACTAATTATCAGACAGTAAATAGGAAAGGTCACTCTGTTCATGTCTGCTTTTGAGAAAAATGTATCTGGTATTGATGGGTTAAATGAAATGTACAATTTGAGCACTAGTTTAAGAAAATAGCATTATTTATTGATACAGGTATATACATATGTTGTAACAGTTGAAATTCGTTTAATCATAATCATATTTGTCTTTCACATATTGTTTTTCTTAATGTTTATTCATAGAACCTCCTCTGGACAGATTGAAATAAGTATTTTTGTATCTCTGATTATAAATATTGTATTGTTTTGTTTGTTTGGTAATAATTCATTTATTTTGGATTTTAAACCAATAAAGAATTTGAATTTGAATTTGGTAAACCGATTGATCTTGATTTTAAAAATTCTTTAGGTTGAATGACCACAAACAACACACGTGGTTATGACTGTGGCTAGAGTATCTTATAAAACTTGACAAATATCTCTGACAAATTCAACACGCGTATCGATTGCAATAATTTTACTTGTGCTAATATCAGTCGAGTGAAATAATTTTTCGTATGAAATAGGGACTACGATGCTAGGGTCGTCCTTAACTTTCAGTGAGGTGCGTTGGACTCTGTGACTTTATGAACAGTAATAGTTTTTTTACCTGTTATAAATTCGCTTTTTTGCAACATCTATAATTACGGAATTACGAATACTCAATCTCCTTCTCTTAAGTGCATTGAGACCAATTCAAGATTGTTTTCTTTTATTTAGGTGCACAGCTTTTTTACTTCGATAATGATTTGTCATTTTTATATATCGTACAATACAATGTTGACAGGGGTACGTCTATTCGATGATTGCATTTGGTGGATTTAAATAATTTCAATGTAACTTTTCTTTCCAAATGTGTTTATTTCTGGTCCTTTCAGGAAAGATTAAGAAAGGTCGGTCATACGTCTGACATCGTGCATTTGAAAAAAAAAATTTACACTCCCGTAAGTTCTCTGTACTCATCCTACAATTCATTATTAGAACTAAGAAAAATTTTATATGAATAATGTTTGTTATCTTGAATACTTGACAAGTAAGAGATGTTTTTACTTAGAAGCTATCTCCCCCCTTTCCCCGCCCTTCCGGAAAAAAGAGTCGGCTGGACACTTTGAAAGTGTGTTAAAAATAAATGCTAAAACGGAGATAGTGCCCTTTTCAGTACTCTTGTCTAATTGGCAAAAGCTTCCTTATGAAACCAAAAGTTGCTTCACATGATTTATTTTTTCAAATATTGACGGATCCATGACCATTTAAATGCTTTCAAATTGTAATTAAGACACATATTAAGGACAATTAAAGATAAACAAAAAGAACATTAAAAAGGTTAACAAAGCATCTGCCTTTCAGTGGCGTAGCTTGCCTTTTTTAAAAGTGAGGCAAATCAGGCAAGGGGTCTAGGGACCGCTAAAGGTCCCCAGTGGGTTCAGGGCAAAGCCCTGGTAGGGGGTCCAGGGGGGCGAAGCCCTCCGGCCGAAAACGATTCCTAGCTATTTGGAGCCCACAGAATGCTTCTCCAAACCATATAAAATAGGTATCAATGTCAAACTGGGTCTGAACAAGTGTCTAATGAAAGCATTCATTATATATACTCTTCATATTCATGAGTTTCTGACAATTCGAAATTTGAATGACATAACTTTTTTTTATCCGATGCTCACAACTTTGACATTCGTTTTGTGTCGACTAGTTTATAAACTGCGTTTCGTGTTTAAGCCATGCCCCTGCTAGGTGTGGTAGCGCGAGCGAGTTGGTGTTTTATGCAACACTACATAGGGCGATGAAATGAAGAGAGTGATAAAATGAACATGAAATGATGATGAGAAATATGGGGTTTAGTGGGAAACACAGGACTAGTACATTTCGAAGTCCACAGAAAAAGGGGAAAGATGAGTAGGGCCGAAAAATTTAGCCTATTTGGTGCAAGACTTGACGGTCCACAAAGAGATCTTCACGTGCATGAAGCGTGCATGGCACTCTCCACACACGTTGGCCCACTTTGGTCAGCGGTCAAGGTGGTGTACCTGACAATCCCCGCGGACGAGGACCTTCTATTTCAGCCACCTAGGGCACACACTTGGTCGCTCTATGAGCTGAGCACTAACCCGATGTCAGAATTCCAAGCCGACCCTTTATCGCCTCTTACAACATGCTAGGCTCTGTTGCGGGCCTATTCGCCACCCAGGCTCCCCACGGGACGAGTATGATAGAACGGTACTTTGTTTTACTATTTGATGTTTCTTGTAAATACCGAGATCGCATAGATTTAGATTGCTGAACATGTTACTGGTTCTAGGTGTTAAAATACAAACTTTCTCATTTAGACACAGCTTTGTATAAGCAATTTCAATCAGTACTCAACTATATACTTATCTGCAGATGGGTCGACCGTAGGTTCTCTTCTTGTAATATTAAGTTATTTTAAAGCAAGAAAAGTATCATAGTGAAACTTGTTACCGACAAATCAAAGAAAAAAGTAAGCCAACCGACAGTAACTTTCTATTACAATGATTGAACACGATAGTGCTGGTGAATGGACCTTTGTTCCCTAGCTCAACATGGTTACATCCTTAGGCTATAATTTCTTTAATGAAATGTATATTTTAATTTCGATTAGCTAAAATTGTTCCTCTTGTGGTACTAAAAGCCGCGCAAAAAATTGCAGCAGCATGTTTTACGATACAAACAGCCATATACTATTTATAAGGTTGGTGGATCGTAGTAGATGGGAAGTAGAACCAAGACCTGTGTGTTTTAGACGTTACAGTTTTTTTTAATAAACTTGAATTCTTCAATTTTGATAGACATTATGGATTTGTTATATCCTTGAAAGCTTTGAAAGCAAGAGCACATGTAAACTTCCAAATAATAAAACGAGCTTTTAGAAGGAAATAGAAATGTACTACAATTGAGAAGATTAATAAAGATTAAAATACTGAGTGATAAGCACGAATTCGCTTCGACGACACAAAATGCTTTCCTGTATCTGTCGCGTCCTTTTTCAGTTCAGTTTGTTTTTTAGGTATTTGGACACCTCGGCCACACTTTATTTCGTCCATAGGAAGTCTCGGCCATAGGACTCCTCGGCCGTAGACACTTCGGCCATACCTGTTTCGGCCATACTATATAGATCTTAGATGTATATATATGGACTTAGTCTATTTTCTTTATAAATTTTAAGTAACTTTTTTTTTCAAAATGTATTAATCGAATTATTTAACTGACAAATAATATGATACTTTTAATTAACAAAAATATTTCGAATGAAGTAATACTGCGGCCTTAGGGACACATAATAACGATATTTATTTTTATTGAAACAGTCAGGGATTAAATAAAACTGCTTGTTTTGAACATCCCTGAAACAGTTATTCGTGATATTGAACTTTTTAAATGTCTATATATTGCACAGATGATAGATTTTACACACGATTTTCAGTTAGACTAGATTTACCTCTTCGGATTTTTTTTCGGGGAAATATTCTCATAATTATTTATATGAAACTTTGTCACTTTCGTATCATTGTGGTATGATACTTACCTCTCTGGTCTGATTATCTATATTCGCAACTGCATATGATACGGAGAACTGTTTTTGCTAGCGGTGACTGTCAACATAGACCTATAATATATATGTCTAGGCCATCAACCTTTTAGACACCTTGTTGTTTTTTGTTTTTTTTTCATTCTTAAACTTAGACCCCTAGACGCAAAGAAGGGGCATGTGACACACCCACAATCAAACAAAACAATTTCATATGCTATCATAAAATAAATTTTCGACGCGAACTTTTTCATTTTTGAAAGACGGACTTATTATGTTTCATCTTTATACACTTACCAATAGCGTAGACCTGTAACTGAATCTGAATCTGAATTGATACTGTGCAGGGTCAGGGATGTCCAAAACAATCATGTAGTTTTATTTAATCCCTGGCAGGGTCCAGGGACATCATCGCTTATATAATTATCTAATAGACAGGGTCTGAATGCCGATAGTAGAACATCAATTTGTCAAAAAACTCATCAAAATAATGCCTTAATATACGAGTCCCATTTTTTTTAAACCATGGCCGAGGTGTCCTAATACGAGGGGCGGGACAGGGGGGACGGGAACCCGGGATATAGGGGGGCGGGAACCGGGAGCCAGGGGGACGGGAACCGGGAGCTAGGGGGCCGGGAACCGGGAGTCAATCGGGCGGGATATTTTTTTGTGTGTTCCAGAAACTGCACGAAAAGCATGCAAATCGATGTACGATCTTCTTCTTTAATGTGTAAATCCTCCACTGTCTGGAGCGTTCACTGATAATAGTGAAAAACTGTTAGGCTATTGATGTATATAGTAAGCAGTAAGCAACGGTGTGCAAGCTAAAACAAGATTTGGTGCTGTCCAGTATTTTATCGGTTCAAGTCCTAAGGTCACAATCATATCCGAATACTGGAGTGGATTGTATAACCGTCTATATCCCATAACCCACCACCGTATACTACATAGGATCTGTAGGTCTACATCCACAAAAAAAAAGTTCATGCAGCAACACATAGCGTAGAGCAGGAAATTTACAAAAGCAGGTTAAATGTCTCTAGTCTATTGTGCATTAAAATTAGTAAAAAAAAGAAGAAAAATTTCTAATAAAAAGTAAAAATACGACAAATAATCCATCAGAGAACTCATCAAGGTTAGTTAAAGTCCTACAATGGACTAATATAAGGGATAGATGGATATAAATTTGATCAATAACTACTCATAACTATATATAAATGTAGTATCAATATTTATATTTCATGTAAATAATTACTGAACGTGATCATTGATCAATATTGATAAGAAAAACGATAAAAAATGGCGATACAACGATCTTCATAAATATTCCGGAATTCGTTCGTGTTCGTTTTCGTTAAGCTTTATTCTATTCACGAGTCACATAAAATTTCTATAATTTGTATGCAGAAATATATATGTTTGTGAAGATTTACATGATTTAGGATCATTTAGGGCGGGAAGTTTTAATTTGGGGGCGGGAACCGGGAGTTGAGGGGGCGGGAACCGGGAGCTAGGGGGGCGGGAACCGGGAGCTGTGGGGGCGGGAATCGGGATTTGATGACCCCCCTGTCCCGCCCCTCTAATACAGTATGGCCGACCTCTACTAGGGCCGATGTGTCTATGGACGAGGTGTCCATGGCCGATATCATAGTATGGACGAGGTGTCCCGAAAGCGTTTTTTATGTTTACGATTATTTATTTTTTTGACAAAAAAAAAGTGAGGCAACTGCCTCATTGCCTCAATGGAAGCTACGCCACTGCCTTTTATTTGATGTTTTGTGCATTAAATTTGATATTTTGTGCATGAAAATGTAATTAAATTCAGTTTGCCCTCAAGGACGAAGTCGCAAGGCCACACTTTGTTGTACCTACTTAGTACTTATAACATACATGGTTTATTATAAAATCTTCATTTAAAACATAAAACACTCAAATGAAAACTTTTCCCGGCCTTATTTAATATACTAGTATTTTCTCCTACATACGATTACGCGATTTTTGTAGTAAAGAAAGATAATCTGTTTTCATTTGTTTTCTCATTTTTCATGAAAATATATGAGGTTGTGTCCCTTTAGCTTATTTACAAAACAAAAATCGTCTGGACAAAGGGAAACTACCCAATTATTGCCTTATTTTACAAAATCGTGTAATATAGTTAAATTATTGTCTACTGTAATATTACTTGACTTTGTAATATTACAATAAATAGTAAGTGCCTGGACTGTAAACGTTTTTCCAGGCAAAGAGCCGTATAAAATTTGTAAAATGTATATTCATTAAATGAACTAGATGTCTCACTGGTGTTATATAACTTGTTGCTTTATTTGAGACAAATCAATTCAATCTAACAAACCTCTTTCTGCTTTAATAGATGATCATTGATCTGTTTTCAGTAACAAATTTTAAATCTTTTACTTTTGTTTCATAATATTATATATGGCATAATGTACATTGATTTTAAATTTCCAGTGGAACAGTGGTTTTATGGAGTCCAAGTTCCATGCCTTGTTAGCTAGTCAAGCAGACAGTTATTGTGCAGACCATCTGACTGAATGTGGCCTAATCAACATAACATCAAAGTTGGTTTATTAAGTGAATAAATGTTTTGTAGTTTTGAATATTTTAAACAGACATACATGTATTTAATTTTATTACTTTCTATGACATCATGGTGAAGAACATTGATAACTATGCTGATTTTGGCTTTGATGTTTATTTCTAGCCATATACAGTTAGTTGATCAATTTGTCATTCTCAGTAGACATTAGAAATTGCAACAAACATGTATGTTAAACATGTTAAAATATGTTGTTGAAAATAGGTTCACCTTACATTTGCAGGTGCCTGTATTTAGTAAGCATATGTTTTTATATGTTCATTATGTTTTGAACATGTTATAACAAGCACTTTAAATTCAAAATTGAGGTAATGCATTGGAAATTAAATTCAATACTATTTAAAAATTTTGTCCATTTTTTTTTTCCAAATAGTGCTTTATAATTAGTTTTGTGTTTTTTTCATTTTTCTCCATATCTTTCAATTTTAATTATTCTGAGATCTAATGTTTCGAATTCAAAATAATAGCTAAAAAGCAAAAAAAGTATCAATATAAAGAGTAATTATAGTTTTTATAACATCTACTTTAGCAGAAATTTATCAAGTTATGTTAGTTTTTTTAAAGAAAATTTAATATATCAAATAAAGTCACAAACATGTAGGTTTTATTTATACATTGAATGCAATATTTTTGAGTTTTATTGGTGTGTAAAAAAGTGGGCCCAAGCACATTTTTAATGAAGCACGGTAGCACTTCATGTTGAAAATGTGCGCAAAGATCCACGCTTTTACACACCAATAAAACTAAAAAATATTGCATTCAATGTATATAATGACATTCCAAATAAATATATTAAAAGAAAATTGCACGAAATGCATGGTTTATCTTTTTATATTTTGAATTACTCTGCACAAGTCATTGTTAAAGTGGCATGTGCTAGTGAGTTGGTTGTTATAGGTTAGAATGTAATTATATAGTATTTGAGTAATGGTATTCTGATACTTAATTTTATAAAGTGGATGAAGTATGAACATTCAAAAGTATAATCTAATTGCATGTGTGAAAATAAAGGTGAGTAAAAACCAGTTCATGACATATTAGTTAGTCTTAAATTAATCTAAAAATTAATGTTCTTAATTGTCCGGTAAAAATTTATGCATGTTAGAAGATAAAGCAATTTTTGGCCGGATTTCACTAGTGAAAATCCGGGTTATAAAATGGTGAATGTCGGGCGGGCGGCAGGCAGATGGGGGAAACACTTTCGTAACAGCAACTACTGATCACAGCCATTTGATATTTGGTATACAGCAAGGGTGGGGTCCCATAAAGTGGGATGTAATTTCAGGTCTGTCGCTCATCTACTTCCTGTTTAACGAAATCCGACCATTTCTGTCTTTGACCCATTTTTTTCTTTATCTGATCAAAATATTTTTTATTTTACAGTTTTAAGGAGATAGACATTGGTAAAGTTAGTGGTTCTCCGAAAGATGATTTAAAAGACATGCTGTATGAGTTCTATATCAATTATCCACAGAGCTCAAACATCATATCTGGTAACTCGCTCCAATGTGTGCTCTCAACAGCAACAGTCAAAAGTAAGATTTCTTCATATTATTAAAGCTTTAAAATTTTGTAAAATGATTTCAACCTTTTTCTTAGTAATTAATATTTAAATTTTTATGTTCTTGTAAGACATTTTCCACCAGCTGAGTACCAACACAAACTACATCACCACCCTTGGATGTGACAAATGTTACATCACGTACATTAACAACAATTTATATAGCATTCTCCCTTGGCATCAATTGAATTTTTATGAATAAATGAAAATGAAAATATTTTTTTTTCTTTAAGACTTTGTTTATCACTTGAGAACTAACAGTCATATACTTTTTCCTAATCCTTGATTTTACAAGTTCTTTACATACATCAACAACAGTTTCTACAACATTGCCCTGTCATCACTCGAGTTTTTATTAAGAAATGAAAATGGTTTTTAATTCAGACATTGTCTATCAGTTGAGAACCAACACAGACTACATCACCACCCTTGGTTGTGACAAATGCTACATAACGTACATCAACGAGGATTTCTACGGTATTCCCCCGGCATCTCTGGAGAACAGGATCATCATTCCAATAGCTTTTGTTGTCCTCGTTGTCATTATCATTGTAGCAGTTTGTCTCAAAGCCTGGGAGTAAGTTTCATTATTACCATATAGCGGGTTATTTTTCACGGTGGTATAATTTTTGCGGGTCAATGGAAACCGTGAAAGTTAATCTAATGCAAATCATATACAAACACATTCACAGGCTGCAAAATTAAAACCTGCAAAAATGTTTCAGATACTTTATTACACAAAAATCATGAAAATTACTTGCTATAGGGTATATTGAACTTTCAAAAGAGCAGTCAAAATAAACTAAGAGAAACTTTATGTACACAATTCAACACAGAGTATCCAGGTAAACTTGTACATAGTACAAAAGGAAATCATAATATAAAATTTAAAACACTATCATGACTATTATTTTTTACCTTGACTTTGATTTTCTGATCGAGTGACTTTGATTTTTTTTTATTGCATTGCATATATATTAGCAATGTTTTAAAAGTATAAACCTTTTGATCCCAGACACTGAAAATCTTTATAAATTCAAAATATAGTGTAAGTAAAAAAGAATTGTTTCTGATGGTGCCGTCGGGCAAGACATACTTTAGTGCATTGAGTCAAATTGATTACAAAGCATAAAGTCATTGGAATTCTGAGGCATACAGAATTTTCAAAAGGTCTACATGTATGTGGACGACCAGGGGGGGGTTCCGGATCAATTTTGCCCAAAATCTACATGAAAATTTCCAAATTTTCAAAGAACAGTCAGGTTTCTGTCCTGGATCTGCCAGTTTCATACTTTAAGGGGGAGATAATTTGCTTTAATAATAATATAGATTGTTAAATGATGATTATTAGCTTTAAAATAATATATAGAACGTTTAGGTGAGAACATATGTTTTAATGATATATATTGTAAAGGGGAGATAATTTGCTTTTATAAAGAGATCAGAACATTCTTCTATTCATAATTATCTTTAAACATTCCAATTTTTTACAATTCTATTATAATTGTTAACAGTAAGAAGAAAGAAAAAGAAAGAAAAGCTGCGATGAATAATGTCCCCAAGAAGAAAAAAGCTATTGTACAAGAAGAGTACACGCTGGCCAGCAAACCTCCCAAAAGTACACCACTCCCAGATGACTCAATGTAAGTTCACTGTCATGAACAATATCTATACAAAGGCAATTGTCCCACACATGAAGAAATTCACACATCATTCTTCACCAAATCAAGTTATGCATGTGGCATAAAAAAATTTTTAACAACTTTCATGCCAAAATGCCAAAATATTAAGATGGAAACTTTAAATGGCATGAAATGAGCTTGAAAAAAATTACATGTTATTTCATCCACAACATTTTTTAAAACATGAAATCTAAATGTCACAAATTTTTCACACAATATTCATGTCATTACAGCAAAATGAAATTTTCATGGCACAAATATTTTACACAATTTTTATGTCATTACAAAAAAAAGTTCAAATGAAATTGCCATAAAATGGGCTTAGCTTGAAATTGATGTCTGGCACATTTGCCTTTGTAACCACAAAATTTATATGTTAATTAAACACTATTACTCATTTTACTTTACACTAGCTTGATATTTTCCACGTACTAGTTCATATGCATCATTGTCATGTATTATTTGTTTTTAAGCTTTTGATTATATACTTATAATCAAGTGGTTCAATTCATAATTCCTCAAATCACCAAAAACATGTATTCACCAATCACATCTTTTTTCACCATCTAAAAGTACTTAAGTTCTTTTATATATAACATGTATACTAAAAGACAGATTATTTCCCTTGAACAATGCTAAATGCTATAACTAAAATAAGATTATGGAATTTATTTATTTTGGCAAACAATTGTTATTCAGAAGTTTTTACATGTTGGACAACAGAAAATGGATGGGAAAATAGATAGCATGGCAATTGGTTATGAAATGGTGAATGTCAGGTGGGCGAGTGGCTGGGCAGGTGGTTGGCCATACATGTGTAGGCAGGAAAGACATTTTTTGTAACAGTTTTCTCAGCCTATTACCTATCACAGCCACTTGATATTTGGTATACAGCATCAAGGTAGGGTCCCATAAGGTGGGAATTGATTTTAGGTCTGTCACTCACTTACTTCCTGTTTAGCCATTTTTTACAGGTTTTTTTTGGTACATTTTCCAGTAAGATTAATATCATAAGTTAGAATATTACCCTGTTTACATTATTATTAGTTATGTACTAATTTTTATGATTTTAGTGAGAGTAAGCCACTTAAAAAATGTAACTACATTAAGTCATCATTCAAAATATTGTGGATGGAAAAACATGTAATCTGTACATGCATTATTATCATTTCCTTCCTGCACAGCTTTTAACCCTGATTCATTGTTAATTTTTCATCTTTTATTGCCACAGGAATGACAGTTCTAAAACTAGGTAAGCTTGGAACATGATATTAGTATTAGATTTTTTTAGATTAATTAACTAATCTGCCAGTGATTTTTTAATGGGATAAGTTAACAATTCATTTAGTGTATTCAAGTACTTTTTGGCTCACTGTTATATCATTTATGTTTAATAGAAAAACGTGTGACAATATTGAAGAATACTAGCCCTAATTACATGCTTTATAATATTTTACATTTTGGTTATCATATTAATGGCTGCTAATTTAAAGGTTGTATTTAAATTTGGTGTGGGAATTTAAATAGATACTAAAATTAAGAAGGATTTACGTAAGCATTAAGCTTGCTTCCTAATCCAGGGTATAGATGGATACGATTAAACAAAATACTAAAATTGTTTTGATATCTTCCCTGAACTTACTTTTAATAACATGAAACAAGCATATTTTGGTCCTACACATATATACATTTTAATAGTTCACCTTTTTAAAACGTTTGCGTACTGTTTAAGATTTACAGAAAAATAATTTTGCTACTTATCTCCCCTTAAATGTTTCAACATAGTTACAGCTAAAAAAAAAGTAAATATCAAATTTTATGATTCAACTTATTAATTCATCTCTTTATGAAGTTTAAGCAGTATAACACATGTTAAACACAAGCCATATATGTAAAAATAAGCTGAATTCATAAGAATGTCATGTAAATTATCTCCCCCTTACAGAATTCAATATATTTTCAGCTCAACAAAACATATGTAAAGTAACATTTTCATGCATGTCATTATAATTTTTGTAAGTACGACTTAACTGAAATGTTGAAAATACACATTTCTTAAAAATGATGGAATTAATTCACGGAAGGGTTTTAACACATTCACAAGATATATTAATTGCCTAAATGCCATAAAATGTTGACTTTCAAAAGTTAAATCTAAAGGTAGCATATGATGTTTTAGTTTTTATTAAGTTTTTTTTTTAATAAACATCTATAATTCAATCTTTTTTATTTTGATTTAGTATTTGCATTCTATTTCAATTTCTAAAACAAGTATTTTTGTGTGTTTTCTCTAAATCTTTGAAATGTATTTTTATAGCTAAAGAAAATGTTTTGTTTTTCTCAAGTTTTTTGTTGGTAGAATCTGACTTGAACTTTAAATAAAATACATGTATATTGTATCATGGTGGCTTTGGTTTTGCATATAATCATTTGTTTGGGTGTGCACAATTTTTTTCTATACATGTATAATATTATTTATTTGAAATTAAAATAAATTGTGCATGTTAATGAGACTTTTAGTTAATCAAATCAAGATGAACCACTGAAAAAAAAAAATTTAAGGTTGCCTACCTTTCTGCAAAAGCCAGGCAATGTAGAATTCAGCTTTCAGTCCATGGGTACATTTGCCTGTCCCTAATTCTGTCTGTTTTTGTTTTTGGAGGATATCCTTTGAGCACTATGATAGAATTTCATGAAACTTAAACACATAAAGTTTATGAGGTTAGAAAGAAGCTTGTTGATTTGGGTGTCAAAAAGTCAAAGGTCAAGGTCACAAGTGAAAATCTTAGAAATTTTAAAGTGAATTTGGTTTTTGCATCATTACGAGAGAATTTCCATGAAACTTAAAGTACTGTAAACCAACTTATTTTCGTGAGCGATTTATATTCGCGGATTTCAGGAGTAACAGAAATTCGTGAAAATAAATCGTCGCGAATCAACTCACCTTTTAAGTAAATTAATTGTTTTTACGACAAAACACAAAAATAAATAGCTGCAAAATAGCCCTAAGACACTTAAACGCGAAATATTGTAGTCGTGAAACTAAGTTGGTTTACAGTAACACACATTAAAGCTTATGAGATGAGGGAGAAACCTATTGTTTTTAGAGTCAAAAGACCACAGGTCAAGGTCAGGTCACTAAGGTTTGCAAATTGGTAGACCAGAAGCCAGGCCCTTCTTCTTTTTTTATTTTTTACATTTCATTTTAAATGTATTCATAAATGGTAATG
Organism: Arcuatula senhousia; assembly: GCA_963971305.1. Taxonomy (NCBI): domain Eukaryota; kingdom Metazoa; phylum Mollusca; class Bivalvia; order Mytilida; family Mytilidae; genus Arcuatula; species Arcuatula senhousia. The sequence continues at coordinate 57,617,889 of OZ020310.1, forward strand.
AGATTTGTTGAAACATAATAAAAAATTATTCTAGGAGTAGGTCTCTTTAAACTATGCTTTAAACTCAGTCAAAATACAAAAATTGTTTGAGATCTAACTTGTAAAAATTTCTTTTTAAATAAAACCTAAACAGACATCAATTTATATCCCCAGTTGAAGTTGTTAGGGAATTAGTGTTGGGTCAGTTTTCCCAATCCTTTTGACTCTGCATCTGCATATCGAAAAATTATAATAATGTGATTTGGTAATATATTGGTCTGAACTGTATTTTATTTTTTATATTTATTTGATTTAAATATTTCATCAAATTTAGACACCAGAATGTTGTTTTGAAAAGCAACAAAAGGTATTGTATTTTTATAAATTAGCTTTATGGCACAATCCCTGCATGGATTAGACCAGCTTTCTTTTTAAATAATTTTATCAGATAGAGAACATGTAGAAGCAAGCATGTAGCCTTTTCATATCCCAGTGTAGATTATTTTATGGCTTATGCCCAAAAGTAGAAGGGCATATAATATTCAGGTTCTTACGTCTGTCTGTTTGTCCAACCATTCCAGATCAGGTACACCTGCAGATAAAACATTTACCACTTTAGATTTAGGTTGTATCATGAACATTTATTCCACATCTCGAATGTGGGGAAACAATTTTTTACAACTTAAAAGTCTTGCACTTTGAATCCATAGGCTGCCTTTTCCAATTAGTAAGCACAATTAAAAATCTGATCATAACTGACTAAATTTTAGCTTCCTCATAGCCCATCCCCTATTGTATTTGGTAATTTTTTTAATTTTACTTGCAATATTCAATGCTGCTTTTTTTTTCAAATGTAACACAAAAATTTATTCCTTATATTTACACATTGTAGAAAATACTTTAAATTTTTGTTTAGTAAGGTGCATGTGGAGTATGTATATAGGCTTCATAGATCTGCATCATTCTCTGTAAACTTGTTATTCAATTTGTAGCTTTTTTAGAACTTTGATTCATAGTGCAATAACAGCTATTCAAGGATGCATGGTTAATTCTCTCCCCTCACCAAAACATACTTGGATTTTGAACTCTTAAAACTGAATTCATTTTACTGTTACCATTTAGATTTTGACAGGTTTGATAGGCCATATTTTTTTCTCAAATGAAAACCACAAGATATTTCAAAGTTTTATTATTGCCACTTTTAACACAGAAATTGAATAAGACTCATTGTGAGAAAATTTCCCCTATAATATATGAAATGATTTTAACACACAGGCTATACTCATGTAAAGAGTACATGTTGTATTCATATTCTTGTCATCTTCATATAAGTCTTTATTCTTCTGAAAATAAATAACAAAACAAATTATTTTACTTGCAGGAAAGAAAAAATGTATGGAGGGGCAGTAGGGTCACCACACACAAAACAATTTGACAGATCAGGCGGGGCCAGCAATGACAGCGGACTGGAAGTGGAATCCTATGAGACAAAGCCACGCAAGCACCATTCTCTGGAACCACTAACGACCAAAGAGGATGAAAAGACAGAGAAGAAAAAGAGGAAGAAGGAGAAGAAGAGATCGAAGAAATCTAAAGTGGAGGGTGCAGAGAACCAAGGATACATGGCGGAGGATGAGGGGACCGGTAAACAGGAGATGCAGACTGATCTGTGAAGTTGTTAAGGAGTAGGGTAACTGGACTTTTGTTAAGGAGTGGGGTAACTGGACTTTTGTTAAGGAGTGGGATAACTGGACTTTTGTTAAGGAGTGGGGTAACTGGATACAAACTTGTTATGGATTAGATTTGTAATGATGAGTGGGGTAACCCAGTGTTCTTTCCAGAAAGTTTTCATAGCACTTTGGTAATCAGTTATAAAAACATGGTTTCTGAAAATTATAGCACTGTGGTCCTAACACATTCTATTATAAATCTTTATAAGATAGCAAAGTGGTACCACAGTGCTATATGGACCTAGGGAGAACACTGGGTTAACCTGAATCTAACTTTAGTTATAAAAGATTTAAATATTTTTTCTAAATATTTGATATTAAAAATGTGCACAGTGAAATGTGTCGAAACAAAACCCTATATAGATAAAAACCTATCATAGTTATTTAAACAAAACTTGAATTTAGACATAACATAAAGAAGTTCCACATTCTGAACTAGAATTGATACTCACCTGTTGATTCAGAACAATTATGTCAGCCTCATAAAGGTATTTAGTCAGGTTTTACTGTACAATGATCATGATGATCAAGTTGATTAAAAATTTTATGAACCATTGTTAGTTAATGAATGAGTGTTACCGATAATATTTTGTAATAAAAATATTGTTTTTTTTAAAGATTTTTAAAAATGAAATACTACATGGAAGTTTTATATTAAATTGCTTTAATGCTTCAAGTATTATCTTTTAAAAAGTTATGGAGATTATTCATATTTGCTATATCAAGGCTAAATTAAAAATGAAATATTTGTGATTCTTATTATCCATTTTAACTACTCTTTATTGGCTCAAAGACTGATTTTTTTTTTCATGTATAGAAACACACATTATTTTCCTTTAGAATTTTTATTTATCAAGTGGAAAGAGATATAAAAAATGTCAATCAAGTCAAACAAAGAAAAGAAGACAAAAATTCACAAAGGAAAGTGTAAGTAGAGGCTGAAAAGCTGTATACACAGAAGAGTTCATATTAGTCATTTACAATCTACTTAATGAGTAGTATATGCGTGAACAGTTGAAGACAAATTTTATAGCCTCAGTGCGAAAGTTTGATTCATAATCTCTAGACAAATTGAAATTAATATAATATTTCTATTATAAATAATTAATATGATATTAATTTAGACTTACACATTGTTGGGAAATATATGATTAAAGTTATAAAAATGTTTGTGATAAGCAAATACAAAATAAAATACATATGTCAAAATTGTATTATGATTTATAATTCATCACTCTTATTCATTGCTCATTAACATTTTGCACATTTTTAGAAGTTTTTTTACACCTTTTTACCTTAATATTGTATTGATTAATCACAAGCATTATAGATTTACAACATGAAAGTCAAGGTTGTGAATGTATTTATTTATAATGAGCTCAAGTATTGTGATATTTAGAATGTATCGTTTAAGTATTGTTGTTTGTTCAAACATGTCAATTTTATTGGTTAAGTTGATCCATGAATTTAGAATTCCAATAAATATCGCTTATTTTATGTGATTGAAATTCAGAATTTAAATCCATGAACTGGTACATTTTTATGAGTAAATGAAAATTGGTACATGTAGCAACACATCAATACTTTCACAGTTTTGTATGTGTATTTATGAATGAATGACATGATGTTGTTTTTGAATATTTGTACATTTCTTGTCAAATTACTTGTTAGAAAAAATAATCTTTTTATATAAAGACAAATTTCTTTTATTAACTCTCATCAAATTACTATAAACTTTAATTTGTATTTCATTTAGGTTGTTCTAATCCTTAAAATGATGGGTTACTGTTTCATATTCAGATAACTTGCCTTCAAAAATGAATGTTTCTATTATTTTCGGCATGTTAAATTCACTTTTTTGGCTAATTAGAATTGTACTTATAAGATTCTACTCAAAAAGTTTGAAAATATTTGTTTAGGAAAGATTTTCAAATACATGTAATGAAATTTTGGGAACACATTTAAATTTGTGGGAAAAAATTGAATTTCACTTGCATCTCTATATAAAATATCTCCCCTTAAAAAATACCAAAAATATATAAATATTGATAAAAGCATAAAATTTTGGTAAAGTTTTAGACCCCTAGATCTCATTAAGCAAATAAATTACTTTTGCAATTGTATATCTGCAATAAATTTCCTATCCTTTCTTTATAAAGCATAATAAATGGAAGCAAATTGTGATATTTTTTAATCCTTTATTTTATTTGTTTTATTGTTGGATCTTACCAGTATATGAACATGAATCCGTCCTTGTTATTGATATTTGTTTAGATCATATCATTTTTAGGCAAGCGCTAGCGAAGCCTTATGGAGTCTATAGAGTAGTGATGATTTTCGCGTTTTTTTTTCTGTCTAGACGGAGTGATTTTCCTGCATCCAGACTGGAATAAAATGCTCTATTTTCTATATTACTTTTCAATATTTGTTAGTATGATATACACTTCTATAAATCTCAATTTTTATTGGCATTTTAAATGACCGGCACAAGTTTTATTTATTCCCTTGCATCTTTCATGACGAACTTTTTAGTTAAAGGCGATAGAATATACATTACATATTCATCTATTACTTGATTGGTTCGTATAAATATTTCTCTCGTTTGATTGGTCAATGCATGGATTCAGATTCTAGCTTCACCATTCATAAAATCAGTACAAAATGGACGAGTGCATTTTAATCGAAGGGGTGTTTCAATCGATACCGTTTTTACACGATACCTGTCTTGTGTGTGCAATCTTTAAATTTGATAAAATTAATAATTCGCAAACATTTTGAACAATAATATACTTTAACAGAGAATAAATCTATTATAGTTCTTATATATTTCGCTTGCCTTTAAACGCTTTAGCGCTTTGATTATATTTATTGTAATGCGATAGATTTTATTGAGTTTTTTAAAATTGAGAAACTTATGTACATGTAGTTATGGATTTTAGTATTTCAAGATCTGGTGTTTTGTTCTTTTAAGATGGATTCCTTATGGATTCTTATATTTTTCTGCACTACTTACTTTTTTATTATTTTGTCTGAAAGTTATCAATTTAATTCTTACAGAAAAGAAAATGAAATTGAAATATAAAAAAAATAGAGAGATATTGAGATTTTAAGGTATAGTTTCATGAGAAATAATTGGCATTCAAAAAATTAAAATGAAAACAAGGTAAAAAAATATTTAAACTGTTTTGATATTAGATATTTTGTTTTTTATTTTGTTATCTGTTCTATATCATTCTGAATAAATGGGCACACAAATTTATGATCTATATATGTTGAAATAAAAGACTTTTTCTAATAAATAGATTTTTCCTTTGCATGGTGTATTTCACTCTCATAGTGCCAAAAATAATAAATTACAATACTATAAATGTGGAAAATTTCGCACTTTGTTTAATTGACCTTTTGTGTGGGAGATAAATTTGCATTCCTTCTTATTATTTATACTCTTTACATTAGGAATGGTCTGTGTGCATTGGGGATATTTTTGCGGATATTTTATGATCGGGAATTCAGTGTAAATACCCCCAAGCAAAAATGTCAATGTTAGCAGTAGTAGATTCCATAAAGAAGTAGTCAATTAAATTATGGTGGGTATAAAAAATAAAATCAAAGAAGCAAAGGTGTACAAACATTACCAAAGGGCGCAATAAAAAATTGGCTAAATTGGCAGACACAAAATCAAAACAACAAAACAAACTACAAAACAAGCAAAATAAACACATAACAACCAAACCACAATCAGCAGCATGAGCTCAAATCAAAAGGAAAAAATGGGTAGCTAATACAAGTGCTTTCGCTGCTCAAAGAAAGAAAAAATGGGTAGCCAAACCAAGTGCTTTCACGCTTCTCAAATAAAGAAAAAAATGGGTAGCCAAAACAAGGGCTTTCACATTGCTCAAAGAAAGAAAAAAATCAGTAGCAAAATCAGGTGCTTTCACCCTGTGCAAAGAAAGAAAAATGAGTAGCCAAATCAAGCTGCTGTCACGCTCCTCAAAGAAAGACAAAATGGGTTGTCAAATCAAGTGCTTTCATCCTGCCCAAAGAAAAAAAAATGGGTAGCCAAATCAAGGGCTTTCATCCTGCTCAAAGAAAGAAAAAATGAATAACCAAACAAGTGCTTTCAAGCTGCTCAAAGAAAGAAAAAAATGGGTAGCCAAATCAAATGCTTTCATGCTGCTCAAAGAAAGATAAAATGAAAAGCCAAATCAAGGGCTTTCACCCTGCTAAAAGAAAGAAAAAAATGGGTAGCCAAATCAAGTGCTTTCACCCTGCTCAAAGAAATAAAAAAAATGAGAAGCCAAATCAAATGCTTTCACGCTGCTCAAAGAAAGACAAAATGGGTTGTCAAATCAAGTGCTTTCATCCCGCTCAAAGAAAGAAAAAATTGAGTAGCCAAATCAGGTGCTTTCACCCTCCTCAAAGAAAGAAAAATGGGTAGCCAAATCTGGTGCTTTCACCCTGCTCAAAGAAAGAAAAATGAGTAGCCAAATCAAGTGCTTTCATCCTGATCAAAGAAAGACAAAATGGGTTGTCAAATCAAGTGCTTTCACGCTGCTCAAAGAAAGAAAAAAATGGGTAGCCAAAACAAGGGCTTTCACGCTGCTCATAGAAAGAAAAAAATGGGTAGCCAAAACAAGGGCTTTCACGCTGCCCAAAGAAAGAAAAATGAGTAGCCATATCAAGTGCTTTCATCCTGCTCAAAGAAAGACGAAATGGGTTGTCAAATCAAGTGCTTTCAAGCTGCTCAAAGAAAGAAAAATGAGTAGCCAAAACAAGAGCTTTCACGCTGCTCAAAGAAAGACAAAAATCGGTTGCCAAATCAGGTGCTTTCACCCTCTGCTCAAAGAAAGAAAAATGAGTAGCAAAATCAAGTGCTTTCACCCTGCTCAAAGAAAGACAAAATGGGTTGTCAAATCAAGTGCTTTCACGCTGCTTAAAGAAAGAAAACAATGGGTTGTCCAATCAAGTGCTCTCACGCTGCTTAAAGAAAGAAAACAATGGGTTGTCCAATCAAGTGCTTTCACGCTGCTCAAAGAAAGAAAAAAATGGGTAGCCAAAACAAGGGCTTTCACGCTGCTCAAAAAAAGAAAAAAATGGGTAGCCAAATAAAGTGTTTTCACACTGCTCAGAGAAGAAATCTGTGTGGGACAACTGAATCAGCAAGATTTTAAATTGACAGGGCCTCATGAAGGGTCAACAACAGCTTTCCAACTTCAGGTGCACCATGCTTGGGCCCCATGCATAGTGCTTACCCTACATGCGCCTCATGCATGGTGAATGATGCATTTGAATGATCTAGAGTATAAAAATACATGTTTTCTAAACTACTTGAAGTACTATTAAAATAGGAAATAAAAACGAGAAAATGAATATGAAGTTAACATGCATGACTCAAAATTATATTAAAACTTTAAATAAGCAAAAAGATTCTAAAATCTTAGTAAATTCTTCAAAATATGACTGTTAAGTCTGAAGCATGCTTAAGATAAAACAAAGAGTAAAATAAAACACTAAAGTATGTCTCGCCCACGTGGTCTCGCCTGTCGGCGCCATCGAAATATTTGGGGTATTCCTAAAAAAAGAAGCCCTTCAACTGTAAGAAGCAGAGGTACCAATGGGGTATCCGAATATCAAAAGTCCGAAAGGGCAGAGACAAAACCAGTAAACACCAACAAGAACGGGACAAAAACAGACAACATGTAAAACATGGAAACACAAAACAACTGAATATCAATCAACAACGCGAACTCTAGTCGAAACCAGAGTGAACTCAGGTGCTCCGGAAGAGTAAGCAGTTCCTGCTTGCTATAGCACACCCGTCGCGTTGCCAATAGTCCATTCAGCGTGTCAAATCCGGTAAAGGAAGACAAAACAACACCCTATGACAAACCAACATCTGCACTCATCTGAGAGATCGAAATCCCATATTTGTCTATAAGTGCATGATGTCTTCCGTAAAATTTCTTGAGTGAAGACAGCAACCGAGGAGCAACATAACCCTGTGTGAGCACGCTCTGGAGTAACGAATCAATTGAGATACGTAAACTCCATAAGCTGGAGCGGACGGAATGTTGCTACACAAGAAGGGGAAGTTGACGATTGGAAAGTTGAAGTCATCACGTTTGTCATAGAGCCTTGTTGAAAGTCTTCCTTGAGAGTCAATTTCGAGATGTAGATCTAAATATGAAGCAGACTTCCTAGAATCCGTTGTGTCCTTTATCTCAAGCTCCTGTGGATATATGAGATGGAGAAAGTCACCAAATCGAGAATTGTTTAGTGAAAGGACATCATCAATATAACGGAACGTGAGATTGAAAGAGAGAGCTAGTCTACGGTCTTTTTTGTCTAGAAGAGATTGCAAGAAGTCTGCTTCATATGAATGAAGAAACAAATCAGCAAGCAAAGGTGCACAATTAGTGCCCATTGGAATCACTATTGTTTGCTGAAAAACACGTCCACCAAACTGAACAAATATGTTGTCAATAAGAAAGTTGAGCATGTCGATTATTTGGTCTTCTGTAAATTTGTTCTTTTTCTTAGACTCATTGATGACAGGAAAATCAAGATCAAAAGATGGGGATGTAACTGTGCTAAGCTACTACTAGGGCATATGCATATCAAGTTTCATCAACCTAAGACCAATAGCTCTTGGGATATGGAGGTGCTCATAAAATTCTAACTATTGAAAATTTTCTGTCACTCAACTGGAAAATCAAAATCAAGATCACAAGATGGGGATGCAAATGTGCTAGGATACTACTGGGGCATATGCATACCAAGTTTCATCAACCTAGGACTTATATTTCTTAAGAATATGAAGGTGCTCATAAAATCTTAATATGTATTATATGTATTGAAAATTGTCAAAGTCACTCAAACGGAATATCAAGGTCAAGATAAAAAAAATGGGAATGCAACTGTGTTAAACTGCTACTGGGGCATATACATACGAAGTTTCATTAACCTAGGTTTTATAGTACTTGATATATTGAGGTACTCACAAAACCTTAACACAAAAGTTAAATGCCGTCGCCGCTGCCGGTAAATAAGAAAGTCTTGTCTCGCTCTGCTTCGCAGGCGAGACAACTAGAAGATTTTGAAAATAACAACATTTACACCAAAAATGCATTACAATTTCAAATATTGCAAACTCTATAAAACACTGGTGAAAGAACGTAAATTTTACACGTATCCTTGGTTTTTATGTCTCCCCTGCAAAGCGGAGCGAGACATAGATGTTACTTTACCGGCGGCAGCGTTACCTTTTTATGTCAAGGTTTTATGAGCACCTCCATATCTCAAGAATTAACTATTAGTCCTCATCACTTGGTCTTTGATGTGGATTTTACATTTTTAAGTGATTTTGATAGTTTTCATAGTTGAATATTCGATTCGGAGACATACAGTACTTGTCTTGACGAAAGGTGGATGCGTTTAATACATAAATGCGCATTATACACGGCAAAATATTTCCGACGTACAATGTTAACAACGCTACTTGCTAATACATGTAACACTCTTTGTCAAACAATAGTTTGAGCTCACAATTAACATAAATATATTCAAGGTTAAATGAAAGACACGTGTGTCCTTTTTGCGTTTGGAATTTCGAATGCCTTTGAATTCATTTTACCTTTTTAAATATTTTCTTATCCGACCTACTTTTTTTCTCATTTTCTTAGATTTTAATACAGTTGCGTCTCTATCTAGTCTGCTTTCTTCAACATTCTCGACTATGGTGTGACAAGCATAAACTCCTTATCCTTGCGGAATACCCAAGTTATTCTTAGGCCTTGATTTGAATAATACGCACTAACAAATGTTTATCGGTACTAATACATTTGTAAAACTTGGTTGGCAAGGTTTTTTCTTTTTATTGCCACATTTTTATTTAAAAATTTAGGTAGAAATTCTCAAATTGGTAATAAAATATTTTTCTGTCTTTTAATGAGAACGTCTGGAAAACAATCTTAATTGGTAATAAAATACATTTGTACAAAATAAACGAACCATTAAAACAATAATTGTTTTGTTTGATAATTAAGTTTGATTTTGCTTTGTGGATTAAAATTTTCCTTAAATATGCACACTGGGTTTCTATTCTCCAATTTTCTTATCTTTTCAATTCTCTTCAAACAATCTCTGCTTTTCTTGTTGCTGAAATCTTAAGAGATCCCACAGATATGAATGGATACCAAGAGATCAGTCATATCTACAAAGAAAATGGCCATATGATTGTTTCACGATAAAATTTATTCAAGGAATTGACACCTTTTTGTAGCAAAAAGGATTTTACTTACCCTTTCGGAGCACTTAAGTTTACTTTCGTTTTTGTGTCTTTACCCCTTGATTACAATGCCTCTAGGTTTTGTCTTTGGTTCATATAACTTGAGATTCGAATGCCCCTTAGCCATTTCTAAGCTTCATTTTTGTCAAACATCACACCCTTTTGGCTCTGTACGGCTGTCTATCCGACTTCTCGCTCCATTTTCATTTTATGTTTTTACTTAGTCTAATGTTCATTTCCCGTATTTACTCGAAATCGCACAATTTGCAAGTGCGAGTCGATATAAGCAACACAAAGCGACCTTGCCTTATAACGTATACCCATGCATTTTCCCAATTTACGTCATTTAAGCCCAGATTATGTAATAAATGAAATCTTTTTCAAAATAACAAAAGAAGCATAGTAACCCATTAAATGTCATTATGAGCACAGTAACCCATTTCTTATTTTTTAAGTCTCTGCAAAGTATTTGTTCTTAACTTAAAGAAGATGAAAGCATGATTTCATTTTATGGAATAGATACACCAAATAGCACAGATATGCTTCCGTAAAGTAGAGCTGTATATTGACATAACTGCATTAAAGCTTACGTAATACCAATGTCTTTCATGTGCATTGCATGTATCTTTAGTATTTCACATGACTGCAGGTTTGATAGGGTCTTTATCTGTAATGTCTACATTTCGTTGATAACTCTAAGACCATGCTTTTGAATTTGATTCACTTGCATTCCTATAATCAGCTGCAAAGCTGCCACTGGACACATGAAAGCTCTAGGCTAAAGTTTAAGATTTGCTTGAGTTTTTTTTTTGTGGTAAATAAATGAAGTTGTCCCGTTTTTAACTTCCATTAAAATTGAGTTTCATCAAAACAGCTATAATTATATCCTTTCGTCTTTTATTCATCACACCATAAAGCTAAAATATTGAAACAAAGCTTGAATATATTAACACACACACACACGCAAGCACGCACACACACAAAACGTAAGACACAGAAACAGAAACTGGATGGCAAGTCAGTAGCTGTATTGTCCACCAAATCATAACCCGAGGTGTGCCAAATAGCCTTATGGGCCACCAAATGATAACCCGATGGGTGGCAAGTAGCTATGGCCCACCAAATGATAACCTGATGGGTGGCAAGTAGCTATGAACCACCAAATAATTACCCAATGGATGGCAAAAAGCTATGGTCCACCAAATCATAACCTGATGGGTGGCAAGTAGCTATGGTCCACCAAATGATAACCTGATGGGTGGCAAGTAGTTATGGTCCACCAAATGATAACCCGAGGTGTGGCAAGTAGCTATGGTCCGCCAAATGATAACCCAAATGGGTGGCAAGTAGCTATGAACCACCAAATAATTATCCAATGGATGGCAAAAAGCTATGGTCCACCAAATCATAACCGAATTGGTGGCAAGAAGCTATGGTCCACCAAATGATAACCCGAGGGGTGGCAAGTAGCTATGGTCCGCCAAATGATAACCCGATGGGTAGCAAGTAGCTATGGTCTGCCAAATCATAACCCGAGGGGGTACAAGAACCTATGCATGGTCCGCAAAATCATTAATTTTAGATTATTAGAGCTACGGAGAGTGATCCATAAGACATGCTCTTGCTGCTTGTTTTCGTTTTAAAATAAAATACATAGATTAAACATTTCTTAAAGGGTTTTATTATATCTGGAGACGGTAATAAACTTAAAGTTGCATTCTAATTTCATCTTTTTAAATCTGATTGGAGGAATCAATATCAAAATATTATTTAAGAATGCTAGAATTAAGCCTATCCCACAAACCCCTTTGATTTAATAGGGTACAACCTTAAAAGCTATAGCTCCGTACGAAGACCGCCTTGATTTAACAAGGCTACATAATTGATAAAGATACGGGGTATAAAACGGAGTCTTCCATCGAAAACCTTTGTTGTTCTTTGACCGTTTTGTGATTCCTAGACATGGTTACACTGAGACTATAAGGTATAAAGAGGAACTTCAGAACAGGTAAGTCGAACTTTTCTTATTAAAAGTATTATTGTGACTTATAATAACGAGTTTGATGCCCAGATATTTAAATAAGAGTTTGATGCCCAGATATTTAAATAAGATAGTGACAAAATTTAAAGTTTACTTTTTTTCCAATCTTTCTGTGCAAGAAATCAAATAGAGCTCAAATACATTAAATTGATGCGGATCTTAAGAATTTGGGTTTATCTTGACTTATTTGTCGTATTATAGCTGGAAAACATAGAGTTATGCCGAGCGATCGTCCTATGACGAAAATGTTAAATGTTTTCTTTTCATTCCAGTTATAAAAGCTGAACCTACTACAATCGACAATTTTGATTCATCAAAAGCCGCACAGTTAACCATTTACAGTCCAAATTTCTAACCCTCCAACTTCCGCACACTTTGGACCGCTGACAACCGCCCATAGTCGCCGTATCCCGACCACGGAAAGATTTTTTTCTGCACCACTATTAACGTTTAAAAGTGATATTGTACCATGAACTCCTCAAACGAGACCGCCACGTCCTCCTCCTCCTCTGCCTCCTTCCCGCCGATGTTGATCGCCTTTATGTCACTACAACAGATAGTCTGTGTTGTATCCTTAACGGGTAACGGCATCGTGTTGGTCATCTTTACCAGGTTCATGAAGCATAAATCTTCAAACAAGTACGTCATATCGTTGGCCGTCGCAGATTTTTTCACAGGGATCGCTACGGGGTTGCAGATCTATTATTTGCTATTTAGGAACTTGTCCACCATTGCCATCCTATGTATACCACGATATGAACTGATCGACTATTCCACACTCGTACAACAACTTACTGTCTGTCTGTCCGCGTTTGATCGGTTCATCGCTGTGTGCCACCCACACAAGTACGCTTCAATCATAACGAGGTTCACGTCTAATATCATAACGTTTGCACCATGGGTTATTTTTAGCTACAAGATACTGATACCACTTGCTATGCTCCCCGGTATTGTTCCGGGAACGAGATGCTCGTCCACTCTATTCTTTTCTGTAACTGAGCGCGGACTTTCTGCAATCTACATATTTGTCAGTAGTTTCATAACATTTGCCTTCTACGTAAGGATATTGCGAGTCGCTTGGAGATTTCACAATAAAATTGGACCCAAGCATAATGCCGATGATTCAAGGTCAAAGACGATTGCCAAGGACATTATGCGAGCCAAAGTCACAGGGATAGTAGCGCTGGCGTTTTCCATTTGCTGGCTTCCCTATTCTGCCTTTAGAATCCGTGATATGGTGATCGATTCTAGTAGAAGTTCCCTCGAGCAGACGATCTCTAACTGGCTGGTATTTCTTGGTATATTCAATTGTCTGGCTAACCCTTTCATATACGCTTGGAAGAGACCCGACTTCAGGGAACAGTGCCAGAATTTGTTTACTTGTAACAGACGATAGTCGCAGACTTTAACCGACTACTGCGAACATTAACAGACGAAAAACTAATTTCAGAGAAAATTGAAACAGACGAGTTTGAACAAAGTGACAAATTTTAATATCGGTTTTCTCATAAGAGACGTAAGACATTTATCTTATTTCTCCCCGGCTTAAAAACGCTTTCAATAACATGCATAGCTTAATTGTAAAACGATGCATTATATATTTCAAACAGTAAATGGTACCATTAATAGTACTTTCAAGACTGGTCAAAAAGACTTTGTTGTGCAGGTTGATTGATACATGTTGGTGTTATATACTAAGTTCATCATATTCTAGTTTGTAAGATCTTTCAAGTTTGGGCTTTAACGTCTCTGAGTCTTTAATAGAGTAAATACGGGTAACGTGCAATTTAATTGTTTTTTTCAAGTTTGGAATTTGGTTGTTATTTTCTTTTTAATGTTGTGTGAATGTGAAAATAAAGCTATGAACATCATGAAAACACGAACAAATGAAATTCTTAATTTTCATGAATATTTACATTTTTCGTCCTATTTCACAGAGAGATAAAATAGAGAACGTCGGGCGAGGTTTGAAATTGTTTTCACAATTTACAGTTTCACGGCACTTACTTATCACACATGTCACAGTCTCTTGATATTTGGCATGCAGCATCAGCATGGGGTCCCATACCATGGGATTTGATATTAGGTGTCACTCACCTTCTTCCTTTTAAAGACATACTGCAAATTTTGATTTGACAGGATTTTACGTACTTTATTTTTTTTTAAGACGTAGTAAATTGATCAATTATCTTGAAAATGAAGCGTTAAATTGGCCTCCTTTATAGAAAGAAACAGAGATACAAATGGGTAAAAACAAAAAAAAAACAAGAGTTGACACTAAAGTATGTCTCGCCTGTCGGCACCATCACAGAACTCATTGAAGGTCTAGCTGGGCCTTCAGAAAAGTTAAGGTCAAGGTCATGTGACAGACAGATGACAGAATTCCTAACCATCACAAAAATGTCTGAAGTTTGTTCTAGATACCATAGTTATTGAGAAACAATGAAAAAAGACCAACATTCACTAAGTCATTGAACCGTGAAAATGGAGTCAGGGTCACACCACATGGTGTTGTTTAGAACGAAACCCCAAATGTCTGTATGTCAAATATCAGATGCCTAGCTATTATACTTTTAACTTACTTTATTTTCGACAAAAGTTTTAATTGTCCAAAAAATCATCTAACTCCACAGAGTCACTGAACCATGGAAATTGTGTCAAGGTCACAGGACATTGTGTCAGTTGCATAGACCATAACTCCAGCTGTCTGTAAACCAGATATCAGATGCCTAGCTATTATACTTTTCACTTAATACATTTTCCACTAAAGTCCTACAAAGAGGTTTTTTTGCCCCCAAAATCATCCAAGTCCACAGAGTCATTGAACCATGAAAATGTGGTCAGGGTCAAATGGTATGGCACCAGTTGCATAGACCATAACCCAAAGTGTCTGTATACCAGATATCAAATACCTAGCTATTATACTTTTCACTTTATTCATTTTCCACTAAAGTCTTACAAAGGTTTTTTTTAGCCTGAAAAAAAACGTCAAAGTTAACAGAGTCAATGAACCATGAAATTGGGTTCAAGGTCAAATGGCATGGTGTCAGTTGTGTAGACCATAACCCCAACTGTCCGTATACCAAATATCAGATGCCTAGCTATAATACATTTCTTGTAATTCATTTTCCACAAAAGTCTTACAAAGGGGTTTTTTGGCCCGAAAAAACATCTAAGTTCACAGAGTCACTGAACCATGAAATTTGGGTCAGGGTCACACGGCATGGTGCCAGTTGCGTAGACCATGACCTGAACTGTCTGTATACCAAATATCAGATGCCTAGCTATTATACTTTTCTTGTAATTCATTTTCCACAAAAGTCTTACAAAAAAGTTTACGCCGTCGCCGTCGCCGCCGCCGCCGCCGGAAAGTAATACCTATGTCTCGCCTTCAGCGACTAAAGTCGAAGGCGAGACAAAAACCCTCAATGCATATACAACTTAACAAGTAAGCTTGTAGGAAAAAAAGAGTGGAAATATATCGTCAATTTTAGAGACGCTTGTCAAAGTTAGCAGGACAAAAGAAATAAGAATATAAATCTCAAAAGCGTCCAACAGGTACTAAATTGCAGCTTCACCTATAACCCCCCGCTTTCTCGAACAAAGATGATATGAGGGTTGAAACATTTTAAAATTTCAGCTAAATATCACAAATGCGTAAACTAGTTCCTGGATGACCGGTAAAGACCGGGGGTAAAGACAGCTGGAGAGAGACCCAATCGACGGAAACCAATTTCAACGTTAATATAACCATCAAATAGCTACTCTCAATACGCGATGAGCCAACATTCCCTATTACATTAATGCCGGATTTGTTTAAGCCACATGATAGGTAAATAGACTTTTTGACAGTTTAGGGGGTTACACTTAAATAAATCAAACTAATTTTTATATTGAGTATATTTTAGAGTTCAAGCAGCTTAGCATGAGCACATCCATGCAAAATAAAATACTAAAAAAGTCTTTTAAGGGGCCATAACTTCTACAACGGCCATCATCTGAAAAATTTTGAACAGATGAGTCATGTAGAAATTGGAACATTTTGGGTCAGCAAAGGTTTTGAACTTCCAAGGAATAAGAGGCCCAAATAGCCTGGTATGCTCGCCTAATTAATAAAAAAACATTTTATTCCTGAAGAAAAATTAACTTAAAGGCAAAATCAGGATTTTTTTAATGGGGAGAGCGCCTCTGAAGAGTCTTGAAAGGGGGAAACATGCAACAAAATTCATTTCTCCCTTTAACTATAAGCCTTAAAGAGGAGTCAGACCATAATGTCCACTGTTCTAGCTTAAGTAAAAGTGGCAGTTATGTTTGGTTGAAAGCCACCACTTATACTATCTTGTGATATTGGGGAATACAATCCTAAGACAAAACTACAGTAGTTAATGCCTTCTATACCTTACCCATAAATTATATGACTGCTATAACAGGTCATATTTCATAACTGCAACCAAAAGAGTGTTGGAAGAGGAGAGAGAAAGTACACACACTTATTTTACAATTCCTTTACTTATACTGATTTATTGTGTAATATGGTTTAGGCATTGCCTAGATGCAAGCACAGCATAATTTTTCAATTTTCTTCATTTGAAAGAAAAAAAAATGACGAAATGATGTTTATTAAACTTGATAATCATATATAAAAGCTTCTTTCAAATTCTCCAAAAAGTTTAATTTTAGCAAACGATGCTATGAATTCTGTGGTTGATTCTGAAAAGGTGCCTATTAATGTGTGACGTTTTGCTCCAAATGTTGTATAGTGATGTTGACAATATTTACTTTATTGATATGCCATGTACAAAAACATGAAAAATTAATGAAATGTGCAAATAAATTACATTGCTAGAAAATATTTGCCCCACTTATTTTTCAAACTTAGTTTCATGTTTTAAAACACAAAAATATATTTTTCAAAGCAATATTATTAATTTTCATAGCGGACCTGTTGAATGCTGAGAAGCATATCTGAAGGAAAGAAAATCAATTTCAGCATAAGCCAATTTTTTGTGGGAACTTGTCGTAGAGCTCTCCACTCTCGCAGGCACTTTGTGCCGTTACAAGCTGTGCTCGCTATTATTCATTTTTATTCGATAAAATACTGCTGACAGTAAGTTGTGTTGAGATGAATATTTAGGGAAGCAGCTTTCTTATTTCTTTTCTTTCCTGTTTTGGTTTTTGGTACTTTTCTTTCAATAATTTTTGGTTTTTCAATGTTTTGATTCAAATGCTGCTGATGAGAGGTTACCCCTTGAAATATAAATATACAACATAACCAAATAATCTGTTTTATACCAGTTTTGGTATTTGTATTTTCAAGCCGTATGGCAAAAAAAATAATTTTCAATATTTAAGGTTCATCTGCACCTTTCGTTGAAAATAGCGAAATTTTCTACCTATTTTTTAGTATATGCAGAACAAAAACTACAAATAAAATAATAAAATAAAGCATAGCTGGACCTAGATATGGTAATTTCCTATTCAATTTCTATCAATTTTTAAGTTCCTTAAAAATAAAGATCTCCTTTTTTTTCCTGTTCAGATTTAAAATTAAACTAGAGGCTCCCAGGAGCCTGAATCGCTCACCTGATCTCTTATGCCAAAGTTTGAATAAATTTCACAAACTTTCAACTATACAAAGTTGCAAATAATCCCTTCAGTGGTTTCAGAGAAGATTTTTGGAAATCAGTTTAAATTAATAGAAAAAAAACAGTTAAAGGGCAATAACTCCTATAAGGACCTTTTGATGCTAAACAAGAAAAGTTGCTTCGGATTTTCTCTATCTCTTATACTTTTTGAGTTATAAGCCAAAAACAATGGTCTGACCCCCCCTGTTCTATTTTTAGCAATGGCGGCCATGTTGGTCGGTTGACGTGTATATAATTCACAAACTTGGTAGAGGACATCCTAAAGATCAAGTGTACCAAGCTTCAAAGCAATCCCTTCAGTGGTTTCAGAGAAGAAGATTTTTGAAAATCAGTTAAAATTAATGGAAAAAAACAGTTAAAGGGGAATAACTCTTAAATGGCTGATCTGACCATTTTGACCCTGAAATCATTTTTGTAGATCTCAATGAGCTGAACAATTCTGCAATGCTAACTTTTCCTCTAGCTCTAACGGTGTTCAAGATATTGTTCAAAAACTGCAAAAATGGTCAATTTTGACGATTAAAGGGCAATAACTCCCATAAGGAGTCGTTTCACCACTTCAACTCAATGGAGAGATTTGTAGAGCTTTTGATGCTGAACAAGGTAGGTTGCTTCGGATTTTCTCTATCTTTTTTACTTTTTGAGTTATAAGCCAAAAACAATGGTCTGACCCCCCTGTTCTATTTTTAGCAACGGCGGCCATGTTGGTTGGTCGACGTGTATATAATTCACAAACTTGGTAGAGGACATCCTAAAGATCATGTATACCAAGTATCAATGCAATCCCTTCAGTGGTTTCCGAGAAGAAGATTTTTAAAAATCAGTTAAAATTAATGGAAAAAACAGTTAAAGGGGAATAACTCTTAAACGGCTGATCTGACAATTTTGATCCAGAAATCATTTTTGTAGATCTCAATGAGCTAAATAATTCTGCAATGCTAACTTTTCCTCTAGCTCTAATGGTTTTCAAGATATAGTCCAAAAACTGCAAAAATGGTCAATTTTGATGATTAAAGGGCAATAACTCCTATAAGGAATCGTTTCACAACTTCGACTCAATGGAGAGATTCGTAGAGCTTTTGATGCTGAACAAGATTGGTTGCTTCGGATTTTCTCTATCTCTTATACTTTTTGAGTTATAAGCCAAAAACAATGGTCTGACCCCCCTGTTCTATTTTTAGCAACGGCGGCCATGTAAGTCGGTCGACATGTATATAATTCACAAACTTGGTAGAGGACATCCTAAAGATCATGTATATTAAGTATCAATGCAATCCCTTCAGTGGTTTCAGAGAAGAAGATCTTTGAAGAAAAGTTAACGGACGGACGACGGACGGACGGACGACGGACCTTTAACGATGACAATAGCTCACATGACCCTTCGGGTCAGGTGAGCTAAAAAGGACAAACTATCCCTATTGTGCCTCTTGCATGAAACGAGGTGAACACTTTTAGTTGAATCCCTTATTGAAAGTTGCATGAAATTTGAGGCCACAAGAAAGGGTGAAAGCGATATTAGCCTTAAATTGGGTGTTTTTAAAAGCGGAGAAAAAAGAGATCTCTTGAATAAAGGATTTTTTCGAAGTGAATTCAAAGAGAAAAGGTACGAATTTTTAATATCTGGGTCCAGCTACACTTTATATTTCAATTTTATGTGCAGGTTTGGCTGTGCATATACTGAAAATAGATTAAAAATAATGCCATGTTTTAAAGAAAGGTACAGATGAACCATAAAGGCCATTATTTGTATAAGGATGATGTTCAGACTAATAAATAACATGTTTATTTTCATTATTGGTAATATTGAATAAAAATAATATAAACATTACAAGTTATCAAATTACATTATATATCACAGACTTAAACAAGTTTATCATATATTGCACAAAAATAATATTTTTTTCAGTAAAAAAGATTATCACAACTTTTATTAACATGAATTAAATGCCCACAAAAATGATATGACATGAGGCCTTTTTAATTTCCTAGTCTTCAAGCATTTCAAATTGAACACAAGGCTGTCCCTACTAAAATTAAACAACAAAATATTAACCATACCATCAAAAGTGAATCTTGAATATAAAGACAGTGATGAAGAATTTTATACAGTTAAATTTTGTCATGTTAATTCAATGGGCTGATCCAAGGGGCATAAGGGGCCCAGCCGAAGGCCCCACCTTTTGTTGGAGAAAATTGGTTGGAAAATGGGAAATAGTTGAAGCATAGTTTTTAAAGATTGACCCCCTTTTCAAAAAGTTTGGATCCGCCACTGTATTTAAATTTCATAAAGAAATATATTTTTAAAGTCAAGGGCATATAATTTACACCTATAAATTGCAAATTTTCCATAGTAATAATTACTACATGTATTAACCTTTTTCACAACACAAAAATAAAAGCATATGGTTTTGAATTTTGTATTTGTCCTTAATATGTCTCTTTTTTTTTCAACTTTCAAACATTCTTAAATAAAAAAATAATATGATTTCATATCCAGATGAGTATTATTATCATTATTAAGATCTATCACTAAGCAAAAACTAAGACAATTCTAGATATATGTTCCATTGTACCATCTCTTCTTAAAAATATCATTTTACCCAACATCTGAGATTACAAAAATATAATCATACATTATAAATCAAAATCCTTCTTCGAAACACATTAAAAACAAACAACCGTGAATACTATAACTTATTCAGTAATAAAGTTGAGATAAAAACCCTGATTTTAAAATGTCCTTGAAAATGATATGCACTTTAATTTAACTGAATTTTCAAGATTGGGCCCTTGTAGAGCCCCCCCCCCCCAAATAAAAAACAAACTGACCTTCATTTAGTTAAAAAAACAACCTATTTTTGAATTTATTAAAAAAAAATGCAATTTAAGTATGGCAAAATATACCTTTAAATTGTCCTAAAAATGTTTTAAAGTGTCATTGAGACCTGAGTTTGGTACCTTGCAGGGACCCCAAAATAAATTTGCTTATCATATACCTAGCTTAAATAAAGATATTTTTTTACTGTGGGATAAAGTTTCCACTTTGTATTAATATGAACTAAATTTGAAAAAGTTTTAAATATTTATTACTCGTTGTCAAATAAAGCCTTGATTCCGCCTGCTTACGGAATTTATTCCACCCCTTTCTGTAACAGTTCGACAATTTACGGTATGTTTATTTCATGCCTGATTCATGTTTGCTACAGACGAAGCAGACGAAATTGGTTAACCTACTGAAATTGATACTGGTGCATACAAACAAAAACACTAATAAAACATCTTAAAAACAATAAATTACCATTCTTAAAGAAACATTTTTGCTCATCCTATTATAGGAATAGTGATAAATTAAATCTGTTTAATATATATGTAGTATCCCAATCCTTATGTAAAGTTAAAGTATATGATAAAAAAAGATAATTACATTCGGCTCTCTGGCTGATATAGAGCCCTAGGGCTGATAAAGGGTAAGATATAAAAAATGCCATGTAATACGGTATAGCGGGAAATTTTCGTGAGCTTCTAATTTTCGCTATGTTCGCGACCATTACTCTATCACGAAATTTAGAACCCGCAAAAAATAGAATTAACAAACATTTGTATTGGGAATATTATTAAATCGTGAAAAAAAATGTCCGTGTATTTAACAACTTGACATTTTGTATAAAATCGTGAAATTTACACGCCGCGAAAATTACCCGCTATACGGTAATCTATGCATAAAAAATGTTTAGCTATTAACAGTATTTCTGACAGGCTCTTTATCGCTTATAGAACCATAAGGTACACTATCATTGTTCCTGAAAGACAATCCCTTATTTGGTCTGTTCCAAGGTTGTTCTGTTCCCCTGGCAAACAGTACAAAGATAAGGGCACCAGTCACATAGATGGCTGCTGATATATAGAACACATACTGCCATTGTCCTCTTGTTTCCTGAAAAAAATATAAAAGATGAAATTAAATATGGCAACCATGGAAAATGATTCAACTCAAGTTAGAATATATTTTGGAAACCTTTGAAGCAGCTCATATTTCTATGTCTGTAAACTCATTTATATTTGAAGAAAATCTATAAACGACTTATCTTTATTTTTACAATAAAAAAAAAGTTCCAAAGCATTAAATTGGCTAATAAAGACTTAAGTACTTCCAAAAAATTTCCCAACTCTCTTTTAAAATAATATGAGCAAGCCTAGTCAAAATAAATAAATCTCATCAATTTCCTTGGACCTTCTAAGACCCTTTAGCTTTCTGTATGGGTAAGTAAGGCTAGTAAGCCAAATAATGATTTCAAACAGTGAGAATTTTATATCTTTTAAATAGAAACAATAATATCCAAAGGAGACTTGTTGCTTAACCTTGCAACAAGGAAAAGTAATTTCAACCTGAAGAATAACCTGATTCAGGACGAAATCAAAAACTATACATGTATGCTCTCTACTTGCTTAGGTAAATCGCTCACCTGGTCTTGATGTCAACCCAATATTTTGTAGAGCTAAATGAGCTGAACATTTAAGCAAGCAACAGTTTTTCTTTATTTACTATAGTTTTCATTCTATAGGCTATTTACTATAGTTTTCATTCTATAGGCCAAAAACACGAAAAACCATTATTTTAGGGGCTGTAACCCCTATAAGGAGTCATCTGACAACTTCGACCCTATGGAAACTTTTGTAGAGCTTTATGCGCTGAACATTTAAGCAAGCAACAGCTTTTCCCTATCTGCTATAGTATTCATTCTAAAGGCCAAAAACATGAAAAAGGTTAATTTATGGGCCGTAACCCCTATTAAGGGTCATCTGACAACTTCGATCCTATTGAAACTTTTGTAGAGCTAAATGAACGGAACATTAAAGCAAGCAACAGCTTTTCTTTATCTGCTATAGTTTTCTTTCTATAGGCCAAAAACATTATTTTAGGGGCCGTAACCCCTATAGGGGGTCATCTGACAACTTGGACCAAATAGAGACTTTTGTAGAACTTTTGATGCTGAAGCAGTAGTGTGGCATCAGATTTCATCTATCTCTTATACTTTTTGATTTACAAGCCAAAAACAGTAGTCTGACCCCCCTGGTCTATTTTAGCATCGGCGGCCATATTTTTCAACGAATCAAAAATCCCCACATCAATTCTGTGTGGGATACCCTAAAGTACCACCAGACTAAAGGACAAGGTACGCTTAGGCCCATATTTGGCCCCCTCTTAGACTAAAAAGTAAAGAACTGATATAGAGAAAAGTCCTTTTGTTATTTATTAAGTCGAATGAATGAAGAAGATAAAACAAATAAATCTATAAGAATTTTTTTACCTTATATATTTGAAATTGCTTGTAAAACATGATGAATAAGTATGATTTCTTTCAAATTCACAGAAAATGGACAATATTTGGGTAAAAATTTCAATTTTTAGATGCCAGCAACAACTTAGACCACAGTTATTATTTATGAACTTTAATATGCACTATAAAATGATTATAAATCGGTCGAGAACTCCATGGTCTACGTTGTCACTCATCATTAAAAATAACAAAGTAAGCATGAAAAACAGCATTTTTCGATGATTTTGTTACTTTTGCACTACTTAAGGCCTCTATACAATTTAAATTAAAGTAGATGATGGAAAATGCTTATCATTGTCAAAAAGTTTAATCATCTAACTTGAAACCTTAATGATATTTAAATCATTTACTTAGGATTTGTTTTTCTTTATATCAGGGGGCCAAATATGGCCCTTACTGTACCTTGTCCTTTGGTTTGAATCTGTGCAGTGGTTTCAGAGGAGAAGAAGTTTGAAGAAAAGTTAACGACGACGACGGATGACAACAACGGACGCCAAGTGAGGGCAATAGCTCACATGGCCTTTGGCCAGGTGAGCTAAAAATTCATATTCAGAAATGCTAGTTTAACTGTAAAGTTGTATCCTTACCCTGTCATTGGTGAGAACTCCTACAACATACGGTCCTAGAAACCCTGGTATTGTACACTTACCCGATCATTGGTGAGAACTCCTACAACATACGGTCCTAGAAACCCTGGTATTGTACACTTACCCTGTCATTGGTGAGAACTCCTACAACATACGGTCCTAGGATCCTGGTATTGTACACTTACCCTGTCATTGGTGAGAACTCCTACAACATAAGGTCCTAGAAACCCTGGTATTGTACACTTACCCTGTCATTGGTGAGAACTCCTACAACATACGGTCCTAGAAACCCTGGTATTGTACACTTACCCTGTCATTGGTGAGGACTCCTACAACATAAGGTCCTAGAAACCCTGGTATTGTACACTTACCCTGTCATTGGTGAGAACTCCTACAACATACGGTCCTAGAAACCCTGGTATTGTACACTTACCCTGTCATTGGTGAGGACTCCTACAACATACGGTCCTAGAAACCCTGGTATTGTACACTTACCCTGTCATTGGTGAGAACTCCTACAACATAAGGTCCTAGAAACCCTGGTATTGTACACTTACCCTGTCATTGGTGAGGACTCCTACAACATACGGTCCTAGAAACCCTGGTATTGTACACTTACCCTGTCATTGGTGAGGACTCCTACAACATACGGTCCTAGAAACCCTGGTATTGTACACTTACCCTGTCATTGGTGAGAACTCCTACAACATAAGGTCCTAGAAACCCTGGTATTGTACACTTACCCTGTCATTGGTGAGAACTCCTACAACATACGGTCCTAGAAACCCTGGTATTGTACACTTACCCTGTCATTGGTGAGAACTCCTACAACATAAGGTCCTAGAAACCCTGGTATTGTACACTTACCCTGTCATTGGTGAGAACTCCTACAACATAAGGTCCTAGAAACCCTGGTATTGTACACTTACCCTGTCATTGGTGAGGACTCCTACAACATACGGTCCTAGAAACCCTGGTATTGTACACTTACCCTGTCATTGGTGAGAACTCCTACAACATAAGGTCCTAGAAACCCTGGTATTGTACACTTACCCTGTCATTGGTGAGAACTCCTACAACATACGGTCCTAGAAACCCTGGTATTGTACACTTACCCTGTCATTGGTGAGAACTCCTACAACATACGGTCCTAGGATCCTGGTATTGTACACTTACCCTGTCATTGGTGAGGACACCTACAACATACGGTCCTAGGGACCCTGGTATTGTACACTTACCCTGTCATTGGTGAGGACTCCTACAACATACGGTCCTAGAAACCCTGGTATTGTACACTTACCCTGTCATTGGTGAGAACTCCTACAACATAAGGTCCTAGAAACCCTGGTATTGTACACTTACCCTGTCATTGGTGAGGACTCCTACAACATACGGTCCTAGAAACCCTGGTATTGTACACTTACCCTGTCATTGGTGAGAACTCCTACAACATAAGGTCCTAGGATCCTGGTATTGTACACTTACCCTGTCATTGGTGAGAACTCCTACAACATACGGTCCTAGAAACCCTGGTATTGTACACTTACCCTATCATTGGTGAGAACTCCTACAACATAAGGTCCTAGGATCCTGGTATTGTACACTTACCCTGTCATTGGTGAGAACTCCTACAACATACGGTCCTAGGATCCTGGTATTGTACACTTACCCTATCATTGGTGAGAACTCCTACAACATACGGTCCTAGGATCCTGGTATTGTACACTTACCCTGTCATTGGTGAGAACTCCTACAACATACGGTCCTAGGAACCCTGGTATTGTAGCTATCATGTTGGTAATCCCCATCAATGTACCTAGTGAAAAAAATTGTAGAATATGTTCAATATTGATTTATATACAAAAACATTATTTTGTTTTACTTTGATATAAGAAACAAAATACATCTTTTACAAATCTTATCCTAATAACATCTTATAGTATAGGCAATTAATGGTTTTTTGTCTTGCATTGTTTTTATTTTTTTTAATGTAGAATTCCTAAGAAAAAAAATCCTAAAATATTTGTACACCATGTGATAGAATATGAGTAATAGAGGTTTAGAAGAGAGTTACCCTTCATATTTTTCAAAAGGAAGTCAAAATTTTGAACTTTTATAGTTTCAATAAAAATACTTTTTATTGCTAATCTACTCTTGATACATGTCATAAGTTTAAAAAAAAAATAAAAACTCTCACATTGTGATGGACTCTTTGAAATCTCCTTCTAGATTATTGATGAATTATTTGTATTATCTTTTCAATCTTCCCCCAATGCAAGACAATGTGCAGCAAGCAGGTGAAGGCTGCCTGTTGTCTTCCTTTATAGTGGATATTTAACAATGCCACTTGTTCATGAAGCTTGTGTCAGGTACACTTATTCCACATCTCATTAAGGTCTAGACTTATTCAGAATAATATTACAAACCTGAGAAGTTAGGAGCTAGATCTAAATGATTGACATTGAACCCGCCCATACAGAAACCACCGAGACCAACAGCGAAGGTCAACATTATCACCACGACGATATAGTTACACCCTGCTAATCCTATACAGGACATTAATATTGCTGGAACTAGTAAACCTACAAAGATATGAGTTATGGCCCCTGAATTATTAGCATTATAACCACAACGATATAGTTACACCCTGCTAATCCTATACATTGTGTACACGACATCAATATTGCTGGAACTAGTAAACCTGTAAAGATAAGAGTTATGGCCCCTGAATTAATAGCATAATCACCATGACCATATAGTTACACCCTGCCAATCCTATACACGACATCAATATTGCTGGAACAACTAGACCTGTAAAGATAGGAGTTATGGCCCCTGAATTAATCACATAATCACCATGACATTATAGTTACATCCTGCTAATCCTATACACAACATTAATATTGCTGGAACTAGTAAACCTGTAAAGATAAGAGTTATGGCCCCTGAATTAATAGCATAATCACCACGACGATATAGTTACACCCTGCTGATCCTAAACATGACATCAATATTGCTGGAACTAGTAAACCTGTAATGATAAAAGATATAGCCCCTGAATTAATCACATAATCACCACGTCGATATAGTTACACCCTGCTAATCCTATACATTGTGTACACGACATCAATATTGCTGGAACTAGTAAACCTGTAAAGATAAGAGTTATGGATCCTGAATTAATAGCATAATCACCACGACGATATAGTTACACCCTGCTAATCCTATACACGACATCAATATCGCTGGAACAAGTAAACCTGTAAAGACAAGAGTTATGGCCCCTGAATTAATAGAATAATCACCATGACGATATAGTTACACCCTGCTAATCCTATACATTGTGTACACGACATCAATATTGCTGGAACTAGTAAACCTGTAATGATATGAGTTATTGACCCTGAATAAATCACATAATCACCACGACGATATAATTACACCCTGCTTATCCTAAACATGACATTAAAATTGCTGGAACTAGGAAACCTGTAAAGATAGGAGTTATGGCCCCTGAATTAATATGAAATTGATAAAGCTGGAAATAGTGGACCAATGTTCACACAGTTTCACTAGAGTACATGTTGCTAATTGCAGTTTCGTTGTTTTTTATGTTTGGTTTTGTTGTGTTGTATGTTTGGTGTTTATTTGTCTTGTTTTTTTAGTCTTCTTATTTTGTTTTGTTTTGGCCTTTTTGAATTTCGAATATTTGTAAACAAAAAGTTATGGCCCTTGCTTACACATCAGATAAGTACAGCTGGAAAAATATAACCTGTTAACATAGAGTTATGGCCCCTGATTCTCATCAATCAAAATTATCCCATCTCATAAAATTGACTTGAAAAGAGCCATGCTTTTAAGGCATTGCATTTCAGGATACCATGTTACAAATATTCTCGCAATCCTTTTTACATGTTCAATCACTTCAGTAAATACAACAAAACTTTGTCTTATTGTTCCTTTCCGCAAACATGTTCCTTGCTTTATCTTAATCTTACCAAATGAATTTATACCTCTCCCAGTATAATATAAATATCTAATGAAATCTGGGGTGGAAATGGGGACAGAATATAGGGTCTTGGGAACGAGGAGACATGGACCTGCACATATGTATAAACTTACCAAATGAATTTATAACTCTCCTAGTATTAAGGGTAGATAGATAACCCCTACTTCTAATGAAATCTGCTATATTACATGCCACATTCTGACTCAGCCAACATACAGCATAAGGTAAAGCTGATACAAAACCATCCTACAAAGCGAAATAGATATTTATGAGATAGGAATAAGTGTATGTGACACAACTATTAGAAATAAGCTTTTCTACATGCTAAAGACGATCATTTAAGAAAGCAAAAGCTATTGATTATCTTGAAAGGTTTTCAATGTATAGGAAAAACAAACAATGTGACAGCTTTTGTTTTGATAAATTCCCTTTAGTGGTCTCATAGAAGATAATTTCTGAGAAAGTAGCAGACAGACGAACCACAGATGATGGACAGATGCCTAGTGATGACAATAGCACTTGAACCTTTGGGTCTGAAGAGCTACATAGCTTTTTTTCAATGAGTTTTTTCAACATTAAATATAACAATGGAATAATTGCTTGATAGATTTGTTTAAATTCATATTTTACTGTTGTAACATTTGGTGATACCTACAGATTTAATATCAAAGCCGAGTATATCCTTCATATAAGTTGGGAGACAGGTCAGCATAGTATAGAATCCCCAATTGTTGGCAAAATGGGCAGCACTGGTCGCCCAAACAGCAGGCGAAGATAAAATAGCCAACCAGGGAGTAGGCAAGTCCTATGGAATAAAAAGAAAACATATAAACTGGACAAAGACATGATATGATTGTACGTATTGTAAAAAATTTATAAATGCTTATTAAAATGAGTAATTATGCTGATGTGGAAATAATACCTGTATTGTTTGTGGTCTCTAAAAATTTTCCATTGAACACTTTAGTCTTCTTGCATGTTGATGTCACAGTTTGATTTTAGATTTTTCTATTTTGTTAAAATATTACTGCAAAGAAGTGGAGTATTATTTGGAGATCAAGACTCATGCAAGAGAGTAGATTATACTTTAGGAGTCCTTTGATATGCTTTCTATAGCACATCTACTTAGTTAATAACATATTCTAAGATATTAAAAACGAAAGAATATGGAATACCGGTATGTGCCAAAAGACACGGTCCACATATTGTAATGATTTTGATAATTGTACAAAAGCATAAATTTCACTGCGTGTGAAGCACTTTTCTGGATTTACCTTCATCAGACACGCTAGGAGTCGAAAACTTGGAAAACCGGTAGAATACTATAGATTTGATAAAACAAAAATAGAAGCCAAAAATATTATACAACAATGACCAAACAGATAAATTTATCAAATAGAAATAGCCAAAACTTTGTCAAATTTTGGAAATATGTAAACTGTGTCTTTCCAACACATATTCCACTACTCGAAATATATAAGAGCATACAACTGAAGCTTTATAGAAACAAGAGGCTCCCAGGAGCCTGAATCGCTCACCTGGTCTTGATGTCAACCCAACCACTTTGTAGAACTGAATAAGCTGATCATTTAAGCAAGCAACAGCTTTTCTCTTTCAGCAATAGTTTTCATGCTGTAGGGCAAAAACGTGCAAAATGTGATTTAAAGGGCCGTCTGAACACTTTGAAAACATGTTTATTTAGGGGCTGTAATCCCTTAAGGGGTCAACTGACCCCTTAAGCCCTACGGAGACTTTTGTAGAGCTATATGAGCTGAACTATAAGCAAGCAAAAGCTTTTCTCTATCTGCAATAGTTTTCATTCTACAGGGCAAAAACATGAAAAAACGCTATTTTTGACCTTTAAAGGGCCATAACCCCTATAAGGGTTCCTCTGACAACTTGCACCCAATGGAGACTTTAGTAGAGCTTTTGATTCTAAAGAGCCTAAGATCCTTCGGATTTTTTCTATCTGTTATGGTTGCTGAGTAAATTATAAGCCATTTTAAGTGGCTTTACCCTATGTTCTATTTTAAGTAACAGCAGCCACGTTTTTTATCGAATCATTTTAAAATGAGGATCGTTTGTTGCAAACATGTCATATACCAATCCTGCACAGTTTCAGTAAAATTGGTTCATTGGTTTCAGAGGAGAAGATTTTTGAAATTGTTAACGGACGACAGACGACAGACGACGGATGCATAGTGATGGCATAAGCTCACATGGCCTTTGCCCAGGTGATCTAAAAATGAAGATAAACTGATTATGTAAATTTTAATCTAAATCTACCAATCCCCTTGACCCCTATAGATTTTTCTATGTACTGTTTTCTACTGACCTCCTTGACCCCTATGGATTTTCTATGTAATTTTTTTCTACTGACCTCTTTGACCCCTATGGATTTTCTATGTAATTTTTTTCTTCTGACCTCTTTGACACCTATGGATTTTTCTTTGTATTTTTTATACTGAACTTCTTCACCCCTTTAGATCTTTCTATATACTGCTTTTCTACTGACCTTCTTGACCCCTATGTATTTTTCTATGTAAGTTTTTTCTACAGACCTCTTTGACCCCTATAGATATTTCTATACATGTTTTCTACTAACCTCTTTGACCCCTATGGATTTTTCAATGTAAGTTTTTTCTACAGACCTCTTTGACCCCTATAGATATTTCTATACATGTTTTCTACTAACCTCTTTGACCCTAATGGATTTTTCTATGTAAGTTTTTTCTACTGACCTCCTTGACCCCTATGTATTTTTCTATGTAAGTTTTTTCTACTGACCTCCTTGACCCCTATGTATTTTTCTATGTAAGTTTTTTCTACTGACCTCTTTGACCCCTATGTATTTTTCTATGTAAGTTTTTTCTACGGACCTCCTTGACCTCTATGTATTTTTCTATGTAAGTTTTTTCTACTGACCTCTTTGACCCCTATGTATTTTTCTATGTAAGTTTTTTCTACTGACCTCCTTGACCCCTATGTAATTTTCTATGTAAGTTTTTTTCTGCTGACCTCTTTGACCCCTATGTATTTTTCTATGTAAGTTTTTTCTACTGACCTCCTTGACCCCTATGTAATTTTCTATGTAAGTTTTTTCTGCTGACCTCTTTGACCCCTATGTATTTTTCTATGTAAGTTTTTTCTACTGACCTCCTTGACCCCTATGGATTTTTCTATGTACATTTTTTCTACTTTAGATATCCTGGGGTGCTGAGCAGGGTAGTCATAGACAAGAAGCATCCACAACAGAAACCAGACACAGGCTATGACTCCTGGAAAATCAAAATAATAAATAATATAAGGTAAATAACAAAACTACCAAACTTGGAGGATCAGTCTAATATTGAATAAAAAGCTACGCCGAGCGCAGCATGATACGACCGCAACAAGTTGAACCCTGTATGTTGGAGGCCAAATATGGATAGTCCATTGCTTTGGTCACATGAAGCCCATGGTGGACTTACAAAGCTTTTTGACACATGCATCCTGTGGTGGACTTATAGAAATGCATTTTTGACAAATATATTTACATCAACATCTTATACAAAAAGCCTTATTTCTATACATGTATTAATTTACAATTTTGGCCCTTTGACCCCTAATTCCTCAAATATGGTAAAAGATATTGCTATTCAGATAAAAAATAATAGGAAATTGTGTACATGGAATCCGATGAAAAAAAGATTTTGAAAATCAGACCACAAATAAAAAAGTTAATTTTATGGGCGTGGCCTGTCTTTAGCCCCCTGTAACAATGTAATGGTGAAAAACATATCAAAATCATTGACACATTTTGTTGACAGAATTTAATGATGAATTCAACAAAGAAAGAATTTTCAAAATCTAATGAATAATAAACATTCTACAACAGTTTTGTCAATACACCCGTTTTA
Source organism: Arcuatula senhousia (assembly GCA_963971305.1). Taxonomy (NCBI): domain Eukaryota; kingdom Metazoa; phylum Mollusca; class Bivalvia; order Mytilida; family Mytilidae; genus Arcuatula; species Arcuatula senhousia. The sequence continues at coordinate 57,649,405 of OZ020310.1, forward strand.
GCCCTTTTTGGCCCTTTTTCTAAAACAGTAGGGGCCACAAACCCCAAATACAAAACCAAGATTCCTTTAGTGGATATAATCATCATATATAAACTTCATAACAATTGGCAGGCCCACTACAACTTGATTTTTGGTATAAAACTGCATTGACAAACTTTTAAAAATGGCGTTTTTGGCCCCTTTGACCCCTAATTTCTCAAAAAAAAGCTACGCCGAGCGCAGCATGATACGACCGCAACAAGTTGAACCCTGTACATTGGAGGCCCAATATGGATAGTCTATTGCTTTGGTCACATGCAGCCCATGGTGGACTTACAAAGCTTTTTTACACATGCAACCTATGGTGGACTTTAAAATGCATATTTGACACATATATATTTACAATAACATTTAATAGAAAAAAAATTATTTCTATATTCATTGACATTTTTGACACGATTAAGCCCCTTTTGGCCCTTTTTTAAAAAAAGGTTAGGACCACAGAATGCAATAAAAAGCTTCCTTCAGTGTATATAATCATCATATTTAAACTTCATAACAATTGGCTGGCCCACTTCAGCTAAATTTCTTGTGTAAAACAATTTGCATTGACCAACTTTTAAAAATGGCGTTTTTTGCCCCTTCGACCCTTTATATCTCAAAAACAGTAAGAGATATTTCAAATCTGATTGAAAAATGCAGGCAGGGATTTTCACAAGGATTCCAATGAAAAAAAGATTTTGAAAATCGGACCACAAATAAAAAAGTTGATTTTTTGGGTGTGGCCCGTCTTTGGCCCCCTGTAGCAATGTAACGGTTCAATATACATCAAAACCATTTAGACATTTTGTTGACAGAATTTAATAAGGAATTCAATAAAAAAAGAATTTTCAAAATCAAATAAATAATAAACATTCTACAACAGTTTTGTCAATACACCCGTATTAGCCCCTTTTGGCCCTTTTGTCTGAAACGGTAGGGGCCACCAACCCCAAATACAATAGGAACCTTCCTCTAGTGGTTACAAACATCATAATTATAAAAATTTCATAACAATTGGTCAATATTTACTCAAGTTATCGCACGGAAACCAAATGTCCCCAGACGACGACGACAACGACGACGACGACAGCATCATACCATTATACGTCCGCAAATTTTTTGCGGTCGTATAAAAATGTAATAGACCAACTTTAATTTGGAACAGGCAATAAAAAAAGGTGGACTAAGCACAATTTCTGGCATAAATCTCCCATTTTATAAACTACCTTAAAGGGGGAATTATTGGGGGTGCCAATTTTAATTAATTTGAAGTTTAATTTCGGACATATAATATGTGCAGTCCGTCATCACTGGAAATTAGTTTTTTTCTCTCTATGATGATATCTGGGAGTAATGAAATGTTTTCATGCACATCTCAATATAATACATATCATTCATGTGAAGTTTCCATCAAGCAAAGTAGAAAGAATTTTGCTTACGTGGGAGGTATAATTTTCGTTTTACATTTTTCCTGACACATTCTTGTAACTTGCACTGAGCCCAAGGGGGTAACTTCCATTATAAAGGTAGGTACATATGTGTGGCCAGAAAGGGTCTACTTTTTGGGATGTCCAATATTTGAAAAGGGTGCAATTTTCAGATGTTGCATATATGATAAGGTGTACTTTTCACAAATGTCATACATCAATAGCAAAAGAATGACCAAGCATGCCACGTTTTGCCTCCTTGTGACCCTAATTGTACAAGCATGTGGTAACTTTTACCATTTAAACTTTGATTTTAATAGAATATCTATAAAATATGCCAAGTTTAAGCACATGTTATGTAATTTTAAATGCATTTCAAATATATGAATGGGTGTCTTTTTTATGCAGGTGTATATATGAATGGGGTGGGTACAAAATTTCTGGGCCGCACATCTGTACCCTAAAATACTTGAAATTACCCTCCATGACTAAGCCACAAAACAAGGACTCAGTACTAACCAAATACATAGAAGACAGATGGCCACCCTCCGAGAAAGTTAGAGTCTGCTAAGATACCACACACTGGCATGGCTATGACGGTTCCTAACTGTGCCCCAGCGTAGCTGAACCCCGCCAGCTTACTTCTCTCCCATAGGGGAGCCCAGTGGCCCCACATGGCATTCATGGCAGGAAAAGTTACACCCTGAAATAGAGATTGAGATTAAGTATTCATGTAGGTTGTACTTCACAGGATTCAATCTTGAACTGATCACTTGCAAAGTGCAGATTTGTTGTGTCTTAGTATTGTTTTTATTTGAATTGACTGATGTAGTTTTTGGCAATTTGAAACACAAATGCCCCATTGTTACTTGTTGCTACTTGCAAACTAAAAAGACCTGTCAACTTTCACACGAGTTGCATGAGACTCACACAAACTGGGCGAAAAATTTCTATTTTTTTTTGCCTTTGATCATGTGTTGATCTATCAATTTTTGGGCAAATCCCATGCCAACGACTAATCAAAACTTGACAAAGTCACAGCCCTGCTAGCATTACATCAGATTTTTTCAATAAAAGCATTGAGGTTGAAAATTGAAGCTTTTTTTGCAAGATGTAACAAAGATGAGACTTGAAGTACAAATATACAATGTATAGCCCTTATTGAAACCTCATTGGAATTTGGTTTCTGATTCTTTTATTTCCATTTCCAAGAGTAGTTTCCCTTTGTGAGTAGAACAAGGTTGAGCTAAGGTAAACATCAATTAATCCCTATCTGTTTTGGGCATAATTTTTCCTCCTCGATTCAAATAAACTTGTTTGGAGTGAAGTCTTAGATGTTAACATATGTTTGAGTTATTAAAAACTTTGACAGGTAGATTAAGAATGTTTTAACAAGTTGACGATTTAGAAAATTTTTACAGATTTTCACTGGCGAGGCCAACTCAAAAGTTGTGAACCTGTAGTGCATAATTAAAAGATTTCTCGGGTCTGCACGTAGGAAAATGGCTTCTAAAAAGGACTTTGTATACACATGAAGTTCATACCTCTCCAATCCCCTCAACCACTCTTAGAGCAATAAAGTACCCCAGTCCTGCTCGAGCTGCCAGGGGTGTCAGCAATGTCAAGACTGCAGTACATAGTACTCCAAAACCAAACATTTTCTTCCCTCCAAAAATCTCTGCAAGCTTCCCACCAAGAATCTGAGTGCAGATGTACCCATAGAAAAATGACCCCAGAATGAGGCCCTGTGTATTCTGGTCCCAGTTGAACTCTCCCTGTTAAAAAAAACATTTCTTCATTTTTGTAATACATGTACATGTATGCTATGATAGAAGTCTAAAAAAAAGACAAATCATTCAAACTTATATATCAAGCGTCATGAATCAATCCATTTCATTATGTTTTGAAATGTAAGTAAAACACACATACAAATAAAACCACAGTATTTGGAGATTAGCATATAAACATTATAAATCAGGTACACAATTAAATATTTGAAAAAATCATGTCATGATTTTATTGTCTTTTTTCTTCTTTTTGGTGAAATTTGCAAGAAAACGGTTTAAATTTCATGCCTTTTAAGTATTTATCTGTGTTATTACAGGCAGTCAATTCTTTTCTCAGAGTACCTAAGGATTTTTTTTTTTCATGTTGTCTTTTTTGCCTAAGTTGCACTTTCAGACTTTCACCATTTGAATGCCCATTGCAGACCTGTCAAGTGTCACACAACTCATGTGAGACTCACACATCTTAGTAAGTTGGCAATTTGGCTGCAAATTTCTTTGATCTTTTAATTTTTTCCTTTGATCTTTCAATTTTTTGTCAAATCTCACGCAAGCAGCTAATATAAAAACTTGACAGCCCTGTCATTGCCCCTTATAAGATTTTCTCTTCTGCAACGATGTGGCTCCCGCGGGGTTCAAAACGACCTGCGACCTGAGGGCTTTTTAAGGGCGACTTCTGACCTCCACTTCATAAAATCGACTTATGCCAAAAAAACCATCTGCGACCTCCGCCAAAATATGCCTTTTAAAAGCGACCTTGCGACCTGAGGGAGGTACCCTGCGGGAGCCCGAACAATTATTCTTTTTTAACTTCAGAAACAAACAAACAAAATTCATTACCTCTTTAGATGTAGAGTTTTTCCCAGCATCTGGACCAGCACACGCCTCTTCTTTAGACACGTTTTTCTCTGTACCTGTTCCATTGACCATGGCAACCAGGGCAACACTGAGATTTACCCTCAGGCAGTAGACATTCACAAACCCAAGGAAAGCCATAAAGGCTAAGAAATGGCGGGAACCCCATCCTGTTGAATATCAGAAAAACATTTAAGGAATAACACACAAAATAAGGTCAAGCTTTTAATACATTGGCTTGAAGCAAACATCAAATAAAAGAAAATCTGTCCGACAGAACAGAACAGAATTTATTTGGTCTAAAATCCAAAATACAGGATTGACCCGACAGAGTAAAAAATGACTGGATTTCTTCAAACAGGAAGTAGATGAGCTACAGACCTGAAATATATTGTATCCCACTTATCATGCTTATGGACCCCATCGGGATGCTGAGGCTTTACAATAAATATCAAGGGGCTGTGGTTTCGAGATGCTTGAATTTTTTTCACCACCTGCCACAGGATCTTACCCATTTAATAACTTAGATTTTCAACCCCATGAAATATGGCTGAAAATTGCCAATAGTATACATGGTATACATCCATTATTACCTGGAGGAGGTTTTAATCTTGCTCCCTCGCTTGAGCTGACTGGTGACTTTGAATAAATGATAGGTTCATCCTCTCTCGACATTGCTTGTAAAGGGTAGGAAAGTTTTCTGGATCATCTAGATTGTCTAATCTAAATCAAAGAAAAAAGATTGAAATAACATTTGTAAACAAAGGGGGGATAATATAGACCACATGACCTGACTAATGAAAATGGTGTCAATCACATGATCGAAAAATGGGTCCTGCTAAAAGACGCCCGGTTTCGCCTGGAAGGGCATTCGGAAAGGTAGAAAAAAAACCATAAAAAAACGTCAGGCAGAAATAAAATAAATAGATAAATTTTAAAAAATAAACCAAAGAAACATATAGTTTAGTTAACTTTTATTTATTTACAATTATTTTACAACGAAGACTTCTACGTCTCAATTATACTAAGCATAACTTTAAAATAAAATAAAAAAATAATAAAAAGATACTTTATTTTTCAAAACATAAAAACCATTTTCAGCAAATACAAACCAATCACAAATTAATAACATATATAAAAACAAATGGTTCTACGTGTTTACGTGAAAAAAGAAGAAAAAATGTGATCTGAAAATTACCATGCCGAGCTTTTGTGTCTACTTTTGTTTCATAGCCCTAACATAATAATGATTAAATAATTTGATTTATTGGAATGGCGTCTTGCGTTGGCCAATAAAAATTTCATGGTTCATTTTCATCAGACTGGATTTTCTCCTTAGTAAAGCTCGGCATGTTCATGTCTGTTTTTTTGTTTATTTTACATGACAAACAGTTTTTGAGACGGGGGGGGGGGGGGGGGTTTCATACATGTAACTTTCGCGCATACATGTAGTACAAAAATGGCGGGGGGGGGGGGGGGGCTTCAGTATTTAGTTTTTATTTTCTTTGATACAAGCGACACTTTGTTATTTAGGGTAACTAAGGTGCCACGTGCGTTACGTCATATTTGAATGACCTTTGGAGATAGAAAAAAAAATTTAGTCGGGGATTTTTTGTCGAACCATTCACATCTATATTTCATTCATATCACGTGTTATACTATTGGAATACATTGTCGTAACGCATGTAGAAAGCACCTGCTATAGGATATTTTGACATTTTTTGTCATTTAAAATGGATAAAATTTTATTGAACTAGGATTATTCTAGTGCATTAAAGTGGATTTTAGTGATTTCATTCAATTTTAAAATCAGAAAACACGTTTTTATAGGAAAATCGCCAGAAAAAAGTCAGGATTTTTTGCATTTTACGGGTAGGCAGGACATTTTTATTTTGAAAAAGTCAGAAATTGGAAGGAATTTTTTTAAAAGGGGACCTTTGGTCCAAACATTTGGCTAGGATTTGGGCCAATTTTGACAGTATTTTGGCACTTCTGGTTGATTTGACAAAAGTACAAAAAGGGGTCAATTTACGTCTTTTTAAATTTTTTAAATTTAGCAAAGGAACATTTTTTTTTCGAAAAAAAAGAGCGCCCGGCCTAATTCTTTGATAGGGACCAGTCGGGCACATGTCTACAGAGAGCGGGCACCAAAAGATTTGGCCCGGAAAACTTAAATTTTGGCTAACATGCCGAGCTTTTGTGTCTACTTTTGTTTCATAGCCCTAACATTATAATGATTAAATAATTTGATTTATTGGAATGGCGTCTTGCGTTGGCCAATAAAAATTTCATGGTTCATTTTCATCAGACTGGATTTTCTCCTTAGTAAAGCTCGGCATGTTCAACTGTATAGACCTCATTGAACCTCATTTTTAAAGAAGGAACAGAAAGCATAAAGAAACATTTACAAACAAAAGCTTTGAAAGCTTTGGAGATTGTCAAAGGTTTCTGGCTTAGGACAGGCAAACTATATTTCTTTTTTTTTTTTTGGGGGGGGGGGGGGGGGCTAATTAACCCCTCTATCAATAATGTCAACAGACAAAGCACACAATTAACACACAACAAGTCGATTAACGTGCAATTCCACTAGAGAGAACCCTAGACAAAAGACAACAAGAACAAACGAACGGAAGAGGAACTCTCTATAGAAACCCGTAAAACTTCGTATATATTAATACACCAGGTTTTAACTAACAAAGACAGAATACATGATAATTATTTGAAAAAAATGACATTAAAAGGTAATCAGGATAAACTGTACAGCAAAACTGAATAGAAATATTTACAAATGCACTATAAAATCTTTTTTCCCCAAGATTAAAAGCTATTTCATATTGCTAAAATTCTAAATGATTTTATGTGCCTTGAAAGATTAAAATTCATCGTGACAACACTTGAGTAAAAGTCGAGAGAACTTTACAAAACCGTCAGATCTGCTTACGAAAATTTCAGTGGAGCTACATTAGTGGACAAGAACAATGAACGAAAACAACTGGTGTTAATCTCTTAATTATCTATATATTTTTATAACAATTGGGTTACTTATCTTGAGGATGGTATTCTTGAAACACAAATTTCGTTCTATTTCCTTTTTTTCTGAACCGGCAGGTGCTTTTCTATGGAGATTGTGCCAAATATACTGTTCTTACCTCATTCTTTTCAATATTATTCAAATATTTCTGAAGCGAAAAAAAACTTACAAACTATTTTTTAATTTATGCACCAACACAAGACTTTTAAGTGCTTTATGCGCTCATCATTTCAGGAAATGGTTTATTTTTGCATACCTGACTTGTATTTTTCCGGACGCTTTTTATATACTGCCCCAAGCATTCTCTCATTGCCAGACATACTCGAACGCATCCGGACGTTTATTAGTAGAACCGATAATAAGGTCCAAGACACACAAGTGGAAAATGGCGGGAGAGTTTTTGCGTTTTCCTGTAAATAAATAAAAAATCTTTATATTAATATGCCTTGGCGCTCAACTTTCACACACACATAACAAAATTTAAATCAGCTGCATTCAGCTTATACAAATACATTTTTTTTTCGCTAAGTATAAATTAAATTACAAAACGTGTACAGGTATCATCTTATCAGTTACATGTAGGTAGGTCATCTGTAAGTTACAACTGATAAGACTTTAAACACAATGTGGCCCGGTGTTAGGTCGGTTCTTTTTGTACTGTTACTGACAGCGCCTTATGCATTGTCATTGGATACAGATGTGTTATTTGTTGAACCCGAAGGAATAAAAATCAGAGTAAAAGGTAATAGAAGAAAATGAGATGTGGAATAAGTGTACGCGACACAATCTACATTATAAACGTATATTTTAAATATCTACAATGGAAAACAGCCAGCAGCCTTCATTGTGACCAGCGGTCGCTGCTCGCTGTTTTTCAATTGGCCCCTGGATTGAAAATAAAATACATATGATTCAAGCCCAATCCCAAAGAGCATTGAAAGACCCTCTTCTTGACAAAAAACAATTAACAAAAATTCGACTAAATACAAACATAAGCTTTGATAAAGATTCCTGGCTTAGGACAGGCACATTAAAATGTGGCGGGGTTAAACTAGTTTTTTGGCGCCAAGCTTCCCCCTAATGATAATCAATAACAAAGCACAAACTAACACACAGTAAAAATCAAATCGATAGAAGTTCAATTCAACAAGAGAGTATCTGAGACAAAAGGACAAAAGGTAATTAACGGGACGTAAAGATACTCTCTTGAGAACACTCGAAGTTACTGACAGCTAGCTAAGAAGCATCCATCGACTGATGTAAAAAAATCAAGTATGTCGATTTTAAATCCGACACAACACGTCAAACACTTGATTTGATGATGCATCATCACACAAAACCGACACACTTGACCGCTGTAATGCTCAAAAATGACATAAGTATAAAAAGGCAATTAACATTTTAAAGTAAGTATCAAATTATCAATATTTTTACCAAAGAAGACTAAATTCAAAGATTTTACTAAAATATCCATTTCATAACCTTTATCTAATAAAGTTTTAAGCCAATTTTGCATTCCCAGGGGATTGTTTTTGAATTTATTTGCTCTATAAATGGCATGAATTACTTATCGAAAAATTCACGGTACCTATTCATGTCAGTAATGCAAGTGCTTCAAACATTGTTTTAAAGAAACACTGAGAAGTAGTTTTCACTGTAGAGGTAGAGGCACAAAAAACCTAATTATTTATAAACATGCCATGTATGAGTAACAAACAATAGCAAGACGACCGAAATATGATTCAAACCTATATATTTTAGACGTTCTTCGTCTAAAGTGCTTGGCTTGTTGCTAGTCAAAACTTATCTATTATTGTTATCGGAAGCATGCTCTATGCTTTTGTGGATCCCTCTCCAGTTTTGCAGCTTACGATTGTGGCCTTTGTAGCGGTCTCCAATTTCTTATCTAAATGTAAATCTCAGACAAAAGTGTCTTTAACATATATGGGGTATTGCTCTCCCAATTAACGGGACAACAACTATTTTTCATTCCTTTCTAAGGACTAACATCGTTTCTTGAGACCATCTTTGCAAATGGTGTCAAAAGAGTGCCGGAAAATCGGGTCATGAAATTTTCACCCCTGTGGAGAACCAAAAACCGTAGAGGGTATGAAACATTTAAGCCCGGCGCGTAACTGACCACTCTCACGGTTGCTTCATAACCCGTACATAACAATCCATCACGGATTGTCTTATTGGTAATTGTCTTTCTGCAGGTCTGCCACTAAACACTGGAGTCAACTTTGATGTTCAGAGCAGGGATAATGTGTTTGAAAGCTATGTAGATGGAAACGGTAATTATCACCTTTCATAACTAAATATTCCTTGTATATTTAGAAATGATAAAAGATATAAGGATCTGTTCAAAGGTACGTGAACTTACTCTTAATAGTTGAACATTCAAATCATGCTCTGTGGTAGAGCATGATTTGAATGTTCAACTGTTAATTTCTATTTATGTAGTCAGAGATTTAGAATATTTGTATAATAACACAGCATGCATGAAACAAAAGCATTTTTGGAGGTCTTCAATGAAAAACACAAAAGAGACTTCAATAAAGATGAACTGCCGTCGCTTGCAATGTTGCATTTATCTCCTTTTAACCTTGTATCACAGAGACCCTATATTGGCCCGGGAATATCATGTATATTGGGGTCTCTGATGTATCCGTAAATGTTTACATAAGAATTTTATATATCTATGCACGATTAATATTAGCCCATCATAGCAATAACTATACTTTAAAAGCAATTTGTTAAAGACATAGCATCGACAGGTCATGAACAATACACAAAGACCTAAAGCAATTATAAAGAGCATTTGACAAACCACAACAAGACAAACACATATATAAGGAATTAAAAGCAAGAAAGCAGCATAAAAGCCATGCATAATAGAAATAAATAAGTTACAAGCTTCTTCTACTGTCTTGTAGTATGGTGAAAATGAATACCAATTGTGATGAAATCCTTTATCTCATTCGAAATTTTATGTAACAATATCATGTATTTTGTTTTTTATTTGGCAATAGGTAACGGTGATGCTGAATATTATTCAAATATTATGAACCCAAACTAAAGGCTGGGCATGGAGACATAATCAGATATAGAGTGACGTCTTATGTCGACCATGGAATCGAAGCGGAGCAATCCGACTGGAAAACATGTGAGTGTGATCCTTTCGGGGGACACGAGTTCACCGTGATTTCATCGGCTTTGGTGATAGTTTTGTTAATTTTTTGTGATTTTTTTTGTAATTGTTGATAGCTTTTGTTTCTACTAAATTCTTGATTTCGACATTTATATGCCGCAATGGTACTTTATATGAGTGTTTTCCTTACGGGGAACCTACTGAAAGTTCACCGTGATTTCGTCGGCTTCGGTGATTGTATAGTGTCTTCGTGCTGTACGAATTTTTGTTGTTGTTGTCTTTTATGTTGACTTCATTTCTGTTTCCAACACTAGTATTTGAATGCCGCATTGGTACTTTAAATGTTTGACGAAATGTATATGAATTTTCGTTAGCATCTACTTAATTCGTCAACATAATTTACTGATACAGCTTGTTCTACATGTACTTCATTCTAAGTCAGTGTCACTACCCGATTACGAAATTGGTAGGGAAAAAAAAGAATTATCCGAGCAACAGAATTAACATTCTATTCCTACGATCAAATAATTACTGACAAAGTCAGAAAGGGCGCCGCGGCAAAATAAATATTTCACATATTTGAACAAAAAATTAATATGCAAATCATGAAATGCTACTCAACAACTGTCATGACTGTACAAGATGTCAGAACTGTGTTATTGATAGTTTTTGAGTTTTAGTGTTAACAAGAAATGTTGACGGACGGACAAAGTGATATAAAGGGCGTCAGCATCTTCGATGCAGGGCCCTAACAATATTGCGAGTATACAAATTACTTCCCATCTATTTGATCTTTATACTATAGTAGTTACGGTCTAAAACTTTTTGTTTGGTAAGCTACTGTACATTTCTTTACATTTATGATTTAGATGTTGTACACAACAACCGTCCAACTAGAAGCATCACACGAAATGTCGTGTTCAGGGATGACTTTAAAACTTTCAACAAGAACGACTATAAGATTTCTGTAACAGCTTGGGGAGGCGGAGTAAGTCAACTAGACAAAATCAAAGCATTTATGATGAGATTCGAAAACCAAATGAAAAAACTAGAATTAACAGTAAATCGTTGTTCATTTTCAAATTATATCATATGTAAACTAGAATACTGACAAAGTCAGAAAGATCCCCGCGGCAAAATATCTAAGTGCTTTTAAAATCATACGAACTTTGATTATAACCACTAAGGAAAGCTAAATGGAATGTGTATGAAACTTCAGAGCTGTATTGTTAATAGCATTTGACATGTTTGAGTTTTATTGTTCGAAATTTTCCAGTTCTCAAAATTTGTGATTTTCCATTAAAAATGAAGATTTTTTCAAATATGTTATACAGATTTGCTCGAAATTTTAGTATGCAAATCATGACATGCTACTTAGCAGCTATATTAAATTTAAGAACTGTATTGTTAATAGTTTTTGAGTTTTAGAGTCCACAAAATCAAATTCTCAAAATCTGTGATTTTCAAAATATTTCACGGATTTGCACAAAAATTCAATATGCAAATTAACGCATGCAACTTAGCAACTGAACAAATTTCAGAACTGTTTTGTTACTAGTTTTTGAGTTTGAGTGTTCACAAAGTCCAAATCTCAAAATCAGTGATTTTCGATTTTTTCCAAAAATATTTTACATTTTGGCGTGAAATTTTAACATGTAAATTATGGCATGCAACTTAGCAACTGTACGAAGTTTCAGAACTGTTTTGTTGCTAGTTTTTGAGTTTGAGTGTTCACAAAGTCCAAATCTAAAAAATCTGTGATTTTCGATTTTTTTTCAAAAATATTTCACATTTTGTCATAAAATTTCAATATGTAAATTATGACATGATAATTAGTAGCTGTACAAAATTTCAGAACTGTGGTGTTAATAGTTTTTGAGTTTTAGTGTCCACAAGAATTGTTGACGGACGGACAGACGGACAGACAAAGTGAAAACTACATGTATAGGGCGACTGCATCGAAGGGGCCCTAAATATATTTTGAGCCATATATAAGCTCATAAAGCAAAATTTCTATTTCAACATTCGGCAACCAACTTTAAAATTGAATAAAACTGCTACGGTACCCAAAGTTTGAGTACATAAAACAATTATATTGAGCTCCAGACAACATCAAAGGATCAAAAAACTGGTTATCATATTTCAAACGGCTATCGTAAGCTTTGTGAAAGGTTTTATTCTGTTTCTAGAATGGAGAATTCGAAGTCTATGTGCCAGAAGATGCCAATCTTTTCGCTAAAGATGGATATTTATTTCTTAAGCCTGTGAGTAATTCTTTATAATCATAATTTTTGATCAAGTAGAAAATAAACGAAAAATACAATTGGGTAGCCGAAGTAACAAAAAAAAATTAAATAAATAAACGAATAAACAAACAACCAAAAACCCCAAAAATCTCGTAAAAAAATGTTATAGCTAACAATCTAAGAAATTAGTACATTGTAATCGAAGGGCTACTACTTTAATTTTGGTATACCTGTGCCGTTGGCCTGCTCTGAACCAAACCCAGTTAGCATCAAGAAAATGACTAAAAACATACCCTGTGAAACCAGCGGACACTGTATACCATACCCTGTTATGACCATGTCAAATATGCTTTAAAATAATTAATAAATTTTACTGTATATATCGCCGTTAAGAGAAAATTCATAGATGAACATTTTCAACTCAAATAGATTAGGAACTAACACCTTATGTAGCATTCTTATGTTAGAATTTCGTGTCTATCGTGTTAAACCGATGCAACTCGTTAACATTAACGTATTTATGACCCAGTTGGTGACGGCTGGGCTGTCCTACACATTGAAGCCTAAAAAAATAGACCTTATATTGCGACAGATCTTTACCATTTGATGATATGGGAAGTAGCCCCTCCCCCACCGGGTGCATTGTACAACCAAGCATTCAAAAGTATCATACACCCTCACCACTCGAGTGAGATACATGTAACAACTTACTGGGAATGTCAGGAAAACATAGTTTAAAATTACTTCATGCTCGTTTGTATTTTCATTAGTTTTCCTATTATTCGATGATTTGCTCAGATGAAGTCACAGCCTTCGAAGAGATTTTAACATTTTGAAACATTGATTAAAAGTCTTTATTTAACATCTTGAACCTTAAGTTTATCTCTGATATTTTAGACCATGACTGTTGATCATAAAGATTTCGACTCCACCAAGCTATACCATGGAAGGATGAATTTAAACGGTAAATTATTTCATTAAAATCCAGATTGCTCCTCGGTTGCTGTTTTCACTCAAGAAATTTTACGGAAGACATCATGCACTTATAGACAAATATGGGATTTCGATCTCTCAGATGAGTGCAGATGTTGGTTTGTCATAGGGTGTTGTTTTGTCTTCCTTTACCGGATTTGACACGCTGAACTGACTATTGGCAACGCGACGGGTGTGCTATAGCAAGAAGGCACTGCTTACTCTTGTGGAGCACCTGGGTTCACTCTTGTTTCGACTGGAGTTCGCGTTGTTGATTGATATTCAGTTATTTTGTGTTTCCATGTTTTACATGCTGTCTGTTTTTGTCCCGTTCTTGTTGGTGTTTACTGGTTTTGTCTCTGCCCTTTCGGACTTTTGACATTCGGATACCCCATTGGTACCTCTGCTTCTCCCAAATTTTAAGAAGTACAGAGCGGGTACAATGTACCAATTAGGCATATGAATTTCAGAAGTCCGAAAAAATAAAGACAAAAAACTCAAACCCCCAAAAACATAATGATAAAAAAGGATGTTCAAGGAGGGTATGCGTATGAAAGAATTCTAATGCTAAAACGTTCAAATGGATATCTAACATATTTCCAAACAGAACGTTCGTCGCATCTCGTCATTTGAAATTGCGTTGAAGAATCGCCGAAGCTTTACCCCGAAAAATAGCCCAAAATGCGTGTCCTTTGTTTATTGTATATACATGTATGAGCTGCTTATCTACATGTATCTATCTGCCTTGAAGCACAGGGCTCAATCTGGAGCATCATCGCACTGTATGGCCTTTTTATGTCCCAACATAACATGTGAATGAGTGCATATATATTGACAACAGTACGTCCAGGGTTCGTTATACTCAGTTTGGTTGATTTCTTTTTGAAGGAAATGTGTTGTGTGTAGTTGTACAGGATATTTATCGTTCAATATATTCTACTTTAGTAGATGTAGTGCCTTACTTACATTTGTATATCTATTGATTCTATCTGTTTGATATGCCTTCAGAAATGTACCCTGGTCAGTGTACAGTATCACAGAACTACGGTTGTGATCGTTCAGCCGTGAACGGGAACATACTTAATCCAATCATGTCAGGCCGGGTAGAGACAAATGCAGCCATTAAATATGGAACCGTTACTGTTCGTGCAAGGATACCTAAAGGAGACTGGTTGTGGCCAGGTAATTGAACCTACAAGTAAAACTTTAAACAGACGTTAATAAGATGTGGAATAAGTGTACGCGACACAGCAAACTTAAACAAGTCCAACAAAGAAGACAGTCAGGAGCCTTTAATGTTAGAAGCGGTCGCTGCATGCCGTCTTGAATTGGCCCAAGTTAAAAAATACATTAGAATGATATAAAACGAAAAGTTAGCAGCGAAAGATCCATTATGGACAGTTAATACAAAGCGGACAAGGACAGTCACAAGCTTTCTTAAGCCGCAAATAATCGGCATTTGTGAACTAACATCAATTTTTTTCTTCAAAAGTTTAATCGATTAACATAGCTTTAGATAAGATTTTTTGTTCAAGGTATAGAAAAAAGCCACATTAAACGATTTATATAATCATCCGTTGTAGCGTACTAGTTGGTAAGTAGGCGCCGTATAACTGAAAACTTATCTGCCTTTCTGAAATTCTTCGCGTCTTCACTGAAAATCTTTTGCACATTCAAAACCTAATTTTTAGCCTTGTACATATAGTAAATGTTGGAAACGGTTTTAATTAGACAGTATCTTTTTAAGCTATCTGGATGTTACCTCGAGATTGGCACTACGGTGGATGGCCTCGTTCTGGTGAAATTGACATCATGGAGTCACGAGGTAACGTTTTAATTGTGCACATGTAATAAGTATTAATTTATTGAAATATTTTATATTTGGTTTTGATATACAAATGCTATTATCTGTAGCCAAGGACAATAGACAAATCGCAAGTTCATCCATTCCGGAAAATTCCGGATATAAGAATGTCCAAATTTCGACCGAGGTAAGATCTGACGTCAGAAGACGAGGAGCGTTTACCAATAAATTTCGACCGAGGTAAGATCTGACGTCAGAAGACGAGGAGCGTTTACCAATCTATTTCAAGAAAACATGAAAGAAAATTGAGTACAAAGTCGTGTTCTTCAATTAGTAAAGAATTATAGAAACCTACATTTCCTAGGGGTTGGAGAGAAAGGAACAGGTTTCCCTTTTTCATTCACCAGAGAGTAGGTACAACTTTTCCAGTAAAATGGCGGCTATTTTGGAACTCGCAATCTGGTTATTCAGTGACATGTATAATGTTAATTAAAACCGAATGTTCTATGATCTTCTATGTTTGTTATTGATTCCAGAAAATAAAAGATTATAAAACAACCTCTTGAGACGTTATATTTAAAGACCACGAAAAAAAAAATGAATGAACAAGTTGTTTTACAAAGTAAAGAATCAGATTGAACTTATTATTCCGGATCCTGTTCGATTACTTCAAACGTTGGATGTTATTAAGCATTTATCTGCAGGAAATACAAGAGCAGAGAGTGGCGGGAATGACCACGGTGTAGGTGAAGTCTCCTCTACTTTACACTGGGGACCATCATCTAGTCAAAACGCATATTACAGAACACATGGAGCAAGGCATGTATTGAAGTCTTTCCCAGGATTATTCAAATAGTGCTGAAAAAATGGTTATATTTCTCGAATAAATACATATCAGACGCAAATTCTAGATAAACTGTCTATATTTACTCCGACTTCTGTATAATGGTATAAAATAAATATACTACATATATATGTTGAAATGCTTACATAGGTACCTTACAGTGAGATCGTGCAAGTATTTTTCAATCCATCGTTATTTTCAAGCCAAGGAAATTCTCCTTGCTTTTCTATCAAAATGCTTTGTTCTTCTGTGCACTTTAAAAAATAAATCATCTAATCTGGTTATTTATCTACTGTAACATAACTTTTAAAATCTCTATAATGAAAACTCATCACATGAGGAAACGTATAAACTAGAATGGGACTCGTATCACATGAGGTAACGTATAAACTAGAATGGTACTCGCATCACATGAGGTACCGTATAAACTAGAATGGGACTCGCATCACATGAGGTAACGTATAAAGTAGAATGGGACTCTCATCACATGAGGTAACGTATAAAGTAGAATGGGACTCTCATCACACGAGGTAACGTTTAGTATAGAACGGGATTTTCGTCACGTAAATTGACGTATCGTATGCACTAGTTAGTTAGTTAGTTATTGCTTTACTCCCAAGCAGCGCGATTTCGGCTATATCCGGGAGATGAACATGAAATTTGTGATACAATGAACATGAAATGATGATGAAGTGGAGGAAATGGGGACACAAGGCCAATCGGGTAGGAGAGTTTTGACTGCCACTGGAAAAAGGAGTGATGGGTAGGGACGGGAAATATTGCCTCCTGCATGGGGATCCTACGGGTCCTACTCTTACCGAGACCTGCAGCAGGGTTCTTTAACGTGCGAGGAACGTGACATTTTTCCCAACACGGTGCACCACTATGGTTTGCGGTCAGGTTTTCCGCATTATCGCCTGACGACCCCGCATCTCTCGATGTCAGGGCTGCCCCATTCAACCACCTGGGGCACACATCCCAGTCGCTTTGTGGGCAAAGCGGCCTGACCCCGATGTCAGGTTTCTGAGCGCTTTTTAGTGGACTTTTACCGAAAAGCTTAGCGCTGCTGCGGGCCTATTCACCCCCCGGGCCCCGCACGGTATCGTATGCACTAGAATGGGACTCTCGTTACATGAGGTAACATACAAAGTAGTGAGTGAGTTGGTGTTTTACGCCCGTGCAACGCTATATAGGTTATTTACAGGCGATGAACATGAAAAGGGTGATAAAATGAACATGAAATGATGATGATAAATGAAATATGGGGGTGGGATGGGAAACAAAGGACCGGTAAATTTTGAAGAACCACAGAAAAAGGGGAGAGGTGGGTAGGGGCGGAAAATTTAGCCTATGTGGTGCACTACTTGGCGGTCCACAAAGGGGTCTTTTACGTGCATGAAGCGTGGCACTCTCCACACAGGTTGACCCACTATGGTCGGCGGTCAGGGTTTCCGTATTATAGACCTGACAACCCCCGCGGACGAGGGCCACCCTATTCAGCCACCTAGGGTACACACTTGGTCGCTCTGTGGGCTGAGCACTGACCCGACGTCAGAATCCCAAGACCCTTAGTCGCCTCTTACGACAAGCTAGGCTCTGCTGCGGGCCTATTCGCCACCCGGGCCCCGCACGGGACAACATACAAAGTAAAATGGGACTCTTATTACATGACGTAACGTATAAACTAGAATGGGACTATCATCACATGAGGTAACGTATAAACTAGAATGGGACTCTCATCACATGAGGTAACGTATAAACTAGAATGGGACTCTCATCACATGAGGTAACGTATAAACTAGAATGGGACTCGCATCACATGAGGTAAGGTAAACAGTAGAATGTGACTCTCATCACTTGGTAACGTATAAACTAGAATGGGACTCTCATCACATGAGGTAACGTATTAACTAGAATGGGACTCGCATCACATGAGGTAACGTATAAACTAGAATGGGACTCTCATCACATGAGGTAACGGTTAAACTAGAATGGGACTCGCATCACATGAGGTAACGTATAAAATAGAATGGGACTCGCATCACATGAGGTAACGTATAAACTAGAATGGGACTCTCATCACATGAGGTAACATATAAGGTAGGATGGGACTCTCATCACATGAGGTAACGTATAAACTAGAATGGGACTCTCATTACATGAGGTAACGTATAAACTAGAATGGGACTCCCATCACACGAGGTAAGGTATAAACTAGAATGGGACTCTCATCACATGAGGTAACGTATAAACTAGAATGGGACTCTCATTACATGAGTTAACGTACTAACTCAAATGGAAATCTCACCCCAAACTAGTCTGATAATTTAATCAAACAAGGTTACGTGTTAACTAGAATGAGATTGTATCAGATAAGGTAACATATAAACTAGAATGGAAATCTCATTACATGGAGTAACGTGCTGACTAGAATGGAAATCTCATCACATAAGGTAACGTAGAGACTGGTCTGGGAATTTTTTCATGAAAGAAGCAAAGGTGTACCAAAAGGGTAATCAGTAAAGACAAAGACAAAACCGGCAGATTAAAAATCGTCACAACAAAACAAACCACATAGCAACATAAAACACACAACACATAACAACAAAACCGCATTCAGCAACGCGAAGCGAACTCAAAGTCGAAACGAGAGTGAACTCAGGTGCTCCGGAAGAGTAAGCTGTTCCTGCTTCATATAAGGTAACGTATACAATGAATGGGAAAATCATTACATGTGGTACATGTTACAAAAATGAGAATCTCACCGGGTATAGTATGAACAAGAATTTGATTCTTATCACATTAGCTAACGCATAAACCTGAATGATATTTTCACTACACAAGGTAACGTATATACTGAAATGGGACTTTCATCACATGAGGTAACGTATAAACTAGAATGGGACTCTCATCACATGAGGTAATGTATAAACTAGAATGGGACTCTCATCACATGATGTAATGTATAAACTAGAAAGGGACTCTCATCACAGGAGGTAACGTAGTAACTAGAATTGGACTCTCATCACATGAGGTCACGTATAAACTAGAATGGGACTCTCATCACATGAGGTCACGTATAAACTAGAATGAGTTTTTCATCACATGAGGTCACGTATCAACCATTTTTTCCACATCAGATGTGGTAGCGTTAAAACTAGACGGACATTCTCATCCCGTAGATTAAATAAACAATGAAAGGTAAAACAAAAAACGTAGATAATATCAATATGCTTGAAAAGTATATCACATTTGGTAATGTAACGATGTAACGTAAAAGATAAAAATAATAAAATTTACGTGCTGTAACGTGTAAAATGATTTTGGTATCTTACAGTATTGTTAACTGTTATAATATCATACATAAATAGATGAATCCCTATGCCTGTTAATAAATGAACTTAATTCAAAATAAAACAACCCCAAAACTACTGAGCTGATTTCCTAATTTCAAAAGCATATATCAAGAATGGTAGGATTTAGAACAACTCTTACACGTATTCTTCCCTGGATCAAGACTTTGCATATTTATTTCTATGAAATACTTGGGAAGCAAGATGACAAGAATGTGTCATGGGTAGACAACCCACAAACCATTTCCAGTGCACAGCCACTCCAAAAAATAACTATCGATGTTAAAGGTAATACAGAAGAAAGACTGTACAAGGTTACATTCTTCATAAAATCAGGGTTCATACAGGTCCAAGGCAATAAATACTCAGACTTTTCACAACATGACTCCCACAACTGATGAAAATTCTACATAATATGGTACCACCATTAACTGGCAGTGTGGAAACAAGAGAAAAAGTGCCTGTACAAGCAGACAATGAAGAAACAAAAGAAAAAGTGCCTATACAAGTAAACGATACACATGCTGTGGGCCATGCAAAGACACAAGATACAAATGTAGGTCAAGACCAAATGCGTGACACTGATAGCAATAATAACGTACAAAAGGCTGACCTAATTAGACTGGAACAGGTTCTCTCAGAGTCCTTGACCAAGATTGAAAATTGTGTTTCGAACAATACCGATAAGATAATTAAATCTGTAGAGTCCAGACTGAATGATTCAAATTTGCCCAGTCAAAAATCAAAACTACAATCCGCTGGCGAAACCATACACAGCCTAGAACACAAAATAATGACACTAAAGAGTGAGAACAATCAACTTGAATTCGAACTTAGGTTAGAAAAAAGCAATCTCACACTTCAAAAGGAACAGTTCGACGGCATGATTGCTCTGGAGAAAAAGCTCCACCAAGAAACTCAAGAACAACTGAAAGTGGTTTCAAGAAATGCGAGAGAAGAAACTGAAAACTTAGGTAAACTAATCAGGAACAAGAATGAAGAAATTGATAAACTGAACTCTACAATAACTGAGCTCACATCCAAACTTAATATGGCAAGAGACGAGGTCTTGCAAGCCAAAGAACAAATGACTGCTTGCCCGATAAACACAACAACTACACCAGTCCAGAGACCGAGAGAACAAACAAAACCCACTGCACTTCTTATAGGAACGTCAAATGTTCAAGGTATCAAAGAGGATATTCTTTCAAATTTTGTGCAAGTTCGCAAAGTGATCAAGTACACCATCAGTGAAACTGCCAATTATATTGAGTCACTTGTGGATCCACCAAATGTTTTGATAATGCATTCTCTTACTAATGATCTTAAAGGGAAAGATCCACAAAGGTGTGTTAACGACATATTTGATGTTGCAGTGAACACATGCAAGAAATGGCCCCTAATCAAAATTGGAATTTCTTCCACAACTCCAAGATCTGACAGCATAAATAACTTAACAAATGGCCAAATTATAAATGCATTACTAAAGCAGAAATTCTCAGGTGTCGACAACATTTACATTATGGAGCACAACAACATGCTGATCAATAGTCATCCAAACAAAGACCTGCTTAATGAAGATGGATATCACCTCAATGATAAAGGCTTAGCTCACCTGGCCATCAATATCAAACGTGGGCTTCACACACTTCTAGAAATTCCACAGGCTGTCCGTAGACCACGAAGTGTATCTAAGAATAGACAACAAGGGTATCGTGGTAGAGGACGAGGTGCAATGCAGATGTAAGAAGCAGAGGTACCAATGGGGTAAACCTAATTTTTACTCAGTGTTTTGTCAATTAATACAAATCATTATTTGATATTTTGTAAAAAAAAGAAAATAATTACTAACTATCTTTATTATTAGTGTATAGATTAAAACACTATTGTCATACATTATACCTGTTATAAAATTATAACTTAACTAGCTTTACACAAAATTATAAAAGACTAAAGAGCCATATAAAAGGTTCTCCAATTGTAAGCTGTCTAGCAAAGGAAGTACAAAAAACACCTTATATAACTCTAGGCAAAAAAAAATTATAATATATATATATTTTTTTAATTGTTTACTTTACTTTAAATTTTGTTTTGGAATATTTCTCATTGATTTTTTATTTTTGTTCAACGGTAAAAGAATACCGATAATAATAAACTTGATAATATGCCAATTTCAATAAGCTCAAGGTCATCTTTAAAGATGTGCTTTTGGAACATAGGGGGCTTAAAATCAAAACAGTATGATAAAACTAAGGATCCTCTATTTCTAAATGAAATCAAACAATACGATCTAGTGTTCCTGGCAGAAACTCACATTGGTGACAGCACCAACATTCAAAATATAGGTCCTTTCAGTACACATTTCATATGCAGAAAAGCATCAAAAAGAAACAATCGCCATTTTGGTGGACTTGCAATTTTATGCAAGCCACATATCAAAAACAGTATTCAAATTCTAAATAACTCAAACCCAGATTATCAATGGGTAAGATTGAAAAAAGATTATTTTAGTTTTGAAAAGGATTTATTTTTATGTATAATTTACTATCCACCAAGCGGATCTTCATATACTCAGGGGCTTGACAAAGACATACTTGAATGTGTTGAACTTGACATTAATAAATATAAAAAAGAAGGGAGCATCATGCTTTGCGGGGATTTCAATTCACGAACTGGAGAAGATAATGATTTTATTGCTCAAGATGAAGGTCATTTTTTACCTCTTTTCAATAATTATCCAGTTGACAAAAAAATTCTCCCTAGAAAGAATCCAGATTCCATTATAGATAAAAGAGGAAGGGAACTAATAGATCTATGCATTGGTAATCAAATAAGAATTCTGAATGGTCGAGCCCTTGGGGATATGTTTGGTCATTTTACTTGTTATACACCTAATGGTGCCAGTGTTGTTGATTATGCCATGGTCTCGGAGGATATCCTTAATACTATTTTGTACTTTAAAGTTTCAGAGTTTATATCTACTTTATCTGACACACACTGCAAGATTGAATGGACCATGTCTGCCAAGTTTAATTCTGTTCAATCTGTGGATAAGTATACTTCCACACATTCTACTATACCAAATTTCATCTGGTCAGATGACTCTGAAAGTGAATTTCAACTTGCATTGTGCTCAGAAGAAGTACAAGAAAAAATACATAATTTTACTACTAAATATAATGGTTCTGCAGAAATGCAGGTGGATGAGGCAGCAGGGGAGTTAAATGACATTGTACTTGTAGCAGCTAAAAAGTCCCTAAAAAGAAAAAAATCTAATAAAAAACAAATGCATAAACACAAAAAGTGGTTTGATGCAGATTTGAAAAAGGCCAGATCAAATTTGATCAACTATAGCAAAATTTACTCTAAATTTCCAAAGGATAATAGTGTAAAAAATCATTATTACAAATTATATAGGGAGTATAGAAAGCTGAGAAAATTTAAGTATAGACAATATAGACAATCTATTTTAACTCAGTTGGAATCATTACACGAGAATGAACCAAAAATGTACTGGAATTTAGTAAACGAATTACGGGGCTTGCATGATACAGACAATAACAACTCCCCTGTTGAACCAGCCACATGGGTCTCACATTTTGATAAATTGAATACTATAAAAGACAAGTTTAAACAGCGCTTATGTGATCTTGAAATCCTACTTGAAACCATGGAAAAACAAAAAATATTCAATGAACTAGATCTACCAATTAGTACTCAAGAAATTTCCAAGGCAATCTCAAAATTGAAATCAAATAAAGCTCCTGGGCTAGACAATGTCTCTAATAACATGATAAAAAGTGGTCAAACTCAATTACTTCCCTGCCTACAAAAAATTTTCAATACTTGTTTAAATTCTGGTAAATACCCTATTCAATGGACTGAGGGATACATAGTTCCAATTTACAAATCAAATGATATCACAGATCCAAATAACTATAGGGGCATAACCGTCACTGGAGCTTTTGGAAAACTTTTTAATAGTATTCTGAATGCTAGACTGGATTCATTTCTAACCAATCACAAAATAATTCATGAGTGTCAAGTGGGATTTACAAGAAGTGCCAGAACAACTGATCACATGTTTATATTAAAATGTTTAATTGACAAATATTGTAACACAAAAGATGGAAGACTGTATGCCTGCTTTGTTGACTTCCAAAAAGCTTTTGATACAGTAATTCATGCTGGTCTAAAAATCAAGCTTCTAGACATTGGAGTCGGTACACTGTTCTATAACATTATAAAAAGAATGTATGAGCTAAGCAGATCCTGCATTAGATTAGACAATAGTATTACTGATTTTTTCCCAACACTTCTTGGAGTTAAACAAGGGGACAATTTAAGCCCTAATCTTTTCAAAATCTTTATTAATGATCTACCTATTTTATTAGAAAAATCACAGGATCCTGTTTTTCTTAACAACAAACCATTACATTGTCTAATGTATGCAGATGACATAGTACTTTTATCCTCGTCACCAAAAGGTTTGCAATCGAAACTTGATATCTTAGAAAACTATTGTAATAATTGGTGCCTAATGATAAATCCAAAAAAAACAAAGGTTCTGGTTTTCAACAAAGCGGGCAGACACATCAATGATAAGTTTTCATACCAAAATTATGAAATTGAATGTGTTCAACAATACAAATATTTAGGTGTTACTTTCAGTGCATCAGGCACACTTTCCTTTGCTCAGAGAGAACTTTACAACAAAGCACTAAAAGCTTACTTTAAACTACAAAAAGATTTCTTATCAAACAATCCTAAGATTAAGACTTCTCTACACGTATTTGATCATACTATTACACCTATCCTATTATATGGTTGCGAGATATGGGGTTTCTTTAACTGCTTCTCCACTAAAGTCAAGAACAATACTAATTTATCTTTCGATAGAATATTTTCAGATATCTTGTGTGAGAAATTACATATTAAATTTTGTAAGAGAATTCTTGCTGTTCACAAAAAGGCAACCAACCTAGCTGTTCTGTCAGAACTAGGTCGATTTCCAATGCACTTCAATATTATCAAATCAATGGTCAACTATCGTGAGAGATTAGAAAATCTCAAGAACTTCAGTATCCTGAAGGATGCATATATCGACTCTAGAAAATTATATGAAAGCAAGAAACCTTCATGGTATGGGTCAGTTCAGCTAATTATACAAAAAATACCTGAGTTGAACAATAACACAACAAATAACAACAAGCTAAGTAAGAAAAGAATTTTCTCAATACTAAAAGAATACTATACTGAAATGTGGAGAAGTACAACTATAAATAATTCAGATGGAAAGCTCCGTACTTATTTTACTTTTAAAACAAACTTTGGATATGAAAAATATTTAGATTTAATAACGAACTCTGAGCAAAGGAGTGTGTTATGCAGATTCAGAATCTCTGCCCATAGACTTCAAATAGAGAGAGGTAGATATCAGGGTATTCCTCCAGACCAAAGAATTTGTGCACAGTGCAGTTCGGGAGAAGTTGAGAACGAAATTCATTTTATATTCACATGTCCTAAATTTACAAAAGAAAGAGAAAATCTCGAAAAAATAGTATCTGAACAATGCTACAATTACACTAATTTAGATAACACTCAAAAATTTATATGGCTATTTGTATGTGAAAATCCCATTGTTCTAAAAACACTATGTGAATTTATATCTAAGCATGAATAAGTTTGATGCATACATGTAAATTATGTATGTATATATATTCCTTCATATTTCTACATTCACTTTTAGTTGTTTGTCTACATTGGGCACGAGGAGGAATGCAGTATCAAGTAATCTTGTACGCATTACCTTGAGCACCGTCCCTTGGTGCCCCTTGTAGTCTCACAACATCCAATAGTCATTATTTAAAATCTTTAAAAAAAAATGTGTTTTTTTTTTTTTTTTTTGTTTTTTTTTTTCTATCGTTTTTGTTGGTCTACATTGGGCACGAGGTGGAATGCAGTATCAAGTAATCTTGTACGCATTACCTTAAGCACCGTCCCTTGGTGCCCTTTGTATTCCTACAATATACAAAAGAAAGAGAAAACTCATATCTTTGCAGAGGTCTTGTCTGTCTACATTGGGCACGAGGAGGTATGCAGCGCAATTTAAATTGCACGCATATCCTGAAGCACCGTCCCTTGGTGCCCACTGTGGTCAGAAAAAGACTTTCTGCACTGATCTATTAAGTGCTGAACTTACTAGTTAATACTGTTTATTTAAATCATGCAAATATACATCCTCAACCGCAACAAGGTTAATGATTGAAACACTCCTGATCTGCACTAGCTGCCAATTCAGTCATTTTTTTTTTATGTTCTTCACAAATGTCTGTGTTGAGTCTTATTGTTTTTTTGTGTATTTTCTTTATATAGACAATGGCTATTAATGTAAAATGGCCACTATATTTGTATCAATGTAGATCTGTCACTTAATCATACTTGTTTATTGTAAATGCCCCCTGTGGGACCAAATTGGCTAATAAAGAATTGTATTGTATTGTATTGTATCAAGCGAGTATTATTGATATTTAACTTTGTAATTTCAGAACAACTGTAGATGGACATGAAATTTTCCATGTGAATACACCAGGTCAAGGTTACTGGGGCTGGGCAGGGTTCGGAGGTCACAACATATGGAGTGGCGGAGGGAAGGATGCTCCATTCGATCAGCCGGTAAGATTTTAATCCTACAATTTACACCGTGTTTAGAAAAACACGAGATCATCTTATATAGTAATAAAGAGGCAAAAAAGAAGAAATAGCTTTCTTATAATAGGTTCAGGCCTGAAATGATAATCAGATTCGGTTTGAGTTTTCTACGATGAAATTAAACAATTAAAACAAGGGGATATCATTATGCATGTCACCAGCTCATTACTTTCTATACACTGTAGTTTACGTATCACAACTGATTAATTATTCCACAGTTTACTGGACACACATCGATTTCATTGGCAGTGCTTCAGGTCTGACTCAAAAATTTCCTTACACAGAGTTTTGCTGCTCCTCGATAGCTCTCTTGAAATTTACGGAAGAGATCATGCGCTAATAAACAAATATTGTATTTCGATCTTTAAGCGTGCACATGCTTGTGTTGTTATAGGGTTTTGTTTGCCTTCCTTAAACGAGTTTGCTAAAGCAAGCAGGAACTGTTTACTCTTCCAGATCACATGACTTAACTCTCGTTATGTCACGAGTTTGCATTGTTGATTGATATTCAGTTGTTGTTTGTATTTCTGTGTTTTATGATGATTTTGTCCGGCCTATTATCGTTGGCATTTACTGGTTTTGTCTCCTTTCGGACTTTAGAAATTCGGATACCCCATAATACCTCCTTCTGTCAACAAAATCTAATATTTTTTTTGTGCCAGCATATCTTACAAGGACAATGTCGTCATGATATTTTTATTTGGTTTTTTACTCCCATTACTTTCATTATAAATTGCTTTGTATTTTATATGTGTAACTTTTAAAACCTACATGTAAACAAAATGGCGGTTACTTTTGCTTTTTATGCTGCAGAAAATATAATTGTGTATATCATTTTTCTAGTTCCAGTTGATTTTGAATGTAGCGGTTGGTGGACACTTCTTTCCTTCATCGTACCATTACAACAACCCCCGGCCCTGGAGCGATGGTGCTCACCAGATGAAACAGTTCTGGGAGCGCCGCGGGGAGTGGTTATCAACCTGGCACGGGGACGATGTGGCTATGCAAATAGATTATGTGGAAATGGTCCAGTTGTAATAAAAGTTAAATTCATTGATATAATCACCAATGACGTTCTGTAATCTTTTTTTAAATCAAAAATATGCGTGATCGAATTCTAATGGGAAGGTTAATCTTTTAATTTTTGACTATTGTATTGTTTCGAAGCATTACAGCGATCAAATATGTCGGTTTTATGTGATAATATAATACTAAATCATTAGTTGTTTGAAGTGTTATGTTGGATTTAGAATCGATATGTTTGATTATTTTACATCAGTCGATAAATGCTTCTTAGCTAGCTGTCAGTAACTGCGAGTGTTCTCAAGGGAGTTCCTATACGTTTCGTTGTTCTCGTATAGTGAGTGAGTGAGTGAGTTGGTGTTTTACGCCCGTGCAACGCTATATAGGTTATTTACAGGCGATGAACATGAAAAGGGTGATAAAATGAACATGAAACGATGATGATAAATGAAATATGGGGGTGGGATGGGAAACAAAGGACCGGTAAATTTTGAAGAACCACAGGAAAAGGGGAGAAGTGGGTAGGGGCGGAAAATTTAGCCTATGTGGTGCACTACTGGGCGGTCCACAAAGGGGTCTTTTACGTGCATGAAGCGTGGCACTCTCCACACACGTTGGCCCACTATGGTCGGCGGTCAGGGTTTCCGTATTATAGACCTGACAACCCCCGCGGACGAGGGCCACCCTATTCAGCCACCTAGGGTACACACTTGGTCGCTCTGTGGGCTGAGCACTGACCCGACGTCAGAATCCCAAGACCCTTAGTCGCCTCTTACGACAAGCTAGGCTCTGCTGCGGGCCTATTCGCCACCCGGGCCCCGCACGGGACTTCTCGTATAGTACTCTTGTCTCAGGTTTTCTATTGGTGAATTGAACTTTTATCGATTTTACTTTTAAAGTGTGTTATTTTGTGTGCTTTGTACAAGATAAACAGGGGGAAGGTTGGGCCCCCAAAAAACTAGTTTAACCCCGCCACATTTTATATTTGCCTGTCCTAAGCCAGGAATCCTTGTCAAAGCTTTTCTTTGTCCTTGTCTATGTATTGTATTTTAGGTCTTGGGCCAATGCAAGACAGCGAGCAGTGACCTCTGGTCATGTTGGAGACTGCTGGCTGTTTTCCATTGTGATTTTTTTAATGGTTGTTTCTTTAATGTTGGTCGTGTCGCGTACACTTATTCCACATCTCTTTATCGTCTATTTTAACATGATGTAAAATAAAATTATAAAAGACATATCAAAGGGTCATTTGGATCTCAAAGACTTTAAAGTACTATTCCACATAAGGATCAGGCAGGGGGTGGCACATCGATAATTTACAATTTCAGATTTTGGGGTATAGATGCATTCATTTTACCATAAAAACAATTGCAATGCAGTTTTTACATCTTAATATGTATTTGGTGATTAGATATTTTTTGACTGGTTGTATAGGAAAAGAATAAGGCGGGAAATTTTCCCGTACTTTTCACTATACAATGTAGCTAAATTTTGACTGGTAATATCTCCTAAACCCAAGATAGACTGAAAATTTAGTGGTCAAAACAAAGTTTACTAGTGTTGCTTTACCTCATTCTGTTGAAATTTTTTTGTGTATTTATTATCAATGTGCCACCCTATTAATTGTATCTGCCTGATTCTTAGAAAAAGTAGTACTTAAATGACTGAAGACTACGACACTTAAAAAAATGATAAAACAGTCTATAGCTAAAACTGCAATTTGAACGCTATCTCTCGACTCTTAAAGCCCATAAAAATGAAAACAAAAGGAATTACACTGACGACAGTACCCATCCTAAAAACACATTAACTGCAACCAGGAACAAAAACTCTCCGAAATTCATTAGTTAGTTATTTGGTTATTGCTTTACTCCCAATCAGCGCGATTTCGGCTATATTCAAGAGATGATCATGAAAAGGGTTAAACAATGAACATAATTGGATGATGAAGTGGAGGAAAGGATGAAACAAAGCAAATCGGGGAAGACGTTTTGACTGCCACTGGGAAATCAGCTGAGGAAAGCGGCCTGACCCGATGTCGGGTATCAGTGCGCTATCATTGGTCTTTCATCTGCATTTGATTCGACAAATTTGATAGGAGTAATGATACTTTATCGACTCTTACCGAGACCTGCAGCAGGGTTCTTTAACGTGCGAGGAACGTGACATTTTTCCCCAACACGGTGCACCACTATGGTTTGCAGTCAGGTTTTCCGCATTATCGCCTGAGGACCCCGCATTTTTCGATGTCAGGGCTGCCCCATTCAACCACCTGGAGCACACATCCCAGTCGCTTAGTGGGCAAAGCGGCCTGACCCGATATCAGGTTTCTGAGCGCTCTTTAGTGGACTTTTACCGACAAGCTTAGCGCTACTGCTGGTGTATTCGCCACCCGGAACCCGCACGGGTTTATTTATGGCAGACTACTTGTTTTAATACTTTAAAGGTGATTTTGGGCCCAACCAATTAATAGGCGATGAAGACCGTGATTTAATTATACCGATAATAATGATAGACCCCCTTCTTAAACAATGAACAGAATACATCAAAAAGACAGGTACAAACGAAAGCTTTGTCGAAGATTCCTGGCTTAGGACAGGCACATATAATATGTTGCGGAGTTAAACTAGTTTTTTGGGCCCAACCTTCCCCCTATTAATTTACCTAGACAAAGAACAAAAGTTAACACACAGTAAAAATCAAATCGATCAAAGTCCAATTCCACTAGAGAAAACCTAAGACAAAACACAACAAGAACAAACAAAAGGACGGTGAAGAAACTCTCTATAGAACACTCGCTGTTACTGACAGCTAGCTGAGAATCATCAATCGACTGATGTGAAAAAATCAAACATATCGATTTTAAATCCGACACAACACTTCAAACAATAATGATTAAGCGAAGTGTCATCACACAAAATCGACATGCTTGATCGCTATAATGCTTAAAAATGACAATAGTAAAACCGTTTACGGAAGTTTTAAAAGTAAGTATCAAGTTATCATTATTTCTGCAAAAACACTAAATTCAAAGATTTAACCAAAATATTCAATTCATATGATATCCTTTCCGTAATAAATTTTGAAGCCAATTTTTCATTTCTAATGGATTGCTTTTAAACTTGTGAGCTTTATAAAATAAAAAGCTTCGCCGAGCGCAGCATCATACGACCGCAACATGTTGAACCCTGTACGTTTTAGGGCCAATATGGATAGTCAATTGCTCTGGACATATGCAGCCCAAGGTGGACTGACAAAGGTTTTTGACACATGCAGCTTTTGGTGGACTTTCTTAATTCACATTTTAAATGGAATTATTTTTTTCCAAAGGAGATCAAAATCAGACCACAAATAGAAAAGTTTCGATTTTGGTCCCTTTTGGCCCCTAATTACATAATAAGGGGGGAAAGATGGGGGTAGCAAAAATTAATTCTCAATTTTGCATCCGCTATTTGACAGGAACAAACAGGCAATTTTTTTTTCAAAATCGGACCACTAATAAAAATGTTTCGATTTTGGCCCCTTTTGTGGCTGTAACCCCTTTATGGGGTCATCTGACAACTTCGACCCTATGGAGACTTTTGTAGAGCTAAATGAGCTGAACAATTAAGCAAGCAACAGCTTTTTGCTATCTGCAATAGTTTTCATACTTAAATAGTTAAATTCAAAATTGATGAAAACACCAGGTTTCTTTCCTTGTAATGCACATGGTCGATATCCTTGGTGCTGGATTTGGCTTCCTTGTTCGAACGTTTTGGTTTTGAGTACTTTTCGTTTTCAACTGTTTGGGATTTTGACCTTCCAATGTTTTGGTTTAAATGCTACTGATGAGAGGTTACTCCTTGAAATATCGATATATAGCATACCCAAATTAACCGTTTATACCCGCGTTTTGGTATTTGTAATAGGGCAACCACATGAAAAAATGCTATTTTTCTCCTTTAAGGGGCCGTAACCCCTATAAGGGGTCATCTGACAACTTCGACCAAAATGGAGACTTTTGTAGAACTAAAAGTTGCAATTTGGCCCCTTTCGGCCCTTAATTTCTAAACGAATAAAGGGGGGACTCCCAAAATCAATCCCATCCATCCTGTAATGGTAAGAAATATCATTGTCAAATTTCATTGGATTTGGATAACTAGAACTAAAGTTATCGTGTATACACTAAAGTTAACAGACGACGACGACGACAACGACGACGACAACGACAGCTTCATACCATTATACGTCCGCAAATTTTTTGCGGTCATATAAAAAACATTACCATAAAATTTCACTATCAGAAAACGACGTGTACAATTAAATTTTTCAATGAGAGATCGATACTTGTGGAAGAATTTAGAATTTTTTTTTTACTAATTTGTGGTATCGATAACCTTGTTTTAATGATTTTTAGTCCCCTACCGGCGAAAGCCGAAGGGGACTATAGGTTTGCGCTCTGTCCGGCTGTCACGCCTCAGTTTTCAGCACTTTTTTTCTAAACGCTTATAGACAATTATTGAACTGATTTTTGGTATGTGAGTTTACCTTGATGAGTTACAGATCAAGTTTAAGTTTCCTGCCGGTCCACAATTTTTTATGGGAGTTATGG
Organism: Arcuatula senhousia; assembly: GCA_963971305.1. Taxonomy (NCBI): domain Eukaryota; kingdom Metazoa; phylum Mollusca; class Bivalvia; order Mytilida; family Mytilidae; genus Arcuatula; species Arcuatula senhousia. The sequence continues at coordinate 57,681,215 of OZ020310.1, forward strand.
CCCTTTGAACTTTGAGAATTCACTAAAATATCAGTTTCCCGCACTTTTTTTCTTAACGCTGATAGATGAACTGATTTTTGGTATGTGAGTTTACCTTGATAAGTTACAGATCAAGTGTGAGTTTGGTGCTAGTCCACAATTTTTATACCCCGCCACACGAAGTGGCAGGGTATTATGTTATACCCTCAGTTTTTTTCGGTGTCTGTCCGTCCGTCCGTCTGTCCGTCTGTCCGTCCCCCGAAGGTTTCCGACCAATAACTTGAAAATGCGTCAAAGGATTTGAATGATATTTTGCACAGCTGTTTAGTACAATAAAATACAGGTCAATTTCGATTTCCAGCATGATCCAAAAAATAGTTTTCGAGATAGGCCACTTTGAAAAATCAAATTTCATGAAATTTTGAGTTTCCGACCAATAACTTGAAAACGCGTCAAAGGATTTGAATGATATTTTGCACAGCTGTTTAATACAATAAAATACAGGTCAAGTTTGATTTCCAGCATGATCCAATAAATAGTTTTTGAGATAGGCCACTTTGAAAAATCAAATTTCAAGAATTTTTGAGTTTCCGACCAATAACTTGAAAACGCTTCATGGGATTCAAATGATATTTTGTACAGCTATTGAGTACAATAAAATACAGGTCAAGTTCAATTTCCAGCTTGATATGAAAAATAGTTTTCGAGAAAGGCCACTTTGAAATCTAATTTTATGAACTTTTGATATTATAACGTGGCGGGGTATCATTTAATGTCCCATTACATGCCCTATTTTTTATGGGAGTTATGGCCCTTAGAACTTTGAAAATTCACTAAAATTTCAGTTTTCCGCACTTTTTTTATAAACGCTTATAGATAATGAACTGATTTTTGATATGTGAGTTAACCTTGATGAGTTACAGATCAAGTGTGAGTTTTGTGGCGGTTCACAAATTTTTATGGGAGTTATGGCCCTTTGAGCTTTGAAAATTTCAGTTTTCCGCACTTTTTTTCTAAACGCTTATAGATAATGAACTGATTTTTGGTATGTGAGTTAACCTTGATAAGTTACAGATGAAGTTTGAGTTTCGTGGTGGTCCACAAATTTTAATGGGAGTTATGGCCCTTTGAACTTTGAAAATTCACTAAAATTTCAGTTTTCCGCACTTTTTTTCTAAACGCTTATAGATAATGAACTGATTTTTGGTATGTGAGTTAACCTTGATGAGTTACAGATCAAGTTTGAGTTTCGTGCCTGTCCACAATCTTTTATGGGAGTTATGGCCCTTTGAAGTTTGCAAATCCATTTCAATTTTCTTTTCTACACTTTTTTATTGTTCCTTGTAGATAATAAACTGATTAAGTTTAGGTAATATTTGTTTGATAAATTGTTACCAGTGACTGAAATATGAGGCCGGTAGGGGACTACGTATTGTTTTGCAATACTCTCAGAATGCTTGTTCAGTAATAAAACGATTTTTATTATTAAAATAAGAAACACCACTGCAGATCCGAGCATATCTTACTAACTGTGAATTGTAAACTCTGCATGACGGCGCTAGTGGAACATCTCCTTCAAGAAAAGGGAAATTTATAATAGGAAAGGAAGAGTCGTCACGTTGATCATATACTTTGGTTTGTAATTTTCCGTCAATAATACATGTACTTGAATCTAAATCTAAAAAAAAGACATCTATCACCGGTGACGTTAGATTTGTTCAAGGTTAATTCAGAAGGATAGATATCTGTAATAAAATTAGAAAATGAAGAATTGTTGAGTGCAAAAATGTCGTCTAAATATCTAAAAGTATAGAAAGTTTCGATTAGAAGCATTATCCAAAAACCATAAACTGATTTTAAACAAATCTCAATAAAGCTCATGCCCATATCTACGCCAGTAGAAAGTATATAGTGTTCGGGTCCCTTTGTCCGTGCTAAATGTTGAGAAATGGGGCATTATTTTTTTTGAACGTCAAATTCTTGTTTAACAATTGTTCGGTCTACTACAATCAAAGTTCTTGAAAGGAAATCATTCGTCCATTTAAATTTGACATTGCAGCCCCTTTTGATCCCTCTTTAATTAAAAAAAAAATCAGAAAAAAAACTGCATAGATTTACAGGAACTTAAATAAATGAATTTAGACTGGTAATGAAATACGTAAGGTAGTTGTAATTGGGAGGGGTCATAAAATTTGACATAAGATTTTTTTTTTAATTTTCACGGTAAACAAACATCAGTATTGCGAGCATCAGAAATAAACAAAAAAAAAACAATAGGTTACGATGCTTTTTTTTGAAATAATCGGGTTTCAATCTTTGACATCCCGTGTGGGACCCGGGAGGTGAATAGGCCCACAGTAGCACTAAGCTTGTCGGTATAAGTCCACTTAGAAACCTGACTTTGGAGTCCTAGCCGCTTAGCTCATAAAGCGACTGGGATGTATGCCCCATGTGGTTTAATGGAGCAGCCCTGTCATAATGAATGCCGGGGTCGTCCGGCTATATAGCTGAAAGCCTGACTGCTATCCATAGTGGTCCAACGTGTGTGGAGAGCCACGCTTCATGCACATAAAAGATCCCTTTGTGGACCGCCAAGTAGTGCAACACATAGGCTAAAGCTACCGCCTCTACCCACCCCTCCCCCTTTTTTCCTGTGGTTCTTCAAAATTTGTTGTTTCCTTTGTTTCTTACCCCAACCCCATAATACACATCATTATTTTCATGTTCATTTTATCATACTTTTCATGTTCATCGCCTTAAAAACCTATAGTGTTGCGAGGGCGAAAAACACTAACTCACTCTCACTCAATCTTTGACAAATTTGAATATACCGGTATTATACAGGAAAACCCCTCAAAATGTTTACATTTTGTAAATCTTACATTTTGGAAGATACAATACTAGGATATACTATAAAACATGTGGTCACGGCTCTTCTTTTTTTGGGGGAGATATTTGAGGAAAACTTAGTTTTCTAATACTTTTCTTTATACAAATTATTGATACATTTTCCCGCCAATTATATCTCTCCTGAAAGGAGATTTCTAAAGCTTTAATTTCTATGTGCTTACCTAATCAGTAATACCATAAACTTGTCTTATAAGTAAAGAATTCCTTCAAACGTGAACAAAAGGACAGAATCTCACAATTTTTAACATAAAGTGTAACCAAACAATTTTCGTGATAAATTTTGCAATATCAAAACGATGCAACGTTATTACCAGAAGATTCGGTTATAACATTGAATTTATTGTAATATTACAATTTGAAATTTAGAAATTTGCGTCTACATGTAGTACTGTTGATTTTATCAGCAAAGTGAATCGATATTCACGAAGGATGTGAGTGAGTTGGTGTTTTACGCCCTTGCAATGCTATATAGGTTATTTTCAGGCAATGAACATGAAGGATGATAAAATGAACATGAAATGATGATGATAAATAAAATATGGGGTAAGTGGGAAACGAAGGAACGGTAAATACAGAAAAAGGGGAGAGGTGGGTAGAGGCTGAAAATTTGGCCTATGTGGTGCACTAATTGGCGGTCCACAAAGGGGTCTTTTACGTGCATGAAGCGTGGCACTCTACACACACGTTAGCCTACTATGGTCAGCGGTCAGGGTTTCCGAATTATAGACCTGACAACCCCCGCAGACGGGGGCTACCCTCGTGTGTGAAGAGTGCCATGCTTCATGCACGTAAAAGACCCCTTTGTGGACCGCCAAGTAGTGCACCACATAGGCTTAATTTTGCCGCCCCTACCCACCTCTCCCCTTTTCCTGTAGTTCTTCAAAATTTACCGGTCTTTTGTGTCCGACCCCATCCCCATATTTCATTTATCATCATCATCTCATGTTCATTTTATCATCCTTTTCATGTTCATCGCCTGTAAATAACCTATATAGCGTTGCACGGGCGTAAAACACCAACTCACTCACTCACAGTAGTTAACGTTTTCAATGTAATGAGGAAATGCTGTTAAAATGCTCTATTTTGACGTTCTAAGGGCAATAACTCCTAAAAGGAAAGGTCCTACAACATTGACCATTTACATATTTTGCAGATCTTGATGTGCTTAACAATATGCAATTTAAATTTCTCAAATATCTAGTATAGTTTTCAAGATATTCAGCTAAACAGGTGCAAAATTTGCAAAAGATCCACAAAAAGGGCAATAACTCCTACCTGGGTTGTTGGATTTTCTCCAAAATTGCAGGGTTGGTAAATCTTGAGGTGCTGATCACTTTAACCCTATGCCAGAATTTTGATATCTGTAGCCGTTTTTGAGTTATTTGCAAAAACTACATTTTACCCCTATGTTCTATTTTTAGCCACAGCAGCCATGTTTTACGACTAATCAAAAATCTATGCACCCTATGCCAATGAACAACCATACCAAGTTTGGTTGCAATTGGACTTATGGTGTCAGGGGAGTTAACGTTTTAAAACGTTTATGGACGACGGACGGAGGCCAAGAGATGACAATAGCTCACCTGAGCTAAAAACGAGTTAGTAATTTCTTTACTCTCAAGCAGCACGATTTCGGCTGTCAGAAAAATAGGGATGGAAATGGAATAAAGCATACAACAGATTATTTTGACGAACCACTCATTGTTGATTTATATACACTCCCGTGCGGGGCCCGAGAGGCGAATAGGCCCGCATCAGCGCTAAGCTTTTCGGTAAAAGTCCACTAAAGAGCGCTCAGAAACCTGACATCGGGTCAGGCCGCTTTGCCCACAAAGCGATTGGGATGTGTGCCCCAGGTGGTTGAATGGGGCAGCCCTGACATCGAGAGATGCGGGGTCGTCAGGCGATAATGCGGAAAACCTGACTGCAAACCATAGTGGTGCACCGTGTTGGGAAAAATGTCACGTTCCTCGCACGTTAAAGAACCCTGCTGCAGGTCTCGGTAAGAGTAGGACCCGTAGGATCCCCATGCAGGAGGCTAAATTTCCCGTCCCTACCCATCACTCCTTTTTCCAGTGGCAGTCAAAACTCTCCTACCCGGTTGGCCTTGTCCACTTCATCATCATTTCATGTTCATTGTATCACCACTTTCATGTTCATCTCCCGGATATAGCCGAAATCGGGCTGCTTGGGAGTAAAGCAATAACTAACTAACTAATGATTTATATACATGATACATGTATATGCAAAAAAAAACCCAAAACAACACATTTTCCACTCTTATGACCTACCTTCTAATTTTGAGCTCTATGAAAATACTTTTATAAATTCTGAGTTGAAGACAGTTGACAAAAAGAAAGTGCAAGGACATTTGAACCTTAAATTCAACTTTCAGTAACAAACAAAAATACTTTAAAAGTTAGTTTCTAATAAGTAAATTTATGAAAATTGGGAAACTGCAGAGAGTATGAAAGAATGCAGGAATGAAAAGTATGTCTAACAATGCAGACTCAGAGGGAACATTTTCTATGTTGGAAAAGATTCAGACTGACATGAGATCCGAATTCAATGATGATACAATCTGTGTGCAAACCAGAATCAGGATGTTCCATGTTATAAATTTTATCCGTCTGATGAGCTGCTTAGGGATACTAAGAAGTCTGTTCTCATTTATTTAAACAACCTTAATAGACATATACATCTCTCAGATGAGCACATATGTTGGTTTGACATAGAGTTTGGTAATGTCATCCTTTCCGGATTTGACTCACACTCAATCAATCGTTGGCAACTTGACGGGTGTGCCATAGCAAGCAGAAACTAATAACTCTTTCGGAGCACCTGAGTTCACGTTGCTAAATGTGGTTTGGTTGTTGTGTGTGTTTTTATTTTATTTGTTGTGTTTTTTGTTTCGTTGTGATGATTTTTTTGTAATGTTTTTTTTTTTCGTTAAAATGATGTTTGAATATCACTTTGGTACACCTTTGCTTCTTAGTGTCCAAAAGACCAATAACACCAGATGAACTTGAAACTGTTGATGTTTGTGAATGCCTTATATCATTCATATTGTACTGGGGCAAAAACTATATGACACTTTTTAGAAACATTGGATTCAGTTGGTAAAGTTTCGAAATCGAAACCTTATTTTTATCAATGCAGCTAGAAACACGTTAGGAAGTGTATTCAGTGTACAAAATCCCAAGAACTACAAGGGTAACATAAAGTGATTTTATGTTGGATTTGAAGCATATTCACAAGAAAAAGATGTTGTCTTAGACAATGACAATGGGTGAGTGAGTGAGTGAGTTGGTGTTTTACGCCCGTGCAACGCTATATAGGTTATTTACAGGCGATATACATGAAAACGATGATAAAATGAACATGAAATGATGATGATAAATGACATATGGGGATACAATGACAATGGAGCTATTTTGTAACTTCGTCAAAAATCCAAACGTTGTATGCACATTTAACCAGGCATTTATTTGAAGAAAGCGACACTGACACCTTACGTCGGTTACAGGGAGTCCTCTACTATTTATCTCCAAGGTAATCGTCTTCTCATTAGCGCATTCCTTTACGCAAACTACAAGGCCTGTATCTGTAAATCAGTTTGTGAAAAACACTTCTCTAAAGGTCTCCACCAATTCGTGCAAATCTGCTGTCTACACCTACATTTAAAGCCATTAAACTCGAATTTTTGTTATTAGTATTAAAAGTAAAATAATAATCACTCACATTTGTTTAATATTACCAATGCACTACATTTAATGACTAAAATTGTATATAGCATGCACAAAAACTGACAGTTCCATTTAAAAAAATATTATCTAATGCTTGTTTACTCGCGAGTCTGCCCAAATAGAGACGTCAAAGTAGTTACATTACTGCAGCTATTATCGTGGCAGTACATCTAGGAATATGCCTACCCTCTACACCTTTGTTAAAAATCATCTGAGCGAATTTTTGCAATATAATTTTTGTTGTGATTTTCACTAGTATGCATGATATTTAACTAATGTAAAACAATCCTTTAAACTTTTTTTACTTTAACAGGAGAAGCTATTCTTTCAATTGATGCGTTATATACTCTTGTGAGTTGTCAAAATTTTCTTTCATACATTTTCTTTGGACAAAAGGATGATTTGATTTTAATCTAATTCCTTAATGCATTCAAATGTAAAAAAGTATGTATAAATTAAATATACCTAGGGATTTCTCGAAATGTAAAACTATGCCCAGATATTTTAAAAATATAATAGTATTTAGAAAGTGTTACGCCCTTGCAACGCTACATAGGCGATGAACATGAAAAGGATGATACGCCAAATATGTGGGTGGGGTGGGAAACAAAGGAATAGTTAATTTGAAGACAACAGGAAATTAGAGAGGTTGGTAAGGGCTTAAAATGTAGCCTATGTGATGCACTACTTATCGATCCACAGAGAGATCTTTAACGTGTATGAACGTGTAACTAAGGTGTGCGAGAAGATTTTCCGCACTATTACCTATCGACCCCGGCATTCATTTTGACAGTGCTGCCCCAAAAAACCACATGGGACACACATCCCAATCACTATGTGAGCTAAGCGGCCTGACTCGATGTCAGGTTCTATCGCTGACTCTTTCCAACAAGCTTAGCGCTGCTGCAGGCCTTTTCGCAGCCCGGGTCCTGCACGAATTAATATTTATCTTTATACCTTAGCATATTGTCAATGAAAATCACATTAAAACGAACTGAAACCTAGAGATAAATATTATTGGGCGTGTGCAGAAAGCTTTAAGTTTTAGATTGACATAATTCAATGCAATCAACAGGCTAAAATTGTCTATTTGTAATTGCAGTTATCCAGTTAACCTAAGGATAACATGCTATAGGGAAAAGGTCTGTTAAAAATCAATTATTTGATCTTATAACTAAGGTCCATAGTGATCCCGAGCGGGGCCCGGGAGGCGAATAGGCCCGCAGCAGCGCTAAGCTTGTCGGTAAAAGTCCACTAAAGAGCGCTCAGAAACCTGACATCGGGGTCAGGCCGCTTTGCCCACAAAGCGACTGGGATGTGTGCCCCAGGTGGTTGAATGGGGCAGCCCTGACATCGAGAGATGCGGGGTCGTCAGGCGATAATGCGGAAAACCTGACCGCAAACCATAGTGGTGCACCGTGTTGGGAAAAATGTCACGTTCCTCGCACGTTAAAGAACCCTGCTGCAGGTCTCGGTAAGAGTAGGACCAGTGGGATCCCCATGCAGGAGGCTAAATTTCCCGTTCCTACCCATCACTCCTTTTTCCAGTGGCAGTCAAAACTCTCCTAAGTGATTGGCCTTGTGTCCCCATTTCCTCCACTTCAGCATCATTTCATGTTCATCTCCCGAATATAGCAAAAATCGTGCTGCTTGGGAGTAAAGCATTAACTAACTATCATCCTTTTCATGATCATTGCCATAAAAAAAAACCTTTATAGTGTTGCGAGGGCGTAAAACAACAACTCAGTCTCACTCAATCTTTAACAAATTTGAATAGATTATACAGGAAAATCCCTAAAATGTTAACATTTTGTAAATCATACATAAAACTTTGTAAAAATTTTGGACGATACAACACTAGGATATACTTTTGAATTCTGAAATTAAATATGTGGTTAGATATTTGAGAAATCTTAATTTTCTAATACTTTTCTTTATACAAATTAGGGATACATTTTCCCGCCAATTAAATCTCTCCTGAAAGGAGATTTTTTTTTAAAGCTTTAATGTCTATGTGCTTACTAAATCAGTAATGACATAAACTTGTTTTACTAGTAACGAATTCCTTCAAACCTGAACAAAAGGACAGAATCTCACTAGTTTAAACATAAAGTGTAACCAAACAATATACGTGGAAAATTTTACAATATCAAAACGATACAACGTTATTACCAGATGTTTCGGTTATAACATTGAATTTATTGTGAAATTGCAATTTGAAATTCAGAAATTTGCGTCTACATGTTGATTTTATCAGCAAAGTGAATCGATATTCACGAAGGATGTAAAGCATTTACTATAATAATGTAGCTCCTGTCACATCTTTGTTATGGCGGACCAAAGATGTATAAGGATTAAAATGACAACAAAGTTCCAGGCAATAGATTTTGCTACGCCTGACGCGCGTTTCGTCTATACAAGACTCATCAGAGGCGCCCTGTCAAAAATATTGAAAAAGCCAAAACATGTATGATTATGAAGAGCCAAGAACAATACATCCAAAATATACCGAACTGGGCAACCAAATTATAACTAAGATGATCAACCTATGCCTGGGGTAGGAAGAACCTTAGGGGTTAGTAAATTTTGAAATTTAAACGGATAATTTAAAGCTTTGAGGAGCGAGTGAGTTTCATTATTGTAGCTAGTAAAGCATACACTAATATTCTTTACCATAATATACTTCCAAGTCGCTGTATTTTACTAACGTTACTGTTACTTTACCGGTTTTGAAGTAAAACATTTGTATTGTCAGACCAATAGTAAACTACTGTAATATCAATTTTATTTTTGAATTGTGTGTCTTATACCAGACGCCTTTCTGAATTGTGCACAGTCCCGGAAAAGGATGAACATACCTTTGAGACACAGTAAACCGAAGCACAAAAATAATTAAAATACAGCCTAAAAGGTCTTTGTAAGAATGACAAACTGAGCGTCCTTAACAATTTTCTGACATGTTGGGCGTGTACGTCTTGTTTGGGACATAAGTCAAGGGAAGCTGGGTCCCGTGGACATAGTTTTCTTTATTTTTCAGGGATGGTTAAAAGTTATTTTCATTTTTAACATGTGTATGCATATTCATGTCATTAAGAAAGAAAATTTATAAAAATGCAGTAGAATAACTCAGAAAGAATATAAGATTTTATATGTTAATATTATCTGGCTACTCTTGTACTCAGTATTCTAATATGCAATTTTTGTGTTTTCCGTTCACCAATAATGCAAGACAAAATTATTGCCATTTTTGTTGTTTTTGTCCTCAAAATATATTGTTGTGCTGTGCCTCTCCCTTTTTATTTCATGTCTTTATACATTTAGAAACACGGAGAAAACATGTTGTCTGAAATACAAATGACAACAAAGTTAATAGTTGTTGTAATTTGTTATGTTGGTGTGGTTAACTTGTATGTTATCTTTGAGAACATTGACAGTTACGATATTTAGAGTATAACCATATATATCGGAAGAAACACACATGGAAATCAAGGGTGTCATGTCCTTTGAAGTTGTTTTTATTAAATATAGTTGTTTGTCCTTACCTGTCCATGACATACGCTTATCACACTAAGTTTCCAAAAATATGCAGCTTTAAGTATTTCGTTGAATACATGGCCCGTAGCCATTGAAAAACCCTTGTTGAGAAAACACAAATTTGTTGTAGTCATTTTACCGGAAGAGTGCTTCCAGAGTGACGTAATTTCTGATTGGTCCAAAAGGACCGTTAGATAATTTTGATTGGTTAGATGTTTCTGAATGGTCACGTGACGCTATAAAAGTCTCAGCAGCGCAAATTTCAATTTGACTTCACCTGGTAGTTTTTTCGACAAGTTGAATTCTGTTGTCAATAGAAGTTTATACTCGGAATATAATTTTCGGAGCTGATTTAGATGTCCTACACCCGACACCAAAGAGAAGAGGTGTGTAGTATTAAATTATAGTTGTTTCAATAGTACTCCAGCATACTTACTGTTGGTTCTCCGGATTTAGAGGTGTCTCCCGATTAGGTTGAAAAGTTCTTCCAATTAGGAGGAAAGAGTGAGTGAGTGAGCGAGTTGGTGTTTTACGCCCGTGCAACGCTATATAGGTTATTTACAGGCGATGAATATTAGTCTCGTTCAACCAGACTTCGGCTGTCTCCGTAATCTACGACGAGCGAGAGTCTGGTTAAGCCCTGTTGAGGTCACTGAAATATCAAGTCGAGGCTTACCAAAATCCTGGTATCAAATTTGATTGGTTAATCATATCACACCCCCGGAAGAATCTGAAAGCGAAAATAGAAGCATGGACAACGTAATTTGCTCACTCAATCTGCCTTTTCAACTCAAGGAATTACAGTTAAAATGTCTCGAAAAACTTGTTAACAGTGAAGATGTGTTTGCAGTCCTTCCGACAGGTTACGGGAAGACCGTCATTTACACAGTTTTGCCTACAATCTTATGGGAACTGAAAATGAAGAAACAGTTTGCAGAGACACTTCAACGTTCCACATCCATAGTTATTGTGATATCACCTCTTGTCTCTTTGATGAAAGACCAGCTAATCAACATCAAAGACTTGGATGTGGACTGTGCATACCATGGGGAGGACAATAATGAAGGTGAGATATGTCCACAGAATATCTACTATATTATGTTGTTTTAGGCAGTTAGGTAATATAGTCTAGAGAATGGAAGGACACAAAGTGAATGTGACAAAAAACAAATGCATAAAACATTTTAAAAAATTATTAAAATCTCTATTATAACAAGTACAGGCATCTATTTCTGTCTGCATCTTGATTTCACCTAAGGATGATCTGTCCTTCAGTAAAACATAAGCCAACATGCATTTGTCGTTCAAGAGACAGGATCCTACCAAGTTAGTGGACAACCATTTGATTCTAAGGGGGGGCATGGCAGTTTCGGTCACGCCAGAATATTTATTTTCAATATTTCCGGTCAGAAAATTTATTTTTCGCCGCGAAGCGGCAAGAATATTTATTTTTTATTTACTATAATATACTATGGGAATCTGGGGCCAGGATATTTATTTTATTTTCTTGGGGGTGAGGGCCAGAATATTTATTTTCAGCTTTGGCCAGGCCAGAATATTTATTTACAAAAACTGCCAGGCCCCCCCTCAGAATCAAATGGTCGTCCCCTTATGGTATACAAGTTCAGTAAACAATTAGACATGATAGACAAGACCAAAATAATCACTTTATGTACTGTAAAAAGAGACATCTTATTGTAGATACTATTATTTTATTGTAGTTGTAATGGGACAGTTAAATTATCTGTGTTGTAGTAGGAAACTATAAATACATGTAGCTACTGACATACAGGTTTAAATCTGTCGATCTTGTTATATAACTCAGTCATCATGCTGATGCTCTCCGGTTACAGTGCAAGCACTATTTCTATATATTCAATATTCATGTGGATGCATTTTTATGTAATTAAAAAAAATAATTTTCAGATGCGATGAACAGAATAAAGAATGGGCAAGTGCCAATCCTGCTGATGAGTCCAGAAAGTCTATTCTCTGGTTCTTGGCGACAACTTTTGGAGACTGAGATATACAGAAATTTTACTTCAGCTATAGTAGTTGATGAGACCCACTGTGTAGATCAATGGTAAGGCCAAACAAAAAATGTGTGTTTCTAGTTTCATATTTTGAAGAAAAAAAATAGGGTAGGCATTGTATTTTTTTCACCTTGAGAATAATGGAAACCATCAAAACATGTTCTTGAGTACAAGAGTTGGTAGATAAACCAGAAACATACATATTTTTTTTTATTTGCCTTAATCTTTAGATGAAGTGAATTTGTTTATTATATGAACTATTGAACAATACAAGAATGTGGTAAAGTTGATTATAATAAAGTAATTTCAAAGGAGAGGCATTGCTACATGTAGATAACCGATTAGGGTTCTTAGGAGGTTGGAATGCCTCTTTCGTTGTCATTTCATGGAGTATTTCGGCCAAAAATGGCAAATAATATTCTGGCAAGCCTCCATTGAAACTATAAGGAGCAATTCAGGAATAGGAAATGTTGTGTATGTCCATTATATGTAAACAGGAAGTGGATGACTTATGGTCATGAAATCACTTTCCATGTTTAGTATACTTCTGCAAATTTCAAGCCTAAACATTGCTAAATAAAAGTTGCTGAGAAAACAACATTAGAAATTTTTGTTACCCAGAAGAATGCAGGGTGCAAGACGATTGATGATACAAAAGTGATCCCTATATTTTGCTTAAACAACATGTTGCAGGTGACATAAAAATCCTTTTATATGCCCCTTTTCAATCATTGTTTATCATAATTCACTATGAAATATTTTTCAGGGGTGCAGAGTTTCGAACGGATTATGGTAGAATAGGGGAGCTCAGGAGCATTTTGCCACAAGCTGTAATGCTAGCCACCAAGGAAGTTTAGGTGAAGATTTCAAAGCATGAATCGCTATGACGAAATTATAGGATGTTGCGACAGATCAAACATTATGTATTTTGCAAAAAAGCATCAAACAATATTGAAGCAAATTTCACTTGGCTTGTCGATGAGCTCAAAATAAGAAAAGTTGAAACACCAAAGTGTATTATATACTGCAGGAATATAAAAACATGTGCAGAATTGTACTCTTTGTTCAGGAAACAATTGGGAAAGGATTCATACATTGGGGTTCCGTCAGCTAAAAATTGCTTATATGGAATGTTTCACCATTCAACTCCTGCTAAAAATAAAAAAACTTGTCATTGAAAGCTTTCGAAAACCAGATTGTACATTACGAGTGGTAGTAGCAACAAATGCATTTGGAATGGGGTGTAAATGTTAAAGACATTAATAAAATAGTTCATTGGGGAGCACCCAGAAATATCTCATCATTTATGCAGGAAAGTGGAAGAGCAGGTCGTGATAATAAACCCAGTTTTTCAATAATGTACTTTCATGGAGTCAATATAAGTGAGACTGCTACGGATAAAATGATGAGAAATTATTGTCTTCTCACTACATGCAGGAGGGATTATCTCTTACAGTACTTCTCACCCGAAAATACAAACAAGATTCAAGTACTCAAACATAATTGTTGTGACATATGTAGTCCTCTGTTTGATTGTGGAGCATGTCCAATTGAATTCCAAACATTTTTGACGGATGAGGTCGATAACATTCTTATTCAAAGTGGAAATAATGGGGATGTGAAAGCTACATGTAACAGAGAAATTGATTCTGAAAAAAGAGCAAAAATTAAACAGGCAATAGAACAATTAAGAGAAAGCATGGTTCAAACTGAATCTCCCACATTGCTTACCAAGGAGATATTGACAGGTTTAAGTGATTTGATGATAGAAAATATTGTGAACAATTGTCATTACATGTTTTCCATTGATGATATCTATGGGGAATACGTTTATGATCAAGATACAGCAGAAAGTGTTCTTAGAATAATAAATGAAGTCTGTGAGTAAAACATTTATACAATATTCTTCTCTTCTTAAACTACACAACACAATTATTATAAGGGACCGACCATTAACTTCAAAAAGGGGGGCTATGGTTTTTACCTGGAATCAGTAATTTTTTTTTTTCAAAAGGTTTCAAAACTGGATTATTTTATGTCTGGAAACACCAAATAAAAAAAAAATTCACAAATTTTCAAAATCAAATTTTTGGAAATTAAATTATTTTTTTGGAAAAAAAACATAGCTCCCCCCTTTGAAGTTAAATGGTCTGTCCCTAAATGAACTTGGTATAGTTTATAACTTGAGTATTCTGCATATAAGTAGTGTTCATATTGTTGATCCATAAAAAAATATGGCCTCTGTTACAAAAAAAAAACAAAAAAAAAACTAAAGGGGTCTGACAACAAGTTTATAACACGAAAATATCTCAAAACTAGCATTTAGCAAAAGTCTGACATGGGTAGTATTGTGCAAAATCATGAGAAGCATCTAAAGTGGAATTTTCAAAATGGGTTAGTAGGTATATTCGTTTACTATTGTTGGCTTTATAGCACCTAAGGCAGATTTTTTGGCCATTTTCAAGATTGTAATACATGTATTGTCCTAGAACCACTTTCAGTAGGTTTGTTCCATTGGATTTCAATGTAATTGAACAGAGCTTTCATTTTCTTCCCATTCATTGGATGCAAGGTGAGCAATTTAGGCTCCTTGGAGCCTCTGTTTTAAATATATGATACATGTCTTTTGATCACAAGAAGTAGAAATAATGAGATGTGGAATAAGTGTACATTACACAAATCTGTAATGTAAAAAGCTCAACAGCCTTCTGTTCAACAAAGCCTTAAAGAGCATATTGCAATTGCCCTATGGACACAGATTTTGCGGGGCCCGGGTGGCGAATAGGCCCGCAGCAGAGCCTAGCTTGTCGTAAGAGGCGACTACGGGTCTTGGGATTCTTACGTCGGGTCAGTGCTCAGCCCACAGAGCGACCAAGTGTGTACCCTAGGTGGCTGAATAGGGTAGCCCTCGTCCGCGGGGGTTGTCAGGTCTATAATACGGAAACCCTGACCGCCGACCATAGTGGGCCAACGTGTGTGGAGAGTGCCACGCTTCATGCACGTAAAAGACCCCTTTGTGGACCGCCAAGTAGTGCACCACATAGGCAAAATTTTCCGCCCCTACCCACCTCTCCCCTTTTCCTGTGGTTTTTCAAAATTTACCGGTCCTTTGTTTCCCCACCCCATCCCCATATTTCATTTATCATCATCATTTCATGTTCATTTTATCACCCTTTTCATGTTCATCGCCTGTAAATAACCTATATAGCGTTGCACGGGCGTAAAACACCAACTCACTCACCCTATGGACACAGAAATGCCTATGATTCAAACTAAATCAAGGACTGCCGAATAAAGATCCCCTCCGGACATAAAACATAATACAATAAAGAAATAAAGCAGTGGCACACGACAGCCAATCCCCTCGCCCATTACATTAAAATGTAAATCAAGGTGACCTTTATCTGGAATAGATGTCAATTACTATCCAAGATGTACCCACTTTCCAAAATACCATTCCTCTACTAAATGGAATTGCCAAGATATGCACCAAAATTTTAACCCGAGTCATTCATTTAAAAAATGTATGTCAAGGTGACCTTGTTTGGTATGGATGCTGATTACTCTCCAAGATGTACCCATTGACCCAATATCATCTCTTGCAGTTGCTGAGATGTGGACCTAAACCAAAACTTATACCTGAATCATTCATCTGGAAAATGTAGGTCAAGGTAACCTAATTTTGGTATGGATGGTTACTGTCCAAGATGTTCACAATGACCTAACATCATTTCTCTATCACTTGCAGTTGATGAAATATAGACCTAAACCAAAACTTTAACCTGATTTGTTCATGCAGAAATATAGGTCAAGGTGACCTTATTTTGGTATTGATGCTGGTTACTATCCAAGATGTACTTACTGACCCAATTTCATCTATCTATCACTTGAAGTTGCTGAGATATGGACCTAAACCAAAACTTTAACCTGAGTCATTCATGCAGAAAATGTAGGTCAAGGTAACCTAATTTTGGTACGGATACTGGTTACTATCCAAGATGTACCCACTGACCCAATATCAACTCTCTATTACTTGCAGTTGCTAAGATATAGACCTAAAACATGCTGAACAAAAACTTTAACCTGATTTGTTCATGCGGAAATATAGGTCAAGGTGACCTAATTTTGGTATGGGTGCTGGTTACTACCCAAGATGTACTTACTGACCCAATATCATCTATCTATCACTTGCAGTTGCTGAGATATGGACCTTAACCAATACTTTAACCAGAGTCATTCAAGCAGAAAATGTAGGTCAAGGTCACTTAATTTTCAGTACTGATGCTGACTACCATCAAAGATGTATCCACTGACCAAATATCATCCCTCTATGATGTTTGGTTCCAAAGTTATTGACAAAACAAAAACCATTACGTACGTACAAAGGAACCAATGAACCAACGCTATATCCCCTCCCCAACTCTGTTGGGCTCGGGGATAATAATAGGACAAACCGAAACATAAATTGTGATAAATACAAGCCTTGAAATATGCACATGTTTGCTTTCCCCATAAGTAAATTTAGCCTATAATCCTCTCATTGCATTATAAATGTATGTGGCTTACCTTTTCTGCTTGATTAAAAATGTGATCTTCATATTTTTATGGCCCAATTATGTGGAACTGGTGCTTTTTAATTGGACAGTTCTGCATTGTTTGGTTATTTATATATTTGGTCCTACATTACCTTTGGTGAACAAAAAGCCACAAACGACCAAATCTAATGAGATTTCATGAGTTGAAACATGTGTCATGTTTGACTAAATTAGTCCCCGAGATGGGATGTAGTTGTGCTGGGCTATACTAGGGGATATGCATACCAAATTTCATCAACCTAAATTAAGTATGTAGTACTTGTAGTTTCTTAGATACTTTGGCAGACAATATCAAAGGTCTTTGTTAGGAATTTTTAGGCCATAATATATCATATACAATGTATTTTCCACCACAAGCATGACTAGAATAATTTTCAATTTTGGCCCAACATGTCCAATGTTAACATTTAAAATGACATGAAATAATCAAATTTTGGTTCTTTGCAGGAAATACTGAAAATCATTATTTTATTATGGCCTAAAGACACAAGATCATAAAACAACTTCTATATAAACATGTATACATATGTATTTTTAGAGTAGACACATTCATAAATATATCAAAAAGCAAATTTCCCTTCAGCATAGTCCTTCTTTTTTGCATTTATCCAGGTATGCAACTCAAACACATTTACATTGCTAAATATGTCAACATTTTCCATTGTGAAAGTAGTAGGAGTCCTTCCTGGTGTTAACTTAAACACCTCTGCTCGGCATAGCTGATGTGATATACTTTGTGGTGTGTATTTTCGTGAAAGGGGGGCAACATTTACTTGTTGTTCAAGTTTATCTTGAATATCATGACAGAACATCATTGTCTTGCCTATCCTGTCCACAGACTCCTCAGTATGGTTAGGCCCAAGCAATTTAATTCGAGATTTTGCATAACGGTTCAATAGTTCCATAACATAATCTCCATCTAGGTTGTGGCCCTCCCCTCCATGAAGATTTACGAATCTGTTATGAATAACCTGAAGCCTTTGTCTAGGGGTGAGCATTGCATTGACTCCTGCTAGAAGAAGAAAACTTTCTAGTCTGTATTTAATTTTGTTCTGCTGGTGGTACAGTAACATGGCATATTTCCAGTGTCGCAACACTCTTTCTCCATCCCCAAACCTGGTAGCCTTATTCACAACTTTCCGTAGAAGACCCATTTTTGTCAAATTTGTAGCGTAATTGTATACGGTGTCTACCTGTTGAGCAGGTGCTTCATCAATTGGTAATCCTGGGTCATCAATTCTGTTCACATTAATTGATATGGCATTAGAAAATATGAATCAACAATTTCACTAACTATCTGAAACAGCACCCTTTTTTTCATAATATTGTCAGCAATGTGAATTCCTTTTGGTATTTTTGAACAATGACTTTCTACATTCTCCATACCACAATATTCTAAACAAGCTGTTATCACATGACACTCTGTGACCAGGTCAATAAATTCACCGTTTGTATGATAGTTATTGGAAGCTGTTTTCGTGACATTACGGCGGTTTAGCAAGTTCTTCAATTGTGAAAGGGTGCCTTCTTCTCTACAACTTTCCATTTTGAAAAATTTATCCAATATCACCTACAATGAAATAATTAAATTGAAATAAGCAGGTGTCAGAATCATTATCTTATCAAAACTTTAAACAAACAAACAGGAAGTACAAGTACATGACAGAGTTTGACTCTTGTGCTGTGTGGAGGTCGTAGAAGGCTTCCCCATGCTTGCGTTGTATGCACAGAAATTATTAAATTATGAGTGGTCTTTCAAATTTTCGGCATCTAGTGTGTCTGATGAAGGTTAATCCAGAAAAACACAGTGAAATTAAATTTTTGATTATACATTGTACATGTATTTATATAAACGTTGTCAGCATTTTGATTGTGTCTTTTCGGCATATATTTCATCTTCTTTCATTTTAATTTTAATGTATCTCTCATTATAGATGTATAACAAAAAAAAAAATCACAGATTCCTGAAACCTACTATAACTGATATCTGAGGAAACTGCTGCAAAATTTTTACCTTTGACCCTATGGGAGATTTCAAAAGTCTATGATTAATACTTTTAACAACAAAAATACTGCACATAGCCATTGTCCATCAATGCAACATGAAAGATGAGAATTCAATACGATGATAACGCCCACAAAATTTGTCAAATTAAAATGGTGGTACATTATAATCAACTACTTTTTGTGGGAACAATCCTACAAATCTATTCAGCAGTTTCAGAGGAGTCGCATCTATATACCTGCAAGAAATTCATTTTCTCATGAAAGTCCTCAACCATACAAAACACTCCTTCCAACCTCTCCTCTGGACTGTCTCCATCAAGAGTTGCCATATGAGCACCACGGATTCTCTCACAAGTCAGCTGGTCTCCTCCGACAGGGATAGGCCTCATATCTGCAGCAGTTTCATCTCTGACAGAAGTAAATCTTTAATTTAAAACACATTTTTGTACATATATATTTTCATCTAAAAATATGGAATTGATGCCTTTTTATTCTTATATTAAACAAGTTTAAAGTTTCACTGTTGCTTGAGCATAAGCTACTAGCCCAACATATACAACTGCTACATGATTCTCGTGGCTCGAGAAAATTAAGCTCTGAAAAAATACTGAAGTTAGAAGCAAAATACAACTGAAATAGGTGCGAAATCAAAGAATAAGACGGGTGTATAGCTAGACTAAAAGCCCAAGTAAACCAACTTAAACCACTCCAAGTAAATCTTTGTTAGCTGTGACACATTTTTTTTAGCTCACCTGACCCGAAGGGTCATGTGAGCTATTGCCATCACTTTGCGTCCGTCGTCCGTCCGTCGTCCGTCGTCTGTCGTCCGTCGTCCGTCGTCCGTTAGCTTTTTTCGAACATCTTCTTCTCTGAAACTGCTTGGCCAAATGCAGCCAAACTTGATATGGTTGTTCCTTAGGGTATTGTGCAAAAAGTTTGCGTTCAGATTTTTGATACGTCAAAAAACATGGCCGCTGTCACTAAAAATAGAACAGGGGGATCAAATACAGTTTTTTTGCAAATAACTCAAAAACGGTGACAGATATCAAAATTCTGGCAAGGGTAAAAGTGATCAGCACCTCAAGATCTACCTGCCCTGAAATTTTCAAGAAGATCCAACAACAGGTGCAGGAGTTATTGCCCTTTTTCTGGATTTTTTTCAAAATTTTGCACTTATTTAGCCCTATATCTTAAAAACTATACAAGATATTTTAAAAATTCAAATTGCATATGATTAAGCACATTAAGATCTACATTTCATGTAATTAGGTCAAAGCTGTGGAACCATTTCTTTTAGGAGTTATGGCCCTTAAAGTGTCAAAATTTACCATATTTCATTACTTTTTCCCTGAATTTCAAAGATTAACTTGTCTGACAACATACATCCAACTTCAACCAAACTTGGCACAGTTGTTTAATGGCATAAATGCTACCAGCGTATCGTTCAGATTTTTGATTCGTCAAAAAATATGGCCGCCATGGCTAAAAATAGAACATAGGGGGTAATTTGCAGTTTTTTGCTAATAACTCAAAAATGGTTACAGATATCAAAATTCTGATCGGAGACAAAAGTGATCAGCATCTGAAGATCTACCTGCTCTGAAAGTTTCAAGAAGATCCAACAATTGATGTAGGAGTTATTGCCCTTTTTCTGGATTTTTTCAAATTTTTTTACTTATTTAGCCATATATCTTAAAAACTATACAAGATATTTCAAAATTTTAAGTTGCAAATGATCAAGCACATCAAGATCTACATTTCATATATTTAGGTCAAAGCTGTAGGACCTTTTCTATTAGGAGTTATTGTCCTTAAAACAACAAAATTTACCATTTTTCATTATTTTTCCCCTGAATTTCAAAGATTAAATTGTCTGACACCGTAAGACCAACTGCATCTTAACTTGGCACACTTGTTTAATAGCTTATATGCTACAAATCTATCGTTCATATTTTTGATTTGTTAAAAAACATGGCTGTCGTGGCTAAAAATAGAACATAGGGCGTAAATTTCATTTTTTTTGCTAATAACTCAAAAATGGTTTAAGATATCAAAATTGTGCAAAAATCGAAAGTTATCAGCATATTAAGTACCTGTCCTGAAATTTAGGAAAAGATCTGACTGCTGATGTGGGAGTTATTGCCCTTTGTTCAATTTTTTTCTAAATTTTGCACTTATTAAGCCCAATAACTTGAAAACTAACCAAGTTATTTCAGAAATCTAAATTGCATATTGTTAAGCGCAATAATATCTACAAAATATATGAATCTGTGTAGTTCAGGTGAGCGATTCAGGCTCCTGGGAGCCTCTTGTTTCAAAAACAAGTACATCTACAGGTATGGAGCATGCCTTTTTGTTTATTTTATCCCACAGGATGGGACAAATTACATTTTTTATAAACTAAGGTTCATTTTTGTGTTTTAGATGCAGGGATTCCAAAAAATGCTGAAAATGTTAGTTGTTGGATTACCTAATTTCTTCATCTATATCATCTGCTGTTCTGGCATTTGGTACATACTTCTGAAGATACTTCAATATTTCAATCATGTCATTTGTTTTGTTTTCATTTTTAGCTAGGATTCCTAACGGCAGCTAAAAAAAACCCATAACATTGTCATGATTATACTTAACGTACCCAGTAATTCAATTAGAAAGTCTTTCATATGAGTGTCTAAACAAGAGGCTCCCAGGAGCCTGAATCGCTCACCTGGTCTTAATATCAACCCTTTGAGGACTTTTGT
Source organism: Arcuatula senhousia (assembly GCA_963971305.1). NCBI lineage: Eukaryota > Metazoa > Mollusca > Bivalvia > Mytilida > Mytilidae > Arcuatula > Arcuatula senhousia. The sequence goes on from OZ020310.1 coordinate 57,702,760, forward strand.
ATAGATAAATGAGCTGAATGTTTAAGCAATAAAAAGCTTTTCCCTATCTGCAATAGTTTTCATTCCAAACCAAAAAACACTTTACATTAACTTGTTGTTTTAAAGTGTGACATTTTCTTATTCTTAACAAACAATATAAAGAGTACACAATATGTTTTTTTTTATGTCTTTTACCAGTCCTGGGTACAAAATTACATGTAGAAAAATGTAGCAAATGAAGCTACATGTATTTTCATATAATAAAGGTGATGTATTTCTTATTGTGATCAGTATACATGTATGAATACCTTTTAATATATGTCATGTATGTTCTAAAATGAATTTCACAATGTCTCCACTTTCAAATATTTGACATACTGTACATGTAGTTGTAGCTAATTATCAATCAATTACTTTGCAACTGGATCCCAAAACACAATGAATGCAAATAACTACAAGGAAAAGAAAACAAAAAGAAATAATTTAGGGATGGCAATCAGTATTTGAGTACTCAGGTATCAGCCAATTTAAACTTCGAGACCAAATATATTAAACAACTAAGTACAAATTAAATACTCAAATGCTCAAGTAATATTTTTCAATGGTATTTTGTAATGCACAGAATATAAAGTGTCAAGATTTAAATGTTGAGTAAGCCTACAAATTAACTGAATATTATTTTTTGTCTTCATGGTCTTGCTTGATCCAAGTACTAAGGAGTCATGCAATTAAATAAGAATTAATAATTGACAGTAAAATTGCCATGCCATGTTTGAGGGCTATTCCAGAAATAAATGTATGGGGGGGGGGGGGGGGGGGTCGGAAAGCACTTTTTTTTATACCCACCATGCATAATTTTTTCCCCCCTTTATGTTGCATTTGAGAAATATCTAAAAATACCACCACCCATAAAATTTTAATTATAGTGCCTTCTAACCCCCCATACAATTAATTCTGGTATAGCCCTGACTAAAACAATCAAATAAAGGTAATAACAAAACTACTGAACTTGAATGATCAATCTCATAGTCCAGAGAAAATGACAAAAACGAATCAGTCATACCGGAAATTATGAACATTTTGAAAATTGACTATTCCAGAATCAAGAATGTTTTCAATAAAATTAAGATTTAATAAAGGAACCTGAAAGAATAAACAAGAGGCTCTCAGGAGCTCCCATTTGATGCACAATGGAAAAAAAAATTTGAAAGAAATATGGCAGTAACCTTAAAAATGGCTACTCCGAAAAAAAAACCAGATACATGTACATGTCATGCATGTAATGTACATGTAAATGTTATAAGTTTGCAAACACTCTGAAATAGTCCATAATTGATAACAAGATAATAAACATTTAACACAGAGATATGTTTCACCTGAAAGGTGCAAAATTTTTGTAAAACAATTTACAGAAACAATCGTAGGATTATGATTTTGGTATTAAATGCAGTCTCAGTTGGATGTTAATACATGTAGTTTATGTCGGTTCATCTAAATCAAATTTAAAATGAAAATTTACCATGTTTACAAGTTGCAAAAATGAAATAAGAAGATGAACTTGGAAGGATGTCATAGATGTTTGAATCATACATCAGAATGTACTTTTACGTAAACTTCAGGATTGTTCGAATTTATTGCCGTTTAACAAGTTTTAAGGGCAGTTGCACCTCCTGCCCATTATTCACCACACTATATAATATCTGAGCAGAATTCACTAAGGCCACTCCAAATTGATTCTTACATGTATACATGGTACAATATGTATATATGTAGTTTGTCAGACACTTTAATGAAATCATTAAATGGTGAAAGTTGGTGTATAGTAAACCTAAAGCCAATGCATTTATTCAAAACTATTCATGTCATAGCGCCATTATTGTGAAAAACTAGAGAAACATTATTATTGGGGCGTGAGATAAGACACAGCCAAAAAATTACTTTTTTCTTAACTGCTTCATACAACATGCAGCAAATATTACAGATTAGGAATCAATCTGGAGTGACCCTTGGGTGAATTTCTGGTAAAAATAACTTGATAAACTAACTTTTTCAAAATGGAAACAATTTGCTGAACATATCATGCACGATTACCACAACAGACTTCTTCTTCATTTCTTCTGAGAACTGATGATGCATTTTGTAATCACATGCCCTTCTAAAAACTTGAAAAGCCTGTACATTTTCTATCAAGATTTCTGCAACTACATGAATGAAATCTTCCCTTAAAGAACTTATATCATCTCCATTAGGTAGAAAGTCACTGTTTGGAACCTCAAGAAGATTACCAATCGGTAAGTCATTCCTCAGATGTTCGCAATAAACACGATCCTTTATAGCCATTAACTGGACATAATGTTTAGATTCATTTTGGTGATCTTGGGTCATATTTCGAACTCTGATCATAAAATCTAAATTGTCTAGATTAAATCTGTATGCAAACTTCTGTTCATTTTTGTCCAAATCTACCTCAGAGTTTTTACTATCACACGGATTAACATAGTCATGATCTAAATGTATAACATCCATAGCAATGGTTTCATTGTCAGAGTTTTGTCCTAAACCATTATCACATTTATCAACAATATCTGATGGTTTTTCAAGGTCCTTTTTCAAATCTGACATCACCTCATCAACTTTTTGTTTCACTTTGTTTAGAGTGTTATTTAGAGTTACATGGCTTGTAGTTATTCCTAATTTGGACATTATCATAAATCCCTCCTTTTGCAGCTGATTGTTGTACAGGGATATTCCTACGCAATCCTGAAATGCATTGAGGTTGAAATTTCTGCTATGGAAAAGGATTGCACATGCTGTGGTCATCTTTGCATCATCAGACATGCCTTTCTTGCTTTTGGCCATTGTTTGTAACACACTCCATGCAATGGGGATTCCTGATTGGTATTCTTTTTGAAGATTTTTTACCCCAAAACTTTGCAAATCATTATGCTTTATCTTCATTTGTGAATTGACATTCTTGATAAGCTGTGAACATTCTTTCTCGATTACAGCTTGCAAACCCAATACTGCTTGATCTTTAATATGGTCTGACTTGTTTTGCAAAAGCAGCATGAGTGCAGATCGTACACTTCCATTACAAAGTTTATTCAACACAGGTGTTAAGCTGTTCTTCCAATGGGTTGAACGAAATTTTAATTGAACTGTTCTACTTTTTGCATTTGTGTCCTCTTTCTTTATACATTGATTGATTGATTGTTGTTTGCTTAATGTCCCGTCGGCGATATTTCAGCCATAATCGGGACATAAACAGGTTGTGATACATAACTAAAAATTCAGTATAAAACAAAGTCAAAAGACCGTCGATAAAACAAAAAGGTATGACTAGATAAAAAACACCAACTAAAAAGGCTACATTAAAACATAAAACTAGTGATAAAGAACAAACTACAATATTTAAACAAATTATGATGACATAGATAAATAAATAAGGTAAAACAACACAATACTTACAAAAGGTTACTTAAATGAACTACAATTTTGAATATAAACCAGTTTCCTTTAAAAACGATAAAATGGAATCGGTTGGGATACCGCTGAACAAATCGTGCATTGTTGCACAAGTGAAATACTTCATTCTTATTGGAGCAACATCAACACAGTCGAGGAAAACATGCCTCAAAGAATACCGCGAGTCACAAGGAATGCACATTGGGGCCTCCTTCTCTTGTGTCATCAGGTGGCCATGAGTGACTCTAGAATGCCCTATACGACATCTAGTGATGACCACCTGGTCTCGTCGGCATCGAAATGAAGCATGACTTTCCCCAAGCTGTGGTTTAAGCTCATGAAGTTTGTTGTGCTCAGCGGCAGCCCAAACCTCATCCCACAAGCTCTGAACATATAGTCGGATTGTATTTCTACAATCCGAGTAAGGAATAAAACATTTGGAAACTGGTTTGCGAAGGGCTTCCTTCGCAACACTGTCCACAACTGAATTTCCATGAATACCAGTGTGACTGGGTACCCATAGGAAAATCAATTCTAAACCACCTCTGATCAATTGATGAACCATATAAACAATTTTAGAAATTAATGGATTTTTTAATTTGCAGTTCTGAATTGCCAAAAGACAAGAAAGAGAATCGGAACAGATAAAGAATTGAGCGTGCTCAGAAGCATCAATCAATTTGAGCGCTAAAATAATGGCTCTCGCTTCAGCTGTAAAAATGGAAGCAGTAGATGGGAGACGTTGCGTAGAAGTGCTATCCCCCGAAACAGCTGCAGCAGCAACGCTATCACCATCTTTAGAGCCATCTGTATAAACTGTCAAGAAACCCGGATATTTAGATTTAATTTCACAATAATCTTGTTGTATAAGGAGATGATTTGTTTCAGACTTTTTATGTTTGCGGAGATCAAAAATAAATTTGGGTTTGGAGAGTTCCCAGGGTGGAACTCTTAAAGGCTTCACATGTTTTATAGTTTCTAAATCAATCTTCAGATTTGACAGATGTGAAGCAATACGAATACCAAAAGGAGGAGTTTTGTTTTCGTGTTTTTCATAAATACTTTTGAGAGGTGGTTTAAAAATACAATCGTGGGCAGGGTTGTCAGGAAAAGCTTTAAGCTTGGTAGAATATTGTAGACCAAGCTTAATTCTGCGGTGTTTCAGAGATGGCTCATTTGCCTCCGCATAAAGGCTCTCAATGGGAGAGGTCCTGTATGCACCGAGGCAGAGTCGCAATCCCTGATGATGGACAGCGTCTAAAATTTGTAAGTAAGACTTTTTCGCAGACCCATAAATAATTGAACCGTAATCTAGTTTTGATCTAACAATAGATCTATACAAATTTAAAAGAATTGATTTATCAGCTCCCCAGTCGGTACTGGAGACAACTTTAAGAATGTCAAGAGCCTTAAGGCATCTTGATTTCAACATTTTGATATGGGGAAGAAAGGTAAGCTTTCTATCAAAAAGAACGCCAAGAAATTTTGATTCTTCAACTATTTTAATTTTTTTTCCATATAAAAAGAGATCTGGATCGGGATGAAGTTTTCGTTTCTTACAAAAATGCATAGCAACAGTTTTGCTCTCTGAAAATTTGAAACCATTTTCAGAGGCCCATTTTTCAATTCTTTTGAGGCACAGCTGTAACTGCCTTTCAATGGTATTCATGTTTTTTGCACTGTAGCATATTAAAAAGTCATCAACATATAAAGAACCTTCAATATTGTCTTGAAGGACTTTGGCAATGCTATTTATTTTTATACTAAAGAGAGTGACAGAAAGGATGCTACCCTGGGGAACACCCATTTCCTGGTCATACTCTTCAGAAAAGGTTTTATTGACTTTAACATTGAAGTGTCTGTCAGAAAGGAAGTCGGCCAAGAATGTTGGTAACCTGCCTTTCAACCCCATATCACAAATGTCTTTTAAAATACCATACTTCCATGTGGTGTCATAAGCTTTTTCGAGGTCGAAAAAGATAGACACCACATGTTCGTTCTTCGCGAAGGCGTTTCGAAGAAAAGACTCAAAACGGACCAAATGATCGAGCGTGCTCCTGCCTTGGCGGAATCCACACTGGATATTCGAGATGAGTCCATTGGACTCGAGGAACCAAACAAGCCGATCGTTGATCATGCGTTCTAGAGTCTTACAGACGCAGCTTGTCAAGGCTATCGGACGATAGTTGGAAGCATCTGTGTGATCCTTCCCCGGCTTAGGGATAGGAACAACAGTGGCAAGCTTCCATATTTCAGGCAATTTTCCGTTTATCCATATATCATTCATTAAATCAAGAAGAGTCTTCATCGATATTTCAGGGAGATGTTTTAAAAGTTGATAATGGATGCTATCAGGGCCACATGCAGTGTCATGGGCTTTACTTAAGGAAGTCTTTAGTTCATCTAAAGAGAAAGGAGAATTGTAGCTCTCAGAATTGTCAGAGTTGAAGTTCAACTTAGTTTTTTCAGCTGTTCGTTTAAATTTTTGAAAGTCAGGTTTGTAATTTGATGAAGATGAATGTTTAGCAAAAGTTTCAGCTAGTTTGTTGGCAATGTCCTTTTCAGATGTTAAAGTGGAATTGCCAACGTTCAGATGTTTAACTGAGGATTTTGAGTTTTTACCTTTGAGTTTTTGTATGAAATTCCAAATTTTATTCATGGGAGTTCGTGAAGTTAAACCAGATACAAAATTTCTCCAGGATGTTCTTCTGGATTGTCGACAAGTTCGTCTAGCCTTTGCCCGAAAAATTCTAAAATTACTTAAATTTTCTTTCGTTTGTTGTTTGCCAAATCGTTTTTGAGCTTTATTTCTATCGTCGATAGCCTTGTCACACTCGTCTGTGAACCAAGGTTTATTCAGTTTTTTAGGAGTTGCCGAGGTCTTAGGAATGGTTTCATCCGCTATAGAGATAAGAGTTTGATTAAATGTTGTTATTGGTTCTTGGTCATTAACAAAAAGTTCTGGTCTTAATTTTTCCGAACAAAGTATAGAAAATCTTTGCCAATCGGCCTTCTCTAACTTATAGCGAGGAATTCTTTGTTCAGGTTCACCAAAGAGATCTTTTAGAATTATAGGAAAGTGATCACTTCCACAGAGATCGTCATGGACTTGCCACGAGAAGTCTAATAAAAGAGAAGGATCACAAATTGAGAGATCAATTGATGAATAGGTTCCATTGCCAGAATGTAAAAATGTAGACGAACCATCATTAAAAATGCAAAGAGATTCTTTGGATAAAAAATCCTCAATCTTTTTACCCTTATCATTTAAAGCAACACTGCCCCATAATGGATTGTGGGCATTGAAGTCCCCAATTAGCATGTATGGAGCAGGAAGCTGATCTGTTAAATTTTGAAGTTGCGCTAAAGTTAAATTATCATTTGGTGGTATATAAACTGAACATAGAGTTATGGTTTGATGTAATGAAACTCTCACGGCAACTGCTTGCAGATCGGTAGTTAAAGGAATCGAACTATGGAGAATGCGATCCTTTACTAAGATGGAAGATCCGCCGGCAGCTCGCTCTGTATTAGAAAATTTGCTATACATAGAGAAGCCCTTCAAGGAAATCGTGTCGGTTTCCTTGAGGTGAGTTTCCTGAAGACAAAAGACAGTTGGATCTAATGACTGCACTAAAAGGTGTAATTCAAGAAAATTGGCCTTGAGGCCTCGGCAATTCCATTGAATGATGGTACTCATTTTGGAGTCTGATTAGGATCGGAAAGTCTACCGAGAGATCGCCTACGTCTGTGTGGAGACTGGCTCTGTGAACGCTCAATCGGTGTTTCCGAAAGATCCATATCCGACTCCATGTCGTCAGCAAGAGAGCCAAAACGATTATGCATAAAAATTGCATTTCGTTCGGCTTTCTTGGATCGAGATTTTAATGGTGACGTCTGTTGTGATGAGTTCTGTCGTCTATCCGGCTGTGAGGATCGCTGCTGTCTATTTGAAGTTTGAGAAGCAGACGATGACCTTGAGGAAGACTGTTTTTTCTTTGATGAAGAAGTTGAAGAAGAAGAGGGCTGAGGATTGGAAACTCGGGCAGGAGCTCCAAATCCGGCCCAAGATGACTTACGTGGTGTATAAAACAATGTCTCATCGACCACTGAATCGTTGTTTGGACCTGCTGAGGACTTTCGTGGAGGGGGATGAGAATCATCCAACTCTTTCCATGGTTTCTTACAGTATTTAACAAAGCCCTTTTGGGTTTCCTTATCAAAACAGTCGGCACCAAACATCCATCCATTGGTATTGCACGTACGGGGCTCAATTTCACCCTCCGGCCAGGTGTACATAGTTTGGTAACCAAATGTCCTAGAGGGTTTAGCAGCCTCCGCGTACGACCTTGATGGTGTTGTATCATTCGAGATAGAGACTTGACGACGAGCTTCCTGATATGAAATATTTTTTTCAGCTTTAAGTTTTTGAATTTGTTTTTCATGTAAAAGAACGGGACATTGTTTGGATGAAGAAAGGTGGTCAGCGCTACAGTTAACACATTTTGGATCGTTGGCACAGTTGAAATCCGAATGGCCTTCCTGTGCACACTTTACACACCTTTCTTTTCCGTTGCATGTAGCCTTTCCATGGCCAAAACGTTGACATTTGAAACAGCGAAGAGGATTTGGAACAAAGATGTCTACAGACACTCTAAAATAGCCTAGATTTAAATGACTTGGTGGAACAGCTGTATTGAAAGTAATCAGGTAAGTATTTAATTTAATAACTTTGTTGTCGTCTCTTTTAGTGAATCTTTTGACTTGGATGACACCTTGTGATTCAAGTTCAGAGCAGATCTCTTGCTCTGATAAATCAGCAAGGTTTCGATCTCTATCTCGAATGATACCCTGTGAACGATTCAGTGATCTATGAGCTTCAGCAGATACTGGTATTTCCAAAATAGATGAAATTGTTATTATGTTTTTGGCTTGTTGTTGTTTAGCACACTCGACTAGAAGGTTACCGGAGCGAAGCTTGGTGACCTTTGGAATATCAACTCCGGTAACGCTTTTGATTTTTTTCGCAATGACAAAGGGTGAAACCTTTGTCAAAGGGCGAGTGGCATCTTTACTAGAAAGAACAATGAATTTTGGCCAGCTATCATTACTTGTATTTTGTCGCTTGAAAGAGGCTGATGTATCTTGATCTTCATTATCACTTAAAGAAATGTTTCTTTTTAAATTATCACATGAACTAGTTGTTTTTTGTTTATTTGGGGTTCCCATGGTGAATGTAAATAAATTCACTGCCTTGCTCCCCGCCCGCCATGGAGCGCCAACATGGGCGGTGCTGTCGCACAACGGGTCTCCTGTTGAAAGCACCAGGGTTACAAGGACAGCATACTCGCACAGAGTATTCCTTAAAGAAGACAAGCATCGTGCCAGGGGTTACCCGGCGATACAACTCTCCGGAATAACATCCACACGATTGACCCATGAGCCACCGCCTTCTGCAAAGCATTAATGGAATCAGGTTAGTTATTTCAAATATCACAGAAAGAACGTTTGAAACATTATGAGATGGTGCTTTACAGGGCTTGGCGTGACCAGCCGATTGATCAGACCGAGCCAAATCTGACCGCCTGTCTAGGAGAAGTAAGGGCCAAAGCCCACATACGTGGACCAGGATCCCGTCCTCCCCCGACACAGGTCGCAACACACGGCAAACATGTTGACCCGTTTAGTCGCTTCTTACGACAAGCTTTACGGGCGGCTGCGGGACTATTCTTTTCACACCCGGTTCCCACACGGGGGCTTTCTTTATACATGTATGTTCTGAATTTGATTGGAAAAGACTAACCCTTGATCTTTTAACAGTTTGCTTTGGTCCTGAAAAAGATAACAATATTTTCAAGAACAATTCTTATCATGTATGTATCCTATTACATATCCAAAATAATGGATTAAATGGAAATATTGGTTTGTTAAACATTCAAAACAAGGGACAAATTAGTATTTTATATCTTATTTAACCCTACAGTGGCATCAAGATGAAGCATGGGATTAAAAAATTCCTGATTTTTTTCCTTTTCTGTAGTCCATATGATGATAGATTAGTGCATGCAGAATTTGAAGATCTAACTTTCAATTTCTGAGAAATCAAATACTGCACAGAGGGACTGACAGACAAAGAGATTAATAACCGGACACACTTTGTTTGCATGGGCTAAAATGAAGAGACAAACAAACCAAATCCCAAATAAGTCCAGCCAACAAAAATTGGCGGAACAAAAAGGCAAAATTCATGAAAATCAATTTAAATAAATCATAAAAGAAGACTGAAAACTTACTTGGTATCTTTGAAGGAGAAATTATCATAGATGTGTACTCATCCTTTAATTTCTGGGATGGTGTCATTTTAGTTGCTGAAAAAAAAATATACAAATGTATGAATATTTTATCATGTTTATTATCAGCATGAACAGTCAAAATAAACTTGGAAATATACAATGCATCAACCACATAACTAGTTGTTATGCTTTAATTTTATGACAGAGAAAAAGGACGCTACTTGTAGCCAATGTCCCCCACCAAAATTGCAGTATGCCAAAAAAATGGCACATAAAATTGTCAAATAAGAATGGAGGTTTACTTTGTTTTACCACATTGTAACATCTACAAATCCTATTTCTAAATCACATACTTGATAAACAGATTATTACATGTCTTTTCATGTAGTGAGTGAGTGAGTTGGTGTTTTACGCCCGTGCAACACTATATAGGTTATTTACAGGCGATGAACATGAAAAGGATGATACAATGAACATGAAATGATGATGATATATGAAATATGGGATGGGGTGGGAAACACAGGGACGGTAAATTTTGAAGAACCACAGGAAAAGGGGAGAAGTGGGTAGGGGCGGAAAATTTAGCCTATGTGGTGCACTACTTGGCGGTCCACAAAGGGGTCTTTTACGTGCATGAAGCGTGGCATTCTCCACACACGTTGGCCCACTATGGTCGGCGGTCAGGGTTTCCGTATTATAGACCTGACAACCCCCGCGGACGAGGGCTACCCTATTCAGCCACCTAGGGTACACACTTGGTCGCTCTGTGGGCTGAGCACTGACCCGACGTCAGAATCCCAAGACCCTTAGTCGCCTCTTACGACAAGCTAGGCTCTGCTGCGGGCCTATTCGCCACCCGGGCCCCGCACGGGACTCTTTTCATGTATACAGCCTGATATCAGTCCAAGACTGAATCATATCCCTTTCCAATTAGATACAAAAAAGTAAAATTTCACTGCATGTGAAGTGCTTTTCTGGATTAATCTTCATCAGACACGCTAGATGCCAAAAATTTGGAAGACCTTTCATAATTTCTTACCATATTCTATGCCAAAACTATTGCGTTATTACTATGTATCATGAAAGAAATACTTACCAGACAGTTTGACAGATGAAAGAAAGTCATGGACCGAGTTCTCTTTCTGCTTCTGTGGTGTCTTAATAGGAGTAAGTTGTGGTCCTGAAATAAATTGGTAATGATACAAATTGTTGAAAGAGTCTCTAATTACTTTCAAATAAAAATGTTTTTGCTTTGCTAATGTACATGTATATTTCTCGTAATCCAATATATTCCTTTTCATAAATTTAATTGAAATACCAATGAACTATTCAACTAGTTTAATGTGTGCATTAATCAGGGATGGGGTAATCGTAATCAGTAATCGTAATCCATTGTAATCGATTACATTTTCTACAGTAATCACATGTACATGTAATCAGTAATCAACCCTGATACGTATCTACTCTATATCCTTGTTTCTAGATATACATCAAAATATTTAGCACTTAATGTTATATCTCACTCTCAGATCATCTCATGGTGATATACACATAATAGTTTATAGACTGTTGCATACGCCATGCAGTACACAAGATACATGTATGGACCTTAAGCAAGAACTACACCAGATTCACAGATATACTAACAAGAGTATAAATTGTATAACTACATGACCAATCCATTTAATGTTGTTGTTGTGCCTTAAAAATGTCAGTCACAAACTAGCCAAGAAAGATTTTTTTAATATAGGCCTCATGTAAAATTAACTTAATGATAATTAATGATAATTTAATATAATATACATATTCTTGAGTTCCTTCCCTGAAAACATGTGAAAAGGCACTTACTAGGTATCTTTGATGGTGATGGTCTATCATGTCTAGGTTGAATGCTATCTTCTGTACGTACTGGTACATGTGTGTTCGTAGAAGTTGAGTGATGACGTCCTGTATAAACAGATTATTTAAAATTGGGTCAATGACAGAAAAACCTATGAAATACATGTACTTTCAACAATGCTCTAAAAATTCAAATGTCTCTAACATTTGTTTGAATTTGGTTGTTGAAATGGATACAGCGTTATGACGAGGAAACTCATACACGATGTACATGTGTATTTTATTGTCATTTAAACATGGAGTCTAAAGGACAATAATATAAGAATAAATGTATCAGAAATATTCATTGACAAGAAGCCATTTAAAAATATAAGGGACCTTTCAATCCTCTATAGATCTACACCAAATTTTATTTTTTTATTTTTATGTTGCTTTTGTCAAAAAATAAAAAATAAACGTCAGAATAGAAAAAAAAAAGGAAATATGGAATGATAAAATTAGCTTTAACATGTTTAAATGACAGATAATTCGGTCGACTATAGATCTGCAATAACATCATTAAAAGTCCTTATATGTGTCCAAAATACACAAATTTATAGATAAATGTATTGTTGCTAAGTATTAATGTGAATCAAGATCAAGTCCTGCACCTGATGATACACAGTCTTAGCACCATTGACCTGTATATCAAATATATACAGTAACAGGTCTATGTTAGCACTAATTTAAGAAAAGGGCTAATACCATACATTATTTACAAACCTAAATTATTGAACGGTGTCTCTTGGATATACACTGGGGGTGGGACTGGGATCTGGAATGATTGTTGTCTTTTTGTCAGCTTCTCTCTGTCGTTAGGTGTTCGTACTATCATCCGCTTTTCTGAATTCCTTTCACGAAAAGATTGAGTCGTGGAAAGGAGTATCTCACACATATTTCTGACATTTTCACGACTGTCAATAACTCTAGATTGGATTCTATTGCATGCCTTACAGAGATATGACCCCCAGTTGTCGGAACAGTTGAATTGAAATCCATAAAAGTTACTAGCTATTTCGTAGCTTGGGCCCTTTTCTCCGTTCTTCTTCAAGATGTAATATCTTTGTTTTGAATTTGATGAACAGGCGACACACAACTCAATTTCGGGGACGATTTTAAAAGCAATAGTCTTCTTAGGTGTGTTGTAACTCGCCATCTCATGGGTCCTCCATTTTCTTCAAATCGAAAGTAAACCCAAGGGCGATAAAAAATAAAAGTGAGTTGACCGCCAGATGGCGCTTCAGTATGTCACAATGAATCCTATTGGGCTTTACCAGACTCTCGCTCGTCGTAGATTACGGAGACAGCCGAAGTCTGGTTGAACGAGACTAGATGAATATGAAAAGGATGATATATGAAATACCCGCGTTTTGGTATTTGTAATGATAAAATTAACATGAAATGATGATGATAAATGAAATATGGGAATGGGTTGGGACACAAAGGACCAGTAAATTTTGAAGAACCACAGGAAAAGGGGAGAGGTGGGTAGGGGCGGAAAATTTAGCCTATGAGGTGCACTAATTGGTGGTCCACAAAGGGGTCTTTCACGTCGTGAAGCGTGGCACTCTTCACACACGTTGGCCCACTATGGTCGGCGGTCAGGGTTTCCGTATTATAGACCTGAGAACCCCCGCGGACGAGGGCTACCCTATTCAGCCACCTAGGGTACACACTTGGTCGCTCTGTGGGCTGAGCACTGACCCGACGTCAGAATCCCATGACTTTTAGTCGCCTCTTACGATAAGCTAGGCTCTGCTGTGGGCCTATTCGCCACCCGGGCCCCGCACGGGACTAGGAGAAAAGAAAGAAACTGTTTAATTGATTGATTTTTATAGATTGTTTGGTTTATTTTCATGTGTTTGGTTTATTTTCATGAAGTTTTATACATAATAACAAGACATAAGTAGTCTTGTTGTCAATTATAGGTCGGAAGGCAAGGAGTTGCATGAACTGTTGACATTCCATAATATTGAAATTATTGTAGTAAAAAGTGTTAGTTCTTTTGTTTTATTGTTACTGAAAGGCCTTCAAGACTGTGTTTCCGGGCGGAATCTTCGTGCCTTATACTGGACAATATTTGTGATATTCATATTTTATGGACTTTGTGAGTTTAAATGTTTTTTCTCGTGTAATAAATTGATGTTTTTGACATTGACTTTGTACTTTGTGAATCCTTGAGCCACCAGTTGCCCCTTTTCAGCTAAATTCCGACAACAAACGATCCCATACTTTGTATCGCTGTTTTATCAACTTGGCTCAACGTTAAACTTGATTAGAAGCCGTACTTGATCCCTCTTTTTGTAAAGTTGTTGGATCAGTGGTTAAAAGGAATTTACGTTTCACAGAGTCTGCAGCATGACAATATTATGACGTTTTAGTAACTGTGACGTCGACCCGGTGTTTATTGGAAATTTACACACGGCTTGTCGTCATGGTTCCTTTTGATCATGGGCGTGGTTCATATTAGAATTGGTGTTTTACGCCCGTGCAACGCTATATGGGTTATTTACAGGCAGTGAACATGAAAAGGATGACAAAATGAACATGAAATGATGATGATAAATGAAAGATGGGGATGGGGTGGGAAACAAAGGACCGGTAAATTTTGAAAGGGAAAGGTTGGCAGAGGCGAAAAATTAGCCTATGTGGTGCACTACTTGGCGGTCCAAAAAGGGGTCTTTTACGTGCATGAAATGTGGCACTCTCAACACACATTGGGCCACTATGGTCAGCAGTCTGGGTTTCCATATTATAGACCTGAAAACCCCTGCGGACTAGTGCCATCCTATTCAGCCACCTAGGGTTCACACCTGGTCGCTCTGTGGGCTAATCACTGACCCGAGGTCAGAATCTCAAGATCCTTAGTCGCCTCTTGCGACAAGCTAGGCTCTGCTGCGGACCTATTCACCACCAGGGCCCCGCACGGGACAGTTTCAAAAATGAAAAAAAAAATTATCTGAAACTTGCCACTCAAAAGGACAAAAGTGAAGCCGACAATACATAAAGAAATGAAGGTGTAAAACGTAATAGGGTAAAACAGATATAAAAGAGCTGGAGAAAGAAGCCGATGAAATGTAAATATGCCTAAAGACTTAGACCCCAACATAAACAAGTGATGACAATAGCTCACCTGGACCTGATTGATTGATTGATTGGTATCTGCTTTATGTCCCGTCGGCGATATTGCAGCCATCATCGGGACAAAAACATGTTATAACTTAATAAATCTTTAAAGTAAAACTAAGTCAAAAGACCGAGACTAAAACAAATTGTTATTGCTAATAAATAAATAAAAGTAAACACTTAAAATAATTTAAGTAAAAGCTAAAACTAATATTATCAAACGACAATTGTAAATAGAACATACAAAATTATCAGGTGAAACAAATTAAATGTTTATAAATAGTAAAATATTTAAAAAACAACAAAACTATAATTTTGCATACAATCCAACTTCCTTAAGGAAGTGGATGATGGCATCGTTTGGAGTGCCGCTGAACAAATCGTGCATAGAAGCACAGGTGAAATACTTCACACGTATTGGAGCTACATCAACACAGTCAAGGAGAACATGCTTCACCGAATACGGAGAGTCACAAGGGATGCACACAGGTGCCTCCTTCTCTTGTGTCATCAAGTGGCCATGAGTGACTCTAGAATGTCCAATACGACATCTAGTGATGACCACTTGGTCTCGACGGCATCGGAATGAAGCATGATTCTCCCCAAGCTGTGGTTTTAACTCATGAAGTTTGTTGTGCTCAGCGGCAGCCCAAACCTCATCCCATAAACTTTGAACATATATACGGATTGCATTTCTGCAGTCCGAATAGGGAATAAAACATTTAGAAATTGGTTTGCGAAGGGCTTCCTTCGCAACCCTGTCCACGACTGAATTCCCATGAATACCAGTATGACTGGGTACCCATAGGAAAATCAATTCTGCACCACCTCTCATCAATTGGTGAATCATGTAAACAATTTTACTAATTAATGGATGTTTTAGTTTGCAGTTCTCAATTGCCAAAAGACAAGCGAGAGAATCAGAACAGATAAAGAATTGTGCGTGCTCTGAAGCATCAATTAAACGAAGGGCTAAAATGATGGCTCTTGCTTCAGCTGTAAAAATGGAAGCAGAAGATGGGAGGCGTTGGGTGGAAGTGCTATTACCCAAGATAGCAGCAGACGCAACGCTATCACCATCTTTAGAACCATCTGTATAAACAGTCAGAAAATCAGGGTATTTAGATTTAATTTCACAATAGTCCTGTTGAATGAGCAAATGATTTGTTTCAGTCTTTTTATGTTTTCGAAGATCAAAATTAAATTCAGGTTTTAGAAGTTCCCAGGGTGGAACTTTTAAAGATGTAACAGGTTTTATCGTTTCCAAATCAATATTAAGATTAGCTAAATGTGGTGCAATACGAATGCCAAATGGAGGAGTTTTGTTTTCGTGTTTTTCATAAACAGTTTTTAGAGGTGGGTTAAAAACACAGTCGTAGGCAGGGTTATCTGGGAAAGCTTTCAGCTTCGTAGCATATTGGAGACCGAGTTTTATTCTACGATGTTTCAGGGATGGTTCATTTGCCTCCGCATACAGGCTCTCAATAGGAGATGTCCTGTATGCACCGAGGCAAAGTCGCAATCCCTGATGATGAACAGCATCTAAAATCTGCAAATAAGACTTTTTAGCTGATCCATATACAATAGAACCATAATCCAATTTCGATCTTACAAGGGACCTGTATAAATTTAAAAGAACAGATTTATCAGCTCCCCAGTCAGTACTGGAGACAACTTTTAAAATATCAAGAGCCTTGAGGCATCTTGATTTTAGCATTTTGATATGGGGTAGAAAGGACAGTTTTTTATCAAAAAGAACGCCAAGGAATTTCGCTTCTTCAACCATTTTAATTTTTTTGTTATATAAATAAAGTTCTGGGTCAGGATGGAGTTTTCTCTTTTTACAAAAATGCATAGCCACGGTTTTACTCTCTGAAAACTTAAAACCGTTTACAGAGGCCCATTTTTCAATTCGATTAAGGCACAGTTGTAATTGCCTTTCAATAGTGTTCATGTTTTTGGCACTGTAGCATATTAAAAAATCATCAACATATAAGGAACCTTCAATATTATCTTTCAACACTTTGGCAATACTATTTATTTTGATACTAAAGAGAGTGACAGAAAGGATGCTTCCCTGAGGAACGCCCATTTCCTGATTAAACTCTTCAGACATTGTTCTATTTACTTTAACATTAAAATGTCTATCAGACAGGAAGTCAGCCAAAAAATTCGGCAACCTTCCTTTCAACCCCATATCAGAAATATCTTTTAAAATGCCATACTTCCATGTGGTGTCATAAGCTTTTTCGAGATCGAAAAAGATAGACACCACATGTTCGTTCTTCGCGAAAGCGTTCCGAAGAAATGACTCGAAACGGACCAAATGATCTTGTGTGCTCCTGCCTTGGCGAAAACCACACTGGATATTCGAAATGAGTCCATTGGACTCCAGGAACCAAACAAGCCGATCATTGATCATACGTTCAAGAGTCTTGCAGACGCAGCTTGTCAATGCTATCGGACGATAGTTTGAAGCATCTGTATGATCCTTCCCTGGTTTAGGGATAGGAACAACAGTGGCAAGCTTCCATATTTCGGGCAATTTACCATTTATCCAAACATCGTTCATTAAATTTAAAAGAGTATTCATCGATATATCAGGAAGATGTTTTAGAAGCTGATAGTGGATATTGTCAGGGCCACAGGCCGTATCGTGTGCTTTACTTAAAGAAGTTTTGAGTTCATCCAAAGAAAAAGGAGAGTTGTAGCTTTCGGAGTTGTCAGAATTAAAGTTTAATTTGGTTTTCTCAGCTGTTTGTTTAAATTTTTGAAAATCAGGCTTGTAATTTGATGAAGATGAATGTTTTGCAAAGGTCTCAGCTAATTTGTTGGCAATATCTTTTTCAGATGTTAAAGTGGAATTGCCAACATTAAGATGCTTAACAGATGATTTTGAGTTTTTACCTTTCATTTTCTGAATGAAGTTCCAAATTTTATTCATGGGAGTTCGAGAGGTTAAACCAGATACGAATTGTTTCCAGGATGTTCTTCTTGTTTGTTTGCATGTTCGTCTTGCCTTTGCCCGAAATATTCTAAAATTACTTAAATTTTCTTTAGTTTGATGGTTTTTAAAATGATTTTGAGCTTTGTTTCTATCGCCGATAGCCTTGCCACACTCGTCGGTAAACCAGGGTTTATTAAGTTTTTTTGGAAATGCCGAGGTCTTAGGGATTGTTTCATCAGCTATAGAGATAAGGGTTTCATTGAATACAGAAATTGGTTCTTTAAATTCAGTAAAAAGTTCTGGTCTTAATTTTTCTGAACAGAGAATTGAAAATTTTTGCCAATCGGCTTTTTCTAATTTATAACGAGGAATTCTTTGCTCAGGTTCACCAAAAAGATCTTTTAAAATGATAGGAAAGTGATCACTTCCGCAGAGATCATCATGGACTTGCCATGAGAAGTCTGTTAAAAGAGAAGGATCACAAATGGAAAGATCAATCGATGAATATGTTCCATTACCAGAGTGTAAAAAAGTAGAGGAGCCGTCATTGAAGATACAAAGAGATTCTTTTGACAAAAAGTCTTCAATCTTTTTACCCTTATCATTAATGTTAACGCTACCCCACAATGGATTGTGAGCATTAAAGTCTCCCAATACCATATATGGAGCAGGAAGCTGGTCCGTTAATTGCTTAAGTTGTACTAATGTTAAATTATTATTGGGTGGTACGTAAACTGAGCATAATGTGACTGTTTGATGTAATGAAATCCGAACGGCAACTGCCTGCAGATCTGTAGTTAAAGGAATCGAACTATGAAGAACTCTGTCCTTAACTAAAATGGAGGATCCGCCTGCAGCTCGCTCAGTATTAGAAAACGTACTGTACATAGAAAAACCTTTCAAGGAAATGGTGTCAGTTTCCTTGAGGTGTGTTTCCTGAAGACAAAAAACAGTTGGATTAAAAGACTGCACTAAAAGTTGTAATTCAAGAAAGTTGGCCTTAAGGCCTCGGCAATTCCATTGAATGATGGTACTCATTTTGGAGTCTGTATGGGATCAGAAAGTCTACCGAGTGATCGCCTACGTCTCCTCTGTGGAGAATGGCTCTGTGAACGGTCGACGGGTGTTTCCGATAGATCCATATCAGACTCCATGTCGTCACCAAGAGAGCCGAAACGATTATGCATATAAATTGCATCTCGTTCGGCCTTCTTTGATCTACGCATTTTAAGCGGTGACGTCTGCTGCGATGAACTCTGGCGTCTTCCTGGCTGTGAGGGTCGCTGCTGTCTATTTCCAGGTTGAGCAGCAGATGACGACCTTGAGGAAGACGATTGACTCTGTTTGGAAGAAAGAGAAATTGATGGGGGTTGGGGATTAGAAGCTTTGGTTGGAGCTCCAAATCCAGTCCAAGACGATTTTCGTGGAATTATAAACAAATCCTCATCGACCATTGAATCATTATTCGGACCTGCTGTTGACTTACGTGGTGGGGGATGATTATCACACAATACCTTCCAAGGCCTCGCGTATTTGATATTACTTTTTGGGATATCATCCACGAAACAGTCAGCACCAAACATCCATCCATTGGTGTTGCAAGTACGGGGCTTAATTTCACCCTCAGGCCAAGTGTACATGGTTTGCCAACCATATGTCCTAGAGGGTTTAGCAGCCTCCGCGTAAGACATGGATGGTGCTGTATCACTCGAGATAGAGACTTGACGACGAGCTTCTTGGTATGTAATGTTCTTTTCTGCTTTAAGTTTTTGGATTTCTTTTTCACGTAGAAGAGTTGGACATTGTTTTGAAGACGAAAAATGATCACCACTGCAGTTAACACATTTTGGATTTTTCGTACAGTTGAAATCCGAGTGGCCTTCCTCAGCGCACTTTACACATTTTTCCTTCCCGTTGCAGGTGGCCTTCCCGTGGCCAAAACGTTGGCATTTAAAACAACGGAGAGGATTGGGAATAAATATGTCTACGGACACTCTGAAAAGACCCAGATTAATGTGACTTGGTGGAGCTGCGGAATTAAATGTAATAAGGTATGTATTTAATTTAATAATTTTGTTGTCTTCTTTTTTTGTAAACCTTTTAACGTGTGAGACACCTTGTGATGAAAGTTCAGAGCATATTTCTTGCTCTGATAAATCAGCAAGGTTTCGGTCTCTATCTCGAATGATACCCTGCGAACGATTCAATGATCGATGAGCTTCAGCGGAAACTGGTACCTCTAAAATGGATGAAATTGTCAAAATGTTTTTTGCTTGTTGTTGTTTGGCACACTCTACTAAAAGGTTACCGGATCGGAGTTTCGTAACCTTGGGAACATCACCTCCGGTAACACCCTTAATTGTTTTCGCAATGACAAAGGGCGAAACCTTTGTCAAAGGACGAGTGGCATCTTTGCTTGAAAGTACAATAAACTTTGGCCAACTATCATTTGTTGTGTTTTGACGTTTTGAAGAAGCTGGTGCATCCTGATCATCACTATCACTACATGAAATATTTCGTTTAAACTTTTCACTAGAACTTGTTGCTTGTTTTTTTGGGGAAGCCATGATGAGAGAAGAGAGTTTCACTGCCTTGCTCCCCGCCCGCCATGGAGCGCCAACAAGGGCGATGCTGTTATACAACGGCTCTCCTGTTGAAAGCACCAGGGTTACAAGGACAGCATACTCGCACAGAGTATTCCTTTAGGGAGACAAGCATCGTGCCGGGGGTTACCCGGCGATACAACTCTCCAGAATAACATCCACACGATTGACCCATGAGCCACCGCCTTCTGTAAAGCATAACTGACATCAAGTTATAAATTCTAATATTACGGAATGAGAGTTTGAAATAAACGAGAAGATGGTGCTTTACAGGGCTTGGCGTGACCAGCCGATTGATCAGACCGAGCCGAATCTGACCGCCTGTCTAGGAGAAGTAAGGGCCAAAGCCCACATACGTGGACCAGGATCCCGTCCTCCCCCGACACAGGTCGCAACACACGGCAAACATGTTGACCCGTTTAGTCGCTTCTTACGACAAGCTTTACGGGCGGCTGCGGGACTATTCTTTTCACACCCGGTTCCCGCACGGGGGCACCTGGACCTGACCTTCGGTCCAGGTGAGTGAGTGAGTTGGTGTTTTACGCCCGTGCAACGCTATATAGGTTATTTACAGGCGATGAACATGAAAAGGATGATAAAATGAACATGAAATGATGATGATAAATGAAATATGGGGATGGGGTGGGACACAAAGGAACGGTAAATTTTGAAGAACCACAGGAAAAGGGGAGAGGTGGGTAGGGGCGGAAAATTTAGCCTATGTGGTGCACTACTGGGCGGTCCACAAAGGGGTCTTTTACGTGCATGAAGCGTGGCACTCTCCACACACGTTGGCCCACTATGGTCGGCGGTCAGGGTTTCCGTATTATAGACCTGACAACCCCCGCGGACGAGGGCTACCCTATTCAGCCACCTAGGGTACACACTTGGTCGCTCTGTGGGCTGAGCACTGACCCGACGTCAGAATCCCAAGACCCTTAGTCGCCTCTTACGACAAGCTAGGCTCTGCTGCGGGCCTATTCGCCACCCGGGCCCCGCACGGGACTCGGTCCAGGTGAGCTAAAAACGAGTTAGTAAGTAATTTCTTTACTCTCAAGCAGCACGATTTCGGCTCTCAGAAAAATAGGAATAGAAAGAGAATTAAGCATACGACAGATTATTTTGACGAACCACTCATTGTTGATTTATATACATGATATATGCAAAAAAAAACCAAAACACATATTCGACTCTTATGACCTACCTTCTAATTTTGAGCTCTATGAAAATACTTTTAAAAATTCTGAGTTGAAGACAGTTGACAAAAAGAAAGTGCAAGGACATTGGAACCTTAAATTCAACTTTCAGTAACAAACAAATTAGTTTCTTATTAGTAAATTTATGAAAATTGGGAAAGTGCAGAGAGTATGAAAGAATGCAGGAATGAAAAGTATGTCGTGTTCTACCTGCTAGCAATGCAAACTCAAAGGGAACATTTTCTATGTTGAAAAAGATTCAGACTGTCATGAGATCCGAATTCAATGATGATACAATCTGTGTGCAAACCAGAATCAGGATGTTCCATAGTATGGATTTTGTCCGTCTGGTGAGCTGCTTAGGAATGCGAAGAGTGAGTGAGTGAGTTGGTGTTTTACGCCCGTGCAACGCTATATAGGTTATTTACAGGCGATGAACATGAGTGAGTGAGTGAGTTGGTGTTTTACGCCCGTGCAACGCTATATAGGTTATTTACAGGCGATGAACATGAAAAGGATGATAAAATGAACATGAAATGATGATGGTAAATGAAATATGGGGGTGGGTCGGGAAACAAAGGACCGGTAAATTTTGAAGAACCACAGAAAAAGGGGAGAGGTGGGTAGGGGCGGAAAATTTAGCCTATGTGGTGCACTACTTGGCGGTCCACAAAGGGGTCTTTTACGTGTATGAAGCGTGGCACTCTCCACACACGTTGGCCCACTGTGGTCGGCGGTCAGGGTTTCCGTATTATAGACCTGACAACCCCCGCGGACGAGGGCCACCCTATTCAGCCACCTAGGGTACACACTTGGTCGCTCTGTGGGCTGAGCACTGACCCGACATCAGAATCCCAAGACCCTTAGTCGCCTCTTACGACAGGCTAGGCACTGCTGCGGGCCTATTCGCCACCCGGGCCCCGCACGGGCGAGGAATGCGAAGAAGTCTTTCCCTTTATATTAAAACAACCTTAATAGACATACAAATCTCTCAGATGAGCACGGATGTTGGTTTGACATAGAGTTTTGTAATGTCATCCTTTCCGGATTTGACCCACACTCAATCGATCGTTGGCAACTTGACGTGTGTGCTACAGCAAGCAGGAACTGCTTACTATTTTGGAGTACCCGAGTTCACGTTGCTAAATGTGGTTTTGTTGTTATGTGTGTTTTTATTTTATTTGTTGTATTGTTTGTTTCGTTGTGATGATTTTTGTGTCTTTGTTTGTTTTTGTTAAAAATGATGTTTGAATATCACTTTGGTACACCTTTGACTCTTTGTGTCCAAAAGACCAATAACACCAAATGAACTTGAAACTGTTGATGTTTGTGAATGCCTTACATCATTCATATTGTACTGAGGCAGAAATTATATGACACTTTTTAGAACTACAGGGATAACATAAAGTGATTTTATTTTGGATTTGAAGCGTATTCACAAGATGAAGAGGTTGTCTTAGACAATGATAATGGAGCTATTTTGTAACTTCGTCAAAAATCCAAACGTTGTATGCCCATTTTACCAGGCATTTATTTGAAGAAAGCGACACTGACACCATACGTCGGTAACAGGGAGTCCTCTACTATTTATCTCCAAGGTAATCGTCTTCTCATTAGCGCATTCCTTTACGCTAACTACAAGCCTGTATCTGTAAATCAGTTTGTGGAAAACACTTCTCTAAAGGTCTCCACCAATTCGTGCAAATCTGCTGTCTACACCTACATTCACAGCCATTAAACTCGATTTTTTGTTATTAGTTTGATTCTAATAGTATTAAGCATGTTCGCTACTATAATTGAAAATAAATAGGTTTCAAATTTGATGCCTTAAATGAAAAGAAAATAGTAAAAGGTATAAGATAAGCGAAAAATTTTGATACGTTCGTGACCTCGTTTTCAAGATAATTGACGTTTAAGTTTTGGCGGGAAAAGGTTTTCTCTGACTTTTTCATAGGTTTAGCATTAGCACTATCAAGCTGTAAAAACCCATGACAGAATAATTAGGATTTGTTAAAACTTTGTCTATAACCTCTTTATGACATATTTAATACATGAATGACAAGAAAATATGGGGTTCGTGGGCAAAAAATGTAACCCTATTTTGATGGTAAAATCCAGCGGATTCCGAAACAAGAGGCTCCCAGGAGCCTAAATCGCTCACCTGGTTATGATGTCAACCCTATATTTTGTAGAGCTAAATGAGCTGAACATTTAAGCAAGCAACAGTTTTTTCTTTATTTACTATAGTTTTCATTCTATATGCCAAAAACACAAAAAAAAAACGTTATTTTAGGGGCCGTAACCCCTATAAGGGGTCAACTGACAACTTCAACCCTATGGAGACTTTTGTAGAGCTTTATGCGCTGAACATTTAAGCAAGCAACAGCTTTTCTCTATCTGCTATAGTTTTCATTCTAAAGGCCAAAAACATGAAAAAGGTTATTTTAGGGGCTGTAACCCCTATTAAGGGTCATCTGACAACTTCAATCCTATTGAGACTTTTGTAGAGCTAAATAAACTGAACGTTTAAGCAAGCAACTGCTTTTCTCTATCTGCTAAAGTTTTCATTCTGTAGGCCAAAAACATGAAAAAGGTTATTTTAGGGGCCGTAACCCCTATTAAGGGTCATCAGACGACTTCGATCCTATGGAGACTTTTATAGAGCTAAATGAGCTGAACATTTAAGCAAGCAACAGCTTTTCTCTATCTGCTATAGTTTTCTTTCTATAGGCCAAAAACATGAAAAAACATGAAAAAGGTTATTTTAGGGGCCGTAACCCCTATTAAGGGTCATCAGACGACTTCGACCCTATGGAGACTTTTGTACAGCTAAATTAACTGAACATTTAAGCAAGCAACAGCTTCTCTCTATCTGCAATAGTTTTCATTCAATAGGCCAAAAACATGAAAAAAAAACATTATTTCAGGGGCCGTAACCCCTATAAGGGGTCATCTGACAACTTCGACCCTATGGAGACTTTTGTAGAGCTAATTGAGCTGAACATTTAAGCAAGCAACAGCTTTCCTCTTTCTGCAATAGTTTTCTTTCTATAGGCCAAAAACTTGAAAAAACATCATTTTAGGGGCCGTAACCCCTAAAAGGGGTCATCTGACAACTTTGACCCTATGGAGACTTTTGTAGAGCTAAATGATCTGAACATTTAAGCAAGCAACAGCTTTCCTCTATCTGCAATAGTTTTCTTTCTATAGACCAAAAACATGAAAAAAAGCTATTTTTCACCTTTAAGGGACTGTAACCCCTATAAGGGGTCATCTGACAACTTGGACCAAATGGAGACTTTTGTAGAGCTTTTAATGCTGAAGCAGTAGGGTGGCATCAGATTACATCTATCTCTTATACTTTTTGATTTACTAGCCAAAAACAGTAGTCTGACCCCCCTGGTCTATTTTTAGCAATGGCGGCCATGTTTTTCGACGAATCAAAAATCCCCACATCAGTTCTGTGGGGGATACCCTAAGGTACCATCAGACCAAATTTGGTTCGAATCTTTTCAGCCGTTTCAGAGAAGAAGAAGTTTGAAGAAAAGTTAACGACGACGACGACGACGGACGACGACGGACGCCGACGACGGACGCCAAGTGATGGCAATAGCTCACATGGCCTTTGGCCAGGTGAGCTAAAAATGACAGAAATAACAAAACAAGACCAGCGAGCATCCTTAAATGTAAAATAATTGTCACTCACATTTGTTTAATATTACCGATGCACTACATTTAATGACTGAAATTGTATATAGCATGCACAATACCTGACAGTTCAGTTCTAAAAAATGCTCGATTACTCGCGAGTCTGCTCAAATAGAGATGTCAAAGTAGCTACATTCCTGCAGCTATTATCGTGACAGTGCATCTAGGAATATGCCAACCCTGTACACCTTTGTTAAAAATCATCTGAGCGAATTTTTGCAATATAAATTTTGTTGTGATTTTTAACTAGTATGCATGAAATTTAACTTAATTTAACTCATGTAAAACAATCCTTCATTAAACCTTTTATACTTTAACAAGAGAAGCTATATTTTCAATTATTGCGTTATATACTCTTGTGAGTTGTCAAAATTTTCTTTCATACATTTTCTTTGGTCAAAGGATGAATTGATTTTAATTTAATTCCTTAATGCATTCAAATGTAAAAAAAGTGTGTAAACGTGTTCAAAATAAATTAAATATACCTAGGGATTTCTCAAAATGTATTAGTTAGTTATTGCTTTACTCCCAAGCAGTGCGATTTCGGCTATATCCGGGAGATGAACATGATAGTGGTGATACAATGAACATGAAATGATGATGAAGTTGAAGAAATGGGGACACAAGGCCAATCGGGTAGGAGAGTTTTGACTGCCGCTGGAAAAAGGAGTGATGGGTAGGGACGGGAAATTTTGCCTCCTGCATGGGTTAGTTTAGTAAGTAATTGCTTTACTCCCAAGCAGCGCGATTTCGGCTATATCCGGGAGATGAACATGAAAGTGGTGATACAATGAACATGAAATGATGATGAAGTGGAGAAAATGGGGACACGAGGCCAATCGGGTAGGAAAGTTTTGACTGCCACTGGAAAAAGGAGCGATGGTTAGGGACGGGAAATTTTGCCTCCTGCATGGGGATCCTACGGGTCATACTCTTACCAAGACCTGCAGCAGGGTTCTTTAACGTGCGAGGAACGTGACATTTTTCCCAACACGGTGCACCACTATGGTTTGCGGTCAGGTTTTCGGCATTATTGGACCCTCCAATACTTTCAAGTTGAAGAACGGTTTTACCTGCATCTCCGAAAATGTCATTTACGCAATCCGCTGTGCTAAGTGCCTAAAAATCTACGTAGGAGAAACCTATCGTCGACTGGGTGACAGATTTGCTGAACACAGGAGAAGTGTTCTCAAATGCGACGACTGCCCAGTCGGCCAGCACTTTTCATTGCCAAACCATAGCGTCCAGGATATGCAGGTGACCGTTCTCCTTGAAACATGCACCGGCGAAAAACAAAGACAGTTTCTTGAGCAAAGAATAATCAGTTTTTTTAGGCACTTTTCAACCCTTGGGTATTAATGTTAAAAGACAGACCTTTTCTTAATATTCATTATGTAGTCATCAAGTTCAGGATTAAGACATTACGTCATGTTCTTCGGGTCGTTTTGTGTCATTCTGTCCTCGTCAGTCGATGTGATAACATCTTTTTACTTTTTAGCCCCTGAAGAAGGACTTTATGTCCGAAAATTTGGGCAATTTAGTTTTTATTTGTTTTAAAGGTTTTATTTATTTATATTTCATATTTTGTTTTACCTTTTAAATGTGGCTTCACCTACCATTTATTTACCTATTTCGGCATTATCGCCTGACGACCCCGCATCTCTCGATGTCAGGGCTGCCCCATTCAACCACCTGGGGCACACATCCTAGTCGCTTTGTAGGCAAAGCGGCCTGACCCCGATGTCAGATTTCTGAGCGCTCTTTAGTGGACTTTTACCGACAAGCTTAGCGCTGCTGCGGGCCTATTCGCCTCCCGGGCCACGCACGGGATCACTATGGACCTTAGTTATATGATCAAATAATTGATTTTTAACAAAGCATTAAAATACCATTTATGATTTTTGATCTTTAAAGGGCCATAACCCCTATCAAAGTCATCTGACAACTTCAACCCAATGGAGTCTTTGGTAGAGCTTAATGAGCTGAACATTTAAGCAAGCAACAGCTTTTCTCCATCTGCAAGTCCCGTGCGGGGCCCGGGTGGCGAATAGGCCCGCAGCAGAGCCTAGCTTGTCGTAAGAGGCGACTAAGGGTCTTGGGATTCTGACGTCGGGTCAGTGCTCAGCCCACAGAGCGACCAAGTGTGTACCCTAGGTGGCTGAATAGGGTAGCCCTCGTCCGCGGGGGTTGTCAGGTCTATAATACGGAAACCCTGACCGCCGACCATAGTGGGCCAACGTGTGTGGAGAGTGCCACGCTTCATGCACGTAAAAGACCCCTTTGTGGACCGCCCAGTAGTGCACCACATAGGCTAAATTTTCCGCCCCTACCCATCTCTCCCCTTTTCCTGTGGTTCTTCAAAATTTACCGGTCCTTTGTGTCCCACCCCATCCCCATATTTCATTCATCATCATCATTTCATGTTCATTTTATCATCCTTTTCATGTTCATCGCCTGTAAATAACCTATATAGCGTTGCACGGGCGTAAAACACCAACTCACTCACTCACTCTCCATCTGCAATAGTTTTCATTTTTTAGGGCAAAAACATGAAAAAAACGCTGTTTTTGACCTTAAAAGGCGCATAACCCCTATGAGGGGTCATCTGACAACTTCGACCCAATGGAGACTTTTGTAGAGCTTAATGAGCTAAACATTTTAGCAAGCAACAGCTTTTCTCTATCTGCAATAGTTTTCATTTTATAGGGCAAAAACATGAAAAATCGCTGTTTTTGACCTTAAAATTAAAAGGGCCATAACCCCTATTAGGGGTCATCTGACAACTTCGACCCAATGGAGACTTTTGTATTGCTTTAGATTCTGAAGAGCCTAAGATCCTTCAGATTTTTTCTATCTGTTCTAGTTTTCAAGTTATCAGTCTTTGAATGTGATTTTACCCTATGTTCTATATTTAGTAACAGCGGCCATGTTTGTTAACAAATCATAAAGCCGAACACAATTTTCAAACATCATGCCCTGAATAATACTTGGACCAAATTTTGAAAAATTCCATTCAGTGGTTTCAGAGGTGAAGATTTTTGAAAAAGTAACGGACAGAAGACGGACGACGGATGGCGCTTGACCCTTCGGGTCAGTTGAGCTAAAAAGTTTTAAAGATCACCTCAAACACATGAATCTTTTTTTTCACAAGTGAAGGCATGCTTACACTGCAGCCTGCAAAAAGTCACTTTGCTTCAAAACAAGTAAAATATTTAGGACATCATAAGTGCAAATGGATATCAAGTGGACAAAACAAATCATCAGCTTTGTCTGTTTAACGCTTGTGAAACGCTATATAGATTATTTACAGGCGATTGATAAAATGAACATGAAATGATGATGGTAAATGAAATATGGTGGTGGGGTGGGACACAAAGGACCGGTACATTTTAAAGAACCACAGGAAAAGGGGAGAGAGGGAAGGGGCGGAAAATATAGCCTATGTGGTGCACTACTTGGTGGTACACAAAGGGGTCTTTTACGTGCACGAAGCGTGGCGCTCTTCACACACGTTGGCCCACTATGGTCAGCGGTCAGGGTTTCCGTATTATAAAAGCAGAGATACCAATGGGGTATCCGAATGTCAAAAGTCCGAAAGGGCAGAGACAAAACCAGTAAACACCAACAGTTAGTTAGTTAGTTAGTTATTGCTTTACTCCCAAGCAGCACGATTTCGGCTATATCCGGGAGATGAACATGAAAATGATGATACAATGAACATGAAATGATGATGAAGTGGAGGAAATTGGGACACAATGCCAATCGGGTAGGACAGTTTTGACTGCCACTGGAAAAAGGAGTGATGGGTAGGGACAGGACATTTAGCCTCCTGCATTGGGATTCTACGGGTCCTACTCTTACCGAGACCTGCAGCGGGGTTCTTTAACGTGCGATAAACACCAACAAGTACGGGACAAAAACAGACATGTAAAACATGGAAACAAAAAATAACTGTATATCATTCAACAACGCGAACTCCAATCGAAATAAGAGTGAACTCAGGTGCTCCGGAAGAGTCAGCAGGTATTATTGACCTGACAACCCCCGCGGACGAGGGCCACCCTATTCAGCCACACAGGGTACACACTTGGTCGCTCTTTGGGCTGAGCATTGACCCGACATCAGACTCCCAAGACCCTTAGTCGCCTCTTATGACAAATCAAACTTTATATTAGTTAGTGCTTTACTCCCAAGCAGCTCGATTTCGGCTATATCCGGGAGATGAACATGAAATTGGTGATACAATGAACATGAAATGATGATGAAGTTGAGAAAATGGGGACACAAGGCCAATCGGGTAGGAGAGGTTTGACTGCCACTGGAAAAAGGAGTGATGGATAGGGACGGAAAATTTAGCCTCCTGCATGGGGATCCTACGGGTCCTCCTTTTACCGAGACCTGCAGCAGGGTTCTTTAACGATTCAATTCAATTCAATTTATTTATTGCTCGAACTCAATTACAATAATTGGTTTAGGCACAATGGTGATGAAATTTAGACAATTTATAATGTAAATATATAATGGTTTTATATTAATTTTTGGTTTCTTATTTCTAAACAGTTTGATATAAAGTTGGAAGACATCTTCAGTACAAATGAGAACTTGTTATTGAGTAGAAGTTTTACTTTTTCATTGTTGCTCATATATTTGTATTGTTTGTATATGGAACTTATTTTGTTACTAAAATCATCTCTCTGTGTCTTATAAAAATTGCAATAAAAAAGAAAATGAAATTCATCTTCAACAGAGATATTACATATTGGACATATTCTTTGTTCTAAAGGTATTTGAAGATGTCTCCCTTTTTCAATCATTAACTGATGAGAGCTTGTCCTAAGTCTGCAAATCATGGCCCTATCCAATACATTGGTCAGTTTATCAACATAAGCTGGTCTCTCCCCACTTTCGTAGACTCCCATAAAGAAATTTAGTTTGGCATTATTCTTTAAATTTGAATTTTGTGTTTGTTGGCACGTATCTTTAATTCTTTGCTTGGCTTGATTTAAATTTGCTTTAAGCATAAAATTATTACTGTTCAAATAACTAAAACCCAGTGAGTTTAAAATATTGTGGACTTTCTTGATCCATGGGTTTGTATTTTTTGTGAGGTTATAAATGTCGTATGCTAGACTGTTTATATTATTAATTAAATGATTATAAAATCCTAAAATTGCAGAGCTTATTTTACTTGTGATGGGTAATCTAGCTAACTCTGCTCGACACGCATCATTAAAGTTTTACAATGAACTCCAAGAATTTCTTTAATGAATTTGATATGGAACTTTTCAATAAAATTTGATATATCATTTTTAAGAGAAAAATCTATGCCCCAAATTTCACAACAATAAAGTAAAATAGGAGAAACAAGAGAGTCAAATAGTTTTTCTAGGAGTCTACAGGGATTATTGAGACCAACACATTTTTTAATCTTAAAATATGCTTTCCTTGCTTTATCGATTAACGTGCGAGGAACGTAACATTTTTCCCAACACGATGCACCATCATTGTTTGCGGTCAGGGGTTCGAATTATCACCTGACGACCCCACATCTCTCGATGTCAGGGCTGCCCCATTCAACCACCTGGGGCACACATCCCAGTCGCTTTGTTGGCAAAGCGGCCTGACCCGATGTCAGGTTTCTGAGCGCTCTTTAGTGGACTTTTACCGACAAGCTTAGCGCTGCTGCGGGCCTATTCGCCACCCGGATCGAATTTTAAGTATACATTATTTACATGTAATGTTTAATTAAGACTTGAACTGTATTGTAAGTTTCCTTTTTGGTTAATTTTCAGATCTAACCACATCACATTGTTACATCAGTACAATACATGGTTAAACTACTGCAAAGCGTTTTTCGTTAAAACTAATGCAGCACAAGAACCCTTCACTCTCTATTTATATCACCATTACAAACTATCCTTTACATTTTAAAGTTCACGATTTGACAAAATGACGTAGTTATATTAAAATAACAAAGTATGTTGAATTACCAGATTAGAATAGCATCTCTAAGACACAATGACTATAAACAAAAACAAGAGGCTCCCAGGAGCCTGAATCGCTTACCTGACATATGTGCCTGAAGTAAAGGTTATAAGGCAAAATCTATTTAACGTTGAAAGGGTCATAAGATTAATAAGGGGGTCATCTGACAATATGGTGGATCTAAAGGTACTGATCACTTTTGTTCTCAATCAAAATTTAAAAATCTGTCACCCTTTTTGAGTTATTTGCAAAAAAATGCAGTTTAACCTAATGTTCTATTTTTAGCCACAGCAGCCATGTTTTACAACCAATCAAAAATCCCCACAACAGTTCTATACACCTAATAATAATAAACAATAATACCAAGTTTGGTTCCATTTGGACTAAAAGTGTCAGAGGAGTTAACATTTTCAATATACGGAAATGCAGTTAAAATGCTCAATTTGGACGTTCCAAGGGAAATAACTTCTTCAAAGTAAAGGTCCTACAACGTTGACCCTGTTACATATTTTGTTGATCTTAATGCGCTTAACAATATGCAATTAAAATTTCTCAAATATCTTGTATAGTTTTCAAGATATTGAGCTAAACAGGTGCGAAATTTGCAAAAAAATCCACAAAAAGGGCAATAACTCCTACATGGGTTGTTGGATTTTCTTAAAAATTTCAGAGCTGGTAGATCTTGAGGTGCTGATCACTTTTGTTCCCAATCAAAATTTTGAAATCTGTCACCATTTTAGAGTTATTTGCAAAAAACTGCCATTTACCCCTATGTTCTATTTTTAGCCACAGCGGCCATGTTTTACGACCAATCAAAAATCCCCACATCAGTTCTATACACCTAATGCTAATAAACAACTATACCAAGTTTGGTTCCATTTGAACTTAAAGTATCAGAGGAGTTAACGTTTTCAATGTAAAGAGGAAATGCTGTTAAAATGCTAAATTTTGACGTTCTAAGGGCAATAACTTGACCTTCCAATGTTTTGGTTTAAATGCTACTGATGAGAAGTTACTCCTTGAAATATCGATATATAGCATATCCAATTTAACCGTTTATACCCGCGTTTTTGTATTTGTAATCCTAAAAAGAATGGTCTTACAACGTTGACCCTATTACATATTTAGTAGATCTTGATGTGCTTAACAATATGCAATTTAAATTTCTAAAATATCTAGTATAGTTTTCAAGATATTGAGCTAAACAGGTGCAAAATTTGCAAAAAATCCACAAAAAGGGCAATAACTCCTACATGGGTTGTTGGATTTTCTTCAAAATTTCAGGGTAGGTAGATCTTGAGGTGCTGATCACTTTTACCTTATGCCAGAATTTTGATATCTGTAGCCATTTTTGAGTTATTTGCAAAAAAACTTCACTTTTACCTTATGCCAGAATTTTGATATCTGTAGCCGTTTTGAGTTATTTGCAAAAAACTGCATTCTACCCCTATGTTCTATTTTTAGCCATGGCGGCCATGTTTTACGACGAATCAAAAATCCCCACATCAGTTCTAAGTACCGAATGCTAATGAACAACCATACCAAGTTTGGTTCCAATTGGACGTATGGTGTCAGAGGAGTTAACGTTTGAAAAAGTTTACGGACGGACGACGGACGCCAAGTGACGCCAATAGGAGTATCTAAAAAATATGTACAATCTAATAGTCCAGTGTGTCGGAGATGTAAAGTTTAACCATGCAGAAAATTGTCTAATAACCATATGCATTAATCCAATGTATAACTATGAGAAATAATTATACAGATAAAGAATTAAGGCCGCGTTCACACTGAGCAAAACTCATAGTAGTTTAAATGTCGTCCGCACTAACATTAAACATCAATGCGTTCACACTGTAAAATTTTCGATGTTTACATGTAGTTTAATTGTTGTGTTCATTACATGCATTCGATACTTAATGTTGTCCTTGTGTGGATTTAATGAGTGAGTGAGTGAGTTGGTGTTTTACGCCCGTGCAACGCTATATAGGTTATTTACAGGCGATGAACATGAAAAGGGTGATAAAATGAACATGAAATGATGATGATAAATGAAATTGGGGATGGGACACAAAGGACCGGTAAATTTTGAAAAACCACAGGAAAAGGGGAGAGGTGGGTAGGGGCGGAAAATTTAGCCTATGTGGTGCACTACTTGGCGGTCCACAAAGGGGTCTTTTACGTTCATGAAGCGTGGCATTCTTCACACACGGTGGCCCACTATGGTCGGCGGTCAGGGTTTCCGTATTATAGACCTGACAACCCCCGCGGACGAGGGCCACCCTATTCAGCCACCTAAGGTACACACTTGGTCGCTCTGTAGGCTGAGCACTGACCCGACGTCATAATCCCAAGACCCTTAGTCGCCTCTTACGACAAGCTAGGCTCTGCTGCGGGCCTTTTCGCCACCCGGGCCCCGCACGGGACTATCGAGATTGTGAAAAAACAAGCAAAATCTCTTACAAAACACAGGTGGTTATAGACGATAAATTTTTGTTTTGTGCCGATTTTGAAAAATCATTAACAAGTGACACTGACACTTCTAAAATTAATATAATAGACACATCAGATAATGAAGATGCTGAAATCTTTTTCAATAACACAGTAATCCAAATTGAAAATGAAAATAATGAATTAAATGATGTAAACAATGACCAGACAGACCTGAAACAGACATTTACAAACTGTGAAACACATTTAGTCAATGACACACATACATTTATTCAAAGGGTTGAAGAAGAAATCAGTGCCAGTACTTCCCGAATCAAATCGTGTTGATGCGAAAATGAAATTAATGATTATATGCTGCAGTGTGATTTATGTTCTATCCATGCACCTTACTCCCGAAATACGAATTAGCAAAATATGTCAAAACTAAGAGCAAGAATTTCATGTGTCACCAGTGAGCAATGAAAGACCATAAACTAAGTACAATGGTAGACAATCTAGATAACAGTGAAATTTAAAAGATAACAAAGGGTGACTCAAACTTTACTGAGCAATTAGAAAACAGACTACTGGGTATAATAGAGGATAAAATCCCTCAGTTCACAAATGACACCTTACAATCAATGCAGGACAGTGTTGTCTTAGCTATTGAAAACCAAAACTAAAGACGCCCGTGCGGGTTCCGGGTGGCGAATAGGCCCGCAGCAGCGCTAAGCTTGTCGGTAAAAGTCCACTAAAGAGCGCTCAGAAACCTGACACCGTGTTGGGAAAAATATCACGTTCCTCGCACGTTAAATGTCTCGGTAAGAGACTTAGAGTAAGACCCGCAGGATCCCCATGCAGGAGGTTAAATTTCCCGTCCCTAGCACGGGTGAAAGAGCCCAACAAAGACAAGAAGGGAATTCCAAAGGTTATCCTTATAGATACGTCAAATGTGGACATGACTGATCCATCAAAATTTACACAACAAGTTGAAATGGCAAAAGTCACAAAATATACTCTTAGTGCAGCAAAAGAAAACATAAATTGCCAGACCTGCGATGTAAACATATTTATCTTGCATGCGCTTACCAACCATATCATGACAAACAGCACGGAAACATTTTTTAAAGAGTTAACAGAACTTGTGAATCTTACAAAGAACAAATATTCAGAAATCTCATCAGCAACAAATAGAAGGGAAAGCAAGAAACTTGATCTGAAAGCTAACAATTTTAATTCAATGATCAAAGAGGATTACTTTGACAAGAAGGACATATATATGGCAGAAAATTGTGTAATAACCATATGCATTAATCCAATATATAACTGTGAGAAATTATTACACAGATAAAGAACTAAGGTATCTACTAACACATCATATCTTTAGTCTTGGAGACGCTTGTAATTCGCTGCAAAAAAAAAAAGACAAGACCAGAATGGTTGCCAAAAGGGATGCCGTTTCATTCACTTCTGTTTCCTGAAGACAGGAGATGTTTTAAGTACTTCAGGTTCCGGATAAACAGACGCACATTTTTATCAGCCTGGAAAATTTGATAAACTTAACCACCTGCATAAACCCTATGAACAAACACCTCGCTATAAACCATAGCGATAACCCTGGCTTCAGGGCTGAAGAATGTTCCAGACAACAAGTTGTCTTCAAGCAATAATACAGCTATATGCCAAACCACTATGTGCTTAACCTGCATCAACATTTAGTTGAAAACGTACCTCTATAATTATCTTCGTCGTCCGCTACTAATTCTGCCAATATTGTCGAGAAGTTAAATAGCGAACTGATAAGGGTGAACTGACATTTGATCCCCCTTATTTTCTTGCTTATATACCCCCAGCAAGTCGGAACATTTCAAGATTTTCAGCTAATTAAGATAAAGAATCCATAGAGCTGGATTAGTGAATCTTAATAAACTGCTGTATTTTATCTTAGCACGTACATAGACTATTCTCATCTAAACTGTATATAAACATAGAAACAGAAAGTAGGATCTCATCGATTTTTACTACAAATGTAGCTCATTTGACCTCTGATTGGGCGGAGCTACAATGTGGTCCCATTTCTCTAGCTACAATAATGTAGCACCTTTAACATCTTTGATTGGGCTGAGCTAAAATGCGGTCCCATTGCTCATCGACGGGTGTGCTGTAGCAAGCAGGAACTGCTTACTCTTCCGGAGCACCTGAGTTCACTCTTGTTTCGACTGGAGTTCGCGTTGTTGATTGATATTCAGTTATTTTGTGTTTCCATGTTTACATGTCTGTTTTTGTCCCGTTCTTGTTAGTGTTTCCTGGTTTTGTCTCTGCCCTTTCCGACTTTTGACATTCGGATACCCCATTGGTACCTCTGCTTCTTTCATAACAGAGCAAGGCCGAAAGCAAAATCACACCGGGCTCACTCAAATAATTAGTTAGTTAGTTAGTTATTGCTTTACTCCCAAGCAGCACGATTTCGGCTATATCCGGGAGATGAACATGAAAATGGTGATACAATGAACATGAAATGATGATGAAGTGGAGGAAATAGGGACACAAGGCCAATCGGGTAGGAGAGTTTTGACTGCCACTGAAAAAAGGAGTGATGGATAGGGACGGAAAATTTTGCCTCCTGCATGGGGATCCTACGGGTCCTACTCTTACCGAAACCTGCAGCAGGGTTCTTTAACGTGCGAGGAACGTGACATTTTTCCCAACACGGTGCACCACTATGGTTTGCGGTCAGGTTTTCCGCATTATCGCCTGACGACCCCGCATCTCTCGATGTCAGGGCTGCCCCATTCAACCACCTGGGGCCAGTCGCTTTGTGGGCAAAGCGGCCTGACCCCGATGTCAGGTTTCTGAGCGCTCTTTAGTGGACTTTTACCGACAAGCTTAGCGCTGCTGCGGGCCTATTCGCCTCCCGGGGCTCACTCAAATACATTAGGCGTCAAATTTAGAATAAAACATTGCTTATAGTATATAAATGCCGAATCCATTAATTTTTTATACGTCCGCAAAAAAGTGCGGACGTATGAAAAAGTGCGGACGTATGATGGTATGATGCTGTCGTCGTCGTCGTCTGCGTTGTCTGTTAACTTTAAGTGTTCCAACAATAATTTTAGTTCTCGTAATCAGATTGCTATGAAATTTGACAATGGTGGTCCTAACCGTTACAGTCAGAAAGTTGGTCAGAACGATACAAAAGAATATGCGCTCTTCAGTAAATAAGGAAGAATTCGATTCGGGATGTTTACGTAGTAACTATGGGCATGAAAAAGTTTATTAGAGCAACTTTAAAAAAAAAGTCATATAAAATATGTAAAATGAAAGTAAACAACACCGAATTTGCCTTGGTTTATTAAATATGCATCGTGAAAAGGGCAGATTTCTCATGTTAAGTGATATTATGGGGTCTGATTTCCTTTGTGACAAATAAAACATCATGCTCCAAAAAATCTGAAAAAAATTTATCCAACAGCTATGACTCCATTCTTTCTGATAAAAAATTCCTGAACCCGTCGCTATAGCGGTATTGATAAAAATGATTGTCAAAGTTGTGTTAATTTCATATGTTATTCGTGAATCCCCCTTTCTAAATGTAGAAATTTCATTCATAAAATAAATAAACATTGAGAGTATCTCATACCCAGCTAAAAATAGCAATGGTCTACTCGACTTCCTTAAATATTTTTCTTAAATTCTGCAATATATAAGGCCTGAACTGGTAAAACTGTATAAATTTTACTTTTTATTAATATAATGCATGTCTTTGTAATAAAATGATAATAAGCGAATATAAAATGACGTTTTAGAAGGGGGGGTTCTATTTAGTGAGGTTTGTTCGATTTGTAAAACTGTCATCGTCTACCTTCATTTGCCTAGCAACGTTTTAGACTTGGTTGTGACAAAAAAAACCACCTTTTTTCCCCGATTTCCTTAAAATTTTGTCAACAAAACAAGCATAAGATTGGTCGTCATCTGTCAAAGTATGTAACCCGTCGCACTTACCATTACTTTTTTTAAATTCAACATGTTTATCACCTTTATAGAGTTCCGGTTATTCCTTAAAGATAATAAATTCCTTTTTTGTCACAAATTATTATTCTATGCGTAAAACATCTTAACTAAGAAAAAAGAACTATATTTTGTCCATTCACTTGTACCCGAACTTGAAAATAACCATGACCTACTTTTTATTAATCAAAAGATTAAGTTGGTGATTTCAGCTCATCGCGTCATTCAAAATGATGTGTTTTTCGAATCAGACATACAAATTATTTACAAGGGAGATAATATTTTGTCACCACCTGTCTGACTGATTAGGGGATGGATGGGAATGATTTTGGGTGTCCCCCATATTTTTCGTTTAGAAATTAGGAGCTACGAAGGGGACAAAAATGCAACGTTTTTGTTTGTTCCCACAATATCTTTTGTTCTGATTTACCAAATCCTGTGTAATAATTTTACAGGGCTAAAACTTCAAATATTTTATTCGTTCCCACAATAACTTTAATTCTGGTTGGTCAATTACTATGAAATTTGACAATGATATGTTTCAACATTAAACCATATGTGGAATTGAATTTGGGGGTCTTCGTTTTTTAATTTATAAATAAGGGGTCCAAAATGGGTAAGTTAGTTAGTTATTGCTTTACTCCCAAGCAGCACGATTTCGGCTATATCCGGGAGATGAACATGAAATGATGATGTGGAGGAAATGGGGACACAAGGCCAATCGGGTAGGAGAGTTTTGACTGCCACTGGAAAAAGGAGTGATGGGTAGGGACGGGAAATGTCGCCTCCTGCATGGGGATCCTACGGGTCCTAATCTTACCGAGACCTGCAGCAGGGTTCTTTACCGTGCGAGGAACGTGACATTTTTCCCAATACGGTGCACCACTATGGTTTGCGGTCAGGTTTTCCGCATTATTGCCTGACGACCCCGCATCTCTCGATGTCAGGGCTGCCCCATTCAACCACCTGGAGCACACATCCCAGTTGCTTTGTGGGCTAAGCGGCCTGACCCGATGTCAGGTTTCTGAGCGCTCTTTAGTGGTCTTTTACCGACAAGCTTAGCGCTGCTGCGGGCCTATTCGCAACCCGGAACCCGTATAGGTAAAAAAAAAACATCTTTTTTTTATTTCTAGTCCGATTTTGAATTTTGTTAGTTAGTTAGTTAATGCTTTACTCCCAAGCAGCGCGATTTCGGCTATATCCGGGAGATGAACATGAAAGCGGTGATACAATGAACATGAAATGATGATGAAGTGGAGGAAATGGGGACACAAAGCCAATCGGGTAGGAGAGTTTTGACTGGAAAAAAGAGTGATAGGTAGGGACGGGAAATTTAGCCTCCTGCATGGGGATCCTACGGGTCCTACTCTTACCGAGACCTGCAGCAGGGTTCTTTAACGTGCGAATTTTGAATTTTGTTTTGCATGTTAAGTCTAATCAATTAGTCAATACAAAATAGAGGATTATTTCTTGCAACCCACCCTTTTTATCCGTATAAAAATTAGGGGGCCTATAAGGGGAAAAATCGAAACATTTATTTAGTGTCCCCAATTCGTTTTTTGCTGATTAATTCTTGTCAAGTAGCAAATTTACAAAATTGGAGATTAATTCTGTGACACTCCCCTCCTCCCAATTGTTGTTAGAGGTCAAAAGGGGCTAAAATGAAAGGTAGCAAATACCCTTTATTAGGGACCAAAAGAGAAATTCCTTGTAAAATGTGGGTGGAAAGTCCACCAAAGGCTGCAAGTATCAAACAAATTAGTCAGTCCAGCATGGGTTGCATGTGTCCATAGCAATGGATTATCCTTATTGGACATACAACGTTCAGGGATCAACATGTTGCGGTCGTATCTAGCTACAATAATGTAGCTCCTTAACAAAAATATTAATCAAAAAGTCATTTCTGATAGAAAAAATACAATTGTATTGATAGTTGCATACCTTATGCAAAATGGCTCCACATTGAAAATTGCCGTGCGACAGACAAGACTGCTGGTTGATGTTGGAAATCTTGACAATTGTTGTATATTTTTCATTTTGCTAAATGTCGTTTGTTGCCAAATTATTCAGACAGCAAAATTCATATGAATATTCCAAGATCTCAGCCCGGAACTAAATACAAGTGCTTTCTATCACGTCCGCACTAGATGACGTAATGGAGACCTAAATTTAGACTTCAAATTAACTTTGTTTTCAGGTCAGTTATGTTTGCATTTGGTGTTATTAAAAATTAAAAAGATGTAAATGCTTAATTTACAACGGACTTTGCATGTCTATACCGTTGTTTTAGCCGCAAACAAGAATATACACAATTATATAGCCTATTTAGGGAAATACTGTGCAATACGTATGTTTCGAGTCGTTTCCATTCCGAACATTTCTCTCTTTTACCACGTCACTTTTAAGATCACGTGACTAAAATGTTATGCATTCCTACTTCCGTTGTCGATGTCAATAATCTGACCATGGCTGAAAATTTACAAGGACACGACTTTGCATTGCTTAAAGTCCCTCAGTTAAAGGAATATTTAAAGGCAAGAGGCAGGCATCAGTTGTTCGCTGTATAATTAACCGCACTTATTGAGGTTATGTGAATTAGCACACGAACTTAATTTGGAAGAAATTGACGAAAATGTGGTCGATGATTACAAAGATATGGACATTTTCGGGCGGACACTTATTTTCTAGAGCGGAAAGTGTACGAGATATCGACAATTGGAATGCTGATTTATCGTGTATTCCTGATGTTAACACCTGTGATATTTTGATATTTTTCTTGAAAAATTGCAACTGGTCAGAACAACGCCTCACACAGTACAAACATGTTGATGGTAACAAACACTTAAAATCCAACCATATTGACTTTGTCAAATACTCCAAGTTAGAACATGGCTACTTTTACATTAAAAGTTTTTGTACACCAGAAACAAGACAGAGTGCTGACCCTTATGTAACTTGGATGTTGCTCAATACAGATGGGTTTGTCAAATCAGGAGATTGTAGCTGTGTTGTGTGAGTTACATGTACATTTACATACATATAGACGATAATGAGATGTGGAATAAGTGTAGGCGACACAACCTACATAACCTTTTGGTAATTTTAAAAATTAAGGACAAAAGGACAGGTCAATTCTGGATTTGGACAAGTACATGTAAAACTTAGATCTTACTTGTAATGGCAAATGAAAAAAAGATATCAATCGTTCTCTAAACATTTTTAAAAAGTTGTTACAAATAGCAAAAGCTTTGCCATGTTTATTGTCCACTATATTTATCGTTTGCATATAAAAAATCCCAACGTTTTAATATTTATAGATCATTCTATTTAAACAAATTAAGGCATGTAAATTCTCATACGTGTATCGGTCAAGTAAATTATGTAGTCCACTTGCTCAGTCGATGAAAAAGTTAATGTCGTTTGACTCTCAGTCACTCCTCCTGTCATAGACGATCTGCCCTCTTGCATCAGGCCTGGGGTAATGCAAATGCATTGTAATCATTACATTGTTTTGTCAGTAATGCACAAATTCTGCATTACATGTAATGTAATGTAATGCAATACTTGGGAAAAAAAAATGTAATGCACTCATTACATTGCATGAAGCAAAGGTGTACCAAAGGGGTAATCAGTATCATAAAACCGTGAAGACAAAGACAAACCGGCAGACAAAAAATCATCACAACAAAACAAACCACATAACAACATAAAACACACACACAAAACAACAAAACCGCATTCAGCAACGCGAACTCAAGTCGAAACGAGAGTGAACTCAGGTGCTCCGGAAGAGTAAGCAGTTCCTGCTTGCTATAGCACACCCGTCACGTTGCCAAAGATCGATTAAGTGTTGGTCTAATCTTGAAAGGATGACATTACAAAACTCTATGTCAAACCAACATCTGTGCTCATCTGAGAGATAGAAATCCCGTATTTGCATACAAGCACATGATGTCGTCCGTAAAATTTCTTGAGTGATGACAACAACCTGGGAGCAACGTACCCTTTTGTTAACAATTTGCTTGTCAGCCGTGTAGCTCTATCAAGTAAGTCGTTGTACTCCCCACATGCTCTGAAATAACGAATCAATTGTGATACGTAAACTCCATATGCTGGAGCGGACGGAATGTTGCTACACAGAAAGGGAAAGTTAACTATTGGAAATGGAATTACATGTCATTATATTTTTTTCTTATTTTGTACAAAAAAGCAAGAAAATTTTTGAATGAGAAAATAAAATAAAAAATAGTCTTTGAAAACAATTATTATAGGATTTCAAACAGGAAGTTGCCAATCAACCCTTCATCCAATAATATTATATATAATTATTTTTTATATGCACTTTTATTTGAAAATTTTAAAAAGTTTAAATTATGCAAAGGTTATGCTTAGCAACATGACTTTCTGTTTGTCTATAGAAAAGTAAAAAAGAGACACTAAAATAAAAAAAAATTCATTTGAAATCACCTTTTTGATGTTTGCAATTAAGAAGTCTTCAGGCATAACAATGGCATTTTTATTGTACTAATTTGTTTTTATAACAATTAGATATATTTACTAATTGTGGTCAAATTTTATGAAAGTATAAAAGACCAAAGGATTTAATCTTTAA
Organism: Arcuatula senhousia; assembly: GCA_963971305.1. Taxonomy (NCBI): domain Eukaryota; kingdom Metazoa; phylum Mollusca; class Bivalvia; order Mytilida; family Mytilidae; genus Arcuatula; species Arcuatula senhousia. The sequence goes on from OZ020310.1 coordinate 57,744,987, forward strand.
ATATAATTTATTGTAAAAACAGAAATGACATGCACTGTCTATCATGTCTTTTGTGGACAGTCTGACTTGCAAAAACACTATTTTCTGATTTATTCAAGAAGATTTCAAAAATTAAATAATAAAAAAACACCAAACTATAGTATTATTTAATAATGATAATTAAAGTTTTTTTAATGAATAGTTTTTTGTGACAATACTACAGTAACTCGAATAAGTTAGCCTCATTTCTATGAGTTTACACCGATTTCGACCATTTGTACCACTGGTACGAACTGGATTTTCAATAAATATTCTTTTTACCCCGGTAATTCTAATCCATATATTTCTGCAAGGGATTGTGATATGAACTTTTTTGATTTATTCATTGATTCATATTTATGTAAATACCATTTCATGTTAGATTTTAAAAATTTCAAACTTTATTGTATGCAGAACAAACAAAAAAAGTATTTTCTGCAGATGACTTATTAGAAGTACAAAAAAATATCTATAGATATTTAATCAAAATGTAATGTGTAATGAAATGCATTACACAAGCAAAGTAATAGTAATGTAATGCATTACAGAAGAGAAAAAAAGTAATGGTAATGTAATGTAATGACAAAATTGGTAAAGTAATGGTAATGTAATGTAATGCATTACATTGCATTGTTATTGACCCCAGGCCTGTCTTGCATATTTGTAAAGTCTGACAATTTATAGTCATGAACATGTAAATAAGTACTTAACATGTTTATATACATGTACATCGACATGAAGTTCCGAACTTCCGATACATAATCATGATGATACATGTATGTAAGGTCTTCATGTGACGTCAAATAACCAATCAGTATTGCATAATGTCATATCCTTCTAGAGTTACTTGTACATGTCGGATATATACTATTATTAAGAATTAAAAAAAATAATTCACTATGCTTAGTTAGTTAGTTATTGCTTTACTCCCTAGCAGCACGATTTCGGCTATATCCGGGAGATGAACATGAAAATGGTGATACAATGAACATGAATAAATGATGATGAAGTGGAGGAAATGGGGACACAAGGCAAATAGGGTAGGAGAGTGATGGGTAGGGACGGAAAATTTTGCCTCCTGCATGGGGATCCTACGGGTCCTACTCTTACCGAGACCTGCACCAGGGTTCTTTAACGTGCGAAGAACGTGACATTTTTCCCAACACGGTGCACCACTATGGTTTGCGGTCAGGTTTTCCGAATTATCGCCTGACGACCCCGCATCTCTCGATGTCAGGGCTGCCCCATTCAACCACCTGGGGCACACATCCCAGTCGCTGTGTGGGCAAAGCGGCCTGACCCCGATGTCAGGTTTCTGAGCGCTCTTTAGTGGACTTTTACCGACAAGCTTAGCGCTGCTGCGGGCCTATTCGCCTCCCGGGCCCCGCACGGGACTAATTCACTATGCAAAATGAATGTGTCTAAAACTACATACATATAATGTACTTGAAGGATTCCTGAGAACATCATATTTTAATTAGCAACTGAGTTAATAATACTTAAAAAAATAACCAGATTACTATGCTCATTAGTTATATTTGTAAGTTTTACATTTCATGATTTTGTATTTGAGTCTAATATGTATACGAAAAAAAAAAAATGCAGTCACAAGTTTATTTATATGCCATTTGTATATATTCGTTATTAATATTTCAGGGACAATGGATCTTGTAAACATTGTGTAGCTTAATTGTTCTCATTAGTAGACTTTTGAGACAGACACAAGGACAGAAGAACCATTGTTGACACAGATATTCCCTGTTTTGGGGATAAACCTAGACAAGCTTCTGAGCCCCAACCTTTGTGTGAGTCCTGTGCGGGGCCCAGGTGGTGAATAGTCCCGCAGCAGAGCCTAGCTTGTCGTCGGGTCAGTGCTCAGCCCACAGAGCGACCAAGTGTGTACCTTAGGTGGCTGAAGAGGGTAGCCCTCGTCCGCAGGGGTTGTCAGGTCTATAATACGGAAACCCTGACCGCCGACCATAGAGGGCCAAAATATCGTTGATCATTCGTTCTAGAGTCTTACAGACGCAGCTTGTCAAAGCTATCGGACGATAGTTGGAAGCATCTGTATGATCCTTCCCCGGCTTGGGGATAGGAACAACAGTAGCAAGCTTCCATATTTCGGGCAATTTTCTGTTTATCCATATTTCATTCATTAAATTAAGAAGAGTCTTCATCGATATTTCAGGAAGATGTTTTAAAAGTTGATAGTGGATGTTATCAGGGCCACATGCAGTGTCGTGGGCTTTACTTAAGGAAGTTTTAAGTTCATCTAAAGAGAAAGGAGATTTGTAGCTCTCAGAATTGTCGGAGTAAAAATTCAGCTTAGTTTATTCACCTGTTCGTTTAAATTTTTGGAAGTCAGGTTTGTAATTAGATGAAGATGAATGTTTAGCAAAAGTCTTAGCTAGTTTGTTGGCAATGTCCTTTTCAGATGTAAAAGTGGAATTGCCAACGTTTAGATGTCTCACTGAGGATTTAGAGTTTTTACCTTTGGGTTTTTGTATGAAATTCCAAATTTTATTCATGGGAGTTCGTGAAGTTAATCCAGATACAAAATTTCTCCCGGATGTTCTTCTGGATTGTCGACAAGTTCGTCTAGCCTTTGCCCGAAAAATTCTTAAATTCTAAAATTACTCAAATTTTCTTTCGATTGATGTTTGCCAAATTGTTTTTGAGCTTTGTTTCTATCGTCGATAGCCTTGTCACACTCGTTTATTGAGTTTTTTTAGGAGTTGCCGAGGTCTTAGGGATGGTTTCATCAGCTATAGAGATAAGAGTTTGGTTAAATGTTGTTATTGGTTCTTGGTTCTGATAAAAAAGTTCTGGTCTTAATTTTTCCGAACAAAGTATTGAAAATTTTGTTCCTTTTTACGCCATGTGTTATGAGACACCTCTTTCCCGTAATTTTTGGCATATTCTTCGAGGAATTTGGCCTTGTCCCTCCAATTTTGTTTACATTTCTCTTCTCGAGATATTTCTTTTATCTATATTTCCCGCATTCAATCAGCATTTGGACCGGTTAAGACTTTATTTATTTCTTCAGTTATCTGATTATCGGACTCTTCAAGTTTTGATTAACACCTATTTTGCTTATTGCGGACGATAGAAATATCAGTTCTAAATTTAGCCAAGGCTAGGTCCCATCGTAATGGTGTTTCTTCCATGGGTTCGGCAGTTATTTCTTTAATCAGTTTCTTTCGTTGAAGAATTGGTGCCAGTATGATGTTTCATAATACTTTTCCGATTTGAAACAATTCCAAAAGAGTTCCTTTCTCGTATTGATTAATTTGCTCATGATCATGACCCACTTATAAAAGGTCACAAAAATTGTCCATTTCAAGTTTATCGGTTCAAAACTAAAATATATTATGTATCTTTTATGTAAAAAACGTTAAAAATTCTTACCTTTGACAAAATGATCCGAACAAATCCTCGATTAAGGGTAAGATGAAGGCTGCAGGTCAGATCGACTGATGCGAGAAAGCCACAATATTCGTCGTTTTTCAGACATTTCTTTTGTTTTCTCCTTGATTTGTAATAACCACCGGAAGTCGAAATAAAGACACCTTGTCCTTCCCTCCGGTTCGTTGACAACCAATAATATCACAGTAATTCGGCATTTTGACAACCGATTTACATACGAATAGCTAAAGGGCGTTTTTAATCTCTAATATTGCAGACAAATACGATATTGATTATGCGTGACGTCATTGGAAAACTATAGGTGTATTTGTTAGTGCAAAACCAGTTTTAGTTTAAGAAACTTTACATTTGTTGATAAGAACCGGTTTAAAACTGGTTTGGAACCGAAACCGATTTGCCGTTTGTTATCTGCAAACCGAAACTGGTTTCGGAAACCGTTCGAACCACGTCCGGGGATGGTTTGAGTTTGACGATCAAAAATGGCGGCAGTTTTACTGCAATGCAGCGAATGTGCTGGCATATTTCAGGAATCTGATGCATTTAACCATCATAAATGTTGTCAGTCTGTTAATCCTACACTTCCGGAGGAGTCCGACAAGAAAACAACATCTCCACATCCTTTTAGTAATGACAACAGCCACTCTTCAGGTAATGGTGACTCAGTTAAACACAATGTACAGATACAGCCATGTCGGCCCTTTTTTTTTGGTCATGACACTAGACTCACACCATCATTATTACATGTTGTGCATCATAGTAGACCGGATTCTGCAACAGTGAAAAAAAATAAATAAACAAAACACGTAAAAGATGTCCGTAGGTTCATCGGTGCACGCTACACTCGCACGTACATGTACATGACGTACATGTGTATATTTCCCTTTCTATTCCCAGACATTTTAAAGCCATATGGGTAACTAATCATGTTTCGTTTAGCATGATGTTTTCCCGTGTTTAACAACGTGCTAATGCAGGCTGCACTGCGTTAGTTCTGGTGATTCACGTGATACATGAAATGACGCAGTGGAGCTGCATTTTTTACTTCCAATATTATTCAAACTTTGGGAAGCATTCATAATGCACCAGCATTAATGTAACTACACAAATATACTGTCGTAATGAAATTAGCACGTTGTTAAACACGGGAAAACATCACACTAAACGAAACATGATTAGTTACCAAGGTTACCAAAATGCAAGCGTAATTTATAAATAAATGATCCACAACAAAAACCTAAATGGCCCTGGAGACCAATTTCATATAGTACATTTTTTGTACAGGTTGAGTGTTGGTTTGACAAGTTCCAAAACAATGTCGCCATGACTGAAAGCTGTATGTCTCATTTTATAATATGATTAAAAATATGACAACACGATCATATTTGGTACAAGCATGTTTAAAGAATGTTTTTTTTTTACTTTTAGCAAAAACGTTTAATGTTGATGGTGAGCCAGTTGGGCCAATTAGCCGTCTGATACCACAGAGGTATCACAGATATGCCAGTCGAGACGTATTAAAATCGTATTTGACATCAAACTTGGCTGATGCTGAAGCGTTTTCCAGACGTGCTTGTGTAGCAGACATTCCAGTGATAAAGAAAAAAGTGGATACTGTATACAAGCACATATTAGATAATCTTACAGAGGGTGGCAAGGAAGCTGTTAATGACTTCCAGCCCTGGATTTTTAACACATTGGTGGACTGGTCACAATTATTTGAGAACTTTGTTTGCTCAAATGTATTACCTGGTAAGTAGTAGAATGGATGAAAGTTAATTTTCATACAATACCTATATATAAAAATACATGTAGCAGTCCATGAACCAACTGACATGAGTTATTAGAACTCATCACTTTTTCCGCCTGTCAACAATTCTTGGTGTGAAGCATGACCATGATGAGTTGTAACGTGGGATTTACTTTCGTACCTGTGGTGCACCCACTTCCTGTTCAACGATGCCCCCTACATTTTCCCCAATATGTACTATGGAAATTTTCATCGCAAAATTCTCAGCAACTATAAGCAGCAGGAATTTCATATTTGATGTGAAGCGTGACTATGATGAGTTGTAACGTGGCATTTACTTTCATACCTGTGGCTTACCCACTTCCTGTTTAGCGATGACCCCTTACATTTTGCCCTAAACATACTATGGAAATTTTTGATCTATAACAAAATTCTCAGCAACTGTAAGCAGCAGCCAGTTCATATTTGGTGTGATGCAATTTCATTGCAGCTCATGTCTCAAATATACAAATGAGCGGGGGTATTTGTAAGCTTTCGCTTACAGTTCTTTCATTATATACAGATAGACAGTTGTGTATATAAAATTTTGGTTGAAATTTGATATATACTGTGAAAGTATTATTGTTCGTCGGGTACCAATTTTCGTGGATTACGTGGTTCATTAAAAATTTTGGTACCCAACGAAATGAAATTTTTCCATTGAAGTGTTATATGCAAGGTAAGAAAGCACGAATTAAAAAACCAACAAATCAAGAAATTTTCAACAACCCACGAAATTTGGTATCCATGAATAAAAGTACTTTCACAGTATATATTTTTGGTAGAAAAATCATTTTTTTAATGACGTATGAAAAATCACAGATTTCGAGAATTGGACTTTATGAACACAATATCTGAAAAAATATACACAGACCTGAAATAAAACTTGGTACAGCTATTTATCATTATATAAAGATGTAAATAACAAATTTTGGTTGAAATTGAATGCATATTTTTAGAAAAACTTCATTTTTTGTATGAAAAATTACAGAATTTGAGAATATGACCTTGTGATCACCAATTTGTCAAAACTACATATATACTCAGTACTGTACTTTATTTTCAGATCCTAACCAGTCACAAAGTATGGAGAAAACCTCAGAAGTGAAATCCTGGTCAAAACAAGCAACAATCTGTCTAATTGAACTGCATACCAAATATCAGAATTTATTTTAAAAACCTTCCATGAAGAAGAAAGATATTTGGCTCAAGATTAGTAATGAAATGAAGGAATCAAATTTTAATTTTTCAAGTTCTCAGTGCGAGCAAAAATGGAAAAATTTAACCAAAGCTTATAGGGACACAGTTGATCACAATAGGAAAAGTGGGAATGATAGGAAGAAGGAATGTGCGTTCTATCATGAATTGGAGGAGTGCTTAAGATATCGACCAAATGTTAATCCTGTATTTACAATTGGTTCCAGTCATGCCAGTTCTTCTGAAAACAGTTTGAAAGGTGGAGACGCTAACAAGACCCTTGATGCAACCTCAGAACCAAAAAGGCAGAAATTTAACGATGTTACTACTTTTCTGAACACTTCAGTCGAGGAACAGGAAGTAGACAGTTCAATGCCAGTATGTAAACCAAGAAGGTCATCCACCAATGATGAAATAATGAATTTTTTAGGTACAATGAAGGAAGACCAAACAGACCTAATAAAAACTATTAAAGAACAACATACAGACCGAATGGAAAATGAAAAAAGGAAGATTGATTTAATGGAAAAACTGGTAGTTGCACTTTCTAAAAATTGACATTGTTGCTGTTAGTTTTCAGTGTTATGTTTTTGTTTTCAATTTTAGAAATGTTCTTGTTCATCACACAGGTATCCCTGTTGGCTTTTCACTGTTCTGATTATTTACAAATTCTGATACAGTGTTGACCATACATTGATTTTTGTGCATTTACATTTACCATTCTCAATGTAATGGCTATTTCTCCCCTTCGGAAAGCAGGGGATCAGATCAGAAAACTTCTTGAACAGTTTTGTGTTGTTATGTTTCAATAGTGGTTGATTGTTCTTAGACATTTTATTAATTAATGTTATATATTTCAGACTCCTTGGAGCCTTCAGATACATGTATATATACAATTAAAATTTTGATTCCTTAATTGTTTACCAATTTGTTGTGAAGATACTTGCTTATTATCCCCTTGCCAGTGAAGTTGCATGGAGATATTTGAACACTACCGTCAGTCAGTAACATTGTTGTGGACAAGCTAGAATCAACATCTTTCTATGGATTTTGACCAAATTTGGTATATTGTTAGTTCTTATCAAGGTCGCTAATGTGTTTACTTTCTTAGGTCATAGGTCAAAGGTCAAGGTCGCAGTGAGACTAAAAATTTTAGTCCAATACATTTTTGAGTTACTCCAGTTTCAATTGAAATATTTATTTAGATATGAAAGGCCAGTTTGACATAGTTTATATGCTTCATTGATTTTGGTTAAAGTTTACGTCAAAGCTCATATATCAGCTACTTTAAGAGATAGGATCCTTTAATCTTGCATGCTGATGTATCTGAGGGAAGCGGCAAGCATTCTTGACCTAGATTTCACACTTCAGTGATCTAAGGAAATGTACTTGAAGTTTAGTGACAAATGCCTGTTATGAGGCGAACTTTGTTGTCGGTGACTAACATGATCCTTGGCTGCATGGTTATTAACGTAAAACTTAACCAAAGTCAATAAAGCGTGAAAACTAGGTCAAACTGACCTTATTTGGGTGGGATGCTGACAGACTCCCAAAGATACATCCCCACACAAAGTAACATGATCCTAGGCTGCATGGATACTGAGATCTGAACTTTGACGAAAAACTTAACCAGTCAATGAAACGTGAAAACTAGGTCAAACTGACAACCTATGTTTTTCACTTTTGTATATAAGTATACATGTTTTGTGCATAGAATATCCAAGACATTTTGTCGAACATGTTTAGTCAATCCATCATTCTTTTTATGTGTCAAATACTAATAGTGTGTCCATATCGGTGCCAACCTTGCAGGATTCAACATGCTGCAGTTCGACACAGGTCTAGACAAATACCAAAACGGGTATAAACGGTTAATTTGGATATGCTATATATCGATATTTCAAGGAGTAACCTCTCTTCAGTAGCATTTGAATCAAAACGTTGGAAGATCAAAAACCAAAAATATTGAAAACGAAAAGTACTCAAAACCAAAACGTTCGAAAAAGGAAGTCAAATCCAGCACCAAGGATATCGACCATTTGCATTACAAGGAAAGAAACCTGGTGTTATAAACAATTTTGAATTTAATATTCGGAAATTTCAACGACAAAAATATTAGACATTTAATGGTAAATTCGTGTCAGACAAGTCTGACGACCAGGCTTGTGATTACCCTCTGGGACCTCTGGTCCACCAGCAGTGGACATCGATTGGTCTTGTTTATGTCCATTTCTAAGGTACTACATTATTTTAGATGTGGTACAGCAATGATACTTGAACAGTTGATAGATCTTAGATAGTACAACAGGGTTCACTATTAATTAAGACACTTTGACCTACATTTTACGCATGAACGACTTCGGTTAAATTTTTGCATTTAGGTCCATTCCCCGGGTACTAAACATGATATTGCAATGATAATTGGTCAGTGGATAGATCTTGGATAGTACAAAAGAGACTTCTCTTTGCAACATATTTATAGCATATAAAACTGTACAAAAAAAATGAAATTGGAATTATACTACATTGTACTATGGAATGCTTTAATTATCACTAAGTATTAAAGTGCAAGTTTTTGTACAATAGTACGCCTCTTTTCCTCTGCGGTGTCTGGTGTATTATGGACCTCAAAAAAATTGTTTATTTCCTCCATCTCTCTAACACCTTCTTCAATATACTCACTCATATCATCATTCTGTAAGATGCACAACTCATGTAGAACACAGCAGCTCACGGACATCTCAACCGATTTTTTAATGTCTAACATATCAATAAATTTGAGACGGCGGAATCTGCCTTTAAGGGCTCCAAATGAATGTTCGATCACCATTCTAGTGCTGCTGTGGATAAAGTTGTTTCTTTTTTATCTCTGCTTAAGTTACCACAATCCTTAAATGGAGTCATTAACCATGAACCCAATCCATAAGCAGAATCCCCCAAGAGATGTGTATTACCGGGAAACATCTCCTCAGTGTTGTTCTCCAAAATGCCATAAATCGGTGTTTTTTTTAAAACTCGAGAGTCATGCACCGAGCCAGGCCACCCACAAAAAACATCAATAAAATGCATATCACTATCACAAATGCCTTGTAAAATTATTGAATGGAATGATTTACGATTAACATAGTTCTCGTGGGACTCTCTAGGTGCCCGTATACGAATGTGTGTCCCATCAATCGCGCCAAGTACACCAGGAAATCCCATTTTCTCTTCGAATTTCTGTACAATTCTAGGTATCTGGTTTCTACTTGGCCATGTTATGTATTTTGGTAGTAACTTTTCACATATTACACCTGCAAGATCTTTGACAATCTCAAATACTGCCGACTCGCATACTCCGAAATAGTCTGCAATGGCTTGCAATGTCATCTGGCTAGATACATACTTTATGAAAATAAGAGCCTGCTTCTCTGTGGTTATGGTTCTAAATTCCCTTGTGAAGCCTCTTAACTCTCCAATAAGTGAGTTGAAAGTGGTCCGGTTTAACCTAAAACGCCTTCTAAAATCTTCTTCGCTATGTGTTGAGACTACACAATCAACATAATTGAGCACCCGTGGAATACGAGATCTGTTTTTCATAAGTCGAATTCATGACAATGTTATGTTGTTGCCATTTAATACTGCAACGTAGGATGGTAGTTCTTCGTCGTCTTCATTCATTAAGTCAAACAGTAGGGAAGGGAGAAGTTTTGACGCCATTTTGTACTAAAACTATTCATTTGTTAAAAACCATCAAAACCTAAACCAGTTTGAAAACCTTAACCTAAACCGGTTTGAAACCTAAACCAAATACCAAACTGGTTTTGCACTAACAAATACACCTTATGTTTAAGTATACCGACAGCCATTGGGTTTATACAATAATAAAGGTATGATTTCAGTAAATACCCTTACGTCACACAAGCCCGCCCCTTTGTAAGAGAATAATCAGGTGCGAATTGGCACACTGGAGCTCTGGTATTGGTTGAAATGTTAAAAAAAGAAATGTTTTCAACAAATCTAATATATTGTTATTCTTTTAAAAAAAAATTAAAAAGGATTTCAGAATTTTTAATAATTTCTTAAAGATGACAGGGGTAGGTACTGAATTTAGTGCGAAATTAAAATGTTTGTAAACAAGGCCACGTGAAATTGCCAAAAATGCCACATGACATGATGATCCCGTGCGGGGCCCGGGAGGCGAATAGGCCCGCAGCAGAGCCTAGCTTGTCATAAGATGCGATTAAGGGTCTTGGGATTATGACGTCGGGTTATTGTTCAGCCCACAATGCGACCAAGTGTGTACCCTAGGTGGCTGAATAGGGTGGCACTCGTCCGCGGGGGTTGTCAGGTCTATGATACAGAAACCCTGACCGTAAACCATAGTGTGCCAACGTGTGTGGAGAGTGCCACTCTTCGTGCACGTCAAGACCCCTTTGTGGACCGCCAAGTAGTGACCACATCGGCTAAATCCCACCTCTCCCCTTTTCCTGTGGTTCCTCAAAACTTACCGTTCCTTTGTTATCCACCACATCCCCATATTTCATTTATCATCATCATTTCATGTTCATTTTATCATCCCTTTTCATGTTCATTGCCTGTAAATAACCTATATAGCGTTGCACGGGCGTAAAACACCAACTCACTCACCGCATGACATGATGGTTTGTTTAGGGGAAAGGAAGCAGTTGTATTTCTATTTTTTTGAAAATAGGTATGAGAGATTTTTATTTTGAAAGATACGATTTTTTTAGAATTTAATATCCGAAATTGGTCAAGTATTAATGTCTATGGGCAAATAATTACTGAAATCATTCCTATAACAATGGTCAAAGAGAGTTAACTCAGGTACAATTTTACTTAGCATAATTATAACAAAACATAATTATCTAATAATTCTTAACTCATTTCTGATTGGTCGGAACGTCAATGCCAGATCCGTTCATACTTTCATGAACGCCTCTGCCTCGTTTCAAATGTAAACATATATGATGGCGATGACTTCGTCCAAAAAACGAATTGTTTCCGAATTAATTTATTTTTCTTTTAAATCACTCACAAACTGTAACACGAACGGCCTTCGGCCATTCATTCAGTTTGTGAGCTCCAAGATCCGTTCATACATGCATGAACGACCAAAAATAGGTGTTCAATCTTATAGTAATATCAATACTGTTTGTACACACAATATTCCATTTATCATCATCATTTCATGTTCATTTTATCACCCTATTCATGTTCATCGCCTGTAAATAACTTATATAGCGTTGCACGGGCGTAAAACACCAACTCACTCACTAACTCACACTATTCTCTCACTCAAACAATTTTCTATAAATTTTGGGGGGGGGGGGGGGGGGCGAGACCACTTTCGGGACGCCGGGATCGGCCGATTTTAGCAACGGGAATTCGGGATTGCCTTGTTTAAAGATCGGGAATTCGGGATAGAAAAACATCGGGATACGGGAATTTCACATTTTTAGCCACGGGAAATCGGGATTTTTATGTTGAATTATAACGGGATTGACATAAAACTGTACATCAGACAGATAAAAGTGCCATTTTTATTATACGTCAATCAGAATCTGTATGCAAAGTTTATATGTTCTAGCATTCCGGAACGCTGACCCAGCACATCGGTACGGATTTCTGTATGTCTAAACTAGCTCCCTAACCTGACGCGTCAAACCAAGTGAAGAAAATGACTACTGGCAGCTTGACCTACCCTCCCTCCCGTCTACTTTTCCCGTTGCACACCCGTTACTGAAGGGGCTATATACAAGCCAACAGAATTGCATACTTAACACCAAAAGACAGACAAAAATGTTAAGATAAAGAGCGGGAACTGGACAGGTTAAGACAACTGATCTATCCTCACCGACATCCTGTCCGACACATCACTTACCCGTAGTCGAATTCAAGAATGGTGGAGGAAAGCGGAAAATCTGTATTAACAGATCTCCAAAAGAAACCACCGAACTGTCAGGGGAACAACCAAAACCCACAGACATCATGTTAATGAGCGGTCTGTTCGACTTTCTATGGTATTCATTAAAAGTCGACTGACAGCCCCTCGGACTTCCATGTCAATTGCATAAATATGAACACAGGAGAAAACAAGTAAATATGTGAGCTAATGCTCACTAGTGATACCCCCGCTCCCCAAACTAAGCCATGCATACAAGTTTAAATACTCGGTAAACAGGAAGTAGTTGACCTAGGAACATAAAATCACTATACACCATATGGGATTATAGGACAAAGTTGTATACAAAATATAAGACCTCTATCTCATGTAGTTGCTATGGAAACTGTGACGGAAATTTTGCATTTATGTCTATTATGTGTTAAAACCTAAGTATTCGGTAAACAGGAAGTAGACTACGTAGGAACATAAAATCCGTATACACCATATGGGACTATAAGATAAAGCTGTATACAAAATATCAGACCTTTATCTCATGTAGTTGCTTGGGAAACTGTGACGGAAATTTTGCATTTATGTCTATTATGTGTTAAAACCTAAGTATTCGGTAAACAGGAAGTAGACAACGTAGGAACATAAAATCGGTATACACCATATGGAACTATAAGATAAAGCTGTATACAAAATATCAGACCTCCATCTCATGTAGTTGCTTGGGAAACTGTGACGAAAATTTTGCATTTATGTCTATTATGTGTTAAAACCTAAGTATTCGGTAAACAGGAAGTAGACTACCGAGGAACATAAAATCGGTATACACCATATGGGACTATATGATAAAGCTGTATACAAAATATCAGAACTCTATTTCATGTAGTTGCTTAGAAAACTTTGACGGAAGTTTTGTTACGGACGGACGGACGGACGGACAAGGGTAAAACAGTATACCCCCCTCTTCTTCGAAGCGGGGGTATAATAAGTCTATTACTTCAAAGGATTGTCAAATCCAAACAAATAATGCAATTTCTGAAGATGGATGACACTGCTTGCCAAAGATGTAGGTGGATTTATCTCCTGAGTCCAACACATGACCACTTGTGACCGCCATTTACCGGAATCGCATCCAGAAACAAAGTAAATCCAAATCAGAATACACGCAAGATCGTGCATCCAGTTTCTTTTTAGACCAAATAAAAAATGTTACTTCCGATTACTAATTGCTCAAATGTGTTTCCAGACAGGGATCTGATTTCATACGGAAGAAACAATGATCAAAAATTATTGTTTGCTAATTGTTACAAAAATATTGACAAAGTTCTTGTGTCCATTGATCTCCATTGCCCACTGATGAAAAATACATGTCCAATCGGCCCAAAACTTTGCAGTCACCAGGGTATACAAGTATTGCATCTTATTATCACAACGGTGTGCAGCTAACTCCAAATAATTTTGGTGAAGAAAAGAAATTTCAATGCCGTAAAAATCGCTTGCTAAGTCCGTAAATCTTAGTAAAATTTTACATTAGAATGTCTGTTCCTAAATCAAAATACAAATGTTGCTGCATGCTGAAAAAATGTACATTGTAAGAAAATAAAATTAAAAACTTTCCCAACTAAATATAAAACTTAAGCCCATGCAAAGAAATTCCCTCCGTTGAAATTCTTCAAATATCTCATATAGTAAATTATTTTAATGATTAATATTGACCATTTGGTATAAAACCGTGACGCGTCAATAAAAGTCATAAATAAATTTGTTGAATAAATCAAATCCGTAACTACTAATGAGTGCGGCTGCGGTAGGGGTCTACCGGAATTTTCGGCTTTAATTTCTTGGCATGGTGGTAATCGTTTTTATTCTTTGAAAGAGTTGCCATTTTTAATTTACAACTTTCTTGAAAAAAGTTCGTGCTTCACTGTGAAATTAATAAAAACGGCAACGTTCAAGCCTTTTTTTTTTTTTTAAATTTTTCGTTCATCGTTGTAACATATGACATTTAATTAGAATGTGAAAACCACTTAGAGATAGTCCCGTGCGGGGGCCCGGATGGCGAATAGGCCCGCAGCAGAGCCTAGCTTGTCGTAAGAGGCGACTAAGGGTCTTGGGATTCTGACGTCGGGTCAGTGCTCAGCCCACAGAGCGACCAAGTGTGTACCCTAGGTGGCTGAATAGGGTGGCCCTCGTCCGCGGGGGTTGTCAGGTCTATAATACGGAAACCCTGACCGCCGACCATAGTGGGCCAACGTGTGTGGAGAGTGCCACACTTCATGCACGTAAAAGACCCCTTTGTGGACCGCCCAGTAGTGCACCACATAGGCTAAATTTTCCGCCCCTACCCACTTCTCCCCTTTTCCTGTGGTTCTTCAAAATTTGCCGGTCCTTTGTTTCCCGTCCCACCCCCATATTTCATTTACCATCATCTTTTCATGTTCATTTTATCACCCTTTTCATGTTCATCGCCTGTAAATAACCTATATAGCGTTGCACGGGCGTAAAACACCAACTCACTCACCACTTAGAGATAAAACTCTATACATCCATGAAGTGATGATAGACATAACCCGTTGACATTCTATTGTTCAGATTGTACCTACCGCTGCATGTCTATTATATATTTGTAAGAATGTTGATAATATATCAGTGTAGAATAAAATGCTAATCTGAATAGATGCCTTTTGCACTCAATACTGTTATAAGTACATAACAGAAATTGGCGACGAGGATTTAAAATTTTGGAAATTAAAAACTAAAAATGGCTGGACATATAGGAAAAATCGAAAACTTCGATGATAGTAATGAACACTGGACTGCATATATTGAACGTTTAGAACAGTATTTCGTAGTGAATGAAATAGCTGTAGAAAAACGAGTACCAGCATTACTTAGTTTGATTGGGAGTAAAACGTACGCGTTACTGAGGAATTTGACAACGCCAGACTTGCCAAAGGACAAGACTTACGGTGAAATAGTCAAAATCTTAAAAGATCATTTAGCACCTGCTCCATTGGAAATAGCCGAGCGATACCGATTCCACAAACGAGACCAAAAGGAGGGTGAATCTATCCACGAATACGTTGCGCAGATACGTAGATTATCTGAACATTGTAATTTTCCGGATCTCAACAATACATTGAGAGACAGATTAGTGTGTGGATTAAAGTCAGAGCAAATACAAAAGAAACTTTTATCAGTAACAGCACTAAGTTTGGAAAAAGCTATCCAGATTTCGATAGCCATGGAGACAGCTTCAAGGGATGCGTTGGAATTACAAGGAAAGCCTTGCGAGTCCGCAGTACACAAGATTAGAGGCGGTAAACCGAAACCGAAGATGAAAGTACCGTTACCCCAACCAAACTGGAAAGAGAAGAAGAAAATTTTCAAGTGTTACCGATGTAACAAAACAGGACATAAACCCAATGATTGTCGTTTTAAGGATCAAATGTGTTACAAATGCAACAACAAGGGGCACATCCAAGCAGCTTGTAAATTGGGTCCTGGAAAGAGAAAGGTATTTTCCGTAAACGCTGAATACGAAGATAGTCAAGATAATGACACTGGGATCTATACCGTATATATTGACAATGACAGAAAAAGTGAATTCAATGATGTAGGGAAATACTCCAAAATCGCACTTGATAATGATGAAGGGAATTATCTTCAATTGCAAGATAGTGATGATTCGCAAGATGAGTGAGTGAGTGAGTTGGTGTTTTACGCCCGTGCAACGCTATATAGGTTATTTACAGGCGATGAACATGAAATGGATGATACAATGAACATGAAATGATGATGATATATGAAATATGGGATGGGGTGGGAAACACAGGGACGGTAAATTTTGAAGAACCACAGGAAAAGGGGAGAAGTGGGTAGGGGCGGAAAATTTAGCCTATGTGGTGCACTGCTTGGCGGTCCACAAAGGGGTCTTTTACGTGCATGAAGCGTGGCATTCTCCACACACGTTGGCCCACTATGGTCGGCGGTCAGGGTTTCCGTATTATAGACCTGACAACCCCCGCGGACGAGGGCTACCCTATTCAGCCACCTAGGGTACACACTTGGTCGCTCTGTGGGCTGAGCACTGACCCGACATCAGAATCCCAAGACCCTTAGTCGCCTCTTACGACAAGCTAGGCTCTGCTGCGGGCCTATTCGCCATCCGGGGATTCGCAAGATGATGTAGGGATTTACACTGTGAAATCAAATTCAAAAGCAATAACTGTGGATTTATCAATCGATAATAAATTTGTGCAAATGGAAGTAGATACAGGCTCTGCATTAAGCATCATATCGAAAGATAAATTTGATCATCTATTCCCGAACCGAAAGTTGGAGAAAACTGACATTGTACTACGTACATTTTCAGGAGAAAGGTTAAATCCTTTAGGAGTACTTAACGTCAAAGTGGAATACAATTCACAGATAGATGTATTACCGCTATATGTTGTGCAAAAGGGTGCAGCAACTCTATTCGGAAGAGATTGGTTACGCAAAATTCGACTGGATTGGAATGCTATCAACACGGTTAGCACTGAAAACGTTAAATCGGAAACAAAGCGATTAATGGATAAGCACAAATCAATATTCAGAGATGAAATAGGCTGTGTCAAAGATATCAAAGGAAATCTTACACTACAAGATAACGCTCAGCCCGTTTTCATGAAGGCACGACCAGTACCGTATGCTATTAAGCCGAAAGTCGAAAAAGAGTTTGATCGTCTAGAAAAAGAAGGGATTATTTCGAAAGTAGCAACGAGTGATTGGGCTACACCAATCGTACCCGTAGTGAAGAAATCAGGAGGAGTCCGAATATGTGGTGACTTTAAAGTTACAATAAATCAACAACTCAAAGTTGATCAATATCTACTACCCAGGATAGAAGATATATTCGCTACATTGTCCGGAGGAGAGCGATTTTCGAAGATTGACTTGACGCAAGCATATCTGCAACTAGAAATGAACGAAGAATCAAAGAAATATCTGACAATAAACACTCATAAAGGATTGTACCAATACAATCGATTATTGTTTGGAGTCGCGTCAGCGCCTGCCATTTGGCAGAGGACAATCGAACAAATACTACAAGGGCTACCGAGAGTTCAATGCATACTGGACGACATGGTTATTACTGGTAGAGATGACAAAGAGCATTTAGAAAACCTAGACAAGGTACTACAGAGGTTAGAGGAGTTCAACGTGTCTGTCAACAAGGACAAGTAAAAGTTCTTTGAGAAGGAAATCGAATTCTGTGGTCATGTTATCGATAAATATGGATTACACAAGACGGACGAGAAAATTAGAGCAATTATTAACATGCCACCGCCAGAAAATGTGACACAGGTACGTCAATACCTTGGCTTGATAAATTTTTATCACAAGTTCCTGCCTAACATTGCTACTGTAGTCCATCCTCTACATAAATTGCTGGAGAAAGATCACAAGTGGAACTGGAATGAAGATTGTAAGAAGGCATTTAACGAGTCGAAGATTTTAGTCACATCCGACCAGGTTTTGTGCCACTATGATCCAAATCTTCCTATTCGCCTAGCATGTGACGCTTCGCCGTTCGCTTTAGGAGCCGTACTTTCACACGTGATGAAGGACGGGACAGAACGACCGATCGCCTTTGCATCAAGATCACTTGGTAAGAGCGAACGAAACTACAGTCAAATAGACAAAGAGGCACTAGGAATTGTTTTTGGTGTGAAGAAATTCAACTCGTACATCTATGGTAGAAAATTCACACTAGTAACCGACCACCAACTGTTGGTTTCCATATTCAATCCACGAAAAGGTATAACAACAACGTCAGCAGCTCGATTACAGAGACATGCTTTATTTTTGAGTGGATATATGTATGACATTGAATATAGGAGTACACACAAGCATGTGAACGCAGATACTCTATCGAGGAATCCAGTGAAATCAAGCAAATCCGAGGAAGAAGAGGATTGCGACGAGGAAGATGTTTTTATGCTTGAACAGTTGGATGATGTATGCTTAACAAGCGACAACATAAGAGGAGAGACAATTCGTGACAATACGTTATCACAAGTATATGAACTTGTACAAAAGGGCTGGTCCGTTAACCATAAAAAGGAGTTAACACCATATTTCAATAGACGGAATGAACTTTCGATCGTTCAAGGTTGTTTGCAGTGGGGGATTCGTACTATTATTCCTCACAAATACAGAAAACAAACACTTCAGTTGTTACATTCCGCACACCCAGGAGTGGTGAAAATGAAGTTATTAGCAAGAAGTTATGTTTGGTGGCCGTCCATTGATATTGACATTGAGGCATTAGCTAAAAGCTGTTCAGGATGTCAGATGCACCAGCGAAATCCAAAACAGGCACCACTGCATCCATGGGAATGGCCATCGGCGCCATGGAAACGCATACACATTGACTTTGCTGGACCATTTATGGATCATATGTTCTTAATTGTGGTCGACGCTCACTCGAAATGGCCAGAAGTTGTACTGATGAACCGTACATCTACAGGACACACAATCAAGGTCTTGAGAGATATATTTGCTAGGACAGGATTGCCTGAGCAAATTGTAAGCGACAATGGACCTCAGTTCGTTTCTGCCGAATTTCAACACTTCACTAAAATGAATGGTATAACGCACATAAAATCAGCACCATACCATCCGGCGACGAATGGACTTGCAGAACGTTTTGTTCAAACATTTAAACAGAGTATGAAAGCCATGAAAGGAGAAAATTCAGATATCAACAAGAAGCTTACAAATTTCTTACTTTCGTATCGAAATACCATACACAGCACAACGAATGAAACACCAGCAATGCTATTCTTGGGTCGACAGTTGCGCAATCGTTTAGATTTACTGAAACCAAACATCAGTAGACATGTACAAGACAAGCAGATGAAGTCAGCTATAAAGCCAACAAAAGAGACAATGAGACAATTTGATGAAGGAGATACTGTTTCAGTTCGAGATTACAGAGGAGACAAGTGGACTAATTTTACAACGAAATGGACCTTTGAACTATCAAGTTGAAACAGCAAATGGAAATATCTGGAAACGTCACGCAGACCAGATAATAAAATCAGACTTTAACGATACGTCAAAGGAGATCACTGACAATGTAATAGATCACGATGTTATTCAAGACAACACCGAAGAAATTCAGCCACGAGATCCTCCATCAAAAGTAGTTGAAAGAAGATATCCGCTACGAAACCGAAAACCTGTTGTGAAATTAAATTTGTGAAAATTTGGTTGTAGTGCCGTATGGGTAATAATAACTCCCATGTGCAACCAAAGTAGGGTTTTAGGGTGTACATAAAGTACAAGTTAGGTTTATATTGTAAAATACATGATTTTTCAAATTTAGATAACTTGTTATTTTACATTACATCTTCATTGGTCATTAACCATGTATATTTGTTACAATTTGACAACTTTATATAATTGGAATTTTTTAGATTTCAAGATTGTCGTAAATATTTGTATAAGATCAGATATGTTTATCGCCCATTCAGGCAGTACAATTAATGTTTATATAAAGTACGTTTATAACAACATACTTTAACAAAGGAATGTTGTTATCTGTACAGGTAATCCGTAATGTAATCAGTTAGTTAGTTAGTTATTGCTTTACTCCCAAGCAGCGCGATTGCGGCTATATCCGGGAGATGAACCTGAAAGTGGTGATACAATGAACATGAAATGATGATGAAGTGGAGGAAATGGGGACACAAGCCAATCGGGTAGGAGAGTTTTGACTGCCACTGGAAAAAGGAGTGATGGGTAGGGACGGGAAATTTAGCCTACTGCATGGGGATCCTACGGGTCCTACTCTTACCGAGACCTGCAGCAGGGTTCTTTAACGTGCGAGGAACGTGACATTTTTCCCAATACGGTGCACCACTATGGATTGCGGTCAGGTTTTCCGCATTATCGCCTGACGACCCCGCATCTCTCGATGTCAGGGCTGCCCCATTCAACCACCTGGGGCACACATCCCAGTCGCTTTGTGAGCAAAGCGGCCTGACCCCGATGTCAGGTTTCTGAGCGCTCTTTAGTGGACTTTTACCGACAAGCTTAGCGCTGCTGCGGGCCTATTCGCCTCCCGGGCCCCGCACGGGACCGTAATTTAATCAGTCTGACTCTATGTGCTTCAAATGTGATAAGCTACAATTATGTAGTTCCTTTGACATCTTTGAATCGGCAGAGCTACAATGCAGTCCGTAGCAGCAATAATGTAGCTCCTTCGTCATATTTGCGACCTCGCGAGTAAATTTAAATTATGAAGTCGAATAGGCAGCTAAGCTTGTCGACTGGGATGTGTGCTCCATATAGCAGCAATAACTAACTAACTAAATTGTATTTTTTTTTAAATAAGAACATGTTTATTGATTTGTAACTTGAAAGTTTTCAAGCATGTAAATTCAAATTTTCAATTCAAAATTTTTATGTTTGAAGTGTGATTCATATAGCCAGTACATGCTAAAATTAGCCAAGATTTTCTCATTTATACTGAAGACTAGAATATTACCCGAGTAGCATAGTTAACTAATGTCATGAACAATTGATGAACGTTGTATTTTTTTCCTTTTATAATTGAATTGTTGTATGTATATATATTTATGAAAATTCACAATATAACAACCAGATTGTATAAAGATTCATTAAAATATTAGTGGTGTAGGAGTAGCAGATAAGAAACATGAATCCTCAAAAACATTCAAAGCGGGGAACACTGAGCTCTATCCCTAGTATTGCCCAATATTTCAAAACGAATCATGTGGAAGATGAGTTGTATTACATGAGAATTAAAATTGATACAACAAATTGTTTTCATGTTTATTCTTCCTCTACTGGTTGATTGGCAGTTTTCCATCGTTTGTAAGCAAGACAATATTCCTGGCAAGTATGAAAGAACTTGAAGCATGGCTCAAGACAGAGTGATACATTGCAGTCCTTTCATTCAAATGTAGTCTCATGACCTGGGCGCTTCCTTTTGTTAGCTCCCATGCGGGGCCCGGGTGGCGACTAGGCCCGCAGCAGAGCCTAGCTTGTCGTAAGAGGCGACTAAGGGTCTTGGGATTCTGATGTCGGGTCAGTGCTCAGCCCACAGAGCGACCAAGTGTGTACCCTAGGTGGCTGAATGGGGTAGCCCTCGTCCGCGGGGGTTGTCAGGTCTATAATACGGAAACCCTGACCGCCGACCATAGTGGGCCAACGTGTGTGAAGAGTGCCACGCTTCATGCACGTAAAAGATCCCTTTGTGGACCGCCAAGTAGTGCACCACATAGGCTAAATTTTCCGCCCCTACCCACTTCTCCCCTTTTCCTGTGGTTCTTCAAAATTTACCGGTCCTTTGTTTCCCATCCCATCCCCATTTTTCATTTGTCATCATCATTTCATGTTCATTTTATCATCCTTTCATGTTCATCGCCCCATAACCTATATAGCGTTGCACGGGCGTAAAACACCAACTCACTCACTCACTCCTTTTGTTAGCACTTAGGTCTGCGCTGCTTCTCTTTGCCTCATTATATACTTTACACAAACGTGCAATATTGCTTTTAGTTCCTGAGCCATGTATCTTAGTGGCAATGTGCCGACCTGTTAACCGTTCTAACTGTTGCGGAGTTTTAATCGGTCTGCCAACTCTTACAGTATTGTCAACTGGATTGTTCTCAATAAGTTCATTCACCAGTTTCTTTCTAAATGACCTATGAGTGACATTAGATTTTGGATTGTCAGACTTAAACAGCATGTACCAATCAAGCACCGCAACAGTCAGAACATGAAAAATCACCTTCTTCCACCATTAAAATGACTTAAATATATTATTAGTATATACAATCATTTGATCTGATCAATCAACTCCACCCATGTATTTATTATACTTTAACACCATGTCCGACTTCATAATGTTAGCATCCGTGACAACATCTATACGACGTGAGGCTGATAGATCAGATCAATGTATGGTTGAAAGCATGTACATAGGCTTTCAATCTTGAAATTTCAAACATTCAAGAGGTCAATTTTTCATTACTGCAATATCACCACGATTGTTAAAGAATACCACGGCGATTAACACGTACAGTTCCAGTGACAGAAGTGCCTAGTTCATACAAGTCCCAAAACAGTTGTGGGGAGGAATAGTAATTGTCATAATATAGACTATAACCCCCTTTAAATGGTCTATCACGAGGTCACAAGTTGCTTCATAGATACTTGGGCCGTCTTGAGACTTTCCCGTGTACAATTTAAATTGGGATACATAGCCATTGTTGGAGTCCGACAGCATTTAAACCTTTATCCCGTACTTAACTGGTTTGTTAGGGCTATACACTTTATCAGAGAGAATACCTCGCCACGGATTCGGAAATGCATTTGTTTGGTGTGTATGTCAAGCTTGGATAAGCTTGGAATAAATGTATTGCAGGAGTTTGTAAGTAAATTATGTATATATCCTAAAAAAAAAGAAAATACAGTTAAAGGGCAATAACTCCTATAAGGACCTTTTGATGCTGAACAAGATAAGTTGCTTCGGATTTTCTTTATCTCTTATTCTTTTATAAGTTGTAAGCCTAAAAACAATGGTCTGACCCCCCCGTTCTATTTTTAGCTATGGCGGCCATGTTGGTTGGTTGACATGTATATAATTCAAAAACTTGGTAGAGGATATCCTAAAGATCAAGTGTAACAAGTTTCAAAGCAATCCCTGAATCAGTGGTTTCAGAGAAGAAGATTTTTGAAAATCAGTTAAAATTAATGAAAAAAACCAATTAAAGGGGAATAACTCTTAAATGGCTGATCTGACAATTTTGACCCTGGAATCATTTTTGTAGATCTGAATGAGCTTAACAATGCTGCAATGCTAACTTTTCCTCTAGCTCTAACGGTTTTCAAGATATCCAAAAACTGCAAAAATGGTCAACTTTGACGATTAAAGGGCAATAACTCCTATAAGGAGTCGTTTCACAATTTTGACTCAATGGAGAGAATTGTAGAGCTTTTGATGCTGAACATGAAAGGTTGCTTCGGATTTTCGCTATCTCTTATTCTTTTTGAGTTATAAGACATAAACAATGGTCTGACTCCCCTGTTCTATCTTTAGCAACAGCGGCCATGTTGGTTGGTCGAAATGTATATAATTTCACAATCTTGGTAGAGGACATCCTAAACATCAAGTATACCAAGTATCAATGCAATCCCTTCAGTGGTTTCAGAGAAGATTAAAAAAAAAAAATCAAAAATCAGGTCAAAGTTTTTTTTAAAATATAAAGTAAAAATATGAAGTTGATGAGACAAGTAGAATTTTATGTTTGTTCATATCCTGGTGTATATGTGTACAAAGTTTTATGATGATACCAAACTTCCATTTCAACTTGTAGGCTGAGGGAAACCCCATAAATGCACTCTACAGAAAATGGTATCTATGATAATCGAACTAACCTCCTAGCTTGAAGATATAATTTGTTATCTTATTCCGGAGTTCTTTATCTGTGTAATCTGTAATAAGAAATATGAATCATCTTAAAGCTGGGGTAGTTATTGTAAAAACAAATCATGTTTTCAGTTTTGACATCTGTAATTCTTGAAAACATGTATGTAATTGTGTAATCTTGGAGGGTCCATAGTGAACTCTGGATACGTTTTTAACAAACAAAAATGTTAAAATTATATTTTGTGTAATAACAAGCTAAAATATCAAGAATTTATAGATCTTGTCAGCTGTTACGATTTTTATGTTGTATTTCAAAATCTAAAACTGACCAATTTTGTTGAAATTTTATATATAATTTCTGGCTATAATTTTGTTAAAAAATAAAAATTTCAAAAATCAGGTGAAAGTTTTTTTTAAATATAAAGTAAAAATATTAAGATAATTAACTGTATTCAGACTGTCAAAACAAAGAGCAAATTAGTGTTATGTTTTTAAGTTTAAAATTTCGAAATTCCTTATAATTGGAGAGATAGTCTCATTAATGGCAAAATTTATTAAGATCATTTTATCAAAGGTCGTTCCTCCTGGTTAGTAAACTACATTACTGTAATTGTATATTATTTATGCTGTACACACATGCATGTATAACATCATATTTTATGTATTGTTTTCTTTTTCTCTGTACAATATGTTTATGTTAAATAAAGTATTCAGTCAATTCTTAAAAAAAAAGAAAAGCTTGGATATCGGCAAAACTTTTGAGGATTTTGGTCCGTCTTCTAGCTCATGCGTAACTGGCTCGTAATTTTCATACATTCTTCTGCTTAAAACATCTGCTATTTCATTAGTTTGACCTCTGATATGTTTTATTTAAAAGTATAGGATTGCAAAGAGCTTTGATATGTTTTATTTAAAAGTATAGGATTGCAATGCCAACGACCACCTCAATAACCGACTTGACTTGTGTTTGGTATCTTAAGCCAACATAATGCTTGGTGATCAGTGTGAATATTAAACTTTTTGTGAGACAAATATGTATCATTCTGTTTGATGGCTTAAAGTATGGCCAAGAGTTCTTTTTCTTGTTGTATGATAATTTCTCTCTGTTTGACTAAGTGACCTTCCTCCATAATTCTGGATCTATTTTTCTTATATATAGCCTATGTATCTGAACAATCACATGTAATTTCAAAGGTTTTATCCAAGTCAGGATACACTAAGATTGGTGGCGTTGTTAATTTTGATTTTAATAGATCAAAAGCCTGTTTATATTCTGTTTTCCATTTAAATTTAGTTTCTTTGTGTAGAAGATTTGTCAAATAAATTTTCTAAGATAATTTCCTTATCCCAAAAAACTTCTTACTTGTTGAATTGTTGTTGGTACAGGAAAGGATGTAGCTGCTGCTGTTTTTTTCAGGATCCACCTTTTTCCCTTCTTTGGTGATGATGTGGCCCAAATATTTGACTTCTTTGACTGCAAACTTGCATTTGGAAGGTTTCAGCGTTCAATTTGCATTCTTTAAGCAATCAAACACTTGTTGATGGTTAAAATTTTCACTGAAAACTAGAATGTCATCAACATAACATAATACAAATTTCCAATTGACTGCTCGTAAAACCTGAAACATCACCATTGAAAACGTAGCTGGACTGTTTGACAGACCAAATGGTAAAGGTAACCATTCATATATGCCTGTATGAGTTATGAAACTTGCTTTGTGTCTAGTTTCTGGACCCATATCCACTTGCCTTGTCAAGTACAGAAGTCCCGTGCGGGGCCCGGGTGGTGAAAATATATTTTTATGGGTAGGGGCGGAAAATTTAGCCTATTTGGTGCACTACTTGGCGGTCCACATAGGGGTCTTTTACGTGCATGAAGCGTGGTATTTTCCACACACATTGCCCCCCCCCTATGGTCGGCGGTCAGGGTTTCCGTATTATAGACCTGACAACCCCCGCGGACGAGGGCTACCCTATTCAGCCACCTAGGGTACACACTTGGTCGCTCTGTGGGCTGAGCACTGACTCGACGTCAGAATCCCAAGACCTTTAGTCGCCACTTACGACAAGCTAGGCTCTGCTGCGGGCCTATTCGCCACCCGGGCCCCGCAAGGGACGGAATCCAATGAAGCAAGAACGTTAACACGTTAGAGATAGCTATAAATAGAACATACATGTTGTTAATACATATAATTAATCTCGACATATATAATTTCACATATGAAAAAACTTTAGAATTGTTTATTTCAGTGTCATAATCCATGAAAATTGATGGAATATGAGTATCGCATTGGATTTCAAAGTCGCAAACTTCAACATATTATCACGCAAAGGTTAGACTGAAAATGCATATCAAGCGGAATATTTTTTTTACATAAAGTGAACATTTCTGAATAGAATGTGAGTGTAATAAATTTTAAACTTTAATTGGTATGTCACATCTTCAACGGTATTGTAATGTTTAATACTACATCATGTAAAACATACCAACAGTGATGATGACGAGTTCTCTTACAGATAATTCTACAACATCCTCTCTTTGTAGTGGCAAACGTGTGGTTTGTGGAAATGTATGTTCTGGAATGAATGACGAAGTTTCTGATGTCTGATGAATCGTGGTTTTTACGGAGAAATTCTCTGTTGTATGGGTTGGCTATAATAAATAATGGTGTTTTTTTGGAATGAATAATTGTCTTGTGAATTTAACCACCTTCTAATTTTGTGATATCCCACATTTTCACCATTTGACTTGAGTACTTTGTACAATTTGCTTGCAGATGAATACGCAGCAGGACCTTCAGATTTGTTGTAATAAGAGGAGAGCAATTTATCCAACTCTTCACCTTGCATGGTTTTTGATAAAATGCGGTTTTTCTTGAATGTGTTTACTTCTCACTATTAGGATTCATTTTCGTTAAAATAGAATGATTTTTACATGAGATTGGTGTGTATAAAAACAAAGAGACGAAT
Source organism: Arcuatula senhousia (assembly GCA_963971305.1). Lineage (NCBI taxonomy): Eukaryota > Metazoa > Mollusca > Bivalvia > Mytilida > Mytilidae > Arcuatula > Arcuatula senhousia. The sequence goes on from OZ020310.1 coordinate 57,771,729, forward strand.
ACATTTTTACCATTGTTTCAAGTACCCGTGTTAAAATTGTTTTTTTTTGTGCGTGTATAAAAATTTGCATTGTTTATCAATATATCTATATGCATTTTAAAAATCATTGACTGAAACGACTGTGAGTTTACTCTCATAAATAATTAACAAAATACAAATTTGTATATTTTATTTTTATTTATTATATTTAATTTACATCACATGGAGGTCACGCAAGGGTGGTTACTGGTAACTTCACTTGTTCAAATTATAACAATAAGAAAAGGTTTTGTTATATGTCCATTCAGGCAAATTCAGAAATTCCATCCATTATTCATTTATTTCCGTTTTCTGACAAATCTAGATCCATTGTCAATTCCTAACAAGAGGCTCCCAGTAGCCTGAATCGCTCACCTGGTCTTGATGTTGACCCTATACTTTTGTAGAGCTAAATGAGCTGAACATTTAAGCAAGCAACAGCTTTTCTCTACCTGCAATAGTTTTCATTCTGTAGGCGAAAAACACCATTTTTCACCTATAAGGGGCCATAACCCCTATAAGGAGTCATCTGACAACTTCGACCCTATGGTGACTTTTGTAGAGCTAAATGAGCTGAACATTTAAGCAAGCAACAGCTTTTCCCTATCTGCAATAGTTTTCATTCTGTAGGCCAAAAACATGAAAAAATATCTTTTTTTCAGGGGCCGTAACCCCTATAAGGGGTCATCTGACAACTTCGACTCTATGGAGAATTTTGTAGAGCTAAATGAGCTGAACATTTAAGCAAGCAACAGCTAATCTCTATCTGCAATAATTTTCATTCTGTAGGCCAAAAACATGAAAAATCGCTATTTTTCAGGGGCCATAACCCCTATAAAGGGTCATCTGACAACTTGGACCCTATGGAGAATTTTGTAGAGCTAAATGAGCTGAACATTTAAGCAACAGCTAATTTCTATCTGCAATAGTTTTCATTCTGTAGGACAAAAACATGAACAAAACACTATTTTTCAAGGGCCATAACCCCTATAAGGGATCATCTGACAACTTCGACCCTATGGAGACTTTTGTAGAGCTAAATGAGCTGAACATTTAAGCTAGCAACAGCTAATCTCTATGTGCAATAGTTTCCATTCTGTAGGACAAAAACATGAAAAAACACTATTTTTCAAGGGCCATAACCCCTATAAGAGGTCATCTGACAACTTCGACCCTATGGAGACTTTTGTAGAGCTAAATGAGCTTAACATTTAAGCAAGCAACAGCTAATCTCTATCTGCAATAGTTTTCATTCTGTAGGCCAAAAACATGAAAAATGGCTATTTTTCACCTTTAAGGGGCTGTAACCCCTATAAGGGGTCATCTGACAACTTGGACCCTATGGAGACTTTCGTAGAGCTAAATGGGCTAAACATTTAAGCAAGCAACAGCTAATCTCTATCTGCAATAGTTTTCATTCTGTAGTCCAAAAACATGAAAAATGACTATTTTTCAACTTTAAGGGGTCGTAACCCCTATAAGGGGTCATCTGACAACTTCGACCCTATGAAGACTTTTGTAGAGCTAAATGAGCTAAACATTTAAGCAAGCAACACCTAATCTCTATCTGCAATAGTTTTCATTCTGTAGGCAAAAAACATGAAAAAATGCTATTTTTCGCCTTTAAGGGGCCGTAACCCCTATAAGGGGTCATCTGACAACTTTGACCATATGGAGACTTTTGTAGAGCTTTTGATGCTGAATCAGTAACGTGGCCTCAGATTTCCTCTATCTCTTATACTTTTTGATTTATAAGCCAAAAACAGTAGTCTGACCCCCCTAGTCTATTTTTAGTAACAATAAAATAAGTAGGTTGGTTAAACCACACATAAAAGGTAAAAATATCAAATATAAAACTAATATAAATTAATAAAGAATACATCTAAAATCTAAAAAGCCCAAATTTTCGGCTTTCAGCCTTCGTCGGGGGCAAGCAAAGAAAAGAAAAAAAAGAAAAAAATCACGACCGCCACGGTCTGAGGACAACCAACAAGTGAATATAGTAAAAAGTGTTCACTCGATAAAAACAACCACGTCATCATCACCCAAATCCTGAACTGAGCAAAATAAAAATAGGCCAAATCATACCCAAAGAATCAAATTAAGAAAATTACTAAGAAATGATTTGATTTTTGACATTGATGCCGAAAGGACGTGCTGTTCCCAGGAATTTTATTATTCTCTGCTCAAGGAACTGTCTTTGTTTCTCGCCGTGATGGGTTTGAAGCAGAACCGTGACTTGCATATCTTTTATACTGTGGCCGGACACTACCCACGCTCTGAATATCCTTGAGTTCTTTGAGCCAGAAAACTCCGATTTCAGACTGTTTACTATGGATGTCACTGCTTTATACACCAGCATACCCAACAATGACGCCTTGGTAGCTTTAAAACACTTTTTGGACAGGAGACCCAATCCTCACATCAGTACTGATATAGTGTTGAGAATGGCGGAACTTGTCCTCAACCTGAATACTTTTCAGTTCGATGGGAAGTTCTACAACCAATCGGGTGGCGTAGCCATGGGCACCAAAATGGGTCCAAGTTTTGCGTGTTTGTTTGTAGGGTATTTAGAGGAAAAAATGTTCTCCGAATACATCGGTCCAGTCCCGGAACTTTACAAACGGTTCATCGATGATGTGTTTGGAGTCTCATCCGACAGTGAAGAGGAGTTGAAATCTTTTATCAACTTTGTCTCTTCCTACCACCCTGCAATCAAATACACTTTCAACATCACTCAGGATAGCCTCTCATTCCTTGACATTAACTGTACTATCACAGACGGTAAGATCTCTACATCGGTGTTCTTTAAACATACCGATGCTCATTGTTATCTGAATTACGAATCCTGTCATCCTTCCTCCTGCAAAGACGCCATCCCGAAGTCGCAGTTTCTGAGGCTTCGTCGTATCTGCAATGACGATAAGGATTTTGGGATCCAGTGTAACAAGATGAGATCTTTCTTCACGAAGAGAGGTTATCCTGACAAAGTCTTGGACAGGGCCGTGTCCTCGGTTTCCCGTGTGAACAGACGCGAGGCAATGGAGCCCCGGGTGAAGAGCACCAATGATCGTGTTCCGTTAGTCCTTACTTATCACCCTCACAATGTTGCCATCCAGAACATCCTTATTCGCAACTTTAAATCCATTGTCCTCAAAGATGAGTATATGTCCGCTGTTTTTGCTGACTCTACCCCTATTACGGCTTTTAGAAAGGGCAAGAGTCTTAAACAGCACCTGGTCAGCAGTTCGTATAGGTCGTCACGTCAACCCGCCAGCTACAAAGGTACACGTCCTTGTAAAAGAACTCGCTGCTCTACTTGTCCGTTCACATGGGAGACCGATGCTGTGGTTGGTCCCTCGAAAACTTTCCAACTGAAGGATGGGTTCACCTGCATTACCGAAAACGTCGTATACGCTATAAGATGTAAGCGATGTTCCATGATTTATGTTGGTGAAACTTGTCGGAGACTCGGGGACCGTTTTGTGGAACACAAAAACAGTGTCACCAGAGATACTGAATGTCCAGTTGGGGAGCATTTTCGAGGCTCCGGCCACAGTATAAAAGATATGCAAGTCACGGTTCTGCTTCAAACCCATCACGGCGAGAAACAAAGACAGTTCCTTGAGCAGAGAATAATAAAATTCCTGGGAACAGCACGTCCTTTCGGCATCAATGTCAAAAATCAAATCATTTCTTAGTAATTTTCTTAATTTGATTCTTTGGGTATGATTTGGCCTATTTTTATTTTGCTCAGTTCAGGATTTGGGTGATGATGACGTGGTTGTTTTTATCGAGTGAACACTTTTTACTATATTCACTTGTTGGTTGTCCTCAGACCGTGGCGGTCGTGATTTTTTTCTTTTTTTTTCTTTTCTTTGCTTGCCCCCGACGAAGGCTGAAAGCCGAAAATTTGGGCTTTTTAGATTTTAGATGTATTCTTTATTAATTTATATTAGTTTTATATTTGATATTTTTACCTTTTATGTGTGGTTTAACCAACCTACTTATTTTATTGTCTCCATTTTAACTTGCCACATCACAACATTTATTTATCTATTTACATTTACTACCGTTGTGACCATGCCCTGCCTAAAAAGCTTTTTATCAAATTTATTTTCGAAATTCAAAATTACTCTTTCTTCACACCCACCACATGTCCAGAAAATTGCTGTCGACCTTTATAACACCACCGTCCATCTCACCAAATGTAACAGCCACCTTACATTCCTTCGTCGTTGTATCATATCTCGTACTGTTCCATCTGGTTTCAAATCATCGTTTCATCCTATTCATGCCATTCTTCAAAATCCGCACATGAATGCTGAGTTCTCTCGCATATCCACACATTACTCCTTAAACCTGATGAAATTGGCTATTAAATCTTTCTCTGAACAATTAGAGCGTTTCCGCCTCAGGAAAATGATCATTAAAAATTACCTATTTTCCTCTTGTCACAAGCTACTCGCTAACTCTATAATCTCCCATATTCGGGTTTTAAACACTGAACTTTTCCAGTATTTATCCGTCTCTAAGCAGGAGAAGGTACAGCGAGACAATCCTGGTCGTTCTGTCAACGTGGCCGAAGTGGTAAGTGACCCGCCACCTACAGAGGTGAATCTGGACGAGGTTGTCCGCTGTATTCCAGAGTCATTGGTGTTAAGTTCTTCCGAGAAAAGTCTCCTGTCAAAAGGTCTCAATTTTGTACCTACTACATCCGTAGCAGATCAGTTTCAAAATGAGACTGATATACAACATTTTTTCCGCCGCCTCTTACTCAAAGCTTTTTTCCATGATAAAGAAACAGAGAGTTCTGATTCTTCTAATCAAGCTCCTTCACTATTTAGTAAATTCATTAAGAAAAAATCAAATTTTACCCCCAAGGCGTCTTTATTTCCGATCCTTCAAGATTACTTCCGAACCTGCCAAAGTCAGATCGACAGCCTAGATACGAAACCGCTCAAGAGACATAACCTTACATCTGATGAACGTGCCGCGCTTCACCAACTCAGAACACGCAGCGATATTGTCATCAAACCTGCCGATAAAGGTGGTGCAGTTGTAGCGTGGGACGCTCGTTGTTATGTCTCTGAGGGCGAGTTTCAACTGTCTGACTCTCAATTTTACACAGAACTTCGCTCTAACAACACCAAAATCAACCAAAAATCTGTCAAAGACTTCATCAAGACATCCATAGAAAACGACGATCTGCCCGAGGAAGCATTGCGTCTTGTAGTATCGCAACCGAGAACGTCTCGTTTCTATATGCTTCCCAAGATACACAAACTTGGTAACCCAGGTAGGCCGATCGTTTCAGCGTGTAGTTGTCCCACAGAACACATTTCCAGTTTCCTCCACGATATTTTCATTCCTATTGTGGAGAACCTACCTACATACATTAAGGACACTACCCACGCTCTGAATATCCTTGAGTTCTTTGAGCCAGAAAACTCCGATTTCAGACTGTTTACTATGGATGTCACTGCTTTATACACCAGCATACCCAACAATGACGCCTTGGTAGCTTTAAAACACTTTTTGGACAGGAGACCCAATCCTCACATCAGTACTGATATAGTGTTGAGAATGGCGGAACTTGTCCTCAACCTGAATACTTTTCAGTTCGATGGGAAGTTCTACAACCAATCGGGTGGCGTAGCCATGGGCACCAAAATGGGTCCAAGTTTTGCGTGTTTGTTTGTAGGGTATTTAGAGGAAAAAATGTTCTCCGAATACATCGGTCCAGTCCCGGAACTTTACAAACGGTTCATCGATGATGTGTTTGGAGTCTCATCCGACAGTGAAGAGGAGTTGAAATCTTTTATCAACTTTGTCTCTTCCTACCACCCTGCAATCAAATACACTTTCAACATCACTCAGGATAGCCTCTCATTCCTTGACATTAACTGTACTATCACAGACGGTAAGATCTCTACATCGGTGTTCTTTAAACATACCGATGCTCATTGTTATCTGAATTACGAATCCTGTCATCCTTCCTCCTGCAAAGACGCCATCCCGAAGTCGCAGTTTCTGAGGCTTCGTCGTATCTGCAATGACGATAAGGATTTTGGGATCCAGTGTAACAAGATGAGATCTTTCTTCACGAAGAGAGGTTATCCTGACAAAGTCTTGGACAGGGCCGTGTCCTCGGTTTCCCGTGTGAACAGACGCGAGGCAATGGAGCCCCGGGTGAAGAGCACCAATGATCGTGTTCCGTTAGTCCTTACTTATCACCCTCACAATGTTGCCATCCAGAACATCCTTATTCGCAACTTTAAATCCATTGTCCTCAAAGATGAGTATATGTCCGCTGTTTTTGCTGACTCTACCCCTATTACGGCTTTTAGAAAGGGCAAGAGTCTTAAACAGCACCTGGTCAGCAGTTCGTATAGGTCGTCACGTCAACCCGCCAGCTACAAAGGTACACGTCCTTGTAAAAGAACTCGCTGCTCTACTTGTCCGTTCACATGGGAGACCGATGCTGTGGTTGGTCCCTCGAAAACTTTCCAACTGAAGGATGGGTTCACCTGCATTACCGAAAACGTCGTATACGCTATAAGATGTAAGCGATGTTCCATGATTTATGTTGGTGAAACTTGTCGGAGACTCGGGGACCGTTTTGTGGAACACAAAAACAGTGTCACCAGAGATACTGAATGTCCAGTTGGGGAGCATTTTCGAGGCTCCGGCCACAGTATAAAAGATATGCAAGTCACGGTTCTGCTTCAAACCCATCACGGCGAGAAACAAAGACAGTTCCTTGAGCAGAGAATAATAAAATTCCTGGGAACAGCACGTCCTTTCGGCATCAATGTCAAAAATCAAATCATTTCTTAGTAATTTTCTTAATTTGATTCTTTGGGTATGATTTGGCCTATTTTTATTTTGCTCAGTTCAGGATTTGGGTGATGATGACGTGGTTGTTTTTATCGAGTGAACACTTTTTACTATATTCACTTGTTGGTTGTCCTCAGACCGTGGCGGTCGTGATTTTTTTCTTTTTTTTTCTTTTCTTTGCTTGCCCCCGACGAAGGCTGAAAGCCGAAAATTTGGGCTTTTTAGATTTTAGATGTATTCTTTATTAATTTATATTAGTTTTATATTTGATATTTTTACCTTTTATGTGTGGTTTAACCAACCTACTTATTTTATTGTCTCCATTTTAACTTGCCACATCACAACATTTATTTATCTATTTTTAGTAACGGCGGCCATGTTTTTTGACAGATCAAAAATCGAAACACAAGTTTGGTGCAGGACACCCTAAGGATCAATCATACCAAGTTTCATTCAATTCTGTTCAGTAGTTTCAGAGGAGAAGATTTTTGAAAAATTGTTAACGGACGACGACGACGACGACGACGACGGACGCCAAGTGATGGCAATAGCTCACATGGACCTTTGGTCCAGGTGAGCTAAAAATAAAATAAAATAAGAAATGTAAATCAAATCATTGAGTTGATACTTAAATTCCTTTACCCTATTGAGCTTCCTCGTATCGCTTTCTTTTACCCGTTTGGAGCCTCCCACACGTAAATAAAGATCACGTGATCAAACCTTACTGTGACGCTGAAGATTGAAACGACCAGAAGACCTAACCATGAATGGCATGATGTCTATAGAATTAATGTTGAGTTTGTTCTGTGTTTTAGTTGGTAGTGTGTCAAATTTCAATGTAGCATCATGTGCATTAGAACACTTGAGTGTAGATTGTACAGAATTTACCTCAGAGGATCAAGAAGTTGTATACGAGGGTGAAATTTTGCTTTCCATTGACGCCATTTTGTTAACAAAAATTTAGTCGAGACATCAAGTTGAGAATGTGCAGATTTTTTCCCTGGCACCACTTGGTTTTTCATACAGTCAACTCTATAAGTGTGTGATTGGTTTTCAGACAGGAAAACAGTGTCTGAAGGAAAAGAATGCATTAAGGTAAATTAAACTTACATCTTTGGGTGGTGATGCTGGAGGTGTCAGTTTTGAAAACTCCTCTATCAAGCTTGGTATCTGAAAATAAAGTATGAACTTTTTACAATGTACAAAGAACATACATTTTATTTTAAGAAAGAACAATACAGCTTACATATGGGTCCGAACCAAACCTGTATGCAAACCAAACTTAGAAAGTAAACCAAAAGTTAACTATCTGTTTACTGTCATGTTGGTTTGGAAACTTTGCCAAAGCCTTTGTTTGTCCTTGTCATTCTATGTTAACTGTTTTATGTCAAGAATTGAGTCTTTCGTTGATGATTTAGGGATTGGTTTTGATACTTTTGTATTGTATTATAAGTCTTTGGCCAATGCAAGACGGTAAGCAGTGACCTATGGTCATGTTGAAGACTGCTTGCTGTTTTCCGTGTGATTTTTTGAATTGCTGTTTGTTTATGTTTGTTGTGTCGCGTACACTTATTCCACATCTCAATATCGTATATTGGTTTACTCTGAGTAAACCATGGTTTACTACTAAGTTTACTTTCAATAGCAAACCAAACCAGAAAAGTAAACTTAGTTTACTACGTCAGAGTGAACCAAATAATATTAAAAGTAAACCAAACCAGGTCGCTGGTTTGGATTACTCTGAGTAACCTAAACAAGATTAAAAGTAAACCAAACCAGGCCGCTAGTTTGGTTTACTTTGAACGAACATGCGCAGTAAATAATAAACACTTTACTAGCCGATCTGTGCGTCACGCTTATTCACAAATTTAATTCATCATCTTAATTACTTAATTACTATTTCATCAGGTCACTGGTTTGGTTTACTCAGAGTAAACTAAACAAGATTAAAAGTAAACCAAACCAGGCCGCTGGTTAAGTTTACTCAGAGTAAACTAAACAAGATTAAAAGTAAACCAAACCAGGACGCTGGTTTAGTTTACTCTGAGTAAACTAAACCAAACTATTGGCCTGGTTTGGTTTATTCTACTAAGTTTAGTTTACTTCGGAAAGCAAACCAAACTAGAAAATCAAACCACGGTTTACTCTGAGTAAACCATGGTTTACTACCTAGTTTAGTCAAGTAAACCAAACCAAACCAGAAAAGTAACTTAAATGTTTATTTTTGGTTTACTTTTGTACAGGTTAGGTTTAGTCCCATCTGTATATCAAATATATTAAAATTTGAGTACTATCATACATGTATATACAAAAAGAAAGAATATGAAATACCCCCTAAATGCTATATCAAAATAAATTTAACCAGCTCAATTGATCATTATGTTGCAATAGACAGGAACCGCTTACTCTTCTAGTCCCGTGCGGGACCCGGGAGGCGAATAGGCCCGCAGCAGCGCTAAGCTTGTCGGTAAAAGAGCGCTCAGAAACCTGACATCGGGGTCAGGCCGCTTTGCCCACAAAGCAACTGTGATGTGTGCCCCAGGTGGTTGAATGGGGCAGCCCTGACATCGAGAGATGCGGGGTCGTCAGGCGATAATGCGGAAAACCTAACCGCGAACCATAGTGGTGCACCGTGTTGAGAAAAAAGTGACGTTCCTCGCACGTTAAAGAACCCTGCTACAGGGCACGGTAAGAGTAGGACCCGTAGGATCCCCATGCAGGAGGCAAAATTTCCCGTCCCTACCCACCACTCCTTTTTCCAGTGGCAGTCAAAACTCTCCTACCCGTTTGGCCTTGTGTCCCTATTTCCTCCACTTCATCATCATTTCATGTTCATTGTATCACCATTTTCATGTTCATCTCCCGGATATAGCCGAAATCGTGCTGCTTGGGAGTAAAACAATAATTAACTAACTAACTTACTCTTCTAGAGGAGCAGAGTTCACTCTCATTAAGACATAGTTTGAATTGTCAGCTGATGTTTGTATGCTTTTTTGTGTTTTCTGGTTGTTTGTGCTTATTTCGTTTTGTGTTGGAAGGTTTTGTCTTCGCTTATTTTGCACTTTAAGCTTTGGAACGCCCCATTGACAGCTATATGGTTCTTAAGTGTTGACAGGATTTTCTGTAAGCGAATTATAATTACATTTACAACAAAACTTATCTATTTAGGTAAAACTTACATCCTCGTCTTTTTTGTTGATGAGTCGTCTTCTGGCCTTCAGCATTTTTCTGGGCATGCTGGGTCCTGGCTCGTCTTCATCAGACTCAGAGTTGATGTATATCACCCCATACTCATGTTGTTTTCAAATTCTGACTCACTGTCGCTACTACTATCATCAATCACAATAGCAGTTTCAGGTGTTTTGCTGATGTTCCACTATTAACAAAAAAAGATTTTTTTACTTACAATTACATGAAAGATCTACATTAAAACAAACCAATATACTAGAAGAAAACACTCAAGAGACAACTGGACTAGGTATTGTTGCATTTAATTTCACACCAAAGTTTTAATAAGTTGCTCATAAAGTTTTAAATGCACCTTTGATACATGAATGTACATGTTATTGAAATACCAAGAAAAAGAGTAATCCATTTAAATAAGCATTTCTAAACGTAATGATTTTAAGCACAAAAATAATCATACATTTTTTCTTGTTTTTTTTAAGGAATATTCCATAATTGTGATCTTTCTTTCTTACATGTATATATCTTTCTCTTAATTTCAGAATTTTCAACCATGATAGTCAACGTTACCACTAACATGAAATGTAAGTTTTTATATCTGATTTATAAACTTATTCTAGACATGTATACATATATGTGAAGTGTTACATGCAGCTTTAATTACATGTGATTAACAGTGATTAAAATTATTAAATCTTATAGATACAAATGTGTGTGTTATTTCATTGCTTTTGCTTTCTCAAAATTTGAAATTTATATATAATTTGAGTAAAATTGTAACATATATACATTGCAAATTAAACAGACTAGAGAAAATATTCTTTTTTTTTCTTTCAGCATTTACAAGTTCAGAGAAGACCATGATATACTTTTTTTTGTCATGTTTATTTTTTATACTTGTATTGTTTTTTGTTTGTATTTATTTCATAATTAGAAAGACAAAATGTTGTCAGAAAGATGAAATAAAAAAATAATGTAAGAATGATAAAAGTACCAAGTATGGACTTGTCTGAAACCTCAGAGATTGAATTCTGTGTTTTAGATGAGAGTGAGTGAGTGAGTTGGTGTTTTACGCCAGTGCAACGCTATATAGGTTATTTACAGGCGATGAACATGAAAAGGGTGATAAAATGAACATGAAATGATGATGATAAATGAAATATGGGGTGGGGTGGGAAACAAGGCACCGGTTAATTTTGAAGAACCACAGGAAAAGGGGAGAGATGGGTAGGGGCGGAAAATTTAGCCTATGTGGTGCACTACTTGGCGGTCCACAAAGGGGTCTTTTACGTGCATGAAGCGTGGCACTCTCCACACACGTTGGCCCACTATGGTCGGCGGTCAGGGTTTCCGTATTATAGACCTGACAACCCCCGCGGACGAGGGCCACCCTATTCAGCCACCTAGGGTACACACTTGGTTGCTCTGTGGGCTGAGCACTGACCCGATGTCAGAATCCCAAGACCCTTAGTCGCCTCTTACGACAAGCTAGGCTCTGCTGCGGGCCTATTCGCCACCCGGGACTTTAGATGAGAGAAAACATAAGTAAATATAAATGAAAAATATTAGGTTAATCAATCTGAACATCTATCTTTTTCTTTTTAGATATCATTTGATTTTTTGTCCTGGTTATTATTTTTATGCTACCATTGAACCAAGTCATGAGAGACAATTTAGAGAGAATTTTTCAAAACTGTTTCTTTTTTTTGGAATGGAACACCATTTGTTATAAATGCTAATGTTAAATTTTGTTTAAATTTTATTAATAGGATTATTAAAATTATTTTTGAAAAAATGCTATAAAAAGAAAGTTTCCAATTCTGGAATTAGAAAGAGCACAAGAAAGAGGACATGTCCAGATAGATTAACCTATTTCCATTACATTTTACATCATTTTCCCAGAAATTAAATAAAATTTCAATTAAATTCAAAGTTTAACCGAAACTTACCTTGGTTAAAGTTGAAGGTTGAACAGAATTCTAAGGAGTCATATTACCACTGGAGGGATCAGATGAGATGGTCCTGACTTGGTACAGGCATTTCAAACGGGATGGTGGGTTAAACCAGGTTTTATGGCGCCAAACGTCCCTCTTCTATTGCGATCTTAGGATCCGGTAATGACCATAGAACACAACATAGTTGTGAGACACAATAGGGATATTGAGGTGATCATCTCAGTACAGCAGACCAGTCAAACACTAATTAAAACAATTAACTATCATATCTTTTAACTAAATTTTGAACTTTTCTACTAGTGGCTGATAACGAAGAAAGATTTTTTTTAGTGATCGTATGAGACGTATTTTCTTATAGCCTTGCCCCAAAAGTCGGTCACGAAGAAATCGGTGTTTGATAAAAAAATCTGTGAAATGTGTGCAATCTCTGGCATATCGAATAAGTTGTGAATTATAAACACCGTATACAGGAGAAGTAGGTATATTGCTCTGTAGATTAGGAAAATTTCATTCTTTTTTCCAGTTCTTGGATAATTGTTATGTATCGTCTTATTTCATCTGATTTTTCCTCTATTATTTGATCTTTTTGTTTTAACTGTTTGCGCAGAGTCTTGATTGTTTCAGCTTTTTCTCTTGTTTCAATTTCTAATCTATGTGTTTGTTGTATTTTATCTTTTTCATTTTCAAACTGCTGGAACTGTCTCTCCAGAGATATGATTATCTTGTTCATGTCATTTTGTACTGACTTGTATACTGAAAGATCGAACAGTTTTCCTTCCATTCTTTGAATAGAGACTAAACAACTTTTGTTCATTTCTACCTGTTCATCAAGTTTTTGATTTAACCTTTTAATGTCTGTTTTCTTTGCTGATTTTGGCATTTCTTTGGGGTAAGGATTGCACACTTTGTTAAGGCTGACTAGATCTAGGTGAGTGAGAGTGTGAGTTGGTGTTATACGCCAGTGCAACGCTATATAGGTTATTTACATGCAATGAACATGAAAAGGATGATAAAATGAACATGAAATGATGATGATAAATGAAAAATGGGGATGGGGTGGGACACACAGGACCGTTAAATTTTGAAGAACCACAGGAAAAGGGGAGAGGTGGGTAGGGGCGGAAAATTTAGCCTTTGTGGTGCACTACTTGGCGGTCCACAAAGGGATCTATAACGTGCATGAAGCCTGGCACTCTCCACACACGTTGGCCCACTATGGTCGGCGGTCAGGGTTTCCGTATTACAGACCTGACAACCCCTGCAGACGAGGGCCACCCTATTCAGCCACCTAGGGTACACACTGTGTCGCTCTGTGGGCTGAGCACTGACCCAACGTAAGAATCCCAAGACCCTTAGTCGCCTCTTACGACAAGCTGGGCACTGCTGCGGGCCTATTCGCCACCCGGGCCCCGCACGGGCCGACTGGATCTAGGTCTAACAGTGTTTTATTTAACAGGTCTTAAATCATCAGTAGACTTGTCGCCTTCGTATTCTGTTGCTCCATGCTGTGATTTATTATCTATGTCTCACTATGAACCAAAAAAAATGAATGACATTACCATATGCAGTTCATATTTGATTTTTAGAATCTGATGATGACTGTAAATTTACTGTTAATGGTCTGTCTTTTTCTGTTCCGGACTGATACAGGTCTTTTCAGTAAATTACAATATTGGTCTTTCTACTGTTTTTCTTTGTTTTGAACTTAATCAGTAAATATCCGTCAAATACAGTTACTTTGTGTCACTGTCTTGGTCTTTTATTCACTGTATCAGATCATTTCAGAACTTTTAAATAATTACCTTGATTTAAAATGACTGATGCCAACTGCATCCGTTCACATCAGTGAACATTAGATTTTACCTTGATTTAGAATGACTGATACAGACTGCATCTGTTCATATCTGTCAAAATCCGATTTTACCTTGATTTAGAATGACTGATGCTGACTGCATCATTCCGCTTCAGTGATCATTGGACTAACCTTGATTTAAAATGACTGATGCTGACTGCATCTGTTCAAGTAAGTAATCATTGGATTTTACCTTGATTTAAAAAGACTGACCTTGACTGTATCATTCCTTTCCTTGCATTGTTGGATGGACATTATTACACTCTCAATATTAATATTAAGTTAATAAAACTGATATGGAGTTTAAAATCTTCAATCTAAAAGCTTACTCGGTAAACAGTTCAAATTCAAACCATACATGCATTTACCATTGAGCGATCTGTAGAAAGAAATATTTTTATTATAGCAGGTATAATTCATTTAGAAAATAACGGTGTTATTTATGTATTTTATTTCCAAAGTACAATTTTTGCAGCTTTTACAATGTAATTAATGACCTCCACATGCATGACATGTACATGTTTTATACGAAATTTGTATCGTAACCAAGAACTTAACCAAAGGGAATGGAGAGACGGACTGACCGACGTACAACCAAACAACATACGTTGGCGACCGGGCTATTAAAATGATTATCATTGAAAAAAGAACAGTTTAAGTTTATAAAATGTTAATGCGAGTCAACCTCGGAAATCAGCGACCATTCAAAATGAAAAAAAACCAACAACGCTTTCAAATAAAACTTTATTTTATCAGTTGAACATTTAATATTTGCTAGAAGCATTATATGATTCCTTCCGTAGTGCGACAAAAATATTTCATGTATAATGTTTGGAATTCCATCTTAAAATAAACTTGAGTGGAAACCAATTGTTGGTTGTTTCATCTGTTATCTCCTGAGAAGTGAAATCTCTATGACCGACATTTTCACAATTCTGCTTCAGTGGGGAATCGAAGAGGAAATCGGTTTTCTTAGGATCAGAACCAAAACTTTTTGTGTTGATTTTCGGTAAAATTGGTCTTAAAATACTTCCGGCGTCCATAATGGATTTTATGTTGACCCCTCCTTTTCTTAAATTTCTGCAGTTTATTATTCATTTGTATAGTTAATAGATAAGATGTGCTACACAAATTTATATATGTACATTGTGCATTTGCCTTCCTTGTAAGAAATTTCGTCAAAGTTCCTTTATAAATCGGTTACATGCATATGTATCTCATCGGTACATGTATACATCATGTAAATATTCCGGCTTCAGGGGGCTACAATAAACAAGTATTTCACAAGCGCAAATTGCAATCGCTCAATCAGTTGATACCCTACTTGTATTCATGTTTGTGTTTATTAATAAGATTTAATTACTTTAGGAAAGTCACCATCAGGATACTATCTGCGTTGAAGATTTGAATGCAGAACCGGCAATAGAGACCATTCAGTGTGTATTTATTATTTATTATTTGTTTTATTTCTTTATTTTTGATAACAATTATTTTTATCTTATATGTTTTTCGACAATAAACAAGAATGTGTCCAAAAGACATAGTGCCCTATTTTGCAATATTTGAGACGGACGGACGAACAAAAGAACAAACGGATGGACGGACGAACGGACGGACGAGTGAACAAATGAAAGAAAGAAACACGAACGAACGAACAGACGACGGACGGAAGAACAGACACGAACACTAAATGCTCCCCAACTCTCGTATATGGGGAATAAAAAATTATTGGTTACATATTGTACTTTTAAAGAGTAACAAGAATTTAAGGAAATAAGTATTTCCCTCTTATGAATTATTTTTGAATTTTATCATTAGGAAACCTCTATTCGAATTAAGACTTAATTTTACAAATACGAAGAAGAAAAAAATAGAAAAAAAATATCAATGATTCTTATACATATCTCCATTCGTTAATGAATTTGTTGGTTTCGCACTTTATTCTATTTTTTATGAACCACAATGTCCCGACGTTTTGTTGAAAAGGGGCGAATATATTTTCAAGGACACTTATCTTGCTGGCATGGTTGCAGCTTAACTGGTTTGTGTGTTAACAAATTATTTGTCTGTTGAATCCAAATTTGTTGTGTTTAGCTTTTGGAATCATGAAATTCGAATTCACTTTGGTATTGGTTTTTCTTAAGCTTTTCTTCAGAAAACCACGCCGCAGTAAACTTGTTTAATTTTGTCTTGACCGGGCCAAACATATTTCATTTAAATGCCATTACAAATCCAACTTTTGTGAACTCTGTAGATAAATTTTGTTCATATCTCGTGAACCCCTCTGGTTGTCTTGACAGGGAAAGTTTATGCATCTTTTTTTTTGTTTTGTTACAATAATCATAGCGCTTATTATGAATAAAATATGATCGATGTAAGATAATCGGCACAAATTCCATAAATAAAAGGCATTTAAAATCTGCATTGGAAGACAGCAAACAATTAAACAAAACACCGACACGTTTCGCGATACAACTCGATCGTCGATACAACCTACATATAGCAACGGTATTCTAAAAATCCACAATCGAAAATATTCAGCAAAAATCAAAAGTAAATTCAGTAAAGATTCGAGTAGACATAATCTGTGTGCCAAATTTCAAGGAAAAAATCCGCTTTTACTGCCTCTTCTAAGTAAACTCTCATTCGCTTTTTAGATTGCATTTCCCAGACCGCTGACCTGTTTATGTAAAAGCAAACGTGAATCTTATTGTTTTGATAGATATAAAACAATACATCTGTACATATTTTTTTTTCTTTTTTTAAAGGTATTTGTTAAAAAAAAATTATAATAATAAATAATGTTTATCCATTTAAATGATTTTTTTTATTATAAAAACATTCATTTATTTCTAAAAAATATTTTTCTATTTACATGATTTACTTTTTCTTAAATCTTAAGTTTATTTGAAAAATTAATAACTCTTGATATTATTTATTTATTTTCATAATATATTGACCTTTTAAACGTATGTATTTCAGAGCTCTGGTTTATATTTATTAGCATCAGTTTATTTGAAAAAAAAATCTTTAAGATCTTTATTTAAATTCTAAAACTATCATTCCAAATCAGAAAAATATTCGAAAATTTATTTTTGAAACAGAACAGTAACTTTCATTGCTTTCAACAAAATATTTGTTAACAAATATTTAATTTGTTTTTAATTTATTATAATCATTAGCCTTTAAGACACTGTCACCTTCCGATAAGCCACGCCTCCGATTGTCAATTACAATTATATGTACAAGGAAATTACAGGTAATTCAATTTTGATTCTCCAATCAAAGCTCAATCCGCGTGGACACACCCACCAACTCATGCCCCAATTTATTTGATAATTTCTTGAGCAGTACAATAAACAAAATCCGATTAAATAGCATGCGTTATTTAGACTTGTAAATTGTACACCTGTTAATTCCACTATCTTAAAATTGCCAGTCAGCAAATACGACCCATTGTTTTGGTAAAGCCAAAATTTGAAATATTTCATGTCCTCAAAATTTAATTTGAATTAAGCATTTAAATGCCTAGCTGAAAAATTCCCAAAATGAAATATATGCTAATAATAATATATATGCGTATGCAGCTTTACAAACCTTTGGTAATAACGGTTAAAGGTCGACCATACATTTAGTATTTGCAAGAAAAAAACATCTTTTACTAAAGCTTTTTTTATGTTTTTATTTCTAATGAGGCTGGAATAAAGTTATATTATTTAATTTCTACTATTGCAATAGCCGTTACTCGGCGTCCACACCCGTCCTTCATCTTTCGTCCGTCGGCCTTTTGTTCAACTTTGAAATCGTTTTGGAAAGCTTTTGTTTTTCTACAACTTAAAAAAGGTCAATTATAAAATACGCAACTTGCATATAATTCGGTCACTGTTTATTCTCATAGCACTGATATGTTTCATATTGCAAAAGGAAGAAAAAAATGTGTATACAAAACTTTCTGTTGTTAAATTCTAACCTGCTTGAAACTGAAGCTACCTAGGCTAAAAACAAAATTAAAAAAAAATCTACAGGAGTATAAACGGCTTAGGTTAACACTGGAAATCTAACGACGGGAAAAAATAACGGCATATGGTCTCAAAATATTGAATTGTTTTTCACAGTTTCATAGTATGCCGGGTGTGATATGCAACCAAACAAAAGTGGTAATTTTTACAAATCCAATAAAAAGTTAAACGATTGCAAAAGTCAATCTGGTACAACAACAAAGAATACTCAGACTTCAACTGTTTCAAAAGTATGATAAAAATATAAAGAATAGATCTTTAAAATGTCCTGCGGTGAAGCAGGCATATTAAATTCATGCTTAATTAAACGTTCACTTTTGTAAACATTAACGTTTTAAAAAGTTTACGGACGACGGACGTACGACAGACGTCAAGTATGTCTCGCCTATAGGCACCATCACTAAAATAAACTACCTAAGCTTCCAAAAAAGACCTAAGTTCACAGAGTCATTGGAGCGTGACATGGGGTCAGGGTCACACGGCATGGTGACAGTTGTGTAGACCATAACCTGAACTGTCTGTATACCCATTATCAGATGCATATCTACTATTCTTTACAGGCAATTCATTGTCCACAAAAGTCTTACAAAAAGGTTTATGCTACCTCTGTTGCCGTCGCCGGATAATAGTTACCTATATGTTAAGCCTTCCGCGACTCTTCGTCGTAGGCGAGACAAATATGACACATATCTTCAGATTTTCAGCTTTAAGGATTGTCAGTATTATCCGGTAAATGGAAGATATTACTTATATTCAACCATGAGACAAAATGCGAAATTTTGGTTTCTAAATCAGTTTTTATTTATATTAGTCGAAGGGTTTACAATTTGTCATGATGCTATACGAACCCGGGTATACGACCCTCCCAAACAAACTATTCTCATGTAACGTTTCCAATAAAGGGCGGGCAAATGGTTGGACTAGGGTTAAACTTACTGCCCAAACATATCGCCACAGCGGCATAGAACAGGAAATGCATGGATACGGGTACCCAGGTCTTTTTCTTTTTTAAATTTCGGTAATGGGAAATAAAGTAAAAAAATGGATTGTATTTAAGTTCACAATGAACTTTAGCTAGAAAAAATGTAGCTATAAATGAACTTGCATGTAGTGTTATAGTTATCTGCGGAACCTACAACAGACACAAGATTTTACGCTTAAAGAATACAAAGTTATAACGTAAGTTTTTATTCAATAAGTGTAGTCTTAGTGACAGTCTTTAGGGGACATAAAAGATCATAAAAGACAATAGATCATTTATAAATGCTAACATGAAAAAAACAACAAAAACAAAAACGATCAGTACACGTGCACATTTAAATATTCAGTCTGGATTCTCGTCTTTAAATAATATTTTTAATATTATACTAGCCCCAAGGTTTTGATGTTGTGAAAAATGAGTGAATATTTGTAACTTTATATTTAGACATAGACCCCTGTATAACATGTATAAGATATAATTATATCTTTAATTCATGTTATATACAGGTCTATAAATTGATTTAAATGAGTATTAGCTGCTATGAAATAATGCAAGATCAAAATAGAACCGGACAAAAAATCCATTTAGTTATCTATGATTAAGGCTTTTGAAAACTGTTGCATATAAAACGTGTCGTAATTTTTTTTAATTGTCTCCCTTAGTACTTTTTATCATCTAATTCTTCTAATACGCATTATGAAATTATAAAACTTTAAGAAGTTTTCTCACAATGTTTATAGGTATTATTTGCAAAAGAATATGTTTTTTTTTTATAAATTGATAAATAAAAGTTTTTTTGCAATAGTAAAAACGCATTGACACCTTAAATTTATGAAACTGACACAAGGCCGGCTCTTTGATCTGCAATACACATTCTATAAGTAAAATTCAGCTGGAGAGGTCAGATGTACTTTAGCAAAATAAATGGATTGTCTGATTAATGCCACCCTCATCAAACATAACAACAGTCCAATTTATTTACCTAAACATTACTTGAAAGAAAACGACAATAAATGAAAGTGGTAGACAGCAGTCTGTCTAGTATATTGTGTGTCTATTTCTCTTATCTTTTCAAAATCATACAACAGTCGTTTTATTCTTAAATATCATCAGTTTGCCAGCAATGAAGCACAGACAGTTATACCGCGTGATGTTGAGAACATGCTCATTTTAAGCAACTCGTTACCCTCTGAAACAGCCTTAAAACAATCCAACATGTCTTTTATTAAATGCCCGAAGCGCCGTATGTTGCATTTTTCCCATTGTTATAAATACTACACAATTTAATGCTGCGTTTTTGTTCAACATGATAAACACTTTTTTAACACAACATTCATTATCAGTTTTCGTATGTGAATAAAAAATGGAACATATTTTCTCTCGGGGGAAAATATGATTAATCAGTGGAAGCTACATGTATGATCGCATGTCCTCCCGGATACTTTTTTTCGCGGAAGCCCCACCCTCTCCAGGAGCATACTCTGTAAAAAATGTTTAAAAAATCGAGTTATTACCTCTAATATCATGGATTCTTGCAGGAGTGGATCCGGGATTTTAGTCTATGGGTTGCCATTTTTGACCTTCATGTACTTGAAACAGTAAAATGGTGTAACTTCTTTTTAATAAGAACTTGAAAAGGAACCTTTTCATCAGTCTCTTTTGACCCAATTAGGATTCATTACATGAACAGATGCAGTCAGTATCAGTCATTGTAAATCAAATGAAATCCAGTATTCACTGAAAGGGAATGACACAGTCAGCATCAATGGTTTTAAATCAAGGTAAATCCAGTACTCACTGAAAGGGAATGACACGGTCAGTATCAGACATTTTAAATCAAGGAAAATCCGATTTTGACAGATATGAACAGATGCAGTCTGTATCAGTCATTCTAAATCAAGGTAAAATCTAATGTTCACTGATGTGAACAGATGCAGTTGGCATCAGTCATTTTAAATCAAGGTAATTATTTAAAAGTTCTGAAATGATCTGATACAGTAAATAAAAGACCAAGACAGTGACACAAAGTAACTGTATTTGACTGATATTTACTGATTAAGTTCCAAATAAAGAAAACAATAGAAAGACCAATATTGTAATTTACTGGAAAGACCTGTATCAGTCCGGAACAGAAAAAGATAGATCATTAACAGTAAATCTACAGTCATCATCAGATTCTAAAAATCAAATATGAACTGTATATGGTAATGTCAGTCATTTTTTTGGTTCATAGTGTCTGAGTTTGGTGGGTTTGTTTCGGTTTTTGGATCTGTATCAGAATCTACTATTTCTTTAAGTTTTGTGTCTGGTTCATGAGTTTCTTGAAACGGAGTATCGGGCCCTGGAGTTGTCTCATTTTGTGGAATCAGCTGAGTGAAGCAAAGGTGTACCAAAGGGGTAATCGGTATCATAAAACTGTAAAGACAAAGACAAAACCGGCAGACAAAAATCATCACAACAAAACAAACCACATAACAACATAAAACACAATTACACATAACAACAAAACCGCATTCAGCAACGCGAACTCAAGTCGAATTAAAGGTAATAACAAAACTACCGAACTTGAATGATCATCATAGTCCAGAGAAAATGACAAAAACGAATCAGTCATACCGGAGAACTGGTGGATCGCAATGGTCCTGACTTGGTACAGGCATTTCAAACGAAATGGTGGGTTAAACCAGGTTTTATGGCGCCAAACCTCCCTCTTCCATTGCGATCTTCAAGTCCATAATATTTTTAGTTACATAGAATAGTATCACACTGTAAATTTTTCTTGGAATTCGGTTTTATAAGTCGAACATAATAGGACATGTAGGATATGAAAATTATCATGAACAAAATACAGAAGCTTTTGTCTGGAAATTAGTTGTAATTTTTATTTGAGAGAAACACAAAACCAGAAGAATTAAAGATCGCAATGGTCCTGACTTGGTACAGGCACTTCCAAAGAAGTGGTGGGTTAAACCAGGTTTTATGGCGCCAAACCTCCCTCTTCCATTGCGATCTTAGGATCCGGTAATGTCCATAGAACACAACATAGTTGTGAGACACAATAGGGATATTGAGGTGATCATCTCTGTACAGCACACCAGTCAAACACTAATTAAAACAATTAACTATCATATCTTTTAACTCAATTTTGAACTTTTCTACTAGTGGCTGATAACGAAGAAAGAATTTTTTTAGGGATCGTATGAGACGTATTTTCTTATAGCCCTGCTTCAAAAGTCGGTCACGAAGAAACCGATGTCTGATCAAAAAATCTGTGAAATGTGTGCAAGCTCTGGCATATCGAATAAGTTGAGAAATATAAACACCGTATGCAGGAGAAGTAGGTATATTGCTCTGTAGATTAGGAAAATTAATAATTTGAAAATTAAAATCGTCTCGTTTATCGTAAATTTTTGTACTGAGATGACCACCTGGGTCAAATTCGAGGTGCAAATCCAAGAAAGACGTGAAGCAATTAGATTCGGTGGTCTCTTTAATCTCCAATTCTGGAGGATATATTGAAGGAATCCAACTACCAAATGAAGTGTTATTGATAGAAAGGACATCGTCAATATATCTGAATATCTGATAAGATTAAATGACCTTGCCTCTTTCATCTTCTTGTTCTTTACGAGTCCCTGAAGAAATTCAGTCTCGTAAGAGTATAAAAACAAATCGGCGAGGAGAGGAGCACAGTTTGTGCACATTGGAATGCCGATTCGTTGTTGAAAAATCTCTCCTCCGAAGGTGACAAATATGTTGTCAATGAGGAAATCAAGCATACTGCAAACTTGTTCCAGTGTGTAACAAATTTTATCTTTGAAAGATGTTTTGGAAAAGAATGTAGAATTATAACCCAAAACAACAAAATTCCTTGAGTTTGAAAAGGCTTTTTCGAGAAGTTTTTTCAGGCGACATTTTAGTTTTTCGTGTGGCAAGGTAGTGTATAAAGTTGAAAAATCGAACGTTTTCAGTTAAACAATTCCTGTCCAGAACAGATCAGGACTTATACCAGTTTAGGTAACATCTTCAAATGGTGTGACTTCCTTGATCTTGCCTTCCAGGGTAGTTTCCTAGTAATTTCATTGGTGTGCTATAGCACTCTGCCTGAGCACCTGAGTTTACTCTCGTTTCGACTTGAGTTCACGTTGCTGAATGCGGGTTTTTTGTTATGTGTGTTTTATGTTGTTATGTGGTTTGTTTTGTTATAATGATTGTCTTCACGGTTTTACGATACTGATTACCCCTTTGGTACACCTTTGCCCCTTTCATCATGTTAAATACGAATTAACATGTACAAGATGATTTGAAATAGCCGGTTACAGAGGGTACATATTTTCTACCTTGGTTTCAGTAAATTGTCTTTTGGCAGGACAGGATCTCTCTTATACAGCAAATAAAACGGATTAAATTTCGTGAATTCATTTTTGTTTAATCTGATTGCTGCTAAAGTTTGGTTGATATGAGTGAGTGAGTGAGTTGGTGTTTTACGCCCGTGCAACGCTATATAACAGGCGATGAACATGAAATGGATGATTGAATGAAACTTGAAATTATGATGACGCAAGTGCGTAAAATTATGGAAGCTTATTAGGGCCGCCTCAGTATTATAACAGATTACTAGTTTGTTATATCAGATTACTAATTTGTTATATCAAATTACTCATTAATATATGGCTCGTCTTGAGCAATTTTAAACTTTTTATGCTACATACAGCCTACAAGTTCACTACAGTTAGAGAAAAGCTTTCGCTTGCTTAAATGCTCATTTCATTCAGCTCTACAAAAGTCTCCATGGGTCGTTGTTGTCAGATGACCCCTTACAGGAGTTATGGTTCTTTAAAGGTCAAAAATGGTGTTTTTGTCTCGCCTGTGGGAAGCAAAAGCGAGATTTAGGTATGGCTTTACTGGTGACGGCGACGTTGACAATCTTGGATAAAGTTTTATGAGCACATCCATATCTCCAGAACTATCAGTCCTAGGTTGATGAAACTTGGTATGCATTTGCCACAGTTGTAGCTAAGTACATCTGTATCACCATCTTTCGACCTTGACCTTGATTTTCCGGTTGAGTGACACTTTTCAATGTGCTTGGTAATGTTATATGAGCACCTCTGTATCTTAAGAACTATAGGTCCTAGGTTGATGAAATTTCGTATGCATATGTCCCAGTAGTAAATGTAGCTTAGCACAACTGCATCCCCATCTATTGAGCTTGATTTTCCCGTTGAGTGACTGACAATTTTCAATACAAAATTGGTTGGGTAAGGTTTTATTAGCAACTCCATATCTCAAGAACTGTAAGTCCTAGGTTGATAAAACTTGGTATGCATATGCCCCAGTAGTAGCTTAGTACATCTGGATCGCCATCTGTTGACCTTGACATTGATTTTCTGGCTGAGTGACTTTGGCAATTTTCAATCCATGTTTTTTATAAGATGTTTTTTTTTTATTTGTTGAAAAATATGGCCGCTATGACTAAAATAGAACATAAGGGTAAATTGCAGTTTTTTGCAAATAACTCATAAATGGTAACAAATATCAAATTCTGGCATAGGGTAAAAATGATCAGTGCCTCAAGATCTACCAGCCCTGAAATTTTCAATAAGATCCAGCAACCCTTCAAGATCTAAAACGATCTAATTTGGCCAAAGTCATATGACCGTTTTTCCTCTTAGACTGTCAAAATTGACCATCTTCAGTCATTTTTCATCTTATTTTCGAAACGTCATCTCCTCTGACGCCAAAGTCAAATAGTAATTTAACTTTGTATAGTCATTTATTAGCATTAGATGATAAGAATTGATATGGGGATTTTTGATTCGACAAAACACATGACTAAAAATAGAACATATGGGTAAATTAATGTTTTCTCAAATAACTCGAAAACGGATACAGATATTTAATATTTGTTTAGGCAAAAGTGTTCAACACCTCCAGATTTACCTGCCATGAAATTTGCACGAAGATCCAACAAATGATGTAGGGGTTATCGCCCTTTTTTCTTGATTTTTCCCAAAGTTTGCACTTATTTAACCCTTTATCTTGAAAACTATACAAGATATCAGCAAAATTTTAATTGCATATGACTAAACAAATCAGGATCTTCAATTGATATATTTGGGCAAAGTCCTAGGACCATTTCTTGTAGGAGTTTTTCCCCTTAGATTGTCAAAATTGACCATTTTCAGTCATTTTCATTCTATTTTTCAAACGTTAACTCCTCTGACACCATAAGTCCAATAGTAATTAAATTGGTATATTTATTCATTAGCATTATAAGATTAGAACTGATTTTTGATTCGACAAATCCATGACGGCCATGGGTTAAAATAGAACATAGGTCGAGTAATTTGCTAATTTTTACAAGTAAATGTAGCATATATCAAAATTTTGGTAGAATCTAAAGTGTTAGCGACTCAAGATCTACCTGCCCTGAAATTTTCAAGAAGATCCAACGACTGATGTAGGAGTTATTGCCCTTTTTGGATTTTTTTCCTCAAAATCTTGCTATTTTTAGCCCCATATCTTTTATGCAAGATATTTTAAAAATTAAAGTTGCATATATGATAGAGCACATCAAGATCTACATTCTGATATATGTCTTCTGTTGAGACACTTCGTTACCAGGTGACATGGGAGCCTCTTAATTCATGCTTTTTCTTTATCGAATGAATACTATTGCAGTTAGAGAAAAGCTTTGCTTACTTAAATGTTCAGCAGTTAGCTCTACAAAAGTCTATGGGATCGAAGTTGTCACGTGACCCCTTATAGGAGTTATGGCCCTTTGAAGTTCAAAATTTGTATTTTTTCATGTTTGTCAGGTCAGCGATTCAGGCTATTTGGGACTTCTTGTTCGTACAAACTGATCTCATAAAAATATTTTGAATCTGGTATTTGGTAAAATAATTGATTGATTTTTAAGAAGCAAATATATTCTGAGTAGCAGCGGTTAAGAATAAAATATTCTTTGGCCTAAAATAATGTTAATTACGAAAAAGGAATATTTTGTCACGAGACACCGCAAAAATAGATAAAAAAAGATCCCCCTTCAGCATGTTCAGAGTAGGGACCGACCATTAACTTGAAAAGTAGGGGGTTGCTTTTTTATCCCCGAGCCCAACAGAGTTGGGGAGGGGATATAGCGTTTGGTTCGTTCGTACGTACATACGTACGTACGTAATGGTTTTTGTTTTGTCAATAACTAAGAAACTAAACATCATAGAGGAATGATCTTTGGTCAGTAGGTACATCTTTGATGGGAGTCAGCATCAGTACCAAAATTATGTGACCTTGACCTATATTTTCCACATGAATGACTCAGGTTAAAGTTTTGGTTAAGGTCCATATCTCAGCAACTGCAAGTGATAGATGGATGATATTCGGTCAGTGGGTACATCTTGGAAAGTAACCCGCATCAGTACCAAAATTATGTGTCCTTGACCTATATTTTCTGCATGAATGACTCAGGTTAAAGTTTTGGTTAAGGTCCATATCTCAGCAACTGCAAGTGATAGAGAGATGATTTTGGGTCAGTGGGTACATCATGGATAGTATCCAGCATCCGTATCAAAATTAGGTCACCTTGACCTACATTTTCCCCATGAATGACTTGGGTTAAAGTGTTGGTATAAGTCCATATCTCAGCAACTGCAAGTGATAGAGAGATGATATTGGGACAGTGGGCACACTGTGGATAGTAACCAGCATCCGCATCAAAATTAGGTCACCTTGACCTACATTTTCCGCATGGGTGATTTGCAGAAATCTTCTTAATTTACATAAAAATACTTCAAATCAATGACGGGCGAGGGGATTAGCTGTCGTTTGCGACTGTTCCACTTCTTTATTATATTTTGGTCAATTTTGTTTTATTTATGTGACGCGTCGCGACAAAATATTTTTTTTTCAAAACTACCACTATTTCATATGCTAGAAAGCCTCCCTGCGAATATTTTTTTTTCTTCATCCTATTCTGAACGGGATGACTTGATCAACCAAAATATAATCAAAGTAATTTAAGTCACAATTGCGTATGATTGGACGCAAAAAGATGTATAATTCGATAGCTTCTTCAGGGTTTGATGCATTGTTCCAACCATGTTCCTCTATTTCACAATGACACAAATCAAACACATCTTCATCACATGGAATTTCAGACTTTCTTATACATTCTTCTTCACAAACGTCCATCCTAATATCCTCAACAACATGCAGATAATCATCAGCACCACACAACTCTGGCAAATTATAGAGAACAACTGGCCGTCCGCTCGGTGTCCTTTGATTTTTGGTGGTGCGGATTCTGTGATCAATTCCACGTCTCTACAATGGTGTTAAGTTCATCCTGTCGATTAAAACATATTTAGTATTATATATATATGTAGAAAATAATATTCACAAAATAATGAATCACAGTCTCCGAATATGCTTTTTAATACATCTATACTATTAGGGTTCATCAGTACCTTTCCCTTTACAAGACTATTTTTTTAAATTTAATTTTCCCTATATGCACAGCCAACACGGCATATAATTCTTAAAAATAAACCGTAGCAGGACCTAGATATAATAAATTCAGATTTACTTTTGCACATATATGCACGTTAACATCTTTAATGTTTTTAGTTCTGCTTGAGAACAAAAAAATAAAGGCTATTACAATTTAAATCCTTTTGCAAGGCCTCAAATCCCGTGCAAAATTTTATTGAACCTGGATCAAAAGCGTTCACCAACTTGTTTTTGAGAGGCACAATAGGGAAATTTTGTCTTTAGTCAAAATGGGATTTCAACGGAAAAATGCAGACAAGAAAGACTGCTTTATTTACAACAAAATTATTATCATAATGTTATCGGAATATCTAGGTCCTACTACACTTTATTTGCCCGAAAAGTTTGTTGTATATGCTGTGCATAAATGAAAAAAATAGTCAAAAAATTTCAATCGGTCCTGATGAACCTTAAGTGAGTGAGTGAGTGAGTTGGTGTTTTACGCCCGTGCAACGCTATATAGGTTATTTACAGGCGATGAACATGAAAAGGGTGATAAAATGAACATGAAACGATGATGATAAATGAAATATGGGGGTGGGATGGGAAACAAAGGACCGGTAAATTTTGAAGAACCACAGGAAAAGGGGAGAAGTGGGTAGGGGCGGAAAATTTAGCCTATGTGGTGCACTACTGGGCGGTCCACAAAGGGGTCTTTTACGTGCATGAAGCGTGGCACTCTCCACACACGTTGGCCCACTATGGTCGGCGGTCAGGGTTTCCGTATTATAGACCTGACAACCCCCGCGGACGAGGGCCACCCTATTCAGCCACCTAGGGTACACACTTGGTCGCTCTGTGGGCTGAGCACTGACCCGACGCCAGAATCCCAAGACCCTTAGTCGCCTCTTACGACAAGCTAGGCTCTGCTGCGGGCCTATTCGCCACCCGGGCCCCGCACGGGACGATGAACCTTAAGATTTGCAGTTCCATTTTATTAATCGGCATCACAGGCACAAATGACCTTGATCAATTTTTATCTGCCCCTTTCTCTTCAACAATCCATATCCAACAAAAACTGCAAATCGCATAGAAATTGCTTAGTTCATTAGTCCACATTTTCGACTGATACAAAATGTGGACTTAGGAATTAGATAATATTCTTTGCGATATGGCAGTTATAGTAGCCTTAAAACGGGTAAAACACTTTATAATGACAAAATAGTTTGATAGAAGTCGTAACAGGGTGGACGGAAAAGTAGAACAAGTTCTGATTATGATTGCAAGCAAGTCGCACAAAAAATCTCCTCCCTTCCCCTTTTTGTCACTTTCCTGTTCAGTATGTCAAGAAATCCTTAGATTTCATGTTTTGTTTAAATTGGATGACTGAATTTTTCGCACTTTGGGAGCCATATTGAACATGACCACCATCTTGTATTTTTTCGAAAACGTCGCAGCATCAAAATTGACCTATATACCAATTTTCGTTGAAATCAGACAACTTTTGAAATTTTCACACTTTGGCGGCTTTTATTT
The DNA here is from genome assembly GCA_963971305.1 of Arcuatula senhousia. Lineage (NCBI taxonomy): Eukaryota > Metazoa > Mollusca > Bivalvia > Mytilida > Mytilidae > Arcuatula > Arcuatula senhousia. The sequence continues at coordinate 57,800,604 of OZ020310.1, forward strand.
TTTTCCCGAAAATGATGGCATTTTATTTAGGACTTAAATATTGACCAGTAAAACAATTTTCGTTAAAATCGGACAAGTTTTTCATTTTCGCAATTTGGGGCGCCCTCAGAAAAATGGCCGCCATTTTAAAACTGGTGGCCATTGCACACTTTTGGATACGTATCTACATAGGTGCAAAATATTATATACATCCGTCCATACAGTTCCCTATAGAACTCCGGACAAGTTATGATAATAATAGATATAAAAGAAAAATAATTAACACTTCGTGGTCGGGGACTTAATAACAACATATATCAGGGATGTACAAAACAAGTTTTTGCAGTTTTATTTAATCCCTGCATAGATGTATTATTTTAGTTACCCAATACATCTATGATAATAACAAGAACTGGCTGTGATCACAAAGCGAGTCACAATTGGGTATAATTTTTTTACGATTTTTTTTGTATTTTTTTAACATTCAAAATGGCAGTCAAAATTGCAAGTCACATGCACATCTGAATAAGGTTTATTTTGCTCAGTGGTTCTGATGTAAGGATTTGAGAGAAACTTAACCAAGTTGTTTTAATAACTTAAACCCCCGTGTTTCAAAGTGTGACTGTCCTTGATTACACAGAAAAAATATGCAAACCACACACTGACATACCTGGATAAGATTCAAAAAGCAGAACCGAACAAGGTTTTGATCCAAATAATCCCCACAGTAATGACCATCTTCTTTAAATCTTTCAAAAACATTCATCCAAAACTAAACATTCTCCTTCCTTAAAATTCCCCACCAACTTTCTATTCTTTGATTGCATTTACTTGTTCCATAAAGAAATGCATCGGTCACGTTGTCGTCACAGTCTCTCAAAAATATCTGTATTTGGCGCACAATACCGTTTTCTGTTCCAAAGTCGGCTTGCACGGCCCGGGGACAGCCATGTAATCTCCTCACTGTATCCATAAAGTATCTCGCAATTATTCTTGGGTCATTGTTAGTCGAGTATGCTTCCATCCACATTATGTTGCGGGAGAAACCATCGACACAACCATGGATGCAAATACCATATGGTTTAAGTTTGTCGTAGCCGTCCATGTGCCACAAATAGTTTGGACCTTTATTGCTGTATTCTCGTCTTCTTAATCTTTGTTTTGTACGACATTTAACACCTTCTGGGTCGGCGCACTTAATAAATAATCGCACTGTCTCTTGGTCAACAACAAACCCTTTTCTTTACACTTGGCATGCATCCATTGGTATCCATGTAGCTGTCCTGATTGACGTAACTCCTGGGATATGTAAGATGCTACGTCAAACAAGTCGGAATTGTGCTTTCTTCGGTACAGTCCCATAGATGCTGTTATTCGTTTAAGTTGTCTCTTGAATACAATGATTCTATGTTTTTAAGCTAATACAAACGCGATTTCATCAAAAGTCAGACCAATGGTAAAGTAAATCCTAACCAAAGCTTGCCTCTCCATGATTCTTTGTATATTAACCTATTAATGGCCACCTTACCATAAAAAGCTGCAAACGAACTGAAATAAGTTGTTGGAGCCAAGCCATATATAGTGAGTAATTTGATATTACAAATTAGTAATTTGATATAACAAATTAGTAATTTGATATAACAAATTAGTAATTTGATATTACAAATTAGTAACTTGATATTACAAATTAGTAATTTGATATTACAAATTGGTAATTTGATATAACAAATTAGTAATCTGATATAACAAATAAGCAATTTGATATAACAAATAAGCAATTTGATATAACAAATAAGCAATTTGATATAACAAACTAGTAATCTGTTATAACAAATTAGTATTCTGATATAACAAACTAGTAATCTTATATAACAAACTAGTAATCTGTTATAACAAATTAGTATTCTGTTATAACAAATTAGTATTCTGATATAACAAACTAGTAATCTGTTATAAAAAATTAGTATTCTGATATAACAAACTAGTAATCTGTTATAACAAATTAGTATTCTGTTATAACAAATTAGTATTCTGTTATAACAAATTAGTAATCTGTTATAACAAATTATAAAAAAAATACTGAGGCGGCCCTATTAAGCTTCCGTATAAAATACCTACACATACACTCTCACACCAAGTTTAATTTTAAATATGGGTCTCCATATTCGAAGGAAAAGTTCAGGATTTAGATAGTATGACGTACTTTAACATGTATTACATGCCTTTGACCTCAAGCAGAATGTTTGTGTTACAGAAAACATGATTAACTGAGCCCCAGGGTAAGATATAAACACAATTCGACTCATTTTTAAATCTTCAGACGAGGAAGATACACGTCTGTTTACAATTCTTGTAAACGTGTTATGACATCTTAAAATCCGACCATTAGATTATATATTTTGTTCTTTAACCTGTTGAAGTCCCGTGCGGGGCCCGGGTGGCGAATAGGCCCGCAGCAGAGCCTAGCTTGTCGTAAGAGGCGACTAAGGGTCTTGTGATTCTGACGTCGGGTCAGTTCTCAGCCCACAGAGCGACCAAGTGTGTACCCTAGGTAGCTGAATAGGGTGGCCCTCGTCCACGGGGGTTGTCAGGTCTATAATACGGAATCCCTGACCGCCGACCATAGTGGGCCAACGTGTGTGGAGAGTGCCACGCTTCATGCACGTAAAAGACCCCTTTGTGGACCGCCAAGTAGTGCACCACATAGGCTAAATTTTCCGCCCCTACCCACTTCTCCCCTTTTCCTGTGGTTCTTCAAAATTTACCGTCCCTGTGTTTCCCACCCCATCCCATAATTCATATATCATCATCATTTCATGTTCATTGTATCATCCTTTTCATGTTCATCGCCTGTAAATAACCAATATAGCGTTGCACGGACGTAAACCACCAACTCACTCACTTAATAAATGTGTTAATCATAAAAGTACACACAGCCTTATATATCCCGAAGGTTTTACATAACATGTCAAAGGTACTTTCAAAGATGAAAAGGGTAGGTAATCTTTAAACCTTGGATTAAAAAGCGAAGTTCGATTGGGTATGCGCTGTACCAAAGCCCACAAGGTAAACACAAATGAAATTGACATGTAAAAAGTATTTTATATCCTGAAGGCTTGCCTATAAAAGGAAGTCATTTATCACTTAAGACAGAACTTATAATTATTTGCGCCTGTCCAAGGTCTTATAAAAGGGGGATTCAAAAACTGTTTTCGTATACATCGAAAGAATGGTCAGATGACACGGTAAGTGTACCAACAACTCAAATGTACACAATTTAGTAATAAAACTGAGCTACATGTAGTTCTAATTCGTTGTACACAGACTCTCCTTTTTCCAATGAAACTGCGGGGGTATCCGCTGACAGTGCAACACAACTACACTAATTCATACAATTAAAAAAAAAGATACCACTCAAATTTGCAAGCATAAGGCTTTCGTCTTGGGTAAGAAGCATAAACGTTTTTCTTTTTATCTATTTATTTTTAAAAAGTACTGGTTTCCACCTTTCTAGGCTTGTACTTCTTCAGGTGAATGATGGCTTCATCGAGCACGTCAGTCACCTGACTGACCTTCTTTTTAATGGTTTGTAAAACTTCAATTTGATTTTGAATATCCGCCCCCGACATGGGGGCCATTCTCTCAAGGTTTTGGTCCAGTTTTAATCTAAAAAGAAGTGAATAACATACATTAGTATAACATGTATAATGTTCTTTGGCAAAAAAAAAGATAACTCTAAAACTACACTGTGACTTGTATAACGCGTGACACTGCTGAGCGTTGTCCATTGTACCGCTGTGATCTGTCACACTTGCGTACACCTATTCCAATCTCCGTATTTCTATTTAATAAAGTTGACATCGTTGATTTTTTTAAATTTGATTTCCGTATAATATTTGTTTTTAAATTGTAATCGGTGGGGGTTTAATTATTTAAAAAAGATAATTCATTCGATTTTGTTAAAAAAAAAATGAATTCATATGAAATATAGACTACTACCTTTTTTTCGCCACCTCCTCCTCTTTCTTCTTCTCCTCCTCCTTGTTTCCAGTTCTGTTAAGAGAAGTACAGTTGAAGTGATACAAACATGAGAAAACAGATGTTAAATTGATATTGAAAATGAAATAAATTTAAAACCAAATGTACATAATTTAGTTTAAAATTAATGAGGGAAAAGGATAAAAATAGCCAGTTGATACAGATTTGTATTAATGTGTTTGACAGTTTATTCGATCAGCATCACTATCTTTCCATTTTACCGACTTAGCTTCTTGATATTTCTTTGAGTTTGTGTCAGGAGACATTCTTTATACAGCCTTCATTTTTTTTCTGGTGCATTTAAGATGACAGTTAAGTTATTTAAAACCAAATATACATACTTTTCCAATTGGAAGCCCAAGCTTGAACTACTTGCTTGGGCAGGCATATTAACGGTGAACTTTTACTCCTCATTACCAAGTTGGTTGCCAAACATCCAACTTCTACGAGAAAAAATACTTCTGTTAGTGTGATGAAACTTATAATAAAAAATTAACAACGGAATTATGGAGGAATACAGTTCATGATCCCGTAGACACTAGAAAAAAATATATAGAATATATATATAAAACATAATATGAAATATTATTTTAACGTTGTACTTATTTGTTTTGTTCTCTTTGATTCATATATTTCAAATGGAAAACTAAGAGAGGTAAACAAACAATGGATGAAATAAAAACCATGCTTACGATAATGAGTCTTCGGCGACAAAGTCTAGTTCTCCATATATTGATGTCTTTTGGCTGAAGAAAATATATTACAATAGAAAATAAAGAGATGTGGAATAAGTGTACGCGACACAGCCCACAATTAAACGGCAATTTAGATTTTTTTTGGTTAAATAGCTGTTAATTCTATTTTTCAAATATACGATTGCTCGGTCTGATGACAAAAGATATGAGATAAAAAAAGATATGGGATAAAAAAACTATATTGTATACCTATTAACAACAACAACGAATACTATAAATATAAACTGAATCCCACAGGTTTTTTTTAACTGGATCGGTAGCGAATAATTAAAATATCAAGAAAAAAAATATTATATGTATAAATGTTCATTCTGAAACACTTACCTTGCCATGTTATATCGAATGGTACAGTTTTTGTAGGGAATACAGGCCCAGAAAACGTTGAACTTGAAATTTTTCCATTAGGAACCTAGTCTTTTTTTATATTGATGAGCCACGAAACTCTTGTCTCCAGACCCTCGGCTCTTCCCAGTTGTCCATTTTGACCTGGCATACAAATTAAAAATGATCTTAATTTTTCTGGGGCAAAGAGAAAGTATAACATTCATTAAAAGTACACCCCAACTTTACAACTCAACTGGTTCGTTTTTCAGTCAGGCATTAAAAAATACATATAAATGAAACATAATTTGCTAATCATCCCCTCCCAAAATAAAAATAACCAAACAAACAAAGCAAAAAAAAAGATTTAGATATTTTGGAAGGGGCAGCTCACTGTAAAAGTGTTACACGGCATGACAGTGTGCGTGTTTTTTCTCTTTCGTTTCGTTAAAAAAAATGAATACATAGTATCGCTTTGGTAAAAAAAGTTTGAAAAATAGTATAACAATAGCACGTGATTAACGCCACACACGATACCGAAATGAGGATGATCAGTTTGAGTTTGACATTAGGCCTATGTTTCTTCGAAAATGTCCAGGACGCAGCTGGAAACAGGTGTGAGAGGGGCCAGGTGGTGTGTGAGAGGCATGATAACGCCTGGTGGACCTGTAGAGGGGAGGGTGCATTGTGATCCCTCGATGGGTTGAATCCGTACATTGCCCCACCCCCTCTATGGTTATTTCACCAAAGACCATGACAAGTGGATGTAAAGTGGCTGGTAAGTTTTTTCAACACTTTTTTTATTTATTATATATATATGCAAATTAATATTATTATTCTTCTTATAACTTTAAAATGAAATAAAATTTTTAATTTTTGCGGCCATCTTGGATTTTAATTTTTTTTAATTTCACATTTTCGCATTTTGCGGAATACGATATTTTTTTGGGGATATTTTTGTAGTACTCATCAAGCTTTATAATCCTACCAAGTTTCAAGGTCCTGACCACCTAGGTGACCGAGATATAGCAGTGTCCTATAGTTTGAACTTTCGCTGGTTACTCGGAAACGGTGGCCATTTTGAAAATTTCGAAAACGTGGTGCACACCTCTGATATGAGCCCTATATCACTGTGGAAAGTTTCATAAAGCTCAGTCTTCACATCTCTTCGGCTATACCCGGACAAGCGTTTGGCAGAGTGCGGAAGAAGAAGAAGGAAGCAAAGGCGACCAAAGGGGTAATCAGTATCATAAAACCGTTAAGACAAAGACAAAAGCGGCAGACAAAAATCATCACAACAAAACAAACCACATAACAACATAAAACACAAACACACATTACAACAAAACCGCATTCAGCAACGCGAACTCAAGTCGAAACGAGAGTGAACTCAGGTGCTCCGGAAGAGTAAGCAGTTCCTGCTTGCTATAGCACACCCGTCACATTGCCTAAGATCGATTAAGTGTTGGTCAAATCCGGAAAGGATGACATTACAAAACTCTATGTCAAACAAACATCTGTGCTCATCTGAGAGATAGAAATCCCGTATTTGTATACAAGCACATGATGTCGTCCGTAAAATTTCTTGAGTGATGACAACAACCTGGGAGCAACGTACCCCTGTGTTAACAATTTGCTTGTCAGCCGTGTGGCTCTATCAAGGAAGTCTTTGAAGAATAGGAATAATAAGAAATGGAGTAAAAACAATATGTTCCCACACTTCGTTTGGGAAACATAATTATTAAATTAAGTTATCAAAATATCAACTTTTTAAATATTAGGTTAACATTATTGTGAAAACCCCTATTTTAAGAAATATTCATCATTAATTTCAAATATTGAAAATTACCAAGAACCTTTAATAATAAATAAAATAGTTCTTAAAATTCAAAGTTAGATTTGACTTACCTGTAAAGCAAATAAAACAGCTAGATGAACTTTTATTAGAACACCAGATTGTCGCAATCCTGGTCCTCGCTACTTTTATACTGCTTCAACAGGCATTAACGACGGAAACCAAGTTACTAATTGTTTGAGGCATCTTTAAGTTTAATTCAATGAATTTTCTTATTCCAAAAATGATTTTCCTTTCCACAACCCCCCTAAAATCATTAACATCATTGACCTCATACACTTAGTAACTTGGATGTGTATTCCCAAACACAAATGTCCTGAACATATAAAAATTGAATAATACCGAAGTACAAACGATTCCCCTAGGCCAAAACAAATAAAAATTGAATAATCATCCCGCTTGAAATGGAAATAAGTAACAGTCTTGTAAACATGGTAAACACGCGTTTTAATTAAATGACCACTTTCCCATAATAATTTCCTTTTAAATCAAATGACCAAAATCAATAAGACTTTACTAAATGAATTTGACAAAATATTTGATGAATTTGCAGTTCTTAATTTTAAACTTTATAAAATATATATTTTGATTATTTTGTTAAAAATAATATCATGACATTATTAACAATTAAAAGTGGAAACTTGTTGCAAGTTTTGTTTACTTTCACAATTGAATTTTCGATACAAATACCAGGTTCTTCAAGTATCATGCCTTAAGAAGGTGCAGAAATTTCAAAGGATCTCGAACAAGAGGGATTAAAACTTTTATGTAACTTAACAAATGTTTCCTGTTTATGGTTTCAACGTTACTTTATGTGACAGTCGAACTATTTACGCAATATGAATGTCGACTATTTTTGGTTTTACTGTTTTATGCCCTTCATAATCGTATAGTGTTTGGCATTTTCAATATTTTTTGGTAGAGCGCCTCCGGTGGGTCTTGAATAGACGAGACGCGCATCAGGCGTGGCAAAGTTTATTGTCTGGAACATTTGTACTTCTAAATTTACAGTCCCGTGCGGGGCCCGGGTGGCGAATAGGCCCGCAGCAGAGCCTAGCTTGTCGTAAGAGGCGACTAAGGGTCTTGGGATTCTGACGTCGGGTCAGTGCTCAGCCCTCTGAGCGTCCAAGTGTGTAGCCTAGGTGGCTGAACAGGGTGGCCCTCGTCAGCGGGGGTTGTCAGGTCTTTATACGGAAACCTTGACCGCCGATCATAGTGGGCCAACGTAAGTGGAGAATGCCACGCTTCATGCACGTAAAAGACCCCTTTGTGGACCGCCAAGTAGAGCACCACATAGGCTTAATTTTCCGCCCCTACCCACTACTCCCCTTTTCCTGTGGTTCTTCAAAATTTACCGTTCCTTTGTTTCCCACCCCACCCCATATTTCATTTGTCATCATCATTCATGTTCATTGTGTTCATCGCCTGTAAATAACCTATATGGCGTTGCACGGGCGTAAAACACCAACTTACTCACTAAACTTACATATGTGTATATATCATTTACTCGTAAGCATCCTATATCAAAGTAGATTCGAACCCCATTTTGAATTGACCAATCTCTTCCTTAGATTTTATTTCTATTTATATCTGAGACTATATAAAATAAATGTGACATTTTTGTACCTTTAATGTCAAAATTTGAATTTACACCGCTTAAAACATTTAACGCATTACCATTTACTCCTTGCAGATGTATTTTTCTATTGGTCATTAATTTAGATTATCCCTTAATTGAATTACAGACTTTACATGTAGCCTCAGAATCAATCAAAGCTCTTAATGGCTTATCATCAATTTTATTTAAGCATGAATTTGGATTTCCCGCCAAGTTAATGGAGTGTGTTTCTAGTTGTCTTTATTTTGATTCTTTCATATTTTTTTGGTTCTTAATCTTAATTTCTGCTATAAGCTTTATAATTGTCCTTTAAACTACTTGATTTAGTTTTTATTTTGTTATATAATTCCTAATTATATATTTTACTCATGTTAGTTCTGTTAAATTCATGATGTTTATATTTGTAAATACGTTTTGGTTAAGGGAACCAATTATATCCAGTATTATACATGTTATAGTTAAAATGTTTTCTATATGTATGTTCAAAATAAAGATTTGCAAAATTCTTCCAACATCTAAAATTCCATAAGCTCTCTCTATTGCCTTCAACAAAGAAGGAGTGGTCTAGTTTTCCTGGTTATGTTTAGCTTAAGAATAAGTACGTACTTTCAAGAGATAGCAATTTTGTCTTTAATGACGTGGTTTTCCACAATGCCAACAATAAAAAGTCCTCTCATGTTGAGACCGTTTGTGTTCATGTTTGTCATTATCTACGGCATTTACTTCGTTTCGTGTAGTTTTAAAATCTCTACAAAATTTTATTTTGTGACCAAAACGTCGGCAGTTTTAGCATTTATTTGCACTCCTATAATGATCAACCTCCATTGCTTCATGTTTAAAATTTGTATCCTTATCAAACTCTCCCTTTCCTTTTCTTACATCGAACTTTATTCTAAAACTGTGTTCATTCACGGCTATATACACAGCTTGTTCCAACGTTTGTGGATTTTTCCTAAGAAGTTTCATTACAACATAATCATGAAATAATCCATTGATATAGAAATTAATTAATTGTAATTGGATAATTAGTTGGTTTATGTTGTGGCCTGAAAATGTCTCTGATGCTAAAGTTAACAACCTTTCACCTAAGATTTGTACGTTTTCGCTAGGTTTTTGCATTAATTTGTTTAATAAATCAAAAGCATCTACAATGTCCGCAAACCTAAATCCTAACTGTTGTTTTAATTCGTCATAAATACTTTGTTGATTTTAAGGAAGCCACCTTGCTATAAAATCTGAAACCAGTCCATACTAGTTTGATAAGCGACAAGTTTTTTATCATTATCTCGTGAAATACTAAAAGCCGCATATTTATCATTGATTATATGATTTAAGACTTCCGTCAAAAGATGAAATGACTTGATTCACACCTTGTATGTTTAATTTTAGTGAAAAATTAACAATTTGTACCCCAATATTTGAAAAGACTAGACCTAATTCTTGTTCAACCATTTAAAATAAGAATACTAGAAAGAGTAAAATGTCCACATACCTTTTCGGCACAAAATCTAAATGTGGTGCTATGAGACACTCACTTCCAATTTATTGTCTGGAACTTTGTTGTCATTTGTATTTCCAGTGTGTTCAACTTTATAAGTCCTGTGCGGGGCCTAGGTGGCGAATAGGCCCCCAGCAGAGCCTAGCTTGTCGTAAGAGGCGACTAAGGGTCTTGGGATTCGCACGTCGGGTCAGTGCTTAGCCCACAGAGCGACCAAGTGTGTATCCTAGGTGGCTGAATAGGGTGGCCCTCGTCCGCTGGGGTTGTCAGGACTATAATACGGAAATCCTGACCGCTGACCATAGTGGGCCAACGTGTGTGGAGAGTGCCATGCATCATGCACGTAAAAGACCCCTTTGTGAACCGCTAAGTAGTGCACGACATAGGCTAAATTTTCCGCCCCTACCCACCTCTCTCCCCTTTTCATGTTTATCGCCTGTAAATAACCTATATAGCGTAAAACATCAACTCACTCACTTTATTTGCTGGTCCAGCATTTGAGGTAGAAATACTCATGTATACACATTTAATTTTCATCATTCCTAAGACCATTGAATTTTTTAATCATAATAACATACATCAAAACTGTGTTATAATATTGTGTTACAAAATGGGAAAAATAATAAAAATTGAAATAATGCTTACCTCTTCAAAACGTCCGTTGGCGTTGCGGTCAGATAATCGCTTAACGTAAACGCCTCTTTTGTTTGTAGTAAGTCCTCCTCGCAAATTCTATCGCGAGTTTTTCTTGAGTCTTCATTAATTTCTGTTAATCTTTAATTAAATTTGCTGACAAAAAAAATTAAAAACTCAATTCATAAAAGTCCCGTAAATAGGCCCGCAGCAGAGCCTAGCTTGTCGTAAGAGGCGACTAAGGGTCTTGGGATTCTGACATTGGGTCTGTGCTCAGCCCACAGAGCGACCAAGTGTGTACTATAGGTGGCTGAATAGGGTTGCCGTCGTCCGCGGGGGTTGTCAGGTCTACATTACAGAACCCGACCATAGTTGGCCAACGTGTGTGGATAGTACCACGCTTCATGCACGTAGGACCGCCAAGTAGTGTAAATTTTCCGCCTCTACCCACAACAACAACAAAGTAAATAAATATGCGACCAATTAATTAAAAAAAGCAAGTGTATTAAGCAACTAACCTTGATCCTAGGGTAACGGCACCAGGAATTAGCTTTAGAATCTTCAATATTAGAGTGAGTGAGTGAGTTGATGTTTTACGCCCGTGCAACGCTATATAGGTTATATACAGGCGATGAACATGAAAAGGATGATACAATGAACATGAAATGATGATGATAAATGAAGTATGGGATGGGGTGGGAAACACAGGGACGGTAAATTTTGAAGAACCACAGGAAAAGGGGAGAAGTGGGTAGGGGCGGAAAATTTCCCACCCCATCTCCATATTTCATTTATCATCATCATTTCATGTTCATTTTATCATCCTTTTCATGTTCATCGCCTGTAAATAACCTATATAGCGTTGCACGGGCGTAAAACACCAACTCACTCACTCACTCACGCTATATGAACTGGCACCCTGCTAGAGCCCGAGATATTTGAGATTTTTAGTTCAGTTAGTGAACCATCGTGGTTATTATTTTATGATATTGAATGTGTATGTTCATTTATAATTTCCAAATTTAAGAAAAACTAAGAATTAAAAAAAAATCATTTACCTTTTATTTTTTCACTATCCCCCTAAAAAACAAAAAAAATACAAATTTCCGAAAAACATGGAGAACAGACAGAGAAAAGAACTCAAAATTACACTTTAAAAATGAAACAACCCACGGCGCCAGATTTACCATTATACCCTCAGCTGTCAATACAAAATGGGCAAAATTACAGACTACAAAATAACAGAAATAGAAAAAATACTAATAAATGAAAGGGATAAACGTAAATCACTATACAAGAAATATAAACGAGTGGCTAACGCCACCGTTGGTGTCGACACAAGTCTAATAACGGCATCTGTTGGTTTATCCGGTGTTTGACTGGCTTTTCCTTTCTTACTTCCATTACCAATTGCAGCTATTGTATGCGGGAGTGTAGGAGGTTTGGTTAAATTTGCTAGAAGAAAGTTAACAACAAAATCAAAAAAAACATTACGACGAATATAAATTTCGCTGATCATTTTCCCTTCCAGTTTACAAGATTACTTTTGTTGTTTTCTCTATTCATTTTCTTACCGTTCAAATTGTACCATAAATAAAGCATGAATTACCCCTAAATAACCTTCCATAAAACCAATTGTGAGTAGATTCAATATTGGCTCCGGAGAACTTAAACCATAAAATATCTTATATTTGTTAAATCTCATATGCATATCGTCACTAATAAATCTGCCAAAATAACATGTATCGTAATAATACGAAAATATTTATTTGCTACGGCCGTAAATGATTCCGTGTCCGCCCCGTCATCCGTTCCCGGTTTTCGTCTTTGTCGTAACAATGAGAATTTCTCATTGTAATTCGTATCCTAAGCCTTAATAAATCTTAGATATTGTTTTCCATATTCGAAGGAAAAGTTCAGGATTTATAAAGTATGACGTACTCTAAAATTTATGACATCCTTTTGACCCCAAGCAAAATGTTTGTGTTAAATAAAACATGATTTACGTAGCCCCAGGGTTAGATCTAAACACAATAAGACTCATTTTTAAATATTCAGTCGAGGAAGATACTTCTCTGTTAAAGTTCTTATAAACGTGTTACCATATCTAACAAGTGTGGCCACTAAAAGCATGTCTCGCCTGCCGGCACCATCACTAAAATCAACTACCTAAGCTTTCATTTCTTGATGTAAACACAAAAAGTGTCTGTATACCTAAAAACAGATGCCTAGTCAAGCAACCCATTGTCCACACAAGTATTACAAAAAGTTTTCTGTCTGAAAAAAAGACCTAAGTTCACAGAGTCACTGGAGCATAAAAATGAGGTCATGGTCACATGGCATGGTGACAGTTGCGTTGTCCATAACCGCAACTGTCTGTATACCTAATATCAGATGCCTAGCTAATATACTTTTCCAGCAATTCATCGTCCACAAAAGTCTTACAAAAAAGTTAACGGCCTGAAAAATGACCTAAGTTCACAGAGTCACTGGAGCGTGAAAATGGGGTCAGGGTCACATGGCATGGTGACAGTTGCGTAGACCATAACCTGAACTGTCTGTATATCAAATATCAGATGCCTAGCTAATATACTTTTCCATCAATTCATCGTCCACAAAAGTCTTACAAAAATGTTTACGGCCTGAAAAAAGACCTAAGTTCACAGAGTCACTGGAGCGTGAAAATGGGGTCAGGGTTACAAAACATGGTGACAGTTGTGTAGACCATAACCTGAACTGTCTGTATACCAAATATCAGATGCCTTGCTAATATACTTTTCCAGCAATTCATCGTCCACAAAAGTCTTACAAAAAAGTTTACGGCCTGAAAAAAGACCTAAGTTCACAGAGTCACTGGAGCGTGAAAATGGGGTCAGGGTCACACGGCATGGTGACAGTTGCGTAGACCATAACCTGAACTGTCTGTATACCAAATATCAGATGCCTAGCTATAATACTTTTCAAGCAATTCATTGTCCACAAAAGTCTTACAAAAAAGTTTACGACGCCGCCGCCGTCGCCGCCGCCGCCGCCGCCGCCGCCGGAAAGTAATACCTATGTCTCGCCTTCCGCGACTATTCGTCGCAGGCGAGACAAAAAACCGACCATTAAATGTTATATTCTGTTCATTACGAACCATTATTTAACGTGTAAATTATATTCAACGTATTCGTTGAATACTCATAAGTCAAATTATTATACATTATTAGCTGTGAAGAGCTTTTGACCGACACGTAATTTATTATCTGGGTCTTGGGTGTTTGACTTAGTAGTAGAAATTTCGTTCACTTTATGGAAAACAACATTTTAATAAACTAAGCTTGAAACTAGACGAGCCAAAGAAAAGAGTAACGAGAAGAGTCAGTAACAGAACAGACGCCCTCATCTTGTAGTATCTGAAAAATACAATAGTATATTTAAGTAATCTTGCTTAATAACAATTGTAAAGGTATGATTGATCGAATGAGGCGATTTGAAAGCTTTCGATGACACGATGCTGTTGAGATTAGCAGCCATGATATACCTTATAACTCTCGGTTCTTCGAGAGTGAAGGCCTGTCGTTATGAAGTAGAGAAATATATGAAATATGCATGAGTAATGAGACAATAAAGCATTAATTTTTATTTGTGACTATCACATTTTTTCCCCACATTGAATACGGTTGGTACCGTCCGTTGGTACCTCCCGCTCTTTAGATATTTGACGATTCGTTAAAACCGGCTGGGCTTAAGACATGAATGGTCTGTCAGCTGGAGCTCCCAGTCCATGTCATTTCCAAACTCCATAACCTGTCTTATTTCCTCATGCATGAGATACCTCTGGCCTATATATCTGAACCCCTTTAGGAATGGAGACCTGATCTCCAACATAGCCAGGAGGGACATCAGGTTGACAATATACTGGAACATGCTGATTTAGTGATGGATGACAATTAAGCTGTCAGATGAGTGATTTGGATGATGGATGATAAGCTGAAATACACAAATACAAAATTCATTATACATAAATACTCATCACCGAACTGTGAGCGTGGAAGGCCTTTTTTCAATATGCAACAGGCCTTTCGCAATCACAATGATAAATAGTTACTTAGATATATATACATATATTTTAATTTTTTAATTTTTTTCTTGTATTTTCTATTTACAATTTGACACACAATTGAGAAACTTCTTGTGTATATCGACCAATTCTGAAAATGTATGCCGACACATTGTCATACTCTGTCGTTTTGACTTTTTCTTATCTTTGCAAGGCCGGACATGTCAGTAACAGAACAGACGCCATCATCTTGTAGTATCTGAATCATACAATAGTATTTTTAAAGTAATCTTACTTAATAACAATTGTCAAGGTATGAGTGTTAGAATGAGGCGATTTGAAAGCGTTCGATGACACGAGGCTGCTGAGATGAGCAACCATGATATACTTTATAATTCTAGGTTCTTCGCAAGTGAAGGCCTGTCGTTATAATTTAGTGCAATATATGAAATATGCATGAGTTATGAGACAATAAGGTATTAACGTTTATTTGTGATTATCTTTTTTTATCTACATTTGGTACGGTTGGTACCGTTGGTACCTCCCGCTCTTTAGATATTTGACGAGTCTTTTAAGCCGGCTGGGCTCAAGACATGAATGGTCTGTCAGCTGGAGCTCCCAGTCCATGTCATTTCCAAACTCCATAACCTGTCTTATTAGCTTTAAATTATCTGTCTAAATTTCAAAATTGTCTAAACCCTAAGGTTCTTCCTACCCCAGACATAGGTTGAATATCTTAGTAATTATTTGGTTCCCCAGTTTGGTATTTTTGGTTATATTGTTCTATGCTCTTCATATTCATACAGTGTTTGGCATTTTCAATAGTTTTGGTAGAGCGCCTCTGATGAGTCTTGAATAGACGAAACGCGCGTCAGGCGTAGCAAAATTTATTGTCTGGAACTTTGTTGTCATTTGTATTCCTCATGCATGAGATAACTCTGGCCTATATATCTGAACCCCTTTAGGGATGGAGACCTGATCTCCAACATAGCCAGTTTCATAAAATATCTCAAATTCTTCCTCAAATGAGATTTCTTGCAATTTCATTGGTCAATATTTGAGTTGAGGACAGATTTGAGGAAATCTCAAATTTGAGATGTTTTATGAAACTGGGGCCAGGTTGACAATATACTGGAACATGCTGATTTAGTGATGGATGACAATTAAGCTGTCAGATGAGTGATTTGGATGATGGATGATAAGCTGAAATACACATATACAAAATTCATTATACATAAATACGCATCACCCAACTGTGAGCTTGGACGCCTTTTTTTTCCATATGCAACAGTCCTATCGCAATCACAATGACACTAATATATGGGGTTCCCTGTCCCCCTTTCTTACAATTATAACCCCCTATTTATATACACAAATTATACCTCCCCCAGCTTATTGATAATAATAATAAAAATAATAATAAATTTATTTTATTGCGATATACAGATTTAAACCCCCTCTTATCAATATTATTGTAATCATAACACAATCTATAACATAACTATTTATAGGCCCGCAGCAGAGCCTAGCTTGTCGTAAGAGGCAACTAAGGGTCTTGGGATTCTGATGTGTACCCTAGGTGGCTGAATAGGGTAGCCCTCGTCCGCGGGGGTTGTCAGGTCTATAATACGGAAACCCTGACCGCAATCACAATGACACTACTATATGGGGTTCCCTGTCCCCCTTTCTTACAATTATAACCCCCTATTTATATTTTGAATTTTGAAGAACCACAGGAAAAGGAGAGAGGTGGGTAGGGGCGGAAAATTTAGCCTATGTGGTGCACTACTTGGCGGTCCACAAAGGGGTCTTTTACGTGCATTAAGCGTGGCACTCTTCACACACGTTGGCCCACTATTTTACCGGTCCTTTGTTTCCCATCCCATCCCCATATTTCATTTATCATCATCATTTCATGTTCATTTTATCATCCTTTTCATGTTCATCGCCTGTAAATAACCTATATAGCGTTGCACGGGCGTAAAACACCAACTCACTCACTCACTATTTATAGTTTCTTTCACCCCTTTTGTTTACATATTATTCCCCTCAGTGGCGAATAGGCCAGCAGCAGAGCCTAGCCTGTCGTAAGAGGCGACTAAGGGTCTTGGGATTCTGTCATTGGGTCAGTGCTTCATGCACGTAAAAGATCCCTTTGTGAACCGCCAAGTAATGCACCACATAGGCTAAATTTTATTCCCCTACCCACCTCTATACATCAAAACATCTTTCACAAATATGCTATGTATTATGAGTGAGTGAGTGATTTGGTGTTTTGGGACACAAAGGACCGTTAAATTTTGAAAAAAAAACACAGGAAAAGGGGACAGGTGGGTAGGGGCAGAAAATTTAGCCTATGTGGTGCACTACTTGGCGAACCACAAAGGGGTCTTTTACATGCATGAAGCGTGGCATTCTCCACACACGTGTCCCGTGCGGGGCCCGGGTGGCGAATAGGCCCGCAGCAGAGCCTAGCTTGTCGTAAGAGGCGACTAAGGGTCTTGGGATTCTGACGTCGGGTCAGTGCTCAGCCCACAGAGCAACCAAGTGTGTACCCTAGGTGGCTGAATAGGGTAGCCCTCGTCCGCGGGGGTTGTCAGGTCTATAATACGGAAACCCTGACCGCCGACCATAGTGGGCCAACGTGTGTGGAGAGTGCCACGCTTCATGCACGTAAAAGACCCCTTTGTGGACCGCCCAGTAGTGCACCACATAGGCTAAATTTTCCGCCCCTACCCACCTCTCCCCTTTTTCCTGTGGTTCTTCAAAATTTACCGGTCCTTTGTTTCCCACCCCATCTCCATATTTCATTTATCATCATCATTTCATGTTCATTTTATCATCCTTTTCATGTTCATCGCCTGTAAATAACCTATATAGCGTTGCACGGGCGTAAAACACCAACTCACTCACTCACTCTCCACACACGTTGGCCCACTATGGTCAGCGGTCAGGGTTTCCGTATTATAGACCTGACAACCCCCGACGACGAGGGCCAACCTATTCAGCCACCTAGGGTACACACTGCACCATACACCCTGATCGAGTGACGAAAATGTAGGGTAGTATCGTAATATGGTACAGTAGTATGTTAAATTAAACTTACCACATGTGGTATTGGAGCATGTCCATTTACACAGTCTGTTCAAGACATTGGTGATGGTGGGGGGTTCCTGGAAATCAATTAGTTGTATGGTGCACGTGACTCTGTGTTCGTGTCATAACGACACCGGCTTTTTACCGAAACAAACAATACACAAAAAACTAACAACCACGCCATGCTTACAGTTACAAACGAAAAATCAATAAATGGTGAACCTGTAGGGATTGCGAAAACAATTATATTTTAGTTGCTTTAAATAACAAACATTTTTTTAAAAACCATATTTATATTTATAGATAATAAAATCCTTTATATTAAATGATATACTAATTTAGACTATATTTACGAAAAAACAAAAACAAAAGGGATATTCAACTTTATGAGTATACACCGTTATCGAAAAGTCTTATGGTTCCCTTAAAACTAATAACGGAAATAGTTAGGGAATGGATAGGATTGTCTTTCGCACTAATAACAGTCAATAAATCCTTCATCCACTTCCTCTACATTTTCAGTGGGTAGGGGCGGAAAATTTAGGCTATGAGGTGCGCTTCTTGGCGGTCCACAAAGGGGTCTTTTACGTGCATGAAGCGTGGCACTCTTCACACACGTTGGCCCACTATGGTCGGCGGTCAGGGTTTCCGCATTATAGACCTGACAACCCCCGCGGACGAGGGCTACCCTATTCAGCCACCGAGGGTACACACTTGGTCGCTCTGTGGGCTGAGCACTGACCCGACGATCCCGCGCGGGGCCCGGGAGGCGAATAGGCCCGCAGCAGCGCTTAGCTTGTCGGTAAAAGTCCACTAAAGAGCGCTCAGAAAACTGACATCGGGATCAGGCCGCTTTGCCCACAAAGCGACTGGGATGTGTGCCCCAGGTGGTTGAATGGGGCAGCCCTGACATCGAGAGATGCGGGGTCGTCAGGCGATAATGCGGAAAACCTGACCGCAAACCATAGTGGTGCACCGTGTCGGGAAAAATGTCACGTTCCTCGCACGTTAAAGAACCCTGCTGCAGGTCTCGGTAAGAGTAGGACCCGTAGGATCCCCATGCAGGAGGCAAAATTTTCCGTCCCTACCCATCACTCCTTTTTCCAGTGGCAGTCAAAACTATCCTACCCGATTGGCCATGTGTCCCCATTTCCTCCACTTCATCATCATTGTATCACCATTTTCATGTTCATCTCCCGGATATAGCCGAAATCGTGCTGATTGGGAGTAAAGCAATAACTAACTAACTAACTAACTGACCCGACGTCAGAATCTGTTTGATGTCACTCAGCGAAAATTCTATGTTTGTTTTCCGAAACCTCGCCAAGAATGCCTCCTTCAATAGGTCCAGATTTTGTTGCGTGGCGTCAGGTAAAGTCGCATACTAGCTTTGTACTTGGTCGCTGACATGATACGGGAAAGAGCTCGCGCTCTCTACCGCCGATCGTCCTAGCATGACACAGAAGTTCACAAAGAGTGTCCACCATTGAGCAGGACTCTGCCCTTTCCCTTGGAATGTTTTAAGGGCCATTCCCTTGGTCTTGTTGGAACCTGGAGCCACATTTTGACGAGGCAACGTCAACATGGGTGTCGACTGCTGGCTTATAGATGACACATTTTGTCGTTGACCGCTTTGTTGGCCAGGAGGACTTGACAGCTGGGTTGAAGAAGGTTGCTGTTGAGGGACAGCAAGTTTTGTTCTTTCCTCATGGTTTTTGGTCTCCATCGCTCTGGTTAACGTCTGAATTGTCGAATCTGACATCTCCTGTTGAGCTTCTATCTGAGAGTTAACTAATTTTAAATGATCTATCTCTTGCCGCAATCTGTGGAGTTCCTCTACATTCGCCCCGTTGCTTCACGGTCCCATTTTTTGGCATACTCGGTCATCCCGTCTCTGGCGTAGTTTAATGGACTCGTCATGTTTCTTTTTAATCGTTTTCCTTCTAAGCTTACGGTTTTGGTCTCCACCAATATTATCACTACTTTCAGCCGTGGGTATTACTTACTCACTTGGCGAGAGGTTTTTTCTAAGCTTACGGTTTTGGTCTCCACCAATATTATCACTACTTTCAGCCGTGGGTATTACTTACTCACTTGGCGAGAGGTACAGATAATTTGCTAAACAGCTTTGGGTGGGCTGGGAACTGTGAAATATAGAAACTATGTTTCTTCAGTATACAAGTTTATTTACACACCGTAAGTCAAAGATTACAATGATAAATAATTCAACACAATACAATAATCATTTAACTGAAAATCAGACTGAAATAATAAAGTATTGTCTTTAACTATTTCTAAATATTTATTCTTATTTTATCTTAAGATCTCTTATTTAACTTTACTAAATGAAATAGAAAACGATCCGTTAACTATTAACTTTAAATAATAAATCGAAATAAATAAACAAATAAAATTAAATTCAGATTCCCTAACTAATTAATTACCTGTGAAATATAGAAACTGTGTTTCTACAGTATACAAGTTTATTTACACACTATAAGTGACTGGCCGCGGTGTGCAAAACCTTTTATACCACAGAAACAAGTTTCTGTCGTCATCAAGACCTACTTCGAATATCACGATTTATCTTGAGGACACTTGTCAATTTTCTTCTTACAAGCTACACGATGACCATTTACATTTGGCTTGAGAGCTAATAAATTTTATTTCGGACCAACAAACAAGTCAAGGTGACTTTGTTTGACCCCTACAATTTAGTAAACACTTTCCCATTCTAAATAACCAATATTTGAAAACTTCCTTCACTAAACCCTTATATCAAGTCTGTCAACCTATCTTCTACCATAGCTTTCAGCCCCAACAGTTGATAAGACTTGGCTTCTGTTGCCAGCTTATTAAGGTAGTGATGTTCCTTCGGAAAATATGTTTTGGAAAAAAAGGACACAATTTTTGTTAGGTCGTTCAGAATTATCTTAAAGGTCCCGTGCGGGGCCCGGGTGGTGAATAGGCCCGCACCAGAGCCTAGCTTGTCGTAAGAGGCGACTCAGGGTCTTGGGATACTGACGTCGGGTTAGTGCTCAGTCCACAGAGCGACCAAGTGTGTACCCTAGGTGGCTGAATAGGATAGCCCTCAAACCCTTGCGGGTTCCGGGTGGCGAATAGGCCCGCAGCAGCGCTAAGCTTGTCGGTAAAAGTCCACTAAAGAGCGCTCAGAAACCTGACATCGGGTCAGGCCGCTTTGCCCATTAAGCGACTGGGATGTGTGCCCGAGGTGGTTGAATGGGGCAGCCCTGACATCGAGAGATGCGGGGTCGTCAGGTGATAATGCGGAAAACATGACCGCAAACCATAGTGGTGCACCGTGTTGGGTAAAATGTCACGTTCCTCACACGTTAAAGAACCCTACTGCAGGTCTCGGTAAGAGTAGGACCCGTAGGATCTCCATTCAGGAGGCTAAATTTCCCGTCCCTACCCATCACTTCTTTTTCCAGTGGCAGTCAAAACTCTCCTACCCGATTGGCCTTGTGTCCCCATTTCCTCCCCACTTTATCATCATTTCATGTTCATTGTGTCGCCACTTTCATGTTCATCTCCCGGATATAGTCGAAATCGTGCTGCATGGGAGTAAAGCAATAACTAACTATCATAACAATGTTGAAAAGGAAAATAAAATATATAAAAACAATATATGCAATAATCCTATCTAAAAAGGTAAGCACCAATTAAAAATAAAAAATACAAAAAATACATTTATATATATTTATGTTTAAACAAGTAAAAATTACAATTAATCAAAACTTGGGTACTATTTTAAAATCGAGATAAACAAAGTTAAGAAAGATGGATAAAAGTAAAACAAACATAAAATCGAACTATGGTTAAACCTCATAAGAGATAAAGAAAATATATATAAAGCTTAAAATATATCCACATAGAAGTACAAATGAGACCACAGTTAACCGAAAATATCACAATTTGAAAGCGCCTAAAGTAAATAATAGTTAACAGTAAAATAGAAATCACGTATAGCTTAAATATCACAAAAAGCTTTCCTGAACAAATGTGTTTAAAGATCCCTTTTAAAAGCGTAAAAAGATGTTAATTTCCGTAATGTCATTGGTAAGTTGTTCCATAGAAAAGGTGCAGCACAGTCGAATTGCCGGTTCCCATATGTTTTCGTCCGGACCTTCTTTGGAACTTGCAATAACATGTTGTTTTCTGAACTTAACGTTCTAGCTGGTCTATACATGTTCACTTACTCTTGCAAGTATGTAGGAGTATCACCATTAACAGCCTTGTCAAGGGCTGCTCTGGCCTCAAAATGTTTGTCGCCAGAAAAATCGCCAGATTTGAAATTAAGTCACCAGTTTTTATAAAGTGTAGCCAGTACCGTTTTCATTGAGGGGTCATGCGTGTGAAGTTGAAAACGTACATTAGGAGTTTATACTCGCAACGATATTTTATCGGAAGCCAGTGCAAAGACATGAGAATAGGTATTATTGATTCTGCCTTTTTAGTTCTCGTAATTAACCTTGCAGCAGCATTTTGGAAACGTTGCAGTTTTATCATAATACGGCTATTTGTTCCATACAACAGAGCATTAGCGTTGTCTAATCTGGATGTAACTAACGAGCTGATTAGTGTCTTACAAGCGTCGCTGGTGATAAGTGATCGAATTCGGCCAATGTTCCGACTTTGATGAAAACACGATTTTGTTATTGCGCTGGCTTGATTTTCCATACTAAGTGTGTTGTCGAAGTAGCACCCCAAATTCCTAACACAAGAAACATCAGTCACTACAAATCTATCGAATGATAGTTGTACGTTTGAGAACAAGTTGACTTGATCCTTCGGTGAAAAAATAATTAGCTCTGTTTTGTCTTGATTCAGCTTTAGGAACTTATGTCAGACAAACAGTTTTCAAGGCGTTGAGCGGTATCTGACCAGTTACCAAGAGGTTTTATGACATGATAAACTTGCGTATCACCCGCGTACGAATAGTAGGATATTCCATGTCGTCTACGTATTCGACTGACTGGTTTTGAAAACATGCAAAACAACTTCGGACCCACCACTGAACCTTGCGGGACACCAAAATGGAGTTTGATATCGTCGGATTGAACAGATCCGATAGAAACGCACTGATTTCGGTCAAAACATTTGAAGGTCAAATCCTAACTGTTGAAAAGTACTCAAAACCAAAACGTTCGAACAAGGACGCCAAATCCAGCACTGAGGATATCAACCATGTGCATTATAAGGAAAGAAACCTGGTGTTTTATCAGCTTAGAATTTAAAAATTGGAAATTTCAGCAAAAATTTTTTTAGAAATGTTATGGTAAATCGTGTCAGACAAGTTTGACAACCAGGCTTGTGATTACCCTCAGGGACCTCTGGTCCACCAGCAGCGGTTATCGCCCAGAGGTTTCAAAATTACAAATAGTGGATATGCTATATATTGATATTTCAAGGTGAAACATCTCATTAGTAGCTTTTAAATCAAAACATTGGAAGGTCAAATACAAATTGGTGAAAACGATAAATACTCAAAACCAAAACGTTTGAACAAGGAAGCCAAATCCAGCACCGAGGATATCGACCATGTGCATTACAAGGATATAAACCTGGTGTTTTAAACAATTTAGAATTTAAGAATCGGAAATTTCAGCAACAAAAATATTAGAAATTTTATGGCAACTCGTGTCAGACAAGTCTGACGACCAGGCATGTAATTACCCTTCGGGGACTGGGATTTATCCAGTTCTGCAGCATTAAGAATGGGTCTGCCTTCTTTAAGTCTTATTAAGAATTGTCCCTTCCCACAAAATTTTATCAGCTGTCTCTGCTGTACTTCATCACTTTTGCAAAAGACAAGTGATACATCTATAGTTTGTAAATTACAAAGTCTTGCTTTTTGTTTCTTTATCTGTTGAACTGCGTTGCTTTTAATTCTTCTTTAATTGCTCAGCAGAGCAGCAAAAGCTTCTTCCTCTGTCATGTAGTTTTTACATTTTCCCGGCTCGCTCGGCATCTGCATTTTGCACTCTGAAACAGCAAACAGGAATACATTTTAAATGGAATTATTATACTATATCATTATTTATTATTACAAATACCAAAATTCGGGTATAAACGGTTAATTTGGATATGCTATATATCGATATTTCAAGGAGTAACCTCTCATCAGTAGCATTTAAATCAAAACATTGGAAGGTCAAATCCTAACTGTTGAAAAGTACTCAAAACCAAAACGTTCGAACAAGGAAGCCAAATCCAGCACCGAGGATATCGACCATGTGCATTACAAGGAAAGAAACCTGGTGTTTTAAACAATTTAGAATTTAAAAATCGGAAATTTCAGCTACAAAACTATTAGAAATTTTATGGTAAATCGTGTCAGACAAGTCTGACGACCAGGCTTGTGATTACCCTCGGGGACCTCTGGTCCAACAGCAGCGGTTATCGCCCAGTGGTTTCAAAATTACAAATACCGAAATTCGGGTATAAACGGTTAATTTGGATATGCTATATATCGATATTTCAAGGAGTAACCTCTCATCAGTAGCATTTAAATCAAAACATTGGAAGGTCAAATTCCAAAACTGTTGAAAACGAAAAGTACTCAAAACCAAAACGTTCGAACAAGGAAGCCAAATCCAGCACCGAGGATATCGACCATGTGCATTACAAGGAAAGAAACCTGGTGTTTTCAACAATATAGAATTAAAAAATCGGAAATTTCAGCTACAAAACTATTAGAAATTTTATGGTAAATCGTGTCAGACAAGTCTGACGACCAGGCTTGTGATTACCCTCGGGGACCTCTGGTCCACCAGCAGCGGTTATGGTAGGAATAAAATGGCATAAATATTTTTATTTCTTAGATATTTACAAGCAGTTCTTTTAAGATCTACATGTAATCATTACTCAACCCTTAAAAACCGTTCTTGAATTTAACAAAATGTAGAGTAATGCATTTTATTATTTTAAAACATAATAACAATTATCAGTACAATGTATATACAGTTATGTAGATTTGTAACCAAGTAATCTCTCTTAATTAAGTTTCACAGTTAAGCGCTGTTTTTGCCATTGTTTGGCTAGTTTTTCTAATGGATGAACACTGTCAACTATGTGTGAATATATGTAATTTAATTTTCCATGTTTGCTTTTGTGGACTGAAGTATGTAACAATGGTGTAAACATTTAATTTAGTTTTAAAGCTGTTAAGTTTGTTTATAAGTTCATTTAACATTTCTTGCATTAATAAATAGTTATCGTTGTGTATGAGTTTAGAAGTTTTTCCTTGTCTTAATCTACAATTATTACATGACCTTAAGTTAATTGTTGTAATAGTTGCAAATATAACTTTACAATTGATCTAAACTTAATATGTTTTGACATAAATTAAAAGATCTTTCATTTCTTTAATTTTTTTTTCGTTTGTTACATAAAAGTAATATTCTTCATAAAGCTGTGATTGACTATTGTACATATGTCAGATATTCCTGCCATGAAATAGACTAATTTATCACCATTAATATCTTTAAGTTGTTGATAAGCTACATGTTCAAAATCTTTTAAAAGTCCACCTGGCTTTAATAATATCTGTCCCGTGCGGGGCCCGGGTGGCAAATAGGCCCGCAGCAGAGCCTAGCTTGTCGTAAGAGGCGACTAAGGGTCTTGGCATTCTGACGTCGGGTCAGTGCTCAGCCCACAGAGCGACCAAGTGTGTACCCTAGGTGGCTGAATAGGGTAGCCTTCGTCCGCGGGGGTTGTCAGGTCTATAATACGGAAACCCTGACCGCCGACCATAGTGGGCCAACGTGTGTGAAGAGTGCCACGCTTCATGCACGTAAAAGACCCCTTTGTGGACCGCCAAGTAGTGCACCACATAGGCTAAATTTTCCACCCCTACCAACATCTCCCCTTTTCCTGTGGTTCTTCAAAATTTACCGGTCCTTTTTGTCCCACCCCATCCCCATATTTCATTTATCATCATCATTTCATGTTCATTCTTTCATCCTTTTCATGTTCATTTCCTGTAAATAACCTATATAGCGTTGCACGGGCGTAAAACACCAACTCACTCACTCACTATAAATTCCATGCAGGAAACGGGAGGTGTTTTGAAGACGAAGGGGAGAGAGACGTCGATCATGGTGTTTGTCTCCCCTTTCCCTCCAATACGGAATTGAGCACTTCGTCATTATTACATTCAGCTTGATTTTGATCATCTTATACATGATTTTTAAACTATATGTGCTGCGTATATATTATTTGGTCTGCTACATTGTATATTTATGTATAATAATTCTTGGGAACTAAATACAAATGACAACAAAGTTCCAGACAATAAATTTTGCTACGCCTGACGCGCGTTTCGTCTATTCAAGACTCATCAGAGGCGCTCTGCCAAAATATTGAAAATGCCAAACACTGTATGAATATGAAGAGCATAGAACAGTATAACCAAAAATACCAAACTGGGGAACCAAATTATTACTAAGATATTCAACCTATGTCTGGGGTAGGAAGAACCTTAGGGTTTAGACAATTTTGAAATTTAGACGGATAATTTAAGGCTTTGATGTATTCTCCAACTCAAAAGTGTTGGTGCCGGAGCGGGCTAACCTCGGGGAATTTAAACTCCACCAGCAGTGCTAACCTTCACGTGTGTTCGAAATACAAATGACAACAAAGTTCCAGACAATAAATTTTGCTACGCCTGACGCGCGTTTCGTCTATTCAAGACTCATCAGAGGCGCTCTACCAAAATATTGAAAATGCCAAACACTGTATGAATATGAAGAGCATAGAACAGTATAACCAAAAATACCAAACTGGGGAACCAAATTATTACTAAGATATTCAACCTATGTCTGGGGTAGGAAGAACCTTAGGGTTCAGACAATTTTGAAATTTAGACGGATAATTTAAGGCTTTGATGTATTCTCCAACTCAAAAGTGTTGGTGCCGGAGCGGGCTAACCTCGGGGAATTTAAACTCCACCAGCAGTGCTAACCTAATGATGGAGAGTCCAACGTCTTTCGAGGCTAGGCCTGGTAAATAAAGAGAATATTATGTTTGATGTTTATTCCTTCAATCCCCAAAAGTAATTAAAAGTCATAGTTGAAATAAATTAGAACAAGTTTCTTAATATTGACGTGAAGCCAAAAATAAGATTTTAAAATAAAATATAATTTTTCCTATTAAGTTCTAATAAAATTCTTACTTATTATAAAATCATTCAAAATTGTACCATAAAATATCCCTCCGATAGGAAAGAAATTTGTTCCAAAAAATTTAATAAAATGTAGAGTAATGCATAATATCATTTTAATACAAAACAACAATAATAAGTAAAATGTAAATAAAAATAGAGTAGGACCCGTAGGATCCCCATGCAGAAGGCGAAATTTCCTGTCCCTACCCATCACTCCTTTTCCAGTGGCCACCACTTCAACATCATTTCATGTTCATTGTATCACCACTTTCATGTTCATCTCCCGGATATAGCCGAAATCGCGCTGCTTGGGAGTAAAGCAATAACTTACTAATTAACTAACGGCACGTCCAAAAGTGAGAAGAAGGATGATAAACAAGCCATGGCTACAAGAAAAATATTAAAACTTTAATTTAATGGCACTACTTGATATTTTACCTTACGGGTAGCCCATAAGGCTATAATAATTGGACGTATAAGTTGGTGGGGAAGGTCCTGCTGTAGAATAGAAGTGTACTATTTGTCTGATACTCCCGAAACTTAAACCCTCTTTTGTCTCTAGGGGCGGCATGTCATCGTACACACTTCCCATAGATTCCGGAATGGACGCATCGTCAAATTGACCCTCCTCGTGATATTGATCATGTTCATCGAAATAATTGAACGTGGTCTGAGTGGAGGTTTCTTTGGGCCAATCTGCGAGTTTACGTAAAAATTCTTGCCGAAGCCTTTCCTTTTCCTTCTTATCTTCGAAATATTGGTCGGCGCCGCTCAAAGAGTGTTTTACTGGCCGGACGATCGCTACAGGATCCGTATAAAGGAGCCTGAACTCAGAAAGGTCCAGGCGTTCCTGACTCCTGGACCGTCCTACCTTGATTTCGTCCGTATCCACTCTTGAGGGCCTTGGTTCTGGTAAGGAGTTGCTCCGGACATGTCTGGGGCATGGTTTCCTTAAAGTAAACAATAATAATATAAATTACTTTATGTTATTGTTTTAAACACCAACTCACTCACTCACTCGATTTCCTCGAGATAATTTTCCCATGGTTTTGACTCTACGACCGAGTTACCATTTGACATTTCCCTGAAGGTACGAATTTTTCCGTCCCTTTCAAAATACATAAAGTTACTCATTCTGGGATCATAGGGGTCATCGTAGGTTATCTTGGTCTGAGTTGAAACGTCACTGCATGGAACAAGAGGCTCCCAGGAGCCTGAATCGCTCACTTGGTCTTGATGTTAACCCTATGAAGAACTTTTTAGAGCTGAATAAGCTGAACATTTAAGCAAGCAACAGCTTTTCTTTTTCAGCAATAGTTTATATTCTGTAGGCCAAAAACCTGCAAAATGTTATATAATGGCCGTCTGAACACTTTGACTCTAAAGAGACTTTTTTAATAGCTTAATGAACTGAACATTTAAGCAAGCAACCACTTTTCTTTATCTCCTATAGTTTTCATTATATCAGCCAAAAACATGAAACTTGATTATTTAGGGGCTGTAATCCCTATAAGGGGTCATCTGACAACTTCAACCCTATGAATGTTTTTGTAGATATAAATGTGCTGAACATTTAAGCAAGCAACAGCTTTTCTCTATTTGCTGTAGGCTAAAAACACTATTTTTGTCTCGCCTGCGAAGCAGAGCGGGACATAGGTGTTACTTTACCGGCGGCGGCGGCGGCGGCGGCGGCGGCGGCGACGGCGGCGTTAACTTTTTGGAAAAGTTTTATGAGCACCTCCATATCTCAAGAACTATAAGTCCTAGGTTGATGAAACTTGGTATGCATATGCCCCAGTAGTAGCTTAGCACAGTTGCATCCCCATCTTTTGACCTTGACCTTGATTTTCCGGTTGAGTGACTTTGGTAATTTTTATGGCATATATTAGCAATGTTTAAGTTCTGTAAACATCTTTTGATCTCAGAAACTGAAAATCCATGTAAATTCAAAATATATTGGAAGTAAGAAAGAATAATTGTTTCTGATGGTGCCGGCAGGCGAGACATACTTTAGTGTTAACTCTTGTTCATCTTTAAGGGGCCGTTACCCCTATAAAGTGTCAACTGACAACTTCGACCCTTTGAAGACTTTTGTAGAACTAAATGAGCTGAACATTTAAGCAGCCAACAATTTGATTCGGTGGTCTCTTTGATCTCCAATTCACCCGTGCGGGTTCCGGATGGCGAATGGGCCCGCAGCAGCGCAAAGCTTGTCGGTAAAAGTCCACTAAAGAGCGCTCAGAAACCTGACATCGGGTCAGGCCGCTTTGCCCACAAAGCGACTGGGATGTGTGCCCCATGTGGTTGAATGGGACAGCCCTGACATCGAGAGATGCGAGGTCGTCAGTCGATAATGCGGAAAACCTGACCGCAAACCATAGTGGTGCACCGTGTTGGGGAAAAATGTCACGTTCCACGCACGTTAAAGAACCCTGCTGCAGGTGTCGGTAAGAGTAGGACCCGTAGGATCCCCATGCAGGAGGCTAAATTTCCCGTCCCTACCCATTACTCCTTTTTCCAGTGACAGTCAAAACTCTCCTATCCGATTGGCCTTGTGTCCCCATTTCCTCCACTTCATCATCATTTCATGTTAACTGCATCACCACTTTCATGTTCATCTCCCGGATATAGCCGAAATCGTGCTGTTTGGGAGTAAAGCAATAACTAACTAATCTCCAATTTTGGAGGATAAATTGAAGGAATTCAACTACCAAATGAAGTGTTATTGACAGAAAGGACATCATCAATATATCTGAATGTAAGATTAAATGACCTTGCCTCTTTCATCTTCTTGTTCTTTACGAGTCCCTGAAGAAATTCAGTCTCGTAAGAGTATAAAAACAAATCGGCGAGGAGAGGAGCACAGTTTGTGTCCAAAATTATTTGTTCAAATGTACTGAAATCTAACGAAATTACGTCATCCTCATCCTGGAACGACGATTCATCATCTGTCTAAAAAGTATAGGCATGTAATCCAGTTTTTATAACAGTCAGCCGAAGTATGATTAAAATATAATAAGGAAACAACAAACGTTACACTTCCAAGTTCACAAGCATAGATAAATATATATATACTTGCCGACGAAATGTAAATGGGATTCAGCTCAGAACCTTTTCATGCTCTGTCTTTGTCAGCTCCGAACCATTTTCATACTCTAAACAATAACTTAAAACTTTCCATGTAATTATCACCGTTGCAATAGATAGATGTCTTATGTCCGGCATTTCATCACCTGAGCTCTGAAAAATAGAGAAAAAACATAACAAGATATAATTAAATAACCCATTTGACATATTTGAAACAAGAACAACTAAATCTTCACTTTAAACATCGTTACAAACATATAAATTTTATGTTAACAAAGAAATGAGAAATTAACAAAACAGTGAGTGAGTTGGTGTTTAACGCCCGTGCAACGCTATATAGGTTATCTACAGGCGATGAACATGAAAAGGATGATAAAATGAACATGAAATGATGATGATAAATGAAATGTGGGGTGGGAAACAAAGGAACGGCAAATTTTGAAGAACCACAGAAAAGGGGAGGGGTGGATAGGGGCGGAAAATTTAGCCTATGTGGTGCACTACTTGGCGGTCCACAAAGGGGTCTTTTACGTGCATGAAGCGTGGCACTCTCCACACACGTTGGCCCACTATGGTCGGCGGTCAGGGTTTCCGTATTATAGACCTGACAACCCCCTCGGACGAGGGCCACCCTATTCAGCCACCTAGGGTACACACTTGGTCGCTCTGTGGGCTGAGCACTGACCCGACGTCAGAATCCCAAGACCCTTAGTCGCCTCTTACGACAAGCTAGGCACTGCTGCGGGCCTATTCGCCACCCGGGCCCCGCACGGGAATTAACAAAACAAGAACCAGGTAACATTATAAAGTGAGCACCTGCTTTTCAAGAATGTATAAATTATGCAAATCTTTCTAAATCTTGGGGCATGGGTTATGTACATCAGCAGAGTAAGCGTCGGTTTTAATTTAGAACCAATACTATTAGTAGTATTGTAGTCGTGACATGAAGGAGTGGCTTAAGTGGCTTATTAGTTTTTTCTGTAGAGGGTGGCTCATTGACCTATGACTATTGGGTGGCTCTCAGTATGACGTAGTAGTTCTGATGACGTAGTACAATTGACCATGACGTAGTAGTATTCCAATGACAATATATAAGCAGTTTGTGTTTGTACATTCTTATTTCAAACCTTGATCATGGCAGTTCTGAAGAATATTGGACTAGGAAATTGTAGATGTATTAGGGTTGTTAAATGGTGTAACCAGCTGAGAATCGATATACGAGAATGGGACCAAAATTATCCCACCAAGAAGGGAATTAGCTTATCTTTAAAAAGATGGAAAACTCTGTTAGCCAATTTAGACTTGTTAGACCAAGCTCTATCAGATAAACGTGAGTTTCAATTCCATATAGGAAATAATGTATATGCTAGAGTTGGGTTGAACAGTGACTGCATAGATTTGAGACAACACTGGCGACCACCCCAACAAACTGAAGTTGTACCCACCAAGAAAGGGATTACATTAAGACCAGGAGAGTATCTAAAACTAAAGGACTCTTTACATGTGATTAATAACGCTATTCCAGGACTCCAGGATGTGAAAACATGCAACCATCCAGATGATGATGAACTTTTAAAATGTCAAGATTGTAACCCAGACTCATATGAACTGCATGCGATGTGGGGTTAATTCAGTAAAAAAGAAAAAAAAAGACAGTTACATTGTGTTGAGTATGTTTCATATTGCACCTCATGCTTATTCAAATAAATTGGTTTGAATTATTTTGTTTGATTCATAAACAGTTCAGTTCATTATCTTATTGCCCAGTTTCACAATTTTGTTTAATCATGTTTAACTAGATCTTCCCTGATGAGTCTTTATTATATATATGCTACATTTATTCACCCAGAGCACCACAGCACTTGAGTTTATATTGTTGAATGTTGTTTTATTTCTTTGTACTGTTGTGCTCACATGTTTTGTCTTCAGACTAATGATATTCCGATGCCTCATGGGTACATGCACCTCATTGCTGCTTTTATATCTTTAACAGCAAAGAAAACTAAGAAACATAGCAACTGAAAAACTACCGTTGTTATCCATTATCAAACAATTTTGACGTGAAAGCCTCTGATGAGTCTTAATTGAATGGAGTGTAATTTAAGTTAGTTTTTTATGTCATGTGTAGTATTCCAATCTTTCTGGTTCAGCATTATCAACAGTAACAAAAACAGTTTAAGTCTACAAAATTTTATTTTTATATTTAGCACCATATACAAAATACCATACCTTGGAATGTATATGTAGTAAAGCTTGGTGACAATTAAAACTTAACAACATGAGCATTGAATCAACCTGAAAAACCTGAGTATTGATATATTAATAAAACATTGAATTAACATTCTCAAAGCAACAACATAGAATATTAAGCCAAAATAATAAAATATTAAAACATCAACACCAAATTGATGAAAATAGAATATTCTGTGACTTTTTATGTTTTGAGGCAAATGAATACACTGGTAAACCTGAGATCATATAAATCACATGACTAAAATTAACAATATGAGTGAGATCATATAAATTACATGACTAAAATCAACATCATGAGTATTAACACAAAAACCTGAGTATTGCATAATAAAAACACCTTTAATAGTCAACCATTCAAAAAATATGAAAAAAAGAAAACATCCAGTTATCAACAAACAAAACATTAAATTATATATGAATATCTAAAATTATAACAACACTTTAAACATCAAGAAAGACAAATATAAACATCTTAATGCACCAAAAATATTAATATTAAACATAAAAACCAATATAAAAAATTATACCATTATAATTTTTACATTATGAAGGTTGTGTCTAATTAATGGGGAAAAAAAATCAAAGGAATCCTTTGCATCTACATAGCACTACATGTTTACAGACATTGTACTTCTCTTATTAATTTTAAAGAGAACAAAAAGTTATGAAGACATTTATTTTACATTAATTTAGCTAATATTGGTAGTGTTTCTAAAGAGATCTAAAAATTGATAATTAAAACTACTAGAGTTGATATATAATGGATCACTTAATTATTCAATGTTAAAATTTTCTCACCATATTTAAAATAAATGAAAACGAGATAAAATTCTTTCTGAAAACCTTAGTCTATATTTTAAAAAGGACATAATTTATCTTGTACTTTATCAAAGTACAGAGTATCTTATACATCATCTAAATATACATTATAACAAAATAAAACCTTTTAAAACTAAGGGATCTATGTATGGATCTACCCTGCACAACATAATAAATATGAGACAGCGTATATAAAAAGTGTATGAATAAAATCTCATATCAATAACATAATTATCTCAACAATCACAATAGCTACTTGCTACAAAACATGAGTAATAAAAAACATATTTATTTACAGACACAACATTATTGAATTTGTCTAAAATATTCTATTTAAAAACATCATTTAGAATTTTAGGTAGTGTTCTAAATAGATATAAACATTTCTAAATAGATTTAAATTAGTTGCTAATGGTTCCCTCAATAATTCAGTGTTAAAAATTTTCTCATCATATCTAAAATAGATAAAAAACTAGATAAAATTCTATATGAAACGAGTACTGATTGTGACGGCAGCCGTCACAGATGTTCCCCAAACGAACAAGAGGTACCTTAAAGCAGCAAAAATACTGTTTTTTTTTTCAGTTTTATAGAATGTGCAAATGATGTAAAAATATAGAATATATATGTATTATGTTCATGGCGTTTAAACATAACATCTTGGATAAATTTTGGGGCCATGATCTTGGATTTAGAGATTGCATGTTTTTGCATTTGACGGAAAAACTGTAAATATCTCTTTAGAACTTTTAAAATATTTTTGTAGTACTTATCAAGCTTATAATACCACGAAGTTTCAAGGTGCTCATCACTTGTCTTACTGATATATGACAATGTCCTATATAATGAACTTTTGCTATTTATTAAAAAAAAGCGGCCATTTAAAAAAATTGGAAGTCCTAATGGACACCTCTAATGTGGAGCATTACTTGCATCAAAATCTACCAGAATATTAATTTTTATCAAAATCCAAGCACTTTTAAATTTTGGCGGCCATCTTGGATTTTGAAATTTCACATTTTCGCGTTTTGCGGAAAAACCGTAAATATCGCTTCAAAATATTTTTGATATTTTTGTAGTACTCATCAAGTTCTATAATCCTACCGAGTTTCAAGGTCCTGACTACCTAGGTTACAGAGATATAGCAATGTCCTATATAATGAACTTTTGCTATTTATTAAAAAAAAGCGGCCATTTAAAAAATTTCGAAGTCCTTATGGACACTTCTGATGTGGAGCATTACTCACCACATCAAAATCTACCAGAATATTAATTTTTATCAAAATCCAAGCACTTTTAAATTTTGGCGGCCATCTTGGATTTGGAAATTTCACATTTTCGCATTTTGCGGAAAAACCGTAAATATCGCTTCAAAATTTTTTTTGATATTTTTGTAGTACTCATCAAGCTCTATAATCCTACCAAGTTTCAAGGTCCTGACCATCTAGGTTACCGAGATATAGCAATGTCCTATATAATGAACTTTCGCTGTTTACTCGGAAACGGTGGCCATTTTGAAAATTCCGAAAACGTTGTGCACACCTCTGATATGTGCCCTATCACCATGGAAAGTTTCATAAAGCTCAGTCTTCGCATCTCTTCGCCTATACCCGGACAAGCGTTTTTTAGAGTGCGGAAGAAGAAGAAGAAGAAGAAGAAGAAGAATAACAAGTATTAACTGTGATTGCAAGCAAGTCACAAAGTCCCCCAAACGACCCGTATTTGCCA
Source organism: Arcuatula senhousia (assembly GCA_963971305.1). Lineage (NCBI taxonomy): Eukaryota > Metazoa > Mollusca > Bivalvia > Mytilida > Mytilidae > Arcuatula > Arcuatula senhousia. The sequence continues at coordinate 57,835,513 of OZ020310.1, forward strand.
CTATTCTCTTCAGCATGTCAAAAAAAAACCTAAATATAAATTTTCATGTAAATCGGAGCACTTTGAAAATTTGGACCCGATTATCTCCCTTGAAAAATCACATTTTTATTTATATCTCGAAAACCGTAAATATCGCTTCAAATTTTTTTTTCATATTATGAAAGAGAATGTTTTACTCTATCAGCCTACAAAATTTCAGAACCCTGCGCACCTAGGTTACCGAGATATTGCAATGTCCAATATTTAGTCCATTTTCCTGTTTCCATGGAAACGGCGGCCATTTTGAAAAGTCTGATTGTCAACAAAGCTTCCTTTCTTTACTATCTATTATCCTGCCAAGTTTCATATTGATATGTGGAGTCGTTTTCTCTGGGATCTCCGGACAAGTTCACGACTAAGTGGAAGAATCGGAAGAAGAAGAAGAAGAAGAAGAAGAAGAATAATAATAATAATAAACGGTGCAAAAACAATAAGTCCCCAAACGTTGTTTGGGGGACTTAATAAGAATAATAAGAAACGGAGTAAAAACAATATGTTCCCACACTTTGTTTGGGGAACATAATAATGGTTTCCTAAAATTTAGCCTCATGGTAGAATTTATCTTATATCTAATCTTATTACAATTTTTCTTTTAATGTATCTTCTATATATATATCTTGATATGGGAAAATATTTATCTTGTTGGAACTATGAAATATCATCTAATCAAAATCCAAAACCCTTTAAATTATAATGATTAATTATATATAAGGAATCTTTGTATATAAACAAATCTTCACTATTGAAAATTTGATTTGTATATGAATTCAAAATCATCAAAAATGACTTGTAATTTGTGTGATATGTCTGACGTTTTTAAAAATGAATGAGACAGTTTTATACATTCTCTCCCAGCTGCATTACATGGACACCATCAGCATTCATTAATAGAGACCTACCACGGACTCATCCATTCTCCAAGAATGACATGGTTTTTTTCTTTATTCAAACGCAATGACTTATTTCTTCAACAAATGTCTAATGCGTGCAAAAGAGTCAATTCCGAGTTTAGCAGAGGGATATTGGAAGTGATTGGGCATGTTGTTGCTGACAGATGAGATACATGAAGATAAAAGTATATCAGTTAAAAAAAGAAAAGAGAGAAAAATTATTATAATAAAAACAATTAATATGATGTAGTAAGAATACATACTGTAACACTAAATAATTAAATTGAAATGAAAACTCTCTCTGATGATGCATCAAAAGTTTATAACAGATATACAAACTTATGTTGCATATAGAGTACAAAGTACTGAGAACCTTATCAGTCTAATCTTAATGAAAGGAACACTTTTACTTGTAATAAACAGAGAAGATAATTTAACTTTAGTCAATATTACAAATACCAAAACGCCTGTAGAAACGGTTAATTTGGATATGCTATATATCGATATTTCAAGGACTGGAGTAACCTCTCATCAGTAGCATTTAAACCAAAACATTGGAAGGTCAAATTCCAAAACAGTTGAAAACGAAAAGTACTCAGAACCAAAATGTTCGAACAAGGAAGCCAAATCCAGCACCGAGGATATCGACCATGTGCATTACAAGGAAAGAAACCTGGTGTTATCATTAATTTTGAATTTAACAATCGGAAATTTCAGCGACAATATCTTAGAAATTTTATGGTAATTCGTGTCATATTAGAGAACAAATTACTCTTTTTAATCTATTCTATCGTTCATTAAATTTACTTTTAATGGAGAGACAAGATAATTTAAACCCAATAAATATTTTAGAGGATAAAGTACTCAGCACCACATTTTAAATCTCAAGTAAAAAAACACGGTTTGATAACGAAATAGAGATTACACAAAATAACTATTAAAAGTCTTGCATATATCTTTGGGGTTGTTTTCTAGATCTCTGAGAACGTCGAAGCTGAATTGGTCTAGCCAGAGCTTGCACGGGTTCAGGGGCTTGAGCTGGTTCTTGTAGTTGGGGAGCTTGCATGGGTTCAGGGGCTTGTGCTTGTTGTGCTTCGGGAGGATTAGGGTGGTCAGGTGGATTTAAAATGTGTCTCATCAACTGCGCGATTAGATGACCATTATAAATAATTAATCCAATAAGTGCCAAAATGATCTCTAGATAATCTGTAATACAATATTTATTTGTCAGTTAAATTAAAACTTATTTGATTTTTAATTTTTTGCCATCTTACTGAATAAACTAAGTCTGCATCTTCCTGATTTTCAGTCTCCTTTTTTCTGTAGATGCAGATGAATAAAACAATCAAAATAACTGCAATTAAAATAAAAAAAAACAGTGACTTTAATTTAAGAATTTAAGTGTCCTTTTTTATGTTTTAAGATATTTTTAATATAACGACATAAAACATTTTCTCACATATATACTTATAGAGCTTTCATAAACATTATATTTTATTAAGTCATGGATAAATAAAGCTTATTCCTAAAAAGGCTCAAAAACAAAAATGAAAAAAAGCAGATCTAAGGAAACAACTTATTTTATTTTTTTTAACGTTTGACTGGTCATAGTCATATAAATTAATTTCTTCAAAACAACTATCATGATCATTAACTGGAACAGATTGCGTTGGGAGATTTACTACTCTTATTTCCATATCTTCACCCTGTCCACCCCTCTCCCTTTTTAAATGACACTTCTTATATAAAAGGCAAATAAACACCAGTGCTGAAAACAAAATAATTGGGAATAAAATCAATAATATTCAGACTGCTTTCCACTTTCTTTCACCAGTCATATTTCATTTAGTTCAATTGTGGTATATTTTGGTTTTAATTTTTGGTTAAAAATAATATGATTAAGGCCCTGCCTTTTTAGCGAGCATCGAAAATCTTAATACCTTTAAAAAATAAATCCATGTGCTCGACCGTCTAAGTGTAACGTAAAGAGGGAACTTTTAAAAAAGGAATTAGGTAGTAGCAAAGTCTAACCCCACCCAACCCAAATCATATGCACTTGAGAAAGTTGTTGTTAAAATATCTGGGATCAATAACTACTTATTGAAAATTCAATTATTTGTTCAAATAATAAATCCTGTAACATTCTGGGACGACATTTAGCGGGGACGAAATTATCCCTTTATGGATTACGTGACGTCATTTCCTGGTCAGAGTATTTCGCGCTTTTTTAGAAGACCAAAACAACATTCAGATTCTGTCAGGTTTTGTGAGATTTTCTGAGTATCAGTGTTTTATTTGAAGCATTGGTAACAGAAGGTACATTAAGAAACCTGGCGGAAAAAACGGTAAAGTAAAAATATCATGCTGGATTGAGAAAAGTAAGTGAAACCCAACAGGATGGGACTCTTCTTTCATTTTCAGGTAAGAACCTTTTATTTATTATGAGTATGATTTATTCAGTAAATTTATGTATTTCTTTATCTTACTTAGAATTTAACAAAGCTTAGTCAGTATCATGCATTTGGTATGACTAGTCAATGGGACGTTGCCAAAAGCTAGCTCGGTAATTTCCGGAAAATCGTTTTTCAGCGGAAAAGACCGAATGGTGTTTAAATAAAAATCTGTGTGTAAAAATAAACAAGTAGATGAATGAGGGTTTAATCACTGTTTTTTGAATTTCTATTTTTTTTTATTTTTGCATAACAGATATGATGTATTTTTTATAAGCCCAGAGGGTTGATTGCTTTACTTGCTCCGTGTCTATTATTTTTTTCACTCCGTAAAAGTAAACCTGTTCCGGTTTTATCGTCAGTATATTTCTGGCACATCTCAAAGCATGCACAATGCCGTAGGGCTCGCATCTGCGATGCTCGCTATTAATATAGATTAAAGTTAACAAATATACTTAAAAAATATAAAATAAGCAAGAAAAGTTATAACACTATGTTGATTTCTACCTGCTATTACTGCAAGTGATGTAATCCATATAGCTGTGGAAGATTCACCATGTTCATTCTGAAATTTATAAATAAATAATAATAAATGGGTTAGCTGACTTTAGTAAGAATTATTACTGCAAATCAAAAGTTCCATAATAAATCTAAAATTAATGACTTATGATGAGATTTCTTATAAGTAATTGAAACGCAAACATTCAAATAAAAAATTTATTTTGTTGCAATTTTTATTTATAGACTGGAAAATGATGGTTAGAAGTCAAACTCCTAGAGGATGGGTTACCCTGACAGTAGAGAAATGTTCATTTTCTTTTTAAGTATTGAATGTTGTAACCACCTAGAAAATAGAAATGACTTTAATAGCATTATCAATAAAAATGTGTGTACTTGTACATAAAATACTAAATGTGTCTTAATTTATATAGTACATAAAATACTAAATGTGTCTTAATTTATATATTACTAACTTTAAGGTCTTGTTTACAATTTCATATATTTAATTTAAAAAAAAAATGTATACCATGTTTGTGGATCCTGTGGGTTCAGCTAGTTTTGTTGTCATGGTGGAGTGTCCATCTGCAGATGTGTAGAAAAAAAATTAACATACATTTTCTTTTATCATTTATTCTAGCATTAACAATGGTTAGTCAAAATTTATGCATAAAATATGACTTGTCTTTTTCATATTGATCTTTAAATATATAGGTAAGGTGCAGCAGGAACATTGTTTTGCAAATAACACAAGAGTTATGATTTATGATATTGGTCTCCATTGCATACCTTGTCTTTCATTCATGTATCAATAGTTTTACCCACCTTATGGTTTAATGTGGTATAAGTCTCAGAGGGGGCTACATTTGAAGTATAATCCATAGTAGGGACTACCCCTGAATCAGACACCATAGTTGAACCAGACACCACATTTGAACTAGACATCATAGTCGAACCAGACACCATAGTACTAGTAGGGTATATCTCAGGGACAGTTGATGAGTGCTGAAAACAATAAGAACTATTATTATATCAATGCATACACATACCATCTTGCAGTAGCTAAAGACTACAAATAATACTATATAGATTCACTACCAATTCATAAATAAGCACCATCTCTTGATAGAAAACAATGAACACAAACCCGTGCGGGTTCCGGGTGGCGAATAGGCCCGCAGCAGCGCTAAGCTTGTCGGTTAAAGTCCACTAAAGAGCGCTCAGAAACCTGACATCGGGTCAGGCCGCTTTGCCCACAAAGCGACTGGGATGTGTGCCCCAGGTGGTTGAATGGGGCAGCCCTGACATCGAGAGATGCGGGGTCGTCAGGCGATAATGCGGAAAACCTGACCGCAAACCAGTGGTGCACCGTGTTGGGAAAATTGTCACGTTCCTCGCACGTTAAAGAACCCTGCTGCAGGTCTCGGTAAGAGTAGGACCCGTAGGATCCCCATGCAGGAGGTTAAATTTCCCGTCCCTACCCATCACTCCTTTTTCCAGTGGCAGTCAAAACTATCCTACCCGATTGGCCTTGTGTCCCCATTTCCTCCACTTCATCATCATTTCATGTTCATTGTATCACCATTTTCATGTTCATCTCGCGGATATAGCCGAAATCGTGCTGCTTGGGAGTAAAGCAATAACTAACTAACTAACTAACTAACTAACAATGAACACAAGATGATAAGGACAAACAAAGCTTTGTCAAAGATTCCTGGCTTTATAGGACAGCAGTCTTTGAAATCAGTCAAAAGCCTGACTGCTCTGGGCAGTAAAATAGCTTTCGGACCAGTAACATTTCTTTAAAATATTGAGTTACAAGCCAATTATATGTAAAGAAATATTATAAAAATAATAATTTTGGGGCTTGTGCTTCAAAAAGTTAACTGTGAAGACTGGGACAGGCATCTATAAGATGAGATGTGGCGGGGTTAAACTAGTCATTTGGATCCAACCTCCCCCTATTGATAATCTTACACAAAGCACAAATATAACACACCATAAAAGTCAAATCGACAAAAGTTCAATTCAACAAGAGGGAACCTGAGACAAAATCATATGAAAATAATAGGACGTAGAGGAACTCTCTTGAGAACACTTGAAGTTACATACAACTAGCTACGAATCTGTTTTTGATTGAAGTAAAAAAAAACAAAACCCATCAAATATTACATGTACAATGATACATACCAATTCACAAAGCTTCCCCTTTACAAATATTTTTGTGGTGGGAGGAGCTGTAACAAAGTCACAAGTGTTTGGCGAGCCGCTGTCAATAAATAAGTTTAGTAATGATGATGACCATATCCTAAGGTGCGATTCTTCTGTCAGTCGATCTAAAAAGACCGTGGCCACACTACTTGGCCCTGTAAAGTCATATATGGCAGGACCTTGGTACCTGCATCTCATTTCTTCAATTGCGAATGTGTGTGGGTTAATAACCAATGTTTGACATGTGGTTGCATCCAGAATTATACGGGATGAAACTACTCCCATAAGGGAAAAGCACAGCAAATACATGAGCATCTTGACTAATTTCTCTGATTTCCCGCCTCTGTTTACATAACAAAACATTACATCCGGTTTTTGAAAAAAAATGTATAAACAAACGCTTCATATTTTTTTTCAACATATTTTGATATGTATATTTTTCTTTTTCCCCCATTGATAAAAAATAAAATTGTTAATTTTTTTTTTATTTACGACAAGTGGTCAGACAAGGTTTTTCTCTGTTGTTTTGACGTAAGTTCCTCCATCTCCCTGGAGCACTCAATCAGAACCACGTTATCGGTTATTTCTCAGTCCGTTGTTTGGGAAAACTATGTCGTTTGGATATATTGCTAAAATATTTGAGGAAAGATCAAAAGAAAATTTTGAAACGATTAAAAAAACGTACCAAAGATTGATTGAAAACGAATATTTTCACATTATTTTAGACACAGGTGATAGACAAATATCTGAAATTTGTGATTCAATTAAAAAGTCGCCTTCTTCCATATCCACAGAAGCTAGAGAAATAATCAATTTCATTAACAGATTTTTTTCTTTGTTGAGACGAGATGTTTCAAAAATTGAACTTATTGGCTTAAAACAGTCTTGGATTTATATCACAGAACAATACATTCTACCTAGTGTTGACAAGTTAGCCCTTCTCTGTATAGCACGCAATGCTGAAGATTCAAGAAAACTTTTAAAGTATTCCATACTAATAGAAAAAGAAGCTTTTAAATTGAGAACTGAGTTGAATCAGATGAATTTAAATTTTCGTGTTACCGTGTCAATTGTACTATCTATAGACCAATTCACTGATAATATAGAAAAAATGGAAGAATAATGACAGTTTCCATTAAAGCTTTTGATGTGTAGGTGGAGTTTCAGTAGGCGGGATGAAATGTCCATCCTCTTCTCATGAAATCTACCATTTATAAGCAGTTGATAAAAAATAATTATTCCACTTAACAACTTATTATTACAAGAAAAATAAGTCCCGTGCGGGGCCCGGGAGGCGAATAGGCCCGCAGCAGCGCTAAGCTTGTCGGTAAAAGTCCACTAAAGAGCGCTCAGAAACCTGACATCGGGGTCAGGCCGCTTTGCCCACAAAGCGACTGGGATGTGTGCCCCAGGTGGTTGAATGGGGCAGCCCTGACATCGAGAGATGCGGGGTCGTCAGGCGATAATTCGGAAAACCTGACCGCAAACCATAGTGGTGCACCGTGTTGGGAAAAATGTGACGTTCCTCGCACGTTAAAGAACCCTGCTGCAGGTCTCGGTAAAAGTAGGACCCGTAGGATCCCATCACTCCTTTTTCCAGCGGCAGTCAAAACTCTCCTACCCGATTGGCCTTGTGTCCCCATTTCCTCCACTTCATCATCATTTCATGTTCATTGTATCACCCTTTTCATGTTCATCTCCCGGATATAGCCGAAATCGCGCTGCTTGGGAGTAAAGCAATAACTAACTAACTAACAAGAAAAATAACTGCTTTTTATTAACGGTGTTTCTTTCTTTAAATTAAAAAAAAATGAGTCAAGTAACCTTTTATGAATATTTATCCAAAAAAGGTGAAAAAAAATTACGCTACAATTTTGGAAAACAAAAAGCATTAAGTTTCGCCAGGCGTGAATGTGGAGGTTATTTTGTGGACATCTTCGATAATGCGGAAGCAAGGTCAATATCATTAAAATTGGAGGACTTTGGCACTGTTTGCAGCGTACAGCAAAGCCTTCACAGTTTAAAGGCTAACTTTTTTTAGGTATGTCTTTTTTGCATGATTGAAATTCTTTTTTTCTTCCATGAAATATGTAGAAAACCAAAGTTCTTTAAGGTTCATCTGGTTAACTTTTTTACTGTTAGCATTTTTAATTTGATTTTCATCCTCATTTTCAACAATTTAATATGTATACTTTGATGCAAATCTACCCCACTTGTATTTTTTTCCATATGCTTCATTCTTTGTAGTTGTCTTTAGTGTATAGTTTCATTTATTTAATATTTTATGTTTACAGCCCCCAGCTGAGCTGACTGAGAATGTCAATATACTGCCTCCAGGTACGAGGGTGCTTTCATATGCCCACGTACGAGTTACTGGGAGCAATTACGAGCGACCGGTGACCAATTACCAGCGACCGGCGACCCCAACTGCAGTAAGGACCCTACTACAACCACTAAAAATCACCCAAACAACTTCGAATGCCAGCTTCAAAAGAAAACATGAAGAAGAAACCACCAAAAATGCTAAGTATTTATGTTCCCCAAACGAAGTGTGGGAACATATTGTTTTTACTCCGTTTTTTCTTCTTCTTCTTCCGCACTCTGCCAAACGCTTGTCCGGGTATAAGAGATGTGAAGACTGAGCTTTATGAAACTTTCCACAGTGATAGGGCACATATCAGAGGTGTGCACAACGTTTTCGAAATTTTCAAAATGGCCACCGTTTCCGAGTAAACAGCAAAAGTTCATTATACAGGACATTGCTATATCTCGGTAACCTAGGTGGTCAGGACCTTGAAACTTGGTAGGATTATAGAGCTTGATGAGTACTATAAAAATATCCATAAAAAATTTGAAGCGATATTTACGGTTTTTCCGCAAAATGCGAAAATGTGAAATTTCAAAATCCAAGATGGCCGCCAAAATTTAAAAGTGCTTGGATTTTGATAAAAATTAATATTCTGGTAGAATTTGATGTTGCAAGTAATGCTCCACATCGGAGGTGTCCACAAGGACTGCGAAATTTTTTAAATGGCTGCTTTCTTTTAATAAATAGCAAAAGTTCATTATATAGGACATTGTCATATCTCAGTAACCCAAATGATGAGCACCTTGAAACTTTGTGGTATTATAGAGCTTGATAAGTACTACAAAAATATTTAAAAAGTTCTAAAGAGATATTTACAGTTTTTCCTTAAAATGCAAAAACGTGAAATTTCTAAATTCAAGATGGCATGTTTAAACACATCATTGACAATGCCATGAACCTTATACATATATATTCTATATTTTTACATCATTTGCACATTCTATAAAACTGTAAAAGGCAGTATTTTTGCTGCTTTGGTACATCTTGTTCGTTTGGGGAACATCTGTGACGGCTGCCGTCACAATCAGTACTCGTTTAAATTTGAAGCGAGTAGAATAGCACCAGAAGCTTCAAGTTCTAACCAACAGTTAATACCAACATATGAATCAATTTCTCCAGGACCATCAGATAGTCTTCAACAAGTTGACTTTAACTTTTTGCTAGACAACTATTAAAAGGAAATCCACAAGAGACTTTTTCCAAAATAATCTTGAAAGTAAATTTTATATATTTATATTAATCTTTAGTTAGTACTTTTTGAGAACATTCTTAAAGTTAATAATATTTAATACAGTAAGGTCCGAAACACCATAAATAATACTCAGAATTTGAATAAAATTTCAAACATCAAAGTTAGTAGTACATTCTAAATATACAGTATACTAGCTCGTGCAGCTATAATGAAAAAGAAGAGATAACATACTGATTACAGATGTAATACTGTTATGTGACATATTGAACAATTATATGGAATCCTATCCTAGATAGTGAAACAAGACCTCCAATAATGAAAATAAATTGAATATTTAATTGAACAAAACAGAAAATGAGGAAAAAAGTTTTAGGCTGAACGGTGCAAAGATGGGATTTTGTGATTTTTTGATAATACAAACCGAAACTCAAGACAGCGAGGTACCAGAAAACCTGCTGGTAGGGATAATGGTGGGAGGTCTGAAGCCGGACATAGCTGCAATAGTCATGCTACAATGCCCCAAATCCATGGAAATGTTAAGAGAAGCTGCCGTAGTCGCTGAAAGAACTGTCCATTTGACGCAAGAAAAACCAATAACGCAACTACATGAAAAGATGGACAACTTGTCATCAATGGAAAGCAGGATTATGGCAGCACTTTCTAAACAAATGACGATGGCTATGCAAGAAGCAAAGGTGTACCAAAGGGGTAATCAGTATCATAAAACCGTAAAGACAAGGACAAAACCGGCAGACAAAAAAATCATCACAACAAAACAAACCACATAACAACATAAAACACACACACATAACAACAAAGCCGCATTCAGCAACGCGAACTCAAATCGAACGAGAGTGAACTCAGGTGCTCCGGAAGAGTAAGCAGTTCCTGCTTGCAATAGCACACCCGTCACGTTGCCAAAGATCGATTGATTAAGTGTTGGTCCAATCAAAACTTTATGTCAAACCAACATCTGTGCTCATCTGAGAGATAGAAATCCCGTATTTGTATACAAGCGTAAAATTTCTTGAATGATGACAACAACCTGGGAGCAACATTCCCTGTGTTAACAATTTGCTTGTCAGCCGTGTAGCTCTATCAAGGAAGTCGTTGTACTCCCCACATGCTCTGGAATAACGAATCAATTGTGATACGTAAACTCCATATGCTGGAGCGGACGGAATGTTGCTACACAGAAAGGGAAAGTTAACTATTGGAAAGTTGAAGTCATCACGTTTGTCATAGAGCCTTGTACAAAGCATTCCTTGTGTGTCAATTTCGAGAAATAGATCCAAATATGAAGCGGACCTCCTAGAATCTGTAGTGTCCTTTATCTCAAGTTCCTTCGGATATATGAGATGTAAATAGTCACCAAATCGAGGATTGTTTAGTGAAAGGACATCATCAATATAACGAAATGTGAGATTGAAGGATAAAGCAAGTTTGCGGTCCTTTTTGTCTAGAAGTGATTGTAAGAAGTGTGCTTCATATGAATGAAGAAACAAATCGGCAAGCAATGGTGCACAATTTGTGCCCATTGGGATACCTATTGTTTGCTGAAAATCACGTCCACCAAACTGTACAAATATGTTGTCGATTAGAAAAGTGAGCATTTCTATTATTTGATCTTCTGTAAATTTGTTTTTCTTGCTAGACTCCTGGCAAAGTAAGTCTTTTTATAACCGACTACCAAATACTTGTACCTGCGTTTTCCGTTCTTTTTGATAAAACTACATTTAATCAGCTGTACCAAACGAGATTTTAATTGTGAATGTGGAATTGAAGTTAATAATGTAGAGAAATCAAACGTTTTAATGCTATTGCATGATGAAAATGACTTAGAATGGATATTTTCCATCAGTTCTTTAGAATTTTTGAGAATCCACATTTGATTGACGCCATTTCTAGAGTAACAACAATCGAAATACTTTTGAAGGCTTGATTTTATTGCCGTCAATATTGATGTTAACAAAACTGAAAGCGGCTTAGTTGTATATTTAAATGACCCAGCAATAAATCGTTGCTTGGATGGAGTTTTATTTAACTTTGGAATCCAATACAAGGATGGAACGTCATCGTTTTTTTTGTCAACAGAAATGCCAAATGAAGAAATGACAGAATTATGATTGTTGATTGTTTCCTCCTTTGACAGTGTTGTTGCTGTATATTTGGTGCTTTTGTTGGTACGTTAGGTGCTTTATCAGCAGGTACGACAACATATTTGTCATGTAAGGTGGACAATGTCTTCGCAACTCCAGGGTTGTTGAAAATAGATGTTGCTTTGGTGCTCATCGAGCCTTTCAAAGAGTTAATCCTTTTCAAAACCAACGACCTCACAGACTTAACCCACTCAGAAAGAACGTCGCTTTCTTTTTCATGTTCTTTTTTGGCCCATTTTCTGGCATAGTCTTCAACTGCACATGCAGTTAGACGCATCAGCGAACCAGAACTACCACCAACAGCAAAATTACCGACAACGAGGACCACAACAAGATTACCGACAACAAGGACCCCAAAGACAGACTTATGAACAAAGAAGACGAACTGCATGTGATTATTGTGGTAAGTAAGTCATGTCCAGCGAAAAATGTCAGATGTAGAAATTGTAATATTTTAGACCACTTTGAAAGAGTTTGTTGGCGAGCCAAACGTCAAGATATATCGCGAGAAAATAATTCAAGATCGGGATTTGGGTTTGTCCGAGGTTTTCCGAAGGATGGGCACAATGGAGAAAAGGGAAATGTGGCATAGTAAATTTATCAACATCTTTACACAAAAAATTATCATGAAGTAAATTTTGGGTTATTTTGGTTAAAACATAATTTATTAATATTTATATATAAGGAACTTCTTTTCTAAAACAAATTGTTAATTTGGTTTTTAAGATAAAATCAATTATTGCTGACCTTTAAACCGTACATGTTTTTAGTATACATGTACATGATAAATTACCTAACTTCTATTTACATTAATGTCCTGGTCAAATGGTCATATAAGTTGTCTTATGCAATTTCTATTTACCTCTTGACCTTTTAAACTCTACAAGCTAGTTTATCAAGATTGTCAATACACATTTACGGGGACTTGGTTTGGACTGCCAACTAGTTCATACACATTCTGTTTGGATCTCCAACTCTACATATTAATTTTGTTATTTTGCTTTGTTTTATATTTGGACATTATATCTTGTAATTTGGATCGACCAGTTCCGCATTAAAACATTTTGAGACTTTTAGTTGTTTTGATACGAGTTGACCAATCCGTACAATCAGCTAGTTCCCACACATAAGCCATTGGGCAGATTATCAGACACTGCGTAGTTTCCCGTCACGGAGAAAAGTCCCCTGTCTGCATAAATCGTGGAGAAGCAGATCTCGTGGCCGATTAATTTGTGATAAATTGGAGGAGAAGCAAACCGATCGAGGAACCTCTTGCAAAAGTGAAGAAGACGAAAGCAGTGAGGAGCTCATCGGAAGTAGGTTTGGGCGCCTACAGTCACGACAGAGACAATGCAAACACTACAGAGTACGGACATTCGTCATCAGTCGGTGAGCTTTTGGAAAAGACCATGGCGACCATACCGAGGCGAAATTCCAATGGAAAATGGTTTTTCGTATCGAAACCGGGATCAAAACATCGTCACAGAGAAACGGAAAAAGAAGTCAACTGCACAGAAGCGGCGAGATGACAGACGGATTTCCGAATTCATTGTACGGAAGAGGATTCTTTCGGAATTTCCGTTTCTTTCAATGGACGAGGAGGAATTTAAAAAAAGTGATACCGAAGTACAGCAACAATAAGTTAATTATTGCGACCTTAAAGAAAGAAAACCACATTCTGAAGAAACAAATTGAAACAAGTGTTACTTTACAGCAAACCATTTTAGATTGTCAGAATACAATCGAAGAACTGCAGAACCATCTTCAAATTCTTATTAGGAACAACAAACTTACAACAAGATTTGCAAAAGAGTGATATGACCATTACTGATTTAAAGTGCGAAATTCAGAAACTTAAACGTAAAGATTATCATTCCGGATATATCCAACGAAGTAGAAAAAACTTTAAACACAAGACTTCAAATTTTCAAAGACAATACATGTATTTTTAATCTATTAATATTTTACTATTTTAATGCATCATGTTTTCTGGTTTTAATACATATCCTTTGATTTTTAAACTTTGGGTACAAAGTTTTGAGGGGGAGGGGGATAATTATCATGAAGTAAATTTTGGGTTATTTTGGTTAAAACATAATTTATTAATTTCAATATATAAGGAAGCTTCTTTTCTAAAACAAATTGTTAATTTGGTTTTTAAGATAAAATCAATTATTGCTGACCTTTCAACCGTACATGTTCTTAGTATACATGTACATGATAAATTACCTAACTTCTATTTACATTAATGTCCTGGTCAAATGGTCATATATGTTCTCTTATGCAATTTCTATTTACCTCTTGACCTTTTAAACTCTACAAGCTAGTTTATAAAGATTGTCAATACACATTTATAAGTTATAAGTTTATTTTGTACCTCTCGCCAAATGAGTTATACCCAAGGCTTAAAGTACTGATAAAGTTCTGAAATGTATAGACATTAGAAAATTGTATTTAAGATATAGGTAGTTCAAAGACGCTGTTTTATATTGTAAAAAAATTAGATTTAGTAACCATTCCACCATGTCACATAGCATATAAACGATTAATTTTAGCATATTCCTTGTGCGTATCAAGGTAAAAGCCAAATCTTACGCGTTTACGAGATCTGTTAGCAGCAAAATGTAGCTCTTTTGACATCTTTTTGATTAGGCGAGTATTAGAGAGATTTAACATTAGAACTAGAGAGATGTATCTTCCTCGACAGAGGAATTAAACATGAATCAAATTGTGTATATATGTAACCCCGGGGCTTTGTTTATCATTTGATCACAAACATTTTGCTTTGGGTCAAAACTTTTTAAATACGTCATGTTATTTAATTCCTGAACTTTCCTTTAGAACATGGAAGCAAAATTTAAGGAATTATATGGTATAAATAATACCAATTTGAAAAAAATATATATATATCATTTAAATATGACAATTTTTAAATATGACTCTACGGCCAGAAAATAAGATTTAACAGTCGAATGACGAGGTGTATTGACCGGAAACAAGGGGCTCAATATAGCTTTTAATCAAATTTCAAATGTGACATACTCGTACCACATTTAAATTTGAAAGTAAAAATAAAGATTATCATTGAATTAACCCCAAAAAGAATGATATACCAATATGAAAAATAACTTGTTGGTCAAAAGTTCTTCCGAGCTGATGTTAATTCCTTGACTGATTTGTATTCACAGATGTTAAATAATTTACAGGTTAAACAAATAAATCTGTGAGCTAATGCTCACTAGCGATGCCCTCGCTCCCCAAACTATGCCTTGCATAAATACCCAAGTTTTCGGTAAACTGAAGTAGATGACCTAGGAGTATAAAACCAGCTAGCTACAATAATGTAGCTCCTTTGAGATATTTAATATGGGTGCTCAATTAAAGATGGCAAAGGAGCTACATAATTGTAGCTTAAAACCAGTATACACCTTATGATACTTAAGGATAAAGCTGTATACAAAATATCAGACTTACACCTCTTGTAGTTGCTTATTAAACTGTGACGGAAATTTTGCATGTATGGACATTAAGTGTTACGCAGGAAGTAAATGACCTAGGAGCATGGAATCGGTCTACACCATATGGTACTATGGGACAAAGCTGTATACAAAATATCAGACCTCTATCTCATGTAGTTACTTAGAAAACCGCGATGGAAATTATGTTACGGACGAACGAACGGACGGACAAGGGTAAAACAGTATACCCCCTTCTTCGAAGCGGGGGTATAATAACTTAATGACCAGAACATTAGATTTTAAGGTCGGAATTTAAGATGTTACAGCACGTTAATAAGACCTAAAAACAGAGACGTATGTTCCTCGACTGAGAATTAAAAGTAAATAAATTTGTTTTCCTATTTGTTTATCATTCAAGTTCGGTAGTTTTGTTATTACCTTTATTTATCTTAAACACCCACGTTTTGCTTAGGATCATGCACCATTTAAATACGTCATAGTACCAAATTTTGAACTTAACTTTCCAAAATGGTATCCCCTATTTAAAAAAATCAGTTTTCTCGTCAGTCGGTGTTCCTTTGGACGCCCAAGGTAAAAATTTGGGCATGCGCAGCTTAATTGTTCAAATATTTTAACGTTTTATTGTAGTTGGTTTTTTTCGTTTCAAATATGAGTTTACAATTATTGTTTTTAAAAATAACTTAACTTTATACAGTCAGGGGCATCATCAAAACCAATTATATTTTAGGCATATTTTAAGTTTTTAAATATCTCCATTGTAAAAATTGCTTATTTTTATTTGTACATATTGAATTGAACTTTTGGAAAGAGAGAAACCTTAATAAGAATACTAATAATTTTGTTTAAAATTCCACACTTTCCTTCTGGAAAGAGAGAAACCTTAATAAGAATAATAAGAACTGAGCAAAAACAACATGTTTCCAAACTTCGTTTGGGAGACATAAGTATTACTTTCATTCAATGCAAACATGACCCTGTCGGTAACAAAAGTGACACCACGTTAGATTTGTTAAAAGTAATTAGAAGACAATATCAAAATACGTTTGGAGTAAAAACAATCCTACTCTGATCTACTCTATACAGGAATTGTAAGTAATATTATTGAATATTTTTATCTGAGTTACACATCCCACTCGCTATGTGGGGAAAGCCGCATGACGCGATGTTATGTTTCTGCGCGTTCTTGAATGGACTTTTATTTACAAGCTAGTTTCCGGTTATTACATCTCAACATTCGAATGTTTTATCTTATTCTTGGGTCGTAGAGTCATATTGTCATACTAAAATGATATTATAAATATTTGGATTTTAATCATTTATAATTTCTTATATATTGTTTTGAAAAGTTCAAGATTTTAATAATATGACGTATTTTGAATAATAGAGCATTACATGCTTTTGACCTCAAGCAAATTGTTTGCGCGCAAGATAAAATGATAGATTAATAAAGCCCCGGGTAAGATATCAACACAATTTGATTCATTTTCAAATTCTCTGTCGAGGAAGATACGTCTCTGTTAACCAATCCCGTAAAGCGTGGGATCATACCTTGATGCGCACAATAAATATCTATTGAGTAAATCGTTTATCTGGTAAATAAATCCGATTTATTAACAAAACAATTATAACAATTATTTTAAATCCGATTGATTTACAAAATACACCAGTGTCTTGGAAGTACCTATATCCTAAATACAATATCCGGATTTGACACGCTGAATTGACGGTTGGCAACGCAACGGGTGTGCTATAGCAAGCAGGAACTGCTTGCTCTTCAGGAGCACCTGAGTTCATTCTTGTTTCGACTAGAATTCGCGTTGTTGATTGATATTCAGCTATTTAGTGTTACATGTATGTTTTACATGTTGTCTGTTTTTGTCCCGTACTTGTTGGTGTGAACTGGTTTTGTCTCTTTCTACATTCGGATATCCCATTGGTACCTCTGCTTCTTTCTACCGTCTATACATTTTATAACTTCCAAAGCATAGGTCGAACCTAGTACAAGATTCAAAGAAGTGTAATAAATTTCATGCCGGAAACGGGAGGTGTTTTGAAGACAAAGGGGAGAGAGACGTCGATCATGGTGTTTGTCTCCCCTTTCCCTCCAATACGGAATTGAGCACTTCGTCATTATTACATTCAGCTTGATTTTGATCTTTTCAAACTGTATGTATTGTTTGGTCATCTACATTGTATATTTATGTATAAATATTCTGGGGAACTAAATGATGGAGAGTCAAACGTCTTTTGAGGCTGGACCTGGTAAATAAAATTAATATTATGTTTGATTTTTATTCTTTCAATCCCAAAAAGTAATTAAAAGTAATTGTTGAAAGAAATTAGGACAAATTTCTAAATATAAAAGTGAAGCCAAAAATTAGATTTTAAAATTAAATATAAGTTTTTCCTATAAAATTCTTATGAAATTCTCACTTTTAATAAAATCATTGAAAATTGTACCAAAAAATATCCCTCCGGTAGGAAATAAATTTGTTCCAAAAAATTTAATAAAATGTAGAGTAATGCATTATATTATTTTAATACATAACAACAATAATAAGTACACTGTATATACATTTATGTAGATGTTCAACCAAGGAGTCTATATTCATTAACTTCAATCACAGTTAAGAGCTGGTTTTGCCATTGTTTGAACACCGTCAACTAAGTGTGAATATATGTAATTTAATTTTCCATGTATGCATTTGTGGACTGAAGTATGTAACAATGTGTTAGTTAGTTAGTTATTGCTTTACTCCCAAGCAGCGCGATTTCGGCTATATCCGGGAGATGAACATGAAAGTGGTGATACAATGAACATGAAATGATGATGAAGTGGAGGAAATGGGGGACACAAGGCCAATCGGGTAGGAGAGTTTTGACTGCCACTAGAAAAAGAAGTGATGGGTAGGGACGGGAAATTTTGCCTCCTGCATGGGGATCCTACGGGTCCTACTCTTACCGAGACCTGCAGCAGGGTTCTTTAACGTGCAAGGAACGTGACATTTTTCCCAACACGGTGCACCACTATGGTTTGCGGTCAGGTTTTCCGCGTTATCGCCTGACGACCCCGCATCTCTCGATGTCAGGGCAGCCCTATCAACCACTTGGGGCACACATCCCAGTCGCTTTGTGGGCAAAGCGGCCTGACCCCGATGTCAGGTTTCTGAGCGCTCTTTAGTGGACTTTTACCGACAAGCTTAGCGCTGCTGTGGGCCTATTCGCCTCCCGGGCCCCGCACGGGACTGTAACAATGTGTAAATAGTTGGTTATCTTCATTTAATTTAGTTATAAAGCTGTTTGTGTATAAGTTCGGTAATTTCGTTATCATCTTTATTTAACATTTCTTGCATTAATCGATAGTTATCGTTGTGTATGCATTGTCTTATTCTACAATTATTCCATGTTCATAAGTTCATTGTTGTGTAGACCCTTCAATATTAGAACTACGATGGATATTAGCATAATTTATTAAACGAATTATATACAGTAGTTTCTATTAAGTAAATGTCGCGAGAGCCAAAAGCCCTTAGCCTTTTCTTGCAACAACAAAGAATAATTATTAAAATTATACAAATAATTATACAAATACAACTGATAAAAAGAACTTAATGCCAAACCTTAAATTGTATGTTCATAGGTTGTATTTCTGTGTGTACTTCAGTTGATTCGTCAATTAACCTATCTATCGGTTTCCCTTCAAAAGTTTTTAACTTTAATGGAATATCTATTTTCTTAAATTCATCTAAAGCTGAGTCAAGGGGTTTCCATAAATATTCAGTTATTACCTTAAAACGTGACACAAAATTTGCCAAAGAAACAAAAACGTTTAGTTTACTCTCCATACTATAGTACGGGGGTAAGGTAATATGTCCTAAATATGCAGAACAAAGATGTCAAAGGAGCTACATTATTGTAGCTAGTCATAGGTAAGTTAACAATACCTATCGGCGGATTAACTACGATATTATTTTCATCATAGTTTGATTTACTGTCCCCGTTATCACATACTCTATTGAAGCTTAGTAAAACATTTGTACTTATCTCTTAATCTCTGGGAGGGAGTGCACTTTACACGCAGCAAGCAAACTGGTGACTGCTTCGTTAGGGTATGAACGAAAATTTCTTGCAAAAATCCATTAAAAAATATTCATATGCTTTGCCAACTTTATAGTCTTGCAAGACAGATTTGACTGACGATGGGTTTCTTTCGGTTAAAAATACAATGAATAGGTGGCCATAGCGCAATACCATTCTTTTCATCTAGCCAGTTATCATGAAGCTGCAGTGGGTCTGGGATGGTACAATTTTCTAAATTAAGCAGTTTCTGATAATCAACTTGGTTTTGTCTAAGAATCTCGGAAAATGATGGAACTATTGGCATTTTCATAATTTTGGCAGAATAACAAAGGGCTGCTAACTCGTTTATATTACCATCTTTTGTTAATCCACGTTTGGTCAAGAACTCCCGGAGAGCGTCAACTTTCCACATCAAAAATTCATCTAAAGAAATGTCGTGAAGTCCAGCATCCATGGTACAAAGGTGAAATACAAACTCGATCAACGAAAATTACTAAAGTCAATGCACAAAATATAAAGGAGTATCAAAAATTATAAAAAAAATCTCACAGCATGAAAGCAGCTCCATCATCATTTCATGTTCATTGTATCACCACTTTCATGTTCATCTCCCGGATATAGCCGAAATCGCGCTGCTTGGGAGTAAAGCAATAACTGACCGACTGACTGGCAAGTTGAGGGAAAAGGGGAATTACTATAGTGTTTTTCCATGCAGCCGTTCGCACTTCGCAGCTTATCTTTTAGCGCCTTTATTTCAGCAACTGAGCAAATGTGAAAAACATTGTTGTTCATAGCACCATACACGTCCTTGTCGAAAAGATTGACTACACTTGAACTAGAACTTGAATCGCTAAACCTGCAATACGAAAAATAAATATTGGACAAAAAAGCTCAATCAAAGTCAAATCTAGCTACAATAATGTAGCTACTTCGACATCGTTAATTGGGCGCCTATTCAAAGATGTCAAAGGAGCTACATTATTGTAGCTAAGTCAAATCAGACGTCTGTTAATACGTCAAACGCAGCCCTTGGTCCAAATCTCGTTCCGTGGGAGAACCACTTGACCAGACAGAAGGTGCCACAGCAACATATCAGGCTGTAAAATGTACATGTGGTGCACTACTGAGCGGTCCACAAAGGGGTCTTTTACGTGCATGAAGCGTGGCACTCTCCACACACGTTGGCCCACTATGGTCGGCGGTCAGGGTTTCCGTATTATTGACCTGACAACCCCCGCGGACGAAGGCTACCCTATTCAGCCACCTAGGGTACACACTTGGTCGCTCTGTGGGCTGAGCACTGACCCGACGTCAGAATCCCAAGACCCTTAGTCGCCTCTTACGACAAGCTAGGCTCTGCTGCGGGCCTATTCGCCAACCGGGCCCCGAACGGGACGTTTTCCATTGAATATGGGTTACTAATGTTAGATATCTTTTATTGAAAATCATAAATACAAAAATGAAAATATATGTATGTATACATGTACATGTAACTGAAAAGGCAACTCATGAATTTACTCTCACATTAGCATTTTTAGTTTGTGCTTTGTTTATGTTGGTTGTTCTTTGTGTGAATGAACAGGCAATGAATCAGTGACTGCTTCAATGTTTGCCACAGGCAGACTTTATTAAAGAAGATACAGAATCAAGGCCCTCGAAACGGGGGTACGTTGGGTGCAACCACACCCCCTTTTTGCAAAAAGTATAATGAAAAATGCTCTAAAAATGCACCAAAATTTTATTAAATTTTGTCAAGCTCAAAGGGATGGTCCTAAGTATGACAGGGTTTAAAGAAATATAAGTTTTCCTTGTTTTTAAATTCAATGCAAATTATTTAATACTCACCTTTAAGTATTGCACGAAGACCACATGTAATGATACTTGTGGTGTGCGAAAGGTATAAAGGAACTCCACATTCATCACAAGCTCTCAACCAGTCAGCCAGTACTCCCAACTCGACGACACGTCTCCCCGTTTTCCATTCTGAGTCTGTTTTAGATTTCGGGTTGGAAGATATAATGTCTTCTGCAATGTCGGAGATATTTGGCCTCAAACGGGAACTTACGTCAGTATATGAATGATCAACATCAACTGTAAATCTCGACCAGCGATTGTATAAAGAATATAAAATATTATGCAACCTTTCCTTTTGTTTTTTGCTTTTAAAACCCACCCCAACTTTTTTGTTTACACGTCCCATGGAAATTACCGGAAGTTGGAATATCATGTCGTAAATTATTATTTTGCAGACGAACGATCAAATATCTTTTTTAAAACTTTGTTGTTTTTTTTTTCATTTTACAATAATTTTTCCAATTTGAACGTTTTACGCATTTAAAAATTAATACTTTACCAAAATTCTTTTTTTTTCCATTTTTTTACAACAAATAACGATTGACGGATGCGCGGAAAGTTCAAAAATAGTGACCAGTGACCATCCTTAATATCTTTAAGTTGTTGATAAGCTATATGTGCAAAATCTTTTAAAAGTCCACCTGGCTTATCTCTTTACAATTTCTTATGTCTTGAATACATCTTCCTCTACTTGATGAAAAAAAATTAATGGTTGAACATCTATAAAAAAATAATAATTAAAATGCGATTTGTTCAGAGAACAAATGAGAGGTCTTTCCCGTAAACATGATCTTTGACCTTTGGCTTTTGTCTTTAAGTCAAGCTCTTTTATAACGGATAATAAAAATATATATTTACTATATTATCTGTAACTGTTTAAATCTTATACATATAAATAACGCATTGGATGATTTTTTCGGTCGCCATTTTGAAACCACTCACCCGAATCATATCCAGGCATTATTAGACATCTGTGACTTGCTTAATATTGATATTCGTCACTCATTATAAGTTATACATGTACAATAAATAGTATAATTTTACTTACAGGGTAACTCAGCTTTTAGCCAACCCAGTATACCCAACCACACTTTCATGATTATAATATACACCACATTTACCCCTCTCGAAACCCCAACTTTTCAATTGCAAATAGCTAAACTGAAATAAAAATAAAAGTGTGTAGTGCCGGTTCATGGTTTTATCCTGCCCAAACCGGATATCAGGGATTCACACATGTGTAGAACTCTCTTCCGTACTAGACAAATTGTAAGACAGATGCTTTTGCAATTGTAATTGATGATCTATTGCCATCTACTGTTAGCTGGCCGTAGATTTTGTATCTATTGTAATAAATAAAGTCACTATCTTGTTGAATTACAATAAAAACGATTTCGGCCGCGCTTCTGGCCTTCATCAGCATGTTTATATGGATAATATGACGTTACAATAGAAGACGCAACAATTGATACATAGTGACGACGTTATCAAGGAAATATAGAGAAAACATATATAGAGCGGCGTTATAAAATAGAATAAATAGATATGCAAGTAATTAGGTGTATAAACCCGTGCGGGTTCCAGGTGGCGAATAGGCCCGCAGCAGCGCTAAGCTTGTCGGTAAAAGTCCACTAAAGAGCGCTCAGAAACCTAACATCGGGTCAGGCCGCTTTGCCAACAAAGCGACTGGGATGTGTGCCCCAGGTGGTTGAATGGGGCAGCCCTGACATCGAGAGATGCGGGGTCGTCAGGCGATAATGCGGAAAACCTGACCGCAAACCATAGTGGTGCACCGTGTTGGGAAAAATGTCACGTTCCTCGCACGTTAAAGAACCCTGCTGCAGGTCTCGGTAAGAGTAGGACCCGTAGGATCCCCATGCAGGAGGCAAAATTTCCCGTCCCTACCCATCGCTCCCTTTTCCAGTGGCAGTCAAAACTCTCGTGCCCGATTGGCCTTGTGTCCCCGTTTCCTCCACTTCATCATCAATTCATGTTCATTGTATCACCAATTCATGTTCATCTCCCGGATATAGCCGAAATCGTGCTGCGTGGGAGTAAAGCAATAACTAACTAACTAACTATTAGGTAAATAAAATGAAGAATAAACGAAATAAATAGATTGAAAAAAATATTAATTTAGATGTTAGCAGAATAAAATGTCTATTGCTCTTTGGTGTTAATTCCACGGGGTTTAAAAGTTTTTAATTACTTCATCCATAATTTCTCTCTTGTTTGTCTATATTCGTCCGAATCGTAAAACTTTTCAATTCCGACTATTCGGTAGTCATCCTTGTGATTTTTGGTCACGACAAAGAAAACAACTATTAGTTATATATTTTAATATAAAGAAAACAACTAGTAGTTATATATTTTATTAATTAATATATTTACAATATTTACATTTACATAGACTCTGCTTTCATTCTCCTCAGTGCTTTCGATAGTGCTAGGTCGTCTTCCTCCGTCCACTTACTTTCGGGAGACTGCACGGGCGTTGGCGAAATCAATCTCACCACCCGTCTAGGCGGTGTTGGCAACTTTGTTTCTTCTACGTCGTCCTCCTCACTGAGTCGTTCAACGTATCTAGCCTTCTTCCTGCTCGGATTCGGGGGCCATGTCGGGTTGTCCCGTTTCATTGCCGGTCTTCTAGGAGTTTCTAGATAGTTGGGAATCTGGACGAAAAGAGAAAAAATAACATTAAGACAACAACAAATAGATTTAACAGAGATGATAACATTGATCTACATGAAAATCTTATTAAATTATGAATCGTCAGCATATAATCAATCATGAGATGTGTTTTGTTTAGTTTTATGTTTGACCTCTAAAACTCATGTTTGTGTAATTTTCTGATACTTTCACGAACACCGTATTGGTTGGCTTTGGTATAAAATACACTTATATTTTGCATATATATGTGGACTTTAATTTGTATCACATCTACTTACATCAACTGCTGGACTATAGGCCTCAAGCTCTTGGACCAAACTGGTCGGGTCAGTGCTCAGCCCACAGAGCGACCAAGTGTGTACCCTAGGTGGCTGAATAGGGTGGCCCTCGTCCGCGGGGGTTGTCAGATCTATAATACGGAAACCCTGACCGCCGACCATAGTGGGCCAACGTGTGTGGAGAGTGCCACGCTTCATGCACGTAAAAGATCCCTTTGTGGACCGCCAAGTAGTGCACCACATAGGCTAAATTTTCTACCCCTACCCACCTCTCCCCTTTTCCTGTGGTTCTTTGTTTCCCATCCCACCCCCATATTTCATTTATCATCATCATCATTTCATGTTCATTATATCACCCTTTTTCATGTCCATCGCCTGTAAATAACCTATATAGCGTTGCACGGGCGTAAAACACCAACTCACTCACTCACTCACCAAACTGGTAAGTATACTAAATTCGTCCATATTGAAACACACAAACTTGGATGGCTCCGACGAGTTGTCGAAAATGGAAAGCCGAATCTTTCCATCGTCCATTTTGGAACACAACAAGTGCTTCCGAAATCCTAAGTTTCTTCTCATTGAAACCAGTGTGTTGTCAGATGAGAATTGAAAGTTGAAAGCCATCTCTAATGAAATGATTTGGATTTATATGATGTGTTATTTTGATGACCACCCTAACTGATATATGCTAAAGCTTATTTATGAAAGAATTAAAAATCATATACTCGATACATACACATTAACAATAGAAAAACGATGTTTATCATCTTTTCAAGATGGAACAAAAGTGTGGAATTGTATCTTTAAATGTGTGAACATTTTTAAAAATATCTGCTAAAAAGTTCTGAACTATACTTTTCAGAAATTAATTTTGATCTTATTTAACATTTGAACAGTTGTTTTCGATGAATAAGGTTCAAGTTGTTATGAATGAGCGTTGTCTTTATTTTTACAAAGGGATATAATCAAGAAACTGAAAAAAAAACAAAATCTACATTGTCAGTTGAATAAGGATCAACCTGTTCTTTTTATACAATCTATTGGAGTGTTGGCAATAGAGCAACACCAGTCTGGATATGGGTAATCACAGTTTGAAATCTACATCTGATAAATATACCTGCAGAGCGAATAAATTACAAGTGGGCAGGTGTTGCTTTGCAATGACCACACTTATTTGATGGTTTTTTGATTTTTCTATTAACCAAAATTTTCAGTACAATTGTGTCATTATTTTCAATGGAAATAAAATTCCAACAATGTTTTGAATTGCACCAACCTTGTAAGAGAACAGAACTAAACTACAAAAACCCTTAAAAGACAAATCAAAAATAAAAGCTTGCAATGAAATACAATAAGCAATGGTTTGAACTTGAAACACAGTCATGTTTTTAAAATGTATATCATTTAACTTTAGTTAGTTAGTTAGTTATTGCTTTACTCCCAAGCAGCACGATTTCGGCTATATCCGGGTGACACAATGAACATGAAATGATGATGAAGTGGAGGAAATGGGGACACAAGGCCAATCTTGACTGCCACTGGAAAACGGAGTGATGGGTAGGGACGGGAAATTAAGCCTCCTGCATGGGGATCCTACGGGTCCTACTCTTACCGAGACCTGCAGCAGGGTCCTTTAACGTGGGAGGAACGTGACATTTTTCCCAACACGGTGCACCACTATGGTTTGCGGTCAGGTTTTCCGCATTATCGCCTGACGACCCCGCATCTCTCGATGTCAGGGCTGCCCCATTCAACCACCTGGGGCACACATCCCAGTCGCTTTGTGGGCAAAGCGGCCTGACCCCGATGTCAGGTTTCTGAGCGCTCTTTAGTGGACTTTTACCGACAAGCTTAGCGCTGCTGCGGGCATATTCGCCTCCCGGGCCCCGCACGGGACGTATCGTAATATGGTACAGTAGTATGTTAAATTAAACTTACCACATGTGGCATTGGAGCATGTCCATTTACACAGTCTGTTCAAGACCTTGGTGATGGTGGGGGGTTCCTGGAAATTAGTTGTATGGTGCACGTGCAGTCCTCTGACATAATCCGTATAAGTCCAACATCTCTTACACTCAATTCCTTTGAGCAATAGCGTGTCATAACGACACTGGCTTTCTACCGAAACAAACAATACACAAAAAACTAACAACCACGCCATGCTTACAGTTACAAACGAAAAATCAATAAATGGTGAACCTGTAGGGATTGCGAAAACAATTATATTTTAGTTGCTTTAAATAACAAACATTTTTTTGTAAATCATATTTATATTTATAGATAATAAAATCCTTTATATTAAATGGTATACTATTTTAGACTATATTTACGAAAAAAACAAAAGGGATATTCAACTTTTTGAGTATACACCGTTATCGAAAAGTCTTACGGTTCCCTTAAAACTAATAACGGAAATAGTTAGGGAAAGGATAGGATTGTCTTTCGCACTAATAACAGTCAATAAATCCTTCATCCACTTCCTCTTCATTTTCATGTATAACGTCGATTTCATAAAGTTCAAGATCACATAACCTTGATCAGGACAAGGACAATTATGTGGTTGTCCTATATAGGAGGTTAACGCAAAACATGCTGGACATTCAAATCTCAGATTCTCAGCGCTGTGATTATCGTCTTCAATATGAACAATAACTTCTACTACTACAACTTTAACCTCTTCAACTACAATAAGTTCTGCCCTATTCATTTTTGAAAATGCTAATATTGAATTCGGCCAACTGACTCCGATAAACCTGATGAGTGAGTTGGTGTTTTACGCCCGTGCAACGCTATTTAGGTTATTTACAGGCGATTAACATGAAAAGGATGCTACAATGAACATGAAATGATGATGATATATGAAATATGGGATGGGGTGGGAAACACAGGGACGGTAAATTTTGAAGAACCACAAGAAAAGGGGAGAAGTAGGTAGGGGCGGAAAATTAAGGCTATGAGGTGCGCTACTTGGCGGTCCACAAAGGGGTCTTTTACGTGCATGAAGCGTGGCACTCTTCACACACGTTGGCCCACTATGGTCGGCGGTTAGGGTTTCCGTATTATAGACCTGACAACCCCCGTGGACGAGGGCTACCCTATTCAGCCACCTAGGGTACACACTTGGTCGCTCTGTGGGCTGAGCACTGACCCGACGTCAGAATCCCAAGACCCTTAGTCGCCTCTTACGACAATCTATGCTCTGCTGCAGGCCTATTCGCCACCCGGGCCCCGCACGGATGCGCGGACAGTTCAAAAATAGTGACCAGTGACCATCCTTAATATCTTAAAGTTGTTGATAAGCTATATGTGCAAAATCTTTTAAAAGTCCACCTGGCTTTAAAAATATCTTTTTACAATTTCTTATGTCTTGAATACATCTTCCTCTACTTGATGAAAAAAGAATTAGTGGTTGAACATCTATAAAAAAATAATAATAATTAAAATGCGATTTGTTCAGAGAACAAATGAGAGGTCTTTCCCGTAAACGTGATCTTTGACCTTTGACTTTTGTCTTTAAGTCAAGCTCTTTTATAACAGATAATAAAAATATATATTTACTATATTATCTGTAACTGCTTAAATCTTATACATATAAATAACGCATTGGATGATGTTTTCGGTCGCCATTTTGAAACCACTAACCCGAATCATATCCAGGCATTATTAGACATCTGTGACTTGCTTAATATTGATATTCGTCACTCATTATAAGTTATACATGTACAATAAATAGTATAATTTTACTTACAGGGTAACTCAGCTTTTTAGCCAACCCAGTATACCCAACCACACTTTCATGATTATAATATACACCACTTTTACCCCTCTCGAAACCCCAACTTTTCAATTGCAAATAGCTAAACTGAAATAAAAATAAAAGTGTGTAGTGCCGGTTCATGGTTTTATCCTGCCCAAACCGGATATCAGGGATTCACACATGTGTAGAACTCTCTTCCGTACTAGACAAATTGTAAGACAGACGCTTTTGTAATTGTAATTGTTGATCTATTGCTATCTACTGTTAGCTGGCCGTAGATTTTGTTCTATTGTAATAAATAAAGTCTCTATATTGTTGAATTTCAATAAAAACGATTTCGGCCGCGCTTCTGGCCTTCATCAGCATGTTTATATGGATAATATGACGTTACAATAGAAGACGCAACAATTGATACATAGTGACGACGTTATCAAGGAAATATAGAGAAAACATATATAGAGCGGCGTTACAAAATAGAATAAATAGATAGATATGCAAGTTATTAGGTAAATAAAATGAAGAATAAACGAAATATACAGATTGAAAAAAATATTAATTTAGATGTTAGCAGAATAAAATGTCTATTGCTCTTTGATGTTAATTCCACGGGGTTTAAAAGTTTTTAATTTCTTCATCCATAATTTCTCTCTTGTTTGTCTATATTCGTCCGAATCGTAAAGCTTTTCAATTCCAACTATTCGGTAGTCATCCTTACTAGCATCCTCGGAAACCCAGGGTTTCTTCTCTCGCTTACTCATTCATCACCCCTGGGACATTTGGTATGAAATTCTTCGTTTTGAGTTCAGGATCTGATCTTGAACTTAATATTATTAAGTTAATGAATATCGCTATGGAAGAGGGAGGTTTGGCGCCATAAAACCTGGTTTAACGCACCATTTCGTTTGAAGTGCCTGTACCAAGTCAGGACCATTGCGATCCACCAGTTCTCCGGTATGACTGATTCGTTTTTGTCATTTTCTCTGGACTATCAGATTGATCATTCAAGTTCGGTAGTTTTGTTATTACCTTTATTATTTGTTTATAAAATCATGTGTAAATCGCATTAGATAAATCTAAAGCGACCAATCAGAAAGCTCGATACAAAACTATCGAAAACGAAGTATTCTGTGCGTTGTGTCCAAGGGGTGATGAATGAGTAAGCGAGAGAAGAAACCCTGGGTTTCCGAGGATGCCTTACTAGTAGTTATATATTTTAATAATTAATATATTAACAATATTTACATTTACATAGACTCTGCTTTCATTCTCCTCAGTGCTTTCGATAGTACTAGGTCGTCTTCCTCCGTCCACTTACTTTCGGGAGACTGCACGGGCGTTGGCGAAATCAATCTCACCACCCGTCTAGGCGGTGTTGGCAACAATGTTTCTTCTACGTCGTCCTCCTCACTGAGTCGTTCAACGAATCTAGCCTTCTTCCTGCTAGGATTCGGGGGCCATGTCGGGTTGTCCCGTTTCATTGCCGGTCTTCTAGGAGTTTCTAGATAGTTGGGAATCTAGACGAAAAGAGAAAAAATAACATTAAGACAACAACAAATAGATTTAACAGAGTTGATTACATTGATCTACATGAAAATCTTATTAAATTATGAATCGTCAGCATATAATCAATCATGAGATGTGTTTTGTTTAGTTTTATGTTTGACCTCTAAAACTCATGTTTGTGTAATTTTCTGATACTTTCACGAACACCGTATTGGTTGGCTCTGGTATAAAATACACTAATATTTTGCATATGTAGGTGGACTTTAATTTGTAGCACATCTACTTACATCAAATGCTGGCCTATAGGCCTCAAGCTCTTGGACCAAACTGGTCAGTATACTGAATTCGTCCATATTGAAACACACAAACTTGGATGGCTCCGACGAGTTGTCGAAAATACAAATGACAACAAAGTTCCAGACAATAAATTTTGCTACGCCTGACGCGCGTTTCGTCTATTCAAGACTCATCAGAGGCGCTCTACCAAAAATATTGAAAATGCCAAACACTTTATGATTATGAAGAGCATAGAATAGTACAAACCAAAAACACCAAAAACTAAGGAACCAAATTACTACTAAGATAATCAACCTATGTCTGGGGTAGGAAGAACCTTAGGGTTTAGATAATTTTGAAATTTTAACAGATAATTTAAAGCTTTGTTGTGTTCTCCAACACAGAAGTGTTGGTGCCGGAGCGGGCTAACCTCGGGGAATTAAAACTCCACCAGCAGTGCTAACCTTCACGTTTGTTCAAAATACAAATGACAACAAAGTTCCAGACAATAAATTTTGCTACGCCTGACGCGCGTTTCGTCTATTCAAAACTCATCAGAGGCGCTCTACCAAAAATATTGAAAATGCCAAACACTTTATGATTATGAAGAGCATAGAATAGTACAAACCAAAAACACCAAAGCTAAGGTGAGTGAGTGAGTTGGTGTTTTACGCCCGTGCAACGCTATATAGGTTATTTACAGGCGATGAACATGAAAACGATGATACAATGAACATGAAATGATGATGATAAATCAAATATGGGATGGGGTGGGAAACACAGGAACGGTAAATTTTGAAGAACCACAGGAAAAGGGGAGAAATGGGTAGGGGCGGAAAATTTAGCCTATGTGGTGCACTACTTGGCGGTCCACAAAGGGGTCTTTTACGTGCATGAAGCGTGGCATTCTCCACACACGTTGGCCCACTATGGTCGGCGGTCAGGGTTTCCGTATTATAGACCTGACAACCCCCGCGGACGAGGGCTACCCTATTCAGCCACCTAGGGTACACACTTGGTCGCTCTGTGGGCTGAGCACTGACCCGACGTCAGAATCCCAAGACCCTTAGTCGCCTTTTACGACAAGCTAGGCTCTGCTGCGGGCCTATTCGCCACCCGGGCCCCGCACGGGTCCAAAGCTAAGGAACCAAATTACTACTAAGATGATCAACCTATGTCTGGGGTAGGAAGAACCTTAGGGTTTAGATAATTTTGAAATTTTAACAGATAATTTAAAGCTTTTTTGTGTTCTCCAACACAGAAGTGTTGGTGCCGGAGCGGGCTAACCTCGGGGAATTAAAATTTCACAAGCAGTGCTAACCTTCACGTTTGTTCAAAATACAAATGACAACAAAGTTCCAGACAATAAATTTTGCTACGCCTGACGCGCGTTTCGTCTATTCAAGACTCACCAGAGGCGCTCTACCAAAAATATTGAAAATGCCAAACACTTTATGATTATGAAGAGCATAGAATAGTACAAACCAAAAACACCAAAGCTAAGGTGAGTGAGTGAGTTGGTGTTTTACGCCCGTGCAACGCTATATAGGTTATTTACAGGCGATGAACATGAAAACGATGATACAATGAACATGAAATGATGATGATAAATCAAATATGGGATGGGGTGGGAAACACAGGAACGGTAAATTTTGAAGAACCACAGGAAAAGGGGAGAAATGGGTAGGGGCGGAAAATTTAGCCTATGTGGTGCACTACTTGGCGGTCCACAAAGGGGTCTTTTACGTGCATGAAGCGTGGCATTCTCCACACACGTTGGCCCACTATGGTCGGCGGTCAGGGTTTCCGTATTATAGACCTGACAACCCCCGCGGACGAGGGCTACCCTATTCAGCCACCTAGGGTACACACTTGGTCGCTCTGTGGGCTGAGCACTGACCCGACGTCAGAATCCCAAGACCCTTAGTCGCCTTTTACGACAAGCTAGGCTCTGCTGCGGGCCTATTCGCCACCCGGGCCCCGCACGGGTCCAAAGCTAAGGAACCAAATTACTACTAAGATGATCAACCTATGTCTGGGGTAGGAAGAACCTTAGGGTTTAGATAATTTTGAAATTTTAACAGATAATTTAAAGCTTTTTTGTGTTCTCCAACACAGAAGTGTTGGTGCCGGAGCGGGCTAACCTCGGGGAATTAAAATTTCACAAGCAGTGCTAACCTTCACGTTTGTTCAAAATACAAATGACAACAAAGTTCCAGACAATAAATTTTGCTACGCCTGACGCGCGTTTCGTCTATTCAAGACTCACCAGAGGCGCTCTACCAAAAATATTGAAAATGCCAAACACTTTATGATTATGAAGAGCATAGAATAGTACAAACCAAAAACACCAAAACTTAGGAACCAAATTACTACTAAGATGATCAACCTATGTCTGGGGTAAAATGGAAAGCCGAATCTTTCCATCGTCCATTTTGGAACACAAGTGCTTCCGAAATCCTAAGTTTCTTCTCATTGAAACCAGTGTGTTGTCAGATGAGAATTGAAAGTTGAAAGCCATCTCTAATGAAATGATTTGGATTTATATGATGTGTTATTTTGATGACCACCCTAACTGATATATGCTAAAGCTTATTTATGAAAGAATTAAAAATCATATACTCGATACATACACATTAACAATAGAAAAACGATGTTTATCATCTTTTCAAGATGGAACAAAAGTGTGGAATTGTATCTTTAAATGTGTGAACATTTTTAAAAATATCTGCTAAAAAGTTCTGAACTATACTTTTCAGAAATTAATTTTGATCTTATTTAACATTTAAACAATTGTTTTCGATGAATAAGGTTCAAGTTGTTATGAATAAGCGTTGTCTTTATTTTTACAAAGAGAGATAATCAAGAAACTTAAAAAATAAAACCTATCTTGTCAGTTGAATAAGGATCAACTTGTTCTTTTTAAACAATCTATTGGAGTGTTGGCAATAGAGCAACACCAGACTGGATATGGGTAATCACAGTTTGATATCTACATCTGATAAATATTCCTGCATAGCGAATTAATTACAAGTGGGCAGGTGTTGCTCTGCAATGACCACACTAATTTGATGGTTTTTGATTTTTCTATTAACAAAAATTTTCAGTTCAATTGTGTCATTATTTTTAATGGAAACAAAATTCCAACAATGTTTTGAATTGCACCAACCTTGTAAGAGAACGGAACTACAAAAACCCTAAAAAGACAAATCAGAAATAAAAGCTTGCAATGAAATACAATAAGCAATGGTTTGAACTTGAAACACAGACATGTTTTTAAAAGGTATATCATTTAACAGTGAAATATGTCACAATGAGACAATAAGGCATTAATTTTTATTTGTGACTATCATCAAAATTGTTTTTCTTTCCACATTTAGTACGGTTGGTACCTGCCGCTCCTTAGATATTTGACAATTCTTTTAAGCCGGCTTAAGTCATGAATGGTCTGTCAGCTGGAGCTCCCAGTCCATGTCATTTCCAACCTCCATAACCCGTCTTATTTCCTCATGCATGAGATGCCTCTGGCCTATATATCTGAACCCCTTTAGACCTGATCTCCAACATAGCCAGGAGGGACATCAGGTTGACAATATACTGGAACATGCTGATTTAGTGATGGATGATAATTAAGCTGTCAGATGAGTGATTTGTGTGATTGATGATAAGCTGAAATAAACAAATACAAAATTCACCATCACCCAACTGTGAGCGTGGAAGCCCTTTTTTATATGCAACAGTCCTATCGCAATCACAATGACAAATAGTTACTTAGATATATATACATATATAATATTTTTATTATTATTTTTTTTATATCAGTGTTAAGTTGGAACATTAACCATAAACATACTTAAATAAGTAAATAATATAATAAATATGAGCAGTCAAAACATAAACAATAGTCTAGGATATCCCAGTTTGCAAAACCTGTTGTCCGATTTCGTAACAAATAAAGAATTTATCAAAACATTAGACGATGAACATCTTACATCTTAACATTTCATCATCTTGTCTACAGACGTCTCTGTCTGTTAGGTATTTAACCTGTGCACCATTTACAATACTGCATAGCAAAACAATAACAAACCAAAACATCGTGGTCGTCTAATTTTCTCTTCGTGTTTTTGTTTCTATTTATAATTACAGCTGCGGGGTTTACAAATAGCTTTCGAAAAATTACTTTTTCACTTATAACGGTGGTTTCCGCAAAAGTAAGCCAGGACAACACAATCACGATTTTAAAACTCCGCATCCTATAAAGAAAAAAATAATAAAACAGTTTTAAATATATTTTTATATTTGGTTTTAAAAAAAAGTTCTCAAAAGCCTATATGAGTGTTGAATAACAATGTCCTAAACTTCCTTTTAAAAATCCTATAAGAATGGGTATGCTGGTTAGTCAACCTTAGCCTTAGCTTCACTTTACATACATCTTTAGCGATTTTACTATATTGGGACCTTAGGAGTACATAGATCAGATAAGTATGTCTAAATGCGTTCCGGTAGTAGCGGAATAACCGTCATTAAAATTTTAGTGCAGATATGACCTACTGAGATCAAGTTACAACTAGGGTTTATTAATGAGTTTATAAACTGTGATTTTGTTATAAGTTTCGATGGACATTCAATCACTAGATCTTCCCATTTCAAATAAAAGCTTTTAGAGTCAGGACTCTGCACGTCCAAAAGTGAGAATAAAGGATGATTCACAAGCCATGGCTACAAGAATAATATTAAAACTTTAATTTAATGGCACTACTTGATATTTTACCTTACGGGTAGCCCATAGGGCTATAATAATTGGACGTATAAGTTGGTGGGGAAGGTCCTGCTGTAGAATAGAAGTGTACTATTTGTCTGATACTCCCGAAACTTAAATCCTCTTCGGTCTCTAGGGGCGGCATGTCATCGTACATACGTCCCATAGATTCCAGAATGGACGCATCGTCAAATTGACCCTCCTCGTGATATTGATCATGTTCATCGAAATAATACGGATCGAAATCATTGAACGTGGTCTGAGTGGAGGTTTCTTTGGGCCAATCTGCGAGTTAACGTAAAAATTCTTGCCGAGGCCTTTTCTTTTCCTTCTTATCTTCGAAATATCGGTCGGCGCCGCTCAAAGAGTGTTTTACTGGCCGGACGATCGCTACAGATTCCGTATAAAGGAGCCTGAACTCAGAAAGGTCAAGGCGTTCCTGACTCCTGGACCGTCCTACCTTGATTTCGTCCGTACCCACTCTTGAGGGCCTTGGTTCTGGTAAGAAGTTGCTCTGGACACGTCTGGGGCATGGCTTCTTTAAAACAAACAGTAATAATATAAATTAAAAAGTCATTTGTTCAGAGAACAAATG
This sequence comes from Arcuatula senhousia, assembly GCA_963971305.1. Classification (NCBI taxonomy): domain Eukaryota; kingdom Metazoa; phylum Mollusca; class Bivalvia; order Mytilida; family Mytilidae; genus Arcuatula; species Arcuatula senhousia. The sequence goes on from OZ020310.1 coordinate 57,870,577, forward strand.
TGAGGTCTTTCCCTGTGTTATGTTTTGTTAAGGTATTTTATACAAGTACAAAAGACATTTGAGTCACTTTGTTTATGACAAGATGTTGCCAATTATTGTGATATAGGCTCCGGAATGAAGAGCCGGGGACCTAGAGTCAGAAAAAGTATGGTTGCTAAGGACTTTTATGACGGTTGCTATGGACTAGGGGTTACTTCCGATTGAAAAAAACTTTACCCTTAACTCAAAAAGTAGTCTTGGTTTAGAATATATATGGTTGCTATGGATTTTTCATTAATGTTACCTTGTTGCTAGGGAATGACCTTGACCTATGACCGTTGACCTTGGACTCAAATTGTAGCTCTTTATATACTGATTCATTTAAGTATACATGTTTACTATACTATCTGTTATGGTTTTAAAGTTATTGGCAAAAAACGTGTTTCGCGAAACTTGTTTTGGCCGCCATTTTGAAACCGTTAAACCGAATCATGTACTGTTTGTGTTCAAATTGTAGGTAATTTAATCCTCTTTCAAATGAACCCTATGTTTCATTCATCATCTTTTATGGTTTAAAAGTTATAAACAAAAAATCATTTTGAAAATAAGAATCAAGGGCGATAACTCAAAAACGACAAGTTTTACCGTTTCGCACTTGAAACATTTTTTGTAGCTTTCGACATGGCGAACAATTTTTTCATGTATTGTCCGCTTCAATTTTGTACGGTTTAAGTGTTATTTCATAAAAACTGTTTACGGTGTCAGCCATTTTAAAAATGGCTGCCAATAACCATTCGACTTTTGTCTTAAATTGAAGGACATATATTGACGGTCACAAAAAACCCATATGTTTACTATATTATCTCTGACGGTTTAAAAGTTATAAGCCAAAAAACAGATAAGCCGAAACGCGTTAAGGGCCATAACTCGAAAACAGTTTGTCGTACAGTGTTCAACCCTTTATATCAAATAAAGGTCTTAATGACACGAGTATTTTCCCCATTACATGTCTGCTTCAATTTTGTATGGTTTTTAAGCTATACTGCAAACAAGGTGTACCATGACCTCTGACCTTGAGATTTGACCTTTGACCTTGACATTTTTAAATGTAACATATGTCACCTAGGACGATTGGTGAAGGTCCCAAGTCTCTAGGACTAACCGTTTTGAAGAAAAAAAATTTTGTCGAGTCGCGACACTTTTCGAGTCAAAAACGCGTAACCAGGAAGTTGATCGAAAAAAAAATTTTTGCGTGACGAATCATGACCATGGGTCTAGCAACATTTTCCCCGCTTCAGATTTTTGATAACGGTTATGGTTATTGAGTTAAATTGCAAACAAGGTTTTTGGGTTACGGGCAGATAACTCCGTTACTAAAAATAGATCGGTTTCGCAGGGTTACTCAAGTCATGTCCTTAAAGTGTCGGTTAATGGTATGAAGTTTCGTAATGTTACGTTAAGTATTTCTTCTTTTTTTGTGGCGGAAAAAAAAAATAATAATAATTAAAAAGTCATTTGTTCAGAGAACAAATGTGAGGTCTTTCCCTGCCTTATGTTTTTGTTATGGTATTTTATACAAGCACTAAAGACATTTGAGTCACTTTGTTTATGACGAGATGTTGCCAATTATTTTGATATAGGCTCCAGAATGAAGATCAGGGGGCCTAGAGTCAGAAAAAGTATGGTTGCTAAGGACTTTTATGTCGGTTGCTATGGACTTAATGTCACTTCCGGTTGAAAAAAAACTTACATCTAAACTCAGAAAGTAGTCTGGTTTAAGAATATGTATGGTTGCTATGGACTTTTCATTAAGGTTACATTGTTGCTAGGGAATGACCTTGACCTATGACCTTTGAACTTGGACTCAAATTGTAGCTCTTTGCATTCTGATTCATTTAAGTATATATGTTTACTATACTATCTGTTATGGTTTTCAAGTTATTGGCAAAAAACGTGTTTCGCGAAACTTGTTTTGGCCGCCATTTTGGAACCGCTCAACTGAATCATGTACTGTTTGGGTTCAAATTGTAGGTAATTCAACTCTCTTTCAAATGAACCATATGTTTCATTCACCATCTTTTATGGTTAAAAAGTTATAAACAAAAAATCATTTTAAAAATACGAATCAAGGGCGATAACTCAAAAACGACAAGTTTTACGCTTTCGCACCTGAAACACTTTTTGTAGATTTCGACATGGCGAACATTTTTTCCATGTATTGTCCGCTTCAATTTTGTACGGTTTAAGTGCTATTTCATAAAAACTGTTTACGGTGTCAGCCATTTTGAAAATGGCTGCCCGTAACCATTTGACTTTGGTCTTAAATTGAAGGGCCCATAATGACGGTCACAAAAAACCCATATGTTTACTATATTATCTCTGACGGTTTAAAAGTTATAAGCCAAAAACAGATAAGCCGAAACGCGTTAAGGGCCATAACTCGAAAACGGTTTGTCGTACAGTGTTCAACCCTTTATATCAAATAAAGGTCTAAATGAGACGAGTATTTTCCCCATTACATGTCTGCTTAAATTTTGTATGGTTTTTTAGCTATACTGCAAACAAGGTGTATCATGACCTCTGACCTTGAGATTTGACCTTTGACCTTGACATTTTTAGATGTAACATATGTCACTTGGGATGATTGGTGAAGGTCCCAAGTCTCTAGGACTAACCGTTTTGGAGAAAAAAATATTGACGTGTCGCGACACTTTTCGAGTCAAAAACGCGTAACCAGGAAGTTGTTCGAAAATTTTTTTTGTGGTCTACAAATCATCCCTAGGAGTCAAATGACATTTTCCACTCTTTAGTTTTTTGATAACGGTTTTAGTTTTTGAGTAATTTTGCAAACAAGGTTTTCCGGTCTGGGGCAGATAACTCTGTTACTAAAAATAGATCGGTTTCGCAGGGTCAGTCAAGGCGAGTCAGGGTATGACCGAATAAAGGTACTAAGTATCCTAAAGTTATGTCGCGACACTTTTTGGATTTTGACCGCGGAAAAAAAGAAGAAAAATAATAATAACCATAAGAAATACAGTAAGGTCTTTCCTTCTGTGGAAGGGAAAGACCTTAATAATAATAATCATAAGAAATAAAGTAAGGTCTTTCCTTCTGTGGAAGGGAAAGACCTTAATTACTTTATGTTATTGTTTTAAACATTCAATCTCGGCTTGATTTTCTTCGAACTATTCGAAGGAACAGTTCAAGATTTAGATAGTATGACGTACTTTAACATTTATTACATGCCTTTGACCTCAAGCAGAAAGTTTGTGTTACAGAAAACATGATTAACTGAGCCCCAGGGTAAGATCTACACACAATTCGACTCATTTTTTAATCTTCAGACGAGGAAGATACATGTCTGTTTATAATTCTTGTAAACGTGTTATGACATCTTACAATCCGACCATTAGATTATATTCTGTTCATTATGAATCATTGTTAAACGTGTTGAATACTTATACAGTTTATAGTTATTAGTTTCATTAGCTCACCTGATCCGAAGGGTAAAGTGAGCGATTGTCATCGCCATGCATCCGTCGTCCGTCCGTTACTTTTTCAAATATCTTCTCCTCTGAAACCACTGAATGGAATTTTTCAATACTTGGTCCAAGTATTAATTAGGGCATGATGTTTAAAAAATGTGTTCGGCTTTATGATTTGTTAACAAACATGACCGCTCTTACTAAATATAGAACATAGGGTAAAATCATATTCAAAGACTTATAACTTGAAAACTAGAACAGATGGAAAAATTCTGAAGGATCGTAGGCTTTACAGAATCAAAAGCTCTACAAAAGTCTCCATTTTGGTCGAAGGTGTCAGATGACCCCTAATAGGGGTAATGGCCCTTTTAAGATCAAAAATTGTGTTTTTTAATGTTTTTGCCCTATAGAATGAAAACTATTGCATAAAGAGAAAAGCTGTTGCTTGCTAAAATGTTCAGCTCATTAAGCTCTACAAAAGTCTCCATAGGCCTGAAGTTGTCAGATGACCCTTGAAAAGAGTTATGGTCCTTTAAAGGTCAAAAATACCTCTTTTTTGCCCTATAGAATGACAACTTTTGCAGATAGAGAAAAGTTGTTGCTTGCTTAAATGTTCAGCTCATTAAGCTCTACAAAAGTCTCCATTAGGTTGAAGTTGTCAGATGACCCCTTATAGGGGTTAACAGCCCCAAAAGCTAAAAAAATAGTGTTTTTGGCCTATAGAATGAATATAACAAGGTATTATGGTTTCTAAAATCCAATTTATTTGACAATTTACAGCAACGGCTTGGAACTAGCCTTTTCTTTCGAAATATAATTTCTCGCGTTACTTCCTAATTTCATAATCATAGGTCACACTTTTTACAAGGTTATGATACATATCCTTGTGCCAACATGTTTGCACATTTTGGCCCAAGGCACAAAACATACATGCATAAAATTAAATTGATAAAATTTCCAACCATAATGTCACATGCCTTTTCCGCAAAGATACAAACTCTATATTTAGAATTGTAAAACATGTCGTTTCAAGTAACATTCTGGTTGGAAAGGAAAAAAAATAAGACAACGAAAGAAATAAACACAACAACAAAAATGAAAAAAAAAGAAATAAAATAAACGCAGCTTAAAGTCCATCACTAAAAATGTAGGCAATTTACATAATGTTCATCTGAACGTCCAACTCTGTCCTTGTGAATAATTGTCCAAAACCTCATTGCAAACGGCCAAAAACAAATGTCCAAAAGAAGTTAGTGTCCTCAATTTAGAATTCCGTATTTTGTGACTCGCCAAACCGTCGTCGGGAAATTGACCATCCACGCCTCCGTTGTAGACATCTGAGCATCCGATCCGTTATCTCCAAGGTTGTGGTAGTACTACGAGTACGATGGTATGTTCCTCCGTAGACGTCGTCCCAGCTCACTCCCTCGAAGATTGGTAGCACCTCACCAAGGCAACAACGAACTCCTTCCCCGTTTCCTCGACATCTGCTACGCCATTATTTCCACCGCTCTTCCGTCCACACCGTCAGCGCTTCCGGCATCCCCTTGCTTGGTCTGGCTGGTAAGTTTTCAGATTCTGTTGGTTTCTCCGCTGTGCGAGGGAACTGGCATGGCTACCTGCTACCCCATAGTAGCCCCTTACTATGTGAACCCAGTTCCATGTGCCGCATCTCCGTTTATCCGTTCCAAGTCGTGTCCGGTCACCCATCTGGCTATTCCGACCGTTATTTTTCCACCGACACATCGAGAACAGGATACAGCATTTTATTCTGCCGTTGATCTAGTAGTGGTGCGGAAGCTAAGCTCGCTTCCTCGGTTGTGACATCACCTCCAACATGTGTTGACACTACCCCGCGACAATGGTTCGTCTTTTGCGTGAGTACTGTTAGACCTTCATTGATACTTCGTTCTCCGACGAAACAGTTACCCCTAACATCCCTACGACGTTTACACAAGATTACAATAAATATCCCTATAACGAGAGTAATAAAAAAATAAATACATAAATACACCCAATTTGGCAATACAAAATTTTCTACTGTAGGTTCAACATTCTGAAGTTCACTGATCAGATTGTCCATTGGTATTTCTTCAATTTTCCTCAATTTTTCTGGTAACTGTGTGTAATTAAATTTTGGAAAGGTTCTTTTAAACGTAGACCACACAGTGCTATTTACAAAACTGGAATTTTTGAACAAATTTGAAAAAAATTCAGCATGATCTAAAGTAGATTCTTTATGAAAAAATGGTAAAAGTGTCATGTGATCGTTAGTAGCAGTACATGAATCGTTAAGGTTTAAAATGTCTATTGGTGGTTTAACATGACCTATAGAGGTCGTTCTTTTTCCTTGAATTTTGCAGACTTTGATGAATTGCAACTCTGTTTTTGATGTTATGACCCATGACCCTGAAGCTATGTATTGTGCTGTAGGTAATATTGATGTCGGGTTGACAGTAACCCTACAATTTATTAATACCTTCCCTTTTTTTGTAAAAACAGAGTTGTAATGCAAAGATTACTCAAATTGATTGGGAAGACAGGGCTATCTACTGCACAGAAGGGTAACATGGGGTTTGTGCACCGAGTAATTTCTGTTTCTTTCAGAAGAAAGAATTGTGACCTTTCAGCATTGACTGCTATATAATTAGACTCTATTTGATACGTAGCTACCAAGTCATTTTTACTGTCATTAGTCTGCATAGGCAGTGGCAGGTTATATACCTTGTATACTTCAAATTTTCTTTGAAAATCTACTAATGGCACAGAAACCACAACAAATAGTTGTTTATCATACATGAGCGTCGTACAAGACAAAAACTGGTAAAATACCCATAAATTCTTAATTGGATCTTGTGGAAGTTTCAGAAAATCTGGGTCCCGTGCGGGGCCCGGGTGGCGAATAGGCCCGCAGCAGAGCCTAGCTTGTCGTAAGAGGCGACTAAGGGTCTTGGGATTCTGATGTCGGGTCAGTGCTCAGCCCACAGAGCGACCAAGTGTGTACCCTAGGTGGCTGAATAGGTAGCCCTCGTCCGCGGGGGTTGTCAGGTCTATAATACGGAAACCCTGACCGCCGACCATAGTGGGCCAACGTGTGTGGAGAATGCCACGCTCCATGCACGTAAAAGACCCCTTTGTGGACCGCCAAGTAGTGCACCACATAGGCTAAATTTTCCGCCCATACCCACCTCTCCCCTTTTCCTGTGGTTCTTCAAAATTTACCGGTCCTTTGTTTCCCACCCATCCCAATTTTTCATTTATCATCATCATTTCATGTTCATTGTAGCATCCTTTTCATGTTCATCGCCTGTAAATAACCTATATAGCGTTGCACGGGCGTAAAACACCAACTCACTCACTCACTCAGAAAATCTGGTAGTTTCAAACTAATATCTAATAACAAATTCCTGAATTTGGTAGGAGTTATAGTGCAAGGCGAAAGGTGGCCTAAAGATAGCATGTTTAATTGAGAGCCGAGATGATCATAATAGTCTTTTGCTCTCTGGATCATAAGCTTTAAATCGCCAATAGCTAAGTCAAGTTTTGTGTATAAGTTCATGAAAGATTTAACATTGTAATATTTGAGTTATGTTATTCAAGTTTTCATCAATATTGTGTAAACCAGTTGAGAGCCTATTGATAGCTTGTCTGTTTTGGGAAACTTCTACCCTTGTGATATTTACTATTGTAAGACCTTCCTTAATGACATGTGTTATTCGGCCTTGATTTTGTGATAGAATGCGGATATTGTTTTGTATTGAAGATAAATCTGAATCAGACACCGTTCCGAACAAGAAGCTCATAATTTGGCCTATAAAAGGCAGTACAGCTCTTTTATTTTTTATACGACCGCAAAAAAAATGCGGACGTATAATGGTATGATGCTGTCGTCGTCGTTGTCGTTGTCGTCGTCGTCCGTTAACTTTAGTGTATACACGATAACTTTAGTTCTAGTTATCCAAATGCAATGAAATTTGACAATGTTATTTCTTACCATTAAAGGATGGATGGGATTGATTTTGGGAGTCCCCCCTTTTTTCGTTTAGAAATTGAGGGCCAAAAGGGGCCTAAATTGCAACTTTTTTGTTTGTTCTTACAATAACTTTTTCAATTCTTCTCCTCTGAAACTACTAAACAGAATTTAATGAAACCTGGTATGATTGATCATTAGGGTGTCCTGCACTATAGTAATGTTTCGATTTCTGATTCGTCACAAAACATGGCCGCCGTGGCTAAAAATAGACCATGGGGGTCAGACTACTGTTTTTGGCTTGTAATTCAAAAAGTATAAGAGATAGATGAAATCTGATGCCACCCTACTGCTTCAGGATCAAAAGTTCTACAAAAGTCTCCATTTGGTCGAAGTTGTCAGAAGACCCCTTATAGGGGTTACGGTCCCTTAAAGGTGAAAAATAGCATTTTTTCATGTTTTTGCCCTATAGTATGAAAATTATTGCAGATAGCAAAAAGCTGTTGCTTGCTTAATTGTTCAGCTCATTTAGCTCTACAAAAAAATCCATAGGGTCGAAGTTGTCAGATGACCCCTTATAGGGGCTACAGCCCCTTAAATAATGTTTTTTCATGTTTTTGGCCTATGAAATGAAAACTGTAGCAGGTAGAGAGAAGCTGTTGCTTTTTTAAATGCTTAGCTCATTTACACAATTAAGAATTAATTTTTGCGACCCCCTTTTCCCCTATTAGGTAATTAGGGGCCAAAATCGAAACTTTTTTTATTTGTGGTCCGATTTTGAATTTTTTTTTTGCAAGTTTATTCTTGTCAGGTAGCGAATCCAAATTTGAGAATTAATTTTTTTGACCATCCCCTTTTTCACTTGTTATGTAATTAGGGACCAAAAGGGGCCGTAATCAAAACTTTTTTAATATCAGTGGTATTAATGTTACTCAAGTAGAACATAAGTTATCACAGTTTGCTGACGATACATCATTGTTATTAGATGGTAGTGAGAAATCACTACAAGAAACATTATTAGAACTAGATTGGTATGCTGAGATATCTGGACTCAGAATAAATTTTTCTAAAACACATGTGGTTTGGATTGGTAGTAAGAAATATAGTAATGATGTGTTGTGTCAGGATAGAAATCTATCATGGGGAACCACCAAATTCAAACTCCTTGGTGTGCACTTTGATGTTAATTTAGAGAATATGGTGGATTTGAATTACAAGGATAAATTAAGTCAGATTAAAAAGATGATAAATACATGGTCAAAGAGAAATCTGACAGCTATTGGCAGAATATCAGTTGTTAAATAAAGGTAATAACAAAACTACCGAACTTGAATGATCAATCTCATAGTCCAGAGAAAATGACAAAAACGAATCAGTCATACCGGATAACTGGTGGATCGCAATGGTCCTGACTTGGTACAGGCATTTCAAACGAAATGGTAGGTTAAACCAGGTTTTATGGCGCCAAACCTCCCTCTTCCATTGCGATCTTAGGATCCGGTAGTGAACATAGAACACAACATTGTTGTGAGACACAATAGGGATATTGAGGTGATCATCTCAGTACAGCAGACCAGTCAAACACTAATTAAAACAATTAACTATCATATCTTTAAAACTCTTATTCTTCCTATTCTTAATCATTTGATTATGACAGTACCAAATCCAACTGATGATATGGTAAAGAAGCTTGATGACCTAATATATTCCTTCATATGGAATTCTTCTGTTCATAGAGTGAAAAAAGATGTGTTACAAAATAATTATAGTAATGGAGGCTTGAAAATGATCAACTTGTCTGCTTTTATTTTGGCATTGAAATCCACATGGATTAGAAAGATATATCTTAGAAATTGCAACTGGTCAGACACTTTATTTGCCATTTCTAATTTAGAACAGGAAAAATTGTTAAAATTTGGAGCTAAATATGTAAAGAGTAAAAATATCAGAATTTCAAACAAGTTTTGGCAAGATGTATTTAATGCTTGGGACACCATAATAGAAAAAGAGAAGGACAATAGTTGGGAATATTTTCTAAGTAGCCCACTCTGGTTTAACAAATTCATTAAAATTGAAAATAAATTTGTTTTTTATGAGGACTGGTTTAAAAAGGGTATTATTTATATATATGATGTATTGGATGAAAACGGAAAGTTTCTCTCCTTTGAAGACTTAATAGAAAAATTTGGTGTATCTAGAAATGTAATGAAGTATAATAGTATCATTTCAGCTTTAAGTAAAGCTGGGAAGCTTTTTGTACATGGGGACTTAACTTCAACAACCTTTTATTCCTTCTATTATTAGGACTTTTTTTGAAAAATTCTAGAGGTACCCATGATATGTACTCCATTTTAATTAAAAATGAAATTATTCCAACAGGTCAGAAGAAATGGAGTTATATTGTTGATGTTGAAGAATCTCAATGGAGAGAAATTTTCAGTTTACCATTCAAAATTACAAGAAATACAAAGCTACAATGGTTGCAATTTAGAATTAACCATTATATTTTGGCTACAAACAAATATCTGTGTAAAATAAATGTTGTGAATGATCCTAATTGTAATTTTTTAATGATGAGGAGGAAACAATTGAACATTTATTATGGAATTGCGAGATTACGCAAAACTTTTTGGAAGAAGTTGATCTTTGGTTTTTATCAAATGGGATAAGTATCCTATTTACGAAAAACACTTTCATATTTGGAAACACATCAAGGGTTTTGGATGGGTATGCCTGTAATCTTATTTTACTATGTATTAAACAATATATATATAACACAAGGTATTTTAAGAAGAATTTGTCTTTACAAGCTGTTATTAATAAACTAAAAGATCTATATAATATAGAAAAGTGTATTGCAGTTAAAAATAAAAAAAAATAGATTTCTTTAATAGACAGTGGAATCCTTACAGGTTCTTGGAATAATATACTATCAATAAGATAAACTCTTTCTGTAAAAATTGTTATGAACATCACATAATATCACAACAAAATTTCATCAGACATTTATCTAAAAAATTTTGTTTCTTTTGATGTTTTGTTTTGTCTTTTTGTTTTTTGTTTTTGTTTTTTTTTTCTTTTTTCTTAAAAAAATTACTAATATTTCTGTTCTTTTCCTGTCTATTTGTTTTTTTTTTAACCAAAAAAAAATCCTTTTAGTATACACTTGTTCTTTTTAATATTTCCTCTTCCACCATATTTATACTTTTATTAGAATCTGTATACTTGTACTATGCAATTATGAGGAGATCTTAAGTGTGATATGACATTTGATAAATACTGAACGATATTCTGTGACGTTCAACATATCTCATACAGGTTATATATGTTTGTCATACAATGATGTATTTTACTAACAAGTACTAACAGCTGTATATTATATGCTACTAATGTTAACGAGGCCGGGATAAGGTACCGGTACTTTATGTTTTCAACTAACAAATGTACAGATTTCAATAAAAATATCACAAATTAAAAAAAAAAAATTAACTTTTTTAATTTCTGGTTTGTTTTTGAAATTTTTTTTTGCAAGTTTCATTTTGTCAAGTAGTGAATCCAAATTTGAGAAATTATTTTTGCAACCCCACCCCTCTTTTCACCTGTTACATAATAAGGGGCCAAAAGGGGCCGAAATTGATTTTTTTAAAAATTCTTGTTACTGTTATGTTATTAGGCACCAAAAGGGACCAAAATTGTAACTTTTTTATTTCTGGTCTGATTTTAAAATTTTTTATTACAATTTCATCCTTGCCAAGTAGCAATTCTAAATTTAAGAATAAATTTTTGCGACCCCTACCTTTTTTTCGCTCATTACCAAAGGGGCCGTAATCATAATTTAAAAAAAATTCTGCTTCAATTTTTCATTGTTTCCCCAAACATTATTCTTTTCAAGAGTAGAATACAAAATTGAAAATTTATATTTTTACCCCCTAGGTCGAAAGTCCATCAGAGAAGCATGTGTCAAAAATCTTTGTCAGTCCACCATGGGCTGCATGTGTCCAGAGCAATAGACTATCCATATTGGGCCTAAAATGTACAGGGTTCAACATGTTGCGGTCGTATCATGCTGCGCTCGGCGAAGCTTTTTATTGAATGTAGTGTTTGGTAATCTTGTAACCCTCCAACAACTTCATAAGACTGCCAATTCATTTCTCATGGTTACAAATATGTTGCCATGCTCACTCATTCCAGGTTTTTTATAGGATTGTGATATTTTGTGAGATAAGAGTGACATTTGTGCAAGATCTTCGGCTATCCTGCTCAGAAAGGTTTCAAAAGATCTATTACAAATGTCACCAACCAGTTGGACCTAGTAGTAGAAATTTCGTTTACTTTATGGAAAACAACATTTTCATAAACTAAGCTTGAACTAGATGAGCCAAAGAAAAGAGTAACGAGAAGAGTCAGTAACAGAACAGACGCCCTCATCTTGTAGTATCTGAAAAATACAATAGTATATTTAAGTAATCTTGCTTAATAACAATCGTCAAGGTATGAGTGATCGAATGAGGCGATTTGAAAGCTTTCGATGACACGATGCTGCTGAGATTAGCAACCATGATATACCTTATAACTCTAGGTTCTTCGAGAGTGAAGGCCTGTCGTTATGAAGTAGTGAGATATATGAAATATGCATGAGTAATGAGACAATAAGGCATTATTTTTTTATTTGTGGCCAGCATCAAAATGTATCCTTTCTACATTTGGTACGGGTGGTACCGTTGGTACCTCCCGCTCTTTAAATATTTCACTATTCTTTTAAGCCGGCTGGGCTTGAGACAGGAATTGTATGTTGGCTTGAGCTCCCAATCCATATCATTCCCAAACTCTATGACCTGTCTAATCTCCTCATGTATAAGGTGCCTCTGGCCGATATATCTAAATCCCTTTAGGGATGGAGACCTTATCTCCAACATAGCCAGGAGGGACATCAAGTTGGTAATATATTGGAACATTCTTATTTATGCTGGTTTAGTGATTGACGAATTAAATTAAACTGTCAGATGGGATGATGATTTGGGTGATGGAAGATAAGCTGAAATACACAAATACAAAATTCATTATACATAAATACTCATCACCCAACTGTGAGCGTGGAAGTCCTGTGCAATATGCACTTGATAAAGAATCTTTACTGCTTGTTCCTCTATCTTCTTGGACAATAGTTGTTATAAGTAAGTGATATGAGCCAGTTCCCGACTACAATAAATAAATAAAAAGTGTTATTTCGTCATCAAGACTTACTTCAAATATCACGAGTTATCTTGAAGACACTTGTCAATTTTCTTCTTACAAGGTACATGATGACCATTTACATTTGGCTTGAGAGCTAATAAATTTTATTTCGGACAAGCAAACAAGTCAAGGTGACTTTGTTTGACCCCTACAATTTAGTAAACATTTTCCCATTCTAAATAACCAATATTTGAAAAATTCCTTCATTAAACCCTTGTATCAAAAACTAACTAAAATTATTGTCTCACAATTTCATGTTTATTTTATCATCCTCTTCATGTTCATCGCCTGAAAATAACCTATATAGCGTTGCATGGGCGTAAAACAACAACTCACTCACTACATAGTAGTAAATATATTCAGTTTTTAATATTGTTGGCCGTTGTTTGATAAAAAAAAACTATAAATATAATATATACCAACATAGAATAACTAGACCTATAAGAAAGTAATTGAGGCCATAAATGGTAGTTCAGGCTATTTAAAGTCATTAAAACAGAGATACAAATATAACAAGTATAATCATTCAGATGTGTCATTAACAGAACTGTTTACGTTCTATTTGAAAATGTCTCTTTACATCCTCGAAAAGTTTATCTTTCCATTCTTCTGTGTATAGTTCTACACACGCCATTCGGTATCGTAAAGTCTCTTTGCGATCATCCTTGGATGGTTTCAGCTAAACTGGTCGAATCTTATTTAGTATTGTTGTTTGTTCGGCAGTGTCCAAAGCTTTTCCAAAATACATTTCGATGTGTTCGTCCTCGCTCATCATTAGACAGCTATATTTTTTTAGATGGCCATAGTACTCTTCAGTCACGGGTTCGTTAATACTTCTTTTAACTTCAATAGTGTGAACCATGATTGAAAACGCACTGTCCCATGAGCTGTTTATTCAGCGATTAAAATAGAAATGTGAACACAACTGACTTCATATGTTGCACTATTCAGCTAAATTATATTTAATCCAACAAGGTAAGTATAACGTGTCTAGTTACAATCTCCACAACATACAATCTCATTCTCTTTTATAAGACAAAAGAAGCAGAGGTATCATTGGGGTATCCGAATGTCAAAAAGTCCGAAAGGGCAGAGACATAACCAGTAAACACCAACAAGAACGGGACAAAAACAGACAACATGTAAAACATGGAAACACAAAATACTGAATATCAATCAACAACGCGAACTCCAGTTTAAATAAGAGTGAACTCAGGTGCTCCAGAAGAGTAAACAGTTCCTGCTTGCTATAGCAATTAATTTGTTCATTTAAACTGATCTAAATAACTAAATAATAAACTCATAAAAGTAATTCTTGAATATCACGAATAATTGATTAACTTATATAAGTAATTATTGAATATCACGAATAAACAATTAACTTATAAAATAAATTATTAAATCATTTTAGTTTATGATTATATTATAGTCAATTTAAAGGTCCATATTAAGTCCAATAGTGTTAATTTACTTTGTGTTCCGCTAACCCACACCATGACTTGTTACAGTTTTTACATATTTTACACGCTTTACATCTGGCTTCTGTTGAACATGTTTGGAGACAAGATCTACTGGGTGAATAACCATTAGCACATGGATTGTTATGATTGCATGAAATTCTATGACAATGTGTACAGGTTTTACACTTCATACATTTATCTCGGTCGGCGCACTATTTACCGCAAGGTAAGTCTAATGTAAACCCTTCTTCGCAGGACATATTCTAGTCTGCGTCGTTTCAAAATCGTAAAAGAAGTACTTGCGCGGTTTCTTTTTTGTTGAATCTCTGAATGTTCGACACTGATAACACCAATGCGTTCCTCTTTGATACTCAAAGCAGTTTTTACACTTCCTTTCTCCTCATTGATGCTGCTCGGGTGAACGTTTCTGTCGGCATAAAACTTTCTCGCAGAGTTTACATTTGTAGTACGTTTGGTAATCGTTTTCTGTTTTCTTCGTTCGTTTAGTGTCTGTCATAACAGTTTGGACTCCTACATGTTCTGTTACATTGAGAGCAAACAAAGGCACTCTCAATCATAACAGTAGTATTAGAGTTCCTGAACTAGGACAAAGGAAGGAGGAGGAGGAGTATATTGATGCATATTTTAATGAAGGAGTTACATATTTGACCTCTTCTCACCTTTGGATTGCATAGTTGACCTCTTTTCACCTTTGACCGCATAGTTGACCTGGGGTCAGATACATAATTGGCATTCCACCAGGGTTCAGATAAATAATTGACATTTCAGACATACCAAGTGACATTCCATAAAGTATTCATTTTCTTTGGAATTCTTTTACATTGTATTGAAATTAGACTTTTTTATATGATATGAATGTTCAGCAATTGCATTCGTTTCTCGTGTTTTCCTCAAGTTATACAGATATTTACTCGTTTTTGTTTTTAAGAAAAGTCAAATTAAAGATATTAAACGAATTAAAGAAAAGTTACGATAAGAGAGAAAGGTTGATTGAAAATTGGAAGTACAACATAATTGAGCGTTTTTGTACATAAGCTATGTCTTTAACGATCGAGGCTATAGGATATAACGGACAGAGAGTGAAAACATTAAGTTGTTTTTGCTATGAGTGTTTTTGCTGTAAAAACTTTTTTTCTGTTATGTATGGCCCTTGTTCTAGTTGTGACGCTCACCCATGTTGCTTTTTCTGTTATTCTCAGTTTAATTCTTGCAAAAGACATGAGAATTATATTAACTTTTATAAAGATTTATATTATTTGGATTCCTTTGCGCTATATCATAGAAAGCTAGTGGAGATAGACCGCCAAACCTCTAGCTCTTGTTCTGGAGTATTTAAGCAGAAAGAGACAAGATTTTTTTAGTATTTATTTAACTTGTACTACAGTTAACATGTCTAGAGAACAAGATTTGGATCAAGTGGAGTCTTTCTTAATCCCCGATTTAATTACAGTAGAAAAATCTAGAAGTTTATCTTCAAGTGTAGAGACTCTTTATGAAAATTACAATGTCCATATAAATGTAGTGAAGTGGATAGTATTAGTGACTTCAGTTTCATTAATATCCGCTACCTTAGCAGTGTCTACAAACACAAACTCTAGTCTTCACATGAAGTATTCGAATGCCTCATCAGACTGTGTAAAAATACTAACAGGAACCAACTTCGACCTCTGTAAATACCATAAACAATATAAATTGACGAAGAATTTTTTCTTATTTTTGTGTGAATATGGCAATCAGATCGAATTAAGACAATATAATAAAGGGAAACCAACTGCAAACGCAATTAAGCTTAACATTAAAGCTTTGCGTTCATTAGGGAATAAACTTACTTCAATTATTAGGATGATAGAAGACGGAATGTGAACATACTATTTTTGAAGATCTTAAACATTTTTGAAATGTATGGAATGTCAGTTTGTTGGAATCTGAACTATTTTATTTTTATGTATAAATTATTCCCGATTCTTCCCATTCGACACACAACGCTCTTTCGAGTGAATCTATCAACACTGAAAGATGGAAAACCAACATGACCAAATGGAGGTGAATTCTATTGAAGACGAAGCTCGTCTGCGTTTGAAGTTCCTGAATGCCTACCTGATTCATTGTGCAGACCAGGTTCTCAAAAAGACAGGGGAGCTGGCAATCGAATGCTGTTACGGATGTGAGATCGACCACCCTAGTCAAACACAGCACACCTGTTTGATGTTAACAGAAAGTGAACATTTAGACATGTATTACGATGATGCTTTTGATTTCGTGAAGGAAAAGTTTCTGTTGTCAGTATGGGAACAACAATTCTGCAATCCTGGTGTACCAAAGTATATGTTGGAGCAGTTCAGGACCGTTGAAGAGAAAGTCCAAACAAAGGATGCAGTACAAAAGATTGCAGAAAAGATGCTACTTTTAAAGGAACGGTTCCTCGTCTAACATATTCCACAAACCAACTATGTGAATAGACCAACAGACAATTTGATAAAGACATTCAATTCAACATTTATTATTTATGTTCTACATTTATTTTTTATTTTTTTGATGAAATATAGTTCTTTAATAAATAATATCATCACACTAGTTTTGTTTCATTTAATGAAAAGAAATCAAGCTATTAACGTTATGAGTGACGAAGTTTTACAAGTTTATAAAAATCTCTCCAGTGGTGGTGCTTATCTTGGTCCCGAAAAAGTTTATAAAGTTTTAAAGGCAAGAGGATCTTCCATTGGATTGCACAAAGTCAAAAAAATTCTCCAAAACCATGAAAGCTTTAGTCTGCAAAAACCTATCAGGAAGTCCTTTAAAAAGGCACGGGTGGTCGTTTCAGGGATTCAGGATCAGTATGATTCTGACCTCGCCGATGTGTCGAACATTTCAAGTGAGAATGATGGTTTCAGGTTTTTGCTGTTCGTGATTGACATCTTCAGTAAACGTCTCTGGGTTGAACCTCTGAAAAATAAAACAGCAAAAGAAGTTATTAGAGGTTTCAAAGCAATCTTTGACAAAGGACGTAAATGTAACAAATTGAGAACAGATAATGGTTCCGAATTCATTTCTAAAGTGACTAAAGATTTTTTTTTTAAAATGAAGGAATATACCATTTCACAACTCAAAATTCAAATACAAAGGCAAATGTATGTGAAAGGGTCATAAAAACAATAAAGACTATGATGTATAGGTATTTTACGGAAAAGAGAACGCATAGGTACATTGATGTGTTAGAAGACCTTGTCAAAAGCTACAATGCAACACCACATAAAAGTTTGAATAATGTAGCGCCTAAGGATGTATCTAGTACTAATGAAGCTGACATATGGGCACACATGTACCTAAAACCTAGGACTTATAAAAAAGGAGCAAGACCCTACCGATTCAAAATCAATGATATGGTTAGAATTTCAAGTCAAAACACAACCTTTAAAAGAGCTTACGACGAACATTTCACAAGAGAAATTTTTAAAGTTCGTATGCGTTATCGCATGCAAGGGATTCCAATGTATCGTCTTAAAGATTTCTTAAATTAAAACATCAAAGGAAATTTTTATGAAGCAGAAATGCAAAACGTGAACAAAGATGAAGATAGTCTATGGTTCATTGAAAAAAAAATACGTAAGCGTAGAAGAGGGGGGCGGACCGAATGGCTCGTTAAATTCGATGGTTGGTCAGATAAATATAATCAGTGGATTCCAGAAGAAGACATCAGAGATACGGTTTAAGCTTAAGGATGAGTATGTATGTTGTTTTAAGTAGTGATAAGTCATCTGAATACTTTCCTCAAAATAAACCATACAAATTCAAATGTCGCTTTAGTGAACCACTTATTTTGGAAGGGACATGGAAAGTGGGATTAGTGGAGACCGACATCAGCTCCAGTATGTCTAGAAATGACGCTATATACTTACAATCAAATGTATGCGGTGAATCTGTAATAAATGGTAACAGGAAACCAATATTACGACGACTGGTATCATCGGGCATGGCGGAATGGATAGATGTGTTCAATGTTCCATATTACGTTCCTGTCAAAACAAAAGAAATTTATGAAATAGAAATACTTTTAACAGACGACGAGGATCGTTTATCGTTATTCATAGACAAACCTTCAACAGTTACACTTCATTTTAAATCATTTCCATTTACATAAAGATGAATATAAAGAAATTATACGTTCCAAATACAGAGAAATGGATTCATTTTTATCAAAGTGGTGAAAACTAGAAGAAAAAAACTTTTGATACCACGAAGAGAAGAAATGAAAATCAAATAGGTGGAACTCTCATTGGATCACCAAAACCATTTGTGGTTCCAGTAGGAAAACCTAGACCATCACCTATCACTGATACGCAAATAAAAATGGTGTCTCCCAGTGAACAAACTGTCGAGCAAGCAAAAGAGGAGCAACGAGGTATAAAAAGAAAATCACCAAAAGAATCGAGCCATTCTAATAAAAGGAGTCGAACAAAGAAGCCAAAAATTGCAGTGTTTAAACAGAGCAAAAAAGTGAAAAGGTCTACTTTATCCAAGAACTTATCGTTAAAAGTAAAGATCGGAGACGTTTTAGATAAATAATGGCCTCATTTACAACGGAAGATATGCAAGAAGCTCAACCTAGCGGTCTAGATAGTTTTTCTATACCTCCCTATCAGACTGCTGTTGAACGAATGTACTTTCAAGACATTCGTACTAATTCACAGTTGAGTGGTAATACACCCCTTGAATTTAATGTTTCTGGACAAAACGGAATGGAATATATCGATTTAAGGAGAACGCAAATATACGTCAAGGCAAAAATTCAGAAAGGAGATGGATCAAATTTGGAAGCGAGCGATCACGTTGGACCTGTCAACCTATTTTTACATTCTATGTTTTCACAGGCAGACGTTTCTTTACAGGGAAAGCTTATATCAACGTCCACAGCTTATTATCCCTATAAAGCAATGATACAAACTCTTCTTTCCTATGGAAGTGAAGCTAAGAAAACCCAGTTAGGTGCTCAGCTTTGGGCACGAGATACCCCTGGTTTTGTAGGAGCTAACGATACTGAGGCATCTGGAAATGCTGGACTATATGTAAGAAGCATGATGTTTGCGCAATCAAAAACATGTGATATGGAAGGGCCTTTGTTGAACGACTTGTGTAGTGTAGATCGTTTCATTCTTAATCAAGTTCCCATAAACATAAAATTGTATAGAGCAAGACCAGAGTTCTCTTTGATAACTGCAGCACCCAATGCCAATTATAAAATTCATATAGAAGATATTGTATTAAAAGTTTGCAAACTTCAAATTAACCCAGCAGTAATAGTGGCTCATGCACAAAAATTACAATCTACTATTGCAAGATATCCTTTTACCAGAACACAAGTCTTACCATTAAATATTCCAAGTGGAAGTCTTAGCATAAACTATCCTGATCTTTTCCTTGGATCCACTCCGTCAAGAATTGTTGTAGGCTTCGTAGATGCAGAGGCTGCAGCTGGTAGTTATACTACAAATCCATTTAAACCTGGTTTAACCCACCATTTCTTTTGAAATGCCTGTACCAAGTCAGGACCATTGCGGTCTTTAATATTTCCGGTATGTCTGCCTTGTTTAGTCTTTTTTTTCAATTTTTTGAGATTGATCCTCCAAATTCAGTAGTTTTGTGATTATCTTTATTCATGTTCATGTTATCAACCCTTTTCGTTTTTAATGTTAACTTTAAAAAATCCAGTTACGTTTTAGTGTTACAATATGCTTCGTATTTTGTACTTGAAGATCGCAATGGAAGAGGGAGGTTTGGCGCCTTAAAACCTGGTTTAACCCACCATTTCGTTTGAAATGCCTGTACCAAGTCAGGACCATTGTGATCCACCAGTTCTCCGGTATGACTGATTCGTTTTTGTCATTTTCTCTGGACTATGAGATTGATCATTCAAGTTCGGTAGTTTTGTTATTACCTTTATTTGAACACTTCAACCTACAAAAAATTGCACTGTATGTGAATGATATACCAGTTTCTGGACAAATATATCACCTGAATTTCAATGAGACAGACTATATTACCTGGCTTTAGTAGCATGTTTCAGATAACTGAGAAGTATGGAAGAGACTCTGGAAATCAAATAAGTCGTGGAGACTTTGCAAAAGGTTACGCTTTATATTGTTTTCAAATTGACCCATCTTTTGGAAACGACGCAGAGTACCTTAACTTGATAAAACAAGGAAACGTCAGACTAGAAGCTCAGTTTGATTCGCCCTTATCAAAGGCGGTAACCTGCATAATTTATTCAGAGCAACAGGGAATGTTTGGTATTACGGCTACCCGTGCTATTGAATTAGAATGAATACACAACAGTTAAAGGCAGTAGTTACCTGTGATGTTGATATGAGAAAGCATGTTGTTGGAGTCTTTGCCGCAGACCAGCTGCCTATCAATCTGAAAAGAGGAGAAGGGATGATTGTAAACACTGATCCAATATCAAAAAGTGGACAACATTGGATAGCGTTTTATGTAAATCATAAAAACAATCTTGAAGTGTTTGATTCATATGGTTCATCTCACATCGTGTATTCCTCGTCGATCAATCAATTTATTGAGAAACACGATGACGTTAAGACGAATAAAAAACGTTTACAAGGAGATAGTTCTAGTGTATGTGGTCAATATTGTGTCTTTTTTCTTTGGTGTCGGATAAAGGAAAGATTTTCTATGGAAGTTATATTAGATATTTTTAACGATTCATATGATTTAAACGATCACTTTGTGTATGAGTTTATTCTCAACAAACTATCAACCTGCACAACTGCAAATAAAATGTATCAAATATCTGTTTGCAAAGAAAATAAAAAATACTTACCATATAAACTTGTTTTATTTTGACCCATTATAACTTACGTCCTCGCTTACAATTGGTTCATTTCTAATTAGAACGCAGACGAGATGGAAGGTTCTGAAAAAGAAGCCATTATTAAATTGCAATCGCCTACATCTATATTTCTAATTGGTCCGTCAGGATCAGGGAAAACCGTGTTAACAAAGCAAATAATAACAAACGCAAAGTTAATGTTCCAGACCGCACCATCTAGCATCTTTTTTTGCTATTCTGTGTGGCAACCTTTATATTCCGAGATACAACAAAT
This sequence comes from Arcuatula senhousia, assembly GCA_963971305.1. Taxonomy (NCBI): domain Eukaryota; kingdom Metazoa; phylum Mollusca; class Bivalvia; order Mytilida; family Mytilidae; genus Arcuatula; species Arcuatula senhousia. The sequence goes on from OZ020310.1 coordinate 57,891,842, forward strand.
CAATCCTAATGTGTTTTTTCACAAAGGGTTTCCTTCTTTAGAACAGTTTAATGATTGGGGAAGTGAACCTGGACATAAACTATTGATATTAGATGATTTAATGATTGAAGCAGCTGATAGTGTGGAGTTGGCTCATATTCTTACAGTTGGTTCTCATCATTCAAACTGTACAATTTTACACTTAATGCAACAAGTGTTTCCCAAATCAAAGTTTATGAGAACTGCATCTCTATCCCTCCATTATTTCATTCTGATGAAAACAAAAAGAGATGTTTTACAAATAAGTACCTTGGAAAGACAAATTTTTCCAGGTAAACTCAAATATTTTATGGATGCTTACCACAGGGCAACTGATGAAGCGTATGGATATCTGCTTGTAGATTTAAGCCCACATAGTGAACAAAAGTATATGCTTCGTACCAATATTCTCCCAGGACAATTGCCAACAATATACATTCCTGAAAAGTAAACAATTTTCTCAAGTCATTATAAAGCTTTTAATATACATGTAATCAATAATTTTTTTCATTTCTCGAAAAGTTGTTCAAAGAAGGATACAGATACGAATTGTTCTAAAGATGAAAAAATACATGGCTTTGGTGAAATATTTGTTGGAAACAAAACAGAGAAAGAAGGCTATATCCAAGCTCCAGAAACCTGACGTAAATGCCCTATCTGAAATCGTTTTTAATATTTTACAAGGAGTATGTCCATTAAACGATGATGATAAAAAGATATTGAAACGACACAAAGCAGCCATACGTAAAGTGGTCGCTTCCAGGTTAACATTAAAAGAAAGAAATCTCCGTTTGCAAAATATCAGTCGGTTCTTGCCAATTATCTTAAAAACCTATATGAACTATGTCCCGTGAAATGATATTAATTCCAAAGTATCAATAAGATAGATTGAAAAAGGAGTTAGAGGATAAAACAGATCATGAAAATAAAGACCAAATTGAAAACAAAACTGTTGACAATCACATGGAAAGTATGGATGTGAAACCAAACAATGTTCCTGTTGTTGAAATGAGCAATACCATGACAAATAAAAATGCTATCACAAGTCATATTGCTGATGAAAAAAACAACATACCTGAAGAGAAAGTTCAAACTGAAGAGAACGTTCAGCCAAAACTTTTCTTTAAAATGAAACCTTCCATTTTTCTGAAAGCTAAAAGACAAAAAGTTGGGAAAAATCAGTCTCTGAAAAGAAAATCACATGAGTCAAAAGTTGTAACAAAGGGGTCATCAAGTTCAGAAAGACAACAAAGAAGGTCAAAGTGGTTAACATTGAAAATATGAAGACAATGAATGGAATGTACCTTGGATTATCATAAAAACTTAAGGAGGGCAAAAAAAGTTCATTTCAAGTTTGATCTAATGATATGGCAGACCATTTTTTTAAATATCTCCAAAAACGTTACCCCAAAGAAAATGAAAAGCTTGAAAAGTTACTTAGAGAATATAAAGAAACGCTGAAAGATGACGACCTTTACAGTGATTGTGATGAAGATGCGCTTGTTCGAGCGGCAGATGAAATAGAAAGGGAGGAGAAACAGAAAAAAGAAAAGGAGGCGAGACGGAAAAGAAAGGCGGAAAAAGAAAACCATAGTTGTACGAAGAAGGCATTATACCAATGTGATATTTGTCATAAAACTTTCAGTCGAAGTGATAACCTTTTGCGTCATATCGGTGGACATTATTCACCAAAGTTTCCATGTCGTAAATGTAAAAAGACATTCTCACGAAAAGATAATTCAAAGAAACATGAAAGGAAGTGCAGAAAAAGTGTAAGCTGCGGTAGCAGTAATGAATGTACAGCTAATAAATATCTTTGTAAACATTGTGGTATACCTTTCGAGACTTATGAGCAGCTTTTTGAACATATCAATCAACTTCACCCCCTTAATGCAGTTTCATCAAACACATCTGATGCACAAACTGGAGGTCATGCTGTCAGAGAGGATCGTTCAGCTCAGCTTAAGGGTTCCGAGCCTGTAACTGGAGGTCCTGATGTCACAGTGGATCGACCAGTTCAACCCAAGGAACCAGAGCCTGTCAAAAAGAAAAGAAAGAGACATAGGGTTAAAACAACGGCTTTAAATAACAGTGCGAGTCAAACAGATATATTACCAGACGGTGATGAAAAGTATGACTTACTACAATTCTTTTCAAACATTAAAGAGGAAATTAAACAGGTTATAGATGAAAGAAAGAGACAAAGTCGAGATATCAAATGGTATTTGAATGTTCGAATCGAGTTGGAAAGGGATGTACAAGATGGACGAGGAGAAACGGTTACGCCCCATTTTCGAAGTAGAAATTATATTTCTTTGATAATAGATGAAGATTTCGAACATAATATCAACGAAGCTTTCCAAACCATGAATCGAGCTTTGGAAGAATTCATAAATAAAGGATCCAATTGGGTTGTGCGTAAGGTCATCAGTTTGGAGATTAGAACTGTAAAATACTTACCGATTGGTGGATCATCCTATTTACAGCTCCCATCATCCATTCGCAATAGTAAAGGGGTGATTAACATTCAAAATAAGGATGAAAAGTGTTTTCTGTGGTCCGTTCTTGCCGCCTTACATCCGGTTGATGTCCATGCCGAGCGCGTAAACCATTATACAATGTATGAGTTTGAACTAAATACCAGCGGAATACAATTTCCAGTTCAGATTAAACAGGTGGAAAAATTTGAAAAACAAAATAATCTTTCCATTAACGTCTTTGGGTATGAAAATGAAGAAATTTTTCCGTTGTATATATCAAAACAAGAAGCAGATAAGGAAGCGATCGACTTGTTATATTTTTCAACAGAGGAAAAATCACACTATTGTCTGATTAAAAATTTATCTAGATTTTTGCGACAGACAAACAATGGAAAGAAACATTATTTCTGTCGGCGATGTTTACATGGTTTTCTGAGGGAGGATCTTCTGGAACAACATACACCGTATTGCAAGCAATTTGAATTTCAAAAAGTGGTATACCCAAAAGAAGGGGAGGATATCTTGGAATTTACAGACTTTCATAAAGGAATGAAAATGAGCTTTTGTATAGTTGCTGACTTTGAATGTTTTTCCAAAAAAGTACACCATTGCATTCCAGATCCATTGAAATCTTCAGAAACTCATGAAACTAAATTTGAACCGTGTGGTTATTCTTACATTGTTTTGTGTACCAACGATAATTACACAAAACCACCTGTGGTATACAGAGGAGAAAACGTCGTTGAACAATTTTTTAAAGACTTAGCTAAAGAAGAAGAATACATTCAAGACATCTTATTCGATTCAGAGGAACTGTTAATGAATAAGTCAGCTGAAGAAAAATTTAAACAGGCAACAAGCTGTTACATTTGTCACAGACCTTTTAGTAAGGAGCTACCTAAAGTAAGAGATCATGCTCACGTAGGGCTGACTGGGGATTCAGAACATCCAAACTATACAAACTTTCGTGGAGCTGCTTGTCAAAGGTGTAATTTAAGTCTAAAAGAACCGTCTTTTATTCCCGTTCTTTTTCACAACGGAAAAAACTTTGACACGCATCTGCTTTTACAAAAAGCTGAATGTTTTAAGGATGAAAAAATTTCTGTTATTCCAAATAATATGGAAAAATACGTTTCATTGTCCATTGGAAATTTTCGTTTTTTAGACACATGTCAATTTATGAACTCTTCATTGGAAGTTTTAGTAAAAAATCTAGCATCAGAGGGACTATCGAAATTTCCACAGTTTCGAAAAGCTTTCCCGTCAACAGATGTAGCTAATTTTTTGTTGAGAAAAAATGTCTATTGCTATGACTACATAGACTGTCAAAGCAAGTTTGATGAGGAACAATTACCACCAAGGGAAGCTTTCTTTAATAAATTGATTGATGAACACATTTCCGAAGAGGATTATGAACACGCTAAGAAGGTATGGAAGACTTTAGATATGAAAACTATGGGTGACTTCCATGATCTATACGTATTAACAGATGTTTTGCTGCTGGCAGATGTATTTGAACATTTTAGAAACATGACGATGAAGAATTATGGGCTTGATCCCTGTCATTTTTTTACATCACCAGGACTAGCTTGGCAAGCAGCTCTAAAAATGAGCGGGGTTAGTTTAGAGTTAATTAAAGACCCTCTTATGTATAACATGGTTGAATTGGGTACCAGAGGTGGAATTGCAATGATAACTAAGAAATATGCAAAGGCAAACAATACTTATATTGATGACTTTGATCCATCAAAACCAAGTTCTCATATTCTGTACACAGATTGCGGAAATCTTTATGGAGCAGCGATGAAACAACCACTACCTACTGGCTTGTTTAGGTGGCTACCAGAGGAAGAAGTGGAAACGTTTAATGTCCATCAAGTAGGGGAAGCTTCATCCACCGGATATATTTTAGAGGTAGATTTGGAATATCCAAAAGAATTGCACCATCTGCACAATTGCTATCCCCTGGCTCCTTCACACAAGAAAGTTGCGACAGAGGAGCTTTCAGAGTTCAGCCGCAATCTGTGGAAAGACCTTAATGGAGAAAAGTCTTCCAGAATTATTACTGAAAAACTAGTTCCAACGCTAGAAAACAAAAACAAGTACATCCTCCATTATAGAAATTTACAATTATATAGTGAGCTTGGAATGAAAATATCTAAGATTCATCGTATTCTAGGGTTTCATCAATCACCATGGTTGAAATCCTACATTGACTTTAATTCCAACATGCGAAAAGAGGCAAAAAACGATTTCGAAAAGGATTTTTACAAACTGATGAACAATAGTGTTTTTGGTAAGTATCTACAAATCAGAATTCAAAGCTTTTAGAGAGATTAGATTTCAAATGAACATTTGAATGACAGCAAACAAATTAAAAAAGTACAAAGAAACAAACTATGAGAATTAATCACATACATGTATTACCCGATGGTTGAAATTTTGTGTTTGGTAGTTTTGCTGTTAACCTCAACACAATTGTCAATGGTCAATGTCATGTGTTAAATCAAGTATAGGAGAGACAAAAAAAAAACAAACAAAAAAACCAAAAACAAAACAAAAACAAAGCAACAAAACCATATCTCTGAGAGATAGAAATCCCATATCTGTTAATGACCTGATGATGTCTCCCTCTATAGAATTGTTTGTTTATGTTGATTTTATTTGTTTTAGGAAAAACCATGGAATCTGTGCGTAAACATCGATTGGTGAAACTAGTGACAGACGAGTCTAAATTAATCAAGTACACTAAACAACCTTCATTTGATCATTTCCAAATATTCAACGAAAACTTGGTTGGAGTGGAAAACAAGAAAGTTAATCTTTTGTTGAACAAACCCATATATGTTGGACAGGCTATTTTAGACTTATCCAAGGTTATCATGTACAAGTTCCACTATCGCGTGATGAAACCATTATATGGAGATAATATCAATCTACTTTTTACGGATACAGACAGCTTATGTTACGAAATTTTCACAGAAGATATTTACAAGGATTTGGAAAACATTAAGGATCATTTTGACTTTTCTGATTATCCGGTGGAACACAAGCTACACTCAACTTTGCATAAACGCCAGGCAGGTTTTTTCAAGGATGAAATGAAAGGTATAGTTTTTTTTTTTATTTTGTTTATTTCAATTTAACATTTCAAAAATTGCATATTATTTTGAAAAATATCAGCATAACAATTTGTAATGAAAAGTATAGTGATAGTTATTTTGTTAAATAAATTTCAATTTAAAATTTCCAAAAAAAAAATACACATGATTTGTTAACACAAATGGTATCGTAGATATATGAATGTATTTAATATATAATTTATATTTTCAGGGATTCCCATTACAGAGTTTGTTGGGTTGCGCCCAAAAATGTACAGTTTGAAGTTTGGATCAAATTTGGAAAAGAAAACAGCCAAAGGAATTGAAAAATCTGTGATAGAGAACATTTTGAAACATGAGAAATATAAACATTGCCTTTTTAGAAATTAGTATGTTTTAATAGCATGAGAACCATTAAAACTTGTTACCATGAAATATTTATAAATCATTTAAATAAAAAAAGTTTGTGTAATTTTGATGACAAACGTTATTTTTTAAATTGTATTGAATCTTTAGCCTTCGGACATTGTGATATTTAGTAGATATGTATAGCTGTAAATATTGAATTAGTTAAAATAAATTTATTACAATTTATTTTGGTTGTTATTAAACATCCCCCCTAAAAAAAAGTTAGAAAGTAAGTAATGGTTCTGACATGGTATAGAATCATGATAATGAAATTTAATTATTAAAAATGACTAAAAAGTTCATCTAGCTCCTCTTGCGTGATTTGCTCGATCTTAACCCTTTTAGGTTGAGATCCTTCTGCTGCAGCAGCTGTAGAGGAAACAATGTTATTAATAGCTGGGGCTGTAGCCGTAGCTGTTGCCGTAGCTGTTGCCGTAGCTGTTGCTGTTGGTCTATATGGGGGTGGTGGTCCACGACCACTGACTGTTTCCAATGTTGACTGGGGGATCCCCTATTAATAAACATTAATTTGTTTTTATTTTTTGCATTTTTTTTACAATTTTTTTTAAATGTTTTTTTTTTTCATTTCTTACATTTTTTTTTTGAATGTATTAAGCTCAGTTTAAACGGTAATATAAAAAAGAAACATGACTACTTTTATCTCGAAACCTTACAACGAAAGAATCTCATAAAACAATTTCAAAATGAAGATAAACATCAGACATACTGAAATAAAAATGAACAATAAAAAAAAAAAACTAACAAAAACTAGAAACAAATTAGAAACAATTAAAAAAAAAACTAGAAACAAACCAGAAACAAAAAAAAAACTAGAAACAAACCAGAAACAAAAAAAAAACAAAAAACAAAAAAAAAAAAAAAAAAAAAAAAAAATAAATAAATAAATAGAAACAAATCATAAGAATTAGAAAAAAAACTAAAAACAAACCAGAAAGAAATGGATACATAAATAAGAACAAAGTTGAAAAAAAAACAGTGTAGTTAATAAACATCATCGTGTTAGGTTTCAAGAAAAAGTATGCTTCTTTGAAATCCACCCCCCTCCCATCTTCATTATATACATAATGACGGATCTACGAACTTGAAATATTTAAATTAACCAAAAGATTAAATCCACCCCCACCCTTAAAAAATCAATTACAATAAAAAAAACTTACTGCTCCTAGGTTCTGTTGCTCTGTAGGTTGCTGTAAAAAATAAACCCGATTTTTTTTTTGTATTTATAAGATAGTATTTTTTATAAAACAATGAACCACAAAAATTGTTTTAAATCGTTATCAATTTCATTAAAAAAAATATTTGGTCTTACCCTAAAAATAATTTAGCCTTACCCTTAGAAAAAAAAAATTAAAAAACAATAATTAACTTACAGTTAAATTTTCCGCTAATGACACCATTTGGTTAGCGAATCGCCCAAACTCAAGGGCTTCGTTGAGATCCATATATATGGACGGACTACGTTCACGGAACATTGCCGATTTGTTATCATATAGTGTTACTTTATAAGATCCATTTCTTGAGGAGAGTACGACATTTTTACTGTCTCCAAATCTTATTGAATATTGAGATTTCCCCTGTTTGATTTTAAATAAATACGTATTTGGTATCCATTACTGAAGTACTTAATGAAAAAGATGCACTAACTTAAAATGATTTTAAGGTATACGGTATAAGTTATCAAAAAACCAGAACTTTTATATGTACAGTACCATTTGTCTTAACAAATCATAAAGCTTCATTTCCAGCCTGCGCAATAGGAATGAAGTATAATTTTGGCGCAAGTTTTGAGACTCCCCGCCCCTAGTCTCTACCAAAAGCCCACGTACGTAGTAGGGAGTTCAACAAATTTTGAAAAGTGTGCTGTACATCAAAAGTCATATGTTAAATCTATATCTCTATACTTTCAAAGCCTTTGTCCAACCTTTATTTCTATCGGTTAGTTAAAACAGCAGATTAAATACATTTTATTTAAGTTTGTGCCTTCAAGTTCTTTGTGATCAAAGGGAGATTATCCTATAATTCTAAACTCAGTTTGGGAAAAGTAAGATAACTCTAAATGGTATTGCGGGAAAAGAAGGATAACTCTAATTGCACTAACAAAACTATGCTTTATTTCTTAAAAGTATATTTGGGAGTCAGTCTGAAAACTGAAAGGTGTGTTAAAATTTAAGCTTATCCTTGTTCAAAAAAGAAATGTTTTTTTCCACACATGTACATGTAAAATTTTAATTTAAAAGAATATAAAAAACATCAATGTTACAATAGAAAATTATTGGATGTGGAATTAGAATGCATGACACAGCCCACATAATTAAAAACCAAAATGAAGAACAGTCTGACAAACACATTTAATATGTTGCAGTGAAATCACTCTAAAATATAACTTAAATATAGATTAATAAACACTGAGACAGAACTGATTTTAGTGGTTGAAGTTTGGTGTTGGAGTTTACTTTAAATGTACTTACCCTAAGGATTGACACTGGGTCATCCATTTTTCTTGCCAATTCTGAGTAGTGACATATCATTTATTACATGTACTACATTTCTATTATTTAATTGTGGACCATATACATGGCCATACATGTATTAGTCATATAAGTGGATTTGTACAAAATATTTAACCATACAAAGCTTTTCTTTTTCTGAGGTATTCTTAAAAAGCTTCCTTTTCAATTTATTTTATATAGAGCTTGAAACTTTCACATGGAACTTAGTATGTTCGTAAGATTAAATTTATAATTTAAATTGTTCCTTTTAGTGAATTTTTGTTGAAATTTCTTACTAGAAATAAGTATTTTTGATAAAAAAGGGGAGATAATTTTACTTTTTCAATTTTTCCCTTTTCTTTTTATTCTAAGCTTTCAAACAAAACTCAAGATGAAAAATCAGAAGATTGTATCATTTATACAAAAAACTTATGACTTTTGTTATTGGACAATGCAAATTTAAGAAGCTTATTGTGGTTTTTGTACCATGTTGGATAAATTGTACTCTTTCAGGCGCATTTTAGTGTGACCACAAGACATTTATTGTGCGTTTTCGGGCGCTTTTTATTAAGACACACAATGGGAGGTAATAGAAATATTTTTCTTCGCTTCGCAAATTTAAAAAATCTCCGGTCTGACCCGGTTAAAGTAAAAGAACTAATAGTTGTATGAATGGTTAGAACAATTGTGCAAGCTTCTATCTTATGGTGCTGTTTTTTGCTAGCAGCATTCAATGGAAAAACATTGCAGTTTTATAGGCTAGGTAGGTCAGATTTCGCTGAACATGTCCGTGACAATTTATGTAATTTTCATAAAATAAACCATTGACAGCTAAACATTTTAATATTAATCAATTCAAAATATATATACTTTATCAACAATGTCCAGTTTTTCATTATAAATCAAAATGCTATAGTGTAAGAAGTGGTTTTCCAGTCTTACCGTATGGCTCTTGGATCGATAATATCCATGCATTGACCTAAATCACATGGGAAGTAAGGCAGAGTTATCCCCCTTTTCCCGTTGTTGAAGTAGCTATACGTAGTATGGTTCGGTGGTTTTGTTAGTATATACAATTAACGAAAACCGATTATGATTGTGGCAAAAAACATATCTGATCTTTTTTTCACTTTTTTACACTATTGGTATTAAGATAAAAATATGATATAAAAATAATATAAAAATAAATAAACTAGCACAATTTCGGATTCTGTCGGAATTGCATTTCTATATTACACATTATACGTCATCACAAATTCCCGCCAAAATCACTGAAGCAAAAAACAACAAGTGCTGACTGTGTTGGGGATGCCCAACACAAAATGTCTCCCAAACGAATGCATTTTTGACCTCGTATTCTAATTCACCATCCTTTAAAACCCCTAGATACAAAATTTTGTTGAAATCGAAGCATGTTGACGAATTTGGATTTTTTGGCCCGAAAAATCACATTTTCGCAAATAACTCGAAAACCGTAAATATCGCTTCAAATTTTTTTTTCGTATTATTGAAGAGCTACTTTTGCTCTATTCACCTACAAAATTTCAGCCTCCTACGCACCTAGGTTACCGAGATATCGCAATGTCCTATATTATGAACTTTCGCTAATAACACGAAAACGGCGGCCATTTTGAAAATTTCGAAATGTCCGTGCACAACTTCAATAACACATCTACCGTCCTACAATGTTTCGTTGAAATCCTTCAAGGCGTTTTGAAGAAAACGTGCGGACACGTTCATGTCGAAGAAAGAAGAAGAAAAATAACTAGTGCTGACTGTGTTGGGGATGCCCAACACAAAAATGTCTCCCAAACAAATAAATTTTTGATAGTGTATTCTTATTTGCCATCCTTTAAAACCCCTAGATACAAAATTTTGTTAAAATCGAAGCATTTTTGCAATTTTTGCTTTTTTGGTGGCGGCCATTTTGAAAATGGCGGCCATTTTGAAAATTTTTATTTTAGGTATCAAGTCTACTCATAACCCTCTACTCACATACCAAATTTCATTAAAATCCGTTCAGTAGTTTCCGAGATAATTTTAGGGTACCCTTTTGCCGTGGCAGCCATTTTGAAAATGGCGGCCATCTTGAAAATTTCGAAGTGCCTGTGCACACCTCCAATAACCAATCTACCATCATACAAAGTTTCGTGCAATTCCATTTTGTCGTTTTCAAAAAACCTTGCGGACAGTTTCATGTCCGGAAGAAAGAAGAAAAAAAAGAATAATAATAATAATAAGAAACAGAGTAAAAGCAATATGTCTCCCAACACATAGTGTTTGGGAGACATAATAAGTGCTGACTGTGTTGGGGATGCCCAACACAAAAATATCTCCCAAACGTACGCATACTGTCACTCATGCATTAATTTTGACACTGCGTCCTAACTCACTATCATTTGAAACCCCTAGATACCAAATTTTGTTTAAATCATAGCAATTTTACAATTTTCCAATTTTTGGGACCGAAAAATCACATTTTCGTGAATAACTCGAAAACTGTAAATATTGCTTCAAATTTTTTTTCCGTATTATTAAAGAGCTCCTTTTGTTCTATAAACCTGCAAAATTTCAGGACCCTGTGCACCTAGGTAATCGAGATATCGCAATGTCCTATATTATGACCCTATATTGTTTCCATGGAAACGGCAGCCATTTTGAAAATTCTGACTTTTGCATTCTCACCTTTGAGACCCCTTCTACTAACATACAAAGTTTCATGAAGATCCATCAAGTCGTTTTGGAGAACCGGTCCGGACACGTTCATGTCCGGAAGAAAAAAAAAGAATAATAATAATAATAATAATTAAAATTTACGTTTCCCGAAACGTGGGATGTCCCCTCCCGTTCTCATTCAATGTCTGTCCTCTTCAACAGAAATTCCGACAATGTGCCGTGAGTCGCCATCACCCATATACCCTGTATACCAAGTTTCGTTGAAATCGGACGATGATTACATTTTTCGCGATTTTGGGCGGCCATCTTGAAAATGGCGGCCATTACAGAAATTCCGACAATGCCCTGTGAGTCGCCATCAATCATATATCCTGTATACCAAGTTTCGTTGAAATCGGACAATGTTAACATTTTTCACGATTTTCGGCGGCCATCTTGAAAATGGCGGCCATTACAGAAATTCCGACAATGCGCCATCAGTCGCCATCACCCATATATCCTGTATACCAAGTTTCGTTGAAATCGGACAATGTTTACATTTTTCACGATTTTCGGCGGCCATCTTGAAAATGGCGGCCATTACAGAAATTCCGACAATGCGCCATCAGTCGCTATCACCGTTATACCCTGTATACCAAGTTTCGTTGAAATCGGACAATGTTTACATTTTTCACGATTTTCGGCGGCCATCTTGAAAATGGCGGCCATTACAGAAATTCCGACAATGCGCCGTCAGTCGCCATCACCCTTATACCCTGTATACCAAGTTTCGTTGAAATCGGACAATGTTTACATTTTTTCGTGATTTTCGGCGGCCATCTTGAAAATGGCGGCCATTACAGAAATTCCGACAATGCGCCATCAGTCGCTATCACCGTTATACCCTGTATACCAAGTTTCGTTGAAATCGGACAATGTTTACATTTTTCGCCATTTTTGGCGGCCATCTTGGAAATGGCGGCCATTTTGAAATTATAAATTGCATAAAACACTGTAGGACCTTGGGACCTATCACCCCTCCAAGTTTCAAATCGATCGGTCCACCTTTGTCCGAGGAGATAGTCGGACAAGTTCGTGCATCAGGTTGACGGAAGAAAAAGAAAAAAGTATAATAATAATAATAATAATAATAATTAAAATTTACGTTTCCCGAAACGTGGGATGTCCCCTCCCGTTCTCATATAATGTCTGTCCTCTTCAACAGATTTCCGACAATGTGCCGTGAGTCGCCATCACCCATATACCCTGTGTACCAAGTTTCGTTAAAAGAGGACAATGTTTACATTTTTCGCGATTTTCGGCGGCCATCTTGAAAATAGCAGACATTACGGAAATTCCGACAATGCGTTGTGAGTCGCCATCACCCATATATCCTGTATACCAAGTTTCGTTGAAATCGGACAATTATAACATTTTTCGCGATTTTCAGCGGCCATCTTGAAAATGGCGGCCATTACAGAAATTCCAACAATGTGCCGTCAGTCGCCATCACCCATATACCCTGTATACCAAGTTTCATTGAAATCGGACAATGTTTACATTTTTCGCCATTTTCGGCGGCCATCTTGAAAATGGCGACCAATACGGAAATTCCGACAATGCAACGTGAATCGCCATCACCCATATACCCTCTATACCAAGTTTCGTTGAAATCGGACAATGTTTACATTTTTTGCTCTTTTTCGGCCATTTTTCAAAATGGCCGCCACTCGCGAAATTTTTTTTTGCCCAAAAAGTTTCCAATTATGTTTCTGAACATGTATACCAAGTTTCGTTGAATTTCATCATGTGGTTTCGAAGAAAAATAAGGTAATAGTTTTTCGGTTTTTGGCGGCCATCTTGGAAATGGCGGCCATTTTGAAATTATAAATCGCAAAAAACACTGTAGGACCTTGGGCCCTATCACCCCTCCAAGTTTCAAATCGACAATATATATCAGTCAAATATACGCGTTTAGATGCACGTTAATGCTAAACTGTAACATCTTTCAAATATACACGTATATGTTTTTAATATACTCGTATATCCTTCCAATTTACGTGTATATATTAAAGTAATATGGAGAAACAGTTTCATCCTTTTATCCAATGAAATAAACGTTTTCAAACCTAGGATATATAGAAAATATGGCGTCAGTCTACTATGGAAGTGGTGATAGAGACAGGTTCTTGCAAAAAATCAAAGAAACTGTTGATGACTGTTATCGTCTCGGCACTACCGACACACTCCAGAAAGATGTCTTCGATGATATACGTGCTAGGTAATCATTTAAACATTATTCAATTTCCCCGGCTTCATTTAATGACCGTCACCCATATAATAAGTCCGTTTATGTTTTCTGCTTCTGTCAATGTGCATAGCATTTTGGAGAAAAAAATCAGAAAATGAGAAATACAAACGATTATTAAAGACTATGCAACGAAAAGTCTTAAAAGGGGGAGTGCTTGAAGTTTAAACTGATGTCTCTGTTTACACGGGTTTCCATCAAACCTTCCTTAGAAACTGTACACCGTATGGACTTGAGTGGAAGGACTCATTCAGTATTTATAATAACAACTTAGAAACCGTAAGACCATCGGTTCGTCTTCCTGTCTCACGGACACATTCCTCATTTATATATGTCTTATTGTTTATTATAAAAGCATCTAATACAGTTGATGAATTAAATAAAATAAATGCGAATTATGACTTTGTTTTTGGTTGTTAATTTTAAAAGCATATCATCCGTGGGGACTATTGATTGCCCAAGGTACAAATTAAATTCTACCAAGATGTACAGACAGTCGGGTTTATACTTCCATGTATATATTTTTAGATTAAATAGTCTCAAGCGAGATATAGAAAGGTCAGTCGGAGATATTCTAGCCGCCGACTAGCCCCTGATGAGTCTTTATTATATATATGCTACATTTATTCACCCAGAGCACCACAGCACTTGAGTTTATATTGTTGAATGTTGTTTTATTTCTTTGTACTGTTGTGTTCACATGTTTTGTCTTCAGACTAATGATATTCCGATGCCTCATGGGTACATGCACCTCATTGCTGCTTTTATATCTTTAACAGCAAAGAAAACTAAGAAACATAGCAACAGGAAAAAAGGGGGGAGGTGGTTTTGACAAAGTTACTGTGCTGTTAAGACTAGATGCTGCTGAGATGGCTCAGTTGTTATGTCATTTAACGACAGATACTTAGTGTCCACACACCTTTCTCCAACAAGGAATTCACCTCTTTATAACGTTGATATGGTAGGGTGCTCCGGGTAAATCTCCTTGGTCACAAATCTAATAATTATTATGGGTCCTTGTGAGGTCTAACAAATGCCAGTAAATAAAACACAGTAAAGTTTGATAATCATATTTCCAAAGAATGCATAAATCCAAATATAAAGTCACAATACAATTTAGTTAATCCCCAGGGCCAAAAATAGGTAATTTAGAAGTAAATCCTGACAAAATGAAATAAGACTTAAAGTGAAGTAAAACGAGAGCGAGCGAGAGAGAGCTGTATTCTCATGATTCCCTTTTATACCAACCTCTCAAGCAACCTTGGCACACTCCTAACACCCACACTTTCTCACGCAATCATTCTGATGCAACTTTCTGATGAAATACAAAGAACTCCCAGTAGGAGTACAAGGAGTCGTGACTCCCACTATACTAGTATGTACACAAGGAGTAAGATTTAGTAGGTCACTGGGAGTACAAGGAGTCATAATCCCAGTTGACCTTTCCCGACCTAAATAAAGGACACATCTGATATTTAGATCTTAGAACCATAAAATACTGCTAATATTAGCTTAACTGAAATAAGAATGATGAAACTAGTAAACTCAAATGGCCTTAAGCTACTCCTGCATGTACATACATGAAAATAGGGAAATAACCTATAAAATGCATAAAATATAAGGGGTAAAAATCCAAAATCATTACACAGCCCCCCACGAAGAAAAACTGAACTTCCACTGTTCAGAAATACAATACATAAACAAAATTCATGCAATATAATGATTATAATGAATACACAACATTTGTCATATATACACAATGAAGGTATCAAACATGTAACATGTGCAAAACTTGTGAAATGACCATGAAAATTGTGCGAAATAACAAATTTATGACTTTTAAACTTCAAAAATATAAAATTTATGAAATGATTATCATTTCGCATGAAACTATTAAAACACTTGAGTATTATAACAAGAAAAATATGCATATCAAAAACTTTTGAACACATTAGGCACATATAACAAAAATATTAACCCGTAAAAGGTAAAATAATACTTTTTCACCTGAGACAATATACTATGAGGTAACAAGTCCACAATAAAAAAAAAAAATATCTCCTTGTAAAAAAAAAAAAAAAAAAAAAAATGTTTTAACCTTCTAAATCTCAACAACAACAAAAGACAACCAAGAATATACATCCGCCACCGAGTACCAGTATGAGGGCTACAAAAAGCACCAAAAATAGGACTCTTAGGCTGATTATCACACAACACATAGAACGGATAAAAAAAAAAAAATATTTGACTAGATTATACAGAATATATGGCACAAAACCTATATAATAATAAACTGACATTAATTATGTCTTAAACAAAACTAAACAAAATACCTATCTATCAAATCAACATGACAAAGTAATCTAATCACAGTTCGAGCCACTGACAGTCCTAATCACTGGAGTCCGCCAACTCGTCCACCTCTGCGACACGGACGGATCCATACGGTTTGTTCTCCTTTAGATCCATGGCCCGCATGTGCTGCACTAGTTCTTCTTCCATATACCTTACAAAATCCATCCACTGAAAATTCTTGATGTCGTAGTGCGGGGACATTGCGAAGTGGTGTTCCCTCTCCACGGTTTCATTACCATTAGTGTCTTTTACAGTCCTTTTGACTAAGCTTAAAGTAAAGAGTTCCACTATTTCCCTCGGCTCCTGTGAGCCGCCGGATGCTGCATCCCTCGTGTCTCCTAAGCCTGAAGGTCCTGGGACTTCCCCATCTGACTCATAACTAATATTGTCACAGTTTTCTTCCTCATTATCTTCCTGCTCGGATTCACTACTCGTACTTGTAGATATCGAATCAGAGGACTCGTCGTTGACATCAATAACTTCTGGTACTGGGGCTGGTACGACCGGGTCCGTGTGAACGGGTCCCACGTAGTAGCTTCCCTGAATATGCTCTCGTGCATAAAATTGGAAAACTGTAGCCTTTGCTACACTCACAGGGTCCTGACATTCTTCTTTGTGGGCTGCTCTTAAATGAATCCGAAGATATTCTCGTCTGAGAAAAATCCTATCACAACCGGCAACAGGACAACGAATAGCGTTCACCTGTGGGTTATGCACTTGATTTAAGTGTCTCTGCAAATTCTTCAAACAGGTGTACCTTTTTCCACAATGATGACATCGCTCTGACATTGTGACTTCTTGAATAAAATCTTGCAAATATTGCGGTTTACTAATCTCCCGGCCAAATCTAGTTTTTATTGAATGCGCATGCTCAGAAGAAGATCTGGGGCTTACACTAATACTGGTACGAGGTCGGACCTCTGACTCCGGGAAATCACCAACACTACCCGAATAAATCTCTGGCATTTCATTGGCGTTCCCTGAATCGCCAGACGGCGTGGGAAAAATAGTTTCATCATTTTGAGGCATCGTTGCATCAGCTTCTGTATACTTTCCCACGAACTGATCTAATACCGGAAATTCCATGACCTCATTTTCTGGCACATTTTCAGCTTCAAGGTTGAACCAATTAAACCTTTTGTCGCCTGTGTACGGCTTCAAATTGTCTCCGTGTATGACAACCGGAGTCGAATTCTTTGAAAATTTAATTTTGAATAGAACATCGCTTAGTTTTTCACATATTATCCACGGACCAGACCAATGCCGTGCGATCTTGCTTTTCCGACCAACAACATTTTGCTTTTGGTTTCGCCAAACCATGTCTCCGACTGAATAAACTTTTGACTTTACACGGGCATCGTAAATTAATTTCTGACGTTCAGCTGCATGTCCTAAATTCGATCGGGCTATTCTATGTGCCTCAAATAATCGATCTTCTAAGTCTATGACATAATCTGATGAATATTTTCCTACTCCGTCTCCGTTTTCCAATTTCTCTGTTATAAAGTCCATCGGAAATCTCATCTCTTCTCCGTACACCATTCTATGCGGAGTCAGTCCCGTGCTTTCGTGTGGTGTAGAATTATAAACCATTGTAATGTAATCTAAATAATTATCCCAATCTCTCTGATGAATTTTGACATATTTGGACAAAATGTTATTTACAGTTGCATTCATTCTTTCAACCATTCCGTCCGATCTAGGATGTAGCGGGGTCGTCCGCGTTTTATGTATATCGAGAAGTTTACAGAGCTCTTGAAAAAGCTGGCTTTCATAATTTCGACCTTGGTCAGAATGTAGCTCAGCGGGGCATCCGAATCTCTTCACCCATGCTCTAAAAATGACATCAGCTATGGTCTCCACTTGAGTGTCTTGGATAGCATACAGTTCAGTCAGTTTCGTAAAGTAGTCTCCAACTACCAGGATGTACTTATTACCTTTGTCACTAGTAGGAAACGGACCAGCGATGTCCGTTGCAACTCTTTGAAATGGTTCTCCAACTAAGTACGACTGTAATTCATGTAACTGAAAAAGTACCGTTGTTATCCATTATCAAACAATTTTGACCTGAAAGCCTCTGATGAGTCTTAATTGAATGGAGTGTAATTTAAGTTGGTTTTTTATGTCATGTGTAGTATTCCAATCTTTCTGGTTCAGCATTATCAACAGTAACAAAAACAGTTTAAGTCTACAAAATTTTATTTTTATATTTAGCACCATATACAAAATACCATACCTTGGAATGTATATGTAGTAAATCTTGGTGACAATTAAAACTTAACAACATGAGCATTGAATCAACCTGAAAAACCTGAGTATTGAAATATTAATACAACATTGAATTAACATTCTCAAAGCAACAACATAGAATATTAAGCCAAAATAATAAAATATTAAAACATCAACACCAAATTGATGAAAATAGAATATTCTGTGACTTTTTTTGTTTTGAGGCGAATGAATACACTGGTAAACCTGAGATCATATAAATCACATGACTAAAATTAACAATATGAGTGAGATCATATAAATTACATGACTAAAATTAACATCATGAGTATTAACACCAAAACCTGAGTATTGCATTATAAAAACACCTTTAATAGTCAACCATTCAAAAAATATGAAAAAAAAAGAAAACATCCAGTTATCAACAATCAAAACATTAAATTATATAGGAATATCTAAAATTATCACAACACTTTAAACATCAAGAAAGACAAATATAAACATCTTAATGCACCAAAAATATTAATATTAAACATAAAAACCAATATAAAAAATTATACCATTATAATTTTTACATTATGAAGGTTGTGTCTAATTAATGGGAAAAAAAATCAAAGGAATCCTTTGCATCTACATAGCACTACATGTTTACAGACATTGTACTTCTCTTATTAATTTTAAAGAGAACAAAAAGTTATGAAGACATTTATTTTACATTAATTTAGCTAATATTGGTAGTGTTTCTAAAGAGATCTAAAAATTGATAATTAAAACTACTAGAGTTGATATATAATGGATCACTTAATTATTCAATGTGAAAATCATTGTACTTCTCTTATTTATTTTAAAGAGAACAAAAAGTTATGAAGACATTTATTTTACATTAATTTAGCTAATATTGGTAGAGTTTCTAAAGAGATCTAAAAATTGATAATTAAAACTACTAGAGTTGATATATAATGGATCACTTAATTATTCAATGTGAAAATCATTGTACTTCTCTTATTTATTTTAAAGAGAACAAAAAGTTATGAAGACATTTATTTTACATTAATTTAGCTAATATTGGTAGTGTTTCTAAAGAGATCTAAAAATTGATAATTAAAACTACTAGAGTTGATAAAAATGGATCACTTAATTATTCAATGTTAAAATTTTCTCACCATATTTAAATAAATGAAAACGAGATAAAATTCTTTCTGAAACCCTTAGTCTATATTTTAAAAAGGACATAATTTCTCTTGTACTTTATCAAAGTACATAGTATCTTATACATCATCTAAATATACATTATAACAAAATAAAACCTTTTAAAACTAAGGGATCTATGTATGGATCTACCCTGCACAACATAATAAATATGAGACAGCGTATATAAAAAGTGTATGAATAAAATCTCATATCAATAACATAATTATCTCAACAATCACAATAGCTACTTGCTACAAAACGTGAGTAATAAAAAACATATTTATTTACAGACACAACATTATTGTATTTGTCTAAAATATTCTATTTTAAAACATCATTTAGATTTTTAGGTAGTGTTCTAAATAGATATAAACATTTCTAAATAGATTTAAATTAGTTGCTAATGGTTCCCTCAATAATTCAGTGTTAAACATTTTCTCATCATATCTAAAATAGATAAAAAACTAGATAAAATTCTATATGAAATAATGGTTTCCTAAAATTTAGCCTCATGGTAGAATTTATCTTATATCTAATCTTATTAAAATTTTTCTTTTAATGAATCTTCTAAGTATATATTATTTAATAGCAAAATGAAACCATTCAAAGTTATAAAATGTGTAACTATATATATATATTATATATGAATAAAATATCCCAAGGCAAGCATGAACTTTGATATGGGAAAATATTTATCTTGTTGGAACTATGAAATATCATCTAATCAAAATCCAAAACCTTTTAAATTATATAAAGATTAATTATATATAAGGAATCTTTGTATATAAACAAATCTTCACTATTGAAAATTTGATTTGTATATGAATTCAAAATTCATCAAACATGACTTGTAATTTGTGTGATATGTCTGACGTTTTTAAAAATGAATTAGACGGACACCATCAGCATTCATTAATAGAGACCTACCACGGACTCATCCATTCTCCAAGAATGACATGGTTTTTTTCTTTATTCAAACGCAATGACTTATTTCTTCAACAAATGTCTAATGCGTGCAAAAGAGTCAATTCCGAGTTTAGCAGAGGGATATTGGAAGTGATTGGGCATGTTGTTGCTGACAGGTGAGATACATGAAGATAAAAGTATATCAGTTAAAAAAAGAAAAGAGAGAAAAATTATCATAATAAAAACAATTAATATGATGTAGTAAGAATACATACTGTAACACTAAATAATTAAATTGAAATGAAAACTCTCTCTGCTGATGCATCAAAAGTTTATAACAGATATACAAACTTATGTTGCATATAGAGTATAAAGTACTGAGAACCCTATCAGTCTAATCTTAATGAAAATATTGTGCTAAAAGGAACACTTTTACTTGTAATTAACAGAGAAGATAACTTAACTTTAGTCAATATTACAAATACCAAAACGCCTGTAGAAACGGTTAATTTGGATATGCTATATATCGATATTTCAAGGAGTAACCTCTCATCAGTAGCATTTAAACCAAAACATTGGAAGGTCAAATTCCAAAACAGTTGAAAACGAAAAGTACTCAAAACCAAAATGTTCGAACAAGGAAGCCAAATCCAGCACCGAGGATATCGACCATGTGCATTAGAAGGAAAGAAACCTGGTGTTTTCATTAATTTTGAATTTAACAATCGGAAATTTCAGCGACAATATCTTAGAAATTTTATGGTAATTCGTGTCATATTAGAGAACAAATTACTCTTATTAATCTATTATATCCAATTATATGTATGTTCATTAAATTTACTTTTAATGGAGAGACAAGATAATTCAAACCCAATAAATATTTTAGAGGATAAAGTACTCAGCACCACATTTTAAATCTCAAGTAAAAAAACACGGTTTGATAACGAAATAGAGATTACACAAAATAACTATTAAAAGTCTTGCATATATCTTTGGGGTTGTTTTCTAGATCTCTGAGAACGTCGAAGCTGAATTGGTCTAGCCAGAGCTTGCACGGGTTCAGGGGCTTGAGCTGGTTCTTGTAGTTGGGGAGCTTGCATGGGTTCAGGGGCTTGAGTTGGTTCTTGTTGTTGGGGAGCTTGCATGGGTTCAGGGGCTTGTGCTTGTTCAGGAGCTTGAGCTGGTTCTTGTTGTTGGACAGCTTGCATGGGTTCAGGAGCTTGAGCTGGTTCTGGTGGATTTTGTGCTTCGGAAGGGTTAGGGTGGTCAGGTGGATTTAAAATTTGTCTTATCAACTGCGCGATGAGATGACCATTATAAATAATTAATCCAATAAGTGCCAAAATGATCTCTAGATAATCTGTAATACAATATTTATTTGTCAGTTAAATTAAAACTTATTTGATTTTTAATTTTTTGCCATCTTACTGAATAAACTAAGTCTGCATCTTCCTGATTTTCAGTCTCCTTTTTTCTGTAGATGCAGATGAATAAAACAATCAAAATAACTGCAATTAAAATAGAAAAAAAAACCAGTGACTTTAATTTAAGAATTTAAGTGTCCTTTTTTATGTTTTAAGATATTTTTAATATAACGACATAAAACATTTTCTCACATATATACTTATAGAGCTTTCATAAATATTATATTTTATTAAGTCATGGATAAATAAAGCTTATCCTAAAAAGGCTCAAAAACAAAAATGAAAAAAAGCAGATCTAAGGAAACAACTTATTTTATTTTTTTAACGTTTGTCTGGTCATAGTCATATAAATTAATTTCTTCAAAACAACTATCATGATCATTAACTGGAACAGATTGCGTTGGGAGATTTACTACTCCCATTTCCATATCTTCACACTGTCCACCCCTCTCCCTTTTTAAATGACACTTCTTATATAAAAGGCAAATAAACACCAGTGCTGAAAACAAAATAATTGGGAATAAAAACAATAATATTCAGACTGCTTTCCACTTTCTTTCACCAGTCATATTTCATTTAGTTCAATTGTGGTATATTTTGGTTTTAATTTTTGGTTAAAAATATTAATATAGATTAAAGTTAACAAATATACTTAGAAGTGCTATACTTATTAATATAAAATAAGCAAAAAAAGTTATAACACTATGTTGATTTCTACCTACTATTACTGCTAGTGATGTTATCCATATAGCTGTGGAAGATTCACCATGTTCATTCTGAAATTTATAAATAAATAATAATAAATGGGTTAGCTTACTTTAGTAAGAATTATTACTGCAAACAAAAAGTTCCATAATAAATCTAAAATTAATGACTTATGATGAGATTTCTTATAAGTAATTTAAACGCAAACATTCAAATAAAAATTTTATTTTGTTGCAATTTTTATTTATAGACTGGAAAATGATGGTTAGAAGTCAAACTCCTAGAGGATGGGTTACCCTGACAGTAGAGAAATGTACATTTTCTTTTTAAGTATTGAATGTTGTAACCACCTAGAAAATAGAAATGACGTTAATAGCATTATCAATAAAAATGTGTGTACATAAAATACTAAATGTGTCTTAATTTATATAGTACATAAAATACTAAATGTGTTTAATTTATATATTACTAACTTTAAGTGAGTGAGTGAGTGAGTTGGTGTTTTACGCCCGTGCAACGCTATATAGGTTATTTTCAGGCGATGAACATGAAAAGAGTGATAAAATGAACATGAAATGATGATGATGACTGAGATATGGGGTGGGGTGGGACACAAAGGCCGGTAGATTTTGAAGAACCACAGGAAAAGGGGAGAGTGGGTAGGGGCGGAAAATTTAGCCTATGTGGTGCACTACTGGGCGGTCCACAAAGGGGTCTTTTACGTGCATGAAGCGTGGCACACTCCACACACGTTGGCCCACTATGGTCGGCGGTCAGGGTTTCCGTATTATAGACCTGACAACCCCCGCGGACGAGGGCCACCCTATTCAGCCACCTAGGGTACACACTTGGTCGCTCTGTGGGCTGAGCACTGACCCGACGTCAGAATCCCAAGACCCTTAGTCGCCTCTTACGACAAGCTAGGCTCTGCTGCGGGCCTATTCGCCACCCGGGCCCCGCACGGGACACTAACTTTAAGGTCTTGTTTACAATTTCATATATTTAATTAAAAAAAATGTATACCATGTTTGTGGATCCTGTGGGTTCAGCTAGTTTTGTTGTCATGGTGAAGTGTCCATCTGCAGATGTCTAGAAAAAAAATTAACATACATTTTCTTTTATCATTTATTTCTAGCATTAACAATGGTAAGTCAAAATTTATGCATAAAATATGACCTGTCTTTTTCATATTGATCTTTAAATATATAGGTAAGGTGCAGCAGGAACATTGTTTTGCTAATAACACAGAGATATGATTTATGATATTTGTCTCCATTGCATACCTTGTCTTTCATACATGTATCAATAGTTTTACCCACCTTATGGTTTAATGTGGTGTAAGTCTCAGAGGGGGCTACATTTGAAGTATAATCCATAGTAGGGACTACCCCTGAATTAGACACCATTGTTGAAGCAGACACCACATTTGAACTAGACATCATAGTCCAACCAGACACCATAGTACTAGTAGGGTATATCTCAGGGACAGTTGATGAGTGCTGAAAACAATAAGAACTATTATTATATCAATGCATACACATACCATCTTGCAGTAGCTAAAGACTACAAATAATACTATATAGATTCACTACCAATTCATAAATAAGCACCAACTCTTGATAGAAAACAATGAACACAAGATGATAAGGACAAACAAAGCTTTGTCAAAGATTCCTGGCTCTATAGGACAGCAGTCTTTAAATCAGTCACAAGCCTGACTGCTCTGGGCAATAAAATAGCTTTCGGACCAGTAACATTTCTTTAAAATATGGAGTTACAAGCCAATTATATGTAAAGAAAAATTATAAAAATAATAATTTTGGGGCTTGTGCTTCTAAAAGTTAACTGTGAAGACTGGGACAGGCATCTGTAAGATGAGATGTGGCGGGGTTAAACTAGTGATTTGGATCCAACCCCCCCCCTAATTGATAATCTTACACAAAGCACAAATATAACACACCATAAGTGTCAAATCGACAAAGTTCAATTCAACAAGAGGGAACCTGAGACAAAATCATATGAGAATAATAGGACGTAGAGGAACTCTCTTGAGAACACTTGAAGTTACATACAACTAGCTACGAATCTTTTTTGATCGAAGTAAAAAAAAACCAAAACCCATCAAATATTACATGTACAATGATACATACCAATTCACAAAGCTTCCCCTTTACAAATATTTTTGTGGTGGGAGGAGCTGTAACAGGGTTACAAGTGTTTGGCGAGCCGCTGTCAATAAATAAGTTTAGTAATGATGATGACCATATCCTAAGGTGCGATTCTTCTGTCAGTCGATCTAAAAAGACCGTGGCCACACTACTTGGCCCTGTAAAGTCATATATGGCAGGACCTTGGTACCTGCATCTCATTTCTTCAATTGCGAATGTGTATGGGTTAATAACCAATGTTTGACATGTGGTTGCATCCAGAATTATACGGGATGAAACTATACTCCCATAAGGGAAAAGCACAGCAAATACATGAGCATCTTGACTAATTTCTCTGATTTCCCGCCTCTGTTTACATAACAAAACATTACATCCGGTTTTTGAAAAAAAATGTATAAACAAACGCTTCATATTTTTTTTCAACATATTTTGATATGTATATTTTTCTTTTTCCCCCATTGATAAAAAATAAAATTGTTATTTTTTTTTTATTTACGACAAGTGGTCAGACAAGGTTTTTCTCTGTTGTTTTGACACAGAAAAACCTGGAAAACCTGACCGCAAATTTAACTAAATGAAATATGACTGGTGAAAGAAAGTGGAAAGCAGTCTGAATATTATTGTTTTTATTCCCAATTATTTATTGGGAAATATCGATATATAGCATATTAAAATTAACCGTTTATACCCGCGTTTTGGTATTTGTTATTTTGATGTGGTTTTCAGCAAATTTACCCGCAGCAGAGCCTAGCTTGTCGTAAGAGGCGACTAAGGGTCTTGGGATTCTGACGTCGGGTCAGTGCTCAGCCCACAGAGCGACCAAGTGTGTACCCTAGGTGGCTGAATAGGGTAGCCCTCGTCCGCGGGGGTTGTCAGGTCTATAATACGGAAACTCTGACCGCCGACCATAGTGGGCCAACGTGTGTGGAGAATGCCACGCTTCATGCACGTAAAAGACCCCTTTGTGGACCGCCAAGTAGTGCACCACATAGGCTAAATTTTCCGCCCTACCCACTTCTTCCCTTTTCCTGTGGTACTTCAAAATTTACCGTCCCTGTGTTTCCCGCCCCATCCCATATTTCATAAAGCATCATCATTTCATGTTCATTGTATCACCCTTTTCATGTTCATCGCCTGTAAATAACCTATATAGCGTTGCACGGGCGTAAAACACCAACTCACTCACTCAGCAAATTTAACTATGAGCCACACAGAGTACCACTACAATAATTTATGAAGATAATCATTTTTAATATAGAAACAAACCACAAAAAATATCTTTGTGGTACTCGGTGTGGCCCATAGTTATATTTACCAAAAACTACTCAAAATTTGCAGGATCTTAACACTTTTTCACTTTTTTTTTTGATGACGTCACAGTGAGGTAATAAACATGATTTATTTAAAATTAATGTTATTTTACTACACCTTGTTTATCTAAGAACTGATCTAGAATAATTCAACCTTATTTTAAACATTTTTAAAAATTGGTAAATTAGGGGGCAAAATCGTATTTTGTCCTTTGTTAATTTGTATGAGTACGTTTGGAACAGCATACTTTAACAAAGGAATGTTGTTATCTGTACCTATCTAATCCTTATTGTCTAGATTTTAGGGAGTTAAACCGAGCGATAAAAATTACATAATAAATCAGACTGAGGACTTTTTTACCCTTTTTGCATCTAAAGTATGTTGTTTCTCTGAATCGGCGGAGCTACAATGCAGTCCCCAGCTGCATTAATGTAGCTACAATAATGTAGCTCCTGTGACAATCTTTGATTGGGTGGAGCTACAATGCGGTCCCATTGCTCATAACGGAGCAACGCCGAAAGTGAAATCACACCGGGCGCAATTCAATCCATTAGACGTCAAATTTGGTATTCAAATATCGCTTATAGTATTTAAATGACGAATTCAGTATAATTTTCCGACATTTAGCACAGATAGATAGTTTTATTCAGATTCATACACAAATCCACATTTTTACAACAATGCAAAACATACATTAAATACTGTCATACAATATGAAGCATACTCTCATGACATAGTAGTTGCAATAAAACTTGCCATGAATGCATCTAGTCTAAATTGTTAAAATTCAATTGGTAGCCATAAAATGTATAAAAGTAGGTTATGTCTGAACCTGGGATAAGCCCATTAAAGCTTTACAGCTTTTTTCCAATGGGGTCCTCTAATGTACCCTGCTTGATTAGGGCTAAAACCCAAAAACTAACAAGTTGGCCGACGCAAGATTTAGGCAGGCAAATGGAAATTAATAAAAAAGTAAAATGAATAATTTCAATTATTATTATACAATTAATTACTCCTTAGGAGGTCAGTATGGAAAAATGAGGACCTGAAACCTGACTCACGAGGTGACCTGACCAAGACCTCCTAAGGAGTAATTAATTGTTTTATTGTACTGATGATTTTAACATTTGGCGAAATTTAATAAAAAGAGAAATACAAAAGATTTTTTTTAAATGTATTAACTGCAGCACATTGAACATGTACTAGTGAATTCAACAATAACAAGAACAAGTTTCAAATTTTACAAGGTTTCAAATTTCAAATTAAAAAATTCAAGTACTTCCATTAACATGATAATGAATTTGAACCATCTGAACGTTCTGAAATATAGGGCCTAAACCCCTTGGGTTCGGCATCGGAACATTGTTTGCTCTCTCAACTCGAGTGACTTCTGATAAAAATTCATTTTCTTTTCATTAAGTTCCTCCATTTGATTATTAGCGGCAAGTTCCATTAATGGAAACAAATTAATATTCTCAGATGTTTGATAAATAACATTGCTTTGTTTATTTGCGGGCGCATTTTCTTTGTCACTTGTAGTACCAGCTACTACATTTTGCAAAACACTGCACATCTCATGTTGCTTTTCTTCAGTAACATTGCGGGCATAACTTTTGATTGAAGTTTCAGATTTGTGACCACTGATGGACATTATATGTCTCGCCTCCACACCTTTGTTATCAAGTGCAGTAATACATGTTGCTCTGATACAATGACTTGTGTACACTTGTGAAAGGCAAGCTTAGGTTGAGATTGTTTTCATGAGGTTTCCAAGGGTATTATGCCCAACAGCTACTAGTATGCTGTCATACCACAGTTGGACAGTCTCTGTAAAAACATTCTTAGGCCTCTGCCAAAAACACTCTGAATTAGGATTAAGCTTTGCCAAATACTTTTCAAGGGATATAACTGGACATCTAGGATTACCTACAATTGATCAAGAAAATAAATACATTAATGTTGTACTTAATAAACCATTTGGCAATAAAACACATAGAATATACAGCAATGAAAACAAATATGGGTATATTTTTTGTACATATACATGAATGTGCATTCACAATGTAGAATGTAATTAATTTGTTTTACAAATGTAACAATAAAATGTGTCAAACAGACACAGTGCCCCGCCTTTATATATTGGACAGATGGACGAACTGAAGGACGAACAGACTGTAACACTATATGATATGAAACCTCAGTAGTAAAGGGCGTCACTCTAGACCAAAATGTACTTTTAATTTCCCATAGACTCCTATGTTAAGTCGTTTTGACGATCTTGGCGACACTTGTCGCCTCCAGAACTCAGTAGCAGTAAAGTCGTGTGCAGTCATGCGGAACGACGATTTCTAATCTTAGCCCTAACCCCTAACCCTTTTGTAAGTTTCGCCCTTTATGGGCTCTTGTATGTTGTCTCTTCTCGTCCTTGGACTCTTGTTTTCGCCCCTTTATGGGCTCTTGTCTCATACCCTAACCATAACCCCTTTGCTTTATTAGTTTCGCCCTTTATGGGCTCTTGTCTGCTGTCTCTTTTAGTCCTTAGACTTTTGTATCGCCCTTAATGGGCTCCTGTTTCATGGTCCTTTCGTCCTGCGACTTTTTGTTTCGCCCTCTCTTAGTATTCATGTGTTTACCTTCACCGTATGTCTATCATTTTACGTATTCTTCCTTTTTACTAGTGTCATCTGATTGTCACTTGAAAATCTGATATTGTATTATGGTCCGATGCCTTTTCAAATCGTATTGGAATATTTAAATTTGAACATCTGCTCAATTGTATTTGCATTAGAAAGTTGTTTGGTGTAAATTAGGGGGTGAAACCCCCCCCCCCCAATTTCGGGGGGGGAATTGGGGCTGCTTATAATAAGCATTTTAAATCGGACGTAATTGGAATTGAAATTGGTAGTTCTTAGGGGGGGTAATACTCTTTAGCCAGGGCACTAAATACCACAATGAAAGTATCAGTTTCAATATTTTATTGCTAAGCTACAATCTTGTACAACTATATCTAATTTGCAATCTTCGGAGGTTACATATCTACCATTGCTATTTGCTCTTCTCCAGGAAAAATATTAGTTTTTAAACGTAAGATTTCCGGGGTGTCCTGCTTCAGATCAATCAACATGTACCCGTGGGGTTTCCTGACTGCGGCTTCGTAGGATTCAAGAAAGTACTTGGATCTTCCGGGGAACATCTGTTGTCCTAAGGTCATGATTTGGGATGTGTCTCTCGGGTTCTTGAATACGACCATGTAATGGGTATTGAGACTGATGGTTCTGTGGTGTTTGTTTTTATTAAACAGGTTCTGTACGATCAGCATGATACTAATGGATCTGTGGTGACTGTATTTGGTAAACAGGTCCGCTATGGCTTGTGTAATGTTGTCCATCTGGTCGTCGATGACGATAAGATGTTTCTCTTCGGGGTTCAAGCTCTCGATATCCGGGAGTCCTCTGATAAACTCGACATTGTTCATTCCAGAATATAGGGGCTGTTGTACATCGTATGACCACCATATTCGATCGGGTTGGGGAAGCGTCATGTGTTGTATATTGTCGATGAATCTTCTTACAAAGACTGACTTTCCACTTCCGGTAGGTCCTGTAATGACGCTGGTGAATGGATGAGCCCAAGGCATGAAATGGTCGTGGAGTAATCCATCGGGTACGTTAAACGTAAAGGGATCGCTCGTCGGTAAAATGAAGTAAGGCTCTGGTTCTGTCTTCCTATTGTTGACTGGTGTATCAGTTTCAGCATTCCTTTGCAGGAGTACTGGAGGTGTTATCAATTTAGATCTTGGTAAAGTAGTTGGCATGGTTCTGTTTCTTTTCACTTTGTTGTGAACTGTTTCGATGTGTCTCTTTACATGGTCTTTTCGGGAAAGTATTTTCCCACAAATAAAGCAATCCATGTTTCCTCTTCGGTGTCTAACGTAAGACTGACTCAAACTCTACCTGTCATTTCCTATATCTTTCTCTAACCCTATGTTTTGTTCTATTTTTAACCCTGGCCTCATTCTAACCCTAACTCTCCTTTGTTCTATTTTTAACCCTGGCCTCATTCTAACCCTAACTCTCTTCTGTCTTTAACCCTAACCCCTAACCCTTTTGTATGTTTCTTTATGGGCTCTTTATGGTGTCTCGTACTTAGTTCTTCTTATATTCCTTATGTATTGGTCCTTGGCTCTTTAACACCCTTAGTTTTTGGAATGGGTCACTTTGGGGTCAAGTCCTGACTGACCACTGACCATAACCACCCTTAAACCCCCAGAATCTGCCTCTAGACCTTAAAAGCTGTCTAATGATATACAACAACCCTATATTGGACCTAATTTAGGTATTGGTCATTTTGTGGTCAAGCCCCGGATGACCACTGACCAACACAACGGACATCATCGGAAAGACATTGTCTTACCCAAGACAATGCAACAAACCGGAAGGAAATCGGACAAGGAATAACAAAGTTATGACTTATTAAAAAATAGTAGTATATGATTGGTGAACAGCTCGAATTTCTCGGATATCTCGAATTTTCGCGCGAAAATGAACTTCCAAAAACCGGAAACTGCGTCATGGGGCGGAACCGGAAGTCACGTGATCCAAGATGGCCGCCGGGATCCAAGATGGCCGACCGGAACCGGATGTGCCGTCATACGCCTGCGCAAAAAAGGGACGTCCCCAGGACGTCCCGAGAAATACGACTCGTGAACAACATGATATACTACTATTTTTTAATAAGTCATAACTTTGTTATTCCTTGTCCGATTTCCTTCCGGTTTGTTGCATTGTCTTGGGTAAGACAATGTCTTTCCGATGATGTCCGTTGTGTTGGTCAGTGGTCATCCGGGGCTTGACCACAAAATGACCAATACCTAAATTAGGTCCAATATAGGGTTGTTGTATATCATTAGACAGCTTTTAAGGTCTAGAGGCAGATTCTGGGGGTTTAAGGGTGGTTATGGTCAGTGGTCAGTCAGGACTTGACCCCAAAGTGACCCATTCCAAAAAACTAAGGGTGTTAAAGAGCCAAGGACCAATACATCACTATGAACCAAAAAAATGACTGACATTACCATATACAGTTCATATTTGATTTTTAGAATCTGATGATGACTGTAAATTTACTGTTAATGATCTATCTTTTTCTGTTCCGGACTGATACAGGTCTTTCCAGTAAATTACAATATTGGTCTTTTTACTGTTTTTCTTTGTTTTGAACTTAATCAGTAAATATCAGTCAAATGCAGTTACTTTGTGTCACTGTCTCGGTCTTTTATTCACTGTATCAGATCATTTCAGAACTTTTAAATAATTACCTTGATTTAAAATGACTGATGCCAACTGCATCCGTTCACATCAGTGAACATTAGATTTTACCTTGATTTAGAATGACTGATACAGACTGCATCTGTTCATATCTGTCAAAATCCGATTTTACCTTGATTTAGAATGACTGATGCTGACTGCATCATTCCGCTTCAATGATGATTGGACTAACCTTGATTTAAAATGACTGATGCTGACTGCATCTGTTCAAGTAAGTAATCATTGGATTTTACCTTGATTTAAAAAGACTGACCTTGACTGTATCATTCCTTGTCTGCATTGTTGGATGGACATTATTACACTCTCAATATCAATATTAAGTTAATAAATTTGATATGAAGTTTAAAATCTTCAACCTAAAAGCTTAGTCGGTAAACAGTTCAAATTCAAACCATACATGCATTTACCATTGAGCGATCTGTAGAAAATGTTTTTATTATAGCAGGTATAATTCATTTAGAAAATAACGGTGTCATTTATATATTTTATTTCCAAAGTACAATTTTTGCAGCTTTTACAATGTAATTAATGACTTCCACATGCATGACATGTGCATGTTTTATGCGAAATTTGTACCGTAACCAAGAACTTAACCAAAAGGAATGAAGAGACGGACTGGCCGACGTACAATCAAACAACATACGTTGGCGACCGGGCTATTAAAATGATTATCATTGAAAAAAAGAACAGTTTAAGTTTATAAAATGTTAATGCGAGTCAACCTTGAAAATCAACGACCATTCAAAATGAAAAAAAAAACAACGCTTTTAAATAAAACTTTGTTTTATCAGTTGAACATTTAATATTTGCTAGTAGCATAATATGATTCCTTCCGTAGTGCGACAAAATTATTTCATGTATAATGTTTGGAATTCCATCTTAAAATAAACTTGAGTGGAAACCAATTGTTGGTTGTTTCATCTGTTATCTCCTGAGAAATACAAATGACAACAAAGTTCCAGACAATAAATTTTGCTACGCCTGACGCGCGTTTCGTCTATTCAAGACTCATCAGAGGCGCTCTACCAAAAGTATTGAAAATGCCAAACACTGTATGAATATGAAGAGCATAGAACAGTATAACCAAAAATACCAAACTGGGGAACCAAATTTTTACTAAGATATTCAACCTATGTCTGGGGTAGGAAGAACCTTAGGGTTTAGACAATTTTGAAATTTATACGGATAATTTAAAGCTTTGATGTATTCTCCAACTCAAAAGTGTTGGTGCCGGAGTGGGCTAACCTCGGGGAATTTAAACTCCACCAGCAGTGCTAAATTAAATCTCTATGGCCGACATTTTCACAATTCTGCTTCAGTGGGGAATCGAAGGGGAAATCGGTTTTCTTAGGATCAGAACCAAAACTATTTGTGTTGATTTTCGGTAAAATTGGTCTTAAAACTTCCGGCGTCCATAATGGATTTTATGTTGACCCCTCCTTTTCTTAAATATTTGCAGTTTATTATTCATTTGTATAGTTAATAGATAAGATGTGCTACACAAATTTATATATGTACATTGTAAATGTGCCTACCTTGTAAGAAATTTCGTCAAAGTTAAAGTTCCTTTACAAATCGGTTACATGCATATGTATCTCATCGGTACATGTATACATCATGTGTATATTCCGGCTTCAGGGGGCTACAATAAACAAGTATTTCACAAGCGCAAATTACATTCGCTCAATCAGTTGATACCCTACTTGTATTCATGTTTGTGTTTATTAATAAGATTTAATTACTTTAGGAAAGTCCCCATCAGGATACTATTTGCTTTGAAGATTTGAATGTAAAAACGGCAATAGAGACCATTCAGTGTGTATTTATTATTTATTATTTGTTTTATTTCTTTATTTTTGATAACAATTATTTTTATCTTATATGTTTTTCGACAATAAACAAGAATGTGTCCAAAAGACATAGTGCCCCATCTCGCAACATTTAAGACGGACGGACGAACAAAAGAACAAACGGATGGACGGACGAGCGAACAAATGAAAGAAAGAAAAACGAGCGAACGGACGGACGGAAGAACAGACACGAACACTAAATGCTCCCAAACTCTCGTATTTGGGGCATAAAAAATTATTGGTTACATATTGTACTTTTAAAGAGTAACAAGAATTTAAGAAAATAAGTATTTCCCTCTTATGAATTATTTTTGAATTTTATCATTACAAAACCTCTATTCGAATTAAGACTTAATTTTACAAATACGAAGAAGAAAAAAACTAGAAAAAAAATATCAATGATTTTTATACATATCTCCATTCGTTAATAAATTTGTAGGTTTCGCACTTTATTCTATTTTCTTTATGAACCACAATGTCCCGACGTTTTGTTGAAAAGGGTTGAATTTATTTTCAAGGACACTTACCTTGCTGGCATGTTTGCAGCTTAACAGGTTTGTGTGTTAACTAATTATTTGTCTGTTGAATCCAAATTTGTTTGGTTTAGCTTTTGGAATTATGAAATTCGAATTCACTTTGGTATTGGTTTTTCTTTAGCTTTTCTTCATAAAACCACGCCGCAGTAAACTTGTTTAATTTTGACCGGGCCAAGCATATTTCATTTAAATGCCATTACAAAACCAAGTTTTGTGAACTCTGTAGATAAATTTTGTTCATCTCTCGTGAACCCCTTAGGTTGTCTTG
Source organism: Arcuatula senhousia (assembly GCA_963971305.1). Lineage (NCBI taxonomy): Eukaryota > Metazoa > Mollusca > Bivalvia > Mytilida > Mytilidae > Arcuatula > Arcuatula senhousia. Next base: position 57,925,589 of record OZ020310.1, read on the forward strand.
ATAGGGAAAGTTTATGCATCTTTTTTTTTCTTTTGTTACAATAATCATAGAGCTTATTATGAATATAAAATATGATCGATGTAAGATAATCGGCACAAATTCCATAAATAAAAGGCATTTAAAATCTGCATTGGAAGACAGCAAACAATTAAACAAAACACCGACAAGTTTCGCGATACAACTCGATCGTCGTTACAACCTACATATAGCAACGGTATTCTAAAAATCCACAATCGAAAATATTCAGCAAAAATCAAAAGTAAATTCAGTAAGTAAAGATTCGAGTAGACATAATCTGTGTGCCAAGTTTCAAGGAAAAAACCGCTTTTACTGCCTCTTCTAAGTAAACTCTCATTCGCTTTTTAGGTTGCATTTCCCAGACCGCTGACCTGTTTATGTAAAAGCAAACGTGAATCTTATTGTTTTGATAGATATAAAACAATACATCTGTACATATATTTTTTCTTTTTTAAGGTATTTGTTTAAAAAAAAATAATAAATACTGTTTATCCATTTAAATGATTTTTTTTATTATAAAAACATTCATTTATTTCTAAAAATATTTTTCTTTTTACATGATTTACTTTTTCTTAAATCTTAAGTTTTTAAGTATCAATTAATTTGAAAAATTAATAATTCTTGATATTATTTATTTATTTTCATAATGTATTGACTTTTTAAACGTATGTATTTTAGAGCTCTGGTTTATATTTATTAGCATCAGTTAATTTGAAAAAAAAATTCTTTAAGATCTTTATTTAAATTTTAAAACTATCATTCCAAATCAGTAAAATATTCGAAAATTTATTTTTGAAACAGAACAGTAACTTTCATTGCTTTCAACAAAATATTTGTTAACAAATATTTAATTTGTTTTTAATTTATTATAATCACACTGTCACCTTCCGATAAGCCACGCCTCCGATTGTCAATTACAATTACATGTACAGGGAAATTACAGATAATTCAATTTTGATTCTCCAATCAAATCTCAATCCGCGTGGACACACCCACCAACTCATGCCCCAATTTATTTGATAATTTCTTAAGCAGTACAATAAACAAAATCCGATTAAATAGCATGCGTTATTTAGACTTGTATATTGTACACCTGTTAATTCCACTTTCTTAAAATTGTCAGTTAGCAAATACGACCCATTGTTTTGGTAAAGCCAAAATTTGAAATATTTCATGTCCTCAAAATTTAATTTGAATTAAGCATTTAAATGCCTAGCTGAAAAATTCCCAAAATGAAATATATGCTGATAATAATATATATGCGTATGCAGCTTATTTTTACAAACCTTTGGTAATAACCAGAACGACCATACATTTAGTGTTTGCAAGAAAAACATATCTTTTATTAAACTTTTTTTATGTTTTTATTTCTAATGAGGCTGGAATAAAGTTATATTATTTACTTTCTACTATTGTAATAACCGTTACTCGGCGTCCACACCCGTCCGTCATCTTTCGTCCGTCGGCCTTTTGTTCAACTTTAAAAAATCTCCTCTGAAATCGTTTTGCAAAGCTTTTGTTTTTCTACAACTTAAAAAAGGTCAATTATAAAATACGCAACTTGCATATAATTCGGTCACTGTTTATTCTCATAGTACTGATATACTTCATTCTTCTTCAAAAGCAAAAGGAAGAACAAAATGTATATACAAAACTTTCTGTTGTTAAATTCTAAACTGCTTGAAACTGAAGCTACCTAGGCTAAAAACAAAATGTCAAAAAAAATCAACAGGGGTATAACCGGCTTAGGTTAACACTGGAAATCTAAATAACGGCATATGGTCTCAAAATATTTAATTGTATTTCACAGTTTCATAGTACATGTATGTAAGTGCATTCTTGCCGGGTGTGATATGCAACCAAACAAAAGTGGTAATTTTTACAAATTCAATAAAAAGTTAAACGATTGCAAAAGTCAAGTAATCTGGTATAACAACAAAGAATACTCAGACTTCGACTGTTTCAAAAGTATGATAAAAATATAAAGAATAGATCTTTAAAATGTCCTGCGATGAAGCAGGCATATTAAATTCATGCTTAACTCAACGTTCACTTTTGTAAACGTTAACGTTTTAAAAAGTTTACGGACGACGGACGGACGACAGACGTCAAGTATGTCTCGCCTATAGGCACCATCACTAAAATAAACTACCTAAGCTTCCAAAAAGACCTAAGTTCACAGAGTCATTGGAGCATGACATGGGGTCAGGGTCACACGGCATGGTAACAGTTGTGTAGATCATAACCTGAACTGTCTGTATACCCATTATCAGATGCATATCTACTATTCTTTACAAGCAATTCATTGTCCACAAAAGTCTTACAAAAAGGTTTACGCTGCCTCTGTTGCCGTCGCCGGATAGTAGTTACCTATATGTTCCGCCTTCCACTATTCGTCGTAGGCGAGACAAAATTGACACACATCTTCAGATTTTCAGCTTTAAGGATTGTCAGTATTATGCGGTAAATGGAAGATATTACTAATATTCAACCATGAGACAAAATGCGAAATATTGGTTTCTAAATCTGTTTTTATTTATATTAGTCGAATGGGTATACGAATTATCATGATGCTATACATGTACGACCCCGGGTATACGGCCCTCTCATCCGATAAAGCGCGGGCAAATGGTTGGACTAGGGTTGAACTGACTGCCCAAACATATCGCCGCGGCGGCATAGAACAGGAAATGCACGGATACGGATACCCAGGTCTTTTTCTTTTTTTAAATTTCGGTAATGGGAAATAAAGTAAAAAAATAAATTGTATTTAAGTTCACAATGAACTTTAGCTACAAAAAATGTAGCTATAAATGAACTTGCATGTAGTGTTATAGTTAACTGCGGAACCTACAACAGACACACGTTTTTACGCTTAAAGAATACAAAGTTATAACGTAAGTTTTTATTCAATAAGTGTAGTCTTGGTGACAGTCTTTAAGGGACATAAAAGATCATAAAAGACAATAGATCATTTATGCTAACATGAAAAAAAAACCAAAAACGATCAGTACACGCGCACATTTAAATATTTAGTCTGGATTCTTGTCTTTTAAATAATACTACCCCCCAGGTTTTGATATTGTGAAAAATGAGTGAATATTTGTAACTTTATATTTAGACATAGACCCTAGCTGTATAACATGTATAAGATATAATTATATCTTTAATACATGTTATATAGAAGTTTATAAATTGATTTATTTTAAATGAGTATAAGCTGCTATGAAATAATGAAAGATCAAAATAGAACCGGACAAAATGTATGATTAATGCTTTTGAAACCTGTTGCATATAAAACGTGTCGTAATTTTTTTTTAATTGTCTCCCTTAGTATTTTTTATCATCTAATTCTTCTAATACGCATTATGAAATTATAAAACTTTAAGAAGTTTTCTCACAATGTTTTTAGGTATTATTTGCAAGAGAATACGTTTTTTTTAAATAAATTGATAAATAAAAGTTTTTTTGCAAAAGTAAAAACTCATTGACACCTTAAGTTTTTCATACGCATTTATGATCCTCAAACTTTGGCGTATTGGCAGATTGGGGAGAATCCACTACAATATGATATTATTAAAGCTATGGGAGTATGGATGCTGAGTCACAAGACGAAGACCCTACACCCAATGCATCAGATGATGAGGAAGTACTGGAGTTAGACCAACCGGAACCCGAATCATCACCAACAGAGGAAAAGATTAAGTCACTTCCGGAGACCATGACAACGTCAAAAGATCCCGCCGTCCTAGGTGCCGAGGGTCACAGAACACCAGGAGGGATAAGGAAGAGATCGCCGCCGTTTGAAGTGACCAAGATAACCTACGACATGCCACAAGATACATACATATTTGAAGAGCTTAGTAGAGAGAGAAATTTCTTATTTGTGCAGTCCGACACACTGAAACCATACAAGTTAGTTACTACAAGGAAACATCCGGAACTGCATACAGAGATCGTCAAGAGTCATGACCACTGGATGGACATCAGAGACAAAAGAAATTTCCTGTTTAGAGAACAGAGAATAGAAGACCTTAAGAAAGTAGCAGCGGAATACAACTTGAACTTTACTTTGAAATTTTGAAATAAATGAATAGTAGTAGCCCCAAACCCCAAGCTAGTGTAATAGTATTGTTAATTGTTAAATTTTCTTTTTTTCTTTCTTAGCCCCTTTTCCCCGAAATGCCTAAGAAAAAAAAAAAAAAAAAAAAAAAAAAGAAGTCATCTTGGTATGGAGCTATACAAACTCTTTTAGAAAGCATGCCTGAAATAAAAAATCTTTATCCAACAAGTTCATCATTACAGACTTTCAAAAATAAATCAAAAACTCTTTTAAAATCAAAATTTATTGAATCATGGTATAAAAAACTCGAAGAACAAAAGGATGGAAAATTAAGAACTTATATAAAAATGAAATCCAATTATGGACGGGAGAAATATCTTTCAATATTAAATAATTTTGAGCAAAGGAGGAGTCTCACAAAACTTCGCATATCATGTCATCATTTAAAAATTGAAACTGGCAGATACCAGGGTACTCTCCCATAAGACAGAACCTGCACTCGTTGCTCTTCTGGTGAAGTGGAGGACGAATCTCATTTTTTGTTTGACTGTGCAAAGTTAAATGAAGATAGAAATATCCTCTTACAAAAAATAAGCCAACATTGTTCAAATTTTAATAACCTTAACTCAGTTAACAAAATGATTTGGCTCCAGAACTCGGAGGAACATTCAGTGCTTTCGGCAACAGCAAAATTTATTTCGAAAAACATGAACTAACTTGTATGGCTTCTTTAAGACTTAAGATCATATTCCTCATTTGTTTTTCAGCATTGGACACGAGGAGGATGTGAGATACATATACTATCCACATACCTTAAGCATCGTCCCTTGGTGCCCTCTGCTGAAAAAACAAAACTATTATTTTATTCATCATATTATTAACTTTAAGGATGCATGAAAAATGTATCCGTATTGATCATGCACTTTTTTTTCTTTCACAGCTTGTTCTTCTGCAACAGGCACGAGGAGGATGTGAAATTTTTCACATACCTTAAGCACCGTCCCTTGGTGCCCGCTGCAGTCTGACAATCTGGTGAATTGAATATATTTATTTATTTATTTTCGAAGACAAGACCATAGAACGAAAACGACGAAGACACAAAGAAACAACACACATCACAAAACAGAAACAACTGAATGACAACTAGCAACACGAACTCAAGTCGTTACAAGAGTGAACTCAGGTGCTCCGGAAGAGTAAGCGGTTCCTGCCTGCTATAGCACACCCGTCGTGTCACCAATTGTCCATTCAGCAAGTCAAATCCGGTGAAGAAAGAAAATACAACAAAGCCCTATGACAATCCAACATCTGCGCTCATCTGTGAGACAGAAATCCCGTATTTGTCTATGAGCTCATGGTGTCTCCCGTAAAATTTCTTAAGTGAAGACAACAACCGAGGAGCAACATAACCTTGTGTTAACAATTTCTGGGTCGCTCTACTGAGGAAATCGATGTAATTTGCACAAGCTCTGGAATAGCGAATCAGCTGTGATATGTAAACTCCACAAGCTGGAGCGGATGGAATGTTGCCACATAAGAATGGAAAGTTAAAGTCATCACGTTTGTCATAGAGCTTTGTTGAAAGTCTTTCTTGTGAGTCTATTTCAAGATATAGATCTAAATATGAAGCAGACCTCCTAGAATCCGTTGTGTCCTTAATTTCAAGTTCCTGGGGATATATGAGACGAAGAAAGTCACCGAATCGAGAATTGTTCAGTGAAAGGACATCATCAATATACCGGAAAGTTTGGTTAAACGATAGAGCGAGTCTACGTTCCTTTTTATCAAGAAGTGATTGTAAGAATTCTGCTTCATACGAATGAAGAAACAAATCAGCAAGCAAAGGTGCACAATTAGTGCCCATTGGAATTCCTATTGTTTGCTGAAAAACACGTCCACCAAACTGAACAAATATGTTGTCTATCAGAAAGTTGAGCATTTCGATTATTTGGTCTTCTGTAAATTTATTTTGTTTTTTAGAATCCTATATTTCTCTACTTTACTATCTTGGGTAAACAAGCAGAAGACCCTTACCATAATGGTGCATACTCCCAGTTTTTTGTTTTGTTTTTTGTTTTGTTTTGTTTTGTTTTGGTTTTTTTTTGGGGGGGGGGGGGGTTGTGGAGTCCGTTTAAGATCATAGTGCGTTTTGGGTTAATATGATTGTTGATGTCTTAGTTCAAAGTGGTGTAAATGTCTTTGTATTTTTGAGTTTTGAATGACGGATAAAACTTGAAAATCTTTGAAACAAAAGATTCCTTTCCCTTACTTCCCTACTATACTTGGAGCGATGTTTAATGAATCATAGTCATGATAGTACTATACCTAATGAGTGAAAATAATTTCCTCTACATCGCAGACACTGTCAATGAGTAATATGTACATTTCCACATCTAATGTCAAAATTTAAATAATTTAGAATTTAATTTAATGATCCCGTCCAATATGATCAATTTAATGAAAATCGCCCATTAACGCTAGCATACAGCTATAATCTCAATTTTTAAATTTTGGTGGAAATTTGCCAATGTTCCGCCAGTTTGAGGAAAAAAGTGGACAAAACTTTATGCATTTTACCTTTTTGAACATCACAAAAACAGAATCATGTTTTAAGAAAGTCGCCTGAATGCATACTAAAGATACTTAGAGACCAACCAAGATTACTGACAGCGCAGCTAAAAAAAGATTCTACCCATATTCAGTTTGATATGAGTTTCTTTTCTTTCAGAGAGAGTGGGTTATAAAGCCAAGCGAATTCGAATTGACGAAAAGGGCCACAGTACTTTTGACATAACCAAAGAGCAACTGGAATTTCTTACAAAATTTGGTTTCACGGCACCAATGATGAGCGAAATAATAGGAGTATCAGAATCAACCATTCGAAGACGATTGCAGTATGTAGAATCTAACATGACTGATAATCAATCTTGATTCCTAATTTCAGTAAGAGCAGGGGCGCGTAAATTACTGTTTGTAAGATCCATGAGTATACATACAAGTACACCGTTCTATTTTTCTTGTAACCTTTTGGGTTTGATGATTAATATAAAATAATGAAATGTGGACCAAGTCATGTAAATATTATTGATGTATGTGAACAAATTCCACAAATCACCAATTTGAATATATAGATAAAACTATAGAGAATAGAAGTTGTGTATACTATATAATGTCCTTTGCTTGCATAAACTAGAAAATGTGTCTATGAGCCACAGGATGGCCCTCCCGTTCTTGAAATATCATTGACCCTCAATGTGTATTACCAGGGATACATGAAATACCATTGACCATCAACATGTAGTATCTGAGATATGGACCTTAACCAAAAACTTAACCAAAGTCATTCATGCATAAATTATAGGTCACAGTCACCTCATTTCTAGTGGATGGTGTCACCTTAACCAAGACACATCTAGTGGTGAAATATCATTGACCCCCAACATCTAGTATCCAAGTTATGGACCTTAACCAAGAACTTAACCGAAGTCGTTCATGCATAAAATATAGATCACAGTGACCTAATTTTTATTGGGTGGTTTCATGTTACCCAAGACACATCTAGTGGTGAAATACCATTGACCATCAACATGTAGTATCTGAGATATGGACCTAAACCAAGAACTTAACCAAAGTCATTCATGCATAAAATATAGGTCACAGTGACCTAATTTCTATTGGGTGGTGTCACCTTACCTAAGACACATCTAGTAGTGAAATATCATTGACCCCCAACATCTAGTATCCAAGTTATGGACCTTAACCAAGAACTTAACCAAAGTCGTTCATGCATAAAATATAGGTCACAGTGACCTAATTTCTAGTGGGTGGTGTAGCCCTACCCAAGACCCATCTGGTGGTGAAATATCATTGACCCCTAACATCTAGTATCCGAGTAATGGACCTTAACCAAGAACTTAACCAAAGTGTTACGGACGGACGTACGGACGTACGGACGTACGGACGGACGGACGGACAAGGGTAAAACTATATGTCCGATCCACATACGTGGTCGGGCCATAAAAACGTTTGCAAAATGTGAAGTCTTAAATGATGTACTGAAATTCTACATACGTGTACTTTTGAAAGCAAATATGAAAATCTCATCGTCGCAAACCATGGGTTTCAAGTCCACTCTCGCTCCCTTCATGATGGAGAGAAGCGATGTGATATCAGCCGTGGGTAACCGACGATGATGAAAATCTGTGCTTGTTAAAATATTTTTACAATCTAACCTGTTTGTTTTCCAGAAGTTTTAACATCAGTTTAAAGAAGATAACAACAATATCTAACGAAGAACTAGATGAACTGATCAGAGAGGTTGTTGGTACAAATAGACAAATAGGACCTAATACTATCCGGGTCAGATTGGCAGAAAACACATTTTTGTTACAAGACAGCGGGTGAGGGACGCTTGTGCAAGAACTGACCCAGGAGGATGCGCCCTTAGGTCATTGGAAAGAAAAAAAACATAAGAAGAAGAACCTATAAAGTCGCAGGCCTCAATTCTTTGTGGCACTTTGATGGAAACCACAAACTTATTAGGTAAAAATAAAAAATAATGTCTATGATCTCGTCGACAAAACATTAAGACAAGATCTATCTACTTAGTAAAGTCAGAGACCGTGTATACATTCACGTCTATGGTAAAGTGTTTTTAAAGCTCATTATAAGTGAAGTGTATTATTTTCAATCAATTTAATTAGTGTTGGCATGTGCCCGACGGTTTCCCAATAGTTACTTTTTCCTTTTTAGTCAAGAAAGCATCAGTAAGATAAAAATCAGTTGACAAATGTATACGAGACGGGTACTGATTTTAATCAGTCTGAGAAAGTATTGACCATGTTCAAGTAGTTTACAAATGAACCTTCACATAGTTTGAGGGTTGCCGCTCAAGCTCACAATATTTAGTCATTTAGGACCTGATAATGGAAATTAAAATTCAGTTTTGTAATTTACTTTTCAGATGGAAAAGACTTATTGGAAAGGCTTTAGTTAAAAAGATTATCTAGAAAATAGACAGTATAATTCAGTTTTAATGGAGTGCTTATAATCGTAAAGTTAACGTACCTCTTCCTCCAATTGCGCTATTTGTCTTTTCTTGGATTTTTTTGTCTTCTTTTTTTTCTGTAAAGAAAGATAAAAGGATTATAACTCGTGGGAGATGTTAATCAAAATATTCTTTTTATTGTTTTAGTATACGCGTAAACAATTTCTAGACCTTTTACATATATATGAAAATTAAAGTTGAAAATCCATTGAGTTGACGATTTATTATTATATATAAAACTCATAGGTAAAAACTCTCAGTTAAACATCTTAACGTTGGCAATTCCACTTTAACATCTGAAAAGGACAATGCCAACAAACTAGCTGAAACTTTTGCTAAACATTCATCTTCATCTAATTACAAACCTGACTTCCAAAAATTTAAAAGAACAGCTGAAAAAACAAAATTGAACTTTAACTCCGACAATTCTCCTTTCTCTTTAGATGAACTTAAAACGTCCTTAAGTAAAGCCCATGATACTGCATGTGGCCCTGATAGCATCCACTATCAACTTTTAAAACATCTTCCTGATATATCAATGAAGACTCTTCTTAATTTAATGAATGATATTTGGATAAATGGAAAATTGCCCGAAATATGGAAGCTTGCCACTGTTGTTATCCCTAAGCCGGGGAAGGATCACACAGATGCTTCCAACTATCGTCCGATAGCCTTGACAAGCTGTGTCTGTAAGACTTTAGAACGCATGATCAACGATCGGCTCGTTTGGTTCCTCGAGTCCAATGGACTCATTTCGAATATCCAGTGTGGATTTCGCCAGGGTAGGAGCACGCTTGATCATTTGGTCCGTTTTGAGTCTTTTCTTCGAAATGCATTTGCAAAGAACGAACATGTGGTGTCTATCTTTTTCGACCTCGTGTTGAATACTTATACAGTTTATAGTTATTAGTTTCATTAGCTCACGTGACCCGAAGGGTCAAGTGAGCTATTGTCATCGCCATACGTCCGACGTCTGTCCCTTACTTTTTCAAATATCTTCTCCTCTGAAACCACTGAATGGAATTTTTCAATACTTAATCCAAGTATTAATCAGGGCATGATGTTTAAAAAGTGTGTTTGGCTTTATGATTTGTTAACAAACATGACCGCTCTTACTAAATATAGAACATAGGGTAAAATCATATTCAAAGACTTATAACTTGAAAACTTTTCAGAATCAAAAGCTCTACAAAATTCTCCATTGGGTCGAAGGTGTCAGATGACCCCTAATTGTGCTTTATGTTTTTGCCCTATAGAATGAAAACTATAGCATAAAGAGAAAAGCTGTTGCTTGCTAAAATGTTCAGCTCATTAAGCTCTACAAAAGTCTCCATAGGCCTGAAGTTGTCAGATGACCCTTGAGAGGGGTTATGGTCCTTTAAAGGTCAAAAATACCTCTTTTTTCATGTTTTTGCCCTGTAGAACGAAAATTATTGCAGATAGAGAAAAGCTGCTGCTTGCTTAAATGTTTAGCTCATTAAGCTCTACAAAAGTCGCCATAAGGTCGAAGTTGTCAGATGACCCCTTAAAGGGGTTATGGTTACTTCCCATAGATTCCAGAATGAATGCATCGTCAAATTGAACATCCTCGTGATATTGATCATGTTCATCGAAATAATACGGATCGAAATCATTGAACATGTCTGAGTGGAGGTTTCTTTGGGCCAATCTGCGAGTTTACGTAAAAATTCTTGCTGAGGTCTTTTCTTTTCCTTCTTATCTTCGAAATATCGGTCGGCGCCGCTCAAAGAGTGTTTTACTGACCGGACGATCGCTACAGGTTCGTATAAAGGAGCCTGAACTCAGAGAGGTCCAGGCGTTCTTGACTCCTGGACCGTCCTACCTTGATTTCGTCCGTACCCACTCTTGAGGGCCCTGGTTCTGGTAAGAAGTTGCTCCGGACACGTCTGGGGCATGGCTTCTTTAAAGTAAACAATAATACTATAATTTACTTTATGTTATTGTTTTAAACATTCAATCTCGGCTTGATTTCCTTCGAATTATTCGAAGGAAAAGTTCAAGATTTAGATAGTATGACGTACTTTAACATTTAATACATGCCTTTGACCTCAAGCAGAATGTTTGTGTTACAGAAAACATGATTAACTGAGCCCCAGGGTAAGATCTAAACACAGTTCGACTCATTTTTAAATCTTCAGACGAGGAAGATACATGTACATGTCTGTTTATAATTATTGTAAATGTGTTATGACATCTTACAATCCGACCATTAGATTATATATTCTGTTCATTATGAACCATTGTTAAACGTGTTGAATACTTTATCAGTTTCATTAGCTCACCTGACCCGAAGGGTCAAGTGACCTATTGTCATCGCCATGCGTCCGTCGTCTGTCGTCCGTCTTCTGTCCGTTACTTTTTCAAATATCTTCTCCTCTGAAACCACTGAATGGAATTTTTCAATACTTGGTCCAAGTATTAAACAGGGCATGATGTTTAAAAAGTGTGTTCGGCTTTATGATTTGTTAACAAACATAACCGCTCTTACTAAATATAGAACATAGGGTAAAATCATATTCAAAGACTCATAACTTGAAAACTAGAACAGATGGAAAAATTCTGAAGGATCGTAGGCTTTTCAGAATCAAAAGCTCTACAAAAGTCTCCATTGGGTCGAAGGTGTCAGATGACCCCTAATAGGGGTTATGGCCCTTTGAAGATAAAAAATTGTGCTTTTTTTCTGTTTTTGCCCTATAGAATGAAAATTTTTCCATAAAGGGAAAAGCTGTTGCTTGCTAAAATGTTCAGATCATTAAGCTCTACAAAAGTCTCAATAGGCCTGAAGTTGTCAGATGACCCTTGAAAGGAGTTATGGTCCTTTAAAGGTCAAAAATACCTCTTTTTTGCCCTATAGAATGAAAACGTTCGCAGATAGAGAAAAGCTGTTGCTTACTTAAATGTTCAGCTCATTAAGCTCTACAAAAAAGTCTCCATTAGGTTGAAGTTGTCAGATGACCCCTTATAGGGGTTACAGCCCCTAAAAGCTACAAAAAATAGTGTTTTTGGCCTACAGAATGAAAACTATTGCAGATAAAGAAAAGCTGTTGCTTGCTTAAATGTTCAACTCATTTAGCTCTACAAAAGTCTCCATAGGGTCGAAGTTGTCAGAAGACCCCTTAAAGGGGTTACAGCCGCTTAAATGTAAACAAATAGTGTTTTTGGCCTGTAGAATGAAAACTTTTGCAGATAGGGAAAAGCTGTTGCTTGCTTAAATGTTCAGCTAATTGAGCTCTACTAAAGTCTTCATAGGATTGAGTCCCGCGCGGGGCCTGGGTGGCAAATAGGCCCGCAGCAGAGCCTAGCTTGTCGTAAGAGGCGACTAAGGGTCTTGGGATTCTGATGTCGGGTCAGTGCTCAGCCCACAGAGCGACCAAGTGTGTACCCTAGGTGGCTGAAAAGGGTAGCCCTCGTCCGCGGGGGTTGTGAGGTCTATAATACGGAAACCCTGACCGCCGACCATAGTGGGCCAACGTGTGTGGAGAATGCCATGCACGCTTCATGCACGTAAAAGACCACTCTGTGGACCGCCAAGTAGTGCACCACATAGGCTAAATATTCCGCCCCTACCCACTTCTCCCCTTTTCCTGTGGTTCTTCAAAATTTACCGTCCCTGTGTTTCCCACCCCATCTCATATTTCATATATCATCATCATTTCATGTTCATTGTATCATCCTTTTCATGTTCAACGCCTGTAAATAACCTATATAGCGTTGCACGGGCGTAAAACACCAACTCACTCAAAATTTACCGTCCCTGTGTTTCCCACCCCATCCCATAATTCATATATCATCATCATTTCATGTTCATTGTATCATCCTTTTCATGTTCATCGCATGTAAATAACCTATATAGCGTTGCACGGGCGTAAAACACCAACTCACTCACTCAAAATTTACCGTCCCTGTGTTTCCCACCCCATCCCATAATTCATATATCATCATCATTTCATGTTCATTGTATCATCCTTTTCATGTTCATCGCATGTAAATAACCTATATAGCGTTGCACGGGCGTAAAACACCAACTCACTCACTCACTCACTCACTCACATTCATAGGATTTGCATCAAGACCAGGTGAGCGATTCAGGCCCATGGGAGCTTCTTGTTTCCAACCTTGTTTATATGTTGCAATTTGTTTTTGTCCTGATGATGGATACAAATAAAATTGTGTATAAAGAAAACAATTAGTAGTTATATATTTTAATAATTAATATATCTACAATATTTACATTTACATAGACTCCGCTTTCATTCTCCTCAGTGCTTTCGATAGTGCTAGGTCGTCTTCCTCCGTCCACTTACCCTCGGGAGACTGCACGGGCGTTGGCGAAATCAATCTCACCACCCGTCTAGGCGGTGTTGGCAACTTTGTTTCTTCTACGTCGTCCTCCTCACTGAGTCGTTCAACGAATCTAGCCTTCTTCCTGCTAAAATTCGGGGCCCATGTCGGGTTGTCCCGTTTCATTGCCGGTCTTCTAGATGTTTCTAGATAGTTGGGAATCTAGTCGAAAAGAGAAAAAAATAACATTTAGACAACAACAAATAGATTTAACAGAGTTGGTTACATTGATCTACATGAAAATCTTATTAAATTATGAATCTTGAGCATATAATCAACCATGATATGTGTTTTGTTTAGTTTTATGTTTGACCTCTAAAACTCATGTTTGTGAAATTTCCTGATACTTTCTTTAACACCGTATTGGTTGGCTTTGGTATAAAATACACTAATATTTTGCATATGTAGGTGGACTTTAATTTGTATCACATCTACTTACATTAAATGCTGGCCTATAGCCCTCAAGCTCTTGGACCAAACTGGTCAGTATACTGAATTCGTCCATATTGAAACACACCAACTTGGATTGCTCTGACAAGTTGTCGAAAATGGAAAGCCGAATCTTTCCATCGTCCATTTTGGAACACAACAAGTGCTTCCGAAATCCAAAGTTTCTTCTCATTGAAACCAGTGTGTTGTCAGATGAGAATTGAAAGTTGAAAGCCATCTGTAATGAAATGATTTGCATTCATATGATGTGTTATTTTGATGACCACCCTAACTGATATATGCTTAAGCTTATTAATGAAAACATTAAAAATCATAAACTCGATACATACACATCAACAATAGAAAAACGATGTTTATCATCTTTTCAAGATGGAACAAAAGTGTGGAATTGTATCTTTAAATGTGTGAAAATTTTTTAAAATATCTGCTAAAAAGTTCTGAAATATACCTTAAAGAAATTAATTTTGATCTTATTTAACATTTGAACAATTGTTTTCGATGAATAAGGTTCAAGTTATTATGAATGAGCGTTGTCTATATTTTTACAAAGGGAGATTATTCACTTTTAACATTTTAAAAATTTAAACCCACTTTCAAAGAGCAATCAAGAAACTTAAAAAAATAAAACCTACGTTGTCAGTTGAATAAGGATCAACTTGTTCTTTTTATACAATCTATTGGAGTGATAGCAATAGAGCAACACAAGACTGGATATGGGTAATCACAGTTTGATATCTAATTCTGATAAATATACCTGCAGAGCGAATAAATTACAAGTGGGCAGGTGTTGCTTTGCAATGACCACACTAATTTGATGGTTTTTGATTTTCCTATTAACAAAATTTTTCAGTTCAATTGTGTCATTATTTTCAATGGAAACAAAATTCCAACAATGTTTTGAATTGCACCAACCTTGTAAGAGAACAGAACTTCAAAAACCCTAAAAAGACAATCAGAAATAAAAGCTTGCAATGAAATACAATAAGCAATGGTTTGAACTTGAAATACAGACATGTTTTTAAAAGGTATATCATTTAACTTTGAAATATCTTTTATTTTTGATCCTTATGTATTGTATTTTTAGTTTTGGTCCAATGTAAGACAGCGAGCTGCAACCTATGGCCATGTTGAAGACTGCTGAGTGTTTTCCATTGTGATTTTTTAAATTCCTATTCTTTCTTTATGTTAGTTGTGACGCGTTCACTTATTCCACATCTCTTTATCGTTTATTTATGTACATTTACACACCCCGAGTCTTATTGGGTTTTGTATTGTATTAGTTATTTCATGTTCATCTTCAATTCAATGGCTTCCTTTTACAAGAATACTTAAATAAATAAACAACAATTATTTTGGTCATCTTTTATTCAGATCATTATAGGGAGTAAATGGTTGTTTAATAACATATATTTCAAACTTTGTAAAACCAATAAACTTTCTAATTTTAAAATCATCAATCTTTAAATCAAATCATATATCATGGATCACATATTTTAGCTAAGAGCTATAACATTGAATAAAATCTGATTAATACAAAACCATGTCATGTTATTAACCCCATTAAATAAAACAACTACATGTAAATTTCTAGCAGCTGGTGATCATGTAAACTGTATAGAAAAAATGTTTCTCCCTGAACAAAATATAACAAGAACATTAATACAATCAAACAACAATAGCAAAATAACTTGTAAAAAAAAATACAACTAAATGTTATTAAACAGTCATAGCACCAACTAATAAAACTCTTCAATAAAATCCTGAGTATCAACTGGTAACTTACAGAAATACATGTAGCAAATATTAAAATTGAGGTAATATGGTAAATGAAGATGTCAAATTGAGAAAATTACGCTTCCATTTTCCAAACTAACTGAATCAAAACAACACTTTCTTTTCTATAAACATCACTACTTTTCATAAAACATCGGACGGTATTTTTAACAAGAGATATTTTTAACAAGTGTGTGGGGGGCTAGTATGAACATTTTTTAAAACTAATACTAAAGTATATACATCAAAGTCAACAAGAAAAAATGTAACATTACAATATAACAAGGAAAATCCTCTAAAAGTTATTAAACAGTCGTAGCACCAAATAATATATTTTTTAATTAATTCCCGAGTATCAACTGGTAACTTACAGAAATACATGTAGCAAATATTAAAATTTGAGGTAATATGGTAAATGAAGATATCAAATTGAAAAAATTATGCTTCCATTTCCCTAACTAACTGAATCAAAACAAAACTTTCCTTTCTATAAACATCACTACTTTTCATGTCACATGTGATTTTAAGGTTGAACTCACCCTCTGTAGTTTCAAACAAATGTAGATCAGACACTCATTACAAATTTTGGAGACTGGAATAAAAGTCGAAAACATTAGAACCACGGGTTCTCTGCCACTCTATGACCAGACTTCAGGCAACTAGTGTCAGTTTGTTATGTAAATAATGTTAATTGTATTGTTGAACGGGATCGGCTGGTCATAACAGCGGGGAAATGCTCCTTAAATGCCGTTGTAAATTAAACACCAAACAGTTGTAACTTGTATTAGAATAAAATAGTCAATACTGCATACATTGTTAAAGTACGATATAATGGACTCCAAACGATAATACTAGAAATTGTTGAAACCAATAATACCAGTAATATCCCAGAGTTAAAGTTTCTAAATTCATATTGTCAGTTAATATTATAAGCTGAGCACAAACTTCTAGGTAACCATCTTGAGTTAGAATCAAAGACCAGTCAGGTCTCAAGACTCTCTAAAATTGTGTATTGCTTGGGTATATATACAAGGTTGTAAAGTTTAAAAGGTTAAGAGTTAAATTGCATAAGACAACTGACCCGTGCGGGTTCCGGGTGGCGAATAGGCCCACAGCAGCGCTAAGCGTGTCGGTAAGAGTCCACTAAAGAGCGCTCAGAGACCTGGCATAGGGTCAGGCCGCTTTGCCCACAAAGCGACTGGGATGTGTGCCCCAGGTGGTTGAATGGGGTAGCCCTGACATCGAGAGATGCGGGGTCGTCAGGCGATAATGCGGAAAACCTGACCGTAACCATAGTGGTGCACCTTGTTGGGAAAATGTCACGTTCCTCGCACGTTAAAGAACCCTTCTGCAGGTTTCGGTAAGAGTAGGACCCGTCGGATCCCCATGCAGGAGGCTAAATTTCCCGTCCCTACCCATCACTCCATTTTCCAGTGGCAGTCAAAACTCCCAAGACCCTTAGTCGCCTCTTACGACAAGCTAGGCTCTGCTGTGGGCCTATTCGCCACCGGGCCCCGCACGGTCCCAAATTGTAAATAGAAAATAAAAGAAAAAAAGAAAAATATATGTATATATAACTAAGTAACTATTTGTCATTGTGATTGCGAAAGGTTAGTTAGTTAGTTATTGCTTTACTCCTAAGCAGCACGATTTCGGCTATTTCCGGGAGATAAACATGAAAATGGTGATACAATGAACATGAAATGATGATGAAGTGGAAGAAATGGGGACACAAGGCCAATCGGGTAGGATAGTTTTGACTGCCACTGGAAAAAGGAGTGATGGGTAGGGACGGGAAATTTTGCCTCCTGTATGGGGATCCTACGGGTCCTACACTTACCGAGACCTGCAGCAGGGTTCTTTAACGTTCTTTAACAAGGTACATGTTTTTATCAATGAAAATATGTTTACACGATCATTTGTAGCTTTTGTATTTGTCATAATCTAAAGGAAAAACATATATTTTTTTCAGTCTTTGTGATATGGCACCATACACCCTGATCGAGTGACGAAAATATAGGGTAGTATCGTAATATGGTACAGTAGTATGTTAAATTAAACTTACCTCATGTGGTATTGGAGCATGTCCAATTACACAGTCTGTTCAAGACATTGGTGATGGTGGGGGGTTCCTGGACATCAATTAGTTGTATGGTGCACGTGCAGTCCTCTGACATAATCCGTATAAGTCCAACATCTCTTACACTCAATTCCTTTGAGCAATAACATATAGCTGTGTTCGTGTCATAACGACACTGGCTTTCTACCGAAACAAACAATACACAAAAAACTAACAACCATGCCATGCTTACAGTTACAAACGAAAAATCAATAAATGTTGAACCTGTAGGGATTGCGAAAACAATTATTTTTTAGTTGCTTTAAATAACAAACATTTTTTTTAAATCATATTTATATTTATAGATAATAAAATCCTTTATATTACATGATATACTATTTTAGACTATATTTACGAAAAAAAACAAAAGGGATATTCAACTTTGAGTATACACCGTTATCGAAAAGTCTTACGGTTCCCTTAAAACTTATAACGGAAATAGTTAGGGAAAGGATAGGATTGTCTTTCGCACTAATAACAGTCAATAAATCCTTCATCCACTTCCTCTTCATTTTCATGTATAACGTCGATTTCATAAAGTTCAAGATCACAAACATAACCTTGATCTTCCTCTTCCTGATAATCAGGACAAGGACAATTATGTGGTTGTCCAATATAGGAGGTTAACGCAAAACATGCTGGACATTCAAATCTCAAATTCTCAGCGCTGTGATTATCGTCTTCAATAGGAACAATAACTTCTACTACAACTTCAACCTCTTCAACTACAAAAAGTTCTGCCCTATTCATTTTTGAAAATGCTAATATTGAATTCGGCCAACTGACTCAGATAAACCTGATGAGTGAGTGAGTTGGTGTTTTACGCCCGTGCAACGCTATATAGGTTAGTTACAGGCGATGAACATGAAAAGGATGATACAATGAACATGAAATGATGATGATATATGAAATATGGGATGGGGCACAGGGACGGTAAATTTTGAAGAACCACAGGAAAAGGGGAGAAGTGGGTAGCTAGGGGGCGGAAAATTTAGGCTATGAGGTGCGCTACTTGGCGGTCCACAAAGGGGTCTTTTACGTGCATAAAGCGTGGCATTCTCCACACACGTTGGCCCACTACGGTCAGCGGTCAGTTTCCGTATTATAGACCTGACAACCCCCGCGGACGAGGGCCAACCTATTCAGCCACCTAGGGTACACACTTGGTCGCTCTATGGGCTGAGCACTGACCTGACGACAAAATCCTAAGACCCTTAGTCGCCTCTTACGACAAGCTAGGCTCTGCTGCGGGCCTATTCGCCACCCGGGCCCCGCACGGGACTATTTTGCAAACAAGGTACATGTTTTTATCAATGAAAATCTGTTTACACGATCATTGGTAGCTTTTGTATTTGTCATAATCTAAAGGAAAAACATATATTTTTTTCAATCTTTGTGATATGGCACCATACACCCTGATCGAGTGACGAAAATGTAGGGTAGTATCGTAATATGTTAAATTAAACTTACCACATGTGGTATTGGAGCATGTCCATTTACACAGTCTGTTCAAGACATAGATGATGGTGGGGGGTTCCTGGAAATCAATTAGTTGTATGGTGCACGTGTAGTCCTCTGACATAATCCGTATAAGTCCAACATCTCTTACACTCAATTCCTTTGAGCAATAGCATATAGCTGTGTTCGTGTCATGACGACACTGGCTTTCTACCGAAACAAACAATACACAAAAAACTAACAACCACGCCATGCTTACAGTTACAAACGAAAAATCATTAAATGGTGAACCTGTAGGAATTGCGAAAACAATTATATTTTAGTTGCTTTAAATAACAAACATTTTTTGAAAATCATATTTATATTTATAGATAATAAAATCCTTTCTATTAAATGATATACTTTTAAAGACTATATTTACGAAAAAAACAAAAGGGATATTCAACTTTATGAGTATACACCGTTATCGAAAAGTCTTACGGTTCCCTTAAAACTAATAACGGAAATAGTTAGGGAAAGGATAGGATTGTCTTTCGCACTAATAACAGTCAATAAATCCTTCATCCACTTCCTCTTCATTTTCATGTATAACGTCGATTTCATAAAGTTCAAGATCACAAACATAATCTTGATCTTCCTCTTCCTGATAATCCGGACAAGGACAATTATGTGAGTGAGTGAGTGAGTTGGTGTTTTACGCCCGTGCAACGCTATATAGGTTATTTACAGGCGATGAACATGAAAAGGGTGATACAATGAACATGAAATGATGATGATATATGAAATATGGGATGGGGTGGGAAACACAGGGACGGTAAATTTTGAAGAACCACAGGAAAAGGGGAGAAGTGGGTAGGGGCGGAAAATTTAGCCTATGTGGTGCACTACTTGGCGGTCCACAAAGGGGTCTTTTACGTGCATGAAGCGTGGCATTCTCCACACACGTTGGCCCACTATGGTCGGCGGTCAGGGTTTCCGTATTATAGACCTGACAACCCCCGCGGACGAGGGTTACCCTATTCAGCCACCTAGGGTACACACTTGGTCGCTCTGTGGGCTGAGCACTGACCCGACATCAGAATCCCAAGACCCTTAGTCGCCTCTTACGACAAGCTAGGCTCTGCTGCGGGCCTATTCGCCACCCGGGCCCCGCACGGGCGGACAATTATGTGGTTGTCCAATAAAGGAGGTTAACGCAAAACATGCTTGACATTCAAATCTCAAATTTTCAGCGCTGTGATTATCGTCTTCAATAGGAACAATAACTTCTACTACAACTTCAACCTCTTCAACTACAATAAGTTCTGCCCTATTCATTTTTGAAAATGCTAATATTGAATTCGGCCAACTGACTCAGATAAACCTGATGAGTGAGTGAGTGAGTTGGTGTTTTACGCCCGTGCAACGCTATATAGTTGATTTACTGGCGATGAGCATGAAAATGATGATACAATGAACTTGAATTGATGATGATATATGAAATATGGGATAGGATGGGAAACACAGGGACGGTAAATTTTGAAGAACCACAGGAAAAGGGGAGAAGTGGGTAGGGGCGGAAAATTTAGGCTATGAGGTGCGCTACTTGGCGGTCCACAAAGGGGTCTTTTACGTGCATGAAGCGTGGCATTATCCACATGAGTAATACCAGTAAACACATGAGTGATCTATACAATAATTTGTGGTACAAACATAGAGATAAGCTTATTTCTGAAGAAGGAAAGCTTAGAACCTATCTTAAAATTAAGTGTAATTTTGGCTATGAAAAATATTTGGACATCATCCAAGATTTCAATAAAAGAAAGTGTTTTGCTAGATTTAGAGTAAGCAACCATCAACTTAAAGTAGAATTAGGAAGACATTCTAATCCTTCCATTCCACTTAATCTTAGAATTTGTGATAAATGTAACTTGAATAAAGTGGAAGATGAGATTCATTATTTTTCTGAATGTCCTAAATTTGTCAATGATAGAAAATTACTTTTTGATATTGTTAAAAAGTCCAATGACAATTTTGTTAATCTATCTGCTTTTGATAAACTTTTCTGGTGTTTCACTTGTGAAAATGTTGAAATTATTCATCATTTGAGTGTCTTTCTACAGGAATCAAATATAACTTGATAATTATATATGTAATTATTGAACTTAGGAACGACCTGCTATATTATTTGTTGTTCTTGAATCACTCTGATATCACTTATAATCATATATGTTGTAATGTCTTTGCCCCTTGAGGGCCCTTAATTGGCCAATAAACTTATTTGTATTTGTATTGTATTTTGTATTGTATTCGAAGGAAAAGTTCAGGATTTATAAAGTATGACGTACTCTAAAATTAATGACATGCTTTTGACCCCAAGCTGAATGTTTGTGTTAATTAAAACACGATTTACGAAGCCCCAGGGTTAAATCTAAACACAATAAGACTCATTTTTAAATCTTCAGTCGAGGAAGATACTTCTCTGTCTACAGTTCTTATAAACGTGTTGTCATATCTTAAAATCCGACCATTAAATATTATATTCTGTTCATTACGAACCATTATTTAACGTGTAAATTATATTCAACGTATTCGTTGAATACTCATAAGTCAAATTATTATACATTATTAGCTGTGAAGAGCTTTTGACCGACACGTAATTTATTATCTGGGTCTTGGGTGTTGGACTTAGTAGTAGAAATTTCGTTTACTTTATGGAAAACAACACTTCATAAATTAAGCTTGAAACTAGACGAGCCGAAAAAAAGAGTAACGAGAAGATTCCGTAACAGAACAGACGCCCTCATCTTGTAGTATCTGAATAATACAATAGTATATTTAAGTAATCTTGCTTAATAACAATTGTCAAGGTTTGAGTGATCGAATGAGGCGATTTGAAAGCTTTCGATGACACGATGCTGCTGAGATTAGTAACCATGATATACCTTATATCTCTAGGTTCTTCGAGAGTGAAGGCCTGTCGTTATGAAGTAGTGAAATATATGAAATATGCATGAGTGATGAGACAATAAGGCATTAATTTTTATTTGTGACTATCATCAATTTTTTTTTTCCATATTGAGTACGGTTGGTACCGTTGGTACCTCCCGCTCTTTAGATATTTGACAATTCTTTTAAGCCGGCTGGGCTTAAGACATGAATGGTCTGTCAGCTGGAGCTCCCAGTCCATGTCATTTCCAAACTCCATAACCTGTCTTATTTCCTCATGCATGAGATGCCTCTGACATATATATCTGAACCCCTTTAGGGATGGAAACCTGATCTCCAACATAGCTAGGAGGGAATCAGGTTGACAATATACTGGAACATGCTGATTTAGTGATGGATGATAATTAAGCTGTCAGATGAGTGATTTGGGTGGTGGATGATAAGATGAAATACACAAATACAAAATTCATTATACATAAATACTCATCACCCAACTTAGTCCGAGATTGCTCTGACGTCCTCGGCATTCGGCATTTTTCCAGCAAGCTGCTGCCTTTCTGGAAAAAATGCCGAGGACGTCAGAGCAATCTCGGACTACACCCAACTGTGAGCGTGGAAGCCCTTTTTAGCTCGCCTGACCCGAAGGGTCATGTGAGCTATTGTCATCACTTGGCGTCCGTCGTCCGTCGTCCGTAAACTTTTTAAAACGTTAACTCCTCTGACACCATAAGTCCAATTCCATCCAAACTTGGTATGGTTGTTCATTAGCATTCGGTGCTTAGAACTGATGTGGGGATTTTGGATTCGTCGTAAAACATGGCCGCCATGGCTAAAAATAGAACATAGGGGTAAAATGCAGTTTTTTTGCAAATAACTCAAAAACGGCTACAGATATCAAAATTCTGGCATTGGGTAAAAGTGATCAGCACCTCAAGATCTACCTACCCTGAAATTTTGAAGAACATCCAACGACACATGTAGGAGTTATTGCCCTTTTTGTGGATTTTTGGCAAATTTTGCACCTGTTTAGCTCAATATCTTGAAAACTATACAAGATATTTGAGAAATTTAAATTGCATATTGTTAAGCGCATCAAGATCTACAAAATTCGTAAGAGGGTCATCGTTGTAGGACCTTTCCTTTGAGGAGTTATTGCCCTTGGAACGTCAAAATTGAGCATTTTAACTGCATTTCCTTATATTGAAAATGTTAACTCCTCTGACACTTTAAGTCCAAATGGAACCAAACTTGGTATTATTGTTTATTATTATTAGGTGTATAGAACTGTTGTGGGGATTTTTGATTGGTTGTAAAACATGGCCGCTGTGGCTAAAAATAGAACATTAGGTTAAACTGCATTTTTTTGCAAATAACTCAAAAAGGGTGACAGATTTTTAGATTTTGATTGAGAACAAAAGAGATCAGCACCTTTAGATCCACCATATTGTCAGATGACCCCCTTATTAATCTTATGACCCTTTCAACGTTAAATAGATTTTGCCTTATAACCTTTACTTCAGGCACATATGTCAGGTGAGCGATTCAGGCTCCTGGGAGCCTCTTGTTTCCATAAGCAACAGTCCTTTTGCAATCACATTGACAAATATTTACTTAGTAAAATATACATATACTTTTATTTTTTATTTTTTTATTTTTTTATTGTATTTTCTATTTACAATTTGACACACAATTGAGAAACTTCTTGTGTATTTCGGCCAATTCTGAAAATGTATGCCGACACATTGTCATACTCTGTCGTTTTGACTTTTTTCTTATTTTTGCAAGGCCGGACATGTCAGTAACAGAACAGACGCCATCATCTTGTAGTATCTGAATAATACAATAGTATTTTTTAAGTAATCTTACTTAATAACAATTGTCAAGGTATGAGGCGACTAAGGGTCTTGGTATTCTGACGTCGGGTCAGTGCTCAGCCCACAGAGCGACCAAGTGTGCACCCTAGGTGGCTGAATAGGGTAGCCCTCGTCCGCGGGGGTTGTCAGGTCTATAATACGGAAACCCTGACCGCCGACCATAGTGGGCCAACGTGTTTTGAGAGTGCCACGCTTCATGCACGTAAAAGACCCCTTTGTGGACCGCCCAGTAGTGCACCACATAGGCTAAATTTTCCGCCCCTACCCACCTCTCCCCTTTTTCCTGTGGTTCTTCAAAATTTACCGGTCCTTTGTTTCCCACCCCATCCCCATATTTCATTTATCATCATCATTTCATGTTCATTTTATCATCCTTTTCATGTTCATCGCCTGTAAATAACCTATATAGCGTTGCACGGGCGTAAAACACCAACTCACTCACTCACTCATGAGTGTTAGAATGAGGCGATTTGAAAGCGTTCGATGACACGAGGCTGCTGAGATGAGCAACCATGATATACCTTATAATTATAGGTTCTTCGCGAGTGAAGGCCTGTCGTTTTAATTTAGTGAAATATATGAAATATGCATGAGTAATGAGACAATAAGGTATTAACGTTTATTTGTGATTATATTTTTTTTCTGCATTTGGTACGGTTGGTACCGTTGGTTCCTCCCGCTCTTTAGATATTTGACGATTCTTTTAAGCCGGCTGGGCTTAAGACATGAATGGTCTGTCAGCTGGAGCTCCCAGTCCATGACATTTCCAAACTCTATTACCTGTCTTATTTCCTCATGCATGAGATGCCTCTGGCCTATATATCTGAACCCCTTTAGGGATGGAGACCTGATATCCAACATAGCCAGTAGGGACATCAGGTTGACAATATACTGGAACATGCTGATTTAGTGATGGATGATAATTAAGCTGTCAGACGAGTGATTTGGGTGATGGATGATAAGCTGAAATACACAAATACTAAATTCATGCACGTAAAAGACCCCTTTGTGGACCGCCAAGTAGTGCACCACAAAGGCTAAATTTTCCGCCCCTACCCACCTCTCCCCTTTTAATGTGGTTCTTCAAAATTACCGGTCCTTTGTTTACCACCCCATCCCCATATTTCATTTATCGTCATCATTTCATGTTCATTTTATCATCCTTTTCATGTTCATGCCTGTAAATAACCTATATAGCGTTGCACGGGCGTAAAACACCAACTCACGCACTCACTCATAAGAAATAGCATATTTGTGAAAGATTTTTAGATGTATAAGAATATCAAAACATTTTATCTAAAACATAACTGATCCATCATTTCTACACTCTAACAGAGACATAGGATACAAATATCAATCTAATACCTTTGGGGTCTAGAAAATGTACACAACATTACCAATTGATGTTTAATAATTTAAAGATTATAGATATTTCGGACATTCGTATGTCCTTCATCAGTATAATAAACAATTTTCAAACACAATAACGTAATAACCTTACTTAAAAACAGGTCATTCTAAACAAACTAGTCAAAATCGGAGCATTCTGAAATTTACTGGACATGTAAATGATCATAAAAATAAGAACATATGTACAATGCAAATAAATAGTGAGTGAGTAGGTGTTTAACGCCCCACATGTCATCCACAGACGACGAACACGAAAAGGAGGATGTGGGAGGCATGGAGTGAGTGAACCAGCCAACATACCAATCATGTACATAATTTTAATTGTAAATTGGATGACCATTGTCATTTTTTAACCGGCGTATTATGGTTCACGTACGTCCAGTTTGTTATATCTGCGATATGGGAAGCCGACTGCAGATTAGCCGTCACAATCCGTGACGGAGCATAGAAGTAGAAGTAGAAGGACTACAAAACGAACACGAAACGATGATGACAAATGTTAAATGGATTGGGATGGGAAAACAAAAGAACAGTAAATTTTGAAGGGGAAAATGAAACAATACAAATTGCAACAGCAGAAACAGATTGAGATAGATATATGTATAATTTTAAACAATTGGGTAGGTGACTTTGGTCACATCAAGAGATGAACACGTTTGTTTAGAATGACCTGTTTTTAAGTAAGGTTATTACGTTATTGTGTTTGAAAATTGTTTATTATACTGATGAAGGACATACGAATGTCCGAAATATCTATAATCTTTAAATTATTAAACATCAATTGGTAATGTTGTGTACATTTTCTAGACCCTATTGATTAGTTTTTTTATGTATAGTATCGTTTTAAATACGTTGTATTTATTTACGATCCATTACCGCTTTGTGAGAGAAGCGTTGACTATTTTTAAAAATCGTTTTTAATCTAATACCTTTGGATACATTTAGATTTGTAACTTTTGTGTATAGGATTATGACTTTTCACTGTCTTTGTTTTCATACCACATGCATACATTCCTGAGGAATTTGAAAATTTAAAACCCCAGTTAAAAGCAGTCATTTAGTTTGCCATAGATTTATTCAATAAAAGCAATCATAGCATCTATGAATTGTGAGAGAAAGGTTGTCATTATAGTTGAGGCATATGAATTTATTGATTCCTCATCAGGAAGAAGTATGACATCTAGTCTGTCTGATATATACCACCACTATGAAATACATATAAACGTTTTAAAATGGACAAGAGTAGTTTTAATATCAGTATTAACAACATCAACTTTATGGATAACTTGTGGTTTATATGCATCTTCAAGATATAATATGAATGTAACTGAACACATTCTTACCGATCCAGACCTGATTTTCAGCCAGTCTTTGTGTTCATTTATTAAACATTTTAGTCTACCTGGTGAACTTTTCTTAACTTTATGTAAATACAATCATAAAACAATAATAAATATCAGACAATTTTTAAACCACAAACCCACTATTAAAGGTGTTTCATTAACAATGACACAATGGACTTACTTGGCATCTATCATACAACATATTACTAGAGCTTTAGATCAAAAATGTTGAGAAAACAACAACAACAGAAACAGATATTTATTTTATGGCTTAAAACAGAAATGAATCAATATTTAAACAAATTTCAACAATAATTTACATGTAGTTATTAATATAATAAAGTCATTCCTGTACTACAGTTTTCCATTAGTCTCATTCTGATTGATGCAATGAGCATCCTTTTTCTGTCCTTGACTTGTCTTTTAAAAGTCATGTCACTACTTAACTTTCTCTTGTGAGAATTAACTATTTCTGTATGGTACTGTATTTTGGTTATCAGATTCTCTATTTTCTGGGACATGAATACTTCCAGATGATTTAGACATGCAAGTTCAGACCTTAAAACAGAAAAAAAAAATTTTGTTATTTTCAAAAAGAAAAACAATACATAAAAAGAGGGAATATATCAGCATTCAGTTCAGAACAATACTACTTTTGTCTTTTTTTTATTATCTTGTTATTTTTCAAAAAGAAAAACAATACATAAATAGAGGGAATATATCAATATTCAGTTCAGAACAATACTACTTTTGACTTCTATTTTTTTTTTTCATTATCAGGTTTAATATGATGTAATCAGGTAAAACATTTCAGAGAACAATATGAAATATATGATCTAGTCAAATACTATCGAATACAAATCACAAAATGAGTAATAACAAAAACATTACAATTAATTTATGTACATTGTATATTAATAATATTTTTTCACAAACATATTTTAAAATCTTCACAACAAATGTTAAAAATAAAAATATAATCATTCATTTTTTTTCATTCATACATGGTATTACAAGATATTATGGTTTCTAAGATCCTATTTATTTCACAATGTACAGCTACGGCGTTGTACTAGCCCTTTTTATTTGAAATACCGTTTTTCACGCTCTTATACATTTACATACGATGGTATGTTCCTCCGTAGACGATGTCCCAGCTCACTCCCTCGAAGATTGGTATTGTTTCCAACCAAGGGAACGACGAAATTCTCCCTGTTTCCTCCGCTAAGCTATTGTTTCCACCGCTCGTCCGTTCACACCGTCAGCGCTTCCGGCATCCCCCTAGCTTGGTCTAGCTGGTAAGTTTTTTTCAGATTCCGTTTATTTCTCCGCTGTGCAGTGGAATTGGCATGGCTACCTGCTACCCCATAGTAGCCCCTTACCATGTGAACCCAGTTCCATGTGCCGCATCTCCGTCGTCCCGTGCGGGGCCCGGGTGGCGAATAGGCCCGCAGCAGAGCCTAGCTTGTCGTAAGAGGCGACTAAGGGTCTTGGGATTCTGACGTCGGGTCAGTGCTCAGCCCACAGAGCGACCAAGTGTGTACCCTAGGTGGCTGAATAGGGTAGCCCTCGTCCGCGGGGGTTGTCAGGTCTATAATACGGAAACCCTGACCGCCGACCATAGTGGGCCAACGTGTGTGGAGAGTGCCACGCTTCATGCACGTAAAAGACCCCTTTGTGGACCGCCCAGTAGTGCACCACATAGGCTAAATTTTCCGCCCCTACCCACCTCTCCCCTTTTTCCTGTGGTTCTTCAAAATTTACCGGTCCTTTGTTTCCCACCCCATCTCCATATTTCATTTATCATCATCATTTCATGTTCATTTTATCATCCTTTTCATGTTCATCGCCTGTAAATAACCTATATAGCGTTGCACGGGCGTAAAACACCAACTCACTCACTCACCGCATCTCCGTCTATCTGTTCCAGGTCACCTACACATCGAGAACAGGATACAGCATTTAATTCTGCCGTTGTTCTAGTAGTGGTGCGGAAGCTAACCTCGCTTCCTCGGTTGTGACATCACCTCGTACATGTGTTTACACCACCCCGCGACAATGGTTCGTCGTTTGCGTGAGTACTATTAAACCTTCATTGGTACTCCGTTACTACTATAGGTGGTTCCTAAACCCACCTGACCTAGATTTATAACCCCCTCAACCTACTTAATTATAACCCCCTTATTATACAATGAACTACTGTTACATTTACCCCCTGTAACCAAAAAGAACGGGTTATGACATGTCTTTGATTAACCAACTTTAGGGTTATTTGTTAATTTAAGTAGGTCTTAGAAAATAGTGTATATAAAGTCCCATACTTCATGATCAGCCATGCATATGATCAAAATTCATGCAAACTTCTTGTCGAATAAAGTCAGCTGATATTTTTATGAAAGGTCATATGCATTTATGAATTGCAAATGAAAGGGTGTCAAATTAGAATAATGTCTCATACAAGGATAAGTTCAGTTTCATCTCCATCAAGGAAAAGCATTGCTTTTCATTTGTCCGATATGTACAACCAGTCTGCAAAACACGTAAATGTTTTTTAAATGGACTGGAGTAGTTATAATCATGGAACTAACAGCATCTACTCTATGGATAATATGTGGTTTATATGCCTCTTCAAAACCAAACATTAAAATGACCGACTACATTTTATCTGAACATAGCCCTTATTTCAACCAGTCATTGTGTTCATTTATCAAACATTTTAATCTACCAAGTGGATTTGTAAAAACTATTTGTGAATACAACAGCAAATCAATCATAGACATTAGACATTTTTTAAACAACAAACCAACCATAACCCATAAAAGGAATAGCACCGACATGGATACAATGGAATTACTTGACATCTATCATACGAAATATTAATAGAGTTTTGAATGAGAGAGGGCGAAAAAACAAAACAATTACAACAATCAGAATTATTTATTTTTGATTATCAATTCAAGCATAGGAATTTAATTTGGAACATAATACAACAAATGATATTACCATCTTTATTTGCATTTAGATATTGTACAAGCATTGTAAAAATATAATAATTGTATAACAATAAAAGTAAATAAATTGTGGTGTTATTTTGAAATTTGTAAAAAGTTTCCACATATTATTTTTACATGATATCTTAAACAAAAATTTGGGTTTATGTGTAAGTCAATGGTTATATGCTTGATGTTGTAGCATTAAATGTCTTTTGCGAGTTTTTAATTGTTTTTTGAATAGCACATCTTCAATAAGTTTTTTTTAAATTTCCTGTGCAATATGCACTTGATAAAGAATCTTTACTGCTTGGTCCTCTATCTTCTTGGACAATAGTTGTTCTAAGTAAGTGGTATGAGCCAGTTCCCGACTACAATAAAAAAAAATAAAAAGTGTTATGTTATCTCAACGAGAATGTACAAATTAATTAAGACAAAAAAAATATACAAAGAGGAAGAAACACACAGTACATTATTTGAATAAAAACAAAACAAGGTCCATGTGAGCTATTGCCATCACTTGGCGTCCGTCGTCGTTAACTTTTCTTTGAAAATCTTCTCCTCGGAAACGACTGAAGGGATTGCTTTGAAACTTTGCACACTTCATCTATGGGATGTCCTCTACCAAGATTGCACAAATGGTGACCGGCGTCCAAATAACATGACCGCCGCTACTAAAAATCGACCAGGGGGGTAAGACTACTGTTTTTGGCTTGTAAATCAAAAAAGTATAAGAGATAGATGAAATCTGATGTCACGCTACTGCTTCAGCATCAAAAGCTCTACAAAAGTCTCCATTGCATCGAAGTTGTCAGATGACCCCTTATAGGAGTTACGGCCCCTTAAAGGTGAAAAATAGCAATTTTTCATCTTTTTGGATTATAGAATGAAAACTATAACAGATAGAGAAAAGTTGTTGCTTGCTTAAATGTTCAGCTGTACAAAAGTCTCTATAGGGTCGAAGGTGTCAGATGACTCCTTATAGGGGTTACGGCCCCTTAAATAACGTACTTTCATGTTTTTGGCCTATAGAATGAAAACTATAGCAGATAGAGAGAACCTGTTGCTTGCTTAAATGTTCAGTTTATTTAGCTCTATAAAGTCTCCCTAGGGTCGAAGTTGTCAGATGTCCCCTTATAGGGGTTACAGCCCAAAAAATAACGTTCTTTCATGTTTTTGGCCTATAGAATGAAAACTATAGCAGATACAGAGAAGCTGTTGCTTGCTTAAATGTTCAGTTTATTTAGCTCGACAAAAGTTTTCATAGGGTCAAAGTTGTCAGATTATCCTTTATAAGGGTTACAGCCCCTTAAAGGTGAAAAAGAGCAAAAACATATATCATAATATATTTACATAATATGTAAAAAAAAACCTTCATTTTAATCACCCGTCATGATGTTAACCTTCCACACAATGTTTTTTTTTTCATTTGGAATGTACACGGTGCAAAACGTCCACTTTTCTAACTTCAAACCTTTTTCATACAAAAAACCAGTAACAATAATAAAACCAAAACACATTCTTACCCTAAAATGTTTAGCAAAAAGTATACATCACAATATATTTACATATGCATGAGATTTTTTGTTTTAACAACTGACCCTGATGTTAACTTTTCACGCAATATATTTTCTTTACAAGCACTATTAAACAAAACAACCATAACATTTACAATGACATTAATTTGAAAAAAAGGATCTTTTATTTAAACTAAATCGATGGTTTCCATGTTCAGAGTTTAGAAAGAAATGGGAGATTCATTTTCTATCAATCGTATTTTTTACCTTATAAATATGGAACTGAATTTACTAAATTTATTTCCATTTCTTTGACTGCGTTACAATAAACAAAATTTACAACATAATTTTTTAAAATAAACATGTCACACAAAAAAAATTATAATACATATATCCAACAAAACACAAAAAAATTAGGTAGCTGCAGAACAATATTAGGCTTTGCAATATTTTCTTTACCATTATGATTGCTGACTGACAATATTTTTTAACAATATTTATAATTTGAAGTAAAAGTCATAACCTAGTCCCCAACAAAAACCAAAAAATCTTCTGATAAAGCTAAAAAATCACAGAAATAAAAACTTAAGAGCAAAAAGTATACTGAAGAAACATACATTATAATCCTTAAATAAACCTAGCTATATAGATGGGTTCTATTTTTCATCGAACACCTTTTTACATGGAACATTCAAAATTTTAGTATTTTTAAAAGCCAAACTATAAAATTTAATTAAGATAAAAAAAAATCATCTTTAAACATTTTTATTACTTAAGTGCCCTTATATAATGTTCAAAAATTCCCCCTCCCCTTATTAACTCTGTTTCGAAATAAAAATTACATATAAGATTCCTCTATAACTGATGTCTTTATACGATGGCTTCTGGTTCTCTGGGCTATGGGGTGAGTGAGTGAGTGAGTTGGTGTTTTACGCCCGTGCAACGCTATATAGGTTATTTACAGGCGATGAACATGAAAAGGATGATAAAATGAACATGAAATGATGATGATAAATGAAATATGGAGATGGGGTGGGAAACAAAGGACCGGTAAATTTTGAAGAACCACAGGAAAAAGGGGAGAGGTGGGTAGGGGCGGAAAATTTAGCCTATGTGGTGCACTACTGGGCGGTCCACAAAGGGGTCTTTTACGTGCATGAAGCGTGGCACTCTCCACACACGTTGGCCCACTATGGTCGGCGGTCAGGGTTTCCGTATTATAGACCTGACAACCCCCGCGGACGAGGGCTACCCTATTCAGCCACCTAGGGTACACACTTGGTCGCTCTGTGGGCTGAGCACTGACCCGACGTCAGAATCCCAAGACCCTTAGTCGCCTCTTACGACAAGCTAGGCTCTGCTGCGGGCCTATTCGCCACCCGGGCCCCGCACGGGCCCTCTGGGCTATGGGAGGAGAAATATCTGGAGAGAGGGAGCGGATGGTTCTGTTGATGATTCTCTGTCGGAGGATGACGAGTTCCATATTTGAAATATAGGTGGCAAGTCCTGAATGGATGCGAATTGTGTTTTCTTGGGGGTGGAAGAAGTCGGTGGTGTCATGATGGTCGGCATTTCAAAAGAGGGTGTGACTTCCAGGGTCTGAGTTATGGTTGATGTGTCTTTTTGACTGATGGGTAGGTAAATTTGTTTCCGTTTCTGGCTGTAAACAAATTTTCCATATAGTCCAAAGCATCCTGTTCCTGTCCAGAAAACTGCACAATAATTTAATTTAATAAACAACAACAGAGATATACATGATAATTTCAGTTAATAAGTCATCACTACATATACATTATAAAGGGTATGTTAGAACAATTTCCTATATTCTGGATAATCATTTAACTTCAATTCATATTAAAACAAATGAGGAAGATAATATTTTGATGATTTGCTGATGTATTCATAGTTCATTATCCATAAAGTTGCTAACACTTTTTCACATATAAATCTAACAACCACGCCATGCTTACAGTTACAAACGAAAAATCAATAAATGGTGAACCTGTAGGGATTGCGAAAACAATTATATTTTAGTTGCTTTAAATAACAAACATTTTTTAAAAATCATATTTGTATTTATAGATAATAAAATCCTTTATATTAAATGATATACTATTTTTAGACTATATTTACAAAAAAACAAAAGGGATATTCAACTTTATGAGTATACACCGTTATCGAAAAGTGTTACGGTTCCCTTAAAACTAATAACGGAAATAGTTAGGGAAGGATTGTCTTTCGCACTAATAAAAGTCAATAAATCCTTCATCCACTTCCTCTTCATTTTCATGTATAACGTCGATTTCATAAAGTTCAAGATCACAAACATAACCTTGATCTTCCTCTTCCTGATAATCAGGACAAGGACAAGTATGTGGTTGTCCAATATAGGAGGTTAACGCAAAACATGCTTGACATTCAAATCTCAGATTCTCAGAGCTCAGATTATCGTCTTCAATATGCACAATAACTTCAACTTCTTAATAAAAATATTAATATTGAATTCTCCTAATCGGCCAACTGACTCGGATAAACCTGATGATGCTGTAAAACTGTGAAGCATTTTTAGCCATCTTATGTAACAATTTGTCTAGCCCATTATATTAAATATATGTTTGGTTTGATGTTACACAACATAAGTGAATTAATATGACACTATAAATATTTTTTATACACATGTAAAGGTGTTAAATGATACCCTAAGGTATAAAGTTATGTTAAATGATTTTTGTCATAAATAATATAAAAAAAATGTGTAAAGTTGATGAGAATGTTTCTCATGTATCACCACTTGCATGTTCATCTCCCGGATAAAGCCGATATCGTGCTGCTTGGGAGTAAAGCAATAACTAACTAACTAACTATTTCATTCAAAACAAGTTCTATTTAGACATATAACTGAATGTAATTTTCTACTTCGACTATTTTTCTTTCCAATTCTTGTGTTATATTGCTAAGTTTGATGTCAACTTTTTCTAGAGCAAAATTCAATTGATTTATTGCCTTCCTTTTTTTGAGAAACTCAAGTCCTCGTGATATTTATTATAGTTAAACCTTGTTCTAATACACGGGTTATTCTTTGTTGATTACTTGCTAATGTATGAATATTTCCTTGTATATTTTCAAATCGTCTTCAGAAACTGTACCAAATAGAAAGCTCATTATTTTACCTACAAAAGGTGAAACACTTCGTTTTTCTTTGTGATGCAGCGTTTGATAGTTTTGAAAAGTTTCAAAAATTGCATCATACATATCGGTTGATAAATTAAATTATCTTCTTAAGTTTGAAACAAAATTGTTAAAAAGTTAAAGTCTTGTTGTTTTTATCATAACTAACTGTGAGGTTTGAACTAAATCACCATTATAAACTACATTTTCATGAATCATAGAGGAAGAATAACCACCAAGAATGAGAGACAGTATAAGAAGATGAAAAGACATGTCTTTAATGTCTGAAAAGTGATAGAAAGACAAAACAATGATATAACAAGCCATAGATACATAGCTATGCACAACAGGGGCTCCCGCAGGGCACCCCCCTCAGGTCGCAAGGTCGCTTTTAAAAGGCCAACACCCATGATAAAAAAGAAAGAAGCTGAGAACGTGATACCAAAAAAAAATCAAACATTGACATCAAATACTTCATGTACATTTCTTATCTGTACCGATCAAGTCCATACATAGCTTCCGCCCAATCTCAATAAAACATAGACTGATGACAGTGTCTAAAACTAAAATTTATCCTAGATTGGAATTCGGATAGGATAACTATATAATCGTCCCCCATAATTGTGTGATCTATCGAACAAATTCCAGTCCAATGTTTGATCAAAGGCACACAAGTTCCGTCGTGTCTTTACTACATCTGGATGGAAACATAGTAGGAATTCTTAGAAAATGTTGCCCAGTATATTTATTTCACGGCCAACCATTTGTTTTCGATTAAAACCTCCTTCCATTTCTTTACAAAAAGAAGGTTTCAGTCCAGAATTGGGCTCCACGTGACCGAAAATCTCAACTAGTTTTCACACTTCAAAATTAACGGGTTTCTTCATTTGGGCAATACTGTCTATATGGGTCCTTCTAATTTTTGCTCTCATTTCTGAAGGCAGTTGCATAATCATGTTTTTTTATTACTTCCATCTACGATGACAATAAACACAGATACATACATTTATTTATTTATCTACATATATTTTAAAAGTTTTAAACATTTACATATAATTATATACGTATATAATTGTATAAGTTTTTGGGTTAATATATCAGCCATGATGCTATTATAAAACTGTTTATTAAAATCATTTTGGATCAATCGACATTTGTGCACCGGAACATCAATAATTTTCTGCATAATTTCAAGTCTCTTTAAAAAACTGCTTTCTCGTATACTTATTAACATTTCTTTATTAGACGTAACATGTTTTCTTTGTGAGTGAGTGAGTGAGTTGGTGTTTAACGCCCGTGCAACGCTATATAGGTTATTTACAGGCGATGAACATGAAAAGGATGATAAAATGAACATGAAATGATGATGATAAATGAAAAATGGGGATGGGGTGGGAAACAAAGGACCGGTAAATTTTGAAGAACCATAGGAAAAGGGGAGAGGTGGGTAGGGGCGGAAAATTTAGCCTATGTGGTGCACTACTGGGCGGTCCACAAAGGGGTCTTTTACGTGCATGAAGCGTGGCACTCTTCACACACGTTGGCCCACTATGGTCGGCGGTCAGGGTTTCAGGGTCAAAGAACCCTGCTGCAGGTCTCGGTAAGAGGAGGACCCGTAGGATCCCCATGCAGGAGGCAAAATTTCCCGTCCCTACCCATCACTCCTTTTTCCAGTGGCAGTCAAATTCTACCCGATTGGCCTTGTGTCCCTATTTCCTCCACTTCATCATCATTTCATGTTCATTGTACCACCACTTTCATGTTCATCTCCCGGATATAGCCGAAATCGCGCTGCTTGGGAGTAAAGCAATAACTACCTAACTAACTAACGTTTACTTCATTTATAGTCCATGTTGCCTTAACCTATCAAAAACTTGTTGAATGTGATCCAAATGAGAGTAGATGAAAATATATGAATGTCATCAATGTATGCAATGGCAAATTTTAAAACTTACAAGACAAGCTCCATTAACTGGCTAAAAACAGCAGGGCTATTTCGCAAACCAAACGGCATTACATTGAATTCAAAAAGTCCCCTATGACAAACAAAAGCAGTCTTTTCTTTGTCTTCATCACATAGACCCACTTGCCAAAAACCACTTTTATAACTACTGTAGAATAAAATAAGAGCCAAATAATCATATTTTATTGGTAAAGGGTAGCTGATCGGTTTGTTATCTTATTTAATTGTCTGTAATCCACACAAAAAATTTTATTTTCATCTTTTTTTCTCTGCTCTGTCCCACCCCACCCCAATATTTCATGTTCATCGCCTGTTTACAACCTATATAGCATTACAAGGGCGCAAACACCGACTCACTCACTCAAACAAGTTTTGCGCAGTACAAGATCCTATATACTCATATTGTAGATAAATACACGTTCACTTTTACCAATAAAAAAATTGTCAGAATACGAAAGAAAATATGATGATGAAAATTTTTTATCATCCTTTTCATGTTCATCGCCTGTAAATAACCTATATATAGGAATTGAGTATAAACCTAAAACGCTCAGGAATGGACCTTCACAACAGAAACCATGGCACTGCAAAAAACAAACAACGAAAAGACAAATAAGTTTGTGCTCTTGGAACATTAATGGTCTTTTGTCCAAGAACTTCAACAAATTACAAGACCCCTTATTTCCTGAAAATGTAAAAAAAAAATCCATGTTATTGGTTTGGTTGAAACACATTGTACTGTATCATTAAGTTCTCTCCTACCAGGGTATAACATATACCACTCTCATAGGGCTGAAAACAAACACTACTAGCAAAATAAACGACTGTCTGTACCATAGTCAGGCGTTATGCAACTGATAATTTAAAATATTAACCGTAAAGTACTGTCAAAAAGACTGTTTGCATTTGTCAGAGTTGGGACAGCAGTTTCAGTAGACTGCATCAAACATATTTTATTTGCTTCTTTTAAACAAGGACTGACCCAACGTTTTTTTAGTTGTGTCGGTCGTTTAACAACTAATTCAACTTAATTCAAGTTGGTTCAGTCCTTTTACGTGTGTTCCAACTTATTATGCGTTGGGTCAAACACTTCACAACTGATTCAACTTAGGTTGCGTTGGTACAGTCCTTTCACAATTGCTCCAACTTAATATGCGTTGGGTCAAACGCCTAACAACTGATTAAACTTAAATTGCGTTGGGTAAGTCCTTTTACAACTTTTAAAACTTTCTTCAAGTTGGGACAGTCATTGTACACCTAATGCAACTATTTTGCGTTTGATCAGTAATTTAAGAAACATCTAAACTTTATAAAAGTTAAGTAAGTCATTTTACAACTATTTCAACTTAAAATGTGTCTGGTAAGTCTTATTTATGGGGAGTGTCATTTTAATTTTTATAGGGATAGACATTTCTTTTTTATCCTGCGGTTCATCAAAATTCGTTTTGAGTTTGAGAAATGCATTTAAAAAAAAGAAATGCGAAATGCTTTATTTTGTTGTTGTCGTTGTTTTTATTTTTTTGCTTTGCTTGGAGATTAAGTCGGTAAACAGTAGGTTCTGTAGATGTATGATCAGATGTGCTTAAATCCGTAGTTTGCGATACCGGACCCTATACTTACTTAAGTCATATACCAATATCGGAATATAAAAAAAAACAATTTAGACAAGAAGCAGAGGTACCAATGGGGTATCCGAATGTCAAAAATCCGAAAGGGCAGAGACAAAACCAGTAAACACCAACAAGAACGGGACAAAAACAGACAACAAGTAAAACATGGAAACACAAAAATCACTGAATATCAGTCAACAACGCGAACTCCAGTCGATCTGAGAGTGAACTCAGGTGCTCCGGAAGAGTAAGCAGTTTCTGCTTGCTATAGCACACCCGTCGCGATGCCAACAGTCAATTCAGTGTGTCAAATCCAGTAAAGGAAGACAAAACAAAACTCTATGTCTACGTTTTCGTAGCTGTTAAAAAGAAAATGTCAGGCTAATTTTTGTTAAAATAACGAAAACATAGGTTTACACGGCATTAAAGTTTTTATTCTATGGAAAAAACCACATACCGGTACTATTTCTTGTTTCTTCACTTTTGTTTGTAAAAATACTGTGTGTAACAGTAACCGTCTTATACGCTTCAGTTCCGCCACCTTCACTGTCATCCGATTTTAGTTTTCCGTCTGAACCTAAGGTTTCATTATTGCACACGAGTAAAATTATAATTGCTCATAATTAAATAATATTTTGTCTCCACACCTTTAAACGATAGATATTTTGTCTGATCAAAACAAAAAAAACCAAGCCCATCACCAAATTCAATAATCCATCCATATGTGTTTAGATATAGATATGGCTTCAGAGCACAAAGCCCGATCTATTCATTTATGAAGCCGTCGATTAAGACTTCACAAAATGTAGATCTATAAAAAACCCCATGGTTGTCCCGCTGAGTATGACCACATACATGTAGTAGCTGACAGGATGTTTATTGTGATCGACTTGTATATCATCTACTACATGTTCATGTCTGGGTAGCAGGCTACATGTAATTAGCCGCACCTGTACTTGAAACAGATTACAACCCTTTA
This sequence comes from Arcuatula senhousia, assembly GCA_963971305.1. Lineage (NCBI taxonomy): Eukaryota > Metazoa > Mollusca > Bivalvia > Mytilida > Mytilidae > Arcuatula > Arcuatula senhousia. Next base: position 57,964,661 of record OZ020310.1, read on the forward strand.
ATCATTTCAAACGGAAAACACGAATTTTTTAAAAGAAATTAAAGTTTATAACATGTATACTGTTACACACACATTATTTGTATAAACCAAAAAAAAAGTTTTATCAGCAGATTGATAATACACGACTTGAATCATTTTAAATACAAATGTTGTCATTACAATTTAGTATATTCATCTGTTACAGATGGTCACTTAACGTGTAACGGACGGACGGAATTAAACTTACGGCAACACTATTATTATTTGGTCTACATATTTTTCTGAGCTATATACTTCGTACATGTTGCAGAAACCGGACCGGTGTACCGGCTCCCCCCACCCCCCATTTGAAACTTTCTGGATCCGCCACATATACATGTACCCTATTGTGCATATATGTAGCAACTCAATACTACTTCCTGTTTGAAAAACATTGGAAAACATTGGTGATATAACTCAATGCATAAAAGCATGACGCTATTAAAATGTATCGTTTTGTCTTATCTGTGTGTAAAAATGCTAGTATAAAATCAATTTTCATAATTTCGTAACTTTCATCAATTTATACAATACACACTTGCAGGCGGATCTAGGACCGGTGTACCGGGGGCCACCCCACCCCCCCCCCCCGTTTGAAAATTTCTGGATCCGCCTCAGATACATGTACCCTATTGTGCATGTATGTAGCAACTCAATACACCTACTTCATGTTTGGAAAATATTCTTGATAAATCTCAATGCATAAAAGCATGACGCTGTAATGTATCGTTTAGAATGTTAGTATAATATCAATTTTTCATAATTTCGTAACTTTCTACACAAGATTCCAAATTTCAGGGGTTGAAAACAGAAACAGTTGGTTGGTGTTTCCGTGCACAACACATCATCGCTAGTGAATACTTTTTGGGGTGGGGCTTCGAAAAAATATCTCACAGAGAGACAGACTGTCATACTTTGCACGGAGAAAACATCTTCTACCCGAGAGACAGACGACTGGGTGTTCAACGGAAAAAAAAACATCTTCCGTCCTTTTAATTACAAAAACAAATAATGGATTTTGTTTTAATATTGTTATTTTGATGAAATGCATTAAATTTAGTTCTTTTAATTACAAAGGGACAAGTGCAACACATGGTCTCATCCAGCATCGAAATGAAAGACACGCCGCAAATTTTAATTTTGCAAAGACTTTCTGGGGGTGAACCAGTTTAAATAGTTGAGATATTCATCACATGAATCTAAACAAAAGCCAGTTATTATGCTTTATCGCTTGCAAATTGAAGATTCTAAAAAAATGAAAGCACGATTTTTAACAAGAGGAGGATAATAGGACCATGCACACTATAATTAGACTGCTGTCCACCACTTCCACCCACTTCAATAGTCACGCTGTTTTCATGTTGCCGGTGGTAACAATAACCCACGAATGACATGTTAAAGTACATCTTACCTTTCTAACAATAACCGATATCAACATTCCAATTTGGATGTGTATTGGTAATGAAAGGATCGGCCTTGAGCAACATTCAGAAACATCAGGAAATGTTTAAGGTGTCAACGTGTCTATCTAGTTGCAAAAATACTTAATATTCTTGAAAATCATTTAAATTTTTCTTTTTATGCAAGAAAATAATATATTTTTCAAAGGAAATAATATAAAGTTTAATGAATTAGTAACGTATTGTATAACAAATTAATTGATCAAAAATAAAAAAGGGAGGCAAAATTATAAACACACTGAAGTTCGGTTCAACGTGTGTATTAAGTTGCAAAAAAATAGTTGTATATACAATTATATGTAACGTTTTTCTCTAATACAAGAAAATAATATAAATTTTAAATCAAATAATATTAAAGTTTTATGAATATATATATTTATATGAGTATAAATGTAATATGCAACAAGCTAGGATAAAATAAAAGATTTTTCTAGCTCATATGTGTTACATGCACATTTCAAAACAGATCAAGATATGACAGTTTATTTGAAACAAAGCACATAAAGAATGCAAACTAGAAGTATATTATAGAAGTAGAGAAAGTTAAAATTACTACTAACATGGATTCATAGACCTGTATATTAGCCTTAATATTAGAATAATATATATACACTGTAAAGGTCTGTGATTGATTGCAAAAATATAGTAACTATAATAAAAATTAAATAAATAAATATTTTTTTATTTATTTATTTACAGTAACTATATAGTGAGTGAGTGAGTTGGTGTTTTACGCCCGTGCAACGCTATATAGGTTATTTACAGGCGATGAACATGAAAAGGATGATAATATGAACATGAAATGATGATGATAAATGAAAAATGGGGATGGGGTGGGACACCAAGGACCGGTAAATTTTGAAGAACCACAGGAAAAGGGGAGAGGTAGATAGGGGCGGAAAATTTAGCCTATGTGGTGCACTACTTGGCGGTCCACAAAGGGGTCTTTTACGTGCACGAAGCGTGGCACTCTTTGCACACGTTGGCCCACTATGGTCGGCGGTCAGGGTTTCCGTATTATAGACCTGACAACCCCCGCGGACGAGGGCTACCCTATTCAGCCACCTAGGGTACACACTTGGTCGCTCTGTGGGCTGAGCACTGACCCGACGTCAGAATCCCAAGACCCTTAGTCGCCTCTTACGACAAGCTAGGCTCTGCTGCGGGCCTATTCGCCACCCGGGCCCCGCACGGGACCAGAAACTATATAATACCGTAACTTATTTTAAAACATTTTATACTATTTGTAAATATACCTTTTTTAATTGTAAATGATTTATTTTCTTGAGATAAATGTTAACTATCTTTTTAATTGCCTGACCATGCCGTATCCATAGTATTATACTAGTCTTGTTTATTGTATATTGTACCTCGATTCTGTGCTATTTTGAATTTCCTTGCATGCCTGGACAGGTCTCAGTGGGATATGTACCGGCCATAGTGTTTAATGTACTAAATATTTTTACATGTTTATTGTACTTTCCAAAAATCAACAGGCTGGGTATTCTGGTTCTTAAAGGGTAAGTTCACAATTTTTGACATATGGTCTTAAATTGTTCAGAACAATGTTTTATAACAGTGTGCAAATTTTTTCTCTCATATCTTACCTTATAACAAAGATATTGAAGATTATTTATTTGAAATAGTCCCCTACTCTACATTAGGGGACTACTTCAGTTAATCAGAATTTCTACTGAGTAGCAAAAAATCATATTAGTTCAAACGTTTAAGTGATCATGTGGTACGTCCAATAACCAACAAAATAATTAAAATAATCAAAAGTCAACAAGATCGTTTCATATTTTCAAATTACTTTCTATACAAAAATCTTTTTAAAAACTTTTTATTAATCTATTATCTTTTTTCTTTTAAATTGAACGTTATGATCAATTAATTAAAATTAAAATTCTATAATTAATTAAAAAAAAAATTATTTACTATTAAGAAAGAAGTTGTGTATTTAAATGTAAGCCATCATATTTCATTGAAAATAATTGTGATATAATTATGTAAATTACAGGTCATTCTTTTTCTAACCCCCACTGGGTTTGCCAAAAGTGTTATAATTAATGTGAATTTATTGTCAGCAGGTACCTGTGTAATGGTTGGGTAAATATAAATGTAATTAGTCACAGCTGACTTGGGGTGAAATAAACAGGAAATTATAATTATCAATACCTACAGGTGTCAAAACCTAATATACAAACATTCAGAAACAAAGTTTTATGTACTAGATCATTTTATTTTCATTCTAGCATTTAAAACAATTAACGGTTTTGTAAATTCTTTACTAGCCTACTAAATTTTCTTTATAAAAAAGTAAAATAAGGATGTCAGAAAATTAAACCATGCACAGGATAACAGTTTTCTATAAAAAAAAATCTTTTGTTAAAATTGATGCACAGGATAACAGTTTTCTAAAAAAAATCTTCTGTTCAAATTGATGCACAGGATAACAGTTTTCTAAAAAAAATCTTCTGTTAAAATTGATGCACAGGATGACAGTTTTCTAAAAAAAATCTTCTGTTAAAATTGATAAATATTCCGAAAAAGCAATTGTCCCTTTTTAACACACTTTTAAACTTTGTTATGAAAAAACTAGATTTTACGAATTATGGAACATGTTCCCGAGAAACACGGTGATGTAAAAAAATGTTAACGTGATGAAACATCGGACGGTAAAAAAAACTACCAGATTCTCAGCGGCGAATCTGACGAGCTGGGAATTAATTGGTTTGAAAGTACTCATTATCCAAAGACATCTATATAAAAACGACGTGAACCACTGCGTAGACTGAAAAAAAACTGAACACAGGTGGGCCAAAAGGTTAAGCAGTTTTTGTTTCAAGACACCCGCGAACCTGCGAGTCCTGGTTGCGGCAAGCGAGTTACACAAGGTTTGTCGTATTTATAAACTAAACTACATGTATATCATTTTAGATATGTATCCCAATTTAATGTCATTTTTATACGAACGAAAAAAAAATTGCCGACGTATTATGGTATGATGCTGTCGTCGTGGTCGTCGTCGTTGTCGACGTTGTCTGTTTACTTGAGTTTTCCAACAATAACTTTAGTCCTAGTTATCCGATTGTTATGAAATTTGACAATGATGTACATGTTCCTTACAATAAAACAGATATACATGTATGGGGATCGATTTTGGAAGTCCCTCTTTCACGTCTTTATTCGTTTAGAAATTATTGGCCCTAAAGGGGCAAAAGATCTTAAAATTTTATTTGTTCCCACAACTTAGTTTCTGGCTAGCTAATTGCTATAAATTTGACAATAATATGCCTTACCATGAACCACATATGGCATTGACTTTGAGGATCCCTTTTTTACATAAAGAATAAGGGGCCCAAAAGGGGCAAAAATGATTTTTTTAATTTGTAACCTGAGATTGATTTTGTCGCCAAGTAGTGAATACAAAAGGCAGGATTAATTATTGGGGTGGCCGTTTTTTCTTTATGAATTTAGAGACCAAAAGGGTCCAAAATCGATTTTTTTTTGTTATTTATTGTCCGATTTCAAAAACGTTTTTTTTAAATTATAAAGGTTTACAAAGGGGCAAACGTTCCGTATTGCCAATTATTGGAAAGGCTATGAATTTTCTATTTGGAACATTAACCGAGGAAGACATAAGTTCTATTAAAAGCAATATAAGAACATTAGCTACAAACCAAGATAAAATTGCCCATGTGTTATCTGAAAATTTGTCAATATTAAACGTAACGAGAATGGAAGTTTCTCAAAATAGGGATGCAATTAAGAAGCTTTCTATAGGACTAAATGAAATAGATCGAAAGCTATATAATATAAGTGAAAGTCTTGAACATCAAATCCTTCAGCTTGAAAATTTTGTACAAATCTATATTCAATTAGATCTGATCACAGGTGGTATAAAATTACTAATTCAAAAAGCGATGTTTTATTTAGAACACATTAAGGAACAATAAGATATGTTATGGTTTAGACATCCTTCACCAAGTATAATAACTCCGTACAATCTTAGAAAACTTATTCTTGAGATCAAACTTAAATTACCAAGATATTTAGAATTGTTTGAGGATCCAAATAAGAATCTTTGGTTTTACTATCGTTCTTTGGCTTGTTCAACTTTACTTGAAGATGACAATTATAGTTATAATCTCTATTCCACTTTGGATTCAAATAGTAAATTTGAAGTATTTCGAGCGATTAATTTGCCAATGCCAAATCAATTAAACAATTCTGAGTTAACGATGGTCGCTAAATATGACTTAGATAATCAGCATTTTGCAGTGGATGCGGAAAGATCTAAATATATATTGTTTAAAGAACAAGAAGTTCAAAAATGTACAAATTCATTTTTTACCTTTTGTCAGGTTGAGAGCCCAGTTTATCCGATTTATACAAGTAAAAGTTGTATAGTTTCTTTGTTTATGAAAAGACAAAAAGAAATAAGTAAATTTTGTCAAACTATTGTAGAACCAAAATCAATTTTACCGATGGCTGTTTATATGTCATCAGGTTCTTGGTTAATTACTACTAATCAACCTATAAATTTTGCAATTGTTTGCTACAAAGGAAGGGACAAAACTACATATACAATTAAAGTTTCACCTCCTTCACAGACAATATATTTAAATCAGACATGTACTGCAACAAATGATTTCATGACTTTATTACCTTTTTATGATAGGAAAAGTTCTTTTATCTTAAAAAATGATTTTAATTTAAACTAGTGCTGATTGTGTTGGGATGCCAACACATAAGTCGCCCAAAATCGCCTTGGATAGTATTCCATTCAAATCAGTGCATCAAAATAAGTCTAGAAATCAAATTTCGTTGAAATCGGATAAAGTTGACGTTTTTGGGGGGCGGGTGTGGTAAAACGGCCGCCATTTTAAAATGGCGGCGTTCGCGTCAAATTTTTTTACGCCATGTTGCTCAGCATGAATCACTCTACCAGTGTACCAATTTTCATTAAAATCCATCCACCCATCTCTGAGATCTGAGAGAGGCCCAAAAATCTTAAACGGCGGCCATTTTGAAAATGGCGGCCATCTTGAAAATTTCAAAAGTGGATTGCACACCTCTGAGTGACCCTCCACCCATCTCAGCAAGTTTTATCTTGATTGGTCAAAGCGTTTTCAAAAAATGTGGCGGACAAGTTTATGATTAAGGTAAGGAAAAGAATAATAAAAAAAATAATAATAAGAAACGGTGCAAAAACAATAAGTCTCCCAAACTTTGTTTTGGGCGACTTAATAATTTTGATTATAACATAGTTACACAGAAACTGTGGAAACCATTCCATAATTCTCTGCCTCATTTTAATTTAACAAGTTTACCTAAGGAATTGAAACATATTAAGAAGATTCCAATGGATAATTTGATTTCGCAATTCAGATCTCTTGGTTCAATTAAAGAAGATAATGAAATTCCAAATTGGGTGTATGTTTTAATTTATATTATCGCTGCCCTTGGTACATGTTTGGCATTAATTTTATTATGTAAATATAAGAAAAGGTTGTGTTGGCCTTGTTCTGTCAATCCTAAGGGTAGCTATAAAAAGAATAGTCTTGTTGAAGACGATGTCAGAAGCCCAGTGGTGATGGCGAAGTCCATAGGCGAGCGGATCGCTACCAAAGATGGACCATTGTTTAACGGCGTAGACGGAGAGAAACCTCTCGACATCAACAAATTGTACCCCATACTGAGATTAACTGATGGGATTAGCAAGGATGTTTGACATTACTAGTAGTTAATTTAACATTCACACAACGCTTATATGAATCTATACGGTCACAAATACATTGAATAACATTATACATGGATATACTATCACCAATATACTACCATACAGTGAACACTATGATGCATATAGCTGTTGAATTTATGTTCTTGATGAACGATGTTGTACATAAGCTGGTGATGGATATATACCTTTAAAAACTTTCTAATACGTAGTGGATTGGATTAGAACTTAATGTAACATTTTTCCTGAGGAAATGGTGTAAGACGACCTCTTGAAATTAACAGAAAATGGAGCAAATTTTACGGACAAGTAAAACAAACTTTCGTTGTCAAACTTTTTGGATACTGCTTTCCTCCGACTTTTAAAACATTCAAATGGAATAAAGCTGAATTTTGACTCTTTGGAATTCTTTGACTAATGCGACGTTTGGAACTTTTTCAACTTTTATTAACATTGAAATCTAGTGGACTATATTTCTTGAAAAATGGGAGGAGTGTTACACTATTACATATGGACAGTGAACTTAATTAAATGATATTTTGATTTGGACAGTAAATTAAATGATTGTTTATAAATGTTCTCTTTTAGTTACATGATGGGAACTGTAAACGTGACTTATGTTTTAATTATCTTTTATTATCTTGTACTAAGCGAACTTATATGTAAGCTAATAGGAGAAAAAGTAATGGTCAAGCTTTTATTATTATTTTATTATAACTACAGGGTCTTTTATTTTTATGTTCTTGTTTACTTGCTTACATGCTGACCTGTATAGCTTTAGGCTAAATTGTCTAGTCACGTTTACAGTTGTATTTATAGAGCTGCCTGCTAGGTAGTTCAGATTGTAACTGGAACTTATATAATAAATGTATTGAACCTGACCGCCTGATTTTTGTCTCGCCTGCGACGAATGTCGCAAAAGGCGAGACTTAGGTATGGTGATTCCGGCGGCGACGGCGACGGCGGCGGCGTCCACAATTGGTTAAAGTTTTTGCTTAAGTCTGTTTTGTGTGAACTAGTTATGTTACACCATTGATATTTGGTATGCAGTTGCATCAGCATCAGTACAGATCAGTTTTAAAAGGATTTCACCTGTATGCTCCTGCAGTCACGGTCTACTGACTTTGAAATTTTACACTGATTTGGCCGAGGTTAACCTTTTTTCTTAAGTCTGTTTAACATGAAGCAGTTATGTTACACCATTGATATTTGGTATGCAGTTGCATCAGCATCAGTACAGATCAGTTTTAAAAGGATTTCACCTGTATGCTCCTGCAGTCACGGTCTACTGACTTTGAAATTTTACACTGATTTGGCTGAGGTTAACCTTTTTCTTAAGTCTGTTTAACATGAAGCAGGTATGGTTCACTATTGATATTGGGTATGCACTTGCATTAGCATTAGTACAGATCAATTTTAAAAGCATTTTATCTGTATGCTTCTGCAGTCACAGTCTACTGACTTTGAGATTTTACACTTTTTAACTTTTTACTTATGTCATGAGTGTTTTATATAAAGCAGTTATGGTTCACCATTTGGTATGCAGCTGCTTAAGCATCAGTTAAGATCAGTTTAAGGAGGATTTTAACTTCATGTTATACTGTGTCCAGTTGCAACAGGCGAGACATGTCTCTGTGTTAACAGTTTATTCTAAGCAGTTTCCCTTGCTGGTTAGAAGGTTGTGTTTGTACTGATGTTGGTTGTCGACTGCCGTTTTGGTGTTGCAGTTTTTGGGTTTCCAGTCTGAAGTGTAACACATGGCTTCCCCCCCCAAAAAAGCAACAAGTTCGAGTGAAAAGTATAAATGAAATATTTCATGTAGTGATAGTGATGATCAGGATGCACCAGCTTCTTCAAAACGTCAAAACACAACAAATGATAGTTGGCAAAAGTTTATTGTACTTTCGAGCAAAGATGCCACTCGTCGTTTGAAAAAGGTTTCGCCCTTTGTCATTGCCAAAGCTATTAAGGGTGTTACCGGAGGTGATGTTCCCAAGGTTACGAAACTCCGATCCGGTAACCTCCTAGTAGAGTGTGCCAAACAACAACAAGCAAAAATCATTTTGACAATTTCATCCATTTTAGAGGTACCAGTTTCCGCTGAAGCTCATCGATCATTGAATCGTTCGCAGGGTATCATTCGAGATAGAGACCGAAACCTTGCTGATTTATCAGAGCAAGAAATATGCACAACCCATTATGGGGCAGTGCCAACTTGAATGATAAGGGTAAAAAGATTGAGGATTTTTCATCAAAAGGATCTCTCTGTATCTTTAATGATGGTTCTTCTACATTTTTACATTCTGGAAATGGAACATACTCATCAATTGATCTCTCAATTTGTGATCCTTCTCTTTTAACAGATTTCTCATGGCAAGTCCATGATGATCTCTGTGGAAGTGATCACTTTCCTATTATATTAAAAGATCTTTTTGGTGAACCTGAACAAAGAATTCCTCGCTATAAGTTAGAGAAGGCCGATTGGCAAAAATGTTCAATACTTTGTTCGGAAAAAATAAGACCAGAAATTGTTGATCAGGACCAAGAACCGATAACAACTTTTAACTAAACTCTTATCAATATAGCATTCCAAAGACCTCGACAACTCCTAAAAATTTCAATAAACCTTGATTCACAGACGAGTGTGACAAGGCTATCGACGATAAAAATAACGCTCAAAAACAATTTGGCAAACAACAAACGAAAGAAAATTTGAGTAATTTTAGAATTTTTCGGGCAAAGGCTAGACGAACTTGTCCACAATCCAGAAGAACATCCTGGAGAAATTTTGTATCTGGTTTAACTTCACCAACTCCCATGAATAAAATTTGGAATTTCATACAAAAACTCATAGGTAAAAACTCTAAATCCTCAGTTAAACATCTAAACGTTGGCAATTCCACTTTAACATCTAAAAAGGACATTGCCAACAAACTAGCTGAAACTTTTGCTTAACATTCATCTTCATCTAATTACAAACCTGACTACAAAAATTTAAACGTACAGCTGAAAAAACTAAATTGAACTTTAACTCTGACAACTCGGAGAGCTACAATTCTCCTTTCTCTTTAGATGAACTTAAAACTTCCTTAAGTAAAGCCCATGACACTGCATGTGGCCCTGATAGCATCCACTATCAACTTTTAAAACATCTACCTAAAATATCAATGAAGACTCCTCTAAATTTAATGAATGATATATGGATAAACGGAAAATTGCCTGAAATATGGAAGCTTGCCACTGTCGTTTCTATCCCCAAGCCGGGGAAGGATCACACAGATGCTACCAACTACCGGTATCGTCCGACAGCCTTGACAAGCTGCGTCTGTAAGACTCTAGAACGCATGATCAACGATCGGCTCGTTTGGTTCCTTGAGTCCAATGGACTCATTTTGAATATCCAGTGTGGATTCCGCCAACGCAGGAGCACGCTTGATCATTTGGTCCGTTTTGAGTCTTTTCTTCGAAATGCATTTGCGAAGAACGAACATGTGGTGTCTATCTTTTTCGATCTTATGACACCACATGGAAGTATGGTATTTTAAAGGACATTTCTGATATGGGGTTGAAAGGAAGGTTACCAACTTTCTTTCTGACAGACGCAAAAGAAAGCCAGGACAACACAAACACGATTTTTAAACTCATCCTATAAAGAAAAAAAAATAATAAAACAGTTTTAAATATATTTTTATATTTGGTTTCAAAAAAAGTTCTCAAAAGCCTATATGAGTGTTGAATAAAAATATCCTAAACTTCCTTTTAAAAATCCTGTAAGAATGGTATGCTGGTTAGTCAACCTTTGCCTTAGCTTCACTCTACATACATCTTTAGCGATTTAACTATCTTGGGACCTTAGGAGTACATAGATCAGATAAGTATGTCTTAATGCGTTCCGGTAGTTCAAATAGAAGAGCGGAATAACCGTCATTAAAATTTCACTATCTACTTTAAGGAATTTGTATAACTTTAAGTTGGCTACGAAATTCTCAGGCACCGTAGCCTCTTCGTTTCTTATGGCATTTATAAAGGTCTTTAGTTCGTTTTTAGTGCAGATATGACCTACTGAGATCAAGTTACAACTAGGGTTTATTAATGAATTTATAAACTGTGATTTTGTTATAAGTTTCGAGGGGCATTTAATTACTAGATCTTCCCATCTCAAATAAAAGCTTTTAGAGTCAGGACTCGGCACGTCCAAAAGTGAGAAGAAGGATGATTCATGGCTACAAGAAAAATATTAAAACTTTAATTTAATGGCACTACTTGATATTTTACCTTACGGGTAGCCCATAGGACTATAATAATTGGACGTATAAGTTGGTGGGGAAGGTCCTGCTGTAGAATAGAAGTGTACTATTTGTCTGATACTCCCGAAACTTAAACCCTCTTCGGTCTCTAGGGGCGGCATGTCATCGTACATACTTCCCATAGATTCCAGAATGGACGCATCGTCAAATTGACCCTCCTCGTGATATTTATCATGTTCATCGAAATAATACGGATCGAAATCATTGAACGTGGCCTTGATTTCGTCCGTAACCACTCTTGAGGGCCTTGGTTCTGGTTGCTCCGGACACGTCTGGGGCATGGCTTCTTTAAAGTAAACAATAACAAGAGGCTCCCAGGAGCCTGAATCGCTCACCTGGTACATACGGATCTCTATTTTAAGGCATATCGCATGTATTTACAAGAATATATTTAGCAACATTTGGGACAGACGGACAGATGAACACACCAGACACTATATGCACCTTTTATCATAGATATGGCATAAAAGCTTTTCATTTAATTAATCCAGTAATTTCCTCTAATTGAAAGTTTTTATTTTGTGTGTGTGTGTGTATACAATTTTTGAGCGTTTAAAGAGTCATAATCCTGAAAGAGGTTATCAGACAACTTTGTATAACGAAGACACACAGATGAATGCACCAGACACTATATGTACCTTCTATCATAGATATGGCATAAAAGCTTTTCATTTAATCAAGCCAGTAATTTCCTCTAATTGAAAGTTTTTATTTTGAGTGTGTGTGTGTGTATACAATTTTTGAGCGTTTAAAGGGTCATAATCCTGAAAGAGGTTATATTATCAGACAACTTTGTATAACGAAGACTTTTGAAAAGCTTTTAATGAGCAACTACAGCTTTTCTCTATATAATTTTCAATCTATAAGCAGAAAATACAATATCTTAAATCACCTCTCAAAAGGGATCATCTGACAACTTTGGTCTATTAGACTTTCGTAGAGCTTAATGAACTCAACATTTGTGTTTTTGAAATAATGTGCCTGCAATAGCTTTCATCATATTTGCCAAAAACACAATTTCAACTATTTAAGGGGTATACTCCCTAAAAGGGGTCATTTGACAGCTTTGGTCTTGTGGAGACTTTTATCGAGCTTAATGATTTATAGTCAAGTACTAGTATACACTTGGCTTAATGAACAAAAAGATCAACCTGAAGTGTGACAAATAAACATAAAAACAGATTTTGTGAGACAACTAAACACAACCTTTTATTTTATATAATCTCAGAGTTGGTATAAGATTCATGAAAATAATGTGAAACTGATTTAAAACACAGACTGAAGAAATATATGGCATACAAAAGGAAAAGAGAATGTTATTAACAGTGATACATTATAGTTTTATTTCATTTAATTGAATTGTACAATTAAGAAGTCTATCAGAATGACTATCTAAAACTATCACAATAAATTATCTAACAAATTAGTTCATAAAATGATAATAATAACATTAATTTTCCACTTGCATTTTTGTTACACTTAACTGGAGAAAAAAAACTATTACTATAATATCTCATGCGTAATAAGACATAAAAAATACAATAGGATTGTCTATCATTAAAAAATACACAACATTTTAAGCAATTAGCAGAATAAAACTAAATATTTAATTTGTTGATTCATCTGAACCATTTTTTGTGAAAATTAAATGGTATGTACACATGTATCGAATAAGTACTGTTCCATTAGAATATGTTGAACTTTTGGAATAGTTAGTTGATCATCCATAACATTCGAAGTTTTAGAGTCAGTTTTACTCAATTGTTCCATTTGATCCATTGTATTTGGAAGTCCAAACTTGTCGTAACTTTTTGTCCCATCACCAATACAGTTTATAGAATAAATGTCCACTTTGATTGCACGAAAAATATTTTTCACCCATACAGAATTTTTACAAAGGTTCTATAAGTAATACAATACAGTTAGAGTAAAGTAAATAATTTCTTGCACAAGTGGTTAAAACAAAACTTTATTTTATAAATATATGTCAAATCTGCAAGTTTAAACATTTAAGAGAAATTGTTGCAAGGACTTAAATTGGAATAATTATTTGAGCATCATGGTTAAATCTGTCCTAATTATCATGATTATCAGGGTTTTTCATATAGTCTACTTCTTTCTAGTTTTTGTTTTACTTTAACCCTGTTTTTTGTTGATTGCTTCAATCATATACAATTGATATTTCATCCCATGAATGCTTATTGTTGTAAATGTTCATACATTTCACTTCCCCAAAAAGTCCTTGAAAACAATTCCTGGAAATGAAATGTCTGAAATCTTGCAAATATAACAGTTTAATTTATTTCTTATTCAGTATACGACATCCAAGGTTTTACATTTACATTGTATAAAAACACAAATGAAAAATACAAATCAACTTGCAAAAAGTATATATATGTATATAGTTTGATGGATATGCCACATGTGCAAATGTGTGCATAAGAAATTTGAAATGACATGATGGTACAAGTGGTCTCTACATATACATGAATCAATACTTCTTTGCAAACAGTAGTAGACCATGTTGAATGAAGAGTTTAAAAAATTGCAACTTCATTAATTGGGTATTTATGAAAACCACAGTTTAACTAACAAAAGTTTAAAAGCTGATTTCAAGATAAAAATTTAAATGCCCAGCAAGTGAGTAATAAAAATGGCGTAAACATGTAACAAAAATGCAAGCAGAAAGAAACAACTTGAAACTATAAGTAACACGTTTTTTTGTATTATATAAGCATCGAAAGACGAAACGGAAACAGGTTGGGGTCAGTAAGGGGGCATTTAGGTATTCTGTATATACAGTTAATGAGCAATATAAAACAATTGAAGAAAAGATTAATGCAACCCCCATTTTAACCCCAACCTGTACAATTATTTGAGTGGAAACCCATCAATAAACAATAACCACTCTAAGAACATTTGAGGTTGTTAAACAACCTTAAATGTTCTTAAAAATCTTCAGCGGGTTTTACAATCATTTATTTATTATCCACTTCTTACATTGAATCAGCTGCTATATAAACAATTTGATGATCAGACCAATAAGCATCTAGCACATCTGTGTGGAAGCGAAAATCTGCACTTTTACTAACAAAAATGTGATCCAATAATGTTGTATACAACCTAGTTGGTTTGGTAACAATTTGTGAGCACATAAATGTTTCAGACATAAAATTGAGGAAGTTTGTTTGCCCTGACAACAAATCAAAATTAAAATCCCCAATTATAAAAAGATTTTTGTTTTGAAAGTCCAAGATAGGGAAGAGATTGGAAAGAAAACCATCTTTTAAATTTTGAAGAGAACATTCTGGTCCTCTGTAAACAACCACTACTTGAAAGAGTCCTTTGCTGGGTGATATAATTTCCACTAGTAAAAATTCTAATGTAGGTGTTGAGTATGATAATTCTCTTTGAAGAACACAATCATTTTTTATGTAGACAACAAGGCCATGTGGAGGTCTAGAACCTGCATTTGTTTGATGTTGATCAAGTCTTATGGGTGGTTGAAATCCAGCTATTAAGTAATCCTCTGTATTATCTGAATGAATCAATCTTGACTCTGCAATACCAATCACATCTGCATCAAGAATGCTTGGATCTGCTCTTACATCTTTATAATGTGCATGGAATGATCTGGCATTGTTAAAAATTACCTTGAACTTTTCACTTGGTAAATTATACAGTGGTGTAAAACACAGAGAGAGAACTGCTTCAGATTTTAACCTATCAATTTCATCCTTAACATGGTCTGAAACAGAGATTTTTTCTTGGTTTAAACTAAGGATCTGTAATCCAGACAAACTGGTAACTCTGCTTAATGCAACATAATGGATGTGAGGGATTTTTCCTTTACATTTTGAGTCAAGACTGACAACCACTTGTTTTAAAGTATCACCTTGTGACTTGTGGATGGTTTTTCCAGCAGATGGTCGAAGAGGCATCTGGATACGCTCAAAGTTTTTTAGTCGATAACCAAACGATCGCTTAATGTCAAAAACTGGTGTCCATGTTTTGTCTATATTTTGATGGAACAGATGGCTATACTTTTTCCTTGTTTTTATTCCAACTTTTTCATCATCAAAGTGGACCCATACAATACTTGGTCTTGGTGTCTTCGTCTTGTATTCAAATGATTTCACTTCACAAGAAGAGCCATTGGTCAAACCATCTGTAACATCTATATTTGCTGTAAGATCATACTTCATTCCAACTGCAAGCTCTACTTCTTGTGCTAAATTTGCTGTGTCAGATTGCTTTTGAGGTAATGAACTGATGAGTTTTGCTTTGACAGCTTGGGACAGGTCTCCAACCACAGAGTCAACAGCTTTAACAGTCACTTTCTCAGATGTCAATGAAGTAATAAACCGGTTGTTATATTGATCAACAAGGTTATTTTCTACAAATAAATGAGTGCTGTTTTTTTGGTAAGATGCATCATCAGCTGTAACCACCCTAGTATTTAAAATTGCAAAATCATTGTCATTGAGATTATTTTGTCTTAATCTGTTAAGCAATTCTGCAAACTCGAGATCATCTTTCTGTCTCATTATCTGTGTAAGCTCATGCATCTTAAACAAATCTTTCCACAAATTTCGAGCCAGAGCAGAGATGCCTTTGCTGAGATCCTGAAAAATCCAACCATCAAATACCGGCTTCAGTTGGAAAAAATCTCCGATCGCAATAACACTAACACCTCCAAATACCTGATTGTTTCCTTTGATTTTTCTCAATCTAGTGTCTAAAAGTGAAAACATTTTGTTTCCAACCATAGAAATTTCATCGATTATTACCATTGATAAATTTCTGTACTTCATTCTAAGTGTATTCAGAACATCACATGACAGAGATTGATCTAACCCTTTATTCGGCTGTATCTGAAAAGCATTATGAATTGTCAACCCATTAATATTATAAGCAGCTTTACCTGTAGGAGCACATAAGAGAATTCTAATATCATCAGGGTCCTCACCTTCTTTAGAACACAAATACCTATGGAGAGCTTGAAACAATGCTTTTACAACAACTGACTTTCCTACACCTGCACCACCTGTCAGAAACAGATGCAAAGGGTCAGACTTTGATTTAATCCATGTAAGTACATGTAAGAAGAATTCTCTTTGCTGTTGATTCAAAGATCTAACTAACCCATAATAATCAACATCATCCATACGATTGGCATGATTCATGACTTCTACTGTTCTAGCTGCTACACCAACCTCTTCTGATAGGTCATAATGTCTATGTTCTGTTGGTCTATCTGGGTTGAAATGCACATACTGATCTGCTTCTTTTGATCCTTCTTCAGCATCTTCAAGCTCTACTTGCTGAGTTCCAGGAGCTATTTCATCATACTGATGGCAGTCATTTTCTGCATCTGCTATGGCTTTATCCAATTTTTCAGCATTATGTTCATACTGTCTTGCTTTGTTCTCTACAATTCTATGAACACTATTGTACATACTTTCATAAGTTTCCTTTCCTGCCTTTAAATCAACTTGCTCATTTCTCCAAGGATAAAAAAGAAGTAAACGTTCTCGGAAATAGTTTTCAGAGTCTGTTTTTCTGTTGTATCTAACATACCTGATGACCCTTGGTGATTTTCGTTGTCGAATAACTATTCCATTTTTAAGAGTAATGTTGATCTTTTTATCATTCTCTTCTGTAATTTCTAACTCTTCATCAGTTTCATACTCATTCTCTGACTGGCTTTTGTTTTGTTCCTCATCTGAAGTTGGATATTTCACTTCAAGTTGGGAAATGTAGTCAGCAAGACACCAGTTTTGCAGCTGAGATGGGCGCTTTGCATAACGTTTTATGTCATTGTTAGATTCAATATCAGTAGAATCAGGTGACAGTTTCTCTAGTTGTGATGCTGATTTTAGCAAAAATGTCCTTTGATCAGGTGGAGAAGTATTAATAAAAACAACTTGTCTAGTTGCCTTTGTCAGTGGTATTTGTAATGTCAAATATACTGCTTCTTGGGCACATGTCTCAACTGCATTGGTGAAATAATTTCCAATGTGACGTACTTGTCGCTTCAAGTCAAAATTACCCTCTCTTGCCTCTTTTGCAGCTTGGTCAAGCAATCCACTCATTCCTTTTTGTGATTTGCTTATGTATGAAACAATGTATACAGCACATGCATATGGATCTAAAACAAACTGCAGATCATGATTTGCTTTCCATGCTGGCAATAGAGCTTTCATGTAAGGATTAACCCTAACTTCATTAGGCTTTCTCTTAAGGAACACTTTTGCACATGATAAATTGCTTCTGATTGCTTTCAGATAGTCTTCCCGACTTAATTGTAAAAGATCAAGAAATTGCTCAAAAGACATGTTTTCAATATTTTCCATTGTATGAAGTGAATCTATCTTGATTTGAACTTCCTTATAAATTGCTTTATACTTTTCAACATCTTCAACTAATGGTTCTAAAATAACTGTTTTATCTAAAGGCGGCAATGGGAACCCAAAGCGACATATTGGTTGACCTTTTGATCTGCATGTCTTTGAATGTTTGTGAACTTGCAAACTAACCAAATCAGATGGTGCAGATGACAGAGAACAACTAATATATTTGTCAATGAACTGAACTATGTCTTCATTGGAATTTTGTTCATAAATAGGTGCATTTTCAATCCACACTAACATATGAATATGGGGAGAACCTCTTTGCTGAAATTCAACACGATAGAAATAGTCTATCACTCTTCCTATAGGGTCATGATCACTCATCAACACAGTGTTTATGAATTGTTGGACCCTATAATCAAAAAACCTAGAACAAGTCACTGGATCTTTCTGTACCTGTTTGGATTTTGTATTCCAATCCATTTGGTCTAATTCTTCATCAGAATAGCTTTTACCATCATTTAACTGTCCAAGTATTCTGAGCAAATCCTTCCAATTAGTATCTGCAGAAGAAAAAGAACCAAACCATGTGGGCAAACCTAACTGTCTTATCATTGCAAACACATCTTTTTTTCTCTTCTCCAGGTACACAGGAGAATTTCTCAATGATCTGAAAATGTAGTATCCTTCATCCAACTTGACAATATCATTTACAGTTGAAGGGTTCAAGAAATCTCTCACAGTCCATTTCTTTCCTTCTGATTTACATCTCCGTAAGGCAAGGTTTACTCTATCACTAATGTGTTTCATTTGTATTTTCTTTAACTTAAAAAATAAATTTGGAACTGACTGAGCAACCCTTCTATCTACAGATCTCAATTCCCATTTCACAATATCTGTATAATGCACAGGAACTAATCTTTCTTTGTTATCAGGTCTTCTTTGACCACAAAATAGTGTTGGGAATGCTAAATACTCAGCATCTGTATCACTATATAGACTCAATGGTCTCTGTCCTTCTCCTGGAGCAAAAACATACTGGGAACCACCTGCACTACTTTCATCTAGAACTTCATCTAGTAGTGTGTCAGTATTTCCTGCATGAAGATTGTCCTCGTTTATTTCATCAAAGCCGTCATTTTGGTCTGCATGTTCATTTTCATTAATTGAATAATTAACATCATCACTTTCATCATTGTTTTGTGCAGCAGTGATTTCTTGGAGCCAGTTTTGATCTATTTGTACACCTGATTCTTTGTACATGTTACTTGTTTGCGAAAGGTCTGACATTTTCACTGAAATCACACTTGTTATAGGACAGCTTTTTCTTAAGTTTAACTGCTATTGTACCGGATGATTCAAAAGTATGAGGAAGTGAATTAATTGTTGGTTGTACGTCTACAGGTACATTAACAACATTTCCCTTTACAGAAAGTTGGCCTCCTCGAGGTAACATTCGAATTTGCATAAAAGGTATCCTCAAAGACAATAACCGTTCTTCCAATGGATAAAGATTCAACTCTATTGGTTTTGCAGGAAATCCCATTTTATTGGCAATAGATAGTCTTGGTACTTTATTTCGCCGTATTGATTCAATACATGTATTGCAAATCCACTCCATGTCATTAACAGATTTTCGGTTTGTGAAACATTGTTTCATATCATCTTTGGCAGTCTGTTTTATCCTACTAGCATTTGTGACTGAATCACTGAACCATGTCTGATGGCATGATGTGCAAATATATGTAGGACCATGCAACATTTTTTGGTGAAATATATCAATACAATGTTGTAAAGAAGATCCAGTTTGTCTTTGCTTCTTCAGTTTATTTTCACGACAAACAAAATCTTTGTTTTGTCTTTTCTGACTCTTAAAGAGTGTTTCATATGTTTTATTCTTCAATCGATTTCTATTTCTAGAGGATTGCTTGGAAATCCTTTCTTTGTCTTTCACTTGATCATTTTCTCTTACTTTCCTTTTATTTTCAAGTTCTAATTGCCTGACATCATCATCTTCTCTAGCTTTCCTTTTATTTTCAAGTTCATTTTGCCTGACACCATCATCTTCTCTAGCTTTTTGTCTTGCTTCTCTGTCTCTTACTCTTTCATTTGATCTATATATTAAATCCTCTCTTCTTAACCTTTTGTCTTCAGCTTCTTGCTGTCTGACATCATCATCTTCTCTAGCTTCTCTTTTCTTGTCTAGGTCTTTTTGCCTGACATCATCATCTTCTCTAACTTTCTGTCTTGCTTTTTTGTCTCGTGCTCTTTCACATGATCTATATATTAAATCCTCTCTTTTTAACCTTTTGTCTTCAACTTCTTGTTGTCTGACATCATCATCTTCTCTAGCTTTTCTTTTCTTGTCTAGTTCTTTTTGTCTGACATCATCATCTTCTCTAGCTTTTCTTTTCTTGTCTAGGTCTTTTTGCCTGACATCATCATCTTCTCTAGCTTTCTGTCTTGCTTTTTTGTCTCGTGCTCTTTCACATGATCTATATATTAAATCCTCTCTTCTTAACCTTTTGTCCTCAACTTCTTGTTGCCTGACATCATCATCTTCTCTAGCAATTCTTTTAGCATGAACATCCTTTTGTCTTTCTTTTTCCCGAAAAATTGAACTTTTTCTCCTATTTTGCATGTATTTTTTCATGTATTCTTTGCGACTATTAATTGTTTCAGGTTCACCTTGCTTATTGTCTAAATGTTCCACAAGATTTCTTCGGTTTTGATCTTCAAAATACTCTTGAATCTGTCTTTGAAGTACTAATGTGGCATCCATGTTTATAAAATCGACTGGCAGAATTTCAAATTGTGACTGTAAATCAATATGCATGCTTGTGTAGTAAGAATACATGTAATAAATAAGACTTTGTATGTTTTCAAATCCTATCAGTATTGATGTACCTTTGGTTTCATATGGCTCATACAGACCAGATTGACCATGAGAATGTGAATCAAAGAAGTAATAAGTATTGCCATCATAGTAGACACCAGAACATATTGAACCAATCATCACTAAAAGTGTCTTTGTGTGTTGAAATCCATAAGCAAGTGCTTCTTGTAATGTTAAAAAATCATCAGTGGAATCAGACTGAACAGCACTACCAAACAAGACATCTTTTTTTTGTATTTGTAATTTATTACCTCTTATTTCAACTATATTTGGAATTTCATCAAAAGACAGTAACATGTTTCTGAATCTACCCTCCTTACGAAGTTTCTCTACAGTCCTTAAATATATATAGTCTCCTATCTTCAAAATACTGTCTAAATCAACCCGTTGATCTTGCATTTTTGCGGAAACAAAAGCCAAATAAACTAAGCAATTGCATGTACACTGATTTCCTCTTGTAAGACTTGAAAACTGTGAATCAGATTGATCAAAACTCCCAAACTTCAAATAAATGTTATCAAAAATGTTTACTTCATTGACTGTAACTTGATTTTGAATGTCTTTATTAGAGTTTTCGAAGCATGGGTTATCTAACAAAGTGCTTTCAAAGTATGAGTTATCTTCACAGCATGAGTTTAAAAAAGTATTTTCAAAGCATGAGTTATCTAACAAAGTGTTATCTGAGATAGAGTCAATTGTGCAATCATTTGAGCAGCCATGTATGTAATCATTTGAACAATTTTCTAAGCAATCTCTTGAGCAATCTCTTGAGCAATCATTTGAGCAATCTCTTGAGCAATCATTTGAGCAATATCTTGAGCAATCATTTGAGCAATCATTTGAGCTATCATTTGACCTGTTGTTAAGGAGGACAGGATCCCCCGCCACCTGGTCATGGCAGTCAGAGTCATTTGACCTGTTGGTGGTGACACTACAAGTAGTGTCACCGGGGCCAGGATCCCCAGTCAAATCCGTTCGTTTCTTCTTAGACATCGGGTTCGCATCACCAGACTTGGCAATACTTTTCTTCCAATTACGTCTGCGGGGCATAGCTACAGTCTGCAAATAAATATATAACATCATTAATAAATCTTATAAAGCTCTGCCAAGCACAACATGAAATGACAGCAACATGTTGAACTATGTACATTTAAGGCCCAATATGGACAGTCAATTTCTCTGGACATGTGCAGCACTTGTGAACAGCAAGGTTTTTTTGCAAATGCATTCATTCGTGGAATTTCTACACACTCTTCAAAAGCAGGCTAAAACAAGTTAATAAAAAGCTACGCATAGCGCAGCATGAGTGAGTGAGTGAGTTGGTGTTTAACGCCCGTGCAACGCTATATAGGTTATTTACAGGCGATGAACATGAAAAGGGTGATAAAATGAACATGAAATGATGATGATAAATGAAATATGGGGATGGGGTGGGAAACAAAAGACCGATAAATTTGGAAGAACCACAGAAAAAGGGGGACAGGTGGATAGGGGCGGAAAATTTAGCCTATGTGGTGCACTACTTGGCAGTCCACAAAGGGGTCTTTTACGTGCATGAAGCGTGGCACTCTCCACACACGTTGGCCCACTATGGTCGGCGGTCAGGGTTTCCGTATTATAGACCTGACAACCCCCGCGGACGAGGGCCACCCTATTCAGCCACCTAGGGTACACACTTGGTCGCTCTGTGGGCTGAGCACTGACCCGACGTCAGAATCCCAAGACCCTTAGTCGCCTCGTACGACAAGCTAGGCTCTGCTGCGGGCCTATTCGCCACCCGGGCCCCGCACGGGACGCGCAGCATGATACAACCACAACATGTTGAACCCTGTACGTTTGCGGCCAAATATAAATTGTCAAATGCAGCCCATGGTGGACTCACAAAGCTTTTTGACACATGCATTCTTTAGTGGACTTTCAATGAATATTTGATTTTTTATATACATTTATAATATAATGTACCAACCTTCAAGGAAAACTCATAAGGTGTTTTTTGTGACTTTGCCCCATTGATCCCAAAATGGTTGATATTGCAAATATTATCAAAAAACACAGGCAGGGATTTTAACAAGGATTCCAATGAAACATTTTTTGAAAATTGGTCCACAAATAAAAGGTCGATTTTTGGCATGTGGCCACTTTTTGACTCCTAGTTGCAATATGACAGTGCTGTTGTTACATATTGTTGACAGAATTTATTTACCCCTTTTGTCCCCTTTTTCTCTGAAATTGTAAGGGCCACAATCCCTTAATGTATGAGGAAACTTTCTCTAGGTGTTAAGAAAATGGTTTTAAAACAAAGTAAGAACTGGGCAGCCTGCTACTAAAATTTTTGAATAAAACCATATTGCCGAGACAAAACTCTTATAATTGGTGTTTTTGGACCCTCTGACCCCTTAATTTTCGAATAAGTTAGGATATATTGCAAATCTGATTATAATACACAGGCAGGGATTTTTACAAAGATTCCAATGAAAAAAAGATTTTGACCACAAATAAAAAAGTCGATTTTTTGGGACTGGCCCCTTTTAGACCCCACATAGCAAAAGGTCCTACCCCCCTCATTTATTGAGGAATACAATTAAAAAAGAATGATCAAAGTAGAATGAAATTTAACATTCTACAGACGTCTTGTCAAAACAGCAATTAAAACCCCTTTTGCCCTTATAATTATTTTTGAAACATTAAGGGCCAGAAACCCTAAATGCAATACCAACCTTCCTTTAGTTGTTATAAACATCATATCAAAATTTTTATTTCAATTGGTTCACTGCAACTAAAGCTGTGTTCGGAAACCAAAGTGTCTGTAACATGACAACCAACAACATCGCCATAATCAATATGATCACAAAAATTTGCAGTCGTTTAAAAATGTTGGCTTTTGGCCTCCAATTAAGAGGTTTATATCTGCTATGTTTCATTTTTCCCCCAGTTTGGTCCCTCCATTTAAAATGAGTATACAGGGTTTAAAAATTAATCCTCTTTTTTTCTCCACTACTTACCAATAATTAATTAGCAAAACATTTTTTTTCTAGAAATTGGATAACAAAAGAAAGTTTAAATTTTTGTTCAATATCTTAGTGGAAGAACAGGGTTGGAAAAATAAATCCTCCATTTTGTATCAACTACTTGCTTGAGAAGAATTTTCTTATCTGTGCTTAACTTAACTTTCTTAATGCCTGTACCATTAAGTCAGGACCATTGCGATCTTTAAATTTTCCAGTATGTCTTCCTTGTTTTGTCTTGTCTTATGGACATACGAGTTTAATTCTCCAAGTTTGATAATTTTGTTATTACCTTTTTATATTTACAAAATGTTTTTTTAATTGGACCAGAAAAAA
Organism: Arcuatula senhousia; assembly: GCA_963971305.1. NCBI lineage: Eukaryota > Metazoa > Mollusca > Bivalvia > Mytilida > Mytilidae > Arcuatula > Arcuatula senhousia. The sequence goes on from OZ020310.1 coordinate 57,988,779, forward strand.
AGTTGATTTTTGCCAATTTTTTGGGGGGTACCATATTTCTAAATAAAACAAGAATATGTGCAAAAGACATAATGACCCATCTCACAACATTTTGGACAGGCAGACAACTAGACCTGAACACTATATTTTCTTTTGTCAAAAGAGCATAAAAATAGGGACCCCCCAAATTCAATCCCACCTTAATGGTAGGGAACATCATTGTCATATTTCATAGCTACTGGCCAACTTAAACCAAAGTTATTGTGGGAACAAATAAAATAGTGGCATTTAGTGTCCCTTTTCATGCTTTTGGAACTACAATTAAACAATAAAAGGGGGCATAATTGCAAAACTTGTCAAATTTCCATCTTTTCAATGAAAATTTAAAATATGAGTAGGTTGGTCAATTTTAATACAATTTTGTTTTTTTAAATTTAAAATAAAGGGGTTGGGTGCTTACACACTGTCACCCTCTCTGTTCCCTCTGGATCCGCCTTTGAGCTTGTTCGAGTAAAATAATTTAGTGATTAGAAGCATGCTGTGTTACAACTTTAGCAGCTTTTGTTTAAAAATTATGACCCATTTATATATGTATGTTGTTAGTTAGATACCACATCATATATTTCAAGGCAAAAAAATCAGGCCCATTCCTGCAGCAGGTCTGTATATCACTTTACATAGGAAGTGACCCCCTCTCTCCCACAATGCAAAATTATGATGCTATTAATTTAGCCCTAGCAAATTGATTTGCTTATTCATTAACTATTGTTTAGTTACGTACTAGCCATTTGTTTGTTTGTATGTGTGTATCTAAGCATATTATTTCATTTTAAAATTTTTATATTGTCAAACACAAAACAACAAGAAAACATTACTACGACAATAACAAAGTTGAAGAAAATTTTGGCCCAATAGTGTTTTTGACAGACTGACAGACCAGAAAGTCAAATTGTGTTGCATTGTCAAACCAAATGTCAAGTCTACTCCAAAAGAATTTGGCTAAGTCTGTAATTGCTGTTGGTTCATCATGTTCATAGGCATGATAGAGGGGTAAATACAATGTATGTGTAAAATTTTTAATATCCTTTTATAACACAAGACAATTCCATTTAATATACCTGCTTATAAGATGTCTGTTTTTACAAGACATATTTTAGTCTAAGAGGGCAGTAAATGAAAAACAAAAAAATACACACACAAACCTAAGAACATGCAAACTTATAATTTTTTACGGAGTTCACTTGTTTGACACTCAAGCTGTATTAAATGTATAACGTTTCTTTTTCTTAAATACCATTTAACATGGACAACTGACAAATTTTGTAATCAATATTTTATAATTCAGAAAATCTGTCAAAGTCAAAAATGGCTGGATTTAGTTGAACAGGAAATAGATGAGCAACATACCTGAAATTGTATCCCACATTATGGAACCCCACCCCCACCCTGATGCTGTATACCAAATATCAAGTGGCTGTGATTAGTAGTTGCTGAGAAAACTGTTAAGAATATTTCCCGCCCGCCCCACATTCACCATTTTATTACCCAAATTTTTCACTGCATAAAATCTGGCCAAAAATTACCTAGGGAACAACCATATAACTTGAAGGGGGTCTTGATTTTTCCTAGAAAATATTTGGAAAACAATTTTTGAAAATAAAAATGTTTTGGCAGCAGAGGGTTAGAAAAAAAATATTCTGAAGAAGAATTTAAATTATTGTAAAAATTAACATTAAAGTAATGTTAATCAAGCTTAACTTTAATTTAACATTAAGACAAATTGCCTATGTATAACAAAATCCCAAAAATTGAAAAGAATATTATGTTGCAATGTATTGAAATAATAAAATGCACCCATGCCCCCTATCAAGTTAAATGGTCTGTCAGTTTTCAAAGCCTGACATCTACAATGTATTTGGTGTGTCATGTACGCTTCAATGTGTTAATTATAATGTTTAAAATTGTTCCATCAGTTTTTTAAAACCTACATGTATGTACAATTTTAAAAGCATTTCTAAATGATTTCAACAAGTTGACCTACTATACATGTTGACTTGGTTTCAGCATGTATGTACTTTCACTTTTGGGAAATGTACTGGAAGAATATTTATCACAGGACTTGCAGGTGCACATTAAAAAATATAGTTATTGATAACTCCTTGATATGAGACCAGACATAATTAGTAAGTGTTTAGTTTTGTTTTACATGTCTTAAGCCGAGATGTACTCAACAACTGGGATGGAATATTTACCGGCCTTTCATAGTAATATGCCAATTTTGTGTTGTGTATTCTATATATTTTGTTGTGCATCCGTTGTGCAGTGATGGATAAAAGACGACGGGTAGAATAAATATATGTACACAATTGAAAAGTGAATTGCACAAATGGAGTCAGAGATAGGGAAAATCTCATCAGCCTTTAATAATAAGATGCCAAGCTAGTTTTGTGTATTCTGCATATTGTGTTGAGTGTGCAGTGATGGCTAAAAGGCGACGGATCAGTAAATACATGTACAAATTATGTACTGTAGATAGGGAAAAAATCACACAATCTGAGAAAAGGACTGTAAAATATGATATACATAAACGATATCAATGTTAAATCAAATTTGCAAGTCTTCAAATAACTTTCTAACATTAACAACAATTCAGATAACAATTATTATTGTCTGAAATATAAGTAAAGTTTTTAAGAAAATTTGATGAATGTCAGACTCACATGTTTATAACCGGAAAAGGAAGTAGCACATGCGCCATTCCTGTTACTGTAGGTTCCTCCATTCGTGGGAGCACCACATTTAAAGAATTTAAAGTTTAAACCTATGTCAGATCAAATGCATGCAACTATTAAAAAATGTTTTGGCCTAGAACTAGTTCATAGTTTGACATTTAAAAATAAATTATACAAAGTATTTGAGTTAGAATATTAAAATTGGGTGTGGAAAGGGGGAGGGATTTAAACATTTTGAACAATGTTGGCATGATCTTAAAAGGCCGAGCAACACCTGATTTCATAAAAAAAAAACTTTTGCTACTTTGATTTGTTTAACAGATTCAGGCCCTACTGAAGGAATAAAGGGGGTGCATTTTTACTCACTTTAGGATTAATTTGTCAAAATCCCAGTTGCACCCCTTTAATTTTTTAAATTCATATTTAAATGCATTCCCTTCCACAGAAATGATATATGTTTGTCACAACTATGGTCATGAGGTCTGCTAAGTTGATTGCTTCTGTGCATGCATTGTTATGGTAACAACAGGACACCTTTTAATCCAGGGCAATTCAGAATTGTCCAAGGAACTTTTCCCTAGGAGATCCTGGATTCCAACATGCCCTGTGACAAATATATCATAAGTACCAAATATTTCCATATTAAAACTATATAAGGCCATATATACAAGAAGATTAGGGACAGAACATTTGATTTTTATGGGGGGGAGGGGGGCTCATATAAAGGCAGGAAGGCAAAAATCCAGAAATAAATAAAAATAGGCAGGACAGTGCTTTGAATTAAATGGAAAAAGCAGGATGGTAGTTTAGGCGGAAAATATTATAATAGCTTTAAAAATAAAATAAAAAGTGCGCAAAATTAAAAATCCAGGCTCAACTTTTTCCGATAATAAATGAGCTGCATGGGTCAGATTCAAAGAAAAAATTAAAGATCAAAGGAAAAAAATAAAGGTCAAAGAAATTTGCTGCCAAATTAATGACGAGATGTCACACGTGAGTTGAGTGACACTTGAGAGGTCTGTGAGGCACATTTTGATATCCAGGTTGCAATTTCAAAAATTTGATACCGTTTCGAATCCATATATACACAATTAAAAATTTCCTCTATCTCAGAGTCAAGAGGCTAAAGATGATTCTTTTGATTCTTAAAATCTTAATGTAAAGTATATAAGCCTGTAGTAGAGGATAGCCTACAGGATGAATTACATTTACAGACTATACAAAATGTCAGGCCTCTGCCTTAGAATCAAATTGTCATCCCTTGACATGCCTGAGGGTTTGTCTGACAGCTTTGACCCAAATTAAGACAAGCTTATACAGCTTTTTGCAATAATTTTCATATAATAGGACAAAAACATGAAAAAATTCTATTTTTGACCATCAAAAGGTCATAACTCCTTTAAGGGTCATCTGACAGCTTCGATCCAATGAAAACTTTTGTATAGCTTCAAATGAGCTGAAGTTTTAAGCAACCATCAGCTTTTCTCTTATCTGTGATAGTTTTCATTCTATTGACCAAAAACATGAAAAAACATTATTTTAGGGGCCATAATCCATATAAGGGTCATCTGACAGCATCGACCCAATGATGACTTTTGTTGAGCTTAATGAGCTGATTATCATTTAAGCAAGCAACAGCTTTTCTTTATCTTCTATAGTTTTCATTATATTGGCCAAAAACATGAAAAAAATGTTATTTTAGGGGCCATAATCCCTAAAAGTAAAAGGGGTCATCTGACAACTTCAACCCTATGGAGACTTTTGTAGAGCTTAATGAGCTGAACATTTAAGCAAGCAACAGCTTTTCTCTATCTGCAATAGTTTTCATTCTATGGGCCAAAAACACTATTTTTCGCCTTTAAGGGGCTGTAACCCTTATAAGGGGTCATCTGACAACTTCCACCCTATGGAGACTTTTGTAGAGCTTAATGAGCTGAACATTTAAGCAAGCAACAGCTTTTCTCTATCTGCAATAGTTTTCGTTCTATAGGCCAAAAACACTATTTTTCGCCTTTAAGGGGCTGTAACCCTTATAAGGGGTCATCTGACAACTTCGACCCTATGGAGACTTTTGTAGAGCTTAATGAGCTGAACATTTAAGCAAGCAACAGCTTTTCTCTATCTGCAATAGTTTTCATACTATAGGGCAAAAACATGAAAAAATGCTACTTTTCACCTTCAAGGGGCCATAACCCCTATAAGGGGTCATCTGACAACTTTGACCAAATGGAGACTTTTGTAGAACTTTTGATCCTGAAGCAGTAGCGTGGCATCAGATTTCATCTATTTCGTATACTTTTTGAATTACAAGCCAAAAACAGTAGTCTGACCCCCCTGTTCTATTTTTAGCCAGGGCGGCCATGTTTTTTAATGAATCAAAAATCGAAACACAACTTTTATGCAGGACACCCTAAGGATCAATCATACCAAGTTTCATTAAATTCTGTTCAGTAGTTTCAGAGGAGAAGATTTTTGAAAAATTGTTAACAGACGACAGACGACGACGACAGACGACGACAGACGACGACGACGGACGCCAAGTGATGGCAATAGCTCACATGGACCTTCGGTCCAGGTGAGCTAATAATATAATTTACTTTATGTTACTGTTTTAAACATTCAATCTCGGCTTGATTTCCTTCGAACTCGAAGGAAAAGTTCAGGATTTAGATAGTATGACGTACTTTAACATTTATTACATGCCTTTGACCTCAAGCAGAATGTTTGTGTTACAGAAAACATGATTAACTGAGCCCCAGGGTAAGATCTAAACACAATTCGACTCATTTTTAAATCTTCAGATGAGGAAGATACATGTCTGTTTATAATTCTTGTAAACGTGTTATCACATCTAACAATCCGACCATAAGATTATATATTCTGTTCATTATGGACCATTGTTAAACGTGTTGAATACTTATACAGTTTATAGTTATTAGTTTCATTAGCTCACATGACCCGAAGGGTCAAGTGAGCTATTGTCATCGCCATGCGTCCGTCGTCTGTCGTCCGTCGTCCGTCCGTTACTTTTTCAAATATCTTCTCTGAAACCACTGAATGGCATTTTTCAATACTTGGTCCAAGTATTAATCAGGGCATGATGTTTAAAAAGTTTCGGCTTTATGATTTGTTAACAAACATAACCGCTCTTACTAAATATAGAACATAGGGTAAAATCATGTTCAAAGACTTATAACTTGAAAACTAGAACAGATGGAAAAATTCTAAAGGATCGTAGGTTTTCAGAATCAAAAGCTCTACGAAAGTCTCCATTGGTTCGAAGGTGTCAGATGACCCCTTATAGGGGTTATGGCCCTTTTAAGATTTGTGCTTTTTTATGTTTTTGCCCTATAGAATGAAAATTTTTCCATAAAGAGAAAAGCTGTTGCTTGCTAAAATGTTCAGCTCATTAAGCTCTACAAAAGTCTCAATAGGCCTGAAGTTGTCAGATGACCCTTGAAAGGAGTTATGGTCCTTTACAGGTCAAAAATGCCTCTTTTTTGCCCTATAGAATGAAAACGTTTGCAGATAGAGAAAAGCTGTTGCTTGCTTAAATGTTCAGCTCATTAAGCTCTACAAAAGTCTCCATTAGGTTGATCCCTGCGGGGCCCGGGAGGCGAATAGGCCCGCAGCAGCGCTAAGCTTGTCGGTAAAAGTCCACTAAAGAGCGCTCAGAAACCTGACATCGGGGTCAGGCCGCTTTGCCCACAAAGCGACTGGGATGTGTGCCCCAGGTGGTTGAATGGGGCAGCCCTGACATCGAGAGATGCGGGGTCGTCAGGCGATAATGCGGAAAACCTGACCGCAAACCATAGTGGTGCACCGTGTTGGTAAAAATGTCACATTCCTCGCACGTTAAAGAACCCTGCTGCAGGTCTCGGTAAGAGTAGGATCCGTAGGATCCCCATGCAGGAGGCAAAATTTCCTGTCCCTTCCCATCACTCCTTTTTCCAGTGGCAGTCAAAATTCTGGCCTTGTGTCCCCATTTCCTCCACTTCATCATCATTTCATGTTCATTGTATCACCACTTTCATGTTCATCTCCCGGATATAGCCGAAATCGCGCTGCTTGGGAGTGAGTGAGTGAGTGAGTGAGTGAGTTGGTGTTTTAAGCCCGTGCAACGCTATATAGGTTATTTACAGGCGATGAACATGAAAAGGATGATAAAATGAACATGAAATGATGATGATAAATGAAATATGGAGATGGGGTGGGAAACAAAGGACCGGTAAATTTTGAACAACCACAGGAAAAAGGGGAGAGGTGGGTAGGGGCGGAAAATTTAGCCTATGTGGTGCACTACTGAGCGGTCCACAAAGGGGTCTTTTACGTGCATGAAGCGTGGCACTCTCCACACACGTTGGCCCACTATGGTCGGCGGTCAGGGTTTCCGTATTATAGACCTGACAACCCCCGCGGACGAGGGCTACCCTATTCAGCCACCTAGGGTACACACTTGGTCGCTCTGTGGGCTGAGCACTGACCCGACGTCAGAATCCCAAGACCCTTAGTCGCCTCTTACGACAAGCTAGGCTCTGCTGCGGGCCTATTCGCCACCCGGGCCCCGCACGGGACGTTGCTTGGGAGTAAAGCAATAACTAACTAACTAACTCCATTAGGTTGAAGTTGTCAGATGACCCCTTATAGGGGTTACAGCCCCTAAAAGCTAAAAAAATAGTGTTTTTGGCCTATAGAATGAAAACTATTGCAGATAAAGAAAAGCTGTTGCTTGGTTAAATGTTCAACTCATTTATCTCTACAAAAGTCTCCATAGGGTCGAAGTTGTCAGATGACCCCTTAAAGGGGTTACAGCCGCTTAAATGTAAAAAATTAATGTTTTGGGCCTATAGAATGAAAACTATTGCAGATAAAGAAAAGCTGTTGCTTGCTTAAATGTTCAACTCATTTAGCTCTTCAAAAGTCTCCATAGGGTCGAAGTTGTCAGATGACACTTTAAAGGGGTTACAGCCCCTTAAAGGCGAATAATAGTGTTTTTGGCCTGTAGAATGAAAACTTTTGCAGATAGGGAAAAGCTGTTGCTTGCTTTAATGTTCAGCTAATTGAGCTCTACTAAAGTCTTCATAGGATTGAGTCCCGCGCAGGGCCTGGGTGGTGAATAGGCCCGCAGCAGAGCCTAGCTTGTCGTAAGAGGCGACTAAGGGTCTTGGGATTCTGACGTCGGGTCAGTGCTCAGCCCACAGAGCGACCAAGTGTGTATACACCCTAGGTGGCTGAATAGGGTAGCCCTCGTCCGCGGGGTTTGTCAGGTCTATAATACGGAAACCCTGACCGCCGACCATAGTGGGCCAACGTGTGTGGAGAATGCCACGCTTCATGCACGTAAAAGACCACTCTGTGGACCGCCAAGTAGTGCACCACATAGGCTAAATATTCCGCCCCTACCCATTTCTCCCCTTTTCCTGTGGTTCTTCAAAATTTACCGTCCCTGTGTTTCCCACCCCATCTCATATTTCATGTATCATCATCATTTCATGTTCATTGTATCATTCTTTTCATGTCCATCGCCTGTGAATAACCTATATAGCGTTGCACGGGCGTAATACACCAACTCACTCACTCACTCACTCACTCACTCGCTCGCTCAAAATTTACCGTCCCTGTGTTTCCCACCCCATCCCATAATTCATATATCATCATCATTTCATGCTCATTGTATCATCCTTTTCATGTTCATCGCATGTAAAAACCTATATAGCGTTGCACGGGCGTAAAACACCAACTCACTCACTCACTCACATTCATAGAATTGACATCAAGACAAGGTGAGCGATTCAGGCCCCTGGGAGCCTCTTGTTTCCAACCTTGTTTATATGTTGTAATTTTTTTTGTCCTGATGATGGATACAAGTAAAATTGTGTATAAAGAAAACAACTAGTAGTTATATATTTTAATAATTAATATATCTACAATATTTACATTTACATAGACTCCGCTTTCATTCTCCTCAGTGCTTTCGATAGTGCTAGGTCCTCCGTCCACTTACTTTCGGGAGACTGCACGGGCGTTGGCGAAATCAATCTCACCACCCGTCTAGGCGGTGTTGGCAAGCCTTCTTCCTGCTAGAATTCGGGGCCCATGTCAGGTTGTCCCGTTTCATTGTCGGTCTTCTGGATGTTTATAGATAGTTAGGAATCTAGACGAAAAGAGAAAAAATAACATTAAGACAACAACAAATAGATTTAACAGAGTTGATTACATTGATCTACATGAAAATCTTATTAAATTATGAATCTTGAGCATATAATCAATCATGAGATGTGTTTTGTTTAGTTTTATGCAATAACTAACTAACTAACTAAATTATTCAAAATCAGATTTAGCACACTACATAACTTCAATGGTAATGTTCAAAAGTCCACAATACCTAGTTATCATCAGCAAACAACATCTGTACTTGGTATGGGGAGACTATTTTCATCTGTCAGGGTCACGGCTTCATACACAGGGGGTATAGTTGTAGTGTATGTTCTTGTCATCTTGGTTGGTTTCATCATCTCATCGGTGCTATATCTCTTGTTGACAACAGGAATAGGTTGTAGTGCTGATCTAATGGGAGGTGTTAGAGGTCTCCTAAATGCGTCGGTCTCGGTGGTGGAAGGTTTAGGCTGCTACAAAAAAAATTGCTAATTTATACTAAATTCATAAAAAAGTTACAAGACTGATAAACAAGACAAAATGTTAAATTAACACCACAGAAACAAAGAAAAAAAACCCCACAGAAATCATACCATCAAAAATGGAATATGTTTCTTGAGCAGTGATCTGTATTTCAATCTATTAAAAAAATATTAGTTGGTACTTTGCTTACCTCAGTGAAACTCACCCCCTCGAAGATTGGTATTGTTTCCAACCAAGGGAACGACGAATTTCTCCCCGTTTCCTCCGCTAAGCTATTGTTTCCACCGCTCGTCCGTTCACACCGTCAGCGCTTCCGGGATCCCCCTAGCTTGGTTCAGCTGGTAAGTTTTTTCAGATTCCGTTTATTTCTCCACTGTGCAGTGGAATTGGCATGGCTACCTGCTACCCCATAATAGCCCCTTACCATGTGAACCCAGTTCCATGTGCCGCATCTCCGTCTATCTGTTCCAGGTCACCGACACATACAGGATACAGCATTTTATTCTGCCGTAGATCTAGTAGTGGTGCGTAAGCTAACCTCGCTTCCTCGGTTGTGACATCACCTCGTACATGTGTTTACACCACCCCGCAACAATGGTTCGTCGTTTGCGTGAGTACTATTAAACCTTCATTGGTACTCCGTTACTACTATAGGTGGTTCCTAAAAACCACCTGACCTAGATTTATAACCCCCTCAACCTACTTAATTATAACCCCTTATTATACAATGAACTACTGTTACATTTACCCCCTGTAACCAAAAAGAACGGGTTATGACATGTCTTTGGTTAACCAACTTTAGGGTTATATGTTAATTTAAGTAGGTCTTAGAAAATAGTGTATATATAGTCCCATACTTCATGATCAGCCATGCATATGATCAAAATTCATGCAAACTTCTTGTCGAATAAAGTCAGCTGATATTTTTTATGAAAGGTCATATGCATTTATGAATTGCAAGAGAAAAGGTGTCAAATTAGAATAATGTCTCATACAAGGAGTTTCATCTCCATCAAGGAAAAGCATTGCTTTTCATTTGTCCGATATGTACAACCAGTCTGAAAAACACGTAAATGTTTGAAATGGACTGGAGTAGTTATAACCATGGTACTAACAACGTCTACTCTATGGATAATATGTGGTTTATATGCCTCTTCAAAACAAAACATGAAAATGACCGATTACATTTTATCTGAACAAGGCCCTTATTTCAACCAGTCATTGTGTTCATTTATCAAACATTTTAATCTACCAAGTGGATTTGTATAAACTATTTGTGAATACAACAGCAAATCAATCATAGACATTAGACAATTTTTAAACAACAAACAAACCATAACCCATAAAAGGAATAGCACCGACATGGATACAATGGAATTACTTGACATCTATCATACGACATATTAATAGAGTTTTGAATGAGAGAGGGCGAAAAAACAAAACAATTACAACAACCAGAATTATTTATTTTTGATTATCAATTCAAGCATAAGAATTTAATTTTGAACATAATACAACAAATGATATTACCATCATTATTTGCATTTAGATATTGTACAAGCATTGTAAAAATATAATAATTGTATAACAATAAAAGTAAATAAATTGTGGTGTTATTTTGAAATTTGTAAAAAGTTTCCACATTTTATTTTTACATGATATCTTAAACAAGAATTTGGGTGCATGTGTAAGTCAACGGTTATATGCTTGACGTTGTAGCATTAAATGTTTTTTGCGAGTTTTTAATTGTTTTTTGAATAGCACATCTTCAATAAGTTTTTTTTTTAATTTCCTGTGCAATATGCACTTGATAAAGAATCTTAACTGCTTGGTCCTCTATCTTCTTGGACAATAGTTGTTCTAAGTAAGTGGTATGAGCCAGTTCCCGTCTACAATAAAAAAAAATAAAAGTGTTATGTTATCTCAACGAGAATGTACCAATTAATTTAGACAAAAAAATATACAAAGAGGAAAAAACACAGTACATTATTTGAATAAAAACAAAACTTCATGTCATTTTTAGCTCACCTGGACCGAAGGTCCATGTGATCTATTGCCATCACTTGGCGTCCGTCATCGTTAACTTTTCTTTGAAAATCTTCTCCTCGGAAACGACTGAAAGGATTGCTTTGAAATTTTGCACACTTCATCTATGGGATGTCCTCTACCAAGATTGCACAAATGGTGACCGCCCTCAAAACAACATGGCCGCCGTAACTAAAAATCGACCAGGGGGTAAGACTACTGTTTTTGGCTTGTAATTCAAAAAGTATAAGAGATAGATGAAATCTGATGTCACGCTACTGCTTCTGCATCAAAAGCTCTACAAAAGTCTCCATTGCGTCGAAGTTGTCAGATGACCCCTTATAGGAGTAACGGCCCCTTAAAGGTGAAAATTAGCAATTTTTCATGTTTTTGGATTGTAGAATGAAAACTATAGCAGATAGAGAAAAGTTGTTGCTTGCTTAAATGTTCAGCTCATTTAGCTGTACAAAAGTCTCGATAGGGTCGAAGTTGACTCCTTATAGGGGTTACGGCTCCTTAAATAACGTACTTTCATGTTTTTGGCCTATAGAATGAAAACTATAGCAGATAAAGAGAAGCTGTTGCTTGCTTAAATGTTCAGTTTATTTAGCTCTACAAAAGTCTCCCTAGGGTCGAAGTTGTCAGATGTCCCCTTATAGGAGTTACAGCCCAAAAAATAACGTTCTTTCATGTTTTTGGCCTATAGAATGAAAACTATAGCAGATACAGAGAAGCTGTTGCTTGCTTAAATGTTCAGTTTATTTAGCTCTACAAAAATTTTCATAGGGTCAAAGTTGTCAGATTATCCTTTATAGGGGTTACAGCCCTTAAAGGTGAAAAAGAGCAAAAACATATATCATAATATATTTACATAATATGTAAAAAAAACTTTTATTTTAATTACCCGTCATGATGTTAACCTTCCACACAATGTTTTTTCTTTTGGAATGTACATGGTGCAAAACGTCCACTTTTCTTACTTCAAATCTTTTTCATACAAAAAACCAGTTACAATAATAAAACCAAAACACATTCTAACCCTAAAATTTTGAGCAAAAAGTATACATCACAATATATTTACATATGCAAGAGATTTTTTGTTTTATCAACTGACCCTGATGGTAACTTTGCACGCAATATATTTTCTTTACAAGCACTATTAAACAAAACAACCATAACATTTACAATGTCATTAATTTGAAAAAAAGGATCTTTCATTTAAACTAAATCGATGGTTTCCATGTTCAGAGTTTAGAAAGAAATGGGAGATTCATTTTCTGCCAATCGTATTTTTTACTTTATAAATATGGAACTGAATTTATTTCCATTTCTTTGACTGCGTTACAATAAACAAAATCTTATAACATAATTTTTCAAATAAACATGTCACACAAAAAAAACTATAATACATATATCCAACAAAACACAAAAAAATTTAGGTAGCTGCAGAACAATATTAGGCTTTGCAATATTTTCTTTAACATTACGATTACTGACTGAACTTCTGATAAAGCTAAAAAATTACAGAAATAAAAACTTAAGAGCAAAAAGTATACTGAAGAAACATACATTATTATCCTTAAATAAACCTAGCTATATAGATGGGTTCTATTTTTCATCGAACACCTTTTAACATGGAACATTCAAAATTTTAGTATTTTTAAAAGCCAAACTATAAAATTTAATTAAAATTAAAAAAAATCGTCTTTAAACATTTTTATTACTTACTTAAGTGCCCTTATATAATGTTAAAAATTCCCCCTCCCCTAATTAACTCTGTTTCGAAATAAAAATTACATATTAGATTCCTCTATAACTGATGTCTTTATACGATGGCTTCTGGTTCTCTGGGCTATGGGAGGAGAAATATCTTGAAAGAGGGAGCGGATGGTTCTGGTGATGATTCTCTGTCGGAGGATGACGAGTTCCATATTTGAAATATAGGTGGCAAGTCCTGAATGGATGCGAATTGTATTTTCTTGGGGGTGGAAGAAGTCGGTGGTGTCATAATGGCCGGCATTTCAAAAGAGGGTGTGAGTTCCAGGGTCTGAGTTGTGGTTGATGTGTGTTTTTGACTGATGGGTAGGTAAATTTGTTTCCGTTTCTGGCTGTAAACAAATTTTCCAATTCTGATTAAAATATATAGTCCAAAGCATCCTGTTCCTGTCCAGAAAACTGCAAAATAATTTAATTTAATAAACAACAACAGAGATATACATGATAATTTCAGTTACTTAGTTATCACTACATATATATTATAAAGGGTATGTTAGAACAATTTCCTATATTCTGGATAATCATGTACAGTACCAACAAATTCTACTTCTAAATGAATTCATTTGTTTTTCTTTCAGATGGTCAAACAATTTCTTTTAGCAAGCAAGTCAATGGGTAATTTACATGGATGTCCTACCTGTAAAAAGTGACTACTGATTAATATTTTGCAAACAAGGTACATGTTTTTATCAGTGAAAATCTGTGTTTACACGATCATTGGTAGCTTTTGTACTTGTCGAAATCTAAAGGAAAAACATATATTTTTTTCAATCTTTGTGATATGGTACCATACACCCTGATCGAGTGACGAAAATGTAGGGTAGTATTGTAATATGGTACAGTAGTATGTTAAATTAAACTTACCACATGTGGTATTGGAGCATGTCCATTTACAAAGTCTGTTCAAGACATTGGTGATGGTGGGGGGTTCCTGGAAATCAATTAGTTGTATGGTGCACGTGCAGTCCTCTGACATAATCCGTATAAGTCCAACATCTCTTACACTCAATTCCTTTGAGCAATAGCATATAGCTGTGTTCGTGTCATAACGACACTGGCTTTCTACCAAACAATACACAAAAAACTAACAACCACGCCATGCTTACAGTTACAAACGAAAAATCAATAAATGGTGAACTTGTAGGGATTGCGAAAACAATTATATTTTAATTGCTGTAAATAACAAACATTTTTTTTTTAAATCATATTTATATTTATAGATAATAAAATCCTTTATATTAAATGATATACTATTTTAGACTATATTTACTAAAAACAAAAGGGATATTCAATTTTATGAGTATACATCGTTATCGAAAAGTCTTACGGTTCCCTTAAAACTAATAACGGAAATAGTTAGGGAAAGGATAGGATTGTCTTTCGCACTAATAACAGTCAATAAATTCTTCATCCACTTCCTCTTCATTTTCATGTATAACGTCGATTTTATAAAGTTTAAGATCACAAACATAACCTTGATCTTCCTCTTCCTGATAATCAGGACAAGGACAATTATGTGGTTGTCCAATATAGGAGGTTAATGCAAAACATGCTGGACATTCAAATCTCAGATTCAGAGCTCAGTTTATCGTCTTCAATATGCACAATAACTTCAACTTCTTCAACTTCAATAAGTTCTGCCCTATTCATTGTTGAAAATGTTAATATTGAATTCTCCTAATCGGCCAACTGACTCAGATAAACCTGATGATGCTGTAAAACTGTGAAGCATTTTTAGCCATCTAATGTAACAATTTGTCTAGCCCATTATATTAAATATATGTTTGGTTTGATGTTACACAACGTTAGTGAATTAATATGACACTATAAATATTTTTTATACACATGTAAAGGTGTTAAATGATAACCTAAGGTATAAAGTTATGTTAAATGATTTTTGTCATAAATAATATAAAAAAAAATGTGTAAAGTTGATGAGAATGTTTCTCAATGTATCACCACTTTCATGTTCATCTCCCGGATAAAGCCGATATCATGCTGCTTGGGAGTAAAGCAATAACTAACTAACTAACTATTTCATTCAAAACAAGTTCTATTTGGACATATAACTGAATGTAATTTTCTACTTCAACTATTTGTCGTTCCAATTCTTGTGTTATATTGCTAAGTTTGATGTCAACTTCTTCTAGAGCAAAATTCAATTGATTTATTGCCTTCCTTTTTTTGAGAAACTCCAGTCCTCGTGATATTTATTATAGTTAAACCTTGTTCTAATACACGGGTTATTCTTTGTTGAGTACTTGCTAATGTATGAATATTTCCTTGTATATTTTCAAATCGTCGTCAGAAACTGTACCAAATAGAAAGCTCATTATTTTACCTACAAAAGGTGAAACACTTCGTTTTTCAGCTCACCTGACCCTTCGGGTCATGTGAGCTATTGTCATCGTTAAGCGTCAGTCATCCGTTTGTTAACTTTTCTTCAAGCATCTTATTCTCTGAAACCACTGATGGGATTGCTTTGAAACTTTGTGCACTTGATCTTTAGGATGTCCTTTACAAAGTTTGTGAAATTTGTGAAGGTCAACTAACCAACATGGCCACCGTTACTGAAAATAGAACAGGGGGGTCAGACCATAGTTTTTGTCTCGCCTGCGACGAATGTCCCAAAAGGCGAGACTTAGGTATGGTGATTCCGGCGGCGGCGACGGCGGTGTCCACAATTGGTTAAGTTTTTGCTTAAGTCTGTTTTCTGTGTACTAGTTATGTTACACCATTGATATTTGGTATGCAGTTGCATCAGCATCAGTACAGATCAGTATCAAAAGGATTTCACCTGTTTGCTTCTGCAGTCACGGTCTACTGACTTTGAAATTTTACACTGATTTGGCCGAGGTTAACCTTTTTTCTTAAGTCTGTTTTAACATGAAGCAGTTATGGTTCACCATTGATATTGGGTATGCACTTGCATTAGCATTAGTACAGATCTATTTCAAAAGCATTTCATCTGTATGCTTCTGCAGTCACGGTCTACTGACTTTGAAATTTTACACCGATTTGGCCGAGGTTAACCTTTTTTCTTACGTCTGTTTAACATGAAGCAGTTATGGTACATCATTGATATTGGGTATGCACTTGCATTAGCATCAGTACAGATCAATTTCAAAAGTATTTTATCTGTATGATCCTGCAGTCACAGTCTACTGACTTTGAGATTTTACATGTTTTAACTTTTTACTTATGTCATGAGTGTTTTATATAAAACAGTTATGGTTCACCATTTATATTTGGTATGCAGCTGCTTAAGCATCAGTATAGATCAGTTTAAGGAGGATTTTTACTTCATTTTATACTGTGTCCAGTTGCGACAGGCGAGAAAAGTCTCTGTGTTAACAGTTTATTAGCTTATAGCTCAAAAAGTATAAGAGATCGAGAAAATCCGAAGCAACTTACCTTTTTTAGCATCTACAATACTCCCCATTGAGTCAAAGTTGTTGGACGACTCCTTATAGGAGTTATTTCCCCTTAATCATCAAAGTTGACCATTTTCACAGTTTTTGGACTTATCTTGAAAACCGTAAGTGATAGAGAAAAAGTAAGCATTGCATAATTGTTCAGCTTATTGATAGCTACAAAATTGATTAGTGTCAAAATTGTCAGATAATCCTTTTAAGAGTTGCCCCCCTTTTACTGTTTTAAATCAATTTTAACTTGTTTGGGTTTTTTTTTACCAAATGGAAATCCTTGTTACTTTGTATTCTTGATTTTAAAAGTATTTTCTATCCTAACTAGTTTCTTTAATGTTAGTTATCAAGTACATGTAGACCATGTTGCACACTTGGTAAGAGGCTTTAGCATAAGAGATCAGGTGAGCAATTCAGGCTCCTGGGAGCCTCTAGTCTTTGTGATGCAGCGTTTGATAGTTTTGAAAAGTTTCAAAAATTGTATCATACATATCGGTTAATAAATTATATTCTCTTCTTAAGTTTGAAAAACAAAATTGTAAAAAAGTTAAAGTCTTGTTGTTTTTATCATAACTAACTGTGAGGTTTGAACTAAATCACCATTATAAACTACATTTTCATGAATCATAGAGGAAGAACAACCACCAAGAATGAGAGACAGTATAAGAAGATGAAAAGACATTACTTATGTCTGAAAAGGGATAGAAAGACAAAACATTAATATAACAAGCCATAGATACATAGCTATGCACAACGGGGCCTCCCGCAGGGTACCCCCCCCCCTCAGGTCGCAAGGTCGCTTTTAAAAGGCAAATTTTGGCAAAGGTCGAAGGTCGTTTTTAACCCTGCGGGAGCCACACAACACCCATGATAAAAAAGAAAGGGCCAGAGAACATGATACAAAAAAATTAAGGATTGACATCAAATACTTCATGTACATTTCTTATCTGTACCGATCAAGTCCATACATAGCTTCCGCCCAATCTCAATAAAACATAGACTGATGACAGTGTCTAAAACTAAAATTTATCCTAGATTGGAATTCGGATAGGATAACTATATAATCGTCCCCCATAATTGTGTGATCTATCGAACAAATTCCAGTCCAATGTTTGATCAAAGGCACACAAGTTCCGTCGTGTCTTTACTACATCTGGATGGAAACATTGTAGGAATTCTTTGAAAATGTTGCCCAGTATATTTATTTCACGGCCAACCATTTGTTTTCGATTAAAACCTCCTTCCATTTCTTTACAAAAAGAAGGTTTCAGTCCAGAATTGGGCTCCACGTGACCGAAAATCTCAACTAGTTTTCACACTTCAAAATTAACGGGTTTCTTCATTTGGGCAATACTGTCTATATGCATGGGTCCTTCTAATTTTTGCTCTCATTTCTGAAGGCAGTTGCATAATCATGTTTTTTTATTACTTCCATCTACGATGACAATAAACACAGATACATACATTTATTTATTTATCTACATATATTTTAAAAGTTTTAAACATTTACATATAATTATATACGTATATAATTGTATAAGTTTTTGGGTTAATATATCAGCCATGATGCTATTATAAAACTGTTTATTAAAATCATTTTGGATCAATCGACTTTTGTGCACCGGAACATCAATAATTTTCTGCATAATTTCAAGTCTCTTTAAAAAACTGCTTTCTCGTATACTTATTAACATTTCTTTATTAGACGTAACATGTTTTCTTTGTAAAACTAGTTCATTAACAACAAAATATAAGTCATGTAAAATGAAAGAAAAATCATCCCAAAAAATATCTACTAAATAACTTTCTATATTTTCTAATATCAGTCCAGGCACTTACTATTTATTGTAATATTACAAAGTAAAGTAATATTACAGTAGACAATAATTCAACTATATTACACGATTTTGTAAAATAAGGCAATAATTGAGTAGTTTCCCTTTGTCCAGACGATTTTTCTTTTGTAAAAAATCTAAAGGGACACAACCTCATATATTTTCATGGAAAATGAGAAAACAAATGAAAACAGATTATCTTTCTTTACTACAAAAATCGCGTAATCGTATGTACAGGAGAAAATACTAGTATATTTAATAAGGCCGGGAAAAGTTTTCATTTGAGTGTTTATATGTTTTAAATGCAGATTTGATAATTCATTCAATTTATTCAATCTTTATTGTCATATTAACTATATATACAGTTTGTGACAGTATAACATATACCATGTATGTTATAAGTACCAAGTAGGTACAACAAAGTATGGCCTTGCGACTTCGTCCTTGGGGGCAAATTAGTTATATTTTCATGCACAAAATATCAAATTTAATGCACAAAACATCAAATAAAAGGCAGATGCTTTGTTAACCTTTAAAAATATTCTTTTTGTTTATCTTTAATTGTCCTTAATATGTGTCTTAATTACAATTTGAAAGGATTCAAATGGCCGTCGCCATGGATCCGTCAATATTTGAAAAAAATAAATCATGATGTGAAGCAACTTTTGGTTTTATAAGGAAGCACTGGAAAAGGCACTATCTCTGTTTTAGCATTTATTTAAAACTCATTCTCAAAGTGTCCAGCCGATCTTTTTTTCCGGATGGGCGGGGATAGGGGGGATAGCTTCTAAAAAGATCTCTCACTTGTCAAGTATTCAAGATAACAAACATTATTCATATAGAATTTTTCTTAGTTCTAATGATGAGTACAGAGAACTTACGAGAGTGTAAAATTTTTTTTCAAACGCACGATGTCAGACGTACGTCCGACCTTTCTTAATCTTTCCTGAAAGGACCAGAAATAAACACATTTGGAAAGAAAAGTTACATTGAAATTCTTTAAAGCCACCAAATTGCAATCAACGAATAGACGTACCCCTGTCAACATTGTATTGTACGATATATAAAATTGACAAATCATTATCTATGTAAAAAAGTTGTGCACCTAAATAAATGAACGATCTTGAATTGGTCTCGATGCACTTAAGAGAAGGAGATTGAGTTCTTATAGATGTTGCAAAAATGCGAATTTATAACAGGTATAAAAAAAACATTACTGTTCATAAAGTCACCAACGCACCTCACTGAAAGTTAAGGACAACCCTAGCATCGTAGGCCCTATTTCATATGAAAAATAATTCACTCGACGATAATGCAGTTGTTTTATAAGAAAAGTATTTATCCAAGTAAAAATTATTGCAATCGATTCGCGTGTTGAATTTGTCAGAGATATTTGTCAAGTATTTTTTCAGTTATTTATATAAGAAATAAACGTGTTGTTTGTGGTCATTCAACCTAAAAAAAAATTTAGAATCAAGATCAATCGGTTTACCAGATACATTTTTCTCAAAAGCAGACATGGACAGAGTGACCTTTTCTATTTACTGTCTGATAATTAGTGCACATGTTATAATAATCATAATTATGTCTAAAAGAAATGCTGGAAATATATTTTTTACACTAACCGTGTGACTAAGTGATAAATAAAACATGTATACGTGATCAGCTATCACATTTTTATAGGGAGGGGCAATCTTTTTCAACCTGTCTTTTTATTTTGACAAATCGTACGTAGCGTGGCATTTTCATAAGTTTATTTTAATTATTATAGTATGTGCAACCAAAAACGCCATCCTGAAAAAAGATTT
Source organism: Arcuatula senhousia (assembly GCA_963971305.1). Classification (NCBI taxonomy): domain Eukaryota; kingdom Metazoa; phylum Mollusca; class Bivalvia; order Mytilida; family Mytilidae; genus Arcuatula; species Arcuatula senhousia. The sequence goes on from OZ020310.1 coordinate 58,008,998, forward strand.
ATATTGATCTATAAAATAATGCTCTTAAAAAATACATAACTCAAACAAAAACAAAACAAAAATCAAAGCGCCCCTCTCATCGAAAAGAAATTTTGCATGCCACACTTTTCATTTTTAAATGCAAGAGCATAAAGTACTAATACTTTGTCACGATCGCAAATTATATTAACAGTATCAAAACTAATTCAGTCTTATATCGCTGACATAATCGTATATATTTTTCGAAATACCATATTTTACAGTATGTCATAAGTACATGCGTGGATGGGGTCAACAACCGGTTGAGCACTTTATGCTTTAAGTTAATTAACGCGCTATCTTGGCTATTTTCTGGCTATTTCAAGCGCGAACATTCATATCACAAAGTTTTTGAACACGTAGTATCACAGAAGTACACTGTTTGTTGTCGATCTTTAAAGAATGTTCTTATTCAGCGCTATGATTTAAAAAGTTAACGAGATTATCATAATACGAAATATAAAAAAGCCACAGTCAAAAAACAATATAGACAATGATTCTTATAGATAGGGGAATATTTTCTAAAAAAAATATTTAAATTAATGAAATAAGGTAACGTTGTCCTTCATGAAATATCAATAGAAAAATCTTAATTTTTGCCAATTTTACAGATAAACAAGAATTGGTTAGAAAATATCATTCATTCTCTGTCTATCTTCAACGCATTTGAACTATCCGGTTTTCGGGTAGGGATATGCTTGTCGGTAAAAATCCACTATAAAGAGCGGCCAGAAAACTGATATCGAGTAAGGCCGATTGCAAACAAAACGACTACTGATTGAATGCCGGGGTTATCAAACAAAACGACTACTGATTGAATGCCGGTCATAGTGGTACATGTACATCGGTCCGAAGTGGGAATACATTCACGTTTCTCAAATGAAAGAAGACTGAGGCTCAGGCAGGCCTTGGTAAAATTGACCATTAGGATCACCATGCAAGCGGCATTATTGATAGATCCTACCCTTCTTATTTTCCAACGGCAGCGAAAAAACCTCCCCGAAAGTCCGTGTGTCCCTATATCCTCCACTTCGTCATCATTTCATATGAAAACTTAAACACTTCATGTATACTTTTTAGCCCTTTTTATGTTCATCTCCCTGATTTACATGTACATGTAGCCAAATTTGTGCTGCTAACTTGAGATTAAAGACTACCTAGTAAGTAATGTTTGTACATATTATAGTCTTCTAATATGAAATGACATTTGATACTCTGTCTGGTATGGTATAAAAATGTAACGGTCCACGTGTGTGGAGAGTGCCACGCTTTATGCGCTAAAACGATCCCTTTGTGGAACGCCTAGCTAGGATTAAAATAATAATTAGACAAGTATACAATTTCAGAGAAGTGCATGTAGCTAAATGTTGTTAGTGTGTGTAAGACGAAGATGATGCCCCGCGATGTTTGAAAAATTCAACTGAAAATATCTGGCTTAACTGTGTAGAAAAGTGTCCAGAAAACTTGTGTTTTCTTTTAATGTTCGAAGTCCAAGAGCCTTTACTTCGATTAAAATCAACTGATGGGGCCTATGACTTATCGCGATAAACTTCCATTCCAAAATACCAATTCAGTATGTGCAAGCATGTGGAAAAAAGTCCGAAAACAGTTTTTTTTTATGAAATATTTTACAAAAAATGTACATGTAAGTCTAAGGGCTATAATTTCGGTCAAGGATTAAACAATACACTCCAACTTATACATGTAGTTTGAAATATTTTGAAATAATTAGTGTTTTGAAACAAAGCCCACAATTGAAGAAACCCCTTGTAAATCAAAACTGTCGTCACATTTGTCTGGTAGAATTTATTGAGGACCACAATGAAAAAATGATGATCAAAATCCAATGTAAAATAAACATTAATTCTACACAACATTCATTTAGCCTCTTAAAATTTTGCATTTTTTCAAAAAATAAAACGAAACAAAAAAACGCTAACCCAAAATGCGAGACTTAGCTCTTTTAGTAAAAAGTAACACCATATTAAAACTTTATGAAAGTTGGTTGGCCCACTGCAAGTAAAGTTTACATTGGTATTTTTTTAGCATTTTAGATACATCAAAGAAGCAAAGAGGCGAAAATGTGGCATTCGAGTGTCAAAACGACAAAACCGGTAAACACGAACAAGAATAACAGGGTATCCCCATTCAACCACTTGCGCCACATATCAAAGTTGCTTTATGGGCAATGCGGCCTGACCAATGTCAGGTTTCTAACCGCTCTTAAATGGACTTTAGCGCTTCTGTGTCGAATCGTCACCCGGAACCTGTGCGACACCAAAATTTAAAGGAAGTTTGCTTGTTCGGATGCTGGGTTGCCATAGAGTTTTTGAATTGTCTCACTATACATAAATTTGTGTCGGTGTGTTGCATACCTTTCCTTTCTCACGTGAGCATGCATTATTATACCCTCTCTTTAAAGAAGATGTAGAGGGGCTATACTGTTTAACTTTTGTCCGTTCGTTCATCCGTTTATTCGATCGTCCGTACGTCTGTACCATAGTTTCCGTCACAGTTTTCTACTTATATACGCAATTACATAACCCAGGGGTCCAATATTTTACATATAGCTTTATTCTATAGTACTGTATGTTGTATACCGATTTAATGCCCCCAAGTAATCTATTTTCTGTTAATTGAACACTATGGCATTTATACATAGTGTACATGAATGCAAATTCCCGTCACCATTTTCTTAGCAACTACATGACATAGAGGTCTGGTATTTTGAATATAGCTTTAAGCTTTGTCCTATAGTATCATATAGTTTATACCTATTTCATGCTCCTAGGTCATCTACTTCTTGTTTACCGAATACTTAGGATTTTACACATAGTTTACATACATTCAACATTTCCAACACAGTTTCCTAAGCAAATACATGTCTCGGAGATCTGAAATTTTACATGTAGGCAAGCTTATTCCTATAGTACCATATGATGTATAGCGATTGAAGATTTCTAGATCATCTTCTTTCTGATTACGGACTTCTTAGGTTTTTATGCATGGTATATGTTTGGGGGTGGGGTATCACTAGTGTTTTACATATAAAGTCATATATAGTGTGTCGACTAGATATCTTATTAAAATAACATTAAAATTGTCTTGAGCACTTGTTTTTGTACTAAGATATTCACCCCTGCATGTATCCCAATGTGTTGTGTTTTATGTTAACGGAATGGAAAAGGGGGTTTGTCGGCATAAAACCTAGTTCAACCCACCATTTCTTTAGAAATGCCTGTACCAAGTCAGGACCATTGCTATCTTCAATTTCTCTGGTACATGTATGGCTTTGCCTTGTTTTGCCTTTTCTTCCTAGATGTATGAGATTGATCATCCCAGTTCGGTAATTTTGTTGTCACTCCTTTTTTATCATGAAATAATATTTAGACGTTCAATAAGCATGATAATCTGACGCATTAAAATATGCTTTTGATTTCTATCCCGCCCTATGCGTGACCTGGGAGGCGAATAGTCCCGCAGCAGAGCGTAAGAGGCGACTAAGGGTCTTGGGATTCTGAAATCGGGTCAGTGCTCAGACCACAGAGCGACCCAGATGTGAACTCTAGGTGGCAGAATAAGGTGGCCCTCGTCCGCGGGGGTTGTCAGGTCTATAATACGGAAACCCTGACCTCTGACCAAAGTGGGCCAATGTGTGTGGAGAGTGCCACGCTTCATGCACGTAAAAAAATCCCTTTGTTGACCGCAAAATAGTGAACCACATAGGGTAAGTTTTCTGTTCCTACCCAACTCTCCCCCTTTTCCTGTGGTTCTTAAAACTTTATGTTGCCTTTGTGGCCAACTCCACCCTATATTCCATATCATCATCATTTCATGTTCATTTTAATCTCCTTTCATGTTCATCGCCTTCAAATAACCTATAAAGTGTTGCGAGAACTCACTCACCCCCTCGATGTCTATCCTTATTCTGTATAAAAATCAGCAACCAATAAATTTGATCATACGGACCAACCATTTAACTCTTGCTTGAAAAGAAGGCCTTCGCTTTTTTCCTAAAAAATGTTCTGAAAAAAATATTTTGGCAGCAGAGGATAGGAAGTAGTATGTCTGCCACATAAAGTAATGATACTAATGAATAAAATAATGCTAATAATGAAAATATGATTCTACCGTGACGTAACGCCTTCGAAAAACCGAATAAACTGAGGGTTTAAGCAAGCAACAGCTTTTTCTCTATCTAAAACAGTTTTCATTCTATAGACCAAAAACATGAAAAAATGCAATTTAACATCTTTAAAGGGCGATAACCCCTATAAGGGATCATCTGACAACCTCGAACCAATGGAGACTTTTGTAAAGTTCCAGGATCTAAAGGTTTGAGCAAGCAACAGCATTTCTCTATTTGCTATAGTTTTCTTTCAATAGGCCAAATACATGACAAAACGCTACTTTCGTCTTTAAAGGGCAATACGTACATGTAACCCTTATAAGGGTTCATCTGACAACTTCGACCAAATGGGGACTTTTGTAAAGCTCAATGAACTTAACAGTAAAGCAAGCAACAGCTTTCTATATCTGCAATAATTTTCATTCTATAGGGGAAACCCGCTATATTGTTGATCTGTTAAGGGCCATAACCCTTATAAGGTGTCATCTGATAACCTCGACCCAATGGAGACTTTTGTAAAGCTCCAGGATCTAAAGGTTTAAGCAAGCAACAGAATTTCTCTATCTGCTATAGTTTTCATTCAATAGGCCAAATACATGACAAAACGCTATTTTCATTTTTAAAGGGCCGTACGTAACCCATATAAGGGGTCATCTGACAACCTCGACCAAATAAGGACTTTTGTAAAGCGCAATGAGCTAAACAGTTAAGCAAGCAACAGCTTTTCTCTATCTGCAATAATTTTCATTCTATAGGGGAAAACCGCTATAGTGTTGATCTGTTAAGGGCCATAACCCTTATAAGGGGTCATCTGACAACTTTGACCCAATGAAGACTTTTGTAAAGCTCAATGAGCTGAACATTTAAGCAAGCAGCAGCTTTTCTCTATCTGCAATAGTTTTCATTCTATAGGGAAAACGTTATTTTTGACCTGTTAAGGGCCATAACCCCTATAAGGGGTCATCTGACAACTTTGACCGAATGGAGACTTTTGTAGAGCTTGATGGAACTGAACATTTAAGCAAGCAACAGCTTTTCTCTATCTGTAATAGTTTTCATTTTTTATAGGACAAAAACATGAAAAAACGCTATTTTTGACCTTAAAGGGCCATAACCCCTATTAGGGTCATCTGAAAACTTCGACCCAATGGAGACTTTTGTAGAGCTTTTGATTCTGAAGAAGGATCGTTGCTTCAGATTTTTTCTATCTGTTATACTTTTTGATTTATAGGCCAAAAACTAGAGTCTGACCTCCCTGTTCTATTTTTAGCAACAGCGGCCAAGTTTTTTGGTCGGCAGTCATTATTTGTGCATCTTTGTAGAGAACATCCCATAGATGAAGTGTGCAAAGTTTCAAAGCAATCCATTCAGTAGTTTCAGAAGAGAAGATTTTCAAAGAAGAGTTAACGACGACGGACGACGACGACGGACGCCAAGTGATGGCAATAACCCACATGACCCTTCGGGTCAGGTGAGCTAAAAACCAAGCCCGCTTTTCAAGTTAAATGGTTCGGCCTTTAAAACATTTGCATCAAATGCCCAAAACTTTATGATTTCATCTTACTGAAATAAAGTTACATAATAAATGGTTTTTATTGTCAAACATAACATTTTGATGAACTTAAAACTCAATACGACAAAACTGTTGTCTTCCTTTGTACAAAATAGCGGGAAAAGCTGAAAAACTTTCAGTGCAGATTAATTTACATGTGTTTGTGGAAGAACCTTGAACTAGATGAATGTTGATAAGGTTGACTATAGTCATAAATCTATCATGAGGAGTTCCCTGACCTTTAAAAAACATAATTCCAAGGTTTCTGCTTCACAAGAAGATACTATTTTACGTGATTATAAAGATGAAATATGTGATTTATTTTACAGATGGTTTTTGTTCTTCTCGCGTTTCAAACATACATGTTTGTTGCAAATCACTTTGTGTTCCTTGTTCTTTCGTCAAAGTTGAAGGGAGAAATTGAAAAAAAAAAACCGAATAAAATAGATTATTTTGTGTCGAAAAAATGATATCAGTATGTAATCAATAATTTGAATCGGAATGTACTCGATTAACAAATATACTGAAATGTTGTAGTGAAAACAGAATTACTACAGCCAATCTGTCTTGAAAGAACCAATTTTCATAATCAATACACTTATGCAAACGATTTCTTTTAGTTTGCTTGCTAATGCGCGCATTTTGTTTAATTTACTATAATTCAGTCAAAATTCTTTATTCTGCCTGATATCTAGAATCCTGCTTTTTTATGCCCGCCGACATGTCGTCAGGGTCATTAAGTTTTACTAAATGTCCATCCGTCCGTACGAATTTCCGTCAAATCTTTCCCAGAAACCGTATTCATGAGAATGATTTAAAACTTTGTAGGATTGCTCAGTATGACAAACTGTACGTCATAAGCGACTTTCCGACCTGTTGGATTTTTACTTCCTGTCTGGGAGTGGGTCGAGATGAAAATTTACGTGAAAATTTCCTTCAAGCTTTTGCCAAAACACTACATTAGAATGATTTGAAACGTGGTTAAGTGATTCAATATGACGAACTCTAGGTCCTTTAAGACTTTTCACCTGTCAGACTTCAACATCTTGTTTGGGGTACGGACAAACCGACATAAATGTCTGTACGAATTTTCTTCAAGCTTTTATTAGAAACCGTAAATGAGAATGATTTGAATCATTGTATGATGTTCAGTATGACAAACTGTACGTCCTTAGCGACTACTTGACCTATAAGAAATTCTTCCTGTTTGGGGTACGGACGAACAGACATATGTTCGTATGTTTGTACGAATTTCGGTCAAACCTTTCTCAGAAACTGTAGATGAGAACGACTTAATACTTGATGGGATGGTTCAGTGTGACACACTGTACGTCCAAAGCGACTTTCGGAATTGTCAGACTTTTACTTGAACTTCCTTTGTGGGGCCGGCGGGGGCATCCGTGCCCCATTAACACATTCCTTACATCGTGTCAGGTCGCTTTGCCATCAAAGCGGCTTTGATATGTGGCCTATGTGGTTGAATGGGGAAGCCCTGTCAAAGTGGATACCGGGGTCGTCAGGTTATAATGCAGAGAACCAGATCGCAAGCCATCGTAGTGCGCCGTATTTGAAAAATGTTACGCCCCTCGCAGAAGTGATCAAATTAGGAGCGGTATCATTTCAATTATAGGGGACGATTTCGGTTTTAATGTTTTACTGTACAATTGAATCAAATTGTATGAAAATGTAACAACTGATCGCAGCCAATTTAAATGTTTCAAATGTAAACGACAGCAACTAATTTGCGGGCATGTTGCCATGCAGGTTTGTGGGCATGCGAGTCTGCGGGCATGCAGGTCTGCGGGCATGCGTAAATATGTTAATAAAATGAAATAAAATGAATGACATTAATGGAATTCTGAAAAAAAAATATCAGCCTACATGCGAGGAGCTTATATAATTTTTATACTGCCACATAATTCACTGGTTTAACTGTCCGGTTGTCTACCTAATTCTCAGCAAACACTTACAGACAAGTGACACATCAACCATATTGGTATGGTAGGTGCATCTAGACATGCTAAGCACAATGCATGGTTCGGATGCTAGATGTGACCTATTTTTTTCGCATGGATGACCTCTTACAGAAGAATGGTTAAAGTCCATTCCCATGCACCTACTGACAAGTGTCATAGCAACCATATTGCTGTGGTAGGTGCACCTAGTGATGCTTTAGTGATAGCGGAATAAAAAAAAATGTTGCGAGATGGGGCATTATGTCTTTTGGACATATTCTTGTTTATCTTATTATGTTTGGTTTGCTTTTCTTAGGGATTTCTATTGGATTTATTAAACATAAAAATGGTATATATCACAAAACAGTTGGAAATAATAGACAATATTGACAGGTGGAATAAGGTGTAACATAAACAAACATGCATGAAACTCTAAAAATATATGTGAACAAGAATTGTGACAAGAATGGAATTCCAGCCCCCCCCCCCCCACGCTAGGGGATTCAACTCGTGCGCGCTTCTTGAATTCTGGTGTTATTCGAGACTCGTGACATTAAAATTGATATTCGCCACCCCTCATTAGTTATACTATAATTAATGATATTCCGTTTTACATATAGCCACATGCCCGCATACCCGCATGCCCAAATGCCCGCAAAATAGCTACTCTAAATGTAAACCAGATAGATCGAACGATATAGAAATCGGCTAGTTTTAATGCCAGTTAATGGAACATTTTGGTCAAGATAAAATGACAGGGAATGCAAATGCTGCAAGGGATTTAGATAAATATTAACAAGGGTTGATTTATTGAGTGTTGTTCGTTTTATGCCCAGTCGACAGCATTTCAGTCATAATCAGGAAAAGACAACAACAAACTGAATTGTGTAGACCCACCCAAGACACAGAACTCATAAATGTATATCACCCGAATCGGACCAATGTACGACCACTAACCAGAGAGAAAATGAACCAACTCACAAAACAGGCCAATGTACCCTCAATGGACCATAAACCAATGTACTCGGAAAGTGACGAAACCCTCGGCCAAAACTTCACACATTCTGGAATCCTTACCAATGGTGATTGACAATGAAAAACCCTTACACAAGAGTAAACACTTACGTTAATTGGATATAACCAACCCATCCGTGCGGGTTCCGGGTGGCGAATAGGCCCGCAGCAGCGCTACGCTTGTCGGTAAAAGTCCACTAAAGAGCGCTCAGAAACCTGACATCGGGTCAGGCCGCTTTGCCTTTAAAGCTACTGGGATGTTTGGCTCAGGTTGTGGAATGGGGCAGCCCTGTCATAATAAATGCCGGGGTCGTCAGCCTATAATGCGGAAAACCTGACCGCAAACCATATTGGTGCACCGTGTTGGGAAAATGTCATGTTCCTCGCACGTTAAAAGAACCCTGCTGCAGGTCTCGGTAAGAGTAGGACCCGTAGGATCCCCATAATTTCCCGTCCCTACTCATCACTCCTTTTTCCAGTGGCAGTCAAAACTCTGGCCTTGTGTCCCCATTTCCTCCACTTCATCATCATTTCATGTTCACTGTATCACCACTTTCATGTTCATAGCCAAAATCGTGCTGCTTGGGAGTAAAGAAATAACTAACTAAGTAACTAACTAAGAGTAGGACCCGTAGGATACCCATGCAGGAGGCTAATATAAATTTCCCGTCCCTACCCATCACTTCTTTTTCAAGTGGCAGTCAAACCTCTCCTACCTGATTGGCCTGTGTCCCCATTACAATAACTAACTAACTACCTATAACCAACCCTTATCCAGTTTTACATAAACGACCCTTTTCCGTCTTAAATACAATGTTTGTTGAGCATACACAGACTGGGAGTTTAAAAATGGGGTTGGTTGGGAAACAAAGGAACTTCAAATTTTTAAGACTTCGGAAAAAGGGGAGAGGTGAGTAGGGGCGGACAATTAAGCCCATATGGTGCACTAATTCGCGATCCACAAGAGGATCATTTACGTGCATGAAGCGTGGCACTCTCCACACACGCTCGTTCACTATGGTTTGCTGTCAGGTTTTCCGCATTATAACCGAACGACCACAAGGGAAGGAGGGTGGTTATTTACTAGGGATGAAAAAAAAACTGAAAAAAGAAGAGGTGCCAATGTGCAAAGACAAATTCAGTTAATTTTACGAGAACATCATGAAACAGCAAATTACATAAAAGCACGAAAAAACCAACTCTACAATAATCAACAACTGAGGTCATAACGAGGGTGAACTTGCATTATGTGCCTCAGAATGATGGTTGCTTGTTGCAACACACTCGTAGCGTTGCTGCTATTTCAACATGTCAAACACTGTGGATTGGGTTCACATTTTCGTGGTTTGATGAAAAAGGATTAATTCGTGGAATCTTTAATTCGTGTTTTTGAAAACTGTCCACAGCATACAGATCAATGTTAACTTTCTTGTTGTAGGGCATTAATTCTCGTGGGTAAAGCCCACTAATGAAAACCACGAAAAATGATACCACGTATAATAATGAAACCACAGTATTGGTAACTTAAGTATAAATCCCATATTTGTCTACGAACGCACGTGGTGTTGCTTTCATCAGAGTACTTAATTTTGCCAAATGGGAATCGGGTTTCCTACAACCATATTGTCAGTCAGCATCATATGGCTTTTATAATGTAAGAAAGACGAGAAAGAAGTTGGCCTAGTAGGTAACTATTATTTTATTACATTTTGGAATTTCCTTTTTAAATAAATGATATGGCATTTGTAGACGTCTCACTTCTAAAAGACAAAGGAAAAGGTTTCCTATTTTTGCATAAAGACATGCAATTGTGAAGACAAATATAAAAGCTTTGGGAAGGAGTAACCTTTGGGTTTATGTGATGATAGTCTCTGATGCGTTAGAGGTTTAAAGGTTCCAGTAGAAACCCCCTTACCAGATCATTTAATTTGTAAGAATTTTGAGAGATAAGCCGATACAGCATATGAACAACTAATATGTCAATGGCTTACGTCTGTAAGTGGCTCCCATAAACACCAAAAATTAAATAGTATGCGCAAATCTATGTTGTATAAGAAAGGTTCTCAAAAATATGAAGAATATTCATCAAGAGTTTGGAAGGAGTAGTATACAAAACGTTAGACGGACGGAATAATCAGGAAGTACGGTCTTACGGACAGACGGCGAAAAGGAAGGAAGCACGGACAGACAGGCGGACAAATAAGGACGGGAGAAACCATAGCACACGTCAATGGTTATAAAATTGAAAAGAAAATAATCATTCGGTCTGACAAGCCTGACATCGACAGTATAATATTGAAAATGCTTTTTTATATTTTTTTTATTCATCCGCATAAAACTAATTCGTATATGTAAAGAAGTTGCAACAAACAGGAATTGCTTACTCTCCCGGGGCACTCATAACGAGTTCGCGTTGTTGGTTGCTATTTAGTCCGTATTGTGTGTGTTTTATACCTCGCCACACGAAGTGGCGAGGTATTATGTTATACTCTCCTTTTCGTTCGGTTTCTGTCTGTCGAAAAGATGAACAAAACATACCAAGATTCACATTACATTCGTTTTTAGAAGGCTTTACAAAGATAATGCTTTGTCCGGGAAAAAAAATAAACAAGTGAGGATTCGGTTTTATTAGTTTGTAGTTTAAATAATCGTATCGAACACAGAAATAATTATTTTAGTAAAGAGTACAAAAAGTATGAGGGAATTAAGGGGGAAAGGCAAGAAACACGGACAAACAGACGGACGGAACAAACCATATACCTCGGGTATTAAAAATTAAAATAAAACGATAATTTGACCTGGCCGACCTAAGGGTCCGACGATTCAACCAGAAGTGAGAGGTCTTGGTTTTTCTTTCTAAAAATGTTCTTGATCTGATTTTTGATGAAAAAATATTTTGGCAGCAATGAAGAAAAAAATATACTGTAGAAGGATTTCGGTCATATAAATAATGCTAATATTGGAGAAATAATATCTTGTCGCGACACCTTTGAAAAAAAAAATTCTGGGCAAAAATAATTAATTGTAACGCCATCTATAGGTTCATGTTGCACGTTATGGTAGTGACAAAATGCAACTTTTCTCGTTATTTTTTTTTTATTTCGGCATGTTTTTGTAGATAATTTATAATTTGTTACCGTTACTGTGAAATTGTATTATTAAGTAACATGGAACACTGTTTTATAAGTCTTAATCTTTGCACACCGTTTTTGAGTATTTTCTTACGTGCATGTCTCAGAGAAAATCTTGCAGTTTTGTCCAGATCCAATACTGCAATTGTTGCAAATCAACAAAACGATTGTTTTTAACTTTAAATTTTGTCCAAGGCAGGGCTCTTGAATGAAATTCTCTCTAATATTAAAAACTTTAATGCTTACAGGGTGAACATGTTAAACCTGCAACCATATGGATCATGTATTCTAACTTCGATACAACATGTACAAGCCTATGAAATGAGTTGGTTTTGATTTTTGTAGAAAAACTGCATTTTTTTTACAACTTTTGTAAACATTTTAAGGTGTTTAATTTTAAACAGTGAGTGAGTGAGAGGGTTGGTGTTTTACGCCCTTTCAATGCTATATAAGTTATTTAAAGGCGATGAACATGAAAAGGAATGATAAAATGAACATGAAATGATGGGAATGTGGTGGGATACAAAGAACAGTAAATTTGGAAGAACCACAGGAAAAGGCGAGAGATGGGTAGAGACGGAAAATTTAGCCTAGGTGGTGCACTTACTTGGTGCTCCACAAAGGGATCTTCAAAGTGCAAGAAGCGTGGCATTCTCCAAACACGTTTGCCCACTATGGTCGACGGTCAGGGTTTCCGTATTTTAGACCTGACAAACCCCGCGGACGGGAGCCACCGTATTCAGCCACCTATAGGGTACACACTTGGTCGCTCTGTGGGCACTTACCCGGCTTCAGAATACCAATACCCTTAGTCGCCTTTTACGACAAGCTAGGCTCTGCTGTGGGCCTATCCGCCTCTCGGGCCCCGCACAGGACTTAATTTCAAGACCCAACAAAATTTAAAGTATCATCGCTATTACCATAATAGTAAACTAGCTTTAGTGCTTTGTAAAAATAAATTGTATTTTTATTTCCTAACCAGAGCTCCCATGAATATGTGAAAATCATTAAGATGTTTAATGTATGCGCTTTATCATTGCTGTGCATATCATTTGAATTAAATATTTTAAATGTTCTTTGATATTAGTTATTCAATTCGTTCAACTTTCTGCAACTGCGCGTACTTTGTCGCTCTAAAAGCGCTTGCTTTCGATTTTAAAAATAATTCTTATGTAATAAATCATTGCTAAGGCATTTTTGTGCAAATTCCTGTCCATCTATATATCAATATATACATTACGTGTCAGTAAGTATTGAATATTGAGAGAGTGTATCCGTACCCGTAACCATTTTTTTTTTAGGGCGGGGGTCAATCGAGGGTTGGTTTTGCAAAATAGTCCTTACTTGAATAGGGTTTAACCACATTTTAGATTGTTCTTACCTATATTTTCAATTTTTTTTTTTTGCCCAAAAGGGGCGGGGATGGGGGTTCGTCCGAACCTCTCGAACAGGCATGTTATCATTAAATCATTAATGAGATGAGGTTACATTAAAACACAGGTTCAGTTGCTTTTGGCGTTAGAGTTGAGAGTCAATGTGCAACCTCTCTTTTACCCAATTCCAACTGGATCGGATTTTCGTAAAAAAGAGTACCAGTTGTGACCATATATATTAAAAAGATATTAGAATTCTCATACAGCTTACGTATAATCCTTAAAACAGAGTCTCAATAGCTGATCAATAGCTGTCTAGATCTGAAGTTCAGAACAAAAAAAACCCAAAGTATAGCGTCTAACAGCACGGATGAGGAACGAAATGATACAGAGCCGGATCGTTTCCATAGCTGATCCGGCTTTAAATCCCTGAATGAGTGACTGGGGCATAATGGAAAATTTCTTAGATGAAATAAATATGTTTACTACATGCTACAAAAATAATATGACATTGTTCAGAAATATGCATTAAATACATGCAATAGCCGGTTAATAAATGTGTAGTTAACCTCAATATATCATCGCAATTATTAAAATTCTCTTCTCTACAAAAGTATATTACCATCTGGTACAATACTTTATATCACGGAAGTTTGTAACTGTAGCGGCGTGAGAATTATGTCTGACAGATAGAAAAACACAGACTGGACAACATGCAAATGATATATTTTTATCAACAGATTTTTTTACAAAATATGCAAATCAGCGATCTCAGTTATCTCAGGAACGTAATAAAACGACCGCTGTGATAATCGCAGATTTTAAAGTTGAGCGGAATGCATGTACTAGTTATTGCCTGATTCTTACTACATTAAAGATATTTGTCCAGATTTGATTCGAATTCAGAAGGGGGTCTTGGTCTTTTTTTTTTATATTGACAATTAAACATATATTGATGATTAAATAAGGTTATTCTTCTCTATTTGCAATTAAGGGCTTTGTGTTATACAAACAGATATGAGTGTTTATATTTAAGAATACACATGCAAAGTCATTTAAAAAGCCCTAATAAATGTATATATATGAAATGACGAATGCGACGTCGTTTTTAGGCAAGGACTATTTGATGGCCTGGGATTTTTGGAAAAAAAATTCTGAAAAAAATAATTTTGCCCAGACCTGGGCTGAAAAAAATAATCTGACCTTGAATTCGGCCTATCTGAAATAAATAGATTTTCCAAAAACAATTCTTGCTCAGCATGTATGAGAAAAAATATCCGGCCCACTGCGGGTAAAAAATATTTCCGACTCGAGGAAAAATCCCAGCCCCCCCCCCGAAAATCAGAAAATCAAATGGTCCGTGCCTGATACGAATATATTTAAAAAGGATAACAGAAATGCAAAAATAGGGTGTGTGACAAGATGCAGAGAAACGAGAAACAAAGACATAATTAAAAACATAAGATTAGATCTGTCACAAATATATACTAAGGGATATAATGCGACAATTATTAGAAAACGGGTGCAGTGATAGCCCATTTTCATTTAATCGAGAGAAAAAAAAAACAGAAAAACAAGTATGTTTTTATGTATACATGTTATATTCATCAATGTTGATTTTCATTTAGTTAACAAACTAATTACAAATCCATTGTCAATAAATGAAGTAAATAATTACCATGTGGAAAATTAGGGCGATTTATATTATACTGCAACTTTGACCTTTTCAAGTGCATATCTCCTGATGGGGTCTACAGAAAATTAATAAATTGTAGGTATTTCATAATAATATGAATAGAAACATTGGCGTTTTAGCGGACAGACAGACGAACACAGTGAAAACAATTAGGCTTCCACGTCCTCGATGCAGGGTTCTTATTAACTTAGTGGTGTTGATTCCATTGATGTTACTATTCTGTTAAATGGCACACTTTTTGCCGATCACAACCTGCTGATGTTTTGATGCGTGAAAAATGAGTACAGCCAAAACTATTCATAAGTTTGATTTATAGTAATTGTTTTAGACTTGCTGCAAGTCTCTTCTTTTTAAACATATTATTTTTAATTATTTCTCAATTAAAGATAATTGTTCTAGCAGGTACTTTACTGATTGCTGCAGGAGTTAGAATGTGTTTCAGTCAGGTTGATTAAGAGAATGAATAATACAGAGGGACTTGTAACTTATAGTTAGTAACCAAGAAATTAAGGATTACATGCAATAAATTAATTTTCTTATTTTTATGACTCTCAATTTTCGTTGATCTCTTTCTTGTTTTGCATTTTTCCTGTACATGTACGGCAAATTATAATAGTAGTAAAAGTAGAGTTTTGGTTTAATCATGTAATAATAACATGTAAATATTATATAGTTAGTAGTTTTATGTTCCATCGTATTTTATCAATATTATCACAACATAAGTAATCTTCCCGTTTTCTTCTGAGCAGTATACGTATGGTATAGAAGCCACAAATTTTGTGGTATTGAATTGAAAATATATTCCGCTCCAATTTACCAATAAATTTTAATACTTTTTTTGTCGTTGAAATGTCCGATTGTAAAATTCAGATTTTTTTTTAATATTGACATTGTATTGCCATCGATGCTGGATTTGGCTTTTCTGTCCGATCATTTTGGGGGTTGTGTATTTTTCGTTCAATACTTTTTTGTTTTTGACCTTTCAATATTTTGATTCAAATGCCTCTGATGAGAGGTTATTCCTTGAAATATGTATATACATATATTACAGCCTAACCAAATTACCCGGTCTAAACCGAATTATGTATTATAATACAATACATATATTCATCATCCTTTTTCATGCATTGATGTTTTTCTGCACATGGTTTAATACAATTTATCTGTATTATTATTCCAAGATTTATTGTTTTGTTATTTAGTTATTGAGTGACATGGTTGACTTTTGAAGTCAAGCATGATAAATAGATCAACTTTTGAATGTGGGTACATATGATAAAGCCATTTCCCATTAGTCCGAGATTGCTCTGACGTCCTCGGCATTTTTTCCAGCAAGCTGGAAAAATGCCGAGGACGTCAGAGCAATCTCGGACTAGTTCCCATATGTACATTATGCATGTAATGATCGCGTGTCGACCGTCATTGATACTATTTTAAAAACAGTAATATAAATAATAAAAGTAGTAAAAAATTTTTAGCGGAAAATGTCTTAATTTTTTAACGTTTTCTTTGCAGAGAAATTATATTGAGAAAAAAAATCGAATCATTCAACTTATAACATAGGGGAGATAACCGATATTTATCATTCAAGACAACAATGTTTGTCTCCCCTAAATGGACACACCACTTAGTGTTTAAGTAATTTTCATGAAAACGTGGTGATATGTACAATGATATGTTATACTTTTTTAGAAAGATAAATGATTAATAGTTCGTCGAAGCTTAGCCAGAAGGGCCACAAACGATTTAAAAAGAAATAGTTTGAGGTTAAAGACGGAAATTGTGATATTTCACCATGTATTCGAAAAATTTTGTGTGTTCCTTTAAAATGAAAATTTTCTCTTACTGGTAGTATTGTTGAACACACTTAAGTCTTTAAAAAAATCTTAAAACATTCATTTAAAAAGAGGTCGAAGATTGTTTTTAGCAAAGATTTCCTTATATTATTGTATACTGTAATTTACCAACGCTATATTACAAAACACAATAATATAAAAAATTACAAAATATTGTAATTTAAGCCTTATATTATTCCCTGCAATAATATTATCATGTGTTGTAATATTACGTGCCGTAGTAATATTACAACAAATAGTAAGTGCCTGGACTGAATATGGGTGAAGGTAGACAGACCAAAAAATCCCTTTGTACCCACCAACTCCTTCCCAAAATTAGTTGTACTAAATTCCTTATTATTATCGTCTGAAAATTAATTATTGTCTTGGTTGTCTTTTGTTGCCGTTTTTTTCCCTAAATCGTTCACAAGCAAGCTCTGGTCTCGGGGGGATTTATGCAACCTGGAAAAAAAAATTAAAAATACAGCCAGTGTGATTTTTTCACCATTTTACTTCTAAACATGGAGGTGAACGAATCTGTTCCGAGACAAGATCAGACAAACAATTTAAGCGAAATTATTAATTTAACCGAAACAGTGATAAAAGATGTTCAACACATACCGACTAAAACGTACAAAGACGTTGTAAAAAGATTGCTATTCTCTTATTATTATTCGGTGGTATATGTTCAGCACTCATACTGGTGAACCTGTCAATGAGTACAACCAAGATTGAATGTTTCCAAAACTATGGAGGGAAAATGGAGATGAATTGTAGCAAAACATTTTCGTTGTCGGAGGGGATAAACATCGCCGTTTGTGAGGTGTCGGAATCTATAGCAGTAAACATAGGAAGATTCTTGGGAAATCAAAGAACTGAATACGGTGTGACTTTAAATATGAATCAATGGATGTATTTAAAACGGAATTTACAATTCGTTGATGTAGAATTACAGAAAATAATAAACAGATTGAAAGGTTACTAGTTACCGTTGCTTCTTCCTCTATGAAGGACTTTGCTCCTTTCCTCTTTTTTTTTTTTTTTTTGGATTTTCTCGGCTCTTCTTCTTCTTCTTCCTGTCCCGTGCGGGGCCCGGGAGGCGAATAGGCCCGCAGCAGCGCTAAGCTTGTCGGTAAAAGTCCACTAAAGAGCGCTCAGAAACCTGACATCGGGGTCAGGCCGCTTAGCCCATAAAGCGACTGGGATGTGTGCTCCAGTTGGTAGAATGGGGCAGCCCTGTCATAATGAATGCCGGGGTCGTCAGGCTATAATGCGGAAAACCTGACCGCAAACCATAGTGGGCCAACGTGTGTGGAGAAGGCCACGCTTCATGCACGTAAAAGATCCCTTTGTGGACCGCCAAGTAGTGCACCACATAGGCTAAATTTTCCGCCCCTACCCACCTCTCCCCTTTTCTGTGGTTCTTCAAAATTTACCGGCCCTTTGTTTCCCACACCATCCCAATATTTCATTTATCATCATCATTTCATGTTCATTTTATCATCCTTTTCATGTTCATCGCCTGTAAATAACCTACATAGCGTTGCACGGGCGTAAAACACCAACTCACTCACTCACTCACTCTTCTTCTTCCTTCTCTGTTGAACTTTCCGATGAGGATGATGTATTTATCTGTGAAAGTTATAATAATACTAGCAATTAAACTTTCGATTTAAAATTAAAACAATTAAAAAAAAACATATGGTTGCAATGTACTATATTATAAAAGACTTATTGGAAAGGCTTTAGTTAAAAAGATTATCTAGAAAATAGACAGTAAAATTCAGTTTTAATGGAGTGCTTATAATCGTAAAGTTAACGTACCTCTTCCTCCAATTGCGCTATTTGTCTTTTCTTGGATTTTTTTGTCTTCTTTTTTTTCTGTAAAGAAAGATAAAAGGATTATAACTCGTGGGAGATGTTGACCAAAATTGACGGGAATTATTACCAAAGATTGTTAACAATATTTAATCAAAATATTCTTTTTATTGTTTTAGTATACGCGTAAACAATTCCTAGACCTTTTACATATATATGAAAATTAAAGTTGAAAATCCATTGAGTTGACGATTTATTATTATATATATATACATTCTGGTGAAAAAATCACGATTAATCAAAACATATCTACATTTTTTTTTCTTGATGGAGACATCCTTAGACATTAAATAATAAATAAAACTTACCTCAAGGGAACGGAGCCTCTGTATCCCGTGTTGGATGGTTTGCTCTAAATTGCAAAACTCTTCCAACTCGTCCGTCCCTTAACCAAAGGACAGCTCATTATACTGGTTCTTCTTTTGCAGGTGAATGTAATAATAATCTAGGTACTTTTTTACTACCACTTGCTTCGATCTTCCAAACTCTACTTTGGCAGAAGCCTGTCCCTTCTTGTTGTAGGTTATTTCCATCTTTATAGCAGAAGATGATGTGGGGTAAAACCTGCTTTAACTCTTATATTGTATCCCAATTGTACATTAAAGTACTGATAATATCATTCTTTCCATCCTTTTAGTACCTTTAAATATCATCTTTCTTGTCGTTTTTGTTTTATTTCATACTTCTTATTGTGTTAAAACTAAACTAATAATTGTCATATTTCTTATTCTGATGAATTATTTTAGTTCTAAATATGTTCATTTATTTCACTCCCATATACCTACTACAAATAAAAATCCAAATGTACATTAGTGTCACTGCTAGTGTGTTCTTCCCAAAATTATGCATGGTTGAGCGACCATTCACTGAACATTGTTGTATACATGTGTTATATTTGCACTTTTTGTATAAGAATAGTGAAATTAAAAAAAAACTAGTTTAACCCCATCACACTTTTTAAATATGTCTGTCCTAAGCCAGTAGTCTTTGGCAAAGCCTTGGCATCTTGTGTTCATTGCTTTATGTTTTAGAATTAGGTCTTTCATTTTGATAATTCAGGGATTGATATTGAATCATGGGTATTGTGTGTTTAGTATTGAACCATTGTAAGACGTGACCATTGGTCATATTGAAGACTGCTGGCCGTTTTTCCATTGTGATTTCTAAAACTCCAATTTGTGCATACACTTATTCCACATCCTTTTATCTTCTATAAGGAGAGCGAATAACTTGGGTTTATTTTTTTCTAAAGAAGACATAAAAACAGAAATATTCCTTTATTTCCAAAAAAAAAAAAATTAAAAAAAAACAACAACAAAAACAAGTAACTTATTTACAAACAAGTCCAACATTTCCTTTTTTTCAAAAACCATGTGACTACTATAGGGGGTTCTTGGTCCCCCTTAAGATGGGTTATAACCCCCAAACATTTAGCCATCCATGATAAACACATTATGTAATATTTTAAAACTTACAATAAACCCTCTAAAAATAGGTTATAACCCCTAGTTGACCTCTCTATAACACAACTTTGAAGGTGACCTACATATAAATCCTAAGGATATAGATTGTAACCACGCAAAGTGTAGTCAAATAACACCCATAGACTTCAGTTAGATAACTCCTATGAAAGATGATAATCTAAAGATTTGACCAAAAAGGCTGACATAACCAGATGTTTGAGGATGGTCTTTATATAACACTCTTCATTGTTATTCAGATTATAACTTCCACATTGAAGGAAAATGTACAAGTTGACCTAATTTCAAACCATCTTTGATTTCTTAACATATATCCATTCATTCGGAAAGTGATTTAATTTTTTTTATGATCATTGTAATTACTCAAGGATTATTAAAAAAAAAAACAATCGCCAAATAAAAAGGTCTTTTTAAATAGTGTTGAAATCAAGGAACAAGTCCATATACCTTTTAGAATTGAAAGAGAGAAGTAATTCAGTAAGGTATATTTTGCCTCAATCATGTCTCATTCCCGAATCAATTCTGTTTCCTCTTTACCAGGAAAAAGCATTACATCTAGTTTGGCGGACATGTACTATCAATATGAAATTCATATAAACATACTGAAATGGACTGGAGTTATAGTGATCTTGATTTCTACTTTATGGATAACCACTACTTTATATATAACTTCCAAACAAAACGCAAACAAATCTGACTACGAAATGACTGAGCAAAATCTTAATTTTAACCAGTCTTTATGTTCTTATATTAAACATTTTCGTCTGCCTGGTGAATATATCTTAACTGTTTGTGAATATAACAGCAGAACAATTGTAGACATTCGCCAATTCCTGGACAACAAACCTTCCATTAAAGGAATATCATTATCATGGAACCAATGGAACTATCTAACAACTATTATACAACACATAACAAGGGCTATGTATCACAGAAGTTAAAAAGACTAAGTAATTTCCATTTTAACAAACTTTAAATGTATTTATTCAGGTAGGTATATTCCTCCATATTTTGTGAAATCAATGTATGTTTACTATTTTGGATTTGACACATGGAATTGACAATTGACAGCCCGACGGGTGTGTTGTAACAGGCAAGAACTGCTTACTCTTCCGGAGCACCTGAGTTCACTCTCGTATCGACTTGAGTTCGCGTTGTTGATCAATGTTCTGTTGTTTTGTGTGTTACATGTTTTCTATTTGTGCTTGTATCGTTTTTTGTTAACCAGTTTGGTCTTTGTTTTATCGGATTAATTGGCTTTTGAATGCCTCATAAGTACCTCTTGTTTCTTACAATGTGTTTAAATAAATTGTTTATATCATGTCAAAAATGTTGAATAAAACAAATAAAAACTATAAAACTTTTATCATGTTTAATTTAAAAAATGTTATTCACCACAAATATCCATACAACCAAATTGAATGTCCCTTCCTCTTCAGGTGAATTTATTCACTTGTAAACACTTAACATTCATTTGATCAATCCCTTGCCAGCAGATGACGCCTCTTTGCCTTAACATGCCTTTTAAAGCTCATCTCTTCTGCCAACCTTTTATTTTTCAATTCTATTAAATGGGTTTCATAGAGTATTTTGACGGCTAAATTCTCAATGTTTGTTGAGAGAATTGATTCCAAATTATTAAGCATGGTTATTTCTGATAATCTGAAAGAATGTATAAAAAACAATTAGCCTTAAATACAGAAAAAAAAAGAAATATATTGTACAAGTCCCTGTTTACAGATTAACACCAATAGGACTGATAAAGCCAGTTACAAATATAACATAACTCTGTATATGGACACAACTCACTTAAACTGAAAAGAGGGAATTTATTTTCATTTATTACAAAGCAGGATGCCTATTAGGAGCAATGAAAGTTATACAACAATGAAGAGAAAATAATA
Source organism: Arcuatula senhousia (assembly GCA_963971305.1). NCBI lineage: Eukaryota > Metazoa > Mollusca > Bivalvia > Mytilida > Mytilidae > Arcuatula > Arcuatula senhousia. Next base: position 58,030,964 of record OZ020310.1, read on the forward strand.
GATTGTATATAATAAAACAGTGATGACATCACATGATAGTTAACATATCTATCTAGACAATATCTGTGTTAATTATTTATTGACTTCAAATTTGAAACACCAATGTAATTGTTTTATTTGTCTCTGTCTAATATATCATACATATGTATGACAGAAATGATTAAAATTTGTCATTACTGTATGAGTCAGGGAAAAATCAATTTCAAAATATTGAACATAATTGAAAAAGTTAGATATTTTTTTCAGTTACAAATCAAATGTGGTATTTCTTTTCTATACAAACACAAAAAAGATGTATTTCATCTTCAACATCACCAGAAAAACAATTTAAACAAGTTCTTTTAATTATAGAGTTAGGTGCATGTATTAGAGAATGGCTTTGTCAATCAACTGTTGTAAATATTACCATTGTTATTAAATAAGAAATTTGTGATCTAATAATTCTTACCTTCTCTGGCCTTCATTGATTGTTTCTCTTTTTATGTCCATTCTTGAAGTTAAGTTTAGTTTTGGAGAATTCTGAAAATTAACAAAAATATTCATTGATACATGTATATAAAAATGACAGTAAACAAAAAGAAAACTTAAATGAAAAATAAACTATGAATGATAATTTTTTTTTTCAAATATAAGTAATTATTACTTCATTTTTAATTAAATGTGTTTCATAACTAAAAGTAAATACTTACAAAAAGTCATATTCTGTAATGACAGGGAATATGATAGGTATATATAAGCCCTTATTTATATGAAAAAAAAATTCAAATGTTTTGTATTAATAAAAATATTCATATAATATTAAATCATTTCACAGACATAGACATGTACAAATATTGGGAAAAATAGACAATAAGAAATTATTATGTAAAAATTCAATTTTCAATAACTGTAATCATTACAAGACATCTTGAACATCGTTCACAAATGGAATATGTTAACCGATAAAATAAAGTACCGGAACAGATATCAGATCTTCTCCCATCCATTTCAGTGATTTCTACTAAATGTAACTCGTAAGGATTTACGTAATCGATATTCCGTCATTGTATTGAAAATGTTATAGTTTCTCATTTTGTAAATAAAAACCAATAAAACAAAAAGATATATATTTGAAAAAAATTGAATGGTGTGATCAATTCACATAATTTTCCATATATAAAATTTTGTAACTGTGTTTTCCTATCCCCTACATGTTCTCCCTCAATCCACAACAAGAAATGGCGTTGTTATTCACGATATTGTGTTTGTTTGCTACTGCTTTAGCACAGTGCAAGTATGAAACAGTAACTGCAAATTGTTTCTGCAGTGATGAAGTGGACATTAGAGAAAATGTTGTATTTGTACAAATACAATCAGAGAGTTGTAGATGTGTGGTTAAGTTGGTAGACTTCCACGAACCGCCAAAAATAGACCAATCGCGAGTTCCATAAAATCGTTGATGTAAGCGGCCGGTGTCAGAGGTCAATCGAGGTAAGATTTGGCGGCCATTTGTTTACAATCTGTATCAGAGAAAGCCGAGTTGACGTTTTGATATCGATTTTCTACATCTTTACACATTTTTACGAATTTTATCTTTTATATCTTTTTACAACAATGGATCCCGGAGACCAATCCCTCTCTTTAAATGAATTTAAATCTTGGAAAGTGGAGATTTTGCGAGTGTTTTTAACCCAGCGGGGAATGTCGAAAGATGGCAACAAGGAAGATTTAGCAGCTCTTTGTTTTGCAGCTTCCAGGTTAGGTCTTCCTGTTATCCCCACCCAAGAGAAGGTATTGGATGATAATAAAACTTGTAACGATAATATATTAGAGCTTGCTTCCATACCTGACCCGCTGGAGCTGTACGATGGCTGGGTAGATGAAAAGAGTGGGATGTCTGCATGGCCCCCAACATTTCTTTCAGACATCACATCGTTTTTATTATCCAAGAAAGACTCTGCTCATGTCAAAGAAGTTATGAAAGACTACAAATTTGGGAAGGCCTATGAGTACTTCACCAGTGGTTGGCTGCAGGAAGTCTTCATGCATCATCTAGAGAAGACTTCCATATCTGCGGGCGAAGTGTACCCCTTCTCAGAGGCTCAGAGATGATAGCCATGATGTCTGGGTCTGTTTCAACAAACAGAGTGGTGCTATCAATGCAGCCTATTGCACTTGCACAGCAGGGTATGATTTACATGTAGATATTGCATTAGGTATACATAGTATACATTTGAACATTTTGTAGTTGCCCTTTCGTTTTGGACCTTTGACACTCGAATGCCCTCGAATGGTGCCTCTTTGCGTGCTTCATTTAGAATAGTTAATAATTGTGTATGGAATAAATTATAAAGGTACAAGTTGCAATGCTGGGTTTTCCAAGTAAGATTAAAAATAAAAAACACCCATATGAATTAAATTATGAACATGCTACCTGTTTGAATGAACTACAATGTTTACCATTATTGAATAAATCAAATTTCGACTACATACATTGACATCTGTGTACAACATTTCATATCATAACTAGCAACATGTGGGTTATGACGTGACATTAAATATTACTGAGATGTGTAAAAATTCTCACATGCCCAGGTATTTTTAAGTTTGTCATCGTTGACCTTTTTATTATTACAAGTAGAATTGGGAAAACCCTTATTGAAATTTTCTTTGACAGTATTTAGAAGTGTCAATTATAAAGCAGGGCATCTCACTCATCATATTTTTTGTTAAAACTAAGAACCATAAAAATAAACATGTAGCTTGTTCCAAGCAATTTTAAAATGTACAGTATATTTCAGTTAAGTCCAGACCACTTGTGGACAAGAGCAAAAGAGAATACCACCCAGTACCTGTCAACTATGAAGAGTTTTACAATACCAAAACTGTGGACAGCCTAGCAATAGCCCTGAGAGGGCTCCTTCAAAATGCTTGCTTATTTAAAGGTTTATATATTACACAAGTTTATTATACCCCCATTAAACCCTTGTAATTGGGTTTGCACTTCCCTAACACAATTTTTCGGTCACAGTTTTCTAGCAACTACATGCATGAGGTAGAGGTCTAATATGATACAGCTTTATCCTATAGTACAATATTGTGTATACCAAGGCAATGTTATGCTCCTAGGTCATCTTCTTCCTGATTACTGAATACTTACTAAATACTTAGATTTTTTACATAATGTACATGTGTATGCGTGGAAAATTTCTGTCAGAGTTTTTTTTATGATAGGCATTGCCTGGCAATCACATGACATAGCTGTCTGATATTTTGTGTACAGCTTTATCCTATAGTACTGTATTGTGTATACCCATTAGATAATCTCCTTCCTATTGTTTCTCTCTTTTTTTCACTTAACTTCAAGAATTCAAAAGCAAAATGTATTTTATTACTGTACATTGATAAAATCATAATATATAAATTTTTCACAGTAATCTAGTCATGATGTTAGGGGACCAAATTATACTGTAACCATCAAAATATGTTAACTTGACATTAAATTAAATCAATATAATATTTATAACTCAGTTTAATGCACAAAGAGGTTATGTTTACGGAAAGGTGATTACAGTTTACAAGTTATATTACATGGATTATTTCAATATTTTTAATATTATTCATCTCATTACATGTAGCATTACCTAAAGAAGAAAATAATGATGAACCATTTGGAACACACAAACCCCTGAAAACACAGACACAGAGACCACCTGCAACACAGACACAGAGTGAAACACAGACATAGAGACCACCTGAAACTTCTGTACCCTTAGATCATGTAGATAATTTTTCCATTCCATTCTTTGTAAATCTGTTTAAGTCTCAGACATCTAGTTATGATTTTTTAACTTTTCTTCCTTCTTTAAGTATTGAATCTATATCTGTTATTGAACAAGGGTGAGTGAGTGAGTGAGTTAGTGTTTTACGCCCGTGCAACGCTATATAGGTTATTTACAGGCGATGAACATGAAAAGGATGATAAAATGAACATGAAATGATGATGATAAATGAAATATGGGGATGGGGTGGGAAACAAAGGACCGGTAAATTTTGAAGAACCACAGGAAAAGGGGAGAGGTGGGTAGGGGCGGAAAATTTAGCCTATGTGGTGCACTACTTGGCGTTCCACAAAGGGGTCTTTTACGTGCATGAAGCGTGGCACTCTCCACACACGTTGGCCCACTATGGTCGGCGGTCAGGGTTTCCGCATTATAGACCTGACAACCCCCGCTGACGAGGGCTACCCTATTCAGCCACCTAGGGTACACACTTGGTCGCTCTGTGGGCTGAGCACTGACCCGACGTCAGAATCCCAAGACCCTTAGTCGCCTCTTACGACAAGCTAGGCTCTGCTGCGGGCCTATTCGCCACCCGGGCCCCGCACGGGATATTGAACAAGGAACTGTTGGGCAATGTGAAAATAGTCATTGGTTTTTATTGCGCAAAGCTAGGCTGACTGCTTCAAGATTTTATAATATCTACACAAAGGTTAATACTATTAAAAAAACAGCCACTACTGTGGATTGTACCTCTTTAATAAAACTTGTAATGGGCTACACAAAGGTGAATCCTTATATAAAATCTTTAAAATATGGCAGAGAAACAGAGCCAATAGCGATTGATGCTTATCTTAAATTATATAGAAAAAACATTCTGTAGTGACATCAAGAAAATGTGGCATGTTTGTTGATTGTACTAATATCTATTTAGCTGCCACCCCTGAATTATTGATAAATTGTGAATGTTGTGGTAATGGACTTTTAGAAGTTAAGTGTCCAATGGTTAAAGAATGTTTCTCTTGTTTAAATTTTTGTTGTTGTACAAATAATTTGCCTGAGTGTCTCATTAATCAAAATGGAAAATTGTATTTAAAAACAAATCATCCATATTATGTACAGATACAGGGGCAGTTGTTTATTACTAAAAGAAACTGGTGTGATTTATTTATTTATACTGTAAATGGTAACTTTGAATTAAGAATTGTATTAGAAAAAAAGTTTACTGAATGAAGTTATTCCAAATTTAAAGTATTTTTATGCTAACTATATTGTACCAGAATTGCTAACACCAACATTAGAATCAAATGTTGAAATGCCAGAACCAATGGAAATTGACAGTAATTTGTCTCATACTTTTTTTTGTCCTATATATAAAAATGTTATTAAGGAAACTGAAAATATAGGTTCTTATAATCAAAGAAGTGTTGAATGTGACATCTGTAATTTATGGTATCATTTTCCTTGTGTGAAATTTATACAGTCATTGGCTAAAAAGAGTTGGGTGTGTCCAAAGTGTTCTACAGTGGATTTCTCTTAAATCAAATTTTTTGCAAGAGACGGTTTAAAATGTCTTGGAAAAATATTCCAAAATCACAAGTGAAACCAATCTATAAAAGTTATTAAAAATTCTATTTCCATTCTAAGGGACCATGTTCTGGAATTTTGAAGATACTTTCATGACTTTATTGAGTTTTTTAAATTGTTGTTGATAAATTTTACATTTTAAGAATATTTTGAATTACTATAATTTAAGAAAGGATATGGAGTAAATGAACATGAGACTACAACACGTATGTAAGCTCCAACTGCAATTAATTTTTATGAGCTGTATGGCCATTTCGGAAAATTATTCCTCATCAGCAGCACTAGAACCCATACAAAGGAAATCCACAATTCAAAAGATGTCCAAAATGCATTAAGCCAAACGAAATCCAAATTAATAATGCTAAGGGCAAAACTACGATGGAGGGAGTTTAACCTTATGTTTTAGAATTTACATAAATTTATATAGTGGTTAAAAACAAAGTGTACACATGAGAAGTAATATCATGTCCAAGTACACCATATCTAAAAAATAAAGAGCATACATCTTAAACACGGGGAATTGTTCTACTAACTCCACACGGCATAAAAGACAAACTCTGGTTATAAATAATTTAAGAAAGGATATGGAGTAAATGAACATGAGACTACAACACGCATGTAAGCTCCAACTGCAATTAATTTTTATGAGCTGTATGGCCATTTCGGAAAATTATTCCTCATCAGCAGCACTAGAACCCATACAAAGGAAATCCACAATTCAAAAGATGTCCAAAATGCATTAAGCCAAACGAAATCCAAATTAATAATGCTAAGGGCAAAACTACGATGGAGGGAGTTTAACCTTATGTTTTAGAATTTACATAAATTTATATAGTGGTTAAAAACAAAGTGTACACATGAGAAGAAATAACATGTCCAAGTACACCATATCTAAAAAATAAAGAGCATACATCTTAAACACGGGGAATTGTTCTACTAACTCCACACGGCATAAAAGACAAACTCTAGTTATAAATAATTTAAGAAAGGATATGGAATAAATGAACATGAGACTACAACACGTATGTAAGCTCCAACTGCAATTAATTTTTTTGAGCTGTATGGCCATTTCGGAAAATTATTCCTCATCAGCAGCACTAGAACCCATACAAAAGAAATCCACAATTCAAAAGATGTCCAAAATGCATTAAGCCAAACGAAATCCAAATTAATAATGCTAAGGGCAAAACTACGATGGAGGGAGTTTAACCTTATGTTTTAGAATTTACATAAATTTATATAGTGGTTAAAAACAAAGTGTACACATGAGAAGTAATATCATGTCCAAGTACACCATATCTAAAAAATAAAGAGCATACATCTTAAACACGGGGAGTTGTTCTACTAACTCCACACGGCATCTTGCTTTTGCACTATTGATAGTATTTTGAATACAGGTTTTAAATATCATCAAGTAAACAATTTTTTTTGTCCATTATTATTTAGTTCTTGTGAACTTTGACGGCTCTCTTAACTTTAATGAGGAACCCACTGTACTGATAATGTAAGTCTTAAAGCAGTCAGCCCTAACAATAATCCTGAATAGAAGAATGTGTAAAACTATTGTTTAACACGAAAAATACACCCAACTAATAAACTGTTAACACAGAGACATGTCTCGCCTGTCGCAACTGGACACAGTATAAAATGAAGTAAAAATCCTCCTTAAACTGATCTTAACTATCGCTTAAGCAGCTGCATACCAAATATAAATGGTGAACCATAACTGCTTTATAAAAAACACTTGTGACATAAGTAAAAAGTTAAAAAGTGTAAAATCTAAAAGTCAGTAGACCGTGACTGCAGGATCATACAGATAAAATACTTTTGCAATAGATCTGTACTGATGCCAATGCAACTGCATACCAAATATCAATGATGTACCATAACTGCTTCATGTTAAACAGACTTAAGAAAAAATGTTAACCTCGGCCAAATCAGTGTAAAATTTCAAGGTCAGTAGACCGTGACTGCAGGAGCATACAGGTGAAATCCTTTTAAAACTGATCTGTACTGATGCTGATGCAACTGCATACCAAATATCAATGGTGTAACATAACTGCTTCATGTTAAACAGACTTAAGAAAAAAGGTTAACCTCGGCCAAATCAGTGTAAAATTTCAAAGTCAGTAGACCGTGACTGCAGGAGCATACAGGTGAAATCCTTTTAAAACTGATCTGTACTGATGCTGATGCAACTGCATACCAAATATCAATGGTGTAACATAACTAGTTCACACAAAACAGACTTAAGCAAAAACTTTAACCAATTGTGGACGCCGCCGTCGCCGGAATCACCATACCTAAGTCTCGCCTTTTGCGACATTCGTCGCAGGCGAGACAAAAATGGGTTCTTACTATACATGCGTTGCACATTAGATCCATTCTGGAAATTTTGGATATTTATCTTTTTCATTTATGTAAGGTTATATGGTCTTGAATTCTAACATCAAGGTACAAATTAATTACATTACAATTCATCACATGTTAGTGTCACACTGTTTATAGTTATACAGTTGACAATAGCTAAAAACAAAAACTTACTTTTTTTGTTTGAGGGGGGGGGAGTTAATATTTGGTTAAAATTCTTAACAGGTATAGCTGTTACAATCCTTAATAGATTTACAGACCAAAACATTTGAAGATCTTTATATCATGTTTTTTTAAATCACTAAAAGGTGGATACAAATTACACATGCCAGCTACAGTTTTCACGATGGAGTTGAGATGTTGACTTAATGTTACTGGCATTTCAAGTTTCAAAATTCTAAAACATTTCATTCGCCTTATTGCCTGTTCAACATAGATTCTCCTGTTGGCTATTTCTTTTGTCCTGTTGACTTCATCTGTAGACATTTGACACGCCCCACGTCTACAAGGGGGGACTAACAAGTAAGCTTGTCTCAAAGCCAATTCCTCTTTGATCTGAAATCCCCTATCAGCCATGACAGTGTCGTAGGGTTCTAAAATGTTTAGAAACTCTGAATTATTTGTGATATATTTGTCACTAGAACGACCTCCCAAGACATCTGAAACATAATTTATAAATCCAGATGGTGTTATGCTTATCAAAAATTTGCCTGTATGATGGTGTTTATAATCACTCCAAGTCTTACTCTGAACTTCTAAGATTTTAGGTTTCTCCATGAAAACTTCACTGCAATCAATGATATGACGGACCGAAGAGTAAGTAGGATTGTTAAAGCTTGGGGGCACATTTTCACGTACGACCTCTTATGCAGGATTGAAGACTAGGCTTCCAAAAAATCCCTCTAGGAGCTTAATCCAAGTTGTGAAGATTCTTGAAATCTGGGTAGGTGAAACATCAAACCTATCTGCTAAATCTTGATTAAGTAGTCCCAGACGGATTTTCATTAATGTAATGACCATTTCTTCTTTGGGAGTAAGACCTCTCTTTGGACCACTTTTGACAATTTTCTTGTACTTTAATATATGATTTGGACCATTCCAATGACGGATTTTATTCAGTTTAGGCTCAAGTACACGGTAGATGGCATTAAATGATGCGACTGTAGGTATTTCGGTATAAAACTTGCACGACTTGTCGGATTTTAAAACATCATATAATTTGGGTTTGGGTTTGGAAAGTACAATGTGGGCTTCAAGTTTCCTGATTTTTGTCTTTAAAAATGTATCTCCTTGGATTTTTCAGAGCAACTAGTGCAAGAAGAAAAGTATTCATGGTCGCATGAAATTGATGAAATATTTAATGGCATATCGGCTTCTGCGGGCAATTCTGATTCTGAAAATTTGACTAAACTTTGGTTTTCACTTTTAATTTTTTTAGAAGGTGTTGAAGTTATAAAGGACCTATCAAGTGGTGCTGGCCTACTTTTTTTTACGACCGTCGAAGATTCATAGCCCAGTTATAACGTTGGATATGGATTTTGATAAGTTGGCTCTCTGTCAATGAAATGCTCTGAGCATGCTCGAGAATTGTCTGTTGGTTCCCATCTAGATTTACCATCTTGAGCTGATCTATTAACATTTTTAGTCCATACTGTTCTTTCAAATGGATTCTTTATTTTTGATGGAAACGGAAATAAACTAAACGGTGGGTCACAAACACACCTGGAGGTTCCCAAATTACAATTGTGAATGTCACAAAACTGACTTCTCCATTTTTGAAGATTATAACCACTGTTTGCACAATCCTTAATACAACAGTTACGCTTAGTCATTTTTTAAATGAATATAGAAATCTGAACAGGAACACATTAAAACATAACTCTCAAGAAAAAGAACAAGGAAAACTCACCCATCACCAACAATGGCTAGAAAAGAAACTTTATCTGTGAGAAATGAAAAGCGGCAACAAAACTATAACACATTTTGATCAATAAAATGTTAAAGTAAAAGAATCCATAGGAATTTAGTCAATCTTTCAGAACATTGCCTGCAGAAGCTGTACCATTTTCTGATAAATTAACAGGGGGGGTGTGTTCGGAACCACAAAAATTTCTGTCACAGTTTTCCAGGCCTCTACATGTTACAGCCTTTTGATATTTGGTATGTAGCTTTCTTCTATAGTGCTATATGGTATTAATCATTTTATGCCTGTAACTCATCTATTTTCTGTTAACCGAATATTTTAAGATGCAGGTGACATATGTCTTCTCATTCTAGTTTAATTTACTTCCAAGGTTATTGTTTTTAGTTCTTAAGATTTTAGCTTTAATTTGCCTATTACGTAAAAGATATTAGTTGTTGTAGTTTAATGGAGTAGTAAGTAATGACTTCATAACTTCTTAAAACTTGTAAATGTAGTTTTTTTTTATTTTTAACTTATTGAATTAATACTGTGTTCTTGTGAATTATATTTCAGTGACCATGTTAAATTGTTATGATCAAAAGTTTTGGCTTAAAACTGTGTTTGTTTCATGTTAATAAATAAAAGATGTTTAACAGTTGTTTGTTTTCTATATCATTATCACTATTAATATATCAATAGTTTTCATATAATTATATTGCCCCGTTACATTGCTACAGGGGCGTCTTAATAAGACGTCTTAGAACAATTGCTATTGAAGTTTTCAAAATTCTACACAAACTCTCACCTGTTTACTTACATGATATTATAAAATTTAAACAATATAATTATTCCTTTAGAAAAGAAAATCTGGTTGAAGTTCCACAGGTAAGAACCACAGGATGTGGCCTCCACTCAATAAGATATGCTGGAGCCACTCTCTGGAATGAGCTGCCAAATGAAATTCGTGCCCAGACCAATTTGGACCAGTTTAAAAATATGATCAATAACTGGAATGGCAGCTCATGCAGATGTGGCTCCTGCAGATCTTAATCCTGTTGGTCTCTATAATTATATGCTTTATATTTATATGCTTTTGTAATTGTGCAATGTATGTAGTATTGTGCTTTACCTTAATATGTGCATGTTGTATTTGTGCTTTATGTTGCTTTATGTTACTATCTGCTTTTTGCATTAGTTTCTTTGTGTGCTTGACTGCATGTGCTTATTGTTTTACTTAATGTGCTACTGTACTTTTATGCTTATTTGTTTTAACCAAGTATGTGTATAGCTTAGTATACATATATCCCTGAAATATCGATGAAGACTCTTCTTGATTTAATGAATGATATATGGATAAACGGAAAATTGCCTGAAATATGGAAGCTTGCCACTGTTGTTCCTATCCCTAAGCCGGGGAAGGATCACACAGATGCTTCCAACTATCGTCCGATAGCCTTGACAAGCTGCGTCTGTAAGACTCTAGAACGCATGATCAACGATCGGCTTGTTTGGTTCCTCGAGTCCAATGGACTCATCTCGAATATCCAGTGTGGATTCCGCCAAGGCAGGAGCACGCTCGATCATTTGGTCCGTTTTGAGTCTTTTCTTCGAAACGCCTTCGCGAAGAACGAACATGTGGTGTCTATCTTTTTCGACCTCGAAAAAGCTTATGACACCACATGGAAGTATGGTATTTTAAAAGACATTTGTGATATGGGGTTGAAAGGCAGGTTACCAACATTCTTGGCCGACTTCCTTTCTGACAGACACTTCAATGTTAAAGTCAATAAAACCTTTTCTGAAGAGTATGACCAGGAAATGGGTGTTCCACAGGGTAGCATCCTTTCTGTCACTCTCTTTAGTATAAAAATAAATAGCATTGCCAAAGTCCTTCAAGACAATATTGAAGGTTCTTTATATGTTGATGACTTTTTAATATGCTACAGTGCAAAAAACATGAATACCATTGAAAGGCAGTTACAGCTGTGCCTCAAAAGGATCGAAAAATGGGCCTCTGAAAATGGTTTCAAATTTTCAGAGAGCAAAACTGTTGCTATGCATTTTTGTAAGAAACGAAAACTTCATCCCGATCCAGATCTCTTTTTATATGGCAAAAAAATTAAAATAGTTGAAGAATCAAAATTTCTTGGCGTTCTTTTTGATAGAAAGCTTACCTTTCTTCCCCATATCAAAATGTTGAAATCAAGATGCCTTAAGGCTCTTGACATTCTTAAAGTTGTCTCCAGTACCGACTGGGGAGCTGATAAATCAATTCTTTTAAATTTGTATAGATCTATTGTTAGATCAAAACTAGATTACGGTTCAATTATTTATGGGTCTGCGAAAAAGTCTTACTTGCAAATTTTAGACGCTGTCCATCATCAGGGATTGCGACTCTGCCTCGGTGCATACAGGACCTCTCCCATTGAGAGCCTTTATGCGGAGGCAAATGAGCCATCTCTGAAACACCGCAGAATTAAGCTTGGTCTACAATATTCTACCAAGCTTAAAGCTTTTCCTGACAACCCTGCCCACGATTGTATTTTTAAACCACCTCTCAAAAGTATTTATGAAAAACACGAAAACAAAACTCCTCCTTTTGGTATTCGTATTGCTTCACATCTGTCAAATCTGAAGATTGACTTAGAAACTATAAAACATGTGAAGCCTTTAAGAGTTCCACCCTGGGAACTCTCCAAACCTAAATTTATTTTTGATCTCCGCAAACATAAAAAGTCTGAAACAAATCATCTCCTTATACAACAAGATTATTGTGAAATTAAATCTAAATATCCGGGTTTCTTGACAGTTTATACAGATGGCTCTAAAGATGGCGATAGCGTTGCTGCTGCAGCTGTCTTGGGGGATAGCACTTCTACGCAACGTCTCCCATCTACTGCTTCCATTTTTACAGCTGAAGCGAGAGCCATTATTTTAGCGCTCAAATTGATTGATGCTTCTGAGCACGCTCAATTCTTTATCTGTTCCGATTCTCTTTCTTGTCTTTTGGCAATTCAGAACTGCAAATTAAAAAATCCATTAATTTCTAAAATTGTTTATATGGTTCATCAATTGATCAGAGGTGGTTTAGAATTGATTTTCCTATGGGTACCCAGTCACACTGGTATTCATGGAAATTCAGTTGTGGACAGTGTTGCGAAGGAAGCCCTTCGCAAACCAGTTTCCAAATGTTTTATTCCTTACTCGGATTGTAGAAATACAATCCGACTATATGTTCAGAACTTGTGGGATGAGGTTTGGGCTGCCGCTGAGCACAACAAACTTCATGAGCTTAAACCACAGCTTGGGGAAAGTCATGCTTCATTTCGATGCCGACGAGACCAGGTGGTCATCACTAGATGTCGTATAGGACATTCTAGAGTCACTCATGGCCACCTGATGACACAAGAGAAGGAGGCCCCAATGTGCATTCCTTGTGACTCGCGGTATTCTTTGAAGCATGTTTTCCTCGACTGTGTTGATGTTGCTCCAATAAGAATGAAGTATTTCACTTGTGCAACAATGCACGATTTGTTCAGCGGTATCCCAACCGATTCCATTTTGTCGTTTTTAAAGGAAACTGGTTTATATTCAAAATTGTAGTTCATTTAAGTAACCTTTTGTAAGTATTGTGTTGTTTTACGTTATTTATTTATCTATGTCATCATAATTTGTTTAAATATTGTAGTTTGTTCTTTATCACTAGTTTTATGTTTTAATGTAGCCTTTTTAGTTGGTGTTTTTTATCTAGTCATACCTTTTTGTTTTATCGACGGTCTTTTGACTTTGTTTTATACTGAATTTTTAGTTATATATCACAACCTGTTTATGTCCCGATAATGGCTGAAATATCGCCGACGGGACATTAAGCAAACAACAATCAATCAATCATAGTATACATATATGCATTTTGTGCTCACCTGCATGCTGCTTAATATTTTACTTTAATTTGCTTTGTGTTTTGTGTTGTATCCATTTATGTGTTGTTATTTGTTGGTCGGCAAAAAGCTCTACAGAGCTTACGTTTATTATGTTTGTTTAACCCGACTTCAAATAAAGTTTCTTAGTCTTAGTCTTAGGGGACCAAAGACAAGGCCACGCCTATAAAATCAACTTTTTAAAATTTTGTTTCGATTTTCAAAATCTTTTCTTTCATTGTGAAAATTCCTTTTACAAAAAAGTAGCTTTTTCTTTTTATTTTTTGCTACACATGAACAATTTAAATTATGTAGATTACCCCGGCTATCAGTACTTTCAGTACTTTGATTATATCTTCAGACGAGGAAGATACATGTCTGTTTATAATTCTTGTAAATGTGTTATGACATCTTACAATCCGACCATTAGATTATATATTCTGTTCATTATGAACCATTGTTAAACGTGTTGAATACTTATACAGTTTATAGTTATCAGTTTCATTAGCTCACCTGACCCGAAGGGTCAAGTGAGCTATTGTCATCGCCATGCGTCCGTCGTCTGTCCGTTACTTTTTCAAATATCTTCTCCTCTGAAACCACTGAATGGAATTTTTCAATACTTGGTCCAAGTATTAAACAGGGCATGATGTTTAAAAAGTGTGTTCGGCTTTATGATTTGTTAACAAACATAACCGCTCTTACTAAATATAGAACATAGGGTAAAATCATATTCAAAGACTTATAACTTGAAAACTAGAACAGATGGAAAAATTCTGAAGGATCGTAGGCTTTTCAGAATCAAAAGCTCTACAAAAGTCTCCATTGGGTCGAAGGTGTCAGATGACCCCTAATAGGGGTTATGGCCCTTTTAAGATAAAAAATTGTGCTTTTTTATGTTTTTGCCCTATAGAATGAAAACTATAGCATAAAGAGAAAGGCTGTTGCTTGCTAAAATGTTCAGCTCATTAAGCTCTACAAAAGTCTCCATAGGCCTGAAGTTGTCAGATGACCCTTGAGAGGGGTTATGGTCCTTTAAAGGTCAAAAATACCTCTTTCTTCATGTTTTTGCCCTGTAGAACCAAAACTATTGCAGATAGAGAAAAGCTGCTGCTTGCTTAAATGTTTAGCTCATTAAGCTCTACAAAAGTCGCCATAAGGTCGAAGTTGTCAGATGACCCCTTAAAGGGGTTATGGTTACTTCCCATAGATTCCAGAATGGATGCATCGTCAGATTGAACCTCCTCGTGATATTGATCATGTTCATCGAAATAATACGGATCGAAATCATTGAACGTGGTCTGAGTGGAGGTTTCTTTGGGCCAATCTGCGAGTTTACGTAAAAATTCTTGCCGAGGTCTTTTCTTTTCCTTCTTATCTTCGAAATATCGGTCGGCGCCGCTCAAAGAGTGTTTTACTGACCGGACGATCGCTACAAGTTCGTATAAAGGAGCCTGAACTCAGAAAAGTCCAGGCGTTCCTGACTCCTGGACCGTCCTACCTTGATTTCGTCCGTACCCACTCTTGAGGGCCTTGGTTCTGGTAAGAAGTTGCTCCGGACACGTCTGGGGCAAGGCTTCTTTAAAGTAAACAATAATAATATAAATTACATTATGTTATTGTTTTAAACATTCAATCTCGGCTTGATTTCCTTCGAATTAGGAAAAGTTCAGGATTTAGATAGTATGACGTACTTTAACATTTATTACATGCCTTTGACCTCAAGCAGAATGTTTGTGTTACAGAAAACATGATTAACTGAGCCCCAGGGTAAGATCTAAACACAGTTCGACTCATTTTTATATCTTCAGACGAGGAAGATACATGTCTGTTTATAATTCTTGTAAATGTGTTATGACATCTTACAATCCGACCATTAGATTATATATTCTGTTCATTATGAACCATTGTTAAACGTGTTGAATACTTATACAGTTTAGTCCCGTGCGGGGCCCGGGTGGCGAATAGGCCCGAAGCAGAGCCTAGCTTGTCGTAAGAGGCGACTAAGGGTCTTGGGATTCTGACGTCGGGTCAGTGCTCAGCCCACAGAGCGACCAAGTGTGTACCCTAGGTGGCTAAATAGGGTGGCCCTCGTCCGCGGGGGTTGTCAGGTCTATAATACGGAAACCCTGACCGCCGACCATTGTGGGCCAACGTGTGTGGAGAGTGCCACGCTTCATGCACGTAAAAGACCCCTTTGTGGACCGCCAAGTAGTGCACCACATAGGCTAAATTTTCTGCCCCTACCCACCTCTCCCGTTTTCCTGTGGTTCTTCAAAATTAACCGGTCCTTTGTGTCCCACCCCACCCCATATTTCATTAATCATCATCATTTCATGTTCATTTTATCACCAATTTCATGTTCATCGCCTGTAAATAACCTATATAGCGTTGCACGGGCGTAAAACACCAACTCACTCACTCACTTATACAGTTTATAGTTATCAGTTTCATTAGCTCACCTCACCGAAGGGTCAAGTGAGCTATTGTCATCGCCATGCGTCCGTCGTCTGTCCGTTACTTTTTCAAATATCTTCTCCTCTGAAACCACTGAATGGAATTTTTCAATACTTGGTCCAAGTATTAAACAGGGCATGATGTTTAAAAAGTGTGTTCGGCTTTATGATTTGTTAACAAACATAACCGCTCTTACTAAATATAGAACATAGGGTAAAATCATATTCAAAGACTTATAACTTGAAAACTAGAACAGATGGAAAAATTCTGAAGGATCGTAGGCTTTTCAGAATCAAAAGCTCTACAAAAGTCTCCATTGGGTCGAAGGTGTCAGATGACCCCTAATAGGGGTTATGGCCCTTTTAAGATAAAAAATTGTGCATTTTTATGTTTTTGCCCTATAGAATGAAAATTTTTCCATTAAGGGAAAAGCTGTTGCTTGCTAAAATATTCAGCTCATTAAGCTCTACAAAAGTCTCAATAGGCCTGAAGTTGTCAGATGACCCTTGAAAGGAGTTATGATCCTTTAAAGGTCAAAAATATCTCTTTTTTGCCCTATAGAATGAAAACGTTTGCAGATAGAGAAAAGCTGTTGCTTGCTTAAATGTTCAGCTCATTAAGCTCTACAAAAGTCTCCATTAGTTTGAAGTTGTCAGATGACCCCTTATAGGGGTTACAGCCCCTAAAAGCTACAAAAATAGTGTTTTTGGCCTATAGAATGAAAACTATTGCAGATAAAGAAAAGCTGTTGCTTGCTTAAATGTTCAACTCATTTAGCTCTACAAAAGTCTCCATAGGGTCGAAGTTGTCAGAAGACCCCTTAAAGGGGTTACAGCCGCTTAAATGTAAACAAATAGTGTTTTTGGCCTGTAGAATGAAAACTTTTGCAGATAGGGAAAAGCTGTTGCTTGCTTAAATGTTCAGCTAATTGAGCTCTACTAAAGTCTTCATAGGATTGAGTCCCGCGCGGGGCCTGGGTGGCAAATAGGCCCGCAGCAGAGCCTAGCTTGTCGTAAGAGGCGACTAAGGGTCTTGGGATTCTGATGTCGGGTCAGTGCTCAGCCCACAGAGCGACCAAGTGTGTACCCTAGGTGGCTGAATAGGGTAGCCCTCGTCCGCGGGGGTTGTGAGGTCTATAATTCGGAAACCCTGATCGCCGACCATAGTGGGCCAACGTGTGTGGAGAATGCCACGCTTCATGCACGTAAAAGACCACTCTGTTGATCGCCAAGTAGTGCACCACATAGGCTAAATATTCCGACCCTACCCATTTCTCCCCTTTTCCTGTGGTTCTACAAAATTTACCGTCCCTGTGTTTCCCACCCCATCTCATATTTCATATATCATCATCATTTCATGTTCATTGTATCATCCTTTTCATGTTCATCGCCTGTAAATAACCTATATAGCGTTGCACGGGCGTAAAACACCAACTCACTCACTCAAAATTTACCGTCCCTGTGTTTCCCACCCCATCCCATAATTCATATATCATCATCATTTCATGTTCATCGCATGTAAATAACCTATATAGCGTTGCACGGGCGTAAAACACCAACTCACTCACTCACTCACATTCATAGGATTGGCATCAAGACCAGGTGAGCGATTCAGGCCCCTGGGAGCCTCTTGTTTCCAACCTTGTTTATATGTTGTAATTTGTTTTTTGTCCTGATGATGGATACAAATAAAATTGTGTATAAAGAAAACAACTAGTAGTTATATATTTTAATAATATATCTACAATATTTACATTTACATAGACTCCGCTTTCATTCTCCTCAGTGCTTTCGATAGTGCTAGGTCGTCTTCCTCCGTCCACTTACTCTCGGGAGACTGCACGGGCGTTGGCGAAATCAATCTCATCACCCGTCTAGGCGGTGTTGGCAACTTTGTTTCTTCTACGTCGTCCTCCTCACTGAGTCGTTCAACGAATCTAGCCTTCTTCCTGCTAAAATTCGGGGCCCATGTCGGGTTGTCCCGTTTCATTGCCGGTCTTCTAGATGTTTCTAGATAGTTGGGAATCTAGACGAAAAGAGAAAAATAACATCTAGACAACAACAAATAGATTTAACAGAGATGGTTACATTGATCTACATGAAAATCTTATTAAATTATGAATCTTGAGCATATAATCAATCATGAGATGTGTTTTGTTTAGTTTTATGTTTGACCTCTAAAACTCATGTTTGTGAAATTTCCTGATACTTTCTTTAACACCGTATTGGTTGGCTTTGGTATAAAATACACTAATATTTTGCATATGTAGGTGGACTTTAATTTGTATCACATCTACTTACATTAAATGCTGACCTATAGGCCTCAAGCTCTTGGACCAAACTGGTCAGTATACTGAATTCGTCCATATTGAAACACGCCAACTTGGATTGCTCTGACAAGTTGTCGAAAATGGAAAGCCGAATCTTTCCATCGTCCATTTTGGAACACAACAAGTGCTTCCGAAATCCAAAGTTTCTTCTCATTGAAACCAGTGCGTTGTCAGATGAGAATTGAAAGTTGAAAGCCATCTGTAATGAAATGATTTGCATTCATATGATGTGTTATTTTGATGACCACCCTAACTGATATATGCTAAAGCTTATTAATGAAAAAATTAAAAATCATAAACTCGATACATACACATCAACAATAGAAAAACGATGTTTATCATCTTTTCAAGATGGAACAAAAGTGTGGAATTGTATCTTTAAATGTGTGAATTTTTTAAAAAATATCTGCTAAAAAGTTCTGAAATATACTTTTAAGAAATTAATTTTGATCTTATTTAACATTTGAACAATTGTTTTCGATGAATAAGGTTCAAGTTGTTATGAATGAGCGTTGTCTTTATTTTTACAAAGGGAGATAATTCACTTTTAACATTTTACAAATTTAAACCCACTTTCAAAGAGCAATCAAGAAACTTAAAAAAATAAAACCTACCTTGTCAGTTGAATAAGGATCATCTTGTCCTTTTTATACAATCTATTGGAGTGATAGCAATAGAGCAACACAAGACTGGATATGGTTAATCACAGTTTGATATCTAATTCTGATAAATATACCTGCAGAGCGAATAAATTACAAGTGGGCAGGTGTTGCTTTGCAATGACCACACTAATTTGATGGTTTTTGATTTTTCTATTAACACAATTTTTCAGTTCAATTGTGTCATTATTTTCAATGGAAACAAATTTCCAACAATGTTTTGAATTGCACCAACCTTGTAAGAGAACAGAACTTCAAAAACCCTAAAAAAACAAATCAGAAATAAAAGCTTGCAATGAAATACAATAAGCAATGGTTTGAACTTGAAACACAGACATGTTTTTAAAAGGTATATCATTTAACTTTGAAATATCTTTTATTTTTGATACTTATGTATTGTATTTTTAGTTTTGGTCCAATGTAAGACAGCGAGCTGCAACCTATGGCCATGTTGAAGACTGCTGAGTGTTTTCCATTGTGATTTTTTAAATTCCTATTCTTTATGTTAGTTGTTTCCACATCTCTTTATCGTTTATTTATGTACATTTACACACCCCGAGTCTTATTGGGTTTTGTATTGTATTAGTTACTTCATGTTCATCTTCAATTCAATGGCTTCCTTTTACAAGAATACTTAAATAAATAAACAACAATTGTTTTGGTCATCTTTTATTCAGATCATTATAGGGAGTAAATGGTTGTTTAATAACATATATTTCAAACTTTGTAAAACCAATAAACTTTTTAATTTTAAAATCATCAATGTTTAAATCAAATCATATATCATGGATCACATGTTTTAGCTAAGAGCTATAACATTGAATAAAATCTAATTAATACAAAACCATGTCATGTTATTAACCCCATTAAATAAAACAACTACATGTAAATTTCTAGCAGCTGGTGATCATGTAAACTGTATAGAAAAAAATGTTTCTCCCTGAACAAAATATAACAAGAACATTAATACAATCAAACAACAATAGCAAAATAACTTGTAAAAAAAGTACAACTAAATGTTATTAAACAGTCATAGCACCAACTAATAAAACTCTTCAATAAAATCCTGAGTATCAACTGGTAACTTACAGAAATACATGTAGCAAATATTAAAATTGAGGTAATATGGTAAATGAAGATGTCAAATTGAGAAAATACGCTTCCATTTCCCTAACTAACTGAATCAAAACAAAACTTTCTTTTCTATAAACATCACTACTTTTCATAAAACATCGGACGGTATTTTTAACAAGAGATATTTTTAACAAGTGTGTGGGGGACTAGTATGAACATTTTTTAAAACTAATACTAAAGTATATACATCAAAGTCAACAAGAAAAAATGTAACATTACAATATAACAAGGAAAATCCTCTAAAAGTTATTAAACAGTCATAGCACCAAATAATATATTTTTTAATTAATTCCCGAGTATCAACTGGTAACTTACAGAAATACATATAGCAAATATTAAATTTGAGGTAATATGGTAAATGAAGATATCAAATTGAAAAAATTATGCTTCCATTTCCCTAACTAACTGAATCAAAACAAAACTTTCCTTTCTATAAACATCACTACTTTTCATGTCACATGTGATTTTAAGGTTGAACTCACCCTCTGTAGTTTCAAACAAATGGAGATCAGACACTCATTACAAATTTTGGAGACTGGAATAAAAGTCGAAAACATTAGAACCACGGGTTCTCTGCCATTCTATGACCAGACTTCAGGCAACTAGTGTCAGTTTGTTATGTAAATAATGTTAATAGTATTGTTGAACGGGATCGGCTGGTCATAACTGCGGGGAAATGCTCCTTAAATGCCGTTGTAAATAAAACACCAAACAGTTGTAACTTGTATTAGAATAAAATAGTCAATACTGCATACATTGTTAAAGTACGATATAATGGACTCCAAACGATAATACTAGAAATTGTTGAAACCAATAATACCAGTAATTTCCCAGAGTTAAAGTTTCTAAATTCATATTGTCAGTTTATATTATAAGCTGAGCACAAACTTTTAGGTAACCATCTTGAGTTAGAATCAAAGACCAGTCAAGTCTCAAGACTCTCTAAAATTGTGTATTGCTTGGGTATATATACAAGGTTGTAAAGTTTAAAAGGTTAAGAGTTAAATTGCATAAGACAACTGACCCGTGCGGGTTCCGGGTGGCGAATAGGCCCACAGCAGCGCTAAGCGTGTCGGTAAGAGTCCACTAAAGAGCGCTCAGAGACCTGACATAGGGTCAGGCTGCTTTGCCCACAAAGCGACTGGGATGTGTGCCCCAGGTGGTTGAATGGGGTAGCCCTGACATCGAGAGATGCGGGGTCGTCAGGCGATAATGCGGAAAACCTGACCGTAACCATAGTGGTGCACCTTGTTGGGAAAATGTCACGTTCCTCGCACGTTAAAGAACCCTGCTGCAGGTTTCGGTAAGAGTAGGACCCGTCGGATCCCCATGCAGAGGCTAAATTTCCCGTCCCTACCCATCACTCCATTTTCCAGTGGCAGTCAAAACTCCCAAGACCCTTAGTCGCCTCTTACAAGCTAGGCTCTGCTGCGGGCCTATTCGCCACCGGGCCCCGCACGGTCCCAAATTGTAAATAGAAAATACAAGAAAAAAAAAGAATAAAAGAAAAATATATGTATATATAACTAAGTAACTATTTGTCATTGTGATTGCGAAATGTTAGTTAGTTAGTTAGTAATTGCTTTACTCCTAAGCAGCACGATTTCGGCTATATCCGGGAAATGAACATGAAATGATAATGAAGTGGAAGAAATGGGGATACAAGGCGAATCGGGTAGGATAGTTTTGACTGCCACTGGAAAAAGGAGTGATGGGTAGGGACGGGAAATTTTGCCTCCTGCATGGGGATCCTACGGGTCCTACTCTTACCGAGACCTGCAGCAGGGTTCTTTAACGTTCTTTAACAAGGTACATGTTTTTATCAATGAAAATCTGTTTACACGATCATTGGTAGCTTTTGTATTTGTCATAATCTAAAGGAAAAACATATATTTTTTCCAGTCTTTGTGATATTGCACCATACACCCTGATCGAGTGACGAAAATATAGGGTAGTATCGTAATATGGTACAGTAGTATGTTAAATTAAACTTACCACATGTGGTATTGGAGCATGTTTAGTTTAAACATATTTTATTGTCAAACATATACAAAAGGATTGGGCACAAGTTATTACAACTTACAAGGCCTTTTCCAAACAATAATAATATACACAATGATAATCAAGATGACAGCAATTACTATTAAGTACACACATAACTAAGTTTAAACAAATACTACAAAACGAAAAAATTGGAGCATGTCCAATTACACAGTCTGTTCAAGACATTGGTGATGGTGGGAGGTTCCTGGAAATCAATTAGTTGTATGGTGCACGTGCAGTCCTCTGACATAATCCGTATAAGTCCAACATCTCCTACACTCAATTCTTTTGAGCAATAGCATATAGCTGTGTTCGTGTCATAACGACACTGGCTTTCTACCGAAAAAAAAACAATACACAAAAAACTAACAAACATGCTTACAGTTACAAACGAAAAATCAATAAATGGTGAACCTGTAGGGATTGGGAAAACAATTATATTTTAGTTGCTTTAAATTACAAACATTTTTTTAAAATCATATTTATATTTATAGATAATAAAATCCTTTATATTAAATGATATACTATTTTAGACTATATTTACGAAAAAAACAAAAGGGATATTCAACTTTATGAGTATACACCGTTATCGAAAAGTCTTACGGTTCCCATAAAACTTATAACGGAAATAGTTAGGGAAAGGATAGGATTGTCTTTCGCACTAATAACAGTCAATAAATCATTCATCCACTTCTTCTTCATTTTCAGTCCCGTGCGGGGCCCGGGTGGCGAATAGGCCCGCAGCAGAGCCTAGCTTGTCGTAAGAGGCGACTAAGGGTCTTGGGATTCTGATGTCGGGTCAGTGCTCAGCCCACAGAGCGACCAAGTGTGTACCCTAGGTGGCTGAATAGGGTGGCCCTCGTCCGCGGGGGTTGTCAGGTCTATAATACGGAAACCCTGACCGCCGACCATAGTGGGCCAACGTGTGTGGAGAGTGCCACGCTTCATGCACGTTAAAGACCCCTTTGTGGACCGCCAAGTAGTGCACCACATAGGCTAAATTTTCCGCCCCTACCCACCTCTCCCCTTTTCCTGTGGTTCTTCAAAATTTACCGGTCCTTTGTGTCCCACCCCATTCCTATATTTCATTTATCATCATCATTTCATGTTCATTTTATCATCCCTTTCATGTTCATCGCCTGTAAATAACCTATATAGCGTTGCACGGGCGTAAAACACCAACTCACTCACTCACTCTTCATTTTCATGTATAACGTCGATTTCATAAAGTTCAAGATCACAAACATAACCATGATCTTCCTCTTCCTGATGATCAGGACAAGGACAATTATGTGGTTGTCCAATATAGGAGGTTAGCGCAAAACATGCTGGACATTCAAATCTCAAATTCTCAGCGCTGTGATTATCGTCTTCAATAGGAACAATAACTTTACTACAACTTCAACCTCTTCAACTACAACAAGTTATGCCCTATTCATTTTTGAAAATGCTAATATTGAATACGGCCAACTGACTCAGATAAACCTGAAGAGTGAGTGAGTGAGTTGGTGTTTTACGCCCGTGCAACGCTATATAGGTTATTTACAGGCGATGAACATGAAAAGGATGATACAATGAACATGATATGATGATGATATATGAAATATGGGATGGGGTGGGAAACACAGGGACGGTAAATTTTGAAGAACCACAGAAAAAGGGGAGAAGTTGGTAGGGGCGGAAAATTTAGGCTATGAGGTGCGCTACTTGTCGGTCCACAAAGGGGTCTTTTACGTGCATCTTCACACACGTTGGCCCACTATGGTCGGCGGTCAGGGTTTCCGTATTATAGACCTGACAACCCCCGCGGACGAGTGCTACCCTATTCAGCCACTTAGGGTACACACTTTGTCGCTCTGTGGGCTGAGCACTGACCCGACGTCAGAATCCCAAGACCCTTAGTCGCCTCTTACGACAAGCTAGGCTCTACTGCGGGCCTATTCGCCACCCGGGCCCCGCACGGGACTATTTTGCAAACAAAGTACATGTTTTTATCAATGCAAGTCTGTGTTTACACGATCATTAGTAGCTTTTGTATTTGTCATAATCTAAAGGAAAAACATATATTTTTTCAATCTTTGTGATATGGCACCATACACTCTGATCGAGTGACAAAAAATGTAGGGTAGTATCGGAATATGGTACAGTAGTATGTTAAATTAACTTTACCACATGTGGTATTGGAATATGTCCATTTACACAGTCTGTTCAAGACATTGGTGATGGTGGGGGGTTCCTGGAAATCAATTAGTTGTATGGTGCACGTGCAGTGACATAATCCGTATAAGTCCAACATCTCTTACACTCAATTCCTTTGAGCAATAGCATATAGCTGTGTTCGTGTCATAACGACACTGGCTTTCTACCGAAACAAACAATACACTAAAAACTAAAAACCACGCCATGCTTTCAAACGAAAAATCAATAAATCTTACGGTTCTCTAAAAACTTATAACGGAAACAGGGAAAGGATAGGATTGTCTTTCGCACTTAAAACAGCCAATAAATCCTTTATTCACTTCCACTTCGTTTTCATATATAACGTCTATTTTATAATGTTCAAGATCACAAACAAAACCTTGATCTTCCTATTCCATGTATTCCTGATAATCAGGACAAGGACAATTATGTGGTTGTCCTATCTAGGAAGTATTCGCAAAACATACTGGACATTCAAATCTCAGATTCTCAGAGCTCAGATTATCGTCTTCAATATGAACAATAACTTCAACTTCAACTTCTTCAACTAGCCCATTATACAAAATATATGTTTGGTTTGATGTTTCACAACATAAGTTAATTAATATGACACTATTAATATTTTTAAACACATGTAAAGGTGTTAAATGATACCCTAAGGTATAAAGTTATATTAAATGATTTTTGTCATAAATAATATAAAAAAATGTGTGATGATGAGAATGTTTCTCACACTTATAAAATCCACACCTTTTGTTTGATGTTCTAAAAGTTTCTATCTTTACATACTTTGTTGTATAAAAATTCATAATATTTCTTTAATGTTGAAAATATTAATAAAAGGGTTTATTATAGATGTCTTTGACCATGTCAAATAGTTATACAACACTATCCTATAAATATACATTAATCTCTTCTTTAATAACAATTTTATTTGCAAGCTTCAGGTGGGGGGTCTCATATGGTGGGATGCGTTTCTAGATCTGTCACTTACTTCCTGTTTATTTTCGCTTTGCAGGGGTCCAAGGAATTATGTACTTGTTATGTCCCCGAACACGAAGTGTCGGGGACATATTGTTTTTGCTCGGTTTCTTATTATTAAGTCGCCCAAAACAAAGTTTGTAAATGAAAATTTGTATTTAAGGTAATTAGGGTATGCCGAGTTTATTTTTGGTAATATAAAACCTTAAAAATATAAAACCTACCTTGTCAGTTGAATAAGGATCAACTTGTTCTTTTTATACAATCTATTGGAGTGTTGGCAATAGAGCAACACCAGACTGGATATGGGTAATCACAGTTTGATATCTAATTCTGATAAATATACCTGCAGAGCGAATAAATTACAAGTGGGCAGGTGTTGCTATGCAATGACCACACTAATTTGATGGTTTTTGATTTTTCTATTAACAAAAATTTTCAGTTCAATTGTGTCATTATTTTCAATGGAAACAAAATTCCAACAATGTTTTGAATTCCACCAGCCTTGTTAGAGAACATAACTACAAAAACTCTAAAAATACAAATCAGAAATAAAAGCTTGCAATCAAATACAATAAGCAATGGTTTGAACTTGAAACACAGACATGTTTTTAAAAGGTATATCATTTAACTTTGAAATATATTTTATTTTTGATACTTATGTATTGTATTTTTTGTTTGGGTCAAATGTAAGACTGCGAGCTGCAACCTATGGCCATGTTGAAGACTGCTGAGTGTTTTCCATTGTGATTTTTTAAATTCCTATTTCTCTATGTTAGTATTCTTATTATTGCACATCTCTTTATCGTTTATTTATGTACATTTACACACCCCGAGTCTTATTGTGTTTTATATTGTATTAGTTACTTCATGTTCATCTTCAATTCAATGGCTTCCTTTTTACAAGAAATTTTTAAATAAATAAACAACAATTATTTTGGTCATCTTTAATTCAGATCATTATAGGGAGTAAATGTTTGTTTAATAACATATAATTATGTCTCCCAAACGAAGTTTGGAGACATGTTGTTTTTGCTCAGTTCTTATTATTCTTATTATTATTATTATTAAGGTCTTTCCCACTACAGTGGAAAGACCTTATTGTATTTCTTCTGATTATTATTATTATTATTATTATTATTATTCTTCTTCTTTTCCGCGGTCACTATAACAAAAGTGTCGCGACATAACTTTACGACACTTGGTACCATTATTCGGTCATACCCTGACTCGCCTTGACTGACCCTGCGAAACCGATCTATTTTTAGTAACGGAGTTATCTGCCCCAGACCGGAAAACCTTGTTAGCAGATCTCCTCCTAAACCATAACCGATATAAAAAATCTGAAGTGTGGATATGGCTACCTGACTCTTGGCAATGATTTGTCATGCAAAAAATTTTTTTTCGATCAACTTCCTGGTTACGCGTTTTTGAGTCGAAACCTGTCGCGATGCGTCAAATTTTTTTTCTTCAAAACGGTTAGTCGTAGAGACTTGGGACCTTCACCAATCATCCTAGGTGACCTATGTTACATCTAAAAATGTCAAGGTCAAAGGTCAAATCTCAAGGTCAGAGGTCATGGCACACCTTGTTTGCAGAATAGCTCATAAACCATACAAAATTGAAGCAGACATGTAATGTGAAAAATACTCATCTCATTTACACCTTTATTTGATGTAAAGGGTCGAACACTGTACGACAAACCGTTTTCGAGTTATGGCCCTTAACGCGTTTCGGCTTATCCGTTTTTGGCTTATAACTTTTAAACCGTCAGAGATAATATAGTAAACATATGGGTTTTTTGTGACCGTTATCATATGTCCTTCAATTTAAGACCAAAATCGAATGGTTACAGGCAGCCATTTTCAAAATGGCCGACACCGTAAACAGTTTTTATGAAATAACACTTGAACCGTACAAAATTGAAGCGGACAATACATGGAAAAAATGTTCGCCATGTCCAAATCTACAAAAAGTGTTTCAGAGGCGAAAGCGTAAAACTTGTCGTTTTTGAGTTATTGCCCTTGATTCTTATTTTTAAAATGATTTTTTGTTAATAACTTTTAAACCATAAAAGATGATGAATGAAACATACGGTTCATTTGAAAGAAGATTAAATTACCTACAATTTGAACCCAAACAGTACATGATTTGGTTGAACGGTTCCAAAATGGCGGCCAAAACAAGTTTCGCGAAACGCTTTTTTTGCCAATAACTTGAAAACCATAACAGATAGTATAGTAAACATGTATACTTAAATGAATCAGTATATAAAGAGCTACAATTTGAGTCAAAGGTCAAAGGTCATCGGACAAGGTCATTCCATAGCAACAAGGTAACATTAATGAAAAGTCCATAGCAACCATATATATTCTGAACCAAGACTACTTTCTGAGTTTAGATGTAAGTTTTTGCAACCGGAAGTGACATTTAGTCCATAGCAACCGACATTAAAGTCCTTAGCAACCATACTTTTTCTGACTCTAGGACCCATTATCTTCATTCTGGAGCCTATATCACAATAATTGGCAACATCATGTCATAAACTAAGTGACTCAAATGTCTTTAGTACTTAACAAAAACATAAGACAGGGAAAGACCTCACATTTGTTCTCTGAACAAATGACTTTTTAATTATTATTATTTTTCTTCTTTCCGGGCGCGTTTTTTCGAACACTTGTCTGCGGCGTTTCTCAGAAACCGATAGACGGAATCGCTTGATATCATATGACTTGATAGGCCCATACTCCTAGATGATCCTCCCGAAAAAAAAATTTCAATATGTTGGAGGGAACATATATTTTTGGGGTCTCAAAAGGGGGTGGGGTTTTGCAAAATTTTACTATAGAAGTCTATGGGAAAAGTGATATAACTTGATAATGTGTGATCTTAAACTTGGAAATACTGTGTTACCTCATATATTTTAATTTTTATACCTGGCCACATTTAGTGGTGAGGTATTATGTAATACCCACCGCTTCATGGTCTTAAGGGGGGGGGGTCATGCTCCACCCCCTCAAACGACAAAATACTAAATATTCTGAAAACCATTGAGATCCCCACCCTATAACCACACATATTATTACTCCTTATGATAAGACAAATCATTTGGTACCATAGAGGGTCTGAGGGGGGGTCATGCCCCACCCCCCTCAAATGATAAAATACTAAATATTCTGAAAACCATTGAGATCCCCACCCTATAACCATATATATTATTACTCCTTATGATAAGACAAATCATTTGGTACCATAGGGGGTCTGAGGGGGGTCATGCCCCAACCCCCTCAAATGAAAAAAATGCTAAATATTCTGAAATTAATTTAGATCCCCACCCTTTAACCACATATATTATTACACTTAATGATTAGATGAATTATTTGGTACCATAGGGGCGTCTGAGGGGGGGGGGTCATGCCCCACCCCTCAAATGATAGAATACTAAATAACTTGAGTTATTAGGGGAACCCCTGCCCAAATTTTTTCCATGAGGTTCTAAAAATGCATTTAAAGGCATTTCCAGGATTTTGCTTACTCGTGGGACTTCTGTAAAACTTGGATTTACAGGGGAACCCCTGCCCAAATTTTTCCCATGAGGTTCTAAAAATGCATTTAAAGGCATTTTCAGGATTTTGCTTACCCTTTGGGCTTCTGTAACACTTGTATTTATAGGTACATGTAAGCACCCTCACAAATTTTTCCCATGTGATTAATGGGACTTCGTTTGGGAGACATTCGAAACTGCATCCAGTTTCAATTATACCTTGTTCAAACTTACAACTTTCTAATTTTAAAATTATCAATGTTTAGATCAAATCATATATCATGGATCACATATTTTAGCTAAGAGCTATAACATTGAATAAAATCTAATTAATACAAAACCATGTCATGTAATTAACCCCATTAATTAAAACAACTACATGTAAATTTCTAGCAGCTGGTGATCATGTAAACTGTATAGAAAAAAATGTTTCTCCCTGAACAAAATATAACAAGAACATATATACAATCAACAACAATAGCAAAATAACTTGTAAAAAAATACAACTAAATGTTATTAAACAGTCATAGCACCAAATAATAAAATTTTCAATAAAATCCTGAGTATCAACTGGTAACTTACAGAAAAACATGTAGCAAATATTTAAATTTGAGGTAATATGGTAAATGAAGATATCAAATTGAGAAAATTATGCTTCCATTTCCCTAACTAACTGAATCAAAACAAAACTTTCCTTTCTATAAACATCACTACTTTTCATGTCACATGTGATTTTAAGGTTGAACTCACACTCTGTAGTTTCAAACAAATGTAGATCAGTAACTCATTACAAATTTGAAGACTGGAAAAGAAGTCGAAAACATTAGAACCACGGGTTCTCTGCCACTTTATGACCAGATTTCAGGCAACTAGTGTCAGTTTGCTATGTAAATAATGTTAATTGTATTGTTGAACGGGATCGGCTGGACATGCTCCTTAAATGCCGTTGTAAATAAAACACCAAACAGTTGTAACTTGTATTAGAATAATATCAATACTGCATACATTGTTAAAGTACGATATAATTGACTCCTAACGATAATACTAGAAATTGTTGAAACCAATAATACCAGTAATTTCCCAGAGTTAAAGTTTCTAAATTCATATTGCCAGTTAATCTTATAAGCTGAGCACAAACTTCTAGGTAACCATCTTGAGTTAGAATCAATGACCAGTCAAGTCTCAAGACTCTCTAAATTGTGTATTGCCCGGGTATATAAACAAGGTTTAAAAGGTTAAACGTTAAATTGCATAAGACAACTTACCCGTGCGGGTTCCGGGTAGCGAATAGGCCGACAGCATCGCTAAGCTTGTCGGTAAGAGTCCACTAAAGAGCGCTCAGAAACCTGACATCGGGTCAGGCCGCTTTGCCCACAAAGTGACTGGGATGTGTGCCCCAGGTGGTTGATTTGGGAAGCCCTGACATCGAGAGATGCGGGGTCGTCAGGCGATAATGCGGAAAACCTGACCGCTAACCATAGTGGTGCACCTTGTTGGGAAAAATGTCACGTTCCTCGCACGTTAAAGAACCCTTCTGCAGGTTTCGGTAAGAATAGGACCCGTAGGATCCCCATGCAGGAGGCTAAATTTCCCGTCCCTATCCATCACTCCATTTTTCAGTGGCAGTCAAAACTCACCTACCCGATTGGCCTTGTGTCCCCATTTCCTCCACTTCATTATCATTTCATGTTTATTGTGTCACCATTTTCATGTCCATCTCCCGGATATAGCCGAACTCGTTCTGCTTGAGAGTAAAGCAATAACTAACTAAGCATAAGACACCTTATGACCATTTGACCAGGACATAAGGGGACGTATATAAATTCTCTGCAGGATCCTCCCAGCATACTGGCATTATACTGCAAGCATCCTGGTAATATAATGGCCATAAAATCACCACAGGATAAACATTTTTCAATCACAATTGTCTTTGTCATTACGGTTTTATGATACTGATTACCCCATTGGTACACCTTTGCCTCTTCCACATATTATAATTACATGATATCTTAAACAAAAATTTGGGTGTATGTGTAAGTCAATGGTTATATACTTGATGTTGTAGCATTAAATGTCTTTTGGGAATTTTTAATTGTTTTTTGAATTGCACATCTTCAATATTTTTTTTTTTTGAATTTCCTGTGCAATATGCACTTGATAAAGAATCTTTACTGCTTGGTCCTCTATCTTCTTGGACAATAGTTGTTCTAAGTAAGTGATATGAGCCAGTTTCCGACTACAATAAAAAAATAAAAAAGTGTTATGTTATTTCAACGACAATGTACAGATTAATTTAGACACAAAATATACAGAGGAAAAAACACACAGTACATTATTTGAATAAAAACAAAAGTTCATGCCATTTTTACCTACTTAATGTGGTTATTATACTTAGATCCTGTATATAACTTAGTACCAAAATAACGAAATTATAAAATAAAAACGATAATATTTTGCAACAAATCACACAATATTTGTAACATACAAACATTGTTAGAACATTCATTGCAGGTCTAGATTCCTTTCAGCATTTACTGCTATATAATTAGACTATTTGATTTATAGCTACCAAGTCATTTTTACCATCATCAATAGTTTGCATAGGCAATGGCAGGTTATACACCTTGTATACTCAAAATTTTCTTGTCCCGTACAGGGCCCAGGTGGTAAATAGGCCCGCACCAAAGCCTAGCTTGTCATAAGAGGCGACTAAGGGTCTTGGGATCCTGACGTTGGGTCAGTGTTCAACCCACAGAGCGACCACGAAAAAGGGGAGAGGTGGGTAGGGGCGGATAATTTAGCCTATGTGGTGCACTACTGGGCGGTCCACGTAGAGGTCTTTAACGTGGATGAAGCGTGGTACTCTCCACACACGTTGGCCCACTATGGTCGGCGGTCAGGGTTTCCGTATTATAGACCCGACAACCCCCGCGGACTTGGGCCACCATATTCAGCCACCTAAGGTACACACTTGGTCGCTCTGTGGGCTGAGCACTAACCCGACGTCAGAATCCCAAGACCCTTAGTCGCATCTTACGACAAGCTAGGCTCTGCTGCGGGCCTATTCGCCACCCGGACCCCGCACGGGACAACTCGTGTTTGTGACACCACATGGAAGTATGGTATTTTAAAAGACATTTGTGATATGGGGTTGAAAGGCATGTTGCCAACATTCTTTGCCGACTTCTTTTCTGAAAGACACTTCAGTGTTAAAGTCAATAAAACCTTTTCTGAAGAGTATGACCAGGAAATGGGTGTTTCGCAGGGTAGCATCCTTTCTGTCACTCTCTTTAGTATAAAAAATAAATAGCATTGCCAAAGTCCTTCAAGCAATATTGAAGGTTCTTTATATGTTGATGACTTTTAATATGCTACAGTGCAAACACATGAATATAGAAAGGCAATTACAGCTGTGCATTAAAAGCATCGAAAAATGGGCCTCTGAAAATGGTTTCAAATTTTCAGAGAGCAAAACTGTTGCTATGCATTTTTATAAGAAACGAAAACTTCATCCCGATCCAGATCTCTTTTTATATGTTAAAAAAAACAATGTTGAAGAATCAAAATTTCTTGGTGTACTTTTTGATAGAAAGCCTACCTTTCTTCTCCATATGAAAATGTTGAAATCAAGATGCCTTAAGGCTCTTGATATTCTTAAAGTTGTCTCCAGTACCGACTGGGGAGCTGATAAATCAATTCTTTTAAATTTGTATAGATCTATTGTTAGATCAAAACTAGATTACGGTTCAATTATTTATGGGTATGCGTAAAAGTCTTACTTTCAAATCTCAGACGCTGTCCATCACCAGGTATTGCGACTCTGCCTCGGTGCATACAGAACCTCTCCCATTGAGAGCCTTTATGCGGAGGCAAATGAGCCATCTATGCAACACCGCAGAATTAAGCTTGGTCTACAATATTCTACCAAGCTTAAAGCTTTTCCTGACAACCCTGTCCACGATTGTATTTTTAAACCACCTCTCAAAAGTATTTATGAAAAACATGAAAACAAAACTCCTCCTTTTGGTATTCGTATTGATTCTCATCTGTCAAATCTGAAGATTGATTGAGAAACTACAAAAACTTGTGAAGCCTTTAGGAGTTCCACCCTGGGAACTCTCCAAACCTAAATTTATTTTTGATCTCCGCAAACATAAAAAGTCTGAAACAAATCATCTCCTTATACAACAAGATTATTATGAAATTAAATATCCGGGTTTCTTGACAGTTTATACAGATGGCTCTAAAGATGGCGATAGCGTTGCTGCTGCAGCTGTCTCGGGGGATAGCACTTCTACTCATCGTCTTCCATCTACTGCTTCCATTTTTTCAGCTGAAGCGAGAGCCATTATTTTAGCGCTCAGATTGATTGATGCTTCTGAGCACGCTCAATTCTTTATCTGTTCCGATTATCTTTCTTGTCTTTTGGCAATTCAGAACTGCAAATTTAAAAAATCCATTAATCTCTAAAATTATATATATGGTTCATCAATTGATCAGAGGTGGCTTAGAATTGATTTTCCTATGGGTACCCAGTCACACTGGTATTCATGGAAATTCAGTTGTGGACAGTGTTGCGAAGGGCTTTTGCGAAGGAAGCCCTTCGCAAACCAGTTTCCAGATGTTTTATTCCTCACTCGGATTGTAGAAATACTATCCGACTATATGTTCAGAGCTTATGGGATGAGGTTTGGGCTGCCGCACAACAACAAACTTCACGAGCTTAAACACAGCTTGGGGAGAGTCATGCTTCATTTCGATGCCGTCGAGACTAGGTGGTCATCACTAGATGTCGTATATGACATTCCAGAGTCACTCATGACCACCTGATGACACAGAAGGAAGCCCCAATGTGCGTTCCTTGTGACTCGCATTATTCTTTGAAGAATGTTTTTCTCGACTGTGTTGATGTTGCTCCAATAAGAATGAAGTATTTCACTTGTGCAACAATGCACGATTTGTTCAGCGGTATCCCAGACGATGCCATTTTATCGTTTTAAAGGAAACTGGTTTACATGCACAATTGTAGTTTATTCAAGTAACCTTTTGTTAGTATATTGTTGTTTTACGTAATTTATTTATCTATGTCATCATAATAATTTGTTTTAATATTGTAGTCTGTTCTTTATCACTAGTTTTATGTTTTTTATGTGCTCTTTTTAGTTGGTGCTTTTATCCAGTCATACTTTTTGTTTTATCGACGGTCTTTTGACTTTGTTTTATACTGAATTTTTAGTTATATATCACAACTTGTTGATGTCCCGATTTTTGCTGAAATATCGCCGACGGGACATTAAGCAAACAACAATCATCAATCTTGTTTATAACCACATTTCTTTTGTCTCCTTCAATACAAATAAATTTTTGTATAAATACAAGAATGGAATTCCAGGGTCCCCCGCCAGTGAAGCAAAAATTATCGATCACGGCTGATTTTTTAAATTGACCAAGGTATTGGTGATATAAACATTTGGTATAAATTTCATGAAAATCTGTCAACATCTGTAGGGATGAGAGCGCTTACAAGGTCTGTTTTACAAAAAAACAAAGTCATTTTTTGGTCAAAGTCCCCTAACTCCTACAAAAATTATCGAATAATGCTGATTTTCGAACTTGACCAAGGAACTAGTGATATAAACATTTTTTATCGCCAATACAGACGCTATTTTCGTGTACTGCAAAACCTCCCTCCAATCCAGAATTTACTTAATCCACAACAGCACAACCCAACCCACCACAGCTTGAACAACATACTCTGAGAAGAAGTCGTCGTCACCGTCAGCCCCCAAATAGACTTAATTTATAAATTATATGTACAATGTATTTACCTATCTGTTATTACTTTATCTATGATCGCTTCAATGTTAAATGTATGATCCGTATTCACTCTTTTGCACTGTCTTTTCATCTCCATCAATGTTCCTACACTTAATTTTTTTTAAAGAATTTGTTTCGATTTCCTATCCATATGTAAAAATGTCCATGATTAATATTTGTCACCTCTTCTTGTGCTTCTGAAAAAAGGTGTACAGGTTGATGTTGTACCCACATAAACATTTCTTGCCTTATTATGTCTTCAAATTCACACATATAACATGGTAAATTGTTTACATTTACAGTGCTTTCCTCCATGATGGTAGTCATTGCTTCATAATACTGCTCTTCTTCTTCCCTTGTATTAATTCCCACTTCTTCATTTGTATACATTTCCATTATAATACTACAAACATATAATTTTGCTTAAATAACCTTATTCGTCGTCGGGAAGTTGACCATCCACGCCTCTGTTGTAGACATCTGAGCATCCGATCCGTTATCTTCAGGGTTGCGGTAATACCAAGAGTAAGATGGTATAATCCTCCGTAGACGTTGTCCCAGCTCACTCCCTCGAAGATTGGTATAGTTTCCAACCAAGGCAACGACGAATTTCTACCCCGTTTCCTCGGCCTCCGCTAAGCTATTGTTTCCACCGCTCGTCCGTTCACACCGTCAGCGCTTCCGGCATACCCCTAGCTTGGTCTGGCTGGTAAGTTTTTCAGATTCCGTTTATTTCTCCGCTGCGCAATGGAACTGGCATTGCTACCTGCTACCTCATAGTAGACCCTTACCATGTGAGCCAAGTTCCATATGCCGCATATCCGTCTATCCGTTCCAGGTCGTCTCCGGTCACCCATCTGGCAATTCCGACCGTTACGTTTTCACCGACACATCGAGAACAGGATACAGCATTTTATTCTGCCGTTGATCTAGTAGTGGAGCGTAAGCTAACCTCGATTCCTCGGTTGTGACATCACCTCCAACATGTGTTTAAACCAACCCGCGACAATGGTTCGTCGTTTTCGTGAGTACTGTTAAACCTTCATTGGAACTACGTTACTACTATAGGGGGTTCCTAAACCCCTGACCTAGACTAACAACCCCCTAAACCTACTTATTTATAACCCCCCTTATTATACAATGAACTAATGTTACATATCCAAAGAGGGTATACAACAATTATAACCCCCAGTAACCAAAAAGAGCGGGTTATGACGTGTCTTTGGTTAACCAACTTGAGGGTTATATGTAAATTTAAGTAGGTCCTAGAAAATATTGTATAAATAGTCCCATTCTTCATAATCAGCCATGCATATGATCAAAATTCATGCAAACTTGTCGAATAAAGACAGCTGATATTTATATGAAAGGTCAGATGCATTAATGAATTGCAAGAGAAAGTGTGTCAAATTAAAATAGAATTATGTCTCATACAAGGATAAGTTCAGTTTCATCTCCATCAAGGAAAGGCATTGCTTCTTATTTGTCCGATATGTACAACCAGTATGAAATACACGTAAATATATTGAAATGGACTGGATTAGTTATAATCATGGTACTAACAGCATCTACTCTTTGGATAACATGTGGTTTATATGCCTCTTCAAAACAAAACATGAATATGACCGAATACATTTTAACTGAACAAAGCCCTAACCAGTCATTGTGTTCATTTATCAAACATTTAAATCTAATAGGTGGATTTGTATTAACTATTTGGGAATACAACAAAAGATCAATCATAGACATTAGACAGTTAAAAACAACAAACCTACCATAAAAGGAATAACACTGACATGGATACAATGAAATTGCTTGACATCTATCATACGACATATTAATCGAGTTTTGAATAAGAAAGAACGAAAACAAAGCAATTACAACAACCAGAATCATATATTTTTGATTATCAATTCAAGGATAAGAATCTAATTTTGAACAAAATACAACAAATGATATTACCATCATTTTTTGGATTTAGATATTGTACATCACAAACATTGTATATTAAAATAATTGTATAAAAATAAAAGCAGCTGAGTTCACTCTCGTTTCGACTTGAGTTCACGTTGCTGAATGCGGTTTTGTTGTAATGTATGTGTGTGTTTTATGTTGTTATGTGGTTTGTTCTGTTGTGATAATTTTTTGTCTGCCGGTTTTGTCTTTGTCTTTACGATTTTATGATACTGAATACCCCTTTGGTACACCTTTGCTTCTTCCACGTATTGTAATTACATGATATCTTAAACAAAAATTTGGGTGTATGTGTAAGTCAATGGTTATATGCTTTATGTTGTAGCATTAAATGTCTTTTGTGAAGTTTTAATTGTTTTTTGAATTGCACATCTTCGACAATTTTTTTTTAAATTTCCTGTGCAATATGCACTTGATAAAGAATCTGTACTGCTTGGTCCTCTATCTTCTTGAACAAAAGTTGTTATAAGTAAGTGATATGAGCCAGTTCCCGACTACAATAAAAAATTATAAGTGTTATGTTATTTCAACGAGAATGTACAGATTGATTTAGACTTATTTCAACGAGAATGTACAGATTAATTTAGACAAAAACATATACAAAGAGGAAAAAGCACACAGTACATTATTTGAATAAAAAGAAAAGTTCATGTCATTTTTACCTACTTAATGTGGTTATAATACTTAGATCCTGTATATAACTTAGTACCAAAATAACGAAATTATAAATGAAAACGATAATATCTTGCAACAAATCACACAATAATTAAAATACACAAGCATTGTAAGAACATCCATTGCAGGTCTAGATTCCTGTTTCATATGAATTGGTGTAGATTTCATGATAAACAAAACAGCTGGAACAACAAATATGTATATGAATTGCATGTATAAACAGTTAGTAGGTTAAGGGGGTAATAAATCTAGGTCAGGGGGGTTTAGGAACCACCTACAGTAGTTCCGTTCTTTGACGAAACAGTTACCCCTAACATCCCTACGACGGTTACACAAGATTACAATAAATATCCATATAACGAGAGTAATAAAAAAATAAATACATAAGTACACCCAATTTGGCAATTCAAAATTTTCAACATTCAGAAGTTCACTGATGAGATTGTCCATTGGTATTTCTTCAATTTTCTTTAATTTGTCCTGTAAATGTGTGAAATTATCCGATTGCTTTGAAATTTGACAATGATGTGCCGTTCCTTAAAAGGATGGAAGGGATTGATTTTGGGGGTCCCCCTTTTTTCGTTTAGACATTAAGGGCCAAAAAGGGGCCTAAAATGTTAATTCTTTGTTTGTTGCCACGATTACCTCAGTTTAAGTTATCCGATTGCTTTGTAATTTGGTAGCGATGTTCCTTACCATGAAAAGATGAATGAACAAATTTGTTGTTCTTTCTTTTCTAACAATGTCGTTTCACTTTTCGAATTTGCCTGGCCTTGGCAATAAAAGTAATCCTTAAACAATTGCCCGGCCTTGGCAATAAAAGTAATCTTCTTAAACACATATTACATGTATTAGGTAACTAGAATAGTATTGTTTTCCTATTGTTTAATATGGTTGTTTAAGATCACTCAGCAACTTCAAATGTTAATTGAAATGTATGTTGCACCGATTATCCTCCTAATAGTGTTTCTTTTTTCTTACAAGTAATATGTTTCTGCAGGACCTCTTGTTCATATTCAGTCCCGTGTGGGGCCCGGGAGGCGAATAGGCCCGCAGCAGCGCTAAGCTTGTCGGTAAAAGTCCACTAAAGAGCGCTCAGAAACCTGACATCGGGGTCAGGCCGCTTTGCCCACAAAGCGACTGGGATGTGTGCCCCAGGTGGTTGAATGGGGCAGCCCTGACATCGAGATATGCGGGGTCGTCAGGCGATAATGCGGAAAACCTGACCGCAAACCATAGTGGTGCACCGTGTTGGGAAAAATGTCACGTTCCTCGCACGTTAAAGAACCCTGCTGCAGGTCTCGGTAAGAGTAGGACCCGTAGGATGCCCATGCAGGAGGCTAAATTTCCCGTCCCTACCCATCACTCCTTTTTCCAGTGGCAGTCAAAACTCTCCTACCCGATTGGCCTTGTGTCCCCATTTCATCCACTTCATCATCATTTCATGTTCATTGTATCACCATTTTCATGTTCATCTCCCGGATATAGCCGAAATCGTGCTGCTTGGGAGTAAAGCAATAACTAACTAACATTTACACACCACGAGTCTTATTGTGTTTTGTGTAGTAATAGTTACTTCATGTTCATCTTCAATTCAATGGCTTCCTTTTACAAGAAATTCTAAAATAAATAACAATTATTTTGGTCATCTTTTATTCAGATCATTATAGGGAGTAAATGTTTGTTTAATTACATATATTTCAATCTTTGTAAAACCAAAACACTTTCAGACTAAATAATAAATTACCATTGAGGCAAGTGAGGCAATTGCCTCACTAAAAATTTTGACCCAATCCCTATATTCTATTTAACCATGAAAACCTGAGTTTTATTTTCTTTCCTGGGTTGAATAAATTGACCAAGCAACTAGGTTTCAAGCTGTAGATGCTCCGGTTACAAGGAAAAACATAAGCTTTAAAGTGATGAATAGACTTTGAGGCCTTGCAATGTTTCATGTCCTTTTGAGATTTTTTTAAACTTTTACTTGCCCAATATAAGCATTCCAAAATGTTTCCTGAGTATGAACTTAAATAATACCAAATTAAGAGGTATTCAAATATCTAAGGTCTTGAAATATCGATATCTAGCATATCCAAATTAACCGTTTATACCCGCCTTTTGGTATTTGTAATTTTGAAACCACTGGGCGATAACCGCTGCTGGTGGACCAGAGGTCCCCGAGGGTAAACACAAGCCTGGTAGTCAGACTTGTCTGACACGAATTACCACAAAATTTCTAATATATTGTTGCTGAAATTTCCGATTGTTAAATTCTAAATTGGTGAAAACACCAGGTCTCTTTCCTTGTAATGCACATGGTCGATATCCTCGGTGCTGGATTTGGCTTCCTTTTTCGAACGTTTTGGTTTTGAGTACTTTTCGTTTTCAACTGTTTTTGGATTTTGACCTTCCAATGTTTTGGTTTAAATGCTACTGATGAGAGGTTACTCCTTGAAATATCGATATCTAGCATATCCAAATTAACCGTTTATACCCGCGTTTTGGTATTTGTAATTCTAAAAATCCCAAACCATAACACTTAATGACAGCGACCCTATGTGACAATAGCAGCACAAAAACGCGACGGTCCATCAAAAGTCAAGGTACATTTATACCCCCATGCCATGGATTAATGTAAATTATGAAACTTAACTTTAAAAGTAAGAGCCAATGAATTTTTTTCTGTTTGATTAAGAAAGGTTAAGAATTAAAGTTGAACTACAACCTGAAGTCATGATTTTTTTTCATTTGGCGTTGTAAAGACATCACCTTTGTGCTTCAATTTAGACTATTTAGAATCTACCAGGTCTTTAATTTTAAGATATACTAATATAAGATAAAGAAAGGGACGACATGCGATTATTTTTTAGCCTGGAGGACAATACAATTTTAGTTGGAGTTTTAGTGTCAAAGTGATGATCTGATAAATATGAATAAGGGAACAATTCAGCAAGTAATTGAACTTAAGCAGTGCTTAATAGAATTGTCTGATGGATGAAAACACATCAGCGTGAGTGAGTAAGTGAGTTGGTGTTTTACGCCCGTGCAACGCTATAGGTTATTTACAGGCGATGAACATGAAAATGATGATAAAATGAACATGAAATGATGATGATAAATGAAATATGGGGATGGGGTGGGACACAAAGGATCGGTAAATTTTGAAGAACCACAGGAAAAGGGGATAGGTGGGTAGGGGCGGAAAATTTAGCCTATGTGGTGCACTACTTGGCGGTCCACATAGGGGTCTTTTAAGTGCATGAAGCGTGGCACTCTCCACACACGTTGGCCCACTATGGTCGGCGGTCAGGTTTTCCGTATTATAGACCTGACAACCCCCGCGGACGAGGGCCACCCTATTCAACCACCTAGGGTACACACTTGGTCGCTCTGTGGGCTGAGCACTGACCCGACGGCAGAATCCCAAGACGCTTAGTCGCCTCTTACGACAAGCTAGGCTCTGCTGCGGGCCTATTCGCCACCCGGGCCCCGCACGGGACAAACACAGACAATCGATTCGATAAAATAAAATTTAGTCGAAAGTTGGTAATGTTTGGGCATTATGTTATACAAAATGAACTCATGTCCCTCCGTACGAATTTCTGTCAAGCTTTTCCCAAAAACCATACGTGAAAATTATTTGATCTTGGAAGGAACAGTGGTTCAGTATGACTAACTGTTGGCCCTAAGCGACTTTCAGACCTGTAGAATTCTTCTTTGGAGCCAGCTGGGGCATACCTGTCCCATGGACACATTCATTCCTCATTTACCCTTTGAATTGTTTAAAAAAGCAGCAACTCGTAAATCTTGGTTCAAGCACAACTAGCTCTCAGGATACGCCCAGAATGCAGGATTTCTCACCATTTACCCCAGACCCCCTGCCGAAAATTTTCGCCTCGCTTCGCCCGGCCGGAGATCAAGTTTGCCTCACTATTAATTGAACCCTAGTTATGGCCTTCTAATTTTAAAATTATCAATGTTTAAATCAAATCATATATCATGGATCACATATCCTAGCTATGAGCTATAACAATGAATAAAATCTAATTAATACAAAACCATGTCATGTTATTAACCCCATTACAAAAACAACTACATGTAAATTTCTAGCAGCTGGTGATCATGTAAGCTGTATAGAAAAAATGTTTCTCCCTGGACAAAATATAACAAGAACATATATACAATCAAACAACAATAGCAAAATAAATTGTAAAAAATACAACTAAATGTTATTGAACAGTCATAGCACCAAATAATAAAATTCTTCAATAAAATCCTGAGTATCAACTGGTAACTTCAACTGGTAACTTACAGAAATACATGTAGCAAATATTAAAATTTGAGGTAATATGGTAAATGAAGATATAAAATTAAGAAAAGTATGCTTCCTTTTCCCTGACTAACTGAATCAAAACAAAACTTTCCTTTCTATAAACATCACTACTTTTCAATGGAAGAGGGAGGTTTGGCGCCATAAAACCTGGTTTAACCCACCATTTCGTTTGAAATGCCTGTACCAAGTCAGGACCATTGCGATCCACCAGTTCTCCGGTATGACTGATTCGTTTTTGTCATTTTCTCTGGACTATGAGATTGATCATTCAAGTTCGGTAGTTTTGTTATTACCTTAATTTCATAAAACAATGGACTATATTTTTAACAAGATATATTTTTAAGTGTGTGCGGGACTAGTATAAAACATTTT
Source organism: Arcuatula senhousia (assembly GCA_963971305.1). NCBI lineage: Eukaryota > Metazoa > Mollusca > Bivalvia > Mytilida > Mytilidae > Arcuatula > Arcuatula senhousia. The sequence continues at coordinate 58,073,016 of OZ020310.1, forward strand.
TTCAAAACTAATACTAAAGTATATACATCAAAGTCAACAAGAAAAAGATGTAACATTACAATATAACAAGGAAAATCCTCTAAAAGTTAAACCGTCATAGCACCAAAATAAAATAAATTCTTGCATAGATCCAGAGTATAATGAAAAAATACTTCAATATTCATCTATAAAAAGTTTCCTTATAAAATACATAAGGCAAATATTAAAATTTGGTAATATGGAAAATGAAAAATTAAATTGAAAAAATATGTCTCTTTTTTACCTGCGTCGCCGAAGGCGAAAGCAGGTCTAGTAGCCGGGTCACTCCGTCCGTCCGTCCGTCCGTCCGTCCGTCCGTCTGTCCGTCCGTCCCGCTATGGGTTGCCTGTTTTGTGTAATCTGAATCTCAAAAACCAAACATTAGATCTTTCTGAAATTTTACACAGTGATAACAGATATATTGAAGATGTGCACCTCCTCTTTTGGGGTCATTTTATAATGTCGTTTAGAAATTAGGGGCCCAAAAGGGGCCAAAAAAGCGACTTTTTAATTTGTTTCCACAATAACTTTTGTTCTGGTTGACCAAATGCTATGAAACTTTACAGTAATGTTACTTACCATAAAAGGAAGGGTTGGGCTGATTTTGGGTGTCCCCTCTTTTTTTGTTTAGAAATAAGGGGCCCTAAAGGGACCAAAAAAGTGACTTTTTTATTTGTTTCCACAATAACTTTTGTTCTGATTGACCAAATGCTAAGAAACTTTACAGTAATGTTACTTACCATAAAAGGAAGAGTTGGGCTGATTTTTGGTGTCCCCTCTCTTTTCGTTTAGAAATTAGAGGCCCAAAGGGGGGGAAAAAAGTGACTTTTAAAATTTTTTCCGCAATAACTTTTGTTCTGGTTGACCGAATGCTATGAAACTTTACAGTAATGTTACTTACCATAAAAGGAAAGGTTTGGCTGATTTTGGGTGTCCCCTCTTTTTTCGTTTAGAAACTAAGGGCCCTAAAGGGGCCAAAAAAGCAACTTTTTAATTTGTTTCCACAATAACTTGTTTTGGTAGACCAAATGCTATAAAACTTTACAGTAGTGTTACTCACCATAAATTAAAGATGGGGATGATTTTGGGTGTCCCCTCTCTTTTTGTTTAGGAACGAGGGGCCCAAAGGGGGCAAAAATGTGACATTTTTTATTTATGGTCTGATTTAGAAAATTTTTTTTACAAGTTTTTTTTGGTCATATATTGGATATAAAATGGAGGATACAATTTTTTCTTGACCCACCTTTTCTGTTTAGATGTAAGGGGACCAAAAGGGGAAATAAATTGAAACTATTTTTTGTGTCTATTTTTACAATATTGGGTGGCATGTGACAAATATGCTTTGTAAGTCCACCATAGGATGCAAGTGTCAAAATATTTTGACTGTCCATATTGGGCCTAGAATGTACAGGGCTCAATGTTTTGCTGTGCGACGCAGGGCCAGACATCGATTGGTCTTGTTTCCTTTCTATTTGAATCAAAGCGTTTCTATCCATTAACAATACTGGTTTTCATAAAACAATGGACGGTATTTTAACAAGTGCTTGTTGGACTAGTATAAAACATTTTCAAAACTAATACTATACATCAACAGGAAAAAAAATGTAATTTCACTTGGAAAACATCATGAGCAAGTAGCAATAAAATGAAATATATACATTCTAGCATTTTATATGTTTAAAAAATGTAGAGTTAAAGACTTTTTAAAGATTATATTGTTAAATTTTTATCAAAATGTATTAAAATAACAGATAAAAATATGTTTTACATTATAAAGTTTCTACATTTCCATTTTGTTTAAAAAGATGATAATTAAGAGCTATCTCTAAATGTAGAGTTAAAGACTTTTGATAGATTATATTGTTCAATTTTACTCAAAATGTATTAAAATAACAGCTAAAAATATTTTTAACATAATAAAGTTTCTACATTTCCGTTTTGTTTAAAATGAAGATTGATTTCAATTGATAATTAAGAGCTATCTCTCTTTGGTAATCTATATGCCCTTAAACACAAAATGTAAATGATCAGATGAGTTGATAAAGCAAATTAATGAACTTTTATAACAGCTGGAATCTATAAAAATATCAAATTGAATGTGTGAAGCAACAGCATGGAATGGAGATATGGAACTTTAATTTTGAAATAAAGGTAATAACAAAACTACCGAACTTGAATGATAAATCTCATAGTCCAGAGAAAATGACAAAAACGAATCAGTCATACCGGAGAATTGATGGTTTCAACATATACAAAACAAGATTAATAGAAATGAATTTAAAGTCTTAAATCAACCTGGTATACAAAATTTTGAACTTATAACAAAAACACCAAAAAAAATAAAACAACTGTGTGTAACGCACTGGTCTCCTTACTAATCTTTGAGATCTTCTCAATGGTTGTGGCTGAGGTTAATTCGGTTGATGTTGTTCAGGTTGTTGTTCCACATGTTGAGGTTGTGCTAGTCGTTGTAAAATGTTGTTAGCTAATCTAATAAAATTAATGATTTGGGCAATTCTTTGGTGGTTTCTTAGTCTATACCCAATGTAGATTAGTAACGTCTCTGGAAAACAAAATTAAATTTCACTCTCATCAATGGAGAAAGCATTAGGGTAGGTTGGGAAGGCCGAAAAGTTTGTTGTATTTCTTTTTCTGCAGCAGATGAATCTGACACATCTCTTTACACGTCGCTTGCATAAACACAAACATAAAACTATTATGCACATGGCTGAAGCTGAAAATAAAGTAAAAGAAAATTTCTATCTATCGCTATTGTACTTTTAAAATTTTATACATATACATCTTATGAACATAAACACGTTAGAGATAGCTATAATTAGACCATGCATAAATATCACAAGGCTATGGAATTTATCAAAAACTCTGATGAATCCGTGTGTATATTCAATTCAATAGCTCTGTAATTAAAATACCTTGCGACGCTTAATACATTGTGTTAGCAGAATAAGTTGTAATTGTACTTCGCAGGGAAAAGTAACACTACCCAAACGAAAGCTCTTCTTTTGGGGAGCCTAGGATGGTGTAGTGGTTACAACCTCTGTTCTGTTAGCTAGGCGCATACGCCGTAGATGTCCCAAATGTTGTGAGTTCGATCCTCGCTGAGGGCACTCAAAAAATCAAAATCTGTTTGTCAGATGATTTTCAGGGTTGAAATTACAGTAACATTGTTTGATTATATTCTAGACATTCATACATCTTATTAATACATATAATTAATCTCGACATATTTAATTTCACATGTGAAAAACTTTAGAATTGTTTATTTCAGTGTCATAATCCATGAAAATTGATGGAATATGAGTATCGCATTGGATTTCAAAGTCGCAATCTTCAACACATTATCACGCAAAGGTTAGACTGAAAATGCATATGAATGTGAGTGTAATAAATTTTAAACTTTAATTGGTATGTCACATCTTCAACGGTTTTGTCTTGTTTAATACTACATCATGTAAAACATACCAACAGTGATGATGACGAGTTCTCTTACAGATAAATCTACAACATCCTCTCTTTGTAGTGGAAAACGTGTGGTTTGTGGAGATGTATGTTATGAATTGAGTGACGAAGTTTCTGATGTCTGATGAATCATAGTCGAACCAGACACCATAGCTATAGGGTCTACCTTGTGAATCGATACCATAGTAGGGTCTACCTCAGGGACAGTTGATGAGTGCTGAAAACAATAAGAACTATTATTATATCAATGCATACACATGCCATCTTGTACTAGCCCAAGACTACAAATAATACTATACAGATTCAATACCAATTCCTAAATAAGTACCAACTCTTGATAGAAAACAATGGACACAAGATGATAAGGATAAACAAAGCTTTGTCGAAGATCCCTGGCTTTAAAGGACAGCAGTCTTCGAATTTAGTCAAAAGTCTGTCGGCTCTGGGCAGTAAAATAGCTTTCGGACCAGTAACATTTCTTTAAAATATGGAGTTAAAAATAATAATTTGGGGGTTAGTGCTTCAAAAAGTTAACTGTGAAGACTGGGACAGGCATCTATAGGATGAGATATGGCGGGGTTAAACTAGTAATTTGGACCCAACCTTCCCCACGGCTCGCCAAACACTTGTGACTTGGTAACAGCTCCTCCCGCCACAAATATATTTGTAATGGGGAAGCTTTGTGCATTGGTATGTATCATTGTACATGTAAAATGGATATATTTGATGTTTTTATTTTACTTCAATCGAAAAAAGATTCGTAGCTAGTTGTACGTAACTTCAAGTGTTCTCAAAAGAGTTCCTCTACTTCCTATTATTTTCATACGAATTTGTCTAAGGTTCCCTCTTGTTGAATTGAACTTTGTCGATTTGACTTTTATGGTGCGTTATATTTGTGCTTTGTGTAAGATTATAAGTTTTTTAATGTTGATGTCCATATTCTTAGGTTTGACTCTTCTGTAAGTTTATCTAAAAAGACCGTGACCACACTACTTGACCCTGAAAAGTCATATATTGTAGGAACCTGATATCTGCATCTCATTTCTTCTATAGCAAAGGTTTGTGGGTTGATAACCAATGGTTGACATGTGGTTTCATCTAGAATTATACGGGATGAAACTACTCGCATATGGGAAAAGCACAACTAATACCACATCTTGACTGATTTCCCTGATTTCCCGCCTCTGTTTACATAACAAAACACTACATCCAGTTTTTGAGAAAAAAAAAATGTATAAACAAACGCTCCATATTTTTTCAACATATTTTCATATGTATATTTTTCTATTACCCCCCCATTGATAAAAAAATAAAATTGTTATTTTTTTATATACGACAAGTGGTCAGACTAGGTTTTTCTCTGTTGTATTGACGTAAGTTCCTCCATCACCCTGGAGCACTCAACCAGAACCACGTTATCGGTCCTTTTTCAGTCCGTTGTTTGGGAAAACTATGTTGTTTGGATATATTGCTAAAATATTTGAGGAAAGAACAAAAGAAAATTTTGAAACGATTTAAAAAACGTACCAAAGATTGATTGAAAACGAATATTTTCACATTAATGTTGAAACATGTGGCAGACAAATCTCTGAAATTAGTGATTCAATTAAAAAGTTTACTTCTTCTATATCCACAAAAGCTAGAGAAATCAACAATTTTGTAAACCGATTTTTTTGTCTGTTAAGTCGGAACGTGGCAAAAATTGAACACATTTCTGTCTTTTAGTTTTTTATTAATTATGTCTCCCAAACGAAGTTTGGAGACATGTTGTTTTTGCTCAGTTCTTATTAAGTCGCCCAAAACAAAGTTTGGGAGACTTATTGTTTTTGCACCGTTTCTTATTATTATTATTGTTATGTCGACCGAAACGCAGTTATTCGGTAGACATATTGTTATTGTCGCGTTTATTTTTTTTCATTATTATGTCGACCGAAACGCAGTTATTCGGTAGACATATTGTTATTGTCGCGTTTATTTTTTTTCATTCTTATTCTTATTATGTCGACCGAAACGCAGTTATTCGGTAGATATATTGTTATTGTCGCGTTTATTTTTTTTCATTATTCTTATTATGTCGACCGAAACGCAGTTATTCGGTAGACATATTGTTATTGTCGCGTTTATTTTTTTTCATTATTATTATTATGTCGACCGAAACGCAGTTATTCGGTAGACATATTGTTATTGTCGCGTTTATTTTTTTTCATTATTATTCTTATTATGTCGACCGAAACGCAGTTATTCGGTAGACATATTGTTATTGTCGCGTTTATTTTTATTCATTATTATTATGTCGACCGAAACGCAGTTATTCGGTAGACATATTGTTATTGTCGCGTTTATTTTTATTCATTATTATTCTTATTATTGTTCCGACTTATATTTGTCCGACCAATAACACTTGAACCGTTTTATATTACGGATCGAAACTTGGTATGTTGATACGTCATCATGAGATCTGTTGCGGTGAAACTTTTCGGAACCAAGATGGCTGCCATATCAAAGATGGCCGCCATTTTACGTAAAAAAAGTCGCGTTTTCTTATTTAAACAAAAATTTATTTTACGCCATATTATAGGATGACGAGTTGAGGCGTGACGAAAAAAATGTCGAGAAATTCAAAATGGCCGCCATTTCCCGTAAAAATTGAACATTCTCCGATCTTAACGAAACTTTATATTTAAGGTATATGAAGGATGGCGAGTTCATACGCGGAGTAAGAAATGTCGAAAAATTCAAAATGGCCGCCACTTCCTGTAAAAATTAAAAATTTTCCGATTTCCACGAAAATTTATATTAAGGTGTTTCAAAGGATGGCGAGTTCAAAAAGTTCAAAAAATTCAAAATGGCCGCCACTCCCAAATTTTTTTTTTTCAAAATTTTAACGAAATTTTATTTTTAAGAATTTTGAAGGATGACCGATTCAAAAATTTAAAAAAATTCAAAATGGACGCCATTTTCCCGTAAAAAATGAACATTCTCCGATTTTAACGAAACTTTATAATTAAGGTATATGAAGGATGGCGAGTTGATACGTGGAGTAAGAAATGTCGAAAAATTCAAAATGGCCGCCACTTCCGCAATTTTTTAACTTTCTCAGATTTTAACGAAACTTGTTATTAAAGGATTTTGAAGTATGGCGAGTGGGAATATGGAGTCAAAAATAAAAATTCATGAAAATGGCTGCCGACAGTGTCAAATATGTCGTTTAAGATAAGGCAACGGTCGACATCTGCTATTGCTGGCAATGGCAATTCTAGTTATGTCGACCGAAACGCAGTTATTCGGTAGACATATTGTTATTGTCGCGTTTATTTTTTTTCATTATTATTCTTATTATTCTTATTATTCTTATTGTCGCCAATTTTTTGTCCGCGTCATAACTAAAGAACCGTTTTATATTGTGGATCCAAACTTGGTATGATGATACGTGATCATGATATCTGTTGCGGTAGAAATTTTCGGAACCAAGATGGCTGCCATTTCCAAGATGGCCGCCATTTTACGTAAAAAAAGTCGCGTTTTCTGATTGAAACAAAAATTTATTTTACGCAATATTATAGGATGGCGAGTTGAGGCGTGACGAAAAAAATGTCGAAAAATTCAAAATGGCCGCCATTTCCCGTAAAAATTGAACATTCTCCGATTTTAACGAAACTTTATATTTAAGGTATATGAAGGATGGCGAGTTAATATGTGGAGTAAGAAATGTCGAAAAATTCAAAATGGCCGCCACTTCCTGTAAAAATGAAAACTTTTCCGATTTCGACGAAAATTTATATTTAGGTGTTTCAAAGGATGGCGAGTTCAAAAAGTTCAAAAAATTCAAAATGGCCGCCACTTCCAAATTTTTTTTTTTTTTCAAAATTTTAACGAAATTTTATTTTTAAGAGTTTTGAAGGATGACCGATTCTAAAATTTCAAAAAATTCAAAATGGCCGCCATTTCCCGTAAAAATTGAACATTCTCCGATTTTAACGAAACTTTATATTTAAGGAATATGAAGGATGGCGAGTTGATACACGGAGTCAGAAATGTCCAAAAATTCAAAATGGCCGCCATTTTCCGTAAAAAGCGAACATTCTCAGATTTCAACGAAACTTTATATTTAGGAGTTTCAAATGATGGCGAGTTCAAAAATTCTAAAAAATTCAAAATGGCCGCCACTTCCGTAATTATTGAAAATTCTCAGATTTTAACGAAACTTGATATTTTAGGGTGTTTGAAGGATGGCGAGTGGGAATATGGAGTCAAATATTAAGAAAATCATTAAAATGGCTGCCAACAGTGTCAAATATGTCGTAAAAGATAAGGCAACGGTCGACATCTGCTATTGCTGGCAATGGCAATTCTAGTTCTTATTCTTATTCTTATTCTTATTATTCTTATTCTTATTGTCGCCAATTATTGTCCACATCATAACTAAAGAACCGTTTTATATTGCGGTTCCAAACTTGGTATGATGATACGTGATCATGATATCTGCTGCGGTAGAAATTTTCGCAACCAAGATGGCTGCCATTTCAAAGATGGCCGCCATTTTACGTAAAAAAAGTCGCGTTTTCTGATTGAAACAAAAATTTATTTTACGCAATATTATAGGATGGCGAGTTGAGGCGTGACGAAAAAATGTCGAAAAATTCAAAATGGCCGCCATTTCCCGTAAAAATTGAACATTCTCCGATTTTAACGAAACTTTATATTTAAGGTATATGCAGGATGGCGAGTTCATACGCGGTGCAAGAAATGTCGAAAAATTCAAAATGGCCGCCACTTCCTGTAAAAATGAAAAATTTTCCGATTTCCACGAAAATTTATATTCAGGTGTTTCAAAGGATGGCGAGTTAAAAAAGTTCAAAAAATTCAAAATGGCCGCCACTTCCAAATTTTTTTTTTTTTCAAAATTTTAACGAAATTTTATTTTTAAGAGTTTTGAAGGATGACCGATTCTAAAATTTCAAAAAATTCAAAATGGCCGCCATTTCCCGTAAAAATTGAACATTCTCCGATTTTAACGAAACTTTATATTTAAGGAATATGAAGGATGGCGAGTTGATACACGGAGTCAGAAATGTCCAAAAATTCAAAATGGCCGCCATTTTCCGTAAAAAGCGAACATTCTCAGATTTTAACGAAACTTTATATTTAGGAGTTTCAAATGATGGCGAGTTCAAAAATTCTAAAAAATTCAAAATGGCCGCCACTTCCGTAATTATTGAAAATTCTCAGATTTTAACGAAACTTGATATTTTAGGGTGTTTGAAGGATGGCGAGTGGGAATATGGAGTCAAATATTAAAAAGTCATTTAAATGGCTGCCAACAGTGTCAAATATGTCGTAAAAGATAAGGCAACGGTCGACATCTGCTATTGCTGGCAATGGCAATTCTAGTTCTTATTCTTATTATTCTTATTATTCTTATTGTCGCCAATTTTAGTCCAAACCATAACTCCTGAACCGTTTTATATTGCGGATCCAAACTTGGTATGCTGATACGTGATCATGATATCTGTTGCGGTAGAAATTTTGGCAACCAAGATGGCTGCCGTTTTAAAGATGGCCGCCATTTTACGTAAAAAAAGTCGCGTTTTCTGATTGAAACAAAAATTTATTTTACGCAATATTATAGGATGGCGAGTTGAGGCGTGACGAAAAAAATGTCGAAAAATTAAAAATGGCCGCCATTTCCCGTAAAAATTGAACATTCTCCGATTTTAACGAAACTTTATATTTAAGGTATATGAATGATGGCAAGTTCATACGCGGAGTAAGAAATGTCGAAAAATTCAAAATGGCCGCCACTTCCTGTAAAAATGAAAATTTTCCGATTTCTACGAAAATTTATATTTAGGTGTTTCAAAGGATGGCGAGTTCAAAAAGTTCAAAAAATTCAAAATGGCCGCCACTTCCCGTAAAAATTGAACATTCTCCGATTTTAACGAAACTTTATATTTAAGGTATATGAATGATGGCAAGTTCATACGCGGAGTAAGAAATGTCGAAAAATTCAAAATGGCCGCCACTTCCTGTAAAAATGAAAATTTTCCGATTTCTACGAAAATTTATATTTAGGTGTTTCAAAGGATGGCGAGTTCAAAAAGTTCAAAAAATTCAAAATGGCCGCCACTTCCAAAATTTATTTTTTTTCATAATTTTAACAAAATTTTATTTTTAAGAGTTTTGAAGGATGACCGATTCAAAAATTTCAAAAAATTCAAAATGGCCATCATTTCCGATAAAAATTGAACATTCTCCGATTTTAACGAAACTTTATATTTAAGGAATATGAAGGATGGCGAGTTGATACGCGAGGTCAGAAATGTCGAAAGATTCAAAATGGCCGCCACTTCCGTAATTATTGAAAATTCTCAGATTTTAACGAAACTTGATATTTTAGGTGTTTGAAGGATGGCGAGTGGGAATATGGAGTCAAATATTAAAAAAATCATTAAAATGGCTGCCGACAGTGTCAAATATGTCGTAAAAGATAAGGCAACGGTCGACATCTGCTATTGCTGGCAATGGCAATTCTAGTTATTCTTATTATTATGTCTCCCAAAAGTTTGGGAGACATATTGTTTTTGTCCGGTTTCTTATTATTATTCTTCTTCTTCTTTCTTTCTTTTTTCTTTCCGTTCAATGTTGTCCGCGACGTTTCTGAAAGATGCAATGCCCAATCAATATGAAACTTTGGGAATATATTAAGGGTGACCTGAAGTTTTGCAAACCCCTTTAAAATTTTTCAAAATGGCCACCGTTTCCATGGAAACAGGAAAAACGTCATAATATAGGACATTGCAATATCTCGGTTACCTAGGTGCGCAGAGTTCTGAAATTTTGTAGGGTAATAGAGCAAACCATTTTCTTTAATAATACGAAAAAAAATTTTGAAGCGATATTTACGGTTTTCGAGATATAAATGAAAATGTGATTTAAAGGGAGATAATCGGGTCTAAATTTTAATAAAAATTTCAAAGTTGTCTGTTAATGATGAAAATTAGTATACTAATAGATTATGATGTTGCAAGTAATATTCTATAACTAAAATTAAAATTTGACGATGGCGGCCATTTTGAATCCAAGATGGCCGCCAAAATTTCAAAGTGGTCTGATTATGTTGAAAATTGGTTTACTGATAGATTATGATGTTGCGAGTAATATTATATAACTAAAATTAAAATTCGACAATGGCGGCCTTTTGGAATCCAAGATGGCCGCCAAAATTTCAAAGTGGTCTGATTATGATGAAAATTGGTATACTGATATATTATGATGTTGCGAGTAATAATATGTAACTAAAATTAAAATTCGACGATGGCGGCCATTTTGAATCCAAGATGGCCGCCAAAATTTTAAAGTGGTCTGATTATGATGAAAATTGGTATACTGATAGATTATGATGTTGCGAGTAATATTCTGTTACTAAAATTAAAATTCAACGATGGTGGCCATTTTAAATCCAAGATGGCCGCCAAAATTTCAAAGTGGTCTGATTATGATGAAAATTTGTATATTGATAGATTATTATGTTGCTAGTAATAATCTATAACTAAAATCAAAATTTGACGATGGCTGCCATTTTATAATCCAAGATGGCCGCCGAAATTTCAAAGTGCTCAGATTTAAATGAAAATTGATATTTAAGGGTTTTTAGACATGCTTAAGAGAATAATGGCAATGGGAGTTTGTTTGGGAGACATTCTGTGTTGGCATCCCAACACAATCATACCTAGTTCTTATTATTCTTATTGTCGCCAATTTTTTGTCCGCGTCATAACTAAAGAACCGTTTTATATTGCGGTTCCAAACTTGGTATGATGATACGTGATCATGATATCTGTTGCAGTAGAAATTTTCGGAACCAAGATGGCTGCCATTTCCAAGATGGCCGCCATTTTACGTAAAAAATGTCGCGTTCTTCAATTTGAACAAAAATTGGTATTACGGTTTATAATGGGATGGCGAATTAAGAGGTGACAAAAAAAATGTCGAAATTCAAAATGGCCGCCATTTCCCGTAAAAATTGAACATTCTCCGATTTTAACGAAACTTTATATTTAAGGTATATGAAGGAGTGCGAGTTCATACGCGGAGTAAGAAATGTCGAAAAATTCAAAATGGCCGCCACTTCCTGTAAAAATGAAAATTTTCCGATTTCCACGAAAATTTATATTTAGGTGTTTCAAAGGATGGCGAGTTAAAAAAGTTCAAAAAATTCAAAATGGCCGCCACTTCCAAAAATTTTTTTTTTCAAAATTTTAACGAAATTTTATTTTTAAGAGTTTTGAAGGATGACCGATTCAAAAATTTCAAAAAATTCAAAATGGCCGCCATTTCCCGTAAAAATTGAACATTCTCCGATTTTAATGAAACTTTATATTTAAGGAATATGTAGGATGGCGAGTTGATACGCGAGGTCAGAAATGTCGAAAAATTCAAAATGGCCGCCATTTTCCGTAAAAAGTGAACATTCTCAGATTTTAACGAAACTTTATATTTAAGGTATATGAAGGATGGCGAGTTCAAAAATTCTAAAAATTTCAAAATGGCCGCCACTTCCTGTAAAAATAAAAAAATTTCCGATTTCCACGAAAATTTATATTAAGGTGTTTCAAAGGATGGCGAGTTCAAAAAGTTCAAAAAATTCAAAATGGCCGCCACTTCAATTTTTTTTTTTTCAAAATTTTAATGAAATTTTATTTTAAAGAATTTTGAAGGATGACCGATTCAAAAATTTCAAAAAATTCAAAATGGCCATCATTTCCGATAAAAATTGAACATTCTCCGATTTTAACGAAACTTTATATTTAAGGAATATGAAGGATGGCGAGTTGATACGCGAGGTCAGAAATGTCGAAAGATTCAAAATGGCCGCCACTTCCGTAATTATTGAAAATTCTCAGATTTTAACGAAACTTGATATTTTAGGTGTTTGAAGGATGGCGAGTGGGAATATGGAGTCAAATATTAAAAAAATCATTAAAATGGCTGCCGACAGTGTCAAATATGTCGTAAAAGATAAGGCAACGGTCGACATCTGCTATTGCTGGCAATGGCAATTCTAGTTATTCTTATTATTATGTCTCCCAAAAGTTTGGGAGACATATTGTTTTTGTCCGGTTTCTTATTATTATTCTTCTTCTTCTTTCTTTCTTTTTTCTTTCCGTTCAATGTTGTCCGCGACGTTTCTGAAAGATGCAATGCCCAATCAATATGAAACTTTGGGAATATATTAAGGGTGACCTGAAGTTTTGCAAACCCCTTTAAAATTTTTCAAAATGGCCACCGTTTCCATGGAAACAGGAAAAACGTCATAATATAGGACATTGCAATATCTCGGTTACCTAGGTGCGCAGAGTTCTGAAATTTTGTAGGGTAATAGAGCAAACCATTTTCTTTAATAATACGAAAAAAAATTTTGAAGCGATATTTACGGTTTTCGAGATATAAATGAAAATGTGATTTAAAGGGAGATAATCGGGTCTAAATTTTAATAAAAATTTCAAAGTTGTCTGTTAATGATGAAAATTAGTATACTAATAGATTATGATGTTGCAAGTAATATTCTATAACTAAAATTAAAATTTGACGATGGCGGCCATTTTGAATCCAAGATGGCCGCCAAAATTTCAAAGTGGTCTGATTATGTTGAAAATTGGTTTACTGATAGATTATGATGTTGCGAGTAATATTATATAACTAAAATTAAAATTCGACAATGGCGGCCTTTTGGAATCCAAGATGGCCGCCAAAATTTCAAAGTGGTCTGATTATGATGAAAATTGGTATACTGATATATTATGATGTTGCGAGTAATAATATGTAACTAAAATTAAAATTCGACGATGGCGGCCATTTTGAATCCAAGATGGCCGCCAAAATTTTAAAGTGGTCTGATTATGATGAAAATTGGTATACTGATAGATTATGATGTTGCGAGTAATATTCTGTTACTAAAATTAAAATTCAACGATGGTGGCCATTTTAAATCCAAGATGGCCGCCAAAATTTCAAAGTGGTCTGATTATGATGAAAATTTGTATATTGATAGATTATTATGTTGCTAGTAATAATCTATAACTAAAATCAAAATTTGACGATGGCTGCCATTTTATAATCCAAGATGGCCGCCGAAATTTCAAAGTGCTCAGATTTAAATGAAAATTGATATTTAAGGGTTTTTAGACATGCTTAAGAGAATAATGGCAATGGGAGTTTGTTTGGGAGACATTCTGTGTTGGCATCCCAACACAATCATACCTAGTTTTTATTATTCTTATTGTCGCCAATTTTTTGTCCGCGTCATAACTAAAGAACCGTTTTATATTGCGGTTCCAAACTTGGTATGATGATACGTGATCATGATATCTGTTGCAGTAGAAATTTTCGGAACCAAGATGGCTGCCATTTCCAAGATGGCCGCCATTTTACGTAAAAAATGTCGCGTTCTTCAATTTGAACAAAAATTGGTATTACGGTTTATAATGGGATGGCGAATTAAGAGGTGACAAAAAAAATGTCGAAATTCAAAATGGCCGCCATTTCCCGTAAAAATTGAACATTCTCCGATTTTAACGAAACTTTATATTTAAGGTATATGAAGGAGTGCGAGTTCATACGCGGAGTAAGAAATGTCGAAAAATTCAAAATGGCCGCCACTTCCTGTAAAAATGAAAATTTTCCGATTTCCACGAAAATTTATATTTAGGTGTTTCAAAGGATGGCGAGTTAAAAAAGTTCAAAAAATTCAAAATGGCCGCCACTTCCAAAAATTTTTTTTTTCAAAATTTTAACGAAATTTTATTTTTAAGAGTTTTGAAGGATGACCGATTCAAAAATTTCAAAAAATTCAAAATGGCCGCCATTTCCCGTAAAAATTGAACATTCTCCGATTTTAATGAAACTTTATATTTAAGGAATATGTAGGATGGCGAGTTGATACGCGAGGTCAGAAATGTCGAAAAATTCAAAATGGCCGCCATTTTCCGTAAAAAGTGAACATTCTCAGATTTTAACGAAACTTTATATTTAAGGTATATGAAGGATGGCGAGTTCAAAAATTCTAAAAATTTCAAAATGGCCGCCACTTCCTGTAAAAATAAAAAAATTTCCGATTTCCACGAAAATTTATATTAAGGTGTTTCAAAGGATGGCGAGTTCAAAAAGTTCAAAAAATTCAAAATGGCCGCCACTTCAATTTTTTTTTTTTCAAAATTTTAATGAAATTTTATTTTAAAGAATTTTGAAGGATGACCGATTCAAAAATTTCAAAAAATTCAAAATGGCCATCATTTCCGATAAAAATTGAACATTCTCCGATTTTAACGAAACTTTATATTTAAGGAATATGAAGGATGGCGAGTTGATACGCGAGGTCAGAAATGTCGAAAGATTCAAAATGGCCGCCACTTCCGTAATTATTGAAAATTCTCAGATTTTAACGAAACTTGATATTTTAGGTGTTTGAAGGATGGCGAGTGGGAATATGGAGTCAAATATTAAAAAAATCATTAAAATGGCTGCCGACAGTGTCAAATATGTCGTAAAAGATAAGGCAACGGTCGACATCTGCTATTGCTGGCAATGGCAATTCTAGTTATTCTTATTATTATGTCTCCCAAAAGTTTGGGAGACATATTGTTTTTGTCCGGTTTCTTATTATTATTCTTCTTCTTCTTTCTTTCTTTTTTCTTTCCGTTCAATGTTGTCCGCGACGTTTCTGAAAGATGCAATGCCCAATCAATATGAAACTTTGGGAATATATTAAGGGTGACCTGAAGTTTTGCAAACCCCTTTAAAATTTTTCAAAATGGCCACCGTTTCCATGGAAACAGGAAAAACGTCATAATATAGGACATTGCAATATCTCGGTTACCTAGGTGCGCAGAGTTCTGAAATTTTGTAGGGTAATAGAGCAAACCATTTTCTTTAATAATACGAAAAAAAATTTTGAAGCGATATTTACGGTTTTCGAGATATAAATGAAAATGTGATTTAAAGGGAGATAATCGGGTCTAAATTTTAATAAAAATTTCAAAGTTGTCTGTTAATGATGAAAATTAGTATACTAATAGATTATGATGTTGCAAGTAATATTCTATAACTAAAATTAAAATTTGACGATGGCGGCCATTTTGAATCCAAGATGGCCGCCAAAATTTCAAAGTGGTCTGATTATGTTGAAAATTGGTTTACTGATAGATTATGATGTTGCGAGTAATATTATATAACTAAAATTAAAATTCGACAATGGCGGCCTTTTGGAATCCAAGATGGCCGCCAAAATTTCAAAGTGGTCTGATTATGATGAAAATTGGTATACTGATATATTATGATGTTGCGAGTAATAATATGTAACTAAAATTAAAATTCGACGATGGCGGCCATTTTGAATCCAAGATGGCCGCCAAAATTTTAAAGTGGTCTGATTATGATGAAAATTGGTATACTGATAGATTATGATGTTGCGAGTAATATTCTGTTACTAAAATTAAAATTCAACGATGGTGGCCATTTTAAATCCAAGATGGCCGCCAAAATTTCAAAGTGGTCTGATTATGATGAAAATTTGTATATTGATAGATTATTATGTTGCTAGTAATAATCTATAACTAAAATCAAAATTTGACGATGGCTGCCATTTTATAATCCAAGATGGCCGCCGAAATTTCAAAGTGCTCAGATTTAAATGAAAATTGATATTTAAGGGTTTTTAGACATGCTTAAGAGAATAATGGCAATTGGAGTTTGTTTGGGAGACATTCTGTGTTGGCATCCCAACACAATCATACCTAGTTCTTATTATTCTTATTGTCGCCAATTTTTTGTCCGCGTCATAACTAAAGAACCGTTTTATATTGCGGTTCCAAACTTGGTATGATGATACGTGATCATGATATCTGTTGCAGTAGAAATTTTCGGAACCAAGATGGCTGCCATTTCCAAGATGGCCGCCATTTTACGTAAAAAATGTCGCGTTCTTCAATTTGAACAAAAATTGGTATTACGGTTTATAATGGGATGGCGAATTAAGAGGTGACAAAAAAAATGTCGAAATTCAAAATGGCCGCCATTTCCCGTAAAAATTGAACATTCTCCGATTTTAACGAAACTTTATATTTAAGGTATATGAAGGAGTGCGAGTTCATACGCGGAGTAAGAAATGTCGAAAAATTCAAAATGGCCGCCACTTCCTGTAAAAATGAAAATTTTCCGATTTCCACGAAAATTTATATTTAGGTGTTTCAAAGGATGGCGAGTTAAAAAAGTTCAAAAAATTCAAAATGGCCGCCACTTCCAAAAATTTTTTTTTTCAAAATTTTAACGAAATTTTATTTTTAAGAGTTTTGAAGGATGACCGATTCAAAAATTTCAAAAAATTCAAAATGGCCGCCATTTCCCGTAAAAATTGAACATTCTCCGATTTTAATGAAACTTTATATTTAAGGAATATGTAGGATGGCGAGTTGATACGCGAGGTCAGAAATGTCGAAAAATTCAAAATGGCGGCCATTTTCCATAAAAAGTGAACATTCTCAGATTTTAACGAAACTTTATATTTAAGGTATATGAAGGATGGCGAGTTCAAAAATTCTAAAAATTTCAAAATGGCCGCCACTTCCTGTAAAAATAAAAAAATTTCCGATTTCCACGAAAATTTATATTAAGGTGTTTCAAAGGATGGCGAGTTCAAAAAGTTCAAAAAATTCAAAATGGCCGCCACTTCAATTTTTTTTTTCAAAATTTTAATGAAATTTTATTTTAAAGAATTTTGAAGGATGACCGATTCAAAAATTTCAAAAAATTCAAAATGGCCACCATTTCCCATAAAAAATGAACATTCTCCAATTTTAACGAAACTTTATATTTAAGGTATATGAAGGATGGCGAGTTGATACGTGGAGTAAGAAATGTCGAAAAATTCAAAATGGCCGCCACTTCCGTAATTTTCTAACATTCTCAGATTTTAACGAAACTTGGTATTTAAGGATTTTGAAGTATGGCGAGTGGGAATATGGAGTCATAAATAAAAATTCATGAAAATGGCTGCCGACAGTGTCAAATATGTCGTAAAAGATGAGGCAACGGTCGACATCTGCTATTGCTGGCAATGGCAATTCTAGTTATTATTATTAAGTCCCCCAAACAAAGTTTGGGGACTTATTGTTTTTGCACCGTTTCATATTCTTATTATTCTTCTTCCGTTTCTTCCACTTAGTCGTGAACTTGTCCGGAGATCCCAGAGAAAACGACTCGTCATATCAATATGAAACTTGGCAGGATAATAGATTGTAAAGAAAGGAAGCTTCGTTGACAATCGGAATTTTCAAAATGGCCGCCGTTTCCATGGAAACAGGAAAATGGACTAAATATTGGACATTGCAATATCTCGGTAACCTAGGTGCGCAGGGTTCTGAAATTTTGTAGGTTGATAGAACAAAACATTCCCTTTAATAATATGAAAAAAAAATTTGAAGCGATATTTACGGTTTTCGAGATATAAATAAAAATGTGATTTCAAGGGAGATAATCGGGTCGAAATTTTCAAAGTGCTCTGATTTACATGAAAATTGATATTTAGGAGTTTATTGACATGCTGAAGAGAATAGTGGCAAATACGGGTCGTTTGGGGGACTTTGTGACTTGCTTGCAATCACAGTTAATACTTGTTATTCTTTTCCTTACTTAATCATGAACTTGTCTTCAACATTTTGAGAAAACGCTTTGATTAATCAAGATGAAACATGCTGAGGTGGGTGGAGGGTCACTCAGAGGTGTGCAAGAAGTTTTCAAAATTTTCAAGATGGCGGCCATTTTCAAGATGGCGGCCATTTTCAAAATGGCCGCCGTTTAAGATTTTTGGGCCTCTCTCAGATCTCGGAGATGGCTTGATGGATTTTAATGAAAATTGGTTCACTGGTAGGGTGATCCATCCTGAGCAACATGGCGAAAAAAAAATTGACACCAACAACGTCATTTTAAAATGGCGGCCGTTTTACCACACCCGCCCCCCTAAAACGTCAACTTTGTCCGATTTTAACGAAATTTAATTTCTAGACTAATTTTGATGCACTGATTTGAATGGAATACTATCCAAGGCGATTTTGGGCGACTTCTGTGTTGGCATCCCAACACAATCAGCACTAGTTATTCTTATTATTATTATTATTTTTCTTCTTTCCGGGCGCGTTTTTTCGAACACTTGTCTGCGGCGTTTCTCAGAAACTGATAGACGGAATCGCTTGATATCATATGACTTGATAGGCCAATATTCCTAGATGATCCTCCCGAAAAAAAATTTTCAATATGCTGGAGGGAACATATATTTTGGGGGTCTCAAAAGGGGGTGGGGTTTTGCAAAATTTTACTATAGAATTCTATGGGAAAAGTGATATAACTTGATAATATGTGATCTTAAATTTGGAAATACTGTTTTACCTCAGATATTTAAATTTTCATACCTGGACACATTTAGTGGTGAGGTATTATGTAATACCCTCCGCTTCATTGTCTTAAGGGGGTTCATGCCCCGCCCCCTCAAATGACAAAATACTAAATATTCTGAAAACCATTGAGATCCCCACCCTATAACCATATATATTATTACTTCTTATGATAAGACGATTATTTGGTACCAGAGGGGGTCTGAGGGGGGTCATGCCCCGCCCCCTCAAATGACAAAATACTAAATATTCTGAAAACCATTGAGATCCCCACCCTATAATCATATATATTATTACTCCTTATGATAAGACGAATTATTTGGTACCAGAGGGGTCTGAGGGGGGGGGGGGTCATGCCTCACCCCTCAAATGATAGAATACTAAATAACTTGAGTTATTAGGGGAACCCCTGCCCAAATTTTTTTCATGAGGTTCTAAAAATGCATTTAAAGGCATTTCCAGGATTTTGCTTTTGCCTGGGACTTCTGTAAAACTTGCATTTTTAGGGATTTTGCTTACTCGTGGGACTTCTGTAATACTTTGATTTACAGGGGAACCCCTGCCAAATTTTTTCCCATGAGGTTCTATAAATGCATTTCAAGGCATTTTCAGGATTTTGCTTACCCTGGGACTTCTGTAAAACTTGTATTTATACATGTAGGTAAACACCCTGCGCAATTTTTTCTCATGTGATTAATGGGACTTCGTTTGGGAGACATTCGAAACTGCATCCAGTTTCAATTATACCTTGTTTTTACCTTTCATTGTGATTTTCTTTTTTGGATTTTACCTTTAAATGTGGTTTTACCTTCTTAACTATTGTTTTGTTTACCTTTTACAATTCCTTTTATTATTTTATCTGTAAAACAGTCTTGGATTTATATCGTAGAAAAATATATTCTAACTAGTGTTAACAAGCTAACCCTTCTTTGCATAGAGAGTGATTCCGAAGATTCGAGAAATTATTTGAAATATTCAATTATTAAGCAGATGTGTCACTTCTATGTTGTTATCTGTGAGAGCTGATCTAACAGCTTGTTGGCTTTCTATTAATACATGTCTTAACTTTTCATTTTTTGGTTTTGCAGATTCAGTTGTTGAAAGATTGTGTGCTTTCGCCATAGCAGCCTTGACCCCAACTTTGAAAGTGTCATTAAATATTGGATTTTAAACTCCAACAATGGTTTTTGCAATCTTGGAAGATGATGGAGATGAAAAGCAGTTCCTCATCTGATCGACACACTCTTCTCCTGGTGTTTTGTTCTTTTGGGAGTGGAAAGCTGATGGTTACGGCTTTCTTGCAAAATTAAAAGATCTTTATATTTCGTTGGACAAATAGAACCTTCGATTGATGTTTGTGCTTTTCTTGGTTGGAAATTTTAAGCCACTGTTGCAAGCAAAAACATATTCTTGAATTTGGACAACTTTCTTTCCAAATGCATCAAAGCTTGCAATTGTCATTTTTGGAAAATGCTCCATAACAGAATTGAAGTTAATATGTCTTTGTTGTTTAGATAGAGACTATCAAACTTTGGTAGTTTGTCCCATTGATCTGCTTCTATTTCTAAGTGCATAGCCATTGTCATTTGTTCTGAAAGTGCTTCCATAATCCTGCTTTCCATCGATGATAAGTTGTCCATCTTTTCATGGAGTTTTCGTAATTGGTTACTCTTGTGACAAATGGGCAGTTCTTTCAGCGACTACAGCAGCTTCCCTTAACATCTCCATAGATTTGGGGCATTGTGGCATAACCATTGCAGCTATGTCCGGCTTCAGTCCTCCCACCATAATCCCAACCAAGTTTTCTGGTACATTGCTGTCTCGGGTTTCGGATTGTATCCTTTGAATGTTTTGTTCCGCCGATTCCATTTGTCCCTGTTAAATAAACTATACTCTCTGTTAGTTTTCCGAATCCACGGAGAAAACGCATCCCGAAGAGCCTCTAGATTCGCGCGTATTGAGTCCAGTAAAGTAGTATACCATTCTTGGATCGTGGCACTCACATGAAGTGGGAATGTGACAGCAGCTGATGCAGCGGAATATTTAGAAGCATGCAGTACTGCATGAACATCGTCAACCATTGAACTGGACTCTGTTTTTTTCCTTCAAATGGTTTGAGCGATATGTTACCAAATCTTTCTCCATGCTGGTATTGTTGTTGTTGGGGAAGTGGTAGGGGATCCGGAGGAAATTAGAATCTTCTACTTGGTTGCTGTTGGATGGTTGGTGGTTGAACTTGTTGAACAGGCTGTATTTGTTGTTGTTTAGGTGCTGGTGGCAGTACCTTTTGAACCGATGGTGGCTGCTGAACTGATGGTTGCTGCTGGACCGGTGGTACTAGTGCTGGTTGTAGCAGTGGTGGTGGTTGCACCGGAGGTTTAATTGGTGGTTGTGAATTATAAATAATATCAATTTGAAAAAAATATATATTATTTTAATATGACAATTTTTAAATATGACTCTATGGTCAGAAAATAAGAATTAACAGTCAAATGTCGAGGTGTTATGACCGGAAACAAGGGGCTCAATATAGCTTTAATAATCGACTTTCAAAAAATGACATACTCGTACCACATTTAAATTTGAAAGTTTAAATAAAGATATTCATTGAATTAACCCATAAAAGAATGATATACCAATATGAAAAATAACTTATTGGTCAAAAGTTCTACCGGGCTGATGTTAATTTTATGACTGATTTGTATTCACAGATGTTAAATAATTTACACATTAAACAAGTAAATCTGTGAGCTAATGCTCACTAGTAATGCCATCGCTCCCCAAACTATGCCTTGCATAGATTCCTAAGTTTTCGGTAAACTGAAGTTGATGACCTAGGAGTATAAAACTTTCAATTATGTAGCTCCTTTGAGATTTAAGATGGGTGCCCAATCAAAGATGACAAAGGAGCTACATTATTGTAGCTTAAAACCAGTATACAAAATATCAGACCTACACCTCTTGTAGTTGCTTAGAAAACTGTGACGAAAATTTGCATGTATGGCCATTATGTGTTACGCAGGAAGTAAATGACCTAGGAGCATGAAATCGGTGTACACCATATGGAACTATCGGATAAAGCTGTATACAAAATATCAGACCCCTATCTCATGTAGTTACTTAGAAAACCGCGATGGAAATTATGTTACGGACGAACGAACGGACGGACAAGGGTAAAACAGTATACCCCCTTCTTCGAAGCGGGGGTAAAATAACTTAATGACCAGAACATTAGACTTTAAGGTCGAAATTTAAGATGTAACAACACGTTAATAAGACCTACAGACAGAGACGTATGTTCCTCGACTGAGGATTAAAAGTAAATTAATTTGTATATCACTTGTGTTACCGACAGGTTCAGGGTCATTAAGTTAAAAATAACTTAACTTTATACAGTCAGGGGCATCATCAAAACCAATTATATTTTAGGCATATTTTAAGTTTTTAAATATGTCCATTGTAAAAATTGCTTATTTTTATTTGTACATATTGAATTTTGTTTAAAGTTCCACACTTTCCTTTTGGAAAGAGAGAAACCTTAATAAGAATACTAATAATTTTGTTTAAAATTCCACACTTTCCTTTTGGAAAGAGAGAAACCTTAATAAGAATAATAAGAACTGAGCAAAAACAACATGTCTCCAACTTCGTTTGGGAGACATAATTATTACTTTCATTCAATACAAACATGACCCTGTCGGTAACAAAAGTGACACCACGTTAGATTTGTTAAAAGTAATTAGAAGACAATATCAAAATACGTTTGGAGTAAAAACAATCCTACTCTGATCTACTCTATACAGGAATTGTAAGTAATATTATTGAATATTTTTATCTGAGTTACACATCCCACTCGCTATGTGGGGAAAGCCGCATGACGCGATGTTATGTTTCTGCGCGTTCTTGAATGGACTTTTATTTACAAGCTAGTTTCCGGTTATTACATCTCAACATTCGAATGTTTAATCTTATTCTTGGGTCGTAGAGTCATATTGTCATACTAAAATGATATTATAAATATTTGGATTTTAATCATTTATAATTTCTTAAATATTGTTTTGAAAAGTTCAAGATTTTAATAATATGACGTATTTTGAATAATAGAGCATTAAATGCTTTTGACCTCAAGCAAATTGTTTGCGCGCAAGATAAAATGATAGATTAATAAAGCCCCGGGTAAGATATCAACACAATTTGATTCATTTTCAAATTCTCTGTCGAGGAAGATACGTCTCTGTTGACGAATCCCGTAAAGCATGGGATCATACCTTGATGCGCACAATAAATATCTATTGAGTAAATCGTTTATCTGGTTAATAAATCCGATTTATTAACAAAACAATTATAACAATTATTTTAAATCCGATTGATTTACAAAATACACCAGTGTCTTGGAAGTACCTATATCCTAAATACAATATCCGGATTTGACACGCTGAATTGACGGTTGGCAACGCAACGGGTGTGCTATAGCAAGCAGGAACTGCTTACTCTTCAGGAGCACCCGAGTTCATTCTTGTTTCGACTAGAATTCGCGTTGTTGATTGATATTCAGCTATTTTGTGTTACATGTATGTTTTACATGTTGTCTGTTTTTGTCCCGTACTTGTTGGTGTGAACTGGTTTTGTCTCTTTCTACATTCGGATATCCAATTGGTACCTCTGCTTCTTTCTACCGTCTATACATTTTATAACTTCCAAAGCATAGGTCGAACCTAGTACAAGATTCAAAGTAGTGTACTAAATTTCATGCCGGAAACGGGAGGTGTTTTGAAGACAAAGGGGAGAGAGACGTCGATCATGGTGTTTGTCTCCCCTTTCCCTCCAATACGGAATTGAGCACTTCGTTATTATTACATTCAGTTTGATTTTGATCTTTTTAAACTGTATGTATTGTTTGGTCATCTACATTGTATATTTATGTATAAATATTCTGGGGAACTAAATGATGGAGAGTCAAACGTCTTTTGAGGCTGGACCTGGTAAATAAAATTAATATTATGTTTGATTTTTATTCTTTCAATCCCAAAAAGTAATTAAAAGTAATTGTTGAAAGAAATTAGGACAAATTTCTAAATATAAAAGTGAAGCCAAAAATTAGATTTTAAAATTAAATATAAGTTTTTCCTATAAAATTCTTATGAAATTCTCACTTTTAATAAAATCATTCAAAATTGTACCAAAAAATATCCCTCCGGTAGGAAATAAATTTGTTCCAAAAAATTTAATTAAATGTAGAGTAATGCATTATATTATTTTAATACATAACAACAATAATAAGTACACTGTATATACATTTATGTAGATGTTCAACCAAGGAGTCTATATTCATTAACTTCAATCACAGTTAAGAGCTGGTTTTGCCATTGTTTGGCTAGTTTTTCTGATGGATGAACACCGTCAACTAAGTGTGAATATATGTAATTTAATTTTCCATGTATGTATTTGTGGACTGAAGTATGTAACAATGTGTTAGTTAGTTATTGCTTTACTCCCAAGCAGCGCGATTTCGGCTATATCCGGGAGATGAACATGAAAGTGGTGATACAATGAACATGAAATGATGATGAAGTGGAGGAAATGGGGACACAAGGCCAATCGGGTAGGAGAGTTTTGACTGTCACTAGAAAAAGAAGTGATGGGTAGGGACAGGAAATTTTGCCTCCTGCATGGGGATCTTACGGGTCCTACTCTTACCGAGACCTGCAGCAGGGTTCTTTAACGTGCAAGGAACGTGACATTTTTCCCAACACGGTGCACCACTATGGTTTGCGGTCAGGTTTTCCGCATTATCGCCTGACGACCCCGCATCTCTCGATGTCAGGGCAGCCCTATCAACCACCTGGGGCACACATCCCAGTCGCTTTGTGGGCAAAGCGGCCTGACCCCGATGTCAGGTTTCTGAGCGCTCTTTAGTGGACTTTTACCGACAAGCTTAGCGCTGCTGTGAGCCTATTCGCCTCCCGGGCCCCGCACGGGACTGTAACAATGTGTAAATAGTTGGTTATCTTCATTTAATTTAGTTATAAAGCTGTTTGTGTATAAGTTCGGTAATTTCGTTATCATCTTTATTTAACATTTCTTGCATTAATCGATAGTTATCGTTGTGTATGCATTGTCTTATTCTACAATTATTCCATGTTCATAAGTTCATTGTTGTGTAGACCCTTCAATATTAGAACTACGATGGATATTAGCATAATTTATTAAACGAATTATATACAGTTGTTTCTATTAAGTAAATGTCGCGAGAATTATTTAGCCTAAACCACAACTAACAAGTCCTATCTGCTGTGCTGAACCTCTCTCCCGCTCGATTGCTATGTCATCTGGTATTTTTATAGGACCAGATCATTAGTCTGTTTAATCCCTGCAGCTCCTGTTCAAATTAGATGACAGCTTGTCTATCTGACTCCTTTGTTCGGGTCCTTTAGATTAATTAATATCCAGCTTCCAACATAGTAATTATAATAAAATAATTATACTAGATATTTATAATATAGATATTTATTACATACCTCCCCATCTTACAAGATATTTAGCCCGCGAATGTCCGTAGCTAAATATCTTCACAATAAATAGTTAATTGTAATTGTGTAAAATATACAATGAAAATAACAGTTCATTATGTACAAATGAATTAAAGTCTCGTCAAATGTTCACATCCTTTGAAGAGCTCTAGCCCACTCATTTGGCGCCAACGTAGTAATTCTTATTTCTGCGTTTCGCCGTCTTCGCTCCTTCCTCCATGACACCTAACTCCAACGATGATTCTCCGACACCACGTGTTCCGCTCCTTCCTCCTAAACACCGTCTCAACTGATGAGTCACCGTTCAGCTCCTTTCTCCAAATCACCGTCACCACGAATTCCACCATTTCGCCGTCTCTGCTCCTTCCTCCATTTCACCTCACTCCAACGATGAAATCACCGACACCATCTTGTCCGCTAACACTCCACTAGTACCGCTCTTCAGGGCTCCTAAGGAACAACTAGTCCGTCGTCTGTATGTCCACCACTCTTCTTCTTCCGAACGTTGTGCCATCTAGATGGGACTAACTCGAATACCTATCCGGACAAGCCGGACCCCTCTCCGAGGTGCTAGCAGCTACCTGACCTGACAACCAGCCCCCCTCACTGTCGCACAGTCCTTCCATCCGTCTGTACTACCTCCTATTGTCAGCTGGTTTCTCCTCTATTGTTGGGTACAGCTGGTTTACGTTGAAAGTTCGCACTGGCGCCGATGGTAACGTACCATCTGCTACCTCTGCTCCTCGGTTGATTTGACCAACATCAAAGGTGTTCTTCCTCACCAGAGTTTCCATTTCGATCTCTCCTGGGTTGAGCGTCCCGTGCGGGGCCAGAGTGGCGAATAAGCCCGCAGCAGAGCCTAGTTTGTCGTAAGAGGCGACTAAGGGTCTTGGGATTCTGACATCGGGTCAGTGCTCAGCCCACAGATCGAACCCCTCGTCTGCGGGGGTTGTCAGGTCTATAATACGGAAACCCTGACCGCTGACCAAAGTGGGCCAACGTGTGTGGAGAGTGCCACGCTTCATGCATGTAAAAGACCCCTTTGTGGACCGCCAAGTAGTGCACCACATATGCTAAATTTTCTGCCCCTACCCACCTCTCCCCTTTTCCTATGGTCCATCAAAATTTACCGGTCCTTTTAGTCCGAGATTGCTCTGATGTCCTCTGCATTTTTCCAGCAAGCTGGTGCCGAAGCACGTCCCACGGCACCAGCTTGCTGGAAAAATGCAGAGGACGTCAGAGCAATCTCGGACTACGGTCCTTTGTGTCCCACCCCATCCCCATATTTCATTTATCATCATCATTTCATGTTCATTTTATCATCTTTTTCATGTTCATCGCCTGTGAATAACCTATATAGCGTTGCACGGGCGTAAAACACCAACTCACTCACTCACTCCTGGGTTGAGCAGCCGTGTGTCCGCAGGATCAGAGTGTCGTCGTGGCCTATACCTTTGCTTCGAATTCCCACCTTTGGTTGCACACTTACATTTTAGAAAATAAGCCAAAGCCCTTAGCCTTTTCTTGCAACAACAAAGAATAATTATTAAAATTATACAAATAATTATACAAATACAACTGATAAAAAGAACTTAATGCCAAACCTTAAATTGTATGTTCATAGGTTGTATTTCTGTGTGTACTTCAGTTGATTCGTCAATTAACCTATCTATCGGTTTCCCTTCAAAAGTTTTTAACTTTAATGGAATATCTATTTTCTTAAATTCATCTAAAGCTGAGTCAAGGGGTTTCCATAAATATTCAGTTATTACCTTAAAACGTGACACAAAATTTGCCAAAGAAACAAAAACGTTTAGTTTACTTTCCATACTATAGTACGGGGGTAAGGTAATATGTCCTAAATATGCAGAACAAAGATGTCAAAGGAGCAACATTATTGTAGCTAGTCATAGGTAAGTTACTAATACCTATCGGCGGATTAACTACGATATTATTTTCATCATAGTTTGATTTACTGTCCCCGTAATCACATACTCTATTGAAGCTTAGTAAAACATTTGTACTTATCTCTTAATCTCTGGGAGGGAGTGCACTTTACACGCAGCAAGCAAACTGGTGACTGCTTCGTTAGGGTATGAACGAAAATTTCTTGCAAAAATCACAGGGACTTGCTCCCCTCTATCAATATTTTGTTAGAGTCAATGTGCGGTAGGAAAAAAACACAAGGGAGATACTACTTTCACAACCCCCCTTTTCTTTAATTCGATTTTCTTTTAATATATCATTGATCTCGTACCTTTTCTTATATAATTCGTTTCACAGATGATTTTCCTTTCCAAAACACCCAAATATATCTTCATTCATTGCGTTTCAGCCTCAAAATCGGGCTTTGTTCGGGCAATTTTGTAAAATTTGGCAATCGCTTGGTCATGAAAAGCATTACGTCAAGGAAAAATCTCGAAACTCGAAAGAAATCCGAATGAACTTTAATGACGTTTTACTTTCGTTTTACGTTACATTTATTGGTAAAGTACCGAGAATGTACTTTCATTTTCATGTCCAAGCGATTTTGAGGCTGAAACGCAATGAATGAAGATATATTTGGGTGTTTTAGAAAGGAAAATCATCTGTGAAACGAATTATATAAGAAAAGGTACGAGATCAATGATAAATTAAAAGAAAATCGAATTAAAGAAAAGGGGGGTTGTGAAAGTAGTATCTCCCTTGTGTTTTTTTCCTACCACACCTTGACTCTAACAAAATATTGATAGAGGGGAGCAAGTCCCTGTGCAAAAATCCATTAAAAAATATTCATATGCTTTGCCAACTTTATAGTCTTGCAAGACAGATTTGACTGACGATGGGTTTCTTTCGGTTAAAAATACAATGAATAGGTGGCCATAGCGCAATACCATTCTTTTCATCTAGCCAGTTATCGTGAAGCTGCAGTGGGTCTGGGATGGTACTATTTTCTAAATTAAGCAGTTTCTGATAATCAACTTGGTTTTGTCTAAGAATCTCGGAAAATGATGGAACTATTGGCATTTTCATAATTTTGGCAGAATAAAAAAGGGCTGCTAACTCGTTTATATTACCATCTTTTGTTAATCCACGTTTGGTCAAGAACTCCCGGAGAGCGTCAATTTTCCACATCAAAAATTCATCTAAAGAAATGTCGTGAAGTCCAGCATCCATGGTACAAAGGTGAAATACAAACTCGATCAACGAAAATTACTAAAGTCAATGCACAAAATATAAAGGAGTATCAAAAATTATAAAAAAAATCGCACAGCATGAAAGCAGCTCCATTCACTTGCAGCTATCTTTGCTGGTTTGACGCAGTTTTTTCCCCTATGACCTCTTGACCCCGAACCGCCATTACGGAAACAAACGAAGTGTTGATTGGACTATACTCGCTCACCAAATTTAAATATTGTTTTCCATATTCGAAGGAAAAGTTCAGGATTAAGATAGTATGACGTACTTTAACATTTATTACATGCTATTGACCTTAAGCAGAATGTGTAACAGAAAACATGATTAATGGAGCCCCAGGGTTAGATCTAAACACAATTCGACTCATTTTAAAATCTTCAGACGAGGAAGATGCATGTCTGTTTACAGTTCTTGTAAACGTGTTATCCGACCATCAGATTATATATTCAGTTCATTACGAACCATTGTTAAACGTGTTGAATTCTTATACAGTTTATAGCTATTAGTTTTATATCCAACCTTGTTTATATTTTGTAAGTTGTTTTTGTCCTTCCTGATGATGGATAAAAGATTGACGACAGGACACAAAACAATCAATCAATCAACAAATAGATTTAACAGAGTTGATAACATTGATCAACGTTTAAAATTTGATTTAACTATGAAACGTTTACGCCATATCGAAACCAAATAATCAATGATTTAATTATCTTATTTTGTTTCTTTAAACCCTCGTCAATTTAACTTGGCAAGTTAAGGCTACCGTGCGGGGCCCGGGAGGCGAATAGGCCCGCAGCAGCGCTAAGCTTGTCGGTAAAAGTCCACTAAAGAGCGCTCAGAAACCTGACATCGGGGTCAGGCCGCTTTGCCCACAAAGCGACTGGGATGTGTGCCCCAGGTGGTTGAATGGGGCAGCCTTGACATCGAGAGATGCGGGGTCGTCAGGCGATAATGCGGAAAACCTGACCGCAAACCATAGTGGTTCACCGTGTTGGGAAAAATGTCACGTTCCTCGCACGTTAAAGAACCCTGCTGCAGGTCTCGGTAAGAGTAGGACCCGTAGGATCCCCATGCAGGAGGCAAAATTTCCCGTCCCTGCCCATCACTCCCTTTTCCAGTGGCAGTCAAAACTCTCCTACCCGATTGGCCTTGTGTCCCCGTTTCCTCCACTTCACCATTCCCGTGCGGGGCCCGGGTGGCGAATAGGCCCGCAGCAGAGCCTAGCTTGTCGTAAGAGGCGACTAAAGGTCTTGGGATTCTGACGTCGGGTCAGTGCTCAGCCCACAGAGCGACCAAGTGTGTACCCTAGGTGGCTGAATAGGGTAGCCCTCGTCCGCGGGGGTTGTCAGGTCTATAATACGGAAACCCTGACCGCCGACCATAGTGGGCCAACGTGTGTGAAGAGTGCCACGCTTCATGCACGTAAAAGACCCCTTTGTGGACCGCCCAGTAGTGCACCACATAGGCTAAATTTTCCGCCCCTACCCACCTCTCCCCTTTTCCTGTGGTTCTTCAAAATTTACCGGTCCTTTGTTTCCCACCCCATCCCCATTTTTCATTTATCATCATCATTTCATGTTCATTTTATCATCCTTTTCATGTTCATCGCCTGTAAATAACCTATATAGCGTTGCACGGGCGTTAAACACCAACTCACTCACTCACTCCACTTCATCATCAATTCATGTTCATTGTATCACCAATTCATGTTCATCTCCCGGATATAGCCGAAATCGTGCTGCGTGGGAGTAAAGCAACAATTGATACATAATGACGACGTTATCAAGGAAATATAGAGAAAACATATATAGAGCGGCGTTATAAAATAGAATAAATAGATAGATATGCAAGTTATTCGGTAAATAAAATGAAGAATAAACGAAATAAATAGATTGAAAAAAATATTAATTTAGATGTTAGCAGAATAAAATGTCTATTGCTCTTTGGTGTTAATTCCACGGGGTTTAAAAGTTTTTAATTACTTCATCCATAATTTCTCTCTTGTTTGTCTATATTCGTCCGAATCGTAAAGCTTTTCAATTCCGACTATTCGGTAGTCATCCTTGTGATTTTTGGTCACGACAAAGAAAACAACTATTAGTTATATATTTTAATATAAAGAAAACAACTAGTAGTTATATATTTTATTAATTAATATATTTACAATATTTACATTTACATCTGACTCTGCTTTCATTCTCCTCAGTGCTTTCGATAGTGCTAGGTCGTCTTCTTGCGTCCACTTACTTTCGGGAGACTGCACGGGCGTTGGCGAAATCAATCTCACCACCCGTCTAGGCGGTGTTGGCAACAATGTTTCTTCTACGTCGTCCTCCTCACTGAGTCGTTCAACGTATCTAGCCTTCTTCCTGCTAGGATTCGGGGGCCATGTCGGGTTGTCCCGTTTCATTGCCGGTCTTCTAGGAGTTTCTAGATAGTTGGGAATCTGGACGAAAAGAGAAAAAATAACATTAAGACAACAACAAATAGATTTAACAGAGATGATAACATTGATCTACATGAAAATCTTATTAAATTATGAATCGTCAGCATATAATCAATCATGAGATGTGTTTTGTTTAGTTTTATGTTTGACCTCTAAAACTCATGTTTGTGTAATTTTCTGATACTTTCACGAACACCGTATTGGTTGGCTTTGGTATAAAATACACTTATATTTTGCATATATATGTCGACTTTAATTTGTATCACATCTACTTACATCAAATGCTGAACTATAGGCCTCAAGCTCTTGGACCAAACTGGTCAGTATACTAAATTCGTCCATATTGAAACACACAAACTTGGATGGCTCCGACGAGTTGTCGAAAATGGAAAGCCGAATCTTTCTATCGTCCATTTTGGAACACAACAAGTGCTTCCGAAATCCTAAGTTTCTTCTCATTGAAACCAGTGTGTTGTCAGATGAGAATTGAAAGTTGAAAGCCATCTCTAATGAAATGATTTGGATTTATATGATGTGTTATTTTGATGACCACCCTAACTGATATATGCTAAAGCTTATTTATGAAAGAATTAAAAATCATATACTCGATACATACACATTAACAATAGAAAAACGATGTTTATCATCTTTTCAAGATGGAACAAAAGTGTGGAATTGTATCTTTAAATGTGTGAACATTTTTAAAAATATCTGCTAAAAAGTTCTGAACTATACTTTTCAGAAATTAATTTTGATCTTATTTAACATTTGAACAGATGTTTTCGATGAATAAGGTTCAAGTTGTTATGAATGAGCGTTGTCTTTATTTTTACAAAAGGATATAATCAAGAAACTGAAAAAAAAACAAAATCTACATTGTCAGTTGAATAAGGATCAACCTGTTCTTTTTATACAATCTATTGGAGTGTTGGCAATAGAGCAACACCAGTCTGGATATGGGTAATCACAGTTTGATATCTACATCTGATAAATATACCTGCAGAGCGAATAAATTACAAGTGGGCAGGTGTTGCTTTGCAATGACCACACTAATTTGATGGTTTTTTGATTTTTCTATTAACCAAAATTTTCAGTACAATTGTGTCATTATTTTCAATGGAAACAAAATTCCAACAATGTTTTGAATTGCACCAACCTTGTAAGAGAACAGAACTACAAAAACCCTAAAAAGACAAATCAAAAATAAAAGCTTGCAATGAAATACAATAAGCAATGGTTTGAACTTGAAACACAGTCATGTTTTTATAATGTATATCATTTAACTTTAGTTAGTTAGTTAGTTATTGCTTTACTCCCAAGCAGCACGATTTCGGCTATATCCGGGAGATGAACATGAAAATGGTGACACAATGAACATGAAATGATGATGAAGTGGAGGAAATGGGGACACAAGGCCAATCTTGACTGCCACTGGAAAAAGGAGTGATGGGTAGGGACGGGAAATTAAGCCTCCCGCATGGGGATCCTACGGGTCCTACTCTTACCGAGATCTGCAGCAGGGTTCTTTAACGTGGGAGGAACGTGACATTTTTCCCAACACGGTGCACCACTATGGTTTGCGGTCAGGTTTTCCGCATTATCGCCTGACGACCCCGCATCTCTCGATGTCAGGGCTGCCCCATTCAACCACCTGGGGCACACATCCCAGTCGCTTTGTGGGCAAAGCGGCCTGACCCCGATGTCAGGTTTCTGAGCGCTCTTTAGTGGACTTTTACCGACAAACTTAGCGCTGCTGCGGGCATATTCGCCTCCCGGACCCCGCACGGGACGTATCGTAATATGGTACAGTAGTATGTTAAATTAAACTTACCACATGTGGCATTGGAGCATGTCCATTCACACAGTCTGTTCAAGACCTTGGTGATGGTGGGGGGTTCCTGGAAATCAATTAGTTGTATGGTGCACGTGCAGTCCTCTGACATAATCCGTATAAGTCCAACATCTCTTACACTCAATTCCTTTGAGCAATAGCATATAGCTGTGTTCGTGTCATAACGACACTGGCTTTCTACCGAAACAAACAATACACAAAAAACTAACAATCACGCCATGCTTACAGTTACAAACGAAAAATCAATAAATGGTGAACCTGTAGGGATTGCGAAAACAATTATATTTTAGTTGCTTTAAATAACAAACATTTTTTTGTAAATCATATTTATATTTATAGATAATAAAATCCTTTATATTAAATGGTATACTATTTTAGGCTATATTTACGAAAAAAACAAAAGGGATATTCAACTTTTTGAGTATACACCGTTATCGAAAAGTCTTACGGTTCCCTTAAACTAATAACGGAAATAGTTAGGGAAAGGATAGGATTGTCTTTCGCACTAATAACAGTCAATAAATCCTTCATCCACTTCCTCTTCATTTTCATGTATAACGTCGATTTCATAAAGTTCAAGATCACATAACCTTGATCTTCCTCTTCCTGATAATCAGGACAAGGACAATTATGTGGTTGTCCTATATAGGAGGTTAACGCAAAACATGCTGGACATTCAAATCTCAGATTCTCAGCGCTGTGATTATCGTCTTCAATATGAACAATAACTTCTACTACAACTTTAACCTCTTCAACTACAATAAGTTCTGCCCTATTCATTTTTGAAAATGCTAATATTGAATTCGGCCAACTGACTCTGATAAACCTGATGAGTGAGTTGGTGTTTTACGCCCGTGCAACGCTTTTTAGGTTATTAACAGGCGATGAACATGAAAAGGATGCTACAATGAACATGAGATGATGATGTTATATGAAATATGGGATGGGGTGGGAAACACAGGGACGGTAAATTTTGAAGAACCACAAGAAAAGGGGAGAAGTAGGTAGGGGCGGAAAATTTAGGCTATGAGGTGCGCTACTTGGCGGTCCACAAAGGGGTCTTTTATGTGCATGAAGCGTGGCACTCTTCACACACGTTGGCCCACTATGGTCGGCGGTCAGGGTTTCCGTATTATAGAGCTGACAACCCCCGCGGACGAGGGCTACCCTATTCAGCCACCTAGGGTACACACTTGGTCGCTCTGTGGGCTGAGCACTGACCCGACGTCAGAATCCCAAGACCCTTAGTCGCCTCTTACGACAAGCTATGCTCTGCTGCAGGCCTATTCGCCACCCGGGCCCCGCACGGATGCGCGGACAGTTCAAAAATAGTGACCAGTGACCATCCTTAATATCTTAAAGTTGTTGTTAAGCTATATGTGCTAAATCTTTTAAAAGTCCACCTGGCTTTAAAAATATCTCTTTACAATTTCTTATGTCTTGAATACATCTTCCTCTACTTGATGAAAAAAGAATTAGTGGTTGAACATCTATAAAAAAAATAATAATAATTAAAATGCGATTTGTTCAGAGAACAAATGAGAGGTCTTTCCCGTAAACGTGATCTTTGACCTTTGACTTTTGTCTTTAAGTCAAGCTCTTTTATCACAGATAATAAAAATATATATTTACTATATTATCTGTAACTGCTTAAATCTTATACATATAAATAACGCATTGGATGATGTTTTCGGTCGCCATTTTGAAACCACTAACCCGAATCATATCCAGGCATTATTAGACATCTGTGACTTGCTTAATATTGATATTCGTCACTCAATATAAGTTATACATGTACAATAAATAGTATTACTTTACTTACAGGGTAACTCAGCTTTTTAGCCAACCCAGTATACCCAACCACACTTTCATGATTATAATATACACCACTTTTACCCCTCTCGAAACCCCAACTTTTCAATTGCAAATAGCTAAACTGAAATAAAAATAAAAGTGTGTAGTGCCGGTTCATGGTTTTATCCTGCCCAAACCGGATATCAGGGATTCACACATGTGTAGAACTCTCTTCCGTACTAGACAAATTGTAAGACAGACGCTTTTGTAATTGTAATTGTTGATCTATTGCCATCTACTGTTAGCTGGCCGTAGATTTTGTTCTATTGTAATAAATAAAGTCACTATCTTGTTGAATTACAATAAAAACGATTTCGGCCGCGCTTCTGGCCTTCATCAGCATGTTTATATGGATAATATGACGTTACAATAGAAGACGCAACAATTGATACATAGTGACGACGTTATCAAGGAAATATAGAGAAAACATATATAGAGCGGCGTTATAAAATAGAATAAATAGATAGATATGCAAGTTATTAGGTAAATAAAATGAAGAATAAACGAAATATACAGATTGAAAAAAATATTAATTTAGATGTTAGCAGAATAAAATGTCTATTGCTCTTTGATGTTAATTCCACGGGGTTTAAAAGTTTTTAATTTCTTCATCCATAATTTCTCTCTTGTTTGTCTATATTCGTCCGAATCGTAAAGCTTTTCAATTCCAACTATTCGGTAGTCATCCTTACTAGTAGTTATATATTTTAATAATTAATATATTAACAATATTTACATTTACATAGACTCTGCTTTCATTCTCCTCAGTGCTTTCGATAGTACTAGGTCGTCTTCCTCCGTCCACTTACTTTCGGGAGACTGCACGGGCGTTGGCGAAATCAATCTCACCACCCGTCTAGGCGGTGTTGGCAACAATGTTTCTTCTACGTCGTCCTCCTCACTGAGTCGTTCAACGAATCTAGCCTTCTTCCTGCTAGGATTCGGGGGCCATGTCGGGTTGTCCCGTTTCATTGCCGGTCTTCTAGGAGTTTCTAGATAGTTGGGAATCTAGACGAAAAGAGAAAAAATAACATTAAGACAACAACAAATAGATTTAACAGAGTTGATTACATTGATCTACATGAAAATCTTATTAAATTATGAATCGTCAGCATATAATCAATCATGAGATGTGTTTTGTTTAGTTTTATGTTTGACCTCTAAAACTCATGTTTGTGTAATTTTCTGATACTTTCACGAACACCGTATTGGTTGGCTCTGGTATAAAATACACTAATATTTTGCATATGTAGGTGGACTTTAATTTGTAGCACATCTACTTACATCAAATGCTGGCCTATAGGCCTCAAGCTCTTGGACCAAACTGGTCAGTATACTGAATTCGTCCATATTGAAACACACAAACTTGGATGGCTCCGACGAGTTGTCGAAAATACAAATGACAACAAAGTTCCAGACAATAAATTTTGCTACGCCTGACGCGCGTTTCGTCTATTCAAGACTCATCAGAGGCGCTCTACCAAAAATATTGAAAATGCCAAACACTTTATGATTATGAAGAGCATAGAATAGTACAAACCAAAAACACCAAAAACTAAGGAACCAAATTACTACTAAGATAATCAACCTATGTCTGGGGTAGGAAGAACCTTAGGGTTTAGATAATTTTGAAATTTTAACAGATAATTTAAAGCTTTGTTGTGTTCTCCAACACAGAAGTGTTGGTGCCGAAGCGGGCTAACCTCGGGGAATTAAAACTCCACCAGCAGTGCTAACCTTCACGTTTGTTCAAAATACAAATGACAACAAAGTTCCAGACAATAAATTTTGCTACGCCTGACGCGCGTCTCGTCTATTCAAGACTCATCAGAGGCGCTCTACCAAAAATATTGAAAATGCCAAACACTTTATGATTATGAAGAGCATAGAATAGTACAAAACAAAAACACCAAAGCTAAGGAACCAAATTACTACTAAGATGATCAACCTATGTCTGGGGTAAAATGGAAAGCCGAATCTTTCCATCGTCCATTTTGGAACACAAGTGCTTCCGAAATCCTAAGTTTCTTCTCATTGAAACCAGTGTGTTGTCAGATGAGAATTGAAAGTTGAAAGCCATCTCTAATGAAATGATTTGGATTTATATGATGTGTTATTTTGATGACCACCCTAACTGATATATGCTAAAGCTTATTTATGAAAGAATTAAAAATCATATACTCGATACATGCACATTAACAATAGAAAAACGATGTTTATCATCTTTTCAAGATGGAACAAAAGTGTGGAATTGTATCTTTAAATGTGTGAACATTTTTAAAAATATCTGCTAAAAAGTTCTGAACTATACTTTTCAGAAATTAATTTTGATCTTATTTAACATTTAAACAATTGTTTTCGATGAATAAGGTTCAAGTTGTTGTGAATAAGCGTTGTCTTTATTTTTACAAAGGGAGATAATCAAGAAACTTAAAAAATAAAACCTATCTTGTCAGTTGAATAAGGATCAACTTGTTCTTTTTAAACAATCTATTGGAGTGTTGGCAATAGAGCAACACCAGACTGGATATGGGTAATCACAGTTTGATATCTACATCTGATAAATATTCCTGCATAGCGAATAAATTACAAGTGGGCAGGTGTTGCTCTGCAATGACCACACTAATTTGATGGTTTTTGATTTTTCTATTAACAAAAATTTTCAGTTCAATTGTGTCATTATTTTTAATGGAAACAAAATTCCAACAATGTTTTGAATTGCACCAACCTTGTAAGAGAACAGAACTACAAAAACCCTGAAAAGACAAATCAGAAATAAAAGCTTGCAATGAAATACAATAAGCAATGGTTTGAACTTGAAACACAGACATGTTTTTAAAAGGTATATCATTTAACAGTGAAATATGTCACAATGAGTCAATAAGGCATTAATTTTTATTTGTGACTATCATCAAAATTGTTTTTCTTTCCACATTTAGTACGGTTGGTACCTACCGCTCCTTAGATATTTGACAATTCTTTTAAGCCGGCTTAAGTCATGAATGGTCTGTCAGCTGGAGCTCCCAGTCCATGTCATTTCCAACCTCCATAACCCGTCTTATTTCCTCATGCATGAGATGCCTCTGGGCTATATATCTGAACCCCTTTAGACCTGATCTCCAACATAGCCAGGAGGGACATCAGGTTGACAATATACTGGAACATGCTGATTTAGTGATGGATGATAATTAAGCTGTCAGATGAATGATTTGTGTGATTGATGATAAGCTGAAATAAACAAATACAAAATTCACCATCACCCAACTGTGAGCGTGGAAGCCCTTTTTTATATGCAACAGTCCTATCGCAATCACAATGACAAATAGTTACTTAGATATATATACATATATAATATTTTTATTATTATTTTTTTTATATCAGTGTTAAGTTGGAACATTAAAGACATAGAACCTATCATTTTGGCATTTTTTGAAAAATAATGAAATTCACACTATTTGAAGAATGCATTGTAAAACCTTTGAAGAAACTGTTAAATTTTCAATAAAAGTGCCAGAAAGTATTCTTTTCGACGGAAAACTGAAGAAAAAAAACGCAGTGTCATAAAAGAGGACAAACTAATTATAGAATGTAAACACTTTCGGGTACCTGTAAACAGAGAAACAAAAAGTAACCAAACGAAACGGAGCGGAACAAAAACGATATCGGTCAAGAAGGAAACGTAA
This sequence comes from Arcuatula senhousia, assembly GCA_963971305.1. Taxonomy (NCBI): domain Eukaryota; kingdom Metazoa; phylum Mollusca; class Bivalvia; order Mytilida; family Mytilidae; genus Arcuatula; species Arcuatula senhousia. The sequence continues at coordinate 58,111,499 of OZ020310.1, forward strand.
ACAGTTAAATAAGCAACCAAAATCTGTAAAGAAAGGAAACGAAATCGAGCGAAACTGGTAAAAAAAGAAAACTGAATCGATTTTAGCCGACACCAGTCGTTTTTCTTAATTTACCGATTTCGTTTTCTCTTCGCCTCGTTTGGTTACATTTCGTTTCTCAGTTTAACAGTACCCAGTTTACCAAAAGTAAATATTTATGCTGGACGATACTTAATCAACACGAATAAATAAAACAAGATTATTTCATAGAAAACTGCAAAACATTGAGTTTTTATGTTGGTAAAGGTAAGTTTTAGATAGTCTATTTTTAATATATGTACTTTTTATTCAATGTCAAAAATTGCGAAATTGATAGGTTCTATGTCTTTAACCATAAACATACTTAAATAAGTAAATAATATAATAAATATGAGCAGTCAAAACATAAACAATAGTCTAGGATATCCCAGTTTGCAAAACCTGTTGTCCGATTTCGTAACAAATAAAGAATTTATCAAAACATTAGACGATGAACTTTTGAATCTTCCGAGGGAATTAACTACATTGCTAAATTAATTGAGATTACAAACAATCAAGAAAACGTTATTACTTGGTATCGGACCATATTAACAAGTAGAGCGAGGTCTAATCAGGGGTGTCTAAAGGGAAATCTCATTTCAAGAAGAGCAACTAATAGTAGCACCGCTGCGCAAAAATTCGCAAAAGACTATTACTGTCTTTACATGTTCAATCACGTTGATAATTCCCTTATTGAAGAAGTATTTTGAAAGGACGATTCAAAGTCAGTCAATGATCCTATTGCGAGTACTGCTGTACCGAAGTGTGATTTGGTCGAATTACGGTCAACTTTACATTCGGCGTTAGAGAGAATTTATCGGTTAGAGAACTCCGAAACGGAAAACCAAAAAAACAAGAGGTCAATTGATCATAGCCGTTCTGAGTCGGACAAGATTAATTCACAATCACGTGAGGAACGCTCAAGCGGTTACATGGATAATGGTAACGGTGAAAGTACTTCAACCGGAGAAAAGAACAGAAGCGACACACGTCAGAATAACTCGGACAATACTTTTAATATACCCGTTCGTGTAGATGGTAAAACTGAAGAAATACGAACTAGTTATGAGACCACAGATGAGAATTTTTTTAATGGTGTAACGCGGAAAAAAGCCTGCACTTTAGTAGTAAGGGAGGACTATAGAACCCCTGACTTCACTTCAAAAGGTGCTAAAGACCTATCCCTACAAGGGTTAAAGACCCCTTCCGGAAATAGGCGCCAAAGACCCACGAGATCTTTAGCACCATGACGTCAATTCATAAGGGGCCAAAGACCTAGCCCTACAAGGGGTCAAAGACCCCTTCCGGAAATAGGGGTCAAAGACCCATTAGGAAACTCTAATAGGGGTCAAAGGTTTTTCCATTATGAACCATTATCCTGGTTTAAATTTTCTCCATTATGGATGGGGTTAAAGTTTTAACTATTGTATGAGAAAAAAGCAGGTGAAAGTTTTTTCCATGTTTTTTTTTCCAGAGTTCGTGACACGTGCTTATGTGGTATTTTTTTCGTACTATACTATATAGCCTTAAGAAAAAAAAGGAAAAGTGTTTCACTGTATTAATCATAAAAGTACACACAGCATTTTTTATCCCGAAGGTTTTACATAACTTGTCGAATGTACTTTCAAAGATGAGTTCGTGACAGTATCATGTCGTATTGTTTTCGTACTATACTATATAGCCTTAAGTCTAGCAAAAAAAGGAAAGTGTGTTAATCATAAAAGTACACACAGCCTTATACATCCCGAAGGTTTTACATAACATGTCGAATGTACTTTCAAAGATGAAAAGGGTAGGTAATCTTTAAACCTTGGATTAAAAAGCGAAGTTCGATTGGGTATGCGCTGTACCAAAGCCCCCAAGGTAAACACAAATGAAATTGACATGTAAAAAGTATTTTATATCCAGTAGGCTTTCATATAAAAGGAAGTCATTTATCACTTATGACAACTTATAATTATTTGCGCCTGTCCAAGGTCTTATAAAAGGGGGATTCAAAAACTGTTTTCATATACATCGAAAGAATGGTCAGATGAAACGGTAAGTGTACCAACAACTCAAATGTACACAATTTAGTAATAATACTGAGCTACATGTAGTTCTAATTCGTTGTACACAGACTTTCCTTTTTCCAATGAAACTGCGGGGTATCCTCTGACAGTGCAACACAACTAGACGAATTCATACAATTAAAAAAAGATACCACTCAAATTTGCAAGCATAAGGCTTTTGTCTTGGGTAAGAAGAATAAACGTCTTTCTTTTTATTTATTTATTTTTTAAAAACAGTACTGGTTTCCACCTTTCTAGGCTTGTACTTCTTCAGGTGAATGATGGCTTCATCGAGCTCGTTAGTCACCTGACTGACCTTCTTTTTAATGGTTTGTAAAACTTCAATTTGATTTTGAATATCCGCCCCCCCCCCCCCCGACATGGGGGCCATTCTCTCAAGGTGTTGGTCCAGTTTTAATCTAAAAAGAAGTGAATAGCATATAATAGTATAACATGTTTAATGTTCTTTGGCAAAAAAAGATAACACTAAAACTACACTGTGACTTGTATAACGCGTGACTTTGCTGAGCGTTGTCCATTGTACCGCTGTGATCTGTCACACTTGCGTACACCTATTCCAATCTCCGTATTTCTATTTAATATAGTTGACATTGTTGATTTTTTTAAATTTGATTTCCGTATAATATTTGTTTTTAAATTGTAATCGGTGGGGGTTTAATTATTTAAAAAAAGATAATTCATTCGATTTTGTTAAAAAAAAATGAATTCATATGAAATATAGACTACTACTTTTTTTTCGCCGCCTCCTCCTCTTTCTTCTTCTCCTCCTCCTCCTCCTCCTCCTCCTTGTTTCCAGTTCTGCTTTAGGGAAAAGAAGAGAAGTACATTGAAATGATACAAACATGAGAAAACAGATGTTAAATTGATATTGAAAATGAAATAAATTTAAAACCAAATGTACATAATTAAGTTTAAAATTAATGATCATTAATGAGGGAAAAGGATAAAAATAGCCAGTTGATACAGATTTGTATCAATGTGGTTGACAGTTTATTCGATCATCATCACTATCTTTCCATTTTACCGACCTAGCTTCTTAATATTTCTTTGAGTTCGTGTCAGGAGACATTCTTTATACAGCCTTAATTTTTTTTCTGGTGCATTTAAGATGACAGTTAAGTTATTAAAAACCAAATATACATACTTTTCCAATTGGGGTTTCAATAAATTATCTATAGGGAGAACTTAATCTCTATTATACAAAAGAAATTATGGTGAAAAATTTGTAGATTCATTTTTATGCAATCTTCTAGCTGCCAGTGTTTGATTCAAACAAACATCCCGATTTTGTGGATCATCTTGAATTTTTTTTAGATAGACAATCATGAAGGGTGCGATGTTAACGTTCACACTTAGCATTGCTCTGTGGATGATAAAATGAAGTTGTAACATGATGTATATTCACTTCCTGTAGAGTTTCACCTACCAGTTTGTTAATAGATTCCTTTCCATCATCACTTACAAGACAGTAAGTCTTGTAAGCAGTAAGTAATGGCCTACCATGTCTTGGAATAATTTCCTCTATTAATTTGTGCACCTTTGTCAGGTACAGCAATTGCTTCAGGCCATAAACTAAAATGATCTATGAATGTGACAATGTTCTTATTACTAGATACAGAGGTAGGAAAAAGACCTGAAAGATGTACTGCTATTTTTGCGAATGGGTAAGGAGGTATGTATGTTTCTTGAATTTGAGGTTTATTTTTACTTGAACTACGTAACTGGCAAGTCATACAAGTTTTAACAAATTGTGTTATTTCTTTATAACGGCAAGGCCAAAAATAGTGAATTTGAATTGCATCGTAACATTTATCGATTCCAAAGTGGCAATTGTTATGATAATGAGTAAGAACTTCATTTCTAAGTTGTAAAGGCACATATAATCTTAAAATAGGTTCTCTATTAACATTAGAAATGTAATATAGAAGATCATCAATGATGATATATTTACTTTCAGGGGCTTTTGATACCTTGTTGTGTTTCAATTTTTCCAGAGTTATTTAGCTCTTTATCCAATGACTGATCATATTTCATGTCGTAACCATTTGTTAATAAGTGTTCGTTTTCTTTTTCGACTTGGTTATGTGAACGTGGTCTTAAAAAGTCTGGCAATAAAGATGTTTTGGTTAACAGAGTGTATAAAGCTATGGACGCTAGTCTTGATTCTGACAATGATGCTGATGTATGTTCTTTTAATGACGCACATTCGTTTGACAATGCAGTGGCAAATAATGAAATTGTTCCTATTCATCTTGTTTCCAAGCCATGGACCCAGATTAAATTTAATGACATTCCAGATATTTCTGTTAAGGATGTTGACAGTTATTTCCTGTATAATAAAAACCCAACAACAGGGGGAATACTGAATTATGATCGTCAAATGAAAATCGAAACGATTCAGCAATGAGGCTTTTATAAAGGACATTGAATTTAACTGTGTGAAAGATGGGTGCAAATATTGTTACATTAAATGCAATTGTCTGCCATCAATGCGGCAAAAACTTCTAACTGTTATTCCTTGAATGTTTGCATCCAGAAAACGTCAGCATTAATTATCAAAGCAGAATGTAACTGTAAGGCAGGAGCAAGTGGTCTGTGTGCCCGTGTAGGAGGTCTTTTGTATCATCTTGCTAAAATGAGAGGTGCTTGTACATCTAATGAATGTACTTGGGATCGTCCAAGGCCAATGCAAAGAAAACCAAGTCCGAAACGAGTTTGTGATATAAATTTTCATAAAACTGATAAAGACAAACCAGTAGCTTCCAAAGTAAAACCATTTCCTGGAGTGTACCAAGCTGGACCATGTAATGACAGTGATTTTTTTTGCAGCAACTTCTAGATGGCTTATAGGATGTTTATCCGGAATGTGTCCTGTACCAAACTCTTCACAGCCAGCAGACATAAGTTCTTTTCTTAACATTTATTTACCTGATTTTATGTATGCAGATATAAAAGATTTGCGTTCACAGGAATGTATTGACACTTTTTCCAATTTTCTTCTAAACCTTTCAATATCTGATGAAATAAGTTGTAATTTAGAAAAGGGAACAAGGGGCCAGCATATCAACCAGAACTGAAAAGATGCAAGAGCAGTTTTGATTACTGCTTCAGTCATGGGGGATATTGTAAAACGTAATAAAACAGAGCCAGATAATCTAGTGAAGAGGATCCGTGGGTACCAATCTGTGCCAGATACAGCACAACACCCATGATAAAAAAGAAAGGGCCAGAGAACATGATACCAAATAAAATCAAGGATTGACATCAAATACTTCATGTACATTTCTTATCTGTACCGATCAAGTCCATACATAGCTTCCGCCCAATCTCAATAAAACATAGACTGATGACAGTGTCTAAAACTAAAATTTATCCTAGATTGGAATTCGGATAGGATAACTATATAATCGTCCCCCATTATTGTGTGATCTATCGAACAAATTTCAGTCCAATGTTTGATCAAAGGCACACACAAGTTCCGTCGTGTCTTTACTACATCTGGATGGAAACATTATAGGAATTCTTAGAAAATGTTGCCCAGTATATTTATTTCACGGCCAACCATATGTTTTCGATTTAAACCTCCTTCCATTTCTTTACAAAAAGAAGGTTTCAGTCCAGAATTGGGCTCCACGTGACCGAAAATCTCAACTAGTTATCATACTTCAAAATTAACGGGTTTCTTCATTTGGGCAATACTGTCTATATGGGTCCTTCTAATTTTTGCTCTCATTTCTGAAGGGAGTTGCATAATCATGTTTTTTTATTACTTCCATCTACGATGACAATAAACACAGATACATACATTTATTTAATTATCTACATATATATTAAAAGTTTTAAACATGCATTTATTTTTCTAAAATATTTTCCTGCATTTGCATTGAAGCCTTCGCCATCTTAGCCACACAGTCAGAAAGAATATTTATCATTTTTAAGTCTTTTATTTTTAAATTGTTTTCTAGAAACAAAATTTACTGATATTGGTTCACTATCAGACTCAGGATTTCATGTACTATTATTGAGTAAGTTTGTCCTTTATTACAGAAAGAGGACTGCTGTCTTCATCTGACGTTACTTCAGTTTCCGTTGACTGATGCTTGGGCTTATTTAGTTTCTTTTGTAACTCAAAAGAGGTATATCATCTTAATCGGAAGATGACTCGCGTTATTTTTTATGATACATCAATACACTCCTTCGAGGTTGATCTTCACTTTCACTATCAGTTTCCTCGGGAGGAAATACAAAGTTAGTTAGTACTTCTTAATATTCTACAAAATTTATTTTGGGGAATTTCCAACTCGTCAATATTAACATGGCGCAGATGTTCTGCGTGTACTCTAGTAGTGGACTCATCCAATTGATTTTTGATTATGAAACTTGCAGGATATCTTTGTTCAATTATTCCATAATAAGGTATCAATTTATTAAGTAATTCATTAGTCTTTAAATGGTTTTTATAATACACTGGATCCCCAACCTGTAACGAAATCGGCTCAGAATTTTTGTCTGCATTTTGTTTTTGTTTTCTCTTAGCCTTTTTGAGGTTTCTGTGAACTTGTAAAAATGATTTATGTTGTTGCTCTAAAAGAATTTTATGTGGTCCTTCTCCTTAATATTACCGGCGGGGTTTCAATAAATTATCTATAGGGAGAACTTAATCTCTATTATACGAAAGAAATTATGGTGAAAAATTTGTAGATTCATTTTTATTCAATCTTCTAGCTGCCAGTGTTTGATTCAAACAAACATCCCGATTTTGTGGATCATCTTGAAATTTTTTTAGATAGACAATCATGAAGGGTGCGATGTTAACGTTCACACTTAGCATTGCTCTGTGGATGATAAAATGAAGTTGTTACATGATGTATATTCACTTCCTGTAGAGTTTCACCTACCAGTTTGTTAATAGATTCCTTTCCATCATCACTTACAAGACAGTAAGTCTTGTAAGCAGTAAGTAATGGCTTACCATGTCTTGGAATAATTTCCTCTATTAATTTGTGCACCTTTGTCAGGTACAGCAAATGCTTCAGGCCATAAACTAAAATGATCTATGAATGTGACAATGTACTTATTACTAGATACAGAGGTAGGTAAAAGACCTGAAAGATGTACTGCTATTTTTGCGAATGGGTAAGGAGGTATGTATGTTTCTTGAATTTGAGGTTTAGTTTTACTTGAACTACGTAACTGGCAAGTCATACAAGTTTTAACAAATTGTGTTATTTCTTTATAACGACAAGGCCAAAAATAGTGAATTTGAATTGCATCGTAACATTTATCGATTCCAAAGTGGCAATTGTTATGATAATGAGTAAGAACTTCATTTCTAAGTTGTAAAGGCACATATAATCTTAAAATAGGTTCTCTATTAACATTAGAAATGTAATATAGAAGATCATCAATGATGATATATTTACTTTCAGGGGCTTTTGATACCTTGTTGTGTTTCAATTTTTCCAGAGTTATTTAGCTCTTTATCCAATGACTGATCATATTTCTTGTCGTAACCATTTGTTAATAAGTGTTCGTTTTCTTTTTCGACTAGGTTTTTATCCCCAATTTTACAAGATGCAACTTGTTAAGGTTCAAATTGATTTGAATTTATAAAATTATTAATTTCAAAATATTTATCACTTATGTCTATTTCCACACCAACACCATCATTTGATTGTTCTGATTGTTCAACTTGAGGGCATCTAGAAAGATAATCTACAATAGTATTTTCAGTCCCCGCTAGCCATACAATCGAGCAGTCATAACCTGAGATTCCTAATGCCCAAAGTAGAATTTTCTTGTTTTGCATTGGTGATTCTAAAAGATACTTTAAAGGTTTATGATCTGTTTTTATTACAGACTTTGCATTTTTTAAATAATGATCAAGCTTTTGCAAAGTATAATGAATACTTAAAGCTTCTTTTTCAATAGTAGACCATTTTGTTTGTGATTCGATAAATTATGTGACAAAAAGAATATTGTTTTTTTTCCAGTTTTAATCCCTGGCAGAATACTGTCATCACATGGTTGTGTTAGACAAGCTCTGATAACTTCATCAGGTTCGTCAGTATATAAAATGTAAGGTTTATTCAAATCTGGATAAGCTAACAATGGAATAACAGTCAAACTATCTTTCAAAAATTCCATGCACTTTGACGATCCTCTGTCCATTTAAATTTTGCATACCTCTATGAGAGGTCAATCAAAGGAACTGCAATGTTAGAGAAATTAGGAATCAATCTGCGATATTATGAACGGGCACCAATATATGATCTTACTTCTGTAACCGTTTTAGGTGTTGGTAGAGTACGGATGTTTTAACTTTGCTTACTTCAAAACCTAAGTAATTAGTTTTTTCTTTCAAAAAATGACATTTCATTAACTTCATTTTTAGTCCATGTTGCCTAAACCTATCAAAAACTTGTTGAATGTAATCCAAATGAGAGTTGATGAAAATATAAGAAAGTCATCAATGTATGCAATGGCAAATTTTAAATCTTGCAAAACTGGCTGTCATGTTTCATTTCGATGCCGTCGAGACCAGGTGGTCATCACTAGATGTTGTATAGGACACTCTAGAGTAACTCATGGCCACCTAATGACACAGGAGAAGGAGGCCCCGATGTGCATTGCCTGTGACTCACGGTATTCTTTGAAGCATGTTCTTCTCGACTGTGTTGATGTTGCTCAAGCACGTATCAAATATTTCAATTGTACCACAATGCACGATTTGTTCAACGGCACCCAAAACGATGTCATTTTATCGTTTTTAAAGGAAATTGGATTGTTTTCAAAAATTTAGATCTGTTTTTCTAAGATATAGTTCTTGTACATTTACTGTTTTATAGTAGTATTTGCATTGCTTTTTCGTTGTTTTTGTTATTTTTCCTTATGATTAGTTTTATATTTTAAATGTTGTCCCGTGCGGGGCCCGGGTGGCGAATAGGCCCGCAGCAGAGCCTAGCTTGTCGTAAGAGGCGACTAAGGGTCTTGGGATTCTGACGTCGGGTCAGTGCTCAGCCCACAGAGCGACCAAGTGTGTACCCTAGGTGGCTGAATAGGGTAGCCCTCGTCCGCGGGGGTTGTCAGGTCTATAATACGGAAACCCTGACCGCCGACCATAGTGGGCCAACGTGTGTGGAGAGTGCCACGCTTCATGCACGTAAAAGACCCCTTTGTGGACCGCCCAGTAGTGCACCACATAGGCTAAATTTTCCGACCCTACCCACCTCTCCCCTTTTTCCTGTGGTTCTTCAAAATTTACCGGTCCTTTGTTTCCCACCCCATCCCCATATTTCATTTATCATCATCGTTTCATGTTCATTTTGTCATCCTTTTCATGTTCATCGCCTGTAAATAACCTATATAGCGTTGCACGGGCGTAAAACACCAACTCACTCACTCACTCATTTTTAATGTTTGCTTTTTGTCTCGCCTGCGACGAAAAGTCGCGGAAGGCGAGACAGGTATTACTTTCCGGCGGCGGCGGCGGCGTCGTAAACTTTTTTGTAAGACTTTTGTGGACGATGAATTGCTGGAAAAGTATTATAGCTAGGCATCTGATATTTGGTATACAGACAGTTCAGGTTATGGTCTACGCAACTGTGACCATGCCGTGTGACCCTGACCCCATTTTCACGCTCCAGTGACTCTGTGAACTTAGGTGTTTTTTCAGGCTGTAAACTTTTTTGTAAGACTTTTGTGGACGATGAATTGCTGGAAAAGTATAATAGCTAGGCATCTGATATTTGGTATACAGACAGTTCTGGTTATTGTCTACGCAACTGTCACCATGCCGTGTGACCCTGATCCCATTTTCACGCTCCAGTGACTCTGTGAGCTTAGGTCTTTTAAGGGCCGTAAAGTGTTTTGTGAATTGCTGGAAAAGTATAATAGCTAGGCATCTGATATTTGGTATACAGACAGTTCAGGTTATGTTCTACGCAGCTGTCACCATGCCGTGTGACCCTGACCCCATTTTCACGCTCCAGTGACTCTGTGAATTTAGGTGTTTTTTTCAGGCTGTAAACTTTTTTGTAAGACTTTTGTGGACGATAAATTGCTGGAAAAGTATAATAGCTAGGCATCTGATATTTGGTATACAGACAGTTCTGGTTATTGTCTACGCAACTGTCACCATGCCGTGTGACCCTGGTCCCATTTTCACGCTTCAGTGATTCTGTGAACTTAGGTCTTTTTTAAGGCCGTAAAGATTTTTGTAAGACTTTTGTGGACGATGAATTGCTGGAAAAGTATAATAGCTAGGCATCTGATATTTGGTATACAGACAGTTCAGGTTATGGTCTACGCAGCTGTCACCATGCCGTGTGACCCTGACCCCATTTTCACGCTCCAGTGACTCTGTGAACTTAAGTCTTTTTCAGGTAGAAAACTTTTTTGTAAGACTTTTGTGGACGATGAATTGCTGGAAAAGTATAATAGCTAGGCATCTGATATTGGGTATACAGACAGTTGAGGTTATGGTTAACGTAACAGTCTCCATGCCATGTGATCATGACCCCATTTTTAGGGTCCAGTGACTCTGTGAACTTCGGTTTTTTTTTTCAGGCAGAAAACTTTTTTTTTGTGTGGACAATAAATTGCTTGAAAAGTATAATAGCTAGGCATCTGATACTGGTTATACAGACACAATTTGTGTTTATATCAAGAAATGAAAGCTTAGGTGGTTGATTTTAGTGATGGTGCCGGCAGGCGAGACATACTTTTAGTGGCCACACTTGTTATCGATTTATCTTTTCATACCTTTTGTTTTATCTTCGGTCTTTTGACTCCGTTTTATTTCCAATTTTGATTTAATTTATAACATGTTGATGTCCCGATTATGGCAGAAATATCGCCGACGGGACACTAAGCAACCAACAATCAATCAATCAATTACCTGGCTGATAACAGCAGGGCTATTTCGCAAACCAAACGGCATTATATTGATTTCAAAATTCCCTTATGACAAGCAAAAACAGTCTTTTCTTTGTAATCACATAGACCCACTTGCCAAAAACCACTTTTAATATCTACTGTAGAATAAAATATTGAATTGCCTAAAAGAGTCAAAATATCATCTATTATTGGTAAAGGGTAGCTGATGGGTTTTGTTATCTTATTTAATTGTCTGAAATCAACTCAAAACCTTTTAGTTTCATAATTTTTCTCTGCTTAAACTATGGGTGAGGCATAAGGACTTTTTGATCTTCTAATGATATATCATCTATAGTTTTATCTACCACTTCCCGTTTATTAAGGGGGGTTCTATAAGGCTTAAGTTTTACAGGTGGATTGTTCCCAGTATTTATGTTCATTTTGATGGTTTCTTAGCGACCTAAATCAGTATCTTTTGAAGCAAATAGATCCTTATTACTATTTATGAGTTCTATTATTTCATCCTTATATTCATCTGGAACCTTTATGTCTGATTCAATAAGCGCATCTTCATTTTTTACAATTTTCTAATGAACAAGTACTTATATTTATGTCATTTAATTCAGAGATTGATGAAATTTTACCAACTACAGATGGGTCCAAACCTAACCTGTATGCAAACCAAACTATAAAAGCAAACCAGAAGTTTGGTCTAAGCTCACTTTTCACTTTGTTTGGTTTACTTTAGCAAACCAAAGTTTACTTTGATGTTTACTCGAAAAGTAAAAAACCAACCAGATGGCTTGTTTGGTTTGGTTTAGTTTGGTCAGAGTGTTGCACTTCAGACTGGAAACCCCAAAACTGCAACACCAAAACGGCAGTTGACAATCAACAACAGTACAAACACAACCTTCTAACCAGCAAGGGAAAACAGCTTAGAAAAATCAGGCGGTCAGGTTCAATACATTTATAATACAAGTTCCAGTTACAATCTGAACTACCTAGCAGGCAGCTCTATAAATACAACTGTATATGTGACTAGACAATTTAGCCTAAAGCTATACAGGTCAGCATGTAAGCAAGTAAACAAGAACATAAAAATAAAAAAAAAACCTGTAGTTATAATAAAATAATAATAATAGCTTGACCATTTCTTTTCTCCTATTAGCTTATATATAAGTTCGCTTAGTACAAGATAATAAAAGTTAATTAAAACATAAGTCACGTTTACCGTTCCCATCATGTACCTAAAAGAGAACATTTATAAACAATCATTTAAATTACTGTCCAAATCAAAATATCATTTAATTAAGTTCACTGTCCATATGTTATAGTGTAACACTCCTCCCATTGTTCAAGAAATATAGTCCACTAGATTTCAAGGTTAATAAAAGTTGAAAAGTTCCAAACGTCGCATTAGTCAAAGAATTCCAAAGAGTCAAAATTCAGCTATATTCCATTTGAATGTTCTAAAAGTCAGAGGAACACAGTATCCAAAAAGTTCGACAACGAAAGTTTGTTTTACTTGTCCGTAAAATTTGCTCCATTTTCTGTTAATTTCAAGAGGTCGTCTTACACCATTTTCTCAGGAAAAATGTTACATAAAGTTCTAATCCAATCCACTACGTATTAGAAAGTTTTTAAAGGTATATATAGGCATATACATCCGTCACCAGCTTATGTACAACATCGTTCACCAAGAACATAAATTCAACAGCTATGCGCATCATAGTGTCCACTGTATGGTAGTAACTTGGTGATAGTATATACATGTATAATGTTATTCAATGTATTTGTGACCGTATAGATTCATATTAGCGTTGTGTGAATGTTAAATTAACTACTAGTAATGTCAAACATCCTTGCTAATCCCATCAGTTAATCTCAGCATGGGGTACAATTTGTTGATGTCGAGAGGTTTCTCTCCGTCTACGCCGTTAAACAATGGTGCAAAGGGTTCATCTCTGGCATCGATCCGCTCGCCAATGGACTTCGCTATCACCACTGGGCTTCTGACATCGTCTTCATCCCCACAAGATTATTCTTTTTATAGCTACCCTTAGGATTGACAGAACAAGGCCAACGCAACCTTTTCTTATATTTACATAATAAAATTAATGCCAAACCTATACCAAAGGCAGCGATAATATAAATTAAAACATACACCAAATTTGGAATTTCATTATGTTCTTTAATTGAACCAAGAGATCTCAATTGCGAAATCAAATTATCCATTGGAATCTTTTTAATATGTTTCAATTCCTTAGATAAACTTGTTAAATTAAAATGAGGCAGAGAATTATGGAATGGTTTCCACAGTTTCTGTGTTACTATGTTATAATCAAAATTATTTAAATAAAAATCATCTTTTAAGATAAAAGAACTTTTCCTATCATAAAAAGGTACTAAAGTCATGAAGTCATTTGTTGCAGTACATGTCTGATTTAAATATATTGTCTGTAAAGGAGGTGAAACTTTAATTGTATATGTAGTTTTGTCCCTTCCTTTGTAGCAAACAATTGCAAAATTTATAGGTTGATTAGTAGTAATTAACCAAGAACCTGATGACATATAAACAGCCATCGGTAAAATTGATTTTGGTTTTACAATAGTTTGACAAAATTTACTTATTTCTTTTTGTCTTTTCATAAACAAAGAAACTATACAACTTTTACTTGTATAAATCGGATAAACTGGACTCTCAACCTGACAAAAGGTAAAAAATGAATTTGTACATTTTTGAACTTCTTGTTCTTTAAACAATATATATATAGATCTTTCCGCATCCACTGCAAAATACTGATTATCTAAGTCATATTTAGCGACCACCGTTTACTCAGATTTGTTTAATTGAATTGGCATTGGCAAATTAATCGCTCGAAATACTTCAAATTTACTATTTGAATCCAAAAGTGGAATAGAGATTATAACTATAATTGTATCATCTTTAAGTTAAGTTGAACAAACCAAAGAACGATAGTAAAACCAAAGATTCTTATTTGGATCCTCAGACAATTCTAAGTATCTTGGTAATTTAAGTTTGATCTCAAGAATACGTTTTCTAAGATTGTACGGTGTTATTATACTTGGTGAAAGATGTCCTAACGATAACATATCTAATTGTACCTTTATGTGTTCTAAATAAAACAACGCTTTTTGAATTAGTAATTTTATACCACCTGTGATCAGATTTAATTGAATATAGATTTGTACAAAATTTTCAAGCTGAAGGATTTGATGTTCAAGACTTTCACTTATATTAGCTTTCGATCTATTTCATTTAGTCCTATAGAAAGGTTCTTAATTGCATCCCTATTTTGAGAAACTTCCATTCTCGTCACGTTTAATATTGACAAATTTTCTGATAAAACATAAGCAATTTTATCTTGATTTGTAGCTAATGTTCTTATATTGCTTTTAATAGAACTTATGTCTTCCTCGGTTAATGTTCCAAATAGAAAATTCATAGCCTTTCCAATAATTGGCAATACGGAACGTTTGCCCCTTTGTAAACCTTTATAATTTTAAAATCTTGACCGTACATCATTATGAAATTCACTGAGTAGTCTAAATTCATGCTGTAAATTTGCTATAGAAATCAAAAAGGTTTTTGTTTCTTCATGCACGTAAAAGACCCCTTTGTGGACCGCCAAGTAGTGCACCACATAGGCTAAATTTTCCGCCCCTACCCACCTCTCCCCTTTTTCCTGTGAATCTTCAAAATTTACCGGTCCTTTGTTTCCCACCCCATCCCCATATTTCATTTATCATCATCATTTCATGTTCATTTTATCATGTCCCGTGCGGGGCCCGGGTGGCGAATAGGCCCGCAGCAGAGCCTAGCTTGTCGTAAGAGGCGACTAAGGGTCTTGGGATTCTGACGTCGGGTCAGTGCTCAGCCCACAGAGCGACCAAGTGTGTACCCTAGGTGGCTGAATAGGGCAGCCCTCGTCCGCGGGGGTTGTCAGGTCTATAATACGGAAACCCTGACCGCCGACCATAGTGGGCCAACGTGTGTGGAGAGTGCCACGCTTCATGCACGTAAAAGACCCCTTTGTGGACCGCCCAGTAGTGCACCACATAGGCTTAATTTTCCGACCCTACCCACCTCTCCCCTTTTTCCTGTGGTTCTTCAAAATTTACCGGTCCTTTGTTTCCCACCCCATCCCCATATTTCATTTATCATCATCATTTCATGTTCATTTTATCATCCTTTTCATGTTCATCGCCTGTAAATAACATATATAGCGTTGCACGGGCGTAAAACACCAACTCACTCACTCACTCATTTTATCATCCTTTTCATGTTCTTCGCCTGTAAATAACCTATATAGCGTTGCACGGGCGTAAAACACCAACTCACTCACTCACTCACTCACTCACTGGTTTATCATATTGTTTGTAAACAGTTTGTGCTAAACTAGCAGTTTGCACAATGTCATCGAACAATTTGGTTAAAAACTTTTCAAAAGGTTTTAAATCCGACACAAATGTAACTAACCATTTAGATCTAGTAGTTGTAATTGTATTAACACTGTTAAAAACTACGTTATCAGAAATAAATGTCGAACTATTTAGTCCCAATATAAATGTAAGTATAAGGAAATAAGTCATGTCCGTCTACTACTGTCAATCGTACATCCTATAATAAAAATTTAAATTTTCAACTAAATCAAAACATTCAGTTCGCAAAACATTGCATCAAAAAGTGTTTTAGTATCCATAATCCATATTTGATCAAATGATCGATTATACCTCAATTGTCGATTTAAAAATACTTCGAGTAAAAATAAGTAAGGAACCCCATGTTCAACGGAATACCTTTTCCTATTCTGAACAATTTCCCTAACTTAGTGTGGTGGTAATACGTGGTCTGTACGATCCAAAAATGTTTCATACATAGTTTCAAATAATTTGCCTACAAGTTGGATTTCTTTAAACAATTTTATTTTAAAGCCTTTTGTTTTAAATAGGCCTATTATGTCTGAAGGTCGGATGCCTTGTTCATCAACAGATACCGGATCATTATATGAAATTATAGGAATAAATTCTTTAAAAATAACGCTGTTTTGACCTTTCATTTTCCAAGCGTTTAGTTCTTCGTTACTGATTCCTGCGCTCATTATTATTCCAAAAAATGAAAAAATAACTCATTAAAGTAACTGCCTACTTTAATTATTTAAACATTCCGCCATGTTTGATAAAATACTTAACATCTTATCATTGCCAGAGTCCGTCGTTTTATTACAAACGATGTCAATAGACATATTATCATAGGACATACTTGCAATCGACTTATTGTTTTTCAGTTTAATCAATGGTTCATCTTCATCAGATGAAGAATCATTTCTATTTAACTGCTTTTTTAGTCTTTCTTTTCGTGCCCTAACACGTTTTGTCAATTCCATTAACGGAATATCATCTTCATCGGAAGATGTTTCTCGCTCTTTTCTGTACCTATCAACAATAGGAATCATATCCTCATCGTCGCTTTCTTCTTAATCACTATTATCTGATTCAGAACTTTGAGGGTTTGTTACGTATTGAGTTTTCCTTACTTTAGAATCTTTATCTAATTTAGGAATATCCCATTCTTTAACAGGCGCTAGTTTCAAATGCTGAGCATGTGTCTTAGTCGATTCTCCAGTTATTTGATTTTTAATGATAAAACTTACAGGTGACTTTTGATCAATTATCCTATAAAAAGGTTTCCAATAATTTTCTGATTTATTTTTCTTTAAATGATTTCTATGAAAAACTTAATCTCCAATTTTGAAATTCAATTGTTTTCTATTTTTATCCACATATTCCTTTTGTTTTCTTTTAGCCTTTTTTTCAAATTTCGATGAGCCGTTACAAAAGACTTATGTTGTTGCTCTAGTAAAATTTTATGCATATCTTCATCTATATAACGTCTTTTTGGTTTCAGAATATTATCAATTGGTGCAACTGGCTCTCTATTGTATAGCAAAAAGAAAGGTGAAAACCCAGTTGTTTCATTTTTACTAAACCTTATTGCTGCCAAAGTTTGATTCAAATATACATCCCAGGTTGTAGGATCATTTTCTATCTTTTTAGCTGAAATATGCAAAAATCTATTAAAACATTCAGCCTTTCCATTTGAACTTGGAGAATAAAAAGACGTTGTCACATGACTAATATTCAATTCTTGTAAGGTTTCTCTGACTAGCCTATTTACATTTTCTGTTCCATTGTCTGTTAAAATTTGTAAAGGACAGCTATGTCGTGGTATTATTTCTTCCAACAACAAATGAACAATGTTATTTGCAGTTTTATCAGGCACGGCAAAAGTTTCTGGATATCCCGAATAAAGATCTATAAAACTAATAATATACTTATTACCACTCAAAGATTTGGGATAAGGTCCACTTAAATCTATTGCACATTTTGCCCAACCAAAATTTGAATAATCAGTTTCTTGTAGTAATGGTTTTGTCTTTTGAGAACTTCGTTCCTGACAAATTAAACAAGAATTAAAATATTCATGTTGATTTTCTTTGTCCACACATTGGAGTTGAAGAATCACAATAAATCCAACATTTCACATTTATTTTATAACATCACATACCTTTTACATAGTCGTCTACCAAGTGCCCCTGAATTTACTTTACTATTTATACTAAAATTAGGCACGAGGAAAACGTGAGATTTAATACATATAACAATGAAAGGAGCCAATATAAATAACAGAACAATAGAAGGAGAACATGTCAGAAATTAAACAACTAACGGAGTCGAAATATGTACTTCAAGAAACACGCTGCTCCAAACGTTTGAATCATAATAAATAGGTCAAGTTCGCTAATCGCGACAATCCCCATCCTATAACCATATATATTATTACTCCTTATGATTAGACAAGTCATTTGGTACCATAGGGGGTCCCAGGGGGTCATGCCCGGCCCCCCTTAAATTATAAATTCTTAATATCTTGAAAATCATTAAGATCCCCACCCTATAACCATATATATTATTACTCCTTATGATTAGACGAACCATTTGGTACTATTGGGGGGTCTCAGGGGGGTCATGCCCGGCCCCTCTTAAATTACAAAATCCTTAATATCTTGAAAATCATTGAGATCCCCACCCTATAACCATATATATTATAACTCCTTATGATAAGACGAATCATTTTTTTACCATAGGGGGATCCCAGGGGGTCATGCTCCTCCCCCTCAAATTACAAAACCCTTAATATCTTTAAAATCATTGAGATTCTCACCCTATAACCATATATATTATTACTCCTTATTATTAGACGAATCATTTGGTACCATAGGGGGGTTTCAGGTGGTCATGCCTGCCTCCCATCATATTGCAAAATCCTCAATATCTTGAAAAAGTTTTATATCCCCACCCTATAACCATATATATTATTACTCCTTATGATAAAACGAATCATTTGGTACCATAGGGGGATCCCAGGGGGTCATGCCCGCCTCCCATCAAATTACAAAATCCTTAATATCTTGAAAATCATTGATATCCCACCCTTTAACCATATATATTATTACTCCTGATGATCAGACCAAAGGGGCCCTATGGAGGTGATTCTTCGCCCCTCAAATTATTACTCCTTATGATTTTAACGGTAGGGGAGTCTGACGTGATGACATGGGGGTCATGATTGGGAAACTTCGTTTGTGAGACTTTGTAACAGTTTCACTGTTGCACTTATTACTTGTTGCTCTCGTAAAACAAATGTTTTACTTGCAGAATTTATTATGTTTTAGATATTACAACCATTATTTCAGATTGGTTTGGTAAGAGTAAACCAAACCAGCGCCCTAGTTTGGTTTGGTCAGAGCAAACCAACACGTCAAAGTTTGGTTTGGTCAGAGCAAACCAAACAAGCCGCCTGGTTTGGTTTGCTTTTCAAACCAAACCAAACTAGAAAAAGCGAACCATGGTTTGTATTGAGTTAACTGTGGTTTGCTATTTTGTTTGGTCAAGCAAACCAAACCAAACCAAAAAAGTAAACTAAATGTTTGCTCCCGGTTCACTTTTGTACGGGTAAGGTTGTACTTCTCCTTTTTCTGGTCCCGTGCGGGGCCCGGGTGGCGAATAGGCCCGCAGCAGAGCCTAGCTTGTCGTAAGAGGCGACTTAGGGTCTTGGGATTCTGACGTCGGGTCAGTGCTCAGCCCACAGAGCGACCAAGTGTGTACCCTAGGTGGCTGAAAAGGCTGGCCCTCGTCCGCGGGGGTTGTCAGGTCTATAATACGGAAACCCTGACCGCCGACCATAGAAGGCCAACGTGTGTGGAGAGTGCCAAGCTTCATGCACGTAAAAGACCCCTTTGTGGACCGCTAAGTAGTGCACCACATAGGCTAAATTTTCCGCCCCTACCCACCTCTCCCCTTTTCCTGTGGTTCTTCAAAATTTACCGGTCCTTTGTGTCCCACTCCACCCCCATATTTCATTTATCATCATCCTTTTCATGTTCATTTTATCATCCTTTTCATGTTCATCGCCTGTAAATAACCTATATAGCGTTGCACGGGCGTAAAACACTAACTCACTCACTCACTCTCCTTTTTCTGAATGAAAATGTTTTATTTGTATTATTAACAATTAAAAGGGGAACCTTGTTGCTAGTTTTGTTTACGTTCACAATTGAATTTTCAATACAAATACCAGGTTCTTCAAGTATCATGCCTTTAGAAGGTGCAGAAATAACATAGGTTTTTAATTTTCCGCCTCTACCCACCTCTCCCCTTATCAAAAGTTACCGTTCCTTTGTGTCCCAACCCACCCCAATATTCTATTTATCATTATCATTCCATGTTCATCGCCTGTATATAATCTATATAGCATTACACGGGCGCAAACACCGACTCACTCACTCAAACAAGTTTTACGCAGTACAAGATCATATATACTCATATTGTAGATAATTACATGTTCACTTTTACCTATAAAACAATTGTCAGAATACAAAAGAAAAGATAATGATGAAAAAAATCAAAATCATAGATATTCCTCCCGCCATATTAAAGTTTGGAGTGTCATGCTTCATGCACGTAAAAGACCCCTTTGTGGACCGCTATGTAGTGCACCACATAGGCTAAATTTTCCGCCCCTACCCACCTCTCCCCTTTTCCTGTGGTTCTTCAAAATTTACCGGTCCTTTGTGTCCCACTCCACCCCCATATTTCATTTATCATCATCCTTTTCATGTTCATTTTATCATCCTTTTCATGTTCATCGCCTGTAAATAACCTATATAGCGTTGCACGGGCGTAAAACACTAACTCACTCACTCACTCTCCTTTTTCTGAATGAAAATGTTTTATTTGTATTCTTAACAATTAAAAGGGGAACCTTGTTGCTAGTTTTGTTTACGTTCACAATTGAATTTTCAATACAAATACCAGGTTCTTCAAGTATCATGCCTTCAGAAGGTGCAGAAATAACATAGGTTTTTAATTTTCCGCCTCTACCCACCTCTCCCCTTATCAAAAGTTACCGTTCCTTTGTGTCCCAACCCACCCCAATATTCTATTTATCATTATCATTCCATGTTCATCGCCTGTATATAATCTATATAGCATTACACGGGCGCAAACACCGACTCACTCACTCAAACAAGTTTTACGCAGTACAAGATCCTATATACTCATATTGTAGATAATTACATGTTCACTTTTACCTATAAAACAATTGTCAGAATACAAAAGAAAAGATAATAATGAAAAAAATCAAAATCATAGATATTCCTCCCGCCATATTAAAGTTTGGAGTGTCATGCTTCATGCACGTAAAAGACCCCTTTGTCGACCGCCAAGTAGTGCACCACATAGGCTAAATTTTACGCCCCTACCAACCTCCTTCCTTTTCCTGTGGTTCTTCAAAATTTACTGATCTTTGTTTCCCATCCCATCCCCATATTTCATTTACCATCATCGTTTAATGTCCATTTTATCATCATTTTCATGTCCATTGCCTGTAAATAACCTATACAACATTTCACGGGCGTTCAACACCAACTCAGTCACTCACTCACTTAAAGTTTGGACTTTAAGGGACCTATATTTGGAGACATGTTCAACATGGATTTATATCAATTGAATCAAGTAAAAGTTCATGTTCGTCTACAGAGAACCAAACCAGAATATACCTTAGTCAAATAAGGATAATCAACGTTTCGAAATTGACATCGAAGAAATCGTTGTGAAAGCTTGTAAAGTTCAATGTCAGAGCGGTATTATAATCGTGCAGTATTTGAAAATGGAGGGAAAGAATGCTAAATATCCATTTACAAAGAGCGACGTGCTTATGTATGTGATACCAATGGGTCAGTCTTATATGAGCTTGGTTTCTCTTTTTCAAAATACGTGTCTGAGAAAACTAGTGTTGGGTTTTGGCAATCAGAGGAATAGAAATAAATGAGATGTGGAATAAGTGTACGCGACACAACATACATTATAAACGTATATTTTAAATATCCACAATGGAAAACAGCCAGCAGCCTTCAATGTGACCAGCGGTCGCTGCTCGCTGTTTTTCAATTGGCCCCTGGATTGAAAATAAAATACATATGATTCAAGCCCAATCCCAAAGTGCATTGAAAGACCCTCTTCTTGACAAAAAACAAATAACATAAATTCGACTAAATACAAACATAAGCTTTGATAAAGATTCCTGGCTTAGGACAGGCACATTAAAATGTGGCGGGGTTAAACTAGTTTTTTGGCGCCAACCTTCCCCCTAATGATAATCAATAACAAAGCACAAACTAACAAACAGTTAAAATCAAATCGATAGAAGTTCAATTCAACAAGAGAGTATCTGAGACAAAAGGACAACAAGTAATTAACGGTACGTAAAGATACTCTCTTGAGAACACTCGAAGTTACTGACAGCTAGCTAAGAAGCATCCATCGACTGATGTAAAAAAATCAAGTATGTCGATTTTAAATCCGACACAACACGTCAAACACTTGATTTGATGATGCATCATCACACAAAACCGACACACTTGACCGCTGTAATGCTCAAAAATGACATAAGTATAAAAAAGACAATTAACATTTTAAAGTAAGTATCAAATTACCAATATTTTTACCAAAAAAGACTAAATTCAAAGATTTTACTAAAATATCCATTTCATAACCTTTATTTAATAAAGTTTTAAGCCAATTTTGCATTCCCAAGGGATTGTTTTTGAATTTATTTGCTCTATAAACAACATTACCGTAGAAATCTGGATGGGATATTCCCTTTACAATCAAAAGTCGTCGTGTACAGTTAAATTTTCCAATAAGGTATAGATATTTATGATAAAAAACTTAGTAAACGACTTCACTAATTTGTGGTAACGATATCCTTGATTTAGTAATTTTTTTGTAATACTGTAAGTCGCTATTGAGTCCGTCTCCATTCTTCGAACAGCTTTCGTAAGTATATTGTGCACTGCAGGAACGAATATTCTTGGTAAAATGGTGAAATGATTTAATGAAATTTAAATTGCTTATAACAAAAATATAACGCGACAACATAATTCAGCTTAACAAACGAAAACTATCCGTCAGTTCTGTCCCAACTCACCAGCTTCTCCCTCGTTACGCTTTTTACCGGTTCTTTTATATCAAAACACATAATTAATAAATCTGATACATAACGTAGAATATTAAAATTAAATTAAAGAAATGAAAATTAGAAAGATGGTCATCGGATGATAAGCTTATTTTTTCGAACAACACATGCTAGTTAGTATCCGCAGGCAATTGTAGTACATGAAAGTTTGTTAGTAGAAATTGTAGTCAATACTATTTAGCTTTAATAGTTCGTCATTGCGATATAGTAACGGTCAGAATATTGAAATTAAAACGATATTAATAATTATAGTTGATAGTTCGTAATTTCACTAGTAATGGTCAAATTTTGAAGGTATCTTGTAATATCAAAGGTTTACATTTCTCACATCCTTTTTAGACACATAAATATCTATACACATTATTACACAATTAATCAAGGATGAATATATACAATATGAAAATCTTCCAATACCGCATGCTGCTATATATTATGATTATATGTATGAATGTCCTCAAATGTCAATGGTCCGTGTCCATGATCTCCCAGCGCCCAAAGTGGTTGAATTGGGCAGCCCTGACATCGAGAGATGCGGGGTCGTCAGGCGATTATGCGGAAAACCTGACCGCAAACCAAAGTGGTGCACCGTGTCGGGAAAAATGTCACGTTCCTCGCACGTTAAAGAACCCTGCTGCAGGTCTCGGTAAGAGTAGTACCCGTAGGATCCCCATGCAGGAGGCAAAATTTTCCGTCCCTATCCATAACGCTTTTTTCCAGTGGCAGTCACAAATCTCCTACCCGATTGACCTTGTGTCCCTTTTTCCTCCACTTCATCATCATCTCATTGTATCACCATGTTCAAGTTCATCTCCCGGATATAGCCGAAATCGTGCTGCTTGGGAGTAAAGAAATAACTAACAAACTAACCCAGCACTTCAAATGATCATTTCCGTAGAATGGAACCCCTACCCACCTCTCCCCTTTTTCTGTGGTTCTTCAAAATCCCACTCCCATATTTCATTTATCATCATCATTTCATGTTCATTGTATCATCCTTTTCATGTTCATCGCCTGTAAATAACCTATATAGCGTTGCACGGGCGTAAAACACCAACTCACTAACTCACTTCATCCATACAACTGCAACCAAGTTTACAAACTGCCTGGCAACATATTGGCCCTGCTCTAGACCCACAGGTAAGTTCCTTACTTTAAAATCTTCAGGGACTGTTTACGGTTTTGTCTTATGGTACCACATGAGTTAATGCCTTTCTGTAGAAGATCACGTGCCAGAGGTACTTATTTGAAAAAAAATGTTCAAACTTAATACAAACAATACAATTATGACCATGGGATCAACCATGCAATGTAGGTAAATTTGCATTTACACGGGTGTCTTTTAGTAAGACAGGAATTTTTTCTTCATATATTAGAAAAGATTTATTTTTAAAATATTTGAATTGATTTGAAATTCAGACCAAATAAGATAATATTTTAGTGTATATACTGTGCATTATTTTGCGCATTATTTAAAACGAAAGATTATTGAATATGTACCTGACGATTCATTATAGGATAGGCTGAGGCCGTTCATGTTACAGTTTCAGAGTGAAGGGATCTGTTCATACATGCACGAACGACCGAAAATATGTGTTCAATCCTAATACTTCTTCGATTTTGCGTTAAAAATATTTTTACCGTTTCGACCCTCTCCAAAATATCATATAGACCCTTATCTATTGGATGACGCGTATAATACAAAACTACACATGTTTACACAAACAAAAGTGGCGGGACGGTGAATGAAACACTGAAAGTGATCAAGAGGCATAAAACACAACAAAATTGGGATTTGTAGCAGTAAATTATTAACAAAACATAATAACAACAACAATGTATCAGGGCTACATGTGTTGAATAAATGTTTGAACGATTTTAAAGAGTTTAAAGTTAATGAAAATGGAAAGAACAGTTCTGAAACGTGGAGTTACTGGCTAAACTGTGCATTTTACTCATCTCGTTTATTTGCTGCGACTGTGAAGAAAGCATCATCGGCAAGGAGTTAATTGGCGGAACATTATTTTGCTTGTGTAACAGGTAAGATTGACTGTGAAGGGCGAAGAGAAACGGACAAGTTTTCATGATTAGATGAGGAGCTTAATGTACTTGGACTGGTACTTGGCACACATGACGTTGCTGTACATGTAGTTAGTTAGTTATTGCTTTACTCCCAAGCAGCGCGATTTCGGCTATATCCGGGAGATGAACATCAATGAACATGAAATGATGATGAAATGGAGGAAATGGGGACACAAGGCCAATCGGGTAGGAGAGTTTTGACTGCCACTGGAAAATGGAGTGATGGGTAGGCACGGGAAATTTTGCCTCCTGCATGGTGATCCTACGGATCCTACTCTTACCGAAACCTGCAGCAGGGTTCTTTAACGTGCAAGGAACGTGACATTTTCCCAACACGGTGCACCACTATGGTTTGCGGTCAGGTTTTCCGCATTATCGCCTGACGACCCCGCATCTCTCGATGTCAGGGCTGCCCCATTCAACCACCTGGGGCACACATCCCAGTCGCTTTGTGGGCAAAGCGGCCTGACCCCGATGTCAGGTTTCTGAGCCCTCTTTAGTGGACTTTTACCGACAAGCTTAGTGCTGCTGCGGGCCTATTCGCCTCCCGGGCCCCGCACGGGACAGCTGTACATGTAGGGTAGGAACTGTAACATTAGGAACCCCTGTGGCAATCCGAGCACAGATCTATTTTTTTGTTCCGATCAACACTTGGCCGACGACAGTAGGTTTTAAGGGACTCTTCACGTTGTTGATTCGACATGTACATAATGCTACGATCAGCGAAACCAGCATCAGTTAACGCTGTGATGGAAATAGCCCTAAGGGAATGACCAGTATATCGTTCGATACCACTGTTTTGCAAATGTCAGGCATGAAGTACGAGAATTGCTCGATTTAACAGGATTAGTGTAATACCATATTTCATTCAGTTGCGGATTGTTGAGTGCACCCTTGTTGCAATGATTAAACAAAGCAGTGGCTTGTGGATCTGAGGAGAGAGGAATAACTTGATAATTCCAATAGGACAAGAATCAGAGGAGGGTTCGGCATACATCCTTTTGTCCTCAGCCTCTTCAGCAATATTAATATCACCTTGATGATTTTTTTGTTTTGTTTCATGGGTAATGGTTAAAAAGTCAATCCCACGATGGGCCTTGTCGAAACGCAAGTTGATGGTGAAATTCTACGCCACGGCTGATAAAGTGGATGCCTAGTAGATACCACACATGGAGACGAAGGGATACAGGATCTTTCCGTTAAAAGTAGACATTAATTTTGGCCAGATCTTCATTTGGAATAATTTTGTGGTGTTGCGTGGGTCTAGACAAACCATTTTTCAAGTTAAACTTTAATTTAGCATTTAACATAGCATTTGCTGGCTTTAACTGAGTGTCACGAATAATATCAATTTGCCGTCCAATGTCTTTCAGATGACGATTTATTGCACCTCTTACATTTTTAAGAGTATTTTTGTGGTACTCCTGAGCCTGATCTGCAGATAGGTCTTTGCGATGCTGACTTTTTGGCTGAGCCTGATCTGCAGATAGGTCTTTGCGTTGCTGACTTTTTGGCTGAACCTCGGCATAAAATTTCCTTAGGTTATCACACAGTTCAAGCTCAGTTTTAAGGTCAATGGTTTTCTCTAATCTTTCATAACACCAGGCTGAAAAAAATTATATTCAAGCATACATTTTTGTACAGTATTTTAAAAAAAACATTCAAGTACATGTACTCACACAGTCTGGATAAAGCAAAAACAAAATGTGTATGTTTAAGGTTTCATTGTTTGAAAAATCATACAAGTACATGTAGATACATGTAGGCAAACCATTTTTGTTCATGCATATTGTAATGATTTGAAAAAAATTGTAGTTTTATCGTCATATTTTTCATGATTTTCGATGTAGATGTTTCAATTTTTTTTAGGGATTGAGTTATGGAGTCTGACTGCAACGTTAAAGTTGACTAAAGCATTGGTGTTTCTTTTTTTAACAAAATTTGAATTTATGAGATTCACACTTATTCAGGAAATGGTTTATGTCTTGATTTTTATTTGTATGTAAAATTTGAACCATTTCTTTCCTGCACAAATATACATGTATGTCAAGAAGATTATGTACCGTTGAACACTCCTATTCCACATTTTGTATTTTTCATGGTAGCAGAGAAGTACTGGGTCTTTTCAATATCCAGGAGGTCTTGCTCGTTCAATGCCTTGAAGCGACTGGCAGATTTTGTTGGGCTTCTTGCTGTTGCAGTTTCAGGAGTGCTTTTTTTCAGCTATGGGCTGCATTTCAGGGGCTTGGTTTTCAGTGTCAGTATTATTTATTTGCATAGTTGTGGATGAAGGAAGGCTATGGCGAGGTTTCAGACATTGGTTGGACACTTTCAATACTTTGGACACTTTCTAGCAACATCTCATCAAATCCTTCAACATCCGACCGTTAAACTTCAAACAGTGTCAAAACATCGTCAGCATCACCACCGCCGCCATATATGTTTACATTGAAAACATACGTTTTAGCAAGGGGAGGGGCGTTCATGCAAGTATGAACGAATCTGGCAATGACGTTTCGACCAATCGGAAATGAGTATACGAATGAACGCATGTCTGATAAGAACTGATTAATTGGTTTTTTATCATTTATAAAAAAATCATAACATTCGATGCGTGCGAAGCGCTTTTCTGGATTCCCCTTTTCCAGAAACGCTAGGTGTCGAAAAATTGTATGACATTAGATTTGAACAAACAAAACACTGAAGCAAAAAAATATGATAACAATGACTAAACGTGGTTAGTTTCTCAACTGCATTAGAGAAAGCCACAATTTTATATCAGAACGTAAAAAAACTGAAAATAAGTAAACTTACTTTTCAACACATATTCCAGTACTCGAAAATATATAAGTGCATACAACTAAGGCACGGGGAAGCTTTCTACGACCTCCACAATTGAAAATAATGAGATGTGGAATAAGTGCACGCGACACAGCCCACAATCAAGCGGCAATTCAGAAAAAGCACAATGGACAACAGCCAACAGCCTTCAACGAGGCAATTTAGCACTCAAGTCAAGCTCTTATATTAAAAACGAAAGGATATGGAATATGTGCCTGAAAGACACGAACCACATATTGATATTTGATAAGTTTATACAGTACATGTATAATAAAACAATAAAACCTAGTTATAAAACTAGTGAGTAAGTGAGTTGGTGTTTTACGCCCGTGCAAAGCTAGATAGATTATTTACAGTTGATGAACATGAAAAGGATGATAACAAATGAAATATGGGGGTGGGGTATGACACAAAGGACCGGTAAATTTTGGAGGGGAGATGTGGATAGGGGCATAAAAGTTAGCATACGTGGCACTCTCCACACACATTGGCCCACTATGGTCGGCGGTCAGGGTTTCCATATAAGGACCTGACAACCCCCGTTACGAGGGCCACCCTAATCAGGGATCTAGGGTAGGCACTTTGTCGTTCTGTGGGCTGAGCACTGACCCGACGTCAGAATCCCTAGACCCTTAGTCGCGTGATAAAACTAAGTGACGGTTATGTTGTGATTTAACATAAAAAAATAACAATGTTCAACAGTCAATATTTGAATTAGTGTCACATCTCATCCACACCTTGATTCCCCATTTCACTGGCTTTGATGCTACATATTGCTTCGTTACAAACCTTCCTTTGTATGGAGTAATGGCCTCTTCTATGCTTTGGGGTTTTTTTTTCTTGGAGCGTTAACAACTTTGCATGTTTCAAGGACTGAATCCATCACAGGCCTAGCTCTCCAAAGTTTGTCAAGGTTATTATGTGGATTAGGATCAGGTTCACGGTCACAGACATGAAGATACTTTGTAAGCTTCTCGTACCTATTTACTGTCATCCCCTCTTTTACACCACCGATGGCTAAGTATTTATTGGTATACCAAAGATAATCTGGGACTTGGACAATTCCCATCAAAATAAGGATGCATAAAAATAATTAATAAAATAAATAATTCTGCAGTTAAAAAAGAGAGGAACAATATCTTCGTGTATATTAATACATGCATGGGTAGAGTAAGTGTTTTCAAGCTAAGGGTAATATTTTTTTTAATTTATTTCTAGAGCTACAATGCATGTAATACAAATGACAACAAAGTTCCAGACAATTATTTTGGCAACGCCTGACGCGCGTTTCGTCTACTGAAGACTCATCAGAAGCACTCTACCAAAAATATTGAAAACGCTAAACACTTTATGATTTTTGAGAGCACAGAACAGTAAAACCAAAAATTCCAAACTGGGGAAGCAAATTATTACTAAGATAATTTATGTCTGGGGAAGGAAGAACCTCAGGGTTTAAACAATTTTGAAATTTCTCAACGGACAATTTAAAGCTTTGATGTGTGAGCGGGCTAACCTCGGGGAATTAAAATTCCACCAGCAGTGCTTACCTTCACGGGTGTTCGAAATACAAATGACAACAAAGTTCCAGACAATAAATTTTGCTACGCCTGACGCGCGTTTCGTCCATTGAAGACTCATCAGAGGCGCTCTACCTAAAAAACTGAAAATGCCCAACAGTTTATGATAATGAAGAGCACAGAACAGTAAAACCAAAATACCATGTATGTAAGGGTGCATGTACTCATGTAGACTAAATTCGAAATTACACAACAAATATGCCACATCTTTATCATTAAGAGTCAATAATGTTAACTGAATTTAAATAAGCACATTGTTTGATATTAAAATAAATATATACATTGCATTACCACATGCCTAAATATGCAGTCATTTCATTAAAATCTGTTCTTGTCCAGTTGGGGTTTGATGGCGAAAAGCATAATTGCTGGTTTCTTCAACCATTCTTTGTACCCTTCTTTCGTAGCACTCTTTCTCTAATACATCCTCGCCTTACACAATCATACCCGTGCGGAGTCCGGGTGGCGAAAAACGTTTCTCGCACGTTAAAGAACCCTGCTGCAGGTAAGAGTAGGACCCGTAGGATCCCCATGCAGGAGGCCAAATTTCCCGTCCCTACCCATCACTCCTTTTTCCGATGGCAGTCGAATCTAACCTACCCGATAGGCCTTGTGTCCCCATTTCCTCCACTTCATCATTATTTCATGTTCATTGTATCTCCACTTTCATGTTCATCTCCCGGATATAGCCGAAATCATGCTGCTTGGGAATAAAGCAATCACTAACTAACTAACTAACCTTACACAATTTGTGGGCTTGTTTAAGCAGTAAATTGACGAACTGGCACGTCGTCACCAGCTTCACTCCAATGATCCTCATTTATGTCATCGTCATCATCACCGATGTTTTCTTCATCATTATCTTTCTCTTCGTCATTAACGACCAAAACATCGATGTAATATTCCCGGCCACTCTCTGCATACTCGTGTTGATAAATATTGTGCACTCCATCAGGAAAAACAAATTCCATACATCAAAAAAATTTCGGCTTTTGGGTGCCGCCATGTTTGTTGTCGTCTGATGATGACGTGTGTAAATGTAATGAATATTCATGATTTAAGTGTGTGACACCGCCCCAAAACAGAAGTAAGAATACACTCATTATTGATTTTTATTCCTTTAACTTTCTGTTTGCATTTGGATAAAAATAAAGTCTTATTTGTTGTTAATAATGGATAAGTATGCAAAAGCGCACCCGCGGGGAAATGGTGAAGGCGTATACGCGGGGGTACGGTAAAAGCGTAAAAGGCGTATCCGGATGATAAGGTAGTAAGGCGTATATTGATTAAGATTTTTTTAGTTTTCTGTGTGAGTAAATAACAGCAAACCTGTGTTTGTACCTGCCTGTTGCACGGACAGACGATAACCGTTAGCCTTGAGTGTACAAAAAGCTTGTAAAAACATCTCCGTCAGTCTTTTGAGGGATGGTTCTCGAACGAAATTGTCAAACAGTTAAATGAAAATGGGAAAAAGAACGGTGAAAATAAGACAGATCTCAGTGAGTCTGTAGATTTGTCCCTTACAAGACTCAATCTGTAATCCGCGAAATGGATAATCCTGAAATTGTGAGAAATGGGTTTCGTAAAACAGACATCAATGCCACTTTAAAAGACATTCTAGATGAAGATATCCTTCTTGCACAGATTAGGTCAATATGAACCAGCATGTTGATAACCGTTGTCTAACAGTCTGACATTTTAACTTGTAATTTTTAGACACTTTGTTCTTGATGATGATGTTTTAAAACAGTTTGTGCTTTTTTATTTCTTATATCATTCATATGTCATTAAATTATAAAGAATGTTGTTTTACTATTGATCTGCAGAATTCGATATGTACAAAATCTAAAAATTATGAAAAATAAAGCCTGTGTCCTTCCCCTTCCTATGTATAAGTATACCAGAGGATACAATTATTTTGCAAACGTTGACCCCAAAAACCACTATTAAGAAGTGAAAAAGTCCATTTGAAGCTACACCCAGATTGGATACCACCGCCAAAATTCCTAGTAATTGCGAAAGCCGATTTTAAGCCAGTATCAACGAGGACTTGAATAGAAAACTCTCCAGTTGATTTAATAAAAGACCTTGCGGTCAGTTCAGACGAAGAAACCGCACCGATTGAACAAACCATTGAATCTCCACCACGTTCACATACACCTTTATTAGACGAATCTACATATTAAACTAGAGAAATAGACAGCACCCCTCTGAACAATCCAGGTTCGACCTAGAATTTGTCCAATTACATTCAAAGAAGCGAAGGGGTTCTTCCCAAATACTACGTTTCAATGCCTAGAACTATTGCCCCCGGAGAACCGCCAATCACTGGGAACGTTGGATATAAACAATGTCATATCAATTACAGTTACAAGACCTGAAAAGGGGACACTTTATTACTAATATCTTTTTTTATCATGTTAAAAACGTGTAACGGACTGTTAGTAAATCTGACCTCTTGAACTTATTGGTAGAAAAAGATCAACCAATCAAATAACAGATGTGTCTCTGCGGAACGCCGTAAAATTGTTGAAAGTAATAGCATTGACCCAAACTCAGTATTGAACATGATACTACAAATAGTCACAAACATCGACAATAAGATCAATATTATGGAATACAAATGACAACAAAGTTCCAGACAATAAAATTTTGCTACGCCTGACGCGCGTTTCGTCTATTGAAGACTCATCAGAGGCGCTGTACCAAAAATATTGAAAATGCCAAACACTGTATGAATATGAAGAGCATAGAACAGTATAACCAAAAATACCAAACTGGGGAACCAAATTATTACTAAGATATTCAATCTATGTCTGGGGTAGGAAGAACCTTAGGGTTTAGACAATTTTGAAATTTAGACGGATAATTTAAAGCTTTGATGTATTCTCCAACTCAAAAGTGTTGGTGCCGGAGCGGGCTAACCTCGGGGAATTTAAACTCCACCAGCAGTGCTAACCTTCACGTGTGTTCGAAATACAAATGACAACAAAGTTCCAAACAATAAAACACAATGGTTCAGAGTATAAAAGAAGTCAAAAACGAACTTCTAGCTGTGTCAGGACGAGTAAGGAAAATGGAAAGTGACACGACAGAATCGACAAAAAGAGTATCAGAGTACGAATCCAGCTGTCAATGAGTGAGTAACTTATCTGACCAACACAAACATCAAATAGAAACGAACACACGTAACATTATAATTCAACATGGTGAGATCAAGGAAAACGAAAGTCAAGCACAAATAGGCATGGAAAATCTTTCTAAACGAATTTGTGCGTTAGAAAAACAAGCTAGACAGAACAACAGTTGCACACCCGGACACAGGCGTTTGGGTCCAGGATTTTATTTTTTTTAAATAACATCTAAAGTAAATTCTGTAAAATCCTATTGAATTTAACTCCAAAATATACATGTATGGTCAACGGAGAGCTTGGTAGACATTCAATTGAAATAGATATAAAAGTAAGAATGGTCGCTTTCTGGGCCCGCATTCTAATTAACCGGTAAAGAAACTTAATTTGCTTACACTTTATATAAACTCTCTAGAAAACTCAGCGAAGAGGGAAAAAATTACAACTGGTTTAGTTTCATCAAAAATTAGTTAAACGACTGTGGTTTAACGTACTAGTATTTGTGGGATACTGAAATGATTAAAAGTGGAGTGGGTTAAAGCAATTGTAAAACAGCGACTTACTGATCAATTTATTCAACAAGAGGCTCCCAGGAGCCTGAATCGCTCACCTGGTCTTGATGTCAACCCTATAAAAACTTTTCTAGAGCTAAATGAGCTGAACATTTAAGCAAGTAACAGCTTTTCTCCATCTACTATAGTTTCATTCTGTAGCCATAGGCCCGAATCATGAAAAATGCTATTCTAGGGGCCAAAACCTCCATAAGGGGTCATCTGACAACTTCGACCCTATGAAAACTTTTGAAGCGCTAAATGAGTGAGTGAGTGAGTTGGTGTTTTACGCCCGTGCAACGCTATATAGGTTATTAACAGGCGATGAACATGAAGAGGGTGATAAAATGAACATGAAATGATGACGATAAATGAAATATGGGGATGGGGTGGGAAACAAAGGAACGGTAAATTTTGAAGAACCACAGGAAAAGGGGCGAGATGGGTAGGGGCGAAAAATTTAGCCTATGTGGTGCACTACTTGGCGGTCCACAAATGGGTCTTTTACGTGCATGAAGCGTGGCACTCTCCACACACGTTGGCCCACTATGGTCGGCGGTCAGGGTTTCCGTATTATAGACCTGACAACCCCCGCGGACGAGGGCCACCCTATTCAGCCACCTAGGGTACACACTTGGTTGCTCTGTGGGCTGAGCACTGACCCGACGTCAGAATCCCAAGACCCTTAGTCGCCTCTTACGACAAGCTAGGCTCTGCTGCGGGCCTATTCGCCACCCGGGCCCCGCACGGGACTAGCGCTAAATGAACTGAACATTTAAGCAAGCAACAGCTTCTCTCTATCTGCTATAATGAGTTTTCATTCCATTGGCCAAAAACATGAAACAACGTTATTGTAGGGGCCGAAACCCCTATAAGGGGACATCTGACAACTTCGACCCTATGGAGACTTTTGTAGAGCTATATAAGCTGATCATTTAAGCAAGCAACAGCTTCTCTCTATCTGCTATAGTTTTCATTCCGTAGGCCAAAAATATGAAAAAATGTTATTTTAGGGGCTGTAACCCCTTTAAGGGGTCACCTGACAACTTCGACCCTATGGAGACTTTTGTAGGGCTAAATGAGCTGAACATTTAAGCAAGCAACAACTTTTCTCTATCTGTCATAGTTTTCATTCAATAGGCCAAATACATGAAAAAATGCTATTTTTCACCTTTAAGGGGCCGTAACTCCTATAAAAGGTCATCTGACAACTTCGACTCAATGATGACTTTTGTAGAGCTTTTGATGCTGAAGCAGTAGCGTGGCATCAGATTTCATCTATCTCTAATACTTTTTGATTTACAAGCCAAAAACAGTAGTCTGACCCCCCCTGGTCTATTTTTAGTAACGGCGGCCATGTTGTTTAGACGGCGGTCACCATTTGTGCAATCTTGGTAGAGGACATTCCATAGATGAAATGTTTCAAAGCAATCCCTTCAGTCGTTTCAGAGGAGAAGATTTTCAAAGAAAAGTTAAAGACGACGACAGACGACGACGGACGCCAAGTGATGGCAATAGCTCACATGGACCTTCGGTCCAGGTGAGCTAAAAATGGAGCGCATCTGTAAGTGAATCACCAAAAGCGATCAACTATTAACTGTTTAAG
Source organism: Arcuatula senhousia (assembly GCA_963971305.1). Classification (NCBI taxonomy): domain Eukaryota; kingdom Metazoa; phylum Mollusca; class Bivalvia; order Mytilida; family Mytilidae; genus Arcuatula; species Arcuatula senhousia. The sequence goes on from OZ020310.1 coordinate 58,145,910, forward strand.
ACGACTTTTAAATTTGAAGAATACTTTAATATTATATTATCTCCGGCAGCAAGATTGTGTAGGCATAGAACTTCAAATCACCATTTACCAATAGAAACTATGTAGTTAGAGAAAACAGATAATGTCCCCTTAGTCCGAGATTGCTCTGACGTCTTCGGCATTTTCCCAGCAATCTGGTGCCGTGTTTGGTATCGATATACTTTAAAATATTAATTTAGTCTTGTGTTACATCTCCCATTTCACAAACGACTGATTTAAGATTTATTTCAACATTAAGAAAGCATTCGTTAAAATCCCGTGTTTTTGATATGGAAGGAGCTCTGACGTCCCACGGCACCAGCTTGCTGGAAAAATGCCGAAGACGTCAGAGCAATCTCGGACTACTCTCCCCTATGCAACTGTCAGGAGCTAGGGGATAAGTATCACTATATTCTCGAATGTTCTGCTATAGATGGTATCAGAAAGCAATTTATTCCAAAATATTTTCGAACTAGACCCAATGTTATACAATTTTCAGAATTGATTTCCACCAATAGTCATCGAACATTATATAAACTTTCAAACTTTATCAAACATATCAATAGAAGTTTTGGAACTCCTGGCTGACTTTGTCTCACCCTGTGGATTGTGTGTGGATGTAATGCTTAATTTATAATTTGTGTGTGTGTGTGTGTGTGTGTATTTGTTTATGATCTGTTTTTATGTCCCATCTACGAAAGTAGAGGGGCATATAGTGTTCGGGTCTGTTCGTCCGTCCGTTCGGATGTCCGTCCCAAATCCCATATTTCCAAATTTGCACTTACTGACAAATGCCACATCAATCATTTTGGTATGGTTGGTGCATCTAGTGATGATAAGAACATTGCATGCTTCGGATGCTGGATGTGACCTATATTTTCTGCATGAATGATCATGTGCAGAAAAATGGTTAAAGTATATTCCCTTGAACTGACAAGTGCTACATCAACCATATTGGTATGATAAGTGCACCTAGTGATGCTAAGCACAATGCATGCTTCGGATGCTGGCTGTGACCTATATTTTCCGCATGAATGACCACTTATAGAAGAATGGATAAAGACCATTCCTTTTTTACTGACATGTGCCACATCAACTATATTGGTATGGTAGGTGCACCCGTGCGGGGCCCGGGAGGCGAATAGGCCCGCAGCAGCACTAAGCTTGTCGGTAAATGTCCACTAAAGAGCGCTCAGAAACCTGACATCGGGGTCAGGCCGCTTTGCCCACAAATCGACTGGGATGTGTGCCCCAGGGGTTGAATGGGGCAGCCCTGACATCGAGAGATGCGGGGTCGTCAGGCGATAATGCGGAAAACCTGACCGCAAACGTGCACCGTGTTGGGAAAAATGTCACGTTCCTCGCACGTTAAAGAACCCTGCTGCAGGTCTCGGTAAGAGTAGGACCCGTAGGATCCCCAAGCAGGAGGCAAAATTTCCCGTCCCTACCCATCACTCCTTTTTCCAGTGGCAGTCAAAACTCTCCTACCCGATTGGCCTTGTGTCCTCATTTCCTCCACTTCATCATCATTTCATGTTCATTGTATCACCACTTTCATGTTCATCTCCCGGATATAGCCGAAATCGCGCTGCTTGGGAGTAAAGCAATAACTAACTAACTAACCTAGTGATGCTTTGCACAATGCATGCTTCGGATGCTGGCAGTGACCTATATTTTCCGCATGAATGACCACTTATAGAAGAATGGTTAAGTTAAAGTCCATTCCTTCTGACTGACAAGTGCTTTAATAGCAACCATGTTGATGCTTTAGTGATTGTGGAAAAAAATAAATGTTGCAAGATGGGGCATTATGTCTTTTGCACATATTCTTGTCTTTTTTTACTGTTGTATATATTGTAAATATTGTGTTGTTTTTGTAATTCTTTTATATTTCTCTGTACCAATGTAATTGGCTGTTTGAGAATAAAGATACATGTATATATCAAATTCACCCTCACAATCATTCATTTATTCAGACATGCAAATAATTAATCATTAAATTAAACATAAACTTTAATTCAATCATTCACTCACACAACCTTTCATTTATTAAGACATGCAAATAATGTATCATTTAAGGGGGTACAGAACACCTAAGGGAAATAACTCTTAGATATCACTTGAACCTTTTAGTTGGGCACATTTATTCAAAGAAATCAAGCTTCTCAATGATAAAAAAATGAAATGTTGAAAATACATTATGTTCAATGAAAATTTTCACAAGAAACCTATGGTTTAATTTTCTTGAGATTTGGCACTTAAATTTATTTGATTGTGTACATATTTTTGGCAAATTTTCAGGAAAATTAAACGACGCAATTTTATTTAAGCCAAAGTGTTGGGTACCCCCTTAAATCAAACATAAACTTAAAATTCAATCATGTTATTTTGTATAATATGGTTTGGTCTTGTGACGTCATGAACATCTTCATCCGCCACGGCATTTTCGAAATAGTCCCTATGATTTTTTGTTGTTGAATATTCGATAGTTAATATAAATCTTACGAAATTAAATTATAAGGAATGACTTTAATAGTTGGTCATTTTATACCGGTATAAAATGACCAACTATTAAAGTCATTCCTTAAGTGAAATAAGTGAAATAACTAGTCTATACAGATAAGTCTTTTACACATTTAAAAGTTTAGGCAGGTGGCATAACATTGTCCAGCGAGTTGTGCGTAGGCCTGTAAAGGTTACTGATAATCTTCAAGAAGTGGGTGGTGGTCATGCTGATCTCCATATACTTGTCCCATGCAGATTGGATCTTTTCTTCTAGCTGGCTATATTTGCTGTTGGTGTCCCTCTCGAGATAGTCGGCACGGACAGTGTAATCAACGCAGAAGGTCGAGTATCAGTATGTACATTGGGACACCACCGTAGTTAGCTGCGGAATTCAGTCTGTTGTGCCAACCTGAAACAATAAAAAAAAGGTTATTTATACCATTAAAAATGAAGTAATAGAAGAAATAATGTGCTTTTTTATCATAACATAAAGTCATCATCGATAAAGACGTATATTTTGGTATTTTTTTAACAAGTCTTTGTCCTTCGGTTATTTCGTTATTAACTTTATCAGTCATGTATTTTGTTTCTATATATACTGTAATATATATAGAAAAGATTATTATACTTCAGTATTTTTTTCTATATAAAATACAGGTAAATATTTTAACTATTTCATCTTGAATTTGGTAAAAGTACTATTTCCCTAGGGAAATAGTAAAAACAATTTCCCTAGGGTAATAGTACCGTAATATTATTTCGCGGGGTTTTTGTATGATTGGCAGTAGGTGTGGCTATAGTACACAATATACAAAGTAAAGAGTGGGCAGTAGGCGTGGCTTTAGTTATTCAGTATAATAAAACAATTGTTTGCTGGTCATTCGGAAAACAATACATTTGTTTCCCCTCGGTACTTACCATTTCCCTCGGCGCTACGCGTCTCGTGAAATAGTAAGTACCTCGTGGAAACAAATGTACTGTTTACCTCATGACCAGTAAACATTTGTATATTATTCCATATTCTTTCGTTTTTAATGTAACTAACATTATATATTATCTTCAACGTCATTATTGGTGCGGACAGTGTGGCGGAAGGTACACCATTCTGCTACAGAGAAAACTGCGTTCCTAAACCACTGGCGGTCCATGTAGTCCACCAGGTCTTTCAGGTTCTGGAAGGTGTCCATGATTTGTCCAGATGGGGTCTGGCTGAGGTGCTGGATCTGAATGGGGTGCTGGATCTGGCTGAGGTGCTGATTCTGGCTGAGGTACTGGGTCTGGGTCTGGCTGGGGTGCTGGATCTGGCTGAGATGCTGGTTCTGGCTGAGGTACTGGGTCTGGCTGGGGTGCTGGATCTGGCTAAGGTGCTGGTTCTGGCTGAGGTGCTAGTTCTGGCTGAGGTACTGGGTCTGGCTGGGGTGTTGGATCTGGCTGAGATGCTGGTTCTGGCTGAGGAACTGGGTCTGGCTGGGGTCCTGGATCTGGATGGGGTGCTGGATCTGGCTGGGGTGCTGGATCTGGCTGAGGTGCTGGATCTGGCTGAGGTGCTGGTTCTGACTGAGGTACTGGGTCTGGCTGGGGTCGTGGATATGGCTGGGGTGCTGGATCTGGCTGAGATGCTGGTTCTGGCTGAGGTACTGGGTCTGGCTGGGGTCCTGGATCTGGCTGGGGTGCTGGATCTGGCTGGGGTGCTGGATCTGGCTGGGGTGCTGGATCTGGCTGAGGTGCTGGTTCTGGCTGAGGTACTGGTTCTGGCTGAGGTACTGGGTCTGGCTGGGGTCCTGGATCTGGCTGGGGTGCTGGATCTGGCTGGGGTGCTGGATCTGGCTGAGGTGCTGGATCTGGCTGAGGTGCTGGATGAGTGGATCAGGTCTTGGCCAGTTGCGTTCTTCCCATGGTCTGCAGGTAAACTCAAACACTTTCCCATGTCTTGTTTGATTGTAGGTCTGTAGAGATATACTTAAAAGTAAATAGATACCAAGCATACATTAAGAGATATATCTAGTTCATTTAACATAAAACCGCAAAGAATCAAGTGCATGTCTTTTAATCAATTCTATTTTATACTTATTCTTTAGCTCACCTGACCCGAAGGGTCATGTGAGCTATTGTCATCGTTAAGCGTCCGTCGTCCGTCCGTCCGTTAACTTTTCTTCAAAGATCTTCTCTAAAACCACTGTAGGGATTGCATTGAAACTTGGTATACTTGATCTTTAGGATGTCCTCTACCAAGTTTGTGAATTATATACATGTTGACAAACCAACATGGCCGCTGTTGCTAAAAATAGAACAGGGAGGTCAGACCATTGTTTTTAGCTTATAACTCGAAAAGTTTAAGAGATAGAGAAAATCCGAAGCAACCTTTCATGTTCAGCATCAAAAGCTCTACAAATCTCTCCATTGAGTCGAAGTTGTGAAACGACTCCTTGTAGGAGTTATTGCCCTTTAATCATCAATATTGACCATTTTTGCAGTTTTTGGACTATATCTTGAAAACCGTTAGAGCTAGAGGAAAAGTTTGCATTGCAGAATTGTTAAGCTCATTGAGATCTACAAAAATGATTTACAGGGTCAAAATTGTCAGATCAACAGTTTAAGAGTTATTCCCCTTTAACGGTTTTTTTTTCCATTAATTTACACTAATTTTCAAAAATCTTCTTCTCTGAAACAACTGAAGGAATTGCATTGATACTTAATATGCTCGATTTTTAGGATGTCCTCTACCAAGTTTGTGAAATATATACACGTCGACCAACCAACATGGCCGCTGTTGCTAAAAATAGAACAGGGGGGTCAGACCATTGTTTTGGGCTTATAACTCGAAAAGTATAAGAGATAGAGAAAATCTGAAGCAACATTCCTAGTTCAGCATCAAAAGCTCTACAAATCTCTTCATTGAGTCGAAGTTGTGAAACGACTCCTTACAGGAGTTATTGCCCTTTAATCATCAAAATTGACCATTTTGCAGTTTTTGGACTATATCTTGAAAACCGTTAGAGCTAGAGGAAAAGTTAGCATTGCAGAATTGTTAAGCTCATTGAGATCTACAAAAATGATTTCAGGGTCAAAATTGTCAGATCAACCATTTAAGAGATATTCCCCTTTAACTGTTTTTTTTTCCATTAATTTACACTGATTTTCAAAAATCTTCTCTGAAACCACTGAAGGGATTGTTTTGCAACTTTGTATACTTGAAAGTTTGTGAAATTTATTCAAACTTTGGCATAAGAGATCAGGTGAGCGATTCATGCTCCTGGGAGCCTTTAGTTTACATACACAAACAATTCATTTATACATTTAAGCTTCTAAAAAGGTTAAACCTAATTAACTATAAACAAACCTGTGCTGCATTATCTATATTGCCACCTGTCACAGATGTCACATGAAACAGCAGGCTGGCGAGTTCGAACCTCCCTGTCACACTATATACATAAATGTACTACCATCACTATTACTCGTATTTTGCAAATGCGTACCACTACAACTACTAATTTGGGTATTTATAGCCTGGCTACCCTCTTGGGTATTGCAGGCGTTAACTTACATTATTTTTTTTACCCTTATGTTTGTTGGAGACATAACTCCTACTCTTATGAGAAGTCCTACCTACTTATTGGGATGTCTCCTGAGTCTATTGTGTATAGCCTAATAGACTCAAATTTACCAAAGTAATCTATTGACATAATGTAAATGGATTGTAATGTCACAGAGGGCTAGGGAAGTTTGCTCTAGTTAGTGGAATGAGGTATTGTGCGAGAAACGGTCACCTGTGCCAAAATAATCACACTAAGGAAAAGGCCATGTATGAGGGTTGAATACATGCCGGTAAACTCAACTGTGTGTTTCAAAAAAAAATTACATTTTATCAAAAACTTCTATAGAGATTATAGGTTCTCCACATGGTGAATATCTTATTTACAGTTTACTTCTAAATTAAAGAACAGTTAATCAAAAAAAAACTTTTAATTATATGTCCCCATGATATATTGTATATAAGTAATATAAATATGAGAAATAAACCAAACCTTTTTTTTTAATTGATTATGCTTTAAATAAAAACAAATAAAAGGAAAATAAAATAAAAAACATGAACAGTGAGTTACTCTAATGACATGCTTATAAAAATTTAAGGGTACAAAAATAAACAGAAAACCCCGTTTTTGTTCATACTATCTTGATCTATGGGACCGTGTTCAAAGGACAAAAAACTGACGATGCTTCCCCGGACTATCCCCCCTTTGTCAGCAATCCCACATGTTATCACAAGATAATAAGAATAATTCGGAGACCATCATTCGCACAAGACCTTTCACGTTCAGAGCAGATGCTATCCTGAAAAGTGGCCTACTTATTCAGTTGGGTCGTGGTCCAGTAAATTTTGTCAAAAATACCCAGCCGAAAAACTAAGTACCTACTGCGGTTAGCGTCTTCCACATCATATTATAAAGTTTTTGTCCCTTACCCTAATTACGTGAATGGAATATTTCCTCAACATTTGTTAATATATAAAATAAATAATGGATAATTCCATTCAAGAAAATTATTTGAATATCTGATGTGGATATACCGTACCTACAGAGCATCGCCACCCCGTGAGTTGTGACATGAAAAGTTTAATATTTGTTTTAAATATATAGATTAATCTTATATATTTACTATTAAAAGGGTTAACTTTTATAACTTAAATATTGTGAAAAATCTTAATTTTGGGTTTGAAAATATACTTAAATTTATGTTGAACATAGCTAAAATCCCCCTTTTTTGGGGGGTGAATAAACTATTAGTTTGCTTGATATAAATTAGTAATAGGTATATAATTTCTCAAATATGCACTTAAGAATCTCAAACTATATAAGTTTCGACAGTTGGAAATAAACATTTACTTAAACGGAACAACAATTAAATTACGACTAGAATGTGTACTTTAAGAAAATTTATGAATGACTTTTACTATAACTAGTTCATAGTAAAACGTAGTAAAACAATTAGCTAATCAGGAATGTCGTACCAAGACCACACTCACTGGACCGCATGGTGATGCTGGAGAAGGAGGCTGCCATCTTTTCTTTGTTGTCGGAACCATACGAGTGAGTTTCTTTTAAAATCATTTAAAGGAATGGGGGTGAGTGAGTTGGTGTTTTACGCCCGTGCAACGCTATATAGGTCATTTACAGGCGATGAACATGAAAAGGATGATACAATGAACATGAAATGATGATGATAAATGAAATATGGGATGGGGTGGGAAACACAGGGACTGTAAATTTTGAAGAACCACAGGAAAATGGGGAGAAGTGGGTAGGGGCGGAAAATTTAGCCTATGTGGTGCACTACTTGGCGGTCCACAAAGGGGTCTTTTACGTGCATGAAGCGTGGCACTCTCCACACACGTTGGCCCACTATGGTCGGCGGTCAGGGTTTCCGTATTATAGACCTGACAACCCCCGCGGACGAGGGCCACCCTATTCAGCCACTTAGGGTACACACTTGGTCGCTCTGTGGGCTGAGCACTGACCCGACCCTTAGTCGCCTCTTACGACAAGCTAGGCTCTGCTGCGGGCCTATTTGCCACCCGGGCCCCGCACGGGACCATTTAAAGGAAGGTTTTAACTTTAATACTAATCTTTTTACTAAAGTTAAAAAAAAAAGGTTTTAACTTTAATAATCTTTTTACGGAATACTGTTTGAAAAATATCTAAGGATTGTCTATGTGTGTTTTAACATAAAAAGGGGGATAGTTTTAAAATAAATGCGTGCCAAAGATCTGAAAATGTTTTTGAGTTGACATTGATTTACTTAGTTAAATAAAGTGTTGCCAAGGGAAAATAATTATTTGGAAGTCCTAAAAGTTTTCTTAGTGTTGCTTTTCCATAGAAAAAGAGAGAAGTTGTTTGCTAAAATTCCAAAATTGATTAAAATAATAAAATCATTGTAGATGTTTGTCTACTATTTTTTTTTGATATTGTAGCTGATATCTTTGCCAGATATTTTGCCAAAAATTGTAACCATTAAAGTATTTTCTTGAAAACCAAGGGCAAAAAATGCATGTACTTCTTGTACATGTATGTACATTCTTAATAAATAAAAACAAGTGATCACTGTGTAGTGTTTCACATGGTAAAAGTATAGTTTAAACATAAATGTTTAATCGTCTGCTAAAACAATTAAAAAAACACTGTCTGCCCCCGTCGTTGCATGTAAATGTTTAATCGTCTGCTAAAACAATTAAAAAAAAAAACACTGTCTGCCCCCGTCGTTGCATGTAAATGTTTAATCGTCTGCTAAAACAATTAAAAAAAAACATGTCTGCCCCCGTCGTTGCATGTAAATGTTTAATCGTCTGCTAAAAGGGAACAACAATTAAATTACGACTAGAATGTGTACTTTAAGAAAATTTATGAATGACTTTTACTATAACTAGTTCATAGTAAAACGTAGTAAAACAATTAGCTAATCAGGAATGTCGTACCAAGACCACACTCACTGGACCGCATGGTGATGCTGGAGAAGGAGGCTGCCATCTTTTCTTTGTTGTCGGAACCATACGAGTGAGTTTCTTTTAAAATCATTTAAAGGAATGGGGGTGAGTGAGTTGGTGTTTTACGCCCGTGCAACGCTATATAGGTCATTTACAGGCGATGAACATGAAAAGGATGATACAATGAACATGAAATGATGATGATAAATGAAATATGGGATGGGGTGGGAAACACAGGGACTGTAAATTTTGAAGAACCACAGGAAAATGGGGAGAAGTGGGTAGGGGCGGAAAATTTAGCCTATGTGGTGCACTACTTGGCGGTCCACAAAGGGGTCTTTTACGTGCATGAAGCGTGGCACTCTCCACACACGTTGGCCCATTATGGTCGGCGGTCAGGGTTTCCGTATTATAGACCTGACAACCCCCGCGGACGAGGGCCACCCTATTCAGCCACCTAGGGTACACACTTGGTCGCTCTGTGGGCTGAGCACTGACATGACGTCAGAATCCCAAGACCCTTAGTCGCCTCTTACGACAAGCTAGGATCTGCTGCGGGCCTATTCGCCACCCGGGCCCCGCACGGGACCATTTAAAGGAAGGTTTTAACTTTAATAATAATCTTTTTACTAAAGTTAAAAAATAAAGGTTTTAACTTTAATAATCTTTTTACGGAATACTGTTTGAAAAATATCTAAGGATTGTCTATGTGTGTTTTAACATAAAAAGGGGGATAGTTTTAAAATAAATGCGTGCCAAAGATCTGAAAATGTTTTTGAGTTGACATTGATTTACTTAGTTAAATAAAGTGTTGCCAAGGGAAAATAATTATTTGGAAGTCCTAAAAGTTTTCTTAGTGTTGCTTTTCCATAGAAAAAGAGAGAAGTTGTTTGCTAAAATTCCAAAATTGATTAAAATAATAAAATCATTGTAGATGTTTGTCTACTATTTTTTTTTTTGGATATTGTAGCTGATATCTTTGCCAGATATTTTGCCAAAAATTGTAACCATTAAAGTATTTTCTTGAAAACCAAGGGCAAAAAATGCATGTACTTCTTGTACATGTATGTACATTCTTAATAAATAAAAACAAGTGATCACTGTGTAGTGTTTCACATGGTAAAAGTATAGTTTAAACATAAATGTTTAATCGTCTGCTAAAACAATTAAAAAAACACTGTCTGCCCCCGTCGTTGCATGTAAATGTTTAATCGTCTGCTAAAACAATTAAAAAAAAACACTGTCTGCCCCCGTCGTTGCATGTAAATGTTTAATCGTCTGCTAAAACAATTAAAAAAACACTGTCTGCCCCCGTCGTTGCATGTAAATGTTTAATCGTCTGCTAAAACGGAACAACAATTAAATTACGACTAGAATGTGTACTTTAAGAAAATTTATGAATGACTTTTACTATAACTAGTTCATAGTAAAACGTAGTAAAACAATTAGCTAATCAGGAATGTCGTACCAAGACCACACTCACTGGACCGCATGGTGATGCTGGAGAAGGAGGCTGCCATCTTTTCTTTGTTGTCGGAACCATACGAGTGAGTTTCTTTTAAAATCATTTAAAGGAATGGGGGTGAGTGAGTTGGTGTTTTACGCCCGTGCAACGCTATATAGGTCATTTACAGGCGATGAACATGAAAAGGATGATACAATGAACATGAAATGATGATGATAAATGAAATATGGGATGGGGTGGGAAACACAGGGACTGTAAATTTTGAAGAACCACAGGAAAATGGGGAGAAGTGGGTAGGGGCGGAAAATTTAGCCTATGTGGTGCACTACTTGGCGGTCCACAAAGGGGTCTTTTACGTGCATGAAGCGTGGCACTCTCCACACACGTTGGCCCACTATGGTCGGCGGTCAGGGTTTCCGTATTATAGACCTGACAACCCCCGCGGACGAGGGCCACCCTATTCAGCCACCTAGGGTACACACTTGGTCGCTCTGTGGGCTGAGCACTGACCCGACGTCAAAATCCCAAGACCCTTAGTCGCCTCTTACGACAAGCTAGGCTCTGCTGCGGGCCTATTCGCCACCCGGGCCCCGCACGGGACCATTTAAAGGAAGGTTTTAACTTTAATAATAATCTTTTTACTAAAGTTTAAAAAAAAAGGTTTTAACTTTAATAATCTTTTTACGGAATACTGTTTGAAAAATATCTAAGGATTGTCTATGTGTGTTTTAACATAAAAAGGGGGATAGTTTTAAAATAAATGCGTGCCAAAGATCTGAAAATGTTTTTGAGTTTACATTGATTTACTTAGTTAAATAAAGTGTTGCCAAGGGAAAATAATTATTTGGAAGTCCTAAAAGTTTTCTTAGTGTTGCTTTTCCATAGAAAAAGAGAGAAGTTGTTTGCTAAAATTCCAAAATTGATTAAAATAATAAAATCATTGTAGATGTTTGTCTACTATTTTTTTTTTGGATATTGTAGCTGATATCTTTGCCAGATATTTTGCCAAAAATTGTAACCATTAAAGTATTTTCTTGAAAACCAAGGGCAAAAAATGCATGTACTTCTTGTACATGTATGTACATTCTTAATAAATAAAAACAAGTGATCACTGTGTAGTGTTTCACATGGTAAAAGTATAGTTTAAACATAAATGTTTAATCGTCTGCTAAAACAATTAAAAAAACACTGTCTGCCCCCGTCGTTGCATGTAAATGTTTAATCGTCTGCTAAAACAATTAAAAAAAAACACTGTCTGCCCCCGTCGTTGCATGTAAATGTTTAATCGTCTGCTAAAACAATTAAAAAAAAACACTGTCTGCCCCCGTCGTTGCATGTAAATGTTTAATCGTCTGCTAAAACAATTAAAAAAAAACACTGTCTGCCCCCGTCGTTGCATGTTCACTGACTTTTACTTTGTGATTTTAAATAATATTTTTTTACTCAACCCTTTTTGGACAAAGTTTATCATTGGCGATGTGATTGCCATTACAGTTTACACACTATTCTTCTTCTTTTACAGTGTGATTTTCACTACATTTTAGACATACTTGTGGTGATTTACAGTTGGTTGCAATATGGCCATATTTCTGACATTTAAAGCATTGTACTGGTTTAGGTACAAATGGTTTAACCTTATGGATTCTAAAGCCTTATGCATCCTGTTTTGGAAGTTGGATACCTGTAAATTGCAGTTTGACACTATTTGATGGAACCCTTGTCTTTGTTTCCCTATCAAACTTTGTCATAAATTTAACTTTTTTCACACCTACACCTTGTTAAATATCTTGTATTGCTTGAGTTGTCTGAAACTCATCACTGACATTGTAGATTACCCCTATTGAGTATTGTTGGGATAATGGCAAATGAACTTTTACATTAAAGTCACCTAATTTTCTTAATTTCAAAAGATTTTGTAACTGTTCATGCGTATAACATATGACAGAGATGTTCCCATTTCTCATTGGAACGATTCTTTCTACTGAAGTGATGATTCTACATAGAAGACAATGTAAGACTTGTTGGTTTTCTTTAGCTAGTAAGATTTCTTTACACTCAATGATAAGTATGATGTTGCCTAGCCAACTCGATTCCTGAAACTGCTTGTGTGTACAGGGGGGGACGGTGTTTATGTCCTAAACCTTTTTTGCTTTTTTTCCTGGAAATTATCTTAGTCAACATTTGTGTCGTCATCATTTTGGGAGTCTAAATCATATGCCATTTTCTCAATGTATTTTTCACAAGATGTTTCATGTGTATTATCATTAGACCTTTACCTACCAGGGGTAAAAAGGGTACCGTCCTGGTGCTGGGAATATTCTGAAATATTCCAGTATTCACTATCTGACATGGTATTTTATTTAACTAATAATACTAATAATAAAGATTATAACTGAAAAAGTGTGTTATAAATCAGATAGCTGAATGAAACAATGAGATTGAAACTATTGCAATGGGGTTCAAACAAAATGAAAAATGAGAGCTGAAAGGCTGAAAAACAATGAGTGAAAAGTATACAATGTACAAAATACACTTTAATATAGAAACAAAAACGTTGTCAGGAACCTACTCTGGGACTGCCTACCATCCCAGTGTAGGTATTAAAGTTTTAAAGAGATAATGTGCAGTGCAATGAACACAAAGAAATAAAGGTGATGATCACGGGCTATACCGCGTACCATTTCTCCTCTGGTCTCGTTTATAAGACAAACTTATCAAAACAATGATGAGATCAAAGAACTAACTCCATGCACGATTTGTTTAGCGGCATCCCAGCCGATGCCATTTTATCCTTTTTAAAAGAAATCGGGCAGTATTCAAAATTATAGTTTCTGTAATCACCATTTGAAAGTTAATTTGTTGTAATAATATTTAGCTTATTTTTATTAAAACACGATAAAATAAAAAAAGGGAAAATACAAGATTCCCTTTTCTAATGTGCGTTAATTTTCTCTGTAAAAAGTTCTCTATATTCATATGAAAGGTACTACACATAGTGTCAACCCTCAAATAGATCCACCAAGAATTGCTCATCTATACGAATTCAAGTGTTCAAACAAAAGGTATGGACGTTATTAAGAAGCTTGAGGGTCAACACTCTCTTGATTATGAAAAAAAATAATGAAATGATTGATCACAACAATAAATTTGAGGGGCTAGCTGTGTCAAATACATGATTAAATAATTCTAATAAAAAAGGCCAAAAAGAAACATAAAGGGAAGAGTGTCAACACTCTTGCCGCATTGTACTGGTAAATAGTAAGAGAAAGCAAATACAAGTAGGATCTCAAAATATAATTTTATTGTTTTTAACCACGATAAAGAGTGTCAGCACTCATTTCAAATAAATTTACGATACTGTGTCTTATACAAAATGGAATATTTAAACAACAGCAGAACATGCTATTTTTGAGTGTCGATCCTCAAAACAATCCAGAATCTTTTTTATATAAACATGTTAACATTAATATAACAGAAAATTATTTGGAGTGTCAACAATCAGGCAGTTTCATTTAATGTTTTGTGATTGTTGTCATTCGTAATTGGTTTGAAAGAGTGTCGGCACTCATGAATGAGTGTTGGCACTCAAGTCAAATATGAATTCTAAAAAAGAGTGCTGACACTCAGAACTCTACAAAATATTAAACAAGAAGACATTATAGACATTTCAAGTTACATTTAATTGTGACCAAAAAAATACAATTATTGGCTTCAATATATTAACAAAAATGGAAATAAGTATTCTATTCATATTACAAAAAAATGTAATTAATACAAAAAAAAGAAGGAATGTGTATATAGGACACAGATGCCCCCATGTTAGACTCAAAACAGAAAGTACGAGTCCGACAGTTCTGAAAATCGCTTAGGACGTCATACTAAACCAAAATACTAAATTTCAAATCATTATCATGAGTGGTTAGAGGCTTAACGGAAATTTCATTTTAATTTTCATATCGACCCAGTCCCAAACAGGAAGTAAAAGTTCGACAGGTCTAGAAATCGCATAGGACGTATAGTTTGTCAAACTGAACCAATCTATAAAATTAAATCATTCCCGTGGACGGTTTCTGAGAAAAGTTTGACAGAAATTTGTAATGACAGACAGACGGACGGACATGAGTAAAACTATATGGCCTCCGACTTGTCGTCGCTGGGGCATAAAAAAGAAAACCTGGTTAATAATAAGAATACAGACAATTTAGCGAATGTCATTATACACAATTCCCCTTCTATAAAAAAAATCACCTCGACATTACATATACATATGAAAGTAAATGCTCAATTTAATACTAATTCAATATCAAAAGTCGTTTCAACTGATAAACCGAAAACAGATCACGGTGACACTCCAGCGTTTATTCATCCAGACATCTTGCTCGTTTCATCTGTTTCTTACAATAATCTGAAAGGGGAAAAAGAAATTTAGGTGTAGGCATTGTCGTCGCATTAAGATCATCATGTTCAAAGTAAATCAATGATCAATAATGAAACTAAAAACATTTTAACAACAAAAAAAATTGTGTTTTGTTATAAGCTAGGTTTTATAATGAAATTCATTTATGGGGAAGTTTTCAAGAAATTTTTACCATTTTTACCATAAAAATGGACTTGTGAATAAATGTACAAATATATCATACACAAACCCATGATATTCCAGACTATTTTTTGTTCAATTAAACTTTTGATTTGAATTGACCTACCTCTTCATTTGTTTGTTCTGTATTTATCATCTGTCTCAAATCTGATGGCAAAGGATCAGCATGGTCCTCCTTATCAAGTGCCTCTCTGTTAAATGTCTTGAACAGGTGCAACTTCCAATGACATCCTTTTCTTGATTTCTGTAGAAGCTTTTGTCTGTTGCCATCCATTTTCTTTAGGTCTTCAATGAAATCAGTCCACCATTTTTGTTTTTCGGTATTTAAATAACATTTCCATATTTGGAAACTTCTCCTTAAACAAGTGATGTCTATTCTCTCTAAGGATATGAGCAATATCGAGGGTTGTCCTGTAGGAATGAGCGAAGACCCATTTGCCGCACGTTTGAAAAACCCATATTTCAGAGTTTTCCACTGGTGTGTTGTACTCCTCTTATAGTACACATTAACCTCATTTTGTGCCTCGTCAAGTCTAAACCTAAAAATGTTAGACTTTGTGTGGTATTTCACGCCTGCTAAAAAAGGCTCCAACCATCCACTGATGTCATAGCAACTTTCTAGAGATTTTGCATCATAAAGCATTCTATGAAACTCATCAAGTGTCACTGCATCCGAGTGTGTTAGTTTATCCGAAAAAACACTAAACATCTGATCGATGTCCTCATGTGTGTTTCCCACTTGTAAAAAGGATAGCTGGACCTAAAAAAAATATGCTTTATATATCATTTCTATATTTGACCATCTTTAATTCGCATAAAAACATTTAAATACATTTTAACAACACAAAACTTGATATCTGAATCCTCTGCGCTATAGTTTGCTCGTTGGACAGCAAGTAGTTAAACAACAGAAGGACCGGAAAACGCACCTTTTAAATCCCTAAGCTACCTGAAGCTTTTTACCGAATATCGAAAGCGTACAAAATAATATTTAGTAGCCGAGAAGTCTATTACATAAACAAATTCGTATTTCGACACTTAAAGGTTCTAAGAAGGCTCGTTGAACAGGAGAGTATAATAAGCAAATTAACACATGGACAAATGCCCCAGCATTTCTATGTCTCTGCTCCTCGCTGTGACGGCGAAAAGTATTTTATTGTATGCATCATAAAAGCATTGAAAAAGAATTTAAACCAAACCTTAATTGATATTGCAGAAAAATCTTTCATTCAAAAGATCTTCATTTTGATATACCCAAACCAAAACAAGTTATACTACTGGTGCTTTTTATCCGTGTGTTTATTCCTTATCACCGTATTGCTTCTGCCAATGTCTAACGTATCGGATGAGTCTCAAATTACAAAATTACGGATTTTTTGTTATCTTGTTTATTCTAAGTAAAGACGATAAATTTATTGATTGATGTATTTTGTAACCTTGTTGTTTTGTCGTTAGATTTTATTTTGTTTTACGATTTTACAATCTTTTAAAATTGGGTCGCCCCTTTAGCATGTCTGAAAATAATCAGTTCTATGCACCTGAATAAAATAACTTGTTTATCGAACCGAACAAATTTTAAAATAAACCAGCTTACCTCATAGAAAACTTTGAGTTTCACCAATAGTTCGAGAAATGACAGTATGTACTTGTTCTTGTTTTCACGAAAACAATTGTCAGCCTGGATATACAGAACAGGTGGAAGAGGCAATCCCTGAAATACAGTTTATAATACGTAAAATGAGTATGCTGCAAATATAATCAAATGTTTACCACCAGTGCTCCACGGACCCGGGGGGGTCACTCGCTATATATTGGGTGGTGGGAAGGTTCTGACAAATGGGGGCATTTTTTTCGTATATTTGTCTACAATGGGGTATGTAATTTTTACTGTGTCTCTGAAGGGGTATGTAAAATGTAGTCTCTAATGGGGTTATAATAAACAAAGATTATTCTACCACTGGGTTATAATTGAATCTAAATCCTATCAGGTAAGCATCTTTATTGGATTATAACAGTTCCCTGTCATTTTAGAGCTTATCTAATACTTATTATATGAATTCCATCCCTTATCACAATCTCTTAAGTTAGCACAGCAGGAAATAACATCTGGAACAAACAAATTAGGGGTGTATAATTTTGTTTGTTTGACTACAACGGGGTTACTTACAGGCAAGAAGTCTAAAAAGGGGTTGCGTATTCAGGAAAAATGTAGTCTACAAAGGGGTCGGGGTTCAAGACCTCTATCCGACCCCCCCCCCCGCTAAAAAAATTTCAAGTACCCCCCCCCCCCCCCGTGCACGGATGCCCTAAATTTTATACATGTCATTGTATATTTTTCATCATGTGTAGCCATAAGCAAAGTATTGAGTTGATTGCAAAAAAAACGTTTAAATTGAAAATAAACATTACGTACGAAAAAGAAGTCTAGTTGTCATGGAAACATCGAAAAATGCATAATAATACCAACCAAATTAACATTTTCTTTTTAACAACGTCAAAGGCATTAACTTCGTGGTTATTTTAATTAGTTTTTGGCTGTTTGTTGTATTGAGATGCTATACTTTATATATCCCCTTTGTGTCTTGCAAAGGTGTTGTGTATGTGTAAATGCTACTAAGATCTCATTAGAGAAGGGATGTTAAGCGCCATTAAACCTGGTTTGAAATGCCCGTACCATATCAGGACCATTGCGATCTTTAAAGGTCGAAAAGGTCCTGATATTTTCTAGTCTGACTTTGGCTTGTTTTGTTGTGTTGGTAAGTAGATCTTGAGGTGCTGATCACTTTTGTTCTGCATCAGATATTATGCGGTTCACCCCTATGTTTTATTTTTAACTATGGCGGCCATGTTTTACGACGAATAAAAAATACCTACATTAGTTCTATGCATCTAATCTTATTAACAGATTTACCAAGCTTAGTTGCAATTGGATTTATGGCGTCAGAGGAGTGTAACGTTTGAAAAAGTTTATGGACGACAGACGGACGCCAGTGATGACAAAAGCTTACATGACCCTTCGGACCAGGTGAGCTAAAACGGGGGTTAAAATTTGCTTATGGATTTGTTAATTTCTTGAAACACATGGAAAACAAGTGTTACATACCTTTGACAGATCCCACAAAACTTTCATAAGTATGTTTAATGTGAGGTTCGAATCATGTTTATACTGGTAAAAATCCGAGAACACCATTTTCTGGTTAGTTCCGTGGCTGATTACTGCTGAGATATGCGTTTTCATTGGAAGTGTTGATGCAAAATCCTGAAAAAATTTTCAATTATTAAAATTGCAAGAAAATTATAAAAATAATGTTTTTGCTTAATATTCTTTGTTTAAATAATTTATTTATTCAAAATTTTTTCAAAAGTTTTTTTTGATGTACTAGTGTACATTTTACAGTGATTCAAACCATCTCAACTATCAATTATATTTCACTGTTTTAATGTTCTTACTTTGCCTTTCCTGTCTTTGAAATGTGGGAGACTTGTTTTAGTTTGATCCATGCCATCTATTATCAGACTGACAAATCTATCGGGTCTGCGTCTTGATATCTCTCTTCTTCGATAATAAGCAAGTTTTTCAATCCTGAAATAAGATTACATTAAACCTATTATTTACCTCTTATTACAAATATTGAATGAGTAATAAAGAAAACCATGACAACAACAAAAAATGAGGATTTGAAGTACATTTATTACGATTAGGAGTTGATGAAGAACCTAAAGAAGAAGTGCACAACAAAGAGGTACTATTCATGATACTACTAGTTAACAAAAAAAAACTGAAATAAGAAAAGTTATTGCAACTAAGTTATTCAAATCTCTTTCCTTTGACTTGAAATTTATAAATGTCACTTATGTATTTATTTGCTCCTTTTAATTTTTTTTGGTGATTAATGAAACTCGGTAAATAATCAAATTAGATAAAATTAAATATTATGTTATAATTGTCATTTACAGGCAGAGTTTCATAATGAGGATGTTACCGAAGATCAACAAAGGATCACTGAAGATCTGCAGGAGGAAAAGGTAAAATACATAAGGTTAAAAGACTAAAACGAGGGCCTGTCAGCTCTTCCCTTTCCACATCACAAAACATTTAAATGATTTTCAAGTAAAAAACCATAGATGGCATAAAAACAAAAAGAAATCTACAAAATGAATAACCAATTAAACTGAAAATGGATGTAAAATATCTTTTGTAAGATAAATGTGTATAGTTTTAACAAACTCTTTGAATAAATTAAATCATAACTAAATAAAACTTTTAAATGCAAATTTTCAATTATGTTTAGTCAGACGACGGGAAGAACTGGGAAGAGGAAGCCAAACACTATCGTGAAGAATATGATAGAGTCTGCAACGAAAATCGCCTTCTGAAAATAAGAACAAATGAGTTAGAGGTAAATCAAGATCGAATAAAGTGTTGATTCTTGTGATCAAGTTTTAATAAATAAGAGTTTGTGAAATGATTTAGAAAAATAAAACGAAGTTTTTCGGCTAAATTGTTTTACTAAAATTCTACATGAAACCTGCTGATATTTTGTCATTTCATTTCATCCTGATAAGTTGAAGTTGGCTTGAATTATTGACGTTAAAATAATGTTTTGCTGTTTAGGTTGTTGTCAAGAAGAAAGAGGAACTCCTGGATAACGCAAAAGAGGAAAAGGAGGAAAACAAGGTAGCACATGCATATTCTATATACAAAACTAATGTAGCAATAATTTTAATGTAAAGTTTGCTTGTTTGACATCGTACTGTACATTTTATTATATGTAATAGAAAATAATGAGATGTGGAATAAGTGTACGTGACACAGCCCACAATCAAACGGCAATTCAGAAAAACCACAATGGACAAGAACTCTTTAACATAAAAAATCAAGTAGTGTAACTTTTATAATGTTCTGTGTGTATGATATTTGGTTGTCCATTTTCACTAAAACACATTTTTTTAACTAAAAAAAAAACAACATGTATTTAATCTTTTGTAAAATAAAAGGCTATTTATTCTAATGGCTATTATTTTTGCTTAATATTTGTAGAGAAAGATGGCAAAGATGTACAGCGAATTAATCAAATTACGTGAAGAAAATAGGAAAAGAAAAAACGAGCCAATTACGAGTAAGTATACAATTTCAATTTTAAATTGCAACAAAAATCTCAACTATTCAATAAACATGACCAGAAAATTCTCTATTTAATACCTGGTTTCATCATTAAATAATAATTTTTAAAAACCTGCTGAAGAAACAAAGAGGCACCAATAGGGCAGTCGCGTTTCAAATGTCTTCAAGGGCAACGACAAAACCAGTAAACATGAACAACAAAATTAACCAAACCGAAATCAATACCGCGAACTCAAGTCATAACAAGAGTGAACTAAGGTGCCCCGGAAGAGTAAGCGGTTCCTGCGTGCTACGGCTGCTGCTGCTTTTCAATTCAGTGTACCAAATCCGGTTCAGGAAGACAAAACAAAACTCTACGACAAACCGACATCTACACTCATTTGAGAGATAAAAAACTCATATTTATCTTCAAGTGCATAGTGTCTACCGTAGCAACATAACCCCGTGTTAGCAATTTCTGTATCAAACGTGATATTTTGAAAACAACATTACGAAAATGAATCCCAGGCAAAAAACCTTGGCACAGATTTATCAGAAATCCTCAATTTATTGCTTTAAAACTATCAAGTGCTTTTTCTGCTTTTATTGAACACAAAGTTGTAAAAATGTGAAAGACTTTTTATTTTTTATCTAGAAATAGCAGAATGTGTAATTGGTGTAGATCTTGACCTGAATCCATCACCAAATAAGATGTTAAGAAAAGAGGTTAGTAAACGTTAAATCTGTGAGTCAGTTTATCATATATACAATACATGGTAAAAGTATTGCAGAGTAATGTACTTGTAATTTATGATGTATCAATCAGAATTTGACTCGTCATTTAGACGAGGTCATCAGGGGTCACGGGGAGGAAAAACGACGTCATTCAACATGGGACAAAGGGAACGACATTTCAACGATTCTTCTATCATTATTCAACAAATAGGATAAAAATCATTTGCAACTGACAAATAAACCAACTATCAACATTTCCAACCAATAAAATATCAATCTTGAACGGAAATAAAGAAATTACTTTCTTCGTCCATTAGCATGTTGGGACCATTTTTTTTTTACCAGTTCCTCCTCTTTTGGCTAAATTAATGACCAATCCCGCAAATGCGCAACGCGTATGTTACTAAAAGTAATTCTAAAATTTTAATGCTGATTTGAAAAAAAAAATACACGCCATTATAGGAAAACTGTACACATTACAATAATTTTCAAAATAGATCAAAATGTTTCATTAGAGATAAAGAATATAAATATCTGCAACTAATATTTTATTCCCACAATTGTATTTTACAGGAAAACAAAACCATTGAAGCCTCCAAGAAGGTTAATTGTCAACAGCCAATGTCTCAAGAGGTATGGGAATGATACATTCTAGATTAAAAACATTATTTATTATCATTAACATAAACGTAACAAAAGATGGAACAGGCAAAGAGGCACCAATGGGGCATTCCAGTGTCATAAGTCCGAAATGGCAACGACGAAACCGGTGAACACAAACAATAACAGCACGAAGAAACACAAAACGGAAAATCAACCGAACGCGAACGCAAGTCGTAAGATGAGTGAACTCAGATGCTCCGGCTTATAATATGAATGGCTTTTTTTATCAAAAGTTGATTGACCTGACATTGTCTTTTCTAAGTGGTCAATCATAATATTTAAATCACATTTGAGTGTACCTTTCTCTGTACTTATCTCTGTTTTTACTTGCAATTACAATTACTTACTTTTTTATACTAATTACTTGTAAGTTCTCTTAAATATGATTTTTGAACATAGAAATCTTCACTTCTTTTTAACATATTGAAGGTTTGTAATACTATAACCAAATATTTAACATTTTAGAAGGACCAGGCGCAAGGTTTCTATGTCAACCAAATTGTGAATGCCCTTTGGAAAGAAGACAACACATGGTACGAGGCTATTGTATTGGAAGAAAAAAAGACAGGTATAAACATGAAGTTTAAAATTGACAAGATAAAAACGAGATTCTAAAACAGATTTCGTGTTTCTAAGGTTAACAGATAATTCGAACAATGAAATTTTCACAGATTCACACATCATTTATTGAAATTGTTTGTAGAAGAAGCTAGTTTGATTTTTTTTACTTATATGTATCTATGTGTCTCTTACATTTTTATAAGAATACTGATTTTTATTTTCAGGATTTCTAGTAGAGTTTACGATGGATAAGATCAGAAGAGTCTTGAAAAGGGATATGTTGAAGAACAAACATCAAGAAAAATGAACGTTAAAATGAATTTGCAATGTTGTGTTAAAAATGCTAATTATCATCACTTGTATGTTTTTAAACATTAGAATGTAAATGAAATGTAACACCAGATCTAATGATTAAACCAGGTTATATTCTTTGAATCGACACTACTTTATTGCAACACATGACAAGAAATAAGTGTCAACCCACTAAAATGAATAGTTGTAAAGGAGTCGGTACCCGGGAATAAGTATTCATGTTAGCCCCTCATTAAAGATGACTAATAAAACCGAATTGATTCTATGGGTTTGGGTGTTGACCCTCTGATTGTTGAAATGATATTACTTGTATTGGTTTGAGTGTTGACCATCTATAGGTTTGATTGTTGAAATTATATTACTTCTATTGGTTCGAGTGTTGACCCTCTGATGGTTGAAATAGTATAACTTTTATTGGTTTGAGTGAGTGAGTGAGTGAGTTGGTGTTTTACGCCCGTGCAACGCTATATAGGTTATTTACAGGCGATGAACATGAAAAGGATGATAAAATGAACATGAAATGATGATGATAAATGAAATATGGGGATGGGGTGGGAAACAAAGGACCGGTAAATTTTGAAGAACCACAGGAAAAAGGGGAGAGGTGGGTTTGAGTGTTGACCCTCTGATTGTTGAAATAGTATAACTTTTATTGGTTTGAGTGTTGACCCTCTGATTATTGAAATAGTATAACTTTTATTGGTTTGAGTGTTGACCCTCTGATTGTTGAAATAGTATAACTTTTATTGGTTTGAGGGTTGACCCTCTGATTATTGAAATAGTATAACTTCTATTGGTTTGAGTGTTGACCCTCTGATTATTGAAATAGTATAACTTCTATTGGTTTAAGGGTTGACCCTCTGATTATTGAAATAATATTTCTTATATGGGATTGAGTGTTGACCCTCTGTAGGCTTGAGTGTTGACCCTCTGTAGGCTTGAGTGTTGACCCTCTGTAGGTTTGAATGTTGATCCTATTATTGTTGATTTTTTCTCGTTTCTATAAATTTGAGTGTTGACCCTCTGTTGGTTCGAGTGTTGACCCTCCGATTGTTGAAATCATATCAATTATATGGGTATACGTGTTAACGCTCGGGTGTAATCATTGTTAAAAATTATTATTGTTATGTAAACATGAGTGTTGTTGACCCTTTGAATATAGAGCAATTCTTGATATAAATCTATTCCTTTACTACCGGCAGTAACAGATTATATAACTTTGAGTGTTGAAACTCATTTTAAAATAAAACGAAACAAGTGTATACTTTTGTGTTATGATTTGCCTCAAATTAGATGTTCAAGACTTACACTTTTAATCAAATGCTGATACTGTTTGTAGTTCACAATACAATAAAGGCATCCTAGGTATTGAAAAGTAACTATTTTTGTAGATGTGCTCAAGAAAAGGGAATTTTGTATTTTCCCTTTTTTTATTTTATCGTGTTTTAAGTTCTTTGTTTTCCTATTGCTTTAAATGGTTTTATTGTTTTAGTGTGTTATTTTTTAATGATTATTTTATCTATTTATTTTCTTGGCATACTTTTTGTTTTAATTACGGTCTTTTGACTTTGTTTTATATTAACATGTTATTAACATAATTATTTCAACTTGTTTATGTCCCGATGATGGCTGCAATATCGCCGACGGGACATAAAGCAACTAACAATCAATCAATCATCAATCAATCTCAATTGCAACAACCCTTAATGTTTTTTTATTGTTTTCTTAAAGTTATTACTCGTTTTTTATCATGGGCTTACTATAATTAATTAGAACGAATTTCTCAAGTACAACAGTCTTTAATGTTGTCAAATTGTTTTCTTAAAGTTTTTACTCATCTCTGTTGATATAACCTAATTACACTAACGAACTAGCAATTAATTTGGATGACTGAAATAATACAAATATTATTGATAATAAAAAAAAATATTATGGAAGTAAACAATACAAGAATACAAGAATACAAGTGTGATGGTTTTGGTTTTCATTAAATTAGTTATCTCCCTTTGTTCAAAAATAGATCTGTTTTCGAAGGTCAGGTGAACGTTTGTAAGTTTTTAGGTCAGTCCATTTACGAGGGGTGTTTTATTTTGTTCTACTGTGTTGGGAATGGGGAGATGTACTTTGAACACCCCTAGTCACATGACCAGGTGGACTCGTCCGTTCTATATAAGCGAGAGAAATTCTGCTCTCAGGTTCTGTTGAAATTGTCAGCCAGACACCACAGATCGTTGTTTAAGCTGGTGAGTGCGTATAAAGAGCTAACAGAGCAGACAGGTTGTTCTGTAATATACAAGCTGTTTTTAGTACCAAAGGTGCAGTCCAATCTGTCCCTCAAAGAAACAGTACAGACTGTCCAGGTCAACAAAGCAGGCTAGAAATACATAACGGTGCATGCTGTTCCGTACGGGAGCCAGACTGTCCTGTACAAGCTGTACTGTCCAAACCCGCCACATTGTATTATCCTTTTCATGTTGTACATATTGGTCAAGTTGTTGATACGTTTTGTACCTGTTGTTTGTTTTATATTTGCAAGGAGCCTTGTACATATTTTAGTTCGTTAACATTGTATTCATTGTATTAGCTGGATTGCTTTTACATTGTGTGACACTTTGTCCTATGTTTTCACTGTGTTTTGCATTGAATTGCTAAGTTTGTTTTGTCTTTTATAGTTGTGTTATTTATAAATAAATTGTTCTTACCGTGATCGATAATATAATTGAATCCTAGACATATTCTGGAACGAACTTTCGGCCTTTGTTTTAGTTAATCCAAATTGCTTAAGAAATTATTATTATTTGTAACACACTAAATTCAACCTCCCGCTCGGTTACACGTTACAAATTTGGTGGCAGCGGTTGGGATTCAAGATATATTATTGATTATTTTAAAAGATCGTCGTGGTCAGTATTCACTATTGACTTGTATTTAAAAGGTAAAAGTACCAAAACGTTCAGGTTGAACGATTCAGATTGATTTAATTTGACAGGTCGTCTATTGATTTGTTGTGATAATTTATTCTTTTCAATTGTTGATATAGTAGCTTTAAAATGTCATCGCGGATTGACGAGTTGATTTTAGAAATTGAAAAGCAAATCGAACAGGACAGCGCGTGGTTACAAGAAACAATTTTATACAAAGAGATAAGCTCGGGTGAGCGGATCGCTACGTCCATTCCCAAAGTAAAACGGCGCGATACATTCAGACCAAGTTCCTCTGATAAAGATAAACGAAAATCAGTGCGTTTTTATGAAATTTTCCCAGACGAAAAAGAAGCTTTTACGCAATGCCCTGATAAATTTGACCAAATCCTGTCAAGTAAGTAGGATGGGCGGCCGGAGAATAAATCTGATAAAAAGCGTAAAAATGAAAGTACGCACAGTACTGTCAGTCGAGGGTCTGTTCAAAGTTCGAATGGGGTTAAAATAAAACCAAATAAGTTTGATGGGGGAACGCCCTGGATTGATTATTTATCCCATTTTGAAATGTGCGCTATGGTTAATGACTGGAACGAAAGTCAGAAAGGGTTGTATTTAGCTGTGTCACTAAGTGGACAAGCACAAGGTGTTCTGGGGGACCTTCCCAAAGAGAAGCGACAAAATTTTGCAGAATTAGTTAGTGTTTTAGAGAAAAGGTTTTCCCCGTCCAGCCAAACTGATCTTTATAGAGTACAATTTAAGGGACGTTTCCAAAAGGCTAATGAAACGTTGCCAGAGTTGGGTCAAGCTGTTCGAAGGCTTGCAAATTTAGCATACCCAACTGCTCCACAAGACCTTCGTGAAACACTTGCTAAAGAGCAATTTATCGACGCGTTAGCTGAATCGGAAATGCGTTTACGAATTAAACAGTCGAGGCCATCATCTTTAAATGATGCTGTTAAATTAGCCGTGGAGCTAGAGGCTTATAATAAGGCTGAGAGGAAAACGAGAGAGAGTAAGGGGTATGTTTTTCAGGTTGATCAAGAGAATGAAGCTGAGGACAAGAGTCCTAAGGTAAATGAGTTTGAGAGCCGAATGCAATCACTTGAAGCCACTATACGTTCTATGTCAAATCAGATGGAAAAGTTGTCGTCTGGTAAAAGTGAGACATACAAGAGAAACGATAATCAAGCACAGGGTAGCTGTGGCAAAAAGAGAGATCTTAAATGTTATAAATGTGGCGGTAACGGTCACTTTGCAAAAGAATGCCCGACCACAAAAAGGGACTCGAGGGGTAAGCATGACAAAGAAAGTAAGAGTAAGAGTACCTCAGAGGGGTCCGTGAAAACAATAGGTAACAAAGGGGCTAGTGGAAGTAAGACTGGTTCAGTAGTGACTGCTTCGGAAGAATCTGGTATGTAGGTCAGTTTGGTGGTTCAAGGCCAGCCGTCAGAATTCATTGTAGACACTGGCGCTACGTTAACTTTAGTATCTTCTAAGCTATTCGAGAAACTGGAGGATAAACCAATCCTAAGTACTGTTTCAACCAAGATAAAATCTGTGAACGGAGAATATCTTGATTTGCAAGGTAAGGGTTCGTTTTGTCTTGAGTTTGGTTCAAATGTATTTCAGTCAGAAGCAGTAGTGACAAATCTTGATGTCGATGGAATTTTGGGGTTGGATTTTATGAGAAAGAATCATTGTAGCATTGATGTGTCAAAGGGTAGTTTTTGTGTGAACGGATTTAAGAGATCACTTAGATTTGCAGGTACATTTAGATGTTATAGAATTGTGACAACAGAAACAATTGTAATACCACCTAGATCAGAAATGATTATACAAGGTAAGGTTTGTGCTGAGTCAGATCGATCTGTTCCTTCTCAAGATGCTTTAGTAGAGGCCTATGATGGGAAGGATTGTAATGAAATCTTGACAGCAAGAAGCGTAGTTCACGGTAATAACACTGTACCAGTAAGGCTTATGAATGTTAAACAAGAAGCTAAAACAGTTTACTGTGGTTCAACAATCGGTCAACTGAGTGATATAAGTGAAGTGTCTGATAGTAGTAGTAGTAAGGCTCAGATAAAAGGTAAGAAAACCTTAAGACCAGATTTGCAAGATCTTTTAGACAGGGTGTCAAATACTCTACGAAGAGTTGTTTGCTGTTTCCGAGGTGGATTTAGGGAGGACAAAACTTGTTAAGCACGACATAAATACGGGAAATGCAAAACCACACAAAGAGCCTCCCAGGCGTATTCCCTATCATATGAATAAGGTCGTAGAAGACAATTTGGACAAAATGTTAGAGTGTGATTTTATTGAACCATCTAGCAGTCCTTGGGCTGCAGGGGTAGTCCTTGTCAAGGAAAAAGATGGGTCTCATCGTTTTTCCATTGACTATCGTGAGTTGAATAGTGTAACTGTTAACAAGGATGCGTACCCTCTTCCTAGAATAGATGAGTCACTCAATCATCTGACAGGTAAAAGTTGGTTCAGTACTTTAGATTGTGCATCAGGTTACTGGCAGGTAGAGTTGACAGACGACGCCAAACCAAAAACAGCGTTTGCAACGCGTAAAGGTCTGTTTCAATTCAAGGTTATGCCGTTTGGTCTATGTTGCGCGGCCCAAACTTTCGAAAGACTGATGGAAACGGCATTGGCTGGATTGCAGTGGGAAATCTGTCTGGTGTATCTTGACGACATCATTGTCATGGGTAAGACTCAAGATGACATGTTGACTAATTTAAGAACGGTGTTCGATAGACTGAAGTCTGCAGGACTTAAGTTAAAGGCCAAAAAGTGCACCCTATTTGCAACGGAGGTGAAGTTTTTGGGACACATTGTATCGCGTGATGGCATTGCCACTGATCCAGATAAAATAGAGGTTGTTAAATCATGGCCAATACCTGGTAGTGCAACGGAAGTTCGCTCATTCCTCGGTTTATGTAGTTACTTTCGTAAGTTCATTCAAAACTTCGCGTCTATAGCTAGGTGTTTACATACACTTACCGAAAAGGGTAAACAGTTCGCGTGGAACAGTGATCACCAGTCTGCTTTTGATACACTGAAATCGAAATTGACAAGTGCTCCCATTTTGTCTCACCCTGATTTTAGTCGTGAGTTTGTATTGGACACAGATGCGAGCAATAGTGCCATCGGGGCGGTACTGTCACAAAAGGGTGATGACGGCAAAGAACACGTTGTCGCGTATGCAAGTCGAGCATTGTCCAAGTCGGAAAGGAAATACTGTGTAACACGAAAAGAGATGTTGTCAGTCGTGTATTTCGTGAAGTATTTCAAACCGTATCTGTATGGAAAACGTTTTAAGATTAGGACAGATCATAGTTCACTTAGGTGGCTATTGAATTTCAAGAACCCTGAGGGACAAGTTGCAAGGTGGATTGAACAGCTGAGTGAGTATGACTATGAAATACTACATAGACCAGGTAGTCAACATCGTAATGCGGATGCATTGAGTAGGATACCATGCAAGCAATGTGGTGCAAACCATGTATCAGAAACTCAAAGCGCAGAGGTAAGAGTTGTGACAAGATCCAAAGCTTTGAAGGATCAGCCAGAAAAGAAAGATGGCGAGCTTGAAACGACAGTTATGTCGGAGATTCAGGAGAAGGATAAGGATTTGAAGTTTGTTCTGAGTTGGGTTAAAGAAGGCAAGAAGCCTTATTTTTCTGAAATTGCTGGTAAAGGGTTTTTCTTGAGATCTCTTTGGAACCAGTTTGATTACTTAGAGTTAAGAGATGGTATTTTGTACAGAAGATTCGAGGACGTAGAGAAAGGTTTGGTCAGGTTTCAGTGCATTGTACCGTGGTCAGAAAGAAGAAAGGTGTTACAATACAGTCATAATGAGAAATCGTCAGGACACCTAGGAGTAAGTAAAACATTGAACAAAATTCAACAAGGTTACTACTGGCCTGGTTTGCAAAGCGATGTTAGGTCATACATTGCAGGTTGTGACAAAATTGCTTGTAAGAAGGCACCAACAAAAACGAAACGGGCACCAATGGGAATAGTAGAAACTGGATGGCCAATGGAAAGGTTGTCAACGGACATCCTTGGCGAACTCCCAGTAACGGAACAAGGCAATCGGTACATTTTGGTGGTGTCGGATTACTTTACCAAATGGACAGAATGCTTCCCGATGCCCGATATGACTGCTACTACTGTAGCCAAGTTGATTGTTGAAGAAGTTGTCACTAGATTTGGTGTTCCCTCTATTATTCATTCTGACCAGGGTCGTCAGTATGAAAGTCTTCTTTTTCAGGAAATGTGCAAAATGCTCAATATAAAGAAAACAAGAACAACTCCATATCATCCTCAATCAGATGGTAAGGTAGAGCGGTTCAATAAGACTTTAGTCAATATGCTAGGTATGTTTGTTGATGAGCACCAAAAGAACTGGGACACTTACATTCCTTTTGTTATGATGGCGTACAGAGCGGCAGAACATGAAACCACAGGACAGACTCCAAACAAGTTAATGCTAGGCAGAGAAGTATCAACACCGTTGGATATAATGTATGAAATGCCTAGACCACTGAAGCAAATTCCTCAACATCAATGGGCATGGGAACTCAAGGAGAAACTTGAGGAAGCTCATTCATATGTAAGAAGTAAGGCTCCTGGTGAAATGCGTAGACAGAAAAGATACCATGATCTTAAGTTGTCTTATCAAAAGTTTCAGAAAGGTGATAATGTTTATGTATATTTCCCTGTTAGAAAAGTTGGACTTTCAGGGAAGCTTACTAGCTTCTGGAGAGGGCCATACAAAGTTCTTGATAGATTTGGAGATCTAACCTATAAAGTAGATTGTGGACCCAAGGGAGCTCCGCAAGTAATCCATGTGGATAGGATAAAACAAGTTAGAGCTCAAGTATTACAGGGAGAAGTCGAAGATGAAACTGAAGTTGAACTCAGTGGTGAGTTAGAAGGCCCTTCAGTTAGTCAAGGAGTAGAAATAGAACCGCAGGGATCGAAACAGAATCTGGTTTCTGCTTGCGATTCAGATGATAGTGGAAGGTCAGACGGACGACGAAAATGTAGACGTCCAGCCTATTGGTCTGATTATGTGTTTTATTAGTTATTTGCTCTTTGTTTGTATTTGAAGTTAAAATTTATGTGTAAATAGTCAGTTAAGTTTTATATAGTTACACATTGTTAATTTTTATTTTCAGTATGGCCAAGACAAAGACAACCCCTAGAAAACCAGAAGAGATGACGTGGAAGTGTGGGTTCTGTCCAACCTCTTTCACGACGAAGAGTGAGAGGGATGAGCACATCACAGAATGCGCTAATTCTAGATTGTTTTGCTCAGAGAAGGGTTGTTATTACAACACAGATAAACAGAAAAATCTGGAAAGACACGTTAAGTCTCAACATTCAAAAGAAGAAGCACTGTCAGATGATGAAAGCGTTCAAAGTTTTAGACTATCGTCTCCGATAGGAAGAGTATCCTCTGATGATGAGTGGGAGGACCAGGATCCTGGAGATATTATTATGGATTCGTCTGTGGATAAGGAAGATGAATCGGTACCTAGTGGTGAAGAGAGCAAATGTAATGGTAAAGATGACAAGATGCTAGAAACCAATGCCAGACAGGTATGTGAGAAAAGTGGTGACCTAATAGCATTGGGGAGGACAATTAGACAGAAGACAGCACCGAGACTTCCAGGTGTTAGGAAGTCAGCCAAAGAGAGGCTTGGGCCTGTTCCAGTTTCAGAGGAAATTGCAGGCTGTAGTACTTGTACACTCAAGAGAAAGAGTGTTACTGATGGTTGCTGTCCTACCTGTAAGAAGCGTGCAACTTTAGAGACTGTGTCGGTAGAGGTGCAGACAGATCCTCTTTTGTATACAAGGAAGGTGATGACAAAAACCAAGTACAGAGAAGGAAATAAGAAAATCACAACTGTAGAGTGGAAAGAGACTGTTTGAAGTGTTATCTAGAACTTGGAAGAATCAAAATTGACCAAAGTTATTGGTTGTGATAAAAGTATATAAAAAAATAAATGTGTTGTTCATTTGTTTATATGCGGGACGCATATCCTTTGAGGCGTGGGTTATGTGATGGTTTTGGTTTTCATTTAATTAGTTATCTCCCTTTGTTCAAAAATAGATCTGTTTTCGAAGGTCAGGTGAACGTTTGTAAGTTTTTAGGTCAGTCCATTTACGAGGGGTGTTTTATTTTGTTCTACTGTGTTGGGAATGGGGAGATGTACTTTGAACACCCCTAGTCACATGACCAGGTGGACTCGTCCGTTCTATATAAGCGAGAGAAATTCTGCTCTCAGGTTCTGTTGAAATTGTCAGCCAGACACCACAGATCGTTGTTTAAGCTGGTGAGTGCGTCTAAAGAGCTAACAGAGCAGACAGGTTGTTCTGTAATATACAAGCTGTTTTTAGTACCAAAGGTGCAGTCCAATCTGTCCCTCAAAGAAACAGTACAGACTGTCCAGGTCAACAAAGCAGGCTAGAAATACATAACGGTGCATGCTGTTCCGTACGGGAGCCAGACTGTCCTGTACAAGCTGTACTGTCCAAACCCGCCACATTGTATTATGTTTTTCATGTTGTACATATTGGTCAAGTTGTTGATACGTTTTGTACCTGTTGTTTGTTTTATATTTGCAAGGAGCCTTGTACATATTTTAGTTCGTTAACATTGTATTCATTGTATTAGCTGGATTGCTTTTACATTGTGTGACACTTTGTCCTATGTTTTCACTGTGTTTTGCATTGAATTGCTAAGTTTGTTTTGTCTTTTATAGTTGTGTTATTTATAAATAAATTGTTCTTACCGTGATCGATAATATAATTGAATCCTAGACATATTCTGGAACGAAACTTTCGGCCTTTGTTTTAGTTAATCCAAATTGCTTAAGAAATTATTATTATTTGTAACACACTAAATTCAACCTCCCGCTCGGTTACACGTTACACAAGTTTATTTGACCAATCATGGGCCCTCAAGGGGCAATAACAGTACAAATGTTTATTTATGATAGAATATACATGAAGACATATATGTGGCAATACAAAATAATATATACAAAGCAATTGTCATAAATTAAGTCAGATCAGTGCAGATACACTGTATTTTATTTATTTATTATTTTTTTTATACAAAAATTATTAATAAACATTTTTTTTTAAAGTAACCGTCTATTTAAACAGTAATTTTTATTGAAATGAAACAACAATCATTTTCCATATTTTTATCATATTAAAACATTTGCCATCGTTAAAACTGTTCACAGCTTGCTTCTTTGAAATAAACTTCAAAAATATATGAGACCATCTATACCCTTCCCTATTATTCATTGTATATACAGATCGAACGGACCCATCTATAGGGCGAACGAACCCAGGGCGAAGGAGGACAGGGGCGAACGGATCCGATACCCTTTTTAGCTCACCTTGCCGAAGTTCGGTAATTTTATTTTAACCGTTTTCAAGGCAAAAAGATTTATCATTTACATGCGCTTTTATCACAGTTGCACACTTCAATTTCTTTGCTGTGAGATGACCTTGTATTGTATAGTATGCTAACATATCTTCAACAACAATTCGGAACACTTTTACTACAGTTGACCTTTAAAATGATACATGTAAACGTAAAAAAACGTTCAAGCAAACAAACTTTGACAAAGCGAGTGACATAAATATAACCATACTTGGCTTCTTAAATTCCTCTAATAAATACAAATGACAACAAAGTTCCAGACAATAAATTTTACTAAGCCTGACGCGCGTTTCGTCTATTCAAGACTCATCAGAGGCGCTCTACCAAAAATATTGAAAATGCCAAACACTGTATGAATATGAAGAGCATAGAACAGTATAAACAAAAATACCAAACTGGGGAACCAAATTATAACTAAGATATTCAACCTATGTCTGGGGTAGGAAGAACCTTAGGGTTTAGAGAAGTTTGAAATTTAGACGGATAATTTAAAGCTTTGATGTATTCTCCAACTCAAAAGTGTTGATGCCGGAGCGGGCTAACGTCGGGGAGTTTAAACTCCACCAGCAGTGCTAACCTTCACGTGTGTTGGAAATACAAACGACAACAAAGTTCCAGACAATAAATTTTGCTACGCCTGACGCGCGTTTCGTCTATTCAAGACTCATCAGAGGCGCTCTACCAAAAAATATTGAAAATGCCAAACACTGTATGAATATGAAGAGCATAGAACAGTATAACCAACATTCTTTCCTGTAATTTTCTGGTGTTTAAAGAATGTGTGTTTCGTACTATTTCCACTGTAAAAAATAAGATTTTCAAACAACAATATTAAGCACGTATTAATATTCAAGGGTCTGCACAGATTGAGTGTAGGCGTTTTACCTCGACCCAAAACCAAGCTTCGACCTTGAATTTGGTAGTTGTCATGGAAAACCTTGTTGCATACTCGTCGGGTGTGTGGGCATGTACTTGTCATCAGAAAAAGATTTCTCCTTCTTTTTACCTTTTCATGGCAACCCTTGATATTTAACACACATTTATCTTTTTAACAGACAGTGTGATATCAGAAGACGCATGTATCTGCAAAGAATCGCGAATCCTTCATGAATTCTCGTAGTCATCTGATTTTAAAACAAAAGTGCTGCCCGGGCATCTGTTGTTTTTATATGTTTTTTTTTATCACATTGAAGACTGCTTGCTGTGGTGGCTTTTTTTAATCGCCGTACATGTATATATGTGTAAGTTGTTATTTGTATACTTATTTCACATCTCTTTATTTATATTTGAAAGATTTATGTTTGAAAAGCTCTATATTGTATTTTAGATGGAAAAGTATTGTTAGAAAACCGCAACAACCATCTGCCAAACTTTAGAGTTACAGAATCATTGCATCCGACAGTACGTTTTATTAACTTTATCCATCGTTTCCGTAAAACTATGTTCATATTTAAAACTTTAATTCGGGTTAACATGGAAAACAAAAAAGGCAAGATGTTAAATGACTATTTTGCGAAAATAGAGAAATTTGTATAATGACTATAATGAGAAGTGGAATAAGTGTACATGACACAACTTGCAATAACGAACGGTAATTTAAAAATCACAATGGAAGACGCGACCAGCAGTCTTCATCGTGACCAGCGGCTGTTGCTAGCCGTCTTGCGTTGGCCCAAGACTAGAGGAGTTGGTGTTTTTACGCCCTTGTGACGCCATAAATAGGTCACTTAAAATAGAACTCATAAAAATGAAATAATGAGGTCTAGGACATTCGTTTTTTCCACTTATGATCGTAATTTTTAACGCAAAACAAAAACATCGACAAAAAACAACCAACCCTCATCAGCCATATACATCATTTTAGACAGATTTCAAACATTAAACCAAGCATTTTCAAACATGTTTATTTTTCCATAAACGTTTTCCATGACGTTCTATCATTGTATTGGATTCCAAAGTTACATAAAACTCCATACAAGCAACGATTTATTGCTTGGTCATCCAAATGTACAACTAAGCCTCTTTCAGTTTTGTTAACATCAATATTGACGGCAATAAAATCAAGCCTTCAAAAGTATTTCGATTGTTGTTACTCTAGAAATGGCGTCAATCAAATGTGGATTCTCAAAAATTCTAAAGAACTGATGGAAAATCTCCATTCTAAGTCATTTTCATCATGTAATAGCATTAAAACGTTTGATTTCTCTACATTATATACTTCAATTCCACATTCACAATTAAAATCTCGTTTGGCACAGCTGATTAAACGTGGTTTGACATAGAGTTTTGTAATGTCATCCTTTCCGGATTTGACCAACACTTAATCGATCTTTGGCAACGTGACGGGTGTGCTATAGCAAGCAGGAACTGCTTACTCTTCCGGAGCACCTGAGTTCACTCTCGTTTCGACTTGATTTTGCGTTGCTGAATGCGATTTTGTTGTTATGTGTGTGTGTGTTTTATGTTGTTATGTGGTTTGTTTTGTTGTGATGATTTTTTGTCTGCCGGTTTTGTCTTTGTCTTAACGGTTTTATGATACTGATTACCCCTTTGGTACACCTTTGCTTCTTTAAGTTAAAGGAAAATTGCAAATGATACTCCATGAGATCGTATAGATCGGATTATAGTAAAATGAATAAACAAAACAACACAATAAACACTAAATTAGTATTGTCAATAAAGTAAATATTATTGCCACTAAACAAGACAGCTTCTCTTATCGGTTATTTTCACAAGAATTACTGTTTGTCATTTGTGGATAACAATTCACTAGATATGAGTTTGAATTCCCTAAAACTAATGGTGATTTTTCATCTAAATAAATTTCCTCAATATTCCTAGTTTCATTACATGATGTTACGTCCTTTTGATTGTCCGCTTGCTTACTACATTTTGCTTCATATAACAACGAACAAACTAAAAGACAAAGCTACAAAACAAATTGATACAATGTACATGTAAGTTGTAAATTCGAAATGAAACAAATACAAGCGAAAACATGTATACATTTGTTTAGGAATATTTTTCAGACGGTCGTTTGTTAAGGAATATTTTATCGACGATAGATATTCTTGTTCATGAATCTTGTTTTTCTTTCGAATTTTTGTAGGTCCCGTGCAGGACAATGTTACGAATAGGTCCGCAGCAGAGTCAAGTCTTAGGGACTTGGAATAAAGGAACAATAAATTTTGAAGACCATACGAAAACGGAAGATGTGGGTAGGGACGAAATAGTTGGCCTGTATGGTGCTTTTCTTGGCGGCCCACAAAGGGATCTGTTACGTACATGAAGCGATCACCAACGCACTTGTAAAGCATACCGATGTATATTGATTTATTATAACTAATTGTTTCTACTTCGAAATATAAAAGGCTCGAAAGGCAATTAGATTTCAGCAACTAAAACTTTTGATGTCGTTGTAGGACGGACTGAGTGAAAAATCCGGGTTATATAATGGTGAATATCGGGAGATAAAGTATGAGGATGGGGTCCCATAACGTGGGTTTTGATTTAGGTCTGTCGCTCTCCTACTAACTCTTTATTGAAATCCGGAAATGGGTTCTTCGCACGTTAAAGAACCCTGCTGCAGGTCTCGGTAAGAGTAGGACCCGTAGGATCCCCATTTAGGAGGCTAAATTTCCCGTTCCTACCCATCACTCCTTTTTCCAGTGGCAGTCTGATTGGCCTTGTGTCCCCATTTCCTCCACCTCATCATCACTTTATGTTCATTGTATCACCACTTTCATGTTCATCTCCCGGATATAGCCGAAATCGTGCTGCTTGGGAGTAAAGCAATAACTAAGTAACTCACTAACTAAATTGACTTTGACCTTTGACCGAAATATACCTACTTCTCCTGCATACGGTGTTTATATTTCACAACTTATTCGATATGCCAGAGCTTGCACACACTTCACACATTTTTTTATCAGACACCGATTTCTTCGTGACCGACTTTTGGAGCATGGCTATAAGAAAATACGTCTCAAACGATCACTAAAAACAATCTTTCTTCGTTATCAGCCACTAGTAGAAAAGTTCAAAATTGAGTTAAAAGATATTATAGTTAATTGTTTTGATTAGTGTTTGACTGGTCTGCTGTACTGAGATGATCACCTCAATATCCCTATTGTGTCTCACAACTATGTTGTATTCTATGGTCATTACCGGATCCTAAGACCGCAATGGAAGAGGGAGGTTTGGCGCCATAAAACCTGGTTTAACCCACCATTTCGTTTGAAATGCCTGTACCAAGTCAGGACCATTGCAATCAACCAATTCTCCGGTATGACTGATTCGTTTTTGTCATTTTCTCTGGACTATGAGATTGATCATTCAAGTTCAGTAGTTTTGTTATTACCTTTATTTGACGTATTTCTTAGTATTACAATTACGATATACAAATATCTATGTTACCGTTAGTAACCACAATGCAGCAGTAACGGTACAGCAGAGTGGAAAACCTCGTAATTGATAGAGCATCCCTCCTGAGCTGGGGCCGGTAAACTCTCTATAACAAATATTTAAGATTAAAACCGACATATTTAATCGATGTAATGGTATTCAATAAAGCAATATAGTCAACAAGTAATAGATTTACCGTATACATGTATGTTGTTTTATTCTTATAGGGACTGCCAAGAAGTGCACCACATATGCAAAATTATTGTTCCTTTGTTTCCCACCCACCTTAATATTTCATTTATCATCATCATTTCATGTTTATCTGATCATCCTTTTCATGTTAATCGCCTTTAAATAACCTATATAGCGTTGCAAGGGCGTAAAACACCAACTCACACCTCACTCACTCATTATTCTTATAGGCAAAAAAGAAATTCCGATTTATAATATAAAAATATATTTTAAATTGAATTTGAAAGTATAAACCCCCGTCAAGAACCATGAACATATCGGGCTTAATATATAGCACATAGGTTTTTGATGTGATCCTTGCCAGGAGTAAAATTCATAAACCAATTTTCCAACTTTCTCTTGATGCCAGTTGCGAGGATGGTCTCTACGAACTATTTTCGTCATTTGAAAGGGACAATAAGTTGTTAATTTTGTTTAACTTAAGAGGAAAACCCTATGCCGTTTTCTATCGAAGTGTTTTACATTATCGTTATTATTTTATGTTTTGTCGACACTTAATTTTTGACCTAACGTTTAAAAAACTTACCCTACTGAAAAAGCAGATCTCCAAAGTCCAGCAACGGTTGCATACATTGCTAG
This sequence comes from Arcuatula senhousia, assembly GCA_963971305.1. Classification (NCBI taxonomy): domain Eukaryota; kingdom Metazoa; phylum Mollusca; class Bivalvia; order Mytilida; family Mytilidae; genus Arcuatula; species Arcuatula senhousia. Next base: position 58,183,978 of record OZ020310.1, read on the forward strand.
ATCTTGCTCAAAACCAAGGTTACTTTATCAAATAAAAAATGTATTAATTGATAGGAATAAACAGCAGAGGCTTGGAAATGCAACTTGTGCTGTGTCGCGTACACTTATTCAATATCTCATTATTTTCTATTAAAAGGTAAATTAGATAGATAAAACTAGCAATAGTTTTTGTCACTAGCTCAAAAAAAATATCATTCGGAATTATTATTTCGCTCATTATCAAAACTTACGAATGCATGTTAATGCAGTTAATGTGTTCATCCAGTCGTTGTAATTGTAACACTGTTTTGATGTGTCGCGTTATTGGATTTTGTGCACATTGATGTTTGTGCAATGGTCATCACATTTCACAATAGATGGGTGTAAATATACCTTTCTGAGCATTTGACGTCGCATAGCTTAACATAATTTATAAATTAACAAATTTACACCAATCACTAACCTTGTCACTGTTAAATAAACCCCAAATGACGGAATCAAGGAAACACTTATTCCAACTCCTACTAGAGCTAGGCATACCATGTTTAACCATAAGTGGCTGAAAAATAAAATCTGTTAGGAAAGCAATTAAATCACTATTAGCGAGCAGGTGTGCTTTGATTCCGATAAACCGGAGTTCATTCCTGCTTGTCTACATGTAAGTTGTTCTGCTTATTGTAATGAGTGTAACAGTCTATAGGCTTGATCGCGGTTTGTTCTCGATTTGGATTCCATTTAACTGCATTGGAGAAAGTCAAATACTTTTGAAAAATCTACAAAAATTTTACAGCACCTCTCAGCAAAATCTATAATTTCTAGTACCACTTTAAGATTTATACGGATAAACACATTCTTAACGTTCTCTATTGGGTCATTGTTAATTAAGTTCGGCATTTTTTTTTATCTTTGAGCTAAAACATGTGATTGTAATATTAGATCTACATTTACTAAGGATATCGGGCGATAATTATGCACTGAAAATGATCAACTTTTTACTATCGTTTCTCCTGTTCAAGACTTCACAATAATTTGTTTTAATATTATTATTCAAAATTTCCAGTAAAATCCAACAGATAGTCAATCCAAGCCAGATGATCTATTAAGTTTCATCTGAACAACTTCTGGCTTCCCATTTGCAAATAAGTGACGATGATGTCTCTAAATTTTGATTTTAAATTCCAAATGTACATGTGTACTGGATGAGGGAAGCAAAGAGGCACCAATAGGGCACTCGCGTGAGGGCGACTACAAATCCAACCGACAAGCACAAACAAGAATAGCACGAAAAAACATAAAATCAACCAAACGGAAATCAACAACGCGAACTCAAGTCGAAACAATTAGTGAACCCAGGTGCTCCTGAAGAGTATGCGGTGCTATAGCACACCCGTCGTGCTGCCTATTTCCAATTCAATGTGTCAATTCCGATTAAGGAAGAAATAACTCTAAGACAAACCAACATCTGAACTCATCTGAGAGATAGAAATCCCATATTTGTCGAGTTAATGGTGTCTATCGTAAAATTTCTTGAGTGAATACAGCAAACGTGGAGCAGCATAACCCTATTCATAAATATACCTACTTGCCGATTAATGCTTGTAAACCTATGGTGTCTGAGGGTCCTATAAACAACATAGCAACTGCAGATATTATTACACCTGGAATCTGGATCAATCTGTAACTACTGTCTGACTGAAATAAAGGAAAAAAAGTGAATCTGTGAGCCTGTGATTTCCAACTTCAAGAACTTACAGACTGAGTATTCGTTGCATGACCACCACCTAAAACAAAAGTTTTGTGAGGACGGGGGGTAGGTGGACGTTCGAAGGATCTATTAATAAATTTAATCCCGGATAACCCATGACCAAATGAAGCTTGTATTATCAAATATCCTCACATTAGGAGTAAAGGTGGATAAGAATCTGATATTTCAATAAATAAACACATTCTGAATCAGAATTTGAAATGACTCTACGTCTTTCGTTGCCATATCTCTTTTATGTTTTTTTCATGGAGGTGAGTGCAGTTATGGGTATTTTAGGTCCAAGTTCCAAATGAACTGAGCTTAAGCTGGGCATTTCTGAAGTTTGGCTTAATTTTCGAGATTTACAGCAATGCTGTTGTTGCACTTGAAGCTAATTGCATTGACTTTGAAGACATATTGAACAACGAAAAGCAATTGTTGTTGTAGGGTACGCCTTTGAAAACAATGTTTGGCGGTCTCAATTAAGAAAAAAAAATGCCCTCTATTTTTATTTTCATTGTTAGGCCATGCTTTTAGTGCAACATTAGGAATGTTCCCTATATTTTCACTTTGCGTGTTTTTGTTGCCTAGTCATTGTATGGTAGGTAACTGATACGTAGCTGTGCAAAAATTTATTTCATGTTAACATGTTCCATTATTGACCCGACCTTTTCACCCAAAAGGTTATGCTTTTAAACCATAGCAACCGTAGAATTGCTTCTTGGTTATATAGACCAATTAGACTTACGAATTGCTAAAGTTAATTTACCTTAATACTTGTGAGTGCTCGTGGTTTGATTGGTTTGTTTCCCCTGACCATACATTTCAATTGATTTGTTTTGCAGTTAGTGCACTTCTTGTTTTACCAAAATATTCAATCCTCATGATACAGGTACAATAGTTTTTTTTTCTCTTACAGATATACAGGTGGCAAAAAGGCCTGTAGCAGCGCTAAGTCTGTCGATATAAGTCCACTTAAGAGCGCTCAGAAACCTGACATCGGGTCGAAAAGCCATGCTCACAACGCCAATGAACATGAAATGATGATGAAGTGGAAGAAATGGGGACACAAGGCCAATCGGGAAGGAAAGTTTAGATTGCAACTGGAAAAAGGAGTGATGGGTAGGGACGGGAAATTTTGCCTCCTGCTTTGGGATCCTACGGGTCCTACTCTTACCGAGACCTGCAGCAGGGTTCTTTTACGTGCGAGGAACGTGACATTTTTCCCCAACACGGTGCACCACTATGGTTTGCGGTCAGGTTTTCCGCATTATCGCCTGACGACCCGCATCTCTCGATGTCAGGGCTGCCCCATGCAACCACCTGGGGCGCACATCACAGTTGCTTTGTGGGCAAAGCGGTCTGACCCCGATGTCAGATTTCTGAGCGCTCTTTAGTGGACTTTTACCGACAAGCTTAGCGCTGCTGCGGGCCTATTCGCCTCCCGGGCCCCGCACGGGACCCGTCAACAATTGCGTAGCAAAATTTATTATCTGGAACTTTGTTGTCTATAATGTGGAAAGCATTCCATAGTGTTGCACCCTGTTTAAAAAATGTGCCACGTTTAAACAACCCTTCTGCTGGTCTCGATAGAAGTAGGACCTAAATGATTCACATGATGGTGTTTTAAAGTCCCTATCTTTTACTTCGTTTTTCAATGCCAGTCAGAACTATCCTCCCTGGTTTGCATTGTTACTCCATCTCCTCTACTACGTGTCATCCCTCAGGTATAGCCAAAAATTGTGCTGATTGGAGTAAAGCCATTATCACTAAGATGTCGATTAAACTGTGCTTCATAAACATTTCAATAATTTGACATAAGAAGAAGTTTTCTTTTCAGTGTTTGAATTTTCCTGTTCCTTGCAAAATGCAAATATGTCTTCATTCACTCTTTATGGCGTTTTGGAAATCGTTTGATATATTACTAGGGCTTTTCTTTGATTAGAAGGCGCATTAAGATTGGGTTCATATTTCATGGATCTTAATATCTGCATTTGTATATTATATCAATATAATATATTATAATATCAATATAAAAATCGATAGCATACCTATGTTAGAATCTTCCTTGAATATAGTAGTAGTTAAAAAGTAGTTACTTTGTCTTACCTTCATTCGTCCATTTTTGACATTATAATTATGACTATTTTAAATAATACATGTGTTTGTTTACAAAATAAAGTAGACTAAGTTCGGGTAATTTTTACAATATTAAGCGATTCACGTTATGTGTTACGTAATTATAAAGCAGAAAATGTGGGCGACAAAAAATATATTGACTAATGGACACTATTATAGAAACAACATCCCAAATCATGCACCAATAGCCAATAAAACTGTTTAAATGGGATTTTCTAGAAATATCTCATGGTGTGGAGTGGGATACGCAAGGAAGTCTCATCATGAAAGAAGCAAAGGTGTACCAAAGGGGTAATCAGTATCATAAAACCGTAAAGACAAAGACAAAACCGGCAGACAAAAAATCATCACAACAAAACAAACCACATATCAACATAAAACACACACACACATAACAACAAAACCGCATTCAGCAACGCGAACTCTAGTCGAAACGAGAGTGAACTCAGGTGCTCCGGAAGAGTAAGCAGTTCCTGCTTGCTATAGCACACCCGTCACGTTGCCGAAGATCGATTAAGTGTTGGTCAAATCCGGAAAGGATGACATTACAAAACTCTATGTCAAACCAACATCTGTGCTCATCTGAGAGATAGAAATCCCGTATTTGTATACAAGCACATGATGTTGTCCGTAAAATTTCTTGAGTGATGACTACAATCTGGGAGCAACGTACCCCTGTGTTAACAATTTGCTTGTCAGCCGTGTGGCTCTATCAAGGAAGTCGTTGTACTCCCCACATGCTCTGGAATAGCGAATCAATTGTGATACGTAAACTCCATATGCTGGAGCGGACGGAATGTTGCTACACAGAAAGGGAAAGTTAACTATTGGAAAGTTGAAGTCATCACGTTTGTCACAGAGCCTTGTACAAAGCCTTCCTTGTGTGTCAATTTCGAGAAATAGATCCAGACATGAAGCGGACCTCCTAGAATCTGTAGTGTCCTTTATCTCAAGTTCCTTCGGATATATGAGATGTAAATAGTCACCAAATCGAGGATTGTTTAGTGAAAGGACATCATCAATATAACGAAATGTGAGATTGAAGGATAAAGCAAGTTTGCGGTCCTTTTTGTCTAGAAGTGATTGTAAGAGTGATTGTAAGAAGTCCGCTTCATATGAATGAAGAAACAAATCGGCAAGCAATGGTGCACAATTTGTGCCCATTGGGATACCTATTGTTTGCTGAAAAACACGTCCACCAAACTGTACAAATATGTTGTCGATTAGAAAGTTGAGCATTTCTATTATCTATTCTTCTGTAAATTTGTTTTTCTTGCTAGACTCTTGGATGACAAAGTAAGTCTTTTTATAACCGACTACCAAATACTTGTACCTGCGTTTTCCGTTCTTTTTGATAAAGCTATGTTTAATCAGCTGTGCCAAACGAGATTTTAGTTGTGAATGTGGAATTGAAGTATATAATGTAGAGAATTCAAACGTTTTAATGCTATTACATGATGAAAATGACTTAGAATGGAGATTTTCCATCAGTTCTTTAGAATTTTTGAGAATCCACATTTGATTGACGCCATTTCTAGAGTAACAACAATCGAAATACTTTTGAATGCTTGATTTTATTGAGAGCATGAGATATATATATAACACAACACTCCGAGAAGAGAACCATACATTTTGTACAAAAGTAAACATTCCAACTCTTCCAAATAAAGGTAAGTAAAAATTACCTAACTGTGAGGATAAATCGCAATGTCCAAAAGAATAGATAAAAAAAGGAATGCATACCGGAAAATTTTGAAATCGCAATAATCCTGACTTAGTGAAGGCATTTCAAAAGAAATGGATGGGTAAAGCATGTTTTAAAATGATAGTCCTTTGACTACAAATTTTAACTGTTTTGCTACATCTTTTTTCTATACAAACCTTGACCATGCAAGATCAGGTCATCTCTGTCAACATCACTCCAAGTCTTTCATACATGTATATATTTGATTCAAATCAAAACAACAATGAAAAAGCAATAAAACAAGTTTGATCATTGAACTGCAATTGAACCTTGCTTTTCCAATAACATAATATGAATTCTGATTTTTTACAGAAAAGGTTAAGATAAAAATATTATAGTTAGTTATGTATTGCTTTACTCCCAAGCAGCACGATTTCGGCTAGATCCGGGGACTGAACATGAAAATGGTGATACAATGAACATGAAACGATGATGAAGTGGAGGTAATAGGGACACAAGGCCATCGGGTAGGATAGTTTTGACTGCCACTGGAAAAAGGAGTGATGCCTCCTGCATGGGGATCCTACGGGTCCTACTCTTACCGAGACCTGCAGCAGGGTTCTTTAACTTGCGAGGAACGTGACATTTTTCCCAACACGCTGCACCACTATGGTTTGCGGTCAGGTTTTCCGCATTATCGCCTGACGACCCCGCATCTCTCGATGTCAGGGCTGCCCCATTCAACCATCTGGGGCACACATCTCAGTCGCTTTGTGGGCAAAGCGGCCTGACCACGATGTCAGGTTTCTGAGCGCTCTTTAGTGGATTTTTACCGACAAGCTTAGCGCTGTTGTGGGCCTATTCGCCTCACGGGCCCCACACGGGTCAAAAATATTATAAAGGAGAAAAAAAATTGATGAAAAATATTATAAAGGAGAAAAAAAAATGATGACGACTGTAATAAAATTATGATAAAAAGCCAATGTTTCATGATGTCTTTAAATATTACACATTCTGCACAATGTGTAAGGAAACACGATTTAACTGAAAAAGCAACCAACACCATCTGTCAAGTTGAATGGTCGGTCCCTTATTTGTTTCTAGGTGTAATGATAAGTATTTTCTCCAGAGTAATGTTGTCACCTTTCTTAAGACATTTTATTTGTGGTCTAAATTCTCGTAGCTTAAACAAGATTTACATTATGTTGATTCGTTTGACTAACTTGAACTGAACCATAAATCAATTGAAAAGTTTCTTTTAGTTGAAAACCAACTGCTTCTCGTTTGAATAATGATTTCTTTGCAACCAATGAATTTTCTCAGTGCAAAATGTACATACCACGTGATCACATATTCTTCCAACTACCAGGGAGGACACGGCATAGAAAAACGCCGTTATTACAAACAGCAGACTTGCATCTGAAGGTGTTAGATTGAACTGAAAAATAAATCAAGGTCAATCGTGAACTTTTATTTCAAATGGTGTATTTTTCAATATTTTTAGTACTTGCACAGCTTAGGCAGGAGGTAAAACACATGTGTAGAATGACCAAGATATAGCTTCATATCATTTAACTATTCAATTTAAAAGAACTATGGGGTTTGTTTTCTTGTTTGTTTTTTTTTGTAACAGGTGATTTTAGGTTAATATCAATGGTACCCTCTGAACTTCTAAATACAGGTGTGGTTGTGTGAACACGAAAAATTAGTCACTTGACCCAAAAGGTTAATGTAGCAAGTACACAAGCAATCGTAAAAAGGCTATTAGTCCGTTATGTTTGTTTTTATTTACTATGGAAGTCAGTTAGTGTACGATACAATACCAAAAACGGGTATAAAACGGTTAACGTGGTTATGCTGTATGTCGATCTTTCAATGTGTAACCTATCATTAGTAGCATTTGAATCAAAACATTGGAAGATCAAAAACCCAAAATATTGAATGAAAAATTCTCAAAACCAAAAAGTTGGAACAGGAAGCTTAATCCAGGTCTGACGATATATATCGGCCCTGTGCATCACCAGGTGTTTTAAACAATTTTGAATTTAAAAATCGGAAATTTCAATGACAAAAATATTGGGTGAGTTGTGTTTTACGCCCGTGTACGCTATAGAGGTTATTTACTACAGGCAGTGCGCATGAAAAAGATGACAAAATGAACATGAAATGATGATGATGATGATAAATGAAATACGGGGGATGGATGGGAAACAAACAAACGGTAAATTTAGAAGAACCACAGGAAAAGGGGAGAGGTGGGTAGGAGCAGAAATGGAGCGTGGCACTCTCCATACACGTTGGCCTACTAAGGTTAATGGTCAGGGTTTCCGTATTATAGACCTGACAACCCCTGCAGACGAGGGCCACCCTATTCCGCCGCCTAGGGTACACACTTGGTCGTTCTGTGGGCTGAGCACTGACCCGACGTAATAATCTCATTACCCTTAGTCGCCTCCTACGACAAGCCGGGCTCTGCTTCGGGCCTATTCGCCACACGGATTCCGCACGGGACATTTATTGGTCAAATTGTGTCACAGGAGTCTGCCTGTGATTACCTTCGGGGACCTCCTGCGGTGGATATCGGCCCATTAGGTTCAACATACAATACCAAAAACGGATATTAAACGTTTAATTTGGTTATGCTGTAGATCGACTTGGTACAGGCATTAAAAGAAATGATGGGTTAAACCTGGTTTAATGACGCACCAAACGTCATCTTTTATTACGATCTTAGGATTGAGAGTAACACAGAACACAAAACCATTGTGAAGACTAAATTTGGATAAAAGTGGTCATTTCAGTACAACAATCAACCAAACACTTATCACAACAATCACACATACATTTCTCAACAAAGATTAAACTTACAAGGGCATGCAAATGTGGTTCTAATGTAGGGTCAAAAACTAGGTAGTTAAACCCACAAACCGCCAGTAATAGAGTGTTGATCAATGCTTTTGGTGATTTCAGCAGCGACAAAAGTGAAACTGTTGACTCTTTGGTAGATTCTTTCTGTTTTGCTTTAAAATATCAATTTTAAGTAATTTTATTTTTTTTTTAATTTTACCATCTTCTTTCATTGAATTTGGAATTTGTATAAACTTAAGTATTTTGGTCATAAAAAACAATAAAACAAGACAAACCCCGGTGAAATTGAAGATGTCAGTGGTGGATGCATTTCAAAAGAAGTTGTTGGTCAAACCAGGTTTTACATATTCAACACATTTTGATTTATTTAAAGCCTTCATAATGCATTTTATATCTGTAACTTTTCTTGTATTCTTAAAAGAAGAACTTAAAGTCATTACTAAATTTATCTGACATTACTGATTATTTGAATTTCATTTGGTTGTTGATATATGCATTTTCTTCACAATTTTTAGGTTGGGATTTCCTATGTTGGGGTTCTAGTGCTGCTGATGAGTAATCAAATTTTGAAATGGCCATAAAGCTCATTTAAATTAAATGCAGTTTGAAGTTACATATGTGTTACTGTCTTATGTTCATTTACTCCATATCCTATAATAAAATATCTACAATCCATTCCAAAAAATAACTTTCATCCGAAGGTATTATCAGAAAGCTTATTACGACCCAAATCATTACGGAACTACCAACAACAGCAAAAGGCGTTATAAAACCTCCGACCTAAAACATTTAAAATATAACAATAAGAAAAACAAACAAAATACATGTACCTAGTAAACAAACGTCGGGTTTACTATATATGGATTATCCTTCCGTCAGGAATGTTAAAAAGGTGTCTCCACTTGAGGTAATTATTATTTAGTTTTCAACATGCCAGCCTTAACATGAGCTTGTTGAAATATAAAAAAGGGAGCCGGTGTTGTAGTGGTTTTCGCGTCGGGCTACTTACACCGAGATGTGTCCTTGATGACAAAGTAAGTCTTACTGAAATCGAATACCAGATATTTGTATCTGCGTTTTCCAGTCTTTTTCAAATAGCTGCGTTTAATCAGCTGTGCCAATCGTGATATGATGCGGAATAGAAGTGAAAAAGTGGAGAAATCGAAAGTTTTGATGCTGTTGCAAGATGAAACTGATTTTGAGCTAAGAATCTCCATTAGTTCTATCAAATTCTTTAGGGTCCACATTTTATCGTCACCATTTCTAGAATAACAACAATCGTAATATTTCTCGAAGCCGGATTTTATTGCTGTCAGTAATCAACAGAACTAAGAGGGGTTGAGTGGTTCATTGTGATGACTCTGCCATGAAGCACTGTTTGTATGGATGATTTTTATAATTAACTACACAGGAAACATATATTTTCCATAATAAAACGCCATTGTAATTGTCTATACTTGTTTGTTTACTTTGAATTATGTACATGTTTTCTTTGACCTGTAAGAGAAAGGTAGCAAAATACAGAAATCTTACCCGATATAAAAGGCCACCGATGCCGGGGCCTATCATAATACCGATCCCAAAAAATACTTCGAACATTCCCTGAAAACAAAACAAAATGTGCTGAAAATCTATCGAGTAAAACAATTTATTACTGCAGTTATTGTTACGTAAAAGGAACTATTTTAGCTAGGTTACATCATTTCGTAAAAATTCTTCCAGGGGTCAATTTCGATGTAAATACAAATGACAATAAAGTTCCAGAAAATAAATTTTGCTACGCCTGACGCGCGTTTCGTCTATTCAAGACTCATCAGAGGCGCTCTACCAAAAATATTGAAAACGCCAAACACCACATGATTATGAAGAGCACAGAACACTAAACCAAAAATGTCAAACTTGGAAACCAAACTATTACTAAGATGATCAACCTATGTCTGGGGTAGGAAGAGCCTTAGGGTTAAGACAATTTTGAAATTTAAACGGGTAATTTAAAGCTTTGATGTGTCCTCCAACACAAAAGTGTGTTCGAAATACAAATGACAACAAAGTTCCAGACAATAAATTTTGCTACGCCTGTAAAATATAGTGGGTGAACGAGTTGGTTACTGTACGACCTAGCAAAACATTATAGCTCATATAAGGGCGATGGATATAAAGAGTATGATGAAGAAAAATATGTATGTAATTTTGAAGACCTCAGGAAAAGAGGAGAGGTGGAAAGGACGGAAATTTAGCTTATGTGGTTATCTACTTGGCGGTCCTCAAAGAGATATTTTACATGTATAAAGTGTGGCACTCTTCACACTCTTTTTCCCTTCCGCGGACGAGGACCATCCCATTCAGCCATCTTGAGTACACACTTGGTCGCCACGCTTCATGCACGTAAAAGACCCTTATGTGATCCGCCAAGTAGTGCACGACATAGGCTACATTTTCTGCCCCTACATACTTCTCCCCTTTTTTCTGTGGTTCTTCAAAATTTACCGTTCCTTTGTTTCCCACCCCATCCCCATATTTCAACTTCATTTCATGTTCATTTTATCATCCTTTTCATGTTCATCGCCTTTAAATAATATATATAGCGTTGCACGGGCGTTCAACACCAACTCACTATTAAACTCACTCTATGGGATGAGCGCTTGCCCGATGTTAGAATCCCCAGACCTTTAATCGCCTTTTTTGACAAGGTAGGCTCTGCCTCGGGCCTAATCGGACATTTACATGTAAAATGTAAAGATTCGATTTTTTTTTGTGAAAGGACAACATCAATATAACTATAAAAGAAGTTAAGAGGATACAGTCTTTTTCTTCTAGCGATTGTAAGAAATCGGATTCGTACGAGCGATTAAACAAGTTATATTAAAAATTGACATTAAAATGCATAATTTGAAAGCTTACGATCACAGTTGAAAACGAGTTGGGAAACTCCCTTCCAATAAGAGCAAAACAAGCTGTCTCAAGTGAACAGCATCCTGTTGCCATGGTAATACGTAACAGAAAACAAACAACGATGAAGACAACGTTTGTATCTGATGTATCTATGTAGGCTGTAGCCCTGAAACATAAAAGCAAATTGAAAAATCAAAAATATTTATATTTTGATTGTAAAACTATATATAGATTGTTAGAAAAATGCCGGGATCAGTTGTTTGTTATGTAACATGACTTGCAAAACTTTATGATAATCTATGTTTAGTTCAATCCTATACTTTTAAGTGTTTTGTATATGTGAATATTCCGAGTGCATCAAATGGGCAGCACGATATCGGCTATATCTAAATCAATGTAAATGAAAGAGGTGATACAATGAACATGGAATGATGAGGTGGACATGCATGGGAACACGAGGCCAATCGAGGAGAGTTTTTATCTGACTGCCACTTGAAAAGGAAGTGATGAGGGTTTCCTTATTATAGACCTGACAACCCCCGCGGACGAGGGCCACCCTTTTCAGACACCTAGAGTACACACTTGGTCGCTCTGTGGGCTGCGCACTGACCCGACGTCAGAATCCCAAGACCCTTAGTCGCCTCTTACGTCAAGCTAGGCTCTGCTGCAGGCCTATTCACCACTCGGTTCCCGCATGCACCACTGTGGTTTATGGTCAGGTTTTCCGCATTATAGCCTAATGATCCCGGCATTCATAATGACAGGGCTGCCAAATTCAACATCCTGTGGCACACACCCAGTTGCTTTGTAAGCAAAGCGGCCTGACCCGATATCAGGTTAGGGGACTTCTAACGACAAGCTAAGAGCTGCTGCGGGTCTATTCTCAACCCGGAACCCGTACGAGTCATTAAGCATTAGGAACCCTAAGATTATTTGATCAAAATAAACGACAACATTTTTTATACTGAAAAAGGAAACAAGTTATAAGCTTATGTGATTCCCTCTCCGGTGTGATGTTAGCGATTTTACATTTTTGTTATTTGCAAAAAAAAAGAACTTTAGGACAAAAAGAATGACTAATGTCTTTAAGGGAGTACGAGCCTGAATTTTTTCGTAATTTAAAGTTATTAAAACAAGATCATTTGTAAAGAATGGTTCAAAATAACTAGACTTTATGAAAAAAGTTTTCAAAAACATGGAGCCGTTTTCAAGATATAAGCACCTGAAAAATCTTCTCTAGATTTTTCATAGGAATTACATATGTTTATTAAAAATTCTTCTTCTGTTTTAACATCGAAATTATAATGAGAATTGGTTGAATTTTTTTTAAAGATGTTTATTCGGACTTTCGCCAACTAGTTCCGAACAAAAATTAGAAAAAACATGTTCGAAAATTTTTAAGGCATTTGAATGGATAAAAGCTGAGAATCCTGAAAATGTTAAATTTCTGAGGCTCGTACTCCCTTTAACAAAAGTATGCATTACACACATAATTTGAATTTAAATTAAACTGTTAACATAAACATTGATATTTCGCCTGACGAACCTTGACAAAATATAAAATGAAATTGCTTCAGTACTGGTTAGTTTTAACATCTCTTTAGGAATCTGTTCTACTTCTGTTCTGCTCACAGTCCTAGGACAGTTTATGACTTGCCTTGTCCTGTTACATGTATAGAACAGTTCTGGGCAGTTTTATCCCATGACAGATTTTAAACTGTTCTAAGCTGTTCTACACCCTGACAGTTCTCAATCCGTTCTTCACCCTTATGGTTCTTAGCTCTGAGAGTTTTTAACCTTGACAGTTTAGCACTATTCTGGTTCATTGTCCAAAGTAATAAAAGTTGCATGGATATCGAGAATGAAGTATTAACAGAAAGCTTATTATGTAAACCAAAAAAAAGAAATGCATCGTTTGCGCGAAAATATGCGGCATTTTATTATAACTAACAAAACATTGCAATAAACAACACATCCAGGCCAGGAAATCTCTTACCAAGTTTAGAATAAGCGCCCATGATCTGGCAATTGAACGTGGTCGATACAGAAATATTGATAAGGATAAAAGATTATGTAAGATATGCCCTAAAGATGCTGTAGAAGATGAATATCATCTTCTAATTAATTGCAAAGCTTATGATAAAGAAAGAACAACCCTTTTCGAACATGTTGATAATTATTGTTCCAACTTCAAATATCTTAACAATGACCTTAAATTCATATGGCTGCTATCCTGTGAAGACAAATTAATTTGTAATAAATTATCCTAATTTATTTATAATAGCTTTGATATGAGAAAAACTAAACTAGATAATAATTAATGTGTTTATTTTCATTGATCACTTTTTGTTTTGTTTTTTGTTAAATATGTCTATATCTTTTGTTTAAGCTATGTTTGATGTTTTCAATTGTATTCATGTATGTATCTATATATGCCCAGTGATGGGCCCATAATTGGTTTAATAAACTATTCTATTCATTACGTTATTTATATCTATTAAGATAAGATATGTTTATTTGATCATTAAATCGCCCTTGTTGGCAGTACAATTAATGTTTATTTCATCCAATATTTATGTGTGATTGTACAATGATTGAATAATATTAAAAAATAGAAAATAAAATACTATAAACAGAATGAAGTAATGCATAATTGAGTGTTAATAAAGGTTTACTATAAGAGCGAAGAACTGTCAGGGGCTAGACGAGTTCTATACTGGCAAGGCCTAGAACAATTCTAGAAGTGTCAGGGGCTGGAGCAGTTAAAATATTTGAACAGTTCTAGAACTGACAGGACAGCAAGGTAGAAGAGATGTTATATCATTTCTCAGCTGTATATGTAAATCAGAAGAACGTTCCTAAAATTAATTATGTACGGATGTTTATGCAATTGAATACCAAATATCAATGGCGTACTATAACTTGTTCATTTAAAAAGACTTACTCTGTTTGGTACAAATCCATGGTACATAAATATATAATTGTCAATAGATTTAGATATATGAACAATTGCTTATCTAGTCTATTTATCTGTCCATTCAATTTCTTATATTCTCTTATTTTCTTATATTCAAATAAAGTGTTTGGCATTTTCAATATTTTTTGAGTCTTGAGTAGACGAAACGCACGTCAAGCGTAACAAAATTTATTGTCTGGAACTTTGTTGTCATTTGTATTTCAATACCAATCAATTGATTAAAGGGACAGACTGAATTATGTATTAAGATGAACCAATTGAATTTCAAAATGTGGATAAGTTAAAAAGAAAAAATCTTCAAAGAGAAGATAAAAAAACCTAGAAGCATCATTAAATTTAGCAATTGTTCTAATTTTTATATCTCTTGACCAATATATCTTTACCATGGTTTTAAACCAAACGGAGTAGGAAATTATTTTTATATTTATGGACCCAAACCGGAATTGCCATGCGTTAGTCTCGTCATTTTTTAAAGTTATACATGTAGAATTCTTAACTGTTTAACAGAACCTTACCCAAACAAAATGGTGCTGCCTCCAAGCAAAATCATACCACCGATATACGTCAACTTAATTCCTAGATTGGGCACCTAAAGTGGAGATCAAAAACTTTTATTGTCCTGTTACCAATTTTTAAACAAGACATATATTAATTGCAAAATTATACTCAAGGATGAAGCATTGTAACAATTTTTAAATAAGACATATATTTATTGCAAAATTATACTCAAGGATAAAGCATTGTAACAATTTTTAAATAAGACATATATTTATTGCAAAATTATACTCAGGGATAAAGCATTGTAAGATAATAACACTAAATACATGCCTAGCAGTTTTTCCTGGTAAAATTATTTATATGCGTGGAGATTAGAGATAAACAAATTACTAAATGCACAGAGTCATATAACTGTTTGGTCTTGTCGAAATTAATACAATATATATAGAAGAACAAAATAACATTCGTGATTATAACAGATTCTTTATTAGATGTTATGTAAAATTCCTGTTTTAATGTGGTTTCCCTGACCCACGAAAAACACAAAAAATGGAACCAAATGAGCATTTAATACTTTTACAGAACTATATGTAGACACGCTTTTTGTCAAGACATATTTAAATAGTATGCAAATCAAATAAACGAATTTACCAGAAATCCGAACACTGGTGACAGAATGATCTGTACAAGAGGGAAGACAGCAAATATCCATCCGGAGATTGAGTTGCTCACGTTTCGAATACGAGCCTGTTATTAAAACATAAAAAGCATTGGCAGAATTAAAATTGGTGAAAACCATAGACTCCCGAATCAACAAATTTCATTGAAAGATATATAATGTCTATTACACAATATGTTGATAATATATAAAAAAAAATACAGCAAAGCTGTTTTAAATGTTTAGATGTACAGTTATTAAGACCTAATCGGTCATTTGAACGATTTCTGGAAGTAATGAAAGGCAGGGAATACCACAAACTGCAGCTGTACTCAATTTACAATGTAAATATCGCCTTGATGTTTAAGTGCTGTGACAAAACATCAGTATATATATTGTTAATTGTTAACTCGTATGATAACGGAGATTTATACCTGAACAGAACAGGACTTTCTGATCACTCAGAAATATCGATCTTTTAAACCACGTAGTAAACGATGTTATCACGCCTGTCTGACTCACCTGGACAAATTCACAAGAGGTTAGCAAAACTTACTCAGATTCACGTAAAGTTGGTTCAGAAAAATAATTTGAGTATAATGACATAACCGAGTCATCGACTAAATTTGTTAACTTTTTGAAAAATAGTATATAGCAATTTTTGTTATTTTCTTAACGAATGGTCGATACGAAATTTCATTTCAATTTTTCGTGTCGATATATTGAACTTCATGTCGACCTTCTACAAAGAATATTACTAATATTTCATAGTATATTTACCTCCTTCGGAAAGAATGGTGCCAGCAAGGACAAACACACATACGTAAAGAAACTTGTCAAACTAATACTGACAAGAATAAGCCGTTCTCTGGTTTTCAATTTCCGGAATGAAAACGTTGACAGTTCCGTTTCTATACTCGGATCCGTGTCATTTGGTTGCCTCGACGATGATTCGTGTTCATCTAGCGAGTCTGTAATCTTTGTTGACGCTTGTGTTCGTATGGCCTTCTTAGAATTATCAACTGAGGAATTTATTGAGGATTCTTTGTCCCATGTCCTGTTGTTTGCACATGTTGGTTTAAACGTAAAGTCATTCTTATGAATTGCATCACTGTTGTATAAAACATTGTCTTTTTGACTGAAGTCTCCAAAATTGGTGTTTTTTCTGTTCATCTGCATTTTTCTGTACATAGTCCTCAAAACAACGGTTGGTCAAAGATGAACTGTTGGCTTCATCCATCTGTACTGAATATGAAAGATCTATTAAAAATTTGTTGGTCCCATGTAACTCAAAGCTTGTGTGTTTTTATTATTCAAATGTTGCTGGTGAAAGGTAATCCTTGAAATAGGAATATACAGCACGGCGAAGTATATATTTTTGAAACCTACCTTGATATTGTGTTTGTTTTTAATATTATGTAATAGAAAATAATGAGATATGGAAAAGGTGCAACACAGCCCACATTAACAGACAGGAATTTAAAAACCACAATGGAAAAAACACAAGCGAAAGCAGCACAAAGACACAGACAACATGAACATTTTAAAATACAAACCAAAACATCTGAATAGCAATCAATAACGAGAACTCTATGTCGTAACGAGATTGAACTCAGCTTCTCTGTAAAGGTAAGCAACACTTTTTTTCTTGTGTTGCAACCATTGCTAACAGTTCTTAAACGATACAAAAAACTGTACTTCGATAGGGCTAACTGAAGCAACTATCTTCAATATTTATTTTTTTCAATTGATAAAATAAAGACACAAAACTCATTTCTTGGCCATCTTAGGGTCGTAGTCCATTAAAGTGATCATTTGAAAGCTTTGACCCGACGAAAGCTTCCGAAAAAGTTTTCTTGCTCAACATTAAGTCTTAACAATTTTTTTTTTTTTCTATCGCAAAGATTGTCCTTCTATTAGCCAATAAAAACCTAGGCCGAGCGCAGCATGATACGACCGCAACAAGTTGAACAATGAACGTTGAAAGCCTAATATGGATAGTCCATTGCTATGGTCACATGAAGCCCATGGTGGACTTACCACACATGCATCCTGTGGTGGACTTTCTTATGCATTTTGACACATATATATTGACATCAACATCAAATACAAAAAGCCTTATTTATATACATATCCTTTTTAGGCCTTTTTAGTCCTAATTTAAAAAAAACTTAAAGAAATATGGTAAATCTTATTGGCAGGGATTTTTGTAAGGTATTCAATGAAAAAAGATTTTGAAAATCGGACCCAAAAATTAATTTTATGGGCGTGGCCCGTCTTTATTCCCCTGTAGCAATGTAACGGTTCAATATACATCAAAACCATTGACACATTTAGTTGACAGAATTTAATAAGCCATTCAACAACAAAAGAGAATTTTCAAAATTAAATGAATAATAAACATTCTACTACAGTTTTGTCAAAACATCTGTATTAGCCCCTTTTGGTGTTTTTTTTCTAAAACGGTAGGGGCTTCAAACCCCAAATACAATACCAACCTTCATTTAGTAGTTATAAACATCATATTAAAACTTTATAACAATTGGCTGGCCCACTACAACTTAATTTTTGGTATAAAACTATTTGCCTTGACTAATTTTTAAAAATTGCGAATTTGCCCCTTTGACCCCTTATTTCTCAAAAACCGTGAGCGATATTGCAAATCTGATTGAAACACACAATATATTTCAAAACCAATTACTCATTTAGTTGATGAATTCAATAAAAAAAGAATTTTCAAAATCGAATAAATAATGAACATTCTACAGCAGTTTTGTCAAACACCTCTATTAGCCCTTTTGGTCTTTTTCTAAAACGGTAGGGGCTACAAACCCCAAATACAATACCAACCTTCCTTTAGTGGTTACAAACATAATATTAAAATTTAATAACGATTGGTCGATATTAACTCAAGTTATTGCACGGAAACCAAATGTCTACAGACGACGACAACGACGACATTGCCATAACATAATTATACGATCGCAAAAAATTTAAGGTCGTAAAAAAATTTTACTTGTGTTACAGGATCTTTAAGGGCTTTAACTCTTAAAAGAGGTAATTTGTGACCCAATGGCCACTTAAGATAACATTTGAGTGAGTGACTTGGTGTTTTACACCCGTGCAACGCTATAGAGGTTATTTACAGCCGATGAACATGAAAATGATGGTACAATGAACATGAAATGATGATGATGATAAATGAACTATGGGGGTGGGTTGGAAGACAAAGGAATGGTTCATTTTGAAGAACCATAGAAAAATGGGGAGAGTTGGGTAGGGGCGGAAAATTTATCCTATGTGGTGCACTACTTGGCGGTCCACAAAGGGGTATTTAACGTGGATGAAGCGTGGCACTCTCCACACACTTTGACCATTATGGTCAGCGGTCAGGGTTTCCGTATTATAGACATGACAACCCCCGCGGACGAGGGCCACCCTAATCAGCCACCCAGGGTACACACTTGGTCGCTCCGTGGTCGCTCTGTGGGCTGGGCACTGACCCGACGTCAGAATCCCAAGACCCTTAGTCGCCACTTACGACAAGCTAGATTCTGCTGCGGGCGTATTCGCCACCCGTGCCCCGCACGGACTTAACATTTAAGCAAGCAAAGCATCTGAAAGGGTTTTGATTTTAAAACCTAAAATCTAGATTTTTTAGCCTTTCAAAGGTCATACATGTATCCCATCATCTCACAACGTTGACTCAATGGATTGTTTTGTAAATCTTCTCGAATTCATTCTGTAAGCTAAAAAAGATGGCTTTTGACCTTAACGGGGCCATAACACCCATTTGACACAATGGAGACTTTTGTTGAACATTTAAGCAAGCAAAAGCTTTTTTTGTCTGCATTAGTTTTCATTATATAAGGCAAAACATTAAAATTACTTCTGACCTAAACAAAACCATTACCTTTGTTTTGTGAACTTTGTAATTTTTAAGAGCCTACGATCATTAGTTCTATCTGTTACACTTTTTGAGTTGCAAGGCTTTAAATGTGATTTTACCCCTTAGTTCTATTACTAAAAACGAAAGAATATGGAATATGTACCAGAAAGACACGATCCACATATTGAAATGATTTTGATCAATATACAAATGCAAAATTTCACTGCGTGTGAAGCGCTTTTCTGGATTAACCTTCATCAGACACGCTAGGAGTAGAAAACTTGGAAAACCGGTAGAATTTTAGAATTGATAAAACAAAAACAGAAGCCAAAAAATATTACAACAATGACCAAACAGATAAATGTATCAAGTTTCAAAGAAAAAGCCAAACGTTGTCACATTTTGGAAATATTTAAACTGTTTCTTTCCAACACATATTCCAGTACTCGAAAATATATAAGAGCATACACGTGTTAGCAACGGTGGCCATGTTAATTGTCAAATCAAAACTCCAAACAATAATCTTGTAAAAGACACCATAAATAACATGCTTGGTTATATTCGGTCAAAGCGAGTTCAAAAGAGAAGATTTCTGAAAAATTGTTAACAGTCAGCAGTCAACGACAACCGAAGATAGAAGCCAAATGGTGGCAATAGCTAAAAATCAGGTTACTTATGTATAAGTTCTACAAATGAACGCCGTTATTGCTATTGTTCTTCGGGGCAGGTATAAAGTTTTTCGACGGGCATAATTCCAACTAGAATTGAGGATAAAAGAATGTACTCATTACCATTATATGTCTAACATTTGCACGAAATTTGCCAAATATCATAGGGGGAATGCAGCAAACTTACCCCCCCCCCTTCCCCCTTCCTTTTGAATCATCCTTGAATTTTCTCTTTTTTAATGGAATTGTGCAGTGTACTCTTAACATAATATGTAATTCTATAGATATAATTTTGATACAATTTCTTACCTTATTTAGTTAGAAACAATCCAATTTTACTAAAAGCAAACATCTTAGCAATTTGCATATGGGTTACACAATATAAAATACTATTCTATTTACGAACGGATATTTGCATGGTTGTCTTCTGTGCATCGCTTATTCTATTCATTCTCACTTCATAAAAATTCTAATATTATCTCACATATTTAATAAAGCCAAAATATAAAATCTATGGGTAGATGCACATGTACATTATTCATTTGATGACCCACAAAAAGTGTATTGTGTAAATTCGAAAAGCTTGAAATGCTATGTCAAAAAATTAAAACACGAACACAGGAACTGAATTCTTTTTTATTTGTTTTGAGGTGACTATTCTACATAGACGAGCATCGCATTATCTAAATTATGAATAAATTAAAGGTCCCTTGTCCCCTGTTGCACTTTGTTACGTATATGTAAAAAAAAACTATCATTTTTTATTAAAAAACAATCTGTTTCATTCTAATGATTTTGTCATATTTTTCACAAAAAATGTGTTCATACTCATTCTGTTGTTTGTATGTACGTATATATTAATAAAACTTGAACTTTCAAGTACATTTGCTTTGTGTGAAGTATTTTAACAGGACCCTACAACCACAATGAAATATAGAGGTATGGTTCCATAAAACCTGGTTCATTCCGTTAGTACTTTTACTAGTCAAGAGCATTTTAATATATTTTAAAAAATTGTCTTTATTTATATATGCTCAAATGTAAAGTCTATAATTTTGCAAAGTGATGTTCTGAAACAAGGACCTTTAGACATGTTTTATACATGAAGGTTCTTACATTAGTTCTTGGAAAAGACCGGCTGATCGATTTTTTCAGTCGTTTTGCAAGTGGAGCGCAGCGGAACAAGCCAAAAGACACAAAAGAATCAATCACAAGTGAAAGATCATTGCCGGTTTTCCAAGAACGCGTAAAAGTTCCTAACTGTACACGTCGAATTTTGATTGTAAAGGGAATATCCCATCCCGATTTCTATGGTAATGTTGTTTATAACGCAAAATAAATTCAAAACAATAAATTGGCTTAAAACTTTATTGAATAAAGGTTATGAAATGGAAATTTTAGTAAAATCTTTGAATTTAGTCTTCTTTGGTAAAAATATTGATAATTTTATACTTACTTTAAAATGTTAATTGCCTTTTTATACCTTTTTTACTTATGTCATTTTTAGCATTACAGCGGTCAAGTATGTCGGTTTTGTGTGATGATGCATTATCATATCATGAATTGTTTGACGTGTTGTGTCGGCATTCTTGATTTTTTTACATCAGTCGATGGATGCTTCTTAGCTAGCTGTCAGTTACTTCGAGTGTTCTCAAGAGAGTATCTCTACGTCCCGTTGATTACTTGTTGTCCTTTTGTCTTGGTGTTCTGCATTTCTTAAGAAATCATGCTACTTGGTGCAAAATGCCAAAAGATTGAGAGGGCCTGGATGGCCGAGAAGTCAAAGGCGCTGGTTTAAATACCACACTATTGATCATTAGCCGATCACCTCTCAGCTGGTGTTTGTATTTAATATAAAATGGACTTTCCAAACTGAATGTGACTAGGTTTGTCAGTTACCTGCCTAAGGTCGGTGTTTTCCTCCGGGTACTCCGGTTTCCTTCACCACTAAACTGACCGCCCTACCTGGCACATGTGCGTCGATAAAGGGCGTTAAACACCAACACACACACACACACACACACACACACACACACACACACACACGCACACTCACACACACACACACCAAAAGATTAAAAAATAAGAAATAAATGGGAATGAAACACTCAAAGAGGCATAAAATTGAATAAATAGAAAAATATCATGATGAAAATAATTTGGAGTACCAAAGAATTCCCTCAGTGTAGCAACGACGAGTCACTTGATGCAAACCAAAATTCGGCACCGAGTAAATAAGTTTCTGGATGCACAGCAGCCGACAGATTTCACGTAAATAAATAAATAAATTAAATCAAAGAATTGATAGGATCTCCAAGCTATTAAGAATTTAACAATTAACCAATTGTTGATCAAGGCTTATTTGTTGCTGAGCCATTAATTCGCTTTTATCTTATCAATAATAAGAAAGCTCGATAATCATCAAATGACAACGAATCGAAGATTGACAGCTCGCTGCACCAAATTTGTTATTTAAAGAAGTCATAAACATGTCAAGTAAATAAATACACAAAAGTAGTTTACAGGAAATGGCGCCCGATTTGACAAGTGCGTTTCAACATAAAGATAAATCACCAACTATTAAGTAATTTGGAAGGTGATGCGATTACATAGAATATAATTTAGGTAAACTATACAACACGCGAGAACACCCCACGAAGCGTCACGATGAACATCTGTGTCAAAATGGACCGGCGGAAATAGAAAACCTCGAATTTGTTAAACGCATATTATTTTGTATAAAGGAGCAACCATTTGATTTTTAGGGGGGGGGGCTATGGATATTATCTTCGTCCTGCCTTTTTATTTTCGGAAAAAATTGAGCCTGGATTTTTGTTTTACTTAAAGCACTGTCCTGCCTTTTTAGTTCCTGCCTTTTTATTTCAAATTTAACCATAGTCCCCCATAAAAATCAAATGGTCGCTCCCTTACATTATAAAATTTGCCGGTCGTAACAATACCCCCTTCCCGTGGAACAGGGATTTGCCCTCAAATCAACATGACAGAGATGTAGCAATGTATATATAACATGTATAAGGATAAAGATTATTCACCATTTAACACCAATTCAATGATAAGTACCAGCACTATGCACCACATATAAAAAATGCAACAATAGAGAAAATCAATCATACACATGTACTATAACACATTTATAACCAATAAGGTTTACTCTAGCTGTGGTCCAATTCACCAAGAAACAATAATATAGCATACAAATAATAATAACAAAAATACAATTATATATGCATGTCAAATCTCACATGTCTTTTCAGAATCATGATCATGAGTATCAAAGAATATCATGAGCGATATACATGTACTCTAGACAGTATATTCAATAGATATCTTGGTGCACCAAAACCAGCAAGTAAAGGAAGAAAACCAAAATAAGTTAAATAAAGAAAGAAAAACCGAAATAACAGTGGGTTGCACTTAGTCGTGCTGAGGACTCGACCATTCAAAAATTAGGAAGTAGACGCCTGACTGACCTGAAAAGGAGAGGCACAAAACAAATCATCATGTATTAGCTGTATACCAAATTAGAAATCAATTTCTTCAGTAGAATGCCCGAAATCTATTACGAAAATAATTCTATTTTTGACGCTAAAAAATCTAAGTTGGCTCAGAAAACAGGAACTGGATGCTTGACTGACCTGGAAAGGGGAGTCACAGTACAACTCATCATGCTTAAGCTGTATACCAAATTTGGAATAAATCCCTTTAAAAGTATCTGAAAAATCATTTACGATTTTTTTTCCCTTTTTTTACCCTAGAAATAGTCTAAGTTGGCTCCGAAAACAGGAAGTAGATGACTGACTGACCTAGGAAGTATAGGAAATGTACATCCCATCCGGCTGCAGCTGTCTACAAAATTTAAATTCAATCCCTTCAGTAGAAGCCGAGATATTGTACCGGACGGACAGGCGAACTGACGGACAGACGGACAAGGTGATTGTAATATAGCCCCTCTCTTGCGAGTGGGGGTATAATATTTGCATGTACCCTTCACATTCAGCAAATACACAGTTCTACTGAACTTGGAACCAACGAAACGAATGATAACTCAGAGCTCTCAAAATAAAATATTTATAAATCTGAGAACACTCATTTCTCTTCAAAGATAATAGAAGTTATAAGTTTCGAAAGCTCGGAGAAACCAAGGGTTGAGAAAGAACCAACATTCTAAAAAGTAGAATTTGATATTAAAATATTAACTCTTATACATGTATGAAAACCAGCCCCATGGATATACGGGGAACTCCATTACAATCCCTGTGGAAGCGGGAACAGCAAATACATGACCATTGTAAAGCTTCTAAAGGGTATTAAATTCCTAACGACTGAAAATGTCCAACAGTCTTTGTAAAATTCTTTGTTCAAAGTGTTTGATGTTATAATATGAGCATTATTTTATATTACATATGGTTTATCGTTCTTACATTTTCATTGGATTATTTGGTCATGTGAATTTATGGATATTTAGTGTATTTCTTTGCTTTGGAAATTAAAACGATACATTTTTGGTATATTGACGCTATGTTTCTATTTTTACCTATATTGACGCTATGTTACTAAATTTAGATCCGGATATTCGTCTGTGACGTCATTTTAGACGTCCTAAATATTGACGTAGCTTGCAACGGAGCCTTCACTTTCTAACGGTGTGGGAATAGATAGTACAAAACCAACAATTGAGTGAGTGAGTGAGTTGGTGTTTTACGCCCGTGCAACGCTATATAGGTTATTTACAGGCGATGAACATGAAAAGGATGATACAATGAACATGAAATGATGATGATAAATGAAATATGGGGGAAGGATGGGACACAAAGGACTGGTAAATTTTGAAGAACCACAGGAAAAGGGGAGAGGTGGGTAGGGGCGGAAAATTTAGCCTATGTGGTGCACTACTTGGCGGTCCACAAAGGGGTCTTTTGCGTGCATGAAGCGTGGCACTCTCCACACACGTTGGCCCACTATGGTCGGCAGTAAGGGTTTCCGTATTATAGACCTGACAACCCCCGCGGACGAGGGCCACCCTATTCAGCCACCTAAGGTACACACTTGGTCGCTCTGTGGGCAGAGCACTGACCCGACGTCAGAATCCCAAGACCATTAGTCGCCTCTTACGACAAGCTAGGCTCTGCTGCGGGCCTATTCGCCACCCGGGCCCCGCACGGGACCAAAACCAACAATGAAAATGAGTTTGAATCAGTGATTTTGTTTAAAATGTTTAGAATTTAATAAATTTTATCTGATTTTTCGGTAAGTAGCCATGACCGCCAACATAAAAGAAATTTTACAAAGATACTTACTGCCCAAAAATTTAGGCTAGAAATAATAACAAATAAAGTGTGGAAGATTTTCCAGGTAAATTAGTTAATTTTTGTTTTGATATTGCAAGTCAAAAATTATGACATCGAAAAAACTGCGAATTTGAATTACATGATGTTAAAACAATAAAAAAGCAATTCATTTAACTCTAATTAAAAAAAAACTACATATGTAATATAACAATGATGGACTTTTGACTCTGTCAATACATTATATATGGACCTGTTAGGAATATATTGACCTCGGACTTCGTCCTCGTTCAATATATGCCTAACAGGTCCATATATAACGTATTGACCTCGTTAAAAGTCCATAATTGATAAATATTTTCAGGACGGGTACATGGGCGGGAAGTGTGGACAGTTCTATATCACAATTGGATCTTAAGTGCTTCAAGATATTGTGGAAATAGAAGGTCACAGTCGATATAATAAGTGAAGATTGTGTCGACTTTGTACGGCTTCATATGTTGGTTAGGCAGAACCATGAAATTCAGTATAGAATCCGGATCCTTCGGCGGATGTTTTGAATCAGGTCCCCCAAATGATTAAGATAATTCTTGAGTTCTGGCATTCGGCCATACTCTTAAGCTGTAACACGTGTTTCGGTGTGGGGATGTATACAATAGCCTGAACCGGTGGTTTTTTTTTTAGTTCTTCTGGTCATAAAGAGACAGTACGTCGTGTTTCTCGTGTTCCTCAATCGTTGAAGTGTTGAAAGAAGTTGTAGCTGCTGTGTCAGATGTTGAAGATAAAATTGAACAGGAGTTTTGCCGAATGAATGGACGGAGACGGTTGATCCTGACTGGAAGGGACCGGTGTTGAGATGGGGAGAGTGGAAGTAGTAGGTGTGGATCTAACAGGTTCATCTTTAGTGGGTGTTGGATTAGATTCTGTTACCAAGGTTTTAGAAACGATGCTCCAAATTGGCGTAAGTGGAACAGGCGGAGGAGTGAAGGTTGGTGCATACACGTTCGGATTGTGAGAATTAATTAATTCGGCAGGTTTTATGATGATCTTTCTGGCTGTAGCCGCATCTGCTGAAGTGAACTTTTTCTTGACAGATTTCATCTCTGTCTGTTACAACTGTTCTTATCAAAGGCTTGTACCCCTGCTTCTGGCTCACTTGTTCTTTTTTTTTCGGTCTCTTGTTTCCTTTGTTCTTATGTTGTTTCATGGCGTCTATGTTTCCTTTGCTCTTATTATGCAGCTTTATTGACGATATTTGTCGTGGACGTATGGTGATAATTTTGCCTCTTGACTCCTTTTGAAATTTCCTATACTTTTCCTGCTCTTCATGCCC
Organism: Arcuatula senhousia; assembly: GCA_963971305.1. Classification (NCBI taxonomy): domain Eukaryota; kingdom Metazoa; phylum Mollusca; class Bivalvia; order Mytilida; family Mytilidae; genus Arcuatula; species Arcuatula senhousia. The sequence continues at coordinate 58,210,613 of OZ020310.1, forward strand.
AAATTCAAAATTTTCACGACTAACGAATTGCAGATCTTTTCCCCCGGCCTCCCCATGGCTGCAGTTCTTGTGGCAGCTATTAGTCCTTAGGAAGATACACCTGTATTCTGGGCATAAATAGCTAAAGTTGCTGTGCTGCTCATCAATATGACGTTCAACCACGAACAGCTTCTTAAAATAATAGTTGTGGCAGAGACCACATCTGTACAAAGTGACCTGATAATATACAATAGAATACGGCGAATCAATTCAAGTTCTGCAAATATTTAAAATGTTCAAACAGAATTCCCAGCATGACATGCAATCTCAACCGGTAGATTGCAAAGTTTATTTTAAAAGTACTACCTTGTCTAAGAATCGGGCAGATACCATTAATAGGGTGGCACATCGATAATAAATACACCAAAAAATTCAACAGAATTAGGTAAAGCTACCCTAGTTAACTTCGTTTTGACCACTAAATGTTTCAGTGGATCTTGGTTATAGGAGATATTACCAGTCAAAATTTAGTTACATTGTACTGTACAGTGAAAAGTACGAGAATATTCCCCGCCATAATTGTTCCCTATATAACCAGTCAAATAATATCAAGGCACCAACTACATTTTCAAATGAAAAAGTACATTGGGTTTGTTTTTATGGTAAACTGAATGCATCTATTCCCCAAAATCTAAAATAGGAAATTATCAATGTACCACCCCCTGTCTGATCCTTATATAGAATACCTGCCTGATCCTTATATGGAATACCTGCCTGATCCTTACATGGAATAGTACATAAATATAAATCTATATTTTATTTGTTTATAAGGACGTTATAGGAACTCCTTTTTTAGGGAGTCACCGTAGCGTCACGCTATAAGCGGCATGCATTATATGCTAGGCGGGGTTGCCGTACGGAGTCCTAGAGACTTCAATTTATAAAAACTCTGTTGTACAGGCGTCCGCTGGTTGAAAAAGATGTGAAATCGCTCCTTCGGAACGACCCTATAGCATTAGCGATTATACTATACTCAAAAATAGTAGATTCCGGTGTGTGTAATGCATGACGTTTATAAGGACGTTATAGGAACTCCTTTTTTAGGGAGTCACCGTAGCGTCACGCTATAAGCGGCATGCATTATATGCTAGGCGGGGTTGCCGTACGGAGTCCTAGAGACTTCAATTTATTTGAATATATATATATATATTTTTTTTAATTATCATTTTCCTTAATGCGACCAAGGTCCTAGGTTGGTGACACCCGTGCGGGTTCCGGGTGGCGAATAGGCCCGCAGCAGCGCTAAGCTTGCCGGTAAAAGTCCACTAAAGAGTACTCAGAAACCTGACATCAGGTCAGGCCGCTTTGCCCACAAAGCGACTGGGATGTGTGCCCCAGGTGGTTGAATGGGGCAGCCCTGACATCGAGAGATGCGGAGTCGTCAGGCGATAATTCGGAAAACCTTACCGCAAACCATAGTGGTGCACGTTGTTGGGAAAAATGTCACGTTCCTCGCACGTTAAAGAACCCTGCTGCAGGTCTCGGTAAGAGTAGGACCCGTAGGATCCCCATGCAGGAGGCTAAATTTCCCGTCCCTACCCATCACTCCTTTTTCCAGTGGCAGTCAAAACTCTCCTACCCGATTGGCCTTGTGTCCCTATTTCCTCCACTTCATCATCATTTCATGTTCATTGTATCACCACTTTCATGTTCATCTCCCGGATATAGCCGAAATCGTGCTGCTTGGGAGTAAAACAATAACTAACTAACTAACTAACCTAGGTTGGTGAATAGGGAAGCCCTCGTCCGCGGGGTTATCAAGTCTATAATACGAAAACCCTGACCACTGACCATAGTATGCCAATGTGTGTGAAGAGTGCCACGCTTCATGCACATAAAAGATCCCTTTGTTGACCGCCAAGTAGTGCACCACATAGGCTAATTTTTCCGCCCCTACCCACTTCTCCCCTTTTTATGCGATCTTCAAAATTACTCTTCCTTTGTTTCCCATGCCACATCCATATTTCATTTATCATCATCATTTCATGTTCATTTTATCATCCTTTTCATGTTCATCGCCTTTAAATACCCTATATAGCGTGGCCAGGGTGTTAAACACCAACTCACTTACTCTTATTGGCAGTCACCATAGGAAATGGTTCCTGATTGTGCGAAAGATTTGCCGGGAGTTTCTAATCTTTAATGTGATAGGAACGTGGCAATTTTCCTGACGTGGTGCACCGCTTTAGTTTGCGTTCAGGGTTACTGCATAAAAGCTTGACCTTGGCTTTCATTATGACATGACTGCCCCATTCAACAACACAGGGCACACATCCCAGTCACTTTGATGGCAAAGTAGTCTGACCCAAGGTTGGGTTTCTGAGAGCACTAAGTAGACTTTTACTGACAAACTTAGCGCTGCCTTTTTGCCATTCGGAACCAACGAGGGTCATTACCTATCCGCATGCCTCAAATGTGTCTGGTAAGCTGTAAGCTACACTAAGCAGACTGATTTTTTTAATTGAATTGTGTACGTTGTTACATATATTTATTTTGACATTTGGAGGTCCCGATGGAAAATGATGACCATTTTAAAAAGTAGGATATGGCGAGTTTACGTTGAAAGGAGGAAAGAAATTGGCAGAAATAAAGATGTCAATAACTCTTGTCGACATACTGGTAATTGTTTCTTTACATTGTTTTCTAATGAATTTGTTATTTATTTTTTTAATGTTTGTTTTTTCCTTCTTTGATTCAACTGTTTTTACTCCAAGTTCTTCTCTTTGTTTTGTTTTCATTCGTCGTTTGCTTGTGTGGTTTGTCATGTCTTTAATATTTTTGGATTACAGGTTTCCAGGAAAAACCTCAAAACAATCTGATTAAAACCAACCGTTTAATATATCCGCTGCAGTTACGATCTTGGACTGAATTGAAGAAACACATATTAATGCGAAGAAGAAAAATATTTATCTAAATCATAAACATTTTCTTTTCTTATTAGGTTTATATAATATATTCCAATAAGCATCACCTTATCATTTCTGCATTTTATTCCAGGTGCTTTAAACCATTTTAGTACATTCTTGTTTCATGTACATTTATTCGGATTTGTTTTAGGTTCAATCTAATTGAAATCCACAAAAATAGTAATTCAATAAAACAGAAACAAAGAAAACAATGTGTAGGTACTATGTGGATAGAATTCAAGTGTTAGATACAAAAACTGATCTTTTCACTGAGCCATCACTTTAGCATCCTCTGTGAGTAAAAAACTTGAAAAACAACGCCAAGTTCAATTCAAAACGAACTATAAAAAGACATCACTCTTAAACCAATAAACCCGTGCGGGTTGCGGGTTGCGAATAGGCCCACAGCAGCGCTAAGCTTGTCGGTAAAAGTCCACTAAAGAGCGCTCAGAAACCTGACATCGGGTCAGGCCGCTTTGCCAACAAAGCGACTGGGATGTGTGCCCCACGTGGTTGAATGGGGCAGCCCTGACATCGAGAGATGCGGGGTCGTCAGGCGATAATGCGGAAAACCTGACCGCAAACCATAGTGGTGCACCGTGTTGGGAAAAAATGTCACGTTCCTCGCACGTTAAAGAACCCTGCTGCAGGTCTCGGTAAGAGTAGGACCCGTAGGATCCCCATGCGGGAGGCTAAATTTCCCGTCCCTACCCATCACGCCTTTTTCCAGTGGCAGTCAAAACTCTCCTACCCGATTGGCCTTGTGTCCCCATTTCCTCCACTTCATCATCATTTCATGTTCATTGTATCACCACTTTTATGTTCATCTCCCGGATATAGCCGAAATCGTGCTGCTTGGGAGTAAAACAATAACTAACTAACTAACTAACTTAAACCAACATTTTGTTCACACAGCAACTAAATCATCCCTTCGTGTCGTTAAAGATACAATTGCTGAGAATGCTGGTGTTCTTCCTAGTTTACGAACTTTTGTGTATGTAGTTTGCAATGGCTCAACCGTGACTTGCTTTGGCATTTATTACGGAGAAACCGGAAAATATTCCTGGTTAATCCCAAATACTGGATTAGAACATGAAGAGATTAATACCGTCAAGTCATTCACAACAATGTTCTTGTTGAACAAGAACAGGGAGCTTTGTATGCGCTATATAGAGAAAAATCAAAATAAAGCTATACCTGTTGACCTACAATTAAATCTTTTTGATACCCTAGTTACTCCGATTTTGACATATTCGTCTGAGATCTTGGGGTATGAAAATTAAGATATTGTTGAGGAAATGCACCAACAATTTTGTAAGTGTATTCTCGTAGTGAGAACATCAACCCCAAATTTTATGCTATATGGTGAACTATGAGGGAGTGAGTTGGTGTTTTACGCCCGTGCAACGCTATATAGGTTATTTACATGCGATGAACATGAAAAGGATGATAAAATGAACATGAAATGGTGATGATAAATGGAATATGGGGATGGGGTGGGACACAAATGACCGGTTCATTTTGAAGAACCACAAGAAAAGGGGAAAGGTGGGTAGGGGCGGAAAATTTAGCCTATGTGGTGCACTACTTGGCGGTCCACAAAGGGGTCTTTTACGTGCATGAAGCGTGGCACTCTTACCACGCTGGCCCACTATGGTCGGCGGTCAGGGTTTCTGTATTATAGACCTGACAACCCCCGCGAATGAGGGCTACCCTATTCAGCCACCTAGGGTACACACTTGGTCGCTCTAGCTGTGGGCTGAGCACTGACCTGATGTCAGAATCCCAAGACCCTTAGTCGCCTCTTACGACAAGTTTTTGTTCGTTACTTACTAATCTTCACCAAAAATTAACCATCTTCAATTTAATTTGTAGCTTTAATTGTGAACTATGAAGGTATCCATTAAAGCTACAAATTAAATTGAAGATGGTTAATTTTTTGTGTAGATTAGTACGTAACAAACAAAAACTTTAGAATAAATTATATTCACTTTTGGTAAATCTTACTAGTAATGATAATCATACATTGTACTTGTAAGTGGATAAACTATATTAAGTCCATATTAGTCCATATTCGATGATTGCGGTTTAAGAAGGGCATGGGAAATTCAACAAGGAGATTAAGGGAAAATAACTCCTATAAAGAGTCGTCCTACAACTTTGACTCAATGGAGAGTTATGTAGAGCTTTTGATGCTGAAGAAGGAAAGTTGCTTCGGATTTCCTCTATCTCTTATACTTTTTGAGCTATAAGCTATAAACTATGGTCTTTTGGTCAACATTCACAAATTTCAAAAACTTGGTAGAGTACATTCTAAAGATCAAGTGTGAAAAGTTTCAAAGCAATCCCACCAGTTGTTTCAGAGAAGAAGTTTTTTAAAAACCAGTTAATGGGGGATCAGACCATAGAATTTAGCTTATAACTCAAAAAGTATAAGAGAAAATCCGAAGCAACCTTCCATCTTCAGCATCAAAAGCTCAACAAAACTTTCCATTGAGTCAAAGTTATTGGACGACTCCTTATAGGAGTTATTTCCTTTAATCGTCAAAATTGACCATTTCACAGTTTTTTGACTATATCTTGAAAACTTAGTCCTAGAGGAAAAGTTGTGAAGCTCATTGAGATCTACAGAAATGATTTCTGCGTCAAAATTGTCAGATGACCCCAACAGGGATTGTGGTCCTTTAAAGGTGAAAAATTGTGTTTTTTGTTTTTGTTTTGTGTATTTGACTTATAGAATGAAAGTTGTTACAGATAGAAAACATGTTGCTTGCTTAAATTTTCAGTTCAATTAGCTCTTCAAAAATATCCATTTGGCTGAAGCTGTCAAATGACCCCCCTATAAAAGATACAGCCCTTAATTATTAAGTTTTAGGCTATTGCCTTGCAGATTAAACCTATCAAAGATTCAGAAATGCTGTTGTTTGCTTTAATGATTGGCTCTATGTGCTCTACAAAAGCTCTCATGATAAGGTTGAAATTGTATGTTGATCTTTTATTGGAGTTTTTCACCTGAGTTAACCCAAGTTATTTGCATTCCATCAATCATTGAAGTCAGGTGAGCGTTTCAATCTAGTTCAATCACTCATACCACAACCAATCCTAGATTCACTTCATAACCCAAATCGAGCTTATACGTGAAACCTACATGAAAATAGTTCACGTGAGTTTCACATGAAATTCACATGAATCTCACGTGAAATTCACGTGAATCTCACATTAAAACACTCGCATCAATTTCACGTGAAAATTTCATATTTCCATGTGAAACTCACATGATTTACTTGTGAAAATTAACATGAGATTCATATGAATTTCACATTAAGCTCAATTCACGTGAAACTCATGTGAGCCAAATTTGCCTGTGAAGACCTGTTTCACATCAGAGTTTACATGTTATCCTTGAAGAATACAACATATAAACATCAAGAAATATATATCTGGAGTAGCTAATATCGTCAAATAGGAAACAGTAACGAAAAATTGTGACACCCTAGAAAACCTTGATAATGAAGTACATAGTCCTCTCGGAATCACAACCCAGACAATTAAAGAAATATTTAACTGGGATAACTTCTTTCCAAAACTGCATAAACCAGTAGAAATGAGGTCCATATGCAGTTTGGAATCTGATAAAAAAAATATCACAAAAATTACTTGCTACACTCAATAGACACATATAAACATGAACAGTATCTTTGCAACTTAAACCTAGTCCGATACACATGACAAAAATACCCGTAAGTTACAGGACACTAAGAAAATGAAAGCTGAAAGGATAAAAACAAACCAAATTCACAGTTATGACAGTTACCAGCAATAACTGAAGAGATGATAAACTAGAGGCTCCCAGGAGCCTGAATCGCTCACCTTGTATTCGATGATACTTATATGCTGGATATAACAAAGGACTGCTACTCTGTGGAATTATCAATTTTAATGTTCTAAGGGAAACAACTTCTATCAAGAAAGGTCTTACAACTTTAACCCCCATTACATAATTTTTAGATCTTTATGTGCTTAACCATATGCAATTTAAATTTTTCAAATATCTTGTATTGTTTTCAAGATATAAGTCTTAAAAGAGGAAAATTTGAAAAAAAAAAAAAGAAAAAGGGCAATAACTCCTACAACTATTGTCAGATCTTCTTCAAAACTTCAGGGCAGGTAGATCTTTATGTGCTGATCATTATTACTCAAATATAATTTTAATATCTGTTACCATTTTTGAGTAGTTTGCAAAAAACTGCAAATTACCCTTATGTTCTATTATTAGCCATGGCAGCCATGTTTTTTGTCGAATCGAAATTTCGAACGATAATTTTGTAGACCACATACTACTAAACAACCCTACTAAGTTTCATTTCATTTGACTAAGCAGTTTAAGAGAAGAAGATTTTTAAAATGTTGAACAAAAAACTGTGAAAATGGTCAATTTTTACAATCCAAGGGATGTAACTCCTAAACGAACGATCCTACAACTTTGACTCTGTTACAACTTTTGTAGATCTTGATGTGCTTATTCATATGAAATCTATTTTTTTGAAATATCTTGTATAGTTTTCAAGATATAGGGCTAAATAAGTAATTTTTTTGAAAAAATCCAGAAAAAGGGCAATAACTCCTACATCGGTTGTTGGATCTTCTTGAAAATTTCTGGGCAGGTAGATCTTGAGGTGCTGATCACTTTTACCCTATGCCAGAATTTTGATATCTGTTACGGTTTTTGAGTTATTTGCAAAAAACTGCAATTTACCCCTATGTTCTATTTTTAGCCATGGCGGCCATGTTTTTTGTCGAATCAAAATTTCGAACGATAAATTTGTAGAGGATATACTACAGAACAACCCTACAAAGTTTCAATACATTTGGCCAAGCGGTTTCAGAGAAGAAGATTTTTGAAAAGTTGAACGACGGACGACGGACGACGGACGACGGACGCCAAGTGATTGCAAAAGCTCACATTGCCTTCGGCAAGGTGAGCTAAAAACCGTTACCCACCAATCGAAAAAAAAACAACTTTGAAATAGAAACAAGAGGCTCCCAGGAGCCTGAATCGTTCAACTGGTCTGGAGTCAGCCCTAAACACTTTTCTAGAGCTAAATGAGCTGAACATTTAAGCAAGCAACAGCTTTTCTCTATCTGCTATAGTTTTCATTCTATAGGCCAAAACATAAAAAAAAACGTTATTGTAGGGGCCGTAACCCCTATAAGGGGTCATCTGACAACTTTGACCCAATGAAAACTTTTGTAGAGCTAAATGAACTGAACATTTAAGCAACCAACAGCTTTTCTCTATCTGCTATAGTTTCCATTCACTAAGCCAAAAACATGAAAAAACGTTATTTTAGGGGCCATAACCCCTTTAAGGGGTCATCTGACAACATTTTCCCTATGAAGACTTTTGTATAGCCAAATGAACTAAACATTTAAGCAAGCAACATATTTTCTCTATCTGCTATAGTTTTCATTCTATAGGCCAAAAACATGAAAAAAACGTCATTTTACAGGGCGTCACCCCTATTAGGGGTCATCTGACAAATTCGATCCTATGAAGACTTTTGTAGAGCTTAATGAGCTGAACTTTTAAACAAGCAACAGCTTCTCTCTATCTGCTATAGTTTTTATTCCATATGCCAAAAATATGAAAAAAAAACGTTATTTTAGGGGCTGTAAGGGTTCATCTGACAACTTCGACCCTATGGAGACTTTTGTAGAACTAAAAGAGCTGAACATTTAAGCAAGCAACAACTTTTCTCTATCTGTAATAGTTTTCATTCTATAGGCCAAAAACATGAAAAAATGCTACTTTTCACCTTTAAGGGACCGTAACTCCTATAAGGTGTCATCTGACAACTTCGTCTTAATGGAGACTTTTGTAGAGCTTTTGATGCTGAAGCAGTAACGTGGCATCAGATTTCATCTATCTCTTATACTTTTTGATTTACAAGCCAAAAACAGTAGTCTGATCCCCCTAGTCTATTTTTAGTAACGGTGGCCATGTTGTTTGGTCGGCGGTCACCATTTGTGCAATCTTGGTAGAGGACATCCCAAAGATGACGTGTGCAAAGTTTCAAAGCAATCCCTTCAGTCGTTTCGGAGGAGAAGATTTTCAAAGAATAGTTAACGACGACGGACGACGGCAGACGACGACGACATACGACGACGGACGCCAAGTGATGCCAATATTTACTCTCATTCACTTTATAGATACATATTGCAGATTCATTGCAGAGAAACAACTGAAGAGCAAACAGCAGTTTGAATTTTTACCTTACAATTCTCGTTTGGAGGTTGCTTTTGGTGATAATATCCATTACAAAATTGCTTAATCTGAGTGCTTAATAATAAACAGACATGTACTGTACATATAAACCAAACCATTTATCTACGTTTTAATCTTTATGTACCTTAATCTGAGTGAGGAAAAGTTTTTGATGCTATTTTTAAAAGTTCATGAACCCTTAAAGCTGTTATTACTTTTAACACCTTCCATTATAACTTGAGCATTTCCATATGCTCAAATTTTCAACAAATACGCTTTTTTTCATTGTTAAGGCGATGTTAACAATGATTTTGTACTAAATATATTACACTTTCATCAATTTTTGAAATATCTAGAAAGCATCATATTAACAAATATTTGTCAATCAAAATGAATATAATATATCATGTTAATTTTCAACGAGGTATGTATAAACGAAAATTTTATCAGATGTTTTGGGTTTTTATCACTGCAGTAATCCACCCGCACATGCTTCTATCCTTACCAAACATTTGTTAGTGCATCAGGTCTTTGTTAAATTATTATCTAAGTTAGAAATTCCTTGCCAAATGTTTGTCAAGACTTTGTTTCAGTTTTTAATATTTCATAGCATGAAATTATTTTTCAAAATGATTATTTTAACAAATTCTTGTTAAGATTATTTCCATGAATTTTTACCAAATATTTGTTAAAATTGTGTCCAAGCATGTTTCTTAGTATAAAGTTTTTACCAAATATTTGTCAAGGTATCATCTGAGTTTGAAAGGTTTGTTAATTATGAGTTCTTGCCAAATATTTGGCAAGGCATGAGCCAAGTGCCCATGTTTCTACTACAATGGTTCTTAACAAATATTTGTCAAAATATCGGATGAGTTTTCATGTTTCGTAGAATGAAAAGTTTTACGCCTCAAAAATATTTTTAAGATATGATGTTTTTGCATTAATTAATTGACTTTTCGAAGTTTTGTTACGATATTCAATATTATTTCATAAAAAAAAAAACATCGCATGAACTGATCATACATGTAACTATCAAGGAATCTGTGATATCCCCGATATACCGAAAAATAATTATGTCGGTTAAGAGGAAGAAGATATCTGATACACATCATTTCGATACTCACAATAACGAATCTCATACTGAACTTATATACATGTACATGTACAAAATATCAAGTACCTACGATTAAAAGCGCCGGAAAAATATGTTACGATATTTTTTTCTATAATTGACAAGTAATCTTAAAGATTGAAAAAGTGAATATCTGACAGGCCTTATTTTGATACCCGGTATAAAGAATATCATACTAAAGAAATATACAAAAATTTCAAGTCACTGTGATATGTAGTTGTTGAGACAACTGATACGAAAATTTTCAACAATTGACCAATAATCTTTAAATTTCACTTCGTAGTTAAACAGGAAGTAGAGATCCGACAGACCTGATTTTGATACTTACTCATGATAAATGATCTCATACTGAAGCCATATACCTAATTTCAAGTTACTGTAATATATAGTTGCTGAGAAAACTGTTTCGAAAGGAATGTTGCGGACGGACGGACCGACGGAAGACGGACGGACAGAGGTATATACCCTCTTCTTCGAATGGGGGCATCATAACGTTAATATAAATGCTATGATTGTAGATTTTTATTAGAAATAACACAAATGATATAGAAAGCCTGTTACAGTACAGCGTAAATAAATTACATAATATATGATTTTACAACATAATTTCATGACAATATTCAACGTAATGTGTATGGCAATGTCACATTCAATAACTTATTCTTTATTTATTCTTTCTCACCTTCCTCTGACATCTTCTGATTTGAATCCATATATGTTTTCCTTAAGAGAAACAAAATACAGTTGTAGGCTTTAAAAAATAGGTTTGCCACATTAATCTATATATTTGCATAAAGCATCAATATAACTTTTTTTGCATCCCGCATTTAATTTTTTTATGGATTTTTAAGTGTAGGTTTTGGAGTTCTGATGTCATCTTTGAGTGTATGTCAGTGGAAAGATTAATTATGTTCAATTAATGTTTTCTTTTAAATATGCAAAAAGATTCTCCTCTTTAAATGAGTTATACATGCCACTTAATTTGCTCATATATTATGCACTTGTTATTCTCATTAATCTATAAAAGAGATACTGTCTCCTTAATAGATCTAGAGGTATTTTCAAAAACCTAAAAAAAATGTCTATGTTTTCCGCTTCAACAAATAGTTTTTGTTGTTTGTCTTTGTTTTGTTATTTCATTCAGTCCATTATAAGAAATTCGTAATGCTAAAACGCACTGCTAAAGCGTCTGCATATTGACCTAATGGTTGACTTCCTACCATAGTTGTATATATTCATTGAAAGTTTACGAAAAGAGATTGATTGGTTGTCCTAATTATGCTTGTGATCAATATAATGAACTCTCTTGGGGAATATAATTTAAACGATTGCTCGTGTAGAGAAACGAGCGTCACAGTTTTATGAAAATAATGTTACAAAAATTTAAAAAATAGTGTACGCTTTGATTTTATAGTATTGAATTGGGTTGATAATTTCATTGCTATCATCATCTTAGAATAATATTTTAAAGAAGGGATAACACACCATAAAGTAAACATCAATTGGAGGTTGTCTTGACATGCTGATAACCTCTATCTATCCGTAATAAAGCCACAAAATTGTCATCCGACAAAGCAAACGAGCTACTAATATAAGACTAGCTATTAATTTACTTCTCTATGTTATAGCTTAACTGTCATGACTGTCTGAATAAAACACTGCACAATCAAAATTCATTACACTATTAAAAAATAAAAGCTTTTTCAAAAACGAGTTCTACTTAAAAGATGTTTAACTGTATTTTCTTTAAAGAAAAATAGAAGTTGGATAATTTAGCATGCGTTTCACTAGAAATTACCTTTATTTTTTGTAATTCCATGTTGTTTTTTCTTGAAAAAGATTGTACTTCTAATTAATAGTCTGTGACGTTGTCTTGATGATTATTCTACAACCATAAATTTTAAATTAATGTTTTGGCGGATAAACGAACGAATAATTGTTATCCATTTTTTAAAACGATAATTTTTAGCCTCTAAAATGCATTTCTTTTCAAAACAAACAATGTTAAATTGTATATTGTAAGCTCTCAAATTAATGAATTATCATCTACGATTACAATACGTATATACAGTGCACAAAACAATTTTAAAAATAAATCAATTAATAAGAGTTTGAGTGTACTTACAAAAATAATAGACTGTCATCTGTCAATGCACTCTGACTATTATTATATTCTTCATAAATAACATACATTCATATTTAAAAGGCCCGCTTCCGGTTCTCCATGTGCAACGCTTATGCGCATAAGAACTGCTGTCTTTAAGCAGTCACGATACCGTTTAATATTTAATTATTGGGCTATTTTATTATTCGATATCACTTGCTTTATGCATATTTCTTAATATAATATTGAAATACAAATAAAACACAATTAACTATTTTACTTATATGCTACGAAAAAACAGCTTTATTTTCACATTTAAATTAATAAAATCTGCTTTATTACAGCTGATATTAATGTTAAAAGAGTCTACCTAGATTTTATATATTGTAAAATATTAACTAAATTAACAAAATAATCTTCAAATAAGATTCAATAATGATATAGGATGATTGAAATAATGTTTCTTTCTATTATATATTGAAATCACTTATATTCAAATATAAATTATGAACAAAATGTATGCTGTATATTCGATGTCTTACACACAAAAATGATATTAGCATTAAATAATTGAATTTTTATCCCTGACACCATTATGACCCATCGTTGCCGCGCTTTTCGCTTAACAGAGTGTATATATAATCTCATACTTCATGTACATTGACAGCTGAAGGTCATTTTCTTTAACCAAGAGAGTAATTAAACCACATATTGTCAATGACCTTACCATCCCTAATGCAAAATGAAGAAAAACTGTGTCAGGTTCAGGTAACCTCGAGGTTAATATCTTAACCAACAAAGTTTTGATGGGAATGAAATTTGTCAAATAAAACGATATTCATGACATAGAACTAAACATTTTGTGTAAGTTAATTGATGTAATGAATAAAATTCCAAAACCTATTACTAGTAAGCGTCAAAGTTTTACTAATAAGTAATAGATTTAAATTTCATCATGTTCATTTCAAATTAGAATTCTTGTGATTTGTAATTGTACTTCATTGTGGGTATGCTGGTGTTGTACAAATTATAATTAATTCTTTACAAGAATAGAAGTCTAGGAATCTTAATGTCATTTTTTAATTTTTTTTTCTACAAATATAATATTGTCTTCTTAGTAATTGGCATCCTTTTGTAAAGCTTGCTATTTGTCATCTTGGAAAACTAGCAGCTTCTACAAACAAAGTTTTGCTAAATGAGTAAAACTACCCCCTACTTCCAGTTCTTTCAGATTCACAAAAGGTATGATTTAATCCTTTTTTGAATCCTATGGACTTTGCATTTTGATTTTTAAGATTAACTTGATGGCTGTTGTGGTGACACAATAAAATCATTTACACCATCTTTTACATTAGGTCAAGATTTCTATACGGATTGTCAGATGATAAATACAAAAATAATTAAAATTTAGAACCACAATTACTTTAAACAGTTAGGAATGCTTATGTGAATCGCTCTCTAGCTAGTAGTTAGGGACGGACCATTTAATTTGAAAGGGGGCCTTGGTTTTTTGTTTTGATCAGAATTTTTTTCCGCGCTTATTTTTTGAAGGCGTCGCGACAGAATATTTTTTTTATTATCAGCATTATTTTTATAGCAGAATTCCTTCTTCAGAAGATTTTTTTCTTACCCTTAGCTGCCAAAATATTTTTTTCATCAAAAATAATTTTCAGAATATTTTTTTAGGAAAAAAACAAGCCCCCCTTCAAGTTAAATGGTCGGTCCCTTAGCGAGTCTGGCCACGTTGAGCCTTTTCTTATCGAACTCTTTAAAAGGTCTTTAACGTGCATAGGGTATTACTCTCCACATACGAGGGAAAATGTTTTCGTCCATTCAGAGAACAACTAGGAACGTTCCTTGAAACAATCCTTGCAAATGGTGTCAAGAGAGAGTCGGAAAATAGGTTCATGAAATGGTCACCGCAGACGAGGATGAAACCATAAACCTTGATGTTAGTAGCCTGACGCACTAACCATAATCGTAAACATATTATGTTGAAAGTGAAATTTCTAGGATCCTTTTCTTAAATGGCACTGACGACAGGAGACATAAAGACAGGAGAACTAAAGTTTCATTTTTTTTCTACATGCAATTGTAATTGCTTGAATAAGTTTTTCAATTTCTTGTTGTAGTCTTTTGCCCTCCATTGAGTGAAAATTTGCTTTATAAGTTTGATTTGATAAACGAATACGAAGATAATAAGTGCAAAAACTGTGAACCAATTATCACAAATAAATATGCATCGCCTGTTCTTGCTTGCATTCATACTGTAATATTTCTGAAATGTATGAAAAATGTCCTCTCAAATATTTGAAACCCCAAGTCTTACATGTATTTCATATCAAGCTGTTGCATAAAATATGGATTATCTAAAAAAAATGTTAGTGTATATTTGAGATTTTTTACAGAATTTAGGGTTTCAATATCCCTAATTAAATGTGGTAAGAAACGTTAAAAAATGCTTATCAACAACGTTGACTTGTATAAAACTGAAATCAAATTATAAGCACTGAATATGTTTTCTATAGGACATTCAAATACTTCATCTCGAAGAAAACTTACCTTTAACTGAAAGAAGCTTAAGGTAATAAAAAAGGTCAGAACCTTTGAAATTTTAAAAAAAGTTTTGTGAGACAAAAGTTGCAACGTTGTTGCTGAGAGCACAGTCTATAAGTTCAAAGTTCTGTTAGTCCGAAGCTTTGCTAGTTCGAATGTCCTTTAATCTGAGGGTTCGTTAATCTGAATGTCCGTAAGTCTGAAGGACCACTAAACCGAAGGCCCGGTGGTCCGAATTATTATGATTCAGAAAGAAGCAGAGGTACCAATGGGGTATCCGAATGTCAAAAGTCCAAAAGGGCAGAGACAAAACCAGTAAACACCAACAAAAATGGGACGAAAACAGAAACACAAAATAACTGAATATCAATCAACAACACGAACTCCAGTCAAAACAAAAGTGAACTCGGTGCCCCGGAAGAGTAAGCAGTTCCTGTGCTTGCTATAGCACACCCGTCACGTTGCCAATAGTCAATTCAGCGTGTCAAATCCGGTAAAGGAAGACAAAACCAAACCCTATGACAAACCAACATCTGCACTCATCTGGGAGATCGAAATCCGATATTTGTCTATAAGTGCATGATGTCGTCCGTAATTTTTTTAAGTGAAGACAGCAATCGAGGAGCAACATAACCCTGTGTGAGCGATTTTCGCGTCAGACGTGCCGCTCTGCTAAGAAAATCGATGTAAATCCCGCACGCTCTGGAGTAACGAATCAATTGAGACACGTAAAGTCCATAAGCTAGAGCGGACGGAATATTGCTACACAATAAGGGAAAGTTGACGATTATAAAGTTGAAGCCATCACGTTTGTCAGAGAGCCTTGTTGAAAGTCTTCCTTGAGAGTCAATTTCGAGATGTAGATCTAAATATGAAGCAGACTTCCTAGAATCTGTTGTGTCCTTAATCTCAAGCTCCTGGGGATATATGAGATGGAGAAAGTCACCAAATCGAAAATTGTTTAGTGAAAGGACATCATCAATATAACGGAACGTGAGGTTGAAAGAGAGAGCAAGTCTACGATCTTTTTTGTCTAGAATATATTGTAAGAAGTCTGCTTCATATGAATGAAGAAACAAATCAGCAAGCAAAGGTGCACAATGAGTGCCCATTGGAATCCCTGTTGTTTGCTGAAAAACACGTTTAGAAACAACTGGTTTCTATTTTATATTTCAAACCCTTTGACACTTAGCTTTAAATAACTGGTCAGTTTTGTAGAGCACGACATGTTCAGAAGACGTCGAGGAATATTGTCCTAAATTATCTCAGCAACTTCTTTTCACAACCTTTTCCTTAAACTTGTTCAAACTTCTTACATGTATAAGAATTAATATGAACAAATGTTGCTCGGCTGTTGTTTTTTCGCATATGGATTTGTTTCCCGTTATCAATATTTTGTTAGAGTCAATGTGTGGTATGAAAAAGGAACTTGCTTCCCTTTTTTGCTCACCTGGACCAAAGGTTGTGGTAGCATCCTACTTAAATTGAACATTGGAGAAAACGTTCCCATGAACTACCGTACTATGGTCGTATTATTGTCGTTCTTGGTGTTACACTGAGTACTTACATCGCGGAGGTAAAAGATGGTGGTCGGTGTGAATGGAGATTTTAGTCCTATATTTCTTAATAGAATTCGATCAAAACTGAAATGACCAGGTATTGTTAAAGGAGAGGATGTGATGACTCCCAAGATATGGAACTCCAAAAGCATAGTATCATACTACATTCCAAATCAATTTGTTACGAACGTATAGTTGCTAATTTAACTGGTACGAAAATATTTTCATAGCCTGACCGCTTGACAAGCGCGTGATTGATTTTTTTTTTATAAAAATTTCTTTATTAAACGAAAAAAAAGTTTATAGAATTTATTTTATCGAATGGACAAAATTTGAATTAAGTAAAAATTCAGTACTTTTAACATATCATTATCACTTAATGCGTATACGTATATAGTTATACATGCTGTAACTTGTACAACTCATTCACACAAATGAATTCATGTACAGTTACTTTTAAAAGCGAAAAATATATATTTGCTACCTTAAAACATATATCTTAAGGTTTGAGTAATCAAAACTTTTGTCGTCAAAAGGGCTCTTATTTGAAAAACATTTATTTTACTAATTCGATTTAACGTTTTTATGCTCAGATAACTGTTTGCGTAACACATAATAAACATAAGAATTATTTCATTATTTTCAAAATCTTCATTTTAGAATGCTTGAACACCGTTGAATCTGACCAAGGTCGCCTTAAAAGCACAATGATCTTTAGCTGTCAGAGTATGATATAATGCATTTTGTACAAAGAAAGCGCGAAACGAATTGGTCACAATGAGGTCAGGGTTTTGTCGTTATGCTTTCTGGTATAATCGGAATAATCACAGTGCATAAGACATTTCTAACTCTACTTTAAATAATATCAATTTAGCCACAAAGTAAAAAAATCTTAACTATGGATATCAAAAAGCCATACTTCAATCAAATAATTTTAATAAGTTTTATCATTAAAATTTCAATAAATCAAAGTAAAAGATTGTGTTGTATGAAAGCAGTCTTAACCTTTTTAAATGCATTTAATAGTTTGCAGTCAATAACACCCATTCGAAATATATGTTAATTATCAGTATAATCACGTTCATCGTTATGTCATTTATTATTTTCATAATTACCAATATGAAATGAAATAAAACTAAAGGCTATTTAAGAACAAATAATAATATAATAGAAATGCTCATTTTTTATCAAGAAAATATATTTAGTCTGTTAATAATTAATTTCAGCTGCCAATTTGTGTCCAAATAGCTACGAAGTTTGGACCACTGCTTGCTCATTTGTTTCTTTATTCGTATGAAGTGGATGTCCTACAACCACTTCTTTGAAGATGTGGAGTAAATGTAGTGGGACACAGGCCTAATAAACAACCAAAAAAACAAAAACACAATGAAAGACAGCAAGTAGTCTTCAGCAAGGTCAGCAGGTGATTCTGACTTTGTCTACCGATTTTGTCTTTGTCTTTTCGGTATAATGATATTCGATTGCCCCTTTGGTACACCTTTACTTCTTTCAAGATCAAAATAAAATGCATTTAATTTATAATCTTCAATTTCTCCTTAATGTCTTCCATGTCTTGAATTTTTATTTGGATATTTTGGATAGATGATTCTTTCTAAAATATCCAAATAAAAAGTCCAAGCTCGCTATTTTTCTGATTTGTCTAAGAATCCTGGCTTAGAATAAGCAGATTTTAAATGTGCAAGATTTAATAAGTTTTTCGAGGACCAACTTTCACTCTATAAATAGTCCTTAACAAAAATACAAAAATTGACACAAATTAAAACCAAATCGATATATAATCAATATCTTAGTCATTAATTGGTTCCAAAGTTTGGTTATTTTGGTTTAATTGTTCTATGCTCTTAATCTCAAATAGTGATGTCTTTTTTTAAATATGGTGGGTGACGCCCCTGTGATGAGTCTTGAATACATGAAATGCGCGTCAGACCCAGAAAAAATATTGTTCCGAACTTTGTTTTAGTTTTTTTTTGTAACATCAGTGATGGCTAGTACTGCTGGTAGAGGTCTAATTTTCCAGAGGTTATCACCCTCCGGCCTCACAACTTGTTTTGAAAAAAACACTTCAAAGCTAAAAACTATTCGTTTGATTTTCAAAGTTGTCTAAACCCTAAGCCCATCCTGGACATAAGTTTATCATAGTCATAATTTGGTTAAAAATTTTGGTACTTGTAGACACATGGGTTGACATTCAATACCATACAACACAAGTACGATACAAATTAAAGGCAAAGAGTAACGTGGGCTCATACATGTATCTAAAAAGTGAATCTTTACGAGACTGTACAATGCATGCACGAATATGACTTGGAATTATATGCTCCACAATCGGTTTACAGTGTTAAGGGTTTAGATTATATCTTTTAAGTAACATATTACAGATTAAACGTGACGAATGGACAGACACAGTCAAGGGATTACTATATATAGCTCTGTTGCTTAAAACACAGGTTGGGAGTATATAAAAGCCTTGTCAAACTTGAACTTAAATAGTATTAAATTGGTTTGTTAGATTTTGTTTAACATCGGTCAGTTCATTATTCTCAGAAAGCTGTCAGTAACAGCAAGTATTTTGTAGACTTCCCCTGCAGTTCATTCATTCCAATTGTCTTTTGTCTAAGATTCTTTCTTGTTGAAAACAAAATACAACGCAGTTCCAGACAATAAATTTTGCTACAACAGACGCGCCTCTCGTCTATGCAAGACTTATCACAGGCGCCCTATCAAAATATTGAAATTAACTAAACACTATATGATTATGAAGATCAAAGAGCAATGAAATCAAAAGTACCAAAATTTTGAACCAAATTATGAATATGGTCAACCTAAATCCCGGGTGGGAAGAACCTTAAGTTTAAGACAATTGTGAAAACAAAAACGAATAGATTTTAGCTTTAGCTTTGAAGTGTTTTAAAAAAGTGGTGATGCCGGAGGGTGATAACCTCGGGGAATTAAAACTCTACCAGAAGCACTAGCTTTCACGGATGTTACCAAATAAAAAAATATTACAGTTCCAGACAATATTTTTTCTGCGTCTAACGCGCATTTCATGTATTCAAGACTCATCACAGGGGCTCTACCCAACATATCTAAACAAAACATCACTATTTGAGAATGAAGAGCATAGAAAAATTAATCCAAAATGACCAAACTTTGGAACCAAATAATGACTAAGATATTAATTATTTATCGATTTGGTTTTAATTTTGTGTCAATTTTTGTATTTTTGTTAAGGACTATTTATAGAGTGAAAGTTGGTCCTAAAAAAACTTGCACATTTAGTATCTGCTTATTCTAAGCCAGGATTCTTAGACAAATCAAAGTCAGAAAAATAGCGAGCTTGGTCTTTTTATTTGGATATTTTAGAAAGAATCATCTATCCCACATATCCAAATAAAAATTCAAGACATGGAAGACATTAAGGAGAAATTGAAGATTATAAATAAAATGCATTTTATTTTGACCTTGGAAGAAGCAAAGGTGTACCAAAGGGGCAATCGAATATCATTATACCGAAAAGACAAAGACAAAATCGGTAGACAAGGTCAGAATCACCTGCTGACCTTGCTGAAGACTAATTGCGGTCTTTTATTGTGTTTTTGTGTTATTGTTTGTTTATGAGGCCCTTTGTCCCACTACATTTATTCCACATCTTCAAAAAAAAGTGGTTGTGGGACATCCAATTCATATGAATAAAGAAACAAATGACCAAGCAATGGTCCAAACTTTGTAACTATTTGGACACAAATTGGCAGCTGAAAATCACGGTTAACAGACTAGATATATTTTCTTGAAAAAAAATGAGCATTTCTATTATATTGTTATTTGTTCTTAAATAGCCTTTAGTTTTATTTCATTTCATATTGATAATTATGAAAATAGTAAATGACATAACGATGAACGTGATTATACTGATAATTAACATATATTTCGAATGGATGTAATTGACTGCAAACTATTAAGAGACATATCATTTTATATCTGGGAGGGGGGGGGGCTGGTCAAAAAGTAGGGGGTCACTTTTATTTTTCTTGATAGAAAAGGGGGTTCAGATTTTTTAATAACTTTATAGAGGGGGGATCAATTTAATTATGCATTATTTTTGT
This sequence comes from Arcuatula senhousia, assembly GCA_963971305.1. Taxonomy (NCBI): domain Eukaryota; kingdom Metazoa; phylum Mollusca; class Bivalvia; order Mytilida; family Mytilidae; genus Arcuatula; species Arcuatula senhousia. The sequence goes on from OZ020310.1 coordinate 58,231,298, forward strand.
GATTTAACAAAGAACAAGGGACTTTAATTCTTTAAATCTCAGTGTTTGTTTGTACTGCATACCGTCCCCATCTATTTGAAAGTTAATTGTTACCTCTGGCCTGATTAACGTGTTCAGATTTCTTTGCTTCGGAATTTTGCATTTTTGTGGGATGTGTTCTTTATCAAAGCGACAGTGCATGTTTTCTTTTAAAAGGGTTACCAGAGAATAATCTTTTGATGCCGATAAAATTCTTGAAAGGGGAGGTATCTTGGAAAATTTTAGGGATGGGATGTGCCGTTTATGTGCCCATATTAAAATCTTTTTTTTTTCATTGAATATTAAAAAGGATACCTAATTTTTGGCCGGATTTCACGGAGAGAAAAATCCGGGTTATAAAATGGTGAATGTCGGGCGGGCGGGCGGGCGGCGTGCGGGCGGGGAAGAAATTTTCGTAACAGTTTTCTCAGCAACTACTAATCACAGCCACTTGATATTTGGTATACAGCATCAAGATGGAGTCCCATAACGTGGGATACGATTTCAGGTATGTCGCTTACCTACTTCCTGTTTAACGAAATCCGGCCATTTTTTTACTTTGACAGATTTTTATATAATCTTTTCTTAAAACTATACCCATTTTAATTTTAATTTTTCCAACTAAACATTTTATACCCATATTTTGACAGATCTTTGTTCTCCTTTATATAGGAAGTTCACCCCTCGTCTTGGAAGAATTGCATCAATATCATTTGATAAAATTAAGCTCTTATACCTTTCTATATTATACAATTATCCCTCTAGTTGAAGTGTGACCCAGATGCTTCCTTCCCGAGAAGGTGAGGTACCCGCTCGAGGGTTTCCTAGAAACTGTTTAAAAGGCAAGGTGGTTCAGGTATCCTAAATGTCTTTCAGACCTGGCATGCCACTACTTCCTGTTTGGGACTAGACTGTTATGAAATTTTTTGTCAAGCCTTTCATAGAAATCGTTCATTAAATGACTTGAAATTAGGCAGGGTACTTCAGTGTCATAATTTGTATGTCCTTTGCAACTTTGATCCTGTTTGGTTGGACATACACTACTTTCACTTGAGATTGAGCCGAAATGAAAATTTTGTCAAGAGTTTATGAGCATGATTTTAAATTCACCCTGGTCGTCAGTCACTGTGTCGTCAGTACGTCAACCGTATGTCAATCCTTAGTGGTGTTAAGGTCTGTCAGACTATATACATTATTTATTCCTTTATTTCTTAATGTTAAGCACAAAGCAAGCTCAAATCGCTACCAAATTTTATATGCCTTTGCAGTGTTACATGTAATATGGACTCTTTAAATTGCTTAAAAGTTAAAGCAATTTACATGCTTAATGTTATTTGAATATTAGATGTAAAAAGGGGGGATCATTTTTTTTACAACTGGAAGAGGGGGATCTAAAAATATCTTTACATTTCAGTGGGGGGTTCAAAATTTTTTTCAACTTTCAATTCAAAATCACCAGCCCCCTCCCATGTAAAAAATTATATGTCCCTAAATGTATTTTAAAAGGTTAAGACTGCTTTCATACAACAACGATCTTTTACTTTGATTTATTGAAATTTTAACGATAAAACTTATTAAAATTATTTGATTGAAGTATGGCTTTTTGATATCCATAGTTAAGATTCTTTGACTTTGTGGCTAAATTAATATATTTAAAGTTGGGTTACAAATGTCTTATGCACTGTGATTATTCCGATTATACCAGAAAGCATAACGACAAAACCCTGACCTCAGTGTGACCCATTCGTTTCGCGCTTTCTATGTACAGAATGCATTATCTCATACTCTGACAGCTAAAGGTCAATTGAGTTTTTAGTGCAATTAGGCGACCTTGGTCAGGTTCATGAAATGGAGATTTCTAAAACATTGAAATAATTCTTATGTTATGTGTTATTAACGCATACATTTATCTGAGCATAAAAACGTGAAATTGAAATAGTGAAACAAATTATTTTCTAATTAAAGACCTTTTGACGACAAAAGTCTTACTCTAACCTTAAGATATATGTTTAAAGGTAGCAAATATATATTTTTCGCTTCAAAAGTAACCGTACATGAATTCATTTGTATGAGGGAGTTGTACAAGTTACAGCATGTACATGTATAACTCTATACGCATTAAGTGACAACAAGAGGCTCCCAGGAGCCTGAAACGCTCACCTGGTCTTGATGTCCACCGTATCAAGACTTTTGTAGAGCTAAATGAGCTGAATGTTTAGGCAAGAAAAAGCTTTTTCTGTCTGCAATAGTTTTCATTCTATAGGCCAAAAACATGAAAAAACGCTATTTTCACCTTTAGGGGGCTGTAACCCCTATAAGGGGGCATGTGACAACTTCACCCCTTCGACCCTATGAAGACTTTAGTAGAGCTATATGAGCTGAACATTTAAGCAAGCAACAGCTTTTCTCTATCTACACTAGTTTTCATTCTATAGGCCAAAACACTATTTTTGCCTTTAAAGGGTTGTAACCCCTATGAGGGGTCATCTGACAACTTTGATCCCATGAAGACTTTTGTATAACTTAATGAGCTAAACATTTAGGCAAGCAACAGCTTTTCTCTATCTGCAATAGCTTTTATTCTATAGGCCAAATGCACTATTTTTCGCCTTTAAGGGACTGTAACACCTATAAGGGGTCATCTGACAACTTCGACCTTATAGAGACTTTTGTAGAGCTAAATGAGCTGATCATTTAAGCAAGCAACAGCTTTTCTCAATCTGCAATAATTTTTATTCTATAGGCTAAAAACATGAAAAAAACACCATTTTTGACCTTAAAAGGGTCATAACCCCTGTAAGGGGTCATCTAACAACTTCGACCCAATGGAGGCTTTTGTAGAGCTTTTGATTCTGAAGAGCCTAAGATCCTTCGGATTTTTTCTATCTGTTATGGTTGCTGAGTTATTAGCCATTTTAAGTGATTTTACCCTATGTTCTATTTTTGTAACAACGGCCATGTTTTTTTCTTTGAATCATTTTAAAATGAAGATTGTTTGTTGTCAACATATCATATATCATTCCTGCAAAGTTTCAGTTAAATAGGTTCAGTGGTTTCAGAGAAGAATATTTTTGAAATTGTTAACGGACGACGACGAACACATAGGGATGGCATAAGCTGACATGACCTTTGACCAGGTGAGCTAATGATATGTTAAAAAAGTACTGAATTTTTACTTTTTTTCAAATTTTGTCCATTCGAAAAAATAAATTCTATAAACCTTTTGTTTTTATTATCTATTAAAGAATTATTTAAAACAAAAATCAATCATGCGCTAGTCAAACGGTCAGGCTTTGAAAATATTTTCGTACCAGTTAAATTAGCAACTAAATGTTCGTAAAAAATTGATTTGGAATGTAGTATGATACTATGACTTTGGAGTTCCATATCTTGGGATTTCGTTTTTGTCTGTCATCACATCCTCTCCTTTTACAATACCTGGCCATTTCAGTTTTGATCGAATTATATTAAGAAATGACCACCATCTTACTTTTCCCTCTTCTACCTCCGCGATGTAAGTACTCAGTGTACAAGAACGACAATAATACGACCATAGTACGGTAGTTCATGGTAATCTTTTCCCCAATGTTCAATTTAAGTACGATGCTACCACAACCTTCGGTCCAGGTGAGCAAAAAAGGGAAGCAAGTCCCTTTTTCATACCACACATTGACTCTAACAAATTATTGATAGCGGGAAACAAATCCATATGCGAAAAAACAACAGCCGAGCAACATTTGTTCATATTAATTCTTATACATGTAAGAAGTTTGAACAAGTTTAAGGAAAAGGTTGTGAAAAGAAGTTGCTGAGATAATTTAGAACAATATTCCTCATACTCGTTCCGTTACAGAAGAGAAATGATGGACAACAGCACAAACCTAACCAGTTATTTAAAGCTAAGTGTCAAAGGGTTTGAAATATGAAATAGAAACCAGTTATTTCTAAACATCTCTTTCTGAGTCATAATAATTCGGACCACTGAGCCTTCGGTTTAGTGGTCCTTCAGACTTACGGACTTACGGACCTTCGGATTGACGAACCCTCGGACTAAAAGGACCTTCGAACTAGCAAAGCTTCGGACTAACAGAACTTTGAACTTATAGACCGTCTTATCAGCAACAAGGTTGCAAATTTACTCTCACAAAACTTTTTTTAGTTTCAATTGTTCAGACCTTTTTTTTTTCATTTTACTTTAAGCTTCTTTCAGTTAAAGGTAATTTTTCTTCGCGATGAAGTATATTTGAGCGTCCTATAGAAAACTTATTCAGTGATTAGAATTTGATTTCAGTTTTGTACAAGTCAACGTTGTTGATAAGATTTTTTTAACGTTTCTTACATTTGTACCACGTTTAATAAGGGTTATTGAAACCCTTACTTCTGTAAAAAATCTCAAATATACACTTACATTTTTGTCTCGCCTGCGAAGCAGAGCGGAACATACACAGGCAATTTATGTTAACGTTAATTTTATGTTAAACATTAACGTTAAATTAGTGTTAATCGAGCTTCGATTGTTAATTTGACGTTAAAGTTTAACATTTGACGTCGCGTAATTCAACAGGTAAATTAACGTTAAAAAGTTTAACATGAAGTTAACGTTTAAGTTTAACACTAAATTAACGTTAAAAATTTTAACGTTAATTTAACGTTAATTTAACGTTAACTTAGTGTGATATTAACGTTAAATTAGTGTTAATCGAGCTTAACGTTAATTTAACGTTAAGACAAATTGCCTGTGTAGGTGTTACTTTACCGGCAGCGGCGGCGGCGACGGCGGCGTTAACTTTTTGGAAAAGTTTTATGAGCACCTCCATATCTCAAGAACTATAGGTCCTAGGTTGATGAAACTTGGTATGCATATGCCCCAGTAGTAGCTTAGCACAGCTGCATCCCCATCTTTTGACCTTGACCTTGATTTTCCGGTTGAGCGACTTTGACAATTTTCAATACATATAATAGCAATAGAAAAGTTTTGCGAGCACCTCCATATCTCAAGAACTGCAGGTCCTAGGTTGATGAAACTTGGTATGCATATGCCCCAGTAGTAGCTTAGCACAGTTGCATCCACATCTTTTGACCTTGACCTTGATTTTCTGGTTGAGTGACTTTGACAATTTTCAATACATATAATAGCAATAGAAAAGTTTTGCGAGCACCTCCATATCTCAAGAACTGCAGGTCCTAGGTTGATAAAACTTGGTATGCATATGCCCCAGTAGTAGCATAGCACAGTTGCATCCCCATCTTTTGACCTTGACCTTGATTTTACGGTTGAGTGACTTTGATTATTTTTATTGCATATATTTGCAATGTTTAAGTTCTATAAACATCTTTTGATCTCAGAAACTGAAAATCCGTGTAAATTCAAAATATAATGGAAGTAAGAAAGAATAATTGTTTCTGATTGTGCAGGCAGGCGAGACAAACTTAAGTGTTAACTCTTGTTTTTATATAAAACATATTTTGTGCAACAGCTTGATATGAAATACATGTAAAAGTCGGGGTTTCGAATATTTTTCATACATTTCAGAAATATGCATGTAAGACCAGGCGATGAATATTTATTTGTGATAATTGGCTCACAGTTTTCGCACTTATTATCTTCGTATTCGTTTATCGAATCAAACCAATCAAATCAAGGATGGGTTGTGATAAGACCCTTTTTCAGCCCACCGCGAAAGTCAAAATTAAAATTAAGTAAATTCTTTCACAAAATGTCTTGTTGGAAAGGTTAATCTTTCTAATTTTGAAAACAAACGTCTGTAGTTGAAAGCGTTTTTATCTATTAGTAAACGGTGCTTGAAATGAACCACCGCAAATGATTTTAACATTGTGCCTATGGGAAAATGGCGCAAATGAGAGATATATATCCTTCCCGGAAGTATAGCTTTGCACGCGGAACCAGCTCCATATTTAATTTAAAGACTTGTATTACTAAAAAACATCTTTCGTAAAAGTTTCAAGCTGGTTCCACGTGCAAGGCATACTGAAAGTTTAAAAAGACTTTAATTTTTGAAGTTGTAATCAGTAGTTAAAAAAGTGCGAAATATCTCCGATTCCTTCGTTTTTCTTGAGATCAGCGGTCATTTCGATTTAGAAATTGATGTTTAAAGTGATGTATATACATATTATGAACCTTTAGTGGAATTGTAAACACTGGCTTCAAGCATATTAGCAGAACATTTTAATTTATTGAAGTCCTACCTTGAAATTTTCTTTAAATCAAGACGAAAGTTTCATTCAAAATGGGTCAATTTTAACCCGATTTTCGAAGCTGTGTTCGTGCAAAAGTATTTAAAAGTAGTCTTGTACAACAGTACAATCATTTTGCTACAAAATAAGTTATAAAGTAACAGGCGTTGAAATACTTTTTATTTTTCGTCTATAGATGGGCCAAAATAGGGCCTTATCGCAACCCATCCTTTTCACTCAATGGAGGGCAAAAGACTACAACAATACATTGAAAAAAATATTCAAGCAATTACAATTGCATGTAGAAAAAATGAAAATTAAGTGTGACCTGTCCTCGTGTCTCCTGTCGTCAGTGCCATTTAAGAAAATGATCATAGAAATTTCACTTGTTTACTATTTGTTGGGTTTAAAAATAAGTTAAGTTTTACTTTGTTTTGTTAAGAAAAATCAATGTCAATTGATCAATTCAAGTTGATTTTACAATTACAAATAAAGTGAGTCTCGTTGAATATTTTGGAAATTCTTCTCTTTGTTTTATCTTATATCCCGTAGTTCAAATAATAATTTTCTGTTTTCAACATAATCTGTTAACAATTATTGTTAATGCGTCAGGCTACTATAACATCAAGGTTCATGGTTTGATCCTCGCGATCGTCTGCGGTGACCATTTCGTGAACAAATTTCCCGACTCTCTCTTGACACCATTTGCAAGGATGGTTTCAGGGAACGTTCCTAGTTGTTCTCTGAATGGACGAAAAAAGTTATCCCTCGTATGTGGAGAGCAATACCTTATGCATGTTGAAGACCCTTTATAGAGTTCGATAAGAAAGGGCTCAACGTGACCAGACCCGCTAACTACTAGCTACAGAGTGATTCACATAAGCATTCCTAATCCAGGATAAATTAATCTGTTTAAAGTACATGTGTAATTGTGGTTCTAAATTCTGATTATTTTTGTATTTATCATGACAATCCGTATAGAAATCTTGACTAATGCAAAAGATGATGTAAATGGTGTTATTATGACACCACAACAGCCATCAAATCAATCTAAAAATCAAAAAGCAAAGGCCATAGGATTCAAAGAAAAATTAAATCATACCTTTTGTGAATCTGAAAGAACTGGAAGTAGGGGGTGGTTTTACTCATTTATCAAAACTTTGTTTGTAGAAGCTGCTAGTTTTCCAAGATGACAAATAGCAAGCTTTACAAATGGATGCCAATTTAAATTACTACTAAGAAGACAAAATTATATTTGTAGAAATTTTTTTTTTAAATGAAATTAAAATTTCTAGACTTCTATTCTTGTAAAGTATTAATTATAATTTGTACAACACCAGCATACCCATAATGAAAAACAATTTCAAATCGCAAGAATTCTAAATTGACATGAAATTTTCATTTATTACTTATAAGTAAAACTTTGCCGATTGCTAGTAATAGGTTTTGGAATTTTATTCATTACATCAATTAATTTACACAAAATATTTAGTTCTATGTCATGAATATCGTTTTTATTTGACAAATTTCATTCGCATCAAAACTTCTTTCTTGGTTAAGATATTAACCTCGAGGTTACCTGAACCTGACACAGTTTTTCTTCATTTTGCATTAGAGATGGTAAGGTCATTGACAAGATGTGGTTTAATAGCTCTCTTGGTTCAAGAAAATGACCTTCAGCTGTCAATGTACATGAAGTATGGGATTATATATGCACTCTGTTAAGAGAAAAGCGCAGCAACGATGGGTCATAATGGTGTCAGGGTTATAGCTAGATAAAAACTCAATAATTAAATGCTAATATCATTTTTGTGTGTAAGACATCGAATATACAGCATACATTTTTTTTCATAATTTATATTTAAATATAAGTGATATCAATATAAAATGGAAAGAAACATTATTTTAATCATCTTATATCATTCTTGAATCTTATTTGAAGATTATTTTGTTCATTTAGATAATATCTTACAATATATAAAATCTAGGTAGACTCTTTAATCATTATTATCAGCTATAATAAAGCAGATTGTATAAATCTAAATGTGAAAATAAAGCTGTTCTTCGTAGCATATAAGTAAAAAGTTAATTGTGTTTTATTTGTATTTTAATATTATATTAAGAAATATGCATAAAGCAAGTGATATCGAATAAGAAAATAGCCCAATAATAAAATATTTAACAGTATCGATAGCTGATTAAAGACGGCAGTTCTTATGCGCATTAGCATTGCGCATTGAGAGCCGGAAGCGGGCCTTTCAAATATAAATGTTTGTTATTTATGAAGAATATAATTAATAGTCAGAGTGCATTGACAGATGACAGTCTATTATTTTTGTAAGTACACGCAAACACTTACTAATTGATTTATTTTTGAAATCGTTATGTGCACTGTATTGTAATCGAAGATGATAATTCCTTAATTTGTGGAGGTCTTTTAAGTTCTCGCTTTAGTTAGGATAGGTCTTAACTTTTTGTGTGTGTTTTTTTGTATCGGTCTTCATGTAATGAAGAACTCATGATAATTAAATCTAGATTAAAGAGGTTTCATGTTGACTGACGTACTAATATTACTGTCCCGTATGATTTATGTCAACAAACCAGTGGCTAAATACTTAAATATTTCAACATTTACACAATATCTTATGGAAATCTATATCGGTTATAAAATATTATAAGAGATTATTGAGATTCCATAGGGGAGGTCAAGCCATTATATACTGATAAGATTACCATTTACACTAAGTATCATAATTTGAAATTATGGTCAAACTTTGACCAAAAAAGTTTGTTACTACGATTTCAATTATGCTGAGATGTTAAAATATACAATTTTACATTGTTTGTTTTGAAAAAAAAAGGCATTTTAGAGGCTTAAAATTATCATTTAAAAAATATGGATTACATTTATTCATTTGTTTATCCCCCAAAACATTAATTTAAAATTTATGGTTGTAGAATAATCATCAAGACAACGTCACAGACTACTTATTAGAAGTACAATCTTTTTCATGAAAAAACAACATGGAATTTTAAACAATAAAGGTAATTTCTAGTGAAATGCATGCTAAATTATCCAACTTCTATTTTTCTTTAAAGAAAATACAGTTAAACATCTTTTAAGTAGAGCTCGTTTTTGAAAAAGCCACTCAGCACCATTTAATAACGGACAAAATTCGATCTCATTACGTAGCTTTTATTTATTAATAGTGTAATGAATTTTGATTGAGCAGTGTTTTCTTCAGACGGTTAAGCTATAACATAGAGAAGTAAATTAATAGCTAGCCTTATATTAGTAGCTCGTTTGCTTTGTCAGATGAGGATTTTATGGCTTTATTACGGATAGATAGAGGTTATCAGCATGTCAAGACAACCTCTTCATTAGTGTAAGCAATTGATGTTTACTTTATGGTGTGTTATGTCCTTTTTAAAGTATTATTCTAAGTTGATGATAACAATGAAATTATCAACCCAATTCAATACTATAAAATCAAAACCTACACTATTTTTTTAAATTTGTGTAATATTATTTTCATAAAACTGTGATGCGCAATGAGCAATCGTTTAAATAATATTCCCCAAGAGAGTTCATTATATTAATAATAATAAGGACAACCAATCAATCTCTTTTCGTAAACATAAGACTGTGGTGAGAGGTCAACCATCAGCTCAATATGCAGACGCTAAAGCAGTGCGTTTTAGAACTACGAATTTCTTATAATGGACTGAAAGAAAATAACAAAACAAGGACAAACAACACATTATACAAAAAGAAAACTATTTGTTGAAACGGAAAACATAGACATTTTGTTTTTCTAGGTATTTGAAAATACCTCTAGATCTATTAAATAGACAGTATCTCTTTTATAGATTAATGAGAATAACAAGTGCATAATATATGAGCAAATTAATTGGCATGTATAACTCATTTAAAGAGGAGAATCGTTTTGCATATTTAAAAGAAAACATTAATTGAACATATTTAATCTTTCCGCTGACATACACTCGAAAATGACATCAGAACTCAAAAACCTACACGTAGAAATCCATAAAAAAATTAAATACGGGATGCAAAAAATGTATACTGATGCTTTATGCAAATATATAGATAAATGTGGCAAACCTATTTTTAAAGCTTAAAGCTGTATTTTTTTTCTTTAAAGGAGAACATATATGGATTCAAATCAGAAAAATGTCAAAGGAAGGTGAGAAAGAATAGATAAAGAATCAGTTATTGAATGTGACATTGCCATAGACATTACGTTGAATATTGTCATGATATTATGTTGTAAAATCATTTATTATGCTGGCTTGCTATATCATGTGTGTGTTACTTATAATAGAAATCTACAGTCATAGCATTAAAAAACGTTATGATGCCCCCATTCGAAGAAGAGGGCCCGGTATATACCTCGTCCTTCCGTCCGCAACATTCCTTTCGTAACAGTTTTCTCAGCAACTATATATTACAGTAACTTGAAATTAGGTATTTGGCTTCATTATGAGAACCTTATCATGAGTAACTATCAAAATCAAGTCTGTCGGATGTCTACTTCCTGTAAAACTACTTACTGAAATTTAAAGATTATTGGTCAATTGTTGAAAACTTTCGTAACAGTTGTCTCAGCAACAACATATCACAGTGAGTTGAAATTTTTGTATAGTTCTTCAGTATGATATTCTTTACACCGAATATCAAAATAAGGCCTGTCAGATATCCACTTCCTGTTTACCTACTTTTTCAATCTTCAAGATTACTTGTCAATTATAGTTAAAATTTCGTAAGATATTTCTCCGGCGCTTTTCATCATAGGTACTTGATATTTGGTACATGTATATAAGTTCAGAATGAGATTCGTTATAGTGAGTATCGAAATAAGGTCTATAAGATATCTTCTTCCTCTTTACCGACATAATTAATTTTGGGGATATCTGGGATATCACAGATTCCTTGATAGTTATGACCAGTTCATGGGATGATTTTTTTATAAAATTTTGAATATCAGAACAAAACTTCGAAAAGTAAAATCATTAATGCAAAACATCATATCTTAAAAATATTTTTGAGGCGTTAAACTGTTCATTCTACAAAACATAAAAACTCACCCGATATTTTGACAAATATTTGTTAAGAACTGTTGTAGTAGAAACATGGGCACTTGGCTCATGCCTTGGCAAATATTTGGCAAGAACTAACAATTAACAAACCTTTCAAACTCAGATGATACCTTGACAAATATTTGGTAAAAACTTTATACTAAGAAACATGCTTAAACACAATTTTAACAAATATTTGGTAAAATATTCATGGAAATAATCTGAACAAGTATTTCTTAAAAATACTCATTTGGTAAAAAAATTTATGCTATGAAATATTAAAAACTGAAACAAAGTCTTGACAAACATTTGGCAAGGAATTTCAAAGTTAAATGATAATTTAACAAAGAACTGATGCACTAACAAATGTTTGGTAAGGATAGAAGGATGTGCGGGCAGATTACTGCAGTGATAAAAACCCAAAACATCTGATAAAATTTTCGTTTATACAAACCTTGTTGAAAATAAACATGATGCATTATATTTATTTTGATTGACAAATATTTGTTAATAAAATACTTTCTAGATATTTAAAAAAATGATGAAAGTGTAATATATTTAGCACAAAATCATTGATTACATCGCCTTAACAATGAAAAAAGGCGTATTTGTTGAAAATTTGAGCATATGGAAATGCTCAAGTTATAATGGAAGGTGTTTTTTTTTCACATGGAATTTGAAAATCATCATTTTCTTGGTACGTGTTTTCTGTTGCTAGTTAACACATGATTACTACTTTGGTTTTTTTTAAGACAAGCGTTCAGTGCAGTTCATTTATGTGATTGGTTAAAAAGCCTGACCTACTAGAGCGATTTGTTTTTTAAACAATCAACTTTAAAGGCAGAAACCCTTAGACCACTCAGCCACCTAGACCCCGCCGTTATATAGGGATTTAAGTCCCTTAATATAAGACCAAAAAACAGAATAGAATAATTAATTATAAACCGATGTCTAACATTTTCTCACATTGTCCTTTTCTTTCTGTAAAAATCATACACCGTATTTTATTCCCTTGACTGTCTTGAGATTTCCAGCGTTAGCCATAGCCAGTAATATACTGTGGAAACGTGGTAAAAAATAGGGCTTTTGACCTTACACATACATCTAAAAAGGTAAAACATGATAATAACGATCAAACTACAAATAATTTTGAAATCATTGGTTGATTAAGGGTGCAGATTGGCCGGTCACCACTTTTCGGTAGACCGTGACCCATACGAGGTCCTTCTTTAGCCACCCAACTCTCCTGTTCCCTTTCTCGAAATGACTAGGTCCCGCCGTTGTGTGCCTTGTGTAAACGTGTTTATATATTTTTGATATTTTTAATTTGTTTACATAAATAAAACAAATCATAATATTCATGTGAAATAGTTTGCTTACCTTTCATATTTATTTTTAATACGTTATAAAGTTATAAATTAATAATCTATTTATCAAAATAATTATTTTTATCGTACAATAAATCATGATAAATATCTGTATAATTGTAATAATTTCTCATAAATTGTTACAAATTGGACTTTGCATGATTAAATATTTTAATCATATATCAGCATTTTAAAAAATACGAATCAAAAAGTGTTTCTTTTTACATTTTCAAAGATTTGTTAGAATTGTAATAATATGTATCAAAAGATCAGTAAATGTACATAAAAAGATGAAAGAGATTTATGTAGCTGAAAAATCATATCTTACTTACATAAATCGAATTAATTATGATCAACAACCAATGAAAGTTTATATGAGAAAGGTCGGGAAACGAGAACATCTTCAAAGTTACTGACATGAACCTTTAAACCATATTACACTCCGATAAGATCAAACATTGGAGTCTTCTTATTCTAAAATAAATATCACGTCTAATGAACATATCACTGATCGCAAGCCGGATTTCACATACAAACGTATACTATACAACTTTTCAAAAGTGACGAAAACGGTAAATGTATTTTTTTGCTTCGTAAACAGGGACTTGCTTAGAGTCAATGGACCATACAAAAAAAAGTATGCATAAAAGACGTGGAAGGTACGAAAGACAACTGTACGGTAGTGCCATTATTTCTTTCACATTTCTCGATTTAAATTACAAAACCCAAAGTTCTAAGTTGACATTTATCACTCTTAAGTTGACATTTCTCAGTTCCAAGTTGACATTTCTAAGTTCCAAGTTGACATTTCTCACTCTTAAGTTGACATTTCTCACTCTTAAGTTGACATTTCTCAGTTCCAAGTTGACATTTCTCACTTCCAAGTTGGCATTTCTCACTTTCAAGTTGATATTTCTCACTTCCAAGTTGGAACTGAAAAATGCAAACTTGGAACTGAGAAATGTCTACTTGGCAGTGAGAAATGTCTACTTGGAACTATGAAATGTCAACTTTGAATTATGATATTTCTAGTTCCAATCATGAAATGTGAAAGAACTAATGGCACTATCGGTCTTTCGTAGTACGGGGAACAACTCATCGTTTTTAGAAAGTGGAAATATATACTAGATTTTAAGTGACATAAAAAAAATTGCCATGATTAAAACATCCGATAAAGTAACACAATTCAGCCCCAAGAATGAAGACCAAACAAATAATATGTAGTATGCGTAATTTATGTAAATAGTCATAGAAACTCATTTGAAAGTTGATTATCCATGGTCCATGCCCAACCTGTCAATCTGTTCAGAACTAATAATTTCGTACCTCCACTAATGGCTTTTATGAAAATATGAAAATATTTTTCCATGGAATCCTACGGGTCTTACAAGCATATCTGGAGTTTCTTTGCGAAGTCAGTTAAACTATTCTATGTTGTTGTTTTTTTTCCATTAACCTTCAAATTATCCAACTCTGAAAAGGAAATCTTTAAAGGGTCATGCCTTGGCTTTCACATACGACATTTTGAAATTTCATTCCCACAACACCAATAGAGAGAACATTTGGTACATTTTTCAAAGTCACAAAAACGTCAAAATGCTTCGGTTTGAATTAATTTTATGTCTTCACATTATGATTATTAGAATATAGGTGAAGAAAAGTTACCATTGAATACTCAAAGTTATGTATTCACATAAGACTAGTTCAAGTCCGGAGGTCTACCATCTTGAATTTCACGATAAAAAAGTTTTGCAAAACAAAGGCTTTAAAGAATTTTTTTTTGTTACACAGTTCCTTTAATGGATAGGTAAATCTTGGTTTGTAAAAAAAACAACATGCATGGTTCTGTTATAGACAAGCTCTCAAAAATAAAACTCAGAAATGACCAAGACTAACAAATAGATAGTCGCAACAAAAACACATTACCGATGCCAACGGTCAGAGTTTTGGTTTACCATCCCAGCTTAATCTTACTTTAAAAAAAAATGTCGCTTGAATTTTTTATACATGGCACAACACAAATAAACATGATAGCCACCTTTCCTGACATATATACGGATAAAACAAGAGTAGTATGCATGATATTCTAAAATCTTTTTAAAGTGTAAATGTTGCGTCTTATCCCTTCAATTTTTTCCGTACATTTGCCCTTGATTTTTCCCCAAAAAAATTGAAAGTAAGATCTGTAGAATGGTCCTGATGATGTTTCTCATCGTCAGGTTTATTGCTAAAGATGTAAACAGGTTTTAGTTTTATTATTGTTTATCATTCTGTTTACGACCAAATTCAATTTCTATCGCTTTTTGAATCAAAATTAAAAATTTTAACCTCATAAGCAACATTTGGCCGACTACTAAAAATAACAAATCTACATCACGTCTTGATAGCAAGATGAAACATAAACATTGTCATTTAATTACAAATGAAATCGTTTGAAAACTTTAACAAAGACGTCAACCTACCCGTAAACTAACCAAGTGTAAACTTTCTCACACGCAATTAACATCGATGACGATTTTGTTTTGGATGACTTCGGTCATATATAAGATGGAAATACGGATCTGAAGTTGACAATGA
The DNA here is from genome assembly GCA_963971305.1 of Arcuatula senhousia. Lineage (NCBI taxonomy): Eukaryota > Metazoa > Mollusca > Bivalvia > Mytilida > Mytilidae > Arcuatula > Arcuatula senhousia. The sequence goes on from OZ020310.1 coordinate 58,246,552, forward strand.
TGCTGAGACTACGAGCGGTAACGATAATATTGGTGGTCTGTGTTGGGGTGATAGGGGCACAGACCGTCTGTCCAAGCGATGACTCCGAGCTGGTTGGATGGAATACTGCAAGTGCTTGGCAGGGAGGACAAGTAAGTGAATTTAATTTTCTCTCTGTAAAATTCCTATCTTTTTTTTCGAAATTTGGCTTCACAGAGATCTATCTATATTATAATTAGTTAATTTATAAAGTTTTGCAAATCTGAATTTAAACGCAACAATCCCGAAGATTTTTTTTTTTTAGATGAACGATTTTTAATCAATTCTTAACTATGCTACGTATTAAACGTACGAAATCTAAATGCCGACTTCAGAATTTAACGAATTACTGCTTAGCTGTTTTGGCCTTCGTATGGCACAGACAAATCATTTTTGTCAATGATGGAGACAGCTTCTTAAATAAATCACCATCTTTGGTTAGAAAGTGTGACTTTGGTGTCAAAATGTGAATGGATTCTGGTGTGGAATTCAGGGGCGGATTCAGAGTTTAATGAAAGGGGGGCGAAATTGCAAAAAAACTGTCAAATTTTAGATGAAAATTTGAAGAAGTTTGCTCAATTTTATACAATTTTTTTTTAATTTCTCAATGAAAGAGGGGCGTATGCCCACATCGCCCCCTCTTGATCTGCCACTGATTGATATACTTGGTCATACATTCTGAAACCATTATTTAGGATGTTTTTCGTGCAAATTGCAAAGTTTTGAACTGCTACTATCCTAAAATTCAAATCATTTAAGTTAGCCTAATATCAATAAAAGTACTCTAAAAAAAATCCCAAATTTATTAATTTTTTTTAACGTGCAAAAATAAAACACGAATCAAGTAAAAAAATCATTTTACTTTTTATTGTGATTTTATCAAAACATCTACTATTTCTAATCTTATCGTCTTGATATCAAAAGTTTAAATCTTATTATCTGCCAAAATCACCTTAACACACGAAAGAACCACTGTTAAATGTTTAAAATCGCTGACTTTCAATTTTGTAAATTTTGAATATAAAGGTCAATTTACTGTCGACAAAGAGCAATAGACCATTTTATTTTAAGATGTTGGTGTAATAAGAAAGAAATTTGTCATTCCCAACTGAGTTTTATACTGCATTGAAAACAATGTTCAAAAAAGTAATTCCAAACACTTATAAACTGTCTAGCCACACGTGATGGCCAAGAAAAGACTCTCAACAATAACAGATAGGGGTCGTTATGTAAAATCCTCTTTCAATAGTGGCTGAATTTGAAAACTTTTCAAGTTGCGGGAACAATTCAAAATTTATTTTCCGATTTCCCTAAGTAAACACTAGCAAAAACAATTAGAATCTTTACATCTTTGATATTTTGATCTTGAATTATTAAACTTTAAACTTTATTTGAAACTTTAACCCATTTGGGTCGTAGTACATGTACATTTGGTAAATAAAGATTGATATCAAACGTCTTCGTTTTCTTTTGTGTGTTTAGGTGCCCCAAGCTGATCAAGATGCTACAATCACAGGAAAAGTTCTCCTGAACCAGCAGCCTCCAACTCTGAGGCGCCTGACAGTGGCACCGGGCGCTAAGCTCGTATTTGACCCCGACACCGACGTCCACCTGACGCTGAGGGCCATTTTCGTGGAAGGGGAGTTTTGGATAGGATCAGAAGATTGTTTATTTACCGGGAAAGCCAGGATAACCTTTATAGGTAATTAAAATCCCATTTGACTTCTACATTTGGGGTTAAAAAGTGAATTCATAATCCTAAGCAAGCTCGCTAATAAATCTACCTACATGTTACATGTCTGAAATGACTTACAATGCATACACACAAACAGCTGACAATTTTTATTAATTAATTTTTTTACCCAATTTTTGGGATTATGTAAAACATTCTCTACTAAAAATATCTACGTGAAGACAGCGAAATCATACAACATCATACAAGCACAAATAAGCTTTCGTTTCGGGTTGAAATTTTCAAAGGTGTGAGGGTCACCAAGATTCCAGAAAAAAATGCCGAAAAATTTATACGCAACATTCCGATTCCCACTTCCTTTTCTTGATCCGACACTGAAGCCACTTGCAACCTATGTATGTTCAATGATAACACTGCATTTGCCTTTTTTGTTACAGGAAATGTTGGAGAAGAAAAAATCTTCCAGGTCCAAAATGGTGGGTCTATAGAACTTCATGGACCAAGGAAACTTTCATGGTCTAAGCTGGCCCAGACAGCGCCGAAGTTTGATGCTCTCTCGTCATCAGATGTATTAGAAGGCAGGGTATGATGTCTATCCGGGGATTATAAAATATTTGTACCAAATTCCGGCTATCTGGGTTTCTTCAAAACTTTGTTACTGATTTTACTCTTTAGAATCACTTGGATTTATTCCCGTTTTTACGACACCTCGCGTGAGTGCAAACAGTTTTGGCGTGCTTTTTTTTGGTGTTTTTTTAGCTCACCTGGACCGAAGGTCCATGTGAGCTATTACCATCACTTGGCGTCCGTCGTCGTCCGCGTCGTCGTCGTCGTCGTCGTCGTCCGTTAACAATTTTTAAAAAATCTTCTTCTCTGAAATTGCTGAACAGAATTTCTTCAAACTTAATATGATTGATCCTTAGGGTGTCCTGCACAAAAATTGTGTTCGGTATTTTGATCCGTCAAAAACATGGCCGCCGTTGCTAAAAATAGACCAGGGGGGTCAGACTACTGTTTTTGGCTTGTAAATCAAAAAGTATAAGAGATAGATGAAATCTGATGCCACGCTACTGCTTCAGCATCAAAAGTTCTACAAAAGTCTCCATTGAGTCGAAGTTGTCAGATGACCCCTTATGGGAGTTACGGCCCCTTAAAGGTGAAAAATAGCATTTTTTCATGTTTTTGGCCTATGGAATGAAAACTATTGCAGATAGAGAGAAGCTGTTGCTTGCTTAAATGTTCAGCTCATTTAGCTCTACAAAAGTCTCCATAAGGTCAAAGTTGTCAGATGACCCCTTATAGGGGTTATGGCCCCTTAAAGGCAAAAAACAGAGTTTTTGGCCTGTAGAATGAAAACTATTGCAGATAGAGAAAAGCTGTAGCTTGCTTAAATGTTCAGCTCCTTTAGCTCTACAATAGCCTCCATAGGGTCGAAGTTGTCAGATGACCCCTTATAGCGATTACGGCCCCTTAAAGGCAAAACATAGTGTTTTTGGCCTATAGAATGAAAACTATTGCAGATAGAGAAAAGCTGTTGCTTGCTTAAATGTTCAGCTCATTTAGCTCTACACAAGCCTCCATAGGGTCGAAGTTGTCAGATGACCCCTTATAGGGGTTACGGCCCCTTAAAGGCAAAAAATAGGGTTTTTGGCCTATAGAATGAAAACTATTGCAGATAAAGAAAAGCTGTTGCTTGCTTAAATGTTCAGCTCATTTAGCTCTACACAAGTCTCCATATGGTCGAAGTTGTCAGATGACCCCTTATAGGGGTTACAGCCCCTTAAAGGCAAAAAATAGTGTTTTTGGCCTATGGAATGAAAACTATTGCAGATAGAGAAAAGTTGTTGCTTGCTTAAATGTTCAGCTCATTTAGCTCTACAAAAGTTTCCATAGGGTCAAAGTTGCCAGATGACCCCTTATAGTGGTTACGGCCCCTTAAAGGCAAAAACAAGTGTTTTTGGCCTAAAGAAAGAAAACTTTTGCAGATAGAGAAAAGATGTTGCTTGCTTAAATGTTCAGCTCATTTAGCTCTACACAAGCCTCCATACGGTCGAAGTTGTCAGATGACCCCTTATAGGGGTTACGGCCCCTTAAAGGCAAAAAATAGGGTTTTTGGCCTATAGAATGAAAACTATTGCAGATAAAGAAAAGCTGTTGCTTGCTTAAATGTTCAGCTCATTTAGCTCTACACAAGCCTCCATAGGGTCGAAGTTGTCAGATGACCACTTATAGGGGTTACGGCCCCTTAAAGGCAAAAAATAGTGTTTTTGGCCTATAGAATGAAAACTATTGCAGATAAAGAAAAGCTGTTGCTTGCTTAAATGTTCAGCTCATTTAGCTCTACACAAGTCTCCATATGGTCGAAGTTGTCAGATGACCCCTTATAGGGGTTACAGCCCCTTACAGGCAAAAAATAGTGTTTTTGGCCTATGGAATGAAAACTATTGCAGATAGAGAAAAGTTGTTGCTTGCTAAAATGTTCAGCTCATTTAGCTCTACAAAAGTTTCCATAGGGTCAAAGTTGCCAGATGACCCCTTATAGTGGTTACGGCCCCTTAAAGGCAAAAAAAAAGTGTTTTTGGCCTAAAGAAAGAAAACTTTTGCAGATAGAGAAAAGATGTTGCTTGCTTAAATGTTCAGCTTAATTAGCTTTACAAAAGTCTTTTTAGGGTCGAAGTTGTCAGATGACCCCTTTAAGGGGTTATGGCCCTTTAAAGGTGAAAAATAGTGTTTTTTGCTTTGGAATGAAAACTATTGCAGATAGAGAAAAGCTTTTTATTGCTTAAACATTCAGCTCATTTAGCTATACAAAAGTCTTCAAAGGGTTGACATTAAGACCAGGTGAGCGATTCAGGCTCCTGGGAGCCTCTTGTTTTGCCCCCGCTTCGAACAATAGCGGAGATACTGTTTCATCTGTGTCCGTCCGTTGTTCAACTTTTTAAGACAAAACTGTAAAAGTGCGAGTATAACTTTTGAACATTAGCTCATAGATTTCTTGTTTTGTAATTTTGTAATATGCGCCTTTCTACATTTTGTTTCGTTTGTATTTGTTTACTTCTAATTGTTTGGGGTTTGTTTCGAGGGGTGGGGGGTAGTCAAACGCAAACCTTATTTTGTCAAAAGAAGGCTTTTTATACCCCGCCACACGAATCGCGAGAATACTTGAAATACCATGTCAAACATGACAATGTTTTACGATTGATGCCAAATTGGCCAAAAATAGCAAAATTATGGACAATATCTTTAATTTTCAGATGCCAGGGACTACTTAGACCACAGTTATTGTTTATGAATTTTAAATTTTACTCTAAAATGATTATAAATCAGTTGAGAAACCAATGGTCTACATTGTCGCTGACAATTAAAAATAATGAAATTAGCATTAAAATGACATTTTTTCTCTAATTGGATAAGTTTGCCCGAATTTGGACCTCTATAGAATAAAAACCATAGTATATTATAAACAATACAAGCTATAGTCACAAAGGTCAATCATCTTACTTGAAACTTTTTTGATAATTTTGTTTTTTATATTGAATTTATTTTTTCTTAAAGAGGGGGAGGGTCAAAATGGCCCATATAAATTGTACCTTGTCCTTTGAAAATGATGAAATTTTCTGGTCTAAGAAAGATATCTCATTTCTTTTCTGTTTCTATATAGATGTATAGTATATACAGTATAGTTTACAAATATTTTTAACTTTTGAATATCGTGGCGGGGTATCATTTAATGTCCCATTACGTGCCCTATCTTTATTTTTATTTTTCTTACAAAAATACTCCTCGTATTAATTTTCACCAGAACAGCTATTTGTTTTTAAGGACTACCTTGACTTTTGCAATGACCGTTGCAGTAGAGGGCTGTTAGTTTATCAGCTAAACAGAGACACCGGGGCCTTGATCACCGCTGCCAGGTTTGATTTCCTGGTGGAGAACGACGAAATCAATGAACGAATTTTACAGTTCGTAGAATATTTAGTAGGTCAGTACTAACGTTTAAGGCCGTGCATTGAGCATGCCGAAATCCTTGATCGTCCGTCCATCAGCATTTTTGTTACGCTAGAACTCAAATACTACCAGGAATACTGGGTTGAAATATTCACATTTGAGAAATTTTCACCTATTGTCTCCCTATTTACATTTGAGGCTTTTATCTGAACGCTTGCTTTGGTTTATTTTCTAATGTAAGGGTAAAGAAGAAACTTAAAACATTTTTTTTTTCATTTCTTTCATAGCAAGCATGTGCTATAGCAAGCAGGAACTGCTTACTCTTCCGGAGCACCTGAGTTCACTCTTGTTTCGACTGGAGTTCGCGTTGTTGATTGATATTCAGTTGTTTTGTGTTTCCATGTTTTCCGTGTTGTCTGTTTTTGTCCCGTTCTTGTTTGTGTTTACTGGTTTAGTCTCTGCCCTTTCGGACTTTTGACATTCGGATACCCCATTGGTACCTCTGCTTCTTTCAAATTATTAACATAGTCATTGCGACTTTTGGGTCTTTACTTTATTCTTATCTTTTGAAATCTACAAATTGATGAAAGTGCAGTACCAGGCTTTAATTCAATATAATAATTCTATTTAAATCTTGATACTTCTTTTAAACTAAAATTAGGCAATGATGCATGTAATTGAAACTTATAACTTATATAAAATAATATGACATTAAATTACCCATGATGTTTTAATTGACATTTCACACGATATGAAATAAAGCTCAAAACGAAAAAGGGAATTAATGGGTTCGATAACATACATGTAGGTGAGTGGAACATCAAATTTCATTGAAATAATACAGATCATATTCAACATTTTTTGTTATGTTCAGGTTATAAGAAAAAGTAACGAATTGGAAAAAAGGGATTTCGAGAGAAAAAAAGCATGACACATAATGCATGTAACACTTTAATATCAAAAGCATCTATCAATTCCAATACAGCACTTATATGCCATCATTTCTCACTTTGAAATGGTTAGAATTTTAAGTTCGTATAGCAATATACTAAGTTAATTCATACAATTTTAACATCATTGTACAGACTAGCCTCTTTAAATGGAAGAAGGAGGTTTGGCGCCATAAAACCTGGTTCAGCCCACCATTTCTTTTGAAATGCCTGTCCCAATTGCTATCTTCAATTTCTCTGGTATGTCTTGGCCTTGTTTTGTCATTTTTTCTTGGAGATATGAAATTGATATTCCAAGTTCGGTTATTTTGTTGTTATATGTAATGCCCTTATTTTACAAAAAATAACTAATTATTTCAACAGGTATACCAGCGGGTACTGTAGTTGGCCTAGCCATCAAGAAAGAGATAGTTGATCCCAGCAAGTCCCACAACATAGACACTGTGTATGGTGCCATTGAGGCGCTTACCGGTCAATCCACTCTACTGAGAAACGTCGACAGTGGAAGCGCATATTCTCTCCTAATGGTCAAAGGTAATTTTTTTTTTTTTTTCTTCTAAAAAATAATAAAATTTTCAAAATTAAATTTGAGCTGAGTTTAAGTTTCCTTTTTAGCTCACCTGACCCGAAAGGTCATGTGAGCTATTGTCATCACTTGGCGTCCGTCGTCCGTCCGTCGTCCGTCCGTCGTCCGTCGTCCGTCGTCCGTAAACTTTTTAAAACGTTAACTCCTCTGACACCATAAGTCCAATTGCAACCAAACTTGGTATGGTTGTTCATTAGCATTCGGTGCTTAGAACTGATGTGGGGATTTTTGATTCGTCGTAAAACATGGCCGCCATGGCTAAAAATAGAACATAAGGGTAAAATGCAGTTTTTTGCAAATAACTCAAAAACGGCTACAGATATCAAAATTCTGGCATGGGTAAAAGTGATCAACACCTCAAGATCTACCAGCTCTGAAATTTTGAAGAAAATCCAACAACCCATGAAGGAGTTATTGCCCTTTTTGTGGATTTTTTGCAAATTTTGCACCTGTTTAGCTCAATATCTTGAAAACTATACAAGATATTTGAGAAATTTAAATTGTAAATTGTTGAGCACATCAAGATCTACAAAATATGTAACAGGGTCAACGTTGTAGGACCTTTCCATTTAGGAGTTATCATTTATAACGTCAAAATTTAGCATTTTAACAGCATTTCCTCATTACATTGAAAACGTTAACTCCTCTGACACTTTAAGTCCAAATGGAACCAAACTGGGTATAGTTGTTTATTAGCATTAGGTATATAGAACTGATGTGGGGATTTTTGATTGGTCGTAAAACATGGCTGCTGTGGCTAAAAATAGAACATAGAGGTAAATGGCAGTTTTTTGCAAATAACTCTAAAACGATGACAGATTTCAAAATTTTGATTCGGAACAAAAGTGATCAGGACCTCAAGATCTACCAGCTCTGAAATTTTGAAGAAAATCCAACAACCCATGAAGGAGTTATTGCCCTTTTTGTGGATTTTTTGCAAATTTTGCACCTGTTTAGCTCAATATCTTGAAAACTATACTAGATATTTGAGAAATTTAAATTGCATATTGTTAAGCACATCAAGATCTACAAAATATGAAACAGGGTCAACGTTGTAGGACCTTTCCTTTTAGGAGTTATTGCCCTTAGAACGTCAAAATTTGAGCATTTTAACAGCATTTCCTCATTACATTGAAAACGTTAACTCCTCTGACACTTTAAGTCCAAATGGAACCAAACTTGGTATATTTGTTTTTTAGCATTAGGTGTATAGAACTGATGTGGGGATTTTTGATTGGTCGTAAAACATGGCCGCTGTGGCTAAAAATAGAACATAGAGGTAAATGGCAGTTTTTTGCAAATAACTCTAAAACGATGACAGATTTCAAAATTTTGATTGGAACAAAATTGATCAGCACCTCAAGATCTACCAGCTCTGAAATTTTGAAGAAAATCCAACAACCCATGAAGGAGTTATTGCCCTTTTTGTGGATTTTTTGCAAATTTTGCACCTGTTTAGCTCAATATCTTGAAAACTATACAAGATATTTGAGAAATTTAAATTGTATATTGTTGAGCACATCAAGATCTACAAAATTTGTAACAGGGTCAACGTTGTAGGACCTTTCCTTTGAGGAGTTATTGCCCTTGAAACGTCAAATTTGAGCATTTTAACTGCATTTCCTTATATTGAAAATGTTAACTCCTCTGACAATTTAAGTCCAAATGGAACCAAACTTGGTATTATTGTTGATTATTATTAGGTGTATAGAACTGTTGTGGGGATTTTTGATTGGTTGTAAAACATGGCCGCTGTGGCTAAAAATAGAACATTAGGTTAAACTGCATTTTTTTGCAAATAACTCAAAAAGGGTGAGATTTTTAGATTTTGATTGAGAACAAAAGTGACCAGCACCTTTAGATCCACCATATTGTCAGATGACCCCCTTATTAATCTTATGACCCTTTCAACGTTAAATAGATTTTGCCTTATAACCTTTACTTCAGGCACATATGTCAGGTGAGCGATTCAGGCTCCTGGGAGCCTCTTGTATGTTAATGTACCTGCAAAGGTCACAGTACAAAACAATTGTGACCTCTTAAATTAACGTTTTTCCTTATGATCAAAAATAACTTTTTAATTGTTTATCAATGTCGAAAATTGAAGTATAATTATTGAGTTGTAAGTAAAAATTAAGTACAGAAATGTGGCAATATTCCGAGACCCGAGATCTTTTCATCGGACTATATATTCGTAGTTTTATTTATGTTCTCATTTTCCGTACGATGTGTCAGCCTCAAACGAACTTGACCTTGGACGCCGGAACAAGCATAAACCCCGATTTGTTTTATGTTTGTAATAATCTGCATTATTTACAGTAACTACAATCTGAAAATGTTACCATCGTTGGATTTCTTTCTTTCACAAATACCAAGAGTTCAATAAACCTGGTTTAATGTAAAGGCAATGTCGTAAAAAAAGTTCTGAGACAAAATAGGCGGAAACACACTGTTACTGATATAAACACTTTTGTTTTGTATGTTTAGGTAATTATTCATTTATTTTGGATTTTTAAACTAATAAAGAATTTGAATTTGAATTTTGAACAATCAGTATTGTGTATTAATTTATTATTTTTAATTATGTAGATGAACCAGACACCGTCGTAGAAGAGTTTGAGGCAAACACCGGGGGGACACACACGGTTACTGCCAAGGGATACTTTAACAACTTCGCCTACGTACTAGAAAGCTTGGTAAACAATGATGGGGGAGGGTGTGGCAACAAAGTCACCTTCCGGGTGTACGATGATGCCATCTACCGACCAACCATTGAGCTATTGGACGATGCCTTAAACTGGCAGTCTGGTAGGTGTCATAATACATGTAACAGTGCATAGAATTAATAAAACAAAACTTTGTAACTTATGAAACAAAGTCTGTCTAAACGTAGGTTTAACATGCATCTCGGTAGACGCATTTTAATGCGTATAATATATACATGTATATATATTTGTATTTTAGAGAAAATTTACATATGTTTACAAAGAAGAAATACTTCATTAAATTAATGTACTCTCTGAGTAATTCCTATGGGTTTGATTTGATTCGCTTGTTTCTGATATTGTCTTAACTTGATAGTTGATAGTTTTTTGTTTGTTTCCAAACTTATATCATTACATTTCCAATAATTGTTAATAGATCAGACCAAAACAATACTCATCATTTCTTATAAAGGGCGGAAAATTAATGGTTTTAGATTATCATAACAATGACTGTTTTTGAAAATTATTACAGGTGATAAGCTTGTCATAGCCTCTTCTGATTATGATCCAGACCAAGCAGAGGAGGTAGTCCACATCTCATTGTAGGTTCTGATTTTCTTAATTATTTTACATTTTTACTATTACAAGTGATAAGGTGGTAATCGCCTATCCAGTCTAAGCTCAGGAAGTAGATGTTTTGATTTTTCCAATTATTCCACATTGTTACTATTACAGGTGATAAGGTGGTGATAGCCTCTACTGATTACGATCCAGACCAAGTCGAGGAAGTAGAGGTCCTTTCAACCAACGGCAAATTCGTCAGACTTGCTGGTTAGTATACCTTACCTCTTGGGTTGAAGATTTCTCCAAGGCTTACTTCAAGGGACAAAAAATGCTAAAAAAATATGATAATCCCATCAAAGTTAAAATTGAAAATACTTACCTTGTTTGGTTGACATGTGAAATAAGTTGCAAGATCTTACACCAATAAAAATATTAATATATTTATATACTAGTATGCCATGTCGTTTTAACACGTTCTTATGTTAATTAGTTGGGTTTTTTTCTTTGGTTATCACTGTCAGAATATATCTTTTTATTAATAAGTTATTTGATTATGAATTTGAATTTGGAAATCTCCACTTGAAAGTGCGAGAATCGTTTTCCAGTCAGGTATAACCACACGTGTTTTTCCTATACCCAACTGATATTTACAATAAGGTAGACGATAGATCAGACGAGGGGAAATCGGGCTGCTATCTTGATATGTAATGATAAATTCTTAATTCTTTAAAATACCTTTCATTCTATTGTTCAATTGCCATCAACAAATTGTGATTATGTTTCTTCCAGCTCCCTTACTGTATACCCACTATGGAGAGATTTACAACGGAGTAGACCTGAGGGGAGAAGTTGGTCTGCTGTCTAGACCTGTCAAGATTGATTCCATAGATGCTGACGATAGTGAGTTCTACGGCGGACATATAAAGGTAAGATTATTGAGGTGGGTGATAGAGGCTCGGAGGTCACGGAGATTGAATTCTAGAGATAGTGGATTTACCTGTGAGATTGTCTTATGTGAAGAGGTCGGACTGGGAGTAGAAAGCGGGAGTAGTCTCGCTGCTATTCCGACCTGTCAAGATATAGTCCATAGATGCCGCCGATAGCTAGCTAATTCTACGGTGGTCATATGAAAGTTGATAGAAACCCGAAAGCTATGTGGGCGGGTGGCTATTTATATTGGATAGAACTCGCGAGAAGATCAGAGGCAAAATTAAGGGTTGGTTATTGACATTTTAAAGATGTATTTCAATAGATGCAGATGATAGTCAATTTAATGGTGATCATATTTAGTTAAGAAAACGGAGGGTGATATAAATCTGGGAGTTCTGGGGTCAGTATTGGGTTATTTTTAAGATATGTCAATATACAGATGATAGCAAATAGGAACGCATCAATGAAAATTATGATTCTCTATGATTACAAAAGGTGCAAAGTAATATTATTTTATGTTTTTAATCATGACATCCAACATGTCGTATATTAAATAAAGGTAATAACAAAATTACCGAACTTGGAGAATCAATCACAAATTAAATGAATAAACTGGGTGGTGATCTGTTTTTCACTTTATGATTCCTTATCAATACTTTTTTATCTTTAGATAGCACATCACTTTGGTTCCGCCCACATAGAAGGTGTCGAATTAGAGAACTTAGGACAACAAGAATTCCTCGGTGTGTATGCATTGTTGAATATATTTGGTCTGATTTAAAAGTTTTTCATTCCTTTGCATTTCAGTTGCATTGTTTGTTGCATATGTTGTCTGTTTTACTTGCCTTTTCTTTTATTTAGTACTCTTTGATTTCTTTCATTACATTGTTTTTGTTACAAGCATAACTTAAAACTTAAAATAACCGTATTCATTTGATACAAAAATATTGTTGTCATTGCAATACCGTGTTTTGCTTAAATCTTACTTACTTTAATGTTAAACTTGTTGAAAAAGGGAAAGGAAAAGGAAATTAACCGAATATGTTTTGCCCATGTCACAGTTATTAAGCATTTTTAGCTCACCTGACCCGAAGGGTCAGGTGAGCTATTGTCATCGTTAAGCGTCCGTCGTCCGTCCGTCGTCCGTCGTCCGTCCGTCGTCCGTCGTCCGTCCGTCGTCCGTCGTCCGTCGTCTGTCGTCCGTCGTCCGTTAACGTTTCTTCAAAGATCTTCTTCTCTGAAACCACTGAAGGGATTGCATTGATACTTGGTATACATGATCTTTAGAATGTCCTCTACGAAGTTTGTGAATTATATACATGTCGACCAACCAAGATGGCTGCCGTTGCTAAAAATAGAACAGGGGGGTCAGACCATTGTCTTCGGCTTATAACTCAAAAAGTATAAGAGATAAAGAAAATCTGAAGCAACCTTCCTTGTTCAGTATCAAAAGCTCTACGAATCTCTCCATTGAGTCGAAATTGTGAAACAACTCCTTATAGGAGTTATTGCCCTTTAATCATCAAATTTGACCATTTTTGCAGTTTTTGGACAATATCTTGAAAACTGTTAGAGCTAGAGGAAAAGTTAGCATTGCAGAATTGTTTAGCTCATTTAAATCTACAAAAATGATTTCAGGGTCTAAATTGTCAGATCAGCCGTTTAAGAGTTATTCCCCTTTAACTGTTTTTTCCATGAATTTACACTGATTTTCAAAAATCTTCTTCTCTAAAACTACTAAAGGGATTGCATTGATACTTGGTATACATGATCTTTAGGATGTCCTCTACCAAGTTTGTGAATTATATACATGTCGACCAACCAACATGGCCGCCTTTGCTAAAAATAGAATAGGGGGGTCAGACCATTGTTTTTGGCTTATAACTCAAAAAGTATAAAAGATAGAAAAAATCCGAAGCAACCTTCCTTGTTCAGCATCAAAAGCTCTATGAATCTCTCCATTGAGTCGAAATTGTGAAACGACCCCTTTTAGGAGTTATTGCCCTTTAATCATCAAAATTGACCATTTTTGCAGTTTTTGGACAATATCTTGAAAACCGTTGGAGCTAGAGGACAAGTTAGCATTGCAGAATTGTTTAGGTCATTGAGATCTACAAAAATGAATGCATGGTCTAAATTGTCAGATCAGCCGTTTAAGAGTTATTCCCCTTTAACTGTTTTTTTCCATTAATTTACACTGATTTTCAAAAATCTTCTTCTCTTAAACCACTGAAGGGATTGCATTGATACCTGGTATACATGATCTTTAGGATGTCCTCTACCAAGTTTGTGAATTATATACATGTCAACCAACCAACATGGCCGCCGTTGCTAAAAATAGAACAGGGGGGTCAAACCATTGTTTTTGGCTTATAACTCAAAAAGTATAAGAGATAAAGAAAATTGGAAGCAAATTTTTTTGTTCACCATCAAAAGGTCCTTACAGTAGTTATTGCCCTTTAACTGTTTTTTTCTATTAATTTAAACTGATTTCCAAAAATCTTCTCTGAAACCACTGAAAGGATTGTTTTGCAACTTTGTATACTTGAAAGTTTGTGAAATTTATTCAAACTTTGGCATAAGAGATCGGGTGAGCGATTCAGGCTCCTGGGAGCCTCTAGTTCAATAACACTTTTGTGTTGGAGAACACATGAAAGCATTACATAAATCATTTATTAATAAATTTCAAAATTTCTAAACCCCAAGGTTCGTCCAACCCAAGACATAGGTTGAAGATCTTAGTTATAATTTGGTTCCCAGGTTCGCTATTTTGGGTGTTATTGTTCTATGCTATTTATAATTATTTAATGTTTGACCTTTACAATATTTTTAGAGTGCCTCTGATGAGCCGTGGATAGACGAAACGCGCGTCAGGCGGAGCAAACTTTAAGAATCAAAAATATTGAGGTTTATAAACAGAAACCATATATAAGATAGTTAAATTATTATCTGGAACATTTTGTCATTTTTATTTTATAAAATTACATTTCAAGGTGCCTACTCTGTCCACTTCCACATATAACAACAATCCATGGATCAGACAAAATTCCATCCACCATACCAACAGCAGATGTGTGACCATACACAATACTATGGGAATTCTGGTAAGAGCTCTATCAATCATACTAACGCTAGATGTGTGACCATACATATAATACTATGGGAATTATGGTAAGAACTCCATTCACCACACTTACACTAGATGTGTGACCCTACATAACTGTATGAGAATTTTGTTTAGAACTCTATCCACAACACAACAATACTAGATGTGTGACTTTAAATTATACTATGGGAATTCCGGTAAGAAATCCATCCATCATACCAATACTAGATGTGTGACTTTACATAATACTATGGGAATTCCGGTAAGAACTCCATCCACCACACTTTTATTAAATGTGTGACTTTACATACTAAGTAACACTATGGGAAATCTGGTAAAAACTCCACCAACCACACTTACACTAGACCAGTAACAATATATAACTCTATGAGAATTTTATTTAGAACTCTATCCACAACACAACAATACTAGATGTGTGGCTTTACATAATACTATGGGAATTCCGGTAAGAAATCGATCCATCATACCAATATTAGAATTGTGATTTTACATAATACTATGGAAATTCCGGTAAGAACTCCATCCACCACACTTTTATTATCTGTCATCTCGGTACAAAAACATATGACAAAAGAGACAATTTTGATTTCTGTTTGACTATTTAACCAAGATTTCTATATATGAAAGCAACTAGAATTAAAATTCAAAATTGGACCTAAGAGGGTGATTTTTGATTGTTTTAATTTAGTTGTTTGTTGATCACATCGTTATCACTATTATCTCTAGCAACCGTGTTGTGTTTTCTGTAACTATCGAACCCTTAAATCGCAAAGGAATGCGTACTTTATCACCATAAAGCTTTGTTCAAACAATAATTTCTTTAGAATTGTCATTACCAAGTCAGGGCTATCGTGATGTTCTTTTTCTCCTGTGTACTTTTGGGTTTTTTCGTCTTTTTTTTTTTTGCCCTTGCACAATTGCACACATCGTTTTTGATCTTTAATAATGAAATTGCCTTTATTTTGATATGTATTTTTTAAATGCCAAAAATTTCCTTTTTAATTTCTCAATTGTATTGTTTTGTGCTGCTCTGCAATTAGAAAATAAGATTACAAAGATGCATTGATGAATACTAATAGATTGTTAATATTAAGTTCTTACATCACACACCTCTGATTTAAGATTGAGGATAACGTTTGTTACAAGTCAGTGGGCCATTCTTATTTCTTGGAAGATGGTTCTGAGCAAAACAATACTTTTAACAGAAATCTAGGACTCGGGACAGAGAGGCCTCCAGCAGGATTCGGACTTATCCCGACTGACAAGTGAGAACTTTTCTTATTTTATTATAAAGATTAGAGAATTATGGAGGGAGGCTAATAGGAATGATTTTTTTATCGGATCCTTGATTTTACGGCTTTCAAACGAAATTGTATTTTTAATCCTGTATTTTTGTGTTTCAAAGCACTGTCCTGCCTTAAAAGTTACTGTGATTTTTTTTGGCATCCTGCTTTTTCATTTGAAATTTCACCATAGCCTTCATCATAAAAATCAAATGATTGCTCCTTTAAAATAATGCATAATGACACATACAATTGTCATTCACAAATCACCAGATGTTTAGTAAACACATGGATGTATCAACTTATCTAATATGATACTTCCATGAGTTTACTGAGCTCCACTTACACGCAGAAAATATTAACACTGGTAATTTTACTGTAAACTTTAAGTGTTTTTCTACAATCTATTGACCCATTACATATGTAACCGGAGAGCATGAATTACTTCACAAAATCGACATGTCCTGAGCGGGATTCGATCCCGGGACCTCTAGGTTTACAGTCAGGCGCTCTACCTCTGAACCAAAGAAGTACTTCCCTTGTTCAGGGATAAAGGCTGGCTATTTAAATCTACTAATTAATGTACGAAGGGGGGCAACCCCGTTACACTTCCCCCTCCTCAAGAGTCATCATACCTTCATGTATGACTCTTAACACAACTAACCCTGGCTAGTTTTCCTGTTCTAACCATCGTGGGTTTTTTAGTTGGGCGCCAATGTAACCGGAGAGCATGAATTACTTCACAAAATCGACATGTCCTGAGCGGGATTCGATCCCGGGACCTCTAGGTTTACAGTCAGGCGCTCTACCTCTGAACCAAAGAAGTACTTCCCTTGTTCAGGGATAAAGGCTGGCTATTTAAATCTACTAATTAATGTACGAAGGGGGGGCAACCCCGTACACATAAGTAAACTTTAATTTGACTTGTTAAAGGTCATTAGGTTAAACATCGTCAAATTTACGTGTAATCTTAAAAGAGTTAAGAAACTTCATTTAAACCAAATTTTTAGCTCACCTGGCCAAAGGCCATGTGAGCTATTGCCATCACTTGGCGTCCGTCGTCGTCGTCCGTCGTCGTCGTCGTCCGTCGTCGTCGTCGTCGTTAACTTTTCTTCAAACTTCTTCTCCTCTGAAACGGCTGAACAGATTCGAACCAAATTTGGTCTGATGGTACCTTAGGGTATCCTTCACAGAACTGATGTGGGGATTTTTGATTCGTTGAAAAACATGGCCGCCGTTGCTAAAAATAGACCAGGGGGGTCAGACTACTGTTTTTGGCTTGTAAATCAAAAAGTATAAGAGATAGATGAAATCTGATGCCACCTTACTGCTTCAGCATTAAAAGCTCTACAAAAGTCTCCATTTGGTCCAAGTTGTCAGATGACCCCTTATAGGGGTTACAGCCCCTTAAAGGTGAAAAATAGCGTTTTTTCATGTTTTTGCCCTATAGTATGAAAACTATTGCAGATAGAGAAAAGCTGTTGCTTGCTTAAATGTTCAGCTCATTTAGCTCTTCAAAAGTCTTCATAGGGTCGAAGTTGTCAGATAACCCCTTATAGGGGCTACGGCCCCTAAAATGATGTTTTTTCATATTTTTGGCCTATAGAAAGAAAACTATTGCAGATAGAGAAAAGCTGTTGCTTGCTTAAATGTTCAGCTCATTTAGCTCTACAAAAGTCTCCATAGGGTCGAAGTTGTCAGATGACCCCTTATAGGGGTTATGGCCCCTAAAATGATGTTTTTTCATGTTTTTGGCCTACAGAAAGAAAACTATTGCAGATAGAGAAAAGCTGTTGCTTGCTTAAATGTTCAGCTCATTTAGCTCTACAAAAGTCTCCATAGGGTCGAATTTGTCAGATGACCCCTTATAGGGGTAACGGCCCCTGAAATAATGTTTTTTCATGTTTTTGGCCTATAGAATGAAAACTATTGCAGATAGAGAGAAGCTGTTGCTTGCTTAAATGTTCAGCTAATTTAGCTGTACAAAAGTCTCCATAGGGTCGAAGTTGTCAGATGACCCCTTATAGGGGTTACGGCCCCTAAAAACATGTTTTTTCATGTTTTTGGCCTATAGAAAGAAAACTATAGCAGATAGAGAAAAGCTGTTGCTTGCTTAAATGTTCAGCTCATTTAGCTCTATAAAAGTCTTCATAGGATCGAAGTCGTCTGATGACCCTTAATAGGGGTTATGGCCCCTAAAATAACCTTTTTCATGTTTTTGGCCTATAGAATGAAAACTATAGCAGATAGACAAAAGCTGTTGCTTGCTTAAATGTTCAGCGCATAAAGCTCTACAAAAGTCTCTTTAGGGTTGAAGTTGTCAGATGACCCCTTATAGGGGTTACGGCCCCTTAAATAACGGTTTTTTGGTGTTTTTGGCATATAGAATGAAAACTATAGTAGATAAAGAAAAAACTGTTGCTTGCTTAAATGTTCAGCTCATTTAGCTCTACAAAATATAGGGTTGACATCAAGACCAGGTGAGCGATTAAGGCTCCTGGGAGCCTCTTGTTTAAGTTATTCAATATTGTTTTTTTTAATACATAGTTGTCCAATACATTCGGTTCTCAAACATTAAAAGGAAAGCGTTTGCGACAAACAAATATAGATTTATGTTTCAAGGCATATTGTTTATTCTAGCTGTCCAACAACATTTTGGGTTACCAATCCCAAAAACTATTACACCAACAATGCTGCCGCCGGAAGTGACGTAAGTAAATGACTATTCTATCTGTACGTATAAGATAGCAATAAAATAATGTCAGATAAATTCAAGCTTGAAATAAGTTGTACTTCATCGTAAGATGCCTGAT
The DNA here is from genome assembly GCA_963971305.1 of Arcuatula senhousia. Classification (NCBI taxonomy): domain Eukaryota; kingdom Metazoa; phylum Mollusca; class Bivalvia; order Mytilida; family Mytilidae; genus Arcuatula; species Arcuatula senhousia. The sequence continues at coordinate 58,265,169 of OZ020310.1, forward strand.
GGACCCTTTCTGTCGGAACAAGATTTTATAATTCCAGACCCAGATCATGAGATAAATATTGATGCTTCATATTTAGATCTACATCTCGAAATTGACTCTCAAAGAAGACTTTCAACAAGGCTCTATGACAAACGTGATGACTTCAACTTTCCAATCGTCAACTTCCCCTTCTTGTGTAGCAACATTCCGTCCGCTCCATCTTATGGAGTTTACGTATCTCAATTGATTCGATACTCCAGAGCGTGCGGGACTTACATCGATTTCCTAACAAGAGCGACACGTCTGACGCAAAAATTGCTCACAAAGGGTTATGTTGCTCCTCGGTTGCTGTCTTCACTCAAGAAATTTTACGGAAGACATCATGCACTTATAGACAAATATGGGATTTCGATCTCTCAGATGAGTGCAGATGTTGGTTTTTCATAGGGTGTTGTTTTGTCTTCCTTTACCGGATTTGACACACTGAATGGACTATTGGCAACGCGACGTTATTGATTGATATTCAGTTGTTTTGTGTTTCCATGTTTTACATGTTGTCTGTTTTTGTCCCATTCTTATTGGTGTTTACTGGTTTTTTCTCTGCCCTTTCGGACGTTTGACATTCGGATACCCCATTGGTACCTCTGCTTCTTTAAATGACGATATTTTATTGCATTGGGTCTTAACCATATATTGTTAACAAGTGCGTGCCAATTTAGTACAATTATGCTAAGATATGAAATGAATTAATAACGTATTGATCATTATATGATTTCAGTGTCGTGGTTTCTGGTTTAACTACCCTGACTATCCATTATATCAAATGGACCACATGCACATGCAGCTCTCAGAGGAATGGATGTTGGAGAAAGAAGCAAGATTCACCCGTATCTACCAATTTGATAACAACGTGGCACACAGCAACATTGTAAGTTTTTATTTGATTACTATTGTAAACAATATTACCATATCCAGTCATTCGTAGAAACGTTAACTCTTCAAACAGGATGAGTGGATTTCCGTTCGGTTGATTTTGTGTTTTGTGTTTCTTCGGAGCCTATTGCCCAATCAGTATTAAATCTGTTGTTTTAATTCGCGGGTATATTTTGTAAGACTGAAATCTGGGCTACAGTTCTGTGTCTTTTTCTTAAATCTATGTCTCTCTCCCAGATCTATGTCTGCTTCTTTGTCAGAAAAATGATGCCCCAAACGTCATTTAAGTGTTCCAAATCGTGCATACTTGTTTGTCCTTTTTTCTTGCTATTCATTTCCGTCGTAGGATATTTAATCTTAGTTTTAGTTTCCCACCCAAATACACATATTTGAGTTGTTACAAATGACTGCAATTCCAGAGGACAAAGATTGAGTATGCCGTCATGGTACACAGATATGAGGGAATTCAAATAATTAATTGTGTGTGTTTTTTAACGTTTTGTGTTTCTTCGTGCTGCTCGCGTTCGTGTTATTGGTTTTGTCGTTATTCTTTTGGACTTGTGACATTAGAATGTTCCGCCCCATCGGTGCCTCTTTGCTTCTTTTGGAATTATATTTTAGAGTCACTTGTAATTGCCATGGATTCGTATGGAAGACACAGATCTGAGGGAATATAAATATTATTTGGGCATTAATTTGGAAAATCAATCACAATGGTAACGGATCTGAGTGGAAGATTTAGATCTGAGGCTGGACACAGATCAGCGCCTAACATATATGCTACCGAATGTTTGGATTGGATTTTATTTGATATCATAAATTAGAATCGTTGTCTAATCAAGATGAGTTTGATCCCTTTGTATTTTTAAACTTTATTTTACCTATGGAATTGTTAATCAAAGGTTAGGGAATATAAGGAAAATTTTAGTCAGTTTTGATTTTGTGCAATAGTGTTTTACCTAGTATGATATGTATAAATTTAATTGAACCCTAATTTTGACTTCATACTTTATCGTTAGAGGAGATTAATGATTTATTAATTGTTCAAAGTGTAAAACGTATGCTTTGCCTCTAAAATCACGTATTATGGTTTTAAAAGTCAAAGGTACTGCAGTTCTAGTAAAGTACTCTGATATGACTGATATCACTCAAGTAAAGTACTCTGATATGACTGATATGACTCACTAGTAAAGTACTCTGATATGACTGATATGACTAACAAGTAAAGTACTCTGATATGACTGATTTGACTCAAGTAAAGTACTCTGATATGACTGATATGACTCACTAGTAAAGTACTCTGATATGACTGATATGACTCAAGTAAAGTACTCTGATATGACTGATATGACTCACTAGTAAAGTACTCTGATATGACTGATATGACTCACTAGTAAAGTACTCTGATATGACTGATATGACTCACAAGTAAAGTACTCTGATATGACTGATATGACTCACTAGTAAATTACTCTGATATGACTGATATGACTCACTAGTAAAGTACTCTGATATGACTGATATGACTCACAAGTAAAGTACTCTGAAATGACTTATTAGTAAAGTACTCTGATATGACTGATATGACTCACTAGTAAAGTACTCTGATATGACTCACAAGTAAAGTACTCTGATATGACTTATATGACTCACAAGTAAAGTACTCTGATATGACTGATATGACTCACAAGTAAAGTACTCTGATATGACTGATATGACTCACTAGTAAAGTACTCTGATATGACTCACAAGTAAAGTACTCTGATATGACTGATATGACTCACAAGTAAAGTACTCTGATATGACTGATATGACTCACTAGTAAAGTACTCTGATATGACTGATATGACTCACTAGTAAAGTACTCTGATATGACTGATATGACTCACTAGTAAAGTACTCTGATATGACTGATATGACTCACTAGTAAAGTACTCTAAATGACTGATATGACTCACTAGTAAAGGACTCTGATATGTGTGATATGACTCACTAGTAAAGAAATCTGATATGACTGATATGACTCAAGTAATGTACTCTGATATGACTCACTAGTAAAGTACTCTGAAATGACTGATATGACTCAAGTAAAGTACTCTGATATGACTGATATGACTCAAGTAAAGTACTCTGATATGACTCACTAGTAAAGTACTCTGATATGACTGATATGACTCATTAGTAAAGTACTCTGATATAACTGATATGACTCACTAGTAAAGTACTCTGATACGACTGATATGACTCACTAGTAAAGTATTCTGATATGACTGATATGACTCACTTGTAAAGTACTCTGATATGACTAATATGACTCACTAGTAAAGTACTCTGATATGACTGATATAAATCACTAGTAAAGTACTCTGATATGACTAAAGTAAAGTACTCTGATATGACTGATATGACTCAAGTAAAGTACTCTAATATGACTGATCTAACTCAAGTAAAGTACTCTGATATGACTGATATAACTCAAGTAAAGTACTCTGATATGACTCACTAGTAAAGTACTCTGATATGACTCAGTCTTTATTGAATTGACTTAATTTGACGCACTGAATTGTGTAATGACTTGTTGATTTCCGTTCTGTTGATTTTGTGTTTTGTGTTTCTTCGTGCTGTTCCTGTTCCTATTTACCGGTTTCGTCGTTGCCCTTTCGGACTTTTGACACTCGAATGCCCCATTGGTGCATCTTTGCCTCTTTTAAACCCTTTTATCCTTGGTAACAATGGCCGTCGAGGAAGGATTTCCACTTTCCTTTGTCCTTGGCAAGATTATCGATTTGACATGTCTTGTCTTTTAGTATTCTCTCCTGTTCTGTTGATTGTCTGTAGGAGGTTTTTTCGACCTCTTTTTACAGTCTTTGTGAATGCCACATCAGAACTTAGTTTAATATGGTGATTTTTTTATTTCATAGGGTATTCAAATTTAGGCCTATTTTCTCCTTTTGATCTGGGTATCAATAGAAAATTGGTCTGCCCTGTTACATATTTCTTCATTTGTCATTTTGTTTTGCCACTTAAGTAGTACTCCACCTAAGAATCATGCAAAATTGAAGAAAAGTGATTCATCGATAAAAAGGCTACAGAGGTTTATTTTTAACAAAAGATAGTTCAAAGTATAAAAAATAAGAAATAAATAACAATTTGCTCATAACTGTCTGGTCCTTGGAGAAATCCTGCCATTTTGTTACAATGGTTTCTATTGAAATTATTGACAGTTTTAAGAGTTATCTCCCTTTCTTACAATTTTCCAATGCATTCTATATATTTTTTTTCTCTCAGGACCAATGCTTGTTTGGAAAAAAGAGTACAAAATATCGAATCAGGGTGCTTGTAGGAGTAACATATCAAAAATAAAGTGGTGTAGGCTTTCCACCTATGATTCGCTTTTTGCATGGTTCTTATAAAAAGTGGTACTTAAAATAAGGATTGTTCTCTAGCATCTCATGGTTAATACTTCGATTTATGCATATCAGCTTTTGCTGTACCAGATCATATATGTTTCTTTATTATTACTATAAACATTGATAGGCTTAAATGTATTTCTAAATAGGATGCTGGTTTATTTGTTGACAACATTCTGAACACGAACGGGGACGAGACGTCGACAGGTTATAACAAGTACCGACCAATGCGTGATCCTGTCAATAATGATATAAGTGTCTGTATACAGAACCAAAATAACTGCATTGACGATTGTGCCAGGTTAAAGAAGTTTACAGGTATTTCTTTATGTTTTAAAATAGTAATTTTAGGAGCAAAATGAAAATAAAAAAATAACCATTTACGTTTTTTGCCCGACGACGACAACTCTTACAATCCTATAGTTATCTCTTAATTCGATAAAAGATGGAATTATAAGTTGAAACGAAATAAGATTATCAAAAAAAGTTGTGCTTTAATTTATGACTTTAAGTTGTATTCTTTTACTTATAAGGGATTTGAACTTGTAAAGAATTTTCAAATTCAAATTAAATTCTTCATCACTTCTTTTTTAGTTGCATCATACTAAATAGAGCTTTATGCCTTTAGTTGACAAATATACTCTTAAATCTTCAGGCTACAAGAATTCTAAGAGAAACTATTGGGGAAGAGGTGGCTGTGTCATCATGGAGGAGTCAGGGTAAGATTAAAGAATTTGAATATGGTATTCTTATAACAGTTTGGGTATTATTCCTATCACAATTTGGGTTGGATTTAATGACAATAGAGGTTAGATATTATAATAACGGTTCAGGCTATAATCTCTTATCGCTGATAGATATATTATAATTTTGGTAAGTTATTTGAATAAAAATGCAAATAAGGTGTTCTTTCAATAGACAGGGTAAGGTAACATCTATTGGCGAAAGTAAGTTTAGTAACAACTAATGCAAATTAGTCTTATAACAATTGTGTGAAAATGTAATGGTTTGGGAAATAAGTTCTTGTAACAAATAGGGTTAAGAAATCTAGGCAATTTGTTTAAAAAACAATTGGGGCACGTTTATCTTGTAACAATTTGAATGAAGTATTCTTATATCAATTTGGGTAGGAAGGTATTTGTATCACAGTTTGGCAAGAAATCATATTATTACAGTTGGGGTAAGGTATTCGTTTAACAATTAGGGTTAAGTATTCTTTTAACATCGGTACGTCTGACAATTACAATGAAGGAAAATGATTTCTTAAAACTATATGGTATGTTATTCTCATATCAATTGGTTTACAGTTGTGGCAAGCTTTTTTGTTTAGAATGATTGTGATAATCAAATAATAACAATTTTTATGGACAGCAAAATTTGACTTTTGTGCTTTTATAAATCTACACAAATTTGCTAGTAAAATATTATAATTTGTTGGTTCTTATAAACCAGTCCTGTTTTGCTTATATTTAATAGGTTAGCCGACAGTGTTATTGGTGGAATAGTTCTAAGGTAAAATTTATTTGTTGTCTTCTATTTATTTGTCTTTGGATTTCCTATTCAAACCTAATTTGGTTGTTTACATTCACTGAATAATTTTGTTTTTTGACCATCCAATGTTTTGATGCTGCTGATGAGAGGTTACTCCTTAAAATACCGATATACGGCATATCCAAATTACCCGTTTTATTGTTTGTATTCTGTAGGGAATTATGTGGTGGATAGAATGACACTAGCTGTGTTTACTGATATAATTTCATCTGATTTTAATTTTTCACGATATCAATTTTGAAATGTTCATTTTCAAAAGATGAAACAGTGTGGACCATTTGAATTATACTTTTTTAAGGAATACATCTTTATCATCACGTTACCACGTATGGCAAGATATAAAGCGTTCATATAAAATAAGATTGATAATACAATTAACAAAATGTATGTACAGAAAATATCAATAATTTAACATAATTGTTACATACCTTTATTGCTTGATCTATTATCGTCTCTAGAGTCGGGCAATTTAAGTAGTATACCAGGTCTCTAAAGAACACTTTGTGCTTTCAATTTCCTATAGACTTGAGGTCAAACTTCTTGGCGACACCTGTCACCCAAGATTTCTCGAAGTAAAGTCTTGTGCAGTCATTCGAAACGGTAACTCGTCTCTGTCTCTCGTCCCTATTAAAGTTCGCTCCCCTGTCTCTGGTGTCAAACCCGAAATCCAAATCCTAAGCCTTATCTTAAGCCTAACCTAGCCCTTACCCTAACCCTGTCTTTAATCCTAACCCTAATCTCTAACCCTAACCCTAAACATAACACTAACCCTTATTTCAACTCTTACCCTACCTTTAACCTTAAAACTATACGTTTGTTTTGCTAGGTTCGTCCTTTATGGGATCATGTGTTGTACGTTTAGAGTAAGGTCATCATCATAAAGGTAGGGTACCTAGCAAAACAAACGTATAGAGTTAAGGTTAAAGGTAGGGTAACTTGTTTTACATGTTGGAGTTACCCTACTTTTAACCTTAACTCTAAACGTTTGTTTTGCTAGTTTTGCCCTTTATGGGCTCATGTGTTTTACATGCTGAAGTGACCCTACCTTTAACCTTAGCTCTATACGTTGTTTTTTTTTTTGCTAGTTTCGCCCTTTATGGGCTCATGTGTTGTACATGGGGTATTTCGACCTCTTGTGTAACTATTTAATTACTTTTCTCCGTTTGTAAGCCTGGCCCTTTGTGTACTTTTGTGTTGTGGCTCGTATTTATGTGTTGTTGTATACAATTACTCTTTTTTGTCTCCCCCTCCTCTTAATTTTCTCATTTCCCTCCTTTCCTCCTCTTTTTCTCATTTTCCTTCCTCCTTTCCTCATTTTCCCTCCTCCTCCCCATTCTCATTTTCTTTTGTTTTTGTTTTTTTTGTCTTTTGAACTTGTTTTGTTCATGTACGACTCAACTCTTGTTGATTCTTTTAATTTTTTTATTAGTTCGCACTTAATGGGTTCTTTTTATTACCCCAGCTTGAAAAGTGGGAGTATATAGTGATAAGGGTGTCCGTCCGTCCTTCCGTCTGTCCTTCCGTTACACTTCAGGGTACCCATCTCTTATCCGCAACTCCTCTTAAACCCCTTGATATATTTTCCTGAAACTTACATACAATCTTTGTGACATAATGTGGATGTGCACCTATTTTTGTTTTATTTTATCCGAATGATTGTCGGGGTTTCCCATAGCAAAACATGGACTTAGCCATTCGACTACATGGGGGTACCCATCTCTTATCCGCAACTCGTCCTAAGCCCCTAAATGGATTTTCATGAATATTTCACACAATCTTAGATGTGAACTACCTATTGTAAAATTTTATCTCATACACTTTTTGGGGGACGGGGCTATTTATTTGTAAGCTGTTGCTCACAGTTTTTCTATTTTTGTCTTTGTTATTGTATTGATTGCTTTTATTTTCTGAAAACTTTTGTGGACTACCAATAAAAACTCGAAATATGGTACAACTAGAGTTGAGCCGTACATGAACAAAACAAGCAAAAAAATAAAAAGTGTGACGATAGGTTTTGGAACTGACCCATAATTTGTCTAATCTGGATAATAAAAAGTCTGTAAATTAAATATTTTATTTATTGAATATTAAAACTGAATAAGACTTTATTGTTGTTTTAGAGACAACCCAGCCGTCCAGTTTATAGAAAGGAGTATCATTCTTGGTGACACCCCAAATGTAGGAGTACCCGCAGATGGCTTTATTCGATCGCTCCCAAAATCCATGGACTCGTAAGTAGTGATCTGTAACGACTTGAGTTTGCGTTGTTGATTTCCGTTCAGTCGATTTGGTTTTTTGTGTTTCTTCGTGCTGTTCTTGTTCGTGTTCACCGGTTTCGTCGTTGCTCGTTCGGACTTTTGACACTCGAATGCCTCATTGGTGCCTCTTTGCTTCTTTAAATTATATATGTTTATACTGTATTAGGGCATAAGCTACTATAAACCTTCTTATCTGTGTGTGTTATTTATGTTCTGTAATTACCCAAACATAAATTGAATTAGAACTAAGATCACGACTATCTGTGTTTTTTTTACCGTCTCGTTTACTTTTTATTGCTATATTGTGTAATATCTTTGCTTTCTGTTTGAAACTTTAAAACAATATTGACAATAAGGAATTTTTAAAATCATGTTATCATTGCTGCTGTAGACAAAAAAGAAGAGCCAGTAAACTTTGCTGCAATAAAATTTGTCCTCCCTTCAACATGAAATGTACTTTAAGTCCCTTTCAGAATTTTTAGGTTTACAACTCGTAAAGAATATGGACTGATAATTCTAAGCTTTAGGCGTCTTGATTTCCATTGCTTACACTACTTGGTGCATTCAAACATGCGAAATTTTCAGTACTGAATAAACTCGGAATCAGTTTAAATTGTATCCACCTTAGAATTAAGGTTACAATAAGACTATATATTTTAACATGTGTCTTTCTGTTATACACACAGTAATACAATTCACGTTGGAATAGAAGTAATAAAGGGACCAGCATATTTTAACGACAATTGGTTTGATGGTTTTAAGGATAATGAAAAGTACAACATGGGCGCCATTGGATTCCGCCGAAATAATGCCGCTCGGAGCTCACCGAGGACTGCAATTACCAACGCCCAATTTGGGTTTTCTGATGTAAGAAACTATATACATAGAAATTATATGTAAATCATTGCAAGATATTGCTAAAATGTGGAAATAAATACTTGTGACTGCATTATAATCATTTAGATTGTGTACTCAAAAATAAAAATGTTCACATTTATCACTTCCATAATCACAACCACGCTGTTTTGTTACTATTGTACATTATGGTCGTCATGGGAGAACGACGTATGGTGCCATAAAACACAATTCAATTCAATATTTCTTTTGAAATAACTGAAAAAAATCAGGAGCAATGGGACCTTCAATTTTTCCTACATGTTTTTGGTCTAACTTTGTTTTTTCTTCGTGTACACTTAATTACCCCAGTTTACTTTGTTAGATGATTGCATATAATATTATATAGACTTAAGGTGGTTCGTGGTATAAGTAAAATACATCAGTTTTTTTTTTAATAATGCAGAATGAAACTTTCATCAATGATCATTGAAAAAAAATTGAAAAAATGGGGTCACGGACCTTTCTGAATATTTATGACCTTTGGAATTTGGTATCCCAATGATTTGTTTTACAATAGATTATAAAGAGAAAAAGATTTATTTAGCATCATTGTGAGCTGAAAACCCATCAGATTATGGTTATTTTTTCTCAAATGACAAGTTATATATAGTATCATGAAAAAAACTCAAGGTCACGGACCTTTTTTTCGAGATATTAAAGAATAACCATTTTTTTCCTACATATTTCTATATTAAAGAATTGTCACACCAATTATCTTCCCTGAAAATAGAACTTTTCTGAAAAAGCGTAATCTCTTTTTAAAGATATGTATTATATTTATTTCATTAATAAGATAAAAAAAAAATTATTTTCGTCTCCTATTGTATTTTAAGTAATTTTAATTGATATACAATTTAAAAATTTGCAAGGCTTCCGAAAAAGATGCTCAGATATATACTTCCGAACCACCTTAACCAACAAATTAACTTATTGTACATTTCCCCCCAGCCTTCGGAGGGAAATCGTGTAAAGGACTATTCAGAGGTTGATGAATTGTTTACAAGTCGTGATGGTGATGACATTGCTAACATCCGGGACTTAGACGGCACCTTATCGGACTTTACCTGCAGTGACCCTGACCAGACAGTAACTGTTGTCAGACCGGAACCGTTCCATTTGACACCAACCAGTGTAGTGAGACCAAACTGGAATATGGCGTTGACCTGCGGAGATTTTGGAGAGGTAGGCATTTATTTATTCTTTTAATCTTATTAGTGTAGCATTATTTTTATAAGCGTTTTTACAACGAAAATACGTTGTTTTGTTCTCAGAAACTATAAGTCAATGACTGTCATCATATCCGTTTGTATGCTTATTATATAAAACATAGGAAGCACACCACAGCCGATATTTTGGAATTCTAACTAATAATCAGGAAACACATTCTCTTTGGTGTTTGATAATGCCCTGAAGGGTTTACTTTAGTAGAAATAAAAACAGTTTTGTTTTGCTTTTACTTAAGGTAAGAGTTGCAGACTTTGACTCCACAGCCGATACTGATATTGTACGTATGGTCCGTGACGACAACCCGACGGCCCATATAGAATCAGACATGGAAAGTAGTGCTCCTTTCTTGGTATTGTTGGGAGGACAATACAGTTATTCCATCAACTTTCAAAACGTTATCCCAGCTACTGTGAAAATTCAAACGAGAGGGGTTTCATTGTAAGTTGATACAGTTTTTTTTTCTTATAGATTGAATTTCGTTTTCTTTTTTTTTTATTCCCACGGAATTTATGTTTCTTCAGTGTGCAAGTTTGTTGGAATTTTACTCTTTAACAAGTTTGCTTACAACAAGAAAATTATTATTTATCAATAAGATTCCATATTGTTTGTTGGCAACTTTTATATGAACAAACGCTCATTAACAAATATTATTAATTGAATTAAATACAAATCAAATTGTATTTTCCAAAGATCTATGTTTTTTGCATTTTAAAACGAAACTATTTTATCATTGTAGTTCAGGATATGTACGTATCGGAGTATGCTTACCGAGAAACATGGTGGATGGAAATTATGGCCTGAAGGTGTTCCACCCTGCTAGTTACAAAGACATCACAAAGTGGACCCGTGTAAACACCTTGGCCGAAATAGACCAGGATACGACTGGTGGGAAATACTTCTATCATGAGGCGTCTGGGTAAGTGGCGGGAATTTTTTCTATCATGGGGCTTCTGGGGAAGTGGCGGGAAAAACTTCTATCCTGAGACGTCTGGGTAAATGGGGGGAAATACTTCTATCACGAGGCGTCTGGGTAAGTGGGAAGAATACTTCTATCACGAGGCGTCTGGGTAAGTGGGAAGAATACTTCTATCACGAGGCGTCTGGGTAAGTGGCGGGAAATACTTCTATCAGGAGGCGTCTTGGCAAGTCATGGGAAATACGTCTGTCATGGGGTGGCTGGGTAAGAGGTAGGAAATACCTCTATCATGAGGCGTCTGGGTAAGTGGTGGGTAATGTTTCTATCATGAGTTCTATTACGTAATGGCGAGAAATACTATCATGGGGTTTCTGGGTAACTGGCGGAAAATACTTCTAACATGGGAATGCGGGAAACCCTTCTATTCTGAGAGTCTAGGTAAGTGGTGGGAAATGCTTCTTTCATAAGTGGCTGGGTAAGTTGCGGGAAATACTTTTATCATGGGTTGTCTGGTTAAGTGGCGAGAAAAATACTTCTATCATGGGGTGGCGGGAAATACTTTTATCCTGAGGCGCCTGTTTAAGTGACGGGAACTACTTATATCATGGGGTGGCAGGAAATACTTCTATTATAAGGCGTCTTGGTTAGTGGCGGGAAATACTATTATCATGGGTTGTCTTGGTAAGTGGCGGGAAATACTTTTATCATGAGGTGTCTGGGTAAGTGACGGGAAATACTTCTATCGTGAATTCTATGAGTAAGTGGCGGGAAATAGTTCTATCATTGGGTGTCTGGGTAATTGGCGGGGAAATGCTTCTATCGTGAGGCTTCTGGGTAAGTGATATGAAAACTTGTAACACTGCTATGTATCTTAATTTTTCTTTTATATTTGTGTCACCGATGAGACATTAGACTTAAACAAATTAAAGAAATTTTAACCAACATGTGAGAATCTGGCACCACTTTGTTACAGTAAAACATGTTTTTTAGGTATTTTGCTACTATTTTGAGAAATAAGAATGACTATGCCGCTGACGAGCTTATCGAAGACCCACAGAACAAGGCTATCACCCTCACGATTGATTTGTTCATCCCCGAGGCAGACCGAGCTGGCTTCGATTGTCTTCCCGATGCAAGGAATGCCCTAGGAGATCTATCACCACAAACGGTATGATACTTATTGTTAAAATTAAACAATGTTTTATTGATTGTAGGGATGTAACCACAAACGTTTATTTAAATGATTTTGTTTGCTTTAGGGTTTTATCACAAAAAGTGTTGAAAATCAGGGCACTTGGTTATAGTTATCACCTTCGGATCCTTCTATAAAATGGCAACTAAGTATTTCGAAAGTTATCCCCTTAACTGGAAATTAAACAATCTTAAGAATATGTACTCAGAAGCGGTAATTTATTTTAGCTACTACTGTAGTAAATTAATATGAAATAGGCATTACCTAAATGCGAGCACAGCATAATTCTGTAAAATAACTGTAATGTTTAGATGTTTAGTGCCATTGTTAACATTGTTTAATGAACGAATAAAAAAGATTTTATTTCGAATCATTGCAGTCAAATAAGATTTGAAATCATCGTAGTTATTTTTGTTTTGGTTCATTTTCAAGAACGTTCAATTTGGGACGAGACGCTTGGGGCGATTGAACGTTAAAAAGAAAAGCAAGAAAAAATCGATTAAATTTGGTTACTACAAAAAAATGTAGCAACTCATCGCCATCAGAATATTTTTCTCTTTATACATTATTACATAGATAATTTTTGGAATGCGACTAGCAAAATGGGTAATTATTATCAAATTCACTCCGTTCCTGTAAAATTTCAGAGCCTTTCCGGACCATGAAAAATCAATATCAGCATTAGGCAAATTTCTCGCGAGAACAAATACCGTAGAGCTCTCCGCTCGAGCTATAGCTGTGCTCGCTATAATAGCACCCTTGGGTATCGGCCATTGGAGTACTAATCTGACCAGTCATACATAGCATCAACCGTTCGGAATCTTTTGCCACAAACGATTATGTAAGGGTTATTTTGTAAAAAATAGACACTGTCTCTACGATTGCTTTTGGAGTTCAAAACTAGATATATTTACAAACAACTCTTGTTAAAATCAAGGCACTGAACATTTGAAAGATCTTGAGACCTTTCACCAAAAATGTATTTTAAGTGATAAGTGATTCATATTGTAAGAATCTGACAGTGGGTTATCAATCTGCAATCTCGAATGTTAATGAACGTAATTCAATAAGGTAATATAAAATATTTCTGTGTCTCTGGTTTCCTTGAGTTCGCGTTGTTGATTTCTGTTCGGTTGATTTTGTGTTTTTGTGCTGTTTTTCTTCGTGTTAACTGGCTTTGTTGTTGCTCTTTCGAACTTTTGACACACGAATGCACAAAAGGCTCCACTTTTCTTCTTTTTCCCTACCTATCCATTCATTCAAGGTATAAATATGGTATTCAGATAATCAAAGTCCGAAGCAAAGCAATAACTAACAAAACCTAACCTAAATTTGTAGAGGACTAAGACTTCTCTATCAGGAGAAACAATTCAGGACCATTGCGAATTCTGATTTCTTGGACTTTCGATATTGACCATAGATATTGAGATTGTTATTAAAACTCTATTTTTAGAGCACCAAGAGAAGTGTGATTTCACTGCTGCGAAGACTCCTTCAGAAGACCAGGAGAACCAAGAGATCTACTCCACCCACAGTGTATAATACAGAACTGGCGGCTGACAGTCCAACTCCACCACAGGTAGGTGCTTGGAGAGTGGGGATGGGTCACACCATATAAGTGGGTTTTAAGTTTTTGTGAAAAAATGGATGTTTTGTCGCTAAATGATATTTTTGAGATTTGATATTCGTATTTTAACCCTTGATATGATCAAGTAATACTTTAAGAATTGTAGAAAACTTTAGTATAAGTGACGTCCGTTCGTCTATTCGTAAAGCAATGGTGTACCCGTCTCTGGTCCACCGATCATAGACTTCTGCGGAATTTCTTACTTGAATGAAGTTGAGGGATACAGTATAAAGGGTTGGGGTTTACATGGTACCTTTGGGTAGTCATTACTACGGTACTTGACCTTGAAGGATGTATATTACCATGAAACTATACACATATATGAAAATTACACACTTGTACCTGTCTCATACATTTCACTGTTGATTGGTCAAACAAAATGGGGAGGTTTAGTAAAGCTTACGTTTAAGTTATTTTTCCATGAAGAAACTATGATAACATTATGAAACTTTAGACACATGCTACATACGTGCCTCAGGGTATGAGCCTGCATAGTAATCATCAAATTTTATCCCTGGGCAATGAGCGCGAAAATTAAAAACCGCGAGCTTCCTTAAGTGATAATATGGATTGTAAGTTTTAAATACAAATTCTTTTTAATAAAAGTTGATTGATAAAAATGTTTGAAAAAGTTTAATTGTAATTAAAATACTAATAAAACTCAGAACTTTACACCAAGAAACATATTTTGATATGAGCATTTCACAATTTTGTTGCAGGGATACGGAGCTGGTTCGAGTCACACTTTATTTACCGGTGCTGCTGTTTAGTCCTTGATCACAATAAAGGACCAACGCAAAACGGACATATCCATATTTTTATATCAAAAAGGATATAGACTCTTTTAGTGCCATATTAGATATTTTTAAACTCTTTTTTTTACTTCAAATATTGTTAATTGAAAATACTCATAATTAAAACATCTCCTACCTGCATCGCATCTTTGTGTTCTATTATTATATTTCGATGGTTTGGCCTGGATAGAAGCAAATTCTTTACTAACATTATATAGTTATGATGCGTTTTGTGTTACTACCGACCAAGACTCCAATGGAAGGAGGTTTGGTGCCATAAAACATCATTTTCCCAACGATTTCTTTTGAACTGCCAATGTAAAAAGTCAGGACCATTATGCTTTTCAATATCTCTGTTGTATTTATATTTCACTGAACAATTCTGGGTCATGACCTTATTCATCTTTTATAAACCGATTGTTAAATTTAAAATTGTTTAAAACACCAAGTTTATTTTCTTGTACTGCACATGGTAGATATCCTAGGTGCTGGATTTGGCTTCCTTGTTCGAACCTTTTGGCTTTGAGTACTTTTCATTCATTTGTTTTTTTATCTTCAAATATTTTGATTTAAATGCTACTGATGAGAGATTACTCCTTGAAATGCCGATATACTGCATTACCAAATTTACTGTTTTTATATCCGTTTTGGCATTTGTATTTTTTTATAACTCCAGGAATATATTTAAGGCAAATGGCATTACTAACTTCTGTGAGTCTGCTTTGAATTTAGATGTACATCTCGAAATGACACATTCAAGGAGGACATTTCAACAAAACCAATCTTAACATAGTGCGACGCGAAAAATTTGTTTTTTCCTGATACCAATAAAGGTTTTTTTTTCGGATCTCCTAAATGCATTATGGGAATATCAAAGAAAAAATAGGACGATTTTGGTCTATAAATTTCAAAGTCGTATTGGTTCATAAAAGAATAAAAAATTCTAGATAAGACATATAGGTTCTGGGAAAGACCGACCGATCTTTCATAAATGATATAATGTTCCAGTCCTTTAAGAGGTGGATCGCAGCGGAACGAGCCTAATGACCACAAAAATTCTATCACGAGTGTAAGATCATCGCCGGTTTTCCAAGAACGCGTGCAAGTACCTATTTCTTCCGTAAAAACTAAACTTTTGTTGACTGATTCTTATGTACTTCCATTCCAAACAACTGAAAGTTTAAAATAGAATTCCATCTCATTGCTCGACGTCAACAACCAGTATCAGTACTAATAGTTTTCATTGTCAGTTTGATATTATTGCGGTCCGTGCTCGCATCTCAACCTCATCATCTCACACTGAAGAGAGCCATTTACGGACGAATATCATAGTTGCATGTCTATAAAATGACGACAATAAGGATGGTTACCAATTAATTAATATATCGTATTTTTGTCACACAAGTACAGTTAATGCTCATAAAAAGTTTGTTTAACGCATTTTAAATATTTGAGACGTTTCTTACACACAGATATATGGATTATCATTTTAACGTATTTTTCTAGTACCTGTTTCGTTTTTTTGAGTAACAAAGCCTAAGAATGCGACAGGTTTTTCCCTATTTTAGGCGTTTTAAAGTTTGTATTGATGCATGAATGAATTATGAGAGACTATTCATAGCATAGGTATATCATAGCAGTATAAAACATTTATCATAATTTTGAATTGAATTATAAACTTATCATCTGATAGATTCATAAAATTTAAATTAATTGCATTTGCTCTATTCAAAAGATCCAGTTTGTAAAACATTTCATTTATACATGATACTCAAAACAAATGCAACAAACATTGATTCATTTAATAAACTCGATTCTCAACATCAAGACCTTGATATCTTCCAATTCCATTCTGCCAGTCATAATTGAACACTTTTAAAAATAACTTTCTAAACCAATATGGTAATGTAATTAGGTTTGTCATTTACTTGCCTAATGTCGTTGGCTTTCCTATATTGCCCAGTTGTGTCGGAAGAGGCGTTAAACACCAATACACGCACATACATTTGTACACAAACACACACACACAAACTTAAATCTTTGCGACCCAAGACCGGCCTACTGTGCTTCATCGAAGGTTAAGAAAGAATCAAAGAATGAACTTCATAAAATGACCAGGATTAACAATGTTCTAACAAATCTTTTGGCATTGTCCTCAACAGCGTCCATAATGATCTCAAAAATGTGATTTAAGATTTTAAGCTGTGGCTGGCATCTTGGATTTTGGTCAAAAATCTACTTATATACTGTTACAATGGCGTAAAAGACCAACTCACTCAATTCACCATAAACAAAAACAACACAGCGCAAAAATTCCTACTCGATTATCTATCATGATGGAATACTCAAGATAACATGTCCATGAATGCTTTTTTTAAGTAAGTTAGTTAGTCAAATGACAAATACCAAACACGCAGATATAAATTGTTAATTTGGATATGCTATATATCGATATTTCAAGGAGTAACCTCTCGTCAGTAGCAATTAAATCAAAAAATCAAAACATTGGAAGGTCAAATCCCACAACTGTTCAAAACGAAAAGTACTCAAAACCAAAACGTTCGAACAAGGAATCCAAATCCAGGCAAGATGATAAATTTGCACGACTAAAGTTACCTGGGTTCATACAGCCACTTTAGTATGAATGTGCTACAGCAACTAAGATCTGCTTACCCTTCCTGGGCACCTATGTTCACTATCGTTTCGATTTGAGATCACTTTACTGATTGTGGTTTAGTTGTCACTTGTATTTTTAGCTAATTCAGTCTAGATGAGCTATTGTCATCACCCATCGTCTGTTCACATTTTATTTGAAAAATCCTCTTTGAAACTACTGATCATATGCAATCTTTATTTATTTTGATTAAAACATGACCGACTTCCGTTTGTGCCTTTTAAATCAAAAAGTATAAGAGAAAGAGAAAATCTTGTGCAATCTTTCTTTTTCAGCACCAAAAGCTTTAAAAATAGAATATAATGAGATGTGAAATAAGTGTACGCGACATAGCTCACATACCAATCGGCTATTTAGAAAAAAAACACAATCCATTATGGAAAAGCGCCAGCAGCTACAACGTGACCAGACGTCGCTACTCGCCGTTCTGCAATGGACAATTCATATAATTCAAATCCCTTCCTGAAATAGTCACAAAGATGGGTATAAAAATGGTTAATTTAGTTATGCTGTATATTGGAATTTCAAGGAGTAACCTCACATCAGCGGCACTAGAATAAAAAAATAGGAAGGTCAAAAACCAAAAGTATTGAATGAAAAGTACTCAAAGCCAAAAGGAACAGAAAACATCAAAAGACAATAACAAACACCAATGAACCCAGACAAAGCGCACAAATTAACACACAATATAAAAAGAGTCTCTATTGGGTTGAAGTTGTCCTATTCTGATCCTTTCAAGGTAAAAAATGTGTTTTTATGTTTTTGGAAAATGGAATGAAAAGTATTGCAAATAGAGAAAAGCTGTTGCTTGCTTATACCATCAACTCAACGAGCTCTACGAAGTATCAATTGGTACGAAGTTCTCAGATGACCTCTTATTGGGGTTATGATCTTTTGATGTAAAAAATGGTGAGTTTTTCATGATTTTGGTCTATACAATGAAAACAGTTGCATATAAATAGAAAAGCGGTTGTTTGCTTAAATCTTCTGCTGGTTGAGATCTATAAATGTTTACATTGGGCGGAAGTTGTCTGATGAACCTTTACATTGGTAATAGCTCATATAAGAGAACCTTATATGGCATAAAGACGAGTGCGAGCGATTCAGGTTCCTGGAAGTTAATTTTGCGTTTTCTTAAGTTTTTTGTAACTTAAATTAATTTTGTCTATTTGTCTCATTACAGCTTTTCTTATGTCTATGTATGTTTATAATCATGATTGTTTATATTTGTAATAGCTCCCTGTGGGACCATAATTGGTAAATAATATATCTTATCTTTTCTTATCTTATCTTATCTTATCTGTAACTACTTGAAACTCATGAAGTTCTTGGCTTTTAGATATAAAAATGTTCAATTTAAATATTTGTACAAATTTAGACTGATTTACTATTTTTAAAAACAAACGATTAAAAGTTCCTATGTGGTTATTAAGCTATACACCTGGAAAAAAGTTAAGCACCCCTAGACTTTTTATGCTTTTCGATGATTTGAAATAATTTTTAATTTTCAAGGGTTTGGTCAGTTTTAATTCTTCAATATGTGACTGGAAGGATGTAAGCTTTCAGTTTAAAGCACATTTTTGCCTTGAAAAGTGGAAGATAACTCTTTAGGAAATAAGACGCCAAACTGGTAGTAAATAATCAAGGATTCCAGCAGTCAATCGTGCTAAAGGTGGACATATTCGAAATTGACTCTTTGACGATACAGTATCAATCTTTTGATTATGATTTACCTTTTCGAGTGCGATTTGGCAATGAATTAAAAGTTTCGAGCTTCATAGGACCATACTTTGTGGAGACCATGTTAATGTACAAAAGCCGTCTTTTTTGCAATGTCGTGTTATGTAAATAAACGATGTCTTTTTGTTTGTTACAAACATGTTAAATTGTGCTTAACAGTGCATATTTTAGTTTGCAATAAAAAAATCCAATGATTTTTAATTTAATAATGGTTGAAAAGTGTTTTGAAAATGTATGATTTTAAAAAATCATGGGGGTGCTTAACTTTTTTCTAGGTGTATATTATGTATGAACATGTTTATAAAGAGGCCCAATGGTTTAGTGGTTAAATCATCATTAACACCAAGGTTCACGGCGCGCTCCTCGAATTTGTTGCCTCTCATTTATGTCACAATTTGCGAAAATGACCTCAAGAAACGATGTTAGTATTTGAATAATCGTATCGAAACACTAATAATTACCAAAACCGTGAACTCACCAGGACTGTGCCTAAGGAAACAACATTTAATAAGTATTAGATTTATATTATACGTGCGTCTAAATTATAATTTGAAGTAAAAAATCAGCAGTGGATGTTTTATGCTCTGCCAACAAATATAAGCGGGTATGTTGTTCTTTTGTTTGGCTGTCTCAACTCAGTTACGTTTATCTTGATGCACGTTACTTGCAGTAATTTTCCATGTTGCAAAATACGGAATCATGTCTTTCAAATAAATTCTTGTGTTATATTAGTTTTCATACATAAGATTGAAAGGCAATCTTTTTATTAGCATTAATTTTAATGCATCATTTTCAGAAGTATAGCATTAATTTGCAAATTGAATATATTCAAAAACGGTCAAGTTATAAACAGATTGGCAATGAGAAACATGGACAAAATACTGTTAAATATATTTTTTTCATACATGATTTGCGTATTTTTATTGAAGTTTAGATGTCCTCTGTAAATCCATCCTGGTGTAGACGGATTTAAGATTTTAATATTTTGTGTTTACTACTAAATTCAATTATTATCGTGTTAAATTAAAAACGTTAACCTTATAAACCATAGCCGAATGCTAAAAAAAACAGATGTACATAACGATTAAATAACAAAAAGAAACATAAACATTATTATTTAATTACAAGTGAAATCGTTTGAACATTTTAACAAAGACGTGAACCCTACCCGGCATTCTATAACCAACCAAGTGTTAATTTTGTTCACACACAATAAATACTGGTGACGATTGTTTTTGGGTGACTAGTCGTTACGGCCGTATATATATCAGATGAAAACACTGCTCGGTTTAGAAGTTCACAAGTATGCTGAAGCGAGCGGCTACGATAATATTGGTGCTCTGTATTGCGGTAGTAGTGGCACAGACAGACTGTCCGAGCGAGGACCCCGAGCTGGTTGGATGGAATACTGCAAATGCTTGGCAGGGTGGACAAGTAAGTCAATTAATATAGATGTTCCCTTAATGGATATTTGATTTTTTTTCTATCAACGCTAAAATTTTCTTTATGTTACAAGTATTTTATTTTCCCTTGCGCCGGAAGGTTTGCTTGTCATTAATATTTATCAATATTACAACTTATGGTCTGTTTGCGCCGGCGCATGGTCATCAGAAATTGATGGAGCGATTACACTATAGATGTAGATGTAGCCATCTGATACTGAATAATAAGTTTGACATTGCTTTTGGTTGAAGTATCTGGAGTAATTTTCTCTATAATAATGAAATCGCAAAACTAGCTCATTTGCGCTTCTGATTAAGCATGAACAAGAGGCTCCCAGGAGCCTGAATCGCTCACCTGAATTACACAGACACAAATATTTTGTAGATATTATTGTGCATAACCATATGCGATTTAAATTTCTGAAATATCTTGGTTAGTTTTCAAGATATTGGGCTTAATAAGTGCAAAATTTGGCAAAAATTAGGAAAAAGGGCAATAACTCCCACATCAGCAGTCAGATCTTTTCCAAAATTTCAGCACAGGTAGATCTTAATATGCTGATCTTTTTTTATACTTGCACAATTTTGATATCTGAAACAAATTTTGAGTTATTAGCAAAAAAATGCAATTTACCCCTATGTTCTATTTTTAGCCATGGCAGCCATGTTTTTTGACGAATCAAAAATCTGAACAATAGAGTTGTAGCATATAAGCTATTAAACAAGTGTGCCAAGTTAAAATGCAGTTGGTCTTACGGTGTCAGACAAGTTAATCTTTGAAATTCAGGGAAAAAGTAATGAAAAATAGTTAATTTTGTTGTTTTAAGGACAATAACTCCTACAAGAAATGATCCTACAGCTTTGATCTAAATACATGAAATGTAGATCTTGATGTGCTTAATCATAAGCAATTTAAATTCTTGAAATATCTTGTACAGTTTTCAAGATATATGGCTAAACAAGTGAAAATTTGGAAAAATCCAGAAAAAGGGCAATAACTCCTACATTGGTTGTTGGATCTTCTTGAAACTTTCAAAGCAGGAAGATCTTGAGATGCTGATCACTTTTGTTTCATCAGAATCTTGATATCTGTAACCATTTTTGAGTTATTAGCAAAAAACTGCAATTTACACCTGAATCCTTTTTTTAGCCATGGCGGCCATATTTTTTAACGAATCAAAAATCTGAACGATATAATTGTAGCATATATAATATTAAACAACTGTGCCAAGTTTGGTTGAAGTTGGATATATGGTGTCAGACCAGTTAATCATTGAAATTCGGGGGAAAAGTAATGAAAAACGGTAAATTTTGACGCTTTAGGGGCCATAACTCCTAATAGAAATGGTTCTACAGCTTTGACCTAATTACATGAAATGTAGATCTTGATGTGCTTAATCATATGCAATTTGAATTTTTAAAATATCTTGTATAGTTTTCAAGATATAGGGCTAAATAAGTGCAAAATTTTGAAAAAAAAATCCAGAAAAGGGGCAATAACTCCTACATCAGTCTTGAAAATTTCTGGGCAGGTAGATCTTGAGGTGCTGATCACTTTTAACCATGCCAGAATTTTGATATCTGTTACCGTTTTTGAGTTATTTGCAAAAAACTGTAATTTGACCCCTATGTTCTATTTTTAGCCATGGCGGCCATGTTTTTTTACGAATCAAAAATCCGAACGATAGTTCTGTACACATAATGCCACTAAACAACTATACCAAGTTTGGTTGCAATTGGACTTATGGTGTCGGACAAGTTAACATTTGAAAAATTGTTTACAGACGACGACAGACGACGACAGACGACGACGACGGACGCCAAGTGATGGTAACAGCTCACATGGACCTTCGGTCCAGGTGAGCTAAAAATTACACCTGCTTATAAAACAGATCAATTCTTCTTGTTAATAATAGAGGCAGTTTCTGAAATAGTTTTAAAAAGTGTGAATTTGATGTCAAAATATGGATTCTTTGTTTGTCATATATTCTTAAGCCCTAAAATAACTAGCATGGTTTTCATGCAAAAAGTAAAGGTATAAGCAACTATTATTTCAATGACTGTGCAATTTTAATTTTTTCGAAATCTATGATGGTTTTTAATACGTGTAAACATTAAACACGAAACTTGTAAATTTAAAAGTTAAAACAAATTTTATATCACTTTTATTGTGTTTTTATCAAAACATCTACAATTACTAAATTAATCGCCTTACTATCATGTTTTGATCTCAATCTGTTTAAAGTACCCTAACACACGAAAGAACCCATGTTTTTTAAAAGGTTAACTTTCAATTCAAATTTTGAAAATCCTAAAGGTCAATTTACTGACAAGAGGAACAAGTAGCCATTTCATATTAGGATGTTGGTGTAATAAGATTTGTGCTCCATGTTAAGATAGAAAGAAATGTTATTATTATAAAATATCTTGTTTGAAAACGTTCAAGAAAGCTAATTCCACAGAAAATTATTACTAGCCCAGCAATGTGCAATGGTTTAGAAAAAAAGCTCACAACAACAACAAAATTAATATTGTCATGATGTGAAGGCTCCAATTTTAAGCTTTTTTCGAAGGTAGCGATAATAATTCAAAATTATTTTTTCCGATAAAAAACTAAATTCTGGTCATAAACTTTTACCAGAAATATTCCAGTAATGTAAACCATCAATTAATATATCTTTTCTCTGCTTAAAGTCTCAAGCTTATCAAGATGTTCATGTGAGACCGTTTCACGTTAAACTAACATAGTTTTTATGTGAAATTCACACAAGATTCGGTCAGGTTTCCTGTAAATGGTCATTTCACATAAAACTTACGTGAGATGATTTTGATATGTATCGACATTCTTGAATGTTTGAAAAATAAATCAAAATGTAGAAAATGTAATTTCCTAAACTCTCGTGCTTGTCTCGGTGGAGAATAGGCCCGCGGCAGAGCCTACACTTGTCGTTAGGGGCGACAAATGGTCTTGGATTTCTTAATTCGGGTAAGAGGTCAGGATATAGAACGACAAAGTGTTAACCCGGCACTCGTTCACGGGGTCACCAGGTTTATGATATTGGAAGCTTGATCGCTGAACATAGTCGGCAAATGCGTGTGAAGAATGTCACACTTCATGCACATACAAGACCCCCTTTGTAAACTGCTAAGTTGTCCGTCACATATACGGCAAAATTAACTGCCCTTACCTACCTAGCTTTCCCCTTTTCCCCGTAGTCTTCAAAATTTACTGTTCTTTTGTTTCCAACCAACCCCAATATTTCTCGTCATCATCTCAGTTTCATTTACCAGCGTTTCGTGTTTAATTTTTCGTCCTCTTCATGTTCATTGTGCTCATATAACCTATATAATAAAAGTGTAACTCGCTATTTTCTCAAAAAAGTTATTTTTTTTTATGAGAAAAATTAATGTAAAGGAAACTATGATTAGGTGTTTAAGTTTAGCACGTTTTTCCCTGTAGGTGCCCCAAGCTGATCAAGACGCTACAATCATAGGAAAAGTTCTCCTTAACCAACAACCTCCCACTTTGAGGCGCCTGACAGTGGCGCCGGGCGCAAAACTTGTATTTGACCCGGACACCGACGTTCACCTGACGCTGAGAGCAATTTACGTCGAAGGAGAATTTTGGATTGGCTCAGAAGACTGCTTATTTAAAGGAAAAGCAAGGATAACATTTATAGGTATATCTTTTGATTTTGAATCCCAACATTACGAGGTTCATAGCGCAATTGCATTACCTTCTGGAGCAAGATCGCTCAGATAATATCAAAAATAAATTGCAATGCATGAATACAGCCTTAGATAAAAAATAAATTCTTAAAATTAAAAACCGCTAAATGTTGATATCCAAAATCAAAAGGCTTTTAGTTCTGGTTTGGATCTAGAATAAAAATAACGTGCACTGAATGTGCTTCGGTTTCAAAATTTTGACAAGGTTTTAAGGAGTGGTCAACTATATACCAGAAAGAAAAAGTAAGGAAAGGTTCAGTCACTTTCTCTCTTTGACAATGTCAAGACTGGATTTGAATTGAATGCATATTATTTAGACCTTGGGCCTATCGCAGAACGGCGAGCAGCAGCTACTGGCCTCGTTTAGGGCTGCTTGCGGTTTTCCATTGTGGTTTTTTCTTAATTACCGCTTCTTATGTGAGCTGTGTAAAGTACACTTATTCCGCATTTCATTATTTTCTAAATTGCTTTAAATCTGCC
This sequence comes from Arcuatula senhousia, assembly GCA_963971305.1. Classification (NCBI taxonomy): domain Eukaryota; kingdom Metazoa; phylum Mollusca; class Bivalvia; order Mytilida; family Mytilidae; genus Arcuatula; species Arcuatula senhousia. The sequence continues at coordinate 58,290,018 of OZ020310.1, forward strand.
GCCTCTTAGCTACCTATGTTTTATGTACAAAATTCTTTGTTACAGGAAATGTTGGAGAAGAAAAGATCTTCCAGGTCCAAAATGGTGGGTCCATAGAACTTCATGGACCAAGAAAACTTTCCTGGTCTAAGCTGGCCCAGACAGCGCCGAGGTTTGATGAGCTTTCCTCCCAAGATGTTTTAGATGGCAGGGTAGGTGTTTTGTACAGGAACGGCTCCTTGGATAACTCTGGTTTTAACTAGAGGTCTTGTAGAATTTGTATTGTTTCATTTTGTTATGATGTTCGTTTGTTATTATTGTGTTTACTTGTTAGTTTGTTTGTTTTTTGTTTTTGGTGTTTTTTTTTTTGTTTTTTTTTTTTTTTGTCTCGCCTGCGAAGAAGAGCGGGACATAGTTGTTACTTTACCGGCGGCGGCATTAACTTTTAGGAAAAGTTTTATGAGCACCTCCATATCTCAAGAACTAGAGGGCCTGGATTGATGAAACTTGGTATGCATATGCCCCAGTAGTAGCTTAGCACAGTTGCATCCCCATCTTTTGACCTTGACCTTGATTTTCCGGTTGAGTGACTTTGACAATTTTCAATACATATAATAGCAATGGAAAAGTTTTGCGAGCACCTCCATATCTCAAGAACTATAGGTCCTAGGTTGATGAAACTCTGTATGCATATGCCCAAGTAGTAGCTTAGCACAGTTGCATCCCCATCTTTTGACCTTGACCTTGATTTTCTGGTTGAGTGACTTTGACAATTTTCAATACATATAATAAAAATAGAAAAGTTTCGCGAGCACCTCCATATCTCAAGAGCTATAAGTCCTTGGTTAATTTGGTGAAACTTTGTATGCATATGCCCGAGCAGTTACATCCTCATCTTTTGACTTTGACCTTGATTTTCCGGTTGAGTGACTTTGGTTATTTTAATTGCATATATTTGCAATGTTAACACATCTTTTGATCTTAGAAACTGAAAATCCACGAACATTCAAAATATAGTGGAAGTAAAAAAGAAGAATTGTTTCTGATGGTGCCGGCAGGCGAGACATACTTTAGTGTTAACTCTTTTTGTTTTTTGGGGTTTTTTTTAAGGGGGAGAGGTATTCCTTTATCGATGTTTTACAGCACCGTTTATTATCCTTTACCATTGTTGAAAAAAAAATTATTATATTCCCGAGAAAAGTGTTCAACTCCATTTATCGAAGTTTTACTGAGGATCAGCGATTGACCTCTTTACCATATCCTTTTTCTAGGACGAACTTGACTTTTGCAATGACCGTTGCAGTAGAGGGCTGCTGGTTTATCAGCTAAACAGAGACACCGGGGCCTTGATTACCGCTGCCAGGTTTGATTTCCTGGCTGAGAACGACGAAATCAATGACCGGATTTTACAGTTCGTGGAATATTTAGTAGGTCAGTGGTACTTAACGTCTTTCATGTTTACGTTTTAATACGTTTTACAAAGAATGACAGCAATCCGCTACCAGTGGTCATTTTGGAGGCCAATTGCGGAATTCTATAGCTAATAATCGCCGATTTAATATGGAGGTTATGTCACGTACACTAATGCCGCATCAACATGTTTAATGGATTTTTACTTTTGTGTTAGGGGTTTTAATTTCGATCTTGGGGCATTATCACCAATTCACTTCATCTGTCTTCCAAAACACAGGGAAGCAAAAATAAAATATTTTAAAGAAAAAAATAAAATGCTGATTAACTTCTATAATATTTTAAAAATGTGGAATTTATATCCAGTAAAACAATTTTGTTGAAGTTATTATACAATTATAAGGGCAACTGTGCATGTAATTCATGTTCTTGTTACATATATAAAGAGTAAAAATATATCTAATATGTTGTTTTTGTTGCTCTTTCGCACGATTTGAAATAAAATAAAACACGAAAAAGTGAAATTTAATGACGATTGTAGGTGTAACATAAAAATATGACGATAATCTAGGTCTGTAGTTTGATGCGGAAAAGAAAGGATGGAAAAATAAGTGATAAAACATCACATCGAAACATTTAAAACACCAAGCATCAGTTTATCTTCTTTTCTATATCCTTTAACCACACTGATGAAAGTATTGGTTCTGAAATCCTTGGTAATCCCGTCTTTTATGATGATTCCTTATTTCGTTATAACTTCAATCAATCTTTTCAATTTGGAACTCTTAGAGTACTGTTAGAAGACTAGCCAAGAGGAGGTAAATAATTCCAGCAGGTTTCACAATATACATGATATAGCCAGTGTGTTTTTATATGCACTTAAGTAGTTTACTTATGATAATCAGTTCACGCTACTGAGAAATGTTAAAAAACTAATCAATCAACCAATCCATCTGTCATTTTAACAGATATACCTGCTGGTACTGTTGTTGGTCTGGTCATCAAGAAAGAGATAGTTGATCCCAGCAAGTCCCACAACATAGACAGCGTATTTGATGCCATTGAGGCGCTCACCGGTCAATCTACTCTACTGAGAAATGTCGACAGTGGAAGCGCATATTCTCTCCTAATGGTCAAAGGTAAATGAAATATCAAGATACTCTTGTCTAAACTGCCTGACCTCTATATATTTATATAAATAATATGTACAAGTTTAAAGCTACGATATTGATACAGAGTAGATGCAAGTGTTTTCTTATTTTCAAAGATGATAGTTTTTATCATATCATTTATATTGTTACCAAAATGTATCTAACTTTCCCAATCTGTCTTGCCAAGGTGTGTAACTAATTCTTAGACGGCATTACAATTGGGAAATTTTTGCGCCAAACTATTTGTAAAACCAACACTTTTTAATTCTTTTTTTCATGTCACTATAATATAAGTTTTCTTTACTTTGGTGTTAAACTACCTCTGACTGCTTGGGAATAATGAGTTCTGTTGTTAATTAGATTTTTTTCGATGTAGGTGAACCAGGCAGTGTTGTTGAAGAATTTGAGTTAAACACGGGCGGGACACACACCGTTACTGCCAGGGGCTACTACAATAACTTCGCCTACGTACTAGAAAGCTTGGTCAGAAATAAAGGGGGAGGGTGTAGTAACAAAGTCACCTTCCGAGTGTACGATGATGCCATCTACCGACCAACTATCGAGCTTCTAGAGGATGCCTTAAACTGGCAGTCAGGTATGTATCATATTGATAGTCATTTGTTACATATAAAGCAAATTTGTTTGTGCATTTTCAAACCTATAATAACGAAAAATGCGCAATTCGTAGGAATTCTGTTAGACAAATTATACTTAATATACATGCAAGTAGACAAGTTAGTTTTTTTTGTGAAGAAGGTGCACTAAAGCAATTAGAAATACAATTTTTGTGAACTTTACGAAAAGACTTCCAATTGGTTTGATTTGCTTCAAGTGCTTGTCTGTGGTTGATTATCCTGTCTTATATTATTGTTTTCTGTTTCAAATGTAAATTAACTAAATTTTCATTATTATGGCCTTTTCAAGTATAAGGTTAGCTCCTTTTTTAAAAGTCTTGATATTCTTCTTCTTCTATTTGGGAGGCATCTTACAATAAATTCGACCATGCACCGATTTACACAAAAGGCTTTAAATTCAAGTACGATCAAATGTTTTATAATTTATTTGACAGGTGATAATCTGGTCATAGCCTCTACTGATTATGATTCAGACCAAGCAGAGGAAGTAGTGGTTCTAATTGATTTAACTTTTCCACCTCTCATTATCTTTTATTTCATTTCGTTTTAATATTTTTACTATCACAGGTGATAAGGTGGTGATAGCCTCTACTGATTACGATCCAGACCAAGCCGAGGAAGTAGAGGTCCTTTCAACTAATGGCAAATTCGTCAGACTTGCTGGTAAGTAACAAACTTTTTAGTACCAATAAAAATATTTTAAAACCATTTTTTAATCACGTTTTTCAAAAATCTTATCCACAAAAATACATATGAATGTTTTTTCTTAAGCAATAGATAATATCATATGTTATGTAAAATAAGTTGCAATCTGACACAACTTTCTTAAAACAATACAAGTTGAGAATTCTTAGTGTGAAACACATGACAATAGCTTGTTTAATTTTTTTATGTCATCCTCATATAACATAGCATTGGCGTTAATATGTTAAATCAACCACGTTTCTTCCAGCTCCTTTGAAGTATACCCACTATGGAGAGATTTATAATGGCGTAGATCTGAGGGGAGAAGTAGGACTGCTCTCTAGACCTGTGAAAATAGATTCAATAGATGCTGACGATAGTGAATTCTATGGCGGTCACATCAAGGTACGATAATGGAGGATGATAAAACCCAGGACGTTCAAGGGATGGGATCCTAGCTCTGGAGGTCTAGATGGGGTTAGAACCCAGGAGTAAGTCGGACTGTCCGACTTACTCCTGAGATCTTCCAAAGTAAGATGATGAATAAGGGGTCGGAAGCTGAAAAGTAGAGAGGATAAAAATTAGAGATGGTGATAAAACCCGGAAGTAGGTTTAAGGGGAATCCATACTTGTGGAGATAGAATCTATAGAAGCCGATAATAGTGAATGTTATGGTAGACATATGAAGGTAAATTAAATTCATTGTGATATCTTGATGCTTGTAGTATTTTTACGTAGTTTCTCTCAATTGACACCGTACTGGTAGTATAAGTGAATAAAATAACAGTATGGATCGTTTTAAATTAATAATGCCTTACCTATATAACATTTGTTTAAAATTTCCAGATAGCACATCACTTTGGGACAGCACACATAGAAGGTGTAGAGTTAGAGAACTTAGGACAACAAGAAGTTCTCGGTATGTTTGCAGTTTAATAACTTTTATTGAGTAAAACAAGAACTTTAGTGATTTTGCATATAAGTTTTGTCGTTTATTGCCTGTGCTTTTCGTTTTCACTGTTTAGGGTATCTGCATTTTGTAAAAAAATGTTTAACTGAGAGATTCTGATGCTTTTTCGTGCTTTTGATATCTATTTTCTTTTTCGGCTTAACATTGCTACAAAAAAGCCCGGCATAATTTTCAACCTTCAAGATGTCAGATAAAAGTTTATTATTGTCATTAATCTCAAAATCGTTTTTTGTTTGAATTCTAGTTTATTTTTAAGTGGAACAACCTCTTCAAAAGACGACAAAGGGAACGACGAATAACGTGTAATGGATATGTTAAAATTTATGGTTTTTAACCGCTAAATATATGTTTTCCCCATATTTTATATATAAATATTTTACCACTTAAGGTGCCTATTCAATCCACTTCCACATGTGTGGTAGAACAGAGAATAATAACAATCCATGGATCAGACAGAACTCCATCCACCATACCAACAGCAGATGTGTGACCATACATAATACTATGGGAATTCTGGTAAGAACTCCATCAACCACACTAACACTAGATGTGTGACCATACATAATACTATGGGAATTCTGGTAAGAACTCCATCAACCACACTAACACTAGATGTGTGACCATACATAATACTATGGGAATTCTAGTAAGAACTCTATCCACCACACTAACACTAGATGTGTGACCATACATTATACTATGGGAATTCTGGTAAGAACTCTATCCACCACACTAACAATAGATGAGTGACCATACATAATACTATGGGAATTCTGGTAAGAACTCTATCCACCACACTAACAATAGATGAGTGACCATACATAATACTATGGGAATTCTGGTAAAAACCCTATCCACCATACCAACAGCAGATGTGTGACCATACACAATACTATGGGAATTCTGGTAAGAACCCTATCCACCATACCAACAGCAGATGTGTGACCATACATAATACTATGGGAATTCTGGTAAGAACTTTATCCACCATACCAACACTAGATGTGTGACTATACATAATACTATGGAAATTCTGGTAAGAACAGTTATCAAATATGACAAATACATTTAATGAAATGGGAGAGAGCGATAAGAATCATGAACTTGTCCTTATTCTTGCCTACCTTGTCCTTTTTATACCCTGATTTACACAAGTCAAGGACTAAGACTCTCCATCCTTCTCTGTCTAGAGTAATCTTCTCAGCTTCTCCCAAAGTCAATCCGATGGAATTCTTCTTTGCAATTCTTTTAAGTTACCTTTGGGCGCCCTTGTTTTTTACCATTTGGTGTCCATCTTATTGCTTTGCTACTGATATTAATGGGTGTTTTTAGGACATGCCCAATCCGTATCAATCTCGTTTTGGCAGTATTTTTCTCACATGTCCTCATACTTTTCTAATTTAACTAACCCTACTAAGCCATTAGTATTGATATAGATACAGATACAGAAATTTTATTTGCCAATCACGATGCCAAAAACTGAGCGGTACAATCAATGAAATAATAAACATATATGATAAAGTGATTTGAATAAAGTACACATAAAATATTAGACATACATTATATATTCAAAGCACACACAATTAAGCATTTAAACGAAGAAAAAAAGAAATTTAAAAGTCAGAGACTGAATGAGCAACACGTTATATTCTTTGACACTTCTTACTTATTTGGGCATGTGCTGTTAGGTAAAGTCCGCATTATATATCAAGGGAAAAATACATTCAGTCAACTTTTTTCCTGTCAATGCTGCTGTTAACTAACAAACAAGGGGATACAATAAAATGTTGATAAATATTCTAAATCATTTAGATAGATTTTCTGCACACTTCTGTTTTAAGATTGAGGATAACGTTTGCTACAAGTCAGTGGGTCATTCATATTTCCTGGAAGATGGATCTGAGCAAAACAATACTTTTAACAGAAACCTAGGACTCGGGACAGAGAGGCCTCCAGCAGGGTTCGGACTTATCCCAACTGATAAGTAAGTAAATATGTAACTTATCCCTTATCCCGACTGACAAGTAAGTAAATATGTAACTTATCCCTTATCCCGTCTGACAAGTGTGTAAATATGTGACTATTATGGTTACATCATTAACGGATATATACTCTGGCAATTTGTCTTATGGTAAATCAACGTCCAGGTCAATAAATAATAATATATGTATCAATTTATCATTAAAATAACGTAAATATATTGTTTGAACTTTATGTTGATTGAGTGTTAGAGGAATTTTAATAACGGTAAATTTAATGTTGAATTATGTAACCTCAAAGGTTTTAAACATTAAATTAACAATCGAATCAGGATTAACTCTAATTTAACTTTAATTGCAAACGTTAAGTTGATGTATTAAGCAAAAATTGCAAGCAGATGTAATATACAATGTATAAGCTATGTTTTTATTCATCTAAACGTTATATGTTGTCCCTCTGTTCTAGCTGTCCGACAACATTTTGGGTTACAAATCCAAAGAACTACTACATCAACAATGCTGCCGCCGGAAGTGACGTAAGATATTTATAGTGTCATTATAATTTGTATATGAAATACCAATTAACAATCGATTTTAAAACCAGCAACAATCGTGCTATAAGGTGTTTATAATTTGACATTCTGTATTGGGTTAATTCTGGGACAATGAAGATGTTCATTTGTACGAAGTTTGAATTGTTCCAGGTTTAAAATGAACAGCTCAATATTAATGATCATTTGAATTACGTTCTTGTCAATAGTATCTGTATAGCGTTGTTATGAATCGTGGATGAGAGTACAAGTGATATTGAACATAGTTTAACATTTAAATACTGACAAAAAGTGGTTACAATATTCACATGGATGAACATATTAAGCCTAAGAAAACAAAATTATTCTTTTATTCCTATGCAGTAGTACAATACCAATGACATTGTATTTGCTTTTATAAAAAAAAAATATTTTAAAAAAAACAGTGGCCTCAAATTATGTCAGACGTACCAATATGAAATTATTTCAGTGCCGAGGCTTTTGGTTCAATTATCCAGACTACCCTTTATATGAGAAGGACCACATGCACATGCAGCTCTCTGAGGAATGGATGATGGAGAAAGAAGCCAGATTCACCCGTATCTACCAATTCGAAAACAACGTCGCACACAGCAACATTGTATGTCTTTTTACTTTCGTTTCTACTTGTTGGAACTATATTGTCATTGCTTCTAAAATCTTCAATAAATAATAATACATCCAGCAGTCAAACACGCCCTTGAATTAATGTACTATAATATTTTTTACTCATGACCACCCCTAGTAGGATGGTTTCACGTAAACATGGTTTGGTAAATGTTAATATAGTGTTTCAATATCATACAATTTTTTTTTTGACCGGACAAACATTAAAATGTCTAACCCAAACCAGCTCTATGTGAAGTCTTAGTAAGTTTTGCTCATCACTTGTGAACTCCTCAAGGTGACCTTACTAGGGGTGGTGTCTCTGTGGTTAAATGAACCATACTTTTGTAAACACACCTTGATAAAGACGTCATTTTTTTCTCTAAACAGGATACTGGTTTGTTTGTTGACAATATATTGAATGCTAGAGGAGACGAGACATCGACAGGTTATAACAAGTACCGACCTATGCGTGATCCTGTCAATAATGATATAAGTGTCTGTATTAAAAATCAAAAGAAATGCGTTGATGACTGTGCCAGGTTGAAGAAATTTACAGGTATATATATACATTGGTCTAAAATATGAAAATAAAAGTTTAGGAACTCGTTTTCCTTTTCGTGCCCAGCAACAAAAAGTTGTACATAAAGTCAACAGAAAATTGATTGATAAGCTGTGATGAATAGGTAAATAATTTCTTATGTCTCTAACTTTTCTATACATTGCAAGGGAGTATGTTTTTTTAACAATAATCAATAAAGGTAATAACAAAACTACCGAACTTGAATGATCAATCTCATAGTCCAGAGAAAATAACAAAAACGAATCAGTCATACCGGAGAACTGGTGGATCGCAATGGTCCTGACTTGGTACAGGCATTTCAAACGAATTGGTGGGTTAAACCAGGTTTTATGGCGCCAAACCTCCCTCTTCCATTGCGATCTTAGGATCCGGTAATGACCATAGAACACAACATAGTTGTGAGACACAATAGTGATATTGAGGTGATCATCTCAGTACAGCAGAACAGTCAAACACTAATTAAAACAATTAACTATCATATCTTTTAACTCAATTTTGAATTTTTCTACTAGTGGCTGATAACGAAGAAAGAACTTTTTTAGTGATCGTATGAGACGTATTTTCTTATAGCCCTGCTCCAAAAGTCGGTCACGAAGAAATCGGTGTCTGATCAAAAAATCTGTGAAATGTGTGCAAGCTCTGGCATATCGAATAAGTTGTGAAATATATACACCGTATGCAGGAGAAGTAGGTATATTGCTCTGTAGATTAGGAAAATTAATAATTTTAAAATTAAAATCGTCTCGTTTATCGTAAATTTTTGTACTGAGATGACCACCTGGGTCAAATTCGAGGTGCAAATCCAAGAAAGACGTGAAGCAATTTGATTCGGTGGTCTCTTTAACAGTAATCAAATTAGAATTAAATTATCTATCATAAAACGTCCAAAGGGAGTATAAACGTCACAGAGAAAACTCTTTTTGTGTTAAATTGGACTTCTATGACTACAGTTTCAACAAACATTTTGTTTAATATGTAGGCTACAAAAACTCTAGAAGAAACTATTGGGGTAGAGGAGGATGTGTAATCATGGAGGAATCAGGGTAAGGATTATTCAAAGGTTTTTCTGATATTCCTAAAACAATTGGGAATTGTTATTTTAATAACAACTGGGAGAGGTATCCTAATAACAATTGGGGAGAGTTATTCTCAATATTTGGGGAGTTATTCCAGTAACAATTGGGGAGAGTTATTTCAATAACACTAAGGGTGAGTTATTATAATTACAATTTAAGAGAGTAATTCTCAACATTTGGTGAGAGTTATTCCCATAACAATTGGATAAAACTAATCCAATAACAATTTGGGCGAGTTATTCTTATAACAATTGGTGAAGATTATTTTTTTTACAATTTGGGGAGAGTTATTCCTATAACAAACGGTAAGAGTTATTCCAATATCAATTGGGGAGAGTTTTTTCATTAACAATTGGGTTGAAGTATTATTCTCGTAACAATTTGGGAGAGTTAGTCTAAAACAATTGGTGAAGGTTATTCTCATAACAATTTTTGGGAGTAATAATAATAATAATAATTGGGGTGAGTTATTCTGATAACAATTGGGGAGAATATTCTCAACAATGGAGAGAGTGATTTCATTAACAATTAGGGAGGTTTATCCCAACTACACCTGGGATCAGTTATTTTTTAACAATTGGTGAAGGTTATTATCAAAACAATCGGAGAGAGTTATTCCAATAACATTTGGGGTGAGTTATTCCAATACAATTGGCATGATTAGGGCGAGTGGTTCTTATAACAATTGGTGAAGGTTATTTACGTAACAATCTGGGAAAGCTTTTCAAATAAGATTGGGGATGAGTTATTCCAATAATAGATGGGGTGAGTTATTCTAATAACAACTGGAACCAGTTATATAAATAACAATCGGAGAATGTTATACTAATAACAAATATGGAACAAAGTGTATTTCATTACGATAAGGAAAGATGTTCTCATAAAAATTGCGGAAAGTTATTCAAATAACGAATGGGTGAGTTGTTCTAATAACAAATGGAGAGACTTATTCCAATTACAATTTGGGAGAGTATCCAATACATTTGGGGTGAGTTATTCTTATAACAATTTGTGAAGGTTATTTCATAACAATCTGGCAAAGTAATTCAAATAAAAATTGGGGTGAGTTATTCTTCTAACAATTGGGGAGAGTATTCTGATAACAATTGGGGAGTGTTATTCCAATAATTCGGGATCCAATAACAATTGGGGACAATTATTTTTCACAATTGAAGAGAATTATTAAAATAGCAATGGGGGAGAGTTATTCCAACAACAATTGCGATGAGTTAATTTTATAACAATTGGTGAATTTTATTCTAAAAACAATAGGAGAGAGTTATGGCAATAACAGTTGGGGTAAGTTATTCCAATACAATTGGCATGAGCTATTCTTATAACAATAAGTGAAGGTTATTTTCATAACAATCTTGGAAAGTTATTCCAATAAAAATTGGGGTGAGTTATTCTAATACGATTGGGAAGAGTTACTCCAAAAATAATTGGGGAGAGTTATTCTCAACAATTGGGATGAATTGTTTAAAAACAATTGGTGAAGGTTATTCTAATAACAAAGGATGTATTCTAATGACAATTAATGTGAGTTATTCCAATAACTATGGGGAGAATTATTTTCAACAATGGGGAGATGTTTTCCAATAATAATTTTGGGGTTATTTTCAACAACTCGAGTAAGTTATCATAATAACAATTGATGAAAATTATTCTACTAGCAACTGGAGAGAGTTATTCCGTAAACAATTGGGGAGAGTTATTCTTTTAACAACTGGGATGGGTTATTCTTAAAACAATTAGTGAATCTTATTCTCTTAATTACAGGGGAAAGTTATTCCAATTTGGCTGTGTTAATCTAATATCAATTGGGGAGAAGTACTGCAATAACAATTGGGGAAATTATTCTAATAAGAATTGGGGAAATTGTTTTGATAACAATTATCATGATTATGGAACGTTCTACTCATAACAATGGGAGAAAGTTATTATCATAACAATTGGGAAAGGTATTTCCATAACAATTGTGGAAAGTTCTTCCAATAACAAAATGGGGTTAGTTATTAAAATAAGTTATGGAAAGAGTCATTCCAATAGCAATTGGGAAAAAGTTATTCAAATAACAATCGGGATAAGTTATTCTTATAACAATTGGTGAAGGTCATTCTCATAACAATTGGGGAAAGTTATTCCAATAAGAATTGAGTGAGTTATTCTAATAACGATTGGGGAGAGGTATTCTTATAACGATAAGGGAATGATATTCTCATAACAATTGGGATAAGTTATTCTATTAACAAATAATTGAGGAGAGTTATTCTAATAATAGTTGGGTGAATTATTCTAATAGCAATTGGAAATACAAATGACAACCAAGATCCAGACAATAAATTTTGCTACGCCTGACGTGCGTTTCGTCTATTCAAGACTCATCAGAGGCGCTCTACCAAAAATATTGAAAAAGCCAAACACTATAAGATTATGAAGAGCATAGAACAGTAAAACCAAAAATACCAAATTCGGGAAACCAAATTAATACTAAGATGATCAACCTATGTCTGGGGTAGGACGAACCTTAGGGTTTAGATAATTCTGAAATTAAAACGGATAATTTAAAGCTTTGATGTATTCTCCAACACAAAAGTGTTGATGCCGGAGCGGACTAACCTCGGGGAATTAAAACTTCACCAGCAGCGCTAACCTTCACGTGTGTTCGAAATACAAATGACAACAAAGTTCCAGACAACAAATTTTGCTACGCCTGACGCGCGTTTCGTCTATTCAAGACTCATCAGAGGCACTCTACCAAAAATATTGAAAAAGCCAAACACTATATGATTATGAAGAGCATAGAACAGTAAAACCAAAAATACCAAATTGGGGAACCAAATTAATACTAAGATGATCAACCTATGTCTGGGGTAGGAAGAACCTTAGGGTTTAGACAATTCTGAAATTAAAACGGATAATTTAAAGCTTTGATGTATTCTCCAACACAAAAGTGTTGATGCCGGAGCGGACTAACCTCGGGGAATAAAAACTCCACCAGCAGTGCTAACCTTATCTCAATAACAACAGGAGATAGTTACTCTGTTAGTACTGTAATAACAATTGGGGTTAATTATTTCATAAAAATAAATTATTTCATGTTGGGTTCGGGTATTCTTATAACAGCTGAAATAAGTTTTAACCGCTGAGGTATGCTTATAACTATAATTTTATAACAAATACATGTATGTTAAAGTTATGTTTATTATCATTATGATTAGTTTTTGTCTCGCCTGCGACTTTAGTCGCTGAAGCCGAGACATAGGTATTACTTTGCGGCGGCGGCGGCGACGGCGACGGCGTAAACTTTTTTGTAAGACTTTTGAGGATAATGAATTACAAGAAAAGCATAATAGCTAGGCATCTGATATTTGGTATACAGACAGTTCGGGTTATGGTCTACGCAACTGGCACCATGCCGTTTGACCTTGACCCCCATTTCATGGTTCAGCGACTCTGTGAACTTATATGTTTTATCAGGCCAAAAGACCCCTTTGTAAGATTTTTGTGGAAAATGAATTACAAGAAAAGTATAATAGCTAGGCATCTGACATCTGGTATACAGACACTTCGGGTTATGGTATATGCAACTGGCTCCATGCCATTTGATCCTGACTCCAATTTCATGGTTCAGTGACTCTATGGACTTAGATTAATTTTTGGGACAATTCAAACTTTTGTGGAAAATAAATTAAGTTAAAAGTATAATAGCTTAACATCTGATATTTGGTATACATACATTTAGGGTTTTGGTCTAAACAACTGACACCATGTTGTGTGACCCTGACCCCATTTTCATGGTTCAGTAACTTTGTGAACTAAGATGATTTTTAGGTGGAAAATGAGTTAAGTGAAAAGTATATTATAGCTAGGCATCTGATATTTGGGGATTATGGTATACACCACTGACGTCACTATTTAATGTGACCTTGACCCCATTTTCATGGTTGAATGACTTAGTGGATGTTTTTTTTTCATTGTTTCTAAATAACTATGGTATCTAGAACACACTTCAGACATTTTTGTGATGGTTAAATGGAATTCTGTCATTTGTCACATGATCTTGACCTTAACTTATCTGAAGGCCCAGCTACACTTTCAATGAGTTCTGTGATGGTGCCGACAGGCGAGACATACTTAAGTGTCAACTCTTGTTCATCCATATCAAACTTCGCCTATTGTACTTTTATACATGTAAAAAATAACAAGTAAGATATTTTTATGTTGTTTTTTTATTAACCAGTGATATGTTTACTTATGTTTAACAGGTTAGCTGACAGTGTTGTTGGTGGAATAGTATTAAGGTAAAATATATTTGTAGTGTTCTGCATTGCGGAATGATTGTTCGCCCTTTATGCAGAAAGTAGATTACACTATTAATAAAAAATCATTCATCAGAATTTAGTTTTTCACGACGTTACATATTGAAAAACATCATAACAGCACATGACATAAACTATATTATATGAGAGAAACTTTACACTAGTTTCTATAGCTGTAATACTAAATTGTTCTTTTTCTTTAATTCATATTTCATTTGGTTCGAAAATTTTGAAAAGTTTGAAAAGTCTAACATAATTCTTTTCGACAAGTTATTTAATTTTTTTTGCTTAGCCAAAACAGATTCTGATTTTTCTTTCAATTTACTGAACTGTCATGAAATACAGGTATTGCTATTGGAGATAACTCACAATTTACAAAATGAGGGGAATAAAATGTTGCTGAGGTATCGGACAGCTAAAATTTGTGTTGGGAGAAGATTGGTTGGGGGCGGGAGATGGGAGTAAGGGCTGGGAGATTTCAGAAGAGTGGATGGGAGGTTGGAGAGAAGAGGAGAAGGAAGGTAGGAGAGTGGAGGGTATGGGGATGAAAGATGGTATTCCGTGTCCACCCTCTCGTTGCTGATAGAATTCCAAAGATGGATTTCACAAGTCAGTCAATAGAATATTTTTGTGTGTGTTTTAGAGACAACCCAGCCGTCCAGTTTATAGAAAGGAGTATCATTCTTGGTGACACTCCAAATGTAGGAGTACCCGCAGATGGCTTTAATCGCTCGCTCCCAAAAGCCATGGCCTCGTAAGTAAATGCTTTCATTTTAGGTTTGTGATATGTTAATACTGGGTTGGGAAATAAGCAATACGCTTATGCGAATCTCTCTACAGTTAGTAGAGCACATGTGTGGCTTTTGCCTTGATCTTATTCGAGTCTACTTAAATCGGTCTCTACATTTAAGTCTCTAACATAAATGGGATTTTGATTTTCCCGTTATGGGACACCCAACTTTCATTTCTTCCAAGGTTCATTTTGTTTTAGTTTTATTGGACAGATGTATGGGCAGCCATTCGGGCAAATATTAACAAAAGATTTAAAAAACAGACAATAAACTTTAAACAGACACAAAAACACAAAAACAGACACCAATTTCAAATAAACAGACACAAAAACACAAAAACAGACACCAATTTAAAATGAACAGACAAAAAATACAAAAAACAGACTTGAAATATTATAAACAGACAAACAAATACAAAAAACAGACATAAATTTTATGAACAAACAGACGATTATGTAAAACAGACACAAAAATGCATAAACAGACACAAAAGTTCACAAACAGACAACCGTAAATAACCAAACAGACGTTTTTAAAAACAGACCTTAAAGAGGGCGTGACGATCGGGTGTCGGTAATTAGTGTAACATAAACCCGAAACAGAACCGAAGGTTTTAAAACGCTACTTCTTTTCTATTTAAACAGAATGCTTCGAGAAAAATAGATCAATGATCTTAAATTTTAAAAAAAAAAGTCACATACGGGGGTTTATTAATAAAAAAAACAAGATTTTAGATATATAATTTGTGTAACACACATCTTAATCGCGATTATAGACCGGCATATAGTTTTACATATTTATATATTGCCGAAACCGCACATTTCTACTCAAATCCATTTTCTCCTGAATTCCTATTTTGTTGTGGCAGGGCGGAAAAGAGGAATCATAACTAGATGATATCACCAAAAGACCAATTTTTTCTATATATTCCAATTGGTTTGAATCTAAAAAGAAGATGAAACGTTTTAATTTTTCAATGAGTCTTAGTCATAATTGGAAAGTAGTTAAGAGTTAAATGCAGAGACGTACGTGTAACATCTGTCTATAACCTAATGTGCATATACATTTAAATTACTATGTTTGCAAAACATAAAACCCTGAGAGGACAAAGAAAATTTCAGAGAAAACAAATTACAATATAAAGAACAAATGGTTCTAATTGTAGACCATTAATGATATTTTAATGCACATGACATAGCAAGCATATCTTAAGTCTTTGGTACTTTGTATTATAGAAAAAATGAACCCTCTCCCAGAAATATATGGATTATAAATTTCTAGTTATAAATGAAAAATCTTGAATCCCCCACATTCAAGTTGGAAAAAATCTTTAACCCCCCTTTTTAAAAAGGCAAAATGAATTTGATCCCCCCTACATTTTGATCAGCCCCTCCCCCTCATAGGTAAATCAAAGTACTGAAAGTACTGGTAGCCGGGGTAATCTACAAATTTTAAATTGTTTGTGTTGCAAAAAATAAAAATGAAAAGCTACTTTTTTGTGTAAAAGGGATTGTCACAAGGATTCCAATGAAAAAAAGATTGTGAAATCGAACCAAATTTTTAAAAAAAAAATTGATTTTATGGGCTTGGCCTTGTCTTTGATCACCTTTAGCAATGTAAAGGTGAATATATATGAAAACCACTGAAGTTGACAGAATATAATGAGGAATTCAATAAAAAGAATTTTGTAAATTGAACGAGTAATAAAAAGATTCTACAGCGTTTTGTCAATACACCCATTTTAGCCACAATCCCCAAATACAACACCGTTCTTCCTTCAGTGGATATAATCATCATATTAAAGCTTCATAACAATTGGCTGACCCACTACAACTAAAATTCTTGTGTAAAACTATTTGCCTCAATAAACTCTAAAACATGGCGTTTTTTGTCCCTTCAATCCTTAATTTCTCAAAAACGTTAACAATATTGCAAATCTGATTTTAAAATGTAGGCAGGGAATTTTCACAAGGATTCCAATGAAAAAAGACGGTTTGCAAATCGTATCGGAACTCAAATAAAAAAGTCGATTTAAGGCGAAAGTCCCCTTCTTGATCCCCCTGTTGCAATGCAATTATCCCATTAGGCCAAACGAAAAAAAACACACGCGTGTTTCTATTACTTTTTTTGTGTTGACCCATCTGTTCAACAGAATTGATAAGATCTGTACAGCATATTTGCTACAGCTTATCTATATATTTTGCAGGCCAACGGACAACTTCCTCTGTATAGTTTATAACAACTTTTTATTCTGTAGGCTAACCAAACACCTTTTTTTTTTTTTAGATTAAATGAGGAATAACCCCATGAGAAGAGGTTTTGAAAATTATGTTGAATTGTAAACTTTTGTTGATGTAAAAAGCTAAACAATTTAAAACACATATTATTAAGATTTCTTTCATTCTATAGGAAAACCAAACAAATTTACAAGCCAATGCCCCCCCCCCCCCCCTTTCCACGCATTATAACAGTTAAAATTTTACTTTGACAATAATCTCATTATTTATGTTAACTTTGTTAAACTCGAAACTCAAAATAGTATTACATGTATTATACAAACATCTGAGATGAATACAACTAAGCAAAATCTGTCCTGTAACTCCTGTAGTATTTATCAATTTAAAATAAATTTCATCGAAATCTGTTAAACAGTACCAGAGAAGTTACACTTACATTTTTTGTAAAATTGCTTTTGGTTCTACAATTTTCAGAAAAATATCGTTTTTGTAGTGCATTTTGAAAATAAATATATGAATTCAATGGTTCTAAAAATCGAAAATTTGGTTGATTGAAAATTTTGAATGAAAAATTACTTGGTCTAGAAACAATTTTACAGAAAATGTATTTTTAAGCCTTATTTTCAAAATCAATTATGGTAAATACAAATCAATTCTTTATCAAAGAACCGTTTACAGAACAATTTTCTCTGAT
This sequence comes from Arcuatula senhousia, assembly GCA_963971305.1. NCBI lineage: Eukaryota > Metazoa > Mollusca > Bivalvia > Mytilida > Mytilidae > Arcuatula > Arcuatula senhousia. The sequence continues at coordinate 58,307,704 of OZ020310.1, forward strand.
CAAATAAAAAAGTTATGAGGATTTGAACTTTGGGTAAATTATCCTGCCCATCGATGTCACAGGCGTTTGGGTTCAGGATTTTTTTTTATTCACAACGTGTGTAAAAATTTTCATCCCGTCTATATACTATTTCCACGTGGAAATAGTATATAGACGAGTATGAAAATTTTTATACACGTTATGAATAAAAAAAAATCCTGAACCCAAACGCCTGTGATCGATGTTTGTTTATTGCACTGCGTTTGACACTTAATGAGATGCAAATTAGTGAATATGACCTCACTAATGAGATCGGCGAACACTCCTAAAATATCAATCCGCATTTGTATTCTTTCTAAATCATTTAATATATTATCGCATCAGATAGGCGTCTTACATACTTGTACAAAATTCGAAAACTAAATAAATAAGTTTTAAAACATAATTGCGAGTTAAGCGACGAAAAACACAGATATGGAAAAGGACTATATTGCAAGCGTGTATTGATATTTCAATTAATAGGTTTTTGGTGAACCGCCGGAAAAACCATTTACTTGCTTACCGAAAGGCTATCGTAGCTAAAGCCGTGGCTAATCGCTAGCGATTACCCCGGCTAAAAATGATAAGTTTGGGTTTTTTCCACTAAGATCCCTGAATATCGATCAGATCGACATCAGCCTGGTTACTTTCAAATAAGTGTCAAGATAATATATTTTCACTTAATTTAAATATTTTTTCTTACGATAATAACTTATAGACATTCAAAACATTTTTCTGAAATTGTTATTTTAACGGCAACCAATTCAATTTAATTTCTTTCGGTTTTGAAACCTTAGTTCGGGTTTCACAAATTACCAACACCCGATCGTCACGCCCTCTTTTAGGTCTGTTTTTAAAAACGTCTGTTTGGCTATTTACGGTTGTCTGTGTGTAAACTTTTATGTCTGTTTATGTATTTTTGTGTCTGTTTTACATAATCGTCTGTTTGTTCATAAAATTTATGTCTGTTTTTTGTGTTTGTTTGTCTGTTTATAATATTTCAAGTCTGTTTTTTTGTATTTTTTGTCTGTTTATTTTAAATTGGTGTCTGTTTTTGTGTTTTTGTGTCTGTTTATTTGTCTGTTTCTTAAATTTTTGTTAATTTTTGCCCGAATGGCTGCCCATACAGATGTATATTGGAGATTTTTTTACAATATTCTGGTTAAGAATTCCAAAAATATTAAAAATTAAAACGTTAAGATATGTCATTGTTGTTAAGGTTAAATGTATTTTAATCATATGTTAATAGTCCTCAATGAATCCTTGTTTAAACTGTTTTTACCTTTGATTTCTCTTCGTGTATGATGTTTATCTTTCTGTTGCAAATGGGATTCTGTTTACAATTGGGAGGGGCTACAATGAAAGTTCATCAAAAATCGACCTCAAAGAGTTTTTAAAAGCGACTTTGCGTCCTGAGAGGGTACCCTAGGGGAGGATCTTTGGAACTTTCAACACTATTACATCGGTGCTGTATCAGAAAACAAAAACAAAAACAAAAAACTAACAAATTAACTATACAGAAATACAAAAAATTCTCCTAATGTGATATCTCCTACAACTTAATAAGTTTCTTTTATTCGCATTCAGACAATGTAAGTTAACGATTCGTAACAAATATTCACTTAAAACTCTTAATAGCAAGGCGTATTTACCAAAGAGCGAGTTATTTTCGCGATGTATTAATTTTCGCTTATTTTCGCAGATCGACGGAAACCGCGAAAATAAATCCCGCGAAACATCCATCTAACGCAAAAGATATAGAAACAAATTAACAAACCGCGAAAATAAAACCCCGCAATTTTTTCCACATACCTCATTACACAAAAAAACAACAACACGCTATTCGGTATGTCCATGATATTGCCCCTATATAATTTGTTGACGTCAGTTTTCCCAACTACTTGACCTTTGACAAAAGTGCATTCTAACATCTTGAATTTTTGGGAATGGATAAATATGATAAACGTGCAATCTATGTTAATTGTTAAATTTTAACATTTTCTGTTTTACACACAGTAATACAATCCATGTAGGAATAGAAGTCATAAAAGGACCAGCTTACTTTAACGACATTTGGTTTGATGGTTTTAAGGATAATGAAAAGTACAACATGGGCGCCATTGGATTCCGCCGGAACAATGCTGCCAGGAGCTCTACGAGGACTGCAATTACCAATGCTCATTTCGGGTTTTCTGATGTAAGATTTTTATAACACTAAAATTCGTTGTGTGGTGCATAAATATTTTATCTCTTATGGGAAAATTTTACATGTAGGAAACAAATACCAATATGATTTTTTCGGGTCGAATTTCGCAGTGAATGGCCAGGTTATAAAACATGAATACAAAGCTGGAGACAGGTAGGTAGACAGGCGGCCTCGAGCATGCAAAATGATTATTTTTTATGAAAACGTTTTAAAAACGCATTTTGTAAAAAAACAAGCAAAATTTAACATGTTCATTCGTTGATTTTAAAATTACATTTATATTTATAGTTGGTTAAGGCATTTTCTTTATATGCACCGTAGTAGTGATCACGAATAATAAGTGTTTTTCCTGTTAAGGTATCTTATATAGTTTTTAGCAATTAGTAGAAATTATAAAGGAGTATGTCCAGAAAGGGCTGAAATCAAGTTAGAAACATTGCTAGCTTCCGTTCCACCTTAGGTCTTGCCTTGTTTTGTCCTTCTTTTACATTTAATGTTGGTCATTCAAATTCGGTAACTGTGTTATTACCTTAATTATGTAAATGCATATTACATGTATAAGGCTGAACAAGTAAAACAGTTACTTTAATGTACATTTTTGATAGCCTTCGGAGGGAAATCGGGTTAAAGACTATTCAGATGTTGATGAATTATATACAAGTCGTGATGGAGATGACATTGCTAACATCCGGGACTTAGACGGCACCTTATCGGACTTTACCTGCAGTGACCCTGACCAGACAGTGACTGTTGTCAGACCGGAACCGTTCCATTTGACCCCAACTAGTGTAGTGAGGCCAAACTGGAATATGGCTTTAACCTGCGGTGATTTTGGAGAGGTAGACAATTTTATACATAATTACTAAAATACTACTTTTTCTGCATTTTTTCGCCAACAAAAATTGCTTGTCGGTTTGTTCGTCTGTCCTAAATCATCTTATAATACACTTTTACGTTTTTAAGGGAATTTTCTCGGAAACTAATTTAAGTTTATTAGAAATTTAAATGACAACAAAGATCAAGACAATAAACTTAACTACGCCTTACGCGCGTTTCATCTATTCAAGATTCATCACAGCACATCACAGCTGACATTGTGCAAAGCGAAATCTATGTGCTTGATAGGCAATCAGTTGACACATCTGCTTTGATTTGTATTGATGTCCAGAAGAAGGTCATTCTTTAGAAATTTCAAAAACAGTTTTGTTTTGCTTTTACTAAAGGTGAGAGTCGCAGACTTTGACGCCACTGCCGATACCGATATAGTACGTATGGTCCGAGACGATGAGCCGACGGTCCATATTGATTCGGATATGGGACATAATGCCCCATTCCTGGTGATGTTGGGAGGACAATATAGTTATTCAATCAACTTCGAAAACGTTATCCCAGCTACAGTGAAAATTCAGACTAGAGGAATTTCTTAGTAAGTTGGTGAAGTTGTTACTTAGTTATCTGGTTAGAAGTTTCTTTAGATTGAAAGACATTCACTTACAACGAAAAAGTATTATGTACAAATAAAATGTGGTTTTCTTTTCTATCTTTTAAGTGAACAAACATCATTGATGAAATGACTCATGTCTATGAAATATTCCTCTCAAATATTCGGTTTTTGTACACACCTTCTCAAGTCCAATGCTTTGAAATTTCTGTACTAGTTTAAGCTCCACGTACGAAAGAAGGGCATATAGTTAACGTCCGTCCAAGTTCCTTCAGGTGACGAGGTAAGGCGTCATCTTTTAGACATATTCTTGTTTTTTTCATATTAAGAAATTATACGGTTCTATCTTTGTAGCTCAGGGTATGTACGTATCGGAGTATGCTTACCCAGGAACATGGTGGATGGGAATTATGGCCTGAGAGTCTTCCATCCTGCAAGTTACAAAGACATCACAAAGTGGACCCGTGTTAACAGCTTGGCTGAGATAGACCAGGATACGACTGGTGGGAAATACTTCTATCATGAGGCGTCTGGGTATGTGGTGAAAAAACTTGAGTCAAACTGAGGAATTAAACGAGCTGTACCTGTTCTGATAAACTAAAAGATTATTTAACACATTGTACAGCCTTGTAACAATATAAGTCCTAAATTTATGCAAAAAATAAGTTTCAGCACTTTCTCTGTACCCTAATTTCGACAATCTTATACTTTAGCTGTATAAATATATCGAATATCATTTTATTGTGATTTCGCATTTAATGTTATATACTGAACATTTTAATTTATTTGATTGAAAAACTCAGTTTGTAAATATTGATGCTCCGGGCTAGAAGAAGCAGAGAGGTACCAATGGGGCATTATTCGTATGTAAAAGGTTCGAATGGGAAAAGACAAAACCAGTAAACACAAACGAGAACAGCACGAACAAACAGACAACATAAAAACACACAAAAAACGCATTGGGTTAATTCATGAAAGAAGCAGAGGAGCAAATGGGGTATACGAATGTCAAAGTCCGAAAGGGCAGAGACAAAACCAGTAAACAACAACAAGAACGGGACTTAAACAGACATGTTAAACGTGGAAACACGAAAATAACTGAATATCAATCAACAACGCATACTCGTCGAAACGAGTTCATGTTATGACATGTGCATTGTAGGTATTTTGCTACTATTTTGAGAAACAAAAATGACTATGCTCCTGATGAGCTTTTTGAGGACCCACAGAACAAGGCTATCACCCTTACAATTAAATTGCTCGTTCCCGAGGCAGACAGAGCTGGTTTCGATTGCCTTACCGATGCCAGGAACGCCCTAGGAGATTTATTACCACAGACGGTATGATACTTTTGTAAAGATTAAACATTGCTCGATGGGCAACATTGTTAATTTAAATGCTTCTGCTTTTGCGCCTATAACCGCAAACACTAAAACTTAAAAACAAAGTTCGTTTGAATAGGGGTTATAATGCAAAGGTTTAGACCATTCACCATAAACGGAAACTGAGCGATACTTTTTTGAAGATCGGGTTTTGAGAGATCTTTTTTTATTAACGGCTATTTAAGAAAAATAAAATTGACCACAAACGGTAATCGAAGTTACCCTTTCGTACGAAGAAGCAGAGAAGTACCAATGGCGCATTTTGATGGCAAAAGTCCGAAAGGGTATTGACAAAACCAGAAAACACGAAAAAACACAACAAAAAATCATATCAAACGATTGAAAAGCATTCAACATTCAGACATTGTCTATACCTGTGCCTCCTCCAGAAAACTAGGAGAACCAAGTCAGGACCATTGCGAGTGGATATTCTAATTTCTTTGTCATTCGAAATCCATCATTAAGATTGATATTGTATTTATTTACAGAGTACTAAGAGAAGCATGATTTCACTACTAAGAAGACTCATCCAGAACACCAGGCGAGCAAAGAGATCTAATCTCCCTACAGAATATAATACAGAGCTTGCGGCTGATAGTCCAAATCCTCCACCGGTAGGCGCTACATTTTTATTCTAAACTTATTTATCCTCGACTGGGAATCATATTTTATGCTTCTGTATATATTTCTCCAGTTTACAGTTTGCGAGTGTGAGTAGGTGCTAAATCTTTATTTTTTACTTATAATATTATACCCTTGCTTCGAAGAAGAGTGGGTATACTGGTTTACGTTTGTCCATCCATCCTTCAGTCCGTCCGCAACATATATTTCTATGACAGTGACTTGAACTTTGGCTAAAGTATGAGGTCCTTTTAATTTCGCGAGTATCGAAATTAGGTCTGACAGATATCTATAACCTGTTTACCGACTTAGTCAATTTTCAACATTACTGGTAAATTGTTGAATTTTTATGCAAACTTTAGTCTGAGCAACTAAAACTACATGAAGGAAATTTAATACCATCATGAAACTAACATTCACGTACTTCAATTACCATAGTATTGTACGTGTCTCATCATTTGTCACAGAAAAGGGGGAGGTTTACTTGAACGGTTTAAAAATGCTACGTTACATACTAGTATATGATTACATCATGGAACTTTACAAATATATGCATTGAGCCTAAACATCACGATGAAATCTACTCCTTTTCTTAATTGTGTAGCTGAATGATTGGTGAAAAAAACAGATTTCAAGGCAGTGATTCATATTCTTGTTCTTACAAAAATTGGTTGGCAAAAATTATTAAACTTTTATTTAAAGTAATGATGGATAACACCAAGAACTTTAACTTGATATTACTATTGTTGTAATTTCGTTGCAGGGATATGGAGCCGGTTCCAGTCACACTACGTTTACTGGTGCTACTGTTTAGTTCTTCACCACCATTAGAGTTTAACGGAAAACAAATATGGATTTCTTTTCGTATCGAAAACAATAAAGATTAGTGCTATATTACATTTATTTCAAATGTTGTTGATTGAAAATACTCCTATTTAAAATAAGTCTTCTACCTGCATTGTTGTGTTTTTAACTGTTCATCTTTGATTGAAACATTGGTTTTCTCCTAAAATGTACAGGTACATGTACATGGTATTATATTGATTTCATTGCCTTGGCCTACGTTATCGTTTAAAACAAATACTTGCAGTTTTGGGGATTGCGTTTGCACTAAAACCCTTTTCTCAAGAATTTTCAAGGTTTTGTTTTGGATTGGTTTAGTTCTGTCTGTCTGTTTTCTGGTTTTGAAAAATGATTATATGCCCAAAGGAATGTAAATATGATTTTGCAGACTACACTTCGTAATGGACAATCTCTATTTAAAAACCATGCACATTACACATTGACCTGTGACATATAAAGTGTGCAATAAATAAATAAACACGTATCATTAACTTGAATAACTATTTTTAATGGCGCTGCAGACATATATATATAGATGTTCTCTAGTACTCTCGACGTTGAACTCCGCAGGCGGTCATATTGGTTTTTTTTTGTGTGAGCTTGCCAGAAGCAATACATTTAGTCCAATATAGAACTTAGTTTAAACATATTTATTTATCCTGGATTGGGAAACAAGCTTAATGATTATGTAAATTCCTCTCCAGCTAGCAGTTTGCGAGTGTGGCCTTTGCAGCGGCCCCATTGAGCCTCCTCTTATCGAACTCTACAAAGGGGTTTTTTACGTGCATGGGGTTTGCTGTCCACATACACGGGACAACCTTTTTTCGTCCCTTCCGAAGGACTAGCATCGTTCCTTGAGACCATCCTCGCAAATGGTGTCAAGAGAGATTCGGAAAATTGGTTGATGAAATTTTCACCCCGGACGAGGATCGAACCACGAACCTTGGTGTTAGTAGCCGACGCGTTGACCACTACACCACCGACTCTCACAATATAAAACCTAGATGATTATAAGACCTTGGTGCATCATTATCAGATGGTGTTGTGTAGATTTAAACAACAATAACTTTAAATTGCCTGAATGTTACGGTTAGAAGCAATGGGGCACCAATAAGGCATTCGAATGGGCAACGACAAACCCGGTAATTACACAAAATTGTGTAAAACACGTAAAAGACATGTACCTAGGCTACTGATTACATTTATGCATTTGTTATGATGAGGCCACCCTTAAAAAATGTTTGCTTAATGTTGCCGGTGTTACATACTTTTCCCCCGGAAAAAATCAGTATATACTGAGATTTCCCCCCCCCCGGAAATATCAGTAAATACTGAATCTTCCCCCCTTAAATTTGGGTAGGAAAAATGAGTATATACTAGATTTTCCCCCTTTCGCAATCCCATACTGATCTTTCCCCATTCATATTGAGGCTCCGTTTAGTCTTGTTTGATTTAATGTTATATCATGTTTTTATCACTATGTCAATGGTGCACTTCTAATAATGCTCTTTGAGAAAAAAAAACTTGATCTTTTTGCATTAATTTTATTAAATTAATTTCATTTTTCTTTAATTTTTGTTTGAAACTTTAAGATTCTGTTTGATTATGCTAGTCTTGTTTGGCTTTTTGTTTCAACATGTGGCAAATTAGAAAAAAGCATAGATTTGAGTTAATACCGAAAAAAAATCAAAAACAGGCACTGTAAACGAAGCTTTCGGGAATAAATAAAAATAGAAGAATAGAATTTTTGTCTCCCCCAAGAGCAAAACATTCAACCTCGGTTAGTTAAACAGGAAACAGATAAGCGACAGTCCTGAAAACACATCCCACCATTTCAGACTCCTACCTAAAGCTGAATACCAAATATCATAAGCCTGCAAATAACAGTTGCTGAATGCATAAACTGTGACGAACGCACAAACGGACGGACGCCGGTGCATTTCTATGGTCCCGGTCCACGTTATTAGGACACTTGAAGCAGTTCTATTTGTGCAATGGCTTTTGTAGAAGTGGTTCAACAGAAATATCATAGCATTTAAGGCTCTCTTTTTGATATGATCATGAATAGGTTGATAGATAGTTATTTCTCAGTGTCACGTTGACGACAGTATTAACCATAACATGTATATGGAAATGCGAGGAAAGGATATTCCTGATAGATCGCATGGTCTTTGCATTGAATTTCTTAAATTTAGGCAGATAGAATATTTGATTTGCACTGAACGTGCACACAAACACTAAAGAGATTTACTTTCTCAAATCTTTACAAACATGTAGATGATATCCCCTCCGCACTAGATATAATAATAAAAAAAGAATTCTCTTAAACTAAAGTTATCTTAAATATAACGGAAAAAAGAAACTGTGCATCACTTTGAAAAATCACAAATTCAAAATTTTATTTAGTATTTGATACATTTTATCACAAAAGTATTGCAAAATCATTTTTGTAAAGATGTGGACAAAAAAAATCATTTTTATACCCCTAAAAGATGTTTTGTTTGCAGTTTGAAATCAGGGAGTGTCAATTTGAAATTCACAAAATCACACTTTGGAAAAAATGCACAGTTTTGAAATTAAGTTTTCTCTGCTGATTTTCACCAAAAACGATTATTCTTTTAGTGGTTGAAAGTTAACAGCTTTAATTTTCATTGAAAATCTTGATTTTTCAATTTTGGGTTAAAAAAGTGGTTTTTTGAATCTCAGAAACTGGAATTACACAAATTTTGGATTTTTACCCAAAAATGATCTGCATGGTCCACTCGACATCCAGTGAAAATTTCAACTCGATAACTGCATTTTTTACGATTTTCTGATTAAGAGAAATATGGGTACAATTGATTTTCAATAGACATGCACAGTTTCTTTTTTCCATGAGTATATATTGGAAGTAGAAAAAGTCTCACCTTTTTCACAGATATTGATAGTTCAACGGTTTCGAATACTGGGGGAAAAACCAGTATGTCGGAAAAATGAGTATGTGTTTACACTTACCAGATTTTCCCCTGGGGGAAAACGTAGTATATACTCATTTTTCCCCGGGGGAAAATCTAGTATATACTAGATCTTCCGGGGGAAAAGCTGAGTATATACTCATTTTCCGGGGAGAAATTTTAGTATGGGGGAAAAACTAGTATGTAACACCGGTTCAAAGGTTCCATGGTTGGTTAAAAGTAGGTAGAGATTTATAAAACCAAAACAGTATATGCAATCAAATCAGCTGCTGATAAAAGTAGAAAGAGACGTGTACCTTAAAAGATTCATTAATAATAGCACACTGTAGATTATTTCTTTGCATATGGTAAATGTGCTTTTTTATACGACCACAAATTTTTGCGATTGGATGTCATTGTCGTCGTCGTCGTCGTCGTTGTCGTCTGTAGACACTTTGGTTTCCGTGCAATAACTTAAGTAAATATTGTCCGATTGTTATGAATTTTTTTGATATGATGTTTAATACCACTACAGAAAGGTTGGTATTGTATTTAGGATTAGAGGCCCCTACCGTTTTGGAAAAAAGGCCGAGACGGATGTACTGACAAAACTGCTGTAGAATGTTTATTATTCATTCGATTTTGAAATTTTTTTTTATTCAATTCTTCATTGAATTCTGCCAACTAAGTGTTTTCAATGGTTTTTTATATGTATTGCACCGTTGCATTGCTACAGCGGGCTAAAAACGGGCCACGTCCCAAAAATCAACATTTTTAAAGGAAGCTTCTCATTGCATTTGGGATGTCAATATATTTGGGAAAAATGTGCATTTTGAAGTCCACAAGGATGCATGTGTCAAAAAGCTTTGTAAAGTCCACCATAGGCTGCTTGGACCAAAGCAAAAGACTATCCCATATTGGGCCTCCAACGTACAGGGTGCTCGGAGTAGCTTTTTATTTGGACATGAAAAAGACAATAATAAACAGTAGATTGTGTTATATTGGGAATAAAACAATGGGGGTTAAATAACATGATAAAAAATTTGGGGGAAGGCCAATTTTCTCGTTTGGTAGGCAACATCAAACGAACCTTTTATCACCCCTAGATTAATATAATTTTATCCTTTGAAAGGGATGTTGAACAACGTTTGATCTTGTTTAAGTACTTTTAAAAAGCGAAGCGTTGATAAAAATGTTTTTCCATCTGTTCTTACGCTTGTTCAACATTACTGACACTTGTTACATTTAACTTTCCTTCCAATGTTTACCTGTTGTAACACATCTTGATGGAAAAGAATTTTGTCACGTCTTTCCTTTTCAACATTTCAATTTAAAATTAATTTATTACTATAATAATATGAGTTGCGGTGTGGCGGAATTAAAAATCAATACAATACTAAAAGTCAGGTACGCCACAAGGTTAAAAGGTAAAATCGAATTATAAATACACATAAACATATCACTTAAAATCAAATATAAAACGATAGAGGGGCCCGAGTACTTTCGGTCAAAAGACCTTCTTCAGGGAAATAAAAACTGGGAGAAAAAGAGAAACACCCGCACAGTACAAAGACAAGGACAAGACTGATTTGCTAGTGATAAATTACGTCACAAACAATCCTGAACATTGTAGATAAACATGCATATGATTAGCATAAATACGTCACAAGCTAGCAATCCTGAACTTTATGACTAAAAACCTACCAGCACTGTAATATATGTTTTAGCTAAATATGAAACATAAGAATAGAATAATATATAAAATCATAGAACCTTAACAAGTTACAACAGATTGTTTTTGATATTCATGCCCATAGGGTGACTAGAACCAAGGAACTTGATGATTCTCTGTTCTAGAGACTGTCGTTGCTTTTCACCCATATTAGTCACCATCAACACAGTCACTTGCATATCGGACAAATTGTGGCCTGGCTGTATGAAGTGGCGACCTACCGGACCGTAATTTATTACTATTTATCTTATTTCTAATACGACAAATTTTCATATACATTAAATTTGAAATGTGGATAAATTATCTAAACTGCTTGGAAAACAAATGATGTAATAAAACAAAATATTATAAATGCAATAAAACAACTAATTTACTTAGACTCAAATGTATTAATTATTCAAACTCAAATAAAAAGGCTTAAAATGTACAAGTACTTTTTTTCTATTTATGATCTAAACGAGGAAGTGGAGGATTTACTAGACAATGCGGAAGGATGTACAGACAAACGTTTTGTGGGATTTAGTTCATTGTACATTCTATAAAGTTTGATTTTTACAGCTGGATATATTTTTCTCATATTTGATAAAGGAAATTACAGTAGATGCATCATTGAAAAAAACTCTGCAAAGGCAAATCGGACACTGTACCATCATGTGTATAGTTTTGGAAAATTAAACAAATATTTATGCTAGATCAAAAAAGATGTTAAAGTGAATAATTCTTTAGAGAAATTTAAATAAGACAAGTGGCGACATGAAGGATTCGTAATAATTTTGGAATAACATTTCTCAATTAAAAATGCCTCATAGTAATGATTCAAATTTAACATTGTCGTTTGACGAAATTGATCGGCAATACTACCTAGAGTCGGGAATACCCGTAAGTGTATTACTTTTTATTATATGCCTTGCAGGCACCATTGGGAATATACATGCCTTAGTCGTGTTTTTCCGCTACCAGGAATCACCAATCAGAATCCTCGTTTTATGGATGGTGTTGGCAGATCTCGTGACTTGTGTCGTCTGTATTCCTTTGGAGCTCGTGCAAATCAGGTACAGATATACTTACCCATCGAGAACATTATGCAAGCTAACCAGATTTTTCACCCATTATACAAGTCTTGCTGCGGGTACATTTTTAATAGTTGTGGCTTTAGAAAGAAGACAAAAGATAAGGGCGCCCATGCAACGGCAACTCTCATTGAAGCACAGTAAATATCTTTGTCTGTTCATCGTAATTATTTGTGCTGTCATGTCCTCGCCGGCAATCGCCGTATACGACGTTTTACCCGCTAACAGATCGCTCAGCTCGATACAAGTAGGTTGCCATGACGATCATGAGATTATAACTGTTGCTCATATATATGCTATTATAGTTTTAACGCTATGCTCTTTAGGTTTCTGTATTTGTGTATTGGCGTACTATCAAATTGTTCAGGTGATTAGACAGCAGTTGAAATCCGAACGGAAAAGGACTTCGCATTTTCAGAGAGCAATTTCATATAATGGAGTTTTAGGGCCAAATTCCACCGAAGAGAGTGAATTAAGCGCACCAAACGATTCGTGGGAACAATTCACATCAACCCTTCAAAAGAAGAAAAGGCGAGAAAAACGATACAAGGATTCCCGAACAATGAGCATCATGCTATTGATTGCTACGTGCGTTAGCTTTATTGGCTTCATGCTGCATGTTTCAGCCATCATCATGCGGACGGTCATTGGAGAGATAAACATACACCAAGACAATTTGTTATTTATCGTTTATTCTATTTTGATTAGAGCATATTATTTACATTGCGCTGTGCATCCGATTGTTTATTGTACCGTTGACAAGAGATTTCGAAATGAGTGCAAGATCTTATATAACAAGTTATTTTGCTGTGTTGAAAAATAAATTAGTTTATTTTATTAAATGTTGGATAAGGTTTTGCTATTTTTTTAAACAGCTTCAGCCTGAAAAGCTTTTATTTGTATATAGGAGAGAATTTAATTTAAAAGCTTTAAAATAGGGCATCGAATGAAATATTGAATGAGACCCCGCCACCATTTAATATGTATAGTTACACATATTCATATTTATGTAAAGAGGCAAACGAGTTGTCTTTCTTATATTCACAATATAAGTTTTGTGAATTGAAAAAGTGGCAAAACTTATATAATATGTTTGCATCATTCTCAAAATTTAACTTGACCTGTATTTTATTTTACTTAACAGCTGTGCAAAATTTCATTCAAATCAATTGACCTGTTGTCAAGTTATCATCTGGAATCCTTCGGGGCGGACAGACGGACGGGCACTTTACCAAACGGAAACTTCAACTTTTGGTGTGGCGGAGCATAAAACTCAAGCCTTTTCATTTGATTTAACAATTTAAAACATTTTAGCTAATGTGACCACCCTCACGGCCGTCATTCGGTATCGTGAGTTTTTGACTCGTGAAGGAATCGACAACGGCGGCAAAGTATAGAAAGCTGCTCGTGGAGGGAGGAGGCGACGGTTCGTGGTGGAGCATAAACTATATTTTTTCTGAAAGTTGATTCATTTCACTCAATTTCAAAGTTATTTGAAGAAAAATAAAGAAAATAAAACTGTCTCACAAAATGATTGTTTTTACTCTGTAGAATGGGAAAAAAGTACACGAAAAAGCTTTACCAATTTCGAGAATTAATTAAAGGCGTTACTGCACCCTATATTTTGGGGGGTTATAAAAAGGAAATTTTTTATACAAATATATATTAAATTGCACAAAAATGACGTTTTAAGCATATCATTATATCCAAAACAAATTTTGCCACATCTTGACAGCTAATATGAAACGAAAAGTTATTAAAATGTAATTAAATTTCCTTTTTTCCAAAAAAAGATGCTGTTATTGCTCGTGAAGAATGCGGCGACGATTTATCGCTCGTGAAGTAGCAAGCGTGACCAGGCCTCAAAATAGTTAGATCAAACAATAAATCGGCCTTTAAGTAGGCACAAAAAGTAAATCCAAATAAAAAAATATATATAGATACGGTTATTCCGGTAATCTACAGATTATAAGTGGTCAATCTCTAATAATTTAGATACAATACGGACAAAACTTTGAGAAAGATTAGAGACAAATATATAAATATGTTGAAAAAATTAAAATAAACCTTTTCTTCAATATGTGCAGCCAAACATTCATTTACATATCGCCGTTTGTAAAAGTGCTTACTATTGTAGTTATCATTACATACAAATGACAACAAAGTTCCAGACAATAAATTTCGCTACGCCTGACGCGCGTTTCGTCTATTCAAGACTCATCAGAGGCGCTCTACCAAAAATATTGAAAATGCCAAAACACTGTATGAATATGAAGAGCATAGAACAGTATAACCAAAAATACCAAACTGGGGAACCAAATTATTACTAAGATATTCAACCTATGTCTGGGGTAGGAAGAACCTTAGGGTTTAGACAATTTTGAAATTTAGACGGATAATTTAAATCTTTGATGTATTCTCCAACTCAAAAGTGTTGGTGCCGGAGCGGGCTAACCTCGGGGAATTTAAACTCCACCAGCAGTGCTAACCTTCACGTGTGTTCGAAATACAAATGACAACAAAGTTCCAGACAATAAATTTTGCTACGCCTGACGCGCGTTTCGTCTATTCAAGACTCATCAGAGGCGCTCTACCAAAAATATTGAAAATGCCAAACACTGTATGAATATGAAGAGCATAGAACAGTATAACCAAAAATACCAAACTGGGGAACCGAATTATTACTAAGATATTCAACCTATGTCTGGGGTAGAAAGAACCTTAGGGTTTAGACAATTTTGAAATTTAGACGTGCATGTTCTTCATTGTATATTCAGTGAAATGTCAAGGCAAAAGATCTACTTTGCGGAAATGATTGACTAGACCTTTTTACTGTCTAATCGCTCATCACAATTTAATATTGGATCAGTTTAAGTTAATAGTACATGATTGGGCCCGACGCGAGTTTTGCCAATGAAAAACTTATCAACACAACATAAGGTGAGTTAGATGGTACATCACCTCGATTTTTTATTGTGAATCTCTATGGTTATTTATACATGTTTTAAAACAATTAATGGGAATGAAAATGTTAAAACAATTATTGGGTAGAGTTGAACCTTCTTGTTAAAATTCAATTTAGTATTCTTTGGCAGCAATATTAACCATTTGATATTTACTTTAAATGTAAAGGAATCGACAACAGCATACATGAGGCTGTGCTATGATTGAAATAATGTTGACTGGACATAAAACTAATATCAAACAAAAAACCTTGGCTCCGTGCGAAATAAAACATTTTACAGGCATACATGACCAAATATTTCTATTGAAAGCCTTCAAGATTCTTTATATAGCAGAAATCCTTTTCAATGGTTTTTTTTTTCTAAACCTGTGCTGTCAAAACATATATTTATTAAAAAAAAAGATTTATCATGTTTTTGGTTGTTTTTTTTTGGAAATGATCGGTCACTAATAGATATTGTCACAAAAGTATGCTGTTAAAATCGTATAAAAATACTTTGTGATTTAAAATTCTTTTATATATTTTTATGTACAGAATATTTAACATGAAAGAGGGCTTCACTTGGTTCCGAACCCGTGTGGTGCACGGGAGGCGAATAGGCCCACAAGTTCCTCCATCACGAGCATAATTCACGAGCAAAAAAATACGGTACACCATTCATCACGAGTCAATTTTTCGGTACCGAGCATATTTTTCTTAGCTTATTAATACATTTTTCTTTAAATCATTATAATGGTGTGGAATATGTAAAAACAAAAGATGCTGCACACGCACATACCAAATTTGTAACGTTTTATGCAAAAGGCAACCCGCAATTCGTAGAATAACATGTTTGTTTACAGAAAAAAATGATGACGAAATATTCGCCTTGAATGAGTTTGAAGAAAGTAATGCATTTTTATTTTTATTTTTTGTTGGCTTTTGTTCATAATGTTCATTAATTTTGTGAGACATATTTGTTTTTTGAATATTTTGTATATAAATATAAGAAAATTAAAATAAAAGACTGACTTTCTATTTGAAATGTCCGAATTCCTCCACCACGAACCGTCGCCTCCTCCCTCCACGAGCAGCTTCCTATACTTTGCCGCCGTTGTCGATTCCTTCACGAGTCAAAAACTCACGATACCGAATGACGGCCGTGACCCTATAAGTATGCCGGGTAAAGGGAGTGAGGAATTTGATAATTGGAAGATAATCGGGACAAGAGAAACATTGTAATGCTTGAAGTTTTGCTGATTTTGCACAGAAACCCAGTAATATTGGTTAGCCCTGCACATGTCAGTGGGCCAACTTAATTTCCCGAATTTTTTTTCCCAAAATAAGTCCTTGGTTAAAACGTCTCTAGATATAAAAATGTTGATATGAGACAAAATTTTGTTACGATTTGAGTTCGCGTTGTTGGATTTTGTGTTTTATGTTCCTGGTGCTGTTCTTGTTCTTTTTTACCGGTTTTGTCGGTGCCCTTACGGACTTTTGACACTCGAATTTGTGCCTATACGCTTCATTTGGATTTGACATGATTTTTTGTAAGATTGGCTGTTAAGTAAAAAGTAAAACTTTTTACAACGACAAATTATTATAACAAATGAGCTACATATTTAAAAAAAAACCAAAATTTACTATAATTATAAAAGCACATTCCAGTTAATGCTCCACTCAGATCAGAGTGTTTGGCATCTATTTAATTTAACGCAATATACCTGATAAATAAAACCCAGCCATATATACAATTTATAAGTATTTTAAATGGAATTAACAATTACAACTTGCACACTACTAATCATACATCACGTAGGAGTGTCGCCAAAATCATACTTTTTAGACACAGGTGAATCCCTGATTTATGAAGGTACCAACACTTATTTCTTATCAGATACTGATTATTTATAAGGAAACCCGTTATCCTTTATGATTTGGGAATAAGTAGCAACGGACTTTTTTGGCGTCCTTGTCCTTTCCGGTGAGGTAAAGTTCACGTGATATATGCCGAACTTTTGCGTGAAGCCACTTCCCCATTCTAAGTTGTCCATCAAGGACCAGGCCATGTATCCCTTTACATTGACACCATCTTCTTTATGAGCTGAAGTTAGAATATGAACTGATAACGTAAAAAAAGGAATACATTACCAACATTCTTTAACTATTCACATTTTGATGAAGATCTTTGCATGTGCGTAAAAAAAACAGTATTGCAAAAACTTAAATGAGGTGAATTTTTGGATGCATCTAACGCTTGTTTCTTTCGTGTATATATCCGAAACAGATAAGAATAAGAGGTAAAGGTGACGAAAAACACATGCAGTCATTTTATAAAGAAATTGCGGTTTGACTAATTGATAACTTCATGACCTGATTTTGATTCCCTTTAAAAGGTGTGTTTATTGTTGCTTCGAAATACATTAAAAAAAATGTTGGTTAAATGAGGGTTCATTGAGTTTTAGAAAATATTTTTCAATGCCATTTTTCGATGCCATTTACCTTTAAGCATCTCGTTGATGTAGTTCCTGTAATACCAGATTCTATCATTATCTTCTAGTGAGTTTCCATCGTCAGAAAAGCCATTTTCAGTAACGTAGATTTCAGGGGAGTTATACCTGTCCTTCACCCATTTCAGAAGTCGTCTCATCCCCCAGGGGTTACCTCTCAGCCAGCTGGCTGTGGATCTGTTATGTTAAAATGTAGAATTATAGAGTATAGAATCCTCCATGGGTTACCGCTAAATAGACTGGATTTTTTATGGCAAAAACATATTTAAATAAATTTGATTAAGAGACGCGAAGAAATAGCAAAAGGTCCTCCAATTCGAATCTCAAATACTATAGAACAGACACAAGATCTGGGACAACGAAAAAATCACGACACTACAAATTAGCAACATTCAAAAAAAAAATATTTACTTAATGATTATAGTGTTACGTCAAGAAAAAAAAAGGTATCCCTATTGTAGACGATATTGAGATGTGGAATAAGTCTACGCGACACAACAAACATAAAAATCAATTCAAAAAATCACAACGGAAAACAGCAAGCAGTCTTCAACATGACCATAGGTCACTGCTTACCGTCTTGCATTGGCCCAAGACTTATAATACAATACAAAAGTTTCAAAACCAATCCCTAAATCATCAACGAAAGACCCAATTCTTTACATAAAACAGTTAACACAGAATGACAAGGACAAACAAAGGCTTTGGCAAAGTTTCCTGGCTTAGGACAGGCAAATATAAAACGTGGCGGGGTTAAACTAGTTTTTTGGATCCAACCATCCCCCTATTGATAAGCTTGCACAAAGCATGTGTGTGTGTCACACAACTGTACTGTGTTTTGTGTTACTGGACCATTAGATCGCAATGGAAATGGAAGGTTTAGCGCCATAAAACCTGATTTAACATACCATTTCTCTCTTAATTGCCTGTACCAAATTAGAACCACTGCGATCTTCAATTTATCTTGTATGCCTGATCACCTTAGCATCCCTAATATGTCATCACAAACCTGTTGTGTTTTGTGTAATTATGGGACCCAGAGATCGCAATGAAAGAGGGGGGTTTGGCGTGACTTAAAACCTGGTTTAACCCACAATTTCTTTTAAAATGTCTGTACCAAGTCAGGACCATTACGGTCTTCATTTTTTCCGGTATGTATTCCTGGTTTTGTCTCGTCTTATGGACATTTGAGATTGAATCTCAAAGTTCGGTAATTTTTTATTACCTTTATTTGCTTTGATTTGTCTTTTTCTTAGATATGATAAAGATTATCCCAGTTCGGTAATTTTGTTGTTACCGTTGTTTGACCGTAAGCAAGCCCATTAATGATTCCTTTGATACATTGTATCTTATGGGGAAAATTGACTGATATGGAATATTTTTCCTTAAACTGAAAAAGGTTTTGGATGGGTTTTAGAGGAACCACCTTATAGTACGTAGTTTATTCACAAAATAGGCAATCAATTTTAGAATGTAATAAAAACACAGAAAATAAATCATTTTTGAAGAAAAATAATTAAGTTAAAGTCATTGAAGGAAGAGTTTGAAGTTTGCAATAAAGTAAAGAGAAACTTAAAAGGAAATTTTTATTTTTAGACAAAGGGTATTGTTTAATTGTTTAATGAGTTATTCCTGTTTCAGTTTCGGAAGAATTCTTGGAAAAAAATCTTTTTCGTGATAAAAGTTGGTTCAACACTAGTACAAGCCCATAAATGAACCCCCAAAAATAAAATACCATTTCTATTCAGTAACTAAGGCAAAACAATTCAGAATTAGACGGTGTCATTGAGTTCTGGTGAATATCCCGGAACTTTTCTATGCAACCCTGAATAATAAGAATAATTCACGGAAAGTCATTTTTTAGCAGAATAAACCAAGGAACCTGTAAGCTTCTGCTCACTCAGTATACCCTTGCTATCCCCAAAATGAACTACTATGTCGGTAAACAGGATGTAGATATCATATCCAATATTCCAAGTCACGGTGATATGTAGTTGCTTAGAAAAATGTTAAAAAAATTTTCAACAATTGACTAGTAATGTCGAAAATTGGCAAAGTCGGTTAACAGGAAGTAGATATTCGACAGACATAATTCCTTACTCGCAATAACGGACCTCACACTGAATTTGTATACAAAATTTCAAGTCATTGTGATAGGTAGTTGCTAATTTAAAAAAAACTGTTACGAAAGTTATGTTGCGGACGGACGGACGGAAGGACGGATGAAGGTAAACCAGTATACCCCTCGCTTCAAAGGGGTATAACAAAACATGAGCAAACACTGTAATAGAAAACAGCAATCAGAAAGAACTTCTCAATCATTTTTTACCACAATCCTTTTATAGAAGATAATGAGATGTGAAAAAAGTGTACCGACACAACATACATAAAATGGCAACAATAAAAAAAAGCTATGGGATAATGAGATGCGGAATACGCGTACACAGCTCACTTTAAGAAGCGGGCAATTAGAAAGACGACAATGAAAAATTCCCAGCAAACTTCAAAAACCAGTCGGCACTATTGGTCGCTCCTCACCGTCTTGAATTGGACCAATAGTTAAAATTCCAATAAAAAACAAAAGACTCATTCCTGGACGTAGAACAATTTACATTTTTCAGGTTAAAAATAAGTGTTTCTTTCCCAGGGAGGTCGAAAGTTATCAATACTTACTCTCTCCAACAGGAGCTATATGATACATCAATATCCTGGTCTCTTTCGTAATTTGGTTCGTCAATACTCTGTTCCCTATGTGCCACTAGATTCGTAGTGTAGTGGTTGATTCCAATAAAATCGGCAGCACCTGAATATAACAAGAACTTATTAATAGAGCAAGTGTTCTGACTGATTATCAAACTATCTCTGCTAATAGGTTTCTACTAGCAAAGGCTGTGACAAGAGAATGTCGCTATATAATATGAAGTATATTTACAGAAATGTATATTAAATACCCGATCAAGTCTCTAGGGAGAACACATCCATGAAAAGCAGAGTTAAAGATAGGCAGTTCAAAAGAGGTTGATAAACTGAAATTCAAGAAAGGATAGATATTTTGATTATTTTCCCCATAGTCGTACAATAACTATTGTTCTATTATTATTTTCAAAATCTAGACCTCACAACACAAAATCTTGATATTTATTTTAGAACAGGAACAGAAAAAATACAAATTTCCTTCCCTTATTACTAGAATACAAGGGTTTTTATGTTCATAACTTTACAAACAAGGAAAAAACTAATTATACATGTAATATAATAAAAAGTGCATGGGAAAACTGCATGTATCCATATCAATATCTAAACTGAAGAATCGACTAAACATACATGAAGACCATGTCGGAATTCCTGTTCGTATAATTATTAAAATGTATAAATCAAGTCTATATGTATTAGTATTGTGTGATGTGTGTTTTTTAAATTTCTTTGCCAAATTTTCGGTTGTGACTTCCAATACATAGGTTTACCTTTATCGAAGATTTAGTAAAGAATTCTGCTTAAACCGGTTTAAGGGTTCGTCCTAATTCTGCAGTGAGGTGTGAGTGCTTACTCCACGTTGAAGGACGCTGTCTTTAAGATGAAGAACAGCCATTAAAACACTACAGACATTCCTTTGCTTTCTTTCATTTCATTTTCATATGGAAAATGTGATTTTGTTTCATATATCCTTTTCTTTTAAAGATTTTAGTGAATTTGCTTCTACCTTTGTTTTACCTTTATTGTTTCGTATTTCCTCAGGGGTAAATTCCGGAAGTCGGGACTTCGCCATTCCTTGTTTAAGACTTTTGGCCTTGACTGTTCTCTTCATTACAGACGGGTAATCCCCGTTTCCATAAATAGGATTGGCAAACCATCCTAGTTTAAATTGAAGAGCGCGTTCTGCTGCCGCTCTATCCCAGAGAGTGTCTTGTTGGGGCTCCTTCCAGTCACAGTCTAATGTGATGCCAACTTTACCTGGATGATGGAAAATGATAGTGAGTTTTTACTGAAAATGTTACCTTTTTCAATTGCCATGTAATGACCCTACGTCGGCCATGTTTCAGAGAGAGTCCTGCATAAACAAATTATTATGGTAAGTTTGTATCTCTCGCCGACGGCAAAAAAATCCAAGTTGGCTCGTAAAATATAAGCTTAGAAATTCGTTACGAAAAAGGTACTAACGGACGCATGCACACATGGACGGACTCGAAATAGCTATGTCCCCACTTCACATTGCGACAGGGGACAACAAAAAATCTTCAAACAATGGGGAGGATATATTTTGCATGTTAAGGCCTGCTTGTATCAATCAAATGAACATTAAACAGCTGGTATAATCTTATGAATAATAATTGACAATAACCCAAAATTAAGGCATTAAGGTTTTTAAAATTATTAAAAACGAAAGAATATGGAATATGTGCCAGAAAGACACGATCCACATATTGGTATGATTTTGATAAATGTACAAATGCAAAATTTCACTGCGTGTGAAGCGCTTTTCTGGATTAACCTTCATCAGACACGCTAGGAGTAAAAAACTTGGAAAACCGGTAAAATATTAGATTTGATGAAACAAAAACAGAAGCCAAAATTATTACAACAATGACCAAACAGATAAATTTATCAAGCTTTAAAGAAATAGCCAAACGTTGTCAAATTTGGGAAATATGTAAAATGTGCCTTTCCAACACATATTCCAGTACTCAAAAATATATAAGAGCATACAACTGAAGCACGGGTAAGCTTTCTACGACCTTCACACGGCACTAAAGCCAAACTCTGAAATAATATTAAAAACGAAAGAATATGGAATATGTGCCAGAAAGACACGATCCACATATTGATATGATTTTGATAAATGTACAAAAGCAAAATTTCACTGCGTGTGAAGCGCTTTTCTGGATTAACCTTCATCAGACACGCTAGGAGTAAAAAACTTGGAAAACCGGTAAAATATTAGATTTGATGAAACAAAAACAGAAGCCAAAAATATTACAACAATGACCAAACAGATAAATTTATCAAATTTTAAAGAAATAGCCAAACGTTGTCAAATTAAAGTTGGTCAACAGTTATACTTAAAACGATACAAAAAATAGAAACTCACATACCATGGAAATGAGACCGGAAGTGGTCATTGTAAGTATGGTAAGCCTTTACATGAGCTCGTATAATGTTATGTGTGACAGTGTAAACGGTAGATCCAGGCTCTACGAATCCAGGGGCCATAACTCCTATCCCATGTCCTAACCAGCTGACAACAAATGGTTCGTTAAATGTTATCCATAACTTCACCTGTAAGTAAAATCAAAATTTTCAAAGTATCAAAATCAGACTCGAAAATGACTCGAGAAAGAGACAAATTTTCTTTTATAGTTTGGATACCTACCTATTCAAAAATGCAGGGTTTTAGCATCTTTTAAAATACATGTATGTTAACGTCTATATTAAACATTTATATTTCATTTTGGTTGCATTTTCTTTGTTTTTTATTTGCAAAACGCGAGGTATGTTCAAATTCTATGCACAACAAACACAATAATGTTCAGCCAACATTACAAAAATGTTGTAACTATTAGTTTCTTGAAAACAACTTAACACTAAATGGGAACCACACCATGTTCATGTTAGATCTACATTTAATAAAAAAAAGAAATGCATGGACATTTCAGACACTCACCCTATCACCAAACATGCTAAAACAAAGCCTAGCATAATCATTGAAATAATCAATAAAAGAATCATCTTTGAAACCGCCCCTGTCCTGGATTCCTTGTGGGAGGTCCCAGTGATACAGCGTTACCATTGGTTCGATGTTATTGGCTAGGAGTTCGTTGATTAGTCTGTTGTAATAGTCGATCCCGTCTTGATTGACTGTTGCCATGGTACCGTCAGCCATTATTCGACTCCATGACAGAGAAAATCGGTAGTGTGAAACCTAAATTAAAGATGATCAAGGAATAGGCTTTAATTGCCTTTCAACAATAACTCTATTGAAATGACAACAAGGCGAAATGCAAGACATTAATATTTATTTCATTTTATTTTGAAAATAACATTAAATACTGTGGTCATTTTTGGAATAAAAATTTTCGTAGAAAAAGAAACCAATATGGAGTTATTTATAGTAATACCTTCCAGTTACATGAGATTTAAAAGTCATGTATGTTTTGTTAGAAAATCGATATCAACAAAACTAAAGAATTCAAGGTACAAATTCTTAATTGTGGTGAAGTAGTCAAAGAACACCTCGAATATTTAAAAAGACATCTTTAAAGATCTAAATATTCATACATAAAAACATTATGGGTTATATACAATATTTTTTTACCCTTAACTTAAATACGCAAAGTTGATTATGTTTTAATAAGAAAGTGGATTAGTTACCCCCATTGATTTCAACATTTGGACATCTTCTTTGTATTTGTGATAGCTATCGCAAGCAACGTCTCCTGTTTGTTTGTTCGCTATCCTTCCCTGGTGTGCGAAGGTATCCCAAATACTTGGGCCTTTACCTTTAAAATGCAATAATAGAGGTCAGCTGCAGTCACAAACGGAAAGAGGACTGTAGTTATTTTATTTAATTGTGTTTCTTATGCTAATCAGAAGTATGGGCATATATAGGAACTTGCTTTGTGCTTATTTCTCGTGCGCATTCTAAGGAAATATTTTCCCGATAGGTGTAAGCTTAAATTATGAAAACAAAAAGTATGACTTAATATGCATTTTTACTAGATAAAACTGAAAAATTCTTTGCCACTCAAAAACATTTCTTTCATTAAGTAATTATGAACAGAATAAAGGTACTAACAAAATTACCGAACTTAGAGGATCAATCTCAATGTCAAAGAGAAAAGACAAAACATGGAAGACACACCGAAATAGTTATGGATCGCAATGGTCCTGACTTGGTATAGGCATTTCAATTGAAATGGATGGTGGGTTAATTAAACCAGGTTTTATGGCGCGCCAAACCTCCCTCTCCATTGCGATTATTGAAATAATTGCAAACCTGAGCGTTGTCGTTTAAATCATCTAAGATAAAGTTACTTAAACAGTTTAGGTAGTAAGGGTGCCGTCGTCGTTTGTTTATTTTGTTTATTTTTTTTATTTTTGTCTCTTTTAATTTGGTATCTAAATCATGTAAATGTAGGTCTGGGCTCATTCTTTATATTATCTTGTTTGCATTTCTGCTTTCCCTTTCACGTTAATGATACAAACCATCTTCGTTCCATCCTCCCTCTATCTGGTACGCTGATGTAGCAGTCCCCCAAGCAAAATCTGAAGGGAATGTTCCGTGAATGAATCTGTCTCGGTCATCTATATCTAGTGTTGTAACAAATTTGTAAAGATTTTAAGATTAGATGACACGTAAATAGATTTTAATGATATAAACAAAGGCAAAATTGCCGTCCATTAAATTCATTCGACATTTTCGTGTCATGTTTTACGGAATTCATGAACATCCGTTGCTCACAGGTATTTTTCAAACAATGTATATTTCGCATGAAACATCTGACTTCAATGTGTTGATCAATTTTTAAATGTTTTCTTCACAAGTCATAATGAAATAAACGTGCAACGTACATAGGTTTAATTTTTTTTCAGAATTTTTGTGAGACTTGTATACTCAAAAAATGAAAACAAATATCACATACATGTAGTACTGTTACTTTTAAACGTTATGAATACTGTAAAAACGTTATGAACACATACAAGTGTTAACTGATATGAAACTAATAATGCCCTGTTTAAAATAACGGTGGTAAAAAAATACTGTAACCTCGTGAAAGGCGGTTCGTTATGACCTTTTCTAAACAGCAACATTGTAAATGCCTATTAAGCTAAACCTTTAAAAAAGGTAGTTTATACTTTAGCTGTTTGAGATAAGCTTAAGGAATAACGGGATGTCACTACAACTTTTGGAAATTATGTCTTAATGAAATGTGTGTTAAATATTTGTCGTAAGTTAAGAAGACTAGTTACTTGGAAGTCAAGGACTTCCAAAATATAGTAATGTTCGGAGAAATCCGTCCGCGTCACGTTTTCCCGAGACCGTATAACCTATCCCATCGTACATTCGCTCTCCGGTAGAAGTGTGTTTATTTTTTTGGTCAACCAGCTTTCTTATCTATGTTAGTATAACTCCTTATTATTACTTTATTTGTTATTTATTTCGTTTTAAATGATGATATAGTATTTGCTATATTTTTCATAACCTTTTAAAAACTTCATTTTGTGTTTCATTTGACTTTAATCACCTGTGCGATGGGGAAATATATTTTAGCGGGAATATACAAATTATAGAAATTAAAACCATTAATGCTTTATATAAAAGCTGAGACCATTAAACTAATGATTTTCTAAGATAAAAGTTACCGAAAAATACATGATTTCATATCGTTGTAAGAAAGCGTGGTTCATACATAAATAAAGATAAATTTAAATTCAGTAATTGCCTTTTTCAGTCGAAAAATTTATAAACCACAACACAAATCGCTCGCCTTAGTTCAAATGTGATTTCCAAGTACATGGTACCAACGGTACTCAAATTTTGTTGTTGTCAGTCTCAGTAACAGAATTGCTTAATGTTTAAAAATGCATATGTAGTGTAAGGTACTTACTAGAATATGGTTATATTTAAAAAGGATAAATGGTCATGGGGGCAGTTATGTGGGATAAGCAGAAGCCTATAAATAAATGGCGTTTAATGGGTTTGAATTGTTACATTATATAAAACCTTTTACAATATAGTATAATTGTAACAAGATGTATGATTGGTAAAACTACTTCGTCTATGAGTCCATGAACCTATTTTTTCCATAAAACTTTGAATTACTATACTTTTCATTCGAAGTTCATTTAAAACAACCTGCCACGGAACTTACAAACGGTATACTAACATTAACTAACACTGCACTTGATGTAAACCAAATCATCAATACCAACGTTTACCATGCCAAACGTCCTACTCCATTGTGCTTTGATTGTTATTCATCAATATATCGTCGTTGTAAAACAAATTAATCAATTTATTTATTTATCTATTTATATATATAAACAAGGAAAACTATAAAAAAATCAATTCCTTTCCGAAAAATGATATACGAGAGCTTGTACTTTCTCCCTGTTAAGGTGCATTAAAATCCACCAAACGTATTGGCAAAGTATAACGAGAGAGAGAGAAAGACTGACGGACAGATAGACAGACAAGTCGATTCCTCTTCCCACCTTTAACTCACATACATGTATTGTGAATGTATAAGCACTACATTTACCTTCTCTTATATATCTTATGTCCCATGATCTTGGGAATCCATTGTGTTTGATCAAGTCTGTGTAAAAGTGAGCAGATGCTTTAGGGGTCCTTGGTCTGTCGTCTCGTTCGTAATCCACTTTGAAGAGACCAAACTTATCTGAGTATCCGGCCCGCCATTCTAAGTTGTCCATCAGTGACCAGGCTGTGTATCTCTTGACATTGGTACAGTTGTCTAACTTAATTGCTGTAACAAAAATAAGTCAACATTTGGATTGGACGGACGGACAAATGGACGAACGTACCCAAACACTATATGCCCACCTACTTTCGTAGAAGGGGCATAAATTCAGCAATGTAGAACACATATGTTTGACTCAATGAGTTTTATAAAAACAAAGAACCAATATATATATATCTGAAGTACCAGAGTGGGTAGTTGCAGTTTTCGTTACGTCATATTTTTTTATTGGGAAACATTACTTAGGCTGAAATTATAACATTATCCGGTATAAATCTCACATATCGTTCTACAAAAACAAGAAAATATAACAGGTAAAAATGCGTTGAACAAAGTTGAAAATCAGGAAAAATAGAATTCCCTACAATTTTGTAAAATTAGATTACTGGTATAATGAGTAAGGCCTCCTCATTTGTTCATGCCCTCCCCTTGAATAAGATACATGCGTGGCTTCTCCTTGAAGCCACGTTATATCATTACTTCTCCTTGTAGCCATGTTATATCATGGTTCTCACCTTTAAGTAGTTCGTTGATGTATGCCTTGTAATAGTCTATCCTGCCTTGGTCAGAAATGTCCCCACAATCAGCGTAGCCATTCTCAGTGATGTAAACATCTACATTGGGATACTCCTTCTTTATCCAGTTCATCAGCTTCCTCATACCCCATGGAACGACCTTAAGCCAGCTAGCCTTAGCCCTAGAAGAATTACGGATGCTCACTATTCATGTTTCAGATTTTACGTATAATTTCGGAACTACTTTAGGCTTTAATAATTAGCTTAAGATACTGAACTGACAATCTAAATGATATAATTTTACTGACATCTTCTGATTATATACACCATAAAAACTTCTTTTTATGCCCCATCTACGAAAGTAGACGGGCATATAGTGTTCGGATCCGTTCGTCCGTCCGTTCGTCCGTCCGTCCTTTTGTCCGTCCCAAATCCCCATATTTCCAAATTCTCACTTACTGACAAATGCCACATCAATCATATTGGTATGGTAGGTGCACCTATTGACGCTAAGCACAACGCATACTTCGGATGCTGGATGTGACCTATATTTTCCGCATGAATGACCACCTACTGAATAACGGTTAAAGTCTATTCCCACTTACTGACAAGTGCCACATCAACAATATTTGTTTGGTAGGTGCACCTAGTGATGGTTAGCACAATGCATGCTTCGGATGCTGGCTGTGACCTATATTTTCCGCATGAATGACCACTTATAGAAGAATGGTTAAAGTCCATTCCCACTTACTGACAAGTGCCATAGCAACCATATTGGGAAGGTAGGTGCACATTATGATGCTAAGCACAACGCATACATTGGATGCTGGATGTGACCTATATTTTCCGCATGGATGAACTCTTACAGAATAATGGTTAAAGTCCATTCCCACTACTGACATGTGCCACATCAACTATATTGGTATGGTAGGTGCACCTAGTGATGCTATGCACAATGCATACTTCAGATGCTGACTGTGACCTATATTCTCTGTATGAATGACCACTTATATAGAAGAATGATAAAGGTCCACTCCTTCTTACTGACAAGTGCCATAGCAACCATATTGGTATGGTAGAAACACCTAGTGATACTTTAGTGATTGCATAAAAAATAAATGTTGCGAGATGGGGCAGTATGATTTCATATATCTCGAAAACAAGCACACGGATCTTAAGTTAACTTTTAATCATTTGAGTAAGTGGACAATTATCTTTTATTTCCATCACAAATCATAAATTTTTTATATAAAAAATTTCAGGAGTGACCATCCTTAAACCTATAGGAAATTGCTACTTAAATTAGAGAACTGGTGAAACAGAACTTAAGTAAACAAGACACCTGAGGTATGGGATGAACAAAAAATAATAAAAACCGCCCCTTTTCACCCTCAAGTTCATAACTCTAAAAATAAAAAGTAAAAACAAAAATCCAAACTTAGAAGCAATCTCAATGTCCAAGAGAAAAGAAAAAACATGAAAGACACACCGGAACAGTTATATGGTCCTGACTTTGTACAGGCATTGCAAATGAAATGGTGGGTTAAACCAGGTTTTATTGCGCGCAAAACTTCCCTCTTCAATTGTGATCTGAGGGTCCGGTAGGACCACAAAACGCAACACGGTTGTGAAGACACAAAAAGGTTAATTAGATGATAATCTCAGTACAACAATCATCAAAACAATCACTAACTAATACGTCCAACCAAATTTTGAGTTTTTCCATCAGTGACTGAATGAAATGAACAATGGTTATTAAAAAGAAAGTTTTTCGTATGTTGTACACTGACAACTCAATTAAGCATTATTGCTTTTCCGTGGTTATTGATATGATTCTCTTGTAAGTGTGGTATTAGTAATTTACGTTTTCCAGTTGGGGTCCTCCTTTTCGTCAGTATCCGGATCTTGTGCCAGACTAGGCCAGTCGTTGTGGGGGTTATTGTATATGTATCGTGATGTGTAATGATTAATTCCCATAAAATCAGCTGAGCCTTTGTAAAATAAAAGTTGTAAAGTATCAGTAAATTACATTTTCAACAAACGTTAAAGTTGGTTTACTCCAGAGTATTTAGATCCCAATGGAGAATGTTCGTTATACTCTACACCTAATCAATTGAAAACTTTTATTTCAAGTGCCATAATTTAAACTCCCATATATTTATCATTTATATTCAATTATTTTAATACTGTCAATAGGCATTCTATTTTTTTCTGTTGTCCTATTAAAGAGTTGAAATGAATCGGAACAAAAAGGATGTCACTTTTGAACGTTATCGGATATTGCTGAAACATGAAGACGTAGAGAAATTATTACAGAACTGATAAAAAATCGAAATTATATTATGTCTAATTAATATATTAAAATGGTTGGGTTTTTTATTATGGGTCATGTACATTTATTAACGATTAAGTTATTATCAAATATACTTATTAATCAAAGTCACCATTTTGTGAAAGATCTTAATACAAAACCCACCTTTAATCAGCTGTTTTTCCTCGGCAGTAAATTCTGGCAGTCTAGACTTCGGAAGCTTTTGCAATCGGCTCTTTTCGGCAACTTTTGTTTTCATTATTTCCGGGTAGTCGCCATCAACGTAAATAGGATGTGCATACACTCCTAAGTCAAACTGCATTTTTCTTTCTGATGCATCCCTATCGGGCTGGGTGTCTGTCAGTGGCTCCTTCCAATCAGTACTTAGGGAGATGCCAATCTGACCTTAATTGAAATAACAACAGCGCACATCATCATTTATATTAATAGGACTTCATTAATCTATATTATTAAATTAATAGACTTTTTTCTATGTTCGGATTGTATTCCTTTCACAATCTACTATATAATAAGTTTTTGTTATTTATATAAACAAATTCCTAAGCCAGGAAACTTTGCCAAAGCCTTTGTTTGTCCTTGTCATTCTATGTTAACTGTTTTATGTCAAGAATTGAGTCTTTCGTTGATGATTTAGGGATTGGTTTTGATACTTTTGTATTGTATTATAAGTCTTGGGCCAATGCAAGACGGTAAGCAGTGACCTATGGTCATGTTGAAGACTGCTTGCTGTTTTCCGTTGTGATTTTTTGAATTGCTGTTTGTTTATGTTTGTTGTGTCGCGTACACTTATTCCACATCTCAATATCGTATATAAACAATAAACAGTGTACTTTATCACTATTGAATATTTCATTTTTCTGTGGTGCTATGGGGGAATGGGGGGACAAAACGTTAAAAAAATTACGGAATATTGCCGAGTTTGATTTTAAAATTACAAATTAGCCATACGTTCGTTTCTATCCCCAATATTTAAGCACCCTTCAGGTTTTGATAAAGATATAATAAGACAAGAAACGTAACATGATATGCGAAGCAAAAAATAAAATAAAAAGGAGTTAGTAAAATGTTTAACTGGAGTCCAAGAAATAGCGTCCGAATTCTATCCCAATATTTTAAAAACCGTCCCTATCTGACGATCACTAAAAGTAACCTGAACTGATCAACCTCGATACAGGTATATATGGTATGTGTTACGTTGTACATATTTTATTTTACATCGTTTTAAGCCTTCAGGTAAATATATCATCCTCGGAAACCCAGGGGTTCTTCATTTGCATACTCATTCATCACGAGTGTGCGAATGAAGAACCCCTGGGTTTCCGAGGATGGTAAATATATATAAAATAATGAAACAATAAACGTAACAATAAAAATCAAAGTACTGAAAGTACTGGTAGCCGGGGTAATCTACAAATTTTAAATTTTTCATGTGTAGCAAAAAATAAAAAATAAAAAGGATTTCAATGAAAGGAAAGATTTTGAAAATCGAACCAAAATCTTAAAAAGTTGATTTTATAGGCGTGGCCTGTCTTTGGTCCTCTGTAGCAATGTAACGGTGCAATATATATGTAAACTATTGACATATTAAGCTGACATAATGTAATGAGGAATTCAATAATAAAGAATTTTCAAAATTGAATGAATAATAAAAGTTCTACAGCCGTTTTGTCAATACAACAATTATTTGAGCCCCTTTTGGCCACAAACACCAAATACAACACTGTTCTTCCTCCAGGCAGTGGATATAATCATCATATTAAAGCTTTGTAACAATTGGCTGTGTCACTACAACTTAATTTCTTGTGTAAAACGATTTGCCTCAACAAACTCTTGAAACATTGCGGGTTTTTTTTTTGTTCTACAATTTTCAGAAAAAGATCGTTTGTGTTTTGCATCTTGAAAATAAATATATATTCAGTGGTTCTAAAGATAGAAAATTTAGTTGATTAACAATTTTCAATGAAAAATTACTTGGTCCAGAAATGTTTTTACATAACATTTATATTTAGGCCTTATTTTCAAAATCAATTATGGTCAATATGAATAAATTCTTATTCAAAGAACAGTTTACACTACAGAACCATTTTATCTGGTCAAATAAAAAAGTTATGAGGATTTGAACCTTAATAGGGACTGGGTAAATTATCCTGTCCATCGATGATTGTTTATTGCACTGTGTATTGCCATCCAGTTTGACACTTAATGAGATGCAAATTAGTGAATATGACATCACTAATGAGATCGACGAACACTCCTATAAACAAAATATCAATCCGCTTCTGTATTTTTTATTAATCATTTTATGCTATCGCATCAGATAGGTGTCTTACATGCTTAAATAAAATTTGAAAACTAAATAAATAAGTTTTTAACATAATTGAGAGTAAAGCGACGTAAAAAGCAGATCTGGAAAAGAGCTATATTGCAAGCGTGTATTGATATTTTAATTGATAGGTTTTTGGTGAACCGCCGGAAAAACCATTTGACATCTAACCGAAAGGCTATCGTAGCTATAGCCGTGGCTAATCGCTAGCGATTACCCCGGCTAAAAATGAAAAGAAGTTAGCAAAATGTCCAACTGCAGGCAAAGAAATAGCGTTTTAGGAATTTAAAAATTAAAGGTCCGAATCCATAATTTTCAAATATTTTAAATAGGTTATGCTACATAAATTGCCAAAATTCACAGGAAAGAAACGATTTTAACAGGCCAAAACATGTCGGACTGGTGCTAATTTGTAGATTGCAACTGACAACCAGTTCACATAAAACTACACAAAAAAACTACGGTAAAGATGCTACACGTGACACGTACCCAAGTTGTAGGGGTTAGGGTGTAGGTAATCATCGAGTTCGAGTTCGAGTTCGAGTCAGAGTTAGAGTTCGAGTTAAAGTTCGAGTTAATTTTCGAGTTCGAGTTAAATTTTGAGCTAACTCGAAACAGTAATTTTCATAGACATAGTCGAGTTATGACTCGAGTTAAAGTTCGAGTTCGAGTTAGAGTTCGAGTTACAAATCGGGTTCGAGTTAGAGTTCCTAAAGAAAACCTTTTTTTTTAGCAAACTACAACACTTTCCACGAGAAAAAATAATAATTCAGACATCTATTATGTTGTGCTGTGGTTTAAGAAAAAAAAAGTTAATTCTCCCAAGGACGAGACAATACTTTGAAATACCTTGGTTTATTTTGTTGCAAAAAAGGCCGCGTTTACAGAAAAAAGAAAAAAAAAGTCGTCAGTTTAGTTTTTAGGACAAGACTAAGGGGACGACCATTTGATTTTGAGGGGGGGGGGCTGTTTTTGTTAATAAATATTCTGGCTTGGAAAAAGTTGGAAATAAAAAATACAATGCATAAGATTTAAAACCAATCCCTAAACAAACTAGAAAAAACTGTTAGTCGTGGCTTACTTATAAATACCCCGCTACCTCTTTCCTAAAAACAGATCAAATTTTAAACTAGGGGTGCAAATCTACACTATTTCACGAAGATGGTGTGAAAGTTTCACTGACATCCATTGATGGAGAAGTTGCGGATAGTTGAATAGCGAATTCCATGTTTCGCTTCCCCAAAATTAGTTTGATCAAATTTTAAAAGAGGTGCATATCTACATTTTGTCACACAGATCGTGTGAAAGTTTCATGAAAATTCATCAAGGAGTTAAGGAGGAGTTGTGATAAGAGATGGGTACCCTAAAGTGTAAGGAAGGCAGGACGGACGGGACGATGGACAGACACCTCTATCACTATATACGCCCCATTTTTTCGAGAGGGGGTATAATGATGAACGAAAGACCAAATTCTGGACATAGAACAATAAATAATTTGTAACGCGAACTCTAACTCGATTTGTAACTCGAACTCTAACTCGAACTCTAACTCGAACTCGAGTCGTAACTCGACTATGTCTATGAAAATTACTGTTTCGAGTTAGCTCAAAATTTAACTCGAACTCGAAAAATAACTCGAACTTTAACTCGAACTCTAACTCGAACTCTAACTCGAACTTTAACACTGACTCGAACTCGAACTCGATGATTACCTACACCCTAGGGGTTATATTAAGGAGATGGTAAAATGAACATGACTTGAATTGAGATGATAATAAGAAATATATTGGGGGTGGGGTAGGGTATTTAAATTCACTTTTTATGGTTTATTTTTATGTTATTATAATAAGCAAAATGAAAAAAAAAATAACAGTACCAGTACGGGTAAATAGGCAAAACAGTGGTTCAATAATATTTAAGTGAGTGACTGAGTTAGTTGGTGATTACCTCCTCCTCTTTTTATATGTTTAATGAGAGTGGCAAAGGGGACACAAGGAATATGTTTCCCAACACGAAACACGTGGCAAAAATACAGACAAAACAGAGCACGTACGACTATGTCTATAACGAAAACGTGAGAAATCAAAATCACGAAAGCATCCAAAAATAGACCGTCGAAAACGTTGCACGAAAATAGACATAAGCTTATCACCCTTTCATTTTTGATAGGCAAAAAAAAAACAGTACGGGTACGGTTAAATGAGCAAAGAGTGAGTACCTTATCATGTTTAGAGTGAGTCAGTTAGTTGCACAATATGGGTTATATATGAGGGGGGTAGGACCTTTTTCGAGACACCGGGATTGGCCATATTTAAGCTCGGGATTCCGGGATTTGGACAATTTAAGTTCGGGATTCTGGGATAAAATTATATCAACTTTACCGGGATTCGGGATTTTCTCATTTTTAAGTCGGGATGACGGGATTTTGTAAAAAATAGTTCGGGATTCCGGGATCAGACCCCCTCCTACCCCCCTCATATATGGGCGATAGACATTAAGGAGATAATGTAACAAAGGAACAATGAATGTTGAAGACCACTTGAAATATGGAAATGGACGGAAACACTACTTGGTGACCAACAAAAGAAAAATAATTTATGTGCATCTGTATTTATGTTAGCCCATTATTGTCAGCATTCAGGTTTTCAGTTCCAAGGTCCCATATCGATGGAAATGTTCAGGCAACTTTCTCCGCGAATTCGCGGGTGCCTTCTAGTTTTATTTAAACGTCTTGGATTCGACAAGACATGTATTTTTAATCTTTTACTATAATAATTGGAACATTTAAAAGAATCATAATCTTTAATTAGAACACTAGATTCATTTTATATTTCTGGTAGTAGTAAAATTTTTCATAAAGACAAACTACTCAATGGTTACTATCGATTGGAGAAATAAAATTAAAAGCATTCTTAAAACGTTGGTGTGCTAACTGGTCTCAGACAATCCTATACTTACCCTTTTGTGCATTGTAAAACTCCCTCCGGTACGTCCTATAAGCTTTAGCATGAGCTCGTATGAGGTTGTGATTGACAACATACGGGCCTGTCGCTGGTTTATACACGGCGGGGGCAAATACAGCCGTCCCATAGCCTAACCACGATACAACACCAGGTTCGTTTAATGTTATCCAACTTTTAACCTTGGAAATAAATAATTAGTCGATGTAAGAGATTCATATTGGTTATCCCCAAATTATCAAATAATAATGTTAAAAAGTTTTTTTTTCAAATTTTCCTGTAAGTGAATTTGTTCAAGTTTATTTTCTTAAGTTTAAATCCGCTACCTTACTTTCTTGCCACTTTTGTAATGTTTCATTTTTTTTTTCTTTTATAGAACGTTATACATGCTTTAAATGAAGAGGTCTAGATACAATTTATGTTTAGTCTATATATTATGAAAACAACAGGCTTCCTTGTTTGTATGGGACATGGTCGAACCCTTAATAGGTGCTGGTTACGATTCCTCGTTTCTAACTATGTTGGTAGACAACGTCTCTTTCTACACCTTTGGCTTTTCGGTCTGTCAATGCTTTTACTAGAAATGCTGATTAGAAGATACTCCTTGAAATATGCATATACAGCACACCGAAATGATCAATTCTCTCAACATCTTATAAAGGCCAAGTAAAGAGCTGCAACCCTGACATTTACAAGATCTCATTCATACCATGGACAAACAAAGACTGGAACCATCTGAGATTCTCTTGAATCCTGAAAGAAAGACTCCGTGTTGGCAAGGATCCTCACTTATTCAGTACGACTAGAGCCGCATCACTCCCTTAGTACTATAGTCAGTAGTGAAGCACAGCCTAGTACAGAAGCAAAAACCCACTTAGGAACTTTATATCTTTATTACCTTTGATCCATACTCTTTAAACATTTCTCTTGCATAGTCATTGAAGTAGTCCACAATAGTTTCATTTTCCCACCCACCGAGGTCGTTAATGGTTTGAGGTAAATCCCAGTGGTAAAGTGTCACCATAGGTTCTATATTGTTTTTAATAAGTTCATCGATAAGGTTGTGGTAGTACTGGATACCTTCATGGTTTCTGGATGAAGGTGTTCCGTCCGGGAAGACACGACTCCAGGAAATGGAGAATCTATAAAAAGCTACCTATAAACAAGATGTTCAGATACTGAAATGCTTGATAGACAATATATATTCTATACTTTAGGCACTTTATTCATCTATGAATTTTTTTAATAATAACTATGGTTTGCTGAACGCTTGTGTGTTTATTGGTATAAATTCAAATAGCTCTTCCTAATAAATGCACATAACAGGCCAAAGAAATAAAATCCTATACTTTTGACAGACTATATTTACCGCACCAACGTTTGCAAAACGTCTGTGTGTTAACTGACGCCATGCAAAGATTATGCATAAAACTTCAACGTTTGCAAAACGTTTGTGTGCTAACTGACATCTTAAACGTTCTTTTTAAAAAATATTATGCATAACCTATCAACATCTACAAAACGCTCTTGTGTTTACTGACATATTGTTACTACCTACACCTAGACTTTTCAGCATCTGCACATCTTGTTTATAAAGATGATAAGAGTCTGCAGCCACATCACCATTCTGGCATTTGTAAGCATTACACTTGTGGAGAAACGTGTCCCATATACTGGGTGCTCTTCCTAAAAGACAAAATAAGAAACGTGTCCCATATACTGGGTGCTCTTCCTGAAAGACAGAATAAGAAACTTTTCCTAAATACTGGGTCCTCTTCCTAAAATACAAAGTAAGAAATGTGTCCTAAATACTGGGTGCTCTTCCTGAAAGATAGAATAAGAAACTTGTCCCAAATACGGGGTCATCTTCCTAAAAGACAAAATAAGAAACATGTCCCAAATACTTATCCTTTTCCTAGAAAACTAAAATAAGGCATGAATCCCAAATTAAGAACATGCTAGGACCTCTTCCTAAAATACAAATTAAAAAAGGGGTTACACATTCATGACATTTGTCATCCTTTACACAAAACATGAAACAATTATTAACAGGGTGGGAATTTCCTTACAGACAAATAAACATGGTGATTTTTCTAGTTTTCAAAACCTGTGTAAAAAAAAAGATTAGATTAATTACCATTTGACCTTGAATGCAAACTTTAACTAAGTGAGTTGGTGTTTTACGTCTTTGCAACACTATATAGGTTATATAAAGGCGATGAACTTGAAAAGGAATAAAATGAACATAAAAGGATAGAGGAAGAGTGAGAAACAAAGAAACAGTAGATTTTGAAACCACAGAAAAGGCCGAGGGAGAGGTTGATAGTGGCTGAAAATTTAGCAGCCTATGTGATACACTACTTGGTGGTCTTTTGAATGCACATTGACTCAGTATTGTCCACATTCAGGCTTTCCGTATATTAGACCTGACAACCCCCGAGGGTCACCATATTTAGCTATCTAGGGTATACACTTGGTCATACTGCGATGTCAGAATCCCTAGGCCATTAGTCGCATATCTTACGAGACAAGGAAATGTGGAACAAGTGTACGCGACACAACCAACATAAAGAAACGGCAATTTAAAAAATCACAATGGAAACAGCCAGCAGTCTTCAACATGACCAGAGGTCGCTGCTCGCCGTCTTGCATTGGCCCTAGACTAAAAATACAATGCATAAGATCCAAAACCAATCTCTAATTACAGTGGTTTCCTTTGAAGGCGGTAGAAGGCTAATAGCCTTCTACTTTAACTCTAGATCTGTGACCTGCTACTTTTGCAAAAAATAGAGGAAATGTTATAAAAATCAACCTTTTACTTCACAATTTTAGCCTTCTACTTCAAAATATAAGGAAAACCCTGACTTATTTATCAACGGAAGACCCATTTATGGACATTGAACAAGAGTTAACACTAAAGTACGTCTCGCCTGCAGGCACCATCGGAAGATTTATTATTTGTCATGATTGTTGAGAACAAAATTGTACCTGTACTCAAACGTTCCCCACAAATAACAAAGAAAACTATCGAAGTCACTTAAATGAAAAATCAACAACAGAATTCAAACGATGATGATACAGATGTAACAGTTTATCACAGATGAATAATAAAGTATCAATGTTTGTAAACCTAAAAGTAGTAGAGCTCATACATGTCATAAAAACTTAAGCATTGCTATAATATATATTGAAAATTGACAAAGTCACAAAACCGTCAAACCAATGTCAAGGTCAAAATATGGTATGCAACTGTGGTAAGCTTCTACTGGGACGTATGCTTACCAAGTTTCATCAACATAGCACTTATAGTTCTCAGTGGCGGATCCAGAAATTCTGAAAAGAGGGGGCCCGCTGACTGGCCTTAGAGGGGGCCCACTTTGGTCACGCTTCAATGATTTCCTATATATTCAACCAAAGTTTTCCACCAAAAGGGGGGGGGGGTCCCCCCCCCCTGGATCCGCCTATGGTTCTTGAGATATGAGGTGCTCAATAAACCTTAACATTGCTTTTATATGTATTGAAAATTGTCAAAGTCAATCAACCAGACAATCTATGACAGTCAAAAATGGGGATGCAACTGTGCTGAGCTACTACTGGGACATATGCAAACCAAGATTCACCAACCTAGGATTTATAGTTCTTGAGATATGGAGGTGCTAATAAAACCTTGACATCTCTGTTGTATTTAAAATTGTCAAAGTCACTCAACCAGAAAATTAAGGTCAAGATAAAAAAGATGGGGATGTAGCTGTTCTTAGCTACTACTTGGGCATATGCATACAAATTTTCATCAACCTAGGACTTATAGTTCTTGAGATTTGGAGGTGCTAATAAAACCTTAACATAAAAGTTAACGCCGCCGCCGGTAAAGTAACACCTATGTCTCGCTCCACATCACAGGAGAGACAAAAACAGATAGATTATACGGGGACAAACAAAAGCTTTGGCAATGATTCCTGGCTTAGGACTGGCACATATTAAATGGGCGGGGTTAAAGTAGTTTTTTTTTAGGCCCAACCTTCCCCCTAATGATAATATTGTACAAAGCACAAAAATAACACACTCTATAAATCAAATCGACAAAAGTTCAATTCACCAATAGAAAACCTGAGAAAAGAGCACTATACGAGAACAACGAGACGTAGAGAAACTCCCTTGAGAACATTCGCAGTGACTGACAGCTAGCTAAGAAGCATTTGTCGACTAATGTAAAAAAATCAAACATATCGATTCCCAATCCTACACAAAACTTCAAACAACTAGGGATGTAGTGTTACATGTATATCATCACACAAAACATACATATTTGATCACTGTAATGCTTAAAAACTATGCAATAGTCAAAGGGTAATAGATTAACGTTTTAAAGTTATGTAGTCAAATTATCAATATTTCTACCAGAGGCTGTGCTGCAGCGCTATATGTTACTCGGATACTACGTGAGACCAAGTTTTAATTGCAGGCGCGGATCCAAGGTGAGGCGTACGCCCTCCCTAAAACTGACGTAAATTATGTATTTTACACAAACTCCACGTAAAAAACACTAAAAAAGTTCGCGCCTTGCTTTGCTTGGTGAAAAACAACAATATTTTTTTTTACGCCTCCCTAAACTAAAATCCTGGATCCGCCTTTATTTGCATATTAATGACAAGACCAGTGTCAGCTTGAAAATTTACAAGCTAATGATAAACAAAAGTGTAACAAAAAAGATGCACGAAAAGTAAATGAAAATAACACCAAAGAGAACCAATGAGGCCAGTCAAATAGTATAAAGTTCTACAAAGTTTTCTGTGGTATTGCAACTGTAACCTCAAAACAGATTGTTTGATGGACTTTTTAGAAGATATTTTAATAAAAGAAATATTTGAAATAAGTACAGTTATACATCAAAAGAACAGCAAACTGGCTCACAGGGTCGCAGCTGGAAAAGCTAGATAAAAACGTTCATCTAGTAAAGGTCATTCCGAAACATGTTGCATAAGCAAAATACTTCTGTATCCTAGTCTACATGCAGTGTTGGAATTATATACTTGTAGATCAAACAAAATTATTCCGTTGTCAGGGCAAAGGTCAAAATAATTCTATTCAGTAAAGATTTTAATATTATAGGTCATTCAATATCTATAATATATACATGTAGTTCATGTCCTATATTTTCACTCTCAATAATTTTTATAATCAATTGTTTTTGACCAAATATATTGATAGAATAGATATTTTATATTCTTTCCTTTCTTTTTGATAAAAAAACAATGAAAATTATCCTTCCCTTTTAAATCCAATATCTAGAATTACCAGAATTTATATT
Source organism: Arcuatula senhousia (assembly GCA_963971305.1). Lineage (NCBI taxonomy): Eukaryota > Metazoa > Mollusca > Bivalvia > Mytilida > Mytilidae > Arcuatula > Arcuatula senhousia. The sequence goes on from OZ020310.1 coordinate 58,348,318, forward strand.
TAAATGCAATCGTTACCATTATTTGAATTAAGTGAATAACAATTTAATGCATGTAGTTTTTTTTCCAATGTTTCGCATGCGCAGCCATTTTTTGAATTAACAGAAAGTTTAGCATTTAAATGCAATTGTATTGCAGTTCTGTTTTGTCCTCCTTATCGGATTGGAGTTGATCGTTGGCAAAGCGACAGAAGTGTTGCAACAAGCACGATGGAGTACCCGAATTCACCTTGCTCATGTTGTAGTTTTTTGTGTGTGGTTTCTTTATGCCCTTTGTGTCGTCGTGATGTTTTGATTTGTATCAGTCGATATTTTGTCTTTGCCTTTCCCAATTTCTAACATAACTTATATTTGGTACTTTTTGGCTTTTTCATATTCACAATGTAATAAAGACACACAAAGAAGGCGATTAGAATAAAAAAAATTGTGAAAAGCTGCAGCCTGGAACTTTTTTGCATATCCGTGATTCAAAATATATGGAAGATGGTGTTGTTTTTTTTAACCTAAAGCCTACGTAGCCTTTGTAAGGATCCTTTTCTCGTGAATTCTAATAAACGTATCTCACAAAACCCTACTCCCTCAAAAATAAGAGGTGCACAACTACATTTTTAAATAAATATACCGTAGAACTTTTTCATAAAACCGCTAAAAAGTTTTTGAGCAGTAGTGAAATTAAAAAGAATGAAAAACAGACAAACGGGGTTAACAATAACTATAAATTAATTGCTCTGAAATTGGGCCAAGAAAGCTATTAATCGAAAAATTTTGATGCGCCACAATGTCGTACACTGCAGGCTGGCTCTAATGATATGTTGAATAAAACATAAAAGGGCACTTGGCGCATGCTTTTGAAAAAAAATGTATTTACATGAAAAAAAAAGCAAACCTCAAAGCTCAACACATGCCCGTTACCTTCTTACATTTTTTACCCCGCCCTCGAACTAATAACTTACCCCCTTCATTCCATCCACCCTCAATCTGGTAGGCAGCAGTGGCGGCACCCCACTTAAAATCCGCGGGAAAATCTCCATAGTAGAACTCATTCTCCATGACCATGGGCAACGCAGCCCAACCCTGGGTCAGTAGGCTCGTGCTTAAAACAAACAGCAACAGCATTTTAACGAGACTAGCCGCTCTAAATGACTTCAAACTCTCTCTTTGTTTGACATGGGGTAGAGACGACCAAGATGTCCTTCGCCTTATCACGAGGATTGTGCCAGGGGTTTTGACAGTTGTGTAAATGTTATGAAGAGGCTATAGGGTTTAAATTATAGGATAACTAAGTAAGATTGGATAGGGTAGATATAAAGATAAGCTATAATGCTGCATTAATATATATAATATTAGAAAACTGGGCACGTACAAACTTATCAGAGTTGTGGGCAAATATTTTGTTTGCTCTCGAATTAGAATGTGACTGAAAATCAAGATGTGTTACCCTTTAAAGATAAAACATGGCTAATTTGTGGTTCTAACTCAGTCAAAAGTAAGAATTATGCAATAAACAACAATGGAAGATTTAGTGGGGAAGGGAAACCGCCGGTCAAATATTGGAAATCACTGTTCAACGCGTGCCCAAGCCCCTGTTTGGTCAGTCAGTAGGTACCTCTTAGCAAAATGTCTGTACTGTGGTTTACAATACATGTGTATTGAGTAAAATGTCATGTCACAAACTCGCTATATAACGCGATATCGTAGTGAGGATGACTCTTGTTTTGTTGTCCTAAGATCACAGTACGGGTTTCAACAAATGCTCGCATATCACTACAAGTTAAGACTGGTGCCGTGATGATAACCCCGGAATTATTTAACCAAATACCAAGCACATGTTTTTTGGCAAACAATCGGCATCCAAATGGGCAGTAAGTTTGCTCTATTGTTTGATGATGTGTTTGTTGTTTCGTTCATATGAAGTGGGCTTATAACAATCATTTTTAGACACAAAAAAGGATGGTAGATTTGCTGTATCCTATAATCTCGCCATTCGTTAAAACATGATGATGTCCTTTCACTACAAAAATTCTCTCTTTGGTGATTTTACTGCATCCCAGAAGCTTGCTATTGGGTATATTTGGATTTAACACCTCGATATTTACATCTAGAGACTTTGTACAAAGCTCGATGACAAACGCGATTACTTCAACTTCCCCATGGTCAACTAGATTTCTCTTTTTGTTCGCTCCAGTACAGATGTTGTCCAACATAAACAGTTTGTTTTATCGTCCTTTACCGGATTTGACCTACAGTAGCTTGAAAGTTGGCAAAGTGACGGTTGTTTTAACTAACATGTACGTACCTTTCCGAAGCGCCAGAGTTCACTCTCGTTTGAGGCAGTTCATGTAGAGAGTTTTAAATCGATTGTTTTGTATGATTGTTTTTGTTATTTGTGTTTCTCGTTTTATATTCGTCACTACTTATTTTCTCTCTTGCGATCATATTTGAAAATTGTGGTTTCATTATTATTCATGGGGTATCAATTTTCGTGGTTTTCGCGGGTGACTTTGACCCACGAAATTTGATAGCCCACGAAAAAGAAATTTAATATTGCTCTGTATGCTTCAAACATCAGAACAACGAAGTTAAGAATCCTCGAACTTATTACTTTTCATCAAACAACGAAGTTAAGAATCCTCGAACTTATCACTTTTCATTAAACCACGAAAATTGACACCCACGAAAATAAATGAATGTTTTGTCCTCATTTACTTTTGTAAACATTCATGCATGTACACATGCGTACCTGTTATTTTCGTTGCGTTGTATAAGGTTATCGTCAACATGCATTGCAAAGTACGTTATAATGTAAAGAACACATGATATTCCACATAAAACCAAATAGTAAGTCGCAAGTTGATTCATAGAAGATCACTTCATTGGGCATCCATAGTGTTCATAGAATTCTGGTACACTCTTCATGCTTTCCTCTTTATATCTAGTTAAAACTATCTTTATCTCCTTGATTCGTCACAAAATCTAGATTTTTCGTGTTGAACAACGAAGCATGTGACTATGACAGCTTTAAAATCATTTTTACAAGTTTTTTTTAAAATGATTTAAAAAAGAAATATGCTAATTTCATAATAAATGTCATGCAAATTTATTCAGTTACATGTATTGACTTTCATTGACATCTCTGTTCATTTGGACTTAAAAAGACATTAAAAAAAAACCAGGACAATTGGGAAGTGTCAACTAAGGTGGCTGAATGGGGTATTCCTTACATAACGGAGTTATCGGGCCATATTGATGGGGAATATGCCAAGTTTATAAGGCGGGTTTGGAACCGGCGTGCCGGGCTCGTGTCCTCCCGTTTGACAGAAAAATTTGGTAAGAATTGTATGAAACAAGAGGTTTAAGAATATTCTTTTTTAATTGTGCGCCCTCTAGTTTGAAAAATTCTGGATCCACCACAGAGTTTCCTGTACATGAAAACTGTGTACACAAGTCTTGCTAAGAAAATGAAGAACCCGTAAGATCCATTCTTTATCATCTTATGTTCATCCGTTTCTTGATAAAGCCGAATTGGCAGTGCATTGGAGGAAAACAATAATAAACTTACAAACACACAAACTTATCATCACCGTTATGTTGTACATGCATAAGTTGAAAGCACGCCATATTCCTCATAAAACAAAATCACGGTAGGTCCCGTGTCCGGCGACAGAATTGTTTTTTCGACAGTGATTTACAATTGTCCTGTTTTTTTCAAGAGAATAATCAATAAAAGTGTAAACTTTGGTGATATTTAGTGATTTTTAACTGAAGCGAAGAAAAATGCTACCAACGGGTAGGCGTTCTTTATCATCTTATGTCCAAAACAATTAGGTGTAGAAGATTTCAGTCTTAAAAGAAGTTTACAAAACTTTAAATGTACTTTTTCAATCTGGTAACAGTTTTTATATCCCCAAAGTTCACAGTTATATAGTAAAATTGGTTTTACCATTTTATCAAAAAGGTCCAATTGGCATGAAATAGATAAATTATGATATTTTCCCAACTTCAAAACTTCATACATGACTTTTGTTCCCTTATCAGCCTGCGCTTTTATTGCTAAGTTATAGTTGCCAGTTTTATTAAGGGTTGTGCCTAGATAATTAAATTCTTTGACAATTTCAATTTCTTGATTTTCCAGAAAAAAGTGTAAATTGTTTGGAAGCCTTCCGCCAGAGAAACATATAATTTTTGTTTTATCTATATTAACTTTCAGTTTCCAGTCTAAACAATACTTATAGAAACTATCTATTTGATGTTGGAGTCCGACGGCGGATTCAGACATTAGCACCGTGTCGTCTGCATAAAGTATAGCAAAGATTTTGAGATATATTCCAAGGTTGGATTCAATATCTTCACTTATTGAAGTAAGTCCGTTATTATTTTGAGCTTCTAAGAACGATTCTAAGTCATTAAGGAAAATTGCAAAAAGAAAGGGTGACATATTTTCTCCTTGTCTCACTCCATTATTACAGGAGAAAAAGTCAGAATTGTGGTTGTTGTAGACAATATTCGATTTAATGTTTTTGTACATATTTTGAATGACTGTCAACATTTTACCGTTTATCTTATTCAACACAAGCTTATAGAATAGCCCAGATCTCCATACTTTATCAAAGGCTTTTTCAAAATCTATGAAGGCGCAAAATAATTTCTTTTTCTTAAGTTTTAGAAGTTCGAAAAAAGCATGTAGAGTGAATAGATTGTCTGTGGTACAATAACCTTGTCTGAAGCCGCATTGATTTTCATTTATGATTTGAAACTCTTCAGAATATTTATTATGTCTCTCTGTTAGTACCGCAGTAAAAAGTTTTCCAAGACAACTGACTATTGTTACAGGTCTAAAATTTTTAGGATCTTTACTGTCCCCTTTGTTTTTATAAATAGGTTTAATATTTCCCACTAGCCAGCTATCGGGAATTTGACCTGTATCAAAAATAAGATTGAAAAGTTTTTCATAGATATCGATAAACTGCCCTGATGTTGTTTTGATGTATTCATTAATTATTTTATCTTCGCCACAAGCTTTATCATTTTTAAGTTTTGAAATGCACTTTAAAATTTCTTCTTTTTCAATATACAGATTGATCTCGTTGTTTACATGGTTTAGTGTTTGTTCATCAAGCTCAGGTAAATTAATTTCTTCATCCTCTATAGGTACTTCATTTAAGGTTTTGAAAAAATCAAATAAACTATCAATTGGAATATTTGGTTGTTTCTTATTCTTCCCATGTCTCAGGAGTTTCCAAAACTGTTTTGAATCATTTTGTCTGATGTCCTTTAACTTTTTTGATAGTTTATCAGAGTATTCTGTTTGGCACCTATCTATTGTGGTCTTATAAAGTTTTTCCGCCTCAACTAACCGGAGCTTGTTTATTTCAGTTTTATGATTTTTAAACTTACGCTTAAATTTTCTATAATTTTTCCTGGCGAATTTGCATTCAAAATTAAACCAGGGCTTAGAGTTTACTTTAACCTTATTATTCTTTTTCGCATTACTTTTAATATATGTTCCAAAGGTTGTCTTAGCACTGTCAATGAAAATTTCTCCTAATTCATTTATCAAAGTGTTAACATCATTAACTGTTGTATTTACATCACCTGTTTCAACTAGTTTATTTAACAAAACATCCTTTCTTGTTATGTTAATGTTTCTCTGAAATTCATCAGTTTTACTACTATCCCATTTTTTGGCATTAGTGGTATTTGAGTTCATTTGAATAGGGGTATCATTACAGTCATTTGTGTCTTTTTCATACACAATAGTAGCAATACAAATGGACAATGGACAATGCACATCAGAAAATAGCTTAGAGAAATCTAAAATATGACAATTATGGAAACTATTTACAAAATTAGCATTTCATATACAGTAATCCACAACACCCATGAGTCTACCATTCAAAATAAAGAAATTGTTCCCTTTACAGAAATCTAACAGTAAAGACCATATCTGTTTTTAACTTTATCTTTATTTTGTCGCTCCCTTGGGATGCCTGCTATTTCAAGAACATTTGGGCTGTTGTCAAAAATTTCAAACGGTATGTTCAAGTGATCGATATCAGATTCATCGAATTGGAAAAAATCTTTATCAGTGGATGTGCGACTATTAAAATCTCCCAATAGTGCTACGTTCTGGTATTGGTTTGACAAGGAAAGGAATTCATTTTCAATTTGACTAAAAGCATCTGGTGATGAGTATGATGTGTAATCTGGGGGGATATAAACAATACCAAAAAGGGCATCGCTGTCAAGACCTAGTAAACTTGAATCTACTTTAAACCATAAAACAAATTTGCATTGTTGCAAATTTCAATAGAGGGATTAAGTTGTAGTTTACCTACTTTCTTTGAGGAGTACAAATATAAACACGTGGATTATAGTCCGTTTTTAGCTGTAAAATTTGGTCAAAATTTATATTGATTAAAGGTAATATCAAAATTACCAACTTGGAGGAATCAGGATCAATCTCAATGTCTAACATGGAAGACATACCAAGAACTTATAGGTGTAAAACAGGAACATTTTAAAACAAGCGTGTTTATTTAATGTTCCTGGTGTAAAATAACTAATTCAGGCTCCCATTACTTTCTATGTTAAACCTGGTTTAGGGGGGTCACTGTCAAACTCAAATATGAATTTTTGGGCGTGTGACAGTACTTGTACCTTAAAGTAGACATATAACAGTACCATTCATGTAAATCTCATATAAGGTTCCTCGGCATCTGGGAGAGAACAGTTAACCGGAAGTGGCATGTGACAGAAAACGGGAACTAATGTAAACATTCTAACCAAAACACATGGCCATAAATTACTTCTCACTATTTTTCTAAACATTATAATAATGATTGTTTCATGGGCTCAAAATGTTCCCAAGTCTTTAAGCTTTTAGAAAATACCAAATTTATTGGTATAGGACATGTCATTCTTAAGATACAGTACCTTATAAGGACTACTTTGTCTCCTATATGTACTACTTTCTTGATCCCGAATTAGTTGTTTTACACCTTATAGAGAAAATCTAAAAGTCCAGAAATTGGGCAGGTTAACTACAAGTACTAATTTCAAAGACTGATAAAAGGGACTCCCAGTCTTTGTTCATGCAAAGTCAGAACAAATAAAATCAATTAGGAATAAACAATTTTAATAATGTATTTTTAACATCAAGTGTAAAATCTAACAACAGGTTGCAGTAAAATTGTTCAGATAATTGCACTTAGTTTATTTAAAAACTGACCAAAAACTTAAGCTGTTTAAAATTTATACAAATCAACCACTTCAACTTTAATGACCCATTAAGATTTATACAACTTTTCAGTGCTCTTTTAAAATTCCAGAAAATAGAAAATTATTATTTGATAACAAACAAAAATTACAGTAGAGTTTACAATAGAGTTAAAATTACAACAAGTTTCCAGACAATAAATTTTGCTACACCAGACACACTTTTCGTCTATTCAAGACTCACAAGTTTTGGATGAAGTTATTAAAATAAAGAATGAGGGGCATTAAGACCCATAATTGGCCCAAAAAAATGTACATGTATGTTGTTCAAATATCATGATAATTATAAGAAATATCAACTTATATGTGGTTTATACAAAGAAAACACAACAAAAATGGCAAATTTCGTTCATTATGATGTAATAATGACATCACATTTAGCTGTCTTATTTGACAAAATAGAAAAAATCTGCAATTTTGAATGATTCTTATGTATTTTCCTTTAGAAAACATTCCCGATTGGGTGCATAAAAACAACAACTTCAAACTTTCAGAAATGAATTTTCACATTTTATCCAAGTTTGAAGTTGTTGTTTAATTGCACCAAACTTTTTCAACAGCAAAAATTGTGTAAAAATCAACAAAAAAACCCTGAAGTTAGGGAAATTTCTTTAATTTATAGCTTTTTAAGTTAATAAATTTGCATAACAACTAAAATGATGTAGCAAAAGCTTTTCATTTTCTTTAAAAAGATATGCACCTGAAAATTAAAGTAATCAAAAGTCCCTAAAAATGGTCTTTCGTCTTAGAAAAAATTAAGTTAAATCAAAGAAAAAAATTCATATGTACAGGAGTTGAATTTAGGATACATGTTTATTAGGGTTTAAAAAATTGGCGGTAAATCAGACTCCTCTGGATTCTTTATTGGAATAACATTGAAACAGTTTTTGACCTATTAAGCATAGAAATAATAATCAAAACTTACTGAAATTTGTTACATGTAATTATTTAGACATGATATTAGAAATAATGAAAAGAAAATAGGGGGTCAATGGGTAAATTAACTCCCATGCTTTTACTGGATAAAGGCAGAGGATATAAAAAAATTCAAAATATTGAAAACCACATATTTGATCAATGTTTGAGAAACTTTAGATATCTGTATACTTAGTTCTAATCTTTTAGTAAATTTGGGGCCAAAAATGGGCCTTAATGCCACTTATCCTTTCTATGTATACAGTATATACAATAACCCATGTTTAATTTATAATGCTGGTGATAGATAAAACACAAGAATATGTCCAAAAGATATAATGCCCCATCTCACATCATTTGGGACAGATGGACCTGAACACTATATACCCCCTACTTTCAAAGATGGGACATAAAAACAGGAAGTACCTGTTTATCATGCTTTATATGTTTACAATTTCAAAATATCAACCAAAAAGTCAGCTTTATCTATAAACATGCAAAGTTACTTTATATGAACTTTATGTCAAGTTTGTAATACATGAACTAAGCATTGATTTCACAGAAGATATACATGTACATGAAAATTCATTGTTATTTGTGGCAAAAAATGTAAAGCCATGGCCAAATACATTAACTGAAAACTTTATATTCATCAAAACTTTTCTACATGTAAATCAATTTGTACAAGACGTAGACTAGTTACAAACAATCAATACCAGCCTAGATTTGATCAATAATGAATCATTCTATACTACAAATGTAGTACATTTTCAAAACTTAAACAATAGGTACTTAGGTACTTGTTTTTTTACATTCATTAATTTCTTGACTATAAACTTTAGTACATAAATCTGCAATATTAAGTTAGTTTCTATATGTAATGAGACAAGGCTGTAATAAGTAATGGGGAGTTGAGAACAAATAAGGTTGCTCTTTAAATAATAACTGCTGAAAATATCACTGAACAAAAATTGAATCATCTCTTGCTGTAACAAATTAAAGGATTAAACAAAATTTATGAAGAATTTCAAAAAAAAAAGATAAGAGCAATAAATTGTGAAATAAACTTTGTTGTACATTAATGAAGAAAATATGATCTAGAAATAAATTGTTAAAATGTAGTAGATTAAAATTCAAAACTGTACATGTCATGTTTGAAGTGCATAAAACTGCTATATATTTTAATCTAAGATATATGTTTTAACCTAGGTTTTATGATGTTATTCTACTTTTAAGATCTATCTCTACTTATAAAATATGTATTTTTACTAGTATCACATTTTATTGTTTTGGCAAGCATTGAAGGATCTTGGGTGGGGACAGTGGGTGGGATTGTTCAATGGGTTAAATGTGCTAGTTTTCCTCCATTCTTAAATATTAAGTTATATGAAGTAAAGGAAGACTTTATTACTATTACTGCAAATAAATCATTACATTCCTTCAAAATGAAGAGGAACTGATCAATGAACTTCACAGTACTTGTACTCTAGTCTATCTTTCTCTTGAATTTTGTAACAATTGAAGCTGTTCATTGATAAGTTGGTGTTCATTTCGGGGTAATATAACAGTTTATTTGCTGTTAAATGGTACATATGAATGCTTTTGTATTATTCAAACAAAAATGAATGGAAGGATTGGAGATTTGAAAAAAAAGTCCCAAATTAAGATATTGTTCAAAGTTTGTGATTTTGTACATGACATCCTTTAAAATAATGTTATAGTTACACATTTAATACTTTCCATCACAAATAGGATTTTTTAGTTCTTCACACAATATAATATAATTACAGTTCTTGATCTGGTTAAATATCACTCATTATCTAATAAACATATAACATATCAAACAATCATAAAATATATCATCATAACAAACAAACTCTTATAAACGTCATGTATGACTGTCTCTAACATCACAAAGTATCTAATTTCCATCAGTAGAAATGAAGCCTAACACCATCACCTTAAGTCATTCAAGCATAGAAATGAGAAAATCAATATTTTGATACAGTTGTTTATTTAATTTCAAAACTTGTTGAAGTGTGAACTGTAATAAGATAAATGAAACAGCTAAATGGTGAAGAAATCAAAGCACTAGTTGTCAGGAATAATTCTATTAAAAAACCTAAGCTTTATTTTGATCACTGAAAAGCTTGATTTCTTTGAATAAATGTTGCTTAATTCAAACATTTTACTGATAAAAGGAGTTATTTACCTTAGTAGTTCTGTACCCCTTTAGAGTATAAATGTTCATGAGACAACTAGCAAACTAGGTATAGATACTGTGAAAGTACTAAATTTCTGGGCAACAATTTTAATGGAATGAAAATGTTCATGAATTTGTGTTTTTTAACAAATACGTTTCAGAAACCCAGTAGTTGGGACTAAAATTTTATGGTTAGCCTGACTCTAGAAACTAAAATTGGAACAACATAAAATGTAAAACTTTCACAACTGATGATTCTGAAGAAATGGTCCCTGTTAAAATGTTATTTTCATGATAATTCTATCTGTTTAAATAAAATCATAATTATCTCAAACATAATCTAAGAATAATAAAAATTAATGAAAAAATGCCTATGCACACTATGAAAAATAATGTTTAATTGTAAATGGTATATAATCAAAAATCCTCCCCTTCCCATCCAAACAAGATAGATTTCTATAAAGTTATGTTAGAAAATGCATGCATTCCCAAAGTTCTATATACAAATGTCAATCTGAAATATTGTACATTTTTTCTATAATAAAATAATCATTTAAGAAATCTAGAGCAGTAATTCTAAAGGTCTTAAACCCATCTTTTCATACATTGTGTAAAAAAAAATATGCTAAGACTTAAGTGAAGTCTATAAACACATTTGTAACTTAAAGCTATAAACCATATAAAATTCTCAATATCTCTTCCTTATTGATTCTTCAACATTTGTTACCGTAAAATTACATTAAAATGAATTTGTTTCTCACAAATAATCCATTATGCTCCTTAGATTCACAAAATCACTAACATTTGATAAATATTCAAAAATTCACCAACACTATAAATAATATAGTTGAATTCAAAACAAAAAGCAGAAATATCTAGCAAAATATCATCCAATATATATAGGAAGCCATAGTTAAAAGCAGGTGTAAATATAAGTATTGCTATGATTCAAACAACCGTATCAAAACCATCTCCACAAATAATACTAACAAATATAAAATAACAAAATAATGAATATTATAACAAGTCATAAATTATCATGCATAAGCAGTTTATATCTATATTGTAAGTAAAAAATACTGTATATTGTATGGATGTTGAAGCAGATCATCTAGATTGAATACAAACTGTGTAACATAAACTAATTATTGTCTTTCTATTTTGATGTACCAAAAAATCTTTTTTTACTAATTTCTTTTATAATAGCCTGTTCAATGTTTAGAAAATATAGCTTCTACTATGTGATCGAGTAGATAATGGAAATTCTAACAACAAGAGAAATAAATTTGATTATTTCAATGGCATGGCTTGCCAAGCGACTGAAATATCCAATTTATTTCCTGGGATGTTAGAAATTCCATAATTACCAGGCGTTTAGTTGTAGAAAGTTTTTCTCTCATGTCTACAGGTAAAAATTTGAAAGAGGTTGATCATCAATTGCATGTGCAAAAATTTTCCGTAGACTAAGAGGAGAGAAATACATGTATGTTTCTACAACTGATTGAGAAGTTGATTAATCAATGAAAATTAGAGAAGTTTTATTACAAAACCTGGAATAATATCTTCTAAAATGTGTTAAGCACCAAAATAAACTTTTCCCATGAAAAAAATATTAACAAATGTTTTCTCCCATAACCACATATTTCATTATATAATGTGTCCTTATTGAGGTTTACCAGAAACCATAAATAGGGGATGATAAGGGGTGCTTATATATATCAAGGTGTCTATAAACAAATAAATCAGTCACTAACACATAGACACATGCATACATGTAAATATATATCATTAAATAAACATAACATTTCCAAAGATGATGTACTATTTACAAGTAATGTAACATTTTGCCATCCATGTCAATATTAAAACTTCAATAACAAATATATATTTTCAAAACAAAACAATCTTGCATATAATTTAATTTTGCTATAAAATTGCATCTTTTATAAATATATTTTTTTGCTGTATAAAATATTGCACAAAAAGTTTTCTTTAAATTATTTGTTAATAAAAAAAAACCTTCTGTAAGTGTATAATTTGGATCATATATTTCTTAGAGGAGTGTATTGCAAGAAAGTATTTTTGCTGTAGTTATAACTTATAATTTGTAGGAAAATGTATGGATGATTGTACATGTATTATGAATTGTTTCAAAATAATGATATGATGTTATATTTTATTTGATGGAATGTGCCAAATGTAAACTTTAGAAGTGATGCCTTTTTCACTAATTGGGCATTTTTAATCAGAATCTTAGTATTGTTATCTAAAAACAGGAGGCTCATGCTTGATTGAATTCCTTGAAAATGACTCGCAACCACAGTAAAAAATGGCCTTAAAAGCATTTTTTAAAAGCAATCTCGAACCTACAGGAACCCCATACACCTAACAGAAAAATCCAAACTCAATGCAGATAATTTTCATAAATATCAATTATTTATAAAATATACAATCATCATATTTGTGACTAGCATTAACATAGCACCAATGTGAACCCTTATCAAATTTTACCAAACTTTTATAGGGTAACTTTTGTTAAAATGATCCATTCTTTTAAAATATATTTCTCTTTTCCATGATCAATATCTTGAACTGATTATTTATGCTTTCAACAAAACATTTTCATATAACAATTATATAATTTTGTTCCTGGTTAGACCAGATAAGATTTGTTGTTTTTCGCCATTATGGTCAACATGAATGAGATCATTTTTATGGAATATTTCCTTTTATAGCACACCATTTGGAATTCCGACAAAATAATACTAGACAATTCCATCTTTATACCATGAAGCCAAAAATAGGAATATCAGATAACCTAAACTTATAGACCATTTTACATGAAAGTTACTCCTTATGAATATTTGATCACAAAACAGTTTTCTTTCCATGCTCTTTTTAAGTTGATATCAGATCCTTGTATATGCTGCTTGATACCTTGTTCTTATAATGGCTGCCATTTTGAATATTTTGCCCTCAGGTGATCATCTGTTAAATAGGTGCTAAAGTCCGTTGCTGTTCCTTCGTCAGTTCTGGATGCCAGAAATCTACGATGAGGACTAGTCTGGGTTCTGTCCCCTGGTGCCAGACTTCATGCTCAAACGAATCGTCAAAAATCAAGACCTTGCCTTCCTGCCATGTTCTACAAAATAAAGATAAAAATCTTTCTGCTATCATTCATCAATGATTGGAAATAAACTCAAATCTCAGTGATTCACTTAGACTTTACACTTAATACAATGTAATAAATTAAACCATAAGCAATGACTGTCATTTCTTTAGGGGGTCTATTGGAATAACCTCAATGCCCATGGACTTGATGATGCACACTTTAAAATAACCAGCTATACAAATTATTAAATATGCACAAAATGATTGAGGTTACTTCTTCATAGATAAAAAAAAAATATGACAGATATTCCTTAATCATATAACAGCAAAACATGAGATGGCAAATGGTAAATCTTGCAAACTATATAAATGTCTTTATTTTATTAATGTTATGTCATGTACAGTTATTTCAAATTTCATTACTGTAAGCCTCTTGTGTTGGTTTTTTGTTTGATTGTTTGCTTTGTACTGTGTTAAAGAAGTTTAAATTATTGGAAATACCCGACATTTCTTGACATTTCAAATGGAAATCAATCTCAACATGCTCAATGTGTCTTTTTTTTGTGAATATGTAATTGACGCAAATTCATAACTAGCATGACACTCTTCCATGGAAGATGCATGTTACCTGCGTCTCAAAATATTCTGTTAACAGGAAGTAGATGTGTTTCAGGCATAAAATAGCTATCATCATACAGTACAAGGGGAGGAAGCCACATTCCAAGAGACTGTGACATTTAGTTACCCAGAAAAATATGAAAATTTTTGTGACGCCGCAGGATGGTGGATGTAGAATGACAGACCCAGGAGAATGGAAGTCGCTAGACGATGTATGGTGCCAAAGTGACTCCAATATGTTGCAGGCGACATAAAAATTAAAGCATTGTAAAAACTTATAACAGGACATTCTATTTTTAAACCAGTTTCATTAATTTTTTGTCCACACCTCTTTTAAAAATTCCCTAATTTTTTACAATGATTCATACAAGTTTGTTAGGTAAAGATATCTTTAACCTTGGAAAACACACAGACAAACCATTGTGTTTTTACCTTGTGGTCTGCCAGACTCTGAGTGTTAGTCCTTTAGGCACTTTGAGTCCCAGATGGGCCCTAAGTCTACAGTTGGTAGGTCCACAGTGAGGCCAGATGTGTGTTCCTGGGTGTATGATAGAATATTTCACCTGTAAAGAAAAAGGTATCTCAATTGTTAAATAGTCCTCCAAAATATATTTTTATACCCATTTTGGCATTTGTATGTTAAAAATCAGCAAGAGTGTTTAAGATATTTTTTTAAAAGTACATGTAAATCTGTGAAACAGTGGTATGGTGTGACCATAAAGTTAAATAGTCCTCAAGCTCCTATATATATTTTTATACCCAATTTGGCATTTGTATGTTAAAAATCAACAAGAGGGTTTAAGATAAAACAAGAGTTGACACTAAAGTATATCTCGCCTGTCAGCCCAATCACAGAACTCATTGAAGGTCTAGCGGGCCTTTGGAAAAGTTAAGGTCAAGGCCATGTGACAGGTGACAGAATTCCATTTCATCATCACAAAAATGTCTGAAGTGTGTTCTAGATACCATAGTTATTGAGAAACAATGAAAAAAGACCAACATTAACTAAGTCATTCAACCATGAAAATGGGGTCAAAGTCACATTACATGGTGACGTCAGTTGTGTATACCATAATTCCCAAATATCAGATGCCTAGCTATAATATTATACTTTTCACTTAACTCATTTTCCACCCAAAAATCATCTAAGTTCACAAAGTCACTGAACCATGAAAATGGGGTCATGGTCACACAACATGGTGTCAGTTGTGTAGACCAAAACCCCGAATGTCTGTATATCAAATATCAGATGCCTAGCTATTATACTTTTAACTTAATTTATTTTCCACAAAAGTTTTAATTGTTCCAAAAACTCTAAGTCGACTGATAAATTGTGTCAAGGTCACAGGACATGGTTTCAGTTGCATAGACCATAACTCCAGGTGACTGTATACCAGATATCAGATGCCCAGCTATTATACTTTTCACTTAATTCACTTTCCACAAAAGTCTTACAAAGAGTTTTTTGGCCCCAAAAATCATCTAAGTCCATATAATCACTGAACCATGAAAATGGGTCAAGGTCAAACGGCATGGCATCAGTTGCATAGACCATAGCCCTAAATGTATGTATACCAGATATCAGGTGCCTAACTATAATACTTTTCACTTAATTCATTTTCCACAAAAGTCTTACAAAGAAGTTTTTTTGCCCCAAAAATAATCTAAGTTCACAGAGTCAGTGAACCATGAAAATGGGGTCAGGGTCAAACGGCATGGCACCAGTTGCATAGACCATAACCCAAAGTGTCTGTATACCAGCTATGAGATGCCTAGCTATAATAGGTTTCACTTAATTCATTTTCCACAAAAGTCTTACAAAGGGGTATTTTGGCCCGAAAAAACATCTAAGTTCAAAGAGTCAGTGAACCATGAAATTGGGGTCAAGGTCAAATGCCACGGTGCCAGTTGCGTAGACCATAACCTGTACTGTCTGTATACCAAATATCAGATGCCTAGCTTTTATACTTTTTTTGGAATTCATTTTCCACAAAAGTCTTACAAAGGGTTTTTTTGGCCCGAAAAAACATCTAAGTTCACAGAGTCGCTGAACCATGAAATTAGGGTCAGGGTCAAATGGCATGGTGCCAGTTGCGTAAGCCATAACCTGTACTGTCTGTATACCAAATATCAGAAGCCTAGCTACTATACTTTTCTTGGAATTCATTTTCCACAAAAGTCTTACAAAAAAGTTTACGCCGTCGCCGTCGCTGCCGCCGCCGCCGCCGGAAAGTAATACCTATGTCTCGCCTTCAGCGACTAAAGTCGCAGGCGAGACAAAAATTCAAGTACATGTATATCTGTGGTATGGTATGACCATCAAGTTAACTTTCATCATGAGAATCTGCATCAACAAGCAAATGGGCCTCATAAGACACTGATATCCATCTTAATGATAAAACTTGTCCTTGTTATGGTTAATTAAAATTTCAGTTTTCAAGATCCATTTAGGCCATAATAAAACTAATCCTTGATTTTCATCAAAGTGTTTTGGAAAATATGGAGCAATAGGACTATTATTATCCATTTTGATAAGATATTCTGCCAAAAATTTACCTTATTTGCCAAACAATCAAAAAAAAATTTTAGGTGGCAGAAAAACCAGAGTGGATAGAGATGAGAATCTAGGATGTTTTTTTATATTGGCTTTGAATGCAAAGAGAAGCCTGATGTGGTGGATGGACAGACTGAAAAATACATTGGCAAAAACTTGTGTTGGCTAACTATACCAGTACTTACATGTATAAACAAGGACTACCTTACAACTCTTAAATAAAACCCTACCTGCCCTCTGGTATTTGATTTAGCGGGTGGTATCTGGTCTATAAGTTCACAGGTTTTAGGAGTTTTGGCACAGTTCTCCTTATTCTTCTGTCCTGAAAATTTGAATAACTATGAACTATGAACATCAAACTGTAATTTCAGGCATTTAACTTAATGGAACTTGTATTTCATGGCCCTTTCCTGAATCTGTATATTAGAGGTAAATGACTTCATTGTTCTAATACATTCACCATAGAAATTTATTTCAAGATGCAAAATTTTTCGTCCATTTGCAACCATAATCTAAATTATTTTCCTTACTAAGAAATCTCATAAAACTGGTAACCCATGAAACAAAGTTACTTAAAAACAATTAAGCGGAAATTGTAACTTCAAAAATTAACTCTGGCACTTAAATAATTTATTTAAAGGTCTAGTCTTATAAAATATTCAGTAATGCTAAGTAGATCATCCCATCTCATCATCTCCTGTAAGTGCTGGACTCAGGTATTTGCACTGTTGTCAAGTGACCTAATAAAACTGTTCCACTATATACAGCTAAAACGTTCCATATTTTACAGTTTCAAACAGGCTGGAGACAAATTAAACAGAGATGTAGATAACATTTTTTTTTCAGAATTACAAAAGTTATTTTGTTATGAATGTTGGGTTATACTGTTAGTAAAAAAAAATAAGGAGTGACTGAACACACCAGATTGTTCAATCAAATAAAGTTTTGGTAGTGGAAATACAAACCTCTTTGATACAATGTGAACTGTTTCCAGTCGCCTTTCTCCCGTAGATTTTCAGCTTCGGGCTGGAATGAGTTTGTTCCCTTGTTTAGCTGGGCTATACCTTCATCTCTGATCATTTCCCAGTTATCCTCAAGTAACTACAATAAACAAATACATCAGTTGTCTGGAGGAAAACCACTTTTTGTAAAGTCTTTTTTCAAATATTGCTATATGTTTTGTTTTTGTTTCCAATTCTATATGAACTAGAAATCTTGTTTTACCCATTGGCAAGTTCTGCAATTTTCAAAATGTTTGATTCATGCAATTTTACTATCTTTTTACTATTTTTGCCTGTACCAAGTCAGGACCATTGTGATCTTGACTTTCAACTGTGTGCCTGGCTTGTTTTGTCTTTTCTTCTTAGAAATTTGAGATTGATAATCCCAGTTTGATCATTTTTTTCTTACCATTTTTTCTATTAGATGAATTTATATTGGCCTTGTTTAAGGCTGCTGGCAATTTTCCATTGTGGTTTTTCTAAATTACCGCCTGTTATGTGAGCTGTATCACTTACATTTATTCCACATTTCATTATTTTCTATTAATTGCATTGATTTGTACATTACTAAGCTTTATCTATGATTATAAAAGTCTAACAATTACTGAATATTAAGCAAACCTGAGTTGTGTGGCCACCTGTGTAATTTGACTTTTAAAAACTTTTCCTTGAAGGTTCACATAAGACAGGTTTGACTGTACCTTGATATACTGCTGGTACCCTGTTTCCTGTGGTGTCCAGAATGGTCGAGCAAGCAAGCCTGGTACATTATACAGAGACCTCTGGTGTATGGATAGCAATAGTCCCTTGTCTACAGCTTTCTGGTATATCTGGTAGGCCTTTAAATGAGAATAAAAAAACTTGCTAAAGATAATATTGTGGGATAAAACATTCATTTAACTGGTTTGTTATTTTCATTAGATGAAGTTATCTGGTGGGGCTCCACTTGGGAAATTAAAACTTTAAAATTGGTTTAAATTATTCTCCTCATATCAAATAATTTTGTATTGAGAAAACATGAGATTGAAATTAATTTATAAGAAATGACCAAAATGGGTTTTTTTCTGTCTTACAAAAATGTGGGCCAACATTTTAACTGTCATTTCTCCATTGACAAATAAACTGAAAAATCTGTCAAAGTCAAAATGGCCAAATCTCGTTAAACAGGAAGTAGGTGAGCGACAGACCTGAAATTGAATCCCACCTTATGGGACCCCAGCCTGATGCTGTATACCAAATATCAAGTGGCTGTGATAAGTAATTGCTGAGAAAACTGTAACAATTTTTTTTCCAGCAGGCAGCCTGCCACCTGCCCAACATTCGCCATTTTATAACCTGGATTTTTCACTCCGTGAAATCCGGCCAAAAACGATTATGGTTATTCCTTAAGAAAAGTGTACAAAAGTAGTATGAATGAAAATTTAGATGAATTGAGTCCCACAACCATATGGTGTCATGTGTTACTATCATGATCAAATTTCAAAATAGAAAAGGAAGATTGATGCAGGTTTAATTGCATCAAACCTCCCTTTTGTAAGCAATTAAACCTGACCAACCCATCATTTTTAGCTAGTGAAATGTCAAAAACCATTATTGTCTTTTATATTATGCCATTATTTTCTCAGTATATCCTTCTTTAAATTTCAGATTGATCAACTCGTTAAATAGTTTTGCTGTAAACCTTTATTTATGTATCAGTTTTACCTCTCCTCTTTTGTTCAGCCTCTGTAGGGCATCACCTAGATGGAAGTAGAATTTTGGTTCCTGTGTTCCCTCGACACCAGAGGCTATCCCATCTGAGAGTAACTGTATCCCTGTTTCAAGGTCGTTGTCAACAGTCTTCAGTATAAACCCAAGGTGAACTTTAGCAAAGCCTTCATTAGGGTCTACTTCTAAAACCTACAACAGATAGTCAGGCACGAAATTCTGTGTTTGTACTTCAAGCACTGTTCTTTTGAATTAGG
The DNA here is from genome assembly GCA_963971305.1 of Arcuatula senhousia. Taxonomy (NCBI): domain Eukaryota; kingdom Metazoa; phylum Mollusca; class Bivalvia; order Mytilida; family Mytilidae; genus Arcuatula; species Arcuatula senhousia. The sequence continues at coordinate 58,367,956 of OZ020310.1, forward strand.
TCAACCTTATATTATCATAATATGATTTTGTGTCCAAATTCCTTCTTTATTATAATTTGTTTTCATGTTATGAAATTCTGAAAAGTGTCTCCATACACACTGTTGTCGTCCTTGATGGAATTTTACAATGAAATCTGACTAAGAGTATAGAAATCAGTTAAGGTAGATGGGGTGTCTAACACTGAGCATCTTTTTTGCACATCTATCATAATTTAAGAATTTATAATGCTCTAATTGATTTCTATTGGGCTAGGTAAACATCAACATTAATAATTACAACAAAAATTTGGATAAAATACACCTTTTTGCGAATTTCAACATTTTCCCGTACTTTTTAAGGGGAGATCATTTGTATAGAAATACATGTAATAGGGAAAAAAGACATTTTTCACTTTTTTCAAAACTTTTGATGGTGAACTTTTTTTTTATAAAGTATATTTAAATATCATTCAAAAACAAGGATTTTTACAAATTTTAAGAAAAATCTAAGGAGTGGAATTTTTTAGGTAAAAGTTTGAAATTTGAATTTTCTCTATTGATCCTATATAAAAAGTACTAAAATTATCCATTTTTTACAGTGGTTTCTACAAAAATCTCATGGTGAACTTTTAATTTTATTGTTGAGATTTAAAGTACCAGTCTAGGGCTAACTGTGGTCAAAATTTAAGAAATTCTATGGATAACTTTTAAGACACCCCATCTACCTTAAAATGTAAAACTTTTTAATCTTCAGGAGGCAGAATAGATGCATTGACATACAGACCAAAAGACCATATGTCCAACAACTAACAGATTGTAGACTGCCATTCTGTTTTAAAAGTTAAAATGGCTTGTTTCATGGATGTTGTGTCATGTACATATATTCCACATCTCAATAGCTTAACTTTAAAATTTTCATAGATGTTGAATCATAGGTCTTTTGCAACAAGCAGGAACTGCTTACCCTTCTGGAGCACTTGAATTCCCTCTGGTTATCATAGTGAATGTGTGTTGGTGTTAAACGCACCTGGGGCATGTAGGGCTGTCAGTTTTAATGGAGGAAACCGGAGTACCCAGAGGAAACCATCCACCTTGGGCAGGTAACTGACCTCTCTGGTTATAACTTGAGTTCCTGATGCAGTTTGTTTTTGTGTGCTTTCTGTTCCTTCATGTTTCTTAATGTCGTTTTGTTTGTATAAAATGATTTTTCAGCTTTTTGACATTTAAATGCTCTCTTATTCCTTCCTTTTATTCCTACCTATACTCTATCTGATTACCATGCAGTGAACCATGCAGTGAGAGTAGGGAACAACTGATAGATCTGATTTTAATCAGATTGATCTATACTTCATACCTGAGTGAATACTTTCTTGGCTTCTTCATTCTTCCCAGCAATCAACAGACTGACTCCTAATTTGTTCTTCAGAACGAGGGCGTAGGGGAATACATCGGCCAAGAATCTCCAGGTCTTAATAGCTTTGCTTGTCCATCCTATTAAAGCATAAAAGTTTCATTTAAGTTTATTAATTTAACAAAAACTACTACTACTGGAAAACATGTTGAATAAATTTCATGAAAATACTCTGGATATTACGAATTAATATTACAACCATATAGCTCATAGTTTTGTCTGTGTTGAATTTCATGATTTGCAACCAAAAGTGGGGTATATCATTTTAGTGTCCAATTTTTTGTAAGTACATATAATTTAACTTTAACCATATTTAAGAATTGACATTTTTATTCAACACTTTTGAGAACCTTGCAAAAAAATTAGCAAAATCAAATACCTCACAAATAACTACAGAAAACCTCTAAATAAATATAATGTCAAACAATGGTCAACTCCATGCTGGGACATGAAATTTACAAAATTTAAGAAGCTGGTTATAAAAAAAAAAACAAACAGAAATGAATTTAAATATTGTGGATTTGGAATGTCTTACCAATAGACAGATGCCCCCATTACCATGATTACCTTTACCACAAAACCTCATTAGTGGTATCATATATCATGTAAATAGTATGTGGGTCAAAAAGTAAAAGTTTATCCATGATATGACGATACCTCTAAATGCTTGTTTCTCAGCCAGTTTCATCCCTGCACCTAGAATTAACTGATCAGGGACATCCTTGAGGTCCAGGACAGCTTGGTATTCTGTGATCCCCTGTTCCAGGAGTTGGTTACTCCTCTCCTCCTCGGCTAATCTCATTAGGAGCTCTGCCTTCTGGTAGTGGGCTCTGGGACTATTGGGGTACTTCTTCAAAATCTGTTCAAACTTCTCTAACACTTCCTTGTCACTTTTCTAAAGGATAAAAATTGTGATAAACATGCATGCAACTACTGTGGAAGTACATGTACTTTATTTCATGTTTGGGCATTAATTGTAATGGATTGAGAATAGGAAAACTGAGATCGTTTTTTGTTATTGTAATTCTTGAATGCCTAAACTTTCAAGAACTAATTAGAATCTAGTAGGTTTCAAAATTCATTTTAACAATTTTGTTGGAATTTTTTGTGAACACTTTTAAGACATTCCATGTAATTGTCACATTTAGTGGTTGCTTTCCATATTTGATTATGAGTACTTCAATACTTTAAGTTTCAAGCTGCTTTTCATTTTTTACATATTTTTGAAATAATGCCAATAAGAGGTTACTTCTTGCAATATGTATATCATATACATCATATTATGTGAATGACAATTTTACCGGGATCCACTTTGAAACTTTTATATTTTAAACTTACAACATTGATCAAGCTCTCTGCTTCATCCAAGAGATTTCTGATTTCATTATCAGCCTGATTGGTGGTGGTTATCTTTTCATAGTCATCACCCTCCTTTGTTTCTCCCTCTGGTTTTACATCTTCCTTCCTTTCTTCGACCTCATCTTCACTCTGTTCTTTGTTTTCCTCAGTGTCCATTTTGGTCTGTTTCTTAGCTGCTTCTTTCTGTTTTTCTTCCTCTCTTATTTTGTTCTCTTCTTTTTCCTGTTTTTGTAATTTATCATCCTCTTCTTTCTTTCTTTTTTCTTCTTCTACACGTTTTCTTTCTGCTTCTAATCTTTCTTTCTCTTCAGCTTTTTTCTTCTCGTCTTCTTTTCGTCTTAATTCCTCTTCTTTTTGCCTTCTCTCTTGCTCCTCTTTGAGTCTCTGCTCCTCTTCCTTCTTTCTCTGCTCTTCTGCTTCTTTCTTTTTACGATCTTCCTCTGCTTTCTTCCTAAGTTCCTCTGCCTCTTTCCTTCTGTCCTCTCTTTCCTTTTTCCTTCTAGCTTCTTCTTTCTTTATGTCTTCCTCTTCTTTCCTTTTCCTTTCCTCTGCCTCGTTCTTTTGTCTTTCATCCTTAAGTCTTTGGTCCTCCTCATCTTTCCTTCTTTGTTCCTCAGCATCCTTCTTTTTTCTTTCCTCCTCCTCTTTCCTTTTCTTTTCCTCAGCTTCTTTCCTTTTCTTTTCCTCGGCTTCTTTCCTTTTCTTTTCCTCTGCCTCTTTCTTTTTTCTTTCCTCCTCTTCTTTCCTTTTCTTTTCCTCTTCCTCCTTCTTTTTTCTTTCCTCCTCCTCTTTTCTTTTCTTTTCCTCTACCTCCTTTTTTAGTCTTTCCTCCTCCTCTTTTCTTTTCGTTTCCTCTGCTTCCTTCTTTTTTCTTTCCTCTTCCTCTTTCCTTTTCTTTTCCTCAGCTTCTTTCCTTTTCTTTTCCTCTGCCTCCTTCTTTTTTCTTTCCTCCTCCTCTTTCCTTTTCTTTTCCTCTGCCTCCTTCTTTTTTCTTTCCTCTTCCTCTTTCCTTTTCGTTTCCTCTGTCTCCTTCTTTTTTCTTTCCTCCTCCTCTTTCCTTTTCTTTTCCTCTGCCTCCTTCTTTTTTCTTTCCTCCTCCTCTTTCCTTTTCTTTTCATCAGCTTCTTTCTGTTTTCTTTCCTCCTCCTCTTTCTTTTTCTTTTCCTCTGCCTCCTTTCTTTTCTTTTCCTCTGTCTCCTTCCTTTTCTTTTCCTCTGCCTCTTTCCTTTTCTTTTCCTCTGCTTCTTTCTTTTTCCTTTCCTCCTCTTTCCTTTTCTTTTCCTCTGCCTCTTCTTTCTTTCTTTGTTTCTCCTCTTTTATCCTCGTTTCTTCCTCTAATTTCTTTCTTTGCTCCTCTTCTTTCTGTTTTCTGTCTTTTTCTTGGGATTCTTTATCAGCTAGGTTATCTTTTGTTCCACTTAGTAAGGGCTTTATGTCTTCTTCATATTTCTGTAGAATAACCTTCTGAACATCATTAACTGAAACAAAAAGAATTATCCAAATTTATTGACTATTCCTATCAGGTCAGACCATAACTCACTTTCCTTGTCATATTAACATACAAGAGGCTCCCAGGAGCCTGAATCGCTCACCTGACATATGTGCCTAAAGTAAAGGTTATAAGGCAAAATCTATTTAACGTTGAAAGGCTCATAAGATTAATAAGGGGGTCATCTGACAATATGGTGGATCTAAAGGTGCTGATCACTTTTGTTCTCAATCAAAATAAAAAAATCTGTCACCCTTTTTGAGTTATTTGCAAAAAAATGCAGTTTAACCTAATGTTCTATTTTTAGCCACAGCCGCCATGTTTTACAACCAATCAAAAGTCCCCACAACAGTTCTATACACCTAATAATAATAAACAATAATACCAAGTTTGGTTCCATTTGGACTTAAAGTGTCAGAGGAGTTAACATTTTCAATATAAGGAAATGCAGTTAAAATGCTCAATTTTGACGTTCCAAGGGCAATAACTCCTCAAAGGAAAGGTCCTACAAAGTTGACCCTGTTACAAATTTTGTAAATCTTGATGCGCTTAACAATATGCAATTTAAATTTCTCCAATATCTTGTATAGTTTTCAAGATATTGAGCTAAACAGGTGCAAAATTTGCAAAAAATCCACAAAAAGGGCAATAACTCCTACATGGGTTGTTGGATTTTCTTCAAAATTTCAGAGCTGGTAGATCTTGAGGTGCTGATCACTTTTGTTCACAATCAAAATTTTGAAATCTGTCACCATTTTAGAGTTATTTGCAAAAAACTGCGATTTACCCCTATGTTCTATTTTTAGCCATAGCGGCCATGTTTTACAACCAATCAAAAATCCCCACATCAGTTCTATACACCTAATGCTAATAAACAACTATACCAAGTTTGGTTCCATTTGGACTTAAAGTGTCAGATCGAAAATACACCAGGAAAATCCATGAGGCCTATTTGGCCCAATTTTTTTTATTTCATAAAAGTTCACAAAACTAATGGCTGAAATCAATAACATTATCCCCTCTGAGCATGGAAAACACAAATTTCAGTGAAATATCTGCATGGTTTCAAATTTTGACCCTTTCCCATATTTGCGGATAGGAAAATTAGCCATTTTAGCCTTATTGAGGGTACATGTATGGCCATGAGAATTTTTTAAGAAAGGAAATGAAATGTTGAGACCAAAAGGGCTTTAAAATGTTAAATACATAATAAGCTTACAAAATAAAACAAAAAAACACCATATTCATATGAAAAATATGTTATAAATAGTGTTTAGGAGTGGATAAATGGTGTAATTTCAAAATGCTTTTCCCTACACATCACTAAAAACTAATGTTTGAGGGTAAAAAAATGTAAAAAATGCAACAACTTGCAACAATAAAGGTGTATTTAGTATGAGATGATGATGATGAACAGAATTTAACAGCAAAAAGACTAGTCATTGCACTTTAGATGAAAATTGGTTCAAGACTCATGTGCGAAATAAGGAAAAACGGCCAAATCTACAGCAAGAAATGGGGGATATTTTCAATCCTGTGACTTTTTCGATGAAATCCAGAGACCTTTCATGTGCTATTTTGTGTTGTTTAGCTATTTTTCAGTTTATTCTGACTGTTTTTTCTATAATATACCCTATGCAGAAAGATTACATTGATATGGCATTCATAGGTCCAACACAAACAAGAGGCTCCCAGGAGCCTGAATCGCTCACCTGACATATGTGCCTGAAGTAAAGGTTATCAGGCAAAATCTGTTTAACGTTGAAAGGGTCATAAGATTAATAAGGGGGTCATCTGACAATATGGTGGATCTAAAGGTGCTGATCACTTTTGTTCTCAATCAAAATCTAAAAATCTGTCACCCTTTTTGAGTTATTTGCAAAAAAATGCAGTTTAACCTAATGTTCTATTTTTAGCCACAGCGGCCATGTTTTACAACCAATCAAAAATCCCCACAACAGTTCTATACACCTAATAATAATAAACAATAATACCAAGTTTGGTTCCATTTCGACTTAAAGTGTCAGAGGAGTTAACATTTTCAATATAAGTAAATGCAGTTAAAATGCTCAATTTCGACGTTCCAAGGGCAATTACTCCTCAAAGGAAAGGTCCTACAACGTTGACCCTAGATCTTGATGCGCTTAACAATATGCAATTTAAATTTCTAAAATATCTTGTATAGTTTTCAAGATATTGAGCTAAACAGGTGCAAAATTTTCAAAAAATCCACAAAAAGGGCAATAACTCCTACATGGGTTGTTGGATTTTCTTCAAAATTTCAGAGCTGGTAGATCTTCAGGTGCTGATCACTTTTGTTCCCAATCAAAATTTTGAAATCTGTCACCGTTTTAGAGTTATTTGCAAAAAACTGCCATTTACCCTTATGTTCTATTTTTAGCCACAGCGACCATGTTTTACAACCAATCAAAAATCCCCACATCAGTTCTATACACCGAATGCTAATAAACAACTTTACCAAGTTTGGTTCCATTTGGACTTAAAGTGTCAGAGGAGTTAACGTTTTCAATGTAATGAGGAAATGCTATTAAAATGCTAAATTTTGACATTCTAAGGGCAATAACTCCTAAAAGGAAAGGTCCTACAACATTGACCCTGTTACATATTTTGTATATCTTGATGTGCTTAACAATATGCAATTTAAATTTCTCAAATATCTAGTATAGTTTTCAAGATATTGAGCTAAACAGGTGCAAAATTTGCAAAAAATCCACAAAAAGGGCAATAACTCCTACATGGGTTGTTGGATTTTCTTAAAAAATTCAGAGCTGGTAGATCTTGAGGTGCTGATCACTTTTGTTCCCAATCAAAATTTTGAAATCTGTCACCGTTTTAGAGTAATTTGCAAAAAACTGCCATTTACCTCTATGTTCTATTTTTAGCCACAGCGGCCATGTTTTACGACCAATCAAAAATCCCCACATCAGTTCTATACACCTAATGCTAATAAACAACTATACCAAGTTTGGTTCCATTTGGACTTAAAGTGTCAGAGGAGTTAACATTTTCAATGTAATGAGGAAATGCTGTTAAAATGCTAAATTTTGATGTTCTAAGGGCAATAACTCCTAAAAGGAAAGGTCCTACAACGTTGACCCTGTTACATATTTTGTAGATCTTGGTGTGCTTAACAATATGCAATTTAAATTTCTCAAATATCTAGTATAGTTTTCAAGATATTGAGCTAAACAGGTGCAAAATTTGCAAAAAATCCACAACAAGAGGCTCCCAGGAGCCTGAATCGCTCACCTGATATATGTGCCTGAAGTAAAGGTTTTCAGACAAAATCTATTTGACGTTGAAAGGGTCATAAGTTCAATAAGGGGATCATCTGACAATATGGTGGATCTTAATGTGCTGATCACTTTTGTTCCCAATCAAAATCTAAAAATATGTCACCCTTTTTGAGTTATTAGCAAAAAAATGCAGTTTAACCTAATGTTCTATTTTTAGCCACAGCGGCCATGTTTTACAACCAATCAAAAATCCCCACATCAATTCTATACACCTTATGCTAATAAACAACAATACAAAGTTTGGTTCCAATTTGACTTGAACTGTCAGAGGAGTTAACGTTTTCAATGTAATGAGGAAATGCTTTTTAAAAGCTAAATTTTGATGTTCTAAGGGCAATAACTCCTAAAAGGAAAGGTCCTACAACGTTGACCCTATTACATATTTTGTAGATCTTGATGTGCTTAACAATATGCAATTTAAATTTCTCGAATATCTTGTAAAGTTGTCAAGATATTGAGCTAAACAGGTGCAAAATTTGCCAAAAATCCACAAAAAGGGCAATAACTCCTACATGGGTCATTGGATTTTCTTCAAAATTTCAGAGCTGGTAGATCTTCAGGTGCTGATCACTTTTGTTCCCAATCAAAATTGTAAAATCTGTCACCGTTTTTGAGTTATTTGCAAAAAACTGCCATATACCCCTATGTTCTATTTTTAGCCACAGCGGCCATATTTTACAACCAATCAAAAATCCCCACATCAGTTCTATACACCTAATGCTAATAAACAACTATACCAAGTTTGGTACCGATTGGACTTGAACTGTCAGAGGAGTTAACGTTTTCAATGTAATGAGGAAATGCTGTTAAAATGCTCAATTTTGACGTTCTAAGGGCTATAACTCCTAAAAGGAAAGGTTCTACAACGTTGACCCTATTACATATTTTGTAGATCTTGATGTGCTTAACAATATGCAATTTAAATTTCTCGAATATCTTGTAAAGTTGTCAAGATATTGAGCTAAACAGGTGCAAAATTTGCAAAAAATCCACAAAAAGGGCAATAACTCCTACATGGGTCATTGGATTTTCTTCAAAATTTCAGAGCTGGTAGATCTTCAGGTGCTGATCACTTTTGTTCCCAATCAAAATTGTAAAATCTGTCACCGTTTTTGAGTTATTTGCAAAAAACTGCCATATACCCCTATGTTCTATTTTTAGCCACAGCGGCCATATTTTACAACCAATCAAAAATCCCCACATCAGTTCTATACACCTAATGCTAATAAACAACTATACCAAGTTTGGTACCGATTGGACTTGAACTGTCAGAGGAGTTAACGTTTTCAATGTAATGAGGAAATGCTGTTAAAATGCTCAATTTTGACGTTCTAAGGGCTATAACTCCTAAAAGGAAAGGTTCTACAACGTTGACCCTATTACATATTTTGTAGATCTTGATGTGCTTACCAATATGCAATTTAAATTTCTTAAATATCTTGTATAGTTTTCAAGATATTGAGCTAAACAGGTGCAAAATTTGCAAAAAATCCACAAAAAGGGCAATAACTCCTACATGGGTCGTTGGATTTTCTTCAAAATTTCAGGGTAGGTAGATCTTGAGGTGCTGAACACTTTTACCCTATGCCAGAATTTTGATATCTGTAGCCGTTTTTGAGTTATTTGCAAAAAACTGCATTTTACCCCTATGTTCTATTTTTAGCCACGGCGGCCATGTTTTACGACGAATCAAAAATCCCCACATCAGTTCTAAGCACCGAATGCTAATGAACAACCATACCAAGTTTGGGTTCAATTGGACTTATGGTGTCAGAGGAGTTAACGTTTTAAAAAGTTTACGGACGGACGACGGACGACAGACGACGGACGGACGACGGACGCCAAGTGATGACAATAGCTCACATGACCCTTCGGGTCAGGTGAGCTAAAAAGGGCAATAACTCCTACATGGGTCGTTGGATTTTCTTCGAAATTTCAGGGTAGGTAGATCTTGAGGTGCTGATCACTTTTACCCTATGCCAGAATTTTGATATCTGTAGCCGTTTTTGAGTTATTTGCAAAAAACTGCATTTTACCCCTATGTTCTATTTTTAGCCATGACGGCCATGTTTTACGACGAATCAAAAATCCCCAAATCAGTTCTAAGCACCGAATGCTAATGAGCAACCATACCAAGTTTGGTTGCAATTGGACTTATGGTGTCAGAGGAGTTAACGTTTTAAAAAGTTTACGGACGACGGACGACGGACGCCAAGTGATGACAATAGCTCACATGACCCTTCGGGTCAGGTGAGCTAATAAAGGTTATATAAATCTGTCAAAGTAAAAAATGGGCGGATTTCGTTTATAAACAGGGAGTAGGTGAGCAAAAGACCTGAAATTAAATCCTGTCTAATGGAACCCCACCCTGATGCTGTATACCAAATATCAAGTGGCTGTGATTAGTAGTAGCTAAGAAAAATGTTTTACCAATATTTCTTTCCCGCCTTACACACACTTGTAATCTTTTGTTATATATCTACATGTAGTAATCAAGGTTAAATTCTTGTGCAACTGGTATGCAAGTACATGCATCAAACATTAGTTTTAGTTTATCATATTATAAAAATGCATATGTTCTAAATTACTTCCAAATTTGTTAATATGGACACTGTGTCCTGTTTATGGTCTGTTTTTGTTTATTTTGCTTCAATGTTTTACATATCATGAATATACAATATACATCATGTACATGACTTACCTAATTGTAAACTTTTGACTCTGTAATCATGGTTACTATAAAGAACAGCTACAGCAGCAACAGAGACAGAAACTAAGACAAGCAAAAACCATTTACAGCATCCTCCACTTTTCTGTGTCTTTTTTTCATTTTTGCCAGTTGACTTTTGCTTATCCATTTTTGCAGGTCCTAAAAAATATTAAAAATATAAAATGCAGATAAAATATTAATAATCAAATTTCCTCTTGGACAAGTAAGAAAGAGGCACATTAGGCTAAACAAGTGCTATCACTTCAAGCAATTCTTAATTGTTGACTTGTGTATGCTGATGATTATTCACATTTCACACAGCTACCAATGTCCTAAATCATAACTTTAAGTTATGTGAGGAAATTTGTTAGGAGAATTTCAGGACAATGATAAGTGTATGTGCTTGATTTTTTTATCTTTATTGTAATTCAAAGCCTTTTTTTAAAGAAGAATGTAGTCAGCTGTAGGAATAACTGCATTTTTTAAAAAAATACTTATTTCATTGTAATTATTTATGTTGCTGAAAATAATTACATATCATTTTTTGGCAGAGGAGCTTGAATTACTTCACAAAATCGACATGTTCTGACCGGGACTTGAACCTGGGACCTCGAGGTTTGTAGTCAGACGCTCTACCACTGAGCTAAAGAACTACTTCCCTAGCTCAACAGTAAATGCTGGCAATCAATCCTTCTAATTAATGTACCAAGGGGAGCAACCCCGTTACAATATGATGGAGAAAAAAAACGATCTGTAATCTACCGGTATATAGATGATCCCATTTCAAGGAAAATGTCAAAAGGTCTTTTTGGTCCATTTTGATTGTTGAACTTGATATATATGCAAGCTGTTAATGTCATGCTTCAGTTGTGCTTGTTTCATATTAAATATGGACCAAAGGGATAAGATATTTAAGGACAATGTGCTATTATTTCCTGCCATTTTTAACGCATGCATGACTTTTCGAAAACTTCTGAGAAATCCGAACAGATGAGATTGATTTTTTCTCCATCATATCTTAAGTCAAAAGACATATGGCAGAATGTGTATTGCTAAGAGCTTCACTACGCTCCTTTAATAACATAACATATCTTTTATTTCCAATCAGGAGCCCACTGGGGGTCCTACTAAAAGGCGCCCGGGGGCGCCTGGAGAAAGAAAAGGTGCCCAGGGGGAATAAAAGGAAACATATTAAGGTGGTGGCTATATTCTGCCGTGTGAGATTTGACGAAAAAAATCAAAGGAAAAATTAAAAGATCAAAGAAATTTGCCGACTAGATGCGTGAATCTCACAGCGATTGCATGAGATTGACAGGCCTGAGTTTGAGCAAAAGATTTTGTGAATGTCATGCTCAAAGTTCCACTGCTCTTGTTATATTTTATCTTTTGATACTGGTTGGTAAATTGATGCAGTTGTATTAGGCATGTGATTGACCATTCATTTAGTGGTTAGTGACACGCCTCCTTTGCCATGTTTACTGTTACTTATGAATATTCATGACTGATAAGATCTGCACGTGTAGCTCTGGCTTATATATTGATTGGATAAGGAATTAAGAGGAGAGTTTGACTTGTAATTTGTTCGACCGCTTGTCTCAATGTTGTAAATGGAATATATTTAGTTTTAGTTAATAGAAATTTAGAAAACGGAATATTTTGTTTTATTTATTATTAAGATATGTGAACGTCGAATCCGTATCTTAAGGTTCTTCTAAATGAACAAGACCAATCGATGTCTGGCCCTGCGTCGCACGGCAAAACGTTGAACCCTGTACGTTCTAGGCCCAATATGGACAGTCAAAATATTTTGACACTTGCATCCTATGGTGGACTTACAAAGCATATTTGTCACATGCCACCAAATATTGTAAAAATAGACAAAAAATAGTTTCTATTTTTTTCCCCTTTTGGTCCCCTTATTGCTAAACAGAAAAGGTGGGTCAAGAAAAAATTGTATCCTTCATTTTGAATCCAATATATGACCAAAATTAACTTGTAAAAAAAAAAATCTAAATCGGACCATAAATAAAAAATGTCACATTTTTGCCCCTTTTGGGCCCCTCATTCCTAAACAAAAAGAGAGGGGACACCCAAAATCATCCCCACCCTTTTATTTATGTTGAGTAACACTATTGTAAAGTTTAATAGCATTTGGTCAACCAAAACAAGTTATTGTGGAAACAAATAAAAAAGTTGCTTTTTTGGACCCTTTAGGGCCCTTAGTTTCGAAACGAAAAAAGAGGGGACACCCAAAATCAGCACAACCCTTCCTTTTATGGTACGTAACATTACTGTGAAGTTTCATAGCATTTGGTCAACCAAAACAAAAGTTATTGTGGATAAAATTTAAAAAGTCGCTTTTTTGGCCCTTTTTGGGCCTCTAATTTCTAAACGAAAAAAGAGGGGACACCCAAAATCAGCCCAACCCTTCCTTTTATGGTAAGTAACATTACTGTAAAGTTTCATAGCATTTGGTCAACCAGAACAAAAGTTATTGTGGAAAAATAAATAAAAAGTCACTTTTTTAGCCCCTTTTGGGCCCCTAATTTCTAAACGAAAAAAGAGGGGACACCCAAAATCAGCCCAACCCTTCCTTTTATGGTAAGTAACATTACTGTAAAGTTTCATAGCCTTTGGTCAACCAGAACAAAAGTTATTGTGGAAAAAAATTAAAAAGTAACTTTTTTGGCCCCTTTTGGGCCCCTAATTTCTAAACGAAATTACAAAATGACCCCAAAAAGGGAGGTGCACATCTTCAATATATCTGTAATCACTGTGTAAAATTTCAGAAAGATCTAGTGTTTGGTTTTTGAGATTCAGATTACACAAGAAAGGCACCCCATAGCGGGACGGACGGACAGACGGACGGACAGACGGACGGACGGAGTGACCCGACTACTAGACCTGCTTTCGCCTTCGGCGACGCAGGTAAAAATGGCTGCCATGCATTGTCAATACAAAACTTTAAAAAAAATACACAGCCTAGATAAAATAAGAATTTTGCTAAAATTATATTGGAATGAATGTTTTACAATCTTATCTAAAGCAAGCTAGAAATAATTTCATAAAAAAAAAATTGTCTTAAAGGTAAAAAATTAAATATTTGTAAAGGTGTGCTCGAATAGTAGGATAGTAATCAGACGCACCTTACATGTTAATGTAAATATAATTAAATTTAGACTCATTGTGGGATTTTAAATGCTAGCTTGCGCTGGGTGTTGGTAAGTCAAATCTAATTAGACAGGTTTTGAACAAAATACATCATTTGCTCAATATGTGTAATTTTTTAAAGTTTTGTATTGACAATGCATGGCAGCCATTTTTCATTTAGAAGAACCTTAAACTCTGCAGAGTGCAGTAAGTCTAACATCTGAAAGTGAAACAAAACGCTGTCTTAGAATAGTCTGAAATCAAACTGGAAAAGTTTGGAAAGCTGCTTTTTTCTGAACATTTACCATTCTTTTGTGGAACATGCTTTTTCGAACTGTTGGTGTAAACAGATTTTTTAGCTGTCTTCCCCATGTTCCATCTACTTTCAGTTTCAACGTGGACACTTGTTCCGGATGTAGAATTAATCTAAGCACTTCCGGGTTAAATATTGTAAAAATATATGCATATTAATGCGCAAAAAAGTCATTATTGATAACGAGCATTGATAAGATTATTTGCATTGAATAGCTTCATAAACCAAAATTTTTTGTCGCAATAAAAATAAGCACTTAATAAGATAAAATTGTTCAGCTTAATTGTGAAATACTTATGTATTTATTTTCTTGTGTATGTGTATCCTGTAAAACCTTGTGATGCGGTTCTATGTTTAGGAAAAATAATGTGTCACCAACAAAATATTTGAAAGATTCTTACAAAATGTGATCCTAAATAAGAAAATATTCAAAGAAACAATATTCAGAATGACGTATCAAACAAAATGTGCAAACACTGCTATGTACACAGCACTTTTAGTGATAATTTTGTTACAGTTTGTAAGTTGAAAATTTACAAGCCAAGCCCAGTTTTTGTTTTGACATAATATGAGGCAGGTAAAACCTGTTACGCTCCCGAAGTTTCAATTAATTCAATTATTTTTTTTTAGTTCGAAAATAAAAACAAGCTAGCTTTTCTTGTGGGTTACGTAAGCGTTTAATGACGTCTGAAATTTTCAAAAATAAAAACGTTAAAAAGACGCCGAAAGTTCGGGAAAACAAGCGTGTGCTAGACCGGACGTTGAAGGAAAATTGAGCCCATAGTACAACTAGAGTATATTGACATTTCTACCATTATCGCTCCCTTCGGGAGCGTAATATTTTATTTCTCTGAATGCAGAATTTCTTAGGTCCAACTTGTTTCTAGTAAACCGGTCAAGTGCAGATCATGTGACTGGCGTACGCCTATTTGTGCAAGAAACAAGTGCAATGGCTGATTTGCCGGTAGTTTTCCAAAAATAACCATCACATCGACACTAATTATGTCGTCCCATCGACCACATCGTCCCTATTTATCTCATCCCATCGACCCAAATCAACTTTTAAATGGTATAAATTAAATTTTATCTCGCGAACTTTTAGGGCAATGTCTTTATTATGATAAAATTATCTTTTGCACCATATCTTAAATTAAAACTGTTTTGCAACAATTCTAGTTTCTTGCCGCCATCTTGCGCCGCTTGTAGCTGGTCAAAATTTACCGGCGTATAGCGGCGAACACCGTGCATGTGCAGTCAAAATATCAGCCAATAACAAGCGATCAGCCGGTAAGCCGCTGGCGTTCGGCGTACACCTTTTGCCAGAAACAAGTCCTACCTTAGATGCTTTCACCAGAATACATAATTCTGAAATCTCTACATCTGTCACAACACAATTTACAGAAATAACCCTTTTCCAGCGCAGTGGCTGGGCGGTTAAGACACTGGTCCAGTGCCTAAACCACTCTGTCTATGATTTAAACTACTGTAGTCAAGTGACTGGACTTTAAATCACAGGTCGACAACTCTGTGGGTTTGTGCCCCACACTTGTCTAGGTTTTCACAGATTTTACAGCTTTGAATATCAGACTTTCCTCCCACAGCCTGTATATCATGGCATGGAAGCAGGGGTGGATCCAGAAATTTTCGAAAGGGGGGGGGGTTCCACATACTGGGTTCTGTTGGCCAAAGGGGGGGTTCCAGACCAATTTAGCTGAAAATCTACACAAAAATTTAAAAATTTCAGAGGAAAAGGGGGGGTTCCGACCTCTGGATCCACCACTGTGGAAGGGCCTCATAAATAAAGATAAAGATAATTTTATGTAAGCCAAACACTGAAACAGTCATTAATCTTGCTGTCAGACAAAAGCTCTTCAGAGCTTATGTTAATTGTTTGGACTGAGATCACATCACTAATGTGTACTCATCAACATTAAAAAAATCTAACCTTTACCATTTTTGTCTCGCCTGCGACGAATAGTCGCGGAAGGCGAGACATAGGTATTACTTTCCGGCGACGGCGGCGACGGCGGCGGCGTAAACTTTTTTGTAAGACTTTTGTGGACGATGAATTGCTTGAAAAGTATAATAGCTAGGCATCTGATATTTGGTATACAAATAGTTCAGGTTATGGTCTACGCAATTGCCACCATGACGTTTGACCCTGACCCCATTTTCACGCTCCAGTGACTCTGTGAACTTAGGTCTTTTTTCAGGCCGTAAACTTTTTTGTAAGACTTTTGTGGACGATCAATTGCTTGAAAAGTATAATAGCTAGGCATCTGATATTTGGTATACAGACAGTTCAGGTTATGGTCTACGCAACTGTCACCATGCCATGTGACCCTGACCTCATTTTCACACTCCAGTGACTCTGTGAACTTAGGTCTTTTTTCAGGCTGTAAACTTTTTTGTAAGACTTTTGTGGACGATGAATTGCTTGAAAAGTATAATAGCTAGGCATCTGATATTTAGTATACAGACAGTTCAGGTTATGGTTTACGCAACTGTCACCATGCCGTGTGACCCTGACCTCATTTTCATGCTCCAGTGACTCTGTGAACTTAGGTCTTTTTTCAGGCTGTAAACTTTTTTGTAAGACTTTTGTGGACGATGAATTGCTTGAAAAGTATAATAGCTAGGCATCTGATATTTAGTATACAGACATTTCAGGTTATGGTCTATGCAACTGTCACCATGCCGTGTGACCCTGACCCCATTTTCACGCTCCAGTGAATCTGTGAACTTAGGTCTTTTTCAGGCCGAAAAACTTTTTTGTAAGACTTTTATGGACAATGAATTGCTGGAAAGTTATAATAGCTAGGCATCTGATATTGGGTAAACAGACAGTTGCGGTTATGGACAATGCAACTGTCACCATGCCATGTGACCATGACCCAATTTTTAGGCTCCAGTGACTCTGTGAACTTAGGTCTTTTTTCAGACAGAAAACTTTTTGTAATACTTGTGTGGACAATGGATTTCTTGAATAGTATAATAACTAGGCATCTGTTATTTGGTATACTGACACTTTTTATGTTTATATCAAGAAATGAAAGCTTAGGTAGTTGATTTTAGCGATGGTGCCGGCAGGCG
Source organism: Arcuatula senhousia (assembly GCA_963971305.1). NCBI lineage: Eukaryota > Metazoa > Mollusca > Bivalvia > Mytilida > Mytilidae > Arcuatula > Arcuatula senhousia. Next base: position 58,384,777 of record OZ020310.1, read on the forward strand.
AGACATACTTTTAGTGGCCACACTTGTTACCCTTAGGTAAAATGTTGGAGGATTGTGGTTTTCATGATTTTATATATATCAGACTTGCATGTAGTCCAGATATTATATACATGTACGTGTACTGTATTATGACAACTTTCTAGAGATTTATACGTAACCTGGCAGTTAATATGCCTTCATTCTAGAAGGTAATATAAAGCCACAATTTGTGATATAGGCTAAAGGTTATATCTGAAGCTCACTTGGTTGAATGGTAATTATATTAACAGCTGGCTTGTCTCCAGTTACACATGTTACATTTACAAGGGACCCAACAAAAAAGCCCACAGGGTTTATAAAGCAAGTTGAGAGTTGTCACTAGATGTTCATTTAGATATAGAAGACTCGTGAGGAGAGTGGAGTATAAAGGGATCGTTTTAATGTCTGCATTCCATTCCTTTCCTTTGAGAATTTCGAGAACTAGCCTGAATTATTGAACAATGTACAACAGTGAACTAGCCCGAACAATGAAAAGTTCAGTAGAAGTCACTAGCCCAAACAAATTTTTAGTAGCCCTGGGCTTCGGGCTATCAGTTAAAGGCGAGCACTGGCATTCTAGTACATTGTAGGTGATATAAAGCTACATGTTATCGACTGCGCTAAAATCGTAAGCTCACTTGGTAATGAGCTGGCTTGTTACTGGATGGTCAGGATTGGATCCTTGATGGTGGTGTGGACCATGCTCTTCAATTAAAATTGCATTAGAGATGCTGATTCAGAACATTGTGAAATTCTGGTCCAGTATTTGCAAGGGCCATAGAATTTCTTTCTCACAAAATTAAATAATGTTATTATGATTCTGGTGCAGAAATTTTATATAGATACATTTAATAAAAAAAAAGACATGTACATGTATGATAACAATCAAAATTCATGTTTCCTGTAAATCTTGTTAAAGTCAAGTCATTACAGAAGAGGAGCACCATACATGTATACTTTGTGTTAGCACAGGCAACAGCCACTAGGGTAGGGTCACTATTAATACATGTGTGAATGTTTTATTGCCATGATAACCTGTATTATTATTATTTTTTTCAGTTGAGTACTGTAGAAAGACAAGTGTTTGATTTCCTGGGGTATATGTGGGCACCTATCATTGCTAACTTCATTCAGCTTATCTGTGTTATTATTGGAGGATTTGGTACATATCAGTACAGGTCAAAATTCATCTCTGTTGTAAGTATTATCCATCTACACTATCCAAGCTTGTCTATTTGAAAGAGTTGGTTCAATAAGAAATACTGTGTATTATTGAAACCCATACAGATCTACATTATATCTAATACTTCAGTTCAAGCCTACATTAGGCCAAACAAACAAAAATGTGTGTTTCCTATTGCATGTCACTCTGAAAAAAAATATGTAGGTAGGTTTATTTATTTATTTTTTTACCTTAAGTAAATGGAGAGTGGAATTAAGGTTGCATGTAAATGGTAAAAAATGGCAATGAATAAATATAAGGGTTGGCATGAAAAAATAGGTAGGGTCGGTTAACTGGAAACACACTTTTTCGCCTAAGGTTAATTTTTTTTACTGAAAGTAAGAAGAAGTATGTTTGGCACCATTAATGAAATGCTTGTACTAAGTAAGATCATTGTGATCTTCATTTTTCCACTACATGTACATGTATGTCTTTGCTTTTTGAGGCATCTGAGATTGGTAATCCCAAAGAAATATTCAATGCTACTTTGGATATATTCATGTATTTGTACATGTGTAAAAAAAAATAAAAATGGTTACCAGTTCTTTGTGTTTAAAGTTTAAAATGTCTTAATAATTTAAAATCATTAAATGTCTTGTTAATCACTTTTATTTTCAGTATTCCACATGGTCTCTGATATGGTTAGGGTGGAATGTGTTTGTAATATGTTTATATTTAGAAGTTGGTGTATTAAGTAGGGTAAGTGAAAATAATTTATAGGAACATATACTAAACACTGATACATGTATATAAAAACATGAAAATTTTAACTAAAAAAATTGCAATCTCATAATATGAAGAAATTCCCTACAAAATTGAAAAGGTGTACATATTCTTTATGTGAAGGATGTTATTAATCTGAAGCAGAAGGGATTAAGGTAACTTGTCACCCACATCATGTACATGAAAAGTTATCATCACAAAAATGCTAATCCAGTTACATAATTGCATGTACATCAATGTGCATGTATTAAACTTTTAAAGAGTTGACCAGGAACCAAAAACAGAAAAAAAAAAAAATAGAAAACATTAATTGTCAAATGAATAAATTTACATGTAAGATAAAAGCAAAATAAAATATTTCAAAATCTTTTTGGAAAGAAGTCATTTTGCATTCTCAGCATCTTCATGTACATTTATATGTACATGGCCATATTAAAAAGTGATTGCTATTTGTTAAAAACTTTTTTTCAGGTGGACTTACATTTGAAAACCTACTGCCAAAAACTAGGTTCCTTGCACCTGATGATTTTTACATCCCAATTTCATTAAATCAAATTATAAAAAATCAAAAAGTCTGAATTACTTACTTATCCAATCAAGATTGCACTAAAAGAAACACATATATCATGTATATTCTGAAATTGCTGATAGACTTTGATAAACAACTAGCTTTGAAAATCTATTGATTTCTACCCTTAGATCTTTCTTAAAAGATACACAGATGATGGCTATTGAAGTACAAAATGTAAAACCTGTGCTATCAATTCTCTTTTGATCATCACTGAATCTGTTAACATGGTTAAAGGCCTAACATATTAATTTTTAAAATGATAATAATGTTTAACATGGTCCAAGTACAATTTATTATGAAACTATATCCCTATAATGGAAGCTGAAAACAAAGTCCAATTTATGTGGTTAATGTTAAACAGATTTTACTACACATGCTACACATCATTAGAGTGTGGCTCAGTTTGATTTTGTCACATGTGGTGGAAATTTTATGCCATATGTGTTAAATGTCGTTATCAATTTATCATACATGAATATATGTACATGTATCTTTCATTATTCTAAGATCACGATTGTAAAAGTAATTTAGTAGTGAGATACTGTGTCTCTGACAACATTTTTAAAGAAACGAACGTAAAAATTGGTCTTCCACAATTATATGTAGTTTTATTTTATCACTTCCAAAAATTGAAATTTTAGATAAATCTCCTGTGTTTTCTTGACTGAATTTTATTTTACCTTTTCCTTAATTATCAACCAAAGTGATATGAAATGATTTGCTGCATCAATTTAAAGACCAAATATACTATTTAATTTAGAAAGGCCTATTATCTGTATCTTAAGCATAGAATATCTTCATATTGTTCAAGTTGTTCTTATGTAAACATTATCATGATGATATTTGTAGTGTCAGTTTAAATATAAAAAGCTGGTTTTATAAATAGATTTAATCTGATTTAAATGAAGTCAGTTGTAAAGAAACATTTGATTATGACGATTTTCAATCAATTAGTTTTTGCGTTCTTAAAATCTTAACCAAGCACTGCATGTAAAAAATCAATAACTGTGAACTAGGAAGAGATATTTAAACAATGCATTATATATAGTATCTTGGTATTTATATGAATTGCCCACTTGAACTTTGGTCACAAGAAATATTTTCAACACAATTGTATCTATCATATTTTATGCGAAAAAGCAACTGTAAATCATTGTATTTTACCATATGTAATTTTGAACTTCAGTACTGTTTTAACCTTTTGAATTGTTTATATGCTTTTAAAGCTAAGAAGGTTGAAAATTGATGAAAACAGATTTTTATAAATGCAAATTCCTACGATTGTTTTTGGTAAAAAATGTCTCATTCTGTGTGAACATGATGAAATTAAAATTACAACAAAGTTTTAGACAATGAATTTTGCTATGCCTGACACGCCTTTCGTCTTTTGTGAAAGATTGAAAATGCCAAACAATAAATTAATGCATTACACATGTATATACTTTTTAATACTTTTGAAATCATAAATATTTTCTCGTTTTTTTACAAAACAAAGATCTCTATATACTTAACATTGGTACAAAGAGAAATCATAACTATTTTCTTGTTTTTACAGAACAAAGATCTCTATATACTTAACATTGGAACAAAGAGAAATCATAACTACTTTCTCGTTTTTCACAGAACAAAGATCTCTATATACTTAACATTGGAACAAAGAGAAATCATAACTAATTTCTGGTTGTAACAGAACAAAGATCTCTTTATACTTATCATAAGCACAAAGAGAAATCATAAATATTTTCTTCTTTTTTACAGAACAAAGATCTCTATATACTGAACATTGGCACATAGAGAAATCATAACTACTTTCTCGTTTTTCACAGAACAAAGATCTCTATATACTTAACATTGGAACAAAGAGAAATCATAACTAATTTCTGGTTGTAACAGAACAAAGATCTCTTTATACTTATCATAAGCACAAAGAGAAATCATAAATATTTTCTTGTTTTTCACAGAACAAAGATCTCTATATCCTTAACATTGGTACAAAGAACAAGAGTTGGTGGTTAGAGCATGGTATAGGCTGTCGTATAACCAACACCTCGTGGCTAGAATCGTCCCCTACAGACTCCAGTCGCCCCATCCCGCCGGAGGACGTTGTAGAGGGTTGCCTCCTGGATTATTACTACGTAGAAGTCATCCATGCTGGAGTACAATGTCTCTTAGCTGTATGTATAATCTGTAGGATAAGTTTTCAGATCATAGCAGTTGTTGAATCTAGCACTGGTCAATAAAAATGAAATTTTGAGGAATTTTGTAATTAGGCAAATAACATGAATAAGGCAAAAAGAATCCAGGATTTACGCAAGTGAATCGGAAATAACAATTTCAAAGAGTGTTTTGGTATTTGTGCACATGTAAAACTTGTAGTTTGAAATAATCAGACACAATAAAAACAAGAGGCTCCCAGGAGCCTGAATCGCTCACCTGACATATGTGCCTGGAGTAAAGGCTATTAGGCAAAATCAATTTGACATTGAAAGGGTCATAAGTTTAATAAGGGGGTCATCTGACAATATGGTGGATCTTAAGGTGCTGATCACTTTTATCTCAATTAAAATTCAAAAATCTGTCACCTTTTTTGAGTTATTAGCAAAAAAATGCAGTTTAACCCAATGTTCTATTTTTTAGCCACAGCGGCCATGTTTTACAACCAATCAAATATCCCCACATCAGTTCTATACACCTAATACTAATAAACAACAATACAAAGTTTGGTTCCAATTTGACTTTAAGTGTCAGAGGAGTTAATATTTTCAATGTAATGAGGAAATGCTTTTTAAAAGCTCAATTTTGACGTTCTATAGTTTTGATATCTGTAGCCGTTTTTGAGTTATTTGAAAAAACTGCCATTTACCCCTATGTTCTATTTTTAGCCACAGCGGCCATATTTTACGACCAATCAAAAATCCCCACATCAGTTCTATACACCTAATGCTAATAAACAACTATACCAAGTTTGGTTCCAATTGGACTTGAACTGTCAGAGGAGTTAACGTTTTCAATGTAATGAGGAAATGCTGTAAAAATGCTCAATTTTGATGTTCTAAGGGCAATAACTCCTAAAAGGAAAGGTTCTACAACGTTGACCCTATTACATATTTTGTAGATCTTGATGTGCTTAACAATATGCAATTTAAATTTCTCAAATATCTTGTATAGTTTTCAAGATATTGAGCTAAGCAGGTGCAAAATTTGCAAAAAATCCACAAAAAGGGCAATAACTCCTACATGGGTTGTTGGATTTTCTTCAAAATTTCAGGGTAGGTAGATCTTGAGGTGCTGATCACTTTTATCCTATGCCAGAATTTTGATATCTGTAGCCGTTTTTGAGTTATTTGCAAAAAACTGCATTTTACCCCTATGTTCTATTTTTAGCCACGGCGGCCATGTTTTACGACGAATCAAAAATCCCCACATCAGTTCTAAGCACCGAATGCTAATGAACAACCATACCAAGTTTGGTTATGGTGTCAGAGGAGTTAACATTTTAAAAAGTTTACGGACGGACGACGGACGCCAAGTGATGACAATAGCTCACATGACCCTTCGGGTCAGGTGAGCTAAAAACACTAGTAAAGATATCATGTAGTAAATAAAAGTGCAAAGCTCTCTGGTGTTTATACACTAAAACATTAAACCATTTCTTACCATCACAGGTATTTTATAATGAGACTAACTTTGAAGTAATAAAAAATAAACAATTATGTTTTGTTGTTAAGATAAACTTAATATCTTAAAGCTCTAGTGAATTCATAATCATGATAATGAAAAGCTATCATTTATGAATATTTTTCAGTTAATTGGTTTTGTGATTTCCTGTGTTAGCATTTACTTCTATGGAGATGATGAGGAAAGCTGTAAGTATAGCACGTATAATCGTCCAACCGTGACACACAGACCCAAAAAACACAGTGTGGGTAAAACATACAAAGTGTATAAATGTACACACAATCATGTGACTATAAATTACAAGCAGTGTATGTGTAGAGAAGGTGAGGACAGCGGTAATCAGAATCTGGAGACATATCACACGGAGCATAATGCATGTCTGTGTCATCTTAGTGATGGACAAGGCTGTTTTGAAGGTGCTGAATTGTCTCATCTGGTTCCCAAATCTAGTCCTTCAACATATATCTCCTTTGCTCATAGTCAGGAATGGTCAATGGAACCCAGATCTTTCAGGAATTTGGTTCTTAGGGACAAAGAGGTTTACCCATCATACTAATATCTAAAGGTCTGTTTCTGTTGGTGTTAGTCTGTCTGTCTGTTTGTCTCAATGTTGTTTGGTGAGCATTTTCTCAAATATAATTCTTTTGTGCTTTCAAACTTTGACTTTTAAAAATGCTTAATAGATATATCAACCTTAAAATTTTTGTAAAATTTGTGACTAAAGTAACTTCATACTTTTTTTCCAAACATTTTAATTTGAATATGAAATCTTTTTCTATTCTCAACCCTTCAATGCTTTGTTTCCATGCATGCTAGATGTTTGTGTATATATAACTATGGTTGTTGTCCCCTGGTTTTGTTGTGCAACAAAAATATATTTAAAATTGCATTACTTTTAATAGAAATGTTTTTGAAAATTAACATCAATTTAGTCTTTATATGATAAAATGTTAAGTGGGTAATTAGTTGTCGAAATGCAATGAACTAGAAATTTTATCTATCTTGTTTAAATTATTGATTAATACTGTAGTACTGAACAAAAAAAATCATGTATATGAATAACACCCACATCTTTTTGAGACTGTTTGATATAAATTCCCTACACTTTATCAAATAAGGATCCCTTATGTTACAGTTGACTACATAGGTAACTTCGAGACCTGGTCACTATTGTCCTACGATAGCTTAGAGCATCAATCATGCTCCATGTAAATCAATTGTCTATCAATATTTACTGTTTGTTTCATTATGTACAGTCCCTAGAACTCTGTATCTTATTGTGCTACAAGATTAACACCTGTTTTTACAGTTGACTACATAGGTAACTTTGAGACCTGGTCACTATCCTCCTACGATAGCTCCGAGTATCAGTCAAGCTATCGAGTTCCTGTTCATCCTGTTTTTATTTAGGTATCATTGTTAAATTCTAAGTTTGTTCTTTGTTATGTTTATATTTCATAAATTCATAGTTTGTTTTTGTTGCTTAAGGTATTTTTAAGAATATGTAGACTATGATGCAATCAAGTCATATTGATGTAATTGCCCTTAATTGCTCTTAAAAGTTAATTTTGTATTTTCTAACTTATTTTCGGTCTGATTTCACACAATGAAAATCTGGGTTATAAAATGGTGAATATCATTCACAATTTCACATTTTTTGCTGGGGAAAGGTAATAACAATTTCATTGGCAACTTGCAACTACAAATCTTATTTTGATTTTGGTATGCAGCATCAGAATGGGGTCCCATACTTTGGATTTTGCTGGTGCCGTTGCAGAAATTTTTTGTGGGGAGGGATTTTGCCTATTGTGTTTTTAAGATGAAAGGGGAAGAGGGGGTTCCAGGTCGATTTTTGCTTAAAATCTTTAAGACAATTACAAAATTTTCCAAGGAAAGAGGGAGGGTGCAACCCTCGAGAACACCCCCCTTTGGATCCACCACTGATTGGATTTCAATGGCTGTTGACACCTACATTCTTGTCGATGAAATCAAGCCATTTTTGGGGCTGGGTCAGTTTTCACTGAAATGATTTACACTTGTATACTAAACTTCTTTTTGAACAAAAATGATTGTTTGTCATGTTTGTTTCAATTTTTGTTTTTGTTTTGTTAATTCAGTTAAAGTTTTGTTCACTTGTTTCTTCTGATTCATTTTAATCATGATTATCATGGATTTTATATGATCACAAAGGTGTTTAAGTGCTATTCTCTGTAAGAATCAGGCAATTAGTGAATCATGATTTAAAAAACCCACAAGTTTGACTTCAATTACTGTTCAAAATGCTTAAAAAGTAACAAAAAATGCATTGGCACTACATTTGTACTCTAAAGTGTCAGAAATTTGAGATATATTTTGGTTGAAATGCATATAAAATTTGGATCTAAGGGAGATAACTCGTGTCAAGTCATACTAAATCCCTATCATTGTAATAGAAATTTTTCTCCATCCTCTGACACTGGAGATGACAACTGATGATTGTTTCTTCTTTAGAAGGCTATTTTGAATGACAATGCATTGTCAAAACCGTGTTTTTAAAATCATGATTCAAACATTTTCGATTTTGCCTGATTCTTACAGAGAACTGCAGTTAATGTTTCATAAATTCATTATAGACACAGAGCCATCAAGTTCTAAATATAAGACAAAAATGAAATGTAGATGTAAAAGTAAGTTCTGTGTGGACACAAACTAACCCGTCTTTTAATAAGCATTTATTTACTTTGTGCTATTGATATAATCACTTTTCACAGTCATGATAATGTTTGGTACCAGACTTTGTTTACATCCAGTTTTATATGTGTGATTGTGTCACAACATTCATTCATTCATTCATTCATTTATTCCTTCTTTGAAAAGTTATAAGCTTTACAGTCATTTGGAATTTGAGAATTTTCTACGCTTTACTGTAAAAGGATTGATTTTATGCCTATGAAAGAAGGGGGCATATAGTGTTTCGGCCAGTTTGTCCCTCCATTCTACGTTCAGTTCCTCCGTCCGTCCCAAATGTTGACAAATGAGGAATTATGTCTTTGGACATTACATTGTATTCTTTTGTTTGTTTGGTTGTGTATCGATTTTCATGATACACGTGTATTATAACTATCAAAAATTTTGAATTGCTTTCAGTAACAAAAATTCATGAATCCATGAATATGCATTTATTCTCAATGCATGATAATTGAAGCCTAAAAATTAAAGTAAATATTTTTTTAGTAAATGTAAATGTATGTTTTATTTTAATTAGATATAAGTATGACAAAGGTCGAGGATACATGTAGATCATCGTGTAAGAGGTTTTCACCATTTGCATGACATTAAAGTTTAAGTTTTCACTGCACATGTTCTTAAAAAATGTATTAACTTTGAAATAATAGGCCACTATGACCTAGATCATACAGTTGTAGGCAGTCATCGTGAAGCTAAACACATGAAAACTAAAGTTCATGTTTTATACTGCTGAAATAAAGTCACGACGTGTGAAATTATATCTTTACTGTGTTCTAAGGCTGTAAAAAGATGTGCCAAAATATTGATTGTAATCGATAGGTTTGACATTATCATATATAAAAGTCTTTCACTACTCATACTGTATGATTGACATGTTAAAAGAAAGCACAAGATAAATTTCAATCTTAAGATAGAGTGATAGTCATGTAGGGTACATTTTCATGCTTAATTTCACATTTTTGTCATGTTTTTCACATGTTTATCTAATACTTTAGTACAGTGAGGCTCCTGTTGTGTCAAAAATGTCCAGTGTTATTTACAAATAATAACAAAACCACAGTACCTTAAACTTAAATGGAAAACAACATGTGCCCTAAAACCAACATACTGTGGATTCATTTATTTTCGTGGGTTCCAATTTTTGTGGTTTGATGAAAAAGTGTTAATTCCTGGATTCTTAAATTCGTGGTTTTGAAATTTGCAGCATATAAATCAATAGTAAATTTACTTTTCGTGTGGTATAAAATTTCATTGGTCAATACCATCCACGAAAACCACGAAAATTGATACCCCACGAATAATAATGAAACCACAGTATATACATTTAAATTGTGACCTTTGACCTGAGAGGATAATACAATCATAAAATATAGTTAACAATTGTTAAAAAAGAATGGAGTAATTTATAAATATCACATGGTGCTTACACATTTGGAAAAAAAGTCAAGTACTGTACTTGACAAAGCAACATCTGAAAACAATATCATAGGAAAGTGAAAAATGCACATTTTGTAATTTCGCTTGTATATATATATACATTCAAAGAAATAAGGAAGTTGAGTCTGGTGGACCAAATGTCTATTTTCATCAAATTTGCTATTTTTTCCTATATGTAATATAAATTAATGCAAAATTTAACTGGACTGAACCAATTTTAACTGGATATTTCCAGTAGGTCCGGCCTAATTTCCCAGACTGTATATATGCGAATAATTTTGTTAATTAAACAGGATTTGTACCTGACATTATACATGTTAAACCAATATAAGTACATGTATTGACTTATAACCTATTTCTAAGTTTTCATTGATGCTGGACAATTTCTAAAGAAATTTTAATGAAAATGACAACAACAGCGAAATCAACAAATAATGGGAATTGATATGCAACACAAAGTTAAACATGATGAAAACAAAAAATCTGCATTGAAAAGCATTAATTGAGACAATATTAGACATGCATGTCACTTGTATGGTTTATATGTCAAATAAATTCATCTGAAATGTACTAATTCACTTTTTTTTTGCAGCTGCAAACGCCAATGATGAATTAGAATTTGTTAAAATGTATCAACAACCTTCAAGACCAGGATTCCCGATTGAGAATCAAAATTTTGAAACAGAGACAGAAACAAATGACTACCCCACGTTAGATCGGCCACCGAGCTACGAAACAAGCATGAGAAATCAAGCCAATCGCAACACAGAGAATGTGTACACTTATGGTGCAGATAGACAGAGTGTTCGAAGTGTGCGTAGCACACGCAGCACGCGAAGCAAGGCGAGCAACAAATCTAAAAACAATGCCCGTCAACCCACCAACGAGAGGCGTGAAGATTTACCGTGGGTACAAATCACCCCCTCCCCTAGCAGTTATGAATCTCCGTTTCGACATTATCCTTAACAAGGTTATTAATGTAATCGTCATGAGTTTCTTGGATCAAATGTGGTGAAATTTGTATTTTTATTTTATAGTGTTCAAAGGAGTATGTTCACAAAGGCCTATAATTGGCCCTGTAATTTGGCTGATTTTTCATTTTCAAGAAATTTAAATGAATGCATTGGAAATAACTCACAGAATACCTATATTTAACAAATATAATAGTTTTCTAGTGATAAAATTGTGCTGTTTCCTTCGATGACACCCTAAATATGAGAAAAAATAGGAAAATCTTCTCTTTTGTCGATTTTTTACCCCTTTTCACCACTTTTGTGTCAAAATCAAAAGTGGCCGCATGCTCTGACCAACATAGATTTTTGTCTATCAATTCATTACTTAAAAGTGAATATTTTAATCAAAAAATAATTTTGGTCAGAGTATGCGGCCAACATTATATTCATCATTTTTTACAGGAAAAGAGGCTAAATATGTCAAAAACAGCGATTTTTAACGAATTTCACTAACTTTAAAGGTCTTTCTTGTAGATGAAAGTAATTAATTCATGCACAATTTATGTCATTTTATAAAGTATAGAGTCTTATGACCATTCTAGCAGAAATATTTTGTAGCTGTCTCGAATTTGAAATTTAGGGCCGTTTTTGGCCCTTTCCGAACATACTCCTTTATCATGAGATTTAGAGATCTTGATCATTTTGAAAACTTGTCTGATTTCATGAATATTGTATTAATTCAAACGTTTTTGTGATAAATGGTTATGTACATGTATGATATTTGATTGTAGTGGAGTCTTAACATTGTCTGTTCTGAATTTGTATATTGCCATTTGAAATATGAAGTAAAACATAATAGAATTATTAGTTAATGATTCAGCATAGTTGATTATATTTAAAGCATTTATAATTTTAATGATTTAATTAAAACAATTGATTGTGTCTTTTCTGAAGAAAAAAAAGTTAGATATTTTCCATTAGTATTAGGAGCAGCATCTTTCCAAACATAAAAAATTTAGAAACCTAAGAAAATTTAATAAAAGTGAAAAAAAATTCAAGAATTAGCATTTAAAGTATTTATTTAAATCTTGTTGATTTTGGACTTTCACTCAGTATACATTTAAGTTCTCATTTGGTTAAAAATGAGGTTTAGTTGTACTGATTGCTAGGTATGATTTATATGGGCATCATACTGTCAAAACCAAAATAGTACCTGTATTTATCTCAAATAATAACTGATGGAATTTGTAGTATTGTTTGTATTTATTAAGAAAATTAACTAATTGCATTTTGTTTTTGTTCACACCACTCTATAACATGTACTTGACAAAAATAAGCTTGCTTGATTCATACGCTTTAAGATTAGTAAAATTTACTAACATCATGTAAATGTAAAATTTGAAAAATTGAACAACTCACTTCTTTAACAATCATTATTTAGGAAACTTGTTTTTAAGTACAGAAATAATATTAAAAACGAAAGAATATGGAATATTAAGTCAAAAATTCCCTAACAATCCCTTAATATGGATAATTTAAAAGTTACTTTGTCATGTTTGTTGTTCATATAATTATATTGTGAGTAATAAAAGGGGACCAGGCTGTGTGTATTTGTGCTAAGGTTGTGTTATATCTGTATACTGTGATTTTAATCAGGTTTGGAAACTAAGAGATCTGAAAGTTTGGCCATAATCTGTAAGCAGTCTGAATTATCTACCATTATTGTTATATTATACCATTAATACATTAATTGCAAAATACAAAATTAATGTATTTACATTGTGTGTTACACAAATATTTGATATTTTACCTCACCAAAAGATTTTTTATTTGATGCGGTTTTGCCTCCATGGAATAATTTTAGCCGTAGTTAAATCCTGATAAAAAATATTTATTTTTTAAGAGAAACTCCATCTTATAGTGCTTTGCCTTTCTTCTTCACGATTCATTTGACCTTTCATGTCACGCATCATTTAATGCAATACACATTTATGACTGCCACAAAACTTTCTCCTTTAGCTTTTTTATATTTTTTTTTAAGAGTTGTACATAGTCATAGCTTAACTAGTCTCCTCATAATTCTGATTTTCACATGAATCCATTAAGAAGTTGCAACATAGAATTTTTAAGCACCATGTTCATTTTGCATCAATTCTATCAAAAGATATAATTCTCTGGTGACTGCTTGTATCAAGCACATGTAAATATCAACACAGCTTTCACAAACCAGCTATGATTTTTGTCGTTTACTTCTTTTAATAAAATTTATCATTTTAAAAGGACTGCAAAAAAATTTGTTAATGTACTTTGATGTGACATGTCCTCATTTTCGTCGTTATCATCACCATTGACTTAAATTTTTATTCTTAGTCAGAATTATAGCTATTTTCTCCGAAATAATCTCCATGATCTTATTAGGTATAGATGTATATATCCCAATATCCATTTGTTTACTTAAGTCCTTTAGTCATAATAGTTTACTTAGATCGTAGGTTGGGAATGTTTATACAAATTTTATCAATAGAAAAGATTATTATGTCTACGTCAAGCAAATCGTTATGATTTGTTGTCACTTGTTTCTTGGAAAAGATTGAAATGAGACCCAAGACTTTATAGCTAAGATGTGTCTACTCTAAATTGTAAAACTAATGATTTTCACATGCATTTATAGTTATACATGTAGATATAGTCTATTTTATTTATCTGTGAATATTCTGTTTATGCAGTATATAGTGGATTTATCTTTAGAACCATATGAATCTGTCCTCTAAGTGTAAGCAGTACTTGTCAAAAGCCAACGTTTTATGTTAATAGTGCATACACTGTCAAGATTTTTAATGAGACTCATAGTCTTAAAGGCTTTTCATCTATATTTTAGCTTATTAGAACAATGTGCACAAAATTCACAATCATAGATATCTCTCTGCAATCAAGTTTATCATGTTGACTTTATTTCATGTTTATAGAATGTGTATTCCATTAATTGGGTCTGGTTTCTTACAAGACAATTAATGTAGATTTTACATATTATCAACACTTTAACACATTTATTGTTGCCATAATAGAAATCACTTAGCTTTAGTTCATTTTATTTTTTTGTGGGATATTTAATGCTATTTGAAAGGTTGACATGAATGTTCTAAATGATACCATAACGGGGGAAAATGACTTAACAAAAAATATATATTCTCTAATTGTTTTAGCCACTACCATAAAAAAAAAATTATGAAACTTTTTGGTTAAAATTATTCTCCATTTGGCACCCATAAAAAAAATAAATATTTTTCTTGTATGCTTTTCTTCTACAAATAATTTTGCCTCAAACTGTATTTATTTGATACATGTACATGTATTTAATATGTATTGTCAGTCACTATACTTCAGCTTATTGTTAAATTTTTCACTATCTCTGATTTGTTCTATATTTATTTCGTGTTGATACATTTTAGCCATATACTAAATGTAAAGAGAATGTTTTAATGAAAATTTTATCAGATTTTATTGTACTGGTTGATGTACAATATTTTGTATTGTCAAAATAAAACTTGTTGAATATAGAAATAATTTAATTTGTTTCGGTCTCCCACAATAGGTTGGAGTGGGGACATAGGCTCTCTCATTCCTAAAATTCTTATCTGATTTTCATAAAATTTCACAAAATTCAGTATATGCACTAGTTATGTCCCTTAGACCATTCATACCAAGTTCCAGTTTGGAAAAGAAAACAAACAATTTTGGGCTGGATTTAGCATTGTGAAAAATCCAGATAATAAAATAGTGAATGTTTAGCCTGTGTCAATTATTTGATTAACGAAAGTATATGATATAAGGGCTTAAAATTCCTTTACAACATAAAGTACTATCAGAGGAATTCTCATGCTAAATATCAAGAGGCTGCAACATATAGTTGTCTGGAAAACTGTGACCGAATTTTTTTAGATGTTGCAGGAGGAGGGATAGTGCCAAAGTGACTCCTATGAGTAGCTTTGCAATTTCAGACGACATAAAAAAAGACTCAGACTAGGGTTTATTTTTTATTTTTTATAAAAAATAAGATATAAAAGACAGAGTGCATATAGAATAACAGTATCATTAATGTAACAAAGCAAACATAAAATTTAACAAAACAACCAGTTCACTATTGACTATCCTTTAAAATATAATATTATTCTAACAAAGCTTATTTTAAACCTAAACTTCAACTTCAGAGGCCATCATCCATGGTAAAATTAATAAGGTTTTTAACTAAAGTGGAAAATTAACTAAAAGGGTTATAGTGTATCAAAGGTTTCTAACTTAAAACAAACAAACAAAAATTAACAAATTAACAAACAAAAACAAATTTATTTCATGTAGTACAAAAACAATCATTTGCATTACTTGTGCAATAGTACAAACTTAATGAATTAGCTATAACCTAAATTTGTTAAACATTCAAAACTTTTATAACACTGAATTTAACCTGTTATATTTTTAAGCAGATTATGTGCAACTTAAAGCAAGTGGCAGAAAATTCTTGTAAAACTAACATTAAACTTTTTGAAAAGATATACACTTCTAGTGGAAATGGGGTGATCAAAAATCATTCTGTTCACACAGTTTGCTATTTGTAGAGGAAAAAATACAAATTTAAGCCTGATCACCTCTAGATACAATTAGGTAACCCTAACGGGAACGTGGTGGACTAAGGATTTAGGTATCAGAACTAGATCACCACCATCTGTGTGTGTGGCGTTATTAATTGCTACATGTGCAGATGGGATAAACTTCTAAAACAACAAAAACTTCTACATTAATTTAAGTGCATAATCAAATAAATAAACTTAAGATAAAACAAATATCGCATTTAGAAGAGTTTTGTAATTAGGAAAATATTTTTCAAGAAAAAAGGTTTAACACCAACTTATAAATAAGGCCATAATGAAATAATTCCAAGATTCTCATTGTCTGTTTTGTTTGTTTTTTTTGGACAGGTGGGTGAATTTTATGTATTTTGTCCTGCCATTTTAAAGGAAAGTGACCATAAATGAACAGAACTTGCCAAAAATCAAAATAAAATTCTTCAGGCAACTGAAAAAATTCATGAAAGAGGGGATGAAAATCGAAGATTTTTTTTATATTGGCCTTAAAAAAACTTAAGATTAGTAAAGAACATTGATAAAGTATTGCATGGCACATGTATAACTTAATACACAAACAAATCAAATTAACATTAATATCTTCTAAGACAAAGAGACATGGTCCTGAAATATCTATAGAAATCATGATTAAAACCGGTATAATTAAAAGAAACACAAAGTAAGGCACATGGGGATATATTGTATACAAAGCATAAATTATATCACAATACAAAAATATATGTTACCATAGAAACACAATAGAAAAATATCACAGTTAACATCATGAAAGACATCGGTAAGCCAACATACATCTTTATTACAGTACTATGTTGACAAAAAGTTCAAAATGTCACCATTTAAATTATGGTAATGTAGAATTGCTAGAAGTGTACATTACTAGTAATAAAAAATGACACTGAAATTACATTTTTAATGAAAAAAAAAAAGCATCTGATTCTCTCAGTTGTTTGAAAAACAAACTTTGAACATCAAGGAGAACTTATGTAACTGTAGTCAAAACATGATGTGGGAAACGAAAGCTTAGTAAACAAAATATATACAGAACAGTAAGAGAACAGAAGCTGAGATTCTTGATTATTTTGCATAGACAACTTGGTTAGATCCAAGTTATTGACAAATTGACATGTAAAGCAAACATTTATGAACACTGGAATTCAATAAAATATAAGGAAACAGAAAAGTAGCATAATTTTCATAAGTCTACCTGAGAATATATGGTTGGCAATATTCACATAAATTATTTTTAAAAATAAAAAAAAACAAGTCTGACATGGCATTAAGTAAACAGAGCTTCACATGAAAAGTACGTGTAGTACTGTGGATTCATTTATTTTCGTGGTTTGATGAAAAAGAACCATTTTGTGGAATCTTAAAGGAGTATGTTCGGAAAGGGCCAAAAACGGCCCTAAATTTCAAATTCAAGACTGCTACTAAATAATGCTGCTAGAATGGTCATAAGACTCTATACTTTATAAAATGTCATAAATTGTGCATGAATTGTTTACTCTTGGGAACAACAGGGACCTTAAAAGTTAGTGAATTTCTGTAAAAATCGCTATTTTTGACATATTTAGCCTTTTTTCTGTAAAAAATACTGAATATAATGTTGGCCGCATATTTTGACCAAAATTATTTTTTGGTTAAAATATTTGCTTTTAAGAAATGAATAAATAAACAAAAATCTATGTTGGTCAGAGCATGCGGCCACTTTTGATTTTGGCACAATAGTGGTGAAAAGGGGTGAAAAATCGACAAAAATGAAAATGTTTCTATTATTTCTAATATTTAGGGTGTCTTTGAAGGAAACAGCACAATTTTATCATTAGTAAACTATTATATTTGTTAAATATATGTATTCTGTGGGTTATTTCCAAAGCATTCATTAAGATTTCTTAACCATGAAAAATCAGCCCAATTACAGGGCCGATTATGGGCCTTTGTGAACATACTCCTTTGTGAAGTCTGCAGCACACAGATCAATGTTAAATTTCCTTTTTGTGGATCAAGGTCACCAACGAAAATTTATACCCCACTAATAATAATGAAACCACAGTATTTTACAAAATTATTTTGATGCAAAAAAATTCAAATTTGTGCTGACAAGCCTCATGAATCAGATATAATATATTTTTAAGATTGTAATGTCACTATAAATAGCAAGCATTATATAAAAACCCAAAGATATTATTGACTGCAAGACTATAAGAGTAAAACTATTTTTTTAACCATGACTGATGGATGCAAATACATGTATTAAGATTTCAAACAGATTGAGCAATATCACATTTAGAAAAGTTACCCATAAGAAAAATAAATTATATATAAAAATAAACATTTGTTTTATGCATACGACACAACGAGTCTTACCCTTAAGCACTATCATTTGTATAGAAAATATAAAAATAATATCATCACTATAAGCATTACAATCATAAGGCAAACATTGCACCAGAGAACAATAGCAAAAATATACTGTAAACCAACTTATTTTCACGAGCGATTTATTTTCGGGTGTTTCGCGAGGAAGAAAAAATGGGGAAAATAAATCGTCGGGAATGTACTTTTTTTCATAGTAATATATATAACTGTTGTAACTAAGAGTCCCGAAAATAAATCCTCTGACCCCAAAACGCAAAAAAAGTAGTCGCAAAAATAAGTTGGTTTACAGTAGTCATTTTAGGCTTTTGTTAATTGAAGACAGATTTCTTAGCTAATGTAGTCAAATCAAATTATCATTACATACAGTGAAACCAAGGGTTTGAGTTAACCAAATTCTGTCTGAACTCAGTTGGTTTTCAGTCCCTTTCTTTTTATTTCTATACACTTTGGCAGCTGTATTAACAAAATACTTGTCAAATCTAAACTATTTCTGTGGTTTTAACTTGTTTCATTGTACAATATATAAAATGTTAGAACACTAAAATTCTTCACCAGGACACAAGGGGTTATATGTCTATTAGATACATGAGAAAGGAAGACATTTGTTTAAACTTGTTTGTCTGTAGCTGTATCAGGTCCTTAGACCGTCTTTTGCTCAATCTATCAGTATCATGGCAGAGCTGTTAGATTGATATCTCTACAAATAAGCCTAGGGACTTTGCTCATTCTATTGAAATTGTGACAGCAACTAGACTGTTTTGGCTTGAGCTGTAATATATGGTACAGTCTATCAATATTAAGGAAGATCAAGTATATAAGTCAGGAATGGTTTTTCAGGCAGGCTTCTCCCTAATGATAATCGGTCCAGCTACCGTGTGCTCGTGTTCACCAGCTATAATGGCACTGTATGTTTCCTTCTCAGTTATACCTGAAGACGGAAAATAATTTGTGATACCTAAAATTATATAAAAGCAATATTATGATAATCCCAAAAAAGTACAGTAAGATTTGAATTGTGATATGGTTGCATGTAGGCTAATTCAGAGATACAGTCGGAAAGTCTATAACTGGTCAATAAACCTGTATTCTCTATGTAAAATATTATGCTCTTAATAAGCACCAAGTTGTTAGAAGTAAAAATACACCTTGCGTGTGTATGATGGTACAGCCAAGAGTTGCATCATTATTTTACATAAAAAATGTCTGGTGAAGTTTTGAATAGGTGTCTGGTCTGGCGAACTCTGGAACTTACCTAATTGTTTTCTGATGACCCCTAGAACTTACCCAATTGTTATCTGGTGAACTTCAAATCTTACCTAAATGTTTTCTTGTGAACCTTAGAACTTACCTAAATGTTTTCTGGTGAACTCTAGAACTTACTTAAGTATTTTCTGATGAACTTCAGAACTTACCTAAACATTTCTGACGAGAGAACTTACTTAAATGTTTTCTGGTAAACTCTAGAACTTATCTAAATGTTTCACAGGAAGCTTTGAACATACCTAAGTGTTTTCTGATGAACCCTAGGGTTGCTTTATTTGAGACATCTATTGCTATTTTAGGAGACAGACTATGACGAACATCCATTAAAATGCCCACTGGTTTCTTCACCAAAAACTGGAAGTCTGTAACACTTTGATGACAGGTGCCCCTAAATAGAACATATAGTAAGCCTTCATATTAACAGCGAAACTTATCAGATCATTGATTAAATTCACACATTAGTCATATTCTTTTCCAAGTTTTTTCTTATTGCATAATACATAACTTATAACTAACTGCTTAATTCCAAAATTAATGCACAAACTACTGTCAGAAAACATGTTACACAACCATTTATCACAAAATAGCTATTTGGAATAAAATAAAACTTGATGCAATTTTCTGAATTACAGGAAATTCAGTTAATTTGGGTGTCATTTTGTATGATTGGCCACTTTTAGCATTTAACCAGGCCTAACAAATTATCATTTCAAATGGAACAGTTCAAAGCTTAATATAGTTGAATGAAGTATCAGAGATCGCTTTTCCCTTTGTTAACATAAAAAAGCTTAGTATAGTTGAATGAAGTATCAGAGATCACTTTTCCCTTTGTTAACATAAAAAAGCTTAGTATAGTTGAATGAAGTATCAGAGATCGTTTTCCCTTTGTAAACATAATAACTCCTACTTGATAGTAATCATGGGTCTGTCCACCCCTTGTCCCTGCAGGAATACGTACTTGATAGTTATCATGGGTCTGTCCACCCCTTGTCCCTGCAATCTCTGCATCTGTTCGACGTTCTCCTTCCATTGGAACGTCTCCATGTTAATCATAAGTAGAGGCTGACTGATGTTTTTATAGACTTCATCATCAAGAGGGTGCATCCAGCCATCCAACATCACACCAACCCTGAAATAAATAACATTACTAGTAAGTTACCAAGCCACATCTTTTACATGTATGGATTGAAATCATCAGTAGAAGTTGACTGATGTTTCTTATAGGGTGCATCGCCAGTCATCCAACGACACCCTAACCCTGAAAGAATTTGATTTAAATTTGCCATTACCTTAGATCTTAATTGAACTTACAAAACCTAATGCTTGCACTCTTAAGAAGTGGGGAAAACATACTTAAAATATGTAAAAGGCCTGACATTACATCAACCAAGAAAATTCTCTTTTATTTTGTATTTGAGTTAGATCTGGTCGTGTAGAGCCGTCAAATTACGATGGGCCATAGATCATGTTAACATTTTTGTGCTTCCGCGGCTCAGTATCTAGTTGTTGCTTTTTCTATGATATCACCAAATGGAAAAAAAACTCAGCTATCGGTATTCACCTTTTCACAAATTTGATGCATTATTCAGCATTTGACCGACTTATCTTGAAACATGGGTTTATCGACATTCGTTTGAAACTGAAACTGCTGAACTGCTGTACAAAATGACTTAAAATTTTCTTGTATCAGAAATCCTACTAAAAATACCAATGTCTTCAAGAAAATGAGAAACTTTATTCTGTTAGAAACAAGTTTTAGACAATGTTACAAAGCTCTGATGTATTATAACAGGTATCAAAATTATACTTATATAACAAACTAGGAAATAAATGCATAAAAAGAAAAACTTGCAATTACTTCAGATGTTTTGCATTCAATTATTTGTTTTTGAAGTGAGGTTATTTTATCAATTTCACTTTTAAAAGCAAATATACTTCATTAGGCTTTTTCATCAATTTAACGTAAGCTAACAAACTTAGGCTCTGTTATTCTATACAAGGGACGGTGTTATGTGAATAAATCATAAAATTAAGAATTAGGAATAATTAGCATTTTAACTATAGAGCAAGCCTGTGGTTGAGTAATAGACCACAGAGGTTTCATTGAAGTTGGGTCAATCGGAATCGAGTTTTAAGAAAAGCTGAATCATACTTTTCAATACCAATGGTTTTTAAAAACCAAAAGTCAAGTCGGTGTGTAATAAACAGGTTTTAAAAAGACCTAACATGGATTACTACAGTATATATACAAATTAAAAAGTTTCACGGAAAGATTTGGGCTGCATAATAGTATACATGGATAATAAAACGTAGGCTTATGCAACAGAAAGTTAAAAATGTTTTGATAATTCAAGATAATTTAAAGTGTGATTAAAGAAATACTTACTTGAATCGTTTGTCTTTGGACAAAGTACAGACTGCCGTAGAGCCCCCAAATGAATGCCCTACTAATGCCACATCTGACAGATCTAGTAAACCCTACAATAAAACAAAAATCTAGTAAACCCTACAATAAAACAAAACTGGTTAATACAATTACTGACAATACCTACTCTGAAACATTAATTACCAATAATGCTATACTTTTCAAAAGTTAAAAACAAGATGACAGAAGAATAAGATTTAAGGTATAATTTTAAAGTTTAAAGGCACTCTTGCTTTATTAGACGAAACGCACATCAGTTACATTTTGTACAACATACAAGTATATAATTTTATCATCAGAATGGATGCCACTGCAATGGAAAGAACAAAAAAAAAACTTCTCAGTCCACAACAAAAACTGACTTAATCACAGTGATCAGATTCGGCACAATTATTCTATTCCTTTTACAAGAGAGAAAAGTTTCAAGTTCATCCGTTAAGCTGATTAAGTACTGAATTTCAATTATTGGATCAAAGTTCTGACTTTGAAAGATTTGAGAATATTAGATTAAAAATTGCCACTAAGCCGATAAAAGCTGAAGTATCATTGAACAGTTATGAAAATAAAACTAGACTGGGTATGTCATATCTACATTACTATGTTCAAACTTTGCCGTCTTGTCTTCAATCTTTTTAGTAACGTAACCCTCTGACATTTGAGATAGGTTACTACTGGCTAGTGTTAAGGTTGGAAATCTTAAGACAAGTGGAAACAACTACGTTGGATGTTTTTAACAACGAAATAAAACAAGGTATAATTGAAACTGGATGCAGTTTCGAATGTCTCCCAAACGAAGTCCCTTTCATCTCATGTGAAAAATTTGGGCAGGGTGTTCCCTAAAATACAAGTTTTACAGAAAACCCAGGGGTAAGCAAATTCCTGGAAATCTTTAGAACCTCATGCAAAAATTTTTGACAGGGATTCCCATAAAAGACAAGTTTTACAGACGTCCCAGTGGTAAGCAAAATCCTGGAAAGGCCTTTAAATGAATTTTTAGAACCTCATGGAAAAAAATTGGGCAGGGGTTTCCCTAATAACACAAGTAATTTAACTCTACCATATAAAATGATTTGTCTTATTATAAGGAGTTATAATATATAGTTATAGGGTGGGGATTTCAATGGTTTTCAGAAAATTTAGTATTTTATCATGTGAGGGGGTGGGGCATGACCCCCCTAAGACCACCTATGGTACCAAATGATTTGCCTTATCATAAGGAGTAATAATCTATATGGTTACAGGGTGGGGATCTCAATGGTTTTCAGAATATTTAGTATTTTATCATTTGAGGGGGTGGGGCATGACACCCCTCAAACCCACCTTTGGTACCAAATGGTTTGTCTTATCATGAGGAGTAATAATTTATAAGGTTATAGGGTCGGGATCTCAATGGTATTCAGAATATTTAGTATTTTATCATTTGAGGGGGTGGGGCATGACCCCCCTCAAACCCACCTTTGGTACCAAATGGTTTGTGTTATCATAAGGAGTAATAATATATATGGTTATAGGGTGGGAATCTCAATAGTTTGCAGAATATTTAGTATTTTATCATTTGAGGGGGTGGGGCATGACCCCCCCCCCCTCAGACCCCCCTACGATACCATATGATTGGTCTTATCATAAGGAGTAATAATATACATGGTTATAGGGTGGGGATCTAAATGGTTTTCAGAATATTTAGAATTTTATCATTTGAGGGGGTGGGGCATGACCCCCCCTCAGAACCCCCCTTGTGGACCCAAATGGTTTGTTTTATCATAAGGAGTAATAATATATTTGGTTATAGGGTGGGGCTCTCAATGGTTTTCAAAATATTAAGTGTTTTGTTATTTGAAGGGGTGGGGCATGACCCCCCCACTTAAGACAACGAAACGAAGGGTTTACCAAAATACCCTGCCACTATGTTTACTTAGATATCCAAGTTAAGAGAATATTTTGAAGTTAAGATACCATATTATCAAGTTATATCACTTTTCCCATAGACTTCTATAGTAAAATTTTGCAAAACCCCACCCCCTTTTGAGACCCCCAAAATCCATGTTCCCTCCAACATATTGAAATTTTTTTTTCGGGAGGCGCATCTAGGAATATGGGCCTATCAAGTCTTATGATATCAAACAATTCCGTTTAACGGTTTCTGAGAAACGGTTCACACAAGTGTTCGAAAAATCGCGCCCGGAAAGAAGAAAAATAATAATAATAATAATAATAATAATAAGAATAATAAGAACTGAGCAAAAACATAATGTCTCCAAACTTCGTTTGGGAGACATAATAAACATTAGGAGAAAGTGATAGACAGCAATTTATCATTAGACTGTTGTCTACCATTTCTTCTGTTGTCTTTTTCTCTGCATCGTTAGGGTTAGGGTTAGGGTTGCATTGGTTAAAGCATTCATTGGACTGCATGCTTTGACTATAGCCGGTTATACCCGATAATTTTGTTGTCATCTTTATTCCAGCAGCTAAGACTGATTAGGTACCATTTACTTACTTTGAAGAGTTTCAGATTAAAGTTTCCACTGAGTTGATTGAGTACTGTATTTCCTTGATTGAGATCAGTCAGTACATCCAATGCCAGGATACACTCGTCTGCCCTTTGGTGGACCTGTTTATACAAAGAATACTGATGAGTGCTTAACTTCATGACAAAAACTATACTAGTTCTTTCATAGTTTCCTCACCGTGGAAGTTTTTCATAGTCACCTCGCCATGGAAGTTATTTCATAGTTTCCCCACCCTGGTAGTTTTTCACAGTCATCCCACCCTGTTGGTGGTTTGTTTACCTGTTTGTTTCTGCTTTCATAATCGTCCCACCGTGGCGGAGATCTGTCAAAAGGCATCCACTCCTCTGAGAAACTCTGAGATCGAGGCATGTGATTATTGGTGCTGGTGGCGACATTGACGGTCCTTTGTATTTCATCTTTAAGTTGAAATGTCATGGAAGCTGAACCGTCTCTATATAAAAAAAATATAACTTTTATCTGTTGTTAGATTCCTCTTTACAGGTTAAAGCCAGGGAACGTAGCTATACTATTGTAAAGTAAAACTACTTAGATATCTTAAAACGTATCTAAAATGTGTTTCGAGTTATTATTTTGTGTACCATATTTGAGAATTAAAGCAATCACAAAGCAGTTTTTTTTTCATTTTAAATTAAAATCAGTTACTAGTTGTTTAATGATAATATACTAAGAAGGAAAATGACGGGAAAGTTTTAGCGTACTTTTTACTACCTATTATAAAGAAAAAGGCAGCGATACCCCAATTAGGTCGTTTGTTTCCGTCGTTTCTATATTTACAAAAGCTCTTTGCAATGTACATACTTTCACTTTTCACTCGGGGGCTATATTCGGATTCTCAATCTTCGGATTTCCATCAAGACAATATGGCCGCGACCAGTAGATTATGTGTTCCGCTTCGGATTATATTTTAGTCAGTGTAGCATATCTTGCGTAGCTTTAGCGTAATGGATATTTGATTTTGGATTGTGAAAATTTACTTAATTGAATAAAGTTTAAGGGACAAAAATACTATTCGGACACCAAAAATAAGTAAAATCTTGCAAAAAAGTTGTACACAGCATCTCCGTTTTTCATGCTTTTATGTGGCGGTGTTTTAAAGCAACAATGCGATTCAACTAGATCATGTAGCGTACATGGCGTAGTCACTTTATCAGGTTGTGCATGTTTAAGCGTACTTTCTTATAAATTTTTGGCTGCAAAATATTAATTCATTGAATAAAGTTTATTATCACAGACAGAAATAGTGCTTATGCAAAATAGGTCAATCAGACACACACAATTCAAGCATTTTATTGATTTTTAGAAAATGACAAAATAGCCACATTGGGTCATTCGTCTGTCTTGATCTAGGTCATTTTAATAAGGATTATTAATTTTATCTATTTCTCACAAAGCTATTGCGGGATCCGGAAAAATAAACTTATTTGTCACAAGTTTGGTTGTTCGAAAATGTTATCAATGCTTGATAATTTTGTCGATTCACCACACAGAGACCAATGTCGCCACAACTACAAACGTGTCAGAAAATAATTTTAACTGTGCAAAACCACAGGGGCTTGGATTATAGAGTAGGGGGGGGGGGGGGCGACTTAAAAGTCAATATAAATGACCAGAATCCAAGCCCCTGTGTGCGGAACATTGCAACGTTCGTGTATAAGTTTGCTTTAGTCTATATCATAAAGGAAGGGACATATTGATTTTTAGAAAATGACAAAATAGCCACATTGGGTCATTCGTCTGTCTTGATCTAGGTCATTTTAATAAGGATAATTAATTTATCTATTTCTCACAAAGCTATTGCGGGATCCGGAAAAATAAACTTATTTGTCACAAGTTTGGTTGTTCGAAAATGTTATCAATGCTTGATAATTTTGTCGATTCACCACACAGAGACCAATGTCGCCACAACTACAAACGTGTCAGAAAATAATTTTAACTGTGCAAAACCACAGGGGCTCGGATTATAGAGTAAGGGGGGGGGGCGACTTAAAAGTCAATATAAATGACCAGAATCCAAGCCCCTGTGTGCGGAACATGGATTGCAACGTTCGTGTATAAGTTTGCTTTAGTCTATATCATAAAGGAAGGGACAATCTTTGAATAGGTGACAATCAAAAATATTTGAGCAGTGGCGGATCCGGGGGGGGGGGGGTCCGAGATTGGAATTTTCCTCCTTTCCGACAAAAATTTCGCAAGTAACGTCTAGAACCACCCCCTTTTCGTCCTTCGTCCACAGCGGAATTTATGTGGACCAACCCCTTTCAAAATTTCTGGATCTGGCCCCGTTTGAGTTATAATATAATTTATTGCTATTACACGTAAAAAATTTAAAGGCATACATGTACATTGCAAATGTTCATGAAGAGATCTACAATTGGGTTTAAACTTATTTCGCCTTTGGCTTGGCGGACTTTTGTGCCAAAAATATTGTTGTTTTATTATAATTTATTGATAATTGATGATATTGATGTGATTTATATTTATTTTTGTAATTTGTATATTGACTTTCGTTTAATAATACTGCCAAATTCTATGTGTCTGTTTGATTTCTTTGCCTCGACTTTACCTAAGCTGTACAAGGAACAATTTATATATTTTTGTAATGGCAGTATTATTAAACGAAAGTCAATATACAAATTACAAAAATAAATATAAATCACATCAATATCATCAATTACCAATAAATTATAATAAAACAACAATATTTTTGGCACAAAAGTCCGCTCATAATACATTAACACAAAAATAGAAAAAGGGTGGAAGAGGCGGGTTATAAAAAAAAATCACGTTTTGTCGTGCAATCGTTGCACATAAGAATGATAAAATTTACTCAGATAGGAAACTATATATCGATCTTAACAACCAATGAAATGAACAAATTAATCAGTCACGCTAAGAAGATGAACTCTAGAAATAAATGAACCGAAGATAATTAATGTGAAAAAATGCTAACCCGCTTCTCAATTCACAATTAAATATTTTTACATTACAAAAATATATAAATATTATATACTTCAAAATCATAGGCTGATCTGACAAATGATAACCATTAAAGTAGACGATAATTAGATGTGGAATAATTGTACGCCACACAACCAACATAAAGAAACGTGAATTTTAAAAATCACAATGGAAAACAGCCAACAGTCTCTAGCATGACCATAAGTCGCTGCTTGCCGTCTTGCATTGGCCCAAGACCAAAAATACAAAAGAGGATGAGTCCAGTTTCCTTTTTGGTCACACTTAGAAAAAAAGTCAAAATAACAATGTACAATTTTTTTTACATCTCCGCATGCTTGGAATGCAACTAAATGTTGAAAATAATAATATTATAAAACGAAAATCATAAAAATTTCTAGGCGCAAAATATATGTTTGATTTTCTTCTTCGGTATTCCCAGAATCTCGTTGGTAGCTTTTGTTCTCAGAATAATTTGAAGATTGAAACCTTTTTAAACTTTAACATTAAGCTGATTAAAAAGTATATATGAACAACAGACTGTGACATCTTTGATCCAATGGATACTTTTGTACAGCTCGATGAGCTGAAGGTTTAAGCAAGCAACAGCTTTTCTCTATCTGCAATAGTTTCCTATTTTCTCCACTAACATAACCAAACTTTGATGCAGTTATTTTAAACTAAATAGGAAATAGTACAATGCTTATACTGGATCTAAAAACAAATAATGTTTAGGTTAAACACTTACATGACTTAGATTCATCGACATGGCTTAATTTTAGATCGATTTTATAGTATGTGTACAGCAAAGGCTACATATAGAATTCAACAATAAACCTTAGCACGACCTAGAAATAATAAAGTCTTTTTTATGTTACTAAAGCAGACCTTTGCTTTTTGTGTCCATAGCGGCTTGCTAGGCAATATGCATTAGAGTCCACACTTGTTTACTATATAAAAACTTGTTTATTTATATAAATTTTTCAAACTTCTTGATACCTGTGTTCCACCGATGCCACAATAAATCCCTGAGAGGCCAGTTCACAACAGACGGTGGTATTGGTAGTTCTATTACCACCTATACCATGAGAAAATATAACCACCGGGTACTTCCGGTCAACGAGAGGAAAGTGCTGCCATAATGCTGGGACGTACACATCACCTATAATAATAATATGCAATAGTCACCATGGGGTTTGGTTTAAAGAGACGCATGCACTCACCCGATAACAATATTTTTTTTGCAAAAACATCAAAGTTTGAAGGTCATTCGCACCCTCTTTCAGGAGCTATCATATGTAGAAATGACTTACATAAACTGTCAAGCTTATGCTTATTTACTTCTTAAGGGGCGATGACTTAGAATCAAGTTATCACCAGTTTTCGTGTTTTTTGTTAATTATTAAACATTATTAAAAAAGCTCAGAAATTGAAAGCTTTCTGTAGGTCTGGAGATGCATAGATTATGTCATGCATGAGAAACAGTATTGTTAAGTAATTCATGTCATTCAATGATAGGGTGATGCTTACCTCCGATCCAGTTAAACATTTTCCCCCATATCGTCTTATTTCGACCAATAAAAGATGCATAGCCAATTCCATATTGTTTCCTTGGTAACCATAAAGGCCACTGTTTGTCTCTTGTCTACAACAACAAATGCGATTCGTCATTACAAAAAATTCAAAAGAATGATAACTTTTACAAGTAGAGTGAGCCGTAAAAACGAGAGTGAGCTCAAATGCTGCGGAAGAGTAAGCAGTTCCTGTCTGCTGTAGCACACCTGCCGCGTTTCTTATGGTCAATTCAGCGTGTAAAATTCTGTAAAAGAAAACAAAACAAAATCACATGCCAAACCCACATCTGTACCCTTATTTCTAAATTACAAATATAGAAACTCCTGGGAAACTGTTGTCTGTTCAATGTACATACGCATTATTTCCCAAACAATCTTTGGTAAAATATTCAGTTATTTTCATCTTAAAAACGCACATAATATAAAAGTCGATAAAGAGAGCGGCAAAGACACTGGGCCCTATAGCCCTTCGACGGGCCCGCATGTGGGAAGTACAGTGGTAATGCATTTAGACCCTTAAGCAGAGTTCTATAAAAGTAGGGTCAAAAGCGAAACTTTGTGGGCCACACTAGCCGTATACTACAGAAGAAGAAGAATACTACAAACTGGGTTGGGATTTTAAAAACTGGATAGGAATTTTTAAAAAAAAGTTTTGTTATTTCATTAGTTCAAAAGATGGTATAGCGGTTTTACACCAAGTATCTTTTTCGTTTCCGACCATCATGCCATAAGGTGAAATATTGCGCTCAACAATGCCATACCAGTAGTACAATCGTGTCATCACTATAAAAATTAATGCACCATACAAGGAATTCGTTCAAGCTTGCCAAATGCACTTTACCAAATCAACCTTAAAATTACCTTTTTATAGCACCTTTATAAAAGATGTATGTATTCCTTTACTTTACATAAATTTAAATCGTAAAGACTCAAATGGAATTGAAATTTATAAATATTTACGTTGACAACTGGAGTTAATTGGCCCTTTCAATGTAAGCCAGGGTTTTATAACCTAAGCAACGGCAGTAAAAATGTTAGTAAAAGAACACACTTTGCACGACTTCATCAATGTCATTCCAAGAATGTGTTTATAATTGTTTATTAATCTAGCTAATATCTGTATTTAACTTTTAGTACATATCAATAGATAGAATGTCCACAGTGACTTTTCCACTTGGTCACACATTTACAGTTTAAAGATCAAAAAGGTAAAAGCAATCAAAGATATAGGTTTGTTTGAAATGGCTTCATATACTTTACTAATCAATTTTTGTTCGAGTTCTTAAGGACCTAAAGTGACTTAGTTTCTAAAAGACTTTTTCTTATCTTTTTAGGAATATAAATATCTACTATATGTACAAAAATAGTTATTTTCAAACAATCATGTTGTTGTTTTTGTAAGATAAATGTCTGAAATTTATGAAATCCTCAATTATTTCTAAAAAGCATGTCCATATCATTTTCGTTTTTGTGACGAATAAGGACATGATATGGTAAAAAAAAAAAAAAAAAACTACGAGCCCGCTTGACCTTGGTCTTGATTCAGGACAACGGACCTTGATGCGTGGGTGATTTATAAGTTATTTACTCTACATGGTGATAACAAATGCAGAAGGAATTTGTGGATTAATCTAAATATTTTTGGTGGCCAAGTGAATTTTTAGATTAACTTCTCAATGTGGGTTTTCCTATCTGGGCGTTCCCAAACTAAAACGGATTAATTTCCTTCAATTGTCCTTAAAAATTTACCACGACTACTTAACATACATACCACAAATGCAAACTTAAGCAAATCATCAAATAGAAGTTGTTTTTTTTTTCAACATACTTTATTTTTTTGTCCAGCCTGGGCGTTAGATATTCATATTAGTATTAATAGTATTAAGTAAAACTGATTTTAACTTCAACAAAATTTAACACATCATTGTTATAAGGCTGTAAAATTCAAACCTATATTGAAAAAAACGTATCAATTATAGAAACTATTTTATTTTTCTTCTTCAAACATGGGCGTTCAATAATAATATAAGTATAGTTTGCTTGTAAACAATATTGTCGCTAGATAAATGTTTTTTTTGTGTTTTTTTTTGTGGTTGAATGACGCAAGAAAACTGTTTCATATACATATGATAATGATATCTTTATATATAAAGTCATAAAATTTTAATGTATATTATGTATAAAGAAAAATGAAAAAATACAAAAAAAGATACCCAATGGCAACACGTTATAAACAGTGAATAAAGACAGCTACAGTAACCTGGCCAGTCTGCGTCAAAAATAGGGTACATAGTGACGGGTGTCCGTCCGTCCTCCTGTCCGTAAACCCGTTACATATTAGAGTACCTATCCCTTATCCGCAGGTTCTTGGTTACCATTCACAGAATGTTTGATGTGCACCTCTTATTCTAAAATTTGATTTTTGGGGTGTGGGTAGTTTTCCTTTGGGAATCAAGTATTTTTTGCTGTCTTTATTACTTTTTGGATACTTCTTTGGGCATAATACCTCTTTTATTGCAGGGATGGCATCAGAACAAATCTCCATACTTTACCCTGAGCCATAGGCTGACGAATGAATAAACAAATCCTTAGTATTTTTATATGTAAAAACTTTAGAAATTTCAGTAATTGTGCTTTCAGAATATAATATCACATTGCCAAAAATTTGAAAATCACCTATATCTACTGAACTGTAATATATATTTTTTTTCAAATGAATTCTAAATATGTTGTTTTTGACAGTGAACTTGTGAAATACATAATCTTCAAAGGTCAATAGGACACGGTCGTCTTATTAACTTAAGATTTACGTAATTAAATTCATACTTAAGAATGTAGAAATAATCCATATTAAATACTTTAATGAAAGGTTTAATCAAATATTCAAAACCAACAATGCACTTTAAAGACCATTTAACTTTTCGCTCCCTAGAATTACAAGAAATCCCCGCTGTGTTTATAAGCTCAATAATTTCATTAAACGAATACAGGAATGATCTGAAATTTTGTTGTTTTGAAAAAATAATGCATGCACTTGTTCTATATCTTTTCAAAAACTTCTATGAGATTGTGAAGAATATAGAAAAATGGTCAAAAATTTTATCAGATAAAGAATAATGACCTCATACAATATAAGAAAACAAATGAGAAAAGTGCCCAAAACGTTTAGAAAATGGACAAAATTTTTAAAGAATAAAACTTTGAGGACATCCCCACAACATCCCTATTTTATTTTATTTTTTGTTAATTTCATAAATGCATTTTAAAAGCTTATTGAACGTTACCGTCACTTTGAATTGGAGAATATGTTGATATTAAAGTCAGAATATTGTATTACATGACTTATATGTGATTTCATCTAAATATTTTGTTTAAAATAGCTTTATAATAATCACGATAATACATGTAGTTACAGTTAGGTTACTACAAGACAAATAATGGCGTCAATGTTGTTTTTTTCTTAAAAAAAACCCTCACTTCTTCTGCACTGCTGAATATCTTGTAAAGGGACTATGTATTGCAAACAACTTGGAATAGCTGTTTTAAATATTCAAAATTTCAGTCTTGATTTCTGAATGCTGTTTGTCTATAGATACGATTTGTAAAAATCAAACCCATTTATATTATCACGGCGATATAATAGTCTTGTGAGTTTTCTTTCTGGTACAGTTTTTGAATGGTTATTATTTATTTATATTCTCAATCTATATAGCATTCACTGTGACATAACATTTATCAATGCAAAACCTATAAAAACTTTACTGAAATATATAAAAATGTACTAATAAATATGAATAATTTACATAGTGCTGGTTTTATGAGAGTTAAAACGATTTATTTTATGAAATGTGTGAAGTCTAGAATATTTTTATATCGTGATTTTTCAAAAGTAGATTCTTCATTCTCGGCAGGTATGGTCATGTGGTCATATATTCAAGTGTATTTCTTTTCAAAAGGAGAATCTGGATATTGATCAAAATTTAGAAGGTTAAATGATAAATCAACAAAGCTTTCCAGGGGAACCGTATATCTAACCCGTGAACACATAGAAGAGCAGTTTATTCAACCCATGAACACATATAGGACCCCACCATCCTAAATCTAACACTGTTTTTGTAATGTCATTGGTATATACTTGACTCTTTCAATATCTACATTTGTGTTTTTGTTTGTACGATTGTTTACAAAGCATTTTTCTGATTCAAATCATTGACAACAATCAACCATGCAGTACAACTTTGTAATAAACACATATTCCTTTTTTATTCTACAGACCATAGCTTTATATTTCTTTTTATTCTACAGACCATAGCTTTATATTCCTTTTTATTCTACAGATCATAGCTTTATATTCCTTATTATTCTACAGACCATAGCTTTATATTCCTTTTTATCCTACAGATCATAGCTTTATATTCCTTATTATTCTACAGACCATAGCTTTATATTCCTTTTTATTCTACAGACCATAGCTTTATATTCCTTGTTATTCTACAGACCACAGCTTTATATTCCTTTTTATTCTACACACCATAGCTTTATATTCCTTTTTATTCTACAGACCATAGCTTTATATTCCTTTTTATTCTACAGACCATAGCTTTGACCATAGCTTTCTATTCCTTTTTATTCTACAGATAATAGCTTTTTATTCCTTTGTATTCTACTGACCATAGCTTTATATTTCTTTGTATTCTACAGACCATAGCTTTATATTCCTTTTTATTCTACAGACCATAGCTTTATATTCCTTTTTATTCTATAGACCATAGCTTTATATTCCTTTTTATTCTACAGATCATAGCTTTATATTCCTTTTTATTCTACAGACCATAGCTTTATATTCCTTGTTATTCTAGACCATAGCTTTATATTCCTTGTTATTCTACAGAACATAGCTTTATATTCCTTTTTATTCTACAGACCATAGCTTTTTATTCCTTTTTATTCTACAGACCATAGCTTTATATTCCTTGTTATTCTACAGACCACAACTTTATATTCCTTTTTATTCTACACACCATAGCTTTATATTCCTTTTTATTCTACACACCATAGCTTTATATTCCTTTTTATTCTACAGACCATAGCTTTATATTCCTTTTTATTCTACAGACCATAGCTTTATATTCCTTTTTATTCTACAGATCATAGCTTTATATTCCTTTTTATTCTACAGACCTTAGCTTTATATTCCTTTCAATTCTACTGACCATAGCTTTCTAATCCTTTTTATTCTACAGATTATAGCTTTTTATTCCTTTGTATCTACTGACCATAGCTTTATATTTCTTTATATTTTACAGACCATAGCTTTATATCCCTTTTTATTCTACAGACCATAGCTTTATATTCCTTTTTATTCTACAGACCAAAGCTTGACATTCCTTTTTATTCTACAGACCATAGCTTTATATTCATTTTTATTCTACAGACCATAGCTTTATATTCTTTTTTATTCTACAGACCATAGCTTTATATTCCTTTTTATTCTACAGACCATAGCTTACATTTCTGACAAATGGTAGGGGTATGAGGCAGGCTTGCGACAGATTTTGTCTATAACAACCCATGAAATTTAGATATATTTCAAAAAGGGGCTGTGATTCCCTGTCTGTGGTGATCTTTATGTTTCTATGTTTACAATAGGTGTGTAGTGAAAACAACCGAACTGTTTAATTACTCATATTTTCTACAGCAGTAATATTTTCAGTACTTCCTTTTTATTTACATGTATTACATAGTTTAAAGAATGCGGTAATAAGCTATCAAGTTAACGTAGAGGTATGCACTAGTTATTAAACAGCTCGTCGTCTTGTCTTGCATGTGTATTGCAATCTTATGCATCTGTGTTGTAAAAATTAACATATCTCTGCCTTAAGGATTTTTATGAATGGAAAGTTGTGGAAATAAAATGATATGAGTGTACTCTTCTATAATTCTATTGTGTGTGGGATTCTAACAGATTAGCCTCAAGTGTATCTGAAGAGATTTTTTTAATGAAATAAAATATTAGCCATTGTAAACAGGAAAAATAAGTACCCAAAACGGTCGCATTTTAAAGCGTGCTCGAAGCATCTCTTAAATATATGCAAAAATGCAATTTTGTTATTTGACAATGGGCGTTCCTGTTTTTGTTTTTGGTAGCAAAAGCCAATGTCAGAATTAAAGGAATGTTCCTGTAAACGGAAGATGTATATTTTATAGTAATAAAAATCATATTCAGAATGCAATGAAATCCATTGACTACTAGAAAGTATTAGCAGCTTTAAGTTTGGGCAACTCTCAACTCTCAACTCCCGGGCTCGATGCTCTATATCTTCATATGATAAATTGATCAGCATTACCTATGGTGAGGGTTGGACAAATAAAGGGGTAGGGGCTATAAGGTGCTTATTTGGCCCCAAATTTGTTATGAAAATAAATTTGGAGAACAGATAAAGTTTATAGTGTAATTAATTAATGTTATGTATGGTTGTAATGAAACAAGCTGAAATACAAATGTCATCATTGACATGATGTCTTAATTGATTGCTTAATGACGTCATATTTCAAGAAAAGCTGAAAAACGGCCAAAATTCACAAATATAAGACTAGTTTTTCAAAAAATTAAATACCTCCGCATGCCTCCACCAAAAAGATATTTCACACACTGCAATATTGTGTCATCTTGCATATTTTTGCTAAGTTTCATTTTGGTGGAGGCCTGTGGAGGCATTCAAATTTAACAAAAACCAATGTAAAATATGACGTTTTTCACCATTTTGGACAAATTCTATAAAATAGTCATATTTAAAAGACCTGTGTAGAGAAAAACTCTCAACTTACAATGCCATAATTGCCAAACACTTTGTTTGCATCATTTTAGGAATGCAAATTAAACATAGTTCATTCAAATAAAATACACTGAAATTATGGGGCCAAAATAGGGTCTTAGAGCCCCTACCCCTTTTCAGATGGCCTTGGTATCGGTCTCGGTATCGGTGCAATAGATGCTCTGAAGTGGATGGAAGTAATTAAGAGTCGAGGAAGAACTGGCAATCGCAGACATCAGTCGGATACCCCTTTTCCACCACCTCAATGTTCTAGGGTATAGTGAAAATGGCATGGAATCTAAAACAAAATTAAATTAAAGGTTAGACAGGATAACTTACTGATATATCTGTTTTCTCTATTGGATAATACAGTCGGAAAAATGATCCCTTCTCACAGCGTTCACACATTAAATCCAGGCATCCCACTGAATAGTCCCCGGTACCGACAGGCAGATGTCGACGGATCTTTTCTTTATCTTTTGATTTGAATATTCCATCACTTTTCTTGAAATCTTTATCAATGCTTTTATCCTTGATATCTAAAGTACAATCACTTTTAGACTTTACTAATGCTTTTGCACTGAAACATTGATGGAAGATCGAATCGGAATTCATAGCTTTGACACAACAGATTTCAACAAGACAACACTAGCTACAGCTACACTGTAGTAATTTTTAAAAAATCCTTAATTGTTTGAACACAAAAATCATTGTCGTTTTAAAAAAAATTGCACAATCAGAGCCTCGTGTATGTTGTATATACATATCGATAATATTTATATATCACCCACGACAAAGTGGTATATACATAGTTACCATGCCCGAATAGCTTTCTTCGTTTAAATGACAACATTACACCACACTCAGCTGTTTCTTACCTGAACGGTCTTACCTGTAATTAGTGAAGTTTAACATGTCACCGCAAGACTTATCTGTCAAAATTACAGAAAAAATCAATTTAGAAATATAGAAAAAGCTGGATTATTGAGATTCCGTGGAATGGTTCTTAATAATACCATAGACATGTATATTTATATACAGATAACTATAGCTTAATTATGGCGGGAAAAGGGGGTGGGGTGTTGAGAGATTGAATTTCAGTCAAAATTACAGAAAAAATGCGTTAATAGCTTGATTAATTTATTCTACAGAATGCGGGTTGGATTGTTGTAAAATAATCATGGAGAGAAAAGGGTGTGGAGCCGGCGAGAAGTTTTGAATTTCAGCAAAAATTGCAGTAAAACCTTTTTTTTACAACCATTCAGAAAAGCAGAGTTATTGAGATTCTGCAGAATGGTCCTTAAATTACACGGGTTGAATAACTGTAAGTTAATTATGGAGG
Organism: Arcuatula senhousia; assembly: GCA_963971305.1. NCBI lineage: Eukaryota > Metazoa > Mollusca > Bivalvia > Mytilida > Mytilidae > Arcuatula > Arcuatula senhousia. Next base: position 58,422,030 of record OZ020310.1, read on the forward strand.
GAAAAGGGGGATAGTTTGGAATTTCAGTACAAATTTCAAGAAAAATTAAATGTGCGTAAATAATTTTGTAGAAAGGGTGGATTATTCAGACTTTGGACTCAAAAGGATTGCAGCTTAATACATTGGATAAGTATCAAGACATGTTTTAAACTTAATCACGACAGAAAAAAAATATTCCTGGCTTAGGAAGGCACATTTAAAATTTGGCGGGGTTAAACTATTCTTTTTTAGCTTAACCTCCCTCTATCAATACTCCAAGACAAAGCACAAAAATTGAAAGTTGAAGTAATCACGTTTTTCAAATGTCTAAAGCTTTGTTAAAAGTTTTCCTTTAGTGTCTGTTTCGAGATATAGATCTTAATATGACGTAGACTTCCTAAAGTCCGTCGTGTGGTTCTTGAAAATATATGAGACTAAGAATGGCGCCAAATCAAGGCCTCTTTAGTGAAAGGACATCAGCAGTATAACGGAAGGTTAGGTTTAAGGGAGGAGCAAATCAACGGTCTTTTATTGTGTGTCAAGAATTGATTGCAAGAAGCTGGCTTAGAAAGAAGAAACAAAGGAGCCACAAAAAGCACAATTATTGTCCATAGGAGTGCAGCTAGTAATGTTCTAATTATATTGATTAAAAAACTGTCAATAAGAGTTTACTCATTGAAATAGGATGCTTTTGTCTGGTACTCACTGGGTTGACAACCACAGTCATAGGCCCGAGCGAGGGAGTGTAATAGGTTCTTACACGAGTCTTTATTGAAGATCAGGGATTTCTTCCACGAGTGTAAGAAAAGACGAAGAATTTCTTACACAAGTGGAAGAAATTCCCGATCTTCAATATATAACGAGTGTAAGAACATATTTCTTCCGTTTTTAACAGTGAAAAAAATAATTTCATGAATGAATATAACGAGGTCAAAATCCAATTTGCATATATTGAATTAATGCGCAAAAATTTAATTTGCATATATTGAGTTAATGCGCGACCAATAAAACTGTTTTAATTTGTAAACAAACAGACGACATATCTTACATCTTACATCTTACATCAGGTAGATTCGTCCTATTGAAGGACCACTCCCAAAGGGGATAAAATTTTAGTAAATTAGAACATTTACTGTACTGTAACACCGTCACCTCTAAATATAGAAACGGAGAGTTTCATATAATAAATTTATTCATTGACCTATCAACTTTTACGAACTACTTTTTTTAAAGCTTTTTGATTGGTTGATTTCTCTATGACAGAAACGGTCACATGATCCTGTCTGTCATGGGCTGTCTGTCATAGAAAATAAACAAAAACGGAAGAAATCACGTGCTCTTTCAGCTGACTTGCCTAACACAAACTTACTCTTCCGGTGCACCTGAGTTCACTCTTGATACGACTTGAGTTCGTGTTGTCGATTTCCGTTCGGTTGATTTTGTGTTTTGTGTTTCTTTGTGCTGGTTCTGTTCGTGTTTGCCGGTTTCGTCATTGCCCTTTTGGACTTTTGACATTTTGGCATTGGTGCCTCTTTGCTTCTTACAAACTCAACCAATGAAATATTTTTTTTGTAAATTTTCGATCTTTCAAATCTTAATTTGAATTTAAACTCATGGTTACGTTGCTCCTCCGTTGTTATGTTTTGTGGTGAAATTTTATGGGAGACAAAATTCTCCTATCTCTTAGATATGATGAGAGCAGATGTTGGTTTTTCATAGGGTTTTGTTTTGTCCTCCTTTACAGGATTTTACGCCCACACCAACCAATTTACTTTTCATGTGGTCTTCTTAATTGCCTGTTCCTTTGTTTCCTACCCCACCCTATATATCTCATCATCATTTCACGTTCATTTTATCATCGTTTTCATGTTCATCCCCTTTAATAACCAATAAAGCGGCCGAAGGGGCGTATAACATCAACCCACTTACTCACTCAGTAACCTACCCAAGTTCGATGGTTTCCTCCAAGTTTCATTGACAAACCTGTATGACCCAGGTACGCCAAAAAGGTCGTTAAACCCTTACATGCAAGCAAACGAAAAAACTACTCGATTCAATTTTTAAAAGTTTTTTTTTCACATACTAGAAAGTACTTCAGGTTGTCAGAAACTGTATACATACTATCTACCTAATTAACAATCTTGCTGCATTTCCTTAGCCATCATAAGACTTTTTAAAATGACTCCCGTTCCCTGTTCTTGAACATTGCAGCAAAATTATAAAATTCCAACAAATATGTTTGCAATAATCGAAAATTGGTTAATTATGAATTTTACTAGGGGGTGTATTCTCTGATTTAAGTTTGAACATATTTATTTATCCTAAATTGGGAAACAAGCTTCATGATTCTATGCCTAACTCACCAGTTTGCAGTTTGCGAGTGTGGCCTTTGTAGCGTTCCCCATTGAGCCTACTCCCATCGAACTCTACAAAGGGTTCTTCAACGTGCTCAATGCATAGCTCTGCCCATACACGAGACCCGTGTATGGGTAGAGCGTTTTTTGCACCCTCCGAAGGACTTGTAGGTACTTTTAGACCATCCTCGCAAATGGTTTCAAGAGAGAGTAGAAAAATCGGTCGATGAAATTGTCAACCCTGACGAGAATCGAACCTTGAACCCTAATATTACTTAGCTAAAGTATAGACATATTTTTGTTGCATACACGTGAACTTCCATGCATATTATTTAATGAAAATCATGTAATTCACACAACTAAGCATAATTGAATATATCAAAACAAATCGAAATTTATTGGGTCGTTGATTACACTTATACAGTAAAGAGTCTAACAATAGTTTATGATTTAAATATAAGCTCTTTCAGTGTGAAAAGGACTTGTTTGTAGAAACACGGTAAATTGATCTATCGTATAAATGTATTTAAAATCAAAATGTAGGACCATTTCCCCTTAAGACTACGAACAAGTAGTACACTTCCAACTGTAGCCTCTATTGAAGCCGAGGCAAAAACAGCTTTTCGCCAGCCCTCAAAACCAGCTGCACACTAAGCAAAATGGGAGTTACACATATAACATCAGAGGTAGGCGTCAGCTTTTTAAATTTTTGTAACGTATCAAAACTGCATGGCTGCTGTATGAACTAAAATTGATACATTCGATGTATTGTTATATAGGTATATTGTCGCTATTTTGTTAAATTAGGTTTTAATTCTACTCCTAGCGTGTCTGATGAAGGTTAATCCAGAAAAGCGCTTCACACGCAGTGAAATTTTGCTGTTGTACATTTATCAAATCATTTCAATATGTGGATCGTGCCTTTCTGGCACATATTCCATATTCTTTCGTTTTTAATTTTAAGGGTCGAACTTGAAAAGAGAAGTCTTAATTCACTCACACTTATTCTTTTTTATTCTATTTTATAATTATGATGGATAGAATTCATCTCTTATTAGCTCACCTGGCCAAAGGCCATGTAAGCTATTGCCATCACTTGGCGTCCGTCGTCGTCGTCCGTCGTCGTCGTCGTCGTCGTCGTCCGTCGTCGTCGTCCGTCGTCGTCGTCGTCGTCCGTCGTCGTTAACATTTCTTCAAACTTCTTCTCCTCTGAAACGGCTGAACAGATTCGAACCAAATTTGGTCTGATGGTACCTTAGGGTATCCCCCACAGAACTGATGTGGGGATTTTTGATTCGTCGAAAAACATGGCCGCCGTTGCTAAAAATAGACCAGGGGGTCAGACTACTGTTTTTGGCTTGTAAATCAAAAAGTATAAGAGATAGATGAAATCTGATGCCACCTTACTGCTTCAGCATTAAAAGCTCTACAAAAGTCTCCATTTGGTCCAAGTTGTCAGATGACCCCTTATAGGGGTTACAGCCCCTTAAAGGTGAAAAATAGCGTTTTATCATGTTTTTGCCCTATAGTATGAAAACTATTGCAGATAGAGAGAAGCTGTTGCTTGCTTAAATGTTCAGCTCATTTAGCTCTACAGAAGTCTCCATAGGGTCGAAGTTGTCAGATGACCCCTTATAGGGGTTACGGCCCCTAAAATGATGTTTTCATGTTTTTGGCCTATAGAAAGAAAACTATTGCAGATAGAGAAAAGCTGTTGCTTGCTTAAATGTTCAGCTCATTTAGCTCTACAAAAGTCTCCATAGGGTCGAAGTTGTCAGATGACCCCTTATAGGGGTTACGGTCCCTGAAATAATGTTTTTTCATGTTTTTGGCCTATTGAATGAAAACTATTGCAGATAGAGAAAAGCTGTTGCTTGCTTAAATGTTTAGCTCATTTAGCTCTATTAAAGTGTTCAGCTAATTTAGCTGTACAAAAGTCTCCATAGGGTCGAAGTTGTCAGATGACCCCTTAATAGGGGTTACGGCCCCTAAAATAACCTTTTTTATGTTTTTGGCCTATAGAATGAAAACTATAGCAGATAGAGAAAAGCCGTTCCTTGCTTAAACGTTCAGTTTATTTAGCTCTACAAAAGTCTCAATAGGATTGAAATTGTCAGATGACCCTTAATAGGGGTTACAGCCCCTAAAATAACCTTTTTCATGTTTTTGGCCTTTAGAATGAAAACTATAGCAGATAGAGAAAAGCTGTTGCTTGCTTAAATGTTCAGCCCATAAAGCTCTACAAAAGTCTCCTTAGGGTTGAAGTTGTCAGATGACCCCTTATAATAGTTACGGCCCCTAAAATAACGGTTTTTCGTGTTTTTGGCATATAGAATGAAAACTATAGTAGATAAAGAAAAAACTGTTGCTTGCTTAAATGTTCAGCTCATTTAGCTCTACAAAATATAGGGTTGACATCAAGACCAGGTGAGCAATTTAGGCTCCTGGGAGCCTCTTGTTTTAAAGCAGTATAGATAACTAACCCTATCCAAGAAGAGTATAAGAAGCGATAAAACATATTTCGTGTTTGATGTATTCGTTGTTGCTCGGCCTTTTCTCTTTTCAACAGATATTTTTTTATTAGGCAGAGCCTTATGTAGTCATATAGCTATCTGATTTCGCGGTTTTTTATCGTCTAGACAGGGTAAATCGGTCAGGCGATATTCTCATCAGAGGATCTATTTTAGAATATTTATCGTATATTATTATTGTTTCAATGTATTATATGTTATAGAGATTGTCTTAACAAAGATTTACATCTTTATACCCCGATATAAATGTGCACTACATTTCCATGATTTCATGTATCGATACACCAGTAAATATATCCTTAAGCATTGTTGACCTTTTACCTTTTACCTTTAATTCAATCAATATACAATATATATTAAAGTGGTTGTAGCCAAATTATGGATAACTTAACAAATGTTAAAGTGGGCGAACAAAATTGGTATGTTTTAAGTTTTCTTCATGTTAGTGCTTAGATTTAGCTCTGCCCTTTAACGCTTAAACGCCTTTATCGCTTTGATTTTTAGGACCAGTTTGACGAAATCATCAATTCGTCTGGAGGTACGCTAGTCGTTGTCGATTTTTTCGCCACCTGGTGTCCACCTTGTCAGGACATTGCTCCAGTGTTTGAGGTATATATGCATTTTACTTGTGTTCAACGGTAAACTTTTCTTGGACTGAAAAAAACAACACATTTTACAACTGCTTACTAAACGTTGGAGCTCATATTTCTCTTGCCGCTGTTAATAATTCATCGAAAAAAAGTTACATGCTTCTTTGACAATATAAACTGATAAAGTGTAAGTTTATAAACCAGTACCCTTAAATTATGTATCATTGAAAAAATGCCAAAGAAACAAAAAATAGCGACAGAGATTTCTTAATAAATGTTTAACAGCCATTCCATGTTTTATTCTAACATGATCACTTTTTATCTGTTTTTTTAGGAATATTCCGAGTCAGCCGATTTTACTGATGTGATTTTCATTAAGGTCGATGTGGATGCCCTCGGGGTAAGATTGTCAATAGAGATTAAAACAAAATATACTCCTGACTTCCTGCAAAATTAACCAGTCCATAGATGAACAGCAACTGTGCTAAGCTATTACTAGGGCATATGCATATCAAGTTTCATCAACCTAGGACTTATAATTCTTGAGATATGAAGGTGCTCGCAAAACCTTTCCATTGCTATTATATGTATTGAAAATTGTCAAAGTTGCTCAACCGGAAAATAAAGGTCAAGGTCAAATGATGGGGATGCAATTGTGCTAAGCTACTATTAGGGCATAGGCATACCAAGTTTCATTCACCTAGAACCTTTAGTTCTTGAGATATGGAGGTGCTCGCAAAACTTTTCCATCGCTATTGTCAAAGTCACTCAACCATTAAATCAAGGTCAAGGTCAAAAGATTGGGATGCAGCTGTGCTAAGCTTCTACTGGGGCATATGCATACCAAGTTTCATCAACCTAGGACCTATAGTTCTTGAGATATGGAGGTGCTCATAAAACTTTTCCAAAAAGTTATATGCCGCCGCCGGTAAAGTAACACATATGTCCCGCTCTGCTTCCACGACCGTAGTCAGAATTTTTCAAAAGGGGGTGCAAACTTTCCAGAGGGTTTTGATGAAAATTGGTGAAAAATAGGGTTGTAAACCTCAGTTTTGTCAATTTTCCCTAGGAAATTAAGAAAAATTCTCTCAAAAGGGGGGGGGGTACAAACGCACCCAACGCACCCCCTGGTAACGGAGGCGAGACAATTACTGAACGGGTATTCTAAAGTCTTAAGGGGTCAGAGAGTATATTTAAACAGGGATTTACATGTATTCGAAATGCACGGTCACGATACAACACAGTCATTTCGCAAGAACTCTTATTGAGATCTCAGCGCCCGGTGGTTACTTTGAACGATGCCTTGTTTTGAACCAATTATTGCATCGGCGAGGAAAGACTTTATCATAGCCTGAAAATTTACTTAATATCTTAATATATAAATTACCATGCATAAATGCCATGTATAAACATCAATAGTTTAGCGCAAAAAATTATATAGATTTGTGTAAAGACTTTTTAAAATCCAAATGATTCTCATCCTCTACTTCAATGTTGTTTGTAGTCTCTAACTGAGCGATGTAAAATTGAAGCCATGCCCACGTTTCAATGCTACAGAGATGGATCAAAAGTAAGTTTATATAATAACCATACCCTCGTTGTAGACCTACAGCGACGGATCCAAGATTTTTTTTAAAAAGGGTTATTCTTAACCGAAAATTATGCGACGGACCTATGGTAACAGGACAGTTCAAGCCCCGATACCCACCTATTAATCCTCAACTGTACTATGTCGTAACTGAGTTTAAAGGCCAGATATGAAGAAAAAAGAGTTTGCAGTCGTAAAACATGAAAACAAGAGGCTCCCAGGAGCCTCAATCGCTCACCTGGTCCTTAGGGCCATAAGGGTCTCTTCAATATGGGGTCATCCGACAAAATTAATCTAATAGAATTTTTGTAGAGCTTAAAATAAGCTGAAGGTTTAAGCAATTAACAGCTTTAATCTATCTGCAATAATTTTTTTATAGAAGAAAACACGAAAAAACGCCATTTTGCCATAAACACTATAAGCGGTGTCATCTGACATTTTTGACCCAATGAATACTTTTGGAGAGCTCATCGAGCTGAAGGTTTAAGCAAGCAACAGCTTTCCTCTATCTGTAATATTTTTTTTTTCATTCTTGGACAAAAACATGAAAAAAGCTAATTTGACCTTTAAAGGATCGTAACCCTTATAAGGAGTCATCTGACAACATCGACCTAAAGAAGACTTCTGTAGAGTTTTTGTTTTTTTAGACACAGCGGCCATGTTTTTTATCGAATAAGTTCAAAATGACATGTCATACTAGTATATCATTCCAGCAAAGTTTCATTTAAATTGGTTTTTATGGTTTCAGAGGAGAAGATTTTTTAAATTTTTAACGGACGCATAGTGATGGCATATTAAAGACAATTTCCACATTTTTATAGAAATATTTTGATCTGATTCCTTGCTCAAGGCAAACGTTTAAGTAAAATTATAAAACGTGCATGAAGGTTTCCATCCCCAGAATTTTTATTTCATACTGTCCGAGAACATTTTTACTATCATTCCTGCATTTTTTGCCAATTTAACCAGTATTGTCTTACAAAACCCAGCCAAGAGTACTAGCATAAACCAGGTATCCTTTAAAAACAGATCTAGAAATTACAAAAAGTTCAAGACAGTTAATTTTGCACTGCCTGACACACATTTCGTCTTATCAAGACTCATCAGAGGCGCTCTACCAAAACTAGTCTATTGAAAAGACCAAACACTACATCCAGATTAATATGAAATAGGCATTGCCTAACTGCGAGTACAGCATAATTCTGATAATTAAAGGTTGACAAATTTTTTTTTTTTGGTGTAAATTAATGTGGAAAAAAAAACTTCACATCACAACATGAAACAGAACAGATGAATCCTCTTTTTACTCTCATATGACGGAGTTCCACGCCTCACTTGAAGAATAAAATCTTTTAGTAATCAAAATATCACATCTAATGAACCCCATTACCGCTAAGACGTGGACACTTTGATACTAAAACATTTGTTTACTAGTCATTTGTTTACCTAAAAGAAAAAAAAACATTTGGTATATTTCCAAGTTACCATAATGAAATATTTAAATTGATTAATTTTGAACAGAGGACATATGAAGTTAAGGTGTTTAATGTGCCATTGCAAACATTTTTAAATGAACGAAAAAAAATTATTTCGAATCGATGCAGTGAAATATAATCTGGAATCATCATAGTTTTTTTTTTATTTTAAATTGACGAGAGGTTTGGGGCGATTGAATGTACCGGATTCCTTTGAGAAGCATATCAGGGCGAAAAAAAATCAATATCAGCATTAGGCAATTTTTTCGCGGGAACTTGCTGTAGAGCTCTCCACTCTCGGGGCACTTTGTGCCCGCTACGAGCTGTGCTCGCTATGAAGAGCATAAAACACGGAACAGGAAGTCAAGACTATGACTAAGATCAACCTATAGGGTAAGGCATGTTTACTGTCAAACATAAAAACTCCAAAATAAATCAAAATTTGAAAATCGGAACTAAAAAAAACAAGAGGCTCCCAAGAGCCTGAATCGCTCACCTGAACTACACAGATACATATATTTGTAGGTATTATTGTGCTTAACCATATGCGATTTAAATTTATGAAATATCTTGGTTAGTTTTCAAGATATTGAGCTTAATAAGTGCAAATTTGGCAAAAATTAGGAAAAAGAACAATAACTCCCACATCAGCAGTCAGATCTTTTCCAAAATTTCAAGACAGGTAGATCTTAATATGTTGATCACTTTTGATTCTTGCACAATTTTGATATCTGAAACCAGTTTTGAGTTATTAGCAAAAAAATGAAATTTGCCCCTATGTTCTATTTTTAGTCATGGTGGCCATGTTTTTTTACGAATCAAAAATCTGAACGAAAGCGTTGTAGCATATAAGCTATCAAACAATGAGCCATGTTAAGATGAATTTGGTCTTACCGTTTCAGACAAGTCAGGGGAAAAGTAATGAACAATGGTAAATATTGACGCTTTAAGGGTCATAACTCCTAAAAGAAATGGTTCTACAACTTTGACTTAATTACATGAATTGTAGATCTTGATGTGCTTAATCATATGCAATTTGAATTTTTGAAATATCTTGTATAGTTTTCAAGATATAGGGCTAAATAAGTGAAAAAAAAAAATAAAAAATCAAGAAAAAGGGCAATAACTCATATGTCATTTGTTGGATCTTCTTGAAAATTTCAGAGCAGGTAGATCTTGAGATGCTCATCACTTTTGTCCCCCCCCCCATCAGAATTTTGATATCTGTTACCGTTTTTGAGTTATTTGCAAAAAACTGTAATTTGTCCCTATGTTCTATTTTAAGCCATGGAGGCCATATTTTTTGACGAATCAAAAATTCAAACGATAGAATTGTAGCATTAATGCTATTAAACAACTGTGCCAAGTTTGGTTGAAGTTGGATGTATGGTGTCAGACAAGTTAATCTTTGAAATTCAGGGTAAAAGTAATGAAAAATGGTAAATTTTGACGCTTTAAGGGCCATAACTCTTAAAAGAAATGGTTCTACAGCTTTGACCTTATTACATGAAATGTAGATCTTGATGTGCTTAATCATATGCAATTTGAATTTTTAAAATATCTTGTATAGTTTTCAAGATATAGGGCTAAATAAGTGCAAAATTTTGAAAAAAATCCAGAAAAAGGGCAATAACTCCTACATCGGTTTTTGGATCTTCTTGAAAATTTCTGGGCAGGTAGATCTTGAGGTGCTGATCACTTATACCTTATGCCAGAATTTTGATATCTGTAACCGTTTTCGAGTTATTTGCAAAAAACTGCAATTTTCCCCTATGTTCTATTTTTAGCCATGGCGGCCATGTTTTTCAACGAATCAAAAATCCCCACGCTAGTTTTATACTACTTATGCTAATTAACAACTGTGCCAAATTTAAAAGCCATTGAACTTATGGTGTTAGAGGAGTTAACGTTTGAAAAATGTTAACGACGACGGACGACGGACGACGACGGACGCCAAGTGATGGCAATAGCTCACATGGACCTTCAGGTGAGCTAAAAAGAGTAAACGATATTGTTATGCCAGTACTAAAATGAAGATTGACAAAGCTGCATTCACACGATCGTTTTTGTTTCACTAAGCTCGCCGCTTTTTAATACATTCAATATTGTTTCAGGTTGACGAGGCTGTAGGGGCTGGGCCAGCAAACCTGAAGGAATTAATCGAAAAGAACAAATAGACCAAAAACATGGTTTACACGGGGTGTAACACTTTTGATGGATAATTATTATGTGCGTGTTTAGCTTTACATATTTATTTAGAAAAGTGGAAACACTACTTTATACTGCTTTTTCATTACCAGTGTAAGTGGTTACAAAATGCAAACCTGCAAGATTGCTTGCCAAAAAGAGGTCTTTTATAGTTGGTAAAATCATCTTATATTTCTGTATCACATTTTATAATGAAATTTCTTATTGTTGAATACATATTGAGAAAATTATAACTAAAATTTAGTTTAATTATCTCAGATATATATAAGTATTTTTAGTTTTGTGTGTCTATCATCTTAAAATTGATCATGTACGGATAGAATAACAATAAAACAAAGTGGATTTTCTATTTCTAGTAGTTGTTGACGGCCAATTATGCAATATTTTCAGCTAATTGCAGCAGATCCAGAAATTTTGGGAAGAGGGGACCAACAACGAATTCACGAGAATCGTCACACACTAGTAATTTCCCATATATTGGTCAAAGAATTATATGATCCAAAAAAAGAAAAAAATGTAAGCGGGACACAATTCCCAGCCTTTACCCCTATACCCGTTACTTGATCACATGATAACAATTTTGGAATAATAAGTTATCAGCAAATATTATAGATTGACTACATTTGGTACTTGGTTTGCCAATAAAAGACTCATTAGAGATGTTTCTGCTGAAGTTGTAACGCCAACTGAATAATATATATCCTAAGTATGAAATTTAAACATGATGAATAGCACAGTATAATAAAAGGGCAATAATTCCCTCACGGTTTGTTGGAGTTTCTTCAAAATTTCAGGGTAGTAAAATCTTGACGTGCTGATCACTTTTGTCCAATGCCAAAATTTTGATATCTGTCACCGTTTTTGAGTTATTTGCCAAAAAAACCCTGCAGTTTTACTCCCCTGTTCTATTTTTAGCAACGGCGGCCACGTTTTCTATCAAATCATTTCAAAATGAGGATCATATGTTGCCAACATGTCATATATCATTCCTGCAAAGTTTCATTTAAATTGATACAGTAGTTTCAGAGGAGACGATTTTTGAAAGTGTTAACGGATGACGACTGACAATGACGAACGCAGTGATGGCATAAGCTCACACGACCTTCAACATGGTGGGCTAAAAAGGGGGACCCAAAAATTAATCCCATTCATACCACTGGTCCATTCTCTTATAATAATGTACTTCATTGTCAAATTTCATAGAAATTGGATAGCTAGAACTAAAGTTATTGTGGGAACACTCAAGTTAACAGACAACAACGACAACGAAAATATGGTGCAAATAACAAGAGGCTCCCAGGAGCCTGAATCGCTCACCTGGTCTTGAGTCACCCTAAACATGTAAACACTTTTCTAGAGCTAAATGAGCTGAACATTTAAGCAAGCAACAGCTTCTCTCTATCTGCTATAGTTTTCATTCACTAAGCCAAAACCATGAAAAACGTTATTTTAGGGGCCGTAACCCCTATAAGGGGTCATCTAACAACTTTGACTTTATGAAGACTTTTGTATAGCCAAATGAACTAAACATTTAAGCAAGCAACAGCTTTTCTCTATCTGCTATAGTTTTCATTCTATAGGCCAAAAACATGAAAAAAACCGTCATTTTACGGGGCGTTACCCCTATAAGGGGTCATCTGACAATCCTATGGAGACTTTTGTACAGCTTAATGAGCTGAACATTTAAGCAAGCAACAGGTTCTCTCTATCTGCTATAGTTTCCATAGGTCAAAAATATGAAAAAACGTTACTTTAGGGGCTGCAATCCCTGTAAGGGTTCATCTGACAAGTTCGACCCTATGGAGACTTTTGTAGAGCTAAATGAGCTGAACATTTAAGCAAGCAACAACTTTTCTCTATCTGTAATAGTTTTCATTCTATAGGCCAAAAACAATGAAAAATGCTATTTTTCACCTTTGAGGGGTCGTAACTCCTATAAGGGGTCATCTGACAACTTCGACGCAATGGAGACTTTTGTAGAGCTTTTGATGCTGAAGCAGTAGCGTGGCATCAGATTTCATCTATCTCTTATACTTTTTGCTTTTCAAGCCAAAAACAGTAGTCTGACCCCCTAGTCTATTTTTAGTAACGGCGGCCATGTTGTTTGGACGGCGGTCACCTTTTGTGCAATCTTGGTAAAGGACATCCCATAGATGAAGTGTGCAAAGTTTCAAAGCAATCCCTTCAGTCGTTTCAGGGGAGAAGATTTTCAAAGAAAAGTTAACGACGACGACGACGACGACGACAGACGACGACGGACGACGACGGAGGCCAAGTGATGGCAATAGCTCACTGGACCTACGGCCCAGGTGAGCTAAAAAAACTAAGAACAAAGGACAACAGTCTTACAATTTCAACAATGTAGAAATTTTACTATTTTATCTTTGGTGTGTGTATTTTGCATCATTAGTTAGTACAACTTATGTTTTTATGCCTCCCAATACTTTGATTAAATGCTGAGAGTATATACTCCTTGAAATGTGCATATACAACAAAACCAAAGTTGTTTTTTTCCAAATAAGTGATAAGTAAGCGTAATCAGACGCATTCAAGAATATTTATGAAGAAAGTTATTGAAAGAACTTCAGTTGATCTTTAAAATCTGACCAAGTAAAAAATTGGACAGAATGCGTTAACAAAAGGCTCGCTGGAGCCTACATCGCTCACCTGGTCTTGATGTCAACCCCATGAAGACTTTTGTAGAGCTAGATAATTTGAAAAAAAAACTTTTCTTTATCTGCAATAGTTTTCAATCTATAAGCAAAAAAAACATTATTTTCCACCTTTAAGGGGCTATAACAACTATATGGGGTTATCAACTTTAAGGTGTAATCCCTATAAGGGGTTATCTGACAACTTCCACACTATGGAAACTTTTGGAGAGCTAAATAAGCTGAACATTTAGGCAAGCAACCGCTTTTCTCTTTCAGAAAGAGTTTTCATTCTGTAGGCAAAAACATGTAAAATGTTATTTTAGGGGCCGTAACAGCTATAAGGGGTCATCTGACAACTTTGACTCTATGCTGACTTTTTTAGAGCTTAACATTTAAGCAAGCAACCGCTTTTCTCTATATGCTAAGTTTTCATTCTATATGCCAAAACAGTAAATCAGGTTTATTTAGTGGCTGTAATCCCTATAAGGGGTCATCTGACAACTTCGACCTTACAAAGACTTTTGTGGAGCTAAATGAGCTGAACATTACAGTAAGCAACAGCTTTTCTCTTTCTGCAATAGTTTTCATTTTATAGGCCTAAAACGCAATTTTTCACCTTGAAGGGGATGTAACCCCTATAAGGGGTCATCTGAAAAATTCAACCTAATGCAGACTTTTGTAGAGATCGATGAGCTAAACATTTAACCAAGCAACAGCTTTTCTCTTTCTGCAAAAGGTTTCCTTCTATAGGCCAAAAACATGAAAAAAAACCAACTTATTTTAGGGGTTGTAATCCATATAAGGAGTCATCTGAAGACTTCAACCCACGGAAGACTTTTGCACAGCTAAATGAACTGAACATTTAAGCAAGCAACATTTTTTCTCTAACTGCAATAGTTTTCATTCTAAAGGCCTAAAACATAAAAAAACCGCTATTTTTTTACCTTTATGGGACCATAACCCCTATAAGGAGTTAGCTGAAAACTTAGACCTTATGAAGACTTTTGAAGAGCTAAATGAGCTGAACATATAACCAAGAAACAGCTTTTCTCTTTCTGCAATAGCTTTCATTCTATAGGCCAAAAACATGAAAAACCCTTATTTTAGGGCTATATCCTATAAGGGGTCATCTGACAACTTCAACCCAATGGAGACTTTTGTAGAACTTAAAGAGCTGAACATTTATGCAAGCATCTTTTCTGGATCTTCAATAGTTTTCATTCTATTAGCCAAAAACACTTAACCCCTATAAGGGGTCATCTGAAAAATTCGACCTAACGATGACTTTTGTAGAGCTCAATGAGCAGAACATTAAACAAAGCAACAGCTTTTCTCTATATGCTATAGTTTTCATTCTAAAGGCCTAAAACATGAAAAAAACCCACTATTTTTACCTTTAAGGGACCATAACCCATATAAGGTGTCAGCTGAAAACTTAGACTTTATGAAGACTTTTGTAGAGCTAAATGAGCTGAACATTTAACCAAGCAACAGCTTCTCTCTTTCTGCATTAGCTTTCCTTCTATAGGCCAAAAACATGAAAAAAGACCAACTTATTTTAGGGGCTGTAATCCCTATAAGGAGTCATCTGAAGACTTCCACCCACGGAAGACTTTTGCACAGCTAAATAAACTGAACATTTAAGCAAGCAACATTTTTTTCTAACTGCAATAGTTTTCATTCTAAAGGCCTAAAACATGAAAAAACGTTATTTTTTACCTTTAAGGGACCATAACCCCTAAAAGGGGTTAGCTGAAAACTTAGACCTTCTGAGGACTTTTGAAGAGCTATGTGAGCTGAACATATAACCAAGAAACAGCTTTTTATACCCCCGCTTCGAAGAAGAGGGGGGTATACTGTTTTACCCTTGTCCGTTCGTCCGTCCGTCCGTTCGTCCGTCCGTAACAAAACTTCCGTCGCAGTTTTCTAAGCAACTACATGAGATAGAGTTTTGATATTTTGTATATAGCTTTATCCTATAGTACCATATGGTGTATACCGATTTTATGCTCCTAGGTAGTTTACTTCCTGTTTACCGAATACTTAGGTTTTTACACATAATGGACATAAATGCAAAATTTCCGTCACATTTTCCCAAGCAACTACATGAGATAGAGGTCTGATATTTTGTATATAGCTTTATCCTATAGTACCATATGGTGTATACCGATTTTATGCTCCTAGGTAATCTACTTCCTGTTTACCGAATACTTAGGTTTTACACATAATGGACATAAATGCAAAATTTCCGTCACATTTTCCCAAGCAACTACATGAGATAGAGGTCTGGTATTTTGTATACAGCTTTATCATATAGGACCATATGGTGTATACTGATTTTATGGTCGTAAGTAGACTCATCCTGTTTACGGAATACTTAGGTTTTTACACATAATGGACATAAATGCAAAATTTCCGTCACATTTTCCCAAGCAACTACATGAGATAGAGGTCTGATATTTTGTATATAGCTTTATCCTATAGTACCATATGGTGTATACCAATTTTATGCTCCTAGGTAATCTACTACCTGTTTACCGAATACTTAGGTTTTACACATAATGGACATAAATGCAAAATTTCCGTCACATTTTCCCAAGCAACTACATGAGATAGAGGTCTGATATTTTGTATACAGCTTTATCATATAGGACCATATGGTGTATACCGATTTTATGGTCCTAGGTAGACTACTTCCTGTTTACGGAATACTTAGGTTTTTACACATAATGGACATAAATGCAAAATTTCCGTCACAGTTTCCCAAGCAACTACATGAGATAGAGGTCTGATATTTTGTAAATAGCTTTATCCTATAGTTCCATATGGTGTTTAGTGATTTTATGTTCCTAGGTCAACTACTTCCTGTCTGCAGAGTATTCAAGCTTGTATGCATGGCTTAGTTTGGGGAGCGGGGGTATCACTAGTGAGCATTAGCTCACAGATTTACTTGTCTCTTTCTGCATAAGCTTTTCTTCTACAGGCCAAAACATGGAAAAAAACTTATTTTAGGGCTGTAACCCCTATAAGGGGTCATCCAATGGAGACTTTTGTAGAGCTTAATGAGCTGAACATTTAAGCAAGAAACAGCTTTTCTGGATCTTCAAGAGTTTTCATTCTATAAGCCAAAAACATAAAAAAAGGCTGTTTTTCACCTTTAAGGGGCTGTAACCCCTACAAGGGATCACCTGACAACTTCAACCAAATAGAGACTTTAGTAGAACTTTTGATGCTGAAGCAGTAGGGTGGCATCAGATTTCATCTATCTCTTATACTTTATGATTTACAAGCCAAAAACAGTAGTCTGACCCCCCTGGTCTATTTTTAGTAAAGGCAGCCAGGTTTTTGTTGGATCAAAAATCATAAAACAAGTTTGTTGCAGGACACTCGAAGAATCATTCATACCAAGTTTCATTAAATTCTGTTCAGTAGTTTCAGAAGAGAAGATGTTTGAAAAATTGTTTACATACAACAGAGGATGACAATAGCTCGCATGGACCTTCAGTACAGGTGAGCTAAAAAGGAAATAGATGAGTGATAGACCTACAATCAAATTCCAATTATGAGGCCCAACACTCAAGCTGTATACAAAATATCAAATGGGTGTAATTAGAAATTGCTGAGAAACTTGTTATGATTTTTTTTTTTTCACAACTCCCTGCCCAATACCAAGAACAATGTCTGAAAATTCATCTGAAATGATATAAAATAGCACTGTATTGGTTCATTTTTTATTATGAAAATTAAAAATGTACAAAAATCATTAAAAAATTATTGCATAGAATTAAATCACAGATCCTATTAGAGACAAATAATATATTAAAATATTATATACATATCATACTTTATCTTTATTACAGCATACCCTGTTAAAACCAAACCCTAGATGGACTGAAAAACTGCCTAAACCAAACCCAACACTGAATAAACTCTCAACCTGCCTAAACCAAACTCTGAATAAACTCTAAACCTGCCTAAACCAAATTCTGAATAAACACTAATCCTGCCTAAACCAAACCCAACCCAACCCTGAATAATCCTAAACCTGCCTAAACTAAACCAATTAAACCCTGGATAAACTCTTAACCTGTGTAAACTACACAAAATTATCAGTCAGATATGGGGCTTGGTTTGATCAGGTTTCACTGTATTAAGATATAGGTATATGTTCAAAGCCTTTTATTATAATAGCCCAAGTTGTTTGTAATTGTCCAATGCAACTCTGAGGGCCATAACAGGCTTCACTACCTTTTTGGGAAAAAATTAAAAAAAACATACCTTTTTAATTAAAATGACATTAAAACTAGAATATATACAATTTTAAATGTAAACAAATTTCAGACATGGCACATGTTTTAAATAGGTGGGATTATTTAGATGTGACACCAGTTAAAAAAACCTTGATACAGTTTAATATTGTATTACTGCTACTATAAGGGCTATTTCAGAATCACAGAAGGGACAGAATACACAATGCATTTTCTCTAGACCTATACCATGCACAATTCTATGTTTTTTCCTAAAGGTACTATGTTATACCCTCAATGAAAATTGACAATAGATATGTCTTTTAATCAATTATACCTATATTATATCTTTCAAATCTGAATAATAAAATTTTAAGTTATACTAAGAACTTTCTACTTTTAAGAGTATTACATTTTTTAAAACTGAATTAAAAACATCATTGCATATGTAAAAATCTCTCAAAGTCAAAAATTGCCGGATTTCATTATACAAGAAGGTGAGTGACAGACCTGAAACCAACTCACATGGTATCAGACTACAGCTGACGCTATATACCAACTATCAAGAGGCTGTGATTAGTAGTTGATGAGAAAACTGTTACTTAAATAATTTCCAACTTGCACACCTGGACATGCACCATCTTATGTGACTCCACCAAGCTGGCCAAAAATACTCACTAGCAGTGTGAGTAAGCTTATTGTTACCCTATCAAGTTCTACATCCATTTTGTATACATGTATATTTTGAGAAAAATAACCCTTATACAATTATCTCCCTTGAATGATATCTGATGGAAATGAAATACCCTTGAGCAGAACTCATAACATAAGGGGACGACCATTTGATTTTGAGGGGGACTGGCAGTATATATTTGTAAATAAATATTCTGGCCTGGAAAAAGTTGAAAATAAAAAATCTGGCCTCTGTTTGCAAGAAAATAAACAAGTAAATCTGTGAGCTAATGCTCACTAGTGATACCCCCGCTCCCCAAACTTAGCCATGCATACCAGTTTAAATACTCGGTAAACAGGAAGAAGTTGACCTAGGAACATAAAATCACTATACACCATATGGGATTATAGGATAAAGTTGTATACAAAATATCAGAGCTCTATCTCATGTAGTTGCTTGGGAAACTGTGACGGAAATTTTGCATTTATGTCTATTATGTGTTAAAACCTAAGTATTCGGTAAACAGGAAGTAGACAACCTAGGAGCATAAAAT
Source organism: Arcuatula senhousia (assembly GCA_963971305.1). Classification (NCBI taxonomy): domain Eukaryota; kingdom Metazoa; phylum Mollusca; class Bivalvia; order Mytilida; family Mytilidae; genus Arcuatula; species Arcuatula senhousia. The sequence continues at coordinate 58,440,882 of OZ020310.1, forward strand.
CGGTATACACCATATGGTACTTCAGGATAAAGCTGTATACAAAATATCAGACCTCTATCTCATGTAGTTGCTTGGGAAACTGTGACGGAAATTTTGCATTTATGTCTATTATGTGTTAAAACCTAAGTATTCGGTAAACAGGAAGTATACTACGTAGGAACATAAAATCGGTATACACCATATGGGACTATAAGATAAAGCTGTATACAAAATATCAGACCTCTATCTCATGTAGTTGCTTGGGAAACTGTGACAAAAATTTTGCATTTATGTCTATTATGTGTAAAAACCTAAGTATTCGGTAAACAGGAAGTAGACTACGTAGGAACATAAAATCAGTATACACCATATGGGACTATAAGATAAAGCTGTATACAATATATCAGACCTCTATCTCATGTAGTTGCTTGGGAAACTGTGACGAAAATTTTGCATTTATGTCTATTATGTGTTAAAACCTAAGTATACGGTAAACAGGAAGTAGACTACCTAGGAACATAAAATCGGTATACACCATATGGGTCTATATGATAAAGCTGTATACAAAATCTCAGAACTCTATTTCATGTAGTTGCTTAGAAAACTGTGACGGAAGTTTTGTTACGGACGGACGGACGAACGAACGGACGGACGAACGAACGGACGGACGGACGGACAAGGGTAAAACAGTATACCCCCCTCTTCTTCGAAGCGGGGGTATAATAATCTGTCCCAAGATCCTTGCTCAATTAAGCTATTGTATGCAGAAAATAAGTATTCTGACCTGAAAAATTTTGAAAATCTGTCTCAACCAAAACTGCCAGGCCCCCCTTAGAATCAAATGGTCATCCCCTAATGGAAAGCCAATTCTTTAATACAATTTCAACAAGAATGCAGTGACTATACAAGCTGATAATAATAGCACTGATCTTACTAAGAACATAATATGTAATGATATTTGAACAACTATTGTGGTTAAATTAAACCATAAAAATTACAATACAATAAGCATCAGATAGTAACAAAGAAGCAAAAAGGCACCAATGGGGCATTTGAGTGACAAAACTGGCAAGAACAGCACAAAGAAACACAAAACCAACGAATGGAAATCAACAATGCGAACTCAAGTCATAACAAGAGTGAACTCAGGTGCACCGCAAAAGTAAGCGGTTCCTGCCTGCTATAGCACACCCGTTGTGTTGCTTATTTCCAATTCAGTTTGTCAAATCCAGTAAAGGAAGACAAAACAAAATTCTACAGCAAACCAACATCTGCACTCATTTGCGGGATAGAAATCCCATATTTGTTTACAAGTGCAGGGTGTCTACCATAAAATTTCTTGAGTGAAGACAGAACAACAGTTAACAAATTATTAATCATTAAACTGTAAAACAAAGAGTCTTTGCTTACTAATAAATACCCCCTGCATCCATAAGATCCATAAAATTTGTCCAAGTAAAAGATGGCCGGATTTCATTAAACAGGAAGAAATTGACTTACAGACCTGTTAATAAATCCCATAGTATGGGCCCTATGTTGATGCTGCATACCAAATAACAGGAGGCTGCAATGAAAAGTCGATGAGAAACTGATACAAAATTCTTCTCTTGGCAATAGCCTCCTTAAATTAACCATTTTATTACCTGAATTTTGCACTCAGTGAAATATGACCAAAAATTAAAAAAAAATCTGTCAAAATCAAAAATGGCCAGATTATGTTTAACAGGAAATAGGTGAGCAACAGACATGAAATCAAATCCTACATTTAAGGACCCCACAACAAAGCTGTATACTAAATATCAAATGGCTGTGATTAGTAGTTGCTGAGAAAACTGTTACGCAAATTTCTTCACCGCCAACCAACCTGCTATTCGACATTCACCATTTATAACTCGGATTTTTCACTCCCTGAAATCCAGCCAATAAAATAGGACATGCACATCTACATGTATGTAGCAGTGAAAAAATTGTGACCATCCACATGATGGAATAACTGACAGACAATAATAACCATCACTATATAGCCACCACTAATAAAATATAGGATACATAGGTAAACTTAATTAAAGACTAAAACCTTTATAGAATTCCTAACATCATAATCAAAAATAAAATAATGTTTAACATAATATTGAATTTTTCCACCAGTGGCTGTAAGAATTTTAGTAGAGATCACATGACAAGTATTTTCTTGAAGAGATCAAAGACATGGATATGTACAATAAGATATGAGAAATAAAAAAAATATAATTATAGAATTATACAGGTAATAAAAATATATTTCATTAAATGATTTATGTAATTGTTTGTTTCAAAGAATTTCAGCTACAGTGAAACCTGTTAAAATGAAACCCTGGGTGAAGAAATTGTTCAGTATAGAATTTAAGAGAAGGGACTGGAAATCTTGGTCAGATTAGACAGGGTTGAGGTTTAGTCAGGGTTATAGAATTTAAGTGAAGAGACTTGAAATCTTGGTCAGATAAGACAGGGTTAAGGTTTAGTCAGGGTTATATAATTTAAGTGAAGAGACTTGTAATCTTGGTCAGATTAGACAGGGTTAAGGTTTGGTCAGGGTTATAGAATTTAAGTGAAGAGACTTGAAGTCTTGGTCAGATTCAACTGGGTTAAGGTTTAGTCAGGGTTATAGAATTTAAGTGAAGAGACTTGAAGTCTTGGTCAGATAAGACTGGGTTAAGTTTTAGTCAGGGTTATAGAAATTTAAGTGAAGAGACTTGAAGTCTTGGTCAGATTAGACAGGGTTGAGGCTTAGTCAGGGTTGTAGAAATTAAGAAAAGGGGCTGGAAATCTTGGTCAGATTAGACGGGGTTAAGGTTAAGTCAGGGTTGTAGAAATTAAGAAAAGGGACTTGAAGTCTTGGTCAGATTAGACAGGGTTAAGGTTTAGTCAGGGTTATAGAATTTAAGAGAAGCGACTTGAAGTCTTGGTCAGATTCGACAGGGTTAAGGTTTAGTCAGGGTTTTAGAGAAGACAAGTTTCACTGTTTAAGATTAAAAAAAAACAAAGCAAAACAAAAACAAAATCTTAATCAAAATTATTGATTAACCCCCAAAAATCTCAATTAAAATGATTAATAACCAAAAAACATCTCAATCAAAATGATTAATAAACAATAGAATCTCATTAAAATCATAAATAACCAATCAAATCTCAATTAGAAATATTCAATAAACAATAAAATCTCAATGACAATTATTCAATCAACAATCAAATCTCAATTAACAAAAAAATCTCAATTAGAATGATTAACATTAATTGCCTTCATTTACTTCACATTTTTAAAATTGTATATGAATTGTGTCCCAGCGGGACTGTTGCAGAGTAACTGGCCTCAGGTGGCAAGGTCCTTCTTCATGAATTCAGAAGATAGGTAATTTTTAATCAAATGAAGATTGTTAAACCCCATTCTTTTACAGACTTTTTGATATGTAAACAAAACAAACATGAAAAAATTATTACTGACTCAGAAAAAAAGGTTAGAAAAAACAATTCAACAATAGCTTAAAACATTATCAATAACATTAATAAAATCTTATAAAAATGCAACATTTACAATTATAGAGGAATATAAATTAAATATGTTTAGTAGAGCTTTATTTCCATTTGTCTGACACCTGATAAATATATAACAAATAACAATCAAAATTGCACTGACATGTGGTTATCCATAACATTATACCGTACATTGGGTTATTTTGGCAGATGAAAATTTTAGTGTTTTTTCTGTTACTTTTGCAGGTTTTATTTTGCTGTTTTTTTAAAAATTTTTACCTGATAAAAATATTGTGATTTTTATTTAAGCAATTTTTTCTTGCATGCCAACACAGCTAAAATAACCCAATATACAGTACTTCAATAATATATTTACATATATATAGTAACCAATTCAAATAATACTAAAAATATTTATACATATATGCTTAATTTAAAAAGGCATAGCTTATAAAAAATAAATTAGGAAAAATCTGATTCTGCATACAATTTACACCCAAAACATTAGCTTTTTGATTGAAAAATGATTCTTGTGGGAAATAAATAAATAGTTCCTATCCAGAAAAAAAAACCAACAATAACTGGTTTTGAGAAAATACAACTGTCTGCTTGTACCTGGGTAGGTACAAATGGAACAATTGTTACAAATCAAAAGTTTGGGCCGTGTACAAAAATCTAGTACAGAATTGTTTAATTACCAGATAGAATTGAATGAAATTTAGAACTGTGATTTATTGAAAACATCAGAAGAAATTTTGTAATATCATTAAAGGTGTGCATGTAGTTTTAATTTTTCATGCAATGGCCATATTATGACTGAATTCTAATATGCTTTTTGTCTACATTACATCAACTTTTACCCTGAAAATCTGCTCTGTATAAATATTGATATGGTGGCAAAGAATTTCATAGATAAATAAAAATTGAAATTCATTGAAAGAGAGGAACTTTAATGCTACTGTATGTAAAGGGAAATCTGAAGAATGGAAAAATCAAAAATTATTTTTCATTAAAAAGTTAGCTGAAGTTAATAAACAAATTCTTATCATTATCAAAAAGATGTAATTAAAACATAATACAACTTAATAGAATGTTTGCTGGCATTTCCTTTAAGTTTTCTTACTTGCATTCTTATGGGATTTTCCCATTGTTAAAAAAATGGTTGGACAGATGTGACCCTATAATCCCTACTCATTTGTCTGTATACCCCCCACACACTTCTTGTGCGGTCCTTGCCCCCTTGCCCCTATAACCTTGACTCCTATACACCAACAACCCCTTCCCATCTCTTTTAAGTTGAACACATTAAAAAGCAAATACTTTATAAAATAGCACCCTGAACACAAATTTGGATTAGAAATGTTGCCCACATTATAATATTGCTCCTGAGATATGTGTTTTTACCCATTGGACACAGAATTTATCTCATGCATCCTCTAGAATAAATGTATATATTACTCCAAATATGCCTTTATACATATATCTTGATTTCATGTCGTATTCAACATACTGTAAACGTTCTTATTTTCACAAGGAATTTATTATCATGGATTCACGGTCTGGTATTTATCACGAAAAATAAATACCTGCAAATTGAAACAATATGTATGGCAAGATTAGAAAACGCGAAATACCCGTGAACTTGGGTGAAATCGTGAATTCATGAATATAAGTACACACGAATATAAATATGTTTAAAGTATTGTTGCTGGGATTCTAAAATGTCATACATGCCAATTTTGCTGTTTTGAAATTATTAAATTTTTAGATTTGGCGGGTCAAACTTCATATTGTCGCTGGGATTCCAAAATGTGGTAATGATGAGAAAATTGCAAGTTTTTCAGGAGAATCCGAAAACTTTTTTTTTATTCCCTGTTGACAATTTGTTTGTACCTTTGTCAATTGCAACAATTTTTGATGTATACATTGATATTAGATTTTATCTTGATTTCTATATATCAAAACAACGATATTACACATTTCTGCATTTTAAAAGCAGGTGCATACATGGAATGTATTGTATTTAGTATTCTTTTGGTTTTGATACTTTTGTATTGTATTATAAGTCTTGGGCCAATGCAAGACGGTAAGCAGTGACCTATGGTCATGTTGAAGACTGCTTGCTGTTTTCCGTTGTGAATTTTTTAATTGCTGTTTGTTTATGTTTGTTGTGTCGTGTACACTTATTCCACATCTCAATATCGTCTATTATATATTTTATTTACATTAAATCATTAACATTATTGATTAAAATGTTTTGGTTAATAAATATTTACATATTATGTACCATCTAAAATAACATATTCTAGGTAACTTTTGTCAGCTTAGGTTTGTATGTTAGCTGTACATGTATTTGTCTGACCTAATACATGGTATACATTGCTTTTAAAAATCTAAAGAACCAAAATAAATAAATATGCTCTATAATTAAACAATCTCCTTTTGATTACAAATTGTGAAGTTTGGCACACAAGAAAACCACCTGTTATACTATGCTAAATCTGTTGATATTATATGGTACATCTTTATGGTATGTACCATTCAGAAAGTATTGCCTAAAATCAATTTCCCCCAATTATTACGTATCATCCAGGATGTATCTCCCCGAGTCTGTCTTGGTATCAGTAGGGCTCCACATGGCCACACGCCCGTCTCTACTCCCAGCACCACTGATGATATATCTGTTCTCAGCACAACACAGCGCCCTCACGGCATCATCGTGGGCCTGTAATGTCTTTATGACTTTCCCTTGGGTTATGCTGATGATATGGATGGATCCAGTCTTGCTGCCGACCCATATCTGCCAAAAAAAATTAAATTTTTATTTACTTCCCTTCAAAGGAAAATGTATGGCTAACTGTAAAAAGATAATTCACATGTTATTACATTCTTTACTAAATGATAAATCATCTTTACATTAAAGAATATCTTCAGTTGAGAAGGCTTTGAAACCTAAAAAAAAAAACCTTCACAAATATTCATATGTATTATCTCCCTTTGACCACTGACCTTTTCCTTGATTACTTATATTTGTAACACTTAATTACTCAGTAATGTTTTGTCTTATGTAATTTTATATGTAATGCCTTTAATGGGCCCTTTAATCTGGAAATAAAAATATTTCAATTCTAATTCTAAAACTGTCAAATTGACGTTTTGATGGTATGTACAATTTTACCTAAGCTGAAAATTCTGACTGTTCAGTGGCGGATCCAGAAATTCTGAAAAGAGGGGGCCCACTGACTGGCCTAAGAGGGGGCCCGCTTTGGTCATGCTTCAATGATTTCCTATATAATCAACCAAATTTTTCCGCCATAAGGGGGGGCCCGGCCCCGCCCCTGGATCCGCCTATGCTGTTTACACACAATTTTTTGGAATCATATGTCTCACATTTCAGGGATTGAGAACATTACCTTGTTTTCCTGTTGTATTATTGCACTAATCCCATCACAGTTATCAATCTCTATGGTAGCCTCTAGACCCCCTCCGTCTAAACTGATGATCGCTATCTTTCCACATCTTCTATAGCCTATCCAAATCTATAATATCAAAGAAAAATAATTTTGAAAAATTAAGTTTATTTTTACCTTCAGAGATGATGTCCCTAACTCCCTGTTTCTCTAAAATATCTATATCAAAAGGGTAATGAGTCCCACAAAATCTGGGAATCAAAATTTCTTTTAAATATAATTATGTGCAAGAGTTGAACCAAATAACTATATGATTGACAATACAGACAGACAAACAGAACAAATACAATGTCTCACCCACCTTTTTTATCAATGAGGGGGTCAAACCACCCAACTACCCAAAAACACTTGTTTCTACCCATGAGAGAGAGGGGCACTTGTTTCTATCAATAAGGGAGTCCCGAAGGGAATACGATCCTCTATCCGCAGGCACTTTTTTCTATCAATAAGGGAGTATATGGTTGTCTAGCCACATATCCACAGGCACTTCTTTCTAACAATGAGAGAGGGGCACTTAATTGTTGGGGGGGGGAGGGTCAACCTGCAACAGGGATTTATCCTCCTACAAGAACCTGTTGCTGTCAATGGGGGTGGTCAACTTCCCACAGGCACTTGTTGCTTTCAATAGGGGGGGGGGCAAATTTCTACAGGAACCTGTTGCTATCAATGGGGGGTCAACTTTCCACAAGCACCTGTTACTATCAAGGGGGGTCAACTTTCCACAGGTACTTGTTGCTACACTGAAGGAGGTTGGCTATCCTTCCTGACCTTCGGCTGTTCACAAGATATAAAGATCACAGTGCTAAAGTGTTAAAAGGCAGAGCTAACTTTATAAAGAACAACCTATTTTTCACAAACTTGAAAAATTAACACTATAAAAAACCATCAAATTAATTTTGTTCATCCTTGGTAATGGTAATACATCTTAGGAAATGAAAAAAAATCTTTTTCTGCTGTAAATAAACAGGTCTATGGTGAAACTTTTGAAACATTTTTCTGACTGATATATTAGGTTTTTATCGTCACGACGTTAGGCTATGACTATGACAAACCATGGCCAGAGTTGACTGCTCCAGCAAGACAGGAACTGTCTCCAACCATGTGGAGGTTCTGGTTTGAATTAGAAAGCTATTATTATACACCTTGAACATTTGTTAAGAAAGCTGTTACAGTAATTTGGCTCCGCTCACTAAAACATTTGTTATGAAAACTGTAATTTGGCTCCACCCACCTGAATATTTGTTGAGAGAGTTGTGTTGTAAAAGGTGAAAGGTGAACAATGCTTTAATTATACATCAACTGGGGTATTGATACATGAAATGTAGTGCACATTCATATCACATTTATATAGGGGTATAAAGATACTTTCTAGTTTAGACAATCTGTATTTAATATTTTATACATTTAATACATTGAAGCAAATGAAAATACACAAGATTAATAATTATTCAGTTGGAATATTGCCTGACAGCACCTGTATATTATACAGGACCAAGTAATAGGGAAATGTCATTTTATAGGTCAATTTCATGTTGGGAAGATAAGATTAGTTGAGAGAAATAGGTGACACATACTGTATAAGTTATTCTCAAACAAATTTTACAACTGAAACTGATATAATGTTTTAATCTTTTAATGGATTTAACATTGATTTGACTCTTTGCAGGAAAAACTTTGAAAATTAAAAAAACATTATGCTGTTCTGAAAAGGAAACCTATCATGCTGGCAAATGGCGGAAGGTGGAGGTGTCATACAAGCACCTGCCAAGTGTCAATTTTGTGAAGACTCAATTGAAGTTCTCTTGAAATGTCTACACTGTGATTTGTTCCTGTGTAAATTCTGTACAACAAAGATCCATTCAAGAAGTAAAGCAAGCCAAAACCATCATGTGATTAACATTAAAGACCTGGGAACAGAAGAAACTGCTCGTCTGATCAGAAAAATTCAGCTGGATTCTTTAACATGTGGTACACATGAGGAACAAAAATGTGATTCTTACTGCCATGTGTGCTGGCAAGTAATATGTGTCTACTGCCTTAAAGATGTGTGTAAAAAACATTCAACTGAGAACTTGGTTCAAAGATATGACACTAAACTGGCTGAGATGAAAGATAAGAGAAATGCATATGTGTCTGAAATTCAGATAATAGAAGAAAAGATAAATGACACAAATGAAATTGAGAGTGACATCAGAGGGAAAAAAGATGAACTAAATAAAACAATAAAACAAAGAGAGAAAGAAATAAAACAAGCGGTATCAAGATATTCACAAGAGCTGAGGAATCAAGCAGAAAAGATTTATGAACCAATTGAAACAAAAATACAAGAGAGAAGAGCTTTTCTTGGAACAAAATTGGAAGAAAATATAAAACAAAGAAATTCAATCAGTGAAATTATATATTCTGAACATGTGCTGGATATCATTAGATCTGATTTGCCGAGTGAATGTTTTCCATGTCAAGAATTGGATATTTTTGACATTAAAGAAACATGTAATCCTCTTGAATTACAATTTACATCTTCAAAACAAGCAGAGTGTGCCTTGAAAACTTTATTTGGTGACTTAAAAAAGTCAGAGAGAAAAAGAAACACTATTATTCATATTTTCATGACAATATGGATTACACTTGTACATGTTGTAAAGATTGTATCTGTATTACTTAGAAGTTTTTCTGAACTTTATGAGAAATTTTTGGGAACTTCTATCATGTTTCAAATCTTAACTTATATAGTTACTAGTTTGTTGATCAGTTTGTTCATGTTATTTATAACCCGGTTTATAACGCACACCCCAGGCATTTTTCTACGTACATTAGCAGTATTGTTACTATGTGGAATTTTTAAAATTTATGATCTATATATAGAGAGGTAAGACAAAATCATGTCAATAAAATATTGTTCATTTTTAAAGTGTAGTACACTTATATATGCCATAAAATGAATTGACTAGTACCATTTAAATTCAAACATTCAAACAATGTCAGATTTGTTACAGGATTTTCAACATCTAATTAATTAAATTTGGATATAGTTTGGCTTCCCTGTTTGAACATTTTGGCTTTGAGTACTTTTTGTTCAATACTTTTGGTTTTTGACCTTCCAATGTTTTGATTCAAATACTGCATGTTGATGAGAGGTTACTCCTTGAAATATCCATATACAGCGCTAGCATAGACAAATTATTCCTATTTATACCTGTTTTGGTATTGTATTTGAAATCACTAGGTTGATAACTGCTGCTGGTGGACCAGAGGTCCCCGAGGGTAGCCACAAGCTTGGTCGTCAGACTTGTCTGACATGAATTTACCATAAAATCTCTAATATTTTTTTGTTATTGAAATTTTGGATTGTTAAAAGTACCAGGTTTCTTTCCTTGAACTGCACATACTTAATATCCTTAGTGCTGGATTTGGCTTCCTTGTTCGAACGTTTTGGCTTTGAGTATGTTCTTTTCATTCAATACTTTAATATTGGTCTTTGACCTTCCAATGTTTTGATTCAAATGCTGCTGCATGATGAGAGGTTACTCCTTGAAATATCGATATACAGCATAAACAAATTATTCGTTTTTATACCTGTTTTGGTATTGTATTCATAAGCCTTCTAGCATTCAAGATTATTGAAATTCCATAACCATGATAACAAATGAGAAAGCCATGAAAGCTATTGTAGAATATTTTCCCTAATATAAATCTCTAGTAAACAGTTGAATATGACTAAAAATTAAAGTTTCAATTTTTTTCCTTTTGACCCCTCTTTTCTAAACAGAAAAGGTGGAGTCATGAGGAGACTTTTCTTCCATTTTGTAAACAATACATAACAAAAATCAACTTGCCAATTTTTTCCCCTTCAAAATCTGACCATAATTTTAAAAGTTGTGTTTTTTGCTAAAAGGGAGACCTAACAAATCATTCCAATCAATCATTTAGGGTTAAGTCATTGTGGAAAAAAATAGTTTCGTTTTTTAGCCCTTTTGCATCCCTAATATTTAAATGTTAAAAGAGGGGACACCCAAAATCAATCCAATTTATTCTTTTATTGTGAGTAACACTACTGTTATGTTTCATAGCATTTTGTCAACCAGAACAAAATTTAGTGTGTGAAAAATGAAACAAAATAGATTGTTTAGCCCCTTTTGGTTCTCGAATGACTAAATGAAATTACAAAATGATCCCAAAAGGGGTGGTGCACATATTCAATATATATGTATCTTTAATCACTGGGTAAAATTCTAGAAAGATCAAGAGTTCAGTTTTTGAGATTCAGATTTCATAAGACAGGCACCCCTTCAGCATTACAAGCCAACGGACCAATAGTCTGAGATAGCTCTGACGTCCTCGGCATTTTTCCAGCAAGCTGGTGCCGTGGGACGTCAGAGCTCCTTCCATATCAAAAACACGGGATTTAACGAATGCTTTTTAGATGTAAAAATAACTTTTACATCAGTCGTTTTTAAAATGGTAGATGTAAAACAAAACTTAATTAATACTGTCAAAGTATATCACTACTAGAAACAACCTGATATAATTCAGTAAAATAAGAAAAATTTAAGAGCTGATCTTGAACATTATCAATTTCATCAAGTTCAAGATCAGCAAAATAATGTACAAATTTTAGATTATTTTATTTATTCAAGATATTTTTCTTTAAAATATGTTGTATTTTTAGTCTTAATAACCAAATGTTTCATTTGAGACCAAAATATATATGCAACAATGATGATAAAATTGCTGAATTTATCTCGGAAGTGCACAACAAAACTGTTGTGCTAAATCCCGTGTTTTTGATATGGAAGGAGCTCTGACGTCCCACGGCACCAGCTTGCTGGAAAAAATGCCGAGGACGTCAGAGCAATCTCGGACTAACGGACCAAGTGACCTGACTCCTTGACTTGCTTTTGCCTTCTGCGAGGCAGATAAATACGGGCATTGTGGGATGAGTGTTAGCCTACAAACACAAATGAATTGTTCAATTCAAGAACATTTGTGCAGCACAAACTAATGTCTGATTCCCTTCAGAATCAATTTTGGCAGTTAATTGAACAATAACTGCCAAAATTGATTCTAAAATTGAACGATTCATCATGTTCATTTGTGTTTGTATGTGTGTGGGCGTTTGTGTCTTCCCTGGAACAGCTTATCCTTAAAGTTCCCTTACATGAGAGTGTGGATGGGGGTATAATTTTCAATATTAAATGTTGCTTTAAGTACACATACCTATGAAGACAGTGAACTCAGGCAATTTTTTCCCAAATAACAGCACACAAGTAAAAAAAAAACGCTATTTGCCCTCTAGTCCTGTCTCAGAATGTTTCATAGGATACTTTGTCAAATTGAAGGTCATTTCACATTTTTGATAGCACTATACTACACTTATTAGATGTGTATTAGCGTTTCATGGCATTTAGTGCTGTCCATGTAGAAATGAGGCAAAATCCTACAGAATCTCACTCACATGAAGAATTTTTCCCAGCAAATATTGTTTTAATATATTGTTGGACTCATATGTAAAACAAAAATCATCAGGATTGGTTTGAATTACTTTGAAAGCAACATTGATGACTTGTGATCAGCCTAAAAGTTCATGAACAAAGCAACCGAATTTTGCAAATATGCAAGAGTTATCTCCCTTTTTCTGCATATTTTAAATGTATTCTATATAAATTATACCTAAGTTATCACTTCAATAAACCAAAAATCTGCATTTGGTTTGGGGAATGGATGTTAATCTGATGTTAAATCAATGAAAATTTATGAAAAACAAAATTTGTCATGTGCCAGCTACTACATGGGTTTTGCTTGGACAGCCTCTTAAGGTTCATCAGGACAGTTTGAAAATTTTTGTACAGCTCAAACGGTATATTATCAGGTCAAATAAAGTATAGTAGGACCTACTTATGGACACACCTAATAATATCCACGCATTAATTTTGATGAAGATAGCACAGTTTTGTCGGTACAGCTTTTTTTTGCGTTCAAATTGTATTTTGAATAAGGACAAAATTTCCCTATTGTACTTCTCAAATGACGGGTTGGTGAACACTTTTGGTTAAATTATAATTAAATGTCCCATGATTTTTTAGGCCACTTGCAAGGGTGTTAATGATATTAACCTAAAATCGGCTTTGCTCAAAAATGGGAAAAAAGCAGAACTTAAAAATAATGGACTTAATCATAATAATATTAATAAAAATAGAAAAGACATTAATATATCTAGGTCCTGCTACGGTTTATTTTTGAATTTTATATGCAGTCTTTGCTGTTCACATACTGAAAAATCAATCTAAATTCAAGCCATTTTGAGGTAAATGTATTCATGAACCTTAATGAGTCAACCACATCCACATAAAATCTGATATTAGGCAATAGGAATTGTATTAAAATAAAGACCATTTTACTGTATTCTATTACATTATGATTTTTCTGTAATGAGTTATACTTTTGCAGTTTCTTTATTATTTTTGGATTATTCTTTATAATTCATAGAATTCTGAAATACTCCAATGTATGTACTGAATAAGGAAAACAGGTGAAAATTTAAATAAAGACTTTGTTAAAATGGAAGACTTGAAATCGAATCCCATGACGGGACCCCAGCCTGATGCTGTATACTAAATATCAAGTGGCTGTGATAAGTGCTTGCTGAGAAAACTGTTACAAAAATTTCTTCCCCCTCCGCCCGACATTCACCATTTTATAACCCAAATTTTTCACTCTGTTAAATCTGGCCAAAAATGGATAAGCGAATGTTGATAAAACAAAATATTTTTCAAACAAACTTGATGTGGTCGACTTGTTATTATTGCTACAAAACACTAATTGATACATGTGTAATAAAATTTTAAGAAGGGTTATTCCCAGATTTTGCAAAATATTACCATTTTCAAGAGGTCTTTTCCCCAGTGGGAAGGAGATTCTTAAATTCAAGGGTTTTTTATGTTTTCCCAGGTCCATGGGAACCTTGAAGTAAGATAAAATTTCAATAACATCTACATAAAACATTCAACCCTATAGTGCCACCATACACATACAGATAGATGGAAAGAGAGACAATCCAGCTAAAATTCTGCTTTTACAATTACCAGATTCTTAAGTCATAATTTTACCTGATTATCTGTGATATGGAAGTTAAAGATTTCAGATCCTTGTCCAGATGTAGAGTATTTCTGTAGAATATTTCCCTTCAAATCAAGTTGGTAAATATGTGTCCTGGTACCTTAAATACAAACATACAAACAATGGGTAAATTGCTGGATTACATTGAACAGGAAGTAGGAGAACAAGAACTTTAATCTATTTCCTCATGCTGGTGATGCATACCAAATATCAAAAGGCTGTGATAAGCAGTTGCTCCATTGTAACAAAAATATTTTCCCCACCCAACTGCGGCCCAACATTCACCATTTTATAACTTATGAAATCAGGCCAAATATAATTAGTCATAGATTTGATTGTACATGTACCTACTTAAAACATAACCATAATGTATTTATAAATTGACAAACAGGGTACAAACACTTGATATCTTCAGGAACCAGTATTAAAAAAAAAATCATTTGTAACGAAAAAAAGGCCTCTAATGGGACATTAAATGATACCCCGCCACGATAAAATATTTTGTCTTTTGAGGGGATGGGGTATGAAACCCCCTTCAGACCCCCAAATGGTATGAAATTATTTGTCTTATCATAATAGGTAATACTATACTAATGGAAAAAAGAAACTGTTCATGTCTATTGGAAATCAATTGTACCCAAATTTCTCTTAATCAGAAAATCGTAAAAAATACAGCTATCGAGTTGAAATTTTCACTGAATGTCAAGTGGACCATGCAGATCATTTTGGGTAAAAATCTGAAACTTTTTAAATTCCAGTTTCTGAGATTCAAAAAAACACTTTTTTAACCCAAAAATAAAAAATCAAGATTTTCACTCAAAATTAAACCTGTTACCGGTAACTTTCAACCCCTAAAAGGAGAAACATTTTTGGCGAAAATCAGCTGAGAAAACTTAATTTCAACAAGAGTTAACACTAAAGTATGTCTCGCCTGCCGGCACCATCAGAAACAATTATTCTTTCTTACTTCCACTATATTTTGAATTTACATGGATTTTCAGTTTCTGAGATCAAAAAATGTTTATAGAACTTAAACATTGCAAATATATGCAATAAAAATAATCAAAGTCACTCAACCGGAAAATCAAGGCCAAGGTCAAAAGATGGGGATGCAACTGTGCTAAGCTACTACTGGGGAATATGCATACCAAGTTTCATCAACCTAGGACCTATAGTATTTGAGATATGGAGGTGCTCGCAAAACTTTTCAATTGCTATTAGATGTATTGAAAATTGTCAAAGTCACTCAACCGAAAAATCAAGGTCAAGGTCAAAAGATGGGGATGCAAATGTGCTAAGCTACTACTGAGGCATATGCATACCAAGTTTCATCAACCTAGGACCTATAGTTCTTGAGATATGGAGGTGCTCGCAAAACTTTTTCATTGCTATTATATGTATTGAAAATTGTCAAAGTCACTCAACCGGAAAATCAAGGTAAAGGTCAAAAGATGGGGATGCAACTGTGCTAAGCTACTACTGGGGCATATGCATACCAAGTTTCATCAACCCAGGACCTATAGTTCTTGAGATATGGAGGTGCTCGCAAAACTTTTTCATTGCTATTATATGTATTGAAAATTGTCAAAGTCACTCAACCGGAAAATCAAGGTCAAGGTCAAAAGATGGGGATGCAACTGTGCTAAGCTACTACTGGGGCATATGCATACCAAGTTTCATCAACCCAGGACCTATAGTTCTTGAGATATGGAGGTGCTCATAAAACTTTTTCAAAAAGTTAACGCCGCCGTCGCCGCCGCCGCCGCCGCCGTCGCCGTCGCCGCCGGTAAAGTAACACCTATGTCCCGCTCTGCTTCGCAGGCGAGACAAAAATGTGCATTGTTTCCAAAGTGTGATTTTTTGAATTTCAATTTGACACTACCTGATTTCAAACTGCAAACAAAACATCTCTTAGGGGTCTAAAAATGATTTTTTTGTCAAGATCTTTAGAAAAATGATTTTGCAATACTTTGGTGATACAATGTATCAAATACTTAATAAAATGTTGAATTTGTGATTTTTCGAAGTGATACACAGTTTCTTTTTTCCATTAGTATATATATGTTATAGGGTGAGATTTCAATGGTTTTCATAATATTCAGTATTTCATTATTTGAGGGGGTGGGGAATGACCCCCTCGGACTCCCCCTCCCCAACCATGGTACCTTATAAAAGATCCATCTTATCATAAAGGGTATTAACATATATGATATATGGGTAAGAATATAAACTATTTTTGACCACATGAAATATCTTAAAATTAAAGATTGAGTTATCTTTCTTAGATCAGAAAATTTCAACATGCAATGAAATTTAATTTTTCAAAGCCCATTAAACCTGGATTAACCAACCTAAGCCTGGGGATCATTACAAACAATTTCTTTGATATGTTTTTTCTTAAAACTTTTTAGACCTATCATCCAAGTTCAGTAAATTTGTTAATGTTTTTATTTTTCTTTAGAAACTTGGAGACCTTTTAATACCTGCCTGATTACTTAACATCCAAATTTATGAGATTTGTAGCCACTGCAGAAACTGTGGTTATTTCTACATAACTAAGTGTAACTATATATTTTGTGTAATTTTCACGGAAACTGAAACTCTCAAATCCTACTCTTAGTAAAAGAGACACTTTACAACTATGGGTTTCAATTTTCAACAAGAATTGTAAAAAATAAAATCCATATTCATGGATTAATGAGTTTGTAGTTTTAACAAATTCTTTACTGAAAGAAAAAACAAAATTCCTTATTTACATTACCCCGGTATTTGTTTGGAATTTAATTTTGTATTTAGTCTTAACCATAAAACCCAGGAAAACTGGTTGCTTTTATGAAATTTTGAACTTTCACAGTAATAGAAACCTACCACACCAGAGTAGATCAGAGAAGTGCTTCAGACTGATCAGATCCTTGATCTTGTCCTTGTTTCTATCTACCACAGTGATGGTTGGGACGTCCCACTTCAATATGGCACCATCCACACTGGCAGTGTACACATATCTACAAAGAAAAATTCAATTATTGGATGGTCGGGACGTCCCACTTCAATATGGCACCATCCACACTGGCAGTGTACACATATCTACAAAGACAAATTGAATTATTATAGTTGGGGCGTCCCACTTCAATATGGCACCATCTACACTGGCAGTGTACACATATCTACAAAGACAAATTGAATTATTATAGTTGGGGCGTCCCACTTCAATATGGCACCATCTACACTGGCAGTGTACACATATCTATAAAGATAAATTGTATTATCATTGTCGGGACGTCCCACTTCAATATGTCACCATCCACACTGGCAGTGTACACATATCTACAAAGACAAATTGAATTATTATAGTTGGGGCGTCCCACTTCAATATGGCACCATCCACACTGGCAGTGTACACATATCTATAAAGATAAATTGTATTATCATTGTCGGGACGTCCCACTTCAATATGGCACCATCTACACTGGCAGTGTACACATATCTATAAAGATAAATTGTATTATCATTGTCGGGACGTCCCACTTCAATATGGCACCATCCACACTGGCAGTGTACACATATCTACAAAAAGAAATTGTATTATCATTGTCGGGACGTCCCACTTCAATATGGCACCATCTACACTGGCAGTGTACACATATCTACAAAGACAAATTGAATTAATATGGTTGGGGCATCCCCCTTCAAAATTTTCTTGTCAACACTGGCTGTTTACACATATCTGCAGAGGAAAAAAATTGCAATAATATACTGCAATTTAACACGAGTATGGCTCTATGTCAGCTGTCTACCAAGACCATTTACCTTTTTTCAAAAAATCAACAAGCATAAGCTAAAGGGTGCAAGTTTTATGAAATCCTATCAATGCCTTTAAATGTTACACTCCTGAAACCAATTCAGTCTGAAATACAGACAGACGGACCTTCCATTGCTGGTCAAAAAGTTACAATAGTAAAAATGTTAATATCAGTAGATAAGATGTAATAAAATACTTTCAACTTGGCTATTATATAACAAGGATCAATGTCTCCTGATAAGCAAAATTTGTTACCTTGACCACTGACCTTTTCACCCCAAATTCATGAAATCCTATCAAAGTGTTCAAAATTTAGGCTCCTAAAACCAGTTCAGTGTAAAAGACAGAACCTCCCTTGCCAAAGTCTATTACAATAAGTATTTTAATGTAAGTAGAAGAAATGTAATAAAATGCTTCTACTTTACCTGTGAAAAATAAACGTACTAACCTTCCACTGTCCACAACTAAAATACCGACAACAGCATCTATATGCTCTGTTAACGGAGCTCTGTTACAATGTAGGGTGTTACTATTGACGTACTAACCTTCCACTGTCCACAACTAAAATACCGACAACAGCATCTATATGCTCTGTTAACGGAGCTCTGTTACAATGTAGGGTGTTACTATTGACGTACTAACCTTCCACTGTCCACAACTAAAATACCGACAACAGCATCTATATGCTCTGTTAACGGAGCCCTATTACAATGTAGGGTGTTACTATTGACGTACTAACCTTCCATTGTCCACAACTACAATACTGACAACAGCATCTATATGTTCTGTTAAAGGAGCTCTGTTACAATGTAGGGTGTTACTATTGACGTACTAACCTTCCACTGTCAACAACTACAATACTGACGACAGCATCTATATGTTCTGTTAACGGAGCTCTGTTACAATGTAGGGTGTTACTATTGACGTACTAACCTTCCACTGTCAACAACTACAATACTGACGACAGCATCTATATGTTCTGTTAACGGAGCTCTGTTACAATGTAGGGTGTTACTATTGACGTACTAACCTTCCACTGTCAACAACTACAATACTGACGACAGCATCTATATGTTCTGTTAACGGAGCTCTGTTACAATGTAGGGTGTTACTGTCAATGATGTAGATATATTGTGCTCCAGCCCATATCTGTCCATTGCCAACATCTGCCAGACACATCTGTAACAACCAAGGAAATTAAGAATAATAAACAGGTCTAGGATGATTTTAAGGCTAATAGCAAAACTATCGAACTGGGATGATAAATCTAAAATGTGCAAGAGGAAAAGACATAACAAGACATAGCCATACGTGAGAAAGTTTATTTCAAATCTCATTGCAGTGAAATATCTAGAGGGGTCTAGGAATTCAAAAATATACAGAGAGAAATAATTGAGTTATCCTTCTCAGACCAGAAAATTTCAGTAATGTCAAATTTTGAAAATTTATGACATGGCAAAAAAGAGGTCACTGCTTGCAATCCTGCATTGGTCCATGACTAAAAATACTATTCATCACATAAAAAACTTATCCCTAAATTACCAAAAAAAGACCCTTTTCTGGACATAGAACAATACACAGATAGGTGACATGAACAAACAAAAGCTTTGATAAAGATTATTGGCTTAGAACAGGCAAGCTTAATTTTTACAGCTTCATATCCAAGCCGAGTGAATTTCAGTTGTATCTATTGAAAACTTTTTGTTTACTGTGAATGTACTTCAATATATTGGTATCAATATTCCTGGACTACTTTAATATATTTAGTCATGAATTCACTGTGTTGACAAATTTATTACATAAATCCCTGTAAAAGTTCTCATTTCTTATGAATCAGATTTCTTGGTTTGCCTGACCCATAAAAAATTTGTAAACTGGTTTACATATTTACTTTGGTGTATCATGCTGATAAACCCTGTATCATGAACAGGTTAGTATCATCCATTTTATGGGTTCAGTACAATGACATAGCACTTATATGATCAGTCCACACAAAAAATAGTTCCTATCAAAAACATTAAAAAAAAAAACACCTTAGAAGGAAAAAGTTGCCTGACAATTACAAAGAGAATATAGGACTTCTTTAAAAATCTTATGATCGAGTTGATCACTGGTTTATGGTGAACCCTAACACTATCTAATTCGAGAATTAAAATTCTATATTTCCGATGAAATACTTTCCAATACTTACTACAACTGATTTTGTCTGTATAAACTGTGATTCTAGATTCCATGTAGTTCCATTGAAGACTTTGATTTTACCATCACCCATTCCACACCAGAGTCTTGGTAGATTGTGCTGATCTTAAATAAATAAGTTGTAAACTAGAAGGTAGACAAGCAGTTCATGGTCCTGCATCCAATCTTTGCACGGAAATAACTCTTACAAAAATGATGTGTGTTTCCAGCATAGTCCTTAACCAGGGGTTAGTGTACATGGTGTATGGGAGGGGGAGTGGGTCATAGATGTAATATTACTTCATACCACAAGGTGTATATATCACAGACTGAACATATCAATGTCGTGACTCCCCAGCACAAGGATCTATTGATCTGCTTACTGCTTCAGATACAAAAGCATAGTCTGATAGTTTTTAAGCACTATTTATTTTGTACGTAAAGTCCTGAACTTTCTTATTTTTTAACAATAGTTACTAAAAGACCATTTACAATTCGTAGTCCCTATTTTCGAATCCAAAATCGTAAAAATTATAGAGAAATCTTACATATAAGGCAGTGGTTCCTAGTACAAACAGTTTGTATGATTAGCTGCACGGCTATTCGTACAAACTTTTTTATCCAATCAGTTTGCAGTTAACTGTTGTGGATCGTAGGGTAATAAAACTTTAAGGTCTTATAATGTTTTCTAAGTTTTTTAAAATCGTATCAAAATAGAAGATAAACAACTCTGTATCAAATAGAATTATGATATAAAACAAATCTTTTATAGAGAATTGAATTTCTCCTGAGACATTTAAATCCCAAGTTTTAATCATATATTTAGATAAACATGTTATTTCATAAATTATTTTGCGTTTGTGTTTTCTTTCTTGTTTTTCCAATCATATTAAAGAAAGCCGAAAGGTTCGTTGACAGCAGATTAGAATAAGATTGAACAAAATCTATTTAATTTTCAAAATATGATAAGATTGATTCATAAATTTAAAACTGACCTTTAATAATGATTGTACCTTAAAAGGATATACTTAAAATAATACAAAAAATAATTTATAAGTTTTCATTAAAATAAAGAAAGAATGTGTCCATGGGACACGGATGCCCCCGCTGACCCCAAACAGGAAGTAGATTTCTGACAGGTCTGAAAATTGCTTAGGACATACAGTTTGTCATACTGATCCATCCTACCAAGTTTCAAAACATTCTGGTATACAGTTCCTGAGAAAAGCTTGACGGAAATTTTCATATCATGTTCACATACTTTAAAATTGGCCTAAGTCCCAAACAGGAAGTAGATATCCAACAGGTCTCAAAATCGCATAGGACGTATAGTTTGTCATACTCAACAATCCTGTTAAGTTTCAAATCATTCTCATGTATGGTTCCTGAGAAAAGCTTGACGGAAATTTTCATATCATGTTCACATATTTGAACATCAGCCTAGGTCCCAAACAGGAAGTAGATGTCTGACAGGTCTCAAAATCACTTAGGACATATAGTGTGTCATACTAGTTTCAAATCATTCTCATGTATGGTTCCTGAGAAAACCTTGACGGAAATTTTCATAGTCATGTTCACATACATGTATTATAAAATTGGCCTATGGTAAGTCCTCAACAGAAAGAAGATGTCTGACAGGTCTCAAAATTGAATAGGACATATAGTTTGTCAAACTCAACCATCCTACCAAGTTTCAAATCATTCTCATGTAAGGTTCCTGAGAAAAGCTTGACTGAAATTCGTACGTACGGACATGAGTAAAACTTAATGCCCCCCGACATGTCGTTGTGGGGGCATAAAAAGGTAATTTGGCCAATATAGAAATGATACGTAATTAGTACCTGTGCATTTTGACTGTATCAAAAAAAGTTTGTACGAATAGCAGCACGGCTAATCGTTCAAACTGTTTGTAATAGGAACCACTGCCCACATGTAAACAGGTCTGGATTGACAGGTATCTCTAGCATTGCCCTTGCTAAGTTGGATTTGGAAGGGGGTTATAGATGTAGCAAAACAACATACCCCAAGACTGAACCGATTGATGTAGTGACTCCCCAGCACAAGGACCTACATGTATTCTATTGATAGGTGTCACCAGCACAGCCTTTGTTAAGAAGGTGTGTGAGGAAGGCTATAAATATACCAAGTTCTTACCTCCAGGTGTATATAACAGTGACTGAACAGATTGACGCAGTGACTCCCCAGCACAGGGATCTATCCTGTTGACGAGGGTCTCTAGAGTCTCTCTTGGTAGTTCATGTTTCTTCTCTTCCATGTATTTGGTGAAGTAACACAGCACCTTGGCCACTTCCTGTGAACTCTCATGATGGGTAGTCTCCTCATCCTCAGAGCTGTGCAGAGAAAAGAAAAGTTTGTTACTAAATGTCCTCTACTTTATTTAATTTAAAAATACTGTGCTTTTTGCCATTTGATGTACACACAGTAATCTTTCATCATATTGTTTTTAACCAAGTCTGCTTATCATCAATCTAGGAAAAAAAATCTTATACTTGTATTAAATTAATGGAATAAAATGCAAGAAAGTAAAAGAAGAGCTATTTACTTGCTTTTCATCATCCCAAAATAAAAATGAGGATTTCAACATGAAGTAAATTCTTGGCCTACAGATCAAGCTGCCTTAGGCTATCACCTAGCACTGGTTTAAGTACCATTCTTTGCTAAATATGAATGGTTTAGTACCTTTTCAGGTAAGCATCAACCAACTGAACATTATTTGCTGCTTTAGTGGCAGCCATGATGTCTTTGGTTCCTATGGATACAATCTTTCCTGCCCAAAGTTCTTGGAGAAGTATATACCAGTGGTCTCTTTCATCTTTAAGCCAACTTGTGAACTTGATCTCATCTAAGAAGACACATAATTTTCATATATTGTGACTCAAGTTCAAACTTACTAAATAATGAAACAGAAAACAGGTGGTTTGATGCCCAAATAAACTTAGCAATAATTGCATCTGTTTGCTTATAATATGACAATGTTATGTGTCTATCAAAAGCTAAAGGTAATTCCTTAAAAGTATATGAATCTAAGAAACTAAATATAACATGATCATGATGATTACTATAATTTTCTATTTCCTGACATAAAATACCAAAGTACCTACCGGTATCTGATTGCTTGTATGCAAATTGTTGTTACATACATCATGTACATTGAAAACATAGTTGAAACTGACAAATATCTTACATATATTGCACTTACTAATTTTTACAAAATCACTTGAAAGACAAAGATTTAAATAACAAATAAAAACAATTTTACCTTTTGCATGAATTCTAAGAACATCGATAGATTTGAAGAATGACTTGAGTTGCTTTTTCTCTATCAGTATGATATCTCTGATTTTGACCACTTCTAAACACTCTCGAGACCCATCCTTCATGAAGAACAGCCTGAAAAAAACATAAGGAATACAATACCATTTAGCTTATATCTGCTTATGCATGTACATACGACACAAGGATGACCACCTGGTCCTGCAGCCACTCATATACAAGGGCCAAGACTGGAATGTGCCATAGAGCATTGTCCCTCGGTGCCATCTGCAGATATATTACCTCATGTGCTAGTGTATCTGCTTTTGACACGAGGATGGCCACTCCGGTTTTGTAGCTAACTTGTAGAATTATATTATATATAACTTTTAAAATCTAACTGTGCACCATTGCTTCCATTAATAGGCCGATCTCCTCGTCTGGGTTGTACCTGAGTGCTTATAATAAGAATACTAGTACTTGTTATAATCTTAATAACTCCAAATATACTGAAAATAAATTAACTACTATATAGGTGATAATTATATACTTCATATGTAACTTATATTAATTGTTATTACATTGTGTTAATTGCTCTGTATCATGCCCCTTGTGGGCCCATGCTTTTGGTAATAAAACATTCTTCTTCTTCTTCTTCTTCATTATCATGAGTCAACAACTTAATCCTTTATGGAAATAAAATTGCTTTGATTAAGCCATAATCCAAATATACAGAGACTATGAGATGTAATTTCCTAGAAAACTATGAATTTTTTTTATATACCACACGATGCACATACTTTATAATTTTCAATGAAATGATATCTGAATGCAATAACAGAACACCTAAGGGAAATAATTCTTAAATATCAATTGAATGTATTAGTCAGGAACATTTGTTCAAAGAAATAAAGCTTATTAATCAATGAAAATTTTCCAACTAACCTACAATTCCATTTTCTTAAAATTTTGCAATTAAATTTTTTTCATTTAAGTTCATATTTTTGAAGATTTTCAGGAAAATTAAACAACACAATTCTATTTGAGCCTATTTAAGTGTTGGGTACCCCTTCAATTCACTACTGTTGTAAAAGGAGTTGGAACACATGTTCATGTATACATATGTGTAAGATGAACCCAAAGAAATCAGGCATTTGTTCACTTTTCGGTTTGATAAGTATAAAATGTCTTAATGAAAACAAACCATTATATGAAAACAAACCAGTTTATTGTAGCTTTACCTAGGTCTATCTGTAACATGAAATAGTGTCCGCTGTGAAATATTGTCTTGAGTGGCATTCACTCATATGGTGAAGTCCAAGGACGGTATAAAACGCTTAAGAGATATGAAATTTTGTCCTCTAAATTTTTCAGTGTTAAGTATGACAGGGTGGACAAAATTTCATAGGACACTATTTTGCTTTACATATCATTTCAAACTAATGAATTATTACCTTTTATTTGTAAGGACAATCCTCCCAGACCCAGCATCAGTTTTACAAAGCCCCGACAGTTTGAGGACATCCTCGTGTTCGTCAAGGTAATGGTCATCCACCATCTTACAATGTTCCTGGTTCTCTTGGTAACAGTGAACAAAGGCTTCAAAAGTGTTGTTGTCAACTTTATCATCTGAAAATTGAAGATGTAAGCAGTGGTTTCATTATCATACCTTGGTTATCAATTTTCGTGGGTGGCCTATACCAATGAAAATTTATACCCCACGAAAAGGAAATTTAACATTGATCTGTATGCTGCAGTCTTCATTTTTGTATTTTTCAAATTGTTTAAATAATGCTCTTTTTATTTGAGATAGTTTGCAAAATCCTGAGCAGTGAGTATTGGCCTATGTTAAATGCTGCTATTATTTGTTTTTTGTTATGTTTTTGTTTTTTTCATTCAATTTCCACACCCAATTATTCAATTTGTCATTTGTTGTAGAGAAATATGGAGTAAACATTCAAAGCATATCTTACATCCATTCTGTTGACTGAGTTCTAATGCTTGGAATAGCCTTAGAATAGTTTCCATGTCTTGTGACATCTCCAAAAGAGATATCAGCTTACAAAACTCTTCGAAACCTAAAAAATAAACTTAATCATAAATATTTATATAATTTGACTCAATCTTAACATAAAATTCACATTTGTAATATTCCCCACATTCTGTTTGTTGGGATACATAAGAAAACTAAGTCTGTTTGTCAGTTCACATACATGTATATCTTGTAAGCCAAAATCAACCTTTAATAACTGTTTGATAGAATTTGATGACACGTTTCATTAAAGAATTCAAACTATATGGAGGTGTTCATGAAGAATTTTCATTGCTCTCTAGTATCATTCAGGGGAGATAATTGTATTTAAATTTTTTTGTAAAAAAGCAGCCTCAGTTTCCATGTATCAGCTAACAGTGTGAACATACTGAGATCATGATCAGGTATTTTGATTGGATCATCAATCTTAGTGCTCTCCCTTGGGCAGTGGCTATCAGTACTATCCAGATGTAGCAACAAACACATTTTACTTACTGAGATCATGATCTGGTATTTTGATTGGGTCATCCACCTTGGTGCTCTCCCTTGGGCAGTGGCTATCAGTGCTGTCCAGATGTAACAACTCTGTAATTTGTTGGACACCAGGGGACCGGGATATGTCAAGTTTTTCTTCATCAGGAAGCATGTGAAATGCTAAACTAGCAATACTGAAAATATAATTTGCTGATTAATTTCTAGTATAAATTATTTCATAGATAATCTGTCAGAAATACATGGCCTTGTTGTTCATGTTCATTGCAAATTTAAACCTAATTTAGAATTGAGAATGGACAGACTTAAAATAATTCTAAGATTTATTTTGAAATTGCTTTTTTTGTAAAGAGGCTGCAATGTCCATGTTGAAGCTAGAGGGCTGCTGCCTATTTTGCCATTGGACAATTCAAATTACATCTGGTTTATGGAAATAGTCATGTACACACACGATAATCAGTAAATCTCATTATTTTCTAGGTCACTAAAAATCTTTTCACTTAGTTGTTACAATATTCTAAACTTTATTTGCTTTATTTTAAAAACTTTTAAAAGTAATTCGGTTAATGAAGTTTTCCTGTCTACATGTATTATCAACATTACCCAGGAGAATTCTTACTTTTGAGGAACTAATGAAATATCAATTTCTGCCAGCCTAGTCAGGTCAGCTAGTGCCTCCTTATTTTTGTATTCTGCTATTCTAAATACTGCCCTCAGATACAGGTACGATGCTCTATCTTGAAGGTCATTGCTATTCTGTAGAAGGTCAAAGAGAAATATTTCATTGTCACAACTTTTCTCCATGGTTATAGTGTTCAATCAATAAAACAATATATTCAAGTGTGTTTGAATTAAGAAATAATTCATGGCCGCCCGTGGTTTTATTGGAGATTTAACCATGGGTGCCCATTATTTTTGTGGATATTTTACCCAGAGCATACATAGCGAGGGGTTAATACATGAAAATAATGGGCACCCATGGTTAAAGCGAAAATAAACCATGGCCGGACATGAATTATTTCTATTCTAATATGACAATTTTGTGTTTTCAAAGACCTACCGGTATAGTGTATAATGCTACAGAAGCCATTTTGTTGTTTCTTGCTACGTTTATGTGCAAATGATCCTTTATGACTTCGGCAATTTCAGCGTAAAATCATATAATGACGTCGCAAAATGAACTGTGACGTCGACCTGTGTTTTATTGGAATTTAAACATGGCTTGTCGTCATGGCTTCTATCCGGGGACCCATATTAGAATTATTCTTGAAATTTGGAAATTGAAAAATCAGGAAAAATTTGAATTTATCATCAACATAAAAGGTTTACTGTGAAAGTATTTTTATTCATGGGGTACCAATTTTCATGGTTTTGGTGGGTCAGGAAAACCATAAAATTAAGTTCCCAAAGAACAGAGTTTTACACATTGCTTTTTATAGAAATTTATATAAAACAATGAATTCAAGAATCCATGAATTTGATGTTTACTCCTAATCCATGAAAACTTGATACCCATATAAGAATACCCGGATTTCAAAAATAGCCACCATTTTACCCTGATTTTACTGGGGCTTGTTTAGGGGGGTTACCAATATCCCATATCCCCATAAATTTTTCAGCAAATATCCTGTATCCCAAAAAATGTTTTTCCAGTATCCCATATCCCTGTAAATAAAATTGACAAAAATACCCCATATCCCAATAAGTTTTGCCTCAAATATCCTGTATCCCACTAAGAAAATGTGTGGATATCCCATATCCCAATATACCCTTAGCCTCTTTACTGTACCTACTCACTGATGAATGAAATAGGGAAACCTGTTCCTTTCTCTCCAACCCCTAGAAATGTATGTTTTTTTATATTTCTTTAACCATTATAAATTGACCTGAATACGACGTTTTATTTAATTTTCTTTCATTTTTTCTTGAAATAAATCGGTACACAAGTTGCTTCCATTGCTCCTCATATTCTGACGCCAGATCTTACCTCAGTTGACCTTTGACATTTGGACATTCTAATATCTGGAATGTTCCTGAACGGATGAACTCCCAATAGGTCTATTTAAGTACTATCACAGTACTTTACAAAATCATGAACATATTACCAAGTGAATCTTTTCAATTTAACAGTAATGTAACCAACCTTATAATATTCTGTCAGTAGCCTGATGGTATCCTTTATGTATACTCTAAGATCTTTATCAATGGATGGTAGTTTTATAATCTTCAGTTCCTTTTTCTGTAATATCCCTGGCATCAGGGTCACTGAAACCTGCTTCCTCAAGTTTCCTCTCCTGAAATAAATAAGAAAAAGAGTTAGCTCAAGGAAAATAAATACTTTTAATGGGAATTTTTCATTTCATATCAAAGTACATAAGAAAAAATTCATGGCTACCTGTGGTTTGATGGTCTTGTTTTCAATAATATTTTGCTTTGAGCATAGCAAAAAAAACCAAATAAAAATAACTTGCAACATTCTTGAGTTAAGATGTCAGCCTAGAGCCTTTTCAAAGATGACCTTTTATCAGTTTTCCCTAATGAGCCTCCACAGAATTAACTTATTACTAGTTTTCCCTGATGAGCCTCCACAGAGTTAACTTATTACTAGTTTTCCCTGATGAGCCTCTAAAGAGTTTACTAATTATTAGTTTTCCCTCATTAGCCTCTACAGGGTTCATTTATAATAAGTTTTCCCTCTGGTGCCTCTACAAAATTTCATATCAATAGTTTTCCCTCAGGTGCCTCTACAAATTACCTTTCATTAGATAATCCGCAGAGCTTGCACATTCATGTGATTCTTCCGCTGGGAGACGAAATATTCTGACTTTTTGACTCATCTTCGGTTCTCTCATTTCTGGTGTTGTAGGGATTTGTCTATTAGTCAAAATTAGTTAACTTTCATACCTGTTATAAGTTTTCCCTGGGGTGCCTCCTGCTTTCTGGACCTGGACTTGTGTTAACACATTATTGGTAGAATTTTCTTACCTGTTATTAGTTTTCCCTCGGGAGCCTCCTGCTTTCTGGACCTGGACTCCAATTAATATTTCCATTTGAGACCACTGGTTTGTTTTTCATACCTGTTATTACTTTTCCCTTGGGAGCCTCCTGCTTTCTGGACCTGGACTCGAATTAATATTTCCATTTTAGACCACTGGTTTGTTTTTCATACCTGTTATTACTTTTCCCTTGGGAGCCTCCTGCTTTCTGGACCTGGACTCGAATTAATATTTCCATTTGAGACCACTGGTTTGTTTTTCATACCTGTTATTACTTTTCCCTTGGGAGCCTCCTGCTTTCTGGACCTGGACTCCAATTAATATTTCCATTTGAGACCACTGGTCTGTTTTTCTTACCTGTTATTAGTTTTCCCTTGGGAGCCTCCTGCTTTCTGTACCTGGACTCGTGTTAATACTTCCATTTGAGACCACTGGTCTGTTTTACCCTCAATTCTGTCTTTCAGAAATATCTTAAACATGTCTGTTTTCAGAGCCTAGAATAAAATAAATAAATTCTCAACTGAGCACAACATGAAACCATGGTAACAAGTTTAACCCTAAACATTGGGCCAATTGCTTTGGACACATGCAGCCTGTGGTTGACTGATATATGTGTTATGTGCTTAACTTAAGATTTAAACTGTAAACCAACAAATTTCTGTGACAACTTTATTTTTTACAAGTAACAAAATGGATGGAGAATATGAAAACAACGGGTCATGTTTAATGTATCCCTCTTGACTGGGATAAACCAAAGGGACAATACCCCCTAAAACAAAAGCTTGATTTACAACAGAATCCTTATTTGACACATAACTTACCTTTTCATAAAATTTTCGATCTGGACCATGTGTATTATCTAGGAAAGATGTTCTGTTAAACCTCTTATGATCTTGTCTTATCTCAGGAATAATTCCTCTACAAAAGAAAGTATAATTTGATTTTGATTTAAAAAGATATGCAAACTGCATACACATCTAACTTATTAAAAATTCTTATCTTTTAAAGATTATAATTAGTTTCAAGAATCAATGCTAGGTTTTTAGAAACAAAATCTTGAAATCCACTCTACTGGTCAAAGGGGAATAACTCAAACAAAAATCATTAACAAGTACAAAATCCTGGGTATTTATGATACAAACATGAATAATTTTATTAAAAACATGTTTGGAATTTAAGAATGCAAGCTACAAAGGCAATTTTTTTCTTATTAAGCTAAATTAACAATCGAATCTAATGTTTATTTTTAATATTAACTTAATGTTAACAAAATTGTCTGATGGAAAGAGATGGACTCATGTACTGGCATGATTGCAATAATGAGGTAACTTGATGTCTCAATACCTTTAAGATACAATTATAAATTCCAGACAACTTTCCCCACTGAAATTAATATTCCAAAGTTGACAATATACCTATATAAATTGACCATTAACTCTAAACACCCTGTTGTAATGGTAGAATTCAGTTCAGAAATTTTCAGTTTTTCTCTTTTCCGTCTTTCTGTAGTGTTGAAACATTCTGTTCTGTAAAGGAAAAATAAATTTGATAAAAGCTACATATATCAAGTTAATAAATGCAAGTCTCATCCTTGTTGGTGTGTGCCTAATCTTCTTTCTCATGCATACTGGGTAGGTAGATTTTTTTGAGTTTTCCTTTTCTGTTATTTGTTTTACATCTTTGAAGTTGTCTTTGGCGGCATGAAATCAAAAACTGATGAAATAAAATATATTTCCTAAATCACACAATTTAATTTTTCAAATTGATACTTTGGCCTGCTTATTATTAATTAAATGCCTTCAACCCCTGTTATTATACCCCCTGCTTGAAAAGTGGTATATAGTCATAGGGTGTCCCTTCACCTCAGGGTACACAGCTCTTCCCAAACCCCATATTAGATTTTCATGAAATTTAAAAAAAACAATTTGTGACTCAATGAAGATGTGCATCTCCTATTTCAAAATTCAAACTGCTTGATTTTTTGGCCTAGGGGTATTCATTCTTGAGGGATGGTCCCAGTTTTTATAGTTTTCCTTTGGCCCTTACCTCTGTAATTCAACAATATCATGTTGATATTTGGCCTTTCTACAGACGTTTCTGAACAGCCTGGCTGATTCGTCAGGGATTTCTGGGATATCATGTAAACTATCAATACTGTCGGACATGCTGGTCGACATTTCTTTGGTGGGGTTAACAGTTACCCAGCCCTCGTCAATATCAACCATGACAATTCCTTCAATCTGAAATTTATACAATAACGATTTCAATAGGGAATAGTAAACATGTCAAATGTGTTGCAAATGTTCTACAGAGCCTCATTTTACTAAAGGTAGTAAGTCCTAAGTTTTGTAGTGTAGTAACTGATTAATCTGTAACATTTTATATAACTTATGACATGGCTTAGGTTGTAACCCTTTAGTGAAACAGGGCCCAGGACTTTTGGCATCTTAAAGTACTTGACAAAAAAGTGTCAACTGCAAAAGCCTTATATCAGAATGTGAATGCCATTCTGCATGACATTTTTCATCTAGAATTTTTCCTGTCAATTGGTGATTCATTTTCTAGTTTTTAGTTACAGATGAAAATAATTTATAATAATTCTAATATTACATGTAGCATCATGTGACCTTGACCTTTTCTGGAACAAATGGCTAAATAAAATAAATTTTGCTGACTTAGCACGGAGATATACACCATACTTTTTTATATTTTCTAACCAGTGTTTGGTTAGGGAATCTCTGAACAGCCTATAATCAATTAGAAAACTGACAAGACAGAATGGATCCTAATGGAACAAAATCAAAGTTTTCCTATAAATATTTGATGAAGTCACATGGATTTTTTTTTATTTATCTTTTAATCTGCAGTAGTACAATGTAATTATTCATTGTGTAAACATGGTAAAATCAAAGATTTATAAACCCCTTTAAAGTTTTGGATATCTGGCATTCACTTCTAAAAATAATTGTCATAAAGAAAAAGTATAAAAATTATAGAGCTTCTGCTTCCTTGATAAAGTGCCTTAAAATTTTGTGTGACACTTTGATGTCCATGTTAATAAATTTCCTACAGGTAAGAAGGTCCTACCTGTTCTACTTCCTGTTTGTGTTGAGAATGACAGCCCATCATGAAGGTCCCTGGGGCTTCCAGGAGTTCTAATGCTTCAATGGTCAGGAGTGGAACAAATGAGTAACGCCACTCAAACGGCTGGATGAAATTCAGGAAACTCTGAAATACACAATAACATTTTTTTTATTTTTCTAATTTTCATTACAGCTGTGTGCTTATTACTAAATGGCAAATATTGAAATACCATTCTTACTTCATGCAATAATGAACATTGTTTAAAGTTACATAACGATCTTATTGCCACAACATACAGTTTCCAAGACATCATTTATAAAATAATATAAAGAATCAATAGCAAGGTTGATGAGACCTAAATTACTTAGGAATCTTTATCAAAGCTTATGTTTGCATTTGGTCTAATTTATGTTAATTGTTTTTTTGTCAAGAAGAAGGTCTTTCATTGCACTTTAAGATTGGGCTTGAATCATATGTAGTTTATTTTCAATCCAGGGTCAATTGAAAAACAGCCAGCAGCAACCACTGGTCACATTGAAGGCTGCTGGCTGTTTTCCATTGTGGATATTTAAAAATAGTTGTTAATAATGTATGTTATGTCCTGTACACTTATTCCATATCTCATTATCTTCTATTCTTTCAATTAAATAACAAAAGTATAACAAACATACCTGCATAATAGTTGTCAACAATGCATAGCTGTTGGACATAAACACAATTCTCTCTTCTAATAAAATGGCTGCCAATATTTTGAGTATTTCGTTGCTATGGAAACATAAAAAGACAAGATGGAGAGGTATATCAATGACTGGTCGGTTAGCCTTCTCTGGTGGGAAGAGAAATATAGATTCTGATCCTATGTCTATTTCCTGGAAAAAAACATAACTAGTGTGAAAACTCTCTTTAATATAATTCCACTCAATAATCATGATAAATTTGTTATGGTTTGCCTTTGTTTTATTTTTTTAAAATAACTATCATATGTTATAACAGAAAAAAATATCTATAAAGGTTTCATAACATTTGGTTGTTATTTTTGTTTTGGGTAACACAAATAATTGAGATGTTGTTTCATATATGTCTTAAAATTTCTTATATCAGTTACAATATCTACAAAATGAAGCATGTATATATAATTTGCATTGCTTACATCCATATTATAAGGCATAACAAATGTATGTTATGACATCAAGGACATTGTTCTGTAATAACAATATGCTGTTTTTACAGACTTCTACTTCAGAAGCTTTGCGCAGAGATTTCCCATGCTTACTCAGACATAATTTTTACTGATTTACATTCTACAAAGGTACATCTATCTAATTCCCTGGTTTAAGAAATGCAGGCCACAAGAAAATTCTATTCACATGTGAATGCATATTGACATAAAGCCAATAGAATCATGAATATAATCTTACCAAGGCAAGTTTCCCAGCCAAGGGAACAGGAGTCATTGTTAGTTTGTATGTTACTGACTTGACAAATGAGTAGAACTCCAATGGATCATGTTCAGTCTGGCTGACAACACTGCAACAACGAGAAGTCATATAATCTATGATTCAAAGAGACCCAGATGAAAAAAAATGCATATAAAACATGTGATCACAGCAAAATTGACAAGACACAACTATTTTAAATTGATACCAATGGTTATAAACATGCTGTTAAAAGATTGTTTTTACTGCTGCTATTTGCAACTTTATAGATTAAATATGCTTTCAAATATAAACATATGCATTGTCTCATTAACATTTAATCCCTATCTCATTAGCATAATAATTTATAGTCTTATTATGAAAATGCTTGCTTCATCACAGTGAAATATTGATATTTATTATAAAAGATTTGAACACTTGTAGTATTAAAGCTGTGAGACTGATGTGAAAGACCTTAATATTCATGGCCCTTAATTTTTGTGGACTACTAGAGGAATATATGTATACATGTATTAGTGAAATCATGAATTCATGGTTGAATTATTCATTACTGAAATCAATGCAAATGTTCTTGTTTATTGTAAATCAAAGTTTGCCATACTCAAGAAAACCGTGAGTTTGATACCCCAGAAATTATACGTTCAAGGTAAAGTTTCTGGTACATTTATTCTGCACCTCTATTGTATCTATGGTAATTTTATAGGAACTTTATTTTTAGTCTTACTAAGACAAAGCATCCTTCATCACAGTGAAGTAAGGATACTTGGAGATCAGTACACAACAGTGAGGTATATAACATCGGATTTGTTGTTTCTCTAAATCATCTTCACTGGCATCTAAATTGATCCAAAATTTAGCCTTTTCTCCCTAAAAAATAAACATCTAAGTTTATCTTTCATTGATTATTAAGTAAATATCAGATTACAAAAAATTTTCATTTCCAACATAATGTTACAATCTTAAATCTAGATGTTGTTTTACTTCAAGAGGATGTTTGCTAACAGACTCATTAGTTTCCTTTAAAACTTGGACAACATATTTAACAATGTGAAGAGTGTGACCTTAGGATATGGATGCAACAATACTATCAAATCAGGAAGTATAAAAGTTAAACAACTCTGAAAATAAATTTTATAATAAAACTGTGTGATATTAAAACATTCTTACATACAGTTTCTAAAAACTTCAGACAGTTTCAGACATCAAGACAGAAATGAGTACAGTATAGCGGGTTATTTTAACAGTGGTTTAATTTTTGCTTATTTTCGTGGGTCATCATATACATACACATTGACGAACCGCAAAAATAAAACCAGCAAAACTTTTTCACATGCCTTATGACAAACAAGAGTAATCTCTAAAGTATGTCTCGCCTGCTGGCACCATCAGAAACAATTCTTCTTTCTTACTTCCACTATAATTTTGAATTTACATGGATTTTCAGTTTCTGAGATCAAAAGCAAATATATGCAATTGAAATAATCAAAGTTTATCATCCGGAAAATCAAGGTCAAGGTCAAAAGATGAGGATGTAACTATGCTTAGCTACTGCTGGGGCATATGCATACCAAGTTTCATCAACCTAGGACTTATAGGTCTTGAGATATGGAGGTGCTTGCAAAACTTTTCCATTGCTATTATATGTATTGAAAATTGTCAAAGTCACTCAACCGGAAAATCAAGGTCAAGGTCAAAAGATGGGGATGCAACTGTGCTAAGCTACTGCTTGGGCATATGCATACCAAGTTTCATCAACCTAGGACTTGAGATATGGAGGTGCTCATAAAACTTTTCCAAAAAGTTAGCGCTGCTGTCACTGCCGCCGCCACCACCGACGCCGCCGACGCCAGTAAAGTAACACCTATGTCTGGCTCTGCTCCGCAGGCGAGACAAAAACTGTGATATTTACCCCCGCGAAAAATAACCCGCTATACAATTATAGATGAACTTTATTCCATTGACCTGCAATATTTTTCAATAGTCAACCACTCTTAAATGACAGCCTCTACTATCTGTCGCCCTCTTCTATGGTAACTAGGCTTCTGTCTGCTCTTACCCCCTGTACATCTACCAGTTTATTCCCTCTACAGCTGGACTCCCAGACCCATATAACTACCCCCCCCCTCTCTTTTACATTACCTTTTCTAGAATGTACCGTCTGAAAATGTTAGACAGGTGGCATACGTTTTATTCCCTATGATGTCTGTGAACACTGACTGAACCCCCCCCCCTCCCCACACCTTGTATATTACCTTTTCTAGAATGTACCGTCTGAAAATGTTAGACTGGTGGCATACGTTTTATTCCCTATGATGTCTGTGAACACTGACTACCCCGCCCCTCCCTCCCCCTCCCCACACCTTGTATATTACCTTTTCTAGAATGTACCGTCTGAAGAATGTAAGACAGGTGGCATATGTTTTATTCCCCATGATGTCTGTAAACACAAGGAAATGGACAAAGTTCTCCTGCTTATCCTCATACACTCTCATGCCCTCTGGAAAATAAATCAAATGTGTCCCTACTCCCTATAAGATCCCGGTATAAGATGTTGTAATAAAATCAAAAATAAAACACCTTTTACATGTAATCATCCTATCATAAATGAAAGAGTTTCTCTTATCAGATACAGCAAGTAATTATTAACATTAACCTTTTTTAGATCTACATGTATAGCAAGACAAAAATGCACTGAGTACCATTCATTTACCATAAGGAAGTTGAGTCATGTACACTTATTCCAACTATTATTATTATCATCATCTGTCTAAAATAAAAATATTTATGTTAACAGCACATACAAAAGATAAAAAAAAATAAGGCAAAATAAGGAAAAATATGTGTGTTTCTGGTTTCCCTACCAGCCATAGCTTTTAATTTCCACTCTAGACTTTTATTGCCATTTTTGCCTTAAACTCGGATTTTACTTTCCATTCACCAAGATAAAAAACAATGCCTAACCCTTTTTTTTTGTGGGGGAAGGCATGAAACCAGAAACACTCGCCAAATAAATGTCATCAACATGACCAAGCTTAATTGACACTGTACATACCTGGATAACAGAATGTAGTGATACTTTTGATAATTTCCTCTGACACCGGGCACTCAGGAACATCGGGCATGGCCTTATTCTTCTTCATCGTTGGCCCCTTGACAGACATGTGACGGCTAACACTGACTGGTGACACATACGTCTGTTTAGATCCATAAAATGCTTTACCGAATCTACTCCTTGTCAAATCTCTTGTTCTACTAGCTGTACGACCTTTCACATAATGGTCTTTTGTGAGAATTTCCGGATGGACGGCAGGGTAGTCGTGGTCTTGCCGAGCATGGGGAAAGAAATGGAACATCGTACTAGACGAGGCTGCACAGAGAACTTGAGGGTCATACTGAATGTTAAAGATCTCATTTAAATCAATATCTTCTTCATCCTGGCAATTGATAAAAAAATAATCAAACAAACTAGAAACCTAAGAAAAACTGTAAAATGAAACAAATATCACAAAAATCTAAACATTGTTTAAATCAACCTTTAATTTAAAATTATAGGTGGCAGTCACACTATCTCTGTTTGCTTAAAGTGAAAAATAAACGATCCTTTAATTGATCATCCAATACTGAATACGCTGAAAAAATTCCTTACCTAAAAAGGTTTAAACAAAATTGTCTTGACAAGTAAAGAAAATTTTATAACCTGAACCATAATTATGCCGTTTATAAGATTGTTTATATTACCACTTGTTTATGTACGTTGTGTTATGTACAATAATTCGATCCATATCTCACATACTTAAAAATAATTATGATTGTACTATCATAAAAGGTTTAGAAATTGTACATGTATTAAACAATTAAATACAAGAGTTTTAACTTAAATGTCCCCTGCTGCATTTTGTACATCGAGTGGAGTGGATTAAACACTTTTAACATGCTAAAATGAATTCAACTGATCTTGCAACTGAAAGAAGAAGATATAGTATGTACATGCTGATTGCTCCTTGTGGGCTCCTGATTTTGGGAATAAAAATTTTATCAGTTACATGTATGTTATGTTATGCATTTGTTTACCTGGCCAGTTGTAGGTATTAGTCCTGAGTTGTCATCCAGACCCACAATTAACACCAAGTCTACCAAGTTGTTACATATTGTCCGATCGATTGTCGTAGGGGTGCTTGGGCCTGGCATCTTTTGACTCTAAAAATTAACATAAAATATTTAAATTACAATGGAAGAAGGGGAGCTGAACAGTTGGGGCAATACTGTAAACCAACTTATTTTCGTGAGCAATTTATATTTGCGGATTTCGTGAGGAGCTGACATAGTGGCGAATTAACTCCTTTTCATAGAAATTTTTAAAAATTATGACAAATCACGAAAATAAATACCAACGAAATAGCCCGATGACACTAAAACGTGAAATATTGTAGTCGCGAAAATAAATTGGTTTACAGTCATGACAGTACTTGGGGAACCAGAGAAAGGCTAATTGACAAACAACAGCCATCAATAGTGGAACTGCATGACGTTACTTCCCTATGCATGCCATTATCAGTGCATGTAAGACATTCAGGTCAGGAGATAAACTAATAATGTAGTGCTACAATGCTTTCAACAGAGATTTGACTTAAATGGTCTTTAATCATGTTAATGCTACATTTTCTTCAAGACTTATCAAGACTTAAAAAATTAAGTTCTTTAATTATATAAAAACAATAATTGGCTCATGTCAATCAAGCCTGTCACTGCTTACTCTGACTTTATACAGTGAAACTTCTCTAAACCGGACCCCCTGAAAACTGGCCACCCTTTTAAACTGGCCATTTCAAAAAGTCCCTGCAAACTTCTATTAAAATTCTATGTAAATTTTCCTCACAATACCGGCCACCCCTCCAAACCGTACACCGGCCACCTTTTTTAAACTTTCCCTTCATTTATCAAGTATTTTAAACCTCTGAATACTGGCCAAGCAATCAATGCCACAGGCAATAAATTTGTCAACACACAAGTTATAAAAGCAAATTAAAGAATTTTGAAGCCCTACACAAGTCAATTTTAATTATTAAATTATATAGACAATTAATTTAAAATGATAATTAAAAAAGAATTTGATTATTGTGGAATTAAAAATTGCACCTTTGTAAGTTATTGTGACATAATTTGTTTATTCAAATCTTTCTGTCCAAGCTGATCAAAATATTAATCATGTGAATTGGAATTAATGAGCTGAAAATAATTAATGGTATGAAAAAAGTCTTTTGAAATTATTTTAAAACTTAATATGTTATGCATTTTAAATGTTTTAATTTATGCCAGACTGGTGAGTATTTTGCCAACTTACAAAATTGTCCATATTATAAAACTATCTGATCTTTAAAAATCACATTTTTAGCTTTACTATACAAATCAAATTCAATATCAAGATAATAAAAATATAAGTAAACATAACCTTATTTTTAAATGTTACTGAGACAGCTTTCATAAGGTATCAGATAAAGAATATACTTTATAAATTTAAGATCAATATATTTTGATCATGGGTTGTAACATTGATGGACATTAAGAAGACACCCACAAAACCGGCCACCCCTCTAAACTGGCCATTTTATATGGTCCCTGTGGCGGCCGGTTTAGAGAAGTTTCACTGTATATGGCAAAACTAAAATTATAGTGAGCACAGCTCATAGCGGGCCTGAAGTGCCCACAAGAGTTTGTACTGCTAGAGCGGAGAGCTCTTTAGCAAGCTCCCTCAAAAAATTTGCCTAATGCTGAAATTGATTTTTTTTGTCCGGATATGCTTCTCACAGTTTATATGGGTCTGGTGTGAATTTGAATTTTGCTAGTCATTTAGGCGACTCAGAACTTATTAAACAAAATCGCACATTTCTAGTGTTTTAGGAAGAGATCACAACCGTTAACATTTTTATCAAGTGTCTGCATCTTTTCATGAATGGGGTCCTATAGATCTTTATTCTGAATTCTATTCCTCAAGTGACATGCGGAATTCGTTCATATGAGGGCAAAAAAGAGGATTTATCTGTGCTATTTCATGTAACTTTGTATGGGGGAAGCCTTTTTCATCTCAAAAGGTGTGTAAATGTATTCGAAATACAAAACTATAATAATAATAATAAATCTTTTTTTCCTAATCACAGGGCCCATTACTTATAGGATAATTAATTGGGTCGAGTGAATAACCAAAATGTGATCACGAGTCGGTGAACGCACACAGATTTATACGAGTGCGCGGAACTTGTTCCGCACACGAGTTAAATCTCAGTGCGTTCCCCCACGAGTGATCTTATTTTGGTTATTCATGAGACCTAATTGATTATCGTTACATAGATGAAATGCCGCTATTTAATAGTTTTTAATAAATTCATTTGAATGGCGTATGAATTTAGACCGCAGGAGTCATGCCGACAACGCAATACAATTCACGACGTCATAATTGAGTTTGACCGGAAAGGACGTAAGAGTGAAAATATTTTTGTTATTTCACACTGTGAATTTACCAGATTTTATTTCACTGGGAAAAATCGGTATTTCATATGCATCTATGTAATAAAGGGCATATATTAATCAATACAAACATAGATAACAAGCACAGAACATTGATTTAAAGTAATTGGAACACATATATTATCAATCTTAATTATGCAAAATGCTGTGTAAGAGAGTCAGTCATGATTAAGAGAACTATTAACACAGGAAAAAGTAACATTTATGTTATATTCATATTATCTATATTATTGCATCTTATATTATGAAATTCTTTTATTAGATTACACAAATTAATTATCATATCAAACCAGGCCTGTCAAGTTTTTATGAGCTGCATGGGTGAGATATTTGAGGAAAAATTGAAAGATCAAAGGAAAAAATTAAAAGATCAAAGAAAATTGCCGCCAAATTGCTGACTAGATGCGTGAGTCTCACACGAGGTGCGTGACACTTGACAGGTCTATATCAAACTCCTAACAAATCATTAACCAAAAAATAATTGGGAACCTTTTAGATTTTTTAGATTTCTATGTTGTTTAAATAGGTCTTTTATCCTGTTTAAAAATGTAAAGATTTTCTTTTAAGTTCATAATTCTGCATTGCATTCAAGTAAAAAATGTACTTCGTTTTCTATTGAGTTTTTATTACAATATTTGCAAATTCTCTAATCTCTTGGCAAAATCTTCAATATACCATTTTCAAGTGTTCTTTCATGTCAATTGTCTTCCTCAGTGTCTATTCTAAGTATATGATCACTAGTCCTAAATTTGGCCAATATTTTTCTTTTCTCAAAACTCAACTTATATTTATGCTGCGTGTGCTGTGCTTGCATTTAGGCAATGCATATCTCATATTATTTATTGCATTGTTTGTTCTGAAGGTGCATTACTGTTATCTCAAAAGTCTTGACAAAAAGACTTGTTGATTTTTTTGGTGGTTGGTATTAATTTGATGTGTCAGTGTACACAAATGCTTTGCAACAAAACTAATAATGTCTAAACTTACATCAGTACTTAATGATCATGTTTACTAATAGATAAGATATCCTATTTCTTTGGTCACTTTCTTGCTACTTTCTTTTTCACAGTCACATGATCGACTTTCACTTTCTAATTTTCCACAGTTAAGCCCCCTTTTCCCGCCAGATATATAATCATATGATCATTATTCAGACTCTTAAACACAGCAAAATACCACTCACTCCTATAATCAAACATGGTAAAGATCAACAAAATGCAAATGTTGACACCAGCATCAAAGTTTACAACAAACTAAAAGATGGGTCACAAGGAAAAACTCTAAAATTTACAATCAACATGTACCATACTACCTCAAACATCATGGTTAATGGAAACAGGATAGATCTCTTTGTATCTGAAGTATACTCACAATTATGTTCCGTCCTATCAGAGCAGTACAAAGATCTCAATATTATAAATAAGGAATTATGTGAAACCATTCAAGATAACATAATCACAGAAAACCCCACAATTAAGAAAAGCTCTCTATCCATCAGTACAGTCACTGAGAACAGCACCAATAAAGAGAAAGGCCCAACCTCTACTACCAATCAAGAATCTCATCTTACTCTAGATATATCAAACAACAGTCAGATTAATTGCCCTCAGTGTTGTGCAATAGCTGGAGAAAACAAAATTGAATGCGGTCAATGTCAACAATGGTATCACTTCTCATGTGTCAATGTAACCGATCCATCAGCTATGGAGGATAAGGACTTCGTATGCGCAATGTGCACAAATGACTTGCTATACTCTGCCACAGAAAATATCGATCAAACTGAATCAAAAGATGTTGACATGAACACAGAATCCATCACAAAAGTTGAGATATCTGAGCAAGTAAGCAACCAACATGATAGCAATAGCCACAATGAACCATCTAGTGAAACTCTCCCAAAAGACATCATAGAGAGAGAACAAGAGGAAACATCGGTCAAATCTACTGACGACTCACCATCAAAACTAGAACACGCAAGACAACAGGAAAAACTGCCACATTAAAGCAGAACACTGAACCATCGATCCAAAAATCATACATCTCCCAACTAGAAAGTGAAAATCAAAGGCTGAAATCAACTTTAGATCTATTTGAGAAAGTCCATACTTCTGGTCCAAATCCAATGTCTAGCCATAGCGATATGAGACCCTCAACTAATACCTCACCTGATGCCGAATATATGATCAGAATGCAGTCGCAAACACTGCAAAATATGCATATGACACAAATGCAGCAATCACAACTGATTATGCAGCTACAAACTCAACAACTACAAATGGAACAACAACTACAGATGCAACAGCATCAACATCAGCTTCAATTCCAACAGCAACAAAATCAGCTCCACATGCAACAACAACTTCAGCTACAACAAATACAAATCCAATCTATTCAGCAAAATGTGGCTCGTATAAACAATTATAGTCCGTTCCACCACACAATATCACCTCCGCCTTATCAAGTCTTTCAACCAGCCATCTTACGTCCGTGCAACCCTCCACCTCAACGTTCAACATTTAACCATCGTCCGTCAAGACCACCTCATCAGCATGGGATACCTCAAAATCCTGACTCGAGAATTCAAAATCAACGAATCCCTGGACAATAAACCCAGAACTGCACTGACCGACACTTACAGCAGGCACACTCTGTATCACCTGTCTCCAATGGTGAAAGTAACTCCCCTGCAAACATTGGCAAACAAAAGGACCTGCAAGACTCGAGGCTAAACGATCAATCATCAGAATGTTCAAATAAGTCTGTCTTATCGAGCCAACATATGGAACCAACAACAAACACACATGTTGACATATCTTCCAATGCTGGCAACCCACCTCACATTCCGAACGATCCTTCTACTCATACCATCTCAAACGAATCTGCAAAATATTTTTTAGGGACTCCACAGACCTCCAGACGAGGCCACATCACAGCCGAGCAAACATCTACTGATCTAACCATAGCCACATGCAATATTGAGGGGGTTAAATCCAATTCGGCATATGCAAGCTACCTCAGTCAAAATTTCGATATAGTTTGTCTTCAAGAACACTGGCTACATGATTTTCAAAAACATGAATTTGAACAATTTATTAACGACAAAGAGTATTTTATCAGATGCTATGATTACTTAGATCAAATAACTGGATTTAAGCTTCCAAGAGGAAAAGGTGGAGTTGGAATAGCATGGCCAAAATCTCTTTCCAGTAAAGTAACAAAGCTGGATGAAGGAAATAATCGAATCATTGGAATTCTTCTTGATACTAACCCAAAGCTCTGTATCATATCAGTTTACGTGCCTACAAATAACCCATCAGTCAATTCAATTATAGAATATGGAGATTGTCTTGATATCATTAACCACATGTATGTGAAGTACAGCCGTTCCCATGAAATCATTATCTTGGGTGACCTTAATGCTACTCTACTGGCGCCTAGGTATCAAAACAAGCACGATACTCATCTACAGCAGTTTCATAAAGAACATAATCTGAAAAATCTTTCTCCATCATCAAAACCTACTTTTCACCATCATGCAGGTACATCTTCATCACAGATAGACTATATTCTATGTAGAAACAGTAATATAATGGACAATTACGTCATTCATGATATACATCCATCTCTAATCTCTCTAGTCATGCTGCCGTTACTGCCACTTTACATGTACATGTGGACACCAGCTCTAAAAGATCTTCAAACATTAAGCAGTCAGTACAAAAATATGATTGCAAAAAGATGGACATAGACTGCTTTCAAAATATCTTACAAAATGAAATTAAAAAGAGGCAAATGACAGAACATAAGGCATCTACAGGAGAACAACTTCAAAACATCTTTTCAGGAATTCAAAAAGCTTCCTCAGCTATTCCCTCAAAAACTATACAACTAAAAGGAC
Source organism: Arcuatula senhousia (assembly GCA_963971305.1). Lineage (NCBI taxonomy): Eukaryota > Metazoa > Mollusca > Bivalvia > Mytilida > Mytilidae > Arcuatula > Arcuatula senhousia. The sequence goes on from OZ020310.1 coordinate 58,484,667, forward strand.
CCAAATGGAAGGCATCTCCTAAGGCCAAAAACCTGCTATTGAAAAGCAAGCAAGCCTACAAAGAATGGACAAACCAGGGTAAACCTACAAATGGCCCTTCTCACTCTTTGAAAGTCACAGCCCAACGTCAACTTAGACGACCATTCCGTATTCAGGTGCTCCGGAAGAGTAAGCAGTTCATATTGAATTGTGTGAGAATCGGCACACTTTGATTAGGGAATTATACAAGGACAAAAAACCTCTCAGTAAGATCTCAGAACAAGAGGTTGAGAACGCAATCCTGAGACTGAACACAGGAAAGTCACAGGACGAGTTCGGTATCAGCTCAGAGCATCTGAGGTACTCTGGTAAAATCCTCATCCCAGTCATAACTACAATATTTAATAAAATATTGGATGAAGGCACCTTTCCAGCAAATCTCAAATCCGGTATTCTAACTCCTATTCTTAAGAAATCAAAGGATCCAAAACTACTAGATAACTATAGAGGAATCACAGTTACACCAATCTTTACAAAACTTTTTGAATACGTCTTCTTACCAAAATTAGAAGAATGCTTTGACCAATCATCATTGCAGTTTGGCTTTACAACAGGTCTCTCTATGTTGCTGGCTGCCCTCCTCATCTCAGAAGCTAGAGCAGAAACAACAATGCAAAACATGAGACTTTTGTTTATTACAATCGACAGTCAGAAAGCCTTCGATGTAGTGAATCATACCATCATGTTAGATAAATTATATGAAACTGGGATTCAACCAGCAATCTGGAACATTGTCCGAGATTTATACAATGGGCTTACTTCCAAAATTAAATGGGCTGGCCATATCAGTGAACCATTTCACATTAAGCAAGGTGTCAGACATGGAGGAGTTCTATCAACACATCTTTACAAAATATACAATAACAACCTCCTAAAGGAGCTAGATCATGCAAGCTTAGGCCTAGGCCTCCGTCTAGGAAAAACATATGTGGGTTGTCCAACTTGTGCCGACGATATTGCCCTTATATCAAATAACCACCAAGAGCTCCAATCAATGTTAAATGTACTACATAGACACTCAATTCAAGACCGAGTTACAATTAACCCAACCAAAACAAAAGCAATCAGTTTGAATAAATATAAGAAAGACACCTCTCTGACATGGAAACTTGGCGACTCTGAAATCTCACCAACTAATCAAACAGTACATCTAGGTATCATCAGATCTGAATCAAAAGAAAATGAGATAAATATTGAGGACCGTATTAGTCTAGCAAGAAGGACACTTTATGCCCTAATCAATACCGGCGTACATGGAACTAATGGTCTTAAACCAACTGTATCTTACAAGATCTACCAGACTTACGTCCTACCAAAACTGCTATATGGCATCGAAGTTCTGCCCTTGAATCAAACTCAGATATCAACTCTTTCGAAATTTCACCTGTCCAACTTACGTAGATTTCAATCTATGCCTACTAGAACCTCTACAGCAATGGTTCACTTAATGCTGGGGGCACTTCCTATTGAGGCGGAAATTCATAAAAGACAACTAAGCTTCCTCCATAATATACTTACCTGCGATAATGCTACAATTCAAAAGCTAACTGAAAGACAACTGATGCTATCTGAGCACATCCCATCGAGCTTTTTCACTAAAATAAGTCAAATACTGTCCCTGTACGATTTGCCAAGTGTGCAAACTGCCACCCAAAGAGAAGTGGAAATTTGTATGCAAAAAGGCACTGGCTGAGGCATGGACACTAAAACTCCAAAAAGAGATGGAATCGAAGTCTTCGTTACAATATGTTAATAAAGAAAATATGAGGATTGGTAGAGCTCATAACACTTGGCTGTCATTACCTCCCTGTACTGTAGACATCAGAAAAGGGATCACCAAATGTAGGATGCTCACTGGAACTTTCATGACACAATCTACTAGATTCAAATTCAATACTTCCGATAACCCAATATGTCTGATATGTGGAGTGGGTGAGGAGGATCTTGTGCACATTTTATTTGAATGTTCGTCATTGTTCAATTTAAGGAAAGACAGCTTTCTAAAAATTAAGCAAAAAGTCATTGCAATTGTTGGCAAAGAGACATGGGTCAAGGTGTTTCATGAAAAAACAGCCCTGATGAAACTATTTATGGACTCATCGTTCTACTGTAACCTATTTTCAGATGGCCAGCTAAAGGACATTGATCGGTTAACAACAGCCTACTGCCACCAAATATACGTAAAGAGGATCACTCTGATGAAGCTGAACGAGCTTCACAAATAGATAACTAGCCATAGACCTATATGTACTAACCCTATACATTGAAATATACACATTAGTGGATGTAGTTGCATGTCTGCTTATAGTTACGGGGGGTGGCAGGAGAAATTATTTTAGATTTTAACTTTTAATACTTCTAAACTACTAATAGAGTGACATTCGCGTTGTAACTTGTACATTTGCGTCCAAATATTGTGCTATTAACTTAATATTGTGCTACCCGTGTGAATAATTCTATAGTTCGACGTATTCTCGCACCTAGCCTGTACATATACCTGCACCACATTGATATTATTAGTAACTGTGCTACAGGATAACTAAAATTTATCCTGGTGTTCCTATAAAGGAAGGATATACGAAGAAAAGAAGAAGAAGAATGGAAAGTTTTGCGTGCACTGATTAAAAATAAGAAGATGTGAATCTAAATGTAAATTGTTAGTTATATGAGTTAACAACAACATATTTATCATGCAAATTTGTTCAGAACCAATATTTTCATAACTACATGTATAAAAAAGAGATGCGTAACTAGTAGCGGCTGATTTTTATATAAAAGAATTTTACAACAATCGGGACACAGACACTTACTGTCCAGCCACAACAGTCAGGAAACGGGCACACATTGTCCGGCTACAACAATCGGGACACGGGAACCAATTGTCCGGCTACAACAATCGGGACATGGACACCAATTGTCCGGCTACAACAATCGGGACACGGGCGCCAATTGTCCGACTACAATAATCGGGACACGGGCAACAATTGTCCACGGCAACAACAAACGGAACACAGGCACCAATAGTCCAGCCACAACAATTGGGACACGGGCATCAATAGTCCAGCCACAACAATCGGAACACGGGCACCAATTGTCTGGCTACAACAATCGGGACACGGATACCAATTGTTACAAGGCTACAACAATCGGAACACAGGCACCAATTGCCCGACTACAACAATCGGAACACAGGCACCAATAGCCCGACTACAACAATCGGAACAAAGGTACCAATTGTCCGACTACAATAATCGGGACACGGGCACCAATTTTCCGGATACAACAATCGGGAAACTGACACCAATTGTCCGGCTAAAACAATCGGGACACGGGCACCAATTGTCAGGCTACAACAATCCGGACAAGGTCACCAATTGTCAGACTACAAAAATCGGGACATGGACACCAATTGTCCGGCTACAACAATCAGGACACGGGCACCAATTGTCCGGCTACAACAATCGGGACAAGGGCACAAATTGTCAGACTACAACGATCGGGACATGGACACCAATTGTCCGGCTATAACAATCAGGACACGGGCATCAATTGTCCGCCTACAACAATCAGGACACGGGCACCAATTGTCCAGCTTCAACAATCGGGACACAGGCGCCAATTACCCGACAACAACAATCGGGACACGGGCTCGGGACAGAGGCACCAAATGGCAATTGCCCTGATTGCATGCTGTTTTCTATCATTCGTATAAAGCAGATTTTCTCAAGTCACACATTCTAAATTCTTTTTCTGCTCCAGCTAGGCCACCTGAGTGCCGCAGCCACTACTCCAACGCATTTTACCTGCGCCATCAAGGTCGAAAACAGGTTTAGAAATTAGCTTACTCCGTCGTCCATCGTTTGTCGATCTGAATCTCCAATACTGAACGGCTTTAGATCTATCTTAATTTTTTACTCAGTGATCAAAGTCCGCTAAGCTCTTCGTTTTTTGGGACCATTTCGTATAATTCTGGTGTTCAGGTAACAATTAAGGATCCAAAAACGAAAAATAATAGCATCCTGAACTTAACAAGCATTCTGAGAGTATTGCAAAACAATACTAAGTCCCCTACCGGCCTCATATTTCAGTCACTGGTAACAATTTGTCAAACGAATGAATACCTAAACTTGATCAGTTTATTATCTACAAAGAACAATAAAAAAGTTTAGAAAAGAAAATTGCAATAGATTTTCAAACTTCAAAGGGCCATATCTCCCATAAAAATTTGTGGACCGGCACGAAACTTAAACTTGATCTGTAACTCATCAAGGTAAACTCACAGACAAAAAATCAGTTCATTATCTATAAGCGTTTAGAAAAAAAAATGTGGAAAACTGATATTTTAGTGAATTTTCAAAGTTCAAAGGACCATAACTCCCATAAAAATTTGTGGATCAGCACGAAACTCAAACTTGATCTGTAACTTATTAACGTAGACTCACATACCAAAAATCAGTTCATTATCTATAAGCGTTTAGAAAAAAAGTGCGGAAAACTGAAATTTACGTGAATTTTCAAAGTTCAAAGGGCCATAACTCTCATAAAAAATTATGGACCGGCACGAAACTCAAACTTGGTCTGTAACTTATTAAGGTAAACTCACATACCAAAAATCAGTTCATTATCTATAAACGTTTAGAAAAAAGTGCGGAAAACTGAGGCGTGACAGACAGACAGACGGACAGACGGACAGACAGATGGACCGGCACGAAACTCAAACTTGGTCTGTAACTTATCAAGGTAAACTCACATACCAAAAATCAGTTCATTATCTATAAGCGTTTAGAAAAAAAAATGTGGAAAACTGATATTTTAGTGAATTTTCAAAGTTCAAAGGGCCATAACTCCCATAAAAAATTGTGGACCGACACGAAACTCAAACTTGATCTGTAACTCATCAAGTTAAACTCACATACTAAAAATCAGTTCATTATCTATAAGCGTTTAGAAAAAAAGTGCGGAAAACTGAGGCGTGACAGACAGACAGACGGACGGACAGACGGACGGACAGAGCGCAAACCTATAGTCCCCTTCGGCTTTCGCCGGTAGGGGACTAAAAATGAAGTTCAGGATCAGAATATTGAAAATGTGATTTTTTTATAACAAATTTAGTTACCTATGGCTTTTAACCAAAATGTTTATTGACCCAATATTATTCAGAGTGTTATTTGTTAATTTTGAATCATCTTGAAGCTTTGTTTGAGATGGAGAAAGAAATTCGATTTGCTCCGTTGCGAGTAAAGGGGCTACATTGTAGCCCCGTCCAACCAAAGATGTCTAAGGAGCTACTATATCATTGCTACTTCGTTTCCATAATAATCATAATCATAGTCGACTGATTGCTATGCATTTTATAACGATGTTTCTTTTTATAAAACTTTAAGTATGAGGAATTTGTAACAGACCCCTTATTTTCTGTTTAGAAATAAGTTAGAAATAAGGGGTACGAAAAGATAAAAACTAAACTTCAGATAATGACCACAATAATTCGAGTTCTAGTGAACTGATTATTTGATTGATTTAAAATTGTTCAATGCTTGTCTTACCATCAACCGAATAGATATGACGAGTTTTATAGGGCCCTTCATTTTCCGTTTGAATAAGGACTTTATTTAGTTTAAGGATATAAACCAGGAATTTCAAAAAAACTTGTTTTAAATGTTTCCGTTCCAATATGCGCATCTATGATTGACTAAAATTGTTTATGAAACAAGAGGTTTAGGAAGTTATAAGCGCTGGTGCATCCATTGTGCTTCCCCGGTTTGGGAATATTATAGTAATACCCGTTTTAGAACCGTGTCGGGTGCTTCTTTATGAAGCATGCAGAGGCATGTAAAACGGGACCTTTTAAAAATTTACACTTGTGCACCCAGCCCCAGTGCCAAAGTCAATCCTGGATCCACCCCTGAAGAATTCCGAAAAAAAAAATCTTTTTATTTTTACTAAGGGAGCAACCATTTGATTTTTATGGGGGGGGGGCTATGGATATTTTCTTCATCCTGCCTTTTTATTTTCGGAAAAAGTCGAGCCAGGATTTTTTTGAAGCAACTATAATTTTTTTAACCAAAGATACCATCCTGCCTTTCATTTTTCTCAAAGCACTGTCCTGCCTTTTTATTTCTGGATTTTTGCCATCCTGCCTTTCTATTTCAAATTTCACCATAGCCCCCCCCCCCCCCTAAAAATCAAATGGTCGCTCCCTAAAATGATTTTTGTTCCTATCAACTAATTGCAATGAAATTGAATTTACCACAAGAGACTAAAAAGAACTAACTTAAAGTCTAATCTTTTATCCTATTTATCCTGGATTGAGAAATAAGCTTAATTTTTTCCTATTAATAGTTCTTCAATTTGCAGTTAACGAGTGTGGCCTTTGTAGCGGTCCCCATTGAGCCTACTCTTATCGAGCTCTACAAAAGGGTCTTGAGAAGACATCCTAAGCTGCTAAACTTGTGTCTTATCCTTTGTCATATTTTTATGACAATAAAATATGTTTAAACTAGGGGTCTTTATGTGCATGTGGTATTGCTCTCCCCTTACACGGGACAACCTTTTTCGTCCCTTCCGAAGGACTAGAATCGTTCCCCGAGACCATACTCGCAAATGGTGCCAAGAGAGAGTAGGAAAATTGCATGGTTCATGTTTTCACCCCTATTAAGGATCTAACTCCGAACCTCGCCGTGTTAGTAGCCCGACGCGTAAATCGCTACACCATCGGCTCACTCAACAAATTTTAGAGGCCCCTCTGAGAAACTATGGTACCCAAAAGAAAAAATGCATTTTTATATAATTTCACAATAAGTTAGTTCTAGTGCTTGCTATGGAATTCAACAACTTGCTGTGCGACATCGTCGATTGGACTTGTTGTCCGTGTTGATGTAAGAAATCGGGACCTCTTGTGTATTATGCAAAAAGTCCCATTGTTTCTCTTAGACTTTATAAGAAATAAATACCAAATCGAACTTTTTGGGTTCTTTCTCTGTAAACTCTATATTTACTTACATCTAGTTTTGAGCATACCATGAACAAAAGCAAACAAAACAACAACAAAAAACACCCCCCCCCCCAAAAAAAAAAAGAAAAAGAAAAACACAAACAAAAACCAAACAAACAAAAACTAAAACAGAAAAAAAACGGGTGTGGCCATTAAAAGAATGTCTCGCCTGTTGGCACTACTGTGAAACTAATTCACAATCTATCTAAGCCTTTAGTACACCACAAACTTAGTCTGCATACTAAATAACAGATGCCTAAGTATATTACTTTTCAAGTAATTCATCTTCCACAAAAGTATTACGAAAAAGTTTATAACCCCAAAAGAACCTAAGACAGAGACTTTGAAGAATGAAAATGGGGTCAAGGTCACATGGCAACATGCCAGTTGCGTAGACCACAACTCCAACTGTCTATATACCAAATATCGGGAGCCTAGCTATTATTATAGTTTTCAAGCAAATCAGATGCCTAGGAATATAATAATACTTTTTATGTTATTCATTTTCCACAGAAGTCTTTCAAAAAAGTTTAAATCTCGAAAAAAAGTTTATAGAGTCGTTTAAGCGTAAAAATGAGGTCAGGGTCACACGGCATTGTGCCAGTTGGTAAACCACAACCCCAACTGTCTATATACCAAATATCGGGAGCATAGCTATTATTATACTTTTAAAGCAATTTATTGTCCACAAAAGTCTTACAAAAATTTTTTCGACCTCAACAAAGACTTAAGTTCACAGAGTCACCGGAGCGTGAAAATGGGGTCAGGGTCACACAGCATGGTAGCAGTTCCATAGACCATTACCTCAACTGTCTATATACCTAATATCAGGGTCTTACAAAAAAAAAATACGGCCTAAAAAAAAGACCTTAGTTCACAGTCACTGGAGCGGTAAAATGGGGCCAGGGACACACGGCATGGTCCATAACCTCAACTGTCTGTATACCCAAAATCAGATGCTTAGCTATTATACTTTTCAAACAATTCATTGTCCACAAAAAAGTTTACGCCGCCGCCAGAAAGTAATACATATGTCTCGCCTTCTGTGACTATCCGTCGTCGCAGGCGAGACAAGAACCAAACAAACAAACGAAACAAACCAAACCAAAACAAAACAAACAAACAAAATAAAAAAATGCAATGATCATTGAAATCTGAATGTTTGTTATGTTTATTGTAAAACTGTACTATGTTTAATTGTATTGCTCAATTTTGGGCGTCCTAATTGACAAATGAAATTATTTGATTTGATTTGGAAGGTTTTTTTCTTTGATTTTATACAGAGTTACAAAAATATGTATTTGAGAATTAATGGTTTTTGCTGGAATCAAATGTATCTACTAGTAAATAAATAAAATATAGAAAAGTACATGTACTTTATGATCGTGAAAATCGGTAACAGGTGTTGCACGTGCGGATGTTGAAATTTAATGACTTTTTATGACAAATTTGATACTTCAAGCGACGATCGCCCGAAGCAGTGGGTAATCCCCTTCTTTGATGTACCCGATAAGTTATGACATTGTAATAGTTTAAAAGTTTAACATAACGGTCTACTGGTTTCAACCAATCAGAGACGAGAGAGCTAATTGGATAAGATTTCGGACAGAAGTTGAAGTGTGGGAAAATATATAGAAAGTTCATTTTACGAAGCGAAATCATGGAGTACAGTCCATTTAAAGATTATTTGGAGTTTGGTTCCATCTTGTTCAATGAAAACCACAACAAGCTACCATTTAGATATGCTGAGAAATTTTCCGACCAGGATCGATGCTTTGAAAATCCTGATTTTTGTACCGACCCCGTTAGCCTGATTGAAGATCTACTGTCCTCTGAACCTTCGACTCCTTCCGACTTCACCGACGATGTCAAGTTTGATTTCAGCGACGACATACGTCACATTGAACCAAAGATTCCGATATTTAGTACACCGACGTGTTCCAGAAAGGGTTCTCTATCGTCAACAACTCCGTCTTCACCGAGAAGCGACGACAGTTTCTTTGACGACTCTGGAATCGACACCAGTCAGTCGATACTCGACATCAGTCAAACGTCGGATGATTTGGGGCTGTCAACTTTATTGAGGAATCTTGATATGAACTTTGATGTCGATTTTCAGTCACATCTTGATATCATGCCGCCGAGACTCGACGATTCTAGCTATAATTCGATGCCGGACGACTTTGAACCGAGCAACGGGGATGCTTACTTCAATGACTTTTCGCCGCCGCATGTCTTATCAAATAGACAGAAGATTTCGTCTAACCTTACCCGCCCGTTTCCAGATAATTTCGCTTTTCAACCCGAGAACAATAACTTCATCGACCATTTACACGCTTATGCGATGCCCCCGACTCAAGAGACGTGCCAACAGAGAAACGACCGAACTGAATTTCCGACACCGATCTATGCAATGCGCCCTAGACAAGAGGAGCTGTACAGACTAAGGCACAACTCGGCCGACGCTTCAACACCGGTCTATATGCCCATGACCTCGAAACAAGAGCCGCCGTACAGACAGAGGAACAACTCCGGCGACCCATCGACCCAGATTTGCATTACGGGAACCCCGTCATTTCCGAGACCGGTTGAGCCGCATAGACAGAAGAATTCTACCGACTCCGCGACACAGTACAATCCACCGCAAAGTCCGAGACAAGATGACAAGTTTGAGAAATACTGCATTCTTTGCAAAAAGAACGGAGAAACGAGGGAATACTACATCACGCACGTCTTAAAAGACAACCGTGGAAAAGTGATTTGCCCTGTCTTGCGTCGGTACGTCTGTCCCATCTGTCAAGCTACGGGCGACAACGCCCACACTCTCCGTCATTGCCCGATGGTGGCCGGTCAAGCAGCATCGACGACGGAAACTTGCTACACCCCGAGAAGTAGCTGCGGTAAGAAGAGAAAGCAGAAAATAGTTTTGTAAGGGAATAGACAGTCTTTTTGTGATTTGCTGGACAAAAGTTGCAAAAGGGTAGAAATTTTTTTATTTTTTCAACTAATTTTTAATGTAAAGAATTTAACTATTCTGAAAGTATGTAAAACCATTTTATGATTTGTATACTTATTTTTATTTTCAATATTTTTATATTTTTGTATTTTTTAAAATTATTTTACATTTATATTTTTATAGATATTTGTCATTAACATTTTATTTTGAAAAAAAAGTAATTTCTAATTTACTTGTTCATGGTTAAAAAAATATTTTTAATTCCACAAATTGCATTTTGGAATTGTTTTTGAAATATTTTCTAAAAACAAAAACTTTTTAACATTCCAAATCAAAGGAAGAAACTATTTTATAATTTTATATTGTGAGTTTTAAAGAATTTTAAAAGTGAAATTCAAATGATTCTTTTGAAAAAAAATGCCAAATCTTAATTTTAAAATTTCTATAGCTGTTTAAATACATAGTACATTTTTATCTTAAAAGAGCTTTAGTATTTGTTTTAAAAGACATATCCATATTTTATTTGTTTTTAGATTTATATATGTCATATAGTGCTATGTTCTTGTTTTAAAGAGAAAGTTATCTAAAATCTAAATAGAGTAATTGTAGTTTATTTTTTTCTAATTTTACTTTTTTATTTAGTAAGAATTTTAGATATTTGTAGTATACATTTTGTAAGTGAGTTTTTATTGCCACCTAAAGAGGTAAATATATTAAGCATTGAAGGAGTTTGTGAAAAATGAATTTAAAACTATGTATTAGTTGTCTTCTTTGAAAAAAAAGAAAAATATTTAAAAGAGATTTTGTTCTACAATTTTAATAACACTATTAACATTAATTTTGTCAAACCTTTATTAATAGTTTAAATATATTTTAGCAAAGATGATTTATCAGCTTTTTAAGGATTGCCAAATATTAAATAAAACCCAATTCCAACAAATTGGATAATAGACTTGTCATGACACTGTAATAGATAAAATTTTTATATGAAAGTAAAACAAAATGCATAAAATGATTTTAGAAGTTTTATCATGTGAAGTATATTTTGGATTTCTTTTTATTCATGCAGTGCTTGAACTTTGTACATAACCTATGTTTTAACATAATGTGTTTTTATGGAGGTATAAAAAGATGTTTCTTTATTTCTAGTCAGCAAAGTGCTTCTTTATTTATTTATTTATTTATATTAATTTTTTTTCTAGTCATAAGTTTATATTATAATTTGAGTAATATATGTATAAGGAGCAATAAAGTTTTGGTTTATAAATTTTGTTTTCTCTGGGCCTAAAAATCAATCCAAGATTCTCAGACCTACATTACAATACTGTACCCCAGGTCTTGAAATAGTGTTATATGAGTGAGACATTTAGAATTGAGGCTATTGGGTGATTTATGTTTGTCTCAGGGTACCCATGTCTTATCCATAACTCCTTAACCACTTAATGTATTCTTATGAAACTTTTACACAATGTTTGTGACTTAAAACTTAGATTTGAATCTCTTTTTTGAAATTTGATAATAGGAGTATTTTTTTGTGTGTTCTATTGATCAAATCTTTTTCTTTCCCTGTATTCTATTTAGGGTTTTATTTGAAATTTGATAGTTTTTAAGAAACAAAAGCAGGTATTTTTATGTGATCTATTGATCAAAGCCTTTTCTTTCCCTGTATTCATTATTTTTGGTTTCAATGCCACTGATAACAACGAACTTAATACTTAAAATGCCAAATTTCAATATCTTAAAAAAACCATTTAGTGTGCATTTGGACAAACTATTGAAACTTGGTAAAACTGCATGAAAAATGGTAAGCATTTGCACAAACATTAATGAAACTTGGTATGCATTTGCGCAAACATTAATGAAACTTGGTATGCATTTGGGCAAACATTAATGAAACTTGGTATGCATTTGGGCAAACATTAATAAAACTTGGTATGCATTTAGGCAAACATTAATGAAACAGAGTTTACATTTGAGCTTACTATTTAACTTGGTATACATTTGGGCAAACATTAATGGAACTTAGTATGCATTGAAGTCAACCATAAATGAAATTTGGCATGCATTTGGGCAAACTTTAATGAAACCTGATATGCATTTGGGCAAACTTAAATGAAACCTGATATGCATTTGGGCAACATTGATGAAACTTGGAATGCATTTGGGCAAACTTGAATGAAACTTGTTATGCATTTGGGCAAACTTAAATGAAACTTGATATGTATTTGGGCAAACTTAAATGAAACTTGATATGCATTTGGGCAAACTTTAATGAGACTTGATATGCATTTGGGCAACATTGATGAAACTTGGTATGCATTTATGCATTTTTCATGAAACTTGACATGCATTTGGGCAAACTTTAATGAAACTTGATATGTATTTGGGCAAACTTTAATGAAACTAGATATGCATTTGGGCAAACTTTAATGAAACTTGATATGCATTTGGGCAACATTGATGAAACTTGGTATGCATTTGGGCAAACTTTAATGAAACTTGATATGCATTTGGGCAAACTTTAATGAAACTTGATATGCATTTGGGCAACATTGATGAAACTTGGTATGCATTTGAGCAAACAATATTGAAACTAGGTATGCAATTTAACAAAAAATATTGAAATTTGGTCTGTATTTTGGCAAACATTGATGAAACATGATCTGCATTTGCACAAACATTGATAGGCATTTGGACAAACAGTTGAAAATTGGTTTGTATTTGTACACAGTTGAAACTATGTAAACATTTGAGCATAGATAGTTTAAACTTCATATGCATTTTAGCAATTTTTGCTGGAACTTGACATTCATGGTATTCATTTAAACAAACATTAATGAAATTTGGTATGCAATTAAGCAAACATTAATGAACTGTATACAATTGAACTAACCTTCAATGAACAAACATCAATAAAACCCTGTAAGCTTTTTTGAGCAACAGAAATGAAACTTGGTATACATTTAGGCAAATCATAAAACTTGGTATGCATTTGGGCAAACCATGAAAGTTGGTATACATTTGGGCAAACTTTGAAACTTGGAATGCATTTGGGCAAACAATGAAACTTGGTATGCATTTGAGCAATTTTGAAACTTGGTATCCATTTGGGCAAACCTTGCAACTTGGTATGCATTTGGGCAAACTTTGAAACTTGGTATCCATTTGGGCAAACCTTGAAACTTGGTATGCATTTGGCCAAACCATGAAAGTTGGTATACATTTGGGCAAACTTTGAAACTTGGAATGCATTTGGGCAAACAATGAAACTTTGTATGCATTTGGGCAAACCTTGAAACTTGGTAGGTAAACATTTTGGCAAACTGAATTTTAGTATGCAATTTGGGTAAACATTGAAACTTGGTACGCATTTGGGCAAACTTTGAAACTTTGTATGCATTTGGGCAAACATCGTAAATTGGTTTGCATTTGGGCAAACCTTGATACTTGGTATGCATTTGGGCAAACTTTGAAACTTGGTATGCATTTGGGCAAACCTAGAAACTTGGTATGCATTTGGGCAAACTTTGAAACTTGGTATACATTTGGGCAAATCTAGAAACTTTGTATGCATTTCAAATAAATGTAGTTTAACAAAGTGTGCTTATGACAAACGGATGAACCATTTTATTTTGGCAAACATGTTGAAAATTGAAATGATAATGACTAAATATGGGTAAACCTGGTCTTCATATGAGCAAACATAGCTCAAACTTTCTATGAATATGACCATTTTTTTTAATGCTTGTTTCTTAGATTGTAGCTTAGTCGTTTTTTTGATGTTGTGTGATAACTTTCATCTTGTTCTTTATACATCTACTGATTTGTTTTTTGTAATTGACAATATTGGATGGCCTAACTGGTACTCCTTCGCTTATTTGGTATTCATTTGGGCAAACATAGCTGAAACTTTGTCTTCATCCAGGCAAACATAGCTGAATGTTGAAATGCATTGGGGAAACACAGAAACTTTGTATTCATTTGGAAAAACAGAGCTGAAACTGGTTGGTATGCATGAGGCAAACATAACTGAAACCTGGTATGCATATGGGCAAACATAGCTGAAACTTAAGCATTGGGCACACATTGCTGAAAATTGGTATTTGGGCAAATATAGCTGAAAATTAGTATTTGTGCAAATATAGCTGAAACTTGAAATGCATTGGGCAAACATAGAAACTTGGTATTTATTAGGGCAAACAGTCTTTGTTGGTATGCGTTGTGCAAAAATTGCTGAAAATTGGTATGCATTTAGGCAAACAGTAAAAACTTGATAAGCATATCGGGAAATTTTGAAACTCAAAATGCAAATGAGCAAACATTGTTTGAACATTGTATACATTTTTTGTAATTATTGTTGAAACTGTATTCATATGGGCAAACTCGGTCTTGATATTGGCAAACATTTGTGAATCTTGATATTTCTTGTTGTAAAATCATGCTCTGCGACAATAGGGTCATTGCAATAATACCTTCCCCACTCTATTTTTGTAACAATACCTAAGCACGTGAGAAATTTACTATGACTTTAATTTAATGTCATGGCATACATGTAATACATCTGTTATTAGTTATGATCCAAAATTTTCCCATCACTGACTTGATTTAATCAGAAGTTACTACTATTGGTTGATAGCGCAGTCATTCAAAGGTAGCGTAAGTAAAATTTATTATGACATTGATTGGTTCATAGTGAGCGACCCAGCTTACATGGAGAAGGATTTATCAAAATGACTCTTAGTATGCAAATACATTAAAAATGGCTTGATCTTTCTTGTACAATGAAAAAACAAAAAAGACAGAGTCTAATTTGGCATTGAAAACAAAGTAATATTCAGTGAAAACAGCCATAATCTGTTTATTAAAACAATTAGACAACATTTATCACACTAAGATGTTACTAACATTTTGAAAGATATGCCACAAATGTTAAACACTAATTATAAAATTGATATAAAATATGTTTTCATTTTAGAAGTCAAAACATTTTTAAAACTCATATGTTTACTAAAAAAGATGCACAACTCCATATAAAGTTTAATGAAAATCCATAAGTCTTCGGAGGAGATAAACTTGTTAAATAGGAATGTTCGCCATGACGTCAGCGCTTACCTGTGGAATATTTTTGGAGGGCAAAAAGACAACAAAATTGTGTTGGAAAACGCCTTTAAACTGTCAAAACTTTTTTGTTTTTCAAGATAATTGAAAAATTCTTTTGATTCTACAATTTTCAGAAAAAGATATTTTTTGTATTGCATTTTGCAAATAAATATTCAGTGGTTCTAAAGATAGAAAATTTGGTTGATTTAAAATTTTCAACAAAAATCTACTTGGTCCAGAAACAATTTATGGTAAATATAAATAAATTCTTCTTCCCAGAACGGTTATACAGAACCAATTTATCTTATCAATTAAAAATGTTACAAGGATTTGAAATTTTGAGAAATTATCCTATCAATCGATGTTTGTTTATTGTCATCCAATTTGACACTTAATGAGATGCAAATAAGTGAATATGACATCACTTATGAGATTGGCGAACACTCCTATAGGCCGACAGAGGGCCAGACAGAGAGGGCTATTTCTATAATACCCCCCCCCCCCCAACCACCATTGTTTATTGGGATATAATGACAATTCAATTTGCTTTCACAGTAGAGTTTGTATCATACAAATGTTACATGTATACAAGTATGTGACATGTCTATTCTAGAAAATAATGCACAATCACATGAAAAGTTTTGATTTACAAAAATATAATACATTCACAACAACTACTTCAAATGATATATATTTGTACATTAAATCCCTGATTAAATAAAGCTTAGAAAAAAATCACTTTATTATCAGGCTACACATTGTAATAGAAGTATTTCTACATCATAATCTTTTTTTTTATATTGTTTTCTAAAATATTTCCTAAATTTCTTTGTGAACAAAACAACAAAAAAACAAATAAAGTACCAGTATATCAAAATTGTGCATGTATGGAAAAATATTACACTTCTATTTAAAAATCTACCAGCACTTACATAAACATACAAGTATTGTTATTACTTTTTCTTAAATTTTATTCTCATTTATTTTTTTGAATTTTGATAAAATATCTTTTAAAAAGACCATTTAAAGGCTAGAACAAACCTATCTACTAAATATTTTTTACATGGCAGCAAAATAGCTATTCCACATAATAATCAGGCAGTGGGTGGCACATTGATATCATGAGAATATAGACTAGTTGGTGCGAATGATTTGTTATCAGTTCAATAATGGCAACAAAAAAAAATCCAAAACTTTTCACTATACATTGTATACATTGTATCTATACAATATATGGTACTAAATTTTTCCTAGACCAGAGATAAACCAACAACTTCTTATTGTCAAAAACTTAATTGAAATTTGTTTATGTTTTTGTCACCGATGTGCCATCTTATAAAAGGTGTCTGCCTGACACTTATAAAAATAGCACTTAGAGCTGCATTCCATGACCTGGATAGTAAATTACTAAATAAAATTTCTTCACAAACTGAGATCGCATTTCTATATAAAATCATCTAAGTCATGCATTGCTATTTGACTTTCTGTGAATTTTTCATCTTGCTTGCTTGAACTGCAGATCTCTCTTTCCCTGTAAAATAATATTTGAATAATTAGATGCTTGAAAAAAAAATGTTATGCCTTGTACGATTGAAAAAGAAAATAAACTTATAACCATCTCAGACAAAAACCATATTAATAGCAAGATTTTTTAAGTGTTCAAAGGGCAATAACTCTAGAAAAAATATTAATCTGAAGTATTTGGTTTTTTTGGGTCAAATTCCTGTTTAGAAAATCCAAAAAATACCATTGGTCTAACCCCTTAAATTTCTGTTTAAATCTTGCTCTGTTGATTGTAATTGAGATTTAGATTATGTTATGCAGTTTTTCTTGTTATCATTAATGTCAGCTGATTTTGTCATGCCTTTTGAGACCTACAACATCCATAACATCCTAATGTTTCATTGGCACTCATTTGTTTGTTTCGCTATTATTCAAACTTACCCCAAAAGAATCTATTAATAGCTTCTCCTAGTATATATAGACTTATAAATAGAAACAGCATGGCTATAATAAACACAGCCCTCTGGTGAGGTTGTAACACTTTAAGTACAGGGTAAACCCAGATATTGGCATGGTGAGCTATCCATAAAATCCTGAAATATAAATGAAAATGTACAGATAATTTTATCATCTACATGTAGGTAAAACAAATAGAATGGAGATATGAACAAAACACAATATATATACAAATCCTTCTTAAAAATAATTAATGATAACATATTAGGCAGTAACAGGTATAAATAATAAGCTTGTTCAAAATTTTTAATAAACTTATGTAAAATTGTATATATGTCAATTTTAAAATATATAACAATACTTCACATAATACATGTAATATAATGTGATATAAATTGTTGAAAATTAGTAAACCAAACATCATAATTCTTTTATTTACTTCATTTTGGAATAAAGTTCATTATGCCATCTTGATTCATATAGAATATAGTGAATCTTGACATCGAGTTTATCACTGGTTAATGGTGAACCCAAAAGGTGAACCAATAAACCAGTGACAACCAATAAACCAGTGACAAACTTGATCTCAAGATTCAAAACTCATATATTCTTTTTATCGGTAATCCCCAAACAACAAAACAATTTTTTTCATTGAAAAGGTTTTTTTTTAATGTTTTTGTATAAGGAAATTTTTTGTGTGCACACTGATAAAACAGGTGCTAAGTCACATACTGACCCGATAATTTCAGTGATAAACACCTGTTCATGATACAAGGTTTATCAGCAGCAAACATCAAAGGAAAAATGTAATAATTACCGATAACGTAAAATCAAATGTCAGGTTTGTGAATGTCAAATTACCAGCCAGGGGCCTCACTTAAATCAGTGATTTTTTAATCACTTGCTTAAGTATTATTAGTTATTTTCCTTTCAAAGCTAGAGTTACCTCTCTTTTAAAATCACTTGTTCGAGTATTACAAATGAACTACTTATAACAGTGATTTTATTATAATTTCCTTCATTTTAAATGTTATGAAGAGAAGTCTGAGTCTTATTGTATAATTAAAGATAGAACACACCCCTGTCTAGATAATGGAATGTCCAGTCATGGCAGGACATGACCCTGAACTGAATTTTGGATAATTACCCTCCAAATCACTTGTTTAAGTATCATATTAATTTTTACCTTAAAATAATCACCTTTTTAAGTAACATTTTGTTAGGTAACCCCTGCTATCTTCAGGCATCGGGAACATGAAGATTTTGATCGGGAACATGGGTAATTAATTACATAATCAGAAACCTAAGATATTGAAGTTAATGGGAAAATTATTGCCACAGCTGGGAAAATTCAGAAAGTAAAGTAATGGGTTGTTACATTTGGTCTTTCTTTTATCAGAAAATCACATAATTTGGGGAAATACTGATAACAGGTGGCAGCAAAATCTATAATTTTGTAATTTTAAAGAAGCTTACTTAATCTTTTTTCAATATTTATTAATTAATATAAATTTTTTTAAACTGTTCTTTTGTAAATTTAGATTTTTGGAAAAATCTTTAGCATTTTGAAATGCTACTTGAATAAGTGATTTAAAAATCACTGATTTAAGTAATGCCCCTGACTGATTACATGCCACAGGAGCCCAAGACAAAAGTCATTTAAGGATCAGGTCACTCCTGAACTTTTTCATATCAAAGGTTTTATAATTTGTAATGGAAAGGATTAGGTCCGTGTGCTTGTTTCTGAGATATATGACTTAAAAAAATTAACAGAAAATCAGACTCCTCTAGAGTTTACCATTGTGTTGTTTTTGGCTTTGAAAACCATTTAGTTGTATCAAGAATTTCAAGAAAGGATGAGAGGCAATAAGACCCATATTTGGCTAAATGAAATGAAGTTGCTTAAAACAATATGATATTTATGAGAAATATTAAATTTTTAAGTGGCTACAGAGAAAATATATCAAATAAGATAAATGTCTTTCATAATGACGTCATAGTGACATCACAAAGCAATGCCTTTTCGGAAAAAAAATGAGAAAGTCTGTAATTTTGAATGTTGTTAGTACATTATTTTCCTTTACATGCTTTAGTTTACATAGGGCACAACAGCAACTTCAAAATTTTAGGAATGACGTATTACATCATTTTTCATATTTTTACCAAATATGAAGTTGTTATTCAGATGTGGCCACAATTTACAAAACAGAAAGGTGTGTGGAAAACAGCAAAAATCAATGAAATTATGACAATTTTCTAAAAATATAGGTACTTGCGCTAACTAATTGGCATGATAACTTATCTGGTATAGAAAAGGCCTTTCATTTTCTTAAACCCCATATTTGTAGAATGTTTCAGCAACATAAGACATCTGTTTGCCCAGTTATAGTTTCATGGAAAATCTTGGGCTCAAAATGGGTCTTATTGCCACTCATTCTTTTATAGTTTGTTTTCAAGGTCTACATGTATATAATCAGAAAATGTCATAAAAAGTAGGGATCAGTGACTTCAGTGTGCAAAAAATATCTTCAGCTTGTGTCATATAACACAAGGACAAAAACATGCATGATCACATAACACAGTGTAATATTACTTACCAACATAGGTAAAGCATGGCTAAGAATAACATGACGCCTATCCCAGACTTCCTAGAGGGGTACTGATGATAAACTAAGTATTTCTCTATGACTAAAAACGGCAATATTGTTGTATGCTGAAATAGAAATAATATCAAAAGTGAGAATAGACACAGGACATTTTGAAAAGTTTTCATTTATTCTTAAAACTAAAAAAATCTGTCAAAGTAAAAAAATGGCTGCAATTTGTTAAACAAGAAATGACAGACCTGAAATCAAATCCCACGTTATAGGACCTGTATACTTAATATCATGTAGCTGTTATTAGTAGTAGCTGAGAAAACTGTTATGAAAATTTCTTTCCCAACCGCCCATCACCTGCCTAACATTCACCATTTTATGACCGTTTATTTCACTCTGTGAAATGATCATTTTTATAAGATAATATGATATGTTCATGTGATTGTCATCGATCTATATGTGAATTTTTTTTATAATTATTGTATGTTTCACTAATGTAACATTGTCATGGTATTGTCCTGTTTTATTAATGTACTTGTACAATGTATAAATAAGTTTTAGTGACAATCCAATTGTTTGGATTTCTATTTCAATAAAATTTCTGATTCTTATATATAGCTTTAATACATGTACAAACAAACATGAGTAAAACCTATACAATGCCCTTCCTCTACAAGTTACAAGGGGAAACAATGTACAATGTACAAGCAAAAGCAATCAATCTCTCATGGGAATTTGGTCAAGCTGCTTCAAAATCAATGTGAATGGACAGACAGACAGACGCATGGACAAAATGTTCCCAATACAGCCTCCTCTCTTACCAATTGGGGTATAATCAAAAGATTTTGTCTTGGGTTGTACATACAACAAGAGGTTGCACTTAGTCGTGCTAAGCATACCCCCACTCGACCATTCAGAAAAAACAGGAAGTAAATGACCGACTGACCTGGAAAGGGAGGCACAGTACTACTCATCTTGCTAAAGCTGTATACCAAATTTGAAATCAATCCCTTTTGTAGAAGCCGAGAAATCTGTTACGAAAAATTGTATATTTTTGACCGATAAAAAGTCTTAAGTCAGCTCAGAAAACAGGAAGTAGATGATGGACTGACCTAGAAAGGAGAGGCACGGTTTAACTAATCATGCTGAAGCTGTGTACCAAATTTGAACCTATCTATCCAGTAGAATCCAAGAAATCTGTTATGAAAAATTTCACACTTCAAATTTTTTACACTAAAAAGTCTAAGTCGGCTCGGAAAACAGGAAGTAGATAATGGACTGACCTGGAAAGGGGAGGCACAGTATAACTAATCATGCTGAAGCTGTGTACCAAATTTGAAACCAATCCATCCAGTAGAAGCAGAGAAATTGAACCGGACGGACAGATGGTCGGACAAGGTGATTGCAATATAGCCCCCTCTCTTACGAGTGGGGGTATAATATCTAAATATTGTTACTTCTTTGTTTCTTTATTACCATGATATGATTCAGCCATGTGGGTATAATCTTGTCTAAGGCTTTAGGATAAACCAGTTCTCTGTCAACTGCATAAATTCCCCAAAATGACAACACCACAAACTGTAAACGAAAACAAATGGTAGTCAAACAGGGTAAATTAGTGATAAAATGAAAAAGATGTCATTTTCTCTTCTTATTTCTGTAATTGTATTGAAGTGTTTGTTATTGCAGGGGAGCTATCTTAACCTGCATATTAAAACATTGAGGCTACTACAATGCAGAACTTTGTATTAACTTTGCCAAAATAAACTACCAAGAACTATATTGAAAAACTCATGTAACCAGAGAGCATGATCCACACACCAGGAATAGAACCATGACCAGCCAGTTGACAATCTAGCTTATTACCAAATGAGGTAACATTTAAGCCTCTAGACAAGTCAATAACATGCACCATATATTGCCTTCTAGAACACAGATATTTTAAGTAAATCTGTGAGCTAATGCTCACTAGTGATACCCTTGCTCCCCAAACAATGCCATGCACACAAGTTCAAATACTCTATAAACAGGGAGTACAAACAAATGTAGTTGACCTAGGAACATAAAATCGCTATACACCATGTGGGACTATTGGATAAACATGATAAAGCTATATGGAAATTATCAGACCTCTATCTTAAGTAGTTGCTGAGAAAACTTTGATGAAAATGTTTGTTACAGACAAATAGATGGACAAGAAAAAGCAGTATACATGTAGCCCCTCTTCCTTGAAGGGGGGTATAAATAGCCACGAAATTGCTTTTTGACAATAAAACACAAAATATTGTAGTCACAAACATAAATTGGTTTACAGAATATTGAATGATTTAAAATTTGCTGTTATTTTATGTTTGTATTACAATGTACAAACATTTATTTCACTTTATTGCATTATTGTTATCTGTAAATTTGATAGAAAATAAAGAGATGTGGAATAAGTGTACGCGACACAGCCCACAATTAAACGGCAATTTAGAAAAACCACAATGAAGCAGGATGTCAAATCTTTTTAAGTTGCTCAGAATTATTATCATCTTTTTTTATTGGAATACA
The DNA here is from genome assembly GCA_963971305.1 of Arcuatula senhousia. Classification (NCBI taxonomy): domain Eukaryota; kingdom Metazoa; phylum Mollusca; class Bivalvia; order Mytilida; family Mytilidae; genus Arcuatula; species Arcuatula senhousia. Next base: position 58,506,865 of record OZ020310.1, read on the forward strand.
TCCGTGTGTGTGTGTGTATGTTTGTGTTGGTGTCTAATGCCCTTTATCAACGCACCTGGACCATTTAGAGCGGTCAGTTTTAATGGTGGAGGAAACCGGAGTAAACCATAACCTTGAACAGGTACAGGTAAGGCCACACAGAATTAATTTCTTGTTCTTTGGATTTTGACTTTTAAAAAAGGAGCAAGCGAGCGAAATTATTTTTATTAATTTTTTTTTTGAAAATCTGATTTTTAGGAGCGACTGATTTTTTTTTTGGGCGAGCGACTTGTTTTTAAATTTTTAAAAAGTTTTTTTCTGGTTTTTAATGTAAAAGTTAGACGAGCGAGCGATTATTTTTATTTTTGAAGAAAATAAGTGAAATATTAAAAAAAATCTATTTAAAGTATAACAAATTCTTGCTCTCAGTGGTATATGGCTTTTCCAATTGATTAATATATTATTTAAGCAGGAAATAGTTGTCTTTAGTTGTTTTTTTTTCTCTGAAGAGTTGCTGTCTTGGCTTTCTATCAAAAGCCACAAGCAGACCAAGAGGCAGTCAATTACACCAAACAAGTATGATTATGTCCCAAAATCTTGCTGGCAAGGCATAATTTTAAGATAAAATCTTAAAAAGAAAAACAACTTCTTATCTTTATTCACAAAAAAAAAACATAAAACAACAATAACAATTTGTAAATATTTATTAAAAAAATATTACAAAACCATCCTTGGTCAATGGTGAATTGGATGTTCATAGATAGTGTCATTAATATCCCATTATTGTCCTTACACATAAGTTAGGGATTTTCCTTAATGTTTTCAATTTATCCTGAATGTAGCACTAAACTTAACTAACAAGCAATTAGACAAAACAGAGTCAAGTTTATAAGAGTACATGGTTGAAAATCCGTAATTTTTTGGCTGTTGACCTTTGCAAAAGACAAATATTTTTCAAACGCGGAGATAAAAAAAAATTTGAACACAACTTCCAGCTCTGGAAGCGGGCGGGTTTCCGGTAAATGCGGGCGGAAGAAATTTATATTTTTTTCTTAAGGAAACAATTTCACATGCAGGTGGTCCGACAAACAAGTAATTAATTCGGCGTGGCCTAACTTACAAACCTAATCACATACAACATGTACAAGTGGGGTAGTTCTGTTTTTATAAATTACAAGCAGGAATCAAACACAACCTGAGAGGTGATGGGCTAGTGATCAATAGTGTGGTATTTAAACCAGCACTTTAGACCACTGGCTACCCCAGTCTCCTTGGGATGTAATTAAAAGGGAAAAACTCACGATTCCCACTGGAAATACAACTGATGCTAAAACAAAATCTCTGAACTTCTGTAGTACGGACATTCTCTCTCCTTTCTGGGAGGGTCGGACATTGGAACCACAGAAATCATTTACCACGGTGATACCAAAGTAAACTGTCTGGATTATCTGTAACGATAAAATATAATTGTCAATATAAATTATATTGAATATTATTAATGAATATACATGTAAATGTCTGATACATGTAACTATTCGGATTTTGAAGAAACAAAGTTCAATAATTCCTGAGCGTAAATCCTGACTCTAAAAGTAGATGCAAATTTGCCATACTTCTTCTATATCATGTATATGTCTATACAAATGTTTGTAAATACTTAAGGGTGTCCTACACCAGCGCTAAAAACTTAACAAAAAGGTGAGCAACAACCACTGTCTGGTCATATTGAAGGCTGCTGGCTCTTTTCCATCATGTCCATTGCAGATGTGACCAGTGATTCCTGGCCAACCTTCCCCCAATAACCAATAAAAGCACAAACTAATACACAGTAAAAATCAAATTGCTAAAGTTCAATTCAACAAGAGAGAACCTGAGAGAAAACGACAACAAGAAAATAATCGAACGTAGAGATACTCTTTTGAGAATGCTTGAAGTTACTGACAGCTAGCTAAGAAGCATCGATCAACTGATGTAAAAAAATCAAGTATATCAGGTTTCCTCTGGTCCACTATAGATATATAAGTGTTGAACTATTTTTACATTTTTTATTGGCATACAGACGAACGACATTAGTGTGAGACATCAGGTGGACCACAGATTCCCTTCGAGTCCTTGCGCTTTCATCAAAGCATGTAAATATAAAATGTTCTGCATTAAATTTAGCATGTTCAACATGTTAACTTGCATTTGTGCAAGATTTCAAACTCTAAAACTAAGTCTAAAAACTTACAAAATACCAAAAGGTCAAATATTTAAATTTTCCTCCATATCCTCTGTACCCTAAAATCCCACCACCCCTGGGATCCTTTACATGGATATGATTAAAGATGAATGAATATAATAAGATTGAAAATGTCACTAAATGATAGAGCTTGACAGTAGCACGTGAAACCATGTTGACGGAAACCAAAAGGGGACATAACTCATACTTTTCGACTTTGGACTTTTCAAATTTGTAATGTTTACTTATCGAAAATAAACAAATGAAACGTTATCATTAGGGTTAGAGATATATTGCATATTGTTTCCTTTTGACTATAATCAATTAAGATTGAAAGCTACGAATCTGTGAAAAGCGATCCGACCGGTTTTGAATTAAAAAAAAACCATACCAAATTCCAAAAGGTTAGAAATTTGAATCTTCCTCCGTAGGTGGTCGCTGACACCTCGTTGATGTTTACTACATCATAAGTTAACGAGAAGACATAGACAATGTAGACAACTAAGTGAAATAGCAGCATTTTCACGGACTGGGAAGATGCCGACGAGGATGCAATTTGTTTACATCACGTGACCAAAACCTGAGAAAATATGGAGGACCAATAGAGTCATAATTATATTCATCGACAGGTGCCCGTTCGGTTCAATGGGAAAAATCAAAGATAAATACTTTTACGGTTTACTAACTTAAAATAACAATTTCAATACAATGAATAAAACAAGAATAAGGCACCAACCATTTTTTAATAAAGGACACTGGATTTTTTTTAGAAAAAAAAATGGAAATGAACTTCTTCAATGAGATTTTATAACTGCAATGTTTTGGATATTTAAATAACTGGCAAAAGGAGTATAGGGAAAAAAAACCAACCCCAAAACATATGAAAAAAAGCAAAAAAAAAAACCCCAAAAAACCCAACCCTAAATTTCAAATTTGACATGTTCGAGGCAGCTTAAAAATAATGCTTCTAGAATGGTCATAAGACTCTATACTTTATAAAATGTCATAAATTGTGCACTTTCGTGAACAACAGAGACCTTTAAAGTCAGTGAACTTTTTTAAAACCCGCTATTTTGGACACATTTAGTCACTTTTTTCGATAAAAAAATTATTATTACAATGTTGGTCGCATTTTATGACCAACCTTTTTTCTCTAAAATATTCACATTTTCCTTATCATTCCCTGAATTTTATCACAAGAAAACTAATATGTTTAAAAGTAGGTATTCTTTGAGTTTTTTTAAAAGCATTCATTTAGATTGCTTAAACATGAAAAATCAGCCCAATTGCATGGCCAATAATAATCCTTTGTGAACATACTTCTTTTCAGTTTATTAAATATTCAGAACGTACATTTGATGCCCTCACACAGTAAAAAGAAAGGCATAGGATACGATTACGGCAAAGAAAAACGCATGAGAACAAACTAATTTCCAATGATTCGTTCTTGATTGTTTAAAAGACTGATTCCAACCTTGGAAATATATGAATACAAAGTATATATAACTTTGGTGGAATATTACCAACAAAAATTTTGAACTCATGTCATAGACTACGATATAAATTAACAAAAAAACAGGGGGTCCAGGATTTTGGTTAAGGGGGCGTGAACAAAAATGGTGGGGTTTTTTTTGCCGAGCGGAGTGAGGTGCGTTTTTTAGTGTTTTTACGTGGATTTTGTGCGAAAACATAATTTTTGTCAGCTTTAGGGGAGATGGGGTACGGCCGGTATGCCTTTCACTGGATTCGCGCCTAAAAACTGTATCTTAGATGTATTATGGTTCTTCGATCGTGATTGCACGGGAATAAAAAGAGTGGCGAAGTAGTGTGAATGTACGTATGTAATATAGACTTTTATGTAAAGAGCTTTAATTTACAATATAGTCGACCCCTTATTCATAAAAACAAGTGCCTAGTGAGAAGTAAAAGTAAACACCTATTCCCTACAAAAATAGCCAACTTGGAGTACCATCTGGGCTTTCAGACATCGCAAATCCGTCTTGCAAACAGCAAACACACAGAGACACGAGAAATAAAAGACGAAACACACAACATAACAACAAAACAAACCAACTTAAAACAGAAACGAAAAAAAAAATAGGGCATCTAATGGGACATTAAATGATACCCCGCCACCATTTATCAATAGTTCATTTAATTTGATTTTTCAAAGTGGCCAATCTCAATAACTATTTTTCAGATCATGCGGAAATTGACCTTGACCTGTATTTAATTGTTCTGAACAGCTGTGCAAAATATCATTCAAATCCCTTGACCCGTTATCAAGTTATCAGCCAGAAACTCAAAATTTCATGAAATTTGATTTTTCAAAGTGGCCTATCTCAAAAACTATTTTTTGGATCATGCTGGAAATCGAACTTGGTCTGTATTTTATTGTACTTTATTGCTGTGCAAAATATCATTTTATGACGCGTTTTCAAGTTATTTGTCGGAAACTCAAAATTTCATGAAATGTGATTTTTCAAAGTGGCCTATCTCGAACTATTTTTCAGATCATGCTGGAAATCGAACTTGACCTGTATTTTAATGTATTAAACAGCTGTGCAAAATATCATTCAAATCATTTGACGCGTTTTCATGTTATTGGTCGGAAACCTCCGGGGGACGGACGGACAGTCAGACACCGAAAAAAACCCCCTGAGGGTATAGCATAATACCTCGCCACTTCGTGTGGCGAGGTATAAAAACCAGAACACTATACATAAAACCAACGGAACAACAAGCAGTAACGTGCAAAAGTAAATAGTTTTAGATGTAGAATTGTGAGATTCTTATTAAACCTATGCTGCTCAGGGGCAGATCCAGAAATTTTCAAAAGGAGCATGAATTAGTGTTCCATGTACTAAAAAGGGGTTTTGTCGAGACCAACTTTGCATGCGGAAAAGCTAAACGAAAATTGCGAAATTTTCGGAGGAAAAGGGAGTTACCTTACCCCCCCCCTTGATCTGACACTCCTGCTTATTTGCAGGAAGGGATGTGATATACTTCATTGTACTTATCAATAAGCAGTGTAATTGTAGTGATGGCGATTCCTATAATATGGCAACTCTTGTAATGAAACAATTTCATTCTTTATTGGCCTTCAGGGGCCTTGTGATTAGCAAATTTATTTAATATATTTATTTATCCAGAAACATAATTTTGTCACGTTGTCCCGAATTTTGAATGGATGTCCGTTTTATAGTCATTTTCGCACACACTCCTTTCTATAGGAGGGTGTGCATTGGGTTTAAAAAATAGACAATAATGATCCTTAACTACATTATAGTGAATAATGAAAAAGCGGCCAAACGTTTAAAGAATAAAGAATTGAGGACCCCCCATCCACACCCACTTTATAGCTACTCCCGTCAATATAGCTCCATTATTAGCATTGGTATATTAATAACAACTTAATCTTTTCAAGTGGAAATACATGGTAAAACCATACTAGAAGTATAAAGGTTCCGTAACATATCAAACAGCGAATTCCGGATCAGCTAGATTGCTACAAATGAGATTGCGGAGTTATCAATAATTTTATGATGGGACCTAAAATGAAAACGCAACCCACTGGTCGCAGCTCAGATCGATATTATAATGTAATGTGACCAATTGCTTTTCTCTTATCGCGGCCAAATCGGACCATGGAAGAAATAGACTCGATTTTAAAGACCCAGCAATAACATTGATTCCATCTAATCACAGTTATCTTTAAAATGAGGTTCTCCAATACAATATGGCTAAAGTGAATTAATTTGATTTTTAATAATTACAGAAAATTGTACTTATTTTACATATTTTGATAGTAAGGTTCCCCCATGTAAAGATTTTCGTGTCGAATTAGTGCAGAATCAAATTTAAAGTCTTAGGTTATCATTATTAAATTCCAATCAGAATCTGCCATGATAAAACCTCTGGTTAGAAATAAGGTCTAAAGACCTTGGGTTTATAAACGAACAAACTCATTTAGTTGTCACACTTTGTTTTGAATTTCCTTATAAAATGATCTTATTCCAAGTTGATCTTCTTTGAGAGGATTTCAAAGAGACACTTTTGTTGAAAAGCTTAAAAATATGAATGGGACATCTGTAATAATACTTGCTTTGTCCTTGATAGCAATTGGTTCTTTGCCTGTTTCTATTTTCATGTCGGTTGTGTCACTAAGTCCAAATGTGACCTGGAACAAATATAGTGTTTGTGTGGATACTAACTGGAACATTACTTTTTGTTATGGATATGAAAGTAATATTTGGTCAAGTAACGATAAATACGATGTGAACAATGTCGGCGGAACTGGATTTAATCAAATACTGAACACGTTTGGCACGAAGGGTAAGTTTGTGTCGGCGGGAAGCTAGTCAAAATACTACTAAAACATGATCTCGCAAAAACATTCTAATAACTTGCAGAACATTTTATTAATTTTGTTTAAATGTTAAACTAAAATAAAACCAATACAATGCATGCTACATGTTTGTATCACTGCAATCTTTATCAATTTTCTGTTAAGAGGCAATCCGAGTTTGCTAATTTATTTACACCCTTCCTATACAATGCTATATTTTCAGGAGAATGGAAGTCACCAATTCGATTAAAGATGTACATCGCAGTCAGTATGCAATCATTGACATGGCTTGTAATATTCATCACAGTTATCTTACAAGCAAAGATAAAAACTAAACCGATTCCCATGATCGTCACCAGCCTCCTGGCCTTAGCATCTGGAGCAACAGCAGGTAGTAAATAAAGTAATCAGTTGTGAAATATCTTATTTCGTCCTGGTAGACTTTTTCAAGTTTAAAGTGTCCTCTAAATAAAAAAAAAAAAAAAACGTGGATTAAGTGTACGCAAGGCAACATTTATCCCAATTTATGGCGAATTAACTTCAAAAAGACCACAACAAACAACATCTCATTGAAACTTTTAATATTTAGACGACATTCTTTCACTAAACAATCCTACATTTTCTGATTTTATTACGGAAATATATCCCAAGAACTTAACATTGAATAAATCTAACCTCACCGGTGATAGGTGTCGCATTTTAGGCAAGCGTTAGCTGCCTTAGGTAGTCATAAGAATAATGCTGGCTTTCGCTTTATACTGTATTCTTTATTTTCTATATAACTTTTCAAAATAGGACAAAATATGTTGTAATTCAACGCATCTTTTTATATATAAATATCTAAATATTTTAACGACACAAAACAGTTTAATTAATTCCTTTGCAATTTACAAAACAAACTATTTAATAATGGGCACCAGAATATACATGAATATTTATTTGTAACTTGGTTGGTCGTGCACTTTACCTTCAAATATTTCTGTTTTTTTCCATTGGTTTATGCTAGGCCCCTTTCTGTTTCATCCATAAAATTCAATACGATGAGGATATATGATTGGACGATAAAATCCGGTTTATTACAAAAAATACTAAATACCACAAAAATGTTAACTGTACACGTCCATTTTTGTTGTAAAGAGAATATTCCATCCCGATTTCTACGGCAATCTTGTTTATAAAGCAAAATACATTCAAAAGCAATCCCTTGGGAATGAAAAAAAAACTGGCTTAAATTTTTATTGAACAAAGGTAATGAAATGAAAATTTTAGTGCGATCTTGAAATTTAGTCTTTTTTTGGTAAAACATGTTTATTATTTGATTCTTACTTTAAAATGTTAACAGCCTTGCTATACTTATGTCATTTTTTTTAGGATTACAGTGGTCAAGTGTGTCGGTTTTGTATGATGATTCATCATCAAATGATTAATTGTTTGACTTGTTGGTGGATTTAAAATCGACATATTTGTATTTTACACCAGTCGATAGATGCTTCTTAGCAAGCTGTCAGTTACTTCGAGTGTTCCCAAGAGAGTATCTCTACCTTCCGTTATTTTCCTGTTGTCCTTTTGTCGCAGGTTCTCTCTTGTTAAATTGAATTTGAACTAGATTTTTTCTGTGTGTTAGTTTTTGCTTTGTTGTTGATTTTTAATAGGGGAAGGTTGGGCCCAAAACACAATAATGATATTTAACCCCGCCACATTTCAAATGTACCTGTCTTAAGCCAGGAATTTTTTATTATCAAAGCTGATGTTTGTATTCGTCGAAATTATGTTGAACTTCTTCGTTTATTTTTGTCAAGAAGAGGGACTTCCATTGGCATTTTAGGATTGGGCTTTAATCTTTTTAGTTTATTATCAATCCAGGGCCAATTGCAAAACAGCCAGCAGTGACCACTAGTCACACTGAAGGCTGCTGGCTGTGTTCCGTTGTGGATTTTTAGAATTGTCGTTTATATTGTAGGTTTATTCCACATGATTGTTATCTCATTATCTTCTATTGCATATTTTATAAGGACAATTAACAAATCCTCTGATAATAATAAAGTTAATCTAAAGTGAACAAATTGTGTTGTCATTGAAAAAAAAATCAAGCATATACTGCAAATACTGTCTACCTCTGCATCAATCTATATTAAGAATGATAGATTGAGATAGCGGGTCAATATTTGAGATTTCTGTCAGATTTTCGGAATCCTCAGGATTTTACCATTAAAAATAGGGATTTTCTTTTGCCCAGAAACCCCTTTTTTAACATTTTATTATATGGTTTATTTGGTCAAAAGAGCTTATAGGATTCTTGTTATTTTTTTTCATAGGTTTTTACACTAAAACAAGTCTAATGCTTAACCTATGAAACAGTCAGAGAAAACCCTTTCCCGCCAAATTTTGAATGCTTATTATCTCAAAAACGAGCCGGCGACCTAGTGAAATTTTTAGCTAATGGTTTTCCTTTAACTATGGTCTATTCATCAAATATATGAATTTAAAGACCTTGTTTTTATCAAACTGACCAGCGAACATCCTTAATTCGTGATAAAAACGAAACTAGTTGAAATATAGAAAATAAGTCTAACACTAGTTTTGAAACTTCAGTCCAATAGCAAAGACAATACAGTAATTGTAAATGTATGTATTTCAGCAATTTTAATGTACCAAGGAACTGAACACTATTCAGATGGAATCAAAAAGAGTATATCTACGACTGCAAGACTGTATTATTCATTCGACATCGAACAGTTTGGTCAGGGATACATGTTCGCTCGATATAGTATAATACCAACAAGTGTTTCCTGTGCTCTGCTTTGTGCTAATATTGTACTTTACTCGATAATACTGAAAGGAGAATATACACACAAAAGAAGAACAAACGTACAAGATGGAGAGAATGAATTAACAAAATGAGAGAAACACTTAAGGTGCTCGAAATGAACATTGATTTAACTTAATTGATTATTTATGTAAAAGAAAATTTTGTATAAAATATGAAAAATGTCCTCTTATTAAGTCCCCCAAACAACGTTTGGGGACTTATTGTTTTTGCACCGTTTCTTATTATTATTATTAAGTCCCCCAAACAACGTTTGGGGACTTATTGTTTTTGCACCGTTTCTTATTAAGTCCCCCAAACAACGTTTGGGGACTTATTGTTTTTGCACCGTTTCTTATTATGTCCCCGAACACGAAGTGTCGGGGACATATTGTTTTTGCTCGGTTTCTTATTATTATTATTATTATTATTATGTCCCCGAACACGAAGTGTCGGGGACATATTGTTTTTGCTCGGTTTCTTATTATTATTATTATGTCCCCGACCACGAAGTGTCGTCGGGGACATATTGTTTTTACTCCGTTTCTTATTTTTCTTATTAAGTCGCCCAAAACATAGTTTTGGGGACTTATTGTTTTTGCACCGTTTCTTATTATTATTATTATTATTATTCTTCTGATTCTTAATCGTAAAGCTGTCCTCCCTAATACAAGAAAACGGTTCAAGGAAATTGAATAACACTTGTTGGATTGGATAGTGGGTTACCTAAAGGCGTGCAATCAAGTTTTGAAATTTTCAAGATGGCCGCCGTTTCAAAATGGCGGCCATCGGAAAAAGTGGGCGGAAATTTTTTTTTCATCGGATCGTTTTGAAAATTGGTCATTTGGGTAAAGCGGGTATGCTGAGTTCAAATCTGCGACCGGATTTGAAATCCGACTTACGGTTTCAAAATGGCGGCCATTTTACTACACCCGCCCCCCTAAAAACGTCAACTTTGTCCGATTTCAACGAAATTTGATTTCTAGACTTATTTTGATGCACTGATTTGAATGGAACTCTATCCAAGGCGATTTTGGGCGACTTGTGTGTTGGCATCCCAACACAATTATACCTAGTTATTATTATACTTTTTTCTTTTTCTTCCGTCAACCTGATGCACGAACTTGTCCGGCTATCTCCTCAGAAACCGGTTGACCGATCGATATGAAACTTGGAGGGGTGATAGGTCCCAAGGTCCTACGGTGTTTTTTGCGGTTTATATTTTCAAAATGGCCGCCATTTTCAAGATGGCCGCCAAAAACGCCGAAAAGTGTAAACATTGTCCGATTTCAACGAAACTTGGTATACAGGGTATATGGGTGATGGCTACTCATGGCGCTTTGTCGGAATTTCCGTATTGGTCGCCATTTTCAAGATGGCCGCCTAAAATGGCGAAAAATGTTAACATTGTCCGATTTCAACGAAACTTGGTATACAGGGTATATGGGTTATGGCGACTCACGGGGCATTGTCGTAATTTCTGTAATGGCCGCCGTTTGCAAGATGGCCGCCGAAAATCGTGAAAAATGTAAACATTGTCCGATTTCAACGAAACTTGGTATACAGGGTATAAGGGTGATGGCGACTGACAGCGCATTGTCGGAATTTCTGTAATGGCCGCCATTTTCAAGATGGCCGCCGAAAATTGCGAAAAATGTAAACATTGTCCGATTTCAACGAAACTTGGTAAACAGGATATATGGGTGGTGGCGACTCACAGCGCATTGTCGGAATTTCCGTAATGGCTGCAATTTTCAAGATGGCCGCTGAAAATCACGAAAAATGTAAACATTGTCCAATTTTAACGAAACTTGGTACACAGGATATATGGGTGATGGCAACTCACGGCACATTGTCGGAATTTCTGTTGAAAAGAACAGACATTAAATGAGAACGGGAGGGGACATCCCACGTTTCGGGGAAACGTAAATTTTAATTATTATTATTTTTCTCGGTATTCTGGACCGTGAACTTGTCCACCTCATTTTTTCGACATCTTTTAAGGTAGGAAGCTGAATCTTCATATATCAAGAGTATGGAATGGGAGATTGTGCTTTTTGTATTTTTCGTCCAAATCGAACGACCCCTTATAGGTCAAAAAAGGGCCTCAAAATGGCTCCTCGAAACCGAAGTTGAATTTTTCCTGGCATTTCTGATCCGGCAGGGGTAGGTCAAATTTCTTAATGGGGTAAGTGTAGACTTTCAATACCTTTCATTTAAAAAAAATATTTGAAAATCGGACCTACCGTTTTCAAAATTTTGCAAAAAATCGAAAATTATTTTTTTTGTAAGATTGAGTTTTCTTCCTTTGTACAATATATTTTGTAATAGTAATGAAAAAAATTCTCAACTTTATTATTTCTTAATGAAAATTGGTTTACTAGGTAATAGTGGTATGCCGAGTTCATTTTTGGTATCGAAAATTTTTTTTGGCGGCCATTTTCAAAATGGCGGCTAAAATTTCCCGCCAAAATTTAAACTTGCTCCGATTTTGATGAAAGTTGGTATAAAAGGTAATAGTGGTATGGCGAGATGATTTTTTACATCAAAATTTTTCTATCGTCGGCCATTTTCAAAATGGCCCCCTTTTCCCGCCAAAATTAAAGTTACTCCGATTTCGACGAAAATTGGTATATTAAGAAATAGTGGTATGGCGAGTTAATTTTTGACATAATTTTTTCTTTATTGTCGGCCATTTTCAAAATGGCCGCCGTTTCCCGCCAAAATTAAAGTTACTCTGATTTTGATGAAAATTGATATATAAGGTAATAGTGCTATGGCAAGTTGATTTTTGACATCGAAATTTTTATTTCGTCGGCCATTTTCAAAATGGCCGCCGTTTCCCGCCAAAAATCAAAGTTACTCCGATTTTAATGAAAATAGGTATACAAGGTTATTGTGGTATGGCGAGTTTATTTTTTATATCAAAATTTTTTTATCGATGGCCATTTTCAAAATGGCCGCCGTTTCCCGCCAAAATTAAACTTTCTCCGATCTTGATGAAAATTTGTATATTAGGTATTCTCAAATGCCCAAACACATATTGACAAAGAGGGGTACGTGAGGGGACATGTATGTGACTCGCTTGCGATCACAATTAGAACTAGTTATTATTATTATTATTTTTCTCGGTATTCTGGATCGTGAACTTGTCCACCTCATTTTTTCGACATCTTTTAAGGTAGGAAGCTGAAACTTCATATATCAAGAGTATGGAATGGGAGATTGTGCTTTTTGTATTTTTCGTCGAAATCGAACGACCCCTTATAGGTCAAAAAAGGGCCTCAAAATGGCTCCTCGAAACCGAAGTTGAATTTTACCTGGCATTTCTGATCCGGCAGGGGTAGCACAAATTCCTTTATGGTGTAAGTGTAGACTTTCGATACCTTTCATTTAAAAAAAAAAATTTTGAAAATCGGACTTACGGTTCTCAAAATTTTGCAAAAAATCGAAATTTAATTTTTTTGTCAAATTGAGTTATCTATCTTGGAACAATATATTTTGTAATAGTAATGTAAAAATTCTTAACTTTGTTATTTCTTAATGAAAATTGGTTTACAAGGTAATAGTGGTATGCCGAGTTCATTTTTGGTATCGAAAAAAATTTTTGGCGGCCATTTTTAAAATGGTGGCTAAAATGGCCGCCATTTTCCCGCCAAAAATTAAACTTGCTCCAATTTTGATGAAAATTGGTATATAAAGTAATAGTGGTATGGCGAGTTGATTTTTGACATCAAAATTTTTTTATCGTCGGACATTTTCAAAATGGCCGCCGTTTCCCGCCAAAATTAAAGTTATTCTGATTTTGATGAAAATTGGTTTACAAGGTAAGAGTGGTATGCCGAGTTCAATTTTGGAATCGAAATTTTTTTTGGGCCGCCATTTTCAAAATGGCCGCCATTTCCCGCCAAAATTAAAATTACTCCGATTTTAATGAAAATTGGTATATGAGGTAATAGTGGTATGGCAAGTTGATTTTTTACATCAAAATTTTTTTATCGTCGGCCATTTTAAAAATGGCCGCCATTTCCCGCCAAATTAAACTTACTCCGTTTGTGATGAGAATTGGTATATAAGGTAATAGTGGTATGGCGAGTTGATTTTTGACATTGAAATTTTTATTTTGTCGGCCATTTTCAAAATGGCCGCCGTTTCCCGCCAAAATCAAAGTTACTTTGATTTTGATGAAAATTGGTATATAAGGTAAAAGTGGTATGGCGAACTTATTTTTGACATCAAAATTTTTTAGCGTCAGCCATTTTCAAATGGCCGCCATTTCCCGCCAAAATTGAACTTACTCCTATTTTGATGAAAATTGGATATAATAAGTTATCTCAAATGCTAAGAGACATTGACAAAGAGGGGTACGTGAGGGGACATTTTTGTGACTCGCTTGCGATCACAATTAGAACTAGTTATTATTATGTCACTCCACATCGTGGATGTGACATGTTGTTATTCTACATTTCTTCTTATTATTATTATTCCAATGAATTTTGTCCGAACGATTTTGAGAAAACTACTGGACCAAAAGACTTGAAATTTGAAATGTACTTAGACTTGAATATGAAGTTGTACCAAAATTATTTTTTTTTTCAATTAAAGCAGCCATTTTTAAATTAAAGCAATTTTAAAATTTAAAAATTCCCATAGGTTTAACATTGGCTGGCAGAAAGCCAAGTTGGTATTGATTTTCTCAGTTAACATGCGTCGTCTGCTACAGGTAAATGAGTTTTATCCAAAGCTTTTTGAGAAAACCACTTGATTAAATGTTTCAAAATTTAAAGTATGCTTAGACTATAATTTAAATTTTTATCAATTTTTTTTTAGTTGATTGAAGCAGGCATTTTAAAATTATTGCCAGTTAAAGATTTTCTGTGTTCCCCATAGGTTTAACATTGACTGGCATCTTGCCAAGTTTGTATTGATTTTCTGTCAAGATTCCTGACCTGCTAGCATCATTTCTATTTATAAACATATAATTATGATGACCCATGGAAAATTTTGATAGGACAAAGATAAAGGTCATGGTGACATATTGCAATTTATAAACATCATTAGGATGACTCATAGACAATTTTGTTAGGACAAAGGTAAAGGTCATGATGACATTCTGTAATTCATTGAAGAGCTTATAAAACTATTAACATGACAAGTTTGTATTGATTTTCTGTCAACATGTGTCATTCTGCTGCAGTAATTTCTATTTATAGACCTTTCATTGAGTAATTTCTATTTATATATCTATCATTTGGATGATTGTGAAAAATTTTGCTTGAACAAAGGTAAATGTCATGATGACATATGATAATTCAATGAGCTTTTAACATGAACATAATAAATTTTACACACAAAGTGGAGTGACATCTGCTATTTCTTGAAATGGCATTTACATCTAGTTATTATGTCACTCCACATCGTGGATGTGACATGTTGTTATTCTACGTTTCTTCTTCTTCTTATTATTATTCCAATGATTTTGTCCGAGCGTTTTTGAGAAAACTACCGGACCAAAAGACTTGAAATTTTAAATGCACGTAGACTTTAGTTTCAATTCGTTCCTGAAACTTTTTTTTCAAAATCAAAGCAGCCATTTTCAAATTATATTGATTTTAAAATTTTAAAATTCCCATAGGTTTAACATTGGCTGGCAGAAAGCCAAGTTGGTATTGATTTTCCCAGTTAACATGCGTCGTCTGCTACAGGTAAATAATGAGTTTTGTCCAAAGCTTTTTAAGAAAACCACTTGATTAAATGATTTGAAATTTTAAGTATGCTTAGACTATAATTTAAATTTTTATCAATTTTTTTTTTAAGTTGATCAAAGCAGGCATTTTCAAATAATCGCCAATTAAAGATTTTCTGTTTTTCCCATAGGATTAACATTAACTGGCAACATGCCAAGTTAGTATTGATTTTCTGTCAAGATGCTAGAGTCATTTCTATTTATAAACATATCATAAAGATGACTCATGGAAACTTTTGTTAAGACAAAGGTTAAGGTCATGATGACATATTGTAGTTTTATTGAAAGGTTCAAATGCTAGGTTTGTATTGATTTTCTGTCAACATGTGTAATCCTGATACAATTATTTCTATTAATAAACCTATCATTGAGTAATACAAAGGTCATGATGACATATTCTAATTGACAGAGCTTATAACACGAACTTAATAAACTTTCCACACAAAATGGAGTGACATATGCTATTTCTAGAAATGGCATTTACATCTAGTCCTTCTTCTTCTTATTCTTCCACTTAGTCGTGAACTTGTCCGGAGATCCCAGAGAAAACGACTCCACATATCAATATGAAACTTGGCAGGATAATAGATTGTAAAGAAAGGAAGCTTCGTTGACAATCAGAATTTTCAAAATGGCCGCCGTTTCCATGGAAACAGGAAAATGGACTAAATATTGGACATTGCAATATCTCGGTAACCTAGGTGCGCAGGGTTCTGAAATTTTGTAGGTTGATAGAGCAAAACATTCTCTTTAATAATATGAAAAAAAATTTGAAGCGATATTTACGGTTTTCGAGATATAAATAAAAATGTGATTTCTCAAGGGAGATAATCGGGTCGAAATTTTCAAAGTGCTCCGATTTACATGAAAATTGATATTTAGGGGTTTTTTGACATGCTGAAGAGAATAGTGGCAAATAAGGGTCGTTTGGGGGACTTTGTGACTTGCTTGTTCTTCTTCTTATTCTTCAACTTAGTCGTGAACTTGTCCGGAGATCCCAGAGAAAACGACTCCACATATCAATATGAGACTTGGCAGGATAATAGATTGTAAAGAAAGGAAGCTTCGTTGA
Source organism: Arcuatula senhousia (assembly GCA_963971305.1). Taxonomy (NCBI): domain Eukaryota; kingdom Metazoa; phylum Mollusca; class Bivalvia; order Mytilida; family Mytilidae; genus Arcuatula; species Arcuatula senhousia. The sequence goes on from OZ020310.1 coordinate 58,523,037, forward strand.
CAATCGGACTTTTCAAAATGGCTGCCGTTTCCATGGAAACAGGAAAATGGACTAAATATTGGACATTGCAATATCTCGGTAACCTAGGTGCGCAGGGTTCTGAAATTTTGTAGGTTGATAGAGCAAAACATTCTATTTAATAATATGAAAAAAAATTTTGAAGCGATATTTACGGTTTTCGAGATATAAATAAAAATGTGATTTCTCAAGGGAGATAATCGGGTCGAAATTTTCAAAGTGCTCCGATTTACATGAAAATTTTTATTTAGGGGTTTTTTGACATGCTGAAGAGAATAGTGGCAAATACGGGTCGTTTGGGGGACTTTGTGACTTGCTTGCAATCACAGTTAATACTTGTTATTATTATGGCTCCCAAACGAAGTTTGTGGAGACATATTGTTTTTGCTCGGTTTCTTATTATTATTATTATTAAGTCGCCCAAAACAAAGTTTGGGAGACTTATTGTTTTTGCACCGTTTCTTATTATTAAGTCGCCCAAAACGAAGTTTGGGAGACTTATTGTTTTTGCACCGTTTCTTATTATTATTAAGTCGCCCAAAACATAGTTTTGGGGACTTATTGTTTTTGCACCGTTTCTTATTATTATTATTATTATTCTTCTGATTCTTAATCATGAAGCTGTCCTCCCTAATACAAGAAAATGGTTCAAGGAAATTGAATAACACTTGTTGGATTGGATAGTGGGTCACTCAAAGGCGTGTAATCAAGTTTTGAAATTTTCAAGATGGCCGCCATTTCAAAATGGCGGCCGTCGGAAAAAGTGGGCGGAAATTTTTTTTTCATCGGATCGTCTTGAAAATTTGTCATCTGGGTAAAACGGGTATGCTGAGTTCAAATCTGCGACCAGATTTGAAATCCGACTTCCGGTTTCAAAATGGCGGCCATTTTACTACACCCGCCCCCCTTAAATATGTGAACTTTGTCCGATTTCAATGAAATTTGATTTCTTTACATATTTTATTGCACTGAATGGGAAGAAAAAGTATCCAAGGCGATTTTGGGCGACTTGTGTGTTGGCATCCCAACACAAATTATAGCTAGTTATTATTCTTCTGATTCTTTATCGTAAAGTTGTCCTCCCTAATACAAGAAAACGGTTCAAGGAAATTGAATAACACTTGTTGGATTGGATAGTGGGTCACTCAAAGGCGTGTAATCAAGTTTTGAAAATTTCAAGATGGCCGCCGTTTCAAAATGGCGGCCGTCGGAAAAAGTGGGCGGAAAATTTTTTTTCATCGGATCGTCTTGAAAATTGGTAACCTGGGTAAAGCGGGTATGCTGAATTCAAATCTGCGACCAGATTTGAAATCCGACTTCCGGTTTCAAAATGGCGGCCATTTTACTACACCCGCCCCCCTTAAAAATGTGAACTTTTTCCGATTTCAATGAAATTTGATTTCTATACATATTTTATTGTACTGAATGGGAAGAAAAAGTATCCAAGGCGATTTTGGGCGACTTGTGTGTTGGCATCCCAACACAAATTATAGCTAGTTATTATGTCACTCCACATAGTGGATGTGACATGTTGTTATTCTACGTTTCTTCTTATTATTATTATTATTATTCTTTTTCCAATGAATTTTGTCCAGACTAATGTGAGAAAACTACTGGACCAAAAGACTTGAAATTTGAAATGAACTTAGACTTTAATTTGAAATTATACCAAAATTTTTTTTTTGGTGATTAAATCAGCCATTTTTAAATTATTTCGATTTTAAAATTTAAAAATTCCCATAGGTTTAACATTGGCTGGCAGAAAGCCAAGTTGGTATTGATTTTCTCAGTGAACATGCGTCGTCTGCTACAGGTAAATAATCAGTTTTGTCCAAAGCTTTTTGATAAAACCACTTGATTAAATGTTTTGAAATTTTAAGTATGCTTAGACTATAATTTAAATTTCTATCAATTTTTTCTAGTGGATCGAAGCAGGCATTTTCAAATTATCACCAATTAAAGATTTTCTGTTTTCCCCATAGGTTTAACATTAACTGGCAACATGCCAAGTTAGTATTGATTTTCTGTCAAGATGCTAGAGTAATTTCTATTTATAAACATATCATCATATCATTATGATGACTCATGGAAAATTTTGATAGGTCAAAGGTAAAGGTCATGATGACATATTGTAATTTATAAAGACAAGTTTGTATTGATTTTCTGTCAAGATGCTAGAGTAATTTCTATTTATAAACATATCATTATATCATTATGATGACTCATGGAAAATTTTGATAGGTCAAAGGTAAAGGTCATGATGACATATTGTAATTTATAAAGACAAGTTTGTATTGATTTTCTGTCAACGTGTGTCATTTCTATTTATAAACATCATTAGGATGACTCATGGACAATTTTGTTAGGACAAAAGTAAAGGTCATGATGACATTATGTAATTTATTGAAGAGCTTATTAAACTATTAACATGACAAGTTTGTATTGATTTTCTGTCAACATGTGTCATCCTGCTGCTGTAATTTCTATTTATAGACCTTTCATTGAGTAATTTATAATTATAAATCTTGTGAAAAAATTTTGCTTGAACAAAAGTAAATGTCATGGTGACATATAATAATTCAATGAGCTTATAACATGTATTTGATAAACTTTACACACAAAGTGGAGTGACATATGCTATTTCTTGAAATGGCATTTATATCTAGTTATTATTATTATTCTTCTGATTCTTTATCGTAAAGCTGTCCTCCCTAATACAAGAAAACGGTCCAAGGAAATTGAATGACACTTGTGAGATTGGATAGTGGGTCACTCAAAGTTGTGTAATGCACTTTTGAAATTTTCAACATGGCCGCCGTTTCAAAATGGCGGCCATCGGAAAAAGTGGGCGGAAATTTTTTTTTCATCGGATCGTCTTGAAAATTGGTCATCTGGGTAAAGCGGGTATGCTGAACTCAAATCTGCGACCGGATTTGAAATCCGACTTACGGTTTCAAAATGGCGGCCATTTTACTACACCCGCCCCCCTAAAAACGTCAACTTTGTCTGATTTCAACGAAATTTGATTTCTAGACTTATTTTGATGCACTGATTTGAATTGAACTCTATCCAAGGCGATTTTGGGCGACTTGTGTGTTGGCATCCCAACACATTATACCTAGTTATTATTCTTTCTTCCGCCCTAAATTTTTGTCCGGAAGTTTTCTCGTAAACTGTTTATCGAAACATTATGAAATGTTCCCCAAGTATAGACCCTTATGAGAAATTGTGCCAAATGCGTGGGAAATTTTCAAAATGGCTACTGTTTCCATGGCAACGGGGAATGTTCCAGATTTCGGACAATCTTATATCTCTGGAACCTAGGTGGCCAGGACTTTGAAACTTGGTATGATTGTAGAGCATGATGGGTTCAACAAAAATACGAAAAAAAATTCGGAAGCGATATTTACGGTTTTTCCGTAAGTAGCAAAAATGTGTATTTTCTAGAAATTTCTAAAATTACCAAAAATTAAAGTTTGTCGTATCTTCACGAAAATTGGTCATCTGGGTAAATCAGGTATGCTGAATTCAAATTTGCAATCGGAATTTTGATCCGACTTCCGGTTTTCAAATGGCGGCCATTTTGATTTCTAAAAATAGCCAAAAACTCAAGTTTGTCGAATCTTCTTGAAAATGAATCATCTGGGTAAATCAGGTATGCTGAGTTCAATGATGCAATCGGAATTTCGATCCGACTTCCGGTTTCCAAATGCGGCCATTTTGATTTCTAAAAATAGCCAACAACTAAAGTTTGTCGAATCTTCTTGAAAATGGGTCATCTGGGTAATTCAGGTATGCTGAGTTCAATGATGCAATCGGAATTTCGATCCGACTTCCAGTTTCTAAATGGTGGCCATTTTGATTTCTAAAAATAGCCAAAAATTAAAGTTTGTCGAATCTTCTTGAAAATAGGTCATCTGGGTAAATCAGGTATGCTGAGTTCAATGATGCAATTGGAATTTCGATCCGACTTCCGGTTTCCAAATGGCGGCCATTTTGATTTCTAAAAATAGACCGAAAATTTAAGTTAGTCAAATGCTTACGAGAATAAGTTATCTGGGTAAATCAGGTATGCCGAATTCAATGGTGCACTCAGAATGTTGATTCGACTTCTGGATTTTCTATGGCGGACATTTTCACTACACTCCCACAGTTGAATTTTAACCATATTTGATTTCCGTGAAGATATCAGTTGTCGACATGGTGCCGTCGTTTGGGAGCCATTCATGATCTCTGAGATCATATCATCAATATTTATTCTTCTTCTTCTTATTCTTCCACTTAGTCGTGAACTTGTCCGGAGATCCCAGAGAAAACGACTCCACATATCAATATGAAACTTGGCAGGATAATAGATTGTAAAGAAAGGAAGCTTCGTTGACAATCAGAATTTTCAAAATGGCCGCCGTTTCCATGGAAACAGGAAAATGGACTAAATATTGGACATTGCAATATCTCGGTAACCTAGGTGCGCAGGGTTCTGAAATTTTGTAGGTTGATAGAGCAAAACATTCTCTTTAATAATATGAAAAAAAATTTTGAAGCGATATTTACGGTTTTCGAGATATAAATAAAAATGTGATTTCTCAAGGGAGATAATCGGGTCGAAATTTTCAAAGTGCTCCGATTTACATGAAAATTGATATTTAGGGGTTTTTTGACATGCTGAAGAGAATAGTGGCAAATAAGGGTCGTTTGGGGGACTTTGTGACTTGCTTGTTCTTCTTCTTCTTATTCTTCCACTTAGTCGTGAGCTTGTCTGGAGATCCCAGAGAAAACGACTCCACATATCAATATGAGACTTGGCAGGATAATAGATTGTAAAGAAAGGAAGCTTCGTTGACAATCGGACTTTTCAAAATGGCTGCCGTTTCCATGGAAACAGGAAAATGGACTAAATATTGGACATTGCAATATCTCGGTAACCTAGGTGCGCAGGGTTCTGAAATTTTGTAGGTTGATAGAGCAAAACATTCTATTTAATAATATGAAAAAAAATTTTGAAGCGATATTTACGGTTTTCGAGATATAAATAAAAATGTGATTTCTCAAGGGAGATAATCGGGTCGAAATTTTCAAAGTGCTCCGATTTACATGAAAATTTTTATTTAGGGGTTTTTTGACATGCTGAAGAGAATAGTGGCAAATACGGGTCGTTTGGGGGACTTTGTGACTTGCTTGCACAGTTAATACTTGTTATTTCACCTTTTCAAAAAAAGGTATCGGATTGACTTTGACTTTTTTCACCTGTTCGTTTGATTTCTTGTATCAAAGAAATAACAAAATGCCATAAACAGATAATAACAGTAAATTTGGGCCAAATTAGGCGCATTTGAATTGAGCGATTTGAAAATGACCCCTGTTCATTTGAGCAAATTAAAAACATGTGTAAATTCATGTAAGTTTGATATTTGTCATTTCATTTATAATAACGAATATGTGACAAAAAATAGGTCACCTTATATATAAGGTGGCCTGCAGCAGTGCTACGCTTTCCGGGAAAAGTCAACTAGTACCTAACTTCATGTCGGACCGCTTGAAGAACAACATAACCAAGATGTGTGTCTCAGGTAGTTAAATGTGATAGTCCTGTCATCTTGCTTGTCGGTGTTCTCATGCTTCATTGCAAAAAATCCTACTGCCTGCCAAACATAGCGGTGCATTATGTTGAAAACATAACCCGCTCCTCGCACGTGAAAGAACTCTGCTTCAAGTTTCGATAAGAGTTGGACTTGTAGTTCTAGTATCTCCTTCAGGAGGCTAAGTTATCCGATCTCATCCTTATCTCCTTATAGGCGTAGCAAAATTTAATGTCTGGAACTTTGTTGTCATTTGTATTTCAACTCTCGTTCAAAACTAACTCTAATTCCCGAATGTACTTTGCACTCGCCATTTCTTGATTTTTCTTCCGCTTTATTATCATGATAAATTTCCATTTCGTAACCTCTTTATGTTTCACTGATATAGTCAAATAAGCATTGCTTGGGATAGAGTTAGGTACGCTTTTCAATATCGCTGTGGTTATTTGAATTCTTAACCTAAAGAAAATCGTTTTCTGTATCCAAGTAACCCGAAGATTCTTAATAATAAACAAGTTTCTTGGTCATATATTTATCGTTTATAAATAGAGGTTACAAAATTAACTATTTTGATAATTAAGAAACATGACTTTCTAAATTCTAAAACTTAAGAATTAACTTCCTCCATCGTTATTTTGCCCTTAGCTATTAATTATTGTGATTTTGTTTGGTTTTATGCATTTTGAACATCTTTTGAATTGTTGATTTCCTTCTTTTGGGTTCTCCCGCTGGTGATAACGAATAATTTTCGAAATGGCCATACAGCTCATAAAAAATAATTGCAGTAGGAGTTGACATTTGTGTTGTGTTAATTTCATTTACTCCATAAATTTTTTTTCGCAGAAATCTGAATAATTAAAACTTTCATAGATTATTAAGTAATCCCCCTTAGGTGTTCTGATTTGAATTATATCCCTTATGTGTTCTGCACTTAATTATCCCTTAGTCATTCTGACAAACTATCTACCTTAGGTGTTTTGATTTGAATTATATCCCTTATGTGTTCTGCACTAAATTATCCCTTAGTTATTCTGACTCAAACTATCTACCTTAGGTGTTCTGGACTTTACAAAAGAGTTTTTTAACCTCCGCTCGGATTTCTGGAATCCTCCAAATGTATATAAATGGATTAGATAATACGTTGAGAAGGAATGGTAATGCCAGAAAGAATTGTGTTCTTAATGCTATTGGGTTTAATGCGAATACATCGTGCCAAAATCCCGCTATTGTTGGAATGGTACAAAATGTTGTCTGCATAGATAAGATCACACAAGTAATAAATACTCTATATTCCCACTTCTGAAGCAACTCTTTTGCATGATTTTTACCTTTCAAGGACAATTTTTCTCCTCGTTTACGATTACTACGCCCTGTTTTAAGATTGGGTGAAGTCTTGTTTTCTTTATCCTCCAAATTATTTGAAGCACGAGTTATTTTATGAAATGTGATAGGATTATTTAAATCAGATTCCAATGGCCGTTCAGAAGTGTCAGGTCTTCTACGATCAGCCCTAATGTATTTTCGATTTCTGTTTCCATATTTGTTGATAGATCAAGAGTTATTCCAATCATGGAGGGGTCACAATCTCTATCATCACCGTAAACTGCATCATCGGTGTCGTGTTGATTCTGAATAATTTTGCAAACTTGATTTGTTTGAGATGAACTCTGATTTTCAGATATTTTACTCACCGACACGCTGCACACAGAACGAAACAGTCTGTTCGGCTCACTGTTATCACACTGTGTGACAAAAAACAAGTTGTTGTTATCTGGTTTATTTTTGTAAGTGACTTTTAGGTTTTCTTGCAACGGTCGAACTGATGGACTTAGAAATGTCGTCCAAATTTTATGACCCGCAGAAAGGTAAAGAATAAAGAGCATTGCCACAAGAAATGATATTGGTACTAAACTTAATCCATAAAATATGAACAAATGTTCGCCATACAAATTAGGAGCACTGCACATATCGATCTCTGGCTCTTTTGGTATAATCAAACAGTTCACGGTTTGAAAAATAAAAGTAGCAAAAACTGTTCCGCAGATGATATGATACCTCTTCTGTTCAAAATGTCCTAGATGTTGACCTATGGTATTAGTCCTTATGAACACATATCTTTGAAGACATATGAGGAACATAATTGTATAGTTGAGCATCAATCCATAAAACACAACGAACATTTGAACAATACAAGCAGTAACATTACCTTTCAAAATCGGAGTAGTTTGTGACATAACTAAACACATGGGAGAAAAAGAGAGCAATACATCGCTCATGAGCAATGACAAAATCATCAGAGTGTGGAAGGTTTTCTTTAAAACTTTGATGCCGACTATGAAGTATACTAGGTTGATGACGATGCTAACTGAACACACAGACAATACCATCGCAGGGTACTTGATGCTGTTTAGATTGGGAACTGTATCTGTGTCCTGGGGATAGAGAGATGATACAGTGAATTCATTTATTTTCGTGGGTATCAATTTTCGTGGTTTACTCATAAAAAAGAAATTTCGTTGGATTCTTAATTTCGTGGTTTGTTGCATCAATATAAAACATAACACTTCGTTGTATGAAAGAAGCAAAGGTGTACCAAAGGGGTAATCAGTATCATAAAACCGTAAAGACAAAGACAAAACCGGCAGACAAAAAATCATCACAACAAAACAAACCACATAACAACATAAAACACACACACATATTACAACAAAACCGCATTCAGCAACGCGAACTCAAGTCGAAACGAGAGTGAACTCAGGTGCTCCGGAAGAGTAAGCAGTTCCTGCTTGCTATAGCACACCCGTCACGTTGACAAAGATCGATTAAGTGTTGGTCAAATCCGGAAAGGATGGCATTACAAAACTCTATGTCAAACCAACATCTGTGCTCATCTGAGAGATAGAAATCCCGTATTTGTATACGAGCACATGATGTCGTCCGTGAGAAATAATGTATACTTATTTTTATGGTTGACTGTAACCCACGAAAATCACAAAAAATAATACGCCACGAATAATAAAAAGACCAAGTGATGGTGTGTATTGCAACAAAGCATATACACGAAACAATTTTAAAATGCTACTTAGGCGTGTACATAATTATGGAAGCCCATTGGTGCCAATTAAGACTGAAACATTTTTTATTTATTAGGAGTTTGCCACTATCTAGCGGCCGCCACTTATTATATGGCGACCGCCACTTATTAACTGGCGGCCGCCACATAAATTATCTGGCGGCCGCCATTTAATTTATCTGGCGACCGCCACTAAATTATCTGGCGGCCGCCACTTATTATATGGCGACCGCCATATAATTATCTCGTGGCCGCCACTTATAATATGGCGACCGCCACATAATTATCTGGCAGCTGCCACTTATTATTTGGCGGCCGATACATTATTTATCTTGCGGCCGCCACTTAATTTATCTGGCGGCCGCCACTTAATTATCTGGCGGCCGCCACTTATTATATGGCGACCGCCACTTAATTAAATGGTGGCCGCGAGATAAATTAGGTGGCGGCCGCCAGATAATTATGTGGCGGCCGCCAGATAATTATGTGGCGGTCGCCATATTATTAGTGGCGGCCGCCAGATAATTAAGTGGCGGCCGCCAGATAATTTATGTGGCGGCCGCCAGTTTATAAGTGGCGGTCGCCATATAATAAGTGGCGGCCGCTAGATAGTAAGTCGCGGCCGCCAAATAATTAACTGGCGGTCGCCATTTATTAAGTGGCGGTCTCCTGATAAATAAAAATGTTTCAGTCTTATTTGGCACTAATGGGCTTCCATACATAATTATATATAAGTAGAGATTAGTAATGTTGGTACTGTGAAAAAAAAATATATATTATGAAGAATGAAAGAGTTGAAAAAAATGTTTCAGTTGTATGCAATACGTCTTAATTAAACCTTGTGTTGTTGCCGTTGATGACAGAAAATAAGTAGTTAATTAGATGCATGAACCAAGTCAGGACCATACGGAATTTTGAATTATCCGGTGTGTCTTTTGCCTCTAAATAGGTTGAACAAGTGACGACTACCTCTAAAAAATAGAGAGATGAGAAAGGTCAGGCAATTAAGCCTACTCCGGGGCTAATTCCTCTTTTATTAAAGCCTGAGGACGTCCCATTTCCCGCCCCTACAAAGACACACAATTATATTTTTCTTATTTGCTGTATGATATTCCGTATTATGCCCTTTATGGTATGATTATTCCATTCATTTGTCGTCCTGTCCTTGTTTGTGTTTTCTGATTTTGTCTCTGCCCTTTCGGACTTTGACATTCGGATTCCCAATTGGTACTTCTGCTTCTTGAACCAGCTGATGTAAACATCCCAGTCGACTTCTAAAGCGGCCTTTTTCGATATTGCCCCCGTGTTGTCTGTCATATTTATCGGTGCTGACGTTTGTCTTTGAGATATCTTAAATCTAACATTTAGAGTAAACAAGAATGGATCAACTGGCGATTGGTTTGTTTTCAACTTACGTTCATTGTTGGTTGTAGAATCCCTATGGTCTGTGTTTGAAACCTGCAGAGAAAGAGATATTGTGTATTTACATGTTTTTATATTATCGTTATGATGTTTGATGCTGGAATTCTACCTCCTTTAAGTCAGTTTTATTTTCATAAATGTTTTAAAAAAAAGGACAAACTTGGAATATCAAATTTATTTCACAAATAAAGTAATGTCTTGTTCAACTCCTGGCAAAAACCGAGAGGTTCCAATAAGGCATTCGAGTGTCAAAAGTTCAAAAGGGTAGATAAAAAAAAGTTAAAACGAACGAGAACAACTCGAAATAAACCCAGACAACATTAAAACAAACAAAAACAACTAAATAGCAATTAGCAGCGCGAACTCAAGTCGTAACGAGAGTGAGCACAGGTGCTCCGAGAGGGGTAGCAGTTCCTGCTTGTTGTAGACAACACTTGCGTTTAACTATAAGCTCAGCGTGTCAGATCCGGTTAAGGAGAAGAAAATAAAGTCTATTACAAACCAACTTATGTACCCATCTTAGATAGAGAAATCCTCCGTAAATTTCTTAAATAAAGACAACTGTCAAATGGAGTGTTACATCATGTTGACATACGCTACAAAACTAAAATAATAATCTTATGTTAAACGAATAGACAGGCTTCCTAAGGTTCCTATACTTCCTATACTTCTATTACTATACCAGTTGCGACCATTTCTCTATCTTTCTCTCCCTACCCACCTAATGTTCATCGTGTACTGTGTTACAACCTTAGATTGTCTACGAGGAGGGTTAACTCGGCAACCAAATGCTAGATTTTTATCTAGCCTAGGTGGTCGAGTGGTCTACGGCGCCGGACACAGTGCAGGCGAATTTGCCATAGATGACAGAGTATGGGTTCGATTCCAGCATCAACCCCATGCTGGATTTTCCGGTGTCAACGGCTTTAAAAAGATAATTTTCATCACTGTTGGCACACGGACACCCCTATCTAACTTTGCAGCTCACCATATATCAATTCCTAAGGTTCCAACTATTCTATTTCCTGAAGGGGAAGGGACTGTGATTTTATTTTGAGTTATAATGATTTTCTGACAAAAACAAAATCAGAATATTTTTTATGAGTCCAACACGCATGATCTTATCAACTTTTCGTTAGAAAAAGTTTGCAAAGCTATAAAATGAATGATTTTTTTCAACCAAAATTGAAATCAAAACAAATTTGTGAAGAAAATCAGTTTTGCCCCCACCCCATTAGTCTTATAATATAAATCGATATTATAAAACAAACATAATATCATTAAAAAAACTTTACCATTTTATCAAAAGTGGTCCATACTGCTTAAAAAAAACTAGTGTTATTCACCGACAGATGCTAGCTGTTATAACATTCATACACCTGTAAATTAAAATGTAAGATACATGTTGATAAAATGAAACAAAAATAAAATCATTTTACTATACTTTACCCAGTTTGGTAAGTCACCTTAGGTAGAGATCCATACTGATAAAAAAAACAACATTATAGCATGTATAGTGCTATTCACCAACAGACATGACAGGTGCTAAGTTTCATTGCATTCCTAGACCGTTATATTAGAATCTATCATGATACTTGTTAATAATATGAAACAAAAAAAAAAAAAAAACGTTTCAAGAGATAATATACCCATTTTCCAGCTATTCGGCGAAAACTGATTACTGTTAATAAATATCATGTGCTAATTTTTTTATCTAAAGCCACGATTCACCTTTTTTTACGAAATAATATACTTTCTATATATACAATGTTATAACCACGTCCAAATCTCAGAAACGCTACAAAGGATATTAAATAGACTAAGTATAGTTATTAATCATTTGTATAAGTCGAGCATCACTTCATGTACAGAAAACAAAAACATTCTAATAAGTAAATGCATATTAAGGAGAATATTTTACGTTTGGTCAATTGTGAATTCATGGATTTACAGAACACAATACAAAATCGGACATGAGAACTATGCAAACTCCTGCTTTCCCGTTAAAAATAGGTCAGGATAATCCCACTGCCACACACTTGTGTGGATGAAATCCATCAGGATTCTTTACGTGAATAAAATTCGATTATATTATCAAAATTTTGTTAAAATTGGTCATGAAAATATCAAATTTTCTGTCATTGTTTTTTTCTAAAAATGTTTTTGAATCGATTTGTTGTAAAACCGATTAAAGTGATTGCGCGCTATTTAATGATGATCATAATAAAAATATGTATGCTACGTACTATAATCAATGTGGTATCGTAATGCATTCTGCTAAATGTGAATACTATTCAAGGTTTAAAATCTAGAGCACAGGGAAAAAAAAAATCATTGAAAATTGTACGGACCGCTACGGACGGAAACTTTAACTGTGGGGAGTTGTACTGCACACAGTCAAATTCATCAGTGAAAACAAAATACATGTTGAATTTTTGCTAGTATTTTGAAGACTTTCGTGCACAATATACATGTTGACTTTATGCTAGTAATGTGAAGACTTTCGTACTCTATATACATGTTGACTTTTTGCTAGTAATGTGAAGACTTTCGTACTCAATATACATGTTGACTTTATTCTAGTAATGTGAAGACTTTCGTACTCAATATACATGTTGACTTTATGCAAGTAATGTGAAGACTTTCGTACTTAATATACATGGTGACTTTATTCTAATATTGTGAAGACTTTCGTACTCAATATACATGTTGACTTTATTCTAGTAATGTGAAGACTTTCGTACTCAATATACATGGTGACTTTATTCTAATATTGTGAAGAGTTCCGTACCCAATATACATGTTGACTTTATGCTAGTAATGTGAAGACTTTCGTACTCAATATACATGTTGACTTTATTCTAGTAATATGAAGACTTTCGTACTCAATATACATGTTGACTTTATTCTAGTAATATGAAGACTTTCGTACTCAATATACATGTTGACTTTATTCTAGTATTGTGAAGACTTTCGTACTCAATATACATGTTGACTTTATTCTAGTAATGTGAAGACTTTCGTACTCAATATACATGTTGACTTTATTCTAGTAATGTGAAGACTTTCGTACTCAATATACATGTTGACTTTATTCTAGTAATGTGAAGACTTTCGTACTCAATATACATGTTGACTTTATGCTAGTAATGTGAAGACTTTCGTACTCAATATACATGTTGACTTTATGCTAGTAATGTGAAGGCTTTCGTATACATGTTGACTTTATGCTAGTAATGTGAAGACTTTCGTACTCAATATACATGTTTGTTGGGCGTAGAGTATTATTGTTTGTCTGAGTGAAATTAAAATGCAAAGATTATTGTATGGTTTGGGACGGAATTAACGTATACTGTTCTTAGGTCGTCATGACTGTGCAAATACAGTCATTTTGTGGTGTGCTGACGACGTAGAATTCAATCACAATTTCTGAGTGAATTTACTTGTAACATAAGTGTCACCTCTAATTGATGTAAAAAACTTCCTGTGTATCTAGAAAAAATAAATAAAAACAAAACGATAAGAGGTTGGTTTTCGTCATTTATTTGAAACAAAAAGTAAAACAAATTATTAACAACACTAGTAACAAATTCCAGTTCACAAAAAGGATAAACCAATCATAAAAACAACAAAACATAAACTATTTTTTTTAATATGTCAGGGTACACTCTTTAGATCAACGCAGAGAAGGAAAACAGTATACGAAGACATGAAAAGTGAAGCATTTGTGTATTGTTTTCAAAACACAATAAAGGACGAATTTCTTATTTTATTTTATATTAAGTTTAATATTAGATGTATATTTGATACATTAATGTAATCAATAGGACACTTTCCACAATACTGTTACCATGAAACACAAAGTAAGTAATGCCGATGAAACTGGAACAGACGCCGCTAAGGACGGACCGTTACAGAAGTCGCCATCACACATAGAAACACAAACCCTATATCCTAGGGAGTCGTAATATCCACACAGTGATTGGTTATTGGTTGTAAGGGGCCGTAGACGTGGTATATTGGTCGTGTTCAAGGAGAAGTGTATACCATCACAACACGCTCTGATGTAGGAACGAACCTTACCTGTAATTAAGGAAAAACAAATATAATTTTTTTTTAAAGCCATTATCCAGGACTGTAAGCAGATTTTCTGGAATAAGGTGCGTTTACATATGACTTAAAGAGAATTTCTAAAGTGCAACTGGAGTTGCAGCAAAAAAATTGACAATAAATTTCTATAAATTTGAATATTTGTCCAAAAAGGGACGCACCCACAGGGTATACAGGCCTGCTATGTTGAGGTTGAAAGACCAAAAAATCTTATTTTGTTGACAATTTTACGATATAGAACGAACAAAAAGCCAAAAGAATATCCCATGGTTTATAAGCTGCGTTTACAGGTTTGTGTCAGTGAGTGTTGATAACGCACATTGATAAACATAAGTTTAACTCTAGAACAATTCTGAGCTGAAATTCGTATTACAGTAACACACATTGTATGTACTATTTTATACCCACCGAACTGTTCCAACATTTCAATACAACATTTATCAATGCCAAACTTATGATAGTCCCTACAGTCCTGTATAAGGTTGCTATGTTGGTAATGTTGTAAGAAGTTTGTGGAGTTTCTCTTGTATTCGTAGATGTATTTGGCATGTAAATCATTCATAGATTTCAAATTTTGTTCCTGACAATTATCTTTCCCTTCAGCATCTGTTGTATCCTTACAACCAAAACAAAAATCACTGACACCAAAAACTACAACATATTTTGAAACCAATACAGACAAGACAAAAAGAAAGCTTAGGAAGCTGAAAAAGTTTTCTGAAAAGGGGGCCTACGTTCTCAATTTTTTTTTCAACAGAAAAACTAACTCAATGGACTAAGTTAAGGGTCTACACAGGCAAAATGTTGACTGCGTTTAACGTGCGTCTGGCGTACGTTAAACCCATATCATCTGACGCATATTAAATTGGCGTTTCTAACCGCGTACGTCTGACGCACGTTAAAAATTTATCTTGGCAATATTTTTATTTCATAATAAAACACACTAAATAAATAACTTACTAACTTCATACATTTTAGGAAACTACATGTCTGACGTATGGTAAACGTACGTTTACCGCACGTTTAAAAAACGTACGTCTGACATATGTTTTAACAATAATTTGACGTACGTTTACCGTACAGCGGTTAGAAACGTATGTTTAACGTACGTTTATGCACTACGTCAGACGCACATTTTTATTAACGTACATAAGACGTATGTCTAAATTTTGCCTGTGTATATAGTTGCATTAACTGAAATAAAAAAAAATTTATAAAATAGAATGCCGAAGCTTAATACAAAGTATATCTAACATACCTTCATTGGTAATAACAAGAGCAAGAAAACAGAGGAAGAACGTAATTTTCTGGTTTGTTTCCATACTTATTATGTAATTAACCCAGTAAAATGTACAACGTTTCAATTCTTTATTGTAAAAATTACACCTGTTAGGGTCAAGAAGTTATGACTTAGGAAATCTGTGATCCAGTGAATAGATTGACATAAAAGACAATAATTCAAATAATTAAAATATTCGATACATGGGTTTAAATAATGAGGAAATCTCTAAATGTGTTAACAAATCAATATTTTTATAGAAATTACAGCAAAGGTTTTGGCTCAGGGAGCGCATGGGATAACTCAATTCGTAACAAGAGTACACTTAGGTGGTCCTGAAGAGTAAGCAGTTCTTTCATGCTAATCGTACACGTCACGCTGCCAACTTTTAATAAATTTCGTCAAATCCGGTAAAGGAAGACAAAGCAAAACCTTATGACAAACCTACACCTGCACTCACCTGATAGATTGAAATCCTTTATTTGTATATAAGCCCGTGGTGTTTTCAGTAAAACCTCTTGAGTGAAAACTGAGGAGCAACATAACACTGTGTAAGCAATTTTTGTGTCAGACGCAACGATCTGTCAAGAAAGACCCGCAAGCTCTTTAATAACGAAACAATTATGATACGGTAAACCTCACAAGCTGTAGTTGACGAAATGTTTCTACATAAGATGGAACGTTAACGATTGGAAAGTTAAAGTCATAATGTTTGTTATAGAGTTTTGTTGAAAGTTTTCCTTGCGAGTATATTTCGAAATGTGTTTCCGTGTTTTACACGTTGTTTGTTTTTGTCCCGATCGTTTTGTCTCTACCCTTTCAGACTTTTGACATTCCGATTGGCGCGTCTCCTTCTTTTTATATTTATTTTTCTGCAAAAAAATATGACTGTCCCTGTTTTCAATCAGACTTGCTATATTTTTACCATTGTTAAAGATAGGAATCAAACACAAGTGGATTTTAAGGACCAAAAACATCGATTTATACATGTATAAGAGTTTGCCCAGACAACTGATTTTGTACAGTCATATTTAATACATTTTTTTTGTCAGATATGAATTTAAAGTCAATGCAACCACAGAAGTTAAGCATGTGTCAAAGCGAGTCCAACAAAGGCTGCATTGGTTCAGAGCAATTGACTACCCAAATTGCGTTTTCAACGTTAAGGGTTCAACGTTTTATCATGCTGCGCTCAGCTAAGCTTTAAAGCAAGGAGTAAGTCTCATCAGCAGTATTAATATTTGATAATAATTGAAAATTTAACTTAAAGTTCAAATGAGAAGTTCCGACAGCTATATTGAAAGTTTCAAAAAGGTGGGGAGGGGCATTTTCTAGGAGTTAAGATATCAACTATCAGGGAAACATGTATACTTTTTCAGATTTTTAATTGAAAAATCTAAAATGGGAAAAAAAACATACAAATTCAAATGAATTTTAAAAACTACAACTAGCTATTTAAGGGAAAAACCATTTAAAGTTTCTTCATTCGAAATTAGATACGATAATAAAGTTATTAAAAACAAAAAAGTTTTAGAAGTCAAAGATCTTAATTTAAAAACAATAAAACAAATTCTTCAAGTAAACTATAACACTCATCCAAAATGTATCGAAAAATGGGACTCTCATTTTGGTAATCTAATTCAAAATGATTGGAAGAAAGTCTAAAATACATTAATGTCGAAAAACGGGTAAAAGAATTCCAATGGAAGACTATACACAATATCCTTTATACGGAATATAGATTATACCAAATGAAAAAATCTAACGGAAAATGTCATTTCTGTCAACTAAATAACATTCAAAATTCTGAGACGTTACAACATCTATTCGTTCATTGCGATTTTGCAAAATTAATCATTAGAAATCTGACCCAAATCTTAGTATCCGCAAACATCATCCAAAATTTAGAAATATCAGAACAAAATATGATACTTGGATTTTATGGAAATGACAACGATTATTTATTGAATACTGTCCTATTTTATTCAAAATGAACCTTTGGAAAGTGCGGAACAAGTTAAAACTTCGAGAAAGACATGAACGAATTAATTTCGATTCATTATCATGTATAGAAATACAATCTTCGATCATCTCTTTCCTTAATTAATAACTGTAAAAATAACAATCATCTAGATAAACGGAAACTCCAGAGAATCATTGAACTTATAATTTAACTTACCATATACAAGCTATATAAATCCATTTTAAAATACACATCTCTGAAAATGATCTATATCCACATGATCAAGGTGCGTCCGACTTGCTTTCACATAATTACCGTAATTACTCAGCTACTGATACAATTTTTGTTCTTACCTTACGTTTAGCTTTATTGTTACATTTAATTTGTATGTTATATGTACCCATATTATTCCTATTTAAAATTATCTTTTGCAAATATACTTCCAACAGTTAAAGTTAGCCAACCGTGTTTTACATGAAAAATATATATATGTGTGTGTTTTTTTGCTATAGGAAAGGTAAAAGGGGGCTGTTGTGTTATCCCTATGATTATTCCTGGGTCAGAGGTATGTGTAAAACACAGGAACCCTTAGTTTGGAAATTGCTCGGCCCACAAGGGTAAATTGTAACGAGTAATTGTTGAATAAACTTGTTATTATCTTAAAAAAAAGAGTTTCTTCATGCTGTTTTGTACTGGTTTTGTCGTTGGACCTTTGATACTCGAAAGCCAAATTGGTGCCATTTTCCTCTATCATCTTAATAATCAGTTCGAGAAGACCCCTGTTTACAAAGTGTGGCCTTAATAGCGGTAGGAGTGTCTGTTTTGCATTGTAATGAAAAAAGCAGAGGTACCAATGGGTATCCGAATGTCAAAAGTCCGAAAGGGCAGAGACAAAACCTGTAAACACCAACAAGAACGGGACAAAACAGACAAGTAAAACATGGAAACACAAAATAACTGAATGTCAATCAACTACGCAAACTCCAGTCAAAACGAGAGTTAACTCGGGTGCTCTGGCAAAAAGCAGTTCCTGCTTGCTATGGCACACCCGTCGCATTGCCAACAGTCAATTCAGTGTGTTAAATCCGGTTAAGGAAGACAAAACAAACCAACATTAGCACTCATCTGAGATATCGAAATCTAATGTTTGTCTATAAGTGCATGATGTCTTCCGTAAAATTTCTTGAGTGAAGACAGCAACCGAGGAGCAATATAACCCTGTGTGAGCAATCTTTGCTTCAGACGTGCCGCTCCGCTAAGGAAATCTATGTAAGTTCCGCACGCTCTGGAGTAACGAATCAATTGAGATACGCAAACCCCATTTACTGGAGCGGACGGAATGTTGCTACACAAGAAAGGAAAGTTGAATACAGAATACATAATACTTTATTTAGAAAAACACTCAGTCACAGAACCTGCGTAAATGAAGCACAATTAAACAAACTACAACACAATACCAATATAAATGCAATACATTCAATTAATTACATACCTACATGTACATACAAATAATTTTTTTTTTATCACAACTGATACATGGAAAAAAAAACAGTACAACAATTATGATAGCTACTCTAATAGTTTACAAATTTTTGAATAACAATGGACACATTTTTAATAAACTAACATTACAGAACTTGTTAATACCAAAAAAAAAAAAAAACTTTTCTTTGTTTGGATATTAAACATAATACTTAGGTATATACTTTCGTCTTAGCTCATGTACATTGATAGTAGTGCATTAACAAACAAAGTGGTATTCATCTCCAAGACCGTTCATACACAGATTACAAATTCTATCTTCCCTAGGAATGTTTCTCCATCTACCCACTTCTCTGGGAAATTTAATGTTACATGTTCGGAATCTACTTATGTATATTCGACGAACTCGGCTTAGTCGTAACAAGTATGGCTCTAGTGAAAATAACGACTTAAAGGATAAATAATATGGAGGGGATACATGGTCAAAACGTTTTACATGTAGATAATGAAATGTTAATGTCAAAAACTACATTTTTAATTAAAGTATATTGAAAAAAGATATTAATATTACAAAAAACACGAACACGCATTGATTTTTAAGTTGACATATTAAAAAAAAGTATTCCAGATTTTCAAATTTAAATAAAATATAAGTTTTGTACATAATAAAAATACATCAAGAATTTTCACAATAAAAAAAATCCTTTTTTATTTTACAACAAAACAATTCAAACATTTACATTTGTACATTTACATTTCTAGACCGTGAAATCGTTGCTAGGTAATGTGATTGACGCGTAATGGGCGTGGTTTACTGCTTAACGAAATAAGTTCTCCCTTAAGCCGGAAATTTCGCAAGGGAGATAATTGATAATTAACGCGGGGAAATTAGAGAGAGAGGACAGACTGTTCATAATGTAAGTGGAATAGACATCTATAGATGTAATAATTAAAGAAGAGAAAGTATTTAAAAAAAATCAAATTCCTCATATAAATGACATAATTTCAAAGGCACGTTGTTGATATTGATTATTGTAATTATTAATTTAAAAAAATTCCTGTCGTGTATAATAAAATCAGTGTACTAAGTATAATTATCAGTTATGAGATGTGAGCACATCTTCTTCTTCCATATTATAGCTGGATTCTCTGTGAGAATGTCTATGCTCTGCGGGACTACGCATGCTTAGTCACGGTATAAATATCGTCCCTTTAAGGCTTATTTATTTCGTTTATCACCGATGACCACCGACAAACCGTGATACGTTAATCCTTCTCCAAAAGTCCTCTAAAACCATTCCACCCACCGGGGTCAGTGTTTCCCAAAGGCTGTCTGACCACAGCACAGGGATGACCAAAACCATGGATTTTGGATGTGAGAAGCCCTGTCCTTGTTGACTCCCACCTTATGCAGGTTGGGAACAATATCCTAAATGGGATATACATGTACAGTGCCCCCTCGCTTTATCTGTTTATTGCCATGATTTTCCCTAGAACGGATTTCCAGCCATTATACCCCCCCTTTATAACGCCATCTTGAACAAAAGTCCAAAAACTAAACAAAAAAAAATGAATATGTACTGTCAAGGTGTATTTTTCATGAATTGTAGTAATTAGTTTTTGCCTTATATTTGTAGATTTATAGTTTTAGTCATATGTCTCGCTTATATAATCTTTATCAGTGTTTTGTTAAGTGGAAAAGGTGCAGGGATATCATGTTTCATTTGTGGTTAAGTTCAGAGGATGCTAGCTGTCATGCTTGTCATTATAATTTGATAAATGGGTTTTTGGTGCTGATTTGGTGCTAGTTTGGTGTTCAATATAGGTCAAATATGCTGATTGGAATGTTAATGAATTGTTGGTGCAATTTTGGTGCTGGTTACTATATAAGACCCTTAGGTTTTCAGTTATGGATAATTATTTACTAGGTGTTAGAGGTTGATGTTTTGAGGATTTTAGATAGAGTGTTTCAGTATTATGAGGAATAGTTTTGTGGTTATTATGTAGTGTTGTTTTTTTTTATGAACTGTCAGAATTGACTGATTCAGCTGTAGCCTTCACAGGTATAGCCAGTTCTAGTGTTGTGAGATGTATTGGATTATGTTCTAAGTGGACTGTTAGCTGTAGCCTACGCAGGTATAGCCAGTTCTAGTGTTGTGAGATGTATTGGTGTTTTGGAACTGATGTTGTTAGCCAAATGGTATCCATGCAGTTCTTGATGTTGATGTTAATGTAAATACGGAATATCTTGCCTACACAGGAAGTATTGCCGTGATGAGTTCCTCAGAGGTGTTGAAGTGATAGTTGATAAGTCTTGGATAACTGAAAACTTATGGCGTCGTAATAGTTATTTTCATTCATAATTTTTATAAACAGAAGCAGTGACATATGTTTTGTGAATTTCAAAATTTTACAGATTAATTCAAATTCATCCTGTACTTTGTTTAACCTCATTGAAAAATATGTTTGTGAATGCCGCTATTAAATGTATATAATAAACTGTAGAACTAGAAAGCTTCGAGAATCTTATTACCATCAAAGAACCCACGAACAGATAATGAAGTGTGAGCAAAGCTAAGCATTCTGTTGTCACAAATAATAGCCTGGAGCCTTGGCCAAACTCGACCGCCATGGCATTTTTGGTGTCAGAAGTGGGATATTAGAAAAAAAAAATCATGCGCCAGTGGTAAATTAATTCAGTGGAATATTATATTTATCAAAAGGAAAGATCGAAAGTGCGTGTGGATAGATTCTGTTGAAGTAAGTTAAATTCAATATGCCTGGAAAATCAAGAAAAGGAAGACAACGCAGTCCATCACCTGACATAGAAATGGAAAGATCTCCCCGTGTGTCTAATGTGTCACCGGTAATGTTGAGAGTAAATCGAGATGCAGGTGATTCTAAATCTATTGTTACGCCGTCTAAATTCTATGGAGATGTTGAGAATTTGGAAAAGAACATTCAATAGATACGTTGTGCGAATCAAGCCAATCTTAAATATTGCTACCGTTCTTGAGAGAGAGAATTAGTTGACATTTCCAAAACATGATTCCTGTTTTATTCGTTCTTTTGATTCCTGAATCAATTGACTTTTCCGTGTTGGTGAATAATGTGCTGCAGGAAATTCCAGAACATTTAAAGAAGCAACAAAAACGATTCACTAGTGCAGAAATTGTTAAAAACTAAATACCAGACTTTTGGATAAAGTGAATTGCAAAGATAATTTGGACAATTCTGCGAAAGTGTTAAAAAGTTTAAAATTCATTTTTCTTAATTGGATAACAGTAAAGTTTAATAACTATTTTGGATTTATTTTCTCTTTTCTGTAAGTTAAATGATGTAGAGAAATAATTTTAATTGATAATGATTTGTCAGAAATTTGTTGTTTTGTTAACTGATAGTTGTTTTGAAATAGATTATTTTGACAATTTTATGATAGGCCTAATGTAAATGCCACGCCTCTGTATGAAAAGGAATTTTTATTGTTCAGTTGATAGAGATTTATGACTGAGGGCAGTCAAAGACTTGGAGGTGAAGGGAATGTCAAGGTGTATTTTTCATGAATTGTAGTAATTAGTTTTTGCCTTATATTTGTAGATTTATAGTTTTAGTCATATGTCTCGCTTATATAATCTTTATCAGTGTTTTGTTAAGTGGAAAAGGTGCAGGGATATCATGTTTCATTTGTGGTTAAGTTCAGAGGATGCTAGCTGTCATGCTTGTCATTATAATTTGATAAATGGGTTTTTGGTGCTGATTTGGTGCTAGTTTGGTGTTCAATATAGGTCAAATATGCTGATTGGAATGTTAATGAATTGTTGGTGCAATTTTGGTGCTGGTTACTATATAAGACCCTTAGGTTTTCAGTTATGGATAATTATTTACTAGGTGTTAGAGGTTGATGTTTTGAGGATTTTAGATAGAGTGTTTCAGTATTATGAGGAATAGTTTTGTGGTTATTATGTAGTGTTGTTTTTTTTTATGAACTGTCAGAATTGACTGATTCAGCTGTAGCCTTCACAGGTATAGCCAGTTCTAGTGTTGTGAGATGTATTGGATTATGTTCTAAGTGGACTGTTAGCTGTAGCCTACGCAGGTATAGCCAGTTCTAGTGTTGTGAGATGTATTGGTGTTTTGGAACTGATGTTGTTAGCCAAATGGTATCCATGCAGTTCTTGATGTTGATGTTAATGTAAATACGGAATATCTTGCCTACACAGGAAGTATTGCCGTGATGAGTTCCTCAGAGGTGTTGAAGTGATAGTTGATAAGTCTTGGATAACTGAAAACTTATGGCGTCGTAATAGTTATTTTCATTCATAATTTTTATAAACAGAAGCAGTGACATATGTTTTGTGAATTTCAAAATTTTACAGATTAATTCAAATTCATCCTGTACTTTGTTTAACCTCATTGAAAAATATGTTTGTGAATGCCGCTATTAAATGTATATAATAAACTGTAGAACTAGAAAGCTTCGAGAATCTTATTACCATCAAAGAACCCACGAACAGATAATGAAGTGTGAGCAAAGCTAAGCATTCTGTTGTCACAAATAATAGCCTGGAGCCTTGGCCAAACTCGACCGCCATGGCAGTACTATTCTCTAATATAAGTCACTACCGCTCCAGGTATATAGTTCTTAATTTTCTTTTATTTTTATCTCTATCATCAAATATTGTTTTCGGGGCTGCATCTTGGTGCGATTCTATATTTACTTATTTACCAACTGTGGTGAATGGGTGTAGAGTTGCATCAAGACCCAGTTTCTATTGTTTGCATTATATCTCATTCTTATGTCATTATGTATGTTTTATAACCATTTAATGTAAATGTGTTAAACAAATAAATATTAGTAATAGTATAAATGCCAAATACAACTTTGGGTCACTTTTCCTTGCAAAATTATTTATGAATTATAAAACTTAATTAATTAATGTAAAAACACTAGTTTGAGTTATTAAAACATTGAATGATATTTCAAATTGTAACCACAATGATGTGGTGATAGAAGAGGAAGTACATGACAAAATGTCAAACTTTGTTTAAAAGCATTTGTAAACAATATCAAGCCTCACACAATTAATAAAAATGAAGAGAAATCTTGGTTTAAAAAATAGAACTCCAAAAAGAATGGAAAGTAATAGTCTTAAAAACATGTCAAGAGATCCAGATTTTTTGGATCTCTCGGTACAAGACAGTGAAATGCTTACAGTGGATAAAACTGAAGATAGCAAATGTGACAATCTTACCCAAATAGACTTAAGAAACACTTCATTGAAGTTGAATTTTAGAAGGATAAATTACAATCCTGAGAATACAAAAGATTGTGATGAAGAAAGCATTAGAAATATCAATGAGATCTTAAACAATAGACATCATATAGCCACGTTATTATATAGCTTAGAATCTTGCAAGAAAAGAGAAGTGACGCCAAGATTTATGCAAACTAGTGTGGACTTTTATCCTTATTATGGATCAGAACAATAAAAAAACTTCTTTAGAGACAAACTAAGAATTATAAGAAGTGAAGTTAATAGACTAACCATAGAGAAACTGTGCCAGTCTTGTGAAGAATTAATAACAATATTCACAGATAAAGCAGAATACTTGAAGCTGAAATATGCCGAAAATAATACAGGCAATTTTGATAACATTTCTAGTTTCCAAAGTGAAATTACTAAACTCGTAGAAAAGTGGGATAAAGAATTCCAATCTTTTGCAAATGATTATGACAATAAACTGAAAACCCCACCAAAAGAAGAAAAGAACATTTTCGTGGGAAAACAAAGGAAAGACAAAGTGAGGGGAGCTCCCTACATGAACAGAAACAAGTGAAGACTTTATAATCTTGAATGATGGATTATTATTCTTAAACTTGTAAGAATGTTGAAATAAAACAAAATATCAATTGGACTTTATCTTTACTTATCTCAAAAAGTAAGTTCAGTTTAGAATCGTATCAAACAAACCTTAAGTAATTATATATCTTTATCAAATTAACAAGAATACTTAATACATTTTAAAATGTGAAGCTTATCTAATATGCACTCTAGCCAGAAAGAATTGACAAGTTGTAAATAATGCAAGCTTATACTCATCAATTACACTTGATTGGCAGAATGAATTTATTTTTAGAATGAATGTGAATCATATGATTTGAGGTAAACAAAATCAGAGCGTGGTTGATCTTCGCCATGGCTAGACGTTTTAAGAAACATGTAAAAGAAAATAAAAAACGTAATAAGCTTAGAAAACATAAGACTAAATTCTTAGAGCTAAAACGCAAAGAAAAGGTGGCGAAAGCCAAGAAATTTGTGAAGAACTTTTCACAGTACATGAAGTTATCTTGTTATCAAAAGGTGTAAAGTTTATACCAACACCAAGTACGAAATATTTGAGAAAATGTCTCATGAAAGACTTTGATGAGCTGGGACGCAAAATGCGTTGTCAATATCTGTTTAGCAAAAATGATGAATATAATAAACATCCTTTTTATATCAATAGTGGTTTCAAACCTGAATATTCTTGTGAATCTTTAGAAAACTATCTTTTTGCCACTAAATATGAAATGAGTAAAATTAAGATTGAAAATGCACAATCAAATCTTACAAAGAAAGAAAGAGATGCATTAAGTAACCTCAAGAGCAAAAAAGAAATATTAATAAGAAAAGCAGACAAAAATTCTACATTATGTGTACTTGATGTGAATAAATACATCATAGAGGGTTTAAGACAATTAGAAAATGAGATCTATTATGAAGAAATATTTGAATCACACATAGAATATGTTAGCCTTATAGTACAAGAAATCGTCCAAAATTGGGACAAGAAAAAACAGATAGATGAAACTACCTACAAATATTTGATGCAAGACTTGCATAGCAAAAAATTAGGAAAGTTTTTCCTGTTACCAAAAATACATAAAATTCCAGCAGATATATTAGCTGAAATTGAGAATAATCCTAATTCTCACCCAGAATATATAATTCCAGGAAGACCCATCGTATCTTTATGTGGGACTCCTTTGCACAATCTTGGACATCTAATTGATCAAATACTTTTACCACTTGTGCAAAATCAATATACATATATTAAGGATACCAAACATTTCATCAGAAAAATAGAAGGTTTAAGATTAAACCAAAATGTCATATTAGCTGTATTTGATGCTAGCAATATGTATACAAATTTTGAAAAGAAAGAAATACTAGAGGCTGTTCAAAGAGGAACTCAAAACATAGACTTGAACAAATATTCGTTCAAAGTACCCCCTATAGATGAGCTTTTACAAGTATTAGATTTGATTTTATCATATAATGAATTTACATTTAACAATAAAATGTACAGACAGAAAATAGGTGTTCCTATGGGAGGCGCAGCTTCGCCTGAACTAGCTGACCTTAGAATGTTTGAGGTATTAGAAAATATCTTAGCTCTGTATCCTTATCATCACAAAATAGAATTTTGTGCTAGATATCGTGATGATGGCATAATCTTTTTTAATGGGTCAATACCAGAGCTTGAAGAATTTTTTGAAATAGCTAATAATACCCATAAACATCTAAAATTTACATTTGAAATATCTGAAGAGCATATAACATTTTTAGACACTGAACTCTACAAAAGGGAGAGATTGGAATCCTCTAAAGTATTAGATATAAGAACATTTATCAAACCAACTGAAACATTTCAGTATCTAGATAGAAATAGCTGTCACCCAAAGAGTGTATTTTCTGGGTTCATTAAAGGTGAAATGATCAGGCACATTAGAAACACGAGTGAAGAAAATATGAGTTATAGATTAATCAATTTCTTCAAAGAAAAACTTTTACAAAGAAACTATTCACACTTTGAGATTGATCAAGCTTTACAAAGTGTAGTAAATTTAAATAGATCAGAACTGTTAGTTGATAAACAAAAGAAAAATGACAGACCACTTGTGTTTATTACAACTTACAATCCTGCAGCAAAGTGTCTGAAAAAAATTGTTCTGAAACATTGGAACTTAATTGAAAGCAATCTTGTATGCAAAAGAATATTTAAAGTAAAGCCAATCATTGCTTATAGAAGAAATAAAAATATACAGGAAAGACTTACAAGAGCAGATAAAATGTAACCAAAGAAAGATAACACATCATTGATATATTATAAAATCGAGAATTAGCAAATCATTGCAAGACAAAGAAAGTATTAATATATCTTAGAAAATGACTATAAAAGTCACAAGCATTGGTAATAAAATCAAAGCTTATCTTAGCTTTATAAAAATATCTTCAATCCAAAGGTTTTGGAATAGAAAAAGAAAGTATTTATTTATCTTATCTTAGAATAGGACTAAACAATTCATAAGCATTATGAATAAGATTTTAGCTAATCTTAGCTTTTAAAAACATCTTTAATTCCTAATGTTTTGGAATATCTTTGAGGCAGTTTAGGAGCTTTCGGTGTATGGTCCAACTTAAGCATTTTGAAGAAACAAATAGTCTTATAAAATCAAGCTTTGGGATAGCCACTGATGACGCCGGTCCCATGGTTTTATACCAGAATACGGCAGAAACACCGATCAAATGAGCTATATAGATTTTGGGTGGGATTGGATGATTTTAAATATAAAATATTAAATACTTTCTCTTCTTTAATTATTACATCTATAGATGTCTATTCCACTTACATTATGAACAGTCTGTCCTCCTTAGGAGTTCTTCTCTCTCTAGGTAGCAAGGTACCAAATAGGTACGTGTGTGAAGTCATCGCCTGTGAAGGGAAGATACAATACAGGAGTAAATACATGGCTTTTTACGTGTGGTTATAAATGAAAAATGATTTTTGGTAGAAATATTGCACATTGAGTTACGTCTTTAATCCACATATGAAACGTGATTTAATCATGTTAATATTATTGTTAAAACGCATTTTATTTTTCCGAAATTTCTAAAGAAAAAAGCGTGAATTTTCAGGTACATACTAAAACATAAATTTTTGTCCCGTAAAAGCCATGGGACCATATAGTTTCGTACCCGGTAAAAATGTCAATATATATTTTACTTTCTTCTGAATAGAAATTAAAACCCCAAATTTTGATTTTGAGACATACAGAAAATTATGAATTTTGACAAGAAAGCATTGTTTTCAATGGGAAAATCTTTGGTACTTTGCACTCTATATCGAAAATAGAAAAAGTAAAAATATCACGAAATGTACCATTTTAGTAGCGTTTTTTCTCAACTTTGAGAGGAAAAAAATACATCTAGCACAATTTTATCATTCTGTATATTGATATTTCAAATTTCTATAGTCTTTTTCAAAATAAACGTAAAAAGGCCGATTTTAGGGGGTACCCAGCCTTATATTTTTTTGATAACAAAGGCTTAACTTTTAGAAATTTGTAGTCATGCCAGGACTTTAGGGGGGTTAATGGGGTTTCAAACTAAAAATATTTTGATTTTTTATTTAAAGCCAGATTTCGGAAATTCAAATTAAAAGAAATAGCCTTTTTTCACATAAACGGCCGAAATTCGCCCTTGAAAAACAGATTGCTCCAACGAGTATGAGCCATTATAATGTGACCTTTTTTCTTGAAATAACGAATATATAGGCGGATCTTTAGGAAAACCAACATTAGTCTATCCTATTTGTACTTTTCGGTACCTATAGTCTGTTTCAAAAATATTGGTATTTATTCAATTAAATTTGTCCGTATTTTCGGCCAAATTTTTCGGACTCAAATGACAAATTTTCGTATGTGAGATTATTTTTGTAAAATCAATATCTTAGACTGTAGAATAAAACTAAAAGTAGGATTATAGACCTAAAACTTCTCAGACAAAATACCGACAAATGCGATTTTTTGTTATCGAAAAGTTCGCTTTTTGGGGTGGGGGTGGCCTCTGGAAAAAAATTCTGTAGAATTTATTTCATATCGAAATGGTATGGAGTTTACTTATTCCTGGTCCAAAGATGTAAGCGCAATTTTTGGCCACGAGTTGATAGATTCTGATTGCGCATGCGCGCGGTATATCGAAAATAGAAAAAGTAAAAATATCACGAAATGTACCATTTTAGTAGCGTTTTTTCTCAACTTTGAGAGGAAAAAAATACATCTAGCACAATTTTATCATTCTGTATATTGATATTTCAAATTTCTATAGTCTTTTTCAAAATAAACGTAAAAAGGCCGATTTTAGGGGGTACCCAGCCTTATATTTTTTTGATAACAAAGGCTTAACTTTTAGAAATTTGTAGTCATGCCAGGACTTTAGGGGGGTTAATGGGGTTTCAAACTAAAAATATTTTGATTTTTTATTTAAAGCCAGATTTCGGAAATTCAAATTAAAAGAAATAGCCTTTTTTCACATAAACGGCCGAAATTCGCCCTTGAAAAACAGATTGCTCCAACGAGTATGAGCCATTATAATGTGACCTTTTTTCTTGAAATAACGAATATATAGGCGGATCTTTAGGAAAACCAACATTAGTCTATCCTATTTGTACTTTTCGGTACCTATAGTCTGTTTCAAAAATATTGGTATTTATTCAATTAAATTTGTCCGTATTTTCGGCCAAATTTTTCGGACTCAAATGACAAATTTTCGTATGTGAGATTATTTTTGTAAAATCAATATCTTAGACTGTAGAATAAAACTAAAAGTAGGATTATAGACCTAAAACTTCTCAGACAAAATACCGACAAATGCGATTTTTTGTTATCGAAAAGTTCGCTTTTTGGGGTGGGGGTGGCCTCTGGAAAAAAATTCTGTAGAATTTATTTCATATCGAAATGGTATGGAGTTTACTTATTCCTGGTCCAAAGATGTAAGCGCAATTTTTGGCCACGAGTTGATAGATTCTGATTGCGCATGCGCGCGGTATATCGAAAATAGAAAAAGTAAAAATATCACGAAATGTACCATTTTAGTAGCGTTTTTTCTCAACTTTGAGAGGAAAAAAATACATCTAGCACAATTTTATCATTCTGTATATTGATATTTCAAATTTCTATAGTCTTTTTCAAAATAAACGTAAAAAGGCCGATTTTAGGGGGTACCCAGCCTTATATTTTTTTGATAACAAAGGCTTAACTTTTAGAAATTTGTAGTCATGCCAGGACTTTAGGGGGGTTAATGGGGTTTCAAACTAAAAATATTTTGATTTTTTATTTAAAGCCAGATTTCGGAAATTCAAATTAAAAGAAATAGCCTTTTTTCACATAAACGGCCGAAATTCGCCCTTGAAAAACAGATTGCTCCAACGAGTATGAGCCATTATAATGTGACCTTTTTTCTTGAAATAACGAATATATAGGCGGATCTTTAGGAAAACCAACATTAGTCTATCCTATTTGTACTTTTCGGTACCTATAGTCTGTTTCAAAAATATTGGTATTTATTCAATTAAATTTGTCCGTATTTTCGGCCAAATTTTTCGGACTCAAATGACAAATTTTCGTATGTGAGATTATTTTTGTAAAATCAATATCTTAGACTGTAGAATAAAACTAAAAGTAGGATTATAGACCTAAAACTTCTCAGACAAAATACCGACAAATGCGATTTTTTGTTATCGAAAAGTTCGCTTTTTGGGGGTGGGGGTGGCCTCTGGAAAAAAATTCTGTAGAATTTATTTCATATCGAAATGGTATGGAGTTTACTTATTCCTGGTCCAAAGATGTAAGCGCAATTTTTGGCCACGAGTTGATAGATTCTGATTGCGCATGCGCGCGGTATATCGAAAATAGAAAAAGTAAAAATATCACGAAATGTACCATTTTAGTAGCGTTTTTTCTCAACTTTGAGAGGAAAAAAATACATCTAGCACAATTTTATCATTCTGTATATTGATATTTCAAATTTCTATAGTCTTTTTCAAAATAAACGTAAAAAGGCCGATTTTAGGGGGTACCCAGCCTTATATTTTTTTGATAACAAAGGCTTAACTTTTAGAAATTTGTAGTCATGCCAGGACTTTAGGGGGGTTAATGGGGTTTCAAACTAAAAATATTTTGATTTTTTATTTAAAGCCAGATTTCGGAAATTCAAATTAAAAGAAATAGCCTTTTTTCACATAAACGGCCGAAATTCGCCCTTGAAAAACAGATTGCTCCAACGAGTATGAGCCATTATAATGTGACCTTTTTTCTTGTAATAACGAATATATAGGCGGAACTTTAGGAAAACCAACATTAGTCTATCCTATTTGTACTTTTCGGTACCTATAGTCTGTTTCAAAAATATTGGTATTTATTCAATTAAATTTGTCCGTATTTTCGGCCAAATTTTTCGGACTCAAATGACAAATTTTCGTATGTGAGATTATTTTTGTAAAATCAATATCTTAGACTGTAGAATAAAACTAAAAGTAGGATTATAGACCTAAAACTTCTCAGACAAAATACCGACAAATGCGATTTTTTGTTATCGAAAAGTTCGCTTTTTGGGGGTGGGGGTGGCCGCTGGAAAAAAATTCTGTAGAATTTATTTCATATCGAAATGGTATGAAGTTTACTTATTCCTGGTCCAAAGATGTAAGCGCAATTTTTGGCCACGAGTTGATAGATTCTGATTGCGCATGCGCGCGGTATAGGTAGCAAGGTACCAAATAGGTACGTGTGTGAAGTCATCGCCTGTGAAGGGAAGATACAATACAGGAGTAAATACATGGCTTTTTACGTGTGGTTATAAATGAAAAATGATTTTTGGTAGAAATATTGCACATTGAGTTACGTCTTTAATCCACATATGAAACGTGATTTAATCATGTTAATATTATTGTTAAAACGCATTTTATTTTTCCGAAATTTCTAAAGAAAAAAGCGTGAATTTTCAGGTACATACTAAAACATAAATTTTTGTCCCGTAAAAGCCATGGGACCATATAGTTTCGTACCCGGTAAAAATGTCAATATATATTTTACTTTCTTCTGAATAGAAATTAAAACCCCAAATTTTGATTTTGAGACATACAGAAAATTATGAATTTTGACAAGAAAGCATTGTTTTCAATGGGAAAATCTTTGGTACTTTGCACTCTATATCGAAAATAGAAAAAGTAAAAATATCACGAAATGTACCATTTTAGTAGCGTTTTTTCTCAACTTTGAGAGGAAAAAAATACATCTAGCACAATTTTATCATTCTGTATATTGATATTTCAAATTTCTATAGTCTTTTTCAAAATAAACGTAAAAAGGCCGATTTTAGGGGGTACCCAGCCTTATATTTTTTTGATAACAAAGGCTTAACTTTTAGAAATTTGTAGTCATGCCAGGACTTTAGGGGGGTAAATGGGGTTTCAAACTAAAAATATTTTGATTTTTTATTTAAAGCCAGATTTCGGAAATTCAAATTAAAAGAAATAGCCTTTTTTCACATAAACGGCCGAAATTCGCCCTTGAAAAACAGATTGCTCCAACGAGTATGAGCCATTATAATGTGACCTTTTTTCTTGAAATAACGAATATATAGGCGGATCTTTAGGAAAACCAACATTAGTCTATCCTATTTGTACTTTTCGGTACCTATAGTCTGTTTCAAAAATATTGGTATTTATTCAATTAAATTTGTCCGTATTTTCGGCCAAATTTTTCGGACTCAAATGACAAATTTTCGTATGTGAGATTATTTTTGTAAAATCAATATCTTAGACTGTAGAATAAAACTAAAAGTAGGATTATAGACCTAAAACTTCTCAGACAAAATACCGACAAATGCGATTTTTTGTTATCGAAAAGTTCGCTTTTTGGGGTGGGGGTGGCCTCTGGAAAAAAATTCTGTAGAATTTATTTCATATCGAAATGGTATGGAGTTTACTTATTCCTGGTCCAAAGATGTAAGCGCAATTTTTGGCCACGAGTTGATAGATTCTGATTGCGCATGCGCGCGGTATATCGAAAATAGAAAAAGTAAAAATATCACGAAATGTACCATTTTAGTAGCGTTTTTTCTCAACTTTGAGAGGAAAAAAATACATCTAGCACAATTTTATCATTCTGTATATTGATATTTCAAATTTCTATAGTCTTTTTCAAAATAAACGTAAAAAGGCCGATTTTAGGGGGTACCCAGCCTTATATTTTTTTGATAACAAAGGCTTAACTTTTAGAAATTTGTAGTCATGCCAGGACTTTAGGGGGGTTAATGGGGTTTCAAACTAAAAATATTTTGATTTTTTATTTAAAGCCAGATTTCGGAAATTCAAATTAAAAGAAATAGCCTTTTTTCACATAAACGGCCGAAATTCGCCCTTGAAAAACAGATTGCTCCAACGAGTATGAGCCATTATAATGTGACCTTTTTTCTTGAAATAACGAATATATAGGCGGATCTTTAGGAAAACCAACATTAGTCTATCCTATTTGTACTTTTCGGTACCTATAGTCTGTTTCAAAAATATTGGTATTTATTCAATTAAATTTGTCCGTATTTTCGGCCAAATTTTTCGGACTCAAATGACAAATTTTCGTATGTGAGATTATTTTTGTAAAATCAATATCTTAGACTGTAGAATAAAACTAAAAGTAGGATTATAGACCTAAAACTTCTCAGACAAAATACCGACAAATGCGATTTTTTGTTATCGAAAAGTTCGCTTTTTGGGGGTGGGGGTGGCCTCTGGAAAAAAATTCTGTAGAATTTATTTCATATCGAAATGGTATGGAGTTTACTTATTCCTGGTCCAAAGATGTAAGCGCAATTTTTGGCCACGAGTTGATAGATTCTGATTGCGCATGCGCGCGGTATATCGAAAATAGAAAAAGTAAAAATATCACGAAATGTACCATTTTAGTAGCGTTTTTTCTCAACTTTGAGAGGAAAAAAATACATCTAGCACAATTTTATCATTCTGTATATTGATATTTCAAATTTCTATAGTCTTTTTCAAAATAAACGTAAAAAAGCCGATTTTAGGGGGTACCCAGCCTTATATTTTTTTGATAACAAAGGCTTAACTTTTAGAAATTTGTAGTCATGCCAGGACTTTAGGGGGGTTAATGGGGTTTCAAACTAAAAATATTTTGATTTTTTATTTAAAGCCAGATTTCGGAAATTCAAATTAAAAGAAATAGCCTTTTTTCACATAAACGGCCGAAATTCGCCCTTGAAAAACAGATTGCTCCAACGAGTATGAGCCATTATAATGTGACCTTTTTTCTTGTAATAACGAATATATAGGCGGAACTTTAGGAAAACCAACATTAGTCTATCCTATTTGTACTTTTCGGTACCTATAGTCTGTTTCAAAAATATTGGTATTTATTCAATTAAATTTGTCCGTATTTTCGGCCAAATTTTTCGGACTCAAATGACAAATTTTCGTATGTGAGATTATTTTTGTAAAATCAATATCTTAGACTGTAGAATAAAACTAAAAGTAGGATTATAGACCTAAAACTTCTCAGACAAAATACCGACAAATGCGATTTTTTGTTATCGAAAAGTTCGCTTTTTGGGGGTGGGGGTGGCCGCTGGAAAAAAATTCTGTAGAATTTATTTCATATCGAAATGGTATGGAGTTTACTTATTCCTGGTCCAAAGATGTAAGCGCAATTTTTGGCCACGAGTTGATAGATTCTGATTGCGCATGCGCGCGGTATAGGTAGCAAGGTACCAAATAGGTACGTGTGTGAAGTCATCGCCTGTGAAGGGAAGATACAATACAGGAGTAAATACATGGCTTTTTACGTGTGGTTATAAATGAAAAATGATTTTTGGTAGAAATATTGCACATTGAGTTACGTCTTTAATCCACATATGAAACGTGATTTAATCATGTTAATATTATTGTTAAAACGCATTTTATTTTTCCGAAATTTCTAAAGAAAAAAGCGTGAATTTTCAGGTACATACTAAAACATAAATTTTTGTCCCGTAAAAGCCATGGGACCATATAGTTTCGTACCCGGTAAAAATGTCAATATATATTTTACTTTCTTCTGAATAGAAATTAAAACCCCAAATTTTGATTTTGAGACATACAGAAAATTATGAATTTTGACAAGAAAGCATTGTTTTCAATGGGAAAATCTTTGGTACTTTGCACTCTATATCGAAAATAGAAAAAGTAAAAATATCACGAAATGTACCATTTTAGTAGCGTTTTTTCTCAACTTTGAGAGGAAAAAAATACATCTAGCACAATTTTATCATTCTGTATATTGATATTTCAAATTTCTATAGTCTTTTTCAAAATAAACGTAAAAAGGCCGATTTTAGGGGGTACCCAGCCTTATATTTTTTTGATAACAAAGGCTTAACTTTTAGAAATTTGTAGTCATGCCAGGACTTTAGGGGGGTTAATGGGGTTTCAAACTAAAAATATTTTGATTTTTTATTTAAAGCCAGATTTCGGAAATTCAAATTAAAAGAAATAGCCTTTTTTCACATAAACGGCCGAAATTCGCCCTTGAAAAACAGATTGCTCCAACGAGTATGAGCCATTATAATGTGACCTTTTTTCTTGAAATAACGAATATATAGGCGGATCTTTAGGAAAACCAACATTAGTATATCCTATTTGTACTTTTCGGTACCTATAGTCTGTTTCAAAAATATTGGTATTTATTCAATTAAATTTGTCCGTATTTTCGGCCAAATTTTTCGGACTCAAATGACAAATTTTCGTATGTGAGATTATTTTTGTAAAATCAATATCTTAGACTGTAGAATAAAACTAAAAGTAGGATTATAGACCTAAAACTTCTCAGACAAAATACCGACAAATGCGATTTTTTGTTATCGAAAAGTTCGCTTTTTGGGGGTGGGGGTGGCCTCTGGAAAAAAATTCTGTAGAATTTATTTCATATCGAAATGGTATGGAGTTTACTTATTCCTGGTCCAAAGATGTAAGCGCAATTTTTGGCCACGAGTTGATAGATTCTGATTGCGCATGCGCGCGGTATATCGAAAATAGAAAAAGTAAAAATATCACGAAATGTACCATTTTAGTAGCGTTTTTTCTCAACTTTGAGAGGAAAAAAATACATCTAGCACAATTTTATCATTCTGTATATTGATATTTCAAATTTCTATAGTCTTTTTCAAAATAAACGTAAAAAGGCCGATTTTAGGGGGTACCCAGCCTTATATTTTTTTGATAACAAAGGCTTAACTTTTAGAAATTTGTAGTCATGCCAGGACTTTAGGGGGGTTAATGGGGTTTCAAACTAAAAATATTTTGATTTTTTATTTAAAGCCAGATTTCGGAAATTCAAATTAAAAGAAATAGCCTTTTTTCACATAAACGGCCGAAATTCGCCCTTGAAAAACAGATTGCTCCAACGAGTATGAGCCATTATAATGTGACCTTTTTTCTTGAAATAACGAATATATAGGCGGATCTTTAGGAAAACCAACATTAGTCTATCCTATTTGTACTTTTCGGTACCTATAGTCTGTTTCAAAAATATTGGTATTTATTCAATTAAATTTGTCCGTATTTTCGGCCAAATTTTTCGGACTCAAATGACAAATTTTCGTATGTGAGATTATTTTTGTAAAATCAATATCTTAGACTGTAGAATAAAACTAAAAGTAGGATTATAGACCTAAAACTTCTCAGACAAAATACCGACAAATGCGATTTTTTGTTATCGAAAAGTTCGCTTTTTGGGGGTGGGGGTGGCCTCTGGAAAAAAAATTCTGTAGAATTTATTTCATATCGAAATGGTATGGAGTTTACTTATTCCTGGTCCAAAGATGTAAGCGCAATTTTTGGCCACGAGTTGATAGATTCTGATTGCGCATGCGCGCGGTATATCGAAAATAGAAAAAGTTAAAATATCACGAAATGTACCATTTTAGTAGCGTTTTTTCTCAACTTTGAGAGGAAAAAAATACATCTAGCACAATTTTATCATTCTGTATATTGATATTTCAAATTTCTATAGTCTTTTTCAAAATGAACGTAAAAAGGCCGATTTTAGGGGGTACCCAGCCTTATATTTTTTTGATAACAAAGGCTTAACTTTTAGAAATTTGTAGTCATGCCAGGACTTTAGGGGGGTTAATGGGGTTTCAAACTAAAAATATTTTGATTTTTTATTTAAAGCCAGATTTCGGAAATTCAAATTAAAAGAAATAGCCTTTTTTCACATAAACGGCCGAAATTCGCCCTTGAAAAACAGATTGCTCCAACGAGTATGAGCCATTATAATGTGACCTTTTTTCTTGAAATAACGAATATATAGGCGGATCTTTAGGAAAACCAACATTAGTCTATCCTATTTGTACTTTTCGGTACCTATAGTCTGTTTCAAAAATATTGGTATTTATTCAATTAAATTTGTCCGTATTTTCGGCCAAATTTTTCGGACTCAAATGACAAATTTTCGTATGTGAGATTATTTTTGTAAAATCAATATCTTAGACTGTAGAATAAAACTAAAAGTAGGATTATAGACCTAAAACTTCTCAGACAAAATACCGACAAATGCGATTTTTTTGTTATCGAAAAGTTCGCTTTTTGGGGGTGGGGGTGGCCTCTGGAAAAAAATTCTGTAGAATTTATTTCATATCGAAATGGTATGGAGTTTACTTATTCCTGGTCCAAAGATGTAAGCGCAATTTTTGGCCACGAGTTGATAGATTCTGATTGCGCATGCGCGCGGTATATCGAAAATAGAAAAAGTAAAAATATCACGAAATGTACCATTTTAGTAGCGTTTTTTCTCAACTTTGAGAGGAAAAAAATACATCTAGCACAATTTTATCATTCTGTATATTGATATTTCAAATTTCTATAGTCTTTTTCAAAATAAACGTAAAAAGGCCGATTTTAGGGGGTACCCAGCCTTATATTTTTTTGATAACAAAGGCTTAACTTTTAGAAATTTGTAGTCATGCCAGGACTTTAGGGGGGTTAATGGGGTTTCAAACTAAAAATATTTTGATTTTTTATTTAAAGCCAGATTTCGGAAATTCAAATTAAAAGAAATAGCCTTTTTTCACATAAACGGCCGAAATTCGCCCTTGAAAAACAGATTGCTCCAACGAGTATGAGCCATTATAATGTGACCTTTTTTCTTGAAATAACGAATATATAGGCGGATCTTTAGGAAAACCAACATTAGTCTATCCTATTTGTACTTTTCGGTACCTATAGTCTGTTTCAAAAATATTGGTATTTATTCAATTAAATTTGTCCGTATTTTCGGCCAAATTTTTCGGACTCAAATGACAAATTTTCGTATGTGAGATTATTTTTGTAAAATCAATATCTTAGACTGTAGAATGAAACTAAAAGTAGGATTATAGACCTAAAACTTCTCAGACAAAATACCGACAAATGCGATTTTTTGTTATCGAAAAGTTCGCTTTTTGGGGGTGGGGGTGGCCGCTGGAAAAAAATTCTGTAGAATTTATTTCATATCGAAATGGTATGGAGTTTACTTATTCCTGGTCCAAAGATGTAAGCGCAATTTTTGGCCACGAGTTGATAGATTCTGATTGCGCATGCGCGCGGTATAGGTAGCAAGGTACCAAATAGGTACGTGTGTGAAGTCATCGCCTGTGAAGGGAAGATACAATACAGGAGTAAATACATGGCTTTTTACGTGTGGTTATAAATGAAAAATGATTTTTGGTAGAAATATTGCACATTGAGTTACGTCTTTAATCCACATATGAAACGTGATTTAATCATGTTAATATTATTGTTAAAACGCATTTTATTTTTCCGAAATTTCTAAAGAAAAAAGCGTGAATTTTCAGGTACATACTAAAACATAAATTTTTGTCCCGTAAAAGCCATGGGACCATATAGTTTCGTACCCGGTAAAAATGTCAATATATATTTTACTTTCTTCTGAATAGAAATTAAAACCCCAAATTTTGATTTTGAGACATACAGAAAATTATGAATTTTGACAAGAAAGCATTGTTTTCAATGGGAAAATCTTTGGTACTTTGCACTCTATATCGAAAATAGAAAAAGTAAAAATATCACGAAATGTACCATTTTAGTAGCGTTTTTTCTCAACTTTGAGAGGAAATAAATACATCTAGCACAATTTTATCATTCTGTATATTGATATTTCAAATTTCTATAGTCTTTTTCAAAATAAACGTAAAAAGGCCGATTTTAGGGGGTACCCAGCCTTATATTTTTTTGATAACAAAGGCTTAACTTTTAGAAATTTGTAGTCATGCCAGGACTTTAGGGGGGTTAATGGGGTTTCAAACTAAAAATATTTTGATTTTTTATTTAAAGCCAGATTTCGGAAATTCAAATTAAAAGAAATAGCCTTTTTTCACATAAACGGCCGAAATTCGCCCTTGAAAAACAGATTGCTCCAACGAGTATGAGCCATTATAATGTGACCTTTTTTCTTGAAATAACGAATATATAGGCGGATCTTTAGGAAAACCAACATTAGTCTATCCTATTTGTACTTTTCGGTACCTATAGTCTGTTTCAAAAATATTGGTATTTATTCAATTAAATTTGTCCGTATTTTCGGCCAAATTTTTCGGACTCAAATGACAAATTTTCGTATGTGAGATTATTTTTGTAAAATCAATATCTTAGACTGTAGAATAAAACTAAAAGTAGGATTATAGACCTAAAACTTCTCAGACAAAATACCGACAAATGCGATTTTTTGTTATCGAAAAGTTCGCTTTTTGGGGGTGGGGGTGGCCTCTGGAAAAAAATTCTGTAGAATTTATTTCATATCGAAATGGTATGGAGTTTACTTATTCCTGGTCCAAAGATGTAAGCGCAATTTTTGGCCACGAGTTGATAGATTCTGATTGCGCATGCGCGCGGTATATCGAAAATAGAAAAAGTAAAAATATCACGAAATGTACCATTTTAGTAGCGTTTTTTCTCAACTTTGAGAGGAAAAAAAATACATCTAGCACAATTTTATCATTCTGTATATTGATATTTCAAATTTCTATAGTCTTTTTCAAAATAAACGTAAAAAGGCCGATTTTAGGGGGTACCCAGCCTTATATTTTTTTGATAACAAAGGCTTAACTTTTAGAAATTTGTAGTCAT
Source organism: Arcuatula senhousia (assembly GCA_963971305.1). NCBI lineage: Eukaryota > Metazoa > Mollusca > Bivalvia > Mytilida > Mytilidae > Arcuatula > Arcuatula senhousia. Next base: position 58,562,960 of record OZ020310.1, read on the forward strand.
GCCAGGACTTTAGGGGGGTTAATGGGGTTTCAAACTAAAAATATTTTGATTTTTTATTTAAAGCCAGATTTCGGAAATTCAAATTAAAAGAAATAGCCTTTTTTCACATAAACGGCCGAAATTCGCCCTTGAAAAACAGATTGCTCCAACGAGTATGAGCCATTATAATGTGACCTTTTTTCTTGAAATAACGAATATATAGGCGGATCTTTAGGAAAACCAACATTAGTCTATCCTATTTGTACTTTTCGGTACCTATAGTCTGTTTCAAAAATATTGGTATTTATTCAATTAAATTTGTCCGTATTTTCGGCCAAATTTTTCGGACTCAAATGACAAATTTTCGTATGTGAGATTATTTTTGTAAAATCAATATCTTAGACTGTAGAATGAAACTAAAAGTAGGATTATAGACCTAAAACTTCTCAGACAAAATACCGACAAATGCGATTTTTTGTTATCGAAAAGTTCGCTTTTTGGGGGTGGGGGTGGCCTCTGGAAAAAAATTCTGTAGAATTTATTTCATATCGAAATGGTATGGAGTTTACTTATTCCTGGTCCAAAGATGTAAGCGCAATTTTTGGCCACGAGTTGATAGATTCTGATTGCGCATGCGCGCGGTATATCGAAAATAGAAAAAGTAAAAATATCACGAAATGTACCATTTTAGTAGCGTTTTTTCTCAACTTTGAGAGGAAAAAAATACATCTAGCACAATTTTATCATTCTGTATATTGATATTTCAAATTTCTATAGTCTTTTTCAAAATAAACGTAAAAAGGCCGATTTTAGGGGGTACCCAGCCTTATATTTTTTTGATAACAAAGGCTTAACTTTTAGAAATTTGTAGTCATGCCAGGACTTTAGGGGGGTTAATGGGGTTTCAAACTAAAAATATTTTGATTTTTTATTTAAAGCCAGATTTCGGAAATTCAAATTAAAAGAAATAGCCTTTTTTCACATAAACGGCCGAAATTCGCCCTTGAAAAACAGATTGCTCCAACGAGTATGAGCCATTATAATGTGACCTTTTTTCTTGAAATAACGAATATATAGGCGGATCTTTAGGAAAACCAACATTAGTCTATCCTATTTGTACTTTTCGGTACCTATAGTCTGTTTCAAAAATATTGGTATTTATTCAATTAAATTTGTCCGTATTTTCGGCCAAATTTTTCGGACTCAAATGACAAATTTTCGTATGTGAGATTAATTTTGTAAAATCAATATCTTAGACTGTAGAATAAAACTAAAAGTAGGATTATAGACCTAAAACTTCTCAGACAAAATACCGACAAATGCGATTTTTTGTTATCGAAAAGTTCGCTTTTTGGGGGTGGGGGTGGCCGCTGGAAAAAAATTCTGTAGAATTTATTTCATATCGAAATGGTATGGAGTTTACTTATTCCTGGTCCAAAGATGTAAGCGCAATTTTTGGCCACGAGTTGATAGATTCTGATTGCGCATGCGCGCGGTATAGGTAGCAAGGTACCAAATAGGTACGTGTGTGAAGTCATCGCCTGTGAAGGGAAGATACAATACAGGAGTAAATACATGGCTTTTTACGTGTGGTTATAAATGAAAAATGATTTTTGGTAGAAATATTGCACATTGAGTTACGTCTTTAATCCACATATGAAACGTGATTTAATCATGTTAATATTATTGTTAAAACGCATTTTATTTTTCCGAAATTTCTAAAGAAAAAAGCGTGAATTTTCAGGTACATACTAAAACATAAATTTTTGTCCCGTAAAAGCCATGGGACCATATAGTTTCGTACCCGGTAAAAATGTCAATATATATTTTACTTTCTTCTGAATAGAAATTAAAACCCCAAATTTTGATTTTGAGACATACAGAAAATTATGAATTTTGACAAGAAAGCATTGTTTTCAATGGGAAAATCTTTGGTACTTTGCACTCTATATCGAAAATAGAAAAAGTAAAAATATCACGAAATGTACCATTTTAGTAGCGTTTTTTCTCAACTTTGAGAGGAAAAAAATACATCTAGCACAATTTTATCATTCTGTATATTGATATTTCAAATTTCTATAGTCTTTTTCAAAATAAACGTAAAAAGGCCGATTTTAGGGGGTACCCAGCCTTATATTTTTTTGATAACAAAGGCTTAACTTTTAGAAATTTGTAGTCATGCCAGGACTTTAGGGGGGTTAATGGGGTTTCAAACTTAAAATATTTTGATTTTTTATTTAAAGCCAGATTTCGGAAATTCAAATTAAAAGAAATAGCCTTTTTTCACATAAACGGCCGAAATTCGCCCTTGAAAAACAGATTGCTCCAACGAGTATGAGCCATTATAATGTGACCTTTTTTCTTGAAATAACGAATATATAGGCGGATCTTTAGGAAAACCAACATTAGTCTATCCTATTTGTACTTTTCGGTACCTATAGTCTGTTTCAAAAATATTGGTATTTATTCAATTAAATTTGTCCGTATTTTCGGCCAAATTTTTCGGACTCAAATGACAAATTTTCGTATGTGAGATTATTTTTGTAAAATCAATATCTTAGACTGTAGAATAAAACTAAAAGTAGGATTATAGACCTAAAACTTCTCAGACAAAATACCGACAAATGCGATTTTTTGTTATCGAAAAGTTCGCTTTTTGGGGGTGGGGGTGGCCTCTGGAAAAAAATTCTGTAGAATTTATTTCATATCGAAATGGTATGGAATTTACTTATTCCTGGTCCAAAGATGTAAGCGCAATTTTTGGCCACGAGTTGATAGATTCTGATTGCGCATGCGCGCGGTATATCGAAAATAGAAAAAGTAAAAATATCACGAAATGTACCATTTTAGTAGCGTTTTTTCTCAACTTTGAGAGGAAAAAAATACATCTAGCACAATTTTATCATTCTGTATATTGATATTTCAAATTTCTATAGTCTTTTTCAAAATAAACGTAAAAAGGCCGATTTTAGGGGGTACCCAGCCTTATATTTTTTTGATAACAAAGGCTTAACTTTTAGAAATTTGTAGTCATGCCAGGACTTTAGGGGGGTTAATGGGGTTTCAAACTAAAAATATTTTGATTTTTTATTTAAAGCCAGATTTCGGAAATTCAAATTAAAAGAAATAGCCTTTTTTCACATAAACGGCCGAAATTCGCCCTTGAAAAACAGATTGCTCCAACGAGTATGAGCCATTATAATGTGACCTTTTTTCTTGAAATAACGAATATATAGGCGGATCTTTAGGAAAACCAACATTAGTCTATCCTATTTGTACTTTTCGGTACCTATAGTCTGTTTCAAAAATATTGGTATTTATTCAATTAAATTTGTCCGTATTTTCGGCCAAATTTTTCGGACTCAAATGACAAATTTTCGTATGTGAGATTATTTTTGTAAAATCAATATCTTAGACTGTAGAATAAAACTAAAAGTAGGATTATAGACCTAAAACTTCTCAGACAAAATACCGACAAATGCGATTTTTTGTTATCGAAAAGTTCGCTTTTTGGGGGTGGGGGTGGCCTCTGGAAAAAAATTCTGTAGAATTTATTTCATATCGAAATGGTATGGAGTTTACTTATTCCTGGTCCAAAGATGTAAGCGCAATTTTTGGCCACGAGTTGATAGATTCTGATTGCGCATGCGCGCGGTATATCGAAAATAGAAAAAGTAAAAATATCACGAAATGTACCATTTTAGTAGCGTTTTTTCTCAACTTTGAGAGGAAAAAAATACATCTAGCACAATTTTATCATTCTGTATATTGATATTTCAAATTTCTATAGTCTTTTTCAAAATAAACGTAAAAAGGCCGATTTTAGGGGGTACCCAGCCTTATATTTTTTTGATAACAAAGGCTTAACTTTTAGAAATTTGTAGTCATGCCAGGACTTTAGGGGGGTTAATGGGGTTTCAAACTAAAAATATTTTGATTTTTTATTTAAAGCCAGATTTCGGAAATTCAAATTAAAAGAAATAGCCTTTTTTCACATAAACGGCCGAAATTCGCCCTTGAAAAACAGATTGCTCCAACGAGTATGAGCCATTATAATGTGACCTTTTTTCTTGAAATAACGAATATATAGGCGGATCTTTAGGAAAACCAACATTAGTCTATCCTATTTGTACTTTTCGGTACCTATAGTCTGTTTCAAAAATATTGGTATTTATTCAATTAAATTTGTCCGTATTTTCGGCCAAATTTTTCGGACTCAAATGACAAATTTTCGTATGTGAGATTATTTTTGTAAAATCAATATCTTAGACTGTAGAATGAAACTAAAAGTAGGATTATAGACCTAAAACTTCTCAGACAAAATACCGACAAATGCGATTTTTTGTTATCGAAAAGTTCGCTTTTTGGGGGTGGGGGTGGCCGCTGGAAAAAAATTCTGTAGAATTTATTTCATATCGAAATGGTATGGAGTTTACTTATTCCTGGTCCAAAGATGTAAGCGCAATTTTTGGCCACGAGTTGATAGATTCTGATTGCGCATGCGCGCGGTATAGGTAGCAAGGTACCAAATAGGTACGTGTGTGAAGTCATCGCCTGTGAAGGGAAGATACAATACAGGAGTAAATACATGGCTTTTTACGTGTGGTTATAAATGAAAAATGATTTTTGGTAGAAATATTGCACATTGAGTTACGTCTTTAATCCACATATGAAACGTGATTTAATCATGTTAATATTATTGTTAAAACGCATTTTATTTTTCCGAAATTTCTAAAGAAAAAAGCGTGAATTTTCAGGTACATACTAAAACATAAATTTTTGTCCCGTAAAAGCCATGGGACCATATAGTTTCGTACCCGGTAAAAATGTCAATATATATTTTACTTTCTTCTGAATAGAAATTAAAACCCCAAATTTTGATTTTGAGACATACAGAAAATTATGAATTTTGACAAGAAAGCATTGTTTTCAATGGGAAAATCTTTGGTACTTTGCACTCTATATCGAAAATAGAAAAAGTAAAAATATCACGAAATGTACCATTTTAGTAGCGTTTTTTCTCAACTTTGAGAGGAAATAAATACATCTAGCACAATTTTATCATTCTGTATATTGATATTTCAAATTTCTATAGTCTTTTTCAAAATAAACGTAAAAAGGCCGATTTTAGGGGGTACCCAGCCTTATATTTTTTTGATAACAAAGGCTTAACTTTTAGAAATTTGTAGTCATGCCAGGACTTTAGGGGGGTTAATGGGGTTTCAAACTAAAAATATTTTGATTTTTTATTTAAAGCCAGATTTCGGAAATTCAAATTAAAAGAAATAGCCTTTTTTCACATAAACGGCCGAAATTCGCCCTTGAAAAACAGATTGCTCCAACGAGTATGAGCCATTATAATGTGACCTTTTTTCTTGAAATAACGAATATATAGGCGGATCTTTAGGAAAACCAACATTAGTCTATCCTATTTGTACTTTTCGGTACCTATAGTCTGTTTCAAAAATATTGGTATTTATTCAATTAAATTTGTCCGTATTTTCGGCCAAATTTTTCGGACTCAAATGACAAATTTTCGTATGTGAGATTATTTTTGTTAAATCAATATCTTAGACTGTAGAATAAAACTAAAAGTAGGATTATAGACCTAAAACTTCTCAGACAAAATACCGACAAATGCGATTTTTTGTTATCGAAAAGTTCGCTTTTTGGGGGTGGGGGTGGCCTCTGGAAAAAAATTCTGTAGAATTTATTTCATATCGAAATGGTATGGAGTTTACTTATTCCTGGTCCAAAGATGTAAGCGCAATTTTTGGCCACGAGTTGATAGATTCTGATTGCGCATGCGCGCGGTATAGGTAGCAAGGTACCAAATAGGTACGTGTGTGAAGTCATCGCCTGTGAAGGGAAGATACAATACAGGAGTAAATACATGGCTTTTTACGTGTGGTTATAAATGAAAAATGATTTTTGGTAGAAATATTGCACATTGAGTTACGTCTTTAATCCACATATGAAACGTGATTTAATCATGTTAATATTATTGTTAAAACGCATTTTATTTTTCCGAAATTTCTAAAGAAAAAAGCGTGAATTTTCAGGTACATACTAAAACATAAATTTTTGTCCCGTAAAAGCCATGGGACCATATAGTTTCGTACCCGGTAAAAATGTCAATATATATTTTACTTTCTTCTGAATAGAAATTAAAACCCCAAATTTTGATTTTGAGACATACAGAAAATTATGAATTTTGACAAGAAAGCATTGTTTTCAATGGGAAAATCTTTGGTACTTTGCACTCTATATCGAAAATAGAAAAAGTAAAAATATCACGAAATGTACCATTTTAGTAGCGTTTTTTCTCAACTTTGAGAGGAAATAAATACATCTAGCACAATTTTATCATTCTGTATATTGATATTTCAAATTTCTATAGTCTTTTTCAAAATAAACGTAAAAAGGCCGATTTTAGGGGGTACCCAGCCTTATATTTTTTTGATAACAAAGGCTTAACTTTTAGAAATTTGTAGTCATGCCAGGACTTTAGGGGGGTTAATGGGGTTTCAAACTAAAAATATTTTGATTTTTTATTTAAAGCCAGATTTCGGAAATTCAAATTAAAAGAAATAGCCTTTTTTCACATAAACGGCCGAAATTCGCCCTTGAAAAACAGATTGCTCCAACGAGTATGAGCCATTATAATGTGACCTTTTTTCTTGAAATAACGAATATATAGGCGGATCTTTAGGAAAACCAACATTAGTCTATCCTATTTGTACTTTTCGGTACCTATAGTCTGTTTCAAAAATATTGGTATTTATTCAATTAAATTTGTCCGTATTTTCGGCCAAATTTTTCGGACTCAAATGACAAATTTTCGTATGTGAGATTATTTTTGTTAAATCAATATCTTAGACTGTAGAATAAAACTAAAAGTAGGATTATAGACCTAAAACTTCTCAGACAAAATACCGACAAATGCGATTTTTTGTTATCGAAAAGTTCGCTTTTTGGGGGTGGGGGTGGCCTCTGGAAAAAAATTCTGTAGAATTTATTTCATATCGAAATGGTATGGAGTTTACTTATTCCTGGTCCAAAGATGTAAGCGCAATTTTTGGCCACGAGTTGATAGATTCTGATTGCGCATGCGCGCGGTATATCGAAAATAGAAAAAGTAAAAATATCACGAAATGTACCATTTTAGTAGCGTTTTTTCTCAACTTTGAGAGGAAAAAAAATACATCTAGCACAATTTTATCATTCTGTATATTGATATTTCAAATTTCTATAGTCTTTTTCAAAATAAACGTAAAAAGGCCGATTTTAGGGGGTACCCAGCCTTATATTTTTTTGATAACAAAGGCTTAACTTTTAGAAATTTGTAGTCATGCCAGGACTTTAGGGGGGTTAATGGGGTTTCAAACTAAAAATATTTTGATTTTTTATTTAAAGCCAGATTTCGGAAATTCAAATTAAAAGAAATAGCCTTTTTTCACATAAACGGCCGAAATTCGCCCTTGAAAAACAGATTGCTCCAACGAGTATGAGCCATTATAATGTGACCTTTTTTCTTGAAATAACGAATATATAGGCGGATCTTTAGGAAAACCAACATTAGTCTATCCTATTTGTACTTTTCGGTACCTATAGTCTGTTTCAAAAATATTGGTATTTATTCAATTAAATTTGTCCGTATTTTCGGCCAAATTTTTCGGACTCAAATGACAAATTTTCGTATGTGAGATTATTTTTGTAAAATCAATATCTTAGACTGTAGAATAAAACTAAAAGTAGGATTATAGACCTAAAACTTCTCAGACAAAATACCGACAAATGCGATTTTTTGTTATCGAAAAGTTCGCTTTTTGGGGGTGGGGGTGGCCTCTGGAAAAAAATTCTGTAGAATTTATTTCATATCGAAATGGTATGGAGTTTACTTATTCCTGGTCCAAAGATGTAAGCGCAATTTTTGGCCACGAGTTGATAGATTCTGATTGCGCATGCGCGCGGTATATCGAAAATAGAAAAAGTAAAAATATCACGAAATGTACCATTTTAGTAGCGTTTTTTCTCAACTTTGAGAGGAAAAAAATACATCTAGCACAATTTTATCATTCTGTATATTGATATTTCAAATTTCTATAGTCTTTTTCAAAATAAACGTAAAAAGGCCGATTTTAGGGGGTACCCAGCCTTATATTTTTTTGATAACAAAGGCTTAACTTTTAGAAATTTGTAGTCATGCCAGGACTTTAGGGGGGTTAATGGGGTTTCAAACTAAAAATATTTTGATTTTTTATTTAAAGCCAGATTTCGGAAATTCAAATTAAAAGAAATAGCCTTTTTTCACATAAACGGCCGAAATTCGCCCTTGAAAAACAGATTGCTCCAACGAGTATGAGCCATTATAATGTGACCTTTTTTCTTGAAATAACGAATATATAGGCGGATCTTTAGGAAAACCAACATTAGTCTATCCTATTTGTACTTTTCGGTACCTATAGTCTGTTTCAAAAATATTGGTATTTATTCAATTAAATTTGTCCGTATTTTCGGCCAAATTTTTCGGACTCAAATGACAAATTTTCGTATGTGAGATTATTTTTGTAAAATCAATATCTTAGACTGTAGAATAAAACTAAAAGTAGGATTATAGACCTAAAACTTCTCAGACAAAATACCGACAAATGCGATTTTTTGTTATCGAAAAGTTCGCTTTTTGGGGGTGGGGGTGGCCGCTGGAAAAAAATTCTGTAGAATTTATTTCATATCGAAATGGTATGGAGTTTACTTATTCCTGGTCCAAAGATGTAAGCGCAATTTTTGGCCACGAGTTGATAGATTCTGATTGCGCATGCGCGCGGTATAGGTAGCAAGGTACCAAATAGGTACGTGTGTGAAGTCATCGCCTGTGAAGGGAAGATACAATACAGGAGTAAATACATGGCTTTTTACGTGTGGTTATAAATGAAAAATGATTTTTGGTAGAAATATTGCACATTGAGTTACGTCTTTAATCCACATATGAAACGTGATTTAATCATGTTAATATTATTGTTAAAACGCATTTTATTTTTCCGAAATTTCTAAAGAAAAAAGCGTGAATTTTCAGGTACATACTAAAACATAAATTTTTGTCCCGTAAAAGCCATGGGACCATATAGTTTCGTACCCGGTAAAAATGTCAATATATATTTTACTTTCTTCTGAATAGAAATTAAAACCCCAAATTTTGATTTTGAGACATACAGAAAATTATGAATTTTGACAAGAAAGCATTGTTTTCAATGGGAAAATCTTTGGTACTTTGCACTCTATATCGAAAATAGAAAAAGTAAAAATATCACGAAATGTACCATTTTAGTAGCGTTTTTTCTCAACTTTGAGAGGAAAAAAATACATCTAGCACAATTTTATCATTCTGTATATTGATATTTCAAATTTCTATAGTCTTTTTCAAAATAAACGTAAAAAGGCCGATTTTAGGGGGTACCCAGCCTTATATTTTTTTGATAACAAAGGCTTAACTTTTAGAAATTTGTAGTCATGCCAGGACTTTAGGGGGGTTAATGGGGTTTCAAACTAAAAATATTTTGATTTTTTATTTAAAGCCAGATTTCGGAAATTCAAATTAAAAGAAATAGCCTTTTTTCACATAAACGGCCGAAATTCGCCCTTGAAAAACAGATTGCTCCAACGAGTATGAGCCATTATAATGTGACCTTTTTTCTTGAAATAACGAATATATAGGCGGATCTTTAGGAAAACCAACATTAGTCTATCCTATTTGTACTTTTCGGTACCTATAGTCTGTTTCAAAAATATTGGTATTTATTCAATTAAATTTGTCCGTATTTTCGGCCAAATTTTTCGGACTCAAATGACAAATTTTCGTATGTGAGATTATTTTTGTTAAATCAATATCTTAGACTGTAGAATAAAACTAAAAGTAGGATTATAGACCTAAAACTTCTCAGACAAAATACCGACAAATGCGATTTTTTGTTATCGAAAAGTTCGCTTTTTGGGGGTGGGGGTGGCCTCTGGAAAAAAATTCTGTAGAATTTATTTCATATCGAAATGGTATGGAGTTTACTTATTCCTGGTCCAAAGATGTAAGCGCAATTTTTGGCCACGAGTTGATAGATTCTGATTGCGCATGCGCGCGGTATAGGTAGCAAGGTACCAAATAGGTACGTGTGTGAAGTCATCGCCTGTGAAGGGAAGATACAATACAGGAGTAAATACATGGCTTTTTACGTGTGGTTATAAATGAAAAATGATTTTTGGTAGAAATATTGCACATTGAGTTACGTCTTTAATCCACATATGAAACGTGATTTAATCATGTTAATATTATTGTTAAAACGCATTTTATTTTTCCGAAATTTCTAAAGAAAAAAGCGTGAATTTTCAGGTACATACTAAAACATAAATTTTTGTCCCGTAAAAGCCATGGGACCATATAGTTTCGTACCCGGTAAAAATGTCAATATATATTTTACTTTCTTCTGAATAGAAATTAAAACCCCAAATTTTGATTTTGAGACATACAGAAAATTATGAATTTTGACAAGAAAGCATTGTTTTCAATGGGAAAATCTTTGGTACTTTGCACTCTATATCGAAAATAGAAAAAGTAAAAATATCACGAAATGTACCATTTTAGTAGCGTTTTTTCTCAACTTTGAGAGGAAATAAATACATCTAGCACAATTTTATCATTCTGTATATTGATATTTCAAATTTCTATAGTCTTTTTCAAAATAAACGTAAAAAGGCCGATTTTAGGGGGTACCCAGCCTTATATTTTTTTGATAACAAAGGCTTAACTTTTAGAAATTTGTAGTCATGCCAGGACTTTAGGGGGGTTAATGGGGTTTCAAACTAAAAATATTTTGATTTTTTATTTAAAGCCAGATTTCGGAAATTCAAATTAAAAGAAATAGCCTTTTTTCACATAAACGGCCGAAATTCGCCCTTGAAAAACAGATTGCTCCAACGAGTATGAGCCATTATAATGTGACCTTTTTTCTTGAAATAACGAATATATAGGCGGATCTTTAGGAAAACCAACATTAGTCTATCCTATTTGTACTTTTCGGTACCTATAGTCTGTTTCAAAAATATTGGTATTTATTCAATTAAATTTGTCCGTATTTTCGGCCAAATTTTTCGGACTCAAATGACAAATTTTCGTATGTGAGATTATTTTTGTTAAATCAATATCTTAGACTGTAGAATAAAACTAAAAGTAGGATTATAGACCTAAAACTTCTCAGACAAAATACCGACAAATGCGATTTTTTGTTATCGAAAAGTTCGCTTTTTGGGGGTGGGGGTGGCCTCTGGAAAAAAATTCTGTAGAATTTATTTCATATCGAAATGGTATGGAGTTTACTTATTCCTGGTCCAAAGATGTAAGCGCAATTTTTGGCCACGAGTTGATAGATTCTGATTGCGCATGCGCGCGGTATATCGAAAATAGAAAAAGTAAAAATATCACGAAATGTACCATTTTAGTAGCGTTTTTTCTCAACTTTGAGAGGAAAAAAAATACATCTAGCACAATTTTATCATTCTGTATATTGATATTTCAAATTTCTATAGTCTTTTTCAAAATAAACGTAAAAAGGCCGATTTTAGGGGGTACCCAGCCTTATATTTTTTTGATAACAAAGGCTTAACTTTTAGAAATTTGTAGTCATGCCAGGACTTTAGGGGGGTTAATGGGGTTTCAAACTAAAAATATTTTGATTTTTTATTTAAAGCCAGATTTCGGAAATTCAAATTAAAAGAAATAGCCTTTTTTCACATAAACGGCCGAAATTCGCCCTTGAAAAACAGATTGCTCCAACGAGTATGAGCCATTATAATGTGACCTTTTTTCTTGAAATAACGAATATATAGGCGGATCTTTAGGAAAACCAACATTAGTCTATCCTATTTGTACTTTTCGGTACCTATAGTCTGTTTCAAAAATATTGGTATTTATTCAATTAAATTTGTCCGTATTTTCGGCCAAATTTTTCGGACTCAAATGACAAATTTTCGTATGTGAGATTATTTTTGTAAAATCAATATCTTAGACTGTAGAATAAAACTAAAAGTAGGATTATAGACCTAAAACTTCTCAGACAAAATACCGACAAATGCGATTTTTTGTTATCGAAAAGTTCGCTTTTTGGGGGTGGGGGTGGCCTCTGGAAAAAAATTCTGTAGAATTTATTTCATATCGAAATGGTATGGAGTTTACTTATTCCTGGTCCAAAGATGTAAGCGCAATTTTTGGCCACGAGTTGATAGATTCTGATTGCGCATGCGCGCGGTATATCGAAAATAGAAAAAGTAAAAATATCACGAAATGTACCATTTTAGTAGCGTTTTTTCTCAACTTTGAGAGGAAAAAAATACATCTAGCACAATTTTATCATTCTGTATATTGATATTTCAAATTTCTATAGTCTTTTTCAAAATAAACGTAAAAAGGCCGATTTTAGGGGGTACCCAGCCTTATATTTTTTTGATAACAAAGGCTTAACTTTTAGAAATTTGTAGTCATGCCAGGACTTTAGGGGGGTTAATGGGGTTTCAAACTAAAAATATTTTGATTTTTTATTTAAAGCCAGATTTCGGAAATTCAAATTAAAAGAAATAGCCTTTTTTCACATAAACGGCCGAAATTCGCCCTTGAAAAACAGATTGCTCCAACGAGTATGAGCCATTATAATGTGACCTTTTTTCTTGAAATAACGAATATATAGGCGGATCTTTAGGAAAACCAACATTAGTCTATCCTATTTGTACTTTTCGGTACCTATAGTCTGTTTCAAAAATATTGGTATTTATTCAATTAAATTTGTCCGTATTTTCGGCCAAATTTTTCGGACTCAAATGACAAATTTTCGTATGTGAGATTATTTTTGTAAAATCAATATCTTAGACTGTAGAATAAAACTAAAAGTAGGATTATAGACCTAAAACTTCTCAGACAAAATACCGACAAATGCGATTTTTTGTTATCGAAAAGTTCGCTTTTTGGGGGTGGGGGTGGCCGCTGGAAAAAAATTCTGTAGAATTTATTTCATATCGAAATGGTATGGAGTTTACTTATTCCTGGTCCAAAGATGTAAGCGCAATTTTTGGCCACGAGTTGATAGATTCTGATTGCGCATGCGCGCGGTATAGGTAGCAAGGTACCAAATAGGTACGTGTGTGAAGTCATCGCCTGTGAAGGGAAGATACAATACAGGAGTAAATACATGGCTTTTTACGTGTGGTTATAAATGAAAAATGATTTTTGGTAGAAATATTGCACATTGAGTTACGTCTTTAATCCACATATGAAACGTGATTTAATCATGTTAATATTATTGTTAAAACGCATTTTATTTTTCCGAAATTTCTAAAGAAAAAAGCGTGAATTTTCAGGTACATACTAAAACATAAATTTTTGTCCCGTAAAAGCCATGGGACCATATAGTTTCGTACCCGGTAAAAATGTCAATATATATTTTACTTTCTTCTGAATAGAAATTAAAACCCCAAATTTTGATTTTGAGACATACAGAAAATTATGAATTTTGACAAGAAAGCATTGTTTTCAATGGGAAAATCTTTGGTACTTTGCACTCTATATCGAAAATAGAAAAAGTAAAAATATCACGAAATGTACCATTTTAGTAGCGTTTTTTCTCAACTTTGAGAGGAAAAAAATACATCTAGCACAATTTTATCATTCTGTATATTGATATTTCAAATTTCTATAGTCTTTTTCAAAATAAACGTAAAAAGGCCGATTTTAGGGGGTACCCAGCCTTATATTTTTTTGATAACAAAGGCTTAACTTTTAGAAATTTGTAGTCATGCCAGGACTTTAGGGGGGTTAATGGGGTTTCAAACTAAAAATATTTTGATTTTTTATTTAAAGCCAGATTTCGGAAATTCAAATTAAAAGAAATAGCCTTTTTTCACATAAACGGCCGAAATTCGCCCTTGAAAAACAGATTGCTCCAACGAGTATGAGCCATTATAATGTGACCTTTTTTCTTGAAATAACGAATATATAGGCGGATCTTTAGGAAAACCAACATTAGTCTATCCTATTTGTACTTTTCGGTACCTATAGTCTGTTTCAAAAATATTGGTATTTATTCAATTAAATTTGTCCGTATTTTCGGCCAAATTTTTCGGACTCAAATGACAAATTTTCGTATGTGAGATTATTTTTGTAAAATCAATATCTTAGACTGTAGAATAAAACTAAAAGTAGGATTATAGACCTAAAACTTCTCAGACAAAATACCGACAAATGCGATTTTTTGTTATCGAAAAGTTCGCTTTTTGGGGGTGGGGGTGGCCTCTGGAAAAAAATTCTGTAGAATTTATTTCATATCGAAATGGTATGGAGTTTACTTATTCCTGGTCCAAAGATGTAAGCGCAATTTTTGGCCACGAGTTGATAGATTCTGATTGCGCATGCGCGCGGTATATCGAAAATAGAAAAAGTAAAAATATCACGAAATGTACCATTTTAGTAGCGTTTTTTCTCAACTTTGAGAGGAAAAAAATACATCTAGCACAATTTTATCATTCTGTATATTGATATTTCAAATTTCTATAGTCTTTTTCAAAATAAACGTAAAAAGGCCGATTTTAGGGGGTACCCAGCCTTATATTTTTTTGATAACAAAGGCTTAACTTTTAGAAATTTGTAGTCATGCCAGGACTTTAGGGGGGTTAATGGGGTTTCAAACTAAAAATATTTTGATTTTTTATTTAAAGCCAGATTTCGGAAATTCAAATTAAAAGAAATAGCCTTTTTTCACATAAACGGCCGAAATTCGCCCTTGAAAAACAGATTGCTCCAACGAGTATGAGCCATTATAATGTGACCTTTTTTCTTGAAATAACGAATATATAGGCGGATCTTTAGGAAAACCAACATTAGTCTATCCTATTTGTACTTTTCGGTACCTATAGTCTGTTTCAAAAATATTGGTATTTATTCAATTAAATTTGTCCGTATTTTCGGCCAAATTTTTCGGACTCAAATGACAAATTTTCGTATGTGAGATTATTTTTGTAAAATCAATATCTTAGACTGTAGAATAAAACTAAAAGTAGGATTATAGACCTAAAACTTCTCAGACAAAATACCGACAAATGCGATTTTTTGTTATCGAAAAGTTCGCTTTTTGGGGGTGGGGGTGGCCTCTGGAAAAAAATTCTGTAGAATTTATTTCATATCGAAATGGTATGGAGTTTACTTATTCCTGGTCCAAAGATGTAAGCGCAATTTTTGGCCACGAGTTGATAGATTCTGATTGCGCATGCGCGCGGTATATCGAAAATAGAAAAAGTAAAAATATCACGAAATGTACCATTTTAGTAGCGTTTTTTCTCAACTTTGAGAGGAAAAAAATACATCTAGCACAATTTTATCATTCTGTATATTGATATTTCAAATTTCTATAGTCTTTTTCAAAATAAACGTAAAAAGGCCGATTTTAGGGGGTACCCAGCCTTATATTTTTTTGATAACAAAGGCTTAACTTTTAGAAATTTGTAGTCATGCCAGGACTTTAGGGGGGTTAATGGGGTTTCAAACTAAAAATATTTTGATTTTTTATTTAAAGCCAGATTTCGGAAATTCAAATTAATAGCCTTTTTTCACATAAACGGCCGAAATTCGCCCTTGAAAAACAGATTGCTCCAACGAATATGAGCCATTATAATGTGACCTTTTTTCTTGAAATAACGAATATATAGGCGGATCTTTAGGAAAACCAACATTAGTCTATCCTATTTGTACTTTTCGGTACCTATAGTCTGTTTCAAAAATATTGGTATTTATTCAATTAAATTTGTCCGTATTTTCGGCCAAATTTTTCGGACTCAAATGACAAATTTTCGTATGTGAGATTATTTTTGTAAAATCAATATCTTAGACTGTAGAATAAAACTAAAAGTAGGATTATAGACCTAAAACTTCTCAGACAAAATACCGACAAATGCGATTTTTTGTTATCGAAAAGTTCGCTTTTTGGGGGTGGGTGTGGCCTCTGGAAAAAAATTCTGTAGAATTTATTTCATATCGAAATGGTATGGAGTTTACTTATTCCTGGTCCAAAGATGTAAGCGCAATTTTTGGCCACGAGTTGATAGATTTTGATTGCGCATGCGCGCGGTATATCGAAAATAGAAAAAGTAAAAATATCACGAAATGTACCATTTTAGTAGCGTTTTTTCTCAACTTTGAGAGGAAAAAAATACATCTAGCACAATTTTATCATTCTGTATATTGATATTTCAAATTTCTATAGTCTTTTTCAAAATAAACGTAAAAAGGCCGATTTTAGGGGGTACCCAGCCTTATATTTTTTTTGATAACAAAGGCTTAACTTTTAGAAATTTGTAGTCATGCCAGGACTTTAGGGGGGTTAATGGGGTTTCAAACTAAAAATATTTTGATTTTTTATTTAAAGCCAGATTTCGGAAATTCAAATTAAAAGAAATAGCCTTTTTTCACATAAACGGCCGAAATTCGCCCTTGAAAAACAGATTGCTCCAACGAGTATGAGCCATTATAATGTGACCTTTTTTCTTGAAATAACGAATATATAGGCGGATCTTTAGGAAAACCAACATTAGTCTATCCTATTTGTACTTTTCGGTACCTATAGTCTGTTTCAAAAATATTGGTATTTATTCAATTAAATTTGTCCGTATTTTCGGCCAAATTTTTCGGACTCAAATGACAAATTTTCGTATGTGAGATTATTTTTGTAAAATCAATATCTTAGACTGTAGAATAAAACTAAAAGTAGGATTATAGACCTAAAACTTCTCAGACAAAATACCGACAAATGCGATTTTTTGTTATCGAAAAGTTCGCTTTTTGGGGGTGGGGGTGGCCTCTGGAAAAAAATTCTGTAGAATTTATTTCATATCGAAATGGTATGGAGTTTACTTATTCCTGGTCCAAAGATGTAAGCGCAATTTTTGGCCACGAGTTGATAGATTCTGATTGCGCATGCGCGCGGTATATCGAAAATAGAAAAAGTAAAAATATCACGAAATGTATCATTTTAGTAGCGTTTTTTCTCAACTTTGAGAGGAAAAAAATGCATCTAGCACAATTTTATCATTCTGTATATTGATATTTCAAATTTCTATAGTCTTTTTCAAAATAAACGTAAAAAGGCCGATTTTAGGGGGTACCCAGCCTTATATTTTTTTGATAACAAAGGCTTAACTTTTAGAAATTTGTAGTCATGCCAGGACTTTAGGGGGGTTAATGGGGTTTCAAACTAAAAATATTTTGATTTTTTATTTAAAGCCAGATTTCGGAAATTCAAATTAAAAGAAATAGCCTTTTTTCACATAAACGGCCGAAATTCGCCCTTGAAAAACAGATTGCTCCAACGATTGATTGATTGATTGATTGGTATCTGCTTTATGTCCCGTCGGCGATATTGCAGCCATCATCGGGACAAAAACATGTTATAACTTAATAAATCTAGTATGAGCCATTATAATGTGACCTTTTTTCTTGAAATAACGAATATATAGGCGGATCTTTAGGAAAACCAACATTAGTCTATCCTATTTGTACTTTTCGGTACCTATAGTCTGTTTCAAAAATATTGGTATTTATTCAATTAAATTTGTCCGTATTTTCGGCCAAATTTTTCGGACTCAAATGACAAATTTTCGTATGTGAGATTATTTTTGTAAAATCAATATCTTAGACTGTAGAATAAAACTAAAAGTAGGATTATAGACCTAAAACTTCTCAGACAAAATACCGACAAATGCGATTTTTTGTTATCGAAAAGTTCGCTTTTTGGGGGTGGGGGTGGCCGCTGGAAAAAAATTCTGTAGAATTTATTTCATATCGAAATGGTATGGAGTTTACTTATTCCTGGTCCAAAGATGTAAGCGCAATTTTTGGCCACGAGTTGATAGATTCTGATTGCGCATGCGCGCGGTATATATAGGTAGCAAGGTACCAAATAGGTACGTGTGTGAAGTCATCGCCTGTGAAGGGAAGATACAATACAGGAGTAAATACATGGCTTTTTACGTGTGGTTATAAATGAAAAATGATTTTTGGTAGAAATATTGCACATTGAGTTACGTCTTTAATCCACATATGAAACGTGATTTAATCATGTTAATATTATTGTTAAAACGCATTTTATTTTTCCGAAATTTCTAAAGAAAAAAGCGTGAATTTTCAGGTACATACTAAAACATAAATTTTTGTCCCGTAAAAGCCATGGGACCATATAGTTTCGTACCCGGTAAAAATGTCAATATATATTTTACTTTCTTCTGAATAGAAATTAAAACCCCAAATTTTGATTTTGAGACATACAGAAAATTATGAATTTTGACAAGAAAGCATTGTTTTCAATGGGAAAATCTTTGGTACTTTGCACTCTATATCGAAAATAGAAAAAGTAAAAATATCACGAAATGTACCATTTTAGTAGCGTTTTTTCTCAACTTTGAGAGGAAAAAAATGCATCTAGCACAATTTTATCATTCTGTATATTGATATTTCAAATTTCTATAGTCTTTTTCAAAATAAACGTAAAAAGGCCGATTTTAGGGGGTACCCAGCCTTATATTTTTTTGATAACAAAGGCTTAACTTTTAGAAATTTGTAGTCATGCCAGGACTTTAGGGGGGTTAATGGGGTTTCAAACTAAAAATATTTTGATTTTTTATTTAAAGCCAGATTTCGGAAATTCAAATTAAAAGAAATAGCCTTTTTTCACATAAACGGCCGAAATTCGCCCTTGAAAAACAGATTGCTCCAACGAGTATGAGCCATTATAATGTGACCTTTTTTCTTGAAATAACGAATATATAGGCGGATCTTTAGGAAAACCAACATTAGTCTATCCTATTTGTACTTTTCGGTACCTATAGTCTGTTTCAAAAATATTGGTATTTATTCAATTAAATTTGTCCGTATTTTCGGCCAAATTTTTCGGACTCAAATGACAAATTTTCGTATGTGAGATTATTTTTGTAAAATCAATATCTTAGACTGTAGAATAAAACTAAAAGTAGGATTATAGACCTAAAACTTCTCAGACAAAATACCGACAAATGCGATTTTTTGTTATCGAAAAGTTCGCTTTTTGGGGGTGGGGGTGGCCGCTGGAAAAAAATTCTGTAGAATTTATTTCATATCGAAATGGTATGGAGTTTACTTATTCCTGGTCCAAAGATGTAAGCGCAATTTTTGGCCACGAGTTGATAGATTCTGATTGCGCATGCGCGCGGTATAGGTAGCAAGGTACCAAATAGGTACGTGTGTGAAGTCATCGCCTGTGAAGGGAAGATACAATACAGGAGTAAATACATGGCTTTTTACGTGTGGTTATAAATGAAAAATGATTTTTGGTAGAAATATTGCACATTGAGTTACGTCTTTAATCCACATATGAAACGTGATTTAATCATGTTAATATTATTGTTAAAACGCATTTTATTTTTCCGAAATTTCTAAAGAAAAAAGCGTGAATTTTCAGGTACATACTAAAACATAAATTTTTGTCCCGTAAAAGCCATGGGACCATATAGTTTCGTACCCGGTAAAAATGTCAATATATATTTTACTTTCTTCTGAATAGAAATTAAAACCCCAAATTTTGATTTTGAGACATACAGAAAATTATGAATTTTGACAAGAAAGCATTGTTTTCAATGGGAAAATCTTTGGTACTTTGCACTCTATATCGAAAATAGAAAAAGTAAAAATATCACGAAATGTACCATTTTAGTAGCGTTTTTTCTCAACTTTGAGAGGAAAAAAATACATCTAGCACAATTTTATCATTCTGTATATTGATATTTCAAATTTCTATAGTCTTTTTCAAAATAAACGTAAAAAGGCCGATTTTAGGGGGTACCCAGCCTTATATTTTTTTGATAACAAAGGCATAACTTTTAGAAATTTGTAGTCATGCCAGGACTTTAGGGGGGTTAATGGGGTTTCAAACTAAAAATATTTTGATTTTTTATTTAAAGCCAGATTTCGGAAATTCAAATTAAAAGAAATAGCCTTTTTTCACATAAACGGCCGAAATTCGCCCTTGAAAAACAGATTGCTCCAACGAGTATGAGCCATTATAATGTGACCTTTTTTCTTGAAATAACGAATATATAGGCGGATCTTTAGGAAAACCAACATTAGTCTATCCTATTTGTACTTTTCGGTACCTATAGTCTGTTTCAAAAATATTGGTATTTATTCAATTAAATTTGTCCGTATTTTCGGCCAAATTTTTCGGACTCAAATGACAAATTTTCGTATGTGAGATTATTTTTGTAAAATCAATATCTTAGACTGTAGAATAAAACTAAAAGTAGGATTATAGACCTAAAACTTCTCAGACAAAATACCGACAAATGCGATTTTTTGTTATCGAAAAGTTCGCTTTTTGGGGGTGGGGGTGGCCTCTGGAAAAAAATTCTGTAGAATTTATTTCATATCGAAATGGTATGGAGTTTACTTATTCCTGGTCCAAAGATGTAAGCGCAATTTTTGGCCACGAGTTGATAGATTCTGATTGCGCATGCGCGCGGTATATCGAAAATAGAAAAAGTAAAAATATCACGAAATGTACCATTTTAGTAGCGTTTTTTCTCAACTTTGAGAGGAAAAAAATACATCTAGCACAATTTTATCATTCTGTATATTGATATTTCAAATTTCTATAGTCTTTTTCAAAATAAACGTAAAAAGGCCGATTTTAGGGGGTACCCAGCCTTATATTTTTTTGATAACAAAGGCTTAACTTTTAGAAATTTGTAGTCATGCCAGGACTTTAGGGGGGTTAATGGGGTTTCAAACTAAAAATATTTTGATTTTTTATTTAAAGCCAGATTTCGGAAATTCAAATTAAAAGAAATAGCCTTTTTTCACATAAACGGCCGAAATTCGCCCTTGAAAAACAGATTGCTCCAACGAGTATGAGCCATTATAATGTGACCTTTTTTCTTGAAATAACGAATATATAGGCGGATCTTTAGGAAAACCAACATTAGTCTATCCTATTTGTACTTTTCGGTACCTATAGTCTGTTTCAAAAATATTGGTATTTATTCAATTAAATTTGTCCGTATTTTCGGCCAAATTTTTCGGACTCAAATGACAAATTTTCGTATGTGAGATTATTTTTGTAAAATCAATATCTTAGACTGTAGAATAAAACTAAAAGTAGGATTATAGACCTAAAACTTCTCAGACAAAATACCGACAAATGCGATTTTTTGTAATCGAAAAGTTCGCTTTTTGGGGGTGGGGGTGGCCGCTGGAAAAAAATTCTGTAGAATTTATTTCATATCGAAATGGTATGGAGTTTACTTATTCCTGGTCCAAAGATGTAAGCGCAATTTTTGGCCACGAGTTGATAGATTCTGATTGCGCATGCGCGCGGTATAGGTAGCAAGGTACCAAATAGGTACGTGTGTGAAGTCATCGCCTGTGAAGGGAAGATACAATACAGGAGTAAATACATGGCTTTTTACGTGTGGTTATAAATGAAAAATGATTTTTGGTAGAAATATTGCACATTGAGTTACGTCTTTAATCCACATATGAAACGTGATTTAATCATGTTAATATTATTGTTAAAACGCATTTTATTTTTCCGAAATTCTAAAGAAAAAAGCGTGAATTTTCAGGTACATACTAAAACATAAATTTTTGTCCCGTAAAAGCCATGGGACCATATAGTTTCGTACCCGGTAAAATGTCAATATATATTTTACTTTCTTCTGAATAGAAATTAAAACCCCAAATTTTGATTTTGAGACATACAGAAAATTATGAATTTTGACAAGAAAGCATTGTTTTCAATGGGAAAATCTTTGGTACTTTGCACTCTATATCGAAAATAGAAAAAGTAAAAATATCACGAAATGTACCATTTTAGTAGCGTTTTTTCTCAACTTTGAGAGGAAAAAAATACATCTAGCACAATTTTATCATTCTGTATATTGATATTTCAAATTTCTATAGTCTTTTTCAAAATAAACGTAAAAAGGCCGATTTTAGGGGGTACCCAGCCTTATATTTTTTTGATAACAAAGGCTTAACTTTTAGAAATTTGTAGTCATGCCAGGACTTTAGGGGGGTTAATGGGGTTTCAAACTAAAAATATTTTGATTTTTTATTTAAAGCCAGATTTCGGAAATTCAAATTAAAAGAAATAGCCTTTTTTCACATAAACGGCCGAAATTCGCCCTTGAAAAACAGATTGCTCCAACGAGTATGAGCCATTATAATGTGACCTTTTTTCTTGAAATAACGAATATATAGGCGGATCTTTAGGAAAACCAACATTAGTCTATCCTATTTGTACTTTTCGGTACCTATAGTCTGTTTCAAAAATATTGGTATTTATTCAATTAAATTTGTCCGTATTTTCGGCCAAATTTTTCGGACTCAAATGACAAATTTTCGTATGTGAGATTATTTTTGTAAAATCAATATCTTAGACTGTAGAATAAAACTAAAAGTAGGATTATAGACCTAAAACTTCTCAGACAAAATACCGACAAATGCGATTTTTTGTTATCGAAAAGTTCGCTTTTTGGGGGTGGGGGTGGCCTCTGGAAAAAAATTCTGTAGAATTTATTTCATATCGAAATGGTATGGAGTTTACTTATTCCTGGTCCAAAGATGTAAGCGCAATTTTTGGCCACGAGTTGATAGATTCTGATTGCGCATGCGCGCGGTATATCGAAAATAGAAAAAGTAAAAATATCACGAAATGTACCATTTTAGTAGCGTTTTTTCTCAACTTTGAGAGGAAAAAAATACATCTAGCACAATTTTATCATTCTGTATATTGATATTTCAAATTTCTATAGTCTTTTTCAAAATAAACGTAAAAAGGCCGATTTTAGGGGGTACCCAGCCTTATATTTTTTTGATAACAAAGGCTTAACTTTTAGAAATTTGTAGTCATGCCAGGACTTTAGGGGGGTTAATGGGGTTTCAAACTAAAAATATTTTGATTTTTTATTTAAAGCCAGATTTCGGAAATTCAAATTAAAAGAAATAGCCTTTTTTCACATAAACGGCCGAAATTCGCCCTTGAAAAACAGATTGCTCCAACGAGTATGAGCCATTATAATGTGACCTTTTTTCTTGAAATAACGAATATATAGGCGGATCTTTAGGAAAACCAACATTAGTCTATCCTATTTGTACTTTTCGGTACCTATAGTCTGTTTCAAAAATATTGGTATTTATTCAATTAAATTTGTCCGTATTTTCGGCCAAATTTTTCGGACTCAAATGACAAATTTTCGTATGTGAGATTATTTTTGTAAAATCAATATCTTAGACTGTAGAATAAAACTAAAAGTAGGATTATAGACCTAAAACTTCTCAGACAAAATACCGACAAATGCGATTTTTTGTTATCGAAAAGTTCGCTTTTTGGGGGTGGGGGTGGCCTCTGGAAAAAAATTATGTAGAATTTATTTCATATCAAAATGGTATGGAGTTTACTTATTCCTGGTCCAAAGATGTAAGCGCAATTTTTGGCCACGAGTTGATAGATTCTGATTGCGCATGCGCGCGGTATATCGAAAATAGAAAAAGTAAAAATATCACGAAATGTACCATTTTAGTAGCGTTTTTTCTCAACTTTGAGAGGAAAAAAATACATCTAGCACAATTTTATCATTCTGTATATTGATATTTCAAATTTCTATAGTCTTTTTCAAAATAAACGTAAAAAGGCCGATTTTAGGGGGTACCCAGCCTTATATTTTTTTGATAACAAAGGCTTAACTTTTAGAAATTTGTAGTCATGCCAGGACTTTAGGGGGGTTAATGGGGTTTCAAACTAAAAATATTTTGATTTTTTATTTAAAGCCAGATTTCGGAAATTCAAATTAAAAGAAATAGCCTTTTTTCACATAAACGGCCGAAATTCGCCCTTGAAAAACAGATTGCTCCAACGAGTATGAGCCATTATAATGTGACCTTTTTTCTTGAAATAACGAATATATAGGCGGATCTTTAGGAAAACCAACATTAGTCTATCCTATTTGTACTTTTCGGTACCTATAGTCTGTTTCAAAAATATTGGTATTTATTCAATTAAATTTGTCCGTATTTTCGGCCAAATTTTTCGGACTCAAATGACAAATTTTCGTATGTGAGATTATTTTTGTAAAATCAATATCTTAGACTGTAGAATAAAACTAAAAGTAGGATTATAGACCTAAAACTTCTCAGACAAAATACCGACAAATGCGATTTTTTGTTATCGAAAAGTTCGCTTTTTGGGGGTGGGGGTGGCCTCTGGAAAAAAATTCTGTAGAATTTATTTCATATCGAAATGGTATGGAGTTTACTTATTCCTGGTCCAAAGATGTAAGCGCAATTTTTGGCCACGAGTTGATAGATTCTGATTGCGCATGCGCGCGGTATATCGAAAATAGAAAAAGTAAAAATATCACGAAATGTACCATTTTAGTAGCGTTTTTTCTCAACTTTGAGAGGAAAAAAATACATCTAGCACAATTTTATCATTCTGTATATTGATATTTCAAATTTCTATAGTCTTTTTCAAAATAAACGTAAAAAGGCCGATTTTAGGGGGTACCCAGCCTTATATTTTTTTGATAACAAAGGCTTAACTTTTAGAAATTTGTAGTCATGCCAGGACTTTAGGGGGGTTAATGGGGTTTCAAACTAAAAATATTTTGATTTTTTATTTAAAGCCAGATTTCGGAAATTCAAATTAAAAGAAATAGCCTTTTTTCACATAAACGGCCGAAATTCGCCCTTGAAAAACAGATTGCTCCAACGAGTATGAGCCATTATAATGTGACCTTTTTTCTTGAAATAACGAATATATAGGCGGATCTTTAGGAAAACCAACATTAGTCTATCCTATTTGTACTTTTCGGTACCTATAGTCTGTTTCAAAAATATTGGTATTTATTCAATTAAATTTGTCCGTATTTTCGGCCAAATTTTTCGGACTCAAATGACAAATTTTCGTATGTGAGATTATTTTTGTAAAATCAATATCTTAGACTGTAGAATAAAACTAAAAGTAGGATTATAGACCTAAAACTTCTCAGACAAAATACCGACAAATGCGATTTTTTGTTATCGAAAAGTTCGCTTTTTGGGGGTGGGGGTGGCCTCTGGAAAAAAATTCTGTAGAATTTATTTCATATCGAAATGGTATGGAGTTGACTTATTCCTGGTCCAAAGATGTAAGCGCAATTTTTGGCCACGAGTTGATAGATTCTGATTGCGCATGCGCGCGGTATATCGAAAATAGAAAAAGTAAAAATATCACGAAATGTACCATTTTAGTAGCGTTTTTTCTCAACTTTGAGAGGAAAAAAATACATCTAGCACAATTTTATCATTCTGTATATTGATATTTCAAATTTCTATAGTCTTTTTCAAAATAAACGTAAAAAGGCCGATTTTAGGGGGTACCCAGCCTTATATTTTTTTGATAACAAAGGCTTAACTTTTAGAAATTTGTAGTCATGCCAGGACTTTAGGGGGGTTAATGGGGTTTCAAACTAAAAATATTTTGATTTTTTATTTAAAGCCAGATTTCGGAAATTCAAATTAAAAGAAATAGCCTTTTTTCACATAAACGGCCGAAATTCGCCCTTGAAAAACAGATTGCTCCAACGAGTATGAGCCATTATAATGTGACCTTTTTTCTTGAAATAACGAATATATAGGCGGATCTTTAGGAAAACCAACATTAGTCTATCCTATTTGTACTTTTCGGTACCTATAGTCTGTTTCAAAAATATTGGTATTTATTCAATTAAATTTGTCCGTATTTTCGGCCAAATTTTTCGGACTCAAATGACAAATTTTCGTATGTGAGATTATTTTTGTAAAATCAATATCTTAGACTGTAGAATAAAACTAAAAGTAGGATTATAGACCTAACACTTCTCAGACAAAATACCGACAAATGCGATTTTTTGTTATCGAAAAGTTCGCTTTTTGGGGGTGGGGGTGGCCTCTGGAAAAAAATTCTGTAGAATTTATTTCATATCGAAATGGTATGGAGTTTACTTATTCCTGGTCCAAAGATGTAAGCGCAATTTTTGGCCACGAGTTGATAGATTCTGATTGCGCATGCGCGCGGTATATCGAAAATAGAAAAAGTAAAAATATCACGAAATGTACCATTTTAGTAGCGTTTTTTCTCAACTTTGAGAGGAAAAAAATACATCTAGCACAATTTTATCATTCTGTATATTGATATTTCAAATTTCTATATTCTTTTTCAAAATAAACGTAAAAAGGCCGATTTTAGGGGGTACCCAGCCTTATATTTTTTTGATAACAAAGGCTTAACTTTTAGAAATTTGTAGTCATGCCAGGACTTTAGGGGGGTTAATGGGGTTTCAAACTAAAAATATTTTGATTTTTTATTTAAAGCCAGATTTCGGAAATTCAAATTAAAAGAAATAGCCTTTTTTCACATAAACGGCCGAAATTCGCCCTTGAAAAACAGATTGCTCCAACGAGTATGAGCCATTATAATGTGACCTTTTTTCTTGAAATAACGAATATATAGGCGGATCTTTAGGAAAACCAACATTAGTCTATCCTATTTGTACTTTTCGGTACCTATAGTCTGTTTCAAAAATATTGGTATTTATTCAATTAAATTTGTCCGTATTTTCGGCCAAATTTTTCGGACTCAAATGACAAATTTTCGTATGTGAGATTATTTTTGTAAAATCAATATCTTAGACTGTAGAATAAAACTAAAAGTAGGATTATAGACCTAAAACTTCTCAGACAAAATACCGACAAATGCGATTTTTTGTTATCGAAAAGTTCGCTTTTTGGGGGTGGGGGTGGCCTCTGGAAAAAAATTCTGTAGAATTTATTTCATATCGAAATGGTATGGAGTTTACTTATTCCTGGTCCAAAGATGTAAGCGCAATTTTTGGCCACGAGTTGATAGATTCTGATTGCGCATGCGCGCGGTATATCGAAAATAGAAAAAGTAAAAATATCACGAAATGTACCATTTTAGTAGCGTTTTTTCTCAACTTTGAGAGGAAAAAAATACATCTAGCACAATTTTATCATTCTGTATATTGATATTTCAAATTTCTATAGTCTTTTTCAAAATAAACGTAAAAAGGCCGATTTTAGGGGGTACCCAGCCTTATATTTTTTTGATAACAAAGGCTTAACTTTTAGAAATTTGTAGTCATGCCAGGACTTTAGGGGGGTTAATGGGGTTTCAAACTAAAAATATTTTGATTTTTTATTTAAAGCCAGATTTCGGAAATTCAAATTAAAAGAAATAGCCTTTTTTCACATAAACGGCCGAAATTCGCCCTTGAAAAACAGATTGCTCCAACGAGTATGAGCCATTATAATGTGACCTTTTTTCTTGAAATAACGAATATATAGGCGGATCTTTAGGAAAACCAACATTAGTCTATCCTATTTGTACTTTTCGGTACCTATAGTCTGTTTCAAAAATATTGGTATTTATTCAATTAAATTTGTCCGTATTTTCGGCCAAATTTTTCGGACTCAAATGACAAATTTTCGTATGTGAGATTATTTTTGTAAAATCAATATCTTAGACTGTAGAATAAAACTAAAAGTAGGATTATAGACCTAAAACTTCTCAGACAAAATACCGACAAATGCGATTTTTTGTTATCGAAAAGTTCGCTTTTTGGGGGTGGGGGTGGCCGCTGGAAAAAAATTCTGTAGAATTTATTTCATATCGAAATGGTATGGAGTTTACTTATTCCTGGTCCAAAGATGTAAGCGCAATTTTTGGCCACGAGTTGATAGATTCTGATTGCGCATGCGCGCGGTATAGGTAGCAAGGTACCAAATAGGTACGTGTGTGAAGTCATCGCCTGTGAAGGGAAGATACAATACAGGAGTAAATACATGGCTTTTTACGTGTGGTTATAAATGAAAAATGATTTTTGGTAGAAATATTGCACATTGAGTTACGTCTTTAATCCACATATGAAACGTGATTTAATCATGTTAATATTATTGTTAAAACGCATTTTATTTTTCCGAAATTTCTAAAGAAAAAAGCGTGAATTTTCAGGTACATACTAAAACATAAATTTTTGTCCCGTAAAAGCCATGGGACCATATAGTTTCGTACCCGGTAAAAATGTCAATATATATTTTACTTTCTTCTGAATAGATATTAAAACCCCAAATTTTGATTTTGAGACATACAGAAAATTATGAATTTTGACAAGAAAGCATTGTTTTCAATGGGAAAATCTTTGGTACTTTGCACTCTATATCGAAAATAGAAAAAGTAAAAATATCACGAAATGTACCATTTTAGTAGCGTTTTTTCTCAACTTTGAGAGGAAAAAAATACATCTAGCACAATTTTATCATTCTGTATATTGATATTTCAAATTTCTATAGTCTTTTTCAAAATAAACGTAAAAAGGCCGATTTTAGGGGGTACCCAGCCTTATATTTTTTTGATAACAAAGGCTTAACTTTTAGAAATTTGTAGTCATGCCAGGACTTTAGGGGGGTTAATGGGGTTTCAAACTAAAAATATTTTGATTTTTTATTTAAAGCCAGATTTCGGAAATTCAAATTAAAAGAAATAGCCTTTTTTCACATAAACGGCCGAAATTCGCCCTTGAAAAACAGATTGCTCCAACGAGTATGAGCCATTATAATGTGACCTTTTTTCTTGAAATAACGAATATATAGGCGGATCTTTAGGAAAACCAACATTAGTCTATCCTATTTGTACTTTTCGGTACCTATAGTCTGTTTCAAAAATATTGGTATTTATTCAATTAAATTTGTCCGTATTTTCGGCCAAATTTTTCGGACTCAAATGACAAATTTTCGTATGTGAGATTATTTTTGTAAAATCAATATCTTAGACTGTAGAATAAAACTAAAAGTAGGATTATAGACCTAAAACTTCTCAGACAAAATACCGACAAATGCGATTTTTTGTTATCGAAAAGTTCGCTTTTTGGGGGTGGGGGTGGCCTCTGGAAAAAAATTCTGTAGAATTTATTTCATATCGAAATGGTATGGAGTTTACTTATTCCTGGTCCAAAGATGTAAGCGCAATTTTTGGCCACGAGTTGATAGATTCTGATTGCGCATGCGCGCGGTATATCGAAAATAGAAAAAGTAAAAATATCACGAAATGTACCATTTTAGTAGCGTTTTTTCTCAACTTTGAGAGGAAAAAAATACATCTAGCACAATTTTATCATTCTGTATATTGATATTTCAAATTTCTATAGTCTTTTTCAAAATAAACGTAAAAAGGCCGATTTTAGGGGGTACCCAGCCTTATATTTTTTTGATAACAAAGGCTTAACTTTTAGAAATTTGTAGTCATGCCAGGACTTTAGGGGGGTTAATGGGGTTTCAAACTAAAAATATTTTGATTTTTTATTTAAAGCCAGATTTCGGAAATTCAAATTAAAAGAAATAGCCTTTTTTCACATAAACGGCCGAAATTCGCCCTTGAAAAACAGATTGCTCCAACGAGTATGAGCCATTATAATGTGACCTTTTTTCTTGAAATAACGAATATATAGGCGGATCTTTAGGAAAACCAACATTAGTCTATCCTATTTGTACTTTTCGGTACCTATAGTCTGTTTCAAAAATATTGGTATTTATTCAATTAAATTTGTCCGTATTTTCGGCCAAATTTTTCGGACTCAAATGACAAATTTTCGTATGTGAGATTATTTTTGTAAAATCAATATCTTAGACTGTAGAATAAAACTAAAAGTAGGATTATAGACCTAAAACTTCTCAGACAAAATACCGACAAATGCGATTTTTTGTTATCGAAAAGTTCGCTTTTTGGGGGTGGGGGTGGCCTCTGGAAAAAAATTCTGTAGAATTTATTTCATATCGAAATGGTATGGAGTTTACTTATTCCTGGTCCAAAGATGTAAGCGCAATTTTTGGCCACGAGTTGATAGATTCTGATTGCGCATGCGCGCGGTATATCGAAAATAGAAAAAGTAAAAATATCACGAAATGTACCATTTTAGTAGCGTTTTTTCTCAACTTTGAGAGGAAAAAAATACATCTAGCACAATTTTATCATTCTGTATATTGATATTTCAAATTTCTATAGTCTTTTTCAAAATAAACGTAAAAAGGCCGATTTTAGGGGGTACCCAGCCTTATATTTTTTTGATAACAAAGGCTTAACTTTTAGAAATTTGTAGTCATGCCAGGACTTTAGGGGGGTTAATGGGGTTTCAAACTAAAAATATTTTGATTTTTTATTTAAAGCCAGATTTCGGAAATTCAAATTAAAAGAAATAGCCTTTTTTCACATAAACGGCCGAAATTCGCCCTTGAAAAACAGATTGCTCCAACGAGTATGAGCCATTATAATGTGACCTTTTTTCTTGAAATAACGAATATATAGGCGGATCTTTAGGAAAACCAACATTAGTCTATCCTATTTGTACTTTTCGGTACCTATAGTCTGTTTCAAAAATATTGGTATTTATTCAATTAAATTTGTCCGTATTTTCGGCCAAATTTTTCGGACTCAAATGACAAATTTTCGTATGTGAGATTATTTTTGTAAAATCAATATCTTAGACTGTAGAATAAAACTAAAAGTAGGATTATAGACCTAAAACTTCTCAGACAAAATACCGACAAATGCGATTTTTTGTTATCGAAAAGTTCGCTTTTTGGGGGTGGGGGTGGCCTCTGGAAAAAAATTCTGTAGAATTTATTTCATATCGAAATGGTATGGAGTTTACTTATTCCTGGTCCAAAGATGTAAGCGCAATTTTTGGCCACGAGTTGATAGATTCTGATTGCGCATGCGCGCGGTATATCGAAAATAGAAAAAGTAAAAATATCACGAAATGTACCATTTTAGTAGCGTTTTTCTCAACTTTGAGAGGAAAAAAATACATCTAGCACAATTCTATCATTCTGTATATTGATATTTCAAATTTCTATAGTCTTTTTCAAAATAAACGTAAAAAGGCCGATTTTAGGGGGTACCCAGCCTTATATTTTTTTGATAACAAAGGCTTAACTTTTAGAAATTTGTAGTCATGCCAGGACTTTAAGGGGGTTAATGGGGTTTCAAACTAAAAATATTTTGATTTTTTATTTAAAGCCAGATTTCGGAAATTCAAATTAAAAGAAATAGCCTTTTTTCACATAAACGGCCGAAATTCGCCCTTGAAAAACAGATTGCTCCAACGAGTATGAGCCATTATAATGTGACCTTTTTTCTTGAAATAACGAATATATAGGCGGATCTTTAGGAAAACCAACATTAGTCTATCCTATTTGTACTTTTCGGTACCTATAGTCTGTTTCAAAAATATTGGTATTTATTCAATTAAATTTGTCCGTATTTTCGGCCAAATTTTTCGGACTCAAATGACAAATTTTCGTATGTGAGATTATTTTTGTAAAATCAATATCTTAGACTGTAGAATAAAACTAAAAGTAGGATTATAGACCTAAAACTTCTCAGACAAAATACCGACAAATGCGATTTTTTGTTATCGAAAAGTTCGCTTTTTGGGGGTGGGGGTGGCCTCTGGAAAAAAATTCTGTAGAATTTATTTCATATCGAAATGGTATGGAGTTTACTTATTCCTGGTCCAAAGATGTAAGCGCAATTTTTGGCCACGAGTTGATAGATTCTGATTGCGCATGCGCGCGGTATATCGAAAATAGAAAAAGTAAAAATATCACGAAATGTACCATTTTAGTAGCGTTTTTTCTCAACTTTGAGAGGAAAAAAATACATCTAGCACAATTTTATCATTCTGTATGTTGATATTTCAAATTTCTATAGTCTTTTTCAAAATAAACGTAAAAAGGCCGATTTTAGGGGGTACCCAGCCTTATATTTTTTTGATAACAAAGGCTTAACTTTTAGAAATTTGTAGTCATGCCAGGACTTTAGGGGGGTTAATGGGGTTTCAAACTAAAAATATTTTGATTTTTTATTTAAAGCCAGATTTCGGAAATTCAAATTAAAAGAAATAGCCTTTTTTCACATAAATGGCCGAAATTCGCCCTTGAAAAACAGATTGCTCCAACGAGTATGAGCCATTATAATGTGACCTTTTTTCTTGAAATAACGAATATATAGGCGGATCTTTAGGAAAACCAACATTAGTCTATCCTATTTGTACTTTTCGGTACCTATAGTCTGTTTCAAAAATATTGGTATTTATTCAATTAAATTTGTCCGTATTTTCGGCCAAATTTTTCGGACTCAAATGACAAATTTTCGTATGTGAGATTATTTTTGTAAAATCAATATCTTAGACTGTAGAATAAAACTAAAAGTAGGATTATAGACCTAAAACTTCTCAGACAAAATACCGACAAATGCGATTTTTTGTTATCGAAAAGTTCGCTTTTTGGGGGTGGGGGTGGCCTCTGGAAAAAAATTCTGTAGAATTTATTTCATATCGAAATGGTATGGAGTTTACTTATTCCTGGTCCAAAGATGTAAGCGCAATTTTTGGCCACGAGTTGATAGATTCTGATTGCGCATGCGCGCGGTATATCGAAAATAGAAAAAGTAAAAATATCACGAAATGTACCATTTTAGTAGCGTTTTTTCTCAACTTTGAGAGGAAAAAAATACATCTAGCACAATTTTATCATTCTGTATATTGATATTTCAAATTTCTGTAGTCTTTTTCAAAATAAACGTAAAAAGGCCGATTTTAGGGGGTACCCAGCCTTATATTTTTTTGATAACAAAGGCTTAACTTTTAGAAATTTGTAGTCATGCCAGGACTTTAGGGGGGTTAATGGGGTTTCAAACTAAAAATATTTTGATTTTTTATTTAAAGCCAGATTTCGGAAATTCAAATTAAAAGAAATAGCCTTTTTTCACATAAACGGCCGAAATTCGCCCTTGAAAAACAGATTGCTCCAACGAGTATGAGCCATTATAATGTGACCTTTTTTCTTGAAATAACGAATATATAGGCGGATCTTTAGGAAAACCAACATTAGTCTATCCTATTTGTACTTTTCGGTACCTATAGTCTGTTTCAAAAATATTGGTATTTATTCAATTAAATTTGTCCGTATTTTCGGCCAAATTTTTCGGACTCAAATGACAAATTTTCGTTTGTGAGATTATTTTTGTAAAATCAATATCTTAGACTGTAGAATAAAACTAAAAGTAGGATTATAGACCTAAAACTTCTCAGACAAAATACCGACAAATGCGATTTTTTGTTATCGAAAAGTTCGCTTTTTGGGGGTGGGGGTGGCCTCTGGAAAAAAATTCTGTAGAATTTATTTCATATCGAAATGGTATGGAGTTTACTTATTCCTGGTCCAAAGATGTAAGCGCAATTTTTGGCCACGAGTTGATAGATTCTGATTGCGCATGCGCGCGGTATAGGTAGCAAGGTACCAAATAGGTACGTGTGTGAAGTCATCGCCTGTGAAGGGAAGATACAATACAGGAGTAAATACATGGCTTTTTACGTGTGGTTATAAATGAAAAATGATTTTTGGTAGAAATATTGCACATTGAGTTACGTCTTTAATCCACATATGAAACGTGATTTAATCATGTTAATATTATTGTTAAAACGCATTTTATTTTTCCGAAATTTCTAAAGAAAAAAGCGTGAATTTTCAGGTACATACTAAAACATAAATTTTTGTCCCGTAAAAGCCATGGGACCATATAGTTTCGTACCCGGTAAAAATGTCAATATATATTTTACTTTCTTCTGAATAGAAATTAAAACCCCAAATTTTGATTTTGAGACATACAGAAAATTATGAATTTTGACAAGAAAGCATTGTTTTCAATGGGAAAATCTTTGGTACTTTGCACTCTATATCGAAAATAGAAAAAGTAAAAATATCACGAAATGTACCATTTTAGTAGCGTTTTTTCTCAACTTTGAGAGGAAAAAAATACATCTAGCACAATTTTATCATTCTGTATATTGATATTTCAAATTTCTATAGTCTTTTTCAAAATAAACGTAAAAAGGCCGATTTTAGGGGGTACCCAGCCTTATATTTTTTTGATAACAAAGGCTTAACTTTTAGAAATTTGTAGTCATGCCAGGACTTTAGGGGGGTTAATGGGGTTTCAAACTAAAAATATTTTGATTTTTTATTTAAAGCCAGATTTCGGAAATTCAAATTAAAAGAAATAGCCTTTTTTCACATAAACGGCCGAAATTCGCCCTTGAAAAACAGATTGCTCCAACGAGTATGAGCCATTATAATGTGACCTTTTTTCTTGAAATAACGAATATATAGGCGGATCTTTAGGAAAACCAACATTAGTCTATCCTATTTGTACTTTTCGGTACCTATAGTCTGTTTCAAAAATATTGGTATTTATTCAATTTAATTTGTCCGTATTTTCGGCCAAATTTTTCGGACTCAAATGACAAATTTTCGTATGTGAGATTATTTTTGTAAAATCAATATCTTAGACTGTAGAATAAAACTAAAAGTAGGATTATAGACCTAAAACTTCTCAGACAAAATACCGACAAATGCGATTTTTTGTTATCGAAAAGTTCGCTTTTTGGGGGTGGGGGTGGCCTCTGGAAAAAAATTCTGTAGAATTTATTTCATATCGAAATGGTATGGAGTTTACTTATTCCTGGTCCAAAGATGTAAGCGCAATTTTTGGCCACGAGTTGATAGATTCTGATTGCGCATGCGCGCGGTATATCGAAAATAGAAAAAGTAAAAATATCACGAAATGTACCATTTTAGTAGCGTTTTTTCTCAACTTTGAGAGGAAAAAAATACATCTAGCACAATTTTATCATTCTGTATATTGATATTTCAAATTTCTATAGTCTTTTTCAAAATAAACGTAAAAAGGCCGATTTTAGGGGGTACCCAGCCTTATATTTTTTTGATAACAAAGGCTTAACTTTTAGAAATTTGTAGTCATGCCAGGACTTTAGGGGGGTTAATGGGGTTTCAAACTAAAAATATTTTGATTTTTTATTTAAAGCCAGATTTCGGAAATTCAAATTAAAAGAAATAGCCTTTTTTCACATAAACGGCCGAAATTCGCCCTTGAAAAACAGATTGCTCCAACGAGTATGAGCCATTATAATGTGACCTTTTTTCTTGAAATAACGAATATATAGGCGGATCTTTAGGAAAACCAACATTAGTCTATCCTATTTGTACTTTTCGGTACCTATAGTCTGTTTCAAAAATATTGGTATTTATTCAATTAAATTTGTCCGTATTTTCGGCCAAATTTTTCGGACTCAAATGACAAATTTTCGTATGTGAGATTATTTTTGTAAAATCAATATCTTAGACTGTAGAATAAAACTAAAAGTAGGATTATAGACCTAAAACTTCTCAGACAAAATACCGACAAATGCGATTTTTTGTTATCGAAAAGTTCGCTTTTTGGGGGTGGGGGTGGCCTCTGGAAAAAAATTCTGTAGAATTTATTTCATATCGAAATGGTATGGAGTTTACTTATTCCTGGTCCAAAGATGTAAGCGCAATTTTTGGCCACGAGTTGATAGATTCTGATTGCGCATGCGCGCGGTATATCGAAAATAGAAAAAGTAAAAATATCACGAAATGTACCATTTTAGTAGCGTTTTTTCTCAACTTTGAGAGGAAAAAAATACATCTAGCACAATTTTATCATTCTGTATATTGATATTTCAAATTTCTATAGTCTTTTTCAAAATAAACGTAAAAAGGCCGATTTTAGGGGGTACCCAGCCTTATATTTTTTTGATAACAAAGGCTTAACTTTTAGAAATTTGTAGTCATGCCAGGACTTTAGGGGGGTTAATGGGGTTTCAAACTAAAAATATTTTGATTTTTTATTTAAAGCCAGATTTCGGAAATTCAAATTAAAAGAAATAGCCTTTTTTCACATAAACGGCCGAAATTCGCCCTTGAAAAACAGATTGCTCCAACGAGTATGAGCCATTATAATGTGACCTTTTTTCTTGAAATAACGAATATATAGGCGGATCTTTAGGAAAACCAACATTAGTCTATCCTATTTGTACTTTTCGGTACCTAT
Source organism: Arcuatula senhousia (assembly GCA_963971305.1). NCBI lineage: Eukaryota > Metazoa > Mollusca > Bivalvia > Mytilida > Mytilidae > Arcuatula > Arcuatula senhousia. The sequence continues at coordinate 58,599,016 of OZ020310.1, forward strand.
AGTCTGTTTCAAAAATATTGGTATTTATTCAATTAAATTTGTCCGTATTTTCGGCCAAATTTTTCGGACTCAAATGACAAATTTTCGTATGTGAGATTATTTTTGTAAAATCAATATCTTAGACTGTAGAATAAAACTAAAAGTAGGATTATAGACCTAAAACTTCTCAGACAAAATACCGACAAATGCGATTTTTTGTTATCGAAAAGTTCGCTTTTTGGGGGTGGGGGTGGCCTCTGGAAAAAAATTCTGTAGAATTTATTTCATATCGAAATGGTATGGAGTTTACTTATTCCTGGTCCAAAGATGTAAGCGCAATTTTTGGCCACGAGTTGATAGATTCTGATTGCGCATGCGCGCGGTATATCGAAAATAGAAAAAGTAAAAATATCACGAAATGTACCATTTTAGTAGCGTTTTTTCTCAACTTTGAGAGGAAAAAAATACATCTAGCACAATTTTATCATTCTGTATATTGATATTTCAAATTTCTATAGTCTTTTTCAAAATAAACGTAAAAAGGCCGATTTTAGGGGGTACCCAGCCTTATATTTTTTTGATAACAAAGGCTTAACTTTTAGAAATTTGTAGTCATGCCAGGACTTTAGGGGGGTTAATGGGGTTTCAAACTAAAAATATTTTGATTTTTTATTTAAAGCCAGATTTCGGAAATTCAAATTAAAAGAAATAGCCTTTTTTCACATAAACGGCCGAAATTCGCCCTTGAAAAACAGATTGCTCCAACGAGTATGAGCCATTATAATGCGACCTTTTTTCTTGAAATAACGAATATATAGGCGGATCTTTAGGAAAACCAACATTAGTCTATCCTATTTGTACTTTTCGGTACCTATAGTCTGTTTCAAAAATATTGGTATTTATTCAATTAAATTTGTCCGTATTTTCGGCCAAATTTTTCGGACTCAAATGACAAATTTTCGTATGTGAGATTATTTTTGTAAAATCAATATCTTAGACTGTAGAATAAAACTAAAAGTAGGATTATAGACCTAAAACTTCTCAGACAAAATACCGACAAATGCGATTTTTTGTTATCGAAAAGTTCGCTTTTTGGGGGTGGGGGTGGCCTCTGGAAAAAAATTCTGTAGAATTTATTTCATATCGAAATGGTATGGAGTTTACTTATTCCTGGTCCAAAGATGTAAGCGCAATTTTTGGCCACGAGTTGATAGATTCTGATTGCGCATGCGCGCGGTATAGGTAGCAAGGTACCAAATAGGTACGTGTGTGAAGTCATCGCCTGTGAAGGGAAGATACAATACAGGAGTAAATACATGGCTTTTTACGTGTGGTTATAAATGAAAAATGATTTTTGGTAGAAATATTGCACATTGAGTTACGTCTTTAATCCACATATGAAACGTGATTTAATCATGTTAATATTATTGTTAAAACGCATTTTATTTTTCCGAAATTTCTAAAGAAAAAAGCGTGAATTTTCAGGTACATACTAAAACATAAATTTTTGTCCCGTAAAAGCCATGGGACCATATAGTTTCGTACCCGGTAAAAATGTCAATATATATTTTACTTTCTTCTGAATAGAAATTAAAACCCCAAATTTTGATTTTGAGACATACAGAAAATTATGAATTTTGACAAGAAAGCATTGTTTTCAATGGGAAAATCTTTGGTACTTTGCACTCTATATCGAAAATAGAAAAAGTAAAAATATCACGAAATGTACCATTTTAGTAGCGTTTTTTCTCAACTTTGAGAGGAAAAAAATACATCTAGCACAATTTTATCATTCTGTATATTGATATTTCAAATTTCTATAGTCTTTTTCAAAATAAACGTAAAAGGCCGATTTTAGGGGGTACCCAGCCTTATATTTTTTTGATAACAAAGGCTTAACTTTTAGAAATTTGTAGTCATGCCAGGACTTTAGGGGGGTTAATGGGGTTTCAAACTAAAAATATTTTGTTTTTTATTTAAAGCCAGATTTCGGAAATTCAAATTAAAAGAAATAGCCTTTTTTCACATAAACGGCCGAAATTCGCCCTTGAAAAACAGATTGCTCCAACGAGTATGAGCCATTGTAATGTGACCTTTTTTCTTGAAATAACGAATATATAGGCGGATCTTTAGGAAAACCAACATTAGTCTATCCTATTTGTACTTTTCGGTACCTATAGTCTGTTTCAAAAATATTGGTATTTATTCAATTAAATTTGTCCGTATTTTCGGCCAAATTTTTCGGACTCAAATGACAAATTTTCGTATGTGAGATTATTTTTGTAAAATCAATATCTTAGACTGTAGAATAAAACTAAAAGTAGGATTATAGACCTAAAACTTCTCAGACAAAATACCGACAAATGCGATTTTTTGTTATCGAAAAGTTCGCTTTTTGGGGGTGGGGGTGGCCTCTGGAAAAAAATTCTGTAGAATTTATTTCATATCGAAATGGTATGGAGTTTACTTATTCCTGGTCCAAAGATGTAAGCGCAATTTTTGGCCACGAGTTGATAGATTCTGATTGCGCATGCGCGCGGTATAGGTAGCAAGGTACCAAATAGGTACGTGTGTGAAGTCATCGCCTGTGAAGGGAAGATACAATACAGGAGTAAATACATGGCTTTTTACGTGTGGTTATAAATGAAAAATGATTTTTGGTAGAAATATTGCACATTGAGTTACGTCTTTAATCCACATATGAAACGTGATTTAATCATGTTAATATTATTGTTAAAACGCATTTTATTTTTCCGAAATTTCTAAAGAAAAAAGCGTGAATTTTCAGGTACATACTAAAACATAAATTTTTGTCCCGTAAAAGCCATGGGACCATATAGTTTCGTACCCGGTAAAAATGTCAATATATATTTTACTTTCTTCTGAATAGAAATTAAAACCCCAAATTTTGATTTTGAGACATACAGAAAATTATGAATTTTGACAAGAAAGCATTGTTTTCAATGGGAAAATCTTTGGTACTTTGCACTCTATATCGAAAATAGAAAAAGTAAAAATATCACGAAATGTACCATTTTAGTAGCGTTTTTTCTCAACTTTGAGAGGAAAAAAATACATCTAGCACAATTTTATCATTCTGTATATTGATATTTCAAATTTCTATAGTCTTTTTCAAAATAAACGTAAAAAGGCCGATTTTAGGGGGTACCCAGCCTTATATTTTTTTGATAACAAAGGCTTAACTTTTAGAAATTTGTAGTCATGCCAGGACTTTAGGGGGGTTAATGGGGTTTCAAACTAAAAATATTTTGATTTTTTATTTAAAGCCAGATTTCGGAAATTCAAATTAAAAGAAATAGCCTTTTTTCACATAAACGGCCGAAATTCGCCCTTGAAAAACAGATTGCTCCAACGAGTATGAGCCATTATAATGTGACCTTTTTTCTTGAAATAACGAATATATAGGCGGATCTTTAGGAAAACCAACATTAGTCTATCCTATTTGTACTTTTCGGTACCTATAGTCTGTTTCAAAAATATTGGTATTTATTCAATTAAATTTGTCCGTATTTTCGGCCAAATTTTTCGGACTCAAATGACAAATTTTCGTATGTGAGATTATTTTTGTAAAATCAATATCTTAGACTGTAGAATAAAACTAAAAGTAGGATTATAGACCTAAAACTTCTCAGACAAAATACCGACAAATGCGATTTTTTGTTATCGAAAAGTTCGCTTTTTGGGGGTGGGGGTGGCCTCTGGAAAAAAATTCTGTAGAATTTATTTCATATCGAAATGGTATGGAGTTTACTTATTCCTGGTCCAAAGATGTAAGCGCAATTTTTGGCCACGAGTTGATAGATTCTGATTGCGCATGCGCGCGGTATATCGAAAATAGAAAAAGTAAAAATATCACGAAATGTACCATTTTAGTAGCGTTTTTTCTCAACTTTGAGAGGAAAAAAATACATCTAGCACAATTTTATCATTCTGTATATTGATATTTCAAATTTCTATAGTCTTTTTCAAAATAAACGTAAAAAGGCCGATTTTAGGGGGTACCCAGCCTTATATTTTTTTGATAACAAAGGCTTAACTTTTAGAAATTTGTAGTCATGCCAGGACTTTAGGGGGGTTAATGGGGTTTCAAACTAAAAATATTTTGATTTTTTATTTAAAGCCAGATTTCGGAAATTCAAATTAAAAGAAATAGCCTTTTTTCACATAAACGGCCGAAATTCGCCCTTGAAAAACAGATTGCTCCAACGAGTATGAGCCATTATAATGTGACCTTTTTTCTTGAAATAACGAATATATAGGCGGATCTTTAGGAAAACCAACATTAGTCTATCCTATTTGTACTTTTCGGTACGTATAGTCTGTTTCAAAAATATTGGTATTTATTCAATTAAATTTGTCCGTATTTTCGGCCAAATTTTTCGGACTCAAATGACAAATTTTCGTATGTGAGATTATTTTTGTAAAATCAATATCTTAGACTGTAGAATAAAACTAAAAGTAGGATTATAGACCTAAAACTTCTCAGACAAAATACCGACAAATGCGATTTTTTGTTATCGAAAAGTTCGCTTTTTGGGGGTGGGGGTGGCCTCTGGAAAAAAATTCTGTAGAATTTATTTCATATCGAAATGGTATGGAGTTTACTTATTCCTGGTCCAAAGATGTAAGCGCAATTTTTGGCCACGAGTTGATAGATTCTGATTGCGCATGCGCGCGGTATAGGTAGCAAGGTACCAAATAGGTACGTGTGTGAAGTCATCGCCTGTGAAGGGAAGATACAATACAGGAGTAAATACATGGCTTTTTACGTGTGGTTATAAATGAAAAATGATTTTTGGTAGAAATATTGCACATTGAGTTACGTCTTTAATCCACATATGAAACGTGATTTAATCATGTTAATATTATTGTTAAAACGCATTTTATTTTTCCGAAATTTCTAAAGAAAAAAGCGTGAATTTTCAGGTACATACTAAAACATAAATTTTTGTCCCGTAAAAGCCATGGGACCATATAGTTTCGTACCCGGTAAAAATGTCAATATATATTTTACTTTCTTCTGAATAGAAATTAAAACCCCAAATTTTGATTTTGAGACATACAGAAAATTATGAATTTTGACAAGAAAGCATTGTTTTCAATGGGAAAATCTTTGGTACTTTGCACTCTCTAATTTCCCCGCGTTAATTATCAATTATCTCCCTTGCGAAATTTCCGGCTTAAGGGAGAACTTATTTCGTTAAGCAGTAAACCACGCCCATTACGCGTCAATCACATTACCTAGCAACGATTTCACGGTCTAGAAATGTAAATGTACAAATGTAAATGTTTGAATTGTTTTGTTGTAAAATAAAAAAGGATTTTTTTTATTGTGAAAATTATTGATGTATTTTTATTATGTACAAAACTTATATTTTATTTAAATTTGAAAATCTGGAATACTTTTTTTTAATATGTCAACTTAAAAATCAATGCGTGTTCGTGTTTTTTGTAATATTAATATCTTTTTTCAATATACTTTAATTAAAAATGTAGTTTTTGACATTAACATTTCATTATCTACATGTAAAACGTTTTGACCATGTATCCCCTCCATAAAATAATACCCCCCCCCTTGACGAATTATACATATCTGCGAACCATTTTTGTATGAACTGATCCTGGAGACGTCGTTTAACTTCTACCTTTAACAGATTTATATTATTAAATTGTTGAATCTCCCATCCCCCACTTAAACCACAATCATCAAAAATGGACTTTACATAGTTTATCCACTTACATGTTTGATTTTATTACTATCAAGCTTTACCAAAAATGAGTATAAATTCTCGACAGTTTTTGTTTGTTGCTTACTTATCTAAACCAATTTGACGATTGGAAAGTTGAAGTCATCACGTTTGTCATAGAGCTTTGTTGAAATTTTTCCTTAAGAGTCAATTTCGAGATGCATATCTAAAAATGAAGCAGACTTCCTAGAATCCGTAGTGTCCTTAATCTCAAGTTCCTGAGGATATATAAGAGGGAGAGAGTAACCAAATCGAGAATTGGTCAGTGAAAGGACATCATCAATATAACGCAAAGTGAAATTAAAAGAGAGAGCTAGTCTACGATCTTTTTTGTTTATAAGTGATTGTAAGAAGTCTGCTTCATATGAATGAAGAAACAAATCAGGAAGCAAAGGTTTACAATAAGTGCCCATTGGAATCCCTATTTTTTGCTGAAAAACACGTCCACCAAACTGAACAAATATGTTGTCAATGAGAAAGTCGACCATGTCGATTATTTGGTCTTCTGTCAATTTGTTCTTTTTCTGATTCATTAATGACAAAGTAAGTCTTTTTATAATCGACTGCTAGATATTTGTACCTGCGTTTTCCATTCTTTTTGAAAAAAAGCTGCGTTTCATCAGTTGTGCCGATTGCGATTTCAGCTCTTTATGTGGAATAGAAGTGTAAAGTGTGGAGAAATCGAATGTTTTGATGTTGTTACAAGATGAAACAGATTTAGAGATAAGAATCTCCATCAGTTCTTTTGAATTCTTTAGGATTCACATTTGATTGACACCATTTCTAGAATAACAGCAATCGTAATAATACTGGAGGCTGGATTTTATTGCCGTAAGTATTGAAGTCAACAATACTGAATGAGGTTCAGTTGTATATCTGGATGACTCTGCAATGAAGCGCTGTTTGTATGGATTTTTATGTAATTTAGGAATCCAATACAGGGATGAATGTCATCATTATTGGCACCAACAGAAAGGCCGTAAGGAGGAAATGACATATTTGTGATTGTCAATGATTTCCTCCTTAGACAGTGTTGTAGCCGTGTATGAATCACAAATTACGGATTTGCTTCAAAAGTACACACAGAAACACTAAATAGTAAAGTATGCATACAAATATATGATACACTAGACATATTGTTATCTTTCCTTTCATTTTTTCATAACCAGTCAACACCACTTGTTTACTACCCCATAATAAGACCATAAGTGGTCAAATTTTCATACACAAAAGGCATTGCAGGCCCTTAACTTTGAAGATTACCTACAGTCCCCTCTGAAGTGCGATTGATCCACTTCTCCTTTCGTCTATGGTCTATGTAGTCATGTTTACACGTTACCTATATAAATATAATTATATTACGAACGACATATTACGAGATGTGGTTTCCCATGGTTCAAATTCAGGAAGCCATAACATATTAAAATCGGAATCCTTACTTTAAGATCATTATAGACATGCCAGAGCCTGGGTTAAGCAGGAAATGGACCAAGAGCCAACGATTGGATCGCTGTCGAAATGTGTAAGAACTATCCGATCTTTGTAAGCAGCCGAATAGACAATCTTCGGAAATGGGTCAACCCTCGGACTCGTTACACGACAAGTAGGTTGTTTAACGGCATATTGTCTACGAAAAATTATTTTTGTAAAACCAAAAAAATGTCGTCAGATTAGTCGTTTTGTTTATTTAGAAAGATACAAACGTTCAAAATACCACTAGAGTACCTTATTACCTCAAAAAATGAAAAATATATAATATTTGTTAAGCTTTACAAAAATTCATATTCATGAGATGTAGATGAGCTGTAAGCATGCGTACTATACTTTCTTTGATTGAAAACTTCAACAGTTCTTGCACGTGGTGCATATTCTGTTTTTCGAAGTTTTAGCTCGGAAGAAAATTAAAACGGCAACCGAATATCAGAGCTAACTGACAATTATTGCCTGTATCAAGTTTTGAATGTGATTTAAAAGGTAAACACGAAAAATATTGGTATTTTTTCAACATATCAATGTATTTGGGGACAAAACCCAAGATTCCGATTAGTGTCCGCGTTAAAACTACTCAATCTAAATCTGTGTCAATGTACGTAATGCAGGTAAATAAAATATCAATCAATATTGTCGAACTATTTTGATCAAAAATTAAATAAACTACTTTTGAGGCAAAATTTATAGCAAATTTGTATTCATTTTATTGCATTTCGGTCTAATTGACACCAAAGAATTGGGGGTTAAAAAATGAGTTTGCCGTAGACAATATGCCTTTTAAAACCATCAGTCCAATCATTAAATACCAAACAACAAAAGAATCTACATAACACATGCAAGTCCATTTTGGGGTCAATTTTTTGAGTCCATATTTGGTTCAATCCCATGAGTCCATCCCGCGTTTTCTGGTATGCGCAAATGTAATGATCATAGGAAGTGAAATATAACGGCTGAATTTTCAGGGTAAGTCAAAAAGTCATACAAATAGTTATCTATAACAATTAGATAGAAAAGAGTGTTGTTTTCATTAATGACCTTCTGTCTGATGATGGAACATTCCTTTCTTTGGAAGATTTTATTGACAAGTATAATATTAAAACAAATCGGTTAATATTTTATGGGATTGTCTCCTCAGTATTGGGTAAACAGAAAGTAGTTGACCTAGGAACATAAAATCACTATGCACCATGTTGGACTATAGGATAAAGCTATATACAAAATATCAGACCTTTATCTCTTGTAGTTGCTAAGAAAACTCTGACAAAAATTTTGCATTCATGTTCTCTATGTACAAAAATCAAAGTTTTCGGTAAACAGGAAGTGGTCAACCTAAGAACATAAAATTGGTATACACCATATGGTACTATAGGAGTAAGCTATATGCAAAATATCAGACCTCAGCGTCATGTAGTTGCTGAGAAAACTGTGACAGAAATAATGTGACACTATGTGTAAAAATCTAAATATTCGGTAAACAGGAAGTAGTTGACCTTGGAGCATGAAATCGGTATACACCATAATGTACTATTGGAGAAAGTTATACGCAAAATATCAGAGCTCATCGTCATGAAAAACTGAGAAAACTGTAACGGTAATTATGTTACGGACGGACGGACAAGGGTAAAAAAGTATACCCACTCTTCTTCGAAGCTGGGGGATAAAAAGATTCAATCAAATACCGATGCTCCTTCTGCAACAAACAAGAAGAAACTATTGAACACATCTTTTGGTCCTGCAACTACTTGAATTTGAATCAATGGATACGAAATCAAACTGAAATAGAACTACCACTTAACCTAAAGATTGTTTTGTTTGGATTTACACAAACCTCAAATCTTAATCATATTAGAAATGAAATCTTACTTGTTAAAAAATATTATGTTTATAAATGTAAAATGAAGGAGAAGAAACCGGGTCTAGCTGTTTTGAAAAGTGTACCTCAACAAAACCTAAACACTGAAAAGTATATTCATTTAAAAACAATTTTAACCCGAGAAGGAAAGCCTGCTAAAACCCCTGGACTGCAATTTTTGTTTAAATTTTTATCTCTTTTTTAATAAAATATAATAATATGATGTCCTATATGCCGTTTGTTAGATTAGTATGAATTTGTATGGGAGAGAATGTGGGAGTATCAATAAATAGTATACAAATACACACAGACAGCCAACAACAGACTGTTACGCGGCTTCAGTTTGATGTCAAAATAATTGTAAATACTCTCTGAGAGACTTTATATAGTGTACTATAATATTCATGTATCCATCACTGTCTGAATGTAGATGAATGAGTGGATGTGTGGGGTGCGACATAAGGTGTGGTTAATTAAAACATCGGAACTGTACACTACGGAGCATCATAAAAAAGAACAGAAATACTAATTTTTTAATGTCGAAAAGAAAGCGAAATCAAATACCAAATAACTCCTTACTGACATGCTGCCTTTGTACATGTCTTTATTTCATAAGAAATAAAACAAAAAGAAGTCTAGCCAAGAAATGGACGTGTGTATTCTCTGAATGACAAAGAGTAAAACAATTCTACAGTGCTATAAAACTTCTGTATATGCACTGTATTATTTGTATATAATTTGATTGATGCCAAAAGGAAAAAAAATGAAAATATAAAAAAAGTAGTACAGATCAATTTTTCGTAAAAGTGTTTTTTTCTCTCGATAAATTAACGAGATAAATATTCATTTAAGATACTTCAGCAAAATTACTTTCTTTTTGAAATGTCAAAGATTTCAGAACATGTTTTAGGACAATGAACATTGTTTTACACAGAAACACAAACTGTAAAGAAGTAACATCTCAGATCCCTCCTTATTTTAAGAACCAATCAACACCTATTGTTGCCTACCGCTATACTAAGACCATCAGTGGTAAAATTTTCAAACACACAAAGGCATTGCAGGACCTAAACATTGACGACTACTCAAAGTCCCCTCTGGCGTGTGACTGTTCCACCTCTCCCTTTGTCTATGGTCCATCTGGTCATCTGGATAATTGAAAACGATTTATTACACAATGTGGTTTATCATGTACCTTAATTCAGGGAGCCACAACGTATTAATTGGAACCATAACTTTAAGATCATCATGGACGTTGTGGAGGACTATGCCAGAGCCTAGATAAAGCGGGAAGTGGACCAAGAGCCAGATCTAGAGTCACTGTCAGACTGGGTAAGGACTATCCGGTCTCTTGTCCGCAGCCGAATAAATAAACTTTGGAAATGTCTAAATCCTCGGTCATGTTCCGTATTCAGAGATTGTGAAATTCTCGAGTGTCTCTCTTCCTTACATGACAAATATGTTGTCACACCTGCAGACAAAGCTTCCAATAACATAGTTTTTATATGTAAATCACATAACTACAAATGTCTGATTACAAAATTGGGCATAGATGGTAATTCATCTGCTAGTGCTACATACACTCGGACATCATTTGACAAAGATGAGACCATAGCCAACCATAACTCTTTCATGTCCTCTTTAAATACATCATTGAAAAAGGAACATGAAGAGTTACCATATTTGTACTGGATACCTAAACTTCATAAAAATCCGTACAAAGAAAGGTATATAGCTGGATTTTCATCGTGTTCAACTACAGAATTGTCCGTTCAACTTACTGAACTTGTCTGCTGTCAAAGAAGGACAACACGCATACTGTGATACTATATTGATAATGGTAGTAGAATTAATCATATGTGGATTTTAAAGAACTCAAAAGATTGTTAGATAATTTAAAATCCCGGTCATTCTCTGAGGTTCATTCTTTGAAAACGTTCGATTTTTCAACTTTGCACACAACATTGCCACACGAAAAACTTAAATGTCGACTGAAAAAACTTATTGCCTTTTCAAATTCAAGGACTTTTGTTGTTTTATGCTATAATTCTACATTTTTTCCAAAACATCTTATAAAGATAAGATTTGTTACACTTTGGATCAAGTTTGCTGTATGTTTGATTTCCTTATTGACAACATATTGGTCACATTTGGAGGAGAGATATTTCAACAACGAGTCGGCATTCCAATGGGCACAAACTGTGCTGCTCTCCTCGCCGACTTTACATCATTCTTGGATCTACATCTCGAATTTGCACCGGGTGGTCATCTCAGTACAAAAATTTACGATAAAAGAGACGATTTAAATTCTAAAATTATCAATTTTCCTAATCTGAAAAGTAACATACCAGCGTCACCTGCATACTGTGTATATATTTCACAATATGAAAATTATACTACAAAAATCTTTTTATCTAGCCTCAGCAAGATGGACTTCAAGCTGTTTAACTGATAGTCATTGGAAACTTACTCGATTATGTAAAATTAGGAGCCGGTCACTAATTGCATATACATTAAATAAACCCATGCATTAAGTTTATCAAACAAAGATCCCTTGATAAAAATTCACTTTTAAAAATAAAAACAAAATCTTTTTTTTTCGTTTTAATATCTACACCCTTCCTGGCAATATCCAAGTATGTATTACTATATTTTTTTCGCAAGGTTGGGCGGAGCTTAAAATTTGTAACCTTTCAATTTAAATACGGCAAGTCGATTTAAAATGAGGTATGCTTATTTGGCTACAGGTATTGATCTTTGGTGACCACTATTGATTGCAAGTTGTTACATTTCATTGCATGTGATCATTGTGTCAATTCTTTTCACGATCAAAGTAAAGGTGTAATGTGCGGGTTTCGCATGTATCCAAATAAATAAACTTTTTATTAACGAAAATTGCAAACTTTGAAACTTCTTTTGTACAAAAGTTGCAAAATGATATAGAAAAGCTTTTCTAAATAACAGATTGAAGTATTTTGTTTTTCAATTGTTTAATAAAGCTTTGTGCCCCCCACTTATACCTATACATCTTATAGGGGATATTCTAGAGGCTCATTCTTTTCGTGTTCGTTTTTCGCGCCCGAATTTTTGTCTATATAAGAAAATGTTTCGTGTGTTTGTCCTATTAAGTCTAGTTATATACATGGCTCAAAGCAGGTGATCCATATTTTCTTCACAGACTAAAGATATCATCTACAACGTTTCGAACTCTTTTGAAATACAGGCAGTATGTCCCACCTGTCTTTCGGAAGAAGCCTTCACGGCAAGAACGGCTGGAGCTACCCAGGTGTGTGAAACGTCTGTTCGACGAATACGCGAAGAGGAACGAAACAGTGGGATCCTTTTATCGCCAGATCGAAATAAGCCTAGAGGGTCATATAAGCCCTTAGAGGGAGAAAATACACCAGTTTTATACGACAAGAAGACAACTTCCCACTAGAAAGAAGATATAGCATTTACTGGCAGTAAGGCCCTTCTTTTAAAGATAGTCAAAGACCTTGGTTTCAAATGGAAACGATCCCAGACAAAACGTAAAGTTTTGATAGAAAAACCAGCAAGACGTATAGAATATTTGCAAAAAATAAAAGAAGTAAGAGATCAGGGTTGGCCTGTTGTTTACATTGATGAGTCATGGATAGCTACCTCCTACACAGCAAAGAGATGTTGGCAACATGAAGATGAAGAAGGTGTTCTCGAACCAATAAGCAGAGGACAACGCCTGATTATTGTACATGGCGGTGGAATATCCGGATTTGTAAAAAATGCAGAGCTTGTGTATTAGGCTAAGTCAGCTACTGGCGACTACCACAGTGACATGAATGGTGACAACTTTAAAAAAATGGTTTATGGAAAAGCTTCTTTCCAATCTTCCCGGTCCTACGGTTGTGGTGATGGATAACGCTTCATATCATTCAGTTAAGGCAGAGAAACCTCCTACGTCAAGCACGAGAAAAGCTGATATCCAGGCATGGCTTACAAGTCATGGTATAGAGTATGACCAAAAGCTTCTTCGACCACAACTTCTTGCACTCGCGAAGGCAAACATTCAAAGTCCAAAGTATGTAATCGACAACATCGCAAGAGACTTAGGACATAAGATATTACGTCTTCCCCCGTACCACCCAGATCTTTATCATATCGAGTTAATATGGAACCAGATAAAGCAGACGGTCGCATCAAGAAACCTTACACACATGATGTGATGAAACTTACACATACTGTTATAAATGAGATGACACAGTCACACTGGGCGAATGCTTGTGCTCATGTCGAAAAAATAGAGGAAGAATATAGGAAAAGAGACATTGTCATTGACCAGCAGATGGACCAATTATTAATCAATTTAGCCGATTCTAGTGACAGTGAAAGTGATTCTTAATGAATTATTGTATGAAATTGCAGTTTGGTTTATTCAAACCCATATGTATAACGTTTTTAGTCCCCCGCAATGACATTTTAGAGGGCATTAAGTTTTACTCATGTCTGTCCGTCCGTACGTACGTACGTCTATGTCCGTCTGCACGTTCGTACAATTTTTCTGTTAATCTTTTCTCAGAAACTTTACATAAGAAAATAGGGAAACTTGGTATGAAGGATCAGTATGACAAACTGTACGACGTCCAGCCTTAGCTACTTTAATACCTGAAGGACTCCCACTTCCTGTTTGGGGCTTAGCGGGAGAATCCGTGTCCCTAGCGGAGGGAATCCGTGTCCCTAGCAGGTGAATCCTTGTCACATGGACACGTATCCTTCTTTGATATTTCAAGATCCAAGTACAGAACATTACAAACATGTATTGCAAGACATGTTAACATTTTTCAATCTAATTGACAGGTTGTGATCAAATTTGAGGAGCAAAAATAAACCTGAAAATTTAAAAGAATACAATAAATATGTACACGCTTCATATTAAACCCAACACACAAAAACTTGCTAAAAGGACCATTAAACAAACAAACGAATAAAAAAAAAATAGTTAACCAATCTTCATACAAGCAAAAATTAAATCAACAAATAAACAATAATGACCTTTATATAATCTTACTGTCAGCACAATAATACCTTTACTGATCATGTAATTCTCACCGACAATGAACATGATGAAAGATCAAGTGGAAATGGTATTTAAAAATTGAAGAAGAGTAATGGATGTTAGCGTACAACACCTGTCACACCTTTTCTAATGATTTAATCTAATCGTTATAAGCCTGGACAATTTTCGAGGGGGCATTGAAGCATTAATAAAAAAGAATAGAAAGCATTAGCATTTATTTTATTCAAAGTCAAATGCATAAGTGTATATATGTATAAAAAATGTAAGATTGAAGTGAAAAACATACTTTTACAATACAATATCTAAAGTAATCACAACCTAGGACAAACATTGTGGTACAATAAAGATGAATAAGCAAACTAAGTATCATACATAGCAAAAAATATATAAAGCTGGAATGGCTATTTCTGGTCATCATGTAACATCCAAACATGTAGCAAAAAAAAGAAGAAAAAAATGATTTCTTTGTCATTTTGAAATAAAATTGATCATTTTTATTTACAACACAATTAAGACAATTGCAATTAAATCAAAATCAACGGTAACTTATTTGAGATAGTATTATTATCAAATAATTATAAAAAGAAATACAAGATGAAATAAGATATTCTTGTGATATAAAGTAAAAATGTCAGCCCATTGATTCCAAATTATATTTGCATGCATACTCAGTCATAAACTAAAAGACTTGTCAGACATGTGAAATACAGGTTAGCGCATTAAAAAAATGATAATAATTTGTCTTCATGCAGCCTTTAAACACTTGGTCTGCTAATATATTTTTTTGTCAGGAACATGTCCTACTATTTTAAATGTAAGCAAACCACCCTCTTTAGTAAGTCACGAATGCATCACATCTAGAAGTACCTCTGTTGATGAAATTAATGTCAAAATAGATATTCTGTGGATTTTTTATGGGTTCCAGTTTTCCGGGTTTAATGAAAAAGGATCAATTCGTGGTTTTTAAGTCCGCAGCATACAGATCGATATTCAATTTCTTTTTTGTGAAATATAAAAAATTATTGGTCAAGTCAACCCTAAATAAACACGCAATTGAAATGTAAGGCTTGTGCAAACGAAATATTCGCACTAATTTACTCTTTTTATGCGTTCTAGCAAATCGATGAAAATGCTTTGTAAGCATATGAAGGCTGGTTGAATTTTATTGTTAAATATTAACTTATTATACTGTATATGTTGCCAACCTACCCCTGTCTTATAAATTCAATGGTATAAGCAGGTTAATCATCTAACTTTGTAAGTTAAAATGGACTTTTATACGTCTGCAAAATATTTGCGATTGACTATTGTATATTGTTATGACGATGTCATCGTTTGTGTCCATATACATAGACTATGTCTGCATTGTCATCTGGAGATATCCCGCTTACGTGTAATAACTTAATAAATATTGAACGTTTGTTTTTAAATTTTAATAGTGCAATGTCTCTGACCGTGTTCGAGATATAAGGACAGAAAGGGGGTA
This sequence comes from Arcuatula senhousia, assembly GCA_963971305.1. Lineage (NCBI taxonomy): Eukaryota > Metazoa > Mollusca > Bivalvia > Mytilida > Mytilidae > Arcuatula > Arcuatula senhousia. The sequence goes on from OZ020310.1 coordinate 58,614,645, forward strand.
AAAACATTTATTATAAATAAGGATTTCCCTTACGCTGATATAGATATATATGTTGAGTACAAGTTACAATATTGTATATGTTGCAACATGTAGAAATAAAATGGACATGTTGCAACATATATTATGTAATCATACAAGTTGCACCATTTACATTTATTTATGTACATGCTGTAACATGTACCAACTTCAGAGATCGAATTTTGACCTAACTTGTATAAATGATCAATAAAACCAATATGGTTCCTTGTTTAAAAAAAGAGTGTCAAATGTGGAAAATTCTTATTAAGACATATTCGTATTTAATGAATGATTCCCAAATTGAAATATTTGGGCTATTTGTTTATTTTTCCCCTTTTCTATTTCACCTCTTAAAAGACAAATATACAGCCCAATATTGCTAAGTATTATTAGTGGACATGATGGTTTATAATGACATCTTTTTCAACAGAAGTCATCTTGTGTCTCAAACTATATTTTTTAAACCCATTGTTTGTTTGTCAATGTTGAATCTGGCTAGTCTACATGTATTTGTACATAATGCAGAATTTTTTATTTTCTGATCAGTGCAAAACCAAGGCCTCCTTAAAAATAAATGGCTGGCCCTTAATGTGCTAATGAGCCTTGAAATACGTTTAATGATATCGAGAAGCATAGTTTTTGTCCGAAATGTGTTTTAAAAACTCATACTAGACAAGCAAAATTAAATTACAAATCTTATATATGCCATTATCTTTCTTCTTATAAATCTTCTGCTAGCAAGAAAAAATGTGAAACAATCTGCTAGCTGTGCTCGGTCATTTTTGCTTAAACAAAACTTCTTGAACAGCACATTCTGGATTACAGTCAAAGAACATGGCTGATGTCTTTTGAAGATGGTCTTTCGTTTGGATCTTCACACCAACATTGACGAATCTTTGTAGAAATAAGACCTCCTGGAGCGTTTACATCTAAGGACGGTCGTTCACCTTCTTTAACGGCAACTGCTAGATTCTCATATGTTGCAAATTGACATACACCTTCGCTATTACAGAATGCTCTCTTGCAGCTGTAGGTTTCCCAAATAACTAATCCGACTTGAAATATATCTCCTTCAAGCCCCCAGGATGATCCTTGTAGGACTTCAGGTGGTGCGATGAATGGATGTCCGTCAATAGGACCAGATCTAGAAACGTATTCAGCTGTTTCACACTCAGCTATTTTTCCCTCATCATTGCTGCTAATCTGTAACATGTAAAAAGAAAAAGCTGTCTGATGTACAATTTGTAGTATTGGAAAATGAACTATGCACACTAAATTGTACCATTACAAAAATTAGGGGTACACCAAGTAATCAAGCAATACTAAAGTGAGATTGACTTTTTGCAAAAGTCATTATATATTGTAATAAATTATCTTTGTACGCAGATAGAATATACGCACTTGTTATACAGGGACTGTGTGTATAGTCCCTTACAAATTAGAAATTTTATGTTATAACTTGCCATTCTAGGGATTACACGCATTCAATGAATACATGTCTCTCTTATATAGCTAAAAGTTTTTTTTTCTTACAGGAAGATGAACATAAAGTATTTGTCGTACTGCTGTTTCTGCAGGTTTGACATTTGAAAATAAAATTATAAAATAATGACTAAAAATAGAAGAAAAACAAAGAGGTTAACCTTTTGTTTTAGAATTGAAATTGAAGTTAGTACAAAATTTAACCATTCTTCACAATGAGCAAAAAATAGTGAACCCAAAAAAAAAACCCAAAACAAAAACAAAACAAAACTAGAAAATCTGTGAGCAGCAGCTCACAAATAAATACCCCCACCCCAACAAAATTACTCAGATAAAATTTTAAAACAGGTGGTGCACATCTATATTTTGTCACAAAGAGTGTGTGAAAGTTTCATGGGTTAAAGAGGAGTTGTTGGTAAGAGATGAGTAACTCTTGTTCTCAAATGGCCAAGTCCATGTTGTGCAATGGGAAACCCCAAAAAATCATTCTGATCAAATTTTAGAATAGGAGGTGCACATTAACATTATATTACAAAAATTATGTGTTATTTTAATGAAAATCCATCAAGGGGTTTTGGAGGAGTTGCGCATAAGAGATGGGTACCCCCATGTAGTCGAATGGCTAAGTCCATGTTTTGCCATGGAAAACCTCAAAAACATTCTGATCAAATTTTAAAATTGTAGGTGCACATCTACATTGTGTCATAAAGATTGTATGTAAGATTCAGGAAAATCTATCAAGGGGTCAAGGAGGAGTTGCGGATAAGAGATGGGTACCCTGAAGTGTTTTGGAAGGACGCACGGACACCGCTATCAGTATATACCCCAACTTTTCAAGCGGGGGATAAAAACAATGCATGAATAAGGATTCATACTGATGATTCCTTGAACAGGCTGCGATGAAAGCTTCTACTAAACTATCTTATTCTAAGACCATTGTTTATACATGTAATATAAAAAAGGTAGTAACAAAATAACCAATAAATGATAAAGAGATGTGGAATAAGTGTATGCGACACAACCAACATTAAAGAAACGGCAATTTAAAAAATGACAATGGAAAACAGCCAGCAGTTTTCAACATGACCAGAGGTCACTGCTCGCTGTCTTGCATTGGCCAAAGACTAAACATACAATACATAAGATTCAAACAAATCCATAGATTTTCAAAGAAAGACCTATTTCTGGACATTAAACAAAAAGCAGATAGTAGACAAGGACAAGCAAAAGGTTAAACTAGTTTTTTTGTGCCCAACCTTCCCCCTATTGTTTATTTTGTACAAATCACAAAAAATAACACACTTCAAAATCAAATCGTAAAAGTTCAATTCACCAATAGAGAACATGAGACAAGAGAACTATACGAGTACAACGAAACGTAAAGAAACTCTCTTGAAAACACTAGCAGTTACTGACAGCTATCGACTGATGTAAAAAACTGGAGTGATCAATCTGAACGTCTAAGAGGAAAAAGACAAAACAAGGAGAAGACAAACCGCATAATTTATATAGAAGATCATAATGGTCCTGACTAGGTACAAGTGAAATTGCAACGATAGCTATTTACTTGCATTGGTCACATAAATTGTTCCCTGTTCTGATAATTTCCTTTTGCTTGCTTTATTTTTTGAAAACCGTTCATTGTGATTTGACTATTATTTACAAAATATTTGATCCAACAAAGACAGTAAAAGTGAAGTGATCTCATTGAGATGTACCAAAAATGATGTCAGGGTCAAAATGTCAGATCAACCAATTTTAAAGAGTTATTCCTCTTTAACTGTTTTTTTTTCTATAAATTTTATCTGATTTTAAAAGAAGTCTTCTTTTCTTTAACTACTCAAGGGATTGCTTTGAAACTTTGTACACTTATTCTTCAGGTTGTCTTCTACCAAGTTTGTGAAATTTGTGCACGCCGACTAACAAACATGGCCGCTGTTGCTAAGAATAGAATAAGGGGCCATACCATAGTTTTTGATATGATTCAGGGTCAAAATTATCAGATGAAGCTTGATAGGGTTTAATGTTCTTTAACGGTAAAAGATAGTGTTTTTCATGTATTTGACCTATGGAATGAAAGCTGTGACAGATAGAAAATAAATGTTGCTTGCTTAAATCTTCAGCTCAATAAGCCCCTCAAAATATACACAAGGCTGAAGCTGTCAGATATCCCTTTTAAAAGCGATGACCCATAATTGTCAAGTTTTGGAATATTGCCTTGCAGATTAAACCTATAAAAGATAAATAATAGTTTTCGGTTGCTTGAATAATTGACTATATGTGATCTACAAAAGCCTTCATTATAAGGTGGAAATTGTATAATGATCCTTTATTGGAGTTTTTCACCTCAGGTACCCCAAATTCATTCCATCAGCCATTGAAGTTAGGTGAGCGATGCAGGCTCCTAGGAACCTCTTGTTAGAAGGCCTTGTTTTTGAAATGTTAAATAAGTCGAGCTTTAAATTAAAAAAAAAATCGAATCAATGATATACAATCTCTGTTTAAGACACAAAATCTGGCTTTTACTTGAAAGGCTCAAGTGACCACTCCTAAGTGGAAAACAATATTTAATTCTGGTCTAGAGAAAACCCAAAACTGCCGAAAAATACATATAAAGCAGATCAGAGCATAAGCAAATCTTGAAGTGATCAGTTCAATTTAAATACATGACCATATTTAGCACACACAGATAAATAATGAAGTATTTATATTTGAAACATGTTAAAAATTTTCAAGAAATATTACACTTATATGAAAATGCGCAATAAATTATAGATTTTTGCTTGAAAATATGCTATAAAACAAGACATAATCGAAAACTATATAAAAAACATTTTGAGGGTCAAAAATGTGAATCGATGTTGAAAAACCCAAGACATTTTTAATTCTTGAACAAAATTAGGGAATACATGTTATCCCCAAGCAATTTAGGAAATACAGATAATTATTAAGATTTTAGGGGTTACATGTAATCCCCAATTATACACATCTTCTGTAACAAATATTTCAATTGATAAAATATAAGGATCGTTTTATTATGGTTGATATAGAGACTTATGGACCATCTTTTCACTTTCGAAAATTGTACTGATATTTTACGTTTTTTTAGTTTATGTGGAGCCTTCACTACAATTTAAGTGCTAAATAATGCATAGCAGGTACTAGATTAATAATGTTTGCATACAGTTTTAGAATTTTGAGACTTGACGTGTACACTTGACCCATTTTGCCGGGGCTTTTTTGGGGTTTATCAGTTCTTCAAACTGTAGCCTAATATCAACAATGCCCTGTCATTTGGCCTCTACGTGCAAGGTAATTTCATTATATCTGTTATTAAATCTACTCGCAGTCAGTTTCATGGAAGGTTAGGGGTAAAACCTGCCTTTTTTAAGGTACAGCTTGAACGTAAAGATAATAGATAGTGAAAACAACAAAAGTTACCTTGTAAAATAAAAGGGAAAATCATTGGAGAATTTTATATATTGATGCTGCTATTCTCTATTGTAGTTTTAAGTCGTACATAGGCTAGAAAAATAGGTTAAATATGTACCATTATATCTGAAAAGTAAGCATGACCTTTGAGTGCAAAAAGATTAAAGAAAAAAACAATCAGTATAGTAGACGGTAAATCACTCACCACAATTGTTGTAAGTCTGATATTTCTGTGAGCAATACACATTTGGTGAAGATAGGATAAGCCTTCCAATGCATCTTTGATATAGCCTTTGCATTTCTGCCATCTGAGCCCCTCATGAAAAACCTTTTGTTCAAGATTTGTTTGGTAAGTCTCAACAAACATCTCAAATCCTGTACGATCATCCTCTTCAATAGGATTCATCCCATAAACTCTTAGTAAGTTGGAGTGATTTAAAGCTCTGAAATCAATAAAATATTTATACCTATGATCATAATATATATAATTTATACCTATGAGTCTTGAATAGACGAAACGCGCGTCAGGCGTAGCAAAATTTATTGTCTGGAACTTTGTTGTCATTTGTATTTCGAACACACGTGAAGGTTAGCACTGCTGGTGGAGTGTAAATTCCCCGAGGTTAGCCCGCTCCGGCACCAACACTTTTGAGTTGGAGAATACATCAAAGCTTTAAATCATCCGTCTAAATTTCAAAATTATCTAAACCCTAAGGTTCTTCCTACCCCAGACATAGGTTGAATATCTTAGTAATTATTTGGTTCCCCTGTTTGGTATTTTTGGTTATACTGTTCTATGCTCTTCATATTCATACAGTGTTTGGCATTTTCAATATTTTTGGTAGAGCGCCTCTGATGAGTCTTGAATAGACGAAACGCGCGTCAGGCGTAGCAAAATTTATTGTCTGGAACTTTGTTGTCATTTGTATTTCGAACACACGTGAAGGTTAGCACTGCTGGTGGAGTGTAAATTCCCCGAGGTTAGCCCGCTCCGGCACCAACACTTTTGAGTTGGAGAATACATCAAAGCTTTAAATCATCCGTCTAAATTTCAAAATTATCTAAACCCTAAGGTTCTTCCTACCCCAGACATAGGTTGAATATCTTAGTAATTATTTGGTTCCCCTGTTTGGTATTTTTGGTTATACTGTTCTATGCTCTTCATATTCATACAGTGTTTGGCATTTTCAATATTTTTGGTAGAGCGCCTCTGATGAGTCTTGAATAGACGAAACGCGCGTCAGGCGTAGCAAAATTTATTGTCTGGAACTTTGTTGTCATTTGTATTTCGAACACACGTGAAGGTTAGCACTGCTGGTGGAGTGTAAATTCCCCGAGGTTAGCCCGCTCCGGCACCAACACTTTTGAGTTGGAGAATACATCAAAGCTTTAAATCATCCGTCTAAATTTCAAAATTATCTAAACCCTAAGGTTCTTCCTACCCCAGACATAGGTTGAATATCTTAGTAATTATTTGGTTCCCCTGTTTGGTATTTTTGGTTATACTGTTCTATGCTCTTCATATTCATACAGTGTTTGGCATTTTCAATATTTTTGGTAGAGCGCCTCTGATGAGTCTTGAATAGACGAAACGCGCGTCAGGCGTAGCAAAATTTATTGTCTGGAACTTTGTTGTCATTTGTATTCTGAAAGTTTTTTTTAAAAGCGTTAATTATGCATTATATTTTTTTAACATATTTATAACATATAACATGAATTATATAATGAAACTTTTGGATGTTGATAAATTTTCTACCAATGGCTAATATAAAGATCTCGTATGAGAAGTATTCCCTTAAATATTGACCCTTAAACGGAGGCAACAACTTCCTACGAAACTTATTCTGATATATCGAATGAGCGAGAAAGGAAAGGGTATTACAATCTTACATGTGACTACAAAACTTAAATCCTCTGATTTTTTAAATCTTTTTGGTTGTGGAGTCAAATTCGAGATATAGTTCCATGGTCCAATTCAGCAATAATTGAAAGGAAGTTCCGCTCATATAGTTCATTGAATAATTAAGTGGGGGTTCTTACCAACATTGCCACAATCTACTCGAAAATAACCAACTTGCGAAAGGTGGAGTTCTATTTCCGAAAAAAAAAAATTGTATCCAGCAATGACGTAAAGGAAATTAAATTCAAGTTATGTTGTGTTTAATGAATATTTGAACCAGAGATGGGCAACGATTACAGCAACCAGTAATCGATTAATAAACAATTATTCTTTGAATTGTAATCGATTACTTTGTTAGGAAATTATAATTACATTTGGTTACATAGAATTAGATTTTGAAGTAACAAAAATGCATGTCATAGCCAAATAACCACTTGTAAGTATTATTGTATCACCAAAATAATTATCTAGCCATCAAATTGAAATACGAAAATTAAAAACATAAATTGTCATTAGTTAGCAAAACATTTCAAGTGTAATTCGTGTTTATTATAATTTAAATATAAATTATAATTATAAGATTTTGCGAAATGAAAAATTCATAAAAGAAAAAAGATTTTGGCTTTATATCATTTCCTTGATACTGAAAGGGGAAACAATTTCAAATAAAACCGAAGTTTTGAATTATATGCATATCATTTAGACCACGGGCAATTGCAGAACCGCGAGTAGCGCCCAGTTTCCTCGTTGAGGGTTAGGGTTACGCTTAAGATGAAACTGGGTATTATACTTCATGTGTTAAATAGGAATTATTTGTGGTTTCTAATTGACTAGTGTTTTTAAAGTTCATTGATCTTTGACACCTATATTGACAATAAAGGTGACAAATTATTACCCAGGTGGGAAGAATACAATTAACAGGTTTACTCTGATATTGTTTTGACAAGAATTGTAAAAGCAAAATCAGTTTTACCTGTGTTGTTTTCATTTAATATTAAATATGCCATGTTTGTGTATTAAGGTTCATGGTTACACTTCGAATAAAATGGTAGATATTTTACCTATTTTTCTAGTCTATATATGACTTAAACGAGACATAAAAACACGAAATAAATCGTTGCAGCGTCTAGATATAAAACTCCCCGATCATTTTCCCTTCCAGTTTACTAGATTACTTTTGTTGTTTTCTCTATTCATTTTCTTTCCGTTAATATTATACCATAAATAAAGCATGAATTACCCCTAAATAACCTCCCATAAAACCGATTGTGAGTAGATGTAATAGCACCAATAATATGATTTAAGTCGTTAGAACTTAAATCAAGTTATCGTATATGGCTGTATCATTTATCTATTATTACTTATTTCTACGTGTCAAAAGTCCTTTACTTATTTAATTGCACAAGGGAGATAAGTACCTCCTTCTTTCCGCTAATTTCAACGGCAAGGTATGACAATTATTTTGCACCAAAAAAAGAATTTGCATCCTTTAACATCTGACCTTAAATCGGTCAGGAAATGCATTAGTTTAGTGCATATGCATTTGTTTGGTATGATTTTTGATGAGATGCCATTTAAATCGTACATATTTTATGTTGAGCCATCGGCATTCACGGCATTGTAAAAGCATATGGTAAAAGCAATGCATATGCCCACATGTCATGCATGTACAGCATTGTAAAGTTGTTTGAAATATTAAGATGTTCGAACGTATTTCCGAAATGATTATTGCTGCATTTTATCAATTTTGTACATAAAGCCTGAATTTTTATTCAGATAGATTTACGGATTGTCTTTGTTTCCCCCCTTTTATCCATGCTGTCAGTTCATACTTGGTCGATGAGGATCCTATGTTTTTTTACTTTTATTTTTTTACTCTATGGACTGATGATTTTTATTTACATTGGTTTTTAGGAAGACGTTTTTGAACAATTGGTTTCTTCACATCTGCAGCATTTTTACTTCCGGGATTTTGAGTTTCTATTTTTGTAGTTTTGTTTACATGCAAAATAGCGGTCATAGCCTATATTCATTTTCTTCTATGCATACAATTTTATTTGTCGAAGCTTTTCGGAATTTCCATTGCAACAATGCAACATTATTTTACTTATAACATTATTTTGTCACTCAAGATATTTTCATGTACTGTCGGACATGTACATGTATATATATCACATGTATATGCTATAACAAGATGCAAATACATTTGAACAACATATAGAAATTTAAATTTCTAGACAAGTCACATTAGTACATGGGTGTATTTACTTAGATCATCTCTAACATAAAAAACACAGTCTAATGGTGTGTTTGAGGAGTCAGTTATATATAATCCAAAATTGCATAATTATATGCCTGTCTATTGTATTAAAATGATACGCATCACATACAATTTGTACTTTCAAAATACAGTTTACATGTACATTTTGTAAATAATGTTTATCAAATTGTTTGAATGCCTATTAAAACAAATATTTATTTGCCTGAGTTTCAGTTAAAATGCTGTGCACATTGATCCAGTCGAAGGGCAAAAGTGGAATCGCCTGTATCAGCCTGTGAATGCTGAAAGTTGATGTCATGTGATTTTGGAGCATAAGCTACAGTTGCACATTGTTCAAACATCTAAAGGGCAGGAGAAATACATTGTATCTATGAAATTTAGCCCTTCTCTTATGTGTCTTTGTAAAGAACATGAAAGCAGTATTTTACGTTGACCAAAGTGTATGTTTGCCTATAAATACAAGTACAACATGAGTGATCATAAGTGCCAGCTTGATTCATTGGTATACAAGACATGCAGTATTATAATTTGTCAAAGGTAATATTTTGAATGCAATATCCTGCTCATCTTACAAAATAAAATAAATATTGATAATGTCTGTTAATAATTTTCCAAACATTGCTAATTTTTCATATTTATTACAGTATGTAATCAATTTTCACTTTAATAGTTGAAGGTGTTATTATATGGCAAACACCTATATATTTTGTACCTTACAGTTGGCACTTTCATAGTGTTGACATTAAAAGTTAAAAAAATACTCAACTGCAATAATGTAATATAAGAAAAGGTATATTTTGTAATTGCCAATGAAAATAGCATGTACATGTGCACCTAAAACATTTTTTTTAGAATGTAACAACCACTTTGTGAGTTGTCATAGGCAACAGAAACTTTTATTAGAATATTTTAGGTTTGATTATGTTAATTTGGTTTTACTTTCTGTGACATGGAAAAAAATTAGAAAATTCATGGTTTTCAAAATGATTATAACCTTATAAAGGTATGTATGGCTAATCAATCATCTGTCCGTTAAAGGACGAGTTACACAATAATTGGTCAGTTAACCGATAGCCAGTGAAGTACTCAATACGCATAATTGTTAATTTGTTTTTAATCTGTCGTCATTGTAAACTCTTACGTTAATTTATCCTCTGCTTGTTAAAGACTTAGTTACTGATAACTCAGTCTGTTACTTTGTTTAGGTAACCAGGTTTATATTGTTTGCAAATAAATAAGTCAATTAAATAAAGGTCTGTAATTCACATAGCGACAGAGTTATTAAGCTTTTAAGATTCTTAAAACACATTTAAAAGTAGTTGAATGCTTATTTCTAGATATAAATATTCGTGCATGTGCCATTATGATAAATTCGACATTTTATTACTTCATTTTCTGTTTATTCTGAGTTTCAGTGGCACTGTTTAGTTATGTGAAGGTGATCAAAACAGAAAGTAGTCTGCAACTACAGGAACCTAAATTTAAGGTGCAATGTTTAAAAGACAATAGGTAATGTAACTTAGAACAGGATGAATGAAATATACTAGGCTTATGCCTTATAAAATCAAATTTATCTAGCTAATGAGTATTATTCATAAAAGATTATCATTAAATAACAACTCAAATATGATCGAAGACATAGAATTTGTATTCTTTAAAAGGATCTAAAGACATTTCTAATAAAATTAAGACTATCCAAGGAATTGAATTACATTTTTAGTAAATAGCTTATTTGAGTTAAAGCGATTTATAACATGACTGCATTTGAGATATTTCACATCTGGTATAATTGAAGAGGGAACCTACTAACACTGATACTAACCACACACACGCATACATACACACATACAACCACGCACACACAAACAAAGCAAACAATTCAGTATATTGCTTTGACTGGTATTTGATAAAAGGATTATTAGTTTTTTATGGGCCTAAATTCTAATATATGTAACACAAACACACATGTCCACACACCGGCATCGTAGTTTAGACTATCCAGGCGAATCAATTTAAAAATTACATTATTAATAACTTATATGAGATGAAGCAGTTTATATCATATTCACATGGATTTATTTGAGAAATTTCAGATCTAGTTTAATTGAAAAGGCAACCTACACTGATTCGCATCACACACACATACACACACACACACACCCACCCACCCACACACACACACACACACACACACACACACACACACACACACACACACACACACACACACACACACACACACACACACACACACACACACACACACACTTTTTCATTACAGTGCTTTTACTGATATTGTTTAAAAGGTATATTGGTTATAAATCGACGCCCGATTTGCAAAATATTTTATAACAGGTTTGTACAACATACACACGCATACGCACACACACAAACAAGTGATCTATTTTACAAACTATCATATACTCCTTTTTGAATAGGTCTTGCTTTGTGCTGATACAAAACAAAAATTCATGCATATGTCCTTGGTAACTTATTTGTTACAGTTTTAATATTTTAGCCATAGTTTCTACATTATTATGTATGTATGCATTTTATTTGATCAGAGGATATAGGTTATATCTTGACAGAACATGATATAAATACATAGTATATGTAGGGTAGCTGGTTTTTACAATGCAACTGGAATGTTTGTGGTGGGTCTCCTCTCAGTTCTAATGACCGTTTGGTGTCTTGATTTTCTCAGTTGTAGTTAGATGTATATTTTTGTTATTTTTTCTGTTTTATTTAGTTTATTTGATTCGTAAATGTTGTCAGATTGTTACAAAAGGACAATTCAAGTAAGAGGTGTGACTTATTGTCATTGTTACATTTAGCACAAAGTGTTAAAATGTTTGATCGCTGGGAAGTTTTTCTATGTATGCCAAATTCTCAGTCATTAGTTCGAGATTATTTAGTCTAAATAAAGTTAAAAGGGTTCTTTACGGAATTTTTGTGATATGTGCAAATTCCCAATGGTATTCCATTTCATTTACATTATCAGGATTTGGTTTTCCTGATTTATAAATACATTCAATTTACTCTAATTATTTAATGCTGTTGTTTAATTCATTTCAGGGTTTGACACTTCTTTAAAATCTTATTCAGATTACAACTATACTGACATAAATGCATATGCATACTATGTTTGGCAAAAGTGTTTACCAAGAATAAACCCCCTTTTGATTAGAGCTTTACTCAAATTGTATGCCTCCTAAGAGATGGTTTACATTCTTTGACATTGTGTGCCAAACAAATTATACAAGTCACCTTAACTGGTGCATTACCAAGATCTGCATTCTATGATTTGATTGAAACTATACTACATTTATTATTTTGGCAGTCATGGTTACCATTTATTCATTTATTATTTTGCATTTAATTGGTAATCTTGAATATTTTATCCTAGCTGACGGAGCATTTGTTTTCAATTCTATTTGCGGTACTTGGTCCATATAAGATTCAGCTCATTCCCCCATTGTTATGGCGGTTGACTGTAAACTTATTTTGATATGTTTACAGTCAATTTGGCAGTATTCGCTGCATCTTGTATACAGATTTATGCATATATAACTTTGAATAGGGAAACTTTCGGTGTTGTTGTCTGTGTATCCCACGGCAACTCTAAAAAATTCCATTAGAGCTGTGTATCCCACGCTCGTATACATTTGTTATTTCGGTTGCCATTATTTTGCGGTAGCCGTCATTTTCTATCATTGTCATTTTACTCATTTATATCGTTGTCATTTATATCATTTATTGCATTGTAATATTTTATTTATAGTAAAGGCTATGGCCAAGTACCGCCATTTCAGTATTTTTATTACAAAAGCCATATGTCGGGATAATATGATTTAAGTCGTTAGAACTTAAATCAAGTTATCGTATATGGCTGTATCATTTATCTATTATTACTTATTTCTACGTGTCAAAAGTCCTTTACTTATTTAATTGCACAAGGGAGATAAGTACCTCCTTCTTTCCGCTAATTTCAACGGCAAGGTATGACAATTATTTTGCACCAAAAAACCCTCCCACCATCCCATTTAAAACAATGATTAATTAATATGAATGTTTGAATTTATTATTTGAATTAATCAGGTTGATTGTTTGCTGCTTGCAAACCCAGTTGTCAAGTTTTCTTTTTAGCTTGGTATAAACAATGATTTATGAAGTTTTGTATTTTTATTTTATTCTATAGGTTAGTTGTTTAGGTTGCAAACCCAGTTGACAGGTGTTTTTTTAGCTTGGTGTAAAGCAAAGGTTAATATGTATGTGGTCTGCTGCTTTTTTGATTTTATCTTACAGGTTGATTGTATGCAGCCCCAGTTGACAAGTGTTTTTAGCTTAAATGAATGAAGCAATGCCAATGCTTAATTGAATTTGCTCTGCTGGTTTTTTTTTTTTAATTCTATTTTTCAGGTTGGTTGTTTGCAGCCCCAGTTAACAAGTGTTTAGCTTGAAATGAATGAAGCATTATGATTAATGAATATGAATGGGCTTTGCTGGGGTTTTTTATTTATTTTCCAGGTTGGTTGTTTGCAGCTTGTAATCCCAGATAAAATTTGATATGAATGGGCTTGTCGAAACATATTGGAAGGATCAGGTTGAAAGGACATGGATGCGCATCTACCTTATCTACTGAACTGATCATGACATTAATTTGAAAATTTTATATTTTTTCAATTAACCTCTGGAGATCTTAAACAAGCCATGGAAACTGATTGTTCTATTTATCGCTAACTTTGGTGTGAATCTACAAATTTAATGTCACAATGAAGTCATCTATATTAACTGTGTTAATGGAACATTCAAGTACTGTTTATGTTATTGGAATCTTCCTAAACTACATGTAGATCTACATGAAAAATCGTTTCAATAGAATTTTGTAACCGTATCACATGTAGATGATCTACAACTTTGGACCAATTATTTTCGTCTAGTAGCCTGCGATTTGCAGTATTCGCTGCATCTTGTATACAGATTTATGCATATATAACTTTGAATAGGGAAACTTTCGGTGTTGTTGTCTGTGTATCCCACGGCAACTCTAAAAAATTCCATTAGAGCTGTGTATCCCACGCTCGTATACATTTGTTATTTCGGTTGCCATTATTTTGCGGTAGCCGTCATTTTCTATCATTGTCATTTTACTCATTTATATCGTTGTCATTTATATCATTTATTGCATTGTAATATTTTATTTATAGTAAAGGCTATGGCCAAGTACCGCCATTTCAGTATTTTTATTACAAAAGCCATATGTCGGGATAATGAAATTTCCTAGCACGTGGAGGCCAAATGACAGGGCATTGTTGATATTTGGCTATATTTTGGTAAACTGAAAAACGCAAAGAAAATGCCCCGGCAAAACGAATCATGTGTACACGTACAAAATAGTAAAAGTTTATGCAAAAATTATTTATCTAGACGCTGCTACGCCTTATTAAGCAATTTAATGTGTAGTTTAGGCTCCACATAGACTGAAAAAAGACGTTAAATATCAGTCATTTTTTCCAAAGTGTAAAGATGAACCTTAAGTCCCTAGTGACATTTCTCAGTAAGAGAAAATACCCATGATAGTTGAGACTATTGTTAAAAATTGTTCATGTGTGTATCTTTTAATATTTCATGCATCCCCTTTTATAAATACTGTTTTTCTTATCTAGATACTTAATTATAAATCGTTGTTAAGGTTCAAAGATATCTTTAATGAAATCATTACATACAATCAGTAAGAAATCTTATTTTAAATTAACTAGAGGTTAAAATTATTATCTATATTTCAGAGAAAACATACAAAATGTACTTTTAAAGTGAATATTTGCTGGGTAAATCAGTCAAAATTTAACTGACATACTAGAATTTTCATTTATTCTGTAGAAATTCAAAAGTAATAAAAAATAATCGATAAGAATTTATAATTACGGCTAAAATTTTGAACAGTAATTGATTATTTTCGATAACAAGTAATCAAAATTCAAAATAGTAATCGATTATTCTCGATTACCTGAAAAATGTTATCAATCAATCAATTACGATTACCGACTACGATACCCCATGTCTGATTTGAACACTGCATATATATAAAACCGACCGCTATATCATCTACTAATCCAATTGCAAGGGCATCAGGTAAAAAAATTGGAATACCTAACTCCTGCAAGTATGGACAATGCTAGGGTCATATCACCCACTACAATGCACCCATAAATGTACTACGTTACTTTATTTTTCCCTTTCTGTATAATGCGAAGTAACCATAATACCCCAAGGTTCTTGCATGCTAAATATCAGAACAATTCATAAAATCAATTACAAGTGTCCCATCTTTAAATGTGGTGGTGCTTCAGTTTTTTTGCCGGACTGTTTGTAAGGAAGTTTGTTTAATTCTCGGAGAAGGTATATTGATTTAATTAAAGTGAAGCTATTACAAACAAACAATACCTTAATTCATTAATCTTTGCTATTCCTATGTATTTGTCATTTTCATTTTCTCTCTCTCGTGGAAACCATTTTGTTTTTACTGAAACAGGAAAAATTTCGTTATTTATCCGTATTTTGGCAGTTGTCTGATATTCACTATCGATCTTGTTAATCGATATCTTTTCAATTTGCTCATCGATAAACAACACCATGGAATTCGCTAGGAAAAATCCCTGGATCGCCATTAATTCCACTTTACAGATCTGGTTTTCTTGTCTGATTTCTTTTGGTTCTTTTTCGTGATCATGCTTTAACATCTCTGACAAATTTCTTGCAGATGCTATTCTTTTTGGTAAATCAATGTTAAAGAAGTTGTTTAAAGTTTCCTTTACTCTTTTTATTGTTATTTTTTCTAGATTAGAAGTAATTTGTTCCTCCGTTAAGTTTTCTAGTAGCTTCTTTGTCTTCTTGGTTGCATACTCCACTTTGTTATCGTGATAATCTTTAAGCTTTTTCTTATCTTTAATCTTCGCTATAACAACCCCTAATGGAACGACGAATACGGCAGCTACAGCGCCAATAGCAAGGGCAGTAGGAATGACAATCGGAGCACTCAATGCCAAGGCAATTCTTGATCGGCCTGATGACAAATTCAAGCTCTTTCTCAACCTGCCTCCTAACTGGCTTCTTGTATCTTTGGTTCCTTCATGGTCAAACATAACTAAATTTTCACAATAATCGCAAGCATCATCGATTTCCAAATACAAAGTGTTAAGTCGTTGTCGAACGAAATTCTCCATTGACCTTATTCTCTCATTCTCACTTGCCAGATATTTCCACATTTCAAGATTGATCTTCTGGCGAATAATTTTTTTTAAGGACTCTTTAAGTTGTTGCAAATCATTTGAATCTGGCAAATCTGTGGTTTTCCAGTCAAACATGGTCTTAAAAACACGCTCGTCATGGATGTGATTAAAAACTGCCTTGCTTATCTCTTTACATTTAGAGGAACAATACTTTATCACCTCGGTGGATATGATCTGTTTTTTCTACAAGAAAAAGATTCAGGTTAAGGATATGTTTTTTTACTTTTACTCCATTTTATGATTAACCAATGACACCACATGCATTTTAATGACCGACTATTCAACTCCGAAGAGGGGGGGCTTGTTCATGTTCAGTTAATTTTTTTTTTACTTTACAGCTGTCGCAAATTTTTTTTTTTCAATATTAGCATTTTGCATGTGAGAGAAATCCCTCCTCTTTGCTGCCAAAATAATTTTAGTCAAAGAAGCCAATAGCATTAATTAGGTTTCCGAATGTAAAAAGTTCAAACGTCAACGACAAAACCAATTAACATAAATGAGAACAGCACAAAGTAAAACAAAACATAAAAGAAAGTGGCTCCCAGGAGCCTGAAACGCTCACCTGGTTCTTAAGCGATATGGGTCTTTTCTATGGACCATTACAAACATAAAGGGTCATTTGACAACTAAGCAACATTTTTTTCTCTCTATCTGTTGCCCTTTTTTGAATAGACCAAAAAAAACATGAAAAAAACTTTTTTTTTATATTTAAGGGCCAAACCTATGACAACTTCGAACCAATTGATAATTTTGTAGAGCTAAATAGGCTGAAGATTTATGCAAGCACCCACATTTCTTTATCTGCAATTTAGTTTTCATTCGATATGGAGAAAACACAAAGAAACGCATCTTTACCTTTATAGGGCCATAGTCTTTAGAAGGGGTCATTTGTTGTTTTTGACCCAATGAATACTTTTAATAGCTAAAAGAACCGAAGTTTTAAGCATGCAACAGCATTTCTCTATCTTAATAGTGTTCATTCTCTGAGACAAAAACATGAAAAAAAATAATATTAGCCTTACAAGGTAAAAGAAGACAGAACAAAATCATACGACAAACCCAAATCTGCATTCATCTGAGAGATTGAAATACATTATTTGTTCATGAGCGCATTATGTCTTTCGTTTTTGCCTTAAAACTCGATTAGCACTAAGGCAATTGTTATTTTTAACAACACTGATGTTGTCAACACATTGTCCGCCTAGCATGACAAAATATACTGTTGTACCTGCAAACAGAATACCGAATAACATTATTTTTTGTGTGCAAGAAAGATAACATTGAATGTTTGGCAGCTGAATTAGGGGTTGTTTGTACCATCCAAAGCACTACATACAAAGTAATAACACTGACTAAAGAAAAATAGTATACATCACGATTCTGTCATTTTCCCGTTCGGTTTTTCCATTAGTGCTAAAAATAATGATATTCCATTCGAGAATTGTTTTGTGAAAGGCCATCATCAATATAACAGAACGTGCAGTTGAAAGAGAGAGCTAGTCTACGGTCTTTTTTATCTAGAAGAGAAGTAAGAAGGCGTCAATCAAATGTGGATTCTCAAAAATTCTAAAGACCTGATGGAAAATATCCATTTTAAGTCATTTTCATCATGTAATAGCATTAAAACGTTTGATTTCTCTACATTATATACTTCAATTCCACATTCACAATTAAAATCTCGTTTGGCACAGCTGATTACACATAGCTTTATCAAAAAGAACGGAAAACGCAGGTACACGTATTTGGTAGTCGGTTATAAAAAGACTTGCTTTGTCATCCAAGGGTCTAGAAAGAAAAACAAATTTACAGAAGATCAAATAATAGAAATGCTCAACTTTCTAATCGACAACATATTTGTACAGTTTGGTGGACGTGTTTTTCAGCAACAATAGGTATCCCAATGGGCACAAATTGTGCACCATTGCTTGCCGATTTGTTTCTTCGTTCATATGAAGCAGACTTCTTACAATCACTTCTAGACAAAAAGGACCGCAAACTTGCTTTATCCTTCAATCTCACATTTCGTTATATTGATGATGCTGTGCCAAGTGCCTTAAAATTTACGTAGGAGAAAATTATCGTCGACTGGGTGACAGATTTGCTGAACACAGGAGAAGAGTTCTCAAATTCGACGATTGCCCAGTCGGCCAGCACTTTTCATTGCCAAACCATGGCGTCCAGGATATGCAGGTGACCGTTCTCCTTGAAACATGCACCGGTGAAAAACAAAGACAGTTTCTTGAGCATAGAATAATCAACTTTTTAGGCACTTTTCAACCCTTTGGTATGAATGTAAAAAGACATACCTTTTCTTAATATTTATAAATTAGTCATCAAGTTCAGGATTAGAATACCACGTGATGTTCTTCGAGTCAATTTTATGTCATTCTGTCCTAGTCAGTCGATGTGTGGACATCTTTTTACTTTTTAGCCCCCGAAGAAGGACTTTATGTCCGAAAATTTGGGCATTCTTGTTTTATTTGTTTTAAAGGTTTTATTTCTTTATATTTCTTATTTAGTTTTTACCTTTTAAATGTGGCTTCACCATCCATTTATTTATCTATTTTATGACAAACGTGATGACTTCAACTTTCCAATAGTTAACTTTCCCTTTCTGTGTAGCAACATTCCGTCCGCTCCAGCATATGGAGTTTACGTATCACAATTGATTCGTTATTCCAGAGCATGTGGGGAGTACAACGACTTCCTTGATAGAGCTACACGGCTGACAAGCAAATTGTTAACACAGGGGTACGTTGCTCCCAGGTTGTTGTCATCACTCAAGAAATTTTACGGACGACATCATGTGCTTGTTTACAAATACGGAATTTCTATCTCTCAGATGAGCACAGATGTTGGTTTGACATAGAGTTTTGTAATGTCATCCTTTCCGGATTTGACCAACACTTAATCGATCTTTGGTAACGTGACGGGTGTGCTATAGCAAGCAGGAACTGCTTACTCTTCCGGAGCACCTGAGTTCACTCTCGTTTCGACTTGAGTTCACGTTGCTGAATGCGGTTTTGTTGTTATGTGTGTGTGTGTGTTTTATGTTCTTATGTGGTTTGTTTTGTTGTGATGAGTTTTTGTCTGTTGGTTTTGTCTTTGTCTTTACGGTTTTATGATACTGATTACCCCTTTGGTACACCTTTGCTTCTGCCTTATATGAATGGAGAATCAAATTAGCAAGCAAAGGTGCACATAAATATCTATACCTTATTGGAAAATTTAACTGTACACGACGACTTTTGATTGTAAAGGGAATATCCCATCCATATTTCTACGGTAATGTTGTTTATAGAGCAAATAAATTTAAAAACAATTCGTTGGGAATGCAAAATTGGCTTAAAACTTTATTAAATAAAGGTTATGAAATGGATATTTTAGTAAAATCTTTGAATTTAGTCTTCTTTGGTTAAAATATTGATAATTTGATACTTACTTTAAAATGTTAATTGCCTTTTTATACTTATGTCATTTTTTAGCATTACAGCGGTCAAGTGTGTCGGTTTTGTGTGATGATGCATCATCAAATCAAGTGTTTGACGTGTTGTGTCGGATTTAAAATCGACATACTTGATTTTTTACATCAGTCGATGGATGCTTCTTAGCTAGCTGTCAGTAACTTCAAGTGTTCTCAAGAGAGTATCTTTACGTCCCGTTAATTACCTGTTGTCCTTTTGTCTCAGATACTCTCTTGTTAAATTGAACTTCTATCGATTTGATTTTTACTGTGTGTTAGTTTGTGCTTTGTTATTGATTATCATTAGGGGGAAGGTTGGCGCCAAAAAACTAGTTTAACCCCGCCACATTTTGAATGTGCCTGTCCTAAGCCAGGAATCTTTATCAAAGCTTATGTTTGTATTTAGTCGAATTTTTGTTAATTGTTTTTTGTCAAGAAGAGGGTCTTTCAATGCACTTTGGGATTGGGCTTGAATCATATGTATTTTATTTTCAATCCAGGGGCCAATTGAAAAACAGCGAGCAGAGACCGCTGGTCACATTGAAGGCTGCTGGCTGTTTTCCATTGTGGATATTTAAAATATACGTTTATAATGTAGGTTGTGTCGCGTACACTTATTCCACATCTCATTTTCTTCTACAATTTGTGCCCATTGAAATCCCTAGTGTTTGCTGAAAACACGTCCACCAAACTGAACAAATATGTTGTCAATAAGAAAGTTGAGCATTTCGATTATTTGGTCTTCTGTAAATTTGTTCTTTTTCTAGGACTAATTGATGACATAGTAAGTCTTGGCATAATCGACTACTAGATATTTGCACCTGCGTTTTCCATTCCTTTTGAAAAAGCTGCATTTAATCAGCTATGCCAATCGCGATTCCAGTTGTTCATGTGGAAGAGAAGTGTAAAGTGTGGAGAAATCGAATATTTTGATGCTGTTTCAAGATGAAACTGATTAAGAGTTAAGAATCTACATCAGTTCTTTCGAATTGAACATTATCAAATCTGGCCTCAAAATAAACAGCGGTTTTGAAAAACAAAACAAAAGTCCTACCAATATATTTTTAAATCAAAGTGTCGAATTAACTTATTACAAGGATCAGGTTCCATCGTAACACATTTAATGGAGATTCGGGATTTTACCTCTACATCAGGCCATAATGTTCATTGTTTATCTGATTAATAAAAACTGAAATGAGCCTAGATAAGACTGACATTTCAATAGACATTGAGTTTATCGTTTTTGTAATTAAAGAAATAATGGAATTGACATTTTATAAGCATATTGTGTAAAACCTCTGAAGAATCAGTCAAAATTTCAAAAACCAATTCGGAGAGAATATCAAACAGAAAAAATGAAGTGTCAAAAAGAAGGACATTTCATTTATAAAGGTAATAACAAAATTATCGAACTTCGAGAATCAATCTCAAATGTCCATAAGACGAGACAAAACAAGAAATACATACCGGCAAAATTGATAATCGCAATGGTCCTGACTTGTTGCAAGCAAATAAAAGAAATGGTGAGTTAAACAAGGTTTTAAGGCGCGTCAAAACTCCCCCTTCAATTTCGATCTTTGGGCCCGGTAGCTACACAAAACACAACTAGTTTGTGAAGACATATAAGGGATGCTAAGTGATCATTCCAGTACAACAACCTTCCAAACTCTTATCAAATCAAGAATTAACCATTTCGTCTAACATGATTTTGAATTTTTTCTACCAGTGGCTGATAGCGAAGAAATGATTTTTAAGAGATCCTATGAGACGTATTTTCTTATAACCGTGGTCTAATAGTCTGTTACAGAGAAAGTGGTGTCGGATAAAAAAAAACGGAAAAATGTGTACAAGCCCTGGCATATCGAATAAATTGTGATATATAGACACCGTAACTTTACAGCTAAGGAAAATTAATAATTTTAAAATTGAAATTGTCTCTTTTATTGTAGATTTTTGTACTGAGATGACCACCCAGATCGAATTCGAGATGTATATCCAAGAATGATGTAAAGCAAGTAGATTTTGTGTTTTTTATCTCTAGCTCTGGAAGATATATTGACGAAATCCATCTACAAAACGAGAGTTTTCGACAGGGAGGACGACAAATGTAAACACTGGTAGCTTTTGCATTGTTACCTGGGACATGCAATTTTTCCTGACTATTTAATTTCTCAAAGAATACCTGAATATCGCGTTATCGTTAATTTGCTTGAAATCAAAAAAGTCTAAGAAATGTTTCAATTTAGCAATTTACAAATTTAAATGATTAACTTTCATATTTAAAATTTTTAATGACATAAGAATAAAGCTTTTAAACATTCATTGCACCCCAAAACAGGTTGTGCATTACTACAAAAACTTAACTTACCGGGTTTTTCATCATTGCTTTCAACGTTTCGTCAATTTTGTTTAGCATTTTTAGTATATTGAACATAACCGATTTGTTAAGTAAAAGTTGACCAGAAGCAGTATTATTTAATTTATTCTCTAGTATGCATATTCAATGATTTCTACTTGGCTAGCTGACCAATCATACAACACTAAAAGATAAGTGACAGCTGAGCTTGGAGGTGAATTATAAAATAATTTCCCTGCAGACGAATTCTCAGTTAAAACAACGCTGATAACAGCTAGAGAATAAATCAGTAATTCACTTCAGTTTATTTAAGTCGTCGGGCTACGCCCTCCTTTTAAATAAACATGAAGTGAATTACTAATACTTAGTGGGAAGAATTAATTACGATCAGTTTATATGAAGCTGCAAAAAAAATGATTTATTATGTAGGAAAATCTAAGTTTAGAAGGTATATTTTTTTCATATATTTAGATTTCATTTACTTGTTAAGATAATAAAATGGACAGATTCTATATCTCTTTACTTCAAACCTTCTTATCCTATTTCACTGCGATTTTTTTGTCCCGTTAAAAATCCTACATAATTGATATAACTAAAGGAACACCTAAGAGGGAAAGTTCACAAAAAAAAAAAATGAAAAAAAATTGTCCTTTGATTTCTACTGCATTATTTAGTTATGGTATATCATGAAAACTTTTATATTCAATTTGATAAGCCGACAAATATGGAATTTTACTTTTCACATTTTTGTTTCTGTCATTTAGCAAAATATCTGGAATTTTGTTGTCATTTTCATTTCAAATTATACAAAATGACTGAATGCCACAAAGTATCTTTTTCACAGTGACCTACCATTTCCTTTTTTTTTTGCCAATATGTAATATTTTGTTTACATCTATGTTTATGCATCTTAAATAAGTGATGTAAAGTCCTTATATAATTTTACAAAAATGTGTAATTCTAAAATTATTCATTAATGATTTGTTTGTAAAAAAAAATTAAAATTAAATAAGTTAAATATAATCATTAAGGATGCTCGCTTGTCTTGTTTTGGTATTTTTGTCATTTTTTCGGAATCCTCTGGATTTTACCATCAAAATAGGGTTAAAATTTTGCCCACGAACCCCCTATTTTCTTGTTATTAATGTATTAAATATGTCATAAATAGGTTATAGACAAAGTTTTATCAAATCCAATTTATTCTGTCATGGGTTTTAACAGCTAAATAGTGCTAATGGTAAATCCATGAAAAAGTCTGAGAAAACCTTTTCCCGCCAAAACTTTAACGTCAATTATCTGGAAAACGAGGTCACGAACCTATCAAAATGTTTTGCTTATTTTGTACCTTTCACTATTATCTTTTCATTTAAGGCATCAAATTTGAAACCTATCTATTTTCAATAATTAATAGTAGCGAACATCCTTAAATCATGTAAACAATGCTGTGTTATGTTAATCTTGCATATAAATCACAAGATTATTTTAAATGAAATAGTATGAAAATAAAATGTTATAGTACTCATAAGATCCTAAAACCACGCGAAATTAACAGTATAAGGAATTGACACAAAAAGGGATTTATAATTAGAATGTCTTGTTTATTTTACACCAAGTCAGCAGTGACTAATTACACGTATGTTAACCTAACCATTATACAGGTACATGCTAAGAAACAATGACAATTAAATCACATC
This sequence comes from Arcuatula senhousia, assembly GCA_963971305.1. NCBI lineage: Eukaryota > Metazoa > Mollusca > Bivalvia > Mytilida > Mytilidae > Arcuatula > Arcuatula senhousia. Next base: position 58,638,560 of record OZ020310.1, read on the forward strand.
AATCAACACTATTTAGCAAACCCAGTGGGGGGGGGGCTTAAAAAAAGAATGACATGTGTATGGCACGCCGTAATCACTTAAGTAACTTAATCCTAGTTCAACTGAGCTTAATCTAAATACAAATAACAACAAAGTTCAAGACAATAAGTTTTAAGATCATTAAGTAATTAAAACTAAGATTAACCCAGCTAAATGTTGTTTACAGAAAAACCTTGATTGTCTAAACTTAAACTTAGATTATCTGGTAACTAGCCTCAAATGCAGAAAATCTTTGTTTAACTGGGTTATTATAGAAAAAAACTTAGTTTTTCTTGAAAACGTTTAGAAAATCCTAGTTTTTCTCTACTTAATGATAGATACTTCAGTTAATCCAAGATTATTTTCATTAAACTAAGATTAAGTAAGATCAGTATTTTGTATCGAGCGTTATAGATAATCCATATTTTCTGGAAGGAATTTCAATTGGGAAGAACATAATCCATCTTTTCTGGTTACTTAATCTTAGATACACTTAGCTAAATGCGAATTACAGAAAAACCTAGATTTTCTGAACTTAAAGTTCAATTTTCTCATAAATTACATTAAGTTAAAAAAACCTAGATTAACTGAAAAATACGAGAAAATCTTAGTTTAGGTAGCATCTTCAATGACATATGATGGCTTGCATTTTAATACACAACTTCTTTCTTAAAATTTAATAAAATTATTAACTATTCTGAAATATAAGATTTTGATTTTAATTTGTGAATTATAAAGTTTAGTTTACAAGATAAATATGATAGGTAAATAAAACTTTTTATAATAAATTTTATCTAGAAATAAAGTCATTTAAACAAAAGACGTTTAAACAAATATGATTTTTTGTTACTAACTAAGAATTCTGATCTACTGAGATAGACCCCCAATGCAGAGTAGTTGTCTATTTCTGTCAAGTAGTTGTCCATTTCTGTCAATAACACTTCATTTGGTAGATGGATTCCTTCAATATATCCTCCGGAATTGGAGATTAAAAGAGACCACCAGATCAAATCGTTTCACGTCTTTCTTGGATTTGCACCTCGATTTTGACCAAGTGGTCATCTCAGTACAAAAATTTACGATAAAAGAGACGATTTTAATTTTCAAATTATTAATTTTCCTTATCTACAGAGCAATATACCTACTTCACCTGCATACGGTGTTTATATTTCACAACTTATTCGATATGCCAGAGCTTGCACACATTTTACAGATTTTTGGATCAGACACCGATTTCTTCGTGACCGACTTTTGGAGCAGGGATATAAAAAAATACGTCTCATACGATCCCTAAAAACATTCTTTCTTAGTTATCAGTCACTAGTAGAACAGATCAAAATTGAGTTAACATATATGGTAGTTAATTGTTTTAATTAGTGTTTGACTGGTCTGCTGTACTGAGATGATCACATCAATATCCTTATTGTGTCTCACAACTATGTTGTGTTCTATGGTCATTACCGGATCCTAAGATCGCAATGGAAGAGGGCGGTTTGGCGCCATAAAACCTGGTTTTACCCACCATTTCGTTTGAAATGCCTGTACCAATTCAGGACCATTGCGATCCACCAATTGTCCGGTGTGACTGATTCGTTTTTGTCATTTTCTCTGGACTATGAGATTGATCATTCAAGTTCGGTAGTTCTGTTATTACCTTTATCAAATAAGTAATCCTCAATATCTTTGTTATGCATTAAGATGGGAGAGGAAAAAAAATGCAGACTGTTAGAAAACATTGTTCTGGACAATTTAAGACCGTTTGTCAAATAATTGTGAACTTTTCCTTTAACATACTAAAAGATAGTTATAAGAAAACTTACGGAACCACATACCACATTAATATAATATAAAGTGAACAGTAACTTACTGCTTCCAAAGTTTTTTCAATCTCCCTTATTTGATCATCAATCCGTTTCGCCATTTGTTGGTTTGACTCCCTAGATTTCCGGGAAATTCTATTCTGAGTTTGAATCCTTTGAAGCATTCCATCCAGAAATCTTGTTTGCTTTCTGTAAATAAGAAAACAGAAAATAGGATGGCGTATACATTCAACGTTTCATCTTTAAAGAGTGTAAAATACAATGACATAGTGAGATCAAAGCCAAAACACTTAATTGGACATACATATAATGACGCTCGATCGTCTCCACTCACCATGATGCCGTTCAATCAAGCATTCGCTATACACAATGATCTTTACTTCAATTCCAATTTAAATGGGATAAGGTGAATGGAACCTTGTATATCCTTAGGATTGGAAAGGAGTAGAGCCACGAAGGCCCCAAATCGGCCCAAAAATTCAACTTTGATATACTTGCTTGTAATTGCTGCTTTGATGTTCATTAGACTTCATATTTTATAGATTGCAATATCTTTTTGTTTAATTGTTTATCAACAAGGAGGACAGTGAGCTAAAAATCAGTCTATTTTGTACAAAATCTCGTTTTTTGACATTTTTCATTGATTTTCATGTATAAATCGGTGAAAACGAAAATGGCCACACCCGTCGACCAAAATTATTTTGTGATAGAAATGTGTATCATTATGTTATAAATTAACTATCAAAAAATTACGATGGTCCACGAATGTGGCCAATACTATTTTTGGCAAAATACGACGAGAAAACAGTGCAAATGGGCAAAAAATTAGGAATTGTGTAATATATGGCGTGTTTGAAAGGCCAAGGCTAGACCTGTGATGTAGATATGTTGTTAAATCTTACATAAATGAAAAGTTCAGTTATGCCTTAACTCATTTTGGATAAATTTACGAAAAGTTGAAGTAGTTTGAAAATTAGTAAAAATACCGGGCCGATTTGAGGCATTCGTGGCTCTACTCCTTTATATCAACATAACATTATTATTACTATTAGCTGCTGTTTTGAAATTAATGGGTTCAATAATCATAAAAGAAGCAACGGTGTTCCAGTGAGGCAATCAAATGTCGTAAATTCGAAAAGGCAAAGACAAGCGAAAGACATGAAAACTTAACTAAACAAACTACATATTAACGAGCACAGCTCGTAACGGGCACAAATTGCCCCCGAGAAAGGAGAGCTCTACGGCAAGTTCCGTCGAAAAAAATGCCTAATGCTGATATTGATCTTTTTTCGTCCGGATTTGCTTCTCATTCTAAGTTACAGGATCGGCGTGAATATTAACAATGTTAACAATATTGCTTCTAAAATATTTTTTTTGGTGTTTTTAAAATATGGAAGAAATTCTAAAATATTAGTTCAGCAAATATTTACTAGCAATATAATTGTTTTGCGTTCTTTATTTAATTTGTACATTGCATATCAATGAAGTAAACTGTCAACGTCATCATTCAAAATTTGAGGCAAAACGTCAAGCGCTCATAGGCGTCATTTTCAGAATAAACCACTTAATTCACTGCGTCGTTTCCTTAAATTAAATTTGGAGTATTTGAAAGAACTTTTTATGATTATCAAGTTAAAACATAACGCAAATTAAATAATTATACTGTGCTCGCAGCTAGGCAATGCCTAAATCATATTAGGTAAAATAAGTAATAATACACACGTCACGTTGCCAACGATCAATAAATGAATGTGGGTCAAACCTGTATAAAAAACAAGAGTTAACACTAAAGTATGTCTCGCACCATCGGAAACAATTATTCTTTCTTACTTCCACTATATTATGAATTTACATGGATTTTCAGTTTCTGAGATCAAAAGATGTTTATAGAACTTAAACATTGCTAATTTATGCAATTAAAATAATCAAAGAAACTCAACCAGAAAATCAAGGCCAAAGTCAAAAGATTGGGATACAATTGTGCTAAGCTACTACTGGGGCATATGCATACCAAGTTTCATCAACCCAAGACCTATAGTTCTTGAGATAAGGAGGTGCTCATAAAACTTTACCAAAAAGTTAACGCCGCCGCCGTCGTCGCCGGTAAAGTAACACCTATGTCCTGCTCTGCTTCGCAAGCGAAACAATTACATTGTTCCTGGTGAATATTTCTGTCGATGAAATAAAAACTAGAATTTAGTAAAAAAGGCATTTTTATTTGAGCATGAGGAATCTGAAAATTACAGTCACCTTTTTCTTGATACAGATTACGCAAATCTCATTTAAGATTTGTTTTTTTTTAATTAATTTCAGTAAGAGCGAATTATTGAACAACAGGAATATACTTTCCAGGCGTCAAGATTTGAATTATTTAACAACAGGAATAAACTTTGATCCTTATATAAATCCGTTCAATGAACAATTTTTCATTAACAAAACTTAAACGAATTGATGCAACATATCAATTAACTTTTGCCTTTTTTGTGTGTATATGATAAACATACTGAATGTGCCTAAAGTATTTTTCATGTACAGTTGCAGGAACCATTTGTTGAATTCCTTCTAAAACTTTTCTGTATTCCTCTGATACTGAGTTCCCCTTTAAGACAGCATTAAGCTCCTGAATAATATAAAACAATCTATCTCAGTTCTGAGATAAGCTCTCAAATAAACAGCACCTCAAAAAGTTTGGTCAATATAATCAGACATAGTTTCGTGAAGGAAATAAGCATCTAAAGAATAAACATCATGTGTACAAATGTACTATCTGCCCTTCAATCTAGGGACAATTTTGTTTTTCCTTAGTAAGAATTGTATATTCATTTTGCTAATAGTCCTGACATTATCTAGATCTGTTTTTTTTTTACCTTAACCGAAGCAGGTTTTTTTTTTTACACAACTACCAGAATAAAATGTTAAAATGGCCGACTTTCAATTGAGAATGTTAATTAAGGAATTTAAAACCAATGAAACGTTGCAAACGGAGAAAGGTTTGTTGAAATTTTGGAGAAAATTTTAGTAACTTTTTTGTTGGTCATTAACAATATAACAGGTTGGGTGTTATAGCTCATGTGATGATATTTACTATCACATATATCAATTGTATTATTTTTTTAATGAAGTAAAAAAAATAGATTTGAATTTTTTGTTCCATTGTCGCATATGTCCATGATATGAGCAACATTTATTGTTGTTAATTTGTTCATTATTGAATGTAATTTGGTTGTTATGCTTGTGCTTTGTTCAAGATTTCTAAAAGTGGGAGGGAGGGACTTAAAAGTTTAACACTGCCACATTTTATATGTGCCTGTACTTAGCCTTGAATCTATGTCAAAGCTTTTGGTTGTCTCTGTCCTCTATGTTAATTGTTCAATGGCGTGAAATGAGTCTTTTGCTGATCAATTAGGTGCTTGTATTGAGTCTTTTGGTTTAATTTTTAATTTTTGGCTGATGCAAGACGGTGAGCAGCTACCGCTAGTCATGTTAAAGACTGGTGGTATCTTCTGTTGTTGACTTTTTGTCTGTATTGCCGCTTGTTGATATAGGCTGTGTCGCGTACATCTATTGAACATCTTATTATCGTCTTAAAAACAGTAAAAACGCCAAACAAAGTGGAAAAAGAACGAGTTGTCAAAAATCAATTGAACGAAGATCGAACTAAGTTAATTCAACTCTGACGAGTTATCCTTCGTCTTTCATTTCAATTTAAAATCATAAAAGGAATTTTAATGCCATACTAAGAAAGTTGATACAAAAAAGCTCAATCAGGATTTTGCAACCATTAAGACCAGAAACACCATTGAAGAATCGAGAATATCTTGCTAACAGTGAAATTGAAACTCAGCAACACATCCCTTATGGTATATCTTCTTCAAGGATTTGGATAATGAAAAGCCGTATAGTAATTTTTGTGTGTAATGTTCTGTTGATTATGTTAAACCTAAATCCCGAAATGATCATCCATCGACGCCAACGTTAGATTTATTTAAGGGATAAATATTGGTAATAATATTAGAAAATGTTGGATTATTTAGTAAAAGAATTTTGTATAACTATCTCTTTGTACCCATTAAAGCTACAGTGAGAAAAAAACGTCAATCCTATCTACGATACAAGAAAGAACTCGGAAGGTTGGGCCAGTAAAAATACTTTTAAAATAAACGCGCCACATTTTATACGTGCCTGTTGTTGACATAGCTTTTGTTTGTACTTGTCGTTTTGATGTTTTGTGTTCCTTGTTAACGAAAGGGGTCTTTATTTTCTTTTTACAACACAGGATTGTATGCATTTTGGTTTTGATCTTAGTCAAATCGCAAAACAGCGAGCAGCGCCTATTGGCCTCGTTGAAGGCTGCTGGCTGTTTTCCTTTTTTGTCTTTTAAATTGCTGTGTATGTGGTTTGTTTCGCGGACAAATTATTCTACATCTTATTATCTTGTATTCAACATAGTTGTATATATATAAAGCTAATATTATGTAAAACAAAATCGAAACAAAATGTTTATCTAGGGTCACATGCCACTCTAAAGCTCTAAAAGTGAGTTGTATTTGTACTTTTATACACTTTCATTGTAAATGAAAAGAATCAAATTCGTTCTCTATGCTATTTAGGGAATAAAGTTTAATATATCGTCAAGATACTTTATCATAGATCTTTCAAATATCGACTAGTCGACGCTTGTTGGCAAATGTAAAGCAGACTCGTGCTAAAAGAAACAAAAAGGTATAATTGTCTCTTAATCAATTTGGTAACTTATCTTTGAAATAAATACCTGTATTGCACTTAACGTAAATAACTTTTCTGGTTTAAATCCCAACCAATTCACTTCTAGTGAATGTTTTATAGTTTCATAAACTTCCTCTGTTTTTTGGTGAATTTGGTCCCATTTATTACAAATGAAAATTGCTCTTTTCGGGTCAAAAACGGAAAGTTTGGCTCTTTCACTGCATTGCTGTAGCTCATTCCTTATCAACAATATCTAAAAGGCAATAAAACATTTCATAGGACAAAAATAAAGATTCGTTTTAGACATTAGACAAGTCCATGTTATTCAAATATTTAGGAGTAATGTCTTAAAATCAAAATAAAATTCGTCACCAAATGCATAAAAATATATAAAAAATGGAAATAAATTTGACGTTTCAAACAGTTTGATTTGAAATTTAAAAAAATGATAAAATCAAATAACAAGTGATGGGTGTTTTTTACCTACAAGTTTGATGACAATCAAATATCACTGGTCGACATTCGAAGATTATATACACAGTGGTATCAAAATACGGTATTCAATAATTTTTAAGTCAATAAAACTAGAAGAACAAAATATACTTTGATGTAGGAAACTGATCTCATATACAAATAAGGAAAAAAACACTATACCCTGTCACTCTGAACGCCTCCTGCATTGGGTGTGTTCAGGACATAAATCAATGCCAAAGCGTTTGGTAAATACTGAAACAGCTTGTGAGTGAGTTCCGGATCGTCAGGTCCTACCCCAGGGGTATCAACAATCAAAACATCTCCCTTGATAAAAAAATCAATCGGTAAAGTCTTATTGGAATTTTGTTATAAACACGTGCAATTAGTAGAGGTTTGCTACTAACCAGCCGTAAAAAACTTACTATGCAAGCCTAGCAAGTTATGTATGTATGCAAATTTGCACGAAATTCGAAATATGACTGATTAAAAATCTTTTTGTCATTTCTTTAGATATTTTTCGGAAGCTTTCGAATAATTTTGCACGCACCGATAAGGCTGAAATTATAACACATCGTTCCTAATAATTTATTTCCTATCGTTACAAATAATCACATCCTCTTGAATGGATTTTTTTCTACGAGAGCTTTTACGGCAATGCATTTCCATATTATTTACTAATATGTTATATAGACATAATATGATGCAGGTTAAACCTGATAAGCTCCTGCACATTAGGTCACTTTCTTATATAAATACATGTATGGTACATGATACTTAAAATAAAGGGAAAAAAACCTCATTATCTTTAAATGGTAGCAAAAAAGGCAAGCTTTTGCATGATTATAAAAAATGAAACTACACCTGCAAACAGAACAAGGGAGTGATTTTATCGTAAACTTTGTAAATATAGGATGTCAAACACCAAGTGATAAAAAACAGCATGTTGAATAGTGTAAACCAGCTATCCGATGCACTTCCTAGGAATCTCTATTTTTATATTATTGACAGAAAATCCAACATGGAATAGATTTGAAACACCATTTTCATGCATTTAACATGCTTGAACATGTTGAATATTTGTCGCGAGACCATTGGAAAATGTACTTGTTTTATTCAAAAGCAAAAGTAGTAGTAAACAATAGCGTAACATATTTTAATTGAGTCGATTGGTTAAAGTACATGTACAGATATACACAAATTATCACGTGGTTTCTAAATATGGTAGTTTCTTCGACCTGTTTAACCATATATGGTAACAATAGATGATTTCGGACCTCGAAGAAAGCACTTTCACTTTCACTTTCGAATGCAAACGCTAGAAAGAAAAAAATAACAAAAACAATTTTGTTAAGTGAAGCCGACAAGGTAATGTAATTACTGCTGGACAAATATATCTGCTGAATTATTTAAGTTATTCATTTTGGTTGACATGCACCGAGAAAATTAGAATGACAGTCAGCTTTCATTTTGTTTTGATAGACGCGACGCGACCTCTAGCGATAGAATGGAATTCAATAATATATGCCAGAAGTCCTAATTTTAAACATTTTAAAACATCTCATAGCTGAGAATACTCAAAATATTTATATAAATATAATAGCTGTGTATTTATTTTTTTTTAAATGCAAATTACAAAATTGGAAATTAATTTTGCATTCCGTGCTATTGAGTGAGGATTTTTGACTAGCTTATACGTGTTCCGGTTAAAGGCATCATACTCATCAAATATATATTTTACACATAAAAATAGTTTTATTCAACTCTTTGAGTACTAAGGATATATAATATACCAGAAAAGGAAATATTTACCGGAAGATCTGGAAGCGGCCAATATATGTCGGCGTACAAACAAGGCCCATTTATATCTTCTGCTCTTCCAGGCAACCTTGAATGTCTCTTAGAAACGCTACTCTCTAGCCTTTCCCGGATTTGATCAACCGATTCAAAGGAAATTTCTGCCTCTTTTCTGTCACCATCAAAACTTAATTGTAGTTTCTTATCTTTGCTGTTATGTATCCTACATATTATGGAGGTGCAAGCCAATGGAGACATTGGTAACAAATCAACGCCAAGAAGTAAGTTCACAAAGGTACTTTTCCCTGCACACGTCTCACCTGAAAAAAATAATTTGTTGGTCCTCTATGAAATGTGAGGCCCCGTCCCGTGTACTGTTATTTCCCCAAGTTGTAAATCACGTGGTTTTCTTATATTCATTGACGGCAGCTTAATTTATTTTGGACCCAATCTTCACAGGACTAGTTTGCTAAATTTGAACTGCTAGGTTTACTTTTGAAACCAAACCATACCAAAACTTAGGTCAAGTTTACTTCCTCAAGGCAGACCAGATCGGAGGTTTGATTTGCTGTAGGTCCACTAGCAGACCAGGCAAGAAACGTAAGTTTGGTCTGCTCTGACTACTGACTAAGCCTGACTTGTCTTGTGGTCTTGACTGTTTTTCGAATAAAACTTATCAAGAAAAAAATAAAGGAAGGTAGGTAGGTATGTAGGTAGGTAGGTAGGTAGGCTATTTAAATCCAATTTTCCCTACGCGTCAAAATAACTGGGACATGAAATGTCTAAGATTGTGATGATTTTCATTTTATAAGTTGTAATTGACCATTGGATCACAGAATAATGACTGTTTATTATGACTGGCCACGGTCGCCACGGTAACCGTGACGGACATTTTAACCATTACCTATACTACATGTGCAAAAAAGCATATTTTCTATTATTAATTTGTTAAGCAAAAATCAATCCATATTCAACAAAGTTTTTTTTGCTAAATTTAATACCTCATCGAAAATATTCAAAACAGTTTCAAGACTATATCAATTCAAAATTGTTTAAAACACCAGGTTTCTGTCCTTGTAATGCACATGGTCGATATCCTCGGTGCTGGATTTGGCTTCCTTGTTCGAACGTTTTGTTTTTGAGTACTTTTCGTTTTCAACAGTTTTGGAATTTGACCTTCCAATGTTTTGATTTAGATGCTACTGATGAGAGGTTACTCTTTGAAATATCGATATATAGCATATCCAAATTAACCGTTTATACCTGCGTTTTGGTATTTGTTAAATTGAAACCACTGGGCGATAGCCACTGCTGGTGGACCAGTGGTCCCCGATGGTAATCACAAGCCTGGTCGTCAGACTTGTCTGACACGATTAACCATAAAATTTCTAGTATTTTTGTCGCTGAAACTTCCGATTTTAAAATTCAAAATTGTTTAAAACACCAGGTTTCTTTCCTTGTAATGCACATGGTCGATATCCTCAGTGCTGGGTTTGGCTTCCTTGTTCGAACGTTTTGGTTTTGAGTACTTTTCGTTTTCAACAGTTTTGGAATTTGACCTTCAAATGTTTTGATTTAAACGCTACTGATGAGAGGTTACTCCTTGAAATATCGATATATAACATATCCAAATTAACCGTTTATACCCATGTTTTGGTATTTGTAATTCTAAAGGTGCATTCAGAACAAGGCTATCGAATATGTTAAGAAATCAAGCATTTTTTGTAATTTTTGTAACCAAAAATAGACGATATTGAGATGTGGAATAAGTGTACGCGACACAACAAACATAAACAAACAGCAATTCAAAAAATCACAACGGAAAACAGCAAGCAGTCTTCAACATGACCATAGGTCACTGCTTACCGTCTTGCATTGGCCCAAGACTTATAATACAATACAAAAGTATCAACACCAATCCCTAAATCATCAACGAAAGACCCAATTCTTGACATAAAACAGTTAACATAGAATGACAAGGACAAACAAAGGCTTTGGCAAAGTTTCCTGGCTTAGGACAGTAACATATAAAATGTGGCGGGGCTAAACTAGTTTTTTGGATCCAACCTTCCCCCTATTGATAAGCTTGCACAAAGCTACATATAAAACACACTGTAAAACTCAATCGACAAAAGTTCAATTCAACAAGAGAGAACCTAAGACAAAATACTGTACGAAAACAACAAGACAAGGAGGAACTCTCTTGAGAACACTCGAAGTTAGTGACAACTAGCTAAGAAACATTTATCGATTGATGTAAAAGAATCAAATACATTAGTTCTAAATCCGACACACCACGTCAAAACAATGAATGATTTAGAGTTGTATCACCATACAGAACCGACATACGTGATCGTTGTGGTGCTTATAAATAAAACAGTGGATACAAAGTGAAAAATACCACATTTGCCACTTAACTGCCCGATTATCAGAAAATGCACCAACCACATATATTTATAATGAACATATTTACATAGATTGATTATTGATACTTAAAACTTAAAAAATTGAAACGGATAACAAAAAGTGTATAAAGATAAGTTTGTTACAAGGTAATTTGTCAAAATGGTTATTTCTGCATTGTTCATAATTTTCTCGAAGCTACTGGTTCAAAAAACCCTCGTCACAATGAAACGCTATTACTCCCTTGGTGATCTTTGTAGGATTGCACCAAGATTTGTCTACGTTTTACATGTAACAATTGATTCATTGTGTGGTATGCATTAACTTTAAATAACGTTATGTTGAAAAACAGATCGTTCTTTGTTTTTAGTGCTTATATTTAGCTCTGCCTTTAAACGTTTTATTGCTTCGATTTGCGATTTACCCTCTCTAGACGATAAAAAGCCTTGCAAATCAAATAGCTGTATGACTACATAAGGCTCTGCCTAAAAATAAAAATTACAATATTTTTTCAGGTCCTCATGTCTTACCTGTTACAACAATTGGAAGTGAATCTTTTTTAAGATCCTCTTTTGACGATACAAGTTCTTTTTCACTAAATTCAGGTTCTAGACTACTTCTTAAGTCTTGTGTACATTTGCTACTCTGTAAGAATCTGATGATACTATCATAGGAATGTATTAGTGAACCGGTTACGTTCTTCTTAAAGATGGCCATGTTGTGAACAACGCCTGCTAACGTTTCCTGCAAGATATAATTTTTGCACTAATAACTATGGACATATAAACATGTAGTTGGCTGTATTATTGTGCCTACGTTAGCAAACGGTATTTTTTTCCTCTAAAGAAACAAAGAGGAATCAGTGAGCATTCGTACGTCAAAAGTCCGAATGGGTAAGACAACACCAGTAACCAAGAACGAAAGTGCACGCAGAAAACCCAAAACATCTGAATAACAATTAAAAGCGCCACAAGTAGTTATGCAAGTGAACTCAGGTGCCCCAGAAGAGTAAGCAGTCTTTGCTTGTTATGAAAACACTTAATCGTCGTGCAAGCAATATTCAATTCAGCATGTCAACTCCACTAAAGACAAAACAAAGCCCTTTGCATCTGCATTCATCTGAGAGAAATAAATACCATCAAGGAGCAACGCTAAAATAAGTAGCACGCACTTTTGTGTAAGCAGGAGTGTACAATTAGTGCTCATTGGGACGTCTTTGTATAATCGACTTCCATATATTCGCACGTGCGTTTTCCATTCTTTTTTAAAAGAAACTGCAGTTACGTCAGCTGAACTACAAAATTAAGATATAAGTGTGGAGAAATCGTAAGTTCCGATGATGTTACAAAATAAGACTAATTGAGAGTAAAAAATCTCAATATGTTCTTTCGAATTCTTTAAGATCAACATTGAGTGACATCATTTCTATACTTAAAATAATCAAAATATTTCTGGAGGCCAGATTTGATTGTCATCAGCATTGAAAACAGAACTGAAAGAAGTTTAGTCGAAAATTTAGATGACCCCGCGATAAATCTTTGTTTGTAAGGATTTTTATGAAATTTAGGAGTCCAATACAGGGGAGGAATGTTATCATTTTTGACACCAGCAGAAAGGCCGAAAGAGGAAATGACAGATTGGTGATTGTGAATTATTTCCTCCTTTGACGGTATTGTTTTTGGTTATATGGTGCTTTTACTGGTACAACCATCAAATTCAATTGCTTACCAGTCAGTGTATTGTTTTTTCCACACAAAAATGAATTTATTCTATGCCACAACGTATGTGTGATGTAAGGTCATTTCAAACTGTGAGCGAGCACACAAAATGCTCATATTGAACTATTTATTGCAAATTATCTCCCCAGTATGAAAATTATTACAAGCCATTTTTAAGTGAACATAAAAAATCAAAGAAAACCACCAACATTAGTACCCTAGGGACATTTATACGTTAACAGTCGTACAAAATGATCTTAAATGACCAATTAAGATCATTTTGCAGCCATAAATTTCCACTTTGGGGTTGAAGATTCCTTCGACCACTCTATCTTGACAGCATGACTGTGTGAAGATGGATTCAGGGAACGATGCAAGTCTTTTGAAAGAGACGAATGTAGTTTATCTAAGATATGGAGAGAGATCTATCCTATGTAACGCGTTAACGACCTCTTGGTAGAGAAAGATAAATGTAGGCTCAATAGAGCCGCTAAAAAGACCTTACTCGCAAACACACTGAGAAATACATAAGTATAAGGTTTGTTTCCAAATTCAGTATTAGAATATAAGTTTAAAGCAGGCTTTCCTCAGATGAGTGTAAATGTGGCTACGGTTAAAATATAGAAAATAAAAAAGTCGGTTGCTGTTGTTACCTAATATTATAACATATATTTTTATTTTAAACAATGTGGTATTTGGCACTTCCCCAAAATTTTGATACATAATTCAGTATTGCTAGGTTTATATGTAAACAACATGGCGGATGTAAAGGGAAACTAGGATTGTGAATTTTTAGGTAAATTTTAAAGTTTTAAAATAAAAACTTTTAATGGCTTTTAAGATAGCAAAAAATCAAAAAGGCGACGACCCAGGTTGAGGCTTTTTTTCGTTGGGCTATAATTCTACATTCTTTTCCAAAACATCTTTCAAAGATAAAATGTGTTACACACTGGAACAAGTTTGAAGTATGCTTGATTTCCTCATTGACAACATATTTGTCACCTCCGGAGGAGAGATTTTTCAACAACAAATCGGCATTCCAATGGGCACAAACTGTGCTCCTCTCCTGGCCGATTTGTTTTTATCCTCGTACGAGACTGATTTCTTCAGGGACTCGTAAAGAACAAGAAGGTGAAAGAGGCAAGGTCATTTAATCTTACATTCAGATATATTGATGATGTCCTTTCTGTCAATACACTTCATTTGATAGATGGATTCCTTTTATATATCTTCCAGAATTGGAGATTAAAGAGACCACCAAATCAAATTGCTTCTCGTCTTTCTTGGATTTGCACCTCGAATTTGACCCAGGTGGTCATCTCAGTACACAAATTTACGATAAACGAGACGATTTTAATTTTCAAATTATTAATTTTCCTAATCTACAGAGCAATATACCTACTTCCCCTGCATACGGTGTTTATATTTCACAACTTATTCAATATGCCAGAGCTTGCACACATTTCACAGAATTTTTTATCAGACACCGATTTCTTCGTGACCGACTTTTGGAGCAGGGCTATAAAAATACGTCTCATACGATCCCTAAAAAAATTCTTTCTTCGTTATCAGCCACTAGTAGAAAAGTTCAAAATTGACTTAAAAGATATGGTAGTTAATTGTTTTAATTAGTGTTTGACTAGTCTGCTGTACTGAGATGATCACCTCAATATCACTATTGTGTCTCACAACTATGTTGTGTTCTATGGTCATTACCGGATAATAAGATCGCAATGGAAGAGGGAGGTTTGGCGCCATAAAACCTGGTTTAACCCACCATTTCGTTTGAAATGCCTGTACCAAGTCAGGACCATTGCGATCCACCAATTGTCCGGTATGTCTGATTCGTTTTTGTCATTTTCTCTGGACTATGAGATTGATCATTCAAGTTCGGTAGTTTTGTTATTACCTTTATCTGATAAGTAAACATCTGCTCTACAGGAAACAGTAATAAAATGTCAACATATTTAGGAAGACGGATATTCAAATTTCAGCTAAACAATTTCTGCTGACACTGTTTTTTAGGCAAATTATTGCTGTTTCTATGGCAATAGTGTAATGCAAAATGTCTTTTTTTTTCATGTAGCTATGCCAGAAAACAGTTGAATCGCTACAGATAATTTAGTAAAGTGGTTTCTGCTCCATAAAAAAATGCAGGGCTATCTGCGGAGCGATGACAAAGCTATAGTTTTTTTTTATAATCTTCATATTATGTACCTACGTTGAATTTCATTTAAATCGAGTAATTAAGGATGTGGTGCGCTTTCTATGTCTAATATTGTACTGTGTATTAAAAAAAATCAAAAATCTAGCAATTCCCTTGTGACCCAATAATAATGAAACACTTTTATTTCTATCTTAATAGGATTAATTTTTCTTTGTGTTAATTTTATCAACAACCATTAAGTGGCAAAGGAGGAGCTCTGCTTACGATACATGTGGACAAACGAACGGGCGGACAGAGCTATTTTTTGTTTGTTTTTGGTATTAAAATGATTATATCTTACGTTTGTTAGTGGTTGGTTTAATCCTTGTCTACTGTCCAATAACTGAAATAAAAAGCATACCATCTTTACGTCCTTTCGTCATGTTTAAAAAACATATGGCATTTAAGAAGCAGTTAAATACATTGGACCTCTACCCATTAATGTAAAAATCGCTAGCAAAAACATAGTAAATTTTATAGTGAAGATGATATTGTCCATCTTTTTGTTTCTTACATCCTACTCACAAGAACGCTGTTGGCGGGAAATGGGAGCATTTAAATGTATAAACCAAGAAATGACACTTGCAGTTCTTGTTCGTGAATACCAGTTTCGTCGTTGCCCTTTTGGACTTTTGACACTCGAATGCCCCATTGGTGCCTCTCTGCCTTTTTCCTTAATGCAAAAGGGGACAAAATAGTACGATTCTGTTATCCGAAATCATGCTCCCTCTGAAGATTGTTCTTTACTATTTTTATTCTGTTACTTTTTTATCTAGTGAAACAATATTTATACGGCAATTGAAAATAAAAACCAATTGGAACTGCTTACTCTCCTGGAGCACATCAGTTCATTCGTTGCCACTAGAGTTCGCGTTGTTAAATGATTTTCAGTTGTTTTGTGTTTCCGTGTTTTACATGTTGTTTGCTTTTGTCCCGTTCTCGTAAGTGTTTACTGGTTTTGTCTCTGTTCTTTCGGACTTTTGACATTAGGATGCCCCATTTGTACCTTTGGTTCTTTAATGTTCTACTAAATGAAAATAATCAATCAAATTTATGAAAACAAGCAATTTTAAGATAACACTTTATCTATGTATTCTTGTTTTATTCTGGGAGATTTATGAAATGGTAAAGTATAAAATACTTGATCCATGTTCCACCACAACTCTACCTAGTATGTGTAATTAGTTTTCTTTCCGGGCAGTGTGTTTGTTGAACAGTTTGATCTCGAATATGATGCAATGTTTTATGCAGTATCTTAATAGTTTCTTTAGGTGTTTTAACACCTTATTCTTCATAATATGTGAATTCCATTATTGTTTAAAAATTATGACAGTGACAAGTTCTATGTCTCTAAGGCTACAAATTTAATTTCATACTTATTAAAAAGGTCTAAAAATAATTGTCCCTACAACTGCTCGTGCATTAAATATAACTAACCTTATCACTTATAGGCGCCTGTGCAGCTGTCAGAACTTGTCGCAGTTTAACTGGAACCTTATAACAGAAATATTAGCTTATAAAGTGTTATTTTTTTATTTTAATGTGTACATTATTGCACTCACCATACCCTAGATTTAATTGGTTTGACATGGTAAAACATTTTGAACAAGCGGCATGGCATGGTGTTGTTTCGATAATTAGATAATATGAAGGTCCACCATTTCTTTTCCTTTTGAATGGCTCAATGCTAGATCTCATTTTTTATAGAATATGTATAACAATGTGCATATGAATAAAACAATAGAACAGAGCAGTGAAAACAAGCTGAAATTAATTCTCATTAATATTTTAATTATATTTCCTGTAGCCTTAAGAATTGAACGAGATTAAAGTATTGTTTCATAGAATTGTAATATGAATTGTATTTGGTTTGAATAGGATTGATTAACTATCTTTCTCATGGTAAAAAATAGAGAGATCGACTTTTGACTTACTAAAATAAGATGATGGTGACGTCATTTGGTGAACTCACGAAATCAATTACATGCATCATAAATTCCTCTTAATCTGTTTTTTCATGATGGGATTCATCAGAACCAAGTTTGATTCAGATGAAATTTAAAACAATCAGGAAAGCATATATACTATTTCTAGAAAAAATATGTTTTAGAATTTTTTCAGTACCAACTGTTTCTTTTTTTGTCTTCTTTCTATTTTGATTTTTGAAAGTCAAATATTAAAATTTTCATATACTTTGATACCGGGGAATAATGGTTTAATGAACCCTTAAAAGTAATATTCAACTCGTTGTTGGCTTGGTAAATAACCTTAAAGTTTTTTCACAGATTGATAAACCAGTTATTCATCTCTATCAAAGTCAATAAATGTATAGAACAATTTCTCACCTACATTTAAGGTTTAGTCATGTCATTTGTGAGGTTCAATGGGTATATATTGCCCTTACTAAGCAAGCAAATGTGTTCCGATGGGTCACACAATTGGTTATAGAATACAATTTGATCTAAGAATAAGAAATGAGTCGAAAAAAGCTGTGTCTATAACATAACTATAACATATTTTATTTTCACATAAGGAGTCCACAAGGTGAAAAAAGCATTACAAAAAGTGCAGGAAAACATAATTAAAAAGAATTTTGATAGCATAAATAAAGAAAATCCAAAATAATATGATGTAGAAAATAAAACACATGTAGATATTATAAAGGTTCTTATGTATTACTACACTTTATTTGTCTGGTTATTATGTCATATTCGCTGTACATAGACTAATTTTTTACATGACAATTAATAGTTTCAGGATTTTTGAATTGTAATCCTGGCTTTATCCTTTTTTATTGTAAAATGTTCAGATATATTAAAAACAAGGTTTACATAGCATTTAATGTAATAAATCTTAGAAAAATCTTGATCAGGTAACAACCAAATGAGAGTAAAGTGGCGGCTATGCTGTTTTTCATCCTATCTTTTTATAAAAAAACGAAGCACGGATTTAAGTTGGCAATTTTTATTTTTTGAAATGTTCGTTAAAATCTAAATGCGAAACAAACATTTTCTGAAGTCAGCGCATCGTCCTGCTTCTAATTCTTTTTTATTTCTAGTATTTTGGCCTCCCGTCGATTTTAACTTCACCATAGCCCACCCTAAAAATCAAATGGTTGCTTCCTAAAATATTTTGCCTCATCTATATATGTAACATCTTCTTCCAGGCCTAGATGATCATCTGTCTCTCCCAGTCTCGAAATAAATGCTGGTATTTCATCATAATCGTTGGAATACGTAGAGGAATCAGTATCTAAAGAATGAAATACTTAAATTATCAGGTGATATAACTATTGAATCATGATAAAATGTATGCAAAGTTATTGTCAATTCCTTTTTTTTCAGTGTAGTGACATTTACAGGGTTGCCACTATTTTGTTGTTGCATAATTCAAGGGTTTTTCCAGGACTTTTCAAGGGTATTTACATCATTTTCAAGGATGAAAATAGCCGACAAAATTTCAGTCCCCCAATGAAATTTTCTGTGAAACAGTTCAACCATGAACTTTTGATTGTGGAACTATAAAATTCCAGGGTTTTTCAAGGATATTTTCATTTTTTTCAAAAACGAATCAGTCATACCGGATCGCAATGGTCCTGACTTGGTACAGGCATTTACAACGAAAGGGTGGGTTTAACCAGGTTTTATGGCGCCAAACCTCCATCTTCCATTGCGATCTTATAATCCGGTAATGACCATAGAACACAACATAGTTGTGAGACACAATAGGGATATTGAGGTGATCATCTCAGTACATATTGAGGACATAGCGACAGGTTAAGTTTTGAAAATAGATGTCCCAATCTAAAATACTTTAAAATATAAAACAATATGACTTTATTTCCTTTTTTACAGAACCAAATTCAGATAACAAATTAAAAAGTTATTTAGTAGGTTTAAAAATTTGTATTTTATCACTGTTTTGTACAACAGTTTAGCGCACACATCTATCTTTACATTTACATTCTTTGCTATAACTGTAACAGTTTTAGAAATTTAAGGATGCTCGCTAGTCATGTTATTCAGCTATGAGGACATGTTTTAAGATAAAGAAGTGAAAAACCTTTTAAAGATAGGCGTTTAATTTCCTGGAGTATTTTCATCCGGTGTCCAAGTTTTTCCACTCCAATATCTTTGAGTTGTTCATCGCTGATTTCATGAATCACTTCAAGTGTTATAGCCTCTTTTTCAAATAAAGGAAATAGGTCTTGAAGATCGATATCTTGTAAAAACCGTTGAAGGCTAAACACATCCTGTAATAACACGGTTACAGCTAAACAACATTTGGAAGATAACGGTCATTTAATCTTTCTTAATAAAGAAATAAAAACCACAATTAAGTTCCAGACAATACATTTTGTTACGCCTGACACGAATTTTGTCTATCCGAGACTCATCAGAGGCGCTCTGCCCAAAACAAAATACCATCGTTTAATTTCTAAATAGCTTGCTATCTATGGATTCAGTTGATTGAATTTATTTAGCAGTCAACAAAATTGTTTATTTGTCATATTTATTTTTGAGTTGCCATGACAATACCCTCTTACGAAAAGAAAAAATGTAATTTGAGCTTAAAACAGGTTCTGCTTAACTCGCCTTTTACAATGACCCAATACAAGTAATTTTCCTTTAGGTTTTTGGTTTTTCAAAATTTATATGAATACAGTTTATCTATATTGATATATACATATATACACCTGGAAAAAAGTAAAGCACTCCTGTGATTTTTTAAAAATCACACATTTTCAAAACACTTTTTATAACCACTATTTTACTAAAAGTCATTGTAATTTCTTTATTGCAAACTAACATTTGCACTGTTAAGCACAATTTAACATGTTTGTAACAAACAAATAGACATCTTTTATTTACAAAACACGATATGGCAAAAAGATGGCTTATGTACATCAACATGGTCTTGGAAAAGTTTGGTCGCCTGAAGCTCCTAACTTTTAATAAATAGTCAAATCGCACCTACAAATGTCATTGATAATCAAAAGATTGATACTGTCTCGTCAAAGAATCGATTCAATATGTTCACCTTTAGTACTTATGACTGCTGGAAGCCTTCATTTTAAAATGCCATTTTGGCGTCTAATTTTCTGGAGAGTAATCACCCACTTTTCAAGGCAAAATGTGCTTTTAACCAAAAGCTAACACCCTTTAAGTCTTATATTGAAGATTAAAACTGACCAAAATCATAAAAATTAAAACTTATTTAAAATCATCGAAAAGCAAATAATGTCTTGGGGTGCTTAACTTTTTTCATTTTTCTTTTCGTCCTTTATTTTTCTTTTCGATTTTGAATTTATGTCTAAGTGTAATTTTAACTGAAAATAGACTATGAAAGTGGGTCAAACATCAATAATCTTATTCGAATTGTAATCATGAACCTTGAAGCTGCTATTTGTGTTTTATTATGGTTATTTAATTTACCACTGATTAAGATAAATAGTGTTACGAACACTTATTACCCATCCCATTGTCTTCTATTACTTACTTCGTACGTATGTTGCTCTTGCTGCAATTCAAAGTCTTTTAGGTCAGTGCTTGGAGGTGTTCCTACATCAGCAATGGTTGTAGAACTACAGGCAAGATTTTGTATTTCCTTTGGCAATCCTTAAGAAAGACAGTTTTTTTATGATACCATACATTGTGATACAAAATAGGCATTTCTATTTCAATAATTCTTCCAAGATGCGAAGGGTTACCAATCGAATGTCTTTAAATTAAAAAAAGTAGACATAATTGGTAAATACAAAAGCATGATAAAAATTAACCACAGAACAAAAATACCATACTACAACCAAACCGCAATCAGCAATGTAAACTAAAGTCGAAGTCAGAGTGAACTGCGTTGCTTCTGTTTATAAGAGGAATAAGGAAGATACCATTTGATATCAGTGGCAGTGTTTTGTTTTTGAATACTTTTTCAAATTTCACAAGTAGCCCCTCCCCCTGTAAAATTTAAAGCTACCCCATAAGGAGTTCCTCTTGCTATTGCTCATCCGTCACGTTACAAATACTTAATTGAATGTAGGTCAAATAGGATAAGGGGTGCCAACAATAAACCTCTATGCAATACAAACATTTGTGTCCATATGAAAGACAGAAATCCTGTATTTGTCTACTCGCTCATGATGTCTTCCGTAAAATATCTTGGGTGACGACAACATCAACAATTATCCGATTTGCCTATCAGATAGGATTTGATCAATATGCGATATTGAAGTTTGAAACAGGTCTTCGATCCGTTTCTTGGGAACTGATTGTAAGCCCACTTCATATGAAAAAAGAAATAAATCGGCTAGTAATGGCGCACAAGTCGTACCAGTATTGTTTGCAAATTGCCTGCTGAAAAACACGTCCATCATACTGTAATATGGAGTAGGCATTGCCTAAATGCGAGCATAGCTAAAAAGCATAGCTAATGTATTTGGGGCGAGATGGTATGGGGCGATTAAACTTCGAGACACGTTAGTTTCGTACGTGCATATAACCTATACGAAACGAGCAACTTATGTGCATTTATTATTTTAAGAATATTATTTTCTTGTAAAAAGCGCAATTTAATATATTTTTTAAGCATTATTTCTTTTCTTATAGATTATTTTAACATTCACTTCGGCCCTGTTAAAATAATAACCCTTTCCGGACCATAAAAAATCTAAATCAGCATTTGCAAATTTCTCGCGGAAACAAATACCGTAGAGCTCTCCGCTCGAGCGGGCATTCCGTGTCCGCTTGCGAGCTATGCTCGCTATAAATATGCTGTCCATAAGAGAATTCAACATTCAATCTATTGTGTTCCTCTGTAAATTTGTTCTTTTACACCCATAGATGACAAAATAAGTCTTTTTATAATCGATTACCAGATTGATTTTTGCACTTGCGTTTTTGTGTTCATTTCTTGAGCATTTCTTTCTTCTTCTACATTTAATCAACTTTGCATATGGTATTTAATGTTCCATAATTAGAAGTTTTATTTTTTATTTGATTTTGTTTTTTTTTTACAATTTAATGAAGTTGATCAATTTAACAATAGAAACGTCATGGACTTCTTGTACTTGAATTTGAGGCGTATGGAAAGGTCACGTGACAACTACCTATAAACTAATTACTAGTACCAGCTGAGCATTCTGAAATTAGCTTACAGTGCAAGCTGATTATATGATTTTATCTTTCAAAAAAATTAAATAAATAAAGCTCAAATAACAACATAATTACGTTAAATCTAAAGCCCAAGGATTGACTCCCTACATCGTAGTTTTGCACTTAGCTATTTATATTTGGATTTCGTTTGGTTTTTGCATTTTGAACATTTTTTGAATTTAGGATTTCCTTTGTTTGGGTTCTAGTGCTGCTGATGAGGAATAATTTCACGAAATGGCCATACAGCTCATACAAATTAATTGCAGTTGGAGTTAACATACATGTATGCGTTTTGGTCTCATGTACATTTACTCCATATCATTTCATAAATTACAAAATATCTCGTGTTACCTTGACTTCTTATTTGGTCCATGGCATATAAAATCTCCATTATTGGTCCTCTTTTCAGTCCAATGTCTTTTAAATCACCTTCGTTCATGTCCATTACCAACATTTCTGTATCTATCTTCTCTTTTTCAAACAGTGGTTTCAACCGTTGGAGTTCTATCTTTTGAAGAATAGTCTCTATGTTCATATCAGATGTAAGAGTAACTGCAACGAAAAGATGTTCGTATATTTCTTTTTGTTTAAACGTGTCAATTCATTTCTGAATGCATTTTAAAAATTTTTAAGTCATCGTTAACGTTTAACAGGATTTTTTTTTTTCAAAAATAGCTTATAACATTTTTCATTTAAAATTAAATAAAATGAAATGTTCATCATTTCAAATACACTTGTTAATTAAGCATTCGTAGATCGCGTAAAATTAATTTTTTTATAAATAACCATTGGTTGAAGTCTTTTGGACTCTTTCTCTGGCTGACAAAATGGTTTTCTGATCTTCTTTCGACTTGATTCCAAGTTGAGCTAGATCATTCTCTGACATCTTTTGAAGCGATGTTTCTGTTATTTCTTCGTCTTCCAATATACTGCGCCATTTTGATAGACCATACCTTTCAATGAAGTCGGAGTCTTCGTTTTTAGAATGGGTTGCCTCTGTTTAAAAAAATATATGTCATGAAAACTGTTAATGTCTTTGACAAGGCACAACAGGAAAGTAAAACAGTTTCTCATCAGTTACTTTGCAAAATTAACATTGAACGCCCACTATTACTGATCACTTTCATTCAACCAGTTTCTTAATGAAAAACCAAAATAAAAAGACGAGAAAAACAACTATCAAAATATAAACAAAACAAGAAATCAAAGTACTACCTCGTTTGATTAGTTTTGCAGCTTTGATCATTGAAATTCTGTCTCCTTTTGCTTCTATGCCTGCTTCTTTCAGATCAGCATCATCGAAGTCGAGTAGATCCTTGAAAGTAAAGCCTTTACCCCTGAGCAAATCCATCAGATGTAGAAGGTTTGCTTTAGAAAGAAACTCCGCTAGTTCCTTTGCTGCTGGTTCAACAGAGATTTCTTGATATAACGAAAAAACAAAAGTAAACAAACCTTTTTTTATGCCCCGCCTACGAAAGTAGCGGGGCGTAAAGTGTTCAGGTCCGTTTGTCCGTCCGTTTGTCCGTCCGTCACAAATCCTCAAATTTCAAAATTCTCACTGTACTGTCACAACTTTCATTGTTTATTTTTAAATATAGATTTAAACTTCCTTGTCGTGATTAAAATTAAATCGCCGCTACCTGTGCCGAAACCAGTCTTGGGTCAAGCGATCGACGTGCGTACTGTACTGTCGAGTACTAGAATTACACATCCAGGTAGTAAATAGGTAGCCATTTTTATATCCTGCAAGGAATTAATTTGGACACGATTCGCGGCATACCACCACGTAAGTTTGGCGAATATCCACAAAATATATATGGAAACATTATAACAGTGACTCGATTCAACAAATTATCTGTTTTTCTTGTGAATTAACCTTTGTATTTTCAATATTTCGGCTTGGACAAATTCTAAAGAAACCGTCAACTCTGAACAATTCCCGGCCGGGCTTTCCTGATTTTAATTGACTTTAACATGTTTAATTTATATAAACTAAGCAATAACATTTTATAATTTATCGCTACACTGGCTTAATTTTTACAGGATATTCATGTATCTCTCGTATTTTGTACTTATTATTGTTATTTGTTTCTTTCAGTTTTTCACCATATGTTATTGGGATTAAAGACACATTACACCTGCTGGTTCTCGTTCTTTACACGCCCATAACAGCTGGTTACACTTGCCGATCATAAGTCGGTACAGTGAAAAAGTGACAGATCGCCGGTCTCAGCCAAAACTTTCCAGCAAGTAGTAGTATAGTGGACACAAAAGGGTCATCACTTCTCGGGAGGAGGATCGTTCCAGCATTGGACACAACCTCAAACAACTGAAGTACCACAGCCCTTTGGTTTTCCAACCGGATTTCTAAACCACATCGGGACAGGTATTTTGACACGCCAGTCCTACATCTAGACAGCCTGACAGGATCCCATCCAAGGTTGAAATAGGCCATCAGGATCACTTGCCCTTGCGTTTAAATTGTATGGGGCACTCTGCTCTCACGTTTAAACAGTAACGGGCACACCTTTGTTGAAATAATGTCAGCTGACTCAATAACAACTGAAAATTTAGAAGTCAATATGGACCATGGCCAAGATATGGAGGCACAACCGCCAAACACAGAGGCTACTCAAGAAACTGAGTCAGACAAGGAACAGCGCATTCGCACCCTTAGCGAAAAAGGGAAACAACTCTATGAGAGCCAGAGCCGTAAACACGCCGAGCAGGCAGAGGACCTCTGGAACAGGCTCCACGCCGTCATTCAAGACGTCCAGAGCACTCCTAAGAACGAAAACGCACTGGCTACACTCAATGAGCGGATAATCACTGCCTTGGAGAGGTATCGCCGACAGAAGGACTGCTACGTCGAATTTCTGACGTCACAGAGAACAACCGAAAGCATGAAGGACCTTGACCTGTTTACCAAATCATCATCTGCCTACTGCAAAATAGCAGAAGCAGCCATTGACACAGTCAAGTCGATGCTATCCTCGCTTATGGAGACTGGCTCTGTAGTTTCAGAGAGATCGTCAAGAAAATCCCGTAAAACCGGGAAAAGCAACAGCCAAGGGTCATCTGGTTCAGTCAGCACGATACAAATGAAGCGTGCAGCAGCTGAAGCCGCATTGGCTAAAGTTGAGTTTGCTAAAAAAGGAGCCATGTTGCAAATGCAAGAAGCTGACATCGACCAGGAGGTTCAAAGAAAAACGGCTATGCATAAAGCCGAAATGGAACAAACGGCCATTCAACAAAAGGCAGAAATGGAACAAAAAGCTAGCCAACAAAAGGCAGAAATGGAACAAAAAGCTAGCCAACAAAAGGCTGAAATGGAGTTGATAGCAGCAGAAGCGGCTCACAAAAAGGCTAAGGTCAAGGCAGAAATCCAACTTCTGCAAACGGAACAAGACGCCGCAGTAGCCATGGCAGAAGCGAATGTTCTAGCAGCAGGCGAAGACGACTCCAAAAGCCAGAATTTGGACGACCTTTCTTCATTGCCTAAGATGGACCCACTGGATATAGTCCAGACTTATGTGACACAGCAGATTCCAAAACTGGAAAACCCACAACCAGTCAAAGAAGAGACAATCATCGGGTCTGAACCCGTAGTTAAACCTAAGGTAACGGCTCATTTCAACGTAACAAAACCAGCAGAGTCTCAAAGACACGTGGGATATAAGGATATTCAAGATTCACGTCCACGACCTGTACCTGCTACAACAAACGTGTCCACGTCAAAAGGGACACTGCTTAAGTCAGATGACTATAGAAAGCCTGCCATGACGGTGTCATTTCCTCAAACATCCAGCGGTTACAAAACCGGATCGATTCCTTCATTGAATTGCCATGCTCCAGAGTATGTTCCAACACAACATAGATCAACAACAGGGGCAGCTCCAGCCAAGGAACCAAACACGGCGTCTGACATCACAAAGTTCCTTCTAAGGAAGGACCTCTTGTTCTCACGCCTATCTACCTTCAACGACAAGGCCGAGTCATACCAGGCCTGGAAAAACAAATTCAAGTGTGTCGTCAACGAGCTTGAAGTCTCGGACTCAGAAGAACTGGACTTGCTTGTCAAATGGTTAGGCAACGAGTCAGCACGTTATGCCGTCAGCATTCAAGCTTCAAGCATTGCCAACCCTTCAGAAGGACTACGAAGTCTTTGGGAACGCTTGGACGAGCGGTATGGTGCACCGGAAATGGTTGAAGAGTCCATCAAGCAAAAACTTGGAAACTTCCCAAATCTTTCCAACAAGGACAACAGAAAGTTATATGAACTCTCCGACCTTCTGTCTGAAATCCAGTTCATCAAGGAGAACCCTGAATACCACACGCTCTTGGGTTACTTTGATACATCATCGGGAATTAAACCCATAGTAAGCAAACTACCCTACGGACTACAAGAGAAATGGGTATCTACAGCTGCCAACCACATGAAGCAGTATGGGGTCACGTACCCACCCTTCTCGGTGTTCTTGCAGTTCATCAAAGATATCAGCAAGATCAAGAACAACCCAGGCCTAATGTTTGAGTCGTCTCATACTGGGGCTCTTAGCTCCGTATCAAAGCGACACGTTCAAACTAAGCGAACAGTCAGCGTCCACAAGACAGACACAGAGGAAACAGACAGCACAAGTCAGCAGTCGGAGAAGTCAATAGACCCTAATGAACGCTGCATTCTTCACAAGTCTAAGCACACCTTGAATGAATGTCGCAAATTCAAGGCCAAACCAATTGACGAGCGGAAGAAGATTCTCAAGGAGAACAACATATGCTACAAGTGTTGTCGCTCCAACAGCCATATAAGTCGTGATTGCCAAGATGCCACTCCATGCAGTGATTGCAACAGCAAATACCACGCAACAGCACTGCACATTGACCAGTACAGTCATACGGGACCATCCCGCAGATCCTTCCAACAGAACGGCGGGGAGCCAGGGACCTCCGGCAGGACTAACACTGGCCAAAACGTGAATTCCACATGCACTGACATATGCGGAGACCCATACAGCGGCGGCAAGTCCTGTGCCAAAATCTTGCCAGTGGATGTCTTCCAGAAAGGCAATCCTTCAAACGTTCATCGGATGTATGCCATCATCGATGACCAAAGTAATAGGTGTCTGGCAGCGTCAGACTTCTTCAACGTGTTCAATATTGGTGGCCCATCGGAGCACTACACCCTGACAACATGCTCAGGCAAAGTCCAAGCGTCTGGAAGAGTAGCTCATGACTTTGTGATTAAATCTGTACATGACAACACACAGTTTAACCTACCAAAGCTCATCGAATGTGATTCCATTCCACACAATCGGAACGAAATTCCAACACCGGAAGCAGCAGCCTATCATACACATCTTAAGGATCTAGCTGGTCTCATCCCGCCTTTGGACGACAGAGCTGATATTCTTCTGCTTATTGGAAGAAGTGTGCCAGCAGTGCATCACGTGATTGATCAAAGATTACCAATGAGGTCAACTAACGCCCCATTCGCACAGAAACTTAGCTTAGGCTGGGTTGTGATCGGCGAAGTTTGCCAAGAGAGGCAACACATCGCACCGGAGGTTAACGTAAAAAGGACGTGTATTACCCAGAATGGACTGCCTTCAACAATCGAGAAACCATGTCAGACAGATAAGAATCCCGCGGACGCAGCTACGAGATCCATTCTCGCATCAGAACTTCAATCTAGAGACTGGCTGCAGGGACCAAAGTCATTACAGGAGTCAAACTCCAGCGACAAAATAGAAGACATGTTTGAGCTTGTCGACCCGGAGTGCGACAAGGAGATCCGGTCAGTCCAAGTGTTTAAAACACATACCAAAGAAGAGGTTGAAATAAACGATTTCGAGCAATTTAAAACCTGGAACTCGTTAGTGGAACAAGTTGCTACGTTAGGACAATCCCGTTTACACGGGAACAAAGAGACAGACCTATCAGTCGAGCACTACGACGATGCCAAAACCTCTCTGTTCAGACAAATGCAGGCTGAATTTTATAGTGTGGAATTAGACTGCATTCACAGGGAGGAAGCACTTCCGAAGAAGAGTCCTATACGCGACCTCAACCCGTTTATCGACGAACGTGGCCTATTAAGAGTCGGCGGACGTATAGACAAATCGGACTTGAGTCTAATGGAGAAAAGGCCTCTCATCATTCCAGGACGCCATTACCTGGCAACACTGCTCGTGAAACACCATCACGAAGACGTCAAACATCAGGGTCGTCACTTCACTGATGGCGCCATCAGAGCGGCTGGACTATGGATAACCGGAGCAAGGCGGTTGATATCATCCATCATTCACAAATGTGTGGAGTGCAGGAAGCTCCGCGGCAAATTTGAAGGCCAGATAATGTCATCACTCCCGAGGGACCGTCTGGAACCAACACCTCCGTTCACTAATGTGGGTGTCGGCGCATTTGGGCCATGGACTATAGTGACCCGCAGGACACGTGGCGGCAGTGCCAACTCTAAGCGCTGGGCAATTCTATTTACATGCTTGGTAACCAGAGCTGTTCACATAGAACTTGTAGAAGAGATGAGCTCATCTGCCTTCATCAACGCTTTGAAACGCTTCACTTCTATCAGAGGCAAAGTAAAGATCTTCCGGTCGGACAGAGGAACCAATTTCATAGGTGCTGTCAAGGAGCTAGGCATTGAAGCTATCAACGTGGAAGACGAGCCCGTCCAAAAGTTTTTGAGGGAATCCGATACCGTGTGGATCTTAAACCCGCCACACTCATCTCATATGGGCGGCGTCTGGGAGCGAATGATCGGCCTCACAAGGAGGATACTGGATTCTATGCTTCTAGGGAACGACGGAAAGACGCTCACTCATGATGTCCTCAACACATTTATGGCAGAGGCCACAGCAATTATCAACTCTAGGCCTCTAGTACCTGTTTCATCCGACCCGGAAAACCCTTTGGTACTCACACCAAATATGTTACTGACACAGAAGTCCGACTATGTCTTCTCTGTAGAACATCCCGAACTTTCAGACAAAAGAAATCTCTGTCTCGACGAGTGGAAACGAGTCCAAGCATTGGCCAACATGTTCTGGACAAGATGGAAGAAGGAATACCTTCCCACATTGATGACACGACAAAAGTGGACCGAAGAATATCGAGACCTCGAAGAAGGAGATGCGGTTCTTCTGAAGGACAACGCCTTGTGTCGGACACAGTGGCCCGTCGGCATTATCGTTCATCCAATCAAGGGAGCCGATGGACATGTTCGTTCAGCTGAAGTACAAGTCCAAGTTGACGGTAAACCTACCGCATATACTCGCCCCATAACAGAGTTGATACTCCTCCAGGAAAACGACGAGGCTTAAACCCAGACCAGGGACAGCAGATGTAGATATGCAAATATATCTTTGGTTAGACTTTAAGGAACAGGTAGTTCCTTCCCACGCCGTGCGTGGCAACGTTGGATCAGCAGATCAACTACTTTTCCCATTGGGCAACGCTGGATGCCATACAACGTTGGATCACCAGGATCGCGTCTACATTCATCCATGCGAAGATCATCCTGCCGGATTCGTTCTTTGAACTGTTGATTTTGTGTTATTATTCGTATTTATTTTATTCTAATAATATTGGATTTATATTGTTCGCCTTCATCGTCGAATCTGATCTCAACATCTTGTGTTTCAATGATTTTATCGTCTAAACATAGTGATATCCCGAGGATACCAGACGGGGAGTGTACTGTCACAACTTTCATTGTTTATTTTTAAATATAGATTTAAACTTCCTTGTCGTGATTAAAATTAAATCGCCGCTACCTGTGCCGAAACCAGTCTTGGGTCAAGCGATCGACGTGCGTACTGTACTGTCGAGTACTAGAATTACACATCCAGGTAGTAAATAGGTAGCCATTTTTATATCCTGCAAGGAATTAATTTGGACACGATTCGCGGCATACCACCACGTAAGTTTATATCCACAAAATATATATGGAAACATTATAACAGTGACTCGATTCAACAAATTATCTGTTTTTCTTGTGAATTAACCTTTGTATTTTCAATATTTCGGCTTGGACAAATTCTAAAGAAACCGTCAACTCTGAACAATTCCCGGCCGGGCTTTCCTGATTTTAATTGACTTTAACATGTTTAATTTATATAAACTAAGCAATAACATTTTATAATTTATCGCTACACTGGCTTAATTTTTACAGGATATTCATGTATCTCTCGTATTTTGTACTTATTATTGTTATTTGTTTCTTTCAGTTTTTCACCATATGTTATTGGGATTAAAGACACATTACACCTGCTGGTTCTCGTTCTTTACACGCCCATAACTGGTTACACTTGCCGATCATAAGTCGGTACACTCACTCACTGACAAGTGCATGCTCCGGATGCTGGATTTGACTTATATTTTCTGCATGAATGACCTCTTACAGAAGAATGGTTACCGTCTTTTTTCTGCTTACTGACACTTGCACACACCATCTTATTAATATGGTAGGTGCACTTAGTGATGCTAAGCACAACTCATGCTTTGGATTCTGGCTGTGGCCTACATATTCCGTATGAAAGACTTTTTACAGAAGAATGGTTCAAGTCCATTTTTGCTTAATCAAAAGTGCCACATGAACCATACTGGTATGGTAGGTGTACCTTGTGATGCTTAGCACAATGCATGCTTCAGATATTGGTTGTGACCTTTATTTTCTACATGGATGACCACTTACAGAAGAATGATTATGGTTCATTCCTACTAACAGGCAAGTATCACTTCAACAAAAGTGTTATGGTAGGTGCATCTAGCATGATTAGCAACACATATGGTTCAGATGCTGGCTGTGACCTTCCTTTTTTGCATGAATGAACACTTAAAAAATTAGAAAAGTTCAAGTCAATTCTTGCTTAGTGACAATAGTGGGTAACAACGTGAGCTTCATTATTGAAAGACAACCTAGCTGTTTGATTGATTATAAAGGCGGGGCACCATGTCTGCTTGACACATTTTCTTGTTTCAATTATGTATACAAATTTAAGTACACAATTATTCATTTGAAAGAAAAGAAACCCAAAAGTTAAAGTTACTGACAATAACTGCTTATTATAATAACTTTAAGTTAAAGTAATTACACATACAATTATATTAATTCGAATGAATTTTTTTTTTTGGTTTTTGGTCTCTTTTGACTTAATAATAATATATGGCAGCGATGTTTATTTTCAAAATTATAAAAGCATTCGGTTTCCTTTTTGAGACTCAAGCGAGTTACAGTTTATATATGTTTGCCCTGTTTAACAAATCCAGTGCTCTATTTAGCTTGGTTTCCTTCATTCCAATTAAGATACACTGCAACTACTTGATCTGTTTTTAATCAAAATGGACAAACTTAGTTTGACGGCACCGATCTGCCAGATAAACTTGTGAACAAATTGATAAATTTATAAATAAGAAATATGTAAGATTATTTTTTTTGCAATAATGTTATACGTTTTGTAATAAATCAATGTATGCTCGTGAGTTTTCCAGACGTTATTATATGAATGCAGATGCTTTCTTGTATAAAACATTGATGTGGTATACCTGGCTTCTGTATTTGCAAAACAGCTTTAATTTCCGAGTTTCCACCAATTTCGTCCTTAAAACTGGCAACAACCTTTGTTAAAAATGTACTGAAGTATTGGTTATTCTCAAATACTAAGTTTTGTACGTCCACTCCGAGCACCAAGTCGTCGTCACTCTCATATAAATCATCTTCTTCGTTGTTTTCAGGACCAAATACTAACAATAATTCCCAAAAAGAAGATTGTAAATAGAAAAAAAAGATAGACATAAAGAAACAGTATTTATTTTTGATACAACGACTAGACACTGTAACCTGCTATTATATTATGTGCCTTTTAAACAACTATCCCCCAACCCTACCCCCTTACCACCAACAAAAAAACCAAAAGGATAACCACTTCTATACCGAGATTTTTGTTAGCAACAGTTGGGTTAAAAAAGAAAATAATGACATGACAATTTTTTAAGCAGAGAAAATCGAATTTGTCGTAACTTTCTTTTTTTGGCAAATAAAAACGTCAACTTTTATCTAAATACTTTGAAAGTTTCAATTTGTGAGTATATAAATCACAAAATTTGTAGTTTTCATGTAAAATTTATGGGATAAAAACAAATCTTTAGATATTAAAGTGTATATAAAGAAATAAGTTTGCATAAGAAACTAGGAAGGAAAAAACGGGGTCGAAATACAAAAGCTCAAATCACTACAGTTTATTGTTAGTTTTTATTTTTATTTCCAAAATGACATGGAAAATTAGGATTTCATAAGCCAACGTTAGATACATGTAATTTTAAAGAGCCTATTATTGTATGAATATCCCATATTTTGCTGTAATTTCACAAGCATTCTATCAATCATTCAAATCTCAAATTTTCGAATTTTGGGTAGCTTTTGTCAAATTAGTGATGCCCCCATTCATCGATCTTTGTAATCATAATTTAATTAAAATATTTATTATATAAAAGCTCATGAGGGTGGTACTTCCGAATAGACACATAAGTCATTTGCAAAGTTTAATTCCTAAATATACATGTAACTATAGGCATGTAAATAAATCTTTCTATGAGGCGAATACAAAGACGTACATTGCACACTACGAGCTGAAAGGTAATTGAAATAAGATTATAACCTTTTCACAATTCAATGTAGAATATAAGTTTAAACTTTATATAAGTTATATTTTCACAAAATACGCCAAACCATTTTTCTCTATATAAATGAACATTTGCAATCGAAAACGCTTGATTTGATTTTACTGTGAACCTTTACCAATCATGTAAGATCTGTTTTAGATTTTATAAATATAAAGTTTGTGTAGTGTGTTATCATAAAACATATGTATTTCTTTATTTTTTTTTTAGATACAAATGAAAACAAAGTTCCAGACAATAAATTTTGCTACGCCTGACGCGCTTTTCATCTATTCAAGACTCATCAGAGGCGCTCTACCAAAAATATTGAAAATGCCAAACATTATTTGAATAAGAAGAGCATAGAACAATAAAACCAAAAATATCAAACTGGGGAACCACAATTATTACTAAGATAATCAACCTATGTCAAGGGTAGGAAGAACCTTAGGGTTTAGACAATTTTGAAATTAAGACGGATAATTTAAAGCTTTGATGTTTTCTCCAACTCAAAAGTGTTTGTGCCGGAGCGGGCTAATATTATCAAATGAATATAGAAGCTTTCTTATATAACATAGTGATGTGATAATCGTGATTTCAGCATTTGTGGAACAGCCAATTATATTCAAGATAATATACTTGATATCTAAGAACCGTTTTTCACATATAAGCATATCTATTCCCTTTTAATTCAAAGTTGAGTCTAAAATACTTATTCCATATTCACTTATCATCTATTAGAAATGGACTCACAGTCAATTTCAAACACACCATACATGTCGCAGTTTTCTTCAACATCAAGGCTTGTTAGAATTTGACCAAGTATCTCTTGTAACTCTTGATTCAGGAGTTCTGTTGATGTAAATGCTTCCCTCTTTATATCAATATCTACTGCTATACTTCCTTCATCGGCGTTTTGTAAGGTGATGTATTTAGTAGAAATTTCATCTGTTCTCTCGTTTATTTTTGACACTAGACTTGAAATGTCTTGATTGGTTTGTAGATAGATAATAATTCTTGCACTAGTATGGTCTAAATAGATAATAATAGTTTTATTCTGTTGAAGTACCAATTTTTGAGTCTTTTGATGTTTTACAAATTATGTCCTTAAGTTCTAAACGCGTCATAATATTACTTATTCAATGCAAAATCTAGAAGTGAAGATTGTAGAAAATTCATGATCTAAAAGTGAAGATTTCAGACTTTAGACAATGCATAATCTAAAAGTGAAGATGTCCGACTTAAGACAATGCATAATCTAGAAGAGAAGATTGTAGACAATGCATAATCTAAAAGTGAAGATGTCAGACTTAAGACAATGCATAATCTATAAGACAAGATTGTAGACAATGCATATTCTAGAAGTGATGATTTAAGACAGTGCATAATCTCAAACTTGATATTTTAGACAATGCATAATCTAAAACCGAAGATGGTAGACAATGCATAATCTAAAACCGAAGAATGTAGACAATGCATAATATCTAAAATGAAGATTCAAGACAATGCAATGTCTAAAAGTGAAGATTCAAGACCATGCATTATCTAGAAGTGATGATTGTAGACAAGCATAATTTAAAACCGAAGATTGTAGACCATTCATAATCTAAAAGTGAAGAATGTAGACCATGCATAATCTAAAACCGAAGATTGTAGACCATGCATAATCTAAAACCGAAGAATGTAGACAATGCATAATCTAAAACCGAAGAATGTAGACAATGCATAATATCTAAAAGTGAAGATTCAAGACAATGCAATGTCTAAAAGTGAAGATTCAAGACAATGCAATGTCTAAAAGTGAAGATTCAAGACAATACAATGTCTAAAAGTGAGGATTCAAGACAATGCATAATCTAAAAGAGAAGATTGTAGACAATGCATAATATCTAAAAGTGAAGATTCAAGACAATGCAATGACTATAAGTGAAGATTCAAGACAATGCATAATCTTAAAGTGAAGATTCAAGACAATGCATAATCTAAAAGAGAAGATTCAAGACAATGCATAATCTTAAAGTGAAGATTCAAGACAATGCATAATCTAAAAGAGAAGATTGTAGACAATGCATAATATCTGAAAGTGAAGATTCAAGACGATGCAATGTCTAAAAGTGAAGATTCAAGACAATGCAATGTCTATAAGTGAAGATTCAAGACAATGCATAATCTAAAACTGAAGATTGTAGACAATGCATAATCTTAAAGTGATGATTGTAGACAATGCATAATCAAAAAGTTGATATTTTAGACAATGCATAATCTAAAAGTTGATATTTTAGACAATGCATAATCTAAAAGTTGATATTCTAGACAATGCATATTACCTAAAAGTGAAGATTGTAGACAATGCATAATCCTAAAGGGAAAGTTCACAAAAAAAAAATGAAAATTTGTCATATGATTTCTAATGCATTATCTGATTATGCTATATCATTTAAACTTTTATATTCAATTAAATAAGGTGACACAAATGGTATTTTATTTTTTGTCTTTTGGTTTCTGTAATTTTAAATTACAAAAAACATCTGAATACCACAAAGTCTCCATTTGACAGTGACCCACCATTCACCTAATTATTGAATTGCCAATTTATAATATTTTTATGTGCATCTATGTTATGGCATTTTAAATAAGTGATAGAAAATCCTTCTCAAAATTAACAAAATTGAGTTATTGTTTAATTAGTAATAATGATTTTTGGTATAAAATCAATTTAGATAAGTCATTTTTAATTATCTAAGTCATGTTGTGTTGTGATAATCCTGCATATAAATCACATAATTGTTTTAAATGCTAGAATGAAAATGAAATGATCTAGTATATCAAACGTTGTTTCTTAATGTTTGTATATTAGGTTTTGACACCTGTAGGTATTGATACATGTAATTAGAATTTCCTGTTTATTTCACCCCAAGTCAGCTGTGACTAATTACATTTATGTTTACCTAACCATTACACATGTACCTGCTGAGAGACAATGACAATAAATTAACATTAATTAACACTTTTAGCAAACCCAGTGGGGGATTAGAAAAAAGAATGACCTGTAATTTACATAATGGCTTACATTTAAATACACAACTTCTTTCTTAATAGTAAATAATTATAATAATTTTTTGAATTATAAAACTTTAATTTTAATAAATTGATTATAAAGTTCAATTTAAAAGAAAAAGATAATAGATTAATAAAACGTTCTTAAAAAGAATATTATATAGAAATTTTAAAATATTAAATGATCTTGTCGACTTTTGATCATTTTAATTATTTTGTTGGTTATTGGACGTACCACATGATCACTTAAACGTTTGAACTAATATGATGTTTGCTACTGAGTAGAAATTCTGATTAACTGAAGTAATCCCCTAATGTAGAGTGGGGGGGCTATTTCAAATAAATAATCTCCAATATCTTTGTTATAAGTTCAGATATGAGAGAAAAAAATTGCACACTGTTTTAAAACATTGTTCTGAACAATTTAAGACCATATGTCAAAAATCGTGAACTTACCCTTTAAAGTGAAGATTGTAGACAAAGCATAATCTAAAAGTGAAGATTTTAGACACACTGTTATAAAACATTGTTCTGAACAATATAAGACCATATGTCAAAAATCGTGAACTTACCCTTTAAAGTGAAGATTGTAGACAAAGCATAATCTAAAAGTGAAGATTTTAGACAATGCATAATCTAGAAGTGAAGATTTCATACATTGCATAATCTAGAAGTGAAGACTGTAGATATTTCATAATCTATTAGTTAAGGTTTTAGACAATGCATAATCTAGTAGAGAAGATTGAAGACAATGTATAATCTAAAGGTAAAGATTTCTGACAATGCATAATCTAGCAGTGAAGACACAATAACAATGGTAACCGAGTAGTAATCAGAAACTCAAACTCAAACCGTACTGAAAGTGAATTCATATGCTCCAGAAGAAAAGAAAAATTTGCAGCAACAAAATTATATGCATTATATTCTACTTTTATGTTACCTTTAGGCGACTTTTGTAAAATCTCAATTGCTTTTTTATTTTCTTCGTCAATGTATAGACATACAGGCTCCACTTTCACAAATTCTAAAAAGAAAATTTATTATTTTCTATCTGTAGCGTTTGAACGGCTACCACTGAAAAAAAGATGTTACGTGTTATATAAATCATAATCTAAAAGTTGGTAAAAAACATTGCTACAACGAAAAATAAAAACAAACGTGGTGTTATTCCGTTAAACCTTATGTTTGGTGCGTATACAATGGTAAAAATGCCACACATGTGAAAGACATGTAAAATGCCACATGCATGTCACATGTGAGTCACATGCGTTCCACATGTGTGTCACATGCATTTGTAGATTCGCATGTGACACATGTGTGTAACATGTGTGACACACATGCGTTTCACATATGTGAAAGGCATGTTAAAATTCCACATGTGCGCAATGTATGCATAAAGTTATATGAATATATTGAATATTATTTTGAAATCTACATGCGATACATGAGTGACAGGAAACGTCTCTTTTACGCGTGTCACACATCTGTGAAAAGCATGTGACACATATCTATCACATGCGTGGTATTTTTACCGGTGTACATAAAACATATAATTAGTTAAAAAAGGTATGTTCACCATCTTCTACCTTATTATTATATGACACGAATTTGTTTTAGAGAAGAACGGGAAATAGTCACTTAAAATGAATTCTTAATGCAAAACTCATATTTTGTAAGTTCTTCAAAATATGTTTCACTTATGTTGCAACTTCTCCGTGTATGATTTTGATTTCCGTCAAAGACGGATTCATATCTTTGAGACTTGTTTTTCTTTGTATTCAAAGGAAATGAAGAGTGAAATATATATACATGTAACATAAGGATAAGAATATGATAAAAAGTGACATACATGAACAGTTTTGTTCTATTCAGCGATCAGTTTTCTTTATCAACTTTTATGGTGATCAAATAAATGAAAAGTCTTAAAAGTAAGTACATTGAGCTAATTATAAACTACCTGTCAAGGGTTTCATTTCTTCTGAGATTTTTGTAACCTGTTCGGAGTACAGAGAACAATCTCTGTATTCTTTAATTTTCTTCTCATAATCTTCTTTGTTTCTCTTGAGATGATTAGCAGCTCGTTTTGCAATGTCAAAATATTGTTGAAAATTATTTTGGAGCTCATCCGCGGTGAGACACACATTTGGATTGTGATCTATTCTGTCTCGACATTTCTTTATTCTTTGTAAGTTGTCACCAAAGGTGTTGTCAGTGTCGTTTGGGTGCGATCTCCACGTTCGAGTCGGTACATCATTAAAGATCAGCATGCTAAATAATGAAAATCGCACAATCTTATGCATTAGGCTGATATCAAATTGATTGAAACCTTCGGTTGGTAGCGTTTGTATAGTTGCAAACTCTTCCTGTCTCAATTTTTCGTAAAACATTTTTGAATTCATTATTGTTTTCTCGATTGTTGAGTGAGGTATACCGGCTATATCTAAGTAGTCTCTCATAATCTGGGCGAGAACGTCGCCCACAACTAGTTTGCATCTTATATATCTGATTCTATCCACACAATCAGTCATTTTTCGACCTGAAATTATTAAGAAATTATCTTTAATATACTGAGTTTATTATTTACAGCACAAAAATGATTGTACTCGACTTGTGCTATTAGTAGCTGCACCAAAAATATGATTACCTGCCTATTTAATGGCCTTTTGAATAATAGCTTGTTTTAACTGGTTACCATAAAAACCAATTTGTCACTTTTTTCTCTAATACTAAAAATAAAGCCATTGGGATTTTCTTAATGTTTATACAGCTATAACCAAAAAAAAAAAAACTGTTATACTTAAGTTTTAAGTATAGTTTGCCTTTAATAAGTACAACGAATGTCTAAGTTTAAATGAAAAATAAACATTAAAATAGCTGTTCTGTGGTAGAAAATCAGCTTTATAACGATAAGCTTATTATTCAAAATATTTTTGAATATTTCTGTGGATCTTATTAAGACTGTTAAGAGCCATTCTCCATAAGAACCAATGATAGGTTTTCAGATATCTTATAAAAAAATCTTAATTAAATATAGCCTATAGCATGGTATTCCACAGAGCTCAAAATGGCCACTGTGGTTACCATGGCAACAGTAGTCAACAAAGATGAACTGAGATAAGTTTTGGTAGCAGTATGTTTTAAATAATTTGTAAATTGAAAATAATCAAAATCCGTGATATACTGTGTCTCAGCCATTTTGTCTTCTGGAGAATTGCTTAAAACAACATGACGAGTATGCCTAGCGATAAAAAATGGCTTTTTCGTTCGGAGCACTTAAGTAACTGTCGTTACTGCTTTAGTTCATGTTCTTGATTCAGTGTTAATGTGATCATATACAAATTATGGTTTATGTATTTATCATGCTAATATACTCTGTAATATACTAGCAAGGTTCGACAGCTTTTTTATGTTTTAGATCAATTTTACTAGGTTTAAGTATTAGATTATCAACAATTTTTATATTGCGGGAGCGGGATCTGGAATTTTTCAACCTGATATTTTTTTCTGACAAAAGTAAAATCAATGTTTTTCAAACATATT
Source organism: Arcuatula senhousia (assembly GCA_963971305.1). Classification (NCBI taxonomy): domain Eukaryota; kingdom Metazoa; phylum Mollusca; class Bivalvia; order Mytilida; family Mytilidae; genus Arcuatula; species Arcuatula senhousia. The sequence goes on from OZ020310.1 coordinate 58,678,140, forward strand.
AAGAATATTCTTATTATTATAAAACATTTTAGTAACATTTTTTTAATATGCATGTCCACTTATTTTAATTGTGGTATCTTATTACTTTCACATTTTATCTGCTAAGCTATTTGAAATTGTATTGCTACTTGTGGGGTACCAATTTTCACAAAATTAAATTTTCCACAAATAAAGTTTATGAATTACTTTAAAAAATTAAATCATGAATTCATGAATCCACGAATATGCAATATACTCCCAATCAACGAAAAATGTTACCAATATGAATTTAAGTACATAAACAGTATTTGGCCTTGCAATGAATTTGATACTGTTACTTTGGTGTAATGTTAACTTACTGACTCATAGTTACTAAGTGTTTCTGGTCTTAATGTTTTCCCAATCTTTGAACTCTCTTGTGGAGTTTAAATACCCAAAGGTTAGCCCGCTCCGGCACCAACACTGTTTTGTTGGAGAACGCATCAAAGCTCTAAATTATCCGTTCATTTTTTTAATTGTCATAACCCCAAAGTTCTCCTACCCCAGACATATGTCAACCATCTTAGTTTGGTTCCTGATTTCGGAATGTTTGGTTTCATTGTTCTATGCTCTTCATAATCATGTAGTTTTTTGTTTTTTAAATATATTTGGTAGAGCGCCTCTCATTAGTCTTATATAACCTAAAGGCTCGTTAGGCGTAGCAAAATTTATTGTCTGGACCTTTGTATTTATTTCAATTTCCTATCGTAATTGTCAGTGGTCTGAAGGTATACAGTAGTCACTATCTTTTCTATTGTAATTTCACATCTCTTCTTCCTTTGGTTGATCTTTGTACTTGAATGGCCGTAACTAGGGTCTTAATGATACGTTGAAAGAATGGGTTGCCGCGCGAAGCGAGGCACACATAAAAAATCGGCAGGGTTTTGAGTCTCAAGGCTCAGAAGAAAATGGTGCTTAATCTTGGATGTAATGAGTAGTAGTGCTCGTGGTTCTCGTCTATTATTTCTCAGGTGGATTGGTGGATTAGGTGCCATTGCGCAGGTCTATGACGTCATATCTGCCTCCGGTCTGCCATCTTAATTCTTCTGAGCATGGATATTTGCTTCCGGTCGGCCATCTTGGATCTCGGCGGCCATATTGGCTCTCGTCGGCCAGCTTGCTTCCGGTAATTAAGGGGAGGTAATTCCGCAAAGTCACCGCACGGTAAAAATCTTGTAACTAAGTTATTCCTTGACCGATTCCTTTCGGGTTGGTCGCATTGTCTTTAGTAAGACTATCTCTTTTTGATGATTTTCTTAATGGTATATAGTGGTCAAAAGTGGCTTGACCATTAGGTGACTATTTACTATTTTTTATCAAAGGTGGTGTTGTCGTATATCGTTGGAAAGACCACAAGGTGTAAATGCCATTTCTGAGATGTTTGAGTAGGTAGTGGTCGGTGGTCAGTCAAGGCTTGACCATTAGGTGATTTCTTTTTCTTCTTGTTGTATACAACATGTAATCGTTTAATATGTGATTGTAAAGCTTGTGAGGTCTAGTTTTGAATTCTGTCTTTTGTGATAGTCTAAGGGGAGTAACTTGTGGTTTCTACTGTGTTTAAAGGTTTGTTTTATAATTTTTCCGGGCTTTGTGGGTATTAGCTACTCTTTCCATCCCTTTTTAGCTCACCTGGACCGAAGGTCCATGTGAGCTATTGCCATCACTTGGCGTCCGTCGTCGTCGTCGTCCGTCGTCGTCGTCGTCCGTCGTCGTCTGTCGTCGTCGTTAACTTTTCTTTGAAAATCTTCTCCTCCGAAACGACTGAAGGGATTGCTTTGAAACTTTGCACACTTCATCTATGGGATGTCCTCTACCAAGATTGCACAAATGGTGGCCGCCATCCAAACAACATGGCCGCCGTTACTAAAAATAGACCAGGGGGGTCAGACTACTGTTTTTGGCTTGTAAATCAAAAAAGTATAAGAGATAGATGAAATCTGATGTCACGCTGCTGCTTCAGCATCAAAAGCTCTACAAAAGTCTCCATTGAGTCCAAGTGGTCAGATGACCCCTTATAGGAGTTACGGCCCCTTAAAGGTGAAAAATAGCATTTTTTCATGTTTTTGGATTATAGAATGAAAACTATTACAGATAGAGAAAAGTTGTTGCTTGCTTAAATGTTCAGCTCATTTAGCTCTACAAAAGTCTCCATAGGGTCGAAGTTGTCAGATGTCCCCTTATAGGGGTTACGGCCCCTAAAATAACGTTTTTTCATGTTTTTGGCCTATGGAATGAAAACTATAGCAGATAGAGAGAAGCTGTTGCTTGCTTAAATGTTCAGCTTATTTAGTTCTACAAAAGTCTTTATAGGGTCGAAGTTGTCAGATGTCCCCTTATAGGGGTTATGGCCCCTAAAATAATGTTCTTTCATGTTTTTGGCCTATAGAATGAAAACTATAGCAGATAGAGAGAAGCTGTTGCTTGCTTAAATTTTCAGTTCATTTAGCTCTACAAAAGTTTTCATAGGGTCAAAGTTGTCAGATGACCCCTTATAGGGGTTATTGCCCTTAAAATAGCGATTTTTCATGATTTGGGCCTACGGCTACAGAATGAAAACTATAGTAGATAGTGATAAGCTGTTACTTGCTTAAATGTTCAGCTCATTTAGCTCTAGAAAAGTCTTTATAGGGTCGACATCAAGACCAGGTGAGCGATTCAGGCTCCTGGGAGCCTCTTGTTATATCGAGCACAGCTCGTAGCGGGCACGAAGTGCCCGCGAGAGTGGAGAGCTCTACAGTAAGTTCTCGCGAAAAATTTGCCTTATGCTGATATTGATTTTTTTCGTCTGGATATTCTTCTCACAATTTCACGTGCACACAGGTTCGATGTGAATTTGAAAATAATTACTACTTTTGCTAATCGCCTTCCAAAAACTTTCTTTGTAAATATTTAACAAGGAGAACAATATTCTGATGACCATGAGTTACTTCATTATTTAAGTATAACAAATTTTATTCGTTATTTTACATTTTCTATTTTTACTCTCATTCGCCCCAAATACCTCGTCCCAAACTGAACGTTCTAGAAAATGAACTGATTAAAATAAAATAAAATAAAAATACGATCAAAACAGTGCATCAAATGTGTCAACGTCTTCTCGGGAATGGGTTCCTCTAGATATCTTATATTCTGAATTCTAAACAATTTTATATAAGGCCAAAAAGAGGACCCATCTTTGATGTTTCATGGTATAGGGGAGCTTTCTTCAACTCAAAATTAAGGTATATGTAAAAAAAACAATTAAGGTTCTTCTATATGAAAAATCTGTTCATTGACATCTTATATTTTTGCTGTGCTCGCATTTACGCAATGCCTATCTCATATTAGGGCGTTAGGGATAACAAGTCGATTTTAAGTTTTGATACTTTATTTTGAAAACAGTAAAAGATTTCTGTCTTCATCCTCATCTTCTTCATTCTCCTCGTCAGGTCTGAACTGTTTTATTTTCTCATCCAGCAAGTAATTTCTTTTCTCAGTAGCGTATTTCCAAGACTCTTCATATTCATGATCTTCATCGTCCATCAGTCGTTTTGCCGTTTGTTTGATCTTCTTGTGGAGTGGATGGTATTGACGTAACGATTTTTTAGAGCTTCTCTATATAGCGGGAGCAGCCTTTGATATTGACTCATATAGTGCTCCTATTGTTATTTTTTTTGTTAATAAAAAAGGGATCGAAAGAGTAGCTAAAGCCTACCCCACAAAGCCCGGAAAATGCCTTAACAAACCTTTAAACACAGTAGAAACCACGAGTTACTCCCCTTAGACTATCACAAAAGAAAGCTTTTTAAACTAGACCTCACAAATTTACAATGATATATTACAAGCTTAGTATACAACAAGAAGAAAAAAAGAACATCAAAGCATTATATGGACCAAGATCCTCAATTGAGGCCCCTGCTGAGGGAGAAAATAGTCCATCATGTCATATTACTTCTTATATATATACTTCTTGGATATTTGATACTAGCACACATTAAATATTGGACCAAATGACAAAAAGAAAACTGTTTTGAATTGCTGAATTACTGTGAAAGCTAAAACATCTAATGAAATATGTACAAGTAAAAAGTGAAACCTAAAATTTTGACTTTATTCCTCAATGCAGATTTTGGGATTATTTCTGGCCTAGATCATCAAAACGTTTTAATTTTTCGGGGTTTGGTAAATTACGGAAAATTTTATCACACAACACCACCCGATATTGAAACCATAAAGAGAAAAGTTTCTGAGCTTTAAAATGAGCTATGATACATGCACTGAATATTTATAGAAATAAATCTACAAGCAAAAATGTTAGTGTTATCGTCTATGGAAAATCAATTAGGCCAGTTGAGGCAATTTGAAGAGCATAATTTAGCATGTCCCTGGTCAGTTTCATCAACTTGTGCTTGAACGGATGGAAAAATCTTATGCAATCAAGGTAAGTTTTACGCTTAATTATACTTAATTACAAAAACAATACAAAATGACAGCTAATCAAAGAACTTTTTACCAAAAATATCAGGAAATATTGACTGAAAAGAGTCATGTTGCTGAAAATGGAAAATGCATAATTTGGGATGGGGACAAAAGAAAATACAGTGATTATGAGATTGGTTGTATAAATGTCAAGCTACCAAATGCTGAAAAAAGAACAAAGATAAATGTGGCAAGATTGTCCAAGATTTTAAATAAAGCCTGTGTTGATATTGGTACAGGAGATGCATCACACCTGTGCCAAAATTCGCTGTGTGTTAATAGTTCACACATAAATATTGAACCCCGTACGATCAACAATCAGAGGAAAATATGTGTGTCAATAAATAAATGTATTGGTCATACTGACAACCCTAAATGCCTTCTGCATTTAAAATTATAAATTTAAGGTGTGTTTATTTCATTACTAAGATACACAAAACTGTACAACAGTGTATTTGTGTACGTATGTACGTACGCAGTGCATCAAGACTTGTAAGTTAAGGTCAAAACAAAAGCAAAACATAACCAAAAAAAAAAAAACAAACAAACATGCACAAAAATGGAAATAAAATAAGAAAAGAAAAATAGAATAGGGGGCCCGCCCTCACACCCACATGCTCCTGAATTGAGTGGGTTTGGATTCAAATGTCAGATTAACAAAACAAAACTTTATGTGAAAAGGGAAGTAACTCAAAATTATATTTTTTTTTGTTTTTTGTTTTTTGTTTTTTTGTTTTTTGTTTTGGTTTACCACTCAAACCTATTCTATTTTAATTTAGATTTTTTTAATCATGCTTCATGCGGCTCTGAAACAAAATTTATTTTACTTAAGAATTTTTAATACACATGCTTCATGCGGTTCTGAAACAAAATCTTATTTTGTACTACCAAAAACTACAACCTGGTTCTGGGTTGGCACTTTTGCTGCAGTTTTTATTGTGGACATTGTGCACATTCAATTTAGGCTCTAATTTATGCTTTTTATAACCACCATGCATTTCTTGCCTATGTTTACGTCTATACATGATAAACTCTAGTGCTTGTTTTCGCCTTGCCTTTAACCGTTTGTTTACAACTTTTACCCTTTTTTGATACTGACTGTCATAGATTTGTTTTTTACGTCTTTGTTTTAGTTCGTTGTGAACATGGGAGTTCTTTGTAACCTGACAGCCAACTTTGTTTAAACATTTCACCAGAGCCACATCAGCTTTATTATTCACCTTTACAACTGCCGCAGCTGTACGACCCAGAGCATTGCGGCTGAAAGTTTTATTTTTTGGCAGGCAAGTAGAAATGATTCTATTTACAGATTCACACTTGTTAGTATTACTGAAAAATCTCATGTTTTCCAGTGCATTTACAGAGAGTTTCATTTCAAGTATCTCTGCAATGAGCAATTTGTCTTGTTCATTGGGGTTTAGTGATCCATTTTTTAGACCATGACAACTCAAGTTTATTGATTTATACTACCAGCTGTTTTTTTTTACCGCCACGACACAATGTTGTGCTCCACCTACATGTATCACCACAATACCCGCTATAACATTTTATTACAGATTTTAGTACTCTTGGTAAACAAGCGGATATTTTTTTAATGTCTCCTTGTGTTTAGAAAATAGACACTTCATTATACCATATGATCTAACCTTTAAATCATTTGCAAAAGCCTGTTGAATTTCAGTTTTTTGAATTTTTGTTACACCTGGAAACATGTTTTCGCTAAAATTAGCTTTTAAACCCTGGCGAAACTGACTTTGACCTCTATGTATTGTGTCAGCTTGCTTTTTAACTGACCATAATGGTCCAAATAATTCATTCATTGCGTCTTGTAACCCTGACACACTTGAGGCATCACCATCTGTTGTACAATAATCTACTAGTAAGTCTTGTTTACCAAGACTGATTCCAATATATATAACCTAGCTTGTTTTCACTCAGAGTTTCATACGAATTAGCATTTGCAGTGCACTGTTCATGATTTGGACATTCAACATCATAACCTTGTTTACGCAGCCATGCACCAACCCAGCAAAGTTTGTTTAGAAAGTTAAACGCAATGACCTTTTTGTCATCGGTTTCATTTTCACATGCTATACCTATTGCCTGTGAAGTGTTTTGACCCATTTTATGTCTACTTTTTATTGTAATACTTTGATACGTACCATCCATTTGTACCTTCATTGGATGGTTTTGTTTTAAACCTAGGGTTTTATTTCTTTCTTGTAACCCTTGTACAACATTTTTTGTTTCTTGCTCTGCAAGTTCAACCATTTTGTCAGACACATTATTTGCAATCTTTTGCTGTCCCCGCTGTGATATAGGGGGGATACCCGTTGTTGCTAGTATTAAACGTGCACCATCATTTCCTACATTTGTGTTCATTACACCAGTTTGAAAGCCATAATTTAAGGTACATGCTTTGCGACCTGCAGTACCTTTCTCTATTTCCCTATATAATTTATATCTATCTGAAATAAAAGTACATTTGTTACACTTAAATGACCAACTCCAACCTAAACCCCATTTCCTTTCTTCTACAAGCTGGAAGAAAGGAGTATCACAACCTGTATTTGCTGCACTATGTGAACAATTTAGTTTGTTCATCATAGAAACCGTAAGGTCTCGATCTACAACCCTGTTTTCTATACTATTATCAGTTAGGTACTGGTCTAAGGATGTTTTATCGTGCCTAAGCGGCCGAAGAAGTTTAACGCTATTACTGCAATTGTCAATAGTGGGGCTAGTGTAACTTTTGCCATCATGGCTACTTTTTGCATACAGTTTGAACTCATCTTAAGTTAGGCGAGGGAGCCAAGTAGACTCCCCGAATGACCTGTTAGAGTTTTTTGGTGATACATCTGACAAATTTGTACATTTAGAATGTGATACACTTGTAGGTGAAGATGTATTTAGCAGTGTAGGTGGAGCAATATTTAAAAATTCATCAGATTTCGAATTGGTTGCTAACGATTTATACCTCAATAGAAATGCTTGGTTACCTCGACAAAATTTATGACGATTCTTTCTTGCCATGCTTTATATATGTTGAAGTACCCAAAAATATGTTTACATCATGTATTGAACATGTTATTGTATTATGACGTCACAATTTGCGTCATGGCGTTATGTTTATTCAGTTGAAAGTTTATGTCTTTTTCCCGCCAAAAAATCATTCAGCTTTCAAATGCTAATAAAAATGTTATTTCTTAACCGATTTTCTTACTTCAACTTTTATTAGAATGAGAAAAAGATCAGCTTTCTGAAAAATACAAAAAAAGTTCATTTTACTGAAGAAAAAGATGCAAAAATAAATGCAATGTGCAAATTTTCACAAAATTTGTGATTTTTTATTCAAAAAGTGGGAAAATAACCCCAAAAATGGTTAATTAAAGTATGATTTCTTATGTGATATTTTTAGCTTAATACTTGTCCAGTGTGTATAAACAACTTTTGTGAGATGAATTCACCCAACAAAAAGTTGAAACAATTAAAACTAAGTACTACCAATATCAAGTTTTGGTCTTTTTTTCCTCATTTTTCTCTTTGATCGCTATAGATTTAAAAATCGTTATATTTTTACTTTTATTTTTCAGAGGCGGGAAAAAATTCACAGAATGGTTAGAGAAATATCAGAAAACAGTTTAATGGCCATTTCAACTGAAAATTTGACATCAGTCATCTCAATATGGACCAAGATCCCCAATTGAGGCCCCTGCTGAGGGAGAGAAAAAATGGTCCATCATGTCATATTACTTCTTCCGCATATTTGATACTAGCACACATTAAATATTGGACCAAATGACAAAAGGAAAACTGTTTTGAAATGCTGAATTACTGTGGAAGCTAAAGCATCTAATGAAATATGTACAAGTAAAAAGTGAAACCTAAAATTTTGACTTTATTCCTCAATGCAGATTTTGGGATTATTTCTGGCCTAGATCATCAAAACGTTTTAATTTTTCGGGGTTTGGTAAATTACGGAAAATTTTATCACACAACACCACCCGATATTGAAACCATAAAGAGAAAAGTTTCTGAGCTTTAAAATGAGCTATGATACATGCACTGAATATTTATAGAAATAAATCTACAAGCAATAATGTTAGTGTTATCGTCTATGGAAAATCAATTAGGCCAGTTGAGGCATATCTCACCAATGATGAGATGTATGATGCAGTTGGAAAAGTAATACCTAGCCACTACATCAAAGGTCTCCAAAGGATCCGTGGTCTGTGGAGAATCTACCCGGACGAAGAGACTGCTAGGCGATGGTTTAGAGATTCGCACCAGAAAAGTAGTAGTCTACTACAGGAATCCTAGAGTTAGTTCGAATGAGTATACTACTGATGTCCACATTCGAGTCAAAGACATACCCCTATCAGCAGATGATGGGCAGATCAAACAAGCACTCACACATTATGGATGTGATTTTCACAGGCACTTCAGAGAAAGATTACGATATCAAGGTATGTTAACTAACTGCCAAACTTGCAAAATAATTGTCATCTGTAGTGGACATGTTTTAAGAAGGGATATTCCAAGAAATATCCCTGTAGGAAACATAGTGCCACAATTATCTATAGAGGTCGACCCAATCAAAACTTTAAACCTTAATGTTCAAAATGCTTTGAAATAGGTCATATAGCCGATGAATTTGAGAACGAGTTGAAGTGGAAGTCACGTGGACAATCAGGCCACAAGCATCTTTGTTTTTGCCTACAAAAACGATGTCTCCCCCCGTGTCCCCAAAAAGTTCTAAGTTCAAAGGGCCATTACTCCCACAAAAAATTTAGGATCTGAATATCCTGGCTATATGCACAGCTACATATGGTGTCCTTCCTATTTACTACCTTTCATTAAATTCAGTTCAGTAGTTTCAGAGGAGTTGCGCTGACAAGATGATACATGAGGATTTTAAGCAATTTTCTAAGTTCAAAGGGCCATAACTCCCACAAAAATTTGGGTATTGAACTTTCCTGATAATGTACACAACAACATATGGTGTACTTCCTATATACCAAGTTTCATTGAATTCGGATCAGTATTTTCAGAGGAGTTGCGCTGACAAGATGATAAATGAGAATTTTCAGCAAATTCCTAAGTTCAAAAGGCCATAACTCTCACAAAAATTTGAGGATCACAATTTCCTGGTAATTGACAACTACATATGGTGTCCTTCCTATTAACCACCTTTCATTAAATTCAGTTCAGTAGTTTCAGAGGAGTTGCGCTGACAAGATGATAAATGAGGATTTTAAGCAATTTTCTAAGTTCAAAGGGCCATAACTCCCACAAAAATTTGGGTATTGAACTTTCCTGATAATGTACACAACAACATATGGTGTACTTCCTATATACCAAGTTTCATTGAATTCGGATCATTATTTTCAGAGGAGTTGCGCTGACAAGATGATAAATGAGAATTTTCAGCAAATTCCTAAGTTCAAAGGGCCATATTTCTCACAAAAAATTTGAGGATCACAATTTCCTGGTAATTTGCACAACTACATATGGTGTCCTTCCTATTTACCACCTTTCATTAAATTCAGTTCAGTAGTTTCAGAGGAGTTGCGCTGACAAGATGATACATGAGGATTTTAAGCAATTTTCTAAGTTCAAAGGGCCATAACTCCCACAAGAATTTGGGTATTAAACTTTCCTGATAATTACACAACAACTTATGATGTACTTCCTATATACCAAGTTTCATTGAATTCGGATCAGTAGTTTCAGAGGAGTTGCGCTGACAAGATGATAAATGAGGATTTTCAGCGAATTCCTAAGTTCAAAAGGCCATAACTCTCACAAAAATTTGAGGATCACAATTTCCTGGTAATTTGCACAACTACATATGGTGTCCTTCCTATATACCAAGTTTCATTGAATTCGGATCAGTAGTTTCAGAGGAGCTGCGCTGACAAGATGATAAATGAGGATTTTCAGCAAATTCCTAAGTTCAAAGGGCAATAACTCTCACAAAAATTTGACGATCAAAATTTCCTAGTAATATGCACGATAACAGTTTTAAAGGTCTTGACTTCGTTATAAAACTTTTAAAACTTTTACTTTTTTAGAATCTTCTTAATTTACCCTACAAAAGCAACAAATGTAATGAAGATCACAGCTCTAGATTTTTTTCTTTAAATTGTTTCAATTTGTTACAATTGTACAATGCAATTAAAATCAAGATTGCGTTCAGTTTGTATCATCAAAGAAGGAGTATAGATTTTTATAACAATATCAGTTAGTTTTATATTTTCTGTTGTTGTTGTTTTAACTTCATTAAGTTATCTCATTTCTTTTTTCTGTGAGCTTACTCTCTAGCTTTTCTAGTTGTCGTAGGTCTCTGGTCTTCGTTTAAAAGGTATTGTAGTCATTTTGATGGCTTTTCGTTTCGTTTTTTTTTTGACAACATAAATCTAGTGGTAGGTTGATTATTCTACATTAAGGATGTTGGAGTGTCAGCTTTTGAGATTTTTGACATTTTTTTCAGAATCCTCTGGTTTTTTTCCATCAAAATAAGGCAAATATTTTTTCACGGTAACCCCTATTTTGCTTTTTTGTAAGGTCTTCGTTACCTCATAAATATCTGTTTTACAAATTTATTTCAAATTCTAATCACTCTTACACAGGTTTTAACAGCTAAACTATACTAATGACGAAGCTATGAAAAAAAACAGAGAAAACCTTTTCGCGCCAAATTTTGAACTCTTATTATCTTTGAAACGAGCATCACTTTCAAAGTCACCCTCAGACATCCTAAATGACCAATTTTCAGACTGTATGTCTACAGATTTTATGCAATTATTCAGCAAGCTGTTCTTCATTCGTTCCCAACGTATCTTTAAACTACATGTAGTTGTTAGATAGTTATGTAATATCATCTTTATGTAGTTACAGCTTAAGTTTTCAAAATATGGACATTGCCTTCTTAATTCATCTCAGTTTTTTTAAGTTCTTTTCAAATTTTCAAATTTTATTTAAGGATGTTCGCTACTATTATTGAAAATAAATAGGTTTTAATATGCCTTAAATAAAAAGATATTAGTAAAAGGTATAAAATAAGCAAAAAAAAACGATAGGTTCGTGACCTCGTTTTCAAGATAATTGACGTTAAAGTTTTGGCGGAAAAGGTTTTCTCGGACTTTTACTTAGGTTTACCATTAGCACTATTTCACAGTTAAAACCCATGACAGAATAAATAGGATTTCATAAAACTTTGTCTATAACCTTTTTATGACATATTAACTACATTAATAACAAGAAAATAGGGGGTTCGTTTGCAAAAATTTTAACCCTATTTTGATGGTAAAATCAAGAGGATTCCGAAAAAATGACAGAAATACCAAAACAAGACCAGCGAGCATCCTTAACACATTTCTTTATTTGGGGAATTTTTTTTAAGGCTATGCAATTTATTCAATAACAATTGTTGGAGTTGATATTATATCCGAGCCCCTTCCCCCCTTCCACAATAAAAAAATGGTTAGTGCCTAGCAGTTTATATTTCATACCACTTTCTTTTGTTTGGAAGAAATGGTAAAACACTTTATTTGGAGAAACATCAGCAATTTAAACAGTAAAACAATTTTTCTTTTGTTTTAGTATAATGTATTATGCTCACAGAATCTCATTTAAAAATAAATAGTAATGAAATTATGTTTACCTGACATAAAATGTCATATTTCCTTCTCGTATTCACTTAACAAACACTCCACTTTTCTGTAGCGTTTTGACAAAAGGTTAAAAATTTATTACTGGTAAAAAAATGTCTTAGATATTTAGTTAGACAGGTGAGATAAAATGATTTTTTTTTATTGTTTTCGGCTAAAAAACAAGATAGGATAAGAAACACAAATCTTTTACATTTATTCAAATGTGTAATATCTGCAGTTGTTGTGGGCATTTTCCATATAGCTAATTGTAATTTCATATCCAAGTTAACCGTTTATACCCGCGTTTTGGTATTTGTAATTTTGAAACCACTGGGCGATAACCGCTGCTGGAGGACCAGAGGTCCCCGAGGGTAATCACAAGCCTGGTCGTCAGACTTGTCTGACACGATTTACCATAAAATTTCTAATATATTTGATGCTGAAATTTTCGCTTTTTAAATTCAAAATGGTTTAAAACACCAGGTTCCTTTCCTTGTAATGCACATGGTCGATATCCTCGGCGCTTGATTTTGCTTCCTTGTTCGAACGTTTTGGTTTTGAGTACTTTTCGTTTTCAACAGTTTTGGAATTTGATCTTCCAATGTATGAGAGGTTACTCATTGAAATATCGATATAAAGCATATCCAAATTAACCGTTAATACCCGCGTTTTGGTATTTGTAATTTTGCCACATTTATATACACAAATCATATATAGAAACGTTAGTCCAGTACCTATTTCTAATTTGAATTAAAGTTCAGAGGCTGGGTAAATGTGACTTTATGCATGTAATTGAATTCTGCTTATCGCAGAACTTGTAATTCGAAGCTTCTACATCTAAATGAAAGACATTATAAAATTTTGAATTATAAATCTCACTTTTTAAAAGCAAACAGAGAGCCACATACAAGTGGGCCTTCGATATTAAATCTGTTTCACCTTTAGACCATCAAAAAACGTAAAATAATAGAGTTTTTGTAAATGGAGGGGATAAGATTGGAAAAAGGTACGACTTTACTAATAAAACTAATAAGTCGCCTATAACGGCAGCGAATTATCAATAATTTATCGAATCTAAGCTCTGACATTTAACCAACAAAAACAAAGAAGTTAAGCAAACCAGATATTTTCGAGATTAAAGACAAGATGTGACATCTTTTGATTAGTAGACGGAGACAGTAAAATACCACTAATGTATAAAAAAAAACAAGTTTAAAGCTCTTTAAACATTCAGAATACTTAAAACGAAAAGTTTACGGTTAATGTTTGTTAAATGAAATGCAGAGACTTGTAATACATCAACACAGACAAGATTATTTGTATTATTCAATAACATATCTTAAAGTAGCACAATTGCCTTGGTTCTTAAATACATAAATTGAATACAAATCGCACCTATTCAGCTACCAAAGGACTACGACCTAAAAAAAATGCACTTTCTTAATAATATATCAACAGCAGCTTTTTTATCTGTTTAATAAAATGAGACCGTAAGGGCCACAAACGAGTTTTGATAATAACCCATTATGATCAGTATGAACTTGAATTAAGTGTAAAATATATTCAAAGTCATAAATAACGACTTTCTTGATAGAGCTACATGACTAACAAGCAAATTTTTAACACAAGGGAACGTTGCTCCCAGGTTGTTGTCATCACTCAAGAAATGTTACGAAAGACATCATGTGCTTGTAGACAAAACCCGGATTTCTATCTCTCAGATGAGCACAGATGTTGGTTTGACATAGAGTTTGGTAATGTCATCCTTTCTGAATTTGGCCAACACTAAATTGATTTTGGCCACGGGACGGATGTGCTTTAGCAAGCAGAAAACTCCTTACTCTTCCGGTGCAGCTGAGTTTACTCTCGTTTCGAATTCAAGTTGCTAAATGTGGTTTAGTTGTTATGTGTGTGTTTTTGTTCAATGTGTGGTTTTATACGTGGTGATGATTTTTGTCTACTGATTTTTTCTTTGTCTTTTCGCTATAATTACCCCTTTTATACACCCACTTCTTTTATATTTCATTTAAATTGTGAAACACATTTCAACAGCTTTATATTGAACAACACATTTTTTTAAAGTTAGCATTTAATTACTATGAATCATAAATAAATCAAACCAAAATATAAATGAAGAAAATGACACAGAGATTAGAAGTTTAATGCCGGAACAATGATTGTAATAATTTCTAACATAACATATAATTATAAAGAACAAAACTTGCTTGTATGAAATTTAGACATTCATATGTCGGACAAATAGAATACGATTACGTATTTACATGTGAAATACGATCAATTCTCAAGGTAGGTTTAGAGTTTGAGTCTAGCGTTTGTGGTAGTATAGGCTGCTCCGGAAGAGTAAACGGTTCCTGCCAGCTATGGCACACCCGTCGTGTTGCAAATTTCTAATTCAGTGTGTCAGATCCGGTAAAGGTAGACAAAACAAATTTCTACGACAAACCAACATCTGCACTCATTTGAGAGATAGAAATCCCATATTTGTCTACGATTGCACGGTGTCTAGAGTAAAATTTCTTGATTGAAGACAGAAACCGTGGAGCAATATAACCCTGTGTTAGAAATTTCTGTGTCAAACATGACGCTCTTACAAGGAAATCGATGTATAACTCTGCAAAAAAAGTTACGCATAGATAGAAAATTCCCCGTACGTTTAATGCAAATCGAAACAATTTCAAAACATTATTGCCTAGCTGTTCTGCAACCGATTTTCACGAAATAAAATCCAGTAAAAAGAAAAGAAAATAGAGATTGTTTGTTTAATTTTGAGTAAAATCGTAACATCGCTGCTTTTTAAGATATTTCAAGTAGAACTCAAGTGTACATTTTACGATTCATTTTCCCGTTAAGATCAATGCAAAATGTTCCTTGAAAAACATTAGTCATTTTCCACTCACAGTGTCTTAAAAACCATTGAAGTTAGGATTTTGGTCAAAATTAATCAAACAATCTTTATTTTGATTTCTTTTTACTGGATTTCATTTCGTGAAAATCGGTTGCAGAACAGCTCGGCAATAATGTTTTGAAATTGTTTCGTTTTGCATTAAACGTACGGGGAATTTTCTATCTATGCGTAACTTTTTTTGAAGAGTATATTTCCCGCAAGCTCTGGAGTAACGGATCAACTGTGATACGAAGACTCAGTAAACAGGAGCGGATTGCATGTTGCTACACAAGAAGGTAAAGTTGACGATCGGGAAGTTGAGGTCAACACGTTTGTTAAAGAAACAAATCAGCAAGCAAAGATGCACAATTAGTGCAATTGTAATCCTTAATAGGCGACATCCGTTTTCTTTGATGTTTTTGACATCAGATTTTGTTTCGTGTCAAGTTATATTATGTTTCTTTTTAAAGTTGAAGTTTTTCGTCAACAATTTTGATTTTGTATAAACATGGTGAACAAAACTACGATTTTCAAATCAAAGTTTTTTTTATCTCTTTCTTGTTTTATGTGTAATGTTGTGCCAAAAGTGCTATAATTTGCTCATTTAAGTCTTAAAATGGGTGTTTTGTGGGTAAATTGGGTGAAATAGGGGTAAACCCCACATTTGGGGGAGGAGGCACATGGGGGCGGGGTAGATGAAGAGGGCTTCTGCTCCAGGTACTTTTTTATTGTATTGGGGCAATATATAACAAACTGAGAGGTAAGGTATGAATATTTTATTATGAACCTACAATCTTCAATTTTCATTTAGTATTTTTTCAAATTTCAATTGTTACATATCCTCCATCGTTTTCTGTCCTTCACCAGGAATGATGTCGGTTCGTAGAAGTAAAAGTTCCGGAGTATCCTGTTTCATACCGATCAACATGTGCCCGTGTGGTTTTCTTACAGCGGACTGGTAGGCTTCAAGAAAATATTTTGTTTGTCCGGAAACATCTGATGTTCTAAGGCCATGATTTGGGATGTATCTTTAGGTTTCTTGAAAACAACCATGTAGTGGCACACTGATGGTTCTCTGATGTTTTGTTTTATTAAACATGTTCTGTAAGGTCAGCATAATACTGATAGATCTTTGGTGACTGTATTTTATAAACAGGTCCGCTACGTATATTGCTTGGGTAATATTGTCCATCTGGTCGTCAATGATCATGAGATCTTTCTCTTCGGGGTTGAGAGAGTCAATATCCGGTAGTTCTTGGGTATATTCAACGTTGTTCATTCCTTAATATATAGGATGATGTATGTCGTATGACCACCATATTCGATCGGACTGAGGCAGCATCATACGTGCATAGTGTCGACGAATCTTTTCGCAAAGGCTGACTTCCCACTCACAGTGGGTCCTGCAATGACGCTGGTGAACGGATTGGCCTATGGCATGAAGTGATCGTAGAGTATTCCATCAGATATTTGAAATGTAAATGGATCACAGGTAGGGAAAATGAAATACGGCTCTTGTTCTGTCGAACTATAGTTATAGTTTTCTTCCGTAATCGGAAGTAGATTATCTCTTGATAAAGTTGGTCTTGATTGCTTTCTTGTCACTTTGTTGGGAGTTGCATCAATTTGTTTCTTCACATGGTCTCTCGGGATGGTATCTTTCCACAAATAAAGCTATCCAATTTTACTCTTCGTTGTTTAATGTAAGATTGACTTGATATCCACCTGTCGTCACTCCTTATATCTATCTTTAAAAAACACACCATTCACCATGTCGCTTTCCTAACCTTACATACGTTATTTACGTCTTTAGCTCTTCAAATATATGTGACATGACCATATTTACTTAATCTGTTAAATTGGTCGTTTTGTGGTCAAATTCTGACTGACCACTGACCATAACCTTTCTAATAACTCCAAGATCTGTCCCTTAACCTCTTCAGCTATCTAACGATATACGACAACCCTATGTAGGGCCTAATTTAAATATTGGTGACTTTGAGGTCAAGCCCCAAATGAACACTTGCCAAAAACAAAGCAAAGTACATTATCGGAAAGTCATTGGCAACCCTAAGACAATTCAACAAAGCTCTATGACTTCAACTTTCCAATCTTCAACTTTCCCTTTTTGTGAAGCAGCATTCCGTCCACTCCTGCTTATGAAGTGTCCGTATCACAGTTGATTCGTTACTACAGAACATACGGGAATTACATCGATTTCCTTGGCAGATCGTCACGTTTGTCACTGAAATTACTAACACATGGTTATGCTGTTGCACGGTTGCTGTCTTCATTCAAGAATGTGCAGATGTTTGTTTGTCGTAGAAATTTCTTTTGTCTTCCTTTACCGGATTTGGCACACTGAATTAAAAATTAGCAACACGACGGGTGTGCTATAACAGGCAGGAACCGCTTACTCTTCCGGAGCACCTGAGTTCACTCTTGTTATGACTTCACTACACATTGTTGATTTCCCTACACATTGTTGATTTCCGTTAGGTTGACTTTGTATTTTGTGTTTCTTCGTGCTGTTCTTGTTCATGTTTACAGGTTTTGTCGTTGCCCTTTCGGACTTTTGACACTCGAATGCCACATTGGTGCCTTTTTGCTTTTTACACCAAAAAAAAACAAAAAAGACATCAAAAGGTTTGACTTAAAAATCAAAAATTGGTACACCATGTTCAAACAAAATCAAAACTGTTGTCGAAAAAACATCAACTTTAAAAAGAGACATGATAAAACTTGGCACAAAACAAAATCTGATGACGAAAAAAGCATCAAATAAAACGAATGTCGTCATAGCAGCCTATTATACCGCCCAAGCTAGACTCAAACTTTATACCTTGAGGAAAAAAATTTGCCAAAGACCACCGCGATGCAGAATCTTTCGTATTTACATCAAGACATGGAGAATGGAAGTTAGAACTTAGGGATTTTTTGTGAGATTTAACGGATGAAGTTACCGGAAACACCATCACAGAGTTCGTCACTGGAGGACCAAAGAGCTATGCCTATAAAGTAGTTCTTCCCGAGAAAGGAAGAAACAGAACCACATGCAAAGTCCGTTGAATCACACTCATCTTCAATGCTCTTAACATCAACTACGACACCACCAAGGAGATGGTAACCATGAACAGAAAATATACTACGACCATAAGAGACGGTTATAAAATCCAAAAGAAGCCATCAGAAACTATATACTGTCACATAGAAAAAGACCAGGGTTATGGTTAGGATTAGTTTAAAGTTGGGATTATGATAAGAAGAGGGAGAAAGTCTATATAATAATACAAGAATACGAGCCTCATCACAATACAAGAGTCCACCAAGGGCTAAGCTTTAACAAAAGGGTAGGGTTAGGGTTATGGTTAGTGGTTTGGGCTAGAATAAGGATTAGAGTTAAGGTTAAAGATAGGGATTAGGATTAAAGATAGGGATTAGGGTTAGGATGAGTGATAAGGGTAAGAGGGAGGAGTAACGTTAAACAATAATACAAGAATACGAGCCTCATCACAATACAAGAGTCCACCAAGGGCTAAGCTTTAACAAAAGGGTAGGGTTAGGGTTAGGGTTAGTGGTTTGGGCTAGAATAAGGATTAGAGTTAAGGTTAAAGATAGGGATTAGGATTAAAGATAGGGATTAGGGTTAGGATGAGTGATAAGGGTAAGATGGAGGAGTAACGTTAAACAATAACACAAGAATACGTGCCTCATCACAATACAAAAGCCCATAAATTGTAAAACTTAAAAAAGAGGGTTAGGGTAAGAATAAGGGTTTGAGAACAGGGTAAGGGTTAAGGAATGAGGTTATAGGGTAAGGTTATAGGGTTACAAACAGCAACGGGGGACGAAAGAAGGGGGCAAAAGAAAGGGACGACCAAAAAGATGGGAAAAGAAAAGGACGAATTGCCGTTCCACATGACTTCAAACACGAGGTTTGACCTTTAGTCTTTGGGAAATAAAATTACATTCTTACCTAGTGAGACGCCATTTACTTCTTATGTATTTCAACGTTACATGTATAGCTGAGAATGTAGTATAAAACAATCATATTTGGTGATATTAACTATATAACTAACCTGTGTTTAAATACAGGTTGTCCCTTTAAATGTAATCTATAATCATTTTCTTACCGTCTTGGTAAGCATGACTTTTCTCTAAATACCTTCCATGTTAACACATGTGTATAGAATAACAATGGAATTTCCCTGCAGAATTTTAGATATATTTAGGTACGCTGACAATGGAAAGAAAGTGCCTAAAAACTGATCAAGTGTGAATAAAAAAATCTAATATTACATGTAATAAGTATATACCAGACTTGAAACATCAGGTTATGTATTCTGAAAACTGCGATTTTTCATATGGCCCTTAATTTTTTTTCTCAAATTGTATACATTCATATATAATTAAGATTATGAAGAGTCCTTCTAAAATTCAAGTATTTATTATAAATTATAAACATGAAAATGTATGGCACGCCGTAACCACTTTAATGAGAAAATCTGAGTTTACTTTAAGTTACTTAATCTCGTTTATATTTCACAGTTGGTAAGATATGCTGGGATCTGCAGTGATGTGTCTGATTTTAATAATAAAAACCGGTGTATTACAAAAAAAATACTAAAACAAGGATATTGTTACCACAAATCAGGGAAGTCTTTTACTAAGTTTCATCATAAATATCTTTACCTTAACTATTGGGAAAATGAATTACTGTACACGTCGATTTTTGATTGTAAAGGGAATATCTGATCCCCATTTCTACGGTAATGTTGTTTATAAAGCAAATAAATTCAACAACAATCCTTTGGAAATAAAAAGTTGGCTTAAAACTTTATTGTATAAAGATTATGAAATGTATCGAGTGTTTTGATTGACCAAAAAATAACCCATCTTTTCTGACAACTTAATCTTAGATAAAGCTAGCTTAATGTTAATTACAGAAAAACCTATATTTTCTGAACTAAAACTTCAATTTTCTCATAACTCATATTAAGCTGAGAAAAATCTAGATTGACTAAACAATCCGCGAATATCTTAGTTTAAGCAGTATTTTTTTTTAGAAAAAAATTAGGTTTTTCTCAGCTAAATGATAGTTAGATCAGTTAATTCTACATTAGATAACTTTATCTAGGGTTGTCTCAATATTGTGGCATGAATGCACAATTTATCGAATGTTATGCAGAATTACTGCATAACAACATAAATTAATTCAGCTGAATTGTCCGATATCGTTTGTGAAATACATGGCTACTACAACTGAATATAGCATTGTCAACAGAAACATGACGTTGCACATTGGGAACTAAAATTGTTTAGTTTCCGGAAGTGCCGTTCGCGAAGCCACGATATCCTCTGATACAGGTAGCGCAAAATGCAAAACTTTGAAAACACAGGAGTTACCATTCATTTGCAAGAACAATATTCAGAAAAAAATTATAACGAAAACAGCTGCAGGTACGTCATATTAGCAGTAAGGTTCATTATTCTGCAAAAATCCATGTTTTTGACTTCTTATTCATCACGAACCTTGAGAAGAAGACGAAAAATGTGCCATGGCGTATCCTTTGCCGTGTCTGATGTGAAATCGATTCCAATGTAAACCTAGTGTAATGCACCAATCCACAGATCAAATAAAGAGGATTCAAAACATTAGAAAATGTTGTGTTATTTTTGCGTTTAAATTCTTTTATTGCATTTTCTTATATCGATCGTAAATTTCAACGATTGAACGGGAAGCGTCTGGTGTATTGAACAGGTAGCTCCAAAAATTCGTATTTTAATAGTTAGTTCACACTATAAATTTATATATATAGCACAATAAACCATAAAACCGACTAGTTATAAACAAAGGAAACATAAA
Source organism: Arcuatula senhousia (assembly GCA_963971305.1). Taxonomy (NCBI): domain Eukaryota; kingdom Metazoa; phylum Mollusca; class Bivalvia; order Mytilida; family Mytilidae; genus Arcuatula; species Arcuatula senhousia. Next base: position 58,699,042 of record OZ020310.1, read on the forward strand.
AATGAACTCACTACAACAAATTCATGATGAAAAATTTGAATGTTCTTTTTGAATTCATTCAATGTTACGTTAAAATGCTAAGACGAAATGTATACAATGTATAAAATAAAGTTCAAAGGGAGAGGACAATCTATCACTTGAAGTTTAAAAAAAGATTTTGTTTATATATATTGGAAATTAAAGGTTCATATTTAAAATAATGACTGATATGCTTCGTCTTAATGAATATCTTAACTACACATTCAATTGCTAAAAATTGCATATGGGAGACTTTGATTTTATATAGAAATGCAAAGTACAAACAGCAGATCAAGAATGGCCCTCACAACTGTTATTTTGACTATTCATGCTTGTCATGGTATAGTAGTATCGGGAAGGGGATGTCGAAGAAGTTACAAGTATTATAAAATAAAGTTGTGCGGTTCATCCTTGGTCTAGGGTCAAGACATAGCATAAATTTGTAATGTAATGTTAAAGTTTGTAATGTCATTCTTTCCGGATTTGACCAACAGTAAATCGATCTTTGGCAACGTGACGGGTGTGCTATAGCAAGCAGGAACTGCTTACTCTTCCGGGGCACCCGAGTTCACTCTCGTTTCGACTTGAGTTCACGTTGCTGAATGCAGTTTTGTTGTTATGTGTGTGTGTGTGTGTGTGTGTTTTATGTTGTTATCTGGTTTGTTTTGTTATTATGAATTTTTGTCTACCGGTTTTGTCTTCGTCTTTACGGTTTTATGATACTGATTACCCCTTTGTTACACATTTGCTTCTTTTGTAATGTATAAGAACAAGTAAAGATGTTATCTGTTGAAAACAGAGTGAAACAACTTAGAATTAACCATGTGTATAACATTTATCATGGGAAAGCTCCATATTATATGTCAGCAGGTTTTTGTCTTCACCAAACAGGTACTAGAGGTGCAACAAACTTAAATTATTTTGTTAAAAATACAAGCATATGTGGTCATAACAGCTTTTTATATAATTCTATTTTAGATTGGAATATTTAAACAGTATCAATTAAAATATTACTGAAAAAATGATCTTTCAAATCAGCTGTTAAAAAACATTTAAAATTTGCTGCCAAAGGTTTTGAAGAAAATTAATTTTTATATTATTTAGCTTAGTTTTTATTATAATTTTAAATTTAACAAACTATAAAATATTGTACTATTTTAAATATATATTTTGATACTTTTAAATGCAAGGACCCCATTGGAAATAAGCTTTTTTACATAGCTTTATGGGTTATCCTAGGCTAATCAAGTGCCAAATATGTATTTTATTACATGTGAATGATTTTTAGTTTGTGTATATTTTGAAATGTATGATTGTTTGATTGTATGTCTGTATATGTATACTTGATTATTGCCTAAATAAACATTGTTATTATTATTATTAATATTACTTTGTTCTTACCATTTTGAAGTAAAAAGCCACAAATAAATTATCACCCTTAATGGCCCTTATATAGAATAAAGGTCTAAATGAGATGTGATTATAGATGTACTATGACCTCTGACATAAGCATATGGAACCTACGATTATTGGTGAAGTTTCCAATAGGATAGTACTACCGTTTTGAGAAAAAACAATTGAAGAATCGCGACGATTTCCAATCAAAAACAAACTTAAATCCGTTATTAAAAGAATAGATCGGTTTTGCAAGGTCACTCAGGGCGAGCTAGAGTTTGACAGATTAAGGGCAAACGATACAGTTTACAAGCTACATTGAAAAATTCACAAAAATCATTTCAACAATTTGATTTGGTAAATTTTTGTTTTATTTTGTTAATAAATATCATAAAACCCGGTAAAAAGGTATATTTCTGTATTTTTGCAAAGGGAGATCATTTATGTCAAAACATGACACCCTTGGTCTCTTTTTGCATATTTTTTTCTATATTAGATACACAAATTAGGAAACACCCTTTTTTCTTTTCATTTTTCGTATGCATTTTACAAGGCCTATATAATATGAAAAATTACATAAATTCATTTACAAAATTTCTATACAGACATGATATTCCTTCGAAATCATATTAATAACTTTCTTTAACATTTCAATAAAACTCATTCCGACCTTGGAGTCATTTATATAAAAAACCAAGTCGTAAGCATGCACTTTTCAAGTTAGATTTTCAAACATCATGTCATAGCGCATCAATTAGCAAAATTTAAAGAATATTATGACAGAAAAAAATTGGTTCATGTGGCTTTGGTTCCCTTAGGAATTTTATTGGAAAAAGGGAATACAGAACAAAATGTGTTCATTAAAATTGCTCTTTGATTTCTACACGATCTTATGTTTTTTTTTTTTTTTTTTTTTTTGGGGGGGGGGGGGTTATGCTTCCGATTAAATGACTTTTAAATGGTAGGGTCCAGGTGCCCAGTTTAAAATTTTTGCTGAAAAAGGCTTTCTTCAATCATTTTCGGTTGATTATTGTGCAATTTTCATGACATCATAATATGTGTCTAACGGCATCATCACAATCTCCCTCTGTGCCTCTTTTGAAAACAAATATCATAGTAATACGCCATGAAAGTTAATATACATTTAAAAATTAATATGTGAAAATGAATAAAAATAATTCATATAAATCTTCTAAATGTTAATTATTTATTTGTACATCAACAATCGATAAAAAATTAGAATCCTATATTTATCTATTTTATTACTAGTAATTTTGTAAACTGTTGATTATAACAAATATATCATTAAATTTCATTGATACGCACTTGTAATTTTATTAATATTTATCTTAAGCTATTAATTATATTGATATTTATTTAATATATAACAGATGAATCTTTGTTCTTGCCCCCGTTGAGTTTGGTACAACTGTTAATTAGTGTAATTGTATTGTCCTTATCTTTACGCAGGAACCATAACAAGGTACACATACATGTTATAAGTCACAACTGACTTGGTGTAAAATTAACAGGAAATGCTTGCTAATTATCAATATCGACAGGTGTCAATACCTAATGAACAGCTCATTTTATGTAGATCATTATAATATATAATTCAATTCAATAATTTAAAATTATGGGGTGGTGTTCTCGGAGCTATCTTAGGACTAAAACGTGTCTATAGACCATCTAAAGACTCGTCATAGTGTTAAGTCGTGTTCTCGAAGCAGTCTTATTTCAAACTTTTGTCATAGTTTAGGATAGAGACTTAGACACCATTTTGATGTCTTTAGACCATCCAATCTAACATTTTACATATTTTATACACTATAAGTCATTATATTTTGTCCAGGTGTTCACCTAATGATATTTAATCATCGATTAACTTGTATTCAAGACATCATGTATGATTTTAAACTTGAACTTATTTTTATATACATAGATGAAGCTATATGTTGTTTTTATTTTTAGGACAACTTTGATATGATTTTAAGATAAAAATTGTAGCTAAGAATAAAATGTTGAATTTTACATGTTTTACATGTAGTGAAAGCATTCAAATCATAACCATTTTGATGTACATACAGAGGAATATATTCTTTTAAAAAGTTAATCATCTTATTTTGTTTTAATTACAATTTAATCAAACCTATATTGCAACGTCCTAACAAAATATGCGTCTAAGATAGTTTCGAGAAACAGATTAGGATTGTCTAAAGAAGGGCCAAAATAGTCTCAAAATTTGAAATGAGACGCGTCTTTAGACAAATTTTAGGATACTCTCGAGAACATCGCCCCCGGTTTATAATAAAATATAATACATGTATGATTTAAATAACTGAAACAATATCTAATTATCATTATTTTTTTAATAAAAATATTTGTAATTATTAATAACTGACACAATTTTAATTAGATTAGGGCATTCTATCATTCAAAAATGTCTTTATTTAGATGTCAGGCCACAATATTAAAAATTATTGTATTTGCAATTCAATAATCAACTGTGAAAATGTGACTTTGTGGTATTCAGATATTGAGAAATTTAAACTTGCAGAGACAAAATACTATAAAATAAAATTCTTTATTTGTAAGCTTATTCAGTTAAACTTAAAGGGATATTGTCTTCGAAAAAGTATTTTTTTACTCACAAAAACAAAAGGCCAACAGACAACTTGTTTTGTCTAATTTTAAACACATAGGCCACAAAAATACGGATATAATACCCAATTAATCGAAAAATCGGAAAAAAAATAATCACTCATTAATATTTGTAAAGCGTTACAATTATTCATATTCATGAGCTTCATCCCGCCTTAAGCATGCGCACTGTTTTGAATTTTATTAATAAACTTTGCTTGTTCAAAATCGCGACCAGTACACTGTACCTCGATGATTAAGCACGTGGAAATATTCACGGAAACGAAGTTTCAAAGAAAATGATCTTTGTGACTCGTACATAATAAATGAAGACGATTTAGATTGTTCACAATTTTTCCCCATAGTACAGTCTTCAGGAACAAAACATCCGAAATCACGGTCGATGGCCGCATTAGATTCACTAAATTTATATCTGTCGTCACGAATGTAAACAAATAATCAATCATTATGTTCGAAAAATTTGGAACGAAATAAAGTTTATGGCAATTTTGCTAACAAATTGATATGCAAAGTTTTCTTTTACTACATTTTGGTCAAAATGACATTAGAAAAATGGGGACGAAAAATATGTGATTTTGGTAGACAATATGCCTTTAATGGTTATTATGATATATAGAATTCTGAAAAATGCAATAGAAATTTTCATTTTCGTGAACTTACCTTTTAAACTAAAGGGATTAGGAATTACCTGTTATCTTTTATTTGTTAGTGAATACACTACATACATTATTATATGCTTATTTACTGTAACATATAGCAAATTGTTATTTTGATAACTGATGAAACAAATCTAGGATATTTTTGTAACGTCTCAAAAATCCAAAGAGTATTACAAAATTGTTAAATTGTTTTTCTATCTGTGATTTAATAAGAAAAATAAATTACCTGTGGAGTAGAACATTTAAGACATACTTCCTTCTTGTAGTATATTATTTCCACTTCTGCGCAGTGTTAAAATATTTAAAATGACACAACAATATCTTTTTAAAGTAACATGAGTGGGTCCGTGCAATAATAAAACTGTCATTTTGGTTTTTTAAATACCAGACCATAACATTGCATTTGAAGAGGGTGTTTTGGCAAGCCATTCAACATGGTATTGCCAACCATTTCTTTTGAAATTGCCTGCTGCACCATGTCAGGTCCATTGCGATCTTCAATTTCTCCTGTACACAGTAAAAATTGCAAAATATGTTAAACATATATTCGAAAAACCATAATGTTATCATTGCGCTAAACATATGTATACATTATGTTTGGTGCCCAAATGATAAACATTATAGTTTGAAAATATATGTTCATCATATGTTTTATGTTTTTATATTACAAACATATGTTTTAGAAACAATGAAGAAAAAACATTGTAAATAAATTTCCAAGGCATAACTCCTTTAATGGTTTTGAAAAATGTGTGTGTTTTGTGTTTATTGCCCTTTATCGACGCACCTGGGCCATGTAGGGCGATCAGTTTTAATGGTGGAGGAAACTGGAGTACCCGGAGGAAACCAGCGACCTTGGGCAGGTAACTGGTTTTGAAAAGTGAAGGTTTTAAGAAATTATTTATTACATTAAAGCACCACTTAGCTATTACAAATTTACAATTCGTCTTTCGTTCAAATGATTAAATGATGGCCCACTAAAAGGTTAAATAATTAGATACAGTTTGTATATTGTTTGTTTCCCAAATGTCCGAATGTTTCCATTCCATCCTAAAGACATTTTTTAAATAACATGCACTGTTGAATATAAGGTTATTCTCACATTCAAAGTAAAATAATTAGAAACATATACTTTAATTTTTACATTGACAGGTTCTTCAAAAATAATATAAAATGACCAACCCACTTCCTCCCTATTTGCAAGCCGCAAACAAACATTGATTTTTCTTAGGAAAAAAGTAAGAAAATAAATATGCGCAAATATTCAATTTTAAAGTAGTTCACAATCCATTCATCTATAAATCAAACCTAGTATTTCTTCAATAAAACACGAAGGAAACTAAGTGATTGTGGAAATAGGTGTAATAGTTTAAATTCAGATTGTTTAAAATCATATTGTCTACCAAAATCATATTTTTTTTTCGTACGCATTTTTTTTTTATTTCATTAAGACCGAAATGTAATAACAGAAATCTTTGAATATACATTTATTGCATGTACCATGTTTTCCTTAAACTTGGTTTATTTTGCTCAAAATTATTCTACCATGTAAATTGATTATTTGTTTACATTCGAAACGACAAGTATTTTATACATCCACCAATCGGGATCACGGATGTTTTGTTCCCGAATATTTTAATATATGGAGAAAAGTTAAATAAACATAATCTGCACCATCTAAATCATCGTAAGTATTTAAATACGAGCCAATATTGTTATTCTCTTTGTTTGGCGGTTTTGGTCTTTTCATCACCATGAAGATTTCTACACGGGCTAAAACCTTACGATACAGATTACAGACTGTGTGTATGGACCAGCAAGTTCATAAACGAAATAAGATATTATTTAATGTTGTTTGTATTTCGAATTCAAGTTGTCTGTTGATCTTATTTTTACAAAAAAAAAATTTTCGTACTTATTATCCCTTTAGATAATGTAAACAGATAAAAAAAAGTAAAGCCACTTTGGTCGATATGAAATTTCTGTGAAAAGATTCTTGAGGGTTGGAAAAACGTGACAGCAGAAGCATGGGACAACTGATTTATCGGGAATTCAAGATTTAACCAACAAAACTGCTGTTATTCAATATTTTTACGTTTTCATGCACAATGCTCCATTATTGAACCGAGAAAGTTATTTTTACGAAGGCGCTACCCACACCCTTTCTTCTTCACGTCTTTATGGCCCGGGAATGGGGAAGGTAACGTCATACAAAAACTTAAACCGACTGTCAGCTGGAAGAAGCAAAGGTGTACCAAAGGGGTAATCAGTATCATAAAACCGTAAAGACAAAGACAAAACCGGCAGACAAAAATCATCAGAACAAAAAAAACCACATAACAACATAAAACACAAACACACATAACAACAAAACCGCATTCAGCAACGCGAACTCAAGTCGAAACGAGAGTGGAAGTTTGTAATATACCTGAATATGTACTTCAAAATGAAACCCATTCATATACTATTAATATGAAATAATTCACATTCATATGCTTATAAGCTCACCTGTACCTTCGTGGTCCAAGTGAGCTTTTACCGTCACATGGCGTCCGTCTTCGTCGTCTGTCGTCGGTGCGTCGTTGTCGTCTGTTAACAAAGTCTGTTAACTTGTCCGACACCAGCAGTCCAATTGCAACCAAACTTGGTACTGTTGTTTAGTGGCATAATGTGTACAAAACTATCGTTCGGATTTTTGATTGGTAAAAAAATCTGGCCGTCGTGGCTAAAAGTAGAACACAGGGGTCAATATACAGTTTTTTGCAAATAACTCAAAAACGGTGACAGATATCCAAATTCTGGCACCTCAAGATCTACCAGTCCTGAAATTTTCAAGAAGATTCAACAACCGAGTTATTGGCCTTTTTCTGGATTTTTTATCTTTTTGTAACTTATTGAGCCGTATAACTATACAAGATATTTCAAAAATTCAAATTGCATATGATTAAGCACATCAAGATCTACATTTCATGTAATTAAGTCAAAGCTGTAACACCATTTCATTTAAGAGTTATTGCCTTTATAGCGACAAAATTTACCATTTTTCATTACTTTTCACATGAACTTCAAAGATTAATTTGTCTGACACCATTAGACCAACTGCATCTAAACTTAGTACACTTATCTAATAGAATGTATGCTACAATTCCGTTGTTCGGATTTGTGATTCGTCAATAAACATGACCGCCATAGCTAAAGATAGAAGATGGGGTAATTTTCAGTTTTTTGCGAATAACACAAAAATGGTTACAGATATCAAAATTGTGCAACAATCAAAAGTGATCGCATATTAAGATGTACCTGTCCTATAATTTTGAAAAAGATCTGACTTTTGATGTGGAAGTTATTGTCCTTTTTCATATTTTGTGCAAAATTTTGCACTTATTAAGCCCTATGTCTTGAAAACTAAACAAGATATTTCAGAACTTTTAATTGCATATGGTTAAACACAATAATAGCTACATAATATGTGTTTCTTTGTAGTTCAGATGAGCGATCCAGGCTCATGGAAGCCTTTTATTATTGCTTATTAAGACATGCCTTGCTGGTACTCATTTTCTTCTCCTAATTTCTGCTGTATTTTATAATTTTTGAAGGTCAACCATGCTCTTATCATCTTAGTACGTGTCTGTCCTTGTCAAAGCTTTTGTTTACTTATACATTTGTTTACTTTGTTCTTTATTTTCAAAGATTTTCGTTGGGATTTTCAAACTGCTTTTGAATTTCATGCATATTGTTTTTGATCTTGGTCCAGTTAGAAGACGGCGAGAAAGAAGAAAAAAGGCACCAATTCGAGTGTCAAAAGTCCAAAAGGGCAACGACAAAACCGCAAACACGAACAGGAACAGCACGAGGAAACACAAAAAACAAAAACTCACACGCACATAAAACACAAAATTAACAACGCAAACTCAAGTCGCAACAAAAGTGAACTCAGTTGCTCTGGAAGAATAAGCGGTTTCTGCTTGCTTTAGTACACCCGCTGCACTGCCAATTTCTAATTCAATGTGTCAAATCCGGTAAAGGAAGACAAAACAAAGCTCTACGACAAACCAACATCTGCACTCATCTGCGAGATAGAAATCACATATTTGTCTACAAGTGCATGGTGTCTACCATAAAATTTCTTCAGTGAAAACAACAACCGAGAAGCAACGAAACCTTGTGTCAGCAGCGAGCTCGTTCTTACATTGTGTTGATGTTTATTTTCGGTTCACTTATCTTTTCCAAATCTGGTTATCTTTGTCGTCCTTATTTGACGTTTAGTTTTATGATAAAGGTATGTTTGAAGCAAATTCCAAGGACACATGTAGCAAAGTTAGAGAGTTGGTATGAAGATAATGCGATGGGCTTGTAACACCAATGTTCATATGTTCATTGTTCGAATTTCCGTCAGAAATTAAAAAAAAGTGAATCAGTTTTCCGACTCTTTCTTGATCCCATTTTCGAGAATAGTCTCAAGGATCGATTCTTGATTTCGGATATGAAAAATGGTTGCCCCTTGCTTGAGGAGAGCAATATTCCATGCACTTTAAAGATCTCTGTGTAGAGTTTGAGTTTGGTAGACTCAATGGGGACCTTAACACTTGCAAATTGCAAATTGGCATTAAAATTAAGCATTTATTTTACAAATATGGATATTTATTTGAGAGGGTAGATGGGGAATGAAACTGATACCTACAATATGTAAATGCCTGTTCAACGACTTGTGTTGTCATTCTTAAAACAACTGTTACACTCGCTGGTTTTATAGACAAAAACAAATATAATTACACTACAAGTACATGCATTTTGCATATTGACATTTCACAGTTTCTGTTATTTTCACACACAGCAATACGGTCTTCAAGTAAAATAAATAAATAATGTTAAACATAACATAGATATAAGTTGTATTAATAGATATTGGATCTCACTATTATGCATATTACTATTTCGTTCTTATATCTGCATCATCCCTTGTTAAACTTAAAGCCCTCCTAATTTAGCCTTGTGGTCTTGTTTATCATAGGAATTATTAACTAAGAGTTTTAAATAAAAACAAGTCTAGATTGGGCAATATAATCACAACTTAAGAAGCAAATTTACCGTAAATGAAAATGAAAACTAAAATGAGCAACTTTATCAAATAAAGAGTATTAATCTGTGTTTTGTCTGACATGTAGAATACAATTAAAACATACAACAAACCTGAGTGAAAACAGAACTATTAGAGTAATTACCCCCCCCCCCAAAGAAAAAAAAACCAGGACAACTTCTGATATTTTTAGATGTAGATGTACAGGTAATTTCAAAGCAATATATGAAACTGAAATAGCCTCTCCTTTTTCTCATCCCATGTCCAAACTTACAGGAAGTAAATCGAAAATGATTTTCCCTTGTAGTTAGTTCCTCAAAATTTATTAAACAAGTAAGACTTTAATTCAATTAAATCTTATTATATATTAGGCCACAATGATCTTCTTTTGAATGTGCTTACTCTTACATCTTTTCATATTACAATCATTCAGTTTTTACCTTTAAGCCTCCGGATACTCCGGTTTCCTCAACCTTTTACCTTTTTGTGTAATAAAAACTTTTTTGATTGCTTGATTTGAAATTCAAGAAATTCAGACATAATATGCATTCATTTTGAAATAATTTTTGTTCACTTGTTTTCTCATGTTTCTGTTACAATTGAACTTTTGATATTTAATTAATTATTTTCCTTGGTCAACAGCGATCAAACGAACTACAATTAATTCTGCAAAATCATTAGCCAAGTCATTTTTAAAGATATACCAGGAAGTTCTCATGTTTTTTCCTCAATTTAATTTCATCTACTAGATTAATAAGACCATTAAAAAAGTAAATAATAGAATATTCTATTTAAAGCCCATTGTCCATGGTCAACCACGGATATCATAGATACATGAAAGGTAAGGATCTTTATATTACATAAGGAAATGTAGTAAACTAGAAAATGAATTAGCAGAGAACCATGTTTTAACATGACGAAAAGTATTTGACTTAGGCCGCGTGCACATTGGGTAAAACGCATAGTAGTTCAAATGTCGTCTGCTCTAACATTAAATAGAATTGCGTTTACATTGTAAAATGGAGAAGGTTTCATGTTTAAATGTTGTTTTCATTTCATTCATTCGATAATAAATGTAGGCTTTTTGTAGGATAAGTGTTTACAACATTTTGCAGTAGATTGAATTGAATGATGAAAGAATTTTAAAGTTGGGTCTTGAGTTTTATATACTTATTCGGATCTGAACACAATCCGCCGTCCGATTTCAAAATTATGAATAAAAAACCGTCTTTACTGTGTTGATATACAAGTACATAGAAAATTGGTAAATAGTAAATTTAAAAAAAGAATTGATACATATTTAAAATGATTATCCTGGATGCAATGATAATACACAACAACATATTATCAAAAAAAAATTTCACAAAATCCAATCTTTGCACTGTTCAGCCTCAGACTTTTTCCTAATTTTCTGTTTTGCTCAATTAAATATTCAATTTATTTTCGTTATTGGAGGTTAGTTTCACTATCTAGAATAGGATTCCATATTATTGTTCAATATGCCACAGTATTACATCTGTAATCAGTATGTTATCTCTCCTTTTTCATTATAGCTGCATGAGCTAGTATACTGTATATTTAGAATGTACTTCGAACTTTGATGTTAAAAATTTTTGAGTATTATTTATGGTGTTTCGGACCTTACTGTATGAATTTTTTTATTAACTTTAAGAATGATCTATGGTCCTCGTCAGTTGTCAAAATCATTCTTCTATATTTTGCTAAAAAATTGATTTCTTGCTCAGAACTGCCATTCTTAGACACATTCATATACAAAGGAGAAAGAATTAACTTGAATGGAACTCTTGACTTAAAAACATATACGAAAAAAGAAAAAGACAGATTCATTCTAATATTTAGACAGGCGTAGCTCTCATCCCTAAGGGGCATTTAAAGGCTTCATTGAAGTAGAGATAATAAGACATATCAGAAATACAAGTGATGCAATGCAGCTTCAAAACATCATTAAAGTCCTCAAAATCAGACTTATACAGAGAGGTTATAAATCTACAGAGATTGATGAAATAAATACATAATACAATTCAGCTAAACAGAAAAGATCTGTTACATGATAATAGACGTGGTAATGATAAAACCATAGTGTTGGTAACGAAGTTCAATCCATTAATAAAACAATTGACAAAACTATTAATTAAACATTGGCATGTATTGAAAAGATGCAAACAAATATTAAATAGGCTTTCTATGATTGCATACAAAAGAGGAAAAAAACTTACGAGATTTAAAAAAAAAATAAACAACAATTCTAATAGAATTGAACAGGTAATCACAAAAACCTGGACACTTAGAAACAGAAAACAATACATAGGTTAATTGATTTAAATGGTGTCTTGTCTAGCTGTATTAAAATAAAGAATAATGATTTGAACGACTGATGAAGACCAGATCATTCTTAAATAAAAGTCAATACTGTTAATAAATATTTAATACAGTAAGGTCCGAAACACCATAAATAATACTCAAAATTTGAATAAAGTCTTAATATACAGTATACTAGCTCATGCAGCTATTACGAGAAAGAAGAGATAACATACTGATTACAGATGTTATACTGTTATATGACATATTGAACAATAATATGGAATCCTATCCTAGATAGTGAAACATGACCTCCAATATTGAAAATAAATTGAATATTCAATTGAGAGCAAAACAGAAAATGAGGAAAAAGTCTTAGGCTGAACGATGCAAAGATGGGATTTTGTGATGTTTTTGATAATGCAGAAATTGACCACAACTTTATAAAGATATATATACATAATAAATTCATAAATGGAAACACTTAACACACTAAAAGCAAAGTCGGATGGCCTTAAAAATTGCAAATAGCGACAATTTTTCAAATCACCACTTTTACTCTTTCGTAGCACCTGGGTTCACTTTCTTTTCGACTTGAGTTCACGTTGCTAATTGCGATTAGTCTTCAGTAGACCAAATGGATGTCAGGTGTTGCAAATTTTAATGTCTTGAACTTTGTTGTAATTTGTATTTAAATAAACAACACAGCTTTCAATATCTGCAATAGTTTGCATTCTTTGGTTTTGTCTAAGGAGCAGAATCTTTTCTTACCTTTTGACAAACAGAATGGACAAACTTTTTTTCCAAATAATGACACAGCATTTGCATTGTTAATTGATACAATTTCCACAAAGTAAAATAATAGGGAATCAAATTTGAACAAATTCGCATTTCCTTAAGGCAACAACAGTAAGTTTCTTTTTCTAACAATATAATAAGTTGAATAATTCATCAACTCTCATTAGAAATATTTAGGGACGTATTTCTAATGCAAAGTAAAGTTAAGTTTTGAAGTTTGTTAAATTTTTATCAAAACCTATTTTAAAACAATAACAACATGCAATTTTCAGAACTGTTTATATAGATTTGTACTAATGTCTACAGCATTAATAACAAAAACACTTAAAATATGAAATAAGTTTTCAGCAAATTTTATAGGCAAGGATTATGTGTAAAATTTGCTAATTTTTTCAGGGATTTCAGGTCATAACTGACTTTTTAGGGATAACATGAAATCCTAAAGTAGTCAGGAATTGCATGTAATCCCTAATTTTGTCAGTGATAAAACGTAATCCCTAATGGTACAGTAATTACGCTTATTTACTGTAACATATACATTGAATCGATGAAAATAAACAAGATCAATGTTCCTATATATCCCTTAAGAAGGAATATTGCCTGACCGATTTTTTATAGTCTACACTATATAGAAACGGGGAAACCATCTACTTGTATGTCTATTTCAGGTGAGCTTAAAAGTTCTGCCTAAAAGCTGTATTTCATAAGAGTTGTTTTGTGGTTATGTTGTTACCCGATAGGTGAGGTCATTCAAGAAAATTGAAGAAATCATATGCTTGCAGTCGCTGCTTGGCGTTTTGCATTGATTCAAGACTAAAAATACAATTCAAAATACTTCTTAGTTAATACCGAAAGACCAATCTTTAGACATAGAACAATAAACACAGAAGGCACAGGAACAAACAGAAGCTTTGAAAAGGATTCATGGCTTACGACAGGCACACATAAATGTGGCGGTGTTTAACTTTTTTACCTAACATTATAATATTGTTACCAAGCCCAAACCAAGTCAACACTACTACAATTTTTATATCATATAAAACAGACCAACTCTCATTATTTTCTTCAGCTTTCTGGCCTTGGCGCCACAGGACAATAGCAGGTGGAATATAATGTTATCAATTGAGAAATATTATCTTTATAATCCACGTGAGGCGACCTAAACAGGGGTATATAGTGAAAGGAATGTCTGTCTGTCTGTTTGTCTATCGTTACACCTCCGGGTATCCATTTCTTATCAGCTACATCTCCTAAATTTCATAGAAGATAATAAGATGTCGAATAAGTGTGCACGACATATCCTAAAATAATATGGAGTAGGCATTGCCTAAATGCGAGCATAGCTAAAAGGGACTACTTTTTGAATATATAATGTATTTGGGGCGAGATGGTATGGGGCGATTAAGCTTCGAGACACGTTAGTTTCGTACGTGCATATAACCAAGACGAAACGAGCAGCTTATGTGTATTTATTATTTAAAGAATATTATTTTCTTGTAAAAAGCGCAATTTATTATTTTTTAAGCATTATTTCTTTTCTTATAAATTATTTTAACATTCACTCCGGTCCTGTAAAAATAAAAACCCTTTCCGGACCATAAAAAATCTAAATCAGCATTAGCAAATTTCTCGCGGAAACAAATACCGTAGAGCTCTCCGCTTGCGAGCTATGCTCGCTATTAATGATAATTTAAAAAATCCACGACGGATTGAAAATAAACTACATATGTTTCAAGCCAAATCCTAAAGTGTGAATAAAAGACCCCCGTCTTGACAAAAACAACTAACTTAAATTCGACAAATACAAACATTAACTTTGATAAAGATTCCCGGCTATAGGTTTTGCACATTGACATGGTTGAACTTAACTTTTATTAGCCCAACCTTCAACCTATTAATAATCAAAAGGAAAGCACAAACTAACACACAGGACAAATCAAATTGAAGTTCAATTAAACAAGAGAGAACCTGAGAAAATAACGGGACGTAGAGATACTCTCTTGATAACACTCGGAGTAACTAACAGCTTTTACATAATCTTTGTGACAAAATGTAGATGTACACATCCTTATTCAATTTTCCCTGTACTGCACATGGTCAATATCTTCGGTGCTGGATTTCGCTTCCCTGTTCGAAAGTTTTGGCGCTGAGCACTTTTACTTTTATACTTTTGGTTTTCGACCATCCAATGATTTGATTCAAATGCTGCTGATAGGAGGTAACTTTTTTAAATAATTATGCGTATACAGCATAACCTTATTGATCGTTTTTTATACCAATTTCAAAGTCTGTATTTTTAACGCATGTAATTGATCGGTTGCCATAGCAAAATATAGACTAAGCCATAAGATGACAAGGGATTTTATATCTTATCTGCTACTTCACTCAAACCCCTCAATGGATTGTAACGAAACTTTTACCCAATATTTGTGATAATGTAGATGTGGGCTTCCTATTAAAAAAATTATTTAATTTATTTTTGGGGGGTTATAGGCCTAGGCGTGTAATAGATGACTAATAGATGTAGAATCAACCAATATGAAAAAAAAAACAGCAGTCTTCAACATAACCAGAGGTCGCTGTTCGCAGTCTTGCGAAGGCCCAAGAATAAAAATACAAAACATAAGATTCAAAACCAATCCCTAAATTATCAACGAAAGACCATATAACTTCCGTTGTAAAAAAATATTTGCACGTGTTAATTGATAATAATGCACAAAATACTTCGCCTAAACCTTATTTGTTTTCTAAGCAAAATTCATTATCTTTTTGTAAAAAAAAACTGTTTAAACAAATAAAACTTGATTTATTTACGGTTTGCAATAAGCAACGGGGTAGTGTAATTCATTATAGTTTTGTGGGTTCTTTTCATGGTTTGTAGTGGATAGATCTGGGGTCACAATAGGTTACCATGGGGTCCAAACAAGTCATCGAAAAAGATACGGGAAGCCTGGTGCAGTGATTGATCTACGGACTGGCGGAACACGAACTGGAACTGTTAGGAATTCGGCAATGAACGTGCCCGGACGGTTTCTCGATAACTGCTCAAGTTCTTCACGAAAATTTGAATGGTGATAAAGGTGGTCTCACTGGTGTTAAAGCATAATTGAAATTTTAAATGTGACTTAATAACCGACCGCTGTTTCAATAGATTCAGGCTAAGGTCTTCGTAATATATATTAAACATTGCAATATCTCGGTAAGTAGAGGGTTGAAATTTTGTAGGTGGAGACAGCAAGCAGCTTCAGTAATACGGCAAAAATTAAAGCGATATTTTTTTCCTTTTGGCATTAATCAATTCATGTATATTAAGAAGTGCAGTACGTATACAAATGTTATATATATTCATCTACATTCAGACAGTGATGGATACATGAATATTATAGTACACTATAGAAAGTCTCTTACCGAGTAGTTACAATTATTTTGACATCAGACTAAAGCCGCGCAACAGTCAAACGAAAGTGAACACAGGTGCTCGATCCGTAAGAGTAAGAATATGTTTTTTTAAATTACAAAGATTAAGGTTTGCAACCCCCTCCTATCACGGTTTGATATTCCAATAAATCATGAACAAAACCGAATTAGAGCAAGTTTGTAAAACAAATGAAATTAATCAAAAGGACAAGGTATGATAAGGACCCTATTTGGCCCCCTAATTTTGGAAAAATAATATCTTAAGAAAATAATAGAAATTTCATTTCAAGTTTCAAGTTGGATGGTTGACTTTTTGACTATGGGTTATATTTACCATAATTTACTCAGTTTTTAAATTTATAGAGGCCTAAAATGGACCAAAAGTAAATAAATTTGAGAAAAATGTCAATTTTTATACTTATTTTGTTATTTTCAAAGGCCTGCACCAACGTAGACCATGCTTATTTAAACTGATTTATACATAATTGATAGCAAAATTAAGATTTCATCCACAAACAGCCTGGTCTACGTAGGTGCAGACCTCTAAATATTAAAAATATTATAAAAAATTGTCTACTTTTATGGAATTTCACAGATATCACGCATATTGACTATGTTTTGACACAATATTTGCAGTCAATATCATATCATATCCTTAAAACTTGAGTTAACCAAGTTTCTGTATTCATTTGACTCACTTAATAACACCAGAAGTTTTCTCTAGGCCAATGTTCTACTTTTCAGCCAAACAGGGGGCCAAATATTGGCCTTATCATACCTTGTCCTTTGTTGTATCTCGTTAATTCCTCAGAGGCGCTCAATCTACTAAAAGAAAATGTAAATGCCCAAAACTGTATGAATGTATGAAACACATTGATCATTTAAACCAAGATATTATAACCCAAGCACTTAACGTAACATTTACCCTTATTTGAACTGTGTTGGTTCCATATAGACGAGGAAAGTGTAAAATTAAAAAAAATAATAGATAAATATGACAAATTTTAAAAAGCAAACGAACTACAAATAATTCTGCAAAATTATTAGCCAAGTCATCTTTAAAGATATACCAGTAAGTTATCATGTTTTTTCCCCAAATTAATTTCATGTACTTGATAAGTAAATACGAGAATATTCTATTTAAAGTCCATTGTCCATGGTCAACCAGGGATATCATAGATACATGAAAGGTAAGGATCTACATTTTGTAAAAGGAAGTGTAGTAAAATAAAAACTGAATTAGCAGATATCCACTTAAAGTGGACACTTGTTTTTTAACATGAAGAAGACTATTCGAGTATTCGACTTAGGCTATGTTCACATTGAGTAAAACGAATAGAAGTTCAAATGTCGTCTGCTCTAACATTGGATAGAATTGCGTTTACATTGTAAAATGGAGATGTTTTCATGTTTAAATGTTCTTTTCATTTCATTCATTCGAAATGAATGTAGACTTTTTGTGGGATAAGTACTAGTCTTCACAACATTTTGCAAGTATATTGAATTGAATAATGAAAGAATTTTAAAGTGGTGTCTTTGTGCTATAAACTGATTCGAATCTGAACACAATCCGCCGTTAGATTTCCAAATTATTCATACAAAACGTCTTTCCTGTGTTGATATACATGCACAAAGAAAATGTAAAAAAAAAAAGAATTTATACATATTTAAAATGATTATCCTGGATGCATCAATAATACACAACAACAAATTTGGCAGAAATTGACCACAACTTTATAAAGATATAAATACATGATGCATTCATAAATTGAATCAATTAACAAACTAAAAGCAAAGTCAGATGGCCTTTAAAAGTGCAAATATCAACAAATTGAAAAACCACTTTTTCTCTTCCGTGGTACCTGGGTTCGTTTACTTTTCGACTTGAGTTCACGTTGCTAATTGCGCTTAAGTTGTTATGTGTTTTTGTTTGTTTAATGGTTTGTTTCACTGTGTTGAGTTTTTGTCTTTGTCATTTCGGAATAATGATGTTTGATTACCCCTTTGGTACATCTTTGTTTCTTCCACGCACGTATGCATTGTGCCTTTACTTATTTGGTTGCCATATTTTGCGGTAACCGTCTTTTTTCCACTCATTTATATCTATATCGACTAAATTAGTATGTGCAAGCAAACGATCTCCTTCCGACTAACCAATCAGCATATCGAGAGTCTCATTCGTGCGAGTCTGCCCTTTTGCGACTTGTTGACGATATACTCCGAGGTATGGAGCGTCAAGAAGTGACCACACTGATCGCTATCGATTTAAGCGCTGCATTCGACACTGTCGACCATGATGTTTTGCTGAACGTGCCTCAGAGCCAGTATGGCCTAAGTGGAACGGCATTGACTTGGGTAGATTCATATCTAAGGCCGCGTAGTTGTCGTGTTTTGCAGACGACCATGTTGCAAACATTCAGTTCCAATCAACACCGGAAGAGGAGTCCAATGCTATACGTACTCTTGAGATCTGAACAGTTCATAAAAACATTGGATAAACCACAACAAACTCAAAATGATTAATGCAAAAAGAGAATTCATCATGTTTGGAAGTCAATTACAAGTAACACCAAATAAATAGATATATGCGGTGACTTTATCCAAAAAGCAACATGTATTAGATATTTAGGTGCTTTTTTTTACAAGCCTCTAACTTTTAAAGAGCATGTGAAACGAAAATGTCAAACTGCAATGTCAAATTATTTCAAAATAAGAAACATCAGAAAACATCTATCTAAAGAGGCAACTGAGACACTTGTACTTTCATTGGTGATTTCTCATTCGGACTATTGTAACGTAATTTTATATGGCATATCGGAGAGAAAATTATCAGAGCTCCAACGTATACAAAATGTGTGTGCTAAACTGGTACCGCGTCGCTCTAAGTATGAAAGTTCTAAGCAAGCTCTTTTCGATCTACATTGGCTTCCTATAAGAGCAAGAATTAAATTTAAAATCCTTACATACATGTACAATTGCTCTTTTGGAAAAGCACCGGCGTATCTGATAGACTTGTTCTGTCCACAATTCTCAAAGCGAACCTTGCGATCGTCAGAATCATCCGTAGGTTGCTATACAGTCCCATTTAATAAAAGAAAAACTTTTTTCAGATAGAGGTTTCAGCACAATAGGCCCTAAATTGTGGAATATGTTACCGGTTGATATCAGAAACAGTCTATCAATCGACATTTTTAAACGGAAATTGAAAACATATTATTTTGAAGATTATTTCTCTCTTTTTGAACAGTAATGTATCTTTAGTTACACAGAATTTTTCTAGTATTGGTATACAGTATTTTTTTTAAGTTTGAATGTAGTTATTTTTATATGCTCCCAATACTTTTGTACACAATTATGTATATATGTTTTGATAAAATGATCTTATATTGTACAACGCCATCGAATTTTGTCATGTAGAAAAAGGCGTTTAATCAAATAAATATGTTCATGTTTAGAGTTGGCAGCTCAGTTTAGAATAAAACAAAGCATCCCTTTTCTTTTGTTAATGAAGGGTGCCGATTTCAACCGTTGGGACAAATCGACAGGTAGAACCACGGAACATCTGATTGATGGAAATGCTAATGGTTAAAAGAACAGAAGAATAATATATTTGAGCGAACTGCATTTAAGAACCATGGAGAACAACATGTTTAGATAGGCAACATGTCCTACAAGATTGTCACCAGTTTTCTAATAGTGGTTTATTGTTTTGTTACTTCAGTAAAGGTATGTTCGATCTACAAAAGTCAACATTGAGTCAAAGTTGTCACACATCCACTTAAAGGGATTATGATCCCTTTGAGGTAACATATCTATACCATTTGTGATGTTTTTTCAATAAAATAAAATTAGGTCACCTTGGCCAAAATTTTCCACATGAATGACTGAGGAAGGTCCATATCTCGGCATTTGCAATGGCAGAGGTATGATATTGCATTAGTAGATACATCTTGGATAGTTACCAGCATCCCTGTTAAGACGACATATACCTACGTTTTCCACATGAATGACTCAGGTTCATTTTTTTGTGAAGGTCCATATCTAAGAAAATGCAAGTGGTTAAAGGATGATATTGATTCAGTGGGTACATCTTTGATAATAACCAGTATCTGCTCCGAAATACGGTCACCTTGACAAACATTTTCCGCATAAGTATTTGTTCAGGTTCACATCTCAGCATCTGCAGGTGGTAGATGTATAAGGTTAGTAGTTGTATCTGGAATAATTACCAAAATAAGGTCACATACAACTACATTTTCTACATGAATGACTCTGGTTAAAGCTTTTATTGAGGTCCATATCTCAGCAGTTTTATCTTTACCAAAATTAGGTCACCTTCAAGTTTACCGTTTTTCCCATAAATGGCTCACATTAAATTGTTGGTTAAGACCTATATATCAGCAACTGCAAGTGATAGAGGGATGATAATAGGTCAGTTGGTTCATCTTAGTAACAGCATCGATACCAAAATCATGTGACCTTGACCTTGACCTACATTTATGATTCGAGTAAGTTTGATTAAGATCCATGTTATAGCAACTTCAAGTGGTAGAGCCAACATTTATTCAAGATTTAGGTCATCTTGACCCACATTTTCATGTAACGTATTTCAAAACATATGGTTTACGTTTTTCGTCAACTAAAAGAAAATGTCCAATAAATAAAAAGATATATTCGATGATACACTGTGTTCATATATAAGGCTTTTTACAATTAAACTATAAGCAACCTAGTAGCAATGATGACTGAACCATAAGTAAATTAAAGGTTTGATGGAACAACGCAAGTGAAAGACAATCGGGTAAAAATATATTTGTATCTTATCTTAATGGCTGGTATACAATTAGTAGACACAGAGGATAGCAACATTACAGCTTGACATCAGGACAAGAGTAAGTTCAAGTTACGCAGAAGGGTAAATGTAACCATTTCCTGTCAATCATTACACAACATATATATTTAAGTGGTAAATATACAAATATTTGGACAAATAAAAAAAAAAGTATATCTATATATACGGTCACACTTGTAATGAAAATAATAATAATAAGGTCTCCTCTTTTGAACGGGAAAGACCTTTAAAAAGTAGTCAAACCAAAAACGTTCAAACAGAGAAGTCAAACAAACCTGGTTTTTTACAATTTAGATTTTCTGAAAGGTCAATGAAAAAAATAAAAATATGATTGTAAATTCGAGTCGAAATAGTCCAGGCTAGTGATTATTCATATTTGATCAGATGTATTTTATTGGTTTTTTTTCTCTCATTGATTTGACTTTTCTTCTAGGATATTGAGAATGATCATCCCAGTTCGCTAATTTTGTTATTTCCTTTATAGCATGTCTTCATGTTAGATGCTATTTATTTGTAATTTCATTTTTCAGACGATTTCTAAAGAGCATTTAATTGACAGTCATATTCAAAGCATAATAAACGAACGTAGACTCAGAGAAGGTAATTATTGAACTCTGAAATACCCCATATCAACTGCTTAATTATTTCGTTAGTTTTCAAAATTCAAAATTTATATTGGCAAATCATTTTATTTTATGAAGATACTTTGTTAATAACATTGATTATAAAAATCATTCAGTCTCTATAGTAATGATGATTGATGATAAAACAATACTGATCTGACACCATCGATTATGATATACTTTCTCGTTTTTTTTTTCAAAACTTATATAAACTACCTAAAGGAAATTTTCAGTTCAATGTATAAGCATTACAAACATACAAATTGTATACAATTTGTATATTAGTTCATCTAACATTGTAGCTGGTTTTGAAGATTTTGAACTGACATCAGTAGAGGACATTTCCAGTAGTAAAAGGTTAGTGAATCTGTGCAGAGTAGCTAAATTAAAATCATGTCTTTCTGAAAAGAAATCAACCAAAATGTACCATTAGAAAAATAATACCAAATGTATATCAACAAAACGTATTGTTATAGTTATTGATACTTTTGAAAGGGAAAAGATGTGCGTTGTTCGATAACTAACTTTGTCTGTTTTATGTGTTCTGGTTGGTACTTCTTGGCTTTTTTAAATTTACATTACTAGGGAACTTTTAAGTTTAATATTTATTATCTGAATTTGTGAACGTAAATTGGGAACTTCAACTCTTATGATATATATGTTTAATGCAGGCATTATATTGATCTAGCTTTTGTTTTTGTTGTTTATATATAGTTTAGATGCAGCGTCAATTCATCGACGTCGAAGATCAGTAGAGGATGAAGATGGCTTTTATAATGTAAAAATGTCTGCATTTGGTGAAAAATTTGAATTTAGACTGTCACATGCGAAATCCGTCCTTCATCCTTCAGCAAATGTCGTGACTGTTAAGGGTGACGAAGAAAAGAAGTATGAAGGACCACACCATGATTGCTATTTAAAAGGCGATGTCCGTTCTCACAACGGAATAGTTTCTGCTTCTTTTTGTAATGAGTTAGTGAGTATCAGGAGTTTCATTTGATTTATTTTAATATTACGTTTTAAGATATAAGACAGAAATCATGAAAATAATACAAGGAATGAAATGTAAGCAACACAACTCAAATATCACTAATAGACTAATCTCTTTGTATCTAGAATTTACAATGGCTATAAATTGTTGTTTTAAAAAAAGTTTTTTTTTATAACGAATCATGGAAGGCTTCATGGATATTAGCTCAGGGTAATCTGTCAGACACATACTGTTTCAAAAACAGCGTAAAACATTGGTGAAAAAAAAAATCAAAATTATGTAAGACGAAATGGTTAGTGATTGATTTGATTAATGTTTGACTGGTTGTTGTACTGAGATGTTCACCTCTATTTTCCTATTATGTCTCAAAACCTTGCTGTGTTTTGTGTTACTATTAAACCCTAGGATCGCAATAGAAGAGAGGGCGCCATAAATCCTGATGTAAACCACCATTTCTTTTGAAATACCTAACCATGTCAGGACCAATGATTTCTGCAATTTACCCATTGTGTCTGACTTGTCTTGTCTTTTCTCCAAATTAATCTTCCAAATTCGGTAGCTTTTTGTTAGAATGTTGCGGTCTAATTTTTATGACTTTGAAAGCTTAATAAAATTAAATGATATTTCTTTTCTCAGGTAGTACAGTGGTATAACACTGACATGACTGAGCATCTTTTCTGAGCATGTTACCAAATTTAAACAAACACAAAAGCATTGCTATTTAACTGTATGAAAATTGTTTGTATGATGAATTATTAGAGAAAAAATAAGTTTGAAACAAAACCTAACTGTTATATTCATTTTATAACATTTCCCGTACTTTTTTCAAGGAAGATAATTTGTATGAAATGTGTAGGGAAAATTCAGTTTTTCCAATTTATTTTCAGAAAATTAACGGTGACCCCATGATTTTATACCTTATTTTCAAAGAACTAACAAAAATTGATGTTTTGACAAAATTTAACAAAAATCTATCCCGTGAAATTTGAAAAAAAAATGATTTAAACATTTTTTTCTATATAATCTATATAAAAATAGCCAAATTTGAACTGTTTTTGATCAATTTTCTACAACAATTAAGCACGGTGACCTATTCTTTTTATTTTATTTACAAAACATTTGCACATAGATACTTCTTATGACAAATTTTAAAAAATTCTATCCTACCGATTTTTTACTATTGTACTACCTTAAAAGCGTAAAAGAGTGTTTTATGTTTGCAAACAATTTAGAGAGGTTTAAAGTACAACGATATTTTATATTTCAGACTGGTATAATCGGAACAGATGACCATGAGATCCATTTTGAAGTTTTACCAAATCATATTAGAAAGCGAAGTCTATCAGACAAACTTTCAACAATAGTAGCAAGGAAAAAACGAAGTGATAAGCCTTTTGTTTTAGGAAAGACAAAAGGTTATAATGCTCGACAGTTGTAATGATCTTTGTTGACCTTATAACAGTTTTTTATTTGCTTGAAAGTTAAGACAGAATTTTTTTTCAAGATTCATTTGGCACTACTATTTCATTTTAATTTATCTGTTGAGCCTTCAAAAAGCCAAAGAATCACATCGCAGTCGTTTTAGTTTTTAACTAGAAAAGTAATACTTGATAAAATTTCAATATTTTATCGTTGTTTTAAGTTTATAAGCGGATTTATAGTTTTTCACTTTTTTGTTCCTATTTTAGACTTCGTTATTGTTGAGGAAGGCAATGAACAGGCCAATGAGAAGCACAGACATAAACGATCAGTCCCATCAAATGAGTTTGAAATAGAGTTAGCAGTGTATTGTGATGAAGACTTTCTGACATATGACTTGACAACAAATGATGCAACCCAAAGACTTAATAGCATGTTGATAAAATATAATGCAGTATGTTGAAACGCTTGAGCTGTTTTCTTTCTATGTAATAAGTGACAAATGAAAAATATCACACTATATACATGATGTTATATAACAGTTGAAAAAGTTAACCTTGTTAAAAAGAGCAAAGAGGTACATGTGTAGAACATAACATGAAATTAAGTGAAGCTCTATCAACAAATGTCTAAGAAAAAATAAACGTAAAAAAAATTGGATTTCAAGTATGACAATCTAATTTCAACACATATTTCTATTTTAGGTACAGTTTGAATGGGGAAGAATGGACCAACTGAATTATACAATAACTTTGTCTATAAAACTGATGGTATTCTTCGACACCAACCCGGTATATATACTCTTCAAAAAAAGTTACGCATAGATAGAAAATTCCCCGTAGGTTTAATGCAAATCGAAACAATTTCAAAACATTATTGCCGAGCTGTTCTGCAACAGATTTTCACGAAATAAAATCCAGTAGAAAGAAAACAAAATAAAGATTGTTTGATTAATTTTGACCAAAATCCTAACTTCAATGGTTTTTAAGAGATTGTGAAGCATTTGAATCATAATAACTGGAAGGTTAAAAACGAACATTATCCATAAAAAAAGGTATAAAAAGCCATACACAAAAAGTTCGAAAAGAAAGCAAAATTATATGATTTTTTTATGTATTGTGTTTCTTATACGTATACTTTTACTGCAGCTTATAATGTAGATTTTATTTGATTTAAGCAATGGTTCAATACCTCATCATCACTTGGCACACCATTACAGAACATATGTTTGGGAACTCTAAACACCAGTTATGATCTGGTTCATGTTCATACAGGGTAGGTTATTGTGTTTGTGTTTGGTCTTCGGGGGAGGGGACTTTTATATAGTTAAAGTACTCAGAGTTATCAATAGAGAAGTACTGTAAAACGATATATGTTTTGAAATTAATTGGAAACAAAACAATCCCTCAATTTGAGAAAGTTAGGAATAACAAAAAAGTGTTACAATCACTAATTGCAAACAACTGGAAACAAAATCTTTTCTTCATTATCACAAATTGTAACAATATTACAGACAAAAATATAAGACATCGAAGAAAAAAAAACTATTATTAGACAATTGAAATGCTGGAGGATAGAAGATAATGAGTTGTGGAATGAGTATGCATAATGAGTTGTGGAATGAGTGTATGCATAATGAGTCGTGGAATAAGTGTATGCAAAATGAGTTCTTGGATGAGTTTATGCATAATGAGTTGTGGAATAATTGTATGCATAATGAGTTGTGGAATAATTGTATGCATAATGAGTTGTGGAATGAGTGTATGCATAATGAGTTGTGGAATGAGTGTATGCATAATGAGTTGTGGAATAAGTGTATGCAAAATGAGTTCTTGGATGAGTTTATGCATAATGAGTTGTGGAATAATTGTATGCATAATGAGTTGTGGAATAAGTGTATGCATAATGAGTTGTGGAATGAGTGTATGTATAATGAGTTGTGGAATGAGTGTATGTATAATGAGTTGTGGAATGAGTGTATGTATAATGAGTTGTGGAATGAGTGTATGTATAATGAGTTGTGGAATGAGTGTATGTATAATGAGTTGTGGAATGAGTGTATTCATAATGAGTTGTGGGATGAGTGTATGTATAATGAGTTGTGGAATGAGTGTATGTATAATGAGTTGTGGAATGAGTGTATTCTTAATGAGTTGTGGGATGAGTGTATGTATAATGAGTTGTGGAATGATTGTATGCATAATGAGTAGTGGAATAAGTGCATGCAAAATGAGTTCTTCGATGAGTTTATGCATAATGAGTTGTGGAATAATTATATGCATAATGAGTTGTGGAATAAGTGCATGCATAATGAGTTGTGGAATAAGTGTATGCATAATGAGCTGTGGAATAAGTTCATGCATAATGAGTTGTGGAATAAGTGCATGCATAATGAGTTGTGGAATAAGTGTATGCATAATGAGTTGTGGAATAAGTGCATGCATAATGAGTTGTGGAATGAGTGTATGCATAATGATTCGTGGAATGTGTGTATGCATAATGAGTTGTGGAATGAGTGTATTCATAATGAGTTGTGGAATGAGTGTATGCATAATGATTCGTGGAATGTGTGTATGCATAATGAGTTGTGGAATGAGTGTATTCATAATGAGTTGTGTAATGAGTTTATTCAACACAACCTACATAAACCAACGGTCATTTAAAAAAACCAACAAAGGAAAACCGCAAAAACCCCTTCAAAGAAACAAGTGTTCGCTGCTCGCCGCCTTGCATTTGCCCAAGATAAAAAATATATAACACAAAGTTCAATGTAAATTCCAAGAAAAGAACGAAATGCATACGACTTAACAAAACACAATCTTTTATGATTTCGACACATTTTGAATTAGTTGAATTGCCTACCAGAGTCAAGTATGACACAATAACTTTTTTTCTGTTTTGACTTTCTCTTCGTTTATTTAGAGTATTGAATCCAGATCTTGGAGGAATTGCCTACCAGAGTCAAGTTTGTCGGCCTTTTTACCGTTGTGGTGTGTCAGCTGATGCTGTTCATACATATGGGACCACAGCGCATGAGATAGGACACAAGTTAGCTATATTCTTCTTTAATGCAAACGTACCAGACAATAAACCTTGCTTAGCCTAACGTTCAGTTCGCCTAGATAAAAGGTTGAAAATGCAAAAAACAATATAAAATATAGCGCATATATTGAAATTATGACTAAAATCAACCCAAGACTGATGGGTATTCGTAGTCGTGACTATAGGGGAAAGCCCCTTTGCATCGACTATTAAAGACCCGCTATGTGCCATGGGTCGTCCAGCCCATGACACACCACTGCCAGTGTTATCTGCTCCGGAGTATCCTTTGTTGTAGCTGGAACAGTGCCCGTCTTGCACCACGGGGAGGTACTGGTCGGAATTTGCAAGACTATCAACCCATGCCTTGGGTTGGGAGAAATGTAGAATAAATAATGCTGCACTTGCTATTTTTTCAGTCTGTTTTGTCTTTCATAATATATTAACTGTATAATTTCCTTATCATTAAATGCATGACGATTTTAACATAAATTACTATTAAGTACTAAATTACTTATTTAATTCACATTAAAAATCAATTACGTTTCTTTAGCTTGGGTATGTTCCACGATGCAGATCAAGGGTGTTCCTCACCCAATGTTGGAATTATGGGAGGTGCCGGGGTTGGTTGGAGCACATGTAGCAGGAATGATATGAATACCATGTTACAGTAAGTTTGGTGCTGGAGTTGGTTGGTAAACATGTAGCAGGAATGATATGAATACCATGTTACAGTTAGTTGAAAATGTTTTGGGACAGTGCTGTCAAAGTATAGGTTGTTGTACGTGAAGACCGGCTAACATGATTACTATTTTACATTAAGTGATTAATTGTTAGAGAAATAGGGATGGTATGGATGTTGGTTGTTGTACGTCTAGCAGATTATATGATTACTATGTTACACTACATGTATATGTTGGCTATTTATGCTAGGACGGAATGGGTCTCTAGAACATGAAGAAGGGATGATATGAGTGCCTTTTTACAGCATGTTAAATTCAGTTTTGATGTTGGGATAAGGTTGTAGTGATGATGTGGGTATGGACGTAAATGTAGCAGGATTTGTATGGAAACCTTGTTACTGTACGTATTAAAAGTACTTACTGGAAGGTATAGGAGAAGGAAGATATGGAATCATTGTAACAAGAATAGAAATAATGAGATGTGAAATAATTGTACGCGACACAGCCCACAATCAAACGGCAATTCAGAAAAAAAAAATAAACAACCACCAGTAACCTTTAACGAGGCCATTAGGCGCTGCTCACGGTTCTGCAATTGGCCCATGGTCTAAATAAAATGCATATAATTCAAATCCAGTCCTGAAATAGTCACAGATAGACCCCTTCTTAAACAAGGAACAAAAACATTAAGAAGACAAAAGCTTTGTCATAGATTCCTGGCTTAGGATAGGCACATATAATATGTGGCGGGTTAAAACTAGTTTTCCCCCTATCAATATTTCTAGACATAGCACAAAAACTAAACACACAATAAAAATCAAATCAATCAAAGTTCAATTCCACTAGAGAGACCCATAAACAAAAGACAACAAGAACAAACGGTATGACGTTAAAGGAACTCTCTATAGAATGATCGCTCTTACTGACAGCTGGATGAGAATCAACAATCGACTGATTTAAAACAACATATCGATTTTAAATCCAAAACAACACTTCAAACAATAATGAGTGGTGGATCGCTATTATGCTTAAAAATGACAAATAGTAAAAAGGTTTATGGAAGTTTTAAAATAAGTATCGAGTTTCTGCCAAAAAACTCCACTAAATCAAAATATTCAATTCATATCTTTCGCGTTATAAATTTTGAAGCCAAGTTTTCATTTCCAATGGATTAATTTAAACTTGTGGGATTTAAAACATTACCATAAAATTCAGGATGTGATATTCCTTTTACTATCAGAAAACGTCGTGTAAAATAATTTTTTTAAGAGATCGATACTGGTGGGAGAATTTAGAAAAAAAATATCTTACTAACTTGTGGTATCGATTACCTTGTTTTAATAATTTTTCATTAGTTTTTCAATAGGTCACATATTCAAGGCAATGATGATTGTTAGAGACCTCAGTGTGGTCTTGCTCACAGTCATAATGATAATATTAATTTTATCACACTGTTACTCTTCTAAATTCATTTTTTTGCGCACCGGTGTTGTTTGCGAATGTATCGAAATTTACATTACGGTAAAGCGAAAAACGTTTATACGGTGTACATGTTTATGTAATAGGGCAAATTGGAATCCAGGAAGATCTAGAATCCTTCTTGGGCAAATTGGAATTTTTATGTCTCCTATAAAAACGGAATTCTGATTTTCCCCAGATTTAGGTCAGTTAAATTAGAATTCAAATTTGTTTTTGGGGAAATTGAGAAAACCCAGATTTGCCCAAGGACTACTCTGGATCCTCTTGATATACCACCTCAAATCTCCATCATTCAAAAAGGCAACACACAAAAAGATGCATTTAGATATTTTTTTTACATTGACTGGACTCTTTTGGTACTTTTTATTTTATTTTTCCACAAATTTCCCCGGTAAACAAATAACAAAAAGTCTGATTTTAACAAAAAATATAATTATCATAACTAGATTTTTCAACTCTTTTTTTTATCTCATAATATGTATACGTATTGGTAGATTATTTTTATTTGGTAGTGTAACAATTTAAAACAAAATAAGTCAGGAGGATCAATAATCGTCCTATGGCAAAACTGGATATCTCTTATTTACATTAGATTTATCCAGGGCAAATCAGAGTAATTACAATTTTTACTAGGAGAAATTGGAATTTCAATTGGCCCTAGGAGGATTACGGATCGCCTAGAATTCAAATTTGCCATGTTACATACTAGTATATATTCATAACGATTTTTTTTTTGCAGGACTGGAAACTACGGATGTCTCTGGACACAGAATATAGCTGATAATGCCGTATTTCCTGCTGCTTTACAAGGACTAACTTTAGATCCTGGATTACCAGGTTTGTTGGTGTACAAGTGCTAACAATTAACGTACATGTATTTTGTTGGACGGTCACTTTTTAAAAATTATGCAATTGAAAGCGACAGATTTACAGCACAAACAGAGATGGAGAAATAGTAAACGAATAATGATGGCACTCACCGTTATGATAAAAAACAAAGAAGCAAAGAGGAATCCATGGGGCATTCGAGTGTCAAAAGTCTGAAAAGGCAACGACAAAACCGTTTAGCAATTAGTGCCCATTGAAATTCTATTGTTTGCTAAACAAATGTCTACCAAACTGAACGAATATGTTGTCGAAAAGAAAATTGAGCGTGTCGATTGTTTTGTCTTTTGTGTATTTGTTCTTTTTCTTAAACCCATTGATGACTTTTTGACTCAGCAAAACATAAGCATATAAATAAGATTTTAAGAATCAAAGGTGCCCCAACTCTGCCATTTATAATGCAATATATTGTTGAAAATTAAACTTTACAAATGTCTTTATTTACAGGACAAGTGTACACTGCTGACCAGATTTGTGAGATAAAGTATGGGAGCAACTGGAGATACCGAGAATATCCAGATCTTGTAGTAAGTTATGACAATAAATATTGTTATAAATACTACTAGATGAATAGGTTGTCTGATTATTTCTTTATGTCAAAGAAATTGATTACAGAAATGCGTTATATACTATTGTATAATCATAAAAAACATTATGAAACTTATACCAGAACAAAAAGACCGTTTTGATAAGACTAAAACTTTAATCTAATCATCTTAAAACTCATGCGTTTTCCTTTTATGGTTTTGGGTGCTTATTTTGATGTCAGATGTAAGTGTAAAATTGTACGCAATTAAAACTATACAAACAATATGAATAGATTTTAAGTTTGTTTTTAATATTCATAGCAAACCTTCTGCGCTGTACATAGTTGTGTTGATCTTAATCCTGGTGGAACATACGGAAGAATGGAGAAGCAAACTAACTCTATAAATGGTCTTCACTGCGGTGATAAAAAGGTACAGCCTCATATAACTTTGTCCTTGTGTATGTTTTGGGGTTTTCAATGACCAATTAGTGTTCATTTAGACTCTTCATATATTATGTATATGTATACATTCATATCCTTGTAGACCTGTACTATCAAGGGAAAGAAGAATTAGTGCTTGTATATACGAGAACTGTCTGTAAAATGTATGGACAATTGATATTGATAAATAATATATATTGGATTTACTTCATGTTATAATATGATAGGTAGTCTTATAAATTGGTGTTTTAAAGCTGTAGATAAACATCCAACTAAATTATGTATAAGTTGATCTTTCATCATTTGGAAAAAAAATCGTATTCATTACCCGGAGCGACGTGTTCACATATTTTGGCGTCAAATTAAACAATTTCTATTCAATATGGCCGTATTAAGGTAGTACAATAGTAAAAAATCGGTAGGATAGAATTTTTTAAAATTTTGTCATAAGAATATCTATGTGCATATGTTTGAAAAATAAAATAAAAAGAATAGGTCACGGTGCTTAATTTTTGTAGAAAGTTGATCAAAAACAGTTCAAATTTGGCCATTTTTATATAGATTATATAGAGAAAAATGGTTTAAATTATATTTTTCAAATTTCACAGGATAGATTTTTGTTATATTTTGTCAAAACATCAATTTTTGTTAGTTCTTTGAAAATAAGGTATAAAATCATGGGGTCACCGTTAATTTTCTGAAAATAAATTGGAAAAACTGAATTTTCCCTACACATTTCATACAAATTATCTCCCTTTAAAAAAGTACGGGAAATGTTATAACATGGTTATAACAGTTAGGTTTTGTTTCAAACTTATTTTTTCTGTAATAATTTATATTACTAGCAATCTTCATACAGTTAAATAGCAATGGTTTTGCCTTTGCTTAAATTTGGTAACATGCTCAGAAAAGATGCTCAGTGTTATACCACTGTACTACCTTAAATGCAAAATCTTTTAAACTTTGCGAGTTTTGAACCTTATATTTTGTCAAAATTATCTAAATTTATATTTCAACATGTAGTGCTTCATTTCTGTAAACATGTGAGATGTACAAATTGTATGGATATTTAAGTTCACGAACATCAACAGTATAACTTCAAGCAATGTCTTTTGGTAGGAATATTGCGTATAGGAAACAGGACTATATTTTAATGTGAGAAAAAGTTCTAATAATTGTTTTCTGTCTCGTTTTAAATGCGAATGCATCGGAAGAATCTTAATGAGCTTTTCTCACAATTTAGAGAACTTGTATATCTGTTTTATGCTTTTCAGACATTAACATGCATTTTTAAAAACTGTCCATTTCCACCTCTTCTCAGAACGTAATTTGTTTTACGTCAATAAAAATGATGTTAACTCTAAAAAAAATGATTTCTCAACCATTTTTTAATTATAGACCGTTCAAATTTGAAATGTGCATAATCCTATTTATTGTTACGCCAGGACAAGTTTTATTGCATTGTTAAATATTTATTAGCATAGCAAGACCTTATTTTAAGTATTCTGAATATTTCTGAAAACAATCTCACGTTGCCCCGACCCACTATACAGCGAGTCAAATTATTAGAAATGTAGCACTTTTTTATGTCGAACATTACCAAAAATGAAAGGAATCAACTATTCTTAGTACAATGTACGTCTTTTTATATTTTACTCTTTGCGTGTCCACGAACTTTACGGATAGCCTTCGTACTAGTATATGCCAATTTGTTTTCGTGTTTTAGTTCAAAAATATGGGAAAACATCAACTGTTTCTACTTTTTTAAGCAATACATACAAATGTCAGTTACTTTAGATAATTTTCTTTTATTTTTGCAAGTTCAATCATTGTTAAATATCTGATTTAAAATTAATCATAAAGTAAGTAAATGTGTGTAAATTGCTTGATTCTTGAGAATTATTACATGAAATTACATAAAACTTTAGGAATTTCATGTAATTACCAAATAGTCCAGTTATTGCATGAAATGTCTGAAAAGTCAGGAATTACATATAATACCTTATAATACACTTTAACTGTAACAAATATACGACACAAAATAATGATTAACCAAAGAACGATCTTGATTAAGCCCTTTCTGTAACTTGTCGATTGCCAAAAAATCTTTTGAGGATGTTTGCTGGTCAGTCTTAAAATAACGAGGTTTCTTAATTTCTATATTTGATGATTATACCATAGGTAAAGGTACAAAATAAGCCCTGAAAATTCATGGAATGCCAAACTCGTTTTTGAGATAATAAGAGTTCAAAATTTGACGGTTACAAGCTTTCTCTGACATTTTTATACGTTTAACATTATTCTACATATAAGATTACAAAACAATGGCAGTTTTCCTATAATATGGATAAACCACAATTATTATAGCAATCATATTATTATACAGAGATTTATATATAATTTTCTAAACAAATTAACAACACATACATGCATTGATATTACAAGTACATGTATGTGAAACATTTAGTAACACATATCTAGTGCTGTTAACACTTGAATAATCATAAACTTTGTTTTGCTTAGCAGGAACGTTAAAATGTACGAAATCAAACATTTTATGAAAAGATAAGGAGTAAATGAACATGAGACCATAACACATATGTCAACTTTAACTGTAATTAATTTTAATGAGCTGTATGGCCATTTCGGAAATTAATTCCTCATCAGTAGTATTTGAACCTGATTTGAAGATACAAGTTTCTATTCGATATTAATAATTTAAATTGCCACATTCTTTTCAGATCTGCTTTGATGGATCGTGTACTGGATATTCAGCTGCGCAACTTACCAACCCAGAAATACGAACAGGTGGTTGGTCAGCATGGGGATCATGGACAGGGTGTACAAGAACATGTGGAAGAGGAATGAACTTCCGTCGTCGTAAATGTGACAATCCAACGTATTTATATCTTATGCACGATATGGTTGTTTCTTAAACATGTATTCTTGAAATCTTAAAGATATATACGAAAAGTGATAAAAGCTTTTTACTTTTTTGAATAACATCTATCAGTACTCAAATGTTACTAACGGTGACACGCTTCCCTGTGTACTTTAAAATCCTGTCATGCTTGTTGTAGAATTCCAAGCAAATGTAGCAAGCAAACTACCAAATGATGATAAAAGCACATATTGTTTTTGAGAAAACAAACAAACATAGTCAGGTAGAAAAGATTTATTTAATATTCAGTTTCAATATACCATACACATGCTACAATTTCGTATTAATTTAAGAAGCATAGGTACCAATTCGGGTATCCAACTATCAAAAGTCCAAAAGGTAGAGACAAAACCAATAAACAAAAATGAGAACATGACAAAGAAGCAAACAACATGAAACACAAAAATACAAAAAACAGCTGAAAAGTCATCAACAACGCGAACTCAAGTCGAGTGAACAATAGGGGGAAGGTAGGCGCCAAAAAATATTTTCACCCCGCCACATTTCAAATGTGTCTGTCCTAAGTCAGGACTCATAATCAAAGCTTATGTTGGTATTTCGTGGAATTTATGATTATTGCTTTTTGTCAAGCAGAGGGTCTTTCATTGCACTTTAGGATTGGACTTGAATCATGTGCAGTTGATTAGTCGCATTGAAGTCTATTGTGGATTTTTTTAAAATTGTCGTTTATATTGTAGTTTGTGTCGTTTACACTATTTCCATATTTCATCATCTTCTATCAGGTGCTCCAAAATAGTAAGCAGTTCCTGCTTGCTATAGCACACCTGTCGCGCTGCCGATAGTCAATTAAGATTTGAATTAATATTTTATTGCTTTTGATTTCAGCCCTAAAAATGAGGCTGGGTGTACGGGTAGTGAGTATGATGCCGTAGCATGTAACATATCGGTAAGACAACTCTTCCGCTAGTCCTTTTGTATTATTAAAGCGTCTTTATGTTAGAAGTAGCCTTTATAAGAACAACCATAAATTGTCATTTTTTATTTCTACTCAATTTTATGCTGGTGCACAAGAAGGTTATTGTTTTCTAAGTTATTAACAAAAATATTTTTTCTACAGATACATTACTTGAGAAACATATTCTTATATCATTACTTGTTTATTATAATATTTATAAAACCGAGGTGTAGAAGAATTCATATTTATACCAAAGTAGTATGAGATGCGATAAATATTAAGGTCCAAATGTACTTAGTACGAAAACTGTGTTAGATTTTACAAAAAATTGTACTTGTAATATTCATTTCAGCCATGCACTGGTGACAGTAATAACAAACAAACCTTGGTAAACCAGAGAGCATCGGAGACTTGTCAGCGTCTCATAGACAATAGTGTTGTAAATGGAACCCTATATACTTCTGTTGGAGAAATATACTCCTCTTTCAGTAGGTATTCAAGTAGTTTACACTAGGAAAAGGTTTTCTTGCTTAAACGAACAAAAACTACTTATTAACTATTTGATTTACTTCAGGATAAAATTGAGATTCAGTATAAATTCAGAAGTTTATTCTTATCTTGCAGCCAATTAAGTAGCATTCAGAACGTGTCCATTAAAACAAGAGCAATTTTCACGGTCAATACACTGGACACTACTGAATCGACTTTGAATGAAATAACTTGAAATATACTGAATCTCTTAACATCTTTGAAAGAAACAGTTGTCTAGTGTTTTAAGAAACTGTTCAGGTGATAATGACCGTTCAAGAGTTTCTCATGGTATTAGTGTTAATAATTCACCAATATTTTAACATTACTCGACCAATATTCGTCTACTACGACTTCTTGACCTACCTTATGGTACAATACCAAAATGCAATAAGCTTTTAGAAATAATTTTATAGATGCATGTTTAATAACATAACACTATTAGCTGCTGCGTTATTTGAATATATGTAATAAATGTAATAAATGTTAAAGAAAATGTCTTCCATTAATGTGAAAACCAATATGTGTAATGCATTTCTTTGATCAAAATATAAAAAAAATTGAATTAAAATTAAACATTTACAAATATGCAAAAAGTAACTTAACGTAAAATAAAAGCTACTCTTAATGTCAAAACCGTACAGACAATGCAAGTATTTGCATATAATGGGAATTCTGATTTAAACTAACTACAAAGCTACGAAAAATATACTTTCAGACTGGGGAATTTGTGAAGTTTCATGTGCTGCTGCCGAAGGCTATACAAAGCCTTCGTTAACTAGATTTGGGTTAATAGAAAACGGAACACCTTGCACTGGTTCAACACTGACATCTGCTGATGCTAGAGAATATTCTAGACGACCAGGATATTATTATACTTGTTTAGAAGGGTATAGTAGGTTGATAATTAAATCCTTTATAATATTTCATAATAATATTACTTAAATTTGCTTCATACATGTTTCAATACAAAATATTTTCAATGGCAGTCGGGAAAAAATACTCATATTTTTTTTTAACCTTATTCGCTTGATGAAAAGATATGGAAAGTACTCATATGTTCCACAATTCACTGCGCAGCCACGTTGCTTATTGTCATGATTGTATAGTTTAATTAAATACATCTTTTATATAATGCATATTCGCTTGAACCAGTTTTACAACAACTCTAATCAATTTTGGTTAGAAAAGTGGGCCATCAATTGTTATTTTAATTGGAAATGGTTACATTTTTTTTACAATTCATTGAAATTAAAAATTTCGACAAGAATACCTTGTTGAAACAATAGAAAGCATCCAGCAGCGGAATCACACGATACTACTAATGTTCGGAAATGAAAAGCCTACTGTGAATGAGTTTAATACGACCGGTAGTTATGTAAAATATTATTCCAGAAAGTCTGTGTTTCTTTTTTGGGATAAGATAAGACAATGTCTTAATTGCAAATAGCAAAATAATGCTGAGGTTAAGATATCAAAACAAATATATAAAATATGGTGAGTGAATGAGTAGGTGTTTTACGCACTTGCAATGCTAAATAGATTATTAAAAGGCGATGAATATGAAAAAAGTGATAGACATATGGGGTGAATGGGAACTAGGGAACAGTAAATTGTGAAGACCACTGGCACTGGAAAAGGGCAGAAGTGGGAAGGGGCGGAAAATATAGCATATGTGGTGCCCTACTTGGCGGTCCACAAAGGGGTCTTTTACGTGCATGAAGCGTGGTGCTCTCCACACATGTTGGCCCACTATGGTCGGCGGCCAGGGTTTCCGTATTTAAGACCTTACAACCCCTGCAGACGTGGGCCACCCTAT
The DNA here is from genome assembly GCA_963971305.1 of Arcuatula senhousia. NCBI lineage: Eukaryota > Metazoa > Mollusca > Bivalvia > Mytilida > Mytilidae > Arcuatula > Arcuatula senhousia. The sequence continues at coordinate 58,736,531 of OZ020310.1, forward strand.
TCAGCCACCTAGGGTACCCACTTGGTCACTCTGTGGGCTGAACACTTACCTGATGTCAGAATTGCATGACCCTTAGTCGCCTCTTACGGCAAGGTATGCTCTGCTGTGGGACCATTCGACTCCTGGGCCCCGCATGGGACTATGAAATATGGCCGTAGCAACAATAAGTGTGTTGCATTTAGTGTGTTTGTGGTATTTCGATGCAATGAAATATATCATATGGCAATGTTTGTTTAGTAACAACATTGAGTAGCAAATATATGTTGAGTACGTTTTTTTTTGTAGAAATTTGACTGTAGCAATACATTAGGAGGAACGTATGAAAATGATGAATGTGGCGTGTGTGGTGGTGACGACAGCACATGTCTAGTCCGAACCGCATTATTTACTAAACCGCTTCCTATATGTAAGAATGTACCCTTAAGATTGACCTACAATAAAAAAATGTCTTATTACTTTCATTAGCAAGGTATTATTCCTTAATATTTTCTAACTAAACATGCAGCTTATATTTAATGTATAAATTATTTAATTTTAATTCCAAGTATTCAAAAAATGACAATGACATAGTATAATAATATATTTTAGTTGTCTAATTTGGGTACCGTCACGTTAAAAGTATGACCTATGCCAACTTTGTTTTCATTGTTGTTTTGGTTAACACTTTGTGCAATACTTTCAGATTCAAGAAGTGATTGGTTTGAACTTCCAGTTGGAGCATTTAACATTGAAATGTCATTTACTTGGACTGCTATGAAACAATACTATATAGGTAAAGAAAAATAACAATTATTTAAACTCATAGTTTTAAATAGTTGTCGTAAAACGTTATTTCAAGTAGGTAAGCACTCCACAAATACAAATTGAGATGTCATTTCTAAATTTAATGTTCAATGAGTCGGAGAGTTTTAAACAACAGTTTGCATATATTTTATGATAATTAGCCGAAAATCAACAAACTCTACAAAGAAATGAAGACCCTCTGAAATTTAGTAAACTTAATGAACTACCGATATTATTTATTAAGACAACAAACATTTGCTAAAATTAAAAAAAACGAACTTTTTATTAGAAGTACAGTATCGTAATAAATCTGGGAAAAAAATCTAATTGTTTTTTTTTCTTTTTTATGTGTTTCCAAATTTTGACTTTTTTATTTGTAAATAAGACTAAGTATATATGTTTGCTGCAGAAATTCACACCAAAGAAGGTACTCCAATAATAGCCAGTAACATTGTAGGACCTAGTAGGATTTTTCAGACAGGTGATTCACCTATAAGTTATGGTGGTGGCATATGGCATTTTGACTTTAGTGTGCAAATCATGCATTCCCAAGGTCCACTAACAGATCCTGTAGTTGTCAAGGTTTGTTAGATAGAACTATGGCTTCCTTAATTATAACAAGAATGCCTATTTAATACGTCTGGCCAGCGTCAGAGACTGAACCATTTATTTTGTACATGATTTGATTTTCCAACGTATCAGAGTTCTAATCTTCACATTTCTTTACATTTATATGCAGAGGGATAGCGCCATATTTGACATTTTCTCTGAGACAGGAACAATGATAAATTCAAAAAGTATTGTAACAATGAAGCAACCGGCTATTCCATTAATTTTGGAAATCAACGGATATCGTTTTTCTCGTTTCTGTGTAAAATATTTCTAATTTTTGTTTAATGTAAAAGAAAAGGTCCTTTTTGTTTGAAATATTTTTCACATATAATTACGTTTTAGGTTTACAACTTAGGCCAAAATGCCAATGCAGGAATAACTTACAAATATTCAGTTCCTTTTGATAGTAAGTACATTTTTAAATATTTTTTTTAGTTAGTTTTAAAGTCGCCTGATAAAACATTCTGCTTATTTTTATCAAGAAAACAAACTTAATGGCTTGCTTCTGGATTTTGGAATGTACAGACGTGTGAAATAAAGTTATCGTTTTATATATTCGTTGTTGTATTCAATATGAGAAGCGGGGCAACGCTAATATATCACACTATTTCATCAGGCAACTTTTCTTTTTAAATATTTACAACGACAAATGAAAAATACACCTCCACAGAAATGGTAAGAAAGACATTTATTTAAAAAGTGCATCGTCCAATTAGTTTATTCCTACTAAATGTACTTTTTAATTCACTTAAGAAAGGTAAAGATCATTTAATCATGTTTTCAACAAAGCTCTATGACAAACGTGATGACTTCAACTTTCTAATCGTCAACTTTCCCTTCTTGTGTAGCATTATTTTGTCCGCTTTAGCTTATGAAGTTTACGTATCTCAATTGATTTGTTTTTCTAGAGCGTGTTAGACTAACATCGATTTTCTTAGCAGAGCGTCACGTCTGAAACAAAAAAAACTAACACAAGGTTATGTTGCTCCTCGGTTGCTGTCATCACTTAAGAAATTTTACGAAAGACATGGTATTTCTATTTCTTAGAAGAGTGCAGATGTTGGTTTATCAAAGAGTTTTGTTCTGTCTTCTTTTACCGGATTCGCATTGTAAATTGACAGTTAGCAGCAAGATGGATGTGCTATAGCAAACAGGAACTGCTTACTCTTCCGGAGCACCTGTGTTCACTCATGTTACGACTGGAAGTTGCTCTGTTTACTGATATTCAGTGATTTTTGTGTTTCCCTGTTTAACATCCTGTCTGTTTTTGTCCCACTCTCGTTGGTGTTTACTGGTTTTGTCTCTGTCTTTCGGGCTTTTAATATCCAGATGCCCCGTCGGTACCTCAACAAAGCGGCCAATGTTTTACCTCAAGGTTCTTCCCACTCCACTAGGTTGGTCTTAGTCTTAAAACACAGTTGTGACGTTATGCCATTGTTAACGCAGGACTTAATTTTAAAGATAAGTACTGTTTATTCAAATAAATGTTGCATATTAGCCTTTACTTTAGGCATATATGTCATATGAACAATCCAGACTCCTTGCGACCTCTTAAATATATCTAAAGACACCATTTTGCACTATTTAGATATAACAACTGAAAGTGCAACAGAATCAAAAGACTTCACAACGTTTAAAATTTCGTCGACAGACTCAGTCACTGTAGAATCCACAGAAGGGACCCAATCCAATTCTACCATGAGTTCTAAGGAGTCCCAAGGAACACTAATTGCATGGTTCTTTGTCATTGGAAGTGCATGTGTACTACTTATTTTATGTCCCTTGATACTTTTACTGATACATAGGAACAGAAAGCTATCCGTGGCAAAGATACATCGTGTTAAAGGCTTTTCAAAGTTTTCACAGCCAGAAACAAATTTATGAACGGAAACCAGACAACAACAAACCAAGAACTAGAAATTTAGATTTAATCCTTGAAAGAATGACTTTCAATTGATGAATATTACCCTTTAATGAGCACATATTTTATCAAACTTTAGAAAAGTATGTGTAGATATCCTTTTAAAAATAATTTTTGTACATTTTCAGCATGCAATTATGAATGATGCATCCAGGATTTTATTCAATTTGAACTTTATCCACACAACCCATGTCTTAAATTTTACATAGGTGGTGAAAAACTGCGTGCAAATTTACATAATTTTCAACAACACGTTTTCAATATAAAACGTGGTTGGTATTTTTGGTGTTGGAATCAATATTATATTATAGTTCCAATTTGAGTTTTTGCCAAAAAATTCGTGACTCTTTGTTGATGTTATCTCGATGCCCGGTTAAGTTTCCCTTTTTAAAACTTTTTGTGTATTGGTACTTCTTCTTTTTTCTTGCATCTGCATGTACAACGTAACCAAACTAACCGTTTGATTGTCACTTGCTTTGGTGTGTGTGTGTGTGTGTGTTGGTGTTTAATGCCCTTTATCGAGGGCTATGTAGGGCGGTCAGTTTTAATGGTGGAGGAAACCGGAGTACCCTGAGGAAACAACCAACCTTGGGCAGGTAACTGACAAACCTAATCACACATACAAACGGGACTCGAACACCAGCTGAGAGTTGATCAGCTAATAATCAATAGTGTTATTAAACCAGCGCCTAAAACCACTCGGCCATCTGGGCCCCCTTGCTTGGGTTATTGTACTACAAATAAAACAACATTTGTCTAAACAATTTTGTTTATTCCTGATAGTTACTTTAAGTGGTCGCATAATTAACTAAAAATTACTATTTTAAATCTATATTTTCTAAATAGAATTAAATATTATTAATTAAAATTAGATTAAATTTAGCTTGTATCATTAATTCAAATGAGGTCGGAGAAAAACATCCGAGTTGGCGACAAGGTGTTCACATTGGTACAAACAGTCACCTTCAAGTTAGTAAACCTTTAGGAAAAAGCCACTCATCATGTTAAATGGTCGGTTCCTAAGCTGTTATAGTCAGAAAAAAAGTACTTAAACAATATTTTAAGTTTATTTTTCTTTTAAAATTAATTAGGCATTTCATAAGAAGCCTCCCCCTGAGTCCTCTGGTGTCATGCCCTTTATATCGACTTGTATCTTATGTTGCTCAATGTGCAACGTGAGCTATTGCCATCAATTACCGTCTGTTATTGTCTTTTATACATTTCTTAGAGATCTATGAAATGTATGTTAAACATTTCTTAAAGCATCTCTGAAGCCACTTAACAGAATCCAGTGAATGATGGCAATATAATTATTTAGTTTGTCTTGAAGAACAATAATTGTGATTACTTATTTCTTCTCTATAAATCTGTCAGATGTTATTTTGTGTATGTTTTATACAAATAACCAAATGTTTATTTGGTTCTATGACAAACGTGATGACTTCAACTTTCCAATCGCCAACTTCCCCTTCTTGTGTAGCAACATTCCGTCCGCTCCACCTTGTGGAGTTTACGCATCTCAATTGATTCGTTACTCCAGAGCGTGCGAGACTTACATCGATTTCCTTAGCAGAGCGACACGTCTGACGCAAAAACTGCTCATACAGGGTTTTGTTGCTCCTCGGTTGCTGTCTTCACTCAAGAAATTTTACGGAAGACATCATGCACTTATAGACAAATATGGGATTTCTCTCAAATGAGTGCAGATGTTGGTTTGTCATAGGGTGTTGTTTTGTCTTCCTTTACTGGATTTGACACGCTGAATGGACTATTGGCAACGCGACGGGTGTGCTATAGCAAGCAGGAACTGCTTACTCTTCCAGAGCACCTGCTTTCACTCTTGTTTCGCCAACTTCCCCTTCTTGTGTAGCAACATTCCGTCCGCAGGAACTGCTTACTCTTCCAGAGCACCTGCTTTCATTCTTGTTTCGCCAACTTCCCCTTCTTGTGTAGCAACACTCCGTCCGCTCCACCTTATGGAGTTTACGCATCTCAATTGATTCGTTACTCCAGAGCGTGCGAAACTTACATCGATTTCCTTAGCAGAGCGACACGTCTGACGCAAAAATTGCTCATACAGGCTTGTTTCTTGCTTGCACTTCTCTGGAAGTGCCTGTACCAATTCAGGACCATTGCGATCTTTAATTCTTCTGGTTTGGTGTTTCTCACAAATAAAAATTACAACAAAGTTCCAGACAAAAGCTTCTGTATTTTGTTCATGATAATTTTCATATCAAACATGTCCTATTATGTTCTACTTACAAAACCTAATTCCAAGAAAATTTTACAGTGTCTGACTATTTACGTAACTATATAGTATGGGTTAAGCAAATTTTAGAGTGTCACACTATTCTATGTAACTATATATATATATGATTGATAAATGGTGTTGCGTACAGCTCTGTAAAGTGATAGGTATAATATAGAATGGATATGGTGAGCTGCAAAGTATATATATGATTGACTTGAAGATCGCAATGGAAGAGGGAGGTTTGGCGCCATGAAACCTGGTTTAACCCACCATTTCGTTTGAAATGCCTGTACCAAGTCAGGACCATTGCGATCCACCAGTTCTCCGGTATGACTGATTCGTTTTTGTCATTTTCTCTGGACTATGAGATTGATCATTCAAGTTCGGTAGTTTTGTTATTACCTTTATTCGACTGGAGTTCGCGTTGTTGATTGATATTCAGTTATTTCGTGTTTCCATGTTTTACATGTTGTTTGTTTTTGTCCCGTTGTTGTTCGTGTTTACTGGTTTTGTCTCTGCCCTTTCGGACTTTTGACATTCGAATACCCCATTGGTACCTCTGCTTCGTTTATCACTTTATATAAACCTTTGTATAAACATTATAGGTTTTATACGTTAATTGTGTGTATGTTTTATATAACTAACCAAATGTTTTTGAAAACCTTTGAAAAAACATTATAGTTTTTAAATGTTAATTTTGTGTATGTTATCTATAACTAACCAAATTTTCATGTTAACCTTTGTATAAACATTATAGTTTTTAGATGTTAATATTTTGTATGTTTTATATAACTAACCAAATGTTTTTGCAAACCTTTAAATTAATAGTGTATAGTTTTTATATGTTTATTTTGTTTATGCTTTATATTAAACATTTGTATAAAAATCTTAGTTTTTATATGTTATTATTTGACGAATGTCATTGTTAATTATTGTGTTGAAGTTTTTATCTTCCATTGCTAAAAAATAAACATGAAGGTATATACACTATAAAACCTTTATGTCAAACAAAATACGGAAAAAGGACTTGGGGCTCTTCAGTAGTAAAAGCTTTACAAAGTCTCTATTTGGTTTAAGTTTTTAGATGGCTGCTAATAGAGGTTTTGAAACTTTACATACTTATAGTACTTTACTCTTTCAATTGGTGACTGTTGACAAAAGAACATGTCAACCATTGCTTAAAAAATCATCCCTAAAAAATAAAATCTTTCTTCCTTATCAGCCACTAGTTGAAAAGTTCAAAATTGAGTTAAAAGATATGGTGGTTAATTGTTTTAATTAGTGTTTGACTGGTCTGCTGTACTGAGATGATCACCTCAATATCCCTATTGTGTTTCACAACTATGTTGTGTTCTATGGTCATTACTGGATCCTAAGACCGCAATGGAAGAGGGAGGTTTGGTGCCATAAAACCTGGGTTAACCCACCATTTCGTTTGAAATGCCTGTACCAAGTTAGGACCATTGCGATCCACCAATTATCCGGTATGACTGATTCGTTTTTGTCATTTTCTCTGGACTATGAGATTGATCGTTCAAGTTCGGTAGTTTTGTTATTACCTTTATTTAAGGAGGTCAGTTAACATGTTTTGACATATAACTTAAAATGTATTAGATACGGATTAAATTTGATGCAACATTCTTTCTTCATATTCAAAATGTCTACATATGGTCAAATTGATCAGAGGACCGGTTAAAGTATAAAAAGCAAATAATATTTAGTTTTTTGTCATGATCTGAAAGCTTTGATAGAATTACACTGTACACTTAGAAGCTAATCGGATAAGGAAGAGGCTTTAAAATTACAAATACCAAAACGCGGGTATAAACGGTTAATTTGGATATGCTATATATCAATATTTCAAGGAGCAACCTCTCATCAGTAGCATTTGAATCAAAACATAGGAAGGCCAAATTCCAAAACTGTTGAAAACGAAAAGTACTCAAAGCCAAAACGTTCGAACAAGGAAGCCAAATCCAGCACCGAGGATATCGACCATGTGCATTACAAGGAAAGAAATCATGTGTTTTAAACAATTTTGAATTTAAAAAGTGGAAATTTCAGCGACAAATATATTAGAAATTTTATGGTAAATCGTGTCAGACAAGTCTGACGACCGGGCTTGTGATTACCTTCGGGGACCTCTCGTCCACCAACAGCGGTTATCGCCCAGTGGTTTCAAAATTACAAATACCAAAACTCGGTTATAAACGGTTAATTTGGATATGCTATATATCGATATTTCAAGGAGTAACCTCTCATCAGTAGCATTTGAATCAAAACATTGGAAGGCCAAAGTCCAAACCTGTTGAAAACGAAAAGTACTCAAAACCAAAACGTTCGAACAAGGAAGCCAAATCCAGCACCGAGGATATCGACCATGTGCATTACAAGGAAAGCAACCTGGTGTTTTAAACAATTTGAATTAAAAAAGCGGAAATTTCAGCGACAAATATATTAGAAATTTTATGGTAAATGGTGTCAGACAAGTCTGACGACCGGGCTTGTGATTACCCTCGGGGACCTCTGGTCCACCAGCAGCGGTTATCGCCCAGTGGTTTCAAAAGTACAAATACCAAAACGCAGGTATAAACGTTTATTTGGATATGCTCTATATCGATATTTCAAGGAGTAACCTCTCATCAGTAGCATTTGAATCAAAACATTGGAAGGCCAAATTCCAAAACTGTTGAAAACGAAAAGTACTGAAAACCAAAACGTTCGAACAATGAATTTTGGATCAAAGGGCAAAGGTCTTGAAATAAAATCTTATTAAATATAGAGAAAAGCTTTTAAGGAGAGGAAATATATAGGCTTAGTCCTGCTTTCCAATCCTTTTCATGTTTATTTTCATGAATAAAATATCTTCAAATCAAATCAAATCAGAAAAGCTTCCACTCAATGACCAATAAAAAATAGACGTTGGGCTGAGGTTATATTATAGATAATCTCCTACAAGTATAATGATCCTCGTTAAAATAATAGTTATTTTGTATATTTCTGCTATTTGTCTGTCGCCGTTCTGTAAGATTTGGGTAGTCTAGAATTTGGCATCTTTGCCATCTGTCTGTCTGTGATTTTAACAATTGGTTCTTCAGCAAAACTTTTGAATCCCTATATTCGTTACTCCAGAGCGTGCGGGACTTACATCGATTTCCTAAGCAGAACGTCACGTCTGACGCAAATATTTCTCACACATGGTTATGGACCATTTTAATTTTAACATTATTCATTTTCTAGTATGCATATTCAATGATTTCTATTTTGCGTTCTGACCACTCATAAAACACTTTAAAATATAAAACTTAAATATAAGTAACAGCTGAGCTCGTAGGTGAATTATTAAATCATTTTTCTGCAGACGAATTATCAGTTAAAACAAGCTGATAACAGATAAAATCCTTGCTAGAAAATAAATCAGTTATTCACTTCAGTTTATTTATGGCCTTGTGTCCCCATTTCCTCCACTTCATCATCATTTCATGTTCATTGTATCACCACTTTCCTGTTCATCTCCTGGATATAGCCGAAATCGTGCTGCCTGGGAGTAAAGCGATAACTAACTAACTAACTAACTAACTAAAAATGTACTGAATAAACAATGCATACACAGTCATTATTTCTGTAATGAGTCTTTTCGTTTATTTTCTGGTTTTTTGTGGGATATGGTGTGTTTCTCGCACACTAGTTATCGTTCCTTTACTATTCGCAGCATTGTCAATTTGATCATCAAATAGTGTAAAGACCTCACCTGTTTCTTCAATCTGAGAAATATTTAGCGTATGGTCACTGTCCTCAATTCTACTTACTTTAATTTAATCACGTATCTTCTATCACGGTAGAATTCTAAGTTTCCATTGCATATATTTAGTTTCAACTTTTGTAAAAATAAAGAGTGTCCTTCGAAAACCATTTAAGGCTCATTCATCGCATTACAATTATCATTGGTGTCACAAGAATAACAGTTCGACAAGTGCGACCAATTTAGGCAATAAATACCGAACTGGAAATGTAATAACAAAAAATAATAACAAAAAAAACAACATTTATTTAACGAACTAGTCGGTTAACAAGGTTTAATGACACTAAATCTCCCTCCTCCGTTGCGGTTTACGGTTCTGAAAAACAAAACTACACGGTTGTGAGATATAATACGAATTATGAAGTTATCACTTCAGTACAAGCAGTCAAAAAACAATTGAACAATTACGAATCATTTTATCTGATATAAATATGAATTTTGCTACCAGTTGCGTATATCCATAAGAATTTTATGGAAATATTTTTATTAAGCTCACAAGTTTAAAAACAATCCATTGCAAATGAAAAATTGGTTTCAAAATTTATTACGGAAAGGAAATGAATTGAATATTTTGGTTAAATTTTAATTCAGTGTTTTTGCAGTTATATTGATAACTTGATAACTTGATACTTACTTTAAAACTTCCGTAAGAGTTCCTTTACCGTCCTTTCGTCTATTCTTGTTGTCTTTTGTCTAAGGCTCTCTCTAGTGGAATTGAACTTTGATCGATTTGATTTTTATTGTGTTTAGTTTTTGTGTCTTGTCTAGGATTATTGATAAGGGGAAGGTTTGACTAGTTTAAACCCGCCACATATTATATGTGCCCGTCCTAAGCTAGGAATCCTTGACAAAGCTTTCGTCTTTTTTATGTTTTGTGTTTCTTGTTTAAAAAAGGGGTCTATCTATGACTATTTCATCACTGGATTTGAATTATATGCATTTTATTTAGACCATGGGCCAATTGCATAACCGTTAGCAGCGCCTACCGGCCTCGTTGAAGGCTGCTGGTGGTTGTTCATTGTGGTTTTTCTGAATTGGCGTTTTGATTATGGGCGTACACTTATTCCACATCTCATTAATTTCTATTAAGAGTATATAACAAATTGGTAGAACATCAGGACTTATCGAAGAAAAACTGATAAGTTTATGAAAAAAAGTCCTTTTAACAAATAAACAATACTGCATTACATAGTGAATGGTATTGTTGAACGCAGTTTTACATTGCATATTGCAGCAGTCAACGAGGCCAGCTTTCTATTTTGCGATTGACCCATGGTCAAAATACAGTTCAAATCCAGTCATGAAAACATTCTCTCGCAAAACGATTGCTGTGGATACACGATCTCGACTAAATAAATTTGTTGCAATATGTAATCTTCATAAGCTGAAGCGGACGATATGCTGCTTCAAAAGAAAATTGACCATAGTAAATTGGAAGTAGTTGGTGGACGTGTTTTTAAGCAAACAATAGGGATTCCAATGGGCATCTTTGCTGGCTGATTTGTTTCTTTATACATATGAAACAGATTTCTTACAATCTCTTATAGACAAAAAAGATCTTAGACTACCTCTCTCTTTAAACCTCACGTTCCGTTATATTGATGATGTCCTTTCTCTGAACAATTCTCGATTTGGTGACTTTCTCCATCTCATATATCCTCAGGAACTTGAGATAAAAACCACAACGGATTCTAGGAAGTCTGCTTTATATTAAGATCCACATCTCGAAATTGACTCTCAAGGAAGACTTCCAATAAAGCTATATGACAAACGAGATGACTTCTACTTTCCAATCGTCATCTTTACTTTCTTGTGAAGCAAAAATTCCGTCAGCTCCGGCTTATGAATGCTGTATTACAGTTTATTCGTTACTCTAGAGCTCGCGGGAATTAATAGATTTCCTTGACAAAGTGTCACGTTTGACACAGAAATTGCGTGCATAGGGTTTGGTTGCGCCACGGTTACTGTCTTCACTCAAGATTTTTTTCTAAAGGCACCGTGCACGCGTAGACAAATATGGGATTTCTATTTCTCAAATGAGTGCAAAAGTTGGTTTGTCGTAGAGTTTAGTTTCGTCTTTCTTAACCGGATTGGACACACTAAATTGAAAATAAGCAACACGACGGTTGTGCTATAGCAAGCAGGAACCGCTTACTCTTCCGGAGCACCTGAGTTCACCCTTGTTACGACTTGAGTTCGCGTTTTTGATTTCTGTTCGGTCGATTTTGTGTTTCTTCGTGCTGTTCTTGTTCGTGATTTCCGGTTTTGTCGTGGCCCTTCAAACTTTTGACATTCGATTGTCCCATTGGTGCCTCTGCTTCTTTCGTCGATCACGTCGATTGTCGATTTCTTGCCCTTAAAGTCTGATTTCTGTACTTCCACGCAAGACACATATTTTTTTCTCCTTCTCGTCAAAGCCACCCCTCTGATTGCCGTAAGGATTAAACACTAGAAATAAACAGAAAATATTTCCATGTAAAACAGAGAACCATACCCTTCAAAAACTATAAATTAATAAAAACCAACAACCATATGTGTTAAAGATATTTCCAAAAAGGGGACCTTAAACAAAACTACTTAAACTTTTCTAGTGCACTAAAACCACTGTCTCTTTCTAACTATATGATTTAGGCATTTTCTAGCTGCAAGCACAGAATAATTATTCAACTCTCTTCATTTGAATGAACAGAAAAAGAGGAAGAAATGTTTATTTACTTTTTACAATCATAAAAACTTCTTTCAAATACCCTTAATTTAAGTAATTAGGGAACGACGCTGTGAATTTAGTGGTTGATTCTGAAAAGGCGGCTATGAGCACCTAACGTTTCGCTCCAAATTCTAAATAAAGACGTTGGCAATATTTACTTCATTGATATGCAATATCCGAAAATTAATGAAAACCGCAAATAAATTACGTTGCTAGTAAATATTTGCCCCATTTTTTTCAACTTTCTTCCATGTCTCAGAACACAAAATATATTTTTAGAAGCGGTATTATTATTATTCACGCCGGACCTGTTTTTCTACATAGGATATCCGGACGAACAAAAATCAATATCAGCATTAGGTATTTTTTCGCGAGAACTTGCTGTAGAGCTCTCCGCTCTTGCGGTCACTTCGCGCCCGCTACGAGCTGTGCTCGCTATGATAAAATAAAACATGTTCAACCTCGAGGTCAATCAGCAAAATCCCTTTAAAACAAGGATGAAACATATGCATTCATAATTTTAAAGCTTTATTTCGAACCATAAAATGTCGAAGATTGCCTTTACGTGTAAAGTTGACGTTAATTGGACTTTCGGGTCATTGGTTAGCGTCATATTAGTTCATTATGGTACATAGACTCATCATGATGATGCATCGACATGCCAGAAATCAAAGCCCAATGTCAACGGTTAAAAATATATGACCCATTTAATCCAAAAAGCCTTATCTTAGAAAAGTCCTAATAATATCTATACTCCAATAAAGTAGTAATATGTGCGCAGAGCTGTATTACATAAGGGGTTACGCTTAATGATATTATAACATTGTATTAGATTCCAAAATTAAATGAAAATCCGTAAGAGAAACGTTTTACATCTGGGTCGTCAAAATGTACAACTAAACCTTGTTCTGTGCTATTGACATCAATGTTGACAGTAATAAAATCAGGCCTTCAAAAGTATTTTGATGGTTGTTACTCTAGAAAAAGGGTCAATCAAATGTGGATTCTCAAAGATTCAAACAAATTGATGTTTAATTCCATCATGTCATAGCATTAAGACCAGTCTTCCATAACATTATACTCTTTCATTTCAGATGAACGCAGATGTTGGTTTGACATAGAGGCCTAGTATTATCGTCCTTTTCCGGATTTGACCAACACTAAATCGATCATCAGCAACGTAACGGGTGTGCTATAGCAAGCAGGAAGTATTTACTCTTTCGGAACACCTCAGTTTACTCTCATTTTGACTTGAGTTCATGTTGAGGACTGCGGTTTGGTGTAATGGTTTAAGCCGAGATTAAACTCAAACCTGCACTTAATTCACTATAGTGCTATACAGTCATAAAAAAAGTGTACACATAAGATATAACTTCATATACAAGTAATATCATGTAAGGAATACTGTTACTTAAGTTGTCATAATAATTCTATGGTTTGACAATTATCTTTGAAAGGTAAGGCCGACAATTCTTTCGAGTCAAACAAATTGATTTTATGGTTATGTCATCAAATGGCTCTACCTGACCATTTAACATGAAAGAGTATTTTGGGTTTTCTGCTCTGGTCAAAAAGTTTTTCCAACATCATGTTAAAATGGCTTGTTTTTATTCTAAGCATTTATTTATTTATTCAACAGAAATCCTTCTTCAGAATATTTTGTTAACCTCTGAGCCAAAAATGTCATTAACAATCTGATTGATTTAAGGAACGTATGGTTTTTGTTAAAATTTTGATTCAAAATGCTAAATGATCATAGTTTAACCAGGTTAATGTTGGAACAAGTCACAAGAGAACTAAACGTTATTACATTCTTACAATTGAATATTTACAAAAAGAAAGTTTACTGTTTTAGACAGTCAGTTCATTTTAGGTATAACGGCTGAGAACTTGATAAAACTACATCTTAATTTTATTTAGTGTTATGTACGTTGCTTCCGTGAATGAGTTGTCAGATGACCCCTGATAGGGGTTACAGCCCCTTAAAGGTGAAAAATAGCGTTTTTTCATGTTTTTGCCCTAAAGTATGAAAACTATTGCAGATAGAGAAAAGCTGTTGCTTGCTTAAATGTTCAGCTCATTTAGCTCTACAAAAGTCTCCATAGGGTCGAAGTTGTCAGATGACCCCTTATAGGGGTTACGGCCCCTAAAATGATGTTTTTTCATGTTTTTGGCCTATAGAAAGAAAACTATTGCAGATAAAGAAAAGCTGTTGCTTGCTTAAATGTTCAGCTCATTTAGCTCTACAAAAGTCTCCATAGGGTCGAAGTTGTCAGATGACCCCTTATAGGGGTTACGGCCCCTAAAATGATGTTTTTTTCATGTTTTTGGCCTATAGAAAGAAAATTATAGCAGATAGAGAAAAGCTGTTGCTTGCTTAAATGTTCAGCTCATTTAGCTCTATAAAAGTCTCCATAGGATCGAAGTCGTCTGATGACCCTTAATAGGGGTTTCGGCCCTTAAAATAACCTTTTTCATGTTTTTGGCCTATAGAATGAAAACTATAGCAGATAGAGAAAAGCTGTTGCTTGCTTAAACGTTCAGTTTATTTAGCTCTACAAAAGTCTCAATAGGATTGAAGTTGTCAGATGACCCTTAATAGGGGTTACAGCTCCTAAAATAACCTTTTTCATGTTTTTGGCCTTTAGAATGAAAACTATAGCAGATACAGAAAAGCTGTTGCTTGCTTAAATGTTTAGCGCATAAAGCTCTACAAAAGTCTCCGTAGGGTTGAAATTGTCAGATGACCCCTTATAGGGGTTTGTGGCCCCTAAAATAACGGTTTTTCGTGTTTTTGGCATAAAGAATGAAAACTATAGTAGATAAAGAAAAAACTGTTGCTTGCTTAAGGATGTTCGCTACTATTATTGAAAATAAATAGGTTTCAAATTTTATGCCTTGAATTGAAAGATATTAGTAAAAGGTATAAAATAAGCAAAAAATGTTGATAGGTTCGTGACCTCGTTTTCAAGATAATTGACGTTAAAGTTTTGGCGGGAAAAGGTTTTCTCTGACTTTTTCATAGGTTTAGCATTAGCACTATTTCGCTGTTAAAGCCCATGACAGAATAAATGGGATTTGGTAAAACTTTGTCTTTAACCTCTTTATGACATATTAAAGACATTAATAACAAGAAAATAGGGGGTTCGTGGGCAAAAATCTGACAGAAATACCAAAACAAGACCAGCGAGCATCCTTAAAAAGGCATATTGTCTACGAAAAAATATTTTTTTGTAAAACCAAAAAATTGTCATCAGACTATTCGTTTTGTTTATTTAGAAAGACACAAACGTTCAAAATACCACCAGTGTACCTTATTACTTAAAAAATTGAAAAATAATTAATATTTGTAAAGCTTTACAAAAATTCATATTCATGAGATGTAGATGAGCTGTAAGCATGCGCACTATACTTTCTTTGATTGAAAACTTTCATAGTTCTTGCACGTGGTGCATAATCTGTTTCTGGAAGTTTAAGCTCGGAAGAAAATTGAAACGGCAACCGAATTTTAGAGCTACTCAATGAATAAAGCTGACAATTATTGCCTGTATTAAGTTTTGAATGTGATTTAAAAGGTAAACAAGAAAAATATTGGTATTTTTTTCAATATATCAATGTATTCGGGGACAATACCCGAGATTCCGATAAGGGTCCGCGTTAAAACTACTCAGTCTAAATATGTGTCAAAGTGACTTAATGCAGGTAAATAAGATATCAATCAATATTGTCAAACTATTTTATCAAAATAAATTACTTTTGAGGCAAAATTTGTGGCAAATTTGTTTTTCAATATTCATTTTATTGCATTTCGGTCTAATTGACACCAAAAAATTGGGGGGTAAAAAAAATGATTTTGCCGTAGACAATATGCCTTTAAATGTTCAGCTCATTTAGCTCTACAAAATATAGGGTTGACATCAAGACCAGGTGAGCGATTTAGGCTCGTGGGAGCCTCTTGTTTACCGTTCAAGATGTTCAAGTAAAAGAGAAAAGGGTCGTAGAGTATATAATTGTAGTGTACTTTTCAGTTAATTACAATAAAAAATGACACACAAAAAAGCTTATGAGTATGGTTAACTTAATTTCTTTGGAGTACTGCTGTGTAGTTTGAAAAAAATCTAAACCTTACTTTCTGATATAATTCACTGATTACTTCTCTTTTTGATGGCATTTTCACTCTCTTATACCCTCGTGAACATAAAAGACACAACGGATTCTAGGAAGTCTGCTTCATATTAGATAAACATTTAGAAATTGAAACTGTAAACAAAGCTCTCAATGAAAACTATTAACAAAGCTCTATGACAAACATGATGACTTCAACTTTCCAATTGTCAACTTTCCTTTCTTGTGTAGCAACATTCAATCTGCTCCAGCTTATGGAGTTTTCATATCACAATTGATTCGTTACTCCATAGCTTATGGATTCCTTGTTTCTGCAAACAGAAACTACTAAATTTTCCGGAGCACATGAGTTCTCCCTCGTCACGACTTGAGCTCGCGTTAATGATTGCTATTCTGTTGATTTTTGTATTTTTCTGTCTTATGCTGTGCGTTTCTTCGTGCTGTAATTGGTTTTGACTTTGCTTTTTCAGAATTACAACATTCGGATGCCCCATTGCCCAATATTAGTACCTCTACCTCTGACATGAACTGCTCTTAGACTTCAAGTAATCTGGTTGTTGTAGATTTTTTAATTGCGATTTATATGTGTCTTCGTTAACAGTATAAACATCCCTTAAAAAATTAATGCTGGGCCCGAGCAAGCTTTTTTGGAAAGCTTATACTTGTCTTGTAAAGATATATTTTGATACAATAACAACATGAACAATGTTTTGTGTTAGAAATGTATTAATAAAGTTATATATAAACACGTGTATTTGTTTTGATTTGTCACATGACAGAGAGGTTTATATTGATATGTTACTTTAAGGATTACTTGTGAATCGGTGCACGTATTTTCGACGGGAAGAAATGAAATTGTAAAGCAGTTAATATGTTGATATAGTATTCGAAGCTCTGCCTTTTAACAGTTAACATCGCAATTATTCTTTTACATTTGATTACTTAATGTTGATTATCTCTTATATTCGTCTTTACTATATTTTAGATTGGTTTGCTTCGATGAATGCAGCGACCACAGACAGTTACACAGAAAGTTTGTTTTAATTGCTTGCATGTTCATTTTCAAGGCAACATCAGTTTGGTCCTCGTCTATTACAAAAAAGGTTTAAATTGATTGTAATTGGTTACCCCGAGGTTGCTCTTCTATTTTCGAAAAGTGCAGGTTGAAATGTAAGACATAATACTATCCGAACTAAATTCTATCCAGAGGAGAGCATTCAGTATGAAATATTTTCCAAAGGACACTATTTAATTGTAGAAAAGGTTCCAACCATATGAAAAACTATCCACTGTTTCTTGTTTTAAGCGATATTTTCCGGTTGCCGTAATCAGCATGTAACCGCCGTGATTTCGCCGTTGCAAATTATTGGAAATCATACTTGATATATCATAATGTTTCCTGGAATTCCACTGATGCTGTTTTAATTTCTGGTTGTGGTGTTTTACATCATACCTTTGCAAGTGTGGTTGTGCTCATTGGTATGTAGTGCACACTTTTTGTGCACTCGTATGAGTTTGAAACCCAAATTAACAAATGTCGATGAAATACATTTAGTCTGGCCCTCAATAACCAAGGTCTTTGTTATATTCTATTGTGCAGTTGTAGATATATCACGTTATATGTACAATTTGCGATCTGGGTTACCAAAACATATCACAAATGACTAGTAGTAACAAGAAGTTTATCCGTTTGGGCCACCAACATTATTACTAGAGATTGCAGTTTGCTTTTTAAGTGTATTTTGATATGTTGTGTGGTTTGTATTTGTGTCTCACAAACTTCGAATTCCTTATTGATACTCGTTTGCTTCGTATATTGTTCTTATTCAGAAGATCATTTTATTTCTCGAGCATGTCTCTATTCAGGCATTGTACCACACTGGTTTATGATAACACACTGACAACGGTGTCAACGCGCTGACAACGGTTCCGCCACTCATGGAAAAAGAGAAATACAGTCGTTTGTAAAGGATCAGTCTTCCGGAGCACTTGGGTTCACTCTTGTTTCCACTTGGGTTGGTTCGCGTTGTTGATTTCTGTTCGGTTGATTTTTTGTTTTGTGTTTTTTCGTGGTGTTCTTATTCGCGTTTACCGGTTTTGTCGTTGTCCTTTCGGCATTTTGACACTCGAATGCCATGTTGATGCATGTTTTCTTCTTTGATAAAACTTTCACATTAGATTTTCATATTCGAATTAACTAAAGGGCTTCATATAAGCAGCTTTTTTTTCGATGCAGATTACCAATAAGAAACTATAGTTCAAACTCTATAAAATATTTTTATGTGAGTTACTACGATAATACAACTTTATATTTCTAATTGGTACTAACTTGGCCTTTAGGAGGACAAAACAAAGCCTTATGACACACCAATATCTGCACTCATCTAAAAGATAGTATCCCTCCCATTTTTGTTGTCTTTGAGCGGCGCAAGATATCCTCCAAAACTGTCGTTATTTAACACATCAATTTAGGAGCAACCAAACCATGTGTTAACACTTTATGTGTCAGGAAGATGCTCTACAAAGGAAATCGATGAAAGCGCCACAAGCTCGGGAATAACGATTCAGTTGTGATACGTAGAGTGAAAGGAATATTGCTACAAAAGAATGGAAAGCTGAACAGATACATTTTCTTTCCGTTATGTTTTAGGACTTATTATCATCTGATATGGACATAAAAACTATACCACAAATGATCAAACTTCAACGATTTATACCACTTTTTGAACAAGAGGAATTGCTTGAAATGAAGAAACAATGATTTAATCGATATTGATCTGAAGAGAGGCCAAATATTACAGATTATGCATGCAATTGAGTAGAGTAGAAGAAAAGTATTTTAGTTCTTGTCCTAGACATTTTTGATCCCATACATTTAAGGTCAATTAATGTTTTAAGAGGCCATCACCAACAAAAACATTTGTATTTACATGTATGTCGATGAAAAGTACACATTCTTGTGTAATTACCATCAGTTTCTGAACTGTAAAGGCCAAGTTACCAATATTAAATTCGTGGATTTGATGATACTTATATGTATATGTTTACAGGGTGTGTCCAAACTTAAAAGTTTTCTAGGAGGTATTGGTCTTCAAGATCTCTTCCCATTCTTCGAAAAGAAGATCGGCTTCTCGGAAATAAATGAGGAACAACTTGAAAAAAAATCGGCCTTGACGGACTTGGACACCGAATGAAAATACACAAGGAAATTAAATCGTTCAAAGGTAATAACCTCAAAACTCCTTTAAAAAAATAGGTAAACAAAGCTGACTTGGTCAGGTGAGTCTAGATGATACTTATCATATGATACGAAATATATCGGTTTACGGAAGAAAGGTAAAGGGTCTGAACATTTTTAAATGCATATTTATCATGTCATGTATTACATTTCCTAAAGCGTGGTTTTATCAATTGTCATAATAAACTTTTATTTAAAAAAATAGTTCAATAATCAAATGCAAAACATGGCAATTTATGCTATTTCTACCCTTGCTTAAACTTGGTGTATACAGTGATGGAGCGTTTCTACGTTGGAACATCTGTCCGTCCATTACAAATCTGGTTACTCCTACTCTGATCGCCTTTTTATACAATGGCAAACAGAAGTTAACTGGAAGCAAATTTCGATTCAAATGACGGGGAATAAAACGAACAGATTACAAGTGTTCCAAGGAATAACAAAAGTAATAAGAAAACGCATGAAGGTTCCCAGTGCCTGATGTGTCGTATGTATTCATGAGATGCATTTTTATAGATATCAATACATTAATTTATCATTTCCGACACGTGTCGTTGAAATTTGTCCCATCATATCTATTTTATTGCCAAGTCATCTTCAAATAATTTGATTGTCCATGTCTGTCTTCATTGCAGTAAAATGAGTTCACAAAAAAATTGTTTTGGTAAATATTTGTGTTTCGATATGATAATTCAAATCACAAATATAGAAAAACCAATACAAAACAGAATCCTTACTTGTTTATTTTTTTCTTCATTGGATAAAACACATCCCATTTAAATGCCTTACAAAAACCAAATCTACGTGAATCTTGGTAAGTTTTGCTCATCTCTTGTAAACTCCTCCAGGTGAAGCTTACCAGGTGTGGTGTTACTGTATGTATTATTGAAATGTAACAATTATGTTGTTATACAACAATGTATGTAATTGTCGGGGTATGATAGTATTTGCTACATTTTTTTTACTGATATGTTTGTAAATTGTTGATTTATCCCTCACTTGTGAACTTCAATACACAAGCAAAGAATTGCACTTAAACCGGTAAAAGGGACCGATCTAAATTTCAATGAGATACGGGTATTAACTCAACACTTTAGACCTATCTTTGTGTCCGTGATGAAGATCCGCAATAAAAGCGCTGATCCTCTGCTTTGCAATATCTATAATGTGATTTTGTTTCATGCATATCTGTTCCACAGCCTTTCATTTAAGCTCACCTGGACCGAGGCTATTGTCATCACTTGACGTTCGTCGTCGTCGTCTGTTATCCATTAACAATATTTAAACAAAATTTCTCTGAAACCCCTGAACAGAATATAATGAAACTTGGTACGATCGATCCTTAGGTAGCCCTACATTAATTTGTGTTTCAATTTTTGATCTGCCGTAAAACATGACTGCCGATGCTTAAAAAGGACCAGGGTGTCAGAACATTGTTTTTGGCTTGTAAATATACAAAAAATATGTGATAAAGAAAACCTTATGCAACCCTCCTTGTTCAGCATCAAAATCTTTATAAAAGTCTCTATTTGAAAAAGGTTGTCAGATAACCCCTTATAGTCCTTTATTGGTAAAAATAACGTTTTTTAAATGTCTTTGACCTATAAAATACAAACTTTCGTAGATAGATAAATTCATTGAGCTCTACAAAAGTCTTCACTAGAACAAAGGTGTCAGACGGTCCTTTACAAGGGTTATGGCCCTTCTTAAGGTCAAAATACAATACCAAAAAAAACGGGTATAACACAGTGAATTTGATCATGCTGTAAATCGACATTTAAAGAAGTAACCTCTCATCAGCAACATTTCAATCAAAACATTGGAAGATTACAAACCAAAAACATTGAATGAAAAATATTCAGAACGAAAAAGTACGAACAGGAAAGCCAAATCCATCACCGAGGAAATCGAAAATAGCAATGTTCATGATTTTGTCTCATAAAATGAAAACCATTGCAGATAGAGACATGCTGTTGCTTGCTTGCTTAAATCGCCCACTTATTGAGCTTTACAAAAGTCTCCATTTGAACAAAATTGTTAAATGGTCCTTTACAGTTGATGTGGTTCTTTTAAAGGTTAAAATAACTTTTTTTTAAATCGCACATCGTTTAAGAGTGCATCTTACCTTAGAGTCATGTAATTTTAAGGTTCTATTTTTAACCTTTTTACAGGACAGTAAAAGAATAGGGCAGATGAATTTAAACCGGCGGAAATCGAACTGATATATATATAACTAGTTCCTGAAATCAAATTGATAGGTCTGGCTTGTCATTCAAATATAAAGTGCCTTACCTCTGACATAACGATACAAAATATTGACAGCTAGTGGATACTTTTTTGCTACCACCTATCACATCGGGAAAATTTAACCAGATGCATAAACTGCAAAATTTTTTTTTTTTTTTTTTTTTAACAACAAATATATCACTTTATTTATCACATGCTGTTAACAAATAGTGTATAGCGCACAGCTTCCGTTATACACTCCCTTGGTGTTAGTTATTGATCAACTAGGGAATTGATCAATAATAAATTATAAATTAATTCATATAAGCAACTATAAAGAGCATATGAAATTAAATTACTGCATAATTATATCGGACATGTATACCAGTGTTACAAAAACGGCGGTTCTCCAGATAAGGAGATCTGTATAATGGGACAAGTAGGTAATTTCCGGTTTTTAAAATGAAAATGAAAGTAGGGAAAAAATACACGTGTTTGTCAAAACAGTTAATCTATCGCTGATTTGGATGTTTGTTGGTTTGATAAATGTTCAAATAATACATTTGGGATAACACTGGTAAACACTTGCATCATCCACAAGCCAAAAAAATAAAAAAAATTATGCAAAACACATATATACACGAGGTTTGCACTTGCTTACTCAATTATAAATTTGAATGTTCCCTATTTTTAAGAAACATCTCTGTCTTTACACACAAATTAATATCATTTTTAGTAAAAATGTTAAACCATGAAACTTCTTTTTGAAATATTTTGGTTATGTCAATATACAATGTTTTTTCTTTAGATACATAATAAGCTTTGTAAATTGAGAAAAATATCAGTGTGAGTAACACATTAACATCATTGTATGCACAATCAGAGACTTTATAACCAAATATTAAACTTTTCATAATTAGAATATGATTTGAAAACCCAAGATTTGACAATAAGTTGCCTATAACAGTAAGAAAATTTTTAACATAGGAACATTTGAGAAAATAATGTTCATAGTCCTCCTTTATTTTGCAGTGATTGCATAAATTGTTCTCTTTTATTTTCCATGTGAAAAGCAAATCATTACAGGGTAAAATGAAGTGTACAAGTTTCCATTTAAACATCTTATGACGGTTGTCTTTTAGGCATTTATGAATAAAATTAAATGTCTTTGAATAGTTAAAGGAAGTACTGAAATATCTGTTCCATTTTAACATGTTTTAAGAAACCATTCGGTTTTTCAAAACTGTTCTTGTATGTCACTAAGTGTTGGTAGATTTCTTTGACTTTGATTGAGGTATCTATTAGGACATTGTACATGATGTACAAGTTTTTAGTATTCTTTAGATTTACTTGTGTTTTGCTAGATTTATCAGTTTTTAGAATCGTCAACCAAGTGTCAGGAATTGATTTTTTTAAAGTTTGAAATTCTTGTATCCAATTTTGCTTATTTTTTAAATTTGCAAATATAATTTCCTCTGAAATTTGCCCATTATTATCCAAAATATCATTGATATATTTAAGTCCGCTATTAATCCAATTTTTGAAAAAAAGACATTTCCCTTTAAATTTAATAAATTGGTTTCCCCATATGTACTGTTTCCTTATATCTAGAAAGGTAATTGGTTGTTTTGTTTCACCTCCCTTGGCTTTAATCTATGATTTGATTATTTCTTGGTAAAAATTTGGAAGTCCATGAAAAAGTCTTCTTTCAATATTATTATATGTACCTAAATTCATTTTGAAAATTGGGAATTCCTTTCCAAATTGATATAAATAAAATTCAGGAATAATTTTCCAATTGTCCTGAGATCCATCGCATAATTTGGATACCCATTTTATATGTATAGATTGTATGTAAGTGTCAATTTCAATCATGTTTAAGCCGCCCTCTTCATATGGTTTAGCTAAGACTAATCGTTTAATCCTGTCTCGTTTAGAATTCCATATGAAACTATATACTAATGTTTTAAACTTTTGTAAATCATCACTTGAAATTATTGTGTTAAAAGCTAGGTATGTTAGGTTTGGAAGTATCAGAGATTTATATACTGTTACTCTACCCAAGATGCTCAAATTTCTTTTATTCCAGTTGGAAATAATTTTTTCACATTTTAACATTTGTCGTTCAAAATTAAGCTTTTGACATTCTTTTATATTATAGCCAAAGTATACACCAAGGCTTTTAACTGGCTTATTACACCAATTGATATCTTCAAATTTTTCCTTACAATGTTTTAATTGCCCAAGCCAGATTCCATCAGTTTTGTTTCTATTGAGGATTAGTCCACTTAATGATCCAAAAGTTTCAATTAAATTTATGGAGATGCTAATGTCCCGTTTTGAACTCATAAATAGTGTTGTATCATCGGCTAGTTGGCATATTTTTAAGAGTAAACTGCAAATTTTAAAAAAATTTAATTAGAAAATCAAAAAATTATTCATTTAGGTCGGACAATTATTTTCTACAAACCAACCGACAGTGTTCGTCTTGTGAAGATATAAAAAATGAAAACTTACTACGTAACTACTATAAATATCATATTACAAAACGTGTTTTCCGTTGTGATTTTTTGAATTGCTGTTTGTTTATGTTTGTTGTGTCGCGTACATTTATTCCACATCTCAATATCGTCTATTGTTTGTCAAAACATTTTAAAGTTTATCCTCCAACTTTGAAAAGTCTCCCAGGACTCCAACTAGAACTTCCTCGTGGTTTTACCGCAAAAACGATGAAAATCGTACCGAGTCGTCTGGGGCAGCTAACATTGGCGAAGGTGTGTCATGGGCTGCACGGCCATTGGAACAAAGCAAGTCTTTAATAAATATTTTTTACATAATATTTTAGTTTTTCTTAAATCGTACACTTAATCTGTTTTGCCGAGGTATTTTCTTCCATTTTATAGCTTTGGTCCAGGTGAACTAATGCCATCGCTTGGCGTCCGTCGTCGTTTGTCGTCTGTCGTTGTCGTCTGTTAACATTTAAAAAAAAATATTTTCCTTTGAAACTTCTAAACAGAATTTAATGAAACTTGGTATAATTGATTCTTAGGGTGTCCTGCGCAAAATTTGTGTTTTAATTAACGATCTGTAGAAAAACATGGCCACCATAGACAAAAAATAGACTGGGAGTGTCAGACT
The DNA here is from genome assembly GCA_963971305.1 of Arcuatula senhousia. NCBI lineage: Eukaryota > Metazoa > Mollusca > Bivalvia > Mytilida > Mytilidae > Arcuatula > Arcuatula senhousia. Next base: position 58,761,334 of record OZ020310.1, read on the forward strand.
ACTGTTTCTGGCTTGTAAATCATAGAGCACAAGGGAGATAAGGAAAAAATCTGATGCAACCATCTTTCTTTAGCATTAAAAGTTTTACAAAAGTATTCATTGGGTCGAATCTGTTAGAAGACCCTCCAGGGGTTATGGCCCTTTAAAGGTGAAACATAGCATTTTTAATGTTTGTGGACTGTAGCATGAAAACAATTGCAGAAAAGGGGAAAAAACTATTGTTTGCTTAAACTTTTAACTCATTGAGTGCTACATAAGTATCCATTGGGTCAAAGATGTCAAATGACCACCTTAGAGAGGTTATTGGTCCTTTAAAGGTCAACAAATAGCAATTGTTCATGTCTTTGCCCTATAAAATGAACACTTTTGCAAATAGATGAGCTGTTGCTTGGTTTAACCTTCAGCTTATTCAGCTTTTGCAAAAGTCTTCATTGGGTCAAAAATCTCAGATTACCTCTTATAGGGGTTATGGTTCTTTAAAGGTCAAAAACTTTTGCCATATAGAATAAAAACTATTGCAGATAGAGAAAAGCTGTTACATTCAGATATATTGATGATGTCCTTTCTGTCAATAACACTTCATTTGGTACATGGATTCCTTCAATATATCCTCCAGACTTGGAGATTAAAGAGACCACCGAATCAAATTGCCTCACGTTTTTCTTTGATTTGCACCACGACTTTGACCCAGGTGGTCATCTCAGTACAAAAAATTACGATGAACGAGACGGATTTTAAATTTCAAATTATTAATTTTCCTAATCTACAGAGCAATATACCTACTTCCCCTGCATACGGTGTTTATATTTCACAACTTATTCGATATGCCAGAGCTTGCACACATTTCACAGATTTTTTTATCAGACACAGATTTCTTCGCGACCGACTTTTAGAGCAGGGCTATAAGAAAATACGTCTCATACGATCCCTAAAAAAAATTCTTTCTTCGTTATCAGCTACTAGTAGAAAAGTTCAAAATTGAGTTAAAAGATACGGTAGTTAATTGTTTTAATTAGTGTTTGACTGATCTGTTCTGAGATGATCACCTCAATATCCCTATTGTGTCTCACAACTATGTTGTGTTCTATGGTCATTACCGGATCCTAAGATCGCAATGGAAGAGGGAGGTTTGGCGCCATAAAACCTGGTTTAACCCACCATTTCGTTTGAAATGCCTGTACCAAGTCAGGACCATTGCGATCCACCAATTCTCCGGTATGACTGAATCGTTTGTGTCATTTTCTCTAGACTATGAGATTGATCGTTCGAGTTCGGTAGTTTTGTTATTACCTTTATTTAACCTTCAGCTGAATTCAGGCTCCTGGGAGCCTCTTGTTTCAGTTGACTCAATATATAGACATATCTCAATATAGCCCTGTCATTTGGCCCCACGTGCCAATTTTATTACTGGTGTTGTTGAATATACTCGCTTACTTTTATATTGAAGATTAGGGTACGATTTGAATGAAAAAAATAAAAAGAGTAATCTTGTAACGCGGAAAATATTTACCACAGGCCTTAGGGCCTAATATCTAATTTTCTTATTATTGTGTATTTAAACAATTCTGACCATCGCTTTATTACTATTTGCGCAAGGCAATAATGACATGTGAAATTTATATCTAGACGCTTCTATACCTTATTGTGTACTTCTATGTGTAGTTAAAGCTGTGCATATACTAGGAAAAAGGTCAAATATAAACCATTTTTTGAAGTGTTACCAACCTATCACGTTATCAGTAAAGAATTGCACTTTGCTATCGTGTTTACTGATTATTTTGCATAGTATGACATAACCTCACAGATAAGATTATGGTGTAGTTGGACCAAAAGCTGACATGAATTGACATTGTCTTAAACAGTAAGTTTTCTTTAATTAGTATATTTCAAGACTTTTCTAGCATCTTGTTTCTGATATCGCTGAAAAAAATTGGCTGATTCATACATGCGGCCAATAAGCTGTATCGCGAGGTTTCAGCCCGTTTAGATATCTATACGGCAACGAAAATACCAAAGCCGCCAAACTAAGAATATGGCAATAGTGTCTCGTATTAAAGCAATGGAAATAATCTAAATAGTTCACATTGTTTTTTTTTATTTGTCACCATATCACAGTCTTCGGGAATATCACATTTGAGATTTTGTATTAAATGCACTAAAATACATCTCTCGTTACAAGGTAAACAAATAATCAACAAACACTGTCGAATTATTATGAGCGAAATAAACAAAGTTAAAGACAAATTTTGTAATAAATGTGTATTCTGTGGTGTATTTGAAGTATTAACAAAAACACGCCTAGAATCTACATTGTATTATTAATGACTAAAAGTGTGACAGAGTTTACAAAGTATGCAGAACACACACAACGATATATAGATTGATATACATAGAGAACTTTAGCGACAAGTGATAAGGGTGTGGTGTTGTGAGAATAGTTAAGGTGAATGAACCATTGGCTTTAAAACATAGATATCAATTTGTAAATACTTAACACCTTTCTCCCCTAAAATTTAGAAGCAATTAATGTCTGTGCTAGAGTAATAAAATCCTAACTATGAATGAAAATATTTACAGTCACTCATCTTAACCTAATAAAAATATTAAAACGCAATTAACAAAGTCACATTTCTTCAATTAAACGTTTCGGTTTACCATGTTTACGTCTAGTTCTTTCTGCATATCTGCGTGTGCCACATTCGTTACTGATGCCAATGGTTCATTCACTTAACCGTTTAAATTACTGGTAAATTCAGGAGAAATAATAAGCATATCACAGGTCTTGCAAGTTGATTTTTTACCGTTTTTAGATCTGCATGTCGAAATAGTAGGTAGTGGAGATCATTTTAGAACGTCATTGAGTTTAATAGAACATGGTTTGATAATTTGAAATGAATCTGATGTTTTGGAATAATAGTTACCCTCTGGCTGAACAAAAGTCAAATTGATGGTATCCTTAAGGATATTCATAGGAACAACAACTTCATTTGCTACCTTGTTTCTAGAGGTAGCAAAGGATGACCTTGGTAATCCGGGGACGTCCTAGCCGGCATCGAGCTCTAAATTTTGTAATTTTTTGGCGTAAGTCGTCCGTGTAGTTTGTTAAACGTTAACTCCTCTGCCACCATAAGTCCAATTGCAACCAAACTTTATACAATGTTTATTTGCATGGGTGCTTTTAAAATATTGTTTGTCATTTTTATTCGTAAAAACATGGTCGTCGTGACTAAAATTAGAATATAGGGTTATATTGCAGTTTGGGGTTTTTTTGCAAATAACTGACTATGGTCACAGATAACAAACTGTTGACATGTTTTTAAATGATCAACATCTAAGGATCTATCTGCCTTGAAATTTTGAAGATCCAACGATCCATGTAGGAGCTATTGCCTTTTTTGCCAGATTTTTGTCAAAATTTTGAACATTTTTGCCTTATCTAATCTAAAACTATAAAATTATAAAAGATAGTTTAGAAAATTAAAACTGTTGAAAACATGGATGCTGTTGTTAAAAATGCAACATAGGAGTGAACTGTAATGTTTTGCAAATAACTCAAAAATTGTTTTTTATTGAAATTTCTACCTTTTAAGCCTTATATCGTTAAAAGATTACAAGATATGTGAGAAATTTAAATTGCAAAACATTAAGCCAATGCTACAAAATACTTAGACTGGCCATACATTTAAAATTATTCCCCTTAAGTCCCCTTGATTGACCATTTAAGCAGCCTTGCCCCATTGTAAAGGACAAACCATAAAAGGAAAAAAAACTTTTAATTACAGTTCAGCCATACATGTCTCCTTATGTGAGTTATTGTCTCTTATGTGTAAAGTGTCACAATTACTATTAGTGTCTTACGACTGGCAACTGTAGGAAATGGAAAAAAAAATTTGATTGCTTAAATATTCAACTTATTAAACCCTACAGGTTAATGCATTAGGTAAATCGATGTTGTCAAATGTCCCCGTATTAAGTTATGGCCTATTAAATATTAAAATAGCATAAAACTTTAAGTCATTTAAGACATCACTTTTAAAAACAAATCGATTTAAACAGATGCAAAATATTCAAAGATCGCATTTATTTTGGTAAAACATTAGATGAGTTTACTCTTAATGTGGCGAGTCGTTATCATTTTACATGTTACATGCATATATACATTTGAAAAGATAAAATGTCAATTTCAATAAGAAAATTTTCTGATCACCAGGCAAAGAACAATTGATATGATAATTTTCACAGTCAGGTAGACAACTGCATTCTTTAGATGTTGCATATGGATATTGGTTTGTTTGAAGTATTTGCATTGTCGTCCTAACTTTATTTCACCAAGACGAAATTGATCGCTGGCATCGTGACAGATGTGTTGTAACTCACAGCACCTGTTTACCCCCGGGTTCTTATCTTTCTTTTGTTGATTGCAGTTTAGTTTCTGAACAATTATTTCTGCAAAATATATGTTGTGTGGTTTGATTTTTTGTTTTGTTTTTTTAATTGTCTAATGATCGATAGTAGTTTTTTGTTCTATTAAGATTGTTTAATTTCTATTTTTCTTTCTATTTTCTTTTTGACTAATACACTTTGCTTAAATAATCTGAAAAATACCTGGGGGCCGTTTCATAAAGCGATCGTTAGCCTAACGTGCACGTTAGCCCGATTAATTTACATTGGATAACGAGCACGTTAATTGGCGATCGCTTTATGAAACGGCACCCAGGAGATAAGTTTTCATTCTTCCTGATCACTAAGTCATTAATTTTTCACTACAGTGATTTTTTAAACATTTATAGAGTTGATATTTGGCAATGCGATGTATCATGTTAAAGGCATGTGTCGGGTTACCAAGGGACGTCCAAATGGCCTTTTATCACAATTTCAAAGTGACATTCTCAATATTAGACAATGCAGTTATCCAGATTACTGTTTGTGGTGTTGTAATGATTTTAGATCACTAGATTTTGTCTTTTTCTTTCCGGATAAATGAAATTTGATTTTCCTTTTGGTACATATTTGCTTAGTTTAACCTATTCTACTAGTATTACATTTCTATTCAAAAAGTTTTTTACTTCTTTTCAGCGTTTGTATGTCTATTTGACTATAGTTCAAAAGTACAAACACATTCTTGTTGCATCTTAAGCCTATAAATGGTTGACGATCTCTTTTATATTTTACACAATAACGTTCTTTTAAAAACACAAAATCACTGAATCTATTGAATGAATGAGTTTACTCGTCATTATAAGATCATGTATGTCTTGTTTTTGTTTTTGTAATTTAGTAAATTTGTCATTTGACATGTCAGATAAAGCAGACAATGGACAAGGAAGAGAAGGAATTAGCAGATTTTCTATCTACACTGAATCTACCACATTTGATAGAGTTGTTCACCAGTAAAGGTTATACCTTGACAGATCTGTTGGAGTGCAATGACAAAGACCTACAAGAACTAGGCATTACTGCTAAAGGAAATAGGATGTCTATAATTAAAGCTGCTAAACAAATGCAGTCAGGTAGTATAATTTTAGAACAGAAGAAGCAGAGGTACCAATGGGGTATCCGAATGTCAAAAGTCCGAAAGGGCAGAGACAAAACCAGTAAACACCAACAGGAACGGGACAAAAACAGACAACATGTAAAACATGGAATCTCAAAATAACTGAATATCAATCAACAACGCGAACTCCAGTCGAAACAAAAGTGAACTCAGGTGCTCCGGAAGAGTAAGCAGTTCCTGCTTGCTTTATCACACCCATCGCGTTGCCAATAGTCCATTCAGCGTGACAAATCCGGTAAAGGAAGACAAAACAACACCTTATGACAAACCAACATCCGCACGCATGTGAGAGATCGAAATCCCATATTTGTCTATAAGTGCATGATGTCTTCCGTAAAATTTCTTGAGTGAACACAGCAACCGAGGAGCAACATAACCCTGTGTGAGCAATTTTTGCGTCAGACTTGTCGCTCTGATAATGAAATTGATGTAAGCCCCGCACGCTCTGGAGTAACGAAGTAAGTCCATATGACCATGATGACCTTTGAACATAATGTCAAAGTATGACCTGACAATTCCTTTTTTTAACATGTGGCCTTTGTTTTTGTACAGGTATTTAAAGACATAAAACCTATCATTTTGTCTTTTTTTAATAATAATGAAATTCACACTATTTGCGGAATACATTGTAAAACCGTTGAGGAAACTGTTATATTTTCAAAAAAAAATTGACGGAAAACTGAAGAAAAAAAAACGTAGTGTCAAAAAAGAGGACAAACTAATTATAGAATGTAAACACTTGTGGGTACCGGTAAACTGACAAACGAAAAGTAACCAAACGAAACGGAGCAGAACGAAAAAGATATCGGTAAAGAAATCAAACGTAAACAGTAACATAAGCAATCGAAATATGTAAAGAAATGAAACGAAATCGAGCAAAACTGGTAACAAAAAGAAAACTGAATCGATTTGAGCCGACACTAGTCGTTTTTCTCAAAATATCGATTTTGTTTTCTCTTCGTCTCGTTTGATTACATTTCGTTTCTCAGCTAGTTTAACAGTACCCAGTTTACCAAAAAGTAAATATTTATGATGGACATTACTTGATAAACGCGAATAATTAAAATAAGATTGTTTTATAGAAAACTGCAAAACATTGAGTTTTTATGTTGGTAAAGATAAGTTTTACAAAGTATATTTTTAATATATGTACATTTATTCAATTTAAAAATTTGATTGAGAAATTGATGGTTCTATGTCTTTAAGCAAACAATATTCATTGTAGAATTTAAAACTAAAATTCTAATTTTTAATAACATTTAAACAATAGAAAAATACAAATGACAACAAAGTTCCAGACAATAAATTTTGCTACGCCTGACGCGCATTTACAAATGAGATGTAAAGTAAGTGTACGCGAAACAATAACAATAGTTCATCATCTTGTAGCCTGGACATTAAGAAACTAATTGCAACTAATACTGCATTTATATTTAATCAAAATAACAATACACAACGCAAAACTTTAAAATAACTCATTTAAATGCAGCAATTTCGATCATACTTATCAAGTTTTTTGTAATAAGCTTAATACATTTAATGATTTTGAAATATTGAATCAATTACAAGATAAGTAAAACACAATCAGTTTGTAAGATGTATATAATACAAATAGCCTATATTTTGCCTGTGTTTGCAAAGTAAAATAGGCAGCTCAAACATTTATGTTGATTAGTATAATAGAAAAATAGGTGCATTTCAATTCAGCGAATTTGAATGTAACCCCTGTTTTCATTTGAGCGAATTTTTGTATTTCTATTAAGCGAATAGTTTTTCAGGTAAATACGGGTAGATAAAGGTAAATTACTAAAAATGTATAAACATTAGAGAGGAGAGAAGTTAAATTTCTATTTTGCAGCAAATTAATTTTTACAGAATGTAGATAGTAACTAAAAATAATAATATATGATAATATGATCTAAAATAAGTTGTATTTTTGCAAAAAGCACATCCAAAACTTTCGATTAGCCGTGTCAATACCTTGATTTCTTTTAAGCTTTATTACTATTTATTTTTATGATTGAAAAGAGTTTTCTACATGTCGTTCTAATATGCATGTACCAAGTTCATTTTAAAATGCAAGGCATCAATTGCCATCATAGTCAGACCAGACGTTTATATAGTGCATCTTTTCTAAGGTTTTATCTCAGAACTTCAATTTTAGATTCTTTAATATACTGTGAAATATTATTTTGATAAACATATTGTTTGATATTTGTTTTATCGTTTTGTAAAATCTATTTGTAAACTTATTCATACATTTGAAAATGATTGTCATAATTACGTTCATATAAAGACAAAAAATACCTGTAGTTTACCTGTAAAAAATTTACTCAAATGATTTTAATTGCTCAATTGAAATGTCAATTCGATCAAAATACAAATGACAACAAAGTTCCAGACAATAAATTTTGCTACGCCTGACGCGCAGTTTGTCTATTCAAGACTCATCAGAGGCGCTCTACCAACCAAACACTATATGATTATGAAGAGCATAGAACAGTAAAATCAAAAATACCAAACTGGGGAACCAAATTATAACTAAGATTATCAACCTATGTCTGGGGTAGGAAGAACCTTAGGATTTAGACAATTTTGAAATTTAAACAGATAATTTAAAGCAATGATGTGTTCTCCAACACAAAAGTGTTGGTGCAAGAAGTGCAACGGAAAAAATAGTTAACAGGCATATATAAGTCCATATGTTTGTTCTAATAGATTAATTGATCAGCCGTCTTTTCTGAGATTTCAAGCTGAGTAAATTAGTTTAAGCGAGGAATAATTTTGATCTTGTTTCTTGTACTTATTATCTTTTGAATAATACATGCGTTGTTTTATGTTCAAAAGTAGCAATTTAAACACTGTCATATGTTTTAAAAAAAATGTCTTATATCTTAAAAACAAACATAAAAAAGAGTATAAAATATATACTCATGGACAAAAGAAACGTAACATATTTGAATACTTAAGGAAATTAATACAATGATATAAAACTACATAATAATTGACAGAAATTTAAAGAAATGGTTTAATGGTATCCGTCAAAGAAAAAAGTAACTTAAATGGACCTTAATTTTAAGCATCGTACATTCAAAGATGAAAATGCGAAAATCCAAAATCATTATTCTGGTTAACTTGTAACCTGTAAAAATGTGAAAGGACTAAGAAGAATATCAGGATACATTTAAATCATTATTTTTTTAAAGCAGAAGTGATGAAAATTTCAAATTTTAATGAATTCCTGTGACTTGAAGCACTTTTGGTTGCGATTTGATACCTTGAAATACCCACTAACCGAAATCACTTTTGTATCCGAATATTTTTTTATTGTTACGAATTTACCTAATACTAAAAACAATATGAATGTATAAAATTCGTGATCGAAATAATCTCTTCGAATAAAAATTAACATTCACACTTCCCGCCTGACCATATCAACTTTCTGTAAAAATGTTTTAGACAATGGATGCTTAAACTTTTTGTTTTTCTTTCAATGCAATACACACGGGGGCATTAAATTTGACCTTTTAGACAAAAAGATTATTTCTTCGATACAAAATTTCAAATTCATTGGTTTTTAAGAAAATCAAAATGGCGGCTTCTTTTCACCATTTTCAACAAATTTTCCATGATAAACCTTTTTATCTGTAATCATTACATTTTTCCGTTGATGTTTGCCGCTGATAAACCCTGTATCAAGAACAGTTGTTTATCACCGAAAATATTGGGTCAGTAGGTGACTTAACACGTTTTTTACATGTATCAGTGCGCACACAAAAAGGTTCCTTATAAAAAAACATTAAAAAACCCTTTTTAACGAAAACAACAACATTGTGTTGCTCGGGGATTACCGATAAAGAGAAAAAAGGGCTTTTGAATCTTGAGATCGAGATTATCACTGGTTTATTGGTTCACCCTTCGGGTTCACCATAAACCAGTGATAAACTCAATCTCAAGAATAAAAAAGTCCTATATTCTATATGTAATGCGTTTTATGGTTATAATTGTAATCATCATTCGTTGCATAATGCTCTTGTATAATTATTGAACCAATGGCAAATTTTGGAAAAATATTTCAATTTAAACAATTACACAAATTTAGAATATACAATATATATATTTATATTATTTGATCGTACTGTATTAAAAATTCTTTAAAATCGTGTATTATATTACTCAACCTAGCTCTAATTGACTACATAGGGTCAATGTTGACCCTACGTTGTTTTGCCATCACTAACATATGGCCCAGCGTATACTTGATGACAAGGAAGTTCGTTAGTTTTGTAATTACTTTAATTGACATCGGTATTTGACCTTAAGAGGCTTAAGGGGTGAATTTATGTTCTTCATACAAACTTAAGAAGGGGGCAACAAATATAGTGCAATCTTTACGTATTCCGTTTGATTTCTGTTCGAAAATTTTGGAATTTGACATAGAATATGGTTCTGTAGACTAAATCTATGCTTGAATCATCTTACCGTAAACTTTAAGATTAAAATTAATGTTCAATTTTGATTATATCTAAACGAAATAACTGTTTTGATTAGCACAGCAGATTGTTATTTCTATAGGACCACTGAACCGTGTCTAAATAGATACAAGTACAACGAGGGATGAATGTAATCTCTTTTAAATTAGCATATTTGGTTTTGAATATTGTTTTTTATTATTATTAATTGCTATTTACATGTCAGAAAAAGAAAATGTTGACGGAGAAGTGAAGGATCTAGCAGATTTTCTATCGAATCTGAAACTACCACATTTGATAGACTTGTTCACCAGTAAAGGTTATACCTTGACAGATGTATTAAAGTGCAATGATACTGACCTGAAAGAACTTGGAATAAAGGCTAAAGGCAATAGAATGGCCATTATCAAAGCTGCAAAACAAATACAGTCAGGTAACTTATACTCTAAAAAATGATTGGTTTTTTTTTTTTCATTTGTCTTATTTGTAGTCACGGCTATTGACATTACTAATCAAAATAGCCCCGATGTATTCGGGTTTTTTGGCACTAAAACAAGAAAATAATTAGATTGTAAAATGTCAATTTGATAATACGAATATTGTCTTGTATGGATTTATTCTGGTCGTTGCTATTTTAAGAAAAGATTAAAATCGAATTCTCACTGCAAGCAACATACGTATCGATTCTCCTAATTATTACTAATAATTATTGTATCTATTAATCAACTGCATAATCTCTGCCACGGCTATGCGAATCAAGGAAAGTTTTTCATGAACAGCAGGTTTGAAGCCCGTAAGAAAATTAAATATGAAAAATCCTTTAGTTAACAGGGTTTACAAAAATGAACTTTGTGCCTCCATATAGTGTTAGTAAAAATAATTGCAATCGATATGCGTGTATGAATGATACTTATTTTGATTGGTTTCTACTTTAAATGAACTGTGATAAATGTCAGTTTTACTAGAGAAGAATCGAATATTCCAACTTGAAATAAATGTTTTCTTGGTAATTATAAAATCAAGTTTTCATTTTAACAAGAAGAGCCCGACTTCATCGAGAAGTATGGTTTATCAAAATGGCGCAGCATATTGGAAGAAGAAGAAATAACAGAGACATCGTTTATGAAAATGTCAGCGACTGATTTAGATCAAATTGGAATAATGGATGAAGAAGACAAAAACATTATTTTGTCAGCAAGAGAAAAAGTCGAAAAAACTGATCAAGAAAGTGATACTATAGGTATTTGTATCTGTTTGTCAATAATAAAGATATGCCATGTACAATTAAAATATAATGATATATGTGCGGAACAGCCTATATATATATATACAAGGCCATTAAAACACTAAAATAGAAAACAGCATACAGCCCTCAAAGTGACCAATGCTCGGAGCCCTCTGTTACATAATGCATATGGTTTTTTTCAAGAAACTTTCTTAATTTTTTTTCTATATTCAAAAATGACACAGTTAGTAATTCTTTTTTTAATGTTTACGTTCCTTTTAATTAACTGTTAGGAACTTGCAGGCACAATAGTGATTGTATGTCTCAGCAAGGCCCAACAGCCTGTCTGCAAAACTACGTTTTTAGTCTTAATCCGTTTTGACTTTTTAGTAAAAACTCGCCATTTCAGACCATAAGTACTGTTTCCTTAATGTAGTGCCAAATAAATACCTAAAAACAAATAAAGTCGTGGCAAAGCTGTGTTTGTAATATATTTTGATGTGTAATTGATAAGACTATCATATCAAACAGATATATATTACTCGTTATGTTTTAGGCTCACTATCACCTGAAATGGACATAAAAACAGTACTACAGATGATCAAACTTCAACGATTAATACCACTATTTAAAGAAGAACAAATTAACACAGAACTTTTTCTTGAAATGAGCGAAGATGATTTGAAAGATATAAATCTGAAAAGAGGACCAATAATAGAGATTTTACATGCAAAAGGACAGTTTAAAACAACAGGTAAATATTTTGATACTTATATATCATAGCTTTTGAAAAGTAATGCCCCTGTGAAAGATTCGCTTAGTGTTAACACTTTGTCGCCTGGTTGTTGTGATTTTTTAAACTTTATAGCGTTTGCATATATATACAAATAAACGAACTTTTATTAGAATACAAATATATATTGGCTTTGCTCGTCGACATAAGGGATGACAATCTATCTTAATATACAATAAAAAAAAACAAATAAATGTCAAATTTGAATGTTCGGCAAATGATAACAAACTTCATTTCATTAGGTTTATCAATACAAACGGGAGACAAATCAAGAACGGCACTGACAGAGCTAAATGAACCAGAAGCACGAAGAGGGGAGAATAAGCAAAAAGTAGGTATACGTACCCTGTTACCAGTATCCAAAAAATCTTTTATCATATATTATACATTGTACGTCTGTTTGATTACTTGAAAGTCAGTTATATGCAGTTGAAACTACATTTTTAAATCCTTTAGGGTTATAAAAACTTTAAGTCAAAAGATAAAGTCACATTGTTCGAGAAATTTGAAATCATGTTAAAAAAGGTTTTATGGAGCCATTAAGAAAATTGACATGGGTTGCAAAGCATATTTCTCTGCTATTATGTTGACGGGCTGGACACGGGTCAATTTTTAGCTCACCTGGACCGAAGATTCAGGTGAGCTATTACCATCACTTGGCGTCCGTTGTCGTCGTCGTCGTCGTCTGTCGTCCGTTAACATTTTTTCAAAAATCTTCTCCTCTGAAACTACTGAACAGAATTTAATGAAACTCTGTATGAATAATCCTTAGGGTGTTTTGCACCACACTTGCGATTTTTGATCCGTCAAAAAACATGGCCACCGTTACTAAAATAGACCAGGGGGGTAGACTACTGTTTTCGACTTGTAAATTAAAAAGTATAAGAGATAGATGAAATCTGATGCCACCGTTCTGCTTCAGTATCAACAGTTCTACAAAAGTCTCCATTTGGTCGAATTTGTCCGATGATCCCTTATAGGTGTTACAGCCCCTGAAATGTGAAAAAAGGCGTTTTTTAATGTTTTTGGCTTATAGAATGAAAACTATTGCAGATAGAGAAAAGCTGTTGCTTGCTTAAATGTTCAGCTCATTTAGCTCTACAAAAGTCTCTATAGGGTCGAGGTTGTCAGATGACCCCTTATAGGGGTTAAAGCCCCTTAAAGGCGAAAAATAGTGCTTTTGGCCTATAGAATGAAAACTATTGCAGATATTGAAAAGCTGTTGCTTGCTTAAATGTTCAACTAATTAAGCTCTACAAAAGTCTCCATAGGGGCTAAGTTGTCAGATGACCCTTTATAGGGGTTACAGCCCCTTAAAGACGAAAAATAGTGTTTTTTTGGCCTATAGAATAAAACTATTGCAGATAGAGAAAAGTTGTTGCTTGCTTAAATGTTCAGCTCATTAAGCCCTACAAAAGTCTTCATAGGGTCGTAGTTGTCAGATGACCTCTTAAAGGGGTTACAGCCCCTTAAAGGCAAAAAATAGTGTTTTTGGCCTATAGAATGAAAACTATTGCAGAAAGGGAAAAGCTGTTGCTTGCTTAAATGTTCAGCTCATTAAGCTTTACAAAAGTCTTCATAGGGCCAAAGTTGTCAGATGACCCCTTATAGGGATTACAGCCCCTAAATTAAAATGTTTTTGGCTTATATAATGAAAACTATAGCAGATAAAGAGAAGTGGTTGCTTGCATAAATGTTTAGTTCATTAAGCTCTTAACTATAGCCGCTATAGAGTCAAAGTGTTCAGACGGCTCTTCAAATAACATTTTGCACGTTTTTGGCTTTCAGAATGAAAACTTTTGAGAGATAAGCTGTTGCTTGCTTAAATGTTCAGCTTATTTAGTTCTACAAAGTTCTTCATAGGGTTGACATCAAGACCAGGTGAGCGATTCAGGCTCCTGGGAGCCTTTTGTTCGATTTTTCGTTTTAATCTTACCTAAAAGCTTAAGAGACTTAAGCCAAAACTTGTGAATGAGGAAAAGCAATACTATCTGAAAAGGACTATGACATATTGCCTTTGTTGGTCTCATGGGATAAAGACTGGTTAAATTTAAAGAGAATACATTTGTAGAATTTATAGTACACAGACATGACAGAGGAGACTTGCATGCGACCAATGCACGCGATGAATTTAGTGTCGTAATATACGACAATACATCCTTTTACGTCAAACCAAAATAATCTGAGAGATATATATCCTGTTTTTTTCTCAGAACACGTGAAGTCTTTCGGAAGTTTGTAATCAAGTTTGTTATAATAGTGCTTTGTGGAAAGACCTTTAAACTAAATGGTAGAAATCAAATTAGCGACCAAAAATATTTAGGAGCAAATCTGAACTTGCGTAAATTTCTTTCAATACTTTTGCTTTTTCAAGCTTCCAATGATTTGATTTTGTTGCTCCTGATGAGAGGTTACGCCTTGAAATATCGATATACAGCATAACCAATTGAATTACCTATTTTTATATCCCTTTGGTATTTATATGTATAGATGCATAGTTGAATTACCAAATTACTTTTAAAGATTGTGTTAGAAAGAGTGTAAATTTTTTTTTCGGTATTAGAAGGCCACAGCTCAATTGGAACAGAAGACCACTGCACAATCACCAGTATTGGACGTGGTAAGTTTATCATTTAAGATAGTGTTTGCATAAATGATAATGAATATTCTAATATCTTAATTAAGATATTGCGAAATTTAGAATACTGATAATAATATACATTTTCTAATCTTTCGGGTAGAGTGTCTATGATGAGTCTGAAATAGAGGAAAGTGTGTCTGGCGTAGCAAAATGTATTGTCAACAATTAGTACTTTGTTGTAATTTTTATTAAAGGGACCTCTTTTTATGTAGCAATTTATACCATTTCTTTAAGTTCCCACTACAGATTACTTATTCTTTATTTTGCTCTTACTATATTACAGACCCAGGAATCCATGGAGATAAATGTGAGTGCAATTTTTTAAATATTGTTTTGCTTTTGATACAAAATAAAGAACTAAATATGTACAATTGCTCTTACCTTAACTAAAAAATAACAACTACATGTATATACATGAACATTAGTAAAACTGATAAATGCACATTACTACAAAATTGACAGAATACAACTTTGACAAACAAACATACTTTTCTATGACTGACAACTTTGGATACAAAATCAAACCTTGGACATACAAACAACTTTAGATACTAAATCCACTATTGGACGTACAAAACGTCTCAAGCTAAAACTTTGACAAAAGAGAACTTATCTGTTACAAACCTGTCACTTCTCAGGTAACTACGTTTACTGTCAACCAGCTTCTGGATACAGAATAACGACACGCAGGCTGACTGAATCGCCGCTTATATACCACTGATGGACGATACTATTCCAAAGGGGGGTTAAGTCAAAACCTCAAATTACCATCAAAGGGGACATTCATGAAACACCCCTTATCAAATAGACTTGCCTAAACTCAACAAATGGTATACATGTAGCCAAGAATCAAAAACACCAAAACAAACAATCTAAAAGATATTACATCACAGTAATAAATTAACGTTTCTTATTTAGTCAAACTGTATTCTACTATCATTACAAATAGTATTAAATGATAATGAACAATTTAGCTGTGCTGCAAAATAAAACAAATAAAACAAAATCAATCGAATGTTAAGACGGCATGGTATTAAAAACGTAATATCCAAATATCCTTTCATTAATGGTCAAGACTCCAGTACAAAATACTTAATCTAGGTAACATCATGACAGCTCCTGGTGTGTAATGAGTTTTTGCTCTTTTGACATTTCATTATTCTGCAATTTTCTCTCGAAAACTTTCCGGTATTTTTTTTTAAACCTAACAGTTTATCAAGTAGATTCGCTAAGAATGGGAACCACTAACAATTAAATGAAGATCACTAAAAAAATGTCGGTGATAATAACACATTGAGGAGAGCAAAATGCCAAAACAAATCGATGCGTTTATCGTGTATGCTTCAATTAAGTCAACGAAAACATTCAAAAGAATTTAGTAACACACGCCATCAACGTAAAATCCAAAAATTTTTAATAAATCATTTGAAAAGAAGAGCATCGATGTAATACGTACAAACAACAAATTAAAACATGCTTCATTTCACAACATTTGGAACAGACGGACGAACGGACCCGATACTATATATATCCCTCTCCTACTATCGTAGACGTGTCATAAAAAAAGCCTCATAAGGAATTTGTATGATTCTAAGTTTTCATGAGAACATCATGACCGGCTTTTACTAATTATTTTCAAAGTAGTTTTAGTTTCATGATCAGTATTGATTGTCTTATAATATGATTTTGACATTGTATAATGTGCGAGGATAGCGATACAATTTTGTATAAATTTCTAAATTGTCAAAACCCTAAGGTTTTTCCTACCCTAGCCATAGGTTGATATTAGTCATTCTTCATTCTTTGCTCTTCATATTCATATAATGTTTGGCATTTTCAACTTTTGGTAGAGCGCCTCTGAGACTTGAATAGACGAAACGCGCGTCGGGTGTTGCAAAATTTATTGTCTGGAACTTTGTTGTAATTTATATCTACTTTTGAAAGCAATAGAACCGTTTAGCTTGATACTGATGGACACTTTTATCAAATGCTAAAAATTCCAGTTTCGAAATAACTTAGAACTTGTGTTTGATTTTGAACACAACGCGTATATTCATTACTATTTTAACGTACGCGTGTGGTCACGAAAAATGACGTTGACGATGTTATCTTCATCGATATGCAAGGTAGATAACTAAAAAGAGCCTTTAAATTAAGTTCCTGACAGACCGTGCTCACTATATGTAGTAAATTCAATGTTTTATACATGAAATCAATGACATTTATATTTACAGCAAGGGCTGGGAGATGTTCTTCACAACATGACTATATTAAAGCAGAAAGTTGTTGACTCACTTACACGTTCCTATGAAATGATCAACGAGTTCTTACATGGTAGCCAATTTACACAAGACCTAAGAAGTTGTTTACAAGGAGAATTTTATGAAAAAGATATCGCAGAATCAATGGAGGACCTTAGAAACGATATGTTTCCAATTGTCGTTACAGGTAAAAAAATAGCTTTTAAGCTTTTATCATTTACACTTTGGAATGAACTATTCATGATAAATATGCACCCACAAGCCTATTTGAAACATTCTTTGTTTTCAGTTTGGTTGTATGGTATTCATATCGGTCAATTCGACTATAATTTCAAAATTAAAATTGTATCATAGAAAATGATAGAAAATAATGAGATGTGGAATAAGTGTACAAGATACAGCCAACAATTAAGCGGCAATTCAGAAAATAACACATTGGACTACCGCCAGCAGCCTTCAACGAGGCCAGTAGAAGTTGCTCGCGGTTCTGCAATTGGCCCATGGTCCAAACAAAATGCATACAATTCAAATCCAGTCCTGAAATAGTCACAGATAGACACCCTTCTTAAACAAGGATCAGAAAACATCAAAAAAGACAAGTACAAACAAAAGCGTTGTCAAGGATTCCTACATGGCTTGGACAGAATTTTATTTGCAATTCTAAAGTTATTATGTAGTATTAAGTTATTTTGTATGCCTTTTCAGTTTTTTGTGTTGCTTAAATAGGTTCGCGTGTAGGTTTGACACCATTAAACCTGGTATACCCCACCTTTTTTAGCTCACCTGACCCGAAGGGTCATGTGAGCTATTGTCATCACTTAGCGTCCGTCGTCCGTCCGTCGTCCGTAAACTTTTTAAAACGTTAACTCCTCTGACACCATAAGTCCAATTGCAACCAAACTTGGTATGGTTGTTCATTAGCATTCGGTGCTTAGAACTGATGTGGGGATTTGTGATTCGTCGTAAAACATGGCCGCCAAGGCTAAAAATAGAACATAGGGGTAAAATGCAGTTTTTTTTTTGCAAATAACTCAAAAAACGGCTACATATTTCAAAATTCTGGCATAGGGTAAAAGTGATCAGCACCTCAAGATCTACCTACCCTGAAATTTTGAAGAAAATCCAACAACCCATGTAGGAGTTATTGCGTTTTTTGTGGATTTTTTGCAAATTTTGCACCTGATTAGCTCAATATCTTGAAAACTATACTAGATATTTGAGAAATTTAAATTGCATATTGTTTAGCACATCAAGATCTACAAAATATGTAATAGGGTCAACGTTGTAGGCCCTTTCCTTTTAGGAGTTGTTGCCCTTAGAACGTCAAAATTGAGCATTTTAACAGCATTTCCTCATTACATTAAAAACGTTAACTCCTCTGACACTTTAAGTCCAAATGTAACCAAACTTGGTATAGTTATTTATTAGCATTAGGTGTATAGAACTGATGTGGGGATTTTTGATTGGTCGTAAAACATGGCCGCTGTGGCTAAAAATAGAACATAGGGATAAATGGCAGTTTTTTGCAAATAACTCTAAAACAGTGAGAGATTTTAAAAATTTTAATGGAAACAGAAGTGATCAGCACCTCAAGATCTACCAGCTCTGAAATTTTGAAGAAAATCCAACATACCATGTAGGAGTTATTGCCCTTTTTGTGGATTTTTTTGCAAATTTTACACCTGTTTAGCTCAATATCTTGAAAACTATACAAGATATTTGAGACATTTAAATTGCATATTGTTAAGCCCATCAAGATCTACAAAATGTGTAACAGGGTCAACGTTGTAGGACCTTTCCTTTGAGGAGTTATTGCCCTTAGAACGTCAAAATTGAGCATTTTAACAGCATTTCCTCATTACATTGAAAACGTTTACTCCTCTGACACTTTAACACCAATTGGAACCAAACTTGGTATTACTGTTTATAAGCATTGGGTGCGTATAGAACTGATGTGGGAATTTTTGATTGGTTGTAAAACATGGCCGCTGTGGCTAAAAATAGAACATTAGGTTAAACTGCATTTTTTTGCAAATAACTCAAAAAGGGTGATAGATTTTTAGATTTTGATTGAGAACAAAAGTGATCAGCACCTTAAGATCCAGCATATTGTCAGATGACCCCCTTATTAATCATATGACCCTTCATTGTCAAATAGATTTTGCCTAATAACCTTTACTTCAGGCACATATGTCAGGTGAGCGATTCAGGCTCCTGGGAGCCTCTTGTTTATTTCAAATTAGATAGTAAAATGTATTGCACTGAATCTTGTAAATGTGTAGATAAAAGTATTGTTTAAAGGTAAAACCACATTGAAAAGATAAAATCCAAATAGATAAATCACAATAAAACAAGTTAAAATTAAACAATACAGTAATGGAATGGTGCCCAAATTTTCGGATCTAACGTCCTTCTTCAGGGGCAATAAAAGAGAAGCGAAGTTGACACATCAACATTCGAGAACCAAATGACGAGTAACGACCCTGGGTGGATCAGCATTGTAAAAGACTAAAAGTTCGTTTAAGATGACCAATATTTTTGCGAATGCATACGTCATCAAAGTTTAAATATTGGAACTCTATTTTAGCAAATATCTGTCGTTTTATATTTATGCCAAAGGGTTGAAATGTTCCTAAAAATTGGGAATTCTCAGCTAAAAAATATCTCTTTTTTTTGCCAGTGCAAGTTTTTGGGCACCTATTGGTCAACTACCACCCCTGGTGCCTAACAAATTGGAGCGAGAACGTCTAGTGGCATTGAATAATTAGTGCTAGGGCGTTTAGTGGCGACGTTGTCGCTTTAATTTTTCATGCATCAGGGATTGTGGTCGACACATTTGTGTTACATGTGACTTTACTTGGTGGAATGAGGAGATAGTCGGTCCCCTTTTGTTTACCGAACCGCAGAGTTTACGGTATGAAAGCATCCGTTCCCCTAGACTCTTGCACTGGCAAAAAGGGTCGTTAGTCAGGCTTTCCGTATAATAGAGCTGAAAACCCAGAGGACGAGGGCCAACTTATTCAATCACCTAGGGTACACACTTGGTCGCTCTGTGATCTAAACACTAACCCGATGGCAGAA
Source organism: Arcuatula senhousia (assembly GCA_963971305.1). Classification (NCBI taxonomy): domain Eukaryota; kingdom Metazoa; phylum Mollusca; class Bivalvia; order Mytilida; family Mytilidae; genus Arcuatula; species Arcuatula senhousia. Next base: position 58,781,361 of record OZ020310.1, read on the forward strand.
TTTCAAGACATTTTATTGCCTCTTACCACAACCTGGGCTCTGTTGTAGTTCCTTCCGCCATCCAAGCCCCGTTCATGTAAAAATGTGTTTGTTTTTTTAAAAAGAAATCAAAAAAGGTAACAACAATCTACCGAACTGGGATGGTCAATATCATATATCCGAGAAAAAGACAAAAAATGACCAAGAGAAATATTTTAAAAGAAATGGTGTGGTGACCCAATTATTTTATAAATATTGCCACAAGGCGCTGGTATGCCTTGTTCATTATAGTCATAGTTAAATGCTATGTTGATAATGCTATTGTATTCTATGCACTTCACCATCATAATACAGCTTTCCCTTTACAAATTGACTGGTGATTCCTATATTTTCCTGCATTTTAAAAGGCGAAACGTCTGCCGGAAAAAGTACGTTTTTGAACCTGCTGCTCGGCATAGATTTGTTACCAATGTCAGTATTGTCCTGTACGTCAACAATATGTAGAATACACAACAGTAAAACAAAGGAACTGCGATTTGTTTTTGAGGGTGACAGAAAAGACATTTCTATATCTTTTGAGTCAGTGGAACAAATTCGTGCCATGCTAGCAAAGAGCGTCGCGAAAAGACATACCGGCTCATCTGATACAGAAGAAGATTTATTTAAGACCTGCTCTTACACTGACATATATTGGCCCCTTCCAGGTCTTCCAGTAAGTTTTTTGCTTATTAAGCTGCACTATTTTAAAATTTCAGCCTAAGTTCTGTAATTAATCTCAAATTCAAAAAAAACCAGATACAATAAACATAACGAGTAAATTGAAGACCACAAGATCCAGACTTGCATTTGGTACAACTCATTTATTCACACAAATGAATGGAGCTTAAATTATTTCATCTTTTGATGAGCATGTATTTTCGTTTATCATTGTTATCATTATTATAAAGTTTTTTTGTATAGCGCCTAACAAAATATACCAAACCCTCCTTTACAACATACATTATTCAATAAGTATCAAACAACAAAACATTAACAGACAAGAATATTTTCATGGCTACATATAAATCATGAATAATCAAATAAATTAGATAACTATAAAAAGTTGACTTTATGTTAAAGTACAAAATTTTAAAATCCAAGAAGCAATACCAATCCCAATAGGGCATTCGAATGTCAAAAGTTGGATAGGACAAACTCGAACGAGAACAGCACGAGGAAACACAAAACAGAAAAACATCAATACAAGTGAATAGCAATCAACAAAAAGAACTCAAGTCACAACCAGTTCCTGCTTTCTATAGCACACCCGTCACGTTGCTGGATTCTCGAAACTTTGAACTTTATATTTATCTAATAATGTAGTGAAGCATTTATATTCTTTTTTTTTCTTGCAATTTATTTGCAATTTCTTTGGATTATTTAGAGCATATAAAATATGGCTTTAAATGACGTGTCAGAATGTCGAGTAATTTTCTAGACTTGCCTTTCATTCATGAATTGCATTTTACAATCTTTATGGACTATAATCTTATATCTGTGGATAGACTTATGTCATTGAGACAAAAGAGGGACCTAATGCTCGAATGTGTGGCCACAGATCAGGTTGCAATGACGACAAATTTTCTTTTATTTCCAACATTCGTAAAATATTAGACCACTCCATTTGATTTTAAATTCCCTATTTCGAAAAAATAAATAAATTCCACACTTCAATTAAACCCACTTAAAGTACATTTTTTTAAAAAGAAACAATTTGAATCGTACTACGTATAAGACTGCAACGACAATTTGTATAGGTAACGTATCAAGCCGAAGATTAAGTGATGTAAAGAAGCAAAGAGGCACCAATGATGCTTTCGAGTGTCAAAAGTCCGAAAGGGCAACGACAAAAGCGGTAAACACGAACAAGAACAGCACGAAGAAACACAAAACACAAAATCAACCGAACGGAAATCAACAACGCCAACTCACGTCAAGCGGTTGCTGCCTGCTATAGCACATCCGTCGTGTTGGTAATTTCCAATTCAGTGTGTCAAATCCGGTTAAGGAAGACAAAGCAAATTTCTACGACAAAACCAACATCTGCACTCATTTGAAAGACAGTATTCCTATATTTGTCTACGAGTGCACGGTGTCTACCGTTAAATGTTTTGAGTGGAGACAGCAACCGTGATGCGACCCCGTGTTAGCAATTTCCGTGTCAAACGTGACGCTCTGCCAGGGGAATCAATGTACATTGTAATTCTCGCAAGCTCTGGAGTAATGAAGCAACTGTGATACGAAGACTCCATAAGCAGGAGCGGACGGAAGTTTGCAACACAACAAGAGGCTCCCAGGAGCCTGAATCACTCACCTGACATATGTGCCTGAAGTAAAGGTTATAAGGCAAAATCTATTTAACGTTGAAAGGGTCACAAGATTAATAAGAGGGTCATCTGACAATTGATATGGTGGATCTACAGGTGCTGATCACTTTTGTTCTCAATCAAAATCTAAAAATCTGTCACCCTTTTTGAGTTATTTGCAAAAAAATGCAGTTTAACCTAATGTTCTATTTTTAGCCACAGCGGCCGTGTTTTACAACCAATCTAAAATCCCCACTACAGTTCTATACACCTAATAATAATAAACAATAATACTAAGTTCTATTTGGACTTAAAGTGTCAGAGGAGTTAACATTTTCAATATAAGGAAATGCAGTTAAAATGCTCAATTTTGACGTTCCAAGGGCAATAACTCCTCAAAGGAAAGGTCCTACAACGTTGACCTTATTACATATTTTGTAGATCTTGATGTGCTTTACAATATGCAATTTAAATTTCTCAAATATCTAGTATAGTTTTCAAGATATTGAGCTAAACAGGTGCAAAATTTGCAAAAAATCCACAAAAAGGGCAATTACTCCTACATGGGTTGTTGGATTTTCTTCAAAATTTCAGAGCTGGTAGCTCTTGAGGTACTGATCACTTTTGTTTCCAATCAAAATTTTGAAATCTGTCACCGTTTTAGAGTTATTTGCAAAAAACTGCCATTTACCTCTATGTTCTATTTTTAGCCACAGCAGCCATGTTTTACGACCAATCAAAAATCCCCACATCAGTTCTATACACCTAATGCTAATAAACAACTATACCAAGTTTGGTTCTATTTGGACTTAAAGTGTCAGAGGAGTTAACGTTTTCAATGTAATGAGGAAATGCTGTTAAAATGCTAAATTTTGACGTTCTAAGGGCAATAACTCCTAAAAGGAAAGGTCCTACAACGTTGACCATGTTACATATTTTGTAGATCTTGATGTGCTTAACAATATGCAATTTAAATTTCTCAAATATCTTGTATAGTTTTCAAGATATTGAGCTAAACAGGTGCAAAATTTGCAAAAAATCCACAAAAAGGGCAATAACTCCTACATGGTTTGTTGGATTTTCTTCAAAATTTTAGAGCTGGTAGATCTTGAGGTACTGATCACTTTTGTTCCCAATCAAAATTTTGAAATCTGTCACTGTTTTAGAGTTATTTGCAAAAAACTGCCATTTACCTCTATGTTCTATTTTTAGCCACAGCAGCCAAGTTTTACGACCAATCAAAAACCCCACATCAGTTCTATACACCCAATGCTAATAAACAACTATACCAAGTTTGGTTCCATTTGGACTTTAGGTGTCAGAGGAGTGAACGTTTTCAATGTAATGAGGAAATGCTGTTAAAATGCTAAATTTTGACGTTCAAAGGGCAATAACTCCTAAAAGGAAAGGTCCTACAACGTTGACCATGTTACATATTTTGTAGATCTTGATGTGCTTAACAATATGCAATTTAAATTTCTCAAATATCTAGTATAGTTTTCAAGATATTGAGCTAAACAGGTGCAAAATTTGCAAAAAATCCACAAAAAGGGCAATAACTCCTACATGGGTCGTTGGATTTTCTTCAAAATTTCAGGGTAGGTAGATCTTGAGATGCTGATCACTTTTACCTAGCCAGAATTTTGATATCTGTTTTTGAGTTATTTGCAAAAAACTGCATTTTACCCCTATGTTCTATTTTTAGCCATGGCGGCCATGTTTTATGACGAATCAAAAATCCCCACATCAGTTCTAAGCACCGAATGCTAATGAACAACCATGCCAAGTTTGGTTGCAATTGGACTTATGGTGTCAGAGGAGTTAACGTTTTAAAAAGTTTACGGACGACGGACGACGGACGACGGACGGACGACGGACGGACGACGGACGCCAAGTGATGACAATAGTTCACATGACCCTTCGGGTCAGGTGAGCTAAAAAGGGAAAGTTGACGATTGGAAAGTTGAAGTCATCATGTTTGTCATAGGACTTTGTTGAAAGTCTTTTTTGAAATTCAATTTCGACATGTAGATCTAGATATGAAGCAGACTCCCTAGAATCCGTTGTGTCTTTTATCTCAAGTTCCTGAAGATATATGAGATTGAGAAAGTCACAAAATCGAGAGTTTTTCAGTGAAAGGACATCATCAATATAACGGAACGCGAGGTTAAAAGAGATAGCTAGTCTACGATCTTTTTTGTCTAGAAGAGATTGTAAGAAGTCTGCTTCATATGAATGAAGAAACAATTCAACAAGCAAAGGTGAAAAAACACGTACGCCAAACTGAACAAATATGTTGTTATTGTATGATTAGAAAATTGAGAAAAGAATGCACATGGTCGATATCCTCGGTGCTGGATTTGGCTTCCTTGTTCGAAGGTTTTGGTTTGAGTACTTTTCGTTTTCAACAGTTTTAGAATTTGACTTTCTAATGTTTTGATTCAAATGCTACTGATGAGAGGTTACTCCTTAAAATATCGAAATATAGCATATCTAAATTAACCGTTTATTCGCGCGTTTTGGTATTTGTAATATTGAGCATGTCGACTATTTGTTCTTCGGTATATTTTTTCTTACACTCCTTCTTGACAGAGTAAGTCTTACTGTATTCGACTACCAGATATTTTACCTGCGTTTTCCATCCTGACCGAAGGTCCATGTGAGTTTCTACCATCACTTGGCGTCCGTCGTCGTCGTCGTCTGTATTTTTTTTTTCAAATGTTAACTTGTCTGACACCATAAGTCCAATAGCAACCAAACTTGGTACAGTTGTTTAGTGGCATTTTGTGTACAAAACTATTTGGATTGTTGATTCGTAGAAAAACATGGCCGTCATGGCTAAAATAGAACATAGGGGTAAAATTACAGTTTTTACAAATAACTCAAAAACGTTAACAGATATAAAAATTCTGGCAAGGGTAAAAGTAATCAGCACCTCAAGATATACCTGCCCAGAAATTTTCAAAAGGATTTTATAACCGATGTAGGAGTAATTGCCCTTTTTCTGCTTTTTTTTTCAAAATTTTGCTTTTTAAGCCCTATATCTTGAAAACAGTACAAGATATTTCAAAAACTTAAATTGCATATGAATGAGCACATCAAGATCTACATTTTATGTAGCAGGGTCAAAACTGCAGGACCATTCTTTTAAGGAGTTGTTGTCCTTAAAATGTCAAAATTTACCATTTTTCATTACTTTTCCACTGAATTTCAAAGATAAATATTTCCGACACCATAAGACTAACTGCATCTAAACTTGTCACACTTGTTTATTAGCATACATTTATATGCTATAATTCTGTTGTTAGTTTTTTTATTCGTCAAAAAACATGGCCACCGTGGCTAAAAATAGAACATAGGGGTAAATTGCAGTGTTTTGCTAAGAACTCAAAAACGGTTACAGATATAAAAATTGTGCAAGAATCAAAAGTTGTCAGCATATTAAGATCTACCTGTCCTGATATTTTGAAAAAAGATCTGATGTCTGATGTTGAAGTCTTGCCCTTTTTGTATTTTTTGCCAAATTTTGCACATGTATATTTAGCCCTATATCATGAAAACTATACAAGATATTTCAAAAATTTAAATTGCATATGTATAAGCACATTTATAACTACAAAACATGTGTATTTTTGAAGGTCAGGTGACCAATTCAGGCTCCTGGGAGCCTCTTGTTTAAAAAGCTGTGCCAATCGTAATTTGAGTTGTTCATATAGAATAGAAGTATAAAGAGTGAAGAAATCGACAATTTTGATGCTGTTGCAAGATGAAACTGATCTTGAGCTAAGAATCTCCAATAGTTCTTTATAATTCTTTTAGGATCCACATTTGATCGACACCATTTCTAGATGTATCTTCGTGAGAAAAAAAAACATGAAAGTGAAACCGCTATCGTGCACATCAAACGCATTACGACAAAGCTTGGTGGTGTCTAAATTAATGGGTTGCTTCCGTTTATTAACAAACATCAAGGAATTCGTCACTTTTCCACCAATTTGTATTCTATTTTATTTATAAACATAATATTTCTCTTCAAATAATGCAAACATTCACTCACTGATCCCAAATTTAACCTTTGTCATCTTACTATTGGTCTTTATTTCGGTTTCAAACGCTTATTTAAACCTTTCTTATTTCATTTCTAAATAGTTAGTTCTTTGTTCATTTCTCTTTAGAAAGATATTCTAATTGTTGATACACCAGGAATAGGAGGTGCCAAGGACGACACGGACCTCAGAAAAAAGCTGTTCCGATATTTACCAAACGCTTTGGCATTGATTTATGTCTTGAACACACCCAACGCAGGTGGTGTGCAGAGTGATAGAGTGAGTTCATTTATGTTTTGACCATTTCACATATCTGTTATACTTTCATTTTTTTTAAATGTTCATAAAAATATGATGGATGTAATACAAACTTAATAATATAATTTTTTTTCTTGACATTAAATATAGATTAAATCCAGCAACACAAAACCAAAAAAGAATGCGTCAATGAACCCATTTTTGCACACAGCCAACTCCATCATAACTGTCTCCCAATCGTTAATTTAGGGCATATAAAATAGTTTGCTAAAATGACGTGTGTGAATGTCAAGTTATTTTCTAGACTTTCCACTCATACATGTATGCTTGTGTTTTGTTTCAGGTACTTGAGATAAGAACCCAGCTACAGAAATATAATGCAGAAACTAAAATCTTTCGTTTTAAAGCTCAAAGAGCTATTTTTATTTGTAATAAATGGGATCTTGTTTACCAATCCAAAGAGGAGGTTTTTACAGCAATCAGAAACAAAATAGAGGAAAACTGGATAGGATTTGACCCCCGAAAATTATTAACATTGAGTGCAAAACAGGTATTTCAATAAAGCATTGTGTTTGACTTTATAATATACTCATGGACAAAACAAACGTTACATATTTGAATATTAAAGGAAATTTGTAACATAATATAAAACTACATATAATAAAAGACAGGAATTTAAAGAAATGACATAAAGGTATCCGACAAAGAAAAATGAACTTGAATTGACCTTAATTTATAGCATCACCTTCAAAGATGAAAACGCAAGAATCCAAATTCACAATTCCAGTAAACTTGTAACCTGCCAAAAAAGTGAAATGACTAAAAAAAACTATCAGGGTCATTTTAAACTTTATCTGAAAGAAGAAATGATTGAAATTGGTATTTTAATGAATTCTTTTTTTTAACAACAATATATCATTATATTTTCCCATAGCTGTTAACAATTACATAACTTACTACAGCTTTCATAAGCAATGTACCCAGTAAGGTTAGTGTCTATATAAGCAGCGTATTATATAGACATTACAATAACAACAAATATTAGTTACACTACATCAATAATATGACTACATAAATTACTTTCATGCTCCATTGGATTCCACAGAAACTGCAGAATGCAAGATTATTCGAATTTGATAATATATATGAATGTCTAGAATATAATCAAACAATGTTACTGTAATTTCTACCCTGAAAATCATCTGACAAACAGATTTTGATTTTTGAGTGCCCTCAGCGAGGATCGAACTCACAACATTTGGGACATATACGGCGTATGCGCCTAGCTAACAGAACAGAGGTTGTAACCACTACACCATCCTAGGCTTCTCAAAAGAAGAGCTAGTAGTGTTACTTTTCCCTGCGAAGTACAATAACAACTAATTCTGCTAACACAATGTATGTAGCGTCGCAAGGTGTTTTAATTACAGAGCTATTGAATTGAATATACACACGGATTCATCAGAGTTTTTGATAATGCTCTCTGATGAATCCGTGTGTATATTCAATTCAATAGCTCTGTAATTAGAACACCTTGCGACGCTACATACATCGTGTTAGCAGAATTAGTTGTTATTGTACTTCGCAGGGAAAAATAACACTACCCAAACGAAGGCTCTTCTTTTGAGGAGCCTAGGATGGTGTAGTGGTTACAACCTCTGTTCTGTTAGCTAGGCGCATACGCCGTAGATGTCCCAAATGTTGTGAGTTCGATCCTCACTGAGGGCACTCAAAAATCACAATCTGTTTGTCAGATAAGTTTCAGGGTTGAAATTACAGTAACATTGTTTGATTATAATCTAGACATTCATATATATTATCAAATTCGAATAATCTTGCATTCTGCAGTTTCTGTGGAATCCAATGGAGCATGAACATAAACACGTTAGAGATAGCTATGAATAGACCATGCATAAATATCACAAGGCTATGGAATTTATCAAAAACTCTGATGAATCCGTGTATATATCAATTCAATAGCTCTGTAATTAAAACACCTGGCGACGCTACATACATTGTGTTAGCATAATTAGTTGTTATTGTACTTCGCAGGGAGAAGTAACACTACCCAAACGAAAGCTCTTCTTTTGAGGGGCCTAGGATGGTGTAGTGGTTACCACCTCTGTTCTGTTAGCTAGGCGCATACGCCGTAGATGTTCCAAATGTTGTGAGTTCGATCCTCGCTGAGGGGGCTCAAAAATCAAAATATGTTTGTCAGATGATTTTCAGGGTTGAAATTACAGTAACATTGTTTGATTATATTCTAGACATTCATACATAAATTACTTTGATATATTTTAATTTACACATTTCAAAAACTTGTATTTAAAAAACAATATGTTTTTGATTTTTAAAAATAGCTTAAAAGATTTCTAAAATATTCTTAATTTTATGCAATTTTGCATCCTTACATTTTCCATTTACTCGTTTTTTGAACTCAATTACAAATAAGTTAAAAACATCAACGTTTTCAGTACGTTGATTAGAAATATGTTATGCTTTATATAATGAAAAACCCAATACAGACAGAAAATGATTTAGGAAAAATAGTTACTGTCTGTGCTTTTATATCCTAGTGCAATGTGTTTCAAAGAAAACAACACCGGTTTGTTGTTTCTCTGTAAAACAATGTTGATTTTATTCCAAAATGTCCTTATATACGGACATGTGAAAAAAATAATGATTGTAGTCTTCATGTTGATTACAAAAAAGACAATTGGCATTAGTTGCCAGCCTCCATTGAAATAATAGTTTTCCATCTGAAAACTTTTAATTTATTATCTTCCAACTGATAAAATATGAAACTGCACAAATGTTTCAGATAGAAATTGTCCATGTCCTCAAATTTTTGTTTCCATTTATATATACCTAATGATTCCTCATTTTTTTTGCTCATTCAATAGCTTGTAAAACAAGTTATTTCTAATGCTCATAGAATCAATTGAAGAGTGATTCCAACTAATATCCCCCCTTTTAATGTTGACATTTGTCTTCATAGAAGACCCCGATTTAATAATATCTATCCACTCACGTGTTATAGCCTTTCTAATTATGTTTATTTCACACATCCAGTTTGATTTGATTTTGTTGTGAAATATCGCCGTGTTCGTCTATTGAATCATTAATAAAGTCAATTCAACTATTTATCCAGTTTGGGAATACTTAGGTTTTATTATTGGATTTCATAAGTTTTTCTAAGATCAGATGTTGTGGAATATCGCCATGTTCATCTATTAAATCATTTATAAAGACAATTCCACTATTTATTTAGTTTGGGAATACAAGGGTTTTATAATGGAATTTAATAAGTTTATTATCCCACAAAACTTGTCTTCTGATTTCTCTAAATGATTTTGGGTTTTTACATTGCCCCCCTCCACTGGCATTCCAGCACTAAATAATATCTTTATAGAACACCGGCAATTTGCTCAGACTATCGTGCAGAACAAAGTCGCTGTTTGTGTTAAAAACGAGCCACCCATAACCAAAATTCTTAAAATAGAATTTAGGTATAAGTTTCCACTTAGCATCCTCACCTTTGATAAATCTCAATACCCAAGTTATCTTTAGAGACATAAAGTAACTTTTGATGTCAGTCATATTGTGTCCGCCCTTATTAAATCGAGCAATAACAAAGTTTCTCTTTACTTTATCGGGCTTATTATCCCAAAGAAATTTAAAACACTTAGACTCAATTGCTTTCAAATAATCGTTTGGAACACTACAGGCAGTTGCCAAGAAGATAACAAATTGGCAAAACAAGTGTTTTAATTATAAGAATTTTACCTAGTAAAGTAAGATTTCTTTTTTTCCATGAAGAAAAACATTTATCCATTTTTTCTCATCTTTTTCCCAGTTCAATTTTTCACATTCTTCAGTATACTCCTAGAGCTTTAATAGGACCATTAGACCAATTAATATTTGCTACTTTGTCTTTACTAGACTTTAACGCTCCTATCCATATGCCTTCCGTTTTATTTTGATTAAGTGAAAGGCCTGAATAAAGACTCAAAAATTTCAATTTCATTCATTGCAATATCAACTTCATCTTTTGAACTACAAAAAAGTGTTGTGTCATCCGCTAATTAAGAGATTTTGATACTGTGAGTTTTATTATCTATTTTCACTGAAATGCCTTTTAAAGCATTATTATCCTTCAATCTGGCTGCCATAATTTCTACTGACACTAAAAAAGTAGGGCAGATGGAGGACAACCTTGTCTAATACCCCTTGAATTGCAGAAAATACTAAAAACCCACCCATTGTCCATTACACACGTTTGAATATTGATATATAGCGTTTTAACCCATTTAACAAATGAATAATTAAACCCAAAATGTTTAAGGACTAAAAACAGAAAACTCCATTCGAGAGAGTCAAATGCTTTTGAAAAATCTACAAAAAATACAGCACCTTCTATCTTATAAGCCTCCGCGTAATCTATAATATCTTTTATCTGTCTAATGTTAAATCCGATGAACCTATTTTAACGTACCCTGTTTGGTCATTGTTAATTAAGTTTGGTGACATTTTTTTCAATCTTTTGAAATCATGTTGATTTAAATAACCATCAATATTTCCGGTTGCGGTTGGATACCTTGAAAAACCCACTAACCGGAAACACTTTCGTATCCGAATGAATTCTTTGTTACGAATCTACCCAATACTAAAGACAACACGAACGGAATAAAAATTTGTGTTCGAAATCATCCCTTTGAATAAAAATTAACATTCACACTCTTCGCCTGACCATATCAACTTTCTGTAAAAAAAAGTTTTACACAATTGGTGTTTAAATTTTGTGTTTTCTTTCAATTCAATACACAAGGGGGCATTCAATTTGAACTTTCGGACAAAAACGATAAAATCTTTGATACAAGTTTTAAAATCATATGTTTTTAAAAAATTCAATTGGCGGCTTCTTTTTTACCATTTTCACCAAATTTTCCATGATTAACATCGGTAAGGATCGTTTTGACAATAAAACAAATAAATGACCAAAATTTTAAATGTTCCTGATTGAAATTAATTTTCGGAATGTGACGTTTCTTTTGTCTATGAGTATAGATTGGTATCCTGCTTTTTGTGATCACTCAAGTCTGTCACATTATTGATTGTCTCACGACAGTCCTAGCTGCATAGGCTGTCGCATGCGATTCGGTGACCATTTAATATAATGGCCTCTAGAAATTTAAGATAAAAAACACAATTAAAGGGCTTTTTTTACAAAATTTCATATGCTTCTGCTATTATATGGAGTTTAGGTATCCTACATGATAAGTTTGTTAAAAATATTTAACTTTTCTTGATGGAGCATCACGTCTGATAGTCATATTGTTAAAACAGAGTTACGTTGCTCCCCGGCCTTTGTCGCCACTAAGAAATTCTATAGACCGACACGTGGTTTCTATCTATTAGATGAGCACAGATGTTCGTTTGATTGTTGCAATACCATGATCATTTTATTATCCCTATTACGTCTTTATAACTGTACGTGTTGCGTTGTTTGTTAATACGGGTCCCTAAGATCGAAATGGAAGAGGGAGGTTTGGCGCGCCATAAAACCTTGTTTAACTCACAATATCATTTGAAATGCCTGTACAAAGTCAGGACCATTGCGATCTATAACTATTCCAGTGTGTCTTCCATTTTTTTTACTTTTCTCTTGGACATTGAGACTGATCCGTTCGGTAATTTTGTTATTACATTTATTGACATAAACATTTTCGTTTACTACCGGGTTTGACCCACACTATATCAATTGATTTTAATCATACTAGTATTATCATCGCACAATATTAATTTAAGGGTCATCAGGATATTTTTTAAAGAAAATCTTAGTATATATACAGCACATACGACATTTTATCAGGACAAACGAAGGATAGTGGGATCTAGATATGAACAAACCTTATTTACTGGTACACTTTTGAGTTGAAGATAGTGCTGTTTTTTAATTGTTACAATTTTTTCCGCTCCAAATTGATTTTTGATAAGGATAAAATATCCCTATTGTTCCTCTCAATTTCTTCGTGATCGACTTTTGGAGCAGGGCTATAAGAAAATACGTCTCATACGATCACTAAAAAAATCTTTCTTCGTTATCAGCCACTAGTAGAAAAGTTCAAAATTGAGTTAAAAGATATAGTAGTTAATTGTTTTAATTAGTGTTTGACTGGTCTTTTGTACTGAGATGATCACCTCATATCCCTATTGTGTCTCACAACTATGTTGTGTTCTATGGTCATTACCGGATCCTAAGATCGCAATGGAAGAGGGAGGTTTGGCGCCATAAAACCTGGTTTAACCCACCATTTCGTTTGAAATGCCTGTACCAAGTTAGGACCATTGCGATCTACCAATTCTCCGGTATGACTGATTCGTTTTTGTCATGTTCTCTGGACTATGAGATTGATCATTCAAGTTCGGTAGTTTTGTTATTACCTTTATTGACATGTTGGTGAATACTTTTAGTTAAATCATAATTAAATATAGCATGAGAAATGAGGTCAAGTGAAGGGGTATAAGTTCTCTTAACCTAAAATCGGCGAAGGCAAAGACAGAACATGGAAATTATAGAATAAACCATGAAAAACTAATAAAATATATTATATCTAGGACGCTACGGTTTAATTTTGAATTTATTCGCAGTCTTTGTCCTACACTTATTTAAAAATCGATCTAAATTTATGCCATTATCAGGAATAGTCCGTTTAACAGTGGTTTACCAAGGGAAAATAATTAATAAAAAATCAGATGATCAATTTCTACAAAAATAAACAATTTCACCAAACATAATTAATTATACATATCATGTCTGAGTTTCCCATGTTTCAAATCTAGATATTAAAAAAATTCCTTTGCCTTAATGGTTAAGAAATAAAGATAAAAACATGTTAAGTTTTAAGAGCAAGGGCATTTAAAAGAAAAGCCCTATGCCCACATATTCTATTGACCTTCTATTGATAATGAAATGACAGGTCTTAAAAGAGATCAGAGTATCTATGCAAGACTTAATTGAATCAAAAGATGAGACAATCCAATAGAATATAAAAAGAAGTGTTACCTGAAAAGTATTCAATGGAGTTGTACTCCATAATTTAAATCAGTATAAATTTACTTTTAAGGTATATGGAAAACTTTTTTATTTAAAAGTTTTGCAAGTTGGGAAACTTTAGACAAGATATTTATTTGTATTTGATTATCTTCCATGTAATTACTTTTTGCATAAATGAATCTAGTGATTTTTGATTAATTATTTTCCCTCGGTAAACCACTGTCAAACGGACTATAAACGTTTACATGAACCTTGATATCCTGACTTTTTGATAGCTATAAGAATGATGACAGTCATTACTATAACCACTGCCTTGAAAGAGCTACACGGTTGACAACCTAATTGTAAATACTGTTTTAAGTTTCACCCAGGTTGTTGTCATCACTCGAAAGATTTTAAGTAATGCATCAAGTGGTTTTAGATGTATACGGGATTTTTATCTCTAAGATGAGCACAGATCTTGGTTTGACAGAGAGTTTGGTAATGTTATCTTTTCCAGATTTGACCAACACTAAATCGATCTTTGGCAACGCGATGGGTGTGCTATAGCAGGAAGGAACTGCTTACTCTTCCGGAGCACCTAAGTTCACTCTCGATTCTACTTGAGTTCACGTTGCAAAATGCGTTTGGTTGTTTTGTGTGTTCGTTTTTGGGGGGTTGATTGTTTTTGTTATTTATGTGGTTTATTTCGTTGTGGTAAATTTTTTGTCTACCGATTTTTACCTCACCTAGTCAAAGGCCATGTGAGCTTATGCCATCACTAAGCGTCCGTTGTCGTCCGTCGTTCGTCGTCGTCCGTTAACAGTTTCAAAAATATTTTCCTCTGAAACCACTGAACCAATTTATCTGACACTTTGCAGGAATGCTATATGACATGTTCTCATTTTAAAATTATTCGATAAAAAACATGGCCGCTGTTACTAAAAATAGAGCATAGGGTATAATCAGTTAAAACGGCTTTTACCTCGAAACAGTTTAAAAAAATCCGAAGGATCTTAGGCTCTTAAGAATCAAAAGTTTCACAAAAGTTTCCATTGGGTCGAAGTTGCCAGATGACCCCTTATAGGGGTTACAGCCCCTTAAAGGTGAAAAATAGCGGTTTTTAGCTCACCTTGCGTCCGTCGTCCGTCCGTCGTCCATCGTCCGTCGTCTGTTAGCTTTTTCCAAACATCTTCTTCTCTGAAACTGCTTGGCCAATTGCAGCCAAACTTGATATGGTGGTTCCTTAGGGTATTGTGCAAAAATTTTGCGTTGTGATTTTTGATACGTCAAAAAAACATGGCCGCTGTTACTGAAAATAGAACAGGGGGGTCAAATACAGATTTTGCAAACATTTCAAAAACGGTCACAGATATCAAAATCCTGGCATAGGGTAAAAGTGATCAGCACCTCAAGATCTATCTGCCCAGAAATTTTCAAAAAGATCCAACAACCGATGTAGGAGTTATTGCCCTTTTTCTGGATTTTTTCAAAATTTGCACTTATTTAGCCCTATATCTGGAAAACTATACAAGATATTTTAAAAAAATTCAAATTGCATATGATTAAGCACGTCAAGATCTACGTTTCATGTAATTAGGTCAAAACTGTAGAACCATTTCTTTTAGGAATTATGGCCCTTAAAGCGTCAAAATTTACCATTTTTCATTACTTTTCTCCTGAATTTCAAAGATGAACTTGTCTGACACCATACATCCAACTTCAACCAAACTTGGCACAATTGCTACAATTCTATCGTTTGGATTTTTGATTCGTCAAAAAATATGGCCGCCATGGCTAAAAATAGAACATAGGTGTAAATTGCAGTTTTCTGATAATTACTCAAAAATAGTGACAGATATCAAAATTCTGATGGGATACAAAAGTGATCAGCATCTCAAGATCTACCTGCTATGAAATTTTTAAGAAGATCCAACAATCGACATAGGAGTTGTTGCCCTTTTTCTGGATTTTTTTTGAAAAGTTTGCAATTATTTAGCCCTATATCTTGAAAACTATACAAGATATTTTAAAAATTCAAATTGCATATGATTAAGCACATCAAGATCTACATTTTATGTAATATGTCAAAGCTGTAGAACCATTTCTTTTAGGAATTATGGCCCTTAAAGCGTCAAAATTTACCATTTTCCATTGTTTAATAGCTTATATGCTACAACTCTATTGTCAGATTTTTTATTCGTAAAAAAACATGGCCACCATTGCTAAAAATAGAACATAGGGGTAAAATGCATATTGTTTGCTAATAACTCAAAAATGGTTTCAGATATAAAATTTGTGCAAGAATCAAAAGTGATCAGCATGTTAAGATTTACCTGTCCTGAAATTTCAAAAAAGATCTGACTGCTGATGTGGGAGTTATTGTTCTTTTTCCTAATTTTCGCCTAATTTGCACTTGTTAAGCCCAATATCTTAAAAACTAACCGTGATATTTCAGAGGTTTAAAATCGCATATGGTTAAGAACAATAATATCTACAAATATATGTATCTGTGTAGTTCAGGTGAGCGATTCAGGCTCTTGGGAGCCTCTTGTTCATGTTTTTGGCCTATAGAATGAAAACTATTGCAGATAGAGAAAAGCTGTTGCTTGCTTAAATGTTCAGCTCATTTAGCTCTATAAAAAGCGATTTTTCATGTTTTGGCCTATAGAATGGAAACTATTGCAGATAGAGAAAAGCTGTTGCTTGCTTAAATGTTCAGCTAATTTAGCTCTACAAAAGTCTCGATAGGGTCGAAGTTGTCAGATTACTCCTTATAGGGGTTACAGCCCCTTAAAAGTTGGAAAATAGTGGTTTTGTTTATTTACATGTAGAATGAAAACCATTGCAGATAGAGAAAAGCTTGATCTTGCTTAAACATTTAGCTCATTTAGCTGTACAAAGGTCTTCATGGGTGGACATCAAGACCAGGTGAGCTATTCAGGCTCCTGAAAGCCTCTTGTTTCTTTGTCTTTTCGGTAAAATGGTGTATGATTACCATTTTGGTACACTTTTGATTCTTATATCCATTTCCTTCAGAGCATACATTTGTTCATAAGATTGACTGATTAGGTTATCTAATAAGTTTTCCTACAAGTCAAGGGCTTTAAGTTCAATATATTTTATTTGTCAATATTTACTACCCCGAGCACAGCAAGATACGACCAAGACATGTTATACAATGTACGTTTGACGCCAAATATGGATTGTCAAATGCTTTGGACACATGCAGCCCATTGTGAACCTTCAAAGCGTTGTGACACATGCATTCTATGGTAGACTTTCAATACATATTTGATTTTTTAAATACATTTATGTTTAAAATTTAAGAAAAACTCTTATAAAATTTGCCTATTTGGTTCCGTTGACCTTTATTTCACAAAAACAGTAATAGACATAGCAAATCTGATTCCAAAAAACAAGATTTAAAAAATCGGATTGCAAATCAAAATGTTATAATTTTTTTTTGCCATAGCCTGATTTTGACCCCTTTTAGTGTCTTAACGATGCAACATACATAAAACCATTGACACATTTAGTGGACAGCATTTATTGAGGAATACAATTAAGAATAATTATCAAAATCAGAGGAAAAATAAACGTTCTACAGCAGGATTGTTTAAACATTAATCTTACCCCTTTTGGTTCTTTTCTCAAAACCAATAGGGACCACAATCCTCAAATGCAAAAGGAATCTTCCTTTAGTGGTCAGTAACATTATAATAAAACTACACCATGTGCACAACAATTGGCCTGTCCACTACAATTAAAGTCCTTGCATTAACATATTTGTCCATTCAAAGTCTTAAAATTGGCATTTTTTGCTCTTTTGACCCCTTAATCTAATCAAAAAATACAGGCAGGGTTTTTTCAAAAGGATTCAAATAAAAATATTTTGAAAATCTGACCACAAATAAAGTAGGGTTGTTTTTGCACGGCTCAACTTTGATCCCCTGTAACAATGCATTAGTGTAAGAAACTATAAACAGTTCCGACATTTACTTGACAGAATTGATAGAAAAATACAATAAAAGGAATAATAATAATCGGATAAAAAATAATCATTCTACAGAAGTTTTGTCAATAAACCCATTTTAGCCCCTTTTGGTTCTTTTTTTTCTAAAATGGTAGGGGCAAATGCAATACCAATCTTTCAGTAGTTTTTAGAAATATCATATCAAAATTTCAAAACAATCAACCAACATCTACTTATGCTATCACACTGAAACCAAGTGACCCAAGACAACACAGACGCAGACACAAACGCAGACGACGACGACATCACCATAACATTATACGACCATATTTTTTGTGGTTGTATAAAATTTGATTGGACACAAGCAAAACATTATTATGAAGTACTCTCCATAATATATTTTAACAACACAATTATTATACATAGATTATACATTCAAGTAACATTCATAAAAAACAAAACAAGAATAAGCAATAAGAAGACAGACAAAGGTATGCTTTGTGTCTGTTTTGGTAGATATGATGAGTGAGGCTATTTAACATCTTTTAGCTCGTTGGATTGTTAAAATAGTCTCTTTTTGCTCTGGCTTAATGCGATACTGTCACATGTAAGATGAGCAACATTTTTTTTTTAAATTCAGCAGCTTAAAAAATTTATAAACTTTTAAGATTCATTTTAGTTTATTATGATTTGACTTACAATTGTGACAAAAACGCATTGCTTTTTCCAAACTGAGTAAAGTGGAATTGAATGTCTTACCTGGTGATAAGTTAGAGAACGCTTTATTATGGAGTAATCGAATATGTTTTGTCTATTTTCTGTCCACTTCCGAACAACCCTCAATTATTGACTACCAAATAGGAATTATATAAAGCAGATGAAACCGCTACTCAGTGATTCAGTCAGTCGGTGTTTTAGCTTGCTATTTAGAATTTTTCCTCAGACTTAAGTAATAGTGAAATATATATATCTCCCTAGATTTGATTTTAAATTCTATGTGCAAAGTGGATTGTTATTTAATATGGTTCTATATTACGGAGTGATGTGAAAATATTCCATTCGATATATTTTGCATCAAACTTTATAGTGTCCTTTTTGCATTTTCTTAGTTTTTTTTTTACTTTCTATTCATGACAATGCAGTGTTCTATGTTTCCATAGTGTTTCATTATATAATAGCTGCTTAATCTGTTAATGGTAAAAGGATAATTTTGTGTATTCAATTTATAGCAATAAAGTGCAATTTGCTACAGGGCAACTTGTTAGAGTCAAATTGTTTTTATTTGGTTTAATTCTTTTCAGTTATAAGTGTTTTAGTTCGATATCAAAATGATTTTGGTACGAAACCCAGACCGCTCGGGGTTATATGATGCACAATTATCTTTACTATATTTTGCCTTTTCAGCAAGTTGCACTCTTGGCGAAAACAATCAGTTCGCTAATTCTGTTTTCACCATTACGATTCCCAGTCAATAAGAATACAGTCATATTTATACATGTTTTCATTCGTTTTCAGGACTTGGAGGCTATAAAAAGGGGGAAGTTGGTATCGGCTGAATTCAGAAATGTTCTAGAGGCTATTCATCAAATGACACCTGCAACTCTACATGAAAAATATGAAAGGCACTTTCAGTATGTTTATCATTTCCATACAATACTGATAAATAGTTAATTATTTCAGACGATCCCAGACAAAACTGTGATAAGTTAAATCAACTCAAATTCCTCCAAATATCTTCTATTCTTGAAATGTTACATATACGAAAGAACGTTAAATTGGTTATACTATTTATTCATATCTCAAGGAGAAATTTTAAAACCCGTTCTCTGTAAAAGTCCAAGAATGTGGCCCATGCCGGGAGAAGCAAAGAGGCACCCATGGGTCATTCTAGTGTCAAAAGTCCAAAAGGGCAACGACAAAATCTGTAAACAAGAACAAGAACAGCACGAGTAAATACAAACATAAAAAACGCAAAATAAAACGAACAAAAATCAACAACGCGAACTAAGTCGTAACAAGAGTGAACTCAGGTGCTCCGGAAGAGTAAGCGCTTACCGCACACCCGTCTTACTGCCAATCACCAATTCAGTGCGTCGAATCCTGTAAAGAAAGTCAGAGCAAAGCTCTATGACAAACTTACATCTGTACTCCATTTGTACTCATCTGCGAGATAGAAATCCTATATTTGTCTACGAGTGCATGGTGTCTACCATAAAATTTCTTTAGTGTAGACAGCAACCGAGGAGCAATATAATCTAGTGTCAGCAAATTTTGTGTTAAACGTGACGCTCTGTCAAGGAAATGGGTGTAGTTCCTGCAAGCTCTGGAATAACGAATAAATTGTGATACGTCACCTCCATACATAATTAACATCAGCTTATCTTTATTGACCACCGTTGCCATGGAAACCCCTGCGGCCATTTTGAACTCTTTGAAAGCCCAAAAAAAGGCTATGTTTCAATAATTTTTTTCATTAAAAGATGAAAACCTATCAAATTGAAAATTATAATGGTTATTATTTAAAACCTAGGGTACAAAATTAAAAACGAAGTTCTGAGTTTAACATTTAAATGACATTCCAATAAAGCTAATAATCTAACGCATAAAAAACAATTTTAAATGCGTATCAATTCATTGAAGCAAAGGCATTATGGTACATTTTACAGTCAAATAACATAACAACCAAACTGTAGATTTTTTTTGTGTTTTTGTTATAATAATGAAGATGAGCAATAGAATTTAAAAATTTATAAATATTCAATGGCTTTATCTTAAGTTTTACAGAAAAATGGCACCAAATTTGGTTACCATGGTAACCAGTTAAAGTTAGCTATTATAAGGATTCCTCTGTACCTGATATGTAACACTATCCTGAAGTTTGATGGAAATCGGTTGAAGAATTTTGGAGTTGTGATTCGTTTACCATTTTTGATTGGGTATTGAATGCTAATGGCGGATAGATTGATTGGAAGTTATTGTGTTTTTCACTCATTCAATGCAATGAGTTCAACAAACATATTGCAACTCGGCTTAAAATCCAAACACATTTCTAGAAATGTTTACGTACCTCGGATTTTGTAAGGGTATATATGATAGGATTGATCGACATAACCCCAAAAGATACTGAGCATTATGACTATTCAATATTCTGAATACAAATAAGAACCTTTTTTTAATTTGCCTACATTAACCATTTTTCTTTTAGACTCATATTGTTTTATAAATGAAATATATTAGAAATAATAATTTTTGTTTATTGTTATGTTAATAAACAGATATTTGATAAGAAAATTCTATGTATGTTATTTATATACTTTTAAATTACAGAAAGCAGGCAAGATTTCTGGACAGAACGATTCTTAATATTCAAGCGCAAGATCAAATGTCTCGGAAATCAAAAGAAACTAATCTTATAGCGGCAAAAAAGTTAGATGACAAAATACTAGCATTTGAAAAAACTTTAGATGCCGTAAGTAACCTATTCCGTATTCAGTTTTATCGTATTGGTAGTTTTTTTCTGTTCTTCACACCGATTTCTTCGTGACCGACTTTTGGAGCAGGGCTATAAGAAAATATGTTTCATACGATCCCTATAAAAATCTTTCTTCGTTAGCAGCCACTAGTAGAAAAGTTCAAAATTGGGTTAAAAAATATGGTGGTTAATTGTTTTAATTAGTGTTTGACTGGTCTGCTGTACTGAGATGATCACCTCAATATCCCTATTGTGTCTCACAACTATGTTGTGTTCTATGGTCATTACCGGATCCTAAGATCGCAATGGAAGAGGGAGGTTTGGCGCCATAAAACCTGGTTTAACCCACCATTTCGTTTGAAATGCCTGTACCAAGTCAGGACCATTGCAATCCACCGATTCTCCGGTATGACTAATTCGTTTTTGTCATTTTCTCTTGACTATGAGATCGATCATTCATGTTCGGTTGTTTTGTTATTACTTTTATTCACACAAGACAATGCTTTTTGATATGAACATTTTTGTCTCAACTCGCTTGTTGTGTCATGGTTATCTCAAAATGTATTTGGAAGATATTGAAATAGAGATATCTTTATAAACGCCCTTGACATATTTTTTTTGTTTAAAAATACAATACCAAACACGGGTATAAAACGGTTAATTTGGTTATGCTGTATTTCGATATTTCAAGGAAAAAACTCTCAATAGCAGCATTTGAATCAAAATATTGGAAGATCACAAACCAAAAACATTGAATGAAAAGTTCTCATAACCAGAAAGCGAAATTCAGCACCGAGGATATCGACCATGTGCATTACAAGGAAAGAAACCTGACGTTTTAACCAATTTTGATTTGAACAAATTGAACAAATTGCAATGACAACCAGGCTTGTGACTACCCTCGGGTACCTCAGGTCCACCAGCAACGGTTATCGACCCAGTAGTTCAAAATACAATACTAAACACGGGTATGAAACGGTTAATTTGGTTATGCTGTATATCGATATTTCAAGAAGTAACTCCCATCAGCAGCATTTGAATCAAAATATCTAAAAATAAATTTAGTTAAACATATTTTATTTTCAAACAAATACCAAAGGATTTGGCACAAGTCCACACATGTTTAAGTTTAAACAACTTAATACAAACGAATATAATTACAAGAGGCTCACAGGAGCCCGAATCGTTCCCTGGTTTCAATGACTTAATGTAACAATATTTCACTTTTCAAACACCCCATCATGACAATGAAACCATTGGAAATACAAATGACAACAAAGTTCCAGACAATAAATTTTGTTACGCCTGACGCGCGTTTCGTCTATTCAAGACTCATCAGAGGCGCTCTACCAAACATATTGAAAATGCCAAACACTTTATGATTATGAAGAGCATAGAACAGTAAAACCAAAAATACCAAACTGGGGAACCAAATTATTACTAAGATGATCAACCTATGTCTGGGGTAGGAAGAACCTTAGGGTTTAAAAAATTTTGAAATTTAAACGGATAATTTAAAGCTTTGATGTGTTCTCCAACACATTAGTGTTGGTGCCGGAGCGGGCTAACCTCGGGGAATTAAAACTCCACCAGCAGTATTAACCTTCACGTTTGTTCGAAATACAAATGACAACAAAGTTCCAGACAATAAATTTTGTTACGCCTGACGCGCGTTTCGTCTATTCAAGACTCATCAGAGGCGCTCTACCAAAAATATTGAAAATGCCAAACACTTTATGATTATGAAGAGCATAGAACAGTAAAACCAAAAATACCAAACTGGGGAACCAAATTATTACTAAGATGATCAACCTATGTCTGGGGTAGGAAGAACCTTAGGGTTTAAAAAAATTTGAAATTTAAACGGATAATTTAAAGCTTTGATGTGTTCTCCAACACATAAGCGGAGTGGGTGCGCAGTGGAAGATTCGATTGCCGATTTGGGAGCTAGACCAGACAAAGTGAATACTTTCTTTTATTGCACATTCGATTTAACTCCAATGAAAACGATAATACTAAAACTACGTTTATTTTGCACTATATACAGTTTACATGTTATCAGATCGAGCTACAAAATATTTCTGCCCCAATTTTCAATACACAAGACATAAACCTCATTTAACAACTTTATGGAAAATTCCCCAAATTACTATACTGAACTTTTACACCCCTGTCTGTCTGATACAAAATCATTAAAATTAAGTGTGAAGACCGCTAGCCAGATAATTAATTACTTTATAGTAGCTTCTGCATGAAATGTCAAACTGACCAGACAGACAACGTTATCTTTATCTCAAATCTAGACCAAGGTCAATTAAGCCAAATTCAACAGAAAAATCTCTTATCTAATGAAAAACTATGAAATTATCAAATCTATCTAAAAACCTATCAAAACTATCTAAACACCTAAAAACTATCAAAAATCAAAAGTGAAAAACAAAAATGTCTTCTAATCATTCTCCCCTTCTTGATTGCGCTCAATCAACTAATTACACATGAAATCAAAAATCAGTTACAGTCAAAAGCTTAATTATCTCAGTTTATTTGATGGTGTCTCGGCCTTCTCAGGACATAATAATTGGAAGTCGGTCATTTACTTCTAATGGACACAGTTTCGTTATTGGTCGAATTAAAACAGTTTGTCCAAGTCTAACTTTTGCTACCCGCACATGTTTGTCCTTTCCGGGGTACACCTCGATAATTTTGCCCAAAGGCCAATATCCTCTTGGAAATTTAGGATTCATCACAAGTACAATGTCATTCAGTTTTATGTCCTTCTCCACTTCAGTCCACTTATTTCTACGAACCACTCTTTTATCCATCTTTGCCAAAAGTGTCTGATTAGTTCTTGATTTCGTCTCCATCTTTTGCGTGGATTAAAGTCTGTTGTATCAACTGTTTCTGCCGCAAATGTCCCTCCGACTAGTCCATGTAGGAAATGGTTTGGTGTTAATTGTATGACATCTCTGGAATCTGCTGACTGGTACGTCAACGGCCGCGAATTAATGAGTGCTTCGGCACCGATAAATGCAGTCAACAGCTCTTCGTCCGTAACGTCCGCGTTTCCTATGATGGCATAAATCGCTTTTTTCGCTGCTTTAATCATAGTTTCGCGTACTCCTCCGAAGTGTGGCGCGAGAGGAGGATTGAAATGCCACTTAACGCCTCGATTAGACGTATTGTCATATATTTCACGTTTTTCCATGAGTGAAACGAGCTCCTGTAATTCCTTGTTCGCACAGATAAAGTTTGTGCCATTGTCCGATATAACTTCTTGTGGCATACCGCGTCTACTTGCCATTCTATAAAACGCATTAAGAAAGGAGTTTGTATCTAATCCAAAAGCAACTTCGAGATGCACGGCTCGCGATGCTAAACACGTAAATAAACACAAGTACCTCTTCTCTCGACGTTTACCACGTCCCTGAACTGTAATAAATGGCCCTCCAAAGTACTGCTGTACGAGCAAACGCATGTAACGGAGTTCTGAATCGAATGTCTGGTAAAGGCGCCATCACTTGTTCCGCCGTTTTTGCTTTTCTTCTTCGACACGTATAGCACTCATTTTCGCACTCGCGAATTTCCTCTCTGGCCGATAAAATCCAATATTTAGCTGATATCATGGATAACGTTTGATTCGTCCCGCACACGTGTCTACCTTCGTCATAGTAGTATTTCACTATGAGTCTCGTCACTCGATTTTTACGTGGTAAAATCACTGGATATCTCGTATCATAAGGCAAGAAGTCTGCGTACTGAAGACACCCATCACTACGTAATAATCCAAACTCATCTATTTTCGGTTTCAAACTTAATAGTTTACTACTTGATGGTTACTGATGTCCTTTTAAAATCGCAATATACATATATAGTCATCACGAAAATCTCTTTTTTGTGCGTCGCGCACGATTTGAATCTCTGCTTCTTCTTTTTCATCTTCGCTTAGTCCTCCTTTTCTACGTAAGTCATTTTCAAGTCTGCAATTTTCAACGAATGTATTAACCCACGACCGAACGCGAAGTAATCTCAACCAACTTGAGAAATGTTCAGGATTCAACCGCCAATCCTGATCCGGTACATCAACAGTTTTCATTGTTCACAAAGTTCTGCCCTTAGCATTCTCGACTGTAAACCTTGCACTCGATTTCGCCGCGTGTTTTACTTCTTTGTCACACGAATTTCCATTTTCGAGTTTATTTTTGGGCCAATGACTCTCATCTGTGGAAAGATATTGCGGCCCTTCCCACCACAAGGTATCCGATTTTAACTGCTTAACAGTCCGACCTCTCGAAACTAGATCAGCTGGGTTCACATCAGTTGAAACGTAACGCCACTGCGATGGATTAGATCCACATTGTATCTCGCCGACTCTATTTGCCACAAACGGTTTAAATTCCCTACTACGACCACGTATCCACCATAAAACATTCAAACTGTCGGACCAAAACACAGGCTGATTATTGCTAAATCCAAGAGTTTTCGCTACGGACAAAGCTAATCTAAATCCCAAAATAGCAGCCATTAATTCCAAACGAGGAATGCTCACAGACGTTAACGGAGTAACTCTAGATTTTGCTGCAATAAATCCACATGAAATTAATCCACTTTTATATTCATGTCTCAAATATGAGACTGCACCGTAACACTTCTCTGAGGCATCAACAAATGTATGGATACTTGAACTAATTATCTCCTCATTCTCATCAATTACTCTTAAACACCTTGGAATTTGAATGAATTGTAAATCCTCTAGCTCATTAAACCACGACCTTGCACTTTCAACTAATTGATCATCTAGCGTATCATCCCAATCAAATCCAGATAACCACATACTTTGAAGCAACATTTTGGCTCTAATTGTAAACGGTGCAATAAATCACAAAGGGTCAAATAAGGTTGCTATTTTCCTTAAGAAATTTCGTTTTGTGTAAGTAAACTCCACTCATGGAGAATTTACATTGAAGGAAAATGCATCTTCACTCGCTTTCCACATAACTCCAAGCGTTTTAATTGTAGGTAATTCCCCATCACTAAGATTAACTTCCTTAGCTAAATCCTCTTTAGGAATACACTCAAGAACCTCTTTCGAATTTGACAACCACTTTCGTGCGTACATGCCTGCCCTTTTCCACAGTGAAGATAGATCATGATACAAACTAATTCCCATTTCACTATTTTCCTTTCTGTCAATAACACTTCATTTGGTAGTTGGATTCCTTCAATATATCCTCCGGAATTGGAGATTAAAGAGACCACCAAATCAAATTGCTTCACGTCTTTCTTGGATTTGCACCTCGAATTTGACCCAGGTGGTCATCTCAGTACAAAAATCAACGATAAAACGAGACGATTTTAATTTTCAAATTATTAATTTTCCTAATCTACAGAGCAATATACCTACTTCTCCTGCATACGGTGTTTATATTTCTCA
The DNA here is from genome assembly GCA_963971305.1 of Arcuatula senhousia. Taxonomy (NCBI): domain Eukaryota; kingdom Metazoa; phylum Mollusca; class Bivalvia; order Mytilida; family Mytilidae; genus Arcuatula; species Arcuatula senhousia. Next base: position 58,807,904 of record OZ020310.1, read on the forward strand.
ACTTATTCGATATGCCAGAGCTTGCACACATTTCACAGATTTTTTAATCAGACACCGGTTTCTTCGTGACCGACTTTTGATGCAGGGCTATAAGAAAATACGTCTCATACGATCACTAAAAAAATTCTTTCTTCGTTATCAGCCACTAGTAGAAAAGTTCAAAATTGAGTTAAAAGATATGATAGTTAATTGTTTTAATTAGTGTTTGACTGGTCTGCTGTACTGAGATGATCACCTCAATATCCCTATTGTGTCTCACAACTATGTTGTGTTCTATGGTCATTACCGGATCCTAAGATCGCAATGGAAGAGGGAGGTTTGGCGCCATAAAACCTGGTTTAACCCACCATTTCGTTTGAAATGCCTGTACCAAGTCAGGACCATTGCGATCCACCAGTTCTCCGATATTACTGATTCGTTTTTGTCATTTTCTCTGGACTATGAGATTGATCATTCAACTTCGGTAGTTTTGTTATTACCTTTATTCAACAAAATCCATACTATCATCCATGTACGTAGAATTCAAAACAGTATCGGCGGCTCTCGGATACTCATTTTGAAACACTTTTGCATGGTTTCTTGTGAAGAATTGAGCTTGAAACGGCGACGAATTAATCCCAAACACTACACTATTGAATTCATATACATCAGGCTCAACATCGACATTCATTGCACGCCACAAAAACCTTTGATATTGCCTATCAGAAGGGGCAATATTTATTCTCAAATACATCTCGGCAATGTTGCACACAATAGCAACTGGATTTTTACGGAAACGAAGTAACACATCTGCTAAATCCTGCTGTAACTTAGGCCCTTGATGAATCATATCATTCAGTGAAGCACCTCTGTATTTTGCGGAAGCATCGAATACGATCCGCGTTTTCGTTGTTTCCTTCTCTGGTCGTATTACTGGAAAATGCGGTAAATACCACGTGCCATCTACAGCCACTTCTTCTTTCTGAACTTTACGTATATATCCCTTCTCAACGTACTGATCGATAGTGTCCGTGTAATCCTGTTTTACGGTTTCATTCCTGACTAGACGTTTCTCTGTGTTTTCTAATCTCTTAACTGCCATTCCATAATTATCAGATAATCCAGCTGGGCTTTCTTTCCACGGTATGGCGACCTCATAATGACCGTCCTTGAAACAAAGTGACTTCTCAACAGTATCCACAGCTGTTTTCTCTTCGGTTGTCAGAATGTCATCTTTGGTCTCAAATAACCCTTTTGACGTTCACATTCATTTTCAGCTTAAAATCTGCATTTTTGAAATTTTTGCTTGAACAAATACGGGTAAGATGGTACACATCTTATATATCATTGCGAAGCTAATAAGGTTTTTTTTCTAATGCTGGTATAAAACATTCACCATCAAGGATTTTTTTTTTTTCGCAAAGTTGGATTGTTTACAAAATGCTCAAAATACCCTTTTTACCATGCTTTCCGGTCTTCCACATGGAGCCTTTTCACACAGCCATGTAAACAAAATTCATACACTTGTCAAAAATGATTCAAGGATAATTAAAATGAGTGAAGCTTTAGGTTTCATTTGATTGTACACATGATTCCATTATCAATCCAATAAAACTTTGACAATTACAAGCATAACACTGCACTTTTTATTTTTAATGGACTATTTGAGGGAGGGACCAATTAACCCGGAAGGGGTTAATGAGACCTTTATTGACCGGCTTAACGCTCTCGATCTCCCAGAAACGCTTCAGTAGTTCGTCTACTTCGCCTTCGATACGCTTATTTCCTGTGAAATATGTATGATCAGTAAAGTTAGTACGATTTTGATCCACTTCCGGACTGCCAATACATGTCCAACCTAACGGAGTTAGCCTTGCTATTGGCTCACCACATTTACCCCGAATATCTCTGTAAGAGTACTGTAAGTCCGAATAGTCGAGTCCAATTAGCATATCTACCTTCGGCTTGGCTCCTAGATTTGGAAAGTTAATTCCTTTCAAGTGATCCCACTTCTTTCCATGCTCTCTCCAGTTGACAGGTTCCATATTTCCTGTCACTTTGTTGGTTGTAAATGCCACCACGTGAGTTCTGGAACGTCTGATTAAACTCTCAAGCTCAAACTCTACTGGCATGGTCTCAAACGTCTCAACTTCATCGTTCAAAACATTTACAGCAACAGTTTGTACATGACCTTGAAGCCCAAGTTGAGCTGCAACGTCAGCATTAACGTAAGTTTTTGTACTAGCATCGTCTAGTAGTGCATTAACCTTGACTTGTTTGTGTCCATTTCTCAAAATCACAGGTATAGTTCTTAATGTTACAAAGTTGCTTTGTTTCCGATCGTTTGAAATAAGTGTTCTGTCTGAGCCCTCCCCTTCATTCGGCGACTCAGTTTCCTTCGATTCAGCGTGCATATTGCTGGTTTTAGGAACACAATCAGGGATACTTTCAACCTTCCCTATACTTTTATGTAAAAATCTATTATGTACCTCTCGACATCCATCAATTCCACACTTCTAGGACATTTTTGGCCAATATGATCATCACCCAAGCACCTAAAGCACAAACGTTTCTCCTTTGCCACCGTCCACCTTTTCGATACATCAAGTCTCTTAAAGACGTCACAGTTCCACACACCGTGTTGCCAATTGCATACCTTGCACAGTCGCGCACGACTTTTTCTGTCCATTCCTCCGGTGTTACTTACGAAAGTCCTGTTTGTACCTGGTTTGTGTCGCCTAAAGTCAATGCCATCTAATCCTCGGACAGTTTCACTTGCGATTGTCTGGAATTCTGCTTCCTGTATAATCCATTCCCTCAAAGCTTCCACTGATTCCTCCTTACACTTCTCAAATATCCATCTGTGATATCGAGCAACCATCGACTCTGGTAGCTTTTGTTGCAACTTGTTGTACAATGATCCATTTCCATGCTCTTCTGTCCTATCCGCGTCTTTCAGATTGACCACAGTAATGTTAACTAAATCTGCAAATTTATCAATGTCTCTTGAATTGCCTAGTCTTATCGGGATAAAGTTCTTAAGTTCGTCCATGTAACGAGCAATCTGTCTACGCTTTCCACCGTATTTTCGTTCTAGTCTTTCCTTTGCAGCCGCATATGCCGATTCCGAATATCCTAGATTCTCGACAACTTTCAACGCTTCTCCGGACAAGTATTGTCTTAACTGTAAAAGTTTGTATTCTGATGTAGCTGGTGCTTTGTCAACGCAAGACATGAAGGCCGCGCTCCACGCTTCATAACTTCGCTTATCTCCCGAAAACACTGGAATAGATATCCGTTTAAGTTGCTTCCACAAGTGACATGTCATGTCCAAGCGCGTTATTTTCACTGTCCGACTTGTTTCTGATTTGTCCATCTGACGATTGCACATTATCAACGCGCGATTCCTGTTGATCAACGTGAACAACGGACGCGCTATTATTTTCCGCGTCAACGATGGACTCCTGATAGCCACTATTACGATCTTCACCACAAGCACTATTACCGTCCTTGGAACTAACAAGTAAACTCTGACACTCGTTTTCTGCTTCTGTAAATTCCGATTCCATTTGCTCTAACTCCTTTGCTGTCTTCTCAACATATGACATTTCGCCTCTATTCTTGTACTCGTCATATAAACATGATAAATGTCCAATAATGTCCATAGCATGTTCTTCTGCAATTTCAAGTTTCTTTCGTAACTCCTTCACTGTATTTCGATTCGGCATCTCATCACTTTCGTGTATTAATTGAAGTAACTTATGTCTCACTTTTGTGAAAGCCGATTTTGCTTTCGATTTGTCTTTTTTCAAGTCATCGATTATTTTGTTGTCCCGACTTATCATTGTCTTGTTCATTAAGTATTCACTTGCGTTTAACTCCCAGTTACTCATCACGATATACGATTAAACAATTGTCCAAACGATTGTCCACTATTAATTCCGATTATGAAATAATAACGATTACGATGAGTCCATTATGTCAATAACCAAGCTCTGCTACCAGAAAATGGTGCGGAGTGGGTGCGCAGTGGAAGACTCGATTGCCGATTTGGGAGCTAGACCAGACAAAGTGAATACTTTCTTTTATAACACATTCGATTTAACTCCAATGAAAACGATAATACTAAAACTACGTTTATTTTGCACTATATACAGTTTACATGTTATCAGATCGAGCTACAAAATATTTCTGCCCCAATTTTCAATACACAAGACATAAATCTCATTTAACAACTTCATGGAAAATTCCCCAAATTACTATGCTGAACTTTTACACCCCTGTCTGTCTGATACAAAATCATTAAAATTAAGTGTGAAGACCGCTAGCCAGATAATTAATTACTTTACAGTTGCTTCTGCATGAAATGTCAAACTGACCAGACAGACAACGTTATCTTTATCTCAAATCTAGAGCAAGGTCAATTAAGCCAAATTCAACAGAAAAATCTCTTATCTAATGAAAAACTATGAAATTATCAAATCTATCTAAAAACCTATCAAAACTATCTAAAAACCTTAAAACTATCAAAAATCAAAAGTGAAAAACAAAAATGTCTTCTAATCAGGAACTTTGTTGTCTTCCTTTACCGGATTTGACACGCTGAATGGACTATTGGCAACGCGACGGGTGTGCTATAGCAAGCAGGAATTGCTTACTCTTCCGGAGCACCTGAGTTCACTCTTGTTTCGACTGGAGTTCGCGTTGTTGATTGATATTCAGTTATTTTGTGTTTCCGTGTTTTACATGTTGTCTGTTTTTGTCCCGTTCTTGTTGGTGTGTACTGGTTTTGTCTCTGCCCTTTCGGACTTTGATATTCGGATGCCCCATTGGTACCTCTGCTTCCATCACGTAATATCTACGTTTTTGTCATTTAACGGGCTATAACTCCTAAAAGGGTCTTCTGATAATTTAGGCTTATGGACAATTTTGTAGATTTCAATTAGCTTAACATTTAAGCAAGCATCAGCTTTTCTCTATTTACAATAGTTTCATTCTATAGGCAAAAAAATGATAAAATGCTAATTTAGAGGCCGTAACCCATAAAATGGGTCATCTGACAACTTTGACGCTATGGAAACTTTTGGGCACAAACTGTGCTCCTCTCCTCGCCGATTTGTTTTTTATACTCTTACGAGACTGAATTTCTTCAGGGACTCGTAAAGAACAAGAAGATGAAAGAGGCAAGGTCATTTAATCTTACATTCAGATATATTGATGATGTCCTTTCTGTCAATAACACTTCATTTGGTAGTTGGATTCCTTCAATATATCCTCCGGAATTGGAGATTAAAGAGAACACCGAATCTAATTGCTTCACGTCTTTCTTGGATTTGCACCTCGAATTTGACCCAGGTGGTCATCTCAGTACAAAAATTTACGATAAACGAGACGAATTTAATTTTCAAATTATTAATTTTCCTAATCTACAGAGCAATATACCTACTTTTCCTGCATACGGTGTTTATATTTCTCAACTTATTCGATATGCCAGAGCTTGCACACATTTCACAGATTTTTTGATCAGACACCGGTTTCTTCGTGACCGACTTTTGAAGCAGGGCTATAAGAAAATACGTCTCATACGATCACTAAAAAATTATTTCTTCGTTATCAGCCACTAGTAGAAAAGTTCAAAATTGAGTTAAAAGATATGATAGCTATTGTTTTAATTAGTATTTGACTGGTGTGCTGTACTGAGATGATCACCTCAATATCCCTATTGTGTCTCACAACTATGTTGTGTTCTATGGTCATTACCGGATCCTAAGATCGCAATGGAAGAGGAAGGTTTGGCGCCATAAAACCTGGTTTAACCCACAATTTCGTGTGAAATGCCTGTACCAATATACGATATTGAGATGTGGAATAAGTGTACGCGACACAACAAACATAAACAAACAGCAATTCAAAAAATCACAACGGAAAACAGCAAGCAGTCTTCAACATGACCATAGGTCACTGCTTACCGTCTTGCATTGGCCCAAGACTTATAATACAATACAAAAGTATCAAAACCAATCCCTAAATCATCAACGAAAGACTCAATTCTTGACATAAAACAGTTAACATAGAATGACAAGGACAAACAAAGGCTTTGGCAAAGTTTCCTGGCTTAGGACAGGCACATATAAAATGTGGCGGGGTTAAACTAGTTTTTTGGATCCAACCTTCCCCCTATTGATAAGCTTGCACAAAGCTACATATAAAACACACTGTAAAACTCAATCGACAAAAGTTCAATTCAACAAGAGAGAACCTAAGACAAAATACTGTACGAAAACAACAAGACAAGGAGGAACTCTCTTGAGAACACTCGAAGTTACTGACAACTAGCTAAGAAACATTTATCGATTGATGTAAAAGAATCAAATACATCAGTTCTAAATCCGACACCCCACGTCAAAACAATGAATGATTAAGAGTTGTATCACCATACAGAACCGACATACTTGATCGCTGTGGTGCTTATAAATAATACAGTGGATAAAAAGTGAAAAATTTAACGTTTTAAAGTTACTATCAAGCTATCAATATTTCTGCCAAAACATACCAAATGCAAAGATTTTACTAAAACATTGAATTCGTATCCTTTTTTCAAAAGGTTTTTAAGCCAGTTTTTTATTTCCATAAGGTTGTTTTTGAATTTTTGTGCTTTATAAACTACATTACTATAAAAGTTAGGATGAGATACTCCTTTAACAATCAGAAATCTACGTGTACAATCAAATTTTTCGATGAGATGTCCATATTTATGTGCAAATTTTGTAAAAGATTTGACTAATTTGTGGTAACGGTAACCTTGTTTTAGCAATTTTTCTGTAATAAAACGGTTTTTATCATTAAAATCAGACACATCACTGCAAATGCGAGCATACCTGACTAATTGTGAAATGTATACCCCGTAAGCTGGAGCTAATGGTACGTCTCCTTCAAGAAACGGAAAATTAACTATTGGGAATGAAAAGTCATCCCGTTTATCATATACTTTAGTGTGTAATCTACCATTGATAATGCTTTAAGTCCAAATCTAGAAATGGACATCTACTGTCGGTTGAGTTTGCTTTATTTAGGGTTAATTCTTTAGGATATATATCATTTATAAAATTTGAGAATGTGGGGTTGTTTAGAGCAAGTATGTCATCTAAGTACCTATATGTATTGTTAAAAGTTTCGATAAGGTGGTTTTTGTTTGGGTCTTTTTGTAGCTTGGCCATAAACTGTGATTCGTAACAATATAAAAACAGATCAGCTATGAGTGGAGCACAATTGGTTCCCATTGGAATTCCAATGACTTGGCGATATATTTGTTTACCGAACCGGATGTAAATATTATCTAAAAGAAAGTTTAATGCAGTAATAACTTCTATGTCGGTCCAATTAACATAACCTTTGTGGGTTTCGTTACTAAAAAACGATTTACTAAATACTTGTGACACTTTAGAACAGATGTAGTCACTTTTAGATTTGTCAAAGCACCATTTAATTAAATATTCAAATTTCTTTTTGATAAGATTGTGAGGTAGATTAGTATATAAAGTGGAAAAGTCATAGCTGTCTACGGATTGAAAAGTATTTTCAAATGCCCGAAGTTTGTCTAAAACATCAAGAGAATTTTTAACACTCCAAAAATGATTTATTCCACTATTTTCGAAAATTTTATCACAGTATCGGATGATAAATTCTTTCATTGTAGTTAAAGCAAGAGACAAGACTTTAGAAATATTGGTTAAGGATTATTTACTTGATGCAGAAATAAAACGGGATAAAATAAAACCAAGTCAGGACCATTGCGATCCACCAGTTCTCCGGTATGACTGATTCGTTTTTGTCATTTTCTCTGGACTATGAGATTGATCATTCAAGTTCGGTAGTTTTGTTATTACCTTTATTGAAGAGCTCAATTAGCTAAACATCTAAGCAAGCAAAACCTTTTCTGTATCTACTTATGTTCACAATCTATAAGGCTAAAACCACTATTGTTGGCGTTCAAGGGGTCATAACCCTCAAAACGGGTCATCTGACAATTTTGACGTAATGGAAAATTTTGTAGATCTCGTTTATGAACATTTAAGCAAACAAATATTTTTTCTTTTTTTTTTATCTACGTAAGTTCACAATCTATCCGGCTGAAACCATTATTTTGGCTTTTAAGGGGTCGTTACTTCTATATGAGGTCATCTGACAATTTCGACATAATGGACAATTTTGTAGAGCTTAATTAGCCGAACAATATGCAATTGGAATTACTTCAATATCTTATATAGTCTTGAGATATAAGACAAAATAGTTGCAAAAATCAGAAAGAATTAAGAAAACGGGCAATATAACTCTTTTACGGTTTGTTGGAATTTCTTCAAAATTTTGGAATTGATAGATCTTGACGTGTTGGTCACTTTATACTAGCCAGAATTTTGATAACTGTCACCGTTTTTGAGTTATATGCAAGGAAGAGGCTTCCAGGAGCCTGAATCGCTCACCTTGTCTTGATGTCGTTCCTATAAAGACTTTCATGACTTTGGTAAAGCTAAATGAGCTGGACATTTAAGCAAGCAACAGCTTTTCTCTATCTACTATAGTTTTCATTCTGAAGGCCAAAAACATGAAAAACGTTATTTAGAGAACAAAATTCCTATAAGGGGTCATCTGAAAGAAGCAGAGGTACCAATGGGGTATCCGAATGTCAAAAGTTCGAAAGGGTAGAGACAAAACCAGTAAGCACCAACAAGAACGGGGCAAAAAGAGACAACATGTAAAACACGGAAACACAAAATAACTAAATATCAATCAACAACGCGAAAGAGTAAACACAGGTGCTCCGGAAGAGTAAGCAGTTCCTGCTTGCTATAGCACACCTGTCGCGTTGCCAATAGTCCATTCAGCGTGTCAAATCCGATAAAGGAAGACAAAACAAAACCCTATGACAAACCAACATCTGCACTCATCTGAGAGAACGAAATCCTATATTTGTCTATAAGTGCATGATGTCTTCCGTAAAATTTCTTGAGTGAAGACAGCAACCGAGGAGCAACATAACCCTGTGTTAGCAATTTTTGCGTCAGACGTGTCGCTCTGCTAAGGAAATCGATGTAAGAAAACTCCAATACTATGAAGACTTTTGAAGAGTAAAATGAGCTGGATGTTTAAGCAAGCAACAGCTTTTTTTCTATCTGCTATAGTTTTCATTCTTTGGGCCAAAAACATAAAAAAAACGTTATTTTAAGTGCCGTAACCCCAATAAGGGGTCATGTGACAACTTTAACCCTATGGAGACTTTTGTTGAGCTAAATAAACTGAACATTTAAGCAATCAACAGCTTTTCTTCTCTTTCTGCTATCGTTTTCATTCTATAGGCCAAAAACATGAAATACATCATTTTAGGGACCATAGCCCCTATAAGGGGTCATCCGACAACTTCGATCCTATGAAGACTTTTGTAGAGCTAAATGAGCAGGAGTTTAAGCAAGCAACAGCTTCTCTTTATCTGCTATAGTTTTTATTCTATAGTCCAAAAACATGAAAAAAGCTTTTCTTCACCTTTAAGGGGCTGTATCCCTATAAGAGGTCATCTGACAACTTTAACCAAATGAAGATTTTTGTAGAGAATTTCATACTGAAGCAGTAGGATTTAATCTATCTCTTATACTTTTTTTATTTACTAGCCAAAAACAGTAGACTGACCCCTATGTTCTATTTTAAGCCACGGCGGTCATGTGTTTTGGTCGGCAGTCACCATTCGTGCAATCTTGGTAGAAGACATCCCATAGATGAAGTGTACAAAGTTTCAAAGCAATTCCTTCAGCAGTTTCAGAGAAGATTTTCAAAGAAAAGTTAACGACGACGATGGACGCCAAGTGATGGTAATAGCTCACCTGGACCTGTGGTCCAGGTGAGCTATACAAAAAAATTGCTGTTTTACCCCCTGTTCTATTTTTAACGACAGCGGCCATGTTTTTATCTGATCAATTTAAAGTGAATATCGTTTGTAGCCAACATGTCATATATCATTCCTACTACGTTTCAGTCATATTGGTTCAGTAGTTTCAGAGACGATTTTTGAAATTGTTTACAGACAACGACGGACGCATAGCGATGACATTAGCTCACATGGCTTTTGGTCAGGTGAGCTAAAAAAGAAGGATAGATGACAATAAGAAAAGAAAGTATGTGATAGTAAACAAGGGTACATTTGGAAAAAAGAAAGAGTATTTAATCTGATCAGAAAGATCAACTTCCATTGTAACACCTTCAATAAGAGGATTAAGTTAGGGTATTCCAAAGTACCTTGATGAGTCAGCTTTGGGGAACGGAACATTAAATTCACTATAAGATCCGGTAATTAGATTTACGTCGTGAAATGGACACTTTATGAAAATTCTATGACAAATGAGATGAATTAAACTTTCCAATCGTCAATTTTAACTTATTGTGTAGCAACATGCCTTTCAATATAGATTATCGGGTTTACATATCACAACTGATTCGTTATTCCAGAGCTTGTGGGAAAAACATTGATTTCTGTGATAGAGCTAACCGTTTTGACACGCTCAGAGCAGACATAGTTGTTTTTCATGGGTTTCTTGTTCTCCTTTACCGGGTTATACACGTTTAATTGACCGAAAGCAATGCCATGGGTGCAACAAGCAAAAACTGCTTACCCTTCCGGAGCTCCTAGTTCACTCTCGTTTCGCGTTGTTGGTAGGTATTCAGTCTGTGTTATGTTGTCTGTTTCTTCGTGTCATTCTAGTTTTTGTCCTTACGGTCATTTTGGATTTTGAATGCCCCATTGGTATATATTTCTGCTTCTTAAAATAAAATAGTTACGTACTTTGTTCTTTCTGAGTAATAACAGTTTTGGGGTACAAAGGGCTTCCGCTGCTTATTGTCTTCATAATGGACTAAACATTAAATAACTACATGTTGATTTGAGTACCGATAACAGTTCTATTACAAAACTATCGCATAGTTTAAAAAAAAGGTTTTTGATTAAAATTGTCGAATTCAAATTATGGTCCCTCTAATATTTAAACAACACAAAACATTGATATCTATGAGAAATTCACACCACAGCTTTTTTTTACTTTAGAAAAAGAAGACCATGTTAAAAGAGGTAAAACAGTATTGTTCCTCGGAATGTAAAGAGATAAGCAAGTCAGTTTATCAGCACATCCAAGATGAGTGTGTGTTTAAGACCATGTTTGATTGGACAAAGACTGATTTTCCCGATTTTAATGAAGTTGTGAAGCTTGGAACTTTCTTACAAAAGACAATAGGACAGAAGATCAACCTAGAAATATGGAAATATATGCAGAGTGAGAACAAAAGAATGATGTCAATGGAAAACTTTATTCACGAAAACCTTAAAATCTTATATTCGGAAATTGAAGATGAATACGAATTTTCAAAAACGTTAGTTTTTGTTGACCAAGAAGAGAACAAATTTGAGTCGAATTACCATGAAAAGAACCAAAATAAGTTGCAACAAAAAAGGCCCATGTTAGAGTCTTTGTTAAACCCAGAATCTGCTTCAGATGCATTTCTTTTTAAAATATCTACACCGGTACTCTTAGCTGCTTCAGTGGCCGCAATTCCAATAACTTTAGCAGCTGGTGTGTTGATGATTCCAGTTGGAGTTGCTTGGTTAGCTTATAAAGGGATAAAGAGATCCAGCACTTTAAATGCTTATCACACAAACAAGGTGGAGTTTGCAAACGAACAAGCAAAACTGCTTCTTGCAGAATATAAAGAGGAAAACATTGGTTTGCAGCTTGAAGAAGTAAATTTTAAAAGTATAAAAGAAACTTTAGATAACTTCTTTAATATTGAGTTACCAAGAAGAATATCATCTGCAAAACAAATGTCGGAGAAGTTGAAACAGGATTACGAAAGAAATCAGATCCATGAAATCAGACAACAAAGTCAGATTTCCAAAGAGGAACTGATGACTATCAAAGGCTTTTTTCTAGCTGAAGCAGTGGCTTTAATGTATTCCGATGAAAAGATTGAAAGATTGTCAACAAACAAAGGATCGAAAGATTTCGACCATATAACTGCACAAATACAGATAAAGAATGATATTTGTCTTGTTTCAGTAAAAACTAAATTGTTTTCACAAGGTAGTGAAAATGAGAAATACAAAGCGATGGCAAAAGTTCATGAATTAAGGTATATTTTTTTGTAAATTTTGCTTTCAGATTTACCAATACCTTAAGCTCACCTAACCTAAAGGGTCATGAGAGCTTATGTCATCACTTGGCATCCGTCGTCCGTCCGTTGTAAGTCGTTCGTGATTTTTTTTTAAACGTTAACCCCCCCCCCCCCCCCCCAAATCATGGCATTTGCATTCTTGTTAAAAAGACATTGGGTCAATGATTATTCAAATTTGATTGATTTGTGCAAATATAATTTTTAGGGGCGACATTCGGCGTGGACGAAATAAATCCCTTTACAGATTCCGTGACGTAATTTCCCTGTTAGAGTATTTCGAGTTTCCTGCAAACAAACAAAGTTTATGCAACATTTATTCTGCCAGGTTTTGAAGGATTTCTTTGTAAATATTTATAATTCTCTGCATTGGCATCAAAAGATGCCAATGCATTTAGAAACCTGGTGGAAAAAAACGGCATGCGGGCTTGAAGAATATTCCCGCAGGATTGAATACTTGTTTCTTATGATTTAGGCTAGCTCAAACACGGAGGTAGGAACCTTTATTCCTTTTTACATGTTTTTTTTTATGATTGCTACGATGATTGAATGTCAATATTTTTCATCATGATTATTATTACTGTATTATTACAGTAATTTGTTTTATTGTTCGTCCGTTGTGTAAACATTCCCACATTAATTACGTTGTCAAGGTGTCATGCTATAATAGGTGACATCATTAAGTAAGCCTGTTGTCATGCAAACACGTTGCACTATTTGAATCCGATGTTATGGTGTTTTCTTTATAGGTCAAATAAATTTTCGAAAAAAGCTCTTCAGGCGCACACAATGTCAGTGGAAAATTATTATTGTATATAGCCAAAACATAATTTCTTTTAAGTTTAAATTGGTGTAAATGCGAAACATAGCTGAAGCAAGCATTTGTCTTCTAGGATTCTAGGATTGATTTGCAAAATGCGATTTCCGGTTCGAAACAACAATACACTCGATCTACACTTATTGTCTCTACAGGGTAGTCTGGAGAACAGAAATTCTTAATGTCTTTATGTTGTGGTAGCACCTTTGAAATATTTGCCATTTTTCTTTGCAACAAAACGTAACTTAATTCACAAAAAAAGCGTAAAGATATGGCTTACCTCTTAGATAAATGAAGCAAAATCACTTTGCCTCCTATATGTCATAGTTTTTCCATTGTAAATGGCAGCCATTTTTGGGGATGCTAAATTGTCAATAATCACTTATTTGTAGAATTTTAGAATATCATACAGATCACAGAGATAATTTGTAATCAACATGTTTTTGTTAACATCTGGGAGTGCACTTTGACGTCATATGACGTCACAATATTTGAATTTTTAGGAAATGAATTGATCATTCTGTAAAGTTCTTATATTTTTTAACTACTTCATTTTGATACTTACAATAGTAAAGTTTACCTGCGACAATGTGACTATTAAATTTAAAAAGATTCATATATTTTGTCAGTTTACATTAACCAAATACAAGAATAACTTGTTCAGTTGACAAATATAGCGCGCATGACCCTACCCAGCTATTTATTTTGGCTGTTTTCGGTTGACCTACTCGAGTTAACCTTAGTAGAGTAATTTTCGTTTAACAGCTCGGTAGGTTCATGCGCACTTTATTTTTTAACTGAACAAATTATTTTAGTGCCGGGTTTATTCCTGTACTTTTTCTCAATAGAACGGGATACGCTAGTATAGAGTTGAGCAAAGCGACAATATTACTACAATAAAACTTCAAGACTTTTTAGATAATAAAATTCAAAAAAACCATTATTTCCTAATGTTAATTTAGGTAAATTTAACATGAGATTCTTTTTATTTTTAACATCCAGTCACATTATCGCAGGTAAACTCTACTCATGACGTCACTTACTCTACCAACCCTGCTTTTGCCAGTGTTAAACTCGAGTAGGGGTTAAAGGTCATCAGGGATTACCGGAGTCCGAACTCTACTCGTTTATTTGTTACTCGGGTAAACTCTAGTTAACTAGAGTAGGTCAACTGAAAACAGCCGTAGGGGGGACTCATAACTACAGGTGAACGGAAACAGGAAATAAGGAGTAATGGCGACGTTCAGTCATGTCAGTAATGACACAAAACATTTTTCTAAAACTTTCATTAATTAATAGCTACTGCCACCTACCAAAAGTATCCACGAGTAAATACCATAAGGAAATATTAAATTATTTACACGCGAGAAATTAATCACAAGTACATGAAAGACAATCCTGTGTCAAAAGTTTATTATACAATACCAGACATATTATAGGGGCTTGTCGATGTTAAGGTTTGATAAAGAGTCAGGTTCATGTACTTTCAGAGTATGTATCATGTGTATAGCACTATAGTCGATTTAAGTGCTGGTTTTAGTTCAATCAAGGCATGAATTATGATAAAAATATTTAAATGTTAATGTTTTTTTTCTGAAATTATTTGTTTTCGGAGTTATTAGTTTGCAATGAAAAAAAAATTTGTTTGCTAGGACAGCTAGTCAATGTCATATGCAGTCATATAAACAGCCTTGTAACAACCGTTATTGTAATCAAAGCGCTAAAGCGTTAAAAGGCAGAGCTAATTCTAAGCACTAAAAACAAAGAACGATCTGTGTTGCATATACTTGAAACATAGCACACCAGTTTTGTTTGTTTCCTCCGCACACTTACACATTTATTAAGAAATATGTAATTTAGCTCCGCCCACTTGATCAAAGGTCAAAGGTCAACAATGCTAAGTAAACGTCAACGAGTATTGATACACGATATGTAGTGCACATTTATATCGCATTTATGTTGGGGTATAAATATGTACCTGTTATTTTTGACAATCCGTATATCATTTAAAATACAATACACGATTAATGTTCTGTAGTAAATCCTCTGGTAGCAGTATTGACTGACCGATTTACCTTGTCTAGACGGAAAAAAACGCGAAAATCAGATAGCTATTTGACTCTATAAGGCTCTGCATAATAAAAACCGGTATTGTAAATAAAATTTGTTAAATGTATTAAAAGAGAGGTTTTTTTTATTTTACGTGAAGGAATTAATTGTAACTAAGATATTATAACCAAAATAATTGGATATTTTAACTAATTATGAAAATAATTAACATTTAAAAACAGTATATTACAATAACAGTTGCTATCAAATAACGGTTGGCATGCTCAACCGTTATTGTAATAAACTTTTTATATAGTAAAAATTACATTTCTGAATTTATTTTACTTCTAAGTTGAAGTCAAAATATATTACATGATTGCTAAATACCAATATTATTTGCTTTTATTATTATCAAAACCAATGGAATGACTTTGATTTTTTTATTACAATAACGGTTGACGACCGAAATCCTTATTGTAAGAACAACCGTTATGGTTATTAACTTTTCCAAACAACCTTCGTCTTAAAATCACCTAAAATGACTTATTTCAGTCTTTTTAAACAGTTTCCCTCATTCTCGAACTTTTTTCTTACAATTTTGGCTGTGTGTCAGATATTTTCTGAAAATATGAAATATATGATCTGAAATGGATATACATGATCTACAGATACTTAAATGTACTTATTGATTCATTTATTTGTTTTCGGAGTAATTAGTTTGTAATGACCGCTTGATGACCGAAATCCTTATTGAAACAACCATAACGGTTGTTGTTACAATAAGGATTTCGGTCGTCAACCGTTATTGTAATACAAACTTCAAAGATTATTTTTTTTAGAAGTGACTCAATTTGACTTAAATATGAATCAATATGTATATTCAAGTACAAGTAGATCATCAATATCCATTTCAGATCAAAATACGTATTTTCAAAATATATCTGACACTTAGCCAAAATTGTAAGAAAAAAATTGGAATTTTTCAAATTGGTTCTAAAATAAATGAAAACTGTTTAAAATGACTAAAATACCAATTTGCCATTACTACTAGTCATTTTTGATGATTTAAAGACGAAATAAATTTGATTGAAATACGTTTATTACCATAACGGTTGTTGTTACAATAAATGGTCGTCATCCGTTATTGTAATAAAAATTTCAAAGATGAAATTTTGCTTAGAAGCGACTCAAATTGACTTAAATATGAATCAATCAGTATAATCAAGTACAAGTAGATCATCTATATCCATTTCAGATCATGTACGTATTTTCAGAATATATCTGATGCTTAACCAAAATTGTAAGACAAATTTTTAATTTCTCAAATTAGTTAGAGAATAAACTTAAACTATTGAAAATTGACGAAATACCAATTTTCAATGACTATTAGTCATTTACGATGATTTAAGACGAAATTGTGTTGATTCAAAAAAGTTGATTACCATAACGGTTGGTGTTGCAATAAGGATTTGGGTCGTAAACCGTTATTGTAATAAAAATTTCAAAGATGAACTTTGTTTAGCAGTGACTCAAAATGACTTAAATATGAATTAAATAGTACATTTAAGTACTAGTAGAACATTTATATCCGTTTAAGATCATATTTTCCTATTTTCAGAATATATCTGACACTAAGCAAAAATGGAAGAAAAATTCTCAATTTCTTAAAATTGGTTCTAAAATAAAGGAAAACCATTTAAAATGACTAAAATACCGATTCGCCATGACTACATGTACTTGTCATTTTGGATGATTTAAAGACGAAATTAATTTTATTGGAATATGTTTATTACCATAACGGTTGTTGTTACAATAAATTGTAAGATTTAAATTATTTTTTTTTATTTTTTATTACAATAACGGTTGTTATTGCAATAACGGTTGTTATTACAATAACGGTTGTTACAGGGCTCAAATGGAATGATAAGGAAAACCTCACAGCATGTTTCCTACACAATGAGAATACCACCCTATATCCACAAAAAATGTCCACTTTGAAACCATCAAAAGAGGGGTGTGCTTCAGACTTCACACCACCAGAAGTACTTTACTGAAGGCCATCAACGACAGTAGTGACTGACAGTGTTAGCAGGCGACTCCCATTGTCTTCATATGTAATCTCGTGTTTGCAGAATGTTTCTTTGTATGTGTAATGTTTGTTCCACAGTTCTCTAGTTAGTAGAGGAAAATACAACACAGCAACATAACAACAACATCAACAATAACAACAACAATGGATAATAAGTGTTTTTTAGTTTTAATATAGCTTCATAACAGTTGTTGGAAAAACATATTTGCTACCTTTGACACCACAAGTCTAATTGTAACCATACTTGATATAATAGCTTATTAGCGTTAGGTGCATAAAACTGAAGTGTGGATTTTTGGTATGTCGTAAACCATGAACACCGTGGCTAAAAATAAACATGGAGGAAATTGCAGTGGGTTGCAAATCACTCAAAAAGGGCTACAGATATCAAAATTCTGGCTCAAAGTAAAAGTAATCAGCACCTCAAGACCTTCCTGGCCAGATATCTTGAAAATCGAACTACCCGTGTGGGGGGTATTGTCCTTTTTAGCTCACCTGGACCGAAGGTCCATGTGAGCTATTACCATCACTTGGCGTCCGTCGTCGTCGTCTGTCGTCGTCGTCGTCGTCGTCTGTCGTCGTCGTCTGTCGTCGTCTGTTAACAATTTTTCAAAAATCTTTTCCTCTGAAACTACCAAACAGAATTTAATGAAACTTGGTATGAATGATCCAAACTTGTGTTTTGATTTTTAATCCGTTAAAAAACATGGCCGCCGTTACTAAAAATAGACTAGGGGGGTCAGACAACGGTTTTTGGCTTATAAATCAAAAAGTATAAGAGATAGAGGAAATCTGAGGCCACGCTACTGATTCAGCATCAAAAGCTCTACAAAAGTCTTCATTTGGTCAAAGTTGTCAGATGACCCCTTATAGGGGTTACGGCCCCTTAAAGGTGAAAAATAGCATTTTTTCATGTTTTTGGCCTACAGAATGAAAACTATTGCAGATAGAGATTAGCTGTTGCTTGCTTAAATGTTCAGCTCATTTAACTCTACAAAAGTCTCCATAGGGTCGAAGTTGTCAGATGACCCCTTATAGGGGTTACGGCCCCTTAAAGGTGAAAAATAGCCATTTTTCATGTTTTTGGCCTACAGAATGAAAACTATTGCAGATAGAGATTAGCTGTTGCTTGCTTAATTGTTTAGCTCATTTAGCTCTACGAAAGTCTCAATAGGATCGAAGTTGTCAGATAACCCCTTATAGGGGTTACGGCCCCTGAAAAATGGCATTTTTTCATGTTTTTGGCCTACAGAATGAAAACTATTGCACATACAGGTTAGCTGTTGCTTGCTTAAATGTTCAGCTCATTGAGCTCTACAAAATTCTCCATAGGGTCGAAGTTGTCAGATGACCCCTTATAGGGGTTACAACCCCTGAAAAATAGCGATTTTTCATGTTTTTGTGTTACAGAATGAAAACTATTGCAGATAGAGATTAGCTGTTGCTTGCTTAAATGTTCAGCTCATTTAGCTCTACAAAATTCTCCATAGAGTCGAAGTTGTCAGATGACTCCTTATAGGGGTTACGGCCCTTGAAAAATAGCAATTTTTCATGTTTTTGGCCTACAGAATGAAAACTATTGCAGATAGAGATTAGCTGTTGCTTGCTTAAATGTTCAGCTCATTTAGCTTTAAAAAATTCTCCATAGGGTCGAAGTTGTCAGATGACCCCTTATAGGGGTTACGGCCCCTGAAAAATAGCGATTTTTCATGTTTTTGTCCTACAGAATGAAAACTATTGCAGATAGAGATTAGCTGTTGCTTGCTTACATGTTCAGCTCATTTAGCTCTACAAAATTCTCCATAGGGTTGAAGTTGTCAGATGACCCCTTATAGGGGTTACGGCCACTGAAAAATAGCCATTTTTCATGTTTTTGGCCTACAGAATGAAAACTATTGCAGATAGAGATTAGCTGCTGCTTGCTTAAATGTTCAGCTCATTAAGCTCTACAAAAGTCTCCATAGAGTCGAAGTTGTCAGATGACTCCTTATAGGGGTTACGGCCCTTGAAAAATAGCAATTTTTCATGTTTTTGGCCTACAGAATGAAAACTATTGCAGATAGAGATTAGCTGTTGCTTGCTTAAATGTTCAGCTCATTTAGCTTTAAAAAATTCTCCATAGGGTCGAAGTTGTCAGATGACCCCTTATAGGGGTTACGGCCCCTGAAAAATAGCGATTTTTCATGTTTTTGTCCTACAGAATGAAAACTATTGCAGATAGAGATTAGCTGTTGCTTGCTTACATGTTCAGCTCATTTAGCTCTACAAAATTCTCCATAGGGTTGAAGTTGTCAGATGACCCCTTATAGGGGTTACGGCCACTGAAAAATAGCCATTTTTCATGTTTTTGGCCTACAGAATGAAAACTATTGCAGATAGAGATTAGCTGCTGCTTGCTTAAATGTTCAGCTCATTAAGCTCTACAAAAGTCTTCATAGGGTCGAAGTTGTCAGATGACTCCTTATAGGGGTTATGGCCCCTTATAGGTGAAAATGGTGTTTTTGGCCTATAGAATGAAAACTATTGCAGGTAGAGAAAAGCTGTTGCTTGCTTAAATGTTCAGCTCATTTAGCTCTACAAAAGTATAGGGTCAACATCAAGACCAGGTGAGCGATTCAGGCTCCTGGGAGCCTCTTGTTTGTAAATTCTGCATTTATTTTGCTTAATATCTTAAAACAATATACGATATTTGAGCAACTTAAAATGAATATCGTTAAACACAGCAAAATCTACAATGTCATTGTTGGAGGACCTTTCCTTTTAGGAGCTATTACTCTTAGAACATCAAAATTGGTCATTTTCAGAGCATTGACTCAAAATCTTTAGACCATTATATAAATAAATTATGACAATTGTTCAACTCAGAATCAGTCAATATCAAAATTTATATTATACTTACCTTAATCAAATAAAAAGTCTGTTTACTTGGTTTTCGATACGTGTTTGTTCCCTACGATAAAGCGGCAAACAATGTCGTTGTGGTATGGCAAATTATTACCTTGAGTTTTTAATGCACGAAATAAAAATCTTCGAACACTTTCGTTCCCGTACAATCCACAGAATCTGGTATTATTGACGAGCATATCATAGCAGCCACAGCACTTCAAGTTGCTCCTAAATACGATAAGTTACCCGATTTTAAACTGTACAGTCACATGCATCACACAAACATCCATACAAATCTCGTTTTATCTCTGCTTCAATTAAGTGTTCTTTAACGTTTTCTCTCTTACTTTACTGCTATATATGAAGGAATTTATCATTCAATACTGTGAAAGGCTATTCAAAGACAGTGGAGTTTTTGGAGGGTGAAAAATTCTCTTGTTTTGGGCAAGCTTCGTGGAATTGAAAATACTTTCCAAACCGTGTATAGCTTAAATCTCCTGATGTCTTGGACAAGCTTTGTGCAATTGAAAATTCTTTCTATATACTGTCGATAGTAACGATTTTTCTACTTCATATACTAACCTACCGCATAATCTCATTAAAACGAAATTTGAATACTTGGTTAAAAGTTGTTTTGATGAAATTAATCTAAGAGTGATCATACCTGTTCTAGAGTTTCGAACTCATTAAGGAAATTAGTTTTAGTGATGGGACTCGAAAAGGGTATATTCGCTGAACTGATGCAGAAACCATTACTGCAATTAATTATTTGTTAGAAAATATTTACGTAAGTTTAAACGCAGCTTTTTCAAAAAGAATGGAAAACGCAGGTACAAATTTCTTGTAGTCGATTATACCAAGACTTACTTTGTCATCAATGAGTCCAAGAAAAAGAACAAATTTACAGAAGACCAAATAATCGACATGCTCAACTTTCTTATTGACAACATATTTGTTCAGTTTGGTGGACGTGTTTTTCAGCAAACAATAGGGATTCCAATGGGCACTAATTGTGCACCTTTGCTTGCTGATTTGTTTCTTCATTCATATGAAGCAGACTTCTTGCAATCTCTTCTAGACAAAAAAGACCGTAGACTAGCTCTCTCTTTCAACCTCACGTTCCGTTATATTGATGATGTCCTTTCACTAAACAATTCTCGATTTGGTGACTTTCTCCATCTCATATATCCACAGGAGCTTGAGATAAAGGACACAACGGATTCTAGGAAGTCTGCTTCATATTTAGATCTACATCTCGAAATTGACTCTCAAGGAAGACTTTCAACAAGGCTCTATGACAAACGTGATGACTTCAACTTTCCAATCGTCAACTTCCCCTTCTTGTGTAGCAATATTCCGTCAGCTCCAGCTTATGGAGTTTACGTATCTCAATTGATTCGTTACTCCAGAGCGTGCGGGACTTACATCGATTTCCTTAGCAGAGCGACACGTCTGACGCAAAAATTGCTCATACAGGGTTATGTTGCTCCTCGGTTGCTGTCTTCACTCAAGAAATTTTACGGAAGACATCATGCACTTATAGACAAATATGGGATTTCGATCTCTCAGATGAGTGCAGATGTTGGTTTGTCATAGTGTGTTGTTTTGTCTTCCTTTACTGGATTTGACACGCTGAATGGACTATTGGCAACGCGACGGGTGTGCTATAGCAAGCAGGAACTGCTTACTCTTCCGGAGCACCTGAGTTCACTCTTGTTTCGACTGGAGTTCGCGTTGTTGATTGATATTCAGTTGTTTTGTGTTTCCATGTTTTACGTGTTGTCTGTTTTTGTCCCGTTCTTGTTTGTGTTTACTGGTTTAGTCTCTGCCCTTTCGGACTTTTGACATTCGGATACCCCATTGGTACCTCTGCTTCTTTTGGTAAACAAATCTATTGCCACATTATAGGTATTCCAATGGGAACTATTTGTGCGCCACTTATAGCTGACATTTTCATATACTGTTATGAATCACAATTTATGGCTAAATCATATAAAGACCACAACAAACATAACCTTAGATATTTAGAAGGCATCTTGCACTTTATTCCTTCATTTTATAATTTTATTACAGATATTATCCATCCGAATTAACCTTGAACAAATCTTACGTCAAAGGTAATAGATGTCCATTTTAGCTCACCTGGACCGAAGGACCAGGTGAGCTATTGCAATCACTTGGCGTCCGTCGTCGTCTGTCCTCTGTTAATATTTTTTTTCAAAAATCTTCTCCTTTAAAACTACTGAACACAATTTTATGAAACTTGGTATGATTGATCCTTAACATGTCCTGTACAAATGTTATGTTTCGATTTGTGATCAATCAAAAAACATGGCCACCGTGGCTAAAAATAAATCAGGGGGTCAGACAACTGTTTTTGGCTTGTAATCAAAACGTATAAGAGATAGAGGAAATCTGATGCCGACCTACTGATTCAGCATCAAAAGCTCTACAAAAGTCTCCATTTGGTCGAAGTTGTCAGATGATCCCTTATAGGGGTTACTGCCCCTTAATGGTGAAAAATTAAGTTTTTAGCTCACCTGAAGGGTTAGGTGAGCTATTGTCATCACTTGGCGTCCGTCGTCCGTCCGTCCGTAAACTTTTTAAAACGTTAACTCCTCTGACACCATAAGTCTAATTGAAACCAAACTTGGTATGGTTGTTCATTAGCATTCGGTGCTTAGAACTGATGTGGGGATTTTTTATTCGACGTAAAACATGGCCGCCGTGGCTAAAAATAGAACAAAGGGGTAAATGGCAGTTTTTTGCAAATAACTCAAAAACGGTGACAGATTTTAAAATTTTGATTGGAAACAAAAGTGATCAGCATCTGAAGTTCTACCAGCTCTGAAATTTTGAAGAAAATCCAACTACCCATGTAGGAATTATTGCCCTTTTTGTGGATTTTTGGCAAATTTTGCACCTGTTAAGCTCAATATCTTGAAAACTGTACAAGATATTTGAGAAATTTAAATTGCATATTGTTAAGCACATCAAGATCTACTAAATATGTAAAGGGTCAACGTTGTAGGACCTTTCCTTTGAGGAGTAATTACCCTTAGAACGTCAAAATTAAGCTTTTAAAAAGCATTTCCTCATTACATTGAAAATGTTAATTCCTCTGACACTTAAAGTCAAATTGGAACCAAACTTGCTATTGTTGTTTATTAGCATTAGGTGTATAGAACTGATGTGGGGATTTTTGATTGGTTGTAAAATATGGCCGCTGTGGCTAAAAATAGAACATTGGGTTACACTGCATTTTTTTGCTAATAACCCTAAAAGGGTGACAGATTTTTGAATTTAAATTGAGATAAAAGTGATCAGCACCTTGAGATCCACCATGTTGTCAGATGGTCCCCTTATTAAACTTATAACCCTCTCAATGTCAAATAGATTTTGCATAATAGCCTTTACTTCAGGCACATATGTCAGGTGAGCGATTCAGGCTCCTGGGAGCCTCTTGTTTCATGTTTTTGGCTTATAGAATGAAAACTATTGCAGATAGAGAAAAGCTGTTGCTTGCTTAAATATTCAGCTAATTTAGCTCTACAAAAGTCTCCATAGGGTCAAAGTTGTCAGATAACCCCTTATAGGGGTTACAGCCCCTTTAAGGCGAAAAATAGTGTTTTTGGCTTATAGAATGAAAACTATTGCAGATAGGGTAAAGCTGTTGCTTGCTTAAATGTTCAGCTTATTTAGCTCTACAAAAGTGTCCATAGGGTCAAAGTTGTCAGATGACCCCTTATAGGGGTAACAGCCCCTTAAAGGCGAAAAATAGTGTTTTTGGCCTATAGAATGAAAATTATTGCAGAGAAAGGCTGTTGCTTGACTAAATGTTCAGCTTATTTAGCTCTACAAAAGTGTTCATAGGATCAAAGTTGTCAGAAGACCCCTTATAGGGGTTACAGCCCCTTAAAGGCGAAAAATAGTGCTCTTGGCTTATAGAATGAAAACTATTGCAGATAGGGAAAAGCTGTTTCTTGCTTATATGTTCAGCTCATTTAGCTCTACAAAAGTCTCCATTTGGTCGAAGTTGTCAGATGACACCTTATAGGGGTTACCGCCCCTGAAAGGCGAAAAATAGTGTTTTTGGTCTATAGAATGAAATACAAATGACAACAAAGTTCCAGACAATAAATTTTGCTACGCCTGACGCGCGTTTCGTCTATTCAAGACTCATCAGAGGCGCTCTACCAAAAATATTGAAAATGCCAAACACTTAAATAAACATAAACATATTTATTTGATTAAACGCCTATTTCTACATGACAATATTCAATGGCGTTGTACAATATAAGATAATGAATTAAAAATACATACATAATTATGTACAAAAAGTATGGGGAGCATATAAAAAATAACTACATTCAAACTTTAAAAAAATATGTATACCAATACTAGAAAAGTTCTGTGTAACTACATATACATTTCTGTTCAACAATGTTCAAAAAGAGAGAAATAATCTTCAAAATAATATGTTTTCAATTTCCGTTTAAAAATGTCAATGGATAGACTGTTTCTAATATCTACCGGTAACATATTCCACAATTTAGGGCCTATTGTGCTGAAACCTCTATCTGAAAAAGTTTTTTTTATTAAATGGGACTGTATAACAACCTACGGATGATTCTGACGATCGCAAAGTTCGCTTTGAGATTTGTGGACATAATAAGTCTATCAGATACGCCGGTGCTTTTCCAATTGATCAATTGTACACTTTATGATTATGAAGAGCATAGAACAGTAAAACCAAAAATACCAAACTCGGGAACCAAATTATTACTAAGATGATCAACCTATGTCTGGGGTAGGAAGAACCTTAGGGTTTAAACAATTTTGAAATTTAAACGGATAATTCAAAGCTTTGATGTGTTCTCCAACACAAAAGTGTTGGTGCCGGAGCGGGCTAACCTCGGGGAATTAAAACTCCACCAGCAGTGCTAACCTTCACGGGTGTTCGAAATACAAATGACAACAAAGTTCCAGACAATAAATTTTGCTACGCCTGACGCGCGTTTCGTCTATTCAAGACTCATCATAGGCGCTCTACCAAAAATATTGAAAATGCCAAACACTTTATGATTATGAAGAGCATAGAACAGTAAAACACAAAAGTATTGGTGCCGGAGCGGACTAAACTATTGCAGATAGAGAAAAGCTGTTGCTTGACTAAATTTTCAGCTCATTTAGCTCTACAAAAGCATTCATAGGGTTGAAGTTGTCAGATGACCCCATATAGGGATTACAGCCTCTAAATCAACATGTTTTCATGTTTTTTGGCTTATATAATCAAAGAAAAGTTGTTGCTTGCTTAAATGTCAGTTCATTAAGCTCTTAACAAAAGTCATTAAAGAGTCAAAGCGTTCAGATTGCCCTTTAAATAACATTTTGCACAATTTGGCCTACAGAATGAAAACTATTGCTGAAAGAAAAAAGCTGTTGCTTGCTTAAATGTTCAGCTTATTTAGCTCTACAAAGTTCTTTATAGGGTTTACATCAAGACCAGGTGAGTGATTAAGACTCCTGGGAGCCTCTTGTTGGATTTAGATTTAAGTATTATTGACATTAATTACAAACCAAAATATATGATAAACGTGACAACATGACCATTTCTATAATAAATTTGCCTTTTCGATCTTGAGGGAGATGAAAAATTTAATTGTACACGTCGATTTCTGAGAGTGAAAGGAATATCACATAACAGGCGCGACATAAAACCTGGTTTAACCCACCATTTCATTTGAAATACCTGTACCAAGTCAGGACCATTGCGATATATAACTTTTCCGGCGTGTCTTCCATGTTTTTTGTCTTTTCTCTTGGACATTGAGATTGATCCTTCAAGTTCGGTAATTTAGTTACTACCTTTATGTCCTAAATTTTATGGTTATGTTCTTTAAAGCTCACAAGTTTAAAAACAATCCATTTGCAAATGAAAAATTAACTGCAAAATTTAATATGCATAGGACATGAAATGAATATTTTGCCTTTACCTTTGAATTTAGTGTTTTTGCGGAAATATTGATAACTTGATTTTTACTTTAAAACTTCCATAAGCTTTTTAACTTATTTTCATTTTTAAACATTATAGCGATCAAGCATGCCGATTTTGTGTGACGACACTCCACCAAATCATTAATTGTTTGAAGTGTTGTGTCGGATTTAAAACCGATATTTTTAATTCTGTTCCACATGGAACTGTTTACTACGGAAGTCACATGAGAGGTGCGTGCGCATGTTGATATCATTCCGCGTGTTGTTGATGTTAATGGCTGACGTTTTATCTTGTGTCAGCTCCAATCCATTTAAATCTACCTTCATCCTGCTTGCTTGAATAAATATTTCAAGTTTATTTTACTTGCTGATTTGTGTGCAATCACACAAAATCGCTTTTTGGTTTATATGACCAGTAAAATCGCTGGTGAATTCGACTTAAGCAGTTCGATTTTCAAACAACCAGCTGCCATGAGTACAAATGCCGACAAGGGCAAAGGAAAGAAAAGTGATCGTAAGGTGGACAATTCCACATTGAGACAATCTAATTTAGAATGTAATCAAAACGATGATGTCTCTTCTAACCCATCCCCAGTTGCAGGCCCCAGTGGTTTGAACCCGGGCTCGAGTGTTGAAGGGGGCGAGGGAATTTCTATGACCAGTAGTGGTTCTCAAAATACTAGTGAAGTTTTGCAATGTATTTCACAAACTTTATTGACAGTTGTGGCAAAACAGCAAGAGTTATCTGAAACTCACTCTAAGATGATTGAATTTATTAATAATTCTAAATCACGTGATAACGAGAGAGAAAGTAAATCACATGACAAGGAAGATGGCCGACGAAAGCGTATGCAATGCAGATGATCAGTCGGAAGAGGGTCAAATAGACTCTTCCGAATATGACTCGGAAGAGGAGGCTGATGTTATCGATCAAATTGATAACTTCCTCGGGAATGACAATAACAATAAGTCAGATAAACCATCAACTTCCGGTCAGTCTAGTTCAAAACAAGACGACGATTTTATATCGTATGCTAAACAATTTAAGAATGAAACTAAGGTTGGTCCAAAGATCGACGACGATTTAGCTGAACTGATCACATCCTTGCTAAGCAAGAAGGCCCCTAAAGAAAAAATGAAAGAGATTTTTAATGATTGTCAAATTCCAGAAAATGTTGAGACAATGATAACCCCCACAGTTAATAGAGAAATATGGGGTAAGATTTTAGAGTCTGTGAGAAACAGAGACATTAAATTGTCAAAGGGACAAAATTATGTCATGAAGGCAATGACACTTTTAGTCAGACTTCTTAATGATCTGAAAACTGCTTCAAAAGAGGGCAAGAAACTTGACAATGCTCAAATTTCAAAGAAAATTTTCCAGTCATTTGTCTGTTTGTCTGCTAGCAACCATGAAATGAACACAAACAGACGTGCTTTGATTAAACCATCCCTTAGGCATGATTATGCTCAGTTGTGTGTGAAGTCCGTACCAGTAACAAAATTTTTGTCTGGTGATGACTTGTCTCAAACCATGAAAAACATTTCAGAAGCTAACAAAATGGGTTCAAATGTGTCCAGGAATTATGACTATGAGCACTATGGTTCAAAAAACTACAAAAGGAAAAGAGATTACACTCCGAGAGGCCAGCCAAGAGGCAGAGGCAAGAACCAAAGGAGATACTAACTAATGTAAGTATTTCTAAAGGTGAATCTTTTGAAAAACATTTATGTTCACTTCAAAAATTTGAAACAGTAGGTATCAATGAATGCAATGAATGGGACCGCTTTCTTGCTTTGTTACTTCCCTACTTATCATATAAACTAACCATTTATAAAGCAGGCGAGCTAAGCAAAAATTTAGATTTTTGGAATAAAATTACATCGGATTTTGTATTATTAAATTGTATCCAAGGATATAAAATTGATTTTGAAAGAAACCCTTTTCAAAAGTATATTCCTTATGAATATAGACTTACACAAGAAGAATCTTTATTTCTTAAAAATGAGATGTTAGAATTGCTTGCAAAACAGGTCATTCAGAAAGTTAAACATGTTCCAGGTGAATTTGTTTCAAATATTTTTATTCGTCCCAAACGGGACTCAGGACAATATAGGATGATACTCAATCTCCAAAATTTAAATAAAGAAGTTGAATATAAACATTTTAAAATGGAAACTTTCTCTCATGCTCTTTCTTTAATTACAAAAGGTTGTTGGCTTGCTAGCATTGATTGGAAAGATGCTTATTATTCTTTGAAAATTCATCCATCACATAGAAAATATTTAAGATTTTATTTTGAAAATCAACTTTATGAATTTACTTGTTTGCCAAATGGGTTGTCATCAGGGCCAAGAATTTTCACTAAAATTGTCAAGCCCATTTTTGCAGATTTGAGAAAAAGGGGTTACATGAACTCCTCCTACATAGATGACTCTTTACTTGTTGGTGAAACCTACATTGAATGTCAAAATAATGTGGTTCAGACAGTTTTACATTCATTAAATGCTGGATTTTTAGTACACCCACAAAAATCCGTTTTTATACCTTGTCAGATAATTGAATTTTTAGGTTTCATTATTGACACATTAAAAATGATAGTAACACTTCCGGACAGGAAAAAGCGTAAATTATCAGAGTTATGCAAAAATCTGTTTTTGAAGGACAAGTGCTCCATACGAGAGTTGTCACAATTACTTGGAAACATCATTGCTACTTTTCCAGCAGCCCAATATGGACAGCTTCACTATAGAACCATTGAAACGGGAAAAAACATAGCTTTAAAACAAAATGAAAATGATTTTGACAAAACCATGATTTTATCAAAAGAAATCAAAAATGAAATTCAATGGTGGGCTGAAAATGTAAATTCGGTTTTTGCAGAAATAACCCATGGCTCACCAGTTTTATCTTTAACTTCAGATGCCAGCAAAAAAGGCTGGGGAGGTGTAAATGATAATACAGGTGAAACAGCTCAAGGTTTTTGGAATGCAACTGAAACAAAACTCCATATTAATTTCTTAGAGCTTTTGGCTGCATTGTTCACAATTAAAAGTTTATACAATAATATTTCCAATGTACACGTTTTATTGCGACTTGATAATTCTACTGCTGTCTCATATTTAGAAAAAAATGGGAGGTAGAAAGAAAAGTTTGAATAAACTAGCACAAATCATATGGCAGTGGGCAATCTAGAAAAATGTATGGTTTTTAGTATCCTATTTACCAGGAAAATTAAACGTAAAAGCAGACAAGCTAAGTCGTCAAAAAACCTCAGAAAAAGATAATACAGAATGGGAACTGAATAATAAAATTTTCAAAAATCTTGTTAAAATATGGGGCAAACCTGACATTGATTTATTTGCAACTAGGCACAATGCTAAAACTAAAAAGTTTGTCTCATGGAAACCAGATCCTTTAGCCTATGCAGTCGATGCTTTTCACCTTAGATGGTCTCAGTATTACTACTATATTTTTCCACCATTTGCTCTTATTCATAAGGTCTTGCAAAAGATAGATTATGATAAAACAGAATGTCTTATAATTGTACCATTCTGGTCAACGCAACCATGGTTTGCAAAACTGTTGCATCTGCTAATAGATTGCCCATTTTTTCTTCCTAGACAGAAAGACACTGTGACCCACCCATACAAGAAAGGGAAAGATCTACCAAAGATGAGGCTCATTGGTTGTCTGCTTTCAGGAAAACGTTACAAACATTTGGAATTTCTAAAAACAGTGAAAAGATCATCATGTCGTCGTGGAAGCCATCCTCTATCAGACAATACAACTCGTACACTAGAAAATACTTTCTTTATGCGAAGAGGAAACGTTTCAATCCCCATTCACCGTCTTTGGGAAATGTCATAGATTTTTTGACTTTTATGTATGAGTCGGGACTAGGATATAGTGCCTTAAACACAGTTAGATCTGCTTTGTCGTCCTTTATTAACATTGATGGTAAAGGGGTTGGGAAACACCCTATCGTTATTCGTTTTTTGCAAGGAGTTTTCAACTCTAACCCTGTTGTCCCAAAGAAATCTGTTACATGGGATCCTGAAATTCTGATCAACTATCTTAGAACTCTTTCACCGGTACGGAGATTACCGTTAAAGCTATTAACTTTTAAGACAGTGACTTTGTTAACCTTTTTGTCTGCCCAGAGATTACAGGCTATTCATCTGATACATGTCAAGAACATTAGAATTGAAAAAGGAAAAGTTAAGATTACATTTGGCGATTCACTTAAAACCACTAGGCCAGGATTTCATCAAAAGGAGATAGTTATTCCAGGATTCGCACCAGACAGACGACTCTGTATTGTAACTGTTCTGGAAGAGTATTTGAAGAGAACTTTACCGTTACGTAATGCTCAGAATAAAAACTATCTGTTCCTGAGTTACTTGAATCCTCACAATTCTATAACCAAGAATACCATAGCTAGATGGTTAAGAACTACTATGGCCAAGGCAGGCATCGATTTATCTTTGTATACACCACATAGCTTAAGAAGCGTGGCTACGTCTACCGCCAAAAGGAATAATGTATCTATAAATACTATTATGGAGACTGCAAGATGGACAAACTCATCTACTTTTGCGAAATATTTTTTCAAACCTGTAGCTAATGACAGAGCCACTTTTGGAAATTCAATTCTTAAAAGTTTTTTGCATTAAACTAGTTTTACATTTGTAAATGATTGATATGTTTTGTCAGTTGTGTATAATTCATTGTATTGTAGACTATTGAAATTTTAATGCATAAAGGTTTTTGCATTTATTTTGTTTTTCAAGATCGCTGTCTTTGAATGTCTCATGTGACTTCCGTAGTAAACAGTTCCATGTGGAACAGAATTAGAAAATTAAATGAAACTTACCAAGTTGATATTTGATGAGAATTCTGTTCCACTGGACTGTACGTAGGGAGTCACATGCCCTTCCCAGATTTTTCCCACCCTGTGACTCCCTACGTACTGCTCCAGTTAAGCGATCTTTCAACTTTAAAGAATGATATCAACATGCGCACGCACCTCTTATGTGACTCCCTACGTA
Organism: Arcuatula senhousia; assembly: GCA_963971305.1. Lineage (NCBI taxonomy): Eukaryota > Metazoa > Mollusca > Bivalvia > Mytilida > Mytilidae > Arcuatula > Arcuatula senhousia. The sequence goes on from OZ020310.1 coordinate 58,838,977, forward strand.
CAGTCCAGTGGAACAGAATTCTCATCAAATATCAACTTGGTAAGTTTCATTTAATTTTCTAATTATTTTACATCAGTCGATTGATGATTCTAAGCTAGCTGTCAGTAACAGTAAGTGTTCTATAGAGAGTTCCTCTACCGTCCGTTCGTTTGTTCTTGTTTTTTTTTTCTAAGGTTCTTTCAAGTGTAATTGAACTTTGATCGATTTGATTTTATTGCGTGTTTATTTTTTGTGCAATATCTTGGATATTGATAGGGGGAAAATTGGACCTAAATAACTAGTTTAACCCCAACAAACTTTATATATGCCTGTCCTACGTTAGGAATTTTTGACAACGCTCTTTTGACAGGGTCTTTTATTTGTACTTGTCTTTTTTGTGGTTTCTGTTCTTTGTTTAAGAAGGGGTATATCTGTGACTATTTCAAGACTAGATTTGAATTCTATGTATTTTATTTATACCATGGGCTAAGTGCAGAACGACGAGAAGCACCTACTGGTCTCGTTAAAGGTTTTCGAAATTACCGATTGGTATGTCGCGTATACAAATATTCCACATCTCATTACTAGCATTTTCTAGTAGTATGGTTGTTTGTTAGCATGAGATGTACAGAACTGATGTGAGGATCTTTGATTGGTTATAAGCTCACCTGATCCGAAGGTTTTGTCATCACTTGGCGTCCATCCGTCCGTCGTCCGTAAACTTTTTAAAACGTTAACTCATCTAACAACCTATGTCCAATTGCACCCAAACTTGGTATATTTGTTGATTAGCTTTCGGTGCTTAGAACTAATGTGGGAATTTTTTATTCGTCGTAAAACATGGCCGCCATGGCTAAAAAGTATGGCACGCCATATTTATATTTATTCCTCTTCAAAGATAACTCATAAAATTTATAAGATATCTCGTATACTTTATAAGATATCTCGTATACTTTATAAGATATCTTATTAAATATATAAGATATCTCATATAAATGGTAGTTTATAAGATATCTTATAAAACATATGAGATATCTTATAAAACATATAAGATATCTTATAAAATAAATAAAATATCTTATAAAACATATAAGATATCTCATAAAGTTTATAAGATATCTTATAAAGATTATTAGATATCTCATATAAAATAATTTATAAGATATCTTATAAAACTTATAAGATATCTTATAAAACTAATAAGATATCTTATAAAGTTTATAAGATATCTCATAAAGGTTATTAGATATCTTATATATTTAATGAGATATCTTATAAGTTATTTTTAATAAGATATCTCATAAAGTTTACGAGATATCTTATAAACTTTATAAGATATCTTATAACTTTTATTAGATATCTTATAAATTATTTTATATAAGATATCTCATAATCTTTATAAGATATCTAATAAACTTTATGAGATATCTTATATGTTTTATAAGATATCTTATATGTTTTATGAGATATCTTATATGTTTTATAAGATATCTCATATGTTTTATAAGATATCTTATAAACCCCCATTTATATGAGATATCTTATATATTTAATAAGATATCTTATAAAGTATATGAGATATCTTATAAACTTTATAAGATATCTTATATTTTTATAAGGCCTCTTTAAAGATATCTCATAAAATTTATAAGATATCTCATATACTTTATAAGATATCTCATAAAGTTTATAAGATATCTGATAAACTTTATAAGATATCTGATAAACTTTATAAGATATCCTATAAACTTTATAAGATATCTTATAAAAAATAATTTATAAGATATCTCATATACTTTATAAGATATCCTATAAACATTATGAGATATCTTATAAACTTTATCAGATATCTTATAAACATCGTGTTTAGTAGATATCTCATTTTCTTTTAAAGATATCTTATATAGTAAATAAGATATCTTATAAAATTTATAAGATATCTCATAAAGTTTATAGGATATCTTATAAAGTATATGAGATATCTTATAAATTATTTTTTATAAGATATCTTATAAAGTTTATAAGATATCTTATAAACTTTATGAGATATCTTATAAACTTTATGAGATATCTTATAAAGTATATGAGATATCTATAAAGAGGAATAAATGTAAAAACGGCTTGCCATAAAAAAGAACATAGGGGTAGATAGCAGGTTTTTGCAAATAACTCAAAAACAGCTTCAGATACCTAAATTTTGGCACAAAGTTAAAGTGATCAGCACCTCAAGATCTAACTACCCTGAAATTTTAAAGAAAATCCAACAACCCATTTAGGAGTTACTGTTCTTTTGTGGATTTTTTGCAAATTTTGCACATGATTAGTTCAAGATATTTTAGAAATTTAAATTGCATATTGTTAAGCAGATCAAGATCTACAAAATATGTAATAGCGTCAACGATGTCGGACCTTTCCTTTCAGGAGTTATTCCCCTTAGAAATGATTTTTTTTTTCACAGCATTTCCGAATGATATTGACACCATAAGTCCAATTGAAACCAAACCTATTATGGTTAGTATCAGCATTATGTGTATAGAACTAATTTGGGGATTTTTTATTGGTTGTAAAACATGGTCACTGTGGGTACAAATACAACATTTGGGTAAATTGCAGTTTTTTGCTAATTACTCAAAAATGGTGACAGATTTTTGATATTCTGATTGAGAACAAAAGTGATCAAAAACGTCATGATCAACCAGCCCTGAATTTTTGCAAGAGCCAACAACGCATGAAAGAGTAGTTGCCCTTTTATTTTTTGTTTTTTAGGAATTTTGCACTTGCAAAAATGTTTTAAGCTCAATATCTTAAAATCTATATGAGATATTTAAGAAATGTTGATTGCATATTGTTGTAAGCACATCGTGATCTACAAAATAGGAAATAAGGTCAAGATTGTAATACTGTTCATTTAAGGGATTTCCTCTTAGAATGTTGAAGGAAAGAAAATTATTAAAAGGTTTCAATTGCTAAAATATTACTCGGTACATTCATTACCACAATAAGTTAAACAATGTTGTCTTTATTATACTTATGACCCTTTCAATGTCAAATAGATTTTGCCTAATAACCTATACTTCGGACACATATGTCAGGTGAGCGATTCAGGCTCCTTGAAGTCTCTTGTTAAACATGACCACCAGTGCTAAAAATAAAACAAGAGGCTCCCAGCCTTAATCACTCACCTGGTCTTGATGTCAATCCTATTAAGGACATTGTACAGCTAAATAAGCTGAACATTTAATCAAGCAACAGCTTTTCTCTTTTGGCAATAGTTTTCATTTCTTTATCTGCTATAGTTTTCATTATATCAGCCAATGAAAGAACTTAGTGAGCACGCTCACATACCCCACGCGTTCCGCTATTGGACTATCAATGTTATCCTTGACGAATTAGTATTTCGCTACAGTAATCAATAATATTGAATGATTGTAAAAGTGAATTCGAATGTGCAAGCATTTGAAAATCAAAACAAAGTTATGTCAAATTTCTAAGTCCTAAGGGCCATAACTCCCACAAAAAATTGTGGATCAAATTCTGTTCAGTAGTTTAAAAGGAGTTGCAATCACAAACTGTAATCATGATTTTCTGCACATTTCTAAGTCCAAAGGTCCATAACTCCCACAAAAATTTGCGTATCAAAAATTCCAGGTAAAACGCACAACTACATATGGTGTACTTATTGCATACCAAGTTTCGTTAAATCTGTTCAGTAGTTTAAGAGGAGTTGCGATTAAAAACTGTAATCATGATTTTCTGCAAATTTGTAAGTCCAAAGAGCCATAACTCCCACAAAAATTTGCATATAAAAAATTCCCGGTAATATGCACAACTACATATGGTGTTCTTCTTGCATACCAAGTTTTGTTTAATTCTGTTCAGTAGTTTAAGAGGAGTTGCGATTACAAACAAATTTCTAAGTCAAAAGAGCCATAACTCCCACAAAAATTTGCGTATCAAAAATTCCCGGTAATATGCACAACTACATATGGTATTCTTCTTGCATACCAAGTTTTGTTAAATTCTGTTCAGTAGTTTAAGAGGAGTTGCGATTACAAACTGTAGTCATGATTTTCTGCAAATTTCTAAGTCCAAAGGGCCATAACTCCCACAAAAATTTGCTGATCAAAAATTCCTTGTAACATGCACAACTACATATGGTGTACTTCTTGCATACCAAGTTTCGTTAAATTCTGTTCAGTAGTTTAAGAGGAGTTGCGATTACAAACTGTAATCATGATTTTCTGCAAATTTCTAAGTCCAAAGGGCCATAACTCCCACAAAAATTTGCTGATAATAATTCCTTGTAATATACACAACTACATATGGTGTACCTCTTGTATACCAAGTTTCGTTAAATTCTGTTAAGTAGTTTAAGAGGAGTTGCGATTACAAACTGTAATCATGTTTTTGCAATTTTCTAAGTCCAAAGGGCCATAACTCCCACAAAAATTTGCTGGTCAAAAATTCCTTGTAATATGCACAACTACATATGGTGTACTTCTGGCATACCAAGTTTCGTTAAATTCTGTTCAGTAGTTAAGAGGAGTTGCGATTACAAACTTTGATTACAGACGGACGGACGGACGGACCAGTCAAAAACATTATACCCTCACAACCTCGTTGCGTGGGGTATAAAAACATGAAACATGTTTATTTAGGGGCTGTAATCCCTATAAGGGGTCATCTGACAACTCCGACCCAATGAAGACTATTGTAGAACTAAATGAGCTGAACATTTAAGCAAGCAACAGCTTTTCTCTATCTGCAATAGTTTTCATTCTATAGGCCAAAACACTATTTTTTGCCTTTATGGGGCTGTAACCCCTATAAGGGGTCATCTGACAACTTCAACCCTATGAAAACTTTTGTAGAGCTAAATAAGCTGAACATCTAAGCAAGCAACAGCTTTTCTCCATCTGCAATAGTTTTCATTCTATAGGCCAAAAACACTATTTTTCGCCTGTAAGGGGCTGCAACCTCTATAGGGGGTCATCTGACAACTTTGACCCTAAGAATGCTTTTGTAGAGCTAAATGAGCTGAACATTTAAGCAAGCAACAGCTTTTCTGTATCTGCAATAGTTTTCATTCTATAGGCCAAAAAACACTATTTTTCACCTTTAAGGGGCTGTTCCCCCTATAAGGGGTCATCTGACAACTTAAATCCTATGGAGACTTTTGTAGAGCTAAATGAGCTGAACATTTAAGCAAGCAATAGCTTTTCTCTATCTGCAATACATTTTATTTCATAGGCCAAAAACACTTTTTTTTTCCTTTAAGGGGCTGTTACCCCTATAAGGGTTCATCTAATAACTTCGACCCTATGGCAAATTTTTTAGAGCTAAATGGGCTGAACATTTAAGCAAGCAATAACTTTTCTCTATCTGCAATAGTTTTCATTCTATAACCCAAAATCATGAAAAAAACGCTATTTTTCACCTGTAAGGGGCTGTAACCCCTATGAGGGGTCATTTGACAACTTCGACCCTATGGAGACTTTTGTAGAGCTAAATGAGCTGAACACTTAAGCAAGCAACAGCTTTTCTCTATCTGCAATAGTTTTCATTCTATAGGCCAAAAACACTTTTTTGGCCTTTAAGGGGCCGTAACCCCTATAAGGGGTCATCTGACAACTTCGACCCTATGGAGACTTTTGTAGAGCTAAATGAGCTGAACATTTAAGCAAGCAATAACTTTTCTCTATCTGCAATAGTTTTCATTCTATAACCCAAAATCATGAAAAAAAAACGCTATTTTTCACCTGTAAGGGGCTGTAACCCCTATAAGGGATCATCTGACAACTTCGACCAAATGGAGACTTTTGTAGAACTTTTGATGCTGAAGCAGTAGGGTAGCATCAGATTTCATCTATCTCTTATAATTTTTGATATACGAGCCAAAAACAGTAGTCTGACCCCCCTGGTCTATTTTTAGTAACGGTGGCCATGATTTTTGGCGGATCAAAATTCGAAACACAAGTTTTGTGCAGGATACCCTAAGGATCATTCATACCAAGTTTCATTAAATTCTGTTCAGTAGTTTCAGAGGAGAAGATTTTTGAAAATTGTTAACAGACGACGACAGACGACGACAGACGACGACGGACGCCAAGTGATGGCAATAGCTCACATCGGTCCAGGTGAGCTAAAAAGAGGGGTAAATTGCAGCTTTTTGCTAATAACTAAAAAATTGTGACATATTTTTAATGTCTGGTGGATAACAACAGTGATCACCACCTCAAGATTGACTTGCACTGAAATTTTAGAGAAAAATCCAACGGACCAATGTGGGGAATGTCGTCCTTTTTTTAATTTTTCGAAATTTTGCAGTTATTCAGCTCAACTTCATATAATTAATGGTCATTAATTAAAGATATTTTTAGAAATTTTAATTGCATATTGTTTGGAACACTAAGATCTACAAATTGTGAAGCAAGAGTTAAAATTGTAAGACCATTCATTTGAGGAGTTTTTCGTCTTTGAATGTCAAAAGAAAAAAGAAAAGGCTTTCATTACCTTATTGCATTAAATTAATTCATGTTTTCTAATGATTTAATGACTTCTTTATTAAAGTCATACTTGAAATTTCGTAATAGCCTATAATTCAGAATATAAGTAAGGTGAACAAATAAGGCTTCAGGGAGACTCTTGTTGATACTTTTGGTTCTGTGTCTTTTAATTATTTAATTCATTTCCTGTTAAAAAGGTTGCTGGCTAAAGCTCACTTTGGTATTTCAGACCAAATATGCGCACAAAATTTTATATCAATTCAATTACATGTACAGGTAAGATAATACAATAACAATTCAGAAACAATGTAACCCCCATTCCTCGCATGTATTATCACATACATGTATCATTTTACTTTTCAGAGCATTACATCACTCAAACATACTAAAGATCCTTGGAATGCATCCTGTTGAAAAAGATGGCCTTACTGGTTTTGACATGTATGTTGAGACCTATAAAAAAACTCTAGAACAAATGGTTTTCGATGTGCATGATGAGGGGTTAAAATGGCAGACATGCAAAGGTTATATTAAAGAAGCACTGGAAGGTTTATCCTATCTCCATCAACTGTGTATCGCCCATAGAAACGTCAGACTGGCAACAATTGTGGTGAGTGTGGCAATAAGTACAAATGTACTAATCGGAGAAAAAAAACCAAAACAAACAACAATATGACGAGAACAACAAAACAAAACGTAAAACAGACAAATTTGGGACACAGATAACTCAGGGAACTCCGATTTTTTGGAGGGGAAACAGTTACTACATGTACTTGTTTCAACTCAGCCGTTTAGTGGCACATTACCATAATTTCATATACAACTAAACACCAATGCTTGCCCAAACGATAAGCTTGTTCGTTTAGCCAGACTATAAAGGTCACGATTGGGGTGAATTAACAGGTCACGTAAAATCATACTTGACTTTTGTCTCTGAAGGCTTTGAAAAGTGGTTTGGTAGTCTGGGTTTAGCTTTTTTGTTTTGCTATAGTATCAAAATTCTCCAATGTTTTATTCAGATATATACACATTATCCATCTAAATGTTCTAACGTAGTTTTAACTAGCCGGGTATGTTCATGTCAAAAAGAAGCAATTTTATGGGCCCTCTTGAAAGAGTCAAGTATTGTGGTCAATAATAAACTTTAACGTTTCCTCTTAACATGTTACAGATTAGCAGCAATGATGAAGGGAAAATAGCTGAAAGTGAAACAGCCGAATACATCTCCCGATCTGGTCCTGTAGACGGATATCCAGTTATCATACCACCAGAAGTCCTACAAGGATCATTTTGGGGGGTAGAAGGAGATATATTCCAAATCGGTATCGTAATATGGGAAACTTACACCCACAGCAGGGCCTTCTGTAAAACAGAAGGCGTATGCGAATTTGAAACATATGAGGGTCTAGCAGACGCAATCATAAAAGGTGAACGGCCGCCTATAGATGGAAACATACGTGGATGGCGAATTTCTTCAAAGATCCGAGAATGTTGGGATAAAGATCCAAATGAAAGACCATCAGCAAAAGACATCAGTAATTTTCTCTGACTATAATCCAGATAGTGCCTTGTAGTTGTGTCAAAGCATGAGCTGTTTCAAGTTATTTGGTGTGAGCAGAAGATTTGATAGAAGAAAATACACTAGTAATATGATACAAAATTTTGTAATTTAATTTCGATTTATCTATGACAAAAGACTTTTTTAAAACCTGTATATGATGATTTTAGAATATATATCGGAAAACTAACTATGCTACTTTACACATTTTCGAGGTTTATTGGCAAAATACTTTACCGTATTTTGTATGGACTAAAATTTAATGTTCCTGCTTATTCTTACTTACTTCGTATCCTTTCTTTTGTGCCTTGTGTTAAGAGCTTGAATTTTTACTTTCCAAATTATGTGACTTCTGCATGTTTTGTAATGTTTGTTATGCATGTTTTGAGTGGCAGATACGATTTACTCTAATCCCAAAACAAAAAGGTATTCGAACATGTAACATACGAAACTTACAAAATAGTTCTTAATTTTTCAGCCTGGTGATTCTTTAAAAATTGTATCAAAACATATAGAAATGAATATTATTTCCAAAAATTATTCAAAGCCTTTATTAGACATTAACTTAAAATTACAGAATTGAGTTTTTTTGGCAATTTGTTGAAAGTCTTGTCTCAATTCAGCCTAATTGAAGCGAAAGACTTTTTTTCGTAAAAGTATGGCAGTAAATAGAAAATAATGAGATGTGGAATAAGTGTACGCGACACAGCCCACAATCAAGCGGCAATTCAGATAAAGCACAATGGACAACCGCCAGCAGCCTTCAACGAGGCCATTTGGCAGTGCGTGCTCGCGGTTCTGCAATTGGATGTAAAGATGACATGACATGGAACTTCTCACCATGGTCGGCATAGATCAATTAATACATTAAACAAGACTCAAAAATGTCTTTGTGGAGGACTTCATATTCTTTATTAATGCTAAAGCTTTTATGTTAGATGATACACCTGTTTTATACCAATGAATTTATTTGAAATGCATGAAAGTCAGGGGTAAGTCGGCATCATAACCAAGATAAATCTTTTGTAAAATGGAGAAAATAGTTTTCCTTAAAGTTTACAAAAGTATTTGTCAGTGTTCATTTAACTAAAAGTTTCTAGAAAATTTAGCTACTACAGTAAATTGCATATCAATTAAATGCACGTCTAAAAATCCTACTTTCATGACTTATTTATGCGAGCTGTTAGCTAGATTGCACTTAAACCAGGGCAAGTTCTTACAAAAAACAATATTATTGCAGACTATGCATGTGTGAAGGCTGCATAAAGCAAATCCATTTTTAGATTTAATGCTTATACACCAACCTTTGCTTATATAAACCGATTATTATGATTTTTTAAATCACATGTCTAAAAAAGTCTTAAGTTTATTGCATGCAAAATATAATGTAGGGCCAATTTGCATTGTAATATTCTATGATGACATTTTTTTCTTGTATCTTACTCACAAAAGCTGAAAATTTTAAAAGTTAAACTTATCCTTAATTACACTGTAAAAATGGTGTCTAGAATTTAAACACTTTCATTACATGTTTAGCCCTTAAGGTGCTTAGGATTGTGTTTAAAATCTAAACGCGTTTAGGTTTTAAACATGTTTAGATTTTTTTGGCGTTTAAAAAAAGGCTTCAAGAATGTGTTTAGGATTACGTTTAGAATCTAAACGCCATTTTTAGAGTGTATGGAACTCTATGGACACACCAGACCCAGTATATAAACTCTGAGGACCTTAAGAGGTTCATCACATAGTCACGCCCTGAATATCACCCAATTCTGCTCTATAGAACTCTTTGGACAAATCAGAATCAACAGACCCAGTATATCAACTCTGAGGACCCTAAGAGGTACATCACATAGTCACGCCCTGCATATCACCCTATCCTGCTCTAGAGAAGTCCATGGACATATCAGACCCATCAGATCCAGTATCTCAACTCTGAGGACCCTAAGAGGTTCATCACCCGGTCACGCCCTTTATATCACCCAGTCCTGCTCTTTGGAACTCTATGGGCATACCAGACCCAGTATCTCAACTCTGAGGCCCCTAAGAGGTTCATCACCCAGTCATGCCCCGCATATCACCCAGCCCTGCTCTATAGAACTCTATCAACATATCAGATCCAGTGTATCAACTCTGAGGCCCCTAAGAGGTTCATTACCCAGTCACGCCCTGCATATTTCCCAGTCCTGCTCTATAGAACTCTATGAACATATCTGACCCAGTGGCCCCAAAGAGGTTCATCACCGAGTCACGCCCCTTATATCACCAAATTCGCCCAATGGCACTCTATGGACCCAGACCCAGTATATCAACTCTGAGGACCTTAAGAGGTTCATCACATAGTCACGCCCTGCTTATCACCCAATCCTGCTCTATAGATCTCCATGGACGTATCAGACCCAGTATCTCAACTCTGAGGACCCTAAGAGGTTCATCATCCAGTCACGCCCTTTATATCACCCAGTCCTGCTCTATGGAACTCAACGGACATATCAGACCGAGTATCTCAACTCTGAGGCCCAAAAGAGGTTCATCACCCAGTCACGCCCTGCATATCACCCAGTCCTGCTCTATAAACTTCTATGGGCAAACCATACCCAGTATCTCAACTCTGAGGCCCCTAAGAGGTTCATCACCCAGTCACGCCCTGCATATCACCCGGTTCTGCTCTACACTGTAAAAATGGTGTCTAGAATTTAAACACTTTCATTACATGTTTAGCCCTTAAGGTGCTTAGGATTGTGTTTAAAATCTAAACGCGTTTAGGTTTTAAACATGTTTAGATTTTTTGGCGTTTAAAAAAAGGCTTCAAGAATGTGTTTAGGATTACGTTTAGAATCTAAACGCTATTTTTAGAGTGTAAAAACTTAGTTTAATATTTAATGATAAATAAATGATTAAAAAAAAAAGTTTTATTTCTAAAATTTACAAGGGAAATAATGAAAATCATTAAAATATTTTATGTTGTACTCCCACTATATAACTATCTTATAAATGGTACTTTTTAATAACTTATTTTACAATGGTATGATTGTCTTAATTGTTTTATATTTCATAATGAACTTATGTTGTTAGCAAATGACAAAGGAAGAAATCATGTTTTATTTTTGCATATTGGATGATGAGCAGGAGCAGTCATTCCACCTGTCTATATGCTATGTTATTACCGAATACAATGATATTTCCTTCTCTATCAACAATTTATTAATTTAGACCATTGTCACATTCTACCGGGCAAAAGAAAGGTGGTCTATTGCCCGACGACGTTCTATTGCCTGTTGACATTTTCACCTCACATTTGATTGGACGATTTATAAACATGAATATTTATAATCTATTCCGGTTTGTTCTATTGCCTGGTGACTTTTTGACCTCACCTTTGCTTTGACAATTAAAATCATGAATATTAGTTATCTTTTACAATGAAGTCGATGAGCATATACAAAATGGTTCGACTGACCTATCTCATTTTTATTTAGTGTTAATGATTTCTCTAGTATACATAGTAGCTGTAAAGATGTATTACGTAATAAAACAGTTATTGTATGTGTATAGCCAGGCAATGGATCAGAACTATTTTCCCTTAGTTTCCAGATCAGCTAAATGTTCTATTGCACTCAGCGTACGGCCTCGAGTAATAGAACATTAAGCTGATCAGAATACCTCGGGAAAAATATTCGGATCCATTGCCTGGCTACAAATTATATAACTGTATACTATGCTTAGTTTGCTTTGAACTAGTTTAATTTCCTATTCATCTAAATGTTTATTGCACTACTAATGGTGTCAGAAATAGTCCTGGTGGAGAAGTGATTACTTTTATTAATAATTTGCACAATAGTATAATTGTCACTCAAGTAAGTTAATATCCTACATGTGTATCCCTGTCTAAATGCAATTGTCTAAGACTCAGTATATTATTATAATTATACAGTTGCAATTTTGTGCAGATACAGGTCCCAATTGTATCTTATTAACTTTATATTCCCTTTAACAACATCTTTAGATTAATAAGATTTTTCTTTATAAATTATGTTTGTTATTTATGTCAATATTTTAAGTATCTGTCTTTCTAAGATTCATGCAGGGTTTATGATAATGGTGATTTATGGTAATAAAAAACTTCGCCAAGCACAGCATGATACGACCGCAATATGTGGAACCCTGTACGTTTTAGGCCATATATGGATAGTCAATTGCTCTGGACACATGCAGCCCATGGTGGACTGACAAAGGTTTTTGACACATTCAGCTTTTGGTGGACTTTCCACTTACAATTTAAAAGGATTTTTTTTCAAAGAAGATCAAAATTAGACCACTAATTTTCCATTTTGGCCCTAATTTCATAATAGGGGGAAAAGGGGGGTTGCAAAAATTAATTCTCAATTTTGTATCCACTATTTGACACGAACAAACATGCAAAAAAAAATCAAAATCGGATCATAAGTAAAAAAGTTTCGATTGTGGTCCCTTTTGGCCCCTCATTACATAATAAGGGGAAAAAGGGGGGGGGGTCCCATGATTGATTCTCAATTTTGAATCGTGATTTGACAAGAACAAACATGCAAAAAAAAATTTTCAAAATCGGACCACTAATATAAAAGTTTCGATTTTGGCCCCTATTGGCCCCTAATTACATAACGTTTGAAAAGGGGGCCCACAAAAGTTCATCAGGTTCATTCTTTTATTGTAAGAAACATTCTTCACAAATTTCACAGCAATAAGCCAGCTAGAAACAAAGTTATGGTGGAAACAATAAAATATTTGAATTTTTTGCCCCTTTTGGACCCCTAATTTCGAAACAAACAAAAAACGGGGGACCCCTAAAATCAATCCCATTCACCCTTTGATGGTAAGGAACATTAATGCCAAAGTACAAAGCAATCAGATGACTAGAACTAAAGTTATTGTGGCAACAAACGTAAAAGTAGCATTTTTGGCCCCTTTTTGGCCCCTAATTTCGAAACCAAAACAAGTGGGACCCCCAAAATCAATCCCATCCATCCTTTAATGGTAAGAAATATCATTGTGAAATTTCATTGCATTCGGATTACTAGAACTAAAGTTATTATGTATACACTATAGTTAACAGACGACGACGACGACAACGACGACAACGACGACGACGACAGCATCATACCATTATACGTCCGCAAAATTTTGCGGTCGTATAAAAAATAACACAAGGGTTTCTTTACATTTGCTGAATCAAAATATAGTGTTATTGTTGAAAATCAAGTCTATTTTCCACAAAGGTCTTGGTCATTGGAGAAATCAGTATTTTGAGGTGTAATGAAATGCATAGCCAGAAAGAGTTATCTCCCTTGTTTACAGTAAGAAAGCTTTACTTGGATAAATTATTGGATAAAAATAGTAACTTGAAGAATTGAAATTATATATATATTTTTTTCTTTCTCTTTTTTTTTCTTATTCTTCCTTTATTGTTACTAAACCAATCATTTAATCATTGTATATATTGTGATTTTACTGCCTGCAAGGGCGTCTTTAATTGACAATAAATCATTTGTATCTTGTTTACAGTATTTATAATGCAATCTAGGTAAATTTTAGTCTCTCTTGACCAACATCATAGAAACAAATGGTTGTTGTTTTTTGTTAAAAGGTGACCATTCCGTATTAGAAACCATGTTCGCACACATGTGTTATTCTTTACCATGAATCACCCTCTGCATGATTTTAAGAAAGACTGGTACTTAAGGTAGATGGGGTGTCTATCACTGAGCATCTTTTTTGCACATCTATCATTACTTTAAATTTCATGATGCTAGCTTTTCTAATTGATTTTATTCGGCAAGGTAAACATCAAAATTGATAATAACAACAAAAATTTGGATAAAATTCATCTTTGTGAATTTTAATATTTTCCTGTACTTTTTAAGGGGAGATAATTTGTATAGAAATAATAAAGAAAAAATACATTTTCACTTTTGTCAAAAAAATTGATGGTGAACTTTATTTTTTATTCAGTATATTTAAAAATGAATACAAAACAAAGATTTATACAAATTTAAGAAAAAATCTATTGAGTAGATTTTCTTAAATAAGAAAATTTGAATTTTCTCTATTGATCCTATAGTAAAAGTACAAAAATCATGCATTTCATAAAGTCTCTTTTACAAAAGTTCCTCTGGTGAACATTTAATTTTAATATGATGCAGGTTAAACCTGATAAGCTCCCGCACATTAAGTCACTTTCTTATTTGAATACATGTATGGTACTTAAAAATGTATGAAACTTAAAATAAAAGAAAAAACTCATTATTTTAAATGGTAGCAAGAAATGCAAGCTTTTGCATATTTATAAAAAAGGAAAACACCTGCAAACAGAACAAGGGAGTGATTTAATCTTAAACATTGTAAACACCAAGTGATTAAAAAGTGTAAACCAGCTATCCGATGTTCTTCCTAGGGATATCTTTTTTATATTATTGACAGAAAAATCCAACATGTAATAGATTTGAAACACCATTTTCATGCATTTAACATGCTTGAATTTTTGTCGCGAGACCATTGGAAAATATCCTTTTTTCATTCAAAAGCAAAAGTAGTAGTAAACAATAGCGTAAAATAATTTCATTGAGTCGATTGGTTAAAGTACAAAAATGTACAGGTACATAAATTATCACGTGGTTTCTAAATATGGTAGTTTCTTCAACCTGTTAAACCATATATGGTAATAATAGATGATTTCGGACCTCGAAGAAAGCACTTTCACTTTCATTTTCGAATGCAAACGCTAGAGAGAAAAATAACAAAAACAATCCATGAGGCCGACAAGGTAATGTACTGACTGCTGGGCAAATATATCTGCTGAATTATTTAAGTTATTCATTTTGGTTGACATGCACCGAGAAATTTAGAATGACCGTCAGCTTTCATTTTGTTTTGATAGACGCGACGCGACCTCTAGCGATAGAATGGAACAATTCAATAATATATGCAAAAAGCCCTAATTTTAAACATTTTAAAATATATCATAGCTGAGAATACTCAGAATATTTATATAAATATAATAACTATGTATTTATTTTTTTTAAATGCAAATTACAAAATTGAAAATTAATTTTGCATTCCGTGCTATTGGGTGCGGATTTTTGACTAGCTTATACGTGTTCCGGTTAAAGGCATCATACTCTATCAATTTAGCTCCCGCGGAGCGGGAGCTTATTATTGAAATTTAAAGTACCATTATTGAGCTAACGGTGGCAAAAATTTAAGAAAATTATATGGATACATTTTTAGACACCCCATCTACCTTAAGCTTAAACTGTTTCGTGACTTTTTTACATAATTACATAATTTACATTCAAAGAAAAAGATAAAGGAATCTTATTAATGTTATAATGAATAATTGCATGTAGTTGATCAGATTATTATAGATATAAATTCTGATTTTCCTTTTTTTTTTTTTGGTAATATTATTAGTATTGTTCAGATACTTGTTATTGTGATCTTGTAAAAAAAACTTGCATATTACAAATTTGGCTTTTTAGATTGATATCTTGAATCTATTAAATTGTACATGCTTACTTACCATGCTTCCCTTTTTTGTTAAGGTGGTTAGGGTTGTCGGGGGTATAAAACTGAGAAGCTTTTCCGGCCATTATGCAAATTATAAGTCTATTTTTCAAAATAACACAAGAGATGCAAAATTTTAACATAGATTTTTTTCATTAATGAAATAAATAAAACATGAATATCTAAAACGAAATTAAGCTTTTTCTTAAATGGGAGATAATTGGCGGGAAAATGTGTCACAAATTTTAAAATATAAATGTGTAGGAAAAAATCGTTGTTCTTAAATATCCAGAAAAGAAAGTCAGTGACCCTGAGTTTTATTTATTTAAAAATGTATAAATGGCAAGTCATTTGTGAAATAAAACAAAAATATAATGGGCCTTCAGTTCACAATGATGCTAAATAACTCTATTCCCTTTATAATCTATTGAAAAAACATAACCTTAGGTAACCAACTTCGCAGGGTTATAAATCTGTAGAAAAGTATGTGATCCCTATTTTTTAAAAGTTTTTCAATGTCCATGTATAACAGTTTAATTCTGAAAAATCTCAAAAAAAGTCTGATGGATTTGCTTACACCCCCTAACCACCTTAAAAGTTCTTTATATTCATACAGTGTTTGGTATTTATCTGATAGGCCTTGCCCCAACAAAATGCCCATCAGGGACAGAAAAATGTATTGCCTAGCTTTTTTTGTTATTTTGATTGATTCATTTGTATTTCTAAGCTTGCTGTAATTAATTAAATTGATTATTAAAATGTGTTTTTTGCACAAACCTGGATTTTTTTTATCTACAACTCTTTCTTAATAATTCCTACTACATGTACTAGTATATAAAAGGGATGAGAAGAACAAACAAAGCTCACAAAAGGATACCCCCTGCTTCACATTTGACTTTACTTTGCAAAATAAAAAGCTTCGCTGAGCGCAGCATGATACGACCACAACATGTTGAACCCTGTACGTTTAAGGCCCAATATGGAAAGTCAATTGTTTTGGACACATGCAGCCCATGGTGGACTGACAAAGGTTGTACTGGATTACAAACGTTTTTGTAACAGTTTCGTTTCACTTTTTGAAATCTGTAATCTTATTGATTTTTATTTTTAATCATGTCCATTTCAGTCCCCTGTAATTTGTTAACTCTATTTTTAGACCATGATGTTGCGGTCAAATTACAATGTTATTTGTCAATTTTTCCTGAAATATGATGTCCCCACGATGTAAGTTTATAAACAAATTAATTTTAGATATGTTAAGATATGAATGATAACTTATTTTGAGTTTCATGAGACTTATACAAGTTAAAACCAGGTTAAAAACATACGCACCCCCTTTGTTGCACAGATACACACAAGTGATAAACCTTTATCATTAATTACAGTAAAATCTTTTTGATATTTGGTGTACCAGCACTCTCCCACATATTTTCATTATGCTATATTGTATTTACAACTGAATTGTGTAATGATTTTCACACATTTATTGTTTGTTTTTTGAATACTTTGTATTTTTGAGGGATACTTTTTTGAATAGTTTTCTGAGGGTTCTTATTATTGTATTTTGTAGATTCTTACCATATGCTTACGACAATGTGAATGTGGTTAACTTTCTGTAATAAAATTGATACAGAACAGTAAGAATATCAGACACAACACTTCAGATGGCAGACATGGCAGAATCAGGTGATACGAAAGACGTCAGAGTGAGAACACTTACCCCGAAGGGAGAAGAACTTTATAAGTCATCAAAAGCAAAGTTCGAAACACATATCGATCAACTGTGGGTCCAGGTAGAGAACACACTAGAGGTTTTAACTGAGACGAAACAAGATTTAAAAGAACTTCGCAAAACAGAACACAATATTAAAGATGTGAAGCAGAAATATAGTGAAGTAGGCGAAGAATATATTAACTTTTTGAACCGTCAAAATACACATGATTCAAACACAACAAAGGCAGAATTCAAAGTGACCTTTTTCAAATGTATCGAGATTATAGACAAACTTTTGAGCCAAATCAAAGAACTAAGACTTGAAGAAGCTGAGAGAATGTCAGATAACAATTCCAACAGAAGTTCGACAGCATCACAAAAACGTCAGAAGGCTGAAGTCGAAAGAACAAAACTCGAATATATGAAACAACAGACTGAACTGATAAAAGAGCAAGCTACTCTCGAACATCAAAAGGCAAATTTACAAGCAGAACTATCATTGCTGGCACAAAAACAAGATACAGCAGTTGCAGAAGCAGAGCTCAAGGCTGCAGAGGATGTAGAAAATGTAAGCCAAAAATCTCTATCTTTCAAACTGGAACGAGATCAACCAATTTCAGAAGTCAGAAAAACTTTGACACAAAAGTATGTTGACAATCAGTTTAATGAGATTCAAAACAAACAGTCAGTGAAGTTGAACCCAGACGCAGAGGTGTTCCAGGTACCGGTACAACAGCCACAAGAGCCTAGCATTGTTGCTAACTTGACACAATTTCTTTTAAAGAAAGATCTACTTCTTACACGTTTCCAAAAGTTCGACGACACTCCGGAAATGTATGTGTCCTGGAAGGCCAGTTTCAAAAGTATCGTTGAGGAATTGCAAGTAACTCCTTTTGAAGAGATGGACCTGCTGATAAAGTGGCTAGGCCCAAAATCATCAATCTTTTCACAAAGTATAAGGTCAGCAAATATTCATGACCCAGAAAGTGGAGTCTTCAGGATCTGGGAACGTCTAGACGACCGTTTTGGTAAACCAGAAATGGTGGAATCGTCATTTAAAAGAAAGCTTCAGAATTTTGCTAAAATTACAAATAAAGATCACACTCGCTATTATGAACTCTTAGATGTTTTGATACAGATTGAGTCAACCAAAGAAAACCCAATTTACACAAATTTGTTGTCCTATTTTGACACGTCGTCTGGTGTAACACCAATTATTGAAAAACTTCCATTCAACATCCAAGAAAAGTGGATAACCCGTGCATCAAGATATAAAACAAAACACAATGTACATTTCATTCCATTTTCTGAACTAGTAGATTTCATTCGTGAAATATCTTCCATTAAAAATGACCCTGGGTTTATGTACCAACAAAATGACAATTCAACAGTCAAGCCAGCAAGCCATGTAAAAAACACTCAGCGTACGAACATTGTAAAAAACTTCAAAACCGAAGTCAACCAGAACTCGTCAAATTCAAACTCTGAGTTGTATTGTCCTATCCACAAGACTTCAAATCACAATTTGACATCTTGTAGAGTATTCAAAGCAAAGAATATACGTGAACGAAAACAATTCCTTAAAGAAAATCGGTACTGCTTCAAATGCTGTAACTCAGATAAACATGTATCAAAAACTTGCACTGTGCCAATTAAGTGTGATCGATGTGGAAGCAACAATCATGTTACGTTAATGCATTATGAGAAACCTGAGTCTGATGCTAATGGTGGGGAGGATCGTAGACCAACTAGTGAAACAGAGGTTACAGTCAACACAAAACGTACATCGCTAGGGACTTTCAGCGGTAGGTCATGTGGAAAAACTGTATTGCTCTGTGTATATCCTAAAGGCCAACAGGATAAGGCAAAACTTGTATATGCGATTTTGGACGATCAAAGCAACAAGACTCTAGGCACTTCAGATCTGTTTGATGCATTGAACATTGAAACTAAACCTGTCCATTACACATTATCGTCTTGTTCTGGAATGACCAGTATGTGTGGTAGGTCATGTGCAAACCTAATCATCGAATCATTATCAGGTGATTACCAGCTAGAATTACCTCCAGTGATAGAATGTTCATCAATACCAAATGATAGATCAGAAATACCGACTCCAGAAGTTGCTAAAATGTTTCCTCACTTAGAACATTTAGCAGACAAAATACCTGATATTAACCCAGATGCTCAGATTCAACTTCTCATAGGTAGAGATGTCCCTGATGCGCATCATGTGATACAGCAGGTTACAGGTGACAAGGGCTCACCCTTCGCTCAGAAACTAAAATTTGGTTGGACAATTATTGGAGATGTATGCTTAGGAAAGTTTCATAAGCCAATTTATAATGTGCGTAAAACACATGTAATTGCAGAGTCGACATGGACAAGAGAGAGTATATTCGAACCGTGTAGAAACAACCTGTGTATTCATGAAGGTATATTTCATAAGACAAAGGACGATGAAGAGATTGGCATGTCCGTAGAGGATAAAGAGTTTCTTAATCTGATGGATTCTGAGTTCGAAAAAGATGCAACAGGGAGATGGACTGCTCCCCTTCCTTTTAGACCAAATCGTAAACAATTACCAGACAATAGAGTACAAGCTTGGAAGAGAGCCCAAATATTAGATGCTTCACTTCGCAAAAGCCCCACCAAGAAAACTCATTTTGTTGAATTCATGACAAAGATCTTTAGTAGTGGTGCAGCTGAAGTTGCTCCTAAGATTTTAGATGACGAGCAGGAGCGATGGTATTTGCCGTTATTTGGGGTATATCACCCAAACAAACCCAATCAAATAAGAGGCGTCTTTGACTCTTCCGCTTCCTTCAATGGTGTGTCGTTGAATTCAGTACTTTTGTCTGGACCAGATTTGACAAACAATTTGTTGGGCATACTGTTACGATTCCGTACTGACAAGGTAGCTGCCACGGCAGATATAGAACAGATGTTCTATCAATTTTACGTGAAAAAGGAACACAGAGATTATTTGAGGTTCTTTTGGTACCGGAACAATAACCCAGATGACATATTGATAGAATATAGAATGTGCGTGCATGTGTTTGGGAACAGCCCATCACCTGCCATTGCTACATACGGGTTACGAAGGGCTGTGGAAAATTGTAACCAGTTTGAAAATCAGGAAGTGAAACAATTTGTTAACCAAGATTTCTATGTAGATGATGGTTTAGTGTCAATGCCTACATCGAAACAAGTAGTTGACATTTTGACTAAGACCAAAGATGTTTTAATGTCAGAAGGACAAATTCGACTTCACAAATTCATGTCAAATAACAGTGAAGTTATGAAAGCCTTTGATCAAAGTGAATTAGGAAAGGACATGAAAGATCTTAATCTTGGAGAAGATGTTATTCCAATGCAACATAGTCTTGGATTGGTTTGGGATTTGAACTCAGACTGTTTTGTATTTAATCCGTTGGTTCATGAAAAACCGCTAACAAGAAGAGGGGTTTTGTCAGCGTTAAACTCTATTTTTGATCCAATAGGATTTCTTTCGCCACTCACTATAAGTGGTAAGATCTTACTTAGAGATGCTTCTCCACCAGGAACGGACTGGGATGACCCTTTGTCACATGACTTCGTACATCGTTGGAACAACTGGAGACAATCAGTTCTTATGTCTAAGGATCTATCCATACCTCGTATGTTTGTAGACTGTTCAGTCACAGGTAGTTCCGTTGTAAAGAAAGAGCTATACATATTTTCAGACGCCTCTGAGAAAGCTATTGCAGCTTCAGCTTACCTTAAGATCTACGACTGTAATGGAACAAATCATGTTGGATTTGTAATGGGCAAATCAAAGTTAGCTCCACATAGTGGCAATACAATACCTCGTTTAGAACTTTGTGGTGCGGTGTTGGCGACAGAAATCGGAAAGTTTGTGTCTGATAATTTAAATATACCGCTAGATTCGATCAAATACTTCACTGATAGCAAAGTCACACTAGGATATATCAGTAACCGATCTAGACGATTTTATACGTACGTGTCTAATAGAGTAGAAAGAATACTCTCTGTTTCGTCGCCCGAACAATGGAATTTTGTTGTCTCCGAGAAAAATCCAGCAGATTGTGCGACAAGATACTCACCACAATTCAACATCAGTACCAATTGTTGGTTAACAGGACCTGAGTGGCTCATAAACTTACCTGTCTCGTGTAATGCTCAATCAGATTTTCCGCTTATCGCACCGGAGGAGGACAAAGAGATAAGACCGGAATCATCACTTGTTAATGTGTCCAAAACATCTTTCGAACCGCAGAGGTCAATAGTATCGAGATTCTCAAATTTCTCATCTTGGTGGAAATTAGTTCGAGCAATATCTCTACTAAAACACATTGGAAAGAATTTCAACTGCAACGACACATCTTGTAAGGGATGGCATTACTGTGTTAATTACAAGTCACTGTCTTCTTTCAAGGAAACAGAAATATTCATTCTGAAGGAGGTTCAAAAAGAGGCTTATTCTAAAGAAATTGAGTGTTTGTCTAATGGCAAAAAACTTCCAAGACAATCGTCAATCATTGATTTGTCCCCATTTCTAGATTCATCAGGCATTCTAAGGGTTGGAGGTCGTCTAAACAAAGTGAAAGATTTACTCGCATCAGGTGAAATTAACCCTATAATAGTACCAAAGCAGTCTCACATTGCAACCTTGTTGATAGAACATCATCATAAACATGTTTTTCACCAAGGTAGACACCTTACAGAGGGAGCCTTGCGTAAGGCTGGTTTCTGGATTATCGGAGCAAAAAGGGCTATATCGTCATTCGTACGTAGTTGTGTCACATGTAGGCGTTTAAGAGGAAAAATACAAACGCAAAAGATGGCAGATTTGCCAACAGACAGACTGACTCCTGGTCCACCATTCACAAATGTTGGACTCGATACTTTTGGCCCTTGGCAAGTGGTTACACGTAAAACCAGAGGTGGTTCGGCTGAGAGTAAACGTTGGGCGATCTAGTTCAGCTGCCTAACGACGAGAGCTGTTCATATCGAGGTTATTGACAGTCTGAATACTTCATCGTTTATCAATGCATTGATCCGTTTTCAGTCGATAAGAGGTTCAGTAAAAGTGTATAGATCAGATTGTGGAACCAATTTTGTCGGAGCGGTCAACAGCCTGAACGGTGAGGCTATAAATGTTGAAGATAGTGTAGTTAAAGATTTTCTACTCAAATCTGGAGCAGTGTGGAAGTTCAACCCCCCACACTCTTCCCACATGGGGGGAGTGTGGGAAAGAATGATTGGTGCAACGCGACGTATTTTAGAAGCTGTTATTCTTAAATCTAGCAACAAGAATTTAACTCATGACTGCCTTGTTACCTTTATGGCTGAAGTTGTAGCCATACTAAACTCAAGACCAATTGCAAACATTTCTACTGATCCACAAGATCCACTCATATTGAGTCCGTCGATGTTGCTAACCGGAAAGCAAGAATACCTACCTGTTGTTGCTGAATCCTTTGACATAAAAGACATGTATCGCGCTGAATGGAAACATGTACAATATCTGTCCAATCTATTTTGGAAACATTGGAGGTCGGACTACTTGACAAACTTACAAAAACGACGTAAATGGTTTGATGAAACCGAGAATGTGAAGGAAGGCGACGTCATTTTATTGCGTGATAAATCTTTAAACCGTTGTGATTGGCCTCTTGGATTAATCGTGGACACCGTCAAAAGTAGTGATGATAAAGTCAGAAAAGCAACCGTTCGTGTGTACAGAGATGGAAAAACTGTAACGTACACTCGTCCAATAAGTGAAATGGTGTTATTAGTTACATAGGTTGAATGAAAATACTTTGTACAAATTTTGAGTTAATTTGATTCAGTCAAGATTTTTGATTATTGTATTGTAAACTTCAAAGTTACTAGAAATGATTGCTATCATCGAAACATGAAACTTTTACACACATTTTGTGTACTCAATTTATTGATTTTTGTAAATTTTTTGAGTGATATCAAGAGATATCAGGTGGGGAGTGTACTGGATTACAAACGTTTTTGTAACAGTTTCGTTTCACTTTTTGAAATCTGTAATCTTATTGATTTTTATTTTTAATCATGTCCATTTCAGTCCCCTGTAATTTGTTAACTCTATTTTTAGACCATGATGTTGCGGTCAAATTACAATGTTATTTGTCAATTTTTCCTGAAATATGATGTCCCCACGATGTAAGTTTATAAACAAATTAATTTTAGATATGTTAAGATATGAATGATAACTTATTTTGAGTTTCATGAGACTTATACAAGTTAAAACCAGGTTAAAAACATACGCACCCCCTTTGTTGCACAGATACACACAAGTGATAAACCTTTATCATTAATTACAGTAAAATCTTTTTGATATTTGGTGTACCAGCACTCTCCCACATATTTTCATTATGCTATATTGTATTTACAACTGAATTGTGTAATGATTTTCACACATTTATTGTTTGTTTTTTGAATACTTTGTATTTTTGAGGGATACTTTTTTGAATAGTTTTCTGAGGGTTCTTATTATTGTATTTTGTAGATTCTTACCATATGCTTACGACAATGTGAATGTGGTTAACTTTCTGTAATAAAATTGATACAGAACAAAGGTTTTTGGCACATGCAGCTTTTGGTGGACTTTCCACTCACATTTTAAAAGCCTATTGTGGATTGAATAGTTTTGATAAATAGAATTTTTTCATGAGGTTTGAACGAGTAAACAAGTTTCTATTTTGGCCCCTTATTACATATAGTAGGTGAGAAAAAAGGGGTCACAAAAAGTAATTTTAATTTTGGATCCGCTATTTGACAAGAACAAACATGCAAAATAAATTTTCAAAATCGGACCACAAATAAAAGTATCGATTTTTGCCCCTTTTTGGCCCCTTATTATGTTAAAGTGGAAAAAGGGTGGGTCGCAAAAAATATTTCTCAATTTTGTATCGGCTATTTGACAAGAACAAACATGCAAAAAAAATCTTTAAAAATTTCGATTTTGGACCCTAATTACGTAATAGGGGGAAAGGGGGATCGCAAAATGTAATTCTTAATTTTGGATCCGCTATTTGACAAGAACAAACATGCAAAATAAATTTTCAAAATCGGACCACAAATAAAAGAGTATTTATTTTGGCCCCTTTTGGCCCCTAATAACGAAATAGTGGAAAAGGGGGGATGCAAAAATTATTTCTCAATTTTGTATCCGCTATTGGAAAAGAACAAACATGCAAAAAAATGTTAAAAATCGTACCACAAATAAAAAAGTTTCGTATTGGGGAAAAAAGAGGGGGTCGCAAAAAGTAATTCTTAATTCTGGATCCACTATTTGACAAGAAAAAAAATTTCAAAATCTGACCACAAATAAAAAAGTTTCGATTTTGGCCCCTTTTGACCCTAAATTACTTAACTGGGAAAAGGGGGATGCAAAAATTCATCAGGTTCAACCTTTTATTGTTAGAAACATTCTTGACAAATTTCACAGCAATAGGCCAACTAGGATTAAAGTTAAAGTGGAAACAAATACAATATTTGATTTTTTTCCCCTTTAAGCCCCTAATTTCGAAACGAAAAAAAGGGGGACCCCAAAAATCAATCCCATTCATCCTTTTATGGTAAGGAACATTATTGCCTAATTACAAAGCAATGGGATAACTAGAACTAAAGTTATCGTGCCAACAAACATAAAAGTAGCATTTTTGGCCCCTAATTTTGAAACGAAAAATGGGGGGACTCCGAAAATCAATCCCATTCATCCTTTTATGGTAAGGAACATCATTGTCAAATTTCATAGCAATCGGATAACTTGAACTAAAGTTATTGTGGTAACACTAAAGTTAACAGACACCATGGACAAAGACAACGACGGCGGCGACGACGACGACGACAATGACGACAGCATCGTCCGCAATTTTTTTTTGCGGTCGTATAAAAATCTAAGTCCAATTATCTCCCTTGAATGATAATCAAGTGCAATAAAAAAAAATTGCACATCTTCAAATGATTTTTTTTTCCTTCATGTAAAGTTTGATCAAACATCCATCTAGTGGTTTAGGAAGAGTTGTGCTTACATGGTCTCCCTCTGAACACTACATTTTGAAAAGTCTAAGTCCAACTGTCTCCCCTGAATGATATCCAACAGCAATGAAATTTATTCATGCACATATGATCTCCATATGATCGATTGTCTTCAAGCAGAGTTTCTTTGATTTAAGAGAAGATACACTTGGGATGTCGGTCCCTTTCAATAATATAAAAAACACAAAAGTCCAATTATTTCCCCTGGACAATGTCAGAGAGCAATGATTTTTTTTTATGCACATCTTGCTTCATGTAAATTTTCATCAAAATCTATCCAGCAGCTTAAGGATGATCGCTGGTCAGTTTAAAAAATAACAAGGTCTCTAAATTGATATATTTAATGAATAGCTCATAGGTAAAGGTCCAAAATCTGCTTAAAAAAATCATAGGTCACCGAACTCGTTTTCGAGATATTAAGCGTTAAAAATTTGGCGGGAAAAGGATTTCTCTGATTTTTTCATAGGTTTAACATTAGACTTGTTTAAGTGTAAAAACCTTTGAAAAAATTACAAGAAAATAAAACTTTGTTAGTTAACCCTTTATGCTCTTATAAATAATAATTTAAAAAGAAAATAGGGGGTTAGTGGGCAAAAATATTACCACCATTTTAATGGTAAAATCCAGAGGATATTAAAGCTTATATAATTTTTATATTTATCAAATAATATTTATCACACATTTGGCATTCATATGTTTGTTTTTCCCCAGATGAAACAGCTGTAAGCCTCCATGCCATATTGTAACCATGGATCTTATATCATTTTCAAATTAAAGCCTCTAGTGTTCAAAATGGGTAATATGGCATCCATATCAGACCTTGCATGCTCACAAGTGGGCAATATGGCATCCATTTAAATGCCTCACATAGCTCCGCCCTTAAAAACTACCTGTAAATATTTCCAGTCAGTTAAAAAATTAAAAAACAAATTAAAAAGAAATTATTATACTATTTTAATATGATTTTACTGCGGATAAAAAAAATCTATATATATAATGGGCCACCAGGGTTTCCCTTAAAAATATAACAAAGTATATGGACAGATGGACAGACAGGGTGATTTTGATATACCCCCATATTTGGGGTTATAATAATAATTGAATCCTTATCAATGCAAATAACTCTATAATGCATTCAACCAGTGGCAGTTATAGCACATACATTTGAATGAACAAGGAATAATGTGAGCAAGCTAACAAAAGAATACCAACCGCATATTGCCAAGAAATGTTGCAAGAAATGTTGAGTGCAATTATCTCCCCTGAATCATATTCAAGCACAAAGAAATTTCGTCATTCACATCTCCATAAAATGTACTTCTTTGTTGTACAATTTCATTACAATCCATTCAGCAGTTTAGGAGGATTTGCACTAACAAGGTCTTTTATTGATCACTATGTTCGAAAAGTCTTAAGCTTTAAGCATGGTGTACTTAGGGAATAACTGTTTTGTATTTCAAGCTTTGGCAGCGTAAAACGTAGATTTTACTGTCGCAAATTTAGTTTACCTGGCGACGCGTAGCGGAGACCGGTAAATGGGTATTTGCAACAGTAAAATCAAGTTTATACGGTTATTTCCATTCTAATGCAATTGATCAGAAAAATTTATAAAAATTATGAAATATTTAGGAAAAAAGCTAGTTATAAGAAATTCCACGAAAAAGCAGGTCCCCTTTTTGTACAAAACAATTTGTGATGTCACGGGAAAGATCCACCTGAAATCTGAAATTCCATATGTTTTTGAGAAAACTGTACGCTTCAATTCCTAAAAATTTTAAAGAAAGGGTGTTCCACATACAGATCTGGTATACATTTTGCCCCTTTCTCCAGATATTCTTCTCGAAATATGCATTTTCCAATATGGCGACTTTCCTTAGTTACGGCAGGTTAATCGTGGGTTTTACGCAGGTCCTTGTCCAATGAAAAAGCGTATTACAAAAATATTGCATTACAATTTCTTATATAGTTTCATCAAAATCCAATGAGTCGTTAAGGATCAATTTGGCTTGCAAACGAGGTATGTGGACAGATGGACAGACAGTATACACCCCATGCTTTTTTTTCTTGGGGGGGGGGGGGGTTCAATTTAAATGGAAAAAGTATTTTTGTATTTCTAATCAAACAAAAAGTGTAACAAAAGGAAGGACTGAACTAATTAAAATTATTTACCCACTGCTTTTAAAGTTCAAGATATTACAAATACAATGACTTCTAAATTGTTTATCCTTTTATTCCTGGTTTTAGTTGTGAAAACAGTTTTGTTCCTTTTAAGTTTGTACTCATTTCTGTCATAAAATTGTTTATGTAGGAGTCTTTTTCTGATTTCTTGGTATCAAAAATTACAACCAGAGTTATCTTCTCTTCCACTTGTGACAAAAAGTAAGTACTGTTGGCTCTCTGAAAATATATGTGAAAATATATCTATCAAAGTCAAAAATAGTCTGATTTAATGTTACAGGAATTACTATCAAAGTCAAAATTGGTCTGGTTTCATTTTAAAGGGAGTGGTAAAACAAAAGTCCTAAAATCAACTTGCACCATTGCCGACTGTGCTAATGATGGATACTAGATATCAAAAGGTTGTTGTTGCTGATAAAAGTGTTACACCATTGACGATTTATATGAGAAAAAAAAAATAGGAACACCAAAATATGGGTAAAAAAAAGCTACGCCGAGCGCAGCATGATACGACCGCAACATGTTGAACCCTGTACATTTGGGGCCCAATATGGATTGTCAAATACTTTGGACACATGCAGCCCATGGTGGACTCACAAAGCTTTTTGACACATGCATTCTTTGGGGGACTTTGAATTGCATATTTGAATTTTGTTTACACATCTAAGTAGTTTATACTAACCTTCAAGGACACATATTGATACCTAATTTCCCCAAATTGGTAAAAAATATTGATAACCTGAATAAAAATGATGACATGGATTTTACAATGATTCCAATGAAAAAAAGATTTTCAAAATTGGACAACAAATAAAAAAGTTGATTTTTGGGTGGAGCCCCTTTTTGACCCCTGATATCAATGTAACATTACAAGATACTTTAAAACTGTCGTTACATTTTCCTGACAGAATTTATTAAGGATTACAATGAAAAAAATTGACAAATTTAATGAAAGATAATGTTCTGCAGAACATTTGTCTTAACATCCAGTTTCCCCCTTTTGGTCCCTTTTTTTTGAAATGATAGGGGCAAAAATCCCTTAATACATGAGGAAACTTTCTCTAGTGGTTAGAAACATCATTTTAAAACAACGTAACAATTGGTCAACCTACTACAATATTTTTTTTAACAAGCATTCTGAGAGTATTGCAAAACAATACATAGTCCCCTACCGGCCTCATATTTCAGTCACTGGTAACAATTTGTCTAACAAATGAATACCTAAACTTGATCAGTTTATTATCTACAAGGAACAATAAAAAAAGTTTAGAAAAGAAAAATGCAATAGATTTTCAAATTTCAAAGGGCCATATCTCCCATCAAAATTGGTGGACCGGCACGAAACTCAAACTTGATCTGTAACTCATCAAGGTAAACTCATAGTCACATACCAAAAATCAGTTCATTATCTATAAGCATTTAGAAAAAAAGTGAGGAAAACTGAAATTTTAGTGAATTTTCAAAGTTCAAAGGACCATAACTCCCATAAAAATTTATGGATCGGCACGAAACTCAAACTTGATCTGTAACTCATCAAGGTTAACTCACATACCAAAACTCAGTTCATTATCTATAAGCGTTTAGAAAAAAAGTGCGGAAAACTGAAATTTTAGTGAATTTTCAAAGTTTAAAGGGCCATAACTCCGATAAGAAATTGTGGACCGGCACGAAACTCAAACTTGATCTGTAACTCATCAAGGTAAACTTACATACCAAAAATCAGTTCATTATCTGTAAGCGTTTAGAAAAAAAGTGCGGAAAACTGAAATTTTAGTGAATTTTCAAAGTTCAAAGGGCCATAACTCCCATAAGAAATTGTGGACTGGCACGAAACTCAAACTTGATCTGTAACTCATCAAGGTTAACTTACATACCAAAAATCAGTTCATTATCTGTAATCATTTAGAAAAAAAATGAGGAAAACTGAAATTTTAGTGAATTTTCAAAGTTCAAAGGGCCATAACTCCCATAAAAAATTGTGGACCGGCACGAAACTCAAACTTGATCTGTAACTCATCAAGGTAAACTCACATACCAAAAATCAGTTCATTATCTATAAGCGTTTAGAAAAAAAGTGCGGAAAACTGAGGTGTGACAGACGGACAGACAGACGGACAGACAGAAGGACAGAGCGCAAACCTATAGTCCCCTTCGGCTTTCGCCGGTAGGGACTAATAAAACCATTTGCCAAGACAAACTCTTATAATTGTCGTTTTTGGCCCCTTTGACCCCTAAATTCTCGAAAACGGTATGAGATATTGCAAATCTGATTGAAAAATGCAGGCAGGGATTTTTACAAGGATTCCAATAAAAAAAAGATTTTGAAAATCGGACCACAAATAAAAAAGTCGATTTTTTTAGTGTGGCCCCTTTTTGACCCCTTATTGCAATGTTATGTTACAAGATACATGAAAACTGTTGTTACATTTTGTTGACAGATTTATTGAGGAACACAATAAAAAAAGAATGATCAAAATCAGATGAAAATTAAACATTCTACATACGTTTTGTCAATATACCCATTTTTGCCCCTTTTGGCCCTTTTTTCTGAAACGGTATGGGTCAGAAACCCCAAATGCAATACCAACCTTCCTTTAGCAGTAATAAACATCATATCAAAATTTTATAACAATTGGTTAACTACAACCAAAGTTATCGCACGGAAACCAAAGTGTCTACAGACGACGACAACGCCAACGACATCGCCATAACATAATACGATCGCAAAATTATTTTGCGGTCGTATAAAAAAATTGATGAGTAATTGCTGAGAAAATTGTTATGAAGATATTTAATTCATTCTAAATAGTTTGGTTGACAATAATTCAATAAGAATAGATAAAATCTGTTAGAAAGTACAGCAACACAAAACAGCTTTAAAATTCATCTCAATATCTACCTAAAACTATCTCACCTTATCATGAACACAGAGTACTTTGTTGTCATGGGAACGATTTGTGATAAGAGATACCACATTGGCCCAATGGCTAGTGGGTGGTCTTTCCTGAAATAAAATATGTATAATCATTTTTCATGATTCAATGACAAATGTTTTGATAAACATCAAATAATAAACAATAGTAATTGTTTGTTAGAAGTAATGGACATAAACCATTCTTATGTAAGTGGACATCTATACTGAAAATGTTTGTCACAGCCAGTATCTGAACCATGCATTGTGCTAAGCATTACCAAATAATCAATATGGTTGATATGGTACTTGTCTAAAAGCAGGAAGTAGTCATCCATGTGGAAAATATAAGTCACAGCCAGCATTCAAAGCATGCATTTTGCTTCTCATCACTAAGTGTGCCTATCATACCATTATGATTGCTGTGACACTCATTTGTAAGCAAGGAAGAACTTTAATCATTCCTCTGTAAGTGGTCATCAATGCCAAATCCAAAGCATGTTCTATATGCTTAGCATCACTAGGTGCACCTACCACACCGATATGGTTGGTATGGCACTTGTCTTTAACAATGATTTGACTTGATCCTTTCTTTTGAAAATGTATGCAGATGCCATCATCAACATCAAGGCTTTGGAAATCACATTAGCCCTCCTCAATTTGTGAGGTGAGGTACAAATGATATTACACGATTTCATAAAATTCTCATTAAGAAATCTTTGTTTTGGTGGAATTCTACTCACCATTTGAGGATATGAGAAAATAGTTGGAAAACTGTCTAGTCCTTGGGGTTTCACAGGTGTTTTATTTGGTAAGCTATAGCCTGGTCCAGTATAAGCATCTCCCAGACCCTGAACATCTAATACCAAGGCAACATAATGGGCATCACTCTTACGATGAAAATGAACAAGTCTAAAAATAAATAGATAAAATACATAATAATAAAAAGTATTTGTTCTGTAAAAAGGATTTTTTTTACTTGGTATCCATTAATTTGTAAAAAAAAATGATTAACTGTATGGAAATGAAAAAGACAAGCATTCAAAATTATTCTGAGTGAAAAATGTTTACAAAAATAAACTGGTCACATTAAAGGCTGCTGTTTATCTTCCATTGTGGATTTTTTTATATAATTCCACTGTCGATGTAGGTTGTGCAGTGTAAACATATTCCACACCTCATTACATTGTATATATGCATTTCACAATAGAAAAAGTTTCTTGTACAGTTTTTTTATTTTTTGTCCACATTTAATTAACACGTTGAATTATGTGATATCAAATGTTAAACTTTAACCTTTAATTTACACTTATTTAATGTTAACAAAAACAGCATGTCTAAATGACTGTATTGAATTTCAGTTTTTGTTTCTAATACACTTGGAGGTTTAGTGTTAATTCAAATTATGGATGGATGGGCAGAAAGACAGAGATAAACTAGAAAATGTGTTTTGAGCCACAGGATGCCCCCCTCCTTGAAATATCATTGACCCTTAATGTGTATTACCTGGGATATGGACCTTTACCAAGAAATTGATCAAAAGTGGTCATGTGTAAAATATAGGTCGCTGTGACCTAATTTCTGGTGGATGGTGCCATGTTACCAAGACTCATCGAGTAGTGAAATATTATTGACCCCTAACATGTAGTATTTAAGATATGGACATTAACCAAGAACTAAGCCAAAGTCATTCATGCATAAAAGATAGGTCACAGTGACCTCATTTCGTGTCACCTAACCCAAGACACATCTAGTGGTGAAATATCATTGACCCCCAACATCTAGTATCCAAGTTATAGACCTTAACCAAGAACTTAACGGAAGTTGTTCATGCATAAAATATAGATCAGTGTCCTAATTTCTATCGGGTGGTGTCATGTTACCTAAGACAAATCTAGTGGTGAAATACCATTGACCATCAACATGTAGTATCTGAGATATGGACCTTAACCAAGAACTTAACCGAAGTCATTCATGCATAAAATATAGGTCACAGTGACCTAATTTCTAGTGGGTGGTGTCACCTTACCTAAGACACATCTAGTAGCAAAATATCATTGACCCCCAACATCTAGTATCCAAGTTATGGACCTTAACCAAGAACTTAACCGAAGTCGTTCATGCATGAAATATAGGTCACAATGATCTAATTTCTAGTGGGTGGTGTGGCCCTTCCCAAGACCCATCTGGTGGTGAAATATCATTGACCCCCAACATCTAGTATTCAAGTAATGGACCTTAACCAAGAACTGAACCAAAGTGTAGGGACAAACGGACAAGGGTAAAACTATATGTCCGATCCACATACGTGGTCGGGCCATAAAAAATGTTTAGGTAGATATAAAGTGTTATACTTAGCCACAAAATCCTCAGGAGCTTTGGCTATCAAAGTTTTCATCTCATTAGGTGTGGTCTGTTTCTGTAGGACATCATAGAAATAAACACTAAACTGAAAAAAACAATTTTTTGTAAAATTGAATGTAATCTTTATATGATAATTACTTGGGTTAATGGATACAATTTCAAATTCAATGTGATCAGTAAGTCTAGTCTTTAAAGGAAGATGTATGGTTTCTGTGTTTCATCTATTTGGTAAAGAGACAGGTAATGAATGATAAAACTGCCATCTTAATATCAAAAAGCCATTTCTAGGAATATAACAATCAGAGACAATTTTGAAATAAGCAGTGTGCATAAAACACTGGGATCTGCAGCATAATGTGCACATTTACAGTATGTCACAAAAAGTTTGTGAAAATTTCATAAAAATTCATCAAGTGGTTTAGGTGGAGCCGGAGGAAAGAATGGATGGAATAAACATTTGCTGAAAATAGATGGGTACACCGAGAAAGAATGGTTTTCTAATACAAAAATGCACTCCACTATATACAACACTCCGATTTATCAATGCAATGGCTGACTACAATTGTATAGACATTAAGCAAAAATTCTAAGATGAATTTCATGGTAGTCAAAGTCAAAGCTATCAGCAGATCTTACCTTAGAGAGTAGAAAGGCTTTATATTTTGACAGCCACAAATAAAGAGCTGGCCATCCAGAATGTTTACTGCTACCTCCAAAGGTGGATTTCTTTGTCTAAAAATAGAATTTCAACTATAAATAGATGCACAGTAAAATCTATAACAGTAATTCAAAATTTCCACATGGATAATTGATTAAGATTGTATGTAAATAGTTTAATTATAAACTAGAATGGTAGTCTTCCATGGAAGACAAATGTCACCTGCATCTTAAAATATTCGGTTAACAGAAAGTAGATGAGCTACAGGCATAAATTTACACCATATATAGTACTATATGAGGAAGCTTCATAGCAAATATCAAGAGGTTGTGACATGTAGTTGCCCAGAAAACTGCAACAGAAATTTTTGTGATGCCGCAGGACAATGGAAGACAACAGATGGTGCCCAAGTAACCACTATGGGTATATGTCGCTTCTGCAACACATTGCAGGCAACATATTAAGCAAAATTAAGAAAAGAGAATATTTTCATTATGTTTGGCGATTTCTGTTTTTATGTGCTTGCCTGGTTTCTGATCCTTTATGAACATATTGTTATGAAATCATTTGGTTTTAGTTTGTGAAAAACAGTCAAACCTTTTTTAAAAGGTCACCTTTTGGAAGAGGATATTGTGACAACATATGACATGTTGCTGCTTCATCCAGGTTTATATTTTTTGATTTATTAAATAAGGGAACAATGCATAATAGAGTTAACTCAAGATTTTCAGGTTCCAATTAGTTACCTCTTTCAGTTGAGCTGATGCACCCCAGGTAGTCAGTTTTGTATGAGCTTCATAAAGCTGCATGAGAGAGGGTAAAAACTTCCATTCAGACATCATACTTTGGGTTTGTAATAGATGTTGTACAGTGTCAATTTCAAATCTGTAATAATAAAAATTAAGTCATGGTAATTGTGCTATCTAATTCATTTGGGAAGAATCAAAAATACTTTCACTAATTTGCATAAAACATGCAAATAAGTTTTGTAGGCTTTTTTATGCAATGTAAATGCATCTATATCCCACATCTCTTTTTTCCAATACCATAAGTATCTGTCAATGTCAGAATATTCTCAGGATTGCTAATCTTATATATTATTGCTTGTTAAACACAATGTAATCTTGTTTAGTCTTTTTGTGGGCCCAGCAGATTTTTCATGATTTTTTAAACATTTTTTTTTTATTTTATGTTATCTATATTATGACTAAATCAAGCTGGTTTTTAACTTTATTCTTTCTATACATATTACCTAAGGTATCAATTTTCATGGTTTTTATGGTTGGTGTCAACCCAGGAAAAGAAAATTTAACATTGTTTTACATACTGTCGACTTCAGAATCATGATTTTAAGAACCAACCAACTAACAATTTTGACCAATCCACAAAAATTGGAACCCACAAAAATCAACTGTTTACAATACTAACCCAAAAGCAGTCTACAGAGAGCTTAATAGTGGATGGTGGAAAGTCTTGTTACAACTATGTGCTATTATTTACATATTTGCCTGAATGCTGCCTTCAGAGAGCCTAGTAATAAAGGCTAGTGGTGGGAAGGTGGGTTTGAGATGCAAATTTAAAACTTACCCAAAAGCCGCCTTCAGAGAACTTAACAGTGGATGATGGAAGGACTTGCTACAACTTTGTGCTATATCTGTGATGACATTCACAAGGTCACTGAGGGTCATCGCTTTGTTAGAACCAATAGTGCTTAACTGTATATAGCTAAATCTGGGTTAAGGGTTGTCTTTCACACTTTTACAATAAGATGTTATGGATTCCTTACAAATTTATCTGTTGGTATATGTTACATATCACTCATTATGACTTCATCTTTTGTGATTATAAATGATAAATGATATAATATGTTATATGAAATTCTAAGTTACTGAAAATAAACAACCCTTTCTTTTTATTAAAAAGGAATAAATTGAAGAGTAATTTAAAACCAGCTGATTGGTTAAACCAGGTGAAATGTTAAAGCAAATATCAGTCTCAAGGATACAAATCCATGGCTTTTAGTCGAGCTGTGAGATAGTGGCACAGATGTACAGACAGATGAGCTAAGAGCTGATCATTGCTGTCCTCAACCTTCTTTACATCAGTAGCAAGATTGACATACAAAGTCTTCAGCTAAAATAAAGTAAACATCCGTAGCCAGATTGATATATAAAGTCTTCAGCTAAAATAAAGTAAACATCCGTAGCCAGATTGATATATAAAGTCTTCAGCTAAAATAAAGTAAACATCCGTAGCCAGATTGATATATAAAGTCTTAAGTTAAAACAAAGTAAACATCAGCAGCCAGATTGACATATAAAGTCTTCAGCTAAAATAAAGAAAACATCAGCAGCCAGATTGACATATAAAGTCTTCAGCTAAAATAAAGTAAACATCAGTAGCCAGATTGACATATAAAGTCTTCAGTTAAAATAAAGAAAACATCCGTAGCCAGATTGATATATAAAGTCTTCAGCTAAAATAAAGTAAACATCAGTAGCCAGATTGACATATAAAGTCTTCAGCTAAAATAAAGTAAACATCAGTAGCCAGATTGACATATAAAATCTTCAGCTAAAATAAAGTAAACATCAGTAGCCAGATTGATATATAAAGTCTTCAGCTAACATAAAGTAAACATCAGTTTCAGATTGACATATAAAGTCTTCAGCTTAAATAAAGTAAACATCAGTTTCAGATTGATATATAAAGTCTTCAGCTAAAATAAAGTAAACATCAGTAGCCAGATTGACATATAAAGTCTTCAGCTGAAATAAAGTAAACATCAGTAGCCAGATTGACATATAAAGTCTTCAGCTAAAATAAAGTAAACATCAGTAGCCAGATTGACATATAAAGTCTTCAGCTAAAATAAAGTAAACATCAGTAGCCAGATTGACATATAAAGTCTTCAGCTAAAATAAAGTAAACATCAGTAGTAAGATTGACATATAAAGTCTTCAACCTAAATAAAGTAAAAGAAGAAGCATGTTAATAATGTTAAAAAAAAAACAAGAAGAGCCTTACTGTTATTACCCTCATGTCAAAAAGTAATAAATATTATACTTTATATATCCTAATGTGTCCATTGTGGTTTTTCTGAATTGCCGCTTGATTGTGGGCTGTGTCGCGTTCACTTATTCCACATCTCATTATTTTCTATCCTGTTTCACTGTACAAATTCATTCCAGAAATGAACATGATGAAAAATGTTTGCTTATTTATTTTGTTTAACATGGTTTTGCCTTTTTGGACTACATTGTAATGACATTTTTTGAAACCCTCAATGATACTTCTTTTCTTCTCTAAAATAAAGGTTTTCATGATGCTTAAATACTGGTAATAGGTTAATTTTCATCTCCAAAATATCACTTTAACCCCTTCATATGTACTGATCCTTGCAAACATTCTTTAAAATAAAGTATTCTTACATCTTTCTGTCTGTGAAATATTATCCCTTTTGGTTCTAAGAATCCCAGTGACATGTAGGCTTTCTCTGCTGCTAGTAGCTGGGCCATACAATGAACAAACAGAGCCCATGGTGAGGCCCCCAGACCAGAAGACGACCCAAACATACTGGAGGAGGATCCGAACACAGCACCACCCGAGGGCTTAACTGTCTCTTTTTCTTTCTCCTGAAAAATCAATCAATCTAGACTAAGTATGGGTAAAATGTCTAAAGTTTTCATCAGGATATGACATATGCCTAGTATGCTGAGTTAGTCATAAAAAAAAGATTGCACAAAAAATGTCTTGAAATGGATATCATGTTAACAATTATACATGTATTATGTGTTGCTGTTGTACAAATACAGAAAACAAGCTACACATTTTGCATGATTTGCAAAATACTTATTTTTTAAACAATTAAATGCAAATGAGAAAAGTTTTAGGTTTAACTCTTATGTTGTAGATTATAAAAGGACAAGATATGATAAGTGCTAAATTTACCTTTTTTTTTTTAATTATTGAACTAAGGTTGAATTATTCTAGATCAGTTCTTAGATAAACAAGGTATAGTAAAATAACATTAATTTTAACTAAATCTTGTTTATTACGGCACAGTGACGTCATCAAATTATATGTGAAAATGACATTTTTGTGATAAAGTGTTAAAATCCTGCAAATTTTGAGTACTCTTTGGTAAATTTAACTATGAGCAACACGGAGTACCACAAAGATATTTTTGTGGTTTGTTTCTACATTAATAAAAGGCTATGCTGAGCGCAGCATGATACGACCGCAACAAGTTGAACCCTGTACATTGGAGGCCCACTATGGATAGTCCATTGCTTTGGTCACATGCAGCCCATGGTGGACTTACAAAGCTTTTTGACACATGCATCCTGTGGTTGACTTAAAAATGCATTTTTGACACAGTTATATTTACATTAACATCTAATACAAAAAAAACTTATTTATATACATGTACATGTATTAATTTACAATTTTGGCCCTTTGACCCCTAATTTCTCAAAAACAGTAAAAATATTGCAAATCCAATTGAAAAAATAAGGCAGAAATATTCACAAGGAATCCAATGAAAAAAAGATTTTGAAAATCGGACCACAAATAAAAAAGTTGATTTTATGGGTGTGGCCTGTCTTTAGCCTCCCTGTAGCAATGTAATGGTGAAATACATATCAAAATCATTGACACATTAAATAGATAGAATTTAATGATGAATTCAATATAAAAAGAATTTTCAAAATCGAATGAATGATAAACATTCTACAACAGGTTTATCAATACACCCGTTTTAGCCCTTTTTCTAAAACAGAAGGGGCCACAAACCCCAAATACAAAACCAACATTCCTTTAGTGGATATACATGTAATCATCATATTAAAACTTCATAACAATTGGCAGGCCCACTACAACTTAATTTTTGGTTTAATGACAAACTTTTAAAAACAGCGTTTTTGGCCCCTTTGACCCCTAAATTCTCAAAAACGATAAGAGATATTGCAAATCTGATTGAAAAACGCATGCAGGGATTTTCACAAGGATAGCAATGAAAAAAAGATTTTGAAAATCGGACAACAAATAAAAAAGTCAATTTTTTGGGTGTGGCCCCTTTTTGACCCCCAGTAGCAATGTAACGGTACAAGATACATCAAAGCTGTTGATACATTTTGTTGACAGAATTTATTTAGGAATACAATAAAAAAAAGAATGATCAAAATCGGATGAAAATTAAACATTCTACAGACTTTTTGTCAATATACCCATTTTTGCCCCTTTTGGACCTTTTTTCTTAAACGGTAGGGGCCAGAAACCCCAAATGTAATACCAACCTTCCTTTAGTGGTTATAAACGTCATATCAAAATTTTATAACAATTGGTCAACCACAACTCAAGTTATCGCACAGAAACCAAAGTGTCTACAGACGACGACGACAACGACACCGACGACAACGACGACGACATAACATAATACGATCGCAAAAATTTTGCGGTCGTATAAAAATGATTATCTACAAAATTATTGTAGTGGTACTCTGTGTGGCTCATAGTTAAATTTGCTGAAAATCACTGCAAAATTGCAGGTCTTTTCTTCAGTTTTTCATCAAATCATGATTTAAAGCCACTTTGGGTAAATATTATAACATCGTAATGGAACTGATATAGTAACTAATTTAAAGTATACATCACATACTTTTAGCTCATTTCAATAAATTCAAAATTGGGGGGGGGGGGAAATTGGGCTCTTATCATATCTTGTCCTTTATTTTTCATGGGACCTTTCATCAACCCTAAAAAAAGACTTTAGTTTTTTATTGCAAATGTTGCAACATGAACAAAGAATATTTCAAATAAAATCTGGGATTCTTATTTTCATGACTGACTTATTAGTCATCATGGTAATACCCATAAAAATCAGTGCTGCCCTCAACCATTAGAACTAGTATTCCACAAATAATAATGAAACCATTGTACAATGTATCTAAGACATCTTACTATCATTTCTTTGGCTTTGTCATAAGCAAAGTGGCTAATCAAGGGGAACAATTTCTCTAAAAACTGCTCCTCGCGTGCACCAGCGGGGGATCCAGTGGCCATCTCTTATCACTTAGATACTGGTAACAATACAGATGCCAAACTTTAAGACCACTAACCCATGATTTGCTCTAAAATATAAATTAACATTGCGGAGTGTTATAGACATCATAACTAAATAAATGATCTCCAAAACAGGTGCTAAATTAAAAAAAAAAATCTTGGATAAGTTGTTGTGTGGAAAGCCTTTATAATAAGGGTTTCAATTATGATTATCTATCCAATTAGATTTTTTTACAATTGTTCAGATGAAAAGAAACTTTCTTAGTACCACGGTAATAGATTATATTGTTAGGTCTAGATAATTCATTGAATTACATGTAGCACACAAATTGACTATACGAATACGAAAACTTTATTTGAATTTGGTACATTTATAACAGTAAACATAAGCTCTATTGAGCTTTTAACCGAATAGGACAAAAGAAGTTATTTACTTTTTAAAAGAATGCATAATTTGATGAAAATTAGCCATATTCAGTAGCTATGATATAGACTCCTGATTTTTATAGGTGTGGATCAATTGTAGAAGTGTATTTTGAAAGATTTCGGTAAAAGATTGATTGAATAAATTTGTTTACATTGTTTGTTTTTCATGGGATGCGCCATTTTGAAAATCTGAAAAGTCATGTGACTTAAACTACGATATGACTTAAGACCGTACTCATATTTGATACAAGTACAAACAGCAACGTTAGTTAATGAAATCCATTTTAGACCGACCATTAGAGGGGCCACTGCACAGGAGATTCCTCCTCTCTACCAATATTTTGTTAGCGTCAGTGTGCGGTAAGAAAAAAACACGAAGGAGATACTTGAAAAATCATCCGTGAAACGAATTATATAGGAATTAAAAGGTATAAGAATAATGATTTTATTAAAAGAAAATTGATTTGAAGAAAAGGGGGTGGTGAAAGTAGTATCTCCTTTGTGTTTTTTCGTACCGCACATTGTCTCGAACAAAATATTGATGTCCCTGTGAAGAAGTCTTGTTTTTTTTCAAAAAAAAATTGAAAAAAGATCTTTGAAGAAAAAATACTTTGGCAGCAGACGGTAAGAAAAAAAATATTCTGAAAAATGTTTGCTACAGTAACTGTGGAATCGTTTATTTTCGTTTCCTTTCGTGGGAACCAATTTTCGTGGTTTGATGAAAAAATATGTACGTGTATTCTTAGATTCGTGGTTCTGAATTAGCCTGCAACATGCATATCAAAATCAATTATCCTTTTCGTGGAGTATCAAATTTCGTGGATCAATGCAGTCTAATATCTAGTGGTATTAGATTATCTCCGCTGCGGAAAAAAGCTAATGTGTTTTTGATTTTTTAACGATGACAACGACGATGGCGACGGCATGTAAACAATCTTCAACTTTCATTTATTGCGCATGGACCTGACTACTATCATATACGTTGGACATGTCATGTTATTAAAGAATCTTTTCTGTTGCGTAAACAGTTGTTTATAAGGTCAACAAAAGTGCATATTTTAACAAATCGAGTGAAACTTGCTGGACGTTGGAAAAAATTAAAATGTCAACTCAACCTTAAAAAAATCACACAAGGCGTAATACCTGCAGTACATTCTCGAAATTTGTGGGAATGTTAGGTTATTACCTTTTCTTACGACAGATATTAGTTTGGAAATTATATTTTACTGTTATCACTTCACGATCCATTTGAATTCAATGTGTAACTATGAAATACTTTCAAGGGACACAACCAAGTTATTCTTTCATTAATAATAAACATGATAAAAGGGGGGCATTCCTATTTTTAAAACGGATGACTGAAGATTGAATTGGACATTTAATCCAATACAATGCAAATTCACATGTTGTTGATCCCATTTTATGGACACCGGTCAAAAAGGTAACCATGTTCTATGACGTAATCAAATTCAACAGGTAATTCGTGTACTTTTAAAGAGAAGGTTGTCAAGACGGACTAGAAAAATAGGTCTTTTTCTTAATTTTATTTTGGCTTAACCTCTTGCAGTACATGTCTGAAAATTTGCAGATTGGAAGATACACATTAAAACAAATAGTGTGATTTTTTTTCAATTTTTTATATAAAAGTTAAAGTTGTGCGATCCATTTCAGTTTGCACCGTATGCATTTCATAAATATCCACATAATAATACGCATAAAAATGCAATCTGTTACTTTTAAAAACTCTTTTTAATTCAAAAAAGTTTATTTTATCAGCATAACCTAAAATTGAAAGAAATTTTGTACTTAAAAGAACTTTTCATTCACTTGACAACCAGGATAAACATTCGAATTGACTTTCCTATCTTTTCCGATGAAGAGCTCACATTCTATTGTTTAAATACCACCGGTTTTCGGACTGAATGCAACCAACGAAAACCACGAATAATAATGTAACCACTTTATGTTAAATAATGTTAATAATAATAAAAAAACATTTTGTCCCGACGCCTTAAAAATAAATACATGTATTTTGATAAATAAAATTTTTATTCTAATAAATAAATAAGATATGAAATAAATAAATCTTTATTTCCAATCATAGGGCCCTATATAGAGCATGACAATCACAATGTATGTATTCTAACGTGGGGCTTCGTTTATTCATAGATCTGTATATTAAATAATATAAATATACAGGTCTATGGTTTATTGTAAAAGACAGTCGGCTGTTATAGCGATTTTTTGTTAGTCGATCATAGAAGATAATGAAATGTGGAATACGTGTATTGTACGTGACACAACACAACCTTCAATGTCGATGGCAATTTGAATAATAACTCAATGGAAACAGTTGGCAGCCTTCAATGT
Source organism: Arcuatula senhousia (assembly GCA_963971305.1). Classification (NCBI taxonomy): domain Eukaryota; kingdom Metazoa; phylum Mollusca; class Bivalvia; order Mytilida; family Mytilidae; genus Arcuatula; species Arcuatula senhousia. The sequence goes on from OZ020310.1 coordinate 58,881,319, forward strand.
GACCAGACATTAGCATGCGCATTTTTTCCTTTTTTAATTCATATTTTTTCACGTGTATTTTTTTCAACAAAAACTGCACTGTCCTGCCTTTTTATTTCCTGATACTTGCCATCCTGCCTTTTTATTTCATTTTTTTCCGCAATAGCCCCCCCCCTAAAACCAAACGGTTGCACCCTATAAGGGGGTTCATACGTCTTTTAAAATAAAAAGTTATGGAATTAAAAAGATATGAATAGAAAATAATGAGATGTGGAATAAGTGTACGCGACACAGTCCACAATTAAACGGCAATTTAGAAAAACCACAATGGTTGTAATAATTATCAAAAAACAAGCAGGAGAAAATGTGGATATCGTGACCGACAAAATCTCCAAACTAGAATGAGGAAAAACTCCTTAATGTGCTTGATCGACTTTTATATGGACCGACCATTCAACTTGAAAGAGAACGGGACTTGGACCTAGAAAATTTCTTCAGGGATTTACAATGTGAACCTCTGCATCTGGTAAGGCAGAAAAGCCAAGATATGCTGCAAACATACTTGGAGATCTTTGCTTTGTTGTATGCAGATGACACTGTAATTTTTGCAGAATCTAAGGAAAACTTGCAAAAAGCCCTGAATATCTTCGAAGCTTATTGCGATTCATGGAAACTTTCCGTTAATATCGATAAAACAAAAGTTTTGATATTAAGCAAACGAAAAGTCAACAAGGATTTTAATTTCAAATTTATAGGTGCAACACTTGAAATTGTTGATAGTTATACATACCTTGGTTTACTTATGAAATATAATGGATCATCTAATGATTCAAAAAATAAACTGATAGACCAAGCACAAAGAGCCTTGTTCGCCTTGTAAACGAAAATTAGAAATCTTAACTTACCCTTAGATATTCAAGTTAGCCTTTTCGATAATCTTGTTGAGCCTATCCTACTATACATGCTATAGGCTCTGAGATATGGGGATATGAGAATAATGAGAAGATAGAAAGGATACATCTTCAATTTTGTAAGCGTATTTTAGGCCTTAGAAAAAGTACACCAAATTTTATGGTATATGGTGAACTTGGCAGATATCCGCTTGATATCAATATCAAAATAAGAATGATTTCTTTTTATAATAGAATGATCAAAGATAGAAACAAGCTTAGCAGTATAATGTTTAGACTGATTCATAATCTTCACCTTAATAATATATGTACTTTTAAATGGATATCGTATGTTAAGTCTATTTTTGACGATTGTGGATTAAGCTATGTTTATGATAATCAGCAATATATTGATATTTCTTTACTTAAACCTGTTATTAAACAAACTCTGAGAGATCAATTTATACAAAAATGGTTCAAAATTATTGACGATTCGTCAAGAGGCAATTTTTACAGTTTATTTAAAGTTCAATTTGGAATGGAAAAATATCTTTTAAATCTTAAGAACAATTCAAGAATTTGGATTTCAAAATTACGCTGTTGTAATATAAATATACCATTAGAAAAGGGAAGATGGTATAATATTCCAAAAGAAGACAGACTTTGTACTTTTTGTAACGAACATTTAATCGGAGATGAGTATCATTATTTTTTCATTTGTAAAAGCCCAAACATGACTAATTTGAGGCAAAGGTTTATTCCTTCATATTATACACAATATCCTTCTATAGAAAAAATGAAATATATGTGTTTATACTGTAACAAAAATTATTATTTAATATTGCCATGTTTATAAAGCAGTTATGTTCTCTGCTTTAGATAATTGATTTCTGTTTTATCTGTCTTTTCTGTCATCTTGTAATATATTTTGTATGTATGATTTCCTCATGTAACACATAACATGTGTCTGAGTGTAAATAAAGAATCTGAATCTGGTTATTTTTCCCAAAAATGTTTTAGATTCTATTTTGGATTAAAAAAGAGATTATTTTGTCAAGAACAACAATATAATGAAGAAGGATTTCTACTTTTCTATTTTCAAGAAAAAAAACAAGCCCCCGTTTCAAGTAAAAGTGGTAAAGACGGCGATGGATGACAGCAAAATTTATCTTTTATCAGTTGTTTTATCTCTGAATTTTCCACTTAAAAAGACGATTTTTTCCTTTCAAAGCATTATGGAAAAAGTAACGAAGTTTGAAAAATTATAAGTCCAGACTTAGCCAGTTCAAATGAAAGAACACAAAAACACAAATCAATGCAAGTCAGAAGGAAGATGAAGTCAGTGCAGTGCTCGAAATGATTAGTTGAAAATTGTGACAAATAATCTTTTTAATATTTAGATTCACATCAAAAAATCGACACTCAAAGAAGGCTTGGTGCACATCTCTATGGAAACATGACGACCTTGATTTCTCTCTTTTTTGCGATTCAACAGCATTCCATCTGCCCCGGCAAAATGTGTTTGCATATAACAACCGATTCGTTGTTCCAGAGACCCAGTGTTATGTTGCTTGTCGATAGTTTCTCTCTAATTTTACAGAAGATCGACCTAATGTGCTCATAGAAAAATGTGGGATTTCTTTCCCTCAAATGAGTTCAGATGTTGGTTTTTCTTAGGGTATTGTCCTGTCTAAATGACCTTTGTGTTGTAACAAGGAGAAACTGTTTACCATTCCGCCGGGAATCAGAATTTATGGTAATAATGCACATATTCTATAAACCAAGTTTCTTCAGATTGTGTTTAGTTGTTTCAGAGGAGTTGCGTGGAAACCAGGACTTATGAGGATTTTTGTGAGAAAAAAAAACACTTAAATCTTAAAGGACCAAAGCTCCCAAAATGTTTTGAAGATCAAACAAAATTTCCTGGTAATATGGACAACTTCACAATCATGCTCAACTTAATACATACTAAGATTACTTCTATTTGTTGAGTAATTTCAGAAGATTTGAACAGAATAACTTTGTGGTGGACAGACAAACCGCGGACAAAAACAACATTCCTCCCTTACCAAAGAGAAGAGAGACATAACGAGTGGCTCCCAGGATCCTGGGGTAGTGTTCTCGAAGCTTTTCCATATTAGGACCATTCCCAATTCCTTCTTTAGGGGCTTCCTAAATTAGTTCTCGATGGTCTCTCAATGTGGGAAACACGTACCGTAATTTTTCTACTTTTTAAGGCCATGGCAATCGGTAAAAGAATAAACCCGAACGCAAACTGGAAACTGGGTGATGAGTCTCTTGAAGAAGTAACTGAGTATAAATATCTTGGTTACTATTTCAATAATTCCCTACGTTCAAATTATCATGTTAACAAATACCTCCAGGTAAAGGGTGAAAATCAGATAAATTATATGATTCGTGTCCTTGAAGAGCATGGTGATTTTAACCGTTTTAATTTTGGCGATGCCTTATGGAATTCTGTCGTGATGCCCTCACTTACGCATGCATCTGCAGTTTGGATGCCTTTGTCTAATATTAGAACGACTACAGTATAAAGCTGCTAAAGTTATCATACGAACCAAACTAAATGTACCCAAGGTAGCTATCTTACTTGAGTTGGGATGGGAACCTATAACAGCTTTTATAGATCGACAAAGGGTCACCTACTTTAAGCGCCTTTTAGAACTTCCAGATCACCGATTATATAAAATGGTATTTAATGAAATGAATGAATCGAATGAATCTTTTTGGGGATATGAAAGTAAGATCTTGCAAACTATTTCCAATGTAAATAACACCAATGTCCCTATGGAAAGCCTAAATAAAAGTCACCTTACTGGTCTCATTGGATCTTATACCAGGGAAAAACTCTTTGAAGAAGTACAATCTAAGAGTAGTCTAGATAACTATAGACAGTTCCATATTATAAAAGGAAGACAAGCGTATTTAAATGAAGGGAATTTCCGCGAATCTCGCCTTAAACTTCTTGCGCGAACGAAAACGCTGCCTATAAATGAATATCTCCATAGGATGAATATGTCACAGCATAATACTTGCGATCTATGTACTGAAAACGTAAGCGAGGACCTCTCACATGTTTTATTTGATTGTCCAATCTATGACTATATTCGTAATGAATACTCAGAACTTTTAGAATCCAATATTGACTTCCCATATCATACTGGAGAAACCTCAATTGTCTATTTCACAGAACTGTTGCCTAATACAAAGTTACAATTTTTAATTGGTGATATTGGATATGTTTTTAGCAATGTTGTAGGACAATTTTATGATTGTTTAGGTAGAATGTTTCTAAGTGAATGTTTTAATTTAAGGTCCAAGCTTTTACAGGAAAACTGAATAGACTTTTAATTGAAAGACAATGTCAATATCATATTTTAGAATTTCAATATTGTTGTTGTTGTTGTTTTTTAGGCTGAAAGAATGCATTTTATGTTTATAATGTATATTTCAACTTGTATAGAATATTTATAGACGCGCCACTTTTATACCCTGGAAGTAGGCGCCCCGCTGTAAAGGGGTAGATCTAAATAAAATATATGTATATATAAGGAAAACAAGGTAGTTGAATGGGGACGTTCAAAACGTTTTTTCAATTCTAAATATAATATTAATTTTTAATTTCTTAAATAAATTTTGCTGAAATGATGCCATATCTATTTCGAAAAAGAATGAGTTCTAGAATTAATGATTCTACAACTGCATAAGACAAAGGGCAAAGTACAGACGACAGACACCAAGTAATGACAATAGCTCACCCGACCATGGGGTTTCAAATCTAAAATTTGATAATAACAGCATTCAAAGGATGAAATGTGGAAATTTCTTTAAAAAGTATATCTAGATGTAAATTGAACGAGTTTAATCATTTATACGGAAACAAAATCTTGTATAATCATGTTTTGAAGAGAGGTTACTCGTCTATTTTCTTTTTCTTTTTTTTGCAAACAATATCTAGTACAGTTTTATTACAACAATTTTAATAATACAATAATATTGAAAAATAAACAATTGTTGTCAAATTATCCCTCTGGTTCGCCCGTCTGAGATCCATGACTGTAATGCCACGTCCAAGTCACTGTGTATAACGTCGTCATCTCTAGTCTGCACTAACTGTTGAGTTACATATCACAGAAACATTTAACAAACTCTGAAACAAAAGATATTGAAAATAAACTAAAGAATAGTCTGCATGGATTTAAATGCAACCAGAAAACTATTATTAAACTGCAAAATGAGCTAAGGCGCATTTTATTACTAAGGAGGGTGTAGCTTAATTGAGACTTTTTTCAAATGAAATTTGATGCAAATTTGGTTGACAAAAGAATTTTTCAGACCCTTGTCACAGAAAAAATATCGAATTACATTGCCTTTCATGTACTATTAGAAAAAGAGACGTGAAACTCAGGAGATTACACATTGCATTTAAATATGTTATTCCAGACCCGGTCACGATGGAATATAATTTTCTGAAAGAGCGTCATGTCGGTTGGTTCCCGCGTGTTCATCATAATAATTCCGCCTCAAGTAAATCTAGTCGCAGTATACCACAGTCATCACATTTTATATATTCACTCACCAGCATAGTTCACTCGACCATCTTCATCTTCATCCGCCTCAGCAAATAGTTCATCGAGATAAGCTTTATCTTTTTCCGTCCAGGTTGATCCCTTAGGTTTAAGCATAATTTTAAGTTCTTCTTTATCAATATATCCACTATCGTCCTTATCAAACTTTTTGAATGCCTGTGTAAAAAGCTGTTCTTCGTAGCTGCGCTTCTTGATCTGTGTCGACATCGATTTCAGATATTCATCCCATGTTATCAATCCATCACCTAAAAATAAAATACAATTGATTAAATTGAGCAATGTGGGCAAAGAAAAAGCTGAACACGTGTCCATCACTTTAAAAATTAGAAAAACTGGGGTCTACCACGCACTACACCCCCTTATGGATCAAAATCCATAAGATACAATATAGAATAGGATGTACATATCCGATTTATTACACAAAGATGTGTGATAATCTCGATACCCCTGGTGCGATATTTCTCCACTTTTGTAGTGGGTAAAGAAATGACAAATACTGCAAGACATCAAACACGAGCCGTTTTATTCATTTCTTACCATGCTGAAATCGGTCCGTCGATTTAGCCCAAAACACGCAAAAATTCTCAAAAACACACAAAAAGACTGCTGAAATACATAAGACACAATTACAATGGAGTTTCTACATTAATTTTCCTTTTTAGTCGCTGACCGCCGCTGGTTTGAACCAGAGGTCCCCAAGGATAATCATATACAAGCCTGGTCGTCAGACTTGTCTTACACGAATTTACCAATCTAATTCTAATACTTAGTCTAGTATTCTTGTCATTGAAATTTCCGATTGTTTAATTCAGGAGTGTTTCTTTCCTTGCACTGCACATGGTCGCTATTTTCGATGCTACATTTGGCTTCCCTGTTCGAACGGTTTTGATTTTGAGTACATTTCGTTCAGTTACTTTGGTTTTTGATCTTCCAATGTTTTGATTCAAATGCTGATGATGAGAGGTTACTCCTTGAAATATGCATAATATACAGCATAATGAAATTACTTGATTTATACCCGTTTTGGTATTTATATTTTCAGACATTTTCGACCCCTGAAAAAAAACATTTTTTTTTTTTGTAAACGCAGGAAACAATGTTAAAAATACTTTCAAGAACTATAATCTCTACTGAATAGGAGAAAACGAGATATGGAATAAGCTAACGCGAAACAACCTATATAGCGGCTTCAAAATCCCACAACAGAAAACAGCTATATCAGCCTTTAATGTGATCCCTTGCCGCTGATCAATATCTTGCGATGGTCCTATAATTAAGATATTATTACTTATGGTTCAAAACGGGCAAATCCTTTAATCATCAACGAAAGACCCCGTTCTGACTATATAACACTAACCATAAAGGTGACATAACAACAGCCTTGACCAGGATTCATTGCTTAGGACAGGTACATACCATAAAGGTGACATAACAACAGCCTTGACCAAGATTCATGGCTTAGGGCAGGTACAAATATAAAATATGGAGGGTCGAAATGAGTTTTGTCGACCATTATGCTATCTTCTTCTTCCCTTAAAGTCCAGTCCTCGTATGTCCCTCGTATAGAGTATTTTCAGACTTTCATAACCCATAATGCACCCCTTAATAATTACCGTCCAAATCTAATGCCTCTACGATGTCTTCAACCTCGACATCTATTGGGTTCACCTTGAGGAGGTGAATTCCTTTGATTAATTCTTCCTTAGAAATTTTCTCGTCACTGTTCTTATCTAGGGCGTTAAAAGTTTTCCTGATTTCTAAAATATATATAAAAACAGTAATAACAGCAATCCAATGAATTAACGAAACAATCGGTAGGTCTTATTTCAACCAGGTTGCATGCAGAGATGGGATAATCATAATTGTAATCATTAATCAGCTGTAATTGATTACAATTTTTAAAGTAATCAGAGTAATCAGTAATCAGCCAAAAATCTGATTACATGTAATTTAATTTGCATGTATTTTCCTCACATTTAGTTACATTTTTTAAGCTGTGCAACTAAACCCTAATCATAACAGTGTTGCGCATTGTGATTTCAAACCATCTTTCATTGATTCCTTCATGCAAACAGGAATTGTTTACCGTTCCAGAACACCCGAGTACACTATCATTATGCCGTGAGTTTGCATTGTTAAGTAGGGTTGATATGGTTAATTTTTGTGTGCTCTGTATTTTATCGTATTGCAATTCTAGAGAGTTACCCGTATAGACATGCATGGGCCTAAATTTTGATAACTACAAATTATAAAGGATCAAAAGACAATAATTTAAGAATCGGAAAAGCAAAAAGACACTTTGCATCCTTTCAAAATAGCTTAAATCAACCAGCAACACAATATAGTTTTCCATGTGTACTAATTCGAACAAAAAAACAAAGAACAACCTAATGTAAAATTTCGAAAAGTCCGAGAAGACTAAGACAAAACATGTCGACACAAAAGAAATACTAATTTGAACAGCAATAGCCTATCGACACGACAGACAGCATAACAGTTCTGCTTACTTATAAATAATTTCAACCTTATAAATGACAATAGCTAGTCTCTGGAGACTGGAGACTACCTTTTAAGACACGCAACACAACTTTTGTTTCATAATTTTTGGTATTTGATAGAATGTTGAAAATGCAATGTGTAATGTTTTTTTTTCCTATTTTTCTATGTTACCTGCAATTTCTTCGGTACTCAGGTCTTCTGACATTTTAATAAATTGACAAGAAGAATCACATCAATATGGGTATCTGAAATTAGTATATCATAAAATGGGTCAAAGGATATTTTTCAGCAGAAGACATCCGAGCGAAAGACCAGGATGTATGACCACATGCTGGTGTTACATATTAAATATCAGCATGTTTTACGAAGAAATTTTATGAAAGGCATCATGCCCCCTTCGACAAATATGGAATTTCTATCTCTAAGATGTGTACAGGTATTGGTTTGTCTTAGGTTTTATTTTTTCTCCTTGATAAATGTTTTTAAGTCCCGGCCATCTGGCTATGTGTACGCCAGTTGTCAGTGTTCAAGTCCCGGCCATCTGGCTATGTGTACCCCAGTTGTTAGTGTTAAAGTCCCGGTCCTATGGCTATGTGTACCCCCGTTGTTAAGTGTTCAAGTCCCGGTCCTCTTGCTATGTATATCCCAGTTGTTAGTGTTCAAGTCCCGGCCCTCTTGCTATGTGTACCTCAGTTGTTTGTGTTCAAGTCCCGGTCCTCTTGCTATGTGTACCTCAGTTGTTTGTGTTCAAGTCCCAGTCCTCTGGCTATGTGTACCCCAGTTGTTTGTGTTCAAGTCCCAGTCCTCTTGCTATGTGTACCTCAGTTGTTTGTGTTCAAGTCCCGGCCCTCTGGCTATATGTACCCCAGTTGTTAGTGTTCAAGTCCCGGTCCTCTGGCTATATCTACCCCAGTTGTTAGTGTTCAAGTCCCAGTCCTCTGGCTATGTGTATCCCAGTTGTTAGTGTTCAAGTCCTGGCCCTCTGGCTATATGTACCCCAGTTGTTAGTGTTAAATTCCCGGCCATCTGGCTATGTGTACCCCAGTTGTTAGTGTTCAAGTCCCGGTCCTCTGGCTATGTGTACCCCAGTTGTTAGTGTTCAAGTCCCGGTCCTCTTGCTATGTATATCCCAGTTGTTAGTGTTCAAGTCCCGGCCCTCTAGCTATGTGTACCCCAGTTGTTAGTGTTCAAGTCCCGGCCCTCTTGCTATGTGTACCTCAGTTGTTTGTGTTCAAGTCCCGGTCCTCTGGCTATGTATATCCCAGTTGTTTGTGTTCAAGTCCCGGTCCTCTTGCTATGTATATCCCAGTTGTTAGTGTTCAAGTCCCGGCCCTCTTGCTATGTGTACCTCAGTTGTTTGTGTTCAAGTCCCGGTCCTCTTGCTATGTGTACCTCAGTTGTTTGTGTTCAAGTCCCGGCCCTCTTGCTATGTGTACCCCAGTTGTTTGTGTTCAAGTCCCAGCCTTCTGGATATGTGTACCCCAGTTGTTAGTGTTTAAGTCCCGGTCCTCTGGCTATGTGTATCCCAGTTGTTAGTGTTCAAGTCCCAGCCCTCTGGCTATGTGTATCCCAGTTGTTAGTGTTCAAGTCCCGGTCCTCTGGCTATGTGTATCCCAGTTGTTAGTGTTCAAGTCCCGGTCCTCTGGCTATGTGTATCCCAGTTGTTAGTGTTCAAGTCCCGGCCCTCTGGCTATGTGTACCCCAGTTGTTAGTGTTCAAGTCCCAGCCCTCTGGATATGTGTACCCCAGTTGTTAGTGTTTAAGTCCCGGTCCTCTTGCTATGTGTATCCCAGTTGTTAGTGTTCAAGTCCCGGCCCTCTGGCTATGTGTACCCCAGTTGTTAGTGTTCAAGTCCCGGTCCTCTTGCTATGTGTACCCAAGTTGTTAGTGTTCAAGTCCCGGTCCTCTGGATATGTGTATCCCAGTTGTTAGTGTTCAAGTCCCGGTCCTCTGGCTATGTGTATCCCAGTTGTTAGTGTTCAAGTCCCAGCCCTCTGGCTATGTGTATCCCAGTTGTTAGTGTTCAAGTCCCGGTCCTCTGGCTATGTGTATCCCAGTTGTTAGTGTTCAAGTCCCGGTCCTCTGGCTATGTGTATCCCAGTTGTTAGTGTTCAAGTCCCGGCCCTCTGGCTATGTGTACCCCAGTTGTTAGTGTTCAAGTCCCAGCCCTCTGGATATGTGTACCCCAGTTGTTAGTGTTTAAGTCCCGGTCCTCTTGCTATGTGTATCCCAGTTGTTAGTGTTCAAGTCCCGGCCCTCTGGCTATGTGTACCCCAGTTGTTAGTGTTCAAGTCCCGGTCCTCTTGCTATGTGTACCCAAGTTGTTAGTGTTCAAGTCCCGGTCCTCTGGATATGTGTATCCCAGTTGTTAGTGTTCAAGTCCCGGCCCTCTAGCTATGTGTACCCCAGTTGTTAGTGTGCAAGTCCCGGCCCTCTAGCTATGTGTACCCCAGTTGTTAGTGTTCAAGTCCCGGCCATCTGGCTATGTGTATCCCAGTTGTTTGTGTTCAAGTCCCGGCCCTCTGGCTATGTGTACCCCAGTTGTTAGTGTTCAAGTCCCGGCCCTCTTGCTATGTGTACCTCAGTTGTTAGTGTTCAAGTCCCGGTCCTCTTGCTATGTGTACCTCAGTTGTTTGTGTTTAAGTCCCGGTCCTCTTGCTATGTGTACCTCAGTTGTTTGTGTTCAAGTCCCGGCCCTCTTGCTATGTGTACCTCAGTTGTTAGTGTTCAAGTCCCGGCCCTCTGGCTATGTGTATCCCAGTTGTTTGTGTTCAAGTCCCAGCCTTCTGGATATGTGTACCCCAGTTGTTAGTGTTCAAGTCCCGGCCCTCTGGCTATGTGTATCCCAGTTGTTTGTGTTCAAGTCCCGGCCATCTGGCTATGTGTACCCCAGTTGTTTGTGTTCAAGTCCCGGCCCTCTTGCTATGTGTATCCCAGTTGTTAGTGTTCAAGTCCCGGCCCTCTGGCTATGTGTATCCCAGTTGTTAGTGTTCAAGTCCTGGCCCTCTGGCTATGTGTACCCCAGTTGTTTGTGTTCAAGTCCCGGCCCTCTTGCTATGTGTATCCCAGTTGTTAGTGTTCAAGTCCCGGCCCTCTGGCTATGTGTATCCCAGTTGTTAGTGTTCAAGTCCCGGCCCTCTGGCTATGTGTACCCCAGTTGTTTGTGTTCAAGTCCCAGCCCTCTGGCTATGTGTATCCCAGTTGTTTGTGTTCAAGTCCCGGCCCTCTGGCTATGTGTACCCCAGCTGTTAGTGTTCAAGTCCCGGCCCTCTTGCTATGAGTACCCCAGTTTGTTAGTGTTCGACCTATGACCTGAAAAATCAGAATTTACTGACTTCTCCGAGCGTGAGTTTCGCTTCATCTATTTTAAAAATTGTTCTGTACTTAATCGCAATTAAAGGCTTAATTGCTTAAAACTTGAACATGATTATAGGTTGAATTATTCTTTTAAAAACCCTTTTTAATCCTAAACCTCAAAAGAAAGGCTTAATCGATAAGGCAATTATTCTCAGAATTAGTGCCATGAACTATGCGACCCTGGATTTGCAACTAAAGCTTCTACACTGAGCAGACAGCTGTCTAATTTCTTAAAATAATTTGCCAACGACCCACCAAAACAAACAATCATTGGAAATCTTTCAAAATTGAATAGAATTAAAAGTTTTGAAGTTAATATTAATTACTAGTAATGCAATTCATTTGCGACCAAACCGATCCCATTGGCGACTCAATTTTCATGACGTTCATGACATTGATAAATGATGTCTTAAAGTTTTTATGCCTACAAAAAGACTGGATAATTGTCTTTGGTAAAATTTGCTTCATGACCCCTGCAAGTATACTCTCTTCAAATATGTATGAACCATTAGGTGTATAAAAGACTCTTTAAAGAATCAGTGAGCCGACCCAGGGACTCTATTTCTTTGACAAATCAGCTTTATTTAAAACAGTACCAACTAACTCATTTGGGACAAAATAAGCCTTAATAAAGCTTAAATTTCGTTTTCAGCTGCTTTGACAAAGCAATTTAAGATTTTGTTTAGGTTTCTTATTGACAAGTTCTTAAGCAAATCAACTTAAAAAAAAACATAGATATAAAAATGAACCAATACGGAAAAAAATATTAATTAGGCGAAAAGCAAAAACTTTGCTCTCTTTTAACAGTAATAAAAATTCTTCCATTTTATCAGATTTCATTTTAAGATTGAAGACAAAGTACTCAATGTTGTACAGAGCTGAAAGTACTGGTCAGGTGTACTTAGGGAGCAACCATTTGATTTTTAGGGGGGTATGGATATTTTCGTCGTCCTGCATTTTTTTTTTTTGGAAAAAGCAGAGCCTGGAATTTTGTTTTCGCACTAACACGCGCAAATTGTTTATTTTAAAGCTGCTATAAATTTTTCAAACAAAGATACCATCCTGCCTTTTTTTTTCATTCAAAGCATTTCAAATTTCATCATAGCCCCCCCCCCCCCGCCTAGAAATCAAATGGTCGCCCTCTAACTTACCATGATAATGGAGAATACCGAACTTCCAGCTTCACATAACTTTGGCTAGATAGATGTATTGCTCATTTTGAAAATTAGGGAACTGAATAGCTTGAATATATAAAAACATGACCCACGATTACACGTTACTGCTGTTGTTCGTCCCGAAGCCACAAGAAGGCTTTCATCGCCATCGAGCAATTACGAGCATAGCACAGCAACTATAGCACCGTTTGGAATTCTTTGCTTTATGTTTATAATGAAATGAACGATATGACTTGTAACTATAGTATATATAATATTAAGTGTGAAGTACCTAATTCACTGTAGTTCAAATTAAATGAAAAATCACATACAAATTTTGCAAGAAATTTGAAACATACATTTACACAAACTTACTTGTACAAAACTTCCAAATTGATCTGCAAATACTTTAAAGCCAGTGATTTCCGATGACACTAAAACTCCTTTCTCAATCACTCAATCTCTAATCAATACACAGCGATTTAAAAGTTTTATGAATTGGGGATTTATAAATATCTACAACTATGTCTCAAATTAAAGGCAGTTTTAGTGTTTGGAAATTTGACCATAGTGTTATAGGTCTCCAAGATTATTACATGATATTTAAACAGTGAGACCAAATTATTATTCATGTTTTAAATGCCAAAGATTAAGTGGGTAATATTCATACTGAAGTAAATTAGAGGTGAAAAAAATTTGAGATTCTTTTACCTTTAAGAATTAAAACAAATTGAGTAACTATTATAAATCTTAAAAGTAACGAATTCAAATACATCTAAATTTAGATAAATGCATTGAAATAACGTAACATGTTTTTTTTTTTTTAATTCCATGATTGAAACGGCCAGCAGCTTACATGACCATCGTTTACTGTTTGGTGGCTTGCAAATATTTTAAGAGGAAAAACTATAATCAATTGCGTATCCAGAGTTGGAGGAGGGATAGTTTTTAAAAAAAAAAATGCCTGGGTTTAAGGCAGAGCCCCATTAGATGGGTTGTCCCGAAATATTTGGCTCGAAACTCCAATTAATAATCACTAACAAATATAATAGCAAATAAAGATATGTCGAGAATAAGTGTATGCAACACAGCTCATATTACAACGTCAAGCGGTAATTTAGAAGAAAAAAAACATAATGGAAAACCGCCAGCAGCCCTCAACGAGACAAGTAGGCGCTGCTCGCCGTTCTGAAATAGGCCCAATGTCTAAATAAAATGCAAATATATGTTACTTGTTTAAGAAGGGGGTCTATCTGTGACTATTTCAGGACTGGATTTAAATTATATGCATTTTATTTAGACAATGGGCCAATTGCAGAACCGCGAACAGCGCCTACTGGCCTCGTTGAAGGCTGCTGGCGGTTGTCCATTGTGGTTTTTCTGAATTGCCGCTTCATTGTGGTTTGTGTTGCGTACACTTATTCCACATCTTATTATTTTCTATATAATTCAAATCCAGTCCTGAAACAGTCAAAGGTAGACCCCCTTCTTAAGAAAGGAACAGAAAACATAGAAAAAAACTAGTGCTAACGAAAGTTATATTATAGTTCACGTTAAGAGAGTCAAACCTATGAAATAAAAATCCCTGATTAATTGAACTGCCCTATCTTGGCTTTCTGTAGTGGAACTGGTACAATGTATAATGGTGGAACATATCTACAGTGATAAGACCATACTTAAATCTTTTGCGTATTTCACACTACATTTTACTTACTAAGATAAACACAGTTTTTATACAATGAAGTGTGCTCTTTATTTGTTTCTAGCCTTGTCGATTACAGGTTTGTATGTCTTTTTTCTCTTTAAACTTTACATCACCCTTTTCCTCGGACTTCATTCAATAAACATTGTTTTACCGAGTCAGATAATTTGTCTATCCGATTATGTACATTAACCTCGGCAAGGCTCGTTAAAACGCTAAAACCATTCGATCGGACCGACTCGCCTGCACAATGATTCAGCAAAATTATAAATTTATCATGTCAATAGTTTTTACTGCAATGCCCTGCCCGACGATTTTATATTCAAATGAGTAGAGTCACGAATTTATAAGGCCCTCTGGTTCTTTAGTATCAATTAAATTGCATGTCCTTTCTGTTTCCTACATTGAAAATTTAAAGCCCGATTCAAAACAGTCAATGAAAAGTCGGTTGCAGTAAATTTCTAACATCCACATCTCAAAGGTCAGTGAAAAGACGACCATCGTAAATTCTGTGAATTTTCTCGATGATTTAAGAAAGCTTTCTCGCTCTTTTAAAAGCCACTAACAGTGAATCTTAATTTTTATTTTTAGTACTGGTGACCGGTGAACACTGCACGGGAGTGACAGACTGTACCCTGGAGGTTTGCGATGGTGGGGCACCAGTAGAATGTAATAAAGGGCTCTGTACGTGCGGAAATATAGCACACGGTAAGACAACTTGATACCAAACATACTCAAACAAGAATATGCCCAATTAAAAGACATAAGGCCCCATCTTGCAATATGTGTAGACGGATGGACAAACAGACCCGAACAATATATTCCCCTACTTTCGGACATGGGGCATAAAAGTCATTTGAAGGGTGGATTGCATGCATCAGAAAGTTTTTACCCTTCCGGAGAACCGGAGTTCACTCTATAGCGTTGCTGATTGCAATTGAGTTATGTGTGTTTTGTTTTGTTTTATTGTCGTGCTGTATTTTTCAGCTATATACTAGATACTTGTTTATCTATTTTACATGCTTTTTTCCAAAATTAACGTAAAGTGATATAAAGGACCAGGTTCACCAACTATCAGATTTGACCATAAAATAGGGAAAATTCAAAACTTGTTAAATGTGAATTATACTTTTATAAAAATGCTTAGATAATATTTTGAATTTAATATATTTTAAAAATCTAAACACCATTGTATTGCTGATTCCAGTTTATGTTAAGTAATACTGTCACAAAAAGGGGCAATATTACCAAAGAATATCACCAAAAATTCATTCATTTTGGTAAGTTAAAAATGGCGCCACCAGTCACCCACACATTTGTTGTCTAAATTTATCAATACACTAAAATAAATAGATTTCAAGAAAAAAAAATGTGGTCGACGGATGGCGCCACTTCTATATCCTCCAAAGTGTATACCAAATTTTGCGAATTTTTACCATTTTCATTTTTCTTGAATATCTACTTTTTGTGACGCTGTATGAAGGTCAACAATGATGAAATTATAAAAAGGGATATGAATATGTGAAAAATAATAATTTAAGATTACTTCTGGTTTAAAATCATTCAGTTAAACCAAGTTTTTTTAAGGACCAACATTTTTAGTTAACCAGGTTTTTATTGTTAAAAAAAAATCACCAAAAAAAATTCCCACTTCGAACATGATGGGGTTATATTGGTTCAACTGTGTCCGTCCTTCTGTCCAACCGTCCGTAATATAACTTTCGTAAGTTTTCAGTCAAGTTCCGCCACTTAAAACTGTAAATAAAAAAATTTTATGACCTATTTTTACGGAATGGGTAGCATCATTTATTTTTTTCTTGAGAAACAATGTCTTATGTGAATATGGTATATAACATAAAATGAAAACGATTATGTAACTATCCATAGTCACGTATCACATTGTTTCAATCAACCACCAGCACAATCAACTTATCATTTATTTTTTTTCTTTTGTAGCATGCTCATCTCCCGACGAGTGTAGAACTGACGGGGCGTGTCACGAACATGGACACGGCCATCACTCAAATTGGGTGTGCTTGGACGGAGAATGCCGCTGTATATAAAAACAATTATTCGTTCATCAATAAAATTTGAAGCGAACACAACGAAATTCTATACTTTTCATTGATTAATTATTTGACGACCGTCCTTTGCCCTTTTTCCGGACCTTTATAGCTGGAAAGATCATTTTGAAGCATCATCTGTATACATGTACACGTGTAACCATTTAGCTTATATCTGCTTATGCATGTACATGCGACACAAGGATGACCACCTGGTCCTGCAGCCACTCATATACAAGGGCCAAGACTGGAATGTGCCATAGAGCATTGTCCCTCGGTGCCATCTGCAGATATATTACCTCATGTGCTAGTGTATTTGCTTTTGACACGAGGATGGCCACTCCGGTTTTGTAGCTAACTTGTAGAATTATATTATATATAACTTTTTAAATCTAACTGTGCACCATTGCTTCCATTAATAGGCCGATCTCCTCGTCTGGGTTGTACCTGAGTGCTTATAATAAGAATACTAGTACTTGTTATAATCTTAATGACTACAAATATACTGAATATAAATTAACTAATATATAGGTGATAATTATATACTTCATATGTAACTTATATTAATTGTTATTACATTGTGTTTATTGCTCTGTATCATGCCCCTTGTGGGCCCATGCTTTTGGTTAATAAAACATTCTTCTTCTTCTTGTTACACTGTATGTTAACTGGTGGACTTTATGTCGAAAGACGTGGTATGAAAAGGCAATATCTGATCCCTTATTTCATGAAAATAAATCTCAAGCAATCCATGAAAATGCTCTGTAAACTTAAAGGGAAATGGTTTTGACCCTGTGGTTAAATTCTGAATAGGGGACATAGCGATAAAAATATAAATTTCAAAAAACTAGATTGTCACACTAGTCCAAACTAAAATATTAGGATATTTGTTCTCTAAAAAATGTGTCTAAAAGTGTGGTAACAAGTTCACGGGGAATTACCGACTATGGTTTACTACTTTGCAAATGTTACACCTTGAAATATCGATACACAGCATAACCAAATTTACCGTTTTTACACCCGTTTTATAAACTGAAGAACGTCAAAAAAAACCCAACGATAAATATTTTTCTTTACAAAGAAGTGTACATTAGGACAATACATAGTATAGAAAAGGGAAGATAACAGACTACGATTGAACTGCTGTCTACCATTCCCACCTATTGACATTTGCTTTGTTCAAAGTCACGCACAGATATTTTTTTATTGTATTCAGGTTAAGTGTAAACGATAGACGGTAATACCCCGTGAATTCTGCCTATTTATTTTGATTTTAAATCAAATAAATTTTTTTCTGTTCTGCTTAAAAAAAAATGAAAAATTAAATTTCAAGCTGAAAATGAATGGAAACGGTTTTATTGGTTCTTGAGACATCAGGTAGTAAACAAAGGGGGGTGTCACAGCCCCCGCCCCCTATGTCGGGAATTACGCGGGACGCTTGAGAACGTCAATTCGTGAGTTATTCATTGTAACGCCAGTCGGCAACGTTGCCATTCATATACAGATTGACAAGTATTGTAAAGAATGGTGTCTACAGATTAACATTAGAAAGACGAAGATCTTAATTTTCAATAAGAGCGGGAAAATACTAAAAGAAACTTTTAGTTTACAAGGAACCTTGCTCGAAAATGTCCAAACATATAAATATCTAGGTATAATATTTTCTGCCTCTGGAAGCTTTTGTCACGCAAGAAAAGATTTATACCAGAGAGCTTTAAAAGCATTATTCAAACTAAAAGGCATGCTTGGAGATATCATACCAAAAATTGACACAAACTTGCATATCTTTGACCACACCATCAAACCTATTTTACTTTACGCCTCTGAAATATGGGGTACTTTAACATCTGTGAATGATGAATTTGAAAACAAATATGAGAAGTATGAATTTAATACTTTATGCAATAAATTTTATAAATACGTTCTTGGAGTAAATAAGAAATCAACAAATATTGCAGTTATTGGTGAACTAGGGAGATTTCCCTATCACATTGACATCATATGTTCGGTCGTAAAATTCTACCAGAGAATATTAGATTATGAGCATGATCATTTACTACACCAATGTTTACAGGAGAGCAAAATGCTGAGTGATAAAGGTGTAAAAACTTGGTACAATTTTATATTCCAAATTAAAAACATACTGAAAATCAACTTAGATAATTGCAATGTAGATAAAGTACGTCTGTTGTTAATTAACAGATTCAAAAGTCGTTGGAAAGATCAATTAGTTGAAAATGGTATTAAAAAACAAGGAAAATTAAGAACGTATTGTAGATTCAAAGAATCTTTCAAACGAGAACCTTATTTGCACTGTATAAAATCTTTCTCTACAAGGAAGTGTCTCACACAGTTTAGAATAAGTGCTCATAAATTAGCGATAGAGAAAGACAGGTATTTAAATATAAACAAAAATAATCGATTTTGCAAACTTTGTAATACACAGGAAATCGAAGACGAGATACATTTTCTTATGCACTGTCCCTCGTACACTGTAGAGCGGGCAAATCTGTTCAGTGAAGTAGAGAAACTTTGCTCAAACTTTCAAAACTTAGACGTAACTAACAAATTTATCTGGTTGTTATCTTGTGAAAATGAGAATATATGCAATATGTTAGCATCTTATACCAAAAAATGTTTTCAAATACGAGAGACTGTTAGTAGATTATGAATCGTCACGAGTCATGCTACATGTGTAATTATTGTTTGTTTTCTAATTTGTTTATTTTATTTCCATTATTATTGTCAGATTATTATTTTTCATGTACGAATTATGTATTTATATATGCTCTTTCGAGGGCCCATGATTTGGTGTAATAAATTATACTTATACTTACTTATACAGTGTAGTAAACGACTTCAAACGGAACAGTTGTCTTTTATTCTTTCGCATCTCGTTCGCATTTACATCGTCCCTACACCCGGAATACCGAATACCGTTTAAAAAAGGACAGAATACCGTTAAAAAGACTGGAATACCGAATACTCTAAAGATCACGGCGTACGCGTACCAAAAGCCTAGAACTTCGGAACATCGCGTACCGCGTACCACACTTTTGCGTACCGAATACCCTTTAAAA
The DNA here is from genome assembly GCA_963971305.1 of Arcuatula senhousia. Classification (NCBI taxonomy): domain Eukaryota; kingdom Metazoa; phylum Mollusca; class Bivalvia; order Mytilida; family Mytilidae; genus Arcuatula; species Arcuatula senhousia. Next base: position 58,900,653 of record OZ020310.1, read on the forward strand.
AGCACGGAATACCGCGTACCAAAAGGGCTGTGACACCCTCAAAAAGGGTAAAGGAAAAACAACTGAATTTGCTTTTCGGACTTGCGAAATTCGAATGCTCCGTTACTTCTTTAATAAATAAACGTGTTTACTAAGGGTCATGTATGCTCAGTTATTATATAGTCCTTATCTTACTTGTCCGAACTAACCATGCCCCCTACGTGTCATTGAACAGATAGTATCATTCAGTCAACACCAGCTGTCGAACATGAAGTGTCTTCTGCTACTCGCTCTTGTTGCCACTTTTACAGGTCTGTATATATAAATTATCATAAAATATGTGTTATTTTACAAGCAAGATATTGACTAGATTTCACAAATTGTCTGGAATAGGACGAAGCTAAGTCTTTTGACAATTTTGAATATCCTAGTTTTGATCGGCGTTTTCTTCAACACAAAAGCTTAAAAAACCTCTGGAAATTAAAACGCTAACTTTCATGGGATCTTTAAATCTCAACCCCATCTAAAAAAAAATATTAAAAAATCCTTGCAATAATTTTTGCTACTCGTCTCTCGCGCTTCGTCTATTTGGAAGACTTATCATTTTGACCTGAGTTATTCCTTAACAGAAAATTGGTACCCACATGTAGTGTTGGAACGTGAAACTGCATCAACAATAGTAACTGTTGTAAATATCTGTTTCACCAACACAGGGCTCAAACTTCTGTGGTGAAAAATGTAATATTTTCAGTAACCTAAACTGTTTCAAATCCTTTCTTATTCTACACTTTATACGCAGAATATTTTAGACATTCAAATCTCAACAGTCTTATGAAAACCGCAGAAAGATAGAAGTTCCTAGAATTCAAGAACATCGCTCATAAGAGTGAACTGAGGTGCTTCAAAAAAGGGCCTGTTGAGTCTATAAGAATCTAACACCGGTGTTAGGGCAAGATAAGGAAATCTCCGACACCCCGAGGGTAAGATTTCAAGTCTGCAACGAGGCTCTGCCGAGTTGCAGATGTAAAGAAATCTTACCCAAGGGTGTCGGAGATTTCCTTATCTTGCCCTAATCATCGGTGTTTGATTATTTTTCTCACTAAACCCGTAAATTGTACAACGTGGATTTGTTTACAAAACATAGCGTATGTGACGTTGGAATGCGACCGTTGCACAATTGATGTGTATATTATTGCGCTGTAATAAAGACAATGAAAGTTTAATTGTAACTTTGGCAAAGTGTAAAATTCACATAAATTAACATTCAATCACAGTTATTTACCGACCGGTTTCATCTCTCAGAGATAATCATGGCTGAACTGGTAAGTAACAACAAAACGTTATGATTGAGTCTTAGTAACGTGACGTCATAATGTATCTATCTCACATGGGGTGGTGTGAGACAGAAAAATCTCACACCGCTAAAAATAGGAACTGTCCTGTCCAAAAAGTGAGAATATAAGAATCTAACACCGGTGTTAGGGCAAGATAAGGAAATCTCCGACACCCCCAGGGTAAGATTTCAAGTCTGCAACGAGGCTCTGCCGAGTTGCAGATGTAAAGAAATCTTACCCAAGGGTGTCGGAGATTTCCTTATCTTGCCCTAATCATTGGTGTTTGATTATTTTTCTCACTAAACCCGTAAATTGTACAACGTGGATTTGTTTACAAAACATGGCGAATGAAGATGTTTGTGACGTCACAATACCAAACCAAACTGCACGAGGCTATCTCACATGGGGTGGTGTGAGACAGAAAAATCTCACACCGCTAAAAATAGGACCTGTCCTGTCCAAAAAGTGAGAATAGCATATCCATCATTAACAGCCTAGTGAAAAGTCAAATTCGGTTAAGATTAGGAAATTCAAAGAAAATCTAATTTGACAATGTAATAATTTCTGTTGCAACCACTGAATGTGTTGCAGCGCATACCGGAGATATAGCTGCACCAATCTCACAAAAGACGAATAGTAAAACCCCACAATTAAACAATAAAATTCTTTTTCCTGGTGTAACACTTCCAGCTGATACTGAGAACTGTATCGTTCGTCCATAGACCCATATGTGATCAATTCTACAGGCCTATGGCTTCTCCAAAAGAAAACCCACAATTTAACGTCCTTTTCCTGTTGTAGTATTTGTTGGAGCTGAACACTGCATTGTTCCAGATGATTGTTCCCTTGTCAGCTGCTCAGACATGAGTACCGCTGTCTGTCAGAACGGAATCTGTACATGTGGAGGAAGCATGACACCGGGCGGTGGTAAGTGTATCATTCGGGGCATTTGGAGGAAGCAAGTCACCGGGCGGCGGTAAGTGTATCATTCGGGACATGTGGAGGAAGCACGGCACCGGGCGGCGGTAAGTATATCATTTGGGACATGTGGAGGAAGCGCGGCACCGGGCGGCGGTAAGTGTATCATTCGGGACATGTGGAGGAAGCACGAAACCGGCGGCAGTAAGTGTATCATTCGGGACATGTGGAGGAAGCACGGCACCGGGCGGCGGTAAGTGTATCATTCGGGACATGTTAAGGAAGTACGAAATCGGCGGCAGTAAGTGTATCATTCGGGACATGTGGAGGAAACACAGCACCGGGCGGCGGTAAGTGTATCATTCGAGACATGTGGAGGAAGCACGGCACAAGGCGGCGGTAAGTGTATCATTTGGGACATGTTGAGGAAGCACGGCATCGGGCGGCGGTAAGTGTATCATTCGAGACATGTGGAGGAAGCACAAAACCGGCGCCAGTAAGTGTATCATTCGGGACATGTGGAGGAAGCACGAAACCGGCGGCAGTAAGTGTATCATTCGGGACATGTGGAGGAAGCACGGCATCGGGCGGCGGTAAGTGTATCATTTGGGACATGTTGAGGAAGCACGGCATCGTGTGGCGGTAAGTGTATCATTCGGGACATGTGGAGGAAGCACGAAACCGGCGGCAGTAAGTGTATCATTCGGGACATGTGGAGGAAGCACGAAACCGGCGACAGTAAGTGTATCATTCGGGGAATGTGGAGGAAGCACGGCACAAGGCGGCGGTAAGTGTATCATTTGGGACATGTTGAGGAAGCACGGCATCGGGCGGCGGTAAGTGTATCATTCGGGACATGTGGAGGAAACACGAAACCGGCGGCAGTAAGTGTATCATTCGGGACATGTGGAGGAAGCGCGGCACCGGGCGGCGGTAAGTGTATCATTCGGGACATGTGGAGGAAGCACGAAACCGGCGGCAGTAAGTGTATCATTCGGGACATGTGGAGGAAGCACGGCACCGGGCGGCGGATAGTGTATCATTCGGGTCATGTGGAGGAAGCACAGCACCGGGCGGTGGTAAGTGTATCATTCGAGACATGTGGAGAAAACACAGCACCGGGCGGCGGTAAGTGTATCATTCGAGACATGTGGAGGAAGCACGGCACAAGGCGGCGGTAAGTGTATCATTTGGGACATGTTGAGGAAGCACGGCATCGGGCGGCGGTAAGTGTATCATTCGAGACATGTGGAGGAAGCATGACACCGGGCGGCTGTAAGTGTATCATTCGGGGCATGTGGTGGAAGCACGGCATCGGGCGGCGGTAAGTGTTTCATTCGGGGCATGTGGAAACAGCACGGCACCGGGCGGCGGTAAGTGTATCATTCGGGACATGTGGGGGAAGTACGACACCGGGCGGTGGAAAGTGTATCATTCGGGACATGTGGAGGAAGCAAGGCGTCGGGCGGTGGTAAGTGTATCATTCGGGACATGTTGGGGAAGCATGACACCGAGCGGTGGTAAGTGTATCATTCGAGACATATGGAGGAAGCACGGCACCGGGCGGTGGTAAGTGTATCATTCGGGGAATGTGGGGGAAGCACGGCAGCCGGCTGCGGTAAGTGTATCATTCGGGACATGTGGAGGAAGCATAACACCGGGCGGTGATAAGTGTATCATTCGGGACAGGTGGAGGAAGCACGGCACCGTGTGGCAGTAAGTGTATCATTCGGGACATGTTGAGGAAGCATGACACCGGGTGGCGGTAAGTGTATCATTCGGGAAATGTGGAAGAAGCGCGGCATCGGGTGGCGGTAAATGTATCATTCGGGACAAGTGGAGGAAGCACGGCACCGGAAGGCGGTAAGTGTATCATTCGGGGCATGTGGAGGAAGCACGGCACCGGGCGGCGATAATTGTATCATTCGGGACATGTGGAAGAAGCACAGCACCGGGCAGCGGTAAGTGTATCATTCTTGGCATGTGGAGGAAGCACGGCCCCGGGCGGCGGTAAGTGTATCATTCGGGTCATGTGGAGGAAGCACGGCACCGGGCGGCGATAATTGTATCATTCGGGACATGTGGAGAAAGCACGGCATCGGACGGCGGTAAGTGTTTTATTCGGGGCATGTGGAAAAAGCACGGCACCAGGCGGCGGTAAGTGTATCATTCGGGAAATGTGGAAGAAGCGCGGCACCGGGTGGCGGTAAGTGTATCATTCGGGACATGTGAAGAAGCACGGCACCGGAAGGCGGTAAGTATATCATTCGGGACATGTGGAGAAAGCACGGCATCGGACGGCGGTAAGTGTTTCATTCGGGACATGTGGGGGAAGTACGACACCGGGCGGCGGAAAGTGTATTATTCGGGACATGTGGAGGAAGCAAGGCGTCGGGCGGTGGTAAGTGTATCATTCGGGACATGTTGGGGAAGCATGACACCAGGCGGCGGTAATTGATCATTCGGGTCATGTGGAGGAAGAATGGCACCGGGCGGCGGTAAGTGTATCATTCGGGGCATGTGGAGGAAGCATGGCATCGGGTGGCGGTAAGTGTATCATCATTAGGGGCATGTGGAGGAAGCACGTCACCGGGCGGCGGTAAGTGTATCATTCGGGGCATGTGGAGGAAGCACGGCACCGGGCGGCGATAAGTGTTCCATTTGGGACATCCTTTGAATTACAACAAGCAAGATGTTTCCTTGTTGTGTAGTGTTCCCTGGTGTCCTGGGTTTGTCTTTGTTTATTGAACTTTAATACGCGATGTCCCTTGTGGAGGAAGCACGTCACCGGGCGGCGGTAAGTGTATCATTCGGGGCATGTGGAGGAAGCGCGGCTCTAGGTGGCGGTAAGTGTATCATTCGGGTCATGTGGAGGAAGCACGGCATCGGTTGGCTGTAAGTGTATCATTTGGGACATGTGGAGGAAGCATGGCACCGGGAGGCGGTAAGTGTATCATTCGGGACATGTGGAGGAAGCATGACACCGGGCGGCCGTAAGTGTATCATTCGGGACATGTGGAGAAAGCACGGCACCAGGCGGCGGTAAGTGTATCATTCGGGACATCCTTTGAATTGCAACAAGCAAGACGCTTCCTTATTGTGTAGTGTTCCCTGGTGTCCTGGGTTTGTCTTTGTTTATTGAACTTTAATAGGCGATGTCCCTTGTGGAGGAAGCACGTCACCGGGCGGCGGTAAGTGTATCATTCGGGGCATGTGGAGGAAGCATTATACCGGGCGGCGGTAAGTGTATCATTCGGGCAAATGGAGAAAGCACGGCACCAGGCGGCGGTAAGTGTATCATTCGGGTCATGTGGAGGAAGCATGACACCGGGCGGCGGTAAGTGTATCATTCGGGACATGTGGAGGAAGCACGAAACCGGCGGCAGTAAGTGTATCATTCGGGGCAAATGGAGAAAGCACGGCACCAGGCGGCGGTAAGTGTATCATTCGGGTCATGTGGAGGAAGCACGGCATCGGTTGGCTGTAAGTGTATCATTTGGGACATGTGGAGGAAGCACGGCACCAGGCGGCGGTAAGTGTATCATTCGGGACATGTGGAGGAAGCATGGCACCGGGAGGCGGTAAGTGTATCATTCGGGACATGTGGAGGAAGCACGGCATCGGTTGGCTGTAAGTGTATCATTCGGGACATGTGGAGGAAGCATGGCACCGGGAGGCGGTAAGTGTATCATTCGGGACATGTGGAGGAAGCATGGCACCGTGCGGCCGTAAGTGTATCATTCGGGACATGTGGAGGAAGTACGGCACCAGGCGGCGGTAAGTGTATCATTCGAGACATGTGGAGGAAGCACGGCACAAGGCGGCGGTAAGTGTATCATTTGGGACATGTGGAGGAAGCGCGGCACCGGGCGGCGGTAAGTGTATCATTCGGGACATGTGGAGGAAGCACGAAACCGGCGGCAGTAAGTGTATCATTCGGGACATGTGGAGGAAGCACGGCACCGGGCGGCGGTAAGTGTATCATTCGGGACATGTTAAGGAAGTACGAAATCGGCGGCAGTAAGTGTATCATTCGGGACATGTGGAGGAAACACAGCACCGGGCGGCGGTAAGTATATCATTTGGGACATGTGGAGGAAGCGCGGCACCGGGCGGCGGTAAGTGTATCATTCGGGACATGTGGAGGAAGCACGAAACCGGCGGCAGTAAGTGTATCATTCGGGACATGTGGAGGAAGCACGGCACCGGGCGGCGGTAAGTGTATCATTCGGGACATGTGGAGGAAGCATGACACCGTGCGGCGGTAAGTGTATCATTCGGGACATGTGGAGGAAGCACGGCACCGGGCGGCGGTAAGTATATCATTTGGGACATGTGGAGGAAGCGCGGCACCGGGCGGCGGTAAGTGTATCATTCGGGACATGTGGAGGAAGCACGAAACCGGCGGCAGTAAGTGTATCATTCGGGACATGTGGAGGAAGCACGGCACCGGGCGGCGGTAAGTGTATCATTCGGGACATGTTAAGGAAGTACGAAATCGGCGGCAGTAAGTGTATCATTCGGGACATGTGGAGGAAACACAGCACCGGGCGGCGGTAAGTGTATCATTCGAGACATGTGGAGGAAGCACGGCACAAGGCGGCGGTAAGTGTATCATTTGGGACATGTTGAGGAAGCACGGCATCGGGCGGTGGTAAGTGTATCATTCGAGACATGTGGAGGAAGCACAAAACCGGCGCCAGTAAGTGTATCATTCGGGACATGTGGAGGAAGCACGAAACCGGCGGCAGTAAGTGTATCATTCGGGACATGTGGAGGAAGCACGGCATCGGGCGGCGGTAAGTGTATCATTTGGGACATGTTGAGGAAGCACGGCATCGTGTGGCGGTAAGTGTATCATTCGGGACATGTGGAGGAAGCACGAAACCGGCGGCAGTAAGTGTATCATTCGGGACATGTGGAGGAAGCACGAAACCGGCGACAGTAAGTGTATCATTCGGGGAATGTGGAGGAAGCACGGCACAAGGCGGCGGTAAGTGTATCATTTGGGACATGTTGAGGAAGCACGGCATCGGGCGGCGGTAAGTGTATCATTCGGGACATGTGGAGGAAACACGAAACCGGCGGCAGTAAGTGTATCATTCGGGACATGTGGAGGAAGCGCGGCACCGGGCGGCGGTAAGTGTATCATTCGGGACATGTGGAGGAAGCACGAAACCGGCGGCAGTAAGTGTATCATTCGGGACATGTGGAGGAAGCACGGCACCGGGCGGCGGATAGTGTATCATTCGGGTCATGTGGAGGAAGCACAGCACCGGGCGGTGGTAAGTGTATCATTCGAGACATGTGGAGAAAACACAGCACCGGGCGGCGGTAAGTGTATCATTCGAGACATGTGGAGGAAGCACGGCACAAGGCGGCGGTAAGTGTATCATTTGGGACATGTTGAGGAAGCACGGCATCGGGCGGCGGTAAGTGTATCATTCGAGACATGTGGAGGAAGCATGACACCGGGCGGCTGTAAGTGTATCATTCGGGGCATGTGGTGGAAGCACGGCATCGGGCGGCGGTAAGTGTTTCATTCGGGGCATGTGGAAACAGCACGGCACCGGGCGGCGGTAAGTGTATCATTCGGGACATGTGGGGGAAGTACGACACCGGGCGGTGGAAAGTGTATCATTCGGGACATGTGGAGGAAGCAAGGCGTCGGGCGGTGGTAAGTGTATCATTCGGGACATGTTGGGGAAGCATGACACCGAGCGGTGGTAAGTGTATCATTCGAGACATATGGAGGAAGCACGGCACCGGGCGGTGGTAAGTGTATCATTCGGGGAATGTGGGGGAAGCACGGCAGCCGGCTGCGGTAAGTGTATCATTCGGGACATGTGGAGGAAGCATAACACCGGGCGGTGATAAGTGTATCATTCGGGACAGGTGGAGGAAGCACGGCACCGTGTGGCAGTAAGTGTATCATTCGGGACATGTTGAGGAAGCATGACACCGGGTGGCGGTAAGTGTATCATTCGGGAAATGTGGAAGAAGCGCGGCATCGGGTGGCGGTAAATGTATCATTCGGGACAAGTGGAGGAAGCACGGCACCGGAAGGCGGTAAGTGTATCATTCGGGGCATGTGGAGGAAGCACGGCACCGGGCGGCGATAATTGTATCATTCGGGACATGTGGAAGAAGCACAGCACCGGGCAGCGGTAAGTGTATCATTCTTGGCATGTGGAGGAAGCACGGCCCCGGGCGGCGGTAAGTGTATCATTCGGGTCATGTGGAGGAAGCACGGCACCGGGCGGCGATAATTGTATCATTCGGGACATGTGGAGAAAGCACGGCATCGGACGGCGGTAAGTGTTTTATTCGGGGCATGTGGAAAAAGCACGGCACCAGGCGGCGGTAAGTGTATCATTCGGGAAATGTGGAAGAAGCGCGGCACCGGGTGGCGGTAAGTGTATCATTCGGGACATGTGAAGAAGCACGGCACCGGAAGGCGGTAAGTATATCATTCGGGACATGTGGAGAAAGCACGGCATCGGACGGCGGTAAGTGTTTCATTCGGGACATGTGGGGGAAGTACGACACCGGGCGGCGGAAAGTGTATTATTCGGGACATGTGGAGGAAGCAAGGCGTCGGGCGGTGGTAAGTGTATCATTCGGGACATGTTGGGGAAGCATGACACCAGGCGGCGGTAATTGATCATTCGGGTCATGTGGAGGAAGAATGGCACCGGGCGGCGGTAAGTGTATCATTCGGGGCATGTGGAGGAAGCATGGCATCGGGTGGCGGTAAGTGTATCATCATTAGGGGCATGTGGAGGAAGCACGTCACCGGGCGGCGGTAAGTGTATCATTCGGGGCATGTGGAGGAAGCACGGCACCGGGCGGCGATAAGTGTTCCATTTGGGACATCCTTTGAATTACAACAAGCAAGATGTTTCCTTGTTGTGTAGTGTTCCCTGGTGTCCTGGGTTTGTCTTTGTTTATTGAACTTTAATACGCGATGTCCCTTGTGGAGGAAGCACGTCACCGGGCGGCGGTAAGTGTATCATTCGGGGCATGTGGAGGAAGCGCGGCTCTAGGTGGCGGTAAGTGTATCATTCGGGTCATGTGGAGGAAGCACGGCATCGGTTGGCTGTAAGTGTATCATTTGGGACATGTGGAGGAAGCATGGCACCGGGAGGCGGTAAGTGTATCATTCGGGACATGTGGAGGAAGCATGACACCGGGCGGCCGTAAGTGTATCATTCGGGACATGTGGAGAAAGCACGGCACCAGGCGGCGGTAAGTGTATCATTCGGGACATCCTTTGAATTGCAACAAGCAAGACGCTTCCTTATTGTGTAGTGTTCCCTGGTGTCCTGGGTTTGTCTTTGTTTATTGAACTTTAATAGGCGATGTCCCTTGTGGAGGAAGCACGTCACCGGGCGGCGGTAAGTGTATCATTCGGGGCATGTGGAGGAAGCATTATACCGGGCGGCGGTAAGTGTATCATTCGGGCAAATGGAGAAAGCACGGCACCAGGCGGCGGTAAGTGTATCATTCGGGTCATGTGGAGGAAGCATGACACCGGGCGGCGGTAAGTGTATCATTCGGGACATGTGGAGGAAGCACGAAACCGGCGGCAGTAAGTGTATCATTCGGGGCAAATGGAGAAAGCACGGCACCAGGCGGCGGTAAGTGTATCATTCGGGTCATGTGGAGGAAGCACGGCATCGGTTGGCTGTAAGTGTATCATTTGGGACATGTGGAGGAAGCACGGCACCAGGCGGCGGTAAGTGTATCATTCGGGACATGTGGAGGAAGCATGGCACCGGGAGGCGGTAAGTGTATCATTCGGGACATGTGGAGGAAGCACGGCATCGGTTGGCTGTAAGTGTATCATTCGGGACATGTGGAGGAAGCATGGCACCGGGAGGCGGTAAGTGTATCATTCGGGACATGTGGAGGAAGCATGGCACCGTGCGGCCGTAAGTGTATCATTCGGGACATGTGGAGGAAGTACGGCACCAGGCGGCGGTAAGTGTATCATTCGGGTCATGTGGAGGAAGCACGGCACCGGGCGGCGATAATTGTATCATTCGGGACATGTGGAGGAAGTACGGCACCAGGTGGCGGTAGGTGTATCATTCTGGACATCCTTTGAATTGCAACAAGCAAGATGCTTCCTTATTGTGTAGTGTTCCCTGGTGTCCTGGGTTTGTCTTTGTTTATTGAACTTTAATACGCGATGTCCCTTTGATTTTTCTTTGCTTCACGTATATGGTGCACTGAATGCATTTTAGCTCTAAACCTTCACGTCAAAAATGCAATTTAGTGACAAGTTAGGGACTTACGGACGAGAATCTGCAATTTAAGCGTTGTTCCGTTGTTGTTACAATATTATGTTTTTGTGTAATTATGTCTTTTTTATTTTAAAGTAACATAATCGAAGTTCAAGCAACTGTTTCAAGAAGTATCGACAACTGCGTTCTCAAAGATCTGTATAAAGACCACGTATTGGGGATCATTGTTTACACTTAAGCCATCCGTTCATATTGTTTGTGAACGCTGTTGCTCCAACTATAATAGGTACAACTCTGAAAATGTTCAGTCATCAAGTCGCATATTTTCCATGCAAATCCGTCTATAATTTTGGTAAAGAAATAAAAGCAATGGATTTTTACCGAGTCTCATGGGGATTCTCAAATAGAAAATAATGAGATGTGGAATAAGTGTATGCGACACAGCCCACAATCAAGCGGTGTCAAAGTCTCTTAGTATTACCGCCTTACTGACGCCACTGTTTCATTTCAGGGTGCACAGACAAGAGAGACTGTGACATGATGGGCCCCTGTCACCAACACGGCCACGGTCATCACACCAACTGGCATTGTATGAACTCACAATGTGTATGCATGTAACTTATTGAGACAATAAATTGCAATGTCTTAGAGTTTGCTTTATTTCTTAGAATTCAAACTTGTCAATTTATAGACAATAAACAGATGTGGAATAAGTGTACATGACACAACCAATATAAAGGAACGACAATTCAAAAAATCACAATGGAAAACAGTCAACAGTTTTCAAAATGACCAGAGGTCGCTGCTCGCTGTCTTTCATTGGTCCAAAACTAAAAATACAAAACATAAGATTCAAACAAATCCCTAAATTATCAACGAAGGACCCATTTGTGGACATAGAACAAAAAAAAACAGATATTTAACAGGGACAAACAAAAGCTTGGGCAAAGATTCCTGGCTAAGAAAATGTTGCGGGGTTAAACTATTTTTTGGGCCCAACCTTCTCCCTATTGTTAATCTTGTACAAAGCACAAAATAACACACTATAAAAATCATATCGTTAAAAGTTCAATTCACCAAGAGAGAACTTGAGACAAGAGCACTTTAAGAGACGAAAAGGAACTCTCTTGAGAACACTCGCAGTTACTGACAGCTAGCTAAGAAGCTTTTATCGACTGATGTAAAAACAAAATCAAACATATCGATTCTAAATCCAACAACTACATGTACGTTTGTGTTGTGACCACATCCTTAAAGCATTTTAAAGCAATGATAATTATCAATACTATCATTTAAATCTAGCAAGTCTAAGATGATAAGGCCATACAAAATGAATCTCTTTTTTCAAAAAAAAATTTAGGGAGGCTTTTACTCTATTTTTTATTGGTCCTAAAGTAGATGAGGCAACCTTTTACAATTGTAAAAACTAAAAATAACGAATAAAAAGCTTCGCCGAGCGCAGCATGATACGACCGCAACATGTTGAACCCTGTACATTTTAGGCCCAATATGGATAGTCTACTGCTCTGGACACATGCAGCCCATGGTGGACTGACAAAGGTTTTTGACACATGCTGCTCTGGTGGACTTTCGACCCAGGGGGTAAAAATAATATGAGCAGGTAAATCCTGTTACGCTCCCGAGGTTTTAATTAATTTATTTTTTTTGGTTCGAAAATAAAAACAAACGAGCTTTTCTTGTGGGTTACGTGAGCGTTTAATGACGTCTAAAATTTTCAAAGATAAAAACGTTAAAAAGACACCGAAAGTTCGGGAAAACAAGCGTGTGCTTTACCGGACGTTGAAGGAAAATTCAGCTCATAGTACAACTAAAATATTGACATTTCTACCATTATCGCTCCCTTCGGGAATTTTGTATTATACTCTTGCAAAAAAATTGTCAAAATCGGACAAGAATTAAAAAAAATCAAATTCGGCTCCTTTTGGCCCCTTATTATGTAACAGGTGAAAAAAGGGTGGGGTTGCAAAAATAATTTCTCAAATTTGGATTCACTACTTGACAAAAATAAACTTGCAAAAAAAAATTTCAAAAACAAACCAGAAATAAAAAAGTTTTGATTACGGCCCCTTTTGGCCCCTAATTACAAAACAAGTGAAAAAGGGGATGGTCACAAAAAATTAATTCTCAAATTTGGATTCACTACCTGACAAGAATAAACTTGCAATTTTTTTTTTTAAATCGGACCACAAATAAAAAAGTTTTGATTTTGGCCCCATTTGGCCCCTAATTACGTAATAGGGGAAAAAGGGGGTCGCAAAAATTAATTCTTAATTGTGTAAATGAGCTGAACATTTAAGCAAGCAACAGCTTCTCTCTACCTGCTATAGTTTTCATTTCATAGGCCAAAAACATGAAAAAACATTATTTTAGGGGCTGTAGCCCCTATAAGGGGTCATCTGACAACTTCGACTGTATGGAGTTTTTTGTAGAGCTAAATGAGCTGAACAATTAAGCAAGCAACAGCTTTTTGCTATCTGCAATAATTTTCATACTATAGGGCAAAAACATGAAAAAATGCTATTTTTCACCTTTAAGGGGCCGTAACCCCTATAAGGGGTCTTCTGACAACTTCGACCAAATGGAGACTTTTGTAGAACTTTTGATCCTGAAGCAGTAAATGGCATCAGATTTCATCTATCCCTTATACTTTTTGAATTACAAGCCAAAAACAGTAGTCTGACCCCCCTGGTCTATTTTTAGCCACGGCGGCCATGTTTTTTGACGAATAAGAAATTGCAACATTACTATAGTGCAGGACACCCTAATGATCAATCATACCAAGTTTCATTGAATTCTGTTCAGTAGTTTCAGAGGAGAAGATTTTGAAAAAGTTATTGTAAGAACAAACAAAAAAGTTACAATTTTGGCCCCTTTTGGCCCTTAATTTCCAAACGAAAAAAGGGGGGACTCCCAAAATCAATCCCATCTATCCTTTAATGGTAAGAAATATCATTGTCAAATTTCATTGCATTTGGATAACTAGAACTAAAGTTATCGTGTATACACTAAAGTTAACGGACGACGACGACGACAGCATCATACCAATATACGTCCGCAAATTTTTTGCGGTCGTATAAAAAGTGTTTCTTTTCATTTTATGAAAAAGCACCAATAAGACTGCCCTAGAACAGATGAAGCAGGAGCTTTTTTTTTTGGGGGGGGGGGGGGGCGGGGGGCTAATGCAATTGGTGGAAAAGAAAACTAAAACAGGGGTGACAGAATGGCACTTAGTCAAATGAAAGATATAACATCTAGTCTGCAAGTTTAATGAGTTTCAACTAATGTTCATGTTGTTGATTGCTTTTCAGTTGTGATGTGTTTTTGTGTTGTTTGTTTCTTTGTGCTGTCCTTGTTTGTGTTTACTGGTTATGTCTTTGCTTCAGCAGTCAGGATTACTACTGAAAGAAGTGATTTTTAAAAAATCACTCAAATGAGTGATTGGGAGTGAATTACCGAGAGTTGTTCCTCTTTAAAGGAGACCAAAAATACTTATTCAAGTGATTTCTTAAAGGATACAAAATCAATTTGAAAGGTGATTTTCTGATAACTAGTATTTCATGAAATACTCAAAAACAACCATTAAGATAGAGTGGAAAAGAAACTAGTACACTTCTTAAGATGTACACTGTTCATTTAGATTGAATTTTTTGGTCCTTATAAAAATATTAGGCAGTTGAAATTAAATCACTTAGATCAGTGATTTTATGAAATTTTATACTAAAAAATCACTAGAACAAAGCGATTTTCAACTTTTTTTATTCTCTGACTTCGGCCATCGCGAACATTCAAATTTTCATCGAGAACATACCTTTTTATTTTAGAAAACCATAGTTAAAAGACAAAACAAGGTAAAGGCATGCATGCATTCCGGATAAATTGAAGATCGATCGCAATGGTCTTGACTTGGTATAGGTTTTTCAGAAGAAACAGTGGGTTAAACCATTTCTTATAGCACCAGACCTCCTTCTCCATTTGTGAGTTAGGGTCTGGTAGTAAAACAAAACAAAACACGATTTATGCTCGAAACTTCATCAACTTCAAGGAAAATCTTAAAGTGAAGGCAAAAAAACGTCTTTTTGGAAAACCGCAACGCTGCCGGTTATCTCAGAAAATCAAGTTTTAACTTTTCTTGATGTGGAATTATGGGGACCAAATAACGTCTTAAAGAGCTTTTAATGCTGCATAAGGAAAGTTGTATCACATTATCTGTATGTATCTCTTCTACTTTGAACTATAAGCCCAAAATAATACCTAACCTCCTGTAAGACACTCATGTTGTTAGGTATTAACTGAGAAAATTATTAAACAAGAGGCTCCCAGGAGCCTGAATCGCTCACCTGACATATGTGCCTGAAGTAAAGGTTATTAGGCAAAATCTATTTGACATTGAAACGGTCATAAGTTTAATAAGGGGGTCATCTGACAATATGGTGGATCTTAAGGTGCTGATCACTTTTGTTCTCAATCAAAATTCAAAAATTTGTCACCCTTTTTGAGTTATTAGCAAATAATGCAGTTTAATCCAATGTTCTATTCTAAGCCACGGCGGCCATGTTTTACAACCAATCAAAAATCCCCACACCAGTTCATGTAATGAGGAAATGCTGTTAAAATGCTCAATTTTGACGTTCTAAGGGCAATAACTCCTAAAAGGAAAGGTCCTACAACGTTGACCCCGTTACATATTCTGTAGATCTTAATGTGCTTAACAATATGCAGTTTAAATTTCTCAAATATCTTGTATAGTTTTCAAGATATTGAGCTAAACAGGTGCAAAATTTGCAAAAAAATCCACAAAAAGGGTAATAACTCCTACATGGATTGTTGGATTTTCTTCAAAAATTCAGGGTAGTTATATCGATTTGAGGTGCTGATCACTTTTCACCAGCCAGAATTTTGATATCTGTAGCCGTTTTTTAGTTATTTGCAAAAAACTGCATTTTACCCCTATGTTCTATTTTTAGCCACGGCGGCCATGTTTTACAACGAATCAAAAATCCCCACATCAATTCTAAGCACCAAATGCTAATGATCAACCACACACTAGGTAAA
The DNA here is from genome assembly GCA_963971305.1 of Arcuatula senhousia. Lineage (NCBI taxonomy): Eukaryota > Metazoa > Mollusca > Bivalvia > Mytilida > Mytilidae > Arcuatula > Arcuatula senhousia. The sequence goes on from OZ020310.1 coordinate 58,916,206, forward strand.
CGCTGTCCGCGAGAGCAAAGATATTTCGCGTTTTCACTGTACGGATATTTCGGGTTGTTGTTGACATTGGACACCAGGATTAAAATCGGTGTTTATTTTTACTATTTGAAGCATGGAATTGTATATGCTGACCCAATGTCTTTTTAAAATATACATTTCCAATCTCCTTTCAGTTTTAATGAAATTATTTGGTACTTTATCAACAATATTTGTATTTTTTTAGCAGATGTATGGTTTAAAAAAAAATACGATAATTACCCTATTTTTCTAATATTGTAAATGAACGGTGATTCAAAACACTTAAAAACAAGATTACTATTTACCCAAAATGCATTCACACCCCTTCTTCCTTATTATAAATCGCAGAAAATGCTCGTAACAGAGAACCTTCTGTACTGTTATTTCCTGTTCCGATTTGGCTGTCAAAATCTTACTGTACTGTTATTTCTGTTAAACTGTACTGATATTTTGTGTTCTTGAAAATTTAATTCGTATATAAAAAAAACAGACTTAAAATTGCAAGATTGACTTACTGTCATATACACATGCAGGGCATTGGAACTTGTAATATATATTACCTCCTGTTATCCGAATGGTCGAGTTGGAGTATCCATAGCACGACTTGGTGCAGCACCTTGTTACACAATACAATCATATAACAGCCAGATAAGCAAGTAACTATTCTACAGTTAATTTTTTTAAATAGATACTTTTTTTAATTAAACAACATTGCAATCTTATTTATACCCCCCCCCCCCAAAAAAAACTACGTGGAAAATCGACAAAATATTTTGTTATTCTATGTAATTTACTTCTCATTAACCCCATTCCATGCATAATACTACGTTCACGTACATAAACAAACAAAAAGGAAATTCATGTCAAACCCCATTCATTCATAAGTTACACCAGGTTTCTTTCCTTGTAATGCACATGGTCGATATCCTCGGTGCTGGATTTGGCTTCCTTGTTCGAACGTTTTGGTTTTGAGTACTTTTCGTTTTCAACTGTTTTGGATTTTGACCTTCCAAAGTTTTGGTTTAAATGCTACTGATGAGAGGTTACTCCTTGAAATATCGATATATAGCATATCAAATTTAACCGTTTATACCCGCGTTTTTGGTATTTGTAATTTACAAATTGTTGTCCCCCTGAGAATGAATATTTCTTGATCTACCTACATGTACTTCACCATTGTTCTGTTGCACGTATGAAATCTGCATATGCAAATGCGAGAGTTCAACTCAAGATGTAGCACATAGGTCCCTAGCACATATGCCTTTAGTGAAAATACATATTTAAAAGATAATACATAATACCGCCTGGTCTCCGAAACACATTACTATTAAGCTTTTAACCAAAAGTGAATATTTACAGGATACTTTTTCAATTTGCGCTCACAAATCTGAACTTTCAATTTTTATCAATTTTTAGACAAATTGTATACTTCTTATAAGACCTTAAAAATAGTGGTCGTATAATGTTGTGGCGATGTTTTGTCTGTAGACATTTTGTTTCCGTACAGGGTTAAACACGGTTGTATCATTCTGTGCGTCGTTACTTTTTATTTATCTAACTGTTGTGCAATATTATCCGGTTCTCGCGAGATGACACTATTTTGCGTATCACACTCTGCACGATGTGATATTCACTTTCAAGTCATTTGATTGGCTGTCCGCGCAAGACACCACAGTTAGATACGCATCTCGTGAAAAGCGTGCTTACTTTTATTTGAACACCTGTTGTTCTCGCTTGATAGAAAATGACAAACAAAATATATCCAAAAAATGCACTAAAACGTTTGTTTTATTATAAATAGACGATAATGAATGTCAACTTTTAATTAAAATTGATTATAAAAAGGTGGTACTTTTTTATTTGACTACTTTTTTCACATGTTTGCTAAACGATATACATATAGGTTTATTTTTCTATGAATTTTAATTAAATAAGTAATTTTCGGCCTATACTTTCACGTTAGACAGAGAAAAAAGGTTTCACAACTACAAGTGTGATGAGATACGAATTTTTATCACACTCGGTAGATATTTGTCAAAGGAAACTCGCAAATGCTCGTTTTCTAACTTTACAAATATCTAACTCGATGTAATAGAAATCTGTATCTCATCACTTGTAGTTGTGAAACCTGTATTTAAAGTATAACCGTGGAGATATGATATATATGCTATATCATATCTATATGGTGTAACTAACTAACTAATGATTCCTAAAATGAGGTAATATTGAACGAGTGACCAAACATTCCAATAACTCACGAGTGCGCTTAGTGCACGAGTGAATTGTAAAGGTTGTTCGGTCACAAGTTGAATATATCTTAAGTTAGTTATACTATTTACATCCCAGCTCCTTTGTTCTAACAGGGGTGATCTGAGCCGGATACCCTGTTCTACTTTTTCAACTCTATTGTTGCTTTTCTTTTGTTTTTCAAAGCACGTTTTTGAGAAATGTTCACTAAGTTGAACATAAGAAAATTATAAAATCAACAACAAAGTTTTTTGAAGATTGAAAAATAACATAGTTTCCACCGGAGTTTAAACGACGGATCTCACTATTCCAAGTCTACCTTCATATCTAATAGACCAGGAAACTGATGGTGTGTCAGTAAGATCACCCCCTCCGGCCTCCGGCCGTCGCGGTGATCTTTTACTGACACACCGCGTCCTCATGAAATAACTATTACTTATTACATAGTTAAACAATTATTATGGCTTTATTTGTGGCTGACTTCATAACATTTTCAGGTGAACTATTTTAATGCAAAGGTAATAGTTTTCTATACTTTTAGATTAATTACCTATTACTTTGAATTTGGATTTAACATAACTCTTGATTTTCTAAGAGGGATCTGTATTCTACTTCTAAAAATATTTTAATACCCGAAATAACAGTACAGTGTTGATATATTAATACACGAAGTAACAGTACAGAATGATTTCATGAACACAGAATAACAGTACAGTCAATATTTTTAAGATTGCTGAATTTCAGTTAATAATCTATTAGATTACTAATTTTATGAATTATACTGACTAAAGATTATATCAAAAAGCATTTGCACTAGCTTTTCTTTCAAACCGTATATTTATCATATGTTTTAGCTGTGTTTCCACTGTTTTTTCTAGTAATTATGCTTTATTGGTTATTTTTCTTTTGGTTTATGCGGATGTTTTTAAAGATTAACCAAATTTGTCCAAGATACATATTCAATGATTTAAATTCTTACAACAAGCAGTATTAAAAAGGCAAAAACTCACGGAAATAGCATGTTTAATGAGCCACTATGCCAGTACACAAGACAACATGAAATATCAGTACAGAAAAAACGCGAAATATCATTTCTCTCGCGGACAGCGTTTACCTAGTGTGAACCATACCAAGTTTGGTTGCAATAAAAGTGTCGGAGGAGTTAACGCTTTAAAAAGTTTACTGACGGACGATGGATGACAATAGCTCAAAAAAGCAGGTGAGCTAAAGATATTTTCTCAGGCATGAGGGTGTGGATGAGGTTTACAGAATAGAGAATAAATCCCAAAAAAGTTTACAGATAAAGAATAAGATTAACAGATAAAGAATAATGACCCAAAAAACTAAAGAATAGAGAATAATGACCTTTGATAAAGAATAATGAAAAGGTGGCAAAAACCTTTACAGAATAGAGAATAATGTGCAAAAAGTTTACAGAATACAGAATTGAGGGCACCCCCATCCACACCCTCAGGTATTAAGCAGATAAAATTTCTATGCTTTTGGTAGATGACACACCTGCTGCCATATATGTGACCAGTGGTTGCTGCCCTCCATTTGCAATTAGCCACAGACAAAACTATATTGCATACCATTCAAAATAAATCTTACAAATACCAAAGAAAGACTCCCTTCTTGACACAAAACAATTAATATAAAGACAATGGCTTACATTATGGAAGATATGTGGACCACCACAACAATAAATGATGTACCATCAAATTAATTATCATTCAAGTATGATGAAATCAATCATGATATTACCAAGTTACTGCACAGAAACCAAATGTCTAATGATGACAACACTACTATAAAATTATACTATAAGCCGGAGGAAAACTTTTCTATCATACAAAAAGAAAAACAAAATACAAAAATTTTATAATCATGTTTATTTATAAAAAATAATTTTTTTAACAATGTATATACATAAAAACTTTACTAGTCTTGTTCCAAATATAACATTAAATATGCACCAAATGTGACGTGGGACAGTTTTAAATATGCAATAATATACAACATTAAAAAGATCTTGATTGTAATCTATTCTGAATAATTTGTTCTATGATCATTAACTGTTAATTGTGAAAGTCCAGCAAATTTTATAAAACATTTTACAACAATTACTGCTGCATCACATGAATTACAGGTAAAATTATTTTGACAGTTAAAATAATTTGCATACCTACCCTAGTTTTCAAAGCCTAGCAACAGGAAATGTTAAGTTTGGCCTAAAGGGTCATATATGAATATAACTATGGTCCCTTTAACAAGAACAATAGCATTGAAAGGTTTGACAAATCACAACCTTGGAAAATGTCATTACATGTATATATTAATGAATGTAAAATGGCAAAACAATTAAAACAATCATTGAGCTAGCTTACTGAGGATTCTTCCACGTTCTTCAATAATTGGGAACAATGAAGTCAAATCTCTCTTGATTAATAACTGAAAGAGGCATAGAGTGTGTGTGTTAGGGTTTAAAACCCTTTTCAGCACACCTTGGCCATATAGGGTGGTCAGTTTTAATGGTGGAGGAAACCGGAGTATCCTGAGGAAACTACAAACCTAATCATATACAGATAGGGAAGACCTGTTTTCGCAAATTACAAGCAGAATAGTGAGAAGTGATCAACCAATGATCAACAATGTTTTTAACCAACCCCTTGGACCACTCAGCCACCCAGGCCTCAAATATCATAGAATTTGAAAGTCAATAGTAAAAAAAAGCAAACAATTAAAACAGTTCATAAAACTAAAACAACATAAAAACACTTTTCAATATATACATCCTTTATATATAAAATTTTATCTAAAATCTAATACTGTGGATTCATTTATTTTAGTGGGTATCAATTTTCGTGGTTTGATAAAAATTGATTAGTTCGTGGATTTTTAATTGGTGGTATTGAAATCTACCCATTCAGATAAATGTTAAACTTCCTTTTCGTGGGGTATCAAATTTCGTGGGCCAATGCAACCCATGAAAACACCGAAAAGTGATACCCCACGAAAAATAATGAAACCACAGTTCAGGAGGTGTAAGCTTATAATATATGAGTACAAAGACAGAATGATTTCTATATCTCCCACTCTTGGAAGAGAGTATATTATAACAATGATAAATTGTGCATCTAAAATTATTTACATGCATCTCATCTTTATAACATGTCTGTTTTTATACATGTGGTTTCATTTTTAATTTTTTATTCGTAGAGTATCAATTTTCATTGTTTTCATTGGGTCATGTTGACACACAAATTTGATACCCCACGAAAAAGAAATTTAACAATGATCTGTATGCTACAGACTTTAGAACTGCAAATTTAAGAATCCACAAACTTATCAATTTTTATCAAAACACAAAAATCAGTACCCATGAAAATAAATGGAACCGCAGTACATGAATACAATGGGTTTTTAAAAACTTAGAATATGATATGATTCAAGAACACAACTTTTAAATAAAACAGGTTGCATAGAAGTTTATGATGCCCATGGCCAAGTATTACATGTAACAAAATAAATGTCAAATATCTTGTGTATACATGGTATAACTATAAGTTTTTTGCATAGAATTGAATAGTGCATTCCACAATATCTTATCCTATCATCTCATTCTAATATACTGGTAATTTTTTTCTCTAACATATTTCATACACCATTGGGTAGACAAAACACCATAGTAAGCTCTCAGAGTTAGACATTCTGTACATTATCTAATTTCTCCTATTCAAAGTGAAGCATAGAAAACTCCTGTGTATTTCATGCATTAGTTAATGTATCACAAACATCAACAGGCTGCAGGTGTAGAAAACTTAATAACATAGGAACATTTGTCATCTTCTTGTACATTGATAACTCTATCATGTAATCCACACAAAAATGTTATCTGAAATGGGAAGATATTGAAATGTGAAGAAAGATTGGTATGGGAAGACAATAATATTGATGTATTTTGAAATATGAAAAATAATTTAATTGTGACAGAGATTTAACTCTTCATCAATTAAATCTTTATATCTCACTTATGATAAAATGAGTCCAAGAAAATATTGGGCTTCTATAGTAAATAAAATTAAGTAAAATCAAAATTCTATTAACATCAGCTTCATTTTTTTATAGATTGAGACTAGACAAATTAAGAAAGTTGCTGTATGATTTATGTCATAAAAATTTTAACACAACTTTAACCTTATCTATTAACGCATCAAATATACACAAAGAAGTCAATTTTTATAAAGTGTTGTGTGTTCCCTTTCAAATATTTACCACAGATGTACGTCCAAAACCATCTGGACAAAGATGGCTGTCTCCTCCGTCCATTTGTAAAATGTATCTCCCATTCTTCTTGTGAATCCATTCTGATATTTTCCCTAGGGTGAAAGGCGGGCTGGGAAAATGTTCCTGGGTCACCTTTTTAAACGGACAAACTGAATATTCATATTCTCCACCTTTGTATTCAAAACATGCTCTGCTCAACTTATAGAATACACCATCAGGCCCATAATTCTAAAAATAGAACAGACAGGTAAACTTGTAAACAAGGTTAAAATCTCTAGTAAGATCATAAATTTTAAGCATCTTTGAAATGTGATACATTGTACATTATAGTTCAAATTATTGTAGACATTTTTTTGTGCTGATTTTCAAAACTATTATATGTTCATGTTGTGAATAGACTTGCAACAAGTCCCTCTCTAAGTAATATGTTTTGTTAATCTTTTTCTGGTTAAGATATTCCACTGATAAGAAATATCTCTAATTGTTAAGGGAGAGAGGTACTTGTCAACTTCTCACATTTACCTTTGATACCAAATGTCCCTTAAATATAATGTTTTTAATAGGCTGCAAGTCTAAATGTGTTCTCATTGTTGATTGCTATTGGGTTGTTGTTTTGTTTTTATGTTGGTCTGTATTTTTGTGCTGTTCTTGTTCCCGTTTATTCAGATGCCCCATTGGTACCTCTATGCTTTTTATAACCATAGTTGCAAATTTTTTCAATTTGGATTCTACTATGAGCCAAAAATGTTTTTTTTTTAATGCTAATCCAACCATGGACCCTATCCGATGAATCTGTAACCCCATACAACCTTTTTCCTACCTCTTTGTTTGGAACAAGTCTGGCAGCAGTATTTGATATAGGTTTGTTTCAACCTCTTCCCCACCCCCCTGAACCTCCCCCTAGACCTGCCCCTCCCTACAACATTTTTTATCCTTACCTCTTTATTAGGAACTAGTCTGGCAGCATTGATATAGGTTTGTTTTAATCTCTTCCCCACCCCCCTGAACCTCTCCCCTAGACCTGCCCCTCCCTACAATATTTTTATCCTTACCTCTATTAGGAACTAGTCTGGCAGCATTGATATAGGTTTGTTTCAACCTCTTCCCCACCCCCCTGAACCTCTCCCCTAGACCTGCCCCTCCTTACAACATTTTTATCCTTACCTCTTTATTAGGAACAAGTCTGGCAGCATTTTGTAGGTTTGTTTCAACCTCTTCCCCACCCCCCTGAACCTCTCCCCTAGACCTGCCCCTCCCTACAATATTCTTATCCTTACCTCTTTATTAGGAACAAGTCTGGCAGCATTTTGTAGGTTTGTTTCAACCTCTTCCCCACCCCCCTGAACCTCTCCCCTAGACCTGCCCCTCCCTACAATATTCTTATCCTTACCTCTTTATTAGGAACAAATCTGGCAGCATTGATATAGGTTTGTTTCAACCTCTTCCCCACATTGTGGATTTTCTCATCTTCTTTCCTGGTTTGTATTATTTTATCACAATGGTCCTGACATGGAGAATATTTTACTGATAAGGATTTAGATTGCACGAGTCGGTCTAAAAAAAGATCAAGAAATACATGTATAGTTATGAACATATATGAATCTTCTAACTTGTTTCATACAGATTTTCCATTTTTAAATTTAAAAGTTTTTTCATGCAAAGTAAAAAAAAATCTTTCAAAGTCAAAATGGCTGGATTCTTTAAAACAGGAAGTAGGTGAGCAACGGACCTGAAATCAAATCCAACATTATCTGACCCCACCCTGATGCTGTATACCAAACATCAATTGCTTATGATTAATAGTTGCAGAGAAAACTGTTATGCAAATTTCTTCAACGCCCATCAAAACGCCAGCCCACCGACCACCTACAACTCGCTCAACACCCGGCATTTACCATATTATAACCTGGATTTTTCACTTCATAAAATCTGACCAAAAAGAATATGAAAGAAATATGCAGGACACAAAATGAAATGATTATTGGAAAAATATGTCTTAAGTCTTCATCATCTGAAGCAAATTAAGAAGAACAGGCAGATCCTAAGACACTAGTGGACTGCTTTATTTTTTGCTGATCTGATGATAAACAAGCCCTTGGACCTAAGACCATAGTGTAAGCCATCTAACTCTCCTATCAGTATCATGTCATGATAATATTTAAGCTTGGAAACACTTTAATAGACCTTCAGATTAGTTTTCAAGAAAATTTTATAATATATATTTGAGTTCAGCTTCTTAAAAACATACATATATTTTGTTAAATGTAGAGGAGAAACATATACTGTTTTAATTGACATCCTAATTTTGTTACACGTACCAGGAAAAACGTCAACAGGAAGTGAAATCTTCTGCCATTCATCACTGCCATCACAACAATCACATATCCCATCATTCACTCTGTTGCTAGGTAATACTATCAGAGCCATATTGGGGAACTGTCTCTTGCAATAAAATCTGAAAATAGGAAAATAATTTAAGCTTTTATTTGTATAATATTAAGTAGTAATAGTACAGCAATTGTAAGGTATTTTTTCTGTGTTATGCCTATGTGTACTTTTAAACGACTGTTGATTCTCATGACTTACTCATGTAACAATTTACTTGCCCTAACATGACTAACTTGTAATCACATGACTTAGTGGTAATCACATATGACATAATTATGTTACACTTAACTTGCCATCACATGACTTATATGCCACCACACAATTCACTTGCCATCACATGACCGATATGCCACAAAACAATTAACTTGCCATCACATGACTCACATGCCACCACAAAGATTACTTGCCATCACATGACTAACATACCACCAAACAATTAAATTGCCATCACATGACTTTCATACCACCAAACAATTAACTTGCTATCACATGACTTACATGCCACCAAACAATTAAATTGCCATCACATTGACTTACATGCCACCAAACAATTGAGTTGACATCACATGACTTATATGCCACTACAAAGATTACTAGCCATCACATGACTAACAAGCCATCAAATAACTTACATGCCAACAAACAATTTACTTGCCATCACATATATGCCACCAAAAAGATTACTTGCCATCACATGACTTACATGCCACCAAACAATTAACTTGCCATCACATGACTAATATGCCACCAAAAAGATTACTTGCCATCACATGACTTACATGCCACCACAAAATGTACTTGCCATCAAATGACTTACATTGTACTTGCCATCAAATGACTTACATCGTACTTGCGATTACATGACTTACTTGCCATGAAATGACTAACTTGATATGGCCGCATAACTTGCTTGCCATCACATGACTTACTTGTAATCCCATGGCTTATTTGTCATCATATGACTAACTTGTAATCACATGACTTTAAAATACTTGCAATCACATGGCTCACTTGTCATCACATGGTTCACTTGCAATCATGTGACTTACATGCTTCCAACTGACTTACAATGTATTTGCAATCCCATGACTTACATTTTACTTGTAATCACATAACTTACTTGCCATCACATGACTTACTTGTAATCATGTGACTAACTTGCCATCACATGATTTATCTTTTCTCACATGACTTACTTGTAATCACATGATGATGACTTACATTTTACTTGTAATCACATAACTTACTTGTCATCACATGACTTACTTGCCATCACATGACTTACTTGTAATCATGTGACTAACTTGCCATCACATGATTTATCTTTTATCACATAACTTACTTGTAATCACAGGCTGACGTTCCTGGTTCATCTGTGTTGTCATCACAGTCACAGTAGTTATCATTCACCTCAGCAAATGGAATTCTTTTCTGAAAAAAAAACCATCAACTTTTTATACTTGCCATTAAATCATGATTGACAAGTGTGCAATTGACTCAGTCTTAAAAATATAATTCAAAGTCAATGTAGAATTATGAAGACTTATCTGGAGTTCAAGTAGACTTCTAATGTAGTTAGTTTAAAGTAAAATTTAAGAATTCTATGTAGACCTACACATGTTTGCATTGTCTATCAGTCTACTACTCATTTCTTTTACTGCTGACTTGCAATCAGGAGTTTTTAACAATGTTTAAAGAAAGAAACAAACAATGGATGCCTTTTGAAATAATTTAATCAGTGCTTTTAATTCAAAAGAAAAAAAAGCTTTTTTTCTGAAGTTTTTAAACAGTTGTTTCAAAAAACATGACATTAAAAGATGGGGGCTCCCGCAGGGTACCCCCCTCAGGTCGCAAGGTCGCTTTTAAAAGGGGCCTGAGGTCATAGGTAGCTTTTAAAAGGCATATTTTGGCGGAGGTCGCAGGTCGTTTTTTGGCATAGGTCGATTTTATGAAGTGTAGGTTGGAAGTCGCCCTAAAAAAGCCCTCAGGTCGCAGGTAGGTTTTAACCCTGCGGGAGCCACAAGATATGTTATTCAAGGTTTAAATCTTGGCTGTACTGTACCTTGGAATGTAAACAAGTAAACATTTTCTCCATATCTGGAACATATAGATACATATCTTCAAGACTCACACCAAGAACATAATGTTTCAGATGGACAGTATCCTCCTTTTCTACACTCCTCCTTGCATCAGGCTCAACGTTTTCCCGCCCTTTGCCATCTTCATTGGAGTCCAACACTTCAAAATCCTCAATAACAGTCTGTGACTGTTGCCTAGCTGATTTACTGAGAGCTCTTAGGGACAAGACTTGGAAGGATATGAATACAACAGCCCCAAAGCCAATCAGCAGAAACAACTTATTGTATCTAGAACTCCTGAGGTAACGTGACATGATGGGGATTGACAATCCAGCTGCATTTTTCCTAAGGTGAAGAAATACTGTTTTCAATTGGTGGCATTCTGAACATCAATTCATATAACTTTATCAATGTGGGGGGGTGCTTTACTTTCGAAGATCTGTAAAAGAAAATGTTAAATTGTCATGATTGTTATAAAAGTGTTCAGTAATTACACTTATAAGCAGTCAGCTAAATGACGAGGATATATTCTACTTTCAAAAATGTTTTATTGTACCGGTGTAATTATAAATATGTTCAGTAACTATAAGCAGTCAGCTAGATGAAAGGGGGGGGGGTGTTTTACAAAGATTTGTAATAGAAAATGTTTTATTTTTATAAATATGTTCAGTAATTAGAAGCAGTCAGCTAGATGAGGTACAATGAAAACCAGTTGCTTCAAGTTCCTTTGTGACTTGAAAGATTTTAGGCAATGTTTATCATTGAAGATAATGAGATGTGGAATAAGTGTACGTGACACAATCTACAATAAAAACAACAATTCAAAAAATCCACAATGGAAAACAGCCAGCAGCCTTCAATGTAATCAGTGGTAACTGTTCCCTGTTTTTCAATTGGCCCCTGGATTGAAAATGAACTTCATATGACTCAAGCCCAATCATAAAGTGCAATGAAAGACCCTCTTCAAATCTTGACAAAAAACAATTAACATAAATTCGACAAAATACAAACATAAGCTTTGATAAAGATTCCTTGCTTAGGACATGTAGGACATATTTATAAATGTCATCTATGTCTTTTTTTTTACTTGTATTTGTAGGGTTAGGGTATTTTTTAATTACACAATGTTGAAGCAAATTGACAAAACACCAAGGAATATACATGATATAAGACTCTTCTGTTCTTCATCTTTAAGCAATGTCATATATTGGAAACAGAATTGCATGGTGTTCCAAAAGGAATACCGGTATGCTAAAATATAAAGGTTTTACATACATGTACATGTACCAATCATCTTGTTATTGGTCCAATTATATTTGGGAGCAACCATTTGATTTTTAGGGAGGGACTGGATATATTTTCGCTTAGACTGTCTCTTTTGCTCTAGGAAAATGACTCCCTCAGGTAAAAATCAAATGGTTAATCCCTAACTGTAATAGAATGTAGTATGTGATCATCTCTGGAGTATTGCCTCCTACCTAAGCTCGATCCCTGAGGATGTACTGTACACTACAGTTTGCCTGACATGAGTGAACGATGTAGCGTTTCTGGTATGGCGCATCCCACCCTCCTGTTACAAAAGATGGAAAATATGATGGACAACAAAATGCAACCTAATTCAAATATTGTCTATTATTGTGCAGGCGTGGCAAGCTTGTGAATGTAGGAATTTGCCAAATTTTGTTAAATATGATGGAATATAAAATCAATTGGGATTATCTCATCCCAACTATCCAAAATTATCCATGGAATTGATTCATTTCTAATCTAAAAGTATACATGCCAGCTTTTAAGTTAATGATACGCACCCCAAGGGCGCAATAATGGTAGAAATGTCAATATTTTAGTTGTACTATGAGCTGAATTTTTCTTCAATGTTTAGCACGCCTGTTTTCCCAAACTTTCTGCGACTTTTTGATGCCTTTTTTCTTTGAAAATTTTAGAGGTCATCAAACGCACACATAACTCACGAGAAAAGCCAGTTTTTTATTTTATCTTTATTTTTGAAAAAAAATGAATTAAATTTAATTGTAGCCTTGGAAGCGTCACAGGATTAACCTGCCTCATATTATTTGATATGCTCCCGAAGGAAGCGATGATGGTAGAAATGTCAATATTTTAGTTGTACTACAGTCAGGGGCGTAACTTAAATAAGTTACTACAGAAAAATAACAGTCATGTGTTACATGTATTATAGGTGGTTTTTTTTATAATGTATAATTTTCTTAATCTCTAATAACATGTGGCTGTTATTTTTTTCAGCAACCATTTCATTTTGAGTTCGAATTAGACTCTGTAGATCTCTAAACCTCTTTGCGCAGTGACTTACTGTAATTGATAGAATTTACTAATGGCTTATCAATGAGGTAAACACATTTATAATGACCCATACCAAATCAATAATACAAGACTTTAGTGATGCCTCTTGACTAAAATAACAATTGTTTGTTATTATGTGTTTTCTAATAACTATGGCCTGTTATTACAGATAACAGTGAACACTTCAAACCCCATGTCATTGATTTGGTATGATTCATTGTAAATGTGGTTATTAAATTGAGAAACAATTGGTAAATTCTATCAATTAAGTCACTGCGCAAAGATGTAGAGAGATCCTAAGAGGCTTATTCAAGCATAAAATGGAATGATTGCTTCAAAAATTAACAACCATATGTTATTACAGATTCAGAAAATTATACATAATCAAGAGAACACAACTAAAAAAAAAACTCTACTATTAAACACATGACTGTTATTTTTCTGTATTACACCCCTGACTGTACTATGAGCTGAATTTTCCTTCAACGTCCAGTTTAGCACGCTAGTTTTCCTGAACTTTTGACGTCGTTTTAACGCTTTTTTTCTTTACAAAGTTCAACATCATTAAGCGCATATGTGACCCCAAAAAGCTAGTTTGTTTTTATTTTCTAATATATTTTGTTTCCATTCATATCGCAATTGTATAAAAAAATATTTAGTTTTGCTGGCACTCCTTTGAAAGTAATGGCGGCAAATCATAACCCTCTCAGAGAATATCATACATTATAACTAACAGAAAGTTTTCACCCAGTTCATAAGTCATGATACGAATGTAAGTTTGATACGCTCCCGAAAGCGAAAATGGTAGAAATGTCAATATTTTAGTTGTACAATGAGATGAATTTTCCTTCAACGTCCGGTTTAGCACGCGCTTGTTTTCCCAAACTTTCGGCGTCTTTTTACCTTTTTTATCTTTGAAAAATTTAGACGTCATTAAACGCTCACGTAACCCACAAGAAAAGCTAGTTTGTTTTTATTTTCGGACCCCAAAAATTAAATTAATCAAAACTTAACAGGAGCGTAACAGGTTTTACCTGCCTCATATTAATTTTATAGCTACAATGACAATGTACATGTAATTTTCCCAAAATTTCAGCGTCTTTTTAATGCTTTTTTTCTTTACAAATTTCGAACGTCATTAAACGCACATGTGACGCACAAGAAAAGCTAGTTTTGCTTTATTTTCGCACATATTTTTTTTTCTCAAATTCATCGCTTTAAAAAAGGTTATTAGATTTAATTTAATTATATGCTCCTGAAGGGAGCGACAATGGTAGGAATGTCATTATTTTAGTTGTACTATGAGATGAATTTTCCTTCAACGTCCGGTTTAGCACGCGCTTGTTTTCCCAAACTTTTGACGTCTTTTTAAAGGTTTTATCTTTGAAAATTGTAGACGTCATTAAATGCTCACGTAACCCACAAGAAAAGCTAGTTTGTTTTTATTTTTGAACACAAAAAAAAGAAATTTCAGGAGCGTAACAGATTTTACCTGCCTCATGTTAAAATTTGTTTAACTAGTTTTTACTTCGGAAGCGCTGCGTCACAGGTTAAACCTGCCTCATACGCTCCCAAAGGGTGCGATAATGGTAGAAATGTCATTATTTTAGTTGTACTATGAGCTGAATTTTCCTTCAACATCCGGTTTAGCACACGCTTGTTTTCCCGAACTTTCTGTGTCTTTTTAACGTTTTATCTTTGAAAAATTTTAGACGTCATTAAACGCTCACGTAACCCACAAGAAAAGGTAGTTTGTTTTTATTTTCGAACCAAAAAAAATTAATTAATTGAAACTTTGGGAGTGTAACAGGTTTTACCTGCCCCATATAATTATCAAAATCAAGGTACATCTACTTAAAAGTGTAAATTGCAGCTTACTTAGATACAGTCTACTATGACAGCTGTATTCTGTATTCTGTACGTGTCAACAATTTTAGACACTGGATTTTCACTCCTGTAATTGTATAATATACTGTGTTGACGCGCGTGTATAATTGAAACTCTAGGTATAATGCCAACACATCATTCAAAAATTCATGGAGGCCGCCATTTTGAATGTCACGTGATAAGGTGTACAAAAAAAATCCCAAATAGATGAAAATCATTTTCTTAACAATATTGTTAATCGAAACGTTTAATAACATTGGAATTTTTGTAACAAGGGTAAAAATATTATATTAATAAAAAAAATCCATTTACGTAGACTTTTGTGACATCACATCCGGCGGGAGTTGCCATCTTTTTCTGTCAAAGCAAAAATTTCCAAAACAATATGCCTTCTACCTGGTCTCTGTCCCCTCTACTTAATTTTAGACCAATTCTCTGTTTCAACCATTGAAAGAGGATACCCATGTAAGTCACCTTGCCAGAAATATATATTTATCAATAGGATTATTCGTTGTACTTTTCACAAAGTCTATTTTTTTTGGATTTTCCCCATCTCTATAAAAAAGTGACTGTACAGGACATGTGTCACATGTACTTCTAAGAAAAAGATGATAAGTTAAACTTGGGGATTTTAAGTACAAGAGCTTTTGGTTTCATTATTCAAAGGTATTATTGCATTTAACACTCATGTGTAAGATAACAAAAAACAAAAATTCCAAAACAAGTTCAGGTAAGAAAATCAATAGACCCTTTCACGGTTAAAATTCGGGAAAATGTCATAAAAACAGCTCTATTGCTTAGCAACACACATATATTTTCCTGATTTTGTATAATATTCTCTCCTCCTTTCAAAAAAATTGCCCCCTATCCAATATGGCTGCAATAACCGTGAAAGGGTCTAATATGATTAAGGCCCTGCCTTTTAAGCGAGCATCGAAAATCTAAATACCTTATGAAAATGAATCCATGTGCTCGACCGGCTTAGTTTAGTGGGTGGTATAGGGTTTTTTTCGTGCATCGTGTTGAGCAAGTTTTATTTCCCGTTCAGCCGTGCATGGAGGTTCATCGTGCATCGTGTTTCTCTATTTCATTTTTCGTTCATCGTGATTATCATTTTTTTATTGGCCGTTCATCGTGATTTTCATTTTTTATTGGCCGTTCATTCGTGCACGTACCCCCCCCCCCCCCTTTACCACCCCCAGTTTAACGTAAAGAGGGAACTTATAGAAAAGGAATTAAATAGTAGCAAAGTCTGACCCCATCCAACCCAAATCATATGCACTTGAGAAAGTTGTTGTTAGAATATCTGGGATCAATAACTACTTATTAAAAATTCAATTATTTATGCAAATAATAAATCCAGTAAAGAGGGAACTTATAGAAAAGGAATTAAATAGTAGCAAAGTCTGACCCCATCCAACCCAAATCATATGCACTTGAGAAAGTTGTTGTTAGAATATCTGGGATCAATAACTACTTATTAAAAATTCAATTATTTATGCAAATAATAAATCCAGTAACATTCTGGGACCACATTAAGCGGGGACGAGATTATCCATTAAATGAATTACGTGACGTCATTTCCTTGTCAGAGTATTTCGCGCTTCTTCAGCAGACCAAAACAACATTCAGATTCTGTCAGGTTTTTGTGAGATTTTCTGAGTATCAGTGTTTTATTTGAAGCATTGGTAACAGAAGGTACACTAAGAAACCTGGCGGAAAAAACGGTAAAGTAAAAATAGCATGCAGGATTGAGGAAAGTGAGTGAAACCCCACAGGATGTGACTCTTCTTTCATTTTCAGGTAAGAACCTTTTATTATTTTATTTTAGTAGATTTTATTCCGTAAATTTATGTATTTCTTTATCTTATTCTATCTTACTTAGAATTTAACAAAGCTTGGTCAGTATCATGCATTTGGTTACAGTATGACTAGTCAATTGGATGATGTTGCCGAAAGCTAGCTCGGTAATTTCCGGAAAATCATTTTTCAGCGGAAAAGACCGAATGGTGTTTAAATAAAAATCTGTGTGTAAAAATAAACAAGTAGATGAATGAGGGTTTGATAACTGTTTTTGAATTTCAATTTTAATATTTTTGCATAACAGATTATGATGTATTTTTTATAAGCCCAGAGGATTGATTGTTTTACTTGCTCCGTGCCTATTATTTTTTCACTCCGTAAAAGTAAACCTGTTCCGGTTTTATCGTCAGTATATTTCTGGCACATCTCAAAACATGCACAATACCGTAGGGCTCGCATCTGCGATGCTCGCTATTAATTAGTGAACAGTTTTTGTCAAGGACACTAATCAGAGACACTCTAGCCACGAGAATAGTGAGAAAACTCAAAAGTAAATGTAGTGTCTAATAATAATTTTCCTTTACATTTTGTCATGTTTATAGAAAATAATCCTCAATAATGAGATTTGGAATAAGTGTATGCGACACAGCTCACATAACACATAACAAGCAGTAATTTAGAAAAACCACAATTGTATTCAAGATTAATTTTCAATTTTACATTGTGAATTAAACATTTCTTCAGTTATTGTTTACTCTAGTAAAATAAAACGAGCAAGGAAATGAGTATAGTAAAAAGCTCACCAATGATTTGTATACAATGTATGCCAAATTCAAATGAAGTATCCTATCACTACTACTACTGCATGAGTCTCGTGCAACTTGCATGAAAATACATAGTTGTTTAGCTACATATTTTTGTGGAAATTTAAACATATACATGATAAAGCTTGTTTAATATTTCTAGAGTATTTTAATAAGCCTTTGTCTTTGATAAACCAATTAACTTACGCAGGCAGGGATCGCGCTGGGCTTCGCCAATGTCACAAATTGCGATATTTTTTTCTTGCTGGTGACAAAAAACGGCTGCTGGCGATTTTTCTGGCGCCTAAGTAAGTTTTATCATTTTCGACCGGAAATTGAATACACATTGCCAGTATTGATTAATATGTCAATAGGTAAGTTATCGTGTGTAACCACGTGTCGCCACTGATGAGCAGGTAGACGGTAGATCACAGCAGGTTGAAAAAAAGGATTAACGACTAATTAAAATTAGGCTCACATCTTTTGATAATGCAATAAAGGTGTCAAAACAGTGATCAGGAACAAATTTCTAATGTATGCCTGAATGACTTTGATTGTCCAAGCCAATTTGACAAAGTATCGTGTGTTGATTGCACACACTGCCTCATGTCAGCCAAGGTGTCAAAACAAATAATTGCCGGTAAATCAAAATTATCTACAGCTTGGGATGAGTTTTTATTCGCAAAACAATGAGAGAATAGTAATCTGCACCTTATTAAGTTCCTCAAATAATCACAAGAAAGAAAGTACACATGTAAACAAACCATTCTATTTTTAGAACAATTCAAATGAGGTTACTGAGGGATATACACAATAATGATTTCAGAAAGCAAACAAAGAAAGGGAAGATAAATAAAAAAAGAAACTGAAATGAAGTTGTTTTTAGGAAAAGAAATATTTTTACCAAACTACATTGTATTACCATCAGCTGTTTTTTTTTTCCAAAATGAAATAAATAAACAAACACATAACAATACTGGAATAAGAAGTTTTTATTTGAGAAAATCAAGATAATTTTTATTGAAACATTCTAATAATGTACAGGATTCAATAGAAACCACATGAGTCATGAGTCATGATTGATGAATCTTTATAATGTGTCCACAGTCTGTCAAACATCTCTGTTGGTCATGAAAATGTGATAGATTCTACAAAATTTTATCTTTGCTTTCCTAAATCATGTAAATAATACTTTTTTCATAGTGCTCATTTAGTGCTTTCAGTGATCTTTATTCTCTAGGTTGAGTATTCATTCATATGGTGCTGGGGTTTTTAGTGTATTGTTATGTTTATTGTTTTGTTATTATTTAATTTGTATATGGCAATAAACATGGTAAATAATTAAATAAATTATGGTTTGTTTTATTTCAAAAAGATATCAAATAAGAAAGGCTCCACCTTCATCATTTAATATCTATTAAAATGTCTTTCAATGAGAATAAACCATCCTTCAACATGTACCTGAAAAAAAGACTGAAAACAATATTTTTAACATTTTACATCTAAACATACATGTACATTACACAAGCATGACCCCTCAATGAAAACGGTACTGGCTACACTTTATAAAAACTGGTGACTTAATTTCAAATCTAGCGATTTTTCTGGCGACAAAAATTTTGAGGCCAGAGCAGCCCCTGCGCAGGTATACATGTACATTGTAGTTTAAGATTTTAACCATCCAGTTTGACAGAAGAAAAATAGTTTTTGAGATAGGCCACTTTGAAAAATCAAATTTCATTAATTTTTGAGTTTCCAACTGATAGCTTGAAAATGTGTCAACGGGTTTGAATGATATTTTGCAGAGCTGTTAAGTAAAATAAAATATGATCAAGTTTAATTTCCAGCATGATCTGAAAAATAGTTTTTGAGACTGGCCACTTGGAAAAATCAAATTTTATGAACTATTGATATAATATCGTGGCAGGGTATCAATTAATGTCCCATTACATGCCATATTTTATTGCATGTGCATACTTTTTTGATAACCATAAAAAACTTTGAATGAGTCACAGAATGATTTTTCTTCAATCATATTTTGAGTCTCTTTGAATTGGCAGACTATCTTTGTTAGACATGTTAGAGAGCTCACTATGCTAACACACAATAGTTTTACTCCTTTTAATTTTCTTTGCTTGCATAATCATGATAATGATGTATGTTTAAATTGATATATTCATGTACATGTATTATTAATTTTTCCACAGGTTGCCATAGCCATGTTGTAGATTGCTCAGAAAACTCAAGCTACATCAATGTCTAGATCTCACAAAAGCGACATTCCTAAAGCCATGAGGAAGCGAGACTCAGAAGTTACCTCTGTCTCTTC
Source organism: Arcuatula senhousia (assembly GCA_963971305.1). NCBI lineage: Eukaryota > Metazoa > Mollusca > Bivalvia > Mytilida > Mytilidae > Arcuatula > Arcuatula senhousia. The sequence continues at coordinate 58,936,365 of OZ020310.1, forward strand.
AAGTAACTCCAGGAGTTCAGAGAGAAGAAAAAATCGGTTTTCTCTACGAAGACTCTTTTATGTTACACAAGGGGCTACACCCACAAGGAGAACAAAATCTCATGTAAGTCTAGATTCTGACTCCGGGCGGTCTGATGCAAGTGTCCTTGCTCCTCCTGACAGAGAAACCCTGCCCCGTCAATCTGTCATTGTAGAAGCCCAACATTCTCCACCAGCAGATGGCAGTGTAACTAGCCGAGAATGCCCTCTATGTCTCAATGTCAAACCTATTGAAGATTTCCAAGAAATAATGACCTGTCACCATCGTTCCTGTATAACTTGTTTACAGACGTACCTACAGATTGAGATCACAGAGAGCAGAGTTAATATTTCTTGTCCTGAGTGTACGGAGAGATACCATCCAAATGATATACAGACAATCCTCCAGAATGATGTGCTTCTGAAGAAATACGAGGATTTTATGGTGCGTCGTGTCCTAGTTGCTGACCCTGATGCCAGATGGTGCCCTGCACCAGATTGTGGGTAGGTTGACTTCTCACAGGTTAAAAAACATACCACTTCTATCATGTCTATGTTGTATTGACCAGTGATTCTGAATGTCTTAGTTATTTCACTAATGCAATATCATCATGTTCAATTAATAATGTACATTATGATTATGTTTTTTTGTTTTTGTTTTTTGTTTTGGTTAAAGAAGTTTAATTACATTAACAGAATTAGACACATTAGAAAATTGAATTAAGTTAAACATGTTAGATGGTTTAAAAAAGACATACTGAAATTAAACAGCTTAATATGTTTTCTTATTTCACAGTTCCACACAACAGAATCACTGGTTACATGTTCATGTACGTAGCTATCATTTTCTGCAGCAGCACATAGAACATGTACCATATCATGCATCTTGTTCACCATAGTAATCAATATTTAAAAGGATCCCATCAATGTATATAACACACTCATCATACACATGATACATGTCATAGGCTGTACATGTAGTTAGTTAGTTATACACAACAATGTTTTTAATTGACACCTGCAAATGACCTGTACAAATGTAGATGCATGCATGCATTCATGTACATGTAATCATTTTTACAACATTTTGCATCTAAGCATTTATTCTTATAATTTACACTTATATCATTGTATATTTATGCATGTATATTTTATGTTGTGACTAATTATAAACAGTAATTATCTTACCATTTGTCTAAAGTCTGTAAATAGTCATTATACATGTATAGTCTGCTTCAAACTTATCCAATTAAATTAATAGACTTTAAGAGCCTGTTCATGAGAAAACCATGCAAAATCGTCCAATAGCAATGTTTTCATTTTTGTAAAAGGTATAGTGCAACTGAAAGACCATCCTATAAGACTTATTCAGGCAAATTTTTTCCTTCGAAAAATCAAAGATGGCCGCCCTACAGGCCTTAATAGCTATATATAGCATTCATCTGATTTTTCAGTGATTTCAATATATTTTTTTATGAAAATAAGACATTTTCATTATGATTTTTTTAGTTTACGTATATTGAATGACAATTGTAACAATATTTTTTGAAATAGTGATGTTTTGTCTTTTAAATACAGTGCAATTTTCGTAATTCATAATTTTGGTTTCTCTGGTACCTTTAGGTAGGACTTGGGCAGTATTCCAGACTGTTCAAAAATGCTAAAATTTGTTATTTTTAAGGGCACTTATTGTCCAAGGTAACGCTTTTTTATCATTATCTTTTAGAAATTCCAAAACAATAACATATCAAGACAAACTTATCAAAAAGCCAAGCTGGGATTTTACATTTTGACTTAGCCACAGCCCCGGAAAACAATGACATGTTTTGATAATTCTCCATAAAATCTACTTTTTGGAGGATTCAGTTTAAAACTCTGAATGTGTTTGCTATGAAACAAAATACATTTAGAGCATTTGATACAACAGATGATCACAATACAAGTACCATTTAAGTGTCGAGAAAGGCATATACTTGGGGATTAAGGGTGAAAGATGGGAATATCTTGTGTATTTTGATGAAATGTACAGAAATGGCCAACTTTAGGGGACTATTTTTCATGAATGAAGGGTTGGACTATTAATATGGAATATCTTTCCAAAAGACTGTTATATGGTCTGTACAAAAACATATTTGTAACTTTGCTTTCGGTAATCCCTTACATGTTACAACATTACAAAAATGGAGATTTGGCCATTTTAGCACATGGCTAAAATGGGCTTCGGGGGCCTAATAGTGGCATCTTTTTGAAATAATTAAAAGATGTACAGAACAGCAGACTTTATAGGCCAAATGTATATAACTTGTTCTGTATAAACAAATAATATTGTAGAAATGTAACAAAAGAGCACTTTCAACTTGGTGGTCCAATATGGCTCCCAGGGCCATTTGGCGAAATAGTCCCTTGTCCTCAAGCAAAAACTAACATTATTTTTGGTCGGGATCCACCATACAAAATTTTTTATTGTGCAGAAGATGGTCGAATTTTACAAATAAAACAATTTTCCTGGTTCATATTTTTTTTCACATTTAGGTCTGACTTTGTCATTTTAAGGTGGCTAGAGACTTTTTTGTAAAAAGGCTCTGGGGGCTATATTAGACCACCAAGTAAAAAGTGTTCTTTTGTTTGATTTCTACAATATTATTTGTTTATATAGAACAAGTTATATACATTTGGCCTATAAAGTCTGCTGTTCTGTGCATCTTTTAATTATTTCAAAAAGATGCCACTATTAGGCCCCCGAAGCCCATTTTAGCCATGTGCTAAAATGGCCAAATCTCCATTTTTGTAATGTTGTAACATGTAAGGGATTACCGAAAGCAAAGTTACAAATATGTTTTTGTACAGACCATATAACAGTCTTTTGGAAAGATATTCCATATTAATAGTCCAACCCTTCATTCATGAAAAATAGTCCCCTAAAGTTGGCCATTTCTGTACATTTCATCAAAATACACAAGATATTCCCATCTTTCACCCTTAATCCCCAAGTATATGTCTTTCTCGACACTTAAATGGTACTTGTATTGTGATCATCTGTTGTATCAAATGCTCTAAATGTATTTTGTTTCAGAGCAAACACATTCAGAGTTTTAAACTGAATCCTCCAAAAAGTAGATTTTATGGAGAATTATCAAAACATGTCATTGTTTTCCGGGGCTGTGGCTAAGTCAAAATGTAAAATCCCAGCTTGGCTTTTTGATAAGTTTGTCTTGATATGTTATTGTTTTGGAATTTCTAAAAGATAAGGATAAAAAAGCGTTACCTTGGACAATAAGTGCCCTTAAAAATAACAAATTTTAGCATTTTTGAACAGTCTGGAATACTGCCCAAGTCCTACCTAAAGGTACCAGAGAAACCAAAATTATGAATTACGAAAATTGCACAGTATTTGAAAGACCAAACATCACTTTTTCAAAAAACGTTGATACAATTTTAATTCCTTCTACGTAGACTGAAAAAAATCACAATAAAAATGTCAAATTTTCAAATAAAATTTGATTGAAATAAGCAATAAATCAGATGAAAGCTATATATATCTATTGAGGCCTGTAGGGCGGCCATCTTGAATTTTTCGAAAAAATAAATTTGCCTGAATAAGTCTTATAGGATAGTCTTTCAGTTGCAATATACCTTTTACATAATTAAAAACCTTGCTACTGGACAAAATTTCCATTTTTGCATGGTTTTCTCATGAACAGGCTCTTAAAACAGCTTGTCATGCTTATGGTTAGTTTTGTTCTGAAATTTAAAAGTCAGAAGTCCTTTGAAAGCACTGTTTCTCATAAGGCCAAACAAAAATATATCTCTGCAAATTAAATGATCACCCTTTCGTAGTACATTTTGTAACACTACCCAGCTTTTTTCCTAATTTTTCTTTGCTTTCATTTTTAAATTAATTTCTTGGAAAACACTGATTCATTCATTAAGCATGGTTCAAATCAAGAGAATTCTTCTTTAATATGAAGGTCTACATAAAATTGTTATACCCCCACTCGTAAGAGAGGGGGCTATATTGCAATCACCTTGTCCGTCCGTCCGTCTGTCCGTCTGTCCGTCCGGTTCAATTTCTCTGCTTCTACTGGATGGATTGGTTTCAAATTTGGTACACAGTTTTAGAATGATGAGTTATACCATTCCTCCTCTTTCCAGGTCGGTTCATCATCTACTTCCTGTTTTCCGAGCCAACTTAGACTTTTTTAGGGTATAAAATTTAAAATGTGAAATTTTTCGTAACAGATTTCTCAGCTTCTACTGGATGGATTGGTTTCAAATTTGATACACAGCTTCAGCATGATAAGTTATACTGTGCCTCCCCTTTCCAGTTCGGTCCATCATCTACTTCCTGTTTTCCGAGCCGACTTAGACTTTTTAGGGTAAACAAATTGAAATGTGAAATTTTTCGTAACAGATTTCTCGGCTTCTACTGAATGGATTGGTTTCAAATTTGGTACACAGCTTCATCATGATAAGTTATACCGTGCCTCCCCTTTCCAGGTCAGTCCATCATCTATTTCCTGTTTTCCGAGCCGACTTAGACTTTTTATGGGTAAAAAAATAGACAATTTTTCGTAACAAATTTCTAGGCTTCTACTAAAGGGATTGATTTCAAATTTGGTATACAGCTTTAGCATGATGAATTGTACCGTGTCTCCCCTTTCCAGGTCAGTTGGTTATCTACTTCCTGTTTTCTGAATGGTCGAGTGGGGGTATGCTTAGCACGACTAAGTGCAACCCCTTGTTTTGCTTACATTTACCCTATTTTTCAAACAATGTTACATTGTACCCTAGGCTAACCTAAACACACACATATATTTTTGTTTGGTCTCACTTGCATTCCTAACTGCTTGTCATATCTGCATGTACACACATATACATGTAACATGTAATAACCTGCTTGTAGTGGTGTGGTGTTACTCTATTCTAGGTATGCAGTGATAGCTGAAGGATGTGGGGACTGTCCCATACTTCAATGTGAACGACCTGGGTGTGGTACAGAATTCTGTTATAATTGTTCATGGTATAACTATGTTAAGGGAATAGGAATTAACTTTCATTTTATCTTACATGTACATACATATGTAGCTATATTGGGTTTTCATGATATACATGTATGTATGTGTTCTTTTGTAGGTATGCTGTGATTGATAATCATAAAGACTTGTACTGTGTATGTGCTTTTTGTTAAGCCATTAAACATGTTCATTGTTTAGCAGTATCCATATATCCAGGGGATTAAAACCCTCAAACTAAATCTTAAATAGAATTTTACATAACATTGAAATTACTTGATTAAGCCATAGATTTGAACAGATAATCTTACAATATTTAGCCCATAATAAAATAATTCCTAGACTCTCATCAGCAAGATTTCTTGGTAAAATAGGACATGCTTGCAAATTTTATTTTTTATTTATTTTAATAAAATGTTCTGCTGTTTTCAAGGAAATTGGCAAAAGGTAAAAATAATTAACCAAACGATAAAAAATAAAAAAATTTGGGGAACTGAAAAAAAACGAGGTGGGAGGGAATGAGAATCTAGGATGTTTATAAGGATAAATGGCTTCTACAATCTACAGTTTCAACAAGCATTGCAAATAAGCATTATAGGGGGGAAATCATTTTTCAAACTTATCCTGCAGACAAATTGTGGGAGGGGGACTATAAAGAAATCACTTGGTCTGTCCACCTTATTTTTATAAGTGTCCATCATCCCTAGCCAGTCCTTGATTCACCTAAGTTTGCACTTTTAAACTTTGAAACCTGAAATTTGCAGTTTCTTGTGGATGTTTTAATTTCCTCTATACAAAACACCAGATGTCCTATATGTTACCCATGTGTGGTAAATACTTGGCATTAATTAAACCACCAACAAATAAGACAATAAAATTCTCATGTAGTTCTCCATCTTTCAACTGGTTCTTTCATCTTGTACAAGCCCCTATATTCCATTTATATTTTATTTACACTAGTTTGTTCTGTTACAGCCAGGTACATGTATGCAGTACTTAATACATAGAAAATGATCTATTCATTCCAATAGTCTTCGTGGTGTGCACAATTATTAGATATCATAGATCATAACTAATCATAATCATGTAATGTTGTAGGTATGCTGTGATAGCTAAGGAATGTGCGGGGTGTCCAAGGATAAGATGTGAGCGTCCAGGCTGTGATACCGACTTCTGTTACCATTGTAAACAACACTGGCATCCAGATAAAACATGTGATATGGCCCGGGCTGAGAGGATGTCCTCGGTCCTCAGATCTCCGTCAGTTAGTTATAGTCATGATGCTGAGTCACAAAGTAAGTTTACAAGGGGGGATCTAGATAAAACGTGTGATATGGCCCGAGCTGAGAGGATGTCCTCGGTCCTCAGATCTCCGTCAGTTAGTTATAGTCATGATGCTGAGTCACAAAGTAAGTTTACAAAGGGGGATCTAGATAAAACGTGTGATATGGCCCGGGCTGAGAGGATGTCCTCGGTCCTCAGATCTCCGTCAGTTAGTTATAGTCATGATGCTGAGTCACAAAGTAAGTTTACAAGGGGAGGGTGTGATAAAACATGTGATATGGCCCAGGCTGAGAGGATGTCCTCAGTCCTCAGATCTCCGTCAGTTAGTTATAGTCATGATTCTGAGTCACAAAGTAAGTTTACAAGGAGAGGGTGTGATAAAACGTGATATGGCCCAGGCTGAGAGGATGTCCTCAGTCCTCAGATCTCCGTCAGTTAGTTATAGTCATGATGCTGAGTCACAAAGTAAGTTTTACAAGGGGGATCTAGATAAAACATGTGATATGGCCCGGGCTGAGAGGATGTCCTCAGTCCTCAGATCTCCGTCAGTTAGTTATAGTCACGATTCTGAGTCACAAAGTAAGTTTACAAGGGGGGATCTGGATAAAACGTGTGATATGGCCCAGGCTGAGAGGATGTCCTCAGTCCTCAGATCTCCGTCAGTTAGTTATAGTCATGATTCTGAGTCACAAAGTAAGTTTACAAGGAGAGGGTGTGATAAAACATGTGATATGGCCCAGGCTGAGAGGATGTCCTCAGTCCTCAGATCTCCGTCAGTAAGTTATAGTCATGATGCTGAGTCACAAAGTAAGTTTTACAAGGGGGATCTAGATAAAACATGTGATATGGCCCAGGCTGAGAGGATGTCCTCGGTCCTCAGATCTCCGTCAGTTAGTTATAGTCATGATGCTGAGTCAAAAAGTAAGTTTACAAGGAGAGGGTGTGATAAAACATGTGATATGGCCCAGGCTGAGAGGATGTCCTCGGTCCTCAGATCTCCGTCAGTTAGTTATAGTCATGACGCTGAGTCACAAAGTAAGTTTACAATGGGAGGGTGTGATAAAACATGTGATATGGCCCAGGCTGAGAGGATGTCCTCAGTCCTCAGATCTCCGTCAGTTAGTTATAGTCATGATGCTGAGTCACAAAGTAAGTTTACAAAGGGGGATCTAGATAAAACGTGTGATATGGCCCTGGCTGAGAGGATGTCCTCGGTCCTCAGATCTCCGTCAGTTAGTTATAGTCATGATGCTGAGTCACAAAGTAAGTTTACAAGGGGAGGGTGTGATAAAACATGTGATATGGCCCAGGCTGAGAGGATGTCCTCAGTCCTCAGATCTCCGTCAGTTAGTTATAGTCATGATGCTGAGTCACAAAGTAAGTTTTACAAGGGGGATCTAGATAAAACATGTGATATGGCCCGGGCTGAGAGGATATCCTCAGTCCTCAGATCTCCGTCAGTTAGTTATAGTCATGATGCTGAGTCACAAAGTAAGTTTACAAAGGGGGATCTAGATAAAACGTGTGATATGGCCCGGGCTGAGAGGATGTCCTCGGTCCTCAGATCTCCGTCAGTTAGTTATAGTCATGATGCTGAGTCACAAAGTAAGTTTACAAGGGGGGATCTAGATAAAACGTGTGATATGGCCCGAGCTGAGAGGATGTCCTCGGTCCTCAGATCTCCGTCAGTTAGTTATAGTCATGATGCTGAGTCACAAAGTAAGTTTACAAAGGGGGATCTAGATAAAACGTGTGATATGGCCCGGGCTGAGAGGATGTCCTCGGTCCTCAGATATCCGTCAGTTAGTTATAGTCATGATGCTGAGTCACAAAGTAAGTTTACAAGGGGAGGGTGTGATAAAACATGTGATATGGCCCAGGCTGAGAGGATGTCCTCAGTCCTCAGATCTCCGTCAGTTAGTTATAGTCATGATGCTGAGTCACAAAGTAAGTTTTACAAGGGGGATCTAGATAAAACATGTGATATGGCCCGGGCTGAGAGGATATCCTCAGTCCTCAGATCTCCGTCAGTTAGTTATAGTCATGATGCTGAGTCACAAAGTAAGTTTACAAGGGGGATCTAGATAAAACGTGTGATATGGCCCGGGCTGAGAGGATGTCCTCGGTCCTCAGATCTCCGTCAGTTAGTTATAGTCATGATGCTGAGTCACAAAGTAAGTTTACAAGGGGAGGGTGTGATAAAACATGTGATATGGCCCAGGCTGAGAGGATGTCCTCAGTCCTCAGATCTCCGTCAGTTAGTTATAGTCATGATGCTGAGTCACAAAGTAAGTTTTACAAGGGGGATCTAGATAAAACATGTGATATGGCCCGGGCTGAGAGGATATCCTCAGTCCTCAGATCTCCGTCAGTTAGTTATAGTCATGATGCTGAGTCACAAAGTAAGTTTACAAGGGGGATCTAGATAAAACATGTGATATGGCCCGGGCTGAGAGGATGTCCTCGGTCCTCAGATCTCCATCAGTTAGTTATAGTCATGATGCTGAGTCACAAAATAAGTTTTACAAGGGGGATCTAGATAAAACATGTGATATGGCCCGGGCTGAGAGGATATCCTCAGTCCTCAGATCTCCGTCAGTTAGTCATAGTCATGATGCTGAGTCACAAAGTAAGTTTTACAAGGGGGATCTAGATAAACCATGTGATATGGCCCGGGCTGAGAGGATGTCCTCAGTCCTCAGATCTCCGTCAGTTAGTTATAGTCATGACGCTGAGTCACAAAGTAAGTTTACAATGAGAGGGTGTGATAAAACATGTGATATGGCCCGGGCTGAGAGGATGTCCTCGGTCCTCAGATCTCCGTCAGTTAGTTATAGTCATGATGCTGAGTCACAAAGTAAGTTTACAAGGGGAGGGTGTGATAAAACATGTGATATGGCCCAGGCTGAGAGGATATCCTCAGTCCTCAGATCTCCGTCAGTTAATTATAGTCACGATGCTGAGTCACAAAGTAAGTTTACAAGGGGGGATCTAGATAAAACATGTGATATGGCCCGGGCTGAGAGGATATCCTCAGTCCTCAGATCTCCGTCAGTTAATTATAGTCACGATGCTGAGTCACAAAGTAAGTTTACAAAGGGGGATCTAGATAAAACGTGTGATATGGCCCAGGCTGAGAGGATGTCCTCAGTCCTCAGATCTCCGTCAGTTAGTTATAGTCATGATTCTGAGTCACAAAGTAAGTTTACAAGGAGAGGGTGTGATAAAACATGTGATATGGCCCAGGCTGAGAGGATGTCCTCAGTCCTCAGATCTTCGTCAGTTAGTTATAGTCATGATGCTGAGTCACAAAGTAAGTTTTACAAGGGGGATCTAGATAAAACATGTGATATGGCCCGGGCTGAGAGGATGTCCTCAGTCCTCAGATCTCCGTCAGTTAGTTATAGTCACGATGCTGAGTCACAAAGTAAGTTTACAAGGGGGGATCTGGATAAAACATGTGATATGGCCCGGGCTGAGAGGATGTCCTCAGTCCTCAGATCTCCGTCAGTTAGTTATAGTCACGATGCTGAGTCACAAAGTAAGTTTACAAGGGGGGATCTGGATAAAACGTGTGATATGGCCCAGGCTGAGAGGATGTCCTCAGTCCTCAGATCTCCGTCAGTTAGTTATAGTCATGACGCTGAGTCACAAAGTAAGTTTACAAGGGGAGGGTGTGATAAAACGTGTGATATGGCCCAGGCTGAGAGGATGTCCTCAGTCCTCAGATCTCCGTCAGTTAGTTATAGTCATGATTCTGAGTCACAAAGTATTAGTAAGTTTACAAGGAGAGGGTGTGATAAAACATGTGATATGGCCCAGGCTGAGAGGATGTCCTCAGTCCTCAGATCTCCGTCAGTTAGTTATAGTCATGATGCTGAGTCACAAAGTAAGTTTTACAAGGGGGATCTAGATAAAACATGTGATATGGCCCAGGCTGAGAGGATGTCCTCGGTCCTCAGATCTCCGTCAGTTAGTTATAGTCATGATGCTGAGTCAAAAAGTAAGTTTACAAGGAGAGGGTGTGATAAAACATGTGATATGGCCCAGGCTGAGAGGATGTCCTCGGTCCTCAGATCTCCGTCAGTTAGTTATAGTCATGACGCTGAGTCACAAAGTAAGTTTACAAGGGGAGGGTGTGATAAAACATGTGATATGGCCCAGGCTGAGAGGATGTCCTCAGTCCTCAGATCTCCGTCAGTTAGTTATAGTCATGACGCTGAGTCACAAAGTAAGTTTACAAGGAGAGGGTGTGATAAAACATGTGATATGGCCCAGGCTGAGAGGATGTCCTCGGTCCTCAGATCTGTGTCAGTTAGTTATAGTCACGATGCTGAGTCACAAAGTAAGTTTACAAGGGGGGGATCTTGATAAAACATGTGATATGGCCCAGGCTGAGAGGATGTCCTCGGTCCTCAGATCTCCGTCAGTTAGTTATAGTCACGATGCAGAGTCGCAAAGTAAGTTTACAAGTAAGAGCAGGCAATCTGATGTCTTTGGTCTTCAGATATCATGGATATCTCTTTCAGTAGTTATAGTCATGATGCAGTCACAAAGGAGGTTTTGTATGCCCTGACCCTCATTTTGACTAAGTATTAATTACATTTGATTGTTCCATTTTTGGACGTATTTCACAGAGTGAAGAATTGAGGTAATAAAATAGCGAATGTTGGGTGGGCTGGGAAGAAATTTCGTGAAGTTTTCTCTGCAACTTCTAATCACAGCTACTTGATATTTGATATACAGCATCTTGGTAGAGTTCTTAATGTGGGATTCGAATTCAGGGCTGTCACTCACCAACATCCTATTTAACGAAATCCGGCCGTTTTTGACGTTGACAGATTTTTCCTTATTAGGTTAACCTCCAAATAACATTACATTTTTTTTCACATCCTATATGAAAACTTCAGTGTTCAAGTCCTCTACAATTTTTATTCTAATTTTTTTTTTAAATCTTAATTTTTTGTGTGTTGCCAAAATATATTTGTTTCAACCAATGGGAAACAATAGCAACTGATTTGATCACTTTTTTGCATTGTACCTGCATGCCATATTTTGCTTGTTCCCTTCAACAAAAACCAAGATGCAAATAGCTAGGGATTTCACTAGCAAGTTTAATTACATGTATATTTGTATTTCTTGTCTTTTCAGATGATTACATAAAGCCTTGTCCTCGCTGTGGTGCCTTTATCATGAAGATGAATGACGGGTCGTGTAACCACATGGCCTGCCCTGTCTGTGGGGCTGAGTTTTGTTGGCTCTGTATGAAGGAGATATCAGATTTACATTATTTAAGGTAAATGATTATAAACTTATACATGTTATACAGCCTTAACTTGGTTTTTTTAAACAACTACTATAACCAAACTACAGTATCTTTGTTGGATTATTTCCAGTTGTAATTACTGTAAACCAGTGTAGTTTTGCGACTTCTTTATTTCGCTTTTTTTGTGACAGAGGGCAGTTTCACAGCTGTTTATTTTCGTGATTTCTCATTGTAACAATGATATGGATTATGGCTATGAAAATGAGTTTAATTCAAGACCATTTATTTTCAGGAATTTCTGTCCCTCCAAAAATCTGTGAATATAAATCGCTCACCAAAATTAGTTGCTCTATAGTATTAATACTTGGATATTTTACCCTTTTCATTATTGAATCGTTTGTTTTCAGTCCATCAGGTTGTACACCCTTTTCATTATTGAATCGTTTGTTTTCAGTCCATCAGGTTGTACGTTTTGGGGAAAGAAGCCATGGAGTAGAAAGAAGAAGATCCTGTGGCAGTTAGGCACCTTAGTAGGGGCTCCAGTGGGGATAACATTGATAGCAGGCATTGCTGTCCCTGCTATGATCATTGGGATCCCTGTATGGGTTGGCCGTAAGGTAAATGTCTAGTGTAGAGGCTCCAGTGGGGATAACGTTGATAGCAGGCATTGCTGTCCCTGCTATGATCATTGGGATCCCTGTATGGGTCGGCCGTAAGGTAAATGTCTAGTGTAGGGGCTCCAGTGGGGATAACATTGATAGCAGGCATTGCTGTCCCAGCTATGATCATTGGGATCCCTGTATGGGTCGGCCGTAAGGTAAATTTCTGATTTGTTGTATATAAAAATAACATTTAATACATATTTTTCAGTCTGTTTAGTCTGTTATGCTTAAGGTATACCTTTGCATTTAATTTGATTTTTTTTAAAGATATAGTCAAGTTTTAATGAGATAATCAGTGATAATGTATACTTATTTGATATAATATGTATATAATTAATTTGTTCAGGATGAACATCTTTTTTTTTTGTCTCTCTTGAAAGTTTCAATGCAATTGAAAATAATGAGATGTGGAATAAGTGTACACAACACAACCCATATATATACGGCAATTTAGAAAAACCACAATGGACAACCGCCAGCAGCCTTCAACAAGGCCATTTGGCACTGCTCGCGGCTCTGCAATTGGACCATGGTCTAAATAAAATGCATATAATTCAAATCCAGCCCTGAAATAGTCACAGATAGACCCCCTTATTAAACAAGGAATAGAAAACATCAAAAAGACAAGTACAAACGAAAGCTTTGTCAAAGATTCCTGGCTTGGGACAGGCACATGTAATATGTGGCGGCTTTAAACTAGTTTTTTGGGCCCAACCTTCCCCCTATCAATATTCTAAGACAAAGCACAAAAACTAAACACACAATAAAAATCAAATTGATCAAAGTCCAATTCCACTAGAGAGAACCTAAGATAAAAAACAAGAACAAACAAAAGGACGGTAAGGAACTCTCTATAGAACACTCGCTGTTACTTTAAGGCCCTAAATAATATAGTGCTTTAAAAACATGTAGGTATTTAAATGTTCGCAAAGCTTATTGACAATAACCAATTTATGTTGCAGATTCATTCCAAATACAAACACAAGAAGGTTTCCAAACACAAAAGGAACCTAGCCATTACAGGGGGTGTGGCTACCTCTATACTGGTGTCGCCTGTGGTGGCAGGGCTAGCCGTAGGTAAGTATTATGATGTTTGTACATTAGAATTTAAAAAACTCTTTCTGTTCTATTAAGATTAGTTATTTTGTTTTAAAAAAACATGTAATTTTGTAGAATCCTGAATATTAAAAACAGACAGTCAAATAATGTTTCAAAACATAATACCTTTGAACGTTATATTGTGATTTCATGAACAAAAAATCTTGATTATTGAATATTTAATGGCCATGGAGGTTGTCATAATCTAACAAGCAACTTAGATCACTTAGCTACACAAATATTTGTATTGTTCCATATTATTCTCCATCAACTGCCATCTCCAATACTTCTGGAACATATCTGAATTCAAGTTCATGACTTTTAGCCATTTTTGGCATGATTTAAGGGAATGAAAATCTGGGGTATAAATTTGTGTATGTCAGAAAGTGGACAGGCAGACAGAATATTTTCTTAACAGTTTTTTCAGCAACTACTTATCACAGCCTCTTGATTGTTTGTATCATCCATCAGGTTTGGATCCAATAATGTGGGATTCGTTTTCCAGTCTGTTGCTCACTTACTTCCTGTTTAATAGAATCAGGCCATTTTTGACTTTGACAGATTTGTTAATAAAAATTGTGTTTTATTTCTTTTTAAAGGTATAGGAGTTCCCATCTTGTTAGCTTACGTGTATGGTGTGGTGCCAATCTCACTGTGTCGTAGTGGAGGGTGTGGGGTCACAGCCTCTAACAAGGGCGGAGTCAGATTTGAGTTTGATGAAGAGAACGAGACTGTTGGTCCTGCTGGTCCAGGTAAGCTTGTAACTTAAGGAGCTGTTCCAGAACAAAATAAAGATAGGGAAGGTTTTTTATTGCACAAATGCTACAGATACATGTTGTTTAAACAGATGAATATTTATAGATAAGAACACTCCCCCCCCCCCCCCCCCCCCCATTCAATTATGACATAAAAGCATTTAGAAAAAAAAATAGCTCTTTTCAACTCGTGACTGTGATCTTAATAAAGTTAGTGATAATTTTGATGATGGTTTTGTGAAGATTCAATGTTTTTTTTTTTTTTTCAATATGGATAATAAAGAATTAATGTATTAAATGTTGGTAATTTTAAGGAACCAGAGGTATAAGCTTAGTACCTTACATCAGTCTGTTATATACAATCACTGTCACAATTTATTAATTCTAAACCAAAAATTTTACTTTAATTTATTTACTGTATCAATAGAAGTGTAAAATGCTTGTGTGAAATGCTTCATGACATAAAATTTGATGGATGAATTATTTCTTTCAGATACCCAGAGTGTTGGGACAGGCCACAATGTAGCTAACCCTAGCATAGCCCCCAGCATTGGTGATGCCTCTCTAGGCATGACAAACTCACTAAGTGCTAGCGGCAGTCACATGGACCGTGTAGGTGTTATCAGGGATGAGATCAGCGATAGAGACTCGGCCAGTAATAGGGCCATTGGAGGGTTCAGTCTGAATGGTAGTCTCTGTGGTGGGACGTACTACACACACAAGTTAGTCTAATTTGTTTGTGTTTCCACTCCTGACATAGTGTGATAGGGGTACCAGTTTCCTTCCTTCTCTTTGTCTATCGCTCACTTAAGGGTACCAATCACTTATTGAAACATCCACCTTATTACTTCTTCATGTTCTTAATGGATCATTATGAAACTTTCACACAATCTATACTTTGTTACAAAATGTAGATGTGAAAGTCTTATTCTCTAATTTTCATCCGATTTATCAACCTCTCGACCAGTTGTGGAAAAATATTTCTCACCTCTAGAGAAAATTTTGTTCTCAGTGTAATTGCACATGAAAATTGACGATCAACCTCTTTCATTTTTTTACCTGTAGACATTTAGGGAAAAACCTTCTATAACTAAATTCTTGATGATTATGTAGTTTCAAACATCTCGCGGAAATAAATTTGATATTTTAATCGCTCGCAAGCCTCGCCATTAAAATAATCAAATTAATTTCCCTTGATGTTAGAAATTCCATAATCAATTATCAACTCGATCGCGTTGTAGAAGCTATATTTTTAGAATTTTATCTTATGATTTTAGTAGGCTGCAGGCAGGGGGTAGAGTGTTAATCTGTTACCTGCCATTTACATTTTTACTACAAAATAAAAAAACTATGTGCATTGTTTACCACTGTTTTCTCTCCACAGGCTGGAGGTCCAGGCAGATGTAGCCTCTAACAACACAACATTGGTAAAGAGAGCCAGCTTCAGTAGTGAGTCAGCCAACCTCAGTATAGGGGACAAATCTGTCACTGTGTCCTTTGGTGATGATGCCAGCACCAAGGCTTTGGCAGGGTCTATAGTGGGTTACAGGTTAGTTTCAGTAGTGAGTCAGCCAACCTCAGTATAGGGGACAAATCTGTCACTGTGTCCTTTGGTGATGATACCAGCACCAAGGCTTTGGCAGGGTCTATAGTGGGTTACAGGTTAGTTTCAGTAGTGAGTCTGCCAACCTCAGTATAGGGGACAAATCTGTCACTGTGTCCTTTGGTGATGATGCCAGCACCAAGGCTTTGGCAGGGTCTATAGTGGGTTACAGGTTAGTTTCAGTAGTGAGTCTGCCAACCTCAGTATAGGGGACAAATCTGTCACTGTGTCCTTTGGTGATGATGCCAGCACTAAGGCTTTGGCAGGGTCTATAGTGGGTTACAGGTTAGTTTCAGTAGTGAGTCAGCCAACCTCAGTATAGGGGACAAATCTGTCACTGTGTCCTTTGGTGATGATGCCAGCACTAAGGCTTTGGCAGGGTCTATAGTGGGTTACAGGTTAGTTAGTTTCAGTAGTGAGTCTGCCAACCTCAGTATAGGGGACAAATCTGTCACTGTGTCCTTTGGTGATGATGCCAGCACCAAGGCTTTGGCAGGGTCTATAGTGGGTTACAGGTTAGTTTCAGTAGTGAGTCAGCCAACCTCAGTATAGGGGACAAATCTGTCACTGTGTCCTTTGGTGATGATGCCAGCACTAAGGCTTTGGCAGGGTCTATAGTGGGTTACAGGTTAGTTAGTTTCAGTAGTGAGTCAGCCAACCTCAGTATAGGTGACAAATCTGTCTCTGTGTCCTTTGGTGATGATGCCAGCACTAAGGCTTTGGCAGGGTCTATAGTGGGTTACAGGTTAGTTTCAGTAGTGAGTCTGCCAACCTCAGTATAGGGGACAAATCTGTCACTGTGTCCTTTGATGATGATGCCAGCACCAAGGCTTTGGCAGGGTCTATAGTGGGTTACAGGTTAGTTAGTTTCAGTAGTGAGTCTGCCAACCTCAGTATAGGGGACAAATCTGTCACTGTGTCCTTTGGTGATGATGCTAGCACTAAGGCTTTGGCAGGGTCTATAGTGGGTTACAGGTTAGTTAGTTTCAGTAGTGAGTCTGCCAACCTCAGTATAGGGGACAAATCTGTCACTGTGTCCTTTGATGATGATGCCAGCACCAAGACTTTGGCAGGGTCTATAGTGGGTTACAGGTTAGTTTCAGTAGTGAGTCTGCCAACCTCAGTATAGGGGACAAATCTGTCACTGTGTCCTTTGGTGATGATGCCAGCACTAAGGCTTTGGCAGGGTCTATAGTGGGTTACAGGTTAGTTTCAGTAGTGAGTCTGCCAACCTCAGTATAGGGGACAAATCTGTCACTGTGTCCTTTGGTGATGATGCCAGCACCAAGGCTTTGGCAGGGTCTATAGTGGGTTACAGGTTAGTTAGTTTCAGTAGTGAGTCTGCCAACCTCAGTATAGGGGACAAATCTGTCACTGTGTCCTTTGGTGATGATGCCAGCACCAAGGCTTTGGCAGGGTCTATAGTGGGTTACAGGTTAGTTTCAGTAGTGAGTCAGCCAACCTCAGTATAGGGGACAAATCTGTCACCGTGTCCTTTGGTGATGATGCCAGCACCAAGGCTTTGGCAGGGTCTATAGTGGGTTACAGGTTAGTTAGTTTCAGTAGTGAGTCAGCCAACCTCAGTATAGGGGACAAATCTGTCACTGTGTCCTTTGGTGATGATGCCAGCACCAAGACTTTGGCAGGGTCTATAGTGGGTTACAGGTTAGTTTCAGTAGTGAGTCTGCCAACCTCAGTATAGGAGACAAATCTGTCACTGTGTCCTTTGGTGATGATGCCAGCACCAAGACTTTGGCAGGGTCTATAGTGGGTTACAGGTTAGTTAGTTTCAGTAGTGAGTCTGCCAACCTCAGTATAGGGGACAAATCTGTCACTGTGTCCTTTGGTGATGATGCCAGCACCAAGGCTTTGGCAGGGTCTATAGTGGGTTACAGGTTAGTTAGTTTCAGTAGTGAGTCTGCCAACCTCAGTATAGGGGACAAATCTGTCACTGTGTCCTTTGGTGATGATGCCAGCACCACGGCTTTGGCAGGGTCTATAGTGGGTTACAGGTTAGTTTCAGTAGTGAGTCAGCCAACCTCAGTATAGGGGACAAATCTGTCACTGTGTCCTTTGGTGATGATGCCAGCACCAAGGCTTTGGCAGGGTCTATAGTGGGTTACAGGTTAGTTAGTTTCAGTAGTGAGTCTGCCAACCTCAGTATAGGGGACAAATCTGTCACTGTGTCCTTTGGTGATGATGCCAGCACCAAGGCTTTGGCAGGGTCTATAGTGGGTTACAGGTAAGTTAGTTTCAGTAGTGAGTCAGCCAACCTCAGTATAGGGGACAAATCTGTCACTGTGTCCTTTGGTGATGATGCCAGCACCAAGGCTTTGGCAGGGTCTATAGTGGGTTACAGGTTAGTTAGTTTCAGTAGTGAGTCTGCCAACCTCAGTATAGGGGACAAATCTGTCACTGTGTCCTTTGATGATGATGCCAGCACCAAGGCTTTGGCAGGGTCTATAGTGGGTTACAGGTTAGTTTCAGTAGTGAGTCTGCCAACCTCAGTATAGGGGACAAATCTGTCACTGTGTCCTTTGGTGATGATGCCAGCACCAAGGCTTTGGCAGGGTCTATAGTGGGTTACAGGTTAGTTAGTTTCAGTAGTGAGTCTGCCAACCTCAGTATAGGGGACAAATCTGTCACTGTGTCCTTTGGTGATGATGCCAGCACCAAGGCTTTGGCAGGGTCTATAGTGGGTTACAGGTTAGTTAGTTTCAGTAGTGAGTCTGCCAACCTCAGTATAGGGGACAAATCTGTCACTGTGTCCTTTGGTGATGATGCCAGCACCAAGGCTTTGGCAGGGTCTATAGTGGGTTACAGGTTAGTTAGTTTCAGTAGTGAGTCTGCCAACCTCAGTATAGGGGACAAATCTGTCACTGTGTCCTTTGGTGATGATGCCAGCACTAAGGCTTTGGCAGGGTCTATAGTGGGTTACAGGTTAGTTTCAGTAGTGAGTCTGCCAACCTCAGTATAGGGGACAAATCTGTCACTGTGTCCTTTGGTGATGATGCCAGCACCAAGGCTTTGGCAGGGTCTATAGTGGGTTACAGGTTAGTTTCAGTAGTGAGTCTGCCAACCTCAGTATAGGGGACAAATCTGTCACTGTGTCCTTTGGTGATGATGTCAGCACCAAGGCTTTGGCAGGGTCTATAGTGGGTTACAGGTTAGTTTCAGTAGTGAGTCAGCCAACCTCAGTATAGGAGACAAATCTGTCACTGTGTCCTTTGGTGATGAAGTCAGCACCAAGGCTTTGGCAGGGTCTATAGTGGGTTACAGGTTGACAGTTACATTTAAATTGTGTTATAAGACCTTAGATCGCAATTGAAGAAGGAGGTTTGGCGCCATATAACCTGCTTCAACCAACTATTTCTTTTAAATGCCTGTACCAAGTCAGGACCATTGTGATCTTCAAATTCTCTGGTATGTCTTTGCCTTGTTTTGTCTTTTTTTCTTGCATATATGAGATTGATAATCCCAGTTTTGTAATTTTGTCGTTACCTTTATTTACACACAATGACACATTCATGATAAAAGATGGATGGTCTGGCAAATGACTTGTAACAGTTTTATCACCAACTACTTATCACAACCTTTTGATCTTTCCTATGCAACATCTACATGGGGTCTCACGTTTGCATATTGTGAGATTTTACACACTTACTTCCTGATACACAAAACCAGCGATTTTTTTATGCTGTCTGTAAAGATATTTGATGTCAAAATTTTGGCATGGAAGCATGCTCCTTAGACCACTTGATTTTACACAACTTTAACATTGAGACTTTTTTGTCTTTTAAACAATGAAATTGTATCAAGAATTTCAAGAAATTGTATACAGAGGTATTTTAATGTCTATACAATCAATTAATGTATTAACAAAAAAGGGGGTCAGTGTGCAAATAAATTCCTCACTGTTTAAAGACTAAAATTCTGAATAGAAGAGTGACCATACTCTACAATGTGAAAGTAATCAAAGATTTAATGACTTCATCTGTAATTTACCAAATTAACCTGAAATATTTTTTTTCTCATGATCTCAATATGAATTTAAATTATAAGCTTATGTAAAACAATCTGATCTATATTTTCAGAGACAAGGACAACATTTCCATGACATTGACCTCTCCCTATGAAGTTCAGGTCGACATGGCAACCAATGCCACGAGGAAAACTAACAACGTAGAAAGTGCAAGTATTTCTGGGAAGGATAAACAAAGAACAGTATCAGGACATGGTTCCCCAGTGTCTGGGTGTAGTGCTATGGTTTCTGGGTCAGAGGAGGGCAGGTCTCACACACTTAAATGTAGAAAACTGTGTAAACGCAATCACAATGGCAGCAGTGACAAGACCTACGAACAGTCCAGTGTACATTTTGCCGATCAAGTGAGTTTACAGAACTATCAATGCAGCGATTCCGTCACACACAGCATAAGTGAGGACTCTGATACTTTCATTGGTTATCTCCCTTTAAGCTCCCAGTCAGCGGAAGGCAAGATATTCACGTCACGATGTTCAGAATTAAAGTCAGGAATACCGCCATGTCAGTCTAGGTTCCAAGACTCTACAGCCTCCTCTCTCCCAGAGGTCGAAGGTGACAGACCGACCTTGAAGGATCGGGACAGTTCCAGAAAGACTGTGTCCACGTCTGCCTTGCCTCTGTCACACTACCACAGCAGCCACAGTAAACACTTGAGTAAGAGCAAGAGTGAAGAAGATTGTGTCTTGTCTGAGAAGGGAACTAGCGGGCGTGTCCGACACAGGAGCTGTGAACTGGCCATGGAAAATGGCCGCATTTCTCCCAGCAATGATACAGACAGTCAGTTATAATGGCCACATTTCTCTCTGTAATGATACAGACAGTCAGTTATAATGGCCGCATTTCTCTCTGTAATGATACAGACAGTCAGTTATAATGGCCACATTTCTCCCTGCTAAGGCACAGACAGTCAGTTATAATGGCCACATTTCTCCCTGCCAAGGCACAGGCAGTCAGCTAAAATGGCTGCATTATTCGCTGCCAAGGCACAGACAGTCAACTATAATGGCTGCAGTTCTCCCAGTGATCATATATACAGTCTGTTATAATGTGATACTATGATTTCATCTCTGTTCAGTTTAATTCTATTTACAAATTTGTCATTGAAGGCAGGTTCTTATTTTCTAAGTTCAGAGGGTATACTTTTGTAAAAGCCTTTGAAGGCAGGCTCTTACTATATAGATTAAGATTGCAGAAGTCAGAAGAACTTTTATCATGATCTTATCATAATATATGCTTCATTTGCATTCATTTTTATTTTTGAAGGTTGACTACTTTTGTTATTTTTTGATACAACTGCAAAAAATTGTGGTTATTTTTGTTATTTCATTTGTAATAGTGCTATTGGTAGAAAAGCAAAGAATGTTTATGTTTTTGACAACAAACATGTATACAGGCCAATATTAATATTTTTTTGCTCTGAAGGTTGCAGACAATTTTCTACATGTATCATTTTCCATCATGGGGTAATTATAATCCTTGGTTATTTTTTCATAGACTATCAGAGAAGTCATTTTTTATTTACAAAAATTTATGAGTATGAATTTTTAGATTGTTGACATAGTCTTTATGCTGTTATGTTTTTTTTCTTTTGCAAAGGGCTTTCATAGAAATAAGTCTTTAAAAAAATGTTTTCATTATTTTTTTTTCTGAGAAAGTGTTCTGTATCTTCATAGAAAGAAAAAGATTCTCTTCAGTTCATCAAAAGGTTCTGAGATAGAACTATGAAAAAGATGGAAAAAAAGGGAAGTCGTAAACATTTTTTCCTATTTTCCCTTCTTTTACATCAAGCTAAATCACTTTTTGGTTGCATATAAATTACATGTTTTATCTGTTCATATTTCTGGTTAAAAATATTTTAGATTATGTTTTTGTTAGTTGTTGTACTGTTATTGTAACTGTGTCCTGTCTTCTGGTTACAAAAGCCGACATGGATAGTGATTTTGTTGGCTTTTTTCTAAAAACTTGCCCTGCCTTATTTTAGAAGTATAATATGCATCATTTTTAAGGATAAGGGAAAATAGAAAAAAAGTTACCTTTGGCTGCATTTAACCTTTATTTTCAAGACAAAATTACTTAATAATATGCATTATTCAAAATGAAAATGGAGAACAAATTATGTGTATGTAGCACAATCATTAAAGACATAGAACCTATCATTTTCGCAATTTTTAAAAAATAATGAAATTCGCAGTATTTGAAGAATACAGTGTAAAACCTTTAAAGACACTATTAGTTTTTTTATAAAAACTACCAGAAAATGCTCTTTTTGAGAGAAAACTGCATAAAAATATGCAGTGTCAAAAAAGAGGACAAACTAATTATAAAATGTAAACACTTGCGTGCGGTAAATTGAGAAACAAATATTAACCAAAGCGGAACGGAGCGAAAACAAAATCGATAAAGTAGGAAACGAAAATAGTAAATTAAGCAACCGAAATCTGTACAGATAGGAAACGAAATCGAGCGAAACCGGAAAAAAAGAAAATTGAATCGATATCAGTTGTTTCTTAATTAACCGATTTCGTTTTGTTTTCGTCTTGTTTTGGTTTCATTTCGTTTCGCAGTTTACCAGTACCCAGTAAAGGTCACGTGAATAACGGTTTACCAAAAGTAAATATTTATGTTGGACAATACTTAATATCAAAATAAGATAATTTTATAGAAAGCTGCAAAAAAAATGAGTTTTTATGTCGGTAAAGATAAGTTTTAGAATGTTTACTTTTGATATATGTTCTTTTTATTCAATGTGAAAAAAATACGAAATTGATAGGTTCTATGTCTTTAAGTAAGCCAAACACATAATTAACCTATTTTTCTGCTTCAATATCATCATTTGGGAAGTTTTCAACTTTTATTTTGGCAACAATTGATGCCATTTTTTGACAATTTGGCAAACTTTCTGTTTGGAGTTAAATATAGGCAAACAATATCACTGATGTAACCCCAGTTTTATGGTGAACTTTATACCTGCTTAAACTATTTCTTCTCAATGATAAATCACTTCAAAGTTGATCTATACCATCAGCAGACATCTTTGGTTGATTTCAGTTGGTGAAAATCTGGGTAATAGAATGTTGAATGTCGGGTGGCAGGAGGGCGATGAAGACATTTTTGTAACATTTTTATGCCCCCGCGACGACATGTCGGGGGGCATTAAGTTTTACTCATGTCCGTCCGTACGTCCGTACGTATGTCCGTCCGTACGAATTTCTGTCAAGCTTTTCTCAGAAACCGTAAATGGGAATGACTTGAAACTTGGTAGGATGGTTCAGTATGACAAACTATATGTCCTTAGCGAATTTTAGACCTGTCGGACATCTACTTCCTGTTTGGGGCTGGACCGATACCAAAATCGACATGAAAATTTCCGTCAAGCTTTTCTCAGAAACCATACATGGGAATGATTTGAAACTTGGTAGGATGGTTAAGTATGATTAACTATGCGTCCTAAGCGACTTTCAGACCTGTCGGACTTCAACTTTTTATTTGAGGCCAGCCGGGGCATCCGTGTCCCATGGACACATTCTTTCTTTATTTTTTCAGCAACTTCTTATCTTATCAGCTTCAGATTTGGGTCCTGTTACGTTTAATATGATTTCAGGTCTGTCACTCACCTACTTCCTATTTTCAGAATTTTTACTTATTGTTTATTTCTTTTCTCATCTTTTTTTCTTTCTTTCGCAACAGGGGGGTCTAAACTTGACTAAAATATGGTATTTTGGACCAAAGCACATTGATAGCAGTAATAAGTCTATGTACATTACGTTTTATTTTATTTTGTTCTCCTGCTGTAAGCAGATATAAAAGATTGTTTGAGAAAATACATGTTTATGTAAGTGTACTTGTCACATGTGTATAAATCTTCTACAGGGTTCCCACGCAATCCTTGAATTCAAGAAAACCTGGAAAAGTTCTTGAATTTCATTTCAATGTTAAAAACCTAGAAAAATCCTTGAATTTTATCAAATATCCTTGAAAAACCTTGGAATTTTGTATTATGCAGAGTTGTTGACCATTTGATAAAAAAAAGGCCGAAAAATATTGGATTTTTAAAATTTTTGCAGACTATTTAAATCCTTGAATATGACCTCAATACCCTTGAAAACCCCTTGAATTTTGTGTCCAAAAAAAAAGTGGGAACCCCGCAAGTTCTATCAAGTGGTCAGCTATTAAGATCATAAAACTATCAAACATTTTTTTGCAAAAGAGATATGACATTTGACATGGAAACTTTTCATCATCTGTTAAATGCTTTTTGAGCTTGGTTTAAAAAAATAATATGCTTATCTCCTATTTGGCCAAGAAATCATAAATCATACCATATGATATTCCATCTATACAAAACTGATTTAAAGCATGTAATCTGAATTTAAGATAAATGTAGGGTAAAATAATTACTCTCTATTATTTTACTTTTTTTTTCCAAAAATGTCAGCCAGAACAAGTATCTCTAATGTTTAATTATCAATCCTTCCCAAATTATTAGATAAATAATGTTTAATTTATAGAATTCAAAAAAAAAATATTAAAAATTTAAATGGTAAAACACAGTTTCATTGATGCGGGAGAAATCAAATAAAAAATGTAATCCTATAGAGCTACTGCAATATTCTAATGTACTACATGTAGTTGTTTTGAGTTTTGTTTTTTTCGTGTTTTACATGTATATGTTGAAGTTTTTAAATTTGATTTATACCAGAAATATTTATATAATTATATAATTTTCTTTTGCTTGAAAAGCATATTGTAAAAATGTTTTGTATTAAAATTTAAAAAAAAACATGTTTAATTTCTTTTGATTTCAATTAAGATGATGAGTATGATTTACAAGGTTGCCTTGAAACCAGGAAAAAGCCTTGAATTTCAGTTGTCAGTTCAAGGTCCTGGAAAAGACCTTGAATTTTGAAAAAAATGAAAATATCCTTGAAAAACCCTGAAATTTGATAGTTCCACAATCAAAAGTTCATGATTGAACTGTTTGACAGAAAATTTCATTGGGGGACTGAAATTTTGTCAACTATTTTCATCTTGAAAATTACTTAAATACCCTTGAAAATTCCTGGAAAATCCCTTGAATTTTGCAGCAACAAAAGAGGGGCAAGAAAGAAGCAAAGGTGTACCAAAGGGGTAATCAGTATCATAAAACCGTAAAGACAAAGACAAAACCGGCAGACAAAAACTCATCACAACAAAACAAACCACATAATAACATAAAACACACACACACATAACAACAAAACCGCATTCAGCAACATGAACTCAAGTCGAAACGAGAGTGAACTCAGGTGCTCCGAAAGAGTAAGCAGTGGATTTATAAGCAGTAACCCTGGATTTATAGAGCTGTAGTGTTCTCTGTCTCATGGTTACAGAATATAATAACACAAACATACCAATGGAGCATTTATATGTTGCAAGTCTTAAAAGATTGATTGATTGTTGTCTCCTTAATGTCAGTCTACAGCCATAATCAAAACAAAAATACAAGTTGTAATATATAAATAAAAGTTTAATATGAAATAAGGACAAAAGATGTAAAAGAAGGTCAAAAGACCACATATTAAACAAAAAGTGTGACTTTGTAAATGGGTAAAAACAAACATTTATGAAAGTCGGAAAAGGCAGTTTTAATTGGTAATTGAACTCAAGTCCTCTGAAGGGTTAGCAGGATGATCATGTTCTTAACAATAAATGTTTCAAAGACTTAACCTTCATATATAACATGCATTATGTATTGGTATAGCACAAATATATAAAGCCTAGCTTAGTGCTTGAAGCTCTTAAAGTTGTCAGATGATTCCTGAAGTTAACAAATTACATTGTTGTCCCTTATCCTTTTATTGAGCTCTTTAATTAATAAAATCCAGCCTTACAAATGAAAAACAAGAATATGTCCCAATCTGCTCGATCTCGCAACATTGGGACTAAAAACTTTTGAATGTTGGAACAGCCATATCTTTAAAGTCTTATTAAAATTGTCTTCATTGTGTAATACCTGACAGATCAAAATAACGTCTTTTTATTTTTTTTTGCACAAAAGAAAGAAATCTGTAGATGATGAAAAGCTGTTGTTTGCTGAAACCTTTCAATTCATTCAGCTCTACAAAAATCGCCATTTAAAATTTAAGACAGGAATTTACGTTATTGTTGCGCCTGGTAAGTGGAGACATAGGCATCAGTGATAGTTTTATGGCAACATCAACATTAGGCTTCCTCCGAAGAAATCTGAAACACTGCTCCAAAACCCTAAAAGAAACTGCCTACACAACGTTAATAAGATCTGTCCTGGAATACAGTGCAACTGTATGGGATCCGTATCTACAGAAAGACATTGACCGACTCGAGTCCATTCAACGCAGAGCGGCCCGATTTGTATTCAATGACTATGGAAGAACA
Source organism: Arcuatula senhousia (assembly GCA_963971305.1). Lineage (NCBI taxonomy): Eukaryota > Metazoa > Mollusca > Bivalvia > Mytilida > Mytilidae > Arcuatula > Arcuatula senhousia. Next base: position 58,962,498 of record OZ020310.1, read on the forward strand.
TCTAGTGTAACTGACATGATGAACAAACTAAACTGGACACCGTTATCGGAACGCAGAAGAGAACAACGCCTCATTCTAATGTACAAAATCGTCAATGACCTGATAGCCATCCCTGCCGAACCTTATATAACCAAGTGCAAAGGAAGAACAAGATCAACAACATCCAATAAACTCCAAGTACAAAGCTGCAACACCGACATTTACAAGAACTCGTTTATACCCCGGACAATCAAAGACTGGAACAATCTAAGTGAAAAGTGTACTACATCTCCTACTATCGACTCCTTTAAAGGGGAACTCCGTGGGCAAGGAGGCTCCCTTAAACAGTACGACTAGAGCCGCATCAACCCCCTGGGCACTATATTCAGTATTGAAGTGCAGCCCAGTATACCTACAGAAACAGAAACAGAAACCTCCAATCATATCATGGATTCGCATAAGCATTTTAGGCTTGTATCAAAATCCAGGATAAGCATTAAAGGAAACATTGACTATATTTAATAAATCAGTTATATTGATGAGTTAACATGGCCAATTTATTTGTTTTGAAATAACACAAGACTTAATGATGATCTAGATAAAATTAAATGCCTACAAAAACAATGGTATACATTTTTAATGATATGCAATTTATAAATGACCTCTTATTACACTGTAAAATAATATTTGATATGAACCAGCAGGAATTTGTTAATCTTAATGACATAAACATTGGTCTTAACAAAAACGAGACACAGGAGCAAAATGATGCTATTGTAAAAAGGGAATTAAACCCAAATTCTGAAAACCAGCGAGATCGAAACTCAAATGAGAAGACAGCAGTATACAGTACAAGTACGGACAAAACAGGAATAAAATCTTGCACAGTGATTTTGAAAACCAATAATGATTTGTCACAGATTGAAACGAACAGTACAGAAGAGACATTCGGTCCGTGCCACGCTTGTAGTGATTTCATTTCTACATTGACGAAAAAGCACTGGAAAGCTTTGATAATTTTTCTGGGAGTTTTCTTTTTGATTTTGTTTGTTGTGCTGATCGTTTTGCTATCGATTCTTTCAAAAAGCAGTGACGAAAAGGGTAAGGTTGAGTAATTGTTTTGTAACATTCAGATTTCTAAACATAAAGCTTTACAAAAATGATCCAAAACATAAACACATTCGTTTTAGTAATGTTAAATATTTTTTTAAAAAGAGTCTCCCGTTGAAAAAGACACTATATAATAATAAAAAAAAGAAGCGAATGTGTACCAATCAATGGGACGATGTGTAACTACTTGAAGAAAGGACAAAATTTTAGACAACAAACCAAATTAGAAAAAAATAACAACCAAACGCAATTAGATACGTGAAATAAGTCGAAACGAGAGTGAACCCAGGTGTCCCGGAAGAGTTAGTTCCTGCTTAAGTAGGTCTGTCAACGACATTCATGTACCTCTATCGTCTTTCACTCTTAATTGAAGATTAAGTAAAATTAAAGGAAAAGTTTCCATCTCTTCTTTCTTTAAGATAACACTGTAGCAATATGTAACTTTGATCTATGTCTGAATAATGGCACCTGCTCCGAGAGCGACACCGGCTTTAGCTGTAAATGCACACCTGGATATAGCGGAAAGTTTTGCCAACGTGAGTATTGGTCAATGCTAGAAGAATCTATGCCACTGCTTTATTATTGGTGGATATTCCCATAGTTAACCACCCATTTCGCCAATCTATGATTTGGATTCTTCGGTGTAGAAAGTCACCTTTCAGTAATGAGGCGGAATTCACAGAGTAAAAAATCTGGATTATAGAATTGTGAATGTCATTTGGGGATTTTTATTTTTTTTTGCAGTTCACAGCAAAAACTAATCACACCTTTTACCATGCGTATACATCAGTATTGGGTCCCATTGCATTGGATTAGATTTCAGGTTTATTTCTACCTTCTTTCTGTTTATCATCCTATGTACATCCTAACAATGACAGATTGGTGTAAAAGCATTTTTTTAGCCCGTCAGCAAAATCAGAGGGTATTAAGTGTTTAAGTCCGTTTGTTCGTCTGTCACTCCTCGGGAAATCAAATTAATGATAAACATCAAAATTGCTACACGTATTGCATCATTATCAAAATTTTTCTCTTGTCAAATTACGAAAAAAAAATCAAGTTGCTAGGAGGGCACTGAATTTAAACATCTAGACCGAAATAATCCTTAAAATTACCCAAGCTTTTAAACATGAAAAAGAAGCAGAGATGCGTACCAATTTGGCAATCGAATGTCAAAAGTCCGAAAAGGCAAAGACAAAACCAGTAAACACAAACAAGAACAGCACGAGGAAACACAACGCAAAAAATACATATATCAACTGAAAAGCAACCACAACACGAACTCAAATCGTAAACAGAGTGAACTCAGGTTCTTCGGAAGGGCAAGCAATCCCTGCGCTTTGCCGCAAACCTGTCACGTTCCCAACAGTAAATTCAGCGTATCAAAGCAGAACAAGACAAGACACTATGACAAACCAGCATCTGTACTTATCTGAGAAATAGAAATCCCATATATGTCTATGAGCTTATGATGTCTTCCATAAAGTGTCTTAAGTGAAGACAACAATCGAGGAGTAACATAACCCAAACTTTGTAAAACTGGCCTTTTATGTTTCAAGCCTGGTGCTCTATCAAGGAAATTAATGGTTGTCACAACGAATCAGTTGTGAAATGTTAACTCCATAAGCTGGAGCTGACGGAATACTGCTATATATATAAGAATGTAAAGTGGATAATTGGAAGAAGCAGAGGTACCAATGGGGTATCCGAATCTCAAAAGTCGGAAAGGGCAGAGACAAAACCAGTAAACACCAACACGAACGGGACAAAAACAGACAACATGTAAAACATGGAAACACAACATAACTGAATATCAATCAACAACACGAACTCCAGTCCAAACAAGAGTGAACTCAGGTGCTCCGGAAGAGTAAGCAGTTCCTGCTAGCTATAACACGCCCGTCGTAAGTCCCGCATGCTCTGGAGTAACGAATCAGGTGAGATACGTAAACTCCATAAGCTGGAGCGGACGGAATGTTGCTACAGTTGACAATTGGAAAGTTGAAGTCATCACGTTTGTCATAGAGCCTTGTTGAAAGTCTTCATTGAGAGTCAATTTCGAGATGTAGATCTTATTATGAAGCAGGCTTCCTAGAATCTGTTGTGTCCTTTATCTGAAGCTCCTGGGAATATATGAGATACAGAAAGTTGAAGTCCTATGAAATATTTTCAGAAAACCCCTGCTCTTTCCTTTCTTGTCTTCATGGAGGAACCTGTCTAGCAAGTGATAAAGGTGATACGGCTTCCTGTCTCTGTAACCTGGGATATAACGGGACACACTGTGAAGGTAAGAGTTCATTTAAGGTAAATCAAAATTTGAACGTTTCATCAAAACTACCTTAGACTAGTTTTTATGACCAATCTACGAACATATATGTATATCACGTACATATTGTACAAATCTATTTTGACAGATTATTGTTTTATGAAAAAAGTGGTAAAAAGTATTTACATTTATATCAATGGTTAACCACAATTTTCCTCAACAGTGATTCAATCTTACAAATCTTTATATTTTTGCTTATTTCAATCGATACTCTAAATACATTTTTGTAAACATATTTTAATACGAAGGAAATAAAGCAAAACGTTTAATTCCTGGTTATATCACATGCAAAATTTATCACAGTTTGTTAACCTATTACGATGTAAAATACTAGTTTTTCATGACATTTTCTTGAATGTCGAATCTTTAGGAAACACAAAGATTATTTTTTTCTATTTCAGTGACACCTTGCACAAATGTTGCATGTTATAACGGCGGAGAATGTAAAATAACTAATGGTGATTATTTCTGTAGTTGTCCCATAGGCACAACTGGCGAGTTTTGTGAAGGTATCAAGACATATTAGCTTCATCATGATCCTCCTCCACCTCCTCCTCCTCCTCCTCTTCCTCCTCCCCCCCTCCTCCTCCTCCTCCTCCTCCTCCTCCTCCTCCTCATCATCATCATCATCATCATCATCATCATCATCATCATCATCATCATAGTCGTCGTCGTCCTTGTGTGTTGTAAGCATCATTGTCATGTTGTCGTGGAATAGTCATCATCATCAGCCGCAGCACCAGCAGCAGCAACAGCAACAACAGCAGCAGCATATAATCACAATCTCGTCGACTTCCAAACCATCGCATCGTCGTCGTCGTCTTCAAAATCATCATTGCATCGTTGCATAATCATCATCATCAGCAGCAGCAGCAGAAAAAAATAGCACCAACAGCAGCAGAATCAGCAGCAACAGCATATCATTACCATCGTCGAAGTCCTCTTCAAAATCATCCTTGCATCATGATCATCATCATCATCATCATCATCATCATCATCATCATCATCATCATCATCATCGTTGCCGTCATCGTACGCGTCGTCACGGTATAGTCATCATCATCAGCAACAGCAGCAGCAAAAGCAACAACAGCAGCAGCATATAATCACAATCTCGTCGACTTCAAAACCATCGCATCGTCGTCGTCGTCATAATCATCATCATCATCAGCAGCAGCAGGAAAAAAGCAAAAACAGCAGTAGCATATCATTACCATCGTCGAAGTCGTCTTCACAATCTCCTTGCATCGCTTTCATCATCATCATCATCATCATCATCATCATCATCATCATCATCATCATCATCATCATCATCAACAACAACAACACCAACAACATCATCAACAACAACACCATCAACAAAAACAACAACAACCATTACTTCAAGTTCAATAACAAGAGCAATTAAAACTACAACAAAAACAACACACAAAACAACCAAACTGCAAGCAGCAACGTGAACTCGGTGTATACCTTTACACAGACATCTTGAACTCTTTGTTAATGGTGAAATAATCGATCGTTTATTTGATAAAGTCCCTACATGCCGCTTAGAGGAAGAAAGTCCGAAATTCTTAAAACTTGGTAAAGACATGTGGTGGGATCAAACCATGGACTTGATGATTTAAAGTCAGGTATCTTCACCAAGTTATACAGCTTGTTTATTTCTTGCAGAAACACCTTGCACCTCTTCAGACTTCCGGTGTTGGAATGGCGGGACTTGTCTGTTTTCTTCAACAACACCAACATGTGCATGCCCACAGAATTACTATGGGGAAGCATGTGAACTATTTTGTCAATATGGTAGGTTACTTGCAAGATTTTGTCAGAAAGTTTTGATCAAAACTGTTTATAAAGCAGTCATTGGCACTACGAACATAGGGTATATATAAGTAAAAGTTCCTCTATTTTTTATATTTTATATACATATATGCATTTGTATCACTTTTTAGCTCACCTGGCCAAAGGCCATGTGAGCTATTGCCATCACTTGGCGTCCGTCGTCGTCGTCCGTCGTCGTCGTCGTCGTCGTCCGTCGTCGTCGTCCGTCGTCGTTAACTTTTCTTCAAACTTCTTCTCCTCTGAAACGGCTGCACAGATTCAAACCAAATTTGGTCTGGTGGTACTTTAGGGTATCCCCCACAGAACTGATGTGGGGATTTTTGATTCGTCGAAAAACATGGCCGCCATGGCTAAAAATAGAACATAGGGGTAAAATGCAGTTTTTTGCAAATAACTCAAACACGGCTACAGATATCAAAATTCTGGCATATAATAAAAGTGATCAGCACCTCAAGATCTACCTACCATGAAATTTTGAAGAAAATCCAACAACACATGTAGGAGTTATTGCCCTTTTTGTGGATTTTTTGCAAATTTTACACCTGTTTAGCTCAATATCTTGAAAATTATACTAGATATTTGAGCAATTTAAATTGCATATTGTTAAGCACATCAAGATCTACAAAATATGTAATAGGGTCAACGTTGTAGGACCTTTCATTTAAGGAGTTATTGCCCTTAGAACGTCAAAATTGAGCATTTTAACAGCATTTCCTCATTACATTGAAAACGTTAACTCCTCTGACACTTTAAGTCCAAATGGAACCAAACTTGGTATAGTTGTTTATTAGCATTAGGTGTATAGAACTAATGTGGGGATTTTTGATTTGTCGTAAAACATGGCCGATGTGGCTAAAAATAGAACATAGGGGTAAAATGCAGTTTTTTGCAAATAACTCTAAAACGGTGACAGATTTCAAAATTTTGATTGGGTCAAAAGTGATCAGCACCTCAAGATCTACCAGCTCTGAAATTTTGAAGAAAATCCAACAACCCATGTAGGAGTTATTGCCCTTTTTGTTGTTTTTTGCAAGTTTTGCAACTGTTTAGCTCAATATCTTGAAAACTATACAAGATATTTGAGAAATTTAAATTGCATATTGTTAAGCGCATCAAGATCTACAAAATACGTAACAGGGTCAACGTTGTAGGACCTTTCCTTTGAGGACTTATTGCCCTTAGAACGTCAAAATTGAGCATTTAAAAAGCATTTCCTCATTATATTGAAAACGTTAACTCTTCTGCCACTTTAAGTGCAATTGGAACCAAACTTGGTATTATTGTTTTTTAGCAATAGGTGTATAGAACTGATGTGGGGATTTTTGATTGGTTGTAAAACATGGCCGCTCTGGCTAAAAATAGAACATTAGGTTAAACTGCATTTTTTCGAAAAGTAACTCAAAAAGGGTGCCAGATTTTTAGATTTTGATTGAGAACAAAAGTGATCAGCACCTTAAGATCCACCATATTGTCAGATGACCCCCTTATTACTCTTATGACCCTTTCAACGTCAAAAAGATTTTGCCTAATAACCTTTACTTCAGGCACATATGTCAGGTGAGCGATTCAGGCTCCTGGGAGCCTCTTGTTTTTATTTTGTTTCTACTGTGTAACGATATTCTTTTTTGTCATATGTCATAGTTCATGTTTGCTTTGACCCGTACGGGTGAATATTTGCAAATAAAGATCAGATAATAAACCTAATCTATTCACGCATAGGTGGTCTATTAGAATAAAATTGAATGTATGTGTTAGCTTCTACATGCCTTGCAATGTCCACCTTCTAATGGCTTTAAACTCGAATGTCTCTTGTAATAACCTTTTAACTAGAATGTCAGCTTGTAATTACTTTAAACACGAATGTCACGTCAACCTTGATGCGAATGTCAACCTTTTATAAGCTTTTAATTCTGTTTTCTACAGATTCATCATTCTATGGTTGTTCATTTGAAGAAGACGACGACGGATTTTGTTTCCTAGAACAAGATGTTTCTGATGACTTCAATTGGACAAAATCAACGGTATATAGTAATGTGGAATTAAGATGATCACCCCACTTTCACAATTATGTCTTTACAAATATTAAACTAATACTGGACTTTAAGATCCCAGTGGATAGTGAATGAGGGCGGTTTGACGCGATATAAGACCTTGTTCAACCCACCATATCTTTAGAAACGTTTTTCCCTTATTTGGTTTTTTCGAAACAAACAGTTTCTGCTTGATGCAACACAACTGTCATGTTGCCAAGATTACTTTAGTGTAAACTAAACCCGTTTCATGCAGAGATGTTAATTGTAGTGCTATATCATGTTAATTATTGTTAATTCTGGTAAAATTATATATTTGAAAATTGTCAAGATTTTTTTCATATGTAACAACTTAATCATCTGACTTTTACACGTATTTAAGGGTTCAACCCCTAGTTTAAATACTGGACCACAGTCGGCATACAAAGGAAAGTACTACATGTATCTAGAAGCTTCTCCTCCAGCTCAGGAGCACCATGTGGCTAGGATGATTTCAAAGAAGACACTATCGAGTAGGCATTTATAACACTATGAGAACTTTTAACTTTTTGTGTCGCTTAATTAACACCTGTGTTTCTCAAATTATTTTTAGAAGGCTATACGTACGATTTTATAAGAGGTCTATTTTATTGTCATGTAACTATTATGAAGTTCAACTGAAGACAAAGCGAGAAAAATACTTTAAGCAGCACACACTGCAGTGGCGGATCCAGTAGTTGGACACACAGCCCTTATTCATATGAGACAATTATGCAATTTTCTTGCAGATATTTGACAAAATAGGCATGGAACTCCCCTTTTGTCCTCCGTAGTCTATAGGCAGAACATTCCCTTTTTAAAAAAATTTCTGGATCTGCCCCTGCACTTGCGGTAAAGCTCCAGCAGCAGCGCTAACATCAGTGACGAAGCACTTGTCAGATGCATTTAAAATTGAGTCCTATGTAACTGTATCGTAAAAAAGGTGTTTCCTCCTTTCTAGCTTGTGTTAGGTGTCTGAAGTTTGCATATCACATGTATGGAGCTGGGGTAGGAACTCTGAATGTATATAATGGTCCCAATAAAATCTGGACCAAGTCAGGAGACCAGAGGGACCAGTGGTACACGGTCTCTATAGACATCAATGCCTTTGTCAATGAGCATGTAAGGTTAAATTGTATTCGACTCCACAAACAAGGTGTGCATTATGTGTACACGAAACGACCAATATAAATCAGCAGCAATTTTTAAAGAAACGCACATTTGAAACAGGCATCGGTCTTCAATGTGACCCGTTGTGTGCTTGCATTGTTTTTTTTGCGGGGGGGGGGGGTAGCTCATGATATAAAAAATGATGTCCGTAAGTCGAAAAAGTACTAATATTTCCAACTTCTGGATTTTAAGCTATAAAATCCTGTATATCCATTCAAACATTAATCATTGACGTAAATCATTAGCTTATTTTCTTATTTCTGATTTTGATAAACTTTAGTTTGTATTTACGGTAACTGTATAGTATGAGGGCTATTTTATGCTCCCGCTATAACCGGCTTTTTTTTACAAAAAGTATTTGAAAGGATACTTTACATATATTATGCTGCTTATGTTATTGTTTTCAGTTGATATTTGAAGGTGTACGAGGAGGCGTGGTCACAGGGGACATAGCTGTTGATGAAATACAACTCAGTCCAGGGGCATGTTCTCCATAACTTTAAATTAAGGGGTATGAGTGAAACCAGAATTCGAACTGCGGGCCATTGAACTACGCCGAGGTTTAAGTTAAAATGATCGGCTAATATAGGTTCACTCTTATGATCTGAATGCTCTTTTCCATTGTTATTGTTGTTCTAAAAGATTTTTACATTTCGTTCATTCCTTTTGTCGGTGCAATCATCAACATTTGGAACCCATATAAAAAGAACTACGAGAAACTAGTTAATACATTTCCATCTAACTTGGAATGTAGAAAGTCATTCTACTCGTACAGAAAAGTTTGTTAACAGGAAGAAAAGGCCTATAAACAGAAGATCTATAATAGAATGAACCACAATATTGAAAAAAAATCCTAAAACGTTTTGGAACTTGTTAAACAAACTTGATTATATCCAATCTGGAGATAAAGACAATAGTGACCTACCCCATGAATCATTCATAATTTTTTTCAAGGAACTTAATATTGATACTTCTAGTAGCAATGACCATAAAAGGTCAATTCTTAAGGAATATGAATATCTGAAGAAACATATTTTAGATAATGATGCAACTACTGATTATGAAATCAGTGTTGAAGAAATAAAAAAAGCTGTAAAAACACATGCAGCAAGTGACCTTATTTCAAATGAAATGTATAAAAAATGGAAGTAATGTTTTACTGGCTACTCTCAAAAAATTATTTAACTACATGTATATACTTAACGCAGGACAATTTCCAAATTGCTGGAATGAAAGTTTTCTAGTCTTAATCCACAAAACAGGAAACAAATTTGACCCCAGTAACTATAGGGGTATTTCAATCACATCAAATTAAGGAAAACTTTTCAATGAAGTTATTCATGAGAGACTTTTGAAATTTATATTTGATAAGAACTTGATAAGCGAATATCAAATTAGCTTTAAAGAAAAGTGCCGTACTTCAGATCACTTATTTACCCTGAAAACAATCATTGATCATTACAAAAAAGATAAGAAAAAAGTGTTTGCCGCATTCATAGATTTGAAAAAAACATTTGACACTATTTGGAAAACTGGTCTATTTTATAAGTTAATAAAAGCTGGTATATCTAAGAAAATGTTTAACATTATTTCATCAATGTATAAAGATACAAATGCAAGACTCAAGTTTTCGAATGGGCTAAGTGAATCGTTTCCCTCTGAATGTGGGGTAAAACAAGGGGATGTACTAAGCCCTACTTTGTTTAACATTTTTATAGATGGCATTGTATCAGACCTTAGGTCTGAAAGAAATTGTGAGCCTATTGTGATAAATGGTATGTCCATTAATTGTCTTTTGTACGCAGATGATATAATTTTATTATCAGATGACAAAGAAGGTCTACAATTTAGTATTGATGTTTTCAAAAATTACTGTTAAAGCTGGAACTTGCAAGTTAACGTCAACAAATCCAAGGTTATGGATTTTATATCAGATGGTGAAACATATGAAAACAATTTCAAGTATGATGACTGTTATTTAGAAACTGTTTCACAATATTGTTATTTGGGTGTCATGTTAAAACACAACGGTAATTTTAATGTTGCAATTTCTGTTTTAATGGAAAAAGCCAGAAAGGCATTGTTCAAGATTAAGAAGATTTTGGGTATTAATAACCCTTGTAGATCGACTGCTTGAAAAACTTTTCGACACTTTAGTCACCCCGATTCTGTTGTACAATTGTGAAATCTGGGGATCTGATATAAAACAAGATAATTTCTCAGCAGTTGAACGCTTTTACATAAAGTTCATAAAAGAAATTCTTGGTGCCAACTGGAAAACAAGTATCTCTGCATGAAGAGCAGAGCTAGGAAAACTACTTTTATGGTAAAAAATTTCCTTTTCTTGTATCAAATATTATAATCATTTATTATCCAATAATGAGACATTGGCACATAAAATCTTTGTCACTACAAAAAGTTCCAATCCATGGACCAAAAAGTTAAATAATCTTCTCAATAAATTGGGGTTTTCATATGTAGTTAATGCAAATGATCCAGTAAAACACATTCTTGGGTCCATTAAACAAAGAATTGAAGACCAAGCGTCCCAGTTACAACAATCGAGTATACTGAATTCCTCAAAATTATGTTTTTTAGAAAAAATTGTAATGGTCAGAGACCACCTTACGTTGATATTCTTTCGAATAAGTCCGACAGGGCAAACATTAGTAGACTTAGGTTGTGCTCACACAACTTGGCAATAGGAACGGGAAGATATCATTCTATTCCAGTTGAAAATAGAAAATGCACCTCATGTGATAATAGACCAATTGAAGACGAAGAGCACTTTGTGCTACAATGTGAGAACTATAAAGGACTTCGGAAAAATTTTGAAAACAGTATTAATAATATTTTCCAAAATACTATGGAAAAATTCTCCTTCTTTTTAAGGTCCTGTTTTTATGGTTTTTATAGTAAATCATTTTGTGTTCTAAAACTACTGTCTTCATTTATAGGTCAATGCTTTATGAATAGAAAATAGTAATTGTTACAATAGCTATTTCACATTCATTATGTTTATATTGCTAATACCATCATCATTGTTTATCAATTGTACTATTTTTTATTATGGGTCATAACCAATTGTATTGATTGTGTTTGTGCCAATAAAATATTGTCCATATTGTCTATAAAGAAGTTATTATTTTGGTCTGTCAATTATTACTGACTGAAACTATGTATAAATGTGTTTTGAATAATAAATAAAATTACAATTGACAATGAAAAAACCCCAATATAGATGAAAGTAAATTGTTCAAAATTTATGAAGCATATACACATGAGCTTGATGCAGTCATATTCCGAAATAGTGCCTGGTTATCTGAAGGTTGTGACAAAGAATAAATGCAATTACAGAACATAGAACAAAAAAGAGTGACAAACAATTTTTTATTTATTTGTCATTTGATAAACCCAATTATGTGTGCCAAAAATATTCATATCTGCCATTTGTTATTTTTTATGCAATCGAAAGACCTCACGCCTAGCATAACTCTGCTGAATAATGAATCAAGAATAGTTCGATGAACCAAGTCCTGGTCCCTTAATTTGCCCATTATATTGCCATGGTCCCCCAACTCTTATCCAAACCCCATCACCCACGACAAGATCAAGAACGACCGCCCCGGTTATAGTTTCATAATCAGCATGGATTCCAGCGTCTGTGAATATATGTCCCTTGACCTTTCCATTCACAACCAGTTCTGTTTTTATTGCTGTGTTGCCCATACATGAGATGGTCCAATTCAGAAAATAAGTTCCTATAACCGTGCACACGAACTTGCCGTCAAAAGAGCTGTAGGAACTTCCCCTGTTTGTCTGTATCTGGTCGAATACAATGATTTCATTGGTTTTCAATCCACCAAGATCATAGGACAGTTGCGTATAAAAGGTCACGTGGTTTTGAAAGAAACTCCGGTTCTTGGTCGTTCAGAAGTCTTTTGTAATCTGCAGGTAAATATGAATTATTTTGATAACTAAAAGCCGATTAGTGAAAAAGACCAATAACTTCTAGATATTAGGAGATAATTAAACGTGCATTTTTAAAGCACAGTTCTTAGATAACCACCCAACAACGCCTTTAGGACAGCATTAAGATGAACACCAGAGGGTAAAAGGAAACAAAACAGACCATGAAAGTTTGCTTCTATATTTGATCTTAAATGAAAGGATTCTAAAAAGTAACGTGAATAAGGGCTTGTATCCTTATATAAAAAGGATACGTTCTGATGAAACAACAACATTCGTTATAAACAAAGTACAAAAAGATAGGAAATCAAAGTTTTTTTTATTAAGGACTTAATATAAAAAGAGGTTCCATCCGTGACTTCTCCAAAGAATTGTTTTTTTACAACTGTGGTATAAATGTTCAACAAAAAAGTGTTTGATAGTCCTATTTTTTCGTTGGGTATGAATTTTTTATTGGCTTCCGTAAACAAGGAAAACCACGAAATTTATTCTCAACAAATAAAAAAAAGAGTTTGATTCCTATAATGAATTTTGTAAGTGTAAACAAAACAAAAAAAGCTATTTAAAAATAATACATAAGATTTCAGCGTTCTGTAATAATTTAATTAATGCAGTTTTGCATGCACGTCAACAAATCCATGTCACAGAAATCCTCTCTGACCACACCAAAAAGACCATCCAAGGGTGTGTCAATCAGGGGGACCGTCCTCTGGATGCAGTCTAACTTCTCCGTCTCACACTGGCAGAAACATGGCTTGTCTTTGTTCCATCCACTACAGCCCAACACAGAAGCCAAGGGTAATACTAACAGGAGGAACGCTACCTTCATCTGTAACAAAGGTTAAAAAGTTATAAAAAAGGTAGCTAGATTTTCTAACCAGTGGCACATGCAGCTGGGGGTCATATTTTTTGATAAAATAATCGTTAGGTGTGACTAGACCAGACCCCTTTTTTGCTCAGGTAAGTGCGACTAGACCAGTCCCCTTTTTTTGCTCAGGTAAGTGTGACTTGACCAGTCCCCTTTTTTTGCTCAGGTAAGTGTGACTTGACCAGTTCCCTTTTTGCTCAGGTAAGTGCGACTTGACCAGTCCCGTCCCCTTTTTGCCTTGTCAAAGGGCACATACTTAACATTTCTGGATCAAAATCTGTAGATATTTTATAACCACAGGTTAGATGTTGTATTCCTATTCAACTTTGCTCACAGAAATGTAATTTTATTTGTTAAATGACTGCAGTCCAACACAAAGGCCAGGTGTTAATACTAAAAGGCGTAATGGTATCTTTATCTGTTACAAAGACAAGGTTATAAACTTTCTATTTGTAAAGTTTTGACTTTGCAAAATGTTAAAACGGGCTTTTCATTGACCTTTCAGCTTTTGGCTTCAGCGTTTTCGATGAGGATTTATATGTAATAGAAGAAAATTTGAATAGGATTCAAATGTTATCTCGTTCAGAGTAAAGAGTTAGATCGTAATTTCATCTTCATATTTTACAAACTTTGAAAACCAGAAATCAAAGGTTGTGTTCGGGATGAACTCAAATTTTATCCGAAATTGTCAAGTTGAAATTGGCGCAAAAATAACAGAATAAAGTTGTGTTTTCATTCGCATGTTATGGTGTACTGTAATTGTGTTAAACTGAATATAGAATCAATGGGATGCGCAACGAAAAGCAGCTAGCACCAGCAGTCGCTACTCGTGGTTTTGCAAACTAGCCCTAGATTGAACACAACTATTATTTGTCAATGCCTGCATAGGCTCTTGATTGGTATCAGGTAAACATTGCTTAAAGCTAGTTCTCCAGTGAAGCAAATGATCTAGTAGGAACGAATAAAGCAAGAACCATAGAATAATTACATACTTTGAAAGGTACGGCATTTCCTATGTATGTTTTCATTGATAAACTAAATTTAATTATTACATGTATTAGATTGTCGTATGGAAAAAAAGACTATTAAGAATTAATACATTTCAAACGTTAAATGCCATAAATTGTTTTCATACCTTAGGGGCAAACGTTTTGAAGTCGAGTCTGTGTTCGTTAAGCAAATATTGTCCCAGTTATGGACCCGGAATTATCTTTCACTGATAAAACTTTGACATAACCTGGAGTGCAATATAATTTGACATCTCTTTCAGAATTATCTTGGTACAAGTATTTCTCCTTCTTACATTTTCAGTTCATTTGGATTCAAATGCTGTCGATGAGAGGTTTGATTTTCTTTAATGTCCATAAATGAATACATAAAAAAGAAGATTAACAAGAGGCTTCCATGAGCCCTAGTCACAATTGATATAATGACAATGATTGTTTGCTTATTTAAACTTTTTATTGTAATTTATTTATTTGGATTTAACCTTTTAAATGTGGTTACACCTTCTAAACAATTGTTTTATTTACTCGATCTATAAAAGATCATATTCAAATTAAACTTTTAAAGACGTTTGTACAACCTAATAATTTGAACATTTCAACAAATAAGCTTATCTTTTATCTTAACAGGTCCTTTTATCTATGAAGCGATGAAAATAGCATTCTCCAAAAACCCAATCAAGGTTAAGAGATAAGCAAAAAATATAGAAATATAATTTAATTTGGTATGTAACGCTCAATTTGATTGGTTGGACCAACCCATGTTATTTTGTATAATATGGTTTGGTCTTGTGACGTCACTAACATCTTCATCCGCCATGGCATTTTCGAAATAGTCCCTATGATTTTTTGTTGTTGAATATTCGATAGTTAATATAAATCTTACGAAATCAAATTATAAGGAATGACTTCAATAGTTGGTCATTTTATAGGGATTTAAAATGGGTAGGGTCGTTTTACGCTCTACATAAAGCGCTTCGCGCTTTATTAAGCGTAAAACGACCCTACCCATTTTATACCCGTATAAAATGGCCAACTATTAAAGTCATTCCTTAAACAATATGTTATATGATTACATGGGACGCAGTCCCACATATGTAGAAATTTCCAAAAATTAATGGTTTGTATTTTTTTCTTACCGGATGTGCCGAGTGCGCGCAAGCTCGGCAAGAATTTCTATGGGGCCAGAAATTCGATGTTTTACGGGATTTTTTTTTAAATTGACAGATTTAATACCCATGATTGATTGTTTTTCTAAAATAAACAGGCAAATACGGACTTAAATCTCTCTATGTATTTTTTAAGGAAAGTCTCGCTGTAAAAGAGTTGAAATCAACACGCGAGAAATGTTGCCAACAAGTGCGCTGGACATCGATCATCGCGATCTGTCGGAGTGTTAACTAGTAGCCTGTTATTTCAATCAATGTTTGACGATGTCGAATTAAAATTAATAATGTCGTGAATGATTCTTAACAATACTGTATTGTACAAAAAGATGGTCCTACCTGATGATCATGGAGATAAGTTAATCATGTGCTTGTTTCCAGTGTTTAATTAAAATTCCTGGTTGCAACAAGTCAGGTTTTTATATCTTCAGCCACTACTTCGAATAAAAGATATTGGTATAAAGAAAATCGCCCAAAACCTGGCAGACAAGATTGCTACATGTAGCCAATGTCCCCCGCCGCCGTATTAAAGATTAAAATTTACTAAAATTTGAAGAATTAAAATTGCATTGGAATAAGATAAATTACATATCATGACAAACAATTCCGCAAAATTTCATCAAAATCTGTTGAGCGGTCTCAGAGGAGTTGTGCTCACAAAGAGTTCCTATGACCTAAAATGAACAAAGTCGATTAATTCCCTTAATTCTTATAAAATTTGTCGAATCAAAATGGCGGTGTGATATGATCAACTTCGTGTCATGACCAACAATTCTATAAAATTTCATAAAAATCCGTTGAGCGGTCTCAGAGGAGTTGCGCTCACAAAAGTGTGACAGACGCACGGACGAAGACCATTACTATGCTCCTCCGTCCGTCGCGTTACAGCAGGGGACAAAATGGTCACTTTGTTTTCTGTCTGCTAAAGCGCGAAATACTCTGACCGGGAAATGACGTCACGGAATATGTAGACAAAAGTTTTTTTTCGTCCCTGGCGAACGTTGTCCCAATTTAAAATATTTCAACCCTTTTCAGAATGTATAAAATTTTTAACTTGCACAAATAATTCGATTTTCAATATTAAGTTATTAATCCATGGTATTATCTAACAACTATTTTCTAAAGCTGCGTCCTTTTTTTTTGTGTTGCACCTTCATATTACAGTACAAAATAAACATTTTGTTTCAATATGCAAAAAGTACAAAGTTTGTATTAAGTGGACATGTTCATACATAAAATAGAGTAGAAAAGTGGAAGTCTACCCTGGAGGTTCTAAATTTTGATAGTTTAAACATATTTTATTTGCTAATACCATGTACATGAATACATAAAATTAACAAAAAGGATAAGACTCAAGTTATACCAACTTACGTGGTCTTCTCCAAATTAATGAGTATAACACAAATTCATAGGCGGATCCAGGGGGGGGGCCTGGGGGGCCCGCCCCCCCCTTTTGGCGGAAAAATTTGGTTGAATATATAGGAAATCATTGAAGCGTGACTAAAGCGGCCCCCTCTTAGGCCAGTCAGTGGGCCCCCTCTTTTCAGAATCTCTGGATCCGCCTCTGAAATTACATAGACATGCGACATAAATAATTATAATTCATTTTTAACTAACGGTCAAAATAATTAGTGAATAAATAAATTTTAAAGTGGGAATGTTTTGTTATGTTATGAGCCACTCAAAACCTCGTCTGCTCGCCTTCTTTTAAACAATTTGAAATCTTTCCGATTTTTTTATATAATCAAAGACGTGCTTAAATGTGTTATTTGTCTCCTCAGAAAGCAGTTCACTTCCGGAAGTTAATAAGTGTATGTTGATATCAATATTCAAGGGGTTTAATTTTTGAAGGAGTATGTTTCTTGCATCTAGATATAAAGGACAACCAAAGAAAAAGTGTATCCTGTCTTCTTTTTCGAAACCACATCGACATTTAGAGTTTGTGACCAAGTTTGCTTTAAAGAGATCATAATTTAAAGATGAAGCAGAACATCTTAGTTGGGTTATTAATATATTGAGCTTGCGAGGACCATAATAGTAATGCCTCGGTACTTTGTCTTGAACGCTTGTTCTTTTCGACTCATTTTTAAATTTAGCTAATGAGTCTAAACTTTTAACAGAATGATCTAACTGGTTCCACTGGCGGATTGAAGAAGGAAAGAATGATTCGTATGAAGTTTGTAGCCTACAGAATGGTAATATCAAGTCGTTCCCATTTCGAAGTGGATACGTGCTCATGCTTTGAATAGTGCAAGGCTTTATATCTAGTAGGTACTTAGGAGCATTATCATGCATAATATTATGCATTAGACAGAGTTTTTTCCTTTTGCGACGGTCTTGTAATTTTTCCCATTGTAATTCTTTATAAATGGTTTCCAATTTAAATTCTAAATTTTGATTTATGGTACGGATACATAAATTGTATAGATCGGGTGGATGTTGACTGTTCATCAATTTCCTTAACTTCATGGTGTTTGGCCAAGAGTATAACTTGTGTTTTATGTACAATTTGCGTTCTTCTCGAAGCGATGTGCATGTGAGTAAGTAGTGATACTCATCTCCAATTTCTTGACATTGACATAAAGTACATTTTCTGTTTTCTCTAAAAATATTTTGCCATCTACCGCGTTCGATAGGTAATCTATGGTTCATAGTCCTGAATCTGCTGCGTGAAATATAATTTTTGTCATTCAGAATATTAAAGAAGTTTTCAAATTTAGGTTCATCCTTATACATTGTATAGTTAAGAGGTTTGGGGGAATCTTGCTTTATTGATCGCCTTGTTGCGTGAATTGGTCAGTAAGGGTTTGTTTGATTTTAATAAATTGAAACAAAAGAAAAGAAGCAGAGGTACCAAAGGGAAGTTAGAATGTCAAAAGTCCGCGAAGGCGAAGACAAAATGAATGAAGATAAATCAGGACAAGAGGGGGGAACAGACAACGTAACAATAATTTGAAAGACGTCAGGTTTCCGAGGAGTGACGGAAAGGGGTGTGATAAATTTCGAGAAACGGGCGTTATAAAGCTTTATCAGCCTAAAAAGGTCACGCCAAAGCTTTATCAGCCACGGAACATGAAACATAGAATGAATATTTCTTTATTTCCTTTATGAACAACAATCGAAAAAACCTCCTTTATTTACTATACGTATATGATAAGATACCGTAACACCCGTTGTTACTTTTTACTGTTATAATGTTTATTGTATACGCGACAGTGCAAATACTTATAGTCTATAGTCTGTGACCTATTTGCCTACTTTACAAACAGTCAGACAATATGATAGGGCATTTTGTAGTTCTTGTATGTTTACTGTAAAATTTGACGTCATTGAAATTGCCGTATAGTGTAGCCCGAGCAAATGGCTCATACGAAGATACATGGGCAAAAATTGGACAGAGGAAACAAATTCTATTACGCAAGCTCCTGGAGTGGCGGCAAATAGATTAACAAATCCTGCTCCATGAGGACCAATGATCAACTTTGCTCTTTTTATTCTTTTTAATTGTGAGTTCAATGACGGTAAATTTGAATCATCGTGCATGACTAATGTCAAATTATAATCAACACAGAAATTTTCAGTGACAGTTTCCACTTCTTGGAAATTGGCTACAATTCTTCTTTTGTTTCTTTTCATCAAAAGAACGGAGTTGTTTTGTTCAACATTTTCAACACCAGAAATATGACGTAACCATCGTAGTTGAGACAGAGAAGGATTTCCCGGGGATGATTTTGACGGAACTATCAATTTCTTGGTGAAAATATTTCCAGTTATTATCAAAGACTCATTGATTCCTATTTTTTGAAGCCATTGTAGGATATACGTAGTTTTCTTTGTAACGTGGATCAACATGTTTGAATCTGTCGTAACTAAACGTAAACCAAGAAACGAATCCATCACAAAATGATACACTGCTTTGCCTAGGTGAGTGGCGATGGATACCACTTGATCGTATTGTTTGACCACAGTGTCATCATTAGGCCATTCGTCATCATTGTTGTATAATGTGTAAGCACGGACAGCCAGACATGACCCTTTCTGTACTATCCATCCCTTTTCAGAGACAAAGACATCCTGAAAAACTGAAATTTGTGCTTTTTGTCGTAGCAAAATTGGGTGATAGTTATTATTAAGAAATTTTTCATTAACTTTTGATATGTATTCTGCAGCTGTATCACTTTCTACGTGAATTGTTCCATAGCTGATGTCCGAAGAAGATTCAGGATATAAGGTAATAATCGTATACCACTCTGGATTTCGAATGTTCCACATGTTTGGCGCACGACTTTGTTGTATCCTTGGACATGACAAGTTACAGCAAATTCTATCTTCAACATACAACTCATTATTTCTTTCAATATTGATAACTTGCAGTTTTGAAAGTTTAGTATGAAGAAACAACACTAAGCTTATCGGAATTAAAAAAAGCGAAATCAAAAACCTCTTCCATTTTGTTTTCATCCTGAGCATTGTAAATCCTGAAAATAAAGAACAAAATCTTAGCATAGCAAAACCATTTTAAGTTATTAAGTTGAACGGTTGAAAATAGCAAAAAATTAGTCAGAAATGATTGAAAAATTGCTGTTTTTTTCAAATAACTTAAAAATGAGCACGTTGACCCCTAAGTTTTTATTAATGCCATTCTTTAAAAGTACAAAAATCAAACATCATGCAAATATTTCAAAACAATTGCAATGGGCAATCTTTTTATACATGGCTTTTTATTCGCCGAGTTTCTTCACGATTTTCATAAAATTACCTTTAAACCCAATTTTAGGGTTTAATCAGAGTATTGTTTTTAACAAATGATGCCATAGCAACACGTCCATATTCTCGTAATTGTAAAACATAAAACATAGTAGAAAAATGACCATTGGTTAAAAAGTTATGCCATTTCAAATAATTTCCGAAATATTTCACTTTTTCCAATTTTTGAGGAATGCATCTAATATTCAACTTTAAATATTATAAAAACGGATGCGTTAAGCTATGGTTTTCTTTTTATATATAAAATGTACATACTAAAATTAGCTTAATTGCAAATTTTCATGAATTTCGTCAATGGAGGATCTAAACTGTATCGTATGCCCTCATGTGGACAGGGTTTTTTTTAAAACAAATCTATTTCGTGGTTTTCAAGAGTTTCGAAGAAAAAGCAAATGTACAACAGTCATGACAGTTGATGACAATACATGTTACTTAATAAGCTAGTAAAAAACAACATCTCGCAAGTTTTATCAAGATTTATGATTTGAAGATACTTTGCAAAATGATAACAAACGTGTTAACTTATCAACTTTTGACTTCGTTGGATACCCCCAGTGTAAAGCAAAATAGTGTCCTATGAAATTTTGTCCATCCTGCCATACTTAACACTGAAAAATCTAGAGGACAAAATTTCATATCTCTAATACCCCCTTCACATATACGATATTCTCTTACGAGTTGTTACGATTTTCCAAATTTAAAGTTTTACGAGTTCTTGCGAGATTTTCTACCAACCTTTTACGATCTATTTCCGAGTTGTCACGATTTCGTCAGTTGTGCGGAAATTTTCCGCGCTCCCGTCCAGAGACGATACGAGTTTTATTTTCGAAGTGTTTACGAGCATGTTACGGTGCCATTACAACGTCTTTACGAGTGATTTGCGATATTGGAAATTACATCGTAACTAACTCGCAAACCACTCGTTTAAGAATTCCTTTGCGAGGTCTTTCCGAGTTAGTTACGAGTAAAGGCGAGTCAATTACGATCTCTACGAGTTCTTTACGATTTATTTGCGATGCGTTTACGAGTTAAATTATGACATTGTTGTTTTTTCAACTCGTAAAAGTCTTACGAGGATTTTTGACATGTCAAAAATCCTCGTAAAACTTTCACGAGTTCTAACGATTGCACACGATCTAGAAAAACCTGTTTACGAGTAACAAAGAGCGATTTACAAGCCTTCGCGATCGATTACGAGTTGAAAACTCGTAAGAACTCGTAAAGAAATCTCGTATATGTGAAGGGGGTATTGAGCGTTTTATTCCGTCCTTGGACTTCATCATACGAGTGAATGCCACTCAAGACAATATTTTACAGTGGACACTATTTTATGTTACACCTTCACATTTACGAGATTTCCTTACGAGTTCTTACGAGTTTTCAACTCGTATTCGATCGCGAAGACTCGTAAAGCACTCTTTGTTACTCGTAAGCAGGTCTTTCTAGCTCGTGTGAAATCGTAAGAACTCGTGAAAGTTTTACGAGGATTTTTGACATGTCGTAAGACTTTTACGAGTTGAAAAAACAACAATGTCTTAATTTTACTCGTAAACACATCGTAACAAACTCGTAAAGAACTCGTAGTGATCGTAAATGACTCGTCTTTACTCGTAACTAGCTCGGGAAGACCTCGCAAAGGACTTCCTTTACGAGTGGTCTGCGAATTAGTTACGATATCCTTTTCAGATCTTTTCAATATTGCAATTCACTCGTAAAGACGTCGTAAAGACACCGTAACATGCTCGTAATCACGTCGAAAAAAAATTCGTATCCTCGCTGGACGGGGGTTCGTGAAATTTCCGCACAACTGACGAAATCGTGACAACTCGGAAATAGATCGCAAAAGGTTAGAAGAAAATCTCACAATAACTCGTAAAACTATACATTTTGAAAATCGTAACAACTCGTAAGGAAATCCCGTATATGTGAAGGGGGTATTAGAATGACTTTTAGATCGATTTCTCAGTATGTGTACAGCAAAGAGTGCATGAAAAATTCAAAAATAAAATGTAGCAGGACCTACATGTAGATATAAAAAAAATGTTTTACATTGTTTATATGATTTTCGTGGTTTATTCTGTAATTTTTAAGTTCTGCATTTTTCTCCATTTTTGAGCACAGCCGATTTTAGGTTAGTATTACGTCTCATGCGACATTTAGATAATGGTTTAACTAAAGTAAAAGTGTTCTCAAACATGTCAGTTTAGAGGTACAATAAGGATATTTATTTTGTCCTTATTCAAAATCTATTTAATTGTACTGAAAAACTACGCTATTTTCAACAAAATAAGTGTGACAGTATAATAAATCAAGTCCATATCTAGATCTATGGAACGCCGTAGCTGTCTTTACATACGGATTTAATTTTTGTCTATATTCGGTTGTTTTGACATTATATTCGGTAGAAAAAAGTTTATATTGAGTGCGTTTGTTCTTATATTGAGTGTGTTTGTCTTTATATTGAGTGGATAAGTCTTTATATTGAGTGCTTATGTCTTTATATTAGGAGCGTATGTCTTTATACTGAATGCTTTGGTCTTTATGTTGAGTACTTTAGTCATTATGTTGAGCTCTTTTATTATGTTTGGTGGTATTGACATTATATGCGATAGAAACAAGTTCTTAACTCTTTATATTAAGTGTTATGCAGTCAGACAGGTGGTGACAAAATATTATCTCCCTTGTAAATAATTTGTATGTCTATCTATTTCGAAAAACACATCATTTTGAATGACGCGATGAGCTGAAATCACCAAATTAATCTTTTGATTAATAAAAAGTAGGTCATTGTTATTTTCAAGTTCGGGTACAGGTGAATGGACAAAACATTGTTCTTTTTTCTTAGTTAGGATGTTTTACACATAGAATAATAATTTGTGACAAAAAAGGAATTTATTATCTCTAAGGAATAACCGGAACTCTATAAAGGTGATAAACATGTTGAATTTAAAACATAATGGTAAGTGCGACGGGTTACATACTTTGACAGATGACGAACAATCTTATGCTTTTTTTGTTGACAAAATTTTAAGGAAATCGGAGAAAAATGTTTTTTTTTGTCACAAGCAAGTCTAAAACGTTTCTAGGCAAATGAAGGGAGACGATTACAGTTTTACAAATCGAACAAACCTCACTTAATAGACCTCCCCCTTCTAAAACGTCTTTTTACATTTGCTTATTATCATTTTATTATAAAGACATGCATTATATTAATTAAAAGTCAAATTTAAACAGTTTCACCAGTTAAGGCCTTATATATTGCAGAATTAAAGAAAAAATATTTTAGGAAGTCGAGTAGACCATTGCTATTTTTAGCTGGGTATGAGATACTCTCAATGTTTATTTATTTTATGAATGAAATTTCTATATTTAGAAAGGGGGATTCACAAATAACTTATGAAATTAGCACAACTTTGACAATCATTTTTATCAATACCGCTATAGCGACGGGTTAAGGAATTTTTTATCAGAAAGAATGGAGTCTTATCTGTTGGATATATTTTTTTCAGATTTTTAGGAGCATGATGTTTTATTTGTCACAAAGGAAATCAGACCCCATAATATCACTTAACATGAGAAATGTGCTCTTTTCACGCTGCATATTTAATAAACCAAGGCAAATTCGGTGTTGTTTACTTTCATTTTACATATTTTATATCACATTTTATTTTAAAAGTTGCTCTAATAAACTTTTTAATGCCCATAGTTACTACGTAAACATCCCGAATCAAATTCTACCTTATTTACTGAAGAGCGCATATTCTTTTGTCTCGTTCTGACCACCTTTCTGACTGTATGTCTTTATATCAAGTGCTTTAGTCTTTATATTGCGTGGGATGTCTTTATATTGAGTGCTTTTGTCAATATGTTGAGCTCTATTATCATAATCGGTGGTATTGACATTATATGCGATAGAAATTTATATTAAGTGTTTATGTCTTTATATGAAGGTTTTATGTCTTTATATCAAGTGCTTTTGTCTTTATATATATTGAGTTGAAATGTCTGTATTTTGAGTGCTCTTGTCATTATATTGAGTGCTCTTGTCATTATATTGAGTGCATATCTCTTTATATATATTGAGTGCCTTTTTCCATATATTGAGTGCTTTTGTCATTATGTTGAGTGGTTTTGACTGTATAGTCGGTTTTCTTAACTGTACGTTGGGTGGGTTTTCCATTATATTCGGTGGTTCTATCGTTATATTATGTTACCTCTATATTGTATTGCGAGCGTCTGTCTATACGTTATACGTTGAGCTCTTTTGTTGTGTGTGTGTGTGTGTGTGTGTTTTTTTTTTTTTTTTTTTTTTTTTTTGGGGGGGGGTGGTAATTGATTTATATTCGCTTAAATTTATAGTGGCATCGACGGATCGGACGGAAAAAATATTGGCGGTCTTTTTTTCTTCTTTCTAGAGACACCTTTCAACCACGTGATCCACCTATCGTCTACAGCAGATTCATGACATGATGATGGAGACGAACGAATCAGGGAATGCTAGACTAATGCGAATAGTACTCGGCACATTAATACAAACGTTTACCGAAGAAAGAATAGGGGAGGACAGTTTTAGTTACCTGTCGGATGCTGACCTAAGCCGATTAGGGGTTGAAACATCCGACAGGTAACTTAAATTGTCTTCCCCTTCTTTCTTCGGTAAACTTCTGTATCAATGTGCCGAGTCCTATTCACATTAAAGCGACCTGTATTCTAGCATTCCCTGATTCGTTCGTGTCACGAATCTGCTGCAGACGCATGCGGGAATCTCGATCACGTGGTTTAGTAAAAATGACCGCCAATATTTTTTTCCGTCCGATCAATCGATGCCACTATAATTTCAAGCGAATATAAATCAATTACCAAAAAAACCCGCACACAATAAAATAGCTCAACGTATCGACAAAAGCACGCAATATAATATAGATGTAACATAATAAAACGATAAAACCACCGAATATGATGGAAACCCACCCAACATACAGTTAGGAGAACCGACTATATAGTCAAAACCTCTCGACATAATGACAAAAGCACTCAATATAAAGACATTAACACTTAATATAAAGAGATATGCACTTAATATGAAGAGATAAGCACTTAATACATGTAATATAAAGACATAAACACTTAATATGAAGAGATAAACAATTAATATAAAGACATAAACACTGAATATAAACTTGTTTCTATCGCATATAATGTCAATTCCACCGAATATAATAAAGAGCTCAACAAAATGACATATCCACTCAATATAAAGACATATCCAATCAATATAAAGACATATCCACTCAATATAAAGACATATGCACTCAATAAAATGACATTAGCACCCAATATAAAAACAAACGCACTCAATATAAAGTTCTTTCTACCAAATATAATGTCGAATCCACCGAATATAGACTACACCCGCCTGTAAAGACAGCTAAGGCATTCCATATAGGTCCTATTATACTTTATTAGTCCTCATAAAATGTCGTTTGCGACGTACATATACTAGGATTTTTTTAAGTTTAAAAAGTTCGAACTGTCCTGATGAACCCACTGGATGAACATGAATCTGTCATGTCAGCTAGTAACATTATGGTAATGAATTCAGCGATCATACACAACAGGTTGGCGAAAGAAGTTTAAAATTTAAAAATTAAATCTTATCATGTCATTTGATTATATTCGACTTTTATTATTTAGGTAAACAAGAGGCTTCCATGACCCTAGCGCCTAATCGCTCATCTGGTCTTATTACCCCTAGAAGGGTATTTGACAACACAGTCAGTCAGATATGCTCGCATTGCAGTGGTGTTTCTGATTTTAATGACAAAAACCGTTTCATTACATAAAATTACTACACTACAAAGTACCACAAATTTTACAAATTCGTTCATAAATATGGGTTTCTGTTTTGAAAATTTAAAGGTCGAATTTTGATTGTAACTGAAGGAATATCACATCCTGAATTTTATGCGAATGCTGTTTATAAGGCCCGGGAATCCTCTGGACATAGTGATTTGGCTAAAAAAAACTTATCATAGAAAGAATAAGACTTAGTTGGAAATTGTTTTTTTAAATCTATAAATTTGACGTTGGATAGTGGCAGAAATATTGATAATTCGATAGTTCTTTAAAACGTTAATCAATTATCAAATAAAACGGTTTTTGTGTGATGATGTTACACTAAGTCATTAGTTATTTGAAATGTGGTTTCGGGTTTATAATCAATATGACTGATTTTTATTAATATTCCATGGGCCATTATCCCTATGAGGATACATCTGACATTCTTCAGCCTAATGGAGACTTTTGTAACCCTCAATCAGCTGAAGGTTAGAGCAAGCGACCGCTTTTCTCTACCTGCAATAATTTTTATTCTTCAGATTAAAATGATGAAAAACACTATCTTTCACCTTTTAAGGGACAAAACTCCCAAAAACATAAAAACACAATTTTTGGACGATGGTATCAACATTGTGCACGACTTCTAAACAGAATAACGAAACTTGTTATATTTCATCCTTAGTACAGAATATCCTATCTGACGACAAAGTTTTACCAAATGGAGAATTTCGTAATGTAGTTTTTATTTTATGGCAAAATGACGAAATAATTTAAAGGGTAAAAATTTGTGTTTGTCATGATTAAGCCTGTAGAATGAAGGTTCGTTAAGTTCTGTTTAGACGTCATGCACAATGTTCATATCATCATTCAAAATGTCATCAAGTTCTCATCTGAGAACTTCGACCCATTGGGCTTAAAAAGCTGAAGTTTAAAGCAAGCAACACCTTTTCTCTATCTGAAATAGTTTTTGTCTTGTATACTTAGTACCGAGAATGTGCTATTTTTCTTATCCAATTTAACCGATATGACATTTTTCAACCTTTTTTAGCTAATTTGTTATATTCAATAAATTTTTGATTCTGAAAATTATATAATTAGTTGCAATTTGCATTGAAAGAAAATTGGGTTCATTTTCGTGTAAACTTTTAAAAAGTCATAAACAGGATCATTTAAACTATGCCCAACAATCGTAATGAAGGTATAACCGAATCCAGTTTAAACCGGAATACAACAATGAAATATATATGTTGTAATTTTGTACAAGTAATAACATGTACAATTTTTTTTGTACATTTTATAACTTGTACGACCCAAAAATACAAGTTATAATTAACCTGTACAATTTTTTTAGGGTGAAGTTTGAACACTTGTAATCACTTTTAATCTAGAATTTTTCCAGGGTGAAGTTTGAACACTTGTAATCACTTTTAATCTAGAATTTCTTCAGGGTGAAGTTTGAACACTTGTAATCACTTTTAATCTAGAATTTTTCCAGGGTGAAGTTTGAACACTTGTAATCACTTTTAATCTAGAATTTCTTCAGGGTAAAGTTTGGACACTTGTAATCACTTTTAATCTAGAATTTCTTCAGGGTGAAGTTTGAACACTTGTAATCACTTTTAATCTAGAATTTCTTCAGGGTGAAGTTTGAACACTTGTAATCACTTTTAATCTAGAATTTCTTCAGGGTGAAGTTTGAAAACTTGTAATCACTTTTGAAGTAGAATAACTGTAGGGTGAGGTATTTTGTTTTTGGTTTTTTTTGGTTGGGATTTTTTATGATTAAATCTAGATTGATGTAGATGGTCAAGACAACATTTTGTTCTGAAATGTCTGGAAATGTCAAGACACTGACACGGGAAATTATACAGACAGCACAAATTCCGAAACTGAGAATGAACATCCCATGTTTTAAAGGCATTTGATACATAGGCACCAATAACTTTAAAAAAATCAGGAAAAACCTTGTAAAAGAGCTCTTTTTGCAAGTGGTAATTAATAACGTAGAACTTTTAGTAATTTCAAATCCTGACATAAAAGAGCTAGGAAAAGGGCATTATTTGGACAACAAATTCAGGCTGACACTTTGACACACAAAAAAACAAAAAAAGTTTGTCGGTTCTTAACATAGGTGCTAATGTCATATTTATTGCCAATTCCAATTGTAAAAAGGTCGGTCCAACTGACATATAAATATAATACTAGTAGGTGTTGTTCTTGAAATTAATGAACTTGGTTCATATCAGATAGGAACAAAGGTTGGTGACATGGTCCGTCTTGCGACAACCTTGGATTTTGAAATGTGGCCAGTGATCCCTGAAAGTGTTACTAGTATGCAATTAATTGTCAGTAAGTAATGAGGTTGATAATATACAAATGTCAAAAATTGAAATTGATGTTCAACTCAAAATGTGATTTATTGAGCAATTATAGCAAGCAGTAACTCAAATCATCTTTTATATGTAAGTACATGTTTTTCCCTTCATTCATAGTTAATAGATATTATATTTTTTTAAATTGTTAATTTTATTTTGCTGTATTGGCTTTTTGTTAAACACAATTTTTAGCCTTATTTTGTACACGTTATAACATGTACAGGCATAAATTGTACATGTTATAACTTGTATTTTTGGATCGTACAAGTTATAACATGTACAAATGTTACGCTTGACAGTTTTTGACGCTCTCAATATCTAAAATGACACAATCAACACGTTGAATAGACTGTCTATGTTTGATTTCTTTGATTTACAATATATATTTCACTTTATGTCTATGCATGTTTAAAATCATGATTGTTTATATTTGTAAGACCATAATTGGTAAATAAAATATCTTATCGTATCTTATATTTCATTTTTGGGGATTGTCACATTTATCAAAATCATATGACGTCAACTTGAAGAGGATACGGAAAATAGTACCATGCCTAATTTGGGGCCAGCTACTGAGCATTTATATATATAACAAGTATAATTTTTTTGTACATGTAACATCTTGTACGGACCAAAAATACAAGTTATAACATGTACAATTTAAACCTGTACTTGTTACATCTTGTAGAAATTAATGCAAAAAAATCAGGTTTGACTTATACAACATTTATTTCAAAAGTAGTTGCATAAATTATGCATTCATTTATTTTCAACGAAAAAGTCAATAATAATCAATGTTTATATTATTAATCTTTTTTTGCTTTGACTTATCAATAAATGGACCTTTTTTAATGTTTGTGTCGCTTGCAACGTGTTGCAAAGCGACATACCGTTTCTGTTATGATTCTCAATTTATGGCTAAACTTCAAGAAGACCCCAGCAAATATCATCCCATTGAAAACTTCAATAATACAAGTCATACAGATATTGAGACGAAATTCTTTCACTAAACAATCCAACATTTTCTAATTAAATTTCGGAAATATTTTCCAAAGAATTAACTTTGAATCAATTAACCTTACCGGTGATGGATGCACATTTTCAGATCTAGATTTAAGTATGATCAATGGAAAATTACACTAAACGAGATGACTTTTCATTTCCTATTGTTAAATTTTCTTTTCTAAAGAGAGATGTACCACTTGCTGCGTCTTACGGAGTATATATTTAACAGTTGGTAAGATATTTTAGTAATAGAAACCAGTGTATTACAAACAAGGATATCGTTATCAAAAATTAGTGAAGTCGTGAACTAAGTTTTATCAAAAATTAACTGTACATGCCGAATTTTGATTGTAAAGGGAATATCCAATCCCAATTTCTACCGTTATGTTGTTTATAAAGCAAATAAATTCAAACACAATCCTTTGGAAATGATGAGAAAATGGCTTAAAACTTAATTGAATATATGTTATGAAAGTAAAATTTTACAAAAATCTTTGAATTAAGTTTTTTTTTGTGTAAAAAGATTGATAATGTGATGGTTACATTAAAATATCCATTTTTATACTTATAACATTTTTAGCATTACAGTGGTCAAGTGTGTCGGTATTGTGTGATAATTCATTGCCAAATAACTATTTGTTTGGCGGGTAGTTTCGAATTTAAAATCGACATACATTTGTACTTGATTTTTTTACATCAGTCGATAGCTGTCGGTAATTTTGAGTGTTCGCAAGAGAGTATTTTTACGTCCAGTTAATTTCCTGTTGTCCTTTTGTCTCTTGTTGAATGGAACTTCTATTGATTTGAATTTTACTGTGTGTTAGTTTGTGCTTTGTTATTTATTATCAAAAGAGGGGAAGGCTGAAGCAAAAAAAAACTAGTTTGACCCCGCCACATTTTAAATCTGCCTGTCCTTAGCCAGGAATCTTTATCAAAGCTTATGTTTGTATTCCGTCAAATTTATGTCAATTGTTTTTTTTTTGTCAAGAATGGCAGCGACCGCTGGTCAAATTGAGGGCTACTGGCTTTTTTCCATTGTAAATATTTTAAATTTTCGTTTATATTGTAGGTTGGGTCTTCTATATATAGGCGTTACTTTGACACTATTTGTCGTCTTGCGTTGTCATCATGTGTCGCCCTGCGGCGTCACAAAACTTTTCGTCGCGTTTTCCGGGCAACTAAAAGTCACAGCTTCTCGATATTTGACAAGTAGCGTCCTTCTATAGTGCTTTATGGTGTAAACCAAGTTTATGCCCATGAAATATCTACTTCCTGTTTACCGGATATTTCTAGACGCATGCGACATATGTCTTTTATAGAAGATCGCCATTCTAGTTTGTTAAACTTATAAAATAAGCTTTTAGAAACCAAGGTAAGAGTGTTATTATAGGCAAAAATTATGAGTATATGACCAAAAAATATCAAAACATGTACATATGTTCCAATTCTGATCTGATATTATTACTTTTAAGTCGATCTGTAGATTGCAGCAAATAATATACATACCCGTAGCCAGGGGGGGTTCGAGGGGTTCGGACGAACCCCCCCTTGGACAAAAAAATTGATAAAAATAGGGAAAAATCAGGTGAAAAATCGGTTAAGCACCATTAAAGTCAGAAAAAATTGGGAAATCGAACCCCCCTTTTCACATTTCGAACCCCCTGTTGAAAAATTCTGGCTACGGGTATGATATAAAACAGAACATGTACATTTCAAATTTGTTGAAAATGATTTATGAAACAGCTAAATAGGCATTTACATGTTTATATTCAATATTTAACCTCTGTATCTTAATTTTGCAAACAAGTGCTGTCAATAGACTATTGTGCCCTCTATTCCTCTTTTTAAGCGAATTCTCTTCGTGGATTTTGCATAAAAGTCTGCTTTACTGCGATAAACAGCACAACTTCTTTGTGAATCTTCCAACTAGGTTGGATTTTGTGTTACTTTAGTACCCTTACTTCATATAGTGTTTGACTTTTCTCAGTATTTTGGTAAGAGCGCTGCAGTTGAGTCTTGAAAAGACTAAACGTGCGTCAGCGTAGCAAAATTTACTGTCTGGAATTTTGTTGTCATTTTTTTTTGTCATGTCGAAGAGGATGGTTTTGAACTATAAAATCCGCTTTTAACCAAAACCCATTCCTTTTGAAATGTCTGTTCCAAGTGAGGATCATTGTGAATCTTCAACAGATTCAGTTTCCTCATTATGTCATTGGCTTTAGTATTTCATTTTCTTTAAATGACATGTTTGGAATAAGGTTTCTTATCCTTATTTTAGTCAAAAGCATTAGTAATTTAAAAATATTTTCAATTAAAATATTTTGTACAAATTGAACCTCTTTTTTTTCAATATTTTCTACAAGTTATAACGTGTACAGGCTTTAATTGTACGTGTTATAACTTGTATTTTTCGTCCATACAAGTTATTACTTGTACAAATCTTTTGATCATGTTATATATTGTACAAAATTACAACTTGTACACAACATATATATATACATACATGAATACAAGTGTAAACATCAGACATCACTAATAACAATTTTTTTATAGAAATATTTAACATTAACAATAATAATAAATGCGTTCATTGAGAAAAAAATCACATTAATTGCATTCTAATTTTGTTTTGTTTTTCTCATATTAAAGCTATTATGAATCAATAAAGATTATTCATAACAAAATTAACTTGTCTCCACAGCCGAATGAAGTGAAGATTTTTGAAGTTAAAAGAATATTTTTTAACATGTTCGAAAAGAGTTAATTTGTTCTTTCATTTTCATGAGCTTTGCAATTGGAAATTATCTTGCGCGACGTGTAAGCAATTTCAGGGTAGACTATTTTTTTAAAAGTTGTTGACAGACCACGAGGACGGACGCCAATTGATGGCAAAAGCTTACCTGGACCAAACTGAGCTAAAAAGGTGATGTACGTGAAAAATGCAAAAAAAAGTGTACGGTAACACTTAACACAACACTGATATGATCACCAAAAAAGGAGATAATATTTTGGGACATATTACTTCATGACAGGAAACCTCCACTTTATATTGGACATGAAATTGATTAAAAAAAAACAACAATTTTGTCCCTGAATTATATCCGACAACAAAGAAAATTCTTCATACAAATAAATTCCATAATGTAATGTTACAACAAAACCCATCGAACAGTTAAGAAGTTGCGCTTAATTACAAGATATGTTGACATACGGACAGACAAACAAGGTTATTCCTAATAACCCTCAAACTAGTGAGGCTATAAAAATAATGAAATAAATATTTGAATATTCCAAGTCAAATACATGTAAGTAAGAAAGTTCTAGCGGTATTTGTCATCAGAGAAACATTTTTAACAAAGTTTTAGTTATTTGAAGTTTTAATATGGCTTGTCACATGACCACTGTCTGTCTTGGGCCTTCTTAGTTTCAACAGCAGAAATATTTACAGAAAATAATGAGATGTGGAATAAGTGTACGCGACACAGCCTACAAGATAAACGACAATTGTAAAAATCCACAACAGAAAACAGCCAGCAGCCTTCATTGTGCCCAGCGGTCACTGCTCGCTTTTTGCAATTGGTCCTGGATTAAAAATAAATTACTATATTTCAAGCCCAGCCCTAGAGTGATATATAACATAAATTCGACGAATACAAACATCAGCTTTGATAAAGATTCCTGGCATAGGACAGACAAATTTAAAATGTGGCGAGATTAACTAGTTTTTGGGGGCCCTACATTCCCCCTATTGATAATAAATAACAAAGCACAAACTAACGCACAGTAAAATCAGATCGATGGAAGTTCAATTCAGCAAGAAAGAACCTGAGACAAACGACAACAAGAAAATAACGGACCATAAAAGTACTTTCTTGAGAACTCTCGAAGTTACTGACAGCTAGCTAAGAAGCATCAATCGACTGATTAAAAACAAATAAAGTATGTCAATTTTCATCCAATAAAACTCTTCAAACAATTAATGATTTGTTTATGTATCATCACACAATATCGAAACAATTTCCATTTCATAACCTTTATTCAATGAAGTTTTAAGCCGGTTTCTAATTCCCAAAGGATTGTTTTTTAATTAATTGGCTTTATAAACAACATTACCGTAGTAATCGGGATTGGATATTCCATTTACAATAAGAAATCGACGTGTACAGTTATTTTTTTCATAAGGTATAAATATTAATGATAAGATTTAGTAAACGATTTTTGTTTGTGGTAACGATATCCTTGTTTAGTAATTTTTTTTTAATAAACCAGTTTTTATCATTACAATCAGACACACCACTGCATAAAATCAGACACAGCACTGCAGATCCGAGCATATCTTACCAACAATGAAATATTAACTCCCTAAGACGTAGCTGGTGGAAAATCTCCCCTCGAAAAGGAAAATTAACAATAGGAAATGAGAATTCATCCCTTGATCATAAATTTTAGAGTGTATTTTCCATTGAAAATACTTAAATCTAGGTCTAAAAATGGACATCCATCATGGTTGAGGTTACTGGTCAGAGAGTAGATGTCGCCAGCAAGTAATTCTCACCACCCGGTTTTCAAACGTTTATTGTGAAGTTGTTTTAATAGTCAGATTTGAACTGGAACCTGGTCCTTGTAGGCGATCACATTACCTTTGAAATGAGTCATAACATGACATTTTTAGTGAAAAAATAACAATAAAATTGACAAAATGGTGAGAACTGCTTTTGAGAAAAAATCGCGAGAACTACTCTGTGACCAGTAGAGCGCCTCTGATGAGTATTGAATAGACGAAACGCGCGTCAGGCGTAGCAAAATTGATTGTCTGGAACTTTGTTGTCATTTGTATTTCGAACACACGTGAAGGTTAGCTCTGCTGGTGGAGTTTAAATTCCCCGAGGTTAGCCCGCTCCGGCACCAACACTTTTGAGTTGGAGAATACATCAAAGCTTTAAATTATCCGTCTAAATTTCAAAATTGTCTAAACCCTAAGGTTCTTCCTATCCCAGACATAGGTTGAATACCTTACTAATAATTTGGTTTCCCAGTTTGGTATTTTTGGTCATACTGTTCTATGCTCTTCATATTCATACAGTGTTTGACATTTTCTATATTTTTGGTAGAGCGCCTCTGATGAGTCTTGAATAGACGAAACGCGCGTCAGGCGTAGCAAAATTGATTGTCTGGAACTTTGTTGTCATTTGTATTTCGAACACACGTGAAGGTTAGTTCTGCTGGTGGAGTTTAAATTCCCCGAGGTTAGCCCGCTCCGGCACCAACACTTTTGAGTTGGAGAATACATCAAAGCTTTAAATTATCCGTCTAAATTTCAAAATTGTCTAAACCCTAAGGTTCTTCCTATCCCTGACATAGGTTGAATACCTTACTAATAATTTGGTTTCCCAGTTTGGTATTTTTGGTCATACTGTTCTATGCTCTTCATATTCATACAGTGTTTGACATTTTCTATATTTTTGGTAGAGCGCCTCTGATGAGTCTTGAATAGACGAAACGCGCGTCAGGCGTAGCAAAATTGATTGTCTGGAACTTTGTTGTCATTTGTATTTCGAACACACGTGAAGGTTAGCTCTGCTGGTGGAGTTTAAATTCCCCGAGGTTAGCCCGCTCCGGCACCAACACTTTTGAGTTGGAGAATACATCAAAGCTTTAAATTATCCGTCTAAATTTCAAAATTGTCTAAACCCTAAGGTTCTTCCTATCCCAGACATAGGTTGAATACCTTACTAATAATTTGGTTTCCCAGTTTGGTATTTTTGGTCATACTGTTCTATGCTCTTCATATTCATACAGTGTTTGACATTTTCTATATTTTTGGTAGAGCGCCTCTGATGAGTCTTGAATAGACGAAACGCGCGTCAGGCGTAGCAAAATTGATTGTCTGGAACTTTGTTGTCATTTGTATTTCATACAATGTTAATTCCTTGGGATATATTTTTTCCTTAATAAAATTAGAAAAAAAATGGATTTTTTAGTGTAAGAATGTCGTGTAAATATATGTATGTATTATTATGGGACGGAATCCCACATATGTAGAAACTTCCAAAAGTTAATGATTTGGGTTTTTTCAAGCCGGATGAGCCGAGTGCGCTCATTGCCTATGGGGCAAGAAATTCGATGCTTTTCAAGGAATAAATTTTGAAATTGACAGATTTAATAAACATAGTAAAATTTCTTTTTTAAAATATACAGGAGAATTCGGATGCAAAGTCAAAACTAAACTCTCTGAATATACTCTTCAAGGAAACTCTCGTTGTCAAAGAGATGAAATGATCTCGCCGAGTTCTTGCGAGAATGCTCATTGTAAACAAGTGCGCTGTGAACCATCGTGATCAGTGATTGTTAACTAGTAATTCAACCAATTTATGACAATGTTTAAAACATTAACAATAAAACATTAAGCTTAACAACACTGAATAGAATATAAGATGGTCTTACCTGAGCTGACCATGGAGATATTTAATCCTGTGCACGTGTCCTGCATTGAAACCAGTCATCATTTTCCGCCAGGTTTTTATATTAATCTTCTCCAGTCAATACTTCGAATTAGATATATAGGTATACAGAAAATCTTCCAAAACCTGGCAGAAAAAAGTTGGTCACTTTTTTTTTTGTTTATTGTCTGCTGAAGCGCAAACCGGAAAATGACGTCACAGATTACGTAAAGCCAAAGCCAAAATATGTAATTCCGTCCCCGTCGAACGTTGTCCCAAAAGATTTCGACTCTTTTTAAGAATGTTACAAATATTTATAATTTGGACAACTTATTCGATATTTTATAATTTGTTGGGGTATTTGTTATTGATCCATGGTATTTTGACAATTATTTCTAAAGCTGCGGCCCATTTTAGTTGCACCTATTATCATATTAAAAGTTTATACCTTTCTTACCTCTGATCATTCCCGTTATAGAATTATGGTTAATTGATTATGTAAATGATGCACGACAAATGTTATTTTTTTCAACAGATTTTAAGAAAAAAACAATTTTATGTTTGTAATTCGGTGACATTATTTATTCCTTAGCTTTAAGGTTCATCTGTACCTTTCTGTAAAAAAATTTGCGTAGATTTTAAATCTCTTTTCTGTATATGCACAGCCAAAAACTGCACATGAAATTGAAATTTCAAGTGTAGCTGGACCTAGATATTAGAAAATCTTACTTTATTTTATGAATTCTTCCTCTTAAATTCCTTTATTTTTTTAGATCTCTTTTTATCCGCTCTTTAGAACATCAGATTAAAGTCTAATATCACTTGCATCTTTTGTTGTAGCCTCAAACATGCAGCTCTCAATAAAGGATTTAACTACAAGTTTCGTGTAAGAACAAAAGGGATAGATTGTCCTTTTTCAATTAAAAACCTGAACAGAAAAAAAAAGAGATCTTTATTTTTAAGGAACTTAACATGAAGAATTGATAGAAATTAGATCAGAAATTACGTAGGTCCAGCTATACATGCCTTAATTTTTAATTTTATTTGCAGTTTTTGTTTTGCATATACTAGAAAATAGTTAGTACATTTAGCCATTTTAACGAAAGGTACGGATGGACCTTAATAGACACACTGAAGACATTTAACAAAGCCCAATCAGTCTAATATCTAGTGGAATTCAATTATCTCCCCTGCAGAAAAAATCTTTGTGTTTTTTTTACGATCTTAGTAACACTGGCGGCAAAATGTAAACAATCAACTATCTGACTGTTATCATACATGTAACACATGCTATGTTATTCAGAAATCTTTTCTGATATGTTGGTTGAACGGTCAACAATTAAAGACGCGTGGTTTAATTATTCGAATAAAACTTGGCGGACGTTGGAAAAGAAAAATGTCAACTCAACCTTTAGAAAACTACGCAAGGCACATTCTCGTAAGTCGTGGAAATGTTAGGTAATTACCTTAAAATTTACTAAAGATATATATTAGTTTGAAAATTTTATTTTACTGGCAAGAATAAACGATCCACTTCTTTTGAATTTGTTGTTAAAATGAAACTTGGTTATTGCGTCCATGTAGCATTTCAGTTTCACTGATTTACAACATGCTATGGAATTTGAGGCGGATGACTGAATAATGATTTATAATACTCAATCTATATAACCTTCTATACGAGAATATTATTTTTTACCGGTCCGGACACTTTTTTTACCGAGAATATGATGTATTTTGGGAAATATACGACGATGTTTACATCTTTTACAGCATATATCAAAAATAAAAAGAAAGTTTATGTTATTTGAATGGTTTCAGATAACAAATTAATATATGAATATGATGTAAGCGCATAACAATACTTACATTCAAACAGAAACATGTAAATTATGATAAACTTCTTTAGCTTAACAAACGTGATTTTTGTCAATTTAGCATAGCAAATAAAAACAAAAACTCGCCAATTCCTCATACGAATATACATTTAATCCTTTTAATTTGTCAGTTGACTTATATAATACTTCTAACTCGATGAATTAAATCATTGTATAAACCGAAGTTACTTTTTTTACCGATTACGCTACAAAATTTTACCGTGAGTGCTACTTTGTTTTACCATAAACTTTGAACAGATGCTACTTAGTTTTACCGATAAATGCTACTTTCTTTCCCCGG
This sequence comes from Arcuatula senhousia, assembly GCA_963971305.1. NCBI lineage: Eukaryota > Metazoa > Mollusca > Bivalvia > Mytilida > Mytilidae > Arcuatula > Arcuatula senhousia. Next base: position 59,000,577 of record OZ020310.1, read on the forward strand.
TACGGTACTGCTATTTCGTTTACAGATGTAAATTTCTGTAGTTATACATTTGGGTAACGTATATCAAATAAAATCATTAAGACAATTTACTTTCATGTTGTTGAATGCCTGTCTGTGCTTCACAACCACGCAGCATGAAAGGGTGATACAATTAACATCAAAAGACGATGACATGGAGGTCTTAGAGACACAGGCCTAATCGTGATGCGTCTGGAAATGGGTATAGGGGTAGACAAATTAGCCTCATACAAGTTTCTATTCTAATCTATTTATGCTCTCTCAATAAAATTACGCAACAATTGAAAATTTCCCTATAGGTTTTATATAAACCTACCTTATTTAAAACTGATATTGCTAGGTCGTTTTTCAATAGATTTTTATGAAATAAAAATCAAGGATAACAATGAATAAGCCTATATTTTTATTCTTTGCGCAAAATCCTAGCATCAGTGGATTTTGCTACAATGTGAGTAGACCACAACCATTGTTTTTCCGCGGAAAATATTGTTTGATTTAAACGGGGTTTTTCAGCATAAAATTTACAATTGACTTCTGCTTGTCATATCGTAAAAACCAGTAATGACAAATTTTTTTGTCAACCTAAGAAATAAAGATCAACCATTTTTCGTTCTTGTAATCTTTATTTCATAGAAATCGACTGAGAAATAGATTCACAATTACAATTTGAAATAAGGTAGGTTTAGTTATATATGGGGAAATTTTTATTGTTGCGTAACTTTTTTGAGAGTATTAGAACTGCAGCTGCATGGCTCTTTAACGTTTGCAAAACGTGAAGTCTTTTTACTAATACAGTGCACCACTATGGTTTGTGGTCAGGCTTCCAGCATTATAGCCTAACGACCTCGTACAATGTATCCCTTAATGTTAGATATGTTCCATTCAACTGATCCTTGATGTATACCTTACGCTACTAGTATACAGTTTGATGGTTCCCCTTCAGGTTTCTACAACAACTTCTTGACTTCTGAACAATAATTATGGATGAAACTAGTGATCAGATTTAAGGAGTAGTAGGTTCTGTCAGACTTAATCAATTTTTTTTCCAAAATCCATTATCAGGAAGTCAACTTGTTGTCATCTGCTAATTAAGGGTCTTAGTAATGTCATCTATTAACTCAACCAGTTGGATGTCACAGGATAATCATTTACATGCATAGACCGTGTTGGAAAGGGTATAATAATAAACTGTGTTGGTCTGCATGATACATGCATGGCACTGGGCGGTAGTTTAAAGCTTCACGTTTTGTTTGCTTTTTAATAGATGGGACAGACAAAAGCAATAAAACGAGGGGCTAATTTTAAAAACATTATTTTAAAAAAACATTTTTTTTTCATTTGATAAGACAAAATAAATGACAACATTACATTTCATCATTTCATTGTACCTTTTTTGACATTTTTTAAATCTTAATTGCTTATGCAAAATAAGAACATTCTGATCAAACGATTTCATGGATTTCAATACAGTGTAAGAACAAGCGATTGTAGCACACCATGCTTAGGATGCCCCCACTCAGCCATTCGCAAATCGGAAACTATTCCAGTACGTTCCCGTTGATCGTGGAGTACTGTGGGTTTATTCATTTTTATGGGTACCAATTTTCATGGATGGCTGAAACAATACCAGTTCATGGGTTCATTAAATCGTGGTTATGGAGGCTGCAGTATACAACAACGTAAATTTTTTTTTTCGCGGGGAACCTAATTTTGTGGTTGTATACCACCAATATTGATCTTACCTTATAAAATATAGTGAAACCAGAGTAGGTATAAGAGAAATACAAAATGGATTGTTATAAAATTTGGAAGTTTGTTAATGAACAATTTTTAAATATTTTTGATCCTGAACTTCATCAAGTTAAAGATGCCCATAATAAGTGTCTAATGTTTTTAGTGTATTTTCATTGTTTGTTTAATAATATACAATTTTCAAAATAAAGAAATAATCCTTTAACATCAAATACTATGATCCATACAAGTTTCCCAAACCATTGTATCGACCATTCAAGATATTATAATAAAGAGAACTAGTAAAACTGTGGGCCGCAGCTCACAAATAAATACCCCCTCACCCCCCAAAAAATTAATCAGATAAAATTTAGAATAGGAGATGCACATCTACATTATGTCACAAAAATTGTGTGTAGGTTTCATGAAAATCCATCAAGGGGTTTAGGAGGAGTTGCGGATAAGAGTTGGGTACCCCCAAGTAGTCGAATGGCTAAGTCCATGTTTTGCTATGGGAAACTCCAAAAACCATTCTGATCAAATTTTAAAATAATAGGTGCACATCTACATTATGTCACAAAGATTGTGTGTAAGTTTCATGAAAATCCACCAAGGGGTTTAGGAGGAGTTGCGGATAAGAGATGGGTACCCTGAAGTGTAACGGAAGGACGGACGGACACCCCTATCACTATATACCTCCCACTTTTGAAGTGGGGGTATAATTAAAACATAGTTTTAATGTCAACCATGTACACCGCTAAAGGTTTAAATGCATAAATAGCGAAATTGTGGCCGTTCCGTTTATGAATAAAACGATAACTGATCACGGTCGTGGTTACAGTAATTCAAAAGTATCGGTAAAAAAATTTAGCATGGATGGTAAAAAAAAGTAGCGTCTACGGTAAAAAGAAGTAACAACCAGTAATAGTTTACGGTAAAACAAAGTAACCGTTAAAATTATTTTTCAAACTTTTAAAAATTCCCGAGTTAAAGGAAGGAGGTGTTTTATATTAACAACGGTAGTTACCTTCAATACCACTTACATTTTTATAAAAAAAACTTGTCTGTTTTTAACGTATTTATATTCTGACAATAGAAAAGATTGCTATAACCTTAATTGTTGTTAAACGCCCAATTGACAAATTTTGATTGAAAAAAAAACTCTATTGCTAAAGAGACAAAAGTACAGTACATCAAATGGACCACTTACTTATCAAATGAAATGCTTTTTTCCTGTAAAACGACGATTTTTATGTTTTATCGTCTTCGTAATCAAAATTTATCGGTAAAAAAAGTATCAGTACCGGTAAAAAATAATATTCTCGTATAGCGGGTTATATAGATTGAAACTAACATCTATCACCAGTGAGGCTAGATTTATACAAGGTTAATTCCTTTGGATATATTTCCTTAATGAAATAGGCCCGCAGCAGCGCTAAGCTTGTCGGTAAAAGTTCACTTAAGAGCGCTCAGAAACCTGACATCGGGTCAGGCCGCTTTGCCCACAAAGCGACTGGGATGTGTGCCCCAGGTGGTTGAATGGGGCAGCCCTGACATTGAGAGATGCGGGGTCGTCAGGCGATAATGCGGAAAACCTGACCGCAAACCATAGTGGTGCACCGTGTTGGGAAAAATGTCACGTTCCTCGCACGTTAAAGAACCCTGCTGCAGGTCTCGATAAGAGTAGGACCCGTAGGATCCCCATGCAGGAGGCGAAATTTCCCGTCCCTACCCATCACTCCTTTTTCCAGTGGCAGTCAAAACTCTCCTACCTAATTGGCCTTGTGTCCCCATTTCCTCCACTTCATCATCATTTCATGTTCATTATATCACCACTTTCATGTTCATCTCCCGGATATAGACGAAATCGTGCTGCTTGTGAGTAAAGCAATAACTAACTAACTAACTAACCTTAATGAAATAAGAAAATATGGGATTTTTAGTTAGAGAATATCGTATAAATAAATGTAATGTATTATTAAAAGTTTATACGTTTCTTACCTCGGTTTTTCCCGTTATAGAATTATGTTTAATTGATTATGTAAATGATGCACGGCAAATGCACTTTTTGTTCAACAGATTTTAAGAAAAGACTTGCCGGATGTTAAACATGTACATAATGTTATGTTTGTAATTGACTTTTTGGTGACATTCTTTATTTCTTAGCTTTAACAACGAATACTTTTAACAATCACAATAAGTTTAATATCTAATGGTATTCAATTGTCTCATAATTCAACAGGTAAATCGTGTGCTTTTAAAAAGAAGATTGTAAAAATGGACTAAAAAGGTCTTTTTCTTTATTTTATTTTTGCTTAACCTCTTGCGGTACATGTCTAAAAATTTGCAGATGGAATAATATTGTCGTAGTGGACATTTTGGACTTTATTTTAGGACTTTAATATTTTCAAAATTTATATTATAAAATTGTATTTTGTTTTCTTAAATTCGTATTAATTGTCAAAATATCTCAAATTTGTGATTCAGCATTTAATTATACAATCCAATTAATATATGTGACAGATTAACTTGAATAAGTTTGAGTGATTATGTTTTAATTCTAATTAGTCAATTGTGTTGAGATATGTGTCAGGATTATGAGATTATTTTATTATATTTATTATATTGTCACTTTGACTTTGAGTGTTAATTTCATATATCATGTTTATGTCACTGGTTAATTGAGTTATTGTTATAATTGTATAAATATGCTGTGGAATTTGATAGGGGCAGGTAGTTAGTCAGTTTTATTGTTGGAATCAGTATATTGTCATTTTACTGTGTTACCACAATTGGAATTGTTATATTAAAGCATCAAAATCAGCTTTCGAGTTACCATAATCAACATAACCGGTACCTCTACCAGAGCTAGACATCCTCCCCATAACAGTTGGTGCAGAGCCCAGGGCAGCTGGCCAGAAACAACAGTAAGCCCAGCTGCATACAAGATCCCGAGTACCGATTCAAAACAACAGCAAGACATGGAATTCGACCTTCGACCGCAATGGAGACTTTCCGGTTTCCGAAGTCATAAACCTATGTGCGGCCAGTGTGGACATTTTCATCATGGGGTGTGTTTTTCAAACATTCAAATCTGTTTTAAATGTGGTCACCGTTGACACTATGCTAGAATGTGTTATAGCTGGAGAAAACCAAAATTGATACATTCAACACAATCAAGTCACCAGAAATCGAGCAAAAAGAAAGAAAGAGACATGGCGAGACTTAAGACGTATATATCGAAAAAGCAGGAATTGAGGGCAATGCCGTTTTCCAATCTCAAGAATGGAGCTCTCATATCAAATTTGGACAGGTCGTATTCTATAAAATCAGAGCTAAACACAACAAAGAAGAAATTGAAAGCATCCGAAGCGCTTTACAAGAACCATCAAAACGAGATACAGAAATACGACATTCGATTAAAGAACTTAAAGGCAGAATGTAATAGTGTTAAAGAAGAATTGATAAAATCGGAACAAAGTAATACACATCATCAGTTAAAAATTCAACAATTGTAATAAAGCAACGTCGTTTTACAGCACATATATTAATTGGAATGTATAATTAAATGCTGAATCACAAATTTAAGATATTTTGACAATTAATACGAATTTAAGAAAACAAAATACAATTTTATAATATAAATTTTGAAAATATTAAAGTCCTAGAATAAAGTCCAAAATGTCCACTACGACAATATACATTTTTTTCAGCATTTTCTATGCACATTATTTTCGCGCGATCCATTTCATTAGCACCGTATGCATTTTTTAAATTCAAATTGACTTTCCTATCTTAAAAAAAATTCTTACAATATCAGCCACTGGTAGCAAGGTTCAAAATTATGTCAGATGAAATGATTCGTGATTGTTTCAATTAGTTTGTAACAGTTTGTTGTACTGTTATGATCGCTTCTTTATCTCCATTGTGTCTCACAATTATGTTATTTTTCGTGTTACTAGACCCTAAAACCGCGATGGAAGAGAGAGGTTTGGCGCCATAAAATCTGATTCAACTCGCCATTTCTTTTGAAATGCCTTTACCAAGTCAGGAACATTGCGATGTTCAATTTCTCTGGTGTGTCTGCCTTGTTTTGTCTTTTGTTATTGGATATATAAGATTGATCATTCCAGTTCGGTAATTCTGTTAATACCTTTATTTTCGATGAGGAGCTCTCTTTTTATTGTTTAAATACCACAGGTTTTCGGACTGCAATTTTAATTTTCCAATGTCAACTTTCTTTTTTGTGTTTCGACATTTCGTCCACCATAGTTTAGATTGCAATGGAAGGGAGAGGTTTGACGCGCCTTGAAACCTGATTTAACCCTGCATTTCTTTTGAAATGTCTGAACCAAATCAGGACCATTGCGAATTTCAGTTTTTTTTCTGGTTTGTCTTCCTTTTTTTGTCTTGTCTTATGAACATTTGAGATTGATTCTCCAAGTTCGGTAATTTTTTTTTATTATCTTTATTCCATATATATTAAATATAATTGTGGGTTTGTCTGGATGTCCATGAAAAAGTGTCACGTTTGACAGACAAGTTGCTATTTTAAAGTTGTGGGACTCCTCGATTGTCGTCTTTACTCAAGACACTCTATGAAAGAAAACATGAGCTCTATTAGATATAGGAATTTCTTTGTCTCAGATGAGTGCAGATTAGAATTTGTGATAGAGTTTTTATTTTGTTCTCCTTTACCGGATTTTACAGTAAGCAATGCGATGGGATTGTTGGAATTGCTTATTCTCCGTAGCACATGGGTTCACTCTCGTTGCGACTTGAGCTCGCTTTGTTGATCCAATATCAGCCGGGGTTGAACCAGGTTCATCCGGAGGGAAAGCCGATTGAGATTTTAAAGCAGAATGCTCCCACTAAGAATCTGGGAAATTGTTAATTTAGATTCTTGATTTAAATTTAATATTTTGCTTGCTGATTTGTTTCTTCATTCATATGAAGCAGACTTCTTACAATCACTTCTAAACAAAAAAGATCGTAGACTAGCTCACTCTTTTTACCTCACTTTCCGTTATATTGATGATGTAATTTCATTGAACAATTCTCGATTTGGTGACTTTCTCCATCTTTTATATCCTCAGGAACTTGAGATAAAGGACGAAGCCTGCTTCATATTTAGATCTTCATCTTGAAATTGACTCTCAAGGAAAACTTTTAACAAAAGCTATATGACAAACGTGATGACTTCAACTTTCCAATCGTCAACTTTTCTTTCTTTTGTAGCAACATTCAGTCCGCTCCAGCTTATGGAGTTTACGTATCTCATTTGATTCGTTACTCCAGAGCGTGCTGGACTTACATCATTTCCTTAGCAGAGCGGCACGATCATTGTTTTCCAAAGAGATTAGGGCTATGTACACCTGGGTTTACTGAGTTCCTAATGTTTATAATCTAAGCTTTCAATTATACTTTTTTTCACAAATTTATAATGTCAAGAATGATTTGAAAAATAGATCCATAATGCTCTAACCTGTGAGCCGTTTAATTACGCATCTTGTTTATACACGCGCAAGTTCCGAGTGGGGATAGCAATCCCATAAAGAGCGCCCAGAAACAGGCCGCATTGCCAACAATGCGTAATTGAAGTAATACTTCACGGTCAATTTCAAGATCAGTTGCTCTACTATTAAACATTCGATCGAAATGTTTGTTTTTTTTTCTTTTTCAGTTATCATGGTTGCCTATATACAATGTACCTTGCTAAGTGCTCTTTAATTTCGTATCTTACCTTTTGAAATAAAGTTATTTTTCTCTCCAGAGAGACAATATGTCTATGTACACCCGAGCTTGCCTCATTATGTACTACAACTCAGTTATTCATAATTTATTTCTGAACAAGTTTTATGTCTATTTTTAATTTCACAAATTTATGATATCAAGAAACATTCGAATCGTACCGGATTTGACAATTGGTAGCGCGACGGGTATGCTATAGCAAGCAGGAAATGCTTACTGTTCCGGAGCACATGAAGTCACACTCTTTACGACTTGAGTTCTCGTTGTTGATTTCTGATAAGTTGTTTTTATGTTTTTTGTTTCTTCGTGCTTTGCTTATTCGTGTTTACACAAATTGCTCACACAGGGTTATGTTGCTCCTCGATTGCTGTCTTCACTTAAGAAATTTTACGGAAGACATCATTCACTTATAGACAAATATGCGATTTCGATCTCTCAGATGAGTGCAGATGTTGGTTTGTCATAAGGTTTTGTTTTGTCTTCCTTTACCGGATTTGACACGCTGAATAGACTATTGGCAACGCGACGAGTGTGCTATAGCAAGCAGGAACTGCTTACTCTTCCGGAGCACCTGAGTTCACTCTTGTTTCGACTGGAGTTCGCGTTGTTGATGCAATTACAAATATTGGCACTGGTATAATAAATGTTACTCACTCTAATCTGTCGATAACCGATAATAGTATTACTTGGTTCAATGACTGATAGAATGAAAATGGTTATTTGCATATTTTGTGGTATCTTTGGGAGCCCACCACTGGGTAGATAACCGCCGCTGCAGGACCAGAGGTCCCCAAGGGTAATCACAAGTCTGTTCGTCAGACCTGTCTGACATGATTTTACCAATAAATTTCTAATATTTTTTATCATTGAAATTTCCGATTGTTAAATTAAATTGTTTCACCTTGCACTGCTCATAGTCGATATCTGCGGTACTGGATTTGGCTTTCCTGTTCGATTTTTTTTCGGTTTTGAGTACTCTTCATTCAATACTTTAGGTTTTCGACCAATATTTTGATTCAAATACTGCTGATGAGAGATTACCACTTGAAGTACGCATATACAGCATAACTAAACACCCGTTTTATACCAGTTTTGATATTTGTAATGCGTAAAACCAGTAAAAACTTTTATGAGAAAATTTATAATATTCCTTATCTCATTACTTCTTTCGTGAATCATAAATACGAAGACACATGCAAAAAGATCAAATAAACAAAACAACTCTGTACAAATATGCAAAAGGATTTAATAAACAGAATATACATGAGAACAAACAAAACAAAACAAAAACAAGTGCCAAAAACTAAAACAAAAAATAATAAAAAGAAACCAATTGCTAAACGAAAACAAACGTATCTTTGTTGAAAATCCGGAGCATATACCTCAATAACTCACTGAACAGTCTATAAAGCGAAACTGAAAAGATAAGAGACAACGGTGTATTTATATATATAACTACATGTATATACATGTTTAAAACAGTTTTATAAATGGTAAATTGCAAGCACCGAGTAGCGTCCAATGATATATGTTGAAGGCTGCTGACAGTTCTTCCTCACAGCTTTTGAAAATTTCAACAAATTATTTTCATTAAGTATTTTTGTGATGACAATTTCTTTGTTGTTAGATTTTGTGTACTGCACAAACTTCGGGAAAAGGGTAACTCTTTTATCATATTTATTAGCGTAGAAATTACCAATAATTCACATGGAAAGCACTTCATGAAAACCATTCCGTTAAGGTAGTCAAAAGGTAAGGTTGCGGTTAAAGGCAACATATCTAAATATTGAGGAATGAGTGTATCAAAAAATGACTGTCCTCTTGAAAATTTCAAAAAACCTGCAAATCTCTGCAATTTTCATAAATCTTTGTAAAATCGAGCTAAATGGTTTACTGTATCAATATGACTTACTGTTTGTCCTTTGTGTTCCAACCCTCCCATCCCATTGGTAGACCAGATGAGCTCTCTGGTGTCTTCGGAAGGGAAGGTGTTTCCGCTATGGACTCTAAAAAAATTAAGTTTTAGGTGAAAAGCAGACGGTTTCAGTCTGAAAATGGATTTTAGCTTTACTGGTTAATTATGTCTCAAAGTAAAGTCCCCAGTCAGAATTTAATGTGTTAGAGCAATAGGAAAGTAGAAAAGCGAGCATCCAAAAACTTTCAAAAAGGGGTGTTATTCAAGCATCGAAAAAATGGATCGTGTAACCACGATAATTCAAGCATTCATAGATGACTGACTCTTTTTTTTTAGCTTTTACGTACAACAATATAAATAGAAGACTCAAACGGTCAATTCTGTAAAATACTTGACAATTCTTATAACTATTTAAGTTAAACGACATACTTTACTTGACAAGTCTTGTTTACACTGAAATTGTTCAGTAGTGTTAAGAGTTCAATTTCACTTTCAGTAGTTAATTTTTAAGGCCGATCCAGTAGTGTACATTGTATTTACTCTAAATTTTACTAAACACGACTCGATTTTACTTGATCGGCTACAAGAAGAATATACTGAATTTAATACTGAATTTCTTTAAACAAGCGACTCCAATAAGTATAGTAGTTGTCTAGTAGGTTTTGTGAGTTCCAGTAGTGAAATGTTCTTTAGTGATGTTTGTATCTTACTTTTAAGTAAAACAGTTTGAACACATAAAACCGCTAAAGATCTTAAATTTATCATCAAAACTATTACAAAATGTAAATGAGGCACATGAAAGGATGGCGTTCTGGACTTCAATAACTAAATTGCACATTTGAAGTAAAAGAACAAAGTAAGAAGGAAGCAAACAAAGATATACCAATGAACATTCAGATGTCGGAAATGAAAGACAAAAGAAGGTCAAGCAATGCTGCAGAGAAGGCATCGTGTTGGTTGTGGGGTAGAAAGGACGAACAGATGTGGCGACCAGCTAACTGTGAGAAGTGTCTGATCACCGGTACCAAGCTGAAAACCAGAAGATGTAGTGGGTAGGTAGTCTAAACATCTCTAAACGGTTGGAATCTACCTGACTTAGAGTCTCTCGAGAAGGTGAGGATGAAAGTCTCATATTCAGATTCACCGGTGATGACAACCAAGTTCATGGACACAGAAAGGGACAGCTAGTTTACCCTAACAAAATTTGAGGCAGAAAATTGATGTTAATGTAATTAACATAGGAATACTCGAGGATTGAAGATGTGCCATTTAAAAAAATCTATAGTACATTTATTCAAGGACTCAAATGCATCCCACAAAAGTTCTTCAGGTGAAAAGAAAGGACTAGATTTTTGTAACTGGAGGTCTGCCATATTAGGAGTGTTTGCATAATACATGTAATGGAAGGAGATTGATTGATGCACTATGCAATGAGGCTGCGTCACATCACGACCATGCAAACAGCAAGCAATGAAATGGTTCAAGACTAGGGATGATTAAGATTGGAAACAGAAAGCTGAGGATGGAGTTAAATTTTACCAAGAAGCAGTACAATACAAGTATAGCATCAGAAGTAGAATAGAATGTATATGAGGCACATGATTGCATAAATAAATCAAAGAACAACAGTAGGAAGGAAGCAGATAAGCGATGTACCAATATGGACAAATCTGAAAAGCAAAGATAAGCGGCCAGACGTTGCTGTAGAGAATGCATCGTGTTGGTTGAGGGATAGAAAGGACGAACAGATGTGGTTACCAGCTAACAGTGAGAAGTGACTGATCACCACTACCGAGCTGATAACCAGAGGATGTAGTGGATAGGTAGCCAGAACACTGGAGGACAGTTGGGATCTAATTGATGACAACGCTTGACAGACAGATCTTTTTAAATAACGTACAAAGGCAGACTTCGAACAAGGAAGGTCTTACAAGTTAATAAGCAACAAAGAGAAAATTAAGCACTTATTGACAAGACATAAGAGGATGAAGGGGGAAACATTTCTTAATTAAGATTGCACGTCAAGGGTTATTCTTCAAGAAAAGTAAAAGGTAGATTTCGAACAAATGGAACCTTCGCAAAAAGAAATACTAGCTACCACAGAATACTGGAAAGAAGCAATATGAAGTGAGGTAGAAAAGAGCAGCAAAGAGAGGAACAGACAAAGCTACAATATAGAAATGGAATCGTTTTCGAGTTTTCAATACCCATGTTGCTTAGGTAGTGAATGATACTAATAACAAGAATATGTCCAAAAGACATAATGCCCCATCTCGCAACATTTATTTTTTTCCACAATCACTAAAGCATCAACATGGTTGCTATTAAAGCACTTGTCAGTCAGAAGGAATGGACTTTAACTTAACCATTCTTCTATAAGTGGTCATTCATGCGGAAAATAAAGGTCACTGCCAGCATCCGAAGCATGCATTGTGCTAAGCATCACTAGGTGCACCTACCATACCAATATAGTTGATGTGGCACATGTCAGTAAAAAAGGAATGGTCTTTATCCATTCTTCTATAAGTGGTCATTCATGCGGAAAATATAGGTCACAGCCAGCATCCGAAGCATGCATTGTGCTTAGCATCACTAGGTGCACTTATCATAACAGTAGAGTAGATGTGGCACTTGTCAGTAAGTGGGAATGGAGTTTAACCAGTCTTCTTTAAGAGGCCATCCTTGTGGAAAATATAGGTCACATCCAGCATCCGAAGCATGCATTGTGCTAAGCATCACGAGGTGCACCTACCATACCTATTTACTATGGCATTTGTCAGCAAGAAAGAATGGACTTTACCCATTCTTCTATAAGTGGTCATTCATGCGGAAAATATAGGTCACTGCCAGCATCCGAAGCATGCTTTGTGCTTAGCATCACTAGGTGCACATACCATACCAATATGGTTGATGTAGCACTTGTCAGTTCGAGGGAATAGACTTGAACCATTTTTCTGCACATGATCATTCATGCAGAAAATATAGGTCACATCCAGCATCCGAAGCATGCAATGTTCTTATCATCACTAGATGCACCAACCATACCAATATGATTGATGTGGCATTTATCAGTAAGTGCAAATTTGGAAATATGGAATTTGGGACGGACATCCGAACGGACGAACGGACGGACGAACGGACGGAAGGACGAACGGACGGACAAACGGACGGACGAACAGACCCGAACACTATATGCCCCTCTACTTTCGTAGATGGGGCATAAAAATCACAGGTTCGAATCTAGGTATTGCTAATTTTTCTCACACAAAGTGTTTTTTTTTTTTTCATTATAAAACATTCATACTTTTTTTAATTGGAAAAGGACATTTTCTGAATGTTCAATTCAACAAAACAAATGATAACAAGTAATGCAAAAACAATATAGCTTGAATATTTAACTGGGTTTCAGATATTATTTATATTTCATTGGCTTAGGTTGGCGGATCCTGAGTTTCTTAATCTTTTTTAAAGATTTTTAAGAAAGAATGAAAAATAGTGACCTGTAACTACTAAATACATACAGTTCCTGTAATACATTTAATTTAGTTCGGCATTGTGTGAAGCAAAACAATTGCAAATATACCATTTTGAGATATACTGTTCCTTAAAATGTTTAAGTCACAACGTACCTTCATCATAATCTTCTTCAAAGTTCATATGTCTTCTGAAATAAGAATAAATATGTTAAAATGGAGGAAATATATACACCAAAGCAAATGCAAAATAAAAGCAATGGTACGTTTAAATCGAGAGAGGGGGTTTCGACAAAAGTGTGGATGCATCCTCAGTCCACTGAAGACGTAAGGGGAGTGAGATCCGTCCCTTATATATCATTACAACTACGCTATAGAAAGAAGCAAAGAGGCACCAATGGGGCAGTCGAGTGTCAAAAATGACAAACCGGTAGACATGAACAAGAACAGCACGAGTAAACACAAAACACAAAATTAACCGATCAGAAATCAACGACGCGAAGACAAGTCGTAACAAGAGTGAATTCAGGTGCCCCGGAAGAATAGACAGAACAATCCGAAGCTCAACAAATCGTTTAATTTCTCTTGTTGTAGTTTTTAATTAAATCGTTGATATAAAAAGGGAATTTAATAAAATTCAATTGCAAGATATCTTGGTTAAGATAATCGTAGAGTTGTTAATATTTGAAAATTGTTGACTACAATAATTTCAACATTTGCAACGCAGATCTGGTGTAATGTCTTAACTTTGATTGTTTTGATAAATAAATTAATTGTTTAAAACGGCTTTTGAATATTCATTAGACTCAAATATTCGACAAATTACGAATTCAAAAAAAACTTAATCAGGAATAATTGTTACATTTACATTTATGGTCCTTATATTTATACAACTCATCATAAGATAAGCGACATCAACTTTTTCTGAAACAAAAACATATTTTCAAATATAAAATAAGATATTAATAGAAAAAAAGTAATTACTTCAAAGCATAGACTGTGAATATGTAGATTGGACTTTTGTAAATGTATATACTTTTTAACAGAATGAGAGATGGGGACGCTGTGCTCATCAGAGAACAGACAGGTGTTACAAAACTTATGGCGAGATGTATATATTCAAGCGACCAAGTACCTTTCCTTTTTTTAAATATGACTTGCCTTCTTTCTGGACATTTACAGTCGTTACAGGCATTACAGATCTTGAAGATCAATTTTGTACGATACATCTCAAAAGCCAAATAGCTTGCCAGTCCAAGAAGTATTAACATCAGTGCTGAAAACCAAGCAACATTAGCAGGCGAGTCGAAAAATGTCATTTGTCGGTCGGTTGTAGTCGTAATGGCCGTTGTTGATGTGCTCTGGACGACCAAGTTGACGGTGACTGTATCTTGTAGTCCGCCATGATCTTCGACTTTGACCGTGATCGATGACGTCATTCCAGCTATAGATTCGTCGATGAAGGATTTTATATACAGATTTCCTGATTGGTCGATTCCAAAATATTTGGCATTTGTACCGGCTGTTATAGAATATATCAGGATTCCTTTATAAGAAGAATAAATTTTCTATTTATCTAATCAAAACGTATGCTACGTAGATTGAATAAATTAAAGTATTGAAAATATGAATAAATATTAATACATAACATTTTCCGTAAATTGCGTTTTCGAGTTAAAAATCGGTTGACATGACCGGTGTGAGATGCGTTCACGTGATTCACTTATCTTCCAATTAGATGACTTTCGACAAATGCGAGTGTTGACCTTTACTACCTTCCGCTTACATTTATTTGGTAGAAATACAACAAACACAGGTGGAGTATCACAATCTACAACAAACATTGTATCTTCAAGATAATAAGTGCTCGCTCGATCAATATTTGTTAGAAAATAGCTACTTGTCATGCTAGGTAAGCATGGTTAATAAGTGTACAAAATTTCGTTAAGATCAAAGTGAGGAGTTTTGAGAAGTCAACAACCGAATTATAACGGACAGACGATAACTTTCGTTTGCGGGCAATAAATTTCACTTACCGTCCGAGCCAACGTCAGCATCTGTAGCCACGACCTGTCCAATTATATCTCCCACATTATCATACGGGGTCAGATGGAATGAGTAACTATTCTGAGCGAATGCTGGCGTGTTGTCGTTAATAGCGTTAATAAAAACTTGTAACGTCGCAGTGGATGTCAGCGAACCGTCATTCACTGTGACGTCACATGTAAAAGATGACGCCATTGAAGTATCATCTCGGTCATAGTTTATAGCAAGCTTGACTCTTCCGGTATTTGCTCTGATGTTTAACGTGGGACAACTTACTCCATATTTGATTGTGTTGCCCTCTGGGTCTGATGCCCCGTATAAAGGTGTACCGATAATCGTTCCTGCCTGAAAGGAAATTAAGATATGAATCTTGAACATGATCAAAATGATTTACCATTAGGTGCGTGGAAAGATTTATCTTTACCGTGAATAGAATCTGAAACAGCGCTTTGATGCATATACATGTATAACAAAACTCTTGCAAAAAAAAAAACGCCAATAGAGATCCCTTTATTGTAACCTTGTTTTAACATGTTAAAAGGAATATATTCTATAGTATTACAAAAACAAAGCACGATTTTGAGATAGAGATCAGTTTTGACCAGATGTGTCTAAATATTAGGGAGTTCTTCACAGAGCCAGCTGCGTCATGGGCTTACGACTTACAGTCATACGAATTGAAAAGAAGGCAAGATACGAAGCATTTTTTACAGTTGTGGTGTTGATTGTGTTGGTACAATAACTTTTACAAAATATTGAAAGAGGTAAGCAAGTTCCTGTGCTTGCATCAAACTGTCATAAGAGAATCGATGTAATAACACGAACACCCCAAACATGTAATTCTTTTATACAGACACAAAGCACCTTTTAAAAACTAGAATGGCGGTTCTCCATGGAAGACTTATGTCGTCTGCGTCTTAAAATATTCGGTAAACAAGACTGACGTGTATGCGTTATGGACATAAAATCGCTTTTCACCATATAGTACTTTAGGAGAAAACTAAATGCCAAATATCAAGAGACTGTTACAAGAACTTACCTGGAAAATGCAAGACGACGGATAGTGTCAAATATGTTGCTTTGCTATACGTTGATGCTGACATAAAAAACAACTTACCACGGATTCTGAACCAATGAGAGTATACATTGACTTGGAGAAGACCGGTGGTTCGTTAACATTGACAATGCTTATAGTCAGGTCCTTCGTATCCGATCCCTGACCATCCGATACGGTTATACTGGCTGTACAAGTTGTGAACGGTATGGTTTCGAAATCGATGTTCTTAGTCGTTGACGTATACACCAGACCGGCTGAAGGACAAATTAAAGAACTTATAATGGTAGACGCCAAATACAAATATATATTTAAAGAGCACATATATTAGTTTGGGAAACAGCTAAAAGGATTTTACCAGTGGTTTAAATTCCGTCGTTTCTGTTTTCAAGTACAATCGCAAGTACAAAAGAAATCAATTTTCGCAAATTTGCAACAACAACAAAATAGCCCTTTTGGAAAATTTCCGATTTAAGAGTAGTTTTTTTTTGTTTTTATTTTCCGGATTTCACCTGTCCCAAAACAAATCAAGCAAGAACTGTTTATCCTGACGGGTCATCTGACGTTCACTTTTGCTAGTAAGAGAGTTTCATGTTGTGGTGAGTGATTGGGTGAGTGAGTGGGTAAGTGGATGAGTGAGTGGGTAAGTGGGTGAGTGAGTGGGTAAGTGGTTGAGTGAGTGAGTTGGTGTTTCAAGCCCTTGCAAGGCTATATAGGTTATTTAAAAGCCATAGTGGTGCACCGTGTTGGGAAAAATGTCACGTTCCTCGCACGTTAAAGAACCCTGCTGCAGGTCTCGGTAAGAGTAGGACCCGTAGGATCCCCATGCAGGAGGCGAAATTTCCCGTCCCTACCCATCACTCCTTTTTCCAGTGGCAGTCAAAACTCTCCTACCCGATTGGCCTTG
The DNA here is from genome assembly GCA_963971305.1 of Arcuatula senhousia. Classification (NCBI taxonomy): domain Eukaryota; kingdom Metazoa; phylum Mollusca; class Bivalvia; order Mytilida; family Mytilidae; genus Arcuatula; species Arcuatula senhousia. The sequence continues at coordinate 59,017,472 of OZ020310.1, forward strand.
TGTCCCCATTTCCTCCACTTCATCATCATTTCATGTTCATTGTATCACCACTTTCATGTTCATCTCCCGGATATAGCCGAAATCGTGCTGCTTGGGAGTAAAGCAATAACTAACTAACTAACTAACTAACTAACTAAAAGCGATGTACATGAAAGGATGTTGAAATGAACATAAAATGATGACGATGACGATGATGATGATGATGATGATGATGATGATGATGATATAACTAACTAACTAACTAACTAACTAACTAACTAAAAGCGATGTACATGAAAGGATGTTGAAATGAACATAAAATGATGACGACGATGATGATGATGATGATGATGATGATGATGATGATGATGATGATGATGATGATGATTCAGCCACCTAGGGTACACAGATGGTCACCCTGTGGGCTGATCACTAACTTTATGTCAGATTAACAACAAATTCAATCGCCTCGTACGTCGAACTAGGCGCTGCTACAGGCCTTTTCGCCTCCTGGGTCCACAAAGGGCATTTAGTGTTGCTGATTGGGATTTTTGTTGGTTTTCTCGTAACTTGCTGTGTTCTGGTGTTGTCATTTTTAATGGACTTTGATATTGAAATGACGCTTTAATATTTATTTGCTTCCTAAAAGCAGCAAAAGCTAAGACAAACTCGTTGCAGCGATAGATATCTATTTACTTATTGAATAGAAAGACAAGAAACGCTAAAATATTAATATTACCAGAGTTGATATAGAAGTAATTTGTAGCTTCAATTGGGTTGAACGAGGCAGAGTAGGTCCATGTGTCTGCGTCGGGGTCTGTAATGGTGACCTGGTAAACAGATTTACCCAGGGCGCTGTTCTCTTGTACAACTGGAACAAAGGTTGTGATGGTCGAGTCTATTACTGGAGGTGTGTTCAGACCTGTAACAACAAAAATTACAGCAAATCTACACTGATTTACATTTTTGGTTAAAAAAGCCCATGGTTTAAACATTGATAATCGAGTTCGTTTTAAAATTATAGAGGGATATCTAGACCTTTTTAAGAAACTCCTTGTTACCTTCTTCGGTGGTCCTGATGGGGGTCCTGATCACAAATCACGAAGTATAATAAATGCAAATAACGAAACACGGAAATATGGCTAAATGCCTAAAACGAATCACGGACAAAATACTTTGCTGAGAACGGTTCACGTGCAATATCCAATCACGATGCACGGAAAAAATATTTCAACAAATCACAATTCACGGAAAATAAAAATTGCCAATAACGGAGAACGAAATAAACCCATCGACGCCCTCTTCTTCATTAAAACTGTATGAACGACCACTGACTTAAGGCCATTATTAGAAAAGTATCTATTCCATTAGAATTTTAATTGCAATTCGACAAAATATGCAAATTTAAATGTTTAATTTACAGTGAGTTTTCCGTTTTTACCTGACACTGTCACTGTTAAGTCATATGGACCGATCTGGTTGCTATGATCATCCGTAATTGTAATCTCAAGATTGTACGTTCCTACAGTATAACTATGGAAGTCACTGGTTGTCACAATATCCCCAGCTGAAAAGTTAAATTTATAGGAAAACGTGACAGGATTACAATTACACCCTTTGATCGAAAAAGTTAGTACTAGTTGTCATTATTTGAAAAAATATATATACACTATATGATGACGTGGTCGGATTTTTTTCACAAAACTTTATGTTTTTTTATCGTTCCATAGCTTATTTACAAATCCTTGAATACAAGTCCCTTTTACTACAGGGGAAGTAGTTACTAAGGGACTTTCCTGTTATAGTATGTCTTTATAAAGTGTGATTTATTGCAACTTTCCTTGGTGTTTTGTGTTTTGAAATATTCTTAAAAAATAGTTGTAGGTAATATTCCAAGAGTTCGTTCCACCGACCAAGACGTCAGACTCGTCAAACAAAAGGTACCAATCAATTTTAAAGTATTGAATTGTCCAGATCAAAACCACAACTATACATATATTTGAAACTTTTCAGTCTGCTATACCAAGTAGAATCACCAGATGTTGATGAGCGGTCACAGACAATTGTGTCAGAAAAAGAATACATGTATAAGTGTATGTGCCTGTGTTTGTGGTTGTTCATATGATGTCCCATTTTCATATTCCTAAGATTCCGATTTCTAGCGGTGTGGGCACAAATGAAAAAAGCCATATAAAGAATATTTTGCAAAGACTTACAATTGAACAAGTTGAAAGGACATGTTGACACAATCGAGTTGACCTTACACACCATCATCATGGTCAACTGACCGCCTTCTGGATCCGACGCCGCCACCGAAAACACCAGGTAACCAGTAGAGACGGTTGATGAATCAACAGATGTGTAATCTAAAGATGAAGACAGAAAGAAATGTTTTGTCGGGAATTCCAATAAAGAAACATGTAAAACATATTACAACAATTTTCTGTTATTATTCTTATTTAATTTTTTTTTTAAAGTAGAGCAGATTAAATGGCTTTCTGGTAAGCATCCTGTTTATACGTTGCTAAACAGGGTATGTTTTTAAAATATTCTTGATGCTAAGAGGGTCCGATTCAGAGCAGACCAAGAACACAGGTGTACTCAAACCATAGGTAGTGACCCCTCCCCCCGGGGAAATAGACATTTCAAGGAAGTATAAAATTACTTACTTCCAAGGTTAGACACGGTGGGTGATTGGTTCTTGTTAATGTTGACGGTGTATATCCTACTGGCCGCGCTAACACCATCCGTACACTCCACGTTCAAGGAATATACTGGGTCAGTATTAAAGTCGAGAGAGGGCATGGCTATTAGGTATAAACCATACTCTGAAAAGGAAAATTCACATTTGGATTATTTTACTTAATAACTTTGTTTTTATTTGGAATAAACAGATGTAGATTTTTGCACGTCTAATGTTTGGAAAACGTTAAATTTTCTCAGTTTTGCTTTTTTGCCTTCTATTTTGAATGATAATATTTAAAAATAACAAAATTTCAAAGTATTTAAGAATTATCAAAATCTTATGCCAATGGGGAGTAAACAAAAAATGTAATTACAAATCGCAGAAAGTGAAGACTGCAAGGTTCCTGACTTGTAAGAAATGGTTATGACCTCCGTTTATTTGCAATCCTTGGGACCGCTTATAACACACACAAAAAAAAACAACCTCAGCGTGGATGTGAAACAGGCAAACTATTTTTAATACACAAAATAATTCAAATTTAACAAGGATATCAGATGGATTGCATTTGATTTGCAAATGATCACAGTCTCAAAAGTCAAAAAGCTTTATCTGAAGTCAGTTAGCTAAAGCAATAAAAAACACAAGCTCTAATGAGCTTTTATGCCGACATTACATATACTAGACAATATATACACATTACATTACATAAAACACATTAAGACACAATAAAACATTCATAACACAAAGCATGCATTTCATGCATAAGCACATAATTGTAAGCTTGAAAAGTCACACATTTATAGCACTACATAAATAGAGCAGACAGTAAATGCACATTAAGCAAGCAAGCTTCTAAAATCTAGTTAGTCTCATTTGATTTATTGTCGATTGGAGATTTTTAACCAAGTAATGAACATTTCATTTGTCTTTACGAAAATATAATAACAGCTCTGTACATACGTCCAGTTGTTGGGTCAATTTTAACCCAGAAATTCGCATTGGACGGATTGAGGTCACATGACTGAGTTGTCCCCACCGCTCCACCAATCGTAATCAAGGTCAACTGGGTCTCGTACGTGGCGTCTTCTGATATCTGCGTTGAGACGATGTTATTCGTAAAGCTGACCGTTAATGCTATAGAAAAAGATCAAAAAATGTTAAGGTAGGAGTTAGTTGCAATTGAACAAAATGAGAATTACTGTACAGTTATCAAAATGTACAAACTTACCATGCATGTACATGTTACTGTAAGCCAAACTGTGGCGGATGCAGAAATTTTCAAACGGGGGGGGTGGGCAAAATTATAAAAAACACCTTCTGGGACCTCTTGTTTCATACAGTTCCTAACCATTTTTTTTTTGCCAAACGGGGGTTGCGCGCCCGGTACGCCGGTCCTAGATCCGCCTTTGCCAAAGGATTGCGTCACTGTTGTGTAGATACTATTCCAACGCACAGTTTTTCTGTGATATGAGATATAAATTGATAGAAGAAGAACTGAAACACCAAAAGGGAACACGGATGACCAGTAGACATATACAAACCCCCAAGACACAAAAGACAAGAACGATGGAATTTGGCATCAAAACAAGGGAAAATTAAGAGCTTCGTTAGGGTACATACATAGTTTTCCTTTTTCAGACCCCATTCTTATAAAAAAAAATCCTATAAGGGTTCTAATAAACATTTCTAACGTTAGAATTAAGCCGTTGTCTGCATGAGTTCACCTACGTTGCGACTTGAGTTCGCATTGTTAATTTCTGTTCGGTTAATATTGTGTTTCTTACGTTTTGTGTTTCTTTATGCTGTCGTTTTGTCGTCTTTCTCTTTCGGACTTTTGACACTCGAATGCCCCATTGGTGCGTCTTTGCTTCTTTTCGCATGTGTGGCTCTATGTGCATATTTTGTGTGCTTTATCGCCGATTCTATGCCAACTGGGACACATAAAAAATGGCAATTTACTTAAAAAAGGAAATTAATCTTTTGGTTTTTTTTTACATCTTTGGATTAAAAAGCATATGAAAAATTAGCAACACCATTTTATCCGTATCAAAGATATTATAAAGCAACAAAAGTGGATACATGCAATTTTCAACGCCAATCAAAGTAAATTATTAAAACACACCCAATTTTTCATGATTTTGACACCAATTTTGACCATTACTTCTGTTTTACTGCACACAGCAACAAAACTTAAACTAATTTTTGTTAAAGGAAGCACAGAATAACTATATATTTAAGAAATTTCTTTACAAATAGGGGGTATTTTGTCCTGTTTGATATCAAGAGTACGACAATTGACAATTAAATTAATATTTGACTCAATCATTTTTTTTTATTTTATCAAATGCTGTCAAAAGATTTATAAATTATCCTCTTTTATTAATTTACGAAGGAGTTATTTCATTATTACAGATAATGATCAATAGCAAATGACAAAAATACCCCAATCTTAGATGTTCACATTAGGTTGTTACAAATCATTTAAAATGATCCATTAAAGTTTGGAATTTTAAAAGAATGATGAAATTGTGTTAGGTTAAATCATTACTAAATTAAATTTATGTACTGAAAGACTGAATATGTTACTAGTAATTCAAATGATATCACCCTCGAAAATTTGCTTTATACCATCATGACTAAGTTTAACATTAACGTCCTCAATGGACTGACTGTAAAACTTACCATTTGATTTTGTTAAAGAAATCAGTAACATTAAAGTTAACAACAGCCACATTTTGTCCATTTTGACGATAAACTGTTACATAAACATAAAAATAAAATATCTTTTTGAGGACTTCAGAATATGAAATCTCAAAATCCCTTTGCTCATCGAAAATGAAATCACAAAATACCCGTCTCGAATTTTAATTTTTTTATTTTATCGAATCTTTATTTGATTGTTTCCAAGGATAGAGCCACTATGTTAAATTCACATTGAGATAACAAATCATATACAATATTCATTCAAAATGATTTTTCATTATATTTGTGTCACTGACTGTGATACTATCGTTTGTACTCGAATTTTGGACTATTATTTCTATTGTACCATTTTGTGATAAATTAAATAAAAATGTTTAAAAATTGACAAAAACTGAGCAAATAAATCAAATTAAAAATCTCTGTTATACTCTCTGCCTTTTCATCATATACCCAAACCTTTATGTGTAAACATTAAAATTCATTGTTAAATTCCGTCTCAATTTATCAAGTTCAATATTTATCTATATTTCAAATAAATAAACAAACAAACTATATATTTGATTTTCTATGTGATTTTTAAATGAAATTATTGTACTTTCTAAAAAGAAAATATTCAGTTCCAGTAAAATGAGTTCACGATTTTTAAAAAAAACATTTTTCGAAATGATATAATGATTTTTGTAACAAAATTTTAAAAAGAAGGAATGTTTCCATCACTTTCATGTGCGGTTTCTGCTGAAAGCTTGACGGAAAATTTCAAGTCCTGTCTTAACAGGAAATTTTCGGTCCTGTCTTAACAGGAAGTCAAATCCCACAGGTATGAAAGCTTCTTAGGACGTACAGTTTGTCATACCTAATTTAATTTATTCCCATATACGGTTTCTGAGAAAAGCTCGACGGAAATTTGAAGGACGTACGTGCGTCCAAACAGATGAGCATGAGTAAAATTTAATGACCCCCCCCTCCCGACATGTGGTCGCGAAATGAAATTTTATCCAAGACTTATTTTCTTAATCTGACTAATCATTGTTCATCTAAATTAGTTACCTAAACCAATTCTCGGGCACTTGAATTTTTTTTTCATCTTGGAATATTTATACTGAATATAAGGCAGTCCGTTTCTTCCAAATTGATCTCAAGTTTAAGCATGCAATTGATCTTTTTATCATTCACATAATCATACACTCTTAAATGGAGTTTAGATTCTAAACATAGTCTAAAACATTTTCTTGAAACCCTTTTTAACGCCAAAACTTTCTAAACATGTTTAAAACCTAAACGTGTTAAGGTTTTAAACACAATCCTAAACATATTCAGGGTTAAACATGCAATAAGACTGTTTAAATTCTAAACACCATTTTTACAGCGTATATACAACGCAGTCATGTTAAGTCCACGTGGCTAATGTACACATTGACCGCCTTGTGGACATGGAGGTCTGTGGAAAAAAAGTTAAAAAGTTTCAGGTTTTTCTTATCAGCTTCCAATAATAGAATAACATTTATTCATAATTTAAAAGATGTATGCTTTACTATAAAAGAAGCAATGAGGCACCAATGGGGCATTCGAGTGTCAACAGTCCGAAAGGGCAACGGCAAAACCGGTAAGCACGAACAAGAACAGCACGAAGAAACACAAAACACAAAAACAATTAAAAAGTCATTTGTTCAGAGAACAAATGTGAGGTCTTTCCCTGTCTTATGTTTTTGTTATGGTATTTTATACAAGTACTAAAGACATTTGAGTCACTTTGTTTATGACAAGATGTTGCCAATTATTGTGATATAGGCTCCAGAATGAAGCTTAGGGGGCCTACAGTCAGAGAAAGTATGGTTGCTAAGGACTTTTATGTTGGTTGCTATGGACTAAATGTCACTTCCGGTTGCAAAAACTTATATCTTAACTCAGAAAGTAGTCTTGTTTAAGAATATGTATGGTTGCTATGGACTTTTCATTAAGGTTACCTTGTTGCTAGGGAATGACCTTGACCCATGACCTTTGACCTCTGACTCAAATTGTAGCTCTTTGCATTCTGATTCATTTAAGTATAAATGTTTACTATACAATTTGTTATGGTTTTCAAGTTATGGGCAAAAAACGTGTTTCGCGAAACTTGTTTTGGCTGCCATTTTGAAACCGTTCAACCGAATCATGTACTGTTTGGGTTCAAATTGTAGGTAATTCAATTCTCTTTCAAATAAACCCTATGTTTCATTCACCATCTTTTATGGTTAAAAAGTTATAAACAAAAATCATTTTAAAAATACGAATCAAGGGCGATAACTCAAAAACACAAAGTTTTATGCTTTCACACCTGAAACACTTTTTGTAGATCTCGACATGGCGAACACATTTCCTATGTATTGTCCGCTTCAATTTTGTACGGTTTAGGTGTTATTTCTTAAAAACTGTTTACGGTGTCGGCCATTTTGAAAATGGCTGCCTATAACCATTCGACTTTGGTCTTAAATTGAAGGACTCTTAATGACGGTCACAAAAAACCCATATGTTTACTAAATTATCTTTGATGGTTTTAAAGTTATAAGCCAAAAACGAATAAGCCGAAACGCGTCAAGGGCCATAACTCGAAAACCATTTGTCGTACAGTGTTCGACCCTTTATATCAAATAAAGGTCTAAATGAGACGAGTAGTTTCCTCATTACATGTCTGCTTCCATTTTGTATGGTTTTTGAGCTATACTGCAGACAAGGTGTACCATGACCTCTGACCTTGAGATTTGACCTTTGACCTTGACATTTTCAGATGTAACATATGTCACCTAGGATGATTGGTGAAGGTCCCAAGTCTCTAGGACAAACCGTTTTGAAGAAAAAAAATTTGACGAGTCGTGACACTTTTCGGGTCAAAAACGCGTAACCAGGAAGTTGATCGAAAAAATTTTTTTTGCGTGACGAATGATGACCAGGAGTCTAGCAACATTTTCCCTGCTTCAGATTTTTGATAACAGTTACGGTTTCTGACTTTATCTGCAGACAAGGTTTTGGGGTTCCGGGCAGATAACTCCGTTACTAAAAATAGATCTGTTTCGCAGGCCGACTCAAGTCGAGCCCTGGTAGTGTCGATTAATAGTACTAAGTTTCGTAATGATAGGTCGCGACACTTTTTTGACATCTGCGGCAGAAAAAAAAAAATAATAATTAAAAAGTCATTTGTTCAGAGAACAAATGTGAGGTCTTTCCCTATCTTATGTTTTTGTTATGTTATTTTATACAAGTACTAAAGACATTTGAGTCACTTTGTTTATGACAAGATGTTGCCAATTATTGTGATATAGGCTCCAGAATGAAGATCAGGGGGCCTAGAGTCAGAAAAAGTATGGTTGCTAAGGACTTTTATGTCGGTTGCTATGGACTAAATGTCACTTCCGGTTGAAAAACTAACATCTTAACTCAGAAAGTAGTCTGGTTTAGGAATATGTATGGTTGCTATGGACTTTTCATTAAGGTTACCTTGTTGCTAGGGAATGACCTTGACCCATGACCTTTGACCTTGGACCCAAATTGTAGCTCTTTGCATTCTGATTCATTTAAGTATACATGTTTACTATACTATCTGTTATGGTTTTCAAGTTATGGGCAAAAAACGTGTTTCGCGAAACTTGTTTTGGCCGCCATTTTGAAACCGTTCAACCGAATCATGTACTGTTTGGGTTCAAACTGTAGGTATTTTAATTTTCTATCAAATGAACCCTATGTTTCGCAGGCCGACTCAAGTCGAGCCCTGGTAGTGTCGATTAATAGTACTAAGTTTCGTAATGATAGGTCGCGACACTTTTTTGACATCTGCGGCAGAAAAAAAAAAATAATAATCATAAGAAATACAGTAAGGTCTTTCCTTCTGTGGAAGGGAAAGACCTTAATAAGAAAGAACATAGGCAAATAAAGGAAGACAATACGTTAATTTTTATTTACTGGTGTCAACAAATATAGGAATTAAGGCGGATGGAAAAGTATTTTCTTCTCGAAAGGACTCATGGCCGGGGCATTCCTGGAGAATACGTCTCCGTCAGAGAACACCCACGGCATATGGGATTTGCAGACAGGTCCTAGGACAGATGTACAAATGATTTACAATTAATGGGCAAAGAACTATTTCATTTTTCGTTATCGCAATGTACGATAAGTTTATGACACAATGACAGAGTGGGGCATGTTCTGTCACACATTTTGTGTTCCAGTTGTTTTAGATATTTTTATAAATATTTTCGTCATCGCTTGTGAAATTGGCGAACTTCGACTTATATCGTTTCAAAGTCCTGCTTGGACATTCGACACTTCTCTGGAATTTTCATCTCTTCCTATTGTGATCCGCGAGATTACCCTGATGATCCGTGGGATGTTAGACCGTTTCCTTCCCCTTTGTCAGTTCTCCCCGCGCCATGCAAAACGAAAGCTAGACAAGACACGACACGCTCTGGAAACCGTGGCGATCCACGGCGTAAGTACTGTTTAAATTCTACAATAAATGTACATGAACTGTTCGCTGACATCTGCTCATCATATTGCGTTCTTTCTGTGGATTAATTTAACCGGACATGGAAAATTAACATTGCATCAGACGAAGGGAATTTCCCGTTTATTTTAGAACTGAATATGGACTCTTTAACCTTTCAAAATGTTGTATTTATATGAATATTTAATTACTTAATGCTTAATCATGACCCCCTTTGCTGTTTTCTATTTGTAATTTAACGTTATTCGATATATTATGTAACTTTATTTTCTCCCCCTTTTTTCAGTATTTTACCACGTCACACTGATTAATCTGTTGCTGCTTGAATAAAGTGTCAACCTTAGACCGAGTTATTCTCCAAGGCCCCAACAATTGATCATCGGTTAATCTATCCGTGAGAGCCGGAATAGTAAAATAGCCCCGAACAACGCCAGTTGCAGAAGCGTCACCTCAGTCTACGCCAGGAGACGTCCGCAGAAGACCAGCCAAGGACTGTATCCTTCTATACAAAACTTTTATGAGCTCTCGCAAGAGAGACTCACCATTTTCTTGGTTCTTGTAGTGTGCTGCGGCCGTAGAAGTGCCCACACACTAATCCTTTAGATCCGTCACACTCCACAGTTTTCGTGTGACATAACCCAATAGAATTGACATACCTGGTCTGGGTAAATATAAACCCAGCTCAGTTTTTCCTTAACTTAATAAGCTAGATAGAATAACGTGATATAACGTGTTATACACGTACGAAATCACACACCAAAGCTTGTGCCAAGCCAGATAGCACACATACGTTTTTTAAACGTTATTTTATAAAACTCAGCTAATAAACACAGTGCTAATAAGCAAACATTCTAATCACACTTTCGAGATTTTTCTCGTAACTACAAAGTGATTGTGACATGATGAGTGACACAGGTGACAACGTCACCATACAACCAACTGGGCCAGATCAACACTCAGACATACGATCTGACAATACAGAGAAAAGAGTCAGAACTCTGAATGAAAAGGGCATGGACGTCTACATTGAAAGACGCGAGAAATACGCCCAAGACATAGAGCTACTATGGAGCATGTTAAATGCCTTCCTGCAGGAGGTCGATACCCCTCCAGACAATGTACGTGGTTGCCTCGCTTTACAAGAAAAGATAGCCCAGTCCGCTAGTAGATACGAACGTCAAGTCGACGCATTCATAAAATTTATGAAGGACACAAGGGCCGAAGAAAGCAATCCGGACCTCCAAGCATTCACTACCCTGGCTGATATAAGACGGCAAACATTGGACACAGCGATGTCAACTCTACGGGACGTCACCAATGCATTTGGTGCCGCGTCACCAGCAATTCATCAGCCACAAGGGCAGCCTACCTCAGGTCAACAGAATGTCACTATGCTAGAACCACATGGGTCCGTAAAACAAGAACGCAACTCAGTTAGGTCAAAGCCAAATAGCGGATGTAAATCCGTGTGTGGCTCAAAATCCAGCAGCTCTTCAAGTGCTTCAAGAAACAAGCGTGCTAAAGCAGATGCTGCTAAGGCCAAGATAGCCTTTCTAGCCAAACAAGCTGCTCTTACGAAACAAGAAGCTTTTCTCGAAGAACACGAGTTGCAGCGAAAAGCTAGCCAGAAAGCCGAGATGGAACGACAAAAGGCAGAAGTCGAGCGACAGAGAATTGAAATGGAACAAGCAGACGCCATGGAAGCAGCAGCTGTCGTACGAAAGAAGTTGGAGTTGCAAGCAGACAAAACGATGATAGAAGCCCACATGGAAGCAGCTATGGCCGAAGCTGAGGCGAGAGCCTTCGAGGACGACCGCAGTCAAGATATCGACGACGAACCACACATCGGCGTCGACCTACCATTACCTATGGCCGACCCGATCCGACGGGTACACGACTACGTTAGTCAACACACTAGTACTCATGCGATGGATGAAAATCCAGCCGACGTCGGGACCAACACATATCCGACGCACTCCGACAATACAAGGAAAGTAACGGTTTTCGAACCGCCTGCTACAACTGAAGCACCTAGGAAGATAGGACCACCATCCATGGCATCGACACCTTTCCGACGAGAAACCGACGACGTCGACACCACTAGCAATACTTATGGCCTCAATCGGGATGCTCCCGTATTCGTGCCATCCACTCAAGATCAACATCCCTTATCGACAACGTCGTCGTTGATGCAGAATCACCGTTCCGACAGGAAGGATTCAACATCAGAGGAATTAACCAAATTCCTACTTAGAAAGGACTTACTACTCTCCCGTCTCACCCACTTTGATGACAAAGCCGAGTCTTACGCAGTTTGGAAGGCCGAATTCAAAGGCGTCGTGGAGGAGCTAGGAATATCCAACTCCGAAGAGCTCATTCTCCTCAAGAAATGGCTCGGAAACAAGTCGTCGCAGTACACAAAAAGTATTAAAGCAGCGAACATCAATAACCCGACAAGAGGTCTAGAGCGTCTTTGGGAGCGTCTTGACGAACGTTATGGCGCGTTACAGTTTACAGAGCACGCACTAAGACAAAAATTTGAAGCCTTCCCTAAGTTAACGAACAAAGATACCGAACAGTTCTACGACTTTTACGATCTTCTTTCTCACATCCAATGCTTGAAAGAGGAACCGAACTTTCGTGACTTGTTAGGATATTTCGACACCTCATCAGGACAATTGCCTATAGTTTCTAAGTTGCCATATGGAATCCAGGAAAAGTGGACTACAAAAGCCTCAGAGTATATGACACGACATAAGGCACCATTTGCACCGTTCTCAGAATTAACGGATTTTATCCGTGAAATTGCTAAAATCAAAAACAATCCTTGTTTTATTTACGATTTGAGCAGTCAATTTACTTGTAAGGTTCAATCTCAGACTACAAAAGAGAAAGTCAACGTATACAAAACATCTACAGACACGAGTTCGGAGCATAGCTCCGCAGAAAGCTCTACCTACGGGTCAAGGCAACAAGAAAATAATAATCCGATCAATTTGAAGGAGCGTTGCATCATCCATAAGGGCAATGTAACGGCTTCAGAGCGAAACCAATCGAGGAGCGCATCAAATTGCTGAAGGAACACAACGTATGCTTTAAGTGCTGCGAGTCCGACACGCACTTTAAAGCCAACTGTCAAGAAAGAGTTGTTTGCAACGAATGCGAGAGCACACGTCATCCGACAGCTCTTCACATCTCTAACTCAGACGAACGACCAGCGAGTTTTCTCGTGAATCCTCACAAAACAATGGCGGGGAGCGAAAGGCTCCAAAGACAAACAACACCAAAGACACCGTACATGTTACAATGCACCGAACTTTGCAGTTCAACGTACAGCGGGAAATCTTGTGCAAAGATATTGCCAGTAGACGTGTTTTCCACCGTACATCGCATGTACGCAATAGTTGACGACCAAAGTAGTCACACGCTGGCTACAACCGAATTCTTTGATATGTTCAACGTTAAAGGACCCTACGAGAATTACGATCTTTCGACCTGCTCAGGACGCACACTGATGTCAGGAAGGAAAGCAAACGACCTTATGATAAAGTCAATTGGAGACGATTTTGAAACAAATCTGTCGACAGTCGTCGAATGCAACGACATTCCGAAAAACAGGTCCGAGATACCGACACCTGAAGTTGCGTCGCAGCATCCACATTTGCGAGATATAGCCGAGTATATCCCAACAATCGATAACAATCGCAAGATTCTTCTTCTCATCGGGAGATCGCTCCCGGCTGTACATCACATTCTTGACCAAAGGATAGGATCACACTTCGAACCATTCGCACAGAAGCTTCCGTTAGGTTGGGTCATTATAGGCGAAACTTGTCTGGACCGACAACATAGACCACCGGATATCAACGTTAAGAAAACGTGCGTTATGCAGAATGGCCGACCCTCATCATTGCAACAATATCCGAACCAGTTTCACGTGACCAAGTATCGTGATAACTTTCCACACAAACAAAATATTACGTACTCGATTGTATTAGACATCTCAGAGAAACCGCCTGATTGGGATAAACCGCCAGAATACGAAGGCGACGTCGTGAATTTCATCACGCCTGAAGACGACAAATCACCGAACTGGTTCTGTTAGACAGCATGCTAACGCTTATGGTTATTTGCACCGTGTGCAAACTACGTATTTTGTAAATATATTGTGACAATTCATTGCTTTGGACATTCCTTTCTGTTACCGTTTATACCAGGATGCATCTTCATTCTAGGAACACGTCGTTCCTCACCACGCCGTGCGTGGCAACGCTGGAAAATCCCATTGGGCAACGCTGGAAGCCAGACAACGTTGGAGCTACCTCACGATCCGCGTATCAAGAAGACATTCCGTGAACGAACTGTACATTTGTTTATACCTTATACTATTTGATTCTAAAATGAAATTGGGATTTACGTGTTTGTAACGTGATAAAAGTAATAGTGATATACCCCTGGATATCAGACGGGGAGTGTTCTGTCACACATTTTGTGTTCCAGTTGTTTTAGATATTTTTATAAATATTTTCGTCATCGCTTGTGAAATTGGCGAACTTCGACTTATATCGTTTCAAAGTCCTGCTTGGACATTCGACACTTCTCTGGAATTTTCATCTCTTCCTATTGTGATCCGCGAGATTACCCTGATGATCCGTGGGATGTTAGACCGTTTCCTTCCCCTTTGTCAGTTCTCCCCGCGCCATGCAAAACGAAAGCTAGACAAGACACGACACGCTCTGGAAACTGTGGCGATCCACGGCGTAAGTACTGTTTAAATTCTACAATAAATGTACATGAACTGTTCGCTGACATCTGCTTATCATATTGCGTTCTTTCTGTGGAATAATTTAACCGGACATGGAAAATTAACATTGCATCAGACGAAGGGAATTTCCCGTTTATTTTAGAACTGAATATGGACTCTTTAACCTTTCAAAATGTTGTATTTATATGAATATTTAATTACTTAATGCTTAATCATGACCCCCTTTGCTGTTTTCTATTTGTAATTTAACGTTATTCGATATATTATGTAACTTTATTTTCTCCCCCTTTTTTCAGTATTTTACCACGTCACACTGATTAATCTGTTGCTGCTTGAATAAAGTGTCAACCTTAGACCGAGTTATTCTCCAAGGCCCCAACAATTGATCATCGGTTAATCTATCCGGGAGAGCCGGAATAGGGCATCCTCTTGACTTAGCGCATAAGTGATGATCAAAAGTATTGCTAGAAACACGCGAATCGACCCCAATAAATTTTATTATTTCCGATAAATATATATATTATCATTAATATCCATCCGCATAATTATCTCTACCCGGTTCTCAACTGCTTGCCTAGTAAATAACTTTTGGTCTTACCCAAAACCATAGTCATTGGACTCAATGTACCAACCACAGGCGTTTGGGTCCCGGTGTTATTTTGCCATTTTTCCCCCATGCCAGTTTTTCCCCCCGGAAAATCTGGATCGATCTAGTTCCCTCCCCCCGGGGGAAAAACTGGATCATTGCCACTTTTCCCCCTAGGTAAAATGACACAAATTGTAGATTTTCCCCCATGCCAGTTTTCACCCTTTGATGTTTGGCATATATCTTAACTTTTTAGTGGATACATGCTTACCAGTCTGAGATTTTTTTTCATGGAAAATTTAGCTGTAAAATGATTTATATGCTTTTTGTTATGAAAATGAAATTTTTAAAGTTAGTATCTAATAAATATTTTTTTATTTATATTCAGCTCTTACACTTTTGAGGTAATCTGTATGATAAGAATGATTTGAAAGAAGCAAAGAGGCACCAATGGGTCATTCAAGTGTAAAAAGTCCGAAAGGGCAACGACGAAACCGGTAAAACACGAACAAAAACAGCACGAAGAAACACAAAAAACAAAATCAACCAAACAGAAATCAACAACGCGAACTCAAGTCGTGACAAAAGTGAACTCGGGTGCCCCGGAAGAATAAGTGATTCTTGCCTGCTATAGCACACCCGTCGTGTTGCTTTTTTCCAATTTAGTGTGTCAATTCCGGTAAAGGAAGACAATATAAATTTCTACGACAAACCAACATCTGCACTCATTTGAGGTACGGATTCAGTATTTAAAGCATTGCCATCTTTAAAAAAACCCATAGTTTCATCTTTAAAATACTAAGTCGTTCATGCTTTATTCAATGAAAGATAAAAGAAGTAAAGGTGTACCAAAGGGGTAATCAGTATCATAAAACCGTAAAGACAAAGACAAAACCGGCAGACAAAAATCATCACAACAAAACAAACCACATAACAACATAAAACACAAACACACATAACAACAAAACCGCATTCAGCAACGCGAACTCAAGTCGAAACGAGAGTGAACTCAGGTGCTCCGGAAGAGTAAGCAGTTCCTGCTTGCTATAGCACACCCGTCACGTTGCCAAAGATCAAAAACAGTAGATCTTTTTACATTTATAATTGTAAAATTGACAATGACTTAATGGCTTTGTGTCAATATGAGGTGGACAAATTTTACATCAATATTGCATGTCTACTGCATGGTTCAATTTGACTCGTATTCATATTTACTTAATATATTGGGGTGCTTTGGGTTGTCTTTAAGTAAAGCTTTTATGTGCCAAAGACGACATGTCGGAATAGGACATTAAATTTTAAGTTCGACCATGCGAAAATTACTACGAGAACCGTACAGGGAATGATTTGACAATTGACAGGAGTGTTTAGTATGACAAAATGTATGCCCTAGGGGGATGTTCAGCCCTATATACCTTTAAAGATTTCTGTTTGGTGTCCTGTGCTGGGCATAAATGTCCCATAGATTAAAATTCTTCCAGAAGTCTTTATTAAAGATTGTGTTTGTACTCTATTTGTTCTTTATGAAGAAGGGGGTCTTCTTTGACATTTTATGATAAGGTAGAACCTTATGCTTTATCTACCCTCTAATAAAAAAAAGTATATATTTGAAAATCCCAAGGAAAACCGTCTATGTCCGATATGTAATATGGTCGAGGATGAACTAATATTTAGATTTACAAAAAAAAAACAAATATAGACAAAGTAAAAACAGGAAATAAATCTATTAAATTTTGATATGTTGAATGAAATAAGTAAAATTGCTAGTCCTTCGGAAGGGACGAAAAAAGGTTGTCCCGTGTATGGGAGAGCAATACCCCATGCACGTTAAAAACCCCTTTGTAGAGTTCGATAAGAGTAGGCTCAATGGGGGCCGCTACAAAGGCCACACTCGCAATCTGCTAGCTGGTGAGGGATTAATATAAGCATTAAGCTTGTTTCCCAATCCAGGGTAAATAAATATGTTTAAACTAAATAAGTAAAATTAAGTACACTCTGTCCCAAACAATTTTTCGACAAGTAGAAAACACTAGTTCCTTTTTAAAACAGTCATTAGCACAGAGGACAGGGGACCTATAAACATATGTTTAATTTTGTGGTTCATATGGTTATTGTTTATACTTGCTGTTAAAATTTTGTGTATGTTTCTCACAGCCCTTATGTTGTGATTAATATTGCAATAAATGTTGATTGCAAGACAACGAGCATCAAACACTGGTCACATTGGAAACTGTTGGCTGTTTTTCATTCCATATTTTTTGTACCCATGCAAACAAAGTTTGGGAGTATATAGTAGTCACCCAGTCGGCGTGTCTGTCTACTTATCCTGTATTAAAGCACAACTCCCCCTAAATCGCATGAACTATGGAAATATCGATTTTTTTTATCTCATCGTGACGTCGGTGACATTACATCGTAAGGGGAAAAAATGAGCTTTTTGCTTATAAAGGGGGAAAAACTGGACTGATCCTATTTTTCCCCTGGATCGATCCAGATTTCCCCCCCCCCCACCCGGAAAAACTGGCATGGGGGAAAATCTACAATAGAACACCGGTTTTATTTTTTATTATTTTTTTTATTCTTTATTATAACTATAACTTGTATATAAAAAGTTTTTCGTCGTAGTATAAAGATATATATAAAATAAATCTTGGAACCAAACGCATGTGGTGCCAACATATAGTTTACATCCCAGCTCCTTTTTTCTAACAGAGATGATCTTAGCCGGATCATAGAATATAATAGAATAGTTTTAATTTCAAATTAAAAAGACCATTAAAGGCATAACATATAAAATTACATAAAACAAAGCATAACAGAATTACTAAGATGAACAAATATATTTCAATAGCAAAGTTTTATAATTTGTAATTTAGGAAAAGGGAGCATCCCTCGGCCCTGTTTTATTTTTTCAACTCTATTGTTCCTTTTCTATTGTTTTAAAGAGTTGGGATTTTGAGAAATGTTTACACAGTTGAACATAGGAAAATAATATAATCAACTACAATGTTTTTTTATTTATTTTTTTTAAGATTGATTTTTTGTTTTTGTTTTGTTTTTTTCTACTTTTCTAAGGCATATCGGGTACGGGGGCTTTAATTTACAAACGTTTAAGACAGGGGCTTATCTCGCCATTTATTAATTCAAGTAATGTCACCAAGTGTCTTTCAAGTCTGTTACAAGTTTCACTGGCGACGGTTCACGTGCGACGGTTCTCTCACATCACCAAGCATGAAGAAGTTTCTTTTCGCTATCGTTTCGACATCTTCTTCTCTTTTCTTAATGTAGATGAAGTTCGGCTTACTCCTGGTGTAGTACCAATAATCATGGCTTCTTTTTATTGTTTTGTACAGTTCTTCTTTATCTGTTTCTACTTCTTGAAATTGTTGTAGGCTGTTACTCTGGACCAGAACATCTTTCTTTTTCTTTCTCTTCATAAAATATACTAGTATGTGGTTTTTGGTAGATCAAAAGTGACTTTTCTATTAAATGCATCTTATTGAGACCATGGGCCAATTGCAGAACAGCGAGCAGCGCCTACTGGCGTCGTTGAAGGCTGCTGTCGGTTGTCCATTTTGGTTTTTTTTTTCTGAATTGCCGCTTGATTGTGGGCTGTGCCGCGTACACTTATTCCACATCTCATTATTTTCTAGTTTCTAATTCCAATGATTTTTCTTCTCTTTTTCTTTACAGTAGTAGACGATATTGAGATGTGGAATAAGTGTACGCGACACAACAAACAGCAATTCAAAAAATCACAACGGAAAACAGCAAGCAGTCTTCAACATGCCCATAGGTCACTGCTTACCGTCTTGCATTGGCCCAACACTTATAATACAATACAAAAGCTTCAAAACCAGTCCCCAAATCACCATCGAAAGACCCAATTCTTGACATAAAACAGTTAACACAGAATGAAAAGGACAAACAAAGGCTTTGGCAAAGTTTCTTGGCTTAGGACAGGCACATATAAAATGTGGCGTGGTTAAACTAGTTTTTTTAACGTCGCTGCAGACCTATATATAGGTATAGTCACGACGTTAAACTCCCCAGTCAGACTAGTTTTTTGGATCTAACCTTCCCCCTATTGATAAGCTTGCACAAAGCATACATATAAAACACACTGTAAAACTCAATCGACAAAAGTTCAATTCAACAAGAGAGAACCTAAGACAAAATACTGTACGAAAACAACAAGACAAGGAGGAACGCTCTTGATAACACTCGAAGTTACTGACAACTAGCTAAGAAACATTTATCGATTGATGTAAAAGAATCAAATACATCAGTTCTAAATCCGACACCCACGTCAAAACAATGAATGATTTAGTGTATTTGTTCGTCTCATCTTGCTGACTTTCCAGTCTAGCATCACTGGGGTTGTGATTAGTTTTTGCAGTGGTGCCTTAAGGCGTTGGTATGACCGACGTCTGAATGTCAATCTGTTCTTCTTTAGTGGCTGTTTCTGACTTGTCCTCTTCTAAAACATCACCTGTTGATGAAGCGGTTACAGGATCATCTGTACCAATGTTAAAGTTGATTAGTGTTTCCGCCATCTCTTCATTATCGGTCTGAGTCATCTGTTCCGTTTCTTCTCAATACAGTTTTTGTTGTAGAGCGGTGTCTCCTGACTCTGTCGCTGTTTCCAGTCGCAAAGCCTTCAGGCGACGGTTATTTCTATCCGCCCTCGCCTTGGATTTATCCCGCTATTCGTCTGGTTCACATGTCTGGATCTCCACTGAAACACCAGCCGGTAGGAGCCTTGCCGTGCGGAGATTGTCCAATCAGCGAGTTGGTCCTCCAGGATGTGTAGAACAGTAAACACATCTCCATGCAGTCATGCAGTGTTGATATTCTGTCTGGATCAAGCGAGTCTGTCATTTTGACCATTCAGCTGTTTGACATTTGGGTGGCATATAATCGGCTGTGATAGTGAGATTTCAGTTATTCAGCTGAATTTTATAGTGCGAGATTATTATGTTTGTAAACAATTGTTAACAATTAAAAAAATTGTATTGACCGATTTTCACTTTCTATTGGTCAAAATCTTTCAGTTTACATCCAAACGTTTAGTTTTAGTCAATAAAAAACCTATGTCTATGCGGCGTTTATGAGCTTAATTTTAAGCTGAAAAAAAGGGAGAGATTTCTCGATTTTATTTTCAATACTCAAATTTTCAAAGATGCGAGCGCCCTGTAGACACATGATTGGCATCATATTTTTTGTCAATATTTAACATAAGTATTAAATACTATTTTATATCAACCAATCACGTTGCTTTCTGTATTTTATTCCACGTTTTTTTTTTTTTATCTTAGGGGGAAAAAAATTACCGGTGGCAGAGGTTTGCATTTGCAGGGGGAAAAATTACCGGTTGCAGAAGTTTGCATTTGCGCACTTGTAACCTATAAATGTCAAACTGAAATCTCAGTGGCTCTTCTGAATTATGTCCCTTTATTTAAACAAAAATGACTTTTATTGTAGAATCATAGATAATATTTATGTTAATTAACTTAATTTCAATTAAACTTTCTAAAAATTGAAAAATAAGACATATTTTTGCTACAAACTTTGTAATAAAAATCGTTTTACAGTTTTTCAAAATTCAAAATACCGAATTATACGTCGCTGCAGACCTATGTATAGGTATAGTCACGACGTTAAACTCCCCAGTCAGTCAGTCAATGAAATTATGTTTATTATATTGTCTAGTTTTTGAAGTGACAGCAGTGGCCGCCGCTGTTACGATAGTCAAATTACGTCACGGGGATATTTAATAATATAAATATGGAAGGATGCGTGGGATGGGACCTAGCCCATCATTTCAGTATTCTTTAAAATAAAATGGCATGGATGCATAGGGGTCGCTAATTTTATTTTCTGAAACTTTGTTGAAATTTTTATTTCTGTATTTTGTTTTCCCATTTGACATTACTGAATACCTTTTGTAATTTGAAATTGATGAGGCGATATGATTGAAACATTCAAAATTTTAAAGAACATCTATGATGAGAAAGTAGCCACTGGACTGTTCAACATCGACAACAATGCTATTACTAGAGGCCACCAGTTAAAACTGCGCAAAAACTTCTGTAGATTAGACATTCGAAAACACTTCTTTACCAACAGAGTAGTAGATATTTGGAATAGCCTCCCTGACAACGTTATAAATTGCAACAAGATCAAGACATTTGAAAACCGTTTAGACAACTTTTGGAAAGACCATCCAATGAAGTTTGATCCCTATTCAGAGTATGGAAGAATCCATAAGTCAACCGGAGAGACGATGATGACAGAAGAAATGAATCTAGAGATAAACACAGAGGAGCAGCAGCTCCTGCGTTCATAACGAACGTAGGTAAACGTAGGTAGGTAATACTTTTTGTAATTTGACATTACTGAATACCTTTTGTAATTTGAAATTATAATAGTGCAGTGGCCAACTATAATAAAGTCGATTATTAAGAGAGTTTAATTTCACTTCATAACATACAGCTGAAAATTTGCACATTTGTAGAAAAATGATTATTCTTTGATTTTAGCTTGGGTCAAAAAGTCGTACGGTGCAATTTTTCGCAAAAGTGGATTTTTTGACAAATTTTATAGTAAATAAAATATGTTAGTTGCTTCTGCGAAAGGTTTATTTTCTTTTTAAAATATGATAAATTATCTGTTTCACAACATATTTTACAAAAAGGAACATTGTTTTACATAAAAACACAAATTTACAGAGTATACACTAATTGGTCAAAGAGTTTTTGGCGTTAAAAAGCGTTTTTTCTGTATAAAAATCAACATACACCTACTTCCGTTTCTCAATCATTAAAGATACAACGACATTGGTGAAAATTTATGCGTCGAAAATGATATATAAGACAAGGGCCTTAAAATGCATGAGTAAAATTATATAATTCCTCTAGTATATACAAGAAATAACATTATTATTAAACATTACATGAAATGAGAAGTCTAGTCTATTTCACGGAAATTTCTGTTAATCCGATATGGTTCGGAGGTTAATCAACTTCGCAATGTAAAACAAGTCGAGTGCACCCAAACACTCGATTAATTAAGTATGTGTTTTCTTAATTTATTTAAACATGCATTTTTATATTGTGTTGAAAAGTTCATATTTATTGTTTAATATATAATTCTTAATCGTGTGTCATCTGTGACCTCTAAGAGATAGCATGTAAATATAATTTTAAAATATGACATAATTAATATCCAAAACAAAGACGGTGTATCAATGAATCTGATCTTGGAAATGGAAATTTCTCCATCTTTTCCAAAACATTGTATTGGAAAAGTTCTTTTAATATTGTTATATACATGTATAATGCAAACTGGTCATTTCCAGGCTTTAAAATACCAAATTACATATCAAGCAAATCTGTTTGTTGATATTTACAGACTATGATTAAATACGAAAGAATAGGACTATACTTGGAAAGTGATTATGGCATAAGTTCACTTCCAAAATGAAGTTGATTTTTTTTTATCTTGAGTGCAAATTTACGTCGTAGATTTTTTTTTCTTTCTTTTGTATTGTGTTGGGCTTTGTATGTGATGTTTTCTGTTGATTGCGCGTTTTCATTTTCTCCTTTTGCCTATACAATTGTGTGATAGGCACATTGTTTTTATCCTACAGATGCACGATTTTTTGACAGAAGTCTCTTAGTCTTTTAATAATTTGTTATCGCAAATATAGCAAATGGATTGGACATCAAGTTATACCAACTTGTTGGTTGTCCTCTCCGTAAATATACAACACAAAAATATGCCGACGACATGCAGTGCACACAAGTTGCTATTAAGACATTTTAGTCGATAGTTGCCATAGAGTGTTTCTTAAAAGTTTAATTTATATGCATAAGTAGTTTCCGGTCTGATACCGGGTAATATATGCATGCCTGATATGACCATTTTCGTCTAATGCCACTGAATTTTACATTTACTTTATCATGATTAAAGCAAGTTTTTTACAGCTACAGTGATATAATGCGACTTGCCAAGTTTATTAGGAATATATATGATGAATAGAGAGTAAAGAGATGATACATTAACGACAGCAATTAAAACATCCACAATGTAAAACAGCCAGCAGTGTTCAACCTGACCAGTGGTTACTGCTCGCTGTCTAACTCTTGAAATTGGTCCCGGATAATAAAACATAATTTGGTAAAATTCAAAACCAGCTCTAAAAACGTCAAAGAAAGACCCCCTCTAGACAAAAAAAACTAGTAAGACATAGTCGACGAGTACAAACATAAGTTTTGATAGAAATTCCTGACTTAAGACAGGCACATATTACATATTATGGTTAGGTTAAACTAGTTTTTTGAATCCAAAGTACATGTAGCCTGTACGATATATCAGCACCACTGAGTGAATCTAAACTTAAAAATCAAAATTTATCGCTACTTTGTCTCCGAAGTTGATTTTTTGTTTATATTTCTCACACCTCATTTTACTGACTCTTTTATAAAGTAGTAATATTGTGATGTTACATTAACCTTTTCTGTTGGTCTGATAAATCACCAAGATCGTCGTTAACATGTCGGGTACTAACTTAAAGGTTCGTAGTTCGATATGTTTGTCAATGGTGAAAATTTCACGACTTTCAATTGCAAGAATGGTATCCAGAAATGATGCTAGAACTTCAGAAAGGACAAAAAAGGTTGTTCAGTGTCTTCTATGCACATAAATGTAGATGTCGATAAAAACTATTAGACTCATTTGGATGGTTACCCAATGATTCACTCGCAAACTGCCACTAGTCCAATAAATAAATGTACATTACACAAATCCATGCAAAAACTAATCATGCACTACAACTTTACGTGTATAATTTCTATAATAAAAAAACACCCATGTGCTCACCACAGATTAACCATGTCTTGAAACTTAATAAGAACACAAATGTATGTGCTTCAAAATCTATATCGGTATTCCAAAAGGATTACATGTACCACCTCTACTCACCTACTCAACTACTCACCACTTTGTACCCCTTTGCTTGCCGATTTGTTTCTTCATTCATATAAAGCAGTCTTCTTACAATCACTTCTGGATAAAAAAAAAAAAAGACCGTAGACTGGCTCTATCGTTCAACCGCTACTAAACAATCCTCGCTTTGGTGATTTTCTACATCTCATATATCCTAAAGAAATTGAAATAAAAGACACTACGGATTCTGAGAAGTCTGCTTCATATTTCGATCTACGTCTCGAAAAAGACACTCAGGGAGAACTTTAAACAAAAATCTATATGACAGACGTGATGAATTCAACTTTCCTTTCTTGTGAGGAAACATTCCGTCCGCTCCAGCGTATGGCGTTTACCTTTCACAATTGATTCGTTACTCCAGAGCTTGTAAGGTGTACGCTTAACACAATCAAAGCGCTAAAGCGTTTAAAGGCAAGCGAAAAATATAAGAACTATAATAGATTTATTCTCTGTTAAAGTATATTGTTCAAAATGTTTGCGAAATATTAATTTTGGTGAGCGAAGAAAGGACCGTCAAATTTAAAGTTAATGAACACAATTGCACACACAAGACAGGTGTCGTGTAAAACGACCCCTTCGATTGAAATGCACTCGTCCCAATGATGTCGTCTACTGAATTTATGAATGGAGAATGTATTTTCCTTGCAATAACCAATCAAATAACAGAAATATTTATACGAACCAATCAAGTAATAGATGACACATAATGTATATTCTATCGCCTTTAACTAAATAGTTTCTCATGCAATATGCAAAGGAATAAATAAAACTTGTGTCGATAATATAAAATGCCAAGAAAAATGGAGATTTATAGAAGTGTATATCATGTTAACAAATATTGAAAAGTAATATAGAAAATAAAGCATTTTATTCCAGACTGGATGCAGGAAAATCACTCCGTCTAGACAGAAAAAAAACGCGAAAATCATCACTACTCTATAGACTCCATAAGGCTTCGCTGGCGCTTGCCTAAAAATTGTTAACACAGGGTTATATTGTTCCTCCTTTGTTGCCATCACTAAAGAACTTCTATGGAAGACATCACCAGCTCATTGAAAGAGATGAGTGCAGATGTTGGTTTGTCATAGACCTTTGTTTTTTCTCCTATACCAGATTTGTCATTTTGTGTTTATCATTGGCAGCGCGACGGGTGTGTTGCAACAGACAGGAACTGCTTACTCTTCCGGGGCCCCTGAGTTCACTCTCGTTACGACTTGAGTTCGGGTTGTCAGTTGATGTTTATGCGTTTTTGTGTTTCTTGTTTGTTCGTGCATGTTCCGTTTGGTGTTTACCTATTTTGCCTTCCATCTTTCGGACATTTGGCTTCGGAATGCCCCTTTGGTGCCTCTTTGCTTCCTTTTGAATATAATTCAATAGCAATAGAACAAACAATTTTTTTTAAAAATACTGGTTGCTCAGCAAAATTATACTAAAGATAAAATGGTTTTGAATGTGATATAAAACGAAAAAGTTCGAACGTTTTGGTTTTGCGTACTTTTCGTTTTCAATAGTTTTGCATGGTGCTCGTTTGTAGTAAAAAAACGCTGAAAATAAATAAACAAAACTGTTTTTTATTAATATCTTTTTAAACAAAACTAATTTGAAACATCGACACCATTGTTTTTTTATATTATGTATAGGTTGACCCGCCCCCCTTTTTACTAATAAAACTCATTTTGTTATTATTTTCGAAGCCGACTTTTATTCTCGATGATATTTTTGTTGAATTAAGCAAACTTCCAGTTTAGATGTCGTCGAAAATAAATAATTAACTGAACAAAATTTTGAAAATTGTCAAAAAATATATTGTTGTGATTCTCGTGGTTTTGTAGGGTGCATGTATTTGTGTCCGAATTGTAAGCCTTGTGTTTAAGTTATGTCAAAGTTTGTTTTGATATTCGAATAAGATATGATATCTCTTCAAAATTTTACCAAAATAAATTTCTAAAAGCTCATTATCTTTTCTAGATAAAAACTTTTAGGTTCCAAATTAGCACAAACGCCTCCCCTTTTTTTAAAGTGAAATAAAATCTTAACGGTGTTTCCTTGATTTATTAAAAGCGTGTATATCGGCTCAAATTAAGTGAAATATTCAATTTCACTAGTTTGTTCGATGTTTGTATCTAAAATAATTGTCAAAACGCAGAAAATTGGTGTTTCTCAAAAAACCGTTAAAAACACAGGTTGACCTTTGACCTTGATTTTAGAAAATTTGCACCAATTTTGACTTTGACGACCAAGCTTATTTTGAAGCAGATATTATAAGGAATCGAAAGAAAAGAGGTATAATATAGCTGTATGTTATTCATGACGATTAAATTTTTTAAAAGTGGTCTTGGTCACCCGCCTATAAATACCTTTTGTAATTTGACATTACTGAATACCTTTTCTCATTGTACATTACTGAATATCACTGACATTTGACAATACTGAATACATTTTGTAATTTGACATTACTGAATATCTTCACTGTCATTTTACATTACTGAATATCGTCACTGGCATTTGACATTATTAACTACCTTTTGTCATTTGACATTACTGAAAACATTTTGTAATTTGACATTCCTGAATACCCTCTCTGGCATTTGACATTACTGAATACCTTCACTGACATTTGACATTTCTTAATGCCTTCAATGACACTTTACACTACTGAATATCTTCATTGGCATTTCACATTACTGAGTACCTTCACTGGCATTTGACATTACATAAAACCTTCACTAACATTTGACTTTACCGAATACCTTTACTTGCATTAATAATTACTGAATACGTTTGTCATTTGACATTACTGATAGAAGAAAATGAGATGTGGAACAAGTGTACGCGACACAACCTACATTATAAACGTATAATTTAAATATCCACAATGGAAAACAGCCAGCAGCCTTCAATGTGACCAGCGGTCGCTGCTCGCTGTTTTCCAATTGGCCCCTGGATTGAAAATACAATACATATGATTCAAACCCAATCCCAAAGTGCAATGAAAGACCCTCTTCTTGACAAAAAACAATTAACATAAATTCGACTAAATACAAACATAAGCGTTGATAAAGATTCCTGGCTTAGGACAGGCATATTAATATGTGGCGGGGTTAAACTAGTTTTTTGGCGCCAGCCTTTCCCCTATTGATACTCAATAACAAAGCACAAACTAACACATACAGAATACTTTTTGTCATTTTTTATTACTGAATGCCTTCATTGGCATTTCACATTACTGAATACCTTTACTGGCATTTGACATTACAGAAAACCTTCACTGACGTAGTGGACATTACTGAATACCTTTTACATTTGCCCTTACTGAATACCTTCACTGGCATTTGCCTTTACCGAATACCTTTACTGGCATTAAACATTACTGAATATCTTTTGGCATTGGACATTACTGAATAACTTCACTGGCATTTGACCTTACATAATACCTTAAGTCATTTTACATTACTGAATATCTTCACTGGCATTTGACATTACTGAATACTTTTTGTCATTTGACATTACTGAATACCTTTTGTCATGTGAAAGAAATGAATATCTTTTGTCATTGGACATTACTGAATTCCTTCATTGGCATTTGACATTACTGAATACTTTCACTCGCATTTGGCATTGCTGAATACCTTCATTGGAATTTGACATAACTGAATACTTTTTGTCATTTGACATTACTGAATACCTTTTGTCATGTGAAAGAAATGAATATCTTTTGTCATTGGACATTACTGAATTCCTTCATTGGCATTTCACATTACTGAATACCTTCATTGGCATTTTCCATGACTGAATACCTTCACTGGCATTTGACATTACAGAAAACCTTCACTGACATATTGGACATTACTTAATACCTTTTACATTTGCCATTACTAAATACCTTTACTGGCATTAGACATAACTGAATCCCTTTTGTCATTTGATATTACCTTCACTGACATTTGACATTTTTGAATACCTTCATTGACATTTGACATTACTGAATACCTTCATTGGCATTTCACATTACTGAATACCTTCACTGGCATTTGACATTACATAAAACCTTCACTAACATTTCACTTTACTGAATACCTTCACTGGCATTTCACATTACTAAATACCTTTTGTCATTTGACATTACTGAATACCTTCACTGACATTTGATATTACTAAATAATTCTTTCATTGGCATTTAACATTACGGAAACTTCACTGGCATTTGACATTACCGAATACCTTCCCTGGCATTAGATATTACTGAATTCCCTCACAGTCAATTGACATTACTTACATGTAATACTTTCATTGGCATTTGACATTACTGAATACCTTCGCGGGCTTTTGACATAACTGAATACCTTCACTGTCATTTGCCATTACTGAATACATTTACTGGCATTTGACATTACTGAGTACCTTCACCGTCAAATGACATTACTAAAAACCTTGCCGGGCATTTGACATTATTTTCAAGAATATTTTTGTAATTTGACATTACTGAATACCTTTTGTTATATGAATACCTTCACTGTCATTTGACATTACTGAAAACCTTCACTGGCATTAGACATAACTAATTACCTTCACTGTATTTAAACATTACTGAATACCTTCATTGGCATTTGACATTATTGAAGACCTTCACTGTCATTTGTCATTAATGAATACTTTCACTGTCATTTGACATTAAAAATACCTTTTTGTAATTTGACATTGCTGAAAACTTTCACTGTCATTTGGTATTACTGAAAACCTTCACTGGCATTTGACATTACTAAATACCTTCACTGGCATTTGACATTACTGAATATCTTCACTGGCATTTGACATTCCTCTTTAGAATAGTACCATCAAATCGGAATTAATTAAATAGAGTGCCATATTATATAGTACTTTAATAATAAATTGTAAAAGAAGTTCCAATGCTCTCGTAAGCCGATGTTATTGAATCGCATATCGATAATACTTATGAAGCCACTAATTTTTTGATAATTCCATGGTTTTGCAGCAATTACATGAAAATACAATACAAAAACGGGTATAAAACGGTTAATTTTGTTATGCTGTATATTGATACTTCAGGGAGTAACCTCTCATCGGCAGCATGGAAATGTCAAAAACCAATAGTATTGAATGAAAAGTACTTAAACCCAATAGATTCTATTGCTTCATTGGCACATACTAATTTTGTAAGATTTAAATTGAGTTTTTAACTTGGAGGGGAAGGGAATCAATGCGTTTCTAAAAATATTTTGAATCTGATTTTTAATGAAAAAAAATTAATTTGGCAGAGGTTAAAATTATTCTGAAGAAGGATTTCTGCTATATAAAATATTGCCGATAAGGAAAAAAACATAGTTTGTCCCGACATCAACAAAAATATTTTTCTGCGCTTTGTAAAAATAAATACTGACCACATCAAAAACCAAGCAAACACACCTTTGCAACAACTAGTAAATTTTTCGGATGAACCGTCGAAAAGTTTCATGGTGGGCCACGATGAAGGGTAAACTTGCACAAACAGTGCACCAAATGATCGTTCATTTTGTGTAACTATAAACGTAGAAAAAGTTAAAAAAAAAAAAGAGAATGGCTTTAATGAATTATTAATGCCATAAAATGCTTGATTATAACAATCTTATTTACAAAGGACATCACAAGTAAACTTCACCAGGTACATTTCATAGTTAATTACCTGATTATAATGTTTGTCATTCAGGCAAAAGTAAAGTAAGCAAACATTGACATGAATGACTAGACTCAAAACATAATTTCAAGTATCTCGTTTCGACTTGAGTTCGCGTTGCTGAATGCGGTTTTGTTGTTATGTGTGTGTGTTTTATGTTGTTATATGGTTTGTTTTGTTGTGATGATTTTTTGTCTGCCGGTTTTGTCTTTGTCTTCACGGTTTTATGATACTGATTACCCCTTTGGTACACCTTTGCTTCTATCTAAAATATCAAGCTGAAAGAAATCTGAAAAGTCTGTTACATTTCCAAGGACAATTTGGTGCGTTTTGTTTCTATTTCTATATATAAAAAAAAACATTTGATTTCTTATTGTTTTACTAATATTGATAAAGACAAAGAGACAAGAAATAAAAAGCAATAAATAAAATATGAAAAAAAACATAGAAACAAAACAAACCAATATATAGATATTATATACCGGGAAATTTTCGCTCCGTATTTTTTTTTTTTTTTTTTTGGCGTTATAGGGCGACTGAATTTTAGTTCACACTGTAATGTTACTGTCTACAGACTACAACGGTAGACAAATAAAATATAATTGCGCCGTTTAGTTTTCGCGCTAGCAATGTTAACGCGAAAATCTCGAAAATAAAACTGCCGCGGAAATGATCCCACGGTTTACAGTATTACAGTCATTAAAAGGGATGTTCAATGATCCTTCCTTTCAATGTTGTCATTTGTTCAAATCTTTAGCTTCTTAAAACACCATATTTCTCTCTTTTAACTGTGCATGGTCGATACCATTGATGCTCGATATAGGTTCCCTGGTCGAACGTTTTCATCTTTTTGGTTTTGAGTGTTTTTCTCTTAATGCTTTTGGTTTTTTGCCGTCCAATGTTTTGATCCAAATGCTACTGGAGGCTACTCTATTAAATATGCATATACACTATATAAAAATTAACTGTTTTTAATCATATCCGTATGGTATTTTATTATTTCATACGTTAAACATGTTGTTATATTGTTGGTTAACATTCTGGCTAGGTGGTAATTAATTGATTGATTGTTGTTGTTTGCTGTATGTCCTGTCGGCGATATTACTGCCATCATCAGGACACAAACAAGTTGTTATATCTATATAAGTTTTATATAAAACAAAGTAAAAAGTCCGATGCTACATTAAAGTGGTAATAGGAATAAGTACTATGTCGAACATTCCACTTTCTGTCGTGTCGTATTTTTTCCAAGGGAGATAATTGGGACTTTTTATGGAGCAAGCTAAATCCGTTCCAAGAAAGCAACATAACAGTTTTAAAAGAATAGACAATCCATAACAGCTATTTTTTATTACATGTATTTTGCGGTTTGGGGTCGGTCTGAATTTATTTTGCTATATATATATATAATTATTTAAGAAAAAAACTTAATCCTTGTTTAAAGGGGACGGAAAATTAATATCCCGAATCCTTCACTGCAAGTTTTAATAATAAATTATAACTTTGAAATATTAAGAAACCTGAAGTATCCAGTATCTCGAAAAAAATTTGTTTAGAAAATCCTTTTAAGACAATGGTAAATTTTGCTACGTTTCCTACACAGAACAAAGAAGCCAGCAACAAGTTTAGAAATAACTTTGGGGATACTGTTTGTTATAACCACGTACCTTGGAAAAATTCTTAAATTATTCTTATTTATGTATTAGAAAAGGTAGATGAAAATTTCTGAAAGGACAGTCGTACGAACGCACAATCGGACATGCGTCAAAAATAATACTCTTCCACATACATGTATCATCGCGAGGCATAAAAAATAAGATGTATACATTAAGGAGGTTTGCTCCTCATATTTTGGGATTTTTGTCAGATTTTCGAGACCTTCGGGGTTTATCCATCTATTATGCTTGAAATTTTTTGCCCATGAACCCCCTATTTTCTTTTTCTAATTCAAAAATATGTCGACCAAATATTCAATTCACAATTTTTTATGAATTTTTTTTTTTTTTACTCTGTTATACATTTTACAAAGTTTAAATATAACAATCTGTGGCAATGCAAAAGTAAAGAAACATCTAGAGAGAACGCATTTCCCGCCAAAATTATAATTGCTTATAGCATAAAAACGAGCACTTGGACCTACACTTTTTTCTTGCTTATTTTGATCATTTGTCCATCTTCTTTAAAAAAAGATGCAATTTTATGCATTTTTATTTACTTTAAGATACAGGAGCAAAGTGGAAAGCATTGTCGCAAACTTTTGCATGGCTGCTTTTTTAGTTTTGCCGTGATATTAATTGTCTCATGCATAAAAACATTAATAATTCAAACCATGTGACAATTTATGATTGAAAATAGTTATTGATATAATCAAAAGAAATCCTTAAAAATTACTTTTCTGACCTAAGTTTTCAAACAAAAGTTAAATGAAGTAAGATGTTTGTTAAAACAATCTTTGATGTATATTTTTTCTTCTTTTCGTCCGATTTCATACAAAAGTTTAATGAAGGAAATTATTTGTCGACAGATTGCGGCTCCTCCCTTATGGAACATTTACCTATAAATATTAGACGGTTGTCGTCGTTTCACTGTCTTCTGTCTGCACTGGCGGTTTTTGTATCGTCTGCTTCGACTGTCGAAAATGGACTCGAGACATTGTCGTTTGGTGCTGATGTTTCTTGGAAGCTACATTCTGCAAAATGATAGAGGTAAATGCGATGACAAAAGTTGCTCTACAATAAAAAATGTATAAAATTAGGCATGTAAAATTTCAAATTATGTATTTTTATCAATATTATATGCCAAATTTCACTATTTTTTTATTCTAAATATGAAGCTTCTTCTTACAATTGTAGTATTTAAGTAACTTAAATGAACAAAATTTACAAAAATTAGATATTTTAAGTACAAACATTTTTTTTTTTGCTTGTGTTTTTATTTCTACGCACAATTTACACCTTTTTAGTCTATGGACAGCCTTCGCAAACGCCGGATTATCAAAACTACAACCCGTATGCTGACTATATATGGACCAGGCCCTTACAATCCCCCCTATGAACCGTACCAAAACCCAGACTCGTACGATCCTTACGCTGACCAAAGTGTGCCGTACTATCCTCAAGAAAACCAGGCCCAAGATCCTTACTATTACCAAGGCCAAAACCCAAATGATGTGCCGTACCAGGGCCCAACAAATGGACCACAATACGAACCCTATCAAGACCCATATTATGGACCTCCGACTGAGCCGTACAATGGACCACAACAAGAACACATGGAATATTATCACGGTAAGATATATGATATTAAATGTTTAAATGATGGTATAGTCAATGGCGATGAAATAAATATTTGACGGTGTTCGTGGCTTATTTATATTCTGCAACACTGGCGGTTTTTGTATAGTCTGCTTCAGCTGTCAAACATTAAACTCCAGGCATTGTCATTTGGTGTTTATGGTTCGGGGAAGCTAATTGGATGATCCAACTGGAAGTTCCTCATTGTAGATTTCTAAATTTCCTTTGATTTACAACTTGCGTATGATTATTCCACATTTCACAATGTTCTATACATTTTCTTTTTTTTTATTAATCATTAGCCAGAATTGAATACAGTTTACTTTGAGTAATTCTAATGAATTATTTTTGTTTGCTTTTTTACCTTTATCATAAAATAAAGCCAATTTCTAACATTGAAAAATTAGTTACATCTGTTAAAAATGTTATTTTGTATTTCAGGTCAGCCAGTTGAAGTATTAGGTGAGTAGAAAAAAACGCAGAACTTCTGTACGTCTGTGAAATGCATCCGTCATACCTCCTTCGTGACCAGTCGTGGGTTTCCGATGGGGGAGGGGGAGGGGGAGTAGCTGAATTGCTTACAATATTTTTGTATGTATGAGAAGTGTAGAAAGTTCAATTTGATTCAAAGAGACTATTTATTTAATTGATTTTCACTTAGTTCTCCTTGTCTTTGGTAATGTTGCAATGAGCAGAATTGACATTTTCGTGGTTATAATACGCTCCCGAAGAGAGCGATAATGGTAGAAATGTCAATATTTTAGTGGTACTATGAGCTGAAATTTCCTTCAACGTCCGGTATAGCACGCGCTTGTTTTCCCGAACTTTCGGTGTCTTTTTAACGTTTTTATCTTTGAAAATTTTAGACGTCGTTAAACGCTCACGTATGACACACATAGCCCACAAGAAAAACTAGTTTGTTTTTATTTTCGAACCAAACAAATTAAATTAATTGAAACCTCGGGAGCGTAACAGGTTTTACCTGCCTCATATTACGCTTCCGAAGGGAGCGATAATGGTTGAAATGTCAACAATTTAGTTGTACTATGAGCTGAATTTTCCTTCAACATCCGGTATTTCACGCTTGTTTTCCCGAACTTTCAGCGTCTTTTTAACGCTTATCTATTTTAAAATTTCCGAGGTCATTAAGCGCATTCGGGACCTGGAACTGGCTGAAGAAAAGCTAGTATTTTTTTTATTTTCGAATACAAACTGTTTCAATTCCTAAATATTTTGAAATAAATATAGCATGAAAAATATTTAAAGATACTTCGGGTGCGTCACATGTTAAACCTGCCTCATATTCGGTTAAAGATAACTTCTTTTTTATTTACAAAAGTTTTTTTTCTATTTTTACTATTTCTTAAGAAATTACTGTTTCTAAAGTATCTAAAAATAAAACGAGCACTTACCAAAATTTACAAATTATGTTTTCTTACATTCTAGAAATTCCAGGACCCCCAGGCCCACCTGGACCGACCGGAAGTACCGGATATCCTGGACTTCCGGGAACACCTGGAAGTGATGGCAAACCCGGATATGATGGAACACCCGGAAGTGATGGAAAACCCGGATATGATGGTAAACCTGGAAAAGACGGCATTGGTTATCCAGGACCCCCTGGTCAGAAAGGCGCCAAAGGATATCCTGGTTAGAGGGGTTAAGATTTGATAAAAAGAACAGTCAAAAGATTATAAATGCTCTCTCGGCACACTTGAAAACAGGACTAAACCTTTATATTTTTCCTTGGATACCAATAGATTCCAACATTAAATGAACGGCATAGAAGTTATTGATAGAATATAACATCAAGTTTTCAATTCTAATCAACCTAAAATATAAGGTATCATACACGTAGATGGGGAGGTTCGAAGGGTACAAACGAACCCCCCCTCTTGGACAACATAAGTAAAACGAACTAAAATTTGGTTAAGCGCTACAAGAACAAAGAATATTTTAAAAATCGAACCCTATCAAAAATTCAGCCCACGGGTATGGGTATAAGAACAAATTTTAGCATATATGGGTAGTGTTAATCTGATTTGTAAAGATCTATTTATCAATTATCGTTCATAAACAAGTCTAGAATAAATCCATTAACCCTGAATAATTATGAAGGACTTTTTGGTTGAACTTTTAGGGGCACCGGGCTCGAATGGGGCAGATGGTCAACCAGGACCGACCGGGCCACAAGGCCCAAAGGGAGCGGATGGACAACCAGGACCTACTGGTGCCCAAGGACCTAAGGGAGACAGTGGACCACCTGGGCCAAAAGGACCCAAAGGATACGATGGACCACCAGGGCCGAATGGGGCACCGGGACCAAAAGGAGACAAAGGCGACAAGGGGGATAAGGGAGATGATGGACCACCTGGACCCAAAGGAGGAAAAGGGGATAAGGGTGGTAAAGGGGATAAGGGAGAAAAGGGACCAAAAGGAGACAAAGGGGACAAGGGCGAAAAAGGACCTAAGGGAGGCAAGGGGGTTAAGGGAGACAATGGACCACCTGGACCAATAGGACCCAAGGGAGGAAAGGGGGATAAGGGCGATAAAGGAGATAAGGGAGAAAAGGGACCAAAAGGAGACAAAGGAGACAAGGGCGAAAAGGGACCCAAAGGAGGCAAAGGGGATAATGGCGTTAAAGGGGATACGGGAGAAAAGGGACCCAAAGGAGACAAAGGGGACAAGGGTGAAAAGGGACCCAAAGGAGGCAAAGGGGATAAGGGCGTTAAAGGGGATACGGGAGAAAAGGGACCCAAAGGAGACAAAGGGGACAAGGGCGAAAAGGGACCCAAAGGAGGCAAAGGGGATAAGGGCGTTAAAGGAGATAAGGGAGAAAAGGGACCCAAAGGAGACAAGGGCGAAAAAGGACCCAAAGGAGAAAAGGGACCACAAGGAGGTATGACTGTGTGAAATAATCTTTTTTTCTAATGAATCCCGTTTTTGAAAGAAATTACCACTTTGCTCTTAAGAAATTACCACTTTACCCACATGAAACAGTTAATACAAATGTTAACGTATTTGTTTTGCTTTGTTTTTTTTTTTCGAGAACTTTTATGTCAGATGTGCATGTATAAGTCAAAGAAGCAGAAGATATGGGGAGAGAAAAGAAAAAAATCTAGAACCAATTGTAAAACGGAGGAAAGCAACCACTAGTCTATTGAAGGCTGTTGGCTGTTTTGAAATGCCGCTGATATTTGTATAGTACGTGTTGCATGCACTTTGTCCACATTATGTTCGTATCATATATAAGTGAATCAAAATAAATAAAAAGAGAAGAACAATATAAAAACCATACACATAAAAAACTTGACTGCGACGAAAGTTAACTCGCTTCGGGACTTAGATGCTCCGGAAGAGTTACATAGGTAGTTCTTGTTAATCATATTATTGAAAATCAAACCCTGTAAGACAAAAAAAAATAATAAATTTGATTTTATTTCAGCCGGCTTCCCTTACATTTGTAGAAAGAAATGTATTGACTTTGAGACGTCGAGCTCAGCATGTGATTGTAAAAACCACCCAATCAAGAAAAAATGTTGCTGTTATAGTAAGTAAAAATGTTGACTATAGGGTTTAACAGTCAGTTAGGGAACAACCATTTGATGGTGGGTTCTCTGGATATTTTCTTCGTCCTGCCTTTTTATTATCGGAGAAGCCGAGCCTGTATTTGTTTTTTGCGCGCTGACGCGCGCTATTTTTATATTTTTAAAACTACTATAAATTTTTCATCCCAAAATACCATCATGCATTTTTTAATTCAAAGCACTGTCCTGCCTTGTTATTTCCAAATTTTTGCCATCCTGTCTTTTTATCTCAAATTTTCAATTACCCCCCCTTTTTCCATAAAAATCAAATGGTCGCTCCCTTATCGAAAAAGGCGGTGCAATGTTTTAGTTCTCATTCCCTATCAAAATTTGTTTTCAAAAGCCGTTATATACAAAATGATCTTTTAAAGTTTAAAAGTGACCAATGTGATATGCAAGGTTTCATATCAAATTATTCCTTACGCCTGTGTTCGGGTCTTTATGTCTGTTCGTTCGTCCGCCAGCCCTTTCATCTGTTCCAAGATAGGTAAACCATCAAACTT
This sequence comes from Arcuatula senhousia, assembly GCA_963971305.1. Classification (NCBI taxonomy): domain Eukaryota; kingdom Metazoa; phylum Mollusca; class Bivalvia; order Mytilida; family Mytilidae; genus Arcuatula; species Arcuatula senhousia. Next base: position 59,054,728 of record OZ020310.1, read on the forward strand.
AGGTTTTTCTACCATAACGGAAATGAGACATGAGTATTAAACTTTTACCAAAATACAAGCAGCGCCTCATTGAGGCTGCCAATCGACTATTTTTTCATTGCGAACTTTTTTAATTGCCGCTTGTTTTTGTCTGTGCCACGTACACTTATTCCACATCTCATTATTTTCCATCAAGATGTGAAAAAGCAAAACTACACTTATTAAAAGTCTTCTTACATCATCTGTAAGGTTCATTATTTTTACATATTCTTGATTTTTTTTTCAGTTTCTAAGAAAGCCTGTCGCGATGCGGGATACACTGCAGTGAACAGCGGGTTCTGTGTCAAAGCCTTCGCTTATGATGCCACGTATGAGACTGCTAAAACTAGCTGTGAAAATATCGGGGCACGGTTGGCCATCGTGGACAGGATAGACAAATTCAACGCTCTCTCAGCACACTTGAAAACTAAAGGTAAGAAATGTTGACGACATGACATGGTACATATAGATCAAATTTGTACTAAGGAAGGATCCAGAAATTTTCAAGTTTTCAAATATATAAATAACAACAAAGTTCCAGACAATAAATTTTGTTACGCTTGACGCGCGTTTCGTCCATTCAAGACTCATGAGAGGCGCTCTACCAAAAGTTGAAAATGCAAAACATTATATGAATGTGAAGAGCATAGAACAATAATACCAAACCAATATCGAATGAGAAACCAAATTATGACCAAGAACAACCTATGTCTGGGGTAGGTAGAACCTTAGGGTTTTGACAATTTAGAAATTTAAACGGATAATTTATAGCTTTGATGTGTTCCTCAACACAAAAGTGTCGATGCGTTTTAACCTTGGGAAATTAAAACTCCACCAGCAGCGCTAACCATCACAAAAAATGAGTTTGGTCCCAGATTCCAAGACGTCCAGGACCATTTTTTGCTGACAATCTGAAATGTAGAAAATAAAATTGTCCAAGAAAAGTTGGATCCCTTTCCACTTCTGGACCCGTCACTTGGAGAACTTAGTGTTCGTATTCACTTGGTTTCGAATTTTAAAAAATAAAGTGACGAAATCGGGACATGCTGTAATCAACGTATAGAAAACTCTATATGCATGAATACACCTTTCCGCAGCTTAATAACAACACAAAAAAAAAACGCCAAAAACGAATTCCAACTCAGTTGTTCTGTTCTTAGTTTCATGAAACATCTTAAATTTGAGTATTTCCTCGTCTTGAAATCTCTCAAGTGATTCCTTTACTGCATGAACCAAGGACAGAACGAGTAAGCTGTGTCTGTTTGTTGCCAATGAATAGCATAAGTTTGAGATTAGGTATATGACACTTCACTCTTGATTCTCATGATGCCATAAAACAAACTTGATGGTGTTGTCTTTTGTCAATGAAGATAAAAAAAAACTTTACAATAGCTTTATATTCATTCTATTCTAGCTCCAGAGGGAAAATCGTACATGGTGGACGCTAGGAAACAAGGAGATAAATGGTACTCTACTGAAGGGGACGAGATAGAGCCTTACAAATGGGACGATGGCGAGCCCACAGGAGAACCGGATACATGCCTCGCTTTCACTGGGAAGAAACTTCGGTATGATGACCGAGACTGCGACACGCTCCAATCAGAAACTGGATATGTCTGCGAACTGTTATGCTGAGATGTGATTCTACAATAAATTATCACAATAAAAACTTGTTTCTCTGCCATTCTTCCTATACCTTTACAACTCGATTCGGAAATACATGCAAATAGAACACACCCAACCAGGTCTTCCCTCTTTGACAATGCTGAAGACTGGTATTGAATTTTGTGAACGTTTGTGTCATTGGAATGCGGTTTGAACAGTTACGGTCCTTTTTTTTTATACCTTACTTATCCCAGATTTCACTTCATACCGATTTCCCTTGTTGATGACGCGTAAGTTGTGTGTCGATTGCTTTCTTATGTCTGTTTCTTGATTTTGTTTTTGTTGGTTGGACTTAAGACATTTGAAAGACTTCAAGAAGATGAAATTGTCGAGTAGTTTTTTGCGATTTCGTCTAGACTTTTTAAAAATCATACGTAGACACCCTTAGTAAATGCAATGCTCCATTCACTAAGCTTGTCTACGTATGATTTAATGTTTAGATGTGTCAAAGTCGCACATTCACTTAATTTTGCCATAGGGTTTTGTTGGATTTTCTTGGATTTTTTGCTGCAAAAGTTCCAGATAAAAGCCGGCTAATGCATGAATTGAATTAAAACCTTTATTTTATATAGAGTTGAAATAAATTTATAAAAGTGTGCTTTAATGTTTAGATGTGTCAAAGTCGCACATTCACTTAATTTTTCCATAGGGTTTTGTTGGATTTTCTTTGATTTTTTGCTGCAAAAGTTCCAAATAAAAGCCGGCTAATGCATGAATTTGTGTAATTTAAAACCTTTATTTTATTAAGAGTTGAAATAAATTTATAAAAGTGTGCTCTGATGAGGAGCTGACGATAAGTTGTTTGCATGGTATTCAAGATCGTTTTAAGGAAGCTGGTGGTGTTGTTTCGTAAATGATGTAAAATTTGTAGCTATTTATTGCTAGAATGTTATGAAATAAACATAAAATAAGATATCAAGCTTTTTTAATAAAGTAACATTTAATTTGATGACCCAATGTTTTTATAACAGTAATCAAGAGTATATATGTCCTATTATTTTTTTTATCACAAATTAATACAAAAATGGGTCAAAGACAGAAATGGCCGGATTTCGTTTAACAAGAAGTAGGTGATCGACAGACCTGAAATCACATCCCACGTTATGGAAGCCCATGTTGATGCTGCATACCAAATATCAAGAGGCTGTGATTAGTAGTTGCTAAGAAAACTGTTACGAAAATTTTCTACTATTGGACATTATTGTCAAAAATGAACTAAGTCGGTAAACAGGAAGTAAATGAGTGACAAACCTGAAATCGCATCCCACGTTATGGGACCTCACCCTGATGCTGTATACCAAATATCAAGTGGCTATGATAAATAGTTGCTGAGAAAACTGTTACGAAACACCGCCCGTCCGACATTCACCATTTTATAACCCGGATTTTTCACTCCGTGAAATCCGGCCAAAAATTCACATATAAAAGTAAAGACATTTTGTGGATGTTTCAATATAATTTCCAATACAAATTTCTTGAAAATCGAGACCCATTTATTTGAAAAATAATCATGGTGACGTCACTTTACTTGACTCATCAGAAAAATACAAAACACTTTGAATATAAAGATCTAGAGCATACTAAACATCTGAAAATTAAGATTTAGCTAGAGCAACTATACAAAAAAGACGAAATTAACTTATTATTTTTGGATAAATTTTATTGTGCATCGAGGTCTTTTATAGTAAAATATCTAAATATATTGCACCATATATTCAGGAGGTTTAAGCTTTATGTTAATGATTTTAAATATTTTACAACATTGCAATGTTTACATTACATTTGATCTATTAATAATTAATTTAAACATGCACAAATACAATTGAAATAGCAAGAAAAATATTCTATTTAAATCGCAAAATATTCCAGAAATAATTAAAGAACTTCCTTCATATCTAGCGCCATGTTTAGTGTGGGGTTTCTTCACGACAAAACATTGTTGGAATGACATGAACGGTGGGTATTATTAAATGAACGAATCTTTAAATTGGGTAAATTTGTGATATTTATTTCAAATTATAAAGGTTTGATAACCATACAGGATGTTCACAGTAAATTACTTTCTTTTTAGATAAGTTTGTTGTGGGTGCGTTTCTATGGCGATCAAAAGAATTTATCTAAAAGGGGGGGGCGAAAAAATCCTTACTTTCTATGAGTTTTGCCATACGTTTTTAGTAGTAATAATTGATATAGATTTTGATATTCTATTCATTTTTTCTTGTTTTAAAATACAGTAATAAACTTATAAACTGATGTAAAACAAAATTAAAGTGATAAAGTGATGCACCTTGTCTGGTGCGTGTTTTTTTTTTCTAAAAAGCGTTAGCCCAGATATACTTCGATTCCTATACAAATCCTGGCCGATGATATTTTCAGTGGATATAAGTTCGATAAATTGGAACCAAAAAATTATACATATCGGCATGGTTCGTACCAAAAATAATGAGTACTTTTAAAAAGATTCGATATACACTTGGGTGAGTTAGAAGATGTAGCGAAAGATTGAGTGTATATGCATATTGGACATATAAGGCGGTAATTTCTATCAAAGTTTCCCGGCAGCTAAATAACGAACCAAATTACACACCAGTGTGAATTAAAAGCGCTGGATTCGAAATTCGAATGCACATATGTACTTGAAAAATACAAGTGTTCATTAGTTTCACATAAAGCTTCCAATAAGCACACAAAGCCAAGCCAAAGCCTTAACCTGATTAGCTTGTAAATAAAAGAATGTTTTGACAAATTTGAATTGAAACATGCCAGAGAACGAATGTACGACTTCTGGGAGCCTCTATTTTTCTATTAAGGTCGGTGCACTGGATACCTACAGATAGGGAGAACTGCTGTTAGTGTTATCAAAGGGGACATAATCAACCAGCAGGTATGATACTAAAATTAATGTGCTGGTCCTCGATTTGTTTCTTATTGTTAATTTGTGAAATCTTACCAATCTTAATTTTAGGAGATAAAATGGAAATTTGTATACAATTTCTCTTGAATTGGCTGAAAATATTTTTTTCAGAATAATTTTAAGATGCTTTAAACTACCAAGACTGTGTGAATTTTACTTAAATTTCATGAATTTGGTTATAAATCAGGTGAAATTCTATTTTCTTTGTTGTCACCAGTCTTTGAAAATGAAAAACAAATGACATATTAAGTCGACTTTGTTATTTTCAGAATAGGGCTGTAGAAAAATGCAAATATGGTTAATGACGCAAAATGATTACCGAAGTCATGAAGTGGGCATATTTTACTTGAAAAAATACTAACTTACTTACAGGTTTTATTTTTTCGAACCTTGTCTTTCTATAATGAGATTCGAGACATCTATCTATATGTCCGCCCATCCTTTCGCTACACCTCAGGGTTTAAGGTAAAGTATACGTAATTGAGCGCCTCTAGCGGTTGTTACGTAACGTCATAATGTGCTCCATGAAATGGCGCGACGTTCGACGCTTCACATTCGTTCCGATTTCATTCTATTCAGCACGTCGTCATATTTTACTGATATTTTCTGCCGATACAGACGTGCGTAGGGACAATTATTGCGGTAACATAAGGAATAAAATTTATTTGGTCGCGATCGTATATGCAGGAAGAACTAGATCAAAAAGTTTTACCACTTTCGAAAAAAAAACCATATAAATCACAGACCAAATTAAAAGATGGTTAACTACAAACTTTTTTAAAAATTAAACACAATTTTGGTTTTGAAAATTATTTACAAGAAACAAAGAAATTTGAAATAAGAAAAGCTATTTGTAAACTTAAAATATCTTCGCATATTAAAATTAATGATTGAATTGGTAGACATGTCAATAGTCCTAGAACAGAACGTTATTGCAAAAATGCAATACGGGTGCAATTGAAGACGAAATTCATTTTTAATTGATTGTAATCATTTTCAGCAGGAAAGGGAATATTTATTTACATTTATTAAGAAAGAAAATAAAAATTTTGAAAGTCTAAATTCTGAACAAAACCTTATTTTTTTACTAACTTCTGAAGATCCAATGGTGCTAAATGCATTGGGTGAATTTATTTTTAAATACTTATAAAATCTATATAGAATCTTATGATATCTGTCTTGCTATAAGTGTGTGGACAGGAGACATACTGACTAATAAAGTTAATTAAGAAAAGTCTTCACCAAATAATGTCAATTTTGCCGGGCCCGCATAAAGAAAGGTAAAAAAGACTAGCGTACTTGGATGAACAATCTCAAATGTCCAAGAGAAAAGACATAACAAAAACAAGGATGACAATCATGTACCAGAGAAATTCAAGATCGAAATAGTCCGGACTTAGTTCATGCATTTCAAAAGATATTATATATGGGTTTAAACAGGTTTTATGCCGCCAAACCAACAGACATTTCTAAATGCTTGAACCCTAAAACTATAAGCACATACATGTATCTGCACTTCTCACAGTGATAAAACACCATATGCATTTAAGTCTCGTACGGGACCCGGGAGGCGAATAGGACCGGAACAGAGTCTAGATTGTCGTAAAAGGGTCTTATTGCGATTCTTACATCGGTGCTAATGCTCAGCCAACAGACCGACCATAGTGTGAACCCTAGGTGGCTGAATAGGTTGGCCCTCGTCCGCGGGGGTTGTCAGGTCTATAATACGGAAAACCTGGCCGCTGACAATAGTGGGCCAACGTGTGTGGAGAGTGCCACGCTTCATGCACGTCAAAGATCCATACTGTTGACCGCTAATATGCTAAATTTTCCGCCCCTACCCATATCTTCCGGCATTTTCCTGCATGTGGTCTTCAAAATTTACTGTTTCTTTGTTTCCCACCTCATCCTATTTTCTCTTCATCATTTCATGTTCATCGCCATTAAATAACCTATGTAGCGTTTCAAGATCGTAAAAAAACATTTCACCCATTTGACGAATATATTTTTTTAAGTAAATCCGTAAACATTCAGAACTTTCCCGACGAGACCTTCTTTGTGTAGTTTGGTGTTGTAGTATTTTTAAATGCAAATGGGGTAAACGCAAGCCAATTTACACCCGCAGTAAGATGAGTTCAAATAAAAATGGTTTTGGTAAATTATGTGTTTCAATATGATGATACAAAATACAAAATCCAAACTTGTTACTTTTTCTTCGCCGGACAAAACATATTCTATTTAAATGCCTTTACGTGAATCTTGGTAAGTTTTGTTATTCTGTCGTGAACTCTTCTAGTTGAGGCCTACCAGGTATGATTTCTGCAAGACGAAGCCCTTTCGTGTTATTTTTGTTTTATTTAACCGTGAGAAAAATACTGTCCATCTTGAAAACATTAAAGAATATCGATCAGTGCGTAATTTTTATATACTAGTAAGAGATAGGGTATGTACTTAGACAACCTGAAGGTAAAACTGATTTGTGACTGACGAGTTGACGAACGGGTGTTCGGACCCAATCACTATATATGCTCATCTACTTTCCAAATAAAGAAAAAAAAACTGACGACGGCAAAAGCTATGTACATAAAATTGTAAATCAGCAGATATTTACTTAGTTCACGTAGTAGTAAATATTAAAAAAAAATACTCAGAAAATTTACGGATCGCGCAGTATCATTCAACGGACAACACCAATTATAAGTTTATATTGTATAATTTATTGCATACTGGTAGCGACATGTTTAGGTAGTATAGTTTGTTATACTTAAAGAATCCTGCCAAAAGAGTTCAAACCCTATAAACGTCGCTATTTTCATTTTTTTTTGACGTTGCTGAAAACGTCAAGAAAAATGCGTCATTTTTATCATTTATCCCCTCTTTGGAAGTCTGGAGCGTGAAAACGAACTCCGTAGTCAAGGACTTTCTTAACACCAAAATGCGCAGAATTTAATTTTGAATATGTCCTGAGTTTTTAAAAAATATTGATCGGTTAATAATTTTTTATTGAATGAAAATGTTCAAAAACATGGCTTTTCATGTTCATTTTCCTATTATATTCAATGTAATTTTGATACAAAACCAACACATCTTCGGAAGGTCATAACTCGAAAACAAGGTCCGTGACCCCAATTTTTTATTGCATTTCCTTATACCTCCTAACTTAAGCTATCGATGGCTATTTTTTAAAGAAAATTGATCGGACAGTCAATTTCATATACTTTACCTTAATTAAGAGAGTGGTTTGGAATTTTCTTGTTGTTTGTAAACTCGCAGTTTCTCCGTTTACAAGTTTAAAATGCCATCACTTTAGGTTGATGTCATTGTGAACACCACCAATGCTGAACTCAGTCTCGACAAGGCAGGGCCGTCATCGAAGGCGATAATAGCAGCGGCGGGCGATTGTGTTCAGGGGGAATGCAACGAAAACTACGACCAGAACATCCAGCTAGGTGATGTAGCCGTGACGGGCCCCGGGTACCTGGATTGCTACAATATATTCCATGTTTATATGCCTCAGTGTCAGACACAAGAGGATATAGAGGTTCGTCAAGTTTATATAGAAAATATAATGTCAAAATAACATCCACGTGTTTGCACTTCATGGTCCGTTGAATATATTATTTTGGTATGTTTGTCCGTTTGTCCTCTTCTTCTTATTTACGGAAACCATTAGTCGGATCTTCAATGATATTTTGTTCACTTATTTCATAACTAGAACATTTGATTTTCTTTTGCTATTAGCTAAATTTGAAGAAGAGCGAATTATGCATGAAAATCATGTATGTGCTACCTTAACAATTGAAAATACACAATTTTTGCAAGACATTTAACGTACATTTTAGAACATTAACCGTACAGTCAATGCATGTTTGGTTGAAGCTGAGAATCTTGGGCATCAGTCGATAGCTTTTCCCGCGCTTGGTACCGGAAACTTGAAATACGCACCGGTAGATGTCGCTAACTCTCTGTTTGATACGGTAGAAGAATACAACAATGACAACCCGTCCACAAATATTGAGCTGGTTATCTGTGTTGCCTTTAAAGACCAAATTTATCAGGTGAATTTATCTTAAAGTAAATGTAGCATTCGATTCAGAAACAGTGTTGTATTTTGTTAATATGTTTATTAATTTTATAAATAAGTAAGTGTTCTATGATCTTCTATTTGTTATCCGCTCCGAAAAGGAAAGGTTCCCTTCATACTATAGAAAGTAATGAGTTTAATCTATCTAGTTTATTTTAACGAACGATTCTTCGCTAAAGCGTTTCTGATGGTATGCTATGGACAAAAAAAAACCGCTCACTAGACAGACCAATTTTAAGTTTGTCATTTCTAGCTTAAAACTTTGTGAATATAGTAATAAACTGGTTAGTTTTAGAATCATTTTTATTGAGTAATACATTTTGATATTATCAGTAATCCCAGATGATTTCTTTTATAGACCTTTGTGTCCGAGGCAAGAGCGAGGGCTACGACAAAAAGTAAGAAAATAGTTTAGGATATTTCCTAATGCAACATAATATATACAATAAGGATAAAAAATGATTCTTTATTTATGAAAACAATGTTACCAAAGTAACTGATGAGAGAATAAAGTGATCCGGTGTGTCTATGAATTGCTCTCCAATATTGTAAAATGAAAGAGAATGATGGAATGATGAGGTTAAACTACTTTTAATGGACAGACAAACGAACGTACAAACGAAAAAATATTATCACTGTCAAAAATGCTCCAGCTAGAACGAAAAATTATTATTCAAACTTTATTTGTATAATAATACTGATTTTAATTTTATCACACCACCGTCTTAAAAGTTGGATTAAGGAGTGATAGGATTGTACGTCTGTCCTTCCGTTCGTACGTTACAGATACGGATACATACATGTATCTCTTGTCCGCAAACTCCTCCGAAACCACTCTTTAGATTTTATGAAAATTTTACAATATTTGTGACAGAATGTAGACTGCATCACCTATTAAGAAAAAAATGCTTACTTTGTTAGGGTTGGTGGTACTAGTATTTATTTATAGCTATAAATGGCTCATATTTTTCTATTTTTATAAGGAAATGAAGGCAAGAGACTTGTGACGAAGAAATTGAAGACGTCCAAAATACAGAACACAAATTTAGCTGTTCTGATTGGCAATCTTACACAAGAAAGAGTAAGCTATTGTTTGAACAGTTTGACAAATAATGTATCTTTCTTCTATACCAAAACTCATTTTTTACACCACGCTTTTCCTTTGAAATGCATTCCTGTATATTGCTTGATAATCGTGATGTGGTCTTAGAATTAACCATCTATTTTAATAATCAATTCATTACTCTATTGAAATGTAGGGTTATCAAAGAATAAGCGCTTTGGGGTTGAAAGGACCAGTGATGCGCGAGCATGTGAATTGCATCGAAGGTCTGACTCTCGGGTGAGTAACAGCAATAAAAGTTGTTTCCCTTTGCTTTCAAGTTTTTTTCCAGGTTTTAAGCCATTTTGTATATATATGAACTAAAACATCTAATTGATTGTCTCTTTCAGTCGGACGTCATTGTTCACACGTGCCGCCATAATTTACAGCTCAGTAGTTCTACAAAATTATCATCTGCGATCCTCACTTCCGCCGGAAACCAAATTCAGGATGAACTGGACCGAAGCTACCCCGATCCAAGCCGAATACAATATGGCGGCATGGCAGTAACACGTAGTTATGGATTACCCTGTAAGAGGGTGTATCATGGGAAAGTTTTAGACTTCACAGCAAATTATACAAATGATGACCCTTCCAAGGTAAGTATTAATACATGAACCCATTATCTTCTACAGTTTCAGTGGCACATAAAACATTAAATGCTAGTTTTGCAGTTTAAAGTCATAAATATACTCTCTCAAAAAAGTTACGCAACAGTGGAAAATTTCCCTATATGTTTTAAGTAAACCTACCTTTTTATAAATTGATATTGCTAAGCCGTTTTTCAATCAATTTTTATCAAATAAAAACCAAGAAAAAGACAAACAAATGAAGTTTATTTTTTATGATTTAGGCAATATCTTAGCTGTTACGGTTTTTGATAGAAAACGAGTAGAACACAAGCAATGTTTTTCCACGGAAAATGTTGGTTGATTTAAACGGGTTGTTGACGCATAAAATTACCAATTGATTTCTACTTGTGATTTTTTAAAAACCGGTGAAGTCACGATTTTTTAAAAATCATAAAAAATAATTTTCAATCTTTTCTCGTTCTCTTGGTTTTTATTTCATTAAAATCGGTTGAGAAATGGCATGGCAATAAAAATTTAAAATTAGGTAGGTTTATTTAAAATATATAAGGAAATTTTGTATTGTTGCGTTACTTTTTTGAGTGAGTATAAATGTGCTCATACATGATATAGCTTCAGCTCATAACATAAGATAGTAAGTCTGTCCATTTGAAATACATCGTCATCTACGTTGATTTAAGATGTTGATACCATATAAAGGAGTAACCTTTCACTTGTTAAATTATCAGTAAAACTGAGCTTCTTTTGTTACGTTGTTTGACTTAAAATATGGTTCACAAAAAGTCCACAATAGAGAAACCTATCTACTAGAACAATATTGTGTCTTCAAGGTACTCAAAACGTTTACCAGAACCTGCCTAGAAACAGCTGCGAAGTATGGAACAAAGAGTCTGTCCTTCCCAGCCCTGGGCACTGGGGAACTGAGGTTCCCGCCAGATATCGCCGCTTCCATAGTCATCAAGGAAATATTCAAATATCTTCACAACAATACATTAACATCGCTGGTTGATATTAGAATTGTGATCTTCGGGGGGAATATCTCGTGGTCCAGTATTTCAAAGGTAATATGCATATTAGTAATCTGGTTAGTTTACATTGGAAGATCGGTTGAATGTTTATACCGGACACTCAACATTATTCAATCAAATCATGATTTAACTTATAGTTTAAAGAAAATGCTGTTATTACCGAATGTGTCTGTCGTGTTACCAAATTTGTTTTTCGTGTCACCAAATTTGTCTTTCGTGTCACCAAACTTGTCTTTCGTGTTACAAAATTTGTCTGGCCTACCCTTCCCAATCATTACTTGTGGCGATTACAGTCCTAAAAGTTTGTAATTTTCATTACTTGAAATGCTAAATGTATGTTCATTGAATTTTACTAGAAAACCAAGTTCCATTAAGGAATCGACAATTTAAGGTTTTTTTTTGTTCTGAAGAGATTTTTTCCGTCGCAATGTTTGACTGTCTTTTGATGGTCGGTACCTTATTATTGGGCAGTTATTTTGTTACTTTCATTAGATGTAAATAAACAAAGCTAGCTGTATGCTCTTGTACAAGCATATTGAGCATCGTTCCTTCTAGATGGTAATTTTATTAATTCTATTTACACGAATATACATACAGTTTAACATAACAACAAAGTTCAAGGCAATAAAGTTTGATATGGGTGATGCGCGTTATGTCTATTAAACATCATCAGAATCGCTCTTCCAAAAGAAAAGAAATTGCCCAACATAGCACGAATGTAAAATGCATAATACTCCCTTCACATATACGAGATTTCCTTACGAGTTGTTACGATGTTCAAAATTTATAGTTTTACGAGTTCAATCGAGATTTTGTCAGTTGTGCAGAAATTTTAAGAACTCCCGTCCAGCGACGATACGAATTTTATTTTCGACGTGTTAACGAGTATGTTACGGTGTCTTTACGATCGAGTGAATTGCGATATTGAAGAGTATATCGTAGCTAACTTGCAAACCAATCGTAAAAGAAGTTCTTTGCGAGGTCTTCCCGAGTTAGTTACGAGTAAAAGAGAGGCATTTACGATCACTACGAGTTCTTTAAGGGTTATTTACGATGTGTTTACGAGTTATGACATTGTTGCCTTTTCAACTCGTAAAACTTTCACAAGTTCTTACGATTTCACATGAGCTAGAAAAACCTGTTTACGAGTAACAAAGAGTGCTTTACGAGTCTACGCGATCGAATACGAATTGAAAACTCGTAAAAACTCGTAAAGGAAATCTCGTATATGTGACGGGTGTAAAAGACAATTTGAACTGGAACCATATTATAACTTGGAACAACTTACATGTATGCCTCAGGGTTTCGAGGGTTTTTAAATTTACACTAATAATTTCAATGGATGTGCTCTTCTAGACAAAAAAGTTGATGACAGATTTTTTCTTGTTTTGCAAAACTGTAAATTCTTGTATTTCAGGCCTTTACTAGTGAAATAGATAGAAGACAAGGTAATGTTTACCAATATAGCAATGAAATTTTGTAAGTCCGAAAATTCCAGTTAAGACTTAATGGGTAGACACATAAACAACACAAGAAACGCACCACTTCCATTCATTTTCTTTTGAGTTAAAGTTTGATAGCAAATATCTCTCAAAGTACTTGTCTGAATGATCTGATTAACTCGCTGGTGCAAATTGCAAAAATAAAGGATTGGTTTTACATTGAATTTGGTTTGATTTATCATCTAGCATAAAATAATTGATAAAATTATTAAAAGTTTTAAAGAACTTTGGTAGAAAAGAACTGGTGCGTTATATGTGTTGCTCTGTATATAAACATATCGCATAAAAATGACCATAAAACATACAAAAAAATCAAAATTATCAGCAATTAAGTGAAGTCGCAACGAGAGTGGAATCGGGTGTTCCGATAGGGTAAATAGTTCCTGCTTGATTCCGCACACTCGTCATCGATCAATTTAATGTTTAACAAACATCTATGAAAAATCCCGTATTTGTCAAATGTCCGGACAAGAAAGATGATATTATGGATGAAAGTGTATGCAACACAGCCCACATAAAAAAGCCACCATTTTAAAGGACCACAATGGGGAAACAGACTGAAATTGTTTACTCTTTAGGTGCTGCAGCAAAATCTAGGCTAAAAAATCCTTTTCAGTATTCTTTCCCTTGATAAAATCTTGGATGAGCAGTTCCGGTTGAGCAATACTCGTTAAAAGGCAACACTTTTAATTATTCAAAATGTTTATAAAGGTACCAGACCTAGAAACCTTCAGAGTAATGTAGCAGGAAAACCCCGGTTGAAAGATAGATATAAAAGGAAATGTATGGAGAAGTTAAAACCGCCCGGGAACTGGTCACAATTTACAAGCCAGAAAACCATAAAAGAATGGATCATCGACAAAGGGCAAAACTCTTACCAGTTGGTAGATGTCGACAGGACAACGTTTGATTCGGTTAAGGATCTATTTTACAAGACCATGAGGGCACAAGGAGTTCGAGTGAAGTCGATCAAACGGATCGAAAACTTATCTTTATTTGAAGGATATGGTCAAAATCGGCAACGGTTCTTCGGTAGGGCCATAGCAAGTCAATATGTACCAATGCATCGGACACCGGGATCAAGTGGTCCTGTTGTGACGTCACAATACCTAAGCAAACAGTTAAGTGGACTTCTAGAACCTGACTTGAATGAAGTTTACTTGTTTCATGGCACAAAGAAAGAACGAGTCGATATTCTTGTTAAGAGCGGTCTAGATTTGCGTTTGGCCTCATTAAACTTCGATACTCTATGGTTAGGGAAAGGTATTTATGCTGCTGAAGAGGCCAATTTGTCTGCAAAATATACAGGTTGGTATAAACAGGTATAGACTTCACAGCTTACTCATCAATTCCACAGAGTCAATTATATATACTCACCCAAAAAAGAAACGCAACATGCAAAAATTTTAAAATTACATCGCATACTAAAGTCGAGTTTTATATCATCAATTGTTGAAATATCATTATGAAATTTGACTTGGCAATTGTAGAGGGGCCACTTTTTCTTTAATTGCTAATTTTTTTTATAAAATGTCTACAAATTGAGTGCGCATGCCAATCAGATTTATGTCATGCAGTTTGTTTGCAAGACAGTACTCAAACTGCCACCCCCATATTCAAAAGAACGTTCCGCACAAGATTTCAATATCTGATTCTCATCACCCAAAAGTTTGTGCTTTCTTTCCGTGGTTTTTGATTGCACAATTAGGCGTTGGCGCATGCGCAGATCCGATTTAATCAGTAAATGCACGATTTTTCATAAGATCAAAATTTTCAGAAAGTCTTTAAAAAGCAAAAATGTCTTGTGTTTTACGTTTGTTATGTTATTGGTAAGGATTCTCATGTTCCCATTTGACTCTTGATGCACTACACTCCACCCAATTTTTCAATTCTCTTAACCTTCTTTCTCATATTGTTTGCCATTTGTTAGAATGTTTAGCAGAAGCTTTCTTTGTAAAAATTGGTATTTTAGTTTACGACAATGTTTTGGTGCTGATATCATTCTGGATGAATAATCCAAGGAGAATTCCCTTGTTCAAAACTCCTTCAACCGATATGTCGTGTGCAGGGGAAATTCACGCCTCATGTTGAGCCTGATTTTAACCACTTTAGACGGGATTATCGTTATGATAATGACGGTATCAAAGAAAGGAAGATTTTCGCATGATTATGGAACCAAAAAAGTGACCGTTTCACATATTGGTTACCAGAATTAGTGGATGTTAGATAAGACTATCAATTTCTATAATTTTTCAAAGTTGGATAAGCGCAAGCGCTAGCGCCACCCAATGTTTTTAAAAACGTGGGGTATTGGAGCAAAGGCTTCAATATGTGTGAAAATGGGGGCCAGAAGATCGTATGCAGCGTTTTTTTAGAAACAGAGAGAGAACACAAGTGAAGTCGTGATTTTATCATTTAGTCGGTATAACTTCAGTTGGCGCTGCGCCTTTGTTGGCTGGTAAATTTGAATTTTGTTTATATCACACGTAAGATTAACCATTTCTTAATGATTCTGCAAAATTTCACATTCGTACGTCAATTTTTAGTTGAAATTCATTAGTTTTTATTTCAATAGTATTTTAAGTATCTTTATATGTTGCGTTTCTTTTTTGAGAGAGTATATATGGCATATATATATATAGTCCGTTCGACAGATTTGATTTCAAAAACTAGTGCACTAAATATCATTAATTATGATTACAAAGCATATCTGAATTTCCAATGTTTCAAATCCACCGATACAATAAGAGCCTTTCGTCCACAGAGAAAACTGACATACTATTGTAACGGCATTAGAAATCAGTACACATTAACTATTAAGGTAAAATAATTTTAAAAAATGTTGCATTGTGACTCGTAAATGAGTAAATTAAATAATTGTTAAGAAGGTAAACCATGTTCAAAAGGTAAAATCCACAAAAAAGTTTTAAAATAAATAAACAATAAAACGTGCCAAAATTTTGGACCTCATATTCTTCCTGGGGGTGAAATGAAGATGTTGACACACAACTGACGAGAATGGTACATAAGTTAATGTGTCACCATCGGTTCTCGTCAGCTGATGTGTCACCCTCGGTTCTCGTCAGTTGATGTGTCATCATTGGTTCTCGTCATGTGTCACCCCTCGGTTCTCGTCAGTTGATGTGTCACCATCGGTTCTCGTCAGCTGATGTGTCACCATCGGTTCTCGTCAGTTGATGTGTCACCATCGGTTCTCGTCAGCTGATGTGTCACCATCGGTTCTCGTCAGTTGATGTGTCATCATTGGTTCTCGTCATGTGTCACCCCTCGGTTCTCATCAGTTGATGTGTCACCCTCGGTTCTCGTCAGTTGATGTGTCATCATCGGTTCTCGTCAGTCGATGTGTCACCATCGGTTCTCGTCAGTTAATGTGTCACCATCGGTTCTCGTCAGTTGATGTGTCACCATTGGTTCTCGTCAGTTGATGTGTCACAATCTGTTCTCGTCAGTTCAGTTGATGTGTCACCATCGGTTTTCGTCAGTTGATGTGTCAAAATCTTTATTTCCGGCTTTCGTCAGTTGATATGTCAACACCTTTATTTTCGGTTCTCGACATTTGATGTGTCAACATCTTCATTTCTTTATATAAGATTAGATAGTTCGATAAGTAAATTCATTTTTGAATAAAACTGCTTAACAATACACACCAAACTTTACAGTCAATTACTTTTATCTAACTATGTATTGATTAATAAATCAATATATTTTCAGATCAACAAGGAGACAGATATATGTTTATTTTGAGAGTTTGTCTTGGCAATGTTTACACCACTCCCGATCGCATGCCCAAATTAGTCAGACCGCCTTGCAGGAAACTTTGCCAGGGAATTTGTTATCACCAAGAGCACTTTGATTCTGTTGTCGGGGAATTTGGAAAAAGAGAGTTTGTGATTTACGATCGCCTGCAGTGTTATCCGGAATACCTTATTCGTTTCAGTGCATAGACCGGTCATGACGACCTAAGAGCGGACACGGTCCAATCATATGCTGCGAAGAAGTCTTTTGTTCCTATGACATCATCGCTGTATCTATTTTGACATACTTCTACTAATTCATGCAGTATTTCATTATCTTCATCGGTACGAACTTTATTAAGTTCTTTGAACATAGAAGACAGAGAAAGTATATATTATTATGCCTGACCAACCACATCTCTGATCATTTATGTACATGATAAGACTGGTTTATGGATTTATTATATACAACCGCATAGCGGGAAAATTTTCGCGGTATTTCTGTTGTAAGGAATGCGAAAAAAAGAATGCTTGTTTTTTTTTCCGTGTTTTGTGAGTGTGAATATATAATATGTTTTTCGTTGGTCATTGGGTAAATATTTTCTCGGGAATCATTAACGTGATTTCTATCGAACCGCAAAAAAGTGAAGCGTTAACTACTGCAAAATAACCTGAATAGCGGTATTTATTTATTATATATATATGTAGCTAAATTGATTTGTTGTTTATGCTTGTGTTTTGTTTTGTTATAAGTATAAATAAAAATTTGCTTTTAAACAAACTGTTTCTATGAAAAACAGGAAGCCGGATATTCTACTTTCGTCTTTCGCCGAATTCGGTGGATGGGGGATGGCGTTTTCCATCATTCAAAATAACATATATATACTGTTTTTTTTTCAATTGAATACTAGTATATTTTGAAAATTTTACCTTTATATTGAATTGTACTATGATTGAAGCAGGTAAAAATGAACATGTAATTACACGGAGCTGAATTAAAAAAAAAACTAGCGAG
This sequence comes from Arcuatula senhousia, assembly GCA_963971305.1. Lineage (NCBI taxonomy): Eukaryota > Metazoa > Mollusca > Bivalvia > Mytilida > Mytilidae > Arcuatula > Arcuatula senhousia. Next base: position 59,072,401 of record OZ020310.1, read on the forward strand.
GGTACATTCTGAACATGTTGAACCATGTCAAACTCCTTCGCAATAGGCTGATCCTTTCCGACAAAAATAGGTCAGGATTATCTTGTATGCATTCCACCAAGATTCTTGATAAAAAAAAATATTTGAATAAATTTTAAAGATTTTGCAATAGATAGCCATGAAAACATCAAATTTTCTGTAATAATTTTTTTTCTTAGAAGTCAAGAATAAATTCAAGTTGTTGTAAAACCGGCTTAAATGAGTACGCACTATTTTAAAGTGAAGATAAGGAGAAGTATTTAGGCTATACTATAAGCAATGTGGTTGCGTAATGCATTTAGTTATAAGTGAGTACTTTTCATGGTTTTTACCTGTGTCGCCGAAGGCAAAAGCAGGTCTAGGAGTTGGGTCACTCCGTCCGTCCGTCCGTCGCGTTAATGGGTGACTGTCTTGTGTAATCTGAAACTCAAAAACCAAACACTTGATCTTCCTGAAATTTTACACAGTGATTACATATTATATTGAAGATATGCACCTGCCCTTTTGGGATCATTTTATCATTCCGTTTAGAAATTAGGGGCCCTAAAGAGGCCAATAAAGCGACTTTTTCCATTGTTTCCACAAAAACTTTTGTTCTGTTTATCCAAATGCTATGAAACTTAACAGTACAGTTACTTTCAATAAAAGGAAGGATTGGGATGATTTTGGGTGTCCCTTCTTTTTTCGTTTTGAAATTAGGGACCAAAAAGGGGCTAAAAATGAAACTTTTATTAGTTTTCCACAATAACTTAAGTTCTGGTTGACTGATTGATTTTTTTATTTTTCAATAATGTTCATTCTACCACTCAGTTATTGATTTGCATGTTTTTTTAGGTGTCCCCTTTTTTGTTCAGAAATTAGGGACCTAAAAGGAGCAAAAATCTTAAGGTCCGATTTTGAAAAAAAAATTTGCAAGTTAATTTTTGTCATATATTGGATATAAAATGAAGGATAAATTTCTTGACCCTTCCTTTTCCGTTTAGCAATTAGGGGTCAAAAGGGGGGGGATTGAAAAGTCATTTTTTTTTGTCTGGTTTTGTGTGTGTTTTCTTTATATTCTTGTTAGATATAAGGATCTTAAATAATCATTGTCAGTCTATAAATTGGGTTGCATGTGACAAATATGCTTTGTCAGTCCACCATAGGATGCAAGTGTCAAAAACTATTTACTGTCCATATTGGGCCTATATAGAACGTACAGGGTTCAACGTTTTGCCATGCGACGCAGGGCCAGACATCGATTGGTCTTGTTAATTTAGAGAGTAGGGGTCAAAAAGAGGTCATCAAAAAGAAGCCCGGAAAGCCTGGTGTAGTGATAAGTGTACGGACCGTTACGGACGGGAACTGGAACTGTGAGGAGTTTGGAACCATGTACGTTAGGAGACCAATATTAATACCGGTAGTCTATTGTTTTGAACCATGATAAACTGACAAGATATGCGTGCAAATCTAAACGTGCAGGAAAATGTCCATGAAATTGCGAATAATTCCCACCAAGACTTCTATGAAGAGAGGCAGCGGTAACAAACGGGTTGAAGGATCAAGTCGACAGATGTTCATGAAAGCCATCCAAGATAGGTCATGTATAGTTATTAATTATACAATAATCGCTTCTTTAAAAAATTCCATAAATGTAGGGTCAGGAAGCTTTATAGGGCTTATTGAAAAAAGAATCAAAAATCTAGGAGGAAAAGAAAAGAATGTTATGGATCATGTCAACCCCCATTTAATCAAAGAAGAATTACTCCCGTCGAAAACTGAAATTTCGAGAAATAGCAAAACGATCTTTGAGCCACTGTTCATGCATTCAGTATGCCTCTGCTAACCGGTAACCACGAAGAAGAGCGCCACGGACAGTAAGTCGTGGTTCTAACGATACAGGACCTCTAACTGGAGTGTTATATCCAATTTTTGGTCATTGTGATTACTAGTTGCTGAGAAAACTCTTACATATTAAAAGTAAAGTATTGTGCACAAAGCAAACAAAAGAAGTGTTTATTTCAAAGACCCCTACGTACAAGATTTTCTTCTTTATTTGTTTTCCAATGATTAGTTGATGATTGAACGATTAAACTATTTCATTTCGGTCTGTTCTTGTACAAAAAGAAATGCGTTTCAGAATTATATTATATATATGATATGACCTAGACCTCGACAGAAAACTAAGAATGAAATTTTACTGAATATACAAAAGCCTGCACGTTTTCAGGATTATATGAGAATTAATTAATAATATTTTGAACTAAATTCAAGACAAAGTAAAACGGATTTTTAATGGATTCAGTCATATCAAATAATTTCAGAAAGTATTTAAACTTGTTTTCTCAAAGGTGGTCAATAAACATGCCAAAAAGCTAAAAAAAAAAAAACCAAGGGAAATGAAAACGGGGATTAGGACGACGTTTATATTATTCAGTATATCTTGTCATCCAAAAATTCAATCTAATTCGATCATTATTCTTTTCAGTTGCCAGTAAAATAAGAACAGCGACTTTCGGGATCCTTGCAAGGGCAAATTATAATAGCCAAAGTAGAAATAAATAGACAATGTTCAACTGTTTAATACACAATTAGAATGTTATGGGAGTGAAACGGGGGAAAATGACGATGATAGTAACGTAAATTTAGCCGCCCCTAGGTCGTTAGGGGTGAGCACTCACAGCCATTGTGTAAAGTGCTGACGACTTGAGGCCGCATAATCAATGTCTGAAAAGATAAAAAAAATATTCCCCGTAACAAATTTTCTCTGTCTTAAAAGATAGAAAAAAATAGCCCCATAAAAGATTATCTATCCTTTAACTATGTTTTTCATTCGGAACTCGTTACATAGGAAAACACTCTATGTATGTAGTATTTGGTTCATCATTGAAGTTTTTGTCCATTATTAACCTAACTTATCCTAAACATTCATCGCCCACCTCATTGCTTCATACCTATGAGTGGAGACAACACATCTCAAAATTCTTACTCTAGAAACACATATAAGAAAGAAAGATACTTGTCGCCTTCTAAAACTATTGTATCAATGCTTTTAAATCCAATTAAAAGCAGAGAAGACGAAAATTATTTAAGTGACGGTTCTATGACGATGGCAACCTAGGGGCAATTTACTTTATTCAGTTTTTGGTTTGAACATTAGGATGTCTATAATGCTTACACACATTAATGCATACATATATATATATTCGACGAAAGTCGAGTTTTCCTATCAGAGTTAAATTCGAAGTTCACGTCGGTGGTTTGTATTAGTAAATTGATGAAACAAATATAATTGTCTAGCAAACAACTCACTCATATTGAAAATGTTCTTAAGGACGATGAACCAGTCCTCCGAAAGGGTTGAAAAATGAGTTGTCCTATGTATAGGGACAGCAATACACAATGTTCTTTATAGGTCTCTTTCAGTTCGATAGAGGAGGCTGCTGGAGAGGTACATAGTGGTGCTATAAAAGCCACTTCACACCTACAAACAGTAAATTGACAATTACATGGCGTTAAAAGATCTACAGGATCTATACTCGTCACAACAATATCCAAGACTAAAGAAAAGAGAATACATCCTTTCTACGATTTACTCAATCTAATCCGAACTATTTGGGAACTGCATATCTATATGCATAAAACAGAGGACGAATTGCATTTTATTATTGAATGTCTATTATATGCTGAATTGAGAGATATTTTTTCAAATAAGATTTTACATATTGCAAAAACTTTAATAATTTACAAAACAGTTTAAGATTTAATTGGATTTTCATACAAGAAGATTTGGATTTGCCAGAGAGTTTGGAAATTATGTATACCAAAGTCTTCAATTGAGAAGAACATCAAATATTGTTGCATAACTTTATGTCACTATGGCATATAACAAGATCTGATTTATTTGTTGAATATATGTACTTCAACTTTATTCGTCAGTTTGGCGAGAAGAAATGCGTTTTAGATAAATAGCTGTGATGGTCTTCATGGCGGCTTAAATATTTTACCATTGTGATTTTTTTTAATTGTCGTTTATATTGTAGGTTGTGTCATGTACACTTATTCCACATCTCATCCATTCAATACACGAGAAAGATTTCAAGGTCAAAAGTACATCTTCATACACTGGCAGCTATTATGCTGTTTGTTCTATAGCATATTTGTTTCTTAGAAATGTATCGCTACATTTTTTGTCCTTCTCTTTGTGACTTTAGGGAAATCATACGCCTTGGACTTTTTCTTTTGTTGAGTTATTATGTTAGTAATTTAAAAAGTGCTTAAAACAACCAAAATACAGAAGTGAAACGGAGAAATTATAAGTATCTGCATAGACCTGTATTTAATATACAGGTCTATGGTATCTGTTAAACGTGAAAATGTATGCTTGCATATTTACAACACTTATTTTCTGTTCTGTTCTGTTTTGGTATAAACCGCCGTTAATTCGGAGCACTTGGGATTACACGGTTGAAATGTCATAAAATCAATGCAATAAAACGTAAAAGCGACACTTGAGGTGTGTAGTTTGCGGTATTCCCTACCAGGGATGTTATAGCTTGCAAGTGTATGATGCAAAAACTTGGATTTCCATTTCCATTTCTAACTTATAATTGAATCGGTATATTAACATGATTAAGGGAAAAAACTCACGCCAATAACTCCATATTATTCTAATGAAAATACGACAGTCATTTTAACTGGCTGTGAAGAAATGCGTTTCAAATAAACAGCGATTTAGTGACCTTCATGTGCTTAGAAAGAGATGGCACAAAATTATTCTAAACGTCAAAGCAATAATTATATCAAAACGAGTCAATGAAGTGCCAAAATAAACAGAGATCACAGGGAATGAAACTGAGAAAAAAGTTTCTTACTAGACAGACGGAAGAATGGCTTGAAATGTTCGCAAAAAAGCGAGAAAAAAGAGATCATGCATACAAAATCAAAAGTATAGCAAAGGGGCAATCGGAACACCACTCGGCTAATTCCACCTATGGGTGACCTCAGGCGGAAATGGCCGAGTGGAGTTCCGATTGGCAAAGGGGCAATCGAATGCCGTAAAACTGAAAACAAAGACAGAGACGGTAGACATTAACTCTGGTTAAACCATCATTTCATTTCAAATGCCCGTACCAGGGTATAACAATTGCGATTTATAATTTTTCCGTGTTTTATCTTTTCCATCTGGACATTAAGGTTGATCATCCCAGCTTGGTAATTTTGTTATTACCTTCAATCATCACACAACATGAAAAAAAAAACCATATTACAACCAAACAGCGATCAGCGTTACACCAGTCGAAACGAGGATGAAATCAGCGTGACACCAGTAGAAACGACGATGACACCAAGAGCTCAATGAATACTTCCTGCTTGATTTAACACACCCATCAAGCTGTCAATTATTAATTTAGTGTGGATAAAATCCGGAAAAAGTTTGTTACTAAAAATTGTATTGATAGAGGTAAAAATACAATCATTTTTTCCCAAATTATTTATTTCATTGTTTTTCTAGCAAACCATGTAAAATACAATATTTAAGTACACATAATTAAAAACGAACTATTTAAACATAAAAAAATCGCAGTTAGCGTAGCATGATACGGCCATAATGTTACGAACCATTTCTATATTGGGAGACCGAAATTAAAAGTCTACTGCTTATAGGAACTGACATGGAACGTAGCTCATGTTGGATCGACAAATCATCTTTGATGTATATTTAGTTTTAAAATCTTGTAATGTAGATTAGGAATATACAAGTATTTAGTTTTTTTGTCATATTAAACCCATATGTTGTTAACGAGTAGTTTAAGGTTTTTAAGGTTGATTGCTTCCAACGGAGGGATAAAACCCGGGATATAAAAGACGTCTTTGATGGCACTAGCCCACAAGGCCATGGCCAGATAAGCTATAGGAATCCATCCAATGCTGATGAATAGCGGTTTTGTCAATACACCCAATGTCTAAAGGCGACGACGACATCACCAAAAACAGTCGTATTTAAAAAAAAAAGGTATTGTTGCATGTTCAATTACAACTTCAAATATACATATACATCACTTATCTGCAAAATGCACGTAATATCTTATCAACATTTCCTATTATGAACAAATTATTTCCTGTTAAACTAAATGCATACAACAAAACATAATACTTATTGCTAAACTGTGGGAAAATCTTCAGCCCAAATATAAAAAAAAAATCAACTATGTTTACTGTTGGTCAGTGTTGATTACAATAAAAGCTTTAAAGGCGTTTTATATAAGAAAGAAAATAGTTTCATGGTCTTTCAATTACATCAATACAGTCACAAAAGGAGTTACGGGGACAATATAAGCAGTCTGCTTGATAAATAATCTTTTTTTTTATTATTTGTTGCAACATTTTACTTATAAATTGTATTTTCACTGAATTAATACATGTAAGTTTATAGTAATACATCGATATATGAAAATGACTGACTAGGGAGTTTAATTAACATTGTGACTATACCAAGGTCTGCAGCGACTGTCCCGAATTCCGACCAGAAGCTTCCCGCGTTGGGACACGTTTAGTAATTGGAGCAGTTAGCTCTGGCGGTGGTGTGTCATGGGCTGAACAACACATGGTACACAATAAGTCTTTTTTAAGTCGCTGCAGAGGCTTTTTAGTTTATAGTCACGAATATAAAAACCCCATAGATTAGTGGTAACATATGAGAAATTTTCCATTTATGTTCATAGTTATACATCAACATATGAGACTTATAGAACTAATGAAAGATGAGAAATATACAGATGATAGTGAACACATTTACTTATAAATTGTTGATACATCGATATCTTGTCATTAAAAATGATTCTCGTTAGGACTTGCTCAAATTTAATATGTCTAGACAACTATGTAACTTCTCTTTGTTGTCTTCTTTGCATGTATGCATAATCGTAAAAAAAATCTTCAATTATCGTGAATACATCGTATTCAATATCCTGGTACTCTAACTCTTCATCGTGAATATTCAGTATCCATTGGTTCGGATTTCACTTCCGGTTTAATGAATGTGTCACGTGACTCATCGTCCTTATTTTCTGTAATAGCCTTCAGTTCTGTTAACAAAGCATCATCAATTTTACCCGTGTCCAAATCTTGGCAGATTTTTCGATGCTGAAATAAAAAGACAAAAAATCTCTGTAACATGTGTTAAGTGCAAAAAACGTTGAAATATGGTGATATGATATATTCCTAGCTGCAATAATGTAGCGCATAAGACATCTTTTTGATTAGGCAGAACTACAAAGGGGTCCCATTACCCGTAAAGGAATAAGTTGAAATTTAATGGTTAGACTTCTCATGACTTGAAATGGATTTAGATAGTCAGTGAAACGTTAAAATGCACCAGCTTGCGTATTTTACTTATTGAAACGTTCCTGAAGTATAAGTTTTGACGATAATATTTTACTATTTTGATCCTGAACTTTACTATGAAGTTCAGGGTCAACATTATTATTTTGTGGTTAAAATTTAATATTGTTATGTATTATTACGAGTTTACGATCAAAATTTTTTTAATATATCCGCAGCTACTAAAAACTCGCAACAAAACGCTATCAAACTTAGCGCTTTAGATTAATTTGAGGCGGCTGCCTCATTACGTTAAATGGAACCCCATTAAACCCTCGCGAGTAAGCGAGCACATGAGGGTTTTGTTATTAGAACTATATCCCGGACAATATATCAATACAGAAATGGAACATTCGCACACGACAGCTTATCCCTCAGAGGCTAATCCTTTCGTCCATTGCATTAAAATGGAAGTCCAATTAAACATCAAAATCTTAAATGACATTTAGTTCCTATGTTATTGACAAAAGCAAAAACCCGAACATACGTTCGTACGCGTGAAAAAATAAAAACAAGGTAGCATTATAAACAGGATTTAATACTTACATATTCGAGTTCGTTTCTTAATTTGAATATTGCTCTTTCTTTGTTCGTAACAAGATCTTCCAAGTATTGGTAACGCAACTTTTTCCTCGCTCTACATTCTCGTGCGCTCTGTCGGCTGCGTTCTAATTTGACCTTGACCTCAAGTTTACCAGATCTTCTTCCTTGTCGTTTGGTCGATGTTTTTGATCTTTCTATTGTCATTTCGTTTTCCTATAAATATAAAGAAATGGGATAGTCAGGCACAACAGCTATTCTCCTAGCCCGTTAATGTTAAAATATAGGTTAATGTCCATTATCCTTCTACAACTTGTAGTTGATATGAACCTAAACTCAATCTCTAACCTGTGTCATTATGAATGATTCGTGCAGATAATGTAGGTCAATGTGACCTGGCTGGTCACCGTCGATCACTGTTCAAGATGTCCTCATTGGCCAAATAGTTGCTGAGATATTGGCTTAAACCCGATTCATTCATGTGGAAAATATAGGTCAAGGTGACATGATTTAGGTTAGAATCCAACTAAAGATACTTTAAAGGAAAATTCGAAAAAAAAATAATGGAATGATGCATACTACCTGCTTTCTTAATACAATAAACACGCATCTTTTAACTCTTTCAGTGTGAATAATTTTGTGTTCAAAGATACCCAAAAGCTCTTTAATTTATATTAACACGTTTTTTTCTTCAAATCTATAGTTTGTTATTTATTGTGGATTTTTTAAATGCCTCTTGTTAACGGGCTGTACAAACGTAATTAAGCTTACTTCATGTACTTCATACGAGCAATTTCCACAGTCCATCCATGATTATATATCCACAAGAATTGTTTCTTAAATATTTGTTATCAAACGACTAACAAAATTAAATTTCTATCATCTTTTTTTTTCATAATCGGCTTGTTACCCGTAATCTTAAACTATGGACAAAAATTTATACGATAATAGTTGTAGAAAAGAAATGCGCTTCAGAAATATTGGGCGGCCTTGGCCTCCGTAATGAACTTTGTAGTTTGAATGAACTTGCGTTGAAAACTATATTGCATAAATAATGACAACGCATAAATCAGTTCCTTTCGTAAGGGGTGAAAATTTTATGGAGCAACAAATCTCTTTTGACATACTTTCTCAAAGGAATCGATGAGCTAGTTCTACTTAAGGGACATAAATGACCCCCATAAATGGTTGTCCCGTGTATTGAGACAATACGCCATGCACTTTAAAATTCTATTATACTAATATGCGAACAAGAGAGTTATGCACATTGAATTGAAAGTGAGTATACCTGATACAAAAAGAACAACCGCGAGATACAGCTGAATAAAAATCTAAGTGCAGCATGATACAACCGCGACACGTTGAACTCTGTACCAAATATCAAAACGTACAAAGGTTACTCACTTTATATAAACGTAATTTCAACGAAGAAGTTTTGATTTTATATCCCCCAAAATTGTTTCTTGATTATTTATTATCCAATCAATGGGTTAATTCATACATACACTTTTTTGTTTAAATATTTTCATAACTATTGATCAAGCCACTATCCGTGATATAGTATTGATACAATAGCAGTGATTGGAGAGAAATGCGCTTCGAAATTATATTAACTTGGCCTTGACCCGTAATGAGCTTCGCGTAAATGGCATGTGTTGTGAACTGTTCATTCACAATTAAAGATTTAATGTTGAATTGTGTTTTTGATATTGTTTCATTGCATATTTTATTATATGTTTTAATGCTGGATGCATATAATATTTTGATATTGTTTTTGCAACATATTTTAAGTTTAATTCATTAATTATTGCAAATGTTCAAGCTTGTTCTAGATTTGCTATTTTTAACTTCAGGAAAGTTCTATTCTAATTTAATTAGCATCTAGCATTATCTGGAAAGTTAAATGTTACTATTTTTAGATGATGTGGATGTTTTTGTTACTAAATTTATTTAAGATATTTGTAGACAATTCTGGATGTTCTAGAATATTTTTCATTATAGTATAAAAGCTCTTGATTTTAGAATTTCATTCAGATTAAATTTTAGATTCCTAGAGTTAACGTTTTTCTCCAATGTGGTATTTGCTGTAGCTGTATTATTGTAGTTTAGTTTGCTCTCCAGAATAAAGTATTCGAAACCGTTCTGTCTTCGAGTTGTGATTTCGCCACATTGTATGGTGCCGGAACCCGGGAGTGAGAATAGCAGTTTAAGAAACAAGACACAGAACGTTTAAGAAGAGATTTGAAAGAATTGAAAATACAGCTACAGAAACAGAAAAGAATTTTAATTAGTACAGAGATGTCGACTACGCACCTGAAAAGACTGTGTACAAGGTACACCAACATCGTAGAAAGAGAGGTCACCAAAGGAAAAGAAGTCCTGGATAAAACAGATTTAGCAAATGTACAAGACCAAGACCTCACAAGGAAGGTAAAAGAAGTTACTCTGGCATCAAGAAGATTGAAAGAATTTAGCGAAAAGTTAGAAGACACAGTCAGCGATCTATCTATCGCCCTAGAAGAAAAGAATGAAAAGGACGAATTGGCGAAATTTGAAGTTGACAGTGAAAAGGCATTCAGTCTGATAGAAGAAGCAACAATGCAGATGGCAGAATTGACGCTGCTAGAGGAAATTTTAAAAGAAAGAAAACCAGGGACAACACATGAAGAGACAACGACTACTAGTGCACAGATGGAACAGTTAATCAACACACAGACACAGATGCAAGAACAGGTGATGCGGTTTCAACAGTTACAGATAGATGCTGAACAGCGACAAAGAGAACAGAGAGAATGTAGTGTGAATCTTCCCAAGTTGGACCTAGTGAATTATGGCGGCGACAAGCTAAAATGGTCAGAATTCTGGGACTCTTTTGAAACTGCTGTACACAGAAATACGAGACTATCAAAGATTGACAAGTTTAACTACTTAAAGACAAAGTTGTATGGAGAGGCCAAGACAGCGATATCAGGACTAGCCCTGTCAAATGACAATTACGATGTAGCTGTAGACACTTTGAAGGAAAGATTTGGAGAATCACAGACAATCATCAACAAACATTACATGGGTCTGATCAACACTTGTACAGCTTCAAACCAGACAACGAGCCTAAGAAAACTGTACAATGAACTAGAATCTCACTTGAGATGTTTGGAAGCTTTGCGCCAGGACACGAACCAAGAAGTTTTCATTTCAATGATAACATCAAAGCTACCTAGAGATGTGTTGGTACAGCTAGAATTACAGAAAGGCAGCAGAGAAAAATGGACAGTGGTGAAGCTGAGAGAGCTCCTGAACAGCTATGTAACTGCAAGAGAGGCTGCAGAAACACAGTCTAAAGAGCACAGAAGTGTTGAAGACAGACAGCAGTCATCATATCAGCAAGCGAGAAGATTTCAACATGGTACTTCAATAAGACAGGGGTCATCAGCAGAGGCTTTACTTGCAGCATCGCCATCATCACAGAGAGCTCCAAGAGACAGAAATGCATGCATATGCAGATACTGTGAAGGGAACCACTGGAGTGATGAATGCACAAAGGTCAAGACAGTAGAAGATAGAAAGAAATGCCTCGGTGGCAGTTGTCATATTTGCCTGAAACCAGGACATCAACGAAGACAGTGTAGAATTGAAAAGGCTTGTTTTCATTGTAAGCAGATAAGGAACCATCATCGCAGTCTTTGTCCAAAGAAGTTTCCGGTCAGCAGAGAAATGTCACAACTGGTGAATGAATTTGAAGACGGACAGCCTGATGAAATTGTAGCAGAGAAAAATTTGCTGTCATCTGGAGATATCGTCCTCATGCAGACAGCCCATTGCATGGTAACAGATACTGGTAGAAAAGAAACGGCGATGATTAGATTGCTCATGGACTCAGGTTCACAGCGCACGTATGTAACGGAGAGTCTGGCAAAGAGGCTGAAGCTACAAAGGAAAACAACAGATGAAGTCAACGTAGCGACGTTTGGAGCACAGAAGTCCAGAATCATAAGAACACCAAGAGTGACATTAAATCTGAAGTTGAAGGATGACAGTTTTATGACAATTGATGCTAATGTGGTGCCTAAGATCACCAGTCCCATGCAGCGAAGACCAATAAAGACTGATACCAGACAGAACGTTAAGTTCCTGTTGAAAGAAGTGCAGTTAGCTGATACCCTGCCCAAAGAAGTAGAGACTTCGACCATTGATATTTTGTTGGGGAATGACTACTATTTGGACATATTACTGCCGAACAAGATGGAAGTAGAGAGGGGATTATACCTACTGAGTTCAAAAGTTGGATGGATCTTGGCTGGACGATCACAGCAAGACAATGGTACAAATCAGAGACAGATTAGCGAATCTTTGACTGCCATGGAGTTATGTCTGCATACAGCAGTTGACAGCTGTGTTCCAACCTTTCCACCCATAGAAGATTTCTGGAATTTAGAGGCTATAGGTATCAAAGACTCACCCTTTACTTTAGATGACGAACGCGTACATCAGAACTTCAAAGAGACTTTGAGATTTGAAGATGGACGTTACCAAGTATCTTGGCCATGGAAAGAAAAAGTTTCAATTCTTCCTGAGAATAGAGAACTTGCCTATGGAAGACTTAAGTCTTTGGTTAATAGACTGAAAAAGACACCCGAATTGTTAAAGAAGTATGACGAGACAATCAAAGATCAGCTAGAGAAGGGAATAATAGAGAAAGCAACAAACACTTATGGTTCAGAAAAAGATAAGGGAGTTAAACACTATATACCACACCATGCTGTAGTGGACCCAACAAAGGCAACGACAAAGGTACGGATAGTGTACGATGCATCAGCGAAAACAAGACAAGGTGACCAGAGCCTGAATGAATGTATGCACAGAGGGCCAGTCCTACTGCAAGATCTATGCGGACTTCTCCTGAGATTCAGACTGAACAGAATAGCAGTAGTAGCAGATATAGAGAAAGCTTTTTTGCAAGTAAGCCTACATCAGAAAGACCGAGATGCTACGAGATTCTTTTGGTTAAAAAATATACAGCAGAGCAACATTGATGACAACATACAAGTTTACAGATTCACAAGAGTACCGTTTGGAGTAATATCCAGTCCCTTTTTGCTGGCAGGAACTATAGATCACCACCTTGGTAAATATGGGACACAAACAGCAGAGAAGATAAGAAGAAATGTATATGTAGATAATGTCATCACTGGAGTAGAAACAGTAACAGAGGCAGAATCTCTATACAGAAACGCCAAGAAGATGTTCAACGACATGTCCATGAATCTACGAGAATGGGCTTCTAACTCCACAGAATTTACAGAGCGTATCCCGGTCGAAGATAAATCTAGTAGAGCCAGAATGAAAGTTTTGGGACTAACGTGGAATATGATAGAAGATGTATTGTCAGTCAACAAGATGAAAACAACAAATGGGATCCTTGCAGTTACGAAGAGAGAAGTACTACAGACAGTAGCCTCCATATACGACCCACTCGGATACTTCACACCAGTAGTATTAAGAGCAAAATTGTTCCTACAGATGTTATGGGATAAAAGACTGGACTGGGATGATCAACTTGAAAAAGAAGATGCAGAGGTTTGGAATGGAATATGCACAGACCTTGAGATGATACCAGAGCACCAGATACCAAGATGTATTATAGTTCAAGGTAAAGTTACAAGGAGATTGCTGTGCTTTTGTGACGCTTCAGCCAAGGCATATGCATGTTGCATATATTTGCACCAGGCAGATGAGAACAACAGCAGATCAGATCTCATTTTTTCAAAGACGAGACTTGCTCCAAGAAAGAAGATCAGCCTTCCAAGACTTGAATTGATGGCAGTCCTGATTGGTGTTCGCTGCATCAAGTTTGTGATGAAAGAGCTGGACATAGTTATTACAGAAAAGATGCTGTGGACAGATTCACAATGTGTCCTGCATTGGATAAAGACCAGAAAACCTCTGACGACATTCGTAGAAAACAGACTGAAAGAGATCAGAGAACAGAACATCATTTTCAATTACATATGCAGTAAAGAGAACCCAGCAGACGTAGCCAGTAGAGGAACAACAGTACCAAACCTTAGGAATGGTGAACTGTGGTGGAAAGGACCCGGATGGTTGAGTAAGAAGATAACAGAGTGGCCAAAGACAGAAATAGGTGGTTTGACAGAGAAAGACAAAAATCAAGTACAGTCTGAGTACAAGAAAACTAAGTCATCAGTGGAAGCAAATTTGCTGAGTGGGGAGAGTCCTAACGGAAAGAACAGATTAGAAGAAACTGACCACAGATACCTATACGATGCTTGCTACAAGAATTATTCAACATTCACCCGTCTAATAAGAGTAACAGCATGGATGATGAGATTCATCATGAGACTAAAGAAAAGGAAAATTTCTGGGCCATTGACAGCAGCAGAACTGGAGTTAGCAAAATTGAAGTGGATTAAAGTTCTACAAGATGTCTGCTTTGCAGAGATTAAACAAGCCTTGACGGAAGGAAAAAGAAATAACCTGGTGAATCAACTAGGACTCACTATGGATGAGGATGGAATTATAAGATGTACTGGAAGACTTTCGTTAGCAGAACTATCAGAAGGAGCAAGACGACCAATTCTACTGCCAAAACGAAATCCAGTGACAACCCTGATCATCGAAGAGAAACATAAAAGATTGTTCCATGCTGGAGTTTCACAGACTTTATCAGCAGTTCGACAAGACTACTGGATACCACAAGGACGATCTGAAGTCAGAAGAGTTACCAGTTCCTGTACTACATGCAGGCGATATGAAGGAGGGCCATACAAGATGCCGTTGATGCCACCAATACCAAAGAAGAGAGTGAATGAGTCAGCACCTTTCACGTTTACAGGTGTAGATTACTTTGGACCCCTCTTCATAAAAACAGAGAACGGAAGCAGAAAAGTGTGGATCTGCCTGTATACCTGTCTAGTAATAAGAGCAGGTCATCTAGAGGTAATGCTGGACATGACAGCGGAACAGTTCTTGCTCGGATTCAGACGATTTGTAGCTCGATTCGGGAAGCCAAAGCAAGTTATTTCTGATAATGGATCACAGTTCAAGCTATCAGGAACTGTGATAGAGCAGCTATGGAATGCAGCAGTGACCGATGATGATGTACAAAGTTATGTTGCCAACGACGGAATCCAGTGGCAATTTATTGTTGAATTAGCCCCGTGGATGGGTGGGTTTTACGAGCGTTTGGTCGGTGTTGTCAAGAGAGGATTGCGGAAGACGATTGGACGACTTCACTTAAACGTTGAACAACTTAGAACAGTCATTACAGAGTGTGAAGCAGTCGTGAATTCCAGACCGCTGGTGTATGTTGGTGAGGACCTGAACTCCACAATTACGTTAACACCAATGCATTTCCTGACGTTGAATCCAAAAACTGGAATTCCAGATACCATGGAAGATGACGATGGTGATCCAAACTATTATCCGGAGATCAGCAGTGCAGAAAAACTTTTATCACTGTGGAAAAAGGGACAAAAACTTGTGAACGTATTCTGGAAGATTTGGCGGGACGAATACCTTCTAAGTCTCCGAGAACGTTACGCCACCAAGCTCAAAGGTGGTAAAGTGACCAGCAAGATTGATGCCGCGATCGGAGATGTTGTGCTCATTAAGGATGATTTACCGCGAGGCAGCTGGAGAATTGGACGTATCACAAAGTTAATCGTAAGTACTGATGGACAAACAAGATCATGTGAAGTGACATTGCCAAATAAACGAACATTGAATAGAGCATTGAATCTTGTGTTTCCATTGGAATGTTCAGTAAGTACTGACAATTCGTTAGATGATGAGGAACATTCCAAGAGAAGTGACATTTTGCAAGGTAATCATAAGGAAACGAACATTGTTCCAGAAAGGATTGATAGTGACAAAAGTGTGACTAGACCAACGCGGAAATCCAAGGAGAAGGCAAAGGAACTATTCAAAGACATTTCCAAGATGTAATCTATCATTTGACTTATTGACTTTTCCTGCCGTCGGGAGTGTTGTGAACTGTTCATTCACAATTAAAGATTTAATGTTGAATTGTGTTTTTGATATTGTTTCATTGCATATTTTATTATATGTTTTAATGCTGGATGCATATAATATTTTGATATTGTTTTTGCAACATATTTTAAGTTTAATTCATTAATTATTGCAAATGTTCAAGCTTGTTCTAGATTTGCTATTTTTAACTTCAGGAAAGTTCTATTCTAATTTAATTAGCATCTAGCATTATCTGGAAAGTTAAATGTTACTATTTTTAGATGATGTGGATGTTTTTGTTACTAAATTTATTTAAGATATTTGTAGACAATTCTGGATGTTCTAGAATATTTTTCATTATAGTATAAAAGCTCTTGATTTTAGAATTTCATTCAGATTAAATTTTAGATTCCTAGAGTTAACGTTTTTCTCCAATGTGGTATTTGCTGTAGCTGTATTATTGTAGTTTAGTTTGCTCTCCAGAATAAAGTATTCGAAACCGTTCTGTCTTCGAGTTGTGATTTCGCCACAGCATGAATAAATATTAAATATTAACTAAATAAAGTACAATATGTACCAATGGAAGCATTGACAAAGCAACATGGTTTAAGCCTTATATCACGTCCGGGGCTGGTCGTTCGTGGACCAACTCTCCGACTCTCTTTTGACACCATTTGCGAGGATAGTCTCACGGAACACTATGATGGGGTAGTCGTACGGAAGGGACGAAAACTGGTTGTCCTGTGTGGGGAAGGGAAATACACCTTACACATGTTACACGTTAATAGTTCCAATAGACGCTCTACATAGGACACTCGCACAAAGTCAAAACAAGACGCACTACAAAGGTCACTCGCGCACAGTTCAAACTAGACTGTTCAAAATGCATTCGAAGAGATATTTCCCTAAAACAAAAGTAAGAATTATAGAAAAGCTGCGAGCTAAACAGCTCACAAATTAATAAATTACCTCCCCAAAATCAAAAATAAAGTAAGAATGCACACCCCGGGCGTAACAGACGTACCGACGAACGGTCCAAAATATCATCCTTTACTGCCAATTTTTCAAACATCTCCATAAAAAATAGAAGACAACCGGAAATCGGACAACGACTACAAAGTATTCAGTTCTTACTTGCATCCAAAGAATCAATTCAAACCAATTTTGGAGTTCTCCTTTCAATTTTTACTTTTCAGGTTGGAATTCGTGAATCGAAGAAACATAACTATCATTATGTTGTCATATTATATATTTTTGTAGTTTAGTTAATGGTTGGTTAAATCTATTGAACCTATCTATGTTTTTCATACGTCAATTGGCTGAGCAGAAATGCGTTTTAGATAAATATCTATATAGTGACCCTCGTGACCTTATAGCAAAGAGATGGGACAAAATTAAACGCTCAACACAAGAGTTTTTTTTTTCGTTATTTGTAACAACTTTTCAGTGGTTTTTGAATAAAGTATGTATATATCTTTTAAAAATAATAACTTTTCAGTGGTTGTTGAATAAAGTATATATATATCTTTATAAAAACCATCACTTTTCAGTTCATACAGGAATAAAGAGTACCAATATTAATGGGGCCTTCTTATATCTTATTCGCGTAAATGGCATGAGTAAATATTAACTAAATATTGTACAATATGTATGTACCAATGGAAGCATTGCCAGAGCAACATGGGTTAAGCCTTATATCACGTCTGGGGTTGGTCGTTCGTGGACCAATTTTCCGACTCTCTTTTGACACCATTTGCAAGGATAGTCTCACGTAACATTAAAGGTAATAACAAAACTACCGAACTTGAATATCAATCTCATATTCCAGAGAAAATGACAAAAACGAATCAGTCATACGGTACTCATACCGGAAAATTGGTGGATCGCAATGGTCCTGACTTGGTACAGGCATTTCAAACGAAATGGTGAGTTAAACCAGGTTTTATGTCGCCAAACCTCCCTCTTCCATTGCGATCTTAAGATCCGGTAATGACCATAGAACACAACATAGTTGTGAGACACAATAGGGATATTGAGGTGATCATCTCAGTACAGCAGACCAGTCAAACACTAATTAAAACAATTAACCACCATATCTTTTAACTCAATTTTGAACTTTTCTACTAGTGGCTGATAACGAAGAAAGATTTTTTTAGGGATCGTATGAGACGTATTTTCTTATAGCCCTGCTCCAAAAGTCGGTCACAAAAGAACAAAGAACCAGAACACGAACAACACGAAGAAAAACACATTAAAACACACAATACAACTGAAAAGCAATCAACATCGCGAACACAAGAGCTCCGGAAAGGAATGCAATTCCTTGTTGACACACAAGTCCGAAAAACACACACATTTCAAAACACTCATATTAAACAAATAAACTGCAACCACTAAGAAACGTGAACAGTTTCTAATAGTGGTTGCAGTCATGTTGGAACAAGAGAGGACTCAGGGTCTCAAGAAGCCAACATATTTTAATGCTGATATCCATGCAGACCATTTTTATGGACAAGACAGTTGCTCCCGGTTCGTCAAATTCACAACAACTCATATACAGAGGATAAGCGTGGATTTGACCATGGAAGTACTTTCTAGACTGATGATAACAAAAGGTAAATTGGTCAACCTGTTCAAATTAACGTACGTACGTTGGAACAGGTTTTGTTGTTTACGTTTTCTCTGACGTCATTTGTATATCCTAGATTTATTCGATTTTTCAGGATTTTAGCATTGGAAGTTTCTACAACTTTGATTCTGTCCGTTAGACATATCATCCTTTCATCTAAAGAAACGTTTTCAAAAGCCAATGAGATTCAATATCTAAAAGCGAGCCATTGAGTTTACTGATGATATTTATTAGCAGAAAGTGGTCGGTCAGCTTGTTTTTGTTTGAGTAGCAATTTCAGCAATCGCTTGATATAACAATTTATTATACAGTTAAGTTTAGTCTACGTCCTTACATTGTAACTCTATTTCTTTCCAATAAACTTTATGAAATTCAATCATTTATGACCCAACATTTAAAATAATATAGAAGCCGAAGAGTTATTCTATGAAATTAAAACTTTTGAAGGGCATGTATTTATAAATATTTTTAACTGTCAGTCATATTTAGAGCATCATGTAATTACAGGACATTAAGTCATAATTTCGGATGAAACTCATCTCTTTTGACTCTTCATGATCAACTTTTGAAGTCAGTTAATGAATCCTTTCTTGTTCTATAGCTGTTAATATATGTTCTATATCATATACAGCTTTTAACGAAGCTTGGCAAAATTGATACATATTTTTCCTCAGCTATATTTCAAAACAAATTATATTGACCATGCCGGATTTTCGGAAATATATGCCAATCCATCGGCCTCCGAGAGCCTATTGTTCTCATGTACGCTATTTTCTGTTTACTTTATATGATTGTAAAACCGTGAGAGAGTCAATGTACACTGAGTTTTACAATTTGCTTGGCAATCGTCCAATACGTACATGTAGAGCAATAATTATTGAGTCTCCATTTTTATTATTTTGTTCACATTATCATGATTATCATAACTGAAGAAGAAACAAATTCACTTCAATACATGTAACGTTATCCAAATAAGTTAATCTAAACGTATAAATTCTGTTTTAAAGCGTGATCAGTTTGTAAATAAACAAGGACACGTGATGGTCTATATTTAGATCTCAATAACAACAACCGTGATATCCTATTGGATAATCGATTCTATAAAAAGAAACATTCTGGAAAAATCTAACAAGTTATGAAAAAATCTTATGTAAACTCTTGTATAAAATAAATGACTTCCATTTCCATATGTCTTATAATTTTTTATAGCATTTAACCTTTAAAAAGGATATTGTCTCAATAATCGAAAAACTTCAGGTCGTAATTGTCACGTTTCAAATTTACATTTATAAAAACGTGGTTATGATTCATGTTTAAAAAGAAACTTCTAGACAATTATTAAAAGATACTTACATTTGAATAGACTTTTAGTTTATTAGAACCTATTTTGCTGGCTAAATCCGTTACTTTAAACTCGTAAGGTCTTATTTCAACAAATTCAAGCATAAAACTGTTATTGAACGTTCTTTCGCAATGTTTTTGTTTTGATACAGAATAGAATAGAATAGAATAGAATGTTTTTATTACCAAATTAAAGGGCCCATTAAGGGCATAACATAAAATTACATATGACAAAACATTACAGAATAATTAAGTGTAACAAATATATTTCAATGGTACAGTTATTAAGGAAAAGGTCAGTGGTCAAAGGGAGATAATAGCAATACATATTCAATATATAATGGTCAAGTTTTTCTAAGTTTCAAAGCCTCCTCAATGAAATCACATAGTAAAGATAAAAAATAGCAGTTTTCGTTATTCATAATCCATATAAATAATTGTTCTTTATCAATATTTAATAAATTTGGATAATTTTTAGTGTAATTAATAATATCTTTTCTAATGTTTTTGTAAAGAGGACATTCCAGAAGGAAGTGTGTTTCATTTTCAACTAAATTTAAATTACAAAATAAGCATAGCCTATCTTGTCTTGGTAGAGGTTCTGATTTACCAGATGCATTGACAACACGCTCATGTCTTCCAGTTTCAATTCTTAAACAATGATTACTAAGTCTATATTTTGTTAACAACTGTCTTTTGTGTGTCTTTATCAAGTCTAGATAGTTTTCATAAATAAAGGTTGTTTTGAAAGAAAAATATGTATCAAGTTTCCCTTGTTTTTGCTGATATTCATCTCTGATTGTTCCCCATATATTTTGAAAATTAGTTTTAAGTAGTTTTTTTAACATTTTTTTGAATTTATTTTTTCGATAATTCTTACAAATATTTAAATCAATTCCCAGTTTTTCACTGAAGAAAAGAATATTGGACAGCCATAGGTTATTACAACCAGATGGAGCTGTGCTTCTTATAGTTTTCATCTCATTGTAGGCTTTTTGTAATAGATCTGTTGGGGAATTCTCAAGTCTGTGCCAATACATAAAGAAATGTGTTAAGGCACTAATATATAAGGGGTATCTACCTAGTTCAGACAGGACTGCTATATTTGTGCACTTTTTGGAAACCCCAAGTACAAATTTACAAAATTTTAAATTTAGTTTTTCAAATTCCCAATCTTTAAAAATATCAAACAATGATAATCCCTTCCTCTTGGGAGTAATATTAATAGTGGTCCAAATTTCACATCCATATGTAATAATAGGCTGTATGCAATGGTCAAATACATGTAAAAGGGTTTTAATAGGGGGGGTTGATGACTTCATGTCTTTATACAATTTAAAAGAAGCTTTTAAACCTTTTTGGAATAATTGTTTTTTAGCCTCATTAAAGTTTCCTGTGTTTTGGATAACAATTCCAAGATATTTATATTGTTTTACGCATTCTATGGGGTTATTCCCTATTTTAAAATCTTCCCTAAGGAGTCGTCCATTTCTATTGAAAATAATTATCTTTGTTTTCTTTACATTTATTTCCATGCACCAATCTTGACAGTATTTATACAGAGTGTCAAGTCTCTTCTGAAGACCTTCTTTCGAGTCAGATATTAAAATTAGGTCATCTGCATATAGAAGACATGGTATCTTTTCATTATCTAGATTGACATTATCTGGAATATTAGACAATGCATCTGGTAAGTCATTAACAAATAATTTAAACAATGAGGGACTCAATACATCACCCTGTCTCACACCAACATCATATTTAAAAAAGTTGGTCATTTTATCATCTACTTTAACACATAGTTTATCATTACTATACATAGATTTCAATATTTGATAGAAAATACCATTATGAGTAACATGTAACAATTTATACATTAAACCAGTGTGTATGACCTTATCAAAGGCTTTGCGGAAATCTACAAAGCATACATATAATTTACCTTTACCAGTTTTGACATACTTTTCAATTAGACAGTTAAGTACAAATATGTGATCTACTGTGCGGGCTCGTTTTGAAAACCCAATTTGAGTTTTATTAATGATATTATTATCAGTTAAATATTTATCAAGCCTGTTATGGAGAATTATATTAAATAACTTGCCGATGCTATTATTAATTGCAATACCCCTGTAATTTTCAGGGTTTCTGGGGTTATCAGATTTGAATATTGGGGTTATATAGCTTTCAGACCATTTACTTGGATAGATACCAGCTACAAGAACAGCATTAAAAAGTTTTAAGATACTATTATTCATATAGCTTTGTGAAACTTTAAGCATTTCATTTGTAACATTATCCAGACCAGGGCTTTTTCCAGTGAATGGCTGTGTCTATCATGATTGGTCGCTATTTTTATACGTAAGATTCAAGGTTGGGCCAATGTTCTGAGATGAACTCTAATTATGCGACGCAGACTTGTTCCAACGCAAAATAAAATATGAAGACGGAAAAGAGAGAGTAAATCCAGACCTGTGTGTGCAACTTAATGTGGCGACCTGCGACCTGAGGGCTTTTTAAGGGCGACTTCCGACCTACACTTCATAAAATCGACCTATATGCAGTAAAAAACGACATGCGACCTCCACTAATATATTAAAGAGCTTATGTTTGTTGTTATCTAACTTGCCGACTTTAAATAAAGTTTATTGATTGATTGATTGATTAAAATATGTGTTGTAAAAGCGTCCTTGCGACCTCAGGCCCCTTTTAAAAGCAACCTTGCGACCTGAGGGGGGTACCCTGCGGAAACTCCACTCAATATCTCATGTGATTTCAATAGTGCGGGGGGGGGGGGTGTTCAGTTTTCTTATTTCCAGAAAAAATACAGGGATATGTCCGATTTTTTCTAAAATGAAATGCATGCAGCTAGATTGAAAATTACCCCATAGTTTGAAAATCATTCAAATTAACAAAATTAACAGATAAATGTTTCGCAGCTATGAGCGATTATGGTACCGATTTTTATCACCAGGCCCGTACACAGGGGGGGGGGGTGCGATCGCACCCCCTTTGAAAACCAAAAAGCACTATGAAATACAGCGTTTTGATTCAACTGTGACTATTAAAGTTGACGTTTGGTATGAATAAGTCTATTTCGCACCCCCCTTAGGAAAATCCTATGTACAGTCCTGATCACACTCGCAAATGCTCGTTTCTTTTATATCTAACTCGATGTGATATAAATCGGTATCACATCGCTCATAGTCAGTTGAGAAACATGTATATACCACTATATATTTTACATAGCTGAAATCTTCCTTCAGATTTTTTTCTTTAATAGCCTCAGGCTGCCAATTTTTTTTTTCAAAACATGAAAATTCAAAAAAGTTTTAATAAAACCATAACACGCCCATCTTTCAATCTTAGTGATCGGTCCCTTACAAACATACATATCTACGAACAAATAAAGAGATGAAATAACTGAATGATCAAATATTCTAAGAATACCATACTTTGAGGAATCAGATCCGTAGACGTTTTAAAAAATAGTTTTGATTGTAATGTTAAAGATGTCCCTCAGAAATCAAAACAAGAACTTCATTCCCAGATTTGAGTTGCCACCTGCATTGTATTTCTAAATCGATTAAAAAGCCGATCGGATCAAAACTTTATACAGCGTATTTTCAAAGTCATATTAACCGTGACGGTTAGCACTGCTGGTGGAGTTTTAATTCCCCGAGGTTAGCCTGCTCCGACACCAACACTTTCGTGTTGAAGAACACATCAAAGCTGTTAATTATGCGTTTAAATTTCAAAATTGCCTAAACCCTAAGGTTCTTCCTACCCCAATCGTAATAATGATTTGGTTCCCCATTTTGGTATTTTAGGTTTTACTGTTCTATGCTCTTCATAATCATACAGTGTTTGGCATTTTCAATATTTTTGGTAGAGCGCCTCTGATGAGTCTTGAATAGACGAAACGCGCATCAGGCGTAGCAAAATTTATTGTCTGGAACTTTGTTGTCATTTTTATTTATTAAAGTTTTCATTCATTTGCAACGAAAATTTTGAAAATTCTTGAATCCCCTTAAATTTTCGGCTCTTGCAAGCTGTGCTGCATGCAGTTTATTCTTTTCAAATCGATGCTTGAATTTAAAAGACATTCGAAGTCAAGTCTTGAACAGTTATGACCTCAACCTGCATTATTTAATGCCTTAAAATTGAAGAAGAAAAGAGACTGACCCTATACAAACCACTTTTGAAGTTGTCCCGATTGTGGTTTTTCTGTACAAACCACTGTATTTTTTCGTTGTCTGTGCGTTGGAAAACCATTGTCCGCGCGTTGACACCGTTGGAACTTGCTATCGTGATTAATTGATAACGAGAACAACTATTAAATCACCGATTTCTATCACCACCGTAGAAGACAACATAGAATCTTAGAGCTGGTACCAAAAACTGGATGTAGCCAGAACCGGACTTGTACGACCTTGAAAGAACTAGTTGGTGTTTTCTATATATATATTTAAAGTCAAAGCATTGTTTGATTTATTCATTTATTTATACAAATACCAAAACGTATATGAAAACAGTTATTATGGCTTTGCATATTTAATGATGGTAACCTTACCTCTCGTTGACAGCATTTGGATCAAAACATTGGAAAGTAATGAAAGAATGGAATGCAAACTATAACATTCTATTCCAGCACCGACGAAATCGACCTTGTGCAGCACAATGAAAGATATTAACCTAATGTTATGCTGTATTCATTGTTAATTTATTTATCTTTTTTGCATTGGTTTTCTATTCAGTTATTATTAATTTTTTTTCATTTTCTGTGTGGTGGGTACAGATATTTAAAACAGAAGTGGGTGCGCTAAAATCTTCTGGAATGTCTTATTTTCAAAAAAAAAGTTTATTTCAATGGTGAGGTGTCGGGAACACCGAAAACCCACCTTGAATATAGTGCATCTAACGTACCTTTGATATAGATGATATCCCTAACATATTCTCATGAAGTCCCACCTTTCCCTTTTCGTCTAGAGGTGTTGAAACCCTGATTTTTGGGGAGGGATATTATTTTTTTATCCCACATTTAAAGAGGTATGTGTATTTATCTGCTGGTTTTCGTTTGTCACTGAAAAAGTTTGTTTATTAACTTTTAAGGACAGAACTTACACCCAGACAGATAATAATTATCTTGTGTCTTAAATTTTTAGGCGAATTTATAAGAACAAAACCAAACCTAACTCATTGCAAATTTTTAAAAATATTGTTCGGTCATACGATAATCTGGAGCTCTTGCACTCAGAGAGTTAGAAGATTAGATGAGAAATAAGCGTATCCATGTGCATGATGTACCCGAAATACAATCAGCGGTTCTAAAATCCACAATGGAACATCCTTCAATGTGACAGGAAGCAACGGCGGATCCAGAAATTTTCGAAAGACGGGGTTCCACATACTGGGTCCTGTGGGCCAAAAGGGGGGGGGGGTCCAGACCAATTACAAAAAAAAAATTAAAAATTTCGGAGGAAAGGGGGGTTCCGGGGGTCGGAACCCCCCATCTGGATCCGCCACTGAGAAGTTGGCGGTCTTGCTACTTGTAAGACGTAGGATTGCGTCACGTTTTTGGTTATTTGTTCAAGTTCGCGGTCATCGTGAAGATAATAAAACATTAAAATTTGTCTTTTTTGTTTCCCTACTTTAACGGTGTTGATTCGTTAAAGCATTCACGTTTGTCGACGGTTCTAGAAACAAAATCTTATCTGGTGCCTAGCGATGTACATGATAAACAGGGTAATTGTCCTATTTATAATGAAAATTAAACAAATAGCCTTGTATGTTGTAAATGTGCATTGACGTTTAATTGAAGATGGACAGGAGGCAGGCCGGCCGGGAAGCACGGAAAAGCGGGAGCTAGTAAAGTAATCCATGTACTAAACTGGGAGTGTAATCCTCTGCCCAGCCCCTAATCTTTATGAATGGTTGTACATGTTCTTGTGAACAGACTACAGAAAACAAAACAGGTGCATAGAAACAACTACGTCAATATACTAGTAATCAACGACTGGTCTATAGAATAGAGCAACACGATTGCTTGTTGGTTGTCTGTGCCATTTTTTTAAGAAGGGCGTTTCTTTCTTCA
Source organism: Arcuatula senhousia (assembly GCA_963971305.1). Lineage (NCBI taxonomy): Eukaryota > Metazoa > Mollusca > Bivalvia > Mytilida > Mytilidae > Arcuatula > Arcuatula senhousia. The sequence continues at coordinate 59,098,371 of OZ020310.1, forward strand.
TCATGTTCCTTCTGGTTATTCTTAAGCTTCTGTAAGAAATAAAAAAAGAAATTTATTTTGTAATCATGGAAAGTAAATGTTTATCCCACTTGTGTAGGTTGAATCATATGGTTGAATAGAATTTCAAACTGTGCCACAATTGGTGCTTATTATCTTAAGATGGCTCACCAATACCTGTCTTGTCTAAGTAAACCGTAAATATAGTATAAGTCATCTGTAAAAAAAAAAATTACGCAAGGTTTTGTTCATGTAAACTCCATTTGAATATTTATGCGACACAGCTCACAGAACGGGCGATAATTTAGAAAAAACCACAACGTTAAACCGCCAGCAGCCTTCAACGAGGCAAGTAGGTGCAACTCGCCGTTCTGCAATCGGCCTAAGGTCTAAATAAATCAAATCCAGTCCTGAAATAGTAAAGATAGACGACCCCCTTCTTAAAAAAGGAACAGAAAACATCAAAAAGACAAGAGCAAAAGCTTTGTCAAGGACTCCTGGCTAAGGATAGGTACATATAAAATGTGGCGGGGTTAAACTACAACCTAACCCCCCCCCCCTCAATAAATCCAGACAAAGCACAAAAATTTACGCACAATAAAAATCAAATCGATCAACTCAATTCCATTGGAGAAAACCTTAGACAAGAGACAAGAAGAAACAAGTGTGGCCACTAAAAGTATGTCTCGCCTGCCGGCACCATCACTAAAATCAACTACCTAAGTTTTCATTTCTTGATATAAACACAAAAAGTGTCTGTATACCTAATAACAGATGCCTAGTTATCAATCCATTGTCCACACAAGTATTACAAAAAGCTTTGTCTGAAAAAAAAAGACATCAGTTCACAGAGTCACTGGAGCGTAAAAATGGGGTCATGGTCACATGGCATGGTGACAGTTGCATAGTCCATAACCGCAACTGTCTGTTTACCCAATATCAGATGCCTAGCTATTATAACTTTCCAGCAATTCATTGTCCACAAAAGTCTTACAAAAATGTTTATGGCCTGTAAAAAAGACCTAAGTTCACAGAATCACTGGAGCGTAAAAATGGGGTCAGGGTCACATGGCATGGCAACAGTTGCGTAGACCATACCCTCAACTGTCTGTATACCAAATATCAGATGCCTAGCTATTATACTTTTCAAGCAATTGATCGTCCACAAAAGTCTTACAAAAATGTTTATGGCCTGAAAAAAAACCTAAGTTCACAGAATCACTGGAGCGTGAAAATGGGGTCAGGGTCAAACGGCATGGCGACAGTTGTGTAGACCATACCCTCAACTGTCTGTATACCAAATATCAGATGCCTAGCTATTATACTTTTCAAGCAATTGATCGTCCACAAAAGTCTTACAAAAATGTTTATGGCCTGAAAAAAAACCTAAGTTCACAGAATCACTGGAGCGTGAAAATGGGGTCAGGGTCAAACGGCATGGCGACAGTTGCGTAGACCATACCCTCAACTGTCTGTATACCAAATATCAGATGCCTAGCTATTATACTTTTCAAGCAATTCATCGTCCATAAAAGTCTTACAAAAAAGTTTACGCCGCCGCCGTCGCCGCCGCCGCCGTCGCCGCCGCCGTCGCCGGAAAGTAATACCTATGTCTCGCCTTCCGCGACTATTCGTCGCAGGCGAGACAAAAACGAACGGTAAAGGAACTATAGAACACCTATAGAACACTCGCCTTTACTGACAGCTAGCTGAGAATCATCAATCGACTGATGTAAAAAAATCAAACATGCCGATTTTAATTCCGACGCAACACTTCATACAATTAGTTAATAATTTGGTGGAGCATCATCACATAAAGCCGACAAACTTGATCGCTAGAACGCTTAAAATGACAATTAGTTAAAAAGCTTATAAAGTTTTAAAGTAAGTGTCAAGTTATATAATATTTCTACAAAAAACACACAGGATTGAAAGATTTAACCAAAATATTCAATTCATATCTTTTGCATATGATATTTATAAGCCAGTATTTCATTTCAAATGGATTGTTTATAAACATGTGTCCTTTATAAACAACATTACCATAAAATTCGGGATATGATATTCCTTTCTTCGTCATTATGAAAAAAATAACACCAGATTAATGCAAGTTATGGGAATGTATAGTAGAAATAAACGTGACTGGAGACATCTTGGAAACGGTTCTTGATAGATTCGTTATGCGCCAGGAGTTGGTTTCCTTGTGATGCGCGCATCATCGTCAGGTGTTATTGCTCCAAACAATTTGTTTTCACTGGAACATTGCTTGGGGTTTTAGGTCGGAGACTGACTGTGGAAGTTTAACGTCGTGACTATACCCATCAGGGTCTGCAGCGACAGAAGTTTGGAGACTGTCGCCCTGTCTATTTATTGACCATCTTACCTGTCTATAGTTTGGAGACTGTCGCCCTGTCTATTTATAGACCATCTTACCTGTCTATACCACTCTTGGATATCACGCGGTTTCATTGGTTCAATTTTGCCACGTGACCTCTTTATATAGTATTCTCCTTTGATGTCGTAAAGCTCTGTTTGCTCCTTTACTGCTTTCACTGATATGTGTATAACTTTCCATGAGTCTGAAAAAATCATTCAAGTAAAATGTCCTAACATATACAGAAACGTCGAATCTGTACATACTATATATATAAGCGTAAATCAAGGGATCAATTCTTAATTTCAAATACAATAAAATTAATATCTTTAAATCAAACTTTCATAAGGCCCTTTTTGATAGCAAACCATTTGCTTGACTAATTTAAGATTGACTATTTCTTTCTCTGTTTTGCTGTTTTATTTTTGTAGCGGTTTCAAGTATAACCATCTTGTCGGTCTGATTGAAGTAGATATATACCTTTTATTATTCCATTGGCTAATACAGGGGTGAACTCGACTTTGTAATACCATGGCATCACAGGTGGCCTAATGTCTTTGATGGACTGCTCTATGATGTCCTTCCTTATAACGTCTTCTTTACTTGTTGAAATTTCTGTACCATGAACACACCCTAGAATATTGAAAGCTAGCTTAACTTACAAATAATTTTGTGTTGAAAGTCTTTTACATTTTAAAATGTGCTGGTTGGGTTATTGCTTCAAAGTAGTTGATAGTTGACTGTTCGTTATGACAAGTTTACGGATTCGATCATAGTCCTCAACATTTTTTATTAACCTTTCAAACTCATAATTGTTTTAAAAGCTAGGTTCCATGAAGAGTCTTTTGTGAAAGACAGACCCTTTTTTGCTGTTTTTGCGGAAAAAAACTAATGCTAAAGTTTTTCAGAGAAATGGAGGTTTCAAACTCTATCTGGCCCCGCTATGGCCAAACATTCATCATAATTGTTATGTCATCATACGATTGGTGCCGTATTTCTGAGATCATCAGCTTTTGGCGAAAAAATATGAGACGTTTCAGAGTCCACGTTGTATAAATTTATGAAAGCTTGATTTCAGGGAAAATATCAAGATTAATTGGTTTCAGTTTACAATGTATCAATTTACCGTTTTCATTGATGCCAACATAGAAATTGCTGATTTGACCAACATTCAACGCAGCACAGATAAACTTGGATAAATCATCGCGCATTTGTACATGCACATAAGCACCGGAACCGGATCTGTACTCGGAGTTGTCTTCTAGGGTAAGCGTCTCGCTTTCAATATAATACTTGTTTGGTCTTTTAAAAACCGGTATGACTGCGCACCTTGTGGTTGGTTCGACTATCTCATTAAAATCGAAACGTAATCGTCTGCGCGTATCGAAAGAGTCGACATATTGTAATGTCTTCTCCAGATCTCTTTTACATCGGATGTAGACAATTGCAATTTTCGTCTCATCCGGGTCTCCTTCGATAATGATGTCACGTTCACGTAGAGGAATGTCCAATAAAACCACTTCGTTCATCAGCTGGAGAATAAGTGCTGATAGATGTCCGTGAGTGGCATTCGTGCGAAGGTTTCTGAACAAAAGGCAGCACCCTTCTTCCATGGCAGTCCTTCTTAAAGACTGTAGATGTCAGTGCATAATTATATTATACACCTATTCTTTTGCTTGATCAAACAATAATCTGAACTAGGCTCATCTGATAAAAATAGAAAAGCGTTAAGAATATTATATTTTAAATGAACTGAACCTTGTGTGATCGGAATGCTATAGTTAACCTTGTCAAAGAATCAAAGATATTCGAAATCCGAAGTCAAGAGCAACAAACAGACTAACAAAACCAGAAGCCACTAAATACAGCGTCTTAATGAAAAAACACACAACCCAATTAAATCAGAAACATGGCTTCCGTGAGACTTTATGTTCGAGTTTTACACGGTAGCCTTTTCGTGGTATATCTAGGATGTGCACCAATCATGGAAAATGATGCTGACTGAAACCGGTTTTGTTGTTCTTGGGTGTAAAGACGTGCCTGTTTCAGGTGCACTTTCTTAACATATATATTCGTCTGTATTAAATTATGTAATTTCATACCTTAAATGTATAAAAGTTTGATTATTGTACCTTAACTCAAATATCATTCAAGTGCTTCTTAGGATGCTCATCTAATTATTCAATACGCAATTATTTAAAAGAAATTAAGATTTATAAAAGTAAACATTTAAAAATTAAATTAAAATCGAACTTACCCTAATCATTTTATACTTCGTGGAGCATGAATGAGTGATTAAAACAACACTTATATCTGTCATTTAAAACAATGCCAACTGTAATCACAATACTATACTTCTCTAAAAATCCAATCTTAAAGACAATTTCACAGAACTCAATAAAATGAACAATCAAATACCAAGCAGTATTTAACCAGAAACTTTGTTTATGTTGTAAAAGTACTTAATTTCGTATATTAATAGTACGTTGCATTTTCGTGGACTCTTGAATTCGTGGTTTTTACAAACTTTCTATCAAAAGAAATATATAATTCTCTATTTGCTTGGAACTTAATTTCGTGGTTTGTCTGACCCAGGAAAACCACGAAAATTGGTACTCCGCGAACAATTATACTTTCACACTATGCAAAAGCGGACAATGAACGCAAAGTGATAACAATAGCTTACATGCCTGTTCGGGTCAGGTGAGCTAAAAACAGATTTTATTACGTAAAAGGGAACCGTGATCACGAATTTCTGTAAGAAGTATCCTGTTGAGCTTTTGACACATTGACCGTTACAGCAAGCCAAATCTAGCCTCTTATTAGTGACTTATTTTGTGTGACTTAATTAAGAAAGTTTTAGGGATTTTTTTTTTGTTAAATGAATAAATAATTACTCAGTTGGATTGCAGCTCTAAGAAAGGTAAAAACAATACTGCCAAATTAAGATGATCGATCTCAGTGTCCAAAGAGATAAGAGAAAGCGCGCCGAAAAATTGGAGGCCAGGATTTGATAAAGGCATTTTTGGTTTACCCAGGTTTTATGGCACTAAATCTCTCTTTAGACAATTTATTGGTAATTCTAAAATTGAAAATTGAAATTTTAAATCAATAATTTTGTTTCATTACAATGCTTAATGTCCTAATGGTTAAATTTGATAATACAAATGCTAGATCAAGTTAAACAGGAAGTGGGTAAGCAACAGATCTGAAATGGAATCTCATGTTATGGGGCCCCAGTCAAATGCTGTATACAATATATCAAATGGCTGAGATAAGTATCTGGTGATAAAACTGTCATCAAAAATTTCTTCTATTTACCATCAATTGCAAAAAAATAACAAAAAGACGGGTAGATGAGTTACAGACCTGAAATCTAGTCCCATGTTGATGCTGCATACCAAATATCAAAAGGCTGTGATAAGTATTTGTAGCAAAAAACGAAAATATTTCCCTCCAGATGTATGAACTTCATGTAAAGTTTCATCGAATCCATTGAGTAGGAAGGGAGGATGTTGTTAGACACGTGGACAGACTGACAGATTGGTTGATTACTACTATTACCCAAAATTTTCTTCACAAGGGTATAAGACATGTGAGTATACCATAAAACATTAAAGTGGTGGTTAAGTGATGTGGAAAAAATGACCTGTATCAATGCTTATTCTTTATAGAATAAAGTATTTAAAATAATGAAATGATCAATTAAATATTGTGTTCCTGTATACTTTCTTTACGGAACTCCTGAGTTCACTTTGTTGATTGCTATTCAGTTGTCTTGTATTTCTGTGTTTTATGTTGTCTGTTGTTTTTTTCCTTCTCTTGCTTGTGTCTACTAGTTTTGTCTCTGTCCTTTTGGACTTATTTGGATGCTCGTTTGGTACCCATGCTTTTTAAACAATTATTCCATGGATTTTAGTGTTTATGTGTGTGTGTGTGTTGGGAAAGTGTTAGATTTTAACACCTTTTCTACACATCTGGGTCATACTGGGTGGACACAGATGTTAGAGTGTGTGTGTGTGTGTGCGTATAGGGAAAGTGTTATAGTTAAAAATCTGTTTTAGCTTAAACATATTTATTTATCCTGGATTGGGAAACAAGCTTGATGCTAATATGAACCCCTCTCAAGCTAGCAGTATACAAGTGTGGCCCACATTGAGCCTTCTCTTATCGCACTCTACAAAGGGGTCTTTAACGTGCCTGAAATTGAGTCCCAAGTTATGGGAGCTCATGCTGATGCTGTATGCCAAACAGGCTGTGGGCTTAGGTAAGAAGTTGCTGAGTATTATGTTAAAAAAATATTAACCCACCTGCACCAACCTGATATTTCCCTTTTCATTACCCAGATGTTACACACTGTAAAATCCTGCCAATAAATTTTACACCTTTAAAACCATGGAGTGTAAAATAACTTAACAGCTGTAATTTAAGGGCTATGTAATAAAAAAATGTCATAAAAAGTAGGAGATTGTGTCATAAAAAGTAGGAGATAGTGTGCAGAACATTTCTTCAATATCTAAAGGTTAAGTCTACAGGAGTTCCAAAGTCAGACTAATATTAAGAGGAAGAGTGATCTTTCTTAAAACTGAAAGTAAGGTCTTAATAAAACGACACCAAAATATCAATTTTTTCTAAAGCTCATTTTATTTGTCTTTGAATTTAACTCGTATTCAAAAGTTGATAGGACTGAATAATGTTCTAGTTGGTTTGGATATTTTCTTATCAAATAGATGGAAATCACTTTTATGAAAGGATACTTGAGTGCAATGAAACTGAAAATGACATTACCTATCTGTCGATTAATATTACTAGTATTACACTAGAATGGCAGACTTCCAAGGAAGCCATGCATGAGGCCTGCTTCTTAATATTTTCAGTCAACATAGGAAGTAGTGAGTTACAAGCATATCATTGCTATACACCATAAAGTACTAAGAGGAAGCTACATGCCAAATATAACGGATTCTGACATGAAGTTACCCAAAAACTGGGATAAAAACCTTTTAAAGATGAAACTAGAGGCTCCCAGGAGCCTGAATCGCTCACCTGATCTCTTATGCCAAAGTTTGAATATATTTCACAAAATTTCAAGTATACAAAGTTGCAAAACAATCCTTTCAGTGGTTTCAGAGAAGAATTTTGGAAATCAGTTTAAATTAATAGAAAAAAACAGTTAAAGGGAAATAACTCCTGTAAGGCCCTTTTGATGCTGAACATGAAAAGTTGCTTCAGATTTTCTTTATCTCTTATACTTTTTGAGTTATAAGCCAAAAACAATGGTCTGACCCCCCTGTTCTATTTTTAGCAACGGCGGCCATGTTGGTTGGTCGACATGTACATAATTCACAAACTTGGTAGAGGACATCCTAAAGATCAAGTATTCCAAGTATCAATGCAATCCCTTCAGTGGTTTCAGAGAAAAAGATTTTTGAAAATCAGTTAAAATTCATGGGAAAAAACAGTTAAAGGGGAATAACTCTTAAATGGCTGATCTGACAATATTGACCCTGAATTCATTTTTGTAGATCTGAATGAGCTTTACAATATTGCAATGCAAACTTTTCCTCTATCACTAACAGTTTTCAAGATATTGTCCAAAAACTGCAAAAATGGTCAATTTTGACAATTAAAGGGCAATAACTCCTATAAGGAGTCGTTTCACAACTTCGACTCAATGGAGAGATTTGTAGAGCTTTTGATGCTGAACATGAAGGGTTGCTTCGGATTTTCTCTATCTCTTATACTTTTTGAGTTATAAGCCAAAAACAATGGTCTGACCCCCCCTGTTCTATTTTTAGCAACATCGGCCATGTTGGTTGGTCGACGTGTATATAATTCACAAACTTGGTAGAGGACATCCTAAAGATCATGTATACCAAGTATCAATGCAATCCCTTCAGTGGTTTCAGAGAAGAAGATTTTTGAAAATCAGTGTTAATTAATGGAAAAAAACAGTTAAAGGGGAATAACTCTTAAACGGCTGATCTGACAATTTAGACCCTGAAATCATTTTTGTAGATCTCAATGAGCTTAACAAATCTGCAATGCTTTTCCTCTAGCTCTAACGGTTTTCAAGATATTGTCCAAAAACTGCAAAAATGGTCAATTTTGATGATTAAAGGGCAATAACTCCTATAAGGAGTCGTTTCACAACTTCGACTCAATGGAGAGATTTGTAGAGCTTTTGATGCTGAACATGAAGGATGGTTCGGATTTTCTCTATCTCTTATACTTTTTGAGTTATAAGTCAAAAACAATGGTCTGACCCCCCTCTTCTATTTTTAGCAACGGCGGCCATGTTGGTTGGTCGACATGTATATAATTCACAAACTTGGTAGAGGACATCCTAAAGATCATGTATACCAAGTATCAATGCAATCCCTTCAGTGGTTTCAAAGAAGAAGATTTTTGAAAATCAAAGTTAATTAATGGAAAAAAACAGTTAAAGGGGAATAACTCTTAAACGGCTGATCTGACAATTTAGACCCTGAAATCATTTTTGTAGATCTCAATGAGCTTAACAAATCTGCAATGCTAACTTTTCCTCTAGCTCTAACGGTTTTCCAGATATTGTCCAAAAACTGCAAAAATGGTCAATTTTGATGATTAAAGGGCAATAACTCCTATAAGGAGTCGTTTCACAACTTCGACTCAATGGAGAGATTTGTAGAGCTTTTGATGCTGAACATGAAGGGTTGCTTCGGATTTTCTCTATCTCTTATACTTTTTGAGTTATAAGCCAAAAACAATGGTCTGACCCCTCTGTTCTATTTTTAGCAACGGAGGCCATGTTGGTTGGTCGACGTGTATATTATTCACAAACTTGGTAGAGGACATCCTAAAGATCATGTATACCAAGTATCAATGCAATCCCTTCAGTGGTTTCAGAGAAGAAGATCTTTGAAGAAAAGTTAACGGACGGACGGACGACGGACGGACGACGGACGCTTAACGATGACAATAGCTCACATGACCCTTCGGGTCAGGTGAGCTAAAAAACAGACAAAAGACACAGCAAGACAAGGGATATTGCCAAAGAGACTCATATATGTCACTTCAGAACAAGTTTTAGGCAACAAAATAAATGGAATATTTTTTCATTTATTTTCCACTTTCTTGTTCCATTGTGTCTGTTCTATTTAATCCTCTTATTGTCAGATCATACACAACTTCCTCTACTTTCTTAAGGTCATATTTTAGGACATCAAATCTTTTTCTCAAGGAGTCATTTTTCAGATTGAGAAGTCTAAATCCAGCATCAAGTTCAGCAATGAATTTAGCAATGCGTAGTGGTCTGCCATAATCACCAGCTGTCACAGAGTTAACTGCTAGCCGTGTCTGAAATCATAATGTAAGATGTGTCTGAAATCATACATTAAGATGTGTAAGATGTGTCTGAAATCAAACATTAAGATGTCTGAATCTTATATAAAGCTGTGTCTGAAATCATCAATCAATATGTCTGAAATCATACATGATAAAAGCTGTTTTCTGAAATGGCTGAAATCATCCAATAAACTGTGTCTGAAAGCATACATTATGATGTGTCTAAAACCTATAAGGTATGAAATGTTTATTTTAATAGAATATAATTTTGTAATATATTAACAGATGTTTGGTTCTTTTTCAGGAATACATTTTTTGCTTGATTTGATTTGGGTAAAGTAACACCAGGTTATCAACAACCAGATAATAATACCCCATTGTGTACCCCATTTTAGGTGGAATCTATGATTAAATCCTACCCTGATAACACAATCACAATTGCTCCTCCATTGTTGTTTTCAATTTAGAAATTTTATATAGGATCTCTCAGGCTTGGACGCCACAAAACTTTAAAAATATTTAAGTCTGAAAATTTTCCTAATTTCCATGGTGACTCCTATCAAAACTGTCTAATTTGATGACATCACAAATGAGTTGAGAATATTTTCAGACTTAACTAATTTTTCATGGTTTGTGGCGCCAGGGCCAGGTGCATACAGATATTGGTTTGTCATAAGATTTTGTTTCGTCCCTCTTTACCCAGTTTGACATGCTGAATTGACCTTAAACAACTACCTGTTGCAAGAAGCAGGAACTGCTTTCCTTAACAGCACCTTAATTCACTCTCATCATTTCTTTTGTTTTTCTGTGTGTTTTTATGTTTTCTGTTTCTTTATGCTGTTTACATTGGTGTTTACCAATTTTGTCTCTGCTCTTTTATACTTTAGATATTTGAATTCAACATTAGTATCTTTCTGCTTCTGTTTTATCTCAAAAACTTTAACAAATTTTTATGTATTATCTCCCTTTGACCATGTGCTGACATTTTCCTCAATAGAAGTATCTTTAATTTTTCAATGTTTATAATAATTACTCTGTAATGTTATGTCTCATTTACTTTCATATACCATGCTTTAAATGGGCTCTTAATTTGGAAAAATAAAATTATTATTGGAATTTAAACATGGCTTGTCGCCATGGTTTCTATTGTTCTTTCCGGGGACTCATATTAGAATCCAGAATTAATTGTAAAGGTGGGGGGGGGATTGGCAGGCACTAAAATTAAAATCTTATGGGTGGTGGTATTTTTAGATATTTCTCAAATTTGCAACATAAAGGGAAACAAATAAAATTTTAGGCATGGTGGGTATAAAAAAAAGTGCCTTCTGACCCCCCCATTACATATATTTCTGGAATAGCCCTTACCAATTCACTGGCTAACTGTAGAACTCCATGTAGATAATCATCTAAATCCATATGGAACCCATCTTCTCTGTCTGTACATACTAAAATATAGTATTTAGAGGTCGTAGAAAGCTTCCCCGTGCTTCAGTTGTATGCTCTTATATATTTTCGAGTACTGGAATATGTGTTGGAAAGACACAGTTTACATATTTCCAAAATTTGACAACGTTTGGCTGTTTCTTTTAAAATTGATAGATTTATCTGTTTGGTCATTGTTGTAATATTTTTTGGCTTTTTTTAAAAAATCAAATCTAATATTCTACCGGTTTTCCAAGTTTTCTACTCCTAGCGTGTCTGATGAAGGTTAATCTAGAAAAGCGCTTCACACGCAGTGAAATTTTGCTTTTGTACATTTATTAAAATCATTTCAATATGTGGATCATGTCTTTTTGGCACATATTCCATATTCTTTCGTTTTTAATATATAATATATTAAAGAAATTATACAGTCTTTTTGAATATGTATGATAAGCCATCATTGTTTTTGTAAGAATAAAAACACTTCTGGTTTATTGAAATATTTTGTTCAGTAAAAAAGTGTTCATCTTTACCTTATAAGTTGTTTTTTTCGAGGGTATCTAATTTTCGCTTTTTTCATGGTAAGTAAGCAAGTCACGAAAAAATAAACCAGCGAATATCAAACTTCATCTATATATGTAAAGTATTTACTCACATATTAGTATTGCTAAAATATAATTGGCCGAAAAAAAATCTTCCATTTTTTTTAGAAATTCGCGAAATTTAGCTCCCACGAAAAAAACAACTCATACGGTATTATAATGTTTTGGTGTACTTGAAAAAAAAATCATCTGAGTTTTTATACTGTCAAAATTATAAATATGTCCTCTCACTTTAAAGGTATAGAGTATACACTATAATTTTAGTATAAAAAAGATAACTCTATTTAAAGACAGTTGGTAGCGTAAATGTAAATACATGTATGTCGATTGTTTTAAGTTATTGTACTCAAATACCTCATGATGGGTCTTTAGTAAAAATTAAATGTCTTAATGTCTTGACATTTGCCCTTTGGAGAGCTTACAATTGTACAGTAGCTATAACAGTTTATTGGTAATTTATTAACAGATTTTTCCTTTGATCTAATCTGCCTGATAATTTTAGTATCATGGACAGTCCGTGATACAAGAAAATATCAGGTGAGAACACTTGATAACTGTGAGGTCATGCGATGAAATTTGACTAAATTTGTGACGTCATGTGACGTTATTTTACTGAAAACTTGTTAAACATGTGGTTTTTTTAATTACAGATAAAGTGAATATTATATACTTTCCTTTTTGATACTATCTACATCTAGTCTTGTCTCAGACAAGTCCGCTAGGATGAGTCTGATACTCAACTAGATATAGATAGTATCAAAAAGGAAAGTATATAATATTCTTTATATAACACAGACCTCCTATAGCCTGAGCTGCCTGTTCTCTAGTAATGAGCTCTTCTGTCTGAAGGTACTGAATGAACGCTGCCAGGAAACTCAGCCGCTGCATCACCATCTTCCAATGGTCATGAAATCTAAAATATACAAGTAAATATGTCTCTTAAAACTGCACATCAACATCTTCCAATGGTCATGAAATCTAAAATATACAAGCTAATATGTCTCTTAAAACTGCACATCACCATCTTCCAATGGTCATGAAATCTAAACTGTATAAGCAAGTATGTCTCTTTAGACTTTGTATCACCATCTTCTAATGGTCATGAAGTCTAAAACATACAAGTAAATATGTCTCTTTAGACTGCGTATCACCATCTTCTAATGGTCATGAATTCTAAAATATACAAGCTAATATGTCTCTTAAAACTGTATATCACAATCTTCCAATGGTCATGAAATCTAAAATATACAAGCTAATATTTCTCTTAAGACTGATGGCCAACTTGGTAAAAGTGTGTTGCAATTTTAATTTTTTAACTGGACTATCTAGTTTAGTTAGATTTATTCAAGTACCAATTTCATGAAGATCTGCTTAGTAGTTTTCAGATAAAACACAAAAGTAAACCTAAGAAATGGGAGACAGACACACTAAATACCTAGCGTGGATTAAAGAGAAACTGATTATTCAATCTTCAGTCTTGGATCAAGTAACATTTTTATAGACACCTGTTTCTATGTTCGATGAGACTATGATATAGCTATAATTTCTAAAGTGGGACCTAAATAATCTACTAAAAGCATGCAATGGTTATTTTGTTAATTTTTTAGGTACCTGAAGTACTTGGATCACATCATATCTACCATATAACCTGTTATTTTGCTGTAGGTTATTTTGCTGTATCAAATCATGCATATTGTGCCAACAATTTTTGTGAGTATTATTTTCGCGGCTAATGTGAATACTTTATGTTTTTATTCTATTAGATGGGTATTTTCGTGGAGTTTGTTTTTGTGATTTGCTTCACCCTGCAAAAATAAGCGCAAACTAAACCATCCCAATCATAACCTGCTATACAAACTCACCTGTAATACTGATTTGCTGGTATTTTTTCTGATAACTTCTTCATTTCGTTTGCAACAACTGAAAATTCTGGTTTTAGTTTCTCACATAGTGCTGGAGCTAAAATTAAAAAAAAAAAACCCCAGAAATTAACCAATCTAAATCTGTAAAGGTGTAAGCATGTTTCAATCCATTTTTATTTGTTAAGTTCTTCTGGAGCACCTGAGTTCACTCTCGTTTCGACTTGAGTTCACGTTGTTGATTGATATTCAGTTATTTTTGTGTTTCCATGTTTTACATGTCTGTTTTGTCCTGTTCTTGTTGGTGTTTACTGGTTTTGTCTCTGCCCTTTCGGACTTTTGACATTCAGATACCCTATTGGTGCCTCTGCGTCTTTCTTGAAAACAAAGAATAATGGGAGCACTGAAAGAAATGTACATATGCTATTAAATATGTATGCTCTTTGGTTTCATTGTTATTTGTTGGGTATCAATTTTATTGGTTTTCTTGGCTGGGTTGACCCATGAAATTTAATTGATACCCAACAAAAAGGAAATTTAATATTGATATGTATGCTGAATACTTCAGAACCATGTATTTAAAAATCTAAAAACAATTTTCATCAAACAAAGAACCCATGAAAATAAATAAACTCACAGTAATCATGGTACTAGTTCAATATATATTCAAGCTGTTGTCAGAACTTTTGTTTTCACATAACACTCAATTGAAAAAAATACTGCCCCAGCAAATCTATTACTTAATATATGTGTGAGATTGCATGTATATCGTCATGAGTGGCCTTGATTTATGTGGCAAATAAAAACACTTTTTTATGTTCATGTATATACACCTTACTATAAAATTAATACACTATTACATGTATATACACCTTACTATAAAATTAATACACTATTACATGTATATACACCTTACTATAAAATTAATACACTATTAGATGTATATACACCTTACTATTTTTGATGTGACTGATCTGGTGGACTTGTTGAATCTGGGTGTGGATTTCTCTTGTTTTTTGCTCTATATCTCGTACACATGTCCTTATTTCCTGAAAAGAGAACAGAAGATTTGCTATTATCAGCCTCGTTCTAAGAGAAGTAAAGAGCTACCATTGAGGGGTCCCAGGCTACAATGTAGGTAAGGGGCACTTTCCTTACATGTACATGTACCTGTGTAGTCTGTGATGTAAACTGCCACTATTGTTTTAATTGCATATAAATGAAGCAGATGTTTATCTGTACAGGCTGACAGGTGGGAAATATTAATACGTATTCAAGATGACAGGTAAACTCATCTGCATACATGTGATGACAATCAAAATGGTGGAGCAGTGTTAACAAAGCAAGCAGACGATGACATCAAAGAAATACTCAAAATTTATCATCCTTTCTAGACATCGTGTGTTCTATTCGTTACATAAAACATTGTAGACCGTTGTGATTCTAGAACGGGGTTTTAGATAAAAGGCTGCTATGTACGGAAAGGCCAGTCCACAGATTTAGGCATTGACATTGATAAGCATTGGGAAGGACAGGCATATATATTTTTATGGTTATTGGTAGGGTGAAATTACATGTTTATTGTTACCATCGTGATTGACTAAAAAGCAGAGAAGTAAATTGTTTGTCATGCGTAAATGATTTCAAGAGCTACATGACGTTATGGTTGAGCAGGCTTTGTCCCTCAAACAGGCTTCGCCTGTCTCAGATTATCAATTTTATCATTGGGTCATACCAGCTCCTTATCTGAACAGTAGGGACCCAGTTGCCAGCTTAAAAGGGGGGGGGGGGGGTACATGCACGGATGAACGACCAATAAAAATGATAATCACGATGAACGGCCAATAAATAAATGATAATCACGATGAACGAAAAATAAAATAGAGAAACACGATGCACGATGAACCTCCATACACGGCTGAACGGGAAATAAAAATTGCTCAACACGATGCACGAAAAAAACCCTTTACCACCCACTTAAAAATGACATCACATCAAGAAATCAGGACTGAAACAACAAAGGTTCAACAGGGATTAAGGGACAGTTCTGCACTAATGATTTATTTCCATCTTTGAACAAAAAACTAAAATTTTAAATACATTTGTTTAAGCTGACATTCTTATAAAAAAATGAAAATTCATGCATTTGTTTAACAAAAATTATGCAAACTTATTGAAAAATAACCTCTCTTAATTCTTGATCTGATGTCAAAAACTTTTGAAAGTCTGCAAATACTGCAGTTATTCCTGAGTCAGAGTCACTGATGGACATGTTTTCCATTTTCAACTTTCAAGTTTTGGGTAATAATTAGAGTTACTTCCCCTCGACAGCGGTTGTCCAATCAAAAAAATTCTTTTCTGCGAGACTATTGTGCATCAAAAATGGAGGACACCAACCACATTTTGATCTTGTTCAATATTTAAAAATGAATCTATTAAGTAAACTTTCATTGAAATTGCATTACTGAATGGCTTCAGGACTAAACAAGCACAAAAAGGTTCCTTTGCAATCAGATATTTGTTTTGAAAAGAACAAGAAAATGTCTTTATACTCTCTTATCTCATTTTCATGATTTTGTGAAAAAAGAAAAAAAAACAAGCCCCAGGGATTTTAATTTGCAATAAGAAAAAGCATGGCAACGTCCAATAATGTCCATTAAATTAATGAATAATGATCCTATGGTATGTCAAAATGGGGTAGCAGGAGATATTTGGAGATGATGTGCTATTATTTCCCGTTATTTTTTTACACATGCACATACATGTACATGTTATTCTCCGGCCGGGAGACAAAATCTCTCGACTTTTTGATCTATCTCCCGTTCTCCCAACTTTTCCTGTTATCTCCTACTTTTTCAAGACATGGCAAAATTTAAGTTATATAGATTAAATTGTTCAGTCATAAAACATTTCCAGTGCTTTAGGGGTTTGTCAATTACACAGACATTAATTTAACAGGTAAAGGTCTCAATTAAAGGTTTATTGCCATAATTGACTGATGATTGTATTAACAAATGGAGATTAACCAGTGAAGCCATGTACATTGTACATTTGGCCATGCTAACGTCCTCAATTGACATTGAAATGCAATTTTAATGAGCGTTGAAAATCTCCTGCTTCTTTGGCCAATCTCCAGCAAAAAAAATCTAAACCTCCAGCTTTTTCATCACAGATCCGTCACATGTATACTTGTAATATGATAATGGCTCTGCCCTAAAAGCTCACGAAGTTACAAAATCAATATAATAGGTGCAACCAAAACTAGGTTTAACCTTAATTGGATCTGGAAAAAATGTCAAAATACCCTCGGCTGGATCAATAGCTAAGAGATAAAAATTTAATAATTTTTTTCAAAACAATATCAGTAAAAACGCCAAAATATGGTTTGCGGCCGGGACAACATCATCCATAACTTAATCGATTCTTCAGTCACATCATATCATTCGACAAACAGACGACATCAAAATGTCACTGCTCTTCTGCCAGGTTTTGTTATATTTTTTGTATACCTGTATCTATAATTGCCAAGTACTGTCTGCAAAAAATTGATTTAGAAACCTGGTGGAAAATGACGACGTATCCAAATGATTATTTAACTTTGTCAGTTTGAGGGACCACATAGGATAAGGATGGATTAGGATTTTATTTTCAGATCAGGTAGGACCAAATTATCATACATATGTAGAAAAACAGTTGCTGATCACTTTATTTTAATGAATCTGTGTTATGAAAAGTTCCAAAAATTGATTGACAGAAATGACTATGCACTATGGATAAAAGGTCACGAATTCTCGCGAGAGAAAGCCATATTTCTGTAAAAACAAAACAACTAGTGTTTGTTCGTTAGATACATGTAGTTATTATTTATTGAGAAAGTTATTGTCATTAACAACAAGAAAAGGTTTTGTTTTGTTACCGTTTGTAAATAAATAAGCGAAAATAAAGAATCTTGCTAACGCGAGACCCGGTATTTTCCTAAATTCCCAATGCATTCCGAGTAGCGAGACAGAATTTATTTTCAACCATCGTATTTTGAGTGCAATTTGACAGACTCTGTACAATAGTGAGCTTCGCTTCGCTGGCATATTATGCAGCTAAGGAATATATTCCCCTATTGAGAGACAATCCCCTGATTGGGAGACTTTTTATTTACCAGTCATACATTTTAATATGTGGCAGGTTAAACCTGTGATGCTCATGAAGTTACAATTAATTCTATTCATTTTTTGTTCAAAAATAAAAAAAAAAGCTTTTCTTGTGGGTCACGTGTGCGTTTAATGACGTCTAAAATTGTCAAAGAAAAAGCATTAAAAAGACGCTGAAAGTTCGGGAAAACCAGCGTGCAAAACCGGATGTTGAAGGAAAATTCAGCTCATAGTAAAACTAAAATATTGACATTTCTACCATTATTGCTCCCTTCGGGAATGTATTAAATATGAGGCAGGTTAAACCTGTGATAATAAAAATAAAAACATTCTAACTTTTTTTGTGGGTTACGTGCGCGTTTAAGGACGTCCAAAATTTTCAAAGAAAAAAATGTCAAAAAAATGCCAAAAGTTTGGGAAAACAAGTGTGATTTACTGGACGTTGAAAAAAAAAATTAGCTCATAGTACAACTAAAATATTGACATTTCTACCATTATAGATCCCTTTGGGAGCGTATCAACCTCTATTTAAATTGTAATCAGAAGATTGTCTCTTGATTGGGAGACAATAATCATGGAATCGACTTTGTGCAAAAATGATAAATATTATAATTTTAAAAACCTTTGTATTAATAATAAGTTCTTATGGTTAATGAGCAATGAAGATACATATGTAATAAAACTTTTATTGAAATTAGTATCTGATTTGAGAGAAAAATGTCAAGCATTAATTTAAATGGATTAAAAAAAAATGATAGAGTTGTCTCCCATTGCTTTGTCCTTACTGGATATCCTCATTACTTTATATATAGATATATTCATGTATATGTTCTTATACCCTAAAATGAAACTTTTTTGTTTGTTTATTATGATTTATTTTATGTTTCTTCTGTATAATTGAATTGTAATTTATTCTGCCTGTAACAGGCACCTTTAATTGGTTAATTAAATCTGTTCTGTTCTGCTCTGTCTGTGATCATTGGCACATTTAAAGATTTGCTGTTACTTTAAGAGGAGGAAAAAAACATTAATATGCAATTTTTCAAAGAGGTGCTCAGATGAAATTTCAAGATATTGAAGTTATTACAGTACATGTACATGTATTGTCTCTAGATTGGGAGACTATTTACAGAATAATTTACAAAAAAGTAAAAAAGTCTCTCCCTATTCATATATTGGCTATTCCCTAGCTTGCTGACATGCCCAGACTTCATGTTTATAGATAAGAGGTTTGGTATGTACACTTGTGAGAATGCCATTGCTCTAAAAAAAAAAACGAAAGATATCATTTATAGGCATTTTAATTTATCAGTCATAAATTTTTTAGGGGGGGCTGAAAAAAAATTATGTTGTCATGACATATTTTTTTCAGACATTTATTATTATCATGGAAAATTCATGGAACATCATGTACATGTAAATATGTTTTTTATATTTAAGGAAAGTAGTTCCTCTACTGTGCTGGCTGCTGTTGCTTTACAAGATCATCTGGTGAAAAATCTTAATCTTGGAGGATTAGGTAGGACTGGTCCCCGACAGGTTGGACTGGGACCAGCAGCTAGAGCCAAGCAGAAAAAAGAAATCAGATCTGTGGTAGACACTGGTAGAACAAGTAATTGAGTTTTAGATGAGCAAATGTGCCGTGCATGAATTTGATGCAAAGCTTATACATGTACAGATATTTTATGTGATTTTCATGTGAATTTTTTAGTCAAAAAGTGATGAGTTATTGTTATTTAGCAAAGGTGTACCAAAGGGGCAATCCAATATTATTAATCCAAAAGGCAAGGACAAAATCTGTAGACATGAAAACACTACAACCAACAAAACAAACAAACATCACACATTTAACAACCAAACCACAATTAGCAATGTGGACTCAAGTATTAAAGAGAGTGGAATTAGGTCCCAAAGAGAAAGTAAGGTCCTGCTTGCTATAGCCCTTTTGAAAAAGTCACCCGGAATTCCGATTCCGTTTCTTTTATCTAGATTTTTGCAAGAGTAGTTTCCCTTTGTGGGTCGGCCTCATGTTGTGAACAACGTTGAGCTAAGGAAAACATCGATTTATCCCTACCCGTTTTTGGCGTAATTTTCCCTTCCCGGTTCAAATAAACTGGTTTGGTGTGAAATCTTAGATGTCAACGTATGTTGAAGTAGTTCTAGACTTTTGCATTAAGATTTAAAATGTTTAAACAAGTTGACGAATTTCTTTAATTTTAACAGACTTTCAATGGTGAGGCCGACCCGGAAGTCGTAAACCTGTAGTGCATAAGTAAAAGATTTCTCAGGTCCGCACGTCCGGAAAATACTTTCTAAAAAGGACTATAGCACACCTGTCACATTGCCAATGATTGATTTAGTGGGGGTAAAATCTGGTAAAAGACAACAATACTAAAACTCTATGTCAAACCAACATCTGATCTTATCTGAGAGATAAAAATCCTGTATTTTTGTCCACAAGCACATGATGTCTTCTATAAAATATCTTGAGTGACAACAACAACCGTGAGAAACACAAACTTGTGTTAATAATTAATTAGCAATGCATGAAATTCATATCATTTTTAAAAATTGAAGACTGTGTTGTTAAATTTTTCAGATACTAGACAGAAAAAAGAGAAAACAAAAGAGGAAGAATATGTTCTGGATCCCAAACCGGCACCTCTTACTTTAGGTACATGTATATTCTAATTTAAAAAGAATCTCCCATTCATAGCAACATTCTGATTCATCCCTTAAAATTCCATTTGTAAATTAAAAAGAACCCATAATCCTTACATGATATGTAATTTTATCATTTTTATTTAAATTACAAAACAAATCTTCAGAATGAAACATGGATCAGAGGAAATCTAAAGGATCTATATTGATATTTCATTGCAAAATTTTCCTTACAAAATCATCTACTAGTGGATTTTTATAGTCTGAGGTGACTATTAAGAAAAGGTTTTGTGTACAATGTGCCCATGACACACCTGTCAGTGTTAGCTGCTCCAGAGCCCATGACACACCTGTCAGGGTTAGCTGCTCCAGAGCTCATGACACACCCCTGCCAGTGTTAGCTGCTCCAGAGCCCATGACACACCTGTCAGGGTTAGCTGCTCCAGAGCCCATGACACACCTGTCAGGGTTAGCTGCTCCAGAGCTCATGACACACCCCTGCCAGTGTTAGCTGCTCCAGAGCCCATGACACACCTGTCAGGGTTAGCTGCTCCAGAGCTCATGACACACCCCTGCCAGTGTTAGCTGCTCCAGAGCCCATGACACACCTGTCAGGGTTAGCTGCTCCAGAGCTCATGACACACCCCTGCCAGTGTTAGCTGCTCCAGAGCTCATGACACACCCCTGCCAGTGTTAGCTGCTCCAGAGCCCATGACACACCTGTCAGGGTTAGCTGCTCCAGAGCTCATGACACACCCCTGCCAGTGTTAGCTGCTCCAGAGCCCATGACACACCTGTCAGGGTTAGCTGCTCCAGAGCCCATGACACACCTGTCAGGGTTAGCTGCTCCAGAGCCCATGACACACCTGTCAGGGTTAGCTGCTCCAGAGCTCATGACACACCCCTGCCAGTGTTAGCTGCTCCAGAGCTCATGACACACCTGTCAGGGTTAGCTGCTCCAGAGCTCATGACACACCCCTGCCAGTGTTAGCTGCTCCAGAGCCCATGACACACCTGTCAGGGTTAGCTGCTCCAGAGCTCATGACACACCCCTGCCAGTGTTAGCTGCTCCAGAGCTCATGACACACCCCTGCCAGTGTTAGCTGCTCCAGAGCCCATGACACACCTGTCAGGGTTAGCTGCTCCAGAGCTCATGACACACCCCTGCCAGTGTTAGCTGCTCCAGAGCTCATGACACACCCCTGCCAGTGTTAGCTGCTCCAGAGCTCATGACACACCCCTGCCAGTGTAAGCTGCTCCAGAGCTCATGACAAACCTCTGCCAGTGTTAGCTGCTCCAGAGCTCATGACACACCTCTGCCAGTGTTAGCTGCTCCAGAGCTCATGACACACCCCTGCCAGTGTTAGCTGCTCCAGAGCTCATGACAAACCTCTGCCAGTGTTAGCTGCTCCAGAGCTCATGACAAACCTCTGCCAGTGTTAGCTGCTCCAGAAGATCCAGTGTGATGACCATTGCCATCCACAAGGAGGTACTGGTCAGAATTCTGGAAGATTTGTTTGGTCAGACAATTTTATTGTCAATGATAGAATTTGGTTTACCATATAATGTCACTTTTGAGGTTCACATAAGGTGAAATAAAAAAGACCTGCAACATTAAACATTTCTTGAACAACAATGATTACTGTAAAAAAGAAATAGAATTTTGCATGAGTCTCATTATTATGGCATTATTTCTGTATATTGCATTTATATGGCTATTTGTTACAGCCCAAAAGTTAGGATTAGTGGAGGCCCCTGATCAGCCATTAACAGAAAATGATTGGAAGAAAGCCAAGGACAAGTCCAATAGACGTGAGGATTCAGCCATGCCTTGTGTTATATGTAAAGAAGACTTTGGGTTGAAGGAACAGGTTCTCTTATCGTGTACGCATGTCTTCCACAGGGTAAGTTGTGAGAATCCAGCAGCATACCCACCCCTCATGTTGTGTTGGGTCAAAGGACTAATTTCTCTTTCCATGTACCCATGTTTCCACAGGGTTAGTAATGAGAATCCAGTATAAAGTATACCCCACCCCCACCTAAGGTTGTGTTGGGTTGAGGGAATAGGTTCTCTTATCGTGTACGCATGTCTTCCACAGGGTAAGCAATGAAAAACCTGCATGCAAGATATCCACCCCACAGTGTTCTCCCTAGGCCTTTATAGCATCCTGGCAATGTGGTGCTAATTGGTTCAAATGTGATGCTATAAGAAATCAATCATTAATATATTATTTAGAGCATGCGATGCTATAATTTCAAACCAAAAGATGCTATTTTGAAAATTGCAAATATTAAGATGCTTTTAGAAATTTCTGGGGAGAACACTGCCCCTACCTAAAGTTGTGTTGGGTTGAAGGAAGAAGTCCTCTTATCATTTTTACATGCTTTTCAAAGAATATTTGATTTCATGATATTAGGAATCACACTAGTCTTTCTGTTGGTCTGGTTTATGATCTTTCTACTATTATCTTGTAAACTGCTTGATAGATTTTGATGAAATTTTACATCAAGGAAGTACATCATGTGTAGAAGTGCATGAGGAAATTTTCAATGAAAATTTGTTTTAATTCCTTAACCAAAAATATATATATATATATGGTATAAGAATTTCAATTCCTACCCCTTTGGAAAATTTCATTTTGGTTGTTGTTTTTTTTTCACAATTATAGCTTAAATGAATGAATGAATGAATGGTCAAGTTGTAGTTTGCTGTAATGAATAAATGATTTCCATTGTGAATAATTTGCTATTTTTAGGACTGTTTACAAGCCTTTGAAAGATTTACTGGGAAGAAAACATGTCCTATGTGTAGGAAGGAGCAGTATCAGACCAGAGTCATCCATGAAGGCTCAAAACAACATAGAGTTAAATGTGCTACTAGGTACGTATGAACTGTAATGAATAAGTATAATTTCATTGTTCTACAGGAAAAATAGCTACAGATGTATTATGGCTGGTCCTCAATCCATCCGTAAATCATCTGTTTTTTTATCCGTAAAATGGTTATTTCATGCACAGCTGAATTTTATCCTCAATGAACTATCCGTAAAACGGATGAACATTTACGGATGAATATCATTCCATCCGTTTTTCATCCATTGCTCTAACCATCCGTAAAACGTCCGTATTTTCATCCTTATCATGAAAATACCATTTTCACAGAAAAATTTCCCCAAACCCCTCTAAAATTAATGGTTATGACCTCGATCATATGGAAACAAAAATACAGGGTATTTTAAATGCTACAGATGAATTCCATCCGTAAACAATCCATACTATGGATGATAAATGTCCTTGTGCTAGATTTTTCCGTTTTCATCAGTACATTTACAGATGAATTACGGATGAAAACATCTGTAGCTATTTTCCTGTGAATCAGTGTTGAAGCATGGATTGATTCCTTTTATAGTCTTTATTCAGTTTGTGAGTAAGTTACTGTGTTAAACTCATTATGACACAGTGTGTTTACACACCCATAATTATAATTATATATGGTTTCTGTATGAGTTGCTTTATCTCAAGACCCAAAATTTGTTCTGTCAGATATCTACCTCCTGTTTAGCCATATAGTCTAATTGAGATAAGTGGGGGTATATTCTGAGTGAGCAGTGGCTCACAGATTCCTTGTTTAAACTAAATGCAACTAAATACAACTATAAATAAATAAATAAATAAAATAAATAAATATCTTTATTTCCTAATCATAGGGCCCATCATTGGGCATATAAATCAGTCTACAAACATATAAGTCATACAAGTACAGAACAATGATTAAGAATGATTGGAACACAAATAGGCACAATTATTAATAGAGAGAGAGAGCCAGGTGGGGTAAGGGGAGTAACTCTATCTAATATTACATCTACATATTAATTATGTTATTTGTACAATGTATATCAATTATTTATAGTATTTTGTCTTATATAATAAAGATCTTCTATCAGATTACATAAACCATTAATGAATTCAAGATCTTCATTGATCATAAACCAAGAAAATAATTGTGAGTTGTTTAATTTTTTTAAATTTACATACTGTTTTAGTAGTTTTTCTATAAAAGGTTTTCTTTTATGCTCATATGCATTGCATTCAAGCAAAAAATGTGCTTCGCTTTCAATTGAGATATTATTGCAATATTTGCAGATTCTCTCATCCCTTGGCAAAACCTTAAATTTACCATTTTCTAGTATTCTTTCATGTCTTCCTGTTTCTATTCTAAGTATATGATTACTAGTCCTGAATTTTGCTAAAGTTTTTCTTTTTTCCATCTCAATAACAAGGTATGGTTCAGGAGTGAAATTGTTTTTAAATGTAAAGTAGGTATCCAGTTTTCCTTCCTTATTAGTTAAATAACCTCTTTTAATCTCTTGCCAAGAATCAAGAAAGTTTATTTTTAAACATTTAAGTAATTGAGATTTGAAACTTCCATGACTTAGCTTCTTACAATATGATAGATCAAGATTTAAAAGTCTAGCAAAAAGCAATATATTGCTGTACCAGGAAGAGCATTGGGGATCATTTTTATATTCTTGTAAAGCACATGTAAGTAGTTCTGAAGGTAAGCTTTCAAGTCTATGCCAATACATAAATATGTTACATAGAATATTTAAATATAAAGGGTATCTACCAAGTTCTGAGAGAACCGCAATATTGGTACACGTTTTGGATACCCCAAGAATATATTTACAAAATTTAATGTTTAGCTTTTCGGGTTCCCAGTCCTTAAAAATATTGTAAAGGGACATTTCTTTTCTTTTAGGGGTGATATTTATGGTTCCCCATATTTCACTTCCATATAAGGCTATTGGTTTTATACAGTGATCAAATATATGAAGAAATGTTTTAATACTAGGATCTGCTGATTTCATATCTTTGTATAGTTTAAAACAAGCTTTCAGACTTTTTTGATATAGATGCTTCCTTGCTTCAATAAATTTACCTGTGTTATCTAGCATAATTCCAAGATATTTGTAATGTTTAACAGATTCTATAATTTCATTTCCAATATTAAATTTTTCTTCAATGAGTCTCCCATTATTGTTAAAAATGATAATTTTAGTTTTCTTACAGTTAACTTCTAAACACCAGTCATTACAATAATTTGATAATACATCAAGTTTGTGTTGGAGAGCACTTTTTGAGTCAGACATAAGTACAGGATCATCAGCATATAAAAGACATGGTATGGGTGTATCATTAAGGTTCACTGAATCTGTATTTTCTAGCAATAGCTTAGGTAAATCATTGACAAAAAATTTAAACAGGTTAGGGCTTAGTACATCGCCCTGTCTGACTCCTACTTCTGACTTAAAAAAATTTGTAATTTTGTTTTCGGTTCGTACACATAGTTCATCATTCCAATACATGGATTTCAATATCTTATAAAAATTCCCATTTATGTTAGCCTTTTGAAGTTTATACAATAACCTTATCAAACGCTTTGCGAAAGTCTACAAAGCAAGTATACAATTTTTTACATCCTTTCTTCAGATATTTTTGTATGATGCATCTTAGCACAAATATGTGATCAGAGGTGCGACATTTTTTTGAAAAGCCAATTTGTGTTTTGTGTATAATATTATTATCTTCTAAATAGGTATAAAATCTCATGTTCATAATCATATTGAACAGTTTCCCTATGCTGTTATTGATGGCAATGCCCCTATAATTTTCTGGTTTGTTGGGATCATCAGAATTATAAATAGGTGTAATAAAGCTTTTTGACCAATGTAATGGGTAATTTCCAGATAATAAAACTGCATTAAAAAGTTTAGCAATGCTTGAGCTAATATAACTTTGTGAGGCTTTCAGCATTTCATTACTTATATTGTCCAAACCAGGACTCTTTCCATTTTTTAGCCTCGAGATGGCTTTGTATACCTCACTTAATGAAATTTTGAAATCTAGAGAGGAAAAACTTTTAGGTCCTGCCTCTAAAGTTTGAAGTTTTGTTTTTAGGTCTTCAATTTTTTTCCTAAAATTATTAGATATAGAAGATAAATTAGTAAAGTATAGGTCAAGCTGAAGATTTTTACTTCATTGAGTAAAATATTTGTCAAATTTGAAAACAAGCATTTTAGAGGACAAATTTTTCCCACAAAAGTAATGTCCTTACTGTTTGTTACTACGGTGAAACCTTTCTGAGCCAAACTCTGGATAAACTGAAAACCAAATACTAAATAAGTTTACATTTAATAATATCTCAGTATGTTAAGCCCCATTCTAAACTTTTATGGAGGTGTGAGTGCTCAAGGCCCCCTTGAAACTTAAAGTTGATTATTTTCAATATTTATGATATGATTTTGTGTATATGTCCTCCATATCCTTTCTATTTTGATTTTTACAGAATTCAGTCAGCATGGAGAGGATATGTTGTCAGATGTTGGTACAAAAAGTTCAGACAAGCAGTTCCTCCAAAAGATCCTAGATTAAGAAAAAAGTTTTACCAGGAAAAGGTACATAACTCTTTCAATAAGAAAACATCAAGAAAAAGTTTAAGTAGATGTAGACTAATTTTCAAAAAGAAGATTTTTGGCCCTGGAAATTTTCTGAGTTGATTTCGGTCATTTTTTTCTCGAAATTTTAATGTTCAATGACCACTTCTTATGCAATGTCATATAATATTATCTTCTTCCTATGTTGAAGACTTATGCCCCCCCCCATTTATCTTCCTTGAAATTTAATGTCAATCGGGATAACCTAAACAAGTACTTGCTTGTTTGAAATATTTAATGATAAGCTGAAAATAATATCCTGATCCTGTTAACAAAGGTTGTTTAAAATATTCTTCATGGTTAATTAAAAATTGCTTGGTTTTCTTGATACAAAAGATCTTTCATGTAAATATGTGGCTCTCGCAGGGTTAAAAACGACCTGCAACCTGAGGGCTTTTTAAGGGCGACAGCCAACCTACACTTCATAAACTCGACCTATGCCAAAAAACGACCTGCGACCCCTGCCAAATTATGCCTTTTAAAAGCGACCTTGCGACCTCAGGCCCCTTTTAAAAGCGACCTTGCGACCTCAGGGGGGTACCCTGCGGGAGCCCCAAATATGAAGGTAAAAGTTAAGTGGAAGTAGTAATTGGAACGATAACACATATAAAAAAAAATCCTTTTTGTAGGTTACCAAATATAGAGGGGTAAGGCCACCAACGAAAACTACGAAAATTGTTACCCCACAAATAATAATGAAACCACAGTATTCAGACCCTTTGCCAATACAGTAGTCCCCCTCTTGAAAGACCACCCTATTTGCAACAGAAAAGTGGTCTTAAAAAAGGGGTGGTCTCTCAAAAGGAATTGAACATTTCAAAGAAAAAGTAACTTCCCAATATTGATTGTATACCTTGTGTATTAAGGTAATTGTATGGGTGCAAATTAAATTTATTAATTATTTAAGTTTATAATTTTTGGCTATATACTGATATGACTGATAATGAAATTAATAATTAAGAAACATTTTCTTATTTAGATCTGTTTTATGTACCTCTGTTTGCGTACATGTACATGTATTATCATGGTATATTACCTGTTTATGTAAAATTTTATTAGTTTGTCATCAGTAAGTGTCATAACTGTTTATTTAGCTAATTGAAGCCATTCAATATCCCCTTTCATAAAAGAAAACAATATGAAGGCCTTATTTATATTAATTAACTTACTTTTGTCAACAATTGTTATTTGGGAAAATAATGGGCCTCAGCTTGGACAATGAAGTTTGTTGTTTTAAAAATATGTTTTAAATCAAAAGGAAGGTTTAAGTGTCTAGGTTCACTTTTGAAAGCTTGGTTTCTTATAGAAATGCAATATCTACATTTTGAAAATAATTTTTTTTTATTCCTTCTTAAATTGTGTCAAAAATTTATAATTATAAAGGGTATTTTTTTCTGAAGTATTTAGTATATAAAATATATATAATTTAAAAAAGTGGTCTTTCAAGAGGGGGAAATTTATCATTTTTGACTCAAAAGGGTGGTCTTTGTGTCAGGTTAAAGGGGTGGTCTTCCAAATGAGGTACTTTTGTTCACAAATGAGTTAATGCAAGAGAAATGTGGCCTTTGAAAAGGGGTGGTCTTACAAATGAGTGGTCTCTCGTGAGGGGGACTACTGTAATATAATTTCTATTTTGTAGTTATCAAGTATCACAGATAGAATGGTCAGATCATGTGATTTTAACGTGAACAGTTTCCTGAGTGAGATCGATCAGAGTTTAGAGGCTAGTCGGAATGTTTTCCGTAACTTTGACACATCCCTTCATAGGATTTCAGATGATGAATGGGATCAGATTCAATTAAAGGTTTGTCTGAGCCAACCTAGCCAATCACATGTGAGCTTTGTGTCATTATCATAATGCCTGTCATTAGGTTACTCCTTGAAATATCGATATATAGCATATCCAAATTAACCGTTCATACCGTGTTTTGGTATATGTAATATTGAAAAAATCTTTCTGAAAACCACTGTCAGAACAAATAATACTAAAACTTTGGAGAAATGAATTCATTTTGTATGAAATGTTGGCAACATGTGGTCCTCATAGCC
Organism: Arcuatula senhousia; assembly: GCA_963971305.1. NCBI lineage: Eukaryota > Metazoa > Mollusca > Bivalvia > Mytilida > Mytilidae > Arcuatula > Arcuatula senhousia. The sequence continues at coordinate 59,127,300 of OZ020310.1, forward strand.
ACTGTTACTAGAAATTGAAACACATGTTGTATGTGAGGGTAGCCAAGCATCTACTTATACACATGCTGCCAAATGTCACATGACTCCAAATTGGATGGAGAAAAAACATTATGTCATCTTTTCAGATTTCTCAGAAGTTTTTGAAAAGTCTGTGCATGTGTTAAAAATGGTGAGAAACAATAGCTAATTATCACTTAAGCTACCGTATAGCATTCTTTTTCGATGAGGTTTAATTTTTGCTTATTTTCGTGGGTCAACAAAAAACGGAAAATAAATCCCACAAAAAATATCCAACTAATTGAATTCATATACAAACGCATTCACAAACTGCAAAAATAAAACCAGCAGAAATTTTTCACATACCTCATTATACAAAAACCGTGAAAATTTACCCCTGCGAAAACAACCCGCAATACGGTATCTCTACCCTATGCTCCATATTTGATTGTTGGATTTCATTTACGCGAGCTTTTAACTTTTCATATTAGAGCCCATAAATGAGATCCTTTTGATTATGTTAATATTATTATATTTCATTATACTATTTAACAAAAAAGAATATTTCACAACATTTACATAATTGAAGATATCTAAAATTTTGCAAGATGTTGGAAAAACATGCTCCAGTTTAGACCTCCTCCCCCCAGCTACCTCAAAAGGATGTTTGGAAGTACAAATTAAGAAGAGTAATCTTATCCCCCTTTATAGATTGCAACCTTATCTTATTTTTTTTTTTAGGCTGTAGAGAGAGGAAAGAAGGAATGTCCAATTTGTTTAACTAAACTGTCTCTTCCAAGTGAAATCCCTAAAGACTCAAAGGTCAAATCTGTCTTCCATTTGACCTCAGTTGACACTAAACAGACCTCCAACCAAAAGAGTTTTACAGGAAATGGAAGTGGAGATACAGGTACCAGACAAACTGTACTGCTATCCTGTTCACATGTGTATCATTCTGCCTGTCTGGAGATGTTTGAGGATGTATCAGTCGCTGACAGAAATAGACACTCGTGTCCTGTATGTAGGACAGCTTATCAAAAGAAAATCATTTCTGTTTGAATATTTTATTCTGCCACCTGAAGTAGCCTGAAAATTACATCCGTTTGGTTTTGTCTTGCCTCCCAAGCAGAGGGAAACATGACTGTTGCAAATTACTGGTTGAAGCAGAGAGGATGACTGTGATGTTTACTATCAATGATCAAGTTTTATAAGCACCCCAATGTCTCAAGATCTATTAGTCCTAGGTCAATAAACTTTATATGCTTATGCATTTCTGTCATTAGTGTTAGACTATTAAAATTGCATTCTCATTTTTTGTCTCCAGCTGCTATGTTGGTTGTCATTTGTGTGTCCATCCAGTCTTTCGCATTTTTATCCGAAACCCATTTCTCAGCTACTATTATTCATAGGCTTCATATGATGTATGCAGCATCAGGTAGGGGTCTTATATGGTGGGATTCCTTTTCCATGTCTGTCGCTTACCGGTATCTACTTCCTGTTTAAAGAGGTGACTAACCCGTGACTGAGAATTTTTTTAGGGTCGTAAACTTAAACAATTTTTGTAACATATTTGATTGATGATTTTTCAGCTCCTTTTTTTTGTGGTGGGGGTGGGCTTCATTGACTTTCTTCAGATTTTGTATTCCTCCTCTGTAACTGCTCCTTTTGTCCCTCAGTGTGTTTTCATGAAACTTTCACGAAATCTTTTTGACAATATGCAAGTTTTTAATATTGTGAAAATTTTCTTACTTTGATAAATATCAAATCTATCAATTGTTCCCTACTGTCACTGCATGGTAGATCTGAAGACATCCCATTCTACTTTCTGTTGTGACCTTTTGAATTGACAAATTCAGAGGATGCAGAAAAAAAGGTAATCACAACAGAAAGTAGAATGGGATGTCTTCAGATCTGCCATGCAGAGACAATAAAACACAATTGAAAGATGTGATTTTAATAAGATTAAAACTTTCTCTAATTGTTTTTGGAAAAACAAGGAGTGTATTCGTTATTTTTTTTTCATGATAAATGTTGAATGAATTGGGTTTTTTTTCCTACATTCTGTGATATTACAATTGATGTTAAGTATTTATATTTGTATGTTATATAAATTGCTAAAGTTTTGTACATATTCTTCTTGTTTTCTTTCCATCATGCATGTTGATCTATTTTATTTTTCCTAAAATGATATGTTTACCTAAACATAAAATTTTGTCACTTAATGAAAATAATATGGACTCAAAAATCAATCTTACTGATAATGATCTCATGGATGATCTCACATTTATTTCATTGATTATGATCTCATGGGTTATCTCACATCAATCTCATTGATTATGATCTCATGGGTTATCTCACATCAATCTCATTGATAATGATCTCATGGGTTATCTCACATTAATTTCATTGATAACGATCTCATGGGTTATCTCACATCAATTTCATTGATAACGATCTCATGGGTTATCTCACTTCAATCTCATTGATAATGATCTCATGGGTTATCTCACTTCAATCTCATTGATAACAATCTCATGGGTTATCTCACTTCAATCTCACTGATAACGATTTCTTGGTTTATCTAAATTCAATCTCACTGATAGTGATCTCATGGGTAATCTCACATCAATCTCATTGATAACAATATCCTGGTTTATCTCAATTCAATCTCATTGATAATGATCTCATGGGTTATCTGACAACAATCACATGGATGATGATTTCATTGGATATCTTGCATCAATCTTACCAATAGTAATCTCTTGTGGGTTGTCACATCAATCTTACTGATAATGATATCATGGGTTATCTCAAATCAATATCAATGATATAAATCTCATTGGTAATCTCACATAAATATCACTGATAATTATCTTAATGGTTATCTCAAATCAATTTGCTTAATAATAATCCCAAGGGTAATCTCACTTCAATCTCACTGATAATGATCTCTTTGGTTATCTCACATCAATCTCATTGATAATGATCTCATGGGTTATCTCACATTAATTTCATTGATAACGATCTCATGGGTTATCTCACATCAATTTCATTGATAACGATCTCATGGGTTATCTCACTTCAATCTCATTGATAATGATCTCATGGGTTATCTCACTTCAATCTCATTGATAACAATCTCATGGGTTATCTCACTTCAATCTCACTGATAACGATTTCTTGGTTTATCTAACTTCAATCTCACTGATAATGATCTCATGAGTAATCTGACAACAATCACATGGATAATGATTTCATTGGATATCTTGCATCAATCTTACCAATAGTAATCTCTTGTGGGTTGTCACATCAATCTTACTGATAATGATATCATGGGTTATCTCAAATCAATATCAATGAAATAAATCTCATTTGTTATCTCACATCAATCTCACTGATAATGATCTCATGGGTTATCTCACATTAATCTCATTGATAGTGATCTTATGGGTTATCTCATATCAATCTCAATGATAATGATCTTACAGGTCATCTCAATTCAATCTTACTAATAACGATTCGGGTTATCTCACATCAATCTCATTGATAGTGATCTGACAGGTAATCTCACACTAGTCTCATTGATAATGATCTCTAAGGGTGATCTCACATCAATCTCATTAATATTGATCTCATTGGTTATCTCACATCAATTTCATTAATATTTATCTCATTGGTTATCTCACATCAATTTCATTAATATTTATCTCATTGGTTATCTCACATCAATTTCATTAATATTTATCTCATTGGTTATCTCACATCAATTTCATTAATATTTATCTCATTGGTTATCTCACATCAATTTCATTAATATTTATCTCATTGGTTATCTCACATCAATTTCATTGATATTGAAGTCATTGCATGTTGTCATTACACGTCAATTTTACTGATAACGATCTCATTGGTATCGCACATCAATCTCATTGATAACGATTTCATGAGTTTTCTCACATCAATTTGTCTCGCCTGCGAAGCAGCTAGAGGGGGACATAGGTGTTAAAATTAAAAGTTAAAGTTTTAGGTGTAAAGTCTTTTTCTGCGCTAGGCATATTCAAACGATTTAACCCCCGATCACTGAATTGCAAGTCAGCTGTTAACATATGGCGCCCAAAGCAGCCACAGCACATTGGCTTACAACCCTCACAGGTACTCATTCACAGCTGAGTGAACTGGAACAAGTGAAGTAAAGTATCTTGCTCAAGGATACACCAAAATAACACGGGTAGTGACGAGAGTTGAACTCGCAACCCTCTGGCCGCGAGGCCGGCACCTTAACCACTCGACCACGATGTCTTCCAGGTGTTACTTTACTGGCGGTGGCGGTGTTAACTTCTGACTAAGGTTTGATAAGCACCATGAGCACCACCTCCATATCTCAAGAACTATAGGTCCTAGGTTGATGAAACTTGGTATGCATATGCCCCATTAGTAGCTTAGCACAGTTGCATCTCCATCTTTTGACCATGACCTTGTTTTTCCGCTTGAGTGACTGACAATTTTCAATACACATAATAGCAGTGTTAAGGTTTTGCGAGCACCTCCATATCTCAAGAACTATAATATAAACCCAAAAGAATTAACAAAAAATGGAACTTTTGACAAAATATAGCAAATATCTATTCTGTCAAATTTGAAAAAAAAATTAATTAAAACCATTTGCCCCTTTATAATCTTTATAAAATTAGCTAAATTTGAACCATTTTAAACACTTTTCTACAAATATTAACCACAGTAACCTATTCTTTTTTATTTTATTTTTCAAACATATATGCACTTAGATACTTCTTTTGACAAAGTTTGAGAAAATTCCAAAGGTCCATGTGAGCTGTTGCCATCACTTGGCGTCCGTCGTCTGTGGTCGTCTGTCGTCCGTTATCAAAAATCTTCTGCTCGGAAACTACTGAACAGAATTTAATGAAACTTGGTATGATTGATCTTAAGGGTGTAATTTGTGTTTCGATATTTGATCCGTCATAAACATGGCTGCTGTTGCTAAAAATAAAACAGGGTGGTCAGACAACTGTTTTTGGCTTGTAAATCAGAAAGTATGCGAGATAAAGAAAATCTGATGCCACCTTTCTTCTTCAGCATCAAAAGCTCTACCAAAGTCTCCATTGGGTCGAAGCTGTCAGATGAAATCTTTTAGGGGATATGGTCCTTTTAAGGTCAAAAATAGCGTTTTTGCCATCACTTGGCTTCCGTCGTCCGTAAATTTTTTAACATTTTAACTCCTCTGACACCATAAGTCCAATTTCAACCAAACTTGGTAAGGTTGTGTTTATTAGCATTCGGTGTTTGGAACTGATGTGGGGATTTGATTCGTCGTAAAACATGGCCACCGTGGCTGAAAATAGAACACAGGGGTAAAATGCAGTTTTTTGCAAATAAACTCAAAAACGACTTCGATATCAAAATTTTGGCACGTGGTAAAAGTGATCAGCACCTCAAGATCTACCTTCCCTGAAATTTTGAAGAAAATCCAACAACCCATGTAGGAGTTATTGCATTTTTTGTGGATTTTTTGCAAATTGCACCTGTTTCGCTCAGTATCTTGAAAACTATACAAGATATTTGAGAAATTTAAATTGCATATTGATAAGCACATCAAGATCTACAAAATATGTGACAGGGCCAACGTTGTAGGACCCTTCCTTTTTAGGGGTTATTCCCCTTAGAACATCAAAATTGAGTATTTTCACAGCATTTCCTGATTACATTGAAAATGTTAGCTCCTCTGACACCGGAAGTCCAATGGAAACCAAACTTATTATGGTCATTTATTAGCATCATTTGTATAGAACTGATGTGGTGATTTTTGATTGTGGCTAAAAATAGAACATTGGGGGAAACTGCATTTTTTTGCTAATATAAAGTCAAAAAGGGTGACAGAAATTAATTTCTGATTGAGAACAAAAGTGATCAACACCTAATGATCAACCGGTCCTGAATTTTTTAAGAAGATCAAACAACCCATGAAAGAGTAATTGCCCTTCTATTTTAATTTTTCATGAATTTTGCACTTACATTTTTTTTTAGCTCAATATCTTAAAAATCTATATGAGATATTTAAGAAATGTAAATTGCATATTGTTAAGCACATCATGATCTACAAAATATGAAAAAGGTCAAGATTGTAATAGCCCTTTTCAAAAAGTCACCCGGAATTCCGATTCCGATTCTTTTATTTTCAATTTTGCAAGAGTAGTTTCCCTTCGTGTGTCGGCCTCATGGTGTGAACAACGTTGAGCTAATTAAGGAAAACACCAATTTATCCCTTACCGTTTTAGGCGTAATTTCACCTTAAAGTTCCCGGTTCAAATAAACTGGTTTGGGGTGAAGTCTTAGATGTAAATGTATGTTTTAGTAGTTTTAGACTTTAGCAATCGGATTTAAAATGTTTTAACAAGTTGACGAATATCAACAGATTTTCAATGGCGAGGCCGACCCGGAAGTCGTTAACCTGTAGTGCATAAGTAAAAGATTTCTCAGGTCCGCACGTCCGGAAAATACTATCTAGAAAGGACTATACTGTTCACTTTAGGGGTAATTCCTCTTAGAATGTTGAGGGAAAGAAAATTATTAAAACGTTTCAATTGCTAATATATTACTCTTTACAATCATTACATTAAGTTAAACCATATTGTCAGATGACCCCCTTATTAAACTTATGACCCTTTCAATGACAATAGATTTTGCCTAATAACCTATACTTCAGGCACATATGTCATGTGAGCGTTTCAGGCTCCTGGGAGCCTCTTGTTTCATGTTTTTGCAATATAGAATGAAAACTATAACAGATAAAGAAAATCTGTTGCTTGCTTAAACATTCGTCTCCACGTTAAGCTCCACTATTATAGTCTCCATGGGTCGAAGCTGTCAGATGATCCCTTATAGGGGTTATGGCCCTTTTAAGATCAATTATAGCGTTTGAAATTTCATGTTTTTACCCTACAGAATGAAAACTATTGCAGATGAAGAATAGCTGCAATTGCTTAAACATTTAGCTCTACAAAAGTCCTCATTGGGTCGAAGCTGTCAGATGATCCTTTATAGGGGTTATTGCCCTTTTAAGGTCAAACATAGCGGGATTTTTTCATGTTTTTACCATATAGAATGAAAACTATTGCAGGTGGCGAAAAGCTGTTGCTTGCTTAAACAACATTCGTCTCATTAAGCTCTACAAAAGTCTTCATAGGTTCGAAGCAGTCAGATGACCCCTCATAGGGGTTATGGGCCTTTAAAGTTAAAAAACAGGGTTTTTTTCATGTTTTTGCCCTATAGAATGAAAAATATTGCAGTAGGAGAAAAGCTGTTGCTTGCTTAAACCTTCAGCTCATTCAGGTCTACAAAAGTTACCATTTGGTCAACGTCAACCGATAACCTCTTATTGAAGATCCTTATGGCTTAAGGGCGAGGTGAGCGATTCAGGCTCCTGGTAGCCTAGCTCTTGTTTATCATTTAACTTGAAGGGGGAGGCCTTGGTTTTTGTTTTGGTCAAAAATGTTTAGCTAACCTGACCCGAAGGGTCCGTCCGTTAGCTTTTTTTTCAAGCGTTAACTCCTCTGACACCATAAATCCAATTGCAACTGTACCAAGTTTTGTAGCAATAATGCAGTTGTATATTAGCATTATTGCTACAAAACTATCGTTTGGATTTTAGATTGGTCGAAAAACATGGCCGCAATGGCTAAAATTAGAGCAGGTTTTTTTTGCAAATAACTCGAAAACGGTGACAGACATCAAAATTTTGAAGGGTAAAAGTGTTCAGCACCTCAAGATCTACCTGCGCTGAAATTTTCAAGAAAATCAAACAACCGATGTAGTAGTAATTGTCCTTTTTCTGGATTTTTCAAAAATTTTCAATTATTAGCCCTCTTATATATAAAACTATACAAGATATTTAAAAAAAATCAAATTTCATATTATGAAGCACATCAAGATTTACATTTCATGTAATTAGGTCAAAGCTTTATGACCATTTCTTTTAGGAGTTATGGCCCTTAAAGCGTCAAATTTTACCATTTTTCATTTCTTTTCCCCTGAATTTCCAAGATTAACTTGTCTGACACCATAAAACCAACTACATCTATACTTGGCACACATGTTTAATAGTATATATGCTACAATTCTGTCGTTTGGATATTTGATTCGTCAAAAGATATGGCCACCGAGGCTAAATATAGAACATAGGGGTAAATTGAAGTTTTCGCTAAGAACTCTAAAATGGTTACAGATATCAAAATTGTGCAAGAATCATAAGTGTTCAGAACCTCAAGATCTACCTGCACTGAAATTTTCAAGAAGATCCAACAACCAACGAGGACTAATTGTCCTTTTTCTGGATTTTTTTTCCAATTTATTCAGTCCTATATCTTGAAAACTATATTCATTTGTATACAAGATATTTCTAAAATTCAAATTGCATATGATTAAGCTCATCAAGATCTACATTTCATGGAATTAGGTCAAAGCTGTAGGACCATTTCTTTTAGCAGTTATGGCCCTTAAAGCGTAAATTTTTACAATTTTTCATTTCTTTTCTCCTGAATTTCAAAGATTAACTTGTCTGACACCACAAAACCAACTGCATCTAAACTTGACACACATGTTGAATAGCATACTAGTATATGCCACAATCTTTCGTTTGGGTATTTGATTTGTCAAAAGATATGGCTGCCATGGCTAAATATATAAACATAGGGGTAAATTGCAGTTTTTTTGCTTATAACTCTAAAATGGTTACATATATCAAAATTGTACAAGAATCAAAAGTGATCAGCATATTAAGATCTACCTGTCATGAAATTTTGAAAAAGATCCATTAACCAATGTAGGAGTTAATGCCCTTTTCTGGATTTTTTCAGAGCCCGACGGAGTTGGGGAAGGGGATATAGCGTTCGGTTCGTTCGTTCGTACGTACGTAATGGATTTTGTTTTGTCAATAACTTAGGTACTGAACATCATAGAGGGACGATATTTGGTCAGTGGGTACATCTTTGATGGTAGTCAGCATCCGTACCAAAATTAAGTGACCTTGACCTATATCTTCCGCATGAATGACTCGGGTTAAATCTTTGGTTAAGGTCCATATCTCAGCAACAGTATTGGGTCAGTGGGTACATCTTGGATAGAAACCAGCATCCGTACCAAAATAAGGTTACCTTATCCTATATTTTCCGCATGAATGACTCAGGTTCAAGTTTTTATTAAGGTCCATATCTCTGCAACTGCATGTGATAGAGAGATCATATTGGGTCACTGGGTACATCTTGGATAGTAACCAGCATCCGTACCAAAATTAGGTCACCTTGACCTACATTTTCCACGTGAATGACTAAGGTTAACGTTTTGGTTAAGGTCCATATTTCGGCAACTGCAAGTGATAGAGAGATGATATTGAGTTAGTGTGTACATCTTGGATAATAACCAGCATCCGTACCGAAATTAGGTCACATTGACCTTCATTTTCCGCTTGAACAACTCGGGTTAAAGTTTTGTTTAAGGTCCATATCTAAGCAACTGCATGTGATAGGGAGATGATATTGGGTCAGTGGGTACATCTTGGATAGTAACCAGCATCTGTACCAAAATAAATTATAAGGTTACCTTGACTTATATAATCCGCATGAATGACTAAGGTTAAAGTTTTGGTTAAGGTCCATATCTCAGCAACTGCATGTGATAGGGAGATGATATTAGGTCAGTGTGAACATTTTGGAAAGTAACCGACATCTGTACCAAAATTAGGTTACCTTGACCTACATTTTCCAGATGAATGATTCAGGTTAAAGTTTTGGTTAATTAAGGTGCATATCTCGACAATTCCAATTGGTAGAGGAACGATATTTGGAAAGTAAGTATATCTTGGATAGTAATTGACATCTGTTCCAGATTTAGGTCACCTCCACTTACATTTTAATTTAACAGGCGAGGGGATTAGCTATGCGACTGCTCCATTTCTTTATTGCGCTTTTAAAACCGACAAACATACACATAAAAGACAAAGCACGTATACAGACACATACAAACGTAAACATATAAAGTATGCAGAATAAATACATAGTCATACTAGTATATAAATAAAGAAAGAATGTGTCTTTGGGACACGGATACCCCCGCTGGCCCAAAACAGGAAGTTGATGTCCGACAGGTCTCAAAATCATTTAGGACGTAAAGTTTGTCATACTCAACCATCCTACCAAGTTTCAAATCATTCTCATGTACAGTTCCTGAGAAAAGCTTAGCGGAAATTTTCATAGTCATGTTCACATATTTTAAAGCATGCAGAATAAGTACATAGTCATACTAGTATATAAATAAAGAAAGAATGTGTCTATGGGACACGGATACCCCCGCTGGCCCAAAACAGGAAGTAGATGTCCGACAGGTCTCAAAATCGCTTAGGACGTTTAGTTTGTCATACTCAACCACCCTACTAAGTTTCAAATGATTCTCATGTATGATTCCTGAGAAAAGCTTGACGGAAATTCGTACGGACGTACGTACGGACGGACATGAGTAAAACTTAATGCCCCCCCTGACATGTCGTCGCGGGGGCATAAAAATCCCAAAAATGTAGCACTAAAACTAAGCAAGTTGTTGAAACATATACGTATATAGAATACGGATACATGCATAGTTATATAAGCATCCTACATATTTTTGTTCTTACCCTCTGCTGCCACAATACCTTTTTCCTCAAAAATCTTTTTCAAAATATTTTTTTAGAAAAAAACAAGCCCCCCTCACTCTTCAAGTTAAATGGTCGGTCCCTATTAAAGCAGCGTGTAATTATAGACTGCATATTAACTGACGATCACATTAGATTTATTACTCATTTTACAACTAAATGCAAACATCTCGTATATTTTTTTCTTAAAAAAATATTTTTTAACCAAAAAAGGAAAATGAAGAGTTTGTTTTAAACTTTTTAACCCGTGACGGAACGTGACGTGAGCATGGTCCAAAATAAAAGACAACTAGTTTTTTCCAGTATGTTACTAAATTTAGCGATAACCTTGAAGAGTTCAAAATAGTAACCAATGAGATTGCTAGTTTTGACCAGTTTTGTCCAAGTAAATAAACCAGGATTTTGCTGATCACGACCATTTCCTCCAGAAACATGTTTGGATATACTATGAGACAGCAATGATTTTATTAGAACGTTATTTCAACTTTGACGAGTTTGAGAAAACGGAGCAGAAGGTAAGCGGATAAACTCTATCTTTTTGATAATAGAATTTTCAATTTTTTAACATATGTCCTATATATCTATATGGGCCAATATATATAAATTTAAAATTTTCGATGACAACTTTTTATAAAATTTATTATACAATAATTCCTAGTGTCACCGAAAAAAAACCCCTTAAACAATATTTTGCTTTGTACGTATATAAACTGTCTGTGTTTGGGGTTACGGGTCTCATCTAGACCATCTTTTGAATTGTGGATTTCCTTTCTTTGGGTTCTAGTGCTGCTGATGAGGAATAATTTTCCGAAATGGCCATACAGCTCATAAAAATTAATTGCAGTTGTTGTGGTCTCATGTTCATTTACTCCATGATCCCTTCTCAAATTATAGATAATCGATTGATTCATATCATGTATACATATGTTCATTAAAATGCATCAAATTTCTAGGGATACATAAAACCTTTTGCCGTTTGCTGTAAAACTTTAAAACTTCGACTAGGGATGCAAAACATTTTTTTTTTGTCATTTCAATAAAGCTATCAAAATTCAAGCCATATAGATCATATGTGGGCCAGGGTGGGGCTGGCTGACTGGGTATAGAACTCTGCAGGATAGCCTCTACATGGGTGTAACGGTTGTGGTGGGGTACTCAATTCTTTATTCTTATATATTCCCCACCCTCTCGATCTGACCCTAGGTGCTATTAGTATTTGATTCATTATGGAGCGCGTCATTCATATTTCCTTCTTTATAATGACCATTCTTTATCTGTAATTGTTTTACCAAGTTTGGCCCAAATCCGATCCACTTATCCGTGGCGGATCCAGGAGTTTTTGAAAAGGGGGACTCCACCGATACCCTTTGTGTAATGCTTCGGAAACCAAGCAAAGGACAACAGTCCGAAAACCGGTGGTATTTAAACAATAGAATGTGAGCTCTTCATCGGAAAAGATAGGAAAGTCAATTCGAATGTTTATCCTGGTTGTCAAGTGAATCAAAAGTTCTTTTTAGTACAAAATTTCTTCCAATTTTAAGTTATGCTGATAAAATAAACTTTTTTGAATTAAAAAGAGTTTTTAAAAGTAACAGATTGCATTTTAATGCATGTTAATATGTGGATATTTATGAAATGCATACGGTGCAAACTGAAATGGATCGCACAACTTTAACTTTTATATAAAAAATTGAAAAAAATCACACTATTTGTTTAAATGTATATCTTCCCATCTGCAAATTTTCAGACATGTACTGCAAGAGGTAAAGCCAAAATAAAATTAAGAAAAAGACCTATTTTTCTAGTCCGTCTTGACAACCTTCTTTTTAAAAGTACACGATTTACCTGTTGAATTCGATTATGTCATAGAACATGTTTACCTTTTTGACCGGTATCCGTAAATTGGGATCAACAGTATGTGAATTTGCATTGTATTGGAGTAAATGTCCAATTCAATATTCAGTCATCCGTTTTAAAAATAAGAATGCCTCCCATTTATCATGTTTATAATTTATTAAAGATAGAACTTGGTTGTGTCCCTTGAAAGTTTTTCATAGTTACACATTGAATTCAAATGGATCGTTATATGATAACAGTAAAATATAATTTTCAAACTAATATTTTTTGAAAGAAAAGATAATAACCTAACATTCCCACAAGTTTCGAAAATGTACTGCAGGTATTACGCCTTGTGCGATTTTTTATAGGTTGAGTTGACATTTTATTTTTTTCCAACGGCCAATAAGTTTCACTCGATTTGTTAAAATATACACTTTTGTTGACCTTATAAACAACTGTTTACGCAACAGAAAAGATTCGTTAATAACATAACATGTCCAACGTATATGATAGTAGTCAAATCCATGCGTAATAAATGAAAATTGAAGATTGTTTATATGCCGTCGCCATCGTTGTTGTCATCGTTAAAAATTTAAAAACACATAAGCTGTTTTCTGCAGGGGAGATAATTGAATACCACTAGATATTAGACTGACAAGGTACACTAAGACCCATATTTGGCCCCCTGTAAGACTGAAAAGTTGAGTATTGATAAAGAGAAAAGTTCCTGTAATATTCAGCAAGTCAAATGAATGAAAAAGCATGAGCAATTTTTAAGAATTGTACAGGTCATTTTCTTAAAATATCATGTCAAACTTGACAAATTTTCACAATTTTTGCCAAATTGGCCAAAAATTGCAAAATTAATGGTAATATTTTCAATTTTTAGATGCCAGCGACCACTTACAGCACAGTCATGACTGTCACAGTTATTGTTTATGAATTTTAAATTTCACTCTGAAATGATTATAAATCAGTTGAAAAATCAATGGTCTACTTTGTCGCTGACAATGATGAAATAAACATGAAAAATGCCCTTTTTTCTCATATTTAGTTACTCTCGCCCTATTTCAGGCCTCTATAAAATAAAAACCAGCGTCTATTATAAACAATTCTATAGCTATAGTCACAAAGGTTAACCATCTTACTTGAAATTTTTATGATAATTTTGTTATTTACATTGGATTTATTTTTACTTTAAAAAAAGAGGGTCCAAAAATGGCCCTTATTGTACCTTGTCCTTTGCCGGAAATCTGCACGAAAATTTCAAAATTTTACGAAAAAGGAGGGGGGTTCTGGGGTTGGAACCACTTTGCATCATATTTTAAGTATATACCATCGGCAATAGCTAGGTATGTTCTTTAAAAACAATTTGTATTTATCAGTGTTCCTTTCATGCCTTTATACATACTGTCGTTATATATGTTTATATTTGTTTGATACATTTGATATGTTTTCAAACCTTCGGGATATAATTTGCAATAAATCGTTGTCTTATAGAATTTATGTGGATATCTTTAACTGTGAAAATGAAAGTAAACACGTTTGTTTACAGGCAGATTTTTCCAGTCGGTTGCTATTTTTAGCTGAAGGACATTTAGTACATTTGTATTGAACCTTGTAATGTTTTGAAGTATTTAAAGCCATTTGTAGACTACTAGTATTTTTTAAACCGGGTATGCTTGTTTGTTAACTTATGCTTAAGATTCTTTGAAAATAAAAGTTTTAGTGACCAAAGTGATACGTTTCTTACCCAAATAATAAAGTAATAAAATAATGATAATAATTAAAGATAAATAAATAAAACGGAAAAGAATATTTACTTCAAGTAAAAAACACAGCCTCCTTATTATGTCTCATCATGTGTAAGTAAGTAAGTAAGTCAATTTTAATTATTGAAATATTACATGTATTTTCAATACACAATACACGTTTAGACAGAAACAAAAACTACAAATTTAAATTTACTATTAAAAAAATAACAAACAAACGTACATCATTGATAATCCAAAGAAATGATCAAGAAACAAACTTTGAAATACACAGATCATTCCTGTTTTAAGTGTAGTGTTGAAGTGTGAACGGAAACATCTTCTGAAATCTTGGTCATCACTAACATGAGAAGTCCACTTTTCCTGCTACCTAGGGGGGGGGCGAGACCATTTTCGGGACGCCGGGATCGGCCGATTTTAGCGACGGGAATTCGGGATTGCCTTGTTTAAAGATCGGGAATTCGGGATGGAAAAACAGCGGGATACGGGAAAATCACATTTTTAGCCACGGGAAATCGGGATTTTTATGTTTAATTATAACGGGATTGGCATAAAACTGTACATCAGGCAGATAAAAGTGCCATTTTCATTATACCTTGATCAGAATCTGTATGCAATCTTTACATACTTTTATTAGGACAACCGTCACGTCGTTACGTAAAACAACCCGCCACCATAAGACGGGTAGCAGGCCTGGGGTAATGCAAATGCGTAATGCAAATGCATTGTAATCATTACATTTTTTGTCAGTAATGCAAAGTAATGTGTAATGCACAATTTCTGCATTACATGTAATGTAATGTAATGTAATGCATTACTTAGGTAAAAAAATGTGTAATGCACCCATTACATTGCATTACATTGCATTTCTTTTTTTCTTATTTTGTGTGACTGAAAAATTATTTCATTTTCTAATTCAAAAATTTTATCAAAAAAATAGTCTGATTTAACTAAAAACATAATTTTGTCAATTACCCCTTACATATATATAACATGCTTGATCCAATAATATTATATACTTATGTATTTACATGCACTTTTATTTATTTAGCAACATGACACTATGTATGTCTACATGAATATCAAAGTAAGAAAAGAGACCCTAAAATAAAAAAAAAAATTAAAGAACACTTTAAAATAGCTTCATTTGAAATCACCTTTCTGATGTTTGCAATTAAGTTGTCTTAAGGCATATACAGTGACATTTTTATTGTACTAATTTGTTTTTATAACAATTAGATGTTTTCACTAATTGGGGTCACATTTTATGAAAGGACAAAATACCAAGGGATTAAGTCTTAAATATAAATTATTTGTAAAAACAAAAATGACTAATTGCCTGTCTATAGTGGACTTGCAGAAAACACTTTTTTTCTAATTCTATTCAACAGGGTTTCAAAATTGAAAAAAATATATGATATTATTTTTATAATCATGATAATATTTTCAATACATGGTCATTTGTAACCAATCTACAGTAATTAAATAATGTTAAATAAGTTGGCTTATTTCTGTTGGTATACAGATTGTGACCATTTCTACCACTGTCTACTACAAACTGGATTGACAATATATATTCTCTGTAATCATGGTAATTTCAAATCTTTGCAAAGAATTGTGATATTTACTTTTTAAAATTTTTACTGATTCATATTAAAATATGTCATAACCCACAGACACTTATTTCTATCAATAAGGGGGCGACTATATACAAAAGTCTTTATTTTATATAAATAGAAAATAAAGAGATGTGGAATAAGTGTACGCGACACAGCCCACAATTAAACGGCAATTTAGAAAAACCACAATGGACAACCCCCCTCTTATTGATAGAAGCAAGTGCCTGTGTCATAACCATTACACGTTAGATACGTAAATAATTTCAAAATATTGTATACACTATACAGAAGGCCAAACAAAACAATATGTATGTTTCCTATTACATGTCTGAAAAAATAGGTAGGTAGGTAGGTTAATTTTAAATTTTTTTCACAATTTTTTACCTTGAGTAAATGGAGAGTGGAATGAAAGTTTAACAGTGCTTAAGAAAAATGGCAATAAAAATGTTTAATAAGGGAAGGCATCGAAAAACAGGTAGGGTTGGGTAACTGGAAACACACATATTTTTGTAAAATAATAGTACCTATTAGAAGTACAAAAAGATTCACCTATAAATATTTAATCAAAATGTAATGTGTAATGCAATGCATTACACAAGCAAAGTAATGGTAATGTAATGCATTACAGAGGAGAAAAAAAGTAATGGTAATGAAATGTAATGACAAAATTAGTAAAGTAATGAATGGTAATGCCATGCATTACTTTGCATTGTTATTGACCCCAGGCCTGACGGGTAGGATGTTTTCTAGCATTGTTAATGCTGACCCAAGCGCATTGGTACAGATTTCTGTGTGTCTAAACTGGCTCCCTTACCTGACGCGTCAAAACTAAGAAGAGTAAAAGGACTACTGGCAGCAGGACCCACCCTCCCTCCCGTTAACTTTTCCCGTTGCTCACTGGTTACTGAAGGGGCTATATACAAACCACCAGAATTGTATACTTACACCAAAAGATAGACCAAAATGTCAAGATGATAAAGAGCGGGAAATGGTTAGGACAACTGATCTATCCTCACCGACATCCTGCCCGACACATCACTTACCCGTAGGCGAATTCAAGAATGGCGGAGGAAAGCGGAAAATCTGTATTAACAGATATCCGAAAGAAACCATCGAACTGTCAGGGGGCGACCAAAACCCATAGACATCGTGTTAATGACCCGGGTTAATGAGCGGTCTGTTAAACTTTCTATAGTATTCATTATGAACCAATATAGATGCGGACTGACAGCCCCTCGGACTTCCATGTCAATGGCATAAATATGAACACAGGAGAAAAATTAGTCCATTACTACAAAGAATGGTCAATTCCAAACAAATAATGCGATTTCTAAAAATAGATGACACTGCTTGGAAAAGATGTAGGCGCATGGACTTATCTCCTGAAACAAAAGTAGGTCCAGATCAGAGTACATGTAAGATCGTGCATCCAGTTTCTTATCAGGCCAAATAAAAATGTTACTTCCGATACTAATTGCTCAAATGTGTTTTTGGACAAGGATCTGATTTCATACGGAAGAAACAATGATCAACAATGATTTGTTTGCTTATTGTTAAAAAAAATATTGACAAAATTCTTGTGTCCATTGATCTCTTTTGCAAAACTGATAAATACACGTCCAATCGACCCAAAACTCTGCAGTCACCAGGGTATACAAGTATTGCATCTTATTATCACAACGGTGTGCAGCTAACTCCCAAGAATTTTGGTAAAGAAAAGAAATTTAAATGCCGTAAAAATCGCTTGCTAAGTCCGTAAAGTTCTCAGTTAAATTCTACATTAAAATTAAACTACAAATCTGTTACTAGCTGCTGCTGAAAAAATGTACCATGTAAGAAAATAATCGATGAAGGTTTTTTAAAGTAACACGTGCGGGACCTGAAATAAAATAAAAATTAAACTGTCCCAACTAAATATAAAACTTAAGCCTATGTCTAGAAGTCCTTCCGTTGAAATTCCTCCAGATTAATTTGAAGTTAATATTG
Source organism: Arcuatula senhousia (assembly GCA_963971305.1). Classification (NCBI taxonomy): domain Eukaryota; kingdom Metazoa; phylum Mollusca; class Bivalvia; order Mytilida; family Mytilidae; genus Arcuatula; species Arcuatula senhousia. Next base: position 59,145,209 of record OZ020310.1, read on the forward strand.
ACCATTTGGTATAAAACCGTGACACGTAAATAAAGGTCATACATAAAATTGTTGAATAAAATCAAATGAGTGCGGCTGCGGTATGGGTCTAGTGGAATTTTTGGCTTTGATTTCTTGGCATGGTGGTTATGGTTTTTATTCGTGCAACGAGTTGCCATTTTTAATTTACAACCTTCCGTGAAAACAGTTCGTGCTTCACTGTGAAATTGATAAAGACGGCAACGTTCAAGCATTTTTAAAAAAAAATTCGTTCATCATGAGATAGTAATTTTATTTTGCGTTTGTCCGTGCACAAAACGCCACTTTACGACCATGGAAGCTACGTTAAAAACGGCGTTACTCTGTGGCGGATCCAGAAATTTTCCAACGGGGGTTGTGCAAATATATCCTTCTGAGACCTCTTGTTTCATACAGTTAGTTAGTTAGTTAGTTAGTTATTGCTTTACTCCCAAGCAGCGCGATTTCGGCTATATCCGGGAGATGAACATGAAAGTGGTGATACAATGAACATGAAATGATGATGAAGTGGAGGAAATGGGGACACAAGGCCAATCGGCTATGAGAGTTTCGACTGCCACTGGAAAAAGGAGCGATGGGCAGGGACGGGAAATTTTGCCTCCCTCATGGGGATCCCACGGGTCCCACTCCTACCGAGACCCGCAGCAGGGCTCTTCCACGTGCGAGGAACGTGACATTTTTCCCAACACGGTGCACCACTATGGTTTGCGGTCAGGTTTTCCGCATTATCGCCTGACGACCCCGCATCTCTCGATGTCAGGGCTGCCCCATTCAACCACCTGGGGCACACATCCCAGTCGCTTTGTGGGCAAAGCGGCCTGACCCCGATGTCAGGTTTCTGAGCGCTCTTTAGTGGACTTTTACCGACAAGCTTAGCGCTGCTGCGGGCCTATTCGCCTCCCGGGACTCGCACGGGCTTGTTTCATACAGCTCCTAACCAAGGGTTTTTTTTGTAAAACGGGGGGGGGGGGGGCGGTACGCCGGTCCAAGATCCGCCTTTGTTAAATACCGATAAAATTTACCTGTACACTGGAAAATCCGTCTGAACATCGTGAAACGCAACGTCATTTTTAGTTAAATTCTATTGCATTTTTCACGTATAGGCAATGTTTACGTAACAGTACCTTGAAAACAAAGTCCATGACATATTCTTTATTTTACATCAATGCATCTCAAATTTTCTAAGGAATATTGTTTTAGTTTTTGGTAATAATTTCGATATCCTTAGTTCATTAAAAACGAGGTCCGGGACTCCCGTTTTTAGGCAAGCGCTAGCGAAGCCTTATGGAGTCTATAGAGTAGTGATGATTTTCGCGTTTTTTTTCAGTCTAGACGGAGTGATCTTCCTGCATCCATTCTGATATAAAATGCTTTATTTTCTATATTACTTTTCAATATTTGTTAACATGATATACACTTCTATAAATCTCCATTTTTATTGGCATTTTATATGACTGGCGCAAGTTTTATTTATACCTTTGCATCTTACTTGAGGAACTATTTAGTCAAAGGCGATAGAATATACATTATGTATTCATCTATTACTTGATTTGTTCGTATAAATATTTCTGTTATTTGATTGGTTAATGCAAGGAATACATTTTCTCCATTCATAAATTCAACATTGGGACGAGTGCATTTTAATCGAAGGGGTGTTTCAATCGATACCGTTTTTACACGATACCTGTCTTGTGTGTGCAATTGTATTCATTTACTTTAAATTTAAGGGCATCTGCATGACGATCCTTTCTTCGCTCACCAAAATTAATATTTCGCAAACAGTTTGAACAATATACTTTAACAGAAAATAAATCAATTATAGTTCTGATATATTTCGCTTGCCTTTAAACGCTTTAGCGCTTTGATTTTATTTCATTTATGGTTGTATACATGTAACGTCTACCAATTTTCATTAAAATCCGGATATATGTCATTTGGTATCGTCCAACCTTAAGACTAGATCGTAAGCATTGAAACTGTAAACTTTAAAGTTGGAAAATTTTTTATCGAGATCGGGATTTTTAACAAAAATATGTCCGGGATTTCGGGATTTTCTGAAATTAAGACCGGGAAATCGGGATAAGACCCCCTCTCGCCCCCCCTCTACCTAGTTTGATTTTATGTTTCCATATTTTTCAAGGACATTGCTTGCTACTAAAGAACCACTTAATATACCGGTATCATTAATTTGTTGCTATTTTTTTACACTTAATCCACAGACTATACTTTCACTTTTTCAAAAGATATTTTCTTTTATAGGAAAATATCATGGAAGATTCTAAGAAAAAGTTACAGCGCAAAAAGCCAGGACGGAAACCATTGGACATTGGTGATGACGTCAGGGTGGAGAGAACGCGACAAAGTGCACGTGAATGTCGTGCGAGGAAGAAACTCCGCTACCAGTACCTGGAAGATTTGGTCAAAAGTAAAGAACGGGCAATTTTTAAACTGAGGAAGGAAATGTTAAAGGTATGTTGTGTTTCTTTAAAGGGAGAGACCTATAACTTCATTATATGAGCTAATGAAGACCGTCATACACTGCCATTCTGATAGCCTTTTGGTAAAGTCAATCCATGTTTCTAAGAAAAAATATATATCAACTAGGGAGTGGGAGACACGTCAATAGGAGATGGGAGATGGTACCACTAACACACTGTCCATCTCCTCATATATAATTATTTTTAGTTGATAAAAACATGCATTGACCCATTGGATTTTGAATATATATATGTTAATAAACTATGACCACTACAAATTGATCATTTTGAAATCTATAATAATGGATAGCAGAAAATTGTTGATAGTACTGATTTGGGTATAATCAATCAAGCTTCAAAAATGGAATTCATTTTTAAAAATGAATTTTGTTTCTTTTGAAAAATTTCTATATTAGAAAGGCTTTCTCTGACAACATGCTATTAATTTTCACAAAGAATAAGTCCTCCACTTTCAAAGTCCCTGTATTGTTTACAGATTTGACTTCTTTTGGCCAATGACAGGTTCTTAATTAATGTGATATCAGATAAAAAAAAATATCAATTGGTTGTGATCTAAATTTTGAGGAGAAAACAGCTTCCCATTCATAAAGTTTTGGATATGTAGGGTTTTCCTCTGGATAGTTAAATCTTCATTTAAAATCGCTCGCAAAATTTCGTGTTTTAGACGACTAAGTACCAAAATGACCCAATTCAATCTGATTAAACTTAGATCTATCAATTGCTTCATGCTGCCACATTACTGTTTCGCGATTTTTTTTCTACTTTCTCTTGGTATCCTCTGGATCACGCTTTTAAAAAATCTGATCGGTGAATTTAAAAGGTCACCAGGAAAGAAAGTTTAGAAGAACGGGATGTTTTCAGATCTTCCATTCAGTGACAGATACGAACAATATTAATTATTGATAGATCTGATTTTAATCAGATAGGTGCAAACTAGTAACTTATCATCGGCAGCAGGCGTGGATCCAGGATTTTTAAGGGGCGCACGGTAAATTCATATTAAAATCTAGGGGTAATTTTCGAGAAATTTGAAATTTTATTACCAAAAAAAAAAACATAAGGCATCACTCGGAAGGGGGGAAAACCAAATCAAGCACTGTTGACCATCAGCATTGAAAGGGGAAGAATTATGTTTCTATCGAATTTGAAGTTGACATTTGGAAAATTTCTAAATTGTCGTTGGTAAAATTCGTTTCAGACAAGTCTATGGACGGGACTTGTGATTACCATCGGGTAATTCGAGTTAGACAGATTAAACTATCTCGAGGGAATAAATCATATATAAACCATAACTACTTGGAGGATAATCTGTAGTCAAGGGCGAGTTTTATGCTTTGGACAAGAGTTGTTTGTTAGACAGGACAAACTTTTCTAAAGGTAGGTTAAAACCTGCAGATTGTAATTACTCACTACAGAAAAGCAGACTAAAATGCTGTGGAAATCGTAATGGTTCTGACTCCGTACAGTTAGAATATACATATATATGACTATTTTCTTTCATTAATATGTTAGTACTAGATCAGTGGCAAGTTTCACAAAAAATCTCAAGTTTAAAAAATTGTCTTCAGTGTAAAATTCAAAGATTTTGGTTGGATGAAATCTACACTTTCGACAATATTTACTGTTTTATAGATTTGTTTATGTGAAAGAGCCCCTGATCTTTAAGGTGGGACGTTACGTCAAAAATAACGCCACAATTACCCTGAATCCGTCGAACGTCAATTTTATTCACATTCAGGCACAGACAATTCTCGCGCAGCCATTTTATCTTTGGAAATTGCAGACGAAGTCCGCGGCTTATCAAATGCATCGCATATTTTCAAAAGAAAAAAAAATGGTCATAATTTCGATATTTTAAGTCCTTTTTATTGCGTCTGAAAAATAAAAGTAAACGATGTTGTTATTGTGTTTTCTTCCACCGGAATGTCTTTGATAACTTCCGTCCAAAATTACGGTATTTACATGCAAATACTTAATGCAAGATCTGCAGTCATTTTTTTTTTTTAAAGTTTCATATTAAAGGTTAAAATCAACTGGAACTGCATGACGGCTCATATTCATTAAAATCTCTGGTATCGTCCCACCTTAAGCATCGTATAAGATCTAAAAAGTTTCAAACCAAAGAGTTATAGTGGTATCGCATTAACAACAGATAATATAGATGTATATTCGATTCTTTATTTCATAGTACCGATCAGCTTGTAAGGAAGTTGATAACGGACATATTTCAGACAGCTTGCAAGAAATGATTCAATCGCATATTAAATCTGAAGCAAGTTCGGCCAATTTGAAGATTTCTGGAAACCAATCCCAACTTGCCAAGAAGAAAGGTTTCTCTAAAAACTTTACGTCAGAAAATGGGGAAATGGTTTCTGGTGACGCAGTGTTAAAAGATGGAACCAAAGTCTCACCGGATATGACGTCATCTGATTCAGCTGTCTCTATGATTATGACACCATCTTCATGCACAATAGGTACTTCAAAACTTTATTCATTATTGACATCGCCAAAAGAAATTGATAATGCAAATGGAATGAAAAGAAAAAATGGAAAAATGAACCATAACGTCACTACACCATGCTGTACAAGACAACTTTCTACGGGAAGTGACGATACTAATTTCAAATTTACGTCATCAGATCTGATGGAAGTGGACGAAAACGATGAGGTTAGTGAATTAATAGTAGACTTTATATTTGAATCAGAGAAAGCCAGAGATTTTCAAAAGCCTTCAAATTCAAATGCGAGAATTGAAACATTTAACGCGGTGACAAAAGATGACACAGCAGTCTTTCCGGATATGACGCCACCTGTAACAGCGACCTCCATGATGTCGTCATTTTCATCAACATTACCATCTTCAAAACTTTTATCGTTATTGACATCGCCTAAGGATAATGATAATGCAAATGAAATGAAAAGGAAGAATGGAATAATGCACGTTAACACCATAACACCGTGCTGTTCAAGACAACTTTCAACGGGAAGTGACGTTAATGATTTCAAATCTACATCAGATCTGACGGAAGTGGCCGAAGACGATGAGGATAATGAATCAATAGTAGACTTTATTTTGGAATTGGAGAAAACCGGAAATTTTCAAAAGCGTCCAAATTCTGTCGAAAGTGTATCATCAAGTAATTCTAGTGAAAATTCTTATCAAGGACATAATAATAAAACTCTTGAACAATGTCTGACCTATTTATTGGAAAGTCAAACAGAAGACAACTTCAAACAAACCAACATCCCCCGAAATGATTCCTCCACTAGACCATTTGAAGTCATAGAAGACTCAAAGAGCAATGGTTATTCATCCAGTACATCTTCGGGCATACTCCGTTTAGGACGGTCCTGGAGTTTAATGAATGCTGTGGAAAACTTTCCGAACTTCGAAAGGAAACGCTGTCGTAGCGAAGACTTTTCAAGTGCGAACCAAGGCGAGTCGATACAAGATCATACCAGCAAAGACAATAACTCAGAGGCCAGAACAAGACAGACATTTCCATTCCTTTCATTTATATTGACAAACGATTAGACATAATTCAGAATGTGTAAATCTATGGACTGTAATTCAGGTATAATTTGATAACATGGTGCTTAATGTTAATTACCATTCGCCCCATTCCGTGTAATATAACGTTATGTTAAGGTGTTCACGTGAGATAAGCACAATTTATGTAGAGTTCATGTTAGGCCAGTTTAGTTAAACTAGTAGTGTTCAAATTAAATTGTTTGGTCGACCAATAAATACGTAGGTTTTCTAGTTTTGTGGTGATAACGCCTGCAACATGTTCAAAACAAATTTATATAGCCTAGGGTTACAAGCAGTTCAGTCATTTTAGCGATATTTGGTAATAGAATCTAATTTATACCCGAAAGTCATTTTCTCATGTTACTTAATAGTTAATACAAATTTATGGAAAGTGGGCTTATATACAAACCTAAATGTTCGTCGAAGTTTTCCATTTGGCATATAGATTCACCCGTAGTGCTAGTGTTCATGCCCGTAATTCATCTATTTTCTGTTAAGTGAGTATTTGAAGCCCAGGCGACATACCCTCCAATAGAAGACAGGTCTCTATTCTGGTACCGTATTACCAAACAGAATTTTTCGTGAACTCCAGTGTGATTAAGTTATCTGTACGTTATATTCAAGGTTACATTTACAAATATGCAATAATAGTATATATATAGACACAAACAAGAACGATTTAACGGACGTGGCCTTGTACAAAGTCTAGACTAAGTACAATTGTATTTAGAAGGAATCAATATTGTATATTATATGTATCACATTTAATGTAATATTATAATGTAACTTTAATATAACTGGAATTGAAACATGTACCATGAATGTAGTATAGCTAGTGTTGTATACTTAAAACACTTGCTCCCCTCTATCAATGTTTTGATATATCCTAAATGAATATTTCGTTAATGTACCTTTTACGCAAAATGCTTCCCACTATACATGAATATTTTGTTACGAGACAAAAAATTTGCCATACGAGAAATGTTCCCCTCTTTCAATTCAATGTGTCATTCGAAAAATGTTCCCTTTTATGAATATTTTGTCAGGCCAATGTGCCACAATTGCTCCTCTCAATGAATATTTTGTTAGCGTCAATGTGACATTCGAAAAATGTTCCCTTCTATGAATATTTGTACCATTCGAAAACTGTTCCCTTATATGAATATTTTGTAAGAGTCAATGTTCCATTCGAAAAATGTTCCCTTCTATTAATATTTTGTATGAGTCAAAGTGCCATACAATTGCTCCTCTCAATGAATATTTTGTTAGAGTCAATGTGTCATACGAGAAATGCCCCCCTCTATGAATATTGTGTTAGAGTCAATGTGCCATTCGAAAAATGTTTCCTTCTAAAAATATTTTCCTAGGGTTAATGTGCCATACGAAAAATGCCCTCTCTATGAATATTTTTTGCTAGGGTTAATGTGCCATACGAAAAATGCTCGCTTCTATCAATATTTTGTTAGAGTCAATGTGCCATACGAGAGAAATGCCCCCCCCCCCCTCTATCAATATTTTGTTAGAGTCAATGTGCCATACGAGAAATGCTCGCCTCTATAAATATTTTGTTAGAGTCAATGTCATTATATATGTGCCATACGAGAAATGCTTCCCTCTTTCAATATTTTGTTCGAGCTAATGTGCTTCCCTCCCTCAATATTGTGTGAAGTCAATGTGCCATACAATCATTGACATTGTGCGTCTAACTAAATATTGATAGAAGTGAGAAACATCTGTTGTTATAACAGAGTTTTAATATATCAATTCATAGCCTTGTTATTTTATTAATTCGTTATATATCAATGTATGTAATGATCAGTAATATATCTCTATTTTATGAATTACTCTCTTTGCATTTTAATACAGTATACAGTCATTACGGATTGTATTTTGATGAGCTTTTTTCAAAATTTATCTTGAAACTTTACTTTAATTTCTTGTTTCGATAAGTCTAAATAGACTTTTTAAATATAAGAAATAGTTGGTTTTTTTTTCAAAACTGTGACGGTTACCTTGTATTACTTCTGGAATGCTATGCAAAATACAATATATGATTTTTTTGCTTTTATTGTTTAACTTTCAACATTTAATACAAGTTCTGATACTGAACTGCTGTATATGGTATAAGGTCGACCGTCCTACAGGCCATTCACCTTATCTAAAGGGTCAAAGGGTCATTCAATTGTCAATCTTCAATATTTTACTACAAGTCATTGATCATGACCTACAGGTAAATATGTGGTGAGATGAACGACATACCAAATGCTTGATATACAATGATAGCCTCATCAAATTTCGTTCATGTTGTTATAAAATAACTTAACTTTGGAGTACAAGGGAAAGAATGGTAGATTTTAACAGCGTTCGACATAATATTTGACGATTAAATAAGTTATTTTGTTGTTTTGTTTTTTGTTGGTTTTTTTTGTTGGTATTTTTTTAACACATGAAATATTTTTGGGGGGAAATATGAAATTAAGCATGTAAACGAGACATAAGGAATTCAAAGTTCAGATTCAAAGATGCATTTTACAAAGTTCTTCTATTTTCTTGACAAAAGTAAAGTCATCGAATTTTTGTGCTTAATGGGACAAAAGACAACACAGAAATGATGTTTTTTTTCTAGACTTCTAATTGTGAAGACTGTGCCTTAAAAAAAGATAAGTGTTTGACATCAAAATTACAGCTTCTCATGTACATGTACAACTTTTTCATGTATAAACTGCTCATTTTTAAACTACCTCATGTAATTTGTGTAACAGTAAAGTACCATTGTGTTCATTTAATTTAATTGATGAAATTTTAATTGATGTGGTTTATTAGAATACGGAGCCAGGATTATTTTTTCTGACTTCTTTTCTTTGTTAGATTTAGTCATATCATAGAAACTTTTTCATAGTATTGTTTTAGTTACATTGCTGAACAAATAGTTCTTAAAATGTATAATATATAACCATTCGGGCATGGCTGTAGGTTCGTAGTTATTGTTATTTCAGTGGTGGGTCCAGAGGTGTTCCGGGGGTTGGAACCTTTGCTTCGAAAATATTTTTTTTCATTTTTCAGTTACTGTAGTTATTTTCAGGACTGTGTGCGTGTGTTTGTGTTTTTAATTCAAAATTAGTATGAAAATCCCTCCAATTTTTGTCTTCAGTGGAAACCTACCCCCGTTTTTGAAAAATTCTGGATCCGCCTCTGATCTTTTTCGCTATTTTCAGTGTTTTAGTGACTATATTCAACAAGTAGTTCTGCAAATTTAATATTATATATACCTATGTGGGGTTGTAGATCTATGTTATGGTAGCTTTTTTATTTTTTTTTTTATACAACCTCAGGAATAATATATAAAGATCATAAAGAGTTACAGACCTACAGCTTGATGAGGGCATTACTCATATCTTTGTTTTATGTTTATGCGGCTAAAAACTGTTATTCCATGTGCCATACTTATATTATAAGTTTCAAATTGTATATTTCCAATAAAGTTCTATCATAAATGTGTATGTCTTTTTCCTTGGCGCCATTTCATAAACCGATCGCTAATTAAAGTGCTCTTTATCTAATACAAATTAAATGGGCTTATACAAATTAAATGGGCTTACGTGCACGTTAAACTAACGATCGCTTTATGAAACGACACCAATAAAGTTCTATCATAAATGTGTATGACTTTTTCCTTGTCATTTGAGGAGAACATCTTACAATTGTTTCATGCGTGTACATCTTTGAAAAATCATCAACAAAATAAAAAATCATACTCCTAACTTAGGTACACAACAAAACTAACGGAATCAATCTTAAGGAGACGCTTCATGCACGTAAAAGACCCCTTTGTGGACCGCCAAGTAGTGCACCACATAGGCTAAATTGTCCGCCCCTACCCACCTCTCCCCTTTTCCTGTGGTTCTTCAAAATTTACCAGTCCTTTGTTTCCCACCCCATCCCCATATTTCAGTTATCATCATCATTTCATGTTCATTTTATCATCCTTTTCATGTTCATCGCCTGTAAATAACCTATATAGCGTTGCACGGGCGTAAAACACCAACTCACTCACTCACTCACTTAAGGAGACATTGTGAACTAAGAGGACAGGTCTTGTAAGAAAAGACAAACCAAGACACAAAAAAAACACCAGAAAAAGATTGCGACCTCACTTTAAACAGGCATAAAATATGGTGATCTATGGCGCTAAACTTCTCTCTTACATTGCTGTAGCATTTTCAGAGTGGAAGTTGTTTTTTTTTTATTTTAATAGACGAAAAAGAGATATGGAATAAGTGTACGCGACACAACCAACATTAAAGAAACAGCAATTCAAAAAATTACAATGGAAAACAGCCAACAGTCTTCAACTTGACGGCTTACCAGAGGTCACTGCTCGCTGTCTTGCATTTGGCCTAAGACTAAATATGCAGTACACAAGATTCAAACAAATCCCTAGATTATCAACGAAAGACCAATTTCTGGACACAGAACAAAATACAGATAGTTGACAGGGACAAACAAAAGCTTTGACAAGAATTCCTGGCTTAGGACAGGCACATATAAAATGTGGCGGGGTTAAACTAGTTTTTTTTTACCCAACCTTCCCCCTGTTGTAAATCTTGTACAAAGCACAAAAAACACATTCTAAAATCAAATCGATAAAATAAGAGAGAACCTGAGAAAAGAGGTTTGCAAGAAGACAAGTGGAAAGTGATGCGCGAAGCTCACGTGAACCTCTGGGGTTGATGAGGAGTAAAGGCAGCCGGAACTATGTTATAAACTTCTGAAATTTATTTTCAGGAGATCATATGCCATATAAAGGGTTTTTGAATATTATTAGTAGCTATAATATATTCAATCGAACAAGAAAAAAAACACAGTTAACTGGTATCTCATTAAAACAGATGTATACAAGAAAAAGGTTGGTCATTTTAAATTTTAATTTTTACATCAGATTTTGTGCATGAATCAATTTTATGTAGAATATTTGTGTTAAAAATCACACAAGATTGAAGAAAAACACGGCTGTCTAATGTTAAATTAAATTGAAGAAAAAAACTCACTGAACTTATTGTACTGTATATATGACTAGGACGGCGTTATGGTCTATTGCTTGGGAAAGAAATTCAAGATACTCTGGGTCAAAACATTTTTAAAATGTCAAACAGTTGTTGATTTTTTGCAAAAACAAAACAGACTGAATATAAAAGACTTTTTGTGAATTACTATAGTTTTCCATACTTAATTTCCCTCGGGAATTTCTAATGTAGGAATGTCTAAATGTGGAGAATTTGATGCGCCACTATCAAGTGAGACAGAGTTGATACCAATTGGCGCCGAAACAGGTTTACAAAGAACAGATCGTATTCACGCAGTGACGTCACATATTTATGAAATATGGATTAATTTGAAATGAATTAAAAACGCTATTCTATCTATGGACCTAGTAAAGTGAATTGATTTAGGACGAAAATCTATTATGTGATATCGAACCCCTACCTTAAATCGAACACGTGTGACCAAAATCACAAAGCACTTGTAGAACGTCCATGTCGTCACAAGTGAAATTTATACTAGCACGTCTAAATCTGTACCACATGCCATAATTAATCCTCGTCTGATAGCACCCTCGGACGGGCCTATCGGGAAGCGTGAAAGAACTACAGTTACTGGTATTTTTTTACTGAAGAAAACCATAATAAGAAGCAAACATCAAACCTATAAAACAAATTGTTCTAGTAAGCAGTTCCTTCCTCGTTGTGTTGTGTGTGAGTGATATACAATTGAATTAATAATATCAAAACAAACTATGATTTCTGATAACCAAAAGACTACATCTATTAATGTTCCAAAGTGATACTTAAGTGTAGATACAATGGCACCATGCTTTTATCAATAGTTTGGAAACGGTTGCACAGTTCCATTTTGTTGACATTATAGTGCCGATTACTATGTAAATCCTTGGAATTGACGTGACAACTGTTAATAACTTTGATAATTACTTAGAAGACCAAACTAGACGTAACTTTTATAAACACTAGGGAATTCTCCATGATGGAAGTTCTAAGATTAAAAAATAGACAACAAAAGTATCAATCCAGCATTAAAAACGCTCATACAATACAGCCAATTAAACTCCAATACACAAACTTGCTTAACGAGAGTGAACACAGATGCCCCGGAAGAGTACAGCTTTTTCTTAGTGCTTGTGTTTCCAAAACACCGATTTTAAATTCACTAAATGTATTTTTGGTACAGAAGACACCAGACCAGTTTCTATTGCAAAACAAGTTAAGTTACCCATTTGAAAGAGACGACGATTTAAATCCATTATATGTGTGAATTAAAGACTCATGACCACTCATTCCATACAAGTCCAGAGGAACAATTGTAGTAGACATTGTACAATTAGGTTGTCTCTTGCTGAACTGAATCTTTGTTGAAAATTATCTAATATTTCTTTTCAAATGCCTGTACCAATTAAGTGATGTCATTACAATCTTCATGATCACCGATTTATGTCTGTTTCTGTTAGGCCAAAACAAAATATATGTCTGTTTCTTGCCTCCCTACCTACCTTATTTTTTGGGCCCTACCCTAAAGTTTTTATTGGCATTTTGGAACAAGCACCATTAAAGTTGGGATTGCTTCCCCATTGACTCAATATAGAATAATTTTGTAAAAAAAAATAATTTTCCTACCTACCTACCCTAATTTTCAAGAGTAGGAAGCAGGAAACAAACATATATTTTGTTTTGGCCTTATTGTCTGAGATTGATCCTCCAAGCTCGGTAGTTTTGTTATTACCTTAATGTACGGGTATTAAAAACCAACATCATATTAGTATGTTATGTAAGTGCTTTTCCAAATTATAAACCAAAAATCTTTGTTCATCCTTTTCTACTTTGTTGAAACAATCGCTCTAACCCAGGGAATATGCTAGTCTTTGTTTAAAAGAAGCAAAATGGCACCAATGAGGCATTCGAGTATCAAAATTCCGAAGGGGCAACGACAAAACCAGTAAACATGAACGGGAACAGCACGAAGAAACATAAAATATATAATACAAAATCAACAGAACAGAAATAAACAGCGCAAACTTGCGTTGAGCGCGCTATAGATTCGTTTGCTGTAATGGTTTTTTTTTATTGCCTTGTATTAGGGTGGGCGAGCATTTGATTCCGAGGGGGACTGACAGTTCTGGTCGAGTCGGATTAACTATTTTCTAGATTTTACGGACCAGAAATTATATCTCCACTCGTAAGAGAGGGGGCTATATTACAATTATTGCCATCTACTTCCTTTTTTCCGAGCTAACTTAGTCTTTTTTATAGGTCCAATATGGGACATTTTTCGTAACAAATTTCTCGGCTTCTACTAAAGGGATCAATTTCGAATTTGGTACACAGCTTTAGCATGATGAGTAGTACCGTGCCTCCACTTTCCAAGTCAGTCGGTCATCTACTTCCTGTTTTCAAACCGACTAAGCCTTTTTCACGGATCAGAAATAGGAAATATTTCGTAACAGATTTCTCAGCTTCTACTTAGGGAAGGATTTCAATTTTGATACACAGCTTTAGCATGATGAGTTGTATCGTGCCTCCACTTTCCAGGTCATTACGTCATCTATTTCCTGTTTTCTGAATGGTCTAGTCGGGTTATGCATAGCATGACTTGGTGCAACCCCTAGTTTCTTTTAACGCCGTGATATATATAAGACGAAAATTTTATTTTTTACCTACCTTACTAGAGTCTTGGGACAGGGTAGAGGCCAAAGTATTATTTACAATAACTGTCACCCCCTTCCGCTCAGAATAAAAAATGGACGTCCACTTATGCTAGTATTCTATGTCTAAAAGTTTTGTGGGTGCATTACTATTATACGCCAAATTTTGAATGAATTATTCGTTATATAATTACATTTGATAGATTGATGAAGACATTAAGCTTATTCCTGAAGTGTATACCTTTCACTACTATATAGTGAACATGTATTAATATAAATTAATAATCCATTTTTATTCTTTAATACTTATCTCATCTGTCGGTGTATGTGAGCTAAAATCCATCTCATTGGTTGGCTTCCGTAGAACAATAAAAATCTTCTCTTTCGAAACCACTTATGGGGTTGCTTTTACACTTAATCTGAAATGTTGCACTGAAAACATGACCGCTTTTGCTAAAAATTGAGCTAGGGGTCAGACTATAGTTTTTAGCAGCGGAAGCCTTCATTTATTTTTTTATTCACTTCCGTTTACCCACAATGTGAAACAGCTTTTATTATCTGATGCAACTGTCCATTTTCAGCAACAAAAGCCCTACAATTCGCTGGAAGTTGTCAGATAACCCCTTGTAGGGGCTGTTACCCTTTGATGGTAAAATATCGGGTTTTTAATGTTTTTTGGCTTATGAATAAGGACAGGAAAGTGAATGCAGCCCCCTTGAGAAGCTTATATAAAGTCTTTATGGTGTTGTAGTCGTAAAATGACCCCTTTTAGGTGTAATACATTGAAGAATCCAGAGGTTGTTAGGGCCTTCCCCCTTGTCCATGATTTTCGTCATAATTGGCCTTGACCACTCCCCCCTTTCGTTCACAGTGAACTGTTTGTGTAACCCCCCTTTTGTTTTGGGCCTTGTATACTAATAAAATGAAATCTTTAATGAATAATAGATAAAGAAAACCTGTAGCATGATTAAATGTTCAGCGGAGATCAAATTTACAAGTCTTCATTCTGTCGAAGCTATCGGATGACCCCTGTTTAGGGGAAAAGCCCTTTAAGGATAAAAAATAATGTTTATGGTGTATAGAAGAACAACCATGGATAGAAAAAATCTGTTGCTTGTTTTCTAGTTTAGCTCAAAAAGCGTCACCCATAAAAAAATTGGAGACAGTTATCCCCTTTTAAGAAAAATTGTCCTTGAATTGTCAAAAAAAACGTGTTTTGAGGCTTTAGAAATGAAACTATTGCAGATAGAGAAAAGGGTGATTGTTCTGAAAAGATCAAGAATAGTGCTTTTATGTCTTCAGCTATTCACGGAAGACATTGATGACCCTCATTGATAAGTCAGTGTAATAACATATTCTAAGCAATTTAATTTTACTCTGCGACATCAATAGAAGAAAATGAGATGTGGAATAAGTGTACGCGACACAACCTACATTATAAAACGTAAATTTTAATTTAAAACATCCACAATGGAAAACAGCCAGCAGCCTTCAATGTGACCAGCGGTCGCTGCTCGCTTTTTTTTCAATTGGCCCTAGGTTAGCCAGTTCCTTCGGATATAAAGATTTTAAAATCAAAGGTGGTTCAAGAAGCAGGAACTGACCTTTCTGGAGCAACGGGTTTCACTCTCTTTACAGTATAAGTAGCTTGGTTGTTGTGATTTATGTGTGCATGTTATCCTTATGTTGTTTGTTATATATTTTTACGTCCACACTACAACATTTTTGGCCAATTGCAAAACGGAGTGCAGCGACCACTGGTCACATTGAAGGTTCATAGAGGTTTTCATTGTGCATTTTTTAATTTGCCATTTATATATAAAGGTTCGTGGTTCGATCCTCGTCCGGGGTGAAAATTTCATGAACCAATTTTCCGACTCTCTCTTGACACCATTTGCGAGGATGGCTCAAGGAACGATGCTAGTCCTTCGGAGGGGACGAAAAAAGGTTGTCCCGTGTATGTGGAGAGCAATACCCCATGCACGTTAAAGACCCCTTTGTAGCGTTCGATAAGAGTAGGCTCAATGGGGGTCGCTGCAAAGGCCACACTCGCAAACTGCTAGCTGGAGAGGGATTTACATAAGCATCAAGCTTGCTTCCCAATCCATGATAAATAGATATGTTTAAACTAAAGGTTGTCTTGCGTACACTTTTTCCACATCTCATTGCCTTCACTGTCCGTCCGTAAGAAAAATTCCGTCAGACTTTTCCCAGAAATCGTAGATGAGTATGATTTATTGAGCAGAATGATTCAGTAAATATTGCAAACTGTATGTCGATCTTTAGGGATTTTAGGACCTTGGACAGCGCTATATACTAGTTATTATGTTACTTGTTTTCTTTATTTGAAACGCTCGAAGGTAAAGAAAAAACTTCATGCACGAATGAATCGGTTTCAGGTTCACAGATACCAATAGAGGCCAGAGCAGCCCACAACTGTACCAAGCAAAGATGTTTGAAAATACAGCGGTCAATCTTATCAATAACCAGGTACTGTACAGTATAAGAAAAGGTTCAAATGTCTTGATTGACGGTTGCTTCAAACAGATATTGTAACATTAAAAATAAATTTTAGCTAGTCGATCCCCCCTTTTTAACGTCTTATTACAATGAACGTAAAATCCGCAGGGTACCCCCCTCAGGTCGCAAGGTCGCTTTTAAAAGGGGACTGAGGTCGCAAGGTCGCTTTAAAAGGCATATTTTGGCGGAGGTCACAGGTCGTTTTTTGGCATAGGTCGATTTTTAAGAAGTGTAGGTGGGAAATCGCCCTCAAAAAGCCCTCAGGTCGCAGGTCGTTTTTAACCCTGCGGGAGCCACAATAGTGACTAGAACACTACACTACACTTTAATACTTATTGATAATGGGAATTATTAGTAATTTTTCCAGATTTGAACTGCATTTGAATTAGTGCACGAGTACTGATTAATTAGTACACGAGAACTTATTACGTTGACCTCAATAAATTTAGGCCAAATAATCACCGTCAAACTTGTGCATCGAGAAGCTACTATAATATCTACCAACTATCGGATGTAATGATCGGAATATTGTAATCACTATTTTAGCTAAACCCTATATTGTTATTGTTATTGACAAAGAAATCCTTACACAGGTTATTCAAAATTGCAAATCCAACAGACTAAGACGTAGAGCACTAAGAGAACCAGACAAAAAGCTAGATGACATATTAACATTAGGCAGGGCTTTAGAACTAGCAGACTCACAAGCCTCAGCCATGGAGACAGAGCATGCACATGTAAATAAAGTGAAGACACAAAACAGAAAGTACACAAACAAATATCAAAGTACTGACAGTACTCAATTCACAAGCACAAATAAGAAACCTAGAAATCCAATAAAGAAGGAAAGCAAAACATGTCGTAACTGTGGTGGACAATACCCGCATAAATCTGAATGCCCAGCCAAAGGAGCAACATGTCACTACTGCAAAAAGCAGAACCATTTCAAAACAGTCTGTAGATCAAGACAGAAATCAGGGAAGGTCAGAGAAATCCAAACTACACAACCAGATAGTGGTAACAATTATAGTAGCAGTGATGATGAATATGTTTATTCACTGCGACAAAGTGTTGAACATGTCAGTGTTGTAAATGAAAATGGTCCAAGAGTCAACGTTTTAGCAAACAACAAGGTCTGTAACTTTCTAATTGACAGTGGTGCAACTACTAACATTCTTGATGAGAAAACATACAAACAGCTTGGACAGCCACAACTTATAAAAGGAAAACATCCAACCTTATTTCCTTACGGAGGCGGAAAAGCGTTGAAAATAAAAGGGACATGTGAACTGACAATTGAAACAAGAAATAAGATTGACACAGATACATTTTGCATTGTCGAAGGAAACCATGGTGCACTTCTAGGCTATCAACTTTCTAAAAGGTTAGGTCTGATCAAGATAGTCAACAGTGTAAACGACCCTACGAAGGACTATCCTAAACTATTTGATGGAATCGGAAAGTACAAAGGGACACCGATAAAACTACATATAGACACTGGTGTACGACCTGTTGCTCAAAGACACAGAAGGACACCTTTTCATCTCAGACATAAGGTGGAGAAAGAGCTTGATAAACTCTTAGAACAAGATATTATCGAGAAAGTAGAAGGTACCCCCACACCTTGGGTTTCACCTATAGTAACACCACCTAAGAAAGATCCAGATGAGATAAGACTTTGCGTAGACATGCGCGAGGCTAACAAAGCTATAACAAGAGAGAGACATCTACTTCCTACAATAGATGAGCTCATACATGACCTAACTGGATCTGTTGTGTTCACAAAACTTGACCTAAGATCAGGATACCACCAGCTTGAACTAGAACAGTCATCTAGGTACATCACAACCTTCAGTACGCATGCCGGTTTATTCCGATATAAGCGTCTAAACTTTGGAATCTCTTCAGCTTCAGAGATTTTTCAGGAGGTTATCCGCAATGTCATAAGTGGCATACCAGGGGTCAAGAACATTTCCGATGATATTATCGTCTTTGGGAAGTCCCAGAAAGAACATGATGAAGCGCTAGATGCTACATTTAAACGCTTACTCGAAAATGGACTCACTTTGAATCTAAAGAAGTGTGAATTTAACAAAGACAAAGTAGTTTTCTTTGGTGTGGTTTTCTCCAAAGAAGGCATCTCACCTGATCCTATCAAGGTGAAGGCTATTAAGGACATGAGCGCTCCTAAAAACACAACTGAACTCCGTAGTTTTCTTGGAATGACAAACTATTCGTCAAGATTCATACAAAACTATGCCACAATCTGCGAACCGCTAAGGAGGCTGACTAGACAAAACGTTGAATGGGAATGGAACAGTGAACAACAAGGCGCATTCGATAAACTCAAAGAAGCACTTTCCCATGAAACTACAAGAACCTATTTTGACCCCAAGTCAGAGGTCAATATTCTAGTAGATGCAAGTCCAGTCGGGCTTGGAGCTATAATGTCACAGAGAGGACAAACCGTGTCAACCGCTAGTAGAAGCCTAACCGATACCGAGACTCGTTACAGTCAAACCGAGAGAGAAGCCTTAGCTATTGTATGGGCATGTGAACATTTTGATATGTATATCAGAGGTGCCCCAAACGTGAACATCATTACTGATCATAAGCCATTGGAGCGAATATGGCAGAAACCAAAACCGCCACTCAGAATAGAGAGATGGGGACTTCGACTTCAACCTTATAAACTCACAATTAAATATCAGCCAGGAAGCGAAAA
The DNA here is from genome assembly GCA_963971305.1 of Arcuatula senhousia. Taxonomy (NCBI): domain Eukaryota; kingdom Metazoa; phylum Mollusca; class Bivalvia; order Mytilida; family Mytilidae; genus Arcuatula; species Arcuatula senhousia. The sequence continues at coordinate 59,164,213 of OZ020310.1, forward strand.
CCCAGCTGACTTCATGTCCCGACATCCATCCGAAAAACCTACAAATCGAGAGGAAAAACTGGAAACAGGAGCTCTACAACTTCTTACGACAATATAGAGCTACACCTCATTCAAGCACAGGCTATCCGCCTCATCAACTTCTATTTGGACGTGAACCATCAACCAAACTCCCTAGAGTTAGCACTTCAACCAACAGGAAAGCACAACTAGATGAGAGTGCACGGCAAAATGATGCGACATCAAAATCAACGATGAAACAACAATTTGAACAGAGGAATAACACGCGTGATTCGAACATTAACATAGGAGACACAGTGTTTAAACAAAATGACTTGAAAGGGAATAAATTTTCATCCAAATATGATCCAACTCCGTATAGAATAGTGGACAAGAAAGGAAGTATGCTAACTGCAACTAATAACAACAACACAACAACCAGAAACTCTTCAAAATTTAAGAAAATCGTCCCTACTCCCTTGCGTGATATACCAACAGCAGATGAGATCGAGCTCGAGGAGGAAATTAACATCAGGACTAACACCAAGGAACAAAACAAAACTGTATCAAATGAGAAAGAGAATTCCCAACGACCAGTTAGGGAAAAACGTACACCAAAATACCTGGACGATTATGTTCATTAAAGTGAAAAAGGGGCATTATAATCCCCTCATATTACGTGTATATATGAATTCAATAATAAGGATGTGAAAAGGGCATAATAATCCCTTATTTTGGAGAATGTTCATTTGATTCACTAATTTGGATGTGAAAGGGGCATAATAATCCCCGAAATGATAATGTGCATTTGAAATATATAACCGCAAAGGTTCAGTCTCATCATATTGTTGTAAACATGTTTTTTTAGTATTCTAGTCATTTTGCATTTATACATATAATTGACCTTGCAATGTTTAAAAGTTTTAGATATTTACAAAAGTTCTAGTCATAACCTTTTCCTAGTCATTTTAAAGATTTGAAATTTATAGAGACTTTTGATCAGTGACTTTAAAATATTAAGATTAAATGATGATCTGTATGAACAGTTTAATTAATCACTTTGTAAACGTTTGAATAGTTTAAACATGTTAAAACAATTTAATTTAATGATTTTCTATTCTTATTTGGGGAGGGATGTAATGATCGGAATATTGTAATCACTATTTTAGCTAAACCCTATATTGTTATTGTTATTGTCTCCCTTGGGATTATAGATAAAAGTAGCATGGTCATCAGTTTGTTCTTTGTCTCAGCAGTTTTAAAATACACCATAATTCAGGTCATACACACATACAAAACACACGGTCATCACATCGATCAACTTAATTTTCTAATATAAATGCTTTTTAGGAAATGTTTTATCAATATGATCTGTACTTTTTGCTGATTTTGTAATAAAATTGGTCTACGTGACGAGACGAGCAGGACCGACAACTGTATTGTTTACAACAAAAAAATTCCTAAAAATAAAGAACGATCTAGACTTTTCCAGTTTGTTACTATTATTAGTAACATCCTTGAAGGGTTAAAATATTAACCAATCAAAAGTCGCGGGTGGTAAACAAAAATAAATATAAACAAGTAACTGAGTATTTTCCACTCATTACAGGCTGACTATAGAAGAAAGTAGAGGACTGCTATGTGACTCCAAAATGAAATTGATTAATAATTATAGGATTTTTGGCAACTCAGAAAATAAGGTAAGACCATTTTATCTCCTATTTATAAAATTGTGTAGTTTTAAAGTTCTGTTCATGGTTTGTTTTGATTTTTTTTTTGCATGCATTGTATGGAGTAGCTAGTATGCCAAAGCTATGTCGCGTTGTTTTCACTGTCCAGACTTAACTTATCTAAACTAACATATTTTATTGATATCAAAAGTATCAGAAACGTTTCATACTTTGTTAGTTAATAGTACAATTTTACTAAAACTAAACTATTTCAAGTAACAGCTTGTCTTGGCATGACATGCATGTGCAAAGAAGAACATCAGCAGCATTTATGTTATCATGATGTTTTGCTTCATATTTAGTTTCGATATGCATATGCATCTGAAAAATAAATTTATAGTAGCTTTTTTAACTGGATTTTTTAGATGGTACTTAATAAATTACAAATTAAAAAAAAAATAATAAAAAGCCATTTACAGTTTAAAACTTAAAGTGTTGATTTTCCTTAATAATTTCAAAATGGTCTTAAATACATGTACCATCAATATTTACCTTTAGACTATGGGGGCAATATATATCTAAAAAACACTTTCAATATAATAGGAATTTGGTCTTTTTTTGAATTTTCGAGAAGTTTGTTTTTGGGCCGTATTTATTTAGTGATTCTAGGGTCATTTATAGATCTGTACTTTCTTCTATAGCAAATATAAGGGATCCTGCTGCATAGATATTATCGAGAATCATACGTCAAATCTTGTGTCATTTACTTGAAACATTGGTGCACTAGCGGATTTGTAAGTTAATGTAAAGTGCATAAGCAAAGACAAGGAATTAAAAGGGTGGGTTACTGCTGTTTAATAGAAAATTATGCCCCATGCTTCCATTGTGGATCATATCTTTGGTTTCTCAGACTATCACCAGAGAAAGGGGGGGGGCCATCTCTTATCTTCCTCTCCCCCTTCCCTACTCCTTTCATTTTGACTTCACCCTTCGCTGAATTTCATTTTGCAACCAATTAGAACACGATATTAGGGATTTCCCCGCCCCTTTCCGTCTCCGTCATCAAATAACTCTTGTTTACTTATTAAGTTGTAAAACTGAATTTGAAAAAAATCTGCTGTATGAAATGTTATGTAGTTGTGCGTCTGCCCTTTTGTCGTTTTTTTATGGGGGGGGGGGGGGTGTTCCTTGTATAATAAGTGATTCGCGAATTCTGAGTATTCTGACAGGTCTTTGGGGCGGGGTTGAACTTTTTCTTTTTCCAAAGTCACCGCCTTAGAATTTAATAATAAATATGATGGTAGAGGGCGTTCAGACATTAAGGGGGATGTTGACATCTATTTTTTTTTCCACTGCGAGAGAACAAAATGTTGATAGTAAACCTGAAAATGTTACTAAATGGCATTTATGGGTCATTTCATTTGACAATATCTGGCCCTCCAATCAAAAGCAATCATATTTTCCTTGGAGTCTCCGATATTAAGTTCTTAATGGTAATGCCATTGCGAGATTGACTCTGGACCCCAAGAAAAGAACTTTTCTACCAAAACCAACACAACGTCAACAGAGTAACACATAGCACTAACAGCAACAGTGCAAAACAAATTTATCCGAATATGGAACATGATGAAAAGGACATGTCTAGGATAGCTCGAAAGGGAAGTGGTGGATCCAGTAATAAAAAAGGGATAGCGGTCACACTGCCTAAGGGGTCAAAGACTGCCGTCTGGTCGTGCTTCCATGAATTAACCAAGGGGTGTTCAACCCCTACTCCCGCCCTCTTGACTTCCCACAAATTTAGTCTCATTTTTCAAATTTACTCCTTGATCCATACTGTCCAACCGTTCTTGATCCTGTTCATAGCGCCATGAGATGTTAGCCCCGTATCAAATATCCATGTATGTCAACAACAATTCTAGTAGTTACTTCAATGCATTACCTTCGAAATGATTTTTGTAGATTATCTAAAGACTGAGTTCAGCTCTACAAAAGACTTTTTCTTTCTACAGGAAAACATGGACAAGGGCAAGAAAAAACCAGAACGGAAGAAACCTGGGCGGAAACCATTGGACATTGATGATGACGTCAGGGTGGAGAGAACGCGACAAAGTGCGCGTGAATGTCGTGCGAGGAAGAAACTCCGCTACCAGTACCTAGAAGATTTGGTCAAAAGTAAAGAACGTGCAATATTCAAACTGAAAAAAGAGGTGCAAAAGGTAGGTTTGATTTCTATTTTAGTCTGAAATTAGGTTATAGTGATTGGGCACATTGAAATACCACAAAGGAATTGTGGTATTATGAACATTAATATCAGTTTGTCTTCTTTTAGTCCAATGAATGTTCATGTATGTCATCAAACAAATTGTGATTGTTACTTGTAATAGCCCCACATCTGGGACCTTGATTGGAAAATAAAAGATCTTACCCTGATCTGTAAATATGTCAATACATATTTGTACCCGTCTCATCAACTTCATGGTTGATTTATCACTAAAATGGGTGTAAAACTTCGGTTTACCTTCAGGTTTTGTTTATATGAAGGAGGTATTGTATCATGAAAAAGTATACACATATACATCAGGATATGTACAAACAAAAATACCAGTCCATACAGTTGTACCTGGCTTGTGTACTTGTTGGTTGATTACAAAAAAAGTGAGATTGTCTTAAGGTTTGAGTTAGGGAAGTATAATGCTTCATACACATATATACAGTGTGACCATTATGGTATCAACTTCATGGTTCAGTGATTGCAGGAAAAAATAACATTTCTCATGGCATGTTTGGGTTTTCCTAGGAAAGCTTTTTAGAAAGCATCTAGATTTTACTATTCATTAAAGCCCGGTTTATAACCCTTATCACAGACCATCAGAAGTTGACATTGCTTGCTTAGAAAGCAAGTTTACCAGTTATTAATCAGTATTTACTAGTATACAATTGTTAGGCAATGGCACTATATTATTTTTTCTTCCCTTTATCTTATAGTTCAGATCTACATGTAAAGAAGTTGACAAAGGCCATATTTCAGACAGCTTGCTAGGAATAGTAGAATCACACCTTAAATCTTCTGAACCTTGTGAGAAGACAGGTATTTCTTCAAAATGTACATCACAACATGAAAGAAAGGTTTCTCGTAAAAGAGCTGTGATAGGTGGCACCGCAGTCTCTTCAGATGTGACGTCATCTGCCGCAGCACCTTCTACGTCAATGATGTCATCGCCAACATCAATGTCTTCAAAACTATATTCATTATTGACCGCCCCTAAAGACATTGGTAACGGTGAAGACATGAGAAATAGAAATACGAGTTTTGATACCAACACACCTTGCTGTTCTAGACAACTTTCAATGGACAGTGACGTCAATATCAAGTCGACTTCATCTGACCAGATGGAGGTAGATGGAGACGATGACAGTGAATCTATAGTAGATTTTATTTTAGAATTGGAGAAAACCGGAGATTTTCAAAAGCCTCCAAACTCCGTAGAAAGTGTTACCTCTAATAATTCTAGCAGCGGAAGTGGAAGCCATCTACAGGAGACAGGCAATAGAACAATGGAACAATGTCTGAACTACTTACTTGAGAGTCAAATAGAAAACAACATCAAAAACAATCGTGATGATAGATTACAGACCCCAAATAACAAAATACCAGCAATAGGCAGTACATACTTTAAAAAGAGCAGCAACATAGTCGGTAACTCGGAATTTCTGAGGAGAGAAAATGTATCAAAATCTCCGGCAGAGACAGCATATTCTGATGAGACCGTTTCGTATATGGCTGACGTTGTGGTTAATATGATGCGGAGTGATTCCTCGTCCAGACCGTTTGACTCCACAGATGTGTCCAGGGGACAGTTTTGTAATAACGGTAACTCTCTAAAGGCCATTCCAAGTGTCTCGACCCTAAGACCAGGATTGGGAAGGTCAATAAGTTATAAGGATACATGTTGTAGTATAGGCAGTAATCAGAGTAGCGAAAAGAAACGTTGTAATAGCGATAACGGTCCGAGCTTAGGCGAGGTGCTTGTAGAGAACAACAGAGAGGAAAATACCAGGAAAAGACAGACTTTACCATTTCTTTCTTTCATGTTAAAAAATGGCGAGACTAACAACTTCCCGAATTGATATCTGTAAAGTTTAGACCACAACTTTGCTCATTATGTTTAGACCACAAGTTTCCTCAGGTGTTGCATTAAACTTGTGTGTGTTCATCATTGTAATCTGTTGAATGTTAACTGCATAATGTCGACTGATAATGTGTTTTGCTATTAACCGGTGCATAGATATAAAAAAACATATGCATTAAATCGATGTACAACTTTTGACTTTATTTCACAATTTTCTTATATATTGTGTATTTTATAGCAATGCTTCACAAATTCTAAATGTCTTTCCAAGTGACACCAATGTTCATTTTTACATAACTACATTTTCTTATGCTTGAAGTAAAAAACCTTAAGACATAACGAACCAGATGCAAGTTAGGTTAGGGTTAGTGCTTTAAATAAGAATTTCTCATAATGTTTGAAGTTAAAAAATCTAACATTTAACTCCGAGGCATAGGGAACCAGATACAAGTTAGGGTTAGTACTTTAGATCAGAACTGATTTTTAACTGATTTATCGCTTTTTTCTATTTTCATGAATAGTGTCAATATGTGTTATGTTACATCCTAAAAGTTATATAAACTATATTGAGTTGTCATCTTCAACCGGTCATGTTTTGTCAATTTTTGACAAGTCTTAACCTGTCCTATCCAGACAGCTTTTATTGATAGTAAATAAATATTTAATTTAATCAATATATCATCATCCATATTTGGCTCGTTTGAATATTTAATATTTGTAAGGTTGTATATCAATTAAAATGATCTATGCTTAAAAATTCTTTTTATAGGATATTTTTCAACGTTAATGCAGCTTAATCTTGCCTCTTTTAAAAATTGTATACATCTACATTATGTGTTTATATTATTACAGTATTCATTATTCCATTTCATGATATCATGACAGTCGATCTAGAAGCCCTTAAGGGCTTATGTATTTGTTTCGACTCTAAATAAAATTTTTGATACTTTATTACTAACTTATGAAAACCCCAAAAAAGTAAAAAATTGCAAATAATCACAACGTTAAGACATAATTCATTATAATCATAGGAGCAGATATAGCATTAAGTGAACGATATGTTCTATTACATTTTAATCTTTTTTGCAAGCTAGTTCAATGGCTACCAACTTTAAGTAGTGCTAAATGGTATTGCAATGTTTATTGTCAATGACTATACAACTCGAACATCGTTTTTGGCAGAAGATTCTGAAATCTACTAACCTTTCGCCAGTCATTTTTTTTTACGGATTTCACGAACTGAAAATCTAAGTTATAAAATGGTAAATGTCGTGCCGGTAAGGGTTTTTCGGTTACAGTTTTCTCTGCAACTTCTAATCACAGCCTTGTTTTCTAGGCTTGTAAGCAGGATATTCTTGTCTATAACCTCGTTTACTGAATGAATCCTAGTTTGACGAATTAAGTGTAAGGTGTGTCACAGTGGCTACTGTCGTACGTTTTTCTGTATCCTTGGAGTTGCTTTTTAATGTTGGCAAGGTCTTGATTACGAGATATTTGGTGTCTCGTTAGTATTGTAATAATAATGAGCGGTGGTTTATCAAGTGAGTTTTGAGCAATACCGTCAGCCACTTTTTGGTGTGATGGTGAATTATTGTGTTTTGTGCGTCACTGATAGCTTTTGTATATTCGGATTGTGTTTCTTAATTGTGTTATTGTAGGTTGTGTTTGACGCATACCATTATTAATTGTGTTATTATAGGTTGTGTTTGGTGCATACCATTATTAATTGTGTTATTATAGGTTGTGTTTGGTGCATACCATTATTAATTGTGTTATTATAGGTTGTGTTTGGCGCATACCATTATTAATTGTGTTATTATAGGTTGTGTTTGGTGCATACCATTATTAATTGTGTTATTATAGGTTGTGTTTGGTGCATACCATTATTAATTGTGTTATTATAGGTTGTGTTTGGCGCATACCATTATTAATTGTGTTATTATAGGTTGTGTTTGGCGCATACCATTATTAATTGTGTTATTATAGGTTGTGTTTGGCGCATACCATTATTAACTGTGTTATTATAGGTTGTGTTTGGCGCATACCATTATTAATTGTGCAATTAATTATTAATTGTTCATGTATATCTTTATTGTTTTGCTGTTAAGTGTTCCACAAAGATTAATGATGGGGATGTTCTACCGAACATTTTAATCTATTGAGTGATAATTGTTTAGTTTGTTGCTAAGTAGTGCTTGGTATTTGGTATACCGCTCATTAGTGATTGGTATTCGGTATGTCGCTCATTCATTCTTGGTTTTTAGCATACCACTCATTAGTACTCAATATTTGGTATAACACTCATTAGTGCTTAGTATTTGGTGTACCGTTCATTATTGCTTAGTATTTGGTATACTGCTCATTAGTGCTTGGTATTTGGTGTACCGTTCATTATTGCTTAGTATTTGGTATACTGCTCATAAGTGCTTGGTATTTGGTGTACCGTTCATTATTGCTTAGTATTTGGTATACCACTAATTACTAGTAGTGCATAGTATTTGGTATACCGCTCATTAGTGCTTGGTTTTTATAGTACCGTTCATTATTGCTTTGTATTTGGTGTACCACTCATTAGTGCTTGGTATTTAGAGTACCGTTCATTAGTGCTTGGTATTTGGTATATGTGCCGAACATTCGTGATTGATATTTGGTGTACCGCCTAGTGGTTGGTATGTGATGTGTTACTCAGAGGGCGTCGCATTGATGTGCAATTAATTTGTGCTTGTGTTGTCATTTGGTGTGCTGCCCATTAGTGCTTTGTGTTTATTGTGATACTCTATAGTATGTTGTCATTTAATGCACCGCCCAATAGTGCTCAAGGTATATGATGCGCTACTCAACAGTGCTTGGTGTTTATAGTATTTAGGCGTTTGACGTACCGCCCAATAGTGCTCAAGGTGTCTGATGTGCTACTCAATAGTGTTTGGTGTTTATAGTATTTGTGCATTTGACGCACCGCCCAATAGTGCTCAAGGTGTCTGATGTGTTACCCAATAGTGCTTGGTGTTTATAGTATTTGTGCATTTGACGCACCGCCCAATAGTGCTCAAGGTGTCTGATGTGCTTCTCAGTAGTGCTCGGTGTTTATAGTATTTTGGCATTTGACGCACCGCCCAATAGTGCTCAAGGTATATGATATGCCTCTCAATAGTGCTTGGTGTCTATAGTATTTGTGCATTTGACGCACCGCCCAATAGTGCTCAAGGTATCTGATGTGCTTCTCAATAGTGCTCGGTGTTTATAGTATTTTGGCATTTGACGCACCACCCAATAGTGTGTATGGTATATAATGTGCTCCTTAATAATGCTTGGATAGGTCTGATTAGTGTCTGCTAAAAGGTTTGTCGCTCAATAGTGATTAGTCCTAGTGGTTGCCACAAATTTGTTCCTGGTATCTGATGTTTCACTCTTTGGTGTTGCTTTTCTTCAACGTTCTTTGGTTGTTTTTTAACTCTGGCGGACAAAGTTGTTCCACTTGTGTAGTCTACAACGGAGCTGATTTCTAACTGTCTGCTCTGTTTGGTAAATATTTTGAAATGTTAAAAAATATAAGAACTTGTTGTTTAGTAAATCGATAGTACATATGTTTTACTTCCATGATAAAACGGTTGGCCTGGCCTGGGGTATCGAAAAACGGTTTATATGTTTTCTTTCAATATTAATGTTTGCCTAGCCTGATGTCAATGGGGATGGTAGATGTGTTCTCTTAGGTTAGTTTAAACATATTTCGGAAACTAACTTAGTGCTGATGCGAATCCCTCTCCAGCTAGCAGATTGCGAGTGTGGCCTTTGTTCTCTTTCCATATCAATGTTTGACAAGGGGCCGCCAGAAACGGTACATAAGTCCCGGACATAAGTACTTTTTCCATGAAGTTGATTATCTGGCTTGAGGGTTCGAAGCTATATGTTTAGACGCACATTTGGTCATTGACCTTTTTAACATTGCTTGCAATATTTTTGTTGTAATTAAGTTTTGTCGGGAAAATTTTTGTTGTAATTAAGTTTTGTCAGCATTTTTGTTGTAATTAAGTTTTGTCGGGAGTTAGTATATTCATTGCAATACTCAAAGTGGAATACTTATAATACTCAATTAATGGACAGTTTGACCTTTAAAAGGAAATAAGTGGCCTGATTTTAAATTGAAATTTACCAAACAAAGAAAAGCAATGCAGAAAATTTTATCAATTTTATAGTAACCATCTTGCAACATTGGCAGAAAAATTAAAAAGGCACCTGAAAATTTATGTTTTGGCACAACAAAGACTCCCTCCACTCAAATTCAAAAGTAAATGTGCATGAGAACAGTTGTTAAATTAATTTTATTTGGCCTTGGTCGTAATGATAGATTTTTCTCCACAGTTATACAATAGACCAACTATAAGTACTACTTTGCAATACCTTAACTTTCAACTTTAATAGGGTTAGGAGTTTTTACTTAGCTCTACAGTTCGGAGTTTTAGAACAGCGAGTTAAACCTGTAAACTGTAAACGCGCAGTATTAGCTTCTTTTTTTCTTCTTTTTTTTTTTTGGGGGGGGGGGGTTCTAATCAATAAAAACAAACTGTTAACCTGCTCAAGACTACAGATCTACCTCGTCAATTTCACTGTTACTGATGTATGACATGTTTCCATTATCATTGAGATTCATAAACAAAGATTTTTTGTTATAAATATATATGTATATCACGAGGTTTTACCATTAAATACTTTTGATGATATGGTTCTACCATTGTATACCCATTTTCCATTAATCTGAACTTGGCATTTTCGTGAACCTGTTCATTCTTATTTCCAGATTCTTTTTATAATATTTTTATACCATTATCTGTAATGTATTAGACTATTAAATAGCATCTTGTTATTAGGCTCTAAGGCCTACTTTTAGAGTACAATGTAATTAGGAAGGGACACTTTATTTACATTTTGTGCTAAAATACTGTTACTTACCTGCTGATACAATAAAGCACCATGTATACCTGCTGAAGGAAAAAAAACTCGTTCATAGTCAATTTCGGGTGTGCGTGTTTTTTTTTGTTTTGTTTTTGTTTTTGTTTTTTTTTTTTTGGGGGGGGAGGGGGTGGTCATAGTGTGCAGTACGCTCAAAATGTTTTGAGTATTTCGTACAGAAAGATAACTTATACCATAGATTTGTAACCTTTATAAATTTCTGTATTGTATTATACGACAAATTTTATACATCATATTTTTAAAATTTTACAACTATGGAGTTTGATAATTTTGCTGTTTATTCATGCAATCCATCACGATGGGATATTTGTGTTGGGATATAGGGAAATTTTTGGTATGAAACATCCTCATCTTTTTTAAGCAAATACAAAAACTAAGAACAAAATTGCACGCGCACACAAAACTATCTATTAAGACATTATGTGCCATATATGTCAGCATGTCGAATATTATGTCGAATAAAATTCCTTTTAAAAGTATGAAGTCGTTAATCTTTGTTTCAATGATTAAAGAAATAGACTTTTTGGTACTAGTATCAATGAAATTCATATTGATTCTAGATATGCCGTGATGGACCCAGAGGTAAACTTTCTTATTTCCATACACTGTGTTTCCATATAGCCTTGGACAAATTTATCTGGGGCCATTTTTTGTCTTCATAAAATTTGGCTTTTTAGTTTTAGAGGAGTAGAGCTGATAGTAATTGTTAATGAGGAATTTGGCTTAGTTGTTTCAGAGTCGAACAGAAAGCCAAGATAAGGACCGTCCAGCACCGTCCAAAACTTCTAAGTATAAAAAATTTCGACTAGTGATATGCACAACAAACTGCACATGAAGTGCTTGTTACATATACCTTATATCGTTCTTTATAATAAAAAAAATCTACTAGTGTAAGCACAACTATACGTTACGGCATATGAAGTGCTTGTTACACATACCTTATAGTTCAATATTGTTTCTTTTTTCATTCATTTTGTTGGTAATTGGTAATTTTTAAGGAAACCTGTGAAAAATTAAAAGAAGTTTTGTTTTCTCAGAGTACAAGAATAAGCGATTAGATATACAGGTCTATGTATAAGCCTAGATTTTCAAAGTTTTTTTAAATTTTTTTTCTGAAGAGATTTACAGTAATTTGCCCCTAAAATACATATAGTGTTATGACTGTCCTACGTGCCTTCGGTCGGGTAAGAGCTTTTGTTACGTAAACCAGTAAATAGTTTACATAACATGACTGTATTTTTCCAAGCTACTTCTAAATTTAGAATACCAACCTTGCGATGTAACCAATCAAAATTGTCCATTACTCACACCCATGAAAGCAGCTTTATCTGGATAATTTTAGAACAGATCGGTATACTCTGGCCTACAAACACATTCTCGGGGTTAATTTTACTATCTTATTTACCCAGTAATAAATCATGAAATTATTATTATTTAAAAAGCGTCATCAAAAGCATGAAAATTAAAAATTAGTCGTCGCTAAAATTGGCTTGATATTTAAAGACTAATATATATATATAACAGATAGAATATACACAAATTAATTGTAAATTATCTAAAATCCGCTGATATGAGCATTGTTCCGGAAGACAAATGTGTTGAAAATTTTTTCGATCGTAAAAAAATTTGCCGAACGTTAACTGTATTTTTCCAATATACGTCTAAATTTAGAGAGCCGACCTTGGGTCACCTTTCGATGCAACCAATCAAAAGGCTTCCATATGGAATTGATCGGTACATTAAAAACTCATAAACTATAATTTAACATTTGTGACAATATATTGGCCTACTGTATTTCAAATCATTTTTATATGATATTGCTTATTTAATTGAGCTCACCTGGACAAAAGGTTTAGGTGAGCTATTGCCATCACTTGGCGTCCGTCGTAGTCTGTTAAATTTTTTTCAAAAATCTTCTCCCGACCTCTGAAACTATACTGAACGGAATTTAATGAAACTTAGTTTGGATGATATTTAGGGTGTCCTGCACAAAAGTTGTGTTTCGATTTTTGATCCGTCAAAAAACATGGCTGCCGTTGTTAAAAACAGACCAGGAGGGTCAGACTACGGTTTTTGGCTTGTTAATCAAAAAGTATAATACATAGAGAAAATATGCTGCAACCTACCTTCTTCAGCATCAAAAGTCCATTAAGTCGAAGCTGTTAGATGACCCCTTATAGAGATTATGACCCTTTGAAGGCTGAAAATAGCGGTATTTTTCATGTTTTTGTCCTTTAGAATGAAAACTATTCCAGATATAGAAGAAAGCTGTTGCTTGCTTCAACCTTCAGATCATTGAGATCTACAAAGCTCCATTGGGTCGAAGTTGTCAGATGATCCCATCAAGGAGTTATGGCCCTGTAGAGGTCAAAATTAGCGGGTTTTTGATCCTTTTGCCCTATAGAATGAAAACTATTGCAGATAGATATAAGCTGTTGCTTGCTTAAACCTTCCGCTCATTGAGCTCTACAAAAGTCTCGATTTGGAAGACATTGTCAGATGACCACGTAAATGTGTGATGTCAAACCCCCTTACCAATTTTCAAATCATTCTCAAGTACTAGTTTGTAAAACTTGTCGATGCATGGGAATGAAAAGACTACCACTAATATGCAACAAAAATGTTAGGAAGAGTCGTAAAGATGAATTCATATATAGATATTGCTTAATCTACAGGGGGTCCAATGTAATTGGTAAGTGCGTAGCATAATATGGTAAGTGACTATAAAGATGGCGGAAAAACCTCGCTTCGATCGACAACGGTCAATTTTCTCTTCGTGTTTACAAAAGTTATACACATCTTATGAATAAAACCATGTTGACTTTCGGCAATTATGAGTTATGAGAAATAGTACATAACAAAAATTTGATGCTTGATTTGCTTATTAAAAAGCTATTGAAGAAAAACCGGCCACTTGACAGCAATTTTTTTGTCATGTCGAAAAACACAGGCTTTGTTTCAGGTACTCTGATCACAAACGTAAGGTTTTATGGTGTTTTGTGGTTCGTCAACAAGCATGGATATTCCCAAATATTTGTTTCTGTAAAAGAAACATGTATTTGTTGACATATTTACAATTATTTAATTTTTTGGTAAGTACAAATCGGTGTACCAAAAAAATTGGTAATGTATATTATTACAGTGCAAAAACTTTTAAAAGCACTTCTTTTAAATACTTTGCATAATATTTCTTTTGTTATCGATTTTTTTTTGGGGGGGGGGATTCTAATCTTGATGTGTCCGATTGCTTTCTTATTAAGAATAATAAGAGTCCTGGATGATAATATTAGTAATGAAATGCTCCAGGCATCACAATCCTATATTAACCAAAGTCTGTTGAAGCTGTTCAATGCTGTCTTTAGGTCAGGTCAGTACCCGGAACAATGGTCCAAAAGTTATATATGTCCAATTTATAAAAGTGAAAATCCACTAAAGCCAGAAAACTATAGAGGTATAGCTATTAATAATAGTATTGGGAAACTCTTTAATATAATACTTTGTAATCGCTTTGACAAATTTTTGTTAGATAATAAAGTAATACATGAAAGTCAAATTGGCTTTTGTCAAAAACTCTGGTATCACAGATCACATATTTGTGTTGAAATGTATAATTGATAAATATCTTAAACAAGGGAATAAAAGATTATATGCTTGCTTCGTGGATTTTCGCAAGGCATTTGATAGAGTTATCCATGTTGGAATTATGTTCAAACTTCTTGAAAGAAATGTTAGTGGTTATTTTTACAGAAAACTAAAAAAAATGTACTTAAATGATACTTTATGCATCAAAGTGGGCAACAAAATGACATTTTTTTTCACTGCAATGGTTGGTGTACGACAGGGCGACGTACCTAGCCCTAACTTGTTCAAATTTTTCATATATGATTTACCACAAAAATTGTTAAATCAGTCAGAATAAGTTACTTTCGATAACAGGAAAATCCCTTGCTTGTTGTATGCAGACGACTTAGTCTTGACGGCCGATTCTTAAAGATGTGACTGTCTACAAAATAAACTCGATATTTTGCAGGAGTATTGTAAAACATGGTGTTTAGATATAAATATTAACAAAACCAAAGTTGTCGTATTTAATAACTCTGGTAAATTATTAAATGAAGAATTTCTAATTGGCATTTAAAAGATTGAATGTGTAAAAAATCTATAAATATCTTGGTATAGTGTCGACAAAACTTGCCGTTTTACAGAAGCTAAGTCTAAGTTATATGAAAAGGCATTAAAAGCCAGTTTTAAACTATATAGAGACATGAAGGTGGTATCTCCATCAATTAAGGTTCTCCTTCACATTTTTTATCATACTATAAAACCCATTTGTTTATATGGATAGGAGAACGGGGGATTACAAATGTAACACCAAAAAGAAAGCAATTGAATTTGTATGAAATATACAAAGATTGGGAACAAGAAAAGCTTAACATGAAATTTTGTAAGTTTCTGTCAGGGGTCTCTAAACAGACTACAAATTTAGCAGTTCTATCAGAACTAGGAAGATTCCCATTGTATTGTGACATTACAGTCCAATTTTTTATGTACTGGCATCGGTTGGAAAACCAGCCATCTGGGCTTATGCCATTTTCCTTGGTTTCGGTGGTCAAAGCTGAACTATATTATTAAAAGGGCACCTTCTTTGCTTCCAACATATTTTTTAAATACAAAAAGCTCGAAAAATTAGTTACATTTAATTCGTATAGGTTTTCACATTGATCATAAACTTATTTGTATTAGTATGCCTTTTAAAATAAAACTTAGAGTGTTAATTTAACACAAGACCATACTCATCATAGCAAGGTAACCGAATTGGCAATGTGAAATTAACATAACCGGAAAATATGTACATGTTCACGTACTTTGTTGTACTAAACAGATTCATGTAGTAGAATAGAAATGAATCGGAAATCAAAAAAAACATCTATCTCATTAAAACGTTAACGCAATGAATAAAGATGTTTGCACTGTGATAATATTCATTACCAATTTTGTTTAGTACACCGACTTGCACTTACCAAAAAAAATAAATAATTGTAAATATGTCAACAAATACATGTTTCTTTTACAGAAACAAATATTTAGGAATATCCATGCATGTTGACGAACCACAAAACACCATAAAACCTTACGTTTGTGATCAGAGTACCTGAAACAAAGCCTGTGTTTTTCGACATGACAAAAAAATTGCTGTCAAGTGGCCGGTTTTTCTTCAATAGCTTTTTAATAAGCAAATCAAGCATCAAATTTTTGTTATGTACTAATTCTCGTAACTCATAATTGCCGAAAGGCAACATGGTTTTATTCATAAGATGTGTATAACTTTTGTAAACACGAAGAGAAAACTGGGGTCAAAACTGACCGTTGTCGATCGAAGCGAGGTTTTTCCGCCATCTTTATAGTCACTTACCAAATTATGCAACGCACTTACCAATTACATTGGACCCCCTGATCTAGCCCAGACGATAATGAGGTGTGGAATAAGTGCACACGAGCTGGAGACCACATTAACAAGCGGCAATTCAAAAAGACCAAATGAAAAATAGCAGACAGCCTTTAACGAGGCTAGATGGCGCTATTCGATGTTTCCAATTTGCAATATAAAATGCATACAATTCAAATCCAGTCCTGATTTAGTCAAAGAAAGACCCCTTTCTCAATTATGGAACAGAAAACATTAAAGCGACAAGTTTAGAAAAAAGTTTTGTCAAAGCCGATTCCTGGCTAAACTTATAAAACGTGGCGGGGTTAAACTAGTTTTTGGGAATCCCTAGGAAAGCACAAAATTTAACAAAATAAAATCTAATCGATAAACGGTCAATTCAACAAGAGAGAGTCTTAGACAAAAGGCAACACGAACAAACGAACCGTTGAGTAACTCTCTATAGATTACTCTGTTTCTGATGGCTAGCTGAAATCATACATCGACTGATGTAAAAATATCAAACGTATCATTTTCAAATCCGACACAATACTTCAAATTATTTGGTGGTGTATCATCACACAAAACCGTTTAGAGATGGCCTGCCAGTTCTAGAGATATTAATATCGTCTACAACATGTAGTATCCGAGATATAGACCTTTTAGTCCTTTTAAACAAGAAACTAACCAAAGTCTTTAATGCGTAAACATTAGTTGCAGTCAATTTATTCTAGTACACAAGACACGTCTATTGGTGAATATCATTGGCCCTAACATGTTTTACTCGATATATGAATTTTAATCAAGAGCTGAACCAAATGACATATGGACGGAAAATGGTTAAAAAATGTACTCCTTTTTTCACCAAGAATTTTTTAATCCCACCTACTATTTGACCAGCTCCTTTCCCGATTAAAAATATATGTCCCTAGTAGTGTTATCGAGCAAACCATTGATTATCGCAAGGTGGGTACTCTAATTCACATTCGTATTCGAACAAATACACATGATTAGTGCACACAGTTGTGTATATCGGGTCACTCTGGGTCAAAGTGTACTTTTAATTTCCAAAAGACTAAAGGTCAAAGCTCATCGCGACAACTTTCACCCCCATATGTATAGTCGTGTGCAATCATGCGTAACGGCGACTTGTCCCTTTTTGGACTTGATTTTAGTTATTTCTAACCTTTACCTGTAACCATAACCCCAAACCAAACCCCTAACCCCAACTCCTACCTCTATCTCTATTCTGAAACCTCTCAAGTACCTTTTGTTTGTTAAGTTCCTTTAGTTTCTTTTGTCAAATATACTCATGGAAAAAAGAAACTGTGCATGTCTATTCGAAATCAACTGTACCCATATTTCTCTTAATCAGAAAATCGTAAAAAATACAGTTATCGAGTTTATATTTTCACTGAATGTAGAGTGGACCATGCAGATCATTTTGGGGTAAATATCTGATTTTTTTTAATTCCAGTTTCTGAGATTCAAAAAACCACCTTTTAAACCCAAAAATGAAAAATCAAGATGATTCACTCAAAATTAAACCTGTTAACTTTCAACCACTAAAAGGAGAAACGTTTTTGGCGAAAATCAGCTGAGAAAACTTAATTTCAAAATTGTGCATTGTTTCCAAAGTGTGATTTGGTGAAGTTCAAATTGACACTACCTGATTTCAAACTGCAAACAAAACATCTTTTAGGGGTCTAAAAATGGAATTTTTTGTCCAGATCTTTAGAAAAATGATATTGCAATTTTTTTTGTGATAAAATGTATCAAATACCTAATAAAATGTTGAATTTGTGATTTTTCAAAGTGATGCACAGTTTCTTTTTTCCATTAGTATACAATTCTAAAGTCCTTCTTCTGTGTGACGGTTTACATTTTCTGTAGGCTAATCGTCTCTTACTGTTCTGGTGTTGTTTCTTCTGATAGTTACCTTCTCTTTGACGGTGTCGTAGTTAATATCCAGAGCTTCCTTGTAGTTCAATATCATTTCTCATACTTTACATGTGGTCATATTTTCTCCTTCCTCTGGTAGTACTAGTTTGTAAACATAGTTCTTAGGTCCTGCAAAGACTATTTCCGTATTGCTGTTTCCTGACACTCTGTCGTTAATGTGGTAGTTTAGGCTGCTATAAAGACATTCGTTTTCTACGCGAACTTTATGTTTCCATCTTAGTTCCACCATTTCATCGTAAATAAGCTGGATGCCGAACACTTACGTTTGGTTGCTGGTTACGTGTTAACGTAGTCCTTTTTTTCTGTAGTGTAGGTGATCTGTTTCATGTCGTTTCTTTGTCCAAACTTTCATCAAAATCCGTTTGATATCAACTTCGCTTTTGCCGGGAGTCTTTACCATTTGTTATTTTCGAGTTGTATGATTTCCTTTCCTTCATTATCCTTGATGTATTGCTGTTTATCGTCCTCTGTTTGACAACAATCCGGTCAGGCACTAGCTTCTTGGCTCATTTTCTTAAAGGTTTTGATGTAGTCCGTAAAGAGTTTTCCAATTAACATGAAAAATCACTGTTTTTCACTTTTAATGGACCATAACCCCTCTAAGGGGTCATCTGACAACATCAACCCAATGGAGACTTTTGTAGAGCTCAATGAGCTGAAGGTTAAGCAAGCAACAGCCTTTCCCTAACTGCAATAGTTTTCAATCACGAAAAATCACTGTTTTTCACCTTTAAAGGGCCATAACCCCTTTCGGGGGTCATTTGACTACATTGACCCAATGAAGGCTTTTTGTAGAGCCCAATGAGCTGAAGGTTTAAAGCAAACAACAGTTTTCTTTAAACTGCAATAGTTTTCAATCTACAGAACAACTAGAGGCTCCCAGGAGCCTGAATCGCTCACCTGATCTCTTATGCTAAAGTTTGAATAAAGGACTAGAGCCACGAACCCCCATATTTGGCCCTGTTAATACTCAAATATCAACATTGGTTTGTTTTACACCAAAATTTGTGTTTGTATAGCTGGATGTCTATGTTAAAAGAGAAATTATTTGATTATGGTGTAAAAATGAATTTTCAAGTACCCTTACCCTTCAAAAATAGGCTAAATCAGTGAGTTTTAACTTTTTGGCAAAATGACTTGTGTTTCAGTCACAATTTTGTGATTTTTTTTTGTGGCGCCACCTCTCGCCCATCGAAATTTTTCTTGAAATATGAGGAAAATAATGTATTTATAAAATTTAAGCAAAAATATTTATGGGCGAGGGGTGGCGCCCATGTCATTTACACCAAAAACCAGGTAAAAATTGTGAAATTTAGCTGAAATTAGCATATTTTCAATTTAAGCGTCACTTTATAACGTCATTACAACGTCACATGTACAGAAAACTTAAAAATTGATTTTGTTTTGTAACAAATAATCATTCCAGACTACTTGGCCACAAAAATCTTATCTAACAAATAATTTGAAAAAATGGCCCGATTTAGGGCCAAATATGAGGGTTCGTGGCTTTAGTCCTTTCACAAACTATCAAGTATACAAAGTTGCAAAACAATCCTTTCAGTGGTTTCAGAGAAGATTATGGAAATAAGTTTAAATTATTAGAAAAATACAGTTAAAAGGCAATAACTCCTATAAGGACCTTTTGATGCTGAACATGAAAAGTTGCTTCGGATTTTCTCTATCTCTTATTCTTTTCGAGTTATAAGCCAAAAACAATGGTCTTACCCCCCTGTTCTATTTTTAGCAATGGCAGTCATTTTGGTTGGTCGACATGTATATAATTCCCAAACTTGGTAGAGGACATCCTAATGATCAAGTGTACCAAGTTTCAAGGCAATCCCTTCGGTGGTTTCAGAGAGGAAGATTTTTGAAAATCAATTAAAATTAATGGAAAAACAGTTAAAGGGGAATAACTCTTAAATGGCTGATCTGACAATTTTGACCCTTAAGCATTTTTGAAGATCTGAATGAGCTTAACAATTCTGCAATGCTAACTTTTCCTCTAGCTCTAACGGTTTACAAGATATTGTCCAAAAACTGCAAAAATGGTCAATTTTGACGATTTCTAAAGGGCAATGACTCGTTTTACAACTTTGACTCAATGGAGAGATTTGTAGAGCTTTTAATGCTGAACATGAAAAGTTGCTTCAGATTTTCTCTATCTCTTATACTTTTTGAGTTATAAGCCAAATACAATGGTCTGACCCCCCTGTTCTATTTTTAGCAAAGGTGACCATGTTGGTTGGTTGACGTGTATATAATTCACAAACTTGGTAGAGGACATCCTAAAGATCAAGTATACCAAGTATCAATGCAATCCCTAATCAGTGGTTTCAGAGAAGAAGATTTTTGAAAATCAGTGTAAATTAATGAAAAAAAAAACAGTTAAAGGGGAATATCTCTTAAACGGCTGATCTGACAATTTTGACCCTGAAGTCGTCTTTAAAGATCTCAATGAGCTTAACAATTCTGCAATGCTAACTTTTCCTCTAACTATAACAGTTTTCAAGATATAGTCCAAAAACTGCAAAAATGGTCAATTTTGATGATTAAAGGGCAATAACTTCTATAAGGAGTCGTTTCACAACTTTGACTCAATGGAGAGATTTGTAGAGCTTTTGATGCTGAAGAAGGTAGGTTGCTTCAGATTTTCTCTATCTCTTATACTTTTCGAGTTATAAGCCAAAAACAATGGTCTGACCCCCCTGTTCTATTTTTAGCAACGGCGGTCATGTTGATTGGTTGACATGTATATTATTCACAAACTTGGTAGAGGACATCCTAAAGATCATGTATACCAAGTTTCAATTCAATCCCTTCAGTGGTTTCAGAGAAGAAGATCTTTGAAGAAAAGTTAACGGACGGACGATACGACGGGCGGACGGACGACGGACGCTTAACGATGACAATAGCTCACATGACCCTTCCGATCAGGTGCTAAAAACATGAAAAATCACTGTTTTTCACTTTTAAAGGGCCATTACCCCTCTAAGGGGTCATCTGACAACATTGACCCAATGAAGACTTTTTGTAGAGCCCATTGAGCTGAATGTTAAAGCAAGCAACAGCTTTTTTTAAACTGTAATAGTTTTCAATCCATAGACCAAAAACATGAAAAGTCACTGTTTTTCACTTTTAAAGGGCCATTACCCCTCTAAGGGGTCATCTGACAACATTGACCCAATGAAGACTTTTTGTAGAGACCAATGAGCTGAACGTTAAAGCAAGCAACAGCTTTTCTTTAATAGTTTTCAATCTATAGACCAAAAACATGAAAAGTCACTGTTTTTCACTTTTAAAGGGCCATTACCCCTCTAAAGGGTCATCTGACAACATTGACCTA
Source organism: Arcuatula senhousia (assembly GCA_963971305.1). Taxonomy (NCBI): domain Eukaryota; kingdom Metazoa; phylum Mollusca; class Bivalvia; order Mytilida; family Mytilidae; genus Arcuatula; species Arcuatula senhousia. The sequence continues at coordinate 59,185,708 of OZ020310.1, forward strand.
ATGCAGATTTTTGTACAGCTAAATGAGCTGAAGTTTTAACACAGTTAGTGAGATTTTATTCCTGTATTGCACAGTTTATAAGAGTGAGACTTTATTCCTGTATTGCACAGTTTATAAAGAGTGAGACTTATGTCTTGTACAGTTTATAAAGAGTGAGACTACAATCCTGTATTGCTCAGTTTATAAAGAGTGAGACTTAATTCCTGTATTGCAAAGTTTATAAAGAGTGAGACTTAATTCCTGTATTGCACAATTTATAAAGAGAGAGACTTTATTCCTGTATCTCAGAGTTTATAAAGAGAGACTTTACTGCTGTTTTGTACAGTTCATAAAGAGTTGGACTTAATTCCTGTATTGCACAGTTTATAAAAAGTGAAACTTAATTCCTGAATGGCACAGTTTATAAAGAGTGAGACTTAGCTCATATATTGCACAGTTTATAAAGAGTGAGATTTAGTTCATGTATTGCACAGTTTTTAAAGAGTGAGACATAATTCCTGTATTGCACAATTTATAAAGAGAGACTTAGTTCATGTAATGCACAGTTTATAAAGAGTGAGACATAATTCCTGTATTGCACAATTTATAAAGAGAGAGACTTTATTCGTGTATCTCAGAGTTTATAAAGAGAGACTCTACTGCTGTATTTGCAGTTTATAAAGAGAGACAGAGAGACAGAGGGACTTAATTCCTGAATTGCACAGTTCATAAAGAGTTAGACTTAATTCCTGTATTGCACAGTTTATAAAGAGTGAGACTTAATTCCTGTATTTGCAGTTTATAAAGAGAGACAGAGGGACTTTATTCATGTATTGCACAGTTCATAAAGAGTTGGACTTAATTCCTGTATTGCACAGTTTATAAGAGTGAGACGTTATTCCTGTATTGCACAGTAAATAGGAGTGAGACGTAATTCCTGCAATGCACAGTTTATAAAGAGTGAGACTTAATTCCTGTATTTGCAGTTTATAAAGAGAGACAGAGGGACTTTATTCCTGTATTGCACAGTTCATAAAGAGTTGGACTTAATTCCTGTATTGCACAGTTTATAAGAGTGAGACGTAATTCCTGTATTGCACAGTAAATAGGAGTGAGACGTAATTCCTGCAATGCACAGTTTATAAAGAGTGAGACTTAATTCCTGCATTGCACAGTTTATAAAGAGTGAGACTTAATTCCTGTATTTGCAGTTTATAAAGAGAGACAGAGGGACTTTATTCCTGTATTGCACAGTTTATAAAGAGTGAGACTTAGTTCATGTATTGCACAGTTTATAAAGAATGAGACTTAATTCCTGTATTGCACAGTTTATAAGAGTGAGACTTAATTCCTGTATTGCACAGTTTATAGGAGTGAGACGTAATTCCTGCATTGCACAGTTTATAAAGAGTGAGACTTAATTCCTGCATTGCACAGTTTATAAAGAGTGAGACTTAATTCCTGTATTTGCAGTTTATAAAGGTTACAGAGGGACTTTATTCCTGTATTGCACAGTTTATAAAGAGTGAGACTTAGTTCATGTATTGCACAGTTTATAAAGATTGAGACTTAATTCCTGTATTGCAGTTCATAAGAGTGAGATTACAATCCTGTATAGTTCAGTTTATAAAGAGTGAGACTTCATTCCTTTATTGCAGTTTATAAGAGTGAGACTACAGTTTATAAAGAGTGAGACTTAATTCCTGTATTGCACAGTTTAAAAAGAGTGAGACTAAGTTCATGTATATCACAGTCTATAGAGTGTGAGACTTAATTCCTGTATTGCAGTTAATAAGAGTGAGCCTACAATTCTGTATTGCACAGTTTATAAAGTGTGAGACTTCATTCTAGTATTGCACAATTTATAAAGATTGAGACTTAGTTCCAATATTGCAGTTTATAAGAGTGCGACTACAATCCTGTTTTGCACAATTTATAAAGAGTTAGACTTAATTCCTTATTCAGTTTATAAGAGTGAGACTACAATCCTGTATTGCACAGTTTATAAAGAGTGAGACATAATTCCTGTTTTGACTGGAGTTTGCGTTGTTGATTGATATTCAGTTGTTTTGTGTTTCAATGTTTTACATGTTGTCCCGTTCCTGTTGGTTTTTACTGGTTTTGTCTCTGCCCTTTCGGACTTTTGATATTCGGATAACCCATTGGTACCTCTGCTTCTTGCACAATTTATAAAGAGAGAGACTTCATTCCTGCATTGCAGAGTTTATAAAGAGAGACTTAATTCCTGTATTTGCATTTTATAAAGAGACAGAGAGACTTAATTCCTGTATTGCACAGTTTATTAACAGTCAGACCCAACTCCAATATTGCACAGTTTATAAGAGTGAGACTTAATTCCTGTATAATGTATTGCACAGTTTATAAACAGTCAGACCCAACTCCTGTATTGCACAGTTTATAAACAGTCAGACCCAGCTCCTGTATTGCACAGTTTATAAGAGTGAGACTTAATTCATGTATTGTACAGTTTATAAAGAGTGAGACTTGGTTCATGTATTGCACAATTTATAAGAGTGAACCTTAATTCCTGTATTGAACAGTTTATAAATAGTGAGACATAATTCCTGTATTGCACAATTTATAAAGTGAGATACTAATTCCTGTTTTTGCAGTTTATAAAGAGAGACTTAATTCCTGTATCTGCAGTTTATAAAGAGAGACAGAGGGACTTTATTCCTGTATTGCACAGTTTATAAAGAGTGAGACTTAATTCCTGTATTGCAAAGTTTATAAAGAGTGAGACTTAGTTCATGTATTGCATAGTTTATAAAGAGTGAGACATAATTCCTGTATTGCACAGTTTATAAAGAGAGAGACTAAATTCCTGTATTGCACAATTTATAAAGAGAGACAGAGGGACTTTATTCCTGTATTGCACAGTTTATAAAGAGTGAGACTTAGTTCATGTATTGCAAAGTTTATAAAGAGTGAGACTTAATTCCTGTATTGCAATTTTTATAAAGAATGAGACTTAATTCCTGTATTGCAAAGTTTATAAAGAGTGAGACTTAGTTCATGTATTGCATAGATTATAAAGAGTGAGACATAATTCCTGTATTGCAAAGTTTATAAAGAGTGAGACTTAATTCCTGTATTGCGATTTTTATAAAGAATGAGACTTAATTCCTGTATTGCAAAGTTTATAAAGAGTGAGACTTAGTTCATGTATTGCACAGTTTATAAAGAGTGAGACTTAGTTCCTGTATTGCACAGTTTATAAAGAGTGAGACTTAATTCCTGAATGGCACAGTTTATAAAGAGTGAGACTTAGGTCATATATTGCACAGTTTATAAAGAGTGAGACTAAGTTCATGTATTGCACAGTTTATAAAGAGTGAGACATAATTCCTGTATTGCACAATTATAAAGAGAGAGACTTAATTCCTATATTGCACAATTAATAAAGGGGGCATGACATAGTTCCTGTATTGCACAGTATAAGAGTAAGACTAAAATCCTGTAATGAACAGTTTATTGAGAGTGAGACTTCATTCCTGTATGGTACAGTTTATAAAGAGTGAGACTAAGTTCATGTATTGCACAGTTTATAAAGAGTGAGACATAATTCCTGTATTGCACAATTATAAAGAGAGAGACTTAATTCCTATATTGCACAATTAATAAAGGGGGCATGACATAGTTCCTGTATTGCACAGTATAAGAGTAAGACTAAAATCCTGTAATGAACAGTTTATTGAGAGTGAGACTTCATTCCTGTATGGTACAATTTATAAAGAGTGAGACTTAATTCCTGTATTGCACAATTTATAAAGAGTGAGACTTGATTCCTATATTATACCATTTAAAAAGAGAGAGACTTAACTCCTGTATCACAGAGTTTATAAAGAGAGACTTAATTCCTGTATTTGCAGTTTATAAAGAGAGACAGAGGGACTTAATTCCTGTATTGCACAGTTTATAAAGAGTTGGGCTTAATTCCTGTATTGCACAGTTTATAAAGAGTGAGACTTAATTCCTGTATTGCACAATTTATAAACAGTCAGACCCAACTCCTGTATTGCACAGTTTATAAGAGTAAGACTTAATTCCTGTTTTGCACAATTTATAAAGAGTTGGACTTAATTCCTGTTTTGCATAATTTATAAAGAGTTGGACTTAATTCCTGTATTGCACATTTATAAGAATGAGACTACAATCCTGTATTGCACAGTTTATAAAGAGTTGGACTCAATTCCTGTATTGCACAGTTGATAAGAGTGAGACTTAATTCCTGTATTACACAATTTATAAACAGTCAGACCCAACTTCTGTATTGCACAGTTTATAAGAGTAAGACTTAATTCCTGTTTTGCACAATTTATAAAGAGTTGGACTTAATTCCTGTATTGCACGTTTATAAGAGTGAGACTACAATCCTGTATTGCACAGTTTATAAAGAGTGAGACTTAATTCCTGTATTGCACAGTTTATAAAGAGTGAGACTTAATTCCTGTATTGCACAGTTTAAATAGAGTGAGACATAATTCCTGTATTGCACAATTTATAAAGAGAGAGACTTTATTCTTGTATCTCAGTGTTTATAAAGAGAGACTTTACTGCTGTATTTGCAGTTTATAAAGAGAGACAGAGAGACAGAGGGACTTAATTCCTGTATTGCACAGTTTATAAACAGTCAGACCAAACTCCTGTATTGCACAGTTTATAAACAGTCAGACCAAACTCCTGTATTGCACAGTTTATAAGACTGAGACCTAATTCCTGAATTGCTCAGTTCATAAAGAGTGAGACTCAATTCCTGTATTGCACAGTTTTATTTCCCAAACATGATTTCATTCTAAACAGAGTACAACAATAAAAATTTTGATAAGTGAGTAAAAAACATTTTGATAATTTCTTTTTTTATTAGGCTTTATTTATTACATGTAACTTTTAAGAAGATAAATAGGGTTTGAGTTACTGGTTATACTAAATAAGGGTGCAATTATCAATTTTAATGCGCTTGTGTCAAAGACTTTTGGATCAATCTTGTGTAAGACTATTTATAGACAGGTGCCCTATACTGTTCAGTGGGGTACAAGTTTGACCAACCTACCATCATGGAATTAAAAAAATCTAATTCACACCATGTTACATGATACATCAAAACCTGACTGATACAGTCTATTCTCATTTAAAAATTGAAAAAAGATATATAAACTTCTCATTTAAATAACAAAAAAAGATACATTAACCACCACAGTATAACCCAGTGGGATGTCTACTAATGATGCTCTCAATGCCAGTGGGTTTCAATGTACCATTTTTCTTTTGTTATGTTAATGAGAACAGATGGATTCAAGAAATAATACCCCACAAGTGGCAGAGGACACATTCAGTTAAAAATATATTTCATAGAGAACTAAAATTTAATATTTATAGTAAAATCTTACACACAGGATTCTCTCAGTGGCTTTCAATGTTCCATTTTCTTTTGTTATTTTAATAAGAACAGATGTATCTTGACCTTATGGATCAGTCGGGTTTTGATCCATAGGGGAAACAGTATGTAATTGGTATAAGAAAATTAAGTAAAAAATATATATCATAGAGAACTAAAATTTAATATCTATAGTAAAATCTTAATCAGATTATAATATCTGTAACACAATCAACAGCAAACAAAAACAATTATATAAAACTAAATACTTAAAGACTAAAAAAGTTTCCAAAAAATGACAATTATTGTTTTATGTTTATTTTACCTCATGTGCACATTGAAATAATCGAAAAACAACACAATTTTAGTTCAAGGATAACACATGAGCTAAGAATTTGTTAATATGATATAAACTTGTATTCTGATTGTTATTTTTCAACTTTCATTGAATGAACACATGTTTATTTGTAATTTATATCATTTCAAATCATAAATCATTTAAAAAAAAAACACATCCAGAGATTCAAAAAAAAAAAAGATAATACAGGCAGGTTAGGGTGGTCTTGTGCACAAGGTCAACCTAATAAATTGCACCTCAATGTTTTTGATATGGTGATGAGCATAAAAAATATATAAAATCATAATCAAATTAACACTAGAAATACACTGGGCAATCTCACAGCAGGACAACCCCCTTTTCATATCAAACTTCATATTGACAACACCTGAATACTCTTTCCTGAATGATTTTCAAGAGCAATGTTAATTCTTCATATATATCTCCATTTAACATTGTATTTCCTTCATGTAAAGTTTCATAAACATCTGTCAAGCAAATTTGTGACTTCTGCTTATGATATATTCGGACAGAAAGGGTGATTTCTAGACATTGTAAACCTTCAAACCATGTAAGAGAATGGAAAAGCTGCCTTATTCAATCGTCAATTCAGATGAGATGTTCTGGCAATGTAATTTATCCAACTTTGGCAATAAAATAGACAGTAAAAGTCGTTAAATCTTTTTTTTTTTTTTTTACATATAAGATGTTTTCTCCTTGATGTGACAGGAGAACCAATATCTCCTTCAGAGGAAGCTTTTCTCCACTCCTTGATAATTATTTTTTACTGCCTAGACTAGAATGTTGAAAATGAAAACTAGCTGTCTTTGGCATGTGACATCATTTAATCCACTCTTTACTGAAGGAGAAGCTATAATTATCTGAAACTCCCCATCTCTGAATCTGACCTTGCCCTATTATTCAATCTTTACATATCATCTCCTCATCTCTGAATTGGGCCTTGCCCTATTATTTAATCTTTACATATCATCTCCTTATCTCTGAATCGGGCCTTGCCCTATTATTTAATCTTTACATATCATCTCCTTATCTCTGAATCGGGCTTTGCCCTATTGTTTAATCTTTACATATCATCTCCTTATCTCTGAATCGGGCCTTGCCCTATTATTTAATCTTTACATATCATCTCCTTATCTCTGAATTGGGCCTTGCCCTATTATTTAATCTTTACATATCATCTCCTTATCTCTGAATCAGGCCTTGCCCTTTTATCTAATCTTTACATATCATCTCCTTATCTCTGAATCGAGCCTTGCCCTATTATTTAATCTTTACAATATCATGAATCATATAATTGGAAAAAAAAACATGACAAAAATATGGCATCCATCATATAAAAAAATAAATACTAAACAAGTTGTATATTTCAGCAGTTTCTAGATTGGTTTTGTTGATTGATAATTAAAAAGTTGTTTTTTTCTAAAAAGAAATACCTATATAATGAACACTAAGATTGGTGACCTACAAAAGATAAATTGCAACACATGTGTTTGCAAAAACATAACATTTTCATTATATTACACACATGTTTCGTCATATGTTTGACCTATGTTTAAAAACATATGATAATCATATAGGCACCAAAGGTAAGATCAACATTATTATGTTCGAAAATGTATCTTAAACATATGACAAACATATCTTTAACATATGACAAACATATGGTTACAAATGTTGCAACATCTTCTGTGTACTAAAATGTATGTAACAAGGAATACACAAAGTTACAACATATACATTTCTAATAATCCTTCATCAATAAGTAACAACTGGTACATTATGGAAGAAAATTGGTAGAATCTTCAACAAAATGACAAAGTTTTCTAATTTTTGTCTAAAGTGAGAGAAGGCAAAAAAATAGTTTTCATAATTTCCATAAATAAGGTTAAGTTCTTGATTCTGTGTTTGTTTTGTTTGATATCATCTCTATTTTAAAAAATGAATATATCACATACTGTGAAAGTATTAATATTCGTGGGGTACCAATTTTCATGGTTTTCGTGGGTCAGGCAAACCACGAAATTAAATTCACAACGAACAGAGAATTAACATTGCTTTAAATAAAGAATTCTTTAAACCATGAATTCATGAATCGACAAATATGCAATTTACTCCCAATCCACGAAAATTGGTAACCACGAATTTAAGAACTTTCACAGTATTCAGTATGTCATCTATTTAAAATTGATTGTAAATTTTAAAGTAATTCCCTTATTTGAATATACAAAAAGGCTAATCAGAAATACATGTACAATCAATTCATTCAAAATTATAATTATTACATACATAATAAATAAATAATGATTTATTTTTCTAATTATAATATAAACTGTAATAATAAATTTATTCCCTCAAGGTTTTCCTCATTGTGGTTCTATTATACTTATATTTTTCTATTCCTTTTAAAAATCTCTAAATTCACAGCTCTTCTTTAAACAGAGCATTATCTCCCAATAAGGGTTCTAAAGAATTTTGAAAAGCAGAGTTTGCAAGGAATTTTAAGGTCTGTTTAAACATTTTTTAAGAGGTATTAGATAAAAGATAAAAGTTTATCAAAATCTGTCAAAGTCAAAAATGGTTGGATTTCGTTAAACAGGAAGTAGGTGAGCGACATACCTGAAATCGTATCACACGTTATGGGACCCCACCCTGATGCTGTATACCAAATATCAAGTGGCTGTGATTAGTAGTTGCTGAGAAAACTGTTACGAAAATTTCTTCCCCGCCCGCACGCCGCCCGCCTGCCCGCCCCACATTCACCATTTTATAACCTTAATTTTTCACTCCGTGAAATCCGGCCAAAAATTGATATTCTTTAAGAACTGAGTTAACAATGAGTTTTCTATTGCACTTCTACAATAAAAAAGCATACAGAAACACCTCTATTGTCACAAATGCATGATTGTCATGCCAAAAAGGACCAGTATAAAGAGGTTCACAAGTCTATAAATAACAATAATTTAAAAATATCACAATGTAATTATCATTGTTCAAACATGGGACTACATCTCATGTTCCATTGGTGGTCATTCAAGCATTGTCTAGAATGCTGTATTCTGATTGGCCATCACATATCACATGGTCTAAGAAAGCTCTCCTATTGGTGCACTTTCTAGCCATAGTTCATGCATGAACAAGTAGAGATTGCTACTAACAGACACCTATAAAACAAAGAAACAAAAACTTCTGTGATAAGTCTTCCAGAATTCCAACCAGTACCTCCCCGTGGTGGAAGAGGGGCCCTGCTCCAGTGATAACAAAGGATACTCTGGAGCAGCTAACACTGGCGGTGGTGTGTCATTGGCTGGACGACCCATGGCACATAGCAAGTCTTGAACAGTCTTACTGTTAAATAGTCGACGCAGAGGGGCTTTCCCCAAGTCGCGACTATAAATACCCACAGACTTCTGTGATTGTTTGTTGTAAGGACATTATTCCATAGAGCTGGAGAATAATTGAATTGTCCCTGGAATGGTAGCACATGTCACTTCAATGCTTGTCAATAATAGTGCTTGCTTATATCTAGATTATATATTTTACTGCTGCTTTTATGTTTGCCATAGTTGTTATGCTTATGCTTTTACCTGCATGATATGTGTGCTTTATTTGTTTATATGTCTTAAGTATAATACTAGTGTTTGTATTGTATGCATGTCCATGTTATGTTTTATGTATGTCTATGTCTTATGTAAGTTGATCAAAAGCTCACCAGAGCTTATGTTATTTGTATATTGCTAATCGACTATAAATAAAGCTTATTTGATTTGATTTGATATTTCAACATCCAGTGGAATTCAGTCACATGTATGACAATTAACATCTTGATATTTCAAACAAACTTATTTTTCTTTATCAGTTTATCCTACTTTACCAATGATTTAAAGTGTTTGCAAACAGTCTACATAGTTGATATGTCAACATTGGAAATAAAGTTAACAGACAACAATGACAAAGACGACGAAGATGACAACAGCATCATACCATTAAACGACCATAATTTTTTTGCGGTTGTATAAAAAAGCATTGTTGCTTTATGTTGGTATTATTTGAGACATGATTTTGTGTCAGAATATCTTATTAAGCTTCAAAATAATGGAACACAATCTTTCCTGTAAACATTCTTGCCGTTACAAAACATGTTTATATATTATTGCTTCTTTTTTGTATTGTTTATTGTATTTGTAATTTGATTGTAACATTATATTGTTTTATGTGAAGGCCTCTAGTGAGATTAACATATTGTATTGTTAAATGAGTTACCTTCGTTAAATAAAGAATTTAGTTAGTTAGTTAGTTAGTCACCATGACTGAAGGTGAGTGTACATACTTTGTAAGGTGTAGGATTGAGGGCCCTACAGTGGTCGTTACGTAGAGTTTTCAATGAATACAAGGCTTTAGATCGGAGTTCTGTCAGGGTTGGCAGTGGTTGTTTAACCTGAAATAAAATAAATTATTCTATAATATAAATAATTCTTTAACATATTTCATTATAATCAACTAAGTGAATAAAAAAGGATATTCACCTGGCAAAGTGATATTCACCAAAAAAATGGCGGGAAAGGTGATGACGTGTTACAGTATTTTTCTGTTTGGTTTAATTTTTTTTTAACACTTCAAATGCATATTTTTGTCAGATATTGGATAATAGAATAAAACAATTACTGTCTTTTGTTTCGATAAATGTGAGTGTTATTGACTTAAGAAAGAACTAAAGATATTCACTGAGCCCGAATTCAGGCTCAGTGAATATCTGTTTTATCAAAAGTCAATAACACTGCACATTTACCTCAACAAAAGACAGTAATTGTATAATATCAATTAGATATAATTTGTGATAGGATCCAACACACACAAGTTGCCCAAAATGGCCTTGGATAAGATTTTATTATTTCCAATTCGAATCCTTAAAATTGTCAAAGTCAGCTTGGAAAACAGGAAGTGAATGACAGACTAACATGGAACACAAATGAACAGTACAACTTAACATGCTAAAGCTCTCAAACTGTGTACCATATTTGAAACCAATCCCTTCAGTAGAAGCCAAGAAATCTGTATGAACAGGACAGACAAACATAGGAGTGGGGATAAAATATGAAATACGCTTGAACTTTTTTTTTAGGTGAAAAATTATGGACATGTTCAATAAAACAAGAGGCTCCCAGGAGCCTGAATCGCTCACCTGGTCTTGATGTTGACCCTATACTTTTGTAGAGCTAAATGAGCTGAACATTTAAGCAAGCAACAGCTTTTCTCTACCTGCAATAGTTTTCATTCTATAGGCCAAAAACACCATTTTTCACCTATAAGGGGCCATAACCCCTATAAGGAGTCATCTGACAACTTCGACCCTATGGAGACTTTTGTAGAGCTAAATGAGCTGAACATTTAAGCAAGCAACAGCTAATCTCTATCTGCAATAGTTTTCATTCTGTAGGCCAAAAACATGAAAAATAGCTTTTTTCAGAGGCCGTAACCCCTTTAAGGGGTCACCTGACAACTTCGACCCTATGGAGAATTTTGTAGAGCTAAATGAGCTGAACATTTAAGCAAGCAACAGCTAATCTCTATCTGCAATAGTTTTCATTCTGTAGGAAAAAAACATGAAAAATCGCTATTTTTCAGGGGCCGTAACCCCTATAAGGGATTATCTGACAACTTCGACCCTATGGAGACTTTAGTAGAGCTAAATGAGCTAAACATTTAAGCAAGCAACAGCTAATCTCTATCTGCAATAGTTTTCATTCTGTAGGCCAAAAACATGAAAAATGGCTATTTTTCACCTTTAAGAGGCCGTAACCCCTATAAGGGGTCATCTGACAACTTCGACCCTATAGAGACTTTTGTAGAGTTAAATGAGCTGAACATTTAAGCAATCAACAGCTAATCTCTATCTGCAATAGTTTTCATTCTGTAGGCCAAAAACATGAAACTAGAGGCTCCCAGGAGCCTGAATCGCTCACCTGATCTCTTATGCCAAAGTTTGAATAAATTTCACAAACTTTCAAGTATACAGAGTTGCAAAACAATCCTTTCAGTGGTTTCAGAGAAGATTTTTGGAAATCAGTTTAAATTAATAGAAGAAAAACAGTTAAAGGACTATAACTCCTGTAAGGACCTTTTGATGCAGAACTAGGAAGGTTGCTTCGGATTTTCTCTATCTCTTATACTTTTTGAGTTATAAGCCAAAAACAATGGTCTGACCCCCCTGTTCTATTTTTAGCAACGGCGGCCATGTTGGTTGGTCCACATGTATATAATTCACAAACTTGGTAGAGGACATCCTAACGATCATGTATACCAAGTATCAATGCAAACCCTTCTGTGGTTTTAGAGAAGAAGATTTTTGAAAATCAGTGTAAATTAATGGGAAAAAAAAGTTAAAGGGGAATAACTCTTAAAGTGCTGATCTGACAATTTAGACCCTGAAATCATTTTTGTAGATCTCAATGAGCTAAACAATTCTGCAATGCTATCTTTTCCTCTAGCTCTAACAGTTTTCAAGATACATGTATAGTCCAAAAACTGCAAAAATGGTCAATTTTGATGATTAAAGGGCAATAACTCCTATAAGGAGTCGTTTCACAACTTAGACTCAATGGAGAGATTCGTAGAGCTTTTGATGCTGAACTAGGAAGGTTGCTTCGGATTGTCTCTATCTCTTATACTTTTTGAGTTATAAGCCAAAAACAATGGTCTGACCCCCCTGTTCTATTTTTAGCAACGGTGGCCATGTTGGTTGGTCGACATGTATATAATTCACAAACTTGGTAGAGGACATCCTAAAGATCATGCATACCAAGTATCAATGCAATCCCTTCAGTGGTTTTAGAGAAGAAGATTTTTGAAAATCAGTGTAAATTAATGGAAAAAAACAGTTAAAGGGGAATAACTCTTAAACGGCTGATCTGACAATTTAGACCCTGAAATCATTTTTGTAGATCTCAATGAGCTGAACAATTCTGCAATGTTAACTTTTCCTCTAGCTCTAACGGTTTTCAAGATATAGTCCAAAAACTGCAAAAATGGTCAATTTTGATGATTAAAGGGCAATTACTCCTATAAAGAGTGGTTTCACAACTTCGACTCAATGGAGAGATTTGTAGAGCTTTTGATGCTGAACAAGGAAGGTTGCTTCGGATTGTCTCTATCTCTTATACTTTTTGAGTTAAAAGCCAAAAACAATGGTCTGACCCCCCTGTTCTATTTTTAGCAACGGCGGCCATGTTGGTTGGTCGACATGTATATAATTCACAAACTTGGTAGAGGACATCCTATAGATCATGCATACCAAGTATCAATGAAATCCCTTCAGTGGTTTCAGAGAAGAAGATCTTTGAAGAAAAGTTAACGGACGACGGACGACGGACGACAGACGGACGGACGACGGACGCTTAACGATGACAATAGCTCACATGACCCTTCGGGTCAGGTGAGCTAAAAATGCTATTTTTCACCTTCAAGGGGCCGTAACCCCTATAAGGGGTCATCTGACAACTTTGACCAAATGGAGACTTTGGTAGAGCTTTTGATGCTGAATCAATAGTGTGGCCTCAGCTTTCCTCTATCTCTTATACTTTTTGATTTATAAGCCAAAAACAGTAGTCTGACCCCCCTAGTCTATTTTTAGTAACGACGGCCATGTTTTTTAACGGATCAAAAATCAAAACACAAGTTTGGTGCAGGACACCCTAAGGATCATTCATACCAAGTTTCATTAAATTCTGTTTGATAGTTTCAGAGGAGAAGATTTTTGAAAAATTGTTAACAGACGACGACGACGACAGACGACGACGACGACGACGACGACGACGACGGACGCCAAGTGATGGTAATAGCTCACATGGACCTTCGGTCCAGGTGAGCTAAAAAAACGGAAGTCTCTCAAACTGTGTTTTGGGCAACTAACAACATTAAAGACATAGAACCTATCAATATCGCAAGTTTTTCACATTGAATAAAACTAGAGGCTCCCAGGAGCCTGAATCGCTCACCTGATCTCTTATGCCAAAGTTTGAATAAATTTCACAAACTTTCAACTATACAAAGTTGCAAATAATCCCTTCAGTGGTTTCAGAGAAGATTTTTGGAAATCAGTTTAAATTAATAGAAAAAAAACAGTTAAAGGGCAATAACTCCTATAAGGACCTTTTGATGCTAAACAAGAAAAGTTGCTTCGGATTTTCTCTATCTCTTATACTTTTTGAGTTATAAGCCAAAAACAATGGTCTGGCCCCCCCTGTTCTATTTTTAGCAATGGCGGCCATGTTGGTCGGTTGACGTGTATATAATTCACAAACTTGGTAGAGGACATCCTAAAGATCAAGTGTACCAAGCTTCAAAGCAACCCCTTCAGTGGTTTCAGAGAAGAAGATTTTTGAAAATCAGTTAAAATTAATGGAAAAAAACAGTTAAAGGGGAATAACTCTTAAATGGCTGATCTGACCATTTTGACCCTGAAATCATTTTTGTAGATCTCAATGAGCTGAACAATTCTGCAATGCTAACTTTTCCTCTAGCTCTAACGGTGTTCAAGATATTGTTCAAAAACTGCAAAAATGGTCAATTTTGACGATTAAAGGGCAATAACTCCCATAAGGAGTCGTTTCACCACTTCAACTCAATGGAGAGATTTGTAGAGCTTTTGATGCTGAACAAGGTAGGTTGCTTCGGATTTTCTCTATCTTTTTTACTTTTTGCGTTATAAGCCAAAAACAATGGTCTGACCCCCCTGTTCTATTTTTAGCAACGGCGGCCATGTTGGTTGGTCAACGTGTATATAATTCACAAACTTGGTAGAGGACATCCTAAAGATCATGTATACCAAGTATCAATGCAATCCTTTCAGTGGTTTCAGAGAAGAAGATTTTTAAAAATCAGTTAAAATTAATGGAAAAAACAGTTAAAGGGGAATAACTCTTAAACGGCTGATCTGACAATTTTGACCCTGAAATCATTTTAGTAGATCTCAATGAGCTAAATAATTCTGCAATGCTAACTTTTCCTCTAGCTCTAATGGTTTTCAAGATATAGTCCAAAAACTGCAAAAATGGTCAATTTTGATGATTAAAGGGCAATAACTCATATAAGGAATCGTTTCACAACTTCGACTCAATGGAGAGATTCGTAGAGCTTTTGATGCTGAACAAGGTAGGTTGCTTCGGATTTTCTCTATCTCTTATACTTTTTGAGTTATAAGCCAAAAACAATGGTCTGACCCCCCTGTTCTATTTTTAGCAACGGCGGCCATGTAAGTCGGTAGACATGTATATAATTCACAAACTTGGTAGAGGACATCCTAAAGATCATGTATATTAAGTATCAATGCAATCCCTTCAGTGGTTTCAGAGAAGAAGATCTTTGAAGAAAAGTTAACGGACGGACGACGGACGACAGACGACGGACGACGGACGACGGACGGACGGACGACGGACGCTTAACGATGACAATAGCTCACATGACCCTTCGGGTCAGGTGAGCTAAAAAAACTTATACCAAAAGTAGGCATTCTTAAACCTATCTTTATCGACATAAATCTCAAATTTTGGCAGCTGTATATAAAATTATCTTATCTTAATTCTTTGTGTTGTCCAACATAAATATTTACTTTTGGTAAACCATTATTCACATGACCTTTACTGGGTAATGTAAACTGTGAAATAAAATGAAACCAAAACAAGGCGAAAACAAAACGAAATCGGTAAATTAAGACAACAACTGGTGGTGGGTAAAATCGATTTAGTTTTCTTTTTTTCCGGTTTCGCTCCTTTCTTTACAGATTTCAGTTGCTTAATTAACTATTTTCATTTCCTTCTTTATTGATTTTGTATTGGTTCTGTTCCGTTTTGGTTTATTTTCGTTTCTCAGTTTACCGGCACGCAAGTGTTAACATTTTATAATTAGTTTGTCCTCTTTTTGACACTGCATATTTTTACTCAGTTTTCTCTCGAAAAGAATACTTTCTGGTAGGTTTTTTAAAAAAATTAATAGTGTCTTCAAAGGTTTATACTGTATTCTTCAAATAGTGTGAATTTCATTATTTTTTTTTAAAAATTGCGAAAATGATAGGTTAGGTAGTAGGCCTGGGGTAAGGGAGATAACTCAAATTCAAAAATTTGAATCCATGTTGATTTTTTACAATTTTGAGTTTACCAAATCCTTCAAAAGAAACTGAAAATTTTGTTATCTTCTACTTTCTCTTACCTCTCCATTCTCTATGAAAACTTTATGGAGTTTTTCCACCTTAGCTGGACAAACATAGGCTCTTTTAGATTCCTGCAAAAATTCAATTAATCATATACATGTAAGTTCAAACACATCCCCTTCTTTAAGTGAACATCTATTTTATTGTATATTTGTTTTACATGTAACTTCACTAAACGGTATTGGTTCTCTGTGATCAACTCATTTTGTTCTAATAATTATGTTATTAAGAAATGTTATCTTGATTCTTTTAAATGTATATAACATTTCCTGGTTTCAATTGTATTTTGATAATTACATTCATTTTAACCTCATATTCAACTGTGATGTCACCGTTTCTAAGTAGCTATGTACCATGATATTACAAGATACCAGACTATACTACATTTGTTAGATGTTTTCTATGTATGAGTAAAAGCCCATGTTCTTTCAAGAGCTTCTCTTTGTCTCATGTTTTCTTATTGACACTTTAAAGTCATTGATGATTGCAATAGAGAACGAAGATATTTTTCATCTCTCACACAGATTTGAGATGACAACCCTCCATACTTACTATAAATGGATGTCTACACAGGACTCTCTCATTAACCTGTGGTGGATCATCATCTGGTTTTAACATTAGGTCTACCAAGGCATTACCTACAATATAAAATGTTTCAAAAGGCCAGAGTAAACAAGTAATACTGTGAGCAAGCTCACAAAAGGATACCCCCCCCCCCTTTCATATTGGACTCTGTGCTGTAAAAAAAATCTCAAGTCGATTTATCTCCCCTCAATGATAACGGAGAGCAATACCAAGTCTTCATGCACATCTACTTATGATGTACTTCCTTCATGTAAAGTTTCATCAAAATCTTTCAAGCAGTTTAGGAGGAGTTGCGCTTACGAGGTCTCCCATTGAATAATTTATTTAAAAAGTTTAAGTCCAATTATCTCCCATGAATGATGTCTGAGTGCAATGAAAATTCTTCATGCACATCTACATATGATGAACTTCCTTCGTTTTAAGTTTCTTAATTCTACCAAATCCTTCGAGGGGTTTAGGAGGAGAAGCGCTTACGAGTTATGTGGACAGACGGACAGACAGACAGGGTGTTTCCTATATACCCCCCCAAACTTTGTTTGCGGGGGGTATAATAATTCCTTATTTAAGTAATTTGAAAGGATTCTAAAGAAATATTTCTTCACAGTACTGCAAGTGATTCTATATATACAAATATCAAGCAGCTGTGCTGTGTAAATGCCGAGGAAACGGTTTAGAAGATATTTTTCCTGTGTGCTCAGCATTCCTGATTTTCACTATGCGAAATCACCAAACAAGGATTCTACCACTATTAACACATCTTTAAATTGCTTCATGGCTTAGGACATACAATTTGTCATACCATAGCAGCATGGCATTTTTCAAATATTAACATGCAATCAAACTTAACCATAATGCAGATGGGCTACAGTTAAAGTTTGTTGTTGCCTGCAAAAACGATCCCCCCCTTATTTCCTCAAAAATTCTGGAAGAATAAGAATATAATGGAAATAAAATTTCAGGATAAAAATTTCCTGGAAACATGCCCAGCTACTTATGGTGTCCTTAAATACCAAGTTTTATTGAATTTTGTTCAGTAGTTTTAGAGGAATTGTGCTGAAAAAATGATAAATGAGGATTATTAGTAAATTACTAAGTTCAAATGACTGCAACTCAAACCAAAATTACAGGATCAAAATTTGCTGGTAATTTGCATACTGTAAACCGGGAAATTTTCGCGGCAGTTTTATTTTAGCAATTTTCGCGTTGACAATGTTCGCGCGAAAATTAAACAGCGCGAATATGTTTGTCTTCCTTTGTAGTCTATGGACGATAACTTTTCAACGCGAAATTAAAACTGCGCAAACTAATATTTTTCCGTACAATCGCGAAAGAAAGACTGCACGAAAATTTCCAGGTTTACAGTAATAACATAACATGTCCTTCCTACATAGAAAGTTTCATTGAATTCAGTTCAAAATTTTCAGAGGAGTTGAGGTACCACTTTTTCTGATGGAAAGCCTGACAGACAGACATGACAAAAACAATTAATTTCCCACCAAAGTCGGAAAATACATAATTATAATTACCGTCATGACCAAACAGTCTGTAGGCTACTTTCTGTCCAGGTATAGAAACTTTCTCCACGTCCTCACTCAGTTTAATTCTGGGTTTACTGTTAACTTCAACAAGCTGGGAATACAAAACATACATTACATAGCCAGTGAATGGGAACCACCCAGACAGCATTATCTTTAATGGAGTCATAATATACTTTAAAAGAACTCAATCAGTTATGTTAATAAATATCCTTACTGCTTAATATTGAGAATTCTCAGCTACATATATTTGATAAGACTAAGTAGTAAGAAATGGCCGGTTTAATTTAAAAGAATGCAAGGTCTGAAATAAGATCCATAGATATTGGACCCAATGCTGGTTTTGTATGCCAAATGTCATGATGCTGTGGTTAGTGTGGTAAGTACTTGCTGATACTTATTTCAATAAAACACAGCCTTTAAATTCATCAAATACATGTATAGAAAAAATAACCATCAACTAATGCATTCAAATTACAGACTGCAGATTAATTTAATTCAATTTATAATTTGAATTTCCTGTGTAGCTTGAATGAATCAATATAAAATCTGTCAAGGTAAATAAGGCCAGATTTTGTTAAACAGGAAGTAGGTGAATGACAGACCTTAAATCAAAACCCACATTATGGGACCCCATCCTGATGCTGTATACAAAATGTCAAGTGGCTGTGATAGGTAGTTGCTGAGAAGACTTGAAAGAATTTTTTACCTTCCTGCCACCTGACATTCATAACATTTCATAACCATTTCATAACCCCGATTTTTCACTAGGTTAAATCCAGCAAAAAATTGACATTTCATTGGAAATCTTTTTTTCCTGCCTGAGTGTGACACATGAAAATAAATACCCATAGAATAATACTGAAACCAAAGGCAAGCATCAGGTTTATTAATTACCAATACTAAGATGTTTTTACCTTATATACTCCTCCTAAGGCTGGCTGTTTTTGACAGGTTACTAAATGTGTTCCTATACCAAAACAATTAATTTTATGACCCTGAAAAATGAGAATAATGATATATAAACATTGAAATATAAGAGCAAGAAGAGAACCATACAATTTCATTTGTTAGTTTTTCATGCTGTTTTAAAACACCCCTAATTTGCATGACTTACAAAAACATCGAAAACTAAAACCTTGATGTAAAGTAGATCATTAAATGATCATTCCGTTTTATAACCTTTTTGCAACCAACAGCTATTCACTATCTGCAGTAGTTTTCATTCTATAGAGTAAAGACATGATAACCCCTGCTATTTTTGGTCTTTAAAGGGCCATAACTCTTATAAGGGATCTTCTGACAACTTTGACCCAAGGAAGATTATTGCAGAGCTTTTTATTCTGAAGTGAGATTTTTCATATTTTTTATTGTTGCTGAGTTTATAAGCCATTTTGAGTGATTTCACCCTTATGTTCTACTTTTAGTAACAGAAGCCATATTTTCTTTGAATCTTATCAAAATAAGGATTAATTATCGCCAACATGAATCATTCCTGCTAAGTTTCAGTCCAATTGGTTCACAGGTTTCAAATGAGAAGATTTTTAAAAGACAATGGATGAATGCATAGTGATGGCATTATTTAGCTCATACCCCTAGCCAGGTGAGCTAAAAATAACAACAACAAAGATAGATATTTTTTTTTAGCTTGGCCTAATGAACAAGTACCTGTTGTTTAAAGAAAATGTTTAGCTTGGTCTAACATAAATACCTGTTGATTTAAGGAATGTATTGTGTCTTCATTTATATCATTGCTGGCGACTATTGTTAGTTGGGAAAACCATGGAACACTAAAACTAAAAGATAGAAAACAAAGATTTCAAATTCAAATTCTGTCCAAGTCTAAAATGGCCATATTTCATTTAAAAGAAAGTAGGTGAACAGCAGACATCACTTGAAATCAAATCTATAGTGATGCTGCATACCAAATATCAAGAGGCTATGTGATCAGTTGCTGAGAAAACTTATCAAAATATTATTTTAGCCTGCTTGCTTAAGGCTATTCACCATTTAATCTGGATTTCACAAAACCAGTCAAAAATAAAAAGAATTCAATGCGCAAATTATTCCTAAAAAAATACTGAGTAGGTTTAGCTTTGCGTATATTTTCCATTTTGAGTACATCTAATGTCTGTCTTTATTTAGTGTGTTTGCCTGTTTGTCTTTGTACTAAGTGTGTTCATCATGTTTGTCACTTTGGTCTTCATTGTGAAATTTTTAAATTTGGAATTTTTTTGCTATTTTTTAGAGTACTGCTTAAAGTTTGTATAATATCTCAGAATTATCATTGTTTTATTTCAGCAATAATTTGTTTGTTTGGTAATTTTTTGCTTTTCCATTTCTGCCATTTTTTTGCTTGCTTGGTATAGATTTCTTTCTTCTCATTTTTGCCTG
This sequence comes from Arcuatula senhousia, assembly GCA_963971305.1. Classification (NCBI taxonomy): domain Eukaryota; kingdom Metazoa; phylum Mollusca; class Bivalvia; order Mytilida; family Mytilidae; genus Arcuatula; species Arcuatula senhousia. The sequence goes on from OZ020310.1 coordinate 59,206,158, forward strand.
TACTAATACAAACCTTCTGGCAACTTTTTCAAATGTCTGGCGAACAAAAAGAGAGAGGTAGGCAAGATCTCCACTATCTAGGCGAATACCTTTAGGCTGGTACCCACACTCGTGTAACGCCATGGCAACTGTACAGAAGTTTGGTAAACCAGTCCTGTAATATAGAAGTCCAAAAACCAAGTTAATAAAATGGGGTTATTGACAATGATACAGTTGAAACAAATATATGTACAAAAGACATAATGCCCCGTCTTGTAACTTTAGGGACAGACAGACAAACAGATGAATGGATGGACAAAACTTTTAACAAAGTGAGAGACAAGATTAAAAAATAATAAAACAAAACAAAATTTAATTTAATTTTTAGAATTGTCATGACATACTAAATTTTTAATTCCTAACGTTAAAAAGATGTGTGAGTAAAAGATGAAGTTTGTTATAGATACACTTTTCTTCCATAAATGGCTCTCTTTAGCGTGAGATGATCAGGTTGAGATGTGAGCATGTGCAGCGATCTCACACTGTTCAATAAACCAATAAAAATTGTTGGTTCTGATATTTGTTGATAACATCAACCAATGAAATGTAATGTAATAAATCTTTCTATTTTAGAATGAAGCTACCTAGGGTTTCAGTCTATAAAAAATAATATTTGGGGCCCTTCTACTGCACTCCACTAGCAAAAACACTGAAAAATTCTATCACTTGTGAAAGATCAGATGGTCTTTTCCAAGAACATAATGTTAGAATCTATAAATCTTTTACAGAAAAAAGCCACACAAAATTGTGTTTGTTGTCAATATAACATCATATGTTGGTTGATAAGAGCAAAAATCCTTCTGAGAAAGCAGTGGCATATGATATGAATTACCTTATGACATCATAGGTGTCTATTAGAGCTAGAAATCCCTCCGGAAAAGCTGTGGCATATGATAGACAATAGGCAATAGACAATAGACAATATTTATTTGCATAAACACATTTACATTAAATGGTTATAGCACAAAGAATAAGCAAAAAAAAAAATGTCCATAAACATTTTATAATTACAGATATATCAATATTAACATGTGAATTACCTTATGACATCATAGGTGTCTATCAGAGCTAGAAATCCGTCAGGAAAAGCTGTGGCATATGATATGAAGGCGGCCAGTTCACTCTGTGATACTTGGTCATCAAGGAAACCTGGAATGGCAAAAAAGAAACCATTAAAATTTGCATCTAATATAAAAGAAGTTTGGCCAAACGCAAGATGTCAAACATCAACAACTGGTTACATTGAAAGCGGCTGGCTGATTTAATTTACACTGTGAATTTTAAATCGCAGTTAATCATTAAGGTCATACCCTAGCCAGGGGGGGGGGGGGTTTGAGGGGTTCGGATGACAACCCCCCCTGTGCGAAAAAAATTGAAAAATATAGGTAAAAACAAGCTGAAATTTGGTTAAGCACTATTAAAAAAAGGAACATTTGAAAAATCGAACCCCCCCTTAAAAAATTTTGCCTACGGGTATGATGGTTGTGTCTCTTAAACTTCTTCCACGCCTAATGTCAGTGAATGTATGTACTGTGAACTGAAGGACACTGCATTATACCCACAAAATGAAATTGTAGTGGATAAATTGTTTATAACGTTTAAATCAGTTAAACACACAGTAACTCGAAACAGAACAAAGAATCAAAACCTTGATTTGCGTAATCTTTTTAGCAATTAAATTTCTCTTCGATGATCTTGTTAAAAATTCAACACACAATAACTTTTTATATATCTAGAATATTTTCAAATCTGTTTTCATTTTGGATTTTTAAAAAAACACACAAAAATTATGTACACATGAGCAGACCGATAGACATAGTGAGAACTGTAGAGCTCCCACATCCTTGATGCAGGCTCTAATTATTATGTACCGTATGAGTTGTTTTTATGTGGAGTTAAATTTCTCTGATTAAAAAAAAAATGCAATTTCTTTTGTTCAAGAAATAAAATTCTACTGATTTCTTACATATGAGTATATTTCATACTTAACATGCTTAATATAAGTAACGAGATCTTATTTTCTCATGTTTACAGTTTTGTGAGTTGACAACTACCACGAAAAAAGCAACAAGAGGCTCCCAGGAGCCAGAATCACTCACCTGGTCTTGATGTCAACCCTATGAAGAACTTTGTAGAGCTGAATATTTCAGCAACAGCTTTTCTCTTTCTTCAAAGGGCTGTAACCCCTATAAGGATTCATCTGACAACTTTGACCCTATGACAACATGAGCTGAACATTTAAGAAAGAAACAGCTTTTCTCTATCTGCAATAATTTTCATTCTATAGGCCAAAAACACTATTTTTCGCCTTTTAGGGGCTGAAACCCCTGTAAGGGATCATCTGACAACTTCGACCCTATGGAGACTTTTGTACAGCTGAATGAGCTGAACATAGCAGAGGTACCAATGGGGTATCCGAATGTCAAGTCCGAAAGGGCAGAGACAAAACCAGTAAACAACAACAAGTACGGGACAAAAACAGACAACATGTAAAACATGGAAACACAAAATAACTGAATATTAATCAACAACGCGAACTCCAGTCGAAACAAGAGTGAACTAAAGTGAACTCAGGTGAACATTTAGGCAAGCATCAGCTTGTCTCTATCTGCAAAAGTTTTCATTCTATAGGCCAAAAACACTATTTTTTGCCTTTAAAAGGATGTAACCCCAATAAGGGGTCATCTGACAACTTTGACCCTATGACGACTTTTGTAGAGCTAAATGAGCTGAACATTTAAGCAAGCAACAGCTTTTCTCTATCTGCAATATTTTTTCATTCTATAAGCCAAAAACACTATTTTTTGCCTTTAAGGGGCCATAACCCCTATAAGGGGTCATCTGGCAACTTCGACCCTATGGAGACTTTTGTAGAGCTAAATGAGCTGAACATCTAAGCAAGCAACAACTTTTCTCTATCTGTAATAGTTTTCTTTCTATAGGCCAAAAACATAAAAAAAAGCTATTTTTCACCTTTAAGGGGCCATAACTCCTATAAGGGGTCATCTGACAACTTCGACTCAATGGAGACTTTTGTAAAGCTTTTGATGCTGAAGCAGTAGCGTTCATCAGATTTTCATCAGATTTCATCTATCTCTTATACTTTTTGATTTACAAGCCAAAGACAGTAGTCTGACCCCCCCTTGTCAATTTTTAGTAACGGTGGCCATGTTGTTTGGAAGGCAGTCACCATTTGTGCAATCTTGGTAGAGATAGATGAAGTGTGCAAAGTTTCAAAGCAATCGCTTCAGTGGTTTCGGAGGAGAAAATTTTTAAAGAAAAGTTAACGACGACGGACGCCAAGTGATGGCAATAGTTACATGGACCTTTGGTCCAGGTGAGCTAAAAATCTGATACCCGCGAAAAAAAAAAAAAACAACTATGGCATTATCTGTCTATAGACTAACCCATGACAGGGGCTAACTGTTTCAGCCATTTTAGACAAATATCAACAAAATCAACTTCTTCATTGGTGTCTTTTTTCCTGATATTCTGAAAAATAAAATTACCAGGACTATTAATTCTAAATTCTTAAACATTTCCAACCATAAGCTTGTGAAAGGATATACCCCATCCTGCTTCATATTGACACCGCTTTATTGGGAAGTGTCAAATTGAATGTCCTGGATGCTACCCTGAGCAATGAAATTTCTTCCTGCACATGTACACCTCCCGTGTGGCTCCCGCAGTGTTGAAAACGACCTGCGACCTGAGGGCTTTTTAAGGGCGATTTCCACCCCACACTTAATAAAATCGACCTTTGCCAAAAAACGACCTGCGACCTCCACCAAGATATGCCTTTTAAAAGCGACCTTGCAACCTGAAGGGGATAATAAATCCTGATAGAACAATCAAGAGGAACATCCTTGTGTAAAACCACATGACCTCCACTTTATTTACAAGGTTATGAGATGAAAGAACTCTATGGATTGTAGCAAAAATGAGAAAATGACAAAATTTATTTTCCATTTCCTTCTTTTTTGTATGCGTTGAAGTTTTTTTAATAGGTATAATTTAAATCCATTGCTCGAATGCAATAAACATGACAATAGTTATGATTTGATATCATGCACATGTACATTTGTATTTTTATACAAAGACATGTTAGGGAATCGGAAATATTTCATAATCGATCATCGGAAATGATCGGAAGATCATAATAGATTATTAATCGATTATAAAATTGGACACTTTTTTCATGAAAATTATTAATTTACCCCCAAAATCAATGTAATTCTTTGCAGTTTTTGTGTAAAATCACTAAAATTGAATATATTCCGATTAATCGATTATTGATTTTATAATCGATTAGTAGCATTGGAAGCCCATTTCAATTAGATTTTTTGATAAAGTGATTAATCGAAACATCACTAATACAGAGCAGTACATACCCTATGTTTAACATCTGAAAGATCAGAGAAGGACGTTATAAAGGCATGAGCATGTGTTCCCCGCACTGGAATCCCGTAAAGTTTCCCTGCCAAAACATTACTTGTCCCATCAAAACCTGAAAATAAAACACAAAAGATTTTACACACTGTGGTTTCATTATTATTCATGGGGTATCAATTTTCATGGCTTTGGTTGGTAGTCTCTACCCACAAAATTTGATATTCAACATAAAAGAATTTTACATTGATCTGTACACAGACCTCATAACCACAAATTTTAGAATATGTGTACTTATAAATTTTCATTACACCAAAAAAAATTGGTACCCAAGAAAATGAATCAATCCACTGTAGTTAAGGTTTCGGAAGATGCAGTCTTACTTTGTTTTTTTTATTTATTATATTGATATATTTATCAAATTAAACCCAGCATTCAACTTTCTAAACAAATCTGTGTCATGGAATGACATTTACATGTACATTTTTGAAAATTTGACCAATCAAACTCTTTCACTAGTGAATTATAAGATTTACTGTGCAGTTTCATTATTAATTGTGGGATATCGATTTTTGTAGTTTTTGTGGAGGCCCTGGACATCCAAAATTTGATACCCCCAGAATTGATCTGAGTTCAGAACCACAAATTGATACTTTTTCATCAAACCACATAAATTAGTACCCACGAAAATAAATGAATCCACAGTATTTGCCAAGCAAGCAAATATTTCTTCCCAGACACAGATGGTCTGTTTGGCACATATTTGTTAGAATTGCTGCAGTGAGTTGTCAACATAAATTGTACAAAACAAGGGGTTGCACTATGTTGTGCTCAGCATACCCCCACTCGACCATTCAGAAAACAGGAAAAGTAAATGACCTAGAAAGGGAAGGAATGGTAAAAATCACCATGCTTAAGCTGTGTATCAAATTTGAAATCAATCCCTTTAGTAGAAGCCTAGAAATCTGTTCATAAATTTCCCATTTTCGACCCTTGGTCTAAGGTTTAATTTGCGGGTTTTTATTTTTCGCAGTTCATGAATGTGTTTGTATAATATGATTTCCATTAAATGGATATTTTCTTGATTTCCGTCGACCCGCAAAAATTAAACCACCGCAAAAATACCTGATATATAAATAGCTGATTGACCATGAAATTCGAGGTATAGTACAACTTATCATACAAAAGCTGTGTACCAAATTAAGAAGCAATCTCTTCAGTAGAAGCAGAGCAATATATGTTACGAAAGTTTAAACCAGACAAAAGGTAATGGTAATATAGCCCTACAGTGGGGGTATAATTCAATCAACTTTCACGCAAAGGTAGAGCTGGTGGAAGTGCCAAAGGTATGTGGTTTCACTATATTTGTGGGGTATCAATATTCGTGGATTTTGTGGGTGGCTATGACCCACGAAATTTGATACCCCACAAAAAGGACCACATTGACCTGTATGCTGCAGACTTAAGAACCTTGAATTTAACAATCCCCGGACTGGTCCTTTTTCATCAAACCACGAAAATTGATACCCATGAAAATAAATGAATCCACAGTATGTGGCATGCTTTAGAAATTTTTGTGCATGGTATTCTTCTTTATGAATATTCTTTTTTTCTAAAAATTTCATATTCTTTGCATTTGATGCACAAAGTTTAAAGCTTATTTCAATTAAAATCAATAAATTACATCATAAACTAATATAGCAATATAACTTTAAACAAAACTAATGGATCAATTCTATTACCAGCTATTGATGTAAAGTATATCTTGGGTAGAAAATCCCTTGTCAATAATCAGACTGAATTTTAATTACCTCGGTCTATCAAAACATTTGTAATTAACGTATTGATCACCAAGCTTAAATCAGTTTGAGAAACCTTTACTGCTTTATCTATTAATTGTACACGGTGGGGAAAAGATATAGGGGAATGAAATAAACTTTTATCTTCCCTGATGAATTCAGTCAACTGAGAATGATTTCTCTTTATTAGTTTTCATATCAAACTAAGGCTTCAGAATAAAAACATCAAGGATGATAGATTTGTACACGTCATTGATTAGATGAACTTAAGTAGACCTAAGATTTAAGTTTGTCTGATTATGCTTATGTAAGACTGTATACATGGTATATGAGCCTTTAAATACCATTTGCATCGAAATTAGAGCTAGCAGGCAATACAGGCCTATTAAAGAATACTGTGAGTGTGCTCACAAAAGGATACTCCCCGCTTCATACTGCTCTTATATCCCCCTAAAAAAACCCCAATCAGTACAAATTATCTCCCCTAAATGACATTCAGCAGGGTAGGAAATTCACGGAAAAAGGAACCAGCCTAAATTTGAAATTCTACCTGTTTTTACTATATAGCCAGTCAACTTTCATGATTTTTAACCAGCCTTGCCGAAAATTTAAGTCTTGGGCCGATGGTCAGGTTCTGTATTCAGTTCAGCAATGTTTTTTTATAATTTTATAATGCTCAACTCCACATGATGTTTTTCATTCATGTAAACTTTTATCAAGTATAGTTTCTGGGGAGTTGTGCAGAAAGGATATATGGAACCTTCTCTTTAAACTTTGTTTAAACGGGTAAAATTTATACCAAATTCTGACTAATGAACTTTTCAGCCTTGAATAACTGAAGTGTAGACATCAAGATATTTGCGTTCAGGTTATTTATACAACCACCATATGTATTATAATAGGCCTTTTCATGGTTATTGAAGCCATATTGGATAGGGGCAAAAATACAGGAATATGTAATAGAAACAGCTCTATTGCTAACACCACACATATATTTTCCAGATTTTGTATATTATTCTCTCCTCCTTTAAAAAAAATTTGCCCCTATCCAATATGGCCCAGATAACCCTGAAAGGGTCTATTCTAACCTCCTAAGTAGCAGTATCTAGAGGCTGATAGTGCTCCGTCTGGTCCCTGTGCCCTCCTCAGCCCAAACTCTAACAATATCCTATCTTGTCCCGCAGCTATCCTGAACCTCATACCATTAGTGGCTACCAAGCTACAATCATTAAATTTAAAATCAAGAAACAAAATTCAGAACACAGATACTCAAAACAAAATTGGAAACCGAGTGGTTCTTCTCTCACTTTTTCATTCATCGCCCCTGGGTCATTACACAATGGAATACCTTGTTTTTGATAGTTTTGTATGGAGCCTTCTTGTTGTTCACATTACATTTTTTGAATGCAATTTAACATATTTTCATATCTTAATTTTATGAAGTTCAAGGTCAGATCTAGAACACGCAAACTAACAAAAGCATACCAAATCACCCATAGGCAATGAATGAGTAAATGAGAGAAGAACCTCTAGGTTTCCGAGAATGTAGAAATCACAGATAAGGCCAATGAAAAAATATTTAGAATTCTCATCCCCTCCCGCACCAATTTTTTCAGCTCCCCCCCCCAAAAAAAAATTCAAAATATGTCCAGTTTTGGTCAATTTCCTTTAAAAGGCTGTCCATGTAGAAATCAGGCAAAAGCCTACAGAATCTGGCACATGAAGAATTTTATCCCAGCAAATTTATTGTTTTAATGTATTGTTGAACTCATATGTAAAACAAAAATCAACAGGATTTGTTCGAAAGCAACATGGATGACTTGTGAATCAGCCTTAAAGTTCATGAACAAAGCAACCAAATTTTGCAAATATGAAAGAGTTATCTCCCTTTTTCTGCATATTTTCAATGCATTCTATATAAATTATATCTCAGTTATCACTTCAATAAACCAACATGAGTTAACACTAAAGTATGTCTTGCCTGCCTGCACCATCAGATACAATTATTCTTTCTAACTTCCACTATATTATGAATTAACATAGATTTTCAGTTTCTGAGATCAAAAGATGTTTATAGAACTTAAACATTACTAATATATGAAATTAAAATAATCAAAGTCACTCAACCAGAAAATCAAGGTCAAGGTCAAAAGATGGGGTTGCAACTATATTGCATATGCATACCAAGTTTTATGACCCAGGACTTATAGTTCTTGAGAAATGGAGGTACTTGCAAAATTTTTCCATTGCTATTAGAATGTATTGAAAATTGTCAAAGTCACTCAACCAGAAAATCAAGGTCAAGGTCAAAAGATGGGGATGCAACTGTACTATGCTACTACTGAGGCAAGTTTCATCAATGAAGGACTTATAGTTCTTGAGATATGGAGGTGCTCACAAAACTTTACCATTGCTATTATATGTATTGAAAATTGTCAAAGTCACTCAACCGGAAAATCAAGGTCAAGGTCAAAAGATGGGGATGCAACTGTGCTAAGCTACTACTAGGGCATATGCATACCAAGTTTCATCAACCTAGGACTTGTAGTTCTTGAGATATAGAGGTGCTCATAAAACTTTTCCAAAAAGTTAACGCGGCCGCCGCTGGTAAAGTAACACCTATGTCCCGCTCTGCTTCGCAGGCGAGACAAAAATCAGCATTTGTTTTGGGCAATGGATGTTAACCTGATGTGAAATCAATAAAAAAATTTGAAAAACAAAATTTTTCATGTGCCAGCTATTGCCTGGGTTTTGCTTGGACAGTCTAGAGCTCTTAAAATGACAGGATATTTTACAAAAGTGGATAAAAATAAAAATAAAATTCGCCCGTCTGCCCTATATTTTTTAAAAGAAATTTTGATGAGATTCTAGGAATTCTTTTATTATGGCCTTATAAAATAAACAATCAGATCTTACAAGTTCAACAATTGCCTATGAAAGCAATAAAGTTTATTAAGAAAATTGTATTTATTTATTTATATTCCCATGACCTTATAAAATTGTCTGTTTATAAATGTAAACTTTTGCATGGAATGCCATTTAAAAAGGGTTAAATAAGAAATATCTTAATAAATCTTAGGTAATATTAGGCCTTTTTTTAGCTCACCTGGCCATCACTTGGCGTCCGTCGTCGTCGTTAACTTTTCTTCAAACTTCTTCTCCTCTGAAACGGCTGCACAGATTCAAACCAAATTTGGTCTGGTGGTACTTTAGGGTATCCCCCACAGAACTGAAGTGGGGATTTTTGATTCGTCGAAAATCATGGCCGCCGTTGCTAAAAATAGACCAGGGGGGGTCAGACTACTGTTTTTGGCTTGTAAATCAAAAAGTATAAGAGATAGATGAAATCTGATGCCACGCTACTGCTTCAGCATCAAAAGCTCTACTAAAGTTTCCATTGAGTCGAAGTTGTCAGATGACCCCTTATGGTAGTTACGGCCCCTTAAAGGTGAAAAATAGCATTTTTTCATGTTTTTTGCCTATGAAATGAAAACTATTGCAGATAGAGAGAAGCTGTTGCTTGCTTAAATGTTCAGCTCATTTAGCTCTACAAAAGTCTCCATAAGGTCAAAGTTGTCAGATGACCCCTTATAGGGGTTATAGCCCCTTAAAGGCAAAAAATAGAGTTTTTGGCCTATAGAATGAAAACTATTGCAGATAGAGAAAAGCTGTTGCTTGCTTAAATGTTCAGCTCGTTTAGCTCTACACAAGCCTCCATAGGGTCAAAGTTGTCGGATGACCCCCTATAGGGGTTACGGCCCCTTAAAGGCAAAAAATAGTGTTTTTGGCCTATTGAATGAAAACTATTGCAGATAGAGAAAAGCTGTTGCTTGCTTAAATGTTCAGCTCATTTAGCTCTACAAAAGTCTCCATAGGGTCAAAGTTGTCAGATGACCCCTTAAAGGCAAAAAAATAGAGTTTTTGGCCTATAGAATGAAAACTATTGCAGATAGAGAAAAGCTGTTGCTTGCTTAAATGTTCAGCTCATTTAGCTCTACAAAAGTCTCCTATGGTCAAAGTTGTCAGATGACCCCCTATAGGGGTTACAGCCCCTTAAAGGCAAAAAATAGTGTTTTTGGCCTATGGAATGAAAACTATTGCAGATAGAGAAAAGTTGTTGCTTGCTTAAATGTTCAGCTCATTTAGCTCTACAAAAGTTTCCATAGGGTCAAAGTTGCCAGATGACCCCTTATAGTGGTTACGGCCCCTTAAAGGCAAAAAATAGTGTTTTTGGCCTAAAGAAAGAAAACTTTTGCAGATAGAGAAAAGATGTTGCTTGCTTAAATGTTTAGCTTAATTAGCTCTACAAAAGTCTTTTTAGGGTCCAAGTTGTCAGATGACCCCTTTAAGGGGTTATGGTCCTTTAAAGGTGAAAAATAGTGTTTTTTTGCTTTGGAATGAAAACTATTGCAGATAGAGAAAAGCTTTTTATTGCTTAAACATTCAGCTCATTTAGCTATACAAAAGTCTTCAAAGGGTTGACATTAAGACCAGGTGAGCGATTCAGGCTCCTGGGAGCCTCTTGTTATCTTACCTGGCATAATTGACTAGATTAAGTAAGGGAGTTTCCATCAACTGTACTATAGGTAGAGGCCCCTTCACCGTCAGTAGGGGCACCTTAGGGAAAACCACTGTCCCTTCCTCTATAGCATAGAGTGTTACATTCTTTGTGTTCAGCTGTTGTAGATAGTCGAAGAATTCATCCTCAACTGAAGGTGGCAGAACAGTGCGGAGATATTGTATATCTGTAAGGGATAGAAATTTATAACATGAAAGATAGGGCCATTGGGTTCTGTAACTGAAAACTGGGAAACTGTCGTAGCGGTTTTATTTTCTCAATTTTCATGTTGACAATTAAGTGGCACAAATATATTAGGTTTCCATCGTTAGTCTAAGGACAATAACATTACATCGCAGTTTAAAACTGTGCGAACTAAAATCAGTAGTCTTACTGAAAAACATGAAAAAAAAAGACTGCACAAAATTTCCCTGTTTACAGTATCGTTATTGCCATATATTTTGGTCTTATAGGCAACTAGCTTTGATTCACTTTCATTGTTGAAGTGAAGATGACGTAAAATCTCCCATAATGGCAATTTATCAACATACATCATACATGAAGTAAAGAAAGAAATTTTTATTTTTTATTTTTTATAAAGTGAATCAGGCAAAATCGAAAATGTTTGAATCATGATTTTAAAAACACACGGTTGTGACAATGCATTGTCATTGAAAGAAGCAAAGGTGTACCAAAGGGGTAATCAGTATCATAAAACCGTGAAGACAAAGACAAAACCGGCAGACAAAAAATCATCACAACAAAACAAACCACATAACAACATAAAGCACACACACATAACAACAAAACCGCATTCAGCAACGCGAACTCAAGTCGAAACGAGAGTGAACTCAGGTGCTCCGGAAGAGTAAGCAGTTCCTGCTTGCTATAGCACACCCGTCACGTTGCCAAAGATCGATTAAGTGTTGGTCAAATCCGGAAAGGATGACATTACAAAACTCTATGTCAAACCAACATCTGTGCTCATCTGAGAGATAGAAATTCCGTATTTGCTTACAAGCACATGATGTCGTCCGTAAAATTTCTTGAGTGATGACAACAACCTGGGAGCAACGTACCCCTGTGTTAACAATTTGCTTGTCAGCCGTGTAGCTCTATCAAGGAAGTCGTTGTACTCCCCACATGCTCTGGAATAACGAATCAATTGTGATACGTAAACTCCATATGCTGGAGCGGACGGAATGTTGCTACACAGAAAAGGAAAGTTAACTATTGGAAAGTTGAAGTCATCACGTTTGTCATAGAGCTTTGTACAAAGCCTTCCTTGTGTGTCAATTTCGAGAAATAGATCCAAATATGAAGCAGACCTCCTAGAATCTGTAGTGTCCTTTACCTCAAGTTCCTTCGGATATATGAGATGTAAATAGTCACCAAATCGAGGATTGTTTAGTGAAAGGACATCATCAATATAACGAAATGTGAGATTGAAGGATAAAGCAAGTTTGCGGTCCTTTTTGTCTAGAAGTGATTGTAAGAAGTCTGCTTCATATGAATGAAGAAACAAATCGGCAAGCAATGGTGCACAATTTGTGCCCATTGGGATACCTATTGTTTGCTGAAAAACACGTCCACCAAACTGTACAAATATGTTGTCGATTAGAAAGTTGAGCATTTCTATTATTTGATCTTCTGTAAATTTGTTTTTCTTGCTAGACTCTTGGATGACAAAGTAAGTCTTTTTATAACCGACTACCAAATAGTTGTACCTGCGTTTTCCATTCTTTTTGATAAAGCTACGTTTAATCAGCTGTGCCAAACGAGATTTTAATTGTGAATGTGGAATTGAAGTATATAATGTAGAGAAATAGCCTTCTAATGAAGAAACAATCATAAGTTGTCATCTCCAGTGTCAGAGGGGTCAAATTTCTGTTGCAATGATAGGGATTTAGTAAGACTTGACACGAGTTATCTCCCTTAGATCCAAATTTTATATGCATTTCAACCAAAATATATCTCAAATTTCTGACACTTTTGAGTAGTGCCAATGCATTTTGAACAGTATTTTGAAATCAAACTTGAGTTTTTTTTAAATCATGATTCACTCATTGCCTGATTCTTACAGAGAATAGCACTTAAGAACATTAATTATTATAATAGACCTTTCTAGTCAATACTAAATCTAATTTGGTCAAAACACAGTTTGATAAAAAAAACTTTTATATTCTAAGGAGAAAAGTTAAGTCAAAGGAAGCGGCTACATCATGCATGTACATGTAGTGATTATTTTTAAAATAAATGCCTGGTGATCTATAATTGTTTTCTCTATACAGACTCAGAGGATCTTGCAAATGACAGATATTTAAATGAAATTTTCCAATCATATACAATATGGAATTGACAGAATTCAACATGTTCAAATATATTGTAGTTTTGCATATATACAAATAGGATAATATTGAGATTTGTTTACTACATATCATTATGATACCTATCTTGAATAAAGAAATGTACCCATTTTTGGTATTGTATTTTGAAACTACTGGGTCGATAACAGCTGCTGGTGGACCAGAGGTCGCCAAGGGTAATCACAAGTCTGGTCGTCAGACTTGTCTGACACGATTTTACCAATAAATTTCTAATATTTAATGTCATTGAAATTTCCACTTGTTAAATTCAAAATTGTTTAAAACACCAGGTTTCTTTCCTTGTAATGCACATGGTCGATATCCTCAGTGCTGGATTTGGCTTTCCTGTTCAAACTTTTTGGTTTTTTAAAAGAACTTTTCATTCGTGTGATCTTGAAATTTATGTTTTGATTCAAATGCTGCTGATGAGAGTTTACTCCTTGAAATATCAATATACTAATACTAATATTTATTTGTTTAACACATTTACAATAAATGGTTATAACACATACATAATGACATATTAAAGATTGAGACATAATGCAAGGGTTAGCATATATTATAACCAAATTAACCGTTTTGTACCCGTTTTTGGTATTGTATTATGGAGTAGTCGCGCACAACAGCTAATCCCATCGCCTGTTACATTAAAATGTTGGTCAAGGTGACCTAAAACTGGAACAGATGTTAAAACCTCACTTATCCAAGATATACCCACTTACCAATTCATTCCTAATCCTTAATCACTTGAAGTTGCAGTAATATGGACCTTAACTAAAACTTGAACCCAAGTCAGTCATGCAAAAAAAGTAGGTCATGGTGACATAATTTAGGTAGGGAGGCTGGTTACAATCCAATATAAGTATGCATGTACATACAACCAAACAATATATCTCCTCCACAACACTGTTCGGCTTGGGGATATTTAACACCTAGTTGAACACATATTCATAGCCCCTGATATCTTTGTTCAAATAAAATGATCATAGTGGCTCTACTCAAAATTATTTTTTAATTTTGCATGAAATGGAACTTGTCCTATATTGACAGTACTCAATATTTAACAGGTGTGCAAATTCTACTTACCACTTGCAGAAAATTGAAAACTTTGAATGAACTTAATGCACTCTTCCAGGCCTGCAAACACAGTGAATTCCCCCTTGAATGGATTCTTACGGAAGTAAAGATCGAACACAGCAATATCATTCATCTTTCCACTCTTCCAGTAGGCGTAAGCCATCGTAATCTGATACAGATCTGTAAAGAATAAACATGGTACAATGTACTTTATTTCTTCTAAACCACACACAATTTAGATTTTGAACTACCATTATCGCCATCCCTGTCAGACATAAGTCACAGAAATCATGCATGTCCTGCAAAACCTGTTACTGTGCATAACCTGACGGCTGACAACATTTTAGTAGAAATTTACATTCTGAGTTACATTTGTACAGAAACCTAACAGGTTAGTCATGTTAGTGTAAAGAGTACTTTCTACCAAATCATTAAGAACATTTATGAACTTTGAAGGATGTATTCTTTTCGAAAACATTTGTCCGATAATACTTAATCTTCCCTCTTACGGCCCCAAGTCTGACAGAAAAATGCAACTGTTTGCATCTCTGCAATTTTGAAAGGATTTTAGATTTCGAGATAATATACCATTGGCTAATAGGTTTTTTTTTCAAGAATGGCTTCTAATTTTCTTCTTTTCAGGACAAAAAAGACCTATAATATTTTGGTAAACAGGTCTTTAGATCTCAAACAAATATAATTCAAGCTAGTCGAGAAGCTTTCAATGGTCACTCTATAAATTTAGAATACAACCTTATATAGATTTATTTTTAATTTAACCTCCGTAAAATTATAGACCAAATTCATGACAATAGTAAACTATATACAGGATGCATGCAAACATGCCTGTCTGCAATTCATTGTAGTTTAACTGTTGCAGTACATTTACTTCATTCTAGAAATTAATATTTGTCGCTTTTTCTATATTGAACTGAGATTTCTTGGGCAGGAGCAAACTTGCGACTAGTCCTAACTACTGATACAAAAGAAAATCTCTATTTGACATGTTTGATTTTTGTGTGTGTTGATTTTTTGGGGGTTTTTTTTGGCCCCCAAAACTAGTTTAACCTCACCATAAATATGTGACTGTCATAAAGCCAGGAATCTTTGACAAAGCTTTTGTTTATACTTGGACATTTAGTTTTCATGTTTTTTGTTCCATGTTTAAAAAGGGGGTCTTTCTTTGATTATTTCAGGACTGATTTTAATTGCATGCATTTTATTTTGACCTTGGGCCATATAAAAAAACAGTGAACAGCACCTAGCTACTAGCCTAGTTGAACTCTGCTGCATGTATTTTATTGTGTCTTTATTTTAAATTCCTGCTTGTTTATGGGGACATCTCTTTTTCTTCCATTCCATTATCCATGGAAGGAGATTTTTATTTATACATATACCTATTACTCTTAAATATTATAATATATTTGCAATAAAATTTATTCAAGAAATGTAATTAGTTCAAAAACTAAGCACAAATATATTTATATATTAAGCTGAAATCATTTGTTATTTTTTATAAATAGTACTTTATAATGATCTAATATGAAATAATCACTTGTATCAAAGAACTTAAAATAAACGGGAATTAATATTCAAAGATTAAAATATTAAAACATTTAAATTCTTTCAAATTATGACAATGTCAACATGCTCTGTACTTTTTACTTGGAAGTCATGGGACTTCCAAATATAGTAGTAGGTCGAAATTTCCTTCGCATTCCGAGACATATACATGTAGCATCTAATTTTATGTGCATTTTTTTCCCGTAAAAGTTTTTATTTGATGTGGGGGAAAAGAGCTTTCTAATCTGTATTTTTCAAGCCCCTACAAATTGTCTGATGTGATTTCAAATTTCATTTTAGATGATGATACATGTATAGTATTTTTTAATATTTTTCATAACCTTTTTCAAACTACAATTTGTGTATCAGGTGACTTTACCTGTGCTATGGGCATGATGGGGAAATAAATTTAAGCGGGAATATACAAATTATAGAAATTAAAACCATTAATGCTTAATATAAAAGTAATCGGAAAATAGTTATATCGATTTCATATCATTGTAAAATAGCGTGGTTCATACATAAATAAAGATCTATTTAAATTCAATGATTGCCTTCTTCTGTCAAAAAAGTTATAAACCACAACACAAATCGCTCGCCTTCGTTCAAATGTGACTTCCAAGTACATGGTACCAACATTTAAGCATTGATGCATCAAAATAATATTTTCCTTGTCTAAAATGACCAGAAGTACAACTGATTAATACACATACAAGAAAATATATTTTTCTCAACTTGAAACATTTTTATGCTATTGCTCTAAAGGAAAATTCTGCTTTCAATAAAAATCGAGGGTGGGAAGACCTTTTCCGGGACGCCGGGATTGGCCATATTATTTAACGGGAATTCGGGAAAAGCAACTAGCGGGACACGGGATCCTGCATTTTATTTTTCGGGACGTGGGATCGGTAGTTTTTATTATCCGGAAAAATGTGATTATAAAATTATTTAGATGGGAATTCGGGACAGGACCCCTCCTCCCCTCACCCAAAATCTGATTGTCAATGGGTAATTGAGCATTTTAACTATTTCTTTTTTTTTTGCCCTCTTGGTGCAGTTTTAGATTTATACTTCTGAGATATCATGGATATATCAATGTAATGTATTGTGTATTTTCATGTTAACTGAATAAAATACTGTTTACACTAAACTTCTGAGTCAATATAGACCTACCTGTAGCTACATTTCATAGTATTCTTGTTGTATTTTAAAGAAATATTTTCCCAATTCAGTCTAACATAGAATTGTCCACATTCCAGTGTTTATTTCTTTCACTGTTGAAATTATTTAAGCCCTTAATTGATAATCAGGACAAAAAATAAAAATTTTAGAACAAAAATATGAAATTTAATGTGTTATTTTTTTTTCCACATGTTCCATGCAAAAACTATCCAAAAAGAAATATTTGAAAAAAAACATTTGTGATCAAATTGAAAAATCAATTTTCAGTAATTATTCTAAATAAGATTAAGTGGGACAGTCACTTCTATAATTTCTGAATTGAAGTTTTCTGAAAGTGAAAAGTAATGTTTATTGAAACTGAAATCTGTTTAAACCCGACATTTCTTTCCCTATCAACATATATGATTAATTGACAATTAATAATTGATTAATTGGATGAAAGAAAATTAAAATGCACTTTTACATGCTAAAAATGACTTTTAAAAATTCACTTTATTTTCTAAACATAACATTCCATCCCCAAAAGCATAAAAAATCTATCATTTCTGAACATGCTGAAAATGAAAGTAAAAATTGTGTATTTGAATTTTCTATAATTGCATTGATTAATTTTGTTGTCACAACAAACCAATTATGCAAATCGCGCATTTGTAAAAATGCAAGTACAAAAAACGAAAAGTGATTTGTGCACTTTTACCTGTAAGGATCGTTTGAATGACTCCATTTTGCTCTTTTCCAAGCACAGTGGAAAACTGCCTGTGGTCTCCCGACATGTTCAATGTTGATCTAATTTGGGGTCATGACCCTTTAACTTCGGAAGAGTAGGACACTTTCCATTCCCTCCAGGGAAAACGTCAAAGAAACCTCTTAATTTCAAAGGGGAATAATTCAAAAATAAAAAAATGGAGGAAATAAGTGAAGAAGAGAAAGAAACAGATGTTCGGAAGAGAAAAGGCCTTACAACTTGGAAGCGAATCAAGAATGAATTGCGGTTAGAAACACAACATTAAAACTTTAGACCTGAATGTGTATAAAACGGAACAAATCTAAGATCTTTTAGTTATTTCAACCTTTTTGTTCACCTTGCATTTTTCCACATCTCATTTTTCTCAACTCTTCATTTATACCTGTTAACAACTGAGAATGGCCATCAAGGTGCCCGTTTGATGTATCACCCTCCATATTGTTGAACCACGTGATTTGAATCGGCGCCAAATGACGTCATAATGTGGCTTTGACGTTAAGATAGTTTATTTATTTTTCTAACTAGTACTATTATGCCTTTCTATGGAATTTATCAGAATAAATTGCAATAGAAAGAGAAAAGATTAAGTAATATCTGTTTGAAAATTTCATTTAATTTGGTTGAGGAATAAACTTTTTGTGACAATTTTAGTGAAAACTTTACGAAAATTTTGTTAAATATTGTATTTTCATGAAAACTAGGGTAGCTTGGGGTCTTTTGATGCTCCTCTAAAGTGCCAAAGGTTATAAAAGTAATTTTAACACATATAAAAAGGGGGGGGGGGTAGGAGGGGGTCTGATCCCGGAATCCCGAACTAATTTTTACAAAATCCCGTCATCCCGACTTAAAAATGAGAAAATCCCGAAGCCCGGTAAAGTTGATATAATTCTATCCCGGAATCCCGAACTTAAGTTGTCCAAATCCTGGAATCCCGAGCTTTAATATGGCCAATCCCGGTGTCCCGAAAAAGTCCTACCCCCCCCTCATAAAATCTCAAAATATTTTAGAATGGCTGTAAAAAAAGAATCATGTTATAACCTTTTATGGAATTTGAAATTTTGGTCATCTCTAACGCAGTTGATAAGTAAGTTTACCTCATTAAGTCATTGTTGTATTAATTTTTTGGCACTTTTGTTTTGTTTTTGTTCAAATACAATGTCCTACGTACCGGTCTTCAAATTTTTCGACCCCTAGCGTGTCTGATGAAGGTTAGTCCAGAATAGCGCTTCACATGCATTGAATGTTTGGTTTTTCTATTTATAAAAATAATATCAATATGTGGATCGTGTCTTTCTGGCACTTATTCCATATTCTTTTGTTTTCAATACAGTATAAAGTTGTACATTTCAAATTGTTTATTTTGTACGAAATCTCGTTTATTTGCATGAAATATTGTGAGATTTCACCAATTTGCAAATCCATTCTAATATACAGGTCTATGCCTAAAATAATGAATATCGGAATATAAAAGATTTTAATAAGTATATTCCTCTATAAGGATATAAAGCAATCAAAAACAAGAAACAGCTGGTTCTTCAGATAATTTAGGATCAAATGTTTTCTCTGAGGCTGAGGTACCTCAGGCCAATGTCAAGTCTCCTGCAATCGGCGTGAGACTCAGGCATCAAGTCATTAATTTGACAGCAAATTTCTTTGATCTTTTAATTTTTTCCTTTGATCTCAAAATTTTTCCTTTGATCATTTTAATTTTTCGTCAAATCTCACTCAAGCATCTCATAAAAACTTGACAGCCCTTGGTACCTGCATGGTCATAGTCTATTAAGTGAATCTCACCATCTGATAAACCCTCTTGTTGCGGAAACTGATCCGAGAAACGTTACGAAAAGTGTTGGAAAATAAATGCGACGTCATTGACGATTTGTGACACATTTTGATAATGACATTACATTTTTTTCACAAGTGCAAAACAAATATTTTGGATTTTTACAAACCCATAGATGTTAAATAATGCACCATTTTGCTTAAACAAATAAATGATTTTAGCAAATACCTTGAAGAAATCACAATTTTTACCTGCATTGCCGAAGGCGAAAGCAGGTCTAGTAGTCGGGTCACTCCGTCCGTCCGTCCGTCCGTCTGTCCGTCCGTCCGTCCCGCTATGGGGTGCCTGTCTTGTGTAATCTGAATCTCAAAAACCAAACACTAGATCTTTCTGAAATTTTACACAGTGATTACAGATATATTGAAGATGTGCACCTCCCCTTTTGGAGTCATTTTATAATTTCGTTTAGAAATTAGGGGCCCAAAAGGGGCCAAAAAAGCGACTTTTTTATTTGTTTCCACAATAACTTTTGTTTTGGTTGGCCAAATGCTATGAAACTTTACAGTAATATTACTTACCATAAAAGGAAGGCATGGCTGATTTTGGGTGTCCCCACTCTTTTCGTTTAGAAATTAGGGGCCCAAAAGGGGCAAAAAAAGCGACTTTGTTATTTGTTTCCACAATAACGTTTGTTCTGGTTGACCAAATGCTATGAAACTTTACAGTAATGTTATTTACCATAAAAGGAGGGGTAGGGCTTACTTTGGGTGTCTCCTCTTTTTTTGCTTTAGAAATTAAGGGCCCTAAAGGGGCCAAAAAAGCAACTTTTTATTTTTTTTCCACAATAACTTTTGTTTCGGTTGACCAAATGCTATGAAACTTTACAGTAATGTTACTTACCATAAAAGGAAGGGTGGGGCTGATTTAGGGTGTCCCCTCTTTTTTTGTTTAGGAATGAGGGGCCCAAAAAGGGGCAAAAATGTTACTTTTTTTATTTATGGTGCAATTTATAATTTTTTTTAATGGGAAATTAGAAACTTTAATTTTTTAATTTTTTTTAATATTGGGTTGCATGTGACAAATATGCTTTGTAAGTCCACCATAGGATGCAAGTGTCAAAAATTATTGACTGTCCATATTGGGCCTAAAACGTACATGGTTCAACGTTTTGCCATGCGACGCAGGGCCAGACATGGATTGGTCTTGTTATATTTTATAAAGGGGACATTTATGTCCTTCCCGCAGTAAACCGATAAGGACATATATGTCCCTCCCGCACTTGCACAGATGAGGACATATTTGTCCCTCCCGCACGAAGAGGGTTAAATAAAAAATCAAATCTACAAAATTGTAAAACTATTTGGACAGTCAGGTCTTAAAAGAAAAAAGAAAAGCCTTTTAGTGCTTTATGATGAGCCAATTTTAAATGGAAGATAAGAAATAATTGAATTTGTGTGACATATTGAATGTATGGTGAGAACTGTTTTTCAAGACTCTCTGACCAGTATATTTTTTAGCTCACCTGGCCAAAGGCCATGTGAGCTATTGCCATCACTTGGTGTCTGTCGTCGTCGTCGTCGTCGTCGCCGTCGTCGTCGTTAACTTTTCTTCAAACTTCTTCTCCTCTGAAATGGCTGGACAGATTCAAACAAAATTTGGTCTGGTGGTACTGTAGGGTATCCCCCACAGAACTGATGTGGGGATTTTTGATTCGTTGAAAAACATGGCCGCCGTTGCTAAAAATAGACCAGGGGGGTCAGACTACTGTTTTTGGCTTGTAAATCAAAAAGTATAAGAGATAGATGAAATCTGATGCCACCCTACTGCTTCAGCATCAAAAGTTCTACGAAAGTCTCCATTTGGTCCCAAGTTGTCAGATGACCCTTTATAGGGGTTACAGCCCCTTAAAGGTGAAAAATATCATTTTTTCATGTTTTTGTCCTATAGTATGAAAACTATTGCAGATAGAAAAAAGCTGTTGCCTGGTTAAATGTTCAGCTCATTGAGCTGTACAAAAAAGTCTTCATAGGGTCAAAGTCTTCATAGGGGTTACGGCCCCTAAAATGATGTTTTTTCATGTTTTTGGCCTATAGAAAGAAAATTATAGCATATAGAGAAAAGCTGTTGCTTGCTTAAATGTTCAGTTCATTTAGTTCTACAAAAGTCTCAATAGGATCGAAGTTGTCAGATGACCCTTAATAGGGGTTATGGCCCCTAAAATAACCTTTTTCATGTTTTTAGCCTATAGATTGAAAACTATAGCAGATAGAGAAAAGCTGTTGCTTGCTTAAATGTTCAATTTATTAAGCTCTACAAAAGTCTCAATAGGATTGAAGTTGTCAGATGACCTTTAATAGGGGTTACGGCCTCTAAAATAATCTTTTTCATATTTTTGGCCTTTAGAATGAAAACTATAGCAGATAGAGAAAAGCTGTTGCTTGCTTAAATGTTCAGCCCATAAAGCTATACAAAAGTCTCCATAGGGTTGAAATTGTCAGATGACCCCTTATAAGGGTTACGGCCCCTAAATTAACGGTTTTTCGTGTTTTTGGCCTATAGAATGAAAACTATTGTAGATAAAGAAAAACTATTGCTTGCTTAAATGTTCAGCTCATTTAGCTCTACAACATATAGGGTTGACATTAAGACCTGACCAGGTGAGCAATTTAGGCTCCTGGGAGCCTCTTGTTTTAACATGTTTTAATCCTGCATGCATATGGACAAGCACAAAACCAATGGTTACTTGCAACAATACATTCTTGTGTTGTTGTATAAAATTGTACTTTCTCAAACTTTTTTAAAAGAAGTACCTATGTGTATATGTTTAAAAAAATAAATAAAAAGAATAGCTCACCATGCTAAATTTTGTAGAAATGTGTTCAAAAATGGTTCAAAATTTGCTATATTGATATAGATTATATAGTGAGGAAATGGTTTTTATCAACATGATCAAATTTTTCAAATTTCACTGGATAGATATTTGCTATATTTTGTCAAGACTTCCAATTTGATTAGATATTTAAAATTAAACTATAATATCATTGGTCACTGTTCATTTTCTGAAAATAATTTGGAAAACCTGAATTTTCCTAACACATTTTAGCAATATTTTTGTCTTTGCCTAAAATTAATGAATGCTCAGATAAGATGCTCAGTGTTAAACGATTGAGCTACCTTAAGAAATGTTTCACAGCATTTTCTCATAATTTAACCTAATTTAACTTTCATTATTCTTTTGCAGGATCATGATTTTAGAAGACTTTTTATTGCTGAGGGTTTTCACATTGTTTGGAATGACTTTCTGTTTTGCTATGTTTCTGGTACAAATTGGAACATCATTAAGATCTTATGAGGTACATGTACCGGTAAACACAAAATTTAGACCATATCTATTACAGCATTTTTTGTCTTTGCATTACTTTTGATTTAATTTTGCCTCGATAAAATTTCATGAAATTCACACACATAAAAATATATGAATTAAGAAATAAGCCTAGTGATTTTGGGGTCAAAATATCAAAGGTCAAGGTCTCTAGTGAAACACTTGGAAATTTGTTAGTGAAATTGTTTTCTGCATCATAACATGCATCATGTTTGTGAATGTCTTCGTCAAAATTCATGAAACTTACACTTTTCATCTTATGCATGTTATGAGGTAAGGAGGAATCCTATTTATTTTGGGGTCAAAAGGTCAAGGTCAGAAGGAAAAAAACTTGGAAATTTTGAATGCCTTGATCACGTTGATCCAATTTCATGAAGCTTACACATATAAATTCCTGCTGATGAAGAAGTTCAGAAACTTACTAATTTTTGGGTCAAAAGATTAAAGGTTAAGATTCACAACTTTTACTAGCCTAGTGAGTACTAGGCAGGGGAACTTTAGACAGGATCTTGTTTTCTGCCATTTTCTACATCATTTACTAGTTCTATGGACTACTGATTCCAAAGGCTAATTAAGACAAAATCAGTATCGCAATAGAAAAAGAAAGAACTACACAATCATATAACAAAAATACACATCACACAATAAATAAACAGCAACACAAACTTAACAAGCTTCAGTTGAAACAAGAGTAAAGTCATGTGCTCCGGGAGTATAAGCAGTACCTGATTGTTTTAAATACCCGTCAAAATGCCAATAACTCAATTTAGTGCAGGTCAAATCTTGTAAAGGTAAACAATACAAACTCTGATGTTTATCAACTTACTTTAAGTTCTGTACAAATGTTAACTTTCATGAGAAGTGGTTGTTATTAAGAAATAAAGAGGAGTACCTTATTTGATTTCTATGTTTTAGTTACTTCAGAGATATATAGAAGAAAAAGACGCACAGTATTCATTCTGGGACTATTACGAAAGTAACGAGTATTGGTCTTGGGACCCAGATCTGTTTTTACTGACTGTCAACACAACATTTTATGTTCATTGATGCCGTCAGATTAATTAATCATCAGAAAATTGTCTTTCAAGAAAAATTGTGCCACCAGATTGCTGTTAAAGTTTTGACAACAACATGAACCTTTACAGGAGGTGTGTTGCCTTGTGGCTTGTTATGTTCCAATCATTAACTTGCAAAACATGCAAAAAATGTACATGTTTATGTCTATTGTATATGGGAGAGAATAAACATGTAAACTTAGTCATGGAGAAGAGCATTGAAATATTACTGTTCACAATAGAAAGGTACAAATTCTGATACTATTAGCTTATGTATAAGTACTAAAATTATGTATCATTATTAAACCGGTCTAAAAATATTCAGACAATCTCGACAATGGAATAGTCAAACTTATCTGATAAACTTTGTGTTAAGCTGGCCCAAAAATATCAGAGGAACCTTTAAATCATTGTATGGGTACAGTAACATTTCAATGCCTGATTTTCTTTCTTGGTGGTACAGTATACATGTACTTTCTTGGTGGTACAGTATACATGTACTATCTTGGTGGTACAGTATACATGTACTATCTTGGTGGTACAGTATACATGTACTATCTTGGTGGTACAGTATACATGTACTATCTTGGTGGTACAGTATACATGTACTTTCTTGGTGGTACAGTATACATGTACTTTCTTGGTGGTACAGTATACATGTACTTTCTTGGTGGTACAGTATACATGTACTTTCTTGGTGGTACAGTATACATGTACTATCTTGGTGGTACAGTATACATGTACTTTCTTGGTGGTACAGTATACATGTACTTTCTTGGTGGTACAGTATACATGTACTTTCTTGGTGGTACAGTATACATGTACTTTCTTGGTGGTACAGTATACATGTACTCTCTTGGTGGTACAGTATACATGTACTTTCTTGGTGGTACAGTATACATGTACTCTCTTGGTGGTACAGTATACATGTACTTTCTTGGTGGTACAGTATACATGTACTTCTTCATGTATTGTTTATTTGTTGTTCATGCTACCCTAATAGGGGCCCTTGATTGGACAATAAGATATGTTCTTTGTTCTATTTGTTTTGTGTAAGTGTAGACTGGATAAGTTTTGTTACACTTGTTTAAAATGTATTATATTGAAGTTGAATTTCTGAATACTTGTTACTGTATTAAGTCTATAAATTTTTTTAAAACATATTAAGACATAAACTTCTGTACTTCTGAAAAATGCATTTTTATGTAAAGTTAAAAGTTTCATTCTGAATACATGTACATGTAAGTCTATTTCAGTATTACTGCTATAAACATGATAAACATGTATAAACTCATGATATTTCTGCATTTGTACAATTTCTACTTATAAAGTACATTTTATGTGTTCTTTTCTGGGGTTCATTTATAGAAATGTGTGCTAGATTAGTTGCTATTAAAGTATATATGTTTGGATGTATGTGTGAATTTACTGTGTATATGTAAATACATGTAGAATGTTTGTATGGTTACACTATGGCTCAGGAAATGTCATCATTCAATTATTTTGGTCATTTTCTTTAAAAACAAGCTTAAATTAATAAATTTGAATATATTTTTACAAATATTATTTAAAAGATTTGCCTTAAATTTTACATGCAGCTATTTATAAGAAATTGTGACTTTGTTTTAATAGATCAGTTTACATGCATCCTCGGAAACCCAGGGATTCTTCTTTCGCCTACTCGTTCATCACCCTGGGAGATTAGGCATTAAATTTTTTGTTTTTGATAGTTTTGTATCGAGCTTTCTGATCGGTCGCTTTCGTTTTTCTCATGCTATTTAAACAAGTTTCTATATATAAATCATATCAAGTTCAAGATCAGATCCTGAACTCGAAATAAACAATTTCATCCCAAATGTCCCAGGGGTGATGAATGAGTAAGCGAAAGAAGAACTCCTGGGTTTCCGAGGATGATTTACATGTAGCTTTATTCTCTTTGTCTATTGGGAAATGGGACAGTTTCCAGGGCCTTTGGTAATATATATATGTATTATTCCTGATATTAGTTGTTGGTTATATTTATTGAATGAGAAAGGTTTTATCTAATATTGTTGATTATAAAGCTTATAATTATCAATCAGTCCACAAAGTGGACCATCTCATATAACTTGTAGTTTAAGTATATGTACTAATAAGAAGGGTTGTATCTTCCTAACAAAGGTTGCAGATAAAATACATGTTTGATGAAATGATTGAGTTGAATTTTAATTATAATCATTCACATCATTAAACATACATAATTATGTTCTAGTTTAAAAACTTAAATTTATGTTTGCTTGCTTGAGAATACATCTATGCCAGATACATGCCAGCATTAGCACCTTAATCTGATACATCCTGTTTATGACCCTACTTACAATCAAATGTAAATGTTAAAATAAGATATTATATTGCTAAATATTCAATATTAAAATATTATTGATACTAGATCTGTAATTTAAAAGAGTGTCCTTTTTTTACTTAAAAGAAATACTTTATCAAATGTGTTCATCATTTTAAATTAATTGTATTTCATAAAGTCATTTATATTCAAGATATAAAAACAAAAAAATATCATTTAGGAATTTACATGATTTAGGATGGTAAATTTCAAAAGTTCGGCCAGATAAATAAGGCAAGTTTTCATCTGTAAGATTGATTTATTATAGAGATTACTTTCTACATAGCCTGTCATTTTTTTTGTACTCGGAAGTTTTAAAAGAGAAATATTTATATTTTTAATTAATTTTTTAAACATATTTATTCAATTTGTTATGCATTATATTTAGAAGTGAAATTAAATAAATTTACAAGATCTTTTTCTTAGCAACATCTATTAATTATTATATTATTACTATGTTATGCAGATTGTTTTTAAATTAAAGATGTTTTAGTTTGTTGTGTTTTATATGGTTGAGAGTCATGTTACATTTATCCCGCTTATTAATGAAAAAACCTTAGTGAGCAGGCTCACATACCCCACACGTTCCGCTATTGGACTATCAATGTTATCCTTGAGGAATTAGTATGGAGCTAACATCCACAAGACGCAGGATTTCAGCAAATTTCCAAGTCCTATGGGATATAAAATTTGTGGATAAAAATTCCTGGTAATATGCACAACTACATATGGTGTACATCTTGCATACCAAGTTTCGTTAAATTCTGTTCTGTAGTTTAAGAGGAGTTGCGTTCACAAACTTTGATCACAGAGGGACGGACGGACGGACCAGTCAAAAAAATTATACCCTTCGCAACTTTGTTTGGTATACTTCTTGCCAATCAAGTTTCGTTAAATTCTGTTCAGTAGTTTAAGAGGAGTTGCGTTCACAAACTGTAATCATGATTTTCTGCAAATTTTTAAGTCCAAAGGGCCATAACTCCCAAAAAACTTTGCAGATAAAAAATTCCTGGAAATATGCACAACTACATTTGGTGTTCTTCTTGCATACCAAGTTTGGTAAAATATGTTCAGTAGTTTAAGAGGAGTTGCGTTCACAAACTGTAATCATGATTTTCTGCAAATTTCTAAGTCCAAAGGGCCATAACTCCCACAAAAATTTGCAGATAAAAAATTCCTGGTAACATGCACAACTACATATGGTGTACTTCTTGCATACAAAGTTTGGTTAAATTCTGTTCAGTAGTTTAAGAGGAGTTGTGTTCACAAACTTCTGCAAATTTCTAAGTCCAAAGGGCCATAACTCCCACAAAAATTTGCAGATATAAAATTCCTAGTAAAATGCACAACTACATTGGTGTACTTCTTGCATACCAAGTTTCACTTAATTCTGTTCAGTAGTTTAAGAGGAGTTTCGTTCACAAACTTTGATCACAAAGGGACATTGTACCCTTTGTAACTTTGTTGCGTTGGGTATAATAACCATCTTATGACAGGTGTGAAGCCTTCAGCAGTTAAATTTTACCCTTCCATAGCATCTGAAACAGGTGTGTAGCCTTCAGCAGTTAAGTTTTACCCTTCCGAAGCATCTGAAACCAGGTGTGTAGCCTTCAGCAGTTAAGTTTTACCCTTCCGAAGCATCTGAAACAAGGTGTGTTAAGCCTTCAGCAGTTAAGTTTTACCCTTCCGAAGCATCTGAAACCAGGTGTGTAGCCTTCAGCAGTTAAGTTTTACCCTTCCGAAGCATCTGAAACCAGGTGTGTAGCCTTCAGCAGTTAAGTTTTACCCTTCCGAAGCATCTGAAACCAGGTGTGTAGCCTTCAGCAGGAAAGTGTTACCCTTCCGAAGCATCTGAAACCAGGTGTGTAGCCTTCAGCAGGAAAGTGTTACCCTTCCGAAGCATCTGAAACCAGGTGTGTAGCCTTCAGCAGGAAAGTGTTACCCTTCCGAAGCATCTGAAACCAGGTGTGTAGCCTTCAGCAGGAAAGTGTTACCCTTCTGAAGCATCTGAAACCAGGTGTGTAGCCTTCAGCAGTTAAGTTTTACCCTTCCGAAGCATCTGAAACCAGGTGTGTAGCCTTCAGCAGTTAAGTTTTACCCTTCCGAAGCATCTGAAACCAGGTGTGTAGCCTTCAGCAGGAAAGTGTTACCCTTCCGAAGCATCTGAAACCAGGTGTGTAGCCTTCAGCAGTTAAGTTTTACCCTTCCGAAGCATCTGAAACCAGGTGTGTAGCCTTCAGCAGGAAAGTGTTACCCTTCCGAAGCATCTGAAACCAGGTGTGTAGCCTTCAGCAGGAAAGTGTTACCCTTCCGAAGCATCTGAAACCAGGTGTGTAGCCTTCAGCAGTTAAGTTTTACCCTTCCGAAGCATCTGAAACCAGGTGTGTAGCCTTCAGCAGTTAAGTTTTACCCTTCCGAAGCATCTGAAACCAGGTGTGTAGCCTTCAGCAGGAAAGTTTTACCCTTCCGAAGCATCTGAAACCAGGTGTGTAGCCTTCAGCAGTTAAGTTTTACCCTTCCGAAGCATCTGAAACCAGGTGTGTAGCCTTCAGCAGGAAAGTGTTACCCTTCCGAAGCATCTGAAACCAGGTGTGTAGCCTTCAGCAGGAAAGTGTTACCCTTCCGAAGCATCTGAAACCAGGTGTGTAGCCTTCAGCAGTTAAGTTTTACCCTTCCGAAGCATCTGAAACCAGGTGTGTAGCCTTCAGCAGTTAAGTTTTACCCTTCCGAAGCATCTGAAACCAGGTGTGTAGCCTTCAGCAGGAAAGTTTTACCCTTCCGAAGCATCTGAAACCAGGTGTGTAGCCTTCAGCAGGAAAGTGTTACCCTTCCGAAGCATCTGAAACCAGGTGTGTAGCCTTCAGCAGTAAGGTGTTACCCTTCCGAAGCATCTGAAACCAGGTGTGTAGCCTTCAGCAGTTAAGTTTTACCCTTCCGAAGCATCTAAAACCAGGTGTGTAGCCTTCAGCAGGAAAGTATTACCCTTCCGATGCATCTGAAACCAGGTGTGTAGCCTTCAGCAGTTAAGTTTTACCCTTCCGAAGCATCTGAAACCAGGTGTGTAGCCTTCAGCAGTTAAGTTTTACCCTTCCGAAGCATCTGAAACCAGGTGTGTAGCCTTCAGCAGTTAAGTTTTACCCTTCCGAAGCATCTGAAACCAGGTGTGTAGCCTTAAGCTTTAATACCCATGGGAGCACCTAAAGTTATTCTTTTAGTTTTAAGTCTCAAGGTTTTTAATCATGGTTGTTCATGTTTTGTCATTGATCATATTACTTCCTGACCTTTGACATTTCCAGTTTTCAGGACAACTAGAGAAACGTCTTAACGGTAATCTAAATCATGTCAATAAAATTTTATTTCGAAAGAACATAAGTATAGTTGGATTTCCAGCCAGTTTTTGACTATTTCTTTGAAAATATGTCAAATTCCACACAATATTATGAAAGATCATAAGATATCCTATATAACTTTTGTGCATTTCAAGATGCATCATAAACAGTTCACTAGCCCACAAATTTTAGTAAGTTTGCTAAGGGACAACCAACTTTATGCAATGATATTTTGCTGACAACTTACAATGTAAATCCAAGTTTTAGGGAGTTGTATAAAAATGTAGTCAACATACATATTTGTCTTCAAAAAAAAGACTGCATGCAGCACTCATTATTTCTTTATACTTTGTAATTTAAATGCATCAAACTGTTGCATATGTCAAAGCACTCCATAAGGTTTATGATGGTATCTTGTCTTTATAAATTAACCAATACATATTGATCTAATATCATAAATTATAGAACACAGCTAAGATGGCGATGAAATTTCCATGCTGAATTCATGACAGCACCTCTGGTATTTCTTTCCTTCACACAGAATTGAAATACTGTGGATTCATTTATTTTCGTGGGTATCAATTTTTGTGGTTTGATGAAAAAGGATCAGTTAGTAGATTTTTTTAATTCCTGGCTATAAAGTCTTCACCATACAGATCAATGTTAAATTTTCTTTTCATTGGGTATCAAATTTTCATGAGTCAAGGCAACCCACAAAAAAACACGAAAATTGGTACCCCACGAATGACACCACAGTACATGAAAACCATATCTATCTAGTAAATGGAACAATACATATTAAGTAAAGTTTTAATGAAGATAAAATATGCTTAATGTACATCATCACAGCAGTATAAATAATACACATTTCTGATACACTAATACACATTTCTCATACACTAATACACATTTTCACACTTCTCATACACTAGCTCACACACATGTACATTCTTTATATGTGTCCATTCTTTCAATGTGAGGTTCAGAAGCACATGCACATTTTAAAAGATTACAATTTTTTGGAAAAAAAGAATTTCAATTATTTTGCAAACAAAAAAACAATTCAACAAGATTTTTTCAACAAAAGAGACACTTGGCCCGACCAATCTTAACAACATGTAATTGACCTTCTATTGGCTTTGATAATTTTCAAATGAAGCCAGTGTTTAAGTATTTGACACTGCTTCTTATGTTCAAAATACCTTGTTAAACAATTTTAAAACATTTAAATACCAAGTAGAAAGATTTAGGTTGAACACAGTGTCTACTTATGACACAAGCACACACACTCCGGTTTAAATTTTGACATCAAGAAAAAGTTTACAAAGTAATGCATGATTTCATAATGAGTATACATTTACTTCTGACCATGCAAAAGCTTTATATGTGTTCTATTTGTCATTATTTTAAGGATTTCAATAATTCATACATTGTAAATGCAAAGCATCATCACAAAAAATAAAATCATTCAACAGGCATATGATACATGTTTATATTGATTTATATAATTAAGTATACAATGATAAATGAGTATGTTCAGAAAGGAACTCAATCATCAAATTATTTAGTCCTTCCATCATCAACAAATGGCTTCTTCTCTTAGGACAATTTATACTTAAAGTGTAAGTTCGCGATTTTTGAGTTATTAGTTTATTTGATTTATTATAGTGAGAGTAGGCATCCTGCCGAGTTTGGGCATTGAAAACGATATATTAAGAAAGATATTCGTAATTTTATTCCAATACACAAGACCATATGGGCGCGTCCATGCTATGAACAATGATGAATTATGGGATAGCTCAATTGGAGATGTGACGTCACATCTACAATGATAAATACATTAACCAATTGACGATATTTGTAACATAAGACCGATGTTGTCGATCATAATAATGATTTGAAATATGAATAATTTGGCATTAATAATTTTTTTAATCCAATGTTAAAATAGCAAGATAATTGTTTATTTAAACCTTTTATTGTTTTGAAATAATTAATTATAATTCCAAATAGTAAATAATCTGAAATATTTATTGACACAGTAGCCCTAGTTTTCAATCTTTTTTCAAATGTTTAAGACAATAAATTCAGTTCTTGATGAATACACAGGTGTCAATTAAAATCATTTACCTTTTGGACGATCTGCCACGCCCCGTTGGTTTATTTCAGGTATAATTGACAGATATCATAATTCAATTAAGGTGGTCCTCCAATCAAAGATTTCCTTGCAGCACTCAACCCGCTTTAGACACACCCACCACAGATTGATTTTAAGACTTTCGACCGGCGCATTAATAATTTCTTAATTAGTATACGGTATAATTAATCAGCAGGTGTCAATATCACATGTTCACTTCATTGACTACCTTTCTCTTACAATTGTCAATCAGCCAAAGCATGGTGCTACATCGTGTTTGTGCATGGTTTGTGTAATACTAGTACCCAAATTAAAAATGTGTTTAAAGAGTTTTAGTTCCCACTTTTTTTTCGTTTTTAAAAGTGTTGGAAAAACAATTAATTAACTACATTATTATTTGCAAGACTAAAAAAAGATTCCTACAGTTAATTGTTTTTATATGTTTTGAATTAGAAAGGGTATTTCATTAACATTTTCGCACTTCAATGTTCAAAGGACTCTGGCGGACCAAAGGGGTTGATTTTCGCTAAAAGAAAGTGTTCTAGAACCCATTCCAACCAGGTAAATGTCAACTTCTAATACTTAGGAAACAATATTTAACCCCTGTGGTGCCGATAGTTTGCACGGGGGCACTAAACATACACAGGAAACGGCAAGTGAACCCCTGTTGTGCCAGTGGTTTGTAGAAGGGAATAAAGTCTTATACACAGAAACTGATAATAAGCCCCTGTGGTGTGATGGTTTGCACAGAAGGACTAATTATCAAATTATCACTTCAAACGAATCATGCAAGGTAATCCCAGTAGGGTGTCAGGGAATCATGAATTTTAAACAGGATGAATAAAAGAAATAGTATAAGGCAATTCTACATACTGAAAATTGAAATATATATTTTCCTAAAATGTCTGTACGGCAAATAAAAAAAAATAGTTAAAATATTTCTATATTTTTCTACGAATTAATTCTATACTTAACGATTGGTACCATTTTAAAACGTTTCTCAATCAATCATTAGACTGACTTTTATTTTATCATTCCCGACTTAATTTTAATTATTTCAAATTGTCCGTTGTGGTACACATCGATAAATACCACATGGGTATAGGATGCAACACCAATGCTGTGTATTGGCTTTGAACAGCGCCATCTAGTACAAATCACGTGACCCTCCATGGATAGAATTTTTTTACTTTCAAAAGCCAATTTTATCCTAACTATGCATATTTGGGCGCTAGGAATTTCACCAAAGTTATTTTTATATAATAGTCTTTCAATGTACAAATTTTGAAAAAAACGCGAACTTACACTTTAACTAAATGATTATAAATAGTTAAAATGATGATAAAATGATTACCAGTACATCAAAATAAGGCCCTGTCCTTATTAGATTAATCACAGAGAAACAACAACTATAAAGACTTCAAAATCAATAATAAGAAAAAAGTTGAAATTTTCTTCTACTTAATGAAGGAAGTTTCAGGAGTTATACAAATAAAACTTTCAATATAAAAACTTTGTTTAATACATGTATTTGAAGCTGTTAAAAGATGAAATGTGGTCGTAGAACTTATTAGCAATCAATCTCATCTCACTACATAAATTGTTTTGGGTTCATAGTAAAAAATGAATCTTAATATCAACTATCAATTAGTTCAACTTAAATAAATCTTAAGGTTAACACTCGTTTATATGCTCCCCTTTATAAAATCTTGAAATGAATTGGGGACCAAAAAAAAAAAAACCATAACAAATTCTAAAACATCAGTAAGTATAGCACTTATATCAGCTGTCATCTCAGGCTTGACATGCAGTTTTGAGTTGCTTTTGCACAAAGCTCACTTTTGACTAATTTTGTAACAAGGTTCTACACCATCCCTTCTTGTCATTTTATGATTCCATTCGGCTGGTGAAAATCACCTGACGCTGCCAACTGTCCTTTATGTTTTACCTCAAAGACTTCTTGTATCGCTTGTCTAAAGCAGAGGAAATTATAGTCTATTACACCTGAAAAAGACATATCAAAATATTAGTGAAGTAAGACCTAGTTTAAGAAAATACAAAACCTGAAATAAACAAGGAAGTCATGAGCCAATGTATTCCCCATTAAACTGCCAAATTGACTATGTAGGTTAACAGAGAGTAAATTAAATCTAATTATTCTTGCAATGAAGGCTTTAATAAAGTTATAGAGCAAATTTTATGTTGCTGCAGTAAGGAGTTGCTGACTAAACATGAAAACTGTTAAAAAAGTTATGTTACAGATAAATCAACAGAAGGACAGAAAGTAAACCTAGATACCACCCCCTCTTCTTTGAATCCTGGGTATGGCAACTATCTCGGGGTGGGGAAATCATACAATCCACACTTGAATGAAGGAAAACCTATACATTGTATTTTCAGCCCACAAATCAGTACAATACATTTATAAACAGGGCTCATACAGCACTTCACAGACTAATAAAAGTGCTGTCCTATATCACCCCAGTTAACAATCATCTGAAAACAAGAAACACTTTGTAACAAACAAAACAAAAACAAACAAACAAACAAAAGACTAAACAAAACTATGAAGACAAAATTTCAAAACATAAAAACAATATGTCTCCATTCTTCTTCTAGAAGACATACAAATCTAAAAGCAAAAACCATTCATAACAAAACAAAAATAATAAGTCTCCAATATTCATCCGGGAGACTTGAAAATCAAAAAGATAAACAAGGGAAGGGATTGTGGGATGATGTTATTGGGATAGAAGTGGTTAACCAATGGCATGCTTAGAAACTTTTTTTATGTATATTTATTCAGGTACCTTGGTTAATTTTTAGACCTGAAAATGTATCAAATAATATATAAAAATCTGTCTAAGTAAAACATAATCAGGTGGTAATTTTTTGTTGAAGTTGGGTCACTTGGATCATTTAATTAATTATTTTCATGGAGATGGTATAATGAAAGCACAAAACAGAATAAACTGGGACAAGTTTTAAGTGAATTTTCAATTTTTAAGTGTTACTAGTATTCTTAAAAAAAAAATCCATATTCAATGATTTTATTTAATTGATCATGTTAATGGATCTTTCTTACCTTGACCAAAAAGTTAACAAAATTCATTCCATTATTATATTACATCATGAATGTATCTTAATGCAGGAAATTGAGTACAATAAGAATCTTTTTGTGAAAGTTATTCCCCTTTGACAATAAAAGAATTTATTAACAATTAACCCTTACCATGCTGACTTGTTTTTCAGATATTTTGTCTGTATGCTGAATTGTTTTAAGAAAATCAATAAAATTTGACATCTGCCAATCAATGTTTTGTAAAAACAACAAAAAAAGACATACAACCTTAATAGTTAGGGAAAAGGATTAAAAGATACCATGTGTTATTTTTGTAGTAAATTGGTTGCTATGGTAACACCGTTGCCATGGTAATGGCCTTGGAAACACACATTTTTTCTAAAAATTGGTAACTTTTCTTAAATTGCAAGCCATAATAGCACCCCTTACTTGTTTTAATGTAATGAAACATTATATATATGTTCTTTAGACACCTTAAAGATAATTTGTACCTTTTAACCTCAGAGAAATCACTCAAATTAAACATTTCGTATATGAAAAAGAAGGTATATATAGATCAATTTTTTACATTTTTTATAAAGTTGTCTAATTATATATATTTACATGTTTATTCAATTTTGGAGAAAAAAGTTTAAGATTTTGCATGATAATTTATTTAAATATTGTGCATTTTGCTATTATATAGATTTTTTATAACCAGCTTATGGCAAATACTGTATATAATCATGAAACCCATGCCGCATAATAAACTATTCTATCTTTTTATTTACTTTAATACTTACTTTAAAACTATTTTTTTCATGATTAACCTGGACAGCTGTTCCTTCATTTGAAGACTTTTTTCACTTTGTAGTGACGACATTCATATAAGTTTACATTATTTTATACATACCAAATGATAATCAACACTACCTATATATATGCATTCAAACCTTCACTATACTTGAGAAAAAAACTCTTTCCTCCTTCTTGTTTTTTAAATTCAATTGTTAGTTTTGGGGGGGTTTTTTTGGTTTTTTTTTGTATTTTTTTAAATAAGAACCTGTTTATTGATTTGTTACTTAAAAGTTTTCAAGCATGTGACTGTCAATACAAAATTCTTATGTTGAAAGTGTGATACATGCTAAAATTAGCCAAGATTTTTTCATTTATACTGAAGACTAGAATATTACCCGAGTAGCTTAGTTAACTAATGTCATGAACAATTGATGAACATGATGAATGTTGTATTTTTTTTCCTTTTATAATTGAATTGTTGTATGTATATATATTTATGAAAATTCACAATATAACAACCAGATTGTATAAAGTTTCATTAAAATATAAGTGGTGTAGGAGTAGCAGGTAAGAAATGTGAATCTTCAAAAACATTCAGAAGCGGGGAACACTGAGCTCTATCCCTAGTATTGCCCAATATTTCAAAACGAATCATTTGGAAGATGAATTGTATTACATGAGCATTAAAATTGATACATCAAATTGTTTTCAAGTTTATTCTTCCTCCTCTGGTTGATTGGTAGTTTTCCATCGTTTGTAAGCAAGACAATATTCCTGGTAAGTATGAAAGAACTTGAAGCATGGCTCAAGACAGAGAGAAACATTGCAGTCCTTACATTCAAATCTAGTCTCATGACCTGGGCGCTTCCTTTTGTTAGCACTTAGGTCTGCACTGCTTCTCTCTGCCTCATTACATACTTTACACAAACGTGCAATATTGCTTTTCTTTCCTGAGCCATGTATCTTAGTGGCAAAGTGCCGACCTGTTAACCGTTCTAACTGTTGCGGAGTTTTAATTGGCCTGCCAACCCTTACAACATTGTCAACTGGATTGTTCTCAATAAGTTCATTCACCAGTTTCTTTCTAAATGACCTATGAGTGACATTAGAGTTTGGATTGTCAGACTTAAACAGGATGTAGGAATCAAGCACCGCAACAGCCAGAACATGAAAAATCACCTTCTTCCACCATTTAAATGACTTTACTATATTGTTAGTATATGCAATCATTTGATCTGATCTATCAACTCCACCCATGTATTTATTATACTTTAACACCATGTCCGGCTTCATTATGTTAGCATCGGTGACAACATCTCTACGACGTGAGGCTGATAGATCAGATCCATGTATGGTTGATAGCATGTACACAGGCTTTCCATCTTGAAATTTCAAACATTCAAGAGGTCCATTGTTCATTACTGCATTATCACCACGATTGTTTAACTTTTTATCTTTTAAACCTTGAGGAATACCACGGCGATTAACACGTACAGTTCCAGTAGCAGTAGTGCCTAGTTCATACAAGTCCCAAAACAGTTGTGGGGAGGAATAGTAATTGTCACAATATAGACTATATCCTTTAAGAAATAACCCCCTTAAAAGGTCCATCACGAGGTCATAAGTTGCTCCATAGACACTTGGGCCAACTTGAGACTTTCCCGTGTACAATTTAAATTTGGATACATAGCCATTGGTGGAGTCCGACAACATATAAACCTTTATTCCGTACTTAACTGGTTTGTCAGGGCTATACACTTTAAAAGAGAGATTACCTCGCCATGGAATCATACCTTCATCCAAAGAAATGCATTTGTTTGGTGTGTACGTGGAATAAAGCCGGTTATTGACATTTGCATAAAGAGAGCCAAGTTTAAACAAAGGGTTGTGTCCTTGCTGTGCACGCGGTATATATAGGTCATTGTCAGCCAAGTGGAAAAATGAGGTTATAAGCAGGAAACGGTCACGGGACATTGTAGCAGGGAAAAAGGGAGTTGAGGTAACAGGATCAGTGCTCCAGTATTCATTGATGTCTGACTGTGAGATGAGACCCATAGCAAAAATTAGGGCTAAGTAGCGTTTCAGCTCAGCAGCTGTGGTGTCCACCCACTTGCGAAATCTGGAATGCTGCTTAAGGTTTTGGTTGGCATTTAGATACTGGCTTGCATAGCGATTTGTTTCAGTGGCCATTTCATCAAAATCATTATCATTGACAAATAGGTTGAAATATTGCAAAGGAGTTGCATTGTCAGGAATGTGTGGCCTCCTGCCAGGATTTTGGGAAAACTGGGGTGTTTCATGAAGAGCGGGACGTCTACCATTTGTCCAGTTGTCAGCATCAAACAAGTCATTTCTATCATTTAAATCAGTATTGTTCTCGTCATTGTCACTTTCATCTGAAAATCCTTCAAATTGCTCTTCATTTTCACTGTCAGTGTCAGCAAATATTTCGTATATGTTTTGATCATCAGAAGCCATGGCAGAGGCCATGATAGAATGAAAGAAAATCAACCACCCCCCTTTTTAAAGATTTCAGTGGACAGACAGTGAAAATGATGAAGAAAACGTCGAAAAAAATATTTAATAGTAACAAATATTTATCATGTTTGGTTGCCTTTATGTTAAATATTAGTAATAAACACGATTTTTATATAGAAAGCAGACGACACGAAAAATATTATCTACCGGTGCAAGTCACGTTTTACTTCCGGCTAAATACCCTAAATGCGAGTCGGTTTTTGCAAAGTTTAGCCAATGACAACATATTTCGACATTACCAATCTTATATTCTATACCAAGAAAACCCTATTTATTTATTATGCTATTCAAAACTTTACTAGTAGTCGTGGGAATCAAGATTTATTTCTGCTGAAAATCGCTGTCTGTGTGTCCATTGTTGATCTTCTTTCGGAACGCCTCATTTTTAGTAATCTCCATTTCCCGGTTGATTGAAAATGATTTTTAAAAACGTATTTTAAGACCACAAAACGATGAATTAGTTTAATTTTGATTTTAGATATTAGTAAAATACCCTTTTAAAAGTTAAATATGTTTTTGTTTTAAAAGAAAGTTGTTTTACGAGGCTTTCACTATTTTTAGATTCATGACTCATGTGGAAAGGGAAATAACCTTGCGGGGGAAAAATAAAACTAATTTGCGCAGCGATTTTTCGTAAAAAACATTTAAAACCACCTGAAACTTGTTGTTTTCAATAATATAAATTAATATTCTTTAGTTTTCTGTTATCAGAATTTAAAAAGATGGGCGATTTTTTACAAAACATTGATTGATCTATTTGTGGTTATTTTTAGAAAAAAATGTGTCACACAAAGGGGTTTTCCACGTTTGTAATCGTAAATAAAACTTTAGGAAGACTGTCGACTGATCATAATTGGATCAAAAAGTAATCTACAATCATACTTAAATGGGTTCATATCAATAATAATCAATATGAAAGACACAGAACAGTCTTAGACCGTTTTGTAATGAAATGCGCTCAAACCCGTCTATAGACGGGACCCGCACTGAGAACGACGTCATCAATCCCGTCTAAAGACGGGAGCCGCATGGTAAGGGTTAAGGTTTTAAAAGGGACAAGATCACTACAATAACTATATAAGAAATTAAATTAGTAAAGTGTAATTGAAATTCTATAAAGAATAAAGATGGCATGTAACATTTTCAAATGGGAGCCTGGACATAAACACTGGGGTAAATGTGATATCCGTAACTGCAGTTATGGACATCCATGGACATTGGAAAATGGCGGACTGCAGTTACGGATTTCACATTTACCCCAGTGATAAAGAAAAGTAATAATTCATGCTGGGATGAAAAGTGTTAATAATATTATTATATCAGCATCCCTCCCTGTGATCAGAGCACACATACACGATACATTCATATGCAAAAAAAAATCACTATTTGGGGACTCTGAACTTGTGTTGAATGTTTTCAGCAACACCTACCCTGTTTGTCAAAGCTGTCTTCCCTCAGTATACAGACTAGAGCTAAGTAGCGGTTGACTTCTCGTAGGTATAATATCGTACCATTATTTAGTTTGATTGTAGAGGCTGATCGACTATCAAACGCACCATCTTCTTTGGTTCTGAAAAAAAAACAATGAAAGATAAAGGTAAAAACAGTGAACAAGTTAGTTACAGTGAGACCTGTCTAGAAACTATGACAAATCCAAATACCTTTCTAAACCAAACTGGAGTTCAAAATCTTTTAATTTCTTTACATTTAAACCCTAAAACCAAACCCTTGTCTTTATCAAATACATTTTTAGCTGTTAATGGGGTTTTGTTTAAACAGGTTTCACTTTATTGAATTTAAAATATCTACCAACATGAAAGAGAATCAGAAATTCATGTAGTAGTCCATGGAAGACATGTGTTGTTTGCATTAATGAGTTGTTGGTTAAGTTACTGAAATCTAATCCATTAATTTAAATAAGAATGACCTGCTTTATACATGATACCAATGCTAAATAATTTCTGCTTGTTGCAGCTTTAAATTTCAGAACCCACATGCTTTAGTTTATATTCTTACAAGGCAGAAAGGCAAAAAAGTCTTAATGAGGATTTTTGTGGCATATACATATAAAATATAGCATAAAGCATTTTTTGTGTATACCTACATGGAGCTACTAATTGATCTAATAGCAACATATGCATATGCACTTAAAAAGCATGTAATAAATCCATAATATACAATTGATATGAAGGTTTTAAAAAAGTGCTTGAATACAAACTTAAAAGTAATGAAAGAACCTTAGTGAGCACGCTCACATACCCCACGCGTGCCGCTAATGGACTATCAATGTTATTCTTGAGGAATTAGTATCAAGCTACAGGAATCAATAATATTGAATGATTGTAAAAGTGAATGTGCAAGTATTTGAATATCATAACAAAGTTATGTCAAATTTCTTAGTCCAAAGGGCCATAACTCCGACAAAAATTTGGGGATAAAAAATCCATGTAATATGCACAACTACATATGGTTTACTTCTTGCATACCAAGTTTCATTAAATTCTGTTCAGTAGTTTTAGAGGAGTTGCGATCACAAACTGTAATCATGATTTTCTGCAAATTTCTAAGTCCAAAGGGCCATAACTCCCACAAAAATTTGTGAATCAAAAATTCCCCGTAATATGCACAACTACATATGGTGTTCTTCTTGCATACCTAGTTTCGTTAAATTCTGTTCAGTAGTTTTAGAGGAGTTGCGATTACAAACTGTAATCATGATTTTTTGCAAAATTCTATGTCCAAAGGGCCATAACTCCCACAAAAATTTGTGAATCAAAAATTCCCTGTAACATGCACAACTGCATATGGTGTTCTTCTTGCATACCAAGTTTCATTAAATTCTGTTCAGTAGTTTAAGAGGAGTTGCGATTACAAACTGTAATCATGATTTTCTGCAAATTTCTTAGTCCAAAGGGCCATAACTCCCACAAATATTTGCGAATCAAAACTTCCCGGTAATATGCACAACTACATATGGTGTTCTTCTTGCATACCAAGTTTCATTAAATTCTGTTCAGTAGTTTAGGAGGAGTTGCGATTACAAACTGTAATCATGATTTTCTGCAAATTTCTAAGTCCAAAGGGCCATAACTCCCACAAAAATTTGCAAATCAAAAATTCCCGGTAATATGCACAACTACATATGGTGTTCTTCTTGCATACCAAGTTTCATTAAATTCTGTACAGTAGTTTAAGAGGAGTTGCGATTACAAACTTTGATCACAGACGGACGGACGGACGGACGGACGGACCAGTCAAAAACATTATACCCTTCGCAACTTCGTTGCATGGGGTATAAAAACTGTCAAAATCAAAAATGGCTGGATTTTGTTAATTAGGAAGGTAAATAACAGACCTGAAATTGATTCCTAAGTAATGGGACCCCACTCTGATGCTGTACAACAAATATCAAGTGGTTGTGATAAGCAGCTGCTGAGAAAACTGTTACAAAAATTTCTTCTCTGCCTGCCCAACATTTACCATTTTTTAACCAAAATTTTCACTCTGGGAAATCCGGCAAAAAATTAGCTAGCTTGATGAAGATACCCTCGTTTCATATCTTGAACTCTGTATTGAAGAAAAATAAAATTCCCAATATTTCCTTTGCATGTTATCCAAGAGAAATGGAATTTCTTCATGCACATCTCCATATCGTGTTTTTCACATATATTCACCTTCATTGGCTAAGAGGAAATACACTTATGATGTTTGTGAACAGAGGGACAGACAGGGTGATTCCTATTTACCCATCAAAACTGTTTTTGGAAGGGATATTTATAAATTTCATTATCTACAACATTTATTTTAGATAAGATTGATTGGTTTTTTTTTCATTCAGTTGGTGGTTTTTGATTGGGAAAGAAAGTTTTCCTTTTCTGTCACTGTCACTGTCGATTAATTTCTTTCCGTGTGTATCAATTTTTGTGGTTATATGAAAAACGACAATTTCGTGGAATCTCAAACTTGGGGTTCTGAAGTCTGCAGTTCAATGTTAAATTTTCTGCTCATGGGCTATCAAATTTCATGGGTAAAGTCCACCCATGAAAACCACGAAAATTGGTACCCTACAAATAATGATGAAACCACAGTAAATCATCATTAAGTGCCATCCACTAAAGAAAATCCAAGTATAGATATAAATAAATATCCCAATAATACATACTGTTTAGAATCCTTTCTTGGTAAAACTGAATCAGTAGTTTGGCCAAGTTTCGTTCTAAAATTGTATTTCAAGTGTAGCAATGATATTATATGAGTCTTAAAGATGAACAATGTATACACTTTAATAGCTGTTCAATAATTTTGTTTTTACCCTAGTAATTCATGTAATTTTCATTTTGATTGTGCTTTGTTTTCTGCTATTCGATACTGTTACAGTATTGCAAAAAAAAGGCTGGATATTATTAAACAGAAAGTAGGTGTGCAACAAACCTGAAATAACGATTTATCATATGGCACTTCCTACCGATGCTGCATATCAAATTGCAAAAATCAGCATTAGCTTATTTAACTATATACTGAAGGTTTTTGCAACATACATGACATGTGCCAGGGCTGTACAATAATCAGAACATCCATCAATTGATTAAATTGTGAAATATGGCATAAATATATATCTTGGATGAATGTCTAAATGTGTCTCCTAAGACATTGACAGCCCATTTGGTATGGTCTATTAAGATTTTTGCTGTTGATATGTTTTCCTATCAATTAGTTGATAATAAACAGGAAGTAGGTAAGGAACAGACCTAAAATCTATTTCCACATTACTGTACCCAATCCTTATGCTGTATACTAAATATCAAGTAGCTGTGATTAGTAGTTGCTGAAAAATCCTTACAAAAATTTCTTCAACGCCAGCCCACCCCAAATGCGGCCCAACAATATGACCTGGAATATTCACTCTGTGAAATCTAGCCAAACATGCAAATCAAATCATACCAATCCAATTTCCGATTTCATGATACATGTATCACCTTGAATACAAACCTGAGGAGTGACAGACAGACAGACATGTAGGAGCACTATGTCACACAACTTTGACTGGCAGGCAATAAATACATTATGACTTGACATTAGGGAAAGTTTGTTAAACAAATAATACTGTCTAATTCATTGATTTTGAGTCTTTTTTTCTGTCCTACACAGGCAAAATGTTGACTGCGTTTAACGTGCGTCTGGCGTACGTTAAACGCATGTCATCTGACGCATATTAAATTGGTGTTTCTAACCACGTACATCTGACGCACGTTAAAAATTGATCTTGGCAATATTTTTATTTCATAATAAAACACACTAAATAAACAAGGAATACTGTGAGCGAGCTCACGGAGGATACCCCCCGCTTTAACAATTCTAAGTCCAATTACCTCCCTTGAATGATATCTGACAGCAACCAAAATTCTTCATGCACATCTCCATATATTGTACATCCTTCATGTAAAATGCCATCAAAATCCATCAAGCGGTTTAGGAGGAGTTGCGCTTACGAGCTCTCCCATTGAACACCAAGTTTAAAAAGTCTAAGTCCGATTATCTCCCTTGAATGATATCCGACAGCAACCAAAATTCTTCAAGCACATCTCCATATGGTGAACATCATTTGTGTAAAGTTTCATCAAAATCCATCAA
This sequence comes from Arcuatula senhousia, assembly GCA_963971305.1. NCBI lineage: Eukaryota > Metazoa > Mollusca > Bivalvia > Mytilida > Mytilidae > Arcuatula > Arcuatula senhousia. The sequence goes on from OZ020310.1 coordinate 59,249,970, forward strand.
GCGGTTAAGGAGAAGTTGCGCTTACAAGGTCTCCCATTGAACACCAAGTTTAAAAAGTCTAAGTCCAATTATCTCCCTTGAATGATATCCGACAGCAACCAAAATTCTTCATGCACATCTCCATATAGTGTACATCCTTCATGTAAAGTGTCATCAAAATCCATCAAGCGGTTTAGGAGGAGTTGCGCTTACGAGGTCTCCCATTGAACACCAAGTTTAAAAAGTCTAAGTCCAATTATCTCCCTTGAATGATATCTGATAGCAACCAAAGTTCTTCATGCCTATCTCCATATGGTGTACATCCTTTGTGTAAAGTTTCATCAAAATCCATCAAGGGGTTTAGGAGGAGTTGCGCTTACGAGGTATGTGGACAGACGGACAGACGGACAGACGGACGGACAGACAGACGGACAGACAGACAGACAGGGTGATTCCTATATACCCCCCCAAACTTTGTTTGCGGGGGGTATAATAACTTACTAACTTCATACATTTTAGGAAACTATATGTCTGACGTATGGTAAATGTACGTTTATGCACTACGTCAGACGCACGTTTTTATTAACGTACGTCAGACGTATGTCTAAATTTTGCCTGTGTAACACAACATTAACCAAAATGACATCAAAACAAGATAAAAGGTCACATTTCCATTCAGGCCAAGTCATGTACATATCAAAAATAGATCAAAGACAAAGAAGGCAGAATTTCCTTAAACAGGAAGTAGGTGATAAGGGAGCCCATGCTGATGCAGGATATCATACATATACATGTATCAAGAGACTATGATAAGTAGTTGCTCAGAGTGCTCTTTCAAAAACATTTTCCCTGCATTCCAGTAAACTGGTCAAACCTGTTGTTCTGTACAGAGACAACAGACGAAGCCTAATTCACTGGTCCTGACAGCGCCGTGACGTCAAAGACTCGTCATTATAGATTTTCAGTTGTGACGTCTCGTCAACAAAAAAGAAACACAAAGCTCCAAATGTCTTAATTTCAGCAAAAAGGAGTTTTATTTGATGTCATTTTTTTTATTTTCAACAAAAAGTTATTCAAATTAATGCGATTGAAAAAGTTAAGCTTGATTAATCAAAGCCCAGATATCCCCTATTTTGTTATTTTTTCTGACCAATCAAAGACAATCGTCTCTTTGACTAATGAAATGAATCATGAAAATAGGCTTCGCCTGTTCACGACGTACACAGGCAATTTTGGTTAATGTTAATTTAATGTTAATAAAAAGCTTCGCCGAGCGCAGCATGATACGACCGCAATATGTTGAACCCTGTACATTTTAGGCCCAATATGGATAGGCTATTGCTCTGGACACATGCAGCCCATGGTGGACTGACAAAGGTTTTTGACATCGACCCAGAGGGTAAAAACATAAATTTTCAATTTTGTATTCTACTCTTGAAAAGAATAATTTTGGGAAAAAAATTGAAAAACAAACCAGAAATTTTTTTAAATTATGATTACGGCCCCTTAGGTAATGAGCGAAAAAAAGTGGGGGTCGCAAAAATTAATTCTTAAATTTAGAATCGCTACTTGGCAAGGATGAACTTGTAAAAAAAATTTTTTTAATCGGACCAGAAATAAAAAAGTTAGGATTTTGGCCCCTTTTGGTCCCTAATAACATAACAGTAAAAAAAGGGGACACAAAAATATATCTGCTACTTGACAAGAATAAACTTGCAAAAAAATTGTCAAAATCGGACAAGAATTAAAAAAAAATCAATTTCGGCCCCTTTTGGCCTCTTATTATGTAACAGGTGAACAAGAGGCTCCCAGGAGCCTGAATCGCTCACCTGACATATGTGCCTGAAGTAAAGGTTATAAGGCAAAATCTATTTAACGTTGAAAGGGTCATAAGATTAATAAGGGGGTCATCTGACAATATGGTGGTTTTAAAGGTGCTGATCACTCTTGTTCTCAATCAAAATCTAAAAATCTGTCACCCTTTTTGAGTTATTTGCAAAAAAATGCAGTTTAACCTAATGATATTTTAGCCACAGCGGCCATGTTTTACAACCAATCAAAAATCCCCACAACAGTTCTATACACCTAATAATAATAAACAATAATACCAAGTTTGGTTCCATTTGGACTTAAAGTGTCAGAGGAGTTAACGTTTTCAATGTAATGAGGAAATGCTGTTAAAATGCTAAATTTTGACATTCTAAGGGCAATAACTCCTAAAAAGGAAAGGTCTTACAACGTTGACCCCATTACATATTTTGTAGATCTTGGTGTGCTTAACAATATGCAATTTAAATTTCTCAAATATCTTGTATAGTTTTCAAGATATTGAGCTCAACAGGTGCAAAATTTGCAAAAAATCCACAAAAAGGGCAATAACTCCTACATGGGTTGTTGGAATTTCTTCAAAATTTCAGAGCTGGTAGATCTTGAGGTGCTGATCACTTTTATTCCCAATCAAAATTTTGAAATCTGTCATCGTTTTAGAGTTATTTGCAAAAAACTGCCATTTACCTCTATGTTCTATTTTTAGCCACAGCGGCCATGTTTTACGACCAATCAAAAATCCCCACATCAGTTCTATACACCTAATGCTAATAAACAACTATACCAAGTTTGGTTCCATTTGGACTTAAAGTGTCAGAGGAGTTAACGTTTTCAATGTAATGAGGAAATGCTGTTAAAATGCTAAATTTTGACGTTCTAAGGGCAATAACTCCTAAAAGGAAAGGTCCTACAACGTTGACCCTGTTACATATTTTGTAGATCCTGATGTGCTTAACAATATGCAATTTAAATTTTTCAAATATCTAGTATAGTTTTCAAGATATTGAGCTAAACAGGTGCAAAATTTGCAAAAAATCCACAAAAAGGGCAATAACTCCTACATGGGTCGTTGGATTTTCTTCAAAATTTCAGGGTAGGTAGATCTTGAGGTGCTGATCACTTTTACCCTATGCCAGAATTTTGATATCTGTAGCCGTTTTTGAGTTATTTGCAAAAAACTGCCATTTACCCCTATGTTCTATTTTTAGCCATGGCGGCCATGTTTTACGACGAATCAAAAATCCCCACATCAGTTCTAAGCACCGAATGCTAATGAACAACCATACCAAGTTTGGTTGCAATTGGACTTATGGTGTCAGAGGAGTTAACGTTTTAAAAAGTTTACGGACGACGGACGACGGACGACGGACGACGGACGACGGACGGACGACGGACGCCAAGTGATGACAATAGCTCACATGACCCTTCGGGTCAGGTGAGCTAAAAAGGGGTGGGGTTGCAAAAATAATTTCTCAAATTTGGATTCACTACTTGACAAAAATAAACTTGCAAAAAAAAATTTCAAAAACAAACCGGAAATAAAAAAGTTTTGATTCCAGCCCCTTTTGGCCCCTAATTACAAAACAAGTGAAAAAGGAGATGGTCACAAAAATTAATTTTCAAATTTGGATTCACTACCTGACAAGAATAAACTTGCAAAAAATTTTTTTTTAAATCGGACCACAAATAAAAAAGTTTTGATTTTAGCCCCATTTGGCCCCTAATTACATAATAGGCGAAAAAAGGGGGGTCGCAAAAATTAATTCTTAATTTTGTAAATGAGCTGAACATTTAAGCAAGCAACAGCTTTTCTATACCTGCTATATTTTTCATTTCATAGGCCAAAAACATGAAAAAACATTATTTTAGGGACTGTAGCCCCTATAAGGGGTCATCTGACAACTTCGACCCTATGGATTTTTTTGTAGAGCTAAATGAGCTGAACAATTAAGCAAGCAACAACTTTTTGCTATCTGCAATAATTTTCATACTGTAGGGCAAAAACATCAAAATATGCTAATTTTCACCTTTAAGGGGCCGTAACCCCTGTAAAGGGTCTTCTGACAACTTCGACCAAATGGAGACTTTTGTAGAACTTTTGATCCTGAAGCAGTAGGGTGGCATCAGATTTCATCTATCTCTTATACTTTTTGAATTACAAGCCAAAAACAGTAGTCTGACCCCCAGGTCTATTTTTAGCCACAGCGGCCATGTTTTTTGACAAATCAGAAATTGAAATATTACTGTAGTGCAGGACACCCTAATGATCAATTATACCAAATTTCATTGAATTCTGTTCAGTAGTTTCAGAGGAGAAGATTTTGAAAAACTTATTGAAAGAACAAACAAAAAAGTTGCAATTTTGGCCCCTTTTGGCCCTTAATTTCCAAACGAAAAAAGGGGGGACTCCCAAAATCAATCCCATCCATCCTTTAATGGTAAGATATATCATTGTCAAATTTCATTGCATTTGGATAACTAGAACTAAAGTTATCGTGTATACACTAAAGTTAACAGACGACGACAACGACAACGACGACAGCATCATACCATTATACGTCCGCAAATTTTCTGCGGTCGTATAAAAATTAACGTTAAAGTAGTGTTAATCGAGCTTCGATTGTTAATTTCATGTAAAAGTTTAACATTTGATGTCACATAATTCAACAGGAAAATTAACGTTAAAAAGTTTAACACTAAATTAGTGTTAATTTTTAACACTAAATTAACATTAAAAATTCTAACGTTAATTTAATGTTAAATTAGTGTTACATTAAAGTTAAATTCATGTTAATCGAGCTTAACGTTAATTTAATGTTAAGACAAATTGCCTGTGTATGTTGGATCAGGTTGACCAGTTAAGCATTCTAGTAGCTGCTCACCATTTTATAATGCACATTGGCAAAAAATCTAGGACAATTCAGTAAAAATACTTAGGGTCTTTGTTAGATTTAACAAACCTACCCATAAATAAATGAAACATCGTTGACTACATCTATCATATCACAGCAAAGTTCATAGGACTGCATATCTACCGGGGAAATATCTGTGGCTATATATATCTTACTGACTACGTCGAACAGGAATGCTTTCTCTATACCCGAATGCTGAAAATAGAAACTTAAGGTTCATAACACTATATATTGACCTAAGTAATATCTGTGGCTAACTCTATACCTGAATGCTGAAAATGGAAAAAACTATAAAGTTTTTAACACTGTGCATGCACCTAGGGAATAAAGGTTATTTATAAACATATTAAGGTAGTTTTGTTTTTACCTTTATTTGCTAGATATATTTCTCAATGACTTCAATCAAAATAGTTTTTTTCTATTCCCAAATGCTACAGAGTAGATACCAAATAAAAAGGATGATACAGTTTGAATTGATGTGTAATGTAAAATTTCCTTTAGTCTGCCGAGACATTTAAGTGGATTACAAGCTAACATCTAGAGCAATATCCTATCTAGATCAATCCATCATCGATGCTGGACCCCTTAGGACCAACCCACTACTGTAGTCAGTTTATTTAGAAGGTTTTCTTTCAGATAATTGTGGAATTAACTTCATCCCTGAATTGATCTACCCTGATGTTATACATGTTATATTTACTGTAGCCAGCTTTTTAAGTATGTTATTTACAGACAGTTGTGGTATTACTTTACTGAACCCTGGAACACATTTCCCTCCCTCTGGATTGATTGGCCACTGATGTTGTATTTACTGTTGTCAGCATTTTAAGTAGGTTTTCTAACACAGACAGCTGTTGGACTTTACTGGCCCCTGGATTGACCAACCAATGATGTTATACATACCTTAATTAGTATATTGAGTAAGTCTTTAAACACAGACAGCTGCGGGATTAACATCTGAGCGACTACACCGAGCCCTGTAACCCCCTCTCTAGGATTGACTCACCAGTGATGTTATACGTACCGTAGTCAGTATATTAAGTAGGTTTTCTAACACCGACAGCTGTGGGATTAACTTCTGCACCACTTTACTGAATGCTTCAAATATTGAGTGATCATAAATACTGGTGAGGTAAAAACTGAAGCAAACAAAAAATAATTGTTAAATCAGTAATCAATGAGGTAGATAATGTTAAATCAGTACTCAATGGGGTAGATAATGTTAAATCAGTACTCAATGGGGTAGATAATGTTAAATCAGTAATCAATGAGGTAGATAATGTTAAATCAGTAATCAATGAGGTAGATAATGTTAAATCAGTACTCAATGAGGTAGATAATGTTAAATCAGTACTCAATGAGGTAGATAATGTTAAATCAGTACTCAATGAGGTAGATAATGTTAAATCAGTAATCAATGAGGTAGATCATGTTAAATCAGTACTCAATGAGGTAGATAATGTTAAATCAGTACTCAATGAGGTAGATAATGTTAAATCAGTACTCAATGAGGTAGATAATGTTAAATCAGTACTCAATGAGGTAGATAATGTTAAATCAGTAATCAATGAGGTAGATCATGTTAAATCAGTACTCAATGAGGTAGATAATCTTAAAGCAGTACTCAATGAGGTAGATAATGTTAAATCAGTACTCAATGAGGTAGATAATGTTAAATCAGTACTCAATGAGGTAGAAAATGTTAAATCAGTACTCAATGAGGTAGATAATGTTAAATCAGTACTCAATGAGGTAGATAATGTTAAATCAGTACTCAATGAGGTAGATAATGTTAAATCAGTACCCAATGAGGTAGATAATGTTAAATCAGTACTCAATGAGGTAGATAATGTTAAATCAGTACTCAATGAGGTAGATAATCTTCAATCTTGATGCCTGTTTGTTTTCATTGTTACGTGTCTAAAATCAGTGAATAAAAACTGAACATTTTGTTTTAGATGACATCATAAATTTTTATCTTAGACAACTTGCAAATAAACCTTGTGGTTCAATCCTCGTCCGGGGTGAAAATTTCATGAACGAATTTCTTGACACCATTTGCAAGGATGGTCTTAAGGACGATGCTAGTCCATTAGGGGACGAAAAAAGATTGACCCCTGTATGTGGAGAGAAATACCCCATGCACATTAAAGTCCCCTTTGTAGATTTCGGTAAGAGTAGGGTCAATGGGGGCTGCTACAAAGGCCACTTGCCCAAACTGCTAGCTGGAGAGGAATTCACATAAGCATTAATCTTCTTTCCAAATCCAGGGTAAATAAATACAATTTGTAATACTGTGGAAGTATTAATATTTGTGGAATACTAGTTTTCGCTGGTCAGGCAAACAACTAAATTAAATCCCCAACAAACAGAGAATTAAACATTGCTTTTAATAGAGAATTATTTAAACCACAAATTCATGAATCCACAAAAATTGATACCAACGAATTCAAGTACTTTCAAAGTAAAAAGAAATTGAACAATGTATACATTATTATGTTTAGACTTAATATTGGAAATGATTAAAGTGTAAGGTTAAATAAATTAACTTAATCCTAAGAAGTTATCAGACACCCTTTGCGTATTATCTGAATACACCATACCTGAGTCTTAGGTTTTCTAATCCTTCGTCAGACAGGTTATCAGATGCCCTTTGGTGAATATCTCTCTGAGCTTCAATCTTGTGGTCATCAGATAGACCATCTACTTTATGAATAAAAACTTCAAACTTGATATCTGGGTTTATTTTGAAAGCTTTGGCAACTGTTGTGTGTAGCTTTGTCAGGGCATTCATATACTCATCCTAGAAGGAAAGCAGAAATCAAGAATTATATTTACTAGTGAACATTAATCCATTCTATATGTCAGTATATGAAAAGTAATGCCATGAACAATGATGAAAACAGAACATGGACACATTTTTAAATCAAATCAATTTGTTGTTTTTCAACATGTTTACAGACAGTTTGTACTACAAAAAAATATCAATAACAATGTTAATTGAGCCAAATAAAGTTTTATCATTCTCATATCCTTATGGAGTATACAGTTTCAGCTGCCATTTAGTTGTTTATGCAGTGCTGTCAAGTCTCACGGATTTTGCGTGAGAATCACGCATTTTGATCTCAATTTGATGGAAAATTCCTTTGATCTTTGTTTTTTATCTCCTTTGATCTTTGATTTTTGTACCAAATCTCACGCATTTTCGTGATGAAAACTTGGCAGCACTGTTTTTTATTATGTACAGATACAGGTACACATGCAACCAAGCATAAATGGGTACCCTCACTTTCCATCCACATTCCAATTAGATGCTAGCTTGAGGGAGCTCTAGTTCTTTTATCAGTCACACAAAATAAAGCAATAGTTTAGGGATAGTAATTTTCATTAACACAAATGACAGTGGTGGATCCTCCTTTCCTTGAAAATTTTATATTTTTTAACAAAAATATTTGGCAAAATTGGTGTGGAAACCTTGCCCCCTCCCTTAAAAAAAATTCTGAATCCACTCCTGACAAAAACTGAAGTGTACTTTGATGTCTGTCTATGGAAGTAAGGTTTATCATGTTGGACCCTTTTGAAACATGTCCCATCCATGTGGAATGCAAGTCAGCAAGTATAGGGCTTTACAGCCTACTGTACACCCATGAGAAACTCAGCGCGCTTAGTTATAAATCAATATTGCTACATGTAAGTCAGACAAGTCTGTCTTTACATTGAGAAGTATGTACCAAAGTGGATCTAGGACTGGTGTCCCGGGCACGTGCCCTCCCATTTGACAAGAAAAATTGGTTAGGGACTGTATGAAACAAGAGGTCCAAGAAGATTTTTTTTAAATTGTACACTGTCCCGTTTTGAAATTTCTGGAGCCGCCACAGTGTTCTCTTTTTCCATAAAATTTTCATTTTCTATGGAACTTCATCTTATCATGTCATCAGTTATGGGATTTTGCTAAAATTTCTTTTTCTTTCTTCAGACACAAAATTACTGGTAACCATTTTTCAGGAACTATTAGTAACTGTTCATACTCTCAAGATGAATATCCATTAACTGAAGTCTCTGTCACCTATATCCAAGTGAACCATAGTGTAATATTCTTCTCCTAATGTGAATAATTGAAAATATTTTATTCAGATCTGCAATTCCACACTTCCCTGTCAATTGTCAATGTCCAATGAAGAGAAACTTCGATGTCATCACTTTTATTCCATTCATTACATGCATTTGTTGCATCATGTGAAAGTAAGATTTTTACATCTCTGAGGTATTTGAAGAGCTGAATCCTGAGTCCAGCAGCAGACTACAGACAACAATTGTCAGACCAAGTCACAAAGTGGCATTCATGTGATTCTCCCGCCGGGAGACAAAATCTCCCGACTTTTTGATCTATCTCCCATTCTCCCGACTTTTTGTGTAATCTCCCACTTTTTCAAGACATTACAAAATTCTAGTTTTATGGACATTTTAATTGTTCAGTCATAAAACATTTCCGGCGTTTTAGGGGTTTGTCAATTAGGCAGACATTAATTTGAAAGGTTAAGGTCTTAATTAAAGGTTTATTGCCACGATTGACCTGATGATTGTATAAACAGTTGGAGATTACTCAGTGAAGCCATGTATATTTGGCACACGCTAGCCTCCTCAATTGACATTGAAATGCAATTTTAATGAGCGTTGTAAATCTCCCAGCTTTTTCATTACGGATCCCTCACATGTATGAAGTGGACTTAGTGAAAAGTCGTCAGAAACACATTGTATTAAACACAGGTAAACACATGGCAAAACTGTGATAATTCTATCAGACCCATACTGTACTTTCAAAAACATTGGTTGCAATTGCTTCCATTTACATATATACATGTTTATGTATAATTGATTTTCAAAAGATCTTTGATTTAACGCTAAATAATACAATAAATAAAAGTTTACTTACCGAAGAAAATTTGAAAATATAGAAAAACAAACGATGACATATCGACATCTATTATAATTTCATATGTCAGTATATGTTTTAAGTTGAAATACAATAATTGTTTAATTCAACTCAAAAGTAACAGTTTAACATAATAAAAGAAATCAAATAAAAATAAAACAAAAAACAAAATGAAAATACAAACAAAACAACAAAAACAAAAACAAAATAGTAACAGAAACTAACATCATGTATATATGTAGAGTTGCATCAGCCAACACAAATTGTGGCATGAATTTCATTTTAATTTCAGTAAAATGGAATGGAACTCAAACTGGATCTGTTGACCGTCATGGAATATACATACGAACAAGAATATGTTTAAATGACAAAATGTGCCACCTAACACTTTTGGGACAGAAGGACGAACCGACATGAACATTATATCCCCCCCCCCACTTTTGCAGTCATCGAAATTGGCCACAAGCCACAAGCCATGGCTAGTAAAAATGCTTGAGGGCCTGTAGAAATGGCAAAAACAAGCCAATGTTGTCGATGGGGCATAAAAATCACCTTTATACCTCTAAGGGATTAGGAAAGTGAAAAGCTGAAATTTTCAAAGTCTAAGTAAAATTTGATGGAATGTTCAACTAAAATTTTTTTCTGTAGATCATCATAGTGGACTTGCATACCAAAATATCAGCATAATATCTACAGGCATTTAGGGAAAATGTTTGGAAAACTGTTATTTCAATACCTGGATCGCGAGTTCCAAAATAGCTGCCATTTTACCCTGATTTTACTGGAAAACTTGTACCTACTCTCTGATCAATGAAACGGGGAAACCTGTTCCTTTCTCTCCAATCCCTTGGAAATGTTTGTTTTTATATTTCTTCAACCATTACAAATTGAAGAACAAGACTTTTTATTCAATTTTCTTTCAATTTTTCTTGAGATAAATTGGTAAACATGTTGCTTCCATTGCTCCCAATGTTCTGATGTCAGATCTTACCTCAGTTGACCTTTGACATTTGGACATTCTAATATCCAGAATGTTCCGTAATGGATGAACTCGTGATTGGTCTATGACGGGTCCTAACTAACTTGAATTCAGTAGAGAAGTAGTGCAACTTGATTTTGATCTGTAGACTAACACAACTAGATGAATCATGGTTGACTTTCATAGCAAAAATACAAATTTAATTACTGTGGTTTCATTATTATTCATGGGGTATCAATTTTCATGGTTTTCATGGGTGCCTTGACCCACAAAATTTTATACTCAAGGAAAAGGAAATTTAACATTGATCTGTATGGTAGAGACATCAGAACCACGAAATTAAGAACCATCAAATCACAAATATAAACTAGAAAAACTGTGAGCCGCAGCTCACAAATAAATACCCCCCACCCCCCCCCCAAAAAAAAAAATTAATCAGATAAAATTTTAGAATAGGAGATGCACATCTACATTATGTCACAAACATTGTGTGTAAGTTTCATGAAAATCCATCAAGGGGTTTAGGAGGAGTTGCGGATAAGAGATGGGTACCCCCATGTAGTCAAATGGCTAAGTCCATGTTTTGCTATGGGAAACCCAAAAAATCGTTCTGATCAAATTTTAAAATAGTAGGTGCACATCTACATTATGTCACAAAGATTGTGTGTAAGTTTCATGAAAATCCATCAAGGGGTTTAGGAGGAGTTGCGGATAAGAGATGGGTACCCCCATGTAGTCGAATGGCTAAGTCCATGTTTTGCTATGGGAAACCCCAAAAATCATTCTGATCAAATTTTAAAATAGTAGGTGCACATCTACATTATGTCACAAAGATTGTGTGTAAGTTTCATGAAAATCCATCATGGGTTTTAGGAGGAGTTGCGGATAAGAGATGGGTACCCCCATGTAGTCGAATGGCTAAGTCCATGTTTTGCTATGGGAAACCCCAAAAATCATTCTGATCAAATTTTAAAATAGTAGGTGCACATCTACATTATGTCACAAAGATTGTGTGTAAGTTTCATGAAAATCCATCAAGGGGTTTAGGAGGAGTTGCGGATAAGAGATGGGTACCCTGAAGTGTAACGGAAGGACGGACGGACACCCCTATCACTATATACCCCCCACTTTTGAAGTGGGGGGTATAATAATTAAACCACAGTAAATCAATATATTTTTTATTACCTTAAAACCAAAAGCAAGACTGATGACCAAATATCATCTAAACATGGACCTGTACCAAGGTTCAACATGTTGCTGTGGAAGGAAGCTAAATAAATATTGTAAAATCTGTGACTGAGCAAGGCTGTTTGCATGTAGTAGTGACAATAGTAAATTAAAGACAGGTGTCTTCAACACCTAGCCATCATTCATGGATTGGGAAGACCATGGGCCATTTGCACATCAAAAATTAAAATGGCCAGCTTTCATCTCAAAAATCTATTTAAAATATTAAGAAATGGCCCCTTGAAATTTGAATTTCTGTGAAAAAAGGGGTAAATGTCACTATGCCAAAAATTACTTCCTAATCCCTGCCACTTAATTAATTTTGAATATAAATCTCTTAAAATTAGCAACTCTACATATATAATATGATAACAAAAGTAACAATTTTCATATTGGCCAAGTTAGTGGACTGAGGGTTTTTATATTGGCTAGAATTCCAATACATCTATTCTCAGGCCATTATCAAGACCAATACAAAAATTGCCACTTTATTCTTGATCATGTTTATAATTTGAAGCAAATCACAAATATGATTTGGTATATAAATAAATTCATTTTTATCAACTGAGTCCTGCATATATGATGAACATTCTTTTCATTCTACAAATGTATCAACTGGGCCAATACAGGACTCTTATTCACAAAAGTTCGTAAACGTAACTTTAGTCACAACTCCCCATGTTGTCTTTGTTAGTTATGCCTGACTTTACATCTACAAACTTTTGTGAATATGGTTGCTGGATCCTACAAGGTTATTATTTGTCCTATTCATATTGGTCCAGTCAACGTATAAAATCTGAAAACAATTAGTTATAAATACAAACAATGAGTCTCCATTCTTTGTTTTGGAGACTCAATAATCTGAAAACAAGAACAATTTTTAACAAATAAAATCAATACGTCTCCATTCTTCTTTTAGGAGACTTAAAAAAATATCAAAAGATAAACAAGGGAAGGGATTAAGGGATGATGTTATTGAAGTAAATACAAGTTGTTAATCAATTGCATGCTTATATAAACATTTTTTTCTGGTACCTCTGTCTCCACCTAAAATGTATTAAATCAGGTATCAAAACTTTGTCAAAGTAAAAAATGACAGTACAAGTAAGTGAGAAACAAACTTGAAGTTCAAAGCATTAGAAACATAAATGACAGTAGAAGTAAGTGAGAAACAAACTTGAAGTTCAAAGCCTTAGAAATGGACTTCCATTCTGATGCTGCATTCCAAATACCAAGAGGCTGTGACTAGTAGTTGCTGAGAAAACTATAATGAAATTTACACCCATATCATTCCACTTGCCCATCAGACATTAACTTCATAAATTCAAGTAAAAAAAGGGTTTCCATTAAGTTGTACTAAGTATAACCTCACTCTACCATTCAGAAAACAAGAAAGAGCAGGATGACGGACCTGGAAAGGAGAGACACTTTTAACACTGTAAAACTCATAATGCTTACACTATGTACCAAATTTGAAATAAACCATTTTAATAGAAGCCAAGAAACCTGTTACCGAAGTTTGTACCGTTAGACAGACGGACAAGGTCATTGCAATATTTAGTCCCTCTCTTACAAGTGGGGCTATAAAATCTAAAGAGGCTTTCATAAAGAGCGGTCATCTATGATAACCATGCAAATGTCTTGCCTGTCATGTCTGCTTTGAGATTTAAGAAGAGAATTAAAATTGATGTACATGTTACTATTAAAGTACATTTTTTGAACATAAGAAGCAATTTAAAATATCTATAAAATGAACATGATGAATGCAAAGTTTACAACTAAGGAGCAAACAGATGCAGTCATTTAGAGGGAGTATTGCTGCTGGTGGCAAATAATCATGAGATTCACACATTTATTTCACATGAAAATCACAATTTTGCACATGAAACTGACGCACATGAAAATGATGTGAACATTTCACCTGAACTTTATATGAAGTAATTTAATATAAAAATCACGCATTCTTTTCATATTTTATTAGTATTTTGTTATTCTGATGTTACTGTATAGTTCTGGTCTGTCTTTGTTCTTATTAATCATAATTGTTATTGTCTCATACCCGTAGCCAGAATTTTTCAACAGGGGGTTCGAAATGTGAAGAGGGGGGTTAGATTTCCCAAATTTTTCTGACTTTAATAGTGCTTAACCGATTTTTCACCTGATTTTTCCATATTTTTAACAAATTTTTTGTCCAAGGGGGGGTTCATCCGAACCCCTCGAACCCCCCCCCCCCCCCCCCCTGGCTACGGGTATATGTCTTATGCACCAAGTGGGACCAATTGGGAAAAAAATAAAGAATTGAATTGAATTAAATTGTAAAACTCATGCCAGATTATTTCATTTCACATCAGAAACTCACATGAACTTTTTCATGTGAGTTTCACATACAAGCTTGATTCAGGTGAATTCATGCGAGTCAAAGGATGAGTGGCAATAAGACCCATTTTTAGCCAAATATTTACCATGAAACTAAAACTGAGCAAACAGATGTCTTATATTGCTGAAACATTGTCCAATTGAAGGACTTAAAGAGAATGATAAGCGTTTTTCCATATCACTTTAGTTGTCATGCCAATTAGTTAAGTGAAAAGCTATATTTTGGCAAAATTGTCCTTATTTCATTGATTTTTGGTGTTTTCAAACCATTTTTCGGTTTAGAAAAATGTGGGTGCATCTGAACAACAACTTCATATTTGTTTAAAATGTGTAAAATGATGTAATACATCATTTCTGAAAGTTTGAAGTTGTTGTTTTCATGCGCTCTATGTTAACTTAAAGAAAAATATGCACTAAAAACATTCAAAATTGCAGATTTTGCATTTTTTTCTTAAAAATGACTCATTGTGATGTCATAATGACATTATATTGATAGAAATTTGTCTTATTTGATATGTTTTCTTTATAGCCATATAAAAGATTACATTTCCGATAAATATGATACAATCTGAAGCAACTTCATTTTATTGGGCCAAATGTGGGTCTTATTGCCACTCATCCTTTGCCTGTGTAGGTGACACTGTACATCATGTATGTGTTCAGTACCCAGCAAGAAGCTTATATGAACAAAACAGTGCCAGTCTAGGTATTTAATATATATAGTCCATTGTTAACCATTTGAATCATACACATTAAACATGTATCTTAAATCTAGGGCTAATGCTAAACAGTGAGCAGCTACCACTAGTTGCACTAAAGGCGGCTGGCTGCTTTCCATTGCAGATTTTTCATTGCCACTAATTTATGTAGGTTGTGACGAGTACACTTATTCCACATCCCATTATCTTCTAAATCTTGAAAACTTTTGTTACAAAAATAAAAAAAAACAAATATTATTAGGTATTACATTAGGGCAAAAGTTTATATCATACATTATCCATATACAAAATATCAGATGGATCTGTAAATAGTTTTCACATAATTAATTTTCCAGACAAATTGATAAGTACCTGAGCATCTATGACAAATATAATGGCACCACATCCACCAAATATACTCTCTGTATCAAAGCTGGGCTCCATAGGATTAAACTGACCGGGTAAATCCCAAATCTGGAACTGTACAAACGAACTGTTGGAGATATCTACAATGTACAAATAACTCAATAAAGTCAAGAACAAAATCTGTTTGGAAATAATTAATCAGTCTTTATTTTTTTTAACAATGTCATGTATAAACCATTCATTGGGTCAAGTTCAACAAGTCACTGTTGGGTCACATGGTAAGGTGACCTGCTCATGAGATTTTCTATCTCAACAAATAACTGTTGGGTCACATGGTAAGGGTATCTGCTGGTGAGATTTTCCATGCGTTGTGACGTCTTGTTTTTACTCTTTTTTTTTGCATCCTAATAATATTCTTTATTCAAGATTGACTACACTAAAAACTTCTTCTAAAGGTTAATGAGGACAAGGTAACATGTGACCAAACATATCTAAATATGCAAAGATATCAACATTATTTGATATTTAAGGCTATAAAATAAGATTTTTAATGGGCAGATATTTTCAGGGTCAGGGGTCCTCATTAACCTTAATAGACTTTTAAGAATTTTTTCCTTTAGAAGCTCGCATAAAAAGAGGAAGAAACAAAATATTGTACAATTATAGACTATTGTTGAGGTCAATAAATGTTTTTAACGACTCAAGAAAAACTATAACAACTGAGGACAAAGTCTGAGGTCAATATATTGTTTTTTCTTGTTCAGGAAAATTCATAATAGTATTCAGTAATCAACTCATTCTTTTCTTATTTGCTTAGAATCAAATTATATATCAAGCTCCTGGAATTTACGACATCTGATGAAATAAACTGGATATTTCAACATGATTGGCCTGCTTTGCTATGAAAATGATCAATTTTTTTATATGATGCTGCATGCATTTCGATAATTTTTTTCTCCCGGGTATTTACTAAAGCATCGCTTTACCTTCCTTGACGATTTTGTTGGTACTCTCTAAAAATAAAGTTTCATTTGGTGATACTTTGTGGAAAACAACTTTCTGTATTGAAGATTTACCACTCCTGTAAAATACAAAACAATATTCATTTGAAAAAGTGGATAGCAAATTACTTCTGCTTTTATATGAACATTCCTATTCATGCTATTAGTATACACTAACAAAATTAGTTTCCAGTGAGGTGAAATGAGACTGCTTGCTTCAATTTATCAACCCATAGTAAATGTATGTGCATATGATTTAAGATTAGTTATCAAAAGAGATCCTTAACCTTGTTTTCTATGATGTACAAATGAATGCCCTTAAGCTCCAAACTCTTCAATCATAATGATCTGTTCCATTCAATCTAAATTATACAGCTTACTGTCAAAGTACTTAAATTCATGGGTATCAATTTTCATGGATTGGAAGTAAACTCCTTATTCATGGATTCTTGAATTTGTGGTTTAAAAACAATCTTTATTAAAAGCAATGTGTGATACACAGTTCGTTGGGAACTTAATTTTGTGGTTTGCCTGACCCACGAAAACCACGAAAAATGGTACCCCACGAATAATGATACTTTCACAGTAACTACATTGAGTAGAACCTGATTGTAATTATCATGGGAACAAATAATGAACAGAGGGTTACTTTATTCTTACTTGAAAATTCCTCTTTGAGAAGAACAACTTATTTTCCAACTGTTACCATGGTTACATGTATATTCTAAAACCTTGTAAAGGATTTTGAACAAACTTAGCATCAAATTTTCATCTATTCTGTTTCTCAATACATGTAGTATTAGTTTTCTAATTTTCTTAGAACATGTAGAGTGACATACATGTACATGTACAGTAATAAAAATTGGGAAAAGGAGTCCGGTGGACTGAATGCATATTTTAATCAAATTGATAATTTTTTCTCTATATGTTCAATGTAAAATATTGCTAAATTTAACTGGACCACACCAATTTTTGGTGGATTTTTCCAGTTGGTCCGGCCTAATTTCTAACACTGCATGACCTGTATTCATGTAATTTTGTATGATGAATTTTATGAGGGCCTCAGGGAAGATTAGTTATTAACTAACTGAGTTACCCTCTTTAAATAAAGCATTTACTTACTTACTTATTTACTTACATGTATAGTATAATGCCTGGTTCTAAATGGTTTTCTTATAAACTTAGGAGCTTAAGACCATTATGAGGGGAATGTTATGACAGGGCATACCTAGGTAATCCCATGAGGAGAATTCTTGGTTTTTGTTCACTAGTTCCTGATGGTGCATCTGTTTCAGGCTCGTCTGGGCCGTATCCATAGCCTCTCGGGAATGACCCCGCTTCTTCATCTACATAGGATGACTATGGTCAAAAGATAATGAGATATGGAATATAAAGTGTACCATTATAAGACTGGGAAATTAAAATACACATTTGGTACTGCTAGATTCTTTGACATTACAATGAACATTTTCAAAAAAAAATAATAACAGAATTTTACGATAATATTAAAGTTTATTAAAAGCTTGCTCCAATGGTGTTTTGGTCAGACAGGCAAGTCATGCACTGCCTTCTAGTACCGTAACAATATAAATGGATTGCGCATTTGCGGGATCGAACACTACTTTAGCCTAACGAGGAGGAACTGGTAAAAAAACTGAATCCAACACGCTAATGAACGTAGAAAGTAATTTCTTTATTTCCGTTCAAGATTGATTTTTTATTGGTTGGAAATGTTGTCTGGGGGTTCATATGTCAGTTGCAAAATGAGGATTTTTTTCCCATATGTTGAATGACATCGTTTTTTCTACCTGTGACCCCTGGCCCTGTTGACCTCGTTTAAATGAAAAGTAAAATCCCGAACGGAAACATTGTCCAACCCATGTATTGGCAAAGTCTGTTCGAAAGGTTTTTGTAAACTTGAATACCCCATGCACACTGTCCGAATTTACTCAAAGAATGAGATAGCGATAAAGATTTAGTCTGTTTCTACATCATCCTTTATAAGTAGACTTTTAGAACAGCTTAACAGTTTATATTTTCAATCTTCAGTAGAATTTATTGGTTTACAATGTCTGAACACCTAGACAAGGGCTTCTTTCTCCTGAATAAATTCTTGTTAGTTCGGGGATATTCAATAAAATTAGAAACACAGAGTGACTCAATGCGTAAATATGATCAAGTTAGGATTTTTTTCATGTGCTTGACACTCACCATTTTGAAGGGTCATGTGACTGACAGTTTATTCTCTAATACAAAACATTATTTCGATCTAAAATATATAGAAATATTTTGTTCGGTAAAATATCAAAATATTTATAGATGGCAAATTATTGTGATGACAAATTATATAAAACAAATAGTCTGGCAGAGGTTTTTAACAGTGCAATAGAATATAATTAGAGGCTATTTTTGAAAATGGCAGCGCCCATGGCTGATGCAAAACCACAACAATGAACCTGAAATGTTCACCAAATAGGCTTAAAACAGGCAATTCTATCATACAGTAATCTTGATAACGTTTTTATTTTTAGCTTAAAAAGATGTAATTTAAAATAAGATGCAGGTTAAACCTGTGACGCTCCCGAAATTTAAACCTACCCTTAAATATTTTACAAGCTAAAATAAGTTTTCAACTGTTTATTGGGCAATTAATTGAAACAAATTCTTATTCGAAAATAAAAACAAAGTAGCTTTTCTTGTGGGTCCTTTGTGCGCTTAATGACGTCAGGAATTTTCAAAGAAAAAAGCGTTAAAAAGACGCAGTAAGTCCGGGAAACCGCGCGTGATTTACCGGACGTTGAAGGAAAATTGAGCCCATAGTACAACTAGAATATTGACATTTCTACCATTATCGCTCCCTTCGGGAGCATATAAAAACTTTGCCAAATGTGTGTTGTTTACAAATTAAAAAGGCTGTGAGTGATATCTGACAAGTTGGATAATTCTGGATCTGGATATTAAGTACGTTGCAAGACCAAAATGGTGTCAATGGCAACGGGGAGAGAGAGCAGTTGGGTTTAGTAACACGATGGGAGAGCTTTTTTGAAGCTCTCGACTGTTGATGCGCAGATTACAGAGTTTGGTAGTTTGTTCCAGTCAGATGTTGTACGGACAAAGAAAGAGTTTTTGTACTGTTCTGTCATGCCTATAATCACTCTAAAGCACTTAGTATTGTTCAGTTCAAATTTGTTAACAATATTGTCAGATTTGTAATCACTATAATGTTTTGCTTTTATATTGCGTTTTTGTCTTTCTGGGGTTAACACAGATTCAGGTGGAATAGCTGGTACCAACCCCTCAGTCACCTTGTAGAAGAATGTAAGCCTACTTACTGACTTAGGCGTCTGCTGTCCTGAAGGCTTTGTAACTCGAGTTCTTTCATCAGTTTTGTGATGCTGCCTTCCACTCTGCTGCTGTAGTCACCACTGATGAAGCGTACTGCTTGGCGTTGGACACGTTCTATGCTGTGAATATCCTTAACATAGTAGGGGTCCCATACTATTGATGCATACTCTAAGAATGATCGAACTAATGAGATATAAGCTTGTTTCCGGCAATGTCTTAAGTTACGGCGGAGAAATCCAAGAGTGGAGTTGGCTTTTTTTACTGTTTTGTTGATATGGGCATCCCATTTGAGGTCTGAGGAAATAATTGCACCAAGGTATGGGTTTTGCTGAACTTGTTGGAGTATATGGTTATGGATAATTGTGGTTTTTTGTGCAAATTTTCAGCAAAATCGACCCATAACCCTCCCTCTTTCCTCAGTAGACTAATAGCAGGGTACCCCTTCCCCCTACCTTAAAACATTAAAACATTTCTGGATTCCTATCCAAATGTTGACATCAAAAGTTAAACTACATGTATGCATGAATTAGAGTTCAGATGAAGGTAGTCAGTTTGCTTTTCAAAATTAAGTCAAAGCCATGAAGAGGTTTTGACGACTGCAAGATTAACGACCGTTTGGCTAATATGAGGCAATGCATGGTCGCCAGGCTTATATTGGAGGAAAGCCCGATATTCCAAGCTGGAACAATGTGAAACCCACGAGCAACGGTAGGTGCCTGGAAACCTTGACACGTGTGGGGCTCGAACCCACAGAGGTGTTGACCTGTGATTTTTAAGTCCAGTGCTTAACCACTCAGCCACCGCGCTCCCCAGATGAATATTTGAAGCCTTTTAACTTTTTTTACTTAGGTCTTGATTATCATTTTGGTGTATATTTTTTAGAATACGATGTCAAAAAGGTTTTAATGTCAGTAAGTTTTTCAGATTGTTGTGGTACTTTTTTTGTAGATTATGATAGTCATGATAAACGAATAGATAAAGTCTGAGGCTTGTCCCCCTTGTATGCCATTCAGTAAAAAAAAAAAAAAATTCACAGTGCTAATGCAAATGTAAAATTGATTCCGGATTAAATCTGAAGCTAATTGGCAAATTGCCTATTTGAAAAATGGGACTTCCCCACCTGTATGTGGATTAGTTTGTCAGATACCTGCCCAAGGTTGGTGGTTTTCTCTGTGTACTCCAGTTTCCACCACCATTAAAAGTGATGCACTATATGGCCCAGGTGCTTTGAAAAGGGTGTCAAACACTAACACACACACACACACACATATATATTTTGTGACATACATGTATAGCATGTCTAGCTGTTATAGAATTACAGACATACAAACAGTTTTATATTTCTGTCAGACATTGGGGCCTACATGAGAGCTATTATTGTATAGAATTACAGATATACAAACAATTTTATATTGTCAGACATTGTAGGCGAGCGGCGGATATCGAAAAAGTCGTCTAATTAAAAAGTTTAAATTACCCAAAAACCTCATGAGATTTTTTGAACTCAAATAAAAGGTTGCATTGATTATTTTATTTTATGGATATATATGTTTGACAAGTCGAATATGGTCAGAAGATATCAAAAAATGTTGTTTTGTACATGTACCCTATGAAAATCTTTAACGGCTTGATTTTTGTCTCGCCTGCGACGAATGTCGCAAAAGGCGAGACTGAGGTATGGTGATTCCGGCGGCGACGGCGGCGGCGGCGGCGTCCACAATTGGTTAAAGTTTTTGCTTAAGTCTGTTTTGTGTGAACTAATTATGTTACACCATTGATATTTGGTATACAGATGCATCAGCATCAGTACAGATCAGTTTTAAAAGGATTTCACCTGTATGCTCCTGCAGTCACGGTCTACTGACTTTGAAATTTTATACTGATAAGGCCGAGGTTAACCTTTTTTCTTAAGTCTGTTTAACATGAAGCAGTTATGTTACACCTTTGATATTTGGTATGCAGTTGCATCAGCATCAGTACTGATCAGTTTTAAGAGGATTTTACCTGTATGCTCCTGCAGTCACGGTCTACTGACTTTGAAATTTTACACTGATTTGGCCGAGGTTAACCTTTTTTCTTAAGTCTGTTTAACATGAAGCTGTTATGTTACACCATTGTTATTTGGTATGCAGTTGCATCAGCATCAGTACAGATCAGCTTTTAAAGGATTTCACCTGTGTGCTACTGCAATCACGGTCTACTGACTTTGAAATTTTACACTGATTTGGTTGAGGTTAACCTTTTTTCTTAAGTCTGTTTAACATGAAGCAGTTATGTTACACCATTGATATTTGGTATGCAGTTGCATCAGCATCAGTACAGGTCAGTTTTTAAAGGATTTCACCTGTATGATCCTGCAGTCACGGTCTACTGACTTTGAGATTTTACACTTTTTTACTTTTTACTTATGTACTTAAGGAGGATTTTTACTTCATCTTATACTGTGTCCAGTTGCGACAGGCGAGACATGTCTCTGTGTTAACAGTTTATTAAAAATTATTTTTTTTACCTAAAAAACACACACGAAAAAATATTGTAAATCGCATCATGAAATATTTTGCTCAATTCTTTGTTTGCAATTGAAATTTTCAAAAACAATAATAGTTTTCTACAATTTTTATCGAATTAAAAATCACAAATAAAAGTAGCAAAAATAAACGTTAATTTTAACTTTTGCAACATTAATTGTCATTAAAATCAAACAAATTGTATACTTAGATCAAGAAAATGTTGTAAGGCTACTTTTTAGTTAAAACTGCATACTTCTGACGAATGATAATAAAGTTATACTTAATTGAATATGTAAGATTTTGAGAAAAGTGACTGCAGATGACTCAGAAAACTGTCGGAGTGTCCCGTATTTACATTTTAACTATAATCTGATTGATTAGTAATTGTAAGAATTTTCATTTTTTGGTGTAATTATGAAGAATATGTGCTAGTTTTGGGTTTGTGTGAACACAAGAAATTTATTATTTGGTCTTTGCTTTTATTTTTAACCTGCGATGTTTGATAAAAGCAAAGTTTTAAAAATTTGTGAAAGGTGTACCTGACTTTTGAGGTGCGTTTGATATGTTGAACTGAATAAAAATTCGATTGCAGAAAAACAATAAATTAATGCCGTATATTTTGGCGAAAATATTTGAAATTATGTTACTAGACTATCTATTTGAAACTAAAAGTATAAACTGTGCACGTAAGGATCCAGGAGCAAATCAAGAAATTTTCGAAAAAAAGGGGGAGGGCTCTACATAAAGCATTGTTGTTGAAGATGTTCATGACAGTTTTGCCTGAAATCTATAAGATTTTTTTTAACATTTTGTCACTAGCGACATTAAGGGACTCCCAGAACACCCCACCTGCTGGAGCCGTCATTGTACAATGATTTGGTTGTCTTTTGAACTTATGACTTCACGCTTAAAAATGTCTAATCTTTGAGCTCAAATTGCACAATGTTCTGACCATTTTAGAGGCGTTAAACTACTATGTTCCGAAAGCCAAAACTGTTATCTCTCTATTAAGTCCAAAATATCGCCAAAGGTTTGTTATTAAGTTATAAAACTTAAAAGTTTTTAAAACCTCTATTCGCCACTTAACTCTTATGTGTTTTTTTAGTTAGTTTTTCGATGATTTTCTTTCTTTTTTTCTGTGCAAAGTTATTGTTCTCTACTTAACTAGTTGGATTTAAGATATTGTTGTTGGTTTTTGATTCCTATTCCGTTTTAAACATGTTAATGGTAACTCAGTACACTTTTTATTAAAAACCTAATATTCTGGTATAATCCACAAATGTGGTGTTTTTGAGTCAATGAACACATTTGAACCATTTATTTTTGTTACAAACGAAAGATAAGATAATGTTTTACAAATAGAGGAAAAAAGTGAGTGAAAATGTGAATTCTTTTTTTTTTGCAATTCAAACTTTTATACACAAAAATCAAAATAATTTGACCCTTTTCTAAAAATAGAAAAATTGACGTAATAAATTTCTTCAAGGAGACCAAAAGTGAATGATTTATATTCACTTATATATGTAAGTAATATTTAGTCTTTATTTTCTAACTTTTAACCACATTTTGTAACATTTTAGTTGCCTTAATGTTTGCAGACTCAAACTTTTAGATTTTGGGTAGTGACCTTTGACCTTTAATTTTTTCATCTTCTGACCAGATTCCAAATAGCAAACATCGATATTATTAAAGCTGAAATATTAAACTATCAATATAGTTAAAAATATCCCATGAGGTTTTTGGGTAATTTAAATTTTTTTCAAGACCCTTTCCGCTGCTCGCCTATTGGGGCCTACAGGAGAGCTACATGTATTAATGCTGGACCTATCTTTTTTAAGGTATACTTTTATATTAAACATAACATATAAATATTGTACTTTATACAGATGAAGGGGATCCCAGAGTGATTCCTGAAGATATTGGTAGTCTGTTCGGTTTAAGTGACTCTATGTGTAAATTTTTCTACTTGAATGTCGCCAGTCATCAGGTCGGTCCTGCACAACAACAGGTTTTAAAGGACCTCATGTCTGACAGGGCTGACGATTGTTTGCAACTCAGAATTAAATTAAATTTTGTTTAATTTTACTTATAGATGAGATATGTTTAAAATGGCCACATTAGAACAATAGCAATGCCAGATAAGAGACAGCAGCAAAGAGGTGTGCCATGTCCCTGGTCGTCACGGATACGATATTCACGCCTGATTGGTGTTCTGTTGTTGTGCTTGATAGTTGTGGCTGTGATCAGTCATGTGTATCTGACCGATATAAATAGTGAAGGATTTGATACACACAAGACAAGAATACACCTACAGGTAATTTTTAGCTCACCTGGCCAAAGGCCATGTGAGCTATTGCCATCACTTGGCGTCCGTCGTCGTCGTCCGTCGTCGTCGTCGTCCGTCGTTGTCATTAACTTTTCTTCAAACTTCTTCTCCTCTGAAACGGCTGCACAGATTCAAACCAAATTTGGTCTGGTGGTACTTTAGGGTATCCCCCACAGAACTGATGTGGGGATTTTTGATTCGTCGAAAAACATGGCCGCCGTTGCTAAAAATAGACCAGGGGGGTCAGACTACTGTTTTTGGCTTGTAAATCAAAAAGTATAAGAGATAGATGAAATCTGATTCCACGCTACTGCTTCAGCATCAAAAGCTCTACAAAAGTCTCCATTGAGTCGAAGTTGTCAGATGACCCCTTATGGGAGTTACGGCTCCTTAAAGGTGAAAAATAGCATTTTTTCATGTTTTTGGCTTATAGAATGAAAACTATTGCAGATAGAGAAAAGCTGTTGCTTGCTTAAATGTTCAGCTCATTTAGCTCTACAAAAGTCTCCATAGGGTCAAAGTTGTCAGATGACCCCTTATAGGGGTTATGGCCCCTTAAAGGCAAAAAATAGTGTGTTTGGCCTATAGAATGAAAACTATTGCAGATAGAGAAAAGTTGTTGCTTGCTTAAATGTTCAGTTCATTTAGCTCTACACAAGTCTCCATATAGTCAAAGTTGTCAGATGACCTCTTATAGGGGTTACAGCCCCTTAAAGGCAAAAAATAGTGTTTTTGGCCTATGGAATGAAAACTATTGCAGATAGAGAAAAGTTGTTGCTTGCTTAAATGTTCAGCTCATTTAGCTCTACAAAAGTTTCCATAGGGTCAAAGTTGCCAGATGACCCCTTATAGTGGTTACGGCCCCTTAAAGGCAAAAAATAGTGTTTTTTGGCCTAAAGAAAGAAAACTTTTGCAGATAGAGAAAAGATGTTGCTTGCTTAAATGTTCAGCTTAATTAGCTCTACAAAAGTCTTTTTAGGGTCGAAGTTGTCAGATGACCCCTTTAAGGAGTTATGGTCCTTTAAAGGTGAAAAATAGTGTTTTTTGCTTTGGAATGAAAACTATTGCAGATAGAGAAAAGCTTTTTTAGCTCACCTGACCCAAAGGGTCATGTGAGCTATTGTCATCACTTGGCGTCCGTCGTCCTTCCGTCGTCCGTCGTCCGTCGTCTGTCGTCCGTCGTCCGTAAACTTTTTAAAACGTTAACTCCACTGACACCATAAGTCCAATTGCAACCAAACTTGGTATGGTTGTTCATTAGCATTTGGTGCAGTTAGAACTGATGTGGGGATGTTTGATTAGTTGTAAAACATGGCTGCCATGGCTAAAAATAGAACATAGGGGTAAAATGCAGTTTTTAGCTCACCTGGACCGAAGGTCCATGTGAGCTATTGCCATCACTTGGCGTCCGTCGTCGTCGTCGTCCATCGTCGTCGTTAACTTTTCTTTGAAAATCTTCTCCTCCGAAACGACTGAAGGGATTGCTTTGACACTTTGCACACTTCATCTATTGGATGTCCTCTACCAAGATTGCACAAATGGTGGCCGCCGTCCAAACAACATGGCCGCTGTTACTAAAAATAGACCAGGGGGGTCAGACTACTGTTTTTGGCTTGTAAATCAAAAAGTATAAGAGATAGATGAAATCTGATGTCACGCTACTGCTTCAGCATCAAAAGCTCTACAAAAATCTTTATTGAGTCCAAGTTGTCAAATGACCCCTTATAGGAGTTACGGCCCCTTAAAGGTGAAAAATAGCATTTTTTCATGTTTTTGGATTATAGAATGAAAACTATTACAGATAGAGAAAAGTTGATGCTTGCTTAAATGTTCAGCTCATATAGCTCTACAAAAGTCTCCATAGGGTCGAAGTTGTCAGATGTTCCCTTATAGGGGTTACGGCCCCTAAAATAACGTTTTTTCATGTTTTTGGCCTATGGAATGAAAACTATAGCAGATAGAGAGAAGCTTTTGCTTGCTTAAATGTTCAGCTTATTTAGCTCTACAAAGTCTTCATAGGGTCGAAGTTGTCAGATGTGCCCTTATAGGGGTTATGGCCCCTAAAATAATGTTCTTTCATGTTTTTGGCCTATAGAATGAAAACTATAGCAGATAGAGAGAAGCTGTTGCTTGCTTAAATGTTCAGTTCATTTAGCTCTACAAAAGTTTTCATAGGGTCAAAGTTGTCAGATGACCCCTTATAGGGGTTACGGCCCCTAAAATAACGTTCTTTCATGTTTTTGGCCTATAGAATGAAAACTAAAGCAGATAGAGAGAAGCTGTTGCTTGCTTAAATGTTCAGTTCATTTAGCTCTACACAAGTTTTTATAGGGTCAAAGTTGTCAGATGATCCCTTATAGGGGTTATTGCCCTTAAAATAACGTTTTTTCATGATTTGGGCCTACGGCTACAGAATGAAAACTATAGTAGATAGTGATAAGCTGTTACTTGCTTAAATGTTCAGCTCATTTAGCTCTAGAAAAGTCTTTATAGGGTTGTCATCAAGACCAGGTGAGCGATTCAGGCTCCTGGGAGCCTCTTGTTTTGTTAGACCTATGTAGTAGAGGGGCATTTTTTGTGTATTCCAAAACCAAAAAACAGAACTCAATCCTTTTCCTACTCTGGACCTTTTCTCTGGAATAGACTTCCAATCAATGTACGTTCCTCAAAAACTTTAGCTACTTTTAAGATAAAACTAAAATCATTTTTAATGAATACACAAAGTCAAGAGATAATTTAGACAACTTATTATGTTAATTTTAGTCAACATGTACAATATGGACCTTAACATTTACATATTTAATGATACTTGTTCATCAATTTTGATGCAGTTTGTTTGTTTGTATATTTTAAATGTATTTATTGTTTTCTCTTTTCTTTTTTGTAATTTGTGTACAGTGAAACTTCTCTAAACCGGCCGCCACAGGGACCATATAAAACGGCCAGTTTAGAGGGGTGGCCGGTTTTGTGAGTGTCTCCTAAATGTCCATCAATGTTACAACCCATGATCAAAATATGTTGATCTTAAATTGATCATAAAGTATATTCTTTATATTATACTTTTGGAAAAGTGTCTTGGTCACATTAAAAAATATAGTTATGTTTATTTATTTTACATTTTTATTTGATATTTTTATATGATATTAAATTTGATTTGTAGTAAAGCTAACAAATTGATGATTTTTAGAATATGGACAATACTATTGGTTCACTTCATAAGTTAGCAAAATACTTTATCAGTCTGGCATAAACAAGTTTTATTTAATCCCTGTTTCAAAAGACTATTTCTCATATCATAAATTATTTCAGCTAATTTATTCCAATTTACATGATAAAATTGCCTAACAATATTTTGATCAGCTTGAACAGAAGGATTTGAATAAACAAATCTGATGTCAAAATAATTCACAAAAGTGCAATTTTTATTTCCATAATTCTTTAATTAACCATATTTAGATTAATTGTTTATATAATAATTAAAATTTACTTGTGTATGGCTTCAAAATTCTTTAATTTGTTTTTATGATTTGGGTGTTGACAACTTTATTGCCTGTGACATTGATTGTTTGGCCAGTATTCAGGGGTTTTCATTACTTGAGTAATGAAGGGAAAGTTTAAACAAGGTGGCCGGTGTACGGTTTGGAGGGGTGGCCGGTATTGTGAGGAAAATTTACATAGATTTTTAAAAGAGTTTTGCAGGGACTTTTTGAAATGGCCAGTGTAAAGGGGTGGCCAGTTTTCAGGGGGTCCGGTTTAGAGAAGTTTCACTGTATTACATGTATTATATCCTATGACCTATATTCATGTAATTTTGTATGATGAACTTTATGAGGGCCTCTGGGAAGATTATTTATTAACTAACTGAGTTACCCTCTTTAAATAAAGCATTTACTTACTTACTTACATAGTGTTTGGATATGTTTATTTGGCTGTTCAAGTGAGTTTTTTAGTTATCTGGTTATCATGGTTACTAAAAATTGTTTTTCAATGAAGTAGCTTTGATATCATAATGAAACTTTGTACAATTATATGAGTTTGGAATTACTAGACAAACATGATCATAAAGTGTACCCACATGGATTTCTAAAAATCTGGACATGTTTGTAGGCAGGGCATTAAATGTATATCTTTGGTGATTGGAATCATTATACATTCTTCCGTAAATGACTCTTTTCAGTGTGAGATGACCAGGTTGAGATGCGAGCACGTCCAGCGATCTCACACTGGTCAATTAACCAATAATAACCGTCGGTACTGATATTGGTCGATGGTGTCGACCAATGAAATGCAATGTTATTTTAAACTTTCGGTTTTTAGAATGAAGTCACCTTAGGTTTCAGAATATAAAAAAATCATTTTTACAGAAGAAATAGGTACTTACACGCGTTCTTGGAAAACCGACAATGATCTTTCACTTGTGATAAAAAAATTTTGGTCTTTTGACTCGTTCTGCTGCGCTCCACTCGTAAAAAGACTGAAAAATTCTATCACTCATGAAAGATCAGTCGGTCTTTTCCAAGAACTTATGTAAGAACCTATAAATCTTTGTAAATTTACAAATCTTAGGACTTTAAATTTTTTGTGCATGTTTAATTTTTTTCATTAAAACTTTATATATGTAGATTAATAAACATGCCAGTATGATACATGTTTATGACATTTAGTTTTTATCTGATTAATCATGTTTAAGATTTTTTGTCTCATGTAATGATGGTTTTTTGTTTGTTTTAGATGTACATGTAATATATTTTTTCACTGCTGGCTCGGCTACATTTATTTATTCCATCTTTTTTTACAGGCTGACTATGATGATAATCAGTTAAAGAACCTGAACAAAGAAATCAAAAGCCTGATGAAGATCAAAGCTTCCGTTAATAATGAACTACGGGACATGGAGAGCAAAAGACAAAAGTTGCTGACCCAGATATCATCTTATCAAAAACAGGTATTAACAATAATTAACTACGGGACATTGAGAGCAAACGACAAAAGTTACTGACACAGATATCATCTTATCAAAAACAGGTATTAACAGTAATTAACTACGGGACATGGAGAGCAAACGACAAAAGTTACTGACCTAGATATCATCATATCAAAAACAGGTATTAACAATAATGAACTACAGGACATGGAGAGCAAACGACAAAAGTTACTGACACAGATATCATCATATCAAAAACAGGTATTAACAATAATGAACTACGGGACATGGGGAGCAAACGACAAAAGTTACTGACACAGATATCATCTTATCAAAAACAGGTATTAACAATAATTAACTACGGGACATGGAGAGCAAACGACAAAAGTTACTGACACAGATATCATCTTATCAAAAACAGGTATTAACAATAATTAACTACGGGACATGGAGAGCAAAAGACAAAAGTTACTGACACAGATATCATCTTATCAAAAACAGGTATTAACAGTAATTAACTACGGGACATTGAGAGCAAACGACAAAAGTTACTGACCCAGATATCATGTTATCAAAAACAGGTATTAACAATAATTAACTACGGGACATGGAGAGCAAAAGACAAAAGTTACTGACACAGATATCATCTTATCAAAAACAGGTATTAACAATAATGAACTACAGGACATGGAGAGCAAAAGACAAAAGTTACTGACACAGATATCATCATATCAAAAACAGGTATTAACAATAATGAACTACGGGACATGGGGAGCAAACGACAAAAGTTACTGACACAGATATCATCATATCAAAAACAGGTATTAACAATAATTAACTACGGGACATGGAGAGCAAACGACAAAAGTTACTGACCCAGATATCATCATATCAAAAACAGGTATTAACAATAATGAACTACAGGACATGGAGAGCAAAAGACAAAAGTTACTGACCCAGATATCATCATATCAAAAACAGGTATTAACAATAATGAACTACGGGACATGGGGAGCAAACGACAAAAGTTACTGACACAGATATCATCATATCAAAAACAGGTATTAACAATAATTAACTACGGGACATGGAGAGCAAACGACAAAAGTTACTGACACAGATATCATCTTATCAAAAACAGGTATTAACAGTAATTAACTACAGGACATGGAGAGCAAACGACAAAAGTTACTGACCCAGATATCATCATATCAAAAACAGGTATTAACAATAATGAACTACAGGACATGGAGAGCAAACGACAAAAGTTACTGACCCAGATATCATCATATCAAAAACAGGTATTAACAATAATGAACTACGGGACATGGAGAGCAAAAGACAAAAGTTACTTACACAGATATCATCTTATCAAAAACAGGTATTAACAATAATGAACTACAGGACATGGAGAGCAAACGACAAAAGTTACTGACACAGATATCATCATATCAAAAACAGGTATTAACAATAATTAACTACAGGACATGGAGAGCAAACGACAAAAGTTACTGACACAGATATCATCATATCAAAAACAGGTATTAACAATAATGAACTACGGGACATGGAGAGCAAAAGACAAAAGTTACTGACCCAGATATCATCATATCAAAAACAGGTATTAACAATAATTAACTACAGGACATGGAGAGCAAAAGACAAAAGTTACTGACCCAGATATCATCTTATCAAAAACAGGTATTAACAATAATGAACCACGGAACATGGAGAGCAAAAGACAAAAGTTACTGACACAGATATCATCATATCAAAAACAGGTATTAACAATAATGAACCACGGAACATGGAGAGCAAAAGACAAAAGTTACTGACACAGATATCATCATATCAAAAACAGGTATTAACAATAATGAACCACGGAACATGGAGAGCAAAAGACAAAAGTTACTGACACAGATATCATCATATCAAAAACAGGTATTAACAATAATTTACTACGGGACATGGAGAGCAAACGACAAAAGTTACTGACACAGATATCATCATATCAAAAACAGGTATTAACAATAATGAACTACGGGACATGGAGAGCAAACGACAAAAGTTACTGACACAGATATCATCATATCAAAAACAGGTATTAACAATAATTTACTACGGGACATGGGGAGCAAAAGACAAAAGTTACTGACACAGATATCATCATATCAAAAACAGGTATTAACAATAATGAACTACGGGACATGGAGAGCAAAAGACAAAAGTTACTGACACAGATATCATCTTATCAAAAACAGGTATTAACAATAATGAACTACGGGACATGGAGAGCAAAAGACAAAAGGTACTGACCCAGATATCATGTTATCAAAAACAGGTATTAACAATAATGAACCACGGAACATGGAGAGCAAAAGACAAAAGTTACTGACACAGATATCATCATATCAAAAACAGGTATTAACAATAATTTACTACGGGACATGGAGAGCAAACGACAAAAGTTACTGACACAGATATCATCATATCAAAAACAGGTATTAACAATAATGAACTACGGGACATGGAGAGCAAACGACAAAAGTTACTGACACAGATATCATCATATCAAAAACAGGTATTAACAATAATTTACTACAGGACATGGAGAGCAAACGACAAAAGTTACTGACACAGATATCATCATATCAAAAACAGGTATTAACAATAATGAACCACGGAACATGGAGAGCAAAAGACAAAAGTTACTGACACAGATATCATCATATCAAAAACAGGTATTAACAATAATTTACTACGGGACATGGAGAGCAAACGACAAAAGTTACTGACACAGATATCATCATATCAAAAACAGGTATTAACAATAATGAACTACGGGACATGGAGAGCAAACGACAAAAGTTACTGACACAGATATCATCATATCAAAAACAGGTATTAACAATAATTTACTACGGGACATGGGGAGCAAAAGACAAAAGTTACTGACACAGATATCATCTTATCAAAAACAGGTATTAACAATAATTAACTACGGGACATTGAGAGCAAACGACAAAAGTTACTGACACAGATATCATCATATCAAAAACAGGTATTAACAATAATTAACTACAGGACATGGAGAGCAAAAGACAAAAGTTACTGACACAGATATCATCTTATCAAAAACAGGTATTAACAATAATTAACTACGGGACATTGAGAGCAAACGACAAAAGTTACTGACACAGATATCATCATATCAAAAACAGGTATTAACAGTAATTAACTACAGGACATGGAGAGCAAAAGACAAAAGTTACTGACACAGATATCATCTTATCAAAAACAGGTATTAACAATAATGAACTACGGGACATGGAGAGCAAACGACAAAAGTTACTGACACAGATATCATCATATCAAAAACAGGTATTAACAATAATTTACTACGGGACATGGGGAGCAAAAGACAAAAGTTACTGACCCATATATCATCTTATCAAAAACAGGTATTAACAATAATGAACTACAGGACATGGAGAGCAAACGACAAAAGTTACTGACTCAGATATCATCTTATCAAAAACAGGTATTAACAGTAATTAACTACAGGACATGGAGAGCAAACGACAAAAGTTACTGACCCAGATATCATCATATCAAAAACAGGTATTAACAGTAATTAACTACGGGACATGGAGAGCAAACGACAAAAGTTACTGACCCAGATATCATCTTATCAAAAACAGGTATTAACAATAATTAACTACAGGACATGGAGAGCAAACCACAAAAGTTACTGAACCAGATATCATCTTATCAAAAACAGGTATTAACAATAATTAACTACGGGACATGGAGAGCAAAAGACAAAAGTTACTGAACCAGATATCATCATATCAAAAACAGGTATTAACAATAATTAACTACGGGACATGGAGAGCAAAAGACAAAAGTTACTGACCCAGATATCATCTTATCAAAAACAGGTATTAACAATAATGAACTACGGGACATGGAGAGCAAAAGACAAAAGTTACTGACCCAGATATCATCATATCAAAAACAGGTATTAACAATAATGAACTACGGGACATGGAGAGCAAACGACAAAAGTTACTGACCCAGATATCATCTTATCAAAAACAGGTATTAACAATAATTTACTACAGGACATGGAGAGCAAACAACAAAAGTTACTGACCCAGATATCATGTTATCAAAAACAGGTATTAACAGTAATTAACTACAGGACATGGAGAGCAAAAGACAAAAGTTACTGACCCAGATATCATCATATCAAAAACAGGTATTAACAATAATGAACTACAGGACATGGAGAGCAAACAACAAAAGTTACTGACCCAGATATCATGTTATCAAAAACAGGTATTAACAATAATTAACTAGGGGACATGGAGAGCAAAAGACAAAAGTTACTGACCCAGATATCATCATATCAAAAACAGGTATTAACAATAATTAACTACAGGACATGGAGAGCAAAAGACAAAAGTTACTGACCCAGATATCATCATATCAAAAACAGGTATTAACAATAATGAACTACGGGACATGGAGAGCAAACGACAAAAGTTACTGACCCAGATATCATCATATCAAAAACAGGTATTAACAGTAATTAACTACAGGACATGGAGAGCAAAAGACAAAAGTTACTGACACAGATATCATCTTATCAAAAACAGGTATTAACAATAATTAACTACGGGACATTGAGAGCAAACGACAAAAGTTACTGACACAGATATCATCATATCAAAAACAGGTATTAACAATAATTAACTACAGGACATGGAGAGCAAACGACAAAAGTTACTGACCTAGATATCATCATATCAAAAACAGGTATTAACAATAATGAACTACAGGACATGGAGAGCAAAAGACAAAAGTTACTGACACAGATATCATCATATCAAAAACAGGTATTAACAATAATGAACTACGGGACATGGAGAGCAAACGACAAAAGTTACTGACTCAGATATCATCTTATCAAAAACAGGTATTAACAATAATGAACTACGGGACATGGAGAGCAAAAGACAAAAGTTACTGACACAGATATCATCTTATCAAAAACAGGTATTAACAATAATTAACTACAGGACATGGAGAGCAAACGACAAAAGTTACTCACCCAGATATCATCATATCAAAAACAGGTATTAACAATAATTAACTACGGGACATGGAGAGCAAACGACAAAAGTTACTGACCCAGATATCATCATATCAAAAACAGGTATTAACAATAATTAACTACGGGACATGGAGAGCAAACCACAAAAGTTACTGAACCAGATATCATCATATCAAAAACAGGTATTAACAATAATGAACTACGGGACATGGAGAGCAAAAGACAAAAGTTACTTACACAGATATCATCTTATCAAAAACAGGTATTAACAATAATTTACTACGGGACATGGAGAGCAAACGACAAAAGTTACTGACCCATATATCATCTTATCAAAAACAGGTATTAACAATAATGAACTACGGGACATGGAGAGCAAACGACAAAAGTTACTGACACAGATATCATCATATCAAAAACAGGTATTAACAATAATTTACTACAGGACATGGAGAGCAAACGACAAAAGTTACTGACCCAGATATCATCTTATCAAAAACAGGTATTAACAATAATGAACTACGGGACATGGAGAGCAAACCACAAAAGTTACTGAACCAGATATCATCATATCAAAAACAGGTATTAACAATAATGAACTACGGGACATGGAGAGCAAACGACAAAAGTTACTGACACAGATATCATCTTATCAAAAACAGGTATTAACAATAATGAACTACGGGACATGGAGAGCAAACGACAAAAGTTACTGACTCAGATATCATCTTATCAAAAACAGGTATTAACAATAATGAACTACGGGACATGGAGAGCAAACGACAAAAGTTACTGACTCAGATATCATCTTATCAAAAACAGGTATTAACAATAATGAACTACGGGACATGGAGAGCAAAAGACAAAAGTTACTGACACAGATATCATCTTATCAAAAACAGGTATTAACAATAATTAACTACAGGACATGGAGAGCAAACGACAAAAGTTACTGACCCAGATATCATCATATCAAAAACAGGTATTAACAATAATTAACTACGGGACATGGAGAGCAAACCACAAAAGTTACTGAACCAGATATCATCTTATCAAAAACAGGTATAAACAATAATGAACTATGGGACATGGAGAGCAAAAGACAAAAGTTACTGACCCAGATATCATTATATCAAAAACAGGTATCAAACGATTGAAAGGGGAACTAAATGTCAAAAACAAACTTGTATCATATATGGTCAAAACTAAGGTTAAAAACAGACCTGTATTATATGATCAAAACAAAGGTCAAAAACAGACCTGCATCATATGATAAAAACGAAGGGCAAAATAGGGCATCTAATGGGACATTAAATGAAACCCCGCCATTATATTCAACAATAGTTAAATATATGTGTGTACTATACTATATATACTATACAGCTATATAGAGACAGAAAACAAATTAGTTATCTTTCTTAGACCAGTATATTTCATCATTGAATTATCTACCTTTGAAATGAAGTTATTGTGAGATTCTTTATTCCTTTTTGTTAAAATAAATTATTGATTGAAAAGTTAATTAAAAGAAATTTATATATGTCAGTAGGATGAGAGTCAATCCTAATTAAAATTGTCTTACAAAGACTTTGTTATAAACCATTTTATTGTGTAAAATTAGTTCTATTAAAATTGTGTCTTTAAAATTGGATGGTAATTAATCATTTTATTTTTTTGTTTTTTTGTAGAGCATGCACTAGCTATGCTCAATTCATTGCCATGACTTGATTCATCCCTATCAACAAAGAGTTGGTTTGAAAGGGATGTTTGGGAGTTGGAATTCATACATGTCAGGGGGCAATAACTCCTGCTCCTATATTTAATTTTAATCAGCCTTTGTTCAGAAACTGATTTGAATTTTACTGGGTGGTTCAATATTAAAACTTTACATCCTAAGCAAATTTGAGACCTGTCTGACTTCTATTTCCTGTTTGGCACCCTAAAGAGCGGTATCTGTTTAACATGGACATATTCCTTCTTTTATAAAGGATTGAATTGAATTATCTCCCTTTTAAAATTAGCTTTTTGAAGATTTTTTATTTTTCTTTGTTACATTAAACATAGATTTGTTTTTAAAAAATTTCAAAGTTAATTTCTACAAATTTGTTTTTAATAGACGGGTAAGAGTACCTCCATAATTTTAAACTGTTGTATGGAAAACTTTATTGTAAACCTTTTATTTTGTAGCATTTATAATTTAAAATATTCCAATTTTAATTGT
Source organism: Arcuatula senhousia (assembly GCA_963971305.1). NCBI lineage: Eukaryota > Metazoa > Mollusca > Bivalvia > Mytilida > Mytilidae > Arcuatula > Arcuatula senhousia. The sequence continues at coordinate 59,286,713 of OZ020310.1, forward strand.
TTGCAATTGCGAATAATGTCTAATCCTTTTTGTAAAGCATGTACCCTAGAGGCTTATGCATGCTTGATTTCTATTAATGTAATATTCAACCAAAGAAAGGACTGACTGTACAAGTTCTTGCACACCCGGAAGTGTAGTCTATTTGAATTCTTTAAGTCAATAAAAAATCCTATTAATTTTTTTTTTCTTTTGAAAAGTTTTTATACCCCGCCACACGAAGTGTCAGGGTATTATGTTATACCCTCAGTTTTTTTCAGTGTCTGTCCGTCCCCCGAAGGTTTCCGACCAATAACTTGAAAACGCGTCAAAGGATTTGAATGATATTTTGCACAGCTGATTAGTACAATAAAATACAGGTCAAGTTCGATTTCCAGCATGATCCAAAAAATAGTTTTCGAGATAGGCAACTTTGAAAAATCAAATTTCATGAAATTTTGAGTTTCCGGCCAATAACTTGAAAACGTGTCAAAGGATTTGAATGATATTTTGCACAGCTGTTTAGTACAATAAAATACAGGTCAAGTTCAATTTCCAGCATGATCCAAAAAACAGTTTTTGAGATAGGCCACTTTGAAAAAATCAAATTTTATGAAATTTTGAGTTTCCGACCAATAACTTGAAAACGCGTCATGGGATTCAATTGATATTTTGTACAGCTATTAAGTATAATAAAATACAGGTCAAGTTCAATTTCCAGCATGATCTGGTAAACAGTTTTCGAGATAGGCCACTTTGAAATCAAATTTTATGAACTTTTGATATTATAACGTGGCGGGGTATCATTTAATGTCCCATTACATGCCCTATTTTTCTATTTGAAACAAAAATAACTTTTGAGCTCATCTGACCCGAGGGTCATGTGAGCTATTGCCATCACTTGGCGTCTTGTCCAACGTTGTCCAAGTTTTCTTTGACAAACTTTTTTGATCGTGTAAATTTTCATCTAAGACTTTGACAAAGAAAGGACTTTGACGGACTTTGACAGAATGGAACCTCATTCTATTTTTGTGAAAACTTGGATGGACTTTGACGGGAATTGACCAATCAGAATATGTTATTGAACTTATCAAAATATTTTGTAAACAAAAGCACATGGCAAAATGGCAGGAAAGAAAGTAACAACAGTAACAAAGTTTCAATGGTCAAATAACATAATTGATGACTTGATGGATTGAAAGAAAATTAATATTACTTCTCTTATTTCTCTATAAATGGTCAATTTCTTTTAGAAATGTTTAATCATTCTCGTGTAGCTTTTGTAACAGTACAAGCATTCATTGGCATTATCAATTTCTAATTCCTAAATCAAAGTGTTTGAGCAACAGGTTGTGTTGGTCTGATGCAATTTCTGTACTTACTAATGTAGAAGTAACTGCATATTAAATGATTATGCACTCACATACTACAATATAGTCCCCACACCATAAATAGCAGAAAACTATCTAAAAAGTTTGATCGTGTAAACAGCTACTTTGACAAAGTTTTCTTTGTCCAACTTTTTCATAAAAAATTTGGACAAAGATATTTGATGAAAAACCATGATCATGTAAACGGGGCCAATGGTGTTTCAAAGGTTCCTACACAAGGGACCTTGTATGTCTATATGGAATAGACTTGGGCTTGAAATCCTGTTGCAACACAAGCAGATCAAAAGAGGATGTTTTGGGGACTGGAAACCTACCTTTCCTTCAGATTTTATTTTATACAACGTATTATGGTATGATGCTGTCGCCGGCATGGCTTCATTGTCGTCTTCTGTGTTGTTGTTTCTTAACTTTTTTGTGTTGGTCCAATAACATTAGTTCCAGTTATCTGACTGTTATGAAATTTGACAATGATGTTCCTTACCATAAAAGGATAAATGGGGTTGATTTTGTGGTTCCCCCCTTTATTTGTTTGAAATTAGGGGACCAAAAGGGGCAAAAAATTCAAATATTTTATTTGTTTCCTCCATAACTTTGGTCCTAGTTGGTCTATTGCTGTGAAATTTGTTAAGAATGTTTCTTACAATAAAAGAATGAACCTGATGAATTTTCACGTCTCCTTTTTCCCCATTATGTAATTAGGGGCCAAAAGGGGGTAAAATTGAAACTTTTTTATCTGGTCCTTATTTTGAAAATTTTTTTTTGCATGTTTGTTCTTGTCAAATAGCGAATACATAAATTAGAATTAATTTTGCAACCCCCCTTTTTTCCTCCTACTAGGTAATTAGGGGCATAAAGGGATCAAAATTGAAACTGGTTTACTTGTGATCTGATTTTGAATTATTTTTTTTCATGTTTTTTCTTGTCAACTAGTGGATACAAATAGGGAATTAATTTTTGGCGCGCCCTTTCCCCCTATAAGATAATTAGGGGCCAAAAGGGATCAAAATCAAAACCTGTTTAAGTGTGATCCGATTTAAAAAAAAGATTTCATTTACTTTAAAAATAGTTAAAATCAAATGAATTCCTTGTAAAATGTGGCTGGAAAGTCCACCAAAGAAGGCATGTGTCAAAAACCTTTGTCAGTCCACCATGTGCTGCTTCTGTCCAGAGCAATTGGCTATCCATATTGGGCCTAAAAAGTACATGTTCAACGTGTTGCAGTTGTATCATGCTGAGCTGGGCGAAGCTTTTTATTTGCAAGTAAATCTTGTTTAAGCAAAATGTGATGCTATTCAAAATTTCTGGGGAGAACACTGAACCTTCAGGGGACGGACAGACAGACAGACACTTGAGAGTATAACATAATACCTTGCCACTTTGTGTGGCAGGTTATAATAAACCAGACCTGATACAAAACAAAGGTCAAAAACAGGTGTCATAGGTTAGAAGCATAGAGGTTTCAAAGGTGCATTTAAATCTCAGAAATCTGAGGAATAGAACAGACAAAATCAATACACATAGGCATGATAGGTGAAAAAAAAATAGAAGAAACACAAAAACGCAACGAAATTGCCATCAGCAACACAAACTAATGCAGAATCAAGAGAGAACACAGGTGCTTCAGAAGAGTTAACAGTCTCCCCTTGTGTCACATTGCCAACCATTAATTTGGTGTATGTTGAATCTGGAACAAAATATCTGCAAAAATGCTGGTCAGCAAAGGTAGATGGTCAGGGTTTTTAATGATGGTAAATTTAAGCAAAAGTCATCAGTACAAGTTTGTATTTCATCCAGCGATCGCATTCCTGTATTTCTCTACAACCATATGATGTCATTAATGTAACTTTGTGATACCAGTATTTATGATATTATGTGACAGTAAACTCCATCAAGAAAATATTCTTATTTTCCACAAGCATCTACTCAAGAAATAAAGATGATGATTTCAAATCTAGAGCTTTATGAAAATCTTTTCTAAATTGCACATTAGGGGATCAATGACTAAAAGCTTGCAAAGAAGATCTCAATGTGACAATGCCAATTTGAAGAGAAAGAATTTGGATCCTGTAAACATGGATATTTTCGTGGGGTGAATTTTTCACATTTTTGTTGAGTTAACCTTTCATGTGTAGGAAAATTTCGCTATTTTTCTAACAATTCATATTCTATACTTTAATAATAAATCTTTAGCCTGGGGGATATTTTCACGGATATTTTGTGATCACAAATTAAGCAAAAATAACCCCCACTAGAAAATTTCTGCGTTTACACTACATGTTTTTTGCAGATTGAAATCCTGAGTAACCAGATAGAAGCGTCAGAAAAAGAAATCAAGACGACACAGTTAACATTAGAACAGCTACGTCTGGAGAAAACACAGCTGGATCAGCAATATATACCTATAATGAAGGTACAGTCATGTTGGGTACAATTTTAGTAAATGCAATGTTATGGTTGTATTACCAAAGTTTTCATTGAACAAAACTGATTTGCATTACTGGTACTTGCTGCAAGAGACAATTGGAATATTATTAAAGTGCCAGAAAGAATACATTTAAATGTACAAAATGTACTTCAACTGGAAAGATCAATACCCCATGCAGGTAAAATACCCCTTTGTAGAGTTCAATAAGAGTAGCCTCATTTGGAGCCACTACAAAGGCCACACTTGCAAACCACAAGCTTGGGAGGAATTCTGTCTATAAGCATTAATCTTGTTTCCCAATCCAGCCTAAATAAATAAGTTTTAAACAATATGTACTACAATATCTCAGTCTCTTTGCATGCAATAATTATTGTTATTATTTAATTACTTCTATTTTCAGGCACCAGCCAGAATTCTAATGGACTCAGATACAAGTGCTAATCTTCCATCTCCAGACCATTTTTCACGCTGTAGAATGCACACGTGTTTTGACTATTCTCTCTGTTCTGTGTTCTCAGGATTTCCTGTTTACTTTTATGATTCTGAGCACGATTTAAACATTGGAGAACTTTTACCTGTGGTCAAAAACTCTGTTGATGAGTATAGCAGGCAGAACATTTATATGACCTCTGACCCTAATAAAGCATGCATTTTTGTGTGTGTCATAGGTCAACTTAAAAATAGAATAAAGCCTGACAAATTGGAGAAATCTATACATGACCTCCCATTCTGGCATGGAGATGGGAGGAACCATGTACTGATAAATCTGTTACGGGATGAAAATGAGGATATTGACAGCTTGGGCGGGATTAACACTGGCAGAGCTATAATTGCCCAGACTCCATTTGTTAAAACTATATTTAGAGATAATTTTGACATTGTTATACCTCCCAGTATCGGCCAAAATTCTGGCGACCTATGGGCGGAGCTTCCACCTATATCTCCTATAAGAAGAAAATACTTTGTTTCATTCGTTGGAAATTTTTATTCCAATACTCAGCACCAGCCAAACGAGCAAGTTAAGGATGTATTGACTTCTACAGAGAATTCTGTTATGTCTTTCCTGAAGAAGCTTTCTGAATTAGATTCTGAATTTCACATAGACCTGTTGTGTGAAAGTTTAAAAACAGTTTCAGTTAATGGAGAATATACCTTGTGCCAAAATGAAGAAAAATGTCATGAATTGTTAAAACAATCAACTTTTTCATTGATTATCTCCCCTGTAAACACCTCTTATGTTTCTACAAATAATTTTCAGCTTCGCTTTTATGAGGCGTTGAAATATGGTGCTATTCCTGTAATTCTTGGTGATCATGTGATATTACCTTATAAAGATATACTGGATTGGACAAAAGCAGCTGTTATTTTGCCAAAGGCTCGCTTTACTGAATTCCATTTAATTCTGAGAACATTTTCTGACAATGCTATGGCAACTATGAGACGAATTGGCAGATCATATTTTGAAACATACTTTTCTTCAACTCAACGCATTTTAGATACAACACTGGCAATTGTAAGAACTCGTCTTAGTATTCCTCCAGCACCAGTAGCTGAAACAAAATCACCAAGTGTGTTCAATAACGATTCATACATTTCTGTTAAATTTGATGAAATTAATCAAGAAAATGATGAAGTTCTAGGACCCTTGGAAGGGGTTTTCCCCTCAGTTAAATATAGAAACAATTTTACACAGAATGTGTTTTTTCATACATTCACACATGCAGGTGATCCGTTCAGAAACTATCCTTTTACACCGTTTGAACATGTGTTGCCTTCAGAATCCAAATTCATTGGTAAGTTAAAAGGAGATACATTATTTTGATATGGAAGAGATATGGAATACATGTACATGACACAAAAATCGCAATGATATGCAAAAAAAACCAGTTTCATTGCATGGCCTTATACTTAAGTCAAAGTTAGATTTAATTTATGTGTTTAAAAAAGTTTAAATCCAGACCAAATTACATAGAATCATACATCGTATACACTGTATTGCTCTACATGTAAATTTACATGACGAAATACGATCATAATATTGAACGAGGAAACTTGATACATGTACTAAACAAAAATTGATACATGTATGAATTCATATGATGTCATGTAGAGGCTCTTCAGTTGTGGTCTAATCAAGTCAAGATATACTGTAGGGTGAAAGTTGTATAAAAAATCATACTTCATGAAATAGTAACAAAGAACCAAGTAAAAAAATTATAGTAATTTTATATTTGTATATTTTAGGATCAGGATACGGCTTTCGTCCTATTGGTAAAGGAGAAGGTGGAGCTGGGAAAGAATTCAGCGAGGCACTAGGAGGGAATATACCCAGAGAACAATTTACATGTCAGTATTGATTTAATTTAAAAAATGATAAAGAATGAAAAAAGATTTAAAATTCATTACACATTTTATGTTTATTAAGAAAAATAACAATGCCAAAGAATAGAACTGAACATTGCTTTCATTAGAACCCCTCTAGATGTGGGGATTTCAATAGTGCATATCTCCCAAATTTTTGCTGATCATTTTTAGAGGCAAAGAGGCACCAATGGGCCATTTGAGTGTCAAAGTCTAAAAGGGCGATGACAAAACTAGTAAACACAAATGAGAACAGCATGAGGAACCACAAAAGATTAAAAAAAGACAAAATCAATCGAACAGAAATCAACAAAGCAAACTCAAGTCGTAAAGAGAGAGATCTCATGTGCTTCAGAAGAGTAAACAGTTCCTGCTTGATATAGCACATCAGTCGCACTGCAAATCCAACTCAGTGTTTTAACTCATGAACTATAAAGATTTTGATCTAAACATTTACACAGTGATAATGTACCATTGGTGAATGCTAAGCATATTAAAGTTTTGTGTAAATCCTTCTGTCTTTTTAACTTTAGAAGTTCTAACAGGGTCCTTTCTGGCTATTTCAGTTATCTAGTTGCTGTCCTTTGTTTTCAGAATCTTATTTGAATCAGAAACTAAGGTGTTTGAATTGGAAGAACTACAGCATTATTTTAATGATTTCATCCTAAAAATGTAGCTTCTACTACATGTAAAAGATTGCAAAAAGGTTGCTCATCAATTGCACCACAAGCAATATCACTGAGAACAAACTTTTCTGCAGAGGTGAGAAATATTTTTTCCACAACTGGTGGAGAGGTTGATAAATCAGATGAAAATTAGAGAAATGTATCTACTTGTTTTAGAAATAAGTTTTTTTTTTATAAATATGTATGTTTTATTTTACAGTGGTAATGCTGACCTACAAACGAGACGATGTACTAATAATGGCGTTACAGAGATTGAAAGGTCTACCGTTCCTGAACAAGGCCGTTGTTGTGTGGAATAATCCTCTGCCACCTTCACCAGATCTGAAGTGGCCTGATATTGGAGTTCCTATACATGTAGGGTTAACTGTAGAACACTAAGATATCTCATCTAAAGCATATGTTTTAACACCCCCACTCATAAGAGTGGGGGCTATATTGCAAAGACCTTGTCCATCCGTCCGTCTGTCTGTCCAATACAATATCTCCATTTCTACTCAAGGGATTAATTTCAAATTTAGTAGACAGCTTAAGCATGATGGGATGTACATTTTCTTTACTTTCCACGTCAGTCGATGATCTTCTTTCTGTTAATAGAGCTGACTAAGACTTTTTTAAGAGTCAAAAATGGAAAAAAATTTGTAACAGATTTCTCGGCTTCTACCGAAGGGATTTATTTTTAATTTGGTACACATTAAAAACATGATGAGTTGTACCATGCCTCCCCTTTCCAGATCAGTTTGTCATTTACTTCCTGTTTTCTGAATAGTTCAGTGGGGGTATGCTAAGCACGAATTAGTGCAACCCCTTGATTCTTTAGATTTGCACTTACCGTATAAGTGGATTTTCATGGTGTGTGATTTAATTTTTGCTTTTATTCATGGTATTTATTAGGGAAAGAAAAATAACAACATGTGCAATATTAATCATCATATCAAAGTAGCAATATGGATATGAAACTAAGAAATTACATTACATAAAAATAAAAACATCTCTTTTTACAAAAAAAAGCGTGAAATTTTCCACTCACTGACAAAACTGCTTACCTCATGAGTGTTTTTACAATTACTCAGTAAATTTTTCATGGTTTTATTTTCCCATGTTTTTTTTCAAGTTTAACTTTGACATTTTCAGGTTCATTTACAATTTGTCCTTTGTTTTTCATCTGCAAACACTTGCTTCTTAAAGCAAAAACTTGAAAGTATTTAAGATCTGTTCTGTTATCTGATTAATTGAATGAAAACTCAAAATCTCAATATGCCCCATGTATACTCCAAATATCAAGAGGATTAGAATACCAGTTTCTGTTCTTCACCACTTATAACTCAGATTTTCACTTTGTGAATAACATGCCAAAAACTAGCGGACAAAAAATATACATTTATAAATACTATAATATGTTTTTATACAACCGCAAAAATTTGCGGACGTATAATGATATGATGCTGTCGTCGTTGTCGTTGTCGTTGTCGTCGTCGTCTGTTAACTTTAGTGTATACATGATAACTTTAGTTCTAGTTATCCAAATGCAATGAAATTTGACAATGATATTTCTTACCATTAAAGGATGGATGGGATTGATTTTGGGAGTCCCCCCTTTTTTCGTTTGGAAATTAAGGGCCAAAAGGGGCCAAAATTGTAACTTTTTTGTTTGTTCTTACAATAACTTTTTCAAAATCTTCTCCTCTGAAACTACTGAACAGAATTCAATGAAACTTGGTATGATTGATCATTAGGGTGTCCTGCACTATAGTAATGATTCAATTTCTGATTCGTCAAAAAAACATGGCCGCCGTGGCTAAAAATAGACCAGGGGGGTCAGACTACTGTTTTTGGCTTGTAATTCAAAAAGTATAAGGGATAGATGAAATCTGATGCCACCCTACTGCTTCAGGATCAAAAGTTCTACAAAAGTCTCCATTTGGTCGAAGTTGTCAGAAGACCCCTTATAGGGGTTACGGCCCCTTAAAGGTGAAAAATAAAATTTTTTCATGTTTTTGCCCTATAGTATGAAAATTATTGCAGATAGCAAAAAGCTGTTGCTTGCTTAATTGTTCAGCTCATTTAGTTCTACAAAAAACTCCATACGGTCGAAGTTGTCAGATGACCCCTTATAGGGGCTACAGCCCCTAAAATAATGTTTTTTCATGTTTTTGGCCTATGAAATGAAAACTAAAGCAGGTAGAGAGAAGCTGTTGCTTGCTTAAATGTTCAGCTCATTTACACAATTAAGAATTAATTTTTGCAACCCCCCTTTTTTCCCCTATTACGTAATTAGGGGCCAAATGGGGCCAAAATCAAAACTTTTTTATTTGTGGTCCGATTTTAAAATTTTTTTTTGCAAGTTTATTCTTGTCAGGTAGTGAATCCAAATTTGAGAATTAATTTTTGTGACCATCCCATTTTTCACTTGTTTTGTAATTAGGGGCCAAAAGGGGCCGTAATCAAAACTTTTTTATTTCTGGTTTGTTTTTGAATTTTTTTTTGCAAGTTTATTTTTGTCAAGTAGTGAATCCAAATTTGAGAAATTATTTTTGCAACCCCACCCCTTTTTCACCTGTTACATAATAAGGGGCCAAAAGGGGCCGAAATTGATTTTTTTTAATTCTTGTCCGATTTTGACAATTTTTTTGCAAGAGTAGAATACGAAATTGAAAATTTATATTTTTTCCCCCTGGGTCGAAAGTCCACCAGAGCAGCATGTGTCAAAAACCTTTGTCAGTCCACCATGGGCTGCATGTGTCCAGAGCAATAGACTATCCATATTGGGCCTAAAATGTACAGGGTTCAACATGTTGCGGTCGTATCATGCTGCGCTCGGCGAAGCTTTTTATTCTTTGATGGTTATGTCATATGTGAGTTTATATTAAAGGTTATTAGAACAACAAAGAACAGCCTGAACAACAGATTCTTACCATATGATGTGATAGAAACAGAAGCCATACTTAGTATTGATGATGATGCCCACTTACGACACGATGAAATTGTTTTTGGATTTAGGTAATTTCATTTGTTTACCCTCACAAAATACAGAAATGTTTGTATGTAGCATAAAACTTTTTAAAACATGAGGCTTAACCACAATTAAATTGGTAAAAAAAAAAAATTAAGAAAAAAAATATTTTTTAACAGTCACAGTTTTACTAATTTTTGTTGAAGAATAAATGTAATTTGGCATGGTAAATGATTATAATATTTTAAGAAATATCTTGGCATTAACTTGTGAATTTGTGAATATATGTACATGTCATGCATGTAGTCTATTCAGGGGTTTAAAATTAGCAATAGTGCAAGGTCCGGTGGCTCAAATTTTGATTCAGGACTTTTGCAATTGTATTGACAAAAGTCCTGGACCTATGTGTATATACAATAACTATTATAGAAGACTTTTTTAATAATATCTAGTGGACTTTCAATCTAGAACTTCAAAAAGTCCTGGACCTTTTGTATTCAAATGTTAATTTGAACCCCTGCTATTTTCGCCTCTATTTTTAGGGTTTGAAGGAGTTTCTTGGGTTTCTTCAAGATTTCATTTAATTTTGTTTTTATATTTAGAATTTTGTTTTTATATTTAGAATTTTGTTTCTATTTTTAGAGTTTGGAGAGAGGAAGGAGACAAGATAGTGGGATTTTCCTAGAGGTTCTATGTTATATTTTTTTCTATTTCTAGAGTTTGGAGAGAGGAACCAGACAGGATAGTGGGATTTTCTTTATAGAGGTTCTATGTTATATTTTTATGTTATGTTTTTTTCTATTTTTAGAGTTTGGAGAGAGGAATGAGGCCCAATTGTGGGATTCCCTGGTAGATTCCATGTTTTGTTTCTATTTTTAGAGTTTGGAGAGAGGAACGAGACAGGATTGTGGGATTCCCTGGTTGATATCATGTTTTGTTTCTATTTTTAGAGTTTGGAGAAAGGAACCAGACAGGATTGTGGGATTCCGTGGTTGATGTGTTTTGTTTTTATTTTTAGAGTTTTGAGAGAGGAACCAGACAGGATTGTGGGATTCCTTGGTTGATATGTTTTGTTTCTATTTTTAGAGTTTTAAGAGAGGAACCAGACAGGATTGTGGGATTCCCTGGTTGATATGTTGTCTTTCTATTTTTAGAGTTTAGAGAGAGGAACGAGACAGGATTGTGGGATTCCCTGGTAGATTCCATTTTTTGTTTCTATTTTTAGAGTTTGGAGAGAGGAACGAGACAGGATTGTAGGATTCCCTGGTAGATTCCATGCCTGGGATGTTAAAAATAACGCCTGGTTATATAATTCTAATTATTCCTGTGAATTGTCAATGGTGCTGACTGGTGCAGCATTTTACCATAAGGTAAGTGGAATTCTGAAGACAGGAGAAACAGATTTCACTTAATTTTCCCCCACCACAATACAGAACTAGGACATAGTTATGCCTGGCATCTCAGTATGTACATCAGTCACACTTTTTTGTTACAGAGTTTTCAGCTACTATTATTTGTATGCTTTTGTATGCAGCTTCAGGCAGGGCTCTCATATGATGTTGATGTGTTTCTGGTCTGTCCATCACTACTACCTGTTGAATGAGGCGAGGCGACTTGCAAATCTTTGCACTTGGCAGGAACCCAGCAATTCTGTTCTTGTTTTCATTTGTTTTATCTTCTCACCTAGATGTGGAAAATCTAATAACCTCAGGTCATGTACTAAAATATAACAAATAACTATTTGTGTATGATTATTTTTTTGTGATTTCAGTATTACTCGTACATGTACAGTTATGTGATGCCAGAGGCTATCAGAGAAAAGGTGGATGAATATGTCAACTGTGAAGATATAGCCATGAATTTTCTGGTGTCCCATATAACAAGAAAACCTCCAATTAAAGTAAGATATATTTAACATTTAGATGGGTTCATAGGCACTAAGAAAAGGGGGGTTGTTTCAGAGAATTTAACGTAAAGACATAGTTAGCATTTAGATGGGTTCATAGGCACTAAGAAAAGGGGGGTTGTTTCAGAGAATTTAACGTTAAGACATAGTTAGCATTTAGATGGGTTCATAGGCACTTTATAGAAAGGGCGTTTATCTGAGAGAAGATAAAGTAAAATATAGTTAACAATTACAGAGGGGGGAGGTAGCTATTGAGAAATGAATATGTCAACTGTGAAGATATAGCCCTGAACTTTCTTGTGTCTCATATCACAAAATACCTCCAATTAAAGTAAGATATAGTTTGAGGGGTGAGTGATAGAGGGGGGATCATTGTCACTTCAAAAGGTGTAGTCTGAGAGGGGTCAACTGTGAGGATGTAGCTATAAACTTTCTGGTGTCCCATATAACAAGAAAACCTGGTTAAATTTTGATGAAACTTTACATCATGGAAGTTTATCATAATTATGAAGATATGCACGAACAATTTTCATTGCTGACAGATAAAATTCTAGGGAGATAATTGGACTTGGGATTTTTGTCTCGCCTGCGACGAATGTCGCAAAAGGCGAGACTTAGGTATGGTGATTCTGGCGACGGCGGCGGCGGCCACAATTGGTTAAAGTTTTTGCTTAAGTCTGTTTTGTGTGAACTAGTTATGTTACACCATTGATATTTGGTATGCAGTTGCATCAGCATCAGTACAGATAAATTTTAAAAGGATTTTACCTGTATGCTCCTGCAGTCACCGTCTACTGACTTTGAAATTTTACACTGATTTGGCCGAGGTTAACCTTTTTTCTTAAGTCTGTTTCACATGAAACAGTTATGGTTCACCATCGATATTGGGTATGCATTTGCATTAGCATTAGTACAGATCAATTTCAAAAGCATTTCATCTGTATGCTTCTGCAGTCAAGGTCTACTGACTTTGAAATTTTACACCGATTTGGCCGAGGTTAACCTTTTTTACCTGCGTCGCCGAGGGCGAAAGCAGGTCTAGTAGTCGGGTCACTCTGTCCGTCCGTCTGTCCGTCCGTCTGTCTTTCCGTCTGTCTCTCAAAAACCAAAAACTAGATCTTTCTGAAATTTTACACAGTGATTACAGATATATTGAAGATGTGCACCTCCCCTTTTGGGGTCATTTTATAATTTCGTTTAGAAATTAGGGGCCCAAAAGGGGCCAAAAAAGCGACTTTTTTATTTTTTTCCACAATAACTTTTGTTCTGGTTGACCAAATGCTATGAAACTTTACAGTAATGTTACTTACCATAAAAGGAAGGGTTGGGCTCATTTTGGGTGTCCCCTCTTTTTTCGTTTAGAAATTAGGGACCCTAAAGGGACCAAAAAAGTGACTTTTTTATTTGTTTCCACAATAACTTTTGTTCTAGTTGACCAAATGCTAAGAAACTTTACAGTAATGTTACTTTCCATAAAAGAAAAGGGTTGGGCTGATTTTGGGTGTCCTCTCTTTTTTCGTTTAAAAATTAAGGGCCCAAAGGGGCCAAAAAAGCGACTTTTTAAATTTTTTCCACAATTACTTTTGTTGTGGTTGACCAAATGCTATTAAACTTTACAGTAATGTTACTTACCATAAAAGGAAGGGTTGGGCTGATTTTGGGTGTCCCCTCTTTTTTCGTTTAGAAACTAAGGGCCCTAAAGGGACCAAAAAAGCAACTTTTTTATTTGTTTCCACAATAACTTGTTTTGGCTGACCAAATGCTACGGAACTTTACAGTAGTGTTACTCACCATAAATTAAAGGGTGGGGATGATTTTGGATGTCACCTCTCTATTTGTTAGGAAGGAGGGGCCCAAAAGGGGCAAAAAAGTGACATTTTTTATTTATGGTCCGATTTAGAAATTTTTTTTTACAAGTTAATTTGGGTCATATATTGGATACGAAATGGAGGATACAATTTTTTCTTGACCCACCTTTTCTGTTTAGCAATAAGAGGACCAAAAGGGGAAAAAAATAGAAACTATTTTTTTGTCTCTTTTTACAATATTGGGTGGCATGTGACAAATATGCTTTGTAAGTCCACCATAGGATGCAAGTGTCAAAATATTTTGACTGTCCATATTGGGCCTAGAACGTACAGGGTTCAAGGTTTTGCCGTGCGACGCAGGGCCAGACATCGATTGGTCTTGTTCTTACGTCTGTTTAACATGAAGCAGTTATGGTACATAATTGATATTGGGTATGCACTTGCATTAGCATCAGTACAGATCAATTTCAAAAGTATTTTATCTGTATGATCTTGCAGTCACAGTCTACTGACTTTGAGATTTTACACTTTTTAACTTTTTACTTATGTCATGAGTGTTTTATATAAAGCAGTTATGGTTTACCATTTATATTTGGTATGCAGCTGCTTAAGCATCAGTTATGATCAGTTTAAGGAGGATTTTTACTTCATTTTATACTGTGTCCAGTTGCGACAGGCGAGACATGTCTCTGTTTTAACAGTTTATTTCAATATACAGTTCAATATAATTGTAAATGCAACTTCTCTTCAACAGCTTGTGGAATTAGAAATTTCATCGCTCTCCATTTTCGGCAATATAAAGTTAAGTATGAAGGGGTATTCTTTTTTGAGCTCTGAACTGCATTTATAACAATCTTTTATGAATAATATCAATCCAGAAATTCTGTCATCACTTGGGTCATCATTGTTGCATAACATTCCAGATATTATTAATTGATCTATATTTATATTATATATTTATCATTATAGAGTTATTTTGATTTTAAAAAAAATGATTACTCTATCTCTATTCAAAGGTGACCTCCAGATGGACCTTCAGATGCCCTGGCTGTCCAGAGACATTATCTAATGACAGATCACACTTCGAGGAGAGACATCAGTGTATCAATTTCTTCGTCAAAGTTTACGGATACATGCCACTACTTTATACACAATACAGAGTAGATTCTGTCCTGTTCAAGACACGCCTGCCACATGACAAACAGAAATGTTTCAAATTTATATGAAACAAAAGTGTCTCTGCCACTCAAATAAAAAAGATGTTTTAATTCTATATGACTTAACAAAATGAACAGAAATGCTTTGAAATTAATATATATAATACTTCTTCCACATGATGAACATTAAGGTTTTTAATTTATATATTATAAAAGTCTGCCACTCTTTTAAAATAGGCCTGAACAAAAATTTTTACAGGCAGATATAGAAAATAGTTTTTAAATACTCTTTAAATGTGCTTATTACAGCTTTAATTTTCATGCTTAAATTAATATAGAAAGCTCACACAGTTAATTCATTAGCTCATCTGACCTGAAGCACCATGCAAGTTATTTTCATCACTTGGCATCAAGTCCATTGTCCTTAAACTTTTCTTTAACGATCTGTAAATCAGCTTATGAGATTGCTTTAAAATTTTGATCTAAATTCTTTAAGGTCTCCTTTATCAATTATGTGAAATAACTAGCTAAAATGGCCAGACAACAACACCATACTTAGGGCACGTTCGAAATTCCATCCTAGGGCACCCTGCATAGATCATTTTCCCTGGTTCAGAAATAAATAAAAACGCGGGTGACTTATGTTTAGTATAGGTCAATAATCTAACCAATAAATAACAGTGTTCATTTGAATCAATGTAGGTGGCATATTGTATGGCCCAGGATATTCTTGTTTTGCCTTAAGTAAACAATGTTTATTGTACCTTAGATACCCTTGGTTTTATTTCCAAACACAAGCTATATAAGAACCTTATAAACCAAGCATGTAATTCAGGCTTCTTGAAAAAAGCTTAATATTTTTATTACTATCATTTATACTTGTAAGTAAATTTTACACATTTTTAAAAGCATTATCTTGTTTTAAATTTTATATTCATAAGCAGAGGATATTCAAGCATGTTGTAATATGTTTGTAATCAGTTTTATTGAGTTACACAAAGGTTGATCATGATATTCAGATTATTGTTGTATCTTTAATATATTTGTTGAATGAAATGATTTTAAAATATGAAAATTCACAATTATTTGAAGTTCTGTTAATGATTTGATATATTCTCTTGAAAAAATATTAAATTTAATTAATATTTAAAATATATATTTTTACATACAATTTAATAGTTATATTTATTCTATATAAAATGCATCCACACTTGTGAACTTGTTATACAAAACATTATTTGTGGCATTTATAGTTCTAATTAAACGTTTATCTATATGTTTACAATTTGCTATGAAAATTATTTTGATGGTATGTTTATTTATATTTTTATGTCCAGCTAAGAGCTTTAAGTTCATATAAATGAATTTTTGTCAGGTCAGTAAGAATTTGATTTATAAAAGATTTTAAGAAAATAAAATATCATTAAAGGCATATTGTCTATGAAATTTTTTTTTTTAAACCAAAAAATTGTCGTCAGACTATTCGTTTTGTTTATTTAGAAAGATACAACCGTTCAAAAAACCACTAGGGTACCTTATTACTTCAAAAATTAAAAAATATATAATATTTGTGAAGCTTTACAAAAATTCATATTCATGAGATGTAGATGAGCTGTAAGCATGCACACTATACTTTCTTTGATTGGAAACTTCCATAGTCCTTGCACATGGTGCATAATCTGTTTGTCGAAGTTTTAGCTCGGAAGAAAATTAAAACGGCAACCGAATATTAGAGCTACTTAATGAATAAAACTGACAATTATTGCCTGTATTAAGTTTTAAATGTGATTTAAAAGGTAAACACGAAAAATATTGGTATTTTTTCAACATCGTTTGAACATATCAATGTATTCGGGGACTAAATCCGAGATTCTGATTAGTGTCCATGTTAAAACTTCTCAATCTAAATCTGTGTCAATGTGACGTAATGCAGGTAAATAAAATTAAATAAAATATCAATCAATATTGTCAAGCTATTTCGATCAAAATAAACTACTTTTGATGCAAAGTTTGTGGCAAATTTGTTATTCAATATTCATTTTATTGCATTTCCGTCTAATTGATACCAAAAAATTGGGGGGTAAAAAAAATGAGTTTGCCGTAGACAATATGCCTTTAAATTTAAAATTATACATATGAACATGGAGTAAAATGGGCAACACTTTTTGTGTGAAATATATGCCATTTATTTTTTTTTGCATAAAATTTATGCATTTGCTTGATTTGTTAAAAAATGAAAATTTTGAAATATTGTATAATTTTTATTAGATTGTGTATCACATTAGCCTGTGTATTACATAAAGTTAATTTCTATGTGAATAGATCTGCTTGTTATGTACTAAGGCCAAAGTAAATTAGGGCTAGCTGCAATGTAAGATTTTAACCCGTTTAAGGCCAGTAGTTTTATGTTATGTATCAATTGTATTTGCATAATATGTCTTTTGTGTTACAACCTTGGACCAAATATGACATGGTCCTGAAACTTGTCGTTGACTGGTTTTTATATTAATATCGTTTATGTGTTTAGTCACTGTCTTTCACTTCATCTTAATGCCATTCTTGGTTAACAAAAAACAATAAATCATAATGGAATGTTCTTGTAGAAAATTTAGATATCTATCCAGCATAATGCCCAATTTTATCTCATCAGTGCATAGTTTTGAAATTTGTAAAATGCTATTAATTGTAGCTTAAAATTTGCATATAATTTTTGAAGATTTTAACATTTAAAAGGAAACACATGACAAGATATGTTTTTCAGTGAAATTATTCTATACAAGTATCTTTACTAATATGTCTATTTTAACAGAAAAAAATCATAATATACATGTATATTTTTTGCTGAAATAATTAGATTTTTAATGTATCATTTTAGGCTGTTCAAGGTGGTTATCTTGTTGGCTATCATGATTTCTACTGATAAATAAACACCAAACATTTGATTTTTTTTTTATTATAATCAATTGGGCATTTATTGTAAACAATAATTATGGTATATATTGTCTTTGTTTTCAAGCTACATGAGTATTTTTTTAAGAAACAGCATTTTCAATATGTGTTTGTTAATTAAGGTCTTTCCCTTTCCAAAGGGAAGACCTTATTGATTTTGTTCTGCCTATTATTATTCTTTTTCTTCTGCCATCAGCGTCAAAAAATTGCCTTGACCGATTTTGATGAAATTTGGCACACTTATTCAGCACTGCCTGGAATCGACGTGACTTAGGGCCTGACGCTAAACTATTTGTAGTTACGGCCCAATTGCGCAAAACGCTGTTTACCCTTGTTATCAGATCTCCTCAGAGATGGTAATTGTTATCAAAATTCTGTTTGGTGGAGGTGGTTTCTTAAATCCTGGTGATGATTTATCATGCAAAAAAAATTCTGTAATTTACTTCCTGGTTGCACGCATATGGCGCAAACTTTGCGCAAAATGTCAAAATTGTCCGATTTTGATGAAATTTGGTTTCCAGGTAGATTTGAGGGTCCTGATTAAGAATCTGTGGTCAAAATTTTTTTTGCGTTTACCATTGCCAAAATGGCGGTCGTCAAATGATTTTTTACTTATAACTCGAAAACCGTTAGAGATAGTATAGACAATATAACAACAAAAAATGATCGTCTTGATAAGACCTACAATTTAAGTCCAAGAAGTGCATGATTCGGTTGAGCAGTTTCGAAATGGCGGCCGAAACAGGTTTTCGCGAAATACGTTTTTTGCCAATAACTTGAAAACCGTAACAGATAGTATAATAGATACGTGTATGAAAAATGACCGTCTTGGCAAGACCTATCATTTAAGCCCAAGAAATACATGTTACGATTGAGTGGTTTCAAAATGGCGGCCAAAAACATCATCCAAAGCATTATTTTGTGTCGCAATGTGCCAACAAAATTTGTTTCAAAACGGTTAGTCCTAAAGACTTGGGACCTTCACCAATCGTCTTAGGTGACATAAGTTGCATCCGAAAATATATTTGACATAGGTCAAATCTCAAGTTTGAATAATTGCGTCATGACTTCATATAGGAAATGTATTGCGCAATATATAGTAATCCATATTTAACAATGAAATGTTAAGGAAAAGTCCATAACAACCAAATATTTTCATAATCAGTTAAGAAGGGGCTATAATTTTGGCCCAAGGTCAAAGGTCAAAGGTCAAGGTCAGAACTAAGCAACAAGGTAACCTTAAGGAAAAGTCCATAGCAACCATATATTTTCAGAATCAGTGTGGAAGGGGCTATAATTTGGGTCCAACATCAAAGGTCAGGGGTCAAGGTTAGTCCTTAGCAGCAAGGTTATATTTAGAAAAAGTCCATAACAACCATATATTTTATGAATCCAGACTACTTGCTGAGTTTATCTTTCAGTGATCGGAAGTGACCTTTTGTTCATAGCAACCGACCCTAAAATCCATAGCAACCATATATTTTATGACTCCTGACTACCTGCTGAGTTTAAATTTCAATATCTTATGACCGGAAGTGATGTTTTGTTTAAAGCAACCATCCTAAAAGTCCATAGCAACCATATAATTTTTAAATCTGGACTACCTACCAGGTTGATATATCCAAAAATGGTATCATTCAGTTAGGAATCTATTTCTATTGGAGGACACAAATGGGGAAAGACCTCGCGATCGTTCTTTGAACGATTGTAATTTAATTTTTATTATATTTTGTTGAAATTTGAAAAGTGATTGCCAATAAATATAGTCTTGTTAATGTATTCCATTTCTATCAGCTATTATCAAAATTTGAGGAAATAGTTTTTTGCCCTTTCCTTTAAACAGTAAACTTGTCTTTTGCAGTGGCAGATTCAGATTGGGACAGAGGGGGCATACGCCCCCCTTTTAATTGAGAAATTTTAATTTTTGCTGTATAAAATTGACCAAGTAACCTAAAATTTTCATCAGAATCTGACAATTTTAGCAAAGACGCCCCCCCTTTCAAGGACCTCTGGATCCGTCCCTGTTTTGAGTTCATATCTCAGCAACTCTAAAACTTAGTATAAAGCTCAGTTTACATGGATAAACTAGTGATTTTCAGTAAGCATTATGTTAAAATTAAGTTACTGTGACCTATATTTTCAGCTTGATTGTAGCAACAAAATGAACAAGGCCAAATAAAAAAAAATATGTATGTCTTTTGTTTCTCTACCTACCCTAGATTTTCATGCTGATGGTAACCTTATTGACATTGTTGCTTAATCACTGTTAAACTTAATTTTTACTCTCTATTCACTTAACTTAAAAAAAGTAATTGAACAAATGCCTACCTACCTACAATATTTTTCAGGCATGATACTAGAAACACACATTTTTTTTGGCTGTAAATGGTGACAGCTTGAGTTATACTATGATTGCATGAACATTATTGAAATATATAGTACTATCTAATTATAGCTTTTATATTGCTGTACAAGAGCTTTATCTTTTATGTGATCTATACAAAAGTGATATTTTTATACTAAATAAAAAACATATTGCATATATTGTTTTCTATTTTCATGATAAGATCTCTTGTACACTTTCATGGTTTGGTTTGTTGTTTGGATATATGTCATCAGTTTGAATATTTAGCACTAGTAGACAATATAAATTATTGTGAGTAGAAGCAAACAGGAGCTGATCCAGAAATGTTTGAATTTGAAAGGTTGGCTCTGTTTATAGTGAACTGAGGACAAATGTTTCAGGTCAAAATTTAACAAGGAAAAAGGGATAGGATCCACTCTTACTCCCACTTCCTAGATTTATCACTGACCAACCTACAAAAGATATGATATTTAAATTGATGTCTATATCTTGTGTGAAATAAATATGCACGACACGAATCACATGAAGAGAACTGGCCATCATTTTTGTTCTTCATTATAAACTTTCAGCATATCAAAAATATAAAACACTTTATCCCAGCAGTATGTACTAGCCCATTAAACCCATACAAAAGAAATTAATGAGAATTAAATAATCCCATAATGGTACTGACTAGAATGATTAGTGAAATAAGTGAAAATGGCAATGGACCTGACTTGGAACAGGTGTTTTAAAAATCCAGTCAATCAGTGAAAATGACATGGATCCTGACATAATACAGGAATATTTTTTATACGACCGCAAAAAATTTGCGGACGTATAATGGTATGATGCTGTCGTCGTCGTTGTCGTTGTCGTCATCATCTGTTAACTTTAGTGTATACACGATAACTTAAGTTCTAGTTATCCAAATGCAATGAAATTTGACGATGATATTTCTTACCATTAAAAGATGGATGGGATTGATTTTGGGAGTCCCCCCTTTTTTCGTTTAGAAATTAAGGGCCAAAAGGGGCCAAAATTGCAACTTTTTTGTTTGTTCTTACAATAACTTTTTCAAAATCTTCTTCTCTGAAACTACTGAACAGAATTCAATGAAACTTGGTATGATTGATCATTAGGGTGTCCTGCACTATAGTAATGTTTCGATTTCTGATTCATCAAAAAACATGGCCGCCGTGGCTAAAAATAGACTTGGGGGGTCAGACTACTGTTTTTGGCTTGTAATTCAAAAAGTATAAGAGATAAATGAAATCTGGTGCCATCCTACTGCTTCAGCGTCAAAAGTTCTACAAAAGTCTCCATTTCATCCAAGTTGTCAGATGACCCCTTATAGGGGTTACAGCCCTTTAAAGGTGAAAAATAGCGTTTTTTTCATGTTTTTGCCCTATAGTATGAAAACTATTGCAGATAGAGAAAAGCTGTTGCTTGCTTAAATGTTCAGCTCATTTAGCTCTACAAAAGTCTCCATAGGGTCGAAGTTGTCAGATGACCCCTTATAGGGGTTACGGCCCCTGAAATAATGTTTTTTCATGTTTTTGGCCTATGGAATGAAAACTATTGCAGATAGAGAGAAGCTGTTGCTTGCTTAAATGTTCAGCTAATTTAGCTGTACAAAAGTCTCCATAGGGTCGACTTATAGGGGTTACGGCCCCTAAAATGATGTTTTATCATGTTTTTGGCCTATAGAATGAAAACTATAGCAGAAAGAGAAAAGCCGTTGCTTGCTTAACTGTTCAGTTTATTTAGCTCTACTAAAGTCTCAATAGGATCGAAGTTATCAGATGACCCTTAATAGGGGTTACTGCCCCTAAAATAACCCTTTTCATGTTTTTGGCCTTTAGATAGAAAAAAGCTGTTGCTTGCATAAATGTTCAGCACATAATATGCCCCCATGTGGGCCCATTCTTATGGACAATAAAATATTCTTCTTCTTCTTCTTCTTAAAGCTCTACAAAAGTCTCCATAGGGTCGAAGTTGTCAGATGACTCCTTATAGGGGTTACGGCCCCTAAAATAATGGTTTTTCATGTATTTGGCCTATAGCATGAAAACTATAGTAGATAAAGAAAAACTGTTGCTTGCTTAACTATTCAGCTCATTTAGCTCTACAAAATATAGGGTTGACATCAAGACCAGGTGAGCGATTTAGGCTCCTGGGAGCCTCTTGTTTGGTAGAGCGCCTCTGATGAGTCTTGAATAGACGAAACGCGCGTCAGGCGTAGCAAAATTTATTGTCAGCAACTTTGTTGTCATTTTTGTCTCGCCTGCGAAGCAGAGCGGGACATAGGTGTTACTTTACCGGCGGCGGCGACGGCGGCGTTAACTTTTTGGAAAAGTTTTATGAGCACCTCCATATCTCAAGAACTATAGGTCCTGGGTTGGTGAAACTTGGTATGCATATGCCCCAGTAGTAGCTTAGCACAGTTGCATCCCCATCTTTTGACCTTGACCTTGATTTTCTGGTTGAGTGACTTTGACAATTTTCAATACATATAATAGCAATGGAAAAGTTTTGCGAGCACCTCCATATCTCAAGAACTATAGGTCTTAGGTTGATGAAACTTGGTATGCATATGCGCCAGTAGTAGCTTAGCACAGATACATCCCCATCTTTTGACCTTGACCTTGATTTTCCGGTTGAGTGACTTTGACAATTTTCAATACAGATAATAGCAATGGAAAAGTTTTGCGAGCACCTCCATATCTCAAGAACTATAGGTCCTAGGTTGATGAAACTTGGTATGCATATGCCATAGTAGTAGCTTAGCACCGTTGCATCCCCATCTTTTGACCTTGACCTTGATTTTCCGGTTGAGTGACTTTGACAATTTTCAATACATACAATAGCAATGGAAAAGTTTTGTGAGCACCTCCATATCTCAAGAACTATAGGTCCTAGGTTGATGAAACTTGGTATACATATGCGCCAGTAGTAGCTTAACACAGTTACATCCTCATCTTTTGACCTTGGCCTTGATTTTCCGGTTGAGTGACTTTGATTATTTTTATTGCATATATTTGCAATGTTTAAGTTCTATAAACATCTTTTGATCTCAGGAACTGAAAATCCATGTAAATTCAAAATATAGTGGAAGTAAGAAAGAATAATTGTTTCTGATGGTGCCGGCAGGCGAGACATACTTTAGTGTTAACTCTTGTTATTTCCAAGTTGACATATCTCAGATCCAAGTTGCCGTTTTGCATCTCAAACTGGGATCTCATCATCTGGGAAATGTCGAGTTGAAACTCAAAAATGGCAACTTGACGTATTACAGAAATTTTATTTTAGTTGACATTTCTAAGGGACCGACCATTTAACTTGAAGTGGGGGGGGCTTGGTTTTTTCCTAAAAAAAAATTTGATGAAAAAAATATTTTGGCAGCTGAGGGTAAGAAAAAAATTTTCTGAAGAAGCTAGCTAGGATTTCTGCTATAAAAAATAATGCTGATAATGAAAAAAAGTATTCTGTCGCGACGCCTTCGAAAAATAAATATTTTGTCCGCGCTCTTTTTTCTGATCCAAACAAAAAACCAAGCCCCCCCCCTTCAAGTTAAATGGTCCATCCCTAACAACCAATTTTACATTTCTGACTTCAAAGATGAACTTTCTTACTTCCAAGTTGACATTGTTGTCATTTCTCATTTGTAAGTTGACATTTTGGTTTCTTAGTTCCATGTTAAACATTTTTCAGTTCGAAGTTGACATTTCGCAAAATAAAAATGACAACAAAGTTCCAAACAAAAAATTTTGCTACGCCTGATGCACGTTTTGTCTTTTCAAGACTCATCAGAGGAGCTCTACCCAAAATATTGAAAATGTCAATTCATATACCAAAACGCGGGTATAAACGGTTAATTTGGATACGCTATATATTGATATTTCAAGAGGTAACGTTGGAAGGTCAAATTCCAAAACTGTTTAAAACGAAAAGTACTCAAAACCAAAACGTTCGAACAAGGAAGCCAAATCCAGCACTGAGGATAGCGACCATGTGCGTTACAAGGAAAGAAACCTGGTGTTTTGAACAATTTTGAATTTAAAAATCGGAAATTTTAGTGACAAAAAAATGAACTGAGAAATGCCAAATAAGAGCTAAAAATTTCAACTTGGAAGTAAGAAATTATTCTCAGTCCCAAGTTGATATTTCGCAGCTTCAGGTTGACATTTCTCAGTTCCAAATATACATTCTCACTTCAAAGTTAATATTTATGACTTCCAAAATTACATATCTAGGATGGGCTTTTTTTCTTCCAAGTTGAAATATCTTAGTTCCAATTTGACATTTCTTTCTTTCAAGTTGACATTTCTTAGATCCAAGTTGACACCTCATAGGAAATGGGAAATTGGAACTTAGCAATGTCAACTTGGAAGTTTGAAATTTTATATCAGTTCCAAGTTGACATTATTAACTTCCAAACATACATTTCTGACCTTTTTCTTCTTAGTTGGCATATCTTCGTTTCCAAGCAGACATTTCTTATTTCCAAATTGACACACATGTATCTTCACTTCTCTTCACTTCTTAGTTACATTTCTTTACTTTCAAGTCGATTATTTCTCAGTTGCAATGTGACATTTTACACCTCAAAATTGGGACTGGGAAATGTCAAGTTGAAACATAGAAATGTCAACTTGGAAGTCTGACATTTCGGACTTACAAGCTGGCATGTTTTATTTCCATGTCAACGTTTCTTAGTTCCAAGTTGACATTTGTCAGGTCCAAGTTGACATTTCGCACTTCCAATTTGGAACTGAGAAATGTCAAATAAGAACTAAATAATGTCAAATTAGAAGTGAAAATGTCAACTAGGAATAAGATTTTTTTTCTCAGTTCCAAGTTCATATTTCTCAGTTTCAAGTTGGCCTTATTCATGTCGAAATATACATTTTTATTTCAAAGTTGATATTTCTGACTTTCAAGTTGACATTTCTGACTTTCAAGTTGATATTTCTGACTTCCAAGTTGACATTTATGACTTTCAAGTTGACATTATGACTTCCAAGTTCACATTTCTGACTTCCAAGATCTTTCAAGTTGACATATCTTAGTTCCAAGTAGACATTTCTCACTTCCAAGTTGACATTTCTTCACTTCCAAGTTGACATTTCTCAGATTGAAGTTGACATTTTGCATCTCAAACTTGGAACTGGTGAATAAGAAATGTCAACCCCGGATGTCAACTAAGATGTTATAATTTTTTCTCAGTTCCAATAGAAAATAAAAAGATGTGGAATAAGTGTACGCGACACAGCCCACAATTAAACGGCAATTTAGAAAAACCACAATGGACAACCGCCAGCAGCCTTCAACGAGGCCATTTGGCACTGCTCGCGGTTCTGCAATTGACCCATGGTCTAAATAAGATGCATAAAATTCAAATCCAGCCCTGAAATAGTCACAGATAGACCCCCTTCTTAAACAAGGAACAGAAAACATCAAAAAGACAAGTACAAACGAAAGATTCCTGGCTTAGGACAGGCACATGTAATATGTGGCGGGGTTAAACTAGTTTTTTGGGCCCAACCTTCCCCCTATCAATATTCCTAGACAAAGCACAAAAACTAAACACACAATAAAAATCAAATCGATCAAAGTCCAATTCTACTAGAGAGAACCTAAGACAAAAAACAAGAACAAACAAAAGGACGGTAAAGGAACTCTCTATAGAACACTCGCTGTTACTGACAGCTAGCTGAGAATCATCAATCGACTGATGTAAAAAAATCAAACGTATCGATTTTAAAACCGACTCAACACTTCAAACAATAATGATTTAGTGAAGTGTCATCACACAAAACCGACACGCTTGATCGCTATAATGCTTAAAAATGACAATAGTAAAAACGTTTATGGAAGTTTTAAAGCAAGTATCAAGTTTTCAATATTTCTGCCTAAAAACACTAAATTCAAAGATTTAACCAAGATATTCATTTCATATCCTTTCCGTAATAAATTTTGAAGCCAATTTTTCATTTCTATTGGATTGCTTTTAAATTTGTGAGCTTTATAAAAAAACATTACCATAAAATTCAGGATGTGATATTCCTTTCACTATAAGAAAGTGACGTGTACAATTAAATTTTTCAATAAGAGATCGATACTTGTGGAAGAATTTAGAAAAAGATTTTACTAATTTGTGGTATCGATTTTTCAGTAATAAAACGGTTTTTATTATTAAAATCAGAAACACAACTGCAGATCCGAGCATATCTTGCTAACTGTGAAATGTAAACCCCGTATGACGGCGCTAGTGGAACATCTCCTTCAAGGAAAGGGAAATTTATAATAGGGAAGGTAAAGTCGTCACGTTTATCATATACTTTGGTATGTAATTTTCCGTCAATAATACTTAAATCTAAATCTAAAAAAGGACATCTATCACCGGTGACGTTAGATTTGTTCAAGGTTAATTCAGAAGGATAGATATCTGTAATAAAATTAGAAAATGAAGGATTGTTGAGTGCAAGAATGTCATCTAAATATCTAAAAGTATAATTGAAAGTTTCGATTAGGTTCTGTTTGTTCTGGTCTTTTTGTAATTTAGCCATAAATTGTGATTCATAACAGTATAGGAAAAGGTCGGCTATAAGTGGCGCACAATTAGTACCCATAGGAATACAGTTGACATTTATTACTTCCAAACTGACCTCTCTGACTTCCAAGTTAACGTCTCTTCGTTCTATGTTGGCATTTCTGACTTCCAAGTTGACAATTCTATACTTGAAGTAGACATTTATTCCCTCCAAGCTGGCCTTTCTCGGTTCCAAGTTGATGATTTATCAGTTCCAAGTTGACATCTTTGAACTGAGAAATGTCAAGTTAGAACTAAGAAATGTTAACTTGGAAATAGGAATTTTTTTCTCGGTTTCAAGTTGATATTAGAGTTTCTTGCATGCTTCCAAATTGACATTTCTGACTTCCAAGGTGGCATTTATTACTTCCAAGTTGACTTTTGCTACATTGTTCTAAGTTGACACTTTTATTCTTCACTACCAAATTGACTCAACTAAAATGTTCGCCAACATAGCGATATATTGAATAAGAAACCCGAAAAATTTAACAATTGATAAAAAACCCGAAGTCGACCGGATTCGTACTCATTTCTGGTTCCGATCCGTTAAATTTTAGAAATTGCAACGTCACAATTCTTGACACATGGCGGGAACAACGAAAACTGAAGGAAGTTAGAAACCAAGTTTTTATCCCTGTATTTAAAACAAAAGTGAAAGGTATCAGGGGAAATGGCGATATAAAAGGCTGTTCATTATTGCCATATTTAAATGCATAAGTTGCACTGAATTGAATTTGATAACATTTAAAACAGGTAGATCAACTCTGGCAAAACCAAGCATATGCATGCTCACATACATTTGTACACGTGATTCTCCCGCCGGGAGACGAAATCTCCAGACTATTTTATCCATCTCCCGTTCTCCCGACTTTTTATGTCCCGCTTTTTCAAGACATGGCAAAATTTTAATTTTATAGACATTTTAATTGATCAGTCATAAAACATTTCCGGTGTTTTAGGGGTTTGTCAATTAGGTAGACGTTAAATTAACAGGTATAGGTGTTAATTAAAAGTTTATTGCCATAATTGACCCGATGATTGTATAAACAGTTTGAGATTAATCAGTGAAGCCATGTATATTTGGCACACGCTAGTACCCTCAATTGTCATTGAAATGCAATTTAATGAGCGTTGAAAATCTCCCGCTTTTTTGTCCAATCTCCAGCCAAAAAATTCAAAATCTCCAGCTTTGTCATCACAGATCCGTCACATGTATGTGCTCATGAATTAGCTATAGAAAGAGGTCGATATCAAAACATACCTAAACAGAACAGACTATGTCTCTGTTGTAATAATGGAGAAATAGAAGATGAAATCCATTTTTAGCTCACCTGACCCGAAGGGTCATGTGAGCTATTGTCATCACTTGGCGTCCGTCGTCCGTAAACTTTTTAAAACGTTAACTCCTCTGACACCTAAGTCCAATTGCAACCAAACTTGGTATATGGTTGTTCATTAGCATTCAGTGCTTAGAACCGATGTGGGGATTTTCGATTCGTCGTAAAACATGGCCGCCATGGCTAAAAATAGAACATAGGGGTAAAATGCAGTTTTTTGCAAATAACTCAAAAACGGCTACAGATATCAAAATTTTGGCATGGTTAAAAGTGATCAGCACCTCAAGATCTACCTACCCTGAAATTTTGAAGAAAATCCAACAACCCATGTAGGAGTTATTGCCCTTTTTGTGGATTTTTTGCAAATTTTGCACCTGTTTAGCTCAATATCTTGAAAACTATACTAGATATTTGAGAAATTTAAATTGCATATTGTTAAGCACATCAAGATCTACAAAATATATAATAGGGTCAACGTTGTAGGACCTTTTCTTTGAGGAGTTATTGCCCTTAGAATGTCAAAATTGAGCATTTTAAAAGCATTTTCTAATTATATTGAAAACGTTAACTCCTCTGACACTTTAAGTCCAATTGGAACCAAACTTGGTATTATTGTTTATTAGTATAAGGTGTATAGAACTGATGTGGGGATTTTTGATTGGTTGTAAAACATGGCCGCTGTGGCTAAAAATAGAACATTAGGTTAAACTGCATTTTTTTGCAAATAACTCAAAAAGGGTGACAGATTTTTAGATTTTGATTGAGAACAAAAGTGATCAGCACCTTAAGATCCACCATATTGTCAGATGACCCCCTTATTAATCTTATGACCCTTTCATCGTCAAATAGAATTTGCCTCTTAACCTTTACTTCAGGCACATATGTCAGGTGAGCGATTCAGGCTCCTGGGAGCCTCTTGTTGGCTTTTAGAATGAAAACTATAGCAGATAGAGAAAAGCTGTTGCTTGCTTAAATGTTCAGCGCATAAAGCTCTACAAAAGTCTCCACAGGGTTGACGTTGTCAGATGACCCCTTATAGGGGTTATGGCCCCTAGAATAACGGTTTTTCGTGTTTTTGGTCTACAGAATGAAAACTATAGTAGATAAAGAAAAAACTGTTGCTTGCTTAAATGTTCAGCTCATTTAGCTCTACAAAATATAGGGTTGACATCAAGACCAGGTGAGCGATTTAGGCTCCTGGGAGCCTCTTGTTTTATTAATTGCAACATATACAACAACATAAGAAACAATTTTATTGCTAAATTAAATAGAATACTCTTATACATAACAAAAATTAATAACTTAACAAACTGTATTTTTAAATTACTCAAAAGCAAATCCCCTATCATACTAAAACTTACTGCTAACTTTATACAAGAATGTCTACAAAGTAGGCAAACTAAACTTAAAAGGGGATAATAAATTGAATTTCTTTAATTCTTCTACAACAAATGTTTACAACACTGTATAATTATTATAAATAACAGCAATTATATGATTATGTCTTGTAATAAGATAAATCTCAATCTTTCCTCTGTCACTCCAAACCATTATAATTGTAGTTTTTAGTAACCATTATGTTTGTAGCTTTTAGTTCTAAAATATGTTAGCAATGACCATTTATTGTAAATGTGTTTCGCTAATAAATTATGTCTTATGTCTTTAAAATTGACATTGACTCAATCATCCTATCATAAGACGTCCAGAACTCTAAAGTGTCACACAACTCATGTGAGACTCGCACATCTAGTCAGTAATTTGGCGGCAAATTTGTTTGATCATTTATTTTTTTCCTTTGATCTTTCAATTTTTCGTCAAATCTCAAGAAAGCGACTCATAAAAACTTGACAGCCCTGGACATCTTCAGTGCTTTCTTATATTTGGACATTAATAGATGCGCCTCAATGTCTTATGCTGGAAGCCATTTTCACATAGCAAAATCCTGACATACATGTGATTCTCCCGCCGGGAGACAAAATCTCCCGACTTTTTGACCCATCTCCCGTTCTCCCGACTTTTTGTGTAATCTCCCGCTTTTTCAACACATGACAAAATTTTAGTTTTAACATAAATTTGTATATACAGGTCTATGGTTTAATGGACATTTTAATTGTTCAGTAATAAAACATTTCCGGTGTTAAAGGGGTTTCTTAATTAGGCAGACATTAATTTAACAGGTAAAGGTGTTAATTGATTGTTTATTGCCACAATTCACCTGATAATTGTATAAACAGTGGGAGATAAATCAGCGAAGCCATGTATATTTGGCACACGATATTGCCCTCAATTGACATTGAAATTAGATTTTAATAAAGTGTTAAAAATCTCCCGCTTTTTGGTCCGATCTCCAGCTAAAAAAATCAAAATCTCCCGCTTTGACATCACAGATCTGTCACATCTATGTCCTGATTCAAATTTTCTGGCTCCAGGGTTGAATTACTATTAAGTTTTTAAATCAGTAAGACTAAGATAAATTGCATGGACATGTTTATTTCTTTGATTTTGCCATAATTTGCAAATAGGAGAAAAAGAGTAAAAAGTGTTTGTACCATCCCAGATAGCAGTAAGTAATCGGGCCGATATCGGCATTTTATCGGCACCATCGGCATCCTATCGGCATTGGCCAAGTTGTGTCGGGCCAATAGCATTTGCCCAACTGTTGGCTTCAAGGAATCGGGGCCAACAATGACCCAAAGTAGTTAGGCCAACCTATCGTTTTCAAAAATCGGGCCGATTATTGGTAGCTGATACCTTTTATGGCTAAAATCGGCCCGATTTTGGCCCAATATTGCCGTTTTTTGTATATTCTGCAATAATAAAAAAAATTGTTAAATATTTTTTAACTAAAAACACTATATATTAATTTTTATCTTAGCTATAACAGATTTAATCTAATATAATAGTGTTTTAGTTTGATACAATAATTAAAACGTGAGATTAAAGACATTATTTAAAGTATGAATTAATATACTTCATCATTGTTCATGTTTCTATGTATTATAATATTTTTTTTATTTTCATTTAATTAGTACACTGTGTGTACTATTTTAATAATTTCTCGATAATACACGTTTCTAGTATCAAAATAGTAGGCTAATCACTCCCTAGTGATCCAGATGTGCTGATAAGAAGTGAACGTGTGCACGTGTGTGTACTATCAAATTGCGTTAAGCTTTATGTTGTGTATAATTTGAATTCTTTGAGACGAGACAGTGTTGTACATGTAATTGTGAGTATATATTATTTGTGAATCTTTGTTTTTGTACATGCATGTTAACATTTCAAGATTAAAAATAAAAGAATAAGAAATGCATATATATTGATCTGCTTCATATATTATTTTCATTCCTTGTTTACACTTGAGAAGTCAAATTTATAATGTATAAATAAAAACAGAAATCGTTCAATTCCATTAAGTTTTGACAGTCATATTTTTCAAGTAGTTTTCATGCGTGTTTTATTTTATTTTAGATACAGTGATTAGAAGACATGGTTTCACACAACAGAATCATACAGTCGGATATCATTATGGACTTTTTATTAAACTATGGGGAAAAAATTAAAATAAAGGAAGATTTAAAAACATTTTATATTAAGAGCAGGGACCAATAAAAAGCTTTTTAAAGCATAATTGGGAAGCCGTTGGGAGGCGATCGGCTATTGGGAAGCCGATATGGGCCCAATACCGAACCAAACATAAGACATTGGCTATCCATTGGCATGCGATTGGCAACTGGGTAGCTGATATCGGCCCAACCCAGAGCCAAACAATCGAAATGATATCGGCCCGATGAGCAAAATGTTATCGGGCCAATACCGGCAGCCGATGTTGGCCCGATATAACAGTGGATAAACATCCAATATCGGGCCGATATCTTCTTGCTATCTGGGATTTTAAGCTTCAAAATACAAAATTTTTTCAATAAAACACCATTAATTATATGCTCATCACACACAAATATAATGTTCTGTATCATATGTCATTTACTCTGATTACATGTATATCTAAT
This sequence comes from Arcuatula senhousia, assembly GCA_963971305.1. Classification (NCBI taxonomy): domain Eukaryota; kingdom Metazoa; phylum Mollusca; class Bivalvia; order Mytilida; family Mytilidae; genus Arcuatula; species Arcuatula senhousia. The sequence goes on from OZ020310.1 coordinate 59,318,608, forward strand.
TTTGTCGCAGTCATTGGAATAGGGATGTCAGAAATTTGTTTTAAGTCTCTATCAAAATACAAGAATATCATAATATCATTGACCCCCAACAGCTAGTATCCAAGTTATGGACCTAGAACCAAGCCACTTAACCAAAGTCATTCATTTGTTAAATATAGTTCACCAGGTTTTGAACTTAGAATTTTAGCTTGGTAGCCCACATCCGAAGTTTAAGCACCTTACCAATGTGGTTCTGTACAAAAAAGATAAAATTTCTGGTAGCCCACAGCAAATTTTAGGGGCCATTGGCTAGTGGGTGAGTGCTAATTTCAAACCCTGGTCACAGTGACCTAATTTCTAGTAGATTGTTTTAGTGGGTGGTCTAGCCCTACGCAAGACCCATCTAGTGCTGAATTATCATTGACCCCCAACATCCAGTCTCTGAGTGATGGACCTTAACCAAGAACTTCACCAAAGTGTTATTGACATTCGTACAGATGGACAAGGGTATAACTTACAATGTATATGTCAGATCCACATACGTGGTTAGGCCGTAAAAATTTATAATTTTTGCAGAAGAAATAGGTACAACATGTACTTACACACGTTCTTGGAAAACCGGCAATAATCTTTCACTTGCTAAAAGACTGAAATATTCTACCAATTGTGAAAGATCAGCTGGTTTTACCAAGAACTTGTGTAAGAACCTATAAATCTTTACAGAGAATATAGTCATGATAGTAATGACATTTGAATCAATCTTGGAAATATGTAATTACATAATCACTTTGTCCATCATGTTTATTTTCTCAGGGTCATGACTACTTCTCCTAGACACATGCACCTTGTCTACTCTATCATGTTTATTTTCTCAGGGCCATGACTACTTCTCCAAGACACATGCACCTTGTCTATCATGTTTATTTTCACAGGGTCATGACTACTTCTCCTAGACACATGCACCTTGTCTACTCTATCATGTTTATTTTCACAGGGTCATGACTACTTCTCCTGGACACATGCACCTTGTCTACTCTATCATGTTTATTTTCACAGGGTCATGACTACTTCTCCAAGACACATGCACCTTGTCTATCATGTTTATTTTCACAGGGTCATGACTACTTCTCCTAGACACATGCACCTTGTCTACTCTATCATGTTTATTTTCACAGGGTCATGACTACTTCTCCTGGACACATGCACCTTGTCTACTCTATCATGTTTATTTTCACAGGGTCATGACTACTTCTCCTGGACAGACACATGCACCTTGTCTACTCTATCATGTTTATTTTCACAGGGTCATGACTACTTCTCCTGGACACATGCACCTTGTCTACTCTATCATGTTTATTTTCTCAGGGTCATGACTACTTCTCCTAGACACATGCACCTTGCCAATGCCAGGTTATCACAGACCACCAGTGCTTCAACAGCGGCAGATATAACCAAGCTTGTTAGACTGTATTATGATCCTCCCAAAGGTAAGCATCAATCCCCCCCAGTCTTAATTGTACAAATGTACACAGCATAGTCTACAGTACATTAAAAAAAAAATAATTAAGTCCAATATAGTCAACAATAATTAAGCACAACATAGTCAACATAAAGAATAAGTATTACATGTCACAGTCTACATAAAAATTAAAGAATACATGACATAGTCTATATGAAAAATGAATGTACAAAATGTACAAGACACTTAACAGGAATTTTAAAGATCCCAAATTTGGAAAACAACCAGCACAATCTTAAAGATATATTATATTATATGTGTTTATAATTGTATATTAATCTCATGTTTTATTAAACAGACCTGTCTTTATACAAATATAAGATGGTTATAATAGTAATAATATTCATATGTCTATATTCTCCATATTTTATATTTGTGTTTTATTAAACAGCCCCGCCATATAAATATGAGAAGGTTTGTCAGAAGACCAGCCAGACAATGTTACACGAGAGACCAGAAAGAACCTGGGAAAACCACTATACCAGGAGGGCACATAACATGCAGTGTGGTTACTATAGCATTCCTAACGAGCCGTACAAGAATGTCGGAGGAATGTTTGACCTTGATCCATACGACCTTGTCATTAACACCATCTCAAAGAACTTGAACCCTAAGGTAAGAAATAAAACAAATTTTTTAAAAAAGAATTATAATGCACCTATATGTTTCTGGTAGTATAACATGTAAATAAAAAGGAGAAAAGGATTTGCCTTTCATTTATGTCATAATACTTAAAGCATATTAAGTGTTTTTAAACAGACATACACATTTCATGTTTTGGGCTAGTGGCTAAACAAGTTTTTACCTCAGTCTGCTCATAATCCTCTGATCCATAAAATAGAATGTTTGTTTCTATATTCTACCTAAGTGGAAGAGGGAGGTTTGGCATGCCATAAAACCTGGTTTAACCTTTTGAGATGCCTGTACCAAGTCATTACCATTTTGATCTTCAATTTCTCTGGTGTGTTTTTCTTGTTTTGTCTTTTCTCTTGAACATTTGAGATTTATCCTCAAAGTTCGATAATTTTGTTTTAACCTTTATTTGCATATAAAAATTTCAGTGAAAATCAATTGTTAACCCTTCCATCTAGAGAAAAATCATAGAACCTCCAGTGAATTAAGATTGAATTTTCTTTCAGATTAGAGAAGCAAGAAACAAAGAGGCTAAGAAAGTGGCAACTTTTAATCCACCAAAGAAGAGAAGAATGAGTTATCTCCCTCAACTAGGTCCTAAACAGGTGAGTTATGTCCCCTTAGTTATGATAATTGACCAGTTCAAATACTGTATATATACATGTACATGTACTTTTTATGCACCATATACAAAAGGAAGAGGCTATATAGTGTTCTGGTCTATTTGTCTGTTTGTCCAATCAACCATCCTTTTGTCTAATAAACACTGTTTTCCACTTACTTCTTTACATATTTACCTCAATTAAAATTATGCTTGGCATATGTAGAAGAAAATTTGTTCATTAGTGTATTCCTAACATTTTATTTTCCCATGTAGCTTTAAAAAATTACAATAGTTTTCATAGATTATAGCTGATTCTTGCTTGTATGAAACTTTAAATGTGTATATTACTACAAACTTATTAAGACCATGCATCAAAGATACAGAGGCCTTATGGTTTTCACCTTGTCTACCCGCCAAAATTCCTTAAAAAAGCTTAAATAAAAAATGGATCTGAAATTTTACTGAAAAATATTTTTAGATAAACTTAGCTATGTTGCAGATACAACCCTTATCAACTTTATTAGTATTGAAGTATTACATCTGTGTTATTTAGTCTACCAATGTAGAAGATGGTCCTGAGGAAGAGAAATCTGATGGAGGTAGATCTGCCATTAAGTGTCAATTGAACGAGCTTAGAAGAGCGAAGAACATGGTTAAAACTGGGCAGTCGTTTGAGAAGTTTGTAGTACAAATGCAGGTACAGAAACCTTAATGAATATAAAATACCAAGACAGATGTAAAAAATGGTTGATTAAACTTTTATGTGCAGATGTCAAGGAGTAACCTCTTATCAGCATTTGAAGGACATATACTTATTATAAAAAAAAATAGATAGGGGAGCAAAATCAAGCACCAAAGGTATCAAATATATGCAGTACATACTAAAAACCTGATGTTTTTAACATTTTGAGTTTAGACAATATGAAACATCAGTAATAAAATAACAGGTTTGTGATTACCTGAGTCATCTCTTTTCCACCAGTAGTTGACCCTGTGGTTGCAACAAATTGTCTCAAGAAACAGGTTAAAAACATGAAAAAGAATGATCTATTATAAAGATATTTGGAATAAGTGCACAATATATGGCAATATTAATAGAAAATCTTTTGATATAATTCAAGGGGAGACAATTCCATTCATTTTTTAAAACACTGAAATAGAGTAGAAACCTGTGTTTCTAAAACAAAATGCAATCAAAATTATTGTTTCCAGTATGATTTCAGAAACAATTTGTATTAGATTTAGTGTAAATCAATGTTTTAAAATTGTTGATTTAACATAAAAATGAACACCTGGTATCACTTTAAATTCAACAAGAAAATTATCATTGTAAAAAAAAAAATTTTGAATAACAATATTGAATAAATATACAGTAAGATTCAGAAAAGTTGTCTGTATATATTAATGTTTTTCTCCTATTTTTAGGAAGAGAAAGAATGCAGCAGGAACAAACCAAAATATGAAAAAGATGAGATGGTACTGCTACCCATCACAAGTCCCTGTCTACTTCAAACACCTGTCGAATCCTCGAAGGCTTCCTTGGCAAGAGTTGACTTAGAAGCCACTCCTCCCTGTGACAGTAGGTTTCCACCAGATCTGGCAGCCGTGGGGAGCAGATCAGACATGTCCTGTAAAGATTTACCCGAGGATGAGGACAACCGCTTAATGTTACAGATGTCTCCAGATAAGAGGAAGAAATCGGTCTATCTACGATCTGCTACGTCTCTGTTTGCTGTGATAGATCTACAAGCTGCTGCTAAGTAGGTTGAGTTTGGAGCTGCTACAGGGTACTTCTTTAGGGCCGAAGGTTGCTTTTAGAATATTCATAAAGTCAATTTAATGCATATTTAACTTAGGTTGTACACAATTTGTTATAATTAATGTATGACATTGTTTACCTACTTCCATTTTAACTCATATCTTATTAACATGATAATCCACTGGTCTAATCTACATGAAATTTTGCATGCTTATTTTCTATAAGGGCTATTCCAGAATTAATTGGGGGGGGGGGCGGAAGGCTCTATGATTAAAATTGTATGGGTGGTGGTATATTTAGATATATTTCAAATGCAACATAAATGGAAAAAAAATAAAATTTTAGGCATGGTGGGTATAAAAAAAGGTGCCTTCCGATCTTCCCATACATTTATTTTTGGAATAGCCCGGAGAAGAACAATACACAGAATTCCTACAATTCAAACAAACAAATAACCACAGGCCAGCAGATTCTAAGAGACACATTTCCTGTTTGTTTTCAGTGAAAGAAAGGAAAGGTTAAAGAGGATACATATTGAGTTTCTGGAGGCTTTAAGGATAGTTATAAACTCCTTGTACAACATGAAGGGACGGGATATCAAATCAAAGGTAAATTACATGTATCAATCCCCCTATTAATCAAGATAAAATAAAGGGCTATATTCAGAAATAATATAATGGTGGTTAGGGTTGGGTTGGAACTATGAATGCAGTTTTTTAGACCCAACCACCCATAAAAGATAGAAAATATGCATTTAACCACTAACATATAGATGACGTGAAAAGACATAAAAATTCTCAAATCACACTGCTTCACAGGTCACACAGTGTGTGCCACATTTTTAAATGTTATTTCTTCATAGACAGAAACAATATTGTGGTCATTCCTAAAAGGTTTCCTGTGTCAAAATAAGATAATTGATTTTTATATGGATCATCTAGGCATTTTAACTGCTTCATTGATTTTAATAAAACTTCATGTATATAGGTTCCAAGATGGTGTATTCCTCAGTGAGTTTGCTGCGGTTCTAGTTGCATTGGGTTTAATATATTTTACCAATATTGAAAAATTATTATTTTCAGGTGCCATTGACAGTTGAATACTTGAAACAGCTGAGAAAGGATACACATGTACCAGTACCAGGCGATATAAGATTGTAAATATATACTAAACAATAAAAGAAATGCACCACTTCCATTCATTTCCTTTGACTTTAAATAAAAGTTAAAGAGCAAAAATCTGTTAAAGTAGTCGTTGGAATGATCTGAGAATTCGGCACAGCATGTGTGGGGTCCTAAACACTTATCTCTGCAAATTTCGAAAAATTCGGATTTTTCGTTTTAAAATTTCTAAAAAAGAATTTTTTACCCAAAAATTAAAAATTTTCAAATTTTTAGAAAATTTAATGCTTATCCAAAAATTTTATCAGAAAATGGTGGTCAAAGATTAATTTTCGCGAAAACTGGCCAAACTTTTCAGAACCACACATTTTTAAAATTATCAATCTTAGACTTTGTTTTTCCGACTTTGTCAAAAGTTCGTGCCGTTAGCGCACTGGTGCCAACTTCAGAAATAATGTCTTGGTTTTTTATTGAATTTGGTTTGATTTATAATTTTGCATAAACAAATTATTAAAATTTTCAAAATTTTAAAAGAATCCTGGAAGGAAAGGAGTGGTGCGTTATTTGTGTTGCTGAGTATACTATCAAATCAATTACACCCAATGAAGGGCCAAAGGCTACAAACAACAAATTGAAAATATACAACAAGTTGCAATAATTGCATGTACAAATGAAACTAAAGTGTCTCCTGTCCTCAATGAAATTGACTGTTTTAAACAGGATCCATACTGTATAATATTTTCATACTCATTTTCAATATAGTCACAGAGGTATATATACTTATATGCAATAATAATATATTTATCATTGTATCACTTGGAAATTGTGAAAATAGATTCCCCAAAAATTTTCATTATGATGGAATGTCCATAAGTTTTCCATTGAACCTTCCTCTGTTTTGTAGTCCTAGTAGACAGGCCAGACCAATAAGGAACCTGTCAGTCCTCTCTAGTTCCTGAATCTTCCTCTGTTTTGTAGTCCCAGTAGACAGGTTAGACCCTTGAAGAACCTGTCAGTCCTTTCTTGTTCAATAATCTTCCTCTGTTTTGTAGTCCACGTAGACAGACCAGACCCTTGAATAACCTGTCAGTCCTCTACTCCTCTATAGTTCAATAATCTTTCTCTGTTTTGTAGTCCCAGTAGACAGGCCAGACCCTTGAAGAACATGTCAGTCCTCTCTAGTTCAATAAACCTTCCTCTGTTTTGTAGTCCCAGTAGACAGGCCAGACCCTTGAAGATCCTGTGGGTCCTCTATAGTTCAATAAACCTTCCTATGTTTTGTAGTCCCAGAAGACAGGCCAGACCGAACCTGTCAGTCCTCTCTAGTTCAATAATTTTCTTCTGTTTTGTAGTCCCAGTAGACAGGCCAGACCAATGAGGAACCCATCAGTCTTGACAGTGCCCTCGTCTATTGATACCAGCAAGCCACAGAGCAGTATTAACATCAACCCGTTCAGCAAGAAGAAACCCAATATGTTTGAACAGTTGGCCATGCTACCTTCAAAACTTAGTAAAACTAAAAACTTGGGGTAGGTAAAAAAAAACTGTATTTATGAAAAACTTTTCATTTATTTTTTAAAAGGGGATTTTGCCAAGAGCTAAAGTCTTAAACAAGTGAAGTGTCTTCATTAAAAAAAAAATGCAGCATTTTTCACTCGGTTATCTCTAAAAAAGCTTAAAATTAAATATTTATTATGCATTTAATTCCAATTGTATATTAGAATAATTTATTGATTGAAATAAAAAATAAAACTTTTGCATCATTTATTTTATGATAAGAAATAAAAAAAGGGAAAAAACTGTCTATGCAAAAAAATAAATGCTTTGTATATTGAATTGATTAATGCATGCATTTATAATTGGGACATTTAACTTAGAAAAAGGCTATACAAAACACTTCAGGAATTAAGTCTTAGAAATCAGTAATGTTTAAATCATCCCTTCTTTTCAATTGGGTTTCAGAGAAGTGGATTATATCTGCATTAAACTTGGCACAAGACCTAGCAATGCTTTCAATAATACCCAGTAGCTGGCATTGTCAACTAGCTATTTTGCAAAAATGCTGCCAATTTGTTGCCTATCATACCATTAATCCTATATAAAGATTCTCAACTTGTCACAGATGTTTTATCTGTTGTCAAATAAAAAAAACAAACAAATAACACTGCTTAAATAAAAAAAGCTAAATATTCTTTTAACATTTGAACTCATTTTATATTTGTAGAATGAACATATTCAAAAGGAAACAACAAGAAGAGAATGAATTAAAGCTTGAATCCTGGGAAGATTTTCTGGCCGTCAATCCAGTGGCCTCCATACCCAAGAGACAGCCCAGAAAGTCATTTGCCACTGGTGTACAGATCCTGGTGAAAGCGGTTCAGTGGCAGAGGCAAGTTATTCAATAAAATCTCTTTAACCCTGAACAAATTCTTAAACTGTTTAAATTCATATCCTGTCAAACCCAAATTGTTTTTGTCCCCTTACTTTCCCAAAAGTGGAGAAGTTGAGAATTCAGCTTTTGGGTCTGATTTGTTTTGCATTTAGGGGTCAAAAGGTCAAATGTCAGGTCACAGGTTTTGAAAAAAAACACTTTAAAATTGATTTTCAAAGCAAACCCCTGGAATGTCTTGATAGAATCTCATGAAACTAATTTCACACAATAATGGTTATGTGGTATTGCCAGGTGGTTGACTTATAGTACTATGGTTCCCTTATTATTGATATCTTGCATATATTAACTGCATGTTCAAAATAAAGAGGAATAATGAGAAGTATGAGACACAAGGATCCTCCATAAAAAAAAAAATTTAGAAATAATCACTGCAAAGATGTTTGGGAGTGCTATCTGTGCCCTCCTAAATGTGTTCCAAGTTTTCCATATTTCCCATATTCAGAATCTTGAAATAGTTACACCGTTTATTTCATAGATAAAACCAATATTATGGCTCAGTTCTAGTTGAATGGTGAACTTATAATTTTCATGCAGGCACAATACATGTAGTTTTTCATGTCATTGGCAACACTAGAGGTAACCATGGTGACATGGAATAACAGTTAATTAAAAATTCCAATGTTTTTAGTTATTTTTACCAGTGTAATAAATGACTTCTGATCACTTGGAATCAATATTTCTATATATTTCTATGTAATTATATTTTTGTACATCACAGGAGAATAAGTATGGCTGCTAATCTAGCAGGGAATCAAGATTCTAGAAGTCCCGTGAATGGAATTGCTACCCCTAGTCCTGAGAACAACGAAGGTGGTGTTCCCAAGATAGAGAACTTAGCTAAAGTCTTACATAGTGAACAGGGGAAGAAAGTGTCCGTAAAGAAAACACCAATATGGCAGAAAATCGCTCAAGAGAAAGTGGAAGTTTATGAAGAAACTAAAAGGTGAGTGTCACTGGTTAAACAAATAGAAAAGGTTACCCTGAAAATGTTAAACCAATTAATCAGTTGAAAAAAAATCTTGTATTTCAACCATAAGGCCAAATTAAAGAATATGTGTGTTTCTGGTTACCATACTGTCCCAAGTTTTTCATGCCAACCTTAGCCTTTTTAATGCCATTTTTGCATAAGCACCGTTAAACTTGAATTTGCTCCCAATTGACTAGTGGTAGAAAAAATTGAAAAAATCAAAAATTAATGCCTACCTACTAACTCTATTTTTTCAAGCATGAAACCAAAAACTCACATACTTTTTTTTTGGGCCTTAGTAAAATAGAATAGAAGTAAGATTAAGATTCTATAGACCCAAAGGATATTCTGTGCACAATGCAGTTTAGAAATGGAGAGTCCTAGTAGCCTTTTGTTTAAATTTTATTTTATTTAAGAAATAAGAATGAGAAAAAGTCCATGAGAGATATCCAGTACATTCAGTTATTTTAAGACTCCTGAGAGCCTTGAGTTCTATTTTTATACTTTTATTAAAGAGATGAGAATATGGGAAATATTCATGGGAGCCTCAAGTTTAATTCTATTTTTTCTTCCTATCTTTATTCTAGAAGTAAGAATGAGACTATAGACCCTGAGGATATTGTGGACAACATGCAGTCCAAGTTTGTACGATTGAAACAGAAACACAAACAAGAAACAGACGCCGAGGTACAGAAACTGGAAAGGTATGCCATTGACATTGACCTTGATTTTTTGGTTGAGTGACTTTGACAATTTTCAATACATATAATAGCAATGGAAAAGTTTTACGAGCACCTCCATATCTCAAGAACTATAGGAGTTAGGTCGATGAAACTTGGTATGCATATGCCCCAGTAGTAGCTTAGCACAGTTACATTTTCATCTTTTGACCTTGACCTTGATTTTTGGGTTGAGTGACTTTGATTATTTTTATTGCATATATTTGCAATGTTTAAGTTCTATAAACATCTTTTGAGATCAGAAACTGAAAATCCATGTAAATTCAAGATATAGTAGAAGTAAGAAAGAATAATTGTTTCTGATGGTGCTGGCAGGCGAGACATATTTTAGTGTTAACTCTTGTTGAAATGGAGTGGTGGATATTTTCAGTTAACAGTATGAGATCATGTCACCAATCAAAGTTACATATTGCAGCTTCATAATTATTGGTTGCCGTTAACAATTTTTGTGGTTTTTGTGGATGCCTGTAACCACGAAATTTTATACCCCTCAAAAACAGAATTTAACATTGATCTGTATGCTGCAGAAATCAGTGAACCACTAATTTTAGAGTTCAAGAACTAATCCTTTTTCACCAAACCGTGAAAATTAGTTCATGTGCCCATGAAAATTACACAGTACATTTAAGCCCATGATTTTATTTCCAGAGAGAGAGTCCAGATTATTAGATACAAGTATGGTTTATTTGATCAGATGGGTTGGTGTTACGACGAGTATCAGCTTAAGTTGAGGAACGCAAGAAATAACATCCATATGAACGTTGACATCGGAGAAGTTAAACCTTCTATTTGGTAAGAAATAATTATTGGATACACATTGTTTTTTCAAGAACTCTGAATAAATAATTTGGTGGCTTTTCATGAAACTTATACATACTGGAGCAAATTAACATTTAACAAGACCTCAACCCTAGCTGTTTCATTAAGCTTGTATATTGACGCTTAGAGGAAAAAACCTATCAATTTTGAAGTCAACCAGTCAAAAGTTTAAGGTCAAACAAATCAATTAGTGAACATTGTGTATTTGTATACTGTTCCCTAAGGATAACTTGTGAAAACATTTTTACATTTGCATGTACATGAACCATTCACACATTGAAGCTTGTTAGATATGAAAGACTTTTATTTTGAGCAAGTAGGGTCAATTCTTTCCGACTTCTCCATTTAAATCTGACCTCTAATACTTAGAAATTTATAGGCTCCCCAATCCTCTGATAAGAATAGAATTATAACTTAAAAAACTAATTACTGCTAAAAATTGATTTTTGTGACACATTTTCTCAATGCCTTGACAGACTTAAATTAGTTTACTTGTAAAAATATTTATGATTTTACGATTAAAATAAAAAACGAAACAGCTTTTTATTTTACTCATTGTATCAAAGGTTAGGTCTCACACATTTTCGGGAGAGAAATAGGAGGAGGAGTGCTCTTATTTTAAACCTAAATGGACAAATGGCAGAGTCTATGAATTGTTCTTGCTCTATTTTAGAAAATTCAACATTCAGTAAAATTTCTGGATTTCTGATGAACCTAAAGAAACCGGCGTTGGTTCACTTTTCCGTTTAATTCAGTAAAATTGTTTTCTGTATTATTCTTTTATAGATTTATAAGATCATAATGCAACTTTTATTTTTCCAGGTTTGAGGAATTACGTGACACTGCATTTAAGGTGTGTGGAAGAGGCAGGGAGGTAACAGACCTGGTTAACAAGTTAGCTCATCATTCTACAATGGACAGTAAATCCATTCACCTGGGCAAGGTAGGTAACTCTCACCAGAAAGTCGGTGTTTTTCATGATATACTCAGAAGCCCAAAATCCAAATCTTTAAATTATGCATACATTTCTTTTTAAGAATTACAAAAAAAGATTGCTTAAATTAAGTTTAATGAAGTACCTAACTTGAGCTTTCAATACTTTTTACAATTGATTCTTAAGATGTTCTCAACCAAGTTTTTGAGTTATGCCTGGCAACCAACCAAAGGGAGGATATAATTTTTACCTATTGCAGTTTTCACACTTTATCTTGAAAACAGTAAGCATCGGAAAATTGTTCAGCTCACTAAGATCTACTAAAATGATTTTATCGTCATTATGTACCCCCCCACTTTTGTGGGGAGACATATTGTTTTTGTCATGTCCGTCTGTCCATCACAAAGTTTGTCAGCGCAACTCCTCAGAAATTATTGAACTTAATTCAATGAAACTTGGTCTGTAGGAAGTACACAATATATAAGTGTGCATATCACCAGGAAATTTTGATCCTTAGTTATGGCCCTTTGAACTTAGAAATTTGCTGAAAAATCCTTTTTTATCATCTTGTCAGCGAAACTCCTCTGAAGCTACTAAACTGAATTCAATGAAACTTGGTATATAGAAAGGACACCATATGTAGTTGTGCACAATACTAGAAAAATTTTTTCCTCAAATTTTTGTGGGAGTTATGGCCCTTTAAACTTAATAATTTGCTTAAAATTCTCACATCATCTTGTCAGCGCTACTCCTCTGAAATTACTGAACCAAATTCAATGGAACTTGGTATATAGGAAGGACACCATATGTAGTTGTGCATATGACAAGGAAATTTTGATCCTCAAATTTTTGTGGGAAAATGGACCTTTAACTAAGAACTTGGGGGGGGGGGGGAACGGGGGGAGATATAATTTTTGCAAGCAAAAACAAACTTTATAAATTTTTTTCATTTTTCTCCTTCTGTTTTTATACCAAATTTAACTGATGTTTAAGATATTCTTTAAAAGTTTTGTAATTTTGTATGCAGAACTTGATATTTTTAAAAGTGTTTTTCTATCCTACCTCAAATTGTTTAATGTAGGTAAAAATTTCTAGAAATCAGATTAGTGATTCAGGCTACTTGGAGCCTCTTGTTATTAAGGCACCAGTTATAAAAAACAAGAGTTGACACTAAATTATGTCTCGCCTGTCGGCACCATCACAGAACTATTTGAACGTCTAGCTGGGCCTTCAGAAAAGTTAAGGTCAAAGTTATGAGACAGGTGACAGAATTATATTCAACAATCACAAAAATGTCTGAAGTGTGTTCTAGATACCTTAGTTATTGAGAAACAATGAAAAAAGACCAACATCCAATAAGTCAATCACCAATGAAAATGGGGTCAACATTACTTGTTGATGTCAGTTGTGTATACCATAATCCCAAAATATCAGATGCCTAGCAATATTATACTTTTCAATTAACTCATTTTCCATCCAAAAATCATCTAAATCTAAGTTCACAAAGTCACTGAACTGTGAAAATGGGGTCAGGGTCACACAACATGGTGTCTGTTGAGAGGACCAAAACCCCAAATGTCTGTATACCAAATATCAGATGCCTTAGCTATTATACTTTAAACATAATTTATTTTCCACAAAAGTTTTAATTGTCCCAAAAATAATCTAAGTCCACAGAGTCACTGAACCATGAAAATTTTAAACATAATTTATTTTCCACAAAAGTTTTAATTGTCGCTGAACCATGAAATTGGGGTCAGGGTCAAACGGCATGGTGCCAATTGCGTACACCATAACCCCAACTGTCTGTATACCAAATATCAGAAGCCTAGCTATTATACTTTTCTTGTGGTTCATTTTCCACAAAAGTCTTACAAAAAAGTTGCCACCACCGCCGGAAAGTAATACCTATGTCTCGCCTTCAGCAACTAAAGTCGCAGGCGAGACAAAAAACCATCAGGGGCTGACCTTTAATTCTTTGTATTTCAGGCCAAGCTGTGTCTACTTGTGATGTCATTCCCAGGAAATGAGATTTGTACTGTTGTCTTTCTTTGTATTTCAGGCCAAGCTGTGTCTACTTGTGATGTCATTCCCAGGAAATGAGATTTGTACTGTTGTCTTTCTTTGTATTTCAGGGCAAGCTTTGTCTACTTGTGATGTCATTCCCAGGAAATGAGATTTGTACTGTTGTCTTTCTTTGTATTTCAGGGCAAGCTTTGTCTACTTGTGATGTCATTCCCAGGAAATGAGATTTGTACTGTTGTCTTTCTTTGTATTTCAGGCCAAGCTATGTCTACTTGTGATGTCATTCCCAGGAAATGAGATTTGTACTGTTGCCTTTCAAACAGCTATCAAGGTATGTTGTACATTGAAATATTCATACCCCTTCAAGTAAACAAAGTGTAAGTTGGAATACAGAAATTATCCTTTCTATTCTTCTGCAAGAAGGTAAATTCTGATGTTAAAGGGGAAATAACTCCTAAAGTAGTCAATGTGCAACTCTATGAAGAGAACCTTTGAGCTTTTGATTCTAAAAAAGTATTTATACAGTTATTTTCTAGTTCTTACAACCGACCCCTGGCCATAAGCACAGCTAAATGTGTATATTAGGGAAATCAAATGCCATAAGTTGGAACTTGGAAAAATGGTAGACTTTCAAAAAACTTCACAAAAATAAACCACAAAACATATTAAAATGCATATGGCTATTTACACTTCAATGAGCAATGTGAACTTAGGTGATCTGGAAGAGTATGCAGTTCTGGGTACCGGTAAACTGACAAAGGAAAAGAAAAACGAAATTGGTAAAGTAAGAAAACAAAAACAGTAAAGTAAGAAAACAAAGAAACAAAATCTAGTGAAATCAATAAAATGAGAAAACAAAATCTAGCAGATAACTCTTGTAACACAAAAGACAAATGTCTGAAAATCGAAATTGATTGATTTAAAATTGGCTGAAAAGCATGACAAGTATACAAATTTAGCTAAAAAATAAACATAATGGTGATCGTAGCTGGAATATGAATTTTTTATACCTAATGCAAAGTTTGTGGCAAATAGGAATCAAATATGGTCTGTCTGTCCATAGAACCATGAAAGCGCAATTTATGCTATTAAACGGCTGAAAGATTTTTTATGAAACTTTATACACAGAGAAGGAAAATGTGCCAGAAGGGATCTGACAATAATTGATAAACCATGTACTAGTTTACCCCGTAAGCGCAACTCATCAAATAGCATAGCACAATGGATGTTATTGAAATTTACATTATGATCTATGCATCTGTCTCCATGTCATATGACCCTGACAAAGGTAACTTCGATGCATCAATATCTCTGTAAGATTAGTTTTCATAATACCGGAACCTTTTTGTATCATTTTATAGAAAAGAAATTATCCTTTGAAATTTTATCATTGAGTTCTTTTTTTCAGTTTGTGTTAGAGACCATTATGTTACAGGATTTAAAGAATTTAACAGACTGGTTAGAGTTGAGAAAAGTTCCTTATAATGTCTATGATAAGAAGGAGTCTTAAGAATGATTGATAAGACACCATTGTTGTAAAATTTGGACATCTTTTAGAAACTTTTAAACATTAAATTGCCCTTCAGGCTTCTATTTTTTTTATACAGTTGAGAAAAGTTCCTTATGGAGTCTTCAATAAGTAGTATATTAGCTCCCATAGTTTAACTTTTGTACATTTTATACTTTTCTGCATTTAATACTTATTGTAATGTTTTTATAGGGATTAATTAAATGTATGAAGGGGTATAGGTATAGCTATAAATTTTAAATTCATTCAAATCAAGTTGTTAAAAGAGTGCAATTTTACTATTTTTATTACCTTTTTTGCTCATAGATGTTAATACATTTGTTGTACTATGATTTACAATTAAACTGGGTTTGTTCCTATGTGCCAAATTTTAGCAATGAACATTATGCATACTTTGTTATAAATTATTTTTTGTACCACTTATTTGTTATTTATATAAATTTGGCCCACCTTTTAGGTAATTTTATAGCTACTTATTTTGATATAGTGTCTAAAAGTTCTAATATGGTGATATTATATACTTTAGTTTGCTACTAGTCATTTTCATGTTTACATTTATTTGTTGTTGTTATGCTTCATATATCTTGTAAATGTCTTGAAATATTTTTATATACATTTTGTATTTACTTTTACGATCTCAAACTATTGTTTAAATGTATTTTTTCTATACATTACTTTGGTGCTACTTTATAATATTGTTATTGATCTGTTGAAGTTTTAATGAATAAAAACTAATTCATTTGAATATGTGTCTAATTTCTTCAACAGGGAGATAGAAGTCATGGAAACTAGAGGAGGCATGGATGGCCTAGTGGTCTAAGGGGCTTGTTTAAATACCACATTATTGATCAATAGTCGTTTCTCATCTGTAAATATCTTAACTTAGGTTTGTGAGTTTCCTCCATCAACAAAACTGACTGCCCTGTATGGCCCTGTATATTAACTAGAGGCTCCTGAATTGCTCAACTGGTCTTTTTCCTTTTATGTAAAGGTCTTAAACAATACTTTGATAGAGCTTATTGAAGCAACAATCTTCAATATTTTCAATCTATGCATTGTAGATCTATAATTAATAACTTAATTTTTGAACTTATCAGGACCATTAACCATAAATTTGGTCATCTGAAAGCTTCAAACCGGTGAACACTATTGTAGAGCTTTTCCAGGTGAACATTTCGGCAAGCAAAGGCTTTACTCTATCTGCAATAGTTATCATTCTTTATTTATACTGTGGTTTTTGACCTTTCAATGGTCATAACCTCTTACAGGGGTTGTCTCAAAACATTGACCTCATGGACAGTTTTGTAGAGCTTCTAAGCTGAACATTTAATAAGCAAAAGGTTTTCTCTATCTGCAAAAGTCTTCATTATATTAAGCAAAAAGTTGAAAACATGGAAAAATAAGATTTTTGATCTAAATAGGGCCACTCCCCCTTAAACAGGACGCCTGACATCTTTGACACACAAAAATTTGAAAAGAAAGAAGCCCATGATTTTTGTCTCGCCTGTCGCTGAAGGCGAGACATAGGTATTACTTTCCGGTGACGGAGGCGTAAACTTTTTTTGTAAGACTTTTGTGGAATATGAATTACAAGAAAAGTATAATAGCTAGGCATCTGATATTTGGTATACAGACAGTTGGGGGCTATGGTCTACGTAACTGGCACCATGTCCTTTGACCCTGACCCCAATTTCATGGTTCAGCGACTCTGTGAACTTAGATGTTTTTTTGGACCAAAAACCCATTTGTAAGACTTTTGTGGAAAATGAATTACAAGAAAAGAATAATAGCTAGGCATCTGATATTTGGTATACAGACAGTAGGGGTTATGGTCTATGCAACTGGCACCGTGCCTTTTGACCATGACATCAATTTCATGGTTCAGCGACTCTGTGAACTTAGATGTTTTTTGGGGCCAAAAAACCCCTTTGTAAGACTTTTATGGAAAATGAATTAAGTGAAAAGTATAATAGCTAGGCATCTGATATCTAGTATACAGACACATTGGGTTATGGTCTATGCAACTGGCACCATTTGCCATTTGACCCTGACCCCATTTTCATGGTTCAGTGACTCTGTAGATGATTTTTGGGGCAAAAAGAACTCTTTGTAAGACTTTTGTGGAAAATGAATTAAGTGAAAAGTATAATACCTAGGCATCTGACATCTGGTATAGAGAAACCTGGAGCTATGGTCTATGCTACTGACACCATGTCCTGTGACCTTGACATAATTTTCATGGTTCAGTGACTCTGTGGACTTAGATGATTTTTTGGACAATTAAAACTCTTGTGGAAAATAAATTAAGTTAAAAATATAATAGCGAGGCATTTGATCTTTGGTATACACAACTGACACCATGTTGAGTGACCCTGACCCCATTTTCATGTTTCAATGACTTTGTGAATGTAGATGATTTTTGGGTGGAAAATGAGTTAAAAGTATAATATTATAGCAAGGCATCTGATATTTGGGGATTATGGTATACACAACTGACATCACCATGTAATGTGACCTTCACCCCATTTTCATGGTTGAATGACTCAGTGAATGTTGGTCTTTTTCATTGTTTCTCAATAACTATGGTATCTAGAACACACTTCAGACATTTTTGTGATGGTTAAATGGAATTCTGTCATCTGTCACATGACCTTTACCTTAACTTTTCTGATGGCCCAGCTAGATCTTCAATGAGTCCTGTGATGGTGCTTACAGGCGAGACACACTTTAGTGTCAACTCTTGTGTAACTCAACTACTAATGTATAATTGAAAAAAAAGCCTTGGTGGGTGTTTTTCAACAGCAGATATGTAATTGGTATTTCATCGATGCTGTGTCACATATATCATTCCAACACACAATGATAATAAGGTCTTAGTGTTTCAAACAATAAATCACTGTGTTGGTTGGAATGATGTTTGTTTTGTTCTGTATTATGTGATAAAGATAGACTGTTTACTTTTGTATAAAATTTTTGGCAGAATCTGGATTGTAAAATCATTGTCGAATGTCTGGCCTCAGTTTGGAAAATAATTTCATAATAAATGTAGTTTTTGCAGCAACTAATTGTTATAGCCTTTTGATATGCAGCTTTATCAGGGGTTTCCATATCATGGGCTTTGATTTCAGGTATTTCCTAAACATTATTTCTGTTAAACCAAATTAGGCAGTTTCTTTCTTGTGAATCAGTACATACAAATTTAGTTTGATATAAAGAAATAAGTTAATCATTAACATCTCCAGCTCATAGCTGCTTTGTAATTCACAAAATTGTCTTGCACACTTATATACAATTTGGTTTGTTAATTACCTATCTAGATTTAGTGGTTTCCTCTTTCATCAATACTGACTTTTCTTCCAAACGAAATGATTTTTAAAGTGATTGTTTCAATTAGGATCCTTGTGACTTACAACAATGCATGTGTTTTGTGTTTCTAGAGGACCCTAAGACTGCAATGGAAGAGGGAGGTTTGGTGCCATCAAAATTAGTTTGTGCTTTGTTATTGATTATCAATAGGTGGAAGGTTGGTCCCCAAAAACTAGTTAAACCTTGCCACATTTTAAATGTGCATGTCGTAAGTCATGAATCTTTATCAAAACTGATGTTTGTATTTGTCAAATTTATGTTATTTGTTGTCAAAAGGGATTCTTTCCTTGACACTTTAGCATTGGTCTTGAATCCTATGTAGTATGTTTTCAATCCAGGGTCAATTGCAAAACAGTGAGCAGCTACTACTGGTCACATTGAAGGCTGCTGGCTGTTTTCCATTGTGGATATTGTGGATTATGGTTGGTATAGTAGGTGGTGTTGCATACACTTGTTCCATATTTCTTTATCTTCTATTGGATTAACCCAACATGCTTTACCTTGCCATGTTTTGTCGTTCTGTCGATTTATGATATAGATCATTCCAGTTCAGTAATTTTGTTATAAACTTTACTGCCAGAACTACATGAAAACAAAGAATTATAAAGACTTAAAATCTATTTTTAATCATGTATGACATTCACAAAAAAATATCAATGTAACAATTTTTATATCATAACAACTCTGCAACTTTGAGTAAAACACCACACTTTCACATACATTAATAAAATACCTTTCATACTTTGAGAAAAAATATGATGATTTAATAATCAAAGTTCACAAAATCTGCATGCCATTTCAATTTACTTGAAAAACCCCAAACATTTTGTTTTTAATAGAATTTTGTTCAAATATATATAATCCCAAATTATACTGTACTTTGAATACTGATTATATTTCAATGAAAATTTTACACAAAAGAATAATCAACTTAATAAACACAGACTGCAGGTCCCTTTAAAAAAACTTGAAGCATGCCTCACACAAACTTTATTTGTTTTATAAGTTCTCAAGAAATAAATCAGGTTAAGTCAAGAAAATGTTTTATTGAAAATAAAATTGATATTCAAATTTAAATTAAAAAATGTATTCAAAATTGAATGCAAGTTTGAATGCTCATTTTTAAGTCGATACTACAATTTTTAGACAATTTTATTAACCGCTACATATATATCCCTCTCTGCTACTATTTTTCACAGTTACTCTTTTTTGTTTTCACTACTCTCTGAATCTGTAGGAATGACAGCCAAATCTTCTTCTGTTTTAATGTTCTTACAATAAGTTATAATGTTTTCATAAACAGCAAATGTTATACAACAGGCTGGTGTAACTCGTAGTATGTTGGGGAGAAGTCCTTTGTAAAAGCCCTTCCAACCTTCGTACCTGAAAAAATCCAACAGTCGACTCGTTCATTCCCTGTTCATAATACTGTCTTGTAAGAGCCTGAAAATCTTGTATAACTTTTCAAATAAGGTTTAATATGTACTTTAAGCACTAGCCCATATATTCAAGGAACTAAAAATACAAGGAGCACACTTTTGAGGCCAATTAAACTTACAATAATTAGCAAAACTTATAACTTAGTAGCTGCAAGAGTTATATTATAGCAGAAAATTTTAATCAGATATCTGGGGTCCTATCTTTAAGCACAGATTTCAACAATTATTATTGATAAAACATTACAATTTCTACATTGGTATAATTGTCGCAACAAAACAAAATATTGCAATCACAACATTGCACAATAGAATTCAAAATTCTTCTAACGATAATCAACAATACAACTTATTATACAACATAATTTAAACCTTTTTTGGTTCATCTATAAATAAAATACAATTTATGACATAAATAGCGGTGAAATATCAATATTTCAAATGAAATCTTTTATTACCTTTAAGCAGATTCTTTATAAATCTCAAAACAAACCCCAAATTTAAATGTTTTTTTTTTTAAATATATAAATATATCAATCATAAGAGGATTTTTTATTTCACATGTAGCTTTTCTAATTTTGCAATATTGTTTTTATGTCTAAGTATGTTTTCTTTACTTAGGCCTAAAAAGTTGTTTAGAGTAGCCTGACCCTACCTAGTACCTTGAATTTCATACCTACCCTAAACTTTTTTTTGATTAATTTATAACAACTAAAGTTGTTATATCAGAAAGCAGAAAGGATGATGAAGCTAGAAAAGAGAAAGAACTGAAGAAGTCCTCTTGGAAAAATGTTTTTGATGACAAGGTTATTTTTGACAATCATAAATACAATTCATGTAGGAATTTTTGGAACAAGAGAATAAATCTATGTTTTGATATTCCTGATGCAGTATATTGTGGATCAAATGATTATACAAGGCCAATAAAATGATGTCTCTAGCACTTGAATATGTAAAACTTCCTATAAAACTGGAATGTTTTGATAACTTCATGATAAATTCATATCTGTAATCATAAATGGAGGAATGTTTTAGTTTTAGTGATAATGATCGATCTAAATAAAACTTTTTCTTGCTAATTCTTCAAGCTTAATTTTCTCAAAATCAAGTTCTGCCACCATTGAAAAAATTTGAAGTAATTTTAAACCAATATCTTTTCATTAACGATATATCATAAAATATCAATATCTCAAAAATAAAAGAAAACATTTTTAATCAGTCAAGATTTTAATGGATGCTAACAGAAATGATTGTCCATATAAATTGGAATTCTTTATCTTTGAATGCTACTGACTAAAAGATTGTCTAACAGTCTCCTTCAGTTATTTTTGAACCTATTTAAAAGACAAATGGGCAGAAAAAAAGTATTAACTTCTTATTGATGATCATTCAGCACAAAATGTTACATACACAGAAAAACGAAACAATAATATAATGCATCATAACATTATTTGTGTCTAAATATACTTATTGGTACATATCTTGTAACAAACAAACAAAAGTAACATGACAAGGACACTGTTGCAATCTGTTCCTATAATAAGTCATTGTATGGTACAGAAATTCTTATCATCATCTTATATGAAAGAAAATTTCACTAGTACTTGAGAAACTAACATGTAAAATTGTAAAATTATTGCATGTCTTCCAAGACATTTAGAGCGGGACAAAATCAAGGAACTTTTATAACTGGACAGATTTTTAAATTAAAGACCAGCTCGTCAACTGCTGTAACAAATGTAAATTCATTGGTTAGTTAATCTTTTTATAACAACATGAGTTTAAACTGGAATCCTGTCAAAACTGGCCTAACACCTATTTTAAAGATTCAAAAGTAGTGGGGTGAAGATCCTAACATTGACAAACATACTGACATCTTAAAGCACCATGGGGAACAACACAAGATCTACATTTAGGTTATTATCAGGGAACTTAAAAATGAGAATGCGTCAAACATCCATTTGGTTAAAAACCACCTACCATCAAAATTCATCATCCTTCGTCCTTGGTAAAAATAAACCATTAAAGAGACCCACAAAACGTTTATATGCCATGACCATGACCTTCATCTCCTACTTAACGGGGTCAAATGTGGGAGACCTAATAATGGTCTGTATTTTTTTAAAAGTCAGTTGAGCGAAAATAATAACATGTCAATATGATTCCCAAGATACAAAATGAACAGCATCATTTGATTGAAAAAAATCAGATTCAGTAGGCAAGAAAAAAAACATGACTATACAATAATAACCCAAAAAATACACACACATAAATTTACATCTATCAAAATCAAATATGAACATCTGGACATCGTAGGTTTTTTTTCTTTACGTATATAAATATTACAGATAACATAAAGAATATGCAATATAACAACAATACATGTAAAATTAACATAATGTACATGTAAGAAATATCATATGTAAATACCACTACATGGCCCTGCATGTTACATGTGTAACAAGTATACACATGTGTTAAAAAATACACATAATCAAAACAAAAATAAAATGAGGTAAAAGTTCAAGTATCTGCACTTGAGACTTATTAAAACGAGATTCAAATATACTTAAGATGTTTTTCTCTTCTTATCTCAAGATGAAAGGCAAATACCATTGAACTAGAATCAACAATTTCACAAAACACATTGAATGATAATAAAATATCAATATGAACTCTTCAATGTAAAGCTGTTTTCCAAATCATGAAAGTACTTCGGCAAAAAAAACGCTTTACAAAGTTTCACAAAATATAATTTTAGTATGATTTTCTTTGGAAAAATTTCTTAATTCTTGATTTTTCGATATCTTCATCATTTCAAGCCTCCACATTTGGATCTCAATCCTCCAAGCAGAAGTCACAATTTTCCTTGATTCATTCAACCATTCATTACTCATCCACTCATCTTTGCACAAATTTCCATCCATTCAATCGTCTGTGCATAACGTCACAATTTCTGCCTTGTAAAAGTTTGTCATTTTTTCCATGACCAAGAACACTATCATTATATTGGGTGTGACGTGCCACATGTATATAGAACATCCTTTATAGAATCCTCGGAGACCTTCATACCTGTGTCAAATAAATGGCACAATGCCAGCAAAAACAAAACACACACAACACAACAGACAATATTGACAGAAAATAAAGTAAAGTCATGATCTAAGAAAAATATATATGTATGTAGCAAAAATGCTTGTGTTTTTTCTGAGTAATGGTTTTCTTGAGAGTAAATTATATAATGGATGGGATTATTTGATAAGTTAAAAGTTACCTGGAGTTTTTTTTTGGCTTAAATTTTGCTAAAAGATCATTTTACTCAGCTAAAGGAAAATGTTTAGCAATTGAATTTACATTTATTTAATAAAGAAATAAAGGTCCAATAATTTTAATATCAAACTTGAAATGAAGATAAGATATTTAGCTTCCCAATACATAAACATGGTAATCAGTTGTTTTAAAAAATCCCAGGTAAACCAGCAAATCAAACAGTCCATGTCTAGGCCTTGATATCATTTGTACTATCAAAATGGTTTTCTTCTGGGTTATTCCATAAAAAAGGTTTCCTAGGGGCAGAACACCTATCTTTTAGGGGTACAACTTTCACAATAGAATTAATGTAATCACATTATGTACATAATTGATATTTTACCACTCCCCAAACATAGTTTCAACTTGATTAAGTTCTGCCAACGAAAGACATGTTTTCTGGAATAACCCTCATTTTTTTTTAGGAAACAAAATTAGCTTAAAACATTGTTTTGAATATTAAGATTATGCAAAATGACAAAAAATTTAGAATTGTAACCTGGCCTGGATTTGATAAAACATCTACACTTGAGTACTTTCCAAATTTAAGAATTTCAGAAATTTTTTCACTTTTTTTGTTGTTGAAGATAAACGACATTAAGAAATGAAATGAAATGAAGTTGTGAGCCTGGTTTCAATAAATATAGAAATTCCTTAAGAGGTTTAAAGTTTAGGAAATTCTCAACTTGAAGATGTTTTATGATTAAAGATGTTTTAAGAAACCAGACTCACAATTAATTATTTCAATATCTTTTATCTTATTGCCTTTTATTTTCAACAACAAAAAGTCTTATATCTTCAAAACCAAAATTTGTTTCAAATAATTACTTGTCTAAATAAAAAGAATATGCCAAAAAGACACAATGCCCTACCTCAAAATACATCCTTTATTTAGGTAGTAAGACACAGTTCGGTTTTGTTTACAAGTTAGTTTCGGAGAGTGACATCCTAGAATTTCTAAAGTAAAATCAAAGGTCGAATTTAAGTAGCTATAAATTAAGAATGCCTTATAGTTTAGTAACGAAAGTGTGCTCAACTGATAGGGAATCTTTCAGAGGCAATATTTTTGACAAAGTATAAAAATATTCGAAAAAACGGAAGTTTAGCGTCCCTTTTCCGGCATGGTGTCATTTTTATTTTACCGATCTTTTGAACGTTTTTATTAATGCTTGTTTTTAAGGTAAAAAATGCGACGTCATTTCTTGAAAAAATAAGCCGGTCGATGTATAGGTTTTTTACTTTTAATAAACAGCCAGGTTTATGTACTTTCAGAGCATGTATAGCACTATAGAGGATTTAGTGCAGGTTTGAGTCTAATCTAGGCTTGAATTATGGTAAAAATGTGTAAATTTTAGTGTTTTTGCATGTATAATTTGTTTTCGGAGTTATCGGGTTGTAATGAAAAGATCTTATTTTTGCAAGTAACAACTGACTGGAAGATAATCTATGGAATGTAAGGAATTCAACGATGTATGATAAGTGTTTATAAGGTTAAATATAGTTTTAGAATAGTTATTTGAAAAAGCATATGTGCTGCAAAGCTATGAACGTTTCTGACGTTTCATCTAGAAGTGTGTTTTACTACCATTAACGTAATTGTCAACAATTATACTAGCATTGAACTCGAACTAAATACCCATGTTAATTGGTGGAATTAAAGCTATATCAATATACAACAGATTAGTTTTAAAAAAAATTGGAAAATATTAGTTGTCTTGGAAAAAAGGCCATAGCAACCAAAACAGCATATTTTAAATATTTCGAGCGGAAACGTTACGTAACGTTTTGCCAACTTTTCAGCTACATCATTCTGTTTTTATAAAGGTGAAAACGACCAAATGGACAAAATCTCTTTAAAATAAAGTTAATGTATGGATACTTATCTATTTGCTGAACTTTTTCGACAAAACTCCGTATTTTTATGCAAAATGTGACGATTTTGTCTCTTAGGAACACGATATTCAAAATTGTCGTACGTGGTCTTTACTTTGCAAACTGTGTTAATTTGATAGGTAAAATCTCCCCGGACTTTTAAAAAATAATCAATTAAAAGGTAAATTTCAATTATTTTATAAATAAATTACAAAAATGTGTAAAAATGTTGATTTTCATCTAAGAAACAAAAAGACACCATGATATGATATACTTTTCAAAAAATATTGCAAAACTACGGTCAAAAGTGAAAATAGGGTTCCAACTTTGACTGGCCATAACTTGGCTTATATATGACCTAAAATAAATTGCCAAATATCATTTTGTTCCAAATATAATCAAGTTTTGAAATATACAAAACACTTAAAAACATAAAAAATTGTTTATCTATTAAGGTAGTAAGACACAGTTCGGTTTTGTTTACAAGTTAGTTTCGGAGAGTGACATCCTAGAATTTCTAAAGTAAAATACAAAGGTCGAATTTAAGTAGCTATAAATTAAGAATGCCTTATAGTTTAGTAACGAAAGTGTGCTCAACTGATAGGGAATCTTTCAGAGGCAATATTTTTGACAAAGTATAAAAATATTCGAAAAAACGGAAGTTTAGCGTCCCTTTTCCGGCATGGTGTCATTTTTATTTTACCGATCTTTTGAACGTTTTTATTAATGCTTGTTTTTAAGGTAAAAAATGCGACGTCATTTCTTGAAAAAATAAGCCGGTCGATGTATAGGTTTTTTACTTTTAATAAACAGCCAGGTTTATGTACTTTCAGAGCATGTATAGCACTATAGAGGATTTAGTGCAGGTTTGAGTCTAATCTAGGCTTGAATTATGGTAAAAATGTGTAAATTTTAGTGTTTTTGCATGTATAATTTGTTTTCGGAGTTATCGGGTTGTAATGAAAAGATCTTATTTTTGCAAGTAACAACTGACTGGAAGATAATCTATGGAATGTAAGGAATTCAACGATGTATGATAAGTGTTTATAAGGTTAAATATAGTTTTAGAATAGTTATTTGAAAAAGCATATGTGCTGCAAAGCTATGAACGTTTCTGACGTTTCATCTAGAAGTGTGTTTTACTACCTTAGCAATCACAGAACCATGGGTTCAATATCATAACGATTTTTCTTTGTTTACATTTTGATGTCCATGTGTATAAATTTCCATGAAAATATCACACTTCATTCATTGAAAATCAAATTAAACCTGATTTGGGATGGATCATTCCCCTTTGCTATTTAGATGTCTGGTTACTTGGATCAATAGTTACCTCCAAACTTTCCGTATAACATCTCGTACACCGCTATAATGGCCGTGCTGGTCTTGTAACCTTGACCTTATAACTTGATAAGGATATGTAGCTACAGCTGCTACTACTTTAGACATGGCAGAGAAAGCTAAATATTCTAGTGTTCCCTGGAAAATACAAAATAAAACTAAACTAGAATAAAGGCACAGTCACACAGGACCACTCTACCGTAATTCTCACAAAAGGCTCATCTAAGCTTCCCCTGAAAATATATATCTGATTGATTCAACTTTGATTGATACCACAACAACACATTTCAACCTGAGTGCAATTTAGTTGTTTGTTGGTTTTTTTTCAATTTCTTTTGCATTCTTCTTTGTCTACTGAATATGGCTTGGCCTTCTATAACTTAGGACATTGTATACCCCATTGGTATTCCTTTGCTTTCATAAATGGTACATGTTCTTAATCTGAACTGCTCATCCTTCAGAAACACATGTGTTCATTCACTTTTGTTTCAATTTGAGTTCATGGTGCTGATTGCATTCTAGTTGTAAAACATTTTTTTTTAATTTTATGCTGTGTGCCGAGTGTGTGGTTTCTTTTTTTAGATTGAAATCTTATAATTTTGTCTTTGTTTTTTTCCAGACTGATAGTGCATTTGCCAATTGTTGTTCACTTTGGTTATTTTGGGTACTTAGTCATATTTAACCGGATTTTACTGTTACCGTTGGTAACCAGCCACCAAACAAGGAATAGAACATCGATTGCTCTCAATGCAATTCCAATATTTTGAATACACTAATCAAAGTTTATTTGAATGATTTTGATAGGGTAGTATGAAATGCTGTTATATATATCATTCGAATATGGTGTCAAAAACATTGAAATTTCTGTTATACTCCTTTCTCCTCATTCCGGTGTAAACCTGTTTCCGGTGTATTCGGTTTTTTCCGATTTTACGGAAATCAAGCAGGTGCGCGTGCATCCCGGTCATTACGTCATCTAGGTCAGGTCACATACTGTTTACATACATATGCAAATTTCGTAGAAAGGATAATTTGTAAGTATTATGATACTTAATAGCCTATTGTTGTAATTTTGCGATTAGTCTTACAATGCGTGTATGCCATTAATACAAAAAACAACTTTAATGCATAATTTGATCATCAAATTCTGAAAAAAAACTATTGAAATATCGTCTGCAGTATTGAAAGCGTTCCTGACAACAATCACGTGATAGGTCGACGTCAGACTGCCGGTCAGAAACTATGGAAAGCCACAGTAGTAAAAATGAGCAAAAATAAATTTTTGAAAAAAAAAAAAACTTAAAAAAAGTAATTACATGTTATTTGCATATTGCATCTATTATATATCAAACATTATGATTTAATAAAATTTTAAAAAGCCAAATATTTTACTATAAATAGTTTTTTTTTTTTCCTGATTAATAAATATTTATTTCAAAAATAATTTAATTGATATTAGAACAAGTTAGAAGAAAAAAAATAATTTTAAATCTAAGATCACCTCAAATAATGTATTTTAGATGCAGTAAAATGAAGAAAAAATTGTATGATCCAGATGTACTAAAAAAAGCTTATGCTGCAGTCCATGATGGAATGTCTGTTTATAGAGCAGCCCGAAACTACGGAGTCCCAGAAAGTACACTGAGGGATAGAACTCTTGGGCTAGTTTCGGTCGACAATCGATCAACAAAATCATATCTTTTTGATGAATCAACAGAGAAACAAATTGTTGATCACATAAAACACATGGCAAATATTGGATATGGCTACTCCAGGGTTGATGTGCTTTACCTAGCCACGGATTTAGCTATATATACCGGGAAGCGAAGGGCAGACGAACCTATTTTAAGCAATAAATGGTATTATGGTTTTTTGAAAAGGTGGCCAAATCTAACAGTAAGCAAACCACAGAAACTATCAATGCAGAGGGCTCGATGTGCATCAAAAGAGACTCTTACCAATTATTACAAGGAACTTGGTACAATTATGACGAAACATGACTTGCATGACAAACCTCATAAAATCTACAACATTGACGAAAGTGCCCTTCAAACAGAACATAGTCCAAATAAAATTGTTCACGATATCGTCGTCAAGCCGCAAAGTATTACATCGCCAAGGTCTGCTAATGTGACAATAATTGGTGCAGGGAATGCTATAGGAAACGCAATTCCACCCTATTATATATTTCCAGGTGTGAAGTTTGACAAATCTATTCTTCTAGAAGGGGCTCCACCAGGATCTGATGGTCAGTGCTCAAAGACAGGCTGGTCTAATAGTGAACTTTTTAAAACTTACCTTGAAAAACACTTTCTTAAATACATATCTCATGATAAGAATGGACCACCTCTGCTTATACTATTTGATGGTCACCGTTCACATGTCAGTTTAACACTACAAGATTGGGCACAGACAAACAATATAATACTCTTCATTCTACCTCCCCACTGCAGCCACATTCTTCAGCCTTTAGATATAGGGTGTTTTGGTCCATTAAAAGCATGTTACAACAGAGAAGCCCAACTTTTTCTACGGAAAAATCCGGGCTGTAAAGTCACAAAGTATAATATCAGTCAGCTGTCATGCAATGCGTACCAAAAGGGTCTGTCATCTCATAATTTAACCAATTCATTTAAAAAGAGTGGGATATTTCCCTTTAATCCAAAAGCTGTTGATGTCAATGAACTTGCACCTTCAACAATCTATACAGACACTTGTGTTGACAACTCCGGTAATGACCAACAACAAATAGATATCAGCACCACAGATTCTACACCTTTGGACTTGGATAGTCAATCCATTCTCCTTCCGTTGCTTCTGCCAGAAAACCACCCACCCACTGAATTAATTTATACAGCTGAGCCTATTATTGACATTCAACCCACCAACAAAACTATACCCGAGTTTCTTAACAAAAGAACAATTGTCTCTGTTCCAAAACCCGAAAAGAAACGAAATCATTTTACAATTACTGGTCACTTGGGAAAAAAGAAAAATATGGCCCACCTTAGTAGTCAAACCGCCAAAAAGAAACCAAATTTTAAACCCCCATTCAAAAAGGAACAATCAGAATTACTATGTGAAAAGAACAAACAGAAAACCGGGACGAAAAGGAAAGCACCGTTATCGACAAACAAAAAAGTTGCAAAGCAAAGTAAACTTCAAGATGATATTTCCTCTGGGTTAGGGACATCAGGGCTTAATAAAGACAATGGTGGACCTTTGTGTATCGAATCCGATTCAGTACCTGTAGAAGACAGTGAACTTACAGATGACGATGATAATGATGTTTGTTGTCTATGTAATAAAAGGTCACCCGATGAAATACACAGACTGGTACAAGCAGGGACTCTTGTCTTTGTAAAATGGGCAAAGTGTGACAATCCAACATGTGATCACTGGACACATCTTAAATTTTGTAGCAACGTCAATGTTGTAAGGAGAGGCGATGCATTTTATTGTCCTCATTGTACATAACTAATTTGAACATTCATGTATTTTCTTGTTAAAAGTTCATCTATTACACGTTATTCACAAATGACTTTGTTTAATATCATTTCATGACCTCTCTGGACCTCCATACTTTAATTTGCCTTTGCACCGGAAGCAGGTTAAACAAAAACAACAGTATCGGTCGTTGACCTCCACAGTTCTTTAATATATTTAATTAGTAAGAATAAGCATATGTATAAATTTTATTGAAGATAATAACACTTAGATATACCCCCTACAAGTATTTAAAACTAAGAAATAGGATCTGGTTCAGCTGTAGGTTTTATTAAGCGCCAAACTTTTTGACCACCGGAATTGGGTTAAACCAGTATAGTTGTTTTAATTTTTCACGTGAATTATCCAAGACATACACGATAAAATCCAAGGCTTGTCCTACTTCTATCCATTTGGAAACCAACACGATTTTTCATAACGGTGGTGTAAACGGTAAAATTAAATCGATCACAGAATTAAAATCCAACATTAATTGGCAAATGGTCTGAAAGATACCCTTGTTTCACCCTTTTTCTTTCACCGGGTACAAATTCAGATCTGAACTGATAAGTTTTTTTTTTAAGTTGAAAGACATTCACAAACAATAATTTCTCCCTTTTCCCTTCAAATCTATAAAATGTCAGCATTAGTACTACTGTGAGCATACACACCATTCTATGGTCTATTGGTCGGTTCAGATAAGTATTATATGACGATTTCATTTCTTCGTACACCATAAACTGCAATGCACCATGGGAAATACCAAACATTCCAGGAACAAAACCCTGTAAATATAGCAATGGTGTCAGTGCCTGGAAAATGACTAACAGCATCATATTTTGTAAATATATGTAACAACTAAAAAAAAAATCATTTATTTGAATTATTATATTGAAGTTTATCATGTTTATCTAAATACATTTCTTGCACATTGAATTAAAATAAAAAATTTCAAACCAAAAATAAGGAATGTATTTCCATGAAGGCTGTTGGCTGTTTTACATTCAGGATTTTTATTATTTTGCACCAATATCTAGTCTGTAGATCACAAAGTAAGTTTTTTTTCCTCAGAAACAAGATTATTTTGTGAGTTTTGAATGTGTAAACATGCATTTCAGGCTGTTTTCTTCATCTTTGGTAACTTTTCAATCATACTAGCCCAAGTAAAAAGACCCTTGATTCCTTCCAAATTATTGACTTTAACATTGTCCTTTTATACTTATTAAATGAAGGCCTCAGATTCAATTAAACAGAAATAGAGCACCCCTATTGCACATATATTTGATACATTTGTATCACACTCAC
This sequence comes from Arcuatula senhousia, assembly GCA_963971305.1. NCBI lineage: Eukaryota > Metazoa > Mollusca > Bivalvia > Mytilida > Mytilidae > Arcuatula > Arcuatula senhousia. The sequence continues at coordinate 59,349,803 of OZ020310.1, forward strand.
CCTATAAAGTCCTCTGATTCCTTCAAATTTATAGATTTTTAACAAAGCATCCAACATTCCTTTATAATGTACAGATCCTGCTGTAGTAGCCCCGCCCTCGTACTGTAGACAGATTCGAGTTTTTGTGACCCATATTGGGTTTGTTAGCATCAGAGTTATTAATCCTGTTAAATAATATTAGAGTTCAATTTTAATATTATACAAGTACAACTGAAGTACTGTATATGAACACAGGCATTTTGTCTTAATACTTAATAAACTTAGTCTAATGTTAGAATTTTTAATGTAAAATAAGAGTTTAAGATCAACATTTAACTAAAGATAGAAGTTCAATCATTATTTATTTAACATTATTTTTTTCTAACATTAACTTTATGTTAAAACATTGCCGGTTTAATCATATCAGAGTTTGTGTCAATCAAAAGAAATGACATGAATGATGACTTTTGCTTAAGACCATGACTATTGCAAATTTAATTTATATGCAATAATTTTAAAAAGGATACAACATTTCAAATGTCAAACACAGTGTGAAATTTTTTTTATTGTTTAATGTAAAAATCACATCTTTACTAGCTATGATAATCCACGCTGGCAATGAAAAAGCTCTACATTGATAAGGATTTATTCTTTACAAAAAAATCTTTTAATTTATGCAACAATGAGCTTTCTATAGTGCCTGTAGCTAGTAACATCATATTACAGTTTTTAATGGACAAATTGAAATATAAAAATATTGTTGTGAATGAAAGTAAACTATGAAATAAAACACCCTTTTCATACAACAAAAGATTAGTAATTTAAAACACAGTATACAAAATAGAACAAGAGTTAACACTAAAGTATGTCTCGCCTGCCGGCACCATCAGAAACCTTTATTCTTTCTAACTTCCACTATATTTTGAATTTACATGGATTTTCAGTTTCTGAGATCAAAAGATGTTTATAGAACTTAAACATTGCAAATATATGCAATAAAAATAATCAAAGTTACTCAACCGGAAAATCAAGGCCCAGGTCAAAAGATGAGGATGTAGCTGTGCTTAGCTACTACTAGCGCATATGAATACCAAGTTTCATCAACCTAGGACCTATAGTTCTTGAGATATGGAGGTGCTTGCAAAACTTTTCCATTGCTATTATATGTATTGAAAATTGTCAAAGTCACCCAACCGGAAAATCAAGGTCAAGGTCAAAAGATGGGGATGCAACGGTGCTAAGCTACTACTGTGGCATATGCATACCAAGTTTCATCAACCTAGGACCTATAGTTCTTGAGATATGGAGGTGCTCGCAAAACTTTTCCATTGCTATTACATGTATATGTATTGAAATTGTCAAAGTCACTCAACCGGAAAATGAAGGTCAAGGTCAAAAGATGGGGACGCATCTGTGCTAAGCTACTACTGGGGCATATGCATACCAAGTTTCATCAACCTAAGACTTATAGTTCTTGAGATATGGAGGTGATCGCAAAACTTTTCCATTGCTATATATGTATTGAAAATTGTCAAAGTCACTCAACCGGAAAATCAAGGTCAAGGTCAAAAGATGGGGATGCAACTGTGCTAAGCTACTACTGGGGCATATGCATACCAAGTTTCATCAACCAAGGACCTATAGTTCTTGAGATATGGAGGTGCTCATAAAACTTTTCCAAAAAGTTAACGCCGCCGTCGCCGCCGGTAAAGTAACACCTTATGTCCCGCTCTGGTTCGCAGGCGAGACAAAAATTACAGTTACCGACAGCAGGTCTATGAAGAACTTCTTACAAATTTTCCTTTTCAATTAAGGAATGACTGTCATATTTTTTTTTTCATTAGAGTATGAAAAAACAAGCATTCTGAGAGTATTGCAAAACAATACATAGTCCCCTACCGGCCTCATATTTCAGTCACTGGTAACAATTTGTCTAACAAATGAATACCTAAACTTGATCAGTTTATTATCTACAAGGAACAATAAAAAAAGTTTAGAAAAGAAAAATGCAATAGATTTTCAAATTTCAAAGGGCCATATCTCCCATCAAAATTGGTGGACCGGCACGAAACTCAAACTTGATCTGTAACTCATTAAGGTAAACTCATAGTCACATACCAAAAATCAGTTCATTATCTATAAGCATTTAGAAAAAAAGTGAGGAAAACTGAAATTTTAGTGAATTTTCAAAGTTCAAAGGACCATAACTCCCATAAAAATTTATGGATCGGCACGAAACTCAAACTTGATCTGTAACTCATCAAGGTTAACTCACATACCAAAACTCAGTTCATTATCTATAAGCGTTTAGAAAAAAAGTGCGGAAAACTGAAATTTTAGTGAATTTTCAAAGTTTAAAGGGCCATAACTCCGATAAGAAATTGTGGACCGGCACGAAACTCAAACTTGATCTGTAACTCATCAAGGTAAACTTACATACCAAAAATCAGTTCATTATCTGTAAGCGTTTAGAAAAAAAGTGCGGAAAACTGAAATTTTAGTGAATTTTCAAAGTTCAAAGGGCCATAACTCCCATAAGAAATTGTGGACTGGCACGAAACTCAAACTTGATCTGTAACTCATCAAGGTTAACTTACATACCAAAAATCAGTTCATTATCTGTAATCATTTAGAAAAAAAATGAGGAAAACTGAAATTTTAGTGAATTTTCAAAGTTCAAAGGGCCATAACTCCCATAAAAAATTGTGGACCGGCACGAAACTCAAACTTGATCTGTAACTCATCAAGGTAAACTCACATACCAAAAATCAGTTCATTATCTATAAGCGTTTAGAAAAAAAGTGCGGAAAACTGAGGTGTGACAGACGGACAGACAGACGGACAGACAGAAGGACAGAGCGCAAACCTATAGTCCCCTTCGGCTTTCGCCGGTAGGGACTAAAAATGCACAATGTATAATTCCCCGTAGAGGATTATACTTAATGTGCAAAACTTTTTTTTTTCATATCCCCAATGAAAAAAAAATTATTACAGTCATTCCTTATAAATAAATTTTCAGAACAAGTAAATAAACATGAAAATTTTACTCTGAGAAGAACATCCTGTAAAAAGTGGGCTTTTCCCCCATGATCTTTTTTTGTCATTGCGATTTGAAAAAAAACATTTCGTCCAAACAAATTGCAGTATTTTAATAAAATTTATTTATTATATTATTAAGTCTATAGAAACTCAAGAGAGGTCTACAAAGTCATTGAATCAATAGTAAGTTTCTAAGACTGAAAATCTAATTAAGTATCCATCCCCTCTATAAATCTAGAAGGAATACCTGCATCAGCAGCTGCTAGCATGTTTTTAGCTGGTCCTAGTGAGTGTTGAGTATTACCATCCTGCATCCACAGTTTTACATTGTTATAACTGGAATATTAAAGACATGATATTTAGAGTATCGAAAAGATTTACATCTTGGGTTGGGCCCAAAAAACTAGTTTAACCCTGCCAAATTTTATATGTACCTGTCTTAAGCCAGGAATCCTTGTCAAAGCTTTTGTATGTCCTTGTCATCTATCTGTTTTTTGTTCCATGTCCAGAAATGGGTCTTTCGTTGATAATCTAGGGATTTGTTTGAATCTTATGTATTGCATTTTTAGTCTTGGGTCAATGAAAGATGGCAAGCAGCAACCTCTAGATCTGGTCATGTTGAAAACTGCTGGCTGTTTTCCATTGTTATTTTTAATATTGCTGTTTCCATACATGTATGTTGGTTGTTTTGCATACACTTATTCCACATTTCTTTTTTGTCTATTATAATCACCATAATTGGTACTTTAGTTGAATTTTATCTGATCAACGTTTCATAAGAGATGAACAAAGGGTTTACAAAGACATTTACTTTAAAGTGTCATGTTATTAATGTAAAATACCGAACTTAGACCTTTTACATTAATGGTCAACTTTAAAAAAAAAAATATTATACTGCAAAGAAACAGATTTTTTTTACATTGATTAATTATTCTGTTTAACATGTTCATAAGAGTAATTAGTAGCTTTTTCTCATATCACTTTCCCACCATGAACAATAGCCGTAACATCTTTGAAGATTTTAAAGTACTTACAAGAAGAAGTATAGCCCCCATGACAGTCCTGCCCCCCATACATTGGGGGTCACACCCTGGTACAGCCCTTGGTACCCCTGACTCCTCCATATCGTCCTGAAAGCATCTGTTAGCCCCTTGTATTCAGGTCGTGCAGTGGTTGTCGGTCTTATAGCTGCTGTGGCTGAGCCTTCATTAACTGAAATAATCAAAATAAAGCAACATCTTGTTTATTAAAGGATGATTACAATATAATTAATATACATAGTGTTCCACCTAGGCCATTTTTACAAGGAAAATCTCCCGCCCTTTTTACAAATCTCCTTGTCATTTTTGATTTTGGTATATATCCCTGCCCTTTTTATATTTCATCATGTTCATGCTTAATAATTATAAAAGTTGTGTTTTAATGGACTATCTACATGCATGATTCATTCTTTGGTAAATTTTATCAATATAAGCCACTTTTAATCTGTATTAGGCCTATACACGTACATGTACATGTAATAGGTCATTTTGTAAAAAAAAACAATGTGCCTTTTCAGATATAAGATGTGCCCTTTTAAGAATCAGCTCCCTGCCCTTTGAAAAAATAAGCTGGAGCACAAATATACATGTACAAATATTACATTAGAATCACAGATCACCCAAGTTCACTCTTGTTTTGACTATATAGAATTTGTGTAGCTGATTGTAGTTTTCTGTTTTTTGTTTTTTTTTCATATTTTTATCTGTCTCATTTTTCTATTGTGTCTACTAATTAAATTTTGTCTAGGAATTTCAGATGTAAGATATTTAAATGTGACATCAATACTCCTTTACTTCTACTAATTTGAAATGTCCCCCAAACAAAACTGATTATTCCAAATAATTTCCCCCTATAACATAACATACATGTACATGCATGTATACATGTATATAAAATTATCACTAGTACATTTGTGTACATGTAATGCAATGACATGAATGACATGTACATTTTTGAATTGTTATATATTTAATTACAATATATATTTCTGTTTGCATACATGTAATTAACCTTATGAGTAATCAAAATGGTCATTCTAATGGTACATATATACTAAAAACATCAGATTAGTACGAGTGATTCACCTTAAAATACCTGAATGTGTAACTTAACCATAATCATAGGTTGGCTTATTTTTTTTTAATCTAGCTTAATCATATTTAAGCTGACAGTTTACCTGTGCAGTATTCATAGACACTTCACCCAATTGTATGACTTTACGAATTTCTTCACAGAATGAGAAACTCTATTGTGGAAATGTTGCTCTTGCTGGTTTTGAAAAGCAACCTTAGGGCCTTAGCCCTGGGGGGGGGGAGGGGGGTTACCATGCAGCACCCTCTAACACAGAAGATACAAAAATATCTCATAGGCCCCATATGTTATCCTTGGCCAAGAATTTACATGTATGTCAACTTCATTTTGATTATTTTTTGTCTAGATATGTGTCATTTTTAACTTGTTAATCAGTATTCTGTAACACTGTCTCCAAGAGAACTTTGATTTGTTTGAACTGCTGTAAACAAATCACTGCCATTTTAAAATGTAAATTACAAGATTTGATGAAGCACAGCTTTGATGAAGAAATTGTATTACATGTAAAAACAAGTGGCTTCAGGAGCCTGATTCTGGTCTTTAAGCTTAATGTCATGTATGTATAAGGATCTCTTCTCTTAGTTATTACCTGTATAAGGGGTCTTCTGACAACTTCAACCAAATGGATACTTTTATCATGTTCATAAAGATCTTAATAAGCTGTTTTGTGGTCATATAAAAACATGAAAAAAATGCTTCTTTAAAGGAACGAATCCTACAAGGTGCTATCTAACAACTTTGACCCAAAGGTGACTTTTTAAGTGCTTTTGATGCTCAAGGAGTTAGGTTACACCTGATTTTCTAAAATTTATACTAGAAGGTTAGAGGATCTCAAGACCAGATGCTCGGGAAGATACATCATGTACATTGTAATTTTGAAATTATAATGAATCATATGATCAGTCAGTAAAATTAAAATGAATTATGCTTTCAATTAATTAAATGTTTAATGTTCAAATGAGAGAAAAAATTTTCAAGACTTGCAAAAAGGGATGTTAGTTAGATGTCAGCGCTTACCTGTGGAATAATTTTGGAGGGCATAAAGACAATAAAACTGTGTTGAAAAACATCTTTAAAATGTCCAATTAAGGGCCCTACATAACGGAATCGGGTTGTTTCATACCGATACCTGTTCGTACCAGGTCGTTTCGTACCTATAGTGTGAATAAGTGGGTTGTTTCGTACTGATCTTTTGGAGAAAATTGATTCAGTCATAGACCTGTCTAGTTATCTTTAAAAAAAAACATAGAAAGATCCATTAGTGGAACAATTTCGGTGCAAAATTTATATAGCATGCATTTTGTGTCTGGACACACAGACACAAGATTAATTTTTGATCGATTCTGTGTTTTGTAAAATAGGGTCGAAAGGATCCATTTATCGGTACGAAATGACCCCGTACGAACGGGAATTGGTACAAAACGACCCGGATTCTACATAACATATGTACATTGTACATGTACATAGAGCATCTGTATCTGTGTGGGTACGTCGTAGGCTAGTACCAATTGATGGTCTCTTATACGACGGGTGCTAGGACCGGTGTAATTAGTAGCACTGACAGCAGGTGTGGATAACTGTCTTGAAGGCTGCCACAGTATTTGAGTTTACGATTTCGTTTCAAGGTATATATAAAATTAATTTTTAAGGTACAGAAAAAAGTTTAAGACAATCTAATTTTGTTGTTGTTGTGTGAATATGGTTATACCTTGAAACCTTATTTTCACTAAATCAAGCGGATGTAATAGAAACGTGGACACCGCTCCTCCCGAGACACCGGCAACAAAGTGGCTGTATCGTTCCCACTGAACACGTCGTGGTGGAAGAGATCTCCCAAATTTCCGACTGTTATCCATAGTTACTCTGTATAGAAATATTAAAAGTTCCAAAATACTGATTCCAAATTTTCTTCCTTGGCATTTTCTACGCCAGGATTCCTAGAAACTACGCACACGTTTTGTTTATTTATTTATCCATCCCAATCCAGGCAAAGTTGAATAATAAGTCTGTGTGTCCTTGAATGTGGGTTTACTTATAACATACACCGACTGTCCCGAACCCGTAACAATATTTCTTAATCAACTTTAATCCCTGCTGTGACTGGCGGCTAATCTGCTGTCGGATTCTATAACACATATCTATTGAATAAAATGATATTCATCTATAACACCTAAAATCCATTATTGTTCGTCATTTAGCTTCAATTTTTGCTCTTTTTCTATGTCTTATTTTGAATTTTATTTTCATCTTTATTTGTGCTTTATCTTCGTTGAAAGTGTTTATTTTATTTACAAATACGCAGTAACTAATATCAGTATTTATGATATTTAGTTTTCTTAACTCGGTGAGACGTTACATGACAAATACCACCAAATTTCAATTTCACGATCGACAGGTCACCAACCCAAATAAACAAAAAAAGTATATTTTTAAAATAAAAATACAAGTCCATCGTCCATATCATCGTAGAATCCCTGCCCTGTTGTCTATTTATGTGACAAGTTTTTTGTTCTCCCCTTGCCATTAATTGTTACATCCCTAACAATATAATGTCAGCCTTGACTCAGTACTTGTTTTCCATTGAAAAGTTTTAAATTGTTATTTGATATAAAAGTATCATATACATAACATACACTTATTTTCCTATCTCTATCGTGAGAAACCGTAAATATGTGAATAAGTGAAAAGGGATAGAGCGATCATAAGCAATCTAACACAGAAGAGTTGAACTTCATCAGCTTAATTAGAACTAGCGTATTCCCTTTAGTGTTGGATCTAAAAATCTGGCCTGTCTGTATGACACTTTATTACCGTAGAGGATTTTTGCGTTTTCGGGTAATGAAATGTCTTTACCAAGTCAGGGCCATTGCGATCTTCAATTTCCCAGCGTGTCACGGCTTTGCCTTGTTTTTGTTTTTTTCTTCTTGGCAGAAATATGGGGTTGTTCATCCTAGCTGATTCGGAATTTTTGTTCTAATATATTTTCACGGTAGGTCCCGTGTCCGGCGACAGGATTGTTTTTTCGAGAGGGATTTACAATTGTCCTGGTTTTTTCAAGAGAATAATCAATAAAAATGTAAATTTTGGTGATATTTAGTGATTTTTAACTGAAAGCGAAGGAAAATGCTACCAACGGGTAGGCATATTTTAGTATTATCATATTGTATAAGAACACCAATTCCTATAAAAAAAATGTGATTCCTTAATAAAATTGTGGGCTGTTTTTTGAGTTTTTACCTTTTTGTATTTTTCGCCCCTTAAGGTTAATGTGGACACCTATACTGAAAAAAATTCTGTCATTAAACATTTGATTTTATGGTCTAAAATGAAACATGTTATTAATATCCTTTATTTCAAATAAAAATAAGAATAGGTCACCATGCTCGTTTTTGCACTATAAGTGGTTAAAGTATGCCTGAATTACAATAGATTATATAAGAAAGGCCAAATTTTAGGCATAAAATCATGTCTCAGAAAAATTCCTTACAATAGGATCTTGTTTTTATTTTGTCAAAAGTTATATTTTTACCTATATATTTAAATAAAACATAGAAAACAGGGGGTCACCAGCTTAGATTTTTGTCTACTATTCAATTCCATTGTAAATTTAGGGTAATTTTGAAGAGAGTTATCTCCCTTGTTTTTGTCAAAAATTGCGTTATTCAAGAAACGATCGATGCATTTGTTAAACAATTGAATATTTATTACCCATTTCAATAAATTCAAATATTTTATTTCTTATTATTGATTTTATAGACACTGGTCTTAAATTTTGCATTTTTAAAGGTACAAAAGTCATGTGACACATGTCTGTATTAACCTTAAAAGACAAATATATTGAACGAGATTGCTAACCATTATAAGTGAACATCAATGTTATATTATGGCATCCTGAACATTGATGCCAAAAAGTTGCGTCTTACATATTTTTAAATCAAAATAAAATACATGTCCAGGCCTTTTTAAGAGGCGTCCAGGTTTTTGCAAGAGAGGTCCAGGTTTTTTCATACTTTAGATAGACAAGTTGTGTGTGTTATTTACCTCTTAAATCATATTTTAAAAGACATTGTATGTTGGTAAAAAAATAAGAATACGGTACTATCATTTCAAGGGTTTTGGACATGTAAGAATACGTCAGTTAAAGTCAAGAATTCAACATTATATAGCCTATATAAACAGGCAGGCACATATAATTGACGCCTACAGAATAGAATAGAATAGAATACTTTATTTCCTAATCATAGGGCCCTTTCAGGCATATAAAATTACAACATTAACATTCACACAACAAATACATTATTATGCATACATTAGACACACAATCATACATACTTGATTAAATGATTTTTAATTAGGACATTATAGGACAAAAAAAAAAAAAAAAAAAAAAAAAAAAAAAAACAACTATCAAGAGAAGAGACAGCCAATCAAACTTAGTGTGTCTTTCTTTTTTCTAAACAAAGGGTTATATATTCTGATAACGAGGTCATAAATTTAATATCATCATTTACCATTAGCCAGATAAAAAATTGATCAGAATTTAGGTTATTTAGATTTGGAAAGTTCGTACGGATATTACTAAAAAAACTTTTACGATCATTTTCATACATAGGACACACAAGTAAAAAATGTTTTTCATCTTCTATAGCCCCTGTTAAACACTTTTGACAGACTCTCTCACTGCGAGGAAGCACTATATTTTTGCCATTGGAATCACATTTGCGTTCATGGCGCCCTGTTTTAATTCTGAGTGACTGATTAATTATATGGAATTTTGACAATGTTTGCCGCATTTCTCCGTTTTTTATATTTAGATAATTTTCAAAATCAAAACTTAACTTAAATGTAAAATATGGATTTAATCTACCTTCGTCCTTAGCATACCGGTTTTTGATTTCGTTCCAGATGTCTAGAAAATTTTCTTTTATTCTCTTCTTTAACAAAAATCTTAACTTGTTTTTGCTATAACGCTTGCATATTGATAAATTTATACATAACTTTTCACTCAGAAATATAATATATGAATACCAGGAGTTCTCTTTCAAATTAGTGTTATTCTGATATTCGTTGTATGCAGATTGCATTAGCCCAGATTGCTGGTTTGGCCAACCGATGCCAGTACAAAAACATTTGGACTATAATGTCACAATACAATGGGAATCTCCCTAGTTCTGATAGAACTGCTATATTTGTAGTTTGTTTAGAGACCCCTAACAACTTACAAAATTTCATGTTAAGCTTTTCTTGTTCCCAATAATCTTTATATATTTCATACAAATTCGATTGTTTTCTTTTTGGTGTTACGTTTGTAATCCCCCAGTTCTCGCACCCATATAAACAAATGGGTTTTATAGTATGATCAAAAATATGAAGGAGAACCTTAATTGATGGAGATACCACCTTCATGTCTCTATATAGTTTAAAACTGGCTTTTAATGCCTTTTCATATAACTTAGACTTAGCTTCTGTAAAACGGCCAGTATTTGTCAACACTATACCAAGATATTTATAGCTTTTTGCACATTCAATCTTTTGAATGCCAATTAGAAATTCTTCATTTAATAATTTACCAGAGTTATTAAATACGACAACTTTGGTTTTGTTAATATTTATATCTAGACACCATGTTTTACAATACTCCTGCGAGTTTATTTTGTAGACATCTTTTAGAATCGGCCATCAAGACTAAGAACTACAACCTACAACCAGAACCCATTAATCTATTGTCTAAGCATAACTACCAACTATTATAATTTGAAAATAGCCTCCTTGAATAATTGGCTGGAAACAAAATGTTTGTGTTGCGACAAGCAGAAAATGCTTACAGTTCCTGAGTTCTTGGATGTGTTTGTTTATATCATAGAGTCGTCTTCTTATATGTCTGCTGTTTTATCCAGGATTATATAAGACTCGAATGCCCTTTCAGTACGTCTTAAAAATATGAAGGAGAACCTTAATCCAGAGAGCGCCACTGATGAGTCTTTAATAGACGAAACGCGCGTCAGGCGTAGCAAAATTTATTGTCTGGAACTTTGTTGTCATTTGTATTTACACATATGTATTTATTGTATATAATATAGTTTCAACAAAAAACTTCATAAGAGTATGCTCCCGTGCGGGACCCGGAAGGCGAATAGGTTAGCAGCAGCACTAAGCTTGTCGGTAAAAGTCCACTAAAGAGCGCTCAGTAACATACATGTGACGGATCCGTGATGACAAAGCTGGAGATTTAGATTTTTTTGGCTGGAGATTGGACAAAAAAAGCGGGAGATTTTCAACGCTCATTAAAATTGCATTTCAATGTCAATTTAGGGCATTAGCGTGTGCCAAATACACATGGCTTCACTGATTAATCTCAAACTGTTTATACAATCATTAGGTCAATTATGGCAATAAACCTTTAATTAACACCTTTACCTGTTAATTTATCGTCCACCTAATTGACAAACCCCTAAAACACCGGAAATGTTTTATGACTGAACAATAAAAATGTCTATAAAACTAAAATTTTGTCATGTCTTGAAAAAGCGGGAGATTTCACAAAAAGTCGGGAGAACGGGAGATGGATGAAAAAGTCGGAAGATTTCGTCTCCCGGCGAGAGAATCACATGAATGCAGTAATCTGTCATTTTTCCAGGCCGCTTAGCCCACAAAGCGACTGGGATTTGCGCCATAGGTGGTTGAATTGGGCAGCCCTGTCATAATAAATGCCGGTTCATCAGCCTATACTAATGCGGAAACTTGACCGTAAACCATATTGGACCAAGATTCATGCACGTAAAATATCCCATTATGCACCGCCACAGGCTAAATTTTCCGCACCTACCCACCTCTTCCCTTTTCCAGTGATCTTCAAAATTTACAGATCCTTTGTTTCCCACTCCGACCCCGCTTCTCTCTCTCAGTGAGTATAGGTTCAAACATGATTCAGCATTGTATTTTCGCCAGATAAAGAATGGTTATGTGAAACTGGGTAAGAGTTGGCTATATCCCACACAGGTAGATGTTCCATCTAGTATGACCTCATTTCGGGTGTTCTTCATTGTCAGTCACCATATGGAAGGGTTCCAAATTGTGCGAAACTTTTGAGGAAGATTTCGTCACTTTCTGGATGCATTGGCCTATGGTGCGTTAAGGGTACATTGGCCTATCTAATGAGTTGGTTCGTTTTACTTCTGGTTTGTGGTCGTGCATGGGTCCTTCGAGTGACATACATGGGTCTGTGTCCTGGGTTGGTCTACAGAATTCATTTTAGTGTTTCAATTAGGTCTTGTCCTGCTGATTATAACTGAAATAGTGTCGACTGGACATAAAACAAACATAAGAGTATGATATTCAAATGCTATTTAAATTTCTGTTTCTTTACATACATATGTATACGTTAAGGGGTTCCAATATCTCATATTCCCTAATGTTTTTATCAAATATCCCGTTTCCAAAATAGAGTTTTTTTTTCTTATCCCATATCCCTGTAAATAGAATAGATTTAAATATTCTATATCCCAGTTTGTTTTGATTCAAATATCCCGTATCCTAGGAATAAACATGTAAATATCCAATATTCGCAAACACCCTTAAACTCCTGAAATAACAGAATGCACAAGTGGAATATGCTCTTTTTGTATTTATTTGTTTCTGACATACATGTGGATTTGATAGTTTCAAAGACTTGAAAAGGCACAAAAACAAGATTGCAAATTTGGCCCACCGTAACAATCGCTCTTTTTGAAACCGGTAATTTATTAAAGCACATCAAGAAAGTCACAAATGTACAAATGTACTATAAAACTAATTTCGTCAAAATACTAATTTAGTCTTCAAAGATAATGCATTTTGGCAGCCTAATTATGCTTTAAAGTTAATAACACACTTGATATTTTGCATATAATGTGTTTAAATGTATGTTTGTTGAGTAGGAGGAATATTAGTTTCCATTTAAGTCGTATAGTTTCCACAAAACCCAGTGCCTCTCTTTAGTCAAAATTTTCAAAAAACCAGGACACCTCTCGAAAAAACCGGACAAGTTGTTGTGCCTCTCGAAAAAACCTGATCAATTTGAATAAATCATTAACTGATGCTTCTTTATGGACTTTTTTTTAGAGGAAAAGTAATAATACGAACATTTTGAATACTTTTATTCCTCTTTTTTGTTTTGTTTCACTTACAATTGAGAATTTAAGCATTTTTTTTTGTAAACGGACAGGCGAAAAAACCTGGACCTCTCTCGAAAAAAACTGGACAATTCCTCTCGAAAAAACAATCCTGTCGCCGGACACGGGACCTACCGTGTATATATACGTGATATTGTTATACATGAATAATTTGATTTTATCAAGATAACAGAATATTCTTAATAAATGATGTTCTTTCTTCATCTAAAACTTAATGATTTTATGCCCATACGGTTAGCACCACCAAGAAAAAATCGTGGACAAGCCCGCCCCTAATATTAAAGAAGAATCGATGGGGCAATAGTGAAACAGCATTTGAATGTCAATAGTCCAGACAAGACAATTGCCGTTCCAACTTATTCCGAAGAACACGTTATCAGATTTTTTAAATAATAAATTTTATGATGCAAATTATTCACACTTTTGGGCACAGACCATGCAGGGGTGGAGCCAGAAAGTTTAGAAAGGGGGTCTGTCTATCTTTACCTTGTTTACCGTATATGAGATCTTGCTTCTCTGGTTCATTTCAATAGGGCTATTTGTTGCACCAGCTTCCGGCCCATAGAAATCTGGTTCAAATTTATTGGAAATGATTGTGTCTATTGTGATCCAAGGGGGTCCAGCCAATTTAGCATGAATTAAGCAAACAAATCACAATGTTTTCTAAGGTTCTAACCCCCAAATGCCCATCCTCTGGATTTTCGCCTCATTAAGCCTTCTTATAAAATGTTATACTGTGGTATTACTTAAACAAATAAATAAATTTAAATCATTTTTTTATTAACTGGGATATTTTACAAAGAAATTTCTCAATGGCTTTGTTATTATGCATATTTATACAAAAAAGGAACTCTATTTTTATACATATGTAATGAAACGAATACATGTATGCAAATAAGCCATTATAAGCTTATAATATTATAACTTAGAAGTCTATAGAATATTTTTGCCCTTATTTGAAGGGAAGGGGCATCGAGATTATTTCAATTTTATGACGGTGATTGAAAATTATTCTTGTAGATAGGTTTGGTTTGGATGGGTGTCGAATAATATGCATTTTTCCTTTTTTTTTCTATATTTCCCCATCTAACCAACCCCGCCTGACAGAAAGATACCCGTTCCCTTAAACGTAGAGATGGTTACTTTCTCAAGGTGAATCTGTTATAACAAACATAGTCTAACGTCACTACTAGTGACATAAAGACGGATCCCATTAAGGATATTGCCTGGACATCCAATATTTCTCGTTTTCTACGTTTGAACGATCTCTGTCACTGCCCACTGCATGCATATCTTGGTCATTGAATAACATCCATTGTTTTCGTTGAGTTTATCACACTGCTTAGTACGTTAAAACACATCAAAAGTTTTAGACTTTTAACTTTTGTTTTGTTTTAATTTTCCAAATTAAAGATTTTTTTCTATTTTTAGCAGATATGCATGTCGTTTTAAAGAAGTTGTTGCCCGATGTTTTTTTTTCTTCTTTTTTTTTGGGGGGGGGGGGGATTTTTATTCCAGTGTAAGCTGTGGCACACCAGAAATTTACTTTTGAATAGGTTTATTGATTACAATTTTCATAAAGTCTTTATCTTTCCCGGTTGCTTTATCTTAATTTGTATTTTTTACGCTTTCTTTTATTTGTATTAAAATATTTTTGTTTTTGTAGTACAAGGCAAAAAAAAAATCATTAATTTAGGTACTTCCGGTAAAATCCAAGATGTCAGCGCCCATTGTTTTTTTTAAAAATTTATTGAATTTGAGTTTTTGAGTATGTTAAGTCCACAAATCTTGAAAGGAAAGGATATCAGTAAAATTTGAATCTTTGGTAATGATTATATTTCTTAAGTTGTACACCAACGTTAATATGAGGCAGGTAAAACCTGTTACGTTCCCGAAGTTTCAATTGATTTAATATATAATAATTTTTTTTGGTTCGAAAATAAAAACAAACTAGCTTTTCTTGTGGGTTACGTGAGCGTTTAATGACGCCTCAAATTTTCAAAGATAAAAACGTTAAAAAGACGCCGAAAGTTCGGGAAAACAAGCGCGTGCTAAACCGGACGTTGAAGGAAAATTCAGCTCATAGTACAACTAAAATATTGACATTTCTACCGTTATCGCTCCCTTCGGGAGCGTATAAACAACAACATCAGTCATGTCAGTATGTTGTCTTTGAGTATTTTTCTTCACAATGATGATGCAATGATTTTGTGTACTTGAATGAAAGCTGGTACAGATAGAGAAAAAATGTTGCTTGCTTTTATCTTCTGTTCAATTAGCTCTTCAAAAATATCCATTAGGCTGAAGCTGAGCTGTCAGATGACCCCTTTTAAAAGTTTTGGCCCCTAATTGTCAAGTTATGGATAACTTATTGCCTTGCAGATTTAACCATTAAAAGATTAAGTAAGGCTTTTGTTTAATTGAAAGGTTGGTTATATGTGCTCTACAAAAGCATTCACTATAAGGTGGAAATTGTATGGGGATTCTTTATTGGAGTTTTTAACCTCAGATACCTTAAATTATTTTTATTCCATCAGTCAATGAAGAGGGGGGTAGGACCTTTTTCGGGACACCGGGATTTGGACAATTTAAGTTCAGGATTCCGGGATAAAATTATATCATCTTTACCGGGCTTCGGGATTTTCTCATTTTTAAGTCGGGATGACGGGATTTTGTAAAAATTAGTTCGGGATTCCGGGATCAGACCCCCTCCTACCCCCCCCCTCATTGAAGTAAGGTGAGCAATTCACGCTCCTGGATAATTACTAGTATTAAGCATGAAAAGATAATTTAGTGATACACAAAAGGCAGGGATTTTTACCAAAATCAAAAAAGGGCAACAGGAAGATTTGATGATATGTCCAGAGATTTTCCCTGTAAAAATGGCCTAGCTGGAACACTGTACATTTGTAGTAGCTTAGCACAGTTGCATCCCCATCCATAGTTCTGGAGTACATTGGTGTTAGATACTTGGTTTATGGTTTACATGATACATGTACACAGGTCAATCACTAGAACATGATCCGCTGTTGTTTCTTCTTCCAATGTTCTAAAGTGTCCCAGCCTAACTCTTCCAACATGCACCATATGCTACTGGTGTTCCTATACCAATTGGTAGTGTAACAGACTGCACGTTGCTGGACCATCTCAATCTCCCTTATTTGATCTTTCTGGTGTGGATTCCCATGATTTCAGCAGAATAATGATGACGAGATGATTTTGTTTTTAAAATTGTTTCAAAAGTTTGACTTTTTTACCAATCAAAAACAGATGGTGATTGGTGATATATATTTTATATATTTTTAATGTAAATTTTTCCATGTGAGATTTCTCTTTTTTAGCTCACCTGGCCAAAGGCCATGTGAGCTATTGCCATCACTTGGCGTCCGTCGTCGTCGTCCCTCGTCGTCGTCGTCGTCCGTCGTCGTCGTTAACTTTTCTTCAAACTTCTTCTCCTCTGAAACGGCTGCACAGATTCAAACCAAATTTGGTCTGGTGGTACTTTAGGGTATCCCCCACAGAACTGATGTGGGGATTTTTGATTCGTCGAAAAACATGGCCGCCGTTGCTAAAAATAGACCAGGGGGGTCAGACTACTGTTTTTGGCTTGTAAATCAAAAAGTATAAGAGATAGATGAAATCTGATGCCACGCTACAGCTTCAGCATCAAAAGCTCTACAAAAGTCCATTTTGAGTCGAAGTTGTCAGATGACCCCTTATGGGAGTTACGGCCCCTTAAAGGTGAAAAATAGCATTTTTTCATGTTTTTGGCCCATGGAATGAAAACTATTGCAGATAGAGAGAAGCTTTTGCTTGCTTAAATGTTCAGCTCATTTAGCTCTACAAAAGTCTCCATAGGGTCAAAGTTGTCAGATGACCTCTTATAGGGGTTATGGCCCCTTAAAGGCAAAAAATAGAGTTTTTGGCCTATAGAATGAAAACTATTGCAGATAGAGAAAAACTGTTGCTTGCTTAAATGTTCAGGTCGTTTAGCTCTACACAAGCCTCCATAGGGTCAAAGTTGTCAGATGACCCCTTATAGGGGTTAGGGCCCCTTAAAGGCAAAAACTAGTGTTTTTGGCCTATAGAATGAAAACTATTGCAGATAGAGAAAAGCTGTTGCTTGCTTAAATGTTCAGCTCATTTAGCTCTACAAAAGTCTCCATAGGGTCAAAGTTGTCAGATGACCCCTTATAGGGGTTATGGTCCCTTAAAGGCGAAAAATAGAGTTTTTTGCCTATAGAATGAAAACTATTGCAGATAGAGAAAAGCTGTTGCTTGCTTAAATGTTGAGCTTATTTAGCTCTACACAAGTCTCCATATGGTCGAAGTTGTCAGATGACCCCTTATAGGGGTTACAGCCCCTTTAAGGCAAAAAATAGTGTTTTTGGCCTATGGAATGAAAACTATTGCAGATAGAGAAAAGTTGTTGCTAGCTTAAATGTTCAGCTCATTTAGCTCTACAAAAGTTTCCATAGGGTCAAAGTTGCCAGATGACCCCTTATAGTGGTTACGGCCCCTTAAAGGCAAAAACTAGTGTTTTTGGCCTAAAGAAAGAAAACTTTTGCAGATAGAGAAAAGATGTTGCTTGCTTAAATGTTCAGCTTAATTAGCTCTACAAAAGTCATTTTAGGGTCGAAGTTGTCAGATGACCCCTTTAAGGGGTTATGGCCCTTTAAAGGTGAAAAATAGTGTTTTTTGCTGAAAATTATTGCAAATAGAGAAAAGCTTTTTATTGCTTAAACATTCAGCTCAGTTAGCTATACCAAAGTCTTCAAAGGGTTGACATTAAGACCAGGTGAGCGATTCAGGCTCCTGGGAGCCTCTTGTTCCTCTCCAGTGAGATCCAGTCACAGGGACTTGCCCCCGGCCATTTGTAGTTGAGAGTCAAAGTGCCACCAGCTAGAAAAATCACTTGATGTTTCTAGTTGGTGGCACTTTATCTCTCGACCCCAAATGGCTGGGAAAAAGCCCCTGTGGATCCATTGCTAAGCGTATTTGTGGACCAGATATTGAAAGAAAAAATCACTTGTTAAAAAATTGGATGTTCTTGTATATATTATTGGGGCTTGTGCCCCATATTAATTTATTTCATTTACTTATTTCAGATGAAAAATGGCATTTTCAAAGTTTATCAATCCAAAAAAGAAGAGAAGAGTAAATGCTAGTAAAGATCTGCCATTTCCTGTTCCTGTAGCAGAGAGGGAAGAGGCTGGTTCCTGGTTCTACTATACTGGTTATCTCCATGACAACCATGTAGAAGTCAAACATTCAGGTGACATTGACAGACTCTATAAAATGGTAAATCATTATAAGAAGTGCAAAATACGATATAGAGGGTTGTTTTCACGATAGTTTAATTTCAGCTTATTTTTGCGGGTCGACGGAAAACGTGAAAATAAATCCTGCGAAATTATCTATCTAACACAAATCATATTTAAACACATTCACAAACCGTGAAAATAAAGCCCACAAATTTTTTTCATATACCTTACGACACAAAAACTGCAAAATTTTAACCCCCATGAAAATAACCTGCTATACGGTATAATAAAAGAACAATTAAGCAGCAAAAGTCAGGGAAAATGTTATTTGAATCCTCTGTATATCAATGGTATATATCAATATAATTACTGACAATTCGTGTGTGAGGTGTATAAAGGATTTTTTCTTTGAATAAAAGTTAGAATCATGACAAGTTTACTGGACGAAATTGACAATTCAGCTGCAACCTTCTGTAAGCAATGAAATTTTCAAGCTGTCTTTTTTTGCTGATGGAAAATGGTATTCACTATTGCAAATATTCGCATTACATTCTTTATTGGCATTCAAATGTCAAGTGAAAGACGAAATCAGTACATGAATGACGTGACGGATACAAAGTGGGAACCATACAACATGACAATTATGCACACAAATCAACTGAACTGCAATCAGCTATCAGCAATGTGATCCCAACACAAAAACATGTGCTTCAAAAACGCTGAAAACGAAGCACTAGTTATAAAAATCGCCATACACAAAACATGAGAAAAATGATTTCAGATAACCAAAAACATGAAATCACATGCCTCAAAAAGGCAAAAAACAAAGCACAGGTAATAAAAATACACAAAACCGAAGCACATACCACATCCCAAACACGAAAACAGGAGAAATAAAAATCAAAATTACGAAAACAGGTAAAATAGAAATGCGAAAACATAGCATGAAAATAATCCTTTACCACCCTCTGTAAACACAAGTCAGGTGCTCCAGAAATAGTGAATTTAAATTAAAACAGTCACAAAACTTTTATGGTTTAAGTAAATAAAAATAAGTTAAGGGTCGTTGCAAGTATACCTTCCCCATGCTACTATTGTAACAATTGAAAGTTCTGACTGACTGGGGAGTTTAACGGCGTGACTATACCTAGATATAGGTCTGCAGAGACGTATTGAAAGTCCAACCAATGACAAACTTTTAAATACCTAAGCATGTGAGAAATTTTATTACAACTTTTATTCAATGTCACATCATAACACGCCTGTTGCTATACTTACAATCTTTAATTGTCTTATCATTTATTTGATTCTATTAGGGATCCACTACTATAAGAAAAACCTGTAGTTCATTCAAAGGTAGCGTGTGTATAAACTATTATACCCCCACTCGTAAGAGAGGGGGCTATATTGCAATCACCTCGTCCGTCCGTCCGTCCGTCCGTCCGGTTCAATTTCTCTGCTTCTACTGGATAGATCGGTTTCAAATTTGGTACACAGCTTCAGCATGATGAGTTATACCGTGCCTCCCCTTTCCAGGTCAGTCCATCATCTACTTCCTGTTTTCTGAGCTGACTTAGACTTTTTATGGGTCAAAAATAGACAATTTTTCTTAACAGATTTCTCGGCTCCTAGAGAAGGGATTGATTTTAAATGTGGTATACAGCTTTAGCATGATGAGTTGTATCGTGCCTCCCCTTTCCAGGTCAGTCGGTCATCTACTTCCTGTTTTCTGAATGGCCGAGTGGGGGTATGCTTAGCACCACAAGTGCAACCCCTTGTTTTGAATATGATTTGTTCATAGTGAGCAACTCGGCTTACATGAGGAAGGAATTATCAAAACAAATCTATATGTGTATACTATATCATTACAGGGCTTTTTTGGTAAAGGCACATTATCAAGGAGTAAACCAGAGTTCAACCAGAGATTTAGGACCGTGGATATCCCAAACAGGAAAGGGGAGATAATCACAGCTAGAGTTACAAGTCGAAGGAAGTAAGACAAAGTGGTATTACTAAATTGTAGAATTTATGATAGTAAACATGGTAAACTTCAAATAAAATAAAATCATAGAAATATCAGGCAAAAAAGAGCACTAAATGTATAAATGTAAAAATTTCAGTAGGCATGGAACAATGTGACTTATAGAGAGTCACAAAATAAGAAGATTGTCAAACAGCAAACCCATTGAACTCTGGTCAAACATATGATATACCAAACACAAATGCCAAACAGCCAACATTATAGATTTTTAGTATTCCATTTGTATCAATCTCTTCATATAAAATAATCTTTTAAAAGACAAGGAGACCTCATTGAAAATACACTACAAAAACAGCCTATAAGAGCAACCTTTCAACTTAAAGAGGATACTATCTCTAACCCCACTTTGTTTTATTGCCAAAATAATACACCTTTGCTTTCAGATATGCATGAACAAAAGTCCCTATTAAATTGTACCTGTCTCATCAATTTCATGGTTGATTGATTGATCACAAAAAAATCATAGGCAGATCAAGGGGGGCCCTGCCCCCCCCCCCCATTTGGCGGAAAAATTTGGTTGAATATAAAGGAAATCATTGAAGCGTGACCCCTCTTAGGCCAGTCATTGGGCCCCCTCTTTTCAGAATTTCTGGATCCGCCACTGAAAATTGTGGGCCATGCTTTGGTGTACCTATAGGTTTAAGCTACTTTTAAATGAATGGCAGAATGGAGTATTAAAAACGAAAGAATATGGAATATGTGCTAGAAAGACACAATCCACACATTGAAATGATTTTAATAAATGTACAATGCAAAATTTCACTGCGTGTGAAGCGCTTTTCTGGATTAACCTTCATCAGACACGCTAGGAGTAGAATACTTGGAAAACCGTAGAACATTAGATTTGATAAAAAAAAAAACAGACGCCAAAAATGTTACAACAATGACCAAACAAATAAATTTATTATTTTTTTAGGAAATAGCCAAATGTCAAATTTTGGAAATATGTAAACAGGAAATTAAAAACTGGCTTAAAAACCTTTTGAAAAAAGGATACGAATTCAATGTTTTAGTAAAATCTTTGCATTTGGTATGTTTTGGCAGAAATATTGATAGCTTGATAGTAACTTTAAAACGTTAAATTTTCACTTTGTATCCACTGTATTATTTATAAGCACCACAGCAATCAAGTATGTCGGTTCTGTATGGTGATACAACTCTTAATCATTCATTGTTTTGACGTGGGGTGTCGGATTTAGAACCGATGTATTTGATTCTTTTACATCAATCGATAAATGTTTCTTAGCTAGTTGTCAGTAACTTCGAGTGTTCTCAAGAGAGTTCCTCCTTGTCTTGTTGTTTTCGTACAGTATTTTGTCTTAGGTTCTCTCTTGTTGAATTGAACTTTTGTCGATTGAGTTTTACAGTTTGTTTTAAATGAAGATTTGTGCAAGCTTATCAATAGGGGGAAGGTTGGATCCAAAAAACTAGTTTAACCCAGCCACATTTTATATGTGCCTGTCCTAAGCCAGGAAACTTTGCCAAAGCCTTTGTTTGTCCTTGTCATTTTATGTTAACTGTTTTATGTCAAGAATTGAGTCTTTCTTTGATGATTTAGGGATTGGTCTTGATACTTTTGTATTGTATTATTAGTCTTGGGCCAATGCAAGACAGTAAGCAGTGATCTATGGTCATGTTGAAGACTGCTTGCTGTTTTCCGTTGTGATTTTTTGAATTGCTGTTTGTTTATGTTTGTTGTGTCGCGTACACTTATTCCACATCTCAATATCATATATGTCTTTCCAACACATATTCCAGTACTCGAAAATATATAAGAGCATACAACTTAAGCACGGGGAAGCTTTCTACGGCCTCCACACGGCACTAAAGCCAAACTCTGAAATAATATTAAAAACCAAAGAATATGGAATATTTGCTAGAAAGACACAATCCACACATAGAAATGATTTTGATAAATGTACAATGCAAAATTTCACTGTGTGTGAAGCGCTCTTCTGGATTAACCTTCATCAGACACGCTAGGAGTAAAAAACTTGTAAAACTGGTAGAACATTAGATTTGATAAAAAAAACAAAAAATAAAAAAACAGAAGCCAAAAATGTTACAACAATGACCAAACATGATGCCATTAAGAAGCTTTATGAAAATATGAATAAAAAATCTGTCAAAAATGGCCAGATTTTGTTAAACAGGAAGTAGGTGAGGGACAAACCAGAAATAAAATCCCACCCTATGGGAGCCCATGCTGGTGCTGCATACCAAATATCAAGAAGCTGTGATTAGTAGTTGCTGAGAAAACTGTTACAATTTTTTTTTCCGCCCGCCAGCCTGACAGTCACCATTTTATAAACCGGATTTTCACTAGTGAAATCCGTACAACAAAATGCAATGAAATTATACTCATGTCTTGTGGACATAGTTTTGTTGTTACAGTTTTTACTTTTTAGTTACATGAGAAGATTACAATGGTCCCATGGGAAGTATAGAGGAATGGACTCTGGTGATGACATGGACTTCTATGAGGATGAAGAATTGTCAGAAATTCAAGGTTTGTGTTTTAAACTGTACAACAGGTTGTATTTGCATCTAAGATAAACGATAAAGAGATGTGGAATAAGTGTATGTGACACAACCAATATTAAAGAAATGGCAATTTAAAAAAATCACAATGAAAAACAGCCAGCAGTCTTTAATAACATGGCCAGAGGTCACTGCTTGCTGTCTTGCATTGGTCCAAGACTAAAAATTCAATACATAAGATTCAAACAAATCCCTAAATTATCAATGAAAGACCCATTTCTGGACATAAAACAAAAACAGATAGTTGACAGGGACAAACAAAAGTGTTGACAAGGATTCCTGGCTTAGGACAGGCACATAAAGAATGTGGGGGGTTTAAACTAGTTTTTTTTGCCCAACCTTCCCCCTATTGTTAATCTTGTACAAAGCACAAAAAAATAACACACTTTAAAATCAAATTGATAAAAGTTCAAAAGATCTTTGAATTTTCTTTTCACAAGCTTCATAAAACTTAAGCATTGAAAAAAAAAAATAATAACATCGTTACTGTAGCTACTGGTAATGCAACACCTATGTCTTGATATAAACATAAGATGAGCCATATAAATTAATCTATATGATGTTTATATTTTGAGAAATTACAGATGATAAAGCAGCACAACCACCTGATCTTGTTGAAATTGAACACACACCATTTTTGTTTAAAATTCCTGAGGTGGATGGTTCAGCTAAGACAGGAAATGAGATGGAATCATGGGAAGAAGATGCTGAATTCTGGGAAATGGACACAGATTGTAAAAGTACTGATAAAATGGAGAAGCAAAAGTCTGAGGATTCTGAAATCTTGACAAAGGGAGATAATATTGAATCCCCAAAATTACTTTCAGAAAGTGAAAAACAATCTGGCATTGATTGTTTAGTGAGTAAACAATGTGGGAAAACAGAAAATGGTTCTAAAGAAACTAGCCATTGTTTGAAACATACTAGTGGAGATCATCAAGATCAACAGAACATATTTGCAAATAGTCAAAATGAATTTGAAGACAAAAACAAAATAATTGAAATTTGTGACAACAAGGAAAGCATAACCAGTCAAAGTAAGGGTCAAAATATAGTACAACCCATTCAACAAGATAAACTTTCCTGTGACTGTGATAACAGTGCAACATCAAAATCAGATTTTGTAAAATTTGGCCATGTGATAGACAAAGATAAATTTCTTAACAGCCATACATTACTATGTGTCACTGAGTCAATCAACACCACATCATTGGAAATGAAGAAGGATTTAAAATTGACTAATAATACATGTGTTCAAAATGATCAAGTCAATATGCAGAATGAAAATGACAAAAAAGTGGAAAATTGTGATGTTTCACCATTAAGTAGGCCAAATCAAGATGACAGTGACCTAGATTCCTTATGCAGGTCAGATGATGAAGATGGTACTCTATTTGTTGTGAATGATTCAGACAGTGAACCAGAACACATCAATAGGAAAAGGGGTACCAGAAGGAAAAGGAAGAAATGGCAACCAGTTTTGAAAAGGGATCCCTTTTATGTTCAGGAGAATCTACACTTGTCATTTGAAGAGGTACTAAATGTAATAGTCATAGACTAGTTAAATACATGTATAGACTAAGCCTATTGGAGAAAACTTAGTCAAAACAAAAGGGTCACTAACTTAATACTTTGCAACTAGTGTGCAAACTCTATATCTTTAATCAGAGGCCTGTAATAAATGTTGAGTTTCAACAGTTTGACTTAATTGAAACCTGTTGGTTGTTTTGATTGCAGATTTTTAAAATTTTTCATTTCTTGGATGTACTGTTATAAGAAGCAAAGAGGTCCTAACAGGGCATTCAAATGTCAAAAGTCTGAAAGAGCAAAGACATAACCAGTATACCAAACAAATTATTGGATGTATTTCTTTTCAGATAATTTAATTCTTTACTTATCAAATTGTTTGTAACAAAAACGCCAACATTATTTGTTGCTTTTGAATGACGTCACCAGGCTTGTTTTCTGTTTTTAGGCATTTTTCCTGTCTTATGGTCTAGGCTGCCTGGTATTGATTGACCAGACAGAGGTAAGGAGGAAGAAATGAAGATTATGCATGGCTACACATGTTACAAGTCTGAGGACAAAAAAAAAGGACATCAACACACAAAAAACATAATAGTGTGTATAACAACCTCAATGAAAGTATTAATTTTTGGCCGGATTTCACAGCGTGAAAAATCCGGGTAATAAAATGGTGAATGTCGGCAGACGTGTGTGCGGGGAAAAATTTTTTGTAACAGTTTTCTCAGCAACTACTAATCACAGCCACTAGATATTTGGTGTACAGCATCAGGGTGGGGTCCCATAAGGGTGGATGTGATTTCATGTCTGTCGCTCACCTACTTCCTGTTTACTGACTTTTTAATTTTTGACAATAATGTCCAATAGTAGAAATTTTTGGTAACAGTTTTCTCAGCAACTACAAATCACAGCCACTTGATATTTGGTATACAGCATCAGGGTGAGGTCCCATAATGTGGAATGTGATTTCAGGTCTGTCGCTCACCTACTTCCTGTTTACCGACTTAGTTAATTTTTGGCCGAATTTCATGGAGTGAAAAATTCGGGTTATAAAATGGTGAATGTCGGGCGGGCAGGCGGGCGGGGAAATTTTTTTCGTAACAGTTTTCTCAGCAACTACTAATCACAGCCACTTGATATTTGGTATACAGCATCAGGGTGAGGTCCCATAACGTGGGATGCGATTTTAGGTCTGTTGCTCACCTACTTCCTGTTTAACGAAATCCGGCCATTTTTGACTTTGACAGATTTTTGTCAATAATGTCCAAAAGTAGAAAATTTTCGTAACAGTTTTCTCAGCAACTATTTATCATAGCCACTTGATATTTGGTATACAGTATCAGGGTGAGGTCCCATAATGTGGGATGTGATTTCAGGTCTGTCCTTCATCAACTTCCTGTTTACTGACTTAGTTAATTTTTGACAATAATGTCCAATAGTAAAAAAATTTCGAAACAGTTTTCTTAGCAACTACTTATCACAGCCTCTTGATATTTGGTATGCAGCATCAACATGGGCTCCCATAACGTGGGATGTGATTTCAGGTCTGTCGCTCACCTACTTTTTGTTAAACAAAATTCGGCCATTTCTGTCTTTGACCCATTTTTTAGTGTTTTCATTTTTGTTTTTGTTTCATTGCTTAAGCAAACTAGAAAATTGGATTCCTAAAAGAAAAGGAAATTTTACAATGCTTTCAACATTGTCCAATTAGGAAAACAACACATCAAATCATGAATCCACTCATATGCAATTTATTCAATTTCCACAAAAAAGTTGATTTACTTTCTTTATAATTACTTTCAATATTCCTCTTTTAAATTTGGATTTTTAAAGAAAAATAGAGAGAAAAAAAATAACCCGTTAAAAGGTTAAAATTTGTATTCAGCACTGTTCAGTATGGCTAATTTTTCCAAGA
The DNA here is from genome assembly GCA_963971305.1 of Arcuatula senhousia. Classification (NCBI taxonomy): domain Eukaryota; kingdom Metazoa; phylum Mollusca; class Bivalvia; order Mytilida; family Mytilidae; genus Arcuatula; species Arcuatula senhousia. The sequence continues at coordinate 59,376,410 of OZ020310.1, forward strand.
AAACCAGTTATACTGATAAAGCCATCTTGAATTTCTCAAAAAAAAAATATTTTGTGAAAAGGAGTCTTGAGTGGAGTGTTTTTAGTTGCCCCCATTCCTTTTGTAGATCTGTAACTCTTGCATCTGGATGATTCTTTTGATTTTGCATGGTTTTTCCATAGACAGCCCTTCAAGCTAACATTGAAGGGAACATCAGGTGCTCTGGAAGACTAGAGTGACCAGTTCTTGCTTGTTGCAACACAAAATCTTGATAATGTATAGAGCAATTTATTTCAATATACACAAGATACATGTTCTAAGTTACTTTCAACATTATTCTGTAAAAAAAACCAACAGTATTCACTTTAATTTTCGAATTTTTGTTTAAAAGCATTCATTTTACATTCTAGTTACTAGTAAACTAAAGTCTTTCTATATTTGAAAAGTTGAATTTTGTTTTGTTTGTTACTTGTAAAAAGAATACAAAAAGTATTGAAATGAAAAAAAAAGAACTCAATCTATATATTGGGAGACTCAAGGGGAAGCCAAATCTAGTTAAACCCATTTCAATTAAAATTGATGCTCATTCAATGTGAATTTCATGTTAAACCTGATTTGACTTGAACAAAATTTCTCATTGTAAATTGGATATGCTTGTTACTTATTGCTTAAGAGCATAACTTTAAATGGAACATGTCATTTAGTACATTTAAAAAGAATTGAAGGCTGTGTGAATTTTGTTTGTTCATTTGCAGGAGAAACCAGACCTGACCAAACTGTGGCAACATTTTCACCATAGACAAAAGAACTTCATACCAAACTACATATCGTATCATTACTATAGAAGTAAAGGCTGGGTACCTAAAACTGGTCTCAAGTTTGGAACTGACTTGTGTAAGTACTGGTAACATAAAACTGGTCTCAAGTTTGGATCTGACTTGTGTAAGTTTTGTAAAACTGGTCTAAAGTTTGGATCTGACTTGTGTAAGTTTTGTAAAACTGGTATAAAGTTTGGAACTGACTTGTGTAAGTTGCATAAAACTGTTCTGAAGTTTAGAAGTGTTTCATGTTAGTTTTAAGTTTGAAACAGATTTGTAAATTTAATCTTCGGTTTTTGAACTAACTTGTGTACCAACTTTCAATGACTTTTAAAAGTTTAGTAAATTTAGTTTGGAACATTTATAATTTGGGTTCCATTTTGTCGACTAATTCTGTATTTTTTTATATAAAATGTTTTAATAACTGAAATGAAAGGCACATCAATAAAGTTACAAAGGGAGGTTATAACATGGTTGTTGGATTTTTGTAATGTCAAAGTTCATTGTCATAAAAGCTAATTGTGGAAGTTGAAAATATCAAGGCCGGTGTCAAAGAACCGTTTATTTTGGTTTGCTGTATTTGGGTTTTTATGGAGTAATCTGTCATTAGCAGCATTGCAATCAAAGACATTGGAAGGAGTATTCAATAAAAAGTACAAGAACCATCCAAGTTTTGTGTGATTCTGATTGATCTAATATAAAAATGAATCGCTTAACGTTTTGTTTTTGTTTTTGTTTTGTACATTTCTTTCACAAACGGTCAAAATTGAATTTTTCTTTGGTAATTTTCAGTGATATACAAAGACGGACCAGCATTTTATCATGGCAGTTACTCAGTACTTGTTACCATGGTGATGGAAGAAACAATGACCAAAGATACAGTGTTCCCAGGAAGGGACCTTGATTGGACAAGTCTGGCTGGATTAAATAGACTAACAGAACAAGTAGCTAAGGTACTGTAGAAATCTTACTGTACAAACAGAAATATACTCTTACTTTAATTGTTGTTTATTGTAACCTAGAGAGGAAGAAATAAACCATTTTTTCTTGAAATATTTTTTAATGCTGGTGCTTAAAGTAGTTAAGTACTATGCAAATATATGTTAACTGACAATCCAAAATTTCAGAACTTGTTTCCTTTATGAGCTTTAGAAAATGGCCCCCCAAAAAATTAAAATTTTATTTTATTTTGAGGTTACATGATACAAATATAAATTGTCATAGTGAAAATCCTGGAATAATTAATATACCTTGTATAGTATGTGTATGAGAAAAAAAAATCACTTTTCTCAGCATTTACTTATCACAGCTTCCTGATATTTGATATTCAGTATTACCATAAAGTCCCATATTCTAGGATTTTGTTTAAAGTCTTTCTTTCACCTACTATACCTGTTCAACAATTTTGTCTAAGTTCATCATTCATTCATTAAAAATGCTTGGAATGCTTAATATCTTCAACATGTTCAAGAAGCATACTATTTTTTTGTATACAGGAAGTACTCCTGTGTCATGTGATCAGACCTTGTGATATGACAGATGAAGATATGAAGTCTCCAAAATGTATACCTAGATTTAAAATTCAGGTTTGTTGAATAATTTTTTTTTTTGGGGGGAGGGAATATACCTCCAAACAAACGTTTGTCATAGGTTGCAACCTCTGAAATAAAGCAGTGATGGAATTTTTGGACAAGCCTTCTAAATATTAATATTTATTGTGTTGAGTATCTTTCATTTTATTGGACTTTGGAAAGGTAAAACATTACAATTCTAACATAAAGTTTGAATAAATTCATCTTAGTTTTAATTTTTATATTTTTATTTATCTTTTTAAGGGGAGATAATTTGTGTAGAAATAATGGAAAAAGTACAATATTCTTCATTAAAAAATGTAATTGTGAATTTATGTTTTTATTAAGTGTATTTAAAAGAACATACATTTTCGTAAATTAAGAAAAGTAGATTTTTTCAAATGGACGGTAATGTGAATTTTCCCTATCAATATATAGTTTTTCATAAAAACATCCATTTTTCAAGGGTTGTGTTTAAAAAATTTCCCTGTTGAACTTTTTATTTCTTTACTGAAGTTAAAATTACTTTTAATGGTCCGGCTGTCACCAAATTGAAGAAAAACCTATGGACAATATCATAGACACCCCATCTACCTTAGATTACAAAAAGGACATGGTACGGTAAGGGCCATATTTGGCCCCCTATTTTATGAAAAAATAAATCTTAGGTATTTTATGGAAATGCACTTCATATGTGGAGTACAATGGTTCAAATTGATGATTATGCTTTCAATTTCCAATAGTCTTCTCAATTTTTCAATTTTATACACCAAAAACAGGGTAATATCAACAAAATCGAGAAAAATGTTGATTTTTAGAGCTTAAAATGTTGTTTTCAAAGGCCTCCGCCTACATGACCCAGGAATTTCTTAACTGATCTAGACTTTAATTGAAGTGGATTTTAGAATTTAGTAACAAAATTTCTGGGTCAAGAAGTGGAGGCATCTTAAAATTGAAAAATGTTCCCATAATGTGTCCAATATCTGCCAATTTGACAGAAATCTACACATTTTGTTTGTTTTAACACCCTGTTTTTCATCAATGTAAGATAATATTTTCAAAAAATTATAAGAACCAGTTTGTACATTCACTTGAACTTCAAAATAGCCAAGGAAATCTTTTCTATGACGATTTTGAATTTTTTTTGTCATATATGGGTCTTCCTGTACTTTGTCCTTTAGATAAATATAGCACACTATAACATACAGGACTTGTTTCTACTTGCTCTTCATTATATTTTTAGATTGATCAGTAAATGTTTTGTAACTTTTATTTACAGGAAGTACTTCTATCAAGATGGGTGTCTTCACAGGAACGAGAGAAACAGTCAACAGATATACCTTGATTTTTACAATAAATTATTTTATACATCTAATATTTTTTACAATTTGACAATAACCTGAACACTGAATTAAAAATAATCCATCTAAAAAAAAGGAGAAACACTAAAAACCAAACCAATACAACATATAAATACAAAGTTGATTAAATTTTGGGCTGACATTTACTGACAAAAGCATTATAGCATTAAAAGTATATAGGATGGAAACAACACTGATCTATGTTGGATCAAATTATAAGTTGAAGTAGAAATTATTTTCCTTTTTAACATTAATTGTCATCTCTGCTTTTGAGATGGAAAACCATAGAAGACGAAAATAACCTTTGCATGCTTAATGAGTGCTTCACAAAGCCCAATTGATTGAAATTGTCAGATCACCTTTGCAGTTGCATCATCATTTTTTTACCTTGACCTTAGATTTGTAGTGACTGACTGATTGCTTTCGGTGACCCTTTTATCAATGTCAGTTTGACTTTGTTTCCATATGGTTTTAAATTATGAATGTCTTGAAGAACTAACTAAGAGTTTAAAAAACAGGTATTTAATGAGACATTCTTGTTGTTTTTATCTGTTACCTTTGCAAGTTGTGGCATTTTTTCTGACAGTGAGACATTTTTTCACTCATGCATTTTTAAAAAGTGGAAGACCCAAGCTAAAAGCTAACAAAAGTTACTGTTTAACCTACCATTCCATAGCCAGGGATCTTTGTCAAAGCTTATGTTTGTACTTGTTGTCTTTGTGTTAGTTGTCCTATGTCCTCCTTGAGTCATTTGCAATTTAGAATTGGTTTTTGTCTCGCTTACAGAGTAGAGTGAGACATAGGTGTAACTTCACTGATGGCAGCAGCCACTTTAAATTTCAGTGTATAAGTGTATCAGCACCATATCTCATGAACTAGATTAATTAAACTTGGTATGCATGTTTTCTCTTAGTAGCACATCACTTTTGCAACCCAATCTTTTGATCCTGACCTTCATTGTCTGGTTGGTTGAGTGACCTTGACTGACAATTTCCCGTACATATAATTGCAAAGTTTAATCTTTATGAGCATTGAACTATCTCCAAAACTATAAGTTCTGGGTTGATGAAACTTATGCACCAATAGTTGCTTAGCATAGCATCCCCATCTTTTGACCTTGACCTTGATAATTGTCAATACACATAATAGTGATGTTGAAGTTTTTTAACTAATTCCAAATCTCAATAGCTATAAGTCCTAGGTTGATGAAACTTGTATGCATTTGCCCAAGTACAAAAAAATGTAGTAGCTGAGCACAGTTGCATCTCTATCTTTCAACCTTTGATTTCCTGGTTGAGTGACAGGTAATTTTCAATTCAAATACATGTAATAGCAATGTGCAAATTGTATTATTACAGCCCATATCTCAAGAAATACAAGTCCTAGGTTGATGAAACTTGGTATGCATGTTTGTGTGTTAGGGTTTAATGCCCTTTTTGACACAACCAGGCCATATAGGGCGGTCAGTTTGGTGAATGAAACCAGAGTGCCCAGAGTCAATAACTGATCTTGGGCAGGTACCTGACAAACCTAATCACATACAAGCGGGGAGGCCTGTTTTTGTAATTTACATGCAGGACTTAAACACCCCAAGTGGTGATCCGAAACTGATCAAGAGTGTGGAATTTAAACCAGGGCCTTAGACCACTCATCCACACAGGCTTCAAACTTGGTATGCATATGTCCCAATAGTAGTGTACCATAGTTGCATTCCAATCTTTGACCTTTGATTTTCTGATTGAATGACTTAAACACTTGTTAATACTGTGGATTCATTTATTTTTGTTGGTACCAATTATTTTTGGTTTGATGAAAATTGATTGGTTCGTGGATTCTTAAATTCGTGGTTCTGAAGTATGCAGTATACAGATCAATGTTCAATTTCCTTTGTTGTGAATGAAGGCCACCTAAGAAAACCATGAAAATTGATAAAATAACAAGAGGCTCCCAGGAGCCTGAATCGCTCACCTGGTCTTGATGTCAAATCTATGGAGTCTTTTGTATAGCTTAATGAGCTGTATGTTTAAGCATTCTGCAAGAAAAAGCTTTTTTTCTATCTTCAATAGTTTTAATTCTATAGGCCAAAAACACTATTTTTTCACCTTTGATTGTAACCCCTATAAGGGGTCATCTGTCAACTTCCACCCTATGGAGACTTTTGTAGAGCAAATGAGCAAGCAACAGTTTTTTCTATCTGCAATAGTTTTTATTCTTTAGGCCAAAAACACTATTTTTTGCCTTAAAGGGGCTGTAACCCCTATAAGGGGATCATCTGACATCTTTGACCCTATGGATGCTTTTGTAGAACTAAATGAGCTGAACATTTAAGCAAGCAACAGCTTTTCTCTACCTGCAATAGTTTTCCTTCTATAAGCCAAAAACACTATTTTTCGCCTGTAAGGGGCTGTAACCCCTATAAGGGGTCTTCTGACAACTTCCACCCTATAAAGACTTTTGTAGAGCTAAATGAGCTGAACATTTAAGCAAGCAACAGCTTTTCTCTATCTGCAATAGTTTTCATTTTATAGGCCAAAAACACTATTTTTGCCTTTAAGGGGCTGTAACCCTTATAAGGGGTCATCTGACAACTTCAACCCTATGGAGACTTTTGTAGAGCTTAATGAGCTGAACATTTAAGCAAGCAACAGCTTTTCTCTATCTGCAATAGTTTTCATACTTTAGGGCAAAAACATGAAAAAATGCTGTTTTTCACCTTTAAGGGGCCATAACCCCTATAAGGGGTCATCTGACAACTTTGACCAAATGGAGACTTTTGTAGAACTTTTGATCCTGAAGCAGCATCGTGGCACCGGATTTCATCTATCTCTTATACTTTTTGAATTACAAGCCAAAAACAGTAGTCTGACCCATCAGTTCTATTTTTAGCCAGGGCAGCCATGTTTTTTTGCTGGACACCCTTAGGACCAATCATACCAAGTTTCATTGAATTCTGTTCAATAGTTTCAGAGGAGAAGATTTTTGAAAAATTGTTAACAGACGACGACGGACGCAAAGTGATGGCAATAGCTCACCTGGACCTTCGGTCCAGGTGAGCTAAAAAAGAGAATAATGTTGGTTATTAGTCTTGAAGGAAAGAATCGTTGATTTTGTTGAGTTTGTTTATGTTTTTTTTATTAAATAATTAGCACCATATACAACAATATTAACATGTAACAACATCACAATTTATACTCAAATAAAATGCCAATAACAAAATCACAACCTATAATACTGTACCAATGGTTTAGTTTCACATGTGGAACATTTTCAGATATAAAAAAAGGATGCTTTTATTTTATCATTTTGTAATATCTGTGGTTTCAAAACAGGTTTCTTAATCTTGATATGGACTTATATATGGCATTAACTTATTTTTTTGGCATCCCCACTTATACAGTATTGATTACAACATAACAATAATTTGTATAAATATTCAACAATAAGTCTATACAAAAATACAAATATAAGGTTAAAAATCTTTGAAGTTTTAAGTTGCATTAATACACAATTTTCGAGTTCATTGCTTTTCCGGAAAAATCCCTCAATTAGATAGAATTTATCACGTGACTTTACCAGTTTTTGAAGCAAACTGGTTTGCTGCCCCATAAGCTTACACAAAAGCGTCTGTGGAATTCTGAGAACAATAATATTTCTGTAAAAGGTAAATACTTCAATAAATTGGACAAGTTTTTTTACCTGTGTAGAAAAAAATCTAAAATCTCAGATTACATCGTTAATTAATAACAAAGCATATTTATTTTTACCCTTTGCTCATTCGTGCACCGGAAGTTGACATGCTTGAAAAAAATTCTAATAAAAGAATCACCCCTGGGAAAACTAGCCATTCCATCCTATCTCGGAAATGGTGTATTAATTAATTAAGGTGACTGTCACATTCATATTTAATCCAATTTATTTCGAAAACATCTATTTTGTTGATCAGGTTGATTCTTCAATAAAACTAGAAAAACTAGGAGCACCTGCCCTCTGCCCACAATTATCAATCTGATCAAACTAAAAAAAGGAGGAGCACATATATGCATGTATGTCAAAAAGATTGTGTGACATATTTAGCAATATCTATTGAGGCGTTTAGAAGGAGTTGCAGAAAAGAGATGGTCACCCCCTTGTTGTCTAATGGCTGAATCAACAAAAAATTCCATCAGATCAAGTTTTGAAATAAGAGGATGTGCTTATCTTCAGTCAAGGTCCACAGTATGTTACAAAGATATGGGAAAAAAATTAATCCATAAAAAAAATCCATAAAGGGGTTAAGGAGGAGTTGTGGATACCATATGCCCCCCTTTTTGCCTAATGGCTAAGTCATCTACATTATTTCACAATGATTTTGTGAAAGATTCATGAAAATTCACTGAAGGGTTAAGGAGGACTTTGGGAAAAGAGATTGGAGATTGGTACCCTTAAATGTAACAGAAGTAAGGACTGAAGGACACAAAGAAGTACAGAAGGACATCCCAATCACTACCCTCCCTATTTTCAAGTGCATAGGGGGAGGTATAAAAATCTCTACACAATTATAAGATCAGTTCAAACAGTTTCATTAAATGCCAGCAACTCTTTTCGCAAAAAATCTTCAGAGCAAAATTTATGTGAAACAAACCACTGTTCTTAATTACAATACTGTAAACCAAATGTCACATGGAATATTTCATAATCATTTTGAATGTAATGTATCATGTAAATATATCACTCATAAAGTACCATGTGTTCCAAAACTTCTGAGAAAATGAAATTACAAAATGTATTGTTATGTTTAGTACAAATTAAGTAGAACAATAAAGATCACATGACTACCGGTAGTACAGAATTTAATTAAACAGAAACAACAAGCAATCTGATATACATTGTATAGTATTGCCAAAAAACAAAAAAAAACAAAAACAAAAACCAATGTTTCAATTAGCACAGCAGAACAAAATGTAAGCTCATACCCATAGCCAGAATTTTTCAACAGGGGGTTCGAAAATGTGAAGAGGGGGGTTCGATTTCCCAATTTTTTCTGACTTTTATAGTGCTTAACCCATTTTTTACCTGATTTGTCCATATTTTGATCAATTTTTTTGTCCAAGGGGGGGGGGGGGGGTCGTCCTAACCCCTCGAATCCCCCCTGGCTACGGGTATGTAAGCTTGATCTGTAACTCATAATGGTGGGCTGCTGCTCACATACAATAAAACTATTTAACATCTATAAGCAATTTAATTTAAAGCTCAAAGGGCAATAACTTCTATAAAAATTTGCTTATGAAATGTAAATTTCATGTTTAACTCATCACCATAGACTTGCACATGAAAAAATCATTTATCATATGATTAAAGATGTTAAGAAAAAATATCGAAAGCTGAGGTGTGGCTGACAAACAGATAATAAGGGACTTGTAAGAGTGAGCAACATGGAAAGATATCAAACCATGTGTATAAGGAAACATATTCAATCCATTTTCAAGGTAAGCTACCAATTTTCTCAGAAAATTTTACATCCCTTGACACATTTTCACAATATACAGGCAATTTCATCATTGTCTAAAGAACAATTTCACTTGGAATCTTAGAATAATATAACTTGATTGAAACTTCTATCTTTCCCATGAGATTTTATTAATTGAATATTTCAATAAAGATATCTGAAGGTAGCCATTAGAATTTTTCCTGATATAAGATCTGATGACATTATTGATTTGAAAGAGGATTTGAGTATAAACTAATCTTGTTATCCTTTTTCCTATTTAAAGTTTGTCAGCCACACCTCAGTTTTCGGTATTTTTCTTAACATCTTTAATCATATGATAAATGATTTTTTTCGTGTGCAAGTCTATGGTTATGAGTTAAACATGAAATTTACATTTCATAAGCAATATGCTAAAAAGGAACATCCTTTAAAAATGTTGTAATCAATTATAACTTCTTAGCATTGAAAATAGGCATGAACTCTTGTGATGTGTATCAAAAGCTACAAAGTGGATGACTTTCTCATCTATTTTCGGTAGTGTTGAAAAACAGTTAAAGAGAGATAACTCTTAACAAATCAACACACAAGTATGGTCCCATGATTTCTAGGATGTGAACAATTTTGCAATTCTAACATTTTCTTTTACATTTAAGGTTTGATTATATAATATAAAATCTGTGAAAATTAAAGTTTGTTTTTGCCTACAAAAACGATGTCTCCCCCCGTTTCCCCAAAAAGGTCTAAGTTCAAAAGGCCCCTACTCCCACAAAAATTTGACGATCAAATTTTCCTGGTAATATGCACAACTACATATGGTGTCCTTCCTATATACCAAGTTTCGTTGAATTCTGTTCAGTAGTTTCAGAGGAGTTGTGCTGACAAGATGATAAATGAGGATTTTCAGCAAATTTCTAAGTTCAAAAAGCCATAACTTCTACAAAATTTAAGGATCAAAATTTCCTGGTAATATGCACTACATATGATGCCCTTCCTATATACCAAGTTTCATTGAATTCGGTTCAGTAGTTTCAGAGGAGTTGTGCTGACAAACTTTGTGACGGACAGACTGACGGACGGACGGACGGACACGACAAAAACAATATGTCTCCCCACAAAAGTGGGGGGAGACATAATGATAAATTCTGACAAATAAAGAACATAACTCCTTTAAGGATTACTCAGAAGTTAATATTATGTTAAAAGAAGTACACTGTACAATGTAAATAACATCAAAAACTGAAAAATCAAATTGTTAAAGTGACTTTGTAGTGTCAAGAATCTTAGTCAAATTTTTATGGTCCCATCTTAATATCCACAATGAAAGTATTTGAAAAGACAGAATTATCATATTAAAGTGTTAAAACAGAATCTAAATAACAGACCAAAAACATTACATTTGTTTGTGGAGAATAGTAATAGTTCATTTAATGAATTATTGAATAGTTGAACAATTTTCCACAGTCTTCTTCATCAGATCAGTTCTCATCACTTACAGATAATTAAATGTGTGTTTTTTTTTAATTCATTCGTGTAACATAGAGGCTCCCAGGAGCCTGAATCTCTCACCTTGTATTAGATGACACTTATAAGCTGGATATTTTTAACAAAGGACTGCTACTCTGTTGAATTATCAATTTAAATGTTCTAAGGGAAACAACATCTATCAAGAAAGGTCTTTCAGCTTTGACCCATGACATAATTTTTAGACCTTTATGTGCTTTACCATATGCAATTTAAATTTTTCAAATATCTTGTATAGTTTTCAAGAGAGCAAAATTTGATAAAAGAAAAAAAGAAATAAAAATGACAATAACTCCTACAACCATTGTCAGATCTTCCTTAAAACATCAGGGCAGGTAGATCTTGATGTGCTGATCACTATTATCCAAACAGAATTTTAATATCTATTACCATTTTACATCAATTTGCAAAAAGCTGCAATTTATCCTTGTTTTAGTTTTAGCCATGGCGGCCATGTTTTTTGTTGAATCAAAATTTGGAATGATAGTTTTGTAGACCAGATACTACAGAACAACCCTACCAAGTTTCATTACATTTGGCCGAGCGTTGGTTTCAGAGTAGAAGATTTTTGAACAAAAAGCTATGAAAATGGTCAATTTTTATGATCTGAGGGGTATAACTCCTAAACAAACAGTCCTACAACTTTGATTCTGGTACATGTGTACAACTTTTGTAGATCTTGATGTGCTTAACCATATGCAATTTAAATTTTTCAAATATCTTGTATAGTTTTCAAGATATGGGTCTAAAAAAGTGCAAAATTTGGAAAAAAAATGAAGAAAAAGGACAATAACTCCTACAACAATTGCTGGATCTTCTTCAAAATTTTGTGGCAGGTAGATTTTGATGTGGTGATCACTTTTACCCTGTGTCTGAATTTTGATATCTGTTCCACTTTTTGAGTAATTTGCAAAAATATGCAATTTACCCTTATGTTCTATTTTAAGCCATGGCAGCCATGTTTTTCGTCGAATCAAAATTTTGAACAAGACTTTTGTTGAGGACAAACTACAGAATAACCCGACTAAGTTTCATTACATTTGACTTAGCGGTTTCAGAGAAAAAGACTTTTGAAAAGTTGAACGACGGATGAAGGACGCCAAGTGATGGCAAAAGCTCACATTGCCTTTGGCAAGGTGAGCTAAAATGCCTTAGAATAGCTAGGACAGTTTTATGTCATTATTGAACAGGACACTGTAGCAGACTTGATATCTATAGCTGGAGAACAGCAAGTCCAGCAGGATAAGTCATTTCCAGGTCCTTTAATGATATTTTTTTCAGGCATCTTCAAGATCTTTCCCTCTTAAGAAACCATTTAAACAGGATTTGTGGAAACCATCTGTTTATCCTTCTATGTTAAGGACTACCATGAAACCCATTTGTATGTTCTGTGTCTCCATTGAAACCATTTGTTTGTTCTTTGTTACCATGGAAACCATTGGTTTGCTCTGTGTCATTATGGTAACCATTTGTTTGTCCTTCAGCTTGCTGTTTTTTTCGACCAATAAAACTGTCCATGAACGAAGCTGCACCAAAGAACCTGATAACTTCATGGAAGGCTTCTACAGGAATCAGACTACAAAACATAGAGGTCAATCAATCAATCATCATTCCTTAAAATAGCTAAATTTGTTATGGTATATGTAAAGAACCGTAGAAAATGCATATAGAATTAAACAAGGAATCTGTGAGCTACTGCTCACTCAGTATTATCCCGCTACCCCCTAAATGAACTATGTTTAACAGGACATAGCTATCATACAGATCTAATTTTGACCTCATACTGAACTCATATACCAAATTTCAAGTGACTATGATATGTAGTTTCTGAGAAAAATGTTACGAAAGTTATGTTGCAGACGGATGGACAGAGGTAAACTTGTATACCCCCTCTTCTTCTAAGTGGGGATATAACAAGATTATGTCAAAAAGACATAATGGCCCCCATCTAACAACATTTATTTTCCCCTGTAATCACCAAACCAGGAAGTTGATTCCAAGAGAATAGTTTTATAATTGTTAAATGATCTATAAAGTTTCAGGATACCATACTTCCTTCATGGTTAAGAAACTTCAACCTTTGGGTAAACATTAGTATTGCAGCCCCCTTTTTCTGTGATCAATCAACCATGAAGTTGATGAGACTGGTTAAATTTTATGATGATTTTTTTGGGGTTCATATCCCTAGTGTATATGTGTACATGTATTAAGTTTCATGATGGTACCTTCATGATGATAAAATCGTAACTTCAACCTATAGGTACACTTAAGTATTACATCCCCTTTTTATACGACCGCAAAAAATTTTGGGGTCGTATTATGGTAAAGTCCATTGCAAATAGGACAGTCTCTCAGTTTTTCGTAATTTTCAATAACCAACGACGGTTTGGTGAAAAAATGGAAACAGAATGTTGTTCTCATAGACTTTAGGTAATTCTTTGTAGAATTAAAATTTGTAAGCATCCTTCCTATAATTAATAATAATGCTGTGCATGGGTGAAAATTCACTTTCACCTTCTTTTATATCGGTAGAATCCATAACCAATTAAGGTGAATCAAGGTAACTTTAAAGTAATTATGAGGTACAGTGAAGGGTTTATATGGACTTGAGCCTGTGTTATAACTTAAAGAGATGCTATCGTTGAATGCTAATACTAGTAAGTGATTCTGGTGTATTTAGATAACAAAAATACTTAGAAAAAGGCCCTATTTATGTCAAGTTTATTAACTTATGACCTAAAGTGAACAAATAAAAGATAATGAGATGTGGATTTCTGTTGAATGTAAAAAAAATTCAAGAAAGACGGACGCATGCACAGACAAGACGACGAACGAGGACAATTACTAAGTCCCTTCGTCGTATTGCGGCGGGGGACATTTCAAGAAAGATTCATTGGAAAAGAAGAGATATATGAAGAACAAATTACGATAATACATGTTTTCGTCCAGTCTTGTTGAAAGAATAAGGACCGGGTATACTGGCTTTCCTCTGTCCTTCCTTCCGTCCGCAACATAACTTTTGAAACATTTTATTAGGAACAAATTGTCTTTAAAAATTTAGTTTGTGACTTAAGTATGAGTATGAGCTAGTTTCTGTATAGCAATTAAGTGCCACCATAGGTCTGTCGCATATCTACTTCTGCTCTACTTATAATGTTCTACATTCATGACAGTAATAGTAAATGGTTGAAAATTTTCATTACGGCTTAGTTATCACTTTGAAAGCAACTACATATTGAAATGGCCCTGTCACACTATAACGTTTTAGCCAACGTGTGCCGACGTTTTAGAATATATTTTCAACACGCTGGTGTGCGTTGCGTAAGTTTTGTACAGGTAATGAACACGCTACATTTAAGACGTTAGCGAACGTCAGCGTGCCTTGGTGAACGCCGAGTGCGTCGCAAATTTTTCAACATGCTTAAAATTTCCGACGTTCGCCAACGTGCTAGAAATAAATTATTCGAACGCTAGGCATAAGCTAGAAGGACGTTATACACACGCTGATGTACGCTATGTGGTCGTTGTGCGCACGTTGAAATGCATTTGACAAACGCTAAGCTAAATGGAAACGAACGTGTCTAGCGATAATGCAGTGCACGTCTAGCGTCAGTCTAACGACCAAGAAACCTATTCAAAGTGTTTAAAACGTGTACAGAGCGCAAAGAGCGTCATTGTAACGAACGAATAGCGTATCAACCCAAGAATGTTATAAGTTAGATTGAATTACAAGGGGGAAAGTCAATTTCAAAAGCTTTAAATACTAATTCAAACCTGAAAAAAAATCTTTTCACAAAAAACAATGAACAAGGCCATAAAAAATCTTGAATATAACAAAGATAACTTAGATGGTCTGGAATTGGAAGTACTTCTTGCAAATTGTTATACACCTGTCGTGTTTTCGGAACGACAGTCTAACTTCAATACACATTTGAAATAATGTGTATTTTTAATATTCAATAAGCACACACGTTTTTCTCTATTAAGGAAATCATTAGTCAAGTGCTATAAAAGGGATGCTAGGCAAAATCTACAGACCAGTATTTCTTACATGTATATACTCATTTGAGATTTTGAGAGTTTGTTAACAAGCGCATGCATTCCTCTCTGTATATTTTTGACATATCAAAATATAAAATCTACACTATATTTTATCATCTTTTAGACTGAACGCAAAAATCATCACTATTGGTTAAAGACGGCTTTAGAATAATTATACATTCATATTACGTACCAGAACGCTGAAAACCAATGTTTTTTTATAACGAAACAAAATTCACATGATGTATCTATAATTATTAATTAATCCAGCAATACATTTCAGCCAGAAAATAGATCTATTTGGGCTATTGTGAAATAATACTAAAGAAAAGAACAGAAATCATAGGTCTCCCCACCGAGAGAAAAAATTATAAGTAAGACTAACGCTATGAATGCGTTCTGCAGTCGTCACACATGCGCTAGAAAAACATCAGGTACGCCAGACAAACGCTATAGATAAGTTTTGAATAAATTTGTCGTGCATTGCATGTAGTTAGTCTGACGCTTTGTGGTTGATCACAGAGATATTTTTTTGAAACTCTTTACAGCGACTGCCAACGTGATTATGTAATCATAATTTAAAAAAATTTCTGGTTCGATTTTTTATTTTTTCCCCAAACATTATTCTTTTCAAGAGTAGAATACAAAATTGAAAAATTATATTTTTACCCCCTGGGTCGAAAGTCCATCAGAGAAGGATGTGTCAACAAGAATGGAATTCCAGGGTCTCCCGCCTGTGAAGCAAAATTTATCAAACACATCTGATTTTTAAGCTTGACCAAGATATTAGTGGTTTAAACATTTGGTATAAATTTCATGAAAATCTGTCAACATCTGTAGGGATGAGAGCGCTTACAAGGTCTGTTTTACAAAAACAAGAGGCTCCCAGGAGCCTGAATCGCTCACCTGGGTTGATGTTGACCCTATACTTTTGTAGAGCTAAATGAGCTGAACATTTAAGCAAGCAACAGCTTTTCTCTACCTGCAATAGTTTTCATTCTATAGGCCAAAAACACCATTTTTCACCTATAAGGGGCCATAACCCCTATAAGGAGTCATCTGACAACTTCGACCCTATGAAGACTTTTGTAGAGCTAAATGAGCTGAACATTTAAGCAAGCAACAGCTAATCTCTATCTGCAATAGTTTTCATTCTGTAGGCCAAAAACATGAAAAATGGCTATTTTTCAGGGGCCGTAACCCCTATAAGGGGTTATCTGACAACTTCAACCCTATGGAGAATTTTGTAAAGCTAAATGAGCTGAACATTTAAGCAAGCAACAGCTAATCTCTATCTGCAATAGTTTTCATTCTGTAGGACAAAAACATGAAAAATCGCTATTTTTCAGGGGCCGTTACCCCTATAAGGGGTCATCTGCCAACTTCGACCCTATGGAGAATTTTGTAGAGCTAAATGAGCTGAACATTTAAGCAAGCAACAACTTATCTCTATCTGCAATAGTTTTCATTCTGTAGGACAAAAGCATGAAAAATCGCTATTTTTCAGGGGCAGTAACCCCTATAAGGGGTCATCTGACAACTTCGACCCTATGGAGAATTTTGTAGAGCTCAATGAGCTGAACATTTAGGCAAGCAACAGCTAATCTCTATCTGCAATAGTTTTCATTCTGTAGGACAAAAACATGAAAAATCGCTATTTTTCAGGGCCGTAACCCCTATAAGGGGTCATCTGCCAACTTCGACCCTATGGAGAATTTTGTAAAGCTAAATGAGCTGAACATTTAAGCAAGCAACAGCTCTGCAATAGTTTTCATTCTGTAGGCCAAAAACATGAAAAATTGCTATTTTTCAAGGGCCGTAACCCCTATAAGGAGTCATCTGACAACACTGACTCTATGTAGAATTTTGTAGAGCTAAATGAGCTAAACATTTAAGCAAGCAACAGCTAATCTCTATCTGCAATAGTTTTCATTCTATTGGCCAAAAACATGAAAAATGGCTATTTTTCACCTTTAAGGGGCCGTAACCCCTATAAGGGGTCATCTGACAACTTCGACCCTATGGAGACTTTTGTAGAGTTAAATGAGCTGAACATTTTAGCAAGCAACAGCTAATCTCTATCTGCAATAGTTTTCATTCTGTAGGCCAAAAACATGAAAAAATGCTATTTTTCACCTTTAAGGGGCCGTAACCCCTATAAGGGGTCATCTGACAACTTTGACCAAATGGAGACTTTTGTAGAGCTTTTGATGCTGAATCAGTAGCGTGGCCTCAGATTTCCTCTATCTCTTATACTTTTTGATTTATAAGCCAAAAACAGTAGTCTGACCCCCCTAGTTTATTTTTAGTAACGGCGGCCATGTTTTTTAACGGATTAAAAATCAAAACACAAGTTTGGTGCAGGACACCCTAAGGATCATTCATACCAAGTTTCATTAAATTCTGTTTGGTAGTGTCAGAGGAGAAGATTTTTGAAAAATTGTTAACAGACGACGACGACGACAGATGACGACGACGACGACGACGACGGACGCCAAGTGATGGTAATAGCTCACATGGACCTTCGGTCCAGGTGAGCTAAAAACTAGAGGCTCCCAGGAGCCTGAATCGCTCACCTGATCTCTTATGCCAAAGTTTGAACAAATTTCACAAACTTTCAAGTATACAAAGTTGCAAACAATCCCTTCAGTGGTTTCAGAGAAAATTTTTGAAAATCAGTTTAAATTAATAGAAAAAACAGTTCAAGGGCAATAACTCATATAAGGACCTTTTGATGCTGAATAAGAAAAGTTGCTTGGTTTTTCTCTATCTCTTATACTTTTCGAGTAATAAGCAAAAAACAATGGTCTGACACCCCTGTTCTATTTTTAGCAACGGCGGCCATGTTGGTTGATCGACATGTATATAATTCACAAACTTGGTAGAGGACATCCTAAAGATCAAGTATACTAAGTATCAATGCAATCCCTTCAGTGGTTTCAGAGAAGAAGATTTTTGAAAATGAGTTAATATTAATGAAAACCAGTTAAAGGGGAATTACTCTTAAACGCCTGATCTGACAATTTTGACCCTGAATAATTTTTGTAGATCTCAATGAGCTTAACAATTCTGCGATGCTAACTTTTCCTCTAGCTCTAACGGTTTATAAGATATAGTCCAAAAACTGCTAAAATGGTCAATTTTGATGATTAAAGGGCAATAACTCCTATAAGGAGTCGTTTTACAACTTCGACTCAATGGAGAGATTTGTAGAGCTTTTGATGCTGAACATGGAAGGTTGCTTCGGATTTTTTCTATCTCTTATATTTTTCGAGTTATAAGCCAAAAACAATGGTCTGACCCCCCTGTTCTATTTTTAGCAACGGCAGCCATGTTGGTTGGTCGACCTGTATATAATTCACAAACTTGGTAGAGGACATCCTAAAGATTAAGTATACCAAGTATCTTTGCAATCCCTTCAGTGGTTTCAGAGGAGAAGATTTTTGAAAATCAGTTAAAATTGATGGAAAAAACAGTTAAAGGGGAATAACTCTTAAACGCCTGATCTGACAATTTAGACCCTGAATAATTTTTATAGATCTCAATGAGCTTAACAATTCTGCAATGCTAACTTTTCCTGTAGCTCTAACGGTTTTTAAGATATAATCCAAAAACTGCTAAAATGGTCAATTTTGATGATTAAAGGGCAATAACTCCTATAAGGAGTCGTTTTACCATTTCAACTCAATGGAGAGATTTGTAAAGCTTTTGATGCTGAACATGGAAGGTTGCTTCGGATTTTTTCTATCTCTTATACTTTTCGAGTTATAAGCCAAAAACAATAGTCTGACCCCCCTGTTCTATTTTTAGCAACGGCGGCCATGTTGGTTGGTCAACGTGTATATAATTCACAAAACTTGGAAGAGGACATGCTAAAGATCAAGTATACCAAGTATCTATGCAATCCCTTCAGTGGTTTCAGAGAAGAAGATTTTTGAAAATCAGTTAAAATCAATGGAAAAAACAGTTAAAGGGGAATAACTCTTAAACGGCTGATCTGACAATTTTGACCCTGAAATAATTTTTGTAGATCTCAATGAGCCTAACAATTTTGCAATGCTAACTTTTCCTCTAGCACTAACGGTTTTCAAGATATAGTCCAAAAACTGCTAAAATGGTCAATTTTGATGATTAAAGGGCAATAACTCCTATAAGGAGTCGTTTTACAACTTCGACTCAAAGGAGAGATTTGTAGAGCTTTTGATGCTGAACATGGAAGGTTGCTTCAGATTTTTTCTATCTCTTATACTTTTCGAGTTATAAGCCAAAAACAATGGTCTGACCCCCCTGTTCTATTTTTAGCAACGGCGGCCATGTTGGTTGGTCGACCTGTATATAATTCACAAACTTGGTAGAGGACATCCTAAAGATCAAGTGTACAAAGTTTCAAAGCAATCCCATCAGTGGATTCAGAGAAGAAGATCTTTGAAGAAAAGTTAACGACGGACGACGGACGCCTAACGATGACAATAGCTCACATGACCCTTCGGGTCAGGTGAGCTAAAAACCAGACACGTTTTTATGGTCAAAGTCCCGTAACTCCTACAAAAATTACCACAAAATGCTGATTTTTGAACTTGATCAAGGTATTAGTGATATAAACATTTGGTATTAATTTCATAAAGTTGTTTGTTCTCATCCTGACGTATAGTGTACATAGTATCATAATGATACCAAGTTTCCTTCATGGTAAACTAACTTTAAACTGTAGGTAAACCCGATTAGGGATGGACAGATGAAGAGTAGACCCAAACAGGATATGCCCCCTACTTTCGAAGATGGGGCATAAAAACTGAATAAATTAATAGTTCTTATCCGGAAAAAGCCAAACACTAACCCAGTGCACCATATGTTTTGCAAATTCAGTATTTGTAACTAGATCAAAATAGAGCTATGATGCAAAAGATTTGAAGAAAATATCTCACACCATTTCTGAGAAAATTGAAATTGAAAATGCATTGAATTCTATGGGAAACTGTCTGTTTGTACCTGGGTAGGTACAAATGGAACAATTGTGACAAGACAAAAGTTTTGATGGTGTATAAAAACTTGTACAAAATTGTTATTAGTAGATAGAATTGAAAGAAATTTTGCATTGTGAATAATAGAAAACATATTGACATTTCTAAGAAGAGAATCTCAAGATATCATAAAAGGTTCGAATGTTTTTTCAATTTTTAATGCAATGTCCATATTTGGTTATCCACGAATTAAAATGGTAATAAAAGAAAAAATAAGTCATCAACTTGACATTTTGTGGCATATTTTGGGTTCTATGAACCCATTCTATAGAATGAAAGACAGAGAAAGGTTTTAAAGCAACAAACAAAAATTCTAGCTATTTCCGGAGCTGAACTATTAAAATAAAAGTTTACTTGAAAAATCTGCCTTAAAAAAAACTAAAACCTGGAACTTCTTCAAAACTAATGGCAGAATAAGTATATTGAAATCTGTATTAACAATCTTATCTTTGCCAGAACAAAAGAGATTTTCAAGGATAAATCAATTAGGTCACATTAAACACATAATATATATGTTGGTATAATGCCTTCACAGAACAATCAATATCTAAAACAATTTTTATTTGGTTATGTTTCACATAATCAGATATAAGATCCAGCCCACAGAATTTGAATCAAAAATATGAATTATAATCAGTAAAAAATCTGAGAGATAATATTGATTGCTTTATGTTCTGTTTCTAATAACAATCAGGCTTTATGGTCAAGTTATAAAGTATTGTTACTTAAAACTACATCCGATTCAATATATTGTGTTTCTTGATAGCGTGCCGCCTGTCTTATATATTATATAATTTATAATTCTAAATATTAACCATGAGTCTAAGTACAACTTTAAAAATAATTTAAAAAATAGTCAAACAAGGAAACACGTCTGTAAATTTGGAAGGCACCCTTGAAAACTTAAACATGCACATAAAAACAACTGTAGTAAATTTATTGGTAAAAGAACATTTTTCATTCTAATTAATCAAAAGGCTGGCCTGCCCAATCACCTTTAAAAAAAACTGTCAGAGTAAAAAACGGCCATATTTCGTTAAACAGGAAGTAGGTGAACAACAGACCTGAAATCGAATCCCACCTTATGAAACCCCACCCTGATGCTGTATACCAAATATCAAGTCGCTGTGATAAGTAGATGCTGACAAAACTGTAACACAAATTTCTTCCCCCCCCCCCCCCACCTGTTTTAGCTACAATGTAACCATTATAAGCTTATATTATACTTACGTTTTTAGTATACTAAAGAAATAAATACTGCGTGGTATACAGATCATTTGTTGGTTTGTCAGGATGGCAGACATTATCTTCTCTACGGTATAATCAACCTTTAGTGGAGGCAACAGTTTGGGAAATCTGTAAAAGAAGAAATAGCTCTGTGAAGTCAGATTAATTGAAAAATTTAAAGTTTGTTTTTGCCTGCAAAAACCATGTCTCCTTCCCATTTCCCCCCCAAAATTTCTAATTTCAAAAGGTCCATAAATCATGTAAATCCCATGCACTTAAATTTGAGAATCAAAATTTCCTGGTAATATGCACTACTAAATATGGTCCCCTTCCTACATACCTAGTTTCATCGAAATCCATTAAGTAGTTGAATCACATTTCTAAGTTCAAAGAGCTCTAACTCCCACAAAATTTCCTGATAATATGCACAACTACATATGGTTCCCTTCCTACATACCAAGTTTCATTGAAATTGGTACAGTTGTTTCACTTGAGCTGCCTTGACAAGGTGATAAAAGAGGATTTTCAGAAAATTTCTAAGTACAAAGGGCCATAACTCCTTTAAAAATTTGAAGATCATAATTTCCTTTTTAAATATGCACAACTATATATGGTGTTCTTCCTAAATACCATGTTTTGTTGAATTGGGTTCAGTAGTTTTAGTTGCGCTGACAATTTATTGTGACAGACAGAGGGCAAAAGGACAGACAGACAGGACAAAAACAATATGTCTCCCCACAAAGACATAACAAGAATATGTCCGAAAGACATAATGCCCATCTCACAACATTTGGGACGAATGAATGAACGGACAGACGTACAATCAGGTACGAATACTTTATGCCCCCTAGCATTAGTGAGCTCACAAACGAATACCCGTATTGAAATTCATCAATCATGAAAAATAGCTAAGGTTCATGCATGCAGCTATCTCCTTTGAATCAAATATGAGAAAAATTAAATTAATTCATGTGTAACTTAATATGATGTCCATCCTACATGTAACACTTCATCAAATTATCAAAACAGTAATTTTATTTATTCTGTAAACATCATATTAAAGTTTCATCACAATCAAGTCAGATTCTATATTTATTAACTGTCAGAAATTCTAACTGCCCATTGTCTATTGACAAGAGTTAACACTAAAGTATGTCTCGCCTGCCGGCACCATCAGAAACAACAAGGGGTTGCACTAAGTCGTGCTAAGCATACCCCCACTCGGCCATTCAGAAAACAGGAAGTAGATGACCGACTGACCTGGAAAGGGGAGGCACGTTACAACTCATCATGCTAAAGCTGTATACCAAATTTGAAATCAATCCCTTCTCTAGAAGCCGAAAAATCTGTTACGAAAAATTGTCTATTTTTGACCCATAAAAGGTCTACGTCAGCTTGGAAAACAGGAAGTAGATGATTGACTGACCTGGAAAGGGGAGGCACGGTATAACTAATCATGCTGAAGCTGTGTACCAAATTTGAAACCAATCCATCCAGTAGAAGCCGAGAAATCTGTTACGAAAAATTTCACTTTTCAAATTTTTTACCCTTAAAAGTCTAAGTCGGCTCGAAAAACAGGAAGTAGATGATGGACTGACCTGGAAAGGGGAGGCACGGTATAACTCATCATGCTGAAGCTGTGTACCAAATTTGAAACCAATCCATCCAGTACAAGCCGAAAAATCTGTTACGAAAAATTTCGCATTTCAAATTTTTTTTCCCCTAAAAAAGTCTAAGTCGGCTTGGAAAACAGGAAGTAGATGATGGACTGACCTGGAAAGGGTAGGAATAGTATAACTCATCATGCTAAAGCTGTGTACCAAATTTGAAACCAATCCATCCAGTAGAAGCAGAGAAATTGAACCGGACGGACGGACGGACAGACGGACGGACGGACGGACGGACGGACAAGGTGATTGCAATATAGCCCCCTCTCTTACGAGTGGGGGTATAATTATTCTTTCTTACTTCCACTATATTTTGAATTTACATGGATTTTCAGTTTCTGAGATCAAAAGATGTTTATAGAACTTAAACATTGCAAATACAAATGTATATGCAATTAAAGTAATCAAAGTCACTCAACAGGAAAATCAAGGTCAAGGTCAAAAGATGGGGATGTAACTGTGCTGAGCTACTACTGGGGCATATGCATACCAAGTTTCATCAACCTAGGACCTATAGTTCTTGAGATATGGAGCTGCTCACAAAACTTTTCCATTGCTATTATATGTATTGAAAATTGTCAAAGTCACTCAACCGGAAAATCAAGGTCAAGGTCAAAAGATGGGGATGCAACTGTGCTAAGCTACTACTGGGGCATATGCATACCAAGTTTCATCAACCTAGGACTTACAGTTCTTGAGATATGGAGCTGCTCATAAAACTTTTCCAAAAAGTTAACGCCGCCGTCACCGCCGGTAAAGTAACACCTATGTCCCGCTCTGCTTCGCAGGCGAGACAAAAATGACAAAAGTATGATCCAAAACAATTTTCAGTACATCAAAATACTCTCAACAAGCTGTGAAGTTTTAAGTAATGCTATTATTGCATGTTATTTGCTATAATGTCATGACCATATTCCATCTCCTAATTACTACAATATGAAGACAAAGAAACCTCTATGATTAATTATTGGGTTAACATTATATGGCAGTTTAATGAAATACTTCATCAGAGTAAATAAACAGTGTAAAGTCAGTTTGAATTCTAAGATGGTAGACCTAAAACGGAGAAAAAATTTCTATTTTACAATAAAATTTACCTTTTTTTCGCCAAGAAAATTTTACATTTTTGGTAAGTTTTTCCACTCCAAAATCAGACTGTGAATCTGCCGCTGCATCATATCATTGTTTATTTTTGACCCTAGATGGGGTGTCTATCACTGAGCATCTTTTTTGCACATCTATCATAACTTTTAATTTTATAATGCTAGCTATTCTAATTGATATCTATTCGGCTAGGTAAACATCAAAATGTATAATTACAACAAAAATTTGGATAAAACTCACTTTCAATGTTTTCCCGTACTTTTAAAGGGGAGATAATTTGTGTAGAAATAATAGGAAAAAAGCACATTTTTCAATTTTTCCAAAAATTTTGCTGGTGACCTTTATTTTTTATTAAGTATATTTAAAAATGAATACAAAACAAAAATTTTCACAATTTTTTAGAAAAATCTATGGAGTAGATTTTCTTAGATGAAGAAAATTTGAATTTTCCCTATTGATCCTATATTAAAAGTACCAAAATCATGCATTTTTTTAAGTCATTTCTACAAATATTCCTCTGGTGAACTTTTAATTTTTTAATTGAAATTTAAAGTACCATTCTAGAGCTAACTGTGGCCAAAATTTTAGAAAATTCTATGGGTAAATTTTTAGACACCCCATCTACCTTTTAACACTTATAATTTATAAATGCTAAATTACCTTTGAAAACAGGAAGCAGACCCATGACTGACCTGGAAAGGGGAGGCACCGTACAACTAATCATGCTAAAGCTGTGTACCAAATTTGAAAATAATCACTAGAGTAGAAGCTGAGAAATCTGTTTGTTGTAAAGGATGGACAAGGTGATTGCAATATAGTCCCCTCTCTTATGAGTTAGGGTATAATACATGTATGACTGTATAGCCACAGGGGCGGATCAAGAAGCCCATGTAAAAGTGGGCATAATTGTTAAAAATGTCAAATTTGTGATGAAAATTTGAAGCAACTTGGTGTATTTCATACCAAAAATTAAAAAAATTATAAATTTAAAGGGGGGCATACGCCCCCTCCAGCCCCCCTCTAGAACGGCCACTGAGCTATATGTGTCAAACAAACACATCTATAATAAGGTAGGTTTCAGATTCCTAAAAAATAGATACCTAGCTATTGGAAGAAAGTCATACAAATGAGTCAGACCTAAATTTTCCTCAGAGACTAAGTTCTTCTGTTTTAATTCACTTTCACAGATTAAAAGAAACCATCAAAATTCATAGAAAAATGCAAACTGACAGAGCTGAACTTTATTTGACTCTCCCTAGACTGTCACAATAAATTTCAACAAAAAGGTCATTATATACATGTAAAGAAAACTAAATGTTAAAAAAACACATTTAATATTCTTAAATCAAATAGAAACTAGGACTCACCTGCTTATAAGTGACCAACATTGGGAGATTGAAAGAGATTAATTGATATTTAAATTGGTCAAAAATATTGAATTTCCCTGATATCACCTGAAAGGCTACTGAAGGTGGTGGTGTTCGTTGTAATTGAGATATTATAATGGTGTAGAATTGTTCAATATTCAGATTAATCAGATTTAAATTACTATGATTTTTATGGCTTGACACACTTTCTTGTTGCATGTACATGTACTTCTATATAAATCCTTTTCAGTTTTCTTTTGGAGTTAAACAAGAGGCTCCCAGGAGCCTGAATAGCTCACCTGACATATGTGCCTGAAGTAAAGGTTATTAGGCAAAATCTATTTGACGCTGAAAGGGTCATAAGATTAATAAGGGGGTCATCTGACAATATGGTGGATCTTAAGGTGCTGATCACTTTTGTTCTCAATTAAAATATAAAAATCTGTCACCCTTTTTGAGTTATTAGCAAAAAAATGCAGTTTAACCTAATGTTCTATTTTTAGCCACAGTGGCCATGTTTTACAACCAATCAAAAATCCCCACCTCAGTTCTGTACACCTAATGCTAATAAACATATATACCAAGTTTGGTTCCAATGGGACTTAAAATGTCAGAGGAGTTAACGTTTTCAATGTAATGCGGAAATGCTTTTTAAATGCTCAATTTTGATGTTTTAAGGGCAATAACTCCTCAAAGGAAAGGTCCTACAACGTTGACCCTGTTACATATTTTGTAGATCTTGATGAGCTTAACAATATGCAATTTAAATTTCTCAAATATCTTGTATAGTTTTCAAGATATTGAGCTAAACAGGTGCAAAATCTGTAAAAATCCACAAAAAGGGCAATAACTCCTACATGGGTTGTTGGATTTTCTTCAAAATTTCAGAGCTGGTAGATCTTGTGGTGTTGATCAAAATTTTAAAATATGTCACCGTTTTAGAGTTATTTGCAAAAAACTTCAATTTACCCCTATGTTCTATTTTTATCCACAGCGGCCATGTTTTACGACCTATCAAAAATCCCCACATCAGTTCTATACACCTAATGCTAATAAACATATATACCAAGTTTGGTTCCAATTGGACTTAAAGTGTCAGAGGAGTTAACGTTTTCAATGTAATGGGGAAATGCTGTTAAAATGCTCAATTTTGACGTTCTAAGGGCAATAACTCCTAAAAGGAAAGGTCCTCTACAACGTTGACCCTATTACATATTTTGTAGATCTTGATGTGCTTAACAACATGCAATTTAAATTTCTCAAATATCTAGTACGGTTTTCAAGATATTGAGCTAAACAGGTGCAAAATTTGCAAAAAATCCACAACAAGAGGCTCCCAGGAGCCTGAATCGCTCACCTTACATATGTGCCTGAAGTAAAGGTTATAAGGCAAAATCTATTAAACGTTGAAAGGGTCATAAGATTAATAAGGGGGTCATCTGACAACATGGTGGATCTAAAGGTGCTGATCACTTTTGTTCTCAATCAAAATCTAAAAATCTGTCACCCTTTTTGAGTTATTTGAAAAAAATGCAGTTTAACCTAATGTTCTATTTTTAGCCACAGCAGCCATGTTTTACAACCAATCAAAATCCCCACAACAGTTCTATACACCTAATAATAATAAACAATAATACCAAGTTTGGTTCCATTTGGACTTAAAAGTGTCAGAGGAGTTAACGTTTTCAATGTAATAGGGAAATGCTGTTAAAATGCTCAATTTTGACGTTCTAAGGGCAATAACTCCTAAAAGGAAAGGTCCTCTACAACGTTGACCCTATTACATATTTTGTAGATCTTGATGTGCTTAACAACATGCAATTTAAATTTCTCAAATATCTAGTACGGTTTTCAAGATATTGAGCTAAACAGGTGCAAAATTTGCAAAAAATCCACAACAAGAGGCTCCCAGGAGCCTGAATCGCTCACCTTACATATGTGCCTGAAGTAAAGGTTATAAGGCAAAATCTATTTAACGTTGAAAGGGTCATAAGATTAATAAGGGGGTCATCTGACAATATGGTGGATCTAAAGGTGCTGATCACTTTTGTTCTCAATCAAAATCTAAAAATCTGTCACCCTTTTTGAGTTTTTGAAAAAAATGCAGTTTAACCTAATGTTCTATTTTTAGCCACAGCAGCCATGTTTTACAACCAATCAAAATCCCCACAACAGTTCTATACACCTAATAATAATAAACAATAATACCAAGTTTGGTTCCATTAGGACTTAAAGTGTCAGAGGAGTTAACATTTTCAATTTAAAGAAATGCAGTTAAAATGCTCAATTTTGACGTTCCAAGGGCAATAACTCCTCAAAGGAAAGGTCCTACAACGTTGACCCTGTTACATATTTTGTAGATCTTGATGAGCTTAACAAGATGCAATTTAAATTTCTCAAATATCTTGTATAGTTTTCAAGATATTGAGCTAAACAGGTGCAAAATTTGCAAAAAATCCACAACAAGAGGCTCCCAAGAGCCTGAATCGCTCACCTGAACTACACAGATACATATATTTGTAGATATTATTGTGCTTAACCATATGCGATTTAAATTTCTGAAATATCTTGTTTAGTTTTTAAGACATTGGGCTTAATAAGTGCAAATTTGGCGAAAATTAGGAAAAAGAACAATAACTCCCACATCAGCAGTCAGATCTATTTTGAAATTTCAGGACAGGTAAATCTTAACTTGCTGATCACTTTTGATTCTTGCACAATTTTGATATCTGAAACCATTTTTGAGTTATTAGCAAAAAAATGCAATTTATCCCTATGTTTTATTTTTAGCCATGGTGGCCATGATTTTTTACGAATAAAAAATCTGACAATAGAGTTGTAGCACATAAGCTATTAAACAATGGAAAATGGTAAATATTGACGCTTTAAGGGCCATAACTCCTAAAAGAAATGGTTCTACAGCTTTGACCTAATTACATAAAATGTAGATCTTGATGTGCTTAATCATATGCAATTTGAATTTTTAAAATATCTTGTATAGGGCTGAATAAGTGCAAAATTTTCATAAAATCCAGAAAAAAGGCAATAACTCCTATGTCGATTGTTGGATCTTCTTGAAAATCTCAGAGCAGGTAGATCTTGAGATGCTGATCACTTTTGTCTCCCATCAGAATTTTGATATCTGTTACTATTTTTGAGTAATTAGCAAAAAACTGCAATTTACCCCTATGTTCTATTTTTAGCCATGGCGGCCATATTTTTTGACGAATCAAAAATCCGTACGAAAAAATTGTAGCAATTATGCTATTAAGCAATTGTGCCAAGTTTGGTTGAAGTTGGATGTATGGTGTCAGACAAGTTTATCTTTGAAATTCAGGGGAAAAGTAATGAAAAATGGTAAATTTTGACGCTTTAAGGGCCATAACTCATAAAAGAAATGGTTCTACAGCTTTGACCTAAATACATGAAACGTAGATCTTGATGTGCTTAATCATATGCAATTTGAATTATTAAAATATCTTGTATAGTTTTCAAGATATAGGGCTAAATAAGTGAAAAACTTTGAAAAAATCCAGAAAAAGGGCAATAACTCCTACATCGGTTGTTGGATCTTTTTGAAAATTTCTGGGCAGGTAGATCTTGAGGTGCTGATCACTTTTACCCTTTGCCAGAATTTTGATATCTGTGACCGTTTTTGAGTTATTTGCAAAAAACTATATTTGACCCCCCTGTTCTATTTTTAGTAACAGTGGCCATGTTTTTTGACGTATCAAAAATCCAAACGCAAACTTTTTGCACAATACCCTACGGAACAACCATATTAAGTTTTGCTGCAATTGGCCAAGCAGTTTCAGAGAAGAAGATGTTTGAAAAAAGCTAACGGACGACGGACGATGGACGACAGACGACGGACAATGGACGGACGACAGACGCAAAGTGATGGCAATAGCTCACATGACCCTTTGGGTCAGGTGAGCTAAAAAGGGCAATAACTCCTAAAAGGAAAGGTCCTACAATGTTGACCCTATTACATATTTTGTAGATCTTGATGTGCTTAACAATTCTCAAATATCTAGTATACTTTTCAAGATATTGAGCTAAACAGGTGCAAAATTTGCAAAAAATCCACAAAAAGGGCAATAACTCCTACATGGGTTGTTGGATTTTCTTCAAAATTTCAGAGCTGGTAGATCTTGAGGTGCTGATCACTTTTGTTCCAAATCAAAATTTTAAAATCTGTCACCGTTTTAGAGTTAATTGCAAAAAACTGCCATTTCACCTCTATGTTCTATTTTTAGCCACAGCGGCCATGTTTTACGGCCAATCAAAAATCCCCACATCAGTTCTATACACCTAATGCTAATAAACATATATACCAAGTTTGGTTCCATTTGGACTTAAAGTGTCAGAGGAGTTAACGTTTTCAATGTAATGAGGAAATGCTGTTAAAATGCTAAATTTTGACATTCTAAGGGCAATAACTCCTAAAAGGAAAGGTCCTACAACATTGACCCTGTTACATATTTTGTAGATCTTGATGTGCTTAACAATATGCAATTTAAATTTCTCAAATATCTAGTATAGTTTTCAAGATATTGAACTAAACAGGTGCAAAATTTGCAAAAAATCCACAAAAAGGGCAATAACTCCTACATGGGTCGTTGGATTTTCTTCTAAAGTTCAGGGTAGGTAGATCTTGAGGTGCTGATCACTTTTACCCATGCCAGAATTTTGATATCTGTAGCCGTTTTTGAGTTATTTGCAAAAAACTGCATTTTACCCCTATGTTCTATTTTTAGCCATGGCGGCCATGTTTTACGACGAATCAAAAATCCCCACATCAGTTCTAAGCATCGAATGCTAATAAACAACCATACCAAGTTTGGTTGCAAATGGACTTATGGTGTCACAGGAGTTAACATTTTAAAAAGTTTACGGACAATGGACGACGGAAGCCAAGTGATGACAATAGCTCACAGCTAAAAAGCCAAAATTACTATCCAATTTTTGCATTTATTTTTTATTTATTCTGTTTCATAAACATTTAATGGTACTATTCTGCTCAAAAGAATTGTTTTGTATCCTCCATTCACAGACTGATTGACCTTAAAGAAATTAAATGAATTGCATGTACAGAAGGGATGAATAGAGGATATGGGAACTCTAGGAGGAATGAAATTGAACTTGGGGAGGGAAGTGAAAGTACATGGAGAGGGAATAGAGAAAGGAGGTATTAAAAACACCATGGCTAGCATTCACCCTGTAATACAATGCCTAATTAACTCAAAGCAAGAATTGAGTCTTTCGTTGATGATTTCAGGGATTGGTTTTGATACTTTTGTATTGTATTATTAGTCTTGGGCCAATGCAAGACGGTAAGCAGTGACCTATGGTCATGTTGAAGACTGCTTGCTGTTTTCCGTTGTGATTTTTTTGAATTGCTGTTTGTTTATGTTTGTTGTGTCGCGTACACTTATTCCACATCTCAATATCGTATATTACACTAGATAGGAAACTATATACATGTATGATAAATCTACCCAGCTGTGTTAACCAAAGCTTTAAATATTTTTTTTAATATCAAAAAATTTCAAACAAAATTAAACTTGGACAAAATGGTGTCACAATATGCTGTGTGTGCCCCACTGTGTTGCATGTCAATATTATACCATATTCATATAAGAAAGTATATTCACCTCATCTGACACCCATGGAACATGCCAGTTTCCACATATGACGGACAAACCAGCGTAGTGTGTATGCCATCATGTCCACCAAATATTAACTCATAGTTGAGAACTTCAGTAAAGCCTACCACACCAAACTTAGAGGCACAATACTCTGTCAGCTTGTTGATCCCTACGAGGCCTGTAGAACTACCAATGTTAACTATGTGACCGTGGTTGCTTCTTATCATGGAAGGCAGGAAAAATTTCACCGTCTGAAAAAATAAGATCAACTAAAGTCAGGAATTCAAATTAGCACTGATCAGAGGTCTTGGACCTTCAGTTTTAACAAGAGGCTCCCAGAAGCCTGAATCGCTCACCTGACATATGTGCCTGAAGTAAAGGTTATTAGGCAAAATCTATTTGACGTTGAAAGGGTCATAAGATTAATAAGGGGATCATCTGACAATATGGTGGATCTTAAGGTGCTGATCACTTTTGTTTTCAATCAAAATCTAAAAATCGGTCACCCTTTTTGAGTTAGGTATTTGCAAAAAAAAGCAGTTTAACCTAATGTTCTATTTTTAGCCACAGCGGCCATGTTTTACAACCAATCAAAAATCCCCACATCAGTTCTATACACCTAATGCTAATAAACAATAATACCAAGTTTGGTTCCAAGTGTCAGAGGAGTTAACGTTTTCAATATAATGAGGAAATGCTTATTAAATGCTCAATTTTGACGACCTAAGGGCAATAACTCCTAAAAGAAAAGGTCCTACAACGTTGACCCTATTACATATTTTGTAGATCTTGATGGGCTTAACAATATGCAATTTAAATTTCTCAAATATCTTGTACAGTTTTCAAGATATTGAGCTAAACAGGTGCAAAATTTGCAAAAAATCCACAAAAATGGCAATTACTCCTACATGGGTTGTTGGATTTTCTTCAAAATTTCAGAGCTGGTAGATCTTGAGGTACTGATCACTTTTGTTACCAATCAATATTTTAAAATCTGTCACCATTTAAGAGTTATTTGCAAAAAAACTGCCATTTACCCCTATGTTCTATTTTTAGCCACAGCGGCCATGTTTTACGACCAATCAAAAAACCCCACATCAGTTCTATACACCTAATGCTAATAAACAACTATACCAAGTTTGATTCCATTTGGACATACAGTGACAGAGGAGTTAACGTTTTCAATGTAATGAGGAAATGCTGTCAAAATGCTCAATTTTGACGTTCTAAGGGCAATAACTCCTAAAAGGAAAGGTCCTACAACGTTGACCCTGTATTACATATTTTGTAGATCTTGATGTATTCAACAATATGCAATTTAAATTTCTCCAATATCTTGTATAGTTTTCAAGATATTGAGCTAAACAGGTGCAAAATTTGCAAAAAATCCACAAAAAGGGCAATAACTCCTACATGGGTTGTTGGATTTTCTTCAACAATTCAGGGTAGGTAGATCTTGAGGTGCTGATTACTTTTACTTCCTGCCAGAATTTTGATATCTGTAGCCGTTTTTGAGTTATTTGCAAAAAACTGCATTTTACCCCTATGTTCTATTTTTAGCCATGGCGGCCATGTTTTACGTTGAATCAAAAATCCCCACATCAGTTCTAAGCACCGAATGCTAATGAAGAACCATACCAAGTTTGGTTGCAATTGGACTAATGGTGTCAGAGGAGTTAACGTTTTAACAAGAGGCTCCCAGGAGCCTGAATCGCTCACCTGGTCTTAATATCAACCCTTTGAGGACTTTTGTATAGATAAATGAGCTGAATGTTTAAGCAATAAAAAGCTTTTCTCTATCTGCAATAGTTTTCATTCCAAAGCAAAAAACACTATTTTTCCCCTTTAAAGGGCCATAACCCCTTAAAGGGGTCATCTGACAACTTCATCCCTAAAAAGACTTTAGTAGAGCTAATTAAGCTGAACATTTAAGCAAGCAACATCTTTTCTCTATCTGCAAAAGTTTTCTTTCTTTAGGCCAAAAACTCTATTTTTTGTCTTTAAGGGGCCGTAACCACTATAAGGGGTCATCTGGCAACTTTGACCCTATGAAAACTTTTGTAGAGCTAAATGAGCTGAACATTTAAGCAAGCAACAACTTTTCTCTTTCTGCAATAGTTTTCATTCCATAGGCCAAAAACACTATTTTTTGCCTTTAAGGGGCTGTAACCTCAATAAGGGGTCATCTGACAACTTCGACCATATGGAGACTTGTGTAGAGCTAAATGAGCTGAACATTTAGGCAAGCAACAGCTTTTCTCTATCTGCAATAGTTTTCATTCTATAGGCCAAAAACTCTATTTTTTGCCTTTAAGGGGCCATAACCCCTATAAGGGGTCATCTGACAACTTTGACCCTATGGAGACTTTTGTAGAGCTAAATGAGCTGAACATTTAAGCAAGCAACAGCTTTTCTCTATCTGCAATAGTTTTCATTCCATAGGCCAAAAACACTATTTTTTGCCTTTAAGGGGCCATAACCCCTATAAGGGGTCATCTGACAACTTTGACCTTATGGAGACTTTTGTAGAGCTAAATGAGCTGAACATTTAAGCAAGCAACAGCTTCTCTCTATCTGCAATAGTTTTCATACTATAGGCCAAAAACATGAAAAAATGCTATTTTTCACCTATAAGGGGCCGTAACTCCCATAAGGGGTCATCTGACAACTTCGACTCAATAGTGACTTTTGTAGAGCTTTTGATGCTGAAGCAGTAGCGTGGCATCAGATTTCATCTATCTCTTATACTTTTTGATTTACAAGCCAAAAACAGTAGTCTGACCCCCCTGGTCTATTTTTAGCAACGGCGGCCATGTTTTTCGACGAATCAAAAATCCCCACATCAGTTCTGTGGGGGATACCCTAAAGTACCACCAGACCAAATTTGGTTTGAATCTGTGCAGCCGTTTCAGAGGAGAAGAAGTTTGAAGAAAAGTTAACGACGACGACGGACGACGACGACGGACGACGACGACGACGGACGACGACGACGACGGACGCCAAGTGATGGCAATAGCTCACATGGCCTTTGGCCAGGTGAGCTAAAAAGTTTACGGACGACGGACGAGGGACGGATGACGGACGCCAAGTGATGACAATAGCTCACATGACCCTTCGGGTCAGGTAAGCTAAAAAAGTCCCGGACCAGCATATATTTTCAGAAATTAACTCCTACAGTAAAACTTGGTTATAACGAATTTCAGGGGAACAGGAAAAACAATTCGTTATAAGCGTAATTTCTTGTATTGATATAACGAATTTCGTTATGTCATACAACGAATTCGTTATAGGCTTTGAAGACAAAATGTACATGTGGAGGTGCATATCTAATTT
Source organism: Arcuatula senhousia (assembly GCA_963971305.1). Classification (NCBI taxonomy): domain Eukaryota; kingdom Metazoa; phylum Mollusca; class Bivalvia; order Mytilida; family Mytilidae; genus Arcuatula; species Arcuatula senhousia. The sequence goes on from OZ020310.1 coordinate 59,410,538, forward strand.
ACAATTAACCATTATAACATTAAATGAACTCTAAATGATATAACATATTTATTATAACAATAACAACAATTCACGTTTGTTTCATTATATAACTTTTATTTCCTTTGAATTCTGTCGGTTCAATCATTGATTATCTGCATTACCTTTAAGTTTGTTATAAGAGTGTAATTTTTTCTGTGAATTGGCGTTTAGAGAATTAAAAATAAATTTGTAGTATCAGAATATTTGTTATAAACGAATTTGTTATATCCACGTCATTTTACATTCAAATTGCTTGGAGTTTAGTCTAAGCGAGATTGTTATATTCGAGTTTTACTGTATTGAGGAATTTTTAATAATATATGATGGATCTTTCCACCTAGAACTTCAAGAAGTTGTGGACCTTTTTGTCTCAAATATTAATTTGAACCCCTGATTAAGTGAGTTGTGCCATTACTTGTCTTGATTATGCTTACTTAATACAGTGCAAATATTGGAATACAAAATGTTTAACAGTCTAGAGTATTGAGATTAAATTGAGAGAAAATTAATAAGCCTTAAGAAAGATATCTCCCCCTTAATTGAAAACTTTCAATATTTCCTATTAGAAGAATACCATATAGAATTGGTTAGAATTTTTATAACTAATGATATTCTTAAGCGAATGGGGGTGTTAAATAAACATATGGTAAAAAATACATGTAATTCCTTTCTTTAAACATTAAAGTAATATGGAAACAAATATAGATTTGTAGTCTTCAAACAGCCCAACAAAATAAATCACAATTTAGGAAAGTGTAATTTGTCAAACCTTTCCATTAAACTACTCAGGAACTATTTGTAACAGGTTAATAAATCCTAGAATGCTCTACTTATACTTTAGATTTGTAAGCATGGAATTTTATTATGATTAATTACACAGATTCTGCCACTATACATATCTATTTTATTTAGTATTAATAATTAATTTGTATGCAAACCAATCTTTTTTAATTGCAATTCAAAGATAAATAAACCCAAACTGTTTCTTTACAAATGTGCAAAAAAAGGAAAGGCTCTTTAAAAAGAAAAGAAGTACAAAAAAAAATGCATATCAGATTTTACAATGACCAAAAATTTCACATCAACTTTTCAGCATTTCTTTTTAATTTATGACCATAAATATTTTTATTAACAAAATACAAATGAATATCGTTGTAATTTATGCTCGGTTGATTACAGGTATAATGTCATGGGACAGGTAGTGACACCTGGCTACATTCCCAGACGAAGGGTGTTTATTACAGGCTGACCACAGGACAGGTGTCACATGACAGGTGGTCAGACAAAATATGCTAACTATTTCTATCATAACAACATGTTAAAACAGGGGTTTAAACTGAAACTCAATCACAACTATTTGAAAACCTTAGAAAAACAAGAAATCCAATAAAGAAGATTTTGAAAATCGTACCTAAATTTAAAAAAAAAAAAGATTTAACCTCCTGTAGCAAAGCACTTTGTAGCAAAGTTACAGTGCAATATGTATCAAAACCATAGATACATTTAGTTGACAGAATTTAATGACTGGGGTTTAAATCAACACTTGATACTGAAACTGATTCACAACTATTTGAAAACCTTAGAAAAAAAAATTGAAAAGATCTTTATTATATTTTTTTACAGGTTCTGTTGCTTTAAAAAATATGATCCTAATTCAGTCTAATTAAAACAATAAAAAAGTATACTAAAACATGTATGTTCTATGTATTCACGTATTACAATAATGCTGTACTTTATTCAGGGTATTATAAATGGAGTCTGACATTAAGAAACCAACACATTTCATACATGTAGATCCATTAAGTAAAAAATTATCAAAAGATATGGCAACTTTTAACTCTTCAGAGAGCCCTAAAACATTTTCATCATTTAAAAAGTAAAACATGCATTAGTTATAAATTTATATCCCCTGTTACACGCAATTGTCTGCCCTTTTACATGAAGAGAATATTTTAAACTTAAAAACATTCTGGCATCATGTTTTAATATATTTTTGCTATTAAATCTCTTACTAAAATGTAGGATAGATGAATTGATGTGGGTGGTAAAGGGTTTTTTTCCTGCATCGTGTTGATCTTATTTATTTTTTTATATAACAAGTGTGGACTCTAATGCATATTGCCTAGCAAGCCGCTATGGACACAAAAAGCAAAGGTCTGCTTTACTAACATAAAAAAGACTTTATTATTTCTAGATCCTGCTAAGGTTTATTGTTGAATTCTATATGTAGCCTTTGCTGTACACATACTATAAAATCGATCTAAAATTAAGCCATGTCGATGAATCTAAGTCATGTAAGTGTTTTTCCTAAACATTATTTGTTTTTAGATCCAGTATAAGCATTGTACTATCTCCTATTTAGTTTAAAATAACTGCATCAAAGTTTGGTTATGTTAGTGGAGGAAATAGGAAACTATTGCAGATAGAGAAAAGCTGTTGCTTGCTTAAACCTTCAGCGCATCGAGCTGTACAAAAGTCTCCATTGGATCAAAGATGTCACAGTCTGTTGTTCATATATACTTATAAATCAGCCTAATGTTAAAGTTTAAAAAGGCTTCAATCTTCAAATTATTCTGAGAACAAAAGCTACCAACGGGATTTTGGGAATACCGAAGAGGAAAATCAAACATATATTTTGCGCCTAGAAATTTTTAAAATTTTCGTTTTATAATATTATTATTTTCAACATTTAGTTGCATTCCAAGCATGCGGAGATGTAAAAAAAATTGTACATTGTTATTTTGACTTTTTTCTAAGTGTGATCAAAAAGGAAACTGGACTCATCCTCTTTTGTATTTTTAGTCTTGGGCCAATGCAAGACGGCAAGCAGCGACTTATGGTCATGCTGAAGACTGTTAGCTGTTTTCCATTGTGATTTTTAAAATTCACGTTTCTTTATGTTGGTTGTGTGGCGTACAATTATTCCACATCTAATTATCGTCTACTTTAATGGTTATCATTTGTCAGATCAGCCTATGATTTTGAAGTATATAATATCATATGAAATAAGTTTAAACCCAATTGTAGATCTCTTTATGAAAATTTGCAATGTACATGTATGCCTTTAGATTTTTTACGTCTAATAGCAATAAATTATATTATAACTCAAACAGGGCCAGATCCAGAAATTTTTGAAAGGGGTTTGTCCACATAAATTCCGCTGTGGACGAAGGAAGAAAAGGGGGTGGTTCTAGACAAATTTTGCAGAAACCCTGTTACTTGCGAATTTTTTGTCGGAAAGGAGGAAAATTCCAATCTCGCCCCCCCCCCGGATCCGCCACAGCTCAAATATTTTATGCTCAAATATTTTGATTGTCACCTATTCAAAGATTGTCCCTCCCTTTATGATAGAGACTAAAGCAAACTTATACACGAACGTTGCAATCCATGTTCCGCACACAGGGGCTTGGATTCTGGTCATTTATATTGACTTTTAAGTCGCCCCCCCCCTACTCTATAATCCAAGCCCCTGTGGTTCTGCACAGTTAAAATTGTTTTCTGACATGTTTGTAGTTGTGGTGACATTGGTCTCTGTGTGGTGAATCGACAAAATTATCAAGCAATGATAACATTTTCGAACAACCAATAACTTGTGACATATAAGTTTATTTTTCCGGATCCCGCAATAGCTTTGTGAGAAATAGATAAAATTATTTATCCTTATTAAAATGACCTAGATCAAGACAGACGAATGACCCAATGTGGCTATTTTGTCATTTTCTAAAAATCAATAAAATGCTTGAATTGTGTGTGTCTGATTGACCTATTTTGCATAAGCATTATTTCTGATAATAAACTTTATTCAATGAATTAACATTTTGCAGAGACGAATGACCCAATGTGGCTATTTTGTCATTTTCTAAAAATCAATAAAATGCTTGAATTGTGTGTGTCTGATTGACCTATTTTGCATAAGCATTATTTCTGATGATAAACTTTATTCAATGAATTAACATTTTGCAGTCAAAAATTTATCAGAAAGTACGCTTAAACATGTGCACAACCTGATAAAGTGACTACGCCATGTACGCTACATGATCTAGTTGAATCGCATTGTTGCTTTAAAACACCGCCACATAAAAGCATGAAAAACGAAGATGCTGTGTACAACTTATTTGCAAGATTTAACTTATTTTTGGTGTCCGAATAGTATTTTTGTCCTTTAAACTTTATTCAATTAAGTAAATTTTCGCAATCCAAAATCAAATATCCATTACGCTAAAGCTACGCAAGATATGCTACACTGACTAAAATATAATCCGAAGCGGAACACATAATCTACTGGTCGCGGCCATATTGTCTTGATGGAAATCCGAAGATTGAGAATCCGAATATAGCCCCCGAGTGAAAAGTGAAAGTATGCACATTGCAAAGAGCTTTTGTAAATATAGAAACGACGGAAACAAACGACCCAATTGAAGTATCGCTGCATTTTTCTTTATAATAGGTAGTAAAAATCTGTCAAAGTAAAAAATGGCTGGATTTCGATAAACAGGAAGTATGTGAGTGACAGACCTGAAATTGAATCCCATTTAATAGGAACCCGCACGCTGATGCTGTATACCAAATATTAAGAAGCTGTAATAAGTAGTGAGGCTTGTTTAGGGTATTATTGGGATATGGGATATCCACACATTTTCTTAGTGGGATACGGGATATTTGAGGCAAAACTTATTGGGATATGGGATATTTTTGTCAATTCTATTTACAGGGATATGGGATACTGATAAAACATTTTTTGGGATACAGAATATTTGATGAAAAATTTATGGGGATATGGGATACCCCCCTTAAACAAGCCCCAGTAGTGACTGAGAAAACTGTTACAAATTTTTTTTTCCTTCCCACCTGCCAGCCCAACATTTTGGACTTTTACTAAACATGTATAGTGAAAACAGAAATCCAACAAAAAATTCTGTTTACACTATCTTAAATGGTGTCTATCAAATTAATAAGTCTCTCAGACCCATAGAGGTTTCACCTAACTTAATACTATTTTTTTCTGAGCTATATCTAATTCAAAAGGCTAAACTAAATTCATTCTGACTATCTGACATCTAGTTAAAATGATAGCACGATGAACCAATCCTTTAGAAGTTGAAGTCAACATTATGATTGTAAGTAGGAGTGTTGTCAACAAGGGATTTCTTCACAGAAAATAAAGCTAATGAGTTCTACAATCATCATGCAATTCATAAATTCATGTCTATATAAGGATATATCCATCTTCCGGGGAAAGGAAAATCCAGGAATCCTTACATTATTTGACTTAATTATTACATAGAGACTAAGAGTTCAATAAACTTATAAAGAAATCCTTACTTATAAAATGCACCTTAAAGGCATATTGTCTACGAAAAAATATTTTTTTGTAAAACCAAAAAATTGTCGTCAGACTATTCGTTTTGTTTATTTAGAAAGATACAAACTTTCAAAATACCACTAGGGTTCTTTATTACTTCAAAAATTGAAAAATAAATAATATTTGTAAAGCTTTACAAAAATTCATATTCATGAGATGTAGATGAGCTGTAAGCATGCGCACTATACTTTCTTTGATTGAAAACTTCAATAGTTCTTGCACGTGGTGCATAATCTGTTTCTCGAAGTTTTAGCTCGGAAGAAAATTTAAACGGCAACCGAATATTAGAGCTACTTAATGAATAAAACTAACAATTATTGCCTGCATTAATTTTTGAATGTTATTTAAAAGGTAAACACGAAAAATATCGGTATTTTTTCAACATATCAATGCATTCGGGGACAAAACTCGAGATTCCGCTTAGTGTCCGTGTTAAAACTACTCAGTCTAAATCTGTGTCAATGTGACGTAGTGCAGGTAAACAAAATATCAATCAATATTGTCGAGCTATTTTGATCAAAATAAACTACTTTTGAGGCAAAATTTGTAGCAAATTTGTTTTTCAATATTCATTTTATTGCATTTCGGTCTAATTGACACCAAAAAATTGAGGGGTAAAAAAAAATAGTTTGCCGTAGACAATATGCCTTTAAGCTCCCAAGCATTCTAAGTTGATATCTGTTTTTTACAGGTTTCTAATTATGAAAAGGCTCATTATTTTCAATCCTGTTATTAAATAGGTTTATGAATTATTGACATGAAAATGTCTATCATCAGAATCAAACTTGTCATTTTCATAATAGAGAACAATCATGAATCATGCAACAATCTTAAAGAATTAGAATCTTTTGGGAGCAACCATTTGATTTTTATGGAGGGGGGGCTATGGATATTTCTTCGTCCCGGAAAAATTTTCGGAAAAAGTCGAGCAGGGATTTGTTTTTACACGCTTCTGCACGCATTTTATTTTTATTTTTAAAGCAACTATAGATTTTTAAGCCAAAAATACCATCCTGCCTTTTTTTTTACCCAAAGCACTGTCCTGCCCTTTTATTTCTGGGTTTTTACCATCCTGCCTTTTTATTTCAAAATTCACCATAGCCCCCCTATTAAAATCAAATGGTCCTTCCCTTAAGAGCTTTTTCATTATTGCCAAATCTCCCACTTTCCCAGCAGACAAAAACTCACCCAGAACTGAGCCAGGAGATTTACATAAACTCACCCAGAACTGAGCCAGGAGGTTTACATTGAAGACTCTCTCCACCACCTCATCAGGAGTGTTGATCAGTTTAGTCCCAGACACAATACCAGCATTGTTGATTAAGATGGAGATATCACCCACTTCTTCTTTAACTCTCCTCCCAACATTTTTTACTTCCTCTTTAATGCTAAAAATAAAATAACAGAATTTCATTGTATTAACATATGTGGTTACTGTGGTTTCATTATTCTTTGTGAGGTATCAATTTTTGTGGTTTTTGTGGGTGGTTTTTAACCACGAAAATTGATGCCCCATAAAAAGGAAATTTAACATTGATTTGTATATGCTGCAGTCTTCAAAACCACCTATGGTCACCCTTCACTGATTTCCTATATATTCAACCAAATTTTTCCGCCAAAAAGGGGGGGGCGGGCGCCCATGGATCCGCCTATGGAATCACCTCTTTTCATCAAACCATGAAAATTGGAAACCAGGAAAATAAATGAATCCATGCAGCTATATGCTCTTCATAATCATTAGGTGTTTGGCATTTTCAATATTTTTGGTAGAGCGCCTCTGATGTGTCTTGAATAGACTAAACGCCCGTCAGGCGTAGCAAAATTTATTGTCTGGAACTTTGTTGTTATTTGTATTTCTCATTGATTTTGAGGGTCCTCCTTTTTTGTTTAAAAATTAGGGGCCCAAAAGTGAAAATGAAAGGTTATACGTGTTATAAAACCATGTAGTTTATCTTCTTATCCTTTATCAAATTTGAACCTTTATCAAATAATTTGTTTCAAAATGCAAAAAAATCATAGTTTTTGTTGAAAAGGTTGAATATAACAGACAAACATTATCATACGTTTAGAATTAAAATAACAATAATTAGAATTTATGCTAGGAGTACCCATAAGCTTTCCTTTAATTAATAACACATGCTAGTTTTCTTCTGTAAATTTAATTATTACTATACATGTACTTGTAATATATACATGTAGGATTAGAAAAGAATAAGCTGCTTGGTATAAAAATGAATCATTGAAAAGTGTTATAATTATACTGAATCTCTTCTGAGGTCTTCTTTGATCTTTTATAATTAATGATACTAAAAGGAAAAATCCATAAAAGAACATAATATCATACATGTCATACATGTAATCACACACAATACTGTAATAACGTGTAAAACAAACCAATAATTATGTATAGTTTAAAACACAAGATCGATATACTAATTTACAATGTATAAGTAAAAGCATGTGAAGACTGATTAATTACATTTTTTCTTTACTCTTTGTCTTATAAGAGGGTGTCGCAGCCCTTTTGGTACGCGGTATTCTGTGCTTTTTAAAGAGTATTCGGTACGCCAAGGTGTGGTACGCGGTACGCGATGTTCCGAATTTTTAGGCTTTTGGTACGCGTACGCCGTGATCTTTAGAGAATTCAGTATTCCAGTCTTTTTAACGGTATTCTGTCCTTTTTTAAACGGTATTCGGTATTCTGGGGGCGGGGGCTGAGACACCCCCTTTTAATGCAATATTTAAGCTGCAAAAGATGAACAGAGCTCAATAAACTTCTTCATACATTTGACTTTAAATTAGTAGGTCAACAGTCAAGAGTATAACAGGTCAGGTTTTCTAGATTTCGTTTGACCTATTAATCAATCAAAATTGTAAAAGATTGACCTTTCAAATGGGGAAAAATGGTAAAACTTTTTCGTCGGTTTGATAGAAAAGTTCCTAACATAAACATGCATTCTTTAACTTCCTCGCTCATATTTCGCAAATACCAAATATCATTGGTTTTCAACGTTATTTTGTTTAACATGGGTAAATTCTCCTTATAAAGTAATGTTATGTTCCACTTATTGACTTCTATTTTACTAAGTGTATTGGTCAATGGACCATCAAAAAGGTAAACATGGCCATAAAATCTCCCTACTTGTCAAAGTTGTTTGGGTGAAAAAGTGTTTCTTTAATAAGTTTATTTTTAAAATGACATTAATACAAATACAACTACCAATTTTTTCACCGCTCATTTTAAAGATTTGTTTTGCGGGTCATGTTATATTTAATTATTTCATAAAAAGCACGTGTTGGCAATCATATTTATTTATACTCTCTCAAAAGCTATTGGTTAAAAGTTTGACAAAAACATTATCCTTAAAAGGTAAAACCTTCGACCTGTATAATGAAAAACAGTTATATTTTCATAACCATTAGGTAAAATCTTAATTACTTCCTTTAACAGTCAGGGGCCTTACCCTACAGTCTGCTAAATTAGCACTGGCCTGCTTGCCCCCGATCAGTAAAACCCTTTTGGGCAAGTGAAATTTGGAGGAAATTTGCAATGGATAACAAGAGGCTCCCAGGAGCCTGAATTGCTCATCTGATCTCTTATGCTAAAGCCTCTTACCTAGTGGGGAACATGGTCTACATGTACTTGGTAAGTATTGATTGAAAACAGTTAAAGGGGAATAACTCTTAAAAGGTTGATCTGACAATTTTGACCTTAATATCTTTAATAGAGATCAATGAGCTGAACAATTTTGCAATGCTAAATTTTCCTCTAGCTTTTACAGATTTTAAGATAAAGTTCAAAAACTGCGAAAATTGTAAATTTTGACGATGAAGGGAAAATAACTCCAATAAAGATATGTCCTTCAACTTTGACTCAATGTAGACTTTGAACTGTTTCGTAGAGCTATTTAATTTAGATGCTGAACAAGAAAGGTTCAGCTATGGATTTTCTCTATCTCTTATAATTTTTTAGCTATAAGCTAAAAACTATGGTCTGACCCCAAGTTCTATTTTTAGTAACAGGGGCCATGTTGGTTGATTGGCATGCACAAATTTCACAAACTTGGTAGAGAGGACATCCTAAAGATCAAGTGTACAAAGTTAAGAAGCAATCCCTTTAGTGATTTCAGAGAGGAAGATTTCTAAAAATCAGTTAAAATTGATAGAAAAAAAAAAACAGTTAAAGGGGGATAACCCTTAAACATTTGACAATTTTGATCTGACAATTTTGACCCTGGATTAATTTTCGACATCTCAATAAGCTTAACAATTTTGCATGCTAACTTTTCATCTAGCACTGACAGTTTTCAAGAAAAAGTAAAAAAACTGTGAAAATGGTCAATTTTGATGATTAAGGGGAAATAACTCCTATAAGGAGTCGTCCAACAACTTTAATTGAATCAATGGAGAGTTTGGTAAAGCTTTTGATGCTGAACAAGGATCAAGTGTACAAAGTTTGAAAGCAATCCCCTGAGTCATCGGTTTCAGAGAAGAAGATCTTTTAAGAAAAGTCAAAGGACGACAGACACTTAATGATGACAGGTGAGCTAAAACAGTGATTAAGCAAGCGCTCGTCACAAGAACAAGCACTAAAATCAATGATTCAGGCAAGTGAATCTCTAATCTTAATTTCCTTAAAGCTCTCATGTTTCAGTTATTTTATATTCTTGTTGCTAAAAATTATCAGCTCCATATCCTAAAATTTTATTTTAATTCTTATCTGTTACATGTATTTCATTCAATTACATGTACATTTGTACATGTAGGTGGTCCATTTGGTCTAACTTGATACAAGTAGGTTGTTCTTAGAATCCAGTGACTGATATAAAAAATTTCAAAAAGGGGGACCCATTGACTGGCTAAAGGAGGGGGCACTTGCTTCAATGATTTTCTGTATACATGTATCAAACCAAAGTTTTTCGCCAAAATGGACATTTAAAGAGAATTTAATGAAATAAAGAAAACAATATTTCATTATGATACATTGATACAGTGTATGTTATACATACAAAATGTACATATACCGTATAAGTAAAAAATATCATAGGGGCTTGAATTCTTGTCATTTAGATCGTCTAATACTCAACTGCAAAATCAAGGTTAAGGTCAAAAGATGAGAATGCAACTGTGGTAAGGCCAAAACAAAATATATGTTTGTTTCCTGCTTCCTACTCTTGAAAATTAGGGTAGGTAGGTAGGAACAAGAGGCTCCCAGGAGCCTGAATCGCTCACCTGGTCTTGATGTTGACCCTATACTTTTGTAGAGCTAAATGAGCTGAACATTTAAGCAAGCAACAGCTTTTCTCTACCTGCAATAGTTTTCATTCTATAGGCCAAAAACACCATTTTTCACCTATAAGGGGCCATAACCCCTATAAGGAGTCATCTGACAACTTCGACCCTATGGAGACTTTTGTAGAGCTAAATGAGCTGAACATTTAAGCAGGCAAAAGCTAATCTCTATCTGCAATAGTTTTCATTCTGTAGGCCAAAAACATGAAAAATCGCTTTTTTCAGGGGCAGTAACCCCTATAAGGAGTCATCTGACAATTTCGACCCTATGGAGACTTTTGTAGAGCTAAATGAGCTGAACATTTAAGCAAGCAACAGCTAATCTCTATCTGCAATAGTTTTCATTCTGTAGGCCAAAAACATGAAAGATCGCTATTTTTCAGGGGCCGTAACCCCTATAAGGGGTCATCTGACAACTTGGACCCTATGGAGAATTTTGAAGAGCTAAATGAGCTGAACATTTAAGCAAGCAACAGCTAATCTCTATCTGCAATAGTTTTCATTCTGTAGGCCAAAAACATGAAAAATCGTTTTTTTCAGGGGCAGTAACCCCTATAAGGGGTCATCTGACAATTTCGACCCTATGGAGACTTTTGTAGAGCTAAATGAGCTGAACATTTAAGCAAGCAACAGCTAATCTCTATCTGCAATAGTTTTCATTCTGTAGGCCAAAAACATGAAAAATCGCTATTTTTTCAGGGGCCGTAACCCCTATAAGGGGTCATCTGACAACTTGGACCCTATGGAGAATTTTGTAGAGCTAAATGAGCTGAACATTTAAGCAAGCAACAGCTTTTCTGTACCTGCAATAGTTTTCATTCTATAGGCCAAAAACACCATTTTCACCTATAAGGGGCCATAACCCCTATAAGGAGTCATCTGACAACTTCGACCCTATGGAGACTTTATAGAGCTAAATGAGCTGAACATTTAAGCAGGCAACAGCTAATCTCTATCTGCAATATATTCCATTCTGTAGGACAAAAACATGAAAAAACGCTATTTTTCAAGGGCCGTAATCCCTAAAAGGGGTCATCTGACAACTTCGACCCTATGGAGACTTTCGTAGAGCTAAATGAGCTATACATTTAAGCAAGCAACAGCTAATCTCTATCTGCAATAGTTTTCATTCTGTAGGACAAAAACATGAAAAATGGCTATTTTTCACCTTTAAGGGGCCGTAACCCCTATAAGGGTTATCTGACAACTTTGACCCTTAGAGACTTTTGTCGAGTTAAATGAGCTGAACATTTAAGCAAGCAACAGCTAAGCTCTATCTGCAATAGTTTTCATTCTGTAGGCCAAAAACATGAAAAAATGCTATTTTTCACCTTTAAGGGGCCGTAACCCCTATAAGGGGTCATCTGACAACTTTGACCAAATGGAGACTTTTGTAGAGCTTTTGATGCTGAATCAGTAGCGTGGCCTCAGATTTCCTCTATCTCTTATACTTTTTGATTTATAAGCCAAAAACAGTAGTCTGACCCCCCTAGTCTATTTTTAGTAACGGCGGCAAATTCAGAGGAAAAGTAATGAAAAATGGTAAATTTTGATGCTTTCAGGGCCATAACTCCTAAAAGAAATGGTTCTACAGCTTTGACCTAATTACATGAAATGTAGATCTTGATGTGCTTTATCATATGCAATTTGAATTTTTAAAATATCTTGTGTAGTTTTCAAGATATCGGGCTAAATAAGTGCAAAATTTTGAAAAAATCCAGAAAAAGGGCAATAACTCCTACATCGGTTAATGGATCTTCTTGAAAATTTCTGGGCAGATAGATCTTGAGGTGCTGAATACTTTTACCCTCTGCCAGAATTGTGATATCTGGTACCGTTTTTGAGTTATTAGCAAAAAACTGCAATTTACCCCTATGTTCTAGTTTTAGCCATGGCGGCCATGTTTTTTTATAAATCAAAAATCCGAACGACACTTTTGTACACATAATGCTACTAAACAACTGTACCAAGTTTGGTTGCAATTGGACTTATGGTGTCGGACAAGTTAACGTTTGAAAAATTGTTAACAGACGACGACGACAGACGACAGACGACGACGACGACGACGGACGCCAAGTGATGGTATAAGCTCCCATGGACCTTCGGTCCAGGTGAGCTAAAAAGGTTTTTTTTTACAAAATTATTTTACATTGAGTCAATGGGGAAGCAAACCTAACTTTAACGGTGCTTGATCAAAAATGCCAATAAAAACTTTAGGGTAGGGCCCAAAAAATTGGGTAGGTAGGGAAGCAGGAAACAGACATATATTTTTTTTTGGCCTAAAGCTGCTAATGGGGCATATGCATTACCAATTAAGTTTCATCAACCAAGGACTTATAGTTCTTGAAATATAAAGGTGATTGCAAATCTTTAATAACATTGCTATTACATGTATATGTATTGAAAATTGACAAAGTCACTCAACTCGAAAATCACGGTCAAGGTCAAAAGATGAGAATGCAACTGTGGTAAAGCTGCTAATGGGGCATATGCATTACCAATTAAGTTTTATCAACCAAGAACTTATAGTTCTTGAAATATAAAGGTGATTGCAAATTTAACATTTGCTATTAATACATGAATATGTATTGAAAATTGACAAAGTCACTCAACTCGAAAATCAAGGTCAAGGTCAAAAGATGCAGATGCAAATGTGCTAATCTACTACTAGGGCATTTGAATACTAAGTTTCATCAACCTAAGACTTAAAGTTCTTCAGATAAGTCAAGGTCAAAAGATGGGGAAGCAATTTGGCTAAGCTACTGCTAGGGCATACATTTGTATGCATACCAAGTTCATCAACCCGGGGACATGTGACCCAGGACTCATGCATACATTATGTACAGTACACCAAGAGACATACCGTGACTGAACACCGTGTTAGTGGTACACCACTCTTAGAGACATAACAATATATCTTTTTTGTGGTTAAAGATTTAAAAAAAAATCTTTTACCACAAAAAAGATATTTGTTGTGTCTCTAAGAGTGGTGTACCACTATCACGGTGTTCAGTCACGGTATGTCTCTTGTTGTACTGTAGTTCTTCAGATGTGGAGGTGGTCATAAAACCTTAACATAAAAGTTAATGCAGCAGCCACCATTTGTAAAGTAACACAGTCTACATGTATGTCTCACTCGGCTTTAAGCAGGCGAGACAAAAACTTAATTAAACTATTAAAGGTCTTAAGGCCAAAACAAAATATATGTTTGTTTCCTGCTTCCTACTCTTAAAAATTAGGGTAGGTAGGTATGAAAATTATTTTTTTTTACAAAATTATTTTACATTGAGTCAATGGGGAAGCAATCCTTGAACTTTAACGGTGCTTGTTCCGAAATCCCAATAAAAACTTTAGGGTAGGGCCAAAAAAATAGGGTAGGTAGGGAAGCAGGAAAAAGACATATATTTTTTTTGGCCTAAGCAAATAAAAGAAGTACATGTAATTAAATCTACCGGTACATGTACCTTCAATTTCAGAAAAAAAAATAGTCTAGGCTAATTCAGATAAACATGTAAAGATAAGATATATGACAATTTACCAATCTGCAAAAATGTAGCTTGATCCTTTGTCATCTTTAGCGAAGGCAATTTAAAGCAGCGAGGCAGGGTAGGAAATTCACTGTAAAGTAACCAGCCCAGAATTGAAGTACTTACCTGTTTTTACTACATGTATAATGCATATATCATGTATATATATATAGCTAGTCAAATTTTCTTTAATTTTAGCCAGACCTGCCAGTCTCAGCTGTGGTGGGGCTATTACATGTTTATCCAACTCTGATTGAGGGTTTCATTATTACCATAAACCTCAGTGTTTTAATAGCTGATCCTGGTATTTTCAGTTTGTACAAAAGCATCTTCTGGCTTGAAATTATAGCATCACATTTCCTACTTAATATATTGGGGATGTTTTCAGATACATGTAGCAGATAGCATCACACTGTCAGGATGCTATGTGAGGGCTTAGGGAGAACACTGGACCTGTACATTAGAATATATACAGGTCTATCACCTATTACGAATCCGGGTCATTTCGTACCTACTACTGAGTCTTTTCGATCCTTTTTAGTAAGAACATTTTGTAGAAAGATTTTTATATTCAAGGTGGAATATATAAATAATTTGAGCATAACTGAATAAAAGAAATGACCAAAAACCACTAAAATACACTGAACACAATAAAAAAAAACTTTTGTTAATTTTTTACTTCGTTTCTAGCAATAAAAAACAGAAATTTCCCATGACTTTGGATACAATTTTCGTAAAGAAAAGACAACAAGTTAGTTCAAAGAATTTCTCAAAATTTTAATTTTTAAATAAAAAAACAACTTTTATATTATTTGTACTCCATAGATATATATTGTCATATTGGATATCTAAAGGAGTAAATTCTATTTAAAACTTTGTAAAGCCAATAACCTTCAGGTATGTGGGGCCTAAAACACCTATGACTGACTAGACTTTCATTCTGTACAATGGAGTTTCCTTGTGAGTTCTGCACTCGAGAGGTTACATCTCGACAGCAAGCTCTCCAGTGTGATGAGTGTCAAAAGTGGCAGCATCGGAAATGCAACACAGGTATAAACATGATAAATAAGTCCATAAAGAAGTTGAATTATGGGATCAATTTTTAATAAAAAGAAATTTGTATATGTAAAATAAAAATGTTCTTTAAGTAAACAGGTTCTGGAAACTGGTAGTTAACGAGGTGGTAAACTACTTGTGTCCAGTAATGGGTATAGCTGTGATGTGAAAGATCTGTACGGAACCGACCCAACTACATGTACTAGTATTTAAAAAATCGATACAAAATGACCCAGTACGAACAAGTTTAAGTACGAAACGACCCTAGGTACGAACAGGTTTTGGTACAAACAACCCAAGACCATTTATTACATGTAGAACTGAAAATACACATACATACTGTACTGTACTTGAATGACTTAAATGTTTGTTGACTGATTTATATGCGATGGGCCCTATGATTAGGAAATAAAGATATTTGTATTTGTATTATGTCTGACTTCACAGGGTTAATTCAATGAATATGAAAATTTATCTTTTCTTTTTTGTATTCTGTTTTAGTTTTGTCTATAAATATGTATATCAAATTGTCTTACCCAACATCACATTTGTACAAGTGATATTTAGCATCACATTTTTTCAGAAGATTTCCTGTTTCCTCATTAGCCTCTGTATCAATGTCCCAAAGAACCAACACAGCTCCTAATTTTCCAAACTCTAGAGCTAAATTTCTCCCAATTCCAGATCCACTCCCTGTTATTAATACATTTTCTCCATACACTGATTTTTTTGGAGGAGAGACAAAAAATCTCCAAATTGATGCAAAGAAAGCAATGCAGAACGTTTTCAGAGATTGTAAGAAATCTATAAAAATTGTCATTTTTGTCTCTTTGACGCTGTGATGTTTACTTGACGAGAGTTTTTCGTCTTCTGTATCATTTTCCTGTTCCATCATCTTTATTATGGTTGTACCTACCTGTCAATCAACACACCTTTGACCTTTCCTGACACCTGCCTCTTTTAAGGCCGCTCACGACCACGGTCGTTCTTTAAAAAAATCAATTACAATTCATTAACTTTGTACGATCAACAATTTGTTTTTAAATGAAATTTCTTTTTAAAATTCAAGCCAATTTTTATTTCAATCAATTGAAACTGATTTTTTACACTTTAATATCATTTTCAAAATCTTGAGCGACCAGACCGGAAACGACCTTTTCCTCTGGCAGACATGGCACCGAAGTACGTGTATTTTCGAAGAGCAATTTAAATCCACCGCATCCATGCAATCATCATCAGTATTTTGCCTTTTATCTATTGCGATTTATAAAAATATCTCATATTTAAATGTGGCATGCCTTTTAACGATCAATTTACAGAATAGTAACATAAATGATAAAATATTTCCACGTGTCTAAGCAAGAAAGTTAAAATCGTCAATTTTATATTTTAACACATCATCAGTATTTTGCCTCTTATCTTGCGATTTATAGAAATTTCTCGTATTTTAATGTGGCATGCTATTTAACGATCAATTACAGTATAGTAACATAAATGTTAAAATATTCGCGTTAAAGCAAGATTCAAGTTAAAATCGTCAATTTTATGTTTTAACAAGTTATGACGGTCGTTTGATTAAATTGTATCCGAGGTAAAAAAAACTTCACTTATCATTTTCTGACCGTACTTTATGACAAATGATGAATGTCTCCAAATTCCTCTCATTCATGACTGTTCACTGTCCTAGGCTTTCATTTTGACCCATGTAAACTACAAATTCCACCACTATCCATCATTTTAAAATAGTCTGAATTCATTTGAATGGGTTTTTACAGAAAATTCATGACCAATTATTTTTTGACAATTTATTGAAACTAAAACAAAAATCTTAATGGATAAAATAAAAATGAACAGCATAGGGATAAGCTTTCTGGGAAGATGATTGGAAATGTCTTATGCAAATTTGTTGGTATATTTTGACAGTAATTTTTCTTTTGTAGAAAAGAAGCCACCCCAAAAGTACCAGAAACTCTTTTGAAGAAGAGAAAGAAGTTCAATGAATCTAGGGCTAAGGTAGCCAAGGCCAATGCTCTTGCTAAAAAGGTAAAAAAACAAAATCAAAGCTAGCCAAACTAATCCCCAACAAGTTGTTTTTGCAAAGGGCTTTCTAGAACTAAATGGAGGGGATTGAGGCCACTTTTCTTACCACTGATCTTAATGCATCCTTAAATATTATTTTACATTTTCTTTAATGCTTCTTAGGGCTGTTCCAGAATTAAGTGTGGGGGGGGGGGGGGCTTTTTAGCTCACCTGGACCGAAGGTCCATGTGAGCTATTGCCATCACTTGGCGTCCGTCGTCGTTAACTTTTCTTTGAAAATCTTCTCCTCCTAAACCACTGAAGGGATTGCTTTGAAACTTTGCACACTTCATCTATGGGATGTCCTCTACCAAGATTGCACAAATGGTGACCGCTGTCCAAACAACATGGCCGCCGTTACTAAAAATAGACCAGGGGGGTCAGACTACTGTTTTTGGCTTGTAAATCATACAGTATAAGAGATAGATGAAATCTGATGCCGCGCTACTGCTTCAGCATCAAAAGCTCTACAAAAGTCTTCATTGAGTCAAAGTTGTCAGATGACCCCTTATAGGAGTTATGGCCCCTTAAAGGTGAAAAATAGCATTTTTTCGTGTTTTTGGATTATAGAATGAAAATTATTACAGATAGAGAAAAGTTGTTGCTTGCTTAAATGTTCAGCTCATTTAGCTCTACAAAATTCTCCATAGGGTCGAAGTTGTCAGATGATCCCTTATAGGGGTTACAGCCCCTTAAAGGCAAAAAATAGTGTTTTTGGCCTATAGAATGAAAAATATTGCAGATAAAGAAAAGCTGTTGCTTGCTTAAATGTTCTGCTCAATTAGCTCTACCAAAGTCTCCATAGGTTTGAAGTTGTCAGATGACCCCTTATAGGGGTTACAGCCCCTTAAAGGCGAAAAATAGTGTTTTTGGCCTATAGAATGAAAACTATTGCAGATAGAGAAAAGCTGTTGCTTGCTTAAATGTTCAGCTCATTTAACTCTACAAAAGTCTCCATAGGGGTGAAGTTGTCAGATGATCCCTTACAGGGGTTACAGCCCCTTAAAGGCGAATAATAGTGTTTTTGGCCTATAGAATGAAAACTATTGCAGATAGAGAAAAGCTGTTGCTTGCTTAAATGTTCAGCTCATTTAGCTCTACAAAAGTCTCCATAGGGGTGAAGTTGTCAGATGACCCCTTATAGGGGTTACAGCCCCTTAAAGGCAAAAAATATTGTTTTTGGCCTATAGAATGAAAACTATTGCAGATAGGGAAAAGCTGTTGCTTGCTTAAATGTTCAGTTCATTTAGCTCTACAAAAGTTTAGATATGGTCAAAGCAGTCAGATGACCCCTTATAGGGATAACAGCCCCTGAATAAACATCTTTTAATTTTTTGGTTTATATAATGAAAATTATATCAGATAAAGAAAAGTGGTTGCTACTTTTAATGTTAATTTTATTAGAAGCTCTTAATAACATTCTCTATAGAGTCAAAGTGTACAGACGGCCCTTAAAATAACATTTTGCACGTTTTTGGCCTACAGAATGAAAACTATTGCTGTAAGAGAAAAGCTGTTGCTTGCATAAATGTTCAGCTTATTCAGCTCTACAAAGTTCTTCATAGGGTTGACATCAAGACCAGGTGAGCGATTCAGGCTCCTGGGAGCCTCTTGTTTCTTTACCCCACCACCCATCAAAAAATAATTTTTGTCTCGCCTGCGAAGCAGAGCAGGACATAGGTGTTACTTTACCGGCGACGGCGGCGTTAACTTTTTGGAAAAGTTTTATGAGCACCTCCATATCTCAAGAACTATAGGTCCTGGGTTGATGAAACTTGGTATGCATATGCCCCAGTAGTAGCTTACCACAGTTGCATCCCCATCTTTTGACCTTGACCTTGATTTTCCGGTTGAGTGACTTTGACAATTTTCAATACATATAATAGCAATGAAAAAGTTTTGCGAGCACCTCCATATCTCAAGAACTATAGGTCCTAGGTTGATGAAACTTGGTATGCATATGCCCCAGTAGTAGCTTACACTCCAGCTAACACGGATTAATCAAAGCCGTGATGTCGTGAAGGCGACCATTAACTCATAATGGACTGTCCTTGACGGCCAGCGATAAAATCATCGTGGATTGTAAAACGATGTCCGCAAAGAAATCCACGTTGAAAATGGATATGCGATATATTAATGCAGAAACAAATGTTCGTTTGATAGACACTTGGGGTTTTTCTAATTAAAAGTATTTTTAGATGTTTAAATGGGTTGCTTTCATATATACTGATTTACTTGTAAAAAACATTTATAAAGCTAAGTTATGTTGTTACTTTTAATGGAAGTATTTGTTTAAAAATGGTCAATGATTTTAAAAAGTTTTCATTCCCCATTAAGAGCCTCTGTTGTTTTATCTGGAACCACATTCCTTTGTAATTGTCACCTGTCAATCATTCCTTAAGATATTTAAAGATGAAAGGTGACTGACCGGTGAGATAAAATATTCTCACGCACCTGGACTTGAAGTTATTGTTGCAGACGATGACAGGTAAATCAATTGAAGGATGCTCCAATCAAAGATTAGAATTTAGACACACCCACAACAGCTCGAATGGAAAATTCCACTGGCACAATTATTTACTTCGTAGAATAAACAATCAAATTAAGCAGATGTGAATTATACCTGGCCACGCCATGGCCTACCCTACGGGAGACCACCTTACAAATTACATAATCCAGATAATAATTAGCATGTGGGTCTGAAGTATTATACACAGGAAACGGTAGGTAAACCCCTGTTGTGCACTGCTGTTGGTCCGAGCATCAAAGTGTCATGCAAGATCAAATTTACATCTTACATTGTCTTCTATTAATTCAAATAGTCGTAATTCTTAAAAGGCTGATTAGGAACTTAAGTTAAATTTGGTGCAAGTCCCGGACTTTGGGTCCTGTCTTGTTTCATTTCAAATCAGTTTGAAATGAATTTTCCTTTTAGGCCAAACAAAAAAGTATGTGTGTTTACTGTCACATGCTGAAAAAAATTAGGGTCGGTAGGTAGGAAATTATTTTTTTTTTATAATTTTTTTTTACCTTGAGTCTATGGGGGCAGCTTTGTGACTTTAATAGTGCTTAATGGAAAATGCTCAAAAAAACTTTAGGGTAGGGGGGTAAAAATTAGGTAGGGTAGGGTGACAGTAAACTCACCTACCTTTTTTTTTGGCCTTATATAAGATTATTAGATAAAAACTTCTTAAGTTTTCATCATAATTAAAGATCGTCCATATTCTCATTTCAGCCCAGATTGCTGTCATTGTTAAAAGAATGGAAATGCCGTGCTGAAGTTAATTTTGGCTCCTGTCTTTTTCGATTTTTAATCAGTTTGAAATATTTTTTTCTTTCATATAAGTTTATTACATAAAACTTTTCAAAACTTTCTTGAAATCTTAATCATAAAGACCTCATTTCAGCCAAGGTCGTTGTCATTTTTTAAAGAATGAAAATGCGCTGCAGTTCACTTTGTCGCAAGTCTTTCACTACCGTCTTTTACAAATTGAAAAATTATAAAGAATTGTCCTATTTATAAGATAACAAAAAATAATTGCTGCAATAATTTCACTTGTATTAAATTTCGTTACAAAAGCGTAAGTTACTAGTCTAAAACAATTTTGATTCATCAAACGTATCGCGTAAAATATTACATCTGCATTTTCCGATAGGTGATTATAAGAATTAAGAATGATTACAATTTTCACGTAAATGGTATTTTTGTTTCTCCGTTTTGTGATTCACACGTATATATGAATGAGTCAAAGTGGAAAGTTATACTTATAAACTTCAAGAGTAAATCTTGCTAGCATTACACAGGACCGACAGACTTGCTGAAACTGCAAGACGCTTGCCCTAACAGAAAGACAAATTTCGTCTAGGTCTTTATATGACTTATTTCTTTTTCTTTTCCAGTTACAGTTGTAAAATATTTTAATTTCAAAACGTAAAAACTTATTGAATACATCACCGATTTCAAATTGATTTTTGAAATAAAACTACATGGAAGTCCGAACTGCCGACGGTTCTTTCTTGATCCTAAATCTTGATCAGTCTCTTTTTCTCTCTCTTTTATTTTAAATCTTATTCTTATATAAAATATGCTTCAAATTGAATACAACATAGCCTTTCAAATTAGGTTTTTAGATGTATACTATTAACTGACGGCAATGAAGATTTTTCAATATGTGGATCGTGTCTTTCTGTCATATTCCATATTCTTCGTTTTTAAATTCTATAACATCGATGATGACCGCTTTTACGGGTCAAAAAATAAAAAAAGTCTAAGTTTAAAATTCATATTATATACACATTACGAATTTTTATGTCAATCATTGCTTGAACGATTTTACGTGTCTTTCTCAATAATTATATAACTTATAGCACAATCATAATCATTTTAAAAAAACTTTTCAAATTTACATCTATTGAAATATTTCAATCAGTTAGAATAAAGCTGACAGGTAACAGTAATTAGGTTGATGATAAGGTTCATGTACAAATTAATGATCTCTGGTCAGGCTGGCGATAATAAAACCACAGGTGTCAGCATTTTTAGAGTTGGTAACTTTTAATATACAAGCGCCGCCTTCATACAATTTACCTGTCATTCACACCTACTTACCTGATTAGTTCCGCCCATAAAGTTATTTTCAATTGTGGAACATCCAATGAAATGAGAAACTAAAATATTGATTTTCCAATCTGAATGGGGCATATTATTTTGCCATCTACACGAGGCATTCAATAAAAGGTAATAAAAGAAAAGATCAAACAAACCGATTTGACGAGCGACGGACTTGATTAGATCATCAAACTTTAATAAAAAGTTTTGTTAAACCCGATTGTAACCTTATATATTCACTAATGAAACTACTCATCGATAAAATAAACAGCAGACTATGATTTCCACGATAGATAGAAAACGTCCATCTAAAGACGTGGCGATCGCGGAATTAACGATTATCTAATAAGTAATTAAAATCCCTTTTCATCCGCTTAAAGACGCGGGCCTCTGATTTTCCATTATAGCTGCAGTGTAGCTCAGTTGCATCCCCATCTTTTGACCTTGACCTTGATTTTCCGGTTGAGTGACTTTGACAATTTTCAATACATATAATAGCAATGTAAAAGTTTTGCGAGCACCTCCATATCTTAAGAACTATAGGTCCTAGGTTGATGAAACTTGGTATGCATATGCCCCAGTAGTAGCTTACCACAGTTGCATCCCCATCTTTTGACCGTGACCTTGATTTTTTGGTTGAGTGACTTTGACAATTTTCAATACATATAATAGCAATGGAAATGTTTTGCAAGCACCTCCATATCTCAAGAACTATAGGTCCTAGGTTGATGAAACTTGGTATACATATGCCCCAGTAGTAGCTTAGCACAGTTGCATCCCCATCTTTTGACCTTGACCTTGATTTTCCGGTTGAGTGACTTTGATTATATTTATTTCTTATATTTGCAATGTTTAAGTTCTATAAACATCTTTTGATCTCAGAAACTGAAAATCCATGTAAATTCAAAATATAGTGGAAGTAAGAAAGAATAATTGTTTCTGATGGTGCCGGCAGGCGAGACATACTTTAGTGTTAACTCTTGTTATAATTGTTTCTGCATAAAATATTTCTAAAACACCCACCATATATGTAATAGGAAATCCTCCCAACCCCCACACCATTAATTCTGGAACAGCCCTTATTCTCGCGGATCCACTCCCAGCATAATAAAAAGAAGTTTCATTCCTGAAATTTACAAATGAATTTAATGAACAAGAACCTGAACAATTCTATGATGATATAACACAGACCTGTACTGAAATTACATGAAGTACAATTTTATTTCTCTGAGAATTGTCCAGCTGTTCTCCTAAAAGACTGTTGTAACAAATAAAAAGTTATTAAAATGTAATATTATGAAGATTTTACTAGAAACGTGTGGCAATCATTCACAACACATTTAAAACAAATCTTGTCTGCAGTCATTTGTTAGTGTTACTGTTCTTATTGTATTGTTGCAAATTTGGATTTGGTCTAATAAATCTTATGATAATGTGAGGCAGGTTTAACCTGTGACGCTCCCGATGTTAAACATATGTATAAATATTTTACAAGCGAAAATAATTTTTTTTATACAATGGCGATATGAATTGAAACCAAATATATTCGAAAATAACAACAAACTTTTCTTGTTGGTCACTTGTGCGTTTAATGACCCTCGAAATTTGTTATTAAAAAAGCGTCAAAAAGACACCAAAAGTCAGTGAAAACAAGCGTGCTAAACCGGATGTTGAAGGAAAATTTCTGCTCTACAAAATTCTTGTTGCCATGTCCAGGGTTCGACACTAACACTAGTCCGCTAGCCCGGGGCTACCAGAAAATCAAGGAGGACTAGTAAAAGCTGAAAAGTGGTAGTCCGTCAGGGCTAGTTAGTAGTTATGTTAGTACATTGTACTTCTACTGTTAAATTGCTTTAATTGCAGAAATATTAAAATAAATTTAAGTTACCATACAATCAATTAGTTTTCTTAAAGTGCTTTATACCTCCTTTTACAAACATTTTCGAAAACCCTTCATGTTCAAAATAATGGTTACAATCTGCATAAGCATGTAAAGATGAAGATTAAACTTTAAAAGGGGGTACATTTTTAAGGACTAGTGAATTTGTCCGCGGACTAGTGACTTTTGTAAGGCACTAGCCCTGTCGGCTACTGCCCACTAAAAGTTAGTGTCAAACCCTGATGTCTGGCGTATGTATTGTTCTCCTTTAATTTACAAATGTCCATTTGTTCCAGTCATATAAATATCTCATTGTTATATTTTAGAAACTTGCTGAGAAGAAGCTGGTTATCTTCAAACGGGCAGAGAAATATGTAAAAGAATACAGAGCAAAGGAGCGTGATGAAATTCGTCTCCAACGACAAGCTAGAAAAAATAACAATTTCTATGTTCCTGCAGAGTCCAGATTGGCTTTTGTAATGAGAATAAGAGGGTAAAAATAAATAAGAATTGAGATAAAATTGTGTTACAACCCATATATATCATCAGCTATTTGAGGATCTACGTGTACATATTGATAACCGACAACGACTTTAATGTGAGTCATACTTGCTGTTTTGCAGTGTGTCCTAGGTTAACCATGCTCCGATGTATAGTTGTGAAATACAGTGGAGCACTATGATAACCATTGAAAGAACTTTTTTTCCAAAAATTTATGTTCCAGTGCGTGAAATAAGTTTTTAAAAAAAGTCTCATGCATGATTCTAAATGTAGTGGGAAAACATAGCAATAAATGAAAATCACAACAAAGTTACAAAACAATAAATTTTGCTACACCTAACATGATGTTTATTGAAGACTCTTCAGAGCCACTCTACCCAAAGATTAACAATGCGGCTTATGCTAAAGACAACACGAATTTGAATAGCATTGAAAAGCCAAAAATGCTGAACTGGAAACCAAATTATGACTTAGATCAACCTATGTCTGACTTAGGAAGAAACCTTAATTTTGACTGGTAAACCTTGAGCTTTACTGCATAGAAATATTTCTAAACCCTTAATTTCTGTTTTGACCTTTTTCAGTATTAATAGAGTTCACCCGTTTACCAGGATTTCTTATTTTTACCTTTTCAGTATTAATGGAGTCCACCCTAAACCAAGGAAGGTGATGCAGCTTTTCCGTCTGCGACAGATAAATAACGGTACATTCGTCAAGCTGAACAAAGCCACCATCAACATGTTGAGAATTGCTGAACCGTACATCACATGGGGGTAAGACACCACTGTTCAACCTGATGAAAAGGTTAGCTTGGCAAATAATGTACGCCTCTATAGGGCACAGTTATTGCCTACTGTAGGACCATTCAACACAAGGTGGAAGTGTTTATGAAAGGTTTTGTATGGCAAACAATGTACGCCTTGATTGGGCACAATTTTTGCCAATGTGAGGATTTGAATGCAATCAATGTTCGCATATAGCTTGCCTAATGCACAATTGTTGCAGTCAGTGAAAGGTATAAGGCAAATAATGTTCGCCTCTGGCACAATTTTTGTCTTCATAGTGAGGTACTTGGCAGGTATTTATTGTCTAAATAAAATAAACACAAATTTAACATGTTTAAGCATACAACAAACTTCAAATACTCAACAACAACAAAAAAGTTACCTTTGAGTAAAGAGAAAAGATCCAAAAAAACAAATCTTAAATAAATCAATAACCAAAATTGAAAAGTTCTTTGTAGAAAAGCAAATAAAAGGCACTAGTGTGGAAAAAAAGACCAAACAGATTTCAAGACCTGCTTCCAAACTTTAAAATTCTAAACTTTTAAATGTCCTGATAAAACTTCACAAATCTTGTACAATGTACACATGAAAGCTTTGGAATATAAAATACAACAAAGTTCCAGAAGATAGATTTTGCTATGCCTGAAGTGCGTTTCGTCCGTTCAAGACTTGTCAGAAGCGCTCTACCAAAAGTTGAAAATGCCAGACACTATATGACAATGAAGAGCATAGAATAATATCAAAAATGTCGAACTAGAAACCAAATAATGACCAAGACCAACCTATGTCTGGGGTAGGAAGAACCTTAGGGTTTTGACAATTTAGAAATTTAAACGGATAAATAAGGAAGAAGCATTATGGTTAAAATCACATGCTTTGGCTTGTTGGGAGATCTTGATTCATGCTCATGTTTGAAACTTTTTATCCTGTAAATATTATCTTTAAGATATTTAATTTGAAATTTGAATGTCTACTTTACAGTTATCCCAACTTGAAGAGTGTCCGGGAATTGATTTACAAGAGAGGATATGGTAAAGTAAAGGGACAGAGAATACCATTGACTGACAACTCCATCATTGAGAAAGAATTAGGTTAGTATCGAATCAGAAGAAGATCCAGAGGATTGGTCATGAGGGAACTCCCCTTTCATGTTGTTTACTCTTAATGGAAAAAATTTCTGAAAGGCTTTTTTTTTAATCAACAGAAGAACACAAGTGTTTGCTATCTTTAAATTCTTGTCCTATCAGCATTTCACATCTTCAGAGTTTGCCACAAATTCAACAGTTATTGTAGTTAGGCTTGTAAAAATGTCAAAATAAATCATGCTTAACAAAGCAAGCCATTGTATGTTGCCAAAGTTTTTTAAATGCAATTCATTTGTTGAAATGAAGGCTGTAAGAATTTTCAGCTGTATTCTGTAATAAAAATTTTTAAATGCCGGTATGTGATTTAATGTGCTTGAGTCCTTTATAAAATAAACAACAGACAATGATTATAACTTTCGTCCTCGAGGTAAAGCTAAGCTTTATCACTGACTGATAGTCTGAAATGGGTATCTTTTAGGCAGGATCATTCATATGAGTTCTGATTTGTTTTCCCTTCTGCGTTTCTGTTTAGTGGTCATTGTTCCTCAATCAACTTTTAAGTATCTTGAATATGGCTGCAATATTGCTAACAGGACAATACACCAATGATTAATTGATAAGCTCATAGAATGGGTGTTGCTAGTTACCTGCATCCAAGCAATGATTCCCTCATCCACCTCCCACCCCCTCTCTTTAAAAACAGGAAGGAATTTCATGTCATAAAGACTATCTTTGCTTGTGTAGAAGTAAGAACAATATCTAAAATGGTTCACCTGTCATTCTAACTGTATCCTTGTGTTGAGTTGTCTGAAATTGTAAACCCTGAAAAATTGTCATCCTCAGAAACCCATGGATTCTTCTCTCGCTTACTCATTCATCACTCCTGGGACATTTGGTATGAAATTGTTAGTGTCATCTTGAACTTGATATTATTTATATACAGAAACATGTTTAAATCGCATCAGAAAAATGTAAGGGGACCAATCAAAGCTAGATACAAACCTATCAAAAACGAAGTATTTCATGCATAATTTCATGGGTTTCCAAGGAATAAAAATTGTTCACTATGATAAGTTATATTCAGAATGTTCTCCTTCCCTTTTGAGATTTTGCCAGCCTATGATTATTACATCAGACCTTGAGATGGAGCTAAGCTTTATCACTGACTGATACTCTGAAATGGGTATCTTTTAGGCAGGATCATTCATATGAGGTCTGGTTCAAAATCGAGCTACTTTGACATGTTAATATGTCCTGCACCTTCTCTGTACCTTAGTTATCTGCCACATTTAAAACTGGCCACCTTGTATCTTAATGAACCATGAATGGTTTAAATGGAACAGCCATAAGAAGTCTGGATTTTTTGCTGGATTTCACGGAGTGAAAAATCTGGGTTATAAAATGGTGAATGTTGGGCGGGTGGGGAAGAAATTTTCGTAACAGTTTTCTCAGCAACTACTAATCACAGCCACTTGATATTTGGTATACAGCATCAGGGTGGGGTATTATAATGTGGGATATGATTTCAGGTATGTCGCTCACCTACATCCTGTTAAACAAAATCCGGCCATTTTTTACTTTGGCAGATTTTTCATTAATATTTGAAATGAAAATTTTTCTTTAAAAAATCACTGTTTCTTTTAGTTTGGGCAAGGTACCAACTTTTCATGGTACGCAGTCAACCATAAATTAAACAAGTTTTATAACAATGTGTTTTAATTACATGTGTATTGATAACTTATAGTATATTGGAACAAATCCTCAATAAAATAAAAGAATTCGCATTAATTCATTTTGGTGTTTTTGGAATAGTTACTTGTCCATCTTTTTGTACAAAAATTATCAATTTGGCACCAGACTATGATTATAACTTTGGCCTGAGATAGAGCTAAGCTTTATCACTGACTGATACTCTGAGATGGGTATCTTTTAGGCAGGATCATTCATATGAGTTCTGGTAAACTTAAGTTAGTCTTACTGTAGCTGTTATATACATTGGTGTTGCTTTTCAAGTCGAGATTTGATTTCCTATGAATTCATTTGTTGGTCAGTTATTTATAACCCTATTGTATATAACTGATTGAACTGAGTCTTGTAGGTGATTTAAATGTGATTTCAAAGTCTGATATATTTAATTCATAACTAACCTTGTAAAAAAAGAAAGAGTAATAATTGCATACAGTTTTCAAGATGTTTGTCAAAATATTTTGCATGTTCCCTAATATAAAGTAATCGTTCATGTTCTTAAAATTTTTCAGGCAAATACGGCATCATCTGTATGGAAGATTTAATCCATGAAATTGTCACAGTTGGACCAAACTTCAAGAAAGCCGCCAACTTCTTGTGGCCATTTAAACTGAACACACCCAACGGAGGTTGGAGAAGGAAATACAACCACTTCAACGACGGTGGAGACTTCGGCTGTCGTGAGGATCAGATCAACCCACTCCTGAGGAGAATGGTCTAAGTGCTCAGACAATATCAGGGGAAATAAAATTGTGAAAAACAAGAGTTGTTTGTTTCTCTTCTTCTGAATATTTAAGGTCTTTGAACTAAATAATGAATTTGATGAAACTTATGTTTACACAAAGGCTAAACAAATATTTAGAAAAATAGGGTTGTGTCCAAAACCCAAATTATGTCTCGGACTCTCCCCCAACTTTTGTGGGTAGACATATTGTTTTTGTCATGTCCGTCTGTCTGTCACAAAGTTTGTCAGCGCAACTCCTCTGAAACTACTGAAAGGAATTCTATGAAACTTGGTATATAGGAAGTACATCATATTACCAGGAAATGCTGATCCTCAAATTTTTGTGGGAGTAACAACTTCAGAATTTGCTGAAAATCCACATTTATCATCTTGTCCGAGCAACTCCTCTGAAACTACTGAACCAAATTCAATGAAACATGGTAAAAAGGAAGGACACCATATGTAGTTGTGCATATGACCAGGAAATTTTGATCCTCAAATTTTTGTGGGAGAAATGGACCTTTGGAGGCACATTGTTTTTGTCCTGTCCGGCACAACTCCTTTTAAACTACTGAACCCTTTTCAATGAAACTTAGTATATAGGAAAGATATCATATGTAGTTGTGCATATTACCAGGAAATTCTGATCCTCAAATTTTTGTGGGAGCTTCCAACTTTGGGGGGGGGATGGGTGGAGACATTGTTTTTTGGCAGGCGAAAACAAATTTTAATTCATCTGCGTATTCAACCTAAATGTAATTTCAGAATAAGACTTTGCACATGTTGCATATCGATGCATGTTTTGATACATTTTAAATTGTTGTATTGTCCAACTCTTGACTAATGGTACCTTCACCCCTTCAATATTTTTATTCTATTCATGGGTTCATTTAAATATTGTTAGTTGCCTCTTGAATTTTCTGGTGAGATAGATATATGGTTGCTGTGCAAAAGAAGATAACCACTGAATATTTTTGAAACTTCTATTCGTTTAAATATTGTCAGTTGCCTCCTGAATTTTCTGGTGAGATGGAGATGTTTGCTGTGCAAAAGAAGATAACCACTGAATATTTTTAGAACTTCTATTGTATGGCATTTAACTTTATGTGAGGCGAATAACAGTTAAAAATCAGGGATGATATGATGTGGAAGTAAACAAAGAAGCAAAGTTGTACCAATGCATCAATATAATATTGTAAATCTGAATACAAAGATAAAAGGAACAGAAAATTTTACATAGAAATCATTGCACAAAACAAAACTCAATGGGCAACATAAGTAAAGTCGAAATAACAAACCAGAGAAGAGTAAGCAGGTTCTGCTCGCTATAGTAATTAAGACTGGTATGATATGGAGAACTGCATTAGATGGGTGGGTTACCATCTGGTGTAACGAGGAAAGGACGCTTCTTCATTTTGAATATTGGGCTACACCTGAAAAAAGCATTGCACTACCTCTATTTTACAAATGAATAAGGAAATGTCCATATTTGTAACTCTTTCATTTAAAGAAAAAAATAACCATAAATGATATCACATCAGTATGAATACAGTAGGGTGTGTGAAAATATAGGTCAAAGCAAGCATCCGAAGCCTGCATTGTGCTTAGCATCACTATAGGTGCACCCACCATACCAATATGATTGATGTGGCATTTGTCAGTAAGTAGGAATTCGAAAATGTGGGGATTTTGGACGAACGGACCCGAATACTATATGCCCCTCTACTTCCGTAGATGGGGCATAAAAACAAGATACAGTATGAAATGATTTCATTAAACCTGAAAAAAAGATAAACATATATATTAAACAAAGACATATACAATTTCAGGTTTCATTTATAATTGTGTAACTACCGAACCCAAAGATCACAGTGGAAGGGGAGGTTTGGCGCGCCTTAAAACCTGATTTAACCCACCATTTCTTTTGAAATGCATGTACTTCCTACCTTCACTTCTAGCCAAAAAAAAAAAGATCGTAGACTAGCTCTCTTAATCTCACTTACCGTTATATTGCTGATGTCTTTTCACTGTTTACTGGTTTTGTCTCTGCCCTTTCGGACTTGGACATTACTGTCACATTAGGATGCCCCATTGATACCTTTGCTTCTTTCTAACCAAATAATGTCCATAAAGGTCTTTCACATCTAAAAAGTCTAATATGGCTTCACCTGTAATTTTATCACCAACCATTCTTTCATGGCTTTGTATCCGGTAAAATCGCAAGGATATCCTCCAAGTGATTAAACGGACAGTTCGGCATCTTTCGTCCTACACATAAACATTCATACACCATCTGATGGCTATGCAGAATCAAATCCTTCAGCTTTAACATTGGGACACGACAAACAAACTGATACAAAGAACCAAAGATGGCATTCCTCTAAAAAATCAACTTCTTTTTTAAGGACCGCGGTATAAAATTTTCAAACTGCGTGTGATAACACAGTCGATTGATACCGAAAGATAGTGGTCCAACGTGAAGAGAGTGCCACGCTTCAGCACATTAAAGTTGTGCATCACATAGCCTAAATTTTCCGCCCCCTACCCACTTCCCCCTTTTACAGTAGACTTCAAAATTACTGTTCCTTTATTTGCCATCCCATCCCCATTTTTAGCCCCAATCGTGTGTAGACAGCACTGTTTTTGGCAGATAAGGGCTGTTTATAAATGTGAAACTGTGTATCAGGGTTGGCTATATCCCACACATAGTATAAAGTCGGGTACCCTGTGGTATAACCTTGGCTCTGTCACTTTATATGCCCTACCTTAAAAGCGGGTTGGGGTACATATGTATAAAAATGAGCCTCCAGGTGAATAATACACAAGACCTAAATTGCAACAGTACGACATATCTAAGGGGTATTTACTTTAGGCTAAGTCCTACAAATTGCCACCCTTGAAGGCAAGTTCAAAGCTATCAAGCAGATCCGGTTCGTGATTCGATCACTCATAACAGAACATCTTTTTTTGTGTATTGTAAAATGCTTGGAATTCCAATGGAAATCACGTTTCTTTAAGTTGAATACATAAATAAAGGAAATAAAATATTACCAAACTTGGAGGATTAATATCAGTGTCCATGAGAAAAGACAAAACAAAGAAACCATACCGGAGAAACTATAGATCACAAAGGTCCTGACTTGGTAGAAGCATTTCGAAAATTTTAGGTTTAGGTATTATGCAGTACTACATTTTTTTCCAAAATCAAAATCCCTTTCTGTGTAGCAACATTCCGTCCGCTCCAGCATATGGAGTTTACGTATCACAATTGATTCGTTATTCCAGAGCAACGACTTCCTTGATAGAGCTACACGGCTGACAAGCAAATTGTTAACACAGGGGTACGTTGCTCCCAGGTTGTTGTCATCACTCAAGAAATTTTACGGACGACATCATATGTGCTTGTATACAAATACGGGATTTCTATCTCTCAGATGAGCACAGATGTTGGTTTGACATAGAGTTTTGTAATGTCATCCTTTCCGGATTTGACCAACACTTAATCGATCTTTGGCAACATGACGGGTGTGCTATAGCAAGCAGGAACTGCTTACTCTTCCGGGGCACCTGAGTTCACTCTCGTTTCGACTTGAGTTCGCGTTGCTGAATGCGGTTTTGTTGTTGTGTGTGTGTGTGTGTTTGATGTTGTTATGTATTTTGTTTTGTTGTGATGATTTTTTGTCTGCCGGTTTTGTCTTTGTCTTTACGGTGAGTGACTGTGTTCTTCATATACCAGACATAGGCTTAGGATCTTGGTAAAAGTTTGGTTCCCCAGTTTTGTATTTTTGGCTTTATTGTTCTATGCTCTTCAAAATTGAGTGCCTCTGATAGACGATCATTTTATCATTTTAATTTGCATTAATCAGTTAATGGGCAGTTGGAATAATCCTAAATCATCCACATCTCTTTAGTTTGATACTGTTGATGGACTCTTAGAAAATTGCAACTTTGATTTGAACTTTATCTAGGGGTCCTATACGTTTGTTGCGTTTACTGCACGTTTCGAGTTTTTTTTTATCGAGAAAGTGGCACGTTACTGAGTTTATTCGGGCCCGTTAATCAAAGTTATCGGAGAATTTTCTTTTTGCCAGTTTTCATTATGTTTTTTTTTGAAATACTGTTTTTTTTTGTTTTTTTTTAAATTACATCTGTCGCCCTTAGATATATAACCAATATACTGAATCAAGGTCTCTTTTAGTCATAAAACGTAAAGGCTTGTGACTCAACGTCTCTTTTTTTTAAGAACGGAGTACTTCCCTAGAAAATCCTTTATAATGAGAGAATAACACAAAAGAGAATAATCTTATGAGCCATTCTGAGAATTTTGACATAGTTTTATTGTGTGAAAATACTTAAAGGCATATTGTCTACGAATTTTTTTGTAAAACCAAACTATTCGTTTTGTTTATTTTAGAAAGATACAAACCTTCAAAATAACACTAGGGTACCTTATTTTTTTCAAAAATTGAAAAATATATAATATTTGTAAAGCTATACAAAAATTCATATTCATGAGATGTAGATGAGCTGTAAGCATGCGCACTATACTTTTTTTGATTATTCTTGCACGTGGTGCATAATCTGTTTCTCGAAGTTTTAGCTCGGAAGAGAATTAAAACGGTCGGTAACCGAATATTAGAGCTACTTAATGAATAAAACTGACAGTTATTGCCTGTTTTAAGTTTTGGATGTGATTTAAAAGGTAAACATGAAAAATATTGGTATTTTTTCAACATATCAATGTATTCGGGGACAAAACCCGAGATTTCGATTAGTGTCCGCGTTAAAACTACTCGGTCTAAATCTGTGTCAATGTCACTGGGGTAAATGTGATATCCGTAACTGCAGTTACGGACATCCATGGACATCCGAAAATGGCGGACGCTGAATCGGGTAAGAATTATTTTTATCGATTTCGCAATGATTATTCATCATTCTCCCGTAATTTATGTTTCGTTTGATGTGTTTTTTTATTTGGAACTGAAATTCATCAAGTACTATTTAGTGATGCATCGCTACATTGAGAAATCAGCTGTACAAAAAAACGGCGGTGATATGGGTAACTGGTTGGCACTGATATCCGTAACTGATATAGATGTCTTTTCAGTGATATCCGTAACTGGCGAATGGACCAATTCAGAAATTGTACGGCATTCTGGGATTGTGATTGTTCACGACGTCGCCGATTGGCTGAGGCAAATTTTACGAGTACGCTGCGACGTCGTTGATTGGTCAAGCCAGATTTTACGAGTACGGAAGTTGAATTTCTGAATAGGTCCATTGTGAAATGATTAAAATTAAAACTCTCCGATTCTATGCATATTTTCCGACATTCTGGCATTTTATTTGAACAAGAGGTGAAGTTCTCAGTGATTTTCAGTAGTCTTAAATATTTTCTACTTTCAGAACTATGGCGGAATCGATGTAAAAAATGTTTTCCTAGAAGCTGTTTGCTATTAACGATCTAACGTTATGTCTAAAATTATTTCAGCATATGAAGTTAAATCTCAAATAAATATTATTATGACTTTTTTGTATAACGGTTGCAATCCGGTCATTTTCAGAAAAGATTCAAGTTATGCGACTTATTTTCAAATTATGACCGGCACTTCTCATACGAATCCATGTACTTTTATATTGTACAGTTTAATAAAACCCAAAAATTCATTATCATGATAATATTCCACCAATATGACCAAAGCACTTTTTTCTTATATATGTTGAATATCCTACCTACACTGAGCCAAAATTTAATAAAAATGTATTTTATCGCTTTCAGATGAATTTATGTGTTACGTCTGCAACAGAACATCTTCAGATCCCCAAGATATTCTTGAGCACACATTGAAAAACCATGTTGGACCAAACAAATTCAGTATAAGATTGAAAGTGCTTGATGAATCAACTGGTCTTTACGCATACAGATCCATACATTATGGTATAGAAATCTTAGATTTGAAGAAAAAGGTCGACAATGGATACAAACCGTACATCAATATCCACAAGAAAAAGATTAGTTTTAAGAGACCATTGCAAGATAGTGACACAATCTCGGAAGAAAAAATTAGAGTAACAACCGAAACAGGTTCACAGACAACACACAGTGACATTTTTCATCTGCTTCCAAATGTTATAGATAATCTTACACAAATCGGAAGACTGGAAGATTTTTATAACGTACTCTCTGTCATTTCAAATGGAACACTCACTGATAACATCGCCTTACATCTTTTATTAGACATTGGGACAGTTTTTGGCATAAACTTTTTCAGAGGATATAAAAGTCAAGGAACAGATGGAGAGTTCATCCTTCGACCATCGGATTGTAAAATAAATTTCGTTGTCCCATCAGATACCATTCTTGCGAAGGAGTCGTCAAAATACACTACAGATTCAGAAACACCCGGAATCTTAAAATTACCTCTAGACGCATATGCCAAGACTCACAAAGGTCATGATGTAAAGTTGTCGATCGATGGAAAGAAATTAGCGGCTGGACTTGGAAAGTTCGGTGACGAAGATATGTGTGGTTATGAATCGCCACCGGTACTTCAAGAGCGAAAACAGCGAATAGCTGCGGAAATTGAGAATATAGATGAGGTCAAGGAAGCAACTAAAAAAATGTCTCTCGATGGCTGTGAAAAACTCGACAATATCCAACAGGTTGAAAAACTGGCTATGAAAACTGCAATTTTCATATCTATTACACATCTAAGTAATAGGATTAGAGAATTACGCGAGTTGGTTGTAAAGAAAAAGATAGCTCTGGAAAATCTCTTAAAACAAGTGGAAGGAGACTGGAAAACAAGCAAATTCGCACCTGCTATAAGTTTTTATAAAACTAAAATCGTTCACTCCCAGACAACGATAAAAGAACTGCTAGACTCAATAGACAAACTTGGTTACCTCGTAGCTTGTATAAATGGAACTGAACACCAATATATTGTTGGAAGCCAAAGTACAGTTGATCTCAACCAGCAAAGTAATTACATCTGTTTAAAGTCATTATCAGATAATACTGTTGCAACTACTGAAAAAGCAAGCATCATCAAACAAAGAGGCGCTGAATGGTTCGAATTGCGAAATGGAAGTCGAGTAACTGGAAGCACAATATTCCAGGCGATTGGGTTAGGTACACTAAAACAACAACAGCAACATTATGATAAAGTCTTTAGTGGTATAACAACACCAGTACCAGCAGAACTTTAAGAACTTTTTGATTACGGATCTACTCAAGAGATTAATGCGCTCGGAACACTAGTAGGCAAAATAATGCCTGTATATTTTCCAGACTTGATTTACAGAGAAGACGGCTGTGTGGTAATGAGCCTTGGTGATTCTTATGCTGTCATCAGTGGGGATGGCAGTGGTATTGATAGTAATAAGACCGTACAAATTGCTTTTGAATTTAAATGTCCCAAACCAGGCAAAGACCGGACAACAGATGTACACTATCAAGTACCGAAATACTACACCACGCAATTACTAAGTCAAATGGCAGCTAAAATGTGCAGTCAATTTTGTTACATTAGTTTTAACCCCGAAAGTTCAACCTTTATACAAGGGGTCTATAATGATGTGATATGGCAAGAAATATGGAATTCGATCAATGAACTCTACAGTCACAATGCCACCAAAAGACCATCTAGAAACAAACCTGAACAGAAAGCACTTCTTCAAAGACTAATCGAATACAGTGAAACTTGTAAGTTTGTAGCAGAGTTCCCTTCGTTAAGAAGTATCCCGTGTTCATGCGCATCCACTGACGACACAGATGATGTCTTTGGTGTCCACAAAAGACAAGTAGATAATGTGAACACAAGTATGAAATTAGACGATATTTCATCAACCTTAGAAGCAGCCTCTTGTCAGCTAAAAAGTGCCTATGAGATTCTAAGAAGACCTTCCAAAGAAATTTTGCTAACAGTACTGTCCGACATTGAAAGAATGAGCAACCAGACAGCAAACTATGCAGTTCCCATACAATATGCCTTACCAGGTTATAGTCTGACCATGGATTGTGTAAGAAAATTGCTTACCGAAGCTGTACGCGAGTGCAAAAGTCGTTAACTTAATGTACAAGCAATTGCATTTGATGGTCAATTTATGGAACTGGCTGTTGTGAATGACGAAGGACGACCGCTGACTGTTTTAAGGTTTATGAAGGCTTTTTGGGAAAAGGTACAAAAGATGGATAGAAGCAAAAAGATCTCAACCTTACTAAATCTGAACAGGATTCCAGAAATATGTGAAGAAGGCTTAAATGCCAATTTTGATGTACAGAAAAAAGTTAGTGTAAATGTTATGCAATTCGTAACGAATTTATTATAACTTCAAAAGCAGACATTAAAGTTGTGCCATCGGCTATAAATATCACAGTAGCAATCAAGACAGTACATTCAAAACGCAACTATGGTAACTCAAGAAATTCTACATCTGATGAAAAAGTGAACGAAGTTCCCATTCAACAAGAAGAGATTGGCATTCTCAGGTATCTTCCGGAAGATGTCCTTTCTGAAATGAATGAAGAGGTCATTGAAGCTGTCCGACAAGCACAATCGAGAGCTAACCAAATTAATGACGTTAACATTGAATCTGAAAGTAACAATCGTACGGAACAACTGGCAGTAGAAGTCGACTTCGAGGTTGCATTTGTTGCTTTAATTGCTTCACTAACAATAGAAAATTCTTCAGGTTCTAAATGGACGGAAATTTCTCTGGACGAATTCAAAAAGTGCTTCACTAATGCGGAAAAAATAAGATCCTCCTTTACAGTTTCCGAAATGAAGACAATATTAAGTCTCACACAGAGTAAGAATGAGTATTCAAAAATGTTGAAGCCAGAACTGGTCAATTTGATATGTGGTCTTTTTGGTGATGGGTCGAAATTACCACAGCTTACAACTAGTCCTAAGAGTTTAAAGACGATAGTTTCCAATAATATATCGAAATGGCCCATACAGGCGGTAAACGTAGCATTTGCCCAACTTACCTTTTCGGATGAATTAAAGGAATGGGAAACCAGCAACCAATTTAATGGCAACGCTATGATAATAACTGACACAGGGAAGACTTTCAAAATAGCAAAATGGTATGCACAGCCTACAAAAATTTGCGACCAACTTCTCCAACCTATAATTGATCCACACCATATTTTTGTGAACAATAGATCAAGATGCTGTTCTAAAGGATTACATGACATGGGCGTTTACAGTGAGGCATGGTGGAAAGTCGCTGAGAATTATAAAACAAACGGCACGGGACTCTCCTTAGAGATTGTGAAAGAGTTGCGTGATCGGCAAAAAAATGCTTTTGCCCACACCACATTTAGTGAAAAGGTACAATCGGAAATGGAAAATCTGGGATTTAAACATGAAGCAGAATGGTGTCAACTCATCAGAAATTGATGAATGTGACGTAATGCAGACCTGTAAATAAAATATCAATCAATATTGTCGAGCTATTTTGATCAAAATAAACTAGGGGGGGGGGTTAAAAAAATGAGTTTGCCGTAGACAATATGCCTTTAAAATGTCTATTTTCATGATTGTTTGGGAAATTTGGTCCGTTTATGAGTAAGCGACGACAAAACTCACCCGTTAAACCTGCACCTTAATGAGTTGATATAGTGACTAAAAAAGAAGAGAAAAAACTTCTGATTTAGTTCCCCATGTTTGTACTTAACCCGAATAATACAGTCGTTATATTTCGCTCCTTTCAGTCTCTACATTAACGCCTGAATGCTCATACGATAATAATTCGTCAAAATTTGTCAGGTGAGCATACTGTGTTGGCCAAAATTTCTTGGGACCAGTGTAGATAAAATTCATTATCATTAATTTATCATTAATTATCACATAATTCACACCTTTTTGTCATATCTGTTTTAGAAAAGATCAAACAAATCTCATCAACTAATTAATTAACATCATTAAAAAGATTGTGATTGGCTGTCTGAACTGGACAGCGAGTGACGGATAATTTCCTTTGGACGAGTTCTTCTTCTTCCGGGTAAGGAACCGAATTCAGTTTTGAATGTACGAGGTTCCGCGAAAAACTATCGCAATGTCGGACAACACAGATAGTTTTCTCTGGCTATTTACAGGATAAAACGTTCACTATATATTACAATTAAAACTATGTACAAGGTGTAATTGTCTAAATGTTTGCAGAGCATGCCTTAAGGGCAGCTCTGAATCCATCAACTGTGTCAGCGGATGTTGCTGAATTTGGCAGTTGGTTCCATTCTCTAATGGTCCTTGGGAAGAATGATTGTCCGAAGGCGTCTGTTGTGGCCCTTTCTTGGTAGAAGCGGTTTTTACCTCTGGTCCTGCTATCGTTTGGCGTCAGATATTGGTGCCTATCTATGTCTATTAGATCATAATGGATTTTGAACAGCATACATAGCCTATTTTGTTTCCTGCGGTCTTCCAGGCTCTCCCATTTTAAAGATGATACCATTTTTGTTACACAGCCAGGTGTGCGGTCTGTGTAGTTGTTATTAACAAATCTTGCTGCTCTTTTCTGTACTTGTTCGATTGCTTTTATTTTAGCCTGTTTCGTGGGGTCCCATACTGTGCAAGCATACTCAAGCGAAGGTCTTACTATTGTTGAATATGCTGCTGCTTTAACCGGTTTAGTGCAGTCTTTTAGGTTACGTCGTATGAAGCCTAGTGTTTTGTTTCCTTTTCCCACTATATTGTCGATGTGTCTGTCCCAAGTTAAATTATTGCTGATGGTAGCTCCTAGGTATTTACTTGCTTCAACGGTGTCCAGTGTGTGTCCGTGTAATCCTCGAGTTCAAGCCCTGTCCCGTCGAAGTATGTGAAGACGGATAGGGCTTGGATCATTCGAGTTAGTTGAATAAGAAATTCCGTGTTTCTAATACGTAACTTTTCTTAAGCAATCGCAACAACCAAGAAGCATTATAACCACGTGTTAAAAACCTGGTTTAACCCACAATTTCTTTGGCTTGAACCAAAACAGGACCATTATGATTGGTATTTTTTCTTAGTCAATGTGACGACGAAGTGCCATGCAGTTACAGGTATTGTACTCTTGATTGAGCCGGAGTCCACATTTTTAAACAGAATGAGCAAGTCATAAAAAGTTTTGTTAAGATATATTAAGTTTTTGGGGACTAGATCGATCGAGGATTGCTTCAACGGATAGCATCACTGTAATATAGGTGATATTTGGGTCTACAAATTTTGGGTGTTGCAGGGATTCTTAGAGAGACGTCGTCTTCTTCTTCCGTTAAAGTCCAGTCCTCGTATAGAGTATTTTCAGACTTGGTGCAACCTTGATGCGAGAAGAACACCAGTGCTGTGATCTTTTAAATACTGACTAAAAAACATCTGGACACATGTATCGAAGCTGGACATCTCGCACACCCTCACGGAATGCTTCCAGGGTGGTGCAGCTAACTACTGGCTGCATATGGAAGTCCATTCTAGATCCTGGTGGTGTCTGGGAAATATGAGTGGCGATATACTAGGGTTATGGCAAATGGTACTAAGAACGTCTGACTATGGCCTCTTGCTGTTGTTGTCATGGGATGGAGGTCCACTGTAGGAATTGCAATTACTGTCTGTAAAGGATACTCTGGAGAACAGAAATTCAGAGAATTTTTCTTTATGTCCTAACTAGCACATTTAAAATGTTTGCTATTTCTATTGTTGCACAAAAACGTAACTAAATTTACAAAAAAGAGTGAAAGAAAGCTTACCTCTAAGATAAATGAAGCAAAATCGCTTTGCCCCCTTGTTTTTCCATTGTAAATGGCAGCCATTTTTAGAGATCTCAAATTTTCAAAAATCACTATATCAAAGAATTTTATAATACCACTTTGACCAAAGAGGTATTTTGTCATCAACTTGTTTTTGTTGACATCAGGGAGTGCATTTTGACGTCATATGACATCACAATAGAAATTTGAGATTTTTTCCCGTACTTTTTTTACTATGGGAATTTCCCATTCAAATGTAAATATCTAGATTTTTAGAAAATGTATTTAAGCATTTTTAAAAGATGTTATATTTTTAGTTAGGTCTTTTTGGTACTTATAAGATTATGTAAATAAATAAAGGCTTATGTTTTTCAGAAAAAATAAGTTTTGATTTTTTCATTCTCCAGACTACCCTTTACAGACAGTAGGCCATGTAGTATGCGGAAGAACATGATGGCTTTGTTCTTAGCTCTTCTTTCATGAAGGGTGGCTAATTTGAGGTCTTGTAGCATAGATGTAACGCTTCTGGTTCTTTTACATTTGTACAAACATATTGACAATTTGTTTTCATACGATACCAATTGTCTACTATAACCACTAACCCAAACTATAAGATAGTTCATGATCAGCACTTGCATTATTTGCTCGTCTGTACATTTGTTGATTTTACTGTACTCTATAAAATATAAACATTTTTGCACAATCGACTTCAAAATATGTGTGACTGTCTTTGCTTTTCATAAAAAATGTGCATTTAATCAACTTTGCAAAATCGGGATTTATCATTATCATTATTAAATTATACACCAGACATTGAGGCATACATTTTGGAAAAAATAAAAACTTAATAGTTATCCAAGTATAATGTATTAGTTCACTTGCAGTCATAAGTGTTTCTAGTCAAAATTCTATTGATCTTTATTGATAGCGAGCAGCGCCTAAGGCTAATGGCGGTTGTCCATTGTGGTTTTTATTCGACCGCAAAAAAAAGCAGTATAGAGCAACAAAGTCCTCAAATCGGCCCGGTATTTTTCTCAATTTTCCAACTACTTCAACTTTTCATGAATTTAACTTAAATGATCTTAAATGAGTTAAGGTATAACTGAACTTTTCATTACTTTAATCATAGACCTGTATATTCTAACATACAGGTCTATGCTTTAATATTTAACAAAATATTTACATCACCGTTTTAGCCTTGACATTTCTCATGACCTAAATTGTAAAATTCTAAATTTTCACACATCTACACTGTTTTCTCTTCGTATTTTGTCAAAATTAGTATTGGCAACATTCGTCGACCATAATAATTTCTTGATAGTTAATTTATAACATAAATATACACATTTTTATCACAAAATAACCAAAGCAGTAATTACAAACAGGTATATCAAAGTTGAATTTTTGGGCCGATTTGGGGCCTTCGTGGCTCTATTCCTTTGCGGACGTATAATGGTATGATGCTGTCGTCTTCGTTGTCGTTGTCGTCTGCATGCGTCGTCTGTTAACTTTAGTTTCACTACAATAACTTTAGTTCTAGTTATCCGATTGCTGTGAAATTTAAATTTAAATGTTCCTAACTATAAAAGGATGGATTGGATTGATTTTGGGGGTCCCACTTTTTTCGTTTAGAAATGAGGGGCCAAAAATGCTGCTTTTGTGTTTGTTCTTGGTCACCCATCTTCGCTAGCCAAGGGTTACGATCCGCTATCTCTCATCTTCACCCTTGGCAGATCTAGAAGGTTTTTGTAATCTCAACATTTTAATTATCTCCCTTGAAGCAATATCTATACCAAGTTAAAAAAAAATATTTTCATCCAGATAGTTGCAAAAATATGAGATATTTCATTCCATTAATGACAAACATTCATCTAAAGATAAAATAAAGGAAATTTTGGTAAGATTTGATCAAAACTGCTAATATTTTTTGCAAAAATAATAATTATTTATCACCTTTGTAAACCCACATATTTGTTAACAGATTGTTTAAAAATGGACATGGAGCAATTTGATTGGATGCAGCCAACTTTCACTGCATCCAATCAGATGAGAGAATGTAT
Organism: Arcuatula senhousia; assembly: GCA_963971305.1. Lineage (NCBI taxonomy): Eukaryota > Metazoa > Mollusca > Bivalvia > Mytilida > Mytilidae > Arcuatula > Arcuatula senhousia. The sequence goes on from OZ020310.1 coordinate 59,452,992, forward strand.
GACCATAAAAATCCTTCTATATCTGCCAAGGGTGAAGATAAGAGGTAGCAGATCGTAACCCTTGGCTAGCGAAGATGTTGGTCACCAAATGCTGTTTAATTTTACTGCAATGTTGTGTACTGGTAATGATTTTTGCCCACCTTTACTCGTATAGAAATAAGAAACCCCAAAAAGGGCCAAAATTAAAATTTTTATTTGTTTGTACAATAACTTTGGTTCTGGTTGGCCAATTGTTATAAAATTTAACAATGATATGCCTTACCATTAAACCATACATAGGGTCGTTTTTGGGGGTTCCCCTTTTTCCCCAATAGGAAAAAGGAACCCAAAAGGGGGAACAAATGCAAGTTTTTATTTCTGGTCCGATTTTGATTTTTTTTGCAGGATAAGTCTTGTCAAGTAGTGGATACACCAAAAAAAGGATAAATGTTTGCACCCCCTTTTCCTGTTATAAAAATGGGGCCAAAATATTAACTTTGATATCTATTGTCCGATTTCATTTGATTTTGGCTTATAATGATTCTTGTCAAATAGTGAGTTATAAAATTTAATTTTGTGTCAAAAATTAAAGGTAATATATATCTTTAATTAGGGGTCAAAAGGGGAAATATTTTTGTTGAACTGTCATTTATTTTTAGTCTCCTTTAAAAAATGAATTCCTTGTGAAATGTGGGAGGAAAGTGCACCTTAGGTTGCATGTGTCAAAAAAACTTTGTCAGTCCATCATGGCTGCATGTGTCAAGAGCAAGTGACCATCCATATTGGGCCTAAAACGTACCAGGTTCGACATGCTGCGCTCGGCGAAGCTCTTTATTCTAAATTACTGCTTGTTATGTGAGCTGTGTCGCGTACACTTATTCCAAATCGCATTATTTTCTACTTAAAAAGAAAAAAAGGAAAATATATCAGAAATAAGAAATTTATTCAGTTTTCTCTTGGATAGTCTCTCAACCTGTTTGGATGAAATAGAAACCCCATAAGTGTGCCCTGATCCAATGATATGGTACACAATAACAGTCAGTAAAATCATAAACGATACTTCAACCTGATTTAAAAATATGATGGATAAGGACGTGAAACAAAGAAACAAGAGGCTCCCAGGAGCCTGAAAATCATAAACGATGCTTCAATGGCATACCAGAATCAGAATCAGAATCAGAAATTTTATTGGAATAAAATCCAGACAATTGGATTGTTACCACAACTTATAAACAAGAACATACATAAAAACAGCACAATAATATGACAATGTTAAATTGGTGATACATAAAATTATAAGAATGTTCACATATAGATTATAGTCTGACCATTTAAATATCCGCTTGCCTCCTACCAAGAAAGTTGAAATTGCGATTGAGCTTTGCATCCCCTTGAGATTAAGAAATTTGATTTTTTTTTCCTTATTTAAGATTGCTTCGCTAGTTCACATCTCTTATTGTACATTTTACTAATTCCATTTATAATAACATGACAAATATCGTATTCATTACAGGTAAATATGTAGTTAAATTTACATTGAGAGTTCATGTTTTTAAAAGAAGGGACTATAGAACTTATTTCATTAAACAAAGACAACCTATATAAAGATAACTGAGAACATACTATGACGAAGTGGAATTCATCTTCAATTTCTATTTGGCATAAGGGACATAATCTATTTTCTAACTTTGTTTTATTGAATCTACCAGTTTCAATAGCTAATTTACTATTGCTTATTCGTAGTTTTGAGTATATATTTGTATCAGCCTTGTTGAAATTAAATAATAAATATTTTTCTGTTTTAAAATCAGTTTTTATTTGTCGATAAGTTCTTAATTTGTTTCTATGCATTGATGATTCATCTTTATAAATTGATTCTTTCCAGAAATGATTGAAATTTTCATTTAATTTAATTGCAATTGCTTTGAGTAATCTTTTCTTGGAAAAGGTGCCCTGATTTTCCCAAACATGAGAAAAATTCAATTTATCTAATAAAAATTTAATTTTATTTTGAAAACCATCAGTCAACTGTGAGCTTGATTTGTATGCTTCACCCAGTAGTTTTTCTTTTGATTTTAGAATATGTAACCAGAACCCAACTGAGGATTTTAAAGCTTGTATACTAATAGGATACATGCCTAGTTCTGAGAGAACAGCCAAATTTACAGCTGCTTTATTTACTCCGAGGAGATATTTAGCAAATTTTATTTGAACTTTGACTGACTGCATTGACAAGTATTTTGATTCTAGACTTTTATCTGTTTTAATAATATTTAGGCACCATATTTCACTACAGTAGAGAAGTATAGGTGAAACACATGATTCAAATAATTTAAGATGTGCAGAAACATTAATTTTGTCAGAGATCAACATCTTTTTAATGCAAAATATTGCTTTTGAAGCCTTTTTGCATAAAAGATTAATTGCTTCAGAGAATACACCTGAAGGTTTGAAAACTATTCCTAAATATTTGTATTCCATGCATTGTTCAATAGCTATGTTTCTGAAGTTAAAAATGTTATTACATATTTTTCTTCCAGATTTATTGAAGACCATTATTTTGGTTTTGCTTAGATTCACAGTAAGATTCCATTTTCACAGTAACCATCTAGCTTATTGAGACAGTTTTGAAGTCCATTAGGAGATTCTGATATTAATACTAGATCATCAGCATACATCAAACATGATAATTGAGTATTATTGACATCTACTGGCTGACAATCTGATTTAAAAAGTTTAGATAGATCATTTAAATATAATGAAAAAAGTGCAGAAAGAGTCAGTTATTCCATCTGAGACCTTAACAGAGAATAAAACTTCTTTGTACATTGATTTCAGGATATCTAGAAAATGTCCTTTAATATTATAAGTAAACAATTTATAAAACAAAGCTCTTCTGTTTATAGTATCAAACGCCTTTTTAAAGTCAATAAAACAAGCATATATTCTTTTGGAGGATTTAAAGGCTTTATCGATAATTGTTTTTAATGTGAAAATATGGTCACTTGTCCTACATCCTTTTTTGAAGCCGATTTGTTCTGGGCAAATTATGTTGTTATTTTCTAAGTATTTTTCAAGCCTGTTGTATAAAACTCTGGAAAAAAACTTTCCTAGACAACTAGAGAGAGCAATGCCTCTATAATTTGAGGGATCTGTAAAGCACCCACCTTTAAAAATAGGTTTGATAAAGTTTTCATTCCATGGATTGGGATAAATACCTGTTTTAAAAATTAAATTAAATAGTTCACATATATATTTACATTCATAGAACATGATATCTTCAACATTTCATTTAATATCCCATCTGAACCACAAGATTTTCTATTTTTCAGAGATTTCATAGCAAGCAACACTTCTTCTTTTGTTATATTATCATTAAGAACCAAATTACAACAGTTTTGAAAGTCTGGGCTAACATAATTGTCACTTTTATTGCCTTTATTAAAGTCTTGCCCTGTATTCATAAGTTCCTTAAAGTAGTCAAACCACTCTTCAGGTAAAATATTAGAGCTTGGGTCACAAGTATCTTTTTTACTTATGGATTTAACAGTAGTCCAAAATTCTTCAGCATTAGTTTGATCACAGTCTAATATTTTATTTAACATTTTATGTCTGAATTGTCTGTATTTTTTTCTTACAAGCCTGTTTAAATCTTTTTGTTGGTTAAGACTTTTTGACGCAAATCTTTGTTCCATGGTTCATCACAAAGTTTTCTGCTTAAATGTTTTAAATTTCTGTATTTTGTTTCACATTCATTATCATAATATGGTCTTTTGATTTTTCTAAATTTAACTCTTTTTTTGGTATTATTTCCCTTTGCTTGTCCTAAAAAAGCTGCATTATATAGAGTGGAAGACAAGTTTGACACTACTTCATTTATTTTGTTATTACCTTTATATCTTATCATCATTGGTGTCATTAGATATGTCTAATAACTCATCAAGGTTTTCTAACATTGGGTTAAAATCTATTTGTGATAAATTAAATTTAAATATAACGTCACGTTCCTCAGTCCACTTGACTTTTTTTAAAGATGTTTTCAAATTTCTTGGGGGTTGTATTTTGATTTGAGATAATATATTAACTGAAATTGGACAATGGTCAGAAATTGTTGGTTCAAACTTTCCAACTTTAAAGTTAAGAATGTTTCTAAGAAACTCTGAGCTACAGATGCAATAATCATCATTGAAGTTCCATTGTGATTAAAAAAAGTTATTTTTCCTTTAGAATCTCCTAAAGTTCTTCCATTTAGTATTCGAAGTTGGGCATCTGTGCACATATCAATAACTTGTTTCCCATAACAGTTTGTTTTTTGTATAATTTCAGTATTTCTAGATCTATGGACATTATCAGCTATATAGTTAATAGGTAGAAAGTCATCTAGGTTATCATTGATTTCATTTTTTATGTAATCTAAATCATTTGAATTAATATGGGCATTCAGATCCCCCATAATTAAAATATTCCCTAATAAAGAGTATTTGGTAATATCTTTATCCAGTTTTTCAAAAATTTGTTTATCACAATTTGTTCTGAGTGTATATGAGGAGTTACTTGGGGGTATATATATAAAACAAATAAAAAGATCTTTTTCTAATTTGAAAAAGCTGTGGTCAAGTCTTAGCCACATAATTTCACTGTTAGACTTATCAACAACTTTAACTCCTGACAAAATATTCTTTTATAAGAGTACAGCTAACCCACCTCTTACTCTGTTATTATCAGATTTTCTAAAATTGACATAACATTTATATCCATTAAAACTCAAAACTTCCTTGGAGGAGGCATGCGTTTCAGATAACAATACAATATCAGATGACATATTACATACTCTGTCATTATCTATCCGTTTAAAAATACCATTTACATTCCAAGATGTAATTGATAATTTTTTTGAGACTTTAATGCACATTACTTATTACAATTAAAGAGTGCTCATGCACAAGGGAAGTTTCATTCTAATTATCTATAAAATCATTACGGTAGGCTAATTAATCTTTAATTTTGATGTTTTGTTTATATATCACTTAATTTTATTAAAAATAGTTGAAATTGAAGTGTAATAGAGTTATCTTCTTTGAGTTAACATTAAGTGATATTTTATGAAGCAAAAGATGAACTTTATTCTTTTTCTTATCTTTTTTTTTTTTTTTGATGGGTAATAATCAATTAGGGAATGAAACTGTAAACATGTACATTTATAAGATTACACAATTAAAGTATACAAATTAAAATGAGTATGTACAAGTACATTCATATCACTCCTTTCAATCTTCATTTAGAAATGTATGAGACACAAAAACATTGTAATGGCGTTAGCTTTCCTTAATTACATACAATAAAATACAATGTATGAGACACAAAAACATTGTAATCAAAATGGTGTTAGCTTTAACAGACTTTTGTAAATCTCCTGTTACCATACCAATGTACTTCTTTAATTATTTCACAGTCCGATTTCCACCGAAAAGAGAACAAAAGAATTTAACTCTTCTATCAAACGAGGTAGAAAAGTGCTATTGGGTTGTTTACGCTGTTGTCAAGACCTTTAAAAAGCTATTAAACGACACTTTTGGACAAAATTGTTCTTAAATAAGGATTAAACATTTATTTCTTAACTTACATACGAAATATTACGACCGAAAATGGTTTACGTTTACAAATATTTTTACTTTTGTGTCAAATGGGGGGTGTTGTTATTTACTGTTACACTTTTTTGCCCGTAAGAGGAAAAATCTACAAAAAATTCCAATTACACAGTAAACATTTTCTTATAAATTGATGCTACAGTCAAGGTGGCACCTCAAACATTTGAAGAGATACGTAATTCTAAAGTTGGTTCTTTTTTAGTGCCTGTGTTATAACTATTTACCCAAACGAACACACCCGTCCTTGACATTGCGATAAGTAACAAAAGAAAATGCTATCTATTCACTAAAACATTTTTTGTTAACTTTATAAAAATAGTTTCATTAAATTTGTATGAAAATTGAAAAAATAAAACATATTTTCCTTAAAAGAATCAAAAGGGTATTTAATTTTATTTTGAGTCACGAGGATTTGACCTACTTCAATAGAAATCAAAATACAAAGCCAATTCTTGTTGATCTTTGATCGCTTTATCCAAATTAATAAAGAACCGGTTTTATAGAAGATTGATAAACAAATTGAATGATAAGTACCCGTTAAGAAAACAATGTGTATTGCTTGAGTAGCAACACAAACTGTTTTATATATAAAATATAAATGAATTGGATAGTAATATTATAAATAAGTTAATTAATTTGTTTTAATGTATTGAAGCTGTACAAATTTGACGACTTTTGTATATATATTCCACGCATCCCCCTTTTCAAAGCCATTTCGAAACTTCCATGCAATTAACAAGTTTTCTTTTCAAGATTAACAGTGGTCGTTTCAATTAGCCTCAACATCTTCATAATTTCAAGGAAAACAGTCGCAAAAATTTAAATCTGAACAATAAATTTTCTCTTTTATCATGGCAATGTCGGATCCGGAGGGGGGATTATCGGGGTTTTTAATCCCCCTTTCTATTGAGTAAGTTTGCGAAATTGACCCTGATCCCTCCTCTTGTCCTCGGTAGACTATAAGCGGTAACACCCCCCCCCCCCCGCTGTGAATCAATTCTGGATCTGTCCCTGCAACAAAAGTTTTCCTATCCAAATGTTAAAATTAAAAGAAAAACGATGCATGAATTAGAATTTAGATGGAGGTAGTAAGTCTACATTTCAAAATTATGTAAATTATATATCTGTTATTTCTTTTGCGCAATGTTACATATCTATAAAAACCTATCAAACGCACCACTTGTACTTAGTCAAATATAACATTAATTCCCCTGAAATTACTTGACTACGGGCTATTCAAAAGTGTTACACTTTTTTGCCCGTGTACATAGAATTTTTCCAACAAGTTGATTTGGTGTCTTTTTGTATTCGCAATTAGTAAACCGAATGTGTAGATGGCACCCATGGAAATAAATACACTAGAATTTTTTAACAAAAACAGAGTATCAGTTCCGCTTGGTCTTAACGACGTGTTTGTGTTAAAAATATGAATCTCTATCATTAGGTATGGTGATTTAGATTATATTCATAGAGGCAAAAATATGTCTAGACCTTACCTTTTAAATTACAAGTCGCTTAATCCAACACCTGATTTTTAATCGCATATTGTATAAGAGTGCATCTCACCTTAGCGTCATGTATTTTTAAGGTACTATTTTTAACCTTTTTACAGGAGAGTGAAAAAATAGGGCAGATAATTTTTTAACGGTGGAAAACGGACTGTTCAGGTTACAAAAGCGTATTGATTTACAATGCATTTTCCATAGGGGGGTACCCTGGTTTTCGATTTTTTTAAAAATAGATCTTACCCGAATTTTCATTTCTTTGGCACAGAACCTTTGTGTTGACATGCATATGTTTATTTTTAGCCAATAAAAAATTGGGGTTCGTGCGGCGTTTATGGGCGTAATTTTTGGTCGAAAAAAGGGGGGTGCTTTTTTAACGTTATTTTAATTGCGCATTTTTACATTATTATGAGCGCATAGGTGACTTCAGAATTTCTTTGCCAGTATTACCCAAAAGCTTGCTTGGTGCTATATTTAGAAACAACAAATATATCAACCAATGGAAATCATTTCTGTATTTTCTCCTACGCTTTACGTTGGGTTCAAAAACTTACCGGTGACCGGGATTTGCTAATGCGCAATTGTAACCTATACGCTGGACATATGAATACGGGAAAATCTTTTACTTCATTAAAAGATACCTTATTATAATTTGAGTTTATATTACAAATGACAGAAAATAATCTTTTCTTTTACGCCAAGGGGAGCTGATCAAAGAGAGGTACCCCCTTCTTGAAAAGGTCGAAAAAATTTGGAGGGTTGTTTGAGGAAATACGGTATTTCACAAAGATGTTTTAACTTGCCGTAAAAATTGTTGCCGATTTTTTGGAAGATGTATATGTACTCAAAAGAACGGGCATAGTTTGAATTCTGCTTTTGAGTGTTTACTTCAAAACACTGGTTTGAATAAAAAAATAAATATCATTTTTCGCAATTTGAAAAATGGCATATTTTGAAACAGACTATAACCTAGTAAAATCACCCAAAGTCCGACCAATTTTGGCATTTATAATTACTTCTCTATCTAAACAAGACCTTGGTTACAGTTTGTGATACTTTACAGCATGATTAATATTTTTGCTTGCATTCTTAATGTTACACCCATTTTTCGTAAAAATGACAATTTTCATGAACCTTAATTTCAGTCATGTTCTTACTTCAAATCCCATTTTAAATTTTTAAAAGTGTTTAAAAGTTTGGTATTTGTATATGCAAAATAAAACAAAAAACAGTTCCGACATTTATTGAAGCAATAATGATTTATCAAATATTCTTATTGTCCATCCGATTTTCTCTTCATTTTCATTTATGTAGAAAAAAGAAACAGACTATAGTCTGGTTTTTTGGGTCTAAATTTAGATCGAGTGTCATAATACTTGTTTTTATATAGAACTTTCACTTTCAAAACGATTAAAGTTTCAAACCAAAGGGTTCATTGTAAAAAATCATTTTTCGTCTACGCTGGACATATGAATACGGGAAAATCTTTTACTTCATTAAAAGATACCTTATTATAATTTGAGTTTATATTACAAATGACAGAAAATAATCTTTTCTTTTACGCCAAGGGGAGCTGATCAAAGAGAGGTACCCCCTTCTTGAAAAGGTCGAAAAAATTTGGAGGGTTGTTTGAGGAAATACGGTATTTCACAAAGATGTTTTAACTTGCCGTAAAAATTGTTGCCGATTTTTTGGAAGATGTATATGTACTCAAAAGAACGGGCATAGTTTGAATTCTGCTTTTGAGTGTTTACTTCAAAACACTGGTTTGAATAAAAAAATAAATATCATTTTTCGCAATTTGAAAAATGGCATATTTTGAAACAGACTATAACCTAGTAAAATCACCCAAAGTCCGACCAATTTTGGCATTTATAATTACTTCTCTATCTAAACAAGACCTTGGTTACAGTTTGTGATACTTTACAGCATGATTAATATTTTTGCTTGCATTCTTAATGTTACACCCATTTTTCGTAAAAATGACAATTTTCATGAACCTTAATTTCAGTCATGTTCTTACTTCAAATCCCATTTTAAATTTTTAAAAGTGTTTAAAAGTTTGGTATTTGTATATGCAAAATAAAACAAAAAACAGTTCCGACATTTATTGAAGCAATAATGATTTATCAAATATTCTTATTGTCCATCCGATTTTCTCTTCATTTTCATTTATGTAGAAAAAAGAAACAGACTATAGTCTGGTTTTTTGGGTCTAAATTTAGATCGAGTGTCATAATACTTGTTTTTATATAGAACTTTCACTTTCAAAACGATTAAAGTTTCAAACCAAAGGGTTCATTGTAAAAAATCATTTTTCGTCTAGGTTACAAAAGCGTATTGATTTACAATGCATTTTCCATAGGGGGGTACCCTGGTTTTCGATTTTTTTAAAAATAGATCTTACCCGAATTTTCATTTCTTTGGCACAGAACCTTTGTGTTGACATGCATATGTTTATTTTTAGCCAATAAAAAATTGGGGTTCGTGCGGCGTTTATGGGCGTAATTTTTGGTCGAAAAAAGGGGGGTGCTTTTTTAACGTTATTTTAATTGCGCATTTTTACATTATTATGAGCGCATAGGTGACTTCAGAATTTCTTTGCCAGTATTACCCAAAAGCTTGCTTGGTGCTATATTTAGAAACAACAAATATATCAACCAATGGAAATCATTTCTGTATTTTCTCCTACGCTTTACGTTGGGTTCAAAAACTTACCGGTGACCGGGATTTGCTAATGCGCAATTGTAACCTATACGCTGGACATATGAATACGGGAAAATCTTTTACTTCATTAAAAGATACCTTATTATAATTTGAGTTTATATTACAAATGACAGAAAATAATCTTTTCTTTTACGCCAAGGGGAGCTGATCAAAGAGAGGTACCCCCTTCTTGAAAAGGTCGAAAAAATTTGGAGGGTTGTTTGAGGAAATACGGTATTTCACAAAGATGTTTTAACTTGCCGTAAAAATTGTTGCCGATTTTTTGGAAGATGTATATGTACTCAAAAGAACGGGCATAGTTTGAATTCTGCTTTTGAGTGTTTACTTCAAAACACTGGTTTGAATAAAAAAATAAATATCATTTTTCGCAATTTGAAAAATGGCATATTTTGAAACAGACTATAACCTAGTAAAATCACCCAAAGTCCGACCAATTTTGGCATTTATAATTACTTCTCTATCTAAACAAGACCTTGGTTACAGTTTGTGATACTTTACAGCATGATTAATATTTTTGCTTGCATTCTTAATGTTACACCCATTTTTCGTAAAAATGACAATTTTCATGAACCTTAATTTCAGTCATGTTCTTACTTCAAATCCCATTTTAAATTTTTAAAAGTGTTTAAAAGTTTGGTATTTGTATATGCAAAATAAAACAAAAAACAGTTCCGACATTTATTGAAGCAATAATGATTTATCAAATATTCTTATTGTCCATCCGATTTTCTCTTCATTTTCATTTATGTAGAAAAAAGAAACAGACTATAGTCTGGTTTTTTGGGTCTAAATTTAGATCGAGTGTCATAATACTTGTTTTTATATAGAACTTTCACTTTCAAAACGATTAAAGTTTCAAACCAAAGGGTTCATTGTAAAAAATCATTTTTCGTCTAGGTTACAAAAGCGTATTGATTTACAATGCATTTTCCATAGGGGGGTACCCTGGTTTTCGATTTTTTTAAAAATAGATCTTACCCGAATTTTCATTTCTTTGGCACAGAACCTTTGTGTTGACATGCATATGTTTATTTTTAGCCAATAAAAAATTGGGGTTCGTGCGGCGTTTATGGGCGTAATTTTTGGTCGAAAAAAGGGGGGTGCTTTTTTAACGTTATTTTAATTGCGCATTTTTACATTATTATGAGCGCATAGGTGACTTCAGAATTTCTTTGCCAGTATTACCCAAAAGCTTGCTTGGTGCTATATTTAGAAACAACAAATATATCAACCAATGGAAATCATTTCTGTATTTTCTCCTACGCTTTACGTTGGGTTCAAAAACTTACCGGTGACCGGGATTTGCTAATGCGCAATTGTAACCTATACGCTGGACATATGAATACGGGAAAATCTTTTACTTCATTAAAAGATACCTTATTATAATTTGAGTTTATATTACAAATGACAGAAAATAATCTTTTCTTTTACGCCAAGGGGAGCTGATCAAAGAGAGGTACCCCCTTCTTGAAAAGGTCGAAAAAATTTGGAGGGTTGTTTGAGGAAATACGGTATTTCACAAAGATGTTTTAACTTGCCGTAAAAATTGTTGCCGATTTTTTGGAAGATGTATATGTACTCAAAAGAACGGGCATAGTTTGAATTCTGCTTTTGAGTGTTTACTTCAAAACACTGGTTTGAATAAAAAAATAAATATCATTTTTCGCAATTTGAAAAATGGCATATTTTGAAACAGACTATAACCTAGTAAAATCACCCAAAGTCCGACCAATTTTGGCATTTATAATTACTTCTCTATCTAAACAAGACCTTGGTTACAGTTTGTGATACTTTACAGCATGATTAATATTTTTGCTTGCATTCTTAATGTTACACCCATTTTTCGTAAAAATGACAATTTTCATGAACCTTAATTTCAGTCATGTTCTTACTTCAAATCCCATTTTAAATTTTTAAAAGTGTTTAAAAGTTTGGTATTTGTATATGCAAAATAAAACAAAAAACAGTTCCGACATTTATTGAAGCAATAATGATTTATCAAATATTCTTATTGTCCATCCGATTTTCTCTTCATTTTCATTTATGTAGAAAAAAGAAACAGACTATAGTCTGGTTTTTTGGGTCTAAATTTAGATCGAGTGTCATAATACTTGTTTTTATATAGAACTTTCACTTTCAAAACGATTAAAGTTTCAAACCAAAGGGTTCATTGTAAAAAATCATTTTTCGTCTAGGTTACAAAAGCGTATTGATTTACAATGCATTTTCCATAGGGGGGTACCCTGGTTTTCGATTTTTTTAAAAATAGATCTTACCCGAATTTTCATTTCTTTGGCACAGAACCTTTGTGTTGACCAGGGTTGGGGTAATTGTAATTTGTAATTGTAATTGAACGTAATTAATTACAAATGTTGAGGTAATTGAAAGTAACTTGTAATTGACATATTTTTCAATTACATGTAATTGTAACTTAATTAAATACTTTCAGAAAAGCATGTAATTGTCAATTACTTTTCAATTATATTTCAATTACTTTCATCTATTTTCTGTCAAAAGAGATTGAAGGAAGATGGTACAATGACATGAAGAAAACTTTTAAAAGTTTTTACTTTCCTTGGCATATTTTCTCTTGTTTAATTAACTACATGTAAATAAATTGTTCCTCATTGCACAAATATGACACATATGTACACATCCCACAATTAAGATGTAAATTACTCATGATTTGTTTCTTTCAAAAACAATAAAAATGAATTCTATGTCAATCAATTTAATGTACATTAAAAAAAAATATAAGCTTGATCAAAGACCTGGAGCTTTAAAGATGTATGGCTTCTAATCCTTTGTTTTGACAATGAAGAGTTGACACATTTACAACTGGTGTTTACAATAATTAACCCTTTAATTCATAAGTAGTTCTTAATTAATATACCCCCAGGCAATGTTCATGTAAAAGAAGCATAAAAAATATTCACTGAACATTAATAAGTTTATTCACTATACCTTATTTCATTTTGGATAGTAAAAGCCAACAAAACATTGATTTCAAATATTTTAGTGCAAATATTTTTAAACAAGTTATAAAGTGCCAAAAATGAGTAAATCAGTGAAAGATGAAATGTAATTGTGTAATTTAATTAATTACATTTGAAAAGTATTTGTAACTTAATTAATTACATTTCCAAATCCTAGTAATTGTAATTGTAACTAATTGAAGATTTTTTTAAAGTAATTGTAATTTAATTAATTACTTTTCAATGTAATTGACCCCATCCCTGGTGTTGACATGCATATGTTTATTTTTAGCCAATAAAAAATTGGGGTTCGTGCGGCGTTTATGGGCGTAATTTTTGGTCGAAAAAAGGGGGGTGCTTTTTTAACGTTATTTTAATTGCGCATTTTTACATTATTATGAGCGCATAGGTGACTTCAGAATTTCTTTGCCAGTATTACCCAAAAGCTTGCTTGGTGCTATATTTAGAAACAACAAATATATCAACCAATGGAAATCATTTCTGTATTTTCTCCTACGCTTTACGTTGGGTTCAAAAACTTACCGGTGACCGGGATTTGCTAATGCGCAATTGTAACCTATACGCTGGACATATGAATACGGGAAAATCTTTTACTTCATTAAAAGATACCTTATTATAATTTGAGTTTATATTACAAATGACAGAAAATAATCTTTTCTTTTACGCCAAGGGGAGCTGATCAAAGAGAGGTACCCCCTTCTTGAAAAGGTCGAAAAAATTTGGAGGGTTGTTTGAGGAAATACGGTATTTCACAAAGATGTTTTAACTTGCCGTAAAAATTGTTGCCGATTTTTTGGAAGATGTATATGTACTCAAAAGAACGGGCATAGTTTGAATTCTGCTTTTGAGTGTTTACTTCAAAACACTGGTTTGAATAAAAAAATAAATATCATTTTTCGCAATTTGAAAAATGGCATATTTTGAAACAGACTATAACCTAGTAAAATCACCCAAAGTCCGACCAATTTTGGCATTTATAATTACTTCTCTATCTAAACAAGACCTTGGTTACAGTTTGTGATACTTTACAGCATGATTAATATTTTTGCTTGCATTCTTAATGTTACACCCATTTTTCGTAAAAATGACAATTTTCATGAACCTTAATTTCAGTCATGTTCTTACTTCAAATCCCATTTTAAATTTTTAAAAGTGTTTAAAAGTTTGGTATTTGTATATGCAAAATAAAACAAAAAACAGTTCCGACATTTATTGAAGCAATAATGATTTATCAAATATTCTTATTGTCCATCCGATTTTCTCTTCATTTTCATTTATGTAGAAAAAAGAAACAGACTATAGTCTGGTTTTTTGGGTCTAAATTTAGATCGAGTGTCATAATACTTGTTTTTATATAGAACTTTCACTTTCAAAACGATTAAAGTTTCAAACCAAAGGGTTCATTGTAAAAAATCATTTTTCGTCTAGGTTACAAAAGCGTATTGATTTACAATGCATTTTCCATAGGGGGGTACCCTGGTTTTCGATTTTTTTAAAAATAGATCTTACCCGAATTTTCATTTCTTTGGCACAGAACCTTTGTGTTGACATGCATATGTTTATTTTTAGCCAATAAAAAATTGGGGTTCGTGCGGCGTTTATGGGCGTAATTTTTGGTCGAAAAAAGGGGGGTGCTTTTTTAACGTTATTTTAATTGCGCATTTTTACATTATTATGAGCGCATAGGTGACTTCAGAATTTCTTTGCCAGTATTACCCAAAAGCTTGCTTGGTGCTATATTTAGAAACAACAAATATATCAACCAATGGAAATCATTTCTGTATTTTCTCCTACGCTTTACGTTGGGTTCAAAAACTTACCGGTGACCGGGATTTGCTAATGCGCAATTGTAACCTATACGCTGGACATATGAATACGGGAAAATCTTTTACTTCATTAAAAGATACCTTATTATAATTTGAGTTTATATTACAAATGACAGAAAATAATCTTTTCTTTTACGCCAAGGGGAGCTGATCAAAGAGAGGTACCCCCTTCTTGAAAAGGTCGAAAAAATTTGGAGGGTTGTTTGAGGAAATACGGTATTTCACAAAGATGTTTTAACTTGCCGTAAAAATTGTTGCCGATTTTTTGGAAGATGTATATGTACTCAAAAGAACGGGCATAGTTTGAATTCTGCTTTTGAGTGTTTACTTCAAAACACTGGTTTGAATAAAAAAATAAATATCATTTTTCGCAATTTGAAAAATGGCATATTTTGAAACAGACTATAACCTAGTAAAATCACCCAAAGTCCGACCAATTTTGGCATTTATAATTACTTCTCTATCTAAACAAGACCTTGGTTACAGTTTGTGATACTTTACAGCATGATTAATATTTTTGCTTGCATTCTTAATGTTACACCCATTTTTCGTAAAAATGACAATTTTCATGAACCTTAATTTCAGTCATGTTCTTACTTCAAATCCCATTTTAAATTTTTAAAAGTGTTTAAAAGTTTGGTATTTGTATATGCAAAATAAAACAAAAAACAGTTCCGACATTTATTGAAGCAATAATGATTTATCAAATATTCTTATTGTCCATCCGATTTTCTCTTCATTTTCATTTATGTAGAAAAAAGAAACAGACTATAGTCTGGTTTTTTGGGTCTAAATTTAGATCGAGTGTCATAATACTTGTTTTTATATAGAACTTTCACTTTCAAAACGATTAAAGTTTCAAACCAAAGGGTTCATTGTAAAAAATCATTTTTCGTCTAGGTTACAAAAGCGTATTGATTTACAATGCATTTTCCATAGGGGGGTACCCTGGTTTTCGATTTTTTTAAAAATAGATCTTACCCGAATTTTCATTTCTTTGGCACAGAACCTTTGTGTTGACATGCATATGTTTATTTTTAGCCAATAAAAAATTGGGGTTCGTGCGGCGTTTATGGGCGTAATTTTTGGTCGAAAAAAGGGGGGTGCTTTTTTAACGTTATTTTAATTGCGCATTTTTACATTATTATGAGCGCATAGGTGACTTCAGAATTTCTTTGCCAGTATTACCCAAAAGCTTGCTTGGTGCTATATTTAGAAACAACAAATATATCAACCAATGGAAATCATTTCTGTATTTTCTCCTACGCTTTACGTTGGGTTCAAAAACTTACCGGTGACCGGGATTTGCTAATGCGCAATTGTAACCTATACGCTGGACATATGAATACGGGAAAATCTTTTACTTCATTAAAAGATACCTTATTATAATTTGAGTTTATATTACAAATGACAGAAAATAATCTTTTCTTTTACGCCAAGGGGAGCTGATCAAAGAGAGGTACCCCCTTCTTGAAAAGGTCGAAAAAATTTGGAGGGTTGTTTGAGGAAATACGGTATTTCACAAAGATGTTTTAACTTGCCGTAAAAATTGTTGCCGATTTTTTGGAAGATGTATATGTACTCAAAAGAACGGGCATAGTTTGAATTCTGCTTTTGAGTGTTTACTTCAAAACACTGGTTTGAATAAAAAAATAAATATCATTTTTCGCAATTTGAAAAATGGCATATTTTGAAACAGACTATAACCTAGTAAAATCACCCAAAGTCCGACCAATTTTGGCATTTATAATTACTTCTCTATCTAAACAAGACCTTGGTTACAGTTTGTGATACTTTACAGCATGATTAATATTTTTGCTTGCATTCTTAATGTTACACCCATTTTTCGTAAAAATGACAATTTTCATGAACCTTAATTTCAGTCATGTTCTTACTTCAAATCCCATTTTAAATTTTTAAAAGTGTTTAAAAGTTTGGTATTTGTATATGCAAAATAAAACAAAAAACAGTTCCGACATTTATTGAAGCAATAATGATTTATCAAATATTCTTATTGTCCATCCGATTTTCTCTTCATTTTCATTTATGTAGAAAAAAGAAACAGACTATAGTCTGGTTTTTTGGGTCTAAATTTAGATCGAGTGTCATAATACTTGTTTTTATATAGAACTTTCACTTTCAAAACGATTAAAGTTTCAAACCAAAGGGTTCATTGTAAAAAATCATTTTTCGTCTAGGTTACAAAAGCGTATTGATTTACAATGCATTTTCCATAGGGGGGTACCCTGGTTTTCGATTTTTTTAAAAATAGATCTTACCCGAATTTTCATTTCTTTGGCACAGAACCTTTGTGTTGACATGCATATGTTTATTTTTAGCCAATAAAAAATTGGGGTTCGTGCGGCGTTTATGGGCGTAATTTTTGGTCGAAAAAAGGGGGGTGCTTTTTTAACGTTATTTTAATTGCGCATTTTTACATTATTATGAGCGCATAGGTGACTTCAGAATTTCTTTGCCAGTATTACCCAAAAGCTTGCTTGGTGCTATATTTAGAAACAACAAATATATCAACCAATGGAAATCATTTCTGTATTTTCTCCTACGCTTTACGTTGGGTTCAAAAACTTACCGGTGACCGGGATTTGCTAATGCGCAATTGTAACCTATACGCTGGACATATGAATACGGGAAAATCTTTTACTTCATTAAAAGATACCTTATTATAATTTGAGTTTATATTACAAATGACAGAAAATAATCTTTTCTTTTACGCCAAGGGGAGCTGATCAAAGAGAGGTACCCCCTTCTTGAAAAGGTCGAAAAAATTTGGAGGGTTGTTTGAGGAAATACGGTATTTCACAAAGATGTTTTAACTTGCCGTAAAAATTGTTGCCGATTTTTTGGAAGATGTATATGTACTCAAAAGAACGGGCATAGTTTGAATTCTGCTTTTGAGTGTTTACTTCAAAACACTGGTTTGAATAAAAAAATAAATATCATTTTTCGCAATTTGAAAAATGGCATATTTTGAAACAGACTATAACCTAGTAAAATCACCCAAAGTCCGACCAATTTTGGCATTTATAATTACTTCTCTATCTAAACAAGACCTTGGTTACAGTTTGTGATACTTTACAGCATGATTAATATTTTTGCTTGCATTCTTAATGTTACACCCATTTTTCGTAAAAATGACAATTTTCATGAACCTTAATTTCAGTCATGTTCTTACTTCAAATCCCATTTTAAATTTTTAAAAGTGTTTAAAAGTTTGGTATTTGTATATGCAAAATAAAACAAAAAACAGTTCCGACATTTATTGAAGCAATAATGATTTATCAAATATTCTTATTGTCCATCCGATTTTCTCTTCATTTTCATTTATGTAGAAAAAAGAAACAGACTATAGTCTGGTTTTTTGGGTCTAAATTTAGATCGAGTGTCATAATACTTGTTTTTATATAGAACTTTCACTTTCAAAACGATTAAAGTTTCAAACCAAAGGGTTCATTGTAAAAAATCATTTTTCGTCTAGGTTACAAAAGCGTATTGATTTACAATGCATTTTCCATAGGGGGGTACCCTGGTTTTCGATTTTTTTAAAAATAGATCTTACCCGAATTTTCATTTCTTTGGCACAGAACCTTTGTGTTGACATGCATATGTTTATTTTTAGCCAATAAAAAATTGGGGTTCGTGCGGCGTTTATGGGCGTAATTTTTGGTCGAAAAAAGGGGGGTGCTTTTTTAACGTTATTTTAATTGCGCATTTTTACATTATTATGAGCGCATAGGTGACTTCAGAATTTCTTTGCCAGTATTACCCAAAAGCTTGCTTGGTGCTATATTTAGAAACAACAAATATATCAACCAATGGAAATCATTTCTGTATTTTCTCCTACGCTTTACGTTGGGTTCAAAAACTTACCGGTGACCGGGATTTGCTAATGCGCAATTGTAACCTATACGCTGGACATATGAATACGGGAAAATCTTTTACTTCATTAAAAGATACCTTATTATAATTTGAGTTTATATTACAAATGACAGAAAATAATCTTTTCTTTTACGCCAAGGGGAGCTGATCAAAGAGAGGTACCCCCTTCTTGAAAAGGTCGAAAAAATTTGGAGGGTTGTTTGAGGAAATACGGTATTTCACAAAGATGTTTTAACTTGCCGTAAAAATTGTTGCCGATTTTTTGGAAGATGTATATGTACTCAAAAGAACGGGCATAGTTTGAATTCTGCTTTTGAGTGTTTACTTCAAAACACTGGTTTGAATAAAAAAATAAATATCATTTTTCGCAATTTGAAAAATGGCATATTTTGAAACAGACTATAACCTAGTAAAATCACCCAAAGTCCGACCAATTTTGGCATTTATAATTACTTCTCTATCTAAACAAGACCTTGGTTACAGTTTGTGATACTTTACAGCATGATTAATATTTTTGCTTGCATTCTTAATGTTACACCCATTTTTCGTAAAAATGACAATTTTCATGAACCTTAATTTCAGTCATGTTCTTACTTCAAATCCCATTTTAAATTTTTAAAAGTGTTTAAAAGTTTGGTATTTGTATATGCAAAATAAAACAAAAAACAGTTCCGACATTTATTGAAGCAATAATGATTTATCAAATATTCTTATTGTCCATCCGATTTTCTCTTCATTTTCATTTATGTAGAAAAAAGAAACAGACTATAGTCTGGTTTTTTGGGTCTAAATTTAGATCGAGTGTCATAATACTTGTTTTTATATAGAACTTTCACTTTCAAAACGATTAAAGTTTCAAACCAAAGGGTTCATTGTAAAAAATCATTTTTCGTCTAGGTTACAAAAGCGTATTGATTTACAATGCATTTTCCATAGGGGGGTACCCTGGTTTTCGATTTTTTTAAAAATAGATCTTACCCGAATTTTCATTTCTTTGGCACAGAACCTTTGTGTTGACATGCATATGTTTATTTTTAGCCAATAAAAAATTGGGGTTCGTGCGGCGTTTATGGGCGTAATTTTTGGTCGAAAAAAGGGGGGTGCTTTTTTAACGTTATTTTAATTGCGCATTTTTACATTATTATGAGCGCATAGGTGACTTCAGAATTTCTTTGCCAGTATTACCCAAAAGCTTGCTTGGTGCTATATTTAGAAACAACAAATATATCAACCAATGGAAATCATTTCTGTATTTTCTCCTACGCTTTACGTTGGGTTCAAAAACTTACCGGTGACCGGGATTTGCTAATGCGCAATTGTAACCTATACGCTGGACATATGAATACGGGAAAATCTTTTACTTCATTAAAAGATACCTTATTATAATTTGAGTTTATATTACAAATGACAGAAAATAATCTTTTCTTTTACGCCAAGGGGAGCTGATCAAAGAGAGGTACCCCCTTCTTGAAAAGGTCGAAAAAATTTGGAGGGTTGTTTGAGGAAATACGGTATTTCACAAAGATGTTTTAACTTGCCGTAAAAATTGTTGCCGATTTTTTGGAAGATGTATATGTACTCAAAAGAACGGGCATAGTTTGAATTCTGCTTTTGAGTGTTTACTTCAAAACACTGGTTTGAATAAAAAAATAAATATCATTTTTCGCAATTTGAAAAATGGCATATTTTGAAACAGACTATAACCTAGTAAAATCACCCAAAGTCCGACCAATTTTGGCATTTATAATTACTTCTCTATCTAAACAAGACCTTGGTTACAGTTTGTGATACTTTACAGCATGATTAATATTTTTGCTTGCATTCTTAATGTTACACCCATTTTTCGTAAAAATGACAATTTTCATGAACCTTAATTTCAGTCATGTTCTTACTTCAAATCCCATTTTAAATTTTTAAAAGTGTTTAAAAGTTTGGTATTTGTATATGCAAAATAAAACAAAAAACAGTTCCGACATTTATTGAAGCAATAATGATTTATCAAATATTCTTATTGTCCATCCGATTTTCTCTTCATTTTCATTTATGTAGAAAAAAGAAACAGACTATAGTCTGGTTTTTTGGGTCTAAATTTAGATCGAGTGTCATAATACTTGTTTTTATATAGAACTTTCACTTTCAAAACGATTAAAGTTTCAAACCAAAGGGTTCATTGTAAAAAATCATTTTTCGTCTAGGTTACAAAAGCGTATTGATTTACAATGCATTTTCCATAGGGGGGTACCCTGGTTTTCGATTTTTTTAAAAATAGATCTTACCCGAATTTTCATTTCTTTGGCACAGAACCTTTGTGTTGACATGCATATGTTTATTTTTAGCCAATAAAAAATTGGGGTTCGTGCGGCGTTTATGGGCGTAATTTTTGGTCGAAAAAAGGGGGGTGCTTTTTTAACGTTATTTTAATTGCGCATTTTTACATTATTATGAGCGCATAGGTGACTTCAGAATTTCTTTGCCAGTATTACCCAAAAGCTTGCTTGGTGCTATATTTAGAAACAACAAATATATCAACCAATGGAAATCATTTCTGTATTTTCTCCTACGCTTTACGTTGGGTTCAAAAACTTACCGGTGACCGGGATTTGCTAATGCGCAATTGTAACCTTCAATGAGGATATAAGTAAAAATAGATAAAAAATCTTTGTCATTTTCAATCAAATTCAGATATATTTATCAGTTTTCATTGTAAATAGTTCAAATGAGAATATTTGCAGATAAAGTTACATTAAAATTAAGTAATTTTCAATGCAAAGTTATATAAAAAATTTAAAATTTTAGTTAAATTTTAGTAATTTTCTTTGTACATGGAAACTGGCTAGAGTTATCCTTCTTTGTGTTATATACAGTGAATACAATGTAAGATATAACAATTTCTAAAATAAAAGGGGCACATGTTGATAAGTATTTAAAAGTTTTGTTATAGACATTAGGTACTCTAACTTAAAACAATAACTAAAAAGTAATTAAGATACATCAGGTACTCTAATTCAGAGCAATAAAACAGAACAAACAAAAAAAAAAACAAAACAAAAAAAGTAATTTAGAGACATCAGGTAATCTAACTCAGAACATTACGAAAAAAAAAAGTTATTAGGAAATTTATAATACATTTAACATCCAAGTGCGTTAGCAATAGCGGAAGCAATCCCTGTTGCGAGGACAGAGATCTTGCTGTCATCCAGTCTATTGTCTGTAGTTAGAGATTTGTGAGAATATGGTGAATATGAGGAGTTGTTTGGAGTTTGTTGATGATAGTTTCGGTTCTCATGCATGCCTGGTCCATGACCACCACTAGCTCTGATGTTTGAGTTGAGTTTCCTTGCGGAGTTCTTACTGTCCGAGTACGAATTGAATCGTTGTTGTTCATCCTCTTTGGGTTGAAGTCTTCTCCCAGGGAATAAAGTGTGACGCAAATTCCCTGCCAGGACTCGAATACCATGATTTCTAGAGAGCTTAGTTGCATTTTCAAATAGTTCTGTTATGACTTCACCTCCCCTTTCAAAGTTCGAATTCCTACAGATACGTATTCCCCTCTGTGTTTCCATACATATTTATAACTTCCTCATTGAACTGACGAATCTTTATATTGAGACGGTTAAATTTGGTGGGGGTGACCAAAGAAATTAACAGGGAATTGGTTTTCATCCTTGCCTTGTCAATAAGACAGGAGAACTTTTGAAAGGCTTCACTCTGAGACTCCTCCTTTAAGTTATTGATGCCAACATGAAGAATGATCAGTCTAGCATATTCAATGGAGCTCAGTGCCTTATTAGCTTCTTCTATTGTGTATGTCACCTGTTTACTTCCTTTTCTTTCTGATCCCATTAAAAGTCTGTTGATGTCGACTGCATGACAGATTGAATCATGCAAGAATATTGTGTCCAAGGTTTCAGTCAGCGTTGTTCTTTGCGCATGTTCACTCATGTCACTTGAAGGTCTTACATTATTGATAGGTGCTGGTGAGCAATAGTCTTGTTTTGGTGGTTCAGCTTTGTTGTTCATGTCATTTGTGGCTTGATTATCATGTTTAGTTAGGGAGTTTTCTGGGGTTGTTTCACTTGCACTTTTTGTGACTTCTCTAAAGTTATCTAACTCTTGTTGTTTGTCATGACGAGTAGATTTCATATTTTTTGTCCATGGTTCACCTTCACTGTTTAAAAATATGATGGATAAGGACGTGAAACAAAGAAACAAGAGGCTCCCAGGAGCCTGAAAATCATAAACGATGCTTCAATGGCATACCTGATTTAAAAATATGATGGATAAGGACAAAGAAACAAGAGGCACCATCAAAAACAATAATTCTTACTTCCGCTATATTTTGCAAGTATAAGGATTTTCAGTTTCTCAGACAGAACTTGAACATTGCTAATATATGCAATACAAATAATCAAAGTCACTAAAACAGAAAATCAATATAAAGGTCAAAAGATGGGGAGCTACTACTGGGGCTTATGCATATCAAGTTTCATCAACTTAGGACTTATAGTTCTTGAGATATGGAGGTGCTCACAAAACATTTACATTGCTATTATATGAATTGAAAATTGTCAAAGTCACTCAACCGGAATTTCAAGGTCAAGATCAAAAGATGTGGATGCAACTGTACTAAGCTACTATTGGAGCATATGTATACCAAGTTTCATTAACATAGGACTTATAGTTCTTGAGAAATGGAGGTGCTTGCAAAACCTTACCCTTGCTATATATGTATTGAAAATTGTAAAAGTCACTCAACCGGAAAATCACGGTCAAGGTCAAAAGATGGGGAGCAACTGTGCTAAGCTACTACTAGAGCATATCAATAGCACGTTTAATCATCCTAGGACTTATAGTTCTTTAAATATAGAGGTGCACGCAAAACCTTACTTAATTTTGCTATTATATGTATTGAAAATTGTCAAAGTCACTCAACCAAAAAATCAAGGTTAAAACATGGGCAACCAAAAAATCAAGGTTAAAGCATGGGGATGCAACTGTGCTAGACCACTACTCATACTGGGGCATATGCATACCAAGTTTCATCAACCTAGGACTTATAGTTCTTGAGATATGGGGGAGGAGGCTCACAAAACCTTACCCTTGCTTTTATATGTATTGAAAATTGTCAAACTCACTCATCCGGAAAATCACGGTCAGGGTCAAAAGATGGGGATGCGACTGTGCTTGGCTACATGTAGTACTGGGGCATATGCATACAGTTTCATCAACCTAGGACTAATAGTTCTTGAGATATGAAGGTGCTCGCAAAACCTTAGCCTTGCTATTATATGTATTGAAAATTGTCAAATTCACTCAATCATAAAATCAAGGTCAAGGTCAAAAGATGGGGAAGCAACTGTGCTAAGCTACTACTAGGGCATATGTATACCTAGGACTTATAGTTCTTGAGATATGGAGGTGCTTGCAAAACTTTACCCTTGCTATTATATGTTCAACCGGAAAATCACAGCCAAGGTCAAAAGATGGGGAAGCAACTTTGCTAAGCTACTACTAGGGCATATGTATACCAAGTTTCATCAACCTAGGACCTATAGTTCTTGAGATATGGAACCTTCATAAAACCTTACCCAAAAAGTTGTGAACCAATTTTCATGAATTCTGTGATATTGTTACATAAACCAGAAGAGGAAGAACCCATTGATTTTGAGGTAGATCCTTAAAGGTCTTGGTCACATCGACAATTTCTTGAATTAGTTGTTTCTGGACCATAACTCCAAAAGATGTTAACAGATTTTAAATTAACTTTTGGATATTGGTACATACCATAAGAGGAGGACCCCTATTGATTTTGGGGTTGATCCGTTCATGGCCAAGGTCACAGCAACAAAAAAAAAACGTTAGAAAATACTTGACTTAGTTTACCTATCAGTAGAGGAGGAACCCCATTGATTTTAGGAAAAAAACTTTCAAGGTCAAGGTTACAGCACCAGAAAAAACATTTAAAAATTTCTTGGAATTAGTTGTTTCCAGACCATAACTTAAAAAGTTATCAACGGGTTTAAATAAAATCTATAAAATTATTACC
The DNA here is from genome assembly GCA_963971305.1 of Arcuatula senhousia. Classification (NCBI taxonomy): domain Eukaryota; kingdom Metazoa; phylum Mollusca; class Bivalvia; order Mytilida; family Mytilidae; genus Arcuatula; species Arcuatula senhousia. Next base: position 59,477,616 of record OZ020310.1, read on the forward strand.
TATTATAAGAGGAGGAACCCTATGGAGTTTGGGGTAGATCTGTTCAAGGTCAAGGTCACAGCAAACATTTTCGTATTAAATTGGCATGTGATGTCTGTAACAACTAATGCTAAAGTTTTGGGTAGTAAAATACTGCAACTCCACTTTTGCATATTGATTTTTAACCTAAAAATGTGCATTTCACTAAACATTTTTACTCAACATGATGCATTGGTTTTATATACATGTAATAATAAACTACTAAGGCAATGCTTATTTTGTATGAAATGGGGTCTGAAAATTAATAAAAATTTTAAGGTCAGAAAACAGCAAGTAGATGTAAGACTGACCTGGAAAGGGAAGGCACATTACAACTTATCGTAATAAAGCTGTGTACTAAATTTGAAATCAATCCTTTTAGTACAAGCTGAGACATCTGTTACGAAGAATTGTCTATTTTGACCCTTAAAAAGAATAAGTTGTCTGGGAAAGCAGGAAAGGGGAGGCATCGTACAACTCATCATGCTGAAGCTGTGTACCATATTTAAATCAATCCCTTCAGTAGAAGCCAAGAAACCTGTTACGATACTTTGTAATGGACAGTCAGATGGACAAGGTGATTGCAATATAGCCCCTCTCTTACATAATATTAGAAATACAAAGAAATCTAACAATAAACAACATAATTTTCTTTGTACATGGAAACTGGCTAGAGTTATCCTTCTTTGTGTTATATACAGTGAATACAATGTAAGATATAACAATTTCTAAAATAAAAGGGGCACATGTTGATAAGTATTTAAAAGTTTTGTTATAGACATTAGGTACTCTAACTTAAAACAATAACTAAAAAGTAATTAAGATACATCAGGTACTCTAATTCAGAGCAATAAAACAGAACAAACAAAAAAAAAAACAAAACAAAAAAAGTAATTTAGAGACATCAGGTAATCTAACTCAGAACATTACGAAAAAAAAAAGTTATTAGGAAATTTATAATACATTTAACATCCAAGTGCGTTAGCAATAGCGGAAGCAATCCCTGTTGCGAGGACAGAGATCTTGCTGTCATCCAGTCTATTGTCTGTAGTTAGAGATTTGTGAGAATATGGTGAATATGAGGAGTTGTTTGGAGTTTGTTGATGATAGTTTCGGTTCTCATGCATGCCTGGTCCATGACCACCACTAGCTCTGATGTTTGAGTTGAGTTTCCTTGCGGAGTTCTTACTGTCCGAGTACGAATTGAATCGTTGTTGTTCATCCTCTTTGGGTTGAAGTCTTCTCCCAGGGAATAAAGTGTGACGCAAATTCCCTGCCAGGACTCGAATACCATGATTTCTAGATAGCCTAGTTGCATTTTCAAATAGTTCTGCTATGACTTCACCTCCCCTTTCAAAGTTCGAATTCCTACAGATACGTATTCCCTCTGTGTTTCCATACATATTTATAACTTCCTCATTGAACTGACGAATCTTTATATTGAGACGGTTAAATTTGGTGGGGGTGACCAAAGAAATTAACAGGGAATTGGTTTTCATCCTTGCCTTGTCAATAAGACAGGAGAACTTTTGAAAGGCTTCACTCTGAGACTCCTCCTTTAAGTTATTGATGCCAACATGAAGAATGATCAGTCTAGCATATTCAATAGAGCTCAGTGCCTTATTAGCTTCTTCTATTGTGTATGTCACCTGTTTACTTCCTTTTCTTTCTGATCCCATTAAAAGTCTGTTGATGTCGACTGCATGACAGATTGAATCATGCAAGAATATTGTGTCCAAGGTTTCAGTCAGCGTTGTTCTTTGCGCATGTTCACTCATGTCACTTGAAGGTCTTACATTATTGATAGGTGCTGGTGAGCAATAGTCTTGTTTTGGTGGTTCAGCTTTGTTGTTCATGTCATTTGTGGCTTGATTATCATGTTTAGTTAGGGAGTTTTCTGGGGTTGTTTCACTTGCACTTTTTGTAACTTCTCTAAAGTTATCTAACTCTTGTTGTTTGTCATGACGAGTAGATTTCATATTTTTTGTCCATGGTTCACCTTCACTGTTTAAAAATATGAAGGATAAGGACGTGAAACAAAGAAACAAGAGGCTCCCAGGAGCCTGAAAATCATAAACGATGCTTCAATGGCATACCTGATTTAAAAATATGATGGATAAGGACGTGAAACAAAGAAACAAGAGGCACCATCAAAAACAATAATTCTTACTTCCGCTATATTTTGCAAGTATAAGGATTTTCAGTTTCTCAGACAGAACTTAAACATTGCTAATATATGCAATACAAATAATCAAAGTCACTAAAACAGAAAATCAATATAAAGGTCAAAAGATGGGGAGCTACTACTGGGGCTTATGCATATCAAGTTTCATCAACTTAGGACTTATAGTTCTTGAGATATGGAGGTGCTCACAAAACATTTACATTGCTATTATATGAATTGAAAATTGTCAAAGTCACTCAACCGGAATTTCAAGGTCAAGATCAAAAGATGTGGATGCAACTGTACTAAGCTACTATTGGAGCATATGTATACCAAGTTTCATTAACATAGGACTTATAGTTCTTGAGAAATGGAGGTGCTTGCAAAACCTTACCCTTGCTATATATGTATTGAAAATTGTAAAAGTCACTCAACCGGAAAATCACGGTCAAGGTCAAAAGATGGGGAGCAACTGTGCTAAGCTACTACTAGAGCATATCAATAGCACGTTTAATCATCCTAGGACTTATAGTTCTTTAAATATAGAGGTGCACGCAAAACCTTACTTAATTTTGCTATTATATGTATTGAAAATTGTCAAAGTCACTCAACCAAAAAATCAAGGTTAAAACATGGGCAACCAAAAAATCAAGGTTAAAGCATGGGGATGCAACTGTGCTAGACCACTACTCATACTGGGGCATATGCATACCAAGTTTCATCAACCTAGGACTTATAGTTCTTGAGATATGGGGGAGGAGGCTCACAAAACCTTACCCTTGCTTTTATATGTATTGAAAATTGTCAAACTCACTCATCCGGAAAATCACGGTCAGGGTCAAAAGATGGGGATGCGACTGTGCTTGGCTACATGTAGTACTGGGGCATATGCATACAGTTTCATCAACCTAGGACTAATAGTTCTTGAGATATGAAGGTGCTCGCAAAACCTTAGCCTTGCTATTATATGTATTGAAAATTGTCAAATTCACTCAATCATAAAATCAAGGTCAAGGTCAAAAGATGGGGAAGCAACTGTGCTAAGCTACTACTAGGGCATATGTATACCTAGGACTTATAGTTCTTGAGATATGGAGGTGCTTGCAAAACTTTACCCTTGCTATTATATGTTCAACCGGAAAATCACAGCCAAGGTCAAAAGATGGGGAAGCAACTTTGCTAAGCTACTACTAGGGCATATGTATACCAAGTTTCATCAACCTAGGACCTATAGTTCTTGAGATATGGAACCTTCATAAAACCTTACCCAAAAAGTTGTGAACCAATTTTCATGAATTCTGTGATATTGTTACATAAACCAGAAGAGGAAGAACCCATTGATTTTGAGGTAGATCCTTAAAGGTCTTGGTCACATCGACAATTTCTTGAATTAGTTGTTTCTGGACCATAACTCCAAAAGATGTTAACAGATTTTAAATAAACTTTTGGATATTGGTACATACCATAAGAGGAGGACCCCTATTGATTTTGGGGTTGATCCGTTCATGGCCAAGGTCACAGCAACAAAAAAAAAACGTTAGAAAATACTTGACTTAGTTTACCTATCAGTAGAGGAGGAACCCCATTGATTTTAGGAAAAAAACTTTCAAGGTCAAGGTCACAGCACCAGAAAAAACATTTAAAAATTTCTTGGAATTAGTTGTTTCCAGACCATAACTTAAAAAGTTATCAACGGGTTTAAATAAAATCTATAAAATTATTACCTATTATAAGAGGAGGAACCCTATGGAGTTTGGGGTAGATCTGTTCAAGGTCAAGGTCACAGCAAACATTTTCGTATTAAATTGGCATGTGATGTCTGTAACAACTAATGCTAAAGTTTTGGGTAGTAAAATACTGCAACTCCACTTTTGCATATTGATTTTTAACCTAAAAATGTGCATTTCACTAAACATTTTTACTCAACATGATGCATTGGTTTTATATACATGTAATAATAAACTACTAAGGCAATGCTTATTTTGTATGAAATGGGGTCTGAAAATTAATAAAAATTTTAAGGTCAGAAAACAGCAAGTAGATGTAAGACTGACCTGGAAAGGGAAGGCACATTACAACTTATCGTAATAAAGCTGTGTACTAAATTTGAAATCAATCCTTTTAGTACAAGCTGAGACATCTGTTACGAAGAATTGTCTATTTTGACCCTTAAAAAGAATAAGTTGTCTGGGAAAGCAGGAAAGGGGAGGCATCGTACAACTCATCATGCTGAAGCTGTGTACCATATTTAAATCAATCCCTTCAGTAGAAGCCAAGAAACCTGTTACGATACTTTGTAATGGACAGTCAGATGGACAAGGTGATTGCAATATAGCCCCTCTCTTACATAATATTAGAAATACAAAGAAATCTAACAATAAACAACATGTCACCTTCTGGACGACATATAAGAAGAAATGGATCGATAACAATTCCTCTCAAATGTTCATTTCAGAGACAAAATATATTATGTTTCTTTTTTTATTTTCTCGTATGCATAAATTATTGGTATGCTTAGTTTTTGATTGAAGGTTCATAAAACAAGAGGCTCCCAGGAGCCTGAATCGCTCACCTGGTCTTGATGTCAACCCCATGAAGAACTTTGAAGAGCTGAATAAGCTGAACATTTAAGAAAGAAACAGCTTTTCTCTTTCAGCAATAGTTTTCCTTCTGTAGGCCAAAAACGTGCAAAATGTTATTTTAAGGGCCTTCTGAACACTTTGACTCTATACAGACTTTTGTTAAGGGCTTAATGAACTGAACATTTTTGCAAGCAACCACTTTTCTTTATCCGCTATAGTTTCATTATCTAAGCCAAAAACATGAAAACAATGTTTATTAAGGGGCTGTAATCCTTATAAGGGCTCATCTGACAACTTCGACTCTACGAAGAATTTTGTAAAGGTAAATGAGCTGAACATTTAAGCAAGCATCAGCTTTTTTCTATCTGCAATAGTTTTCATTCTATAGGCCATAAACACTGTTTTTCGCCTTTAAGGGTTCATCTGACAACTTCAACCCTATGAAGACTTTTGAAGAGGAAAATGAGCTGTACATTTAAGCAAACAACAGCTTTTCCCTATCTGCAATAACTTTCATTCTGCAGACCAAAAAACACTATTTTTCACCTTTAAAGGGCTGAGACATTTGTAGAACTTTTGATGCTGAAGCAGTAGGGTGGCATCAGATTTCATCTATCTCTTATACTTTTTGATTTACAAGCCAAAAACAGTAGTCTGACCCCCTGGTCTATTTTTAGTAACGGTGGCCATGTTTTTTGACGGATCAGAAATCGAAACACAATTTTGGTGCAGGACACCCTAAAGATCATTCATACCAAGTTTCATTAAATTCTGTTCAGTGGATTTTTGAAAAAATTGTTAACGGACGCCGACAGACGATGATGACAACAACGACAGACGACGACGCCGGACCCCAAGTGCGCTTAAAAATGGGTAAAAGACAGAATTGGCTGGATTTAGTTTAACAGGAAGTATATGAGCCATATACCTGAATTCAAATCCCATTGGAGATCATGCTGATGCTGCATACTAAATATCAAGAGACTGTGATAAGAAGTTGCTGAGAAAACCGTTATGAAAGTTTTCTATTATTTAACATTAATGTTAAAAATTAACTTAGTCGGTAAACAGGAAGTAGGTTAGCGACAGACCTGAAATGGAATCCCACATTATGGGAGCCCATGCTGATGCTTCATACCATATATCAAGAGGCTGTGATAAGTAGTTGCTGAGAAACCTGTTACGAAAATTTCTATTATTGAACATTAATGTAAAAAATTAACTAAGTCCGAAAACAGTAAGTAGGGGGGCCACAGACCTGAGATCGATTCCCACATTATGGGAGCCCATGCTGATGCTGCATTCCAATTATCAAGAAGCTGTGATTAGTAGTTACTGAGAAAACTGCTACTAACTCGGATTTTCATTAGTGAAATCTGGCCAAAAATTCTTAAAATATATATATAAATATAATTCACAAGAAATACATCAAAACTTATGTGCCTTTCAGAATTCAATATTATTTATTCTCATGAAATTTTCAATCAAAATTTTTCTCTCATTTTCCTGTAAAATATCTTTTGATGTTGAATAATGTATAATGGCTTTATCCTCGTTGTTCAGCTGTTTATTCTGTACCAGTTTCTGATAGTGTTTCCATGTCATTTCCAAGACTGTAAAGAACACCTAAAAAATCAACAAAATAGTTATTTTGACACACTGAGTTGGAAATAAGCAGAGGGACAAGTTTCCTATAGCAGGCAGGAACTGCTCACTCTTCTGGAGCACCTGAGTTTACTCTCATTATGACTAAATATCGTGTTGTTAATTGATAATTAGTACTTTTTGTGTTCCTGTGTTTTATATGTTTGAAAGTTATGAACTTTTTAATCTAAAAAACATTTCAGATTCTTACTTCTAAACTATATGCATTCAGTTGGCAGTTGTCCATTGTGGTTTATATGAATTGCTACTTGATTGTGGGCTGTGTCGCGTACACTTATTCTACATCTCATTATTTTCTATACATGACCATCCCTGGGGTCAGCCCTTACCCCCTCATTTAGAAAATTTTATATAGTCTTAGAGAGATCCCCACCCCTAAACCATACTCACTTAAAGACAAGTTATACAGTCATCCCTGTTTTTTTTTACTATATAAACGCGATTTTAAGTTTTGTAGGTTTAAGAATTTGTGTATCACAGCTTTGCTCTCAGGGGTCAATGTGCAATGTCTAATTGCTGTTTATTTTTATGAATGCAAAGAGACCAGAATGTAATACACTGAATAGCTAGTCTTTAAACTAATGCAAACAAGATAGAGGGTCAGTAGGACTTTTACGGGAGAGCAGGACAGGCTTATTTACTCAGTGGGTATTCAGGATATAACCCATAAAACTCAGGGAATTCTGGATTTTATGTTTTTCTGCTCTATTATAGCCAATCAAATGTTACATTCCCCCAAGCTGAACAGGAACTCATCAAGGTACTTTGGAGTACTGGTGCTTAATCTATCTATAAAATGTTGTAATAATAGAAGCTGATCTTTTTGATCAGTTAAACTCACGCCTTCATTGAAAATGAAAACTACTCATAGGTAGATGACTTTTACCTGAAGGAAAAAAAACTTCTATCTCTGAGAGATATTGCTAATATCTATGATTTTTGCAACTAAATAATGTTTTTTATGAATCTAATGTTTAAACAACTCTTTGACATTCATTTTGCACATTTTCTTTTGTATAAATACCCTTCTTGAGCTATTTCGCCAATGTGAAATTTTCAACAGGTAAATTTATTACACTAGGAAAAATTTTCCTTCATACAACAATATAATAATCTCTCCTCTCTATAGATGTGAGTTTAAACTGATCAGAGAGATCAACTTCCATTGTAACATATTCAATAGGAGGATTAAGTACTGGTACTCCAAAGTACCTGTTCAGCTTTGGGTAATTAAACATTTTATTGGCTATAATTATTAAACTGGGAGTGCTGGATTTAGTACCGTATTTATTTTAACGTGAGTCAGGGATGAAACTCCCTCCTACCCACCTCTAAAATATCTACTTACCCGAGTTCCTTCCACAATCATGCCAAGCATATTTATTATCTTATCATCTCTATATTTTGTAGGTTCATCATCTCTGTGCTTTTCATGTAAATCTAAGAGTAATTCTGCTACATGTTGTCCAAGCACTTGATCATGTAAATCAAACTGTATTAATGATTCATCTGGAACAGAACGTCCTGACTCTGAAAGGTGTTCATCTGCACTTGATGATGTTCTCCTTTGAGTACCTCTAAATCTCTTTTTGGGAGGTCCCATTGACTCATTAGTATAGTATGAATCTGGTTTTACCTATATTTAAAAACAAATATCATCTGTACCTTTAAATGTGGTAATTTCTAAACAGAAATGCATTGGACAGGCCAGAAGCTGGTTTGTATAATCAGCCATTTTACCAAAGATATTATTTTGTTTACCACACTGACCTTACCAAAAGAAACAAGTAATCCTGTGAACAAGCTCACAAAAGGATACCCCTGCTTCATATTGGTCTCCGTACTGCCAAAAAAAAATTTAGTCCAACTATCTCTCCTAAATGATATTCCAGAGCGATAATAATTCTTCATGCACATCTACATATAATGTACTTCCTTTTGTAAAGTTTCATCGAAATCTGTAAAACGGTTAAGGAGGAGAAGCCCTTACAAGGTATGTGGACAGATGGACGGACGGATAGACAGACCAACAGGGTGATTCCTATATTCCCCCCATACTTTGTTTGTGGGGTATAAATATCAGGTGAGTCTTTAGCCAGGACTGTAATGCAGATACTTTTAACCAATAATGTCTGAGTATCACAACTGAAAGGCATTTAGGAAGAACTAATTATACAAAGTGAATGAAGGGAAAATCCATTAGCGCATGACAAAATCAGCAACACCAAGAAGACAACAGATAAGACAAATGACCAATAACACAAATATACAAAAGCTTGATGCTATAAATGTCTTGCCTTTTTTTCAATGATATAATTATGATAAACTAAATTCAGCTTAGGCAGCTATCTTGCATGGGTTGGTTTGCGGAAGGTGTCATCAGACTGATAGTGATCATTCCACCAAAGTTTGGTTCCAATTGAGTGAATAATTCAGAAAAAAAAATGTCAATGAATCTCCCATAGGGTCCTATGTTAAACTAAGTTCTGCTTAGGTGGCCATTTTGGTTGGAGGATTGGATCATCAGATATAGTTTTGAAAATGACCAAGACACAGATAAAATAAGAATGTCTTAACATATACCATGTATACATTTACTTGAAATAGACCTAAGAAGAAAACTTTGACATATGAGTTGGAATCAATGAACCATAAAAATGAGATCATAGCCAAGTAAAATGTGTGAGACTGACTTTGGCTCAAAGTTATGAAGATGCAGACCAAATACCCTTGCTTTTTTCTAGGTAGTTACTGAGAATGAGAACTCAGAAAATCTCGATTGAGTCATTGATCCATGAAAATAAGGTCAATGTCAAGTGGCAAATGTCAGACTGAAATGGACGCCCTCTGACAAATGCATGGACCAAGAGAGGATGTTCTATCATATGTGGTTATTAAGACATGGACCTGAGCAGATAACTTATAAATGCAAAGTTAATGTTGCCATCACCATTGTCTTTGTAGCTGTTGCTTCCATTAGCATGCCTATGTCTCATCTTTTTGGTAGCAAAGGTATAAACAAAAAAACTTTATTTACATTCACAAAACAGGTCGGAACTCCACACACTTTTTATAGGTGTTTTGAGTTTTCCTTTTCAAATTTCAAATTCTTATGTATGGTCTTAATATAATTGATTTTTAGGTGATGTACAAAATGTATTGCTTATTTGTCTGTATTTCTATATTCAATGTACTAGTATTTGTTTTGCTATATTTTTATATGATTTAAAGCACATTATAATACTTGTTTATATAAGGCGCTACACAAATGTTTCATTATTACATGTATTATTGTTATTATCATAGTGGATTCATTATAAATACAAGTCATATTTGTAAAATTCACTAAAGATGTTGCCTTGAATGTATATTTATGATAAAAGTTTAGTACAGATTTGATAAAATTGATCTTGTCTTTAAATTTACCTGTGTTACTACAGACACCATCATATCTGAGTACTCTGTTTCCAGTCCACATTGATAAAAACGTAGATCTGGTTCAGATGTTACCTTGATCCCTTTTAAATTTTTCCAAATGGACCGGTGTGCTTGATTACAGTATCTAAATGTAAAAAGATAAAAACAATTAATAAATTAGCAACAGTTGACACCTGTCTACATTTGTATCCAGGTAAAAACAATAGAGTAAATTAACAACAGTATACATGTATATACACTGTATATTTATGATAATCTGTTTGTATAAAACATTTTTGAAGGTCCTCATGATATGTGAACATGTATCTACTCTGTATATAGCTGTTTATGTATTTGTATTTTTCATATGTGTCCTTGTTGCACTGAAATCAAAGAATGATCTATGTGATGGTATAACGTTTGTACCATTTGCTATAAGTTTATTGTTCATGCCAGATTATCATAAGATCATGAAGATTAACGATCAATTTAGTGTCCGTGTCTACCAAATTAAATCACCTGGATAGTGAGTAAAATTCTAAATACCGTTAGCTTAGCATTAATATGTCCATCTCAATCGCTAGTATTAATGTTAATGGTTTACGGCAAAAAAAGAAAACAAATAATATATTCCATTGGTTAAGTAGTAAACGATTCGATATCATTTGTTTACAGGAAACTCACTGTACACAAAACGAAGAATTGCTCTGGGCGCGAGAATGGAAAGACGTAAATGGGGGATTAAGTATTTGGAACCCGGGTTCTAGTGAATCACGGGGTGTTGCAATTCTAATAAATAAAAACTTTAAACATGATATTGTAGAAAAACATCGTGATGACGATGGTCGACTACTGAATCTCGAATTATCATCATGCGATACCAAGATTTTGGTAAATGCGATTTACGCACCGAACCTTACCTTACCTCTGTATCTTGACCTCCTCATGGGAGAACCGTATTACCATACGTTGAACGAAGGTGCTGTGCTTATATCTACAGTGCTCCGTGATCATCCATCTCCCAGTGAATCATGTTTTTACATTTGTATGTACAGTTGGGTGTTATCCGGCTCATTTACGAACAGTACCCAGATTGTCATTGCAGCACAAATATGTGTCATAGTTTGGCAATCCACATTGTTGCAATTGTATTGCCGTGTACCTCATTTATATAATTGTCACTGTTTATTGTCTTAGCAAGAATGGGGTATCAGTCATTTAAAGTATTAAGATAAAACCAAGTAAAATATGTTTAAAATCTAAAAAATAGCTTACATATTACTTCATGAAAATAGAAAATGGTTCAAATGTACTATATTGTACTAAAAACTCATAGCATTGCCTCTTAGGGTGTATATAAAATGAATTAAAATAAGAGTAAAATGTAGTTACTAGATAAAATGGATAAAATGATTGACAACTTTAAAACTTTGACATTGGATCTGTAGTTATCTTACATTTACCTAACGTAAGAAAAGTTACTAGATAAAATGAATAAAATGGGCATGAAGTAAGGATCGGGTCTGCATTAAACTCCCTATATAGAGACAAATAGAGGGTAAGAGCGTACCTCTGTCCTATTTCCCCTTCCCCTTTCCCTCCAGGTCTAGCACTTTCATTCTGGCTACGTGTACATTGCACATAAGTATTCTTGACAGTTTTTCTATCCTCTTTATGTCTTTGGAAGTAGTCTTTGTATTTTTCACAAGCAAGGAACAGTCCATCAGGATTTTGAGTTGATCTTCAGGCGATAGGTTTGCATGCAGTATCCCCACTTTCAGTTCTTCATTCCATATATTTCCAATTGATTCAATTATTGGGTCCCTGCAAAAACGTAGTTTGTCACATTCCATCAAGCAGTGACCAATGGTTTCCGGCTCTCTACCACATATCAGACAGTTTGGGTTTGTCTCAGACTTGTAGAATTTGACTCTTTCAGGTTGGAGGGTATATGTCCCGGTTATGAATCTCAATTTTGTTGAGAGCCTTTCTATTTCTATGGAAGTTGAACATTTGTATTTAAGTAGTGGGTGGATTTTACCAGTTGCCAGATTTTCAGATTGCAGGAATTGTAATCCATCATATAGAGTGGCCATATTTCTGATTTGGTCGTACCAATGTTTGTTTATCCTTGTCTTTACCATTTTCTGCCATATTGATTTCTTTGGAGGGTTATTGATGTATTCAATAGCTTCTTTGAGACTGTATTTTCGAAGTAATCCGTTGACCTCATTAAACCAACTGTTGCTGTTGTCGTGTTTCATAACTAATTGCCTTCTTGCCAGTTCTTTTTCTGTACTATCATCATCTTGGTGACATATATTGTTGAAGAATGTGAGGATTTTCAAATGGATCTGTGCCTCTATAGGTAAGATGCCAGTAAGTATATATATTGCAGCATCAGGACATCTAGTTGGTAGTGACATCAGTTGTTTTAGGATGCGTTTTTGAAATATTTCTAGTTGTTCTAGGTATTTGCCGTGTGGAGAAATCAATTCCATTCCATATAGGAGTACCGGGGATACATATGTTTTGTATATATGAATTAGGCTTTCTTGGTCTAGACCGTTGTGGCCATGAAACCCACTGCCAAATAAGCTGTATGCACTCCTCCTGGCTTTGCATATGTTGGTGTCCACGTTCGCTTCTATATTCCCTATTAACGTTTCCGTTCTGATAATGCCCAGATGTGTAGCTGTTGATACATTCGGCATCATACTTGTGCCCATTCTCACAGGTTCCAATTCTGGTTGGTGCCTTGTGTTTTTGCCTTTTATGTTAATTACTACGCTTTTGGTTGGTTGAAGCTGATACCCTTCTCTATTCGCAAAGTTTAGTGCCATATTTACGAGGACTTGTGCATCATTCCTTTCTTCGCTCATAAGTGCAATGTCGTCTGCGCACCCTGTATGGTTGATGTTAATGTTCCCGATTTTCATTCCTATTCCGCTATTTTGCAGATGCCCTAGTAAGGTATTGATGTATAGCTTATACAAGTCAGTGCTAAGAATTCCTCCCTGTCTTACGCCCATGTTAACCTCGAATGCTGCTGTTATCTCACCTGCCCATTTAATGCAACTTGTGGCGTTTTCATGCATATTCATTATAATACTCCAGGTAGTGTCGTTTATGCCTGCTTGGTAGACTCTTCGTAGTAGATGAGAGTGGATGACTTTGTCAAAGGCTGCTTTTGCATCTAAGAGTATTAGAATACCATTCTTTTTATCATCTTTCAGGCATCTATATGCTTCTTCTACTGGTAATGCTGCATTCATAGGTGATGTACCTTTTGTGAAGCCTCTTTGAGTAGGTATTTGAGTTTGTTTTATTTCTGGCTGAATGCGCTCTTTTATTACTGACTCCATAATTTTACTTATGACTGGTAGTACAGTTATACCTCTGTAATTTGTTGCTTCCTTATTACTTCCCTTATTCTTAAATATTGGCGTGAGAAGGCCTTTTTTAAGTAGTTCTGGTATTTCTCCTTCTTTAAACATGGAATTGATGAGTTGTGTTAGTAGTACTATTAACTCGTCCCCAGCGTGAATGATATGTTCTATAGTTAAGTTGTGAAAGTCTGGAGCTTTATTTCTATTGATTGATTTTATTGCTTTCTTAACCTCCTCTATTGTGGCTGGAATCATATCTCTCTCTCTTGCCATACCTCTGATTATGTGAACTTCTTTTTCAACCATGTTATGATATTCAAGTGCTTCTTCCATCACATTGCTTGGGGTTGCTAATTTCCGAAAATACTCTAAGAAGCCTTCCTTAACGCTATTCTGACCCATGTATGCTATATCGTCTACCTTCAGTTCTTGTATATCTGCCATGTTTTTGTTTCTATTTCTCTTGATGAGTTTGTGAAATACCTCCATGTTCGTCGACCTTGCTTCCATGATCTCCTGTTTTTCTTCCTCTTGTTTTCGTGCTACTTCCATTCTAATGGCCTTTCTGAAGTTTTTCTTGCCTTGCTTCTTTCTTGTAAGAAATGGGTTACCAATGTTACCAGGTTTTCCTTTATCCACCCAGGCTTTATATGCTTCTCTTTTCTCGGTAAGTGCAGCTTTGATCTCAATGTTCCACACTTTTAGTTTTGGGCGTGCGTTGAATTTGGCTTTTGTTTTGCAGCTTCTGGAAGCTGATGTAGTTAGAATTTTGTTGATCTCTATGATTTCCTCGTTCATATCTACTTCTTTGTTGATGTTCTGTCTATCTAGTTCTCTTACTCCCTCGTCTACCATCGCCTTGTATAGGTCTATATCTACTTTATCCCATCTTATCTTGGAAGAGCCTTCTCTTTTTTTGTCGTGAGTAATTTGTTGATAATACCATTTAATTCCCATTTTGATTGGGTGATGATCTGATGTATTTGTTGAGGTTTTGATTATTTTCTTAGCTGTGAAAACATTTTCTGGTAATATGTTGTGCAGAAAATAGTCAATCTCTGAGCATTCTACTCCGTTTGAGTTCGTAAATGTATGACCCCTATTTTCGTATTTCAGTTCTAGATCTGCAATAGTTTTCTTTAAGTAATCTTTCCGTGGGTTATTTGGCTTATTTGCGTTGAGGTCTACGTTGATGTCTCCTCCAATGATAATATGGTGTGACCGCTGGTATTTTTGATATATTTCATGTATGTTGTCTACACATTCCTTGTATTCTGTAACAAAGTTTTTGCTTCCACTGGCTGGCATGTATACGCTCATAATGATTGCAGACTTTGGTTCACCTTTGAATTCAATGCACTGTATCCTTTCTGAACCATCTTGTAATGGCTTAATTAGGTAATCTATATCTTTTTTCCAAATAACTGCCACTCCTCCGTATCCCCTGGGCCTATAAATAGGAAGTAGTGGATCTAGCATATCTACCCCTTTCCCTACAAAGTTAATATCATTGCTTAACTCTCTAATAGTGTTGATTTGCGAGTGAAATAGCCAATGTTCCTGAATAAGAATAATATGATTTTCTTTAAGTAGTTCGTTTAAAGCAGGTGCACAGGTTTTAATATTTTTGCAGTTATAAGATATTATATTTATTATATCATGTTCTGTAGGCGCACTGGGTTGTTTAGTTGGCATGCTACATGTGGATTGCCCTGGACTAAAAAATGAGGTTTTACTCCTTGGTGTGTGGTAAATCCTCCTTGGTAATTATGTGTTGGGACAGGCGCAACTCTTGGTGTACTCTGCTTAGGCCTTGCGTTGTACCTTGTCTCATGTGTTGTAGTGTGATGTTTATGTTGTGGGTCTTTACCATAAAAGAGTGGTTGTCCTGTAAGGTCAGATGGATCCATATCCTTTTTGTGTTGCTTTGGAGTCGCCTCCTGTTCAGTCATACACTCTTTGTTCTTCTGCTGCTGTTCTTTGGGCTCTATGTGGGTTGTTTGGCCCGTGAGATTATTCAAATCCATGTTGTCTATGTGTCTTTCCAGGCTATCGAATACTACATCTGTAATTTTCTTATGTAATCTAGCCATTCTACCATTGAAGTAACTTTCTGGGTCCTTGCTTACATGTTGAGTAGTTTTACCAGGGCTATGGCTGTGATCAGTATTTGGTGACTTTGCTTGCTCTAAGTTTTCCATGCGTTTCATGAGCACTTTTACTGTCTGTTCTAGCTCTAGGTTTCTCAGCTCTAACTCCTGGCATCTTGATTCCAGTCGTATTCGTTTGTTGTTTGCTTCTTGATTTGCTCTTTCTGTTAGTTTCAATTTCTCTTCTTGCTTACGGATTTTAGTTTCTCTGGCTCTAAGTTCACTTAGCTTATTCTCTTTGGCCTCTTGTTTCTGAACTGTTGTTGTACCTCTGTGTGTCTCTTTTGGATTTGTTTGCTCGTGGTCCATTATTGCATTGCTTTGAAATGACTGACACTCAATGCACACGGGGTCCTCATTGCCTTCTATCATACATTCTGTGTGGTTAGTCTTGTTACATATAGTGCATACGTCCATGTTTTGTTCGTCTACTTGACTACAGGTTGTACATATTCTGTCCTGGATTTCATCGACTTGAATAGGGGTATCCTGATTTTCTATCTCTTTTTCCTTAACCTCGTCTAGTCGATCAGATTCTTCATGCAATAAAGCTATGGCTTGGGTTTCCTCGTTAGGACCTGTTATGGCTGGTATTATTTGTGGTTCAACTATGCATAATTTACATGTGTATTCGCTTTCGTTCTCATCCTCATTTTCTATAAGTTGTATTTCCTGGTTTGACAATCGCTGACATTTGTAGTGTATCCAGTGACTACCTTTGGTACAATATATACTTCTGCTTCGACAAGCTTTGTTGCATTTGGGACAGCTTATATTCGTATTGGTTGTATCACCTCCCTTTCTTTCATTCAGGATTTGGGTCAACTGTTGTTGCAGCAAGTTGTTTAATCTGTCAATATTCAGGCCCAGTTCTAATGAACGACTGACAATAATCCTCTGTATCTCAAGTATATCAGTAGACATAAATTCGCCCGCTCCCTTTCCATTTACCAATAATCTGCATTTGGTGTTATACATGTTAATTGTATATGCATTTGAAGCTTTTATTCTGATTGTGGTTTGGACCAGGGCTCTTCCTGATTTATCTTTTATGTTTATAATCTCCGCGCTACTGTGTGGTTCATAGTATGCGATTGTTGCTAGTCTCACTAGCTCATATGTCGCTGTATCAGCTGTTAGTACTATTCCTCCTCCTGTGACTTTCATTTCAATGTTTTGTTCTCTCTCTGTTGCCTTTAGCTTCTGCTTGAGTGCTCTTCCTATATTGAGAGTATATTCAAATGTTTGCCTCTTTGCTTGTGACCTCTCCGACGCTTTGACCAGCTTTTTATTCTCCATATTGAAATTTGGAAGCGTAGCTTTGTCGTTCAATGCTTTCTTCCAGACCACTGCTTAGTGTCTTGTCCCGTGATAGGTTGGGGTAGAAATGTTTGGTTCTTGTAGGAAAGACCAATGAAATCAGGGAGTATTCAGCGTGACTTGGTCATTCCATGACTTCTGTACCCTCCCTGGTTCATCGGTCAGCTTCAACGAGGAATACTGTTACTTTGTTTGGTACGTGTCATTAACTATGGTTGTTCAGCGGTTTGCTGCAGTTGGAATGAGGATATGGTGGATTCAGTGCTACCAGTTATTGATGAAATGCCTTGTTTTCCCTTAGGAAAGACCAGACGCAGAGCGTAGAATACAATTTTTTAAAGATATCAATTTAAGTGATAATGAATCTGATATATTTAATTTGATTTTAGGCGATTTTAATTGTGCTCTGGACAAAAACCTAGACCGACATCCAATGCACAAAAGGGACGATCTGGGTTTGGTCGAAATCACTCGAATGATTATTAGTCAAGGACTATGTGACATTTGGCGTGATTTGCACCCAAACACAAATCGTTACACATTTAAAAGGAATAATTCAAAATCAAGAATTGATTACATCCTAGTAAGCAAATCGTTAAGTAGTAATGTATCTAAAGTCAAAATATTACACTTTCCATTTAGTGATCATGATCTAGTTACAGCCAGTATTAAAATGAATAAAATTGAAAGAGGCCCAGGAGTCTGGGTAATGAATGAAAACACTATTAAAAGCGATGAATTCAAAAATAGTTTTAATATTTTATGGGCCAAAATGGTAAATAAAATAAACGAATATCCAAACCTTAGATTATGGTGGGATATTACAAAAAGTAACATAAAAGCGTTATGTATTGAAATCTCAACCATGCTCAATGTAAATAATAAACATTTAAAAGAAATGGAAAACAAACTTGAGGATTTAAAATTAAAATCCGAAACACGACCAAATGCTCAACTCATAACACATTTAGAAAATGAAATTAAAAACGTGTATGAAAAGAAGGCAGACGCTGCAAGATTACGATCTAAAAGTAAATGGTTTGAAGAGGGAGAAAAATCTTCCAGTTACTTTTTTCAACTCGAAAAAAATAACGGTCAAGAAAAATTATGGAATGAAATAAAATATGAATATGGGTCCATAAAATCAGATATACACTCTATTTTAAAGGAGCAAATATTTTTTTATGAGAATCTTTTTTCTTCAGAAGGTTGGGATGAAGAAAAAGGGAGGTCGTTATTATCACATGTCAATAATAATTTGGATGGGGATGACAAAATGATGTTGGAATCTGAAATAACGGATGACGAAATCGAAAATTCGGTTAAAGTACTCAAACCAAATAAATCTCCAGGAGAGGATGGTATTATTTCCTCCTTTTATCAATTATATTGGGAAAAAATAAAATATCACTTCTCCTTAGTGGTCAAAGAAATATTTCAATCAAGTACCCTATGTGAAAGCCAAAATAGGGGAATTATTACACTTATTTACAAAGCAGGAGAAAGGGAATTACTAAAAAATTGGAGACCCTTAACAGTACTAAATTGTGATTATAAAATAGTTGCTAAGATATTGTCTTGTCGATTAAAAGATGTTCTGCAGAAGATAATACATTCTGACCAGAAAGGATTTGTCAAAGGTAGAAATATCTCCGAAGCGAATCGGCTGTTACGAGATATTATTAGTTATGTTGATAAGGAAGACGAAGAAGGTGTCATTGTTTTTTTAGATCAGCAAAAAGCATTTGATCGAATGGAATGGGGGTGGTTAAACGAATGCATGAAAACATTTAACTTTGGGGAAAACTTTCGTGGGTGGATTAACATGCTACTTAAAGAGGCAAAAACTTGTATTAAGACTAATGGCTATTTATCTAAGTATATTTCCATCACACGGTCGGCCCGACAGGGCTGTCCAATAGCCCCTCTTTTGTACGTTTTACAAGCTGAGCCACTGGCTTGCTCGATACGAGCTTGTCCTGATATAGAAGGAATCAGATTGCCCGGAAATATTGAATCGAAACTTAGTTTTTTCGCAGATGACACTCAACTTCTTGCGCGAAACGAAACATCCGTCAAAAAGGCCTTTGAAATATTGGAGACCTACGAAGGCGCGTCTGGCGCAAAAATAAATTATGACAAAACAAAAGGGTTATTCATAGGTCAGCTTAAGGGTAGCAATCCAAGGTTTAAAAAAATTAAATGGATAAAAACAAACGTAAAAACACTAGGAGTGCATCATGGCTATGAAATTAACGATGAACTCATTTGGAGACCAAAAATAAATAAAATTAAAAGCTGTTTGCAAATCTGGAAAACTAGAAATCTTACCCTAGAAGGGAAAACATTAATAATAAAAAACTTTGTTTTTTCCCTAATAGGGTATGAAATTGAAATGCGTGGAATTCCAGATACCTATCTTAAAGAAATCAACCAACTAATATGGGGATTTATATGGGACAACAAAGTTCCACAATTAAGCAGACAAGTGTGCTGTATGAAATCAAAAGAAGGGGGGTTTAATATGATAAATATATATTCATTTGTTAAAAGTCGACAAATCAAATTTCTATACAAACTTATACACTCAGAACTCGAATCTTGGAATGCCTTGGGTAAACATTGGTTAAAACAATATAACCAGATAAGCGGCCAAGAATTTTTCTTATGCATATGTTCCGACTTAAGTGCACTAAATATTGGACAAATCCCTTCATATTATAAAGCCGCTTTAAACTCACTGTCCGAGCTCCGAGCAAAATATAAACCAACTAATATGAATGAAGTGCTAAATACAAATATATTTTGTAATAATGATATTCAATTTGCTAATAGACCATTATTTTTTCGGTCCTTTCTTAGAAGCAATATATTTAAAATTAGGGATATTTGGAGCAGTATGGAAAATGATTTTAGGAATTGTAATACGATCTATAACGCCTTAAACGATAAACGTAACTGCATAGCCGAGTTTTCTAAAATCAAAGCCGCTATACCCAAAGAATATATTCAAATACTTCGAGGCACAAATATAAATGTCCTTCGCCATAAGCCATTACCAATCAATTTGAAGGAATTAGAATTTTATGATAAATTAGAAAAAATGATAACGTTTGACAAATTGAAATCAAAAGAAATTCAAAACTTATTTAATGAGAAAGCAAAACCAAATTGTGAAACTAAATGGGAAAGAAAATATGGAAATGGGATACCATGGCCTAACATCTGGGCAGTCATAAACAAAATAAAAATAAAAAATAAAATAAAAGAATTTCATTTTAAATCAGTACACAATATCGTTTTTACTGAATTCAGACTCAATGAATTCGGAATGTCCCAAACGAATGGACTATGTCACTTTTGTAAACACCACCTTGAAACTCAGATCCATTTATTTTACAATTGTAAGAAGGTATATCCCGTTATACAATATCTACAAAGTCTTTTTACAGAAATTCTAGATTTGGCAGATATTACTCTTGTGGAACAAAATATTATTTTAGGACTCAACGGAAATTCCGAAATACAAGCCTATTTAGGTAATGCAATTATCATGATATCAAAGTGGATTATTTGGAAAACGAGAAATAAAATAAAATTCGAAAATAAAACTTTTTCAGCCATCTCAGTTATAAACCTTATCAAAATAGAATTAAAGGATAATTTTGATCTTTTGATAAATTGTCGTATTAAAATAAGTAGAGAAATAGAAATGGCTATACGCCGATTACTATCATCAAATTCAGCGCAATAATTTTTTTTGTTACATGATTATTATCTACTTGTTAGAAATATTGTATGAACAAGTTGTAGTTTAATATATCTATATAACCATAGATATCTATGATATAACTATATCTATTATATAATATACTTACATTTCTATGATAATTTATCCTTACATTAAAAATGAACATGAGTTAAGCACGTGCGCACACATGTATGATAAGGTTGAATGATTTTCAGATGTATTACATTATTTATCTTGATTATCTGTTTTTGACGTTTATAATTGGACCATTTCTCTCCCGCTTATCCATGGGCGTGGCTGAGTTAGTGTAACACATGGCCCCTCAGTGCGCTTTCCCTGGGCCACTGAGGGAAATGTAACAGGATGAAATAAAATAAATAATTGTATATTTAAAAAAAAAAAAAAACAAAAAAAACAAAAAAAACAAAAAAAACAACAGTGGACAATTGTCTATCCAGGGATGATTTTGTTGATATTTGCGAACCCTGATTAACATTAAGAAGTTCCGCACCAATGTTTGAAAAAATGACAATAATTATAATATAATAATTATGCTCATTTGTGTAAAGTATCTTTATGAGATCCAAATGCACTAAATTTACTCCCTGTGAAAACAACAGGTTACGAGAAATATGAGAAATAGCGGTACACAAAAAAATCAGGATCTGTTGTACTGAATTAAGCATAATTTAGAAATTTGTTGTACAGAGTGATTGATAAGCATGGCACCAATCTTTATTTTCCAATCTGCAGAACTTTTTGTAGAGCTCTGTCATCCAAGGATTATTCATGCAATAAATAAATTCACTATAGACTTAAAACTTTCTGTCAAGAATAACATTGTAATATTTTCCATAGGATCAAATTTTGAACTATATTTTGCTGCAGCAACCATCTTGGTTTTTGTGTGTGTGTGTATGTGTGTGTTGGTGTTTAACGCCCTTTATCTTTGTTTTTGAATTGGCAAAACATGTACATGTACCTATCAAAATATCTCAAACAAAAATATTATTCTGTTAGGACTCTAAGAGTAGTAACCACTATGTCGGTGATTGGTCATGGTTCTTTCTGTACTGTATATGTAACATGGTCAGACCATATTTTTAGCTTATAGCTCAAAAAGTATTCCATGATCATTCATGCAACAAACTGATGCAATTATATATAGCTTCTTACAATTGCAAGGAGCTAAGGTCAGTATCATCTCCCCTTAGTGGCCATGTTGAATTCATGATCCACATAAAAAACCATAATTTTTGTAGAGGGTCATCACGGTCATGTAACAATCATTCTTGGGAAGTTGGTCTTACAATGTATTTGGGAAGAAATGTGGACAGATGACGAGAGACAACGGATGCAAAGTGATGGCAGAAGCTCACATTGCCCTTTTGGCCAGCTTAACCCATAACTGAGAATTTACAATAAATCCTACTTACTTAACTCTGAGGCAGCAGAGGTCTGCAAATTCACCTATAAAGCCTGTCAACAGTCCTTCATACGGATGGATCACCTTTCTGTAGTCTCTCAGATCTCTGGCAAGAATTTTAAGTCCATTGATGAAAACTCTAAGCTTATAACACATCTTTATCTTTAAAATGGACCAGGTTCTAAAAAATAAATACTTTTTAATTACACATATGGCAACTTAATTAAGGTAACTTAATAATAGTATGCAAAATTCAGAAAATACTGTTTTCAAAAACAGAGCAACAGTCCTATAAAAATCTTATCCATTGACCAGGAAGCTCAGATGAAACTTCAAATTAAAATATTTTTTTTTAAAAATCTGTTTTTGTATATGTACTTAATGTTTTTATTCAAATGCTGCTGATGAGAGGTTACTCCTTGGAATATTGATATTCAGCATAACTAAATTTACCGTTTTTATACTAGTTTTCTATAGTTTAATTATTTGTTTCTTCTTTTTTGTCATTCTACTATAATAATTTCATCAAATGCATCAATTAAGCTTTGAAATTTAATTTGTATGTCTGTATACATGTATATAGCAAGCACCAACTCAACATTCTCAAGATCCACACAAAAAATGGTAAGGTGAACATACTCTGTTTTTTTCAGAGCTAGAGTGAATGTACATGGAGTCGTACACTTTTTAAGGTTTAAACTTTAAAAATATCTACGGCAAATGAGAATCGGTTGCAATCATTTTCCAAAATAAAGGGGTGGACAAGACCTTCAAATACCCAATATATTTTTTGAAAAATATAAGTTAGTTTTATTTTTACAGATTATTATTTGAAGGTAACAAATGCGTGGAAAATTGCTAAAAATAGTACGTGGAGTCGTACACCTCAAAAGTTTAAAAATTTTCGTTCATTTTTTACCAAGTCGTATATGAGGTGAAAGACAATTATTCCAAAGACATTTTGTCTCTGCTTATTTTCCAGAAAAAAGCAGAATGGCATCGTGTCTGTTTATTCATCGGTATGCATACACGATGCATTTGTGCAGCATTTTAAACCACCTCTAAAAATCAGCACATTTATATTTCTAGCATTAGTACTGAAATCTTGATTGAAACTTTTGAAAATATCAGCGGAAAACAATTGAAATAACATTATTTTGCAATGTCCAAGTGATTTCTGATCTAAGCTTTACATAAGGAGGTGTTTTCAGCTTAATTTGTATTGCCTTCTTTATGTTGGTCGAGGTTGCTAGGATTCACTAAAAACATATTTGTAACTTTTTTTCAAAAAATATTTCAAAAAATAATTTAAAACTTTTGTTAGACAGATCGTTTTATTCAGTTTTCAATAAATATATTGTTTGTATAACAAATAAAAATTCTGAATTGACGTTTTCGAAAAGACAAGTGTACAACTTAGCGGATTAATCGGACTTGGATTTTTAATATTAATTTAATAGTTCTTAAATTCAAAAAACGTGACTTATCCTGTGAAAGAACATATTAATGATATAGTATCATTTATACATAAAAATATTTGGATTATCATTTCCCGTAAAAGTTATTTTGAAACAAACCAAAAGTGTACGACTCCACGTACAGTTACTCTACATGTTTGTAAGTGTATAAACTACATTTTGGTTTTCTCTACAAATATACATGTATTTATTATCTGGTTATTACATGTACTTTGAATTATTCTCATTTTTAATGTCACTTATAAAATCATTTTGAATTTTAATTTACAATGAAGAACACTGTCATGACTGTACATTTTTACTATATATAAATAAAATTTCCATTCAATTTTCCATATCCAAGTCCGAAGCTTGTCCGCCTTGTTTGCCATTCTGAAACCAATGTACATTTGTATTTTTCGTAGTGATAAATACAAAAATAAAATTCAATCAATTCACGAAAAAAAATCTGAAGTTTATTGGCAAATATACTATTCTATTAGCATATGATCAGTGCACACGAACTTGTCACAAAAAAAAGGTGCTTTCTTATACAGGTGTATAGTTAGAGAAATTTATATTTTTTCGTAAAAAGTCCCTGTGTTCATTGTAATATTGATGCTTCTTGTAGGTTCAACTCATCCCTTTTGGGATCTTGTATTTGGAGATATTTTTCATTGTGCCACCCACAGCGGCAGCTGCACAATTAAAACAATATATCTCTAAATATGAGATACCAAAAGAGATTAAGATTTGACATACTTCTCTGTTGTATATTTAGCCTCCAGCTCCTTAACATGCTCCAAACAGTTATTTATTGCCTCCTCAACCAGATCACTAGACTGATAAAAGGATTTAAGAGGATAATTGAATTGAAGGCACTGGTGTACTATTTCAATATACTCCAACTGTTCAACTGTGAGATCTTTCATATCTCCTGATATTTTTAGTAATAAATCAATTGGTTTCTGTATGTAGTTGCTGGAGTAACATATATTTAAGTGGGTTTTAGCGTGTTGCCTTGTCCATTGTGATGCCCTGTTTGGTAAAGTCCATTGATCATGCTTTGTCGTTGATCTTGTTGATGATTCACATGACGTACTACTGCTAGATGAGGAGTCCATTTGGTTTGCCTGGCCAAAATAAAATTATGTTAGGGATATTTAGTGTCGGGGATCGAAACGACCTTAGTATGAAAGAGTGACTCTAAATGGTGACCGTAGATGCCAGATGATGCCCGAAATGCCAGGAACTATATGAAATGTTTTTTTTTTAAAATAAAATTTTATCTTATTTTGTTTCTTTTTGTAGCACTATTAAGTGTTTTTTTTGTAATCGTGTTTGGGGTTGGTCTTCTAAATAACATAGACCTGTATAACCAACACAAGGGTTGATTTAATTTCATCAAACAAATCGCAGTGAAGAAAATACCCTGTAATAACAAAACACTCAATAAATACAAGGTATAACAGCAAAGTTTAAAACGATTTAGTTCAACATATAGAAAATATATCAGTATTTTCCTTGTAAGTATAAAATATTAAATTGTGTCTAGTGTACATTAATACCCCATTTTGTATGTTATTTCAAAATGAATATTCTGAACTATAAGATATGTATGCAAAAAAAACGGAATAATGCACATCTACCATATCACAAAGGATAATCTGTGATAATACTAAACGTTTGAAAAGTAATTATAAAACATATTACATTCTTAAATAAATGCACTTAACATTCAATAAGGATACCTCACAAGTAATTGCAAAGGCTGACTTCACTGTTACAAGTGACACCAATCAATCAATCAGTACATTATATAAAGTACACTTGTAGTAAGAATATTTATACCCATAAATATTCAGGTATAAAAATAGTTATTGCCCTTTATTTATAAAATGATCCAAAATTAATTGAACTGATAGTTTTAAATTGGTTTACAGTTTCACACTTTTAACCAAATTATTTAATCAGTCTCTATGAACACTGAATTGAACTATTTAAAAGATTTAAATCTAATACTTTTTATGCAAAACTCAACATTGCTATGCAGCTTAACATTCAAATCTTATCTGCAAGTTATATTAAATTTATGAAATTTAATCACATACAGACCACTCACTCCCAACTCTCAAAATCAATCACCAAACCATACCAATTTACCACTTTCATAAATAGCATTCATTCTGGAAGTTATTGAGTTTGAATATTATATAAAGGATATTGTTAATATGAAACAAACCTCAAAAGGAAGAATATATATATAGGTCCAAATAAGTAAAAATCCAGACAAATACAAACTATGAAAATATGGCTGCTTCCAAAGACAGAGATATAAGGTGAAAGCCATTAACAAATACTTCCCTCATTTTCTAATTTTATTACAGATATCTATCAGTGGCGTAGCTTGCCTTTTTTAAAAGTGAGGCAAAACCGGCAAGGGGTCTGGGGACCGCTAAAGGTCCCCAGTGGGTCCAGGGTGGCGAAGCCCCCCGGCCGAAAACGATTTCTAGCTATTTGGAGGTCACAGAATGCTTCTCCTAACCATATAAAACAGGTATCAAAGTCAATCTGGGTCTTCTTTTTTAAAAACTGAACAAGTGTCTAAAGAAAACATTCATTATATTATCCATATTGAAATTCGAAGTCGTTTAAACTCAAAGGTTTTTCCTATCCCAGGCCTGGCATAGGTTGATCTTAGACATTCAAAATTTGGATAGCAGTTGAGTATTTTTTGGTTAGATATATACTCTTCATATTCATGAGTTTCTGACAATTCGAAATTTGAATGACATTACTTTTTTTTTATTCCGATGCTCACAACTTTGACATTCGTATTGTGTCGACTAGTTTATAAACTGCATGCGTTTCGTGTTTAAGCCATGTCCCTGCTAGGTATGGTAGCGCAAGTGAGTTGGTGTTTTATGCAACACTACATAGGGCGATGAAATGAAGAGAGTGATGAAATGAACATGAAATGATGATGAGAAATATGGGGTTTAGTGGGACTAGTACATTTTGAAGTCCACAGAAAAGGGAGAGAGATGAGTAGGGGCGAAAAATTCAGCAATTATATTTGGTGCAATACTTGACGGTCCACAAAGAGATCTTCACGTGCATGAAGCGTGCATGGCACTCTCCACACACGTTGGTCCACTATGGTCAGCGGTCAAGGTTAAACTGACAATCCCCGCGGACGAGGACCTTCTATTTCAGCCACCTAGGGTACACACTTGGTCGCTCTATGGGCTGAGCACTAACCCGATGTCAGAATTCCAAGACCCTTTGTCGCCTCTTACAACAAGCTAGGCTCTGTTGCAGGCCTAATCGTCACACAGGCTCCGACGAGTATGATACAATGTTACTTTGTTTTACTATTTGTTGTTTCTTGTAAATACCGAGATCGCATAGATTTAGATGTTACTGGTTCTGAGATGTTAAAATACAAACTTTCTCATTTAGATACAGCTTTGTATAAGCAATTTCATTCACTACTCAACTACATACTTATCTGCAGATGGGTCGGTCGACCGTAGGTTCTCTTCTTGTAATATAAAGTTATTTTAAAGCAAGAAAAGTATCATAGTGAAACTTGTTACCGACAAATGATTTTATCAAAGAAAAAAAGTAAGCCAACCGAAAGTAACTTTGTATTACAATGATTGAACACGATAGTGCTGGTGAATGGACCTTTGATCCCTAGCTCAACATGCTTACATCCTTAGGCTACGATTTCTTTTATGAAATGTATATTTTAATTTCGATTAGCTAAAAGGTACTAAAAGTCGCGCAAAAAATTGCAGCAGTATGTTTTAGTAACAAACGATGAAACAATAACAGCCATATACTATTTATTAGGTTGGTGGATCATAGTAGATGGGAAGTAGAACCAAGACCTGTGTGTTTTAGACGTAAATTTTTGTTGTTGATAAACTTGAATTCTTCAATTGCGATTGACATGATGATCATTTGTTATATGCTTGAAAGCTTTGAAAGCAAGAGCACATGTAAACTTCCAAATAATAAAACGAACTTTTAAAAGGGAATAGAAATGTACTACAATTGAGAAGATTAATAAAGATTATAATACTTAGTGATAAGCACGATTTGGCTTCGACTTCAATGACCTCTGGCACAAAAAGCTTTACTGTATCTGTGTCTCTTCCTTTTTCGGTTCAGTTTGGTTTTTTTTGTTTACGATCTTTTTTTTTTTTGACGAAAAAAAAGTGAGACAACTGCCTCACTGCCTCAATGGAAGCTACGCCACTGTCTATCCTTCTGAATTAACCTTGAACAAATCTAACGTCACCGGTGATAGATGTCCTTTTTTAGATTTAGATTTAAGTATTATATACGGAAAATTACATACCAAAGTATATGATAAACGTGACGACTTTACCTTCCCTATTATAAATTTCCCTTTTCTTGAAGGAGATGTTCCACTAGCGCCGTCATACGGGGTTTACATTTCACAGTTAGTAAGATATGCTCGGATCTGCAGTTGTGTTTCTGATTTTAATAATAAAAACCGTTTTATTACTGAAAAATTATTAAAACAAGGTTATCGATACCACAAATTAGTAAAATCTTTTTCTAAATTCTTCCACAAGTATCGATCTCTTATTGAAAAATTTAATTGTACACGTCACTTTCTTATAGTGAAAGGAATATCACATCCTCAATTTTATGGTAATGTTTTTTATAAAGCTCACAAATTTAAAAGCAATCCAATAGAAATGAAAAATTGGCTTCAAAATTTATTACGGAAAGGATATGAAATGAATATCTTGGTTAAATCTTTGAATTTAGTGTTTTTTGGAAGAAATATTGAAAACTTGATACTTGCTTTAAAACTTCCATAAACGTTTTTACTATTGTCATTTTTAAGCATTATAGCGATCAAGCGTGTCGGTTTTGTGTGATGACACTTCACTAAATCATTATTGTTTGAAGTGTTGTGTCGGATTTAAAATCGATACGTTTGATTTTTTTACATCAGTCGATTGATGATTCTCAGCTAGCTGTCAGTAACAGCGAGTGTTCTATAGAGAGTTTCTTTACCGTCCTTTTGTTTGTTCTTGTTTTTTGTCTTAGGTTCTCTCTAGTAGAATTGGACTTTGATCGATTTGATTTTTATTGTGTGTTTAGTTTTTGTGCTTTGTCTAGGAATATTGATAGGGGAAAGGTTGGGCCCAAAAAACTAGTTTAACCCCGCCACATATTACATGTTCCTGTCCTAAGCCAGGAATCTTTGACAAAGCTTTCGTTTGTACTTGTCTTTTTGATGTTTTCTGTTCCTTGTTTAAGAAGGGGGTCTATCTGTGACTATTTCAGGGCTGGATTTGAATTATATGCATCTTATTTAGACCATGGGCCAATTGCAGAACCGCGAGCAGTGCCAAATGGCCTCGTTGAAGGCTGCTGGCGGTTGTCCATTGTGGTTTTTCTAAATTGCCGTTTAATTGTGGGCTGTGTCGCGTACACTTATTCCACATCTCTTTATTTTCTATTCCCGCCAAAAAGATCACAGGAACCAATGGGAAATAAGTAAATGCAACTATGGGTAATGGCAGACTACAAAATATATCCCAAGGCAAATATACCATGTACATAATGTAAAATATCAAATATCAGAAAATGACAAATACTGCAAGTCAAAAACATAAATGATAAAAATATAAAATGCAGCATTACCATATACTCCCCCCCAGGTGTGGAATGACGTCCCGTCATTCGCCAACACTAGTGGTGAGTAACAGTCTCAAGTATGGCTAAAGCAGCCTCTCTCTGTAAGCCTGAAAATAAAGGAGTAGCGGCTAACGAGGAAAGGTATTCAACCTTCTGCTGCCAATCTGTGGAAGTGGCCGGTACTAAAGGTGTCACTGGAACATGACGAACAGTCGCTGACATATCATACTGCCCTGAAGATATCCACGCTGGTGGTCGCCTCTCACACAGAGATCTTCTTGCAGGTATTGGCGGTGTCTGACGTGTCGGAGTCTGTTGTTCAACTACAGGTGTGTCTTCCTGTGGCATCACATCCTCTACACAGTCCGCCGTCTCATCAGGCTCACTAGCAGCCATGTCTTCCAGCTGGGCGTCCCCAAGCGGAATAGCATCCGGTATTGGACCAGAAGTAGTCTCAGTAAAAGAAGGTTCACTGACATCTGCGTCAAATACAGGATATTACATTTCTGAACGGTCGAAAGACTCATCATGTTATTCATCTGTAGACTAGTCTGAAGTAATTTGTCTTTCAGCTATCTGTCGTCGTGTTTTTGGTCTTGGTTTAGGTCTTGGCTGATCTTGAGCCTTGGTGGACTGGTCTTCTCTAATAAATCCAATAGAGAGTAGAAGGTTCTGGTGAAGTCTCTTGATTCTCCCGTCTCCATCTTCCCTAACCACTTCAAATACTGGAATGTCCGGATTGGGTTGATCAATCACCACATATGGAACATCCTCCCACTTGTCTGCTAACTTATGTTTGCCATCAAAGGCTACGATCTTAACCAGAACTCTGTCTCCCTTCTGTGCGGCTGCACCTCTAACTCGCTGATCAAAGTTGGTCTTCTGTGTAGCCTGGGCTTTGCTAGATGACTCCGCTGCCAGCTGGTATGCATGCGATAATCTATCACGGAGATCCGCAACATAACTTGTCGTTGGCATCTTGGTGTCTTTACGAAGTCCAAAGGCTAAATCTATAGGCAGTCGAGGATTTCTTCCAACCATCAGGAAAAAAGGGGAAACTCCGGTGGTTTCATGCCTCGTACAGTTGTATGCCTGTACAATCGGGGATATGAACGCTTTCCAATTCGATTTTTGGTGTGGCTCTAAGGTTCCCAACATGCTGATAAGGGTACGGTTAAAGCGTTCACACATCCCATTACCCATGGGGTGGTATGGGGTAGTTCTGGATTTCTTCATCCCAGTAAGACTGCACAGTTCTTTGATCACTTGGCTCTCAAAGCATCCGCCCTGGTCAGAGTGAAGTCTCTCTGGAATACCATAATGCAAGATGAAACTGTCAAATAGAGCCTGAGCGGTTGTTCTGGCTGTCTGATTTTTGGTGGGGATCGCTTGAGCGTATCTGGTGAAGTGATCAGTTATCACTAAAACGTCTTGGTATCCTTCTTTAGATCGCTCGAGTTTCAGATAGTCCATGCATACCAACTATAAGGGAAACTGAGTGTGGATACTAACAAGTGGTGCTCTCTAATCAGTGGGATTTCACCTGATGCATAGTCCACACTGCTGAATCCAGTTCTCCACATCTTTATCCATAACGGGCCAATAAAAACGATCTCGTACTAAAGACATCGTTCGGTCTTTTCCCGGATGTCCCATATCGTTGTGGAGAGATTCCAAAACTGTCTTCACATGTGCTGATGGTAAAACTATCTGTGTCTTCTTATCATCTCCAATCATGACCTCTCTATACAACACGTTGTCTCTGACTAGAAGGTGTGGAAACTGGCACAAAAGTGGTGTGGATCCAACCTCTGTGCTGGTTGATTGCGTCCTTCAGTCACAAACTTGACAAACGGTCTAATGACTGGATCCTGCGACTGCACAGCTGACCAATCAATGATGTCTTCATCTACAAGCTCTTGCTCTGGCGGTGCTACTGTATCTGGATCAACTGCAAGGCTCTCTATAAAGGCTCGAGGTAGGATGGAGTTACAAATGGTCTGGACAGATTCTATGGAGATAACTTCTCTCTTCTCAAGATCTGGTATTCTGCTAAGTCCATCTGCATCCGCGTTGTTCCTCCCAGGCCGGTAAAGAATCTCGAAGTCAAATGATGCTAAAGCAGCTAACCACCGATGACCTGTAGCGTCGAGCTTGGCAGATGTAAGTACAAAAGTCATGGGGTTGTTATCAGTCAGGACTGTAAAACGACTTCCATACAAGTAATCCCTAAACTTGTCACACACAGCCCACTCCAAGGCGAGGAATTCCAGCTTGTGTGGAAGATAGTGTCTCTCAGCTATGGTTAGCCCTCTGCTAGCATAGCTGATAACTCTCTTCTCACCATGTTGTTCTTAGTAGAGTACAGCTCCCAACGCAAATCCAAAGGCATCTATGTGGAGTTCATACGGACAGTCGCTGACGGCTTATCCAAGTATCGGAGCTGTCACAAGGTGGTTCTTCAATTCATAAAAAGCTTCATCTTGCTCCGGTCCCCATGTCCATGGTTTCTGATCTTTGGTCTTTGTCTTTGACTTCTTGGTTCCGGGTGTTGACATTAATTCTGTCAATGGTTTGCTGATTCTGGAAAATACTTAGATGAACCTGCGATAATATCCCACGAATCCAAGAAATCTCCTAATGTCTTCTGGGCAAGTTGGTTTAGGCCACTCTTGAACTTTTCTTTTCTTTTCTGGGTCAATCTCAATTCCATCTGCAGATACGACGTGTCCAACGTAGGTGACTTTACGTTGAAAAAAAATGAAAACTTGTCTGGAGCAAGCATAAGGTTGGCTTCTCTCAGTCGTTGAAAAACTAGCTGCAGGTTGGTGAGATGCTCTTCATACGTGCGACCAAAAATGATGACATCATCAATGAAGATACAGCAGATCTTAAGGTTCAAATCACTCAGGCATTTTTCCATCATACGCTGGTATGTCGCTGGCGAGTTGGTAAGACCAAACGGCATCCGGTTATACTCATAGAACCCTAGAGGGCCTACGGTAAACGCCGTACGTTCTTTATGTTCATCCAATATCTCGATCTGGTGATAACCGCTCTTCATATCAATAGTACTAAAGAAAGTGCTCCCAGCCAAACAATCTAGTAATTCATCGATTCTTGGTAAACTGTAGCTGTTTTTCTTAGTATTCTGGTTCAGCTGGCGGTAGTCCACACAGAGCCTCAGTTTTCCCGACTTCTTTCGAACAAGTACAACATTCGGTGCCCATGGACTGTGAGATGGTCTTATAGTTCCAGCCTTCAATAACTGATGTAGATGATCTTTAACTTCGTCATACATTGTGCCCGGTATACGTCTATATCGCTGTTTGAATGGTTTGTCGTCTAGTAAGTCTATTCTATGCTTCACTGAGGTGTTGCCCAAATCAGTATCGTCCTTGGCAAATATGTCTTCATACTCCTTGATAAGTGATACTCCTGTACTAAGTTGATGTTCATCTAAGTCACTCTGTGTGATCTTTATCTGGTCAAATACTGATGGTGTAGATGGTGTAGATGGCGACGATTTATCTTGGTGTTCAATACTAACAGGTTGAAGTTCACATACTATAGCATTAGGTTGAATAGTGATGGTTCTAGTAGTGACGTTGGCTATCTGTACTAATATGGATCCTTGTGCATCATGATGGTATTCAATCAGTCCTGGTTCGACTTCTAAATCTTTCCAATTTGGCTGTAACTCAGTAGAATGGAACATGGCTGGTGTAGGCGTGTGTGGTAGCTTCTTGTCCAGGAATGTTGTAAACTGCACGTTGGTGTTATAGGTGGTATGGTCACTGGTGTTCTTGAACCATTCTTTAACACAGCCAGGATGTTATTGTTCCTAGTTAACGCTCGGTCTTGGATGGAAAATGAGCGAAACGTCAAGTACCATGGTGTGGTCAGGTTACAAGTCTGAAGATATCTTGCACCATGTTTCTCCTTCAATGCAGCCATAATCCTGGTAAGCACGTTTGTTCCTAGGAGTAGTGGGACATGTGCGTTGTAGTTGCTGTCTGGAAAACTAATATCAGGCATGGATAGCTGCTCTCTAGATGTGGCAACCTTAGTTCACTCTCAACATATCCAAGATATGGTAGCTGACTCCCTCCTGCACGATTACAGAATGGCGCCCACGTTTTAGTAGATTGTTTTCATCATTCGACCGACTGGTGGATTGTGTATTGCATTTAAATGGACATTCCGTTTACCTATGGAATACATGAGGATTTCCTTTGTTGCGATTGGCCGAAAGTTTCTGTGTGACATCACGGACATACTTCGTAATCTAGATCTAGAACATTTTGCGTCATAGCTCAATTTCTGGAGATCAACATTTAGGACGACGAGAAACAGCTGATTTTACAGATACAGATGTAAAGGCATTGGTAATTTTATTTATGTGTGTAACTGAATGTATTTATGTTGTACTTGTCCTGTGTTGTAAGAACTGTGTTTGTATTGTCATCAGTGCTTGTATTTTGTGTGAGAAAAAAACTTTGTTTTTTTTTCAACATTTTACTTTAAAGAATTCGGATTTTGACGTTTTATACAGTCATTTTTTATTGAAAAGTTTTTGATTTTGTTTTTTTGTTCCAAACATCACATAGAGTTACTGTTTAGTTATTTGTCATACATGTAAGACATACATTGCAGTGTTGTCTTGAATTATGTGCACTATATAATTAGACATTTATTTTTATTTTGGTTTTGACTTGGTACTTTGTCAACTCTTGTACTTTGACTTAGTGCACATATAGCTTTACACACATACACTAGGACTTAGGTACACTTAATTTATTTTTCTTTTTTTTTTACACATTCAAGTCTTGTTGGACTTAGAAATTATAAAGACATTGTGCATATATGTACAGTATACAGAGTATTACACAGTGAGGTCATCTGATAGCCTTGATGCATAGTGGCATCAGTGTGTGTACAACTTAGGATAGTCCCTTATTTTTGTTTTAGTCTCTTATTATTTTTTTTATTTACTGGTTACACATTTTTGGTACTTACAATTTGATATTTATGTTTGTGTTTGTACATTTTGTGTCTGTATAATTGTCATAGTGTACTTGCAGTAGCGTAGCTTGGGTTTAATATCTACCGAGGCAGGGGTCCAGGGGGCTGCCGCTGAAGCCCCCTTGTGGGGGGTCTGGGGGGCGAAGCCCCCCTGCCGGAAAAAAAATGTGATTTTACGTATGAAACCAACAGATTTTAGGATGTCAATATGTCATTTTCATAAGAGACAGTGATTGACAAAAAGCTTATAATTATAAGAAATATTTGAATCAGAACATTTCCCTCTTTAACCATTAATTTAACTGATTTTTGTTGAAGTGTAATTTTAGTTATATATCACAACTTGTTTATGTCCCGATTATGGCTGAAATATCGCCGACGGGACATTAAGCAAACAACAATCAATCAATCATGTTGAAGTGTAAAATTTAGGTATGAATGTGGCATACCTTGACTTAAAATCATATATAACTAATCGATGAACAGTATTTTTCTAATCATGAAAGTTATCCGACACAGGACCAAAACAAACTAGTTTGAATTTCATTCGTATGTGTCTGTCCTTAGCAAGTAATCTTTGTTACAAAAGGTAATGTTTGACATGTCTTCGACTTCATCTAAGATCATTTAAATTAGTGTTATACACTGTAAAAATGGTGTTTAGATTCTAAACATAGTTTTGCTCTGTCCAGAAAAGAGGTATTTCGTTATATGGATCTGGGACCACTGATTGGAAAATGCCAAGCAGGGTTCACTAATCACATTAAAGGCAGCTGGCAGTCTTTATTATTACCACTGATTTTATTAGCGTACACCTACATGTATTCTCCTATATCTATGCATTAACTGTTGAATATGAATATATTATATCATCATATCTTCTTTTTTTTTGCAAAATTACACCCATTAGGGGCAATATATGATTGAATCTGAATTTTCTTTAAAAAGTATTTATACTATTGTACGAACAGCTATGCATGGACCACTACCTACAAAAATAACTTTTTTTACTGGGAAGTCGGACGGATGGAAAATTAATAACTTTATGCGCATTAGCTAGAACAAGTGCTAAAGATAGCTCGGTTTCAGGTTCTGACATGAAGCATTTCTTTCCCGGATTTCTTTCATCGCTGGACTTTAAGATGTAATGTGTAGATATTAGAATTGATATTAGTACATGTATTAACAACAGGAATTAGTCGTTATGTCAAAACACTGAGCTTAGCAATACAACTGTCAAAAAAATACTTCAAAAACGCTAAAGGCTTTCCAGGTTATTCGATCCTTAATTTTAATTTATACAAAGCTGTGTGGGATGCGGGCTTTCACTATATACATGCATCCGAGTTCCCTACATGCCGGTTTTCTATAGCGATTGCGAAAGCTACGGAACGACATTCATACATTTGTACCTAAGAATATGTTGAGCAAAGACTAGTGGAATTAATAACAAACTTGACTCCAACTGTCACTGTTTCAATTTTCACCAACAACCAAGGAACATTCTGAGTAACGTTCTTTTGTTTAATTTTTAGAGTGAATCTTTTCCCCCCATGTTTTTATTTTTTCACTTGACAATTTTTCTACCGAGGCAAGTGCCTCGGTTGCCTCAGTGCAAGCTACGCTACTGACTTGATTTATGTTTGTCTTGTACTTTATGTTGAATGTTTTGTGTTGAGGGGTACAGAGATTTGAGTATTTAACTTTCTTCATTTTTGAAAAAGGTTAAATTAAGTTCAAATTTTTGATAATCTTTTGTTAACTAGACACATTTCAGCATTCGACATGTGTGAGTGGTTGGTTTAAATGAGTTAACATCTTACATTGTAATCATCCTGTCCTTGCACACCTCATACTAGTCCCTTTGATCACCTAGTCTTTATTAACAAGACTTAGTTCAACTTTACTTTAGTTCTAAGGGGAGATAACTCTTACTTTTTGAGGTTAGTTACTTTTCGTTGGTGCAGTTTACATGTGATTAGTGGGTGCATTGCTTTACCCCAAGTCTTAGTTGTATTTTTGTATATTGATATTTTGTACTTACTACTGATAAATTTACTTTTTCATTTTCTTTGAGATGGGTGTGTAGACGTACAAGCTTTACATCCCATATCCAAGTTTAGGTTTTGTGAGCTGTAGGTAAGACTTTGTGTATATATTTTGTTCTCTTGTGTATTTGATTTATTTGTATTCCTGAAATTTTTATATATTTTTTCCCTTGTAGAGTATTTTGATTTTGATTTTTTTTCTTTACAGAGTTTAGTACTTTGTCTTTTTGTCACATTTATTTTTTTTTTGCATTTCAGTTTGTATTATTATTTTTTTTATTATTATTTATTTCAGATAAGTACTTTATTTGTATTTGACTTTTGCATTTCAGTGTACTGCTGACCTACTATTTATATATATATCTTTAGATTTTGTTTCAGTTATTTTGATGACTGATCTATTTAGTTTTTATGAAGAAGCTGAGATCGGAGGTCAAGACCTTACCCACTGGAGAAATGAAAGACTGGATGGCCGAATACCTTACCACCCAAGGAGCGCTATCTGTTAAGATTGATTGATTGATTGTTGTCTGCTTCATGTCCCGTCGGCGATATTGCAGCCATCATCGGGACAAAAACAGGTTATTATTACTGAATAAAACTTTGATATAAAACAAAGTCAAAAGACCGAAACTAAAATGTTTATCACCAATAAATAGATAAAAGTAGACATTAAAACAGACTAAGTAAAAGATAAAAATATATCAATAATATTTGTATACTTATAACAAAATTCAAGAACCACCTGTCCATACCAACCCACCCAGGATGAGAGAACCACCAAGGGTATCCACATTCTCTGGGAATAACAACAAAGGAGAGACATCATATGAGTTGTGGAGGTATGAAGTTTGTGGTCTGCAGCAAGACAAGTTATATGACTCAGAGAACATCAATTATGCAGTAAGGAAGTCTTTGAAGGGTGATGCTGGAATCATAGCCATGCACTTAGGACCCAGTGCTTCTGTTATAGATATTATCAACAAGTTGGACAGTATTTATGGAGCCATAGAGACCAAAGAAGATCTTTTGGGAGAGTTCTATAGATTTAGACAAGCTGAAGATGAGTCTGTTACCAAATACAGTTTTAGATTAGAATCAATCATGGGGAAGGCAGTCGATAGACGTTTAGTGCAGAAGAAAGATGTCAACGGGATGCTGCATGCTATGCTATGGAATGGACTCCAATCAGACCTTAAGTATGTTTCGGGGCACAAGTATGATACCATCAGAGATTTTGACCAGCTAAGGATTGCATTACGCCAGATTGAAAAGGACCATGAGGAAAGGAAGCCAGCTAGGAAGCCCCAACCTGCCAAAGCAGCTTGTGCATCACCAGAGGAATCAGAACGAGATAGTGTTATGAGAGAAGTAAGAGGACTGATTCAACAACTTTCCACCAGATTCGACCAGTTTCAGTGTCAGCAACAGAACCAGGGATATTATAAGAATAAGAAACAACAGGGAAAGAAACAGTGGAACAACCGATCTCAGCAACAACCTGCCACACCATCTGCTACTGAAAAGAAGATTGTTTGTTATAGATGTGGACAGCAAGGACACAAGAAAATAGGATGTGCCAACCCACCCAACAGCTACAAGGATTTAAACTTTAAGAAGTCTGCCGTACAGGACCGCCGGTAGGCTTATTGAAGACAACATCAGGTCCAACAGATACCGACATGACTTAACCATCACTACCACCAGAATTGTTTGGACACCCGACGGAGACTGAGGTGGAAGTAAATGGCAACACCGTCAAAGCGCTCCTAGATACAGGATCAACGGTCTCAACAGTAAGCCATAGTTACTTCACCAACCATATGCCATCGACAGATCTTAGAAGCATCAACACCCTGCTTGACATTGAGTTTTAGATACTCCATGCATACCAACTGTAAGGGAAACTGTAAACATGAAACTGAAACAGCAAATGTACATAAGGTAAAATATCAAAATAATATCAAATATCAGAAAATGACAAATACTGCAAGTCAAGAACATAAATGATAATTTGTTAGTTAGTTATTGTTTTACTCCCAAGCAGCACGATTTCGGCTATATCCGGGAGATGAACATGAAAGTGGTGATACAATTAACATGAAATGATGATGAAGTGGAGGAATTGGGGACACAAGGCCAATCGGGTAGGAGAGTTTTGACTGCCACTGGAAAAAGAAGTGATGGGTAGGGACGGGAAATTTCGCCTCCTGCATGGGGATCCTACGGGTCCTACTCTTACCGAGACCTGCAGCAGGGTTCTTTAACGTGCGGGGAACGTGACATTTTTCCCAACACGGTGCACCACTATGGTTTGCGGTCAGGTTTTCCGCATTATTGCCTGACGACCCCGCATCTCTCGATGTCAGGACTGCCCCATTCAACCACCTGGGGCACACATCCCAGTCGCTTTGTTGGCAAAGCGGCCTGACCCGATGTCAGGTTTCTGAGCGCTCTTTAGTGGACTTTTACCGACAAGCTTAGCGCTGCTGAAAAAAAGTTGGCAGCCAGACAATCGGTTATGAACAACGGGAACAGCAACAGCTGGTTCATTGAAGTTAACTGGATTCTTAGAAAATACAACCTCAAAGAAGCCATTGATTACATTAGCAATCCCCCACAGAAAACATCATGACAGAAACTGGTGAAGACTAGGATTACAAAACACTGGAGTGACCAAATTAGAAATTTGGCAACCCTATACGAATGTTTGCAATTTCTTCAAACCGAAAATCTCGAAACTGGAAAGATCCACCCACTCCTAAAACATAAATGCACAAAGCTCAAATTCATCACAGGTACTTACACTCTCCAAACATCATTTATCTACCACTTGCAGTGCTGAGATATGGACCTAAACCAAAACTTTAACCCGCGGAGTCTTTCAAGCAGAAATGTAGGTCAAGGTGACCTAATTTTGATATCAATGTTTGTTACAAGACGTTCACACCGACCAAATATCATTTATCTACCACTTGCAGTTGCTGAGATATGGACCTAGACCAAATTTTTAACCTGAGTCTTTCATGCAGAAAATTAAGTCAAGGGGACCAGATTAATTTTGGAACGGTTAGTTAGTAAGTTATTGCTTTACTCCCAAGCAGCACGATTTCGGCTATATGCGGGAGATGAACATGAAAGTGGAGATACGATGAACATGAAATGATGATGAAGTGGAGGAAATGGGGAC
The DNA here is from genome assembly GCA_963971305.1 of Arcuatula senhousia. Classification (NCBI taxonomy): domain Eukaryota; kingdom Metazoa; phylum Mollusca; class Bivalvia; order Mytilida; family Mytilidae; genus Arcuatula; species Arcuatula senhousia. Next base: position 59,516,906 of record OZ020310.1, read on the forward strand.
ACAAGGCCAATCGGGTAGGAGAGTTTTGACTGCCACTGGAAAAAGGAGTGATGGGTAGGGATGGGAAATTTAGCCTCCTGCATGGGGATCCTACGGGTCCTACTCTTACCGAGACCAGCAGCAGGATTCTTTAACGTGCGAGGAACGTGATATTTTTCCCAACACGGTGCACCACTATGGTTTGCGGTCAGGTTTTCCGCATTATCGCCTGACGACCCTTCATCTCTCGATGTCAGGGCTGCCCCATTCAACCACCTGGGGCACATATACCTGTCGCTTTGTGGGAAAAGCGGCCTGACCCGACGTCAGGTTTCTGAGCGCTCTTTAGTGGACTTTTACCGACAAGCTAAGCGCTGCTGTGGGCCTATTCGCCACCCGGAACCCGCACGGGTCGAGAAGCGACAGGAGCAAAACAGAATGGCAGAAGAGAAGCGACAGGAGGAGCAAAACCGAATGGAAGAAGAGAAGCGACAGGAGCAAAACAGAATGGAAGAAGAGAAGCGACAGGAGCAAAACAGAATGGAAGATGAGAAGCGACAGGAGCAAAACAGAATGACAGAAGAGAAGCGACAGGAGAAGCAAAACAGAATGGCAGAAGAGAAGCGACAGGAGCAAAACAGAATGACAGAAGAGAAGCGACAGGAGAAGCAAAACAGAATGGCAGAAGAGAAGCGACAGGAGGAGCCAATACTGATACTGGAACCTTGATGACGAATGAATTAAAGAAAGTATTCTTTCATTGCCATCGTCGAAGAATGGCGATTTAAAGAAATGGAACAATATTGTGAGCATAAATTTGAATGACTCTTCACAGAATACATCAACATCTTCCTAAAATAAAGCAAAAGACAAGCGGACGGCTAGAATGGTGTCAAACGGAAGAGGATAAACATAATTCAATCAAATATTAGGCATATCATTAAACTACAGCAATGTAAAAAGAATCCAGGTATGATAACTTTAGTCTAATTGATGCTTCCTTTTTGGGGAACTTCCGGCAAAGAAAGAACATGGAACAAAATACTGTAGAAATTTATCAATAGTATAAGACACATATGACAAACAACCTGCAAAACACCGAATTTGAAAAAAAGCAATCCATATATGAAAAGCATATTACGGTTAGGCAAGGAGGAAGGAGCCCATGAAAGTCCAACCAAACAAAACCAAAGGGTCCATCAAGGATGATAAACAGAAGAAAATATAACACCAAGAGACAGCCATACAACGCAAAAAAAGAATCCATGACAGGTCGAAGGTTAAGGATTGAGTAATAATAATGAGTTAGCAATAGGGGCTAGGGTTGAAATCATATGTTAATGAGAAAGAAACAAAGAGGCATCAATATTCGAGTGTCAAACGTGCCAAAAGGCAACGAAAAAACCAGTAAACACAAACGAGAACAGTGTGATGACGTTTGCTGCTCTAAATAAAATAAAATACAGGTTACTTCAGGAATCTTTATTGGTTGGCGTCCGCAATCAGAATATCTACGTTCGTCTGGAGATCGTATATTTAATGATCATACATACAAAATAAAATGAATATACCATATTTAACTACATTTACTTGAATGTTGCAGAGTTCGAACAAGTCTTTGAAAACAATATATTTTATCATAAAACATAACATCATAGCGTGGCAGTTTGCCGGCTAAAAAATAAATAAAAGAGAGTAAAATTGTGCAAATTGCAGGAGCAATTTTAAATAAACTACGGGGATATGTAATGACGATATTGTTAGCAAAAAAAGATAATATAAAAATTAGTTTAATATAAGAAAGTGATTAAATAAGTAAAAAGTAATAAATAGGTTCTCATTAATTAAATGTTCACTGTAATTTAAGTTTAGAAGTTTAAATTGAGAAATAAAAAAATAAATGCCACACAAAAGTTACGTAAGATTATAGGAAAGAATTAAAGATAAATAGAAATAAACCCGTAAGTGTTATTTTCCATTAAAAGATTATTGTGGCATGTTTGAAATTGTACAATTTATGTAATCCCTTCTGGTAAGATAAAAAGGCGACAAAAGGATATCAAGACAAAATTCACTCTATTGTATTTTATAATTAAACAGTCTAGAAAGTTTCATTGGTTAAATAAATTATATGTTTTATAAAGAATAATAAGTTAACTAATCAAAGTACATATCTGGTAAGGTCTTTGTCCCAAACCATCAAGTGGGACGGGACTACACGGTCCCAATCCAAAAGGTCACTTTACTTTTGGGTTGCGGACAATAAAGATCTAAACCATATTTATTATATTTACCAGGTGTGTATCTTTTATAACTATTTTGATAAAGAAACTTTATTTTAAACTTAGTTTAAAGAACTTTAATTATTTTAAGAAAGTATTTAAACAGTCTGAACAAATGAAAAACGATGAATTTAGTAAATGAAAATAATATTAATAAAAAAAGAGACATGATGCATTATCTGTACATTTTGTATATAGGTTTCATTTGACTTTACTTTTGGGTTGCGGACAATAAAGATCTATACCATATTTATTATATTTACCAGGGCCACGCCTCGAAAGACCGCCACTCCAAACCCCGCAGTTCTCCTAGTATGTTATTATTTACATTCATGATGTAGTTCTTAGAAGAGGCCCGTGTCAACCCCAATTTAGGGACGAAAGTGTGTAGTGAAAATGTAGTTCCAAACAAAATAACTTTCCATTTCCGTTTTGGAGGGAAAGGGGAGACAACACAATGAAGCGACGTCTCTCCCCCCTTTGTCTCCAGAACATGAACATTTTCCTTCATCACAACAGCACGAAGAAACACAAATCATAAAAAATCAACAACGCGATCTGCCGATATGCCAGAGCGGACGGAATGTTGATATACAAGAAGGGACAGGTCACGCCATTTGTCATAAAGCTTCCTTAAGTGTCTGTTTCGAGATGTAGATCCAAATATTAAGCAGACTTTCTAGAATCCGTTGGTTCCCTTATCTAAAGTTCCTGCGGATATTTTAGACAATTGAGTGAGTGAGTGAGTTGGTGTTTTACGCCCGTGCAACGCTATATAGGTTATTTACAGGCGATGAACATGAAAAGGATGATAAAATGAACATGAAATGATGATGATAAATGAAAAATGGGGATGGGGTGGGCAACAAAGGACCGGTAAATTTTGAAGAACCACAGGAAAAAGGGGAGTGGGTAGGGTCGGAAAATTTAGCCTATGTGGTGCACTACTGGGCGGTCCACACAGGGGTCTTTTACGTGCATGAAGCGTGGCACTCTCCACACACGTTGGCCCACTATGGTCGGCGGTCAGGGTTTCCGTATTATAGACCTGACAACCCCCGCGGACGAGGGCTACCCTATTCAGCCACCTAGGGTACACACTTGGTCGCTCTGTGGGCTGAGCACTGACCCGACGTCAGAATCCCAAGACCCTTAGTCGCCTCTTACGACAAGCTAGGCTCTGCTGCGGGCAGAAAGTCATCAAATCGAGAATGTTTTAGTGAAAGGACATTATCAATATGACGGTGCTGAGGTTTGGGCTGTGGTTAAAGATGATGGTCGATATTGTGATTAGGGGTTAAGATGAGATACTGGAGTAAACGTTAGGGTTAAATGTAAGTGATATAAGAAGGTCAGGATTGGTAAAAATACCTTACTGCTTATAATTATTTTCTAATTAAGCAACATTTTATAAAGTGTATAACCGGGAATAAACAATCAAAAACAGCTTTTCTAAGAATCCATAGGAATATGGCAAAATGATCTGAAAACAAAAGCAATAGAAAAATCATCTCTTTAAAAATAGGTTATGTGTCATTTTTAAACCTAATACTTCGACATTATTTACCTTATACATCTGGCTGCTATTATTGCAGATACTCTCATATCAAAAAGTATTAGTTGATTTCAAAATTCGTTCAGAATGCAACAAATTATATTTTCTCTTAAAACTATGTTTTTTGTCGGCCATATTGGAACAAGAGGCTCCCAGGACACTGAATCGCTCACCTGACGTATGTGCCTGAAATGTAGGTTATTAGGCAAAATCTATCTGTCATTGAAAGGTTCATAAGTTTAATAAGGGGGCATCTAACAATATGGTTTAACTTAATGTAGTAATGATTGTACAGAGTAGCAATTGAAACCTTTTAACATTTTGATAATTTCTTTCCTTCAACATTCTAAGAGAAATAACCCCTAAAATGAACAGTTTTACAATCTTGACCTTATTTTATATTTTGTAGATCATAATGTGCTCACCAATATGCAAATAACATTTCGTCATGTCAATCTTATAGTGTTATATCTCCAGTTTTTAGAAAAATTGAGATAATTATTTTTTTTACTTCCTTGTACCCTCATACAGATATACCAGTGATAAAAATTGATATATTTTAAGTTTTGACAGTTTTCTTCAGAACTACACTGTTCTATCTCCATATGTTCCATTGGATTAACATTGGGTTTATTTATAGCCCAAAACGGAAAGTTTCAATATTAGACTGATGTATATCCAAATTTTTGACTTATTATTTGGTCTTTCAAAGTTTTTTGCCAGATATCTTTGAAATTCTAGGCTTATTTGTTTCTATCTTTTAAAATCATTTTATTTTCAGTGATTTTCAGCACATTTTGGTGTGTCATAATACGAATATTAAAGATATTATATATTTATGGTCTATCTCCATTGACAATATTAACAAGATTTTGAAAAAATCCACTTTTTTCTTAACAATGTTTTATCTCCAAAAAGGGGCGTCTAATTCTATGTAATTTTGGTTGTCTGTTAAAAACAAATTGTTGTTTTCAACAAGTTTAAGAACTATACATTCAATAAATTCAAAACTACTTATTTCTGAGACAATTTACAAAAGATTTTGGACTACCAACTTTAAACCCAATTTACCAACAATTTAAAAATATTGACATACATCACTATAAGATTGACATGACGATTTCTTAAATATCTCATATAGATTTTAAGATATTGAGCTTAAAACATTGTTTTAAAGTGCAAGTTCATAAAAAATTGAAATAAAAGGGCAATTACTCTTTCATGGATTGTTGGATCTTCTTTAAAATTTCAGGGCTGGTTGATCATGACGTGTTGATCACTTTTGTTCTCAATCAGAATTTAAAAATCTGTCACCCTTTTTGAGTTATTAGCAAAGAAATGCAGTTTACCCCAATGTTCTATTTCAAGCCACAGCGGCCATGTTTTACAACCAATAAAAAATCCCCACATCAGTTCTATACACATAATGCTACTAAATAACCATAATAAGTTTGGTTTCAATTGGACTTGTGGTGTCGGATCAATGTAATCAGGAAATGCTGTGAAAATAATCAATTTTTATGTTAAAAGGAAGGGTCCTACAACGTTGACCCCATTACATATTTTGTAGATCTTAATGTGCTTATCAATATGCAATTTAAATTTCTCAAATATCTTATATAGTTTTTTAAAATATTGAGCTTCATTGGTAAAAAATTAGCATAAAATTCACAAAAGGACAATAACTCCTACATGGGTTGTTGGATCGTCTTCAAAATTTCAGCTCTGGTAGATCTTGAGGTGCTGATCACTTATATATGCAATCAAAATTTGAAAATATGTCACCGTTTCTTAGTTATTTGCAAAAAACTTTGATTTTCCCCTTTGTTCTATTTTTAGCCACATTTTACGACAAATTAAAAATCGCCACATCAGTTGCTAATAGACAACTTTATCAAGTGTGGTTCCAAATGGACTTAAAATGTCAGAAGAGTTAACGTTTTCAATGTTATTAGAAAATGCTGTAAATATGCTCAATTTTTACGTTCTAAGGGCAATAACTCCTAAAAGGAAAGGTCCTACAACATTGACCCTTTATATATTTTGTAGATCTTGATGTGCTTAACAATATGCAATTAAATTTCTCAAATATCTTGTATAGGTTTTAAGATATTGAGCTTAACCGGTGCAAAATTTGCAAAAAAAATCCTTAAAAAGGGCAATAACTTCTACATGGATTGTTGGATTTTCTTCAAAATTTCAGGGTAGGTAGATCTTGAGGTGTTGATCACTTTAACTTTAAAAGAATTTTGATATCTGTAGCCGTTTTTGAGTTAATTGCAAAAAACTGCATTTTACCACTATGTTGTATTTTTAGCCGCGGCGGCCATGTTTTACGGCGAATCCAAACCCCCCACATCAGTTCTAAGCACCGTATGCTAACAACCATACTAAGTTTGGTTGCAATTGGACTTATGGTGTCAGAGGAGTTAACGTTTTAAAAAGTTTACGGACGACGGACGGACAACAGACGCCAAGTGATGACAATAGCTTACATGACCCTTGGGGTCAGGTGAGTAAAAAATAATGGCTACCAAACGGTTATAACGTTGGATATACTAATGTATCTTTGCAAAATAAAGTCAATTTAGAAAGATTATTATTGAATTTATGGATTTACTGACAACTTGTATAGTTTTATTTGAGTTTGGTTGATAAAAATCTTTAACTTTATGATCACTGTCCGCTATCTTAAAAAATGGCCGCCACTTTGAAAATTTTGATTGGCTTTGAAAATTTTGATTGGCTAATGTGCTTTTCTGTCACAGGAGGGTTTAACCATGATTCATGCAAAATTTGATGCATGTACATGTATCATCAAATGAACAATTCTTGTGATATTTTAGGTTAAGCGACAGGGCTAAAAGCAAATGTGTCCTGATTTGGTAAGAAATTTACATATTCCTGAACATGTTTAATCACTGTAAGCTGAATACTGTTGACTCCATTGTATTAAACAAGATGCTCCCAGCAGCCTGGGTCGCTCACATGACTTTTGTGCCTGAAGTATAGGCTATTAGGCAAAATCTATTTGACAGGTTTAGCAATGTGGTTTAACTTAATTTAGTAATGATTGCATTATGCAGAGTAATATTTTAGCAATTGAAACTTTTTAATTATCTTCTTCTTTCAAAATTCTAATAGGAATAAACCCTAAAATTAATACGCCCCCGAAGGGAGCGATAATGGTAGAAATGTCAATATTTTAGTTGCACTTTGGGCTGAATATTTTCCTTCAACGTCCGGTATAGCACGCCTGTTTTCCCGAACTTTTAGCAAGCGCGTCATCAGGCGCACATGTGACTCACAAGTTAGTTAGTAAGTTAGTTATTGCTTTACTCCCAAGCAGCGCGATTTCGGCTATATCCGGGAGATGAACATGAAAGTGGTGATACAATGAACATGAAATGATGATGAGGTGGAGGAAATGGGACACAAGGCCAATCGGGTAGGAGAGTTTTGACTGCCACTGGAAAAAGGAGTGATGGGTAGGGACGGGAAATTTAGCCTCCTGCATGGGGATCCTACGGGTCCTACTCTTACCGAGACCTGCAGCAGGGTTCTTTAACGTGCGAGGAACGTGACATTTTTCCCAACACGGTGCACCACTATGGTTTGCGGTCAGGTTTTCCGCATTATCGCCTGACGACCCCGCATCTCTCGATGTCAGGGCTGCCCCATTCAACCACCTGGGGCACACATCCCAGTCGCTTTGTGGGCAAAGCGGCCTGACCCCGATGTCAGGTTTCTGAGGGCTCTTTAGTGGACTTTTACCGACAAGCTTAGCGCTGCTGCGGGCCTATTCGCCTCCCGGGCCCCGCACGGGACTGTGACTCACAAGAAAAGCTAGTTTGTTTTTATTTTCGAATTTATTTGGTTTGAATTCAATGTTTTCTAAAATTATTTTTGCTTGTACAATTATTAAAATTAGAAAAGTTTCGGGAGTGTCACTGGGTTTAAAACCTACTTCATATTAGTATTACAATGTAAATTTTTAAACAGTTTTGTAGATCATGATGTGCTTAACAATATGCAATTTACATTTCTTAAATATCTTATATAGATTTTATGAAATTGAGCTTAATATGCAAGCGAAGCGAAACTCACTATTGTGGAGAGTCTGCCAGATTGCACGAGACTCAAAATATGACGATGCCATACACAGTGTCGTATATAATACTAATAGTGGTGGTAGCCCTATGAATTGACCAATGAGTGGAGGGAACCCTGTCTATTTTTATACCGGAAGTAAGAATGGCCATTTACTTTGCACTCTTGTGAATATTTACATGCTTCTCCGCATAGAAAACTTTAAATCAGGCCAGCTTTTGCAAAATAAAGTATTTTATGTTGATATTTGTATGAAGGTGATAACTACAAAAAACACAATTTTTTCCATGTGACAAACTGCCACATTTTATGCAAACAAAAATATTTCTGAAAAATGCAACAAAATGTACCCCAATATTTTTACAGTTAAAACTATGAGACATGCTCTATTAGAATTTTTAAAAAAGTGTTCAGGTTTTGGCATATTTATAGAAATGATTAAATTCATTTCTTAAAAATAAAATGGCACTTGTGGATTTTTCATTAAAATACCCCCCTCTTTGTCAGATTTGGGCACTTTGTGAGTGAGTGAGTGAGTTGGTGTTTTACGCCCGTGCAACGCTATATAGGTTATTTACAGGCGATGAACATGAAATGATGATGATTAATGAAATATTGGGATGGGATGGGACACAAAAGACCGGTAAATTTTGAGGAAGCACAGGAAAATAGGAGAGGTGGGTAAGGGCGGAAAATTTAGCCTATGTTGTGCACTACTTAGCGGTCCACAAAGGGGTCTTTTACGTGCATGAAGCGTGGCACTCTCCACACACGTTGGCCCACTATGGTCGGCGGTCAAGGTTTCCGTATTATAGACCTGACAACCCCTGCGGACGAGGGCCATCCTATTCAGCCACCTAGGGTACACACTTGGTCGCTCTGTGGGCTGAGCACTGACCCGACGACAGAATCCCAAGACCCTTAGTCGCTTCTTACGACAAGCTAGGCTCTGCTGCGGGCCTATTCGCCACCCGGGCCTCGTGCGGGACTTGGGCACTTTGTAAAACAATTTCTGTGATAAATATGTTTATAAGACCAAGAACACCAGAAAGAGGGTAGTTTTATCTTTTTATTGATATATAAATGTCCATGGTACAATTGATAGCCAGGTTTTCTTCATTGAATGGAAGTGACATTGCTTTTGTCTGATGACGTGATTTTGAATAACTATGTCTTTCACCCTGACGGTTGAAAAAAAAATCTGTCATCATATAGAAAGCATCGGACCTTTTCGAAAATACCAGGTATCGCGAAAGCGAGATCCTTTGTTTTCGATTATTCATTTACAAACGGTTAAAAAAAAACTTTTCTTGTTGTTAATGACAATAACTTTCTCAATAAATAATAACTATTTAACGAACGAACGCTAGTTGTTTTGTTTTTACATAAATTTATCTGGGAACCTGTGTCAACCTCTTTCTCGCTCCTTCGGAGTCTCTCCAGTAGGTAGACCCAGGTCAGGGAAAATGCCAAAACCCGGAATCCCTGGTTTTGAACTTTTGAACTTTGGTTTCGAACAATACAATAATAAACACAAAATAATATTACTCTAACGAATAATTTCGAGAATAGAATATTAAATATATTTTATTGTATGTTATTTGATAGCGCAGATAATGTTACATAGATGAAAATGAAATAAGTTTAAGTTTTGGTCAGTATGACGTCACCCGCACCGAGGTCAAGATGTCGGCACAAATAAATACTTGAAGTCTAATAATGAAAGAGAATTACTCTGCCTGCAGGGCGAAACCCACAAGACGCCGGTTGATGAGCGACAGAACGTGCACCGAAACTGCCCTAGTTAATATTTTTCAGGAAATAACATCACTCGAGGTTGATTCAGATGAGATACTATGTTTAGAATGTAGCCACATATCTCCTAAGTTGTATGACATAATAAGAACTGAAAACACACCAAATTTGCCCTTCAATTGTGATGGCTGTGTACGGGTTCTGCCCAAACTCAATGAATTAGGCTTGATCCTAGAAAGACAAAATAATACAAAATAATACATTACAGGAATATGATGCAAGATTAAGGGATTCAGAAGCGAGTATGGATGCTAAAATAGAAAAAAGGATTGAAGGTGCCTTTGAGACATTTAGAGAAAGGGAAAAAAGAAAGTGTAACATTATTGTACACAACATCCCAAAGCCTAGCTCTGATGATGAAAAGGCCTTGCTAGACATCTTTAATACTGTTCAATGTGAAGAAGTTGGTATTAAATCATTTATCAGGTTAGAAAAGCCCAAATGAAAGTAACCCGCGTCTCGTTAAGGTCACGTTAGATTCAGTTGGTAGTAAACATAAACTGCTTGGAAATTCTAAACTCCTTCGAAGAAAAAATTCAGACGGGTACTCGATACATGAATGGAATAACATTTACATAACACCTGATTTGACCAGAGCAGAAAGAGATGTAAATTCTGATCTGAGGAAAGAATTAGAACACAGAAAGAACACATTTGGTAATACTAACCTAGTCATATTTAGAGGAAAAATAATAGACAAAAGGGAAACTGTTCGAGGGTCAACTGCACCACTGAAGGAGGCTGGCAGTTCAGCAACAGCTGCCAGATCGCCTTTTCATAAATAACATTCATCGAAATGCTACTCATGTAAATACGTTGGTTCGTGTTATTTGTTTTTTGTTCAGACTTTCCAGTTAAAAACTTTTCGTTTAGTTGTTCAATGAAACCGTTCGAGAGGAAAATGAAGATTCTGCCACTGATATATATTGCGTTTCTGATCACAATGATTTTTCTATTGAGTTAAGTGACTCTTAATGATTCATTACACAGTGAGCTACATGTAAGTGACTCTAACGATTCGTTAAACAACAAGCTAAGTGACCCCAATGAGTCTATAAATAACACTACACATGACTTATACAGTCAAGGCACTTACTATTTGTTGTTATATAATGAAAACTATGAGAATACTGATGAGAGAAATAAACTGAAAATAGATCAAGTGAAATGCTGTACACAAATGCCGATCAACTTCAAAATAAAATCGACGAACTTGAAGCACAAATACAAGTTATCAAACCAGACCTTATTTTTATCACAGAGGTATTACACCGATATTGTCTCTGTCTTCTGGAGATATGTAAAAAGTAAAATAAAATCTTAGTCTGTAATATCCAATCTTAATAAACAGGATGGAACTTTAACCAACTCAGATAAAGAGAAAGCTTCAGTTCTAAATGACTTTTTTTCAAGTATTTTTTACGGAAGAAAATACAAATAACATTCCTGATATTGACAACAGAAACTTTGAGAATCACCTTGACAACTTTTTGATTAATCATGAAACAGTTGAAAAATTACTACTATCTCTAGATGGAAGCAAATCAGTGGGACCTGATAATATTCATCCTCTGCTTGTTAAGTGCATGGCAAAAACTTTTTCTAAACCATTGACATTAATGTTTCAAAAGTCTATCGATACAGGAAAGATTCCTACCGAATGGAAAGATGCACGAGTAACGCCAATTTATAAGAACAAGGGAAGTAAGTTAGAGGCCGGAAACTATCGTCCAGTCAGTCTCACGTCAATTGTTTGTAAAATCTTAGAAAAGATCATGCGTAAACATATCATTGAACACCTTACAACAAATAATTTATTATCTGACTCACAATATGGATTTCGGTCTGGCAGATCGTGTGTTCTACAATTGTTGGATGTTATGGAGGACTGGTCTTAATGCATAGAAAATGGTAAGGACTGGGTCACTCTTTATCTTGACTTTGCTAAGTCCTTTGATAAAGTGGCTCATCAAAGATTGATAAAAAACTGTTCTCATATGGTATAAGAGGATACGTTGCTCCCAGGTTGTTGTCATCACTCAAGAAATTTTACGGACGACATCATGTGCTTGTATGCAAATACAGGATTTCTATCTCTCAGATGAGCACAGATGTTGGTTTGACATAGAGTTTTGTAATGTCATCCTTTCCGGATTTGACTAACACTTAATCGATCTTTGGCAACGTGACGAGTGTGCTATAGCAAGCAGGAACTGCTTACTCTTCCGGAGCACCTGAGTTCACTCTCGTTTCGACTTGAGTTCGCGTTGCTGAATGCGGTTTTGTTGTTATGTGTGTGTGTTTTATGTTTTTGTGTGGTTTGTTTTGTTGTGATGATTTTTTGTCTGCCGGTTTTGTCTTTGTCTTCACGGTTTTATGATACTGATTACCCTTTGGTACACCTTTGCTTCTGTATTAAAATGGATAATCGATTTTATGACAGGACGTAGACAACAGGTAGCAGGTTGTAAATCTGAGTGGAAAGATGTCGTTAGTGGTGTCCCACAGGGCAGTGTATCGGGTCCGATTCTATTCATCATTTTCATAAATGATTTACCGGATGTTGCTAACAGTATAACAAAAATCTTTGCAGATGATACCAAAATTTATGCACCAGTTTCTCAATCTGATGTTCTGCAACATGACCTAGATGCACTTTACAATTGGTCACAGCTATGGGATATGAAATTTAATGTTAAAAAATGTAAATGCATTCACCATGGGCGAGCAAATCCTAACAATATGTATACAATGAACAACACAGAAATCGTTGATGACAATCAAGAAACAGACCTAGGAATCATTTTTCTAAGCGACTTAAAATTTACTCAGCATATTTCTAGTAAGATCAATAAATCCAATAGTATACTTGGACTGATTAGTAGAAGCTTCAGTCATTTGGACCAAACATCATTTCTAAGACTTTATACTGCACTTGTCCGTCCTCACCTGGAGTATGGTAATACAATATGGTATCCTCATCTCAAGAAAGATATTAACTCTGTCGAAAAGGTGCAACAAAGAGCCACAAAATTAATGCCAAATTTAAGACCTCTATCTTATGAAGAAGGACTAAAAGTTCTTAAACTACCATCACTTGTACACAGAAGGCGCCGAGTTAATATGATTCAGACTTTTAAAATTATAAAAGGTTTTGAAGACATTCCATCAGAACGATTTTTTACAACTTCAAGCACCAACACTCGTGGACACATCTACAAGTTATTGAAACCCCGTTGTAGTACCTCTTTTATATTAAGGCAATTTTCAAACGTGTGATAAATGATTGGAACAACCTACCTGTAGATGTAATTACCTCAAAAACTGTTGATGCATTCAAAGTAAACCTTGACCATCATTGGGAGACTGTTATGCAGTTTAAGGAATAGAACTAGATACCAACATTAAATTACAATGGACTGAAAGGATACAACGACGACAACCCATTCCTTAACTTTAACTGAAAAATACATAACTATGCTAGTTTGATGCTTGTCTTAGTAAATTGCAAAATTGCCATAGGAAGGTGGGCTAAAAAGGATTTTTCCTTCCCGACGAAACCCACAACCATCATACAGGTATCATACAGGTATATGTAGAAATTGCGCTGACCGACTTATGAATTTACACAAGAACTTACTAGATTTTCGCAGTAAATGTTTTTTGTCCGTACTAGCATACAATCGTTATCTTCACCATCACCACTTCCTCCTCCATCAGCTCCTATTATAACTCCTCTCAAAGATATAGCAAATACAGCACATGTACCATCCACACCACAACTCACTCCTTTGAAGCCTTCAAGTGCAAGTTCAAGAAAAGACCCCACCTCAAGTACGTCATCATCCTCTTCGTCTTCATCTAAAACCAGTCATAGAGAGTCTGATCATACCTATTTCCATGATAAGCCCGTTAAATCCGTCCTCAAGAAACCCAAATCTGACTATGTTGTCGATTTCAGCAACATTCATGTCTCTGACAATGATCATTCGTATCACGTAGAGTCCCTGAAAGACATGTCTGTATTTGATTTACTTAGTCCCGTGCGGGGCCCGGGAGGCGAATAGGCCCGCAGCAGCGCTAAGCTTGTCGGTAAAAGTCCACTAAAGAGCGCTCAGAAACCTGACATCGGGGTCAGGCCGCTTTGCCCACAAAGCGACTGGGGTGTGTGCCCCAGGTGGTTGAATGGGGCAGCCCTGACATCGAGGGATAATGCGGAAAACCTGACTGCAAACCATAGTGGTGCACCGTGTTGGGAAAATTGTCACGTTCCTCGCACGTTAAAGAACCTTGCTGCAGGTCTCGGTAAGAGTAGGACCCGTAGGATCCCCATGCAGGAGGCAAAATTTTCCGTCCCTACCCATCACTCCTTTTTCCAGTGGCAGTCAAAACTCTCCTACCCGATTGGCCTTGTGTCCCTATTTCCTCCACTTCATCATCATTTCATGTTCATTGTGTCACCATTTTCATGTTCATCTCCCGGATATAGCCGATATCGTGCTGCTTGGAAGTAAAGCAATAACTAACTAACTAACTAACCTACCATTGCTAGGGAACATTTCACCAAGAAGGTTTTCGCATCTCATCAAATGATTCCACAAAATGTTATCTTACAGCTGTTCTCAACAACTGTAACATGGAGATCGTTGTCAAAGGCCCGGGTGGCGAATAGGCAAGCAGCAGAGCCTTGCTTGTCGTAAGAGGCGACTAAGGGTATTGGGATTCTGATGTCGGGTCAGTGCTCAGCCCACAGAGCGACCAAGTGTGTACCCTAGGTGGCTGAACAGGGTGGCCCTCGTCCGCGGGGTTGTCAGTTCTATAATACGGAAACCCTGACCGCCGACCATAGTGGGCCAACGTGTTTGGAGAGTGCCACGCTTCATGCACGTAAAAGACCCCTTTGTGGACCGCCAAGTAGTGCACCACATAGGCTAAATTTTCCGCCCCTACCCACCTCTCCCCTTTTTCCTGTGGTTCTTCAAAATTTACCGATCCTTTGTGTCCCACCCCATCCCCATATTTCATTTATCATCATCATCTCATGTACATTTTATCATCCTTTTCATGTTCATCGCCTGTAAATAACCTATATAGCGTTGCACGGGCGTAAAACACCAACTCACTCACTCTTTGTCAAAGAACTTTCGAAAGATACTGAGATTAATAATTGTTTTTTATCTGTAATACAAAATCAAAATCTGAGACGTTGGGAAACAAGAAAGGAGGTTTCGTCTCCATTTTAGCCAAGTTCAGCGTATCCTCTTTGGAGAATTTTGACTGGGCTTCAGTTGTCGAGGAATTTAAAACCCAGTTGCCGTCTTTATATTCCATCATTATCGGTATCCTGGATCCGAAAAGTCCACAGCATCGCTAGAATAGGATTCATTTATGCCTCCATAATGCAGGCCAAATACCCTTATCTCAGTCTCGTTCAAAGATTGTCCTCCACAATACTTCTGGAGAATATATGTGACCAGAAGGTAAAAGTCCAGACATATTGTTAGATTTTCCTTCCATTACCATGATCTATAAAAAATATGCACATTTTGTTAATGTTCCTATATATTCTATAATCTTCCATTGAATGGTCCAATTTTTTTCAAAATCCAGACATATTATAAACAAGAGGCTCCCAGGAGCCTGAATCGCTCACCTGACATATGTGCCTGGAGTAAAGGCTATTAGGCAAAATCTTTTTGACATTGAAAGGGTCATAAGTTTAATAAGGGGGTCATCTGACAATATGGTGGATCTTAAGGTGCTGATCACTTTTATCTCAATTAAAATTCAAAAATCTGTCACCCTTTTTGAGTTATTAGCCAAAAAATGCAGTTTAACCCAATGTTGTATTTTTTAGCCACAGCGGCCATGTTTTACAACCAATCAAATATCCCCGCATCAGTTCTATACACCTAATGCTAATAAACAACAATACAAAGTTTGGTTCCAATTTGACTTTAAGTGTCAGAGGAGTTAACATTTTCAATGTAATGAGGAAATGCTTTTTAAAAGCTCAATTTTGACGTTTTAAGGGCAATAACCCCTCAAAGGAAAGGTCCTACAACGTTGACCCTATTACATATTTTGTAGATCTTGATGTGCTTAACAATATGCAATTTAAATTTCTCGAATATCTCGTAAAGTTGTCAAGATATTGAGCTATACAGGTGCAAAATTTTCCAAAAATCCACAAAAAGGGCAATAACTCCTACATGGGTCGTTGGATTTTCTTCAAATTTTCAGAGCTGGTAGATCTTCAGGTGCTGATCACTTTTGTTCCCAATCAAAATTTTAAAATCTGTCACCGTTTTTGAGTTATTTGCAAAAAACTGCCATTTACCCCTATGTTCTATTTTTAGCCACAGCGGCCATATTTTACTACCAATCGAAAATCCCCACATCAGTTCTATACACCTAATGCTAATAAACAACTATACCAAGTTTGGTTCCAATTGGACTTGAACTGTCAGAGGAGTTAACGTTTTCAATGTAATGAGGAAATGCTGTTAAAATGCTCAATTTTGACGTTCTAAGGGCAATAACTCCTAAAAGGAAAGGTCCTACAACATTGAATCTATTACATATTTAGTAGATCTTGACATGCTTAACAATATGCAATTTAAATTTCTCAAATATCTTGTATAGTTTTCAAGATATTGAGCTAAGCAGGTGCAAATTTTGCAAAAAATCCACAAAAAGGGCAATAACTCCTACATGGGTTGTTGGATTTTCTTCAAAATTTCAGGGTAGGTAGATCTTGAGGTGCTGATCACTTTTACCCTGCCAGAATTTTGATATCTGTAGCCGTTTTTGAGTTATTTGCAAAAAACTGCATTTTACCCCTATGTTCTATTTTTAGCCACGGCAGCCATGTTTTACGACGAATCGAAAATCCCCACATCAGTTCTAAGCACCGAATGCTAATGAACAACCATACCAAGTTTGGTTTCAATTGGACTTATGGTGTCAGAGGAGTTAACGTTTTAAAAAGTTTACGGACGGACGACGGACGCCAAGTGATGACAATAGCTCACCTGACCCGAGCTAAAAAAGGTGTAGTTGCCCACGATAGCAAACACTGAAAACAGTCTCGTCCTTTATGGACATATTGAACAGCAGCAAAACTGGTTCAATGATTATGTAAAATTTAGATCAAGGTGAATATTATTATTGGGTCCCATTAATACCCATAATACTGTAAATGATCTTTCATAGGTATATTACAGATTGCAGAAGTTTGGTGTTTGCCTCAGAGTTATCAAACTTCACAGGTATTGCTCGAGGAGCTAGGAGGAACATACAACACTTAAGTAATAGACGCTGTTAGGAATTATAGAACTATTAGATTGATTGGGGACAACTGGAGTCTATGAACAACATTTCTCGAACGAAGGAATGACGTCAGAAATGCATCAT
Organism: Arcuatula senhousia; assembly: GCA_963971305.1. Lineage (NCBI taxonomy): Eukaryota > Metazoa > Mollusca > Bivalvia > Mytilida > Mytilidae > Arcuatula > Arcuatula senhousia. The sequence continues at coordinate 59,534,063 of OZ020310.1, forward strand.
GATTTTGCAAGTGCATATTTGGTAAAATTAATATATGAGGCCAAATAAAAATATATGTTTCTTTTCTGCTTCCTACTCTTGAAAAATATGGTAGGTAGGTAGGACTTTTTTATTTGCCAAATTATTTTACATTGAGTCAACGGGGAAGCAACCTCATCTTTAACGGTGCTTGTTCCAAAATGCCAATACAATTTTCGGTAGGGCCAAAAAAAAACTATGGAGCATGCACTGATTACCATTATTAATTATGCATTTATATGTATATTGGAACATTTATATTCCATAAATAAGAAAGAATATACATGTATAGTATTTAAAATTGATCCATATATTATGTTTTTTATCGGTATTCATACAGATCAACATTTTGACTTTACAAAGAAAATGTCAGCTGAGAAACCCCAGCAATGTTGGAGAGATGTTACACCTGCAGAGTTTTTGCTAAATCCATCTGACTTGCAGAAAATCAAAGACAGTTATGTTTTAATGAAGGCTAAGGTTGCAAGTCTTTTTATCCCTAGTCTGAGTTTCATGAGCGAATGCTTGCCACAGATGACATTAGGAGAACATTCTCAGCTGAATAGATGAAACGCGCGTCAGGCGTAGCAAAATTTATTGTCTGGAACTTTGTTGTCATTTGTATTCCTTAAAGGTACAAATGCACAGAGTGATTAATTTGAATACATGTTTTTAGCCACCTGACCTAAAAACTTGAGTGAGTGAGTCAGTGAGTTGGTGTTTTACGCCCGTGCGACGCTATATAGGTTATTTTCAGGCGATGAACATGAAAAGGATGATAAAATGAACATGAAATGATGATGATAAATGAAATATGGGGTGGGACACAAAGGACCGGTAAATTTTGATGTTTGTTTGTTTGTTTGTTGTTTGTTTTATGTCCAATCAACAATATTTCAGTCATAATCAGGACAAGAACTAATTGAAAAAACTGATTGAATTGTGAAGACTACCCAGGAAACAGCACCCATAACACAGACCCATGCATGTCATGCAAAACAGGGCCAATGTACGACCACAAACCAGAAGGAAAACGAACCAACTCACAAGACAGGCCAATGTATCCTCAACACACCATAGGCCAATGTACCCAGGAAGCGACGAAGTCTCTCCCCAAAAACTTCACACAATCTGGAACCCTTACCTGGTGACCAACAATGAAGAACACTTACCTGAAATGAGGTCATACTAGTTAGAACACTTACCTAAATGGAATATAGCCAACCCTTACCCGATTTCACATAATCAACCCTTATCTGTCGAAAATACAATGATGAATCCTGATTGGACCTACACACACTGAAAGAGAAACGTGGGGGTGGGGTGGGAAACAAAGGAACTGTAAATTTTGAAGACCACTGGAAAAGGGGAGTGATGGGTGGGGGCAGAAAATTTAGCCTATGTGGTGCACTATTTGGCAGTCCACAAAGGGATCTTTTACGTGCATGAAGCGTGGCCCTCTCCACACACGTTGGCCCACTATGGTTTGCGGTCAGGTTTTCCGCATTATAGCCTGACGACCCCGGCATTCATTATGACAGGGCTGCCCCATTCTACCAACTGGAGCACACATCCCAGTCGCTTTATGGGCTAAGCGGCCTGACCCCGATGTCAGGTTTCTGAGCGCTCTTTAGTGGACTTTTACCGACAAGCTTAGCGCTGCTGTGGGCCTATTCGCCTCCCGGGCCCCACACGGGACTTAACCACAGGAAAAGGGGAGAAGTGGGTAGGGGCGGAAAATTTAGCCTATGTGGTGCACTACTTGGCGGTCCACAAAGGGGTCTTTTACGTGCATGAAGCGTGGCACTCTCCACACACGTTGGCCAACTATGGTCGGCGGTCAGGGTTTCCGTATTATAGACCTGACAACCCACGCGGACGAGGGCCACCCTATTCAGCCACCTAGGGTACACACTTGGTCGCTCTGTGGGCTGAGCACTGACCCGACGTCAGAATCCCAAGACCCTTAGTCGCCTCTTACGACAAGCTAGGCTCTGCTGCGGGCCTATTCGCCACCCGGGCCCCGCACGGGACCCTAAAAACTTGAAACTAGCTCTGATTTTGATGAGAATTGGTATATAAAGCGAGATCAATTTTGGTATCAAATTTTGTTATTGTCGTCCCAATTTTGCTGAAAATTAAGTTATAAGGTGATAGTGGTATGCCGAGTTCACTTTTGGTATTGAAAAGTCAGGTTAGCAATTCAGGCTCCTGGGAGCCTCTTGTTTGTACATGTAACTGGTCAGACTTGGAAGTGAAGAAGTAAATAAGTCTACAAAATATATACAATATTTGTATTTTTTGCTATTGTAGTTAATATAGAATTGATTTTATGTTACAGAACTTTCAAAGTCCAAAATGGTAAGTTTTATTTAAAACTCAATTTGTATTACATGCTTGCCTTATTAGTTTCATTGTGTATATTTTTAGATAAAAGTGCCATTAGAAACCCCCCTTCAATGAGCTGAAATACGATGAGGTTGTCAAAATCTTAGACTTCTATGAAACCACATTCTGGCAAAAGACTTAAGTAGGAATGTTAAGGTGTATTTAATAAGTAAGGTAAATTAGATATTCTTTTCATGTTTTTCAGATAATGGTTTAAAATGGGTTTGGAAATGGTACAGATGAGGTTTGGCAATGATATGGATTAGGTGACTATTGGAAGTAAAAATAACATTTGTAACTATTAATGTCTAGTAGAGGGGCACGCTAATTGACAGGATATGCTTCTGACTTGTCTTGTCATTTGGTTGGTTGTTATATGACAAAAAATCTACATTTTGCCGTTGTTATTTTCATCCAAATCTACCAGTAACATGGGAGCGGTTTTTCTGGTGCCAAGAGACTAAGAGCTGATGAAGACGAAGCTACAGACCGATTTGAACATCTTCATCCCATCACTTTTGAATTTTTTCATCTGTTGATGAATTTCCTGATGGTTATGGTGCATTATTTGTATAGTGAGGACAGTGTGCAGGTAAGGTCGTGATTCCTTTAAGTTTTCCTAACCTATGAGGGTTTAGTTCTGAAACCACAAGTTCCAAATCCAAGTCTTCACTTCAGCATTAATAGCCAGCAACTATAAATTAAGGTATCAAAAGCTGGTCACTAGTAGTAGTAAGCCCATAAAACTAAAAGTATTCTTCAGTCTCAGAATATTCTTAACCACAGAAAATGCATTGAGTTGAGAACATTCTCAGACTTAAGTCTTGTCGCGCTTCACTCAAAATGTGCATTACACGCCAATGAAAGATAGAAATACTTGTAAACATTCAATTCTTAAAAGTGCCATAAGGAGTCTATTTTTGTCATTTCAAAGAAAACCCTATGTTTTTAGACATTAATTTTTATTTCAGGATGTAGGCACCATGAAGTGTGAAATTAATCGTATCAAGAGAACTAATTTCAAAGAAAACGTGAATGATGCCTATGATGCAGACAAAGAATTTATTACCAGTTTTACCGATTCATATATTGTTGAGTTGGTCTTGGAATGTTTCAGAATGGAAACATTATATGCAAAACTAACACAAAATGAGCACCCAGATTTCATAACTGATGATGAAAGAAGACAGTGGATTTATTCTACACTAGTAAAGTAGAGTAACGGAACGTAAAAATACTGCTCCGGGAGACCAGGATATTACATAAATATGACTTTCTCTCGCGAGAGTAGGACCCGTAGGATCCCCATGCAGGAGGCTAAATTTCACGTCCATACCAATCACTCCTTTTTCCAGTGGCAGCCAAAAACTCTCCTACCCGATTGGCCTTGTGTCCCCATTTCCTCCACTTCATCATCATTTCATGTTCATTTTATCACCACTTTCTTAATCATTTTTTTTGCAGGCCAGTACTTAATTATTATAGACACGGGTATACAGAAAATCTCACAAAACCTGACACAAGAACGTTGGCGTTTTTATGTCCTTCATGTTTACGCCAGAGCTTGCTCACATTTCACAGATTCTTTGATCAGACACCGATTTCTTCGTGAGCGACTTTTGGAGCAGGGCTATAAGAAAATACGTCTCCTACCATCCCTAAAAAAATATTTCTTCGTTATCAGCCACTAGTAGAAAAGTTCAAAATTGAGTTAAAAGATATGGTGGTTAATTGTTTTAATTAGTGTTTGACTGGTCTGCTGTACTAAGATGATCACTTCAATATCCCCATTTTTTCTCACAACTATGTTGTGTTCTATGGTCATTACCAGATCCTAAGATCGCAATGGAAGAGGGAGGTTTGGCGTCATAAACCTGGTTTAATCCATCATTTCGTTCAAAATGCCTGTACCAAGTCAGGACCATTGCGATCCACCAATTCTCCGGTATGACTGATTCGTTGTCATTTTCTCTGGACTATGAGATTGATCATTCAAGTTCGGAAGTTCTGTTCTTATCTTTATTTACAGTCTGCTTGATATGACGTCACAGATGGAAAAACGTCATAGATCGATATTTATGTATAAGTTATGGATGATGCCGTCCCGGCCGCGGACCATATTTTGACGTTTTTAGGATAGTGCAATTATTTTTTTTAACAAATTATTCAATTGACCCTCTTAGCTATTGGTTCAGCTGAGGGTATTTTGACATTTTTTCCAGATCCAATTACGGTTCGACCCAGTTTAGGTTGCAATTTTTCATCGCATCAACAAAATTTGTGTTGATTTTGTATCATCGCGATCTTTTAGGGCAGAACAATTATCATATTAAAATGTTCTTCATCTTCAACATCATTACAACTACAAAATAAACATATCCTCCATATGACATTTTTGTAAGTGCAAAATTCATAAAAAATAAAGATGAAAGGGCAATTACCCAATGGATCTTCTTCAAAATTTCATGGCAAGTATATCTTGAGGTGCTGATCACTTTTGTTCAGAATTTAAAAATCTGTCACCCTTTTTGAGTTATTAGCAAAAAAATCAATTTACCCTTATGTTCTTTTTTTAGCCACAGCCGCCATGTTTTAAGAATAATCACACCCGTGTGGGTTCCGGGTGGCGAATAGGCCGGCAGCAGCGCTAAGCTTGTCGGTAAAAGTCCACTTAAGAGCGCTCAGAAACCTGACATCGGGTCAGGCCGCTTTGCCCACAAAGCGACTGGGATGTGTGCCCCAGGTAGTTGAATGGGGCAGCCCTGACATCGAGAGATGCGGGTTCGTCAGGCGATAATGCGGAAAACCTGACCGCAAACCATAGTGGTGCACCGTGTTGGGAAAAATGTCACGTTCCTCGCACGTTAAAGAACCCTGCTGCAGGTCTCGGTAAGAGTAGGACCCGTAAGATCCCCATGCAGCAGGCTAAATTTCCCGTCCCTACCCATCACTCCTTTTTCCAGTGGCAGTCAAAACTCTCCTACCCGATTGGCCTTGTGTCCCCATTTCCTCCACTTCATCATCATTTCATGTTCATTGTATCACCATTTTCATGTTCATCTCCCGGATATAGCCGAAATCGTGCTGCTTGGGAGTAAAGCAATATTTAACTAACTAACTTTAAGAATAATCATAAATCCCCACATCAATTCTATACACCTAATGCTAATAATCAACCATACCAAGTTTGGTTTCAATTGGACTTGAAGTGTAAGAGCAGTTATCGTTATTAGCTCACCTGACCGAAGGGTCATGTGAGCTATTGTCATCCGTAAACTTTTTAAAACGTGAACTCCTCTGACACCATACGTTCAATTGCAAGCAAACTAAGTATGGTTGTTCATTAGCGTTCGGTGCTTAGAACTGATGTGGAGATTTTTGAATCGTCGTAAAACATGGCTGCTGTGGCTAAAAATAGGACATAGTGCTAAAATGCATTTTTTTGCAAATAACTCAAAAACGGCTACAGATATCAAAATTCTGACATAGGATTAAAGTAATCAGCACCTCAAGATCTACCTATCGTTTATGAGTTATTTGCAAAAAAACTGCAATTCACCCTTATGTTCTATTTTTAGCCAAGGCGGCCATGTTTACGACCAATCAGAAATCCCCACATCAGTTCTGTGGTGGGTAAGAGCAACAAGACCAAATATGATTTTAATCTGTGCAGCCGTTTCAGAGGTGAAGAAGTTTGAAAAAGGCGACGATGGACGCCAAGTGATGGCAATGACTCAACTGGACCAGGGAGCTTATAAAAACCAAAGACCTTTAAAGGCATATTGTCTACGGCAAACTCATTTCTTTTACCCCTCAATTTTTTGGTGTCAATTAGACCGAAATGCAATAAAATAAATATTAAAAACAAATTTGCTACAAGTTTTGCCTCAAAAGTAGTTTATTTTGATCAAAATAGCTCGACAATATTGATTGTAATTTTATTTCCCCGCATTACGTCACATTGACACAGATTTAGACTGAGTAGTTTTAACGCCGACACTTATCAGAATCTCGGGTTTTGTCCCCGAATACATTGATATATTGAAAAAATACCAATATAATTCGTGTTTACCTTTTAAATTTTTTGTGTTTACAAACAACACTGACTTTTAGCTATAACGTTAAAATGAATCCTAATGGTTCTTATGTCGATAACATTGATCCTATACGATTTAGAAGGGACAGCAAACCTTCTCCCTCTGAAAGACCAGATTGTAAAAGACAAAACACCATGTCGTCTCCCTCCGACTACATTATTCATAGCCATGAACGTGGTGATGACTTCCAAACACATCAACAAACTAGTATGAGCCATTCACAGCTGCAACCATCTACATTTATGTTACACCCAGCAGATATAGCAGCCATATCACGCCAAGTTAAATTAGCCATCAAAGATTAACTTGCTCAGCATATCAGAACAACAAATCGGCATTCCAATGGGCACAAACTGTGCTCCTCTCCTCGCCGATTTGTTTTTATACTCTTACGAGACTGAATTTCTTCAGGGACTCGTAAAGAACAAGAAGATGAAAGAGGCAAGGTCATTTAATCTTACATTCAGATATATTGATGATGTCCTTTCTGTCAATAACACTTCATTTGGTAGTTGGATTCCTTCAATATATCCTCCGGAATTGGAGATTAAAGAGACCACCGAATCTAATTGCTTCACGTCTTTCTTGGATTTGCACCTCGAATTTGACCCAGGTGGTCATCTCAGTACAAAAATTTACGATAAACGAGACGATTTTAATTTTCAAATTATTAATTTTCCTAATCTACAGAGCAATATACCTACTTCTCCTGCATACGGTGTTTATATTTCTCAACTTATTCGATATGCCAGAGCTTGCACACATTTCACAGATTTTTTTATCAGACACCGGTTTCTTCGTGACCGACTTTTGAAGCAGGGCTATAAGAAAATACGTCTCATACGATCACTAAAAAAATTCTTTCTTCGTTATCAGCCACTAGTAGAAAAGTTCAAAATTGAGTTAAAAGATATGATAGTTAATTGTTTTAATTAGTGTTTGACTGATCTGCTGTACTGAGATGATCACCTCAATATCCCTATTGTGTCTCACAACTATGTTGTGTTCTATGGTCATTACCGGATCCTACGATCGCAATGGAAGAGGGAGGTTTGGCGCCATAAAACCTGGTTTAACCCACCATTTCGTTTGAAATGCCTGTACCAAGTCAGGACCATTGCGATCCACCAGTTCTCCGGTATGACTGATTCGTTTTTGTCATTTTCTCTGGACTATGAGATTGATCATTCAAGTTCGGTAGTTTTGTTATTACCTTTATCCTTAGTTAAGGAGGAAATTCAAGAATGCCTTAAAGAAACAATCCAACCCCTCCAATACCAACTTGATATACTTCGCTCTGAAAACACCCAACTCAAAACCGAAATCGACTCGTTAGAGCAGTATGGAAGGCGTGAGCTCATACGTGTAAATGTAAGAGTACTTTTATTCCGGCGTGTAGTTTTTCCACTAGGAAAGTTTACTCTAGTGTCAGTATTCCATAAATAGTGTAAAACTGATAATAACACAGGTAAGTTGTGTTTATATTTTTGTTTTCATCACATGACGAATAATATCAAAAGTTTATTTTGATGTCACCTGTATGTTTAAATCAAGGTAAGTTAATTGATTAATTTTTAGTTTTAAATGACAAAGATTCTTTTCATAAATAACACTGTCATTGAACAGTGGTGCAACAGAAGTATCAAGGACTTTTAAAGTACATGCTGGACTAAAATAGGTATTGATTTATAATAGGATAGTTCTTTGAAAATTGAAGGGCATTATCAATATCAAAAACATGTTAATTAAAATTCCTAGTACAGGTTTTATATATAGTAAAGATATATATGGCTATACCTAGTGTTATGTATTTGTTCCTATAAATATTATAGTTATCATGTTTAGATTCCGGGTATAGATAGTTAATGATTATTAAATAAAAAAAATGTAATGATAAAACACTATTTGAATTTATTTTAAAAATTCTATGTTTGAAGAGAAACGTACAAAATGTGTTAAATACAGGCACTTTACACTAGTGTATTTAGTGCTATGACAAGAATTTCAAGAAATCAAAATTAATAAATTATTCTATTCGGTTAACAGCTCAATAGAGCTTACAAAATGTATGTTCACTGTTATAAATGTACCGAATTCAAATAAAGTTTTCCTATTCGTATTCGTATTAAAGTGTGACCCCTGACTGAGATAATTAACTTTAATTTTAATTTTTTCAGCCCCTGACTTCCAGTGTACACAATTTTTCCCTAGTATGGAATACTTACTATGGACTTTTTGCACTAGTTTATTTTTTCCATTCAAAATCACTGTATATTTCCCATTGTAAATATTGTATCATTTTAATAAAGATCATTGAGTAGGAAATATTATTACATGCCATATACAAATTTTACACTAAATTGTGTTTTTTTTTTCAAAATTAAGATACAAATTTTACTGTGGAAAATCTACACTATGCATGGAAGAAATAAACTAGTGCAAAAAGTCCATTGGACATTTTACACTAGTGTAACTTAACCTCAGGAAATAATACACTGGTGGAAAGAACACACTGTTACAAGCAAAGATCTCAAAGATGGTGAACATTATAAGCATATCCTTATAAATGAAGACCTAACTAAGACACGCAATAGTATCGCGTACAGAGCTCGCCAACTTAAAAACAAAAAGTTTGTCTCACAAACATGGACCATAGATGGGAAAATATTCATGCAATTTCACAGCGGTAGAATTGTTACTGTTACGACTGATATCGCCTTGAAAAAACTGATCAATGAAAACTTTCCAGAAGCATTTGTCATAGCTTATCCGCCACCCAAACCACAGACTGACAGACAGGACACCGAAGCAGTGCAACAATACACACAGTCATATGCTGGTGCATTACGTGGGTAGATTACCCTCCAGATGCTCAAAAAAACTTTTTGAGTAAGGGTTTAAACTGAATTATTAAATGTAAATTCAATAAACTGTTTATTGGCTTTTGTTATTCACTGTCTAAATTTCTGTGTATTGTCATTTTTTAAACTTTTATTGTTTACTCTGTCGTAGTAAAATCAGTCAACGAAGCGTAACCATACCGTAAAAATAATGGTCACGTGACTCATACTTAAGCATGTGACATTTTAACATATTTTTCCATTTGTGTCACGTATTCAAAATTGTAAAATCTTTCTTTGCAGAGTTTTCAAACGAATTCAAGAAAATATAAATATATTCTCTATTTATGAACGTATAATTTTCAATAATTTTCAACCATTGAAGGTCATTGAGAAGATAGTAACTTTATAATTTTATTGGAATTGCCATTAAAGTCACTTTTGTTAAAAGTTTTGTTTCTAGTGCTTAAGCGCAACTTACTTTCTTTACTCCCTGTGGCGTTGATTCATTCACCGATATGAATATTCCCTTCCACTACTTTTTCATATTTTATACATTCACTTTATTTCCCATTTTTAGATACTTTCCTACATATGGCTATATCTTGCACTATGCCATTTTAAATCCATATTTGTTTCTCCCAATACCTCCACTTGAAATGCAGTTGTTATTGTATATCGTTCTGACATTGAATGTATTATTTTTGAACTTGTATGATTCAATGAATTGTATAAAACACGTGCGTAAAACCCACTCTTTACTTTTCTTTTCACACCTTTCTGACATAATTAATCATGGGTATCTGTATAGAGCAATACCGTATTAGAGTGGGTAATTTTGTGATGACCCATAAACTTGGTCCGAAAGTTTTATTGAATGTAAATGAAGTTTTGCTTGTGTATTTAGTATATTTTAGTGTAGATAAAATTCGTGCTTTGAGATTGTTACTTTTGTTATATTGTAATGTATTGGTATACAATGTGAAGAAAGCAAATTGTACTTCGAAAAACATTGTTTGTATTGATTATACGAACATGTTAAGAGGATGTCCAAGAAAAACCCAGGCAATAGCTGGCACATGACAAATTTTCTTTTTCAAAAAGTTTCATTGATTTCACATCAGGTTAACATCCATTCCCAAAAAACAAATGCAGATTTTTGGTTAATTGAAGTGATAACTTAGATATAATTTATATAGAATGCATTGAAAAATGCAGAAAAAGGGAGATAACTCTTGCATATTTGCAAAATTTGGTTGCTTTGTTCATGAACTTTAAGGCTAAATTACAAGTCATCCATGTTGCTTTCAAACGAATCCTGGTGATTTTTGTTTTACATGTGAGTCCAACAATACATTACAACAATAAATTTGCTGGGATAAAATTCTTCATGTGCCAGCTTCTGTAGGCTTTTGCCTGATTTCCAGATGGACAGCCTCTTAAATGCTGCAAATATTTCTTTTGTAATTTTCATTATTCAAATGTTACTTATAATTTCGGGATTAGAAACTAATCCAGGTCCTTTAAATGATTGTAGTGAGACAAGCTCACAAGGTGATATTTCTGGAGTTTCAGATATTCAAAGCTTATTCGAGACATTTTCTACGTCCTTATCTTTTCTACATTTAAATATCCAAAGTATTGTACCAAAGTTAGATGTGATTACTGCAGAATATTCTGATTTTGATATTTTATCATTTTCTGAAACTTGGTTAAACACAAATGCTACTGATGAAGAGCTATTTCTCTTAAATTATCATAGGCCATTTAGGAGGGATAGGGGCATCGATAAAAATGGGGGTGGAGTTATTGTTTATGTTAAAGAAAATATTCATGCTATTAGACGTCTAGACTTAGAGCCAGTGGACTTAGAGGTCATTTGGCTTGAAGTTAGTATTCACCAGAAAAAATTTCTATACGGGACATATTATATTCCTCCTGGTGGACCTGTTGATATTTGGAGAAAGGTTGAGGACTCGGTGGAGTCTGCCAGAAATGTTATAAATTGTGATCATATTATTATTAATGGTGATTTTAATGATAATCATTTTTTAGCAAACCCCAAAATGAAAAGTATATGCACTAGGTTCAGTTTGCAGCAACTTATTGAAGAGCCTACAAATTTTACGGAACATTCGTCTTCACTGATTGATCTCATAATTACAGATGATCAGTTTTTTGTACCATATGTTACTGTTGGCCCACCACTTCTTGATCAAATTCGATATCATTGCCCTGTCATTGGCTTTGTTAATTTCCCCAAACCAGTTAATAAGACATTTAAACGTAAAGTTCGGTTTTATAACCAGGGCAATTACGATCTGTATAGGCAGATGTTGGCTAACGCAGATTGGGATTATATCCTAAACACTAATGATATAGATAAAATTGTGAGCGATGTAACCGGTTGTATTTTACATGCAGCGGATTCGTGTATTCCGAATCGATTTGTAACTATTCGGAAAGATAATCCTGCATGGCTCACAAGCCAGATAAAAAAGCTTATTAGGTCGAAAAACCGTTTACATACTAAAGCAAAACGTTCTGGTAGACCTACTGACTGGGACAAATTTAAGAAAGTAAGAAATAATGTGACGTCACATGTGAGACTCGCTCGTGAAAAATACCGCACAGAATTGATTGATCAATTGTCCACCGAGAGGTGTTCATCAAAATCTTGGTGGACAATTTGTAATAAGATATCAGGAATCAAACCAGCACGCTTAGGCGTACCACCACTTCTTATTGGTGATAGATTAGTTTTTGATGATGTCGACAGAGCAAACTGTCTTAACGACTTTTTTGCTTTGCAGACTCAATTAGATGAAACAAATGCTACACTTCCTGACATCACAACTAATCGAGAACATAAACTAGAAAATATTGTTTTAGATGAACGTGATGTAGAAGATGTTCTTTCCATTTTAAATGTTAATAAAGCCTCCGGGCCTGACGCAATAAATCCTCGACTTTTGAAGGAGGCATCGTCTATTTTAAAATACCCTTTATGTAAACTTTTTAACATGTCGTTATCTTCGTCTTATTTCCCAAACTGAATGGAAGAAGGCGAATGTAACACCAGTTTTCAAAAGTGGATCCCCGAGCGAAGTCAAAAATTATAGACCCATTTCATTACTTAGCGTTATTTCAAAATGTATGGAGAGATGTGTATATAAACATGTACATCATTTCTTATTACAAAATGAGATAATTACTCCTGGTCAGTCGGGGTTTACCAGAGGCGACTCTGCTATAAATCAGTTATTATGTATGTCCAACGATATTGGGAAAGCATTAGACAGCTGGAAATAAATAAGAGTTGTCTTTTGTGACATAAGCAAGGCATTTGACCGCGTATGGCACAGAGGCCTCTTATATAAACTGCAAAACTACGGTATTTGTGGGAAAGAGTCAAACTGGTTCAAAAATTATCTTTCAGGGAGGGAGCAAAGGGTGGTTTTCAGTGGTGGAAGTTCTATTTGGCAATCTATTAAAGCAGGCGTTCCCCAAGGTTCTATACTGGGACCCTTGCTCTTTTTGTTATTCATTAATGATATAGTAGATGATTTAAATGCATGTGTCAAACTGTTTGCAGACGACACCAGCATTTATATAACCGTAGACAATCCCAAAACTGCTGCTGACATACTAAATAGAGATCTTGAAAAGATTCACAACTGGTCAAAACAGTGGCTAGTTAAATTTAACCCTAATAAGACCGAAACAATAACTATATCTCGTAAAACCGTTAAGCCGATACATCCACTTATTTCTATGGACAGTTATAATATTCAAGAGGTTGCTTCTCACAAACACCTAGGCATTTATTTTTCTAGTAATGGTTGTTGGCATGACCACATCGAATATATTGTCAAAAAAGCATATACAAGATTAAATATCTTACGTAAGATGCGTTTTGTCCTTGACAGGTATGTCTTGGAGAAAATGTACTTTTCCTATATAAGACCAAATCTTGAGTATGGTGACGTCATATGGCAGAACCATACCCAGCATTTAATCAATAAGTTAGAAAGCGTTCAAGTGGAAGCTATGCGGGTCATTACGGGTGGGACTCACATCATTAGAAAAACTATATCAAGATACGGGATGGGAGACACTTTCGGCCAGAAGGGACAAACATCGTCTTATTTTATTATATAAGATTATCAACAAGGAAACCCCATGCTATTTATGGGACCTTGTACCTAATTCAGTTGGAGATAGACATGGTCATTTTACTCGTCAAGTTAACAATATTGCTAACGTTCGCACACGCACAAGCCTATATTCCGATTATTTTCTACCTTATACTATACGTCTGTGGAACAGTTTGCCTATGGAGATACGAACGTCTGGTTCGTTTGGTATTTTTAAACGCAGACTAGAGACTAAGAAAAAGTCATGTCCAAAATATTATTATACAGGGACAAGTTCTACATGCAAGACTTCGCATGAACAGCAGCTCATTGAATGAACACCTGTTCCTGCGAAACCTTGTTAACTCTCCAAACTGTTCATGTGGCCATGTCGAGTCAACTTACCATTTTCTTTTTAAATGTCAAAAGTACGATCAGCTATAGCCTCGAACCCAGTCTATATATAAATATATAGCCTGGTCTCAGTAAAAGAAATCTTGGTTCGCTAGGGGCGCTGCTTCGGAAAAAAAGGCTATAATTAGATTGGGATACCATCGGTAGATCAGAAAATAGGACGTCCCAGGCATGTAAACAAATGCCGTGGCAATATCGAGGCGGAATTTTATACTTTGAATTACAATATAGTTAGTGTTAGTTATTCCCCTGAGGGCGTATGCCCGATGGGGGATAACTGATTTATACCACGGGACTGTAGAGGGTGCTAAATGAAAGTTTATGATAATTAATGAGGGGGGTCTTTCAGGAATTAAGCCTTATCTACTGATAAAGCATGATTAATGCAGGGTATCTCGTTACATTTTATGACATAGTGGTATAATATATTTTACATATCGGTATTTGTATTTTTCATTCAAGACATGATTTGTCATGTTATTCAATTTAATAACTTCCCAGCTGTTGTACATATAATGTTGCTGATCATATGTAAAATTAAACGAATGTGGGTAGAATGCTATAGATTTTTAATACCCCCGTGCGAATTTGCAGTAATAGTCAATAATGACGGCAGCACGTACCATGTAGATGTAGATCTGTTCTTGGTATAAACTATTAATTTGTTGATTGGCAATGAATGATATGTGCCTATGGTCCATGACTTATTTCTACAATTGTATACCTTTGCTAGTAAAGTGGGGGGGGGGGGGGGTGTGTCTCTCCGTCCTTCCGTTTGATGCACCATAGGGTGCCCATCTCTTATCCATAACTCCTCCTAATCCTCTCTATGATTTTCATGAAACTTTCACACTATCTTTGAAGCATTATGTAGATGTGCATCATCTATTTTCAAATTTGATCTGGCTGTCTTTGTGATTTCCCAAAGCAAAACATGGACTTAGCCCTTACACAACAAGGGGTACCAACCTCTTAATATCTGCAACTACTCCTAAACCCCTTAAAGAATTTTCATGAATCTTGCACTCAATCTTTATGACATAATGTAAATCTGCACCTATTTTAAAATGTGATCCGATGGATTTTTGGGGTTCCCCATAGCAAAACATTGATTTAGCCATTACACTACAAGGGGGTACCCATCTCTTATCGGCAACTCGATCATCCCAAGTCTTATGATTATCATCGATCTATTTGAATTATTTTACTAATGTAACATTATAATGGTCTTTTGTTGTTTTATATATGTACTTGCATATATGTTTTGGGTAACAATCTAATTGTTTGGATTTTATTTCAATAAAATCAGATTCAGATTCCCTCAATGGATTTTCATGAAACTTTCACACAATCTTTGTGACATAATTGAGATGTGTAACATATATTTTCAAAGATTTGATTGATTTGAAGGGTTTTCCACAGCAAAACATGGACTAAGCCATTAGACAACAAGGGGTCCCTATCTTTTACCCGCAACTCCTCCTAAACCCCTCAATGGATTTTCATAAAACTTTCACACAATAATAATGGGTATAATTTGTTTTAATGACAAAATATCCCTTGTTTTTATGACACTATTTATTTACATGTGTATTTGTAATTTTTCAGTGATATTGCACTCAAAACCAGCACTATTGTTAAGACTGACCTCAACCTACCTGCAGGTTCATCAAACATTACTTGCACATAACCCATATGTTTACTCCGTACATAGGTTGATCCTACAGTCATAACTTGGTTTTTTGGTTTTAGTTTTCAAAGCTCTTCATAATCTGGGACTAATGTTTGGCTTTTTCAATATGGTGGCTAGAACATCTATGATGAGTCTTGAATAGACGAAACACGCACCAGATGTAGAACAGATGATTGTCAGGAACTTTGTTGTAATTCCTATTTCAATTACACAACTGTATGTTGCCCCAGCCTTCATTTAAAATGCATACTTGTTTTAAAAAAATGTAGGCAATGTCACTGTATGATTTACTTGGATAAGGGCAAACTAGTTATAAAGCCTACAGCTAATATCTGTTGTTTTATGACACTATTTTTTACCCTTCAAATAGACTAGAACCACACAAACTGTACTAGGACCTGCATTCAAAGCCAAATAAGAAGACACAATTCTAATTTGTTGAAGGTGTAAACTGCAGTATAAAATTTTCAAGATCCAATGTACAGTTTTAAGCTATAAGATCTCCTATGTGCACTGGATTGGCAGAAAGTATCAAGACAGATTATGTCAGACAGCTTAAAACAAGAACAGTCCAGCAGACATAATGCCCCATCTTGCAACATTTATTTTTTTCCACAATAAGTAAACCATGATGTTGTTCCAAGAGTTTAATTTTATGGACTTTAACTATTCTTCTATAATTGGTCGTTCATGCGGAAAATATAGGTCACAGCCAACATCTGAAGCATACATTCTGCTAAGCATCACTAGGAGCACCTACCATACCAATATAGTTGATGTGACACATGTCAGTTAGTGGGAATGGACTTTAACCATTCTTCTAAAAGTGGTCATTCATGCAGAAAATATAGGTCACATCCAGCATCCGAAGCATGCATTGTACTTTGAATTACTAGGTGCACCTACCATAACAATATGATTGATGTGGCATTTGTAAGTAAATGGGAATTTTGAATTATGGGGATTCGGGACGGACAAACTGATAGACGGACGGGCGAACAAACGCACCCGAACACTATATGCCCCTCTACTTTCTTAGATTTGACATAAAAACAAAAACAACTGAAGCGACTCAACAGGTTTCTTTTAACTGCTAACACTGAACCATGAAAAAGATGCCAAGGGTATAAATTTACAATTTCAGATTTTTGTATGCTTAAATCCTAATGTACATCTGTACAAGTTTCATATTGATGATAACATATTTCTGCCATATAAGGTAAACCTTAGTATAAAACCCACTTTTTCTGTGATCAATAATCCATGAAGCTGTCTGAGACAGGTACGATCATATAGTGATTTCTGTTTGTTTATATGTTGATGAGTATGTACAGTATAAAGTTTCATTATGATACCATACTTACTTCATGGTCAAGTAGCTGTAATCTGAAGATAAACCTGATTTTGGAACAATAAACAGATCCGAACACTGACTACATGCCCCTCTACTTTCATAGACGGAGCATGAAAAGAAAGCCAATCTTAATAGCTAGTGCAAAATGTGCTGTAAAGGGTTGGGTACAAAAAAAAAATTATGTGTGTTGTTAATTGTTTTGAATTTTAATAGTTGGAATACAAGTATATAAGTGACAAGTCTGAAGACCAGGCTGTTGTTTATCCAATTTGAGGGAGGGGTACTTTGGTCAACTTGTCTTTGTCCTGGAGCACCGATTGAGTCACTTAAGAAAAAACTATAAAGTGAAGCAAAATTTTCTTTAGATAGCATTTTCTGAATCATTATGAAAGATTCTCCAAGGTGAATTTAGGTAATTTTTCAGGCATGTAGACACAATATATTCATTTCATTAAAAATTCTCAGTTTTGAGAAACATAAGCTTAGCCCCATCTGCCTACAACTGGTTCTGTAAATTTCACAACTGATCAGTGCATCCTGCAAAAAAATTCGACATTTAAGATATATAGGATCATATAGCAATGAAGACCATCATGTAGAAATCTTGACAGAACATTATTATTGGAAATTCATTTGCAAACATATATTTTTTTTCTTACAGTGTCTTAGGTTCTAAAATCATCATACATGTACCTATGTCATGCATGTAGTTTATTTGAATGTACATGTGCATTTAGTTTAAACATCAAACATTTATATCTTTCAATTTCATAATTATTATTTGAAATTTCAAATTCATAGCTTAGTACACTGAACTGCCTTGACACTAAATTAATTTGAGATAAAACATTTGAACAATGTTTTCTCTTATACCTACATGTATATATTTATAATGTATACATTGTACGAAATTGGCAGGAACCGCTTACTCTTCCAAAGAATGCAAGTTCACTCTTGTTATGACTTCAGTTCGCGTTGATTTCTGTTCAGTTGATTTTGTGTTTCCTTGTGCTGTTCTTGTTCTATGTTTACCGGTTATGTTGTTCCCCTTTCGAATTTTGACACTCGAAAGCTCTATGATTCTTGAATGTAAAACCATAAGTGCTTGTTTCATTATTAAATATTATATTAACAAATGTACCTGTATTAAATGCAACACCTGCTAGAAAACACGGTGAAAACTTAGTTTTGTTTACCAACCCAAAGTGAAAGTTAGTCTTTGACTTATATTAAGGTACACTGTACATGTCAGATCTTACACCATATAAACTTTTCTAGGTCTAGATCTCCATTCTAGTGATTCTACAATAAAAATTGCACATTTTAAAATGAATGTACTATTTCAAATTCATACTAATTAGTCAGAAACATTAAACATGATGTGTAGGTGTGCAATTATACATGTTATATATACAGAGTTAACTTCTTTATTATTATACATGTATGACAAATACATGTACTGTTAAACAACATTACACATATTTTGCATGTACATTTTAAATTGCTTGGAAACTTCAATAATGACAACAATTTTTAACTATATTGTGTTAAGTTTGTAGTTATTCAAGCACACTTGCATACATTCCAGTGGTGGATTAAGTCTGACAAATGTTTTGTTATTTTTTCTTTTAATTTTTTTTTCTTAGCTCAGTTAATTTTTTACATGTACATAAAGAAACTATAAATTCAGGTTTAAACTGTTTAAAATGGAAAACAAAGAGCAGCGCCTACTGGCCTCATTTAAGGCTGTTTATCATAAATTTCCGCTTGCCTACATGTACAGAGACTATATATATACATGTATTTATTATATGGTATACAATTATTCCTCTTCTTATTATCTTAAAAAAAATAACCAAACCATTGGTAAAATGATGCGCTAGGTTTGCTGTCAACTGCGTTCAAATCTGCTGGCAAATTGAAATGTTCCATGCCTCCAAGTTCAAGTCATATTATGGGTTATATGTCTATGTTCAAGTCTATTGCTGTGTACAATCTTTCTGTTCTTAGCCAAAGGATGCGATGCTACCTCAGTTTCTTTCTCTGACAAGTAAAAAAAAATGATATTTATAATTATAATGACAACGGAACAATATTGTATTTGCATGCACATAATGTAATGTTTGAAAATTTGCGTCTGTTTACAAATTGAGATAATAATTTTAGAGATAATTAGTTGCCGGTTAAATCATAATATGCAATCATTTCAATGTTGACATGTTTGTAAACTACTTTTCACACTTTAAAACATTCATTTATATAAATTTATGAGCATTTCTCAAACATTTCTTACCTGAGGCGACTGCGGCATGGGCGCAGCCATATTTATTTCAATGGGCTTCCCCACGTCTGTGTTGCTAAATTTAGATTTTCCGAATTTCTCCGACACATTTAAATCGTCATTTCCTCCCCAAATCCGACCAATCAAAATCTTTCCCAAATCCAGAAAGAACAGAAATTTGGTTGAATGAATCCAGACCATTATGGCGCAGCCATTAAAAGCGTCTGGATGATCGAGACTAGATCAGCTACGCACGTTAACCTTACATACGCTAAATCCTCCTATTGATATAAACTTATTATTGTTTGGGTCAGATACTTTATCTTTAGAAGAAAATATTCATGTGTTTAAAATTGTTCAAAAATATATTGTTCAGAGCAAACGCTTCTGTTAAACTGCATTTCAATAATTATTTCATTCTCCTCCAATATCTTGTATCTTTCTCTTTCTTATAATATTACCATATTTAATTCTATTTACTTTACGAATTAAGTTTATTTATGATATTCACATATATTTTGATGTTTAAACGAATGTTATTGGTATTGTTATTTATAAGCATGCATTATGTACGTAAATTGTTTAAATTGTTTGTATTATTAGGGAGACGGATTAACATAAGCTAATTGCTTGTTTCCGAATCCCATTGTTGTTGTATTTTGTTCTAATTATTTGTATATATGTTTGATACTATCAATAAAATATGTTTAAACTAAAATCACATTCAAAACTTAATACAGGCAATAATTGTCAGTTTTATTCATTAAGTAGCTCTAATATTCGGTTGCCGTTTTAATTTTCTTCCGAGCTAAAACTTCGAGAAACAGATTATGCACCACGTTCAAGAACTATGGAAGTTTTCAATCAAAGAAAGTATAGTGCGCATGCTTACAGCTCATCTACATTTCATGAATATGAATTTTTGTAAAGCTTTACAAATATAATATATTTTTTTTAATTTTTGAAGTAATAAGGTATCCTATTGGTATTTTGAACGTTTGTATCTTTCTAAATAAACAAAACGAATAGTCTGACGACAATTTTTTTGGTTTTACAAAAAATAATTTTTCGTAGACAATATGCCTTTCAGATTTAATAATTAAACATATGAATTGCAGAACAGATAAATATTAAGTTACCACGATCTAACTTTATCGTATTGACTCTGCCCACTTGTATATTTGTATTATCTCCTGCGCAGACTCCTATTCACTGCGTTATCACTACGCTTATACGGACTCTGCAACGGTGAAGGAGAGCTTCCTCACAAGCCACGCCTATGAATGACGTAACAATTACGGGAACCTGCTACGCAAATATGTGAATCGGTTGCTAAATAATCCTTCGATTATATCAGTGTTTCGTGTTTTATGTAAAATGAATTATAATTAAAAAAATGTATATGAGCTCCACACTTCCTTTTATTTAATATAAAATTTAAGTTTATTTACAAAATCTATTTTCTTTTCCTACAACATTCATGACATTGCACTTGTTCATGTTATTGTAGCAATGGCGTACGCTCAATATTTACCGCTTCTAAGGAAACCTTTCAACACCTTAAAAGCAAAACAAAATCAAATCATACACAATATTTCTATTGGTTG
This sequence comes from Arcuatula senhousia, assembly GCA_963971305.1. Taxonomy (NCBI): domain Eukaryota; kingdom Metazoa; phylum Mollusca; class Bivalvia; order Mytilida; family Mytilidae; genus Arcuatula; species Arcuatula senhousia. The sequence goes on from OZ020310.1 coordinate 59,554,891, forward strand.
TTTGGAAAACATCGGCATTTTACCGACAGGCTATGGTAAAAGCCTCATTTATGAGGTTTTGCCATTTGTTTTATCTGGCACAGTTGTTGTGTTTAGCCCCCTCTCTGCCATTCAGGAACAACAACTGGAAAATCTAAAGAACTCTACTCTTAAGTGCTGCATTTTAAATACAAAGGTACACGTCTTCAAAATGCAGAACTCTTGGCTAGAATATTTCCAATTAGTCCCTTTCGCTCTTTTAACTTATAGACTTGCATGTTCACAGGGAGGGGGTGTACCTAAAGGAGTAGAGCCACGAAGGCCCTAAAATGGCCCGGTATTTTCACTATTTTTTCAACTACTATAATTTGTCAAAAATTTAACTAAAACATGTTGAGGTATGAACAAACTTTTCATATCTGTAAGATTTAGCAATATACTTACACCCCAGGTTTAGCCTTGAGACTTTAAACAGGTCCGAAATTTGAAAATTTCTCATTTTCACTCATTTTCACCGGTTTCACTGCATATTTCGTCAAAATTAGTATTGGCCACATTCCTCGACCATCGTAATTTTTTGATAATTAATTTATAGTATCATAACACACATTTCTATCACAAAATAATTTTGGTCGACAGGTGTGGCCCATTTCATATTCATCGATTTATACATGAAAATCAAGGAAAACTGTCACAAATTGTAATTTTTCACAAATTAGTCTATTTTTTACCTCTCTGTTCTCCTTATTGATAAATAATTGAAGGAAAAAATATTGAAATTCATGAAATATAAAGACTAATGAACATTTATGCAGCAGCTACAAGTAGATTTATCAAAGTTGAAATTTTGGGCCATTTTGAGGCCTTCGTGGCTCTACTCCTTTACTTCCAGTAGCTACATATGTGCTGCATAAAGGGTCAACACTTTGGGGTGTCCAATATGTGAATTGGGTGAAAATTTCAGATGTTGCATATATGATAAGGCATACTTTTCACAAATGTCATATATCAAATACACATTCATTAGTAGAAAAGGATTAGTCTGAAAGAGTGGCGCCTATGTGAAGGAGATTGTATTGAAACAAGCAACAAAAGATTAAAGATGAAAGGTCAAGAATGCATTTTTTATGCATTAACTTGTCCATTGATATATGAAATATAGTGCACATTTACATCGCAGGTTTATAGATGTTCCTGTTAGTGTAGGCAATGTGTATACACTGAAACGATAAAAATAACTATATCAATGTTTTATTAGGAACTTAGCTGACCGATTTACCGTGTCTAGTCGATAAAAAACCCGCCAAAAGCAGATAGTTATATGACAACATAAGGTTCTGCCCAAAAATCGACAAAAAACTCAAATAAAATGCTTCTTTGCTGTTTCAATGAATGAAAAATATATTTACACTATCAAACCTTTAATTTCAAGTGCAAAACGCTTTTTATCTAATCCTCTGTACTCTAAAAGAAGGAACTGATTAGAAGACATTTATGTTTTTCACTTTTGTTTTCGATAGTTTTTAGGTTTTTAGATAGTTTTGATAGGTTTTTAGTGAGTGAGTGAGTTGGTGTTTTACGCCCGTGCAACGCTATTTAGGTTATTTACAGGCGATGAACATGAAAAGGATGATAAAATGAACATGAGTGAGTGAGTGAGTGAGTTGGTGTTTTACGCCCGTGCAACGCTATATAGGTTATTTACAGGCGATGAACATGAAAAGGATGATAAAATGAACATGAAATGATGATGATAAATGAAATATGGAGATGGGGTGGGAAACAAAGGACCGGTAAATTTTGAAGAACCACAGGAAAAAGGGGAGAGGTGGGTAGGGGCGGAAAATTTAGCCTATGTGGTGCACTACTGGGCGGTCCACAAAGGGGTCTTTTACGTGCATGAAGCGTGGCACTCTCCACACACGTTGGCCCACTATGGTCGGCGGTCAGGGTTTCCGTATTATAGACCTGACAACCCCCGCGGACGAGGGCTACCCTATTCAGCCACCTAGGGTACACACTTGGTCGCTCTGTGGGCTGAGCACTGACCCGACGTCAGAATCCCAAGACCCTTAGTCGCCTCCTACGACAAGCTAGGCTCTGCTGCGGGCCTATTCGCCACCCGGGCCCCGCACGGGACTGATAGGTTTTTAGATAGATTTGATAATTTCATAGTTTTTCATTAGATAAGAGATTTTTCTGTTGAATTTGGCTTAATTGACCTTGGTCTAGTTTTGAGATAAAGATAACGTTGTCTGTCTGGTCAGTTTGACATTTCATGCAGAAGCTACTATAATGTAATTAATTATCTGGCTAGCGGTCTTCACACTTAATTTTAATGATTTTGTATCAGACAGACAGGGGTGTAAAAGTTCAGTATAGTAATTTGGGGAATTTTCCATGAAGTTGTTAAATTAGGTTTATGTCTTGTGTATTGAAAATTAGGGCAGAAATATTTTGTAGCTCGATCTGATAACATGTAAACTGTATATAGTGCAAAATAAACGTAGTTTTAGTATTATCGTTTTCATTGGAGTTAAATCGAATGTGTTATAAAAGAAAGTATTCACTTTGTCTGGTCTAGCTCCCAAATCGGCAATCGAATCTTCCACTGCGCACCCACTCCGCACCATTTTCTGGTAGCAGAGCGAGGTTATTGACATAATGGACTTATTGTTATCGTTATTATTTCATAATCGGAATTAATAGTGGACAATCGTTTGGACAATTGTTTACTCGTATATCGTGATGAGTAACTGGGAGTTAAACGCAAGTGAAGACTTAATGAACAAGACAATGATTAGTCGGGACAACGAAATAATCGATGACTTGAAAAAGGACAAATCGAAACCAAAATCGGCTTTCACAAAAGTGAGACATAAGTTACTTCAATTAATACACGAAAGTGATGAGAAGCCGAATCGAAATACAGTGAAGGAGTTACGAAAGAAACTTGAAATTGCAGAAGAACATGCTATGGACATTATTGGACAATTATATGACGAGTACAAGAATAGAGGCGAAATGTCATATGTTGAGAAGACAGCAAAGGAGTTAGAGCAAATGGAATCGGAATTTACAGAAGCAGAAAACGAGTGTCAGAGTTTTCTTGTTAGTTCCAAGGACGGTAATAGTGCTTGTGGTGAAGATCGTAATAGTGGCCATCAGGAGTCTATCGTTGAAGCGGAAAATAATGGCGCGTCCGTTGTTCACGTTGATCAACAGGAATCGCGCGTTGATAATGTGCAATCGTCAGATGGACAAATCAGAAACAAGTCGGACAGTGAAAATAACGCACTTGGACATGACATGTGGAAGCAACTTAAACGGATATCTATTCCAGTGTTTTCGGGAGATAAGCGAAGTTATGAAGCGTGGAGCGCGGCCTTCATGTCTTGCGTTGACAAAGCACCAGCTACATCAGAATACAAACTTTTACAGTTAAGACAATACTTGTCCGGAGAAGCGTTGAAAGTGGTCGAGAATCTAGGATATTCGGAATCGGCATATGCGGTTGCAAAGGAGAGACTAGAACGAAAATACGGTGGAAAGCGTAGACAGATTGCTCGTTACATGGACGAACTTGAGAACTTTAAACCGATAAGACTAGGCAATTCAAGAGACATTGATAAATTTGCAGATTTAGTTGACATTACTGTGGTCAATCTGAAAGATGCGGATAGGACAGAAGAGCTTGGAAATGGATCATTGTACAACAAGTTGCAACAAAAGCTACCAGAGTCGATGGTTGCTCAATATCACAGATGGATATTTGAGAAGTGTAAGGAGGAATCAGTGGAGGCTTTGAGGGAATGGATTATACAGGAAGCAGAATTCCAGACAATCGCAAGTGAAACTGTCCGAGGATTAGATGGCAGTGACTTAAGGCGACACAAACCAGGTACAAACAGGACTTTCGTAAGTAACACCAGAGGAATGGACAGAAAAAGTCGTGCGCGACTGTGCAAGGTATGCAATGGGCAACACGGTGTGTGGAACTGTGACGTCTTTAAGAGACTTGATGTATCGAAAAGGTGGACGGTGGCAAAGGAGAAACGTTTGTGCTTTAGGTGCTTGGGTGATGATCATATTGGCCAAAAATGTCCTAGAAGTCGTAAGTGTGGAATTGATGGATGTCGAGAGGTACATAATAGATTTTTACATAAAGGTATAGGGAAGGTTGAAAGTATCCCTGAACGTGTTCCTAAAACCAGCAATATGCACGCTGAATCGAAATCGACTGAGTCGCCGAATGAAGGGGAGGGCTGAGACAGAACACTTATTTCAAACGATCGGAAACAGAGCAACTTTGTAACATTAAGAACTATACCTGTGATTTTAAGAAATGGACACAAACAAGTCAAGGTTAATGCACTACTAGACGATGCTAGTACAAAGACTTACGTTAACGCTGACGTTGCAGCTCAACTTGGGCTTCAAGGTCATGTACAAACTGTTGCTGTAAATGTTTTGAACGATGAAGTTGAGACGTTTGAGACCATGCCAGTAGAGTTTGAGCTTGAAAGTTTAAACGGACGTTCCAGAACTCACGTGGTGGCATTTACGACCAACAAAGTGACTGGAAATATGGAACCTGTCAACTGGAGAGAGCATGGAAAGAAGTGGGATCACTTGAAAGGAATTAACTTTCCAAATCTAGGAGCCAAGCCGAAGGTAGATATGCTAATTGGACTCGACTATTCGGACTTACATTACTCCTACAGAGATATTCGGGGTAAATGTGGTGAGCCAATAGCAAGGCTAACTCCGTTAGGTTGGACATGTATTGGCAGTCCGGAAGTTGATCAAAATCGTACTAACTTTACTGATCATACATATTTCACAGGAAATAAGCGTATCGAAGGCGAAGTAGACGAACTACTGAAGCGTTTCTGGGAGATCGAGAGCGTTAAGCCGGTCAATAAAAATGACATTCTGACAACCGAAGAGAAAACAGCTGTGGATACTGTTGAAAAGTCACTTTGTTTCAAGGACGGTCATTATGAGGTCGCCATACCGTGGAAGGAAAGCCCACCTGGATTATCTGATAATTATGAAATGGCAGTTAAGCGATTAGAAAACACAGAGAAACGTCTAGTCAGGAATGAAACCGTAAAACAGGATTACACGGACACTATCGATAAGTACGTTGAGAAGGGATATGTACGTAAAGTTCAGAAAGAAGAAGTGGCTGTAGATGGCACGTGGTATTTACCGCATTTTCCAGTAATACGATCAGAGAAGGAAACAACGAAAACCCGGATCGTATTCGATGCTTCCGCAAAATACAGAGGTGCTTCACTGAATGATATGATTCATCAAGGGCCTAAGTTACAGCAGGATTTAGCAGATGTGTTACTTCGTTTCCGTAAAAATCCAGTTGCTATTGTGTGCGACATTGCCGAGATGTATTTGAGAATAAATATTGCCCCTTCTGATAGGCAATTTCAAAGGTTTTTGTGGCGTGCAATGAATGTCGATGTTGAGCCGGATGTATATGAATTCAATAGTGTAGTGTTTGGGATTAATTCGTCGCCGTTTCAAGCTCAATTCGTCACAAGAAACCACGCAAAAATGTTTCAAAATGAGTATCCGAGAGCCGCCGATACTGTTTTGAATTCTACGTACATGGATGATAGTATGGATTCTGTTGAAAATAGTGAAATGGGAATTAGTTTGTATCATGATCTATCTTCACTGTGGAAAAGGGCAGGCATGTACGCACGAAAGTGGTTGTCGAATTCGAAAGAAGTTCTTGAGTGTATTCCTAAAGAGGATTTAGCTAAGGAAGTTAATTTTAGTGATGTGGATTTGCCTACAATTAAGACGCTTGGAGTTATGTGGAAAGCGAGTGAAGATGTATTTTCCTTCAATGTGATTTCTCCCTGTGTGGAGTTTACTTACACAAAACGAAATTTCTTAAGGAAAATAGCAACCTTATTTGACCCTTTGGGATTTATTGCACCGTTTACAATTAGAGCAAAAATGTTGCTTCAAAGTATGTGGTTATCTGGATTTGATTGGGATGATACGCTAGAAGATCAATTAGTTGAAAGTGCAAGGTCATGGTTTAATGAGCTAGAGGATTTACAATTCATTCAAATTCCAAGGTGTTTAAGAGTAATTGATGAGAATGAGGAGATAATAAGTTCAAGTATCCATACATTTGTTGATGCCTCAGAGAAGGGTCACGGTGCAGTCTCATATTTGAGACATGAATATAAAAGTGGATTAATTTCATGTGGATTTATTGCAGCAAAATCTAGAGTTACTCCGTTAACGTCTGTGAGCATTCCTCGTTTGGAATTAATGGCTGCTATTTTGGGATTTAGATTAGCTTTGTCCGTAGGGAAAACTCTTGGAATTAGCAATAATCAACTTGTATTTTGGTCCGACAGTATGAATGTTCTATGGTGGATACGTGGTCGTAGTAGGGAATTTAAACCGTTTGTGGCAAATCGAGTCGGCGAGATACAAAGTGGATCGAATCCATCGCAGTGGCGTTACGTGTCAACTGATGTGAACCCAGCTGATCTAGTTTCGAGAGGTCGGACTGTTAAGCAGTTAAAATCGGATACCTTGTGGTGGGAAGGGCCGCAATATCTTTCCACAGATGAGAGTCATTGGCCCGAAAATAAACTCGAAAAAGGAAATTCGTGTGACAAAGAAGTAAAACACGCGGCGAAATCGAGTGGGAGGGTTACAGTCGAGAATGATAAGGGCAGAACTTTGTGGACAATGAAAACTGTTGATGTACCGGATCAGGATTGGCGGTTGAATCCTGAACATTTCTCAAGTTGGTTGAGATTAATTCGCGTTCGGTCGTGGGTTAATAGATTCGTTGAAAATTGCAGACTTGAAAATGACTTACGTAGAAAAGGAGGAAATAGAAGAAGCAGAGATTCAAATCGTGCGCGACGCACAAAAGAGATTTTTGTGATGACTATATTGCGATTTTGAAAGGACATCAGTTACCATCAAGTAGTAGACTATTAAGTTTGAAACCGAAAATAGATGAGTTTGGATTATTGCGTAGTGATGGACGTCTTCAGTACGCGGACTTCTTGCCTTATGATACGAGATATCCAGTGATTTTACCACGTAAAAATCGAGTGACGAGACTCATAGTGAAATACTACCATGACAAAGGTAGACACGTGTGCGGGACGAATCAAACGTTATCCATGATATCAGCTAAATATTGGATTATATCGGCCAGAGAGGAAATTCGCGAGTGCGAAAATGAGTGCTATACGTGTCGAAGAAGAAACGCGAAAACGGCGGAACAAGTGATGGCGCCTTTACCAGACATTCGATTCAGAACTCCGTTACATGCGTTTGCTCGTACAGCAGTTGACTTTGGAGGGCCATTTATTACAGTTCAGGGACGTGGTAAACGTCGAGAGAAGAGGTACTTGTGTTTATTTACGTGTTTAGCATCGCGAGCCGTGCATCTCGAAGTTGCTTTTGGATTAGATACAAACTCCTTTCTTAATGCGTTTTATAGAATGGCAAGTAGACGCGGTATGCCACAAGAAGTTATATCGGACAATGGCACAAACTTTATCGGTGCGAACAAGGAATTACAGGAGCTCGTTTCACTCATGGACAAGCGTGAAATATGTGACAATACATCTAATCGAGGCGTTAAGTGGCATTTCAATCCTCCTCTCGCGCCACACTTCGGAGGAGTACACGAAACTATGATTAAAGCAGCGAAAAAAGCGATTTATGCCATAATAGGAAACGCGGACGTTACGGACGAAGAGCTGTTGACTGCATTTATCGGTGCCGAAACACTCATTAATTCGCGGCCGTTGACGTACCAGTCAGCAGATTCCAGAGATGTCATACCGTTACCACCAAACCATTTCCTACATGGACTAGTCGGAGGGACATTTGCGGCAGAAACAGTTGATACAACCGACTTTAATCCACGCAAAAGATGGAGACGAATTCAAGAACTAATCAGACACTTTTGGCGAAGATGGATAAAAGAGTGGTTTCCTGGACTTAATCGTAGAAATAAGTGGACTGAAGTGGAGAAGGACATAAAACCGAATGACATGTACTTGTGATGAATCCTAACCTTCCAAGATGACATTGGCCTTTGGGCAAAATTATTGAGGTGTACCCCGGAAAGGACACACATGTGCGGGTAGCAAAAGTTAGACTTGGACAAACTGTTTTAATTCGACCGATAACGAAACTGTGTCCATTAGAAGTAAATGACTGACTTCCAATTATTATGTCCTGAGAAGGCCCAGACACCATCAGATAAACTGAGATAATTAAGCTTATGACTGTAACTGATTTTTGATTTTATGTGTAATTAGTTGATTGAGAGCAATCAAGAAGGGGAGAATGATTAGAAGACATTTATGTTTTTCACTTTTGTTTTCGATAGTTTTTAGGTTTTTAGATAGTTTTGATAGGTTTTTAGATAGATTTGATAATTTCATAGTTTTTCATTAGATAAGAGATTTTTCTGTTGAATTTGGCGAAATTGACCTTGGTCTAGTTTTGAGATAAAGATAACGTTGTCTGTCTGGTCAGTTTGACATTTCATGCAGAAGCTACTATAATGTAATTAATTATCTGGCTAGCGGTCTTCACACTTAATTTTAATGATTTTGTATCAGACAGACAGGGGTGTAAAAGTTCAGTATAGTAATTTGGGGAATTTTCCATGAAGTTGTTAAATTAGGTTTATGTCTTGTGTATTGAAAATGAAAGAACCTTAGTGAGCACGCTCACATACCCCACGCGTCCACATTATGGACAGAGATTATCTATTTCGAGTTAGGAATAAAAAGTCTTAGTGGTTGTCTTTCCAAGACGGCTCATTAAACAGGAAATGAATGAGTGACAGAGCTGAAAATGTATCCCACCATATGGGATCCCTCTCTGAAGCCATGTACAAAATATCAAAAGTCTAAGATTAATAGTTGCTGAGAAATTTGTCACAAAATTTTTTAACCCTGATAATTTAGTGAAAAAAGTCTAAGTAGGCTTGTGAAAAACAGGAAGTAGAAAATCGACAGACCTGAAAACGAATCCCACCATATGGGACACCTACCTGAAGCTAAATACCAAACATAAAATACATACAATTAATAGTTGCTGAGAACTTTGTTACGAAAATTTTCAACCCTGAAAATTTAGTGAAAAAAGTTCAAGTCGGCTATTTAAATAGGAAGTAGATGATCGACAGACCTGAAATCGAATCCCACCATATGGGACACCTACCTGAAGCTAAATACCAAATATAAAAAAACTACAATAAAGAGTTCCTGAGAAATCTGTTACGAAAATTTTCAACCCTGAAAATTTAGTGAAAAAAGTCTAAGTCAACTCGTTAAACAGGAAGTAGATGATCGACAGACCTGAAAACGTATCCCACCATATGGGACCCCCACCTGAAGCTTCATACCAAATATCAAAAGCCTACGATTTATAATAGCTGAGATATCTGTTACGAAAGTTTTGATCACGGACAGACGGACTGACGGACGGACGGACGGACCAGTCAAAAACATTATACCCTTCGCAACTTCGTTGCGTGGGGTATAATTAGGGCAGAAATATTTTGTAGCTCGATCTGATAACATGTAAACTGTATATAGTGAAAAATAAACGTAGTTTTAGTATTATCGTTTTCATTGGAATTAAATCGAATGTGTTATAAAAGAAAGTATTCACTTTGTCTGGTCTAGCTCCCAAATCGGCAATCGAATCTTCCACTGCGCACCCACTCCGCACCAGGAACTATTAATCTTTAGTACAAGCATAAAAGCACATTAATATCTGGCAGTTTTACAACATCCAATTTTACAACCCACATTAAGGTAGGTTTTCTTTCGTTTAGTTACTTTTTATCATCATTTCATGTTCATTGTATCATCCTTTTCATGTTCATCGCCTGTAAATAACCTATATAGCGTTGCACGGGCGTAAAACACCAACTCACTCACTCACTTACCCATATAAAAAATATCAAAAAGAATAAAAGATGGTACATAGTTTAAGTAATGATATTTTATTTACTTAAATTTTACATTTAGGAACATGCAACATACAATGCAATTGCTTGAAATAAAATCATGTTTTTTATCAAAACATTTATTAGGCTGGAAAATCAATAAATTGAAAGCTTGTTTAAACAACACTTAAACTGTTCATTTTGTAATTAGAAAATGACCCTAGGCACAAATCCTCACCTGTCATAATTTTGAAACAATATAATTAAGTCTTTTAAAACACCCATTGTTTACCCATTGCAATATTGATCTTTTATCCTTAATAAAAATGGAAAAAAAATGATGTTTTAAAACTCAACATAATTTTCCTTTCTATATAAAGACTTTATTTTCCTTATTTCAGAGGAAACACCACAATGAGCAATTTACGCATTACCAAGAATCAGAACAAAATTAACAGCAAAATTTTGCCCACTTCATGACTAGAAAATCAAATAAATATGGGAATAATGAACAAAAACAAAAGGAAATTAATAATGCATTAGTTCATATGATTGCTTGAGTGAGTGAGTGAGTTGGTGTTTTACGCCCGTGCAACGCTATATAGGTTATTTACAGGCGATGAACATGAAAAGGATGATAAAATGAACATGAAATGATGATGATAAATGAAATATGGGGATGGGGTGGGACACAAAGGACCAGTAAATTTTGAAGAACCACAGGAAAAGGGGAGAGGTGGGTAGGGGCGGAAAATTTAGCCTATGTGGTGCACTACTGGGCGGTCCACAAAGGGGTCTTTTACGTGCATGAAGCGTGGCACTCTTCACACACGTTGGCCCACTATGGTCGGCGGTCAGGGTTTCCGTATTATAGACCTGACAACCCCCGCGGACGAGGGCCACCCTATTCTGCCACCTAGGGTACACACTTGGTCGCTCTGTGGGCTGAGCACTGACCCGACGTCAGAATCCCAAGACCCTTAGTCGCCTCTTACGACAAGCTAGGCTCTGCTGCGGGCCTATTCGCCACCCGGGCCCCGCACGGGGTTATGATTGCTTGAACATTATCACCACTTTCAATTGTAGAGAAAGCTTATTAACATTCTTGACCCTAGATATGAAATCCTCTCAAGGAAACAGATATTCATTAAACACTTACACAGAGTTTATGAGGAGCTTGAAGTGGCATTCAAAGACAAACTGAAATCTGTTGATTATATTAGCCTTGCACTTGATATTTCGTCAAACAGGCAAATGAGGGGATTCCTTGGAATCACTGGGCATTTTATATTGGATTGGAAACTTCAATCTTTTATGATATCTTGTAAGTGATTCAAGGGCAGGCATACGAGTGAAAATATACGACAAGAGTATGAGGAAATTGTTAGTTAGTTAGTTAGTTATTGCTTTACTCCCAAGCAGCGCGGTTTCGGCTATATCCGGGAGATGAACATGAAAGTGGTGATACAATGAACATGAAATGATGATGAAATTGAGGAAATGGGGACACAAGGCCGATCGGGTAGGAGAGTTTTGACTGCCACTGGAAAAAGGAGTGATGGGTAGGGACGGGAAATTTGCCTCCTGCATGGGGATCCTACGGGTCCTACTCTTACCGAGACCTGCAGCAGGGTTCTTTAACGTGCGAGGAACGTGACATTTTCCCAACACGGTGCACCACTATGGTTTGCGGTCAGGTTTTCCGCATTATAGCCTGACGACCCCGCATCTTTCGATGTCAGGACTGCCCCATTCAACCACCTGGGGCACACATCCCAGTCGCTTTGTGGGCAAAGCGGCCTGACCCGATGTCAGGTTTCTGAGCACTCTTTAGTGGACTTTTACCGACAAGCTTAGCGCTGCTGCGGGCCTATTCGCCACCCGGAACCCGCACGGGTTCAATATGCTTTAGGAGTAAGCTCCAAAACTTCAAAAAATGGCATGAGAGGAGAGCTTGGATGCCTATCACTTATTTTTGATGTATACATAAACATGGTTAAATATTGGTTAAGACTCCATGATATAAGTTATGGCAACATTAATAATAAAAAAGAAAAGAGAATTATACAATATTAAATGCCACCTTTAAAGAATCAGAATACATGGCAAATAATAACCAAGAATCTTGGTTAAACTGTATTCAAACAATATTTAAATTACTAAACCTTGAACCTTTATATTTGAATGTGACCAATTATAAACATACATATATTATTAATAAAATTAAAAATAGCTTAAAGATAAAGCTTATTGATATTTGGTTTGAAAAAATAAATAATGACAAAAAAAGAAAAGCCAAAATAGGAAATGAATTAAGAACATACAGAAAATTTAAATACATATATAAACTTGAAACATATCTAAATATAGGTTCCGAAAATCAAAGAAAATACCTAACAAAACTAAGACTCATTGACCATGATTTAAACATAGAAAGAGATAGATATACCAACTTAGCAATACATCAAAGAATATGTTGCATGTGTAAAAATGAAGTGGAAGATGAGAAACATTTTTTATTAAATTGCCCAAACTTAGAAGAAATTAGAAAACCTTTTATTGCAGAAATGAATGATAGATTTTATAATTTTAAAAACCTTTTTATTAATAATAAGTTCTTATGGTTAATGAGCAATGAAGACACAAATGTTATAAAACTTTTATTGAAATTAGTATCTGATTTGAGAGAAAAACGTCAAACATTAATGAAAACGGATTAAAAAAAATGATAGAGTTGTCTCCCCTTGCCTTGTCCTTACTGGATATCCTCATTACCTTATATATAGACTAGGAAAAACCCGCGAATTCGCGGGACAATCAATCGTTGGTTGCTTTACAAAATATAACACAATAAAACATTGCATTTGCGTGACCTTATTATTATTCATTTTCAGATAAGAATAAACTGTTTCTCGGGCGTTTTTAAATGCCCGCTCGGACACTTCCTATCGCTTTTTAATATGACCGCTGGAGTGTAATTCCGGAACGATGACGGCTTTACCGTTTCCGGATCAATTAATTAGGTTAATTAGCAAACTGCAGACATAAGTGCATATGTGTTAATGAAATTTTTAAAGGGCACAACCATCCCCTATTTTTGATATATGAAGCTTGGTCGTAGCATTTGTTGTTTAGGCTGCAACCCGGCTAACAAAAAACGCTTCGTTATTTTAGTAGTATAGATATATTCATGTATATGTTCTTATAATGACTACAATTATCTTAAAATGAAAATAAAAATGGGTCAAAGACAGAAATGGCCGGATTTCGTTTAACAAGAAGTAGGTGAGCGACAGACCTGAAATCACATCTAACATTATGGGAGCCCATGTTGATGCTGCATACCAAATATCAAGAGGCTGTGATTAGTAGTTGCTAAGAAAACTGTTACAAAAATTTTCTACTATTGGACATTATGGTCAAAAATTAACTAAGTCGGTAAACAGGAAGTAGATGAGGAACAGACCTGAAATCGCATCCCACGTTATGGGACCTCACCCTGATACTGTATACCAAATATCAAGTGGCTATGATAAATAGTTGCTGAGAAAACTGTTACGAAAATTTTCTACTATTGGACATTATTGTCAAAAATTAACTAAGTCGGTAAACAGGAAGTAGGTGAGCGACAGACATGAAATTGCATCCCACGTTATGGGACCCCACCCTGATGCTGTATACCAAATATCAAGTGGCTGTGATAAGTAGTTGCTGAGAAAACTGTTACGAAAATTTCTTCCCCGCCCGCCCGCCCGACATTCACCATTTTATAACCCGGATTTTTCACTCCGTGAAATCCGGCCAAAAATGAATATATGACTATATGACTATGTATAATAATGTATTGAATATTCGTAGAAATATGCCGATAATGCTTACTCTTCAGGACCACCTTACTTCATTCTTGTTACTACTTGATTTCGTGTTGCTTTTTGTCATTTAGTTGATTTTTTTTTATGTTGTTAGTTTCATTGTGTTGTTTTGTCATTTAGGATCTTTGCTATTCGTGTGCCACTTTGGTACCTCATTGCTTCTTAAATATGAAAGGCACTCACCTATATGTAGCTTTTCCATTCAGATGGTAGATGTCTCTGAGATAATTTAAGAAAATATTTCCATTTTTGGCATTTTCATTCCTCCACATAATTTCACAGAGGTGACTTTCAAAATTATCAGCCTTTGTACCGTTGGTTCTCTGTGTAAAAGAAATATTTTACTATAAAAATAATGTCAGCAAAAGTGAAATAAATGTTTACGTACATATATATATATATATTTAATTTATACATATAGATAACTCAAAATGTTCTTAAATAAGTGTATCTTTTTAGCAATACACACATATTACAAAATGGTCATTTGCGTGTTTTCGCGCTCCCTCTATCGGGTTTGTATGGCAAACAACTTCCTGTCCAGTTTGGTCATTCTTGTATGTCTGAAAAATAGCATTGGATAAACGATATCAATAATTATTTATTAATAATATATATGTTATTTTATGAAAAACATCTAAGTATATCATGTGTATATAGAAATCGGTAATAATGAAACAAATCAGTGCTAACTTATATTATAACCTTTTTAAAAATTGCATTTAAATCATTTTTATTTTCATAATAATGTTGCTGAATATATCTGTTTAAAAGATGTCTTGTGAATAACACTGAAGTGCTCATATCCCATTTCATTTAAGTTCAGGTATCCTGCCCAACCGTCAGAGAAGATGCGGGAGCCTGCTTTAACATGTTTCCGGAAAATGAAGCAAAGGGTTTCCTCGTCTCTTTTGTCAACCGGGAATAACAGCAATGTGTTAGAAGCTCTTTCCACAAGCCCGAATGTCCATATCTTACTCCTGAAAAAGTACAAAAAGGACCACTTTAGTTAAGATTTATTTTTTAGGGATTTTATATAAAAAAATAATATAAACACTATCAATCTATATAATTTATGATCCATTCTGTTTATAGTTTTGACAAGATTTGATTATTGCACAGACAGATTGAAAATATCAATTTCATATTTTTGACTACATATGACCAATAGTTATCTCCCTTTAAATGCAAATTTATCCTACCAATATTATCTAATTAAAATATCATTGTCGGATATATACATTTCAAGGCTCTGAAATAGCAAAAAAGGGTTTTTACAGTGAAAACTTTACAATCTTACCTTTAATTTTTCCTTTATGATGTTTCCATTTGCGACAAAATAGACTCTCATCTATCTCAATGTCCCCTTCTAATAAGCGTTTGGAATGGACCTTGCTGTCCCAATCGACAAAAACGTCTCTGCTATAGAAGGCCCACTTTACAGCTGTACTGGTGTAACTCACACCAGCATTGTTTGCACATAATTTCTATGAGCCCTTTTCTAAACAGGTTTTCACCATCATATCACGGAAATCGGTATGGCCGTGCTCGAAAAAGCTGTATTTAAACATTGAAAACTCGTGGTTACGGTTGTTCTGGCATTTAAACGTGTGTTCCCCACGTTTCCCGGCTCTCTAAAAATGTAAGCTTGCAGGTGGCATTGCATTTTTCATATATAATTGTTTCGGGAAGTAAATTTTGATTTCTTAGCCAAAGATAAACGATTTCATCATTTTGCGATAAAAGGTTAAAAAAGTTCCAAGGATTGACAAAATCTTCAATTGAAATGTTGGTTAAATTTAGTTTTCTTTTAGAATATCCCAAACCTGAACTGGAGTCTGCCATACCGAGTATACTGTATAGTAAAGTTTAGTTGGGGTTCTATTTAAATACTGATATTATTTTTCGCGCCTTGCAATTCCTCGTTTTTTAATGCAAGTAGCCTAGCTTACGGACAAACTTACATTGGACTTGACTTACAATGCACAGTAGTGACTAATTCAGTTTATTTTATTTTAAACCATTGAATAGAGGTAATAACACAAGTGTGGCCACTAAAAGTATGTCTCGCCTGCCGGCACCATCGCTAAAATCAACTACCTAAGCTTTCATTTCTTGATATAAACACAAAAAGTGTCAGTATACCTAATAACAGATGCCTAGTTATTATACTATTCAAGCAATCCATTGTCCACACAAGTATTACAAAAAGTTTTCTGTCTGAAAAAAAAACCTAATTTCACAGAGTCACTGGAGCATAAAAATGGGGTCATGGTCACATGGCATGGTGACAGTTGCGTTGTCCATAACCGCAACTGTCTGTTTACCCAATATCAGATGCCTAGCTATTATAACTTTCCAGCAATTCATCTTCCATAAAAGTCTTACAAAAAAGTTTTTCGGCCTGAAAAAGACCTAAGTTCACAGAGTCACTGGAGCGTGAAAATGGGGTCAGGGTCACACGGCATGGGGACAGTTGCATGGACCATAACCTAAACTGTCTGTATACTAAATATCAGATGCCTAGCTAATATACTTTTCAAGCAATTCATCGTCCACAAAAGTCTTACAAAAAAGTTTACGGCCTGAAAAAAGACCTAAGTTCACAGAGTCACTGGAGCGTGAAAATGGGGTCAGGGTCAAACGGCATGGTGACAGTTGCCTAGACCATAACCTGAACTGTCTGTATACCAAATATCAGATGCCTAGCTATTATACTTTTCAAGCAATTCATCGTCCACAAAAGTCTTACAAAAAAGTTTACGGCCTGAAAAAAGACCTAAGTTCACAGAGTCACTGGAGCGTGAAAATGGGGTCAGGGTCAAACAGCATGGTGACAGTTGCGTAGACCATAACCTGAACTGTCTGTATACCAAATATCAGATGCCTAGCTATTATACTTTTCAAGCAATTCATCGTCCACAAAAGTCTTACAAAAAAGTTTACGGCCTGAAAAAAGACCTAAGTTCACAGAGTCACTGGAGCGTGAAAATGGGGTCAGGGTCAAACGGCATGGTGACAGTTGCGTAGACCATAACCTGAACTGTCTGTATACCAAATATCAGATGCCTAGCTATTATACTTTTCAAGCAATTCATTGTCCACAAAAGTCTTACAAAAAAGTTTACGCCGCCGCCGTCGCCGCCGCCGTCGCCGGAAAGTAATACCTATGTCTCGCCTTCCGCGACTATTCGTCGCAGGCGAGACAAAAACTAGCGAACTTGAATGATCAATCTCATAGTCCAGAGAAAATGACAAAAACGAATCAGTCATACCGGAGAATTGGTGGATCGCAATGGTCCTGACTTGGTACAGGCATTTCAAACGAAATGGTGGGTTAAACCAGGTTATATGGCGCCAAACCTCCCTCTTCCGTTGCGATCTTAAGATCCAGTAATGACCATAGAACACAACATAGTTGTGAGACACAATAGGGATATTGAGTAAATAAAGGTTATAACAAAACTACCGAACTTGAATGATCAATCTCATAGTCCAGAGAAAATGACAAAAACGAATCAGTCATACCGGAGAACTGGTGGATCGTCTTGATCTGCTTGATCATGATACCAAAGATGAAGGTTGAGTGGTAAGTTTGCATTAAATTCTCGGTCCATTTAAACACATGCTATATCTTTACAATCATGCCTTCAAGAACATACGAGTTATGGACAATTTTGGAAGACCAAATTGGACCCCAAAAAACAATGGCCACGCAATATAACAGTACTGTTATGGACAAAGAATTTAAAATATTTTCAAAGGCTTTTAGTTGCAGCTTTAGCGTTGTGTATGTGAACGGGTGCAACCCAGAAATCATCATGGATTGGGCCTAACATTATAGATTGTGTAGAGATCAAAGTGGGTATCAACACTTTAATAGACTGTTTAAATCTTTTGATGATGTAAGCTGGAATGGGAGGCGCAGATACTTTGCGTATCATGTGTCTAATGGGAGACAAGAATACATTGCGCCGCACATAGAGTGAGTATTAATTTTCAATGGTTTCCTGTGTTGAGTTTAGAATTGGGGCATTGTATATTCTTTATGTTGGTTGTTAAATTTCAGCGGATTATGTGGGTTGTGTCTCAAACACTTATTGCACATCCATTTTTGACATCATTATTTTCTATTAGGTATAGTGTCTAGAGTACGTTTATTTTACATCATATTTTGTTCCATTTTTAAAGGTAATTATTGAAGTAACACTATCCCTTTATTATCTTAGTAATAATTTGGTTCCCCATTTTTTTTTTGGTTTTACTGATCTATGCTCTTCATATTCATATAGTGTTTGGCACTTTCAATATTTTTGGTAGCGCGCCTCTGATGAGTCTTGAAAAGACGAAATGCGCGTCAGGCGGAGCAAAAGTTATTGTCTAGAACTTTGTTGTCATTTGTATTTCGAACACACGTGAAGGTTAGCACTGCTGGTGGAGTTTTAATTCCCCGAGGTTAGCCCGCTCCGGCACCAACACTTTTGAGTTGGAGAAAACATCAAAGATTTAAATTATCCGTCTAAATTTCAAAATTGTCTAAATCCTAAGTTTCTTCCTACCCCAGAAATAGGTTGATTATCTTAGTAATAATTTGGTTCCCCATTTTGGTATTTTTGGTTTTACTGATCTATGCTGTTCATATTCATATAGTGTTTGGCATTTTCAATATTTTTGGTAGAGCGCCTCTGATGAATCTTGAATAGACGAAACGTGAGTGAGTGAGTGAGTTGGTGTTTTACGCCCGTGCAACGTTATATAGGTTATTAACAGGCGATGAACATGAAAGTGATGATAAAATGAACATGAAATGATGATGATAAATGAATTATGGGAATGGGGTGGGACACAAAGGATCGGTAAATTTTGAAGAACCACAGGAAAAGGGGAGAGGTGGGTAGGGGCGAAAAATTTAGCCTATGTGGTGCACTACCTGGCGGTCCACAAAGGGGTCTTTTACGTGCATGAAGCGTGGCACTCTTCACACACGTTGGCCCACTATGGTCGGCGGTCATATTTATTATAATAGACCTGACAACCCCCGCGAACGAGGGCTACCCTATTCAACCACATAGGGTACACACTTGGTCGCTCTGTGGGCTGAGCACTGACCCGAAGTCAGAATCCCAAGACCCTTAATCTTCATAATTTATAATTATGTAAATAAAGGTAATAACAAAACTACCGAACTTGAATGATCAATTTCATAGTCCAGAGAAAATGACAAAAACGAATCAGTCATACCGGAGAATTGGTGGATCGCAATGGTCCCGACTTGGTACAGGCATTTCACACGAAATGGTGGGTTAAACCAGGTTTTATGGCGCCAAACCTCCCTCTTCCATTGCGATGTTAGGATCCGGTAATGACCATAGAACACAACATAGTTGTGAGACACAATAGGGATATTGAGGTGATCATCTCAGTACAGCAGACCAGTCAAACACTAATTAAAACAATTAACTATAATATCTTTTAAAAGACAATAGAATAAAATAGAATATCTTTTATTAGTCCATTGAGCAGTACAAAATAAAGTAAAGGAGTGCACGAGTGGGTGGTTTTCGCCCTTGCAACACTATATGGGTTATTTCAAGGCAGTGAACATTAAGGGTGATAAATTGAGCATGAGATGACGAAAATTTAAAAATAGAGGATTTGAGAAACAAAGAAAAAACAAATTTGGAAAACCACAGGGAAACGGGAAAGGTGAATAGGGGCGACAAATTAAGCCTATGTGGTGCACTACTTGGCGGTCCACAATGGGGTCTTTTACGTGCACGAAGCGTTGTCACACTCTTTAAACACGTTGAACCAATGGTCAGGCTTTTCATATTATAGACCTGACAACCCCTGCGGACAAGGTCCAACATACCCAGACACCTAGGGTTCGCACTTTGACGCTCTGGGCTGAGCACTGACCGAATGTCAGAATCCCAAGACCATTGATTGCTAGTCCCCTGCGGGGCCCGGATGGCGAATAGGCCCGCAGCAGAGCCTAGCTTGTCGTAAGAGGCGACTAAGGGTCTTGGGATTCTGACGTCGGGTCAGTGGTCAGCCCACAAAGCCACCAAGTGTGTACCCTAGGTGGCTGAATAGGATAGCCCTCGTCCGCGGGGGTTGTTAAGTTTATAATACGGAAACCCTGACCGCTGACCATAGTGGGCCAACGTGTGTGGAGAGTGCCACGCTTCATGCACGTGAAAAACCCCTTTGTGGACCGCCAAGTAGTGCACCACATAGGCTAAATTTTCCGCCCCTACCCATCTCTCCCCTGTTTCTGTGGTTCTTCAAAATTTACCGGTCCTTTGTTTCCTACCCCACCCCTATGTTTCATTTATCATCATCATTTCATGTTCATTTTATCACCCTTTTCATGTTCATCGCCTGTTAATAACCTATATAGCGTTGCACGGGCGTAAACATAAACTCACTCACTATTCCGACAATCTAGTTTCATATCAGTCAGAAAGGTGGTCAGAACGAGACAAAAGAATATGCGCTCTTCAGTAAATAAGGTAGAATTTGATTCGGCATGTTTACGTAGTAACTATGGGCATTAAAAAGTTTATTAGAGCAACTTTAAAAATAAATTGTGATATAAAATATGTAAAATGAAAGTAAACAACACCGAATTTGCCTTGGTTTATTAAATTTGCAGCGTGAAAAGAGCACATTTCTCATGTTAAGTGATATTATGGGGTCTGATTTCCTTTGTGACAAATAAAACATCATGCTCCTAAAAATCTGAAAAAAATATATACAACAGATAAGACTCCATTCTTTCTGATAAAAAATTCCTGAACCCGTCGCTATAGCGGTATTGATAAAAATGATTGTCAAAGTTGTGCTAATTTCATAAGTTATTTGTGAATCCCCCTTTCTAAATATAGAAATTTCATTCATAAAATAAATAAACATTGAGGGTATCTCATACCCAGCTAAAAATAGCAATGGTCTACTCGACTTCCTAAAATATTTTTTCTTTAATTCTGCAATGTATAAGGCCTTAACTGGTGAAACTGTTTAAATTTTACTTTTTATTAATATAATGCATGTTTTTATAATAAAATGATAATGAGCAAATGTAAAATGACGTTTTAAAAGGGGGAGGTCTATTAAGTGAGGTTTGTTCGATTTGTAAAACTGTAATCGTCTCCCTTCATTTGCCTAGCAACGTTTTGGACTTGCTTGTGACAAAAAAAACATTTTTCTCCGATTTCCTTAAAATTTTGTCAACAAAAAAAGCATAAGATTGGTCGTCATCTGTCAAAGTATGTAACCCGTCGCACTTACCATTATTTTTTAAATTCAACATGTTTATCACCTTTATAGAGTTCCGGTTATTCCTTAGAGATAATAAATTCCTTTTTTGTCACAAATTATTATTCTATGCGTAAAACATCCTAACTAAGAAAAAAGAACAATAGTTTGTCCATTCACTTGTACCCGAACTTGAAAATAACCATGACCCACTTTTTATTAATCAAAAGATTAAGTTGGTGATTTCAGCTCACCGCGTCATTCAAAATGATGTGTTTTTCGGATTAGTTAGACATACAAAATATTTACAAGGGAGATAATATTTTGTCACCACCTGTCTGACTGATATAGTAAAAATCATGTAATTTTATCGCCAAGTTAACTCTATTAAATAAAGTCGTATTTTAGAAGTGAATTTTATTGTAAAATTACAAATACCAAAACGCGGGTATGAACGGTTAATTTGGATATGCTATATATCGATATTTCAAGGAGTAACCTCTCATCAGTAGCATTTAAATCAAAACATTGGAAGGTCAAATTCCAAAACTCTTGAAAACGAAAAGTTCTCAAAACCAAAACGTTCGAACAAGGAAGCCAAATCTAGCACCGAGGATATCGACCATGTGCATTACAAGGAAAGAAACCTGGTGTTTTCAACAATTCTGAATTTAATAAACGGAAATTTCAGCGACAAAAAAATTTGAAATTTTATGGTAAATCGTGTCAGACAGGTCTGACTACCAGGCTTGTAAAAAAGGAATTGTTTCGCAAGTTAAAGGGAAGTTCCCCGAACGATTTAAGCTTTGGGATGTTTTTATCTTATGTGTACATAGCAATTAACACCTATTGTTAAAGAATTGTGCCAAAACCCCTTGAGCTAATCCCACTGTCTATCAAAGTGAAATCCATTAGGCCGTTTTACATATCTTATTCTTACATGACATAAGTAGTTATGTCTCCCCCCACTTTTGTGGGGAGACATATTGTTTTTGTCGTGTCCGTCCGTCCGTCTGTCCGTCCGTCACAAAGTTTGTCAGCGCAACTCCTCTGAAACTACTGAACCGAATTCAACGAAACTTGGTATATAGGAAGGACACCATATGTAGTTGTGCATATTACCAGGAAATTTTGATCCTCAAATTTTTGTGGGAGTTATGGCCCTTTGAACTTAGAAATTTGCTGAAAATCCTCATTTATCATCTTGTCAGCGCAACTCCTCTGAAACTACTGAACCGAATTCAACGAAACTTGGTATATAGAAAGGACACCATATGTAGTTGTGCATATTACCAGGAAATTTTGATCCTCAAATTTTTGTGGGAGTTATGGCCCTTTGAACTTAGAAATTTGCTGAAAATCCTCATTTATCATCTTGTCAGCGCAACTCCTCTGCAACTACTGAACCGAATTCAACGAAACTTGGTATATAGGAAGGACACCATATGTAGTTGTGCATATTACCAGGAAATTTTGATCCTCAAATTTTTGTGGGAGTTATGGCCCTTTGAACTTAGAAATTTGCTGAAAATCCTCATTTATCATCTTGTCAGCGCAACTCCTCTGAAACTACTGAACCGAATTCAACGAAACTTGGTATATAGAAAGGACACCATATGTAGTTGTGCATATTACCAGGAAATTTTGATCCTCAAATTTTTGTGGGAGTTATGGCCCTTTGAACTTAGAAATTTGCTGAAAATCCTCATTTATCATCTTGTCAGCGCAACTCCTCTGAAACTACTGAACCGAATTCAACAAAACTTGGTATATAGGAAGGACACCATACGTTGTTGTGCATATAACCAGGAAATTTTGATCCTCAAATTTTTGTGGGAGTTATGGCCCTTTGAACTTAGAAATTTGCTGAAAATCCTCATTTTTCATCTTGTCAGCGCAACTCCTCTGAAACTACTGAACCGAATTCTACAAAACTTTGTATATAGAAAGGACACCATATGTAGTTGTGCATATGACCAGGAAATTTTGATCCTCAAAATTTTGTGGGAGTAATGGCCCTTTGAACTTGGACGTTTTTTGGGGAAACGGGGGGAGACATCGTTTTTGTAGGCAAAAACAAACTTTAATTTTAATAACTTTTTATAGATTTGCTAATGCTAACTTTTGATAGATTTTTTTCTGTAAAAGTAGAGCAAAACTTAAAGTTTAATTAATATCACACCGGGGAGATTCTGAGTAATGAGTTGGTGTTTTACGCCCGTGCAACGCTATATAGGTTATTTACAGGCGATGAACTTAAAAAGGATGATGGAATGAACATGAAATGATGATGATAAATGAAATATTGGGATGGGTAAATTTTGAAGAACCACAGGAAAAGGGGAGAGGTGGGTAGGGGCGGAAAATTTAGCCTATGTGGTGCACTACGTGGCGGTCCACAAAGGGGTCTTTTACGTGCATGAAGCGTGGCACTCTCCACACATGTTGGCCCACTATGGTCGGCTGTCAGGGTATCTGTATTATAGACTTGACAACCCCCGCGGACGAGGGCCACCCTATTCAACCACCTAGGGTACACACTTGGTCGCTCTGTGGGCTGAGCACTGACCCGACGTCAGAATCCCAAGACCCTTAGTCGCCTCTTACGACAAGCTAGGCTCTGCTGCGGGCCTATTCGCCACCCGGGCCCCGCACGGGACTTCTGAACTAAGCTCTTTAATTTGATCCAATAGGCTTGTGTCGACTTAGCTCGACACCTTTCCGGATATCTCAATCGCCAAGTGAGTAAACCAGTTCCCGTAAACAGATATCGAACCAACTATAGAGTACCATTTCCGACCACAATGAATACCGTGGAATTTTCAGACACGGATAATACCAGCTTGTGGACGGTGTGGTAAGAGACATTATCAACTTAGATGTTTTGATTTAAATGAAAAGTGTTTTTGATATAAAAGATTTGGACACTTTGCAAGAATGTGTCGTAGTAAACCTAAAAATCAAATTCAACAGATTACTCAAAACAGCAAGGAGAGCGGGCCAACAAGATCTAAATCAAAGAGCCAGAAATTGAGACCAAATTCGTTTGAAGAAATTTGTAGAAAATAAGAAGGGACTTCGAGAATTGTCTTATTCGAGCCTTAGGACCACAGCTTTTCTTTCGTCACAAGAAACCATGTTCGGATTAAAGAATAAAATCGTTAACACAAAAGAAAAGCTACGTTGGCTACAAAGGAGAATCATGAATGACGGTCTCCCATCACCGAGTGTAGAAGTAAGTGCGATTTGCTTATATGTAAAAACACATCTCTTGACGAAAAGATTCAACTGTTAGAATATGAACTTCAATCGTAAGAACCAAAACCAGTAAATCAGGATTGTATCCAAGTAGACTGCTTAAAGTCAGTGATTTCCGAAAATGAACGTCTCAGATCAAAAGTGCAGCGATTGGTAAAGATAGGCAGCGGAAATACAATCACAAATCGGTATGGACAAAGCGCAGCAGATTAATAGGTTCTTACACGAGTCTTTATTGAAGATCAGGGATTTCTTCCACGAGTGGAAGAAATTCCCGATCTTCAATAAATAACGAGTGTAAGAACATATTTCTTCCGTTTTTAACAGTGGTCCCGTGCGGGGCTCGGGTGGCGAATAGGCCCGCAGCAGAGCCTAGCTTGTCGTAAGAGGCGACTAAGGGTCTTGGGATTCTGACGTCGGGTCAGTGCTCAGCCCACAGAGCGACCAAGTGCGTACCCTAGGTGGCTTAATAGGGTGGCCCTCGTTCGCGGGGGTTGTCAGGTCTATAATACGGAAACCCTGACCGCCGACCATAGTGGGCCAACGTGTGTGGAGAGTGCCACGCTTCATGCACGTAAAAGACCCCTTTTTGGACCGCCAAGTAGTGCACCACATAGGCTAAATTTTTCGCCCCTACCCACCTCCCCTTTTCCTGTGGTTCTTCAAAATTTACCGGTCCTTTGTTTCCCATCACACCCCCATATTTCATTTATCATCATCATTTCATGTTTGATGTATGGCAGTGAAGTTTGGGGACTATTCCCACCTAATAAATTATCAGATGTGTTTTTAAATAAACTGTGTGATGAGTTACCAGGGGAAAAAGTTCATATAAAATTTTGTAAATATGTACTAGAGGTCAGTAGGCGGGCAACTAATATGGCTGTTAGGGGTGAGCTTGGTAGACTCCCTCTTTTTTTAGAAGTAATTTTTAATATGATTAAATACTTAGTTAGATTAATGAGTCCTGAAAGTACTGGTATTATCTCTGATGCATTTATAGAATCAAAAAATCTCCACTCTGAGAATAAGCCGAGTTGGTATAAATGTATCAATGAAATTTTACAGTTTTTTAAAATTAATATTAGTAATATAACCGACAAATCAAATTATGTCTTAAAGCAACATGTTTTCAAATTAATTATAAACAAATATAAAGATTTATGGAAAAAAGAACTCTTCAATGACAGCAGATCTGGGAAAGGGGGTAATAAGTTAAGAACATATAGAACTTTTAAAGATCAATTTATTTTTGAATCCTATCTAGATTGGGGTGATTATAACAAAAGAAAATGTATCACAAAATTTAGAATTAGCTGTCATAGCTTAGAAATAGAAAAAGGTAGATATAAAAATATCCCTGCTGAGCAGAGGATATGTAAATTATGCAACCAAAATGTCGAAGATGAAATTCACTTTTTGTTGGAATGTAATAAACTTAATTATATTAGAAAACCAATTATTGGTGAGATACTAATAAAGTATCCAAATCTGACACAATTAGATAACAAACAAAAATTTATTGGCTAATGTCAGCTGAAGATAGATACATTTACAGCCAACTACATTCTCTTTTAGGTAATCTTTCAACAGCAAGAGATGAGTTATTAAATAACATGAAAACATAATGTATTATTATTATTGTTATTATTTCTAATTATTACTATTCTTACTAATTATACTCTTATCACTATATATATTAACGCTATCATGATCATAGTAAGTGCTCTGCTCTGGTAATCATATTATAATTAACTAAGGATCACTGTACTTATTTAAAACTAGAAATATTTTATTTTTATTTTATTTAAAATCATTGTAATCAACTCTAATTAAATGTATATTGTGATTATCAATGTGATTGTTCAGCTCATTCGTGGGCGTCTTGATTGACAATAAAGAATTTGTTTGTTTGTTTGTTTGTTTGTTCATTTTATCACCCTTTTCATGTTCATCGCCTGTAAATAACCTTTATAGCGTTGCACGGGCGTAAAACACCAACTCACTCACTTTTTAACAGTGAAAAAAATAATTATGAATGAATATAACGAGGTCAAAATCCAATTTGCATATATTGAATTAATGCGCAAAAATTAAATTTGCATATATTGAGTTATTGCGCGACAAATAAAACCGATTTACATGTAACTAAATTTCCTTGATTCTTAACATTTTGCAAATCAAGTTAGTTCTTTTTTTTAGGAAAGTATAAACGTGTTGTTGTTTTTATTAAATCTGATAAAAATGTGTTTGACAAGTATTTAAAACTAGAGGCTCCCAGGAGCCTGAATCGCTCACCTGATCTCTTATGCCAAAGTTTGGATAAATTTCACAAACTTTCAAGTATACAAAGTTGCAAAACAATCCCTTCAGTGGTTTCATAGAAGATTTTTGGAAATCAGTTTTAAATAATATTAAAAACAGTTAAAGGGCAATAACTCCTGTAAGGACCTTTTCGGATTTTTCTCTATCTCTTCTCAAGCCAAAAACAATGGTCTGAAACAATGGCAGCCATGTTGGTTGGTCGACGTGTATATAATTCACAAACTTGGTGGAGGACATCCTAAATATCAAGTGTACCAAGTTTCAAAGCAATCCCTTCAGTGGTTTCAGAGAAGAAGATTGTTGAAAAATAGTTAAAATTAATGAAAAAAAAAACAGTTAAAGGGGAATAACTCTTAAATGGCTGATCTGACAATTTTGACAGTTTTGACCCTGAATCATTTTTGTAGATCTCCATGGGCAAAACAATTCTGCAATGCAAACTTTTCCTGTAGCTCTAACGGTTTTCAAGATATAGTCCAAAAACTGCAAAAATGGTCAATTTTGACGATTAAAGGGCAATAACTCCTATAAGGAGTGGTTTCACAACTTCGACTCAATGGAGAGATTTGTAGACCTTTTGATGCTGAACAAGGTAGGTTGCATCGGATTTTCTCTATCTCTAATACTTTTCCAGTTATAAGCCAAAAACAATGGTCTGACCCCCCCTGTTCTATTTTTTGCAACGGCGGCCATGTTGGTTGGTCAATGTGTATATAATTCACAAACTTGGTAGAGGACATCCTAAAGATCAAGTATACCAAATAGCAATGCAATCCCTTCAGTGGTTTCAGAGAAGAAGATTTTTGAAAATCAGTTAAAATTAATGGAAAAAAACAGTTAAAGGGGAATAACTCTTAAACGGCTGATCTGACAATTTTGACCCTGAAATCATTTTTGTAGATCTCAATGAGCTTAACAATTCTGCAATGTTAACTTTTCCTCTAGCTCTAACGGTTTTCAAGATATAGTCCAAAAACGGTCAATTTTTACGATTAAAGGGCAATAACTCCTATAAGGAGTGGTTTCACAACTTCGACTCAATGGAGAGATTTGTAGAGCTTTTGATGCTGAACAAGGAAGGTTGCTTCGGATTTTCTCTATCTCTTAAACTTTTCGAGTTATAAGCCAAAAACATTGGTCTGACCCCCCTGTTCTATTTTTAGCAACGGCGGCCATGTTGGTTGATCAACGTGTATATAATTCACAAACTTGGTAGAGGACATCCTAAAGATCAAGTATACCAAGTTTCAAAGCAATCCCTTCAGTGGTTTCAGAGAAGAAGATCTTTGAAGAAAAGTTAACGGACGACGGACGGACGGACGACGGACGCCTAACGATGACAATAGCTCACATGACCCTTCGGGTCAGGTGAGCTAATAACGACCACTGGATCTATTTTAGTGTAATGCCATTTACGCACATATGTGTATTTGTGTATTTGATTTGAAACAAGCAACACGAAGTTTTCACAAAATTGACAACGAGTTTGATAACAATAACTTTAAACAGTCATCTAAATCGTCGTTTGGCATTTAACAGTGTTGTTTATTGCATCTGTGAACTTGAAATAGTTTTTCTTTCGTCAACCTTTTGAATTTTCCACATAGATTCTCCGATTTCCGTTGAAAGTGCAGCTGTTGAGAAAAGACAAAGTACCCGCTGGAGCTCTCGATACGGTTGTTTGAATCGATCCTTCGTTGATTGTCATTGATGAGGCTGAGACATTGAGGTGAGTAGAATTTTCTATATTTGTTTGTTTGTTTGTTACTCATAATGTTAGAGATTTCTTTCTGTCTCTGTCTTGAATTTCGGCGTACTGATTAATAATATAATGTTCTTGTGACCAGAAATCTGCATTATTTGTCTGTCAGGTATATTATTGTCGGAGAGTTTTGTTAGCAAATGTTTCCTAGCACTTGTATTTGTCAAACCACTTTGTTCCACCATCTTTTACATTATGTTTCCAATTTTATTTTGTCCTACAGCTTGATTTTTAAACCATTGACCTGATTTTTGATAGGAACTGTTGGATTGTATATAAAATTTGTCATTTGGTTTACATAGTTTGTTGCATACATTTAAGGTTTCAGCTTCCTAACGTTTTTTACATCTTCACCAACCCGTGCGGGTTCCGGGTGGCGAATAGGCCCGCAGCAGCGCTAAGCTTGTCGGTAAAAGTCCACTTAAGAGCGCCCAGAAACCTGACATCGGGTCAGGCCGCTTTGCCCACAAAGCGACTGGGATGTGTGCCCCAGGTAGTTGAATGGGGCAGCCCTGATATCGAGAGATGCGGGGTCGTCAGGCGATAATGCGGAAAACCTGACCGCAAACCATAGTGGTGCACCGTGTTGGGAAAAATGTCACGTTCCTCGCACGTTAAAGAACCCTGCTGCAGGTCTCGGTAAGAGTAGGACCCGTAGGATCCCCATGCAGGAGGCGAAATTTCCCGTCCCTACCCATCACTCCTTTTTTTCAGTGGCAGTCAAAACTCTCCTACCCGATTGGCCTTGTGTCCCCATTTCCTCCACTTCATCATCATTTCATGTTCATTGTATCACCACTATCATGTTCATCCCCCGGATATAGCCGAAATCGTGCTGCTTGGGAGTAAAGCAATAACTAACTAACTACATCTTAACCTGTTCTAGTCTTTGTCTGTCGTTCGTAAATGAGTTCTAAGTACTCGGTTCCATTTATGTCTCTTTTGAGTTCGACGTTACCCCAGCAAAGATTGTGGTGTTCTGTAACCGCACGCATACCATAATGTGTGGTGTTATTCCACCATAACGTACTTATGATGGAATCTGGGGAGGAGTTCCCAAGCTGACCTTTTTCGTACAAAATGTTAATTTCATCTTCATCTATCGGATCTGCTGTTTTTGGTCCTCCTCCATTTTCTTGTTTTTTTTCAAATCTTTTTGTTTTGCAGTAAGTGCGTCTCGAGATCCTTGTAAAACTAAATCTTCAGTTATCGAAGATGAATAATGGTTGTTGCGTAGATGTCGATCTAAGCTACACTGAATATTTTTCAAATGGTAGTGATGTCCTGTTTTCTGATTCCAATAAAAAGCTGACAGATATCCATTCAAAGTCTCGGGATCTAGTTTATGTATTTCTGTTGTGTCACTCTTTGTTTCTCTTATATAATTATGAAAAAGATTGACATGTTGAATAGTTTTTTTGAGTTGTTCTTAGATTGTCTTGACCAAGCTTAAACTTTTCAATTTCACTTTCATTTAAAGACAAAAAGCGTGAACTGTTTTTTAGAGGGGTTTCCTTCTCTGAACTGGTAGAAATTTCTAGAGGGGTTTCCATTCTCTGAACTGGTAGAAATTTCTAGAGGGGTTTCCATTCTCTGAACTGGTAGAAATTTCTAGAGGGGTTTCCTTCTCTGAACTGGTAGAAATTTCTAGAGGGGTTTCCTTCTCTGAATCGGTTTGAATTTTTAAAGGACTAATACTTGTACGTGTAGCAGTACATGGTGGTGAATCATTTTTAGGTAAGGTTTCATGAATGATTTTTAAAACGAAATAAAAACAACCATGTACAATGCAATTATGTACAACTTACATGACTTAAGTAATTGGGTGTAGACAAAATAAAAATAAATATACATGACTACCATTTAGTTAGTTATTTAGTTAGTTATTGCTTTACTCCCAAGCAGCCCGATTTCGGCTATATCCGGGAGATGAACATGAAAGTGCATCCTCGGAAACCCAGGGTTCTTCTCTCGCTTACTCATTCATCACTGAAAGAGTAGGCGAGAGAAGAACCCCTGGGTTTCCGAGGATGATGAAAGTGGTGATAACATGAAATGATGATGAAGAGGAGGAAATGGGGACACAAGGCCAATCGGGTAGGAGAGTTATGACTGCCACTTAAATAAAAAGCTTCGCCGAGCGCAGCATGATACGACCGCAACATGTCGAACACTGTTCGTTTTAGGCCCAATATGGATAGTCAATTGCTCTGGACACATGCAGCTCATGATGGACTGACAAAGTTTTTTGACACATGCAGCCTTTGGTGGACTATCTATCAACATTCAGAAGAATTTTTTTTTTCAAAATCAAACTAAAATAAATTACAGTTACAAAAATCATTACCCCGTTTGGCCCCAAATTAATGGTATCGTCCACCTTTCACTTTTGCTCCTTTTGGCTCTTAGCAGCAATTAGGGAAAGGGAAGTGTTCCAAAATTAACATTCAATTGTATTACATAATCCTGGGCTATTCTCGTTTTAATAATTGAATCAATTATTTCATAACAGGTCGCACGCCTTTTTCACAGCTGAGTGATTTTTAAACCCCACAGTGTAATAAAACCAGGTGAACACCTGTAATCGTCCTAATTTATTTCAAGGCCGCACGCCTATTCAGTCGTATTGAATCAGTACGTTCTTTTATAAGTTACGTGTTAAAAACAGAATCTGTTCTTTTATTTATGTCGGTATAATATACCATGGCCGGTTCCAGACGAAGAGATGTCATATCCGAATCGGATAATTCTGAAACAGAATTGAAGGGTGATGGCGAGATTGTGGAAAAGTTCTTTCGTTCGGACGACGGGAGCGACTATGAGTTTTCTGGTTTTTCACCTCCTTCTATTAGCGTAAATGTTGACACGAACATTGAAGGTACGATTAATATTAATAATTCGGAAAGTCGTACCGGCATCGGCCAATTTAGTCACCGCTAATGGCGGAGGTCATGATGAAGGTCAAGTCGGTCAAACCTCTCAGAAAGGTCCGAGGAAGAGTGAGTGAGTGAGTTGGTGTTTTACGCCCGTGCAACGCTATATAGGTTATTTACAGGCGATGAACATGAAAATGATGATACAATGAACATGAAATGATGATGATGAATGAAATATGGGGTTGGGGTGGGAAACAATGGACCGGTTAATTTTGAAGAACCACAGGAAAAGGGGAGAGGTGGGTAGGGGCAAAAAATTTAGCCTATGTGGTGCACTACTTGGCGGTCCACAAAGGGGTCTTTTACGTGCATGAAGCGTGGCACTCTCCACACACGTTGGCCCACTATGGTCGGCGGTCAGGGTTTCCGTATTATAGACCTGACAGCCCCCGCGGACGAGGGCCACCCTATTCAGCCACCTAGGGTGAGCACTGACCCGATGTCAGAATCCCAAGACCCTTAGTCGCCTCTTACGACAAGCTAGGCTCTGCTGCGGGCCTATTCGCCACCCGGGCCCCGCACGGGACAGGTCCGAGGAAGAATAAGAAGGGCAAAGCACCAAAAGCTAAAAAACGTTCTTACAGCAACCCAGACGAACCGTCGTGTAGCTACTCTGTGGAAACAAGTCCACCCCCGCAAAGCGGAATAAGCGTCAAACTAACTCTCAGTCACAATTGCAAGACTCGGTCTTAAAATCTTTATTTGAGGATTTGTCTAGAAATATTATGACAGCTATCACTTTGAGCAAAAGCACTAACGCAAGTAGATCCAACCCAGAATCTGGGAATTTAAATAATGTTAATGATGAAAGTTCTGACAATTCTAACCAAAGAGTTAATTCTAGAAATTCTGCTAATTTGCAATATGATTTATTTGGCTCGGATGTGTCCGATGTCGAGGTTCAAAATGTAGATGATAGTAATATTGTGGAAGAGGATGATATTTTCAAAATGCCCAAGATATTTGACGACGATAACAAGTTTGGGGAAGATGCTAATGCTTCTATTGCCGAGCCATTAAATCAATTTGTCAAAATAGATCCGATGTTTCTTCGATCACGAAGGATTTGCTCATTCCTAATAATTGTAGAGCTTTGGCCTCTCCTCATGTAAATTCTGAAATGTGGCAATTTTTAGATAGAAGGACAAGAGGTGA
Organism: Arcuatula senhousia; assembly: GCA_963971305.1. Taxonomy (NCBI): domain Eukaryota; kingdom Metazoa; phylum Mollusca; class Bivalvia; order Mytilida; family Mytilidae; genus Arcuatula; species Arcuatula senhousia. Next base: position 59,587,420 of record OZ020310.1, read on the forward strand.
AGATCTACACCTTCAGAACATTCAAAAACTGGTAGGGGCTGGTGTCATTCCTATCATTCAGGTAGCAGAAAACCTACGTAAAAAACGGCCTGATATTAAACTCCTTAGGGATCTGGTTAGCAAGGCGTTGACTATTCTTTGTAACGCTCATTTTGAACTGTCTGTTAAGCGTCGTTTAAGATTGACCGCAGATTCCATCAGTTGTGTAATAGGTCAGAAGTCGTTGGGGCCGAACTTTTTGGAGATGAAGTTAGCAAAAGGCTAAAAGAGATTAGTGAAATGCAAAAACTGAACAAGAGCATTGCTTCAATAACTTCAGAGGCATGGGGAGAGGCTTCAGAAGAAGGCCTTGGGACAGAAACATGTCATACAACCAGCCCAATCAACCCAGGCAGTACAATCATCCCAGAAGAGGGAACTATATGCTGCCAAGGAGTTGCAATCAGCAAGCTCGAGGCTTGGGCAGGAGAAAGTTTTAGAGGTAAAACCATGTAATTTTGTGGCAGGAAATCTGCAGTATTACATCAATCATTGGAGTGAGTGAGTGAGTTGGTGTTTTACGCCCGCGCAACGCTATATAGGTTATTTACAGGCGATGAACATGAAAAGGATGATACAATGAACATGAAATGATGATGATAAATGAAATATGGAGATGGGATGGGAAACAAAGGACCGGTAAATTTTGAAGAACCACAGGAAAAAGGGGAGAGGTGGATAGGGGCGGAAAATTTAGCCTATGTGGTGCACTACTGGGCGGTCCACAAAGGGGTCTTTTACGTGCATGAAGCGTGGCACTCTCCACACACGTTGGCCCACTATGGTCGGCGGTCAGGGTTTCCGTATTATAGACCTGACAACCCCCGCGGACGAGGGCTACCCTATTCAGCCACCTAGGGTACACACTTGGTCGCTCTGTGGGCTGAGCACTGACCCGACGTCAGAATCCCAAGCCCCTTAGTCGCCTCTTACGACAAGCTAGGCTCTGCTGCGGGCCTATTCGCCACCCGGGCCCCGCACGGGACCAATCGAATAACTGGAACCAAAGTTATTGTGGAAACACTAAAAAGTTAACAGACACCGACGACGACGACGACGACGACGACGACGACAGCATCATACCATAATACGTCCGCAAATTTTTTGCGGTCGTATAATAACTAGATGGAGCCTGCTGCGCTCGGCGAAGCTTTTTATCTTCTTTTATAGTACCTTTCATGGCTTGTAAATTGTGGGTTAAAGCAGCAGTTATTTTACCATCAAATTTGCTCCTAACTTTGTAGATATTGTAGCCTTAGGGTCTTTCCTTGTCAATGACAACTCCAACAACATTTTTTATGTTAATTTCATCAAAATAATTAACATTTTGTCCTATGTTAAATTGCTTGGGTTGTTTTTCCATTGTTTCTTTTATTTGTAAACAAACAGACGACATATAATTAATTTATTCATTGACCTTTCAACTTTTACGAACTACTTTTTTTTAAAGGTGTTTGATTGCTTGATTTCTCTATGACAGAAACGGTCAAATGATCCGATCCTGTCTGTCATAGAAAATAAACAAAAACGGAAGAATAGAAGGTTCTCCGATAAGTTAACGAGTCAGGAAGAAGTATTAACGTTATGCAGTATCAGCTACAACAAAAGCAACTCCAAAATCAGGAATTAAACGATGAAATTGGATGATTAAATTTAATGCTCTACCATCATGATCCTCAACAGTCTTTTCCGAGTAACAACAGAAAATTCAACCGTAGATCAAGATTCTCTTTTCTGTGATTTAAATTCGAGGCACGGGGTAGTGCGTGAGTGAGTGAGTTGGTGTTTTTCGACCGTGCAACGCTATATAGGTTATTTACAGGCGATGGACATGAAAAGGATGATAAAATGAACATGAAATGATGATGATAAATGAAATATGGGGTTTTTTGAAGAACCACAGGAAAAGGGGAAAGGTGGGTGAGTGAGTGAGTGAGTTGGTGTTTTACGCCCGTGCAACGCTATATAGGTTATTTACAGGCGATGAACATGAAAAGGATGATAAAATGAACATGAAATGATGATGATAAATGAAATATGGAGATGGGGTGGGAAACAAAGGACCGGTAAATTTTGAAGAACCACAGGAAAAAGGGGAGAGGTGGGTAGGGGCGGAAAATTTAGCCTATGTGGTGCACTACTGGGCGGTCCACAAAGGGGTCTTTTACGTGCATGAAGCGTGGCACTCTCCACACACGTTGGCCCACTATGGTCGGCGGTCAGGGTTTCCGGATTATAGACCTGACAACCCCCGCGGACGAGGGCCACCCTATTCAGCCACCTAAGGTACACACTTGGTCGCTCTGTGGGCTGAGCACTGACCCGACGTCAGAATCCCAAGACCCTTAGTCGCCTCTTACGACAAGCTAGGCTCTGCTGTGGGCCTATTCGCCACCAGGCCCCGCACGGGACCGGGGTAGTGCGTAGTGGGAACAGGGAGGAGTTGCCATAGCGAAAAATTGTGTTGAAATTTACTTTCAGACTTTTCGGACATTTTTAAGTTTATTTGTTATTTGTATATTTTTATGGAGTTTTGGACATTAATTGATTTTTCTTACACTATTGTCTTGAAACGTTTTACATTAATATTTTTGAAGTTGTTTACATAACATAACATAATTTAGATATACAATTTTTTGGTTCTCATGCTTAATGTAAATCCATATATCTTTTTTGTCAATTAGAGCATTTCAATACATCTATCATGTTCTGGCGTTTTATCTATAAGTAGCAATTGTTGTATTTTGTTTTTCAGTTAATTCCATCGAAGTGCTAACTTTTTAATCTGTTTGATGTAGTTTTTACATGTTTCGAGATATGTGTGTCATTTTAAATTAAGTTAATCCGTTTGTGACATAAATACTCTGATTTTAATTATGTTTGTCAGATTGGACTTTAGTATCGAACTGTTAGCACTATCCATGTACAAATTGTATCCAGAATAAATTATATTTCGCGGTAACCTGTTAGAGGTATTTACGAGATTTCGGGATTCACATTTATTCATTTGTTAGTTTATCCGCTGGTGTTGCTCAAGGAGAACACGCAGCATCCTAGTCAGAAAGTCGCTGTGATAATTGGTGCAGAAAAGGCTCGTGTGAACTTTTTAACTCCACACCCGTCTCGGTACTTCAAGCAGCAAGCCAGCAACAGTTCCAAACAAGACACATCGACGGATCACATTTAGGATGGAATATAATTTTCGTCCACAATGGAGACACCTTGTTTTTTTTAAACAGGTCACATTCCAAAGTGCGCTAGATGTTGTAGTCTACACGATAAAACATGTCATGCTTTACAAAGACGGTATTTAAAGTGCTATGGTTTTGGACATAACGCCAGATGTGCTATAAACGCGTATATGTTAACCAAATTTTTCAGGATGACAAAATCAAGCGCTACAAAGAAGAAGGACGCGGGTCGTATTAAAAAGTATTTGGATTCTAAACGAGAGCTTAGAAGTTTGTAATTTGCTAACATTAAGGATTCGTCATTTCAAAATTAATTTATATCGCACGAAGTTTTTACGGTAGAACTGTCAGTCACTAGAAGGAATCTAACATCAGCTAAAGAACTTGTAAAACGTCAAGCTTTGGACATTTAAAACTTAGAGGAAAAACTGAAAATTATTAGTAATTCAACATCGGAAAAGAAGAGTACGAACTAAGAATTACAGACAGTACAGGAATCGTTTAAAACGTCTTCATTAACAGACTTTTGTACAACTTGTCATGAAAACGTTAAACAAATCGAAGAACTCAAAACAACCGTTCAGCAACATGTTCCTCCCGTGCGGGGCCCGGGTGGCGAATGGGCCCGCAGCAGAACCTAGCTTGTTGTAAGAGGCGGCTAAGGGTCTTGGTCATTAAAAACAAACTAATCCTATTCAGACATCTTTGGAATATATAATAGAATTCCTGACAGACTTGTATGTTGACATAAAACAGTATAGAACTATAAACACATACAGGTCTGCCATAACTAAGGGACATAAATTAATTGAAAATAGGCCAGTAGAACACCATCAAGCAATTAAAAATCATATGAGAGTCATTTTAATTCTCGTACACCCATGCCTTAATATCAGTGTTCATGGATTGTTGATGTGATTCTTAGATGCTTAGTATCATTGGGCCCTACTGAGTGAGTGAGTTGGTGTTTAACGCCCGTGCAACGCTATATAGGTTATTTACAGGCGATGAACATGAAAAGAATGATAAAATGAACATGAAATGATGATAAATGAAATATGGGGTGGTACACAAAGGAGTGAGTGAGTGAGTTGGTGTTTTACGCCCCTGCAAGGTACACAAAGGAACGGTTAATTTTGAAGAACCACAGAAAAAGGGAAGATGTGGGTAGGGGCGGAAAATTTAGCCTATGTGGTGCACTACTTGGCGGTCCACAAAGGGGTCTTTTACGTGCATGAAGCGTGGCACTCTCCACACACGTTGGCCCACTATGGTCGGAGGTCAGGGTTTCCGTATTATAGACCTGACAACCCCTGCGGACGAGGGCCACCCTATTCAGTCACCTAGGGTACACACTTGGTCGCTCTGTGGGCTGAGCACTGACCCGAAGTCTGAATCCCAAGACCCTTAGTCGCCTCTTACGACAAGCTAGGCACTGCTGCGGGTCTATTCGCCACCCGGGCCCTAATGAAGATCTCTCTCTAAAATTACTGGTTCTTAAATTAACAATGTTACTAGCTTTAACCTCAGCAGGCAGAGTATCTGAAGTAAATAAATTGCATATTCAATACATGTGTAAATTCACTTAACTTAAACTTACGAAAACTTGTAAACCTGGGAAATCATTCCCAGAACTATTTTTTCACCAATTTGAAGATGCTAACTTATGTGTAGTTAAGTGCTATTCTTTGTAAAAATCAGGCAATGAGTGAATCATGATTTAAAAAACACACAAGTTTGACTTCAAAATACTGTTCAAAATGCTCAAAAAGTAACAAAAAATGCATTGGCACTACTCAAAAGTGTCAGAAATTTGAGATAAACTGGTTGAAATGCATATAAAATTTGGATCTAAGGGAGATAGCTCGTGTCAAGTCATACTAAATCCCTATCATTGTAACAGATTTTTTTCACCATCCTCTGACACTGGAGATGACAACTAATGAGTGTTGTTTCATTAGAAGGCTATTTTGAATGACAATGCATTGTTAAAACCGTGTGTTTTTAAAATCATGATTCAAACATTTTCGATTTTGCCTGATTCTTACAGAGAACTGCACTTAAGTGCTTCAGGTCATATTTAGATAAAACATCTGAATATAGAACCCAAGATAACAGAATAAATAGAAATTGGTTACTGTTAAGTTCACCCAGTCACAACAAGCACTATTGCACGTTGGCTAAAAACTCTCATTTCAATGGCAGGTATTAGCTCAACAGACTTCACAGCTCACTCAACTAGATCTGCATGCACATCTAAAGCACTAAGAGCAGGTGTTTCTGCATCACAAATCCTGAATCAGGCACGGTGGTCAAATATGTCAACATTTGCAAGATTTTATAATAAACCCTTATTAAGAAGTTCATGCTCTGCTTTCCAACAGGCAGTACTGTCAGCAAGGTAAATACAATGTATATATTCTATAAGCTTTAAACAAAACACTGGAATATCTTGTCGGGGGTTATGAAATGAAATTCAAGATTTCATAAGCATACGAAGTGTGCGCCATGGAATCATAATTTTATGAATAATCAACGACAAGATATGAAAGTGTTCTCACCCATCCATACCGGGTGTACATGAAAAAATGTAATATACATGAGGAAAACTTTTACAGCATATAAATACAAGGTCTTATTTAAGTCATTAATGTTGTAGTCACTATCAGATGTAGATACTCTTCATAATGTACATGATTGACATATTTTAGAATCATCTTGTAATAGTTCTTTACAATTACTCTATTTACTGATAAGGTCAGGATTTCCAGAGGGAATACAAAATGGATAAAGAAACAGAAGACAGAAGAATGAAACATTAACATTGAACATACAAACACTGTATATATGATATTTGAAATTTGTGCACCTTTTGGTTTAATGTATATAAAAGTCTATTTCTTTATGGCTCTTATTTAATGCTGTTTATTTTACAATGAAACTATAAACCATTAAGGACATATCAGTGAGTGAGTGAGTGAGTTGGTGTTTTACGCCCGTGCAACGCTATATAGGTTATTTACAAGCGATGAACATGAAAAGGGTGATAAAATGAACATGAAATGATGATGATAAATGAAATATGGGGTGGGATGGGAAACAAAGGACCGAAAAATTTTGAAGAAACACAGGAAAAGGGGATAGGTGGGTAAGGGCGAAAAATTTAGCCTATGTGGTGCACTACTTGGCGGTCCACAAAGGGGTCTTTTACGTGCATGCAGCGTGGCACTCTCCACACACGTTGGCCCACTATGGTCGGCGGTCAGGGTTTCCGTATTATAGACCTGACAACCCCCGCGGACGAGGGCTACCCTATTCAGCCACCTAGGGTACACACTTGGTCGCTCTGTGGGCTGAGCACTGACCCGACGTCAGGAACCCAAGACCCTCAATCGCCTCTTACGACAAGCTAGGCTCTGCTGCGGGCCTATTCGCCACCCGGGCCCCGCACGGGACAAGGACATATCAGTATAAACATATACTATCTACAAGTTTATACTGGTATTTTCTTGATGATACACAATAATGATTCTACAGTTGCTAATTTAGTGCTTACAAAATTGGAGAATGAGACTATCTTATCAAACAAAGCTTTTAAATGGCTGATTGCAGCGCCATCTATTGATAGCCTAGGGGAGAAAACACTTTCATATCTTGTCGTTGGTTATTCATAAAATTGAATTCAGTATGAAAGTACTAAATAATTTTTCCACAGCAACTAAAAAATCGCACCAAAAAGCTCTTAAACTCAGCGCTTAATTTTCAGGCGGATGCTCCAATACGTTCAATGGGACCCCATTAAAGCATAGAAGGTTTTATTATTAGAGCTAGGAGTTACATAGCAAATAGAAGAGCATTGCTAGTGCTGTTGTTTTAGTCAGAAAAAAATTCTTAGAAGGTGGCTAAACAGCATTACAAATAATTTTAATCAAGGAATTATAAATATATTGTTTGTTAATAAAAACAAAATTTAATATGGCAGCGATCCCTTTTCAGATTATTGTTTTTACCTTCTCATAATCAAACTTTTTACCTCAAATATCAGATTTAGATTATACTTAAACCCGAATTAATCAAAACCCTCTTTTACCTCAAAGATAATCCTTTAGGTAACTGTTTTATTACATTCTCTTACACAGAGTTGTCGTTCCTTTCATCCACACACACCTCTGTCAACGCCCAAAAGTAGATCAAAAGTAGTTCCTGGTAACGTGATTTTAATACCTATTTTTAGTAACAGTTCAGGGTTGATAATTCGGAATGAGTCAAGATGGCGACCCCCATCAAAAATGAGAAAATAGATTGTTTTATATGTTTCTCCAAGAATGTAACAACATATAAGCTAGATGGACGGAAACTGAAGACAGAAAACTTCATCAGCAAATTAAAAAAGGCAATTATTTGGTTTTACAGTTTTACAGTTTGTGGTTATGGTCGGAAATAGTGAAAAAATGGATCGGTTAAGTTGTCAAAAATTCAAGTTTTCCTCTTCACTTAAAATTTGAGTTTTCTTCTTCACTAACTTAGGTGTAAATGCACATGTTTGTGTTTTATGAAGCAAGACAAAAAGTTAATTGCAAGTCAAAACACAAATTTTGAACCAGAATTTGCTACAAGAAGTGATAGTTAAGACAAAACGCTTGGTCAGTAATTTGAATTTCACAATATACAATAAACGATCAACTACATGTATACGTATAGAATCTCGATAAAATCCTGTGCTTCTTCCTGTGCTTCTTGTTAACATAACCATGCTTCGTATTTTTATCAGAAATAAAGCTTCAATGCACTTGATTTCTTTCAGTTGAAGGTAAAACTCACTCATAAACATAATTACATTTTGTAATTTATATATATTTTAAATAATAGTAGGGATGTCTATGGTCTACAGAACATTCTTCCATTTCTTAGCAGAATGATTGCGTGTATATATAACATTCTGGTTACTCATTTTTCTTGTAGAACTTTAGATTTATTAGTGTTACTTATTTTGTTTTATACATTTTAGGTTATTGATGCTGATAGTGCTCAACTTTTGCTCAGCAATAAAAGCCTTGATCCAGGTGTGTGTAGAAACTGCTACTCCAAAATATGCAATTTTTCTGAGTTTTCAACCAAAGCTACCACTTCCATACAGTCATTTGTTTCGCTTGGTGCGGCAAGCAGCAAAAGGGGAATTCTTTCTCCATTGACTCCCAAGTCTGGTCATAATCATATTAATTTGAACATTGACAATACATCTACAACAACAGTATTGAGGTCAAGAAAACAGCTGAAACTATTTGAAGATATACCACCTAAAGATACTCAAAAGCATTTACATGTACCTGTATCAGAAACTATATTGAATTCTCATCCTGAAGATCACTGTTACAATGTTCCTGTTAAAGAAAGTAGTTATCAGAAACAGAAAGGCAATGAGGATCAGTCTATTACAACTCTCAAGAAACACTTTGAAATACAGAAACTATCGAACATTCCACATACTGTGTTTTTACAGCAACTGCGTTCACAGTGTTTTTCCTTAACCTCGAAAACAGCACCATTTGCATCTGTTTTGTCATACAGAGGACCAGATCAATTAATTGCTAATGACCATCTTATTCATGATATTATATCTGAGATGGAAAACAGGTTTGTGACATATATGTACATTCACTGGTACTTGACATGGACTGTTACATGTATGTGTGTGTACAATGTATGCTTTATCATTACAAAATACAAAAAGACAGATTCACATGTTTAACTTAGCATCAACAAGATGTAACACAGGATTTATACAATTTACAATGATATACTTGTATATTCCAGTCTGAGTTCACAGTAAAGCAAATGTCTTACAGCCTGGGGCTAACTAGTAAATTTCTTTAAGATAACAATAACATATAACATGTCTAAGAGTAACAAGCAAATTAAGAGTGAAGGCAAAATAAAGATACTAGGTGATTCAAGCTATGGCATGAACAAGTGAAATGTTAAAATTAATCATATCCTTGTACAATGTTGTAGGTGGTTAAGTTTTCTCTAAAAAAGCAACAAAGTTTGTTGATTGTTAACCTATTTCCTTATGTATTTACATTGCACTTATTTTCCTATTTTTCAGAGTGCCTTTCTTGCTACAAGTTTTATTGGCAGTTGCAGTACCAAACTCGGAAAAAATTAATGATACACTTGTACCTGCAATTGCTTCATGCTATTCCATTTTGATGAAACAGAAGAGCCAGCACCTAACAGTGTACCATAAAATGGCATCATGTATTGCCACAGAAGGAGGTTTGGATGACATGGTAAGCCAACAAAAAAAAATCATAAAAGTTACTTTTATTACAATGTTTGTATTTTTTATGACCTGACCTGATGCAACTATTATGACACTGGGTGTGTAATTAGTTTTATGGTGATAGCTTACATATATAATGTTCATATTGGTATAAATTTTAAGAACATCAAGCATTTCTAGTCATTTTAAAACATGTTTATTTTACCCATAGATTTTTTTTCAAACTAAAAAAAATTGAAAAGAAATTACAAAAATGCCATTTTTCTTCATTTTATAATATTTAACATATACATGTATGTATGATAAAGGTTGTTGGTCAGACAGGTTCACTATTCTTTTTTTATTGCTACATACTTGAATTAGAAATAATCAACATGAATCATAGATACAAAAGTTAAATAAGAAAAGAATAGTTATAGTTGTTCAATGCATGAATGTTTTATTGATTTTGTTCTTTTGTTTGAATTTTAAATATCAAGTCATAACAGTGTTGTCAACTACTATAGAATATGTATATGTTATACGGATTGAAGTCCTTATCCCAATCAACATGATCAATAAAAGAACGAAAAATGACACTGGATGTTTTTAAGGAATTGTACATCTTTGTTATGTACTTATTTCATTTATTTAAAACTACAAAAATAATACCCTTAGCCTTAATCTATCTCCATTTCTCAACTTCATCTTTCATGATTTATATTGAATAAGATTTTATAACTGAAAAGCCAAACATGTTGCATTGAAACTTATTGTATTTTGACAACACTGGTCACGTCTTCTATTTAAAGTTTTGTTTTCTTTATTCTATTATTTTTTCACAGTTACTGAGTGCTTTCAATGTTGGAATGATACCAACTAGTCCATCACTATTGGTGATTTAGGTGTTTTTAATCAGTGTAAGTGTAAAATTATGTATGTGATCTTAAATTTTGAATATTTGATAAATGAATTAGACGACAAATTGCCATGTCAATGAATTGTTTTATTACCTACAACATTGTTAATTTAAAATAGTGGTTTTTTTTTAGTATATTACAGTACTTACATGTAAGAATTCAAATACATGTAATATTTTACATTTTATATTTCAAGAAGAATTAAAAAAATACAATTAAACATTTAACAATAGCAACATTTTGCAACTCATTTTGATGGATTTTAAACTGCATATTGAAAAGAGGTACATGTATTTCCAGTCAGAAATATTTATTTATTAAGTAACATGTTCAATATTATTTCACAGGGCCAAACCAGATTTAATCACTTGGGGATTACATTATCATCTCAAAGAAGACTAAAGTTTCAAGAGAGCATCAGAGAAACCCATGAAAATTTGATTGTTGACCATCTGAAGTCCAATCCAATAATAAAGATAACAGGTATGGGTGTACATGTATCTTATTAAACAGGGAATCTAGTTTCTTATGGTTTTCAGTCAAAAAGACCTAAAAGATCCAAAGTAATCATGATACACATTGTGTATATTTTACCTGTACCAAAGTCAAAAGGGCCCTATGTTTTATTTTATTTTTTATATTTATGTTAAACTTAAAGAAAATGACTTCCACAAATAAAAGCAGTCATCACTTGCCATCACTTGGCGTCCATCCTTGTCATAGAACATAGGGGTAAAATTGCTGTTTTTTGCAAATAACTCGAAAATGTTTACAGATATCAAAATATTTTGATAGACACAAAAGACAGTGTTTATCACTTTAAGATCTATCTGCCCTGTAATTTTCAAGAAGATCCAACAACTGATGTAGGATTTATTGCCCTTTTCCTGGATTTTTTTTTCTACAAAATTTTGCATTTTTTAGCCCTATATCTTGAAAACTGTACAAGATATCTGAAAAATTTGAATTGCATATGGTTAAGCACATCAAAATCTACATTCTTGTAAAGTTATGCCCTTTGTTGAGACACCCATTGACCAAGTTAGCGATGCAGGCTCCTGGGAGCCTCTTGTTAAATAATCACAAAATTAAAACACAGCTTTCAAAAGCACCATGAATTTTATTTTTGTTTTAGATTTAGATGTTTGTGATGGCACCAGGAGTATTTATCTTCATTTTGATTTATGATTTGTTAAAAATTTCCATTTAACATTTTCAGGCGACAATTTAGACCAGTATGTCAAGGCATCCAACCTTACAGCAGCTAGTCGGAACAAGGACCTTCACTTATTTACATCAAATTTGATTTTTCCCAGAGTGAGCACAATAGACATTCCAAATGAACCACCAAGAATAGATGTTGATGAACTACAACCAGAAAATATACTCCTTCCCTCAGAAAGTGTACAAAGAGAGAGACTCAAATATTCATATACTATACTTCTGGCTAGAATTCTCTGTAAGATGCCACCTTTTCAAAAGTTTAAAAAATTGATTCCTGACCACATCCCACATGAGTACACAAGGAAAATGGCAACAGCATCAAAGGTTTTCCCACTTCCCATTATGTTTAAGAATGAGGCCAAACATGAAGATTGCTTAGCTATAATGGATACCTATGAGAATCAGTTGATGAGTTTATATAATAAGGCATATGGTAAGTACACCCTTCATGTTTTCTCATTATTCATATAAATGTTACATGATATGCAGTTCAAGTAAGGTGATAGACATAACAATGTTGGGGTGGGGGTATCATTTCTTTTCTTTACTTAATATTGATACATAATGATATTGATAAACAATGCTTCTAACTTTTTTCACTTACATACACGTATTACAATAGAAATCATATTAAGAATAAGATGTCTTTGTAAACTTTATGAGAGAACAATTAAGTAAGATCGTGTTTATTTGGCATGGCATTTCAACTTTGAGCATCTCCCATGAGTTTTGAATAGACAAAATGGGCCTCAGATGCAGTTTTAAATTCAATGCCTGGACCTTTTTGTTGTTTTTATACGATCACAAAAAATTTGTGGTCGTATAATGGTATGATGCTGTCAGCGGCGTCGTCTGCGTCGTTATCTGTTAACTTTTAAGGTTTCCACGATAACTTAAGTTCCAGTTATTCGATTGACTTCAAACTTGGCAGTGTTGTTTCTTACTATAAAAGGATGGATGGGATTGATTTTGGGGGTCCCCCTTTTTTTTGTTTAGAAATTAGGGGCCATGTTGCGGTCGTATCATGCTGCGCTCGGCAAAGCTTTTTATTGATTTATGACATTATTTATTGGCGTCTAATGAGATATTTTTAATTACATGTACATTTTTTAATAAACATTACATATATATACATTCTTACAAATTTAATATTTTATAGGAGATAGTGAATTGCTGAGAAAATTCAAGTGTGTGATCGGCGGTGACCAGTTGACAAGGTGTCGTTTGCAAGAGGCAAAAAACTTGCGAACACTTTCAGTCACCCCTGAGAGAAGACTTGATGATCTGTATCCAATTATTTGTGAACTCTGGCATGTGAAACAAGATTTCTTAGAAGTAAGACATATGGTCATCATAAAAATATCCTAGATTCTCATCCCCCTTTACCCCAATTTTTTCACCAATATAAAAAATGTATATTGTTGAGTTTTTGGCTAATTTTGTCATTTCTAAAGATTATACATGTTTTGATTTAAATGCTACTGATGAGAGGTTACTCCTTGAAATATTGATATATAGCATATCTAAATTAACCGTTTATACCCGCGTTTTGGTATTTGAAATTAAACCATTTTTCACTTTAATAATAGATGAAGTGAACAAATATTGCCCCCTCTTAAAAAAGCTGGATGAGATTCTTTATCATTTTGTAAGCTCATACATGTATTTTGACTACTACAAATGATCCAGTACATAGATCTGTGCATCAGATAGTATATAATAGGATGTGGAATAAATGTACGTGACATCAACAAAAATTTAGAATCCACAACAAAAGTCAGGGAACAGCTTGCAGGTGCTACTAGCCATCTTGCTATTGGCCCAATGACAAATCTAAATGTTAAAGATTCAAACCAATCCCATCATCACAATGGCAAGACCGGCTTAGGAGTATGTGGTAAAAATAAGTTAAATGGAGGAGATGAGGCGAACAGAAATTGAGTAACGGTTATTCTGATAAAAGATAAAGAATTAAAACCCTTTTAAGCATTTTCGTCAATATTTTTCAATTGTAGAAATTTGATGTAACATTTTACTCAGAAACTACTAATCTAAATTTTGCATGCAAGTTTGCAATTGTGATGCCTAATACCGCAAAGAGGGATTAATTAGAAGTGGGGGAATTATTTTGTGAAAAGACCTTTAGTTAATTAATAAATTAAAAAGTAAAAAATTATTTTTTCAGAAATGTTTCAAAAGGTTCTATAAGAACAAGATGACTCCAGGAACACTTTATCATTTCAAAACAGTTCTCCACAGATCTAATGTAAATGGAACTGTCAAAGGACGATTCAGACCACATCATGATTTTTTAATGATGGTAGGGGAAACCATTGTCACTGAAATGTTCATGGAGTTTTTCAACATGGAATCATTGGAATCAAAACCAAATACAGATATTGTTGATACGGATGAAAATAATGATGAGCTTAAGGAGAAACTCTTTTCCTTAATTTATTCCTTCATTAATCATTATGGATTATGTGCAGCTGATGTGAGGAACAACAGTCCAAATGATCTGAAACCAAAAACCTTTCAGCTTATCTCTGTAAATCAGCAAGTTCATCTTGTTCCACAAATTCCTGAAAGGGATGGTCTATTTAATTATTCACTTCAGCTTTGTCATTGGTACCTGCATATACTTCAGATGAATGATACAGCAAAAGAAGGGGATCTAAATCGATGTCTAATAAATCTAAAGTACTCCTTGCCATTTTTTTTCTCTCATTCAAACTTAAGCAAATATTTGGTAGAATGTATTGACTACATTTTGAAATGTGAGCACCTACTGTCTCCTTTACAAAGAATTAGAATTCTTGAAGGATCATTTACCAACTGTAGAGGTGGAACGGGTTATAATGTGGAGAGTGATTTGGTTCAAGAGCATAGTGTCTGCAACCAAAAACAACTTATCAAGTCTCTAGGTGCAAATAAAACAGAGCAGAGCATTGCAAGGGTTACAAGTTCAGCTGATGCAATACGCACAATATGCAATAATTTTGATGCTAGTGTCTTGATAAAAACAAAAAGTGGCAGACATGGAAATGCAATTTCAAGTGAGGCAGATTATATGCGCATGTATAAAGAGTTACGCAAATTAAAACCATTTCACCATACACCTGGAAGAGTGTGTGATGGATTTGATCTTTGGCATACACCATTAAAGTCAGACAATTTTGACGGAATGAAATTAAGGATCAAGCAGATTATCACAAGATTGACTAGAGGATTTACCGTAGCAGTTGAGGAAGAAGAGATTGATAATGATAATTACATTTCAGATAATTTGCCTCCTTTATAAACAATTCAATTACTTCAGTTCTAGTGAAGTGACCAGTGGGGCTGCTCATGGGGGGTACCTGGGAATCGGGTCATCATCAAATATTTGCCTTGGTAATCAAATAATCATTATGTATTTTTCTTGGTAATCAATAAATATTTTTCAATAATAATCAAAAATATACTTTTCAGAAACCAAATAATCAAGTAATCATAAAATAATGAACCATGTAATCAAGTAATCACCTTAAAAATGCCCCAGTAATCATGTAATCAATAACCCCACGAGGAGCCACACCAGTTATGCATTTTTTTTTTGTAATGAAGAAATGAAAGGAGTTTTAATTTAGTAATTATAGTATAAATTGTAATTTGTACATGTTTCTTTGGTTTGTTACAAATGTTAAAGAAGTTATATATATTTGAGCTAATAAATTAAGATCTTGCTCCACTCCTATAACACAGGGTGTTTTTAATATATATATACATGTATATATTGTTTTTTTTTGCTTTTTATATAATATGGATGTATAATAAACTATATTTGGAAATAGATATGAGATTATTTCATTTACATGATTTATGCAAATGTTTAATTGCTGCTTATGGTATGAGTGTACGACCAAAACCGGAAGAAAATGAATACTTGTATTACAGATTTATATACATGATATATAGGTACTGGTAACTGGTATAGCATGTGTTGGTTTTATTATTCTATTGTCTTCATGTTGCTTTTGTTTGTTTTACAAACTTTCAAATCAAAAAACAACAAAGATCCAGGCAATAAATTTTAAAATGGGTCTGATGCGCTTTTCGTCTAAACAAGACTCATCAGAGACGCTCAATCAAAAAGTTGAAATGCCAAAATGAACATGAATTGAAAATCCAAATTATCAAACACACTGCCAAATAACAACTAAGGTTAAACTATGCCTGGGAGTAGGATAACCTTAGCATTTCTACAATTAAGAAATTTACACTGAGAATTTAGACATAGGTGCATCTAACATCAAACTAAAGCTTTCATGATGTATGGTATTCAATGGACAAAAGTATGCATGTCATATACATGTACTATCATACAACTTTGATTTGATATTGGGAATATGTCAAGGCACGATGAGTCACAAAAATTTCTATGTCTTCACCAGTTTTGTTTTGAAGTATTTTAATTTTTGATCTGTCCTTATTTCTTTGTCTGACAAATTATGTTTTATATCATTGGAGTGGGAATTACCTGAAGATCTTTATGAAATGTTGTACACTAGAGATGTGGAATTAATGTATGTGACTTAACTCCTACAAAACAACAGAAATTTAGAATTGGCAACAAAAGACAGCTAGCAATGTTCAGCAAAGACCTTGAAAAAATCACAAACAAAAACATGGAAGGGATTCCTAGATTAGGACAGGTACATATGGTATGTGGCAGGGTTAAACTAGTTTTGTAGATCCAACTTTCCCTCTAAATTTTCTAGAACAGAGCACATGTACATAAATGACACAAGAAAAATCCATCAGTATTTTTTTTTTGTCCTGAGAGTACATGTACCTTAGACTACATATAGTTTATTTATCAAGGACTAAACAATGCAGATAAATAGAGCTCTATTTTTTTTCTATACATAGATGTCTATAAAACGATAAACTTTTTCCAACAAAACTCCGACAATGTATATGTATCAGTGTTGGATAGAGAGATAGATTTGTGCATGTTATTAAAAAAGAATTATATGTACAGAAACGTACATGTATGTGTTTTATTCCTGAAACAGATTACATTGTACTTTAGAAATTTTTTTAAACAATCTTTGAAGATTGTGTCTTTTATCTAAAAAAAACCAACTTAAACATACATGTTTTTAATGAAAACAAGCCAAGTCATACTGCAATGTTTACACACTTTTCGCACATACAATTGCATTTGCAAAAAGAACAACATTCACAGTCAATAATAGAATCTGCTTTTTCAAACCCAAATACAGCCAATAAAGAATTTCTCAAACATGAGCTCTCATTTTTACAGTATTTAATGATGTCTTCCTTTATGCCAGGAAGGTTTGATGCAATGTCACGACTGCCAAAATATAATGTTGCAGAAGATTTCTGTCCGCGACGGCCAGCCCTACCAATTTCTTGTAGATATTGGGAAGCATTTCTAGGAGGACAGGCATGAATGACTCGGACAACATTGTTTGGATCAAACCCCATTCCTGCAATAGAAGTTGTAAGCACTAGTCGGATTCTTGGATTTTCTTTTTTCAATTCTTTAATTGTTGCATCTATAACATATTCATCTTGTCCTGAACAAATTGCACTATAAATGGCCTCATCAATATTACTAGAACTGGTAAAAATACCATTCAAATACATTAATATTTCACTCATATAATATACTGGAAGGAAAAGAAGTGTAACTGGAAACTCAGACTTTTTCTCGTACAGTTCGTTACATATATGATGTGCAACCATCTCATATTCTGACATAACATCCGTTCCAGATTCACGTTTGTACTTCTCTAAAAATATGTTTGGTTTATCAGGAGTTTCCTCTATCAGAGCATACTTTTCCAAGCCTAATAATCTGGGAATACTTTTTTTTTGGTCAACAGTCAATGTTCCACTTAATGCTAATATGGGTGAATTAGGAAAAAACGCTTTAATCCCAGCTAGCTTCTTAAATGCTTTTCTAAATTCTTCTCCCCTAGAAATAATCATAACATGAATGTGATTAAACCAATTACAGTATTTGGTGTCAAAAACTTATGTTTTTAAGAATGGGTACTATACACAACTGTTAAATTTTAATTAAAGCCTTCATGACTGGTATGCTTAATTTTTCTTGGGTTATGCTTCTCGAGAGCCTAAAAACAATAGTTTTTTTTTTTAAATGATAAAATTGGATTTATATTCATGTGCTTGTTGAGCAGAATATAATTATGTACATTTACTGTTTATCAAGGATCACTGCTTAAAAATAATATAAGGTTGTATCCCAGTGAAAAAATTAGCAGTAGACTGATAGACAATGTGTATATATTTATGAAAAAAGTAGACTTTTTATTCAAATGAGCTCTTTAGTTCAATGCAATATATCATAAATTATTTCAAATCATAGTATAAAACTGTTAACAGACTGTTCTCCAATTACTTTTGCGGGGCCACTAAGCGATCTGCCCATCTTTGCACCTGCATTTAGTTAGGTAACTATAAGCTTAGGGAGGGACTCGAACCCTCGTACAAAAATGACTGGAGACAATTTAGATTAGCAAATATGCCCATAGATAACTCAAAATGTACATTCCGAGCTCATTTGAATAAATAAGACTCAATAAGTCATATAAATTGAAACTTACCATTTTTCAATGACATGGCACTCATCAATAACTATGGCAGCAACTTTCTTACAAAAATCCTCGTTGTCTAACAATTGTCTTCCTACTGGCGTGTTGAACAATGCCTCTGGGTGACACAAGACAATGCGATATTGCCCCTTTAAAACATCTTCAAGGGAGGCATTTAATTGGGCATCATAAATTTTCCCGTCCTCTGTTGCTTCACACAGTTTAGTGTCAATGTTAAGCCTACAAGATGGAATCCCATGTTTAGCTAAAGATGACAGCTGGTCCTTGTGGATGATATTCAAAGGGGAGATTACAATAACCACTGGATTACAGTTTTTATCCGTCTTCAGGAGCTCTGGCAGCACATGAAACAATAAACTTTTGCCGTAGCCAACAGGCAAACTTACAAGAACATTTTCACCCTGTAGAACCCGAAGCAAAGTTTCCATTTGCTTTGGTTTTACTTTAAATTCTCTATCGTAGCAAAATATAGCATGGTTAATTCTATCCTCCATTTTGATGTCATGTGACTAAAATGTATTTTAACCTCCGCGAAATAGTTCTTAGTCTATTGATTTATTTTCGGCAATTCGCAGCAAAATCTTTCAAAACACCAACAGATTTTTAAAAAACAAATTAGTATATATAACATAAAATGTTCATTCCTCTTGTTTTTCTTTTTTATTTTTTTTTACAAGAATCTTGTAAATCGGGCGTTGACAGAGGTGTGTGTGGATGAAAGGAACGACAACTCTGTGTAAGAGAATGGTTTTATTATTGTCCAATGCCAAGTATTGACATGTTTTGAGTTATGTAATTGTAATTTTAAATGTTATGTACGTCATATCTACTAATCCCGAACTTTGTAAAATAGCAGCGAGTGCAGGGGCGGGAAAAGTTTATGTCGCTGAGCAAAGCAAGACGAGAATAAATGAGTGTTTCTACATAGACTTTGGGTAAAACATTATTTATGTCACTTTTAGGGAAAGCGGCTACAATAATATAGCTCCTTTGACATCGTTTATTGGACTGAGCTACGATGCTGTCCTATTGCTCGCCGAAAGCGAAATCATACCAGGCGCATTTCAATCTGTGACGAAAAAAAGAAGAGCGGGGGGGGGGGGGGAAACAGGAACACAGCCGGGTTGACTAGGTGACTAGGAATGAAAAATACGGAGTGTCTAATGTTGTACACAAAAGTTAGTTGTGATGACGACTGCCCTTTAGTACGACTTCGACGACTTATGCTAGTGCTGGTGCTCTCATTTATACAAGTAATCTCCAGTAGCGTGAGAAAGGAGAGTCCTTGGTCACATAAATTTATATTTCGTGGATCCTTGTGAAGTCTGGCAACTTACTTTCACAAGATAAAGAGTCAATGTTCAGTAAACTTGTATTGATGAGATATGCATGAAATATGTACACAATTTAACAATCCACCCCGATACGCAGATCGGTATATTAAAGTAATACGGATGGACTAATATAAACTCCAAACAAATAAAAGTGGCTGACTACAGCTTAACGTGTATTGAGCTATTCTGAGCTAGCAAGACTAAAGCGTAAAGTTAACCTGCCTATTTATACCAAGTCTATTAAGTCTATTTTCTGATGCAATGAATCTGATGAAATAGATTCTGATGCAAGAATTATGGACCCTGGGGTACTCCCTGTAGGACCCTTCAGGACCCTACTAGGACTCCAGAGTACCAAATATCAATGACCTAGAGTTCCAAGTAAACAACATATATGCTAAAACAACCCAAATGGACTCTAGTTAACTCCCAACAATCATAAATGTAGATACCTAAAGCAGGACCCACATGATATTGAAAGGACTCTCAGGATACCTAACAGGACCCTTGGAGTAACCTAATAACCTAGTTTACAGACACATATGGTTGACCTAATTCAAGACATAAAGTGATGAAATTCTAGCAAACACAGCATGATACTGCTAATATTAGCTAAACAAAATTACACATGATGAAATATTATGAACTTTGAAACCCTGAGTATGTAAATTACAATTTCGAACACAAATATCTATGGATATAGAAAAAGGGGGGAAAGACTGTCAGCAAAATTCACTACACAGCCCCCCGCTTAGCCCTGAACTTCCACTGTTCAGTGAAAATTATACAAAAATATAAAAATTAACTCGAAAAGTATTAATACTGACAAAAAGATTATAATAAACGCACCTTTAACATTAAAAATATTACCCGTTTAATGTAACAATCTCAATTATCAAAAACATTGAACAATACAATATGACTAGTGAATTTTAGCACCAAAAACTCTATGATATTATGCGTCATAAAAAAAATACAAAAACATGTGAATCTTAACATTGTCAAAAACATGGAAAATATTTTTTTCCTGAACACTTTATGGCACATGGAATAAAAATAAAGTAATACTTTTCCCGGACTAGACAAAAATATAAAAACAAAATAGATGGATTATTAAAATATACAAACAAAATATATGTAAAATAAAATGGCACTGACAACAAATTATTGGAATATAAAAAAAAAAATCTCAATGTAATAACCTACACTACTCAACGGTCATGCAAAGGACTAAGTAATACAATACAATAACAAATTGCAAATTTTGTACAGATGTGGGGTACCAAAGATTGGACCAAAAGGGATTAAGGTGCCTTAAAAGGACCAAAATAAACCAGACATATCCACAACAAAAAAAAAATAATAATAATAATTTATATATATAAACAAGCTAATAGCGAGTAATACTACATGTGTACTAATGCTAAACTAAAACAAGTCATCACTATAAATGTAAGTAAACGCTACAAGTTCTATTCATCACTGTCTCCTTCCTCTTCTTCCATATCCTCTACAATACGGATCTTTGACTCACTTGCTTGGGATGGTCGCCTCAGTTCCTCAGCGTGACGATTGATTTCTGCCTCTAAGTAAGCAAGATAACCATTCCAATCGATCGAGGTGATATCTAGAGCTGCAGTGGCAGAGCAACGGTGTTCCCTGCTAATTACTTCAGTCGCATCCTGCTTTTTCTCGCGTTTTGTAAACAATGTCAAGTTTATAACTTCCACTGACGTTTCCTTGAACTCCTCTACCTTTTCGTCCTTCCTATAATCTGTCTGGTCGTATGACGGACCAGGCCGTGGTTCGTCTGAGTCATCAATGAATACCTCATCTACGCTCTTTTCAGTCTCCCCTTCCTGTTGTGCAAGTACAACCTTCCTCTTAACCTGCTCGTCTGCCATGTCCTCATCGGAATCATCATACTTCTGGTCTAAGTTATCATCGGTCTCGCTATCTGATGTTGAATCGGCACATCGTCTTGGTCTTTTTGTCCCCTTCCTCAAGTTTTTCCTATTCATGCGGGTGAAATCACAGCCTGCAGAGTTAGCGTAAGATTCGGCGCGACTCTGCCCATGAGAAATCCGGAGATGTGTCGTTAAATTGTCCCTTCGAAAGAAGATATCATCGCAACAATTCACAGGACATAACAGAACTTTGGGATGTTCCTGGTGCACCTCGTTGATGTGGCGTCTAACGTTCTTTCTACTAGAATACTCCTTCCCGCAGTATTCACATCTACACCTCGGCATTTTGCTCAAACTTTCTATTACGTAGTCTTGTAACTTCAAGGGTTGGCGCAGCTTTCGTTTTGGACGAAATGTGCCTTTGTTTTTTCTGCGCATCCGAACTGCGCAATTTGGGGAGATTCGAATCTCCAGCGCGGTTCCGGACCCCGGTCTCCGGCGATATGGAAGGGGGGTCCTGTGATATTTCATCATCATTATCTTGGGAATCCTGTGACCCCAATCTCCTCAGATTTATCTGTTCCAACATTTTCGCTTACAAACTGACCTAGATTCGGGAATATGGCATCATCTAAGGCCATCGACCTTCTAAGCTGATTGTTTGACAAAAACCAATCATTTTTCTTACTCCCGATATATGGTTTTAAATTATCACCGTGGACAATTGCTGGTACCGAATTTCTCGAGAATTTTATTTTAAAAATTATGTCGCTCAGTTTTTCAACAATGGTCCATGGACCCGTCCAGTGTCTCGCAATTTTTAATTTTCTCCCAACAATATTCTTCTTCTGGTTCCTCCAAACCATATCACCAACATTATAGGTTTTAGTTCTTACGTTCAGATCGTACGATGTTTTCTGTCGTTCAGCGGCTTGCCCTAGGTGTTCTCGACCCAACTTATGGATTCTTCTCAGTCTTTCCTCCAGTCCAACTACGTACTCTGTAGCAAATCTTCCTTCTACATGGTCGTCTATTCTCTCAGTTATAAAATCCAGGGGAAACCTCATCTCTTCGCCAAAAACCATCCTGTGAGGGGATATTCCCGTACTTTCATGTGGCGTTGAGTTGTATACCATGACTATGGAATCTAGGTAACCGTCCCAATTTCTTTGGTCGCTCTTAATATACTTTATGGTTTTATTCATTCTCTCGATCATTCCGTCGGACCGAGGGTGTAGTGGAGTGGTCCTCGTTTTATGGATGTCAAGAAATTTGCAAAGTTCTTGGAAAATTGCGCTTTCGTATTGACGTCCTTGGTCTGAGTGTAGTTCTTCTGGGCACCCATGTCGCTTTATCCACCCTCGAAAGATCGTGTCTGCTACTGTAACGGCTTGGATATCTGGTATAGCATAAGCTTCTGTTAATTTCGTGAAATAATCGCCAACCACGAGAATATAGCGATTTTCCTTGTCTGTTATAGGCATTGGACCGGCTATATCCGTCGCTTCTCTTTCAAATGCGGCTCCAACTAAATAAGATTTCATGAGATGTCGTTTTCTAAAGGTCCCGTGCGGGGCCCGGGTGGCGAATAGGCCCGCAGCAGAGCCTAGCTTGTCGTAAGAGGCGACTAAGGGTCTTGGGATTCTGACGTCGGGTCACTGCTCAGCCCACAGAGCGACCAAGTGTGTACCCTAGGTGGCCGAATAGGGTAGCCCTCGTCCGCGGGGGTTGTCAGGTCTATAATACGGAAACCCTGACCGCCGACCATAGTGGGCCAACGTGTGTGAAGAGTGCCACGCTTCATGCACGTAAAAGACCCCTTTGTGGACCGCCCAGTAGTGCACCACATAGGCTAAATTTTCCGCCCCTACCCACCTCTCCCCTTTTCCTGTGGTTCTTCAAAATTTACCGGTCCTTTGTGTCCCACCCCATCCCCATTTTTCATTTATCATCATCATTTCATGTTCATTTTATCATCCTTTTCATGTTCATCGCCTGTAAATAACCTATATAGCGTTGCACGGGCGTTAAACACCAACTCACTCACTCACTCACTCGTTTTCTAAAGGCTGGATTCTTTCGCTCTCCACATATTTCACATGCATTGACATAGTCTTTCACCGATTTCTGCATATTTCTCCAAAAGAATGGGCATAATTTGGCCTTCTCAAAAGTTTTCTTGATTCCTTGGTGTCCGGCGGTTCTTGCATCGTGTAAGTAGTATAGTATGTGCGGCACGAGTATGACAGGTACGCATATTTTCCACTTCAATGTATCGTCGGCTTCTTCCCACCAACGGCATAGCACACCGTTTTTGACGTCTATACGCTCCCAATTGGCTACATAAAACTTGTACTCTTTACTTTTACTCCTTAAATCCTCCCGTGTAGGTTTTTCTGAATTTCTCCGATGGTATCATCTTCTTCTTGCATCTTCCTGATTAATTCAATATCACTTAAATCAACTGATGGAATTTTCTTTGGTGTTGCTGGTTTCGGTCTGTTGGGTTTCCTCCCCCTCCTTAAATCCACTGCTTCTCCCGAAGCATCATCAGGATCTGGCTGGGGCTGGACCCCTTGGGACCCTACTAATGACCCCAAGTCCGGCTGGACCCCTGGGGATCCTACCAAGGTTCCCAAGTATGGCTGGACCCCGGACTCCTGTGAGGTGTCCGTGTCCGATCCGTCGGATACCATGTCTATAGAGTCCTCTCGTAAGCACTCCTTCATTCCATTGACTTCTGACCTCTGAGGACCTGTATATTCGTATCCCCAGGGCATCTCGCATTGCTTGCAAACATCTCCAACTGGTGTTACTAATCTGGAAAGTGCATCAGCATTACCATGTCTGGTTCCTGGACGGTGTTGGATCTCTATGTGGTATGGACTCAGTTGCTGTATCCAACGATGGATTTGTCCGTCTGGTTCTTTAAATCTGCTTAACCACGTCAAGGATCCGTGATCTGTGCGTAGTAGAAATTTTCTTCCTAACAGGTAGTGTTTAAAGTACTAAGTGAAATATACTACGGCTAGCATTTCCCTTCTTGTTACACAATAGTTGCGCTCTGGTTTATCAAGGCAACGGCTAGCATAGGCAATTACCCTTTCTTTTCCTTCCTGGACCCGAGACAATACGGCTCCAATTGCGTAGGCGCTGGCGTCTGTATCAAGGATAAATTGGCTTCCATCAGGTTGTGGAAAGGCTAGTATTGGCGTTGATATCAACCTACTCTTCAGCTCTTCAAAGCTCTGCTGGCATTCCTGCGTCCAGACAAATTTATTATCCTTCTTAGTCAGGTCAAATAACGGCTTGGCAATCTTGGAAAATGACTGGACGTATTTCCTGTAATACGAAGCTAATCCCAGGAAACTCCTAGTCTGGGTAACTGTCGTTGGTCTTGGCATTTCTTTTACTGCAGCTATCTTCATAGGATCTGTCTTTATTCCTTCCTTAGATACTACGTGCCCAAGAAACGAAATCTCTTTTTGGAACAGGTGGCATTTTTTTGGTTTTAACTTTAGGCCTGCTCCCAAGAATCTATCGCATACTTTCTGCAAGTTTTGAATGTGATGTTCAAATGATTTTCCTATTACAACCACGTCGTCCAAGTATAATATGGCGATGTTCCATTGTAATCCAGTTAACGTCTTTTCGATGATGCGCTCAAATGTGCTAGCTGCATTGCACAACCCAAATGGCATAGTCGTAAATTGGTATAGGCCTCCTCTTGGTGTGGCGAAGACTGTTTTGCTCTTGTCTTCTTCTGCCATTGGTACTTGGTGGTACGCCATATCAAGGTCCAAGGACGAAAACCACTCCGCTCCTTCCAAAGAGTCCAAGTTTTCATCTATCCTCGTCAGTGGATAGGCGTCCTTGATAGTCTTCTCATTCAGGGTCTGGTAGTCCACGCACATCCTCCACGTGCCATCCTTCTTCTGGACCATTACTGTTTGTGAGGACCATGGACTTGTTGATTTCTCTATGAGACCTTTATCTTCCAACTTCGTTATCGCTTCTTCTAACGCTTGCCTTTTGTAGAGGGGGACTCGTCTCGGTGGTTCTCTAACAGGTTTCTCGTCTTTGAGCTTTATTCTGTGCACTCCTGCGTTAGTCCTACCAACTTCACCCGGTCTGGCAAAGCAATCTTGATTCTTCACCATAAAATGTTTTAACTTCTCTTTCTGGTGTTCGCACCCTTTCTTGTAAACGGGTACCATATGATCTGGAATCTCTTTATCTCCATGTCCCTCCGTTACTTCTTCTATTTCATCTCCTACTAACAGTCCTTCCAGGCGTACTGAAGGTCCAATCCTGGCCACAGGCGTAAAAATTGCTATGTGCGTATGCTTGTATACTAGCAAAAACTACATCGTTGGCAGCATCTACCAATGTATTGGCCAATGCCAACCCATGACGCTCCAAAAAGGTGCGCTCAGGGGTCAAAATACCAACTGAACTAGAGCTTCCAGGACCCCGGGTCCGGCCTGCCAAGCCAGTCTTAATTACTGCCTCGTGCCCCGACGGTACCATAATTGTCTGTAGGGCGACGACTCGAGCTGCCCTGGTTCCTCTACTTCCGCCTTCAAAAGGCGTCCTGCTTCCCTTTATAATGAAACTGGATTCGTCGTGGTCCCAGTTGCATCTGTATCTAACTATAAAGTCTTCTCCTATCAAATTATTCCGCACCCCACCAACAACAATTTCATGGGGGTACACATGGTCTCCAAACATAATGTTCATACATGCACGACCATAACGCATCAACTTCTGTCCACTGGCTGTTACGTTTACTCAGCATCATATCAAATGTCTCTTTCGTAATGAAAGTACTCTTCGCGCCAGTGTCTATCTTCCACTCAACCGGTACTCCTTCTATCTGTCCACGTACCAACATTCCGGTCGCCCTGCATACCCTCACAGGTTCCGAATCTTCTTCGGAGGTAGGGGTCCTGCATGCTCCGGTCTTCTCTGGATCCTCTTCTTCATCATGGCACTCTGGCCTATCCTCATCTCGCTTACGTCTGGTCCACTTCCTGTGGAATCTAGCAACTCCTATCTGCATTTCTCTCTTAGGCCCTCTCTTCCTGACCGATACCTGGCCCTCGGTACCGGTCCATCTTAGTTTAACGGCTTTGAATTGGATCCTCCAGGGGCCACCCTTGTAGGACCCCCGGGGTCCTGCAGACCTCCTTGCTGGACCCTAGGCACTCCTCTGCCACGACTATATACGCGGTAATAAGGCCTTCCTCGAGGTGCTGGTCCGAACTCTTGCGGGTATCTTCTGTATTGGTGCGCACCATTATTGTCAAATTGTCTGCCTCCAGAACCCTCCCTTGGGGACTCCTCAGCATTAGTAATCATATCCATCCCGCCATATTTATCTCTGACCTCATAAACTCCTCGGTTTATAGGTTTCTCCTTAGCTAGCTCCTTCTCCCCAACTCTTAGGCACTCCTCCTGCATAGCGTTTATTACAGCCTCTTGCAGAGTTTTTGGCCTCGTCCTCTTAACCGCTAGCCTAAATTCTTCTGCTTGTCCACATTTGTCTAAGAATGCTTTTATTGCATTTTCCTCTACTATATCTGGATTTTCGGGATATGCCCTCCTGTACAGGTCTTCTATCGCCTGTCCAAAATCTTGCAAAGACTCTCCGGTCTGCCTCTTTCTAAGCTTCGCATCTGCTATATACCGCTCCTTCATGGCTGTATGGCCAAACCTCTCCTCCATCTTCTGCTTAAGTCTACCATAATCTCTCTGAAACACCAGGGGCAATCCATACGCGAACGTTTCTGCCTGGCCACGCAAAGTACTTAAGAGTACTCGCCTTGATTTCTCTGGTCCCCATGCGTTTAATTCTGCCAGGTTTTCAAAGTACTGTAGGAACTCAGTCCATACATCTGTGATACTGCCAGAGAATGTCCTCCTAACCGGATATTCCGACATATGGTGGGTGCTCTGTGGCTCCTGCTGTCTTTCTATCCGTCGATCATTTCTCTTCTCGGCATCCTTCTCCTTCTCTTTGGTGTACGGATATGGTGTATCCTGTCTTCGCACTGTTGTCGCATTTCCTCCTTTTGGACCTACTGGAAAACTAGCTGATCCTGCTGGGGTCCACGGATACCCTCCGGTCATTGTCTCCATTTGGCTCAAGCTCGAGCCATTGGTAACAACATCCGATCGCTGAGGTATCTCTCCCTGCATCCAGTAACCATCGTCTTCATTGTCATCTTCGTCCAATGGTTCGTCGTGACTCCTCCGGGTCCTATGTCCGTAACGATTGGCTCCTCTGGGCGTCCTTCTGCAGAAAACCCACAGAAACTTCAGAAGCATCGCCAGTATCGTCACTCCTATTACCGCTAGCAACCCATTCATGACATACTGCTGGGAAAGTTGGACTATTTTATTCTCCGGGAAGTAAGCCCAGGTAAACGCCACACAACAGCAACTCAAAGCTAGAATCGCAATCCATACTAGCCAAAACGTACACCAACCGCTTGGTTCCGTCTCCGTATCTGCTTCGCCATCACTATCAAGTTGAACACGCGTGCCTAGTCTGCTTACATTCGTCCGGGGAGTTCTCCCACTGTAAACGTCTCTAGGGGTCCTGGGTGATGGTGTACTACCAATACCTGAATCTGGGGTGAATAATTGTGTCTTAGTAAAATCTGGTCTTACCTTGGGTACATGCCAGTCTGATAAGAATTTCTCCTTTTAATCCTAGGAGTATCCATAGCACAAATATACAAGAACACTAAACTCCAATAAAGCAAAATTGTCAAGTCTCACAAATGATCCCACCGCTGCCACCAATGTGACGAAAAAAAGAAGAGCCGGGGGGGGGGGGAACAGGAACACAGCCGGGTTGACTAGGTGACTAGGAATGTAAAATACGGAGTGTCTAATGTTGTACACAAAAGTTAGTTGTGATGACGACTGCCCTTTAGTACGACTTCGACGACTTATGCTAGTGCTGGTGCTCTCTTTTATACAAGTAATCTCCAGTAGCATGAGAAAGGAGAGTCCTTGGTCACATAAATTTATATTTCGTGGATCCTTGTGAAGTCTGGCAACTTACTTTCACAAGATAAAGAGTCAATGTTCAGTAAACTTGTATTGATGAGATATGCATGAAATATGTACACAATTTAACAATCCACCCCGATACGCAGATCGGTATATTAAAGTAATACGGACGGACTAATATAAACTCCAAACAAATAAAAGTGGCTGACTACAGCTTAACGTGTATTGAGCTATTCCGAGCTAGCAAGACTAAAGAATAAAGTTAACCTGCCTATTTATACCAAGTCAATTAAGTCTATTTTCTGATGCAATGAATCTGATGAAATAGATTCTGATGCAAGAATTATGGACCTTGAGGTCCTCCCTGTAGGACCCTTCAGGACCCTACTAGGACTCCAGAGTACCAAATATCAATGACCTAGAGTTCCAAGTAAACAACATATATGCTAAAACAACCCAAATGGACTCTAGTTAACTCCCAACAATCCTAAATGTAGATACCTAAAGCAGGACCCACATAATATTGAAAGGACTCTCAGGATACCTAACAGGACCCTTGGAGTAACCTAATAACCTAGTTTACAGACACATATGGTTGACCTAATTCAAGACATAAAGTGATGAAATTCTAGCAAACACAGCATGATACTGCTAATATTAGCTAAACAAAATTACACATGATGAAATATTATGAACTTTGAAACCCTGAGTATGTAAAATACAATTTCGAACACAAATATCTATGGATATAGAAAAAGGGGGGAAAGACTGTCAGCAAAATTCACTACACAATCCATATAGGATTTCATTTCAATCCATATAAGATGCTAGGTGGCGCCACCGATAATGGCGGCTATGTTTTTTGGCTGAGACATAAACAATGATATAATCAACCCGTACAGTTAAAACAAATCGAATATACACACTAAATTAGTACCATTATGTCCAGAAAAAACTTTTACAGTGTAGCAAAGGGTATCAAGACAGGAATATTCTCAGAATGGAGCGAATGTGACGCAAATGTCACAAGAGTCCCCCACGCCATCTTCAAGGGCTTTAAAGAAATAGATGAGGCTGTTATATTCTTGATTGCGGGCACCACTTACAATTCGTGTAAAACAATACCAATTTACGATGGTAGCTCAGTAGTGAAATACCCGAAAGACTATGGTCATATATGTAAAAATGACCCATGTACACCAGACAGTATTGAAACATACGAGGCCATCGAAGGGGGGGCCAAATCAGAAAATATGAATGATACATGCAGTAGCCTAGATGACACATTCATAGAGGCACCAAGTGACATAATAAACAATAGTAATGAAAATACCTATCAGAAAATAATCATAGAATCAGTCCAAGAAGGAGAACAACAAAACACTGATAAAAGTGAGGCCCCAATTCTCAAGGATGAAACTTATGGTGCTGAAATGAATGAAAAAGCACAATCCCCCGAACAAAACACAGAGGAAAACAACAACATCATAGTGTGCACACAGAAATGCGATCAGCCAGTCAATAAGCACATGATATTATGTAACAAATGTAAAAGTTGGACACATTTTTCCTGCACAAAGTTACCAGTGTACCAATTGTATATTCTCACAAGCACATCAAGAAGATATACATGCGAAATATGTACCATCGTTCCACAAAACTTTAAAGAAGGCTGGGTTACCACTGGTTCAAGCATAAATCACAAACAACAAGACAAAAATACTGATGTACAAGCAAACACAGACAGTAAGACAATAGAAATAATTAGTAGATTCGAGAAATGTTTAGTTGATACGCTCACGGATGTACACAAAAGTGGCAAAGACGAATTAATACTTCAACTTCAATCTGAATTAGAACAGAAAAACAAATGTAACTCTCAACTTAAACAGATGGAGACGAACATTATTGAATCTATATCTACATCCCAAAATCAAGAAAAGGATAACCTGATAAACAAGCTACAAAATGACATCACAGAACAAAAGGCAAACGCTTCAAGATTTGATGAAATTGAACTGAAACTGAATTCATTGAATGGTGACATTGATAAATTGTCACAAGTCAATCAAGAGCTAACTGACAAACTTAGAACATCGATCTCCTTCACCGAAAATGTTGTGAAAGAAGTGCATACCACATGTGAAGCTGTGTCGAAAAGCAACGACAACCAAGTAAACATAAGCTCTAAACTAGAAAGAATTACAAGAAACATTCGTCCTGAAACTATGCGTGATAAACCCAACAGTACTCAAACATCAGAAAACAACCGAAATGGTCCTATTAGATCAGTCCCGTGCGGGGCCCGGGTGGCGAATAGGCCCGCAGCAGAGCTTAGCTTGTCGTAAGAGTCGACTAAGGGTCTTGGGATTCTGATGTCGGGTCAGTGCTCAGCCCACAGAGCGACCAAGTGTGTACCCTAGGTGGCTGAATAGGGTGGCCCTCGTCCGCGGGGGTTGTCAGGTCTATAATTCGGAAACCCTGACCGCCGACCATAGTGGGCCAACGTGTGTGGAGAGTGCCACGCTTCATGCACGTAAAAGACCCCTTTGTGGACCGCCCAGTAGTGCACCACATAGGCTAAATTTTCCGCCCCTACCCACCTCTCCCCTTTTTCCTGTGGACGTCAAATTTACCGGTCCTTTGTTTCCCACCCCATCTCCATATTTCATTATCATCTTCATTTCATGTTCATTTTATCATCCTTTCATGTTCATCGCCTGTAAATAACCTATACAGCGTTGCACGGGCGTAAAACACCAACTCACTCACTCACTCCTATTAGATCATCAATTGAAATTTCGAATCGTTACGAGCCATTGATGTCTGTAAATCAAGACAATATACATGAAATTCCAAATGGTAGAGATAAAAGTGAGGATACTGCGTCAAAAAAAGTTATGATCATTGGAAATTCTCATATAAATTACATCAAAACTGAAAAATTTATTCCAAATTGTCATGTTAAGAAGTTCAGTGCAAGATCATGTGAAGAAGTAGAAAGCAAAATAGGAAAAATAGATGAAGATTGTGATCTCATTGTATTGCATATGTTTTCTAATGATGTAAGAAATTTTGAGCCTGAAAATTGTATCAAAGCTCATACACAACTGATAAGAATATTACAAACCCAATGTCAATTTGCTGAAATTGTTTTATCATTGCCATTTTACACATTTAAAGACTCAAATATATATGCCAAGTTGGAAAAATGTATAATACTTAAATATTATATAATACATAAATATTATGTTAAATATAAGTATCACAGTAACCCAAATGTTCATATTTGTGATAACTCCTCTTTGAGTAGCTTTGGGTCACCTATCAAAAGACTGTTTGCCAGAGATGGACTCCATCTCTCGCCAGAGGGTCTAAATGTATTTGTAACCAATATCAAATTTGCCATTCGCAGGGACCTTAAACTTGAAATGCTGCAACGCCGACGACAACAGCCGAACTTCAGTCCAGGACCAGATCAGCAGTCCTCTCCTACATGTATGTTTCCCCTACAGCCAGGGTTCATGTTTCAGTTTCCACAAAATATGACAAATATGCAACAACCATATCCTAATATGTCAAATACACAACAACCATTTTTCTCAAATACTGGTATGTCAAATATGCAACAACCATGTTTCTCAAATACAGGTATGCCAAATATGCAACAGCAATCTTTCAGACCAAGGTTCGGCAAACAGTCTTTTGAAATTTCTAATATTTTGTTGCTGAAATTTCCGATTTTTAAATTCTAAATTGTTTAAAACACCAGGTTTCTTTCCTTGTAATGCACATGGTCGATATCCTTGGTGCTGGATTTGGCTTCCTTGTTCGAACTTTTTGGTTTTGAATACTTTTCGTTTTCAACAGTTTGGATTTGACCTTCCAATGTTTTGATTTAAATGCTACTGATGAGAGGTTACTCCTTGAAATATCGATATATAGCATATCCAAATTAACCGTTTATACCCGCGTTTTGGTATTTGTAATTTTGAAACCACTGGGCGATAACCGCTGCTGGTGGACCAGAGGTCCCCGAGGGTAATCACAAGCCTGGTAGTCAGATTTGTCTGACACGATTTACCATAAAATTTCTAATATTTTGTTTCTGATCCCATACAGACTCCAAAATGAGTACCATCATTCAATGGAATTGCCGAGGCCTTAAGGCCAACTTTCTTGAATTACAACTCTTAGTGCAGTCTTTTAATCCAACTGTCTTTTGTCTTCAGGAAACACGCCTCAAGGAAACTGACACGGTTTCCTTGAAGGGTTTTTCTATGTATAACACATTTTCTAATACAGAACGAGCTTCTGGCGGATCCTCCATCTTAGTTAAGGATCGTATTCTCCATAGTTCGATTCCTTTGACTACCGATCTGCAAGCAGTTGCCGTTAGAGTTTCATTACATCAAACAATAACTCTATGTTCAGTTTATATACCACCTAATGATAACTTAACTTTAGCACAACTTCAAAATTTAACGGATCAGCTTCCTGCTCCATACATGTTAGTTGGGGACTTCAATGCCCACAATCCATTATGGGGCAGTGCCAACTTGAATGATAAGGGTAAAAAGATTGAGGATTTTTTATCAAAAGAATCTCTTTGTATCTTTAATGATGGTTCTTCTACATTTTTACATTCTGGAAATGGAACATACTCATCAATCGATCTCTCAATTTGTGATCCTTCTCTTTTAACAGATTTCTCATGGCAAGTCCATGATGATCTCTGTGGAAGTGATCACTTTCCTATTATATTAAAAGATCTTTTTGGTGAACCTGAACAAAGAATTCCTCGCTATAAGTTAGAGAAGGCCGATTGGCAAAAATTTTCAATACTTTGTTCGGAAAAATTAAGACCAGAAATTTTTTATCAGGACCAAGAACCAATAACAACTTTTAACCAAACTCTTATCTCTATAGCTGATGAAACCATTCCAAAGACCTCGGCAACTCCTAAAAAACTCAATAAACCTTGGTTCACAGACGAGTGTGGCAAGGCTATCGACGATAGAAATAAAGCTCAAAAACAATTTGGCAAACAACAAACGAAAGAAAATTTGAGTAATTTTAGAATTTTTCGGGCAAAGGCTAGACGAACTTGTCGACAATCCAGAAGAACATCCTGGAGAAATTTTGTATCTGGTTTAACTTCACGAACTCCCATGAATAAAATTTGGAATTTCATACAAAAACTCAAAGGTAAAAACTCTAAATCCTCAGTTAAACATCTAAACGTTGGCAATTCCACTTTAACATCTGAAAAGGACATTGCCAACAAACTAGCTGAAACTTTTGCTAAACATTCATCTTCATCTAATTACAAACCTGACTTCCAAAAATTTAAACGTACAGCTGAAAAAACTAAATTGAGCTTTAACTCTGACAACTCGGAGAGCTACAATTCTCCTTTCTCTTTAGATGAACTTAAAACTTCCTTAAGTAAAGCCCATGACACTGCATGTGGCCCTGATAGCATCCACTATCAACTTTTAAAACATCTTCCTGAAATATCGATGAAGACTCTTTTAAATTTAATGAATGATATATGGATAAACGGAAAATTGCCTGAAATATGGAAGCTTGCCACTGTCGTTCCTATCCCCAAGCCTGGGAAGGATCACACAGATGCTTCCAACTATCGTCCGATAGCCTTGACAAGCTGCGTCTGTAAGACTCTAGAACGCATGATCAACGATCGACTCGTTTGGTTCCTTGAGTCCAATGGACTCATTTCGAATATCCAGTGTGGATTCCGCCAAGGCAGGAGCACGCTTGATCATTTGGTCCGTTTTGAGTCTTTTCTTCGAAATGCATTTGCGAAGAACGAACATGTGGTGTCTATCTTTTTCGATCTCTTTGAGTAGCTTTGGGTCACCTATCAAAAGACTGTTTGCCAGAGATGGACTCCATCTCTCGCCAGAGGGTCTAAATGTATTTGTAACCAATATCAAATTTGCCATTCGCAGGGACCTTAAACTTGAAATGCCGCAACGCCGACGACAACAGCCGAACTTCAGTCCAGGACCAGATCAGCAGTCCTCTCCTACATGTATGTTTCCCCTACAGCCAGGGTTCATGTTTCAGTTTCCACAAAATATGACAAATATGCAACAACCATATCCTAATATGTCAAATACACAACAACCATTTTTCTCAAATACTGGTATGTCAAATATGCAACAACCATGTTTCTCAAATACAGGTATGCCAAATATGCAACAGCAATCTTTCAGACCAAGGTTCGGCAAACAGTCTTTTGAAATTTCTAATATTTTGTTGCTGAAATTTCCGATTTTTAAATTCTAAATTGTTTAAAACACCAGGTTTCTTTCCTTGTAATGCACATGGTCGATATCCTTGGTGCTGGATTTGGCTTCCTTGTTCGAACTTTTTGGTTTTGAGTACTTTTCGTTTTCAACAGTTTGGATTTGACCTTCCAATGTTTTGATTTAAATGCTACTGATGAGAGGTTACTCCTTGAAATATCGATATATAGCATATCCAAATTAACCGTTTATACCCGCGTTTTGGTATTTGTAATTTTGAAACCACTGGGCGATAACCGCTGCTGGTGGACCAGAGGTCCCCGAGGGTAATCACAAGCCTGGTCGTCAGATTTGTCTGACACGATTTACCATAAAATTTCTAATATTTTGTTGCTGAAATTTCCGATTTTTAAATTCTAAATTGTTTTAAACACCAGGTTTCTTTCCTTGTAATGCACATAGTCGATATCCTTGGTTGAAATTGGTGATACAATGAACATGAAATGATGATGAAGTGGAGGAAATGGGGACACAAGGCCAATCGGTTAGGAGAGTTTTGACTGCCACTGGAAAAGGGAGTGATGGGTATTCATCTCCTGGATATAGCCGAAATCGTGCTGCTTGGGAGTAAAGCAATAACTAACTAACTAACCTAACTTGCTAAGGTCATTTGCAAAAATATGGTTGTAGTTTTCAAGCAATGCCAAAAGATGTTTCTTTTGTTTAACATTTAAATCAGAATTTTCTAAATCAAAGTCAAATTTGAAATCTTTTTTCTTTGCTTTGCCTTTAGCAAGATTATCTGGTTTATGATGCTTAGTTTGTTCTATGTCACTATCTAAGGCAAAAATGTTCTCTTCTGAGGCGCAGAAAACATGAGCAAGAATTTCCCTTCTTTTAATTAGTATATCTTTGTTAGTAATGTTGAGAATTTTCAGCATTGCCTTGCCCTTTTGAACTTTTGCACCACATTTTGCTCCTACTAAATGTGTTAATGCAAGTGTTTGTTTTGGTTCAATCAGAATACTGTCATCATTATTGAACTTTGAGATTGTGACAGGTATAATTGATTCTGATTTCTTAGGCATGGTTACTGCATTGAAAGTTCTAGCTAACCATGAAACTGCTTGTAAACTATATGAAAATTTATCTTTTCCATCTTTCAAATGAAGTAGATCATGTTCAAGGTCAACATTTCCTTTATAATATTTAATAAAATCATGTCCTAATATGAGAGAATGATGCACATTTTCCACTATATTTATCTTAAATGGGAAGATTTTGTCATTTATTACAATTGGAAGTAAGATTTTCCCTGAAACATCTAGTTTTTGACCACTGACACCTTTAATTCTTTGATAAGCTGGAGTATCAAGTGCTGAATTTGCATATTTCGTTTTTCTTAACAGAGCTGCATTTATTATGCTAATGCTAGCACCGGTGTCGACAAGAGCATGAGTTTTCTTATTGTCAATCTTTGCATCAACAGTGTTAATTGATAAGGGTGTAGAAAAATTAACATCTACACAATCGTTGTCTCTGTGCCTATCCTTAGAACTATGCCTACGGATAGGCGCGCACCCCTAATTATTATATCCTCCAAAACATGCAGGAGCTATATAGCCTAACTTATTGCATTTATGGCATCTTTTACCCTTAGCAAAACAATTGTAAGAAGATCCACAGTACTTACCACATCTATGGCACTGTGTCTGCCGACCATCTCCAAAGTTGTACTGGTTCTGGGTTGGCTGATTTTGAAACTTTTGTTGTGGACGGAACATCTGATTTTGACCTTGGGATTGGTTATATTGTCCATGAGTTGGTTGGTGCCTATCTGTATTTTGTCTATTGTGCACAAATCTAGGTTTTGGTTTGTATGAGTTCCTTTGGTTTGAACTTGTCACTGGAGCCATTGATGCTGCAACTTCCATCTTTATTTCCGCAAATTTGGAATCAATATGTAGTGTGAGTACATTTACGGTTGATGTAAAGTCCTCATTTGCAGTTGGTGTAACCATGATGGCGGTTTCCACAAGTTCGGCTTGAGATCTAAGTTCTTCAATGCTTTCAGGGTTTTGTTTTATGATTTCTCTAGCAATGTTCGGCTTAGTCCTTTCACAATTTTGGTTATAATCGATAGCTCTTGTAGTTGGGCGTCCCTGCAAATATTAACCTTACGGTGGATGTAGTCTTCTACCTTCTCATTTAGTCCTTGTTTGATGTCTTGTAGCTTGCTAAAGGTTTAAACCGGTTGGTTAAAGCTTTTTTTAATTGAGCAATAGTGCAAATATGGGTCTTTGCTTGTTGAAACCATTCAGAGGCAATGCCCTCTAGGAAAAGTGGGAATGCATTAAGTACTTGGCTGTCTGTCCAATGTAAGAATCTAATGTACAGCAGGAAGCTGTTCAACCACTGCACCGCTGACTTTTTCTCATCAAACTTTTGGACATTTTGTATCACCTGATGAATGTTACAGGTGACTATTGGTGATGCAGTTGCTGGTTGTGACCCTTGGGGTACCTGTATGGGTTGTGACTGTTGTATCGAAGGTCTGGGTGCAGTTTGGCCTGATGGTGCTGAGGTGGTAATGGCTGAACCAAATGGTTGACTGATTGTTGCAGTCGTGGCACTCTGGGTTGTTGACACTCCAGTTGCAGTTGCTCCAATCATGGTGTTGTAGGCTGCTTTTCTAGTAATAACCATATAAAAGTCTTCTCAATCCGGGACTTTTGGTCTTCCACCACTTTTTATACTGCTTGGTTGTGTGTATTTTTGATAGTGATCTGCTCTAGAGATGATATGTGATGATGGAATATGAATGTAATGCAATGACGAAAATGGACCTCACAACACAAATGACTCAGGGTCTTTGGTTGTGGGCTGAAATGATATAAAATAAAACTTAGAAAAATAAGTTTTATATATTTATTCGTTCCTCGATGTACGCATTGAGATCTACAACAATTCCTAAAAGAAAGATAATCAAATAATAATGTCTTTAACAAATATCAATTATTGATCAAAACAGAATAATACTTAACAAAATAACCATGAATAAATGTCCTTGAACTTTGACCTTTATCTTAAAACAGCATAATAATTTCCCTAAAGCTTAAATGAAAAACTGTTACTTTATTTACTTTAAACATGTACAATTAGTAAAATAAATGATATTAAATTATTCTTATGTATTGATACTTAATGTTGAGGATTCAATAAAATATTTAAAATAAACAAAATAAACAAATGCATATTAAAAATGAATATGAACATTAAAAGACAAAAGCTTTAAAATGAGAGAACATGTCATCAAAGATTCTAATGCTTCAATGTAACAAAACTAAACTCTGAATGGACATTAAGAAGCTAAATAAAATAGATAAAAACACACAAAATTATTTACAAAAATGCCAAGATGCAACATGAAGTAACGCTTTGAATTATTGATAAAGGACAACTAAAATATTTGTTAATTATTCAAAGGAAGTAAATCTTAACATTAAAATATTTTCAAATTAAGCAATTATAAGCATTGGACATTTTCTTGTCTTTGTTTTGGGCAAATATTTACCATAAATACATTTCGACAAGTTTGTCTTTGAAAAACATTTAAGAATTAACTCCCTTTATAAATAGCGGGAAAAACAAAATTAAGTCTTTCAACTTCGATGAAGGTTGCAAATTACAAAAGTAATAATTTGCATTTAAAACAATTTTAAATAAAAGAAATATTATTATTTACAGGAAAATAAAGGGAAAAGAAAAATAACTTTTTCTTAAGTCTTTAAAATGAAAACATGAAAACTTAAATAAAGAATGCGACAACGTTACAAGACTTTAACTAAGCAAAACATTTTGTCATTAAAATGGAAAAGTATAAATGTTGCAATTCAAATAAAATCAAAATAAATGCAAAGAAAAATATATACAAAGTTAACATACCTGAAATGATATAAAATAAAACTTAGAAAAATAAGTTTTAAATATTTATTCGTTCCTCGATATACGCATTGAGATGCGGCATCGTAGGAACATTGTCTTTTATACCGGATTAGCTATTAAAATTATTTAGCCAATGAAAATCAAAATTTGTAAAAATGGTCAGTTGTCAATCAAAATCTTGACCAATCATATAAAATATTTATCAGTGTTATTGGCAAAAACATGTCAAAAACTAGAAAAACTGTGAGCTGCAGCTCACAAATAAATACCCCCCACCCCCCAAAAAATTAATCAGATAAAATTCTAAAATAGGAGATGCACATCTACATTATGTCACAAAGATTGTGTGTAAGTTTCATGAAAATCCATCAAGGGGTTAAGGAGGAGTTGCAGATAAGAGATGGGCACCCCCATGTAGTCTAATGGC
Source organism: Arcuatula senhousia (assembly GCA_963971305.1). Classification (NCBI taxonomy): domain Eukaryota; kingdom Metazoa; phylum Mollusca; class Bivalvia; order Mytilida; family Mytilidae; genus Arcuatula; species Arcuatula senhousia. The sequence continues at coordinate 59,626,614 of OZ020310.1, forward strand.
TAAGTCCATGTTTTGCTATGGGAAACCCATAAAATCATTCTGATCAAACTTTCAAATAGTAGGTGCACATCTATATTATGTTACAAAGATTGTGTAAAAGTTTAATGACAATCCATCAATAGGTTTAGGAGGAGTTGCGGTTAAGAGAAGGGTACCCCCAAGAAGTCGAATGGCTTAGTCCATGTTTTGCTATGAGAAACCCATAAAATCATTCTGATCAAATTTTAAAATAGTAGATGCACATCTACATTTTGTCACAACAATTGTGTGTAAGTTTCATGAAAATCCATCAAGGGGTTTAGGAGGGGTTGCGTATAAGAGATGGATACCCTGAAGTGTAACGGAGAAAGGACGGATGGAAGGACGGACGGACACCCCTATCACTATATACCCCCCACTTTTGAAGTGGGGGTATAATAAGTAATTTTAATTAAATCTAAAAGGTAAATCTAACAATGTCTGTATTACGTAATTAATCTTAGCTTAATTTATGTGCCGAAATCAAGAAGACAACAACAATGGCAAAAACTTTGTTCTTTAATCTTAGTGCGATAAACTAGTTATTGACAAAAATGCTAAAAGCAAAATTATATAAGTTGACATGAAAATGGTCATTTGATTGAAATAAATAATTTGAAATTTAACACCAAAATGAAACTATTAAACATAAAAGTTGAAAATTCAGAAAGCTAAATTATGAAATTATATTAAATATCTAAATTTTATTTTGAAAAAATTAGAAAATAATTGAAAAGTTACTTTCACAAAAATAAAGTAAAAGTCTCACTATAACAGAAGCCCTTCTTTTCAATTATTTTAAATAAAAGATAGTCCGAAATTAATTGTTCGTTTGTGTATATCAAATTTGTCCAGATATTCGGACATTTTCGGTTTCCAATTGCTTGCATAGAATGTCATCTTCTTCGCAGCTTTTGAAACGATTTTCTTAAAGTTTTAAAATTCTTTTGATGTCCTTTTTGGAAGATTCCGGTAGGCCACCAAACCAAATTTTGGTTGTGTCTCACAAACATGTTTGGCTTTGCAACTAAACCTCAATATTACAAATCAAAAGAGAAAGAAAGATAAGGTTAAAAAAAAAATCCACCTTTTTAGCTCACCTTGACCGAAGGTCCATGTGAGCTTTTACCATCACTTGGCGCCCGTCGTCGTCTGTCGTCCGTTAACAATTTTTCAAAAATCTTCTCCTCTGAACGAAGCAGAGGTACCAATAGGGTATTCGAATGTCAAAAGTCCGAAAGGGCAGAGACAAAACCAGAAAACACCGACAAGAAAGGAACAAAAAAATAGACAACATGTAAAACATGGAAACTCAAAATAACTGAATATTAATCAACAAAGCGAACTCAAGTCGAAACAAGAGTGAACTCAGGTGCTCCGGAAGAATAGAATTTAATGACACTTGTTATGAATAATCCTTAGGGTGTGCTGCACCAAACTTGTGTTTCGATTTTTGATTCGTCTAAAACATGGGCACTGTTAATAAAATATACCAGGGGGTCAGACTACTGTTTTTGGCTTGTAAATCAAAAAGTATAAGAGATGGGTGAAATCTGATGCCACCCTACTGCTTCAGCATCAAAAGATCTACAAAGTCTGCATTTGGTCGAAGTTGTCAGATGATCCCTTATAGGGGGTACAGCCCCTTAAAGGTGATAAATAAGGTTTTTTCATGTTTTTTGCTTATGGAATGAAAACTTTTGCAGATAGAGAAAAGCTGTGGCTTGCTTAAATGTTCAGCTCATTTAGCTCTACAAAAGTTTTCATGGAATCAAAGTTGTCAGATGACCCCTTATAGGGGTAACAGCACCTTTAAGGCGAAAAATAGTGTTTTGGCCCATAGAATGAAAACTATTGCAGATCGAGAAAAGCTGTTGCTTGCATGAATGTTCAGCTCATTTAGTTCTACAAAAGTCTTCATAGGGTCGAAGTTGTCAGATGCCTTCTTAAAGGGGTTACAGCCCTTTAAAGACAAAAAATAGGGGTTTAGGCCTATAGAATGAAAACTATTGCAGATAGAGAAAAGCTGTTTTTTGCTTGAATGTTCAGCTCATTTAGCTCTACAAAAGCATTCATAGGGTTGAAGTTGTCCGATGATCCCTAATAGGGGTTTAAGCCCCTTAAAGGCGAAAAATAGTGTTTTTGGCCTATAGAATGAAAACTATTGAAGATAGGGAAAAGCTGTTGCTTGCGTAAATGTTCAGCTTGTTTAGCTCTACAAAAGTCTTTATAGGATCGAAGTTGTCAGATGCCGTCTTAAAGGGGTAACAGCCGGTTTTGGCCTATAGAATGAAAACTATTGCAGATAGAGAAAAGCTAGTGCTTGCTTAAATGTTTCACTTACCACTTATTTTGTCCGTGTTTTATCCGTTATTTGTTTGGGTTCAGTCTGGAGATGATCTGGAAATGTTCTGGGTGTAAACAGTTGTGTCCGTTTGCAGTCTGGGAATAGTCTGGTTTTGTATTTTCTAATCTGGATACTGTCTGGGAAATTCTGGGTTATGTCTGGACAATTTACAAATTGTCTGGTCATGGTCTGGGATGAATGAAAAGAGTTTGAATATGTCTGGGCCATCCAGTTTCTGGGTTTTGTCTGGGCAAATTTCAGAATGAAAAGGGTCTGGAATTTGTCTGGGCCACCCAGTTTCAGGGTTTTTTTCTGGGGAAATTTTACATTGTCTGGTTATAATTAAAAGAAATACTATGGGTTTTGTCTGGGTAAAATAAAATGATAAAGAAAAAATTAAGATTCTGGACTCTGTAATAAATAATGAATGATCAATTAAGTCTTGTTACAGGCTTTGTGAAAACCAGTCTTAAGATAATATTCTGGAACTTTTGAAAAAATTAAATTACATTGATTGGGAAGGCAAGGAACCAAAGGCCATATGAACATTAAGTTGACCCAAGTTTCACCTACATGTAGCTAGGATATTAAATTTAGTTAGGTAGTTATTGCTTTACTCCCAAGCAGCGCGATTTCGGCTATACCCGGGAGATGAACATGAAAGTGGTGATACAATGAACATGAAATCATGATGAAGTGGAGGAAATGGGGACACAAGGCCAATCGGGTAGGAGAGTTTTGACTGCCACTGGTAAAAGGAGTAATGGGTAGGGACGGGAAATTTTGCCTCCTGCATGGGGATCCTACGGGTCCTACTCTTACCGAGACCTGCAGCAGGGTTCTTTAACGTGCGAGGAACGTGACATTTTTCCCAACACGGTGCACCACTATGGTTTGCGGTCAGGTTTTCCGCATTATCGCCTGACGACCCCGCATCTCTCGATGTCAGGGCTGCCCCATTCAACCACCTGGGGCACACATCCCAGTCGCTTTGTGGGCAAAGCGACCTGACCCCGATGTCAGGTTTCTGAGCGCTCTTTAGCGGACTTTTACCGACAAGCTTAGCGCTGCTGTGGGCCTATTCGCCTCCCGGGCCCCGCACGGGACGCTAGGATATTAAAAAATGGCCCATTAAAATTGTGGACTTTAAAAGAAAATGGCCCTTTGACATAAATCCTTCCAGAGCATTGATTAGTTGTGAAGTTTTACCCATGCCAGCAATAAATTTTATAATAAATAATAATTGTTTTGGCAATAAAAAACAACCTTTTTGTCTTATAACAATTTAAAGATAAGCAGTTTATTGTACATGTAGATAACTAATAGATAATAAATAAAAAAATTGCAACAATTATATCATGTATATACATTTTTCGTAAATAATTTATTTGATATATATCTTTCTAATGAAAATGAGTCCATTGTACAGAGATGCCCCCCCTGGCCCCAAACAGGAAGTTGAAGTCTGACAGTTCTGATATTTTGTTAAATATTGGACAAAATTGGGATAAAAATACAAAACAAAATATCAAAATAACAAAAAGAAGCAATCTATTATGGTTATATTGTTCTTAAAGTAATGCATAATTTGGGGTATCAAATCAGGAATGATGTACTCAAAACGGTTAACACCTCTGAAGCTTGTCTTGACCTTAATAATATTCAAACTAACAAGTCCTTCTCAATTAAATTAGGGAATTTAGTAATAGCTGCAAAATCTTTGCTTGAATCAAAGTCAGCATACAATACTTTCCCAAGAATACAGCTAACACTGGCATTAACTGTGTATCTTCTTCTTTTCCTCTTTTGACAAAACGTGAATGTAAGGCCTGTAAGATCATCCTGCACAAAAGATAGACGCATTACAGGCAGGGGAATGATTAATGCAAAGAATTCTATGGCTTCTGACAATAACATTGCAAGACTGTAGAGGGACACAAGCATCCTGACAATTTATATTCATTATCTAAGTCTTCAGCATTTCTTTTGAATTCAATAGTGTAACTATTTCTTTGTTCAACTCTAAGGTAGGAACAACTGTGAATCATCTGGTTATTCACAAGCATTCTACAAAAAGAATGTACATTTCCATCATAATGAGGGTATAATTGCTCTATCTGTCGTCTCAAATGTATTGGAATCTGTTCAGTTGTTAGAGTTGTCTGCATCCCAACAGCTGTTTACCTATTTACGTCTTCAATGCATCTCCTGTCAAATGCAAGGTTAAGATTTTTTTTTCAATTTAAGTAATCAGTTGAAAAAAGTCTTCATTATTTAAAATTGTGAAAATAAAAGCATTTAAAACAATGAGTTGGGTTTCAAAAGTTTACTAATGATGATATCTGGCTGTTTACTCCATTTGATTATTTATACTTTGTATTATGTATTAAAAGTGAAATAAAAATCATACTGTAAATCAGTTTATTTTCGAGACTTCAATATTTTACGTTTAAGTGTCAAAGGGCTTTTTCGCTTCCATTTATTTTGGCGATTTGTTGTCAAAACAATTAAATTTCTATGAAAACGAGTTAGTTTGTCACAATTTATTTTTGTGAATTTCTGATCCTCATGAAATCCGTGAATATAAATCACTCATGAAAATTAGTTGGTCTACATCATATAAATAATGAAGGAATGTGACTGTTGGGCAGAGTGAACACATTTAAAGCAAGCAAAATTTCATCTCTATCCTCTATTGTTTACAAACTGTAAGGCTAAAACAATCATTTTGGTGTTTAAGGATCTATAACTCCTATAAATGGTCATCTGCCAACTTTTACCCGATGGACAATTTTAAAGAGCTCAATTAACTAATCATTTACGAAAGCTTAACTGTTCCTTTATCTTCTATCGTTCAAAATCTAAAGGCAAAATACACTATTTTTAGCACTTAAGGTGCATAAACTCCCAAAAAAGGTCCTCTGACAATTTCAGACCAATAAAAAATTTTGAATGGCTCATTAAGCTAAACAATATGCATTTGAGATTACTTCAATATCTCATATAGTTTTTGAGATATTAGCCAATAAAAGTGAAAAATGCAGAAAAAAATCAAGCAAAGGGCAATAACTCCCACACAGATCGTTGTTTCCTTCAAAATTTCAGAATAGTATAGGTAGATCTTGACCAAAATTTTGATATCTGTGACCATTTTTGAGGGTTTTTTTTCAAAACACGGCTATTTACCCCATGTTCTATATTTAGTTATGGCAGCCATGTTGTTTATAAGATCACTACAAAATGAGGATTCTAAATTTGTTCAGTGGTTTCAGGAGAAGATTTTTGAAATTCTTAACAAATGACAAAAAATTCTGAACTCAGAGTGATGGCATAAGCTCAACAAGAGGCTCCCAGGAGCCTGAATCGCTCACCTGGTCTTGATGTTGACCCTATACTTTTGTAGAGCTAAATGAGCTGAACATTTAAGCAAGCAACAGCTTTTCTCTACCTGCAATAGTTTTCATTCTATAGGCCAAAAACACCATTTTTCACCTATAAGGGGCCATAACCCCTATAAGGAGTTACTGACAACTTCGACCCTATGGAGACTTTTGTAGAGTTAAATGAGCTGAACATTTAAGCAAGCAACAGCTAATCTCTATCTGCAATAGTTTTCATTCTGTAGGCCAAAAACATGAAAAATCTCTTTTTTCAAAGGCTGTAACCCCTGTAAGGGGTCACCTGACAACTTCTACCCTATGGAGAATTTTGTAGAGCTAAATGAGCTGAACATTTAAGCAAGCAACAGCTAATCTCTATCTGCAATAGTTTTCATTCTGTAGGCTAAAAACATGAGAAATCGCTATTTTTCAGGGGCCGTAACCCCTATAAGGGGTCATCTGACAACTTCAACCCTATGGACAATTTTGTAGAGCTAAATGAGCTGAACATTTAAGCAAGCAACAGCTAATCTCTATCTGCAATAGTTTTCATTTTATAAGACAAAAACATGAAAAATCGCTATTTTTCAGGGGCCGTAATCCCTATAAGGGGTCATCTGACAACTTCGACCCTATGGAGAATTTTGTAAAGCTAAATGCGCTGAACATTTAAGCAAGCAACAGCTAATCTCTATCTGCAATAGTTTTTATTCTGTAGGCCAAAAACATGAAAAATCGCTATTTTTCAGGGGCCGTAACCCCTATAAGGGATCATCTGACAACTTCGACCCTATGGAAAATTTTGTAGAGCTAAATGAGCTGAACATCTAAGCAAGCAACAGCTAATCTCTATCTGCAATAGTTTTCATTCTGTAGGACAAAAACATGAAAAAACGCTATTTTTCAGGGGCCGTAACCCCTATAAGGGGTTATCTGACAACTTCGACCCTATGGAGACTTTTGTAGAGCTAAATGAGCTAAACATTTAAGCAAGCAACAGCTAATCTCTATCTGCAATAGTTTTCATTCTGTAGGCCAAAAACATGAAAAATGGCTATTTTTCACCTTTAAGGGGCCGTAACCCCTATAAGGGGTCATCTGACAACTTCAACCCTATGGAGAATTTTGTAGAGTTAAATGAGCTGAACATTTAAGCAAGCAACAGCTAATCTCTATCTGCAATAGTTTTCATTCTGTAGGCCAAAAACATGAAAAAATGCTATTTTTCACCTTCAAGGGGCCGTAACCCCTATAAGGGGTCATCTGACAACTTTGACCAAATGGAGACTTGTAGAGCTTTTGATGCTGAATCAGTAGCGTGGCCTCAGATTTCCTCTATCTCTTATACTTTTTGATTTATAAGCCAAAAACAGTAGTCTGACCCCCCTAGTCTATTTTTAGTAACGGCGGCCATGTTTTTTAACGGATCAAAAATCAAAACACAAGTTTGGTGCAGGACACCCTAAGGATCATTCATACCAAGTTTCATTAAATTCTGTTTGGTAGTTTCAGAGGAGAAGATTTTTGAAAAATTGTTAACAGACGACGACGACGACGACAGACGACGACGACGACGGACGCCAAGTGATGGTAATAGCTCACATGGACCTTCGGTCCAGTTGAGCTAAAAAGGCCTTTGGCCAAGTGAAATAAAAAGAGTGACAGAAACTTGTGCAAGAACAGATTATGTACAGACATGTTGAAAACTTTTATCTTATACTTGCATTCTAGGTCGTATTCCTTTCACTGCACTAAAGATTTTCAATGTCAGAATCAACTTCAGATTTCTTTACCAACTCTGGTAAAGATTGAATAATTGATACTGTCCGAAGTACCTGCAACACATGTTCCATTAAAAAAGACTTCAATGATTGACATACTTTTTTTAAATACTTGCTACTAAAAGATTCTTAGAAAAAAAAACCTTTTAAACAAGTGTCAGATGCCTAAGTATAATACTTTGCAAGCAATTCATTGTCCACAAAAGGCTTACAAAAACAATTACGCTGCCGTCAACGGAAAGATATACCTATGTATCGCCTTCCGCTTCTATTCATCGCAGGTGAGACAAAATGATGAATAACCTTAGTGTAGTAGGATTCTCATGTTATATGAAACTTCAAAATTGTTGAGCAGAGTAGAGTATTCAATTTTGAATGTTTATATTTTGATGGTACTTGTGAAAAATGCCTTTTTGTTTATGCCCATGCATCATAAATTTTCCCCAAACCCACAATGCCATTGTTTATTATCGACAATCTTATTAATCTACTTTTTATTTTAATTATATATTTATTTATAAACAAATTTTATAGAAATATTCAAACATATATAGTGTTTGTTTTTAATTATTTATTAAATATTTAATTTAAAAGAAGTTGTATTTCATTTATTCTAGAAGTAATAATAATATATCAAAAATAATGTAAGCAATTTCCATAGAGATCTTTGGCCACAATTTAAAGGCCAAGGCTGGCCTACATAAAAATCCGGTGGGAGAGCAATTAAGCCAATAAGGCAATGGGAGTGGCTTATCTTTGTTATCAATTATAAATAGCAGTCAGCATGGTATTATTGTAAACACATGCATGTGGTTTTTATCTAACTTGCATGACTTGACAGAGAAATAGAGAACATATGTGTATTCTACTAATTATTGATGGATATATAGGATAAGAAATAATCTTTAGAAATTTGGTGAAAAAATTGACAAGTCAAAAACAATATACCTGTTTTATGAGCATATTATTTACACAAAATCCTCCTTGAGTGTACAACTAATACAAGCTTGAAACATATCTATTCCAAATATTTCTTCTATAATTGTAAGTTAATTTTTTATACACTTTCTTCCCTCTTTGATTATGTGGAGCATGAGGATTTGTTGATTTCCAAATGGATGTGAACGGTCGATCAACATTCTCATTCCAATGACACACAGCTAGATTAGCCCTAAAATTGTACTGCTCATTGCTAAAACAGATCCTTTTATCCTGAAAGATGTTCATTACATTGTTGAAACTTTCAACATAAAATGTATCTTTTGCTAGAATATAGTCTTCAGGATGCTGATAAATGGTAGACTTGTGAATTACATTTCCCAACATTTTCCTAGCTTTAGGATTTGTGATAACAATCCGTGATGGTTCATAGTTCTTGTCCTTTCTACAACGAGATGTAGGATGACAATTGGAATGTTCATTGCTGTAGTGAGATGTAATGTTATCCAAACTCTCTTTTAGTTTAAGTGTGCTACCTTCAGCATTACGAACTGCCCAATTTATATGTGTAGCTATAGGTTCAACTTTGTCACTGAGTTGTTCGCTCCACGAAACTCCTTCTGAAAATTTAGGCCCCTTAGAAACTTTAGTAACTGCCTTTTTAACAGCTTTAACAGCATGCCACAAGTCATTCTGGTTTGTTGTAAAATTTGTATCTTTAACAAATTTATTCACAGACATGTTCCTGTCATGGGAATGGACTTTCACAGATACATCTTTTTCTTCCAAATGTCTATAAACTAATTCAGTTCCAAGACGTTCATGTCTTTGAGCACAATGGTCCTGTTCTTTAGTCACATGTATGCAGTCCATAACTTTATGAGTTTTTTCTCCTAATGCAACAACAGAGGTATCTTTTGCATTTTTGCGCCATCCATGTCTTGCATCACTCATTATATTAATTCCATCTAACTCTTCATAGGAGGCGATTTCATCATTTATTGCATTCTCAATTGAATCACTGCACTCTATTGCAGCATGTTCACTATACTTTTTAAACAACCTGTTTCGATTTTCTTTTGTCATAATTCCAAAGCCGGCAGCAGTTGAAAATCTCGTATAGTGAACAGGTAAAAGTCCACTGCTAAAAAATGCATGTCCTATTCTGTGGTTTACAAGATATTCATCATTCGGTAGATATGGAGAAGATGACCACATATATGTATGCTGTTTCTCTTTAGAACAAGTTAATCTGATACATGCCACATGACCTTTCATTGTTATTTTTGTCAATTTTAATGATCCTTTACAAGAACTAGTATGGGCTTCAAATATTTCACCGTAAATTTTCATAGATTGTTCAGCTGAGATGAAAAGCTTCTGGTCTACTTCATTGCGCTTAGCTTGAATATAAGTTGAAGGAAATTCGTGATATGCTGATGGTTCTCCCTCATTTTGGTGCTGTTTTATCCACGAGTCCAGAACCTCTTCCATAATCATTGCATTGTTTACAGGTTTATTCAAGGATGCTGTCATAAAGGTTTTCACATTCTGCAGTTTTTCTTGAATAGCATTTTTAACAATATCATCACCAGGTATTTCAATTCGAAAATTTGGAGGACGCTTTTTAGACATTTTGTTGATGTTGACAAGATGAAAGCTTACGAGACAATATGTATATACAATGTATATGGAGCTTGAATGATTACAAATATATAACCAGCTTCAGATAAGTGTTGAGGCCTTGTTTGTTTGTTTGTTGGAAAATATGAATACCATGTCAAAATATATAGCACATTTTTGTTGTTCCCTTTTTATAAGGTGAAAGATCACCAAAATCATGTTATCAATCACAGACAAAATATTGATTTGGTTGAAAATATATATTTTTAATAAAGATTTTGCTGATCCCCAATTTGATCCTCAAAGTGGCATGTAAGCATTTCATGCAGACATTGACCTCATGCCATGTCAGCAGATTCTTTATCTCGTAACACAATCCTTATTCTATGTAATTTTATGTTTACATGAAAATTAGGTGAATGCAGTAAAAATGAGTGATACAGAAAGTAACATTGTAACTATGGAATTAAATGAGTTGCAATTGGACACAATTAAATGTTTATTTGCTCATAATAATTGGGACATAAATATCAGATCAAAATCAACTGTTCAGGGCGGCGGGAATTCCCAAGAACAAAGCACCCAGACTGAAATGCCACATGATTCTGAAGATGAGGACAATAACCCTGACTTTGTTATTGAACAAAATCAACAAGAAAGGGAATGTGAATTTTGTTTTTGCAGGCCTTGTATTACTAGTGAGCAAAACAGGCAAATGTGGTGGCAAGAAACACCTGAATTACCTCATCAAAGGAATTCTAGTTTTAGAAAGGAACATTACAAAAGATTTTGGACAATGTTGCTTCATCGTGGGGTTTGGAATGATGAAAGATATTTAGAAATGAAAACTGATGCTCTCTCTAGATATCATCGTCAGAGATTTGACTGGCACAAAAGAGACATCATGCCAAAATGTGTGGTTACTCTTGTAAGACATTGGTTTCCTAACCCAGGTGGATTTCCATATATGGGGCACATGTGGGAATAAGTTGTTAAAGTGATTTATTTATGTTTGCAGAAATTCCCTTAAAACTCTATAGTTGAAATTAGTTTCTGTTTTTGGAGGGAAAAGTTTATTGATATTTTGGAGGGAAATTTTATACATGACTGTGTTAACTATTGATCATGAATGTGAATAAACTGGATTAATGGAACAATGATTTTTTAACATAATAATAAGTGATTTGAGTCTTAAATGGAATTTTCTGAGGACAAAAAGAAAATGAAAAGACCAGGTAGGAGCATGTGATCAAAGCATGGCTGCATGGCAACACTAACTTCCTGTATAAACAAAAACAAAGATAAACCCTCCCACATATCAATCAAATGATTTTTCAAATTCAAAAATACTGCTGCCTCAGAACTTTGAATCATTTTTTTAGGTTTTAACTACACTTTCTTGTATATTTAATTGGTGTAACACATTTCTTAGTTTTGTTCCTGCTATCATAACAAAAATTGTGAGAAATAATTTCAATATCTAATTGATATTTCAAAAAAACTCTCTCTGATGTAAATGTTGCAAAGAAAATTGAATTCCCCACCATTTCTCTTATTGGCTGCTATTTATACCCCAACCCCGGCCTTTAAAACAACATACATGTACGTCATTGAATTTGATCCTGAACTTGCTGGTAACTTGTGCACAGTCTACTTTTAATTTATCAGCCAGCATCTATAATTAGGGCCCCGCATCGAAGATGCGGACGCCCTATAGTTTTCACTTTGTCCGTCCGTCCGTCAACAACTCTTGTGAGCACTAAAACTCAAAAACTATTAACACCAAAAACTGTTAACAATACAGTTCTGAAACTTTGCACAGCTGCTAAGTAGCATGTCATGATGTGCATATTAAAATTTCGTGCAAATCTGATTAATATTTTTGGGAAAAAAAATCATTTTTTAACGAAAATCACAGATTTTGAGAATTGGACTTTGTGAACACTAAAACTCAAAAACTGTTAACGAAACAGTTCCGAAACTTTGTTCAGCTGCTAAGTAGCATGTCCTGATTTGCATATTAAAATTTCGTGCAAATCTGATTAATATTTTTGGAAAAAATCTTCATTTTTATCGAAAATCACAGATTTTGAGAATTGGACTTTGTGAACACTAAAACTCAAAAACTGTTAACAAAACAGTTCTGAAACTTTGTTCAGCTGCTTAGTAGCATGTCCTGATGTGCATATTAAAATTTCGTGCAAATCTGATTAATATTTTTGGAAAAAATCTTCATTTTTAGTTCACCTGACCCGAAGGGTCATGTGAGCTATTGTCATCGTTAAGCGTCCGTCGTCCGTCCGTCGTCCGTTAACTTTTCTTCAAAGATCTTCTTCTCTAAAACCACTGAAGGGATTGCATTGATACTTGGTATACATGATCTTTAGGATGTCCTCTACCAAGTTTGTGAATTATATACATGTCGACCAACCAAGATGGCCGCCGTTGCTAAAAATAGAACAGGGGGGTCAAACAATTGTTTTTGGCTTATAACGCAAAAAGTATAAGATATAAAGAAAATCGGAAGCAAACTTTTTTGTTCAGCATCAAAAGGTCCTTACAGTAGTTATTGCCCTTTAACTGTTTTTTCTATTAATTTAAACTGATTTCCAAAAACCTTCTCTGAAACCACTGAAAGGATTGTTTTGCAACTTTGTATACTTGAAAGTTTGTGAAATTTATTCAAACTTTGGCATAAGAGATCAGGTGAGCGATTCAGGCTCCTGGGAGCCTCTAGTTTATCGAAAATCACAGATTTTGAGAATTGGACTTTGTGAACAATAAAACTCAAAGGCTATTTACAATACAGATCTGTAGTTTCATATGCATTCCATGGAACATGCCTTAGTGGTTATAATTAAAGTTCGTATGATTTTTAAAACACTTAGATATTTTGCCGCGGGGCCCTTTCTGACTTTGTCAGTATTCTAGTTGACTTCCGGTAATGGCGGCGCCCATGTTGCAAATTTCAACAGCTTAAATAATTAAGTCAAATGGGTTGTGAAATGAGTGCAAACCCCAAAATATGACTGACAAACATTCCTTACCGATACTTGAAAACGTTCCATTCAAAACTGTGTCGCTCAACTCACAAAATACAGCGAAAATGACGTCAACGAGATCAATAAAAAACCCGGCAAAATTCCAAGATTGCCTGACTGGAAAAGATTTAGATATCGCCATCGATCCAACCGTGTTAGACAATAAAATAGTGCATGAACAATGCAATGGACAGACAAATAACATAACATTCAAAACTAGACACACTAATGCATGGGAAAAGGGGATCCTTTGTTTTTTTGCCGCAGGAAAAACCGAATTGGTAAAAGACGCCACCACCCTCACGGTTATCAAAGTCAACGTCGAAGATGACAATTCTCAGCAGTACTCAGATAAATTTAGTATCTATGCAACAGGGCAAAATGACAACGTCGAAAACATTGAACAGGATACAGCAGTAAAATCTTTATTTAATGACTCTGAAATTACCATGGTAAACAGCCATATTAACATACAAGATGAGGAATCACATGTACCTAACATTACTAGTACTCCAATCAGTGAGCCAACTAGACTGTCCCCTAAAGAGCGTATTGTCAATCACCAGGACACCATTAACACAAAACTGTCAAACACAAACACTATACTAGAAACTCTTGATAATTCTTTAATCTCTGTTGTAAACCTAATCAGTGAAGTCAAAAATGAGCTTGGCAATATTTCCACAGACTCAAAGGAGAAAAACAACAAATCAGTGAAGACCCTGAAAGAAATAACAGAAAACACTAAAAACATTGAAAGGAAAATCTCCCATGCAAATAGTCAAATTGATTTTATCCACACAAAAATGAACATTTCGGACAGTAAAGTAAACTCAGTAAATGAAAAACAAGATATAATCATAAAAAAATAGAGAAAATCCAGAATGACATAACAGAACTCAAGGAAAACAAAGTAGCAAACAGACATAAAATAGATCAAAATTTATTCTGAGAAGTACCAGTCAGGAACGAAGGACCCATTCAACAACAAGAAAAACCATCAGTTCATGATAGCAAAGACAGAAGATCACCTTCTATGCCATGCAACAACCTAATTTAGTGTTTGGCATTTTCAATATTTTTGGTAGAGCGCCTCTGAGTCTTGAATAGACGAAATTCCGAATTCATCTAGACTGTTTCGACTGGAGTTCGCGTTGTTTATTAATATTCTGTTGTTTTGTGTTTCCATGTTTTACATGTTGTCTGTTTTTGTCCCGTTCTTGTTGGTGTTTACTGGTTTTGTATCTGCCCTTTCGGACTTTTGACATTCGGATACCCCATTGGTACCTCTGCTTCTTTCATCACCAACAATGGAAACAAATTTAATCCTCAGAAAGTGGTCATCCACATTGGCTCCCGAAACCTACAATCAAATGGAGTAAAACTGGACCAATTCATAGACTATTTAACCAGCAGTTAAATGTTGGCCCAATTCACAAATCTATGTACTCCCACTCATGAGAAGGAGAGACAACCTCAACGAGTCTATTCATGAAGCGAACAACTGCATCTTTAACGCAGCTTCAAGATTCTGCAAGATCACAGTAATGCACTGTTTCCGTCCAATGGACAACATGTTTTTTGACAATGTGCACCTAAACAACTATCATGGCCTACCAGCTCTAGTGAAACACATCCAAGGGGCATTAAAAGTTAAACTTACAGAACCTACCATGTATAATGGACCCCTGAACCTTAACAAGAATCAATCTTGTAAATATACCGGTAATCAACAAATACCGCCTAAGCAAAACAAACAATCTCTGTCACCATTTGTGCCGTATAAACAAGTGCCGCCTACGTACAATCATAACTGTCAAAGGCCATCGCTTAAACCACCAAATGTCGTCACCGTTTATGCCACAAAGACCACCAATGATGCCGATGTATCCTCCAATGCCACCATACTACTGCAACCCCTGGCTATGGAATCAATATGGTCACATAAACAGGAACCGATTCCCAAGAAGTAATTGTCCTTATAAGTTTTGAAATTATGTATTCAATTATTCATATAAATAGTTAAACATTATTAGTACTTGTGGATGGGTACTGGACTAATGATTTTTTATAATGTATAATCGGAGCCTCGCTCCACTATTAGTCTAATCTTAGAATTGTCGGGATATCACCATGACAATCTCCATACATCAGGTTTAAATCTTTCGGATTATTTGAAATTGAAGAAAATTAACGGCTAATGATAGACAATCATCCTTGCTTGGATGACGAACTCCAAGTATACGCAAGAATGGGAAACGTCGTATTCGGACCCCATTTCGGAAGTGATGAAACTAAACGATATTTCCAGGAGAAAATAGCAGAGTTTTATACCAGCAATCGTAACACTTACAGAGAATTCCTTTTGAACACTACGAAGGAATTAGCAGAAGAAATTAGGAGATCAATTGACATTATTTGGAATGAAACACCAAGTGACCTAAAAGGCAACAATCAAGACGCGGTTGTACTCAGTAACCGAGTAAACAAACTACAGGAGGACTGGGCACGAAAGTTCAGAGAGGCTGCCGCTGACATGTCATTGACACTGGATAAATCAGAAGAGACCAAGAGACCAGAAAAATCCAAGGAACATAGGGATAATTCACAAACTATAAGTGAAATGAAAAAAGAACTGGAAGATCTGAAGAAGGAGGTAGAATTAAAGAAGACGTACCCTAATGAAAGACGGGAAAGGGGACGATATGGACGCGGGCAATACGGACGATGGACCAGACAATATTAATAGAACGATCGTGGATATACAGACTTTATATCAAGAAGGAAAAAACAACTGTTCATCGTTAGGCAATACGTTTCTTTTTAACATTTTTTGAAAGATAATCAGTGATCGGAATAGACATGTGTTAAAGTGTTTGAAATAATTGTTATTATTAATTATGAATGTAGGTATGAAAAATATTTATAGTTATATCTTTATTTCTATAAAATAGAGATAGTATATTCAAAGTTAATCAATTTATCAACATCGATCTAAAGATAAAGCATTTCAAAATTGTCTAAACCCTAAGGTTCTTCCTACCCCAGACATAGGTTGAATATCTTAGTAATAATTTGGTTCCCCAGTTTGGCATTTTTGATTATACTGTTCTATGCTCTTCATATTCATACAGTTTTTGGCATTTTCAATATTTTTGGTAGAGCGCCTCTGATGAGTCTTGAATAGACGAAACGCGCGTCAGGCGTAGCAAAATTTATGGTCTGGAACTTTGTTGTCATTTGTATTTATTCTTCAACTTAACTAACAATTGAAAAATACATTCATTTAATCTACACAGCTGGCAACATAATAACAGATGTGGTCACACATATCTTATAGACAATCTATGGGATAATTTAAAGTCAGAATATTACTTTCATTTAATTGAATGGCAATTACAAAATTATCCAACGGATTGTATTAATTACATGTCTATATCAACTATGTTTAATTTACAAGAAATAAGCAGAGGCACCAAAGGGGCATTCTTGTGTCAAAAGTCCGAAAAGGCAACGACAAAACCGGTAAACATGAACAAGAACAGCACAAGGAAACACAAAACATAAAAACAACCGAACAGAAATCAACAACGCAAACTCAAAACGACGGAAAAGCAACAATATGTCATTTTTAATTTGATTTGCAGTTAGTAAAGGTGATATTGCACAAAAATGCACATTTATATTTTATTTATCGAATCGAATATCGATTTAAATTGTAGTGGGTTCAATGAAACAATAAAAAATCTTTATTTGTTGACTATCAACCAATGAGAAAAAAGCAAATTAATGCATACAACCTTGAAATAAGTGGGTGGATAATATCAGCCAATGGTAATAAAACAAAAGAATTCACGATGAAATATTATACTAATGCTTTACGTGTACAAGTTCTCATTCCTCATATAGAGGAATGAGATGCTTAATAAGACGCGCGTCAGGCGTAGCAAAATTTATTGTCTGGAACTTTGTTGTCATTTGTATTTCGAACACACGTGAAGGTTAGCACTGCTGGTGGAGTTTAAATTCCCCGAGGTTAGCCCGCTCCGGCACCAACACTTTTGAGTTGGAGAATACATCAAAGCTTTAAATTATCCGTCTAAATTTCAAAATTGTCTAAACCCTAAGGTTCTTCCTACTCCAGACATAGGTTGAATATCTTAGTAATAATTTGGTTCCCCAGTTTGATATTTTTGGTTATACTGTTCTATGCTCTTCATATTCATACAGTGTTTGGCATTTTCAATATTTTTGGTAGAGCGCCTCTGATGAGTCTTGAATAGACGATACGCGCGTCAGGCGTAGCAAAATTTATTGTCTGGAACTTTGTTGTCATTTGTATTTCCAATAGACTATTTTATATTAGATCGACTCTCCAATAGAGGAATCTAATTCAATATTTATATTACAATAGCAAGAGTATTTCTCCAAAATAGACTATTAAACATAAGATCAACTCTCCAATAGAGGGATCTAAATCAATAATTATACATATTGCAAGAATCTACTTAATAGAGCGATATTAATAGATACAAGAGCATCTCTTCAATAGAGTTTTTCTTATTAAGCATCACATTTATAGAGGAATAAATATTGTATTTAACATTTCAATAATAAAACCGATATGGGCAAAAGAAGCAGATCAATGAACAAAAGTGATAAAAGACGTAAGCACGCAAAACATATCCAAAAACTAAAACAAAACCATAAAAAGAGAAAAACTATCAGAAAAAGAGAATTACACAAAGCTAAAATTGATAAAGCATTAAAGTATGTAGAATTATTCACATCTGCAGAAATATCAGACTCTGAAATATGTGTTCTTGCCAAAGGTTTGAAGTTCATTCCCACGCCATCTCCCAAAAATGCTAAACGTAATTTACTAAGAGTTTTTGATGAACTCGCAAGAAAAATGAGATGCATATATCTTTTTGAAAATGAATCTCAAGAACATTTACATCCATTTTGGACGAAAACAGGATACATTCCACCCACATTGACCAACAACACTATTGAAAAATATTTGTTTGCAACAAAACTTGAATTAAGCAAATTAACTCCAGAGAAAAACAAAACTAACCTTACTAAGGAAGAAAAAAGTGCTTTACACACACTGAAAAATAATCAAAATATTATTATCAAGAAAGCTGATAAAAATTCATCAACAGTAGTGCTAGATAGACATAGATACATTCATCAAGCTCTTAATGTCTTAAATAGCAATGATCAATATAGACAAATAGAACAGAGTAATGAAATAGAAATATGTAACACAATACAACAAACAGTCACCAAATGGAAGAAAATGAATTATATAGACGACAATTCATTTAAGTTTTTAAATATCAAAAATAAAAGAATGGGAAGATTTTACATTCTCCCAAAAGTGCATAAGCTAAGTTTAGAAACTCAACAACAAATGAAAGAAGATAAATCACTTCTTAATACGATATCCATTCCAGCTCGTCCAATTGTTAGTTTGTGCAACAATGTAACCGAAAGAATGAGCCATTTTTAGACTATTTCTTCAAACCTCTAGTTACACAGCTTTGGACATATACAAAAGATTCCACATCATTTATAAACAAAATTGAAGCCATTAAAATAGAAAAGGCTGACACCATACTTTGCAAATTTGACATATCAAGTATGTATAACTCGCTAACACATATAGAAATAGTTGAAGCAATTGAAAGGATATGGCCTAAAATTGAACGTACAGCTTACGAAATACCAATTCCACCTAAAACAGAAGTTCTTCAAATGCTTAAATACATGCTGGAAAATAATGAGTTTGAATTCAATAACTTAATGTACAAGCAAACATGTGGCATTCCGATGGGTGCTCCCATGTCCCCTAGATTGGCAGACATACGTATGCATGAAATAATAACAGAAATCTTAGAAAGATTCATCTTCAAAAGACGCATTCTTCAGCTATCTGTTTATCGAGACGATGGGTTTATTTTATTTGACTCAACAACTGAGAGTCTAGAAACGTTTTTCCATATTGCAAACAATATTCATCCTTTAATAAAGTTTACACATGAAATTAAACAAGATAGTATTCAGTTCCTTAATGTCACAGTTTTTAAGGACAAACGATTTAAAAGGAAAAAAATACTTGATGTGAAATTATTAAGGAAGCCCACTGACAATTTTCAATACTTTGAACGAAAATCGTGCCATCTAGAGTCTGTTTTCAAAGGGTTCCTATCTGCTGAAATTTTAAGATTTATTAGATCATGTAACAATCTATGTGATCTCATGAGAGAAGTAGAACTATTCAAAAGACAAACTTCTTCTCAGAGGATACAGTGAAACAGAAATTGATAAAATAATTACAGAAACAATAAATAAACAACGAAAGAATTGTCTAACTTACAACCATAATAAAAAAAACTCAAACCACCGTTAGTATTTTCTGCAAAATATAATCAGGTTTTCAAAAAAAATGGGTCCCGTGCGGGGCCCGGGTGGCGAATAGGCCCGTTGCAGAGCCTAGCTTGTCGTAAGAGGCGACTAAGGGTCTTGGGATTCTGACGTCGGGTCAGTGCTAAGCCCACAGAGCGAACAAGTGTGTTCCCTGGGTGGCTGAATAGGGTGGCCCTCGTCCGCGGGGGTTGTCAGGTCTATAATACGGAAACCCTGACCGCCGACCATAGTGGGCCAACGTGTGTGGAGAGTGCCAGGTGAGCGATTCAGGCTCCTGTGAGCCTCTAGTTAATAATGAAAGAAAAAATGCATGCCCCACGATGCCTGTCTTTCACACTGTATCCATCTGGTTTTACCTTTTCCTTGATGTTGCTGAGGGTTATCATGAATATTAATCTTTGGTGACGGTACATGGTTGCATTAGTATCAGTTCAGATCAATTTCAAAGACATTTTTTTCTATATTCTACTGCAGTCATGGTCTACTGACTGAATTTTTTTTATTCATTTGGCTAAATGTTTAATGTTTTTTGTTAATCGGTTTTATATGAACAAGTAATGGTACACCATTGATATTTGGTATACAGTTGCATTTGCACCAATACAGATAACGTTCATTAGTATTATTGCCAGTACTGTAGTCACTTTTAACATTACGGTTTTTTAACTTCATTACGTCCAGCTACGACAGGGAAGACATATCTTGATAAAAAAGTCCCGTGCGGGGCCCGGGTGGCGAATAGGCCCGCAGCAGAGCCTAGCTTGTCGTAAGAGGCGACTAAGGGTCTTGGGATTCTGACGTCGGGTCAGTGCTCAGCCCACAGAGCGACCAAGTGTGTACCCTAGGTGGCTGAATAGGGTGGCTCTCGTCCGCGGGGGTTGTCGGGTCTATAATACGGAAACCCTGACCGCCGACCATAGTGGGCCAACGTGTGTGGAGAGTGCCACGCTTCATGCACGTAATAGACCCCTTTGTGGACCGCCAAGTAGTGCACCACATAGGCTAAATTTTCCGCCCCTACCCACTTCTCCCCATTTTCCTGTGGTTCTTCAAAATTTACAGTCCCTGTGTTTCCCACCCCATCCCATATTTCATTTATCATCATCATTTCATGTTCATTGTATCATCCTTTTCATGTTCATCGCCTGTAAATAACCTATATAGCGTTGCACGGGCGTAAAACACCAACTCAACTCAATTGTGTATGTAGGTTTTTCTTTTGTTCTTGGAAGATCACATACTGTCATTGTATCTCTGGCTTTATGATTAAAAATTATATTTATTTCATGTTTTGTCATTAAAGGGGCTGTTATGAAACTCCACAAGGTAGAGAGAGGACCGATTGATGACGCTTAAGCATGCACCACATTTACCTGGTGGACCGAAGCATGTAAAGGTAAATATGAAATTAAGTTAAAATGACTATTAATTAAAAATAATCGTGTTGGGATGCCAACACACAAGTCGCCCAAAATCGCCTTTAGATAGTATTCCATTCAATTCTGTGCATCCAAATATGCCTAGAAATCAAATTTCGTTGAAATCCGGCCACTTTGATAACGGCGGCCATTTTGAAAATTTCCAAACTTCTTGCACAACTTCAGATGGTGCTTAATCACACTGCAAAGTTTCATTAATCTCATTCAAAGCATATCAGACTATACCCTCGGACAAAATTGATGATTTTTGATGGGGGCGGGTGTTGTTACATGGCCGCCATTATAAAACGGAAGCTCGGACAAAAATTCTGATTCCAGATTTGAGATTAGGACACCCCATTCACCCTTAGATAGCATTTTGAAGACGATCCGATAAATATTTCTTGATGTTACTATTTTTAGAACGGCAGCCATTTTGAAATGGCGGCCATTTTGACACATTTGTCCAACCACTGCAACCCCGCTTTAGATGATCTATATGTGTGCCAAATATCAAGCCCATATCTCAATCACTGCTAGCGCAATTCTCCGGAAAAGTAACTGTTAAGAATAATAATAATAATAATAATAAGAAACGGGGCGACTTAATAAGAATAAGTTAGGTTTAGAATAAATAAAAATATGCAAACACACACCATACAAAAAAATGAAATGTAATTATAAGAACTGAACTAGTTCTTTTCGAGCTAATGTTATGGTTTCATAAAGGGATTTATTCAAAATAAAGAGGAACAATTTATAATTATGGAGAGGGTTATCCTTTTATAAGTTCATTCTGAGTCACTCAAAACATTTTTGTTTAATAACAATTTTCAGCAAGTAGTTATATATTTACTATAGCCTCTTAACATTATATAAATAGCATATAGCTGAGATGATGATGGAGTCGACTGATACCCTGAGAAAACCATTGTCAATGGTTGACAATGTGTTTTCGAAGGGTAGCAATCGACTCGATCATCCTCTCAGATATATGTTATTTGATTTATTATACTGGATCATTTCAGTACTTTTACACACAGATTTTCAATTTGTTTTTCCTTACACTGAAATAAATGTTGCCCTGTGAAATAACTTTAAAAAACACTTTTTTAATTGTTATATCATTAATTTGTGCTAGTAAAAATATTAAGCACTTCGCCAGAAATATTCAGTTGAATCTATATAAATAAAAATGTCAAGTTGAGGTTGGACACAAGCTCGTCACACACGATGGTGATAGATAGAAAAGTATCACCCAATTTGTTGATAATTTATCCTCGTGGCTTTTTTTCTTGAAACATTTTATATGATCGATTGAATTCTTTAAATAAAATGTTAGGAAAAAATCTTATAAAGTATAATAATTATTATATTTATGTACCATCAGCTTGAGGTCCCTTATGGGTTTGATGTTAAGTCTGTTGCTTGCCTACTCCCAGTTCTACAAAATATTTTTTTTTTACTTCGATATATTTTTTTTGTTTCAGAAACAGACTAGTGCCTCGAGAATTGAGATCGACTCGGACTAGTAGGCAGGAAATGTGAAAAAGGATGAATTGGACATTAGAAATAAAAAATGCTGTTTTTATGACAATAAAGCCATAATGTATAATTACATAGTAATGTTTTCTTAAACTGAATACAGGAATATCTTAAAAACATGTGTTTATTTAGTCACAGCCAATTAAAACATTTCTAGCAATACTGTGTTGTGACGTGCAAAAATTACAAATTTAAGAAAAGTGTCTTAAGCCTTGAATACACTTTATCTTCCCTCTTATGGTTCTCTCAAATTGATTTAGGTTCCTTATAGACTATTAAATTGAATGTAGTTTTGAGAGTTGATTGTGAAAAAAGTTTGTCCAAGAAAATACTTCAATTTAATCATATTTTATTTTTTGGACATCATGTCCTGGTTTCTTTGATGAAAAAAAATAATGTCAGATAATGTTAAGCTACATTGTTTGACAATGTTAAAGTTTTGTTGTCTGGTGACGTTTAAGTTTTGTTCTTTGGAAACGTTAAAGTTGCGCTGTCTGATAATGCTTAGGTTACGTTGTTTGCTAATGTTCAAGTTACGTTGTTTGTTAATTTTTAAGTTACGTCTTTTGGAAACGTTAAAGATACTTAATCTGATAACGTTAAACTTATGTTAGTTGTTAATGTTTAAGTTACGTTGTTTGTTAGTGTTTAAGTTACGTTTTTTTAAACGTTAAAGATACTTTGTCTGATAACGTTGGAGTTACGTTTTCTGATGTTTAAGTTACATTGTTTGTTAATGTTTAAGTTACGTTGTTTGTAAACGTTACATTTACGTTGCTAAATAAGGTTAATGTTTTGTTGTTTGCTAACGTTAAAATATAGTTGTTGAGTAACGTAAAAAGAAACGTTACACTTACGTTGATCGGAGTCTACAAAACGCCGTTACTTTAAAAATATACGTAATTATAACCAGAAAGTAAGGTTTTTTTTTAACGTTAAATCAACGTTATTGTGTTTGCTGGGATGCGTATAGCTCAAGTGACAACGAGGAGTCTTTAGTAGATTTCATTTCAAGTACAAATGATGATTCTATGATAACTACTCAGAACAAAAGTATAAGCCCAGCAAAAATGAATAGACGTGGTAGAATGATACATAAACCCAAGAGATTTAATGATTATATTTAATTTTCTGTTTTAGAACAAGCCAACGTATAAATGCACCATATGCAACTCAGATTCCAAGTCAAATTCCTTTGTTACCAAAGCAGCCGCGGAAAGACACATCATGGAACGTCACAGCAACTTCGGTTGGCTTTGTGATTTCTACGACTACGTTGCCACCAGAGAATTGGAAAGCACAGCAGATGTCCTCGCGGAGAAAAATTACCATCATCTAAATGCCACAACAGAGTGACTGGGGAAACAGGTCAGAAGGCAAGAGAAGCTTTCAAAACTTATAGGAAGACCGAAGCCCAGAGTTAGATTCTAGAAACCAAACAAACAGACACGCAAATTGCATCAAGGAAGAGAAGTTCAAAGACAAAAACCGTAGTTGATAGTTCACCAGCCAAAAGAGGGCATAGTCACTCATCTGGACAAGTACCAAGCACCATAAGTAAACCCCCAGAGGAAAATGATTGTGAGGTAAGATCTTGTGCCAGATCGAGGTCTAGGTCACCTGTTAAGAGAGATAACATAGAGGAAAACAAGTATGAAATTGACTCGGAGCCAGAGAAATCATCAGTAGAGCATTATGTTCCACGTCGAGTTATCGCGTCAACTACTTACAATGGTGATGAATCCCAACGCCAAGATGTTTTATCGTGTCCGTCTTCCTGTGGTAGCATCACGGAAGGACCGTCAGCACCCACTACAAGTAAATCTTTCGAAGAAATGAAGCAAATGACATCAGCTCAGTTGGCAAAAGCAACAGATGATCTGAATCAAGTACTTTTCGACAAGTTTAGAAGGTTAGAAGAAAACAAAATTACTCTGAATGTTGGTGGAAGGTTGTTCCATGCGTCAACTATTAACTTACGTCATGACCCATCTTGCATTTTGGCCATTATCACCAACCGCTGGTATGGATATGATGGACGAGGCATTGTATTCTTGGATCAGAATCCAACTCGTTTTAGCTATGTGCTGGACTATTTAAGGAATACAAATGACAACAAAGTTCCAGACAATAAATTTTGCTACGCCTGACGCGCGTTTCGTCTATTCAAGACTCATCAGAGGCGCTCTACCAAAAATATTGAAAATGCCAAACATTGTATAAATTTGAAGAGCATAGAACAGTATAAGGAATGAGGTAATTATCGACTTCCAATCTTGACCAAAAGACATTGGAGCATTGTACGATCTCAAACGTTTGTGCATTAATTTGTGTCTGGATGGTCTTAGGGACGGACCATTTAACTTGAAGGGGGGGCCTTGGTTTTTTGTTTTGGCCAGAAAATTTTTTTCCGCGCAAAGCGCGGAAAAAAAATTTATTTTGTGAATGCGTCATGACAGAATTTTTATTTTTTTAAAGCGTCGCGACAGAATTTTTTTTTTATTATTAGCATTGTTTTATATGGCAGAAATTCTTCTTCAGAATATTTTTTCCTTACCCTCTGCTGCCAAAATATTTTTTTCATCAAAAATCATTTTCCAAAATATTTTTTTCATCAAAAATCATTTTCAAAATATTTTTTTAGGAAATTTAGGAAAAAACCAAGCCCCCCCTTCAAGTTAAATGGTCGGTCCCTTACAAGCATCGTAAGCAGCAAGATAGAGAAACTGTCATTCTTGTAGTGATTTGATCTGACTTATTTTATTCATTTTCATGTTTGTTTTCATGTTTTAGTTGTTAGTACCTTGTATTGAATCACGATTAGTAAATATTAGGGTACATTAACATATTAATCATCTCATTAATTCCATGTTATTAATTTACTTATAATTTGTATAATTCTATTACTATTTTATTCTACATGTATTATGTTGATTATTGGTTATATTTAATGTTTACATTTTAACGAGAACCAATAACTTGTATCTCGATTGATTTAAATATAGTGTGACTTTCACCTTTAACGCACTAATATCACGCTGCTAAGAGAATTTGTTTAAAAAAAAAGGATTAAGGTCATTACTTGCACTCGTCATCGAATCTCTTTTATTAAAGTACGTTAACCTAAAAGTACGTTATCCTAAATAAACTTTTTTTATATTTTGGAAAATTTTGAAATGTTATATTTGCAAATGTTTCTCAATTTGTCGGTTAAAGAACCCTATTAAATTATTAACTAGCGGACACGTATGAGTAGCCGTTCATGTCAAAATAAGGATACTTCCATCGGGATGTTTTTACCATCGCGATGCTTCAAACTAGTATCACGATGCTAATGACAAGTATCGTGATAGTAGTTCAAAGCATCGCGATGCTTGTTACTAGTATCAGGATACAAGTTAGTAGCATCGTGATACTTGAAAGAAGCATCAGTATGCTTTACAATTGATAAAAAGCATCGTGATGGAAGTCAAAAGTATCAGGATGCAAGTCACCAGTATCACGATAGTAGTTAAAAGTATCATGATGTTAGTTAAAAGCATCGAGATACTAGTTAAAAGTATCACGGTGGTAAACAGAAGCATCGCGATGGTAGTCAGTAGCATCGTAATAGTGATCAAAAGCATCGAGATGGTAGTTAAAAGCATCGCGATGGTAGTCAAAAGCATCGCTATGGTAGTCCAACGATTTTGCAAAAGTTATTCCTAAGTAATTAAATTCATCTACATTATCAATATCCATATCTTTATAATAAAATTTTAAATCTCGAGGTAATCTTCCCTTTGAAAAGACAAGTATCTTACTTTTATCGACGTTAACTTTAAGTTTCCAAAAATCACAATAGTCGCTTAATGCATTTAATTGTTTCTGTAAATCATCTTTTGACTCTGCTAAGAGCACTGTGTCATCTGCATACAAAATAGTAAAAATCTTTAGAAAAAAGATAAGTTCTCTCTCTATATCTTCATAAATTTTTGACATTCCTATAATATTCTTGTCTTCAAAGAAAGCATCAAGATCATTTAAATACAATGAAAAAAGTAAAGGTGACAAGTTTCTCCTTGTCTAACTCCTATATTACAAGGGAAAAAATCAGAAAATGCTGTTCCATTATAAACCCTAGATTTTATATTGCTATACATATTTACAATAATATTGTACATTTTTCCGTTTAAGCTTTCTCCACAGACCAGGGCGCCATACTGTATCAAAGGCTTTGGAAAAATCTATAAAAGCACAGAACAGTTTTTGATTTGCAAAATTGCTCTAGCAACTGGAATTCCTATACTTGTCAACCTTCAATGGATGTGGTAAAAACTTTTAAAAATAAGGTGCAAACTTTTGGTATTGAGCCTTACTCTGATACTTTCTAGATAGAGGGTGCTGCTTAGATTCTGAACCCCCACCCTATTTATATTTTAATTTTGTTCTTCCAAAAATTTACATTCTCTTAAATGTGATCCATTCTAAAAATCTCTTCCATGTCAATGCCTCAGACTGTCTATTTACCATTATCCAAATGGGAAGTCCGATTTTAAACTAATGACGTGGGTGGAGACCATCCGAACTCACCCTTGCACCCGGGTTTGGAACGGCGTTTCGACTCTTATTTTTTATAAAGCGACGAGTCTTATCAATGGTCTTCGCTTTTTTCTGTTTAATTGTTGGACCATACACCGTTGTTTCTATTTGTAAAGTGTTTTATTAAGTAATGTTGTTTTAATAAACTAATTTGGTTCAATTAGTTGTTGTTACAGATCAGCTATTTTAAATCGACTATCTTAAGTGTTCTAGCAGATTGCGATGCCTTTTGTAAGCGATCATGGTGGTTTTGAAAATAATTTTGCACAGTCGGTATCGTTTGTGATTAATTGCCAATGTTTGAGTAATTTGTTTTTAAGTCTATGCACAGCCGGGTTGTATTTAGTTACCATCACCAGGCGTGTAGAAGTTTGGTTTTTAAATGATTTTAATAAGTTGTGTCTATGGAGTGATTGTGTCCCGTTAAAGATTGTATTGATGTCTTGGGATTTGTAGCACAGGCGTTTGGGTTCTATTTTTAGAACTGTCAAACATTCTTGTCTTGTGGAAATAGTATATAGACGAGATGAAAATTTTATATACACGTTATTTATGATAAAATAAAATCCTTGACCCAAACGCCTGTGATTTGTAGTTTCGTTTCAGTAACTTGTTTTTGAAGTCACTAAGTAGTTTAAATAAGTCTGGCTGGTTATTAGTATTACGTCTATGTCGAATTATTTCTCCTTTTATTAATCCTGCAAATAGTTTTTTAGAATGAGCGCTTGTTCTATCCAAAAACTGGAAAGTGTCAGTTGGTTTAGTGTAAGTTTTCATATCCAGGATTCCCTCTCTTTCAAAGCGTGACCCTTTGTAAAGTTTGAGGTCTAGGAAAATTGCCTCCGTTAATGAGAATTCGAATGTAAATTTGAGATGTTCATGTTCTTTATTGGCCAATTGGAAGAATGTTTGAATTTGGTTTGGGTGCAGTGTTGCGAAGATAAGTCCGTCGTCTCTGTATCTAGCATTCAGGATTGTTTCGTTGCTGTTTGTATATTTTAAGATAATGGGTTCAATGATTTAGAACATTCTTAGGTCGGTCAGATTACCAGAACTGGATCCGCCCATCGGGATTCCTAAAGTTTGCACCCAAGTTTTATTGTCAAATGTAAATTCGTTATTATTTAGTAAAAGTTTTAGTAATGAAATGATTGCTGCTTTTGGAGGGATTTTTACCGAGTATTGACTGTAGTTTAAGTTGTTGAGTGCGTTTTCCATAGCTGTCAATATTTCTGGAAAGCTAATATTATTGTACATGTTTCTAGCATCATAGGTAATTAGGAAGGTGTTCGGTGGAATGCGTTTGTTTTCTATAATGTTTATCAAATGTTTGGTGTCTTTAATATAAATGTATTGTTTTTGAACAATAGGTTGTAGTATGTAGTCGATGTAGTGATCGATATTCTGTAATGGTGTTCCGCAGAGTGATACTATAGGTAAAACGTTTTTCTCATTTCATTGTCCCAGTCCAGTTGTTTTAGGGTTTTTTGTGGTATTTTATGGATTTTAGGAAGTAAAAATAGTCTCCCAAGTTTTTTCTTGGTAAGATTTGCCGTCAGAAAGTTAAAGGTAGTTTTATCTATTTGCCCATCGTTAAATAATGCCTGGATGATAGCAGATGCTTGTTGTGCTATTGCGGGTGTATTTGGGGTTTTGATTTCCTTGTAGTAGTGTCGTCATAGAGTTGTCTAAGGCCTTCCCTTATGTAGTTGTCTTTGTTTAAAATGCATAGTGTTGAGTTCTTGTCAGCTTTTGCTATTACTATATTTGAGTTGTTTTTTAGATTTAGTAATGCCATGCGTTCTTCGTGTGTTAGATTTGGTTTGTTTTTTTCTGGGTTCTATTTTACTAAGTTCGATTTTGGTTAGGAATATATAATTTTCAATTGCTATCGTCGAGTATGGTGGATTATAACCCGTGTTTATATAAAATGGATGTTTTTGATATTGCGTGCCATCGTCGAATTGATATGTGCAACGGAGTTTTCTGGCAAATTCGTAAAAAATCGTTCATAGTGTCCGTTAGGATATTTTTTGTTGATGGAGTTGGGATAAATTTGAGCTCCTTTTGCAAGTACTAAAACTTTCTGAATCCGTAAGGTTTTGGTCAGAAAAATTTCGTGTGAAGGCCTTGGCTTTCTCAATATTGTTGGTATAATTAATATTCTGAACGTGTGTTTTATAGGCTTTAAGTTTCCGTTTGTATTTGATTGATTTTTTGTTTTTATTCAATCTGCGAGGCATGTTGTGATCAGATGTTAGAATGTTGATCGGATGTCGTTTGTAAGATGTTATATAGCCACCAGTGAGGCGTTGTCCTCTTCTTGTTCCATTTCTGTTCTGGATCGTATTCTCCCCAGACTTCTTCTTACAAGGTTGGAGTAGCGACTTGGGCTTGCCATCGTTCCAAATTCCCGCTGGGAACCCCGGTGAAATATCGCGAGATTAAACGAAACCAAACCGGAGAAGAGTGAGTGAGTGAGTTGGTGTTTTACGCCCGTGCAACGCTATATAGGTTATTTACAGGCGATGAACATGAAAAGGATGATAAAATGAACATGAAATGATGATGATAAATGAAATATGGGGATGGGGTGGGACACAAAGGAACGGTAAATTTTGAAGAACCACAGGAAAAGGGGAGAGATGGATAGGGGCGGAAAATTTAGCCTATGTGGTGCACTACTGGGCGGTCCACAAAGGGGTCTTTTACGTGCATGAAGCGTGGCACTCTCCACACACGTTGGCCCACTATGGTCGGCGGTCAGGGTTTCCGTATTATAGACCTGACAACCCCCGCGGACGAGGGCTACCCTATTCAGCCACCTAGGGTACACACTTGGTCGCTCTGTGGGCTGAGCACTGACCCGACGTCAGAATCCCAAGACCCTTAGTCGCCTCTTACGACAAGCTAGGCTCTGCTGCGGGCCTATTCGCCAACCGGGCCCCGCACGGGACAAACCGGAGAAGAAAGGTCGATTCTGATTGGTTAATATTTCCATATAGCCTATTCTCCTTTACCATCGCGATGCTTTTGACCACTAAAGCGATGCTATTGACTACCATCGCGATGCTTTTGACCACTAAAACGATGCTACTGACTACCATCGCGATGCTTATGACTACCATAGCGATGCTTTTGACTACCATCGCGATGCTTTTAACTACCATCTCGATGCTTTTGACCACGATAACGATGCTACTGACTACCATCGCGATACTCCTGTTTACCACCGTGATACTTTTAACTAGTATCTCGATGCTTTTAACTAGCATCATGATACTTTTAACTACTATCGTGATACTGGTGACTTGCATCCTGATACTTTTGACTTCCATCACGATGCTTTTTATCAATTGTAAAGCATACTGATGCTTCTTTCAAGTATCACGATGTTACTAACTTGTATCCCGATACTAGTAACAAGCATCGCGATGCTTTGAACTACTATCACGATACTTGTTATTAGCATCGTGATACTAGTGTGAAGCATCGCGATGGTAGAAGCATCACGATGGAAGTATCCTTATTTTGACATGAACGGCTACTCATAGACACGTGCATAAATGTTCATGGTTGTCCAGTCATGGGTGCAGTTGATGTTGATTTGATAGCTCCTTTGACATCTTTGATTGGGCGGAGCTACAATGCGGTCATCCTAATGGAGCAATACAATTTTTTTCTCCAACTCAACCATAGCTTTTAGATGATTCGAAATTATCAATAACACTCTGAATAATATTGGGTCTATACAATTTTTGGTTAAAACCCATAGGCAACTTTTAATTTGTGAGAAAAAACACTTTTTCAAAATCCTGATCCTCAACGTTATCATAAAGTTCAGGATCATGTGACTTTAAAATGTCGGAAAATTTTAACTGGTATAAGCAATAAATAAGTACCAAATTTGACACCTAATGGATTGAATTTCGCCCGGTGTGATTTCGCTTTCGGCCTTGCTCCATTACGAGCAATGGTGTCATGTGCTATTTGTTCCTTCATAATATTTGTTCCTTGGAATTTTTATTATGTAATATTTGTTCCAGACGGAATTTTCCTTATATAATATTTTTTAAAAGTTCTTTTAGCAAGGAAAAAATACTATATAAAGGAAATTCCGTCAGGAACAATTATAACATAACATAAGTTCCAAAGAACAAAATATTATGAGTGAAATTATAAGCTTCAATTATTTGTATAAATAAAACAAGACATCTGAATACATCATCTTTTCTAATAAATTTAAATAATTATGTACAAATGAATGTGACCTGAAACAACAAATTTAATCATCATTCTTGGTTTTCTTCACAATTGGAAAGTATTCATACAAGCTATTACGTCTATCCTTTTGGCAAGTACGTTTAGGCCTCAATCCTTCATTCTTATCACTTTTCTTTGGTGAATTCGTGTCATTTTTAGTTTTCTCCGGTGATTCCATCATTATCATATCGTTTACATCAATATCAAAAAGTATTTCTGCTTGAAATCACAAAATGTGTTTGCAGTTAAAAAGTAGATGAAAAATAACGAACATATAGAGTAGAATAAAACATAACAGGGTATGCTATTAAAGTTAGTCTTCTCCCATTTGATTAAAGTGTAAGTTTGCGATTTTTGAGTTATTAGTTTATTTGATTTATTATAATGAGAGAAGGCATCATGCCGGGTTTGGGCATTGAAAACGATATATTAAGAAAGATATTCATAATTTTATTCCAATACACAAGACCATATGGGCGCATCCATGCTATGAACAATAATGAATTATGGGATAGCTCAATTGGAGATGTGACGTCACATCTCCAATGATAAATACATTAACCAATTGACAATATTTGTAACATAAGGCCGATGTTGTCGATCATAATAATGATTTGAAATATGAATAATTTGGCATTGATATTTTTTTAATCCCGCGGTTTTTTTTTATCGAAATAGCAAGATAATAGTTTACTTAAACCTTAAATTGTTTTAAAATAATTAATTATAATTCCAAATAGTAAATAATCTGAAATATTTATTGACCAGTAGCCCTAGTTTTCAATCCTTTTCAAATATTTAAGACAATAAATTCAGTTCTTGATAAATACATAGGATTAACCTTTACATTCATTAACCATGAACGATCTGCCACGCCCCGTTGGTTAATTACAGGTATAATTGACAGATATCATTATCAATTATGGTGCTCCTCCAATCAAAGCTTTAGACACACCCACCACAGCTCGATTTTGAGAATTTTGACCGGCACACCTTTTAATAATTTCTTAATCAGTATACGTATAATTAATCAGCAGGTGTCAATATCACCTGTTCACTCCATTGACTACCCTTTTCTTACAATTATCAATCAGCCAAAGTGTGGTGCTACATCGTGCATGGTTTGTGTAATACTAGTACCCAAATTAAAAATGTGTTTAAAGAGTTTTAGTTCCCACTTTTTTCGCTTTTGAAGTGTTGGAATAAAAATTTAATTAACTACATAATTATTTGCAAGGCAAAAAAAGATTCCTACAGTTTATTGTTTTTATATGTTTTTAATTAGAAAGGGTATTTTATTAACTTTTTCACACTTCAATGTTCAAACGACACTGGCGGACCGAAGGGGTTGATTTTCGTTAAAAGAAAGTGTTCTATAACCCATTCCAACCAGGTAAATGTCAACTTCTAATACACAGGAAACAATATAAAACCCCTGTGGTGCCGATAGTTTGCACGGAGGTACTAAACATACACAGGAAACGGCAGGTGAACCCCTGTTGTGCCAGTGGTTTGTAGAAGGAAATAAAGTCTTATACACAGAAAACGATAAGTAAGCCTCTGTGGTGCGATGGTTTGCACGGAAGGACTAATTATCATAATATCACTTCAAACGAATCATGCAACGTAATCCCAGTAGGGTATCAGGGAACCATGATTTTTAAACAGAATGTATAAAAGAAATAGTATAGGGCAATTCTACATATTGAAAATTGAAATATATATTTTCCGAAAATGTCTGTACGGTGAATCAAAAAAAAAAAAAAAATATTTAAAAATTCTATATTTTTCTACGAATTAATTCTGAACTTAACGATTGGTACCATTTTTTAACGTCTCGCAATCAATCATTAGACTTACTTTTATTTTATCATTCCCGACTTAATTATAATTATTTCAAATTGTCCGTTGTGGTACACATCGGTAAATACCACATGGGTATAGGATGCAACATTCAGGCTTTGAGCAGCGCCATCTAGTACAAATCACATGACCCTCCATGGATAGAATTTTTTTACTTTCAAAAGCCAATTTTAAACTAACTATGCATATTTGAGCGCTAGGAATTTCACCAAAGTTATTTTTATATGCTAGTCTTTCAATGTACAAATTTTGAAAAAATCGCGAACTTACACTTTAAGTTTTGGACTGTCTCAAAATTGTCGACTATGTCGTTTATAGAATGATATCTTTGTGCCATGGTGGTATCTGTCTATAGAGAGTTGGACTATGTTGCTTTGTTATATGGATACCATGTCGAACTCATAAAAAGAGACTTGATATATTCAAAAATATAGTTAGTTTTGGATCAATCTTTCCATATCTATTCTTATCATATAAGCTGATTGCCGACAAATTATGTAAAAAAATATGAGGACCGAAACCAACATTTCAAACCAGAGGACCAACCCGAAAATACACTAGACAGGACAGAGTCCTTTGAACATGAAGAACAAAGACAAACATAACCGTAAAGAATACATGGCTATCATGGACAATAAAAAAATCTTAGATTAGACCAGGGGTTTAGGCAACGCAAGTGTGTACTGCTGCTCTGGAGATATCCACCATGATGACTTTTGTCAATATAGCAAATTTGTTTTATGGAAACTAATTTGTATGCATCTGTGACACAGATACATCGTTACAGGAAAAAATAGAAATCTTGTTTACTATACCATTTATTTAAAAAAAAACTACCCTATATATACAACAGATGAAAATGCACTGTCAAGGATTTTATCTCACAATTTAAATACAAAAATGGTCCCGTGCGGGGCCCAGGAGGCGAATAGGCCCGCAGCAGCGCTAAGCTTGTCGGTAAAAGTCCACTAAAGAGCGCTCAGAAACCTGACATCGGGGTCAGGCCGCTTTGCCACAAAGCGACTGGGATGTGTGCCCCAGGTGGTTGAATGGGGCAGCCCTGACATCGAGAGATGCGGGGTCGTCAGGCGATAATGCAGAAAACCTGACCGCAAACCATAGTGGTGCACCGTGTTTGGAAAAATGTCACGTTCCTCGCACGTTAAAGAACCCTGCTGCAGGTCTCGGTAAGAGTAGGACCCGTAGGATCCCCATGCAGAAGGCAAAATTTCCCGTCCCTACCCATCACTCCTTTTTCCAGTGGCAGTCAAAACTCTCCTACCCGATTTGCCTTGCGTCCCCAATTCATCATCATTTCATGTTCATTATATCACCACTTTCATGTTCATCTCCCGGATATAGCCGAAATCGCGCTGTTTGGGAGTAAAGCAATAACTAACTAACTAACTAACTAAATACAAAAATGAGAGCGCTCAGAAACCTGACATCGGGTCAGGCCGCTTTGCCCACAAAGCGACTGGGATGTGTGCCCCAGGTGGTTGAATGGGGCAGCCCTGACATCGAGAGATGCGGGGTCGTCAGGCGATAATGCGGAAAACCTGACCGCAAACCATAGTGGTGCAACGTGTTAGGAAAAATGTCACGTTCCTCGCACGTTAAAGAACCCTGCTGCAGGTCTCGGGTAAGAGTAGAACCCGTAGGATCCCCATGCAGGAGGCGAAATTTCCCGTCCCTACCCATCACTCCTTTTTCCAGTGGCAGTCAAAACTCTCCTACCCGATTGGCCTTGTGTCCCCATTTCCTCCACGTCATCATCATTTCATGTTTATTGTATCACCACTTTCATGTTCATCTCCCGGATATAGCCGAAATCGTGCTGCTTGGGAGTAAAGCAATAACTAACTAACTAACTAAATACAAACATGTACAAAAAAATCCATTTATATTCTAAGTTCATATTGGTGGCACCCTATATGTACTCATTTGTTCATTTACATCAACATCTTATCTCTTCTTTCTGCAATGAAGTTATTGAAGAGCGTTTTTTCATAGATGTCCTCTGTTTTATGTTACCTTTTTAAGTAATTCTTGCAAATAAAGACTGACAGCTCAACAAAAACGAATTGAAGAAAAACAGAGAAATCGAGAAAGACAAGAGCAATACCTTACAAAAGTAAAAGCTCAGGCAAAACATGAAGTATATGGTCAACTTTAGAAGAAGCAACAACCAAAAAAAAAAAAAAAAAAAAAAAACCCAAAACATTGAATATGCAAGGAAAAGCCAACTCATATGAAATCAAATATTGTTCCATTGCAAAGTTTTGAAATCAAAAATCCCTTCTAAGGTAGTACTCCACAATTAGGATTTTTTCACGGTATTATTTTCGTATGTGGCCCCTGTGAACTTTTTTGCTAAATGAAAATATTGATTCGTTTTGGTCTTAAAACAAGACAAATAAAAAATCTGGACCCGTTATATAAAAATTACGATCCACGGTTATTGTTTTAAAGAATAATTTCGAAAAAATCAATACCGATGATCATAAAGCGTCGCTTCCGGCTGTGCATGGTGACCAGCGGATGGGCTTAAATTTAAATGTGCTATTTTTAGATTTTTAAGTTTGAACAATTTTAGCGGAAAAAAGAGCCGAAGTCGGATAGGTTTATTTGGTCTTAAAAGAAAGGACTGTTTTCGGGCTTTCATTTCATACATGTTACGTTTCACCTGAACCGAAAGCTCGACTACTGGCAACGTTCAAAAAAAGGTTAAAACCCCGATTTTTGCGTATTTTTGTCTCCAATTTTCTGACAAATGTTAAGAGTTGCTAGGGGCAACGAGTACAACAAAGAAACCAAATACGGCACTAAACACGATTAAACATGCCCGGAGTTTGGAACACCACCTAGTTTAAAGTGCAAATAGCAGTTTAAGCGATTACAAGAACCCGGGACAAAATAGTAAACGTCAAGCACATGCTAAAATGAGCTAAATAAACTAATTGTGGAGTACTACCTAAAATTAGACACAATTTCAAAAAGATAGAAAAGCTGTTGCAACAGATATTCTTTTAGCAAACTTAAAAACAATTATTCTTGCAAACTTAAGTGATGTTATACCACGAAGTGTAACTGAAATAAACAGAGGCACACCTGTCATGAATAAATCAAAGAATAAGACAATAAATAAAGGGAAAGGTAAAGTGATGAAAAATGGAAGTGATGCTGTGACAGTAATAAAAAAAAACACAGAAAAAAGGTGAAATCATGAAAGAAAATACAACATCCATTGAAAAAGTTGGTAGCATGTTCACAACCTTGTAAGAAGCATGATCACAACCTTTAACGTAGCATGTTCACATTCTTTAAGAAACTTCATCGTACATTTTTGTGAAATGAAAAATACGACTTTTTTTTTAACCATTTTCACAGGCGACCCACTGGTAAATTTTTTTTTCACGACTCCGCTATTCGCTCGGTGTAACCCATGTTAACGTTTTTAGGTCGGATAGGCTTTGTACTAGCGAATTGAGTCTAATTTTTCCGCAAATATCTTAGCATTTTTCCAATCGGAGAGGTAGAATGGTCAGAAGAGTGAAAAAGTCGTAAAAATCAACTTTCTGTGAACAAATTGTATGCAATTGCATTTACTGATAACTGGTACCCTGGATTATGCACTGAAATCATACACGAACAAAATGCATTGTTTGATTTCCTGCACCGTTCAAGTGGTCAGCAAAACCAGATAAGCAAATTGTTAACATTGCTGGCATTTTAAAAGATCTGAATGTTCTGCCTGTGTCTAATGGACGGTTATTCGAGTGTACAGGAGCAATCTGAAGTAGACAAATTGTTTTAAGCTCCTCCATAGTCATGATATTGACATTACATGTATTGTTGAATGTATTTAACTGTTGTAAGAACCGACCATTTACGATAACTTGAAAGAGGGGTCAAAAATTTTGACAGCAGAGGTTATGAAAAAAAATATTTTGAAGAAGAGGTATCTGCTATATCATGTATATTACTAATACTAATACTGAAAAAAAATATTCTGTTGTGGCGCTTTTAAAAAATTAATATTTTGCCTGGGCTGAAAAAAAAGTCTGGCCAAATAAAAAAAATCCATGCCTCCCACCAACTTAGGTTAAATGGTCGGTCCCTTACTTGTAAGATTGTGTAGAGCTTTACAGTGAATTTTTTAAAATAATGTACATATATTAGCTAATTCCACCAGCAGCCACTTTGGGTAGCCATATTTTATTCCATTTGGTATGCTGAAGTCTTTTTTGTTAAGAGATATACTTTGCACCCATATCCTTACATCCCTGGCAGTTACTTTTACAGTTTTCAAATACCCGACCATTATCTTAAATGGTCAATTTCAGATTTCAAAATGGCCGACACCAGCCACCTTGGGTGGCCATATTTAAATCTTTATTGTATGCTGGACTCTATTTTGTAAGAGATTTACTTTACACAACACATACTCTGACATATTCCTGATAGTTTTATGACAGTTCATACTATAGTTTTTGAATACCGGACTATAATTCTTGACATAAACGGTCATTTTTAGATTTCAAAATGGCCGCCGAGAGCCACTTTGGGTGGCCATATTTATTTTTTGATGGTCTGCTGGACTCTATTTTGAGAAGAGATTTACTGTTCTCAACACATACTCACATTCCTGGTAGTTTTATGACAGTTCATATAATAGTTTTCAAATTCTGACCATTATTCTTGACAAAAATGGTCAATTTTAAATTTCAAAATGCCCGTCGGCAGCCACTTTGGGTGGCCATATTTAATATGTTGTATGATATGATGAACTTATTTGAGCTCAGAGGTACCCACAACAGCACACACAGCTTCATTACAATTGAACATTAGTTTAAAGACTGATGGCATAGCAAATTTGGCCAAGACAGCTTTTTTGCTTCTATTTTTGCTGTGCCACTGAAAAAAAGTCCAACACCTTACCTGCCATTTTGGGAGGCATAGGTTGTAGCTATAAATTCAAATATATACTAACTAAGAGTTTTATCCAACAATACCTATAAAGGTTAGTGGAAATTATATAAATTAATACTTCATTTCATTTAAAAAACAATTTTCTACCATTTCAAACACCAAGGCCTACAAGTTCAGTCTGCTTTTTTCCCGCTTTCCAAATGAAACCCTGAAATTAGCAATTTTGAATATGCGTAACTTTTATATTTGTTAACCGATTTTGATTCTGTTTTTTTTTTGCTATTGGTTTAGTAAATTGAGATACATTGATATGTATTATTCCTTATTACACCATTTTTACCCTAGAGTCCCTACTATTGCAGATAGAGAAAAGCAATAGCTTGCCTAAATGTTCAGCTCATATAGCTCTACAAAAGTCTTCATAGGTACCAAGTTGTCATATGACCCGTTATAGGGGTTACAGCCCCTTAAAGGACAAAAAAAAGTTTTTTAGGCCAACAGAATGAAAACTATTGCAGATAGAGAAAAGCTGTTGCTTGCTTAAATGTTCAGCTCATAAAGCTCTACAAAAATCTCCATAGGGTCAGATTACCCCTTATAGGCGAAAATGGTGTTTTTGGCCTATAGAATGAAAACTTGCAGATAGAGAAAAGATGTTGCTTACCTAAATGTTCAGCTCATTTAGCTCTACAAAAGTTTTCATAGGGTCGAAGTTGTCAGATGACCCCTTATAGGGGTTACAGCCCCTTAAAGGCGAAAATTAGAGTTTTTGGCCTATAGAATGAAAACTATTGCAGATAGAGAAACGCTTGTTCTTGTTAAAAAATCCAGCTCATTAAGCTAGACTTCATAGGGTTGACATCAAGACCAGGTGAGCGATTCAGACTCCTGGGAGCCTCTTGTTTGGAGTTTTGCAATACGGTTAAGTTCACTGCACTACAATTTCCCCAAAAAGTGATACAATAGACAATTAAAGGCAAATATAACCATTATAAAACAGTTTTAATTGAATTTAAAGTTAAATAAATACCTATTAATCTTTGACAACAAATAGATTCGACTAGAATTTTTTGAACATACACTGTCAACCTGCTCTGTCCAATGTAGATTAGAGTCAATTTTGATTGCTAAAATTTTTTCACAATCATAAATCTCCAATGGCATTGATTTTTCCTTCCAATGTTTTGATTTAAATGCTACTGATGAGAGGTTATGCCTTGAAATATCGATATATAGCATATCCAAAAAAAAAAAAAAAACACATGACAACAAAGTTCCAGACAATAAATTTTGTTACGCCTGACGCTCGTGTGGTCTATACAAGACTCATCAGAGGCGCTCTACCAAAAATATTGAAAATGCCAAACTCTATAGGAATATGAAGAGCATAGAATAGTAAAACTAAAAATACCTAACTGGGGAACCAAATAATTTCTAAGATAATCAACCTATGTCTGGGGTAGGAAGAACCTTAGGGTTTAGACAATTATGAAATTTAGACGGATAATTTAAAGCTTTGATGTTTTCTCCAACTTAAAAGTGTTGGTGCCGGATCGGATTAACCTCAGGGAATTTAAACTCCACCAGCAGTGCTAACCTGCACGTGTGTTCGAAATACCCATTACAACAAAGTTCAAGACAATAAATTTTGCTACGCCTGACGCGCGTTTCGTCTATTCAAGACTCATCAGAGGCGCTCTACCAAAAATATTGAAAATGCCAAACTATATGTGAATATGAAGAGCATAGAACAGTAAAACTAAAAATACCAAACTTGGGAACCAAATTATTACTAAGATAATCAACCTATGTCTGGGGTAGGAAGAACCTTAGGGTTTAGACAATTTTGAAATTTAGACGGATAATTTATAGCTTTGATGTTTTCTCCAACTCAAAAGTGTTGGTGCCGGAGCGGGTTAACCTCGGGAAATTGAAACTCCACCAGCAGTGCTAACCTTCACGTGTGTTCGAAATACACATGGCAACAAAGAAATTAACCGTTTATACCCGCGTTTTGGTATTTGTAATTTAGGCAGATATTGACATTCTTATTTTTTTGTAACAAGTTTTTGCTTTGTTTCAATAACCACACATTTTGCTTTACTACAAGTTATAAACATTTTATTTCCTTGACACCATTTTTCAATTGCAAGTACAAAATGTATGTCTTCGTGAATTTTAGGTTGCAGAAACAAGCAGAGGTACCAATTGGGTATCCGAATGTCAAAAGTCCGACAGGGCAGAGACAAAACCAGTCAACACCAACATAACCGGGACAAAAAAAAACAGACAACATGCAAAACACGGAAACACAAAATAAGTGAATATCAATCAACAACGCGAACTCCAGTCGAAAAAAGAGTGAAGTCAGGTGCTCCGAAAGAGTAAGCAGTTCCTGCTTATATAGCACACCTCGCGTTGCCAATAGTCCACTCAGCGTGTCAAATCCGGTAAAGGAAGAAAAAGCAAAACCCTATGACAAACCAACATCTGCACTCATCTGAGAGATCGAAATCCCATATTTGTCTTTAAGTGCATGATTTCTTCCGTTAAAATTCTTGAGTGAAGACAGCAAACATATAATAAAACCATTTGTTTCATAAAAGTTATATACACTATCATTAGCTTGAATATAATCAGGAAGTTTGGGCCCAACAAACTAGATTAACCTCGCCACTTATTACATGAGCCTGTCCTAAGCCAGGAATCTTTGACAAAGCTTTCGTTTGTACTTGTCTTTTTGATGTTTTCAGTTCCTTGTTAAGTAGGGGGTCTATCTGTGACTATTTCAGACCCGTGCGGGTTCCGGGTGGTGAATAAGCCCGCAGCATCGCTAAGCTTGTCGTTAAAAGTCCACTAAAGAGCGCTCAGAAACCTGACATCGGGTTAGGCCGCTTTGCCCACAAAGCGACTGGGATGTGTGCCCCAGGTGGTTGACACACATCCCAGTCGCTTTGTGCCCCAGGTGGTTGAGTCCCGTGCGGGGCCTGGAGGTGAATAGGCCCGCAGCAGCGCTAAGCTTGTCGGTAAAAGTCCACTAAAGAGCGCTCAGAAACCTGACATCGGGGTCAGGCCGCTTTGCCCACAAAGCGACTGGGATGTGTGCCCCAGGTGGTTGAATGGGGCAGCCCTGGCATCGAGAGATGCGGGGTCGTCAGGCGATAATGCGGAAAACCTGACCGCAAACCATAGTGGTGCACCGTGTTGGGAAAAATGTCACGTTCCTCGCACGTTAAAGAACCCTGCTGCAGGTCTCGGTAAGAGTAGGACCCGTAGGATCCCCATGCAGGAGGCAAAATTTCCTGTCCCTACCCATCACTCCTTTTTCCAGTGGCTGTCAAATCGGCCTTGTGTCCCCATTTCCTCCACTTCATCATCATTTCATGTTCATTGCATCACCATTTTCATGTTCATCTCCCGGATATAGCCGAAATCGTGCTGCTTGGGAGTAGAGCAATAACTTACTAACTAAGCAGGTGGTTGAATGGGGCAGCCCTGACATCGAGAGATGCGGGGTCGTCAGGCGATTATGCGGAAAACCTGACCGCAAACCATAGTGGTGCACCGTGTTGGGAAAAATGTCACGTTCCTCGCACGTTAAAGAACCCTGCTGCAGGTCTAGGTAAGAGTAGGACCCGTAGGATCCCCATGCAGGAGGCAAAATTTCCCGTCCCTATCCATCACTCCCTTTTCCAGTGGCTGTCAAAACTCGCCTACCCGATTGGCGTTGTGTCCCCATTTCCTCCATTCATCATCATTTCATGTTCATTGTATCACCATTTTCATGTTCATCTCCCGGATATAGCCGAAATCGTGCTGCTTGGGAGTAAAGCAATAACTAACTAACTAACTAAAGTGACTATTTCAGGACTGGATTTGAATTATGTGCATTTTATATAGACCATGGGCCAATTGCAGAAGCGCGAGCAGTGCCAAATGGCCTCGTTGAAGGCTGCTGGGGGTTGTCCATTGTGGCATTTCTAAATTGCCGCTTAATTGTGGGCTTTGTCGCGTACACTTATTCCACATCTCAATATTTTCTATCTAAGTCCTTTTAATTAAGGAGCTTCCAATAATCAGTATTTTTGTTGGGTTTTGTTTTCTGCTCATCTTTTGTAAGCCTGAT
Source organism: Arcuatula senhousia (assembly GCA_963971305.1). Taxonomy (NCBI): domain Eukaryota; kingdom Metazoa; phylum Mollusca; class Bivalvia; order Mytilida; family Mytilidae; genus Arcuatula; species Arcuatula senhousia. Next base: position 59,668,906 of record OZ020310.1, read on the forward strand.
CTTGGTAATATTACAGATGGTAAAGAAGTTGATTTTTCATCCATTGAGGTATATGAATCCACAGAAAGTTGTTGTGTTCCAGAATTTTGTTGTTCATTTGTCTGGGATGAAGTGTCATTACATTTTCTATAAATCTGGTTTTGGGGAGATCTTTTAATTTGTTTGAGTTCCTTGATCACTTGTTGTTGGTTTTATTTCTTTTTTGCATTTATCTTAAAGTAAGGAATTTATTTCTTTTAAATACACAAAATCATTCTTCAAGGACTGCTACATTTCCATAGTTAACATTGTAACATCCCTGCTGTGATTAGTATTTATTGGTGTTGATGTCATTACATCATTCACTTTGAGAAGAAACTTAGGATCTGTCTCAGTTTCATCAAGTTGTGAAGTCTCTGCAGGTAGTTCCATCTGGGTAATATTAGAGGGTGTATGTACACACGAATCAGGGTTTCTGATTGAATTGTGTATCTGCTTTCCAAATACACAAAAAACTTGCGACCCCTTACCTTATCACTAGAAACCATTGGGTATCCAAGTAAGCATTAAATCATGCCGAATTCTAATAACGCACTTGAGAAATCCAATTCATATGCAATGTCTACAGCATGACAGTACACTTCTTCACACTCCAAAGCCTCTCTAGAATGCACGAGCTACTGGATTGTTTCTATTTTGTGGTAACAGTCATAGATATTGGATTTGTGTTGACACACCGGAATCAAATCTTCTACTCTCTTAAATGTTATAATTATGGCGTTTTTAGAGACATAATTTGAATAAAAAACTGAAATAAATATAAGTCAAAATATTGTCATTTAGCATTGTTTTGTTAGTTAGTCACAAATACCACATTTTACACTAAGATACCAATACTCAACACATGAGAAGGATCTTGTTTGCGTAGAAAAATATGTTTCTAATTTGATAAATGTTTAAAGTTATGCACAGCGTAGATGTGTTATTCCTATGCAAAATAGTATTGATTTAACGGAAAGTTAAGTTTTAAAACACAGAGAGAACATGACTGGCTCTTTTGGTGCTTGGCAAAATGTCGAACACTACGTTTTCGGTCCAATATGGAGTCAATAGTTTTCAACACTTTCATTCTGTGATGGACTGAAAAAGCCAAGCAACACAGGGCCAGTTATCGATTAGACTTGTGATTTTCTTTCTATGTTTGTCCCGTGCGGGGCCCGGGTGGCGAATAGGCCCGCAGCAGAGCCTAGCTTGTCGTAAGAGGCGACTAAGGGTCTTGGGATTCTGACGTCGGGTCAGTGCTCAGCCCACAGAGCGACCAAGTGTGTACCCTAGGTGGCTGAATAGGGTGGCCCTCGTCCGCGGGGGTTGTCAGGTCTATAATACGGAAACCCTGACCGCCGACCATAGTGGGCCAACGTGTGTGGAGAGTGCCACGCTTCATGCACGTAAAAGACCCCTTTGTGGACCGCCAAGTAGTGCACCACATAGGCTAAATTTTCCGCCCCTACCCACCTCTCCCCTTTTCCTGTGGTTCTTCAAAATTTACTGTTTCCATGTGTCCCACCCCACCCCCATATTTCATTTATCATCATCATTTCATGTTCATTTTATCATCCTTGTTGTTTTGGGTTATAATTCTACATTCTTTTCCAAAACATCTTTCAAAGATAAAATTTGTTACACACTGGAACAAGTTTGCAGTATGCTTGATTTCCTCATTGACAACATATTTGTCACCTTCGGAGGAGAGATTTTTCAACAACAAATCGGCATTCCAATGGGCACAAACCTCGCCGATTTGTTTTTATACTCTTACGAGACTGAATTTCTTCAGGGACTCGTAAAGAACAAGAAGATGAAAGAGGCAAGGTCATTTAATCTTACATTCAGATATATTGACGATGTCCTTTCTATCAATAACACTTCATTTGGTAGTTGGATTCCTTCAATATATCCTCCGGAATTGGAGATTAAAGAGACCACCGAATCTAATTGCTTCACGTCTTTCTTGGATTTGCACCTCGAATTTGACCCAGGTGGTCATCTCAGTACAAAAATTTACGATAAACGAGACGATTTTAATTTTCAAATTATTAATTTTCCTAATCTACAGAGCAATATACCTACTTCTCCTGCATACGGTGTTTATATTTCTCAACTTATTCGATATGCCAGAGCTTGCACACATTTCACAGATTTTTTGATCAGACACCGGTTTCTTCGTGACCGACTTTTGAAGCAGGGCTATAAGAAAATACGTCTCATACGATCACTAAAAAAATTCTTTCTTCGTTGTCAGCCACTAGTAGAAAAGTTCAAAATTGAGTTAAAAGATATGATAGTTAATTGTTTTAATTAGTGTTTGACTGGTGTGCTGTACTGAGATGATCACCTTAATATCCCTATTGTGTCTCACGGCTATGTTGTGTTCTATGGTCATTACCGGATCCTAAGATCGCAATGGAAGAGGGAGGTTTGGCGCCATAAAACCTGGTTTGGCCCACCATTTCGTTTGAAATGCCTGTACCAAGTCAGGACCATTGCGATCCACCAGTTCTCCGGTATGACTGATTCGTTTTTGTCGTTTTCTCTGGACTATGAGATTGATCATTCGGGTTCGGTAGTTTTGTTATTACCTTTATTTTCATGTTCATCGCCTGTAAATAACCTATATAGCGTTGCACGGGCGTAAAACACCAACTCACTCACTCACTCACTAATTTCCCGTTCCATTTATTTCTATAAAAATATTTTTTTGTTTTTATTTTTGGGGTTTTTTTTTTGGGGGGGGGGGTCAGCTTGTACTAACTACTTGACAAGCCTGTTTTTTTTTCATACCCAATCCAGGGTAAATAAATATGATTTAACTATAAACAAACTTTTTAATTTAAACAACATTTTTGTAAAAAAAGAAATAATATCTGTCATGTTTTATTTACAGACATCTACAAAGAATCTCTTTGCCCGATGAGACAAGCTTAATGCTTCTATAAATCCCTCTCCAGCCATGCAGCTTGTGAGCATGACCTTTGTAGCAGCCCTTATTGTGACTACTATTATCAAACACTACAAAAGAGTCTTTAACATACACAGGGTATTGCTCTCCCCATACAAGGACAACCTTTTTCATCCCTTCCAAAGGAATAGTATCCCTTGAAAATGGTGTTGAGAGAGAGAGAGTCTGAAAACCAGAAAATTTTCGTTGGAACTCAGTTTTAGCTTGGGTAAGGATGTTTTATGGTGTCTTAATTGACTTGCCATAAAAAACTAGGGTAGGTAGGGAAACCAGAACACACATATTTTTTTTTATTTGGCCATATCTTTCAATAATCTTACATTTAAGGCAAACGGCATGGTCTTCACCATCTTTTTCATCACTTCAATTTCAGCTAAAACAAAGAAATAACAAAAGGCTCATGGTGTCGGAGGAGGTAACGTATGACAAACTTAACAAACAATTGATGGCAATTGCTCACATGACCCTTCCGATTAAAGATTAGTCTGATTAGATTTAGAACTTTGTTCATCATATAAATAACTTTTAGGGTGCACATAATGACATCATTTTTGCAGTGGTATAAAAAGCATGATGGCATAAAACACTAAAGCTGTATAGACAACAGTTAGTTAGTTAGTTAGTTATTGCTTTACTCCCAAGCAGCGCGATTTCGGCTACATCCGGGAGATGAACATGAAAGTGGTGACACAATGAACATGAAACGATGATGAAGTGGAGAAAATGGGGACACAAGGCCAATCGAGTAGGAGAGCTTTGACTGCCACTGGAAAAAGGAGTGATGGGTAGGGACGGGAAATTTTGCCTCCTGCATGGGGATCCTACGGGTCCTACTCTTACCGAGACCTGCAGCAGGGTTCTTTAACGTGCGAGGAACGTGACATTTTTCCAAACACGGTGCACCACTATGGTTTGCGGTCAGGTTTTCCGCATTATCGCCTGACGAACCCGCATCTCTCGATGTCAGGGTTGGCAGACACAAAACCAACAAGAGAATAAGAATTTTACCTCACTAGGTCATTCTTTATCACTTGGGAGCTTTTTAATGACCTGTTTGGGGGATGGGAAAAATGTAATTTTTATTTTATTTTTGGTCAATATTAGTGGCAGGGTTAAAAAATCTAAATGGACATTCATGATATCAATCAAAAGTATATCATGAATATAAAAGCACAGAAACTTGTATGGCGGGGAATGAGCAATACCTTGTGCCTTGGCATCAGTTGGCTTCTTTTTTGTCACAGTGCCTCCAAAACAATGTTTTATTAAGGTTCATTGTTACACTTCTTATACAGGAGTTGATATTCTTATTTACACATGACAAATGTCCTTCTGTACCTTTATTTAGTAGATATATCTTAATTTTAAACAGCTCAGTTTACATTTGTACTCAAAGTGTGAAGTTGTGTATTTTGTACCAGAGATTCTGAAGATCGTCAGACTATCTGACAAAAATTGATTTGGTCCAGCAAATTTTTGTGGAATTTTATATTGAAATGTTAACATACGTGTACAAAAATGTATGTTCAGTCGGAGAAAAGAAGGCTGTCAGTTTGTCAAAATATTTGTCATTATGATATATTTATTAAGGTCTTTAAACACAATATTGACTGTTGTTGTCAATCCATGAATATATAAACACAGAGCTTGTATGGCGGTGAAAAAGCATAACCTTGTTCCTTGGTATCATTCGTAGCTGCCCTAACAGCTGCAGGCCTCTTCTTTGCTACAGTACCTACAAAACAATGTTTTATTATGGTTCATATTTTAACTTCTAATAAAATGATACATACATGACATAGATGCATATGAAATATTGGTTTTTCCCAGTGAAATCAAATCTGGTAAATCACAATGTGAAATAACCAAATATTTTCACTCTTGTGTCCTTTCCCGCCACACTCAATTATGAGGTTGTGAAATGTATTGTGTTTTCCGTATGACTGCTGCTATCTAATTCATATGCCTTTCAAACTAATTTGTTAAATATTGACATTTTTTCTAGGCAATAAAAAGCAAACATGTCTCATGAATAGAAACGAAAATATTATCACTCATGCGGAAACGCTCACAGATTCAACTTGTGCGCTGAACTTGCACTTATTAAATCAACTCGTTAAATCAGATGCGTTCGCTGACTTGTGATTTTCACTCGACTGAATTATTTATCCTTATATTAATACATGTAGTAGATTCCTTCCAATTATATACAGGATAAAAAATGTTGATTCATATTTTATATATATATGTCCATGTATAAGTTTCACATGCACTTAATTATACTGTTTATTGACCAAGTGACAGATGAGCTAGTCCCGTGCGGGGCCCGGGAGGCGAATAGGCCCGCAGCAGCGCTAAGCTTGTCGGTAAAAGTCCACTAAAGAGCGCTCAGAAACCTGACATCGGGGTCAGGCCGCTTTGCCCACAAAGCGACTGGGATGTGTGCCCCAGGTGGTTGAATGGGGCAGCCCTGACATCGAGAGATGCGGGGTCGTCAGGTGATAATGCGGAAAACCTGACCGCAAACCATAGTGGTGCACCGTGTTGGGAAAAATGTCACGTTCCTCGCACGTTAAAGAACCCTGCTGCAGGTCTCGGTAAGAGTAGGATCCCCATGCAGGAGGCTAAATTTCCAGTCCCTATCCATCACTCCTTTTTCCAGTGGCAGTCAAAACTATCCTACCCGATTGGCCTTGTGTCCCCATTTCCTCCACTTCATCATCATTTTATGTTCATTGTATCACCATTTTCATGTTCATCTCCCGGATATAGCCGAAATCGTGCTGCTTGGGAGTAAAGCAATAACTAACTAACTAACAGATGAGCTAAAGTAAAGTCTAAAGCTAGCAATAGCTGCTTACTTTCGAAGAACAGTATGAACTTCAACATTCTCTGTTTGTTGATTCTAGTTCACTATGCCAGTTGCAGGTTTTTTGGTTTGTTGGATGTGTTGTATTTGTACACCTTTCCTTTAAATCAGCAAAAAATTCCTTAACCCAAGTTACAGAAAAATACAATTCATTGATATCATGAATATATAAGAACAGAGTTTTGTATGGCGGTGAAAAAGCATTACCTTGTTCCTTAGTGTCATTTGTAGCTGCCCAAACAGCTGTAGGTCTCTTCTTTGCTACAGTACCTACAAATCATTTTTATTAAGGTTTATTATGGTGCTTGATCAATAAAATTGTTTGTCATTTAAAAAAAAAAAATTAAAATCTTCCCTGCCAGGTGTTAGATAAATTATGAGATAAGCTTAATTTTTGTTGAAAGAAAATTTGGAATCATATAAAACAAAATATTTTCTAACGTTAACTTTTACCTGATTTCTTCTGAATCTGTACATGTGGTTCTTTAGGGTCAGCATCAGTACCTAATGAAATTTATTTAAATGTAAAATTTAGCAATAAAGAACATGTCTTTCTGTAAATTAGAAATGTTTGGTACATTTTTATAAGTTAAAACACTTTCACTGTGGTCTATTGAATTTTATATTTATTCTAATTTATAAGTCAAATCATTGGATTTTTCATGACAATATGTTCAGTATGAATTCAAAATTGATTGCTGACGCACTAGCTGTCAGTGACTTGGAAGGCAAGGAGCCATACATGTAGGAGTATTAACATTGAAAATGGCCCATTGTTATGGCAAAATCTTAATAATATAGCATACATCTACATGTATTAAGAATTGTGAATTTTGCATTTAAGTTTGTGCATCAATAGAAAATGGCCCATTGACAGAAATATCCTTCCAGATCACTGTTAATTAGTTCTAATCAGCTGTGTTCACCACACTTGTGATCATATTTATTATCCACTCGACCAAATTAATGATCCTTCCTAGCTGTAAGTCTAAAAGATTGTTACATTTAAATTATTTGTCATGGCTTTTGAAATTTTCAACACAATACTTCTTACATTAGTACCTTTTAAAAAGATGTCACTGGCATCTACCATTAAAAGGTCTATGTTTTCTCCAAGCCAGTCTTTAAGGTCTTTTTATCTATAATAAAAAAGTACAATTTGAGTACATGTATTTTAATTGAATCCTACAGACTTGTGCAGTGTTCAGCCCTCAGGACCATAACAAAATGTTTACATGTAAATGGTTTCAATATTTGAAAAGTTTGGATATGTATGTATAACATTTTTAAAAACATTTCATTAAAAATAACTGTGATGTCCGATACACTAGACAAGATTGGTGACTAGAACTCTTTATTGTGAAGTAACAAAAGTAGATGTTGAGATTACAAATTTGAGATTTTATGAAACGAACTTATAATATATGACTCCCCTTTTTATGAAAAAAAAAATAAGTGTCAACAACATATCAAAACTTTACATAGCCAAACAAAACATCCCCACAATTAAAAAAAATATATGTATATGTACATGAGACATTTGAACAGTTCAAACAAAGTATTCCTGCAAGTAAGACGGTTTCTTGGAGACACGTCTCGATTTAGTTACAGTTACGGATTCTGGAACATTGTCATTGTTGGTTAATCCATCGGGCAGAATTTCGGTTGCAGTGTTTGGATCAGAACTGGGAAGAATGGACGGATCATCGGCTTCTTCCATGCGATGGAACACGGTTTCTCCGTTTGCGACGGTAGACCTTGTCATTTTCAGTTTTAACAGTATAAGACCTATTGCCATGTTCGGTTTCGACGGTTGCGGGCTCCCACTCAGAATTTGAGTCCTTCTTGAAACGTACAATTTCACCTTTAGACACGACAGTCATCGGTTTCGCGTTTCGGTAATAATAAAATTTCTGAGTTTTTTGTCGGTCGCGTAGATCCTTCTGTTTCGAATTGACCGTTTCGGGCTTTAATACATGGGATGAAGTCGGAATCTTAGTGCGAAGTTGTCATTAACAACTGAGCTGGCGAAAGTCCAATTCTATCAGTTGGTGATGCACGGTACTCCATAAGCGAAACATACGCGTCTCCATTTCCTTCTTCTGCTTTCTTGAACATGTTATTAACTGTCTGAACATACCTTTCGGCTTCCCCATTAGACTGAGAGTAACGCGACTAGATGTGGTATGTTTAAAGTCCCATTCCTTTGCAAAGTCCTGAAACTGACTACACGCAAATTGCGGACCATTGTCTCTAACGACTTCACACGGTATGCCATAACAGGCAAATATTGACTTTAGTGCATTTATCGTAGCACTACTAGACAGGGACGCGGGATGGTGAATTTCAGGATACTTTGAATAATAGTCTACACAAAGTAAAACAGTTTTGTTCTTAAACTCCATAAGGTCTGCTCCTAGTTTTGCCCACGGACGAGACGGAATGTCATGCGGTTTAAGGAGTTCCTTCTGGTTCCTATACTTGTTGCACACGTTACATTGCAAAATGAATTGCTCGATATCACTATTCATGTTAATCCTAAACAGTACATCACGTGCACGTTGCTTGGTCTTCACTATACCGAAGTGTGCTTCGTGTAGTCTTCTGAGCATATCTTGTTGTAACGCACTCGGCACGATTATGCGGTGTCCTTTGAATAACAGTCCCTCAAGGAACGTTATTTCGTCGCGAAAATTCCAATACCCGCGAAAACTAACAGGAAGCAAATCCTTACGGTTAGGGCATCCGGAAATGATGACACTGATCAAAGTTTGAAGATTGCCATCCATAGTAGTTGCTTCGCGAAATTCGGCTAACTTCGATGGCGATATTGGTAGCTCATGATCGATAAATCTAACGTCAAGTTCCTGATCCAGTAACTCGCTCGAATCTGGTAAATATGCACGACTAAGCGCATCGGAAATATACATGTGATCTCCTGGAACGTAGACAATTTCTAGATCGTAACGTTGAAGTTTCATGAGCATTTTCTGAAGTCTGGGTGTTGCTCGGTAAAGCGGTTTTTCGTTAATCGCAACTAACTAACGATAACAACGTGACGGCTGTAAATATAGTGATGAAGCTTTTCACATCCATATAGTATTGCCAGCATTTCGCGTTCGATTTGGGCATATCGTTGCTGTGCGTCAAAGCTCGAGAGCCATATGCCACGGGTTGGCTCTTCTGTAACAGAACTACGCCTAGCCCCTTTGAACTTGCATCAACTGATACGGTAACCGGCTCGCGCTTATCATAGAATCGCAACACTGGTGCGGTTGAAACTAGCTGTTTCAATTTAACAAAACTTTCCTGCTGTTTGCGATCCCAAAGAAATTGTACATCACTTTTGGTGAGAATACGGAGCGGTTCTGCGATTTCGGACAAGTTAGGTATAAATTTCGACAAATACTGCACGATACCGAGAAAACGCTTCACGGCACTAACATCTGTAGGGACAGGCATACCGGTTATTGCTCGCACTTTTTTCAGGACTAACTTTAAGACCATCTTTACTGATTATGTGTCCTACATACTGAACTTCCTCGACGCGGAGATTAAATTTCGACTTGTTCAATTTAAAGTTCATGTCTTGACATCGTTGCAAGAACTGTCGCACGCGAAAATCATGCTGCTCGTCGTTTTCGCATCAAACCAAAATGTCATCAACGATGCATTCAACTCCAGGTAAATCGGCAAACATTTCTCTTACAACCTTAGAGAAAACTTCGGGGGCGTAACTGATTCCAAACGGAAGACGGCGATATCGGTAGCGACCGAAAGGTGTATTGAACGTTAGCAGTTTAGAGCTGTCATCATCAAATTCGACTTGCCAGAATCCGTGTGTTGCGTCAAATCTAGAAAACACACTGGCGTTTGGAAGTCTTTCTGCGATTTCTTCGATAGTTTCTAAATGGTAATGTTCACGCTTTATCGCTCTATTCAAATCTTTTGGATCAATACACACGCGTATTTTACCTGGTTTCCTCACAATCACCATGCTGTGGACCCAATCGGTAGGTTCATTTTGTTTTGCGATAACACCCAGTTCCTCCATACGATCAAGTTCTGTGCTTACCTCCTCGGGACGTGCTGCAGGCACTTTTCTTGGCGCGTGAACAACGGGTGTAACAGAGTGATCTATTTCAATGTGGTGCTGTTTCGGTAGTTTTCCTAATCCCTTGAACACTTCTCCAAACGTTGTCACAACTTCCTCCTCAGAAAGCGGCACCTCTATTGATCGTACGCGACGAATGGCTCCGATAGCCTTACTAGTATCTCCACTAAGGATTGGTTGCAAATCAATGGCTACGATGTGAAATTTTACTTTGAACCTCTTGTTCCTGAATTTGCACACAATGTCGGTTGTTCCCAACGGATCAATTCGGTGCCCACCATAAGTCACAAGTTTCACTCTGGTGTTTTCTTAAACAGCTTACTGTACATTGCTTTAGACAATATGTTGGCTTGCGCACCGGTGTCCAGTTTAAATCCGATCGGTTTGTAATTTAACAATAGTGATTCTTTCAAGTGTTCCTTGGAATTACCTGTAGATACACAATCGACTTCAATGCACCCAATATAAAGTTCATCTTCGCTGTCAGGGCCTGATTCTACATTCAGAGCGTGTACCTTTTTACGTGATGATCTACAAAAGTCTTGAAAGTGGTTCTTCTTTTTGCAGGCATAACATGTCTTACCATAGGCTGGGCATTTTCTTCTCTGATTATCTAAACCACAGTTTCTACATTTGTTCTGAGAACTCTTAGCATTGATAGTACTTTGATTTTTAGGTTTATTGTTGTTATGTCGTGACTTACTGTTATTGACTCGTTTTACCACATGAACTGATTGTTCCTCTGTAGATTTCAACGATTTTAACTGTTGACCACTTATCTCGTGTGCACGGCACACATCTATAGTTTTCTGTAGTGTCAGCTCTGATTCCCGAAACAAACGGGCTCTGCAGGTTTCACACGAATACCACACACAATACGATCTCGGATTAAATTGTCAGCTAAATGTTCGAATTCACATGGTTTTGCTTTGGTTTTCAAGTCCGTTACATAACTATCGATCGTTTCATGTTGACCTTGGTTTCTTGTAAAGAAAACATGTCGAATATAAGTCAAGTTCTTACGTGGTTCACAATAGTCTTTGAATTTGGCTTTCAGAACGTCAAGCTTTTCCTTGTCGTCGACAGCAATGTCAAATGTGTTGTACACACGCTGTGCTTCCGGTCCGGAAACGTGAAGAAATGTGGCGACTTTCACTTTCCCATCCTTTTCTTCGATTCCAGTTGCAGTAAGGTATAATCGAATGCTTGGATCCATTCCTTATAATTTTCAGCCAAATTGCCTTCCAAATTTAGGGCTCCTGGAGGCTTAAGTTGCTCCATTTTCTGAGTTTTCACCTGACACCATGTGATGTCTGATACACTAGACAAGATGGGTGACTAGAACTCTTTATTGTGAAGTAACAAAAGTAGATGTTGAGATGACAGATTTGAGATTTTACAAAACGAACTTATAATATATGCCAATTACATTTCGAACCCTATATGGGATGAAATTCAACAGCTGTTCGCGAGTTTGCCTGTTAAGGTTTATCTTAACACTTCTGAAAAAATGACCGATATTTTACGTCTGTTTTAGCCTATGTGGAGCATAAACTACACATTCAATTGCTTAATGAGGTGTAGCAGCGTCTAGAGTGAGTGAGTGAGTTGGTGTTTTACGCCCGTGCAACGCTATATAGGTTATTTACAGGCGATGAACATGAAAAGGATGATAAAATGAACATGAAATGATGATGATAAATGAAATATGACTTGATCATCTTAGGTAAAATTTCCCAGATAATAAAAAATCAAAAAGCACAATATTAAGTTGACAAAAGCTCTATTATCACTTCAAATTATATTTGATAAAAAAACTCTTAAATATATCCAATTTTAATTGGAGCTGGGAGGACTTTGATATATAATTTTTTTTTTATATAGTTTTTTTATATAATTGAGTAATATCAATCTTAATTTCAATTACTTAATTATGGAAGTGTTTTAATACTTAATAAACTTTTAAATACACATGATGTCATCATACTAATAAATAACTCACTATATAATTATAACACTCTATTGCACCATAAAACTACATGTACATTTTAAAAATACATGTACATGAAAGCACCAAATGGTTTTCATCTAAAGAAACTTAGTTTCAAAATAACAAAACTATACCAAAATCTTATAGTATGTATATACATATTTACAGTGAGGTAGCAATAATTTTCAACTTTATTAGGGTAATAGAAATCTAACACTTTCTTGCAACATAAAACTACATTTATATATGCATGTTCATTAAAGCACCAAATGGTTTTCATCTTAAGAAATATGACTCAAAAATAACATAACCAAACCATTCTTGTATGTATATACCTATTTACAGTGAGGTAGCAATAATTTTCAACTTTATTTATAAAAATGTAGTGAAAATTTAAAAATCTTCATGTGATATGAAAAAAGAAAACATCCACAAAGATATATATTCCAAAATAACCTGTTAGGAAATATAACTCATAGTTTCTTAATAAGACATCAAAAATATTTTTGGTTTCACACAAATGCTGTTTTTGTTATCAATTTTTAATTTCATATAACATACCCCCCTTTATGAATTACAATTATAAAAGCACTATTTGAAAAATTGGGTTGAATGGATAAAGCTAATCCATATCAATGAGATTAAAGATATTGACTGATCAATCATGACAGGTGGGTGTGGTTAAATGAGATTAAAGATATCGACTGGCCAATCATGACAGGTGGGTGTGGTTTCAATGGATTAAGCTATTCCATTCTATGTAAACATTATGGGGATAAAATGAAAGTGATCCCTCAATTTTTTATCAGATTTCTATTTGATTACAAGTGAGTTTGACTTACGCAACTATGGATTACTTTGTGTTCTCGCAAGAAAAGTCTTCATCAGTATCAAAGTGGTATGGGGCTTTTTTTAACAAGTCAACCAACATTTACAAGGAGAATGGAAATGTCGTTTTTAGTTTTGGAGATCTGACAACGGGTGACAAAATCAGATTCAAGGAAATTTTTATACTACTTGATAATGCAGAGTTATGCAAAAAGATGGCGAAAGAGATAGAGGTTAGTATACATGTACATGTTTTATATAAAAATCAAGTAACAGTAGTTTTCATTTTAAAATTTAAAAATTCATTAGTAAAACTTTTAAAATTTATCATATGTCAAAAAGTTAGTTTGTCTTCTATTTCTTGTTCCTCTCCTTAAAGGTTCAGGGTGTCGATTTTCAATGGTTTGATTTGTTACAGTTTCCTGTCTTTTCTCAAAGAATGGTTTTATGATAATGTTTACAAGTTGAATAACAACATTTCGAATCTCTACTGGTTTACCGAAATACTGCATCAAAAAAGTGAAAACTACTGTTATCAGATCTGAAACAATAAAAATAACAAGATATTACACATATATCTATTCTAATTTGTCTTAGCCTTTTCCTTCACACAATATTTTTTAGTACAAGAATAAGAGTCACTTTCAACTTTGAATAAAGTGTCATCAGAGTCTGCATGTGTAGGTAGTTGTTGGACATATCTACATGAAATCTTATCATCATCTTGTCTCTTCTTTGTTTTACAAATTGACAGAAGCTTTTTTCTCTAACATAACAATATAACAACAGTGACCACAACAAGTATAACTGATAATATGATAACTGTCACTCTGTACCTTTCCACTAAAATCTTTAAAAAGTTTGGATCTGAAAATAATAATAAAATCATTGGTAATTTGTGAAGGAATAAAGGTTGTTAACTAGGATGTGTTTGTTTTTTGTGTGTTGATCATTCATGGTAATAGTAAACAATACATTTTTGGTCTTGATATACATGTATGTAATTCATTCTTTTCATAAAAAGTGTACTAACATATACAAAATGATTATGCGAGACAAAATATTTTTTTTTTGCTTGAATATATACATGTACTTACAAGAAAGAGCATAAGTGACAGTATTCAATGTTGTGGTGGTCATGTTTGTGCTGTCAGTGTCATGGTTTTCGGTGTCTGAAAAAAAATTATTGAACATTAAAGCTAACTTTCAAACATAGCAAAAGCTCATATGGTCTTCAAAATGTTTTTTTTTAATTTGAAAATATATATTATGGAAGATGAATAATAACTGAAAATATTATAGTGTTTCCTTACACTGGTGTTGATCTTGTAGAGTGGTGGGTGGTTGGTGGCTTTCGTTGTTCTTTGGCTCTTTCGGTTGTATGTAGCTGTAAGAATAATAAAAAATATTATAATTTTATTACAGGAAGACAGCAAAACTGACATGACCAGTGATGGCATTCAACAAGAACAGATGAAAAAAGTAAGTACATATGTACATGTATATACAATATACCTTCTGCTTATACAGTTTTTTTCTTTTTAAGTCAAAAATTAAGAAAGTCAATACTCGTGGATAAAAGTTCCATTGAGATAAAAGTTAGTCTATCAAAAGAAAATAATGAAACATTGCATTGATTTAAACCCATAATCTGGTCTCAACCTAAAATTGCTCGAAATTGAATATCACAGCTAATGTACATGTAATATATTTTTGTTATCCTTTTCAGGAAAACACACCTATCCCAAAACTGGTGTTAAGACACAGTGTCTGTGAAAAGGTACATGTACCATCTACATGTATACCATTGTCACCTAAGATAACAGTACTGACAGAAATGCCGAATGTGAGAAGGTCATTAATACATGTAGCAAGCAGGGAAAACAAAGAATTAAATATATATGAGGATATTACTCCACCTCAGGAGAAAACGAAGAAAACAAATGTAAGATTTATCATCAATTTTTATAATGAGTTCATTACTACATACATGTATCATGTATGTGAAACATAAATTGACAAAAAAAATGGAAACTCATGCCATAACAAGGGTAAACTTAAGGTTGGGTTGGAAGAGCAGGTAGATTCTACATGTATGATAATTCTTAAAAAAACCACACAAACTTATTTTGCTGTAGACATCACATGGATATTTTGATTTCAGGAGTCAAAGTTATTAGATTATCAAAAGTCAATAGGTTTCTATCCTTTTAAAACCATTAAATCTAATAACAAGGAAAAAATCTAACTGTGACGGTTTACAAATCTGAATTACAACATTTTATCATTTTAGCATGAAAAAGTTGGTATCACCAACACTGCCACTGTAGGTTCATGTATCCTAAGAACTTCTACAGGAACATGTAACACAAACAACATCAACAGTTCATCTACATGTACCATCAGAAAGGCCCTTTTCGCCTTTAAAAGAAAGGAGGTGGGAGAAAAGGTGAAAGCTTCTGCAAGCAGTGATCCCCAAAAGGTAAATTGAATAATGAAGAATACATGTATATATTTTTTACTATTACTATTAATATTATTCAACTTCAAAGAAAAACTAAATAATTACCTGGCAGGGTTTTTCATTGATGAAAACTTCTAAGATCAAGATGTTCAGAGTTGTCAAGGTTTGGCATGAAATTTCCGACTCAATTAATGTTAGCGTGACAGGTGAATGTTCTTCAAACTTGATATTCATCAGCTGGCTCACTGAAAATATCTTGGAAAATCTCAGGGTTGCAACTTCTTCGGGAATTTCACCAATGAAAATTACATCCCAGCTGGATCCCGTACAATCTAAGGTGTTTTCCCATCTGTAACAAGATGAAATGTCTTGTTGAGAAGCATTACTGGTGTTAGCTATGACTAAAATAACTACAAAACACAAGCGAAGCATTTCAAATATTTTCAAATTCTCCATGTTTTGTCTAGCTATCTGTGTATTGTGAATGTTTGGCATTTGATTGATTTGATTGGATATCCTTTATCACGTGACTTTTTGGTCTGTTTTGTTTGTACTAAAGTGTTGATTTTATTTTTATTTAGATCTACACTGCGAGTGAATATTTTGATGATACATGGGATGTTGAAAACTTGTCGCCGTGTCAGGTGTTGACATCAACACCTATAACCCAAGCATCAAATAATCCAGGAGGACCTTCAATACAGAACAAAGCAGTTCTAACAACAGGAACGATTAGAGACCTGTTAAGAAAGTAGTGAGATGCCACGTGAAAGACCTGTTAAGAAATTAGTGAGATGCCATGTGAAATTAATTATTAACAGTTGTTCTTTTTTCGGGATGGAGAAAAAAAGACTTTTTTATGAAAATCTTATTGAAAAGACAGTGGCTCTATGAGGCTGGTGTTCTGTAGTTTTAAACTGTTAAAAATAACATCAGAAAAAGTTTCCCATCAGTATAATCGGAAGGGTTTTATACTTCCACGGAATAATTGTTTATTTTTTGATGATTTTGTTGAAAAATTGAATCTTTTTTACAATAAAAGAGCACACCTTGAGAAAAGTTATTTTGATTTGTGTTGACTTGAACATTTAGTTTCACTCTTGTTGTCCTTTACGTTTCGTTGTTCTCGTATAGTACTCTTGTCTCAGGTTCTCTCTTGGTGAATTGAACTTTTATCGATTTGATTTTTAAAGTGTTAATTTTTGTGCTTTGTACAAGATAAACGATAGGGGGAAGGTTGGACCCAAAAACTAGTTTAACCCCGTCACATTTTATATGTGCCTGTCCTAAGCCAGGAATTCTTGCCAAAGCTTTTGTTTGTCCTTGTCTACTATCTGTTTTTTTTTGTTTTATGTCCAGAAATGGGTCTTTCTTTGATATTATAGGAATTTGTGAGAATCTTATGTATTGTATTTTTAGTCTTGGACCAATGCAAGACGGCGAGCAGTGACCTCTGATCATGTTGAAGACTGCTGGCTGTTTTCCATTGTGATTTTTTCAATTGTCGTTTCTTTAATGTTGGTTTTGTCACGTACACTTATTCCAATTATCGTCTATATTGTGTGTTATTTTGTTTGGATTTTTTTGTGTGTTTTATTATGTTGAGATTTTGGCCTCTCAACTTTGTGATTATCCTCCGTGTTTTGATATTTTTTTTTAAATATCCATACAAGATGTATGTACTACCAAAGGGGACATTCATTCTCAGATCTGCCAGTCTTATCAAATGAAGTAAGATATATAATATATAACATTATTTTATTTATAGAAATCATATTTAAGACGATGACAACCAAGAAAAATGACAAACACAAGAAATGATAAGATTTAAGAAAAAATCAAACAGTACCAAAACAAAAAAAAAAAAACAAAACAAAGCTTGAGAAAAACAATTTTGAAGAAGTACCAACTATTTATTGTCTTTGTATCCATAAGGGCGGGTGTTAATCCCATCATCAAGGATCCATCTTTTATCGTCAAATGGCACCAATGACCGTTTTTTTGTTGTTTGTGCAAAGAGTACATGGTTGACACTTCGAATTGAGTTCATTTCACTGGAGTAAACCTTCTCCTTTAGCAAACATTCTTTGTACATATCATGTTTTAGTTTTTTCGATGCAGATTTAACAACCCCTTTGGCTGCATGTTTTTCTTCATTTCCAAATCTTATCGAATATTACTTCGATCTCAATCCGATGAATTCTCTAATTGGAATGGAACACATTTCATCCTTAAACTTTCCCACCACCTTTTTATTGTATTCGCTATAGAGAAAATGATCTTTGGGATAATTGCTAAAATCAAAATAATGTTTATAGTTTTCCATATCTTTATAAAAATCACCCGTTTCAATGTAAAATAAAAAACTGTCTGTGTCGGTGAAACAGATAGAAATTTTATCTGAATAAATTTTCTTCATGTGATTGTAGTAAAAATCATACATGAAAAGTTTTGCAAGTTCTAATATTGAAAAACCAACGTATAGAGGTTGATTCATCAAAATATTCGTCTGTTTTTCTGCACTGCAATCAAGTCGGGTCAAAAAATTTTAAATGACTTAAACGATGGTTTCGAGGTGTACTTATGAAACTTTTTTTCAGTGTGACACAGACGGATATCAACATGCTTTCTCGTATTCATAAGTGATCGACCAAAAATACAGTTATTCAAAAGTGTATGGAGACGTTTTTCGAAATCGGTTGTTGCATTTTTTCTTTTTTCTGTGTTGAAATTTATATATTTTTTCAGCCAGTCACTTTGATCAAACTTAAGAACTCTATGCACTGCTTTCAGTTTCAATCCCAGTTTTAAATACAATTGTAGATTTCTATAATGAACCACATATCGTTCCTTGTCAAATAGATTTGGTATCAGCTTCTCAACTTTAGGTAAACTATTATTGTTGGAAATGGTATTATGCAACCTTTTACAATAGGGAGATAAATCGTCAATTGTCACGGATTTTCTTTCGGGGGCTAGAGGAAAGTAACAATGGTGGTCATGAAGTTCAGGTCCGTAACCCAAGTCAACTTCCAAGATGTATCCTTTAGGACTATCTGGTGGTATTTTAAATATTTCCAATTCCGAATATTCTTCTTCCTCCATCCATTCAAAATTACCATAACCGAGATAACTCTCCATACCAAAGGAATATAAATTATTTGCATCTAAGTATGTTAAGTATGAAGTTGGTTTATTCTTGTCGAAATCCGGGATATATGGGTTGTTGGCAGTTTTAAATCGATGAAAAATACTTGAAACTCCTCCTCTAATACCATTTACCAAAAACTAAAATTTTGTCTATGTCAGTTAAAAGATCTAAAACAACACCAGTTTTCTTCAACATAGCCGACCAACTTAAGCCTGGTGATGTAAAGAAATGACATGGATCAAGTTTGTAATCTCCTAAGCATATATCTCTAAATCTCTCGAAAACATCGGTTAAAATAGCAACATCCATTTTCAAATACACATCAGAGTAATCTCCTATTGACCCGCATTTTAATTTTTTGAAAACTGTATTGGCAAATAGATAATCTTCTTCAGAAACATTTTGATCCGTCAGTTTATTAAAAAAATCAGCTTTATCTCTTCATCCAGTTTTTTTCATAGAGTCAACATAATCATATGGGAAAACGCCTTTTCGTAAAAGTAATGACCATATGTCTGGTTTCGGAAAACATTTTTTTAAATGTATAAAGTGGGAATGTCCATCTTTAGCAAAATTTTCTGTCAGTTCCTGTAGAGATCCTTGTAAGAATTGAACGGAGTCAATAAATCGTAAACTTCCAATTGAAAAAGAAAGGTATTTTTCCATAATAAGCGGGATGATGCTTATGTCCTTATCTTTATATTTGCCTATTTTGGACATTATGATGTTAGAGTCATATCCTTTCAAATTATGGAAAACTACGGGTATAAAAGACGGAGTTTTCATCTGTAAGTTGCACCGGTTACAACTTATTCCTCGAACCTTCGAAGTCAAGTGGCAATGATTGATAACTTTTTTATTCCTTTTAGAAAACCCCTCTTTACAAACGTAACAAGTCTTTGCATTTTTGTAGTTTAATCTATCCTCATTTGTTAACTTCATGGGTGCGATATTACTCAGGATTGATTTAATTTCTTTTTCTTCTTCCATAAGTTTTTCTAGGAAAGTCTCGACTACGTTATCACCTCTGTATATAACCGGTGTTTTTTCATATCGTTCGTCTATACAAACACGTTGATACCCAAAACTGTATGGTTCAAATTTTTGATAAGCATCTTTATTTAACTTATCTGATCCCGGTTCAATTTTCGTGGCAAGACATTCAAAGTCTGCATATATAACAAACGGTACCCGCGTTGTTTTCTGGAAATCTTTGAATTTCAAGTCCTCTCCTTCTTTCGGAAGAGTTATTTTTTGAAAATCGTATTTTCCACAATCTCTTTTGTGCTCACGCAAATCATCTTCTTTCAGAAAGCCATGCAAGCAAAAATGACAAAAGAAATGTTCTGCATAATGGGATTTTGTACGTGAAAGAAATTTATTAAAATGACGTATTAAGACAAAATGAGTGAGTGAGTGAGTTGGTGTTTTACGCCCGTGCAACGCTATATAGGTTATTTACAGGCGATGAACATGAAAAGGATGATAAAATGAACATGATATGATGATGATATATGAAATATGGAAATGGGGTGGGAAACAAAGGACCGGTAAATTTTGAAGAACCACAGGAAAAAAGAAGAGATGGGTAGGGGCGGAAAATTTAGCCTATGTGGTGCACTACTGGGCGGTCCACAAAGGGGTCTTTTACGTGCATGAAGCGTGGCACTCTCCACACACGTTGGCCCACTATGGTCGGCGGTCAGGGTTTCCGTATTATAGACCTGACAACCCCCGCGGACGAGGGCCACCCTATTCAGCCACCTAGGGTACACACTTGGTCGCTCTGTGGGCTGAGCACTGACCCGACGTCAGAATCCCAAGACCCTTAGTCGCCTCTTACGACAAGCTAGGCTCTGCTGCGGGCCTATTCGCCACCCGGGCCCCGCACGGGACTTAAGACAAAATGAGAGTTCACTTCATCCGTTATGTATAAGAGGTTCACATGATGTCCACTGTCCCCTCTTTTAGTGATATATAAAGGAAACACTTCTCCATCTTCAAAACCAAACACATTTATTGTTAACGAATTTTGTCGCTCAAATTTATGAACCTGAGATAAAAGGGTTGGAGATTCTATACCTGATGTATTTAATGTTTCTAAGTATGGAATATAATTTGCTACTCGTTCTGGATGATCCTCTTTTGGATATAAACTAGCTAATATGCACCAAAAAAAAACATCGGCTATCGTTGTTTTGGATATTAATTAATCCTTTCGAATTTTTGAGTGACTCGGGTAAATCCATATAACTACTCCCTCTTAACGGTCGATATGAAGATATACAAACATTCATTTTCAGAACTTCTTCGAGCTGCCAACCATTCCCCAATTTTAAAAAATCTTCTAATGAAACGTGAATCTTCTGTAAACTATCGTTTATTTCGTGATCTAAATTTTCCTCAGTCAGTAAAAGGGTCTTAGTTGTACTATTAAAATGAGGATATGCTTCATCCTCATTCACTCCATCATCTGATAATTTTACCATTTTAACTTCCAAATGGAGGTACCATTTTATCCCATTCCACTTCCCAAGCTATAGAAATAAAAAAAAAGTTTTAAAATAAGTAAAAGATGAATATTTTAAGAAAAAAAAATAATGGAATGAACACTTTAACTGAACTCTTTTTTGTAAATAGAAAACAAAAAATCAAGAAAGAAAATAGAATTACACACCTCTTCTTGTAAAATATTCTTTATCCTTAATTTATTTTCAGCAAAGAAGATCAAGATATCAAGCTTTTCCTCCAAACCATTCGGAATTAGCGTGTACTTTACACCATTACCATTTAAAGCTTGTTCTATATTGTCCTCGGTTTCCCGTAGAACGTCATCTATTACACCCGTATGGTCCTCTGAACCCTCTAAAGCAAGAAGCCCTGCAGGGGCTTGATCAGCATAGATAGCGATGTTTTCCTTCTTCTGTCTTTTCACAGGAACTGATGATGAAGTATTTTCCATTCCTCGTTTCCCTTTTACGATTTGTACGTTGTGTTTTCGTCTGAGATGCTGTTTGAGATTGTCCTGTCTGGAAAAAGAAGACGAACAATGATCGCATTGAAACCTCACCGGAGCGTTGTGACTTGTTAAGTGTCTGTTCAGATGCTCCTTCTGTTTAAATGTCCGTTCACATCTATCACATTTAAATCTGTTTTCATTTTGAATGCTACTTCCATTTGATATCATCTTTGTCATCTTCAAAAAATCCTCTTGAGATCAATTTTTGAGCGCTTGAAGAGTTTCACTCGGAATTTGTTCAAATATTTTTGATAGATCCATGACGATGTCCTTACAATTCAATTAAAAGAATGAAATTCAAAACTGGCTACGAGCACATTTAAGGGCATCGTCTGTTTTGTTTTTTGTAAGGGGGTAAGGTGTTATGGTAGGGATGTAGGGATGTGAATGTATTGTAGGGATGTGATATATTGTCCCTTATTGCAAATATTGGTTAGCTTCTCAAATATATTCCATGTGTGAGGAATAAACATTTTTTTTTATTCGAGTGTAAAAGTGTGAAGATTGTTATTTGTAAAAGCAGGAGCAAAACAAATACCAATTTTGTTTCACGGTTGAAATGTGTTAAAATATATTTTATGATTAATCACCTTTGTACGCTTGTAGTGGATTTTGTTTGTAAGTATCACAGGGTGTGAAGTTGATTTTTTTTATTGTCCGAATTTCATTCAATCTAAACAACTTTGTTTTTTCTTTGTCTTTCTTGATATAAACAAAACACTTAAAACGTTATACCTTTTATTTCTACTATAATATTTTATACACATTTTTAAAACTTAATGAAATTTGAACTTTAACCACTTTCTTTTTATTATAGGGGGAAACATTTCATGAACAGATTTTTCAATGTAAATCGATTTTCGTTTGTCTTTTCTTAACATTACTTCCTCTTTTTTTTCTTGAACATATGGATTGAAGTCAACTTCTTCTTTCCGATCTCTATACCAACTGTCAATTTCGTCCTGTTCGGTAACAAGCTCCCTCCTTTTAATATTAGAAATTAAGTTAAGAGGAACATGATACGATTTAAGTAATGAATGAAATTCTTTACTCCCTGAAGGAAAACGAGATTTTTTTCCAGGAACGATTTCATCTTTGATCAAGTCTACTATGCTCTCTTGTTGAATTGAACTTCTATCGATTTGATTTTTACTGTGTGTTAGTTTGTGCTTTGTTATTGATTATCATTAGGGGGAAGGTTGGCGCCAAAAAACTAGTTTAACCCCGCCACATTTTAATGTGCCTGTCCTAAGCCAGGAATCTTTATCAAAGCTTATATTTGTATTTAGTCGAATTTATGTTAATTGTTTTTTTTTTGTCAAGAAGAGGGTCTTTCAATGCACTTTGGGATTTGGCTTGAATCATATGTATTTTATTTTCCATCCAGGGGCCAATTGAAAAACAGCGAGCAGCGACCGCTGGTCACATTGAAGGCTGCTGGCTGTTTTCCATAATGTGGATATTTAAAATATACGTTTATAATGTAGGTTGTGTCGCGTACACTTATTCCACATCTCATTTTTTCTATATGTGCGAGTTCAAAATTTCTTTTCCATCAACTATTATTTCACCAGAATTCATCCATGTCAACGGTGTATATTTTTATAAAAACAGAAAAAAATCGTTCTGCCTTTTGTCGATACTTTTTCGGAATCACTATTTGTAGTAAATTTTCTAGTTTTTCCTCTTCGACATTAGTTGTAGTGGTATTCTGATGCTCATGCTACTACTATTTTCTATACTTATTTTGTCAATTTCACCGGATGTATCCAACTGGTTTCCATTTTTCTCGATTGCGCTGTCATACTTTTGTTTTGGTATTAAAATCATCTGTTTCGCCATTTTAAAATTCCGACTTGATACCAAAAGTGAAAAAGAAATTATGACAAACTATACAAAATGTCTAACTTATATATGCATGATAAAGTAATATAAAACTATATCTCTTGAAGTTTTGGCAAAAAACCAAATGAAACAATGCAAAACTGTCTTCACTATTTGAAACCATTTAGCAGTCGGTTTCTCCTTGAAATATTGTAACAACCTTTGTACTCTTTTTCGATACCTTTTTGGAACTAGCAATTCGACAAATCGATCAATGTCATGCTCACATTTTACATCTGTAATTTCAAGTTCCCTTGATATTCCTGGTAATTCTTCTTTTTCGTTTTCTTCAATTTTCCCCTTCTGAATCGTTTTCGCTCCAACTCGACTCATTTTCCACTTCTTTAAGAATAATTTTTAGAATAATGGTCAATAATGAATAATTTCTAATTAAAAGTCTCTTTCTTTGGGTATCGGTTATCCCGTCGGAGGTTATCTTCCGAACGATGTCTTTATATTTTGTTAACTTGTTTTTATCCTTTCTCGTCAAGTTAAAATTACCATACAGAACGTTGTAAATACATTCAACCAGCATTTTATACTGCTTAGATGACATAGATTTGAGAAGGGCGATTTTTTGTGAATTTTCCGACCTCGTAATCATATTTAAAAAATGAACATGTTTTTGAATATGTTGATTCATTTTTCTTGGAAGATGATGTTATCTTCTCCTGGAAAGATGCATGTTCTTAATATATATGTCTTATTGCTTCATGGTGACAGGTCAATTAGTAGATATCAAAAATTTAAATTCGTTGCTTGCTCATATGCTGATAGAAAATATTTCAGTTTTCCAGGGAAGATCTGTCTCCCTAAAGCACTAAGCTGTAACTTATCTGTGGGATTTCTCATGACGATAATATATGAAGTATTGAGAGATATGGTTCTCATGCATTTCCCGACAGGGAAAATCGATTGAGTTAAAAAACAAACGCTGATGTTCTTATGATGTGAGTCAATAGTAAATGAACTTTGCATAGAAACATTGTTAACAATTGACGCTAAAAGATCATCCAAGATGAGTAAAACGTGCTCACGTTTAACAGACAGTTCATCAATATCGTCAGACGAAGGGAGTCCTTCACGAAATTCAACTAAAGAACTACTTCTCTCCATTGAGGTAAAGAGGTCTTGCCATACTGAATAGCAATACACTATCTTTACTGGAGGAACACTGAACATTTTTTTACTTTCCTTTATGATTCTAAATGTCAGTGTTGTTTTCCCAGACTGTGTAGGGCCTGCTGTAAGTACAGAACATGGTGAGTGAAATGGCAACAAGGCTGTTTCTTCCCACCATTCAGAATCATCCATCATAAACATAGTAAAAACAAAAAAATAAACACAGTAATAACAATTTCTCCTTTTTATTAAAATAGAAAGTTCTTTATACATTTGTACAAAATTACAAAGTTTAATTTGAAAGATATTTAAGTAACAGTTTTCAGAGAGAGAAAAGGTGTTCTCATTCTGTCTTGATTTGTCTAGTCTCACTTATCTCAAAGTAGCCTATGTTTTCTGCAAGTATTACAAGTGTAACTGTTTCCGGTAAAGGTGTTCCAAACTGACATTCCAATCGAACTTTACCTCTTTTCACTAAAGAAATGTAGTCCGATTCTTGAAAATATGGTTCAAGTTCAAAACAAAAGAGAGTATATCCATCTAGAAATTCCATTCGCGATATGTCGTTCCCAGCATCTAACCCCCATTTCCCCCCGGTTTAAAATAGTTAAGCATAAGCCGCAGCAACGGATGTTCCGTTGTCCTCATTGAAATCTAGTTTTAAGGGTATACAATCGACTGGGATTCCATCACAAAACAAAGTTATTTGTTGTAAGTCATAGTGTCTAAAGTAAAATGGATTTCGTCTGTATGATCCAGAGAATCCCTCCGATGATACAAAACCCAAAACCATACGTCTAGGTTTTACATCCTGAAAGATATTTTCAACAACTAAGGAAGTACTCCCCTGCATAACCGTAATATTTTTAATTACAGATTTCGGATATATATATTTTGCATTGCTCATTTTCAAGGCTTGAGCATGTCCATAAATTACCCCAGCAAGAATACAAGAATACAAGTTTATTTGACCAATCATGGGCCCTCAAGGGGCAATAACAGTACAAATGTTTATTTATGACAGAATATACATGAAGACATATATGTGGCAATACAAAGTATTATATACAAAGCAATTGTCATAATTTAAGTCAGATCAGTGCAGATTATACACTGTATTTTTTTTTTTTTATACAACTCCAGACTCCAGGAGGAATTTACATAAGTTATTTAAAATTGTTTCATTTTCACAGTTAAAGGTCCAGAATAGTTTATTGAAAGAGGACATATTATTAAAATGTGAATTAGTTTTAATTATTGTATCAAATAGAGTTTCTCTAGATGTAGTAAAATGAGTACAGTTAGTAAAATAATGAATCTCATCATCAATTTCATTTATAGAACATCTTTCGCATAATCTTTCATTTAAAGGAGTTAAGGGTTTGGTATATCGACCCGATTCAATTTTTAATCTATGAGAACTGATTTTAAACTTTGTAATGGACCTTCTGTTTCTGAAATCTTTTATTAAATCAAGATATTTTTCAAAACCAAAATTTGTTTTGATCTTAACATATGTTCTGAGTTTTCCATTTTCATTAATTAAAAAATTCCTGTAACTATTCCAGGCGTTAATATATAATTTTCTTAAATCAGTCTTTACTGTAGTTTTACAAGTATAATTTGAGCATAGTTTATATTTGTTTCCTCCTGGAGTTTTTAATATAGTGAACATATTTGATATGGCTGAGAACCATGATCTGCCACCCTCCTCATGAACCTTTTTTGATTCTTCATATGCATCTTTTATTAAGCCTGATGGAGTATTTTCTACTCTGTTCCAATAATTAGTACTTGCTTTAAAGCAATCCAAAATAATAGGAAGTCTCCCTGTCTCAGACATAACCCCAAAATTAGAGACTTTTTTGTCAGAAACTCGAACTCTACATACATTTAAAACTACATCCTCCAGCGATATTTCATAATTCGGGTTATCTTCATCGGACATCAAACAAAAAGTGGGTCTGTTTCTATAAAATCTAAACTTAATATCTAACATATTTAACAAGTATCTATCCATCTCACAAAGATAATGACAGACTGGACCTATCAAGTCTAATGTTTTTGAAGAAGATATAAATTTTCTTCGTTCATATAATCCAGTGTTTGTAGATTTTGCATTACACACATCCATGTGTCCACTTCTATCTTTGATAAAAAGACCACTTGCTAACTGGGTGCTCTTGGCATCTTGGCCGTATTGTAAAAGGCTTTTAAACATACATTTATAAGGGTAATTTGTATTACTTGATGTTACTAATTGTCCTTGTAAATAAACATCTACTTGTGACCATAAACTTTGAAGAAAAAGGTTGACCAGTCCACATGTGTCGTTTTCATCCAAAAATGTTCCATCTGCACACTTTACTCTAAGTTTTACGTAAAGTTTCGATCGTTTTAAATCAATATACTCCATCCCATTCTGTCCGCTAACATTAAACTCAAGAGGTCCACACCCTCGCTGACTACTAGATCTGCATTCATCATACGAAATAGATTCAATGGCTGTAAGCGTTGGCGGTAGTTGAAAAAACATCTAACTGGCTTGGTTGAGCTTCTGAAAAACTTTCTTTGTTTATAATGGACATCTTTTCATCAAATTGTGAATATATCAGGACGGTTCGACTTCGATAATGTTTTTCGCTTTGTCTTCTTGGGCTTCTTCTCCAAGACGGTGATAGTAGTATTACTGTCTTCTATCTTTCGTTTCTTTCCTTTTTTAGCTCACCTGGACCGAAGGTCCATGTGAGCTTATGCCATCACTATGCGTCCGTCGTCGTCTGTCGTCGTCCGTCGTCGTCCGTCGTCGTCTGTCGTCCGTTAACAATTTCAAAAATCTTCTCCTCTGAAACCACTGAACCAATTTAACAGAAACTTGGCAGGAATGATATATGACATGTTGGCAACAAACGATCCTCATTTTGAAATGCTTTGATAAAAAACATGGCCGCCGTTACTAAAAATAGACTAGGGGGGTCAGACTACTGTTTTTGGCTTATAAATCAAAAAGTATAAGAGATAGAGGAAATCTGAGGCCACGCTACTGATTCAGCATCAAAAGCTCTACAAAAGTCTCCATTTGGTCAAAGTTGTCAGATGACCCCTTATAGAGGTTACAGCCCTTTAAAGGTGAAAAATAGCATTTTTTCATGTTTTTGGCCTACAGAATGAAAACTATTGCAGATAGAGATTAGCTGTTGCTTGCTTAAATGTTCAGCTCATTTAACTCTACAAAAGTCTCCATAGGGTCGAAGTTGTCAGATGACCCCTTATAGGGGTTACGGCCCCTTAAAGGTGAAAAATAGCCATTTTTCATGTTTTTGGCCTACAGAATGAAAACTATTGCAGATAGAGATTAGCTGTTGCTTGCTTAAATGTTCAGCTCATTTAGCTCTACGAAATTCTCCATAGGGTCGAAGTTGTCAGATGACCCCTTATAGGGGTTACGGCCCCTGAAAAATAGCCATTTTTCATGTTTTTGGCCTACAGAATGAAAACTATTGCAGATAGAGATTAGCTGTTGCTTGCTTAAATGTTCAGCCCATTTAGCTCTACAAAATTCTTCATAGGGTCGAAGTTGTCAGATGACCCCTTATATGGGTTACGGCCCCTGAAAAATAGCCATTTTTCATGTTTTTGGCCTACAGAATGAAAACTATTGCAGATAGAGATTAGCTGTTGCTTGCTTAAATGTTCAGCTCATTTAGCTCTACAAAATTCTCCACAGGGTCGAAGTTGTTAGATGACCCCTTATAGGGGTTACGGCCCCTGAAAAAAGTGATTTTTCATGTTTTTGGCCTACAGAATGAAAACTATTGCAGATAGAGATTAGCTGTTGCTTGCTTAAATGTTCAGCTCATTTAGCTCTACAAAAGTATAGGGTCAACATCAAGACCAGGTGAGCGATTCAGGCTCCTGGGAGCCTCTTGTATAGTATTGGCCTCTCTTAGTTCTTCTTTTGCTTGTTTTACTACGTTTTCCGTCGGAGAAACTAATTCCACTTTAACTGGTCGTGATCATCTGTGTTACGGGAGGGAAATGCATCAATTGGAATTATGAAAGAATTGGAGTGTCCACCAAGACCACCCCCTCTTTGATATCCACTTTTCATGTGACGGTTATAAGAATTTATTTTACCATTAACTGCATTCTCGTAATACTTCCGCAATTTTTGTGGATTGACTATAGAAGAAAATGAGATGTGGAATAAGTGTACGCGACACAACCTACATTATAAACGTATATTTTAAATATCCACAATGGAAAACAGCCAGCAGCCTTCAATGTGACCAGCGGTCGCTGCTCGCTGTTTTTCAATTGGCCCCTGGATTGAAAATAAAATACATATGATTCAAGCCCAATCCCAAAGTGCATTGAAAGACCCTCTTCTTGACAAAAAACAATTAACAAAAATTCGACTAAATACAAACATAAGCTTTGATAAAGATTCCTGGCTTAGGACAGGCACATTAAAATGTGGCGGGGTTAAACTAGTTTTTTGGCGCCAACCTTCCCCCTAATGATAATCAATAACAAAGCACAAACTAACACACAGTAAAAATCAAATCGATAGAAGTTCAATTCAACAAGAGAGTATCTGAGACAAAAGGACAACAGGTAATTAACAGGACGTAAAGATACTCTCTTGAGAACACTCGAAGTTACTGACAGCTAGCTAAGAAGCATCCATCGACTGATGTAAAAAAATCAAGTATGTCGATTTTAAATCCGACACAACACGTCAAACACTTGATTTGATGATGCATCATCACACAAAACCGACACACTTGACCGCTGTAATGCTCAAAAATGACATAAGTATAAAAAGGCAATTAACATTTTAAAGTAAGTATCAAATTATCAATATTTTTACCAAAGAAGACTAAATTCAAAGATTTTACTAAAATATCCATTTCATAACCTTTATTTAATAAAGTTTTAAGCCAATTTTGCATTCCCAATGGATTGTTTTTGAATTTATTTGCTCTATAAACAACATTACCGTAGAAATCTGGATGGGTTATTCCCTTTACAATCAAAAGTCGTCGTGTACAGTTAAATTTTCCAATAAGGTATAGATATTTATGATAAAACTTAGTAAACGAATTCACTAATTTGTGGTAACGATATCCTTGTTTTAGTAATTTTTTTGTAATACACTGGTTTTTATCATTAAAATCAGACACACCACTGCAGATCCGAGCATATCTTACCAACTGTGAAATATATACTCCGTAAGACGGAGCAAGTGGTACATCTCCCTCTAGAAAAGGAAAATTCACAATGGGAAATGAAAAGTCATCCCGTTTATCATATATTTTAGTGTGTAATTTTCCATTGATTATACTTAAATCTAGATCTAAAAATGGGCATCTATCACCAGTAAGGTTAGATTTATTCAAAGTTAATTCCTTGGGATAAATTTCCGTAATAAAATTAGAAAATGTCGGATTGTTTAGTGAAAGAATGTCGTCTAAATATCTGTATGTATAATTAAAAGTTTCAATGAGATGTTGTCTGTTGGGGTCTTTTTGAAGTTTTGCCATAAATTGGGATTCTTAACAATACAAAAAAAGGTCAGCAATAAGTGGGGCACAATTAGTTCCCATAGGGATACCAATGACTTGGCGATAAATTGTTCTCCCAAAACGAATATAAATGTTGTCCAAAAGATAATTTAGAGCAGTTATCATTTCTGCATCAGTCCAATTGACGTAACCTTTATGAGTCTCGTTGCTAAAAAACGATTTATTAAATAATTTAGAAACTTTAGAGCAGATGTAGTCACTTTTAGATTTATCGAAACACCATTTAACCAGATATTCAAATTGTTTTTTAATAAGACAGTGAGGAAGGTTAGTGTACAAAGTAGAAAAATCGTAGCTATCAACTGTATGGTAAGTACCTTCAAAAGCGCGAAGTTTGTCTAAAACATCGAGCGAATTTTTCACACTCCAAAAATGATTTATGCCACTGTTTTCAAATACCTTTTCGCAGTATCGAATAATAAATTCTTTCATAGTAGTCAAAGCAAGTGATAAGACTTTAGAAATATTAGTGAGAGAACACTTACTTGAAGCAGATATGAAACGAGATTTATAAGGATTTTTGTGTAGTTTAGGAATCCAGTACATTGTAGGAAGTTTATTGTATGTAGGAGCGGCTCGTAGTGATGTGGTATTTAAAATATGGTCCTCAATAATACTACATTCTGTAGATTGTACGCGAATAAAAGTGTTGGAGCTTTTAATTTCTTGCATCAACACTTCAAGGTAATATTTTCGTCATACAATAACGACATTATTGGCAGCTTTGTCTGCAGGAACGAAAACGTATTGTGAACCAAGTGAACGCATTTTTGTCTTAATTCTTTTTAGATATGTATTTGGCCGAAATTCTACAAAGGAGTTTTGAAAATGATTTATTCTGAGTTTAACAATTGACATGAAGTTATTTATAAAATTGTCAAGAGATTTAGTATCTGCTTCTTCTCTCTTGATCCAAGATTTACAGAAAGAGAGAAGTGCAGTTTTGATACAATCGAAGCAAGAATTCCAATTGATCTTTGAGGGGGGTCTAAATTTTGGGCCCTTTTTCAGAAAATTTATTAGCTCTGGGTCCTTGACGATGGTAAGGTCACCGGTAACAACATGGTCACAAGGAACATATTTAAAATCAGAATTACTACAGTCGCATGACAAAGGAATATTCGTATCCAGTTCTTCATCAGTAGTGGTTGACGTATAATTAAAAATAATGTTTCGGGTAGGTTTTTTATATTTATAAGATACAATAGGAGGTTCAGTATTAGAAAAATAAGGTGGAATGAGATCTTTGATTTTTGGATCCGCAAATATGCTAGATATGTTTATAAAATCAAGTCCTCTATTAATATATGTTAATTTGATAAAATGTCGAATGTGGTCTAGAGGACTATCAATTTTTGGAAACAATTTAAAATAACAGAATGCATTTATGATAAGTGCACCTTCATATAAGGGACTGGCGTGAGATATAGTTTCACAGTCCAGTTTAATATTGTTTAGTTTAGAAATAGGTATAGAACACAGTTTACAAAGTAATTGATGTCTTCCGTTGCTTTTAAATATTTTAACAAGATCAGTAATGGTAATGTTTGAACGATGTTGTATTCTAGTATTACGATTTATTCGCCTACCATGCGACCGCTTGTTCCTTTTACGAGGAACCGTTAAATTCATGAAATTAAAGTTTGAAGATCTGGATATGTTACCTTGTCCCATGATGTTATCGTTAAGACCCAGAGGGTAAGCCGTTTGGAGTTTTTTAATCCACTCCAGTTCTGCAAGTCGTCTTGCCTTGCAAAACTGGCGTTTACTTAAATTGGAATCTCTTTTAATGATTTCAATGGGTTGAACCTTTATGTACTGGATGTCATGATTATGCTTATTTAAATGTTGATATAAAAGGCATTTATATTTTTTGAACCGACGAAAGCGATACAGATGTTCAGCTGTTCGTTTTGATAAATATCTGCCGGTCTCTCCAACATATTGAATGTTGCAACCAGGTTTTGATCATGTAATTAAATATATCAAATTGTTTGTACGTCAGCTGACATCTTCAGTGAGCTGAATAGAAAATTTTCGTCCATTTACAGAAGATTTGACAGTGGTGTCCCTGATTTATCTGTTGCATGTTTGTCATTTTGGAGCATTACATGGAGAAATTTTAGGATATCCACGGTAAGAGCTGTTAAAGTTACCTGTTTTAGTTGTGTTTATTTTATTATGGTTTCGATTTTGAACTTGAGACGATTGAACAGAAGTTGTAAAATTATTTCTGGTATTGTAAGGGTGGCCATTATTTACATTAGAGTGACGGGTTACGTTAGATGTGGATATCCTAGGTTTGGGTATACAATTAAATGTTCTTTTTCTATTTCGTAATATCATGATGGTAGTCGTCAGGAGAGAAGATGGTGCTCAAAAACACAATAGGATCGGTATGAAAGCATATGTATTAAGCTGAATATAATATAATAAGGTATAACAGACTAATCTATCCTGCTATAACTACTATGAATTCCCGACAAGATAACATAAGAACGCAACCACATAAAAACAACAACAGGGACAAGTAGTAAAAGCAGGACAGATTAGAAAACCAAAGAGGTGGACGATAAAATATAAAGTAAATGAAGGTGGAAGTGGGTGGGAAACTATGTAAGCTATCACGTGTACAGGTACGTATAGTTTGTCTGCATCCATCACGATTTTTCTTCTTCAAAACTTTGGTTATTGTTTAAGATGCACCGTCATGGACACTGGACTCTTTAAAAATGATGCGTCGTTCCCTTTTTCGTCTTTTATTTGGATTTCGAACTCAAAAAGTTCACTTTTTTCACAGGTTTATAAAATGGCGGAGAAAAAATGTAATTCCAGTTGTTCTTTAAATTCGGAAAAATGCGTCGTAACATGCAAAAATTATTGTTAAAAACGGGAACATCTGTGCACAAATCACATAGAATATAAAGTTCGCCAGATGATGTCTTCCTATCAAATTTTTCTGGTAAAAAAAATCCAACAGGGCTATTCGCCAATCATTTTCTAAAAACATATGCTCCCTCAGGCGTACTTTGAATTGATAGGGTTTGTTGTTTTCGAATAGGGTATCTGATTGATCACTCCGAATTAAAATTATATGATCCATTATGTTAATTATTTTACATCTGAAGCAGGAATATACTGGTTGGACGAATCATTCCATCCTTGAAATTTCACCAAATACTCAATCTTTCCTTTTCGTTTTCTTTTTTTTAAGATTTTTTCAATCACCCATAAACTTTGCGAATCTTTACGGACGAACTGTAACTCGGACGAATAGAAAAGTCCGTCTATTTTTTTATTATGCCAATCAACAACTCTGTATAACTCTATGTTTTGACGTTTAAATCTATGTGAAATTTTAAAAATTTCATCTGTCCACTTTTGACTGTACGTTCTTTCAAAAACATGTCTAGTATGAGCTAGTCGAACATAGTCTCCCACCTTAAACTTGTATTTCTTATAGGGGTTTCTTGGTTTTTTATACCCTTTTTAATTTTTTTTCTGTATTTTGTTGTGCATTTTTTTATTCTTATTGAGGTACAAGTGTGCCCATACATCAGGTTCATTTTGTGAGTTTACTTTTCAGGTGACATACTAATCGAGGTATGATATGTTGAATTGTAACTTTTTGCAATGTCTTGCAAAACATTTATGAAACGATGCGATCTCACCTTTGTAAAATATCGGAACATTTTATCTCGGATTGTTCTGATACATCTCTCTGCATAGTTTGCGTGGAGTTCATTCTGCGTGTAAAAATGACGGATACCCTCTTTTTTAAATAACTGTTGGGTTTTTAATGCCATAAACTGTTGTCCTTTATCTGTTCTGATTTTCTCTGGTTTGCAGGTTTGAAATATTTTCTTAAGTGCATTGGCAACTTCTACGCCAGTTTTATTTTTTAATGGTTGTAAATAGAGAAACCTTGATAAAATATCCACAGCAACAAGAATGTACTGAATGCCATCATTTTCTTTGGACATATTTTTTACATCCATTAAATCAACATCCCATTGCTGGTTTAATTTGCTAACAACGACTTTCAATCGCTTGAAAGACCGATGAGGATTTTTTTGTAGTGAATAATTATCCTGCGATTGTAACCACATTCGTATCTTGTGACGACCGATTTTCGTTCCATTGCTATTAACAACCTTGTATAATTTTTCCACCAGAAAAAAACAGCAGGACTACTAATATCATAGTAGTATTTTTTAAATATTTTGTTAACCTTCTGCTGGTTCATGGTGAAATGTCTAGCACAAATCATTCTATTTTAATGTATGTTTCTTATATATATTATATACCATTCTAACCACGGATAGTTGGACGCAGGAGCCCTACACATTATAAGAATTATTTGCTATTTTTTTCTGATTTACTATTAACATGCTTAAACTCAAGAAACCTCCAAAAAAGTTAGGAACTTCATATTCATCAAACTACGTAATTTTATATTTTGTTTCCCATCCCATCCCAATATTTCATTTATCATCATCGTTTCATGTTCATTTTATCATCCTTTTCATGTTCATCGCCTGTAAATAACCTATATAGCGTTGCACGGGCGTAAAACACCAACTCACTCACTCACTCACTAGATTTCAGAACTTTCTAACAACGTTTTTTGTTTTAGTTTTCTAGAATTATTATTTTACGTAGCTTTTTGAATACGAGATATTTTTACCCTAAAATTTCTTTAGAACTCTCTAGAATTTAATCGTAATCTATTTGTTCAATATAAATAAAAGAGGTCTATAAATACAATCTATTTTTATTACATAACAATATCTATTACAATGTTAGACAGTGTCAATAACTCAAATGTTTATAAAAATACGGTATTCTATCACAATGTTAGATAGTGTCAATAACTCAAAATGTTTGTTCATGTATTTATCAAACTGTAAATCTGTTTTCAAGTTTCACCATTCGAATGAGAACTTCATAAATGGAAGTTTTTAAGTGTTCACTGTGTAAATCATCCAGGAAAAATGCATGTAATATAAAAAACTGCTCTGCAACAACGGGTGGAATATTGCTTCCTTCGAGATTCCTCAAGTAATTTAAATACACATCATTGATTTTAAACGTTTCAAAAGTTTCCTGATAATGTTTCTCTAATTTTGCACTCTCACTCATCATAATGTAGTCATGTTTTATCTCACTCGGGTGATTGGTATTACATCCCGCACAACGCCGTCTTGCTGTTTCGTCAATTCCACTTCTGAGAATCTCGGCAAAAGAAAACATTAGAATATTGGACAATTTTCGGATGTATAAATGTTGATTAAAAAGCATCCTTGCTAATGATCCTCGATAAAAGAGTTTAAAAATAAAATGTTCTCCTTCAAGTTACACAGTTTAGTCAAAAGAACTGCGTCGATTTCAATTGTTTTTCGTTTAACTTTCTGCTTGATAATCGTACGAGAATCGCGTTTCTTAATGACTACTCGACTAGTATCGTCTATCAGAAGAACAATTTTCCTTTTCAATAAATGAGTATGAAGTTCCCTAAAATCACACGTATGTAAATCTTTAGCTACGTCTATATGTGCTTGTGTCATATTGAAGGAATTTAAAAATATCAACCACGTTTTATAGAGATGTCTGTTTTAATAGGGATCCAAAAACAAACATAGGGATGCAGTCACAACAATGTGTAGGGATATAAACAAAAAGGTGTGAAGGGATGAGTAAAAGTAGGTCAAAGGGATATGATAGGGAAAGAAGGAAGGTCAAGGTCATAATGATGGGGAAAATGGGTCAAGCTGATAGGGATGGGGAAAGTAGGTCAGTAGGTCATAGGGATAGAAAGTGGGTCAGTAGG
Organism: Arcuatula senhousia; assembly: GCA_963971305.1. Taxonomy (NCBI): domain Eukaryota; kingdom Metazoa; phylum Mollusca; class Bivalvia; order Mytilida; family Mytilidae; genus Arcuatula; species Arcuatula senhousia. The sequence continues at coordinate 59,704,763 of OZ020310.1, forward strand.
TCATAGGGATAGAAAGTGGGTCAGTAGGTCATAGGGATTGGAAAAGTGGGTCAGTAGGTCATAGGGATAGAAAAGTAGGTCAGTAGGTCAAGGTCATAGGGATGAAGGGAGCCTGTAAGTCCCATTTTCCTCTACTCACAAGTTTCAGTGACATCAACAAAAAATACTTAATGAAAACAAGTAATAAAATTTGTATTGTGATTAATTTAGGTGTACATGTATAAAGCTTCCCTCTACAGTACTATATGGTGAAAAGCAATTCTGTCTCCTGCCAAAGCAAGACAGCTAGTAATGACATGGTGAAGACTGCTGCTTGTTTTCCATTGTGATTAAATTCCTTGTAGTTTATGTTTGTTGTCGCATACACTTATTCAACATATCATTATCATCTAATTATTGAAGTAACTGAATGACTACATTAAATAATTTATGGTTTACCAAATCTTAAATTTTTCGAAATTTATTAAAGCAAAAAGTTTGTTATTCATAACTAGATAGGCGTCATACACATTAAAGACAGTTTCTGGCATATTAGTTGACACAATCCCCAGCTGAGATCGCAAAAGTGAGTGAGTGAGTGAGTTGGTGTTTTACGCCCGTGCAACGCTATATAGGTTATTTACAGGCGATGAACATGAAAAGGGTGATAAAATGAACATGAAATGATGATGATAAATGAAACATGGGGATGGAATGGGAAACAAAGGACCGGTAAATTTTGAAGAACCACAGGAAAAGGGGAGAGGTGGGTAGGGGCGGAAAATTTAGCCTATGTGGTGCACTACTGGGCGGTCCACAAAGGGGTCTTTTACGTGCATGAAGCGTGGCACTCTCCACACACGTTGGCCCACTATGGTCGGCGGTCAGGGTTTCCGTATTATAGACCTGACAACCCCCGCGGACGAGGGCCACCCTATTCAGCCACCTAGGGTACACACTTGGTCGCTCTGTGGGCTGAGCACTGACCCGACGTCAGAATCCCAAGACCCTTAGTCGCCTCTTACGACAAGCTAGGCTCTGCTGCGGGCCTATTCGCCACCCGGGCCCCGCACGGGACGAGAGATCGCAAAAGGGATTTTGATGAAATTTGGAAGCATTGTTTTCATGATATGTAATACTGGAAGGTTATTTTTATCGACCAGAATTTAAAGGAGTTTTTTTTACTTTATCTAGTTAATAGAATACCTTTTGTAGACACAACTCCCTCGCGACTTTTAAACCAAAATTTCTGACCTAATTTCTAAGAGGTGATGTAGCGCTAACAGTGCCACATTTTTGTAGAATATTGTTGACCCAAACTTATATAGTTTTCAAACCTAACCAAAGTCATTCATTCTCAAAATAAATGTCACAGCGAACTAATTTCTAGTGGTTGGTGTAGTGCTACCTAAGACATATCTATAGCGGTGAAATTAAAATTTCATTGACCCCAAATATTTAGAATTAAAAATATTTGAGTTATGTTACACAACAAAGAACTTAACCAAAGTGTTACTACGATAGTATGGACGGACGGAAACGGAAAACTATATATATCCGATTCATATACATGGTCGGGCCATAAGAATTGCTATGCTAAACCACTTTCGAAAGTACGGACAAACAAAAAAAAATCTAATTCAATTTCCTCTGACAAGACGTGATTGTTTGGGGCATGAAATCCACAAATAAAAATTGTTTTGTTCAATTCTAGTGCTGGCGTTTTTCTATTGATTTTTTTTCTAAATTACCACTGGTTATGTGAGCTGAGTCGAGTACACTTATCCCACTTCTCATTATTTTCTATTGTACGGTAAAAAATCAACAATTTTTAACTTCTAAAGTTATCATTCGAATAGCATCTGTCACATAATGTGTGAAGGCGTTCATATAAAATAACATGATATGCTGTTGGATTTACAAATAATTACTTAGCTTTCTCATCTTCCGATTTTGTATCATAAATTAAACCCTGAATTAAAAATGTTATATGGATTGTTTCTCATTTTGAAACTGTTGAAAAAAGTATCTTTAATGATATACATGTACAATAAATCAAAAATACACTGCATGTATTGGTAGTTTCTGCCATTTCAAATGTTTTTGTCCCTGTTTTTACCATGCAAGGATTGGCTTGTACTGTAATTATTTAATCAAGGGGTATATCATTTTGTTGTTTGGCTGCTTTTTAGACAGTATTTGCATTGCCAATGCATGTACAATTCGTAAAATATATCTAGGGTGTCTGTTTACCTGTTTTGGGGTCTTTTAAAGAATGAAGTGAAACAAAAACGCTCGTGTTGCATGTGATTGAACATGGTAGGCTGGCATTGCAGGTATCTATTATGATTTGATTAGATATTAGCTGAAAACATAAAACAATTTCACTTAATAATATTAAAAAACTTAGAATTTAAATTCCATGGGTTTTGAAACGGAAAATGTGACTTACTTTCAAAATTTATGGAAATTACTATAGTTGTTTTGTTTTCTAGCCTCAAAGAAACAATCACCACTGTCAAGTGCATTTAGAGTGATAAAGGAATATAATCTGAGTTTACAGGTAAAAGATTCTCTTATTGAAATGAAATATTCAAAGGAACTAGGTATATTTAAAGGTGTTGTTTGGTCTTTAGGTTTGCAAAGTTAAAAAGGTTTTCCTTTTAGATGCATATCTTCAAAATTAAAAAGGTTTGCAAACAACGACGCCAAAAAAAGACTTGCTCTGATTTAATGAAAAATTAGTAATGGTATGCCGAATTCATTTTTTGCAATCAGAATTCTATATATAGGCAGCCATTTTCAAAATGGCCATTAGTTTTCCAGCTGAAATTTTAACTTGCTCTGATTTCCATCAAAGTTGCCAGTGGGGCATCTGTTGTTCCGACACATTTCTTTGTTCTTTTCAGAGTTTGTATACCAATAAAAAGTTTATTTTTGTTTAAAAAAAATAATAAAAAATACATAAATACTTTCGTTGTTATATGAAATATCATATTATACTGAATGTATAAGTATACTTAAAACAATAACCATTGCTTATTGCCTTATTATATTAAGACTAAAAAAGAAGAAGAGATTAAGACTAAAGAAGAAGAAGATTATATTAAGACTAAAGAAGAAAAAAAGAAGACAAGGAATCAATATATGATCCTTCTGATGAGGATTCAACCGCAGATGAGGATGATGAAATGGAGGAAGACTCAATATCTGAACAATATTCAGTATCCGATTGTCAGAATGACAATGAAAGAGAGGAAGAAATTACAAATTACCAGTATAAAGGGCAGGAAGGTGAGGAATATTGAGATTACTTTAACCCTTGTAGATTCGTGTAACATTATATTTGTACATATTCTAACTTTCTTACATTGAGACTAATGCTAACACTTGGTGACTGTTTTTTGTCTTTTTGTCTCGCCTGCAATGAAAAGTCGCAAAAGCGAGAAATAGCGATGCAAATTCGTCATCAGCATCGACATCGTCAACAATCAGGTTAACCCTACAGCAAAGTTTTTTTTTTTATTTATGGTCAAAAGATTGTATCCATGGCAATATTTAAAAAAACAAAATTTGAAAAATTTCCGAATTTTGAGCATTGATTGGACTACATTTTTTTTGTCGTCATCAATCAGATTTACCTTGAACAAAGTTTTTTAAAACTTTATTAAGTACATCAAATGTTTATGGAATTGCCTGAAAATTAGTCAGTGATGGTTTTTTTTTGGTCATTAACAGTTAAAGGGAAAGTTCACAAAAAAATGAAAATTTGTCATATGATTTCTAATGTATTATCTTATTATGCTATATCATTTAAATTTTTATATTCAATTTAATAAGATGACAAAAATGTAATTTTATTTTTAGCTTACCCGGACCGAAGGTCCATGTGAGCTATTGCCATCACTTGGCGTCCGTCGTCGTCTGTCGTCGTCCTCCGTCGTCGTCGTTAACTTTTCTTTGAAAATCTTCTCCTCAGAAACCACTGAAGGGATTGCTTTGAAACTTTGCACACTTCATCTGTGGGATGTCCTCTTCCAAGATTGCACAAATGGTGACCGCCGTCCAAACAACATGGCCAACGTTTTTATAAATAGACTAGGGGGGTCAGACTACTGTTTTTGGCTTGTAAATCAAAAAGTATAAGAGATAGATGAACGTTACTGCTTCAGCATCAAAAGCTCTACAAAAATCTCCATTGAGTCAGTTGTCAGATGACCCCTTATAGGAGTTACGGCCCCTTAAAGGTGAAAAATAGCATTTTTTCATGTTTTTGGCCTTTTGAATGAAAACTATAGCAGATAGAGAAAAGCTGTTGCTTGCTTAAATGTTTAGTTCATTTGGCTCAACAAAAGTCTTCATAGGGTCAAAGTTGTCAGATGACCCCATATAGCGGTTACAGCCCCTAAATAACGTTTTTTCATGTTTTTGGCTTAGTGAATGAAAACTATAGCAGATAAAGAGAAGCTGTTGCTTGCTTAAATGTTCAGCTCATTAAGCTCTACAAAAGTCTCCATAGGATCGAAGTTGTCAGAGGACCCCTAATAGGGGTAACGCCCTGTAAAACGACGTTGTTTTCATGTTTTTGGCCTTTTGAATGAAAACTATAGCAGATAGAGAAAAGCTGTTGCTTGCTTAAATGTTTAGTTCATTTTTGGCTATGCAAAAGTCTTCATAAGGTCAGAGTTGTCAGATGACCCCTTATAGGGGTTACGGCCCCTAAATAACGTTTTTTTCATGTTTTTGGCTTAGTGAATGAAAACTATAGCAGATAGAGAGAAGCTGTTGCTTGCTTAAATGTTCAGCTCAGAAAGCTCTACAAAAGTCTCCATAGGATCAAAGTTGTCAGATGACCCCTTATAGTGGTTACAGCCCCTAAAATAACGTTTTTTCATGATTTTGGCTTAGTGAATGAAAACTATAGCAGATAGAGAAAAGCTGTTGCTTGCTTAAATGTTCAGTTCATTTAGCTCTACAAAAGTTTTCATTTGGTCAAAGTTGTCAGATGACTCCTTATAGGGGTTACGGCCCATAAAATAACGTTTTTTCATGTTTTTAGCTTATAGAATGAAACTATAGTAGATAGAGAAAAGCTGTTGCTTGCTTAAGTGTTCAGCTCATTTAGCTCTAGAAAAGTGTTAACATGTTTAGGATTGACTCAGACCAGGTGAGCGATTCAGGCTCCTGGGAGCCTCTTGTTCAAAATATGGTCTTATTGAGCACCTGCTTCATCGATTGGGGTTGAAGGATTTTGCTACACATACCATTAATAAAAATGCACGTGCCCTTCCCGCCAAAACCTTCTCGATACAAGATATATTTGGCTAAACACAGCATACGTGTAATCTTCCCGCCACAACCTACCTAAAATACATGCACACGATATGACTCATATTTAGAACAATACAGCTCTAATTGAACACTTGTTTCATTGATTGGGTAATTACCATTCCGCCTGACTGCACAATGCGAGTGTTTTCGGGGGTCACAGGTGTCGCCAGGCGCTTTAACATAGGACTCATTGGGCAAATAAAAGTGCATTTTGACCCGATTTGACAAATATCACTAACTTATATTTTCAGTCAGGAAAAAAAGGAAATAGCCAGGAAACGGGACGTGGAGGATGCCCGTATGTATTTTTTTTTATCGTCATCGTGTTCAGGGCTGTACATGTTTCTTAAATTTCGTTTTTTTGTTCACTGTATGCTAATTTGCTAGTTTTTTGTCGTGTTGTATGTTGCATTGTTTTTTTTACTTATTTTTTATAACTCAATTTTTTTCCTAATCTATAATCAACAAAAGCGCTTGCTCTTATAACTTAATATTTCATACACCACAAAACAGATAACAAACGAACGGAGAAAGCTTTTACAATTCCTTTTTTTTCGATATGAAAACGATAATGTTTTAAATGTTCAGATTTTATTGCTACCACACCAATATTCATTTATTATAGTCCGAAAGTTATCTCGCAGTCTGATGAACGTCCTCTGAGTTTTGAGGGTCTGTTAAAAAGTAAGTTTTTATCTTATTTCAGAAAAAAAGACTCCAAAAATATTCAAGAAAAATTATGTACATTCTTTTCATTCCATTTTTAGAATAAAACCAGTGTATCAATGTTTAATACAGTCCAGTTAAAAAAAAAGGGAGATTTTCTTTTTAATAATAAACTAAGTTTTCTACCTGTCATTTTACTTATTAATAATGGAGCTTTAATATTTTTACAGAGAAAATGAAGATGAGACAAATAAATGGAAGATGTAAGTTTCGATTTTACAATTATTTTACGGAAAAATGAATTTGAGTTACCGTTCTTTTAACATAAAAAAAACAGCTGCCTACAACTTTTACAGACAATACATTTTTTAAGTGAAAAAAAAAACTTTCAAATGAACATGAAACAAAGAATCTACGAAAAAAATATTACATGACTGCCAAGTAGAAAATATTGAACTCAATACACTCAATACCTATAGAAGTGTATATACGGTTATTAAAAATTTCACGTACAGTTGAACAAATAAACAAAAAAAAAAATAAGAATCTCACTATATCTTTATAGTACACTAACATAATGTTTTTGATTTTAGGGACAGGGCGATGACAGAGAGGTGGCAGATCATCTTTTGGGGGGACACCTCCAATCAAATACGTAATCTAGAGGAAGTGAGGGAGGATCTCACTAAGGCGCTGGGAACAATTAACCACTCGATAGCGCAACTTAAGGGACTAAAACCAGGTCGAGTGGAGTTGAAATAAATGTTTGTTTAAAATAAAAAAAATCAACTGAATACCCATTTTTTAATTGAAATGTCAAATGTTTTACCCTCTTAGAAACATTAATAAAAAAACTGATTTGGTCTTGCATATTGATTCAAACTATATGTACTATACCTTAAATGCATCAGTGGACATTTTCACACCTTTTTTTCATTTTTCTACCATTAGTTAAGTATCATCTATTTTTTCAGGTTTAATCTGATATCATTTAAACATATAAGATGATATAGCTACTTGTATTAAAAGCGCAATATGTATCATTGTAGAAACATGGTTACTTAACAAAGATATTTATTGATTCATTGCACAAATGCTATATTTAAAAATTCAAGAAAAATATAGGTGATGCTTAACTTTTTGGTGAACCGTATATATCAAACATTTCATGAGTACATACTTAGAAGTAAGATAAGGACATGGTGCTGGAATCTTCATTGACAAACAACTATATAAGATCAAGAACTTAAATTATTTTATTAACTTACGTAGACGGGCCTCTTCTCGAAAATGTTGGTTGTTAGTTCAAGATCATAGGTTTTTATACCTCTCCCCTCAAACAAGGTTTCTTATACGTCGGCGTGGGAATTTTATATTTCCTGGTTCTCATGATTTTCTTTTGATGTATTTCCCATTAATTAGGAAAGATGTGGGCGTAAATATGCATTTTCCTTTGTTATGTGAAACAAAAAAAATCACGTCTTCTTTTTTCTATTTATGTGAAAGCATTTCTTTTGATGTTTCATGTGAGAAAAAAACATATCTTCTTTCATGATTTATGCGATAACATTTCTTGTGTTGCTTAATGATTTATGTGATACCATAAAAAATTCCCATGAAAGGAATTGCACATATGATCTGAGACCTGATATTGGAGTCTTGGGGTTATAGAGTCATCATATTAAGGTCTGAGGTCATAGTTATCATAATGGAGTCTGGGGGACAAAGAGCCATCATATGGAGGTCTGGTGGGGGTCGTAGTCATCATATGGAGGCTTGGGGGTCGAGGAGTCATCCTTTGGAGGCTTGGGGGTCGTAGTCATCCTTTAGAGGCTTGGGGACCGTAGAGTCATCCTTTAGAGGCTTGGGGGCCATAGAATCATTATACTACTCACGTCTCCTTTTTAGCTCACCTGGACCAAAGGTCCATGTGAGCTATTGCCATCACTTGGCGTCCGTCGTCGTCGTCCGTCGTCGTCTGTCGTCGTCGTCCGTCGTCGTCGTTAACTTTTCTTTGAAAATCTTCTCCTCCAAAACAACTGAAGGGATTGCTTTGAAACTTTGCACACTTCATCTATGGGATGTCCTCTACCAAGATTGCACAAATGGTGACCGCTGTCTTAACAACATGGCCGCCGTTACTAAAAATAGACTAGGGGGGTCAGACTACTGTTTTTGGCTTGTAAATCAAAAAGTATAAGAGATAGATGAAATCTGATGCCACGCTACTTCTTCAGCATCAAAAGCTCTACAAAAGTCTTCATTGAGTCGAAGTTGTCAGATGACCCCTTATAGGAGTTACGGCCCCTTAAAGGTGAAAAATAGCATTTTTTCATGTTTTTGGCCTATAGAATGAAAACTATTACAGATAGAGAAAAGTTGTTACTTGCTTAAATGTTCAGCTCATTTAGCTCTACAAAAGTCTCCATAGGGTCGAAGTTGTCAGATGAATCCTTATAGGGGTTACAGCCCCTAAAATAACGTTTTTTCATATTTTTGGCCTATGGAATGAAAACTATAGCAGATAGATAGAAGCTGTTGCTTGCTTAAATGTTCAGCTCATTAAGCTCTACAAAAGTCTCCATAGGATCGAAGTTGTCAGATGACCCCTAATAGGGGGAACGCCCCTTAAAATGACATTTTTTTCATGTTTTTGGCCTATAGAATGAAAACTATAGCAGATAGAGAAAAGCTGCTGCTTGCTTAAATGTTTAGTTCATTTGGCTATACAAAAGTCTTCATAGGGTTAAAGTTGGCAGATGACCCCTTGTAGGGGTTACAGCCCCTAAAATAACGTTTTTTCATGTTTTTAGCCTATAGAATGAAAACTATTACAGATAGAGAGAAGCTGTTGCTTGCTTAAATGTTCAGTTCATAAAGCTCTACAAAAGTCTCCATAGGATCAAAGTTGTCAGATGACTCCTTATAGGGGTAACGGCCCCTAAAATGACATTTTTTCATGTTTTTGGCTTCGTGAATGAAAACTATAGCAGATAGAGAATAGCTGTTGCTTGCTTAGATGTTTAGTTCATTTAGCTCTACAAAAGTTTCATTGGGTCAAAGTTGTCAGACAACCCCTTAAAGGGGTTACGGGCCCTAAAATAACCTTTTTTCATGTTTTTGGCCTACAGAATGAAACTATAGTAGATAGAGAACAGCTGTTGCTTACTTAAATGTTTAGCTCATTTAGCTCTAGAAAAGTGTTTATATGTTAAGGGTTGACTCAAGACCAGGTGAGCGATTCAGGCTCCTGGGAGCCTCTTGTTTGATTTATGTGAAAACATTTCTTTTGATGTTTCATGTGAGAAAATACATACATTCTTCATAATTTATGCGATAACATTTTTTATGCTTAATGGTTTATGTGATACCATTAAAAAATCCCATTAAAGGAATTGCACATACTTAGATGAACCGAGACATGATATTGGAGTCTGGGGGTCATAGAGTCATCATATAGAGGTTTGGGGTTCAAAGTCATCATATTGTAGTCTGTGGACATAGAGTCATCATATGGAGGTCTGGTGGGGGTCATAGAGTCATCCCTTGGAGGCCTGGGGGTCGTAGAGTCATCCTATGGAGGCTTGGGGTCGTAGAGTCATCCTTTAGAGGCTTGGTGGTCGTAGAATCATCCTTTAGAGGGTTGGGGGTGATATAATCATTTTACTACTGCTCACTTACGGATGTACCTTATTTTTGTTTCAAATTTCCTCATTTCTTTGTTTACATAATATTGAAAAGTATGTGTTTGTACTTATGTTTGTAACTTTGTTTAAAGTGAAGATCGAGTTGTTCTTGTTTCAAATATATCAAATGGGTTCTTTCGTTACATAATACATATCATCAAATGTTTGTTATAACCCTGATAGAGTATTTGCCAAATGTTTTTGGAAATAGCTCACTTACGGACGTACCTTGTTCTTGTTTCTTAACTTTCTCATTTCTTCGTTCACATAATATTGAAAAGTATGTGTTTGTACTTATGTTCACATAATATTGTTTGTAACTATGTTTAAAGTGAAGATTGAGTTGTTTATGTTTCAAATATGTCAAATGGGTTCTATCATTATATCTTGTTATGGTTTTTTTTCAGAGCTCAGATGATGAATTACCAGACATAAGCCACATCTTGAAACGGCGATAATTACATGGTAAGTTTTAAGTTAGTACTGCATCTCAATTCTCGACTATAAAGGTATTCATTTTTATGGTTTTTTTTTCAAACAGTGCCTATGTTCTTGATATATCATATCACACATACTATATACATATTTTACAGGTCAGTAGAAACTTTGAAGGAAAGCAATACAACCAACAAGATTATAAAGAATATCACTTATCTTTTTAAAACAACAGTCTTTTTAAAGTTCTTTTTTATTGGAGTTTGTTGAATCTTTTATTTTATATTCTAGTATTGATTTCAGTTCTCAGCTTGACGGTTTTATGTTTGAAGATGATTTTCCCTGGAATCAGGAGGATCAAGAAAATAAAAAGTAAGTTTATATATATATATTTTACGAAAATGAGTAAGAAAACTTTTTTTTTCATTTTTTTTTTCATGCTTGTAATGGGTCAAGAGGAAAACGAAAAATCAGTCGACAAATAAGCAGCTTTATACTTGTTTCACGTAAATGAGTAGGAACACTTTTTTATTCAATTTTGGGGATTTTTTGGGTGGTTTTGGGTTTTTTTCACTAATTATTTTTTTTTCTATAGTACTGACCAGGAAGCCCCATCAGAAACTCCCGTGGCAGGACCAAGTGGTCTACAAAATATGTAAGTTTTAAATCTGTTATGAATTTTTGTTTTATATTAACTTCAAGTTATTTAACATTTTAAAAAAGCCATGTTTAGAGGAAAGAGGAATCCCTTTTTAATTATCATTATATAGAGTACCCTATTTCAGATAAACACCAGTAAAATGGACGATCAGAAACTACCACCAATATTTGAAAGACTGACCGTCTTTTTAAAATGTTCTCTCTTTTTTTTTGTTTTATCGATCGATAAACTGATAAAATTACTTTAAGGAAAAACAGCATCATAAAACAAACATGTAAGCTACCTTTAAAATGATACACTTATTTGATCAAAGATCAAAATTAATGTCATAGCTTGAAATTATCGTTATTTTATAGGGGTGTTAAATAAAGGTAATAACAAAACTACCGAACTTGAATGATCAATCTCATAGTCCAGAGAAAATGACAAAAACGAATCAGTCATACCGGAGAACTGGTGGATCGCAATGGTCCTGACTTGGTACAGGCATTTCAAACGAAATGGTGGGTTAAACCAGGTTTTATGGCGCCAAACCTCCCTCTTCCATTGCGATCTTAGGATCCGATAATGACCATATAACACAACATAGTTGTGAGACACAACAGGGATATTGAGGTGATCATCTCAGTACAGCACACCAGTCAAACACTAATTAAAACAATTAACTATCATATCTTTTAACTCAATTTTGAACTTTTCTACTAGTGGCTGATAACGAAGAAAGAATTTTTTTAGTGATCGTATGAGACGTATTTTCTTATAGCCCTGCTTCAAAAGTCGGTCACGAAGAAACCGGTGTCTGATCAAAAAATCTGTGAAATGTGTGCAAGCTCTGGCATATCGAATAAGTTGAGAAATATAAACACCGTAAGCAGGAGAAGTAGGTATATTGCTCTGTAGATTAGGAAAATTAATAATTTGAAAATTAAAATCGTCTCGTTTATCGTAAATTTTTGTACTGAGATAACCACCTGGGTCAAATTCGAGGTGCAAATCCAAGAAAGACGTGAAGCAATTAGATTCGGTGGTCTCTTTTATCTCCAATTCTGGAGGATATATTGAAGGAATCCAACTACCAAATGAAGTGTTATTGACAGAAAGGACATCGTCAATATATCTGAATGTAAGATTAAATGACCTTGCCTCTTTCATCTTCTTGTTCTTTACGAGTCCCTGAAGAAATTCAGTCTCGTAAGAGTATAAAAACAAATCGGCGAGAAGAGGAGCACAGTTTGTGCCCATTGGAATGCCGATTTGTTGTTGAAAAATCTCTCCTCCGAAGGTGACAAATATGTTGTCAATGAGGAAATCAAGCATACTGCAAACTTGTTCCAGTGTGTAACAAATTTTATCTTTGAAAGATGTTTTGGAAAAGAATGTAGAATTATAACCCAAAACAACAAAATTCCTTGAGTTTGAAAAGGCTTTTTCGAGAAGTTTTTTCAGGCGACATTTTAGTTTTTCGTGTGGCAAGGTAGTGTATAAAGTTGAAAAATCGAACGTTTTCAAAGAGTGAACCTCAGAAAATGATCTAGATTTAAAATGATCTAACAAATCTTTTGAGTTTTTCAAAATCCACATATGGTTAATTCCACTACGATTATAAATAGTGTCGCAGTATGCTTGTTGACCTTCTTTGACAGCAGACAAGATTTTAGTTAAATGAACGGACAGCTCTGTAGTTGAACATGATGAAGATCCAGCTATATACCTTTCTTTGTACGGATTTTTGTGAAGTTTAGGTATCCAGTACAAATATGGTAACTCTTTATGTTCCTCTTTCATTGAAATATTGAAAGAGGACATAAAAGAGCTATGGTTGGCTATGATTTCATCTTTGTTAAATGTAGTCCGTGTGTATGTAGCACTAGCGGAAGTAAAAAGATTGTACGAGGAGGAGGACTGGAGCGAGGACTCCATATTCATCACCCAGTTTGATGAACCTGAAAAAAGGTGGGTAAAGCTTTATTTTTAATTATACTTTCTTTATCAGTAGACTGTAAGTTTAAACAGATTAAAAAAAATATTACCTTATCATTAACTATCATATGTTCCTAAAAAAAGGCATATTCTTACTATTTAAATCATTATTTATATTATTCACATTTTTCTTTTTTATATATTATTTCAGTTCGAAAAAGTTGAAAAAGTCGTCAAAATCAGTGACGCTAAAAAGTAAGTTTTAGAACTAAATCTCCGTTAATGATTTTGAGCACTGATATTTTTTTAAATTTTCTTGTATCTGATTAACATACATAACTGTTGAAATTTTAATTGTGATCAATTTTTGTATTTAAGAATAATTTTTATATGCTTTAACACCCGTGCGGGTTCCGGGTGGCGAATAGGCCAGCAGCAGCGCTAAGCTTGTCGGTAAAAGTCCACTAAAGAGCGCTCAGAAATCTGACATAGGGTCGGGCCGCTTTGCCCACAAATCGACTGGGATGCGTGCCCCAGGTAGTTGAAAGGGGCAGCCCTGACATCGAAAGATGCGGGGTCGTCAGGCGATAATGCGGAAAACCTGACCGCAAACCATGGTGGTGCGCCGTGTTGGGAAAAATGTCACGTTCCTCGCACGTTAAAGAACCCTGCTGCATGTCTCGGTAAGAGTAGGACCCGAAGGATATCCATGCAGGAGGCTAAATTTCCCGTCCCTACCCATCACTCCTTTTTCCGGTGGCAGTCAAAACTCTCCTACCCGATTGGCCTTGTGTCCCCGTTTCCTCCACTTCATCAACATTTCATGTTCATTGTATCACCATTTTCATGTTCATCTCCCGGATATAGCCGAAATCGTGCTGCTTGGGAGTAAAGCAATAACTAACTAACTAACTAACTATATGCTATAACAGGTGCATTCATTACCGTTTATTTAATACCAAATGTTGTATTAAGAAATTTTTTTCATGATAAACCCCTCCTCATAAACACTCTTTCTAAAACAAAAAAAATGTGGAATAACTGTACGTTTACTTTTAAAAATTAACAATGACTCTACGTGTTTCACACAGTTTTCACTCATTGTTCAGTATTTTTTTCAGGAGTCAGCTAAACTAGGCCACTGATAAGAGGTGTGTCGTTGGCTGGGGGGACACAGCCAACCAGATAAGAAATCTCGAGGAGATGAGGGAAGGGGCAAAAACAATTGTGAAACAATGACTAAAAGCATCGAGGAACTTCAGAAACTTCAACCCAGGAGAGTGTTCTTGGAGACAAATAATTATAACTTCTAGATAGTGATGTTGACGAATAAAATTTAAAAAAAAAACACACCCAAAGAAACCTGTTTTTTTATGCATTGAGTGAGTGAGTGAGTTGGTGTTTTACGCCCGTGCAACGCTATATAGGTTATTTACAGGCGATGAACATGAAAAGGATGATACAATGAACATGACCAACAAGGAAACACAGACAAATTAGAATGGATCAACAAACACGTCCTAATGAGTATGTCTGTTTGTTCAAACGTTCCTGAACACACCGAGCCTAGATGTTTTGTTTCAAATGGCAACAGCTCCGATCTTGTTCAGTCCTGCCTCGATTATCTTATAGAAATAAGCACCGCTGCTCATATTGAACTTTCCAAATACTACGTAGATACTTTCCAAATTATTAATACCCGAATAGATAAAGATTTTCCAGATATGTCAGAAGACGAAAGGGAAAAGAAAAGAAAAGGCCACTATCTTTATCCTGTTAAACTTAGATTGGAAAGATTTTTAAAGGAATTACCAGTTGTTGGTTTTAACTCTGGTCGTTATGACATCAATGCCATGAAAATTGACTTTTAGCCCAGTTAGCGGAGCGAAATCTAGTCAAATATACAGTCAAAAGAAATAACAATTTCATGGCCGTTAAAACTGAAAAGCTCAAATTCCTTGATATCATCAACTATTTGGCACCTGGTTTTTCCTAAGCTAAATTTTTAAAAGCATATGGATGCACAGAAGAAAAAGGATTTTTTCCGTACGAATGGATGACTTCGTTGGATAAATTGGACCACACACAACTCCCCCCTCACGATGCCTTCTTTTCAACTATACAAAAATTCCAACATTAGCGACGAGGAATACACCTATTGTCTCAACATTTTTAAAGTAAAGAAGATGACCACCATGAAGGATTTTTTTAATTTGGTACAATAATAAAGATGTCGTTCCAATGTTAGAGGCCATAAAAAAATGTTCGACTTCTACACAGAAAGATAGATATGTTCAAAGATGGGGAAGCGTACCAGGACTTACGTTTAAATACATGTTTCAGGACCTGGACAGCTATTTTACGTTAACTGATGAACAGCACAAAGATGTCTACCGCCTGTTAAAAGATAACATCGTCGGCGGACCCTCCATTGTCTTCCATCGTTATCATGAAAAGGATGTCACAACTATCCGCCCTCAAGAATATATGAATCCAAAACCGTAGGCTACGATGCCAATGCCTTGTACCTGTGGTCTATAATGCAAGACATGCCTACCGGCCACTTTTCGATACGTAAACTTGACGATGGGTTTAAACGACATAGACCCAGGCGATACGAATGCATGGCAATTGAATGGTTAGAATGGGAGGCGAAGAGTGAGTGAGTGAGTGAGTTGGTGTTTTACGCCCGTGCAACGCTATATAGGTTATTTACAGGCGATGAACATGAAAAGGATGATACAATGAACATGAAATGATGATGATAAATGAAATATGGGGGTAAGATGGGACACAAAGGACCGGTAAATTTTGAAGAACCACAGGAAAAGGGGAGGAGTGGGTAGGGGCGGAAAATTTAGCCTATGTGGTGCACTACTTGGCGGTCCACAAAGGGGTCTTTTACGTGCATGAAGCGTGGCACTCTCCACACACGTTGGCCCACTATGGTCGGCGGTCAGGGTTTCCGTATTATAGACCTGACAACCCCCGCGGACGAGGGCCACCCTATTCAGCCACCTAGGGTACACACTTGGTCGCTCTGTGGGCTGAGCACTGACCCGACGTCAGAATCCCAAGACCCTTAGTCGCCTCTTACGACAAGCTAGGCTCTGCTGCGGGCCTATTCGCCACCCGGGCCCCGCACGGGACGGGAGGCGAAGAAAACCGGGGTTCACATCCGACACCAAGGCAACAACACCGAAAAGAAAATAGGAAAATATCCAGTAGATGGTTTTTGCCAGGAAACTAATACCGTATATCAGTTTGACGGTTGTCTCTTTCATGGACATATTTGTCACTTGACCAAAGACAAATTGGTAAATCCAGTCAACGGAAAAAACTTTGGAGATTTGAGAAGTCATGCCCGTAAAAGAGATAACTTTATAGAAAATAAAGGATATACCGTAAAAGTTATGCACGAATGCCAATGGACGGAAATGAAAAAAACCAATACCGACATCCGCCGTTTTATTAACACCCAAAAGCGTCCCTGTGATACTAAATTTAAAATGACGGAACAGGAAATATTGAACGCAGTTGTCACTGATAAATTGTTTGTAGCCCTTGAAGTAGACATTGTTCCTGGACATTTGAAATCTACATTTGCTGAAATGCCTCCTATATTTAAAAAAAAACAGATTTCCCGTGATGATATTGGCGACCACATGTGGGATTACGCTGTTCACCATAATATAATGTCACAACCTTTAGCCTGTTTGGTGAAAAAATATTAATTATAACGCCGTTATTAAAATGGTACCTGGCCCACGGACTCATTGTCACTAAAATATACACCGTTTTGGAGTATACACCACCCCCATGTTTTCAAGAAATGGGTCATACGATCAGAGATGCTCGGAGAGCAGGAGATGTCGATCCTAATAAGAAAATATTATCGGAAACACGAAAGCTCCAGGGTAACTCTATGTATGAGCTCAAAATAAATTAAAACACAAAAGTAATAAATCGACATATGAAGGTCTTGTCCCCTTCTTGTATATACTTTGAAAAAATTCTAATTTTGGTGATTCATAAATATTTGAGTTTTGATCGTGAAAGCATTGATCCTGTATACGTTGCTTAATTTGACTAAGGTTGCTTTCATAAAGGAATGTGCTATTTATCATGAATGAAGAACCAAGATTATTCAAAATCTTTTTGACTTATTTATCCAAGGATTACATTCTTTTGAATTATTAAAAATTTCTTGTAGTAAAGTATAATCCACATCAAGTATATGCTTGAAAAAACTTAATATAGAAAATAAAAATTTACTTTTTAATGGAGTTCTGTTTAATTCTGCACGACAATCATCATTTGATGCCTGACAGTGAACTCCTAATATCTCTTTAATGAATTTAATATGTAATTTCTCATAAGCATCTAGAGTCTTTGAATGAGGAGTCAACCCCCCCAAACTTCACTTCCATATAAAAGTATAGGAATAACCAATGAATCAATAGTTTTCCAAAAGTTTACAAGGATTGTTGATACCTATTATTTTTTTTATTTTAAAACATACTTTAATTTGGCTTTTTCCATTAAGGTATTTACAGCCAAATTAAAAGTTCCATTGTATTTCAGTTCTATACCCAAGTAACAATAATGTGCTACTGTTTCAAGCTTTAAATTATTATAAGTAAAATGATTCTGATAAGTAGTACCATTTGAATTGAATACCATTATTTTTTGATTTATTGATATTGACTTGTAATTTCCAGGTTGAAAAAAATTCATATCAGATGTTAAGTGATCTTTGCAGTCCTTCTTTACTTTGAGATAATAAAGCAATATCATCTGCATATAAAAGTATGCTTATTTTAGGATCTCCAATTGATATTGGGTCTGTATGTTCTTGATCTAAAATGTTAACTATATCTTTTATGAAGTAGTTAAACAGCAGAGGGCTTAATACATCACCCTGTTTAACTCCCCTTTCTGAAGAAAAATAATGACTCAGTCCATTTGAAAATTTGATTCTACATGAAGTATTTGTATACATCGGTAATATTAAAAATCTTTATGTGGACTATCTTTTAGGAGTTTATAGAATAGTCCTACTTTCCAAACTGTGTCAAATGCCTTTTTTAAATCTTTAAAGGCTGCAAATACTTTTTAACCTTTCTGTTTACATTTATCTGGTATAGTTAAAGAGTGAATACGTGGTCAGCTGTATGACTTTTCCTTTAAAACCTATTTGATTTTTACTTATTAAATTGTTTTCATTTATATAATTAAGAGGGCGTTTACATATGATTTTATTAAAAAGTTTTCCCATATTAGAACTAATAGAGATGCCTCTGTAATTTCCTGGATCATATTTATCCCCTTTTTTGTGTAGAAGAATTTAAAAACTTTCATTCCAAGTTTTGGGAAAAGTTCCGGTCCTAAATATTAAATTAAAGAGTTTTTGAAGGGGTTTCAATAAAACTGGAATGGCATTTTTTAGCATTTAAATTGATATTAAATCTGCAGATGCTGATTTGCCAATTTTTAATGACCTAATGGCTTCTAAAATCTCATTACAATTAATATCATTATTGAGATTGTCAGATGACCCCGATTTATTAATCTTTCCTTTTAAATTTTGAAATTCTTTTATTATGTGATCCTGTTTTTTATTGTTTTCAGTGTAACAACAGTTAAGTTGTTGATAGAGTTGATATCGATATATAGCATATCAAAATTAACCGTTTATACCCGCGTTTTTGGTATTTGTAATTTTATATAATCTTCTTTAGGTAAATCATCATCTGATTGTTTGTTCCCATATTTTTGTTTATCTAATTTATTTAGGGTATCCCAGAATAATTTGGTGTCTTTCCCATTTAAACTATTTAGTTCAGAACAGATTCATTCTTTATATATTTTTTTCATTATATTTACAGCAGCGTCTGTATTTAGACCTGAATGAATAAAACTTTTGTCTGTATTCATTATTTTCTGGAAATTTGTTCACTAATTTTCATAGTTTTTTACTACATTATATAAATCTTGACAAGATTCATTGTACCATGGATTACGCTTTGGTTTAATCTTTCTTTTTCATATAAATTCACAACATGGATACCATTTGTTGTGCTCCAACAGGGGAATGTCCTATTCCTTCCATATACCAAATCCACCACCACACCTACAAAGTCTGAAGATTTTTGATAACTTCTCGTCGTGATCGGAAAATCAACAAAAGAGTCTAATCTAATGCAAATTAGTAAATATGACATCACTAATGGGCTAGGCGAACACTCCTAAGAAAGCTATAATTTCCTATAATGCTACTTTTAGAATAAAACGTTCCCGATTAATCATTAGTAATAAATATAGTCACCTACCAAGTCGATTTTGTTGATCAAATCACGAGGAAGCTCTTCGCCGAAGGCGAAACTGAAACAACAATATAACGCTTCACCTGTACAGGTAACAACATCCTTTGATAAAGTACGTTACCCTAAACAATCTTTTTGTATAATTTAATATTTGACTTTTCACAATTAAATATAATTTCTATTTTGAAAGTAATAAAATTGATTAATTTCAAATATAAAATGTTCAAAGATTTTTAATCATAACGGTTGCTTCTCTTCCTAGTTTCTCTGTTGAACAATTTTAAATGCAAGAATTTCCCTTTGCTCTGAAGAAGGGGGTCTCAGTGTTTTTGCTAGTTTAAGTTACGATAACGGGTTACGATTCCCGGCTATTGACCCCAACGGAGCATAGCGAAACCAATTGGTGGCGCTCGAGTAATGAAATATTTAAAGGAATTTGGTCCCTTGATATTACCAACAGAAAAAAATAGGACTATTTATGAAATATTAAGGCATTTTGGTCCCTTGCTAATACAAACAGAAAAAAATAAGACTTTGTTGTTGCAAATACGTCAGATAAAATTATCTAGGCAGGAGTTTGAAATATGTGTTTGTGTTGGTTATTTTTTTAATAAACAGCAAGATTTTCTTAAATTTTTTAATGTTTTTATTACCTTATTTTTTTGTAAGAAGGTATAGCTTGGCTTTTTGATATACACTTTCATCGTACATAACCTTTGGTGAAACTCCTTCATGAGGAAGCTCTTCGCCGATGGCGAAACTGAAACAACAATATAACGCTTCACCTGTACAGGTAACAACATTCCTTTGATAAAGTACGTTACCCTAAACAAACTTTTTGTATAATTTAATATTTGACTTCTCACAAATAATTTCTATTTTGAGAGTAATAAAATTGATTCATTTCAAATAAAAAATGTTCAAAGATTTTTAATCATAACGGTTGCTTCTCTTCCAATCGTACAGTTCCTAGTTTCTCTGTTGAACAATTTTAAATGCAAGAATAAGTAGGAGTCTCAGTGTTTGTGCTAGTTACGATAACGTAACCCTTACTCTGTTACTCTCCGTAAGGATTACGATTCCCGCCTATTGACCTCAACGGAGCACAGCGAAACCAATTGGTGGCGCTCGAGTACGCACTCGAAAGTCGTACAGAAATATTAAAGCATTTTGGTCCCTTGCTAATACCATAGATATACATCTATGCTAATACCAAAGGAAAAAAATAGGACTTTGTTGTTGCAAATACGTCAGAAAAAATTATCAAGGCAAGAGTTTGAAATCTGTGGTTGTGTTGGTTATGTTTTTAATAAACAGCAAGTTTTTCTTAGAATTTTTAATGTTATTATTACCTTATTTTTTGTAAGAAGGTATAGCTTGGCTTTTTGATTTACACTTTCATCGTACAAAGCCTTTGGTGAAACACCTTCACGAGGAAGCTCTTCGCCGAGGGCGAAACTGAAACAACAATATAACGCTTCACCTGTACAGGTAACAACATTCCTTTGATAAAGTACGTTACCCTAAACAAACTTTTTGTATAATTTAATATTTAACTTTTCACAATTAAATATCATTTATATTTTGAGAGTAAAATAAATTGATTCATTTCAAATAAAAAAATGTTCAAAGATTTTAATCATAACGGTTGCTTCTATTCTAATCGTACAGTTCCTAGTTTCTCTGTTGAACAATTTTAAATGCAAGAATTCCGCTTTGCTCTGAAGTAGCGGTCACAGTGTTTGTGCTAATATATTTCTATTCGGTTTTAAAGGGGTATTCTTCATATAATTGGCCTTTTTGGTTTTTCTTTTCATTGATCACTTGGTATTTAACTACAGTTCTCATATGAAGATTCCCGTCTTTGGCGATGCACGTTTTCTGATTACCTATATTGGTATAAATAAGAACGCTTTAAATTATTCTCTTTATCGACGCTTGCAGTAACTTCGGATTGGTTAGTTTTTTGTACTGCTTAGTATGTCCAAGGAAGGAGAGAGCCACAGTAGCGCTGCCAGTTTACCATCTGATGAAACTATTCTTCTCTTCACCAATACCTCCTTAGAGAGACAGAAGACTACCATTATTGAGCATTTTGAAGAACGTTTAAAGAATTCCGGTTCACAAAAAGACGACTGGTGTGGATTTTAACGATTACGTTTTTAAGAAGGAGGGAAAGAAACAAGATACAACACGGATTCAACGCTGAGAGGATAGATAAATTGACGGAGTTGGAGAGCTGCTTAAAACTTAATAAGATAGAAGAGGCGCTGGGTTTGGTCATTGCTGAGAAGAAGGTTTTCAGGAAAAGGAACAAAATCCTCAAGATTGCTGATAAACACGGGCGGGACACTGTAAAGGAGTATCTATAGACAGTCCTTTGGCCGATAGTAAAGAATAGATTTTTTTTTTATTGACCAATTAAAGGTGCCCGTTACAGGCAGAATGAATTACAATTCAATTATACATAAGAAACATAAAATAAATCATAATAAACAAACAAAAAAGTTTCATTTTAAGATAATTGTAGTCATTATAAGAACATATACATGAATATATATATATATGTAAGGTAATGAGGATATCCAGTAAGGACAAGGCAAGGGGAGACAACTCTATCATTTTTTTAATCCATTTTAATTAATTAATGCTTGACGTTTTTCTCTCAAATCGGAAACTAATTTCAATAAAAGTTTTATAACATATGTGTCTTCATTGCTCATTAACCATAATAACTTATTATTAATCCAAAGGCTTTTAAAATTATAAAATCTATCATTCATTTCTTCAATAAAAGGTTTTCTAATTTCTTCTAAGTTTGGGCAATTTAATAAAAAAATGTTTCTCATCTTCCACTTCAGCTTTACACATGCAGCATATTCTTTGGTGTATTTCTAAGTTGGTATATCTACCTCTTTCTATGTTTAAATCATGGTCACTGAGTCTTAGTTTTGTTAGGTATTTTCTTTGATTTTCAGAACCTATATTTAGATATGGTTCAAGTTTATATATGTAATTAAATTTTCTGTATGTTCTTAATTTATTTCCTATTTTGGCTTTTCTTTTATTGTCATTATTTATATTTTCAAACCAAATATCAATAAGCTTTATCTTTAAGCTATTTTTAATTTTATTAATAATATATGTATGTTTATAATTGGTCACATTCAAATATAAATGTTCAAGGTTTAGTAATTTAAATATTGTTTGAATACAGTTTAACCAAGATTCTTTGTTATTATTTGCCATGTATTCTGAGTCTTTAAAGGCGGCATTTAATATTATATAATTTTCCCTTTTTTATTATTAGTGTTGCCATAACTTATATCATGGAGTCTTAACCAATATTAAACCATGTTTATGTATACGTCAAAAATTAGTGGTAGGCATCCAAGCTCTCCTCTCATGCCATTTTTTGAAGTTTTGGAGCTTACTCCTAAAGCATATTGACAAAATTTCAAATGAATACTCTCCTGTTTCAGTTTTTCTATATTTTTTGCAAAGAAATTTTCGTTATCTTTTTGGGTAGATTTTACTGAAAACTCACCCCATATTTCTGAACCATAGAGCAATACTGGTTTTACAGTATGATTAAAAATATGGATTAAAGTTGATATTCCTGGTTTCCCTGAAGAAAATGTCTTTTTCAGCTTATAAAATGCTTTTAAGCCTTTATTATGAATGTCTAATTTTGCATATGAAAATGTGCCAGAGGCAGCAAAAGTTATTCCTAAATAAGTATATCTTTGTACTTGCTCAATTACAACATTATTGTATGAAAATAAAAAAAAAAATTAAAACTAAATCATCTGCATATAATAAGCAACTTAGAGTTGTATTATTTAATACCACAGGACCACAAGATGAATCAAAATATGATGGTAAATCACTAAGATACAAGTTAAACAAATTAGGACTTAAATTGTCACCTTGTCTTACACCTATGGAGGATTGAAAAAAATCTGTTCTTCTATTTCCAATTTTGACACATATTTCTATATAACTGTAAAGGGACTTTATAATGTTATAAAATTTTGTACCAACTCCAGCTTGTTTAAGTTTATAAAATAGGCCTGTATGCGGCACTGAATCAAATGCCTTCTTAAAATCAACAAAACAGGTATATAAGGCATTAGAACTGTTGCGAGTATATATATTTATCAATGTTTTTAATACAAACATGTGATCTGAAGTTCGTTTGCCAGTGGAAAAACCTATCTGTTCGTTGCAAATTGTTTTTTGTTCATCAAAATATTTTGTTAGTCTTGTATCTAAAATCCTATTAAACAATCTGCTGACATTATCACTAATAGTGATACCACGGTAGTTAGATGGGTCATCTGTTGGTCCCTTTTTATGGATTGGTGTGATATAACTTTTTGACCATGACTGCGGATATTTTCCTTGGGAAAAAATTTCATTAAAAGTTTTTGTAATAAGTGGACATAGTATATGAGATCCATATTTTAGCATTTCATTGGGTATATTACTGAATCCACAAGCCTTCCCATTTTTTAGTTTTTTTAAAGCTTTTAAAACTTCATTTGTAGAGATCTTATAATCTAGTTCATTAAATATAATTTCTTTTTCTGCTTCACTTAATTTTAGTGTTAGATTAGAGTTATCTTTATTATTTGGTACCTTTTTAAGTTTTCAAAATGTTCTCTCCATTGTTCCATATCAATACTGGACTCCTTTTTAAAACTATTGCCATCACTTTTCAATTTTTCAACTAATTCCCAGTATTCTTTTGGGTTGTTACTTTGTAAATTATCCAGCTTAGTTAAAAGATCTTTTCTGTAAGTCTTCATAACAGATTTTCTGGTCTTACGATATAGTTTAAAGCATTTAAAGAAGTTTCCTCTTATATAAGGGTCATTACTGTTTTTCTTAAATTTTTCACTCTAATTCTAATTCTAATTTTAATTTTCTGAGGTCCCCATTAAACCAAGGTTTATTTTTAATATTTTTTGTTTTTGTTTTTATTTTTTAATGGGGTTTTCTTGACTTTTAAGGACATATCAGCTGATTTCAAAATGATGGAATTGAAATCTTCAATCAAGCTATCAACATCATGCGACTTTGAGTCACTTAGATTCTTTATTAAACTTTTGATTTCTGCTGTATTGAGAGCAGTTTGAAATTTTTCTTGGGATTCAATGTCCCATACATATTTATCAGGCATTAAGAAACCATCATCTGTTTTAATTTCCATACTTTTAAATTTACATTGGATCATACAAGAAATTTGACAATGATCAGACAAGAGGGGTTTAATTTCATGGACTTTAAAGTATGTAATATCTTTTAATAGATCTTCAGATGTTAACATGTAATCAACAACACTACTACCAAGGGGCTGGTGACATGTTAAATCCCCATTTATATCCCCAAAAGTTCTACCATTCAAAATTCTTAAACCTGAAGAAATACATAATGTTAAAAAGTTTTCTGCCCCTTGTGCACATAAATGTGTCTTTATTCTTTCTGTTAAGTAATGTATTGTCAAATCTATAAGAATCAAATAAAGGTAAATGATGATCTGAATCATTTGGGATAAAATCTAGATTTTCAGCTACTCTTGCATTTATATCGCCAGCAAGAATAATTTTCCCAGCTTTTGAGTATTTTACTATATCTTTTTCTATTAAATCTAATATGTTATAATCTAATCTTTTAGTATATGTTGATTTCTGGTGGATCATATAGAAAGCATATGAATATATCTTCTATTGTATTGAAAAAAATCTTACTTAATTTGAGCCAAACAAAATCATTTGTACCATGATCTAAAAATTTGACACCAGATCTTATTTCATCTTTGACATAAACTGCTAATCCTCCAGACTTTTTACCCTTATTTCTATATTTAGGTCTAATAAGATGTACTGGATTAGAAAATCCGGAGATCTGAAAACTATCATCTATACTACAATGGGTTTCTTGTATGCAAAATATGTCCTGATCTAAAAAACATGATATAAATTCTTTATCATTAAATTTGTTATAACCTTTACACATGTGACCATTTATGTTCCAGCTGGATATCCTCAAACAATTATGACTTGTAAATTTTGGCATATATTTATCATAAAACTGCATGATACTATGCGCGTCCACAACCAAAAAATGATTGCAATTACATGTACAAAATGTAAGGTAATTAATAAGTAATAATGGAAAAAATAAAAATACAGTTGTATAACTCTTTACATGAACATTGTATACAGATAATATGCATAACATTTACACAATACAATAGTAATGATGTTTTAAATATTCACTGTGTTAACTCATACAATATTAATAGTAATAATGATGAAATAATGGACTATGGAAGGTGCATCGTGCCTTAACACTTCTGTCTTATATATTTATTATTTTTTGTTTTCTGCTTTTCTAGTGACTTCAGACTTAGATTCGAATTTAAATGTCTTAGTTTTATATTAAAGACTTATATATAAGTTTCATGATGTTCTATTTTCATAGTCAATATTTCTTTTCAATAATTATGAATATATATAATATTATGGAATATGTGTTTGGTAATTCAATAGTAATGCTGTTAATATCTGCAGCCTTCCTTAGTCTAAAATGTATAAATCACAGAGCTATACATGTATTTCCAACTAACATAGTATACTGAAATGTTTACAAATTTCAAAAGATTCATTTTTAATCTAATAATAAAATTCAAGAAGTACATGTATACATTCACATAAACTTATAATTATTTTCTATCTTGTAGGATATGGTCCTCCATACCTTGGACCTGTATCATATCCATAACCTTGACCATGATTGTACTCATATCTTTCCTGTACATTTCCATATTGACCTCTACTATAACCATAACCTGTGTCATGCCCTTTTGACCTATGCAGTTGAATTGCGTGCTGCTATTGCTAGGTATTTTTAAGAATTATAATTTTCATGCATTATTTTCTTGTATGGTTATAATAAAGTGAATTTGAAATTTATAAATAATATATTTAATTAATGATAGATATTATAACTGGTATAAAGAAAGATTAGTAAAATTATATTCAAGCAGTTAAATTTGGTCTTCATTCCAATTTTTGTCCCGTGCGGGGCCCGGGTGGCGAATAGGCCCACAGCAGAGCCTAGCTTGTCGTAAGAGGCGACTAAGGGTCTTGGGATTCTGACGTCGGGTCAGTGCTCAGCCCACAGAGCGACCAAGTGTGTACCCTAGGTGGCTGAATAGGGTAGCCCTCGTCCGCGGGGGTTGTCAGGTCTATAATACGGAAACCCTGACCGCCGACCATAGTGGGCCAACGTGTGTGGAGAATGCCACGCTTCATGCACGTAAAAGACCCCTTTGTGGACCGCCAAGTAGTGCACCACATAGGCTAAATTTTCCGCCCCTACCCACTTCTCCCCTTTTCCTGTGGTTCTTCAAAATTTACCGGTCCTGTGTTTCCCATCTCATCCCATATTTCATATATCATCATCATTTCATGTTCATTGTATCATCCTTTTCATGTTCATCGCCTGTAAATAACCTATATAGCGTTGCACGGGCGTAAAACACCAACTCACTCACTCACTCACTCATTCCATTTTTTGTCTTTTTTGTATAAGTATATGGCAGGTTTTTCATTTTGCATGTTTTCAAGGCGTAATTTGTATTGTTTACCTTGACGTACTTAAGTTTTTATATTATAGATTTTACAGATTTTGGGAATGTATTTAGCGTGCAAATAGTGAGACTTTTCGTTTTTACATTTTGAGTCAGTGAGGAGTATTTTTATTCTTGTTTTTATCTACGAGCGCTGGTCCTTCAAAATTGTTACAATTGTATGTTTATATATAGTTTTTTCTTCCTATTATTTTTTAAATATTTTCTTAATATCTATGACGGTTATTAAGTTATTTGCTAAATGTGCAATCTACCCATATCTTCCATTTTAAACTATAGCAGTCATGTTTTTCCACAAAAAAATCAAATGATTAGTTGAGTGTCTTTTATGGGTCTTTAATCGAAACACATGACGACTATTTTTTTTTATCCTTTATTGTTATCGTTAAGCGTCCGTCGTCCGTCCGTTAACCAACCAGCATGGCCGCCGTTACTAACAATAGAATATGGGGGGGGGTCATTCTATAGTTTTATGGTTATATGCTCAAAAAGTATAAGAGATAGAAAAAAATCCGAAGCAACCTTCCCTCTTCCGCCTCAAAAGCTCCACAAAACTCTCCATTCAGTTCAGTCAAAGTTGTGGGACGACTCCTTATAGGAGTTATTTCCCCTTAATCGTCAAAATTGACCATTTTCACAGTTTTGGGACTATATCTTGGAAACAGTAAGTGCTAGAGGAAAAGTTAGCATTGCAAAATATTTCAGCTTATTGAGATCTACAAAAATGATTTCAGGGTCAAATCTGAAACCACTGATCGGATTGCTTTGAAACTTTGTACACTTGATCTTTAGTATGTCCTCTACCAAGTTCGTGAAATCTGTGAACGTCGATCAACCAACATGGTTGCCATAACTAAAAATAGAACAGGGGGGTCAGTCCATTGTTTTTAGCTTATAGCTCAAAAAGTATGAAAGATAAAGCTTATCCGAAGCAACTCTCCTTCGTCAGCATCAAAAGCTCTACAAAACTCTCCATTGAGTCAAAGTTGTGGGACGACTCCTTATAGGAGTTATTCCCCCTTAATCGTCAAATTGACAATTTTTACAGTTTTTCGACTTTATCTTGAAAATCGTAAGTGCTAGAAGAAAAGTTAGCATTGCAAAATTGTTAAGCTTATTGAGAGCTACAAAAATGATTTCAAGGCCAAATTGTCAGATCAACCGTTTAACAGTTATCCCCCTCTAAGTGTTTTCAATCAATTTTAAGGTTTTTTTTTCAAATGGAAAGCTTTGTAACTTTGTATTCTTGATCTTCAAAGTGTTTTCTATCCTAACTAGTTTCTTTAATGATACTTACAAAGTCAATGTAGACCATGCTGCACACTAGGTAAGAGGTTTTAGCATAAGAGATCAGGTGAGCGATTCAAGCCCCTGGGAGCCTCTAGTTTATGTAAATATCAGTTTGAAATGTGGAAAAAAATGATATAATATTATTAAAAAACTATTTAAATCTAATGTCACTGATTGGTCACTTCATTTCTTCAATATTCTGTTTCTTCAATCGGCCAGATAATTGTTAAATACAGTATCCTTGCACATCTCCTCTGTCTCACTCACTCTATTTATATTCAATGCAGTCTTTTTTGAAACATCACTTTCTAGTATTTTAATCCACTCGTTAGGAATTGATTTTTTTAATATTGTTATTTCGCTTATCCAGTTTTGTTTATTTTTTTAGTTTTTTTCACTATTTCTAGTAAATTTAACGTTCCAGACTGATCAAGAAGATCATTCATAAAAATGATACCACTTTGTATCCAGTTTTGGAATATTAAAGTTTTTTTTTATTAAACACAATATTTTTGTTTCCCCAAATTATTTCTTCTCGGATCTCTCTGAAATTTTTTGGAGGCGTCGGTGGTTTTTTATTGATTTTATCCAACTATTTAGTATTTCTCTGTAGAATTCAGGGATCAGATCTATATTTTCCAGATGTTTTAGGTCGTTGTTATTTAAATTCATTTTAAATACAAGTAGGTCTGTACCGAATTGAGAAAAGTATAATTCCAGTATGATTGACCAATTTTCACTATCAGAAGAATGCATGAGTCTTGTTGCCCATCTGATTTTTTGTGTATCTAGATGACTTTGTATGTCGATCATTTTCAAACCACCATTTTCATAGTCTGCTATGATCGTATTTATTTTAATCTTATCATTTTTATTATCTCATAGAAATTTAAATATTTCACTCTCTAATTGTTTTATTTTAGTTTTGTCTAAGCATGTCATATTAGACACGAAAGTGAATTGTAGTATAATGAAGGTTTTGATTACAAGTATTTCCCTAATAATGTAAGTTTCCTTTTTTCCCCATGATTTCATTAATTTAAGTGCCTTGTCTTTTGCTTGCCAGTTTAAGTTTTCGCATTCTCTTTTTATCGAGGCCGACATATTTAACAGGTTTTCTTGAAAAATTTATTTCATGTACTTTATCTTTACAGTGTTTTAATTTTCCAATCCATATACCTTCTGTTTTATTTTCAATAAGTTTTAACCCTGAATAAGTACCAAAGATTTCAATATTATTAAGCGCTTGTTCAATTTCATTAGATTTTTTTAGAAAAAGAGTTGTGTCGTCTGCTAATTGCGATATTTTAATACTGTGTAATTTGTTATTAAATTTTATCTGTATACCTTTTCTATTATTATCGTTTTTTAATCGGTTAGCCATTATTTCCATCGCGATTACGAAAATAAGAGCAGAGCACGGGCATCCCTGTCTGATTCCTCTGTGTATGTTCACGGGTTCAGAAATCCATCCATTATTTGTTATATGCGTCGTTATATTGGTATACAACGTTTTTATCCAATTGATAAAAGATTTGTTAAAGCCAAAATATTTCAGTGTCTCATACATAAATTTCCAGTTTAGAGTGTCAAATGCTTTTGAAAAGTCTATGAATAGTATTGCCCCTTTAACGTTGAATTTATTCGCATAGTCTATGATATCTTGTATTTGTCTCAAATTACATCCTATGAATCTTTAATGATACTTATCAAGTCAATGTAAACCATGTTGCACACTAGGTAAGAGGTTTAAGCATAAGAGATCAGGTGAGCGATTCAGGCCCCTGGGAGCCGCTAGTTTTTGTAAATATCAGTTTGAAATTTGGAGAAAAAAAATTATATAATATTATTAAAAGAACTATTTAAATCTAATGCCACGGATTGGTCACTTCATTTCTTCATTATTCTGTTTCTTCAATCGGCCAGATAATTGTTAAATACAGTATCCTTGCACATCTCCTCTGTCTTTTGTAAAATCTGTATCAAATAGTTCATTTTGTTTGGTGCATTTATGATCTTTTATTGATTATTGAATGGTTCCGGTTAAGTTTTGAACTTCAGCTTCATTAAGCGAGATCTTCTTAACCCTGCAAAAAACAAAAATAGGCCATAGGGTACATTCAATATCATATCGACTACCAAATACATGTATAGGAAAGCAGTGGACGCTTACTCTACTACTGCATCTAGCCCCTACTCCTAGTGCGGCTGCTGGAGCTAGAGCTGGTGCGGCTGCTGGATCTGGTGTGGCTAGTGTTGGTGTGGCTGCTGGTGTGGTGATGGCACGAATGTGAATACGTCATCTAGGTCTATAGAAGACGGGACTCTGGTGGGCATTATAAACTTGGATCAACTCATCACCCTGGCTGTGGATGTCTGAAAAAAAAAACCCGCATAGTAACGTTATTAATAAAAAATAATGATTTAAAACGCCTCTACCACACGTATCTATATGTTCACTTATGGGATTTTTTTCTATATTTTTGAACTCCCGTTGTCTAGTGTAATTTTGGTCAATATACATTGATGCTATTTCATTTGATAAAATTATATAAAATCCTTTATAATGAGACAATACCACCTAATCATAAATCTAGTTAGAAACAAAAATTACTCTTTATCTTCGTACATTGTTCCTTCTTGTCAGAAGCCTTTATTGAAAATAAAGATCAAATTTGTTACTGAAAAGTGACACAACAATTTTGGTACATTATGAATATCAAAACATTAAAAAAAGTTTTATAAAATTATTTATTACCACTGATTTTTATTTTGTTCTGATTGGGTTCCATTGAACTTAATAATAATTTGTGCTTGATTCTACAAAGACTTAAAGAGAAACAATTACCTTGTGTCTTCAGTAGATAGTTGTTGTAGGTATGGGTTCAGGATTCTTTTTATTTAATCTTAAAGTAAAATGATTAAAGTAAAAAAAAATCAATATTTATATCGATAGCCTCAGTAAGACTCTAGAATGTTTGTTCTTTCTTACGTCTGTAAATCTCAGTAAAACAAAGTCTATTAACTATAAAGTTGAAAATATCATCCAAACAATTTAACATTCCTTCAACCTTCGAGCATAGGATGAATGAATTATTTTCAAAAGCCACTTACCCCATGTAAAAGTAGTAATCCCTGGAAGACAAAGTTCGAAAAATTTCAACAGCATTGAGTAATATTCGATAATGAGTAAAAAAGAAGAGAGTTTGAGCATTTTGACGTTCTTAAAGTATCTTAAACCCGTCTTTTAATTTTTTCAAGCAGTTGTGATACAGTGATAAAATCTTCCAATTTTAAACAAAAACACTTCTCTGTCTATCGTCTTCTTTGTATCTTTACAGTTTTCAACTAAATTTGCATAAAGTTCTTCTACTCCCTTGGTTTTCTTTGTCATGATTAAATTACTCTTAGGTTTCCTCGGAAACGTCTCGGCTGGTCCTTCCACACGGGGGGGGGGGGGTCACTTCCATTATAAAGGTATATACGGATGTACGGATGTGCCGCTGAAATGGGTATGGTTTTTCTGCCTCAAATTATGTGAATGGGTGTGAAATCACTTGTGTAAATATATCAATGGATGGTTAATTTGAGATAATTGATATGCCTTTGGGTCATAATTTAATCCCTGACTTCCTACAACATAACTTGATACAGAGCAGGTTTCTAATCGCAATTAATTACTGTCTGCTGCAGCTGACTAGCCCTAGGTTAAATTTGCATGCTGTGATTGTCATGACAGATCACTTGTGTCAGATTTATCAAAGATGAAAAGATTACATGCTGCTGATGGTTTTGTTTTTATTTGTCTATTCTATCAACACATACTTAACAGATAATTATGTAATTAATTTATGTCAATACCCAGCGAGTGGAAGTCAATCCCAAATTCCTTGCAAAAATATATAAAGCTGCACATTTATATTATGAAATTTAACTGAAATAATTATTTCAAAATGAAAGATATTCGCGGAGTTGAGAGGGGCAAATGCAACTAGATTACTGACAAAGTCAGAAAGGGCCCAGCGGCAAAAAATCTAAGTGTGTTTTCAAAATTATATTAACTATGATTATAACCACTAAGGCATGATCCATGGAATGTGTATGAAACTTCAGAGCTGTATTGTTAAAAGCCTTTGAGTTTTATTG
Source organism: Arcuatula senhousia (assembly GCA_963971305.1). Lineage (NCBI taxonomy): Eukaryota > Metazoa > Mollusca > Bivalvia > Mytilida > Mytilidae > Arcuatula > Arcuatula senhousia. The sequence continues at coordinate 59,736,863 of OZ020310.1, forward strand.
TTCAAAAATTCCAATTCTCAAAATCTGTGATTTTTTCCCAAAAATATTAAACAGATTTGCACAAAATTTTAATATGCAAATCATGACATGCTACTCAGCAGATGTGCAAAGTTTCAGAACTGTACTGTTAACAGTTGTTGAGTTTTAGTGTTCACGAAGTCCAATTCTCAAAATCTGTGATTTTCGATAAAAAATGAATTTTTTTTTACAAAAATATTTCACATTTTACAATAAAATTTTAATATGCAAATTATGACATGCTACTTAGCAGCTGTACAAAATTTCAGAACTGTGGTGCTAAGAGTTTTTGAGTTTTAGTGTTCACAAAGTCCAATTCTAAAAATCTGTGATTTTTTTATAAAAAATGAAGTTTTTTCCAAAAATATTTAACCGATTTGCACGAAATTATAATATGCAAATCATGACATGCTACTTAGCAGCTGTACAAAGTTTCAGAACTGTATTGTAAACAGTTTTTGAGTTTTAGTGTTCACAAAGGCCAATTCTCAAAATCTGTGATTTTCGATAAAAAATGAAGTTTTTTTACAAAAATATTTCACATTTTTCAATGAAATTTTAATATGCAAATTATGACATGCTACAAAATTTCAGAACTGTGGTGCTAATAGTTTTTGAGTTTTAGTGTTCACAAAGTCCAATTCTAAAAATCTGTGATTTTTTATAAAAAATGAAGTTTTTTCCAAAAATATTTAACCGATTTGCACGAAATTTTAATATACAAATCATGACATGCTACTAAGCAGCTGTACAAAGTTTCAGAACTGTATTGTAAACAGTTTTTGAGTTTTAGTGTTCACAAAGGCCAATTCTCAAAATCTGTGATTTTCGATAAAAAATGAAGTTTTTTTACAAAAATATTTCACATTTTTCAATGAAATTTTAATATGCATATCATGACGTGCTACTGAGTAGCTGTACAAAATTTCAGAACTGTGATGTTAATAGTTTTTGAGTTTTAGTGTTCACAAGAATTGTTGACGGACGGACAGACGGACGGACAAAGTGAAAACTATAGGGCGTCCGCATCTTCGATGCGGAGCCCTAAAAATGTAACTCTTAGTACATATATAGTTGTTGAGTTTTAGTGTTCACGAAGTCCAATTCTCAAAATCTGTGATTTTCGATAAAAAAAGTTTTTTTTACAAAAATATTTCACATTTTTCAATGAAATTTTAATATGCAAATTATGACATGCTACAAAATTTCAGAACTGTGGTGCTAATAGTTTTTGAGTTTTAGTGTTCACAAAGTCCAATTCTAAAAATCTGATTTTTTTTAAAAAATGAAGTTTTTTCCAAAAATATTTAACCGATTTGCACGAAATTTTAATATGCAAATCATGACATGCTAATTAGCAGCTGTACAAAGTTTCAGAACTGTATTGTAAACAGTTTTTGAGTTTTAGTGTTCACAAAGGCCAATTCTCAAAATCTGTGATTTTCGATTTTTACAAAAATATTTCACATTTTTCCATAAAATTTTATTATGCATATTATGACATGCTACTGAGTAGCTGTACAAAATTTCAGAACTGTGGTGTTAATAGTTTTTGAGTTTTAGTGTTCACAAGAATTGTTGACGGACGGACAAAGTAAAAACTATTGGGCGTCCGCATCTTCGATTCGGGGCCCTAATAATTGTGATGAGTGTGAAGAATTTGTAGGAAAATTAAGATGTGACTATTGTGATTGTGTTGCTGTAAAACATATCAGGATGTACCTGAACCTCAAACAAACAAGAGGCTCCCAGGAGCCTGAATCGCTCACCTGGTCTTAATGTCAACCCTTTGAAGACTTTTGTATAGCTAAATGAGCTGAATGTTTAAGCAATAAAAAGCTTTTCTCTATCTGCAATAGTTTTCATTCCAAAGCAAAAAATCACTATTTTTCACCTTTAAAGGGCCATAACCCCTTAAAGGGGTCATCTGACAACTTCGACCCTAAAAAGACTTTTGTAGAGCTAATTAAGCTAAACATTTAAGCAAGCAACATCTTTTCTCTATCTGCAAAAGTTTTCTTTTTTTAGGCCAAAAACACTATTTTTTGCCTTTAAGGGGCCGTAACCACTATAAGGGGTCATCTGGCAACTTTGACCCTATGGAAACTTTTGTAGAGCTAAATGAGCTGAACATTTAAGCAAGCAACAACTTTTCTCTATCTGCAATAGTTTTCATTCCATAGGCCAAAAACACTATTTTTTGCCTTTAAGGGGTCATAACCCCTATAAGGGGTCATCTGACAACTTTGACCCTATGGAGACTTTTGTAGAGCTAAATGAGCTGAACATTTAAGCAAGCAACAGCTTTTCTCTATCTGCAATAGTTTTCATTCCATAGGCCAAAAACACTATTTTTTACCTTTAAGGGGCCGTAACCCCTATAAGGGGTCATCTGACAACTTCGACCCTATGGAGGCTTGTGTAGAGCTAAACGAGCTGAACATTTAAGCAAGCAACAGCTTTTCTCTATCTGCAATAGTTTTTTATTCTATAGGCCAAAAACTCTATTTTTTGCCTTTAAGGGGCCATAACCCCTATAAGGGGTCATCTGACAACTTTGACCTTATGGAAACTTTTGTAGAGCTAAATGAGCTGAACATTTAAGCAAGCAACAGCTTCTCTCTATCTGCAATAGTTTTCATTTCATAGGCCAAAAACATGAAAAAATGCTATTTTTCACCTTTAAGGGGCCGTAACTCCAATAAGGGGTCATCTGACAACTTCGACTCAATGGAGACTTTTGTAGAGCTTTTGATGCTGAAGCAGTAGCGTGGCATCAGATTTCATCTATCTCTTATACTTTTTGATTTACAAGCCAAAAACAGTAGTCTGACCCCCCTGGTCTATTTTTAGCAACGGCGGCCATGTTTTTCGACGAATCAAAAATCCCCACATCAGTTCTGTGGGGGATACCCTAAAGTACCACCAGACCAAATTTGGTTTGAATCTGTGCAGCCGTTTCAGAGGAGAAGAAGTTTGAAGAAAAGTTAACGACGACGACGGACGACGACGACGGACAACGACGACGACGGACGACGACGACGACGGACACCAAGTGATGGCAATAGCTCACATGGCCTTTGGCCAGGTGAGCTAAAAAGAGGAAAATTGATATTGATGAACTTGAACAAAGTGACAACGTAAGTGACAATCAGGACTTTCAAATTGGTGAAAACTCATCTGAAGAATGTGAAAATCCTAAACTGGAAAATCCATTGAGTGCAAACGAAATCCAAGAACCACCAAGTCCTTATGGTGATGATATTGCAGATCAGGGCAGCAACAAATCAGGTAAAAAGTTTAGATAGTTTTCTTATATTCTGGATATAAAAAGATATTTTTTAATTTTAATATTAAAAATCGACCTAATTACAAATTGAAATTGCGTTAAATTCAAATTAGTTTTCCTGAGATAGACGGCATCTAAATTATTAAACCATAGTTGATAATTTAAATGATTGTTTTTGTTAGGTATTTTTTGGTAAAATTATGAAGATCCAAATAATTATGCTAATATATTTTTGTAATTTGCATACAATGTTTTTTTTCTATTACGTTCTGAGTATATATTAGCTTACATTGTATATATCAAGCGAACTATGCATGCATGTGTTACTTTCGATTTCGTTTTGTATGATTTCTTTACATTCGTCAATTTTCAGATTGATTCGAGTTCGACAGACAGCCACACAAGCTGATGCTGGACAAGAACATGATGACGACGGCTTAACCTTGTTCGAAACTTTGCCTACCTTGACACTGAAAACAAATCTTTTCACATTGGTCGTCTGCAGAGAATGCAAAGAGTTTATGAACAAGGCAAGGGCAAGCGTACGATTGACTATAAAGAAACAGTCCCTTTTAATAGTGATTACAAAAAAGATTTAAAACTAACATTTGTTCAATATAAGAATATCAGTGACCACGAATATGAACTTGGCTCTTTTGAAGTTACTTGTGTTAGAGCCACAGATGTTACTTGCCACGTAAATCTGGTATATGAGGTTAATAAGTTCGTACTTTCGGAAGACGAAAAGTCCATCATACAGGAAGCCGTGGACAAACACTTTAGAGTACGTAGGGCTATAACCGCAACTAATAGACTGCCGCGAAGACAGTTAAATACACAACAGGAAGAATTCGATGGACGGTACTCAGAGATCGTTGTACCCTCTGTCGCTGAGGGTGGTAGAAGGACATCAAACCGTACATGAAAACAAATTCACTATGTGTCATATTGAGTTCCACTGTTATTTTGAGTCATGATCATGTATATAATTGATAAAACTATTAAATATGATAAATATATGTATGGGTATTAATTTTACATCTAATATATATGAATGGGTATCATTTCATAATTTGGAAAATATATGAATGGGGGGTATTTTTGGAGGGCCAGCGGCACATCTGTACCCATTTGTATATGAAGTGACCCCCCGTGTCCTTCCATCACAACCCTGTTTAAAAAAGTAATCATATTCATATGAAAGGCATGATGTTCTAAAATGAATGCATGTTGTTCATGTGTCCATGTGTATTTTGCATCTGATAAGTTATTATTTTCATTATTTAATCATTAGCTTGTTCTCATTCTCAAGTTTGAAAACAGTCTGTTGTACTCCGTGTTGGGAAAAATGTCACGTTCCTCGCACGTTAAAGAACCCTGCTGCAGGTCTCGGTAAGAGTAGGACCCGTAGGATCCCCATGCAGGAGGCAAAATTTCCCGTCCCTACCCATCACTCCTTTTTTCAGTGGCAGTCAAAACCCTCCTACCCGATTGGCATTGTGTCCCCATTTCCTCCATTTCATCATCATTTCATGTTCATTGTATCACCACTTTCATGTTCATTTCCCGGATATAGCCGAAATCGCGCTGCTTGGGAGTAAAGCAATAACTAACTAATCAACTAATTGTACTCCGAGCATTGTCTTCTGCATGAAAAGCATAGAGGTCATCATACTATTTAAGATAGAGTTGTTTACACTTGGCGCAGGCATGTTAGGCATATTACGGCTATTTCCGGTTGTGTACGTTCGCGCTTTAACTTGTGGCTTGGCTTATAGTTTCATTCATGCATGAAATAGCATGGGAAGTTTGGATCAAGCCTAACAATATGCAAAAAAAATGCGGACGTATAATGGTATGATGCTGTCGTTTGCGTCGTTGTCTGTTAACTTTCAGTGTTCTCACAATAACTTTAGTTCTAGTTATCGAATTGATATGAAATTTGACAATGATGTTCTTGATGGGATTGATTTTAGGGGTCCCACCTCTTTTCGTTTACAAATTAGGGGCCAAAAATGGTACTTTTTTGTTTGTTCCCACAATAACTTTTGTTCTGGTATACCAAATGGTGTGAAATTTTTCAATAATAAGGGGAAATATATTTTGTTTTATACCCCATGACACAAAGTGGTGAGGTATTATGTTATACCCTCAGTTTCGTTCAGTGTCTGTCTGTCTGTCTGTCTGAAGGTTTCCAGATGATAACTTGAAAACGTGTTAAAGGATGTGATCGATATTTTGCACAGCTGTTGAGAACAATAAAATAAAGGTCAATTTTCCAAATGACCCAAAAAATATTAAATAGGGTTTTGCCACTTTAAAAATTTTCGAAATTTGAAAATGCTGAAATTTTCTGGTCATTTCTCTCTTGAAATGTGGCACTCTCCACACACGTTGGCCCACTATGGTCGGCGGTCAGGGTTTCTGTATTATAGACCTGACAACCCTCGCGGACGAGGGCCACCCTATTCAGCCACCTAGGGTACACACTTGGTCGCTCTGTGGGCTGAGCACTGACCCGACGTCAGAATCCCAAGACCCTTAGTCGCCTCTTACGACAAGCTAGGCTCTGCTGCGGGCCTATTCGCCACCCGGGCACCGCACGGGACGATTTTTAAATTAAGTTGTATCGAAAATAATGTGAATTGTTTTAAAAGTGTTGCGGAAATAATATGCTTTTTTTAAATGTTGTGGAAATAAAGTGATTTTTAAAAAAGTTGTATCGAAAATAATGTGATTTTTTTCAAAAATGTTGCGGAAATAATAGAATTAAAAAAAAAGTTTATCGAAAATAATGTGTATTTTAAAAAAAAATGCGCAAATAAAGTGATTTTTTTTAAAAAGATGTATCGAAAAGAATGTAAAATGTTATAGAAATGGTTCGAAAGGAATGTGCACTTTTTAAAAATGATTTGAAAATAATATGTTTCGAAAATAATGTAAAATTTTAAATGATAATCAATTGTGAGAGATTAAAGGAAAATATTGCTGTGAAATATAAATATTTAAAAAAATGTTCCTAATAGGTCCACATAAGACATGCATGATTGGTCTGACTTTGGTGATAAACTTCACAACCATAGCAATTTTCTTTGGCTAACTCTCTGGTTCGCTCTAAAAGACTTTCCGCATATTTCAACATACACAAGGTATATGCCAACCAACATTCACGTCGAACGTTATCTGTATACTCCATTTCGAAACTGATTTAGAGAATGATGAAAAACATCACTTATTGAATTGAGAATGAAACAAGAATTTATTTTAAAAAGTCATCAAGTAAATTTTATTTCCATTACTTTATAGTCCTATCTTTAAGGTCATAGCTCCTGTTCAGCTCTCTTAACAATTTAGGTTTAACCATCAACTACATAAAGACATACATATCGGATCGCTTATATATGAAACTTAAGTAAGCATGAGCTTGAAAAACATTCATGATTGCAGAACGCTACAACAGAGTACCAGAAAGTGAAGGTAGGTTAAAAAAATGTGAAACAGAAACGGGTCGGGTCAAATACCAGAGCTGTTAAGGACACTGGGGTGAAATAACAGAACTCTCCACGTCACCCTGGGGTCAAATGCCAAAACTATCTACGTCATCATTTATAGGTATCTGTGACGTATGCTGCATTCCTGATGTACTACGTCATCAAAAATCCATTGTAATACACCAATCCACTGGGTAGAAAAGGTAGTATACTTCTACTTTTCAGTATCCACCACTTCCGCCTAAAGAATCCTGAATGAACTAACAAGGGACATTCTGCTCCTCATGGACGTGATAATGAGTGTAATTTTAAAATTGTAAAATACCAGGACATCTCACCAGTGCAAACTGGACTCACTCATCCCGAATGAGGTGTTAGTAGACTTTTATTCTACAATTAACTATTTTTTTTAAATTCCATTTTTTATAAAAGATCTTTAATTAGGATGAAAAAACAAAATAAAGTAACTGAATGTTTATGTTTCATTATACAGTTCATATAAACATATACAAATAAATGCTATATTTCATAATGTCTAAAAGCGTACTCGCAACTGGAGTCGTGACTTGTTGAAAAATCTACTGCTGCCGGGTCCTTATCAAAATCCCCAGGTCGACACACAGCTAAGGTGTTGGAACGCTTAACTGGAAGACAATGTGTTGTTAAAATTCCACCAACAGGATCAAAGCAAAATATGACACTTCTTACTATTGCCAGGACAGTAATATTCATCTTTGTGTCATTCCTTGTTTTAAACTTTACCACAAATAACAGGAGTATTCTTCTCCTTAAGCTTACTCTTGACCAGATTGAAGCCTTTTACGTATGGCATGTGTGGAGAAGCTACCAGAGATTTTAACGCATTGGAAAAGGGGAAGAATATATTTGAAGCACACAGGATAATGGCATGCAGCTACCAACAGAGCGGAGAGTCTACTTATATTAGTAGTATTGTGAGCGCAGCTATGAAAAAAAAATACAAATGACAACAAAGTTCCAGACAATAAATTTTGCTACGCCTGACGCGCGTTTCGTCTATTCAAGACTCATCAGAGGCGCTCTACCAAAAATATTGAAAATGCCAAACACTGTATGAATATGAAGAGCATAGAACAGTATAACCAAAAAATACCAAACTGGGGAACCAAATTATTACTAAGATATTCAACCTATGTCTGGGGTAGGAAGAACCTTAGGGTTTAGACAATTTTGAAATTCAGACGGATAATTTAAAGCTTTGATGTATTCTCCAACTCAAAAGTGTTGGTGCCGGAGCGGGCTAACCTCGGGGAATTTAAACTCCACCAGCAGTGCTAACCTTCACGTGTGTTCAAAATACAAATGACAACAAAGTTCCAGACAATAAATTTTGCTACGCCTGACGCGCGTTTCGTCTATTCAAGACTCATCAGAGGCGCACTACCAAAAATATTGAAAATGCCAAACACTGTATGAATATGAAGAGCATAGAACAGTATAACCAAAAATACCAAACTGGGGAACCAAATTATTACTAAGATATTCAACCTATGTCTGGGGTAGGAAGAACCTTAGGGTTTAGACAATTTTGAAATTCAGACGGATAATTTAAAGCTTTGATGTATTCTCCAACTCAAAAGTGTTGGTGCCGGAGCGGGCTAACCTCGGGGAATTTAAACTCCACCAGCAGTGCTAACCTTCACGTGTGTTCAAAATACAAATGACAACAAAGTTTTTATTTTCTGATTTTATGGATGATAGACAGCCAACACTTTTAAAAATCTAATTTGAAAATGTTAAAAAGGGCAAAGACAACCAAATGGCATTCAAGAGTCAAAAGTCGGAAAGGGCAACAACAATACCAGTAAACATGAACGAGATTATCTCAAAGAAACACAAAACATAAAAAACACCAAAACAATCGTACAGTAATCAACAATGTGAACTCAAGTGCACGTGAAGAGTAAGCAGTTCATGCTTGCTATAGCACATAACTTGAAAATTTTTAATTGAAAACACTGGTCTCATGCACATCAATTTATTCCAGTACCAATATTAACATATACAATGTAACTTAAATAAAGTATCTGTATCATATACATTTATTTTTTGGTGTTTATGTCAATACAATCAAAAGTCTAAATTTTAAGCACCTGTCAAAATATTTTCATTTTGTTTTATTCAAGGTTACCTACAACTATAAAAAAGAGTGAACAGATCAACTGGATAGCCAATGAAGCCCGGCTGGCAAAGGCCCTCATTGGACGTGCAAACATGTTTCAGCAGTACTTCTAATTCTGGAACATTTTTATCAAAACTATTTACTAATAACTCAAAAGGGTGACAGATTTTTAAATTTTGATTGAGAACAAAAGTGATAAGCACCTTATGATCCACCAGGTCTGAAATTTTGAAGATGATTCAACAACCCATGAAAGAGTGATTGCCTTTTTATTTTTTTGTAATTTTGCACTTACAAAAAATGTTTCAAATTCAATATTTTAAAATCTATATGAGCTTGTCGGTAAAAGTCCAGTAATGAGCGCTCAGAAACCTGACATCGGGTCAGGCCGCTTTGCCTACAAAGCGACTGGGATGTGTGCCCCAGGTGGTTGAAGGGGGCAGCCCTGACATCGAGAGATGCGGGGTCGTCAGGCGATAATGCGGAAAACCTGACCGCAAACCATAGTGGTGCACCGTGTTGGGAAAAATGTCACGTACCTCGCACGTTAAAGAACCTTGCTGCAGGTCTCGGTAAGAGTAGAACCCGTAGGATCCCCATGCAGGAGGCTAAATTTCCCGTCCCTACCCATCACTCCCATTTCCAGTGGCAGTCAAAACTCTCCTACCCGATTGGCCTTACGTCCCCATTTCCTCCACTTCATCATCATTTCATGTTCATTTTATCACCACTTTCATGTTCATCTCCCGGATATAGCCGAAATCGTGCTGCTTGGGAGTAAAGCAATAACTAACTAATCAACGGATGATCGTAACTCTGGTATTAACGAAACGTTCATGTGTACGTGTATTTGCTTTTGTAAATTAAACCACATTACAGAAAAGCATTACGTCAATATTATTGTTGAATAAGAGAAAAAAAACCAAAGGCTCTCTAGACAACTCAAGTTTGTAATTATGCATGTTATTGTAGTAGTAAAGAATCAGTGTTAAGAATTTTAGACGAGATCTGAAAAATAAATCTTAATGATATAATTTGATTTGCGCACTCAATCCATCTCATAACAGAAGCAATATAAATAAATAAAGGTAATAACAAAACTACCTAACTTGAATGATCAATCTCATAGTCCAGAGAAAATGACAAAAACGAATCAGTCATACCGGAGAACTGGTGGATCGCAATGGTCCTGACTTGGTACAGGCATTTCAAACGAAATGGTGGGTTAAACCAGGTTTTATGGCGCCAAACCTCCCTCTTCCATTGCGATCTTCGGATCCGGTAATGACCATAGACCACAACATAGTTGTGAAACACAATAGGGATATTGAGGTGATCATCTCAGTACAGCAGACCAGTCAAACACTAATTAAAACAATTAACTATCATATCTTTTAACTCAATTTTGAACTTTTCTACTAGTGGCTGATAACGAAGAAAGAATTTTTTTAGTGATCGTATGAGACGTATTTTCTTATAGCCCTGCTTCAAAAGTCGGTCAGGAAGAAACCGGTGTCTGATAAAAAAATCTGTGAAATGTGTGCAAGCTCTGGCATATCGAATAAGTTGAGAAATATAAACACCGTATGCAGGAGAAGTGGGTATATTGCTCTGTAGATTAGGAAAATTAATAATTTGAAAATTAAAATCGTCTCGTTTATCGTAAATTTTTGCACTGAGATGACCACCTGGGTCAAATTCGAGGTGCAAATCCAAGAAAGACGTGAAGCAATTAGATTCGGTGGTCTCTCTAATCTCCAATTCCGGAGGATATATTGAAGGAATCCAACTACCAAATGAAGTGTTATTGACAGAAAGTACATCATCAATATATCTGAATGTAAGATTAAATGACCTTGCCTCTTTCATCTTCTTGTTAATAATAAAATTACCAAACTTAGGATCAAGCTCATTTGTCCAAGGGAAAAGATAAAACAAGGGAGACACACCAGAGAAATCGAAATCGAAGATGGCAGTGGTCCAGTCTTGTTACATGCATGCTTCAAAAGAAATAGTGGGTTAAACCAGGTTTTATGGATCACTAAACCCTCGCTTGGGTCCGATATTGACACAAAACACAACACGGTTGTGAAGGTATAATATGCATATTGAGGTGAATCATTGCAGGAATCACAAACCTATTCGTCTCACATAATAGTAATTTCCAGAAACCCCCAAATTCAACAGTGTATTCAATAATTTGGGTTAACTCAATATATTAATATTTTGTTTGCTATTGGTTATTAAGATATAATTACCCGTCATGATTTATTGTTGTATTATGAATCTTGGGCGAATCTGTATAAAAGGTTTAGATAATTTATATTACTGTGTATTTTCAATCACCTGACTTTTGATTTTAATGTGGTTTGAATCATATGCTGCTGTGGCAGATTCAGAAAGGGTTTCGTAGTTGGAATCCACTTCCTTGCCTTTGGGTTATAAAAGAGTAGCGCGAATTTTCGACAACAAGCCCAACATTGCTATATCATGCCAAAGCATCCATATTACGTGTAGTGACCGCTTACTTTAATACTCGATGTGTGACTAAGTCGTCCAGCTCATGACACACCACCACTCAGTTAAACAAGAGCCAGAACCCTTTTCCCACTTCGGGAGATGTTCATTGGCAAGCCATTTCAATACAATATCACCTATCATCTTAGGTATCTCTTAATTACATAAAGCACACCTAATTATCCATCTGTTTGAGTAGCTGTGAAGCTAAAAATAACAAAAATTGAATTCTGCGTAAAAAGACCTTCAATTTTGCTTGAAATCCGCATAATTTGGCTCCCGTAAAAAACTCATTCGGTATATTGTATTTCGAATTTCAAATCTCGAATTTCGAAACTCGTATATCGAATCTCGCATCTCGAATCTCGTATGATTCTTCAGGGCTTTCGTACAATTGGGATATTTAAAGCAAAAAAAAAAATAAACTTAAAAGAAAACAAAGAACAGACTTGAAAAAAAATTATGTAATTCAGGAGAACATAAAGACATTAACAGAAATACAGGCGACACTTTAATTATATACTAATACAAGCGAAAATAAATCAAGTAATTGATATTTAAAGTTCCTTCTGTCATTAGAGAAGAAACAAATCGAAAATGGTCATTGCAACACTAATGGTACCATGAACCTGTTAATTACAATACAAAAGGATCAAATCTAATTGTATACAAAGACATGACGACTAGAGTGGACAAATTAAATTAATGAATATTCATTTCTTTAAGAAAACTATACCATATACATGAACAAGCAGACCAAGCGAATTACAAAACTGAGTACATAGCCAATGCGTAGTAAGAACAATATGTTAAAAGTTGAAAAAATCGCTGAACTCAAACAACATGGATAATATTTCCAACGATCAAGTGGATAACCAACTGAACCACAAGTTTACTATAATTCCGTTGGATTTAGATGCTAAAATCCTACCAACAGAGCTGGACATTGAGAATGACACTGACATGATAAAACATGAGACGATTTAACAATGAAGATCTGACTAATTATGCCCGTGTGCCAAGGATATTATTTTTTCCTACTCTTAATAGTGAGAAGTCTGAAAAAACATTCGCAGACGAAGATGCGGGGTTAAACAAGTATACCAGAAGAAATTTCAGAGAACACACACTCCAAACAGCAAAAAGACACTGAGAAACTGTGGGACACTTATCATACCAATATGAGTAGAACCTCTATAGCAGTGAATTCGAGAAGGTTCAACAGAAGTGGGTACATGAGTACCAAGAAAGCTCCGTGACTCCCGGGCCCCGCACGGGACACTCCTAAAAGAAATGGTTCTACAGCTTTGACCTAAGTACATGAAACGTAGATCTTGACGTGCTTAATCATATGCAATTTGAATTTTTAAAATATCTTGTATAGTTTTCAAGATATAGTGCTAAATAAGTGCAAAATTTTGAAAAAATCCCCAAAAAGGGCAATAACTCCTACATCGGTTGTTTGATCTTTTTGAAAATTTCTGAGCAGGTAGATCTTGAGGTGCTGATCACTTTTACCCTATGTCAGAATTTTGATATCTGTGACCGTTTTTGAGTTATTTGCAAAAAACTGTATTTGACCACCCTGTTTTACTTTTAGTAACAGCGGCCATATTTTTGACGTATCAAAAATCCCAACGCAATTTTTTTAAACACTACCCTAAGGAACAACCATATCAAATTTGGCCAAGCAGTTTCAGAGAAGAAGATGTTTGAAAAAAGCTAACGGACGACGGACGCCAAATGATGGCAATAGCTCACATGACCCTTCAGGTCAGGTGAGCTAAAAACTAAAATGTCGCCTCAAAAAACTTCTCGAAAAAGCCTTTTCAAATTCTAGGAATTTTGTTGTTTTGGGTTATAACTCTACATTCTTTTCCAAAACATCTTTCAAAGATAAAATTTGTTACACACTGGAACAAGTTTGCAGTATGCTTGATTTCCTCATTGACAACATATTTGTCACTTTCGGAGGACAGATTTTTCAACAACAAATCAGCATTCCAATTGGCACAAATTGTGCTCCTCTCCTAGCCGATTTGTTTTTATACTCTTGCGAGACTGAATTTTTTTGTTCGATGGTCATTACCATCACTTACACATATCATAATACCATGAAGACATTTAAATATATCATCAAGACTTCTTACTACATTATGGAGAACACATGTTGTACTAGAAAGACATTTAAATATATCACTAAGACATTCCGTTACATTACTAAGACTTCATGATTTATTACTTAGGCATTCTGAGATATTACTAAGACATTTCATTATATTTCTCAAACATCATGATATATCACTAAGCCATGTTTAAGAACCATTATATATCATTGTGCTGAACTATTAAGATACGGCGGTATTTTCTAAATGAATTTTCTAAAAAAAAAAAGCGTTTTAAAAGGCGCAAATAATCAGCTGAGCTCGAGACTTCAAAACATGGCGGATGAAGCTCTGAAGAAGGCCCTTGATGAAATTGGGATGCAGTCTTTGATAAATTGGTTTCAGCAAGAAAGAATCGATGGCAGCATAGCCCTTACGACTCGAAACTAAAGAGATTAGGGATTGATACCATAGGATACCACTACAGGTTCATTGCTGATAAGGGTATAGACAACCATTTTATTTGAATCATGGTGACAGGGCATCTGGCCATAATATGTTTGATTCTATACTATATAACATATCATGATCATTAACACTTTTAAGGAATTGTCCACATAAGCTATCCATCTGAGTTGCCTTGTTTATAATATTACTTTCAATTATATATATTTGAACAAGTATTTTATTAAGAATGACTAATTCTATTTACTGTGACTATTGTTATAATATGATTCGAATTTCTGCTTTTGCGGGGCCCGGGTGGCGAAAAGGCAAGCAGCAGAGCCTAGCGTGTCGTAAGAGGCGACTAAGGGTCTCGGGATTCTGACGTCGGGTCAGTGCTCAGTCCACAGAGTGACCAAATGTGTACCCTAGGTGGCTGAATAGGGTAGCCCTCGTCCGCGGGGGTTGTCAGGTCTATAATACGTTTATAGAGGAACTTTAATCTTGTGAATTATATTATCTATAATTTTTTCTCCAGATAAAAAATTATCTATATTTAAACCCAAATATTTCACACAATTTTGAGCCGAAATTGTGTGATTATCACAAGTAACATTAAAGTTATATACTTTAGAAAGTTTGCTTTTAGACCCAAACAAAATTGCTTCTGTTTTCCCCAAATGAAGAGAAAGTTTATTATCTATTAACCACTTACTACAAGATTGCAGTTCCATACCAAGTTTCTTAAATATAACTTCTGGGTCCTTATGTGAATATAAAATAGTACTATCATCTGCATATAATAAAATTTTGCAGTCTTTGCTTATACTTATAGTCATATCATTGACATAACATAAAAATAATAATGGACCCAATATACTGCCTTGTGGTACTCCACATGTAATATATTTTAAATCTGACTCCATTAATACTAACTTTTTCTTGCCTATCACATAAATATGATTCAAACCATTTAGTACATTTGACACCCATTGTTTTAAGCTTTTAAGCTTTTGACATAATATATGGTGGTCAACTGTGTCAAATGCCTTTTGTAGATCTAACATTATCATGCCAGTATAAAGACCCTTAGATGTTTGATTCTTAAAATGGACTAACAATTGTATGAGGCATGTGTCAGTAGAATAGGATGATCTAAAACCAGATTGTAAATTGTACAATAAATTATTATCAACAAGATAGCCCTCGTCCGCGGGGGTTGTCAGGTCTATAATACGGAAACCCTGGCCGCCGACCATTGTGGGCTAACGTGTGTGGAGAATGCCACGCTTCATGCACGTAAAAGACCCCTTTGTGGACCGCCAAGTAGTGCACCACATAGGCTAAATTTTCCGCCCCTACCCACTTCTCCCCTTTTCCTGTGGTTCTTCAAAATTTACTGTCCCTGTGTTTCCCACCCCATCCCATATTTCATTTATCATCATCATTTCATGTTCATTGTATCATCATTTTCATGTTCATCGCCTGTAAATAACTTATATAGCGTTGCACGGGCGTAAAACACCAACTCACTCACTCCCTACAATCCTGAAGCGATGTTCAATAAAGTGGAAAGCGAATCGTACGCAACAGAGGAAAGATTTAACTCGACATCACGGGCAACCGCTCAAAACGAAAATCAAGATTATATTTGATCGGCCGTATGCATCCAACATACAATAAATAATTCGGGCTACAGATTTTCGTAGATGGTAAACATTTCGTAAACGTTATGTAGCAGAAATATCAGAGGATAGAAGTCTTAATCGTTATTCTTATCTATATTGTTTGCTGTTTTATATTGATGCTTATATTGAAAATCGTACTTATGCTAAACTACACGTTGTTTTATTTATTCATTTGCGTACAATTATAGAACTTAGATTTGACTTTAATGTTTCCTGCCCGTGTCTTCTCTCCCATAACTGACATTACGTATAGAGCGCGCTTCTACTTGGAAGGGTGTGTGTGTGTTGGTGTTTAACGCCCTTTATCGACGCACCTGGGCCATGTAGGGCGGTCAGTTTTAATGGTGGAGGAAACCGGAGAACCCGACGGAAACCACCGACCTTGGGCAGGTAGATGACAAACCTAGGGGATTCCCTTTTTTGTTGAATACAAACGGGACTCGAACACCAGCTGAGAGGTGATCGGCTAGTGATCAATAGGGATTCCATTCTTAATTTGATGGTGTTTGCATGCTAACTTTCTCTATTTTTCTTACTTGTATATACCAGAGACATAAATTTATTCTCATGTACTAAGATACTTTTAGATTCAGTTAAGATTCAGACTTTATTTACTTCTATCATGAGTGAGTGAGTGAGTTGGTGTTTTACGCCCGTGCAACGCTATATAGGTTATTTACAGGCGATGAACATGAAATGGATGATAAAATGAACATGAAATGATGATGATAAATGAAATATGGAGATGGGGTGGGAAACAAAGGACCGGTAAATTTTGAAGAACCACAGGAAAAAGGGGAGAGGTGGGTAGGGGCGGAAAATTTAGCCTATGTGGTGCACTACTGGGCGGTCCACAAAGGGGTCTTTTACGTGCATGAAGCGTGGCACTCTCCACACACGTTGGCCCACTATGGTCGGCGGTCAGGGTTTCCGTATTATAGACCTGACAACCCCCGCGGACGAGGGCTACCCTATTCAGCCACCTAGGGTACACACTTGGTCGCTCTGTGGGCTGAGCACTGACCCGACGTCAGAATCCCAAGACCCTTAGTCGCCTCTTACGACAAGCTAGGCTCTGCTGCGGGCCTATTCGCCACCCGGGCCCCGCACGGGAATACTTCTATCATGAAGCACGTTCTTACTTTCGCTGCCTATTAACTATGCAAACGTTCTTAGTATATTTATAGTGAGAGCTTCGACTAAGGTGTTTTACGCTACTGTACTTTTAGAATATATATTTTATTTTACATCGTGTAGTTATTACAAAATGTGACACTAGTTAACAATACAACGTATTACCCTGTAGCCCCGACCGAGCTGTTTGTTGGTTGTGTGCGGTGTTTCATCTTTAGAGAACAGGATCGAGAGGTTGGGTAGGGTGTCCGAAATCGGTGTGACAGGTTACACGTTATGCCTCCAGCAAGTACCTAGTACGCCTTTAATTTGCTCACGCATGCGGTGAGGTATCAGGGTAGTGTAGCCATTACAAGTTTGTTTTGGGTGGGAAGGCCGCTGATGCACCGGATGAGTCATACTAGTAAGTGTGCTGGCCCGAAGCCTGAATACTCACTCCTGCTTAATCTGTACCCGGGTTTTGGTATGCCGCCTTTGGGTATGGTTGGATTCCAAGCGCCACCTTTTGCCCAGGGTTATGGTTGTAGAAATCCTTGTAATAGGCCTAGGTGAAGGGCATTATGTTTTTGACTGGTCCGTCAGTCTTCTCAGTGACTTTCAATTGCTTTTAAACTGCTTCACGTCTTTCTTGAATTTGCACCTCGAATTTGACCCAGGTGGTCATCTCAGTACAAACAATTCCGATAAAAAAAAGTCCCGTGCGGGGCCCGGGGCATAGCCTAGCTTGTCGTAAGAGGCGACTAAGGGTCTTGGGATTCCGACGTCTATAATACGGAAACCCTGACCGCCGACCACAGTGGGCCAACGTGTGTGGAGAATGCCACGCTTCATGTACGTAAAAGACCCCTTTGTGGACCGCCAAGTAGTGCACCACATAGGCTAAATTTCCGCCCCTACCCACTTCTCCTCTTTTCCTGTGGTTCTTCAACCGTTCCTGTGTTTTCCACCCCACCCCATATTTCATTTATCATCATCATTTCATGTTCATTGTATCATCCTTTTCATGAATAACCTATATAGCGTTGCACGGGCGTAAAACACCAACTCACTCACTCACTCACTACCAGAACAAATGAAATGTTACCAGACATTTTATTTCAGTTTCACTGCTGATATGACATTTACATCGTGTTTAAGGACTTGGTACATTTTTTCCCATTGGGTGGATGGTGATTTCTAATGTGGTCAGCTTTGAGCAGTGGGGCACAGGGATATAAGCGCGCTCATTATTGTATTTGATTTTACACTTTAATTGATTCTTATTGGTTTTGGTTATGATTGATATATATCGGTCGGTAAGTTATTAGCTATATTTTCATCCCTCACCTTTGATTTTTAAAGACGTTTTCTAAGTTTTTATATTGTTTACATTTACCTCTTCACTGTTTTATTAGCAACATTTTTATTGTATCACTTGAAGTTCATTGTTAGATGTTTTTTCTTTTATTATATTCTCGTAATTTAGATAATTAATGTCAATTTCAATGCGACATTCAATTTGACGTTTTGCCTTTCTTTAAAAATCAAACTTAGCAGAAGTCATCAGAATCGAGGTGACATAAATATCATTGTTTTGTATAATACATTTAATCTTCTTGTTTTAGATATCCATACTGGCTATGTAACAACAGTCATTTTTTTTCATGTGGAACAATTTTGAAATTAGACGGCGTTAGAACTTTCACAAGAGGAAAGTTTGCAGCAGAAGAAGAAGGGATGTACCTGGTTATAGTTTCTGTAATAGATTACCAATCTGGTGGTGAAGTAGGAATTTACAAGAACGGAAACATCATAACAAAGATGTACAAATGTGATAAGTCTGCTTGCCAAATCATAGATCAAAACAAGGTAATTACAAAATTACCAAACTTTGACATTTGTATAATACATTTAATCTTCTTGTTTTAGTTATCCATACTGGCTAGGTAACAACAGTATTTTTTTTTCATGTGGAACAATTTTGAAATTAGACGGCGTTAGAACTTCCGTCTGAAGAGTTTCACAAGAGGAAAGTTTGTAGCAGAAGAAGAAGGGATGTATCAGGTTATAGTTTCTGTAATAGATTACTAACCTGGTGGTGAAGTAGGGATTTACAAAAACGGAAACATCATAACAAAGATGTACAAATGAGACAAGTCTGCTTGCCAAATCATAGATCTTAACTATGGTTATTTACAAATGACCAAACTTGGGGGATCAATTATGTCAAATAGCCATGAGAAAAGACAAAACAATGAAGGAATAGCGGAGAAATTGAAGATCTCAATGGTCCTGACTTGGAACAGGCAAATGATAATATCGAAATATAAATAACAACAAAGTTCTAGACAATACTTTTTGCTACGCCTGACGCGCGTTTCGTCTATTAAAGACTCATCGGAAGCGCTCTACCAAAAGTTGAAAATGCCAAACACTAAATGACTATGAAGAGCATAGAATAATACCACAAAATGTCGAACTAGAAACCAAATAGTGACGTAGACCAACCTATGTCTGGGGTAGGAAGAACCTTAAGGTTTTGACAATTTAGAAATTTAAACGGATAATTTATAGCTTTATTGTGATTTAATGATATAAATTTGAAAATAAAATATTTTCATCCATCACCTTTGATTTTTAAAGACGTTTTCTTAGTTTTTATATTGTTTACATTTACCTCATAACTGTTTTATTTGCAACATTATTATTGTATAACTTGTAGTTCATTGTTAGATATTTTTTTCTTTTATTATATTCTCGTCATTTAGATAATCAATGGCATTTTCAATTCTACATTCAATTTGACGTTTTACTTTCTTTAAAAATCAAACTTAGCAGAAGTCATCAGAATCGAGGTGACATAAATATCATTGTCTTGTATAATACATTTTATCTTCTTGTTTTAGGTATCCATACTGGCTATGTAACAACGGGCATATTTTTTTTTCATGTGGAACAATTTTGAAATTAGACGGCGTTAGAACATCCGTCTGAAGAGTTTCAAGAGAAGTTTGTAGTAGAAGAAGAAGGGATGTATCAGGTTATAGTTTCTGTAATAGATTACCAACCTGGTGGTGAAGTAGGAATTTACAAGAACGGAAACATCATAACAAAGATGTACAAATGTGACGTAGTTTTTAACGTAACGTATCCCCTTAAACGTCAAATTTGGTATTAAAATATCGCTTATTTAGTATTTTAATGACGAATTCAATCTAATCCGCCTAATCAAAGATGTCATAGGAGCTACATTATTGTAGCTACCTTAACCTTGATACCGTTACGTTATGTCGATGATATCTCTTTCTTATGCATTAAGCTCCTGAGTGAAAAAATCCAAAGCATCTCACTTTTGTAAAGTAAAAAACCTTGGATAAACTTGCCAATTGACATAGTCCTGTTATCCTCAGGTAGCGACCATAAGTGGGTTTTAAGATCGTTGATCTTTTTAAAACTGCATCTTGATGGAATTCTATGGGTGTTGTTTCCCGCTAGATCATATCTAGGTCGTTAGCTAGTTATTGCTTTACTCCCAAGCAGCACGATTTCGGCTATATCCGGGAGATGAACATGAAAGTGGTGATACCATGAACATGAAATTATGATAAAGTGGAGGAAATGGGGACACAAGGCCAATCGGGTAGGAGAGTTTTGACTGCCACTGGAAATAAAGGTAATAACAAAACTACCGAACTTGAATGATCAATCTCATAGTCCAGAGAAAATGACAAAAACGAATAAGTCATACCGGAGAATTGGTCGATCGCAATGGTCCTGACTTGGTACAGGCATTTCAAACGAAATGGTGGGTTAAACCAGATTTTATGGCGCCAAACCTCCCTCTTCCATTGCGATCTTAGGATCCGGTAATGACCATAGAACACAACATAGTTGTGAGACACAATAGGGATATTGAGGTGATCATCTCAGTACAGCAGACCAGTCAAACACAAACAATTAAAACTAAACAATTAAACATGGGCAGGATTAAGAATTAAATTAGGGACAGGAAATTTAGCCTCCTGCATGGGGATCCTATGTAAGGCAAAAAAGTGTCCTGTGATAAAGTGTCCAGGAGGACAGTATTTTCCAGAAAAGTTGCTATTTTCAAGTGTCCCCTGCTATTAAATAGTGTCCATTACTAGGACACTTTTTATCTTCTTATGCCATTTAGAATTGTCCTATTAAGAATGACAGCCCTAGTGGACATCATACAATATTACAGTATTCTTTCTTAAACATTCATGTAATAATTAGTAATTGTATAACTAAATTTCGTTAAAAGGCTCAATACTATACATTCGTACAGATTTTTATTGTTCACATCAAAATGAAAAAATATGCCAGAAAAAGTATCAAGAAACAACAGCAGGGATTGGGAAGGAATTTTAAGCAAAATGCTATTCACCACTTTTTTCATGGAAATTTCAAAATTTCAAGGGGCCATTTCAAATTATTGAGATGAGAGGGGTCATTTTCATTCTTATTGTGCCAACAGTTTATAGCCTCCTGCCTTCCCAATCCCTGCAACAGCATACATGTAATTGAATACTTAATCATTAGGTGAAAATTTATGAAAACTTAATAAGTGTTAGAAAATACCTTTTATGCAATGATCACATTTTGATTGCAGTTATTTATAGGTCTCTCCTTGATTTGTAAATGCTACTTAAATAAAACCCTATATTTGGAAAAACAAATCTCAGTCAAATGACTATTCCCACATTATGATGGACAATTTTTCATAGACATGGACATTTTTTCATAGATTAAGGTTTTAGATTAAATAAGGTTCCCCATTTTGATATGTCATAATATTATCATAAAACAATGAATTATTATATTGCTGAGTAAGTATTCAGGTATAAATAGAGAAATTGTTTGATCATTCAAGTTCGGTAGTTTTGTTATTACCTTTATTGTCTATTCCTGCATTTAATATGAAGGACAATATTTCATAGCTATGGACACAATTTTATAGTTTTAAAGTGTCCAGGACATTATTTCATAACAATATTATGTCCATGGACAGTATATACCATTTTAAATTGTCTGACGGACATATTAAAATGAGGGACAATATAAAATCTTACAATTACGGGTCCTACTCTTACCTAGACCTGCAGCATGGTTCTTTTAGGTGCGAGGAACATGACATTTTTCCTAACATTGTGCACCACTATGGTTTGCGGTCAGGTTTTCAACATTATCGCCTGACGACCCCGCATCTCGCGATGTCAGGGCTGTCCCGTTCAACCAAATGGGACACACATCCCAGTCGCTTTGTGGACAAAGCGGCCTGACCCGATGTCAGGTTTCTGAGCGCTCTATAGTGGACTTTGACCGGGCCTTTTCGCCACCCGGAACCCGCACGGGTCATATCTAGGTCATCCTATTTTAAAATGTTATAATGTTTTGTATTTCGTATTAAGTTAAAGTTTATTTAGAACAACACACTGTAACTAAGGAATGATGTTGGCGTATATGGATTGGCTACAGGTGACTCATAATTGTGACGTTTGTTTAAAATCATTATCACGTGATTAATAGGCATATAACTTAGATAATACTTACACGAATTCGGCATTTGACTATATTTCATGAATACGACTGTTTATTTGTTAATTCATTGACAGTAGATGGTTGTTACACAAAGGGAGACACTAAAGTGAATCACAAGTTATAAAATATTTCGTATCGGAACTATTGACCGTTAAAGTTTGTTTAAAATAACATACCGTAACTAAAGACTTGTGTTGCCCGAAAATGGTTGGCTACGTGTGACTCATCATTGTTTACAATATTGAATTTATAATGACTTGTAACTCGTAAACACGTAATGTGATAATTCAAAATCATACGATTAATTGTCATATTGATAACACTTTACACACATTTGACTACTTCATAAATACGAAATGTTTGTTTGTTAGTTACTACATCGATTCTCTCCGTAGAGAGGGTCGTAGATCTAAACTATTACCAATGACCGGAAACTTTTCTATAAATTAATCAGGAGACAAAGGGGACAGATGGGGCATTTCATTGACAATCTGAAAGTTGAAGAGAACACCTTCTATAATAATGATCTACTTGAAGGTTGGAGACAACATTTTGGGAACCTAGCTTTAAAGGACGGTAGATCACGATCACTTACATCTGGTGGATATTGAATACAAACAAATCATTGATATATGTAATGAGGAAAGAAGACATAAAGAAATCAATATTCAAGAGCTTGAAGAAGCAATACAAAGTCTGAACAGAAACAAATCACCAGATTGCCATGGCTTAACTGCTGAAAATCTACTCTATGCAGGACAGGAATCTCTTGAATTCTTGCAACAAATTATCAACTATTGCTTTCAAAACTGCTGTATACCAAATGATTTGAAAATTGGGACACTCACACATAGGAGCTAAAAATGAAGCCAAAAACCACCGTAGAATTACCATCACTCCTATACTCTCCAAGATCATAGAATCAATAAGAAAGAACCGTATTAAACCAAAAATAAATGAAATTCAGAACAGTCTACAAAGAGGGTTCACAGAGATAGTTAGCCCATTATTTAGCGCTCTATGAATGGAGGAACTACTTAGAAAGAATTTAGATATGAAACAAGAGACAGTCTTTGTGATCCTTGATGCAAAAGCAGCCTTTGATGTTGTAAGGCATTCAAATCTTATTCGAAAACTCTATCATATGGGTATCTCTGAACAGGACATTATGATCATAATCTCTACACTGATGCGACTACCTGTGTAAAGTGGAACAATCGGAAGTCGGAGGCATTTCGTATTGAACAAGGGGCGAGGCAAGGTGGCACATTAAGTGCTGACCTCTACAAAGTATACATCAATCAACTACTAGATGAACTTACAAGTACCCAAATTGGAGGAAGGATTGGAAATATAATTTGTAACGCCCCTGCTTGTGCAGACGATATCACTCTGACAGCATGCTCAAATATAGATGCTCAGATTCTGATAAATATAGCAGCTGACTATAGTCATAGAGAACCATATATCCTTCAACCAACGAAGAGCGTTGTTCTTCCATAACAGTCAAACACAAAAAAGAACTGTATTCAAGAGATCAAATGTGAACTAAACTCCGAGATGCCAATGGTTGACAGAGCCACCCAGTCCCACATAGGCATAACTAGGGCTTGCAACAACACAGCAATGAGTACTTGTAGAAGAGAACATAAAAAAGGCAAGAAGAACATTGTATAGCATTATGGCGTCGGGAATGCATGGAGAGAATTGGCTTGACTGTGAAACAATTATCACCATCTTTAGAACATATGTGCTACCAGTGCTAACATATGTATTAGAAGTTATTGTACCAAAATCAAAAGCTCTACAGCATCTTGAACTATACTATAAAAAGACAATTAAACAGCTACTGTCATTACCAAGCAATGTAGGAAATCCAGCGATATATATACTTTCTGGATTATTACCAAACAAAGCTGAAATTCACAAAAATTATTACCATGTATGGAATACAAATGACAACAAAGTTCCAGACAATAAATTTTGCTACGCCTGACGCGCGTTTCGTCTATTCAAGACTCATCAGAGGCGCTCTACCAAAAATATTGAAAATGCCAAACACTGTATGAATATGAAGAGCATAGAACAGTATAACCAAAACTACCAAACTGGGGAACCAAATTATTACTAAGATATTCAACCTATGTCTGGGGTAAGAAGAACCTTAGGGTTTAGACAATTTTGAAATTTAGACGGATAATTTAAAGCTTTGATGTATTCTCCAACTCAAAAGTGTTGGTGCCGGAGCGGGCTAACCTCGGGGAATTTAAACTCCACCAGCAGTGCTAACCTTCACGTGTGTTCGAAATACAAATGACAACAAAGTTTCAGACAATACATTTTGCTACGCCTGACGCGCGTTTCGTCTATTCAAGACTCATCAGAGGCGCTCTACCAAAAATATTGAAAATGCCAAACACTGTATGAATATGAAGAGCATAGAACAGTATAACCAAAACTACTAAACTTAGGAACCAAATTATTACTAAGATATTCAACCTATGTCTGGGGTAGGAAGAACCTTAGGGTTTAGACAATTTTGAAATTTAGACGGATAATTTAAAGCTTTGATGTATTCTCCAACTCAAAAGTGTTAGTGCCGGAGCGGGCTAACCTCGGGGAATTTAAACTCCACCAGCAGTGCTAACCTTCACGTGTGTTCGAAATACAAATGACAACAAAGTTCCAGACAATAAATTTTGCTACGCCTGACGCGCGTTTCGTCTATTCAAGACTCATCAGAGGCGCTCTACCAAAAATATTGAAAATGCCAAACACTGTATGAATATGAAGAGCATAGAACAGTATAACCAAAACTACCAAACTGGGGAACCAAATTATTACTAAGATATTCAACCTATGTCTGGGGTAAGAAGAACCTTAGGGTTTAGACAATTTTGAAATTTAGACGGATAATTTAAAGCTTTGATGTATTCTCCAACTCAAAAGTGTTGGTGCCGGAGCGGGCTAACCTCGGGGAATTTAAACTCCACCAGCAGTGCTAACCTTCACGTGTGTTCGAAATACAAATGACAACAAAGTTCCAGACAATAAATTTTGCTACGCCTGACGCGCGTTTCGTCTATTCAAGACTCATCAGAGGCGCTCTACCAAAAATATTGAAAATGGCAAACACTGTATGAATTTGAAGAGCATAGAACAGTATAACCAAAACTACCAAACTGGGGAACCAAATTATTACTAAGATATTCAACCTATGTCTGGGGTAGGAAGAACCTTAGGGTTTAGACAATTTTGAAATTTAGACGGATAATTTAAAGCTTTGATGTATTCTCCAACTCAAAAGTGTTGGTGCCGGAGCGGGCTAACCTCGGGGAATTTAAACTCCACCAGCAGTGCTAACCTTCACGTGTGTTCGAAATACAAATGACAACAAAGTTCCAGACAATAAATTTTGCTACGCCTGACGCGCGTTTCGTCTATTCAAGACTCATCAGAGGCGCTCTACCAAAAATATTGAAAATGCCAAACACTGTATGAATATGAAGAGCATAGAACAGTATAACCAAAACTACCAAACTTGGGAACCAAATTATTACTCAGATATAACTAGGCTTTCAAAAGATAGTGCAGAATGGAAAATTGCTGATAGACAATTATTAATTAAAGGAGAATAAAGTAAAAGCTGGTTCGTTGATCTGAAGAACATATGTTTCCTTTACCAAATAAAGGACATTCAGCAATACCTGTATCACCCGTTATCTAAATCAGAATGGAAGATAACAATCATTAGGAAAATCAAAGATCATTGGTCAGATAAAGTGATAGATGAACATAAAAGCTATACTTCATTGAAACATCTATCAAGCAAATATAAGATGGGATGTACACATCCACTGATTTCGGTACCTAACGTCAACCCATGAGTTTCAGAGAATAGTTAACAAAACTGAGACTAGCAACTGGCACATACATGCTACAATCGAAAAGAGCAAACTTCAAAAAGTCTGATGAAGGAGATGTCTGTAAACTATGTGATGATGCTACAGAAACACTAGAACACTTCCTGCTA
The DNA here is from genome assembly GCA_963971305.1 of Arcuatula senhousia. Taxonomy (NCBI): domain Eukaryota; kingdom Metazoa; phylum Mollusca; class Bivalvia; order Mytilida; family Mytilidae; genus Arcuatula; species Arcuatula senhousia. The sequence goes on from OZ020310.1 coordinate 59,763,284, forward strand.
CTTTGTCCAAAATTGGAGGAAATCAGAGAAAAGGTCCTGCCTGAGATAATTGGTACTGCAGCCAAAATATTAGCGTGTGACAAAAATCAAAATAAGCAGATCGAGCTTCTTCAAGTGATTATAGATCCTTATATCTATACAGACGAAAAACTAGCTGATCGAGTGAGTACTGAGCTTGAACCAAGCAGCCGCAGACTGTGTCATTTGTTACACAATAGGAGATATGAACTGTTACAGTCTAAAACAAAACAAATAGTGCAAGGAACAACAATGTGAAGACGTAGAGTCAAAATGGTGTTGCTCCAGCGTCGGTGGGCTGTCATTTGTCATTCTTTACAAGTGCTTGCTATCCCTGTTTTAGATTTTATTTGATTGGAGTCTTGTTATTTTTATTTTTTTATATACCCAAGATTTTAATTTGTGGTTAGGCCTAGCTCCCATTATTTATCCCTAATATTGATAACAATTAGGCTATACAGGTTATTACCAAAGAGTCATTGACCATTAAGAAATATTTCTTGAATGGTTTGATGAGATAACTATCCCATGCATCAATAATTGGTGTACATATATATATATTTAAGCCTTAGTACTCCTAACAAGGATAAAATTTTAACACATTCAATAAGGAATCGATTCATCCTGATAATTATCTCAAGCTTCAAACCTGTTTTTAATTTTTAAAATTGTTTTTATTTTTTGTTTGTTTATTTTTTTTTATTATTCATACTTTTAAATCTCAGTAATTTTTTAATCTTCATTTTATCCTCTTAAATCAAGATCTCACTGATTGGCTATTCTTATAGTTATTTTAGTGTTTTAATTAAAACTGAAGTTATATATATATTTATTTTTTACCTTTTATTTTCAAAAATATGTATCTTAAGCTTTTGAATTTGATAATCTACAGTGAATGTACATATAACGATATATTTGCACTGTAAATATGTTACATACACACATATTTTAACTAATAGCAGTTGTCTACTTTTATCTTTTTAGAAAAAAAAAAGTAACACATGATCTAACCCTTTTTGTATGTTTGTTGTCTGATTTTGGTAATCGCGAGTATCCAAAAAATTAAAAATAAATAAAAATATTGCTACCATCCCGTATGTCAGTGGGATAAATAAGATCGCGGTTGCGTACTCCGGCATATAGGAGGTTTGCCTAGATAGGCAGAATTTAATTAGAAGATTCAAGATTCAAGTTAATACCAATTCAGATACTTTGAAGGGAGGTACGTTAGGAACCTCTCTAACTAGGAAAGTAAAACGCAAACAGGATCGGAATACGGAGTGTTGACCATGTGGAGGTAATGGCGGGATGACAAAGAATACATTTCACATGAGACAAATTCCATAGTTATGAGGTTAACCAGTTGACAAATTTGTTGAAAAATAGAATCAGATAAGTATCAAAGTAAGTATTAAGATAGTAATGGTCATCTTGTACACAAGTCACAAGAAATATCTTCACTACGTCAACGTGACCGAGCGGGGGTGGACAAAACATTTTCCAGGGACGTATACAGAAATTGTCGAAAGAGGGGGGGGGGGGGGGTTCCACATACTGTGAACTGTGACCTAAAGGGGGAGGGGGTTCCAGACAAATTTTGCTGAAATTCTACACGCAAATTTAAAAATGTCTGAGGAATTTGGGGTTCCGGGGTCGGACTACCCCCCTATGGATCCGCCATTGTTTTCAAAAGCCAAAAGGAGGATTTGTAATAAAGTATCTGAACATCTCTTGAGTATTGCCTTCTGCCTAAGCTCAATCCCTGCGGACGAACCGTACACGACAGTTCGCCAGACACGAGGGGACGATGTAGCACACCTGGTGTGGTGCATCTGACCCTCCTGTTACGTGGATCAATGGGGGTTGGGGGTTAAAGGGTTACAAACTTATTTAAGGAATCCTAATTTTGCTGAAAATCTGTATAAAAGTTTTAAGAAAATTCGGAGGAAAAGGGGTTGACCCTCCTTTGGCTTTGTATCTGCCAATGTCGTGTACCCATGAACATAATTGATAAATCTACTGAGAGCCAGTGGTGTAGTGGATAATTTTGTGCTACTACCTACGAGGTTCTTGGTATTATCCTCGTCTGGGGTGAGAATTTCATGGACCGATTTTCAGACTCTCCCTTGGCCTTGACATCATTTGGGAGAATGGACTTGAGGAACGAAATAAGGGTTGATCTGTACATGTGTTTATGGACAGCAATACCCTGTGCACGTTAAAGTCACATTTGTTGAGTTCGATAAGAGTAGACTCAATGGGGGCCACAACAAAGAGCACACTAGCAAACTGCATTAAACTGGCTTGTTAAGCTACATTATGTAGTTTCCCAATCCAGGTTCAATAAATGTGTTTAAACTAAAAATCTATTGTATCATAGTACTCTCCTAAAATGAACAGATTCAGAAATTTAACTTCCATCCTAATATTAAAACAGCACTGTGATGTTGCAGTGTCCTCGTAAAATCAGTCTTGACCTATCTGTGATGTTGTGGACAAATTACAGCTGTTTTGAATGACCATATCTTGACCTATCGGTGAAGTTGTGGACAATTAACAGCTGTTTTGAATGACCATATACCTATTGGATTAGCTAATTCAATAGGTAACTTTGTTAGTAAAGTAGGTGGAGCATGAATCAGACAGAATATGTATTGGATCTTTATACCTGTCATAGTTTTATACATTGAGATGAGGAATAAGTGTCTACGTAACAACAAAAAACATTAACAGGAATTTAAAAAAAAGGAATAGTCAGCAGTCTTCAACATGACCAATGAAAAATGGGGAGTTGTGCATTGACCCAAGACTAAGATATTCATGTAACACAAAAGATTATACATGTATACAATGCACATAAGTTACTTTTAACAAAGTGAAGCTGTCAATATTAATTTCTACCAAAATATACCAAATCATGAAATGTAAATTAAGATTTCATTTAAACATTGAATACGTATTCATTTTAGCTCACCTGAACCAACCTTCAGTAGAAGCTGAGAAATTGTATCAGACGGACAGACAGACAAGGTGATTGCAATATAGCCTCCTCTCTTACGAGTGGAGGTATAATGACTCAAAGTATTAGCAAGAAATACTGTGAACAAGCTCACGGAGGATACCCTCGCTTTAAAAAAAGTCTAAGTCCAATTATCTCACTTGAATGAAATCCGACAGCAACAAAAATTCCTCATTCACATCTCCATACAATGTACATCCTTCATGTTAAGTGTCATTAAAATCCATCAAGCAGTTTAGGAGGAGTTGCGCTTACGAGGTCTCCCATTGAACAACATGTTTTAACAAGAGGCTCCCAGGAGCCCGAATCGCTCACCTGACATATGTGCCTGAAGTAAAGGTTATAAGGCAAAATATATTTAACGTTGAAAGGGTCATAAGATTAATAAGAGGGTCATCTGACAATATGGTGGATCTAAAGGTGCTGATCACTTTTGTTCTCAATCAAAATCTAAAAATCTGTCACCCTTTTTGAGTTATTTGCAAAAAAAAATGCAGTTTAACCTAATGTTCTATTTTTCGCCACAGCGGCCATGTTTTACAACCAATCAAAAATCCCCACGACAGTTCCATACACCTAATAATAATAGACAATAATACCAAGTTTGGTTCCATTTCGACTTAAAGTGTCAGAGGAGCTAACATTTATCAAGTATCTAGTACGGTTTTCAAGATATTGAGCTAAACAGGTGTAAAATTTGCAAAAAATCCACAAAAAGGGCAATAACTCCTACATGGGTTGTTGGATTTTCTTCCAAATTTCAGAGCTGGTAGATCTTGAGGTGCTGATCATTTTTGTTCCCAATCAAAATTTTGAAATCTGTCACCGTTTTAGAGTTATTTGCAAAAAACTGCCATTTACCCCTATGTTCTATTTTTAGCCACAGCGGCCATGTTTTACAACCAATCAAAAATCCCCACATCAGTTCTATACACCTATGCTAATAAACAACTATACCAAGTTTGGTTCCATTTGGACTTAAAGTGTCAGTGGAGTTAACGTTTTCAATGTAATGAGGAAATGCTGTTAAAATGCTAAATTTTGACCTTCTAAGGGCAATAACTCCTAAAGGGTAAGGTCCTACAACGTTGACCCTTTTACATATTTTGTAGATCTTGATGTGATTAACAATATGCAATTTAAATTTCTCAAATATCTAGTATAGTTTTCAAGATATTGAGCTAAACAGGTGCAAAATTTGCAAAAAATCCACAAAGGACAATAACTCCTACATGGGTCGTTGGATTTTCTTCAAAATTTCAGGGTAGGTAGATCTTGAGGTGCTGATAACTTTTACCCTATGCCAGAATTTTGATATCTGTAGCCGTTTTTGAGTTATTTGCAAAAAACTGCATTTTACCCCTATGTTCTATTTTTAGCCATGGCGGCCATGTTTTACGAGGAATCAAAAATCCCCACATCAGTTCTAAGCACCGAATGCTAATGAACAACCATACCAAGTTTGGTTGCAATTGGACTTATGGTGTCAGAGGAGTTAACGTTTTAAAAAGTTTACGGACGACGGACGCCAAGTGATGACAATAGCTCACATGACCCTTCGGGTCTGGTGAGCTAAAAAGTCTAAGTCCAATTATTTCCCTTGAATGATATCTGATAGCAACCAAAATTTTTTATGCACATCTCAATATGGTGTCATGCTTTGTGTAAAATTTCATCAAAATCCATCAAGGGGTTTAGGAGGAGTTGCGCTTACGAGGTATGTGGACAGACGGACAGACAGACAGGGTGATTCTTATATACCCCCCAAACTTTGTTTGCAGGGGGTATAATTAAAGCACTTAACTAAAAATTATGTGCTTCTGTTTATGATTTTATAAGCTAATTAAACTACAAGAACACATGAACTATATATTATTTCAACTTTCCACAACAGTATACAGAAGGTCTAACAAAACTTTTTGATATTACAGGTTGACAAGATATAACACAATTTCAAAATTCACAATAATATCTTTTGAAGATCATGAACATGGTAATATTATATGAACATAAAATGATATGCATTTAGGAAAAAAAAATCCTGCAATCATTCATTGCAAAACTCATAAATGGGTAAAGGTTTATGATATTTTAAAGCATTTTTTTCTTCTGTATTATTCAAGCAGTATTTGACATCTATCTCCTTCAGTTACTGAACCGTCTACAGTTGTATGACATCTTTACATGAATACATTTGTACATCATCCACAGTCTGCCTGAAAAAAGATACATGTACTTGTAGATTATGATGAAAAAGAAAGTGTATTTTTTTTGCTATGCCATACATGTCTATTAAATAGAAAAGTAATGAGTTGTGGAATAAGTGTACACGACACAACCCTCTCAATAAGCGGAAATTTAGAAACCACAATGAAGTCATGTATACATAATAGATGTATGTGATTTGTTGTTCCGTCCTGTTATTAAAAAATGTTTGTGGCAGTTGTGGACTTTTTAAGGATATGCATACTTGGAAACAAGTTTTATTGAGAGTTTATTCTTTTTTTAAGACCACAATGAAAAAAGTAGCCTTTAACAAGGCTAGTAGACACTTCACTGTTTTGTGAATGGCACAAAGTCAAAATAAAATTCAGAAGATAAAAATCCAGTTCTTAGTAGAAAATAATGGGATGTGGAATCAGTGCACGCGACACAACCCACATAAAATAAACAAATAGCATAAAAACGAAGAAAATAAACAAAGGCATTTTGTTGTAAAAATTAAATCATTTCGCTTTTAATAGGAATGATTAAAATACATGTATACAAGTTTTCATGAAGATTCAAATATATGTACATGTGTGTTGATTAATTGTCAGGTTTTTAGCTCACCTGACCCGAAGGGTCATGTGAGCTATTGTCATCACTTGGCGTCCGTCGTCCGTAAACTTTTTAAAATGTTAACTCCTCTGACACCATAAGTCCAATTGCAAACAAACTTGGTATGGTTGTTTATTAGCATTCGGTGCTTAGAACTGATGTGGGGATTTTTGATTCGTCGTAAAACATGGCCGCCATGGCTAAAAATAGAACATAGGGGTAAAATGCAGTTTTTTGCAAATAACTCAAAAACGGCTACAGATATCAAAATTCTGGCGTAGGGTAAAAGTGATCAGCACCTCAAGATCTACCTTCCCTGAAATTTTGAAGAAAATCCAACAACCCATGTAGGAGTTATTGCCCTTTTTGTGGATTTTTTGCAAATTTTGCACCTGTTTAGCTCAATATCTTGAAAACCGTACTAGATATTTGAGAAATTTAAATTGCATGTTGTTAAGCACATCAAGATTTACAAAATATGTAATAGGGTCAATGTTGTAGGACCTTTCCTTTTACGAGTTATTGCCCTTAGAACGTAAAAATTGAGCATTTTAACAGCATTTCCTCATTACATTAAAAACGTTAACTCCTCTGACACTTTTAGTCCAATTGGAACCAAACTTGGTATTGTTGTTTATTAGCATTAGGTGTACAGAACTGATGTGGGGAACCCGTGCGGGTTCCGGGTGGCGAATAGGCCCGCAGCAGCGCTAAGCTTGTCGGTAAAAGTCCACTTAAGAGCGCTCAGAAACCTGACATCGGGGTCAGGCCGCTTTGCCCACAAAGCGACTGGGATGTGTGCCCCAGGTGGTTGAATGGGGCAGCCCTGACATCGAGAGATGCGGGGTCGTCAGGCGATAATACGGAAATTCTGACCGCAAACCATAGTGGTGCACCGTGTTGGGAAAAATGTCACGTTCCTCGCACGTTAAAGAACCCTGCTGCAGGTTTCGGTAAGAGTAGGACCCGTAGGATCCCCATGCAGGAGGCAAAATTTCCCGTCCCTACCCATCACTCCTTTTTCCAGTGGCAGTCAAAACTCTCCTATCCGTTTGGCCTTGTGTCCCCATTTCTTCCACTTCATCATCATTTCATGTTCATTGTATCACCACTTTCATGTCCATCTCCCGGATATAGCCGCAATCGTGCTGCTTGGGAGTAAAGCAATAACTAACTAACTAACTGATGTGGGGATTTTTGATTGGCTGTAAAACATGGCCACTGTGGCTAAAAATAGAACATTAGGTTAAACTGCATTTTTTTTGCTAATAACTCAAAAAGGGTGAAAGATTTTTAGATTTTAATTGAGAACAAAAGTGATCAGCACCTTAAGATCCACCATATTGTCAGATGACCCCCTTATTAATCTTATGATCCTTTCAGCGTCAAATAGATTTTGCCTAATAACCTTAAGTTCAGGCACATATGTCAGGTGAGCGATTCAGGCTCCTGGGAGCCTCTTGTTATCTCCTTAGTTTATTAGTTTTTGTGTTGCTCGCAAAACATTGGTGTTACTTTGCCATTTTAGGTTACAGTGATTGATTATTTTTGATAGCAATAGTGAGTGAGTGAGTTGGTGTTTTACGCCCGTGCAACGCTATATAGGTTATTTACAGGCGATAGAAAATAATGAGATGCGACACAACCCACATAATCAGCGGAAATTTAGAAACCACAATGAAAAACAACAAAAAAATAATAATAAGGTTTAATATAATGTTCTATGTTGATAAAACTTGGTATGCATAAAGAATAAGAATAATTTTATTAACCAGTGACTGGGCCCTTTTCTGGGCAAATGTTACATTGATTTAACAATAAATACATGTATACAACACGAACAAAGACATTATAACGATAATGGTGTTCTTTAATTTGCTGTCACAGAATCATAATATTCTCCAGTAGTATCTTGGGATAGTTTGTCTTTTGGTTAGGAATGCATGTCTCCATACTGTAAGAACATATTAGTTATTATTTAACCACACCCTACAACCAAATTATCATTTTGTTGAAGTACTGACACTATGGAATGTCAGAGCACTTAACAAGTTGAAAAATATCTAAATAAGCTTTATTTTTGGATAATCATGTTGTATATTGATTTTTAAATATCTTCGATTTATTTAAATTGTTAAGATTCTCACCCGCAATTTGCAGTATATTTTATCAAATACAATTTTCCTGCCCGCTCATCTATCCAAGAAATTTTTATTAGACTAAGATTTATATTGTTATGGGCTTTGGCATTTTCATGTCTGATGTGAATTAACACTTTTTACACAGAAAATTCAATTTTATAGGATTTATAGGACAAAAGATCCTAATATAGGACTTTATAGGATATGGCTAAATTTTACAGGAAATATAGGTTTAATAGGATAACTATGACCCATGCTGTATGCTGCAGACCCCTGAACCATGAATTGAAGATTCCATGAACTAATTTGTTTTCATCAAATTATGAAAAATGGTACCCACGAAAACAAATAAATCCACGGTAATACTTCCACAAATTCTTTGCAGTCATAAAAATTGGTCAAAGCCAAAAATTAACAAGTTGAAAAATATCTAAATAAACTTTATTTTTGGATAATCATGTTGTATATTGATTTTTAAATATCTTCGATTTATTTAAATTGTTAAGATTCTCACCCGCCCAATTTGTCTTCACTCAAGAAATTTTACGGAAGACATCATGCACTTATAGACAAATATGGGATTTCGATCTCTCAGATGAGTGCAGATGTTGGTTTGTCATAGGGTGTTGTTTTGTCTTCCTTTACTGGATTTCACACGCTGAATGGACTATTGGCAACGCGACGGGTGTGCTATAGCAAGCAGGAACTGCTTACTCTTCCGGAGCACCTGAGTTCACTCTTGTTTCGACTGGATTTCGCGTTGTTGATTGATATTCAGTTGTTTTGTGTTTCCATGTTTTACGTGTTGTCTGTTTTTGTCCCGTTCTTGTTTGTGTTTACTGGTTTAGTCTCTGCCCTTTCGGACTTTTGACATTCGGATACCCCATTGGTACCTCTGCTTCTTCTATTATATTATCCTCTCCTTGAAGATGAAACTTATGCTCTTCATTTTTTGGAAACATTATATGGTATTCATCCACTTTGTTGACATCAGAATCTAGGATGACTTTCCTTAATGCCTTAGAAGTCTCCCTCTTTTTCCATTCCGTGGGAACCTGGATCTACAAAATAGTTCTGACTGGTCAACAAAACATTCTTATGCATCTTTAGAATACCAAACTGGTAAACTTTAAACCATGAAAACCAGTTTGGTGCAAATCAGTCCTTCAAATATGACATGCCACATAAAAAAAACAGAAAAAAATTATGACATATGCAGACAAGCTTAAAAAAACAAAAACAAAAATTCTATACATTTGTTCCTGTGATAATTAATTGCTTAATGTCATATGTAGATCACAATGGTACAAAGTATATATGATGCAATGTTTCTAAAAAGTCAACAATCCATTGACCATGACCATGGCAACATTTTTTTTTGACAAGTTTTGAAAGACCCATGTAAGATACAATATAATTCATCAGATGCAGCACAGACAGATATTTCAGGGGTTATTTGTTAACAGCACAATCTGTGTACAAGTAGTCATTTACAATTTATTTGTCTAACCTTAAAATCAGGAAACCTCAAAATTCTTTTAACCACAATTCTGGCTGTGCATTCCATTTTTTTTGCTATTTTGTATTAGGATTCTCCCTTTCTGGTTGTAATTGTGGTCAGACTGGGAACTTTGCTCCTACAAATAAACTAGAATTAATAAACTGAAAAATCTATCTGTCTTAAGTTAAATATGCAAAAACCGAAGTTCTTTTAATTTAAAAATATCAAGCATTTTATAAAGTTGTTCAGCAAATAAGTAATTCTTAGTATTATCCATTCAAATCCATCCAATCATGTAACCACTATTTTCTTCTCATAATTTCATAAAACTTTTTAAAAATAAAAAAGTTCGCCGAGCACAACATGATACGACCGCAACATGTTCAACCCTGTACGTTTTAGGCCCAACATGGATAGTCAATTGCTCTGGAAACATGCAGCCCATGGTAGACTGACAAAGGTTTTTACACATGCAGCTTTTGGTGGACTTTCTGTTCACATTTGAAACGGAATATTATTTCAAAAGGAGACGAAATAGCCATTGGCTCAACTAGGACCATACTATAAGAACAAATACATATTTGAATTTTTTGTTACTTTTGGGCCTCTAATTGTGTAACGGGTGAAAAAGGGGAGGTCGCAAAAATTTAATCTAAATTTTGGATTCACTACTGGACAAGAACAAACTTGCAAAATTTTTTTTCAAAATCAGACCAAAAATAAAAAATATCGACTTCGGCCCCTTTTGACCCCTAAATTCGTAACTGGTGAAAAAGGGGGTCGCAGAATTTGATCAGGCCTGCTCTTTTATGGTAAGGACAATCCTTGACAAATTTCATAGCAATTGGCTAACTAGCACTAAAATTATTGTAGGAACAAATAAAATATTCGAATTCTTTGTCCCTTTTTGGGCCCCTAATTTCTAAACGGAAAAAGGGGGGACCCCCAAAATCAATCCCATCCATCCTTTTATTGTAAAAAACATCACTGCCAAATTACAAAGCAATCAGATAATTAAAACTTAAGTTATTGTGCAAAACCAACAAAGAAATAGCATTTTTGGCCCCTAATTTCTAAACGTAAAAAGGTGGACCCCCAAAATCAATCCCATCCATCCTTTTATAGCAAGGAACAACACTGCCAAGTTTGAAGTCAATCGAATAACTAGAACTTTAGTTCGACGACAGCATCATACCATTATACGACCACAATTTATTTGCGGACTTATTTATGTTCAAAAATTTAAGTCAAATTTTAATTATTACTTCAAAGTTAAGGAAAAACGGCCTAAATGAAAAAAAACTTTGAAAAAAACGACAGAGAAATCTCATGTACCTTTGATTTGTTTTGGGTTTTTTGCTTAATATACATGTAATAGTTTTAATGATCCTCCATCTAAAATTTACAAAATTTCTGGAAGATTTATTCATTTAATATACTAAATTTCAGATGTGTATCTCAAATCGGAAGCTAGAAGAAGAATATTCATACTTTTTTTTATAGACTATTGCATATAATACTTGAAAAGGGGATATGGAAGTTGACCTTCAAAAACAGACCCATAAAAAGAAATTTGTGGCTTTTTACATCCCTCAGACATACAAATTTTGACCTCTCAGAATGTTTTGTGCCTATCTTAAGCTTAAACTGGCATATTACCTTGAAAATGTGCCCTTTCAGAAGAAATTTTGAACATTTTGAAGAAGAAAAGAATCACAACCTTAAGAAAAAAGCCTATTTTCAGATATTTTTTTTATGGGGGAATGGCCCAATTGTCACGAAGGTTGCCATGAATTTAATCAAATTCGTACATGTATGCTATTGCTTGATTAATGCTTTATTACCTGTTCATTCTTGAACTGAATCTTCTTTTTTAGGTTTCTGTCTGGACCATTGTGGCACTCTCTAATTTCTTGGCCTATGACAATGAGGGGACAGTTGTAACACATTTCCATTTTCTTTCCCTTCATCATTGTAGCTATCTTTCCAATAAACACGATGATCTTTAAGATCTGGCAAAAGTATTCAAATAAAATGTCTGTCAAAAAATTGTACAACTTTAATCATGTTTTTCCATTGGCTTAGTAAGAAATATAGATTGTAATCCACTTCTTTCATGTTCATGGTATAGGAGAGCATACATATTTAATTATTTCCTAGCTAGATTTTTATCAGTTATCAGTTCGTATTAAATAGAGAATTCATCTGCAGGGCAAATAATTTTGTAATTCACCTCTGAGCTAAGCTGTCTCTTATTATTTAGGGTTGTAGGATTTGTCAGAAAGCAAAATGTAAATCATTTAAGAGAGTACTATAGTACAAATCTACAAGCCAAACATCAAGAGACTAAGGGATAAAGTTGCTAAGAAAACTGTCAAACAATGTGAAAAAAACTTTAGTTCTTGTTAAATTTTAGGCCTGAAATCGCTTTTATACCTTACAGTACCATAGGACAAAGTTTCTTGCTATATATCAAGAGCCTGTTGTATGTAGTAAAAAAAAAATACAACAAAGTTCCAGACAATAAATTTTGCTACGCCTGACACGTGTTTCGTCTATTGAAGACTCACTAGAAGCGCTCTACCAAAATATTGAAAATGCCAAACATTATATCCAAATCATGAAGAGCATTGAGCAATTAACCAAAAGAATATCGAAATGGGACACCAAATATGACAAAGATCAACCTATGTCTGAGGTAGGAAAGAAACTTAGGGTTTTAGATGGATTTGAAATTTAAATGGACAGTTTATAGCTTTGGTCATGTTGGTATATTTGTCAACACAAAAGTTGATGCCAGAGCGGATTAACCTAGGGAAATTCAAAACTCCACCAGCAGAGCTAACCATCACGGATGTTAGAAATAACAATTACAACAAAGTTACAGACAATAAAATTTGCTATGCCTAGCCGAGAAAAACAGACGATTTTTTGTGACACCAAGGACACAGGGCAACAAAGACAATGGATAGTGCCGAAGAGACTCCAAGATGTCACTTTGCAACATGTTGCAGGATGACATAATGAAATTTAATACCAGTTTAAAGAAGCTCTAAGGTCGAACATTTACTATTTCCAAATCAATATTTTCACTTTGTAAAATCCGTCTAACAAAATGCAATATCTATATACATGTACATATATGCTGCCACAAAAAATCAAGTACAAAACACCTTAATATACAGGTAATATAACAACACCTACAAGTGTTCCTTTTAAAATGAGTTTGTCCTCCTGTTTGACAATGCATTTGTTTTATTGGTTTTTTTCTTCTAAAAAAAACACTTATTGGTATGATTTTAGAAACTATAATTTATCACGAGTGGTTTTACACAATATTTTTTATATAATGTGAATTTTGTACTTTTTCAAATTGACAAAATGAAAGGACTAACGTTCTATGTATTTAATATAAATCATGTAAATAGAATAGCAGCATTACTATCATTAGGACCGTATGAGTGGTCATGCCTATAACGTGTGGAGATACTCACATGAGATGGTCAGAAATATGTAGACAATGTATATCATTACTTCAACTTAATTTATGTAATTTTATGAAAAACAAAAATAAATATTAAAGGCACCTAGATCATCAGTAGTTAAAAATCCTTTATTCCTCTTGTAAATTGTGAATGAAGATATTCTTGTTGAAAATTAATACTTTGGTTTTTTGGGGGTTCACAGTAAGGCACCAATCATTGCAGTACCTACTTAGGATATCTAGTTTAGATTGAAGTCCCGTGGCACTGGTGGATAGAAGAATTATATCATCTGCATACATTAAGCAGTTCAAAGGTTTTCCATTTAAAATTACTGGATCAGGAGAGTTTTCAAAAAGATCAGGAAGATCATTTATGAAGATTTTAAACAAGTTAGGGCTTAAATTGTCTCCTTGTTTGACCCCAAGTTGGATGGAAAAGAATTCTGTCAATTCCTCAGTTAGTTTTCGTTTTATGTGAGCACCTCTGTTGTCCTTCATTCCTTGTTTTTTTTGGACTGAAAAACCAATAGATCCTTCTAGCACTGATATCTAAAGTAGACAAATAATTTTTTTTTGCAAACTCTAGTTTTAATTTGGTCTAGATAAAAGCAATATTAAAAACTAAACTTTCTTCTGGATTTCACCTCTTTTTATTTTCTAGTAACTGTACTTGCATAGAAACTGTTTTTCTGAGAATCATTTAATGACCAAAACGTTTCGAATATTTTGTTTCTTTTGGCTTCGGACACCTTCTTTGTACAATTGAATTTACAAAAATCTTCACATGGATTCTTTACTTGTTTCCTTTCCTCTTCTCTACCTTTTCTATCGATATCGCAAATGACTGACCAGACTGCCTCAACCTTTTTCTCTGATTCTGTTTCCACTCATCAGGATTACGAATCCTTTTTCTACCTCTCACTTTTTCTGTATTCTCTGGTACATGTGGTATATGATTAGAAGTAATTGTACTCGCTTCATCACTTTGACTACCGTGATCAATAGGACTAGCTACAGGAATGGTATCCAAGTTATCGGAACTACTACTTGTAGTACCCTCGTTGACATGGACCAGGCTACTAATTCCACTTGGCCCTGGTGCAAAAATAGTGAAATTTGAATTGTCAGGCGCATTGAGTATACTCGGAGACTGAACTGAGGTAGGTGTGACTGGGCTAGGATTTACATCTTTTTCTATAATGATAATATTACAATTTTCGTCGGAGTTTATTAAATTTGTTAATTCTTCCTCCGTGTTGACGCTATGATAAGTTACTTTTGGAAATATTGACGGGAGGTCTGTTTCGTCAGTTACAATGTCACTGCCCATATCAGTGAGTGAGTTAGTTGGTGTTTTACGCCCGTGCAACGCTATATAGGTTATTTACAGGCGATGAACATGAAAAGGGTGATAAAAAGAACATGAAAGGATGATGATGAATGAAATATGGGGGTGGGATGGGAAACAAAGGACCGATAAATTTTGAAGAACCACAGGAATAGGGGAGAGATGGGTAGGGGCGAAAAATTTAGCCTATGTGTGTGGTGGACTACTTGGCGGTCCACAAATGGGTCTTTTACGTGCATGAAGCGTGGCACTCTCCACACACGTTGGCCCACTATGGTCGGCGGTCAGGGTTTCCGTATTATAGACCTGACGAGGGCCACCCTATTCAGCCACCTAGGGTACACACTTAGTCGATCTGTGAGCTGAGCACTGACCCGACGTCAGAATCCAAAGACCCTTAGTCGACTCTTACGACAAGCTAGGCTCTGCTGTGGGCCTATTCGCCACCCCTTGCCCCGCACGGACCACTGCCCATATCAGACATCATTTCTACGACTTCATCTAATCTCAGATTGGCTGCCATTTTGATCAAAAGTATGTATAAAAATTGAAATTAATATCTCTGTAAAAGATGCCCACTTCCCTGTTAAAGTCTTCTTCAGTAATTCCAGAACAAGGCTTAAGTAACAACCATCTAACGTTGAATGAATAGCTAGTAAAATGTTTTGAAGGTAAGTCTTATTCCACACAGATCAAGAAAAATCAGTTTTAAGTCTTTAACAACATCCAACAGTGTTTGTGGTTTAATGTTATTGAAGGAAAGATACAGATGATCTAGCTTGGTGCTGTTCGATACATAGTTAAAGTCAGTATCATATAGATTTCGACAGTCAGTCACATTCAAAAATTCGAGAACAGGTAGGTATTTCAGAAAACTTAACGTAGAGACCTTGCTTCCCGAAATGTCAAGCCACAATAGTTTATAAGATAAAGACAGACGAGTGGTGAATTGGTTATTCAGGTATCCTGTTGAGCCAATATATTCAGAGTATCCAATGATAAAAGATGTAAAACAGCTTGAATGTCTCAAAATATATTTCATATCATGTTCCTTTAGGTACAAGGGTAGCGGAAATTTAAAGGTACTCCAAAGTTTTGAATAATGGTCGATTATCCAATTGAAACGTTTGCACACTCTATTAACGCTTGTCAACAGCTCATCCAGTGGTATAAACTCAAAAATCGTTCTTAGCACAAGATCTGGAAATTCAGTTCTATGCAAAGAACTGAAACAAAACATATTATAACTAATAAAGTTATCGAACCCACATTTTATGCTTTGAGAGAATTAATATTAAACTGTTCAACATCCTCAGTTCTGAGTATTACAATGTACTATGTCCAACATAAAAGCAAAAACTTGGGATAAATAAGGGATTTATCGGACGATTTACTCGTGTAAGGATAGTATTTAGAATTTCTTACGGAATGTAATGGTAAATATCTAATAACTTTGTGCAGAAATCAAACAAAATGTCACATTTGGATTAAACTTTTTTATCTCCATGGTTGTTAGAATTATAATGTAACATCTCCATATTTTATGTATTATCGGAAGATCGCTTTGTGTTGCGTATGCATATGTGTGTAAAGAGAAGGTCTTCATATTGCTATTAAGTCATATATAAATGTTTGACATCAACTATCGTGCGGGGCCAGGGAGGCGAATAGGCCCGCAGCAGCGCTAAGCTTGTCGGTAAAAGTCCACTAAAGAGCGCTCAGAAACCTGACATCGGGGTCAGGCCGCTTTGCCCACTAAGCGACTGGGATGTGTGCCCCAGGTGGTTGAATGGGGCAGCCCTGACATCGAGAAATGCGGGGTCGTCAGGCGATAATGCGGAAAACCTGACCGCAAACCATAGTGGTGCACCGTGTTGGGAAAAATGTCACGTTCCTCGCACGTTAAAGAACCCTGCTGCAGGTCTCGGTAAGAGTAGGACCCGTAGGATCCCCATGCAGGAGGTAAAATTTCCCGTCCCTTCCCATCACTCCTTTTGAAAAAGCCTTTTCAAACTCAAGGAATTTTGTGGTTTTGGGTTATAATTCTACATTCTTTTCCAAAACATCTTTCAAAGATAAAATTTGTTACACACTGGAACAAGTTTGCAGTATGCTTGATTTCCTCATTGACAACATATTTGTCACCTTCGGAGGAGAGATTTTTCAGCAACAAATCGGCATTCCAATGGGCACAAACTGTGATCCTCTCCTTGCCGATTTGTTTTTATACTCTTACGAGACTGAATTTCTTCAGGGAATCGTAAAGAACAAGAAGATGAAAGAGGCAAGGTCATTTAATCTTACATTCAGATATATTGATGATGTCCTTTCTGTCAATAACACTTCATTTGGTAGTTGGATTCCTTCAATATATCCTCCGGAATTGGAGATTAAAGAGACCACCGAATCTAATTGCTTCACGTCTTTCTTGGATTTGCACCTCGAATTTGACCCAGGTGGTCATCTCAGTACAAAAATTTACGATAAACGAGACGATTTTAATTTTCAAATTATTAATTTTCCTAATCTACAGAGCAATATACCTACTTCTCCTGCATACGGTGTTTATATTTCTCAACTTATTCGATATGCCAGAGCTTGCACACATTTCACAGATTTTTTGATCAGACACCGGTTTCTTCGTGACCGACTTTTGAAGCAGGGCTATAAGAAAATACGTCTCATACGATCACTAAAACAATTCTTTCTTCGTTATCAGCCACTAGTAGAAAAGTTCAAAATTGAGTTAAAAGATATGATAGTTAATTGTTTTAATTAGTGTTTGACTGGTGTGCTGTACTGAGATGATCACCTCAATATCCCTATTGTGTCTCACAACTATGTTGTGTTCAATGGTCATTACCGGATCCTAAGATCGCAATGGAAGAGGGAGGTTTGGCGCCATAAAACCTGGTTTAACCCACCAATTCGTTTGAAATGCCTGTACCAAGTCAGGACCATTGCGATCCACCAGTTCTCCGGTATGACTGATTCGTTTTTGTCATTTTCTCTGGACTATGAGATTGATCATTCAAGTTCGGTAGTTTTGTTATTACCTTTATTTTTCTGTGGCAGTCAAAACTCTCCTACCCGATTGGCCTTGTGTCCCCATTTCCTCCACTTCATCATCATTTCATGTTCATTGTATCACCACTTTCATGTTCATCTCCCGGATATAGCCGGAATCGTGCTGCTTGGGAGTAAAGCAATAACTAACGAACTAACTAACTTTGACATCAACTTAAAAGCATTATAAATTAAGATTTAAAAGACATACTTGGTTTCCATCATTCATATTTTCCCATTTGCTAACTTTTGCCATGTGATCAAAAACAGGACATCTGTTTGGCTTTGGAGTAAGAGCATATTTTAAAACTAAATTTTAACAGCATTTTGGAGATAGAACACCTGAATACTGTTAATTATGTCTTAACAGCTATAGACAGGACAGTGATATGTAGTATGGAGATAGAACGAATACTTAAGAGTTGATATACACATTTAATGGAGTTAGAACACTATAATTCTCGCACGACGATTTTGCGATTGACCCATTACAGGGTCAAAATAAGATGCAAACAATTTAATGTTTAGAAAAAAATGTGAAAGTTTTCCTTGCAAGAATGTGAATATTGTGAAAGTTAGGTTTTGGTGTCATTAAACCTGGTTTAACTCCCCTTTTTCTTTAAAATATCAGTACCAAGCCAGAAACATTGTTATCCTCAATATAAATGGTACGTCATTAACAGTGTTAGACTCGTATAGTTATTTAGAGCATGTTCTATTTTTTTCAACTTTTATTACATATATATCTAATTATTTTTTTTGTTGTGGCTACTAGTTTTAAATTTCCACTAGCTAGCTTTCCAACTATGAGCATTACTGCCGATTTTCTATATCCAATCACATGGGAAGGGATTCGTTTAGTTGAGACCTGTTTTGAATGGGGAGCTATTTTTTACCTTTGAAGAGCATCTGCAAGCCCGAAAGTTTTTTTGTACTGCACGGTGAAATAAATGATTCTGTACATTACACAGAGAATCCTTACACTGTTGGAAATAAATAAACTTTATCTTATATCTGATGTGCCTCATCTTATAAAAACCACAAGAAAATGCCCCTGTAACTCCTAAGTACAAAAAAAAGATGTTGAAGGATGGAAAAGACACCTGTTAAGACTTTTTAAGAGCACTGCGAACTGAACTTGTTTACACCCTACCCAAAACTGTCGAACATATTGACATCACACCGTTGAGTTGTATGAAAGTTAACTATGCAGCTCAGGTTTTAAGTTCTTCAGTGGCTAACTCGTTGGACCTTTTGTTTTGTATGATGCCAATGTAAGCGATTCTGTGACTGTTCGAATGTGAGAAGTTTGTACGAGGGACGAAACAGAATAAATGCAGACTTGGATCCGTACACTAAAACAAATGATGTTCGACTTAAAGGAAGATTTTTTGCAGTATTGTAGCGATTGGGAGGCAGAGTTGGAATTTTTTCGAAAGAAAGAAATGGAATGCTGTTACACCACCATACACTTTTAGGACTCAAGATAAATGTAAACCCGATTCTGGAATGTATTAAGACAATGCTGAACATTAGTGAAAAATTAATTTTTACACACACTTTAAACCAAGATCCACTTGAGCAGCAATTGGTCAATATCGACATAGAGCTGGTGACATTTGCAACCTCACAGTGTACGACGTTCGTCACACCATGACAAAGATGTGTTCTATTGCTGCTAAGGCCCTTGCTCAAAGGAATGGTAATATTCGGCGAGAGAACAGAGAAAATTCCGTGATAGATAAATCCAAACTACGCAAGCGTAGTATAAATAAAAACCTACGCCGAGCGCAGCATGACACGACCGCAACAAGTTGAACCCTGTACGTTGTAGGCCCAATATGGATAGTCCAATGCTTTGGTCACATGAAGCCCATGGTGAACTTACAAAGCTTTTTGACAAATGCATCCTGTGGTGGACTTAAAAATGCATTTTTGACACATATATCTAATACAAAAAGCCTTATTTCTATACTCAATTTTGGCTCTTTGACCCCTAATTTCTCAAAAACAGTAAAAGATATTGCAAATCTGATTTACAAATAAGGCAGGGATTTTCACAAGGAATCTAATGAAAAAAGGATTTTGAAAATCGGACCACTTGAGATTAGATTTGAAGTCTCCATTGTTTTTGCTATATAAATGTACAAAAAGGATTAAATTTTGATGTAACCTTAAAACATACTTATGTGCATAGGAATTTAAATATGATTGTATTTACTAAGGTTCAGAACTTGAAAGGAAAAATATATTAATTTGTATATAAAACATTGTCTTCTGGTATAATGCTTTTACTACATTAAGTTTACATTAATAATGATTTAAAAGACAAACAAAAACAATACAAAACATTCAGTCTTGAGCTAAGTAAGAAGCAAAGGGGTACCAATTTGGCCTTCAAGTATCAAAATTCCAGAGGGCAAAGACAAAACCAGTTAAAACAAACCAGAACAGCACTAGTAAATAACCACAGAAAATAACATGTAAAGACAACATAAAACAACTGAACAGCAATCAAATACACAAGCTCTAATCATATAGCAAACCCCTCCCCTTGTCATGCACTTTACGCTTTTCATTTTCATTACAATGTAGTGGCATGATTTATTGAAACTTTATGTAAACACATTGTGTAACGCATTACATTCATGTAACACATTGATTTCTGACTGTTGGAATTTTTGCATCTTTTAAGTTATGATATTTTGGTCATTGTAATTTTGTGTGTGTCATGTACTTGAATTACAATTTTTATCTTAATGAACTTTATATACAATTCAAAAAAAATATTGCAGATGGTGGGAATATCTCCCTTGTAACGTGAAGTTTCTAAAAAAAAATGGTTATGGTACATGTAGCTTCATAACTTACATTAGTATTACTGTTGTGTCATGGGCACTTATTCCTCATACCCCTTAATTTGGTTTTCGATCTGTCATAATTAGTGACATGATATTTTTCAAGAAATAAGAAAGTCAAGTTTAAGGACAAATAAGTTAATTGACAGATGCAAAGTATTACATAACTACAAGAAGTACATGTACATGAAATTTTAATTAAATTAATTCATATTTAAGAAAGTAACAAAAGATTTAAAAAAAAAACAAATTAATTATGAATGCAAGTAAGGCAATGTAATAGTTCTTCATAAAAAAATGATATCTAACTACGTGTATTATTACCATATACAATATTTACATTACATACGTTGAGTCTAGAAATCTAAATATTTCAGGAGGCTAATTTACATATATTACATATTGAACAGATACATACAGAAGTAAATAGTTTAATAGATTAACATGTTAAAGGAATAAAAAGTTTATTTAAAACAAAACTAGCAAAACTAAAATTAAACTTAAATTGAAGAGCTAATATTGCAATACACCACATTGTAAAATTAAATATTCAATAAGATACATGTACAGATAGGTATTGGTATAGAAACTTAAGCACCAATAATCCATGTACATTTAAGCACTTAAATCAATTTCTGAACTGAAAGTTGAAGCACTTATTTAAGAGAGTACAATACATTTAGTTGATCACAATTTCCTCGAGAACTTGGCGTAAGCTTGATGACTGTTTTGCTTATAGTTTACTAGTATGAGCTAATTTGCGGGCGGTAGCATATCCTCGTACAGTTAGAAAAAGTGTCAAAATGTCTTCAGTAATAGCTGATTTGATGGTCGCGCGACATCCAGCATTAAGATATTAGTATAGTGTTTTACCAAAAAGGACTCCATCAAGATTTATATGGGTGGATCTTTCTGTAGGATTGTTGCTGTCAGCGTCCTAGACGTTCTAGATTCACCCATGGCTACCTGATGACACAAGAGAAGAAGGTCCCGATGTGCATCCCTTGTGACGGTATTCTTTGAGGCAATTTCTCCTTGACTGTGTTGATCTTGCTCCTAATGAAGTATTTAACATTGCATCCGTGCACGATTTGTTCAGCGGCATCCCAGCCGATGCCATTTTATCCTTTTTAAAAGAAATAGGTCAGTATTTTAAATTATAGTTCTTATAATCAACATTTGAAAGGTCATTTGTTGTCATTATACATAAAATTTAGCTCGTTATTGTTAAGTTCTTTGTTTTGCTATTGTATTGTTTTAGTGTGTTTATTTTTAATGATTATTTTATCTATTCATTTTTTAGGCATACTTTTTATTTTATCTACGGTCTTTTGACTTATGTTATTAACATAATAATTATTTCAACTTGTTAATGTCCCGATGATGGCTGCAATATCGCCGACGGGACATTAAGCAACTAACAATCAATCCATCAATTAAGTTTGAGCGGTGAATGTCTCTTGTACTTCTTCATTAAACCGTTGAATAAATATACGTATATCCCAGAAACTCAACAAAATCCATAGAACTAATCTGAAATATTTACCATGAAGTAACATGCGTAACAGGGCTGATTTCAATCAGAATGTCTACAAACGAAATACAGTATTGTATTCGACTTAAAAATGAAGTCAAGAGGAAGACAGAGGGTATTGAAAAAGGATAGAACAAAATTGGATGTGTAATGAGTGTAGACTACACAGTCCACGTTATAAACAAGTGAAAATTAATAAAATTTATGTAAAACAGTAAGCAGTTTCCAGCAACACCAGCAGGTGTGTATGATACTCATATGTAACACATGTTATGTACATGTTAAAGTGACAAGACAAAAAATCAGAGGGGACATACATGAACTATGAAAAGACAGTCATTTAGTAATTATTTAAATGATGGAAGTATTATGTGATTACATAGTCCTTTTGAGACCTGTGGAAATGGTTGCTATTTTCAAATACACACACATGTATAAGAAGTAACAGGATTTATGTTATAAAAGTTAACATGAAACTTATACTGCCTAAACAGTCTTATTATATTTTTATTATTACATTTTACACGTATATATTAAATACATCACTGCAATTACATGTTTACACAAACAAATAAATTGGTCGATTATATTGCAAATTCACTTCATATGGTGGGTGAAATAAGATTTGATTTTCACATGTGACTCACACCTTGCATATTTTTCAGAATGGAACGTCCAGTGTTTACTCCAGGATATTCATGTCCAGTAGTTAACCGTCTTGGTGATAGTAAGACCTTAGCCGCAGGTGAAGGTGTTTCCATGTTCTGCGTGCCGGGAACACTACCAGGAAAGGTCAAACTTGAAGAGGCATCTTATACGTAGGCACAATTTTGATGAGTTGTTCGCCACTAGAAAAGTTGCACAAACTGAAAGCAGGGAGATAAGAAATGAAAACTACATTCCACCAAATTTGTGTTCTTCCACCTACCTGCTTAAGGACTGAGATAAGTGTCGAGGTAGTGGAAGTAGAGGCAAATAACGGTGAGTACGTTATTCAGATGGGGGATGAGATACCCAGAGATGTGGATGTCGAGATGAGGATGGGTGATGATGGAGAATTTGTGTTTGACGCGATTCCGATTAAAGACTTTGGACTTTAATTTATTTCATTTTTTTATATGTAATATTTGTTCGTTTTTATAATTTAATTATATAGATAGTTAGTTAGTTAGTTATTGCTTTACTCCCAAGCAGCACGATTTCGGCTATATCCGGGAGATGAACATGAAAGTTGTGATACAATGAACATGAAATGATGATGAGGTGGAGGAAATGGAGACACAAGGCCAATCGGGTAGGAGAGTTTTGACTGCCACTGGAAAAAAAGAGTGATGGGTAGGGACGGGAAATTTAGCCTCCTGCATGGGGATCCTACGGGTCCTACTCTTACCGAGACCTGCAGCAGGGTTCTTTAACGTCCGAGGAACGTGACATTTTTCCTAACACGGTGCACCACTATGGTTTGCGGTCAGGTTTTCCGCATTATCGTCTGACGACCCCGCATCTCTCGATGTCAGGGCTGCCCCATTCAACCACCTGGGGCACACATCCCAGTCGCTTTGTGGGCAAAGCGGCCTGACCCGATGCCAGGTGTATGAGCGCTCATTAGTGGACTTTTACCGACAAGCTTAGCGCTGCTGCGGGCCTATTCGCCACCCGGAACCCGCACGGGGTATTTACTTTTATAACTTTAAAACCAATTATGTATACTTGGTTTTAAGGTGGGGGGAATGTGGCAGATTTCAGTTAATATATTCAGTTCAATTTATATTTTCGGGTCTTTACCTGTTTTTAAACATAATTTCTCTTATATTTTGAGAATAGTAATTGAGTTTGAGTTCCTTGCAAAGCTTCCATGTTTTCCCGTGATTTCTACTGGTTCCGCGAGTAAATAAGTTTTCGTAAACCAGTAACTACAAGGTTCTGTTAAATTTAGTATTGTTAACCGAGTTTAGCGGATTGCTCGGACGATTCTTTGAATTATATGAGAGCAACTTACGTTACTTTTCAAAGCCTCTCTTTCATAGATGCTTTATTAACTTTATTTTAATTGGCTTAATTTTTGTTAAAGTATTTTTGATTGAGCCTACTATTTTTAGTAAATGAACAACTATTTTAGTATATAAGCCCGTGAATTCTTCATTAAAGCGCTTTTTCCATTACAAGAGCAACAGTCTCACAGACTACTCAAGGTAGGGTGCTTAAGTGCCTGTTAGTGTCTGTATTTATATACAGCGAGCCTACCGTTAGGGACGGACCATTTAACTTGAAGAGGGGGCTTAGTTTTTTGTTTTGATCAGAAATTTTTTTCCGCGTGGAGCGCGGACAAAATATTTATTTTTCGAAGGCGTCGCGATAGAATATTTTTTTTCAATATCAGCAATATTTTTATAGCAGAAATCCTTCTTCAGAATATTTTTTTCTTATCCTCAGCTGCCAAAAT
Organism: Arcuatula senhousia; assembly: GCA_963971305.1. Classification (NCBI taxonomy): domain Eukaryota; kingdom Metazoa; phylum Mollusca; class Bivalvia; order Mytilida; family Mytilidae; genus Arcuatula; species Arcuatula senhousia. The sequence continues at coordinate 59,787,516 of OZ020310.1, forward strand.
ATTGTTTTCATCAAAAATAATTTTCAGAATATTTTTTTAGGAAAAAACCAAGCCCCCCTTAAAGTTAAATGGTCGGTCCCTTACAATGGGGCATCTTTGTAATTTTTAAGGGGAGATAATTCTTTCAAATTTTTACGGAAACTGCTCTGCCCATCTGGTCTTAAATATTTGAAATAAAATAAACTTTTCTAAAAGATAGGCAGATGTTTTAAGCTAATTAAGAACTAAAATGTTAGGCTTCAAGTCCGTTGATAAGATTAATTTTGTAACATAAAATAAAAGTCCCAATTTAAATTGGTATGTGGCATTTCCCAGTCATAAAACTTATTACTTTCAAATTGAAAAGGTTACTTCTGCTTCTGCAAGATAATGGCCACAATCAACGTACTGATTATTCTGCCATGTTTCTGGTACGCATGCCCCACCCCCCCCCCCCCCCAAATTGAATGTAGTATTAAGCCAGCTGTGTCAGAGAGGACTTGAATGCCTCTACGGACGGTGCTGACACCTGGCCTGAAGGAAGACCGTTCCAATCCCGGATGGTGCGCGGAAAGAAGGAGTTCTTCTGATAGTCACTGCTGGCCGATGGTATTTGGAAGCTCTTCTCGTGCATGTTCCTTGAGAGGCGGCCTGGTGGTATAAGCCGCCCTTCCTTCCTAATGGCTACTTTGTCATTGACTATCTTGTAAAGCAATGTGAGTCTTGCATCCCTCCTTCGTTGTTCAAGAGATTTCCAATTTAGCTCTTTGATTTTATCTGTGATGCTTGCTCTCCTACCATAATGGGTGTTGGTAACAAATCTGGCACTACGTCTTTGAACCATTTCTAGGCGGTCTATGTCTGATTTTGTATATGGGTCCCAGACGGAACTTGCATATTCCACTGATGGTCTGACTAGTGTCTTATATGCATTCTCTTTGACAGATTTGGAGCTGATGTTAATGTTTCTCTTCAGGAATCCGATGGTTTTGTTTGCTTTATTGCAGATGTTGGAGACATGTTCATTCCATCGTAGTTCTGTGTTGAAGGTACAACCAAGATATTTTGCGCTGGTAACTGATTCGAGAGTATGGCCATGTAGTCTGTATGATGTTTGTATTGGTTGAGATTTGCGGGTTATTGTTAGCAGGTTGCACTTGTCTGGGTGGAAAGACATTTTCAATCTTGATTCCCTTTCTGCCAGCTTATCCAGGTCTGATTGTAGATCCTGGGCATCAATGCGCGATGAAATTGTTAGGTATGCAGTGGTGTCGTCTGCAGATAATCTTATGGTTGATCTTATTCCCTCTGGCATGTCGTTGATGTAGAAGAGAAATAATGCAGGGCCTAAAACTGAGCCTTGAGGTACTCCAGAATCAACATCGATGTTAGATGACTTTTCTCCATCCTCGACTACAGCTTGCGATCTGTTTGACAAGAAGCTTGCTATCCATCTGTTTACCTTCCCTCTGATACCATAATGATTCAGTTTGTTGGTAAGGAGGCTATGATTGACCTTGTCGAAAGCCTTTGAAAAATCCATGATCGGAATGTCAGTCTGCTTACCTGCACTCATGTTGTTTGTGATATCATCTACAAATTCAATTAGTTGTGTTTTACAGGATCGTTTGCTGCAGAATCCATGCTGAAGTGGATATAGGATGTTGTTGTTATCTGCATGACTCATGATATGGCTGGTTATTATGTGCTCCATTAATTTGCAACATATACAGGTAAATGATATGGGGCGATAATTCTCAGCTTTGTAGTGTTCTCCTTTTTAGAATACAGGACATACATTAGCTGTTCTCCAGTCAGATGGAACTTCCCCAGAATTCAGTGATTTATTGAAGATGGTAGTGAGTATTGGAGCTAATTGGTCTGCTAGTTCCTTTAGTAGTCTAGGTCATCAGGTCCTGCTGCCTTGTTTGGATTTATGTTTCTTAGTAGCTTGAGCACCCCATTTTCAGTGATTGTGAGTTCATCTGCTGGCTGTTAATGGCCTGACATGTTACATCTGGATTTGAATTCATTGTCATTGTACGTATCTTTGGATGAGAATGCTGATTGAAATTGCTGGTTAAGGATGTTTGCTTGGTCAATGGGATTAGCATGTAAAATTCCATGGCTGCGAAGTGGTGCTACTTCTTGTTACTATCTTACTTGCATTGTATACTTGATTTTGCCTAAATAAATATTATTATTATATCTCCCAAACACTATGTTTGGGAGATATATTGTTTTTACTCTGTTTCTTATTATGTCTCCCAAACGAAAGTTTGGAGACATATTGTTTTTACTCTGTTTCTTATTATTATGTCTCCCAAACGAAAGTTTGGAGACATATTGTTTTTACTCTGTTTCTTATTATTATTATTCTTTTTCTTCTTTCCTCCCGCCATGAACTTGTCCGGTAGTTTTCTCTCAAACGCATAGGGGGATTTGCACGAAACATTGTAGGAAGGTAGATCGGTTACTGAAGTTATTGACAGACTTTTAAAAAATTTCAAAATGGCCGCCGTTTCCGTGTAATTGGCGAAAGTTCATAATATAGGACATTGCAATATCTCGGTAACCTAGGTGCGTAGGAGGCTGAAATTTTGTAGGTGAATAGAGCAAAAGGAGCTCTTCAATAATACGAAAAAAAATTTTGAAGCGATATTTACGGTTTTCGAGTTATTTGCGAAAATGTGATTTTTCGGGCCCAAAAATGGGAAAACCGTCAAAATGCTTCGATTTCGACAAAATTTTGTATCTTGGGGTTTTAAAAGATGGCGAATCATAATACGAGGTCAAAAATGGGTTCGTTTGGGAGACATTTTTGTGTTGGGCATCCCCAACACAGTCAGCACTTGTTATTATTATTCTTTTTCTTCTTTTTCCCCGCCATGAACTTGTCCGGTAGTTTTCTCTCAAACGCATAGGGGGATTTGCACGAAACATTGTAGGAAGGTAGATCGGTTACTGAAGTTGTTGACGGACTTTTAAAAAATTTCAAAATGGCCGCCGTTTCCGTGTAATTGGCGAAAGTTCATAATATAGGACATTGCAATATCTCGGTAACCTAGGTGCGTAGGAGGCTGAAATTTTGTAGGTGAATAGAGCAAAAGGAGCTCTTCAATAATACGAAAAAAAAATTTTGAAGCGATACTTACGGTTTTCGAGTTATTTGCGAAAATGTGATTTTTCGGACCCAAAAATGCGAAAATCGTCAAAATGCTTCGATTTCGACAAAATTTTGTATCCTGGGGTATTAAAAGATGGCGAATCATAATACGAGGTCAAAAATGGGTTCGTTTGGGAGACATTTTTGTGTTGGGCATCCCCAACACAGTCAGCACTTGTTATTATGTCTCCCAAACGAAAGTTTGGAGACATATTGTTTTTACTCCGTTTCTTATTATTATTAAGTCGCCCAAAACAAAGTTTGGGAGACTTATTGTTTTTGCACCGTTTCTTATTATTATTATTATGTCTCCCAAACAAAAGTTTGGGAGACATATTGTTTTTGTCCGGTTTCTTATTATTAAGTCGCCCAAAACAAAGTTTGGGAGACTTATTGTTTTTGCACCGTTTCTTATTAAGTCGCCCAAAACGAAGTTTGGGAGACTTATTGTTTTTGCACCGTTTCTTATTATTATTATTATTATTATTATTATTATTCTTCTGATTCTTTATCGTAAAGTTGTCCTCCCTAATACAAGAAAACAGTTCAAGGAAATTGAATAACACTTGTTGGATTGGATAGTGGGTCACTCAAAGGCGTGTAATCAAGTTTTGAAAATTTCAAGATGGCCGCCGTTTCAAAATGGCGGCCGTCGGAAAAAGTGGGCGGAAAATTTTTTTTCATCGGATCGTCTTGAAAATTTGTCATCTGGGTAAAACGGGTATGCTGAATTCAAATCTGCGACCAGATTTGAAATCCGACTTCCGGTTTCAAAATGGCGGCCATTTTACTACACCCGCCCCCCTTAGAAATGTGAACTTTGGCCGATTTCAATGAAATTTTATTTCTATACATATTTTATTGCACTGAATGGGAAGAAAAGTTATCCAAGGCGATTTTGGGCGACTTGTGTGTTGGCATCCCAACACAAATTATAGCTAGTTATTATTATTATTATTCTTCTGATTCTTTATCGTAAAGTTGTCCTCCCTAATACAAGAAAACAGTTCAAGGAAATTGAATAACACTTGTTGGATTGGATAGTGGGTCACTCAAAGGCGTGTAATCATGTTTTGAAATTTTCAAGATGGCCGCCGTTTCAAAATGGCGGCCGTCGGAAAAAGTGGGCGGACATTTTTTTTTCATCGGATCGTCTTGAAAATTGGTCATCTGGGTAAAGCGGGTATGCTGAGTTCAAATCTGCGACCGGATTTTAAATCCGATTTCCGGTTTCAAAATGGCGGTCATTTTACTACACCCGCCCCCCTAAAAACCTCAACTTTGTCCGATTTCAACGAAATTTGATTTCTAGACTTCTTTTGATGCACTGATTTGAATGGAACTCTATCCAAGGCGATTTTGGGCGACTTGTGTGTTGGCATCCCAACACAATTATACCTAGTTATTCTTCTTCTTCTTTTTATTTATTCTTTCCGTTCAATCTTGTCCACCCATTTTCTCAGAGATGCTTTATTCAATCAATTTGAAAGTTTGGGAACATATTTAGGGTGACCTGACGTTTTGCATACGACTTTTAAAATTTTCAAAATGGCCGCCGTTTTCATGGAAACAGGACAAGGTCATAATATAGGACATAGCAATATCTCGCTTACCTAGGTGCGCAGGGTTCTGAAATTTCGCTATCATGTAGAGTAAAAGGTGCTCTTTAATAATATGAAATAAAATTTTGAAGTGATATTTACGGTTTTCGAGATATAAATAAATATATAATTAAAAGGGAGATAATCGGGTCAAAAATTTCAAAGTGGTCTGATTATGATGAAAATTATTATACTGATAGATTATGATGTTGCGAGTAATATTCTATAATTTAAATTAAAATTCGACGATGGCGGCCATTTTGAATCCAAGATGGCCGCCAAAATTTCAAAATTGTCTGATTATAATGAAAATTGGTATACTGATAGATGATGATGTTGCGAGTAATATTCTATAGCTAGAATAAAAATTCGACGATGGCGGCCATTTTGAATCCAAGGTGGCCACCAAGATTTCAAAGTTGTCTGATTATGATGAAAATTGGTATACTGATAGATTATGATGTTGCGAGTAATATTCTATATCTAAAACTAAAATTTGACGATGGCGGCCATTTTTGAATCCAAGATGGCCGTCAAAATTTCAAAGTGCTCCGATTTACATGAAAATTGATGTTTAGGTTTTTTTTTGACATGCTGAAGAGAAATATGGCAATGGGAGTTTGTTTGGGAGACATTCTGTGTTGGCATCCCAACACAATCATACCTAGTTATTATTATTATTCTTCTTCTGATTCTTTATCGTAAAGTTGTCCTCCCTAATACAAGAAAATGGTTCAAGGAAATTGAATAATACTTGTTGGAATGGATAGTGGGTCACTCAAAGGCGTGTAATCAACTTTTGAAATTTTCAAGATGGCCGCCGTTTCAAAATGGCGGCCGTCGGAAAAAGTGGGCGGAAAATTTTTTTTCATCGGATCGTCTTGAAAATTGGTCATCTGGGTAAAACGGGTATGCTGAATTCAAATCTGTGACCAGATTTGGAATCCGACTTACGGTTTCAAAATGGCGGCCATTTTACTACACCCGCCCCCCTTAAAAATGTGAACTTTGTCCGATTTCAATGAAATTTGATTTCTATACATATTTTATTGTACTGAATGGGAAGAAAAAGTATCCAAGGCGATTTTGGGCGACTTGTGTGTTGGCATCCCAACACAAATTATAGCTAGTTATTATTCTTTTTCTTCTTTCTCCCCGCCATGAACGTGTCCGTACCTTTTCTTCAAAACGCCTCGAGTCCCGTGCGGGGCCCGGGTGGCGAATAGGCCCGCAGCAGAGCCTAGCTTGTCGTAAGAGGCGACTAAGGGTCTTGGGATTCTGACGTCGGGTCAGTGCTCAGCCCACAGAGCGACCAAGTGTGTACCCTAGGTGGCTGAATAGGGTAGCCCTCGTCCGCGGGGGTTGTCAGGTCTATAATACGGAAACCCTGACCGCCGACCATAGTGGGCCAACGTGTGTGGAGAGTGCCACGCTTCATGCACGTAAAAGACCCCTTTGTGGACCGCCCAGTAGTGCACCACATAGGCTAAATTTTCCGACCCTACCCACCTCTCCCCTTTTTCCTGTGGTTCTTCAAAATTTACCGGTCCTTTGTTTCCCACCCCATCCCCATATTTCATTTATCATCATCATTTCATGTTCATTTTATCATCCTTTTCATGTTCATCGCCTGTAAATAACCTATATAGCGTTGCACGGGCGTAAAACACCAACTCACTCACTCACTCAAAACGCCTCGAAGGATTTTAACGAAACATTGTAGGATGGTAGATGGGTAACTGAAGTTGTGTTCGGACATTTCAAAATTTTCAAAATGGCCGCCGTTTCCGTGTAATTAGCAAAAGTTCATAATATAGGACATTGCAATATCTCGGTAACCTAGGTGCGTAGGAGGCTGAAATTTTGTAGGTGAATAGAGCAAAAGGAGCTCTTTAATAATACGAAAAAAAAATTTGAAGCGATATTTACGGTTTTCGAGTTATTTGCGAAAATGTGATTTTTCGGGCCCAAAAATGCGAAAAACGTCAAAATGCTTTGATATCGACAAAAATTTGTATCTAGAGGTTTTAAAAGATGGCGAATCATAATACGAGGTCAAAAGTGGGTTCGTTTGGGAGACATTTTTGTGTTGGGCATCCCCAACACAGTCAGCACTTGTTATTATATCTCCCAAACACTATGTTTGGGAGATATATTGTTTTTACTCTGTTTCTTATTATTATTATTATTCTTTTTTTTTCTTCCGGACATGAACGTGTCCGGACCGGTTCTCAAAAACTACTAAATGGATCTTAATGAAACTTTGTATGTTGGTAGAGGGGGTCTCAAAGGTGGGAATGCAAAAATAAGAATTTTCAAAATGGCTGCCGTTTCCATGGAAATGATATAAGGTCATAATATAGGACATTGTGATAGCTCGGTAACCTAGGTGCGCAGGGTTCTGAAATTTTGCAGGTTAATAGAACAAAAGGAGCTCTTTCATAATACGAAAAAAAATTTCGAAGCGATATTTACGGTTTTCGAGTTATTCACGAAAATGTGATTTTACGGTCCCAAAAATGGGAAAATTGTCAAAATGCTACGATTTCGACAAAATTTTGTATCTAGGGGTTTCAAATGATGGCGAGTTAGGATGTGATGTAAAAATTTAGGCAAGAGTGACAATAAGCGTACGTTTGGGAGATATTTTTGTGTTGGGCATCCCCAACACAGTCAGCACTAGTTATTATTATTCTTTTTCTTCTTCCGGACATGAACGTGTCCGAGCCACATCTCATAGAAGGACTTGATGGATCTTCATGAAATTGTGTATGGTGGTAAGGTGGGTCCCAAAGTTGGTAATAGGCTATTCGGAATTTTCAAAATGGCCGCTGTTTCCATGGAAACAGCAAAAGGTCATTATATGGGACATTGAGATATCTCGGTTACCTAGGTGCTCAGGGTTCTGAAATTTTGTAGTTTAATAGAGCAAAAGGAGCTTTTTAATAATACGTAAAAAAAATTTGAAGCGATATTTACGGTTTTCGAATTATTCACGAAAATGTGATTTTTCGGTCCCAAAAATGGGAATATTGTCAAAATACTACGATTTCCACAAAATTTGGTATCTAGAGGTTTCAAATGATAGCGAGCTTGGGTGCGATGTCAAAATTAATGCAAGAGTGACAATATGCGTACGTTTGGGAGATATTTTTGTGTTGGGCATACCCAACACAGTCAACACTAGTTATTATTAATATGATTTAGGCATTGCCTACAGGCGAGCATCGCCTGTTACTTATCCAGATATAGTCTTTGAGCAACGTTTTGTATACAACTAAAGAAATATTAAAAAAATATGCTTGCTACCTTTATTTCATCGATACAGCAACTCGCAAAGAATAAAACAATTTTCGTGTGAGTGTGTGCGTGCGTGTTTGAATCCTTTTTGATGCACATGGGTCATATAGGGCGATAAGCAATGGGACACAATAAGGTTTTAATAAGAGTCTAAAAAGTAAACAATTTTATTTTTGCAATACTTATAACCAAACAAAACAAATACTTAATGTTAAACACAACTGCTCTTTATGAGAAAAAGACATGTTATTGAACACTTGTAGATTAATTTTAACTTAACATTTACATAGGTGTTTTAAAGTGTATACACTCAAAATATGTAATTAAAAGTTGGATTTAGCCTTTTTGATATTTAAAACAGTGATTACGTGTTGAAAAGAACGTACATGACATAAACATTTAAACATGAAAGTGATATATAGAAACTAGTGTTATGAGCAAAGTTTATGTTAATGGTCAAAACACTTTTGATACATGAATATTTGCAACACAATGTCTTAAAATTTACTTTACTTTACTAAATAGAATGTTTCCCTGTTTCAAATGAAACTTTATAAGACAATAATACAGATTGACAAGTTATCAATACAATGAAACTAGTAAGAAAGTAGTGTCTATTGCCAACATTTATACTAAGAAAGTAAGTACTTATAAAACAATATATATATACTAGTAGTTATATGGTATAGAAAAAACAAAAATTCTCCAACATTACACTGCTTATATTTTTAGTTCACAAAGACATTTCATAGGTTTATTACAATTATTAGAATAATGAGACCATTTCTTAAAAAAAATTAGTGCAAAATGCCTGACTGAAACGTCAACCACATTTTCAATTTCGATTTCGGTCAACATATATCAACCTATTTTTCAATCAAAATTAACATATATTCAAATTGGTACTAATTACATTTATATATGATAAAGAAAAAGAAGATAAAATACATTGTAACACCAACATGACTAAGTTCAAACTATTCATTAAAATACACTTTAAAAAGCTCTAGCCTTTTAATGTCAAAAAGCAGTATCTTGCATATAATATATTACAACCATTTAAAAAATACTTTATATTAAACATGTGCATGAGTAACTTTATACTCATAAGAGAGTGTTACGTGTTTGATTTATTTTCTTTTAAAATCCCACGTATCATCATTTTCTTCTAACTCCTCGTCTGATTCAGGTATAGAATGTAATTTTAAATGACCGTAAATTGAATTAAAAATGGCAAAATACCATCTGAAACACATGTATCTATTGCCATGAAGACCATCATACAATTCATTATAGTTATATTTGATGTATGTCAACATTTTGTTCTTTCTTTTCTTAGTTGAACGCCTCTGCAAGTCCTTGTGCAGTCGAGGAGTTCCTTGATCTTTATTTGAATTGAACTCTAGAATCAAATCATTTATTTTTTCAATATCATTTTCAAGATTAATTTGTTGCAAATTATACTTTTTTCTTAATTGCATGTAAAAAATTTCATCATCAGAACTAACCAGATCTTGTTTTGTCATTTGATAAAATTCATACTTGGCTAGATCAACAGGAGGGATAGTTGATACCTGAAAGGAGATTCCTTGGCTTTCTAAAGCTTTTTGTAATGTTAAAATTTCATCAAACACTCTTTCAACTTTATCTTTACCTTCTATAACATCATTTTCATATTCCAAATAGGTATGATTATCATTCAACTTTGTAGTAAAATTACAAATTCCTGCAAAAAGGACTACGTGTATATTTTTGTCTTGCATTGTATTAATAACAGACAATATACTATCAGATAATTCAGTAATGTTAAATCCACTTTCTATAATGGTAGCCCGGGTGGCGAATAGGCCCGCAGTAGAGCCTAGCTTGTCGTAAGAGGCGACTAAGGGTCTTGGGATTCTGACGTCGGGTCAGTGCTCAGCCCACAGAGCGACCAAGTGTGTACCCTAGGTGGCTGAATAGGGTAGCCCTCGTCCGCGGGGGTTGTCAGGTCTATAATACGGAAACCCTGACCGCCGACCATAGTGGGCCAACGTGTGTGGAGAATGCCACGCTTCATGCACGTGAAAGACCCCTTTGTGGACCGCCAAGTAGTGCACCACATAGGCTAAATTTTCCGCCCCTACCCACTTCTCCCCTTTTCCTGTGGTTCTTCAAAATTTACTGTCCCTGTGTTTCCCACCCCATCCCATATTTCATATATCATCATCGTTTCATGTTCATTGTATCATCCTTTTCATGTTCATCGCCTGTAGATAACCTATATAGCGTTGCACGGGCGTAAAACACCAACTCACTCACTCACTCACTCTATAATGGTAGATACAGTATGCTGAGCAAGCAGTTCATTTTCTCCCAAGAATTCATCTAAAAGTCTTCCTCTTGAATCAGCAGCAACAATCACATGTACCATGCTTAAAGCAAATTCGTTTTTTGAAAAAAGGTTGTGATAGTATGTCAGTAAAAATGCATTGTTGCTGACATTTAGTATATTGTTCATCCAATGGGTGTTTGAATTTATATCTTCTTCTCTCCTCACATGCAATTCTCTGTGTGTGTGTGTGTGTGTGTGTGTGTGTGTGAGTGTGTGTGTGTGTGTGTGTGTGTGTGTGTTTTGTTTGTGTCTGAATTGAAATGTTCATAAGTTAGCGATTGTCTCATCACCCACCTAAGAACATGTTTCAATTGCATATTGGGTTACAATTAAATAAAGGCAATGACAAAATTACTTAACTGGGAGGAATTGATGGAAAAGCTGTGTATAAGTACAATTCAACAAATTGAACTGGATCATAAAAAAGGCAAAAAATATCTATGAAACTGGGAGAAATGTCACTTGACTGAAAAGTAAAAGAGCATTTAACAGTGCACATCAATGTAAAATCATAGTACTGTATTAATCTAAGGTTAGCTATTGGCACATCAGCCACCTCAGAATGCTGTATTATTTTAGTTTTTGTCACTTTCAGACTTTGACAGATGATATCATCATGGTAACTGTGGCAACAACTGTGTGTGTGTGTGTGTGGGTGTGGGTGTGTTGGAGGGGATACGTGTGGTATTGTACATGTTTTGTTTGTGTCTGAGTTGAAATGTTCATAAGTTAGCGATTGTCTCATCACCCACCTAAGAACATGTTTCAATTGTATATTGTGTATAAGCTGTGTATAAGTACAATTCAACAAATTTATCTGGATCATAAAAAAATATGAAACTAGGAAAAATTTCACTTGACTGAAAAGTAAAAGAGCATTGTGGCAACAACTGTTATTGGTGTGTGTGTGATTAGTTGGTGATTGTCGCATCACTCACCTATGGACATGTGTTTTAAGGAATAACCATACAAAATGCTATTCAGAACTCAGAGGTTAGCGAAAATCACATCACCCAACTTATAAATAAACAACAAATCTAAGATAATCCAATCATAATAGGGAAAAATTCAATAAGAAACTTCAAGAAGATACATTTAGGCCCTGGTAAGGTAAGTCAATGAATATTATAGTAAGCATAGAATACCTAAGATTAGCGATTGTCATATAACCCACCTCTGGATCATGCCTTTCGGGCTTTGACAGGCCGTAGATGTAATAAAATGTAGGACATCCAAGACCCAACAGCAAATGAAAAAAAACGACACTGCACAGAAAAAAAATTCTCTGAAAGACTGATCTATTAGGTCCTGTTATTTTTAAAAGTTAGCGATTGTCACATCACCCACCTCTAAATGCTAACAGGCGTTCATTGCAAGAGGATTTTACAAATTAAAGAGATTTAAAAAATCAAATTAATTTTTAATACAACAATTCAAAAACCTTTCAACAATTCACATCCATTTTTGCTCAGTAATTCAAAGAAGTTAATTATCATGTTTAGTCCAATATAAAAAAGACGAAAATTCAATATGCAATTTCGATAAATATGGTCACCTGGCTGATATATATGTAAAGGAAAATTAAAGATTCTACTCTATCATCCTGAAGTAAACGATTGTCACATCACACACCCATGGGTGCGATTTTTTTATCTGGCATAGTAACTTTAATTGGTCATGTCATGTAGGTTAAGAAACCCAAAACCCGGTAGATATAACGTATAGCTACAAATAAATGTATAGCTCTTCTCTCTTAACAATACTAGAAGTTAGCGATTGTCACATCACCCACCTCTTAGTATTGACAGACATACATGTATGTGATAATTTCATTCTTCGGTAGTAGAAGGACTTTCTTCAAGGTTGTACATTGTCTTGAAGGAGATCAGATCTGCATCAGTTTGTAAACTTGCATATTTGTCCATCGTCGATTTAGACATTTTTTCCAATCGGAGTATCTCTTTGTTTCTTGCCTTAGTTGTAGATGTTTCAACGTTATGACAAAGTCTGTCTTCGTTTACGAGAACAGATGGGTGCCAGGCGAAATCTGGATCTCCACTTACTATTCCTGTTCGTTTCGCCCTTGAAAGGGCAACAAAAAGTGCTCCAGGATTTCTCGATTCGAAGCTGCGTGTTCCCGGGTGAATAATAATGTAGCGATTTGGTTCACCTTCACCAATTGTCATCCCTTGACACTTATGGATTGTAGTTGCCCAGCCTAAAATTAAGGGTATTGTTTTTCGTTGACAATTGTGGCAGCAACAATCAACTCGTCTCTCAATTGGCACAATGGGGACAATTTTAGGATGTTCTTCCACGAAAGGTGGTCCATTATAATTGGGAAACTTGACCATAACTACTTCTGGCAAAGAGTTTTTTGGATTACAACCGAGTTTGTAGATTATATCTATGACCGTTCCTACAGCACCATTGAATAAACCGTATTGAATGCAAAGATTAGCGCATAGCATGACTTTTGACCCTTTACATAAGAAAACTACAGGCAGTAATCCACCAGCCTTTTCACCTGGTGCCGTCTTAAAGTGAGAGCCTTTTCCGGTTGCTGTTATTTTTGCAACAGGTGCTGTTTTGATGGCTTCCATTAATCTTCCTTTGTTATGGTTCCATTTCTCTTCATGTGTGGGAAAAACAAAGAGGCCGTCTTCCATCATTCTTTCCAATAAGTCATTACCATGGGAATATCTTAAATTGTCCCACTGAAACTGCTGAAGCCATTTGGCATCCTGAGAAGACAGACTGTATTGTCTAAGGCTAGTCAAAATTTCTTTAAATTCTTGTTCATCTGGTCCTTGTCGTACGACTGTTTTCAACCCTATGACGACATCAAATTCACGCCAAACGAGAACACCGTGAATTGCAGCAGGTGTCTTACTCAAGCAGTTATAGACAGGTGAATCCAAAACTAGAGGCAACTGTACATCATCACCATAGAAGACGACAACAGGAATTCCACCCCAAGACTTGGAAAAATTGTCCGAGCCAATCATACCACATCTACACAAGAATTCCATCCAGCCTAAATTGGTAGCTCCTATAAGTGATCTTTCATCTACCAATAATACCTTGATGTCTTTTAAATTCTCTTGTAAAATCTCACCACATTTACCGTCAGGAGGTGTCATTTCTTTAGTCTTTGTATTTATTGGTAACTTTAGGAAACTGTGGATTGTCATTCCTGATATCAGGTTTGCGCTGTTACCTGTTGGACATAACACCTGGACAGATCCGTTTATTCTGAAGATATTTCGAACGGCTTTAACTATGCACTTGATTAAGTAGGATTTTCCAGATCCAGCAGTTCCTGTTACAACCATCCTCAGGGGCTCAAAGTCATCGCTGTTCATGTAGAGGTCCAATGTTTTAAGTATGATATTGTAGGCCATTGACTGTTCTTTGTTTAAACTTTTTACGTCAACATCTGGGATTTCTAGCATGTGTGACGATTCATTGTATTGCTGGTGTATATCTTCAATAAAAGACAGATGGTTTTCTGGGTAATTGAGTGTGGTCGTACTCCAATCGAACTCTGGTCCTCCGTCGTCATACTGAAATTCTTGTTGACAGGTTTCGAAGTTAGCATTTGGTCTAATAGATTCCATCCAGTCGGGCTCTTCAATATCGTCGCAATTATCATCTTCCTCGCTATCACTGACCGCACTGTTGTTGGCTTCATGTTGTTTTGCTCTCTCGATTTCGGCTTTGATAAAATTCGGACAATCATCAGACTGTAAAAATGTTTCCATTGTCGATGTCCATGATGTTTCGTCTGATTTAATGTCTTGGATTCTACGCCAGTTGGGCCAGTGCATTAAAAGAGTAAGCCTGCAATATTCATCATCTAGAGGAAAAGTCGCCGTCGTCGAACCACTTAATACTGGAACTTTGCCTTGTCTACATATAAAAGAATACAGACTCGATGTATCGGTTTCGTCCCTGCTAATGTATTTATCCAAAATACTATTCTTTGTCAAGTTTGATGATGATTTCGTAAGGTCCAATGTTCTGAAACCTGTCAAACTTACGGATTGAAAAGAATGTGAAGAGCGATAGAGTGGCAGACTGGATAACTCATAAGAAGCCTCTACTGATGAAATGTCCCTCTTAACAGTACTTATCAATAATTTTGAGCATAATGATTTTGCTGTTGCTCCTGAACTTTCATCAGCACAGTTAACCATATCTTGAAAAAGGTCGGCAATGGCTCCTGTGGGCTGATTACCCTTACATGCATAGCCTGTTACGTATTTCTCTACTGCAAGTATCTCATCGACTGATGGGTTAGCCGGATTGCTTTTGGAAACTATGATGGATATATCTCCATTAGCTCGCCATCCTTGGGTATGCAATCTAGAGTTTTGAACCAACATTGGATGATCCCTTTCCATTTCTAACCTCATCGAATTGTTTTTGTCCCTTACAATCGCAGGCGTGTCTCTAATTTCTTTTCCAGGTGCAGACAAAGTTCCGAATTCCATTCTGCAAACTTTTTCCTTTTGTGACCCTCGCTGACGTAAACAATAATCTGAGCACCGATGAATGTTAACACGATTAGTAAGAAGAAGGTAATCTTCTAACAGAGAATCCTGGCTCGTTGAAGCATCCATCAATAAACAAACTAAAGGATTTTTTTCTTCAGGAGGTGCAGGGGCTGTACCTTCGGGTGGTGGCCAAAGATCTTTTCTGGGATTTCCATCATCGTCGAAGCCTGCGGGATGTGAAGCGGACATACCTAACTCACATTTTGCCCAATCTGCCAGCTGTTTGGCACATTCAGGTTCACCTAAACCATTTTCAACTGCTTGGCTCATAAGGTTGTGTGGCTCTCTATCTTTTCTCCAACACAGACCATGCCAGTGAATCATTCCACGGGTCTTAGCAAACTCTTGCCTATACCAAAAGCTACTAACATTAAAAACTGGACCCATTACACGATTGAAATACGACTGGGTACGAAGGTCAAAGTAATGACCAACCAGGTGACCGTTCTCTTGAATTGCTTCAAATAACTTTGATTTGTCATTCAAATCTATATCGATGCCCTTTGTGCATTTGATATAGTTTGTCAGAAGGCGGCGAAGTGGCTTGAAGTAAAATTCAGCACAACTTCCCGTGCAAAAATAAGATGGCAACCCGCATCCTTCATTAATGTTATATTGAACGAGAGACCTGAGCTCTTTGGCTTTTTGGTCCCGTGCGGGGCCCGGGTGGCGAATAGGCCCGCAGCAGAGCCTAGCTTGTCGTAAGAGGCGACTAAGGGTCTTGGGATTCTGACGTCGGGTCAGTGCTCAGCCCACAGAGCGACCAAGTGTGTACCCTAGGTGGCTGAATAGGGTAGCCCTCGTCCGCGGGGGTTGTCAGGTCTATAATACGGAAACCCTAACCGCCGACCATAGTGGGCCAACGTGTGTGGAGAGTGCCACGCTTCATGCACGTAAAAGACCCCTTTGTGGACCGCCCAGTAGTGCACCACATAGGCTAAATTTTCCGACCCTACCCACCTCTCCCCTTTTTCCTGTGGTTCTTCAAAATTTACCGGTCCTTTGTTTCCCATCCCATCCCCATATTTCATTTATCATCATCATTTCATGTTCATTTTATCATCCTTTTCATGTCCATCGCCTGTAAATAACCTATATAGCGTTGCACGGGCGTAAAACACCAACTCACTCACTCACTCATCATCATGTCATGTTCATTGTATCACCATTTTCATGTTCATCTCCCGGATATAGCCGAAATCGTGCTGCTTGGGAGTAAAGCAATAACTAACTAACTAACTAACTAACTTTGGCTTTTTGAGACCAATACTGACTACTACCTCTTAAATTGGAACTCAAGTATATAATTTTCTTTATGACAGCGTTATCACCCTTTTCCATTTTTTCCCTTAAATCAGAAACTGATAAATGCGCATCACCAAGCCTCTGTTTCACTATAAAAGTACTATTTTCAATTGCCCTCTTGCGCATTATCATGTTATGAACTACAAATTTAAAATAGTGGTGGTTTGCAAATCTGCCATCTTCAAACCATAACAAATGTTGAGCCCAATCAGCCATTGAATCGCAAGTACGAGGGCGATTTATATGAAAATCGCCGGACCCGTAAGGAAATAAGCAAGGGAAGGCCATCGTAAAAAAGTATTTGGTCACAAATTCCGAGACAGGTGTATCGCCTCTAGTAGGCCAAGGAATTGTTAAAGTACCTTTTTTGTTTATTGTGACCTCATTTGCCACATCAACACCAACAACTTCACTGACAACATTTTGAACCTTGTCTCTTATGTTGACATTTATGTCTGGAAGAATAACACTAGAATGAGTGATACCGTCTGTATCTCCGATGTCAATTTGTTCAGGTGCAGGACCTTTATCATTAGTATGGACGGCTGAATCTTTATACTCTAGTGTTTCTATATCGGGCATTTCACCATGTATTGGTAACAATTCAAGACGCTCTAGACTGATAATGATGTCTTTATAGACCGGGTTATTTTCTTTAAGCCAGATAAGAGCGTTTTGAACGTTAAAGCGTCTAACTATAAAATCTTTTGATGTGTCGTTTTTTCCAAATTTTCTAACTTTAATAATTTGAATTTCTTTTGGAAGTCTGGGAAAAATTTGTGCTGGCTGATTTACTTCCTGTGGAAATGTAACACAGTGGCCACTTGATGCTATACCACCGTGTTTTAAAAGGTGTACATTTATGCAGGGTGTTATTTTTGAAATGAGTTGTTGTTCTATGACAGACAAATCTGATAACTGCGGTGGAAGTTTTCCTGGGTTCATATTGTTTTCTGTAGAGTATTGTTTAATAATGTTTTTGTCAGAGTTGCAGCGTCTGCAAATATTTTCCTTTGATGACATTTTCATGTCTAGTCTACATTCATGACAAATGCTACATTTGTTGATAGAGTAAGACATTTGTTCTAGCTCAAACATTCTGATATTATCTAAAGCCTTGTTAAATTTTTCATCAGATGACAATGGTGGGGCATCTGTAACATCTATGTTAAGTTTCTCAAACTTTGTTTTTTGGTTTTTTATTTTTGTTCTGTTTCTCCTACATCTATTTTTAGCCTCTCTTTCTGTCTCATCTTTGTTTGGACTTTCATATGAAACTCCGTACTTTCGACAAAGAGAATGTATTTCAGACTCATCAATCTTAGAATTTTTGATTGATGATTTTTTGTCTGACACATTTAGGTCTGATAGTTTTTGCTTTTTTGCTTTTTTGAAAGCTGTATATGTTTTATTTTTATGTGAATTACAGGTTTTATCTTGGGATGAATCATTTTGATCTGAAGTATTTTTTTCAGCCAGCTTTCTTTTTTGAGTAGATTTTGAAACTGGATTTTGTTCACATTCATTACTGATTGGTATGGCTGTATATGGTTTTTGTACTTCATCACCTGTTTGCGTACATGCGTAATTGTGCTCATTTGGTACAAGTACATGTTCATCTTCACGTAGTACTTGATAATGAAAGTTATCTAAGAGAAGCAAAATATCCGTAGATGCTCCGTTTGATCTGTATGATTGTGTTATGTGGTAGTTCATTGTTTTAAAAACTACATGTATGTTGCAGTTAAGGATTATCGATGCTACCTCAACCTCCACAGCAGTTGCCCAACCTTGCCCACTGATCATATGCATTTTATAAATTTGTAAATTAACACGGGGGTCATGACATTCTAATACTTTATTTTCCCAATCATGCCAATTTTGGGCAACGTAAGAGCAAATAGTTTGTCTAAGTAATGCTGTTTGTTCAAAGTTACCAAATACAGATAAGCTTAAACAGTGAAAAAAGCAACTTCCATCACCTGGTTCGTTATAGATGCTATACGAAGTGTTTGAACCAACAATTTTTTTACATTGAAAAGAAGAAAGATTTGCCAGTTCAGTAACATGCTGTAATGAAAGATTTCTTTCTAATGGTAAAGATGACGGGTCTTTTTCTGAACCAGAGCTAACCGATGAGTCTTTAGAAGGTTTGTTCTGTGCCATTCTATGTACATGTATTTGATAAAATGTTTATTTCTTTATTTTCTTTTAGCTTTTACCTATCAATTCAACACCGATAGGATGAACAATACAAGTTTAAGATGTACAACCTTAGTTTCTAACAAAAGTTAATTTTTTTTCACTAGTATTAGCTCGTAGAGATCCTGGTTGAAATATATAAGCCAAAAACAAACAAGTCCGGCCGGGCTTTATCTGAAAGAAAAAATAAACATGAATAAGTCATTAATATTTAATAAGTCATAATAAATTTTGGAAAATAGAGATCATGGTTTTTGTTTTATTTATAGTTATTATACTCATGCTTATGGTTATAGGGGCTGTACACCAACAGAAACTACATGATCTGCATAGCACCCGAGTTCCTGCTTGTGTTTCATTTTTGTACGTGTGCATGTTTTCTTTTGTTTTATAAACGCCTTGTCATTGTCAGATAAAGTATTTCAAGAAAACGTGGAGATAAGGTATATAGAATTTAAATGATGGCAGTTTCATAAAAATTGCTTACCAAAAACTGTAATTATTCAGGTTGGTCTGTTGGTGTGGTCCCATCTTCATCATCTTTGTTTTTGAGCTACAATTAAATAAACTAAAAATGATAGATAAAAAATTACCTAATTGCTGGCTTTCGAAAAGAATTTATCTTTATTGAATTCGTAATTTAAATGCAGTTAAAAAGTAAGCAGAAACATCTTACTTGTTTGCAATAAGGATCAGATTGTAACGTATTGAATCAAGAAATCACATAAAAGTTTTTTTTTATATAAAATGAAAAAGGACAAAAACTTACCTTTAATGTAAACAACGGGTATATCCTGAATTCCAGTCGGATTTTTTGGGACCTGCTTCTTTAATCTAAAAAGATATAGTTTATTCGTAAAATGATAATTTAAAAGATTTATTTTTTAAGCTTAAAACAAGTAGGTGCAAGAAGTTGACATTGTTTAATGGTAAAGCCAGGCTGTCTATATGAATGAATGAATGAATGAATATAGAACAATACGGTGATAATTTTTGGATAAGATCATTGGTTAATGATATTTTTAGCTTCCAATTGTTGGTCTTCACAAATCCGTATTGAAAGAACGTTAGGACGTCATCTAATTTTGATTTACAAATCGTCAGTTTTATGATTTAATTAACGTTATGTTCAGTTATAAACTCCGTAGACTAACTTCTCTTACCTATTGATTCCGAACGTGTTTTACGAACACTCAGAACTGTCTTATCTGTTAGACCTGTGGGAAAAAAAACAAAAATAAACATTTCAAGCATTATGAGAGTACGTAGTCCTCTACCGATCCCAAATTTCAATGTTGAAAGGGAATTACTACTGATGAAAATAAGCGAAGCAATATATAATTTATCTTTAATTTATAAACGGACATAGCGCATAGTGAAAAACCGAAAGTCCCTTGAGCATAAGCTAGCGATACAACCCTAGGCCACCCCCCTTTTCTCTCCAATCCCCCCCAATGTAAGAAGAATAACCAAAGAAATTGTTTTTAATATACCCGGTATACTTTGGATGTGTTTAGAAGGGTTTTTCCATTGCTTAACTTAGAGTTATCTCTCTTATCCCAATAATTTTACAAAATTGTCATCAACCAGGTGTTTTTATTTCCATTCTAATAAATGATTTTAAAAAAAAACGATAGAAGGCGTTACTATAGTTTAGGATGATCAAAATATTTTGCTCTTTTAAACTTAGGTCAATGAAGTGTAAATACAGTTACCGGTGAGTTTTTTTTTTTGTTAGTTTGATGTCGTTTCCCTGTTTAGTGCCCCACATAAAATTAACCAATCAATATCCGTAAAAGTTTCTGTCCCGCCATATATTTAAAACTGGGCCATGACCTACTTAACGATATTGTTAGCGTGTTACGGAGTGTTTTCATTTATAATGTTTATAGTGTCTTTAAAGATGAATTATTTATCAGTTGGTGTTTGAAAATGTGTTTGTGATTTATCGCAATGGAATGATTCGTTGATTTATTGAATTCTTTCTTTGTTGAATTCATCATTAAGAAGAATAACTAGGCATCTGTTTTTAGGTATACAGACACTTTTAATACGACCGCAAAATTTTGCGATCGTATAATGTTATGGCGATGTCGTCGTCGTCGTCGTCGTTGTCGTCGTTGTCGTCTGGGAACATTTGGTTTCCGTGCGATAACTTGTGTAAATGTTGATTAATTGTTTTAAAATTTTGATATGATGTTTGTAACCACTAAAGGAAGGTTGGTATTGTATTTGGGGTTTGTAGCCCCTACCGTTTTAGAAAAAAGGGCCAAAAGGGGCTAAAACGGGTGTATTGACAAAACTGTTGTAAAATGTTTGTTATTCATTCGATTTTGAAAATTCTTTTTTTAATGAATTCCTCATTAAATTCTGTCAACTAAATGTGTCAATGATTTTGATATTCATTGCACCGTTACATTGCTACAGGGGGTCAAAAAGGGGCCACACCCCCAAAAATTATTTGTGGTCCGATTTTCAAAATCTTTTTTTCATTGGAATCCTTGTGAAAATCCCTGCCTGCGTTTCAATCAGATTTGCAATATCTCTTACCGTTTTTGAGAAATTAGGGGTCAAAGGGGCCAAAAACGCCATTTTTAAAAGTTTGTCAATGCAAATAGTTAATACCAAAAATCAAGTTGTAGTGGGCCTGCCAATTGTTATGAAGTTTATATATGATGATTATATCCACTAAAGGAATCTTGGTTTTGTATTTGGGGTTTGTGGTCCCTACTGTTTTAGAAAAAAGGGCCAAAAAGGGCTAAAACGGGTGTATTGACAAAACTGTTGTAGAATGTTTATTATTCATTAGATTTTGAAAATTCTTTCTTTGTTGAATTCATCATTAAATTCTGTCAACAAAATGTTTCAATGATTTTGATATGTTTTTTGCCATTACATTGTTACAGGGGGCTAAAGACAGGCCACGCCCATAAAATCAACTTTTTTATTTGTGGTCCGATTTTCAAAATCTTTTTTTCATCGGATTCCATGTACACAATTTCCTATTATTTTTTATCGGATTAGCAATATCTTTTACCATTTTTGAGGAATTAGGGGTCAAAGGGCCAAAATTGTAAATTAATACATGTATAGAAATAAGGCTTTTTGTATAAGATGTTGATGTAAATATATTTGTCAAAAATGCATTTCTATAAGTCCACCACAGGATGCATGTGTCAAAAAGCTTTGTAAGTCCACCATGGGCTTCATGTGACCAAAGCAATGGACTATCCATATTGGGCCTCCAACGTACAGGGTTCAAATTGTTGCGGTCGTATCATGCTGCGCTCGGCGTAGCTTTTTATTGTGTTTATATCAAGAAATGAAAGCTTAGGTAGTTGATTTTAGTGATGGTGCCGGCAGGCGAGACATACTTTTAGTGGCCACTCTTGTGATTTATATTGCTCTGTTACATTGCTATTGGGGGTCAAAAAGGGGCCACACCCCAAAAATTGACTTTTTTATTTGTGGTCCAATTTTCAAAATCTTTTTTTCATTGGAATCCTTGTGAAAATCCCTGCCAGCGTTTTTCAATCAGATTTGCAATATCTCTTACCATTTTTGAGCAATTAGGGGTCAAAGGGGACAAAAATGCCATTTTATAAAGTTTGTCAAGGTAAATATTTTTATACCAAAAATAAAGTTGTAGTGGGCCAGCCAATTGTTATGAAGTTTTAATAGATGATTATTTTCATTAAAGGAATGTTGGTTTGAATTTGGGATTTGTGGCCCCAACTGTTGTTTTAGAAAAAAGGGCCAAAGGGGCTAAAACAGGTGCATTGACAAAACTGTTGTAGAATGTTTATTATTCATAAAATTCTGTCTACTATATGTGACAATGGTTTTGATATGTATTTCACCATTACATTGCTACAGGGGGCTAAAGACAGGCCACGCCAATAAAATCAACTTTTTTATTTGTGGTCCGATTTTCAAAATCCTTTTTTCATTAGATTCCTTGTGAAAATCCCTGCCTTATTGTAAATCAGATTTGCAATATCTTTCACCGTTTTTGAGAAATTAGGGGTCAAAGAGCCAAAATTGAGTATAGAAATAAGGCTTTTTGTATTAGATATATGTGTCAAAAATGCATTTTTAAGTCCACCACAGGATGCATTTGTCAAAAAGCTTTGTAAGTTCACCATGGGCTTCATGTGACCAAAGCATTGTACTATCCATATTGGGCCTACAACGTACAGGGTTCAACTTGTTGCGGTCTGATCATGCTGCGCTCGGCGTAGGTTTTTATTTATACTACGCTTGCGTAGTTTGGATTTATTTATCACGGAATTTTCTCTGTTCTCTCGCCGAATATTACCATTCCTTTAAGCAAGGGCCTGAGCAGCAATAGAACACATCTGTGTCATGGTGTGACGAACGTCGTACACTGTGAGGTTGCAAATGTCACCAGCTCTATGTCGATATTGACCAATTGCTGCTCAAGTGGATCTTGGTTTAAAGTGTGTGTTAAAATTAATTTTTCACTAATGTTCAGCATTGTCTTAATACATTCCAGAATCGGGTTTACATTTATCTTGAGTCCTAAAAGTGTATGGTGGCGTAACAGCATTCCATTTCTTTCCTTCGAAAAAATTCCAACTCTGTTCAAGACAGTTGCCTCCCAATCGCTACAATACTGCAAAAAATCTTCCTTTAAGTCGAACATCATTTGTTTTAGTGTACGGATCCAAGTCTGCATTTATTCTGTTTCGTCCCTCGTACAAACTTCTCACATTCGAACAGTCACAGAATCGCTTACATTGGCTTCATACAAAACAAAAGGTCCAACGAGTTAGCCACTGAAGAACTTAAAACCTGAGCTGCATAGTTAACTTCCATACAACTCAACGGTGTGATGTCAATATGTTCGACAGTTTTGGGTAAGGTGTAAACAAGTTCAGTTCGCAGTGCTCTTAAAAAGTCTTAACAGGTGTCTTTTCCATCCTTCAACATCTTTTTTTTTGTACTTAGGAGTTACAGAGGCATTTTCTTGTGGTTTCTATAAGATGAGGCACATCAGATATAAGATAAAGTTTATTTATTTCCAACAGTGTAAGGATTCTCTGTGTAATGTACAAAATCATTTATTTCACCGTGCGGTACAAAAAAAAACTTTCGGGCTTGCAGATGCTCGTCAAAGGTGAAAAATAGCTCCCAATTCAACACAGGTCTCAACTAAACGAATCCCTTTCCATGTGATTGGATATAGAAAATCGGCAGTAATGCTCATAGTTGGAAAGCTAGCTAGTGGAAATTTCAAACTAGTAGCCACACCTAAAAAAATAATTAGATATATATGTAATAAAAGTTGATAAAAATAGAACATGCTCCAAATTACTATACGAGTCTAACACTGTTAATGACGTACCATTTATATTGAGGATAACAATGTTTCTGGCTTGGTACTGATATTTTAAAGGCAAAGGGGAGATAAACCAGGTTTAATGACACCAAAACCTAACTTTCACAATATTCACATTCTTGCAAGGAAAACTTTCACATTTTTTTCTAAACATTAAATTGTTTGCATCTTATTTTGACCCTGTAATGGGTCAATCGCAAAATCGTGCGAGAATTATAGTGTTCTAACTCCATTAAATGTGTATATCAACTCTTAAGTATTCGTTCTATCTCCATACTACATATCACTGTCCTGTCTATAGCTGTTAAGACATAATTAACAGTATTCAGGTGTTCTATCTCCAAAATGCTGTTTAAATTTAGTTTTAAAATATGTTCTAACTCCAAAGCCAATCAGATGTCCTGTTTTTGATCACATGGCAAAAGTTAGCAAATGGGAAAATATGAATGATGGAAACCAGGTATGTCTTTTAAATCTTAATTTAAAATACTTTTAAGTTGATGTCAAAGTTAGTTAGTTAGTTAGTTATTGCTTTACTCCCAAGCAGCACGATTCCGGCTATATCCGGGAGATGAACATGAAAGTGGTGATACAATGAACATGAAAGGATGATGAAGTGGAGGAAATGGGGACACAAGGCCAATCGGGTAGGAGAGTTTTGACTGCCACAGACAAAAGGAGTGATGGGAAGGGACGGGAAATTTTGCCTCCTGCATGGGGATCCTACGGGTCCTACTCTTACCGAGACCTGCAGCAGGGTTCTTAAACGTCCGAGGAACGTGACATTTTTCCCAACACGGTGCACCACTATGGTTTGCGGTCAGGTTTTCCGCATTATCGCCTGACGACCCCGCATCTCTCGATGTCAGGGCTGCCCCATTCAACCACCTGGGGCACACATCCCAGTCGCTTTGTGGGCAAAGCGGCCTGACCCGATGCCAGGTGTATGAGCGCTCATTAGTGGACTTTTACCGACAAGCTTAGCGCTGCTGCGGGCCTATTCGCCACCCGGAACCCGCACGGGGTATTTACTTTTATAACTTTAAAACCAATTATGTATACTTGGTTTTAAGGTGGGGGGAATGTGGCAGATTTCAGTTAATATATTCAGTTCAATTTATATTTTCGGGTCTTTACCTGTTTTTAAACATAATTTCTCTTATATTTTGAGAATAGTAATTGAGTTTGAGTTCCTTGCAAAGCTTCCATGTTTTCCCGTGATTTCTACTGGTTCCGCGAGTAAATAAGTTTTCGTAAACCAGTAACTACAAGGTTCTGTTAAATTTAGTATTGTTAACCGAGTTTAGCGGATTGCTCGGACGATTCTTTGAATTATATGAGAGCAACTTACGTTACTTTTCAAAGCCTCTCTTTCATAGATGCTTTATTAACTTTATTTTAATTGGCTTAATTTTTGTTAAAGTATTTTTGATTGAGCCTACTATTTTTAGTAAATGAACAACTATTTTAGTATATAAGCCCGTGAATTCTTCATTAAAGCGCTTTTTCCATTACAAGAGCAACAGTCTCACAGACTACTCAAGGTAGGGTGCTTAAGTGCCTGTTAGTGTCTGTATTTATATACAGCGAGCCTACCGTTAGGGACGGACCATTTAACTTGAAGAGGGGGCTTAGTTTTTTGTTTTGATCAGAAATTTTTTTCCGCGTGGAGCGCGGACAAAATATTTATTTTTCGAAGGCGTCGCGATAGAATATTTTTTTAAATATCAGCAATATTTTTATAGCAGAAATCCTTCTTCAGAATATTTTTTTCTTATCCTCAGCTGCCAAAATATTGTTTTCATCAAAAATAATTTTCAGAATATTTTTTTAGGAAAAAACCAAGCCCCCCCTTAAAGTTAAATGGTCGGTCCCTTACAATGGGGCATCTTTGTAATTTTTAAGGGGAGATAATTCTTTCAAATTTTTACAGAAACTGCTCTGCCCATCTGGTCTTAAATATTTGAAATAAAATAAACTTTTCTAAAAGATAGGCAGATGTTTTAGTGAGTGAGTGAGTTGGTGTTTTACGCCCGTGCAACGCTATATAGGTTATTTACAGGCGATGAACATGAAAAGGGTGATAAAATGAACATGAAATGATGATGATAAATGAAATATGGGGATGGGGTGGGAAACAAAGGACCGGTAAATTTTGAAGAACCACAGGAAAAAGGGGAGAGGTGGGTAGGGTCGGAAAATTTAGCCTATGTAGTGCACTACTGGGCGGTCCACAAAGGGGTCTTTTACGTGCATGAAGCGTGGCACTCTCCACACACGTTGGCCCACTATGGTCGGCGGTCAGGGTTTCCGTATTATAGACCTGACAACCCCCGCGGACGAGGGCTACCCTATTCAGCCACCTAGGGTACACACTTGGTCGCTCTGTGGGCTGAGCACCGACCCGACGTCGGAATCCCAAGACCCTTAGTCGCCTCTTACGACAAGCTAGGCTCTGCTGCGGGCCTATTCGCCACCCGGGCCCCGCACGGGATGGCAGATGTTTTAAGCTAATTAAGAACTAAAATGTTAGGCTTCAAGTCCGTTGATAAGATTAATTTTGTAACATAAAATAAAAGTCCCAATTTAAATTGGTATGTGGCATTTCCCAGTCATAAAACTTATTACTTTCAAATTGAAAAGGTTACTTCTGCTTCTGCAAGATAATGGCCACAATCAACGTACTGATTATTCTGCCATGTTTCTGGTACGCATGCCCCACCCCCCCCCCCCCAAATTGAATGTAGTATTAAGCCAGCTGTGTCAGAGAGGACTTGAATGCCTCTACGGACGGTGCTGACACCTGGCCTGAAGGAAGACCGTTCCAATCCCGGATGGTGCGCGGAAAGAAGGAGTTCTTCTGATAGTCACTGCTGGCCGATGGTATTTGGAAGCTTTTCTCGTGCATGTTCCTTGAGAGGCGGCCTGGTGGTATAAGCCGCCCTTCCTTCCTAATGGCTACTTTGTCATTGACTATCTTGTAAAGCAATGTGAGTCTTGCATCCCTCCTTCGTTGTTCAAGAGATTTCCAATTTAGCTCTTTGATTTTATCTGTGATGCTTGCTCTCCTACCATAATGGGTGTTGGTAACAAATCTGGCACTACGTCTTTGAACCATTTCTAGGCGGTCTATGTCTGATTTTGTATATGGGTCCCAGACGGAACTTGCATATTCCACTGATGGTCTGACTAGTGTCTTATATGCATTCTCTTTGACAGATTTGGAGCTGATGTTAATGTTTCTCTTCAGGAATCCGATGGTTTTGTTTGCTTTATTGCAGATGTTGGAGACATGTTCATTCCATCGTAGTTCTGTGTTGAAGGTACAACCAAGATATTTTGCGCTGGTAACTGATTCGAGAGTATGGCCATGTAGTCTGTATGATGTTTGTATTGGTTGAGATTTGCGGGTTATTGTTAGCAGGTTGCACTTGTCTGGGTGGAAAGACATTTTCAATCTTGATTCCCATTCTGCCAGCTTATCCAGGTCTGATTGTAGATCCTGGGCATCAATGCGCGATGAAATTGTTAGGTATGCAGTGGTGTCGTCTGCAGATAATCTTATGGTTAATCTTATTCCCTCTAGCATGTCGTTGATGTAGAAGAGAAATAATGCAGGGCCAAAACTGAGCCTTGAGGTACTCCAGAATCAACATCGATGTTAGATGACTTTTCTCCATCCTCGACTACAGCTTGCGATCTGTTTGACAAGAAGCTTGCTATCCATCTGTTTACCTTCCCTCTGATACCATAATGATTCAGTTTGTTGGTAAGGAGGCTATGATTGACCTTGTCGAAAGCCTTTGAAAAATCCATGATCGGAATGTCAGTCTGCTTACCTGCACTCATGTTGTTTGTGATATCATCTACAAATTCAATTAGTTGTGTTTTACAGGATCGTTTGCTGCAGAATCCATGCTGAAGTGGATATAGGATGTTGTTGTTATCTGCATGACTCATGATATGGCTGGTTATTATGTGCTCCATTAATTTGCAACATATACAGGTAAATGATATGGGGCGATAATTCTCAGCTTTGTAGCGTTCTCCTTTTTAGAATACAAGACATACATTAGCTGTTCTCCAGTCAGATGGAACTTCCCCAGAATTCAGTGATTTATTGATTGATTGATTGATTGGTATCTGCTTTATGTCCCGTCGGCGATATTGCAGCCATCATCGGGACAAAAACATGTTATAACTTAATAAATCTTTATAGTAAAACTAAGTCAAAAGACCGAATCTAAAACAAATTGTTATTGCTAATAAATAAATAAAAGTAAACACTTAAAATAATTTAAGTAAAAGCTAAAACTAATATTATCAAACGACAATTGTAAATAGAACATACAAAATTATCAGGTGAAACAAATTAAATGTTTATAAATAGTAAAATATTTAAAAAACAACAAAACTATAATTTTGCATACAATCCAACTTCCTTAAGGAAGTGGATGATGGCATCGTTTGGAGTGCCGCTGAACAAATCGTGCATAGAAGCACAGGTGAAATACTTCACACGTATTGGAGCTACATCAACACAGTCAAGGAGAACATGCTTCACCGAATACGGAGAGTCACAAGGGATGCACACAGGTGCCTCCTTCTCTTGTGTCATCAAGTGGCCATGAGTGACTCTAGAATGTCCAATACGACATCTAGTGATGACCACTTGGTCTCGACGGCATCGGAATGAAGCATGATTCTCCCCAAGCTGTGGTTTTAACTCATGAAGTTTGTTGTGCTCAGCGGCAGCCCAAACCTCATCCCATAAACTTTGAACATATATACGGATTGCATTTCTGCAGTCCGAATAGGGAATAAAACATTTAGAAATTGGTTTGCGAAGGGCTTCCTTCGCAACCCTGTCCACGACTGAATTCCCATGAATACCAGTATGACTGGGTACCCATAGGAAAATCAATTCTGCACCACCTCTCATCAATTGGTGAATCATGTAAACAATTTTACTAATTAATGGATGTTTTAGTTTGCAGTTCTCAATTGCCAAAAGACAAGCGAGAGAATCAGAACAGATAAAGAATTGTGCGTGCTCTGAAGCATCAATTAAACGAAGGGCTAAAATGATGGCTCTTGCTTCAGCTGTAAAAATGGAAGCAGAAGATGGGAGGCGTTGGGTGGAAGTGCTATTACCCAAGATAGCAGCAGACGCAACGCTATCACCATCTTTAGAACCATCTGTATAAACAGTCAGAAAATCAGGGTATTTAGATTTAATTTCACAATAGTCCTGTTGAATGAGCAAATGATTTGTTTCAGTCTTTTTATGTTTTCGAAGATCAAAATTAAATTCAGGTTTTAGAAGTTCCCAGGGTGGAACTTTTAAAGATGTAACAGGTTTTATCGTTTCCAAATCAATATTAAGATTAGCTAAATGTGGTGCAATACGAATGCCAAATGGAGGAGTTTTGTTTTCGTGTTTTTCATAAACAGTTTTTAGAGGTGGGTTAAAAACACAGTCGTAGGCAGGGTTACCTGGGAAAGCTTTCAGCTTCGTAGCATATTGGAGACCGAGTTTTATTCTACGATGTTTCAGGGATGGTTCATTTGCCTCCGCATACAGGCTCTCAATAGGAGATGTCCTGTATGCACCGAGGCAAAGTCGCAATCCCTGATGATGAACAGCATCTAAAATTTGCAAATAAGACTTTTTAGCTGATCCATATACAATAGAACCATAATCCAATTTCGATCTTACAAGGGACCTGTATAAATTTAAAAGAACAGATTTATCAGCTCCCCAGTCAGTACTGGAGACAACTTTTAAAATATCAAGAGCCTTGAGGCATCTTGATTTTAGCATTTTGATATGGGGTAGAAAGGACAGTTTTTTATCAAAAAGAACGCCAAGGAATTTCGCTTCTTCAACCATTTTAATTTTTTTGTTATATAAATAAAGATCTGGGTCAGGATGGAGTTTTCTCTTTTTACAAAAATGCATAGCCACGGTTTTACTCTCTGAAAACTTAAAACCGTTTACAGAGGCCCATTTTTCAATTCGATTAAGGCACAGTTGCAATTGCCTTTCAATAGTGTTCATGTTTTTGGCACTGTAGCATATTAAAAAATCATCAACATATAAGGAACCTTCAATATTATCTTTCAACACTTTGGCAATACTATTTATTTTGATACTAAAGAGAGTGACAGAAAGGATGCTTCCCTGAGGAACGCCCATTTCCTGATTAAACTCTTCAGACATTGTTCTATTTACTTTAACATTAAAATGTCTATCAGACAGGAAGTCAGCCAAAAAATTCGGCAACCTTCCTTTCAACCCCATATCAGAAATATCTTTTAAAATGCCATACTTCCATGTGGTGTCATAAGCTTTTTCGAGATCGAAAAAGATAGACACCACATGTTCGTTCTTCGCGAAAGCGTTCCGAAGAAATGACTCAAAACGGACCAAATGATCTTGTGTGCTCCTGCCTTGGCGAAAACCACACTGGATATTCGAAATGAGTCCATTGGACTCCAGGAACCAAACAAGCCGATCATTGATCATACGTTCAAGAGTCTTGCAGACGCAGCTTGTCAATGCTATCGGACGATAGTTTGAAGCATCTGTATGATCCTACCCTGGTTTAGGGATAGGAACAACAGTGGCAAGCTTCCATATTTCGGGCAATTTACCATTTATCCAAACATCGTTCATTAAATTTAAAAGAGTATTCATCGATATATCAGGAAGATGTTTTAGAAGCTGATAGTGGATGTTGTCAGGGCCACAGGCCGTATCGTGTGCTTTACTTAAAGAAGTTTTGAGTTCATCCAAAGAAAAAGGAGAGTTGTAGCTTTCGGAGTTGTCAGAATTAAAGTTTAATTTGGTTTTCTCAGCTGTTTGTTTAAATTTTTGAAAATCAGGCTTGTAATTTGATGAAGATGAATGTTTTGCAAAGGTCTCAGCTAATTTGTTGGCAATATCTTTTTCAGATGTTAAAGTGGAATTGCCAACATTAAGATGCTTAACAGATGATTTTGAGTTTTTACCTTTCATTTTCTGAATGAAGTTCCAAATTTTATTCATGGGAGTTCGAGAGGTTAAACCAGATACAAATTGTTTCCAGGATGTTCTTCTTGTTTGTTTGCATGTTCGTCTTGCCTTTGCCCGAAATATTCTAAAATTACTTAAATTTTCTTTAGTTTGATGGTTTTTAAAATGATTTTGAGCTTTGTTTCTATCGCCGATAGCCTTGCCACACTCGTCGTTAAACCAGGGTTTATTAAGTTTTTTTGGAAATGCCGAGGTCTTAGGGATTGTTTCATCAGCTATAGAGATAAGGGTTTCATTGAATACAGAAATTGGTTCTTTAAATTCAGTAAAAAGTTCTGGTCTTAATTTTTCTGAACAGAGAATTGAAAATTGTTGCCAATCGGCTTTTTCTAATTTATAACGAGGAATTCTTTGCTCAGGTTCACCAAAAAGATCTTTTAAAATGATAGGAAAGTGATCACTTCCGCAGAGATCATCATGGACTTGCCATGAGAAGTCTGTTAAAAGAGAAGGATCACAAATGGAAAGATCAATCGATGAATATGTTCCATTACCAGAGTGTAAAAAAGTAGAGGAGCCGTCATTGAAGATACAAAGAGATTCTTTTGACAAAAAGTCTTCAATCTTTTTACCCTTATCATTAATGTTAACGCTACCCCACAATGGATTGTGAGCATTAAAGTCTCCCAATACCATATATGGAGCAGGAAGCTGATCTGTTAAATTTTTAAGTTGCGCTAAAGTTAAATTATCATTTGGTGGTATATAAACTGAACATAGAGTTATTGTTTGATGTAATGAAACTCTCACGGCCACTGCTTGCAGATCTGTAGTTAAAGGAATCGAACTATGGAGAATGCGATCCTTTACTAAGATGGAAGATCCGCCGGCAGCTCGCTCAGTATTAGAAAATTTGCTATACATAGAGAAGCCCTTCAAGGAAATCGTGTCAGTTTCCTTGAGGTGAGTTTCCTGAAGACAAAAGACAGTTGGATCTAATGACTGCACTAAAAGATGTAATTCAAGAAAATTGGCCTTGAGGCCTCGGCAATTCCATTGAATGATGGTACTCATTTTGGAGTCTGATTAGGATCGGAAAGTCTACCGAGAGATCGCCTACGTCTGTGTGGAGACTGGCTCTGTGAACGCTCGATCGGTGTTTCCGAAAGATCCATATCCGACTCCATGTCGTCAGCAAGAGAGCCAAAACGATTATGCATAAAAATTGCATTTCGTTCAGCTTTCTTGGATCGAGATTTTGATGGTGACGTCTGTTGTGATGAGTTCTGTCGTCTATCCGGCTGTGAGGATCGCTGCTGTCTATTTGAAGTTTGAGAAGCAGACGATGACCTTGAGGAACACTGTTTTTTCTTTGACGAAGATGTTGAAGAAGAAGAGGGCTGAGGATTGGAAACTCTAGCAGGAGCTCCAAATCCGGCCCAAGATGACTTACGTGGTGTATAAAACAATGTCTCATCGACCACTGAATCGTTATTTGGACCTGCTGTGGACTTTCGTGGAGGAGGATGAGAATCATCCAACTCTTTCCATGGTTTCTTACTGTATTTGACAAAACCTTTTTGGGTTTCTTTATCAAAACAGTCGGCACCAAACATCCATCCATTGGTATTGCATGTACGGGGCTTAATTTCACCCTCCGGCCAGGTGTACATAGTTTGGTAACCAAATGTCCTAGAGGGTTTAGCAGCCTCCGCGTACGACCTTGATGGTGTTGTATCATTCGAGATAGAGACTTGACGACGAGCTTCTTGATATGAAATGTTTTTTTCAGCTTTAAGTTTTTGAATTTGTTTTTCATTTAAAAGAACGGGACATTGTTTGGATGAAGAAAGGTGGTCAGCGCTACAGTTAACACATTTTGGATCATTGGCACAGTTGAAATCCGAATGGCCTTCCTGTGCACACTTTACACACCTTTCTTTCCCGTTGCATGTAGCCTTTCCATGGCCAAAACGTTGACATTTGAAACAGCGAAGAGGATTTGGAACAAAGATGTCTACAGACACTCTAAAATAGCCTAGATTTAAATGACTTGGTGGAACAGCTGCATTAAAAGTAATTAAGTAAGTATTTAATTTAATAACTTTGTTGTCGTCTCTTTTAGTGAATCTTTTGACTTGGATGACACCTTGTGATTCAAGTTCAGAGCAAATCTCTTGCTCTGATAAATCAGCAAGGTTTCGATCTCTATCTCGAATGATACCCTGTGAACGATTCAGGGATCGATGAGCTTCAGCTGATACTGGTATTTCCAAAATAGATGAAATTGTCAATATGTTTTTGGCTTGTTGTTGTTTAGCACACTCGACTAGAAGGTTACCGGAGCGAAGCTTGGTGACCTTTGGAATATCAACTCCGGTAACGCTTTTGATTTTTTTCGCAATGACAAAGGGTGAAACCTTTGTCAAAGGGCGAGTGGCATCTTTACTAGAAAGAACAATAAATTTTGGCCAACTATCATTATTTGTATTTTGTCGCTTGAAAGAGCCTGATGCATCTTGATCATCACTATCACTTAAAGAAATGTTTCTTTTTAAATTATCACATGAACTTGTTGTTTTTTTGTTATTTGGGGTTCCCATGGTGAATGTAAATAATTTCACTGCCTTGCTCCCCGCCCGCCATGGAGCGCCAACAGGGGCGATGCTGTCGTACAACGGGTCTCCTGTTGAAAGCACCAGGGTTACAAGGACAGCATACTCGCACAGAGTATTCCTTAAAGAAGACAAGCATCGTGCCAGGGGTTACCCGGCGATACAACCCTTCCAGAATAACATCCACACGATTGACCCATGAGCCACCGCCTTCTGCAAAGCATAACTGACATCAAGTAATAAATTCTAACATAACGGAAAGAAAGTTTGAAATATATGAGAAGGTGCTTTACAGGGCTTGGCGTGACCAGCCGATTGATCAGACCGAGCCAAATCTGACCGCCTGTCTAGGAGAAGTAAGGGCCAAAGCCCACATACGTGGACCAGGATCCCGTCCTCCCCCGACACAGGTCGCAACACACGGCAAACATGTTGACCCGTTTAGTCGCTTCTTACGACAAGCTTTACGGGCGGCTGCGGGACTATTCTTTTCACACCCGGTTCCCGCACGGGGGCAGTGATTTATTGAAGATGGTAGTGAGTATTGGAGCTAATTGGTCTGCTAGTTCCTTTAGTAGTCTAGGTTTAAGGTCATCAGGTCCTGCTGCCTTGTTTGGATTTATGTTTCTTAGTTGCTTGAGCACCCCATTTTCAGTGATTGTGAGTTCATCTGCTGGCTGTTAATGGCCTGACATGTTACATCTGGATTTGAATTCATTGTCATTGTACGTATCTTTGGATGAGAATGCTGATTGAAATTGCTGGTTAAGGATGTTTGCTTGGTCAATGGGATTAGCATGTAAAATTCCATGGCTGCGAAGTGGTGCTACTCCTTGTTACTACCTTACTTGCATTGTATACTTGATTTTGCCTAAATAAATATTATTATTATATCTCCCAAACACTATGTTTGGGAGATATATTGTTTTTACTCTGTTTCTTATTATGTCTCCCAAACGAAAGTTTGGAGACATATTGTTTTTACTCTGTTTCTTATTATTAAGTCCCCCAAACAACGTTTGGGGACTTATTGTTTTTGCACCGTTTCTTATTATTTTTATTCTTCTTCTTCTTATTCTTCCACTTAGTCGTGAACTTGTCCGGAGATCCCAGAGAAAATGACTCCACATATCAATATGAAACTTGGCAGGATAATAGATTGTAAAGAAAGGAAGCTTCGTTGACAATCGGAATTTTCAAAATGGCCACCGTTTCCATGGAAACAGGAAAATGGACTTAATATTGGACATTGCAATATCTCAGTAACCTAGGTGCGCAGGGTTCTGAAATTTTTTAGGTTGATAGAGCAAAACATTCTCTTTAATAATATGAAAAAAAAATTTGAAGCGATATTTACGGTTTTCGAGATATAATTAAAAATGTGATTTCAAGGGAGATAATCGGGTCAAAATTTTCAAAGTGCTCCAATTTACATAAAAATTGATATTTAGGGGTTTTCTGACATGCTGAAGAGAATAGTGGCAAATACGGGTCGTTTGGGGGACTTTGTGACTTGCTTGCAATCACAGTTAATACTTGTTATTATTATTCTTTTTCTTCTTTCTCCCCGCCATGAACTTGTCCGGTAGTTTTCTCTCAAACGCATAGGGGGATTTGCACGAAACATTGTAGGAAGGTAGATCGGTTACTGAAGTTGTTGACGGACTTTTCAAAAATTTCAAAATGGCCGCCGTTTCCGTGTAATTGGCGAAAGTTCATAATATAGGACATTGCAATATCTCGGTAACCTAGGTGCGTAGGAGGCTGAAATTTTGTAGGTGAATAGAGCAAAAGGAGCTCTTCAATTATACGAAAAAAAAATTTGAAGCGATACTTACGGTTTTCGAGTTATTTGCGAAAATGTGATTTTTCGGACCCAAAAATGCGAAAATCGTCAAAATGCTTCGATTTCGACAAAATTTTGTATCCTGGGGTATTAAAAGATGGCGAATCATAATACGAGGTCAAAAATGGGTTCGTTTGGGAGACATTTTTGTGTTGGGCATCCCCAACACAGTCAGCACTTGTTATTATTATTATTATTCTTTTTCTTCTTCCGGACATGAAGGTGTCCGAGCCACATCTCATAGAAGGACTTGATGGATCTTCATGAAATAGGTGGGTCCCAAAGTTGGTAATAGGCTATTCGGAATTTTCAAAATGGCCGCCGTTTCCATGGAAACAGCAAAAGGTCATTATATGGGACATTGAGATATCTCGGTTACCTAGGTGCTCAGGGTTCTGAAATTTTGTAGGTTAATAGAGCAAAAGGAGCTTTTTAATAATACGTAAAAATAATTTGAAGCGATATTTACGGTTTTCGAGTTATTCACGAAAATGTGATTTTTCGGTCCCAAAAATGGGAATATTGTCAAAATACTACGATTTCCACAAAATTTGGTATCTAGAGGTTTCAAATGATAGCGAGCTTGGGTGCGATGTCAAAATTAATGCAAGAGTGACAATATGCGTACGTTTGGGAGATATTTTTGTGTTGGGCATACCCAACACAGTCAACACTAGTTATTATTATTATTATTAAGTGCATTGTGGAATATTTGACAAGATTTATTGGTATTGTAAGTTATTTACATTTAAAGTTTGTTTAGAATAGCTATGTTTAACAAAGGAATGTGGATGACGCGTCACCATTGATCGGTTGAAAGATTCATTTTCCACTGAATATGGCAGATTGCTTTAAATCTAGTTGATAAGATACCAATGAAGTGGATATGAATCAAATAATACAACTATTTTCTTAAATGACAAAACAAAGAATGGTCTACTGTTATGTTATTTCCGGTTGTTAATTTGTGATTGATTTGCCCTAATGGGCCCTATGATTAGGAAATAAAGATTATTTATTTATTTATTTATTTATTTAGTTCATCGCCTGTAAATAACCTAAATAGCGTTGCACGGGCGTAAAACACCAACTCACTCACTCAGTACGTCACATTCACCAATCTTGAACTTCACAAGTGTCTAAGAACACGTCACATGATCCCTTATGAATAACATCATGTGATTGCTCTGACGTCCGTGCCGTGGGCCGTCAGAGCTCCTTCCATATCTTAAATAAAGAATTTTAACGAATGCTTTGTAAATGTTAAAAAAACTCTTACATCAGTTATTTGTTAAATGGGAGATGTAAAACAAGACTGAATTAATATTTTACTCAATCAGTCAGTTTATTGGATAAGGCACATGAATTAACAATGCAAAATCCACAAGACACATATATATGTAACACTACTGTCTTGAAGTGAATCACCCTGATCGAATTAACTGGCAATACGAACTTACGCGCGTTGATATACTGTGATGGGCTGGATTGCTCTCTGAGATGTGTTATTCATGTCTGTTAGCCATATTGATTGAATTGTCAATCACCAAAGAGGCTGCTTCCGTTTCCGGCTGGGACTGGTTCCCAGTCCGAACCCACAACCACTACAGTCTGTAAAGGGTAGTCTGGAGAACCTGACATCGGGGTCAGGCCGCTTTGCCCACAAAGCGACTGGGATGTGTGCCCCATGTGGTTGAATGGGGCAGCCCTGACATCGAGAGATGCGGGGTCGTCAGGCGATAATGCAGAAAACCTGACCGCAAACCATAGTGGTGCACCGTAATGGGAAAAATGTCACGTTCCTCGCACGTTAAAGAACTCTGCTGCAGGTCTCGGTAAGAGTAGGACCCGTAGGATCCCCATGCAGGAGGCAAAATTTATGATACTGATTACCCCTTTGGTACACCTTTGCTTCTTCCAGTCCCTACCCATCACTCCTTTTTCCAGTGGCAGTCAAAACTCTCCTACCCGATTGGCCTTGTGTCCCCATTTCCTCCACTTCATCATCATTTCATGTTCATTGTATCACCACTTTCATGTTCATCTCCCGGATATAGCCGAAATCGTGCTGCTTGGGAGTAAAGCAATAACTAACTAATTTATTTGAATTTTCAACACAAAAATAATTATAAATCAGTACTGATTGAGAAACACACATAACAAATGTTTTTAAATTCATACATTTTAAACCAGTCAGACTTAAAAATAAAGTTTGAGATTATATTAAAATATCTCAATTTCAAATTAGTTAATTAGAAACCATATATAGGTAATTAATTATTCAGTTTGATCAACACTATCAAACTAAGCCATAGACATCTCTATCAATTTGAGGAACAACATATGATAAAAAACAAAAACAACTTAAAAGGATTATAAAATGGCACTGATATTGATTTATTCCCCACCCCCAAAAAGATATAATATAGAATCTTTTGTAGACACCAAGGATCATTTATAATTTAAAAATTCTCGAAGAAAAAGGTTATTTAAGCAAAATTATATGTTTGTAGTATTATAATGGAAATGTATACAAATGAAGAAGTGGGAATTAATACAAGGGAAGAAGAAGAGCAGTATTATGAAGCAATGACTACCATCATGGAGGAAAGCACTGTAAATGTTAACAATTTACCATGTGATATGTGTGAATTTGAAGACATAATAAGGGAAGAAATGTTTATGTGGGTACAACATCAACCTGTACACCTTTTTTCAGAAGCACAAGAAGAGGTGACAAATATTTATCATGGACTTTATAAATTCTTTAAAATAATTAAGTGTAGGAACATTGATGGAGATGAAAAGACAGTGCAAAAGAGTGAATACAGATCATACATTTAACATTGAAGCGATGATAGATAAAGTAGTAACAGATAGGTAAATACATATAATTTATAAAGTAAGTCTATTGGGAGGCTGACGGTGACGGTGACTTCTTCTCAGAGTATGTTCAAGCTGTGGTGGGTTGGGTTGTGCTGGGCTGGGCTGTGGTGGGTTTAGTAAATTCTGGATTAGAGGGAGGTTTTGCAGTACACGAAAATTGCCTCTGTATTGGCGATAAAAATTGTCAGCGACTAGCAGGAAAGATATGAAACCCATGACATTGTCAATCTGTGGTCCTCTACAGTGAAGAGTTACGAATAAGGAACTTTCTGAAATTAAAAAAATCAATCACTAAGTGAAAACCAACTTGCGTTGTAAAGATCCTCTTCAGATGTAGAATTAGATGATGTATTTCTTCTTTTTTTCCAAAATATGAAACACACTAAAGCCAAAATTAGCATTTTACTCTATTTAGTAATATTATAATAAACTTTTAGTAGCACTGACAAAAAATTGAAAATTTTATAAAGTTAGAACACATATACATGATAAATTTGATTAATATACCAAATTTGTTCATGCATATGTGCCATAGGGATCTCCTGAATGGGCAACCCTCCCTCCAAAAGAGATCTACTATAGCGTCGCATCGCCTTCTACATTTAACGCAAAGCACAACCAATAGTACTATTGATACTACAAAGAAAAACAAAAGAATTTTATTGGAAAGAAAATAGACTTTACAATAATAGTCTTCAGAAATTTTTAGGTGAAGCATTTGTTTTAATATTTGAAATTTTTAAAGTCTATCCATTTCTATCATTGTATAATTTTTAAGGGAGTGATATGAACACTTTGATGTTTTGTATAATTTTCTCTTGTAACTGATATAACATATTAAGAAAACAACAATTGAACAAACTATGATTATACCTGTTGTTGAAACAATAGCTGTTACAATCCAGGGCAGCTTATCATCATCATCATCATCTGTTGTTGTGGTGTTGTTTTCTGTTGTCATGGTTGTTGCATCAATCTAAAAAAAAAATGATGATATAAATTTCAGTTTAAATATTATATCTTATTTAAATATTATATCTGATACTAAGCCTTTTATTTAACAGAATTAAACTGAAGCAATCGATAACAAGGAGACAAAAGAAATGTCGTTCGAAGATGTTGGTGTTGACCCACCTCGTCATGGAGTTCTGTCCAAGGCTGTGTTGTCTCCATCCTCTGTGTTGTCTCCATCCTCTGTGTTGAGGTAGTCTGTCTTATCAAACCAGTTCTCGTATGAGGAAGCTTAGTTCCAGCTGTAGTCGTCTCAGATTCAATACTAGTGCTGTGAAATAACTGTAAATAAAAAATGCCTTGTGTCCCCATTTCCTCCACTTCATCATCATTTCATGTTCATTGTATCACCACTTTCATGTTCATCTCCCGGATATAGCCGAAATCGCGCTGCTTGGGAGTAAAGCAATAACTAATTAACTAACTAACTAAGCATTGACTGTAAAATGTAAATAGAAAAAAGTGTACATTTGTATGCAGCTTTAACTGTATATATATAACCTTTGATAACAGAACAAGAAATTAGTTTCATGTATAAACATTAGTTCATGTTAAAATTGATTTGTTTTATTAGGTTTGACAAGAAACATGCACCGCAAATCGCGTGTAGAACAATTGAATATATAAAAATGTCATTGTAAAAGAAATAAAAGAAATTACACAAATCTCTCCGTAAACAACATCCCTCGCCCTTGGTGGCACAATAACATGTTCACAGCTACCATCCTGCAAAATTTTCACCGTATCCACCTCAACTCCCTCTGCAGTCATCAGGATGCTATCCATCGTCAATCGGTCCATGATCAGCCTTCTAACACTCTTTGTTACTCGATAAACACCGGCCCCGATAAACTGGCAAACCAATTCCTCTGTTTCAAAGGTCTGGGGGTTTATCCTTTCTTTGCAATTCTTTTCATTCAACTCAAACCCTACGGAAAGGGCAGCACAACACATCAAAACCAACAACATCATCACCACTAGGTTAGCCATTTTTTCTCATTCATAATAAACAAATCCTAATGCGCATGCGCGCGTTAAAACTAATGATGTGGGGGTTACACATTTCATGAAAGGGGCTACTCCGTAATTAATTTTTAATTAAAATTTAATTATATTGTTTTGTATTATTCTGTTTAAATGATTTATTCGGTTTCTCCCTATAAAAATTCGAACTGAAAAAGTATGACTATAATCATGTACAATAGAAAGTTCAAGATTTAGGAAAGGATTAGTTTCGGGGAGGTTAGGAGAAAGTGATAAACACGCCCTATAGATAACGATACCCTCCTTTTTCAACCCTTTTGTCTTATCTAATGAAACTCTCATCAACCATTGGATAACATTATTTGCTGTTTGAAAATAAATAGTAAATTCTAAAGTATAAAAATCGAACACAGACTTCAACAATTACTCCTTGTTTGTACAATTTTCAAAACGATGTCTTCTGAAACAGTTTTTTCACAAAGTGTTAATAAGTATGGAAACATTGAGTTTTCCACAACTTTCGGAAGGGGGCAGACAAAGTCCGTCACTTTTAAAAGATCTAAAAGGGGTAATTTTTATGTTGACATAACCAACGGAAGAAATATTGTCAACATTGGACTAGACGAGTTGGATGATCTATTCAGCATGCGAGGGCATCTAAAGAGCCTCACAGCTCGATGTTCATTGTATCACCACTTTCATGTTCATCTCCCGGATATGGCCGAGATCGCGCTGCTTGGGAGTAAAGCAATAACTAACTAACTAACTAACGTTTTCCACAGGTATGTAACATCATAGAACCTTTTATTACCTTTTTTCCTTTTAATGTGTAAAAGCTTATTATTCTGATCTTAATTTTATGACAAGATAATGGTGTAATCCCACCTGATTTTATGTATGCTGGTACTTTTGAAGCTGACGCGTATGTTTTTTTTTAGAAAGAGAATGTTCCAGCAGAGCCGGTACTGTAACCAACCATTGACAGAACAATTAGTAAGTTTTTTTTTTAAGTTGAGAACTCGGAGGAAACCTTTTTTGTATGTTTCTAGTGAAGAAGGGAAAATCTTTCTGTGTTTCTAAAGTGAAGAACTCCGGCGGAGGAAACCTTTTTCTGTGTTTCTAAAGGGAAGAACTCGGGGAAACCTTTTTCTGTGTTTCTAAAGTGAAGAACTCGGAGGAAACCCTTTTCTGTGTTTCTAAAGGGAAGAACTCGGGAAAGCTTTTTTTGTGTTTCTGAATGGAAGAACTCGGGAAAGCTTTTTTTGTGTTTCTAAAGGGTAGAACTCGGGAAAGCTTTTTGGTTTTGTTTCCAAACTTAAAGAACCTGGATTCTGTTAATTCATTTTATTATATTTCAGACACCACCACCAACTCCTGCTACGACGAGGACGATGAAGAGACCTAACACTTTTGATGGACCTATTGATGTGTTGCAGCCTCAACGACCAAGACTCCTATCACCACCCTTCTACGAACTGAATAATGATGAAATTCGCGCAATGTTTCAGCAACCAATGTAACAATGTATTTGTGGACAATAGAATTTTTATATTTTTGGACTATCAATTTAGACACGGTTAGTTTTATATATTTATTAGTAATAAAATCAATGACAATCAATCTTGTAATGTCCATAGGCATAACTTTCAACGGCATTCTTCCAATAGCGTTTATCGTCAAAGCTACACAGTCCTTTTTTCACAACATTGTCTATATAAAGTTTGTGGTTTTTACTCCTGATACACGTCATAGAATTGATTGTTGTTGTTTCATTGTCCAAACATTGTTTATACATATGATGGCGTAGAGTTCGTTTTATTTCTGTTTTTGATATTCCTTTAGCAACATTCTTTTCCACTTCGCGTTTTTCTCCGGATTTTGTTGATTCGTCGTACAAAAGACTTTACATTTTTTGTCTCAACCCCACAAAT
Source organism: Arcuatula senhousia (assembly GCA_963971305.1). Classification (NCBI taxonomy): domain Eukaryota; kingdom Metazoa; phylum Mollusca; class Bivalvia; order Mytilida; family Mytilidae; genus Arcuatula; species Arcuatula senhousia. The sequence goes on from OZ020310.1 coordinate 59,829,655, forward strand.
TCTTTCAAGGGTGTTCCTGAAAAAGAAAAATAACATGTAAACATGTTCGAAAAACGGGAAAAGTTGTTGAAAATTTTTAAAGTGTAAGAAAAATTTGGTGAAATTTTCGGAAAATAGAAAAAAATTGTTGAAATTTTTTAAAGAATTGTTGAAATTTTTTAAAGTGTAAGAAAAAATTGTTGAAAATTTTTAAAGTGTAAGAAAAAATTGTGGAAAATTTTTAAAGTGTAAGAAAATTTTTGTGAAATTTTCGGAAAATAAAAAAAAATGTTGAAAATTCTTTAAGTGTAAGAAAAATTTGGTGAAATTTTCAGAAATAGAAAAAAAAATGTTGAAAAGTTTTAAAGTTTTTGTGAAATTTTCCGAAAAAAAAAATTGTTGAAAATTCGTTTCTCAAGAGTTCACTCATACCTCTTTGGGCTTTTGTTACATAGGAAGCAATATAAATGGCACAGGTATAAACATCTAATAAAAACTGAAGGTCAAGGTTTGCTTTCCATGCTTTCCGTGCCAAATGGCCTCGTTGAAGGCTGCTGGCGGTTGTCCATTGTGGTTTTTCTAAATTGCCGTTTAATTGTGGGCTGTGTCGCGTACACTTTTTCCACATCTCTTTATTTTCTATAATTTAAGCAATGAGGGTTGTAGTTGTTAACTCTGATTTATTAAGGTGAACGCCTTAAAAATACAGTAGTTGTTGAGATGATGTTCATCTGTGTCAAGAAATCTTTGTAAGAATTGTCAGCACCATCTGACATCGAAACCAATTCTGCGTGTATCGTTTTCCACATGTTTTGGTATTTAGTCTTCTCTGGATCTTTGTCAGCATCAAAAGGCATCAGTATTTGAGTTTTGATCATTGGAGGTTTAGGAAAACCAAATCTGCACTGCTTTTCCCTTTGCATGTTTAACTGTGTTTGTAGAATTACCAGGCTCTTTAACTCGTCATCATCTGTTGACAAAGAACAGGTTATGTACTTGTCGATGTAGTTATGCGTTTTCGTTCGTCAATTTTAGGAGAATCAGCACACCACAACATCATATGAACATGGGGGGAGCCTCTTTGCTGGAACTCTATTCTGTAGAACCAATCTGCAACCTTCCCGATTGGGTTTAAATCTGACAATAGGAACTGGTTCATGAAGATAAGAAGGGAATAGTCGAAATGCCTTGTACAGGTTACAGGATCTGACTGTATTAAACTGGTCTTGTCAAGTAAAATTTTCTAGTTCTTCATCTGTGTAATATTTCTTGTCAACAAGTTTTCCCAGTATTCTTAATAAATGGATCCACTGTGTTGGCAGGGGCAGCTGACAGAGTCAGAAAAAATGATACCGGTCCAAGTTGTCTTATTGAGGTAAATAATTCTTTAGATACAGCTTGAAAGTATGGTGGTGATCCACGAAGTGTTCTCAGGACTTTGTACCCTTGGTCGAGATGGATTAGGTTCTGTGCATTTTACTTTCGTACATCTTTGGCTATTAGTTGTTGACCAGCTGTTTTGATTTTTTCTTAAAGCAATGTTTGTCTGGTCTATCAAGAACTTCATATGTATTTTGTTTTGTTTTAAAGAAAATATTTTCTACATTCTTGGCACATCTTCTGTCACTGTTCCGGAGTTCTGATTTTACAATTTCTCCATATGTAACAGGTACTGTTCTCTTATTATTTGGTATACGTGACTGTCCACATAAAATACCAGGATAGGCCGGTTCTTCAGAGTTTTTTTTCTGTAAATATGCTGACTGGCTGTCTGTTCTCTGCTGGAGCATTACTGTAGACCATGTCCCTCTCACCTGATTCGATAAAATCTGTTGCAGTTAAGAGTGTGTATGTAACACCTGCAACAGTTTCATTGTCATCTATTTCATTCCATTCATCTCATCATCATTGTCATATTGTGGTGTCTGGTCACTTGGCAGAGGTTCACAGGATTCAGGTTCATCTGATCTCATGACATCTGTTATGATCTCATCAACATTTTCTTCATTGGAATCGTCAGTTTCAGACTAATCTAAGTCACACGTGATGTTTAGTTCTTCATACAACTCTCCTGTCTCTGATAAATGTTTTGCAGCAGCTCGAATCTTTTCAGGTCTAATGTTTAAACAATAATCATGGTCTTGGTATCTTAGTCTTCTCTTTAACTGTGCTTTGATTGTTGCATTGTTGCTTAATAGACGAGTTAGTGACTGTACTGTGTTAATGGTATCTGAAGGAAAAACAACCATATTACCGTGGATTTTAAACTGTTTCCCTGTTGGAGCTTGGTGGATTTTCATAAATGGTATAAGAGGTGAAAGCAAAACTAACTCCAATGGATTCAGGTCTTTTAGTGGGCCTTGCTCAGTAAACTCTATCTGGTTGGCAACTGCGGAAGGAGGCATTTTTTCCTTTTTTTATGTAGCCAAAGCATGTTTTACAAATCCATTCTTTGTCATCCATACTCTTCTTGCCAGTGAAGCATCTAAGTACCATGTCCTCAATTTTTTGTGAATATGTTTATCTGATGTTTTCTTTATTTGCCTGTTGAACAGAATGTCTATACATCAACTGACTGCAGCTGGTACATTCAAAGAGAGGTCCATCTTTAATTTTCTCATGAAAATTGACAATTAAAGTTGAAAAATCCTTTGCTTTTTTGTTCATCCTTGCAGATTTTTCCTTGTCTAAAATGCCTGCCTTGGATCGTTTGTCTCATTTAGCGTCTTTTCAGTTTCCAAAACACCTGGCTTGCAGCGTTTGCTTCTCATTGCATTTCTCTCTGTTTCTAAACACCTGGCTTGGATCGTTTGTCTCTTTTAGCATCTCTTTCTGTTTCCTAAACACCTGGCTTGGATCTTTTGTCTCTCTTAGCATTTTTTTTTCTGCCTCCAAATCACCTGGCTTGGATCTTTTGTCTCTCTTAGCATTTTTTTCTGCCTTTTAAACACCTGGCTTGGATCTTTTGTCTCTCTAAGCATTTTTTTTCTGCCTCCAAAACACCTGGCTTGGATCTTTTGTCTCTCTTAGAATCTTTTTCTGCCTCCAAAACACCTGCCTTTGATCTTATGTCTCTCTTAGCATTTTTTTTGTTTCTAAAACATCTTGGTTGAATCTTTTTCATCTTTTAGCTTCTGCTTCGAGGTCTAAAATTCCAGGATTCTTTCTTTTCAGCCTTATTCTTAGCGAGTCACGATGCTGTTCTTCAGATCTGTACTTGGGTTCACTTCTTTTGGCTTGCATCCATAGAAGTTTTTTCTCTGCTCGACTTAGGGATGACCTCGATATAACAGACCTTGAGGGCAGAACTTCATCATTTGGACATTCTGGTTGTACAGGACTTAAGCTGTATAAACTGGTGTCTTTTGGAAAGCTGTATAAACTGGTGTCTTTTGGAGTTGATGGCTGCTCATCATATGTACGTTGAAGTGCTTTTCTTAAAGGGATCATATATGGAGTGGCTAGTGGTTTAGAGTAGATTTCGTGCAGAATTTCAGATGATGTTTGGTCTGATTCATACGTTTCCTACAAAAGAAATAGACGGATTTAACATGTTATATAAAACATGCAATAGTTTTTATTATACTGAATAGGGAACAATTTTATAATACCTATTTTTTTAACTGACGAGTAAACAAATGGAAATGTCTCTCTGGTTGTTTGGCAGTTAAAAGTCTTTTTGTGCCAGTTTGTCTTAAACAATTATTCTAATGAAGTTTAAGTTTTGACCAGAGCATAAGCACCTTCATGTAGAACACTGAGCTCACAAAATTGTAATGATGTATTATACATGAACAAAATTTTAAACAAGAAACCTGTGAGCTAGTGATACCCCCGCTTTCACAACTATGCCATGCGTTCAATATAAAGTTTACAGCAAACAGGAAATAAATGTTTGATGGATTCAAAAATTATTCAACAATACATCATGTCTATTTCAAGCTTGTTACCAACAAGTAATTTCTGGCTTGGTACTGATATTTTAAAGGCAAAGGGGAGATAAACCAGGTTTAATGACACCAAAACCTAACTTTCACAATATTCACATTCTTGCAAGGAAAACTTTCACATTTTTTTCTAAACATTAAATTGTTTGCATCTTATTTTGACCCTGTAATGGGTCAATCGCAAAATCGTGCGAGAATTATAGTGTTCTAACTCCATTAAATGTGTATATCAACTCTTAAGTATTCGTTCTATCTCCATACTACATATCACTGTCCTGTCTATAGCTGTTAAGACATAATTAACAGTATTCAGGTGTTCTATCTCCAAAATGCTGTTTAAATTTAGTTTTAAAATATGTTCTAACTCCAAAGCCAATCAGATGTCCTGTTTTTGATCACATGGCAAAAGTTAGCAAATGGGAAAATATGAATGATGGAAACCAGGTATGTCTTTTAAATCTTAATTTAAAATACTTTTAAGTTGATGTCAAAGTTAGTTAGTTAGTTAGTTATTGCTTTACTCCCAAGCAGCACGATTCCGGCTATATCCGGGAGATGAACATGAAAGTGGTGATACAATGAACATGAAAGGATGATGAAGTGGAGGAAATGGGGACACAAGGCCAATCGGGTAGGAGAGTTTTGACTGCCACAGACAAAAGGAGTGATGGGAAGGGACGGGAAATTTTGCCTCCTGCATGGGGATCCTACGGGTCCTACTCTTACCGAGACCTGCAGCAGGGTTCTTAAACGTCCGAGGAACGTGACATTTTTCCCAACACGGTGCACCACTATGGTTTGCGGTCAGGTTTTCCGCATTATCGCCTGACGACCCCGCATCTCTCGATGTCAGGGCTGCCCCATTCAACCACCTGGGGCACACATCCCAGTCGCTTTGTGGGCAAAGCGGCCTGACCCGATGCCAGGTGTATGAGCGCTCATTAGTGGACTTTTACCGACAAGCTTAGCGCTGCTGCGGGCCTATTCGCCACCCGGAACCCGCACGGGGTATTTACTTTTATAACTTTAAAACCAATTATGTATACTTGGTTTTAAGGTGGGGGGAATGTGGCAGATTTCAGTTAATATATTCAGTTCAATTTATATTTTCGGGTCTTTACCTGTTTTTAAACATAATTTCTCTTATATTTTGAGAATAGTAATTGAGTTTGAGTTCCTTGCAAAGCTTCCATGTTTTCCCGTGATTTCTACTGGTTCCGCGAGTAAATAAGTTTTCGTAAACCAGTAACTACAAGGTTCTGTTAAATTTAGTATTGTTAACCGAGTTTAGCGGATTGCTCGGACGATTCTTTGAATTATATGAGAGCAACTTACGTTACTTTTCAAAGCCTCTCTTTCATAGATGCTTTATTAACTTTATTTTAATTGGCTTAATTTTTGTTAAAGTATTTTTGATTGAGCCTACTATTTTTAGTAAATGAACAACTATTTTAGTATATAAGCCCGTGAATTCTTCATTAAAGCGCTTTTTCCATTACAAGAGCAACAGTCTCACAGACTACTCAAGGTAGGGTGCTTAAGTGCCTGTTAGTGTCTGTATTTATATACAGCGAGCCTACCGTTAGGGACGGACCATTTAACTTGAAGAGGGGGCTTAGTTTTTTGTTTTGATCAGAAATTTTTTTCCGCGTGGAGCGCGGACAAAATATTTATTTTTCGAAGGCGTCGCGATAGAATATTTTTTTAAATATCAGCAATATTTTTATAGCAGAAATCCTTCTTCAGAATATTTTTTTCTTATCCTCAGCTGCCAAAATATTGTTTTCATCAAAAATAATTTTCAGAATATTTTTTTAGGAAAAAACCAAGCCCCCCCCTTAAAGTTAAATGGTCGGTCCCTTACAATGGGGCATCTTTGTAATTTTTAAGGGGAGATAATTCTTTCAAATTTTTACGGAAACTGCTCTGCCCATCTGGTCTTAAATATTTGAAATAAAATAAACTTTTCTAAAAGATAGGCAGATGTTTTAGTGAGTGAGTGAGTTGGTGTTTTACGCCCGTGCAACGCTATATAGGTTATTTACAGGCGATGAACATGAAAAGGGTGATAAAATGAACATGAAATGATGATGATAAATGAAATATGGGGATGGGGTGGGAAACAAAGGACCGGTAAATTTTGAAGAACCACAGGAAAAAGGGGAGAGGTGGGTAGGGTCGGAAAATTTAGCCTATGTAGTGCACTACTGGGCGGTCCACAAAGGGGTCTTTTACGTGCATGAAGCGTGGCACTCTCCACACACGTTGGCCCACTATGGTCGGCGGTCAGGGTTTCCGTATTATAGACCTGACAACCCCCGCGGACGAGGGCTACCCTATTCAGCCACCTAGGGTACACACTTGGTCGCTCTGTGGGCTGAGCACCGACCCGACGTCGGAATCCCAAGACCCTTAGTCGCCTCTTACGACAAGCTAGGCTCTGCTGCGGGCCTATTCGCCACCCGGGCCCCGCACGGGATGGCAGATGTTTTAAGCTTATTAAGAACTAAAATGTTAGGCTTCAAGTCCGTTGATAAGATTAATTTTGTAACATAAAATAAAAGTCCCAATTTAAATTGGTATGTGGCATTTCCCAGTCATAAAACTTATTACTTTCAAATTGAAAAGGTTACTTCTGCTTCTGCAAGATAATGGCCACAATCAACGTACTGATTATTCTGCCATGTTTCTGGTACGCATGCCCCACCCCCCCCCCCCCAAATTGAATGTAGTATTAAGCCAGCTGTGTCAGAGAGGACTTGAATGCCTCTACGGACGGTGCTGACACCTGGCCTGAAGGAAGACCGTTCCAATCCCGGATGGTGCGCGGAAAGAAGGAGTTCTTCTGATAGTCACTGCTGGCCGATGGTATTTGGAAGCTTTTCTCGTGCATGTTCCTTGAGAGGCGGCCTGGTGGTATAAGCCGCCCTTCCTTCCTAATGGCTACTTTGTCATTGACTATCTTGTAAAGCAATGTGAGTCTTGCATCCCTCCTTCGTTGTTCAAGAGATTTCCAATTTAGCTCTTTGATTTTATCTGTGATGCTTGCTCTCCTACCATAATGGGTGTTGGTAACAAATCTGGCACTACGTCTTTGAACCATTTCTAGGCGGTCTATGTCTGATTTTGTATATGGGTCCCAGACGGAACTTGCATATTCCACTGATGGTCTGACTAGTGTCTTATATGCATTCTCTTTGACAGATTTGGAGCTGATGTTAATGTTTCTCTTCAGGAATCCGATGGTTTTGTTTGCTTTATTGCAGATGTTGGAGACATGTTCATTCCATCGTAGTTCTGTGTTGAAGGTACAACCAAGATATTTTGCGCTGGTAACTGATTCGAGAGTATGGCCATGTAGTCTGTATGATGTTTGTATTGGTTGAGATTTGCGGGTTATTGTTAGCAGGTTGCACTTGTCTGGGTGGAAAGACATTTTCAATCTTGATTCCCATTCTGCCAGCTTATCCAGGTCTGATTGTAGATCCTGGGCATCAATGCGCGATGAAATTGTTAGGTATGCAGTGGTGTCGTCTGCAGATAATCTTATGGTTAATCTTATTCCCTCTAGCATGTCGTTGATGTAGAAGAGAAATAATGCAGGGCCAAAACTGAGCCTTGAGGTACTCCAGAATCAACATCGATGTTAGATGACTTTTCTCCATCCTCGACTACAGCTTGCGATCTGTTTGACAAGAAGCTTGCTATCCATCTGTTTACCTTCCCTCTGATACCATAATGATTCAGTTTGTTGGTAAGGAGGCTATGATTGACCTTGTCGAAAGCCTTTGAAAAATCCATGATCGGAATGTCAGTCTGCTTACCTGCACTCATGTTGTTTGTGATATCATCTACAAATTCAATTAGTTGTGTTTTACAGGATCGTTTGCTGCAGAATCCATGCTGAAGTGGATATAGGATGTTGTTGTTATCTGCATGACTCATGATATGGCTGGTTATTATGTGCTCCATTAATTTGCAACATATACAGGTAAATGATATGGGGCGATAATTCTCAGCTTTGTAGCGTTCTCCTTTTTAGAATACAAGACATACATTAGCTGTTCTCCAGTCAGATGGAACTTCCCCAGAATTCAGTGATTTATTGAAGATGGTAGTGAGTATTGGAGCTAATTGGTCTGCTAGTTCCTTTAGTAGTCTAGGTTTAAGGTCATCAGGTCCTGCTGCCTTGTTTGGATTTATGTTTCTTAGTTGCTTGAGCACCCCATTTTCAGTGATTGTGAGTTCATCTGCTGGCTGTTAATGGCCTGACATGTTACATCTGGATTTGAATTCATTGTCATTGTACGTATCTTTGGATGAGAATGCTGATTGAAATTGCTGGTTAAGGATGTTTGCTTGGTCAATGGGATTAGCATGTAAAATTCCATGGCTGCGAAGTGGTGCTACTCCTTGTTACTACCTTACTTGCATTGTATACTTGATTTTGCCTAAATAAATATTATTATTATATCTCCCAAACACTATGTTTGGGAGATATATTGTTTTTACTCTGTTTCTTATTATGTCTCCCAAACGAAAGTTTGGAGACATATTGTTTTTACTCTGTTTCTTATTATTAAGTCCCCCAAACAACGTTTGGGGACTTATTGTTTTTGCACCGTTTCTTATTATTTTTATTCTTCTTCTTCTTATTCTTCCACTTAGTCGTGAACTTGTCCGGAGATCCCAGAGAAAATGACTCCACATATCAATATGAAACTTGGCAGGATAATAGATTGTAAAGAAAGGAAGCTTCGTTGACAATCGGAATTTTCAAAATGGCCACCGTTTCCATGGAAACAGGAAAATGGACTTAATATTGGACATTGCAATATCTCAGTAACCTAGGTGCGCAGGGTTCTGAAATTTTTTAGGTTGATAGAGCAAAACATTCTCTTTAATAATATGAAAAAAAAATTTGAAGCGATATTTACGGTTTTCGAGATATAATTAAAAATGTGATTTCAAGGGAGATAATCGGGTCAAAATTTTCAAAGTGCTCCAATTTACATAAAAATTGATATTTAGGGGTTTTCTGACATGCTGAAGAGAATAGTGGCAAATACGGGTCGTTTGGGGGACTTTGTGACTTGCTTGCAATCACAGTTAATACTTGTTATTATTATTCTTTTTCTTCTTTCTCCCCGCCATGAACTTGTCCGGTAGTTTTCTCTCAAACGCATAGGGGGATTTGCACGAAACATTGTAGGAAGGTAGATCGGTTACTGAAGTTGTTGACGGACTTTTTAAAAATTTCAAAATGGCCGCCGTTTCCGTGTAATTGGCGAAAGTTCATAATATAGGACATTGCAATATCTCGGTAACCTAGGAGCGTAGGAGGCTGAAATTTTGTAGGTGAATAGAGCAAAAGGAGCTCTTCAATTATACGAAAAAAAAATTTGAAGCGATACTTACGGTTTTCGAGTTATTTGCGAAAATGTGATTTTTCGGACCCAAAAATGCGAAAATCGTCAAAATGCTTCGATTTCGACAAAATTTTGTATCCTGGGGTATTAAAAGATGGCGAATCATAATACGAGGTCAAAAATGGGTTCGTTTGGGAGACATTTTTGTGTTGGGCATCCCCAACACAGTCAGCACTTGTTATTATTATTATTATTCTTTTTCTTCTTCCGGACATGAACGTGTCCGAGCCACATCTCATAGAAGGACTTGATGGATCTTCATGAAATAGGTGGGTCCCAAAGTTGGTAATAGGCTATTCGGAATTTTCAAAATGGCCGCCGTTTCCATGGAAACAGCAAAAGTTCATTATATGGGACATTGAGATATCTCGGTTACCTAGGTGCTCAGGGTTCTGAAATTTTGTAGGTTAATAGAGCAAAAGGAGCTTTTTAATAATACGTAAAAATAATTTGAAGCGATATTTACGGTTTTCGAGTTATTCACGAAAATGTGATTTTTCGGTCCCAAAAATGGGAATATTGTCAAAATACTACGATTTCCACAAAATTTGGTATCTAGAGGTTTCAAATGATAGCGAGCTTGGGTGCGATGTCAAAATTAATGCAAGAGTGACAATATGCGTACGTTTGGGAGATATTTTTGTGTTGGGCATACCCAACACAGTCAACACTAGTTATTATTATTATTATTAAGTGCATTGTGGAATATTTGACAAGATTTATTGGTATTGTATGTTATTTACATTTAAAGTTTGTTTAGAATAGCTATGTTTAACAAAGGAATGTGGATGACGCGACCATTGTTCGGTTGAAAGATTCATTTTCCACTGAATATGACAGATTGCTTTAAATCTAGTTGATAAGATACCAATGAAGTGGATATGAATCAAATAATACAACTATTTTCTTAAATGACAAAACAAAGAATGGTCTACTGTTATGTTATTTCCGGTTGTTAATTTGTGATTGATTTGCCCTAATGGGCCCTATGATTAGGAAATAAAGATTATTTATTTATTTAGTACGTCACATTCACCAATCTTGAACTTCACAAGTGTCTAAGAACACGTCACATGATCCCTTATGAATAACATCATGTGATTGCTCTGACGTCCGTGCCGTGGGCCGTCAGAGCTCCTTCCATATCTTAAATAAAGAATTTTAACGAATGCTTTGTAAATGTTAAAAAACTCTTACATCAGTTATTTGTTAAATGGGAGATGTAAAACAAGACTGAATTAATATTTTACTCAATCAGTCAGTTTATTGGATAAGGCACATGAATTAACAATGCAAAATCCACAAGACACATATATATGTAACACTACTGTCTTGAAGTGAATCACCCTGATCGAATTAACTGGGTGCGATGTCAAAATTAATGCAAGAGTGACAATATGCGTACGTTTGGGAGATATTTTTGTGTTGGGCATACCCAACACAGTCAACACTAGTTATTATTATTATTATTAAGTGCATTGTGGAATATTTGACAAGATTTATTGGTATTGTATGTTATTTACATTTAAAGTTTGTTTAGAATAGCTATGTTTAACAAAGGAATGTGGATGACGCGTCACCATTGTTCGGTTGAAAGATTCATTTTCCACTGAATATGGCAGATTGCTTTAAATCTAGTTGATAAGATACCAATGAAGTGGATATATATCAAATAATACAACTATTTTCTTAAATGACAAAACAAAGAATGGTCTACTGTTATGTTATTTCCGGTTGTTAATTTGTGATTGATTTGCCCTAATGGGCCCTATGATTAGGAAATAAAGATTATTTATTTATTTATTTATTTATTTAGTTCATCGCCTGTAAATAACCTAAATAGCGTTGCACGGGCGTAAAACACCAACTCACTCACTCAGTACGTCACATTCACCAATCTTGAACTTCACAAGTGTCTAAGAACACGTCACATGATCCCTTATGAATAACATCATGTGATTGCTCTGACGTCCGTGCCGTGGGCCGTCAGAGCTCCTTCCATATCTTAAATAAAGAATTTTAACGAATGCTTTGTAAATGTTAAAAAAACTCTTACATCAGTTATTTGTTAAATGGGAGATGTAAAACAAGACTGAATTAATATTTTACTCAATCAGTCAGTTTATTGGATAAGGCACATGAATTAACAATGCAAAATCCACAAGACACATATATATGTAACACTACTGTCTTGAAGTGAATCACCCTGATCGAATTAACTGGCAATACGAACTTACGCGCGTTGATATACTGTGATGGGCTGGATTGCTCTCTGAGATGTGTTATTCATGTCTGTTAGCCATATTGATTGAATTGTCAATCACCAAAGAGGCTGCTTCCGTTTCCGGCTGGGACTGGTTCCCAGTCCGAACCCACAACCACTACAGTCTGTAAAGGGTAGTCTGGAGAACCTGACATCGGGGTCAGGCCGCTTTGCCCACAAAGCGACTGGGATGTGTGCCCCATGTGGTTGAATGGGGCAGCCCTGACATCGAGAGATGCGGGGTCGTCAGGCGATAATGCAGAAAACCTGACCGCAAACCATAGTGGTGCACCGTAATGGGAAAAATGTCACGTTCCTCGCACGTTAAAGAACTCTGCTGCAGGTCTCGGTAAGAGTAGGACCCGTAGGATCCCCATGCAGGAGGCAAAATTTATGATACTGATTACCCCTTTGGTACACCTTTGCTTCTTCCAGTCCCTACCCATCACTCCTTTTTCCAGTGGCAGTCAAAACTCTCCTACCCGATTGGCCTTGTGTCCCCATTTCCTCCACTTCATCATCATTTCATGTTCATTGTATCACCACTTTCATGTTCATCTCCCGGATATAGCCGAAATCGTGCTGCTTGGGAGTAAAGCAATAACTAACTAATTTATTTGAATTTTCAACACAAAAATAATTATAAATCAGTACTGATTGAGAAACACACATAACAAATGTTTTTAAATTCATACATTTTAAACCAGTCAGACTTAAAAATAAAGTTTGAGATTATATTAAAATATCTCAATTTCAAATTAGTTAATTAGAAACCATATATAGGTAATTAATTATTCAGTTTGATCAACACTATCAAACTAAGCCATAGACATCTCTATCAATTTGAGGAACAACATATGATAAAAAACAAAAACAACTTAAAAGGATTATAAAATGGCACTGATATTGATTTATTCCCCACCCCCAAAAAGATATAATATAGAATCTTTTGTAGACACCAAGGATCATTTATAATTTAAAAATTCTCGAAGAAAAAGGTTATTTAAGCAAAATTATATGTTTGTAGTATTATAATGGAAATGTATACAAATGAAGAAGTGGGAATTAATACAAGGGAAGAAGAAGAGCAGTATTATGAAGCAATGACTACCATCATGGAGGAAAGCACTGTAAATGTTAACAATTTACCATGTGATATGTGTGAATTTGAAGACATAATAAGGGAAGAAATGTTTATGTGGGTACAACATCAACCTGTACACCTTTTTTCAGAAGCACAAGAAGAGGTGACAAATATTTATCATGGACTTTATAAATTCTTTAAAATAATTAAGTGTAGGAACATTGATGGAGATGAAAAGACAGTGCAAAAGAGTGAATACAGATCATACATTTAACATTGAAGCGATGATAGATAAAGTAGTAACAGATAGGTAAATACATATAATTTATAAAGTAAGTCTATTGGGAGGCTGACGGTGACGGTGACTTCTTCTCAGAGTATGTTCAAGCTGTGGTGGGTTGGGTTGTGCTGGGCTGGGCTGTGGTGGGTTTAGTAAATTCTGGATTAGAGGGAGGTTTTGCAGTACACGAAAATTGCCTCTGTATTGGCGATAAAAATTGTCAGCGACTAGCAGGAAAGATATGAAACCCATGACATTGTCAATCTGTGGTCCTCTACAGTGAAGAGTTACGAATAAGGAACTTTCTGAAATTAAAAAAATCAATCACTAAGTGAAAACCAACTTGCGTTGTAAAGATCCTCTTCAGATGTAGAATTAGATGATGTATTTCTTCTTTTTTTCCAAAATATGAAACACACTAAAGCCAAAATTAGCATTTTACTCTATTTAGTAATATTATAATAAACTTTTAGTAGCACTGACAAAAAATTGAAAATTTTATAAAGTTAGAACACATATACATGATAAATTTGATTAATATACCAAATTTGTTCATGCATATGTGCCATAGGGATCTCCTGAATGGGCAACCCTCCCTCCAAAAGAGATCTACTATAGCGTCGCATCGCCTTCTACATTTAACGCAAAGCACAACCAATAGTACTATTGATACTACAAAGAAAAACAAAAGAATTTTATTGGAAAGAAAATAGACTTTACAATAATAGTCTTCAGAAATTTTTAGGTGAAGCATTTGTTTTAATATTTGAAATTTTTAAAGTCTATCCATTTCTATCATTGTATAATTTTTAAGGGAGTGATATGAACACTTTGATGTTTTGTATAATTTTCTCTTGTAACTGATATAACATATTAAGAAAACAACAATTGAACAAACTATGATTATACCTGTTGTTGAAACAATAGCTGTTACAATCCAGGGCAGCTTATCATCATCATCATCATCTGTTGTTGTGGTGTTGTTTTCTGTTGTCATGGTTGTTGCATCAATCTAAAAAAAAAATGATGATATAAATTTCAGTTTAAATATTATATCTTATTTAAATATTATATCTGATACTAAGCCTTTTATTTAACAGAATTAAACTGAAGCAATCGATAACAAGGAGACAAAAGAAATGTCGTTCGAAGATGTTGGTGTTGACCCACCTCGTCATGGAGTTCTGTCCAAGGCTGTGTTGTCTCCATCCTCTGTGTTGTCTCCATCCTCTGTGTTGAGGTAGTCTGTCTTATCAAACCAGTTCTCGTATGAGGAAGCTTAGTTCCAGCTGTAGTCGTCTCAGATTCAATACTAGTGCTGTGAAATAACTGTAAATAAAAAATGCCTTGTGTCCCCATTTCCTCCACTTCATCATCATTTCATGTTCATTGTATCACCACTTTCATGTTCATCTCCCGGATATAGCCGAAATCGCGCTGCTTGGGAGTAAAGCAATAACTAACTAACTAACTAACTAAGCATTGACTGTAAAATGTAAATAGAAAAAAGTGTACATTTGTATGCAGCTTTAACTGTATATATATAACCTTTGATAACAGAACAAGAAATTAGTTTCATGTATAAACATTAGTTCATGTTAAAATTGATTTGTTTTATTAGGTTTGACAAGAAACATGCACCGCAAATCGCGTGTAGAACAATTGAATATATAAAAATGTCATTGTAAAAGAAATAAAAGAAATTACACAAATCTCTCCGTAAACAACATCCCTCGCCCTTGGTGGCACAATAACATGTTCACAGCTACCATCCTGCAAAATTTTCACCGTATCCACCTCAACTCCCTCTGCAGTCATCAGGATGCTATCCATCGTCAATCGGTCCATGATCAGCCTTCTAACACTCTTTGTTACTCGATAAACACCGGCCCCGATAAACTGGCAAACCAATTCCTCTGTTTCAAAGGTCTGGGGGTTTATCCTTTCTTTGCAATTCTTTTCATTCAACTCAAACCCTACGGAAAGGGCAGCACAACACATCAAAACCAACAACATCATCACCACTAGGTTAGCCATTTTTTCTCATTCATAATAAACAAATCCTAATGCGCATGCGCGCGTTAAAACTAATGATGTGGGGGTTACACATTTCATGAAAGGGGCTACTCCGTAATTAATTTTTAATTAAAATTTAATTATATTGTTTTGTATTATTCTGTTTAAATGATTTATTCGGTTTCTCCCTATAAAAATTCGAACTGAAAAAGTATGACTATAATCATGTACAATAGAAAGTTCAAGATTTAGGAAAGGATTAGTTTCGGGGAGGTTAGGAGAAAGTGATAAACACGCCCTATAGATAACGATACCCTCCTTTTTCAACCCTTTTGTCTTATCTAATGAAACTCTCATCAAGCATTGGATAACATTATTTGCTGTTTGAAAATAAATAGTAAATTCTAAAGTATAAAAATCGAACACAGACTTCAACAATTACTCCTTGTTTGTACAATTTTCAAAACGATGTCTTCTGAAACAGTTTTTTCACAAAGTGTTAATAAGTATGGAAACATTGAGTTTTCCACAACTTTCGGAAGGGGGCAGACAAAGTCCGTCACTTTTAAAAGATCTAAAAGGGGTAATTTTTATGTTGACATAACCAACGGAAGAAATATTGTCAACATTGGACTAGACGAGTTGGATGATCTATTCAGCATGCGAGGGCATCTAAAGAGCCTCACAGCTCGATGTTCATTGTATCACCACTTTCATGTTCATCTCCCGGATATGGCCGAGATCGCGCTGCTTGGGAGTAAAGCAATAACTAACTAACTAACTAACGTTTTCCACAGGTATGTAACATCATAGAACCTTTTATTACCTTTTTTCCTTTTAATGTGTAAAAGCTTATTATTCTGATCTTAATTTTATGACAAGATAATGGTGTAATCCCACCTGATTTTATGTATGCTGGTACTTTTGAAGCTGACGCGTATGTTTTTTTTTAGAAAGAGAATGTTCCAGCAGAGCCGGTACTGTAACCAACCATTGACAGAACAATTAGTAAGTTTTTTTTTTAAGTTGAGAACTCGGAGGAAACCTTTTTTGTATGTTTCTAGTGAAGAAGGGAAAATCTTTCTGTGTTTCTAAAGTGAAGAACTCCGGCGGAGGAAACCTTTTTCTGTGTTTCTAAAGGGAAGAACTCGGGGAAACCTTTTTCTGTGTTTCTAAAGTGAAGAACTCGGAGGAAACCCTTTTCTATGTTTCTAAAGGGAAGAACTCGGGAAAGCTTTTTTTGTGTTTCTGAATGGAAGAACTCGGGAAAGCTTTTTTTGTGTTTCTAAAGGGTAGAACTCGGGAAAGCTTTTTGGTTTTGTTTCCAAACTTAAAGAACCTGGATTCTGTTAATTCATTTTATTATATTTCAGACACCACCACCAACTCCTGCTACGACGAGGACGATGAAGAGACCTAACACTTTTGATGGACCTATTGATGTGTTGCAGCCTCAACGACCAAGACTCCTATCACCACCCTTCTACGAACTGAATAATGATGAAATTCGCGCAATGTTTCAGCAACCAATGTAACAATGTATTTGTGGACAATAGAATTTTTATATTTTTGGACTATCAATTTAGACACGGTTAGTTTTATATATTTATTAGTAATAAAATCAATGACAATCAATCTTGTAATGTCCATAGGCATAACTTTCAACGGCATTCTTCCAATAGCGTTTATCGTCAAAGCTACACAGTCCTTTTTTCACAACATTGTCTATATAAAGTTTGTGGTTTTTACTCCTGATACACGTCATAGAATTGATTGTTGTTGTTTCATTGTCCAAACATTGTTTATACATATGATGGCGTAGAGTTCGTTTTATTTCTGTTTTTGATATTCCTTTAGCAACATTCTTTTCCACTTCGCGTTTTTCTCCGGATTTTGTTGATTCGTCGTACAAAAGACTTTACATTTTTTGTCTCAACCCCACAAATTCTTTCAAGGGTGTTCCTGAAAAAGAAAAATAACATGTAAACATGTTCGAAAAACGGGAAAAGTTGTTGAAAATTTTTAAAGTGTAAGAAAAATTTGGTGAAATTTTCGGAAAATAGAAAAAAATTGTTGACATTTTTTAAAGAATTGTTGAAATTTTTTAAAGTGTAAGAAAAAATTGTTGAAAATTTTTAAAGTGTAAGAAAAAATTGTGGAAAATTTTTAAAGTGTAAGAAAATTTTTGTGAAATTTTCGGAAAATAAAAAAAAATGTTGAAAATTCTTTAAGTGTAAGAAAAATTTGGTGAAATTTTCAGAAATAGAAAAAAAAATGTTGAAAAGTTTTAAAGTGTTTGTGAAATTTTCCGAAAAAAAAAATTGTTGAAAATTCGTTTCTCAAGAGTTCACTCATACCTCTTTGGGCTTTTGTTACATAGGAAGCAATATAAATGGCACAGGTATAAACATCTAATAAAAACTGAAGGTCAAGGTTTGCTTTCCATGCTTTCCGTGCCAAATGGCCTCGTTGAAGGCTGCTGGCGGTTGTCCATTGTGGTTTTTCTAAATTGCCGTTTAATTGTGGGCTGTGTCGCGTACACTTTTTCCACATCTCTTTATTTTCTATAATTTAAGCAATGAGGGTTGTAGTTGTTAACTCTGATTTATTAAGGTGAACGCCTTAAAAATACAGTAGTTGTTGAGATGATGTTCATCTGTGTCAAGAAATCTTTGTAAGAATTGTCAGAACCATCTGACATCGAAACCAATTCTGCGTGTATCGTTTTCCACATGTTTTGGTATTTAGTCTTCTCTGGATCTTTGTCAGCATCAAAAGGCATCAGTATTTGAGTTTTGATCATTGGAGGTTTAGGAAAACCAAATCTGCACTGCTTTTCCCTTTGCATGTTTAACTGTGTTTGTAGAATTACCAGGCTCTTTAACTCGTCATCATCTGTTGACAAAGAACAGGTTATGTACTTGTCGATGTAGTTATGCGTTTTCGTTCGTCAATTTTAGGAGAATCAGCACACCACAACATCATATGAACATGGGGGGAGCCTCTTTGCTGGAACTCTATTCTGTAGAACCAATCTGCAACCTTCCCGATTGGGTTTAAATCTGACAATAGGAACTGGTTCATGAAGATAAGAAGGGAATAGTCGAAATGCCTTGTACAGGTTACAGGATCTGACTGTATTAAACTGGTCTTGTCAAGTAAAATTTTCTAGTTCTTCATCTGTGTAATATTTCTTGTCAACAAGTTTTCCCAGTATTCTTAATAAATGGATCCACTGTGTTGGCAGGGGCAGCTGACAGAGTCAGAAAAAATGATACCGGTCCAAGTTGTCTTATTGAGGTAAATAATTCTTTAGATACAGCTTGAAAGTATGGTGGTGATCCACGAAGTGTTCTCAGGACTTTGTACCCTTGGTCGAGATGGATTAGGTTCTGTGCATTTTACTTTCGTACATCTTTGGCTATTAGTTGTTGACCAGCTGTTTTGATTTTTTCTTAAAGCAATGTTTGTCTGGTCTATCAAGAACTTCATATGTATTTTGTTTTGTTTTAAAGAAAATATTTTCTACATTCTTGGCACATCTTCTGTCACTGTTCCGGAGTTCTGATTTTACAATTTCTCCATATGTAACAGGTACTGTTCTCTTATTATTTGGTATACGTGACTGTCCACAAAAAATACCAGGATAGGCCGGTTCTTCAGAGTTTTTTTTCTGTAAATATGCTGACTGGCTGTCTGTTCTCTGCTGGAGCATTACTGTAGACCATGTCCCTCTCACCTGATTCGATAAAATCTGTTGCAGTTAAGAGTGTGTATGTAACACCTGCAACAGTTTCATTGTCATCTATTTCATTCCATTCATCTCATCATCATTGTCATATTGTGGTGTCTGGTCACTTGGCAGAGGTTCACAGGATTCAGGTTCATCTGATCTCATGACATCTGTTATGATCTCATCAACATTTTCTTCATTGGAATCGTCAGTTTCAGACTAATCTAAGTCACACGTGATGTTTAGTTCTTCATACAACTCTCCTGTCTCTGATAAATGTTTTGCAGCAGCTCGAATCTTTTCAGGTCTAATGTTTAAACAATAATCATGGTCTTGGTATCTTAGTCTTCTCTTTAACTGTGCTTTGATTGTTGCATTGTTGCTTAATAGACGAGTTAGTGACTGTACTGTGTTAATGGTATCTGAAGGAAAAACAACCATATTACCGTGGATTTTAAACTGTTTCCCTGTTGGAGCTTGGTGGATTTTCATAAATGGTATAAGAGGTGAAAGCAAAACTAACTCCAATGGATTCAGGTCTTTTAGTGGGCCTTGCTCAGTAAACTCTATCTGGTTGGCAACTGCGGAAGGAGGCATTTTTTCCTTTTTTTATGTAGCCAAAGCATGTTTTACAAATCCATTCTTTGTCATCCATACTCTTCTTGCCAGTGAAGCATCTAAGTACCATGTCCTCAATTTTTTGTGAATATGTTTATCTGATGTTTTCTTTATTTGCCTGTTGAACAGAATGTCTATACATCAACTGACTGCAGCTGGTACATTCAAAGAGAGGTCCATCTTTAATTTTCTCATGAAAATTGACAATTAAAGTTGAAAAATCCTTTGCTTTTTTGTTCATCCTTGCAGATTTTTCCTTGTCTAAAATGCCTGCCTTGGATCGTTTGTCTCATTTAGCGTCTTTTCAGTTTCCAAAACACCTGGCTTGGAGCGTTTGCTTCTCATTGCATTTCTCTCTGTTTCTAAACACCTGGCTTGGCTCGTTTGTCTCTTTTAGCATCTCTTTCTGTTTCCTAAACACCTGGCTTGGATCTTTTGTCTCTCTTAGCATTTTTTTTTCTGCCTCCAAATCACCTGGCTTGGATCTTTTGTCTCTCTTAGCATTTTTTTCTGCCTTTTAAACACCTGGCTTGGATCTTTTGTCTCTCTAAGCATTTTTTTTCTGCCTCCAAAACACCTCGCTTGGATCTTTTGTCTCTCTTAGAATCTTTTTCTGCCTCCAAAACACCTGCCTTTGATCTAATGTCTCTCTTAGCATTTTTTTTGTTTCTAAAACATCTTGGTTGAATCTTTTTCATCTTTTAGCTTCTGCTTCGAGGTCTAAAATTCCAGGATTCTTTCTTTTCAGCCTTATTCTTAGCGAGTCACGATGCTGTTCTTCAGATCTGTACTTGGGTTCACTTCTTTTGGCTTGCATCCATAGAAGTTTTTTCTCTGCTCGACTTAGGGATGACCTCGATATAACAGACCTTGAGGGCAGAACTTCATCATTTGGACATTCTGGTTGTACAGGACTTAAGCTGTATAAACTGGTGTCTTTTGGAAAGCTGTATAAACTGGTGTCTTTTGGAGTTGATGGCTGCTCATCATCTGTACGTTGAAGTGCTTTTCTTAAAGGGATCATATATGGAGTGGCTAGTGGTTTAGAGTAGATTTCGTGCAGAATTTCAGATGATGTTTGGTCTGATTCATACGTTTCCTACAAAAGAAATAGACGGATTTAACATGTTATATAAAACATGCAATAGTTTTTATTATACTGAATAGGGAACAATTTTATAATACCTATTTTTTTAACTGACGAGTAAACAAATGGAAATGTCTCTCTGGTTGTTTGGCAGTTAAAAGTCTTTTTGTGCCAGTTTGTCTTAAACAATTATTCTAATGAAGTTTAAGTTTTGACCAGAGCATAAGCACCTTCATGTAGAACACTGAGCTCACAAAATTGTAATGATGTATTATACATGAACAAAATTTTAAACAAGAAACCTGTGAGCTAGTGATACCCCCGCTTTCACAACTATGCCATGCGTTCAATATAAAGTTTACAGCAAACAGGAAATAAATGTTTGATGGATTCAAAAATTATTCAACAATACATCATGTCTATTTCAAGCTTGTTACCAACAAGTAATAACTGTAACTAAGTTTCCCAATCATGACTCTTAGGAATCCTCTCGGAACCCCTATGGTACCAAATGCGTTGTCTAATCATAAGGAGTAATACTATATAAGATTATAGGATGGGGATCTCATTAGTTTAAAATGTATTAAGTATTTTGTCATTTCAGGGGATGGTGGGCATTACCCCATCAGACACCTCTATGGTACCAAATGATTCGTCATTCCATAAGGACTAAAAATATATATGGTTAAAAGGTGGGAATCTCAATGGTTTTCAAAATATGAAGTATTTTGTCATTTGAGATGATGGGGGCATGACCTCCTCAGACCACTCTATTGTACCCAATGGTTCACCTTACAATAAGGACTAAGAAAGGTTGGGATCTCAATGATTTCTGACATATTTAAAAAAAAAATCCAATTTTATAGGTATTTGGAGGGGTGGCACAGCCCGTTGGTGGCCTACACTCGAAAAATGGTTAGGACCAACAATCTCATTTTTTATCATTGTGCAAAATTTGAACAAAATCCGTCAAGTATAACATGTATAAAGTACTAACGTGTCATATAAAGTGTTAACTGTGACAGAAAAAATAACAGTTTTTGGCAAACAGGAATTAGATGTTTGATTGACTAAAAATCAAATCCCATGATGCATCAGGGCCATATAAAGCTTGTCACAAAATATCAACAACATTGGACTAATTGTAGATGAGTTATGAGGAAACAAAAAGCGGGACAGAACCTTGGAACTAGGGGACCACAGTTACAGGTACATGTACAATAGTTTACCTCCCATATTTGAAGTGGGGGTATTATTAGTTGTACTGCGAGGTAGAGAAGTTTATATGATATATCTTTCATGTTCCAATGATAATCAAGTAATACTGTGAGCGAGCTTTCAAAAAGGATAACCCCCGCTAAATATTTTGTACTGCCAAAAACACCTAAAGTCCAATAATCTTCCCTGACTGATATCAAATACCAATGAAAACTCTTCATGCACATCTACATTTGATGTACTTTCTTTGTGAAAAATTTCATTAAAATCTGTCAAGAGGTTTAGGAGGAGTTCGAGGTCTCCCATTGAATACTATATTTAAAAAGTTTAAGTCAAATCATCTCCCCTGAATGTTATCTGAGAGCAATAAAAATTCTTCATGCACATCTACATATGATGTACTTTCTTCGTGAAAAGTTTCATTAAAATCCGTCAAGAGGTTTAGCGGGAGTTGCGCTTATGAGGTCTCCCATTGAATACTATTTTTAAAAAAGTTTATGTCCAATTATCTCCCCTGAATGATTTCCGAAAGCAATAAAAAGTCTTTCTGCACATCTACATATGATGTACTTTAGTAGTATAATGATTCTATGGCCCCAAGCCTCTAAAGGATGACTCTACGGTCCCCAAGCCTCTAAAGGATGACTCTACGACCCCCAAGCCTCTAAAGGATGACTCTACGACCCCCAAGCCTCCAACGGATGTCTCTACGACCCCCAAGCCTCCATATGATGACTCTTTGTCCCCCAGACTCCAATATGATGACTATGACCCCAGACCTTCATATGATGACTCTATGACCCCCGGACTCCAATATCAGGTCTCAGATCATCTAAGTATGTGCAATTCCTTTCATGGGAATTTTTTATGGTATCACATAAATCATTAAACAACAAAAGAAATGTTATCGCATAAATCATGAAAGAAGATATGTTTTTTTTTCTCACATGAAACATCAAAAGAACTGTTTTCACATAAATAAAAAAAGAAGACGTGTTTTTTTTGTTTCACATAACAAAGGAAAATGCATTTTTACGCCAACATCTTTCCTAATTAATGGGAAATACATCAAAAGAAAATCATGAGAACCAGGAAATATAAAATTCCCACGTCGACGTATGAGAAGCCTTGTTTGAGGGAGAGGTATAAAAACCTATGATCTTGAACTAACAACCAACATTTTTGAGAAGAAGCCCGTGTACGTAAGTTTACAAAATGATTTAAGTTCTTGATCTTAAAGAGTTGTTTGCCAATGAAGATTCCAGCACCATGTCCTTATCTTACTTCTAAGTATGTACTCATGAAATGTTAGATATATACGGTTCACCAAAAAGTTAAGTATCACCTATATTTTTCTTGAATTCTTAAATATAGCATTTGTGTAATGAACCAATCAATATCTTTGTAATGTGACCATGTTTCTACAATGATACATATTGCGCTTTTTTTATACAAGTAGCTATATAATCTTATATGTTTAAATGATTTCAGATTAAACCTGAAAAAATAGAGGATACTTAACTTATGGTATATAAATGAAAAAAAAGTGTGAAAATGTCCACTGATGCATTAAAGGTATAGTACATATAGTTTGAATCAATATGCAAGACCAAATCAGTTTTTTTATTAATGTTTCTAAGAGGGTAAAACATTTGACATTTCAAATTTTTGTTATTTTAAACAAACATTTATTTCAACTCCACTCGACCTGGTTTAAGTTTCTTCAGTTGCGCTATTGAGTGGTTAATTGTCTCCAGCGCCTTAGTGAGATCCTCCCTCACGTCCTCTAGATTATGTATTTGGCTGAAGGTGTCCCCCCAACAGATCATCTGCCGCCTCTCTGTCATCGCCCTGTCCCTAAAATCGAAAACATTATGTAAGTGTACTATAAAGATATAGTGAGATTCTTATTTTTTTTGTTTATTTGTTCAACTGTACATGAAATTTTTAATAACCGTATATACACTTCTATAGGTACGTGTTTCGAGTTCAATATCTTCTACTTGGCAGTCATGTGATTTTTTTTTCGTAGATTCTTTGTTTCATGTTCATTTGTAAGTTGGTTTTTTTCATTTAAAAAAAATGTATTGTAAAGTTGTAGGCAGCTGTTTTTTTATGTTAAAAGAACGGTAACTCAAATTCATTTTTCCGTAAAATAATTGTAAAATCGAAACTTACATCTTCCATTTATTTGTGTCATCTTCATTTTCTCTGTAAAAATATTAAAGCTCCATTATTAATAAGTAAAATGACAGGTAGAAAACTTAGTTTATTATTAAAAAAATAAAAAATCTACTTTTTTTTTAACTGGACTGTATTAAACATTGATACACTGGTTTTATTCTAAAAATGGAATGAAAATAATGTACATATTAAAATTTTTCTTGAATATATTTTTGGGGGTCTTTTTTTCTGAAATAAGATAAATACTTACTTTTTAAACAGTCCCTCAAAACTCAGAGGACGTTCATCAGACTGTGAGATTACTTTCTGACTATCATAAAAGAATATTGGTGTAATAGCAATAAAATCTGAACATTTAAAACAATATCGTTTTCATATCGACATAAAAAGGGAATTGTAAAAGCTTTCTCCGTTCGTT
Source organism: Arcuatula senhousia (assembly GCA_963971305.1). Taxonomy (NCBI): domain Eukaryota; kingdom Metazoa; phylum Mollusca; class Bivalvia; order Mytilida; family Mytilidae; genus Arcuatula; species Arcuatula senhousia. The sequence goes on from OZ020310.1 coordinate 59,853,911, forward strand.
TGTTATCTGTTTTGTGGTGTATGAAATATTAAGTTTTAAGAGCAAGCGCTTTCGTTGATTATAGATAAAGAAATAAATGAGTTATCAAAAATAAAAAAGTTACAAAAAACAACATACAACACGAAATGATAACTAGCAAATTAGCATACAGTGAAAAAACCCCGAAATTTAAGAAAACTTGTACAGCCCTGAACACTATGACGATAAAAAAAAATACATACGGACACCCTCCACGTCCCGCTTCCTGGCTATTTGTTTTTTTTTCCTGACTGAAAATAAAAGTTGTATACTCTTAAAAAAATTTTGTCAATTTCATCCATCATAACAATTTAAAACGATAGGTATCTGCTTTAAAAAGAAGAAAATATTATTTTATTTTAAAAACTTTTAAATTACACGGAATACAGAAATGGTAAAACAATGAAAATTTCCACTTCTAGATTTTTTTTCTCTTCCGATCAGTCGAAATTTTCTCATTTTCCTTATAATGGATTTAAACTGATTCCCAAAATTGTTAAATGGCCTAGAGTTCGGCACTTTTTAACTGTTTTTAGTCAAGGTTACAAGTGAGCATAAGCAAATCCCGGTTACCCAACATAAAGCGTAGGAGAAAATACAGAAATGAATTAAATTGGTTAATATATTTGTTTTTTTCTAAATGAAGCATTGGGCAAGCTTTCGAATGATACTAGCAAAGAGATTACGAAGTTACCTATGTGCTCATGATAACGCAAAAATAGGCAATTAAAATAACGTTAAAAAAGCCCCCAAATTTAGAAAATGTATTGTAAATCAATGTGCATTTATAACCTACAAGACTTCAGTAAAATTCTTTAAAAAGTAGAGAAAATAACAAAAACGCACAAAATTTTAATTTGGCATGATTCATTATTAATAATTTGAAACTTAGTATTTTGGCAGAAATTGCATGGATACATAGGAGAGAATTCACCTCTCATTTGGTCATCGTTAATTTTAGAAATGAAATATCTACAAAATAACCAATCGCTTAATGGATCGAAGTCGTAGATCTTAATCTTTTAAATTAGTTAATTCCATTAACAAAGGAGTGACATTTTCCATCAAGACTTGAAATATAACATCTCGATTAAAATTAATGAATGAAAATAATAAAATATACCTGTCATCGTTAATCCATCCGCTAAACAGCTCCCCGTAGTTTGATTGTGAACTGAAAAAAAATCAAAACAAAACAATGAAACAATGTTTATCCGTAGATTAGATATTTATTGAAAACAGTATAGCTTTTATTTAAACAATTTGAAAATTCTGATCGAAGGTGTATTTTTTTAATCGAATTAATGTACTTACTTAGTGGCCATTGCCGCGTCTTTAAAAATTGGTACACGAGGCTTGCTTATTTTATACGATGAGCGGAGAATTTGATCTCTAGAATCATGTCACCTTTGACTTATGGTAAACATATTATCTTGTGGGAACGCATCTCATTCCGTTTGATATTCTAAATTAGGAACATTTAACTACTAATATTCAAGGGTGCGTATCTCCAAAAAGAAAAATTTCTTTTAAAGAAACTGGTCAGATTTTGGTCCGATTACAACCCTTTGCAGATTAAAACTTAAACATATTAGTCATTGCAGTGTCTTTAAAAATTTATACACGAGACTTACTTATTTCATACGTTGATTTATAGTAAGATATCAACTGTCAAATTCTGTTTGATATTCCAAAACTAAGGAATATTCAATTGCTGTTATTTAAGGATGCGTGTCTCCTTAAAAAAGTTCCCCAAATCTCTTATTCATTTTACATTATAAAAAAAACAGTGATATCAGTGGATATGGTTAGCAAAAAAAATACTGATTTAATTTTGATCCGTTTACACCCCTTTTACAGATTAAAAACTTGAAATAAAAAATAAATAAATTTCTATTATAAATTAGTATCAAATTAAAACAAATTGAAACAAACCTATCATTTGCTTACTTTCTCAATGAATGCAGAATTAAAATTGGAAAGAGATATGAGAAATTTTAACACCTTTTTATGTCAACCTCTTGTCCATTCATTCCAACCCCTATTGTTTTATACCCTTAAATTAAAAAAAATGGACACGCGCTATCTTTGCCTTGCCATCGTCGTGGGCATCATAACTACTGGAAAAGCTAAAGGAGACAAGTGTCATGCTTTCAGCAGTCGCTGCGAGGTATTGGAAGGGGCACTCTATCAGTGTAGAGGGGGTGGATGTGTAGAAGCACCCCTCTACGCAAGGAGGATCAAATGTGACAGGCCCATGGGGATCGCAGACCTGTTTACCCGTAGTTTCTACGATTTTTGCATTAAAATTACGGTCTACGGTTTCTCCGTGAAAAACTACGGCCACGGCAAGTTTAAAAAAAAATCCTTTCGCTGAAAAATCGGTAAAATAAAGTTTCGTTTCGCGTAAAAATCTTTAATGTTTAAACTTCCGGTTCACTATGTCTGCATCAAACGGAGCTTGATCCAATGAAAATTGTAATGAATTCAAGCGTCCACGTGAGACATTCTCCCAAGTTGGAGGAAAAAAGAGCTGATTAAAATGCATGTAAAAACATTGCTCAGTATTTTAATGTGAATTTCAAAGCCCTAAACTCTTTTTGGTGATTTGGTACAAAAACTACTGGTAAATATGCAAAACTACTGGCAGTTGGACTAAAAACTATTGGCACACCAAAAATAGGGTAAACCGGTCTGGGATCGTGACCGACCATACCCTGATCCTCATGGGTCAATGCTACCTAAATCATTGTAAGTTTTTTTTTATAAGTTAATAGTTCAGGTTTCATAGTTAAATGTATTCGAAATGGAAAGTTTATGTTATTAGATAAGTTATATTTTTAATTTTTTGTTTATTTATTTCAATGTCGAGACTGTGTTTTAATTAAATCAAAAAACTTGAGAGGCTGTCATCGACTACGACCAAGGAAAAGTGTGAGGTGTTAAAAAAGGGGGGATAACTGAAAGCATAATAATTCACATTTTATATATTTTTTATTTCTCAAGTGAATTTGTACTAAATTTTTAAATACCGTATGATATGAAAAAAAGGGGGTGGAATAATGAAAAAATGAATGTCTTAGTTCTCTGATTTTATTTTCATATCATAATCATTGTTTTACAGAGCTAGCTATGGTACCAGTGGGACCTCGAGAGGTGGTGCCCGTGAGACATGAGGTGGTTCCCATTGAGAAGAGAGGGGGTGGGGTTGATGATAGAGACCACACCCCCAACACCTCCAACAATTGCCCATCTGTACCCCAATGTGAGCATTGGGGGGATGTTGTCGGTGAGAATAGACTACGTTAATCAATATCTGATCCGTTTAAAATTACAATCAGGATAATTGGAAAAAAATCGAAGTTGACTCATAATTTGTTAAAAATTAAGGAATTAATTTTATTTGAATACAGTTAAAAATACTAAGTAGTAAGGAGTAACCTTTCATCAGCAGCCCGTCAATCCAAAAAAAATAGTTAGAGGATTGTAGTTCAAAGTGTCGAAAGAAATTTGCTAAAGTAAACCAAAACCAGTATAGATTTTAGAGATATTTGAATTTTTCATTGATTGATTTTATTTACATGTCTTTTTTTAGGAAAGCTGGTGAGTGGTATCGGCGGTGTGCTGATAACCCTCCTTACCTTGTACATTACATACAGAGTAAGGAGGATCAGCAGGAGAAGGATGGGAACAAGAATGATAGAGACCCCTGCAACAGGACGGATGATTCGTTCTGCAACATCCCCTGACCTATCCTATATGGGGTAGGGGGTGTTGCAGTGTAATGTCTATCTAAATTACGTGTATGTTTAAAGTCTTTTTAATCCTTTTTTTTAAATATCCTCTGTAACTATGTTAGTTTTTTTCTTGAAAATAATATTTTATATATGTATTTGAAAGTTTTTTTTTTTATTTTGAGTTGTTATGAAATAAAACTTTAAGCATACATTATTTTAGGTAGAAACTTTTTCGCTGTTTTTTTTCTTGAATGTTTGCCATTACTTATGCATCTTTTGTCATGCTATGTGTTTGTTTATTTGTATAAAAGCCTAATATTATAATTAAAATTACAGTTTTCCAAAAGATTTTTTTTCTATTTTACTGTGACTGATTTTTTATGTTAATGATTCATAGAATTGATTTAATTACATTAAAAAAACTATTATAATCTCCATAAACTCTGGTGAGTGATAGACTTGTGGTTCTGTATGTGTCAGTAAGACAAGTATAAAGTTTTTTTATGTGGTGTCTTTATTATGTAATACCTGTACAAATCAATAATAATTAAACCATTAATAATGTTACTTTTTCCATTTCCAAACATGCTGTGATTTTATTATATTAATTAAATGTGATTAAAATGTTGTATAGTTTTGAGGATGTAATTTCTCCGTCCAATGTCAGGGTTTTTCTCTGTTAGTGTCTGTTTAAGTAATACATGTGGATTCTCTATCCCATGTTTTTTTCATTGTATTTTTTAAAGACTAAATATTTAAAGCACTCTGCTCTCTTTTGTCGTTTCTATTGGTGTTATTTACAGTTTAAAGCTATAATTGTTTTGTTATGAAAATGTAAAGAAAAATATAGTTTTGTTTTGTAAATGGAGATGAAGTTGTAAACTTTTTTGTAATGTTTTTAATGTCTTTTTTAAATATAACTTTAAATTCATATAGTTGATGTGTTGTTTTTTTTTATCGTAATAAGATTTAAATAGGAAAAAAGTACAAAATGAATCCCTCATGTGTTTAAGAGATTTAACAGAGAGTATTTTTTATAGAAGACGTTTCATGACATACAGAAAATGAACTTCTATTACAATGCAAGGAGAAAAGAATGTTGAAATTTAAGATGTTCACCTTTGAACAGATTAGTGCCTTTTAAAATTCTTTTCTCATTTTTTGTTTTATCTTTCTCACCATCAGATGATGGATACCGGTAGCCCATTTATTATTGAAGAGATAGTCGATTGTTTTACCTCATTGGAACAATTGTTAAATTTTGCAAGAACTTGTGGAATAGTGGAAGACCCATATGTTCAATTTAGAATCGAACAGTTGAGTAAAATCAGATGCCCCATATGCAACCAATTATTTACGATAGGAGAGCAATATGAGCTACATCAAAAGACTCACGAGACCATCATGGATTTTGACTTAAGTTTCTTTGATGCTGCAACAACGTCTAGTCATGTGCCCCAGGCATCGAAAAGAAACATACATTTAAGTTCAGACGACAATGAAACAAACGTAACTCAAGGTAAAAAGGCAAGAACAAATTGTAGTTCATTGGACCAGCTGGGTACAGGAAAGGGAGTCAGGGAAGGGTCTAAAGACAATACCCTTGCACGAATCATCATTGAACATAATGGCTTGACAGACCCTATTATCGTCCCTCTTCAGGAGCTAAGCAAAATTAACAGCTCTACGGTTATGGGGGAAATAGAAAAGGTTCTACAAAGTAACGATGAACTTTCTGTAGATGATAGCTTTTCACTGACCATTGGACGCATAGATCTACCTTCAGGTGGAGGCAGAAAACCAATCACTAAACTGTTCGGGGAAAACAATAGTTTACTTCAGAAGCGTTCTATTGTAAGCCGACCAAGTAGAACAATGTGTATGCCGATGGCGATTTCCATTTGTTTTCTGAAATTTTGCCGTATAGTTTCCCCAGAAGAATGGAACACTCTGACAACTGCTGATACAGGAGATATGTTTGATAGAATATTGAAGCATAAAGCAACGCCGAAATGGTTCTATAAACATTTTATGGATACAAAAAGAAAAGAATGTCTAACGTTTGCCAATCGACTTTGTCAACTCGCCTCAGTCAGAACAGATAAAAACTGTATCATCAGTGAAATTACCCACTTCGAACAAATCTTAGACATGAACATACTTGTTATTTCGGCAAAACTAGGTAATAAATTCATTCGAATAGGTGAGAACGGATCAAAAAGAAAAAATGCCTTTCTGTACTTGATAGACTTGGACGAAGCAGACCATCATTTTGCAGCAATCACTAGTATAACTGTTTTTTTTGCTTGTGGCTATTTTTGCAGTAGGAGTTTAAAGGCATTTAGCAACAAGGAAAGGCATAATTGCGAGACATACTGCAACGTCTGTTGTAGCGAAAAATGCCCCATCACTGACAATAAAATGTCATGTCGTAGTTGTTACAGAATATGTAGATCTCCAAAATGTTTTCAGAGACATATCAAGCAAAATATAAGTAAGAAAAGAGTAGTACTTCCCTCCGAATGCGAGCAACGATACCAGTGCAAAACATGTAAAAAAAACAATACCAAGATGTGAACGTCCACCCGCACTTCATCAATGTGGAGAATGGATATGTCCTTGTTGTCAAGCGTATTGTCCAGAGGATCATCTATGCTATCAGAGGGTCATTTATAAAGAAAACACAGAGAAGGTCACGATCTTTTTTGATTGTGAAACAAAACAAGATTCGCTCTTAGAATGTAACGAAGGGTATTGTCCACAAGCATGCACTACAAGTACCGGAACAAGTGCATCATGGTGTGGAACAAAGGAACACAAAGTGAATTTCATCTGTTTGCAAACAGCCTGTGATCGCTGCAAGCACAAACCTTTAACCACAGAGTCCAAATGCAACTACTGCGGTCCTCGTTGCTCTACTTGCAGCAAAAAGGAGAAACATAAATTCAAAACGGATCCTTGTCCGAACACCTGTGGGTTTAGAGAACAATTATTTCGAGGTGATACTGCCACTGATGCATTCTGTAGAACAGTGTTTTCTGAACAATTCAAGAATGCTGTGGTGTTATCTCATAATGGATCTGGTTACGATAATTATTTTCTCATTAACTGGCTGATCTCCAATTCCATCCGTCCTGAAATAATTTTCAATGGGACAAAAATCATGAACATGTTGATAGGACGCGGGTTAAATATTAAAGTATTGGACTCCCTGAATTTCTTACCGATGAAGCTATCGAAGATCCCAAAAGCATTCGGACTGAAGGAGCTGAAGAAGGGATATTTTCCACACTTTTTCAACCGTGATGAAAATCAGCATTATAAAGGCCCATACCCCGATAGATCATATTACGGTTGTGAATACATGAGTAAAGAAGATCGGACAGACTTCCTGAAATGGTACGACGATAACAAAGACCAGCTGTTTGATTTTGATAAAGAAATGAGAGAGTATTGCTGCAGCGACACGTCGATATTAAGAGAAGGCATACTTCGTTTTCGAGACCTGGTCATGGAAGTTACGGGGAAAGACACTCCTGGTGTTGACGTGCTGGATTATATCACCATAGCCAGTGTGTGTATGGGAATCTATAAATCTAAATTTCTGGAAGAGCAATACGAAATCGAAGTATTGGACCAGTACGGCCAAATAAAACTTAAACCAATAAAATCGACAAAGCCGGGATTTGCGGTTTTAGAAGATAATGAATGGAAATCTTCAGAAGATTTTTTATCAGAACATCCTTAGACCAAATTTGGTAAAAGAAAATTCGTCAAGAGTCCTTTAGCCCACGTTCCATCCGATGGATATATTAAACGATATAATCACAGCTGGAGTTCAATTGCATGGCTGGAATGGACAATGAAGAATGAAAAATCCTCAATTCAGCATGCTCTTTATGGAGGAGAATATCGAATTCCTGGTACACAATTCCATGTGGATGGCTTTTGTTCCAGGAACAATGAAGTGTTTGAATTTTTAGGGGTATGTTTATTACATTTATTTTGAAGCCATCGCAGCCACCGCCGCGAGGTACAGGAAAAATACGCAATCCTAATAACGCGTTAATGAATCACGCGATACTAATTATAACGCGTTACATAATTACGCGATCCTTTTATCATTTCGTGTTACTGAATCACGCGATACTAATCATGACGCGTTACGTTATCTCGTGATACTAACCATGCGATTCATATCATTCTATTTTTCGCGTAAAAAAAAAGAAAAAAACAAAAACAATACAAAAACATTGTGATACGGTATAACGTTTAAACTTTTAAGTGTTGTATATTTTTTTCAGTGCGTTTGGCATGGTTGTAAAGTTAGTTTTCCAAATGATAGAGGAAATACTAAAACACAACTGACCAAACAGTCCATGGATGAATTGTATGTCATCACAAAAAAGAGAGAAAACACCATTAGACAACTTGGGTACGGATACAGAAAGATATGGGAACACGATTTCAATTCACAACGGGTGAAAAATCCAATTCTTAAGCTGTTTTGTGAACAGCAGGATATTCAAGAACGGCTAGATCCACGGGATGCCTTTCAGGTACTTACAAAATCTGCTGGTGAATTTTAAATATGCAAATTACAGCAAGAATGATAAATTCTTTAATACGGCTCTATCACGAAAATTATTAGAATAATGAATTTATTTTTAGCACTTCATTAATATTCAATTTCATTATAATTGTAAGAGGTGGCATACTTATTTTTAAACATATTGCAAAAACAGTTTTCTTTGTTATTTTACAGGGTGGGCGCACAGATGCTTCCAAGTTATACTACAAGGTAAAAGATGACGAAAAAATAAAATATGTGGATTTCACTTCCTTGTATCCTTGGACGAATAAATACTGCAGGTATCAACATTATCATCCAGAAATTATCACCGATAATTTCAAAGATCTGAGTCAATACTTTGGACTTTGTCGGTTGAAAATCCTTCCACCCAAAAACCTATAACATGCAGTTCTTGGATACCGCTGCAATGGTAAACTCACATTTCCCTTGTGTAGAACATGTGTCGAAACAACACATCAAGGTCAATGTACCCATAATACTGAACAAAGATGTATCATCGGTACTTATACCACACCTGAGATTCACAAGCAAGAGAAAAGGGCTACCAGATCCTTAAAGTGAACGAAGTGTGGCACTTCAGCGAAAGTACACAGTACGACAAAACATGTAATTCTGGTGGAACGTTTGCAGACTACGTACAAATGTTTCTAAAACTGAAACAAGAGGCGAGCGGGTTTCCATCCGATTGTGTTTCTGAAACGGATAAACAAATCTATATTCAGCTTTACAAAGAAAACGAGGGAATCGACCTTCAGTACGACAATATAAAACCTAACCCTGGTTTGCGTAGTATTGCTAAGTTGAACAGCTTCTGGGGAAAGTTTGGACAACGACTCATTTTGAAAAAAACATAGTTTTTTTTCACGACACGGAAGTTGAAAAGTTCTTTCAGACACTCTCGGATCCTACTAAAGTAGTAGAAAATTTGTGTTGTTCATGTTCTGATACTGTGGTATTAAATTGATGCAGTCTGTTTGATGCATTTTTTCACTCCTGTTCATGTCACTAGTCATTGCAACACTTGCTGATGTCAAAATAAGTAGTGTCAACACTCCTATCCATTTGAATAATGGAGCATGAGCTGCATAATTTTCATAAATTGACGAGACAATACTGGTTTGCGTGTGGATTTCACTTCCTGTTGTAAGTGCCAACTGAGGGTCTCGCTCTTACATGGCAGTTTCACACGTTATTGTTTCTGCTACCATCTTCAAATAAAATAGTTATTCACTGACAAATAAACTCAATAGTCACCTCTTTTAATACGAAAATTGTTTAGAGCAGATCACCAAATGGGTTACAGAATGTACATCTCATCATTCCCTCTTGATTCGGTGATCATCGTCGTAAATACATGGAACGCACTTCTCTAAATCTGGAACTGATTGTCTAACTTCAGAAAAAGTCTCCTTTAAAGCTTCCCATTTATCGTATGTCAGTGATATACCTTTTTTAGTCGGAACTACAGCACCGGTGTCTGGTATTTTCCAGCGTTGTCTTGCGTCAACAGTTGGATACAATTTATTGACAGTTACATAAACTCCTTTTCCTAAGTGTGATGTCGTTTCAGATAAACCATTTTCATCATCAATTATTTTCCAACGGCCTCATCTATCTCTTTGGCATACATTTCTAACAATGACCACTGGATCATGGATAGGGTGATTCCTTTCTTAGTTGGAATATAGCAATCGGATGAATTCTTTTCATATTTACGAATATGAATGGAGATTGTATCACGCCACTCACAAGCAACTACGAATATGTCACCTCATACTGGTAACATACAGAGATTTTTTGAAGTCTTGGTTTCCATTTCATGGTCTAACAAATTAACCAAAGAAGCTTTTCCCGCAGCTTTCAGTGCTAAACAAAAATTTCCAAAGGCTTTATTTCCTCTTCTACGGAGTGTAGAAATCAGTTGTCTTACTTTTGAATATGAATTGTTGTTCTGTAGAATGTCCTCCCTCAATTCGTCTGTTAATGTCCCGTTCTGGTATAAATGATCTACAACAACTTCGACTGGCGTTTCGTTGATTAACGTCACGTAATTACGACGAAGGATGTCTCTGTGTTCTTGTTGCATCTTTACAGTAGACGTGTTGTAATAGAAGTGATAAAATTCAAAAGGTTGACTGTTGAATTTATACTAAAATTTAGTGGAAATTTTCTTCTTAAATATCTTAAAAGGTCAGACAATATGGGGGTCATAAAATTTGAGCCCTTGTGGGCGTGGGAATTTTTGAATATCATGAAAGGTCATAAATTTGGGGGTCATAAACTTTTAAAATATCCTTTAAAGTCGTAAAATTTGGGGAGGGGGTCATAATTTTTATTGTGGGATTAAATACTGTCATTTTTAAAAAGTCGTTTGTAAGATAATTCTCTGTGCTCCCTTGATAAGATAGGCGATAATACTATGCTTATCGTTTCTATACGCCGTTCAAACCGGTGATGATCAATTGCGTATTGCATCCAACAACCTTTCCTTGCTTCTCGGTAGGCATGAGACAAAGCTATCATCAGGTGGGTCTTTGGCACCCCTTCATCAAAGTGAACCTGCAAATAGGCATACAAACATGTTGACACATATCATTTAGTGAAAGGATTGGAAGCCAAACTTATATTTTTAAAATATTTTTTCCCCTTACCTTTTTCATTTCCTTGTAAAGAATGTTGAACATTTCTATAACTTTGGCATTAATAAAATATTTCCTGAAAGGGTTTGAAAAGATATCCTTTCTCTTTTGATTTTTTGAAGGGGTTTCTCACCTGTTACAGTTTGAGAATGATAGAGATTATCTGGAATTTGAGGTAAAGAGGCATCATATGAAGGTCTGAGGTCATAGTCATCATACTGGAGTCTGGGGGACAAAGAGTCATCAAATGGAGGCTTGGGGGTCGTAGAGTCATCCGTTGGAGGCTTGGGGGTCGTAGAGTCATCCTTTAGAGGCTTGGGGGTCGTAGAGTCATCCTTTAGAGGCTTGGGGACCGTAGAGTCATCCTTTAGAGGCTTTGGGCCATAGAATCATTATAATACTTACTTTCTTTGTGAAAAGTTTCATTAAAATCTGTCAAGAAGTTTAGGAGTTGCGCTTACGAGGTCTCCCATTGAATACTATATTTAAAAAGTTTAATGTCCATTTATCTCCACTGAATGATTTCCAAGAGCGATAAAAATCCATGCACATCTACACATGATGTGCTTCCTTCATGTAAAGATTCATAAAAATCCGTCGAGCGGTTTAGGAGGAGTTGCGCTTACGAGTTAAGTGGACAGACGGACGGACAGACAGGGTGATTCCTATATACACCCCTTAACTTTGTTTGCGGGGGAAGGGGGTATAAAAATATATGTGTACACTGGCTTTGTAAAAAAATATTTTTTAGTGATACATCATAAGCTTGGAATCAATAGCTAGATATGGTCAAAATTTTTTTTTTCATTATTATAGAAATATTGTAACAATTCTTATCTCAAGATTTTTATATATAAACTGTTGCACAGAATTCTGCTGATGATTGAAACAAAACTATCACTAAAGTACCTGCCTGCCAGCACCATCAGAAACAATATTTCTCTCTTATTTCAACAATATTTTAATAAAATAAAGATTTTTAGTTTCTATGATATACATTGTAGAACTTAAACATTGCTATTCGTGTATGAAATACAAATTATCAAAGTCACTCAACTATGAAATCAAGGTCAAGGTCTAAAGATGGGATGCAACTGTACTAAGATATTGCTACGGCAAAAGTATACAAAGTTTCATTTCCTAGGACCTATAGCACATGTACTCGAGATATGGAGGTGCTCATAAAACCTTAACACTGCTATTTTATGTATTGAAAATTGTCAGTCACTCACCAGAAAATCAAGGTCAAGACCAAAAGATGGGGATGCAACTGTGCTAAGCTGGTACTGTGACAAATGCATACCAGGTTTCATCAACCTAGGACTTATAGTTCTTGAGATATGGAGGTGCTCATAAAACCTAAGACACCGCCGTTGCTGCCGCCAGTAAAGTAACACCTATATCCATCTCTGCTTGTATTTTTTCCATAATTTTATAAAAAGAAAATCTTTAAAATTGTTTTCCATCAGCTGTCCATTCTTTTCAACTTAATATTTTTTCAACTATTCAATCATTCATAATATGCAATCAATGTCATCTTAATTTTCAAAAAATTGGGACTCGACACCTAAAGGTAAACAAGAAAAGATTTTTAAGTTTTGCATGTATTTTTATTTTCAATGTTTTAACTTTTAACTGTGGCGTACCAGGCATTTGGTGTGGGATCTCCTCACCGTTCATTGGAGATCTTAAGGTTGCTTTGAGTTGTTATTTGCCCCCCTTTGGGTCCTTGTCTCTTTGACACATTCCTTGTTCCATCATTTTTCCTGTCATTTATTTTATTTTTATGTTAAATGTGTACATGAATGTGTAATTTTGCAGGCTTAAACTATCTAAATTGTACCCTACAATTTTTAATTCCTCCTTACATAATGTATATAAATACTAACCTCTCCCTTTCTACTATGAACGCTTTTCGAAAATTCTTGGGGTGTGGACAAAATTCCCAGTGAGTGAGTGAGTTGGTGTTTTACGCCCGTGCAACGCTATATAGGTTATTTACAGGCGATGAACATGAAAAGGATGATAAAATGAACATGAAATGATGATGATGATAAATGAAATATGGGGATGGGGTGGGACACAAAGGAACGGTAAATTTTGAAGAACCACAGGAAAAGGGGAGAGATGGGTAGGGGCGGAAATTTTAGCCTATGTGGTGCACTACTGGGCGGTCCACAAAGGGGTCTTTTACGTGCATGAAGCGTGGCACTCTCCACACACGTTGGCTCACTATGGTCGGCGGTCAGGGTTTCCGTATTATAGACCTGACAACCCCCGCGGACGAGGGCCACCCTATTCAGCCACCTAGGGTACACACTTGGTCGCTCTGTGGGCTGAGCACTGACCCGACGTCAGAATCCCAAGACCCTTAGTCGCCTCTTACGACAAGCTAGGCTCTGCTGCGGGCCTATTCGCCACCCGGGCCCCGCACGGACCCAAAATTCCCAGTATGAGTTGAAGATTTTCTCTAAAACTTTGTTATAGAATTTTCCACTCTTTCTGGTTGGATTTGGGATCCATCATAGATCAGTTCTTTCCAAATTCTTTTCTTTTGTACATTTTGTTTCGTGTTGCACTGGTACTTGTAGATCTGAAATTATAATAATAAATAGTCATGCTTCAGTAAATTATCATACATGGTTTGTTTCTAAATATCAAATTGTTTACACAACATTTGCATTTCTTGATACATGCATATTCTCGTGATAAATGATTTATACCATGATACATTTTGTTTTGTATGAAATAATCCCCTTTTGATTTGTTGAAAGCATGTTTAGTTTATGTCTTTACTGGTATGCTTTTTATTTGTTGTCTTTCGTGTTTTTTTGGATGGTGGAGGGTAGGTGATGTTTGGTTTGTGTTTTCTGTCATTGTGGGAGTTCCCTGTCACCTTTTCTTTTATGTGTCCAAGTATATTCTTATTCTTCCTTTCCTTAAAATTAAAATTTGCTTTCATCTAAATTCATACAAGTTTTGTAGCATACCAGAGCATTCTTGATCCTCTCTAGGTGTTGCAGCATGAAGATTACACACATTCTGATGTTTTGTTGGTGGATCACCACAATATTCGCATTTCATGCTTGATAAACCTCTGTCATTGTCAGCAGGTGGTATGTATTGCTGGCAATCACATTCAGGAACTGCACAGTGACCTCTTTTCACACCCATAGCATCCATAATTAATGTTTTCAGTTAATAACTGTTGTGATGTAGCCTCATTGCATGTTGTTAGCAGTTTATCAAAGTTGTTTCGGTTCGATAATCAATGTTTCAAAAAGACGTTCTTTCCAAACGCACAGCTGATTCAGTGATTAACAAATATGCTAAAATACCACAAAACTGCAAAGCGCCACCATAAAACCCTTTTTGACCTACCTATATTACTTTGCTAAAAATCAATTGATAAATCGATTGGTTTTATATTTAAAACATAGAAAGAAGCTTAAGATTCTCAGAGGGTTTATTATCCATTTTTTCAATATGAATTATTTGATACTTTTTGAAAAAAAAGTACATCCCTGTTCATTGCAGTTTGATAAAATGAAGATTTATCTACAGTCACACAAACTAAAAAGTCATGATTCATGTTATCAGCAGACCTACAGGAGTCCAAGATGACAGCGCCAGCGCATCCAATCACCACACAAACATTCATGATTCATGTTGTTATTTAAACCTAAATGCTTAATTGATTTTATTGATACTTAGAATTATACAATGGAAAAGTCAGACAAAAATAAGCCACACATTGAAACGTTCACATTCAGTGCTCGGAGATCATTACTAAGAACAAAAAATAATGTGAATGAAATGATAAGACGATCTCTGCAATCATGCAAAATCGAAGACAATATGATGAAACTCGAGGCACAACTTCTGTCAACGAAGAACACTCATTTAAAAAAGGTAATATCAGGTTTAGTGGCTGTCTTGGAAAACTTACTGATTCCCACTGACTACTTGCAAAAAGACTTTGATCCAGATCCCTTGGGATTTATGAAATTTGAGCAACTTTAGATATATATCTAGATCATACAGGCCTTAGTGAACTGTCAGAAGTTAGATTTGATGATGTTAAAATACGATTTCGAGACAATTTACTTCACAGTGAACATGGACTGATGTATCATTTACAACCACTTCGGGGAAAAATATATAATATTAGATACAAATGATCTTGACATTGCTAATTTTTTAAATGAACTTTCTGAGGAACAAATCAGTCAACTATGCATTTAAACAACACCTTTCTTTCTTCAGGAATGTATTAAAACTATGGACTCTGAATATGACAAAAATATAGTTCGAAGTTTACTATCAAACGTGCTTTCAAAAGAACAATTAAATGAAATTTGAATAAATCCTGGTACAGCTTGTCAAAAAGCATTAAAAATGGAAACAATTATAGAAGTAATAAGAAATGCCAAAACTGCAGCAGATGATATGATATGTTTAAGACTAAAAGATAGAATCTTAAAAAAATCGAAGCAACCTGGAGGCCCAGGATTTGCAATTAAGTTCCAGAAAAATGCACCGAAGATATGAATGTTCAACAGGAACTTGTACAAGAGCGAATCAGTAGTAATCAGAAAATACTAGAAAGATCTGATGCGTATAGTATACAGAAGTTTGAACAAGCATCAAAAAGACTAGCATCAAATCTTATTAAAGAGAATCGTATCAAAATTAGGCAAGCCGGTGCTGGTGCGCCATCACCATTGGATTCTGAGGATGATGAATTTATCGCTAAAGCAATCGAAGATTAAAGTCCTGCTCATGGCCGACGACATGATACAACCCTGTATTTGCACCATGTAGAAAAGCTAGAGGCCTTTGACACTTGCGAATTACAATCTGTTATAGAGGGGAAAACAATTAATAAAATCATCCCAGACTGTCTATCTTAGAGCAAGACCAAGGAAATTGGACACAATTGAAGGACGACGTCATACAGGTAATTAAAAATGAAAATGAATTATACATGTATGTACGCTACATTTACTGTACAGTGTTGTGTAAAAAGGGTGGGTACCAATATTCCATATCCCAGCAATTTTGGATTGTAGTATCCCATTGAAAATGAGGATTATCCTATAAATGTCCCCACTGTGGTTATCCATAACAGATTTTTCCAATCAAATATTCACGCAACAGACTCTTTTCGCTCAGTTAATGGATTGGTTTGCATACAGAAAGTCAATATGCACCTATCAATGCATGGTTTATGACATAACTCATTTATTACAGAATTAAATATTCTATTATTTTCCCCCCGTGCGGGAACCGGGTGTGAAAAGAATAGTCCCGCAGCTGCCCGTAAAGCTTGTCGTAAGAAGCGACTAAACGGGTCAACATGTTTGCCGTGTGTTGCGACCTGTGTCGGGGGAGGACGGGATCCTGGTCCACGTATGTGGGCTTTGGCCCTTACTTCTCCTAGACAGGCGGTCAGATTTGGCTCGATCTGATCAATCGGCTGGTCACGCCAAGCCCTGTGAAGCATCTTCTCATTTTATTTCAAATTTACTGTTTTTGACTTTTGAAAATATTGATTTGATTCCATTTATGCTTTACAGAAGGCGGTGGCTCATGGGTCAATCGTGTGGATGTTATTCTGGAGAGTTGTATCGCCGGGTAACCCCTGGCACGATGCTTGTCTCCCTAAAGGAATACTCTGTGCGAGTATACTGTCCTTGTAGCCCTGGTGCTTTCAACAGGAGACCCGTTGTACAACAGCATCGCCCTTGTTGGCGCTCCGTGGCGGGCGGGGAGCAAGGCAGTGAAACTCTTTTCTATCATCATGGGTTCCCCTAAAAAACAACAAGCAACAAGTTCTAATGAAAATTTAAAACGTAATATTTCTTTGAGTGACAGTGAAGATCAAGACGTATCAGCTTCATCCAAACGTCAAAATACAACAAATGATAGTTGGCCTAAATTCATTGTTATTTCAAGCAAAGATACCACTCGTCCTTTGTCAAAGGTTTCGCCCTTTGTCATTGCAAAAACGATCAAAGGCGTTACCGGAAGTGATGTTCCAAAGGTTACGAAACTCCGATCCGGTAATCTTCTAGTCGAGTGTACAAAGCAACAACAAGCCAAAAACATTATGACCATTTCACGTATTTTAGAATTACCTGTTTCAGCTGAAGCTCATCGATCATTGAATCGATCTCAAGGTATCATTCGAGATAGAGATCGAAACCTTACCGATTTGTCAGAGCAAGAAATCTGCTCTGAACTTTCATCACAGGGTGTTTTACAAGTTAAAAGGTTTACAAAAAAGGAAGACAACAACATTATTAAATTAAATACTTACCTTATAACATTCAATTCTGCAGCTCCACCAAGTCACATTCATCTGGGTCTTTTCAGAGTGTCCGTAGACATATTTATTCCGAATCCTCTCCGTTGTTTTAAATGCCAACGTTTTGGCCACGGGAAGGCCACCTGTAACGGGAAGGAAAAATGTGTCAAGTGTGCTCAGGAAGGCCACTCGGATTTCAACTGTACTAAAAGTCCAAAATGTGTAAACTGCAGTGGTGATCATTTTTCTTCTTCAAAACAATGTCCAACTCTTCTACGTGAAAAAGAAATCCAAAAACTGAAAGCAGAAAAGAACATTTCCTACCAAGAAGCTCGTCGTCAAGTCTCTATCTCGAGTGATACAGCACCATCCATGTCTTACGCAGAGGCTGCTAAACCCTCTAGGACATATGGTTGGCAAACCATGTACACTTGGCCTGAGGGTGAAATTAAGCCCCGTACTTGCAACACCAATGGATGGATGTTTGGTGCTGACTGTTTTGTGGATGATATCCCCAAAAGCAATATAAAATACGCGAGGCCTTGGAAAGAGTTGTGTGATAATCATCCCCCGCCACGTAAGTCCACAGCAGGTCCAGATAATGATTCAATGGTCGATGAGGAACTGTTTAAAATTCCACGTAAATCATCTTGGGCTGGATTTGGAGCTCCAACCAAAGCTTCTAATCCTCAACCCCCATCAATTTCTGTTTCTTCCAAACAGAGTCAATCGTCTTCCTCAAGGTCGTCATCTGCTGCTCAACCTGGAAATAGACAGCAGCGACCCTCACAGCCAGGAAGACGCCAGAGTTCATCGCAGCAGACGTCACCGCTTAAAATGCGTAGATCAAAGAAGGCCGAACGAGATGCTATTTATATGCATAATCGTTTCGGCTCTCTTGGTGACGACATGGAGTCTGATATGGATCTATCGGAAACACCTGTCGACCGTTCACAGAGCCAGTCTCCACAGAGGAGACGTAGGCGATCACTCGGTAGACTTTCCGATCCTTCGCAGACTCCAAAATGAGTACCATCATTCAATGGAATTGCCGAGGCCTTAAGGCCAACTTTCTTGAATTACAACTCTTAGTGCAGTCTTTTAATCCAACTGTCTTTTGTCTTCAGGAAACACACCTCAAGGAAACTGACACCATTTCCTTGAAAGGTTTTTCTATGTACAGTACGTTTTCTAATACTGAGCGAGCTGCAGGCGGATCCTCCATTTTAGTTAAGGACAGAGTTCTTCATAGTTCGATTCCTTTAACTACAGATCTGCAGGCAGTTGCCGTTCGGATTTCATTACATCAAACAGTCACATTATGCTCAGTTTACGTACCACCCAATAATAATTTAACATTAGTACAACTTAAGCAATTAACGGACCAGCTTCCTGCTCCATATATGGTATTGGGAGACTTTAATGCTCACAATCCATTGTGGGGTAGCGTTAACATTAATGATAAGGGTAAAAAGATTGAAGACTTTTTGTCAAAAGAATCTCTTTGTATCTTCAATGACGGCTCCTCTACTTTTTTACACTCTGGTAATGGAACATATTCATCGATTGATCTTTCCATTTGTGATCCTTCTCTTTTAACAGACTTCTCATGGCAAGTCCATGATGATCTCTGCGGAAGTGATCACTTTCCTATCATTTTAAAAGATCTTTTTGGTGAACCTGAGCAAAGAATTCCTCGTTATAAATTAGAAAAAGCCGATTGGCAAAAATTTTCAATTCTCTGTTCAGAAAAATTAAGACCAGAACTTTTTACTGAATTTAAAGAACCAATTTCTGTATTCAATGAAACCCTTATCTCTATAGCTGATGAAACAATCCCTAAGACCTCGGCATTTCCAAAAAAACTTAATAAACCCTGGTTTACCGACGAGTGTGGCAAGGCTATCGGCGATAGAAACAAAGCTCAAAATCATTTTAAAAACCATCAAACTAAAGAAAATTTAAGTAATTTTAGAATATTTCGGGCAAAGGCAAGACGAACATGCAAACAAACAAGAAGAACATCCTGGAAACAATTCGTATCTGGTTTAACCTCTCGAACTCCCATGAATAAAATTTGGAACTTCATTCAGAAAATGAAAGGTCAAAACTCAAAATCATCTGTTAAGCATCTTAATGTTGGCAATTCCACTTTAACATCTGAAAAAGATATTGCCAACAAATTAGCTGAGACTTTTGCAAAACATTCATCTTCATCAAATTACAAGCCTGATTTTCAAAAATTTAAACAAACAGCTGAGAAAACCAAATTAAACTTTAATTCTGACAACACCGAAAGCTACAACTCTCCTTTTTCTTTGGATGAACTCAAAACTTCTTTAAGTAAAGCACACGATACGGCCTGTGGCCCTGACAATATCCACTATCAGCTTCTAAAACATCTTCCTGATATATCGATGAATACTCTTTTAAATTTAATGAACGATGTTTGGATAAATGGTAAATTGCCCGAAATATGGAAGCTTGCCACTGTTGTTCCTATCCCTAAACCAGGGAAGGATCATACAGATGCTTCAAACTATCGTCCGATAGCATTGACAAGCTGCGTCTGCAAGACTCTTGAACGTATGATCAATGATCGGCTTGTTTGGTTCCTGGAGTCCAATGGACTCATTTCGAATATCCAGTGTGGTTTTCGCCAAGGCAGGAGCACACAAGATCATTTGGTCCGTTTCGAGTCATTTCTTCGGAACGCTTTCGCGAAGAACGAACATGTGGTGTCTATCTTTTTCGATCTCGAAAAAGCTTATGACACCACATGGAAGTATGGCATTTTAAAAGATATTTCTGATATGGGGTTGAAAGGAAGGTTGCCGAATTTTTTGGCTGACTTCCTGTCTGATAGACATTTTAATGTTAAAGTAAATAGAACAATGTCTGAAGAGTTTAATCAGGAAATGGGCGTTCCTCAGGGAAGCATCCTTTCTGTCACTCTCTTTAGTATCAAAATAAATAGTATTGCCAAAGTGTTGAAAGATAATATTGAAGGTTCCTTATATGTTGATGATTTTTTAATATGCTACAGTGCCAAAAACATGAACACTATTGAAAGGCAATTGCAACTGTGCCTTAATCGAATTGAAAAATGGGCCTCTGTAAACGGTTTTAAGTTTTCAGAGAGTAAAACCGTGGCTATGCATTTTTGTAAAAAGAGAAAACTCCATCCTGACCCAGAACTTTATTTATATAACAAAAAAATTAAAATGGTTGAAGAAGCGAAATTCCTTGGCGTTCTTTTTGATAAAAAACTGTCCTTTCTACCCCATATCAAAATGCTAAAATCAAGATGCCTCAAGGCTCTTGATATTTTAAAAGTTGTCTCCAGTACTGACTGGGGAGCTGATAAATCTGTTCTTTTAAATTTATACAGGTCCCTTGTAAGATCGAAATTGGATTATGGTTCTATTGTATATGGATCAGCTAAAAAGTCTTATTTGCAAATTTTAGATGCTGTTCATCATCAGGGATTGCGACTTTGCCTCGGTGCATACAGGACATCTCCTATTGAGAGCCTGTATGCGGAGGCAAATGAACCATCCCTGAAACATCGTAGAATAAAACTCGGTCTCCAATATGCTACGAAGCTGAAAGCTTTCCCAGGTAACCCTGCCTACGACTGTGTTTTTAACCCACCTCTAAAAACTGTTTATGAAAAACACGAAAACAAAACTCCTCCATTTGGCATTCGTATTGC
This sequence comes from Arcuatula senhousia, assembly GCA_963971305.1. Classification (NCBI taxonomy): domain Eukaryota; kingdom Metazoa; phylum Mollusca; class Bivalvia; order Mytilida; family Mytilidae; genus Arcuatula; species Arcuatula senhousia. The sequence continues at coordinate 59,874,924 of OZ020310.1, forward strand.
ACCACATTTAGCTAATCTTAATATTGATTTGGAAACGATAAAACCTGTTACATCTTTAAAAGTTCCACCCTGGGAACTTCTAAAACCTGAATTTAATTTTGATCTTCGAAAACATAAAAAGACTGAAACAAATCATTTGCTCATTCAACAGGACTATTGTGAAATTAAATCTAAATACCCTGATTTTCTCACTGTTTATACAGATGGTTCTAAAGATGGTGATAGCGTTGCGTCTGCTGCTATCTTGGGTAATAGCACTTCCACCCAACGCCTCCCATCTTCTGCTTCCATTTTTACAGCTGAAGCAAGAGCCATCATTTTAGCCCTTCGTTTAATTGATGCTTCAGAGCACGCACAATTCTTTATCTGTTCTGATTCTCTCGCTTGTCTTTTGGCAATTGAGAACTGCAAACTAAAACATCCATTAATTAGTAAAATTGTTTACATGATTCACCAATTGATGAGAGGTGGTGCAGAATTGATTTTCCTATGGGTACCCAGTCATACTGGTATTCATGGGAATTCAGTCGTGGACAGGGTTGCGAAGGAAGCCCTTCGCAAACCAATTTCTAAATGTTTTATTCCCTATTCGGACTGCAGAAATGCAATCCGTATATATGTTCAAAGTTTATGGGATGAGGTTTGGGCTGCCGCTGAGCACAACAAACTTCATGAGTTAAAACCACAGCTTGGGGAGAATCATGCTTCATTCCGATGCCGTCGAGACCAAGTGGTCATCACTAGATGTCGTATTGGACATTCTAGAGTCACTCATGGCCACTTGATGACACAAGAGAAGGAGGCACCTGTGTGCATCCCTTGTGACTCTCCGTATTCGGTGAAGCATGTTCTCCTTGACTGTGTTGATGTAGCTCCAATACGTGTGAAGTATTTCACCTGTGCTTCTATGCACGATTTGTTCAGCGGCACTCCAAACGATGCCATCATCCACTTCCTTAAGGAAGTTGGATTGTATGCAAAATTATAGTTTTGTTGTTTTTTAAATATTTTACTATTTATAAACATTTAATTTGTTTCACCTGATAATTTTGTATGTTCTATTTACAATTGTCGTTTGATAATATTAGTTTTAGCTTTTACTTAAATTATTTTAAGTGTTTACTTTTATTTATTTATTAGCAATAACAATTTGTTTTAGTCTCGGTCTTTTGACTTAGTTTTACTTTAAAGATTTATTAAGTTATAACATGTTTTTGTCCCGATGATGGCTGCAATATCGCCGACGGGACATAAAGCAGATACCAATCAATCAATCAATCTATTATTTTCCCGTCAAATATCATAACAATATATTGTGTTCCCTAAAATTACAAATACCAAAAAGCGGGTATAAACGGTTAATTTGGATATGCTATATATCGATATTTCAAGGAGTAATCTCTCGTCAGTAGCCTTTAAACCAAAACATTGGAAGGTCGAAATCCAAAACAGTTAAAAACGAAAAGTACTCAAAACCAAAACGTTCGAACAAGGAAGCCAAATCCAGCACCGAGGATATCGACCATGTGCATTGCAAGGAAAGAAACCTGGTGTTTTCATCAATTTTGAATTTAACAATCGGTAATTTCAGCGACAAAATATTAGAGATTTTATGGTAATTCGTGTCAGACAAGTCTGACTACCAGGCTTGTGATTAAAATATCTGATTTTATCATTTTTCACCGGAATATTGATCCGACAACGTCCATTCATGCAAAAAATATCTGTTGCTGTGCAAAAAGTGTCCGTTGTTCAAATATATTCCAGAAATATTATTAAAGTGGAAAATATGTCGTATCCCGATATACCCTAAAAAACCCTCGCTGTAGTACATATACTGAAAACCATCTAATTTTCATAATCTGTTTTAAAAATATGGAACAAAAAAAAGTGAAAAAGAATGGTACAAAATCATTATATCATATAATTTCACAACATTTTTTATCAGAGATTTATAAAGAATGAAAAAGCATGTACTGTTTAATATTTCAAAGACATTTTACTTATAAGACATGCATTATATTTTAATTTTGAAAATCTTTAATTTGAGGCAAATGGCTTTTTTGTTCCAAGTAGAAAGGGGTGAGTGAGTGAGTGAGTTGATGTTTTACGCCCGTGCAACGCTATATAGGTTATTTACAGGCGATGAACATGAAGATGATAAATGAAAAATGGGGTGGGGTGGGAAACAAAGGACCGGTAAATTTTGAAGAACCACAGGAAAAGGGAGAGGTGGGTAGGGGCGGAAAATTTAGCCTATGTGTGTGGTGGACTACTTGGCGGTCCACATTAGTCGCCTCTTACGACAAGCTAGGCTCTGCTGCAGTAGAAAGGGGTCTTTGGTTTGATTTCTATAATATTATTTGTTTATTTAGAACAAGTTATATACATTTGGCCTATATAGTCTGCTGTTCTGTACATCTTTTAGTTGTTTTCAAAAAGATGCCACTCTTATGCCCCCGAAGCCTATTTTAGCCATGTGGTAATATGGCCAAATCTTCATTTTTCTAATGCTGTAACATGTAAGGGATGACCGAAAGAAAATTACAAATATGTTTTTGTAGAAACCATATATCAGTCTTTTGGAAAGATATTCCATATTAATAGTCCAACCCTTCATTCGTGAAAAATAGTCCCCTAAAGTTTATCATTTCTGTACATTTCATCAAAATACACACTCAGATATTCCCATCTTTCACCCTTAATCCCCAAGTATACGTCTTTCCCGAACCTTAAATGGTACTTGTATTGTGATCATCTGTTGTATCAAATGTTCTTATTGTATTTTGTTTCATAGCAAACACATTCAGATTTTTAAACTGAATCCTCCAAAAAGTGGATTTCATGTAGACAAAACAAAAACATGTCATTGTTTCCCGGGGCTGTGGCTAAGTCAAAATGTATGGCTTTTTGATATGTTTGTCTTGATATGTTATTTTTATTATACGACCGCAGAAAAATTGCGGACGTATAATGGTATGATGCTGTCGTCGTCGTTGGCGTCGTTGTCTGTTAACTTTAGTGTACAAAATACAAATGACAACAAAGTTCCAGACAATAAATTTTGCTACGCCTGACGCGCGTTTCGTCTATTCAAGACTCATCAGAGGCGCTCTACCAAAAATATTGAAAATCCCAAACACTGTATGAATATGAATATGTATACACGATAACTTTAGTTCTAGTAATCCGAATGCAATGCATTTTCACAATGATATTCCTTACAATTAAAGGATGAATGGGATTTTCGGGGTCCCACCTGTTTTGGTTTCGAAATTAGGGGCCAAAAATGCTACTTTTATGTTTGTTGCCACGATAACTTTAGTTATAGTCATCCTATTGCTTTGTACTTTTGCATTAATGTTCCTTGACATAAAAGGGTGAATGGGATTGATTTTGGGGGTACCCCCTTGTTTTGTTTCGAAATAAGGGGCCAAAAGGGGCAAAAAATTCAAATATTTTATTGTTTCCACCATAAACTTTGTTTCTAACTGGCTTATTGCTGTAAACTTTGTGAAGAATGTTTCTTCCAATAAAAGAATGAATCTGATGAACTTTTGCAGGCTCCCTTTTTCCCCATTATGAAATTAGGGGCCAAAAGGGGCCAAAATTGAAACTTTTAAATCAGTGGTCCAATTTTGAATTTTTTATTTGCATGTTTGTTCTTGTCAAATAGCAATACAAAATTGAGTGAGTGAGTTGGTGTTTTACGCCCGTGCAACGCTATATAGGTTATTTACAGGCGATGAACATGAAAAGGATGATAAAATGAACATGAAATGATGATGATAAATGAAATATGGGGATGGGGTGGGACACAAAGGACCGGTAAATTTTGAAGAACCACAGGAAAAGGGGAGAGATGGGTAGGGGCGGAAAATTTAGCAATACAAAATTGAGAATCAATTTTTGCGACCCCCCCCCCTTTTTCCCCTTATTATGTAATGAGGGGCAAAAATCGAAACTTTTTTACTTGTGATCCGATTTTGAAAACTTTATTGCATGTTTGTTCTTGTCAAATAGTGGATACAAAATTGAAAATTAATTTTTGCAACCCCCCTTTTCCCCCCTATTATGTAATTACATGTAGGACCAAAATGGAAAATTTGTGGTCTAATATTGATATCCTTTCGAAAATAAATAATTCCTTTTAAATTGTAAGTGGAAAGTCCACCAAAAGCTGCATGTGTCAAAAACCTTTGTCAGTCCACCATGGGCTGCATGTGTCCAGAGCAATTGACTATCCATATTGGGCCTAAAACGTACAGGGTTCAACATGTTGAGGTCGTATCATGCTGCGCTCGGCGAAGCTTTTTATTGAATTTAAGAAAGATAAGGATAAAAAAGCGTTACCTTGGACAATAAGTACCCTTTAAAATGACAAATTTCAGCATTTTTGAACAGTCTGGAATACTGCCCAAGTCCTACCTAAAGGTGCCAGAGGAACTAAAATTATGAATTAAGTAAATTGCACTGTATTTGAAAGACAAAACATCACTATTTCAAAAAAAATATTGTTTCAATTGTCATTCAATATACGTAAACTAAAAATATCATAATGAAAATGTTTCATTTTGATAAAAAAAAATATTGAAATAACTGAAAAATCAGATGAATGCTATATATAGCTATTGATGCCTGTAGGGCGGCCATCTTTGATTTTTCGAAGGAAACAAATTGCCTGAATAAGTCTTATAGGATGGTCTTTCAGTTGCACTATACCTTCCCCCCGTGCGGGAACCGGGTGTGAAAAGAATAGTCCCGCAGCTGCCCGTAAAGCTTGTCGTAAGAAGCGACTAAACGGGTCAACATGTTTGCCGTGTGTTGCGACCTGTGACGGGGGAGGACGGGACCCTGGTCCACGTATGTGGGCTGTGGCCCTTACTTCTCCTAGACAGGCGGTCAGATTTGGCTCGGTCTGATCAATCGGCTAGTCACGACAAGCCCTGTGAAGCATCATCTCATTTTATTTCAAATTTACTGTTTTTGACTTTTGAAAATATTGATTTGATTCCATTTATGCTTCACAGAAGGCGGTGGCTCATGGGTCAATCGTGTGGATGTTATTATGGAGAGTTGTATCGCCGGGTAACCCCTGGCACGATGCTTGTCTCCCTAAAGGAATACTCTGTGCGAGTATACTGTCCTTGTAGCCCTGGTGCTTTCAACAGGAGACCTTGTTGGCGCTCCGTGGCGGGCGGGGAGCAAGGCAGTGAAACTCTTTTCTATCATCATGGGTTCCCCTAAAAAACAACAAGCAACAAGTTCTAATGAAAATTTAAAACGTAATATTTCTTTGAGTGACAGTGAAGATCAAGACGTATCAGCTTCATCAAAACGTCAAAATACCACAAATGATAGTTGGCCTAAATTCATTGTTATTTCAAGCAAAGATACCACTGCAAAAACGATCAAAGGCGTTACCGGAAGTGATGTTCCAAAGGTTACGAAACTCCGATCCGGTAATCTTCTAGTCGAGTGTACAAAGCAACAACAAGCCAAAAACATTATGACCATTTCACGTATTTTAGAATTACCTGTTTCAGCTGAAGCTCATCGATCATTGAATCGATCTCAGGGTATCATTCGAGATAGAGATCGAAACCTTACCGATTTGTCAGAGCAAGAAATCTGCTCTGAACTTTCATCACAGGGTGTTTTACAAGTTAAAAGGTTTACAAAAAAGGAAGACAACAACATTATTAAATTAAATACTTACCTTATAACATTCAATTCTGCAGCTCCACCAAGTCACATTCATCTGGGTCTTTTCAGAGTGTCCGTAGACATATTTATTCCGAATCCTCTCCGTTGTTTTAAATGCCAACGTTTTGGCCACGGGAAGGCCACCTGTAACGGGAAGGAAAAATGTGTCAAGTGTGCTCAGGAAGGCCACTCGGATTTCAACTGTACTAAAAATCCAAAATGTGTAAACTGCAGTGGTGATCATTTTTCTTCTTCGAAACAATGTCCGACTCTTCTACGTGAAAAAGAAATCCAAAAACTGAAAGCAGAAAAGAACATTTCCTACCAAGAAGCTCGTCGTCAAGTCTCTATATCGAGTGATACAGCACCATCCATGTCTTACGCAGAGGCTGCTAAACCCTCTAGGACATATGGTTGGCAAACCATGTACACTTGGCCTGAGGGTGAAATTAAGCCCCGTACTTGCAACACCAATGGATGGATGTTTGGTGCTGACTGTTTTGTGGATGATATCCCCAAAAGCAATATAAAATACGCGAGGCCTTAGAAAGAGTTGTGTGATAATCATCCCCCGCCACGTAAGTCCACAGCAGGTCCAGATAATGATTCAATGGTCGATGAGGAACTGTTTAAAATTCCACGTAAATCATCTTGGGCTGGATTTGGAGCTCCAACCACAGCTTCTAATCCTCAAACCACATCAACTTCTGCTTCTTCCAAACAGAATCAACCGTCTTCCTCAAGGTCGTCGTCTGCTGCTGTCTGATCAGTTTCCTATTATATTAAAAGATCTTTTTTGGTGAACCTGAACAAAGAATTCCACGCTATAAGTTAGAGAAGGCCGATTGGCAAAAATTTTCAATACTTTGTTCGGAAAAAATAAGACCAGAAATTTTTGATCAGGACCAAGAACCAATAACAACATTTAATCAAACTCTTATATCTATAGCTGATGAAACTATTCCTAGGACCTCGGCAACTCCTAAAAAACTCAATAAACCTTGGTTCACAGACGAGTGTGACAAGGCTATCGACGATAAAATAAAGCTCAAAAACAATTTGGCAAACATCAAACGAAAGAAAATTTGAGTAATTTTAAAATTTTTTCGGGCGAAGGCTAGACGAACTTGTCGACAATCTAGAGAACATCCTGGAGAAATTTTGTATCTGGTTTAACTTCACGAACTCCCATGAATAAAATTTGGAATTGCATACAAAAACTCAAAGGTAAAAACTCTAAATCCTCGGTAAAACATCTGAACGTTGGCAATTCCACTTTAACATCTGAAAAGGACATTGCCAACAAACTAGCTGAGACTTTTGCCAAACATTCATCTTCATCCAATTACAAACCTGACTTCCAAAAATTTAAACGTACAGCTGAAAAAACGAAATTGAACTTTAACTCCGACAATTCGGAGAGCTATAATTCTCCTTTCTCTTTAGATGAGCTTAAAACTTCCTTAAATAAAGCCCATGACACTGCATGTGGCCCTGATAGCATCCACTATCAACTTTAAAAACATCTTCCTGATATATCGATGAAGACTCTTCTAAATTTAATGAATGATATATGGATAAATGGAAAATTGCCCGAAATATGGAAGCTTGCGACTGTTGTTCCTATCCCTAAGCCGGGGAAGGATCACACAGATGCTTCCAACTATCGTCCGATACCCTTGACAAGCTGCGTCTGTAAGACTCTAGAACGCATGATCAACGATCGGCTCGTTTGGTTCCTCGAGTCCAATGGACTCATTTCGAATATCCAGTGTGGATTCCGCCAAGGCAGGAGCACGCTTGATCATTTGGTCCGTTTTGAGTCTTTTCTTCGAAATGCATTTGCGAAGAACGAACATGTGGTGTCTATCTTTTTCGATCTCGAAAAAGCTTATGGCACCACATGGAAGTGTGGTATTTTAAAGGACATTTCTGTTATGGGGTTGAAAGGAAGGTTACCAACTTTCTTGGCCGACTTTCTTTCTGACAGACACTTTAATGTTAAAGTTAAGAAGACTTTTTCTGAAGAGTTTGATCAGGAAATGGGTGTGCCTCAGGGTAGCATCCTTTCGGTCACCCTCTTTAGTATTAAAATAAATAGTATTGCCAAAGTTCTCCAAGATAATATTGAAGGTTCTTTATATGTTGATGACTTTTTAATATGCTACAGTGCAAAAAACATGAATACCATTGAAAGGCAATTACAGCTGTGCCTTAAACGGATTGACAAATGGGCCTCTGAAAATGGTTTAAAATTTTCAGAGAGTAAAACTGTTGCTATGCATTTTTGTAAGAAACGGAAACTTCATCCTGATCCAGATCTCTTTTTGTATAACAAAAAAATAAAGATAGTTGAAGAAGCAACATTTCTTGGCGTCCTTTTTGACAGAAAACTTTCCTTTCTCCCCCATATCAAAATGTTAAAATCAAGATGCCTAAAAGCTCTTGATGTTTTAAAAGTTGTTTCCATTACTGACTGGGGAGCTTATAAATCAGTTCTTTTAAATTTGTATAGGTCCATTATTAGATCGAAATTGGATTATGGTTCAATTATTTATGGGTCAGTGAAAAAGTCTTATTTGAAGATTTTAGACGCTGTTAATCATCAGGGATTGCGTCTCTGTCTCGGTGCATACGGGACCTCCCCCATTGAGAGCCTGTATGCAGAGGCAAATGAGCCATCCCTGATTCATCGAAGAATTAAACTCGGTTTGCAATATTCCACCAAATTAAAAGCCTTCCCAAACAACCCTGCCTACGACTGTGTTTTTAAACCACCTCTTAGGAATATGTATGAAAAACATGAAAACAAAACTCCTCCTTTTGGTATTCGTATCGAACCTCACCTGACTAATCTGAAGATTGATTTAGAAACTATAAAACCTGTCAAGCCTTTGAGAGTTCCACACTGGGAACTTTTAAAGCCAAAATTTATTTTTGATCTCCGTAAACATAAAAAGTCTGAAACAAGTCATCTGCTTATACAACAAGATTACTGCGAAATTAAATCCAAATATCCTGATTTTTCAACAGCATATACAGATGGCTCTAAAGATGGTGATAGTGTTGCTGCTGCTGCTGTCTTAGAAGATAGCATTTCTACGCAACGCCTCCCGTCTACTGCTTCCATTTTTACAGCTGAAGCGAGAGCCATCATTTTAGCCCTCAGGCTTATTGATGCTTCAGAACACTCTCAATTCTTTGTTTGTTCTGATTCTCTCTCTTGTCTTCTGGCAATTGAGAATTGTATTTTTAAAAACCCATTAATTTCTAAAATTGTATATATAGTTCATCAATTGATAAGAGGTGGCGTGGAATTGATTTTCCTATGGGTACCCAGTCATACTGGTATTAATGGGAATTCAGTCGTGGACAGGGTTGCGAAGGAAGCCCTTCGGAATCCAATATCCAAATGTTTTATTCCTTATTCAGACTGTAGAAATAGAATCAGAATATATGTTCAAAGTTTATGGGACGAGGTTTGGGCTGCCGCTGAGCACAACAAACTTCATGAGCTCAAGCCACAGCTTGGGGAGAGTCAAGCCTCATTCCGATGCCGTCGAGACCAAGTAGTCATCACTAGATGCCGCATAGGTCATTCTAGAGTCACTCATGGCTACTTGATGACGCAAGAGAAGGAAGTTCCGATGTGCATCCCTTGTGACTCACGGTATTCTTTGAGGCATGTCCTCCTTGACTGTGTTGATCTTGCTCCTATTCGGATGAAGTATTTCAACTGTGCATCCATGCACGATTTGTTCAGCGGCATCCCAGCCGATGCCATTTTATCATTTTTAAAAGAAATTTGTCAGTACTCAAAATTATAATTCTTAAAATAAAATCACCATTTGTAAATTCTTTTGTTGCTATTATAATTAATCTTTAGCTCGTTATTGTCAAGTTCTTTTTGCTATCGCTGTAAATGGTTTTATTTTTTAGTGTGTTAATTTTAAATGATTATTTTATCTATTTATTTTATCTACGGTCTTTTGACTTTGTTTTATATTAATGTGTTATTTACATAATTATTTCAACTTGTTTATGTCCCGATGATGGCTGCAATATCGCCGACGGGACATTAAACAACTAACAATCAATCAATCAAGCGCTATACCTTCTTCAAAATGAAAATATTGCTATTTGACGATTTTGCATGGTTTTCTCATGAACAGGCTCTAAGGGGTGAAATATTGTCGACAGGATATTGGGCAAACATACGCAAACATGCAACCAATCAATCACTAAATATTTACATTGGACAAACAAGGCCATGGTGTGCCGACTCTTAGTTGTGCATTAACATGAGTGAGTGAGTGAGTTGGTGTTTTACGCCCGCGCAACGCTACATTGGTTATTTACAGGCGATGAACATTAAAAGGATGATAAAATGAACATGAAATGATGATGAATGAAATATGGGGATGGGGTGGGACACGAAGGACCGGTAAATTTTGAAGAACCACAAGAAAAGGGGAGAGGTATTTAGCCTATGTGGTGCACTACTTGGCGGTCCACAAAGGGGTCTTTTACGTGCATGAAGCGTGGCACTCTCCACACACGTTGGCCCACTATGGTCGGCGGTCAGGGTTTCCGTATTATAGACCACACAACCCCCGCGGACGAGGGCCACCCTATTCAGCCACCTAGGGTACACACTTGGTTGCTCTGTGGGCTAAGCACTGACCCGACGTCAGAATCAAAAGACCCTTAGTCGCCTTTTACGACAGCATTAACATGATTAAGGACACAAGGTCTAATATCTACGGTAGTACAATCTGTGTACGGGCGCATGAATACACTGTCACTTGCCAACATTCCTAACCATAAACAAGACACACTTGTAAAAACTTTGTTAGCATTAGACAATGATGCACAAATGTAATTTAGGATGTAAGAATTTGTACTATTTGTTCTAATATAGATGAAAATATCACTGCAATGGAAAAGACACTTTTCCAACTAAACTTATAAATGTTAGAGCTAAGCGATTGTGGCATATTTCCAATCTTAATGACTGAACAAATAGTCAAAATGTAGTCTTCACTTTAGCCATCTATAGCTTGCTCATCAAAGAGATAAGATTAGCTGTGTTAAATATGTACCTTTTAAATATGGTTTACTTGTTCATGAGATTATTAAAGATTTATAAAAGTATATGAATCTGGTTTATACACAATATATATTTCATTCTTGTGCCCCACTATGACTCATTGTTTAGTTTGGCTTACGATATGGCCGCGTTCGTTTATATTTTATAATTTCATAAAATTAAAAAAATTTCTGTAATGTTTTAGTTATAAAGGAATTATAGTTGAAACGTATATAAACACGAGTGGCCGTAAATGAAAATATAACTTTCCTGATAGTGGACTTAATAAAAGATGGCATAAAGACAAATATGTGAACGAACTTAACAAAATAGGGATTAAATGCAATTCCACATGGACATTGAACTTTTTAAATCATGTAAGATGTTAATAAAAATTCTAATGAACAACCCAAAGACAATAACGTTACAACTAAAAATGTATCACAAAATGTAGAAAACCAGCAAACTATCACAACTCCATCCGTTCAAACTGGTGTTGTAACTGAACCAGTGCACGAAGAACGTATAAATCCGTCTAGAACTGAGGAAATTCTAAAAGAAACAACAAGTGCGTTAGGAACGGCCGCTGAGGCTATTGCATTTATATCATCTTTTGTGAAAGAAGCAGAGGTACCAATGGGGTATCAATGTCAAAAGGCCGAAAGGGCAGAGACAAAACCAGCAAACACCAACAAGAACGGGCCAAAACAGACAACATGTAAAACATGGAAACACAAAATATTTGAATAGCAATCAACAACGCGAACTCCAGTCGAAACAAGAGTGACCTCAGGTGATGGAAGAATAAGCAGTTCCTGTTTGCTATATCTCATCCGTCGTGTTGCCAACAGTAAATTCTGCGTGTCAAATCCGGTTAAGGAAGTTAAAAAAAAACTCTATGACAAACCAACATCTGCAATCATCTGAGAGATCGAAATCCCATATTTGTCTATAAGTGCATGATGTCGTCGGTAAAATTTCTTGAGTGAAGACAGCAACCGAGGAGCAAGATAACCCTGTGTGAGCAATTTTTGCATCAGACGTGACGGTCTGCTAAGGAAATCGATGGAAGTCCCGCACGCTCTAGAATAACGAATCAATTGAGATACGTAAACTCCATAAGCTGGAGCGGATGGAATGTTGCTACACAAGAAGGGAAAATTGACAATTAGAAAGTTGAAGTCATCACGTTGGTCAAAGAGCCTTGTTGAAAGTCTTCCTTGAGAGTCAATTTCGAGATGTAGATCTAAATATGAAGCAGTCTTCCTAGAATCCGTTGTGTCCTTTATCGCAAGCTCCTAGGGATATATGAGATGAAAAAAGTCACCAAATCGAGAATTGTTTAGTGAAAGGACATCATCAATATAACGGAACGTGATGTTGAAAGAGATAGCTAGTCTACGATATTTTTGTCTAGAAGAGAGTGTAAGAAGACTGCTTCAAGTGAATAAAGAAACAAATTAGCAAGCAAATTTGCACAATTATTGCCCATTGGAATCCATATGGTTTGCTGAAAAACACGTCCACCATACTGAACAAATATGTTGTCAATGAGAAAGTTGAGCATGTCGATTATTTGGTCTTCTGTTCTTTTTCTTAGACTCATTAATGACAACATAAGTCTTGGTATAATCGACTGCAAGATATTTGTACCTGCGTTTTCCATTCTTTTTGAAAAAAACTGCGTTTAATTAGTTGTGCCAATCGCGATTTCAGTTGTTCATGTGGAATATATGTGAAAAGTGTGGAGAAATCGAATGTTTTTATGCAGTTACAAGATAAAATTCTTCGGCATCCACATTTGATTGACACCATTTCTAGAATAACAACAAACGTAATATTTCTGGAGGCCGGATTTTATTGCTGTAAGTATTGAAGTCAATAGAACTGAAAGAGGCTTAGTTGTACATTTGGATGACCCTGCAATGAAGCGCTGTTTGTATGGATTTTTATGTAATTTAGGAATCCAATACAGGGATGGAATGTCAACATTATTGGCACCAACAGATTTGAAATGCCGAAGGAGGAAATGACAGATTTGTGATTGTCAATGATTTCCTCCTTCAACAGTGTTGTAGCCGTGTATGGTGTGCTGTTACTGGTACAATCAACCCCAAATTTAGCTGATAAACAGTCAATATAGTGTTTCTTGCACATAAAAATGATGATATTTGGTGCTTTGTCAGCCGGTAGAACAACATTTTTGTCATGTAAGGTGGGAAATGTTTTGGCAACATCAGCGTTGTTAAAAATGGATGTTGCCTTAATGCTCATTGAGACTCTTAAAGAATTTATTCTTTTCACAACCAATGATCTCATAGCTTTTACCCATTTTGATTGTCAATAAAGAGAAGGAAAACACTAGCACATGTGACCTTATAAAGAATAATTTAAATCTGGTTCCAGCAACAAACGCGATATATGGTAATTCTAGGAATAACTTTGAAGTGATGCCCATCTCTTGAACGCAAACCTATTTACGTCAGCAGATAGACACATCTAAAGATGTCGTGTACGCCAAGGACCTTCTCAAGATTGATTGTGTTTCTACAACACTGGGGAAGTAGATCTTAGAAGATACGGACATCAACCTTGCTCTACCTTACTCACTCCTAGATATGATAATCTGCAGTCAAGAACCCTGAGGTCCGATGGTCTGGCTGTAGAACTGTCGACGCTTAAAGACTCTAGGCTTGATTACAACCTTACATTAGACATAAGCTTTCTGAAAATATAGAAATACCAAATATTCAACTACTTTTAATTTTTTTTGTTATGCAAAAACATATCTGGATAAGGGTGAAGTTTTCGTTTCTTACAAAAATGCATAGCAACAGTTTTACTTTCTGAAAATTTGAAACCATTTTCAGAGGCCTGTTTTTCAATCCGTTTAAAGGCACAGCTGTAAATGCCTTTCAATGGTATCCATGTTTTTTGCACAGTAGCATATTAAAAGTCATCCACATATTACATGTAAAAAGAACCTTCAATATTGTCTTGAAGGACTGGTAATGCTATGTACATGTATTTTATACTAAAGAGAGTGACCTGTGTTTTTTATAAGACAAATCAGCTCCCAGCTAGCAACTTTCGACTTATTCACTAGGGTGTGTAAACAGACAATTGTAAATTTGACAATTATAGTTTTTATGTATATGTTTATACGAATTAACCTTTTGCTTTTATTTGCCAGACATGGCTGCATACAAATATCTTTACATGGTCATTCCAAATAAATGTTGTTTGTTAATTATACTTGGTATTGACAGCTCGGTGCGAATCAAGGTTTCGATTGTTTGTTAGTATTCATATACACAAGTGGATCAGCTGTCTCCATCAATGATCGACAACTGATTTGGCCTTTTGATTTTCAATGTTTTCTGAATCCCAAAATTCTAATCATTTCTTTATCACAGTGGTTCATAAAACTTTAGCAATTGTCTTGAACACCCACTTCTGAGTTCCGCTCAAGGACTTTTGCTAGATTTATATCTTCAAATGCTTCTTTACTTATCGTACAATCACTGGCCTACTGCACTCTCCAGCCGCATTGGATAGTTCTAGCTTAAACTGTATTTAGTAATAGCATTTGGTAAGGGAGCCGTATTGGTCGGCAGCATCAATCACTCCCCTTTTATTTGGATTTCATAACATGCCAAATTTCAATTGCTGGATTACAATGCTTTGTCGAGACTGCCATTTGCCAAATGTGTTTTTCATACATAGTTAGATATCATATAAGCATTGTGTGTTATTTGTGCAAGTAGACTTCTACAATAAATTGATTATTTCTACTTTGAGTTTGTGTAAAAAAAATCTCACGTGTGCACTTTGTTTATAAAAATTATCTAAATGTATCGTAGCTTTGCCCTTACCAATATTCATTTGGATTTCGTTTGGTTTTATAGCGAGCATAGCTCGTAGCGGGCCCGCGAGAGCGGAGAGCTCTTCAGCAAGTTTTGCAAAAAAATTTGTCAAATGCTGATACTGATTTTTTTCGTCCTGATATGCTTCTCACAATATCACGTGCACACAGGTTCGATGTGAATTTGAAAATAATTACCAATTTTGCTAATAGCCTTCCAAAAATATTATTTGTAAATATAGAACAAGGAGAAAAATATACTTCATTTTATAATTTTATTCATTTTTTTTTACGCTCATTCGCCCCAAATACCCCTTCCCAAACTGAACGTTCTAGAAAATGAACTGATTAACGATCAAAACAGTGCACCAAAAGTGTCCACGTCTTTTCGGGAATGGGGTCCACTAGATCTTATATTCTGAGTTCTCAACGATTTTATTTCTCAATTTAGGCGTGGAACTCCGACATATGAGGGCCATAAAGAGGATCCATCTATGATGTTTCATGGTTAAGGGGGGGGCTTTCTTCAACACAAAGGGTATGTAAAAATACAATAAAGCTGTTCATTGACATCTTATATTTTTGCTGTGCTCGCATTTAGGCAATGCCTATCTCATATTACATTTTAAACATCTTTTTTTTTAAATTGTGGATTTCCTGTTTGGGTTCTAGTGCTGCTGAGGAGGAATGAATTTCTGAAATTGCCATACAGCTAAAAAGAAATGCAGTTGGGGTTATAGTCTGTGTTATAGTCTCATGTTCATTTATTTCATATCCTTTCATTAATTTTTAAAACAGTAAATTATCCGTTAAATTTATTTAAAAAATGATAATACAGAGGAATTAATAAAGCACCATTAAGAATGTTTTCGAGCAAGCGATAGAGATGTTACAAAACATTTTCGGAATCCTCGGATGTTTACCATTAGAATACTAATAATGTAAAATCTCTTAATTTTATAAACCAATGAGGTGAGCTAATATAGTGTGTTTCAATGAAAGAACCTTAGTGAGCACGCTCACATACCCCACGCGTGCCGCTAATGGACTATCAATGTTATTCTTGAGGAATTAGTATCAAGCTACAGGAATCAATAATATTGAATGATTGTAAAAGTGAATGTGCAAGTATTTGAATATCATAACAAAGTTATGTCAAATTTCTAAGTCCAAAGGGCCATAACTCCCACAAAAATTTGTGAATCAAAAATTCCCGGTAACATGCTCAACCACATATGGTGTTCTTCTTGCATACCTAGTTTCGTTAAATTCTGTTCAGTAGTTTTAGAGGAGTTGCGATTACAAACTGTAATCATGATTTTTTGCAAAATTCTATGTCCAAAGGGCCATAACTCCCACAAAAATTTGTGAATCAAAAATTCCCAGTAATATGCACAACTGCATATGGTGTTCTTCTTGCTTACCAAGTTTCATTAAATTCTGTTCAGTAGTTTAAGACCCCCGTGCGGGAACCGGGTGTGAAAAGAATAGTCCCGCAGCTGCCCGTAAAGCTTGTCGTAAGAAGCGACTAAACGGGTCAACATGTTTGCCGTGTGTTGCGACCTGTGTCGGGGGAGGACGGGATCCTGGTCCACGTATGTGGGCTTTGGCCCTTACTTCTCCTAGACAGGCGGTCAGATTTGGCTCGGTCTGATCAATCGGCTGGTCATGCCAAGCCCTGTGAAGTATCTTCTCATTTTATTTCAAATTTACTGTATTTGACTTTTGAAAATATTGATTTGATTCCATTTATGCTTTACAGAAGGCGGTGGCTCATGGGTCAATCGTGTGGATGTTATTCTGGAGAGTTGTATCGCCGGGTAACCCCTGGCACGATGCTTGTCTCCCTAAAGGAATACTCTGTGCGAGTATACTGTCCTTGTAGCCCTGGTGCTTTCAACAGGAGACCCGTTGTACAACAGCATCGCCCTTGTTGGCGCTCCGTGGCGGGCGGGGAGCAAGGCAGTGAAACTCTTTTCTATCATCATGGGTTCCCCTAAAAAACAACAAGCAACAAGTTCTAATGAAAATTTAAAACGTAATATTTCTTTGAGTGACAGTGAAGATCAAGACGTATCAGCTTCATCCAAACGCCAAAATACAACAAATGATAGTTGGCCTAAATTCATTGTTATTTCAAGCAAAGATACCACTCGTCCTTTGTCAAAGGTTTCGCCCTTTGTCATTGCAAAAACGATCAAAGGCGTTACCGGAAGTGATGTTCCAAAGGTTACGAAACTCCGATCCGGTAATCTTCTAGTCGAGTGTACAAAGCAACAACAAGCCAAAAACATTATGACCATTTCACGTATTTTAGAATTACCTGTTTCAGCTGAAGCTCATCGATCATTGAATCGATCTCAAGGTATCATTCGAGATAGAGATCGAAACCTTACCGATTTGTCAGAGCAAGAAATCTGCTCTGAACTTTCATCACAGGGTGTTTTACAAGTTAAAAGGTTTACAAAAAAGGAAGACAACAACATTATTAAATTAAATACTTACCTTATAACATTCAATTCTGCAGCTCCACCAAGTCACATTCATCTGGGTCTTTTCAGAGTGTCCGTAGACATATTTATTCCGAATCCTCTCCGTTGTTTTAAATGCCAACGTTTTGGCCACGGGAAGGCCACCTGTAACGGGAAGGAAAAATGTGTCAAGTGTGCTCAGGAAGGCCACTCGGATTTCAACTGTACTAAAAGTCCAAAATGTGTAAACTGCAGTGGTGATCATTTTTCTTCTTCAAAACAATGTCCAACTCTTCTACGTGAAAAAGAAATCCAAAAACTGAAAGCAGAAAAGAACATTTCCTACCAAGAAGCTCGTCGTCAAGTCTCTATCTCGAGTGATACAGCACCATCCATGTCTTACGCAGAGGCTGCTAAACCCTCTAGGACATATGGTTGGCAAACCATGTACACTTGGCCTGAGGGTGAAATTAAGCCCCGTACTTGCAACACCAATGGATGGATGTTTGGTGCTGACTGTTTTGTGGATGATATCCCCAAAAGCAATATAAAATACGCGAGGCCTTGGAAAGAGTTGTGTGATAATCATCCCCCGCCACGTAAGTCCACAGCAGGTCCAGATAATGATTCAATGGTCGATGAGGAACTGTTTAAAATTCCACGTAAATCATCTTGGGCTGGATTTGGAGCTCCAACCAAAGCTTCTAATCCTCAACCCCCATCAATTTCTGTTTCTTCCAAACAGAGTCAATCGTCTTCCTCAAGGTCGTCATCTGCTGCTCAACCTGGAAATAGACAGCAGCGACCCTCACAGCCAGGAAGACGCCAGAGTTCATCGCAGCAGACGTCACCGCTTAAAATGCGTAGATCAAAGAAGGCCGAACGAGATGCTATTTATATGCATAATCGTTTCGGCTCTCTTGGTGACGACATGGAGTCTGATATGGATCTATCGGAAACACCTGTCGACCGTTCACAGAGCCAGTCTCCACAGAGGAGACGTAGGCGATCACTCGGTAGACTTTCTGATCCCATACAGACTCCAAAATGAGTACCATCATTCAATGGAATTGCCGAGGCCTTAAGGCCAACTTTCTTGAATTACAACTCTTAGTGCAGTCTTTTAATCCAACTGTCTTTTGTCTTCAGGAAACACATCTCAAGGAAACTGACACCATTTCCTTGAAGGGTTATTCTATGTACAGTACCTTTTCCAACACTGAGCGAGCTGCTGGCGGATCCTCCATCTTAGTTAAGGACAGAGTTCTTCATAGTTCTATTCCTTTAACTACAGATCTGCAAGCAGTTGCCGTCCGAATTTCTTTACATCAAACAGTCACATTATGCTCAGTTTACATACCGCCCAATAATAATAATTTAACATTAGCACAACTTAAACAATTAACAGATCAGCTTCCTGCTCCATATATGGTATTGGGAGACTTCAATGCTCACAATCCATTGTGGGGCAGTGCTAACATCAATGATAAGGGTAAAAAGATTGAGGACTTTTTGTCAAAAGAATCGCTTTGTATCTTCAATGACGGCTCCTCTACTTTTTTACATTCTGGTAATGGAACATATTCATCGATTGATCTTTCCATTTGTGATCCTTCTCTTTTAACAGACTTCTCATGGCAAGTCCATGACGATCTCTGTGGAAGTGACCACTTTCCTATCATTTTAAAAGATCTTTTTGGTGAACCTGAACGAAGAACTCCTCGTTATAAATTAGAAAAAGCCGATTGGCAAAAATTTTCAATTCTCTGTTCAGAAAAATTAAGACCAGAACTTTTTACAGAAGCTGAAGATCCTATATCTGTTTTTAATGAAACCCTTATTTCTATAGCTGATGACACAATTCCTAAGACCTCGGCAACTCCAAAAAGGGTAAATAAACCCTGGTTTACAGACGAGTGTGGCAAGGCTATCGACGATAGAAATAAAGCTCAAAAACATTTTGATAACCACCAAACTAAAGACAATTTAAGTAAATTTAGAATATTTCGGGCCAAGGCTAGAAGAACATGCAAACAAACAAGAAGAACATCCTGGAAAAAGTTTGTATCTGGTTTAACTTCTCGTACACCCATGAATAAGATTTGGAATTTTATACAAAAAATGAAAGGCAAAAACTCTAAATCATCTGTCAAGCATCTTAATGTTGGCAATTCCACTCTAACATCTGAAAAAGATATTGCCAACAAATTAGCTGAGACTTTTGCTAAACATTCATCTTCATCCAATTACAAACCTGACTTTCAAAAATTTAAACAAAAAGCTGAAAAAAACAAATTAAATTTTAAGTCTGATAACTCTGAAAGCTACAATTCTCCCTTTTCCTTGGACGAACTTAAAGCCTCTTTAGGCAAAGCACACGATACAGCATGTGGTCCTGATAACATCCACTATCAGCTTTTAAAACATCTTCCTGACATTTCTATGACCACTCTTTTAAATTTGATGAATGATGTATGGATTAATGGAAAATTGCCCGAAATTTGGAAGCTTGCAACTGTTGTTCCTGTCCCCAAACCAGGGAAGGATCATACAGATGCTTCCAACTATCGTCCGATAGCCTTGACAAGCTGCGTCTGTAAGACCCTTGAGCGTATGATCAATGATCGGCTTGTTTGGTTCCTGGAGTCCAATGGACTCCTTTCGAATATCCAATGTGGATTTCGCCAAGGCAGGAGCACACAAGATCATTTGGTCCGTTTCGAGTCTTTTCTTCGAAACGCTTTCGCGAAGAACGAACATGTGGTGTCTATCTTTTTCGATCTCGAAAAAGCTTATGACACCACATGGAAGTATGGCATTTTAAAAGACATTTCTGATATGGGGTTGAGAGGAAGGCTACCAACCTTTCTGGCCGACTTCCTTTCTGATAGACATTTTAATGTTAAAGTTAATAAAACATTGTCTGAAGAGTTTGATCAGGAAATGGGTGTTCCTCAGGGTAGCATCCTTTCTGTCACTCTCTTCAGTATTAAAATAAACAGTATTGCCAAAGTTTTGAAAGATAACATTGAAGGTTCTTTATATGTTGATGATTTTTTAATTTGCTACAGCGCCAAAAACATGAGCACCATTGAAAGGCAGTTACAACTTTGCCTTAATCGAATTGAAAAATGGGCCTCTGAAAACGGTTTCAAGTTTTCAGAAAGTAAAACAGTCGCCATGCACTTTTGTAAAAAGAGAAAACTCCATCCTGACCCAGATTTATATTTATATAATAAAAAAATAAAAATGGTCGAAGAATCAAAATTTCTTGGCGTTCTTTTTGACAGAAAACTTTCCTTTCTACCCCATATCAAAATGTTAAAATCAAGATGCCTCAAGGCTCTTGACATTATTAAAGTGGTCTCCAGTACTGACTGGGGAGCTGATAAATCTGTTCTTTTAAATTTGTACAGGTCTCTTGTGAGATCGAAATTGGACTATGGTTGTATTGTTTATGGATCAGCTAAAAAGTCTTATTTACAAATTTTAGATGCTGTCCATCATCAGGGATTACGACTCTGCCTCGGTGCATACAGGACCTCTCCTATTGAGAGCCTGTATGCGGAGGCAAATGAACCATCCCTGAAACATCGCAGAATAAAACTCGGTCTCCAATATGCTACAAAGCTGAAGGCTTTCCCTGGCAACCCTGCCTACGACTGTGTTTTCAACCCACCTCTTAAAACTGTTTATGAAAAACATGAAAATAAAACTCCTCCATTTGGCATTCGTATTGCACCACATTTAGCTATCCTTAATATTGATTTGGAAACAATTAATCCTGTTACACCTTTGAAAGTTCCACCCTGGGAACTTCTAAAACCTGAATTTAATTTTGATCTTCGAAAACATAAAAAGTCTGAAACAAATCATTTGCTTATTCAACAGGATTACTGTGAAATTAAATCTAGATACCCTGATTTTCTGACTGTTTATACAGATGGGTCTAAAGATGGTGATAGCGTTGCTTCTGCTGCTATCTTAGGAAATAGCACTTCCACCCAACGACTCCCATCTTCTGCTTCCATTTTTACAGCTGAAGCCAGAGCCATTATTTTAGCTCTTCGTTTAATTGATGCTTCAGAGCACGCACAATTCTTCATCTGTTCTGATTCTCTCTCTTGTCTTTTGGCAATTGAGAACCGCAAACTAAAAAATCCATTAATCAGTAAAATTGTTTACATGATTCACCAGTTGATGAGAGGTGGTGCAGAATTGATTTTTCTATGGGTACCCAGTCATACTGGTATTCATGGAAATTCAGTCGTGGACAGGGTTGCAAAGGAAGCCCTTCGCAAATCTATTTCAAAATGTTTTATTCCTCATTCGGATTGCAGAAATGCAATCCGTTTATATGTTCAAAATTTATGGGATGATGTTTGGGCTGCCGCTGAGCACAACAAACTTCATGAGTTGAAACCACAGCTTGGGGAGAATCATGCTTCATTCCGATGTCGTCGAGACCAAGTGGTCATCACTAGATGTCGTATTGGACATTCTAGAGTCACTCATGGCCACTTGATGACACAAGAGGAGGCACCGGTGTGCATCCCTTGTGACACTCCGTATTCGGTGAGGCATGTTCTCCTTGACTGTGTTGATGTCGCTCCAATACGTGATAAATATTTCAACTGTGCTTCTATGTACGATTTGTTCAGCGGCATTCCAAATGATGCCATCATCAACTTCTTGAAAGAAGTTGGTTTATATTATAAATTATAGTTTTATTTTTCTGTTTTATCATTGTGTTGTTCATACACATACTAGTGGATGTTTGAAACTTATTTGTTTATGTATTGTGTGTTCGTGTTACAATTTTGTTATAAGTATACAAATATTATTGATATATTTTTATCTTTTACTTAGTCTGTTTTAATGTCTACTTTTATCTATTTATTGGTGATAAACATTTTAGTTTCGGTCTTTTGACTTTGTTTTATATCAAAGTTTTATTCAGTAATAATAACCTGTTTTTGTCCCGATGATGGCTGCAATATCGCCGACGGGACATGAAGCAGACAACAATCAATCAGTAGTTTAAGAGGAGTTGCGATTACAAACTGTAATCATGATTTTCTGCAAATTTCTAAGTCCAAAGGGCCATAACTCCCACAAATATTTGCGAATCAAAAATTCCCGGTAATATGCACAACTACATATGGTGTTCTTCTTGCATACCAAGTTTCATTAAATTCTGTTCAGTAGTTTAAGAGGAGTTGCGATTACAAACTGTAATCATGATTTTCTGCAAATTTCTAAGTCCAAAGGGCCATAACTCCCACAAAAATTTGCAAATCAAAAATTCCCGGTATTATGCACAACTACATGTGGTGTTCTTCTTGCATACCAAGTATCATTAAATTCTGTTCAGTAGTTTAAGAGGAGTTGCGATTACAAACTTTGATCACAGACTGACGGACGGACGGACGGACGGACGGACGGACGGACGGACGGACCAGTCAAAAACATTATACCCTTCGCAACTTCGTTGCGTGGGGTATAATTATTTTGTAAGTGGTAGAAATGATACCGGTTTATGGACATTGATACAGATATATTATTTGTATTGTATGGAATAACTAGGTATTGTATGATCATGCATAATTTTGGCAATTTACTCAAAAACACTAACATATATCAAAATTGTAGCTTAGGGTTAAAGTGATCAGCACATCAAGATCAAACTGCCCTAAAAGAATAGCCGACAATCGTTGTCCTTTTTCTTCCAAATTTTCACAGCTTTTTGTTCAACTTTTCAAAAATCTTCTACTCTGAAACCGCTTGGCCAAATATTAGGAAAGTTGTTCGGTAGTAAACGTGGCCGTCATGGGTAAAATTAAACATAAGAACAAATAGCATTTTTTGGCAAATTTCTCAAAAACCGTTAAAGTATCAAAATTTTGGCAAAGGTTTAATGTGACCAGCACACCAAGATCTACTTGCTCTGAAATTTTGAAGAACATCCGACACTTGTTGTAGAAGATATTGTCCGTTTTAGACCAACATTTCACCAACACTTTTAATACGACCGCAAAATTTTAGTCAAAAAGAGTAGTCGTGTTACTCCGTCTGTCCTTCGCGCTATGGGGTACATGTCTTGTGTAATCTGAATCTCTAAGACCAAACGCTAGATCCTTCTGACATTTAAGACAGTGATTAGATATATTAAAAATGTGCTCATACCCTTTTGGGTTCATTTTATAATTTCGTTTAGAAATTAAGGGCCAAAAAAGTTACTGTTTAATTTATTTCCACAATAACCATTGTTCTAGTTGACCAAATGCTATGAAATTTTACAGTAACGTTTCTTACCATAAAATGAAGAGTAAGGCTGATTTTGGGTGTCCCATCTGTTTTGATTAGAAATTAAGGGCCCTTAAGGGACCAAAAGCCTCTTTTTTATTTGTTTCCACAATAAAGCTTTTAAAAGTTGGCATTAGTCTTTCCAGTGTGCTTATATCTAGTTTTGCCCCAAGATTGTGTTTGTACAATGAAGTTCAAATAGTGCGCTCGACTTTTGTGTGATCAAAGTACAAAATTGCCTATCATTTAAAAAAAAACACAACTATTTAAAAAAAGTAACGCTAAGGCGACCTAGATATAGTAGAGCGGATCAACTTGACTTTTCACCAAAATATTTCACATCGTGATAAAAGCATGCAATTTCGTACCAACTTTCTTCGATTTATTGTGGTTCAGAATCCATAGTTGGCCATCTTGATTTCCGCCATTTTCAAGATGGCCGCCGCAAAATTAAAATGGCGCCATTTCTCTATAATCTTTTTTACAAAACTACTTTTTGTTTTTAAATTTCTTGTTTTTATTGGACAATTGACACTTATATTAGCAAAAAAAGATAAATGTAAGGTTAAAAAATTTGTTAGTGCGCTTGCGCAATAAACTGTCAAAAATATAAATATCCCTGTTTTCCAAGCAGTGAGTTGCCTTTTAATTGACTTTCACCAAAATATTTGACATCGGGATAATAACTTAAGTTTTGTACAAAAACATTCCTAAATATATAATGGTTAAGAATACATAAAAATGATAACTGTACAGTTTATTAAATCATTTGTTGGTACGTGTGCGAAATAAACTGAAGAGTATGAATATTCCTATTTTCCAAGCTGGCAGTTGCCATTAAACTTGATTTTTACCCAAAAAATTTCTAATCATGATGAAAGAAGCAGAGGTTCTTGTACCAATGGGGCATTCGGATGTCAACGTCCCAAAGGGTAGAATCAAAACCAGTAAACACAAAAAAGGACAGGACGTGTAAGCATGAAATATTGTACAAAGATTCCTCAATATATAATGAATCAGAATTCATAGTTGACCATCTTGATTTCGGCCATTTTCAATATGACTGCCGAGAAATTGAAATGGCACCATTTCTTTTTCTAAATCTTTTGTGCAAAACTACTCCTTCTGTTTAAATTTCTTGTTTCTATTTGACATTTGACACCTATACCAGGAAACAAATGATTAAAGTAAGGTTAACCAATTTATTTGTTAGTGTGGATGCGCAATAAACTGTTGAAAGTATAAATATGCCCTTTTCCAAGCTATGAGTTGCCTTTAATACTTAAATATGTGGAATTTATTTCTGACTAAAAAAATCTATTACATCCTATTTAAGACTTCCTTGTCATAATGCTATCCCTCTGATTTTATGACTATCAGAGACAATATAATGATGTACAATGCTTATTTACATGTAAGACCAAATAAAGATTGAGGTCCTATTTCGATTATGTTTTTATGGTGGTTTTATGGTGGTAGGGACTGACTACTTTGGCCCCTGCTTACAAAAAAAAAAACATATCAAAACTCGCAATAAAATAACAGCTTTTAATTTTAAACTCTTAAATAATTGGGGTATTTTCTAAATACAATGATTTACACAAATGTCAAAAGTTGTGTTGTGTTCACGAAGTCCAGAATACATGCCATGCAAAACACACAAAAAATACGAAATTGAACTCAGAAAAATAAGTTTAGTCTAACTATAAAACAAACTCGATATGTTAATTGACAAATGTATCTTTTGTTCAATAAATTGCGTTCAAACCAACATATTGTTTTATTAACAAAGGGTTGTTCTGGTTTGGTTTGGCAAATGGGAAGCTGAGATTTTGTATCTGTATTATTGGTAATGTCTCTTTAGCAAAAACTACAGCACTTTCTTTATAAGAGAGGCATTCATTAAAGTTTTGTACGATAAGAAAAAACCTGGACTGAAGCTCTTTACCATACACAACACTATTTGTTGACATGTATGACTTTATGTACTAGTTACTCTGAGTAAAATGTATGACTTGTAATGTACTAGTTACTCTGAGTAAATGACGATATTCAAGTATTGAGTATAGTGTTAGCAGATCTTCAAAGAATGGTCACAACATCCCCCAACTTGTTGACGATGAGGAAAAACCGGTCCTCTTTTATGATTGGGCTACATTTTTAAAGAAAATGTTCAAGCCTATACCACAGCTGAAAACATATCACCATTTTAGGTACCTATTTTTCATTATATCCATACTGGCATGACTGGTTCACAAAACATGAATAGCTTATTTAATGCTCTTGTTATAAAAAAGCATAGAATTTGATGATAAAATGGAAATTATTATGACACAGCATTTTATCATAGGTTGTTCTTATCTTGTATCACATTTTAACCCTTTTTCATCACTTAGGTATAAACATAATAAATGCACAGTAAAATAAGCACACTTCAATATGACAAAATGGTGATCATTGTATAAAATACTGTTTACCTATGACTGCATTGAATGTTTTTTTTTTATTGACTGATGCCATAATTGATTTGTTTCAAAAAATTGCAAACTACATGTAATAGAATAAAATGTATAGGTTGTCCAACATGCTTCTCTTTCATGTCTTTAAATGGTGTATTATTAACAAATTTTTTTTGTCTTTAGAATGGACAGAGACCATCCAGGGATTGTATTTGTAAGGAACTATGCAAATCAGGATGAAATTAGTATAAACATATTAAAGAACAATGTTCCAAGATTTGAACTTGAGATGCCACAAGTTATTGTACCAAAGGGACTAGATGCCGCTCGACAATGGTATTTATACACCGATGTCGCACCATACTGTGCAAATACAGAAGCTTGTCCATTGCCTACAGTCCCCAAACCTGAGATAATTCATGTGCAGGATTCCACAGACTTTGACAGTAAAAGAAAATGTGGTCATTGTAAAATGGCAGGACATGTAAAGTCAAGAAATGGGAAAATAACATGCCCGATCTTATTAGAGAAGTGAAGTGACATACAAACCTTGATTTTCACTTATGTGCATGTATATCTTTAGAAATATAAATTGATATGGTGACAACTATGAGTTCTTTAACATGAAATTAAAAGTGATAAATGCAATTATAAATGTTCTACATATTTATGACTATTTCTTATTGATGATATATGCATATACAGTGGCACACAGTCAACAAAGGTAGTTGAAATGGACATTTGACCTTGAAAACATATCATTTCAAGGTCATAGAAAGATAACGCTGACCTATGCATTTTTTTCACACATAAATTACTGCACAAAGTTCATTGATTTGCATAAACTATTAGGCTAAGTGTCAGTAGCATTTGTTAAAATAGACTTCTAAAAGACACAATTTTCATCTAATTCTACAATGAAAAAAAAAATTTCATCCATCTAAAAATGATAGACTTGTGTTGGAAAAAGATGTAGCATCAAGCTATGAAGCTTAAGATATGCTTTTTAGAGTATTTATAGGTTTTAAGAGTGCATAAAAACAGATTTATAAAAGTAAGTCACAATATTATGAAAATAACAATAAAATATACTAAAATTTAAGAATTTCTGTCGTTTTGACCTTGAAAGCTATGTTTCAAGGTCATTGGACAAATGTCACAGTATATAAATTTTGTTTCGTAATCAATTGTCCCCAACAAATCCTATTCATATACATCAACTGTGGATGATCTTAGCAAAAACAACAGCTTAACAATCCCTAGAAAATACACATTTTTTACCAAAATCTGTTTTAAAAATATTGCTAAATATGCTAAAATATGAAACAAAACCTCACATTTTAATCTGTTCATATCTCAAAAACCAAACGACATATTGCTGTAAAACTTTGCAAAATTAATAATGGGTATTTATACTTCCTAAAAGTGCAAAAATAAGATTTTGCCCAAATTCCTCATTTGGACCCAAAATTTCATGGCTAGTCACATATATGCCAAGTTTTGCTAAATCTGGTCAAGTACAGTTTCAGAGGTTCTACTGACTAAAATAAGTTTCCTACTTTAAATGTTATTGTGATTTAGAAATATTCTACTGTTATGTTTAAAAAGCCACAACTCCAACAAAATATTGGGTACCTTATGCCTACCAAATTTCATTTATTCTGTTCCGAGTTTTAAAGGAGTTGCACTGTGATTTAGAAGTTCAAAGGGTCATAACAACTGTGCCACATTATTATGTCACACAACCATAAATGAATAAACCTTGTGAACAAGCTTGTAACTTCCAAAACAAGGGGTGCACGAAGTCGTACTAAGCATACTCCCACTCGACCAATTACAAAACAGGAAGAAGCCTGCTGACTGAGCTGGAAAAGGTGAGAACGGTACAACTCATCATGCTTAAGTTGTTTACCAAATTTGAAATCAATCCCTTTAGTAGATGCTGAAAATCTGTTACGAAAAATTCCCCATTGTTGACCCTTGAAAAAGTAAGTCGGCTCAGAAAACATGAAGTAGTCGGCCGACTGATCTGGAAAGAGCAGGCATGGTAAGACTTATCATGCTGAAGCTGTGTAACAAATTTGAAATTAATCCCTTCGGTAGCAGCTGAGAAATTGTACCAGACGGACACAGCTAGACAGGCAAGACGGACGGACAAGGTGGTTGCAATACAGCCCCCTCTCTTACGAGTGGGTGGGATAATATACTGCAGAAGTTATAGTCCCACGACCATTGATGGGTTTGTAAAATAAAGAAAGAATGTGTCCATGGGACACGGATGCCCCCACTAGCCTAAAAAAAGTTAAAGTCCGACAGGTCTGAAAATCGCTTAGGACGCATAGTTTATCATACTGAACCATCCTACCAAGTTTCAAATCAATCCCATGTACGGTTTCTGAGAAGAGCTTGACGGAAATTTTCAAGTCGATTTTGGTATCAATCCAGCGCCAAACAGGAAGTAAGTGTCCGACAGGTCTAAAATTCGCTTAGGACGTATAGTTTGTCATACTGAACCATCCAACCTAGTTTCAAGTCATTCCCATTTACGGTTTCTGAGAAAAGCTTGACGGAAATTCGTACGGACGGACATGAGTAAAACTTAATGCCCCCCGACATGTAAAAAAAAACCCAATTCAATCCAATTATTAATTTACTATAAATACAAATAAAGCGATATTTAGCAAAATTCCGAGTTAAAGAGCTTGAACTTCCACAAAAATTTAAGGATTAAAATTTCCTGGCAATACCAATAACTAGCACAACTACACGTACATATGGATTGCTTCTTACTTTACAAAGCTCTTTAAATTGGTTTATAAGTTTTAGAAAAGTTGTAATGACAAGATGAAAAGTGAGAATTTACAAGTTCAAAGTGCCATATTGCCCTCAGTAATTTTGAAGGTCAAATTATCTCGGCAACATGCACAACTACAGATGGTGTCCTCATATTCAAGTTGAAATCAGAGAAGTTTCACTGTGTGACAAGGTGAAAACTAAAGTATGGATTTCAGCAAATTTCTACATACAAAGGGGATTAACTCTAACATTAATAAAATATTGTTTTTGCCTGCAAAAATGCTGTCTCACCCGTTTGCCCCATAACTGTGGGGATCAAATTTCTTGGCAGTATGCACAAGTACATATGAAGTTTTTATTATATTCTAAATATCCGTGAAATTGGTTCTGTAGTTTCAGAAGAATTGCATCTACAAGATGAAAATATTGATTTTCAGCAAATGTTCCAAGTTCAAAGGGCCATAACTCCCACAAAATTTGACAGATCAAAATTTCCTGTAAATGTGCAAAACTATATACTATGTACAACCTACATAGCAAGTTTCGTGAAGTTTCCATTTGTAGTTTTAGAGGAGTTGCCTCCACAAAACTTTGTTACAGACATACATACAGTCTCACTACCAAAAAAGGGGAGGGGCATAATTTGATGATCAAAATTTCTGATAATATGCACAACTACATATGATGTCATTATATACTAGTACATTACCAAGTATCATTGTATTACATTTAGGTGAAAACTGAAAAGTGGGTATTTTAGCACTCACACAATAATATGATTAAAATTTCCTGGTACATATGGTGTTCTTCTAACATTAATAGCTCATACGACGTTGAATTTCATTTGTTGTGCTTACATAATTTGTGACATAATAGGTCTCTATACCTGACATGTCCAACTTCAATCAAAATTAAAATGCTGCATACCAAATATATGTATTAAAAGCCTGTGATTAAATATCGTACAAAAATTGTGAACTTGATAAAAGTACATGCCAAATTAATATCAAAGGGGGAAAAATGAGGACTGTGGACATGAAAGTACCAAAGGGGCATCTCAATACCAAAAGTCCGAAACTCCAAAGACAAAACCAGAAAACGACAACAAAGACAACACAAGTCAAAGCTACAAACAAAATCACAAGTAACAAGAAGCAGTGATTGGTAGTTTCTGAGAAATCTGTTTTAAGTCTATTAAAAAACTACAGCCCGCCCATCATTCAGAGTACTCTATTAAGTCTAAAATACAAGCATACACAGAATAAGAATTTATAACAAATTTATTTGTTATCATGATGTTTATGAGAAACTCGATCAATAACTAAAAAAAAACAAGGCATTAAATGCATTATTACATGTATTCTAAACTTGGGACTTTTAATTTTTTTTCTTATCCTTTTTAAGTTGATCGTACTATTAGTACAGTAATATCAATAAAATGCTTCAAAGACATCCACATCAATGATAAAATGTTTGGATTTTTTTAACTGTCAACAGATCCCTGCTCCCTGAGACACCCCTGCTTTACAAATTATGCCTTGTACATTGTACACAAAACACATCTTCTGTGTCTAAATAATCTGTATACATTTCACAATTAGTCAGGTATGCTCGCATTTGCAGTGATGTGTCTGATTTTAATGATAAAAACTGTTTTATTACAGAAAAATTGCTAAAACAAGGTTACCGTTACCACAAGTTAGTCAAATCTTTTACAAAATTTGCACATAAATATGGACATCTCATCGAAAAATTTATTTGTACACGTAGATTTCTGATTGTTAAAGGAATATCTCATCCTGACTTTTATAGCAATGTAGTTTATAAAGCACAAAAATTCAAAAACAACCTTATGGAAATTAAAAACTGGCTTAAAAACCTTTTGAAAAAAGGATACGAATTCAATGTTTTAGTAAAATCTTTGCATTTGGTATGTTTTGGCAGAAATATTGATAGCTTGATAGTAACTTTAAAACGTTAAATTTTCACTTTGTATCCACTGTATTATTTATAAGCACCACAGCGATCAAGTATGCCGGTTCTGTATTGTGATACAACTCTTAATCATTCATTGTTTTGACGTGGGGTGTCGGATTTAGAACTGATGTATTTGATTCTTTTACATCAATCGATAAATGTTTCTTAGCTAGTTGTCAGTAACTTCGAGTGTTCTCAAGAGAGTTCCTCCTTGTCTTGTTGTTTTCGTACAGTATTTTGTCTTAGGTTCTCTCTTGTTGAATTGAACTTTTGTCGATTGAGTTTTACAGTGTGTTTTATATGTGGCTTTGTGCAAGCTTATCAATAGGGGGAAGGTTGGATCCAAAAAACTATTTTAACCCCGCCACATTTTATATGTGCCTGTCCTAAGCCAGGAAACTTTGCCAAAGCCTTTGTTTGTCCTTGTCATTCTATGTTTTATGTCAAGAATTGAGTCTTTCGTTGATGATTAAGGGATTGGTTTTGATACTTTTGTATTGGATTGTAAGTCTTGGGCCAATGCAAGACGGTAAGCAGTGACCTATGGTCATGTTGAAGACTGCTTGCTGTTTTCCGTTTTGATTTTTTGAATTGCTGTTTGTTGTGTCGCGTACACTTATTCCACATCTCAATATCGTATACTAAAACTAAAGCATACATAACAAAACCTCTGTTTTAAACTAAAAGTAAAGCATACAGTATCTCAAATGTATTCTGTTTTTAACAAAACAGTAAAGCATACAATATCTCAAATGTATTCTGTTTAAACTAAACAGTAAAGCATACAATATCTTAAATATGTTCTGTTCAAACTAAAGAGTAAAGCATACAATATCTCAAATGTATTCGGTTTTAAACTAAACATTAAAGCATAATATCTCAAATGTATATACGCAAGTAACACTTATGAATGTATGTCACTGTTTTCTTTATTCTGCTGGACCAGGTGGCAAAGGAGGATTTTCAGGTGGTTTTTCTTTGGGAAGAGGTGGATCTATTTTGGTACAGCTAGAGCCAGCACTGAATGGTTTGTGTGTCTTGGTAAATTTTGTGTTGGTACATCGAGCTTACTCCAATTATAATGAAAATTCAAATCTCCATATGGGTTGGTAGAATTGCCAGTGGTAATATTTCCATATGGGCTATGAGAGGTACCATATGGAGTAACACTAGTACTGTTACCATAAGGACTACCAGGATACATAAATCCAGATTATCCAAATGGTGACATACAGAAAGATGGTTGATAGACTGGATTTACAGAAACCTGTGGCACTGGTGATGAAGATGTCCCTGTAGGATTGGAAACAGTATTACTATTAGTATTCATTGCTGGTGTTGTATTAAATATAGTGCTCGTGTTACCACCATTACAGCTGGTACATGTAACTGCTACTTCAGAGATTTGTTTACCAATACATTTTCCTAAATCAGTGCCATATGTTTCTTCCTCGATTCCGGTTGCAACAAGTTTTGACTTTCCAGTTTCAAGTAGGGCACACAGCCCTTCCTTTGTTTTAGTTGTTGGTATTTTTCCCCCAGTTGCAAGTTTTATAAGTCTCAAGTCACGCTGTAAGTTATTATTTCCATCTTTCCCTCTGTACTTAATTGGATTTGAAACGATCAACTTGGGTCTGACCGCAGATATAAATGACGAATTGTTGTGTTTGATGAAGCTTCTAATTCCTTCAATTTCATTGTCCAAATCCGTGCATTTCTTCTCCAATGATTGGACCTCTTTTTCAAACTGAAAAAAATATGAGAGTATTATTCAAAATACAAAGCTGAAAAGTTACATTTTGTGTGACTAATAGTAATAGTGATACATTAGCCCTTTATGGAGTTCATGCTGCATACCAAGTTTCAAAAGGCTACAATGGAGATATATGATTAGACATTGTTGATAAAACGGTTATGATCTTTCTTTTTACAATTTAACATTCATGACATTATTGTCAATACCGTGAAATGTCCAACCACAATGCACGGAAAATTATTTCAACAAATCAAAATTCAAATAAAATTTGCATGAGTACAAAATAAACCCATCGGCCCCCTCTCGTGTGTACATCATGCATATGTATACATGCACAGAACTTAAAAGGAGTGAAATTGTATTTTCTGTATGATTTTTTATACCTCAAAAACTTTCTGTCTGTATTC
The DNA here is from genome assembly GCA_963971305.1 of Arcuatula senhousia. Lineage (NCBI taxonomy): Eukaryota > Metazoa > Mollusca > Bivalvia > Mytilida > Mytilidae > Arcuatula > Arcuatula senhousia. The sequence continues at coordinate 59,907,756 of OZ020310.1, forward strand.
TTTGTGTTTACTTTCATTCCCACAGTAATGATAACCTGAGCATTGAACATAGGGGCATTTTTGTCCTCCTCTGTTTCCACTGACCCGGTGCCCTTTGTGATGGCAGTTATCGCACACAACGTTAATTGCAGGTAATCCGGGTATTGGTAGCGGTTTTAGTTGGACTGGTGGAGACTTTAATTCTGCCAGCTCGTCTTTTTTCTGCGAAATTACCAGTCATAGACAATCTCTTTCCTCTGCCATCTTGTCTATTTCCTTCTCCATTGGTCCCGTGCGGGGCCCGGGTGGCGAATAGGCCCGCAGCAGAGCCTAGCTTGTCGTAAGAGGCGACTAAGGGTCTTGGGATTCTGACGTCGGGTCAGTGCTCAGCCCACAGAGCGACCAAGTGTGTACCCTAGGTGGCTGAATAGGGTAGCCCTCGTCCGCGGGGGTTGTCAGGTCTATAATACGGAAACCCTGACCGCCGACCATAGTGGGCCAACGTGTGTGGAGAGTGCCACGCTTCATGCACGTAAAAGACCCCTTTGTGGACCGCCCAGTAGTGCACCACATAGGCTAAATTTTCCGCCCCTACCCACCTCTCCCCTTTTTCCTGTGGTTCTTCAAAATTTACCGGTCCTTTGTTTCCCACCCCATCTCCATATTTCATTTATCATCATCATTTCATGTTCATTTTATCATCCTTTTCATGTTCATCGCCTGTAAATAACCTATATAGCGTTGCACGGGCGTAAAACACCAACTCACTCACTCCTTCTCCATTGTCGTAGATTTAGCGTGAGATTTAGCCACTTCCTTCACGTTGTCGTTTTCGTCGATACTAGTCAACTTGTTGTCATTGTACCGTAGTCTCTTCGGTGGATATTGTTTACTTATTGAAGTACTGTTTTCTTCGATGTCCTCTGATTCCTCCTTCAACTTTCGCTTACTCTCTGGGGTCTGCAAATTTACGATCTTTTCAATCAACATTCGTTTGTAAACGTTTGGGATTTGCATCCCACTGACTTCACTTGGTCGTAGGAAACGAAGAGTGTTCTCACTTGTGACCGCATACTTAACCAACTCCTCTCTATATTGAATGAGGCCTGGATCGATAGACGCAACGAATTTTTCAAACCTTTCTTCGTCTGAAAACTCCATCTTTAAATCATGACACGTAGTTTTCCGCCAATCATTATACTAAACCCGCCTTCCATAAATGTACCAGGTATCTATCAACCAATCGAAAGATTCCTAACAAAAAAGCCAATACGCTTTGACAACTTCACAAAACAACTTTACAATAGTAGTAATGTACTTCTCAATGACATTTGTTCGCACCTCGAGTATTTTTGCAGTAATCTAAGTTGGCCTATCGCTGTGAAATTTGTCAAGAATGTTTCTTACAATAAAAGATTGAACCTGATGAATTTTCACGCCCCCCTGTTTCCCCGTTATGTAATTTGGGGTCAAAAGGGGCCAAAATCGAAACTTTTTTATTTGTGGTCCGATTTTGAATTTTTTTTGCATGTTTGTTCTTGTCAAATAGAGGATACAAAATTGAGAAATAATTTTTGGCCCCCCCCCCTTTTTCAACTATTACATAATTAGGGGCCAAAATAGATACTTTTTTTATTTGTGGTACGATTTTGAAGCAGAAGTACCAGTGGGGTATCCGAATGTCCAAAGTCCGAAAGGGCAGAGACAAAACCAGTAAACACCAACGAGAACGGGACAAAAACAGCCAACATGTAAAACATGGAAACACAAAATAACTGAGTATCAATCAACAACGCGAATTACTTTTAATTTATTTTGCATGTTTGTTCTTGTCAGATAGCGGATACAAAATTGAGAATTATTTTTGTGACCCTTTTTTCTCACCTACTATGTAATAAGGGGCCAAAATTGAAACTTTTTTACTCGTTCAAACCTCACCAAAAATGTGAGTGGAAAGTCTACCAAAAGCTGCATGTGTCCAGAACAATTGACTATCAATATTGGGCCTAAAACATAAAGGTTCAACATGTTGCACTCGTATCATGCTGCGCTCGGCGAAGCTTTATGCAAACTATAGCAGAAAGAGAAAAGTTGTTGCTTGCTTAAATGTTCAGCTCATTAAGCTCTACAATAGAATTCATAGGGCGGTAATTGTCAGATGGCCCCTTATAGAGATTACAGCCCCTTATAGAGGAAAAAAGGTGTTTTTGGCCTATAGAATGAAAAATATTGCAGAAACAGAGGTACCAATGGGGTATCCGAATATCAAAAGTCCGAAAGGGCAGAGACAAAACCAGTAAACACCAACAAGAACGGGACAAAAACAGACAACATGTAAAACATGGAAACATAAAATAACTGAATATCAATCAACAACCCGTCCTCCAGTCGAAACAAAAGTGATCACTCAGGTGCTCCGGAAGAGTAAGCAGTTCCTACTTGCTATAGCACACCCGTCGCGTTGCCAGTAGTCCATTCAGCGTGTCAAATCCGGTAAAGGAAGACAAAACAAAACCCTTTGACAAACCAACATTTGCAATCATCTGAGAGATCGAAATCCCATATTTGTCTATAAGTGCATGATGTCTTCCGTAAACTTTCTTGAGCGAAGACAACAACCGAGGAGCAACATACCCCTGTGTGAGCAATTTTTGCGTCAGACGTGTCGCTCTGCTGAGGAAATCGATGTAAGTCCCGCACGCTCTGGAGTAACGAATCAATTAAGATACGTAAACTCCATAAGCTGGAGCGGACGGAATGTTGCTACACAAGAAGGGAAAGTTGACGATTGGAAAGTTGAAGTCAACACGTTTGTCATAGAGTCTTGTTGAAAGTCTTCCTTGAGAGTCAATTTTGAGATGTAGATCTAAATATGAAGCAGACTTCCTAGAATCCGTTGTGTCCTTTATCTCAAGCTCCTGGGGATATATGAAATGGGGAAAGTCACCAAATCGAGAATTGTTTAGTGAAAGGACATCATCAATATAACTGAACGTGAGGTTGAAAGAGAGAGCTAGTCTACGGTCTTTTTTTGTCTAGAAGAGAGTGTAAGAAGTCTGCTACATATGAATGAAAAATCAAATCAGCAAGCAAAGGTGCACAATTAGTGCCCATTGAAATCCATATTGTTTGTTGAAAAACACGTCCACCAAACTGAACAAATATGTTGTCAATACGAAAGTTGAGCATGTCGATTATTTGGTCTTCTGTAAATTTGTTCTTTTTCTTAGACTCCTTGATGACAAAGTAAGTCTTGGTATAATCGACTACAAGAAATTTGTACCTGCGTTTTCCATTCTTTTTGAAAAAGCTGCGTTTAATCAGCTGTGCCAATCGCGATTTCAGTTGTTCATATGGAATAGAAGTGTAAAGTGTGGAGAAATCGAATATTTTGATGCTGTTACAAGATGAAACTGATTTAGAGTTAAGAATCTCCATCAGTTCTTTCGAATTCTTCGGGATCCACATTTGATTGACACCATTTCTAGAATAACAAGAATCGTAATATTTCTGGAGGCCTGATTTTATTGCCGTAAGTATTGAAGTCAACAGAACTGAAAGAGGCTTAGTTGGACATTTGGATGACCCCTAATTATGTAATTTAGGAAACCAATACAGGGATGGAATGTCATCATTACTGCCACCAATAGAAAATAATATTTTGTAATTTTTTGGCCTACAGAATGAGAACTATTGCTGAAGGAGAAAAGTTGTTGATTGCTTAAATGTTCAGCTTATTTAGCTCTACCAAGTTCTTCATAGGGTTGGCATCAAGACCAGGTGAGCGATTCAGGCTCCTGGGAGCCTCTTGCATGTCTTGTTTGAGGTCCAATTTTGAAAATCATTTTTTTATTGGAATCCTTGTAAAACCCCTGCCATCATTTTACATTCAGGTTAGCAATATCTCTTACCAATATAAGGAAATTAAGAATCAAAGGGACCAAAAGCGCATTATGAGTTTTCCTTGAAGGTTGGTATAGACTACATAAATGTGCAATCAAATTTCAAATATGCAATTCAAAGTCCCCCAAAAGATGCATGCATCAAAACGCTTTGTGAGTCCATCATGGGCTGCATGTGTCCAAAGTATTTGACAATCCATATTGGGCTGCAAATGTACAGGGTTCAACATGTTGCGGTCGTATGCTGCGCCCGGCGTAGCTTTTTATTCTATGAAGAAGGACTCTGACGGACATGATTTTATTACCATGATAAAGACAAGACAAGGACGAAATCCAAATGACACGAATTAAGACAAACGTCCAGTCCACTCGTTCCGCATCTTTTAAAGCAAAGGCCTGCCAAAATGAACCATGCTGAGACAATATTTTTTTTTCCACAAAGTGTTCCAATGACATAAAATGAACTATGTCGATAAAGTCCAATAACTCCTATAATATTTGTCGAATCAAAATAGCGATGCGATATGATCAACAACATATCATGAAAAACAATTTTACAAAATTTCATAAAAATCCGTTTAGCAGTCTCAGAGAAGTTGCGCTAGCTAAAGTGTGACGTACGGACGAATGCAATTACTATGTCCCTCCGAAACGTTGCGACGGGGGACAAATCGCTTAAGTATTTTGGACTTTTGATACTCGAATGTCCTAGTGTTGCCTCTTTCCTTGCTTCATTCACATGTAAAATTAACAACACAACAATAACAGTTTCATGGTTCTTACATGCATATGTTCACTTTCTTGCTTCTGTAATTTAGACCATACAAAAACTTATGACATGATCGGCGTTTTCTAACAGGAACAGGCTTAAGAGCAAAGTCTAGAATTAACTTTATGAACCAAATACATAGTCATGATTAGATCAAAAACAGATTATGGCTGGGAACTATGCAACTCAGCATCACATACTGTCCTAACAAAATTAGTCAATAATACCAAGCCTCAAAAATATGCTGCAGGGCGATGAAAACAACTGCCTTATATGCTCTTCAGATAGAAATGGATGACCCCAAACAATAGTAGAAGACAACGCTTAATAACACAAATGTATCTTGATACAATGGGTTAAACTTAAGAGAGATTAATGATAGTTTTACATTTTAATATTTCCGATGGATTAGTAAGAATACCAAGCATGTTACTGTGTACAATATATACAATGAAATGCTGTCAGACCATCAGATCCACCAACAGCATATTTACTAATTTTAGGAATGTCCCGCTCCTCCGTGGGCTATAACTAAACCATCTTTAAAATCAAAATTAAAATTAAAAAAAATATTATGAGCAAAAAAGACCTTGAGTAAAGCAAATATGATGATAAAAGAACTAAGGTAGTCAGACCCTAATTATTTATTGATATTGATTGATATCTTTTTTCATTATACTCATTATTTTTTTCTTTTCCGAGAACAGAAATAAAGACAAACCACACTTTAAAATAAATATTTATTATACAATATATTAACAGTGATGGTCAGCTTGGGTTTTTTAAGCTTTAACACATCATTATAATTACAGTTCATTACAAAATGTATAAACTATCATAACCTTCATAGTTTATTTTTTGATAATTATAATTATATTAAATTTTAGATAGCTTTGAAAGCTTAAAACTAAAAACAATCTATAATTTCAAAGCATTTAACACCCATAAGTTAACGGCCTACAAAAAAATCGAATAACATATTTTAGAATGGTTTATAAATGGTTCTTTTTTCTGTGCCATTTGATATATGGGAAATAACCTCTCATTGACTTTATTGAATCATCGATATAAATTGCTAAAACTGAAAAATAAATCTCGTGAAGAGGAAATTAAAGAGAAACAGAATATTGTTATACTGACTAAGGTGGTTCATTATTATGAATTTTTAAATATTAATTAAAACGGTATTAAATTTTAGTTTCAGCTATAAATGATAATGGTATAAAGTATAAAGTATAAAGGCACGATTACTTTAAAGTAATTCACCTCCCTAACAGAAGAAGAAGAAGAATATTATTGAATCATACAATTTCGCCTGATTTCGATAACCTTTACTTGTAGGTTTATTCTACGAATGCCTAATAATCGTAGATCTACATTTTAATAAAACTTTGAGGATCAATCGCAATTTCCAAGAGAAAAAACAAACAAACAAAACTTAAATAACACGCCGGCAAAATATAAGATAACGCCTTACACAAGCATTTCAAAAGGTGGGTTAAGCAAGGTTTGTTGGCATGCAACACCTCCTTCTTCCTTTTGCAATCTTAGGGTCTGATATTAACACGATCGATAGAAATTGAATTCCTAGGACCATATAATGCCAATTTAATAATTTGTACACTTTTTAACAAATTGTCGATATCAATAGTATAATTATTGTTTGTGTTGCCTTGATCATGATAAATGTTTGAAGTTTGAAAAACACTACTTCATAAAGCTGAATAATTAGAATGTTCAATACAGGACAAATCGGTGTTTGAACTTAGAATGAAGTTTAAAATTAACATAAAAAGCAAGGGAAATTAAATACTTCACTTATAACCTTGACAATCAAGGAAATATGTTTTATCCAGTGTCCGTTGTCGTGACTTATTAAACAGCAAACAGTCCCGCAAGCTAGATGGATAAATAGAAGTATTTTATATCTACAAAGTTACAGAGGGCATATCCTTAACACTGTCAGTATTACAGACTCAGGTAAACCATTTTGATATTGCTATATAGTTTAAACCATAGATTAATCAACATAAATATATTCTTGGATTTGCATTTTTCCACTTGTTTGATTAAATTTGAAATTCTTATAACCAGTTAAACAAAAAATAAGAACCTTCACATTTAAAATGGCACCAACGTTTTATTTTGTAATTAAATGTTCAGAGGTTTGCAAGCAAGAATTTATGGCGATGAGGATAATTTTGCATCTTCCAAAAATTGAAAATAAAAAAAAATACATTTTCGAAAAAAAAGGGGGGGTATTTTATTGTGTAACTTTATCTTAAACCCAAGTATCGTGGGCATCTAACAAGTGAAATTATAAGCAAACATTTATTGAAAGAAATTGAACTCATGATATCGGCGGCTTGAGCACTCTACTTCAGAATGAAAACTTTAATTTGTAAAACTATTACAACGCTAGTAATGCACCAAGCACTTTCGGTGATCATTTACACAGCAATGCAGTTGTTGCCATATATATATGTGCGTGATTAGGCGAACAATCCATTTAAACGATGGGCAAGTATTTATAAGAATATGCGAATGATGAATGGATAGTCGTTATACATTATATATTTTAGTTGCATTAACTGTCAAATGAGCTATTAATTTTAATATGATAATGGCTCTGCCCTTAAAGCTCGCGAAGATATAAAATCAATATAATAGGTGCAACCAAAACTAGGTTTAACTTTAATTGGATCCGGAAAAAATGTCAAAATACCCTCGGCTGGATCAATAGCCAAGAGGGTCCACTTTTGGATAAAAATTTAATCATTTATATTTGAAAAAAAATGTATTATCCGTAAAAACGCCAAAATATGGTTTGCGGCCGGGACAACATCATCCATAACTTAATCGATCCTTCAGTCACATCATATCATTCGACAAGCAGACGACATCAAAATGTCACCGCTCTTCTGCCAGGATTTGTTATATTTTTTGTATAATCGTATCTATAATTGCCAAGTACTGTCTGCCAAAAATTGATTTAGAAACCTGGTGGAAAATGACGACGTATCCAAATGATCATTTAACTTTGTCAGTTTGAGGAACCACATAGGATAAGGATGGATTAGGATTTTATTTTCAGATCAGGTAGGACCAAATTATCATATATATGTAGAAAAACAGTTGCTGATCACTTTATTTCCGAAATAAAGTTCCGAAGATTTGATTGACAGAACTCCCACCATTTTTCTGCGCATGACTATGCACTATGGGTAAAAGGTCAAGAATTCTCGCGAGAGAAAGCCATACTTTTTTAAAAACAAAACAACTAGTGTTCGTTCGTTAGATAGTTATTATTTATTGAGAAAGTTATTGTCATTAACAACAAGAAAAAGGTTTTGTTTTGTTACCGTTTGTAAATAAATAAGCGAAAATAAAGAATCTCGCTAACGCGAGACCCGGTATTTTCGTAAATTCCAAATGCATTCCGAGTAGCGAGACAGAATTTATTTTCAACCATCGTATTTTGAGTCTCGTGCAATTTGGCAGACTCTGTACAATAGTGAGCTTCGCTTCGCTCGCATATTAACCCTATAACATTCCACATATGAACATCCAAAATAATAAGAACTGAAACGATATCAACTGATTTTTCAGCAGAATGAAGACCGGGTTAACCTTGCTTACCTTGTTAGTCTTGCTTTTGGTCATGCCTGTAAGGTCACAAGATGGATGTTCGGCTGTACCTGGTTGTGTCTGTTCTGTTATGGATGACGCGATCCATCTGAATTATAGTTGCTTTGAAAGTGGACTATCAGTTGTTCCAAATTTTACTGGCAAAGTTGGAAACTTGTAAGTTCAATGTCATTTTAAAATAATGAAAATGTATATGAACAGATTAATGAATGAATGCGTCAGAATGGAAACAAAACTTATAAATTGGCAAAAGAACTCATCTCGAAACTGTTAGATAGCCTTTAAGATACAACAAAATAAAACAAAATTGTTAAGTTTCGCGAAAATGATCCCGTTTATTTTCAATAACAAAATACAATTTGTGACATTATATGCAGCCTTTTCATACTGATGCCGGGTTGTCTGTCATAGGCTCATAATTCTGAGCTGCCCCCAAAACATGAAAATGCCAAACAATCAAAAGCAGAACAATAATAAAACAAAGACTCCACATGGAGGGGTACTGCCTATAGATAAGATAAATATGTTTATTTGATAATTAAAGCGCTCTTTCAGCCTGAACATTAAGCAATCATTTCATACTAGGAGTATAAATGATTGTAACAATTATTGAATAACATTGAAAATAAAAAGAATATTAAAGTCAAGTATAATTGAGTGCAAAAAACCAAAAAGTGTAACAAGCACAATGGCCACATTTTATCATATATTACAGTATCTACAGCAAGATACATGGCCCGCAATGGAAATCTGAATCATAAGTTTTCTAGTCTAAATGAAATCTGCTTAACGCTAAATAATTAATTTGAATTGTAAACAAAGATAATATTTTTAACAATATCAATAGTGTTTACTTCCTCAGTTAGTTTAACTGTCCACTTCATTACTTCCAAAGAATAGAAGAGGTCATGCTTTTCCGTTTGTTTTGTTTTTTTGTTTTTTTTTGTTTGTTAGTTTTTTTTAACCTTTCTACTATGGTTATGTGATTTAAGTCAGTAGACACCAAACATTTTCTTAAATAAATATTTGGAGTTAACAAATTGGAATAGCATATATTTCTTATTTATTTATTTTTACAGAGATTTACATGGAAACAAGATTACAGATCTTCCAGAAGATATATTTTTTCAACATACAGAACTTCGTTTCTTGTAAGTATACACTTTAAAACACAAACAGATGCTTAACACTGTATTTACATTTAAACCCAAAATCATAGACGTAAAAACACACAATGGGCGTAAATATAGGATTATTAACTGGTTCGAATGAATAACCAACACCATGACCACGAGTGACAGTGAACGCATCATTCCGGGCACAAGTATACACGAGTTGCGTTCCGGGCAACAACGAAATACAGTTCACGACGTCATTATTGACATTTTTGGCAGGAGAAGCCAATAGAGTAAAAATATTTTGTTTATTTAACACTGTGAATTTGCTGGATCTATTTCACTAAGAAAATGAGTTCTTTTTTTCATATGCATGGCATATCAATAAAACTAGCTTTGTAGCACCCGAAACACTAATTCAAAACTAAAGTTGAAAACATGGTTAATAGTTCTGAATTCAAAACACCATATCACTGGAGCCTACCATTGCCATTGCATTGCATTTTACATTAAGACAAGCTTCCCAGATACATACCTCACGACAAAGAGGACATCAGAAAAGAGGTTGGCTAATCCTAGGTTGATGTGATTGTTTGTATATTAATTGCATAAGTTTATTCGTGTCGTATCTGAAGGGGATTACCAGGCCTCTTAGTTTGCCTCGTTGCAGTTTCAGTTTGAAATCGGAAGGTATTCAACTTAAAGCATTGACGAATTCATCAAAGCTGTGAAAATGTCTGTAAATGTTAAAGTTTGGAAAAAACTGTAAAGAACTAGGGATTGGTTGACATTATTCCCTATTTGCAATCATAATTCATAATTTGTCCGAAACATCGCTGACGAGTTTTAAGAAGACAAAACGGTGCATCAGTTATTATTATGATATAAAAAGCACTACTCCATGCAAAAACAACTAAGCATGGAACAAATATTCGATTGTAAGGCCATTCAAGAAAAAAAAAAGACATTTACAGCACTGGCTGACACAATTTAGGGGACAACAATTTAGATGCGTATTTAGATGCATATTAATACTAGTATGCAATCTGTTTTATATATTTATTTCATTTATGTTAATTTAAAATATATTAAAACCAAAATGTGTGTTAATTTGTTCTTCAAGTTTGCTAGTAGGAAACCGGATACAGAGTCTGCCAGAGAACATCTTCACAAGTAATATGGATCTTTGTAACATGTAAGGACTTTTTAAAGCTTTGATAAGCTTGAAATTAGGGCAATCTTGTTGAATAATATTATCAAAGAAAGTACTACATAATGCTCATATTTTAAGTCAGATGAAAAAGCATATTTATTACAAAGTGTTCGCCCGCTCCAGCTTAACTAAACATGAACAAATACATCAAAGCTTTATACACGTATATATCTGTGTAAATTTTAAACTTTTAAATATCCTTAGGCCTTTCTAACACACAAAACGAACGCACTACTATTCGGCATTTTTTGCTTTATATTTATTTCTTCACATGTTCTTAATGTCTATAGTAGATTCAGCTTTGTGGCTGACGCACCATTAATAAATCGTTAGGAGATCAAATGGCCATCAGCCATATCATAAATCATATACGGTTGCTGAATGGGATTTTAAGATTGAAAATTTTGATAGGCTTACTGCGAGGATCCATTTAATGAACTTGTTTTTTCTAAATGATCGAATTTGTTTTTTTTTCTAAATCCAAAATCACAATGTTTATAAATTTCTTTTTCAAGTAAACTAGGACGAAACCGGATACAGAGTCTACCAGAGAAAATCTTTGCAAGTAATATGGATCTTTGGAATATGTAAGTACATTCAATAACAAAACACAATAAAGATAAGATGGTTCAAGAATTGAAAGGCAAGAGAAATTATAGTTAAATTATATAATATATTTATCATCGAATATTTCAATAGCTAATGCACTGCATATCAATTTCAATGGTCTACAATAACGTGTTCACATAAAACCAGAATCATAATTCTAAGATTTCCGTGAGATATAATAATGCATTGACCTTCAATTATGATAAAATAGACAGCTCTTTAAAGTGAAACACCCCTAATGCATAAATAAAATAATCCAGGTGTACCAATTTGCGCATGCATACAGGTAACATTGTAAACCCCATACCATACCTAAGTGACTTTCAATTCAGCTCTTCTTGTGAACGGATGTAATTTTTTTCTCTTATTTTAAGGTTAGTTTATACTTAGTTATGGCTAATGCCAACATTCATGATCCACCGGGTCGTTCTTCACTTACTCACAGCATAGATGATTTAGATTATCTTGATTTAGAGGACCACAGGGTCAATGAGAATGATAATAATTCCGCAGTGGCGGAAGATACTGACAAGGTAGTTGAGTCTTTGGACTCTTCACAAAGGACGAGGAGAAAAGTGTCTTCTCGTCAGGATGATGAAATGTCTATTATCGACAATACGGAAGACGATACCCGCCAGAATTGGTCGGTAGAAAAAATGGTCAAAGTACAAGCCAGAAACGAAAGCGGGATAATGTTCCCAAAGGTAACAAAAGTAAACGTAAACGTGGTAAGTTTGATAATTCTGATAGCAGTTCAGAAAGTAGCTCAAGTAGTAGCAGCAGCAGAAGCAGTGAGTCGTCAAGTAGTTCTGACTCGGAATCTTCTGATAATGATGAGAATTTTGATCCAAAGGTCAATAGAAATGAGAAAAAAGATAAAGTTCCATCTCATATTGTTAAATATATTGAAAAATATTCCACGCAAGGAATCTCTAAAAAGAATAGACAAGATATGTCCACTAGTTGGCCAGTACCAACTTCTAAGAAACTGAATGGTCTTAAAACTGATAGGTTTTTCAAAAAGAACTATTTCAAGGGTAGAAAATGGAATGCTAAATTAGAAAAGAACAAGATTAATACTCAATTACGCATTTTAGATGTAATGGGCCCCTTGTCTTGGTTATGGGCCGAGGCAGAACGTTTAAGAAAAGAAAACCAGGGCATGGACCCTTATGATATAATTCAGCTAGCTCAGAGAGCTATTGTTCTGGCTGGTAATGCACATTTTATTTTCAATTCAGATAGACGAAAGTCAGTTTTAGCTCAGACTATGCCTGACAATTTAGATTTACTGTCAGAAAAGAAATGTCAAAAAGCATTAGCTAAATCCAAAGATTCTTTGTTTGGAAAGAAGTTTTTAAAAGTCTTGGCTAAAGAAAATAAAGATAACAAAGATCTCAAAGATATGTTATTGTCTTATGATAGACATGACAACAAAAAAAGTAACGATAACAAACGTACGTTTAATCGTAGATCTGATCAGTTTTTTTCAGCAGAGGCCCACAAACAACCTGCAGTTTGTGGGCGACAAAAGAGGTCAGCAGACGAGGGAACCTCTGCAGGGATTTCAAGAATTCAGGAGCAGATTCAACAGGAATGGGTCCCGTGCGGGGCCCGGGTGGCGAATAGGCCCGCAGCAGAGCCTAGCTTGTCGTAAAAGGCGACTAAGGGTCTTGGGATTCTGACGTCGGGTCAGTGCTCAGCCCACAGAGCGACCAAGTGTGTACCCTAGGTGGCTGAATAGGGGAACCCTCGTCCGCGGGGGTTGTCAGGTCTATAATACGGAAACCCTGACCGCCGACCATAGTGGGCCAACGTGTGTGGAGAGTGCCACGCTTCATGCACGTAAAAGACCCCTTTGTGGACCGCCCAGTAGTGCACCACATAGGCTAAATTTTCCGCCCCTACCCACCTCTCCCCTTTTCCTGTGGTTCTTCAAAATTTACCGGTCCTTTGTTGCCCACCCCATCCCCATTTTTCATTTATCATCATTTCATGTTCATTTTATCATCCTTTTCATGTTCATCGCCTGTAAATAACCTATATAGCGTTGCACGGGCGTTAAACACCAACTCACTCACTCACTCACTCAACAGGAATGGCTTCAACCAGAACCAGACATCCACTCAGGGCTATCAGAACAGACAGTTCTCAAAGAAACCAGCAAATCGTTAGATCAGGTAGGTTTATGGAAAACAGTACGGGAAACACAATCAAAGTTTCAGCTCCCCTTTTCTCCTGTACAGGAACCAGTGCCTGTAGGGGGAGGGCGAGTCTTTTTATGGAAAATTGGCAGACAATAACAAAAGATCCTTGGGTACTGCAATGTGTACAGGGAATAAAGTTAGATTTTCTGTCAAAACCCATTCAATTAGAATTTCCAAATCAACCTGTTTTCAATCAAGAAAATCAAGATCTGGTAGACAAGGAAGTCCTGAGCTTACTAGAAAAAAGGGCAATAGAACAATCAACCATGACCCCAGACAGTTTTTTAAGCAACATCTTTCTTGTTCCCAAAAAGGGGGATGGTCAAAGACCCGTCATAAATTTGAGAAATCTAAACAAGTTTTTAAAGTACGAGCATTTCAAAATGGAAGGCATTCACATGCTGAAAGATCTTTTGTTAGAAAACGATTGGATGGTAAAGATAGACCTGTCCGATGCATATCTGACATTGAAAATAGCGGAACAAGATCGCAAAATTCTCAAGTTTCAGTGGAGGGGACAGATAATGGCTTTCAGGTCGCTCCCATTCGGAATTTCTATAGCTCCCAAAGTTTTCACGCGTATGATGAAAGTACCAATTGCTCTCTTAAGAAGAATGGGAATTCGTCTTATCGTGTACTTAGACGACATTTTTTTAATGAGCCAGTCAAAGGTAGATATCCTTTCAGATCTTTCTACAGTTTTGGAAGTTCTAGAGGGTTAATACAATAAATACAAAAAGTCAGTCATAGAACCCTCTCAAATAATGGAATTTCTGGGTTACACAGTAAATTCAATGTTAATGACGCTGTCTTTACCAAAAGAAAAAGTAGAAAAAATAAAGCAAAGTTGTCTCAAGGTTCTGAACCAGAAATTTGTGACAGTCAGGGAAATGTCTCAGTTGATAGGTCAATTAACAGCAACAAACCAGGCTGTTTTACCAGGTCCTTTACACTACCGAAGCCTTCAGGTTCTAAAAACAAAGGGCTTGCATCAGGGGGGGTCATTACGATCACCAGATTATGATAAATCAAGAGGTATTAGACGAACTAAATTGGTGGATACAAAAATTAGAATCTTGGAACGGAAAGGCATTAGTTCGCCCAGAACCATATTTAATAATTCAGTCCGATGCCAGTTTAAAAGGCTGGGGGGCAACTTGCCAAAACGAGAAAATAGGGGGATTTTGGCTCCACGAAGAACAGTCCCTCCATATCAATCAGTTATTTCGTTTGAAATGCCTGTACCAAGTCAGGACCATTGCGATCCACCAGTTCTCCGGTATGACTGATTCGTTTTTGTCATTTTCTCTGGACTATGAGATTGATCATTCAAGTTCGGTAGTTTTGTTATTACCTTTATTTAGAGCTAAAAGCAGCCATGTTAGCTGTCCAATCCTTTGCTCAAAATTTAGAGGACAAGCACATTCTGATTTACATGGACAACAGGTCTGCCATATGTTATCTGAACAAAATGGGAGGGACAATTTCGAAAATGCTGAATTTTCTGGCAAATCAGTTCTGGGAGTGGTGCCTGAAAAAACAAATAGTGGTTACGGCAGATTACATCCCCGGGCGAAACAATACGATAGCCGACTGGGAAGGCAGACATTTCAAGGACACAAGCAGTTGGAAGTCCAACAATTTTCAAGGGTCTAATGAAACTGTTGGGTCAGTGCAATGTAGATTTGTTTGCGCACAGGTCAAATGCCCAGCTCAACCAGTATTTCAGCTGGAAACCGGACCCCCTAGCGAAAGCAGTGAATGCTTTTCTTCAGTCGTGGAAAGAAATGAAAGGCTACGCGTTTCCACCATTTTGTCTGATAGGTCCTTGTCTGGCGAAAGTTCGGAAGGAGGGGAGTCAGATAATTTTGATCACACCGGTGTGGCAAGCGCAGCCATGGTACCCTCTTCTATTGAAAATGACGATAGATTACCCAGTACTGATTCCAATATCCAACAACACCCTTTTCAGCCCGACGGGGGAGACGCATCCCTTAATTCTGAACAGTACCCTAAAATTAGCAGGTCTCCGGAGATTCTTCTCAGCAATTGGCATTTCTGAAGAGGCTTAAGAGTTACTCCTCGGGTCATGGAAATCAGGCACTAGATCTGCTTACGACAGTGCCAGTATAGAACATTGAATGTCCACAGGTCTGCCATATCTTCAGTGTTGCCTTATGTAAATGGGGTTCCCGTGGGTCAGTTACCAATAATCTAACAGTTGATGAAGGGGGTTTTGGAAAAGAAACCACCTCTACCTAAACATCAGTTTTCTTGGGATTTAGATTTAGTCCTTAAATTTTTATCTAGTTTAAAACCTAACAAGTCACTTGACTTAAAGATTCTGGGGAAAAATTAACAATTCTCCTAGCGGTAGCGGCTCCTAAAAGAATTTCAGAGTTGGCTAGATTGGACAGGCGTTTTATGTCTAGAACTAAAAATGGTATAATACAATGTATTTTACTTACCTGGTTTGTCTAAAACCCAAAAAGATTGTAAAAATAGGTCTGTTGAATACACAAAGTTTTCAAAGAAGAAACTATGTGTAGTATCATGTCTACAGGAATATGAATCCAGAACCGAACATACGCGATCGGTAGATAAAAATGAACCAGATCCTTTATTAAGGGCATTAAAGAAACAATATAAGGGGTTATCATCTCAAACGATTGGCAACTGGATTAAATTGGTAATGAAAGAGGCCGGAATAGACGTTTCTCAGTTTCAAGCCCACTCGTGTCGAATGGTTTCTACTAGTAAAGCTGCTATTAATGGCGTTAGCATGGACAATATTTTATCAATGGCCGATTGGTCTAATTCCGGAACATTTCAAAAATTTTATTTTAGAACGGAAGATGATTCTAATTACGCAGAAAAAGTTTTGACAGTGGTAAGTAGGCGTTAAACGTGCATTATTATATCTCACGGAAATCTTAGAATTATAATTTAAGATTTTATGAGGCGCGAAGCGCCGAAATGAAATATTGATTATATGATAACATTGAAGTGAGATATAATAATGGATTTCCCACCCTACCCTCCCATGCATTATTAGAGGTTTTTTGTTAACTACAGTGCTATAGCTGATACAATGTTTTACATTTTTATATGTATTTTTCAGTCTGGATGAACAGATTGGATTCAGATGACAATGGATGGATGAAAAGGGGAACATGAGTTTACAGAATTTCGGTGTGGTGGAGACATGAACGTTTGATGTCCAGTGCGGATATAATGTGACTTTGATTTATTGTCGCGCTCGGCTGTCTTTGTATTATTTTTGATATTATAATTTGAAACTGATCAGTGTTGATTTTTTATCAATATGCTTTTCTGAATTTTTATCTAATGTACAAGTACTGTTAACCTGGGCAAGGATTATAGAGATCCATTAATCACTATATGTTCAAATCCAGTTATTGGTAGTTTTTTTTGTATTCCTTGTTGTCCTTATTTTTACGGTTGATGAGGCCTTTTGGTTATCTTTCGATTCATTTTTCTGTTGTTTATCAAAACTCAATGTTTGATGCTAGTTATTAAGCTTCATTGAAAGTCACTTAGGTATGGTACGGGGTTTACAATGTTACCTGTATGCATGCGCAAATTGGTACACCTGGATTATTTTATTTATGCATTAGGAGGTGTTTCACTTTAAATGGCTGTCTATTTTTTTTCATAATTGAAGGTCTATGCATTATTATATCTCACTTCAATCTTATCATATAATCAATATTTCATTTCGGCGCTTCGCGCCTCTTAAAATCTTAAATTATGACTTTTTCCGTTGTCGAGACAACTAGAGGACAAAAACAAAAATTTTGTCAGAAGGAAAATAAGTTTCAAAATGTTTTGATTAATTTTTGCTATCAAAAACGAAACGGTTTGTTGTTTTTTTAAGCGATTTATCAGAAAATGAGATTCAGAGTCTGCCAGAGAAAATCTTTGAAAAAAATGTTAATCTTTTATACATGTAAGTACTTTTACCGAAAAATAGATATACATGCAAGTTAGAGAATTGAAAAAACAATATACGATATTGAGATGTGGAATAAGTGTACGCGACACAACAAACATAAACAAACAGCAATTCAAAAAAATCACAACGGAAAACAGCAAGCAGTTAAATATAAAGACATTAATATAACTTAAATTTAGAAAAAATATGATACAATCTTCGTTACGATTATGTCCCGTGCGGGGCCCGGGTGTCGAATAGGCCCGCAGCAGAGCCTAGCTTGTCCTAAGAGGCGACTAAGGGTCTTGGGATTCTGACGTCGGGTCGGTGCTCAGCCCACAGAGCAACCAAGTGTGTACCCTAGGTGGCTAAATAGGGTAGCCCTCGTCCGCGGGGGTTGTCAGGTCTATAATACGGAAACCCTGACCGCTGACCATAGTGGGCCAACGTGTGTGGAGAGTGCCACGCTTCATGCACGTAAAAGACCCCTTTGTGGACCGCCAGGTAGTGCACCACATAGGCTAAATTTTTCGCCCCTACCCACTTCTCCCCTCCTGTGGTTCTTCAAAATTTACCGTCCCATCCCGTCCCAATCTATCATTTATCATCATCATTTCATGTTCATTTTATCATCCTTTTCATGTTCATCGCCTGTAATTATTCTATATAGCGTTGCACGGGCGTAAAACACCAACTCACTCACTCACTCACTCACTCACTCACTCTTAACGATTATTTTGATGAGATGTTTAATAAAGATAATAATTTCCGATCAATCTTAAATGTCTAAAAAATCATACCGGAGAAACTTCTAGTTTGAGTTAAATATCATTTTAGGTTAAAGAAAGATAAGAATTTAAACCATAAAGAAAAGCTTCTAAACTGATTTTTTTGTGTAAATACCACAAGTATCATTCTAAGACGAAAAGGTGTGTCAAAAAGCAATCAAATGTCGTATGCTGAGAAGTCAAAGATATAAATCCTCACAAAATAAACTAAACACAAACAACACAAACACCATCAACTCAAGAACTTAGGTGCTCTGGAAGAAAACGCAGATCATGTCGGCTTAATTAGGAAAAGGTAAACTTAATGATTTGGTTTTTTCATTGTTCTTTACTTTTCATATGTTTTATGCTGTTAGGCATTTCACCAACTGGAGCACCTTTGATGAGTCTTCGGTCTTTGCACAAAATGTTAAATGAAACATTAAAATAACTTTGTCTTGAATATATTCATTAACTTTTGTGAAAATAAATAACCAAGATAAAGGCGAATCAAACTAAAATGAGGAAAGGGATTCGATTTTTAGAGCACTTACAAAAAAAAACAATAAGACACTCAAAAAATTGACACAGCTAAACAACAACTTAGTTGATATATATTCAAAATTAAGTCGAGTGAAACATAAAGTAATAGAATATCATTATCTTGTAAAGGAACTGTTTTTTTTTTTCAAATGCAAAATTATATACAGTCTGTTGTATTTATTTTATATATTTTTAACTATTTTCCAAGTGATTTAGATGGAAATGAGATTCAGAGTCTGCCAGAGAAAATCTTTGAAAAAAATGTTAATCTTTTATACATGTAAGTACTTTTACCGAAAAATAGATATACATGCAAGTTAGAGAATTGAAAAAACAATATACGATATTGAGATGTGGAATAAGTGTACGCGACACAACAAACATAAACAAACAGCAATTCAAAAAAAATCACAACGGAAAACAGCAAGCAGTTAAATATAAAGACATTAATATAACTTAAATTTAGAAAAAATATGATACAATCTTCGTTACGATTATGTCCCGTGCGGGGCCCGGGTGTCGAATAGGCCCGCAGCAGAGCCTAGCTTGTCCTAAGAGGCGACTAAGGGTCTTGGGATTCTGACGTCGGGTCGGTGCTCAGCCCACAGAGCAACCAAGTGTGTACCCTAGGTGGCTAAATAGGGTAGCCCTCGTCCGCGGGGGTTGTCAGGTCTATAATACGGAAACCCTGACCGCTGACCATAGTGGGCCAACGTGTGTGGAGAGTGCCACGCTTCATGCACGTAAAAGACCCCTTTGTAGACCGCCAGGTAGTGCACCACATAGGCTAAATTTTTCGCCCCTACCCACTTCTCCCCTCCTGTGGTTCTTCAAAATTTACCGTCCCATCCCGTCCCAATCTATCATTTATCATCATCATTTCATGTTCATTTTATCATCCTTTTCATGTTCATCGCCTGTAATTATTCTATATAGCGTTGCACGGGCGTAAAACACCAACTCACTCACTCACTCACTCACTCACTCACTCACTCTTAACGATTATTTTGATGAGATGTTTAATAAAGATAATAATTTCCGATCAATCTTAAATGTCTAAAAAATCATACCGGAGAAACTTCTAGTTTGAGTTAAATATCATTTTAGGTTAAAGAAAGATAAGAATTTAAACCATAAAGAAAAGCTTCTAAACTGATTTTTTTGTGTAAATACCACAAGTATCATTCTAAGACGAAAAGGTGTGTCAAAAAGCAATCAAATGTCGTATGCTGAGAAGTCAAAGATATAAATCCTCACAAAATAAACTAAACACAAACAACACAAACACCATCAACTCAAGAACTTAGGTGCTCTGGAAGAAAACGCAGATCATGTCGGCTTAATTAGGAAAAGGTAAACTTAATGATTTGGTTTTTTCATTGTTCTTTACTTTTCATATGTTTTATGCTGTTAGGCATTTCACCAACTGGAGCACCTTTGATGAGTCTTCGGTCTTTGCACAAAATGTTAAATGAAACATTAAAATAACTTTGTCTTGAATATATTCATTAACTTTTGTGAAAAAAAAATAACCAAGATAAAGGCGAATCAAACTAAAATGAGGAAAGGGATTCGATTTTTAGAGCACTTACAAAAAAAAACAATAAGACACTCAAAAAATTGACACAGCTAAACAACAACTTAGTTGATATATATTCAAAATTAAGTCGAGTGAAACATAAAGTAATAGAATATCATTATCTTGTAAAGGAACTGTTTTTTTTTTCAAATGCAAAATTATATACAGTCTGTTGTATTTATTTTATATATTTTTAACTATTTTCCAAGTGATTTAGATGGAAATGAGATTCAGAGTCTGCCAGAGAAAATCTTTGAAAAAAATGTTAATCTTTTATACATGTAAGTACTTTTACCGAAAAATAGATATACATGCAAGTTAGAGAATTGAAAAAACAATATACGATATTGAGATGTGGAATAAGTGTACGCGACACAACAAACATAAACAAACAGCAATTCAAAAAAATCACAACGGAAAACAGCAAGCAGTTAAATATAAAGACATTAATATAACTTAAATTTAGAAAAAATATGATACAATCTTCGTTACGATTATGTCCCGTGCGGGGCCCGGGTGTCGAATAGGCCCGCAGCAGAGCCTAGCTTGTCCTAAGAGGCGACTAAGGGTCTTGGGATTCTGACGTCGGGTCGGTGCTCAGCCCACAGAGCAACCAAGTGTGTACCCTAGGTGGCTAAATAGGGTAGCCCTCGTCCGCGGGGGTTGTCAGGTCTATAATACGGAAACCCTGACCGCTGACCATAGTGGGCCAACGTGTGTGGAGAGTGCCACGCTTCATGCACGTAAAAGACCCCTTTGTGGACCGCCAGGTAGTGCACCACATAGGCTAAATTTTTCGCCCCTACCCACTTCTCCCCTCCTGTGGTTCTTCAAAATTTACCGTCCCATCCCGTCCCAATCTATCATTTATCATCATCATTTCATGTTCATTTTATCATCCTTTTCATGTTCATCGCCTGTAATTATTCTATATAGCGTTGCACGGGCGTAAAACACCAACTCACTCACTCACTCACTCACTCACTCACTCTTAACGATTATTTTGATGAGATGTTTAATAAAGATAATAATTTCCGATCAATCTTAAATGTCTAAAAAATCATACCGGAGAAACTTCTAGTTTGAGTTAAATATCATTTTAGGTTAAAGAAAGATAAGAATTTAAACCATAAAGAAAAGCTTCTAAACTGATTTTTTTGTGTAAATACCACAAGTATCATTCTAAGACGAAAAGGTGTGTCAAAAAGCAATCAAATGTCGTATGCTGAGAAGTCAAAGATATAAATCCTCACAAAATAAACTAAACACAAACAACACAAACACCATCAACTCAAGAACTTAGGTGCTCTGGAAGAAAACGCAGATCATGTCGGCTTAATTAGGAAAAGGTAAACTTAATGATTTGGTTTTTTCATTGTTCTTTACTTTTCATATGTTTTATGCTGTTAGGCATTTCACCAACTGGAGCACCTTTGATGAGTCTTCGGTCTTTGCACAAAATGTTAAATGAAACATTAAAATAACTTTGTCTTGAATATATTCATTAACTTTTGTGAAAATAAATAACCAAGATAAAGGCGAATCAAACTAAAATGAGGAAAGGGATTCGATTTTTAGAGCACTTACAAAAAAAAACAATAAGACACTCAAAAAATTGACACAGCTAAACAACAACTTAGTTGATATATATTCAAAATTAAGTCGAGTGAAACATAAAGTAATAGAATATCATTATCTTGTAAAGGAACTGTTTTTTTTTCAAATGCAAAATTATATACAGTCTGTTGTATTTATTTTATATATTTTTAACTATTTTCCAAGTGATTTAGATGGAAATGAGATTCAGAGTCTGCCAGAGAAAATCTTTGAAAAAAATGTTAATCTTTTATACATGTAAGTACTTTTACCGAAAAATAGATATACATGCAAGTTAGAGAATTGAAAAAACAATATACGATATTGAGATGTGGAATAAGTGTACGCGACACAACAAACATAAACAAACAGCAATTCAAAAAAATCACAACGGAAAACAGCAAGCAGTTAAATATAAAGACATTAATATAACTTAAATTTAGAAAAAATATGATACAATCTTCGTTACGATTATGTCCCGTGCGGGGCCTGGGTGTCGAATAGGCCCGCAGCAGAGCCTAGCTTGTCCTAAGAGGCGACTAAGGGTCTTGGGATTCTGACGTCGGGTCGGTGCTCAGCCCACAGAGCAACCAAGTGTGTACCCTAGGTGGCTAAATAGGGTAGCCCTCGTCCGCGGGGGTTGTCAGGTCTATAATACGGAAACCCTGACCGCTGACCATAGTGGGCCAACGTGTGTGGAGAGTGCCACGCTTCATGCACGTAAAAGACCCCTTTGTAGACCGCCAGGTAGTGCACCACATAGGCTAAATTTTTCGCCCCTACCCACTTCTCCCCTCCTGTGGTTCTTCAAAATTTACCGTCCCATCCCGTCCCAATCTATCATTTATCATCATCATTTCATGTTCATTTTATCATCCTTTTCATGTTCATCGCCTGTAATTATTCTATATAGCGTTGCACGGGCGTAAAACACCAACTCACTCACTCACTCACTCACTCACTCTTAACGATTATTTTGATGAGATGTTTAATAAAGATAATAATTTCCGATCAATCTTAAATGTCTAAAAAATCATACCGGAGAAACTTCTAGTTTGAGTTAAATATCATTTTAGGTTAAAGAAAGATAAGAATTTAAACCATAAAGAAAAGCTTCTAAACTGATTTTTTTGTGTAAATACCACAAGTATCATTCTAAGACGAAAAGGTGTGTCAAAAAGCAATCAAATGTCGTATGCTGAGAAGTCAAAGATATAAATCCTCACAAAATAAACTAAACACAAACAACACAAACACCATCAACTCAAGAACTTAGGTGCTCTGGAAGAAAACGCAGATCATGTCGGCTTAATTAGGAAAAGGTAAACTTAATGATTTGGTTTTTTCATTGTTCTTTACTTTTCATATGTTTTATGCTGTTAGGCATTTCACCAACTGGAGCACCTTTGATGAGTCTTCGGTCTTTGCACAAAATGTTAAATGAAACATTAAAATAACTTTGTCTTGAATATATTCATTAACTTTTGTGAAAAAAAAATAACCAAGATAAAGGCGAATCAAACTAAAATGAGGAAAGGGATTCGATTTTTAGAGCACTTACAAAAAAAAAACAATAAGACACTCAAAAAATTGACACAGCTAAACAACAATTTAGTTGATATATATTCAAAATTAAGTCGAGTGAAACATAAAGTAATAGAATATCATTATCTTGTAAAGGAACTGTTTTTTTTTTTTCAAATGCAAAATTATATACAGTCTGTTGTATTTATTTTATATATTTTTAACTATTTTCCAAGTGATTTAGATGGAAATAAGATACAGAGTCTGCCAGAGAACATCTTTGCAAATAATGTGAAACTTTTTCATATGTAAGTACTTTTTGATGGAAAGGTAAACTCACGACAGCTCTGTTTCTAGCTTAAAAGACCTAAATTATTATTAAAGTCGGGTCAGATCTGGTCCATTTTGATAAGAAAGGTCAAGGGTAAAAATGCAAGAAAAAATATAGCTAAACTATAAAATGATACGATCAACCATTTCACAAAGACTTACATTTGAATAAATGTAAAACCGCTGTTTTGAGTAAAATAAAAGTTTCATTGTCAAAAGTTGGTCCGCTCTGGTATAAACACGTTAACAACTAAGCAGCAAAGATGTACAATGACAATGTGAATTTCAACGTTATTTTCCCGTTATAATCTGATGGTGTTCTTCATTTTTTTTTACCATTTTGCATGGAACAGCTCAGTCTGTTAACTCATCAGTAGCAAAATCGGCGCATAACCAGCCATTGCAAAACGTATTGCCAGGAAGAATGTAGAAACTTTACTTTTTATTTGTCAAAAATCGTATTATGATGTAGTTAAAGCCAAGCACTATAGGAATAAAAACAAACAAACAAAAAGGTTAAGTACGGAATAAGAATTCGATTTACAAGGATTCAGACAATATGAGAATAGTAGCCACAACAATTATAACAACAACGCTAAACAACAACTGATAGACAAAAATAAAATAATATGGGAATTTAAAGGGATATGGTCTACGAATATATTTTTTTTGTACTTACAAAGAAAGCCAACAGACAACTTGTTTTGACTAATTTTAAACATATGAACAACAAAAATATAGTTGTGGTACCCTATTAATATAAAAATCGTAAAACAATCAATACTCAATAATATTTGTAAAGCTTTACAAAACAATTATTTTCATAAATTTTAATCCCACCTTTTGCATGCGCACTTCATTTAGTTTCATTTATAAACTTTTTTGGTTAACACACGCGGCAAATAATCTGTATGTCGAGATTTTAGCATGTGTACAAATCTACACTGCGACGAAAACACCAAGAAATCCGCCAAACTAAGAAAATGACAACAATGTTTCTTATTCAAGTTAAGAAGAGGATTTAGACAGTTCAAATTGAATTTGTTTAATTTGTCTTTGGGGAAAAAAAACATCCAAGATCCCGATTGATTGCTGTTTTAAATACACTAAAAATATATATCTGGCGTCACGAAGGTATACAAATAATCAATAAAGATGGTCGAATAAATTTAGCGAAATAAACCAAGGAGGTAAATTAGGTAATAAATGTATATTCAAAGTTTTATTTATTACATTTCGGTCCGAGATAAAAAAAAATAGGGGGCAAAAAAGGTGATTTTAATAGGCAATATACCTTTAGAGAACAGAATAATAACAATGTATATGAAGGGTTAGGCATGTTCAAATGCATAATTACATAATATGTATTATATGATATAATCAGTTTTATTGACTTTATTAATGCTTTAACACACGGACAACCAAATTTTCTTCTTTTTTTTTTTACTTCAAGACGTTTAAAAGGAAACCAGATTCAGAGCTTACCTGCACAAATCTTAGCAAATAACTTCAATCTGGAATATATGTAAGTACTTACAATGATGAAAACAACAGCCATAGGACCATAAAAGACACCTTTGAGATATATCGCTGAACAAATCATGCATTGATGCATAGCCAAAGTACTTAATATGTATAGGAACATGATCGACACAACAACACAAAACAGAATCAAAACACCCCCCCCCAAAAAAAAAAAAAAATAAAATAAAAATAACGAACTGATCTAAACCATCACGATAAATATTTGTTATGAACAACTATTAACAAGCCCTACGCGAATACAAAAATATACAAATTATTAGCATTCGTTCCTGAACACTCCATCCCGATAAAAGAAACATTTGACGCAGTGTCACTAATTAACAAAATATAGATAATTTGCATTATAGTGGGTCTTTTCAAATGCACACTTATATACATTTCTTAATACTAATGGTTTCTTTTTAATAAACAAACTTAATGTTTCTTTTTTTCTTTTTTAGTAGATTACGAGAAAACCAGATTAAAAAAGTGCAAGAAATTATCTTTGCAAATAATTTGAAACTTTATTAGATGTAAGTACTTTCTCAATGCTCAAATGTAGTATTATAAGGGGCTTCTATTATGCCATTCGTGATGCTCTGGTGTGCCCTTGACTTATGGTTTAAATTAAAGCTCTTTTATCACTTGTATTCCCGTTAGAAGGAAAAGACCTCATTGAAGATACGATTTTGGCCAACAAAAAAAGAGAAACAGCAGAAACACAACGAGGATTTACAACACAGCTAACTTAAAAATGTATGGAACAGATAACAATTTCCAAGGCCGACAAGCGGAAAAAAAAAGAAAAGAGAAACGGTAGACATATCGAGATTTAATTTATATTTTAACTACAACGTATGTACAAAAATCATAAAAATCTTGTCTTAAGGGAAAGAATATCGATATGTGGATTGTAGTTAGTCGATGAATCAAATTCATATTTTATACAATTGGTTTATATTTATTTTATTAATATCTAGGTTTCTCTTTATCAAAAATCAACATGTTTATTTAATTTAAGTGATTTACAAGGTAACCAAATAAAGAGTCTGTCAGAGAACATCTTTGTAAATAATGTTAATCTCAAAATCATGTAAGTATATTGTTCAATATTTTATTGTTGTTTTAATTATCAACCAACACAGTAAACGATATTGGTTTTTAGATCAATATGAAATATACAAAACACGAGAAATGAAAGTGATTTATCAATTGTTGGCTAATATATGAATTTATACCGAATCGCCTCTCAATTCTCAGTTGTCTTCCTTGCTTTATCTTGACTCTAAGACATTTAAGATTGATCCTCACAGTTCGGTAATTTTTATAATCACATTTATTTCAAAGTCTGTTAAAATAAAGATGTAAATAGAGCTAACAATTAAACAAATGAACTAGGATGATTAATGTGATTTATCCAAGAAGAAAAGACAAAACAAGACAAAAACATACAAGACGAATTGAAAAATGTAGTGATCCTAAATTGGGACATTTCGGACGAAATGGTTGGTTGAACCATTTTTTATGGCGCCTAAAGTCTCTCTTCCTTTGCGATCTTGGGAACTTGTTACATAAAACACATCACGGTTGTGAGACATAATAGGGATAACACGAAGATCATCACAGTAACGAACTGCCTGCCACAAACTGAAACAATCACGAATCATTTCAACTGACATAATTTTAATGTTGCTACATTTATTGATATCGCACAAAACCTTCGACCAAATCAAAAAAGACATGGAGTAGATTCAGTGGCTTCTTTAATCTTTTAATTTGAATGATAAACTGAAGAAAGTCATGTAGCTATTGCAGCGTTTTTGACAGAAAGAACATCAATACATTTAGAAGTTAGATGAAAGAATATAGCTTCTTAAACCTCTTCTAAACGAGTAGCTGAAGACATTCAGTCTCGTTAGATTTGATATAAGTCGTTGAGGAGAAGAGCACAGTTTGTGGCCATTGGAATGCCAACTTGAACTTGAAATCTCTCCTACAAACGACACATATGTTGTCAATAGGGAAATCAAGCGTACTGCAACTTGGCCCATCGTGTAACATCGATATCCTGTTACATTTATTGATATCGAACAAAACCTTCGACCAAATCAAAAAAGACATGGAGTAGATTCAGTGGCTTCTTTAATCTTTTAATTTGAATGATAAACTGAAGAAAGTCATGTAGCTATTGCAGCGTTTTTGACAGAAAGAACATCAATACATTTAGAAGTTAGATGAAAGAATATAGCTTCTTAAACCTCTTCTAAACGAGTAGCTGAAGACATTCAGTCTCGTTAGATTTGATATAAGTCGTTGAGGAGAAGAGCACAGTTTGTGGCCATTGGAATGCCAACTTGAACTTGAAATCTCTCCTACAAACGACACATATGTTGTCAATAGGGAAATCAAGCGTACTGCAACTAGGCCCATCGTGTAACATCGATATCCTGTTAACTTTATTACATGTTTTGTAGAATTATAGCCCAAACAACAAAATTCCCAGAATAAGAAATTAGCTATTTAATTACTCTTTTAAGGAGTATGTTAAGGTTATGAAAAAGTGTCAATTTCAAGCTACAATATAAAATAAGTTATGCGTTTAAGGAAAACGCGTCATATTTTTAGCAACAACAAATATCATCGTCGGCATTTGAGAAATAAGCTAATATCTTTAGTGATCGGTTAAATAAGCCATATAAACAATTTGTAAAAATATTTAGTTGTTTCTTGTGTACCGAAATACTTTTTAAGCACTAAATGTGTCTTAAAAATGCTGAAAAAATGAAGTAAATTGTCTATTTTCTGCATAAAGGTCAGTTGCATTTTATGTATTTACTAGAAGAATCATTAAAAATTAATAATAAAATATATTTTTAGTTTTTTTTTTTCATTTTGGTCTATTTTGTAAATATTTTAACAGAATCTGACAACAGGTTGAATTTTGGATGAATCACCCCTACTCTTTTAATTTAACATTTAAATTTTAGTTTGGTTAAGAAGTATATGAAGTTGTTAAAAGTTTTAAGGGAATCAATTTCAGAAATTATCATCGATATTTAACATTTTCGAACACCGACCTATTTTTAGCGTTTTTTGAAATCTACATTGTGATTTATTCAAAGAAGCAAAGAAGGCTCAGTGGGGCATTCGAGTGTAAAAAGTCCGAAAGGACAACGACAAAACCGTCTTATTAAAAACTTTTGGTATAGACTCTGATGAGTTTTCAGAAGATAAATTACCGTATCAGCCAGTGACCATAAATTTTCGTCATATTAAATTTGTATTCAGGATCTCCGTGAATAAAAATTGAAAAAAATAAGTTCAATGATGAATATCGCAGGGAGCCGTTTTATCAAATGTATACTTAAATTCACGCTGTTTTGTATTTTGTGTTTAACTCAATCCAAAACCGATGTTTTTGTATTACTTTCTTTTTCAAGTAATTAAGACAACAACCAGATACAAAGTCTTCCAGAGAAAATATTTGCAAATAATGTGAATCTTACCCAAATGTAAGTTCTGTCAAGGATATAAAACAATAGAGATAAAAAAAAAAAACGGAAGGTCAAGAGAAAATATGGTTAATATTTAAAAAATATGACAAAAAATCCTCCTAAAAGAGGCGTTGAAATACGTTAAAATAGCTGTTTTTTTTTAATTTAATCAATATTAATGTATAGGTCTGCCGGCCCGGTGTAATCAAACTGCCATTCACAAATGCATTAAAATTTTAGAAATATCAGTGTAAATTTTAAAGATTATAAAATACCATGCAAATCTTCATTACCTAACAAGCTTGACTCTTTTTTGGGGGGGGATAATTTCCACTACTATTTGTTTTTTTGTTGTTGTTCTTTTTTCATATTCTTATAACGTTAGGCTTTTGACCCCTTTGCCCGCTGCATCTCTAATGAGTCTTTATTTGACAAAATGGCGCCTCAGTCGTAGCAAAACTTATAGCATAGAACATTATCGTAATTTATATAGCTGTCAGTGCATGAATTGTTGCTTGTAATGATAAAGTTATAGCCAAAACGCTAGTTGAAATAAAAAAATAAAACAATAGAAGGTACAGAACATAATTACGAATTTAAAGGCCTGCCAATATAAAGTGAAACATAAAAAAGGCTGATCGACAAAAACATAAAAGTAGAAATATCATGGAAACAAGTAGTCTTCCAATGGGGCAATTAATGGTACAGAACCAATAAAGAGTATAAGGGAGCTGTTTGTTAAGATTAATAATTATTAATATATTGATAGAAAAACTGAGATGTGGAATAGATGTTCGTGACTCAGCCTGCATAAACAAGTGAGAATTTATCATACACAATGAAGATCAGCGAGCAGTTTTCAATCCCTAACAAATTTTAAAAAAATGTATAATGAAGAAGTCAAAGACAGAGATCCCCTTTTTCAACAAAATACTTAAAAGACAACCCATAAAATGAAAAATACAAACCAAAATGCTTTTTCAAAGATTTCTAGTTGAAGACAGGCACAAAATAAATGTGGTTGGGTTAAACTAGATTTTTGGACCCAACCTTCTTCCAATCGATGTGTTTCTCCTCAATTCAAAACCATTTTATTTGATTTCTCTCTCAAGTCATTTTAAAGGCAACCAGATACAGAGTCTGTCCGAGAATATTTTGGCAAATATAGTGAAACTTGACACAATGTAAGTACTTTCATTTGCATATAACACAAGTGAAGACAGGATATGGAATGGATTCATCTGAGAGATAGACATTCCAAATTTGCAAACATGCGTCTGATATCATCCAAAAAAAAAATTCTTAGTGAACATAATAATTGAGCAGTAACATAATTCACCAATTCAGCTGGACTATGCAAACTTTTTATGGTCATGAAAATTACAAACACTGAGATCGACATTGACATAGTTTCCAATAAAAATAAGTTTTTTTTTCTACTACACACTGAGTTTATCGATTACGGTCAGTAATTTTTGTTGTTCAAAATAAACCTGTGTTTTCAATGCAATATCTACACTTATAACAGAAAAACGCAAACTTTAGTTAGTGACCGATAAACACAGTTTATTGATCGCAAACAGTAGCTTACGGTTGATAAAATGTAGTTTGTAACTTTCTTGTGTTATAGATATTTGAATTCGATAATACTATAATAAGTAATTTACACTTAAGTTTATAGTTTTATTTAAAGCGTAAATGCTAGAAAAAAAATTGTATAGCTGTTTTAGTTTAATCATATTTATTTATCCTGGAATGGGAAACAAGCTTAATGCTTATGTAAATCCCTCTCCAGCTAGCAGTTTGCGAGTGTGGCCTTTGCAGCGGCCCCCATTGAGCCGACTGTTATCGAACTCTACAAAGGGGTTTTTAACGTGTATGGGGTATTGCTCTCCACATACACGGGACAACCTTTTTTCGTCCCTACCGAAGGACTAGCATCGTTCCTTGAGACCATCCTTGCAAATGGTGTCAAGAGAGAGTCGGAAAATTGGTTCATGAAATTTTCACCCCGGACGAGGATCGAACCACGAACCTTGATGTTAGTAGCCCGACGCGTTAACCACTACACCACCTGCTCTCTGGTGTTATAGTTGTTTTAACATGCCTTTACATCTGTACCCTCTATGTTATGTACATTTTTAATTCTGTGAGAATGTTTTTTTTTATAATTATTTAAGTACAATGACCTTCAACTGTGATTGTCTCCATGGTAGTGTGTACAATTTTATTCTTGAGCTTGATTATGAAACAACTGAAGTCGATTGTATGGACTCCTTTGAAGAGATACGTCTTCATCGTGTTGTAAATTGTAGTGGTAAGTGACAACTCTTCTGTCCCTCTCTTTACCAACTACAACATTCGTAGATATTTAGAATTTACTATTGGTTT
Source organism: Arcuatula senhousia (assembly GCA_963971305.1). NCBI lineage: Eukaryota > Metazoa > Mollusca > Bivalvia > Mytilida > Mytilidae > Arcuatula > Arcuatula senhousia. The sequence continues at coordinate 59,938,901 of OZ020310.1, forward strand.
AAATGTTTGTTGTTTATTTGCTACTTTACGTATCCGCTCAAAGTATTTGTATTACATTTAGATATTTTTGGGAATGTAAATTGGCTAATCCACCATTGTGTTTCATTTTCATTTCAATTGACTATTCAATATTTGTATGAAGTACGTAAAACACCATTCATCGTGTTTATTGCTTTTCCCTAACAAAACAAAACCTTCAAAAAATAATGTTTTAAAAACAACGTGCCGGATTTGGCTTTCCTGTTCTTTTGAGAACTTTTCATTCAATGTTTTGGGTTTGTGATCTCCAATGTTTTGATCCAAATGCTGCTGATGAGAGGTTACTCCTTGAAAATTCGATATACAGCATAACCAAATTTACCCTTTTATACCCGTTTTGGGTATTGTATTTTCAGACACAATAGACGTTATTGGGTTTTATTTATAATTATATATATGTACTACATATCGGCTGATATTCGCTATCGTTGTTCAGACAATCATACAATTATATGGTTTATATATTAAATCCTTTTTCAGATTCATTTCTGATAACGCTTACCTCAAAATAGAATCGAAAGCTGGCAATGTCATGACAGTACAAAATAAATGAATTTGCAAATTATCAATCCAAGCATGTTGTCGATGAAATGTGGTGTTTTTTTAAAGAAGCAAAGAGGTCACAATGGGACATTCGAGAGTCAAAAGTCCGAAAGGACAACGACATAACCAGTAAAACATAAATGAGAACAGCACGAAAAAAACCAACACAAAAACACAAAAAGAACTGAACAGAAATCAACAAAGGAAATTCAAGTTGTAACAAGGATAAGCCCATATGCTCCGGAAGAGTGAGCAGTTCATGCTTGCCGTAGCACACCCGTCGCGATGCCAATTGTCAATTCAGTGTATTAAATTCGGTATAGGAAGACAAAACAAACCCTAAGACCAGGGAATACTTCCATGCTATGAAAAACTAACATCTATACCAATCTCCTTACCAGTAACAAAATCGTGAGTGCTCAAACCAGAGTGAGTGAGTGAGTTGGTGCACTACTTGGCGGTCCACAAAGGGGTCTCTTACGTTCAGGAAGCGTGGCAATCCCCACACACGTTGTCCCACTAAAGTCGGCGGTCAGGGTTTTCGTATTATAGACTTGTCAACCCCTGCCGGTGAAGGCCACCCTAAGGTACACACTTGGTCGCTCTATGGACTGAGCACTGACTCGATGTTAGAAACCCAAGACCCTAAGTCGCCTCTAATGACAAACTAGGCGTAGCTGCGGGCTTATTCGCCACCCAGGCCCCGCACGGGACTGCTCTAACCAGACCAGTCATGTTTTTATATCTCTAGTGTTTCGGTCGTTATATTTTGATACCTCTGATTTTACAGTTTCGATATCACCTGTGTTTGTACTCTTTATGTTTCGATATCTCTGGTTTGTTACAATGGTTTAATTTGGTATTTTTGGTTTTATTGTACTATGCTTTTCAAAATCATATAGTGTTTGGCATTTTCAATATTTTTTTGGAAAAGCGCCTCTGATGAGTCTTGAATAAACGAAACGCACGTCAGGCATAGCAAAATTTATTGTCTGGAACTTTGTTGTCATTTTTATTTCGAACACCCGTGACGGTTAGCACTGCTGGTGGAGTTTTAATTCCCCGAGGTTAGCCCGCTCCGGCACCAACACTTTTGTGTTGGAGAACACATCAAAGCTTTAAATTATCCGTTTAAATTTCAAAAAGGTTCTTCCTACCCCAGACATAGGTTGATCATCTTAGTAATAAATTGGTTCCCAAGTTTGGTATTTTTGGTTTTATTGAGATATTTTACGTTTTTTGTTTTATACCTTTGTTATCGACTCCTCATACTATTTAAGAGCTTCTGGGCGATTAAGATATTGTTGCGTCTACGCCTGTTTCACCTTGGGAATTGTTTTTGTCAACAGTATTTATTTATATGTTGATATTTTTTCTCAGAAAGGGAATTATTCTTTCAGTTGAGTCAAAGGAAAGTGTGTTAACAGAAACACAAAATAGCATGTCAGTTATAACAACAAATGCCGTGTCGACAGAAACACACAAGAGCCTGTCAGTGAAACCAGCATTATGGACTTCAGACGCGACACATTATGCTGCATTGAGCACTGCCATTGGTGTTGTTGCAGGAGTTATGACTATCGCGGCTATAAGCAGAAAATGTATGCAGACAAGTATCAGAAAGGTATTAGTGATAAATTCACAATTTTAAATGTTTTGATTATTTTTAACAACTAAGCAATAATAATGGCTTAGACTAATGAAAGGGTTTTGACTATTTTTTCAACACATAGGTTTGGTGCCGGTGCAGGCTTACATCGAGGAATTAAAACCCAACCAGCAGCGCTAACCATCAGGGATGTAAGAAATAAGCATTACAAGCTTCTTTTTTTAGGACTCATCAGGGGCGCTCTGCCAAAATTTGAAAACACTTATGAAAATAGACAGCAAGGTATATGGAAAATACATTAACATACTTTTATGTTTAACTGAAAATATAACTATACCTAAATAAGAACTAAAAATCATCATGAAATTAGTTTTTAACGTTTGTTGTCTCGTTACTATCTCTAAAACAAAATGCAACAATTTTTGTAAGGTTTGTCATTACCTTTTCTGGTAAATGGCTTAATTTTAGATCTATTTTTTTTTGTATATATATGTAAGCAAAACCGTTTATGGGATTCCGAATGAAGCGTATCAATTCTTAGTTACAAAAAGTTCGTATCAATTTTTTGTATTATACTTTTTCAGGAATAGTTTTTTAAATTTTTAAATTCGGATATTTTAGTTTTTTTAATACGACGGGTATTTTAAGTTACCATCCATTACATCGTTTTATGTGGCTGCTCCAAATCATTCAATGAATATTTAGCTTAAAATGTTCATTTTTATGCATTTTGTGAGTAAAGGGAATATTCAAAGATTAATATACACGAAAAACTAATAAATGCCTCATTCAATTTGTTTGTTATTTCTAAAATATATATGTCTTACTTCGCTTTATTTGTCCTGAGGATAAATCGTATTCGTGAGAAACAGTCCGACCTGCTCTAATAATCCATAACCAGGTACGGTTAATTACGGAAAGCGATAGGTATCTTCTTACTTCAGACTTCTGATTTCAGAGTTCCGACTTCAGATTTCAGAGTTCTGACTTCTGATTTCGGAGTTCAGGGCTATAATTTCATTTTTCAGACTTCTTAGTTCAAAGTTCCGACTTATGATTTCACAGTTCATACTTCGGAGTTCACAAATATATATATATATATTCTACCGGTTTTCCAAGTTCCCCCCTCTTAGCGTGTCTGATGAAGGTTAATCCAGAAAAAAGCGCTTAACACGCAGTGAAATTTTGCAGTTGTACAATTATCAAAATCATTTCAATATGTGGATTGTGTCTTTCTGGCACATATTCCATATTCTTTCGTTTTTAATAATATATATTTTTGTAACACGATTCGTGCCATTTTTTTGACACTCCGCGGTTAACAGTGGAAACTTAATCGAACAATATTTTTTTTTTCTAAACGAGGTTCTCAAAGAGAAATAAAGAATGTGCTTGTTCCTTTATATTTGTCAAACAGAGCTAGGTAATCTTTCAATTACGAAGCTCACCTCGTTATGCATTGTTGTCACTATGCAGGAATTGACTTTAAATTTTCAAAGTTTTAAGTGTTCATTCATACAGAAAAAAGCAGGTCACAACCAGCATCTGAACCATGTATCTTGCTAAGCATCCCTAGATGCACCTTCCATACCACTTTGGTCAATTATGGTACTTGCATGTTAGCAGGAATAGACTTTAACCATTATTCTGTAAGTGGTCATTCATGCAGAAAATATAGGTCGAAGCCAGCATCTGAAGCATGCATTGTGCTTAGCATCACTAGGTGCACCTACCTACCAAAATAGTTTATTTGGTACTTGTCAGTAAACGGGAATTGACTTCAATCATTCTTTTGTAAGTGCTCATCCATGCGGAACATATAGGTCACATCCAGCATTCGAAGCATCCATTGTATTAAGCATCACTAGGTGCACCAACTATACCAATATGATTGATGTGGCAATTGTCATTAAACAGGAATTAGGAATTTATGGATTTGGGACGGACGGACGGATTCGAACACTATATGCCCTTCTACTTTCGTAGGCTGTGCATAAAAAGATAGAAGCAGATATATGCTGATCACCTACACCAAAATTGTTTTAAGTAGAATAGAATATAATAGAATAGAATAGTTTATTAAACCAATCATGGTCCCATCACTGGGCATGTATTTACATACATCAATACGATTGAAAACATCATACATAGCTAAAACAAAAGATATAGACACATTTAACAAAAAAAACAAAACAAAAAGTGATCAATGAAAATAAACACATTAATTATTATCTAATTTAGTTTTTCTCATATCAAAGCTATTATGAATAAATGAGGATACTTTATACTTGTCTTCAAAGGATAGCAGCCATATGAAATTAAGGTCATTGTTAAGATATTTGAAGTTGAAACAATAATCATCAACTTGTTCGAGAAAGGTTGTTCTTTCTTAATAAGCTTTGCAATTTGTTAGAAAATGATATTCATCTTCTATAGCATCATTAGAGCATAGTTTACATAATCTTTTATTCTTATCATTATTTCTGTATCGACTACGTTCAATTGCCAGATCATGCGCGCTTATCCTAAATTTGGTAAGAGATTTCCTGGCCTGGGAGTTTGTAACAAATAAGTATGAACTTAAACACATACTTATACTATAAATTCCCTTGTTTCTTGATAGTATGTATACAAATATATCAAGTCTAATATTCCACACAAAAACCATGAATATATAATACATGAGCTGCAATTTGCACAATTTTTTCTTGAAAGGAAATGGGAATATGTCTGAAGGACCTGAAATCGATAAGGGTAATTATGTGGGACCTCGCATACAAACTTTCTAGTCTGTGATTTTAGAAAATTATTATGAGCAGGTGTAAGGGTCGTGACGACAAACACACACACAAAACGAAGTCAAGTCATCCCTATATGTTGCTTCCCATTGACACACAGGCAATATCTATGACGAAGTCGCTCAAGCGGAAAATGTAGCCAAAATGAACCCTCTTGTACTACACAAGACCAATCCATGTGTTAGGTCAAGGTGACTATATTCCGTATAGATTTTGGCTTATACTAAAGACAAGCATCTAACCGAGATGACACACATAGTACTGGTTAATTTTGTTAATAAGCTAACAAATCTGATAGTTTCATTAGTCAATTTGATTTTCAAACTTTTGGCACATGGGATCGTTGATTAATTCCACCACCAACGGTCCGCGGTGTCCGAAGCAATTGGCAAATGATAGGATGGGAAATTGTAAGCAGATTCAACCTGTGGTCTGTGTGCCCATCCTGTTCGTGTGTCTTAACACCCAGTATACAAGATGCATCCACAAACCAAATACCCCAACCTACACCAATTGTAATTGCTGATGAACTAACCTTATTCAAAATTAAACGTAAGTCACTTATGCAGAAAATATAGTTCATGGTAACCTAATTCCTGTAAAGGCCCTTTTTAGCTCACCTGACCCTTCGGGTCAGATAAGCTATTGTCATCGTTAAGCGTCCGTCGTCCGTCCGTTAACTTTCTTCAACCTTCTTTTTCTCTAAAACAATTGATGGGATTGCTTTAAAACTTTGTACACTTAATCTTTAGGATGTCCTCTACTAATTTTGTGAAATTTGTGAACGTTGACAAACCAACATGGCTGCCGTTACTAAAAATAGAACAGGGGGTAAGACCATAGTTTTTAGCTTATATAGCTCAAAAAGTATAAGAGATACAGAAAATCCGAAGCAGCCTTCCGTCTTCAGCATCAAAAGCTGTAAAAACTCTCCATTGAGTCAAAGTTGTGGGACGACTCCTTATAGGAGTTATTTCCTCTTAATCGTCAAAATTGACCATTTACACAGTTTTTGGACTTTATCTTGAGAACTGTAAGTGCTAGACGAAAAGTTAGCATTGCAAAATTATTCAGCTTTTTGAGATCTACAGAAGTGATTTCAGGGTCAAAATTGTCAGATCAACCGTTTAAGAGTTATCCCCCTAAACTGATTTTTCTATAAATTTTAACTGATTTTTAAATATCTTCTCTCTGAAACCACTGGTGGGATTGCTTTGAAACTTTGTACACTTGATCTTTAGGATGTCCTCTACCAAGTTTGTGAAAGTTGTAAACGTTGACCAACCAACATGGCCGCCGTTACTAAAAATTGAACAGGGGGGTCAGACCATAGTTTTTAGCTTATAGCTAAAAAAGTATAAGAGATACTGAAAATCCGAAGCAACCTACCTTCTTCAGCATCAAAAGCTGTACAAAACTCTCCATTGAGTCAAAGTTGTGGAACGACTCCTTATAGGAGTTATTTCCCCTTAATCATTAAAATTGACAAAACTGTAAGTGCTAAAGAAAAAGTTAGCATTGCAAAATTGTTCAGCTAATTTAGATCTACAAAAATGATTTCAGGGTCAAAATTGTCAGATCATCCTTTTAAGTGTTTTCAATCAATTTTAACTTGTTTGCATTTTTTTCAAATGGAAAGCTTTGTAACTTTGTATTCTTGATCTAAAGAGTGTTTTCTAATCTAACTAAATTCTTTAATGTTGCCAAGTACATGTAGACCATGTTGCACACTAGGTTAGAGGCTATAGCATAAGAGATAAGGTGAGCGATTCAGGCTCCCGTGAGCCTCTTGTTTATATACTCATTATGTATTCATTGAAAAAAATATCACTACCACTTAGTTGTAGAGAGAAGCAGAGGTACCAATGGGGTATTCGAATGTCAAAGTCCGAAAGGGCAGAGACAAAACCAGTAAACACCAACAAGAACGGGAAAAAAACAGACAACATGTAAAACATGGAAACACGAAATAACTGAATATCAATCAACAACGTGAACTCCAGTCGAAACAAGAGTGAACTCAGGTGCTCCGGAAGAGTAAGCAGTTCCTGCTTGCTATAGCACACCCGCCGCGTTGCCAAAAGTCCATTCATTGTAAAGGAAGACAAAACAACACCCTATGACAAACCAACATCTGCACTCATCTGAGAGATCCATATTTGTCTATAAGTGCATGATGTCTTCCGTAAAATTTCTTTGTCAAACTTATCCATTTGATATGAAATCATTCTTACTACCATTTGGGTGCAAGATGGATACCACAAATCCGGGGCCACATAGAGTCTATTCAGATACCTTAGATGTTGTTGTTTGGTTGTTTGCTAAAATAATTAAATATATGAAGATTTTAAAATTTTATGTATATCTTTAATGTCTGGATCTGCACAGGAAATTATTTTTCAAAATATAAACAAACAAACACCTAAAATAATACTGGCTTATTTGACACAACCACTATAAGCAAAGAGACCCTGACGGGTTAAGCAAAAATACATATATACATGTAGTCAGTTGTAGTTGTGACTACTAGTGCAAAGTTTCACTTCCAATTTGTAGTCTCTTAAATAATTCAATGACACAAATTTTGGTTTAAAGTTTTCTGGTATTAAAAAGGTAAACATTTTGTGCAGTTCCTATATTGAAGTCACAATATGTTATTTCTATTTGTGGCTTGCTATGCGTGCACGCAACATTTATAAGTCTCATTCGTTTTAAATCAGTGACAGATTTATAATATTTTAATGACATGACATTGGTTGACAAGGATCTATGATGACTGCTCGCCGTTGGTTGATGCAGTTGTTGTTATGTTCGAACCATGAGTTGATGTAGTTCTTGTGATGATAGAACCGTGGGTTGATGCAGTTGAAGTGAAGTTCGAACCGTGGATGTTCGAAATCTAAATTCCATGTCATCCTGTACTCCTTTAGGAGATTTTCCGCTGTGGAAAAATTTTGTTTTGCCTTTTCAATGACTAGTATATGTTCCACTGTTACTTCATCCATATTATTGATTTCTATAAATCTTATTCCTCCCCCATTTCCAGCAGATTTAACTTGTTTTTGATTGTAAATCCAACCTACATTCAATTTATGTATTGTTTTGGATTGGCTTTCACCTTGACTGTCTTTCTTTTTAGGCAACACTTTTGCTGGTTTCTACAAATAAAAAAGTATTCAGTTATATATCATGTATATAGTATCACCGAACATTTGTACGCCTAATATATAATTATTTGTCATACATTTAGCTTTGATACATTTTAATTTGTCCGTGTGTAACAGACGGAAATTTACAAGCCATATCTTGACAAGGGGCTTTTTTTTGCCATATCAAACCATCGCGTGCACAAAAGTGGGCAAATATCGCCATATCAAGGTCTAGAGCCTCATTTTAAAATTTGACGTCACAGTATATAATTAGTAAAGTATATGTATGGTAAAAAGATTTTGACACAGGGTTTTCCATATCAGGTCCTATATCATTCCTCGACCCATATTAGGTTTCGGCTTACGCCTCGGAAAGATATGGGACTTGATATGGAAAACCCTGGGTAATAATCTATATATATTGTCCCAAGTAGAATTTTATATTGCACGAGCTTGATTCCATTGTTTTCACACCGAAGCCTTTATTTTAGAAAGCTGCATAATTTTGTGACTTCAGTTGCCAACATAGACACACTGACGGGAAAATATGTACCCTAATAATGGTCATTATGTTAATGGACACTCACTCAATGTATTATTTTTGTTTTTACACTTACTTATACCACTTCATGATAACTTAGTAAGTTGTCATACAAACATGGAAACCAATTTGTGATGGATGGATGGGATGATGTAAAGCTGAATTCCAGTTTCCAGATTTTAGGAAAGGAAGGGGAAAAAAAGTCACACAATGATCTTTAACTTTTAAGATGGACCTTAAAAACTTCTTGTTTCCACAAGAAAGCCAATGTCAACTAGTTAAATGGAACAAAAACGTGGTACTATAGGATAAAGCTATATGCAGACAGCAAAATGTCAGATCTATGTCAAGTAGTTGCTTGGAATACTGTGAGGTAAATTTTCAATACAAGTATACATCCAGTGTAAAAAAGTAAGTATATTTGGTAAACAGGAAGTAGATGATCTAAGGGCATAAAATTGCTATACACCATATGCACTATAGGATAAAGCTATATTCAAATTATCAGACTCCTATGCCAAGTAGTTGTTTAGAAAACTGCGATTAAAATTTCATTTCGAACGGATGCACAGACGAACAGAGGTTAAACAGTATACCCTCCTCTTCTTCAAAGCGGGGGTATAAAAATGGGATTCGGAACTTAATGTGGAATAAATGTACACTACACAACTCCATCAACCAACAGTAATTTAATTATCCTAAATGAAGTCTGAAGCATGAAATCAGAAATCTGAAGTATGAAATATGAAATCAGAAGTCTGAAGTATGAAATCAGAAGCTTGAAGTATGAAATCAGAAGTATGAAGTATGAAATATGAAATCCGAAGTCCGAAGTCTGAAATCAGAATTGAAGTATGAAATCAGAAATCTGAAGTATGAAATCAGAAGCATGAAGTATGAAATCAGAAGTATTAAGCATGGAATATGAAATCAGAAGTCTGAAGTATGAAATCAGAAGCCTGAAGTATGAAATCAGAAATCTGAAGTATGAAATCAGAAATCTGAAATCAGAAATCTGAAGTATGAAATCAGAAATCTGAACTATGAAATCAGAAGAAGTCTTAAATATGAAATATGTAATCAGAAGTCTGAAGTATGAAATCAGAAGTCTGAAGAATGAAAACAGAAACATGGACTGAAATTCTCCTCGATTGTCATTGTGCATAGGCATTTAACTTGATGAATCACAAAGGTGTTTACCATCTTTAAAGAATCAGCCGAAATCTGGATTTTTTTTAGTAACTTTGAGCTGTCATCATTAATATGAAATTATGTAGATACTGATTTATTTGATCATGTACATATCAAGACTTTAACTTCCTATAAAAAAAATGTTGTTTCTAATCAGCCTTTACAGTTAAAGAGTTTCTAATACATTTTTGTGTCTTTTTTTTCATTAAATTTAATATAAAATAAAGAAATAATTTGTCCATGGGGCATAGATGCCCACGCCTTATCAGGAAGTTGAAGTCAGTTAGGCCTTAAAGGCACTTTACAGCAAACAATCCATCATTTAAACTGATCATCAGCAAAACAACATGCCCCAGATGCCTTTGAGGTGGGACAGAGCTAGAAAAGCTCAAAAGTCTCAATATTCAAATGATAATTCGTATTTTAGAAACAAACTCATACTTATTCAGCAAAATGCATATGGTATAAAGTAGCCATAGGTGTAAGGCTTAAATTAAATAAGAAATGTGTGAGCTACTGCTCACTCAATAAACTCCCGATATTTTATATTGATATATCTTTAAATTAAGCACGGTGACATTTCAATTTTCATATATTCAAGATGTTATGTACAAGTTTTCAAGAAATTCCTAACGTCAGATTTGAATAGTGGGATTTGTCTTTGAATGCACTAAGTCGGTAAACATACAGTAAGTAGTGATTCAACAATCCAGAAATTGATACTTGCGATAGTTAAGTAAACCTCATAATAAAGTCACATATAAAATTTCAAAAGGCTAGGAGTAACTGAGTAAAGGTTACGAAAATTATGTTGCAGATGGACAGACAGACAAAGATAAACCAGTCTACCCTCTTCTTTCCATGTCAAATAATTAGTATTTCCATAAGGAGTAACAATATATATTGTTATAAAGTGGGGTTATGAATGGTTTTTCAAATAAATATAAATTTTGTAATTTTTAGGGGAAAGGGCGTGTCCCCAAGGGACCCATTGGTCTTCTATAACGATTAATACAAAATATATGGTTATATGGTGGTATTGTGAACTATTTTTGAAATATTAAAAATATCAATTTTTATGGTATTTGGAGGGCGTTGCTGAATGACTTTTATCCATGAATAATCGGGAGAAGCACCTTACTGGTACTATCATTGTGCAAAATTTGAATCCAAATGTATAAAGTACCAAAGTGACCTGACAAAGTTAGCGGCGCAAGAAAGAAGAAGAAGAATTGTAAATATTTATGTTTGTGTTTGGATGTCAACACAGAAGTCACTCTAAATTGCTTTGATTAGTATTTCATTCAGGTCAGTGAATCAAAATATGCATGCCTTAATAATAAATTTCATAGAAATACAACAAAATTGATGTTTTTGAAGGGTGAGTGTGGTAAATTGGTAGCCATTTCAACATGGCATAGTTCACGTTTATTTTTTTCGTCAAGATGCGCGCTGGATAGTATGACGGACGAACAAATAGACAAAAAAACTATATATCCCGCGACAAAGTAGGGGGGCATACAAGGAAATTAAAAAAGAAGAAAAAGAAACGAAGCAAAAACAATAAGTCCCCAAACTTTGTTTTGGGCGACCTAATAATAACAAAACAATAAGTATCAAAACTTCTTAAACCGGTAGTAGACTTACTTATAATATTTCACCAACACTTTTATAAGGACAGCATGTTCATGCCTTCAAGTATCCTCCAAATTAAGGGTTTTGAGTTCACGTTTCGCTCCCTCAAACGAGGCGTGGACTCAAAAACCTGACTTGAGAGGATGGCCTCCGAGTGGATTTGGGCTCAAACATAGAGCTTATAATAGAACATTATAGAGCAATATTCCACAAAAGGCAAACTAGAAGTACTATGAGCCCAAATCGAGAAAATATGAAATAAAAAAATTCTTTGTACCTGAGTTGCACTTTACTGTCCTTGTACTGTTGAGCAATGTCCTCTACTGCTTTTGATTTTTAAAAAAAAATTCTGACTTAGTTTCTGAAACGATATGTAAACAAATTTATATTCAAAAGCTTTGAAAATAATAAAATAAAAGTAATCAATGATTACCAAGTTCAACCTAATTTTGATGTTTATATAAATTATCAGCACGTAAGTTTATTAAATGAATTAAGACATATAGAGACAAGATGAAGGTTCTTATAAAATGATTCGGGTAGAAAAGACATACACTATATTTATACTATATATCATGGACAATCTTGATAGTCAGTGAGTTTTTATGTTCATGTGAAGGTCCACGTGAGCTATTGCCATCACTTCGTTAACTTTTCTTCAAACTTCTTCTCCTCTGAAACGGCTGCAGGGATTCAAACCAAATTTTGTCTGGTGGTACTTTAGGGTATCTTACACAGACCTGATGTGGGGATTTTTGATTCGACAAAAACATGACCGCAATGGCTATAAATAGAACATGGGGGTCTGAGTACAGTTTTTAGCTTATATTTAAACAAGAATTGACACTAAAGTATGTCTCGCCTGTCCGCACCATCACAGAACTCATTGAATGTCAGTGAAGTGAAGGTCAAGGTCATGTGACAGGTGACAGAATTCCATTTAACCATCACAAAAATGTCTGAAGTGTACGTGTTCTAGATACCATAGTTATTGAGAAACAATGAAAAAGACCAACATTCACTAAGTCATTCAACCATGAAAATGGGGTCAAGGTCACATTACATGGTGATGTCAGTTGTGTATACCATAATCCCCAAATATCAGATGCCTTGCTATAATATTATACTTTTCACTTAACTCATTTTCCACCCAAAAATCATCTACATTCAAAAGTCATTGAACCATGAAAATGGGGGCAGGGTCACACAACATGGTGTCAGTTGTGTCAACCGAACCTCAAATGTCTGTACACCAAATATCAGATGCCTAGCTATTATACTTTTCTTGTAATTCATTTTCCACAAAAGTCTTACATAGAAGTTTTCGGTCAGAAAAAAGACCTAAGTTCACAGAGTCACTGGAGCGTGAAAATGGGGGTCAGGATCACACAGCATGGTGACAGTTTCCACTATGAACCAAAAAAATGACTGACATTACCATATACAGTTCATATTTGATTTTCAGAATCTGATGATGACTGTAAATTTACTGTTAATGATCTATCTTTTTCTGTTCCGGACTGATACAGGTCTTTCCAGTAAATTACAATATTGGTCTTTCTACTGTTTTTCTTTGTTTTGAACTTAATCAGTAAATATCAGTCAAATACAGTTACTTTGTGTCACTGTCTTGGTCTTTTATTCACTGTATCAGATCATTTCAGAACTTTTAAATAATTACCTTGATTTAAAATGACTGATGCCAACTGCATCCGTTCACATCAGTGAACATTAGATTTTACCTTGATTTAGAATGACTGATACAGACTGCATCTGTTCATATCTGTCAAAATCCGATTTTACCTTGATTTAGAATGACTGATGCTGACTGCATCATTCCGCTTCAGTGATCATTGGACTAACCTTGATTTAAAATGACTGATGCTGACTGCATCTGTTCAAGTAAGTAATCATTGGATTTTACCTTGATTTAAAAAGACTGACCTTGACTGTATCATTCCTTGTCTGCATTGTTGGATGGACATTATTACACTCTCAATATCAATATTAAGTTAATAAATTTGATATGAAGTTTAAAATCTTCAACCTAAAAGCTTAGTCGGTAAACAGTTCAAATTCAAACCATACATGCATTTACCATTGAGCGATCTGTAGAAAGAAATGTTTTTATTATAGCAGGTATAATTCATTTAGAAAATAACGGTGTCATTTATATATTTTATTTCCAAAGTACAATTTTTGCAGCTTTTACAATGTAATTAATGACCTCCACATGCATGACATGTGCTTGTTTTATTCGAAATTTGTACCGTAACCAAGAACTTAACCAAAGGGAATGGAGAGACGGACTGGCCGACGTACAATCAAACAACAACGTTGGCGACCGGGCTATTAAAATGATTATCATTGAAAAAAGAACAGTTTAAGTTTATAAAATGTTAATGCGAGTCAACCTTGGAAATCAGCGACCATTCAAAATGAAAAAAAAACAACGCTTTTAAATAAAACTCTGTTTTATCAGTTGAACATTTAATATTTGCTAGTAGCATAATATGATTCCTTCCGTAGTGCGACAAAATTATTTCATGTATAATGTTTGGAATTCCATCTTAAAATAAACTTGAGTGGAAACCAATTGTTGGTTGTTTCATCTGTTATCTCCTGAGAAATACATGTACAAATGACAACAAAGTTCCAGACAATAAATTTTGCTACGCCTGACGCGCGTTTCGTCTATTCAAGACTCATCAGAGGCGCTCTACCAAAAATATTGAAAATGCCAAACACTGTATGAATATGAAGAGCATAGAACAGTATAACCAAAAATACCAAACTTGGGAACCAAATTTTTACCAAGATATTCAACCTATGTCTGGGGTAGGAAGAACCTTAGGGTTTAGACAATTTTGAAATTTAGACGGATAATTTAAAGCTTTGATGTATTCTCCAACTCAAAAGTGTTGGTGCCGGAGCGGGCTAACCTCGGGGAATTTAAACTCCACCAGCAGTGCAAAATGAAATCTCTATGGCCGACATTTTCACAATTCTGCTTCAGTGGGGAATCGAAGGGGAAATCGGTTTTCTTAGGATCAGAACCAAAACTTTTTGTGTTGATTTTCGGTAAAATTGGTCTTAAAACTTCCGGCGTCCATAATGGATTTTATGTTGACCCCTCCTTTTCTAAAATTTCTGCAGTTTATTATTCATTTGTATAGTTAATAGATAAGATGTGCGACACAAATTTATATGTACATTGTATATGTGCCTACCTTGTAAGAAATTTCGTCAAAGTTAAAGTTCCTTTACAAATCGGTTACATGCATATGCATCTCATCGGTACATGTATACATCATGTGTATATTCCGGCTTCAGGGGGCTACAATAAACAAGTATTTCACAAGCGCAAATTGCAATCGCTCAATCAGTTGATACCCTACTTGTATTCATGTTTGTGTTTATTAATAAGATTTAATTACTTTAGGAAAGTCCCCATCAGGATACTATTTGCTTTGAAGATTTGAATGTAGAAACGGCAATAGAGACCATTCAGTGTGTATTTATTATTTACTATTTGTTTTATTTCTTTATTTTTGATAACAATTATTTTTATCTTATATGTTTTTCGACAATAACCAAGAATGTGTCCAAAAAACATAGTGCCCCATCTCGCAACATTTAAGACGGACGGACGAACAAAAGAACAAACGGATGGATGGACGGACGGACGAGCGAACAAATGAAAGAAAGAAAAACGAGCGAACGGACGGACGGAAGAACAGACACGAAGACTAAATGCTCCCAAACTCTCGTATATGGGGCATTACAAATTATTGGTTACATATTGAACTTTCAAAGAGTAACAAGAATTTAAGGAAATAAGTATTTCCCTCTTATGAATTATTTTTGAATTTTATCATTACGAAACCTCTATTCGAATTAAGACTTAATTTTACAAATACGAAGAAGAAAAAAAACTAGAAAAAAAATATCAATGATTTTTATACATATCTCCATTCGTTAATAAATTTGTAGGTTTCGCACTTTCTTCTATTTTCTTTATGAACCACAATGTCCCGACGTTTTGTTGAAAAGGGGTGAATATATTTTCAAGGACACTTACCTTGCTGGCATGGTTGCAGCTTAACAGGTTTGTGTGTTAACTAATTATTTGTCTGTTGAATCCAAATTTGTTGGGTTTAGCTTTTGGAATTCACTTTGGTATTGGTTTTTCTTTAGCTTTTCTTCAGAAAACCACGCCGCAGTAAACTTGTTTAATTTTGTCTTGACCGGGCCAAGCATATTTCATTTAAATGCCATTACAAAACCAACTTTTGTGAACTCTGTAGATAAATTTTGTTCATCTCTCGTGAACCCCTTTGGTTGTCTTGATAGGGAAAGTTTATGCATCTTTTTTTTTGTTACAATAATCATAGAGCTTATTATGAATATAAAATATGATCGATGTAAGATAATCGGCACAAATTCCATAAATAAAAGGCATTTAAAATCTGCATTGGAAGACAGCAAACAATTAAACAAAACACCGAGAAGTTTCGCGATACAACTCGATTGTCGTTACAACTTACATATAGCAACGGTATTCTAAAAATCCACAATCGAAAATATTCAGCAAAAATCAAAAGTAAATTCAGTAAGTAAAGATTCGAGTAGACATAATCTGTGTGCCAAGTTTCAAGGAAAAACCCGCTTTTACTGCCTCTTCTAAGTAAACTCTCATTCGCTTTTTAGGTTGCATTTCCCAGACCGCTGACCTGTTTATGTAAAAGCAAACGTGAATCTTATTGTTTTGATAGATATAAAACAATACATCTGTACATATTTTTTTTTCTTTTTTAAGGTATTTGTTTAAAAAAAATTAATAAATACTGTTTATCCATTTTTAAAAATGATTTTTTTTATTATAAAAACATTCATTTATTTCTAAAAATATTTTTCTTTTTACATGATTTACTTTTTCTTAAATCTTAAGTTTTTAAGTATCAATTAATTTGAAAAATTAATAATTCTTGATATTATTTATTTATTTTCATAATGTATTGACTTTTTAAACGTATGTATTTCAGAGCTCTGGTTTATATTTATTAGCATCTGTTAATTTGAAAAAAAATCTTATAAGATCTTTATTTAAATTCTAAAACTATCATTCCAAATCAGTAAAATATTCGAAAATTTATTTTTGAAACAAAACAGTAACTTTCATTGCTTTCAACAAAATACTTATTAACAAATATTTAATTTGTTTTTAATTTATTATAATCACACTGTCACCTTCCGATAAGCCATGCCTCCGATTGTCAATTACAATTACATGTACAAGGAAATTACAGGTAATTCAATTTTGATTCTCCAATCAAAGCTCAATCCGCGTGGACACGCCCACCAACTCATGCCCCAATTTATTTGATAATTTCTTAAGCAGTACAATAAACAAAATCCGATTAAATAGCATGCGTTATTTAGACTTGTGTATTGTACACCTGTTAATTCCACTTTCTTAAAATTGCCAGTTAGCAAATACGACCCATTGTTTTGGTAAAGCCAAAATTTGAAATATTTCATGTCCTCCTGAATTAAGCATTTAAATGCCTAGCTGAAAAATTCCAAAAATGAAATATATGCTTATAATAATATATATGCGTATGCAGCTTATTTTTACAAACCTTTGGTAATAACCAGAACGACCATACATTTAGTGTTTGTAAGAAAAACATATCTTTTATTAAACCTTTTTTATGTTTTTATTTCTAATGAGGCTGGAATAAAGTTATATTATTTACTTTCTACTATTGTAATAGCCGTTACTCGGCGTCCACACCCGTCCGTCATCTTTCGTCCGTCGGCCTTTTGTTCAACTTTAAAAAATCTCCTCTGAAATCGTTTTGCAGAGCTTTTGTTTTTCTACAACTTAAAAAGGGTCAATTATAAAATACGCAACTTGCATATAATTCGGTCACTGTTTATTCTCATAGTACTGATATACTTCATTCTTCTTCAAAAGCAAAAGGAAGAACAAAATGTGTATACAAAACTTTCTGTTGTTAAATTCTTAACTGCTTGAAACTGAAGCTACCTAGGCTAAAAACAAAATGTAAAAAAAAATCTACAGGGGTATAACCGGCTTAGGTTAACACTGGAAATCTAACGACGGGAAAAAATAACGGCATATGGTCTCAAAATATTGAATTGTATTTCACAGTTTCATAGTACATGTATGTAAGTGCATTCTTGCCGGGTGTGATATGCAACCAAACAAAAGTGGTAATTTTTACAAATTCAATAAAAAGTTAAACGATTGCAAAAGTCAAGCAATCTGGTATAACAACAAAGAATACTCAGACTTCGACTGTTTCAAAAGTATGATAAAAATATAAAGAATAGATCTTTAAAATGTCCTGCGATGAAGCAGACATATTAAATTCATGCTTAACTCAACGTTCACTTTTGTAAACGTTAACGTTTTAAAAAGTTTACGGACGACGGACGGACGACAGACGTCAAGTATGTCTCGCCTATAGGCACCATCACTAAAATAAACTACCTAAGCTTCCAAAAAGACCTAAGTTCACAGAGTCATTGGAGCATGACATGGGGTCAGGGTCACATGGCATGGTAACAGTTGCGTAGACCATAACCTGAACTGTCTGTATACCCATTATCAGATGCATATCTACTATTCTTTACAAGCAATTCATTGTCCACAAAAGTCTTACAAAAAGGTTTACGCTGCCTCTGTTGCCGTCGCCGGATAGTAGTTACCTATATGTTCCGCCTTCCACTATTCGTCGTAGGCGAGACAAAATTGACACATATCTTCAGATTTTCAGCTTTAATTGTCAGTATTATCCGGTAAATGGAAGATATTACTAATATTCAACCATGATACAAAATGCGAAATATTGGTTTCTAAATCTGTTTTTATTTATATTAGTCGAATGGGTATACGATTTGTCATGATGCTATACGACCCCGGGTATACGACCCTCTCAAACAAACTATTCTCATGTTTCGTTTCCGATAAAGCGCGGGCAAATGGTTGGACTAGGGTTGAACTTACTGCCAAAACATATCGCCGCGGCGGCATAGAACAGGAAATGCACGGATACGGATACCCAGGTCTTTTTCTTTTTTAAATTTCGGTAATGGGAAATAAAGTAAAAAAATGGATTGTATTTAAGTTCACAATGAACTTTAGCTACAAAAAATGTAGCTATAAATGAACTTGCATGTAGTGTTATAGTTTACTGCGGAACCTACAACAGACACACGTTTTTACGCTTAAAGAATACAAAGTTATAACGTAAGTTTTTATTCAACAAGTGTAGTCTTGGTGACAGTCTTTAAGGGACATAAAAGATCATAAAAGACAATAGTCTAGATCATTTATGCTAACATGAAAAAAAAAAAAACCCAAAAACGATCAGTACACGCGCACATTTAAATACTTGTCTTTTAAATAATACTAGCCCCCAGGTTTTGATGTTGTGAGAAAAATGAGTGAATATTTGTAACTTTATATTTAGACATAGACCCTAGCTGTATAACATGTATAAGATATAATTATATCTTTAATACATGTTATATACAAGTTTATAAATTGATTTATTTTAAATGAGTATAAGCTGCTATGAAATAATGAAAGATCAAAATAGAACCGGACAAAATGTATGATTAATGCTTTTGAAACCTGTTGCATATAAAACGTGTCGTAATTTTTTTTAATTGTCTCCCTTAGTATTTTTTATCATCTAATTCTTCTGATACGAATTATGAAATTATAAAACTTTAAGAAGTTTTCTCACAATGTTTATAGGTATTATTTGCAAGAGAATACGTTTTTTTTTATAAATTGATAAATAAAAGTTTTTTTGCAATAGTAAAAACTCATTGACACCTTAAATTTTTCATACGCATTTATGAAACTGACACAAGGCCGGCTCTTTGATCTATAAGATCTGCAATACACATTCTATAAGTAAAAATCAGCTGTAGAGGTCAGACGTACTTTAGCAAAATAAATGGATTGTCTGATTAACGCTACCCTCTCCAAACATAACAACAGTCCAATTTATTTACCTGAGCATTACTTGAAAGAAAACGACAATAAATGGAAGTTGTAGACAGCAGTCTAAGTCTAGTATATTGTGTGTCTATCTCTTATCTTTTCAAAATCATACAACGGTCGTTTTATTCTTAAATATCATCAGTTTGCCAGCAATGAAGCACAGACAGTTATACCGCGTGTTGTTGAGAACATGATCATTTTAAGCAACTCTTTACCCTCTGAAACAGCCTTAAAAAAATCCAACATGTCTTTTATTAAATGTCCGAAGTGCCGTATGTTGCATTTTTCCCATTGTTATAAATACTACAAAATTTAATGCTGCATTTTTGTTCAACATAATAAACACTTGTTTAACACAACATTCATTATCAGTTTTCGTAGGTGAATAAAAAATGGAACATATTATGATTAATTAAATATGATTAATCAGTGGAAGCTACATGTATGATCGCATGTCCTCCCGGATATTTTTTTTTCGCGGAAGCCCCACCCTCTCCAGGAGTATACTCGACGGAAAGACATATCGCCTGTTTCTGTAAAAAAAATGTTTAAAAAATCGAGTTATTACCTCTAATATCATGGATTCTTGCAGGAGTGGATCCAGGATTTTAGTCTATGGGTTGCTAAAAATTGTTTCTTGAATATTGTTAAAGTTTTTTTTCGGGCATTTTGAACAATAAACCTTTTTTCAGTCTTGGGTGACAGGGAAGGGGGCGTATGCCTGGTACGCCTTGCCCTGGATCGGCGGCTTTTCTTGTATGGAAAGAAAATAAATTGTGATAATTGATTTTAAACTAGCATGCTTACATCGTGTGTACACATGCAGATGTAATCTGTAAAAATACAAGTTTTTCAGACTAAAGAAAAGTAGCAAGCATAAATCGATAACTTATTGGTACCGAGTTTATTCCTTGAGAAACACCATTAACGTTTCCCCAAACAGGAAGTAGATGATCAACAGGTATAAGATTCCTACATACATTGTACCAGCACTAAATGGTTCATATATTTCAAATAGATTGAGGGAATATCATTTTTCTGTAATATGTACAAAATATTTAACCAAGCAAAAATAAAAAGTAAAGACATTAAGTTATAGGGGATTGAATCCGTCCGCCCGTTACACCTTAAGTGATACCATTTGTAACAGTTATTGAAAACTAATAGAAATAGATCACACATTGAATTTTCCTAAAACTTTCAATAATGAAACCACCTCCTATATCAAACTTTGGGGGATGGCGGTTCTAATAGTATAAAAAATGACATTTTTGACAAAACGTAACGAATAGATAAGGTTTGTACATGCTTTATAATTTTATAACTGGTTCATTTTTCGCTTAAAATGTCTAAATTGGTGATTTTCTAAAATTGTGAAATCCCTTGAGTGTAAACTGTCTCAGGTACACGCTTGGCTACCAAGACAGACGTGCAGGTATTAGGTAATATACATGTAGTTCACAATAAACATCCTGTCTAGGGTGTTGATAATTCAGTAGGATAACCATCATTTAATTCACAGCAGTTTTTATTGACCTTACAATTTATCTAGATATGGTTACTTTAATTATATAGATTTGGTTTAGTGACGGACCTTTTAATTTGAGAAAGGGGGTGGGGGGTTGTTACAGTGTAAAGGAGTTGTAATTTCGAAGGTTACATGTACACATATCTTAGGGCGAGACTATTAAGGAAACAATTCCATTTTTGACCTTCATGTACCTGACACAGTAAAATGGTGTAACTTCTTTTTAATAAGAACTTGAAAAGGAACCTTTTCATCAGTCTCTTTTGACCCAATTAGGATTCATTACACGAACAGATGCAGTCAGTATCAGTCATTGTAAATCAAATTAAAACCAGTATTCACTGAAAGGGAATGACACAGTCAGCATCAGTGATTTAAAATCAAGGTAAATCCAGTACTCACTGAAAGGGAATGACACGGTCAGTATCAGACATTTTAAATCAAGGAAAATCGGATTTTGACAGATATGAACAGATGCAGTCTGTATCAGTCATTCTAAATCAAGGTAAAATCTAATGTTCACTGATGTGAACAGATGCAGGCGGCATCAGTCATTTTAAATCAAGGTAATTATTTAAAAGTTCTGAAATGATCTGATACAGTGAATAAAAGACCAAGACAGTGACACAAGGTAACTGTATTTGACTGATATTTACTGATTAAGTTCAAAACAAAGAAAAACAGTAGAAAGACCAATATTGTAATTTACTGGAAAGACCTGTATCAGTCCGGAACAGAAAAAGATAGATCATTAACAGTAAATTTACAGTTATCATCAGATTCTAAAAATCAAATATGAACTGTATATGGTAATGTCAGCCATTTTTTTGGTTCATAGTGTTCATAGACCATAACCTGAATCAGATGCCTAGCTATTATACTTTTCCAGTAATTCATTTTGCACAAAAGTCTTACAAAAAAGTTTACGACGCCGCCGCCGGAAAGTATCGCCTTTTGCGACTATTCGTTGCAGGCGAGACAAAAACTATAAGATATATTTGAAATTCGAAGCCACGCTTCCTCTTCAGCATCAAAAGCTCTACGAACGTCTCCATTGCGTCGAAGTCGTCAGATGACTCCTTGTAGGTATTATGGCTCTTTGAAGGCCAAAAATGGTGGGTTTTTTTTCATGTTTTTGGCTAATAGAATGAAAAGAATTACAGATAGAGAAAAGCTGTTGCTTAGGTAAATGATCAGCTCATTAAGCTCTTCAAAAGTTTATATTGAGTCGAAGTTGTGAGATGAACCCCTTGAAGGGTTAATGGCCCTTTAAATGCGAAAAATAGTGTTTTTTGCCCCTAGAATGAAAAGTATCGCAGATAGAGAAAGCTGTTGCTTGCTTAAATGCTCAGCTCATTGAGCTTTACAAAAGTGTAACTAGGGTCAAAGTTGTCAGATGACCCCTTAAAGGGGTAATGGCCCTTTAAATGAAAAAAATAGTGTTTTGACCATGAATGAAAAGAAATTTTTATGCAGATAGACAAAGCTATTTCTTGCTTAAATGATCAGCTCATTGAGTTCTACAAAAGTCGTAATTGGGTAAAGTTGGCAGATGACCCCTTAAAGGGGTAATGGCCCTTTTAATGAAAAAATAGTGTTTTTTGCCCATAGAATGAAAAGTAATTGCAAGTACAGAGATGCTGATGCAGCTCATTGAGCTCTACATTGTTTCCATTTTGTCAAAGTTGTAACTTTTGACAAAAGTCCCTTTTAAAGAGGAAATGGCCTTTTAAAACTTGAAAATAAAGTAAAAGTTATTAATAGCTTTTACCTACATGTTGTACTTGTATATAGTGAAAACTATTGCAGGCAGAGAAAAGCCAAAGCTGTCTGAAGCGTTAAGAGTACTGTGTACACCTCTACTAATGTGTTCATTGATTTAAAATTTGATGCTCTTGTTAAACAACTTTGAACCAGGTAAGCGATTCGGGCTCCTTGGGAAATGTTTAATAATAAAACAAGCGAGATAATTATCATTTTCAATGAGGCACTTGAATTTGTTAACATTCTAATGGGGAAAACTCCTGAAAAAGATGGTGCTAAACTCAGTGACGTTCACACATTTAGCAGGCCATAGAGTGTTTAACTATATAAAATATTATTTTTCTAACTATCCTGTATAGTTTTCCAGAAATAAGCTGTATATAAATTACATAATGTTGTAAAAAAAAGAGTTGACACTAAAGAACGTCTCCCTTGTCGGCACTGTCAGTATCAATGGTTCTGCATTATCATGCCTATAAGCTAACAAATACAAACCTTTCTGGAAAAATCCTTCTTAGATATTCTTAAAATATTTAATATAATTGTTACGTATTGACTAAATCTAGGTCAAAATCAAAAGATGGTTGCATGCAAATGTGTTAAGCTACTACTGGGGCAAATGCATACCAAGTTTTATCTACCAAGGAATTATAGTTGTTAAGATATGGAGGGGATCATAAATTCTTTCCCAAGATAGTTAACGCAGCCACCAGAAAATCCATACCTCTGTCTCGCCTAGCCTCGCAGGGGAGACGAAAAACCTTTTTTTTAAATCCAGTAAGAGAACAATAACTCCTACATTCATAGTTTGATCTTCCAAAAAACTTCAGGACAGGAAGATCAATTTTGCCTCAAAATTTTGTTATCGGTAACTGTATTTGAGTTACAATGGAATTTACGCCTATATTCAACAATAGCCACGGTGCCGTTGCTCCCCTTCCTAGTAGATTTAAATAGCCAGCCTTTATCCCTGAACAAGGGAAGTACTTCTTTGGTTCAGAGGTAGAGCGCCTGACTGTAAACCTAGAGGTCTCGGGTTCTAGTCCCGGTCAGGACATGTCGATTTTGTGAAGTAATTCATGCTCTCCGGTTACATTGGCGCCCAACGTGGGTTAACATTATACATCGAATCAAAACTGCAAACAAATATTTTGTACAAAGCATACACGACATACCATAGACAAATGTAACTACATTTAGTAACATTTAGTCCAGCAATTTAGGAGGAGCAGATTTTTAAAATATAGGAAAAAAGCTCAAACTGTTACCACATAGAGATGCCGTGCCTCTGCATTAATTGGTTGCTATGAATGGACCTCGCAGAAAAAAGTTCACAAATCTCTTATGTGCAGTTGCTAAGATATAAATGCAAATCAATCAAGCAGAAATCTAGGTCACAATGACTTAGTTCTATATAGATGTTGACTTATAGGGATGGCAATTGATATTATTACACTTGCACCACGATATGTATGACTATCACGATACAAATATTTAGTTTTGTCATCTATGAGCTACACCAAATGCAGATGGTAATGTGTTTTTTTTGCCTTTTTTATCTGTTTTGTTGACAAAAAGGGGCCAACCCCAGCAGTATAAATACACAGGCTGCTAAAAATAAAATTGTCTTAATTTTACAAGTTAAAAAAGCGGAACTTCTCTCTGACTGAATTCATCCTATAGGGAAAAAACTTACCAAATGAGTGTCGCGCCCATACGCGTCCGACGTTCTGTGGCTCTCAAATACAGACGAAGACATTATAAATGCGCGAATCACGGTATATATAGTATAGTTAACTAAGAAGTCTGAAATATGAAATTATAGCCCGGAACTCCGAAATCAGAAGTCAGAACTCTGAAATCAGAAGTCGGAACTCTGAAATCAGAAGTCTGAAGTAAGAAGATACCTATCGCTTTCCGTAGTTAATAGACCAATTGCGAGTTCGTCTATTTCGGAACATTCCAGATATAAGCGAAAAAACCAGGTTTCTTTCCTTGTAATGCACATGGTCGATATCCTCGGTGCTGGATTTGGCTTCCTTGTTCGAACGTTTTGGTTTTGAGTACTTTTCGCTTTCAACTGTTTTGGATTTTGACCTTCCAATGTTTTGGTTAAAATGCTACTGATGAGAGGTTACTCCTTGAAATATCGATATATAGCATATCCAAATTAACCGTTTATATCTGCGTTTTGGTATTTGTAATAATAAGAATGTTCAAATGTCAAAGGTCATCCGATGTAAGATCTGACGTCAGTAGATGAGGAGCAATGGACGCAACATGTTTACCGATTTATTTCAATAAAAAAATGAAAGAAAATTGAATAGAAAGTCGTACTTGTCAATTTGTATTGGTTAACTAAATATAAGAACATACATTTCCTAGATCCCATAGATAATCAATTACATTTAAAAAATTGTTCATTTAAGCACATATGTATGGAAGTGTATAAGGGTCATAAATTAAGACTATTTTCTCAATTAATTGACATATTATAAGTTGACAAGTTACATTGAATCCTATTATATTAACATAAATAAATTAATATATTCAAATATCAATAACAAAATTGCAAAGTTTAAATTGACTTGTCATGTTAAATGCATCATTTTGTCAAACGCTAAATTGACAAAAAATAAGTCGCAGTAACGTTATTGACATCAACTTGGCTGAATGATAAATATATTTTTATGTCGATATATACGTAGTCGACATATCATATTCATTTAGACATTGCAATTAATTTAAATTGCAATGTAAATATAAAGTATACCGTTCGTCATAAAATTTAATCACATTTTGCTTGAACTAAAAATGAAGTCAACTAATTAAAGTTACCGTAATGCATTGCGTAATCATATTAGCGTAGGATGTGACGCAAGAGTCATTCTACCGCGTGCGCGTCTGCCATGGACATGGAAGCAACGCCAACAGAAGAAAATGTAAGTGTGGCCTTTTTACTCTCTTAACTTTAGATCTACTGTATTATTGCTTTTAGAATTTCCATTGACCCTTTATGACAACAAGTTGAACAAACAATAAACAGATATGTGTATTTAATCCAAGAACTGACAATTTTTGCGACCACAGCGTTATATTGGCTTAATTCACAGACTGTATGGCTTACTTGACTCTTACTAAATATTCCTAACTATTGT
Organism: Arcuatula senhousia; assembly: GCA_963971305.1. NCBI lineage: Eukaryota > Metazoa > Mollusca > Bivalvia > Mytilida > Mytilidae > Arcuatula > Arcuatula senhousia. Next base: position 59,964,900 of record OZ020310.1, read on the forward strand.
TTTATGGAAAAAGTTTCATTAATATTATACCCCACGCAACGAAGTTGCGGAGCGTATAATGTTTTTGACTGGTCCGTCCGTCTGTGATCAAAGTTTGTTAACGCCACTCCTCTTAAACTACTGAACAGAATTTAATGAAACTTAGTATGCAAGAAGTACACCATATGTAGTTGCGCATATTACCAGGAATGTTTTATCCACATCTTTTTGTGGGAGTTATGGCCCTTTGGACTTAGAAATTTGCAGAAAATCCTGATTTTACTTTATGAACGCAACCCCTCATAAACTACTGAACAGAATTTAACGACACTTGGTAACGTATGCAAGAACTACACCATATGTAGTTGTGCATATTACCAGAAATATTTGATCGCAAACTTTTGGTGGGAGTTATGGTCATTTGGACTTAGAAATTCACAGAAAATCTTGATTACAGTTTAATTGTGAACGCAACTCCTCTTAAACCACTGATAAGAATTTCTGGGAACTATGTCACAATTAGCAAAAAGTACACCATATACATGTATACAAATTTGTGCAAGTTATGGCCCTTTGGACTTAGAAATTTGCAGAAAATCTTTATTACAGTTTGTGAACGTAGCTCCTGACGCAGCTCCTCTTAAACTACTGAACAGAATTCAACGAAACTTGGTATGCAAGAAGTATTTATATATAACATATGTAACTGTGTACATGTATGTTATCACAAATTTAATTCGCAAAAGTTTACAAGCTCAAGGTTAATTTTTATAGTCCAACAGCAGAACACGTGGGGTATGTGAGCGTCTTTCATTTATTTTGTCTATTGATAAGAAACTCTCTTACAACCACCTTTTATAAAAAAAAATTTTGGAAAATGGCAATAATATTTATTGACCAGGCACCAAAATCACTTAAGGTTCTTTCATTTATTTTGTCTATTGATAAGAAACTCTCTTACAACCACCTTTTATAATTGTTTTTGGGAAAATGGCAATAATATTTATTGACCAGGCACCAAAAAAACAGACTTGGCAGGGTTAGGCCCAATGGGGGAAACCTGAACAATAATTTTGTTTTGGTCCCACTTAGAAATAGCCTGCTTTAAATGGTTGTTAAATCGTTATATTTATATAATTAGTAAGAACTATATTGACTTTAATAAAAGCATTCGGTACCCATGCTATTCGCCAGGGGGGGGGGGATTGTCACCTGGTCTAAAAATTGATGGGAGGTTCTTCGGTAGATCAAAACCCTGACCCCTAAATCAAGACAAAGTGATGATTTAGGATGTTGGTATGTATTATTGTTGAGTTAGTTCAGCTCTATTATTAAAAACAGAAAAAAATATAGTTAACAAAACTTGAAAAATGGCCAAAACACATTAACAGAAAAGATTATAATTATTTTAATACCCTGTTATAGATTCTATGCATGAACACCCCTTTTTAGAGGAAACAAGCCTTTTATAATTGTTAAGTTTGGCATCCTAGGGATCTATTAGATCTATCAGACTACAGAGACAGTGCAATCTTTGCTTGTATCTGAGGGTGGGGCTGGTGTAAAGATGGATGGGGCAGATAATATTTTTAGAAAAAAATGGTGGGGTAATTATTTTTTTTTCAACATATTTTTTACTTGTGATAAGGGGCCGTTCAAATAAATTATCAAAGTACTGGGCCAGGCAGACTGTATTATTTTCCCTCTTCAAAATATCAATTAATATATCTGCAACAGACAGGTCAGTAAATTAACTACAGGCCCTGTTAATTGTCAACGCAGAAAAACTAACTATCTGGAATAATATTACTTTTTAGGACCCTTCAATGGACATTTACTTGGCCATATTTTAATATCTTCATATATATACAATATACATTCAATACATACATACTTTAATAAGTCTGAAAAAGGCCTTGGAATGATTATATAAATTTACATGTATTTTTGTATGTATAAATCTTGATATGTTTTTTTTCTAAAATATGGTTTTTAACTTTAATTTAATATGAGGCAGGTTTAACCTGTGACGCTCCCGAAGTTAAAACGTATATATAAATATTTTACAAGCTAAAATAGATTTTTAACGTTTATAATGCGATGAATTTGGAACAATTTATGTTCGAAAATAAAACAAAACTAGCTTTTCTTGTGGGTCACAATTTGTGCGTTTAATGACGTCCGAAATTTTAAAAGAAAAAAAAACGTTTAAAAGACGCTGAAAGTTCGGGAAAACAAGCGTGAAATACCGGATGTTGAAGGAAAATTCAGCTCATAGTACAACTAAAATATTGACATTTCTACCATTATCGCTCCCTTCGGGAGCGTATTAACTTAAATGTACACAATTTTTTTTTAAATTAAATTAAATTAAATTAAATAAATTATTGAAAATATATATTGTTTCTGTATTTTTACTCTACATCAATCAGCTCTAAATAATGTAAACAGGGTAAAATTGTTGAAATAATTGCAACAAAATATATAGGACAACTTTTTTATGATTACAAATACCAAAACGCGGGTATAAACGGTTAATTTGGATATGCTATATATCGATATTTCAAGGAGTAACCTCTCATCAGTAGCATTCAAACCAAAACATTGGAAGGTCAAAATCCAAAACAGTTGAAAATGAAAAGTACTCAAAACCAAAACGTTCGAACAAGGAAGCCAAATGCAGCACCGAGGATATCGACCATGTGATGTTAATATTAAAAAAGACTTATGAATACATGTATAAAAGAACTCATCAAGTTAACAAATTAAGATTCTCAATTAATTACATGTATGTTGTAAATACTGGATCTGATCGGATGGAAGGCATTTTTTACATATATCTTTAAAAGTTTATTAAAAATTTGATGAAGTATAATTATAATAAAAATATATACGTCATGAACATTACACAGGTCTATGATAAAATTGAAAGAATTTTGTAAAAATGTGTAAAACCATCTATAAAGATGGGGCGGGTGGGGATGAGTACATATAAACTTGATATGGCTTAAGACTTACATGTATATACTTTAACTTCAAGTATCTCAAATGCAGCTTATACTGACATATGTTAATTGGTGTTCAAGTTGTTTCTGGTCTCTGGACTGCTCAGCTTGATATGTTTACAGACTCATCTGTGGTGTCTTATGAGTTAGAAGGTAAAAGTTGACAAACAAAGCATTTACCTCAAAATTTGAGTCATTCTTTATCAACTTTTGCAGTCTAAACATAAAATCATAAATCTTTGTTGTTTTTGTTTTAAATGAGGGTTATAAATTTACAGGGTAACGAAACATATGCTGATATGGTACGTACGAGAAACCTGTTCCGGACAGGTCAAGATTGAGAACCAACATGCAAAAACTTAGAGTATTTGACATAAATTTGTTAATGTGATTTTGGTGTCTAGCTATTTGTTCAAATATTTTTTTAAAAAGACACACTCGCATGATGATGCCAGAACATTGACATGTTCACAAAAATAGTTTAATACAATTATGTCTATTAAGATTAATAAGTTGAAGCAAAAGCTTTCAATTGAAAATTTCTGTTCCCAATCATCCAGATTTATGTTTTTTATAATAATTGAAAAGAGGAAATAAATCAAGTCAACCTTTGTGGTATTATGTATGCAATTGCATTGATTGTAAAACCATGCATTATATATATATAATTAAATCAACAATCTTGCCTAAATCATGTAAATTAAAATCAAGTATTTTTGCCAGTTTGAAAATTGCAACCCATGTTAATTCACAAAAATAATGTAAAAAAAAACATTGGTACAGATGCATACTGCATACAATAAATTCATGAATTCAAACTCATTCATGTTTGCTTTTTTGAAGCCAGGGTGTTTCTACAACCAAACTTTGCTCGTGTACTTATAAAGGTTCAATGTTTTATTTGGTATATCGATTCATATTATTAAAAGTAAAAGTATCTTATTTCCTCCTGGGAGCCTCCTGTATATATATTTAAAATAAATAACAAATATATAATGTTTGAAATATCTCAATCTGTATAAAAATTAATTAGGGACCGACGGTCCATTTATAAACTTGAAGTAGGGGGGGGGGGGGCTGGTCTTTTTTTCATAATATAACTATCTGATTTGTGATGAAAAAAAATATTCTGGCATCAGAGGTCAAGAAAAAGAATTATTCTTAAGAAGGATTTCTGCCATATAAAATAAAGTTATATTCATATAATGAAAAAAAATTAGTGATGGCGCCTTTAAAAAATAAATATTTTTTTCTAACCAGATAAAAAAAGAACAAGGCCCTGGGGGGGCATTAAGTTTTACTCATGTCTGTACGTCCGTCTGTACGAATTTCCGTTAAGCTTTTCTCAAAAACCGTACATGCATCGATCATGAAACTTGGTAGGATGGTTCAGTATATGACAAACTGTACGCCCTAAGCCACTTTCAGATCTTTCTGACTTCTACTTGCTGTTTGGGGCCAGCAGGGGCATCCGTGTCCAATGGACACATTCTTTCCTTATTTGTTTTGATTTAATTTTTTTCTTTCTTTCATTCGTTTAAATCATATTTTGTATTTTTTTATTTGAACATCAGGCAGTCACAGAGATTGTTAACAGTATTGTTCCTGGGCTTGTCAAAATCTGGAATTATGATAAATCTCAAGGTTACTTCTTCAACTTTACAGACTATGAGGGGTTGATTGAAAAAGGTAAGAATATACTTGAGCGGGGTTATCACTTAGTGACTGAGTGAGCATTAGCTCACAGATTTATTTGTTTCAATGTTTAAATACTTTAAAATTTATTTGGCAAAATGTCTTATCAAAATATTTTATTGCAGACCTTAATACTAGCGGTTAACCCATTGAACATCAATCATGCTTTGAAAATTCAAAGAATGAAATAAAGGTAATAACAAAACTACCGAACTTGAAAAAGTACTTTTCAGTGGGTGGATGGATTAAGGAGGTCTCCACTAAGAAAGATTGCATTGGGGGGGGGGGAGTAATTCTATGTAAATTAAGTGTGTGACACCCACACTTCACGTGTGACGGGTGCATAACTTGGTTCCAAGGAGGTGATATTATTTAATAGCGAAAAACTACATTGGCCAGGGCATATAATTACATTGACCAAAGAAAACACTTCTTATAATATTCAGACAAAAAATGACTCAATTATTAATGTATATTTAGGATGATATTAGGGAGGGACCATTTGATTTTTATGGGGGGTCTATGGGATTTTTTCGTCCTGTCTTTTCATATGTCGGAAAAAAACGAGCCTAGATTTTTTTTGCGCGCACTAGCGTGCCTAGTAATGGTCTCCGTCCGTCCGTCACGTTTTTTGTGGGTGCAACTCCTCGAACACTACTGAACGGATGTTGCTGAAACTTTACACTGATAGGGTACTAATTAGTAGGTGATCATCCCATATTTGAAATTTTCAAAATGACCGCCGTTTCCATGGAAACAGGGAAGAAAGGTCAAAATAGAGGACATTCAATATCTCGGTTACCTAGGTGCACATGATTCTGGAATTTTGTAGGCTGATAGAGCAAAAGGTTTTCTATAATAATACGAAAAAAAAAATTTTTGAAGCAATATTTACGGTTTTCGAGTTATTTACGAATTTGTGATTTTTCGGTCCGAAAAAATGGGACTTTGTCAAACGTTTTTGTGGGTGCAACTCCTTGCATGGATACTACTGAACAGATGTTGCTGAAACTTTACATACTGATAGGGTACTAATTAGTAGGTGATCATCCCATATTTGAAATTTTCAAAATGGCTGCCGTTTCCATGGAAACGGGGAAGAAAGTTCAAAATAATTAAGACATTCAATATCTCTGCTACCTATGTAGGCTGATAGAGCAAAAGGTACTCTATAATAATATGAAAAAAAAATTGAAGCAATATTTACAGTTTTTCTCAGAGAATATATCGCTCGAATTTACATACCACACAACTTCTATGCGGCGGTGAGGGACACATGGCTACGCGTAGCAATCTTGTTTATTTTTAAAGCTAGAGCTACTATGAAATTTTCAGCCAAAAATACCATCCTGCAATTTTTTTTATAATTCAAGGCACGTACTGTCCTGCCTTTTTATTTCAAATTTCACCATAGCCCCCCCCCTAAAAATGAAATGGTGGCTCCCTTATAATTAAACTTCGGTTCAGTGTTCAGTTATCTTTCTGATTTGCTAGTTATACCCCCACTCGTAAGAGAGGGGGCTATACATTGTGTATATTGCAATCACCTTGTCTGTGCATCTGTCTGTCCGTTACAAACTTTTAAATTCATAACAATTAAATTTCTCAGCTTCTAGTAAAAAAATCTACTGAAAGGATTGATTTCAAATTAAGTACTGCACGCACGTATGTATACAGGGCAGCTTATTTTAGCATGATAAAGTTGTGATGTGCCTCCTCTTTCCAGGTCAGTCGAGCATCAACTTCCTGTTTTTCAAGCCGACTAAATATTTTAAGGGTAAAAAAAGGCATTATGTATTATAACAGATTTCTTGGCAATAAGCTTCTACTAAAAGGGATTGATTTCAAATTTGGTATACATGTAGCTTAAGCATGATGTTGTAACATGACTCCCCTTTCTAGGTCAGTCAGTCTACTTTCTGTTTTCTAAGCTGACATTTTTAAGGGTCAAAAATAGACAGAAGTTTTCATAACAGATTTCTCGGCCTCTATATACTGAAAGGATTGATTTCAAATTTTGTATACAGCTTTAGCATGATGAGTTGTAATGTACCTCCTCTTTCGTGGTAAGTCGAATATCTACCTTATCTTTTCTGAGTCCACTTAGACATATTTATACCCCAGGCACCAAAGTTGCGAAGGGTATCAATGTTTTTGACGTACTGGTCCGTTCGTGATCAAAATATCTGCAACAGATTTCTCAGCAACTATTCATACTAGGCTTTTGATATTTGATAATTGTAGCTTCAGGTAGGGGTCCTATATGGTGGGATGCGGGTCTGTCGATCATCTACTTCCTGTTCAACTAGCCAACTTGGACTTTTTATACCCCGCCACACGAAGTGGCAGGGTATTATGTTATACCCTCAGTTTTTTTCGGTGTCTGTCTGTCCATCCCCTGAAGGTTTCCGACCATTAACTTGAAAACGCGTCAAAGGATTTGAATGATATTTTGCACAGCTGTTTCCAGCATGATCCGAAAAATAGTTTTTGAGATAGGCCACTTTGAAAAATAAAATTTCATGAAATTTTGAGTTTCCGACTGATATAAACTTGAAAACACGTCAAGGGATATGAATGATATTTTTCACAGCTGTTTAGTACAATTAAATACAGTTCAAGATCAATTTCCAGCATGATCTGAAAAATAGTTTTTGAGGTTAATTGGCCACTTTGAAAAATGTAATTTTATGAACTTGAATATTATATCATGGCAGGGTATCGTTTAATGTCCCATTAGATGCCCTATTTTTTCACTTAAATTAATTTTCAGGGTCAAAAATTTTCGTAACAGATTTCTCAGCATCTATTCATCCAAGGCTTTTCAATATTTAATAGGTAGCTTCGAGTAGGGGGCCTATATGTTGGGGTGCGTTTTCAGATCTGTCGATCATGAGACTTACTTCCTGTTCAACTAGCCTACTTAGACTCTGTTCACTAAATTTTCAGGGTCAAAAGTTTCTGTTACAGATTTCTCAGCAACTTATTTATCGTAGGCTTTTAAAATTTGGTATGTAGCTTAAGATAGGGGTTCCATATGGTCTGTCACTCATCTACTTCCTGTTAAACAAACCGACTTTGAATGATAACAACTCTTACTTTTTACCTGTGGTAATTATTCTAGTTTCATGTAAGAAAAATGCATTTTCACCCACGACCTTGGTTGTACAAGAAAATTACTAAGAAATGGTCATGGAATTGGTCGAGTGGGGGTATACTTAAAGCACCTTGTTTTCTTTGCAATGCTTTGTTGCTAGTAATTAATGTAAATCCTGTTTTTGTTTTTTACAGTAATGCAAAAATTTGAATTTAACCCTGGTCCCAACATGACAGTTAGTACAGTACGACTTGTTGATAAGGATGGTTGTCAACTGTTAGACACCGAAACACTTAAAACTGTGTCCAGGTTATCAAAACCTCACATACTTGAGCTTTTTGCCATTCAACAGGGGGAGGAGTTGAATATACCTGGGACCTCTGGTACTGCAAGCTATAAAACCAGCACTAGCTCTAATTTGGAACAGTTTGAAAGAGGTAATTTTTATTTACACCTACAGGCATCAGAGTGGAGCATTAATAAATTTCATATCAGAGCTCTATAACAAAGCACCTAAAGCTTATTATAAATTGCATGAGGCCTTAATCATGGTATTAAGACCAATTTACATATTTTTGATTGATATACTTTAAAGCCCATATCCTTAACTATATAACTCTGAAATCTGGGATATTTTTGTGCCTCCCATTCTAAATTGTGCACAACTTAATTTTGATCCTGAAAACATACAAAAACATACCATGTGAAAAACTTCATGTTAATTTTTTAAAATGTATATTTGTATATAAGAAAAGTGTAAATTTTGCTCTAACTGTCAGAACTAGGTAGCTTTAATTCCTTTATATTATGATATTGTTAAATCTAGCTATATTAAGATATTGGTACAGACTAGAAAATTAACCTGTCATCTGATTTTTTATTAGCTGACCTGGTCCAAGGCCATGTGAGCTTATATACCATCACTATGCGTCCATGGTCGTCCGTCGTCTGTCGTCCGTTAACAATTTCAAAAATCTTCTCCTCTGAAACCATTGAACCAATTTAACTGAAACTTTGTTGGCAACAAAGGATCCTCATTTTGAAATGATCCGATAAAAAACATAGACGTTGCTTAAAATAGAACAGGGGGTAAATAAAGGTAATAACAAAACTACCGAACTTGAATGATCAATCTCATAGTCCAGAGAAAATGACAAAAACGAATCAGTCATACCGGAGAACTGGTGGATCGCAATGGTCCTGACTTGGTACAGGCATTTCAAACGAAATGGTGGGTTAAACCAGGTTTTATGGCGCCAAACCTCCCTCTTCCATTGCGATCTTAGGATCCGATAATGACCATATAACACAACATAGTTGTGAGACACAACAGGGATATTGAGGTGATCATCTCAGTACAGCACACCAGTCAAACACTAATTAAAACAATTAACTATCATATCTTTTAACTCAATTTTGAACTTTTCTACTAGTGGCTGATAACGAAGAAAGAATTTTTTTAGTGATCGTATGAGACGTATTTTCTTATAGCCCTGCTTCAAAAGTCGGTCACGAAGAAACCGGTGTCTGATCAAAAAATCTGTGAAATGTGTGCAAGCTCTGGCATATCGAATAAGTTGAGAAATATAAACACCGTAAGCAGGAGAAGTAGGTATATTGCTCTGTAGATTAGGAAAATTAATAATTTGAAAATTAAAATCGTCTCGTTTATCGTAAATTTTTGTACTGAGATGACCACCTGGGTCAAATTCGAGGTGCAAATCCAAGAAAGACGTGAAGCAATTAGATTCGGTGGTCTCTTTAATCTCCAATTCTGGAGGATATATTGAAGGAATCCAACTACCAAATGAAGTGTTATTGACAGAAAGGACATCGTCAATATATCTGAATGTAAGATTAAATGACCTTGCCTCTTTCATCTTCTTGTTCTTTACGAGTCCCTGAACAAATTCAGTCTCGTAAGAGTATAAAAACAAATCGGCGAGAAGAGGAGCACAGTTTGTGCTCATTGGAATGCCGATTTGTTGTTGAAAAATCTCTCCTCCGAAGGTGACAAATATGTTGTCAATGAGGAAATCAAGCATACTGCAAACTTGTAAAACAACAGTTTTTTGCAAATAACTCAAAAACGGTGACAGATATCAAAATTCTGGCATAGGGTAAAAGTAATCAGCATGTCAAGGTCAAGATCTACCTACCCTGAAATTTTGAAGAAATTCCAACAAACCATTTGGGAGTTTTCTTGATTTTTTCTGTGTTTTGCACTTTTTTGTCTTATATCTCAAGAACTATATAAGGTATGGAAGTTATTTCAATAGCATATTGTTCAGCTAAGTAAGCTCTACAAAATTGTCCATTAGATCGAAATTGTCAGATGACCCCTTGTAGGGATCCAATAATAGCCCCTTAAATGCCAAAAATAGTGGTTTTAGCCTTATAAGTTGTGAACAATAAAAGATTGGGAAAAGGTTTTGCTTGCTTAAATGTTCAGCTAATTGAGATCTACAAAATTGTTCAATTAGGTCGAAATTGTGGGATGACCCCTTATAGGGGTTGTGGCCCCTTAAATGCCAAAAATAGTGGTTTTAGCCTTATAGATTGTGAACAATAGAAGATAGGGGAAAGGTTTTGCTTGCTTAAATGTTCAGCTAATTGAGTGCTACAAAATTGTCCATTAGGTTGAAATTGTCAGGTGATCCCTTATAGGGATTATGGCCCCTTAAACGCCAAAAATAGTGGTTTTAGCCTTATAGATTGTGAACAATAGAGGATAGGGAAAAGGTTTTTCTTGCTTAAATGTTCAGCTAATTGAGCTCTACAAACTTGTCCATTAGGCCAAAATTATCAGAGGACAATGATAGGAGTTACGGCCCCTTAAATCCCAAAAATAGTGGATTGTACATGAAAGATTGTGTAGTCCATAGAAGATTGTTCCACACATTTGCTTGCCTAAACGCTCAGCTTTATAGATTCATGTCATGACAGGCTGTTGGCAATGTTAAATATTGTTACATTTAGTCCTTAAAACCAGGTGAGCGATTCAGGCTCCTGGGAGCCTCTTAATGTTGAAAGATGCTTATAATGTAGCAAATATTTACATAGTAATTTTTTTTCTTGGTGTACATTTTAAATTAAGAAATTATTAGGGCCCCGCATCGAAGATGCAGACGCCCTATTGTTTTCACTTTGTCTGTCTCTCTGTCCGTCCGTCAACAATTCTTGTGAACACTAAAACTCAAAAACTATTAACAACACAGTTCTGAAATTTTGTACAGCTAATTAGTAGGGCCAAACCAAAATATATGTTTGTTTCCTGCTTCCTACTCTTGAAAATTAGGGTAGGTAGGTAGGAAAATTATTTATTTTTACAAAATTATTTTACATTGAGTCAATGGAGAAGCAATCCCAACTTTAACAGTGCTTGTTCCAAAATGCCAATAAAAACTTTAGGGTAGGTAGGAAAGCAGGAAACAGACATATATATTTTTTTTGGCCTAGCATGTCATGATTTGCATATTAAAATTTCGTGCACATCTGTTTAATATTTTTGGAAAAAACTTCATTTTTGATGGAAAATCACAGATTTTGAGAATTGGAATTTTTGAACAATAAAACTCAAATGCTATTAACAATACAGCTCTGAAGTTTCATACACATTCCATGGAACATGCATTAGTGGTTATAATCAAAGTTCGTTCGTATGATTTTGAAAACACTTAAAAGATTTTTTGCTGCAGGCCCTTTTCTGACTTTGTCAGTATTCTAGTTTAGGAGTAACATCAGATGTGGTTAACTTGAATAAATACAAATTTAATAAATCTATTGAAAACTTCTCAGAGAAAAACTGCTAAATAACTGGCATAATTTAAGAAACAGAAATATTGAAGGGAAACTCGATCGATATGTACCTATCTCAAAGTAAAAGATCATTTTGGGTTTGAAAACTATTTAAAATGCATTGGTAATATAACCCAAGAAAAACTTTTTGTCAATTTAGAATATCTGCACATAGATTACAAATTGAATTAATAGGACGGTACCAAAATATACCAAGAGCAGAGATATATTGTAAAAATTGGAACCAAACTTGATATATAGTTGATTATAAGCATTAAATAAGTAAATGCTTTGAACTGATGTGAGGATTTTTTATTAGTTGTAAAACATGGCTGTCTGATGGGGCATAGAGGACTTTCGGGGTAAATTGGTGTTTTTTGCTAATAAGTTATTCCGCTTAGAAAAGGATCATGCAATGTTAAACAGTATTTGCCTTAAAAGCCTATTAATGTTAAATAGTAGTTGCCTAAATAGCCTAACGTTCAGGCACATAAGCCAGGTGAGCGATTCAGGCTCCAGGGAGTTGTAATTAAGTGTGTATGCATTTTTTTTTTTGCAAATGCTAATAATTATAAGTACCAATTGTCAGACAGTACATGCTGTAATTTTTTTCTGTATTAATTACTAAAATAAAAACAACAACTGGAAAATAGAACAGTGTCATTGGTCCATGCAACACAAAAATGTTTAATTAGCTAGATTCAATTCCAATACATGTAATAATATTTCATGCATTATTAAGGTTCATCGATACGATTACCTTAAAATTGCTTTATTTTATGTCGATTTTTCAGTAAGTGTACAGCAAAAACTGCATATAAAATTAAAAAATAAACCGTAGCAGGACCTAGATATATTAATTTCTTATTAATTTTTATTAATATTTTCATGATTTATTCTATTATTTTTAAGTTCTGCTTTTTTCCCGTTTTTGAGCTAAGCCAATTTTAGGTTAATATCACTAACACCCTTGCACGTGGCCTCAAACATCATGCGACATTTAATTATAATTTAACCAAAAGTGTTCACACACATGTCAGTTGAGAGGTTCAATAGGGATATTTTGTCCTTGTTCAAAGTACATTTTGAACGCAAAAAAACTGCACAGACAAAACTGTGCTATCTTCAATAAAATAAAGGTGTCTCCATATCTGGGTCCTACTATACTTTCTTTGAACTGATAATATACCGTTTGAGCTGTACATATACTGAAATTTTCTTAAGTTCAAACTGTCCTGATGAACCTTAAAGTTTGAACTTTGCAATTTCAGTAATGGGGGCCATTATCTGTATCTTTGGCAGTTAGATTCAGTATTCTAGTTTATAAACATATATTATAACACATACATGTAAAAGATCTGGTCTTTAATAGGTGAAGAAGATCCACCAGCAGCTAAAAGATATAGATCTCTGCTAGAAGCCTTATCTGTAAAAGCAGAAAAGTACAAAACAGCTGCAGTAAGTATAAATCATATCTTAATATTATGTAAGAAATAAATTGCCTGTCATTGCGTGTTGTGTGTCAGAGTCTGTCCAACACCCTTTGTACATTATAATGTACTATTCATTTGTCAGCTAAATGTTGGTCCTTGTTTCTTAGTAGCATGATTTAGCTGCATCCTTAATGTAATCCCAAGGACAGGTCTAATGTAGTTGGAGAGGGGATATAGCAGTTTGTGTGTACATATGTTAGGGGTTAGGATCAAAATATATCTAAAGGCAGGACAAATTGGCATTGGAAAATAATGATATGGAAAATCAAAGACTTAAAATGAGTTGATCGTTGTAAATATGACCTATTAAAATTTTGGTATGGATGTCCTTTGGATCCATACATTTTAACATAACCCCTTACTTGGAAAGTGGAGATAATATAGTGATAGTCCATTAACCCTTTCAAATTTCACCTCAGGGTACAATGTACCTTAATCTTCAATTTGCAGCTCCTTTATATACTTTTAATGAAAATTTCACACATCAATCTATCCTGACGGTAAAAAAATAATTTTATGGTCTAAAATAATACAAAATGTTGATATCTTTTTTGCACCTCTTGTTTTTGTGTAATACATGTAATTTACTAAATGCAACTGACTGAAAAAGTTTATCAATTATTGTTCTAAATGATAAAAATCATGAAATTATCAAAATAATTTTCAGATTGGGAAAAAAAAGACTAATTCTTCTCACGTAATACGTGTTGGATGGATGCACTACAGTTACAAGGACAAAAAATATGTGGCTAAAAGATCAACATCATCTCATCCAGAAATTGGCCCAAGACAAGTAACACTGTCTGATCGCCTTGATTATGAGGAAACCCTCAATGCTATATCAAATGAATTTTTTCCATTTGGAAAAATTTCACGGGAAAAATATCAAAGATGGAAACCCATCTTGGGACATCAAAAGGATGTATTATACCTAAGACAGGAGATTTCAGACTGTTTACCTATGTTGACCACCTAGACATACAAAAACATAGCATTTATTTATTAACAAAATCCAAGATAGTAAGTACATAATTAATTAAACCTTTTTATACCCCGCCTCGTGAAGTGGCGAGGTATTATGTTATACCTTCAGTTTCGTTTAGTGTCTGTCCGTCCCCCGAAGGTTTCCGGATGATAACTTGAAAACGTGTCAAGGGATTTTAATGATATTTTGCACCGCTGTAGAGTACAATAAAATAAAACCAAGTTTGATTTTTAGGATGTTCCAAAAAATCTTTTTTGAGATACATCATACATGTATTTAACTTTGAAAAATTATAAATTTTCATTGCATGTTGAAATTTTCTGATCTAAGAAATTAAAGATAACTCAATCTTAAACTGGCGGGGTATCATTTAATGTCCCATTAGATGCCCTTTTTTATATGAATCAGAATGCTTAATTAAATTACTTTATAAACTTATTTTTAATTTGTATCAATTGACATTATACAATTAATGACTTTGATATCAGTCGCTATCATGATTTATCAACCTGAAGAAATGTTATATTCACCGAGCCGTAGGTGAGGTGAATATAGATTTTTGAGGGTTGATAAATCATGATAGAGACGAGACTTATTATCAAAGTCATTTATTGTTTTATGACATGAATCAAATCTGATGAAATAAAATATTTCGACTTTTTCCATTGCATTGTAAATGATTACAGGACATGTCCAGTAAAAGAGAAAAAATACTTGGGAATCAAGCAACTTGTTGTGTTTGTATCATGCTGCGTAGTTGTTTAAACATCATACTATTTCATTTTTCAAGTCTTTATAGTTTAAGCTTTCAGAGAGTACCAAATTCTTGTATATTGTTGTAGGGAATGTCATTCTAAAGATTCACTACCTTGTCTCCTATTAAATATTATATTATTGATATGTTTAAATTTGAAACAACCAGTTCCTGAATTAGTTGTTTTCCACCAAAAGACTACAGGACGTACATAGTCTGTTATGAAAGTGAAACAATTTATAATGTCAACAAATTATTAGAAGAAAAAATATGATGTTTAGAAAAATAATATCATTTTATTTATCATGTGAAATTTTCAGTGTATTTTTATGCCCCGCCAACAAAGTTGGGGGGCATATAGTTTTTCGGTCTGTTCGTCCTTCCGCCCGTCACACTTTAGTTTTCCGCACTTTTTTTGACATCCTTGCATATATTCAAAAGATTTTTGGTATGTGAGTCTACCATGATGAGTTACAGGTCAAGTTCGA
This sequence comes from Arcuatula senhousia, assembly GCA_963971305.1. Taxonomy (NCBI): domain Eukaryota; kingdom Metazoa; phylum Mollusca; class Bivalvia; order Mytilida; family Mytilidae; genus Arcuatula; species Arcuatula senhousia. The sequence goes on from OZ020310.1 coordinate 59,980,194, forward strand.
GTTTCGTTCCGGTCCACTGATTTTGACCTAAATTACGGCCCTTGAACTTAGCAAATTTTGTAAAAATAACAGTTTCCACACTTATTTTCAACATCCTTGCATATATTAAAAAGATATTTGGTATGTGAGTCTACCATGATGAGTTACAGGTCTAGTTTGAGTTTCATTTTGACACATTTCCTTGTTTCCTTTTCTAATTTTAAAATTTATAGTTATATAAATATTCATATTTCAGGAAGATATGATAGTGGAAACAGATTCCAGTGGAAGTGATTCAGATTTACCTGGATCCCCCTTCACAATCACAAACATTACCGGTACAGGTCATACATCATCTAATCATCAGCAGGATGTTAATTTACAAAATGTACCAGGAACACCAATAAATATGGCACAGCAAGCACCAACTGCACCCACAATTATGCATGTTCAGCAAGCACCAACTGCACCCACAAATATGGTTCAGCAATCACCCACTGCATCCACAAATATGGTTCAGCAATCACCCACTGCATCCACAAATATGATGCAGTCCCAAGTTGTGCATGCCGTTCCAAGCATGTATCAGTCACCAGCACAATCCATTGACCTACAGCAAGGGTTAGCACAAATTTATGTCCCAGCTGGCACACCAACAGTAAGTAATATTGTATAGGTATTACTTTCCGGCGGCGACGGCGACGGCGGCGTAAACTTTTTTGTAAGACTTTTGTGGACGATGAATTGCTTGAAAAGTATAATAGCTAGGCATCTGATATTTGGTATACAGACAGTTGAGGGTATGGTCTACGCAACTGTCACCATGCCGTGTGACCCTGACCCCATTTTCACGCTCCAGTGACTCTGTGAACTTAGGTCTTTTTGCAGGGTTGAAACTTTTTTGTAAGACTTTTGTGGACGATGAATTGCTTGAAAAGTATAATAGCTAGGCATCTGATTTTGTGTATACAGACAGTTGAGGGTATGGTCTACGCAACTGTCACCATGCCGTGTGACCTTGATCCCATTTTCACGCTCCTGTGACTCTGTGAACTTTTTCTTTTTCAGACCATAAACTTAATTGAAAATTTTTTTTTGGAAAAGTATAATAGATAGGCATCTGATATTTGGTATAAAGACAGTTGGGGTAATGGTCTACCTAAGTGTCACCATGCTGTGTGACCTTGACCCAAATTTCTTGCTTAAGTGACTTTGTGAACTTAGTTTTTTTCATGCTGTAAACTCCTTTGTAAGACTTTTGTGGAAAATAAATTACTTGAAAAGTATTATAGCTAGGCATCTGATATTTGGTATACAGACAGTTGGGGTACATGTCTAGGCAACCGTAACAGGGGAGAATTAATAAATGAAAAGTTAAATAACTAGGTATTCTGATGGTGCGGACAGGCGAGACATACTTTAGTGTTAACTCTTGTTTAGATGACATGTTTGGTTCCTAAGGGTCTTATAAATTGGTTTTACCTGGGACGGTGGGCTGATAATTGAATATGGAAAACAATGTTAAACCCCCTCCTATTGAAATATGAGAATATTTTGTATCCCCTCTGGTCTAGATGTAAAAAAATATTACCCCACCTCTGAATTATGAAATACAAATGCAGTCATGTCAGCAATGCAAGTTAATTGTAGAATGCCCGAAATCAACTGAGAATGTTATAATCCCAGTTCTGAAGTAGGCCACTCCAAATTAATTCCTAGTTCATTGGGCGATGCAAGAAAAAATAAAGTTTAATCGGCATTTTTTGTTCTAAAATCAGCCGGTGATTTTTCTCTTTCTTAACGCAGGAGGCGGGAGAAATGAGGTTTTAAAACTATTTCTTTTTTAGTGGTTTTACAAGTAACCCGGATATCCGACGAACTAGGAACTAGCCGTGCACTAAGAGTCAATAATAGATGGGTTTGCATTATACGACTAATACACAAATATTGAAGTGACATCAAATATTAGTCGTTTTAATGAATAGTTGCATATCATATAAAAGATATAAATTTTCTTTCAGTCTCATTAACTACTCTGGGTCAGTTTAAGCTTTAAATTTTAAAGCTCTCATTTGAAAACTAGGGGGAAAACGATCCCTTCTTGCAAGACGAAATAAAAAAAACTTGATCCCAGGGCAAAAAAAAATGATACGTTCCTGATGTTTCAGAAAAAGGCAGGGGATTTAATAAATCTGCCGGAAAAAATGCAGACATGAATTTTCACAAAGATTCCGATGTTGCAAGGAGTTTTAAAATCAAACGAACAATTTTAAAGCTGATTTCTTGGTGGTGGCTTTTATATGACCACCTCACCCGGTAGCAAAGTAACAATAGGTAAATGAATATACTAAACACAAAGGGTTTTATAACTTGTAGTGAGACCATCAAATAATGGTATTGTTTCAATAGAGAATTTAAAACACTTTATAGCAATTTTTTAAATATGTTTTTATAGTCTAATTAGCATTTTCAACAATATTTAGTAAATCTATCATAACCAAAAACAATTTAAGACACCAATTAATGTCAGTTAACATGGGCATATTTCCTCTTGGACAATTGCTAATTTCCTCAAGAAATTCAAGAAACTCTTCGCGACAACCAAACTGTGGATAACCCCATGTTTGTTCCTCAATTATTTCATCAAAAGTTACTAGAAAATTTAATCCACAAGAGATCTGATAATAACAGTGAAATCTCTAGTGACAATTGGTTTGATTACTTTAAAGATTTAAATAAAAAACCAATTAGGACATCACAAGATATATTTGGAAAATTAGAAGAGTATGAAAATTGTAAAATCTTCACTGAGCTTGATAATATAATAACTAAAAAAGAAATTAATGATACATCTGCTCTTTAAAAAATAACAAAGCAAGTAGTTATGACTCAATTTTAAATGAAATGCTTAAATATGGTCAACATTTTATTATAGATATTTTACATAAATTATTTAACTCAATATTGAGTAGTGGAAAATTTCCTAAAGTTTGGGCTAAAGGAATTATTGTTCCAATTTTCAAAAATGGGCTTCGTGATGACCCTGCAAACTATAGGGGTCTTACAGTTGGTAGTAACATATGTAAACTTTTCACTAGAATTCTTAATTGCAGATTGGAAAAATACTGTACTGATCGAAACTTGATATGCAAAGAGCAAATTGGCTTTTGCAAAGGAAAACGGACAAGTGACCATATTTTTGTATTAAAAACTTTAATTGATAAATATTGTAAAAAAGGATCTAAACGACTTTACACTTGTTTTATAGACTTCAGACGAGCCTTTGATACTGTTCGTCATGAGGAACTGTTTTATAAATTGCGAAAAGTTGGTATCAGTGATCTTTTTTATTCAGTACTACGAGACATGTATAAAAATATTAAATTAAGTGTTAAAGTTGATACAAATAAATTAAGTGAAAGCTTCCAATCATATGTAGGTGTCCGTCAGGGTGATAATTTAAGCCCCAACCTGTTTAAGCTGTTCATAAATGATTTGCCAGAGATTTTTGACAGTAGCTGTAATCCTGTTATCTTGAATACATCTAAACTTAATTGTCTTATGTATGCAGATGATGTCATTCTTGTTTCAGAATCTGCTGATGGTCTTCAAACATGCCTTACAAAATTAGGCAAATATTGTGATCAATGGGGATTGGAAGTTAATATTAAAAAGTCAAAGTCATTGATTTTTAATAACACTGGTAAATTAGAACCTACAAGTTTTATTTATAAAAATAGTAAGTTAGATAATGTAAAAAAAATATAACTATCTAGGCATAGTTTTTAGTAATAATGGCAACTTTAATGAGGCAAAAAATGAACTGCATCTTAAGGGACTTAAGGCATATTTTAAATTTCGAAAAAGCTTTGAATACCATAAACCAAAAATTAAAACATTGATTCATGTGTTTGACCATACAATAAAACCCATTTTGATGTATGGCAGTGAAGTTTGGGGACTATTCCCACCTAATAAATTATCAGATGTGTTTTTAAATAAACTGTGTGATGAGTTACCAGGGGAAAAAGTTCATATAAAATTTTGTAAATATGTACTAGAGGTCAGTAGGCGGGCAACTAATATGGCTGTTAGGGGTGAGCTTGGTAGACTCCCTCTTTTTTTAGAAGTAATTTTTAATATGATTAAATATTTAGTTAGATTAATGAGTCCTGAAAGTACTGGTATTATCTCTGATGCATTTACAGAATCAAAAAATCTCCACTCTGAGAATAAGCCGAGTTGGTATAAATGTATCAATGAAATTTTACAGTTTTTTAAAATTAATATTAGTAATATAACCGACAAATCAAATTATGTCTTAAAGCAACATGTTTTCAAATTAATTATAAACAAATATAAAGATTTATGGAAAAAAGAACTCTTCAATGACAGCAGATCTGGGAAAGGGGGTAATAAGTTAAGAACATATAGAACTTTTAAAGATCAATTTATTTTTGAATCCTATCTAAATTGGGGTGATTATAACAAAAGAAAATGTATCACAAAATTTAGAATTAGCTGTCATAGCTTAGAAATAGAAAAAGGTAGATATAAAAATATCCCTGCTGAGCAGAGGATATGTAAATTATGCAACCAAAATGTCGAAGATGAAATTCACTTTTTGTTGGAATGTAATAAACTTAATTACATTAGAAAACCAATTATTGGTGAGATACTAATAAAGTATCCAAATCTGACACAATTAGATAACAAACAAAAATTTATTTGGCTAATGTCAGCTGAAGATAGATACATTTATAGCCAACTACATTCTCTTTTAGGTAATCTTTCAACAGCAAGAGATGAGTTATTAAATAACATGAAAAAATAATGTATTATTATTATTGTTATTATTTCTAATTATTACTATTCTTACTAATTATACTCTTATCACTATATATATTAACACTATCATGATCATAGTAAGTGCTCTGCTCTGGTAATCATATTATAATTAACTAAGGATCACTGTACTTATTTAAAACTAGAAATATTTTATTTTTATTTTATTTAAAATCATTGTAATCAACTCTAATTAAATGTATATTGTGATTATCAATGTGATTGTTCAGCTCATTCGTGGGCGTCTTGATTGACAATAAAGAATTTGTTGTTGTTGTTGTTCAAAGGCATTTGAGTCAAAAGGAAGAGGGTGGGAGTAATCGTGAGTATTCCATCTCCCAGGTTGGAAATACAATGCATCTGGAATACCACTAGGAACATCGGTGTTGTGTTGTTCCCTTATTCTATGCAGATTCCATGCAGCTTTATATTTATCCAGCTGTTTCTGCACAGCATGTAGAAAACAAAACCTGACACATTCTATGTGGAGAGGATTATCTGTTCTAAGTATCCCACTGTCAACCAAGTCTCTAAAAAGGTTTCTCCAAAATTCAGTAAAAGCAGATCGAAGGCTCCCCCAAAAACGTTCGATCCTTTGATTCCCAGTTGAAGGCCCAACAATATATGATGGAGAAGATGCATCAAGTCCCGCAACTTCATAGAATGCGCGTTGAAAATCTCTCACTAATATATTTTCAGTCCCAGCATCACAACGAACACACCTGGGAAATCTCAGACTTTCTTTAACATACTCCAGAAAATGTCTGGCTATAAACTCTGGTTTCTTGTTTGACCTTCCGGCTTTTAACCACAGTATTCTTCTAGAAAACCCGTCGATTCCAGCGTGGATGCATATTCCGTACGGTTTTAGTTTGTCATTTCCATCAATATGAATCATATAATTTGGTCCTCTATTATAATATATTCGCCTGCGTAATCTGCGACTTAGGCGTAATCGAACGCCATCTGGGTCAGTCATTCGAAGAGCAAGTCGTGTTGTTGATTGTAAAACCCGAATTCCACAATGCACGTTCAGTATCTTCCATATTGTCCTATATCCGGCATTTCGGTACCCATTATTTTGTAAGTGAATAATTGACTCCAAAATAATCTGAATGTCGGCCTGACAATTATTTCTTTGCAGGTTTTGGTGTCTTAACATTCGTTTCAGCGTCGACATGCTTATGACTTTATTATGGCGATAGCGTAAAAATCCAAGAATGTCTAACATAGTGTAGCCAAGTCAAAATTTGGTTTCCAACTTCGGCATTTTAGGTTTAATTGTTCTATGCTCTTCATATTAATAACGTGTTTGGCTTGTTCAATATTTTGGGTAGAGCGCCACTGATGAGTCTTGAATAGACAAAACGCGGGTCAGGCGTAGCAAAATACCCGGTATCACAGTGTAGGAACGGCAGTGTATTGAGAGAATATATATAGACTTTTTTGGGGAGGTAAAACAAATAATTGAGTATCCAGATATTAAAAGGCATAAATTATACGAACATGAAGAGCACATGATTAATAAATAATAATTTAGAAATGCATAACCTTTAATTAAACCAAAATGCCTATGTATAAATATATATATACCCAGGATTCAAAAAATGCACTGTTCCATACATTGTTTTTATTAATTTTCTTTCTTTTTTATAGATATGATAGAGAAGCTTATTAAACGTTATATCTTTTTTTTGAATACACGTTATAAATCAATCCTCAAATAATTATGAAAATTAAAGTTCACACTTACAATCTGTTCTGCTGCATCTCCCATTTTTCCTCTCAGCACATGGCACAAAGATGGGACAAAAGTAAAGATGTGTCTACGTAAATTATGTATAGCAACATAATGAAGTTGACTTAAAATATTATTATATTTAATTTTAGCAAAAGGTGATTTGATTTTATGGCGGACGTACGCTTTATATTTACATTTCAACTTATATTAATTGCAATGTCTAAATCAATATGATATGTCGACTACGTATATATTGATATAAAATATATTTATCATTTAGGCAAAATTGATGTCAATTACGTTACTGCGACTTATTTTTGTCAATTTAGCGTTTGACAAAATGATGCATTTAACATGACAAGTCAATTTAAACTTTGCAATTTTGTTATTGATATTTGAATATATTAATTTATTTATGTTAATATAATAGGATTCAATGTAACTTGTCAACTTATAATATGTCAATTAATTAAGAAAATAGTCTTAATTTATGACCCTTATACACTTCCATAGGGACACGCATAAAATTTTTTTTTCTCGCCGACTCGAGTTACTATCTTGCCCCGGCGACTTATTATCTCGGCCCGGCGAGTTACTATCTCGCCTTGGCGACCTATCATTTCACTTCGGCGACTTATAATCTCGCCTCGGCGAGTTACTATCTCGCCCCGGCGACTTACTATCTCGCCCCGGCGACTTATTATATCGCCTCGGCGAGTTACTATCTCGCCCCAGCGACTTACTAGCTCGCCCGGCGACTTACTATCCCGCCCTAGTGACTTACTATCTCGCCCCGGCGAGTTACTATCTCGCCCTTGCGACTTACTATCCCGCCCTAGTGACTTACTATCTCGCCCCGGCGAGTTACTATCTCGCCCTTGCAACTTACTATCTCGCCCTAGCGACTTACTATCTCGCCCCGGTGAGAAAACTATCTCGCCTCGTTGACCTATTATCTCGCCCCGGCAAAGGCAAGTTACTATCTTGACCCGGCGACTTATGATCTCCCGGTGGCGAGTTAAATATTACATATTTTACCCGGCAAATTCATATGTTTATCGCCCTTCTTTATGACCTAGGAAGGTAACCATGGTTGATTTAGAATAATGGATCGCGACCAACTTGTTGAGAATTACTTTAAACTTGGACTTAATTAGAAAGAAATCTTATTTTGTCTTGCTCATAGACATGGAATTATACTAAGTTTACGACACGTGAAGAGGGTTTTAAGAAGACTACATCTTTATCGGAGGAAATATTGTAGTGATATACTTGAAGTTGCTCTTTATGTGGAAGGGGAGTTAGCAGAACTTGGTCGAATGCATGGGTACAGGTGGATGCATCAGAAATGCATTAAGCTGGACTTGTCGTTTCTCAAAACACAATTAGAAATCTGTTGCACATTGTAGATCCTGCTGGCATTGCTTCACGACGTGCAGGGATATTACAAAGACGTTCGTATTGTAGTCGAGGACCTAACTGGTGTTGGCATATTGATGGTTACGATAAGTTGTCGCCTTATGGAATTGAAGTCAGCGGTTGCATTTATGGGTTTTCCAGAAACATACATTATGGCTTGAAGCCTACAGTTCAAATCATAACCCAAAATTGATTGCTGGGTATTACATTGATTATGTTCAGAAAAAAAGGCGGATGCCCAGTGCTGGTGAGAGCTGATAGAGGTACAGAAAATGTTCAAGTGGAAGTATTTCAAAGACTCTTAAGAAGCAATCACGACGATGCTTTAGTCGGAAACACTATGAACCAAAATAATGACTGACATTACCATGTACAGTTAAAATTCGATTTAATATGACTGAAATGAAATGTAATTTACCACAATAATTTATCGGTAAAATGCTGATTTTATTTGATGCAATATCTTCAGTAATTATCAATTTCTGTATTTTTACTGTTTTTAATAGTCCTTAACTGTAGCAGATGATGTCAGATTATATCAGTGACTTTGGTTATTTGTAACAAATCATGACAGTCATTTTAAATATTTACCTTGATTTAAAATCACTGATGTGGTTTGTTACTGTCATTGTCAGTCATTAACAGAACTTTACCTTGATTTAAAATGACTGACATTGACTGAAGATCTACCATCAACTAATCCATGTCAGTCATTTTAAACCAAGGTAAAGTTTTGTAAATGTCTGACAATGACAGTAACAAACAACATCAGTGATTTTAAATCATGGTAAATATTTAAAATGACTGTCATGATTTGATTAAAGCATAAGATTGACTGATATAAACTGACATCGTCTGCTACAGTTCAGGACAATTAAAAACAGTAAAAATACAGAAATTGAAAATAACTGAAGGTATTGCATCAAATAAAATCAGCATTTTACAGATAAATTGTGGTAAAGTACAGGTCTTATCAGTCATATTAAATCGAATTTGAACTGCACTTGGTAATGTCAGTCATTATTTTGGTTCAGTGAAAGAGAAGCTTTATTTACGGTAAAAGTACGTCAAATCAGAGAATCGAGTCTTGATGGGGAATGCTAAGAAAAGAATGTACGCAGTACTGGATGGATATTTTCAGCACAATAAAAGAAGACAGGGAATTTAGCGGTGATTTTTTGGACAAGAATCTAATTCGCTTTTGCTTTATAAAATTGGTACAGGTAAATTACATCTAAAACGTATTGTGCATCAATAATAAATATTTTATGAACATGAGACCATAACACAAATGCTAACTCAAACTGCAATTATTTTGTATGAGCTGTACTGCCATTTCGGAAATTTATTCCTCATCAGCAGCAATAGAACCTAAACATTAGAAATCCACAATTTCAAAAAGTGTAGATTTAACCAAATCCAAATAAAATATCTAAGGACAAAACTATACGATGGAGGTAACTCTGCATGTGTGTGTGTGTGAGTGTGTGTGTGTGTGTGTGTGTGTGTTTGGACCTTTTTCTTCTTTACTACATGTAACTTTGTTTTACGCCCTTTATCGTACCTAGGCCATGTAGGGCTGCCAATTCTACTGGTTGACCTCTGGCAGGTAACTGGAAACCCTAATTACATACAGATATAAAACGTTTAAAGGCGTGTGGTTTTTGAAAGAACAATAGTCATACACCATTGAATCTTCTGGACTGTCGTTTCTTTGCCAGTTGTTACCTTTATAGCCGATATTACGAAAAAAAGCTGTCTCCGCAATAAAGAGCAGCATAAAAAGAGAACATTTACCTGGAATAAGCTAAGGTCCCCTTAAAAGTTTTGGACTAGATATTTTATTTTATAAATACAGTTTTTAAATCTCTGAGAAACATATTTGAACTTGTTATTCATAATACATTTTATTTTAAAACTAAAACGTTTTGGTCGCAACATACCATGTACAAGTAGATATAATGATAGGTGTACGCGACACAACCTACATTAACAACGGCAATTTCAAAATCCGCAAACTGACAGCAGTCTTCAACATGACCAGTGCTCACCACTCGCTCCCTTTCACTGTTTTAATTGGCCCGGGGTAAAAAAAATACAAATGCGTATAATTCAAAACCAGTCCTAAAATGCAAAAGAAAGACCCCCCTTCTTGACAAAAAAACCCAAAATACAATACATAAGTATCAAAACCAATCCCTAAATTATCAACGAAAGACCCATTTCTGGACATAGAACAATAAACAGATAGATGACAGAGACACACTAAAGCTTTGACATAGATTTCTGGCTTAGGACAGGCACATATAAAATGTGGCGGGGATAAACTAGTTTTTTGGGCCCAACCTTCCCTCTATTGATAATCTTGTACAAAGCACAAAAATAACACACTCTAAAAATCAAATCAATAAAAGTCCAATTCATCAAGAGAGAGCCTGAGACAAGAGCACTAAACGAGAACAACGAGACGTAAAGGAACACTCTTGAGAACACTCGCAGTTACTGACAGCTAGCTAAGAAGCATTTATCGACTGATGTTAAAAAAATCAAACGCATCGATTCTTAATCCGACACAACACTTCAAACAACTAGTAAGTTAGTGCTATATCATCACACAAAACCGACATATTTGATCGCTGTAATACTTAAAATTGAAACAATAGTCAAAAGATTATAAATTAACGTTTTAAAGTTACTATCAAATTATCAATATTTTCACCAAAAAACACCAAATTTAAAGATTTTACAGGTCAGGAGTATTTTGATAATCTATTTGTCCGGCGAGCGCTCCTTGATTTGTCTTTTCCAAATGAATATTTGATATTAATTCTTCACAAGCTCGTTAGTTTTTTTACCTTGCAAGTAATTTGATATAGTTCTATGGGCGTTTTTGAGCTATTTGCAAACAAAAATTAACACTAAAATATGTCTCGCCTGCCGGCATCTTCAGACTTACTTCCACTATGTTTTGATATTATAAGGATTTTCAGTTTCTGAGATCATAAGGTGTTTATAGAACTTAAACATTGCTAATATATGCAATAAAAATAATCAATCAAAGTCACTCAACCAGAAAATCAAGTTCAAGGTCAAAAGATGGGGATGCAACTGTGCTTAGCTATTACTAGGGCATATGCATACCGAGTTTTATCAACCTAGGAGCAATATTACTTGAGATGGTCATAATACCTTAACACTGCTATTATATGTGTATTGAAAATTGTCAAAGTCACTCAACCAGAAAATCAAGGTCAAGGTCAAAAGATGGTGATGTAACTGTGCTAAGCTACTACTGTGGCTTATGCATACCAAGTTTCATCAACCTAGGATTTATAGTTCTTGAGATATGGAGCTGCTCGCAAAACCTTAACATTGCTATTATATGTATTGAAAATTGTCAAGTCATACAACCGGAAAATTAAGATCAAGGTCAAAAGATGGGGATGCAACTGTGCTAAGCTACTACTGGGGCATATGGACCAAGTTCCATAATTTATTAGAATCCTGATAGAGACAAAAGAAGTGCGTTCAATGAATTTAATCTTTGAGATGTTTGATATTGGTACACCTTAAATACCGAATCAAATAAAAAACAATGACTGTTCCGAAAAGCTTATTTAGTGTGGATAGTAAAATGTTTAATTTATTCTCTACAAGAAAAGAATGGATGTAAAAAGGTTGACACCTATTAAAGATGCAGACTGAAGGACTTGTCTTTTCCAACATAACTAAAATGTTTTAATTTTTCGGGGTTCGCCAAATATCGGCAGAATGAATCTCATTTCGTACCCCAATATCGGAACTGTAGAAAGAAGAGTTTATCAGCTTTAACATGAGACCCCACACAAGCGTGTACATTCTGCAGAATTAATTCAACAAGCCGAAATGCTACCATTGTCGGCTATGGAAAACCATTTAGTTCCGTTAAGCCATTTGCATACCACGTTTCACCACCTTAGAATTATAGTTCTTGAGATATGGAGCTGCTCAAAAAACCTTACCCAAAAAGTTCACACCGCCACAGCCGGAAAAGTAACACCTATACCCCGCTCTGCTTTGCAGGCGAGACAAAAACCTGCTATTTTACCCTCCTGTTCTATTTAGGCAACAGCAGCAGGTTTAATCGGATCAATTTAAGTATAGGCTCCCAGGAACCTGAATCGCTCATCTGGTCTAGTAAGCTTATATGAACGTTTTGTGCAAATAAAATCTTAAACGGAGACTTTTGTATATCTTTTTATACTGAATGAGGATTGTGACCTTCAAATTTCTCCTGTTTTTGAGTTGCTATGCTCTAAAGTTGGTTTTACCCCTATGAAGCAACAGCCACCATATTTTTGGATGGATATAAAAAATCCCAACTAAAATTTGGAAAATACCCTAAGGAACAACCATATCAAGTTTGGTTGCATTTGGCCAAGCAGTTTCCCAGGAGAAGATGTTTGAATAAAAAGTTAACAACGACGGACACCAAGTGATGCAAATAGCTCACATGGTCCTTCGATCCAGGTAAGCTAAAATTGAGGATCATTTGCAGCCAACATGTCCTATATATCAATCCTACACAGTTTCAGTGTATTTAGAATAGATGTTTTGTAATGTTTACAGACTTTCAGACGACGGACGATTGACGCATAGGGATGGCTAAAACGAGACGTGGAATAATGCTACACCCAGCCCGTTGTTGGATTGTCTAGAAAGTTTTGCTTGATCCTCTTTTTTTGACTAGACCATCGCCAGACAGACGATAACTGCTTACTCTCCAGCCAATATCTCGTTTAGAGCTCGTACTGTTAAGTGATATTTTTTTGCTTTGTATTTTTGTTTGTTCGTTTTGTTTTTGTATGTTTTAACTGTGTTGTTTCTTTGTCTCCCAGTGGATACTTTAGAAAGGCTCAATAAGCCGATTTAAGCAAGGAATAGCTATTTTCCTATACGGAACACTCTTCAATTCTAAAGCCAAAATTTCAAAACCAAATTTTCACCCAGTTTGACAATTGTAAAACGACTATCTTTTAGATGTCAGGAGGTCATCTGAAAAATTTCCCCAAACTGCCAATTTTGTTTTGCTCAATCAGATGCAATATAAATAAATTCAATGTTTCATATAACATCCGTGACATAAGGCATATTGTACAAAAATGACCCCTATACGAACCCTTTGTATCTTATGTCATACATGTCATCATTCTGACAAAGATTCCGTCAATTTGGTATAGCGGTTACAGAGGATAATGTCGTTGTTTAATACAGACGACAGACTTATGTTGACGGACGACAGACTTATTGTGACGGCATAAATGGCCTCTGACCAGCTAATCTATTAGATGAGCGCAGATGTTGGATTGTCATGGGGCTTTGTTGTTTTTTCTTCCTATACCGGATTTGACATGCTACTAGTAGTAGTATATTGACCGTTAGCAGCACCGCTTACTCTTCCGGGGCACCTGAGTTCACTCTAGGTACGACTTGTGTTGCTGATTGTTGTTAGTGATTTTGTGTGTGCTGTGTTCATTCTTGTGTGCTGAATTTGCCTTCGACATTTCGGACTTTTCTTAATCAGACGACCTTTGGCACCTCATTGCTTCTATGGTTTTAATGTAAATCCTGGATAATTCTAATTATCGCTTTATTTTGTCAAACTATATTTTCCTGAGTTGGTCATTTTCATTTTTTTTGCAGAAGCAATCATACTGTAAACTTTCAACGATGAAGTATACAATTTGGCTAAAGCACAAATACAAAAAGTTAAGCAGTCTTTATTTTCTAATTCATAAAAAAGTAAAAGCAGTTGCATTATTATGATAATTATAGTTTATGAAAACCTTCTTAGTTTAGTAAAACAACAAAAAAAATTATAAAAAGAAAATCCTCAAAACACTAAAGTAAAACGTTCCCATAGTAAAAAGAGCTAAAAGAATCTTTTTCTAGAATTGAGAAAAATCCCGGTTTAAATAAAAAGACTTTTCATTGTCCTCTCAATGGATGAAGTAAATTAATAATTGTATGTAACAAGAGCAATACAATACTATTGATTGTACATATATAAATGAAAATAGATAAAAAGAGGTACATGTACTTCTGTTATTTCTGCTAATCTAATAGTATGTGCAAAATCGTAAATAAAAAACTAAAGAAAAGACAAATGAGACCTTTAACAGTTAATGTATATCTAACGGGTGATGGACGGCAAGAATGTTAAGAAACTCTGCTCGGAATTCTGTAAAACAAGAATAAGATATGGACAATTCAATCATAGGAGTGCATGTTCTGACTACAGGTACCCGATTCAGCCCTCGTCGATTGTTAAAATGTACTTCGATTTTCTCGACGCAAAGTACATCTGCCCCTGTGATATGGCGTAAAAAACGTGCCAGTGTTGGATAATCTAAACTGTTTTAGATATTCAAGACATTTATCTTGCTTTTGACCTGATTCATGTGGTTCCAACAACTTAATGACTTTTCTATTGGACGCTTTTTTGTGGCATACAACACGTCAACCGATTCAATAGATGGGATATTACGCTTAAGGTGGCTTCTTGCAGTTGAAACAATCCCATCCAATGCATATTTGGCAGTTTGAATAATCTCTTTGCGAGCTATGTTTAAAAGAGCGACCTTCATTTCCTCTGGTTTGGGGATACTTTTGTTTCCCATTCTATCAAGAAAATCTAGAAAATCTTCTTTGTCTTCTTCGTCATTCAGCTGGTTATTCAAAGCCGTTTCTATTACATCCTTTTCCATGGGACTTATATAATCATAGAATGACAACATGAGGTTTTCATTTGTTACTGCTTCTTCCCCAAATATGATAGCAATGGTGAACCATTTACTCAATTTCAAGGGGTGGTGTAATATGTTGAGGGTACACCCCTGTGTTATATACTCACTCAAAAAAGTTACGCAACAATAAAATTTTAAATAAACCTACCTTATTTTATTTTTGTATTGCAAAGCCATTTCTCAACCGATTTTAATGAAATAAAAACCAAGAGAACAAGAAATGATTGTAATTTATTTTTACGATTTTAGAAAAATCGTTACTTCACCGGTTTTTAAGATATCAAAAGTAGAAATCAACTGTTAATTTTATGTGTCAACAACCCTTTTAAATCAACCAACATTTTCCGTGGAAAAACATTGGTTATGTTCTACTCGCATTCTATCAAAAACCGTAACAGCTAGGATTTTGCTCAAATCATAAAAAATAAACTTCACTTGTTTGTCTTTTTCTCGGTTTTTATTTGATAAAAAATGACTGAAAAACAGCTTGGCAATATCAATTGATAATAAGGTAGGTTTACTTAAAACATATAGTGAAATTTTCCACTGTTGCATAACTTTTTTGAGAGAGTATATTTTTTTTTTGCCACTTGCTAAAGGTTTTAACTGTTTTTCTTCATATTTTCATTCATTTTCAATGTTCAATTTTGACAATGTTCAATTTTAAGCTTCACGGGGCTTATATCACATTCATACTTGTTGGGTAGGAAACTGCTCTGATATATTTATTAATTTTTCACTTTAGAGTGATTACTTTTCACATTTATGGAAATTATTGATGAATTTCGATTTTCATTTTTCGCAACTTTGGCCGCCATTGTTGCTAGTGTAAACAGTCAATAGTCGGCACTTGTATTTTAATGTTTATGCTTCCATTCGACGATTTGAAGGCAGAGATGCTTTATAAAGACTGTATCATAACATTTTAGGGTAAAATTACGATTGTTAAACTCCTGGTATAAAAGGAGTTATGTTTTTATCAACCTGGTCACAACTTTGTTATTATTTTGGTCCGCCATTTTTATGTTATTACGCTTTCGGTGCAAGACCATTTTTGCTTGCCCGATTAAATGTTTTATAGTTTACCATGATAAGAGATAGATAAATCAATTCCCCTTACCCATATTTACTAAAGGGCAAGCCAACTTTTTACGATAACTCCATAATTAAGGATAATTGGGCCACTTTCCCGGCTCGTACTTCTTTTTAATCCATGTCACATGACCTCCAGACCTCTATATAAGTGAGGCCGCGTCATCAGTAAGGCCAGAATTCCGACCAGTACCTCCCCGTGGTGGAAGACGGGCCCTGCTCCAGTGATAACAAAGGATACTCTGGAGCAGCTAACACTGGCGGTGGTGTGTCATGGGCTGGACGACCCATAGCACATAGCGAGTCTTTAACAGTCTTATTGTTAAATAGTCGACACAGAGGGGCTTTCCCCTAGTCGCAACTATAAATACCCATCATCATCAGAAAGGCCGAAACAGTTCGCCTTAGCAGGTCACTAAGAATTTCCAAAGATTTTACAGAACATAATTAATTCAACACTAGAAAACAAGAATATATCTTGCAAAGGTACAGAATAGTTTTTAAGGCATTTACAAGAAGAAAAATGGGATTTTTACCTTTTCCTGCATAACCAAGGGAAATAACCTACCATGGGTCCAGAATCTCCAGGGTCCACTGTTAAATATTTGCTGGCCTAGAACTGTTTTCCCATCACATCAACCATTTTTATCGTCAACTAGGGACCACTTTAGAAGATTTTTGCCATATGTTTTACCATGTTTTCACTATTTTATCCATAATTTGTTATGGATGTGCTGGATGTGCCATCACAATTTGTATGTTTGTGACCAGGGATTTTATACATTTAACTAATGAAATTATGCTGATATACTATGCAAATAATAAATATTTGCCCTGTGATTTATGTTTACTTGTCTGAGATTTCCCATTCTGAAGATCTGAGATTTTATGAAACTTTCCACAAACCAATGAAAACAGCATCCTGACAAAGCTGATGAAGTTGCAACCTGACGTTCCATCCTGATTTATACGCATGGACTGTCACCCTGTGATTGGGCAGATATTTCTCTGTTACAGGCAGGAATGATGGTCCGTGGCGGCTGTTGTTACCCCAAAACGGACACGAGTAAAACATGGTTTACCAGATATACACTTGGGCAGTTACCCTGTGATTGGGCAGATAACTCTCTGTTACAGGAATAATTGTCCATAGTGGCTTTTATTGCACCACTTTACAGAGCACAAAGACAGATTTTTATGGAGCTTTTACACAACCCCCAGGTCCCTTACAGTATATACCATGATCATTATACCCCTTTGCCAGTATTCTCCCAACTGACTTCCATTCTTCCTTTTGTAAGTGAGGTTTAATGCATGTGATTCGTTCTGCTTTTCCTTTTGGTTGAGGTTTCCATGAATTCGTTCCAAAATGTTGTATAAGTTTCCCGAGACACACCGCTGGCATCTACGCCCATTTCGTCTACTAGATGAAACTTTAACTCATAATTAACTATTTGCGGATCAACGAAATTACCAATCATGTCCTGCTCTATTATAACTCTATGGATTCTTAAGTCATGATATTCGCCTGATGGTGGCGGTGTTGGTGGTTGCAGGGTATTTCTAAGGTCATCGGGTTCATCAAAATGAATACGGTCATCGGCATCGTCTAAGGGTAAAGTTTCCGAAAGGGTAGTGTTACGTGTAGATTCTTCCATCACAAGATTGCGTGGGCAGGGCTCCGCATCAGAGTCGGTAGCATCAAGTACCAGATACGTTTCATCATCCTGTCTAAACGCTCCGGTTACTGTAATGTTTTCAACTGGCGTCTTTTCAGTGGGCCTCGTCTTGGTTTGTTGTTTCACTTTCCTTAGATAAGGGGAATTTCGGCCCTGTTGAGAAGATATAAAATCTTAGGATGCCCAAAGGTTTTACTCGTTCATACATTTCACCCAAAGTGTGATCATCTGATACGTTGATTTCACTATGCCTAAAATCGTAAAGTGCAAACTCGCAGTCCTTCTCTTGCATGCCCTTAGCAGTTTGGCCATCGGGAAAAAAACAATTTAATTCCCTCACCCAAAATTTCACGACAGTTGGTCTGTTTAAAAACTGAAAGTTTACGAGTACCTCCTCCGTTTACTTTTCTGACATTCGCTTCATAATGCATCTATCCTATTTTTATTTTCCTTTCATTCTTGAATGCGTTTTTGTTCCCAATGTGATGCTTTTTACGCTTTTCTTGTTTGCTTTTCTTATTTGATGTAGACGGGGCATTATCTTCGTCTGAATCATCTGAACGAATTCTTTTCATCTTTTTCTTAATCGACATGTAAAGCTGTTTCTTTTTAGAACTCATATTTTCTAACTCACTTTCGTCTCCAGATGCCATACTGTTTTTCGTTCTACAATGAAAATATAAATGAAACTTACGTCGAATTTCACTAAGTCGGTAAACAGGAAGTAGTAAGACATCAGACCCAAAATCGATACCCGAAGTACAATAGACCCTAATAAAGTCACATACAAAATTTCAAGCCACTGTGATCAGTAGTTGCCGATAAAACTTTGACGAAAATTGTGTTGCGGACGGAAGGACGGACGGACGGACTGAGGTAAACCAGTATACCCCCCTCTTCTTCGAAGCGTGAGTATAATAACCAGGATTAGCACAAAACCTTCTGAGTCGTCTGAGGGGTGTCAATTTCTTCTTATTGGTTCGTTTTTGACGGTCATCTTCAATCCCCTTTCCAGATACTAAACGGAAAGATTCATTATTGAGAACTCCGTATGCTTATATTACGACGACAGAACCTGAATTTCATTAAACTGGAAGTAGATGTTCATCAGACTAAAATCAACAATCCAACCATATTGGACAATCGATGAATGCTGCATGCAAACTTTCACTATTCTACGGTTTTTGTAACGAAAATATTTTCTCCGCCCGAGGTCAGAAAAATAGGCGAGATTCCTGTTACATGTTGAAAAAAATTACAGGGGTGTCGCAACTTTAAGGACGGACTTACAAATGGACACACAAACGGGCCCAAACAATTTAAGGCAATTCCTACTGCTGTAGATGGGGCAAAAAATGTAAGCTTTACCAACAATTTCCATTGACATACAATATGAATTAAAGATTGATTTTGCCTGCAAAAACTATGTATCCCCCATTTCCCCCAAAACAATTTGAGGACCAAAATTTTCTGGTAATATTCACAACTAAATATTATGTCCTTCCTACTAAAAGGGGCTAAAAAAAGCTAAGTTGAAATTGGTTCAGTAGTTTCACAGGAATACAATGACAAGGAGCCAAATAAGGACTTTCAGTAAATTAAGTCTCTGAGTTCAAAGAGCCATTGCCTCCCACAAATAATTGAGAACCAAAATTTCCTAGCAGTATGCACAACCATATATGGTGACTTTATGTACCAAGTTTTATTAAAATCTGTAGAGTAATTTCAGAGGACTTGCGCTGACAAACTTTCAGGGTGACGGACAGACGGACGGACATGACAAAAATAATATTTCTCCCCACCAAAGTGTGGGGGGATGAGACATATAAATGAATTTTCTAACAGTACTAAACCATTGTGTTGCAGTTTTTGATTTTTGAAGGCAGACTGAAAGATGAACAAATCGTACCGGCAGGAAAAGTGAAAAGCAAAAGGTGTCACATCTTCAATTAATGGTTTTAATAATAGCAAACCAAACAATATCTGAAATCTATACATGTATATCTTTTAAAATTTTCAGATAGATAGGGCTAAAAGCTTATGTTTGTCCTTAATTTTCATTGGGTGTTTAATTTTCCATGTCTAGAATTCGGTCTTTCATTTTATATGATTTAGGGATTGGTATTGTTTGTTTAGTCTTGTGGCAATGCAATGCGGTGAGTAGACTTGAAGACTACTGGCTGTTTTCCATTGTGATTTTTATGTGTTGGCTGTGTCGTGTACACTTATTCCACATCTCATTATCGTCTACATGTATTTGGATGTATACATTTGTCATGCTTCAAACTATCCTAACAAGTGTCAAATCATTATTGTGTCTGGTTTCTTATAAAAAAACTTATGGTCATAAAGTCCATTCTTCCGTACGGTGTCCAAAGGCAGATTTCGCCGTTTTCCGAAATTAAAAGGTTCGTGTGGAAAATCCCGACGCAAGGGATACAAGTTTAAAGCTAGCAATTGTAAAGGAGTATATAACAAAAATATCTGTGGCACAAAAATGTATTTTAGCGTACATATTTCGTTAATTTTTTGCGTTTATTTCTAAAACAAAATGCAAAATATCGTTTTCCGATCGGCTGTAAGTGTTTGAAATCCCTCATGTGTATAAAAATGCATATAATTATTACAAGTTTAATTTGTTTAGCTTATTCCTAATATATAAGAGGTTAAATGTAGAAATTTGCATTATTTTTGACAAATTGCTTCTTTAGTAGGAATCGCATATATAAGGACATGGTGGCATCGAAGAAGTTTTATGATGTTCTATATAACTGATCATAATGAAATAACCCCTTGACAAAAGTGATAAAAGAGCATGTTTTATAAATCTTTTGTGAACGTTTAAAATAAATAAAAACTGTTTGAGGCTATAAATTACACTCGGTCTCAATCAGAAAAGAATATCCCCGATTTTTTAACGGTGTGTTCTACACTGTAAAAATGGTGTTTAGAATGTATACACTTTCATTACATGTTTAGCCCTTAAGGTGCTTAGGATTGTGTTTAAAATCTAAACGCGTTTAGGTTTTGCGTATGAAGCTTGCAGTATTGAAAAAAGTATATGATGAGTTAAAGTTTGAGATTTGAAGAAATCCTAAAATGCTCTAAAAATAAACCTGAAAGCTTACTGTGTAAGATGTGATTGGATGAAAGTACATTCGGCATTTCTCGGGTGATTCTTGTACTATGGTGGATGGTCCTAGAGAAGTACTGAATGTAAATCTTTTGTTTTTGTTATGCAAAAAAATGAAGACTTGTGAAGTTATTGGTGGTTCGTATACCAGGCTCTTTATTATGTAAACATCTTTTACAATTTAATACACAAAACGAAATCAGATTTGATAACATCTAAAATTCCCTACCAAGTTCCCTATGGGATGTTACATCATTTTATCAGCACACAAAATGTGCAAGCCGGCACTCGTAAAATTAGGTCATACGTACCTTTGTTATCATTTATGAATGTCTTGAAGGAATATTGATTTCACATGTCAGGTATGAAAATGCATTTGAGTGCTGGTATTGGTAATGATGTACATGCATTCTTGTTAAGATATTTTACATCATCATGCATGCTTGGAATTTTTTTGGTGGGGGGATATATTAAGATATGAAAGAAATTGGTGTAATATCGTTTAAGTTTTTTTTATTAACTCTATATTAAGATATGTTGTCTTTTTTTATCACATTGAGAGGGGTGCTTTAAATTTTAAAAGTTCACTGCAAATGTGGTAATATTGGAACAATATTATATATACTGCATTATGTTGGCCTATCAATAAAGAATATAGAAAGAGGCAGTTTCTGTGATATATTGTGGTTGAAATAAAATAGAAAAAATAAATTCTTGAATGTAAAATGTTTTAAAATTTGGAACTTGATACACTTTTTACATGTTTTATGTAGCCACTTCTTCTAAGAATTTTCTACTTTTTTTTTTATAAAAAGACAAATATTTTGGGTAGAAATAAGGGGCAGATAAAGGAGGGGGATAGAATTTTTTTTTTTAGGAGGAAATAGAGGCTCTCAATATTTCCTTGTGGATTTTGTGTAAAAAAAACCCATATTTTGTCATTTTGACGCTTTTCCTTGGAAGTGCACCTGAACATATTTTACATTGATTACAACATTTGAAAAATAAAATGGTTCTAGTATGCATATTTTGTTGAAAAACATGCATTTTGGGAGTATTGCAAAACAATACATAGTCCGCTACTGGCCCAATATTTCTGTGTTCAAATTGGAATACATTTTATAATTCTGAAAACAATTAGTGAAACAAATACCTTTCAGTTTTTGCCGGTAGGGGACTTATAAAAAACTGTGGTTTGATGAATCCTTTTGGTAAAAATATTATAAACTTACCTCATACAAATTAGTTGCAAGCGGAGAGCAGCAACCACTTGTCACATTTAAGGCTGCTGCTGTTTCCATTGTGAATTTTGAAATTGCCCTTTATATATGTAGGTTGTGTCGCATACACTTATTTCATATCTCATTACCTTCTACATGTATATGTTAATTTGATGTACTGCTTTTATGAAGAGGATTTCACTTCTCTGCATTTTCTTTCAAACATGGAAAAGAGTAGTTAGACACTTTTGTTTGGAAATAATAATTCAATATTTATTGAAAAAGTGTTTAAGTTACAAGTATTTGTTCCACCGTTATGTTTGCAGTATTATTTATGCTCATTTGTTGCAAAATATAGTAAATGAGAAATCAAATGATAGTTATAACTTGTACATTGGTTAGTAATTTCTATACCGCCTTATTTTGTTCAATAAATTTTACATTTTTTATTCTCGTTTATAGTTGCAGGAAAACAGTGATCTAATGATTGTGGAAAAGAAGCAACAAGTAGGCAGCTGATCTATGATCTACATAACATCTTAGGGACATTTTTTTTCAAGTTAAGGACAAAAACTATATGATGATGAGTTGAACATTTAAAAAAACTTTTCAAGGAAAGAAGACTTTGTAAATGGTCAGTAATAAATAAAGTATTTTTTTAGTATTTTGTCTTTATTTCAACACTGCAAGCTGCTAATGAATGTGTAAACTTTCATTGAAAACAAGTGAAAATGACACAAACCAACATGCAGACCTTTTCCTGTTCACAAAATGATATTCAAAATAATCTGTATTATACGTTACGCCATTAATTCTACTTTGTAGTTAATAAAAATATACAAAATTTCTATAATCTTCTTTTCAAAAAATCAGTTTAAATTGTGTTGCTGCGTGCAATAAAACAGAAGTTATGGACAAAATGGTGTCAAAATCGGGGAAAATCGTGTGTGTTCTACGTAACGCCAACTTCCGAACGTCATTGCTTTGAATGACGTCGAAGTAAAGTTTTCATTGCAAAATGCATGCAATTTTTGTTTCTTTGGTATTTTTAATTCAAATAAAGTGGAATTGCAAATTTTGATATATTATTTCTTCAAATGATTTTTAATCGAAAGGCGCAAACACAAAATGCAAACGAATAATTTCAGTTTTTAAGTAAATTGCCATTTTTTGTGTCCCTGTTAGCGTTGAACGGGCGATAATTGCCCTATTGAAAAGGTTAGGCGTTATATTGCTGTAGAAGCGAGACTTAAAAGAATATCATGCATATTTTGCGATAACTTTGATGTGAATTAACACTTTTTGCACAAAAAGCTAAATTTTATAGGATTAATAGGACAAAAGCCCCAAATGTAGGACTTTATAGGATATGACAAAATTTAATAGGAGAATCGAAATATAGGACTTATAGGGCAATTATGACCCATGCATTTGCCTTTTTATGATTTTTTTTATCAAAAGCAGTTTTTTTCCATAAAAATTTTTAAAAAATCATGTCTCTTCACAGGATTTTGAAGAAATTGTTAGGTCCATACATGGCATATATCTAAAAGACAAACTTAAATGTGGAACTGGTGTGAGTGATACAAAGTTGAACTCCACAAACTAGCATTGATTTGAAATTGAAATTGAAGTTGATGCGAATGATTCGGCAAGTCTATTTCCTCGTTCTTTTCTGCCTCGTTTTGTTCCAATGGCAATTATTTGAGACTGATTATAGCTTCAAGTGTGGTAGTTTTGTTATCAAGCCTGCCAAACCTTAAATTGAGTGAGACTTACGCATTTCATACATAAACCAAATGTCAACGTTTTGCTTTGAGTTTTGCCTTGTTTACAAAATCTCATGCATTATCGTCACAAAAACTTGACAGCCCTTTGTTATTATCTTTTACCTTATTTCAGAATGGATATTGTGATCTTTAGTTTGTGTTTTAAACCTTTATCTTTCTTCCTAAAAAGTAATTCTAATGCCAAACATGATACTCACATAAATCTGTAAACGCAACGGCCAAGATGGAGGAGTCACTATGTCAATATTTATTGAGATCTCGCGAGAACAAAAATGACGCGAAAAGGCTTTCTTTACCCGCTTATTTTCTATAAGATAAGTCGCCGAGGCGAGATAGTAAGTCGCCGAGGCGAGATAGTAAGTCGCCGAGCCGAGATAGTAAGTCGCCGAGGCAAGATAGTAAGTCGCCGGGGCGAGGTAATAAGTCGCCGAGGCGAGGTAGTAAGTCGCGGAGGCGAGATAGTAAGTCGCCGAGGCGAGATGGTAATGTAAGTCGCAGAGGCGAGATAGTAATGTAAGTCCAGGAGGCGAGATAGTGAGTCGCCGAGGCGAGATAGTAAGTCACCGGGGCAAGATAGTAAGTCGCCGAGGCGAGATAGTAAGTCGCCGAGGCGAGATAGTAAGACGCCGGGGCGAGATAGTAAGTCGCCGGGGCGAGATAGTTAGTTGCCAGGGCGAGATAGTAAGTCGCCGGGGCGAGTAGTTACTCGCCGGAGCGAGATAGTAAGTCGCCGGGGCGAGATAGTTACTCGCCGGAGCGAGATAGTAAGTCGCCGGGGCGAGATAGTAACTTGCCGCGGCGAGAATTTTTTTTTTATGCGTGTCCCTAATAAGCTTCCGTATATGAATGACTGGAAAGTTGTATTTATTTTACGTAGAGCCTGAAAAAGGAAACCGAAGATACTGACGATCAACTCAATATTTGGATAGAAAATGGTGAAATAGACTTTACAGCTTTTGAAGGAGAACTGATAAATTTCAAACTTTCAAACACGCCACCCACCTGCCATCTGAAGACTTTTTCGGGAAATATGTGATGGTGCTCCCTTAAGTTAAGCAAACAAGGCAACAGATGTGAAATACAGCAAAAAGTAGCTACGGAAGTTTTCATTCATAAATCATTGTTGTTGTTTTTTTTCATGCGTTAACGTGAATGTTTTTTCTTCAACTGTTAAAATGATGAATTTCGAACATATTCATTTGTTACTTATCCTAATTGATTTGTTACTCATGCATTCCGTGTACGGAGGAAATAAACCAACCATTTAACGAATGAGTCGAGCAATTTATTAATACTTGGCACATAGTATTTTAATGAGTTGAGTAGTTTACTAATTTTACATGTAATATATGTTCATCGTTAGTTACACTCTTGTAAAAGATAAAGAGATGTAGAATGAGTGTATGCGACACAACCAACATTTAAGAAACGGCAATTTAAAAAACACAATGGAAAACAGCCAGCAGTCTTCAACATGACAAGAGGTCACTGGTCGCTGTCTCGCATTGGCTCAAGACTAAAAATACAATACATAACATTCAAACTAATCCCCAAATTATCAACGAAAGACCCATTTCTGGACATAGAACAAAAAAAACCCAGATAGTTGACAGGGACAAACAATAGCTTTGACAAGGATTCCTGGCTTAGGACAGACACATAAGTATTCATTTCACCTATTTCATAATAACATACATATTCTGTTAGAAGAATGTATTAATTTTGTTTCTTAGTATTAGTATTAAACCACGAAACAGAATCGGAAATGATGCAGACAGCAAAACCAAAGGATTCTCCAATTCGCATAAAATTTGTAATGCCAATGACATTAAATTTGTCATGTTTTGGAGATATTTCTGCATTTCAATATTTAAACTGTTGATATAAGACGGTTGTTTTAGAAAAATGGCAGACACTAAAAATTCTCTGTAACAATTATCATTTGCAAATTTTCGTAACATTTTTCTCAGAAACTACTTATCGTAGCCCTTAGATATTTGGTATGCATCATCAGCTAGGGGTCCCATACCGAGTGACATAATTTTGGATTACAGAATTAGGAGATTTTTTCCCATTCTCACTTTATATCTAGGTGCAATTTTAGTACAGTTGTTTTTATTTGCAGACTACACATGTCTTTCATGGAAGACTCACAATTTATGAATAGGAAATAGATTACAAAACAAACTTGGTATAAAAGGTGTTCGTAGAAGAAATCTTCCGACTTGCTTGCACACAATCAGTACTTATTGTTTATGTTTTTAAATGTATCATAAATTAATTCACGTTCACAGACATTCAATCCATAATTCAAATCAACCAAAATTTTACTAAAGTTTATTAGTCAGGGTTTTTATATAGATGTTTTAAAAGCTGAAACGATGTATATCATATAGTTAAAAAGAGTAACTTAAATTTGATCATGTTTGAATTATTATCCAACAGTCATGACCTATACCATATTTCCATGCAAGCTGCACCTTGTATGAAATTGCAGCTTGTACATAACATATCCGACAGTAACACATTAAAATAGCCAAACACCCACTAAATAGAAGTAGCATGTTTAAAGTCTAGCTGTAACAGATACTGTCCAATATATGAATTAATTTAAACATTTTCATTTTGCAGAAATGCCAAC
This sequence comes from Arcuatula senhousia, assembly GCA_963971305.1. Taxonomy (NCBI): domain Eukaryota; kingdom Metazoa; phylum Mollusca; class Bivalvia; order Mytilida; family Mytilidae; genus Arcuatula; species Arcuatula senhousia. The sequence continues at coordinate 60,006,518 of OZ020310.1, forward strand.
ACTGGTATCCAGTCAAAATTGGACAACGACACAACGTTATGTCTTCTTAGGATATACAAGGAAAACGTATCAAAGTTCCAAGATCAAAAAGTAAAAAAAAGTCGGTTTGGGGAGATATTGCACAACAAATGAGATTAGAGAATTTCCATTTTGACCCTTCTACAGTTGAAAGAAAGATAAGAAACTTGCAGAAAGACTATAGAATAATTTTTGATCATTACAATGTAACTAGAAATGACAGGAAAACACACCCCTATATGACAGAATTAGATGATATTCTGGCCAAAAAAAGAAACGATACCAAAATAAAAATGTCATCTTTTTAAAACAATGGATAATTGTCGCACAATATTTTGCACATATCGAGGGAATAACATATTGAACTACATCTGCAGAACAAAATAATGAATACAAACCAGGACAAATGGTGTAGGGAGCTTGCGCGTTTAGGTCTGTAGAAATTGAAAGTTGAAAATTTGGTAAAAATCGCTAACACATTGGTGTTGAAGGTTCAGTAGGGAGCTTAACCTGATTGTCAGAGGATTAAAACAAAAACGTTTTGCTGCAAAGACCTAGAAGATTTCAAAACAAGAGAAAAAAATCAAAAAAAGTCATTCAACAAACCAGTAGTAACCGAAATTTCCTACTCTTCTGTTTATTGCACTTTTGGGGCAAAATTAAGGTTTTTTGCACGTTATTTCAAATTTTTGAAAATTTAACATTACAAAAATTTAATGGAAATGTTTTGGAGGATTTTGGCTTTCAATCAATCCACAATCCAGAATTTGATGATTTAAACTTTCAAACAAAAATTGGTAAAAAATGGCATTTTTGCAATAAAAATTTTAGATGTTTTTAAGGCATTTGGGAAAATTATTCTGACTCTTTCACCTTTCGTCATCCATCATTTCAAGAATAACTTTGTGCCAAAATGTTTACCATATTCCCAGTAATTCTATAGTGATTGTCATTTTTTCAACAAATTTTAACAAAATTTTAAAGATTACTTATGACGTCATACTCGATTATTTTCCAAAACTTTTTTCCTTCAAAGCATTGTAAAAATAATGTTTATACATATATATTTTGTACATAATATTTTCCTTTCAGATATGAACTAAATTTTTAAAAGTAACTGGGTATCGTTTCTTTTTTGGGCTAGTATATATTTGGTATGAAACCAACTGCTGTACCTGCACGTACATCTGCAAGCTTGACAACAAACCAAGAAGAGAAGCAAAACGCCGCAACTGCTAAAGATATGCCTAAAAAGAAAATATGAAAGGCAAAGTGAAGTTACTACCATGTCAAGAGAAATCATGGAGAGTTCAGGAAGGAGATTCGACCAGATGTCTCAAATTCAGCAGCATCAAACAGGGCTTCTTACTTCTTTTGTATCGTATCTTAAAGATTGTCATCAAAGACTCAATGAACAATAAGTTGTCAAATATTTACACGACATATTAAACAGTTGTTGTTAGTATTACAATCCCTGTAAACGGTCTTTTCTATTTACTATACAGGAATAATAAAAATAAATCATGTTATTGTTTTGTTGAATAAAACTATGTTTAAAATCTGTTCAGTAGTTTCAGAGGAGAAAATGTTTGAGGAAACTTAATAACACTCTGCCTTACATTGCAATAAACAAAAGCTGCAGCGGCAGGTCCAGACATCTGGTCTCACTTGAAATTGTCTATATGACTGAAGATAATCTTTATTAACAGAATTTTCTAATATTAACTATGCGTAAAATGGTCTAGTATATCTGGATGTTAATACCTTTAATCCTTGCTATATATAAAGGAGGGTGTTGGAGTCAATGGAATTTTAAAACATTTTCATGAAAGAAGCAGAGGTACCAATGGGGTATCCGAATGTCAAAAGTCCGAAAGGGCAGAGACTAAACCAGTAAACACAAACAAGAACGGGACAAAAACAGACAACACGTAAAACATGGAAACACAAAACAACTGAATATCAATCAACAACGCGAACTCCAGTCGAAACAAGAGTGAACTCAGGTGCTCCGGAAGAGTAAGCAGTTCCTGCTTGCTATAGCACACCCGTCGCGTTGCCAATAGTCCATTCAGCGTGTCAAATCCAGTAAAGGAAGACAAAACAACACCCTATGACAAACCAACATCTGCACTCATCTGAGAGATCGAAATCCCATATTTGTCTATAAGTGCATGATGTCTTCCGTAAAACATATAGAAAAAAACATAAATCAAGAAAAAAGTTTTTACATTGTAATTCCTGTTTGGCATCTTGGCCTTCACCAACAAATAAAACATTCACACTCCCAACCATGATCAAGAAGGGTCCCTAGCATGAACATGGGTGGTATTCATTTTTTGCTATATTGGTAGGGTTTGACAATATTTGGACATTAGAATAACTTTTGTCTTTTTCAATGGGACAAATGCATTTAAATGCACAAGGTTTTTATATTTAGTAAGAATAGATTCATAGTAGTAAGTTTTTTCATTTGAGTTGTTTTATTTTATACGGTTAACTTTTTTCGCACTTTGCATATGTTAAGTCTAATGTAAGAAATGACAGTTTTCATTAGCTCTCCACACATATGGCAACTGTGATAATTTTGAAAATGGTGACTCCTTAACAATACAAATGGTTTAAAAATGTTCCAGATAAATTTTATGAATGAGTTCAGCCCAAAAAACCTAAATTAATTCATTAACTTTTTCTAAGTGGTCTTCTGTGATGTGCATACAATGTGTTTTCTATGTGCGGGAAATTCAAAATTGCTATTTTACAGGAATAAAAGCCATTTTCTCAATATAATTGATCAAGTCATACAATATTTTGGTGATTTTTGCCTTGTATACCTTCTTTCTAAGCAACTTGTTCAGTTTCATTAGTCTAACGTATAAATTCTTACCAATGGAGGGCCATTTATATCTGCCTAGGGCACTACTTTTGCTTGAAAAGCTCATAAATTGGTCAATAAAGTCCAATTTTCTTTCTTATGATGTTGTTCATTTCACATTTATTCTTTTTTTCATAAAAGTTTTGTCATTTTTGTTACCTTAAAAGATTTGATGGGCCTGTTTTTGATTTTTGGATAAACAAGAGGCTCCCGGTTGTCTACATAGGTGAAAAATGGGGGTCCGCACATAGCTTTTTCTTCTTTAATGACTTAAACCATATTGAAAAACATTTTTTTTGCACTTATATCTTGACTTGGGTATTGCTTACATCAAATCAACTAAGATATTTGATCTGAGAAGAACTAGTCTGGAACAGGGCCTGAAAGTGTTCATTTTAAGTCAAGAATGAGAAAATTGGCAAATATGATATGAGGGTACCCATTTTAAATATGTAATGAAAAAATCCTTGTTGGCATTTGAGATATGAATTTTTCAGAATTTTATTGCAAAATGAATAAAGAAACAGAAAAACAACAGTTTTAATAAATATTCAAACATGTATGGCAGTAATAAGTACCAGTCTTGTAAAAGATTTTTACTTCCTGGGTGCACATACAAGACTGAGACCTGGTAGACAGTTTTCACAGTAAAGGTGAATATAAAATAAATGTTAAAAATCACTTTTAAAGGAAAGAAAGTCATATTGTATGATACTTAAAGTTGAAATTTTTTAATTTTAAGAAAAAGTTTTACTGCCATCCTTCATTTTTTGCTATATTGGTAGATTTGACCATATTTGGACATTAGAATAACTTTTGTCTGTTTCATGGGAACAAATGCATTTAAATGCACAAGGTTTTTATATTTAGTAAGAATAGATTCATAGTAGTAAGTTTTTTTTTCATTTGAGTTGTATTATTTTATACGGTTTAACTTTTTTCGCACTTTGCATATGTTAAGTCTTATGTAAGAAATGACAGTTTTCATTAGCTCTCCACACATATGGCAACTGTGATAATTTTGAAAATGGTGACTCCTTAACAATACAAATGGTTTAAAAATGTTCCAGATAAATTTTATGAATGATTTCAGCCCAAAAAACCTAAATCAATTCATTAACTTTTTCTAAGTGGTCTTCTGTGATGTGCATACAATGTGTTTTCTATGTGCGGGAAATTCAAAATTGCTATTTTACAGGAATAAAAGCCATTTTCTCAATACAATTGATCAAGTCATACAATATTTTGGTGATTTCTGCCTTGTATACCTTCTTTCTAAGCAACTTGTTCAGTTTCATTAGTCTAATGTATAAATTATAACCAATGGAGGGCCATTTATATCTGCCCAGGGCACTACTTTTGCTTGAAAAGCTCATAAATTGGTCAATAAAGTCCAATTTTCTTTCTTGTGATGTTGTTCATTTCACATTTATTCTTTTTCTCATAAAAGTGTTGTCATTTTAGTTACCTTAAAAGATTTGATGGGCTGTTTTTGATTTTTGGATAAACAAGAGGCTCCCGGTTGTCTACATAGGTGAAAAAGGGGGGTCCGCACATAGCTTTTTCTTCTTTAAGGACTTAAACCATATTAAAAACATTTTTTTGCACTTATATCTGGACTTGGGTATTGCATACATCAAAATCAACTAAGATATTTGATCTGAAAAGAACTAAACTGGAACAGGGCCTGAAAGTGTTCATTTTAAGTCAAGAATGAGAAAATTGGCAAATATGATATGAGGGTACCCATTTTATATATGTAATGAAAAAATCCTTGTTGGCATTTGGGATATGAATTTTCAGAATTTTATTGCAAAATGAATAAAGAAACAGAGAAACAACAGTTTTAATAAATATTCAAACATGTATGGCAGTAATAGGTACCAGTCTTGTAAAAGATTTTTACTTCCTGGGTGCACATACAAGACTGAGACCTGGTAGACAGTTTTCACAGTAAAGGTGAATATCAAATAAATGTTAAAAATCACTTTTAAAGGACAGAAAGTCATATTGTATGATACTTAAAGTTGAAATTTTTTAATTTTAAGAAAAAGTTTTACTGCCATCCTTCATTTTTTGCTATATTGGTAGGGTTTGACCATATTTGGACATTAGAATAACTTTTGTCTTTTTCATGGGAACAAATGCATTTAAATGCACAAGGTTTTTATATTTAGTAAGAATAGATTCATAGTAGTAAGTTTTTTTTTCATTTGAGTTGTATTATTTTATACGGTTTAACTTTTTTCGCACTTTGCATATGTTAAGTCTTATGTAAGAAATGGCAGTTTTCATTAGCTCTCCACACATATGGCAACTGTGATAATTTTGAAAATGGTGACTCCTTAACAATACAAATGGTTTAAAAATGTTCCAGATAAATTTTATGAATGATTTCAGCCCAAAAAACCTAAATCAATTCATTAACTTTTTCTAAGTGGTCTTCTGTGATGTGCATACAATGTGTTTTCTATGTGCGGGAAATTCAAAATTGCTATTTTACAGGAATAAAAGCCATTTTCTCAATACAATTGATCAAGTCATACAATATTTTGGTGATTTCTGCCTTGTATACCTTCTTTCTAAGCAACTTGTTCAGTTTCATTAGTCTAATGTATAAATTATAACCAATGGAGGGCCATTTATATCTGCCTAGGGCACTTCTTTTGCTTGAAAAGCTCATAAATTGGTCAATAAAGTCCAATTTTCTTTCTTGTGATGTTGTTCATTTCACATTTATTCTTTTTCTCATAAAAGTGTTGTCATTTTTGTTACCTTAAAAGATTTGATGGGCTGTTTTTGATTTTTGGATAAACAAGAGGCTCCCGGTTGTCTACATAGGTGAAAAAGGGGGGTCTTCACATAGCTTTTTCTTCTTTAATGACTTAAACCATATTGAAAAACATTTTTTTGCACTTATATCTTGACTTGGGTATTGCTTACATCAAAATCAACTAAGATATTTGATCTGAGAAGAACTAAACTGGAACAGGGCCTGAAAGTGTTCATTTTAAGGGGGTATTCTTCTGAAGTTTCAGTCTCGTTGAAATCTCGTTTGTGAATAATTTTTAAACCTTGCCTTATAATTGAAAACTTTTGGTGGATATATATCAAATGATGATCTATCTTAATTTTGTCAAAAAATTATGAAGATATGATAAGTAGTTTTTGAGATATGCAACATTTTAATTTTTGACCCAATTTGACCAGCGATCTCAATCTGAATTTAGCCACTTTCAGGGTAGGGGTAGTAAAATTCATTTTTCAAACAAAATATTCATGCAATTCATATAATTTCTTTTCTTAATTCAAAAAGATATATTTGTCCAATTATTTCAAACGAAAATGGAGAGTTTTGAGGTTTTGGTATGATAGAAAATTTGAAAAATCATGATTTTTACCGGTTTTATGGTGTCTTGAAATGACCTAAAAAGGCAAATTTTCTGAAACTAAACTTTCTTATATCATCACGGACATATACTTTTCATAAGTTAAATTTGTTAAGAATCATGACATCTATCAATATGGAAACTTTGAGAGAAAACTTGATTTTGAAACTTGATATTTTAAAGAAAATTACCTCAAAATAGGCCAAAAATGATGAAATTTTGGGAAAATTGTCAAAATAGGCCCTTTTAACATGGCTGTAGCGAACTAAAATGCACACAGACATATTGTTTTCTTATTAAAATTGATTTTCTCAGGGTCTTAGCATTTCAAAAATGTAGGTTTGGGAAAAAAACTTGATTAAGGAAAATTTTGACCCTCAGAAGAATACATCCTTAAGTCAAGAATGAGAAAATTGGCAAATATGATATGAGGGTACCCATTTTAAATATGTAATGAAAAAATCCTTGTTGGCATTTTGGATATGAATTTTTCAGAATTTTATTGCAAAATGAATAAAGAAACAGAAAAACAACAGTTTTAATAAATATTCAAACATGTATGACAGTAATAGGTACCAGTCTTGTAAAAGATTTTTACTTCCTGGGTGCACATACAAGACTGAGACCTGGTAGACAGTTTTTACAGTAAAGGTGAATATAAAATAAATGTTAAAAATCACTTTTAAAGGAAAGAAAGTCATATTGTATGATACTTAAAGTTGAAATCTTTTAATTTTAAGAAAAAGTTTTACTGCCATCCTTCATTTTTTGCTATATTGGTAGGGTTTGACCATATTTGGACATTAGAATAACTTTTGTCTTTTTCATGGGGACAAATGCATTTAAATGCACAAGGTTTTTATATTTAGTAAGAATAGATTCATAGTAATAAGTTTTTTTCATTTGAGTTGTATTATTTTATACGGTTTAACTTTTTTTGCACTTTGCATATGTTAAGTCTAATGTAAGAAATAATGAACCCTCATCCAAGCATCCGTAGGATGTGATGGATGTGGGTTATTATCTGAATAAGCCGTAAGGCTTAGAGGGTTTAATATGAATAATTGTCAACAAACAAGCCACGTGTCTTTGCTATTTAAAGAACTAGAAGTAAATAGTTTTTCATGCACGGATGACCATACCCCTATGCACCCGTATATAAACCCATGATATGAACAACCCGCGCTTATTTTAAAGAAAACAAATGATTGAATTGTGAGTAAAAATTTTTGGGTTGGGAAAGGGAGGGAAATTAAACCCTCTAAGCCTTACGGCTTATTCAGATAATAACCCACATCCATCACATCCTACGGATGCTTGGATGAGGGTTCATTATCTATCATTAAGCCTTCAGGCTTTATCGTGTTTAATATGAATCTTTAAAGAAACGAACAATTCAATAAGGCTAGAATAAAAAATAGTATAACCAATAAACATTTAATTCCCACAAATTTCAAAGCATTGATGATCCACAATTCTATAAGCACATGTGTCCAAAAAAAGTCTATAAAGTTCATTTATACATCACACATCAATACTGTCCACCATATCTGAGAGTCCACCATACTCCTACATGTAGATCTCACTGAAAAAGTTCATTAAATGTCATTAACATAATCCAGTACATAAAAGTCATTCATTCTAATACTTTACGAGAGTATGAATCGTTAAAAACTGATCTATTGTAAAAACGGAAAAAAGTTTTTGCACAAGACCAATTAGCTGCCTTCATTACGTCTGCTAGATTAAATCCCTGAGAGTAAACTTTAGAAGTTGATGCTCCTCTAAAAGAATGAGCTGAAAACGCTGTAGTATCTATATCCGATAAACTTAAAACTTCCTTTAACCAACGTGAAATTGTTGAACTTGAAACTGCTGTGAATAACTTATATGATATTAAAAGGAAATCTGTTTTTCTAAATTTCTTGGTTCTATCAACATAAAACATAAGTGTGTATACAACACACAATTTTTTATCTGTAAATTTGTCTAGTCTTAATGATAACTGATTATGTCCAGGCCTAGAAGTTTTTGTTAACATATCGATTGTGAATACTACGTAGTCACCAAAATCTGATAATAAAGATAATTTCATAAAATTAAGAGTCTGACATCTCTGAGCTGTACACAAGGCTAATAGAGCGGTCAATTTTAATGTTAACATTTTCAATGATAAACTGTCTAAAGGCCATAAACCTGATAAACATTTCAAAACCTGATTGACATCCCAAGTAAATGTATACTTTGGTTTAGGAGGACATTTTTTAAACAGACCTCTCATAAAACGAACTATAACTGGATTTTCTTTAAAAAACATCATTACCACAAACAGATAAAGTCTCAGAAACAGCTGACTTATAACTATTTATTGTATTGTAAGAAAGCCCTTGCTCTATTAAATGACTTAAAAAGCTTAAAAATTTCCCCTCAGATGGGTACAATGGATTGAAACCCCTTGTACCACACCAAGAAAACCATTTGTTCCAGTACAAGTCATATTGTTTTGATGTTGATTTACTCCATGATTCACAGATGAAATTTTAAGCTTTTTCAAAAATTCCTCTCTCTTTGAGGGAATACTTGATACAAGACAAGCGACAAGAAAATTTTTCCTGTTCCTGAGTGGATGGAGAGAGTTGTTGTGAACAAGACGTAATAGATTTGGAACATTCGGCAATAATTTTGGTACAGCAATTAACATATTCAGCAATTTTGGATACCAACACTGAGTTGTCCATAAAGGAACAATAACTAAAGCCTTCCTCACCTGATCTTCCTTTATCTTTTCCAGCACTCGACTCAGCAAACTGAAAGGAGGAAATAGATATGGATTAAAAACAGACCAACTAATACTAAATGCATCAGTTGCTACTGTACCTGGCTCTGGAAACCAAGAAACATATTTTTCTAACTGTGTGTTTATTCTTGTAGCAAATAAATCTATATCAGGTTTAAAAAAACTATCACACAAAGCATTAAATACATTTTCATTCAATTTCCATTCAGTTGAATCACTGAAATTTCTTGACATGAAGTCCGCTGTAGTATTTAAGGAACCTAAAATATGCACTGCAGACAAAAATATATTTTTCGATTCGCATTAGTTCCAAATTGACCTTGATTCAAGAAAAAGAGGAATATTTGAACCACCCTGATTATTTATATATGCTACTGCTGTACTATTGTCAGACCTCACACAAATGTGCACATTTTGAACATGAGAGCAGAAACTTTTAATTGCAAAATGTATTGCCTTAATCTCTAAAATGTTTATATGCAAAAGTGTCTCCTCACTGGACCATCTACCACCAGTTGTTAAATCCTCAAATTTAGCCCCCCCCCAGCCTGCTTTAGAAGCATCAGTCTCAATATAATGAGAAATTTTTGATGGTCTAATGTCTCTACCATTTTTCAACTTAATATTTTCTATCCACCAGTTTACTTCTGTGATTGCTTCAGTCGACAAAACTAATTGTTCATCAAAATTATCATTAGCGTAGCTTAAAGCTTCAACTTTATCTCTATTTAAATATCTTAAGTATAAAGGTGCTAATCTTATGGCATATTTTGAAGAATTGAACAACCCAATTAACTGTGCAACTTTTCTTATTGTCAATTTTCTAGATTTCAATACCTCCAAACAGAAATTTATAATTTTATCTATTTTACCCTCTGGAAAGTATACTTAAAATTCTACTGAGTCTAACAAATGACCTAAATACTCTACTCTTGTAGATGGAACTAGTGAAGACTTTTCATAATTAATATAAAATCCAACAGTAGTCAATGTGGACATCAAAAATTCAGCCTGATTTATACATAAACTTGTAGACTGTGCCTCGCACAAAGAATCGTCAATATCAAAATATGCAGAAATTCCCCTTTTTCTCACATGAGAAAATACAACCTTCATTAGCTTTGTAAAAACTCTGGGAGCTGAAGAAATACCAAAACATAAGCAATTAAATTGATACAATTTTCCCTTTCATTCAAACTTCAAAAAATTTCTACAAGACTCATCGATTGGAACTGAAAAATATGCGTTTTGTAGATCTAAGGAAATAAAATAAGAATTTCTCTGAATAGATTCTAAAACAGTTTCTATTGTCTCCAATTTAAAGTGATGATACTCAATAAAGTGATTCAAATTTCTCAAATTAATGACAGGTCTCCAAAGCCCAGACTTTTTCTTAACAAGAAAAATATTTGAAATGAACTCATTTTCTTCATGCCCACATTCAGAAATAGCCCCCTTTAATAACATATCTGAAATTTCTTGATTAACTGCATCATTTTTAGATTGACCAAAATCAGTGACCTTTGGTGCACATGACTGATATGGATTTTTCGAAAATTCAATACTATAACCTTTAACTGTATTTAATATCCATTTATCAGATGTCAATTTTTGCCATTCATTCAACTTTGATCTTAATGTTCCTGCTCTAAATAGAACATTCCTACTTACATTATTAGCATCATTTAATATCTGCCTCTGCTGAACGACCCTCTCGCTCGTCTTGGGTAACCTGAGCCTCTGCCTCTTGCTTGGTACCACTGATTTTGGCCCCTCAAGTTGGGCCTTTCTCTTGAGTTTTTTGACATAGGTCTATTAAACTGTCTTATACGGGAAGCATCATTAATTTCTTTCATTCTTTTACCCACATCATTGGGAAAAAGTTGTTCCCCTATTGGACAAGTAGATGAACAAAGCTGTTGGAAACGCTTGTTTACATATGGCCTTATGAAATATCTTCTCTTCGTGTTTAATTCAAAAAAGGCATTGCAAGTTAAAGCCAAAGCCTGACTTAAAAGCTGTTTAGCATTAGATATCTCAATTTTTCCGGATCTAAACATCTCAGCCAATTTAATAAGAGGGACTATGCCAATTCCAAGTATTTTTGGACATCTTGCAGACTCTTGTCTCGTTGCTGAATGTTAGCAAATAAACAACCCCAAATTTCTGGGTTAATTTGTGGGGGCACAAGAGATTTACAATTTAAAGGCACATGAATTTCTTTAACAAAGCTAGAAACATCAGATGATGGTGGTGACTAAAACGAGTAACCCGGGCCCGGGCCCGGGCCAACATCCGCTAACCCAAATATTTCAATATGCTCTTAAATCTTTATTTCTGAATATTTTTTGATGAAATTTAAAAATAATGTGCAAAATTATAATATCTTATTGTTTATCTTCCATTTTCCTGATGAAAACTCGTAAAACTGATTTTCGAGGCAATTTTCGTTTTTTAGGTGACTAAAATGTGTAACCCGACGAAAAGAAGAAATACTCGATTTACGCATCTAAATGATTTATAATAAGAAAGAGAAGAGTAAATAATGTAAATAATGGATAAAAGTGATCGAGTAAATCATGATTTGGCAAAAATTTTATTCAAATAATTTGTTAATAGCTATTTTTGTGTATTTTCATGGACCCGGGCCGCCGAGCTGAGGCCTGGGTTGAGCTAAAAGAAGTGGTACAGTACCGAGATCACAACCATTTTAATTATTAATACATTTTTTTTAAAATTGAAATATTAAGAAAACGCATTTAAATAAATTGAAAAATAGAAAATGAAATAAAAACAAGACTTGAATTTAATATCCTTCCTATTAAAATATCGTACTAAAGTATTTATTAACTTATATAGGTAATGAATATTGATGTTATACATTAATCAAGAAAATTAATTAATCAAACAGTTAATTTAGGACTATCAGTATTTATAAAACAAACTTTAACTATAAACAATCATTAATTATCTTTCTTGTATATTAAAGACCGCTTATTACTCAATTTGTAGAAAGATCAAACAATGTATACATAAAAAGTTTCCTATGCAAGCTCCTATTAGAAAAGAGAAATTGAATAAAAAGCATCAAAGTTATTATTGTTGTTTTAAGATGTACATGTCTTAGAATAACCAAGCTTACTATATCCAAACATGCATGGGTATTTAAGAGATCTGGTTTCTTTAATATTCATTCAGTTTTAAGATTGATTACTATCTACAACAATACAACGTATAACCAAGAAAAAATAAGTTATATTTCTTTGCTATATTTATCGTTTTTAAATTGTGTCTTATTTATTTTATTCATAGTATTTTTGCTGCTCATATTGTTTTTGACTATGCAGGATCTGGTAGCCGACGTCGAGATGTCAGTTGCTTTGACTTACAGGGATGCCTTGATGGCCCCTGTTCTCATACATACCTGACGTTGTTCCATTGCCAGTTTTACCTGTTGTGGAAGACTTTCCAAGTCTTCAGCAGCCGGTAGCCGGTCCTGTTGACTTTTTGTCACATTTTAGACACCCTATAGCAGTGCAGTCTAGTGTTTCAGGTGCTGAGCCCCGCGCGGAGCAGTCTTTTTGTGTTTCAGTTTCAGGCGCTGAGCCCCGTGCAGAGCAGTTTTTTAGTGTTTCAGGTGCTGAGTCCCCAGCAGAGCAGTCTTTTAGTGTTTCAGGTGCTGAGTCCCCAGCAGAGCAGTCTTTTAGTGTTATAGGTGCTGAGTGCCCAGCAGAGCAGTCTTTTAGTGTTTCAGGTGCTGAGTGCCCAGCAGAGCAGTCTTTTAGTGTTTCAGGTGCTGAGCCCCCAGCAGAGCAGTCTTTTAGTGTTTCAGGTGCTGAGCCCCCAGCAGAGCAGTCTTTTAGTGTTTCAGGTGCTGAGCCCCCAGCAGAGCAGTCTTTTAGTGTTTCAGGTGCTGAGTGCCCAGCAGAGCAGTCTTTTAGTGTTTCAGGTGCTGAGTGCCCAGCAGAGCAGTCTTTTAGTGTTTCAGGTGCTGAGCCCCCAGCAGAGCAGTCTTTTAGTGTTATAGGTGCTGAGTACCCAGCAGAGCAGTCTTTTAGTGTTTCAGGTGCTGAGTGCCCAGCAGAGCAGTCTTTTAGTGTTATAGGTGCTGAGTGCCCAGCAGAGCAGTCTTTTAGTGTTATAGGTGCTGAGCCCCCAGCAGAGCAGTCTTTTAGTGTTTCAGGTGCTGAGCCCCCAGCAGAGCAGTCTTTTAGTGTTTCAGGTGCTGAGCCCCCAGCAGAGCAGTCTTTTAGTGTTTCAGGTGCTGAGTCCCCAGCAGAGCAGTTTCGTCTTGCTTTTGATGATTCTATTGTTTCCGATTACACGGATTCATATGAGTATGATACTTATATAGAAACTATGTTTCAAATGCATTTGTTTACTAAATCTTTATTACCGTTTCAGATTGGTGGCGGTCCCGATGTAACAGTTACTGTGTATCTCGAAACATCGACTCAGTTACCAATCAACGACGTTATTGCAATTCTAGACAATCCGAACGTGGACAAAATCTCTTCGCATCCTCCTCAGCTTCCCAAAGGTGGACAAGTGTACCTAATAACCGACAATGGAGATTCGACTAAGAAGAACGATTGGGCTTGCGATGGTTATTTTTGGGTGACCAAAGGAGGTTATGGTGTACCGAAAAAGAATCCCTCCGTATTTGTAAGGAAATATACATTAAGTACTCATGCTGGTGACAACAAGGGATGTGACGATTTCGTAAGGCGTGTATATTTCAGACGAGATTCGAACTTGAAACTTATTCAGTATATTGGTGATGAAACAAAGAACACTCCCCGTCCACATGGAAACCAAAAGGATTCACATGGAGATTATCGCAGGACATTACCCTCCGTACTTAGACAAATAGAGAAACAATCACACAAGACACCAAGCGATACATATCGGGAATTGACAACTTCGACTACAAATGGAACTTATCAGGGTGTCTTAAATCCGAGGAATTCAAAACAAGTGCGTAATACCGTATGTACCCTGCGACAGAAAAAGAGAATCAGCCAGGACCAAATCTACAACTTAATTCAGTTAGGGTACCACATCAACGACATAGTAAGAGAACTGACAGTGTTTCCCGATTTATGTGCCATCATAGCATCTGATGAAATTATCGAAGAGTTCAACAAAGTTCTGCTTGTGAAGTCCGACGAACCGCCTATTATTTCGTACGACACAACTTTCAACCTTGGAGATTTCTTCGTTTCCGTTCTCGTATTCAAGCATGTACTATTCCGAGATGGCAATACAATTCCAGCAGCCTTCATGATTCATGACCGCCGTTCAGCAGAACTACACGACCGTTTCTTCCGATCAATAAAATCGTTGGTTCCGAATTTATCCAAAGGCACACCCATTATTGTGTCTGATCGTGAATCCGGTATTGCTAAAGCAATTAAATACCATCTGCCCAACTGCCGCCACATTTTCTGTTGGAACCACATCAAGAGGGATGTCGTACATTGGCTAAGAACTCACGGTGGGCAAAGTGATGATGTCTCAATCTATTCGACGCGTATCAAACAACTCCTAGAATGTGAATCCCTGGCTGACTTTCAGGAACTCTATGAACGTCTAACCGATTTATGGAGTGAAGCGTTTGTGGAATATTCCAATACCCATTTGAAGGAAGACATGTCAACAAAAGCAGGCAGATGGATTCTAGAAGATTTGAATGTTTACGACCCGTACTCCGGAATAACAAACAACATGGTAGAAGGCATGAATTCGCTAATCAAACGACTCACAGATTGGACCGAACGACCTCTCGATAGTATCGCATTATCTTTCTACTATCTACAGAATTATTATGCATCCGAGCTTCTGCGTGGATTTTGTGGATTCGGCAATTTCGTGCTGAAACCGAGACACCGAGTAGCATTAAGAGACCGTGACACTGTTATATTTCCGACAAACGTCTGCAAGCCTGATGACATCATTGAGCTCGTGAAGGGCGAACTGAAGAATGATCCGATCCGACAACTAGATCAAGAAACAGAATGCAACGATCCGATTGAACCAGAAACTCAGAGACTAAGTGAATCCACTACACAACGATCTTTAGCCGTAACCGCCGTAAAGCAAAAACGCGTTCACCATGTGCCCGAAGCAGGAACATTTGTAGTTGAAGGATCTCAAGGAGACAAATATGCCGTGGAGATGTTTCCTAAAGAGAAATGTATGTGTCCATCATTGGGAACTTGCTATCACATTATTGCGGTGAGAATGACACTAAATTTGGATAGCCTAGACGAGAAACGTGTGTATAATTTAACTCAATTGCGTAAAAATAGCAGAAAAAGACCGAACAAGAAAGCTGGAAGGAAACAACCACGACCATGTGACGAAGAACAATTTTCTGTTATTAACCCCGCACCTGATTCGACTATGAAACAATCATTTGTGTCATCAACACCTATGATAACAACGCCCGTGATAGCGACGCCTCATTCAATAATGAAAAAACGGAAAGCTACTTCACCAATTCAAACGACAACAGCGAAAAAGAAGATCCGCTTTGAGGATGCCGATGATGAACTCTTGATGACTGACAATGTTGATTTTTGTCCACTTTCGCCGGATGCCGACACTCAGGAACAACCGAAAACATCACCGAAAACACCGACTGCAACTACAACTAAACCCGAACCGTCCGTCAAACCACCCGTCAGGAAAACATCTAATCCACGTCCGCCGTCCGTACCCGCATCAAATCCAAATGCTAGAACATGGCAACAGTTTAAAGATCAGAAACTGACATTCAAGGAAAAAAACAACATCAGAATGGACAGAGAATTATGTTGTAACACTATTAACTTTTGTCAAAAGATCTTGGAAGACCAGTTCCCAACAATGAACGGATTTCAAATAACAAATAAAGCGTCAGTGCTCGACAATCATCAGTGGAAGTACGACATTGCAATGGACAGTCAAACTTCACCGTCCGTTCAAATTCACCATACTGGTCACGATCACTGGATAACATCTCACCAAGACTCGAATGGAACTGTCTATGTTTTTGATAGCATGAACAATAAGGAATTAACACCGTCCTTAGAAATACAAATGTCAAAGGTCTACGGTTCAAATGCATCTGAGTTGAACGTTAAGATACCCAAGGTTCAAAGACAAACTAACTCTGTAGACTGTGGCGTATTCGCAATAGCATTTATGGTGGAAGTTTGCTTTTCTGGTTTTAATGGGAGAACTAATGTTAGTTTCGATCCAAGTGTTATGACAGAACATTTGCTAGCTTGCATAGAGCGTAATTCCTTCTCCCCATTTCCAAAGAGTAGACAGAACAAGAAGAAAGGAATTCTAAGTCTTAAGAACACTAGTTTCAGAATCACGAAAGACTGCCAGGGCAACTGCGATCTGCCGAATTTATTTGATGATATGGTCGAGTGTGACAAATGCCCGAGATGGTACCATTTCAGCTGCGTGGATCGAGGGGCAAGTTTGAACGGAAGTAGTACAACGTTAAGATGTATGAACTGTACCTGATTCTGACTGGAGAGAGTAAGTGATTTATTTATTATAGTATTAAATATTTCCAGCGTTTGACACTAACTTTTTGCAAAAGGTAGTATGAAAGACAAGCTATTCTTTATAATTATAATAATATTTTATGCAAACATTGTACAGTCAGAGCAAATTTAATGCCCCTTTTGAGAGAGACAGTTGTAGCCTATAGCAGGAATAAATGTTTGGTATTTTTATATTAAATCTGCATGTATACATAATTTATAATTCATATATAATTTAAAATTGTTAACAGTATTTACATGATTGACCTAGAATTTAAGGTAGTCCAAAGGACTAATAGTCAATATTATAAGATCTAAGTAGTCCTCCTTGAAAATAGGTGGGCAAAGGACTAGCGGGCTACTGTTAGTGTCAAACCCTGATTTCAACAAGCGCATCTCTTTTTCTTGTAAAATAATAATCTAATTAAAGTTTTAAGATGTAAAAATCTTTAAAAAAAATAACTATATAATTTTAAATGTATAAATAAAAACCTAAATAATTGTTCTCGCGGACTATCATAGGCACGCCCGAGCCTCGTGCAGGGTGTCTATATAGTTTTAAATTTATAGATAAAAACCTAAATAATTGTTTTCACGGGCTATCATAGGCACGCCCGAGCCTCGTGCAGGGTGTCTATATAGTTTTAAATTTATAAATAAAAACCTAAATAATTGTTCTCGCGGGCTATCATAGGCACGCCCGAGCCTCGTGCAGGGTGTCTATATAGTTTTAAATTTTAATGAAAACCTAAATAATTGTTCTCGCGGGCTATTATAGACACACCAGGCCCGATCATCGTGCAGGGTGTCTATAAAGTTTTAAATTTTTAACAAAAAAGTTTAAAATGGTCTTTAAGTCCCCTATAATAAATTTAAAGTTAATTAAATAAAAACATCTTATCTTTAAAACAAATAATAAATCAAATAATAGGAAGCCCTAAAAATTTTAATGCCCACCCCCACATGCTCATGGCCTTGACGTTGACGTGGGGGCTCCTAAATGGTCCAACATGAGCATAAATAAACATTTAATAAAAATAAAGCACAAATATGTATATTGTTTACAAAGTCATTAAAAATATATGATATCGGGTCTGCACATTTTCTTTTTTTTTAGCAAAACCCTGACATCGACCATCGGCGGCCCGGGTCCATAAAAACAAGAAAAATCTCTTTAAAAGCAACATTTGGACACTATTTTGATGAAAATATAAAATTTTTCGTTTCTGATGTCTATAATTTCTCATCTGTCAAGTCATTGTTATGGTTAAAAGTGTTTTGCACGAAAAAAATACATTTTTCCACTTTTCGTCGGGTTACACATTTTAGTCACCTAAAAAACGAAAATTGCCTCGAAAATCAGTTTAACGAGTTTTCATCGGGAAAATGGAAGATAAACAATAAGATATTATAATTTTGCACATTATTTTTAAATTTTATCAAAAAATATTCAGAAATAAAGATTTAAGAGCATATTGAAATATTTGGGTTAGCGGATGTTGGCCCGGGCCCGGGTTACTCGTTTTAGTCACCACCGCTTTCTGCGTAAATGCTGAATTGACGAATTTAGCAGTGGTCTCGGATTTTTCTTCCGAAAATTTTGTCTGCTCTTCAAAAATCTTGGGCATTTCGAAACCCTCAGCTTCATTATCAATCAAATATTGCCCAGAACCACTTGGGACATTGCCAAAAATATCATTAACCGTGACATTAGAGCTACCTTTATCATTTGGCTCATTAAACTCATATTCTTCGTATTCTTCGTACTTAACTTCACTTTCGTTTTCATTTTGAGCTTCCGGATGGTGGTGCCTAAAATGTGTAACCCGTACCCGTACCCGTACCCGCACCCAGATTTGTCAAAATTTCAAATAATCGCTTCGACTGTAGGGAAAACGTTGTCAATCATTGTGATATTTGACAATAACCTTTAAGATATTGCATTGAAAGTTCATATGCCTCCAAACATCAAAACTAATATTCTTATTTTGATATATTTTCTGTTTTTACTCGATACTTCCATTAAAAATTTACCCGTACCCAATGACATACAGGGCCTTTTCTAATCAAATAAGAAACAGATTTGTTCAAAACATGACTGAAAAGTTACAAAAATATGTCAGTAATTACTAAGTGAAAGTTTTATTTGAAAACAATAGCTACCCGTTTCACAATTTTACTTTATTTCGAGGGACCTATCGCGATTTTATCCATTGTTTACAAATTACCCGTGCCCGGAGAAAATCCGGGCCAAAGTAGAGATAATTTCTAATGTAAATATTTAGATAAAACAGATTCATATAAGAGTCAATTTCCATAATGTTCGCTATAAACATGAAATATAACATTAAACAATTACAAGAAACCAATTTACGATTAAAAAATTAGATTTAAAAGAAGATAAAAATTATCATTTCTTTTGCACCTTTGTCTTATTGTAAACTTCCGGTTACACATTTTAGGCACTGAAATTTTGTAACATCATCGTTTTTTGAAAATAAGAATAACGATTTGAAAAACAAATGATACCAGTTCAGTAAATAACTTATCGGAAATCTTCATGTGCAATTTCAGAAAGTTTCATCGCGTTTTCGCTGTTTACGAGCCAAAATTGAAAACAGGTGCGGGTACGGGTACGGGTAAATGAGCCAAAAATGGTACGGGTACGGGTTACACATTTTAGGCACCACCCTTCCGGATTGCCTAATGACTGGACATTCTGTCCCTGAGCCGTCTTCAAAAAATACTCAGAAATTAGATGGCCAATTACGCCAGGATCAATGGAAGAATTTGAATGTTTTTCTCATTAGTTTTGACTGACCTTTTAGCAGGTTTCTTCATTGGGGCTTTTCCCTTTAGATTTTTTCCCGGTCCTTTACCTGGACCCGTAGATTTACCACGACCGCGTCGTGACTCGGCACTTTTCTCAACACTTTGAGTCGACTTCGTCGGACTTTTATCAAGTTTATCTTGCTCAAAACCAGAAAAACTTTTATCCTTATCAATATCATTTTCGGAATCAAATAATTTTACAATTTCTCCAGTATCCATTGCACGACTGGACCTTCGATTAGAATCACTTTCAGAATCGGATAAATCCGAACTAATATCAGAATACTTAGACCGAGCCATCGGCAACGGCAAATCAAATAAATAAACCAAAAATGAAGGAACTTCGCCCTTCTAACGTAACACGTGGCCTTTGTAACAAAAAAAGCGCGGGTTGTTCATATCATGGGTTTATATACGGGTGCATAGGGGTATGGTCATCCGTGCATGAAAAACTAGTTCTGTTCTAGTTCTTTAAATAGCAAAGACACGTGGCTTGTTTGTTGACAATTATTCATATTAAACACGATAAAGCCTGAAGGCTTAATGATAGATAACAGTTTTCATTAGCTCTCCACACATATGGCAACTGTGATAATTTTGAAAATGGTGACTCCTTAACAATACAAATGGTTTAAAAATGTTCCAGATAAATTTTATGAATGATTTCAGCCCAAAAAACCTAAATCAATTCATTAACTTTTTCTAAGTGGTCTTCTGTGATGTGCATACAATGTGTATTCTATGTGCGGGAAATTCAAAATTGCTATTTTACAGGAATAAAAGCTATTTTCTCAATACAATTGATCAAGTCATACAATATTTTGGTGATTTCTGCCTTGTATACCTTCTTTCTAAGCAACTTGTTCAGTTTCATTAGTCTAATGTATAAATTCTAACCAATGGAGGGCCATTTATATCTGCCTAGGGCACTTCTTTTGCTTGAAAAGCTCATAAATTGGTCAATAAAGTCCAATTTTCTTTCTTGTGATGTTGTTCATTTCACATTTATTCTTTTTCTCATAAAAGTTTTGTCATTTTTGTTACCTTAAAAGATTTGATGGGCCTGTTTTTGATTTTTGGATAAACAAGAGGCTCACGGTTGTCTACATAGGTGAAAAAGGGGGGTCCGCACATAGCTTTTTCTTCTTTAAGGACTTAAACCATATTGAAAAACATTTTTTTGCACTTATATCTTGACTTGGGTATTGCTTACATCAAATCAACTAAGATATTTGATCTGAGAAGAACTAAACTGGAACAGGGCCTGAAAGTGTTCATTTTAAGTCAAGAATGAGAAAATTGGCAAATATGATATGAGGGTACCCATTTTAAATATGTAATGAAAAAATCCTTGTTGGCATTTGGGGTATGAATTTTTCAGAATTTTATTGCAAATGAATAAAGAAACAGAAAAACAACAGTTTTAATAAATATTCAAACATGTATGGCAGTAATAGGTACCAGTCTTGTAAAAGATTTTTACTTCCTGGGTGCACATACAAGACTGAGACATGGTAGACAGCTTTCACAGTAAAGGTGAATATCAAATAAATGTTAAAAATCACTTTTAAAGGAAAGAAAGTCATATTGTATGATACTTAAAGTTTTTTTTTTTAATTTTAAGAAAAAGTTTTACTGCCATCCTTCATTTTTTGCTATATTGGTAGGGTTTGACCATATTTGGACATTAGAATAACCTTTGTCTTTTTCATGGGGACAAATGCATTTAAATGCACAAGGTTTTTATATTTAGTAAGAATAGATTCATAGTAGTAAGTTTTTTTCATTTGAGTTGTATTATTTTATACGGTTTAACTTTTTTCGCACTTTGCATATGTTAAGTCTAATGTAAGAAATAACAGTTTTCATTAGCTCTCCACACATATGGCAACTGTGATAATTTTGAAAATGGTGACTCCTTAACAATACAAATGGTTTAAAATGTTCCAGATAAATTTTATGAATGATTTCAGCCCAAAAAACCTAAATCAATTCATTAACTTTTTCTAAGTGGTCTTCTGTGATGTGCATACAATGTGTATTCTATGTGCGGGAAATTCAAAATTGCTATTTTACAGGAATAAAAGCCATTTTCTCAATACAATTGATCAAGTCATACAATATTTTGGTGATTTCTGCCTTGTATACCTTCTTTCTAAGCAACTTGTTCAGTTTCATTAGTCTAATGTATAAATTCTAACCAATGGAGGGCCATTTATATCTGCCTAGGGCACTAATTTTGCTTGAAAAGCTCATAAATTGGTCAATAAAGTCCAATTTTCTTTCTTGTGATGTTGTTCATTTCACATTTATTCTCTTTCTCATATAAGTTTTGTCAATTTTGTTACCTTAAAAGATTTGATGGGCCTGTTTTTGATTTTTGGATAAACAAGAGGCTCCCGGTTGTCTACATAGGTGAAAAAGGGGGGTCCGCACATAGCTTTTTCTTCTTTAAGGACTTAAACCATATTGAAAAACATTTTTTTGCACTTATATCTTGACTTGGGTATTGCTTACATCAAATCAACTAAGATATTTGATCTGAGAAGAACTAAACTGGAACAGGGCCTGAAAGTGTTCATTTTAAGTTAAGAATGAGAAAATTGGCAAATATGATATGAGGGTACCCATTTTAAATATGTAATGAAAAATTCCTTGTTGGCATTTGGGATATGAATTTTTCAGAATTTTATTGCAAAATGAATAAAGAAACAGAAAAACAACAGTTTTAATAAATATTCGAACATGTATGGCAGTAATAGGTACCAGTCTTGTAAAAGATTTTTACTTCCTGGGTGCACATACAAGACTGAGACATGGTAGACAGTTTTCACAGTAAAGGTGAATATCAAATAAATGTTAAAAATCACTATTAAAGGAAAGAAAGTCATATTGTATGATACTTAAAGTTGAAATTTTTTAATTTTAAGAAAAAAGTTTTACTGCCATCCTTCATTTTTTGCTATATTGGTAGGGTTTGACCATATTTGGACATTAGAATAACTTTTGTCTTTTTCATGGGGACAAATGCATTTAAATGCACAAGGTTTTTATATTTAGTAAGAATAAATTCATAGTAGTAAGTTTTTTTAATTTGAGTTGTATTATTTTATACGGTTTAACTTTTTTCGCACTTTGCATATGTTAAGTCTAATGTAAGAAATGACAGTTTTCATTAGCTCTCCACACATATGGCAACTGTGATAATTTTGAAAATGGTGACTCCTTAACAATACAAATGGTTTAAAAATGTTCCAGATAAATTTTATGAATGATTTCAGCCCAAAAAACCTAAATCAATTCATTAACTTTTTCTAAGTGGTCTTCTGTGATGTGCATACAATGTGTTTTCTATGTGCGGGAAATTCAAAATTGCTATTTTACAGGAATAAAAGCCATTTTCTCAATATAATTGATCAAGTCATACAATATTTTGGTGATTTCTGCCTTGTATACCTTCTTTCTAAGCAACTTGTTCAGTTTCATTAGTCTAATGTATAAGTTCTAACCAATGGAGGGCCATTTATATCTGCCTAGGGCACTAATTTTGCTTGAAAAGCTCACAAATTGGTCAATAAAGCCCAATTGTCTTTCTTGTGATGTTGTTCATTTCACATTTATTCTTTTTCTCATATAAGTTTTGTCATTTTTGTTACTTTAAATGATTTGATGGGCCTGTTTCTGATTTTTGGATAAACAAGAGGCTCCTGGTTGTCTACATAGGTGAAAAAGGGGGGTCCGCACATAGCTTTTTCTTCTTTAATGACTTAAACCATATTGAAAAACATTTTTTTGCACTTATACCTTGACTTGGGTATTGCTTACTTCAAATCAACTAAGATATTTGATCTGAGAAGAACTAAACTGGAACAGGGCCTGAAAGTGTTCATTTTAAGTCAAGAATGAGAAAATTGGCAAATATGATATGAGGGTACCCATTTTAAATATGTAATGAAAAAATCCTTGTTGGCATTTTGGATATGAATTTTTCAGAATTTTATTGCAAAATGAATAAAGAAACAGAAAAACAACAGTTTTACTAAATATTCAAACATGTATGGCAGTAATAGGTACCAGTCTTGTAAAAGATTTTTACTTCCTGGGTGCACATACAAGACTGAGACATGGTAGACAGTTTTCACAGTAAAGGTGAATATCAAATAAATGTTAACAATCACTTTTAAAGGAAAGAAAGTCATATTGTATGATACTTAAAGTTGAAATTTTTTAATTTTAAGAAAAAGTTTTACTGCCATCCTTCATTTTTTTGCTATATTGGTAGGGTTTGACCATATTTGGACATTAGAATAACTTTTGTCTTTTTCATGGGGACAAATGCATTTAAATGCACAAGGTTTTTATATTTAGTAAGAATAAATTCATAGTAGTAAGTTTTTTTAATTTAAGTTGTATTATTTTATAGGGTTTAACTTTTTTTGCACTTTGCATATGTTAAGTCTAATGTAAGAAATGACAGTTTTCATTAGCTCTCCACACATATGGCAACTGTGATAATTTTGAAAATGGTGACTCCTTAACAATACAAATGGTTTAAAAATGTTCCAGATAAATTTTATGAATGATTTCAGCCCAAAAAACCTAAATCAATTCATTAACTTTTTCTAAGTGGTCTTCTGTGATGTGCATACAATGTGTTTTCTATGTGCGGGAAATTCAAAATTGTTATTTTACAGGAATAAAAGCCATTTTCTCAATATAATTGATCAAGTCATACAATATTTTGGTGATTTCTGCCTTGTATACCTTCTTTCTAAGCAACTTGTTCAGTTTCATTAGTCTAATGTATAAGTTCTAACCAATGGAGGGCCATTTATATCTGCCTAGGGCACTAATTTTGCTTGAAAAGCTCACAAATTGGTCAATAAAGCCCAATTGTCTTTCTTGTGATGTTGTTCATTTCACATTTATTATTTTTCTCATATAAGTTTTGTCATTTTTGTTACTTTAAATGATTTGATGGCCTGTTTTTGATTTTTGGATAAACAAGAGGCTCCCGGTTGTCTACATAGGTGAAAAAGGGGGGTCCGCACATAGCTTTTTCTTCTTTAATGACTTAAACCATATTGAAAAACATTTTTTTGCACTTACGTCTTGACTTGGGTATTGCTTATGTGGCGGGCGTGTTTTCCTGGGTTTTTTTACTGTTTGAAAACAAACTCGCTAGGGTTCAATAGTCTTTATTTTGGTACTATAAAATTCAAAATCCTGACATCAATAGAAGACTTTACATAAAGGAATGTGGGAAAAGCAATAGAGTGCACCGTAGTATATATATGAAATGCAACGACCCAAAATGATCTTAGAACCAACCAATGATATAGAAAGGAAATAGCCATAATCCAATGAAATGATACGAAATTTTCCCTCCAAAATGACATCATACAATAGGGTCACTTAAGGATAACTTTTGGAAATATTTTCCAAATGAAATCAACAAATTAAATATTATTAACAATTTTATTAAAATATAAAACTTTCTCATCTTGTAAAACAAAATAAACACAGTATTTTGAAACTAATAAATTCTTTATTTCTATTCAAACATATCAAAATACTGTCTGCCACATACTCCCCCTGGCTGTTAAATGACGTCTCTGTCATTTAAGGGTAGAGATACATGAAGATAATCACAAATTCAAATATACATCTGAAAACAAAAATAGAACAAATAAAAATTCTAATCCTGTATAATTACTGACAATAGTGCTTCGCTGGCTTTCTTCTCTACACCAACAAACAAACCGTCACGAATACACTGCGATAAAAACAAAGCCTTTTCCTTCCAAGTCTGTGCTATAGCTGAGTGTGAAATAAACTCTCCTGAACGCATCCAACTGGGCTGTCGTCTTTCTCTTGTAGAACGTCTTACAATCGGTGCATCATCTTGTACCTCTGGTTCCAGTTGTACATGCACCTCTGGTTCAATGGAAGCGCTTCCTGTGGTGTCAAGATCATCTCCATCGCCACCACTTGCAATGGAGTGAGCGTCCTCATCTGATCTTGGTAACTCTAACTCAGGTTCTTGAATGCTGATCTGAGGTTGTATATCGTCACGGACTATCCGGACAGGGACCAACATCTCAGAATCAGACTCGTCACTCCGCTCAGGCTCAGATGGTTCAGGTGGTTCTTCAAATCTTGCTTGCGGTTTCCTTGTTCTTGGAAGTGGAACTGGTTTTCTGTCTCGTATGCCTCCAACTGGCAAAAGAAGATTTCTGTGAAGAGTGCTTTCCTTCTGCACAGTAAAGACTGGAACATCAGAATTGGGTTGATCAAGGATCACATAAACATCGTCTTCCCATCGGTCAGCGATCTTATGTTTCCCATCAAATGCAACGACTTTCACTAAAACTCTGTCCCCTACTTCCAATACCGCTCCTCTTGTTCTGTAATCATAGTTAGTCTTCTGTTTATCTTTAGCTCTCTCTGCCGCTCTCGTAGCTAGATCATAGGCCTGTGTCAACCTCTGTTTCAGTTCCTGGACATATTTACTTCTGGGTTGCCTGCTTGCTTCAGATACTATACCCAACGCTATGTCAACTGGTAAGTTAGGCTCTCTCCCAAACATCAGAAAGAATGGCGATTGGCCGGTAGCTTCGTGCCGGGTGCTGTTATAGGCATGCACTAATGGAGCAACGTGCTTCTTCCAATCGGCTTTCTGGTGCGGCTGTAGTGTTCCCAGCATATCTAGAAGAGTACGGTTGAACCTTTCTGGTAAACCATTGCCCATTGGGTGATAAGGCGTTGTCTTTGATTTCTGTATCCCAAGCAACTGACAAAGCTCTTTCTCAATCTGGCTCATAAAATTTGGACCCTGATCGGAATGTAGCCTCTTTGGAATGCCGTAATGGACAAAGAAACTGTTGACAAGTGCCTCAGCTGTGGTTCTAGCCGTCTGGTTACGCGTTGGTACTGCCTGTGCATACTTCGTAAAGTGATCTGTTATAATCAAGATGTTCTGTACTGCTCCCTTTGATGGCTCTAAGGTAAGAAAATCTATGCAGACCAACTCCATAGGCTGACAAGTAGTGATGTTCATCATAGGCGCTCGATCTGGTACCTTCTTCCTCTTTATGCATCTGTCACACTTCTGAATCCACGCCTCAATGTCTTTATTCATGGAAGGCCAATAGAATCTGTCCTTTATCAAACTACTGGTACGATCTCTACCTGGATGTCCTATCTCATCGTGCATTAACTCAAGAACTACGGGTACATATGATGATGGCAATATAAGTTGCTGTACTGATTTCCCGTCTATGCTGATCTCTCTCACAAGTCTGCCGTCAATCATCTTCAGCTGGTCAAAATGCTTGTTCATCGGACTTGGTGGCATTTGTCCTCTTGTCGGCTTCATTCCTGACTGTACCAAATCTATCCATGGTTTCAACCCTTCATCCTTTTGTTGCAATTCAGGCCGATTCTACTGCATCTGAACGTCTACCTGGACATCTAGATCGACAGAATCTAAGACTTCCGGAGAACAGGCAAGTGAATCAACATATCTGTCAGACATCCTTCCACAAATAGCTGTTATAGTTTCTTTAGACATTACCACTGGTTCCGGAACTGGTATGCGCGACAAAGCATCTGCGTCAGTATTAGCTCTACCAGGCCTGTAAATAATGTCAAAATCATAAGCAGCCAGTGATGAAAGCCATCTATGGCCCGTGGCATCTAATTTAGCAGAAGTTAACACATAAGTTAAAGGATTATTGTCAGTAACAACTCTAAATGAATTACCATAAAGATAATCATGAAATTTATCTGTGATCGCCCATTTAAGAGCTACAAACTCCATTTTGTGTGCTGGATAATTTCTCTCTGTTTTAGTTAATCCTCTGCTGGCGTAAGCAACAACTCTTTGTTGACCCGAATGTTCCTGATATAATACTGCTCCTAGGCCCAAACTACTCGCATCTACATGAACCTCAAATGGCTTCTGGTAATCTGGGTAGCAAAGGACTGGTAATAAGACTGGTGCTGCTGCTGCATACCTGTTTCCAATTGCTCTAATCTTGAGTTGATGGATTTCAACATACCCTTAACTTCATCTTCCTCACCATCAGATGCCTCATCTTCATCTGTATTGGTAGCTAAAGACTTCTCCTTTCGTCGATTTGCCTTCTTGGAAATGCCTTTAACTGGTTTGACTGGTTGGTCAAAGGAAGCATCTTTCTCAATTCGTCTAAGCGCGGACCTAAGTTCATCAAACGTCTGATACTTTTCTTTCTCATAGTGGGTCACTGCTTTCATTTCTGGTTTCATACCTTTCCACAACATGTCATGTAGCATCTTATCTGAATCACTTCTACTGATTTCCTTCGTCTGGATTGCCTTTTCAAGTATATCCTCTAGCCTAAAGCTCCATGCAGATATATCTTCATCTGAAATCTGTGTGGCATTGTAGAACTCTCTAAGTACCGATTCTTTTTCCTCCACCACACCAAACACACTGTCTAACTTTTTCAACATCTCATTGAAGTCAGCTCTAGGGCCAAGACGCATTACCACCTTTCCAGCATCACCACGCAGGGATCGTCGTATAGACTGGTTAAGGGTTTCATTTGAATAAATTCTATCACTCAGCAAACACATCAGCTCGTACCTCCATAAGTCATAGGTAACTTCTCCATTGCCTGGTTTGTCCTTTCCTGAAAACGTCGGAAGTCGAGGTGAATTACTGTATGTGGAATCCGGTTTGGATGCAGATGCAGCTACTTCTGCTTTCACATCTCCGGATAACTTCTTAAATAGATCTCTCACTTTTTCTGGGACTTCCTCGGGAGGTTTCTTCTCTAAATCTGTTAGAGCAGCTATCAAGTTCTCATAATATGCCATGATGCAAGGTCAATATGAAATAACAAAGTCTGAAAGTAAACAATATACACAAAATACTTACCACCTACAAATATAAATGAAGTTCACCAAGAAAACAACTTGAACAATTCAAATAATTCTCCTGGTAATCAAACTATATTAGCTGATAATCAACCAAATACGCACATCAAAGTGTCAAAATGTGGCAATATCAAAATGTAAAATCTATGCAAATATACTACAATGTACTCAATAAAACTAAAATGTAATACCAAATATCAGGTAAGTTCACTCAAATATACAATCTATGTATCTATGCAAGCACTGGTATCACTCAATTACTATAGTGTTGGCTGTCTAGCTAGTGTGTATGCATAATGTTACTCTGCTATGAACTCTGTCTGCCTACCTTATCTGTCAATACCAAATATCAATGTTCTTACATGTATAAATTCTAAATCTCTAATTAGTATGTCTCCTGGTCACTCAAATATAAGATGTATCAGAGAAAATTAAGAAAGCAAATAAAATAAAATACCAAACCTGTGTCAATTAATACATTAGATTAATTAACAATCTGTATTCTTCAATCTTCAAAAACGCGAACACGAAAGTAAATCAGCGATATCAAATGATTTCACTCGAATATGTAAAGGTTGTACTTTAAACTAAGTCAAACTACATGTGGGGAATAACAAGGGACAAACAATAACTAAATGAGTGACGAAGGACTACGTACTATGTATAACTCTAAACGACTAAGTCAAAACCAGTGTAAATACTACCGAATAACTAAGTCCAATCAACTTCCAATACACAAAGTTCACCTAAGTTCAACCTTCAATCAACACCCAACAGACAACCAATACATAACTGAAGTACACAGAAAGTGCAATGAACCAAGACAATTGAAGAAAAAAAATCAAAAATCAATAATCACTTACTAAGTAAACCTACAGAGAAAACTTACAATATAGAATACACCTAACAAATAAAGTCAAACTAAAGACCGAACTGAAAGAAAATACAACGAAAAAAAATAAGTTACCAAAAGAAAATGTTAATAGAATCTAGATCTGGTAAAGAAAAGGTTGTAAGGATCCTTTCACTCACATACTTTCACAAAAGAAAAAAAAATCAAAAATGAAAAATCAAATAAATAAAACTCCTATTTAAAGTCCTAGTTATAAAGTATAAAATAAATCAAAAATAATTCATCCTATTTATCTACTTTTAAAGTTTAAGTTTAAAGTTAAACCTTGTCAAAAATCTAGACCAAAAATGTGTCTCGGTTCAAGTGTACTCAAAGAGTTCAAGGTCACATTCTAACACGGCAATACACAAAAGCTGAACAACAATAATATGGCCAACTCAAACTGTGCGCAACAAAATAATCAATGCGTGCACAAAAAAAAAATAAAGCTTGCAAGCGTGAGATTCTGTTCAAAACTTTAAAAAAAAAATCAATATCACCTCTTTCGACGTCACATATACTCTAGAGTTTTACAAGGTGATATAAATCAATCAATATGTTGCTCTTTCAAACAAGTTCAAATGATTTGTCAAAAATTGCAACATATATTATGATTTCAGAGCTCAGGTACCTGATTTGAAAAAAAAAATGAGTAACAAAAATAAGCAAACTAAAGTTAACTGAACAAAAGCAAACAAAGCAAAATGTTTCAAAATCAAATCTCACCAATCTGGATACAGGATACGGCCGGACTGCAGTCTTGTCGTCTGTTCCTAAATATCCACCGGAATCGAGTGTGCACACAAAGTCAATAAAAGTTTTTGGATATCCAACGCAACAGTTCAGGTTGTAATCCTACGTACTCCAAACATGATTGTGAACTCCGAATCCAGAAGTAACAGCACAGTGCGGCATTACAGATGATCACTTCCTCTCCAACATCGGACGGACGGACGGACGTGAAGCTCCAAAACATCTACGTGGGCGCCATTGTGGCGGTATTATACCAAAATATCCCTACGTGGGCGCCATTGTGGCGGGCGTGTTTTCCTGGGTTTTTTTACTGTTTGAAAACAAACTCGCTAGGGTTCAATAGTCTTTATTTTGGTACTATAAAATTCAAAATCCTGACATCAATAGAAGACTTTACATAAAGGAATGTGGGAAAAGCAATAGAGTGCACCGTAGTATATATATGAAATGCAACGACCCAAAATGACCTTAGAACCAACCAATGATATAGAAAGGAAATAGCCATAATCCAATGAAATGATACGAAATTTTCCCTCCAAAATGACATCATACAATAGGGTCACTTAAGGATAACTTTTGGAAATATTTTCCAAATGAAATCAACAAATTAAATATTATTAACAATTTTATTAAAATATAAAACTTTCTCATCTTGTAAAACAAAATAAACACAGTATTTTGAAACTAATAAATTCTTTATTTCTATTCAAACATATCAAAATACTGTCTGCCACACTTACATCAAATCAACTAAGATATTTGATCTGAGAAGAACTAAACTGGAACAGGGCCTGAAAGTGTTCATTTTAAGTCAAGAATGAGAAAATTTGCAAATATGATATGAGGGTACCCATTTTAAATATGTGATGAAAAAATCCTAGTTGGCATTTGGGATATGAATTTTTCAGAATTTCATTGCAAAATGAATAAAGAAACAGAAACACAACAGTTTTACTAAATATTCAAACATGTATGGCAGTAATAGGTACCAGTCTTGTAAAAGATTTTTACTTCCTGGGTGCACGTCAAAACATCGACGCCAATAATATAGTCCCTATTTTTCTCTTTTTTTTCTCCGCATCCCATATTTGAAAATGTACAATTTTTGACATTGATTTTAAAAGATATATAATTATTTTACTTGAAAAAAAAAATTAGTACCATTTAAGAAAAGGGAAAATGTAGGGATATGCTGTTTACTATTGGTGGTGCGGCTAAGGATAAACAGTGAAATGAAAGTGGAAAACATGCGACTTTCACTTTGAGGTTAGATATTTTGAAAAACTTCGTGGCTTCATATGGTTTTCTTTGCATGAAATGATTTTTTCATCTTTCCCAAAGTACAGCATATGCTTGAAAGTTTGATTGAATAATTTTTAGAATTTTTAGAATTTTTTATTCCAACCCTGTTTAACATTATTGGCAAGAGAAAATCTTTTACAAGACTGAGACCTGTAGTTGAGAATTCAACGGGTAAAACTCCACTGTCCTTGTAGTTGAGAATTCAACGGACATTTCATTTAACAGCCTTTGTAGTTGTGAATTCAACAGGTTGTTATTTTACTTGACTAGATTTTTATTATTTTTCTTGAAGAGAAAAACGTCGGGCAGTAGAATAGCTCAATATTTGACATGCACGATACGGGGAGGGTATATAATTTTTGCCCCAGGTTCTGTTCTGTTCTGTTCTGTTATAGTAGGATTCCTCCTCTATCTAGGAGAACCGCACAATTATGCGTAGATCCTTAAGTAATGAATAGTCAGTCACAATTCACGATTCGCCACAAAAAATAATCAACACTGGGAAAATAAAAGGTAAAACCGAGAATGCAAAAACTTTGTTGAGATGGTTGTGGTACCTTCACATAATCATAGATTGTCTATCTAGTATCGAGCTTTAGAGCATTGCTGCGCTTCACATGTAGTGCAAAACACATTCCTCTGGTTAATGTTTCAATACGATGGAAGTATGAATATGGTATTCCTCTGAAATTTGTACAGTCTAGAATCAATCTTAAGAGTTCAGTAGGTTGGCAAAGAATGTCATTTACCAACTGTTTATCCTCAACTGCATCGGTAACTATGTTGACTAGAGAGTTAATTAATGGCCTCCTTGTGGTTTCTAGAAAAGGGCAGTGCAGGATGAAGTGCTCCCTGTCCTCCATTCCTAAGTTACATAGTAGGCAGGTGGGATCGACTGCAGCCTGGTTGAGTGAGTGAGTTGGTGTTTAACGCCCGTGCAACGCTATATAGGTTATTTACAGGCGATGAACATTGAAAGGATGATAAAATGAACATGAAATGATGATGATAAATGAATTATGGGGTGGGGTGGGACACAAAGGACCGGTAAATTTTGAAGAACCACAGGAAAAGGGGAGAGATGGGTAGGGGCGGAAAATTTAGCCTATGTGGTGCACTACTTGGCGGTCCACAAAGGGGTCTTTTACGTGCATGAAGCGTGGCATTCTACACACACGTTGGCCCACTATGGTCGGCGGTCAGGGTTTCCGTATTATAGACCTGACAACCCCCGCGGACGAGGGCTACCCTATTCAGCCACCTAGGGTACACACTTGGTCGCTCTGTGGGCGGAGCACTGACCCGACGTCAGAATCCCAAGACCCTTAGTCGCCTCTTACGACAAGCTAGGCTCTGCTGCGGGCCTATTCGCCACCCGGGCCCCGCACGGGACGCAGCCTGGTTGAACTTCTGTTTATGTTTTTGTAGTCTGTAGACATCAAGCAATACATGCACGTTGTACTGAGAACTGTTCATGTCCAGCACTTGTCCATACTAAGTGAGCATTGTTGAGTGACATGTCTTCGCAATTGAGGAATTTCAGTGTAGATTTGTTCTGTGCTTCCTCTATGATTTGTTGTTTCCAGAATTCTGATACTGCTTTTGTAACAGTGTTTTTTCAGCTTAGTTTCCCTGTTGGGTTCTCAAGGAGCTCCGATGGTATTGGTAGACAGTACTTTGAGAGCAGAGAGGACACGTGAGTAAACCAGCTTCTGGAATTTCTGTCCTTTATAGCGAGTTGTCTGAGAGCTACTAAGTACTCTACAGTGTTGGAGTCTCTTATGATGTTCCCAAAGAAACAGAGGGTTCTTTTATCCAGTTCAGCCTCAAGTGGAAGTTGCCCAGTGAGAATGTACGTAGCAGAGTCTGCACTGTTCTCTGGTAGGTGCTGTATTCTTTTTAGTAGCTGTTTATAATACTGGCTCAGCGTAGTCATGTATTTTGCAAGGAGTCGTATAGACTCGAGACTCGAGACCAGGCCTAGAAATCCACCCTTTGCTTTTGGAAGGGGGAGAGGTGTTGGTAGAGGTATACATGTAAGTGCCACACCTGATTCTCAAGGCATGGTAAGTAGTGGTCAAGAAGATCTTGAAATGAATCTTGTGGATGACGGTCGAACTCTCAGAGATTCTGACTAATTTGGGGATTTGAATGAAACAATAGGTGAGTTGCACAATGATGAAATTACAGAAAAATCACATGAAACAGTACAAATGATTAATGCAGATGTGCACTTAGAACCCAGTACTAGTAAGTCCAACACACATAGAGTACAAACCAACGACAAGGTACATGAAGAATAAGCTTTTACTAGGCAACAACTAGCCATCATGACCGTTTGAAACCATATAAATCAGATGATTTACCTGCTTGGGTGAACGCTGTTTTAAAATCATTATAAGTTAAAATTCACAGTCAAAAGCCTGCAGTCAGCAACCATGACTCAGACTTACATTTTCTTAAGACACATATGCATTTTTTTTTGTAGCCAGATAACCATGTCTGACCTTGTTAGATGTAACTGGGAAAACTGTCAGTTCCAAGGCCTAAGAAAGGAGGGAATATTCCATGTCATCCTTAATCACATAGATGATCCAAACCTTATCCCATTTTATTGTACAAAGTGTCAGTACAACATTGTACAAAGCGCAACTCTTTAAAAAGACATGTGAGAACCTATGGGAAGCATAAGAAAATTCATGACCCCAAGGAAACCCCTGAAAAGTATTTGGTAGTATCAAAGACACCATACAATGTAACATGGAGCACAGATCCTACGGAGTTAACAGATCTTTATACATGTATCATGGGTGAGAATATAAACAATGTAGATGTAGTAGAGGAGATACATGTAGAAGAAATTGTAATGGAGGTGGCTGAAAGAGCGGTACAAACAGATGCAGATGACTCGAAAGAAGCAAAGGTGTACCAAAGGGGTAATCAGTATCAAGTAATAATGGAAGAGTTGGAGGAGGAACGGAGAAGGAGGAGAGAAGACCAGAAGAAGTTTGGGGATTATGTGGAGAGACTGGAGAAGAAGATCAAAATCAGGGATGAACTAATCAGTACTTTGAGGGAGGAAATAACAAATAAGGAACCAATGGTGGAGGGATTTGAGGAGATGTGGAGAGAATGCACAGCAGAAGATGAGGAAAGACAGAGGAAGAAGTTAAAAAGTTTTGTTCGGAAATTATTTTAAATTATTTGAACATTTGAAATTTTTGAACTAATTATGTTGTTCTTCATGCTATTGTTATTTGTGATATTTTTATTACTTTTATATTGTGAATTAATTGAAATTTTATAAAAGTAGTGCTCAAGAGTTTTTTTTTCTATTGATTAAATTTTGTATATTCTGTGTTGCTTTGTAGGGATGAATATTCCAGCACACAGTTATACATTTATAGTATAAAGTAATTTTTTTAACGTTAATTTAAGAAATATATTTTTTTCTTATTTGAGCACTATATACTATGAAGTTGTATTGTAAGTTCAACTTTTTAGTTGATGAGTGAAATTTTTGTTGATGAGCTAAATATTTGATTTTTATTTTTACGAAATTTCGAGGACGAAATTTATTCTTGTAGGGGAGCAGTGTTGTAAAAATGAAACTTTGATGTTCTTAGAAAGCATTATTATCTTTACACTTTATTCTAATGAATAATTGTTTATAAAGTTCTTTAAAAGGCTCCTTAATGTAATTTATAAAATCTTAAATGGTCTTTTCATCTACTTGATTTTTCAAGGTGAATAGTACGTTTTTTCATTTGAGTTATCCTTCTTTGTTTATAAAAGTTATTTTAAACACGGAAGTTAATTAATTTATTTACACGTGCGCTCATCAATAGTATTAATAGATCGTTGTACTTTGTTAGTATAAATGCTTTACAGAATGTCAGTGAATCTCATCAGTGGAAACTACGCGAATTTCTATGTTTTGGCGCTAATCGCTGCGCGTAACGTTGACGACGTTCTTGTTTTGGTAACGTTCCGAGCTTGAACTTTGGATTTTGTCCAGTGCAGACGCTTTTTTTAACGCTCTTGGTAATTTTTACTTAAACTTGCAAAGTTCTTTGGTGATTTCAAATTGTTTTACTAGAAATTGATAAGTTAATATTTAATTACGTTTAATTTAATAATTTTACTGAATATTTCCTCTTGTAACGGCGAATGCTGTGGCGGATTCTTCAGTATTTAGGAAAACACCAAGTTATTTTTAGCTTCATTTCCTATTTTGAGATTTGATATATTTATCTATAAATTGTCGATTATTGTTTTACTGACATTCGGGATTTTGACTGTGATATTTGTTGAATTTGAATATTTTTGCTGATTTGAAAAATCAATTCGTCCCGCACAATAAAGTATTACTTTATAAGAGATTTATTTCTTTGCATAGTTCAAGCCAAACCATAATTCCGCTCGGATAAAACACAATTACCGCAACATATGCTTACTGACGTCAAGTCTTGTTTGTTACAACATATGTTGTATAAGTATGGTCTGGTGAGAATGTTATTTACCGTCTTACTTATCAGAAGTGAAGTCAAAATGTGAAATGGGAAGTTATGATTTGAATATGCCTGTGACAAAAGACCGGAACATTTATTCTCATTTTGAGCCTTGATTTTGCAATAAATGACTGTTATAAGTAGGCAAAAAAAATGTGTGTTCACTTTACCCCTACTGTCCCTTATTTTTGCCACCTACACCAGGGACGTCGATAAGCTTTATCTCCTTGAGTTTTTTACGTGAAGATGTCTCCATAGACTCAAGGTAAACAAAATTTTATAAATAAAAATATACCTATAAGACAAAAAAAAAAAATTATGTGTGTTTCGTATTACATGCCAGAAAAAAATAAGGGAAGGTACAATTTTTTTTTGCATTTTTTTTTACCAAGTCAGAGTCTATGGAAGCGAAATCTTGTCTTTAACCCTTGCTATGCCGAAAGCCGATATATCGGCTTTTTCAAAGGTCTTGATCAGTGCCAAAAGCCGATATATAGGCTTTCATTGTTTGTGTTTATTCTGTAACGTAACAATGCTCTATGTTACTATGACGTCAAGTCACGAAAGTCTGAGAGGTACACAAACGGGGAGATCGGCGGGGATAAAATGAACGAACTTTTCTCGGGGCGGATCGAATTGAAAATTTTTACTGCCGACACTTTTTTGGGTCATTGAATATCGTTTAAAAACAACCGGTGACCTGTAGGCTTTTTTAGGGATGATTTCCGACCTCCATTAGTTTAAAAACAACTTTCCTTGAAACTTCCTGCATTCAAACCGACCTGTGATCACATTGAATTATACCTAAAATCGCCTATAAGTTTTTTAAAGCGACCTTTTCACGTGCGTTTAGTTTTCTATAAATTTTTATTCATCTGTGGAAAAAAATAATCATACACAGTTATTTCTAGCGAAAGAAAACGCATAGGTTTTGTGTTGACATTTATCGTTTTAATGAATTTTGGAGTAAAAAATCTAAAACGGGTATCGAACCCACAGTATTTACTTTACAGATTTCATTCGTTTTAATGCGATTCGGAACCAATCAGTCACATTCAAGCAAAGACAAAAAGGGGAAAATCATCGAAAAGAACAAGGTTGCATTCGATTTTCAGAACCCAAAAAGTTGTGGCTATTTTGCTAAAAATAGTATAAGTTCTTTTTTCGTAGCATTTTAAATGTATTTTTAATACTACCCATCTTCGCTAGCCAAGGCTTACGATCAACGATACATGTAAGTGCTAGCGGATCGTAACCCTTGGCCTGCGAAGAATAGTAGCAGGCCTCATTATAAATAAAAAATAAAAACGACTGAAACTAATTTTTTTTTTCATAATTAAGGAGGAAATACAGTATATTATGCTTCTAAAAGTCTTCTCAGTAAAGTTATTTTACAAAAGGCAAAAACATTTTTACTCCCCGTTTAACTTGAAAGGGGGGGGGCATGTTTTTTTTTTTCAAAAAGATCTTCTGAATAAGAAATTCTTATCAGAACAAAAAAAAATCCAAGCCCCCCTTTCAAGTTAAATGGTTAGTACATAAGCCGATTTGAATATACGCTTGGTATTCGTATTTTGTTGTGAAGTTATATCCTAACTTAGTAATAGCAAATTACTGGTAACAAGAGGATGTGACAGTCGAGGAAATTAGGATTTTTTGGGGCTAGGACATTCAACACAATACAACATTATTTTTGAAATACTGCTAACTTCTATCGGAAATTCGGACCTGTGAAAGGCACAAAAACACCAGACCGAATATGTTTTTACAGGCTTTGAGCTGTCGGTCCTGTGTTATGACTGATGTGAAGCAACATGTTTTCTTAATTTCAAATTAGTTCCGAACAGTCTTGTGTTGATAACAACTATAATAAGGGACGGACCACTTAAGGTAGATAGGGTGTCTAAAAAGTTATCCATAGATATTTCTTAAATTTTGACCACAGTTAGTCCTAGACCGGTACTTTAAACCTCGGTAATAAAATTTAAACTTCACCACGAGAATATTTATAGAAACGACTTTGAAAAATGGATGATTTCAGTACTTTTTATATAGGATCAATAGGGAAATTTCAAATTTCTTTTACCTAAAACAATCCACTCCATAGATTTTTCTTAAAATTTGGGAAATTCTTTGTTTTTGACGTATTTTTAAATATAGTAACTAAAAAATAAAGTTCACCATCAAAATTTTTGAAAAAAGTGAAAAATGTGTGTTTTCACTATTATTTCTATACAAATAATCTCCCCTTAAAAAGTACGGGAAAATATTGAAATTCGCAAAAAAGGTGTATTTATCCTAATTTTTGTTGTAATTACCAATTTTGATGTTTAACTAGCTCAATAGAAATCAATTAGAATAACAAGCATTATAAATTCTAAAGTTATGATAGATGTGCAAAACAGAAGCTCAGTGAAAGACACCCCATCTACCTTTACTTGAAGGGGGCCTTGGAACTTTGTTTCGGCCAGAAAATTGCGCGGAACATTTTTCTCATTTTTTTAATGCGTCATGACATAAAATATATTTTTGATGGCGTCGCGACAGAATATTCTTTTAATTATTAGCATTATTTCATATAACAGAAATTATTTTTCTGAATATTTTTTTTTCTAACCCTGCTGCCAAAATGTTTTTTTCATCAAAAATTATTTTCATTTTTTTTTTATCATTTTCTAAGTATTTTTTTGGTAAAAATCAAGTTAAAAGGTCGGTCCCTAAGACCTTTGATAATATGTTGCTTTTAAGTGCCGGTTACGGTTACGGCAAAAAAAAAAATACACATGAGACCCTCCACGAGGACTAAACAACAATGACATACGACACAACAACATAGCAACGAACAACGCGAACTAAGTCAAAATAAGTAAATCTGAGAGCTAATTTCAACTACCGAAGTCCCCGCTTATCACAGATATGCCTTACGTTAAGTTCAAAGTGTCTTGCAAAACAGATGGTATAGCTGTAAAACAAATAAAAATGCCACACAATAAAACATACTAATATGTTTATTTATGCTAAATATAAGCAACAAAAGAATTATATTTGTAAAACTAATTTACAGTAGATACGCGAAAGTGGAAATTAATTAAAAAAAACCAACTTTTGACATGACCAACAGATAAGGATTACTGAGAAAGCACTAGGTGCGCAAAATGATATGATGGCATGATGAATGTTGGGAAAATCCCTTAAAATACATTTTAACCAAATAATACTAATTTTTTTGTACGTCCATGACGTGTTGCAACAACGTACCATACTGAGCCTCACAAATTAGAACCCTTTGTTACGTCGAACAATTGTCACTAGGCACGACGTCACTGTACCGACGTCTGTAAACAAAACCAAAAATTGGCTTGGCACTTGCCAGGTAAATGGTCTGGCGCTCAAAGGGTTAATAGTGCTTAATGGAAAATGGCGAAAAATCTCTAGGGTATATGTTTATGGGACTAAAAATTAGGTAGGGTCTGGAAATAGTCTAAAATAACAATTACCATTTATCTTATTTGTACTTATATACATGAACTAGATATATAAACTGTACTCTCAATTGTAATTATTTATTTAAAATTGATACAATGTATAAATTATTCATCATTATTGTTTGTTACAGTAAATGTGTGTAATTAAGAATTTCATGAAATTACTGAAAACTCAGGAATTTCATGTAATTCTTAAAGGGCTTAGTAATTACGTGAAATTCCTGATTTTCATTAGTAATTACATGAAATTACTGAAAATTTTAGGGAATTTTACACACATTTATTGAAAATTAAATCTTCAACTGTATTGAAGTACTGAAAAGAAATTTTTACTATATATGTTTCAAACCATGCAGGTAAGGGGCACATGTCTTCATTCCCATAATCTATGAACTGTATTTTTGTGCTCATAATCAAACATAGTAATTATTGGAAAAAGAGAATTCCATAGGTTGATAAATGGAATTTCACAAAGTTGTACAAGTTGTAAATATTTAAAAGTAAAATGTATGGTAAAAATAAGATGGACTGAACCAAGCCAAAGACAAAGTTTCTCTTTGTCAGCTGGCAGAGAATAAAAAAATATGAAATAGAACTTTAAACAAATTAATGCTATTTAGAAGTTTGCCATTTTATCAAGTTTGTATTGAGCTATTTCATGAAAATATAATGCACAAGGTAATCAATATACTACAACAGACATTCTTCCATATGTCTTATATGAAAAAATAGGTCAAAGACAGAAATGGCCGGATTTCGTTGAATAGGCAGTAGATGAGCGACAGGCCTGAAATCGAATTCCAGGTTATGGGTGAGTGAGTGAGTGAGTTGGTGTTTTACGCCCGTGCAACGCTATATAGGTTATTTACAGGCGATGAACATGAAAAGGGTGATAAAATGAACATGAAACGATGATGATAAATGAAATATGGGGGTGGGATGGGAAACAAAGGACCGGTAAATTTTGAAGAACCACAGGAAAAGGGGAGAAGTGGGTAGGGGCGGAAAATTTAGCCTATGTGGTGCACTACTGGGCGGTCCACAAAGGGGTCTTTTACGTGCATGAAGCGTGGCACTCTCCACACACGTTGGCCCACTATGGTCGGCGGTCAGGGTTTCCGTATTATAGACCTGACAACCCCCGCGGACGAGGGCCACCCTATTCAGCCACCTAGGGTACACACTTGGTCGCTCTGTGGGCCGAGCACTGACCCGACGTCAGAATCCCAAGACCCTTAGTCGCCTCTTACGACAAGCTAGGCTCTGCTGCGGGCCTATTCGCCACCCGGGCCCCGCACGGGACCCAGGTTATGGGACCCCACCCTGAAGCTGTATACCAAATACCAATTGACTGTAATTAATAGTTGCTGAGAAAACTGTTACGAAAATGTTCTTCTATTGTGTTACACTAAAGGTTTATGGCTCCTAAAGTACAAGCAATGTAGAGTAAACTAAATTACCATCAGCTGCTAATGCAATTTAGATATTTCAAAAGATGTTCATAATTGATGAAACACTTGTTCTTCAAAAGTTAAAATAGCTTCTGTTAAGATAAAAAGCTGATCCAATTACTGATAACGAGCAAGAACATGCGAGAGCTATAATATAATTGAGAATGGTAGTAACTTTCAAAAGACTTAACACAAGTAAATTGATGTTTATTTTTTAGATAATTATGTGTTCATTTGATAATGAATCATCAAAAGGCATTGTTTTATGCAAGCTAGCATTTTACAGTTTATCACTGGAGTCATTAATCATTTGTTGTACGTAATTTAATATGTAATAATTTAATCTTTGGCAATGAAGTAAGGGGTGGTTTAGGTGGTTCTTCAATTCGGAGTTACGATACAAAAAACATTTTGATTTGAAGATGTCCAAATTTGGTCCCAAGATTTGTCTTTTGGTTCCGCCTTTTGGGTGGCGAACAAGTGGTCAAACCCCAAATCTAGGGTTTTTGCGTGGGTTCTGGAACTCGTATAAAACTCTGGTTTGGATTTTTTCTTATTGTTATTTTAAGAAGTATGTGTTAGAGGAATTTGTAAAGCTAAACAGTAAACTTCGCATTGCGTTTGTTACAGTAGCATTTGGCATGGGAATCGATCTGTGTTATACACTGGGGTGCTCCGCTTGGAGCAATTTACTCAGGAATCAAGACGTGCTGGTAGGGACGGTCGTCCAAATTATTCAATAGTTTATTTCACGGGACGTGATATTGGAAAGGATATGTCAACTGTTTCGATGAAAGCTTTTTGTACTTCAGAAAATTGTTTAAGATCAGTGTTGAATGACCACTTCAAGCTTGCCAATTTTAGGTTAACAAGTTATTGCAAACAAAATGCAGTTGTTGTTTAAAATGTTTTGACACATGTGATTGTCAGGGGTATGTTCCTTTTGAATGTCTTGCAGACCTTACATCTGATTTGAACATTTGTGATGGAGATCGTCAACCTTAAGCACAACAAGTGGAACCTTTAAAGGACAACATTATAGATTTCCAAGATTGTTTGATAGAAGAAAATTCAAGTATGGTAGACAGTTTTGATGAAACAGTTATAGAACCCATTGTTAATAATTGCCACTTTTCACTCTGTGAAAATGATATAATTGATCTTGGACTTCAGAATCATGCTCTTGCAAAGGACATCATTGAATTTATTGAAGAGGTGTGTTAAAGGATGAGGGGCATTAAGACCCATAATTGGCCCCCAAAAATGTAGTTGGTTCAAATATTATAGCGAGCATAGCTCGCAAGCGGGCACTTCGTGCCCGCTCGAGCGGAGAGCTCTACGGTATTTGTTTCCGCGAGAAATTTTCTAATGCTGATTTAGATTTTTTATGGTCCGGAAAGGGTTTTTATTTTTACAGGACCGGAGTGAATGTTAAAATAATTTATAAGAAAAGAAATAATGCTTAAAAAAATAATAAATTGCGCTTTTTACAAGAAAATAATATTGTTAGAATAATAAATACACATAAGCTGCTCGTTTCGTCTTGGTTATATGCACGTACGAAAATAACGTGTATCGAAGCTTAATCGCCCCATACCTTCTCGCCCCAAAATAAGCAAATGGAAATATTGGAAAATAAACAAAACGTAGTCCCTTTTAGCTATGCTCGCATTTAGGCAATGCCTACTCCATATTAATTTATATTAGAAATATCAATTTATATGCGGTTGCAAAGAAAACACACCAAAAAGAGCTAATTTTGTTAATTGTAATGTAATAATGGCATCACATTTAGCAGTCTTATTTGGCAAAATACAAAAAAAACTGCAATTTTGAATGGTTTCAGTGCATATTTTCCTTTAGAAAACATTTGGTGCATAAAAACAACAACTTCAAACTTTCAGAAATGATGGATTTCATCATTTTACACGTTTTATCCAAGTATGAAGTTGTTGTTTAGATGCGCCCACCTTTAACAAGACCAAAAAGTGTGTGAAAATCTGCAAAAACCAATGAAATAAGGACAATTTCTTTAATTTATAGCTCTTCAAGTTAATGCATTGGCATATCAACTAAACTGATATTCCAAATGCTTATCATTTTATTTTAGCCCAACATTTGATCAATGTTTCAGCAACTTTAGTCATCTGTATGCTCAGTTTTGATTTCATGGTAAATTTTGGGCCAAAAATGGGTCTTATTGCCACTCATCATTTCCTTAAATGTTAGGTGCACATACTTTATTAAATTTACAGTATAAAATTTACATTTGCTGCTAATATTTCTGCATTTATGGAAGTTTATATCAAACTACATTATTTTTGAACATGTTGAATGACAATTATTAATGCAAGATTATATCTTATTTATTATTACATTTTGTATCTGCTATTATCATGGCAAATCTGTATAGGGAAAAATCTCTTCTCTTGATTGTTATCAATATTGAATTTATATTTGTTACTTCTTTAAATATTTTATTGATGTCCATTTTGTCACAAATTGTCAGTCTAAAAACACTATGAACCAAAAAATGTACTGTCTATACCAGACACAGTCGTTTTTTTTACTGCCTTACACTGCTATTTACTGTGAAACCACCGCCAAACATCAATGAATTACCAATATCACCCTATACAGTCAAGGACAGTTTGTGTCAGTGATCAATGTCAATATTAAAACTCGGAAATAATTATTTTTATAATTTTCAGTCAATAATAATAATTGGAGAAGAAAAAACCCACTACAAATAATAAACGAAACTAGAAGGAAAATGAATTTATGAGCGATGGGTGAACCGCCCGTACTTGAAATATCGCCACCCCACTCAAACATGACATTCTTAGTGACCTAGATTTAAATGGGCGGTAGCAGTACACACCTATAGTGTTTAAATATTATTGTCTCCAAACATGCATCGAACATTAAGTAAACAAAGAAATAAGCCATAGTCGTTCATGTGTATATTATAGGGCGCAGTGACCTATTTTCAAGTGGGTGGTGAGTTTCTATTCAAATCAAATCTAGTATTGAAATATCATCAATGATCATTGGCATCCACTATGTAGTATTCAAGATCACCAAAGAGTTACGGATACACCGATGATTGGATGCACGGACGCACAAGCGTTAAGTTTAGCTCTAGCCAACATAAATAACTATTAAAGCAATGAAAAAAACTTCTTTTCCGTGTTAAATGTATCTTTCTATATGATAAATGGTTTTATTTATAACCTTTGTTTCTAATTGTAAAATTACAAGTCTATGGTTCTCTTAGGATAAAAATTAAAACGGGTCTATAATTTCCAAGACTTACTCAATAGTTAAAATACTTTTACGCTTTTTATAATTTTCCAGCGGATCGCTATATTTTCCGCTTTGTATACTTATTTATTTCTGGGAAATAAATTTATCTTGAACAAAATATTTTGGCAGCAGATGTTATTTCTTCAATATAAAATTATGCTAATAAACAATAAATAATAAACTATTTTGTCTCTTTACCTTTAAAAATAAATATTTTTTCCGACCAAAACCTAAAATAACCCCCCTTTTTTAAATTAAGTTAAATGGTCCGTCCCTGAGCCCGGTCTAAATTATTTAAACATTATTTAGACGCATTTGTAAATTAACAAGTTACGCAATACTGCCGTGAAAATGTCTTGATGGGTGCCCTGCTGTGTGTGACCAGGCAGGATGTTTATTGTTAACGACATGTATATAAATTAATACCTGCATGTCTGTCTAGGTAGCAGGTTAATTAGCCAAACGCGTACCTAAAGCAGTTTACACTCAGAGGAGAGAGTTTACAGTATTAGAAAATCATCAGTTTTACTTTAAACATTTATTGCAGGAAAATGCAATTGCATGCACTTGACAAGAAATGAAAGTCTTTTATGCATGTACACATAATTCTTATTCGTTCTGTTTTGTATTACAATAATTAAAAAAGTGGTAGAAACACTTAATACAATCAAACATCACATTATTTTATATGGATGCATTGACTAAGAACTTGTCATGAAAGATCGACCTATCTTCGTGTTCTACTATAAGTCTTAGACCCCTTCCAATCTAATCATACCAAATCTAAGTAGATATAAGCTAATCAAAATTAATATTTTTCGAGAGAAGTGAACACACACTGGTCTTATTACTTAATATTCTTCTTTAAAAGTCTTTTTTTTTACTCTCAGACC
Source organism: Arcuatula senhousia (assembly GCA_963971305.1). NCBI lineage: Eukaryota > Metazoa > Mollusca > Bivalvia > Mytilida > Mytilidae > Arcuatula > Arcuatula senhousia. The sequence goes on from OZ020310.1 coordinate 60,051,488, forward strand.
CTTCTATATGAACTGTCCTGTGCGGGGCCCGGGTGGCGAATAGGCCCGCAGCAGAGCCTAGCTTGTCGTAAGAGGCGACTAAGGGTCTTGGGATTCTGACGTCGGGTCAGTGCTCCGCCCACAGAGCGACCAAGTGTGTACCCTAGGTGGCTGAATAGGGTTGCCCTCGTCCGCGGGGGTTGTCAGGTCTATAATACGGAAACCCTGACCGCCGACCATAGTGGGCCAACGTGTGTGGAGAGTGCCACGCTTCATGCACGCAAAAGACCCCTTTGTGGACCGCCAAGTAGTGCACCACATAGGCTAAATTTTCCGCCCCTACCCACCTCTCCCCTTTTCCTGTGGTTCTTCAAAATTTACCGGTCCTTTGTGTCCCATCCCACCCCCATATTTCATTTATCATCATCATTTCATGTTCATTGTATCATCCTTTTCATGTTCATCGCCTGTAAATAACCTATATAGCGTTGCACGGGCGTAAAACACCAACTCACTCTATATGAACTTCATTATTGCAAGTTTTATGAAAATTAATTGTGTGATATAGATCTATTAGGGTGAGTGAGTGCGTGAATGTTACATATTGTATCACTTAAGGTGTAGCGCACATACGATTAATTAACCTTTTTATTTTTCTGGCCTCCATATTTTGTACATGTTGCGAAAAACAGATACGTGTTTGCATTATGCTTCATCAATGACATGAATGACCTATATAATACATTATCATTTAAAGCGTGTATGTAGCAATTAAATCCCTGTCGCCCATCTACTTCCTGTTTTGAGAATATTAGTGATGTTACTCAAAGCATAAAATCAGGACGCTATAGTTAATAATTATATGAGTGTTCTTGTTGTTTAGTCTAACAAACTTATTTTTAAATTCTTCGAAACCCGTCCGGGTTCCGGGTGGCGAATAGGCCCGCATAGCAGCGCTAAGCTTGTCGTTAAAAGTCCACTAAATAGCGCCCAGAAACCTGACATCGGGTCAGGCTGCTTTGCCCACAAAGCGACTGGGACGTGTGCCCCAGGTGGTTGAATGGGGCAGCCCTGACATCGAGAGATGCGAGGTCGTCAGGCGATAATGCGGAAAACCTGGCCGCAAATCATAGTGGTGCACCGTGTAGGGAAAAATGTCACGTTCCTTGCACGTTAAAATACCCTGCTGCAGGTCTCGGTAAGAGTAGGACCCGTAGGATCCCCATGCAGGAGGCTAAATTTCCAGTCCCTACCCATCACTCCTTTTTCCAGTGGCAGTCAAATTGGCCTCGTGTCCCCATTTCCTCCACTTCATCATCATTTCATGTTCATTTTATCACCACTTTCATGTTCATCTCCCAGATATAGCCGAAATCGTGCTGCTTGGGAGTAAAGCAATAACTAACTAACTCAAAATTCATTACTTTTCTATACAAGAATTTACAAGTAATAATTCTTAATTTTTCAACAATTTAAGATAAACAGGCGGCAGATGTCTCTGCTGAGAATTCCCGGGGGAGCGGATGAGGGCTTCTGCGAAAAAAAAAACTTCCCCGCAAAGACAGGTGGTGAGAAAACATCTGTCTCCCGAGAAACAGACTACTGAGACTTTCACGGTAAAATTAGATTATGAAACATTATAATGGATGTTGTTTAACTTAATAAATGTGTTATTTTGATCAAAACTCTTTTAATTTAGTAGTGTTAAATACAAAGGGACAAATGCAACATTGGGTCCATGCAGCATAGAATTGAAAGAAACGCCGCAAAATGTGCCATCTTTAAACTATTTCTGGGGGAAAAGGTTTACCGGCTATGCTTTGCCGCTGGTAAACTGAAGACGTACATTTCTTAAAACAAATTAATGGTGTATGATTTTGACAAGAAGCGGATAATAAGAAAAAATAGCTAGACAAATACTAGGATATATTAGACTGCTGTTTACCGCTTAGACCTACTGTTCTTTTCTACAAGTCATGATCAGGTGTATTATTTTGGACTATCTTCTTTGTTGTCGATGACAAGGATAGCAACAATGCAGCTGTTCGACACATTAAAGTACATCTTACCTTTCCAGCTATCGATAATCATTCCAGAGTTATTGAATGTGTATTGCAAATCAACGGACCGGCCTGAGCCAGATTCAGAAATAAACATGAAAAGTTTAAGGTGGCAATGTGTTCATAGAATTGCATTTTTTATTTTATTTACAAAAAAATCTACAAAGTTTTTTTCCCAAATTAAAAAATCATTTAAATATTTAGTAGAATAAATATTAATTTTATGAATACGTAATGCATTAAACAAGTTATTAATTGATCCTATAGGTAAAGGGAAACAATGATAAAAAAAAGTCCACTTCAACTTGAATGGTGGAAGAAATAGAAGATTAGTGCTTTGAATTGTTTCTTTTTCGGGTAAATTTTTATGCAGACAGATACATTCAACATTGTTCAAAGTACTTACAAATCACGGGGGGGACTCTAAGTACTTTAGGATACAAATTTTATACCTACCCCATTCTTATGTTGGCCTGCTTAAAAAAACATTCATATATTTTTAATGCATTTGAAATTACACAGAATATACTTAAACTTGACATATTTTATAGATATTGTATTAAAATCAAACGGTTTGAATGCTAAAAGTCATCGAATGCATGTACAGTTAAGGTTATACATGGAGGCAAATTGTGAATACGAATTGCAAATTTTAAAATTGTATGTCGCACAAACATTTTTTGGAAAATATAATTAGATAAAACATAAACAAATATGTGAATGTTTATTATTTATTAAGCCAATGAATGAAAAAATAGAAATGGTTTATTTAATTTCATTAAATATACGTGCACGCAGTCTTGAGCGTTTGATTAATCTAATCTTTGAATTAGGATGACCCTCGTCCGGGTTGTTGTCAGGTCTATAATACGGAAATCCTGATCATGACCGCTGACGTTTGTTGCGAGTGTCACACTTCATGCACGTAAAAGACCCCTTTGTTGACCGCCAAGAAGAGCATCACATAGGGTAATTTTTTCTACCCACCTCTCCCATTTTCCTGTGGTCTTCAAAATTTGATATCCCCCTTTCTCATCATCATTTCATGTTCATTTTATCGTCTTTTTCATGTTCATGGCTTTTAAATAACCTATATAGCGTTGCAAGGGCGTAACACAACACCAACTCCCTCTACATATGTTCACAGTTTTAATTTCTTAATAAAAACTAACACAAGTAATAATTTAATATTTATTGAAATGCATATTCGTGCCTTTATACCTGCTGTTTTATAATAAAATTATAGTTAGGATTGCCTGAGTTAAGAAGTTACTGGGAATACTTCGAAAACACCCCTAAGTATTTCTTAAGTCATTCCTAGATGTTTCCATAAGTGCATTTTCTGAAAATCTAGGTGCTTTATTCGAAGTCCACTATCGCTTTTCCGAGAAAAAAACATTTTCTGAAAATCTAGGTGCTTTCTTTACAAAACCATTTTATATGAACAATTGAAAAAAATATAAGGATTTGAAATTTGGGTAAATTATCCTGTCCATCGATGTTTGTTTATTGCACTGGTTATTGGCATCCAATTTGACAATAAATTAGGTGCAAATTAGTGAATATTACATCACTAATGCGATTGGCGAAAACTCCTATTGCAGATGCAAAAATATAAAAAAGAAAGATGTTTTTTTATTTCAAGTGAGTCTTACATTTTTTTCAAAAGTTGTTTCATACATGTATTTTAATTGTCATTTCAGATCGTACAACTGCCAACACATTTTGAAATGAAAGGAATCTTACAAAAGTCATGTTTACAGTTAAGAAGATTGCTGCAAATGATCTTCTTGGAGGGGTTGTTCATCCTAACACTATATACGAAAGACTAAAGGAAAGTGGTACCCCTGCTGCTGGGAAATTTTCATCCATAACAGATGAAGAGCTATCCACAATCATACGGAGCTACAACAGCAACCATCCTAATTAAGGTTAGTTGCATGTACTGGTACAAGTATATGTATTTTGAAACTGAGAATGAAGAAATATTTGTAAATACATGCGTTTTTATGCATCATTGTGTACTTTTCAACTCCATATCAAATTCACGCATTTAGCTAATTTAAATATTTAAATTCTGACACTTGTATCATACAAAAACCACTCTCTATCATGTGTAAGAAACATGGATATTTTTTGGATAAACCGTTTATTAATTATTTATTATCTGGCTTTACTTTAGTAAGTGACACAGATATCAACATCAAGGAATGCACTTATTTGAGATCAGCTCTTACTTATCAAAACACTGTTGACTGATCAATCTTGAAGTTACATGAGCAAATTTTTGCCAATAACAGAGTTATAAACGGGCGCAGCATCAAATTTCGAGAATTTTATCAACGAAAATGGTTAAGTGGAGAATGGCCACCAGAACTTGAGTCCGTTTTAAAATCTTTAATGTCTATGGCTTCGATGGATTTATACCCAATCGTGGTGGCTAATGTACTATGGGGCAACCATTGGTCCCAAAAATGATGATTTTTACTGTGACAACTCGGCAACTGTCGATTAATATAATTAATAAGGGTCGATCAAAGGTAAAGGATATTATGAAACTGATGAGGACTTTAAAATGTTTTTTTTTTTGGCTAAAGATAACTTTACTGTGAGTGAGTGGGTTGGTGTTTTACGCCCGTGCAACGCTATATAGGTTATTTACAGGCGATGAACATAAAAAGGATGATAAAATGAACATGAAATGATGATGATAAATGAAATATGGGGTGGGGTGAGAAACAAAGGAACGGTAAATTTTTAAAACTACTTGGCGGTCCACCAAGGGGTCTTTTACGTGCATGAAGCGTGGCACTCTCCACACACCTTAGCCCACTATGGTCATCGGTCAGGGTTTCCGTATTATAGACCTGACAACCCCCGTGGACGAGGTTAACCCTATTCAGCCACCTAGGGTACACACTTGGTCGCTCTGTGGGCTGAGCACTGACCCGACTTCAGAATCCCAAGACCCTTAGTCGCCTCTTACGACAAATTTTACTATGAAAAGTCGACATAATCCAGGGGTTTCAATTGTGTAAGTGACGCTCTCTCACGTTTTAAATTTCAGACATTCCGGGAGGCTGCACCGAAGGCAGATTTGCTGGCAACACCCTGTCCACTTTACTCAGACGTAATGTGGAACTCAGCTAATCTGTGAATGAACCAATGAAAAACTCCTTGGCCCAAAAGACGCGTACTTGGTACCAGTGCGGATACAATTCATATACACTTTCCCAGGAATGTCTGGCGTACATTGGGATGTTGTCGCTATCAGAAGAGTCTCTTTTGAATTTCGCCACTCATTGCCACAAGGTTCTTAATTTTAAATATTCAACTATCAAATTGTATATTTATTGAATTAGATATTTTTATCTGCAGTCAGATATTCCAAATATCTTCAACGACTAAAAAAAAGACTTGAAGCAGTATATAGGGGCATTAAGAAATCAGAAAAGCAGATAATTAAAACTCAAATAACGTGAAGAAAAAAGTCTTGCAAAATATAGTTTTCTAGTTTTCTGCCTGAAAAAGACCTAAGTTCACAGAGTCACTAGAGTGAGAAAATGGGTCACAAGGCATGGTGACAGTTGCGTAGACCATAACCTGAACTATCTGTATACCAAATATCAGATGCTTAGCTAAAAATCCTTTCAAGTAATCCATTTTCCACAAAACTCTTACAAAAAAGTTTACGACGCCGTCGCCGCCGGAAAGTAATGCTTTTGTCTCGCTCCCGCGACTATTCGTCGCAGGCGAGACAAAAAGTAGAAAAAAATATAGAAGCCTGAAGATTAATAAAATGTTTAATTTAAAGCATTGACAAATAATAATCATTATTACATTTGCTAAGTTTAATTTTAATATGTATGCTAAGAATTAGCGCAAGTGTTATAAGAACTTGAACAAAAATATTCATCAGTAGTTTTTCATAAAAAAAAAGACTAAAAAATTGCATTAAATGTGTTTAACTCCTGACATTAAAACAAAATGACCATATAGGAGGCCATCATTTTGACACATTCGTGTCTCCCGAACACCTCCTTCTGAAGAAAAATAAACAATAACTAGGAAAAACTGTTTTAGCCCACTAAATCGGATGTCTCCCCTTCCTAAATTTGCCAGAATAAGTTCAACCTTGAGGTCAAAGTCACAATGACATACATTGTACAACAAATTGTTTAATATTAATACATCTACATTCTAAAGCCATATGTCAAAGGATAAAAAAGTTATGGCCGGGAAGGTTTTAAGGTTGTCAACACATTATTCCAATGACGACACATCACCATGTCAAATATGAAAACCCTATGCCAAGGGGTAAAAAATAAATATGGCCAAGACATGCTTAACTATAAAATTAGCATTAATTTGATCTAGAGGTCAAAGGTCAAGATTGTATAAAGTCATTCTTGTATGCAGCACATCATCTCATGGTGATACATCTACATGTCAATATTAAATTCCTATGTCATAGAACAAAGAAGTTATGGCTCTGACACATTTTGAATGTATAATAAGCATTAATTTGACCTGGAAGTCAAAGGTTAAGGTCATATGGAAGTTATTCTGGTACGCAACACATCGTCTCATGGTGATACATCCACATGCCAAATATTAAAGCCCTATGTTAAAGAACAAAAAAGTTATGACCCTGACACACTTTGGATGTAAAATTAGCATTAATTTGACCTTGAGCTCAAATGGTGATGGGTGATAAACTTGCTTGTCAAGTTTGGGGGGGGGCAGAAAGGTATACTTTAACTGAAATAGGAGGGACAGAAATATTTACCTAAAAAGGAAGATATCCCAATGAAATTATTGTAATATGTCAATATGTCAGAAGGCAATAAGGACCGTAACTACTATAAGTTTAGAATTAAAAAACTTATGGGTATATATACAGTAAAGTCAGTTATATCAGAGACATATATAAAACTCCTGATTAGGAGTGAATTGGGCTTATTTCTGACAAGGGAGTATTTATATGTTATAGACCCTGCTATATATCCCGTCTAAATATCACAATTTGTTTCACATCATTTTTTCAGGCCTTGAACATGGCTACTTATAATACTAATTATTACGATACATTACAAACTGAACTAAAAAAATGAAAGATGCTGACAAGGAAAGGAAAAAAATACTGAATATATAGAAAATGCTGCAACACGGAGGTCGACATACTCCAGAAGAGCAAATTCTTTAAAGATAGCGGTAAATGAAACATTTGAAGTTGACCAGAGAGTTAATTTTTTTCAAAAGACTGCATGATTTTGATGTTGTTATTTGTTTGATAGGTTGTTATTGTTTTTAGTTTTTACTACATTCATAATATCTGAATGCATAGATCATTATCTAAGGGATAAAATATAATTTTATTCCAATGGTAAAATGGTCACATATATTTTGTACTTTTGAATAGGAAAGAAGTTTGTTGGGATTATGAATATGTTGAAATGAAAATGTAACAGGAAACATATCACAAATTCACCAAACAAACACATAACAAAAAAACCCCCAATAAATCACAAAAGTCAAACATTCATGAAAAACACCAACAGAAGCAGTAGGGTTAAACCGAATCAGTTTGGGTACCAGAACCTTTCCTCGCTCTTTCGTCACACACAAATTCCCTACGGTCATGCATAAGTCAATTACTAGTAATGGACTTCTGCTATCGTTTAATAAAGACACGACTAAAAACCAATCCATGTAGACCATTAATTACAAGACCGCTATAGTGAAGAGCAAAAGAAGGGACCAAAAAATGATTTAGAAAGGAGTGTCACGGATTGCAGGGTCGCCGCTACACTACCGGCTAAACATACTACTGGCCGTTCTGTTTTCATGTAAGTTGCACAAAAAAAGGAATATCAATCATGTCAGCGACGTCAAATAAAATAAAAGTATTGTAAAATGTTAATAGAATATCATATCGTTTATATTAACACATATATGATAATTCCAAAGTTGACATTTATTAATTGGGATTTTCCCTGTATTTATTGTGATTTTGTTTCATGTACATCTGCTCCATATCCTTCATATTTCTCATATTTTTTAGATAACTCGGACTATTGCATCACTGCACGTGGTGGTTCATGATTTAAATAAAATGTAATGATTGAATCTACATGTCATTATTTTGTACCTGTTTTGTTTTAGCAGCAGAGTCAATAGAAGAGGAAGAAGAGGTCGACATTGGGCCCGATGGTGCAGCACCCCAACAACTTCTTGTGGAACCAGTGGCAGCTAGTCCTGCCAAGAGAAAAGTGGGACCAACATTAAAGGCAGCTGTACCCACATCCAAGCCAAAATAAACAAAAAAGCATGTAGAATTTGTTCAATTTCAAAGGAGACATCATTTTGGCTTGGTTGTGGGTACAGGAGCCCACGATCCAAACGGCAGGACTGTTGCTACTGGGTCCACCAGAAGTGCATTGGATTGTATTACAAGAGCAAAGATGAATTACTTAAAGTACCATTCTTCTGTGCTAAACATGGACGTTAATTTAATATTAACGTATTTATTTATGGACGTTAATTTAATAATTAATATTAATTTATTTATTTATGTTGCTTTTTACAGAGTTTATGTTTACTTTGTGCCAATCAAATATCTTACGGAATTCTATGTTTATTTCACTTCTATTTATACAATTATACTTTTAATTTAGAATAATTGTTTGCTTACTACTGTTGGCAATTTGAAAGTGCCGGTATCCAGTCCGGCTACCCAGAATTTTGTTAATTGTGGACATCTTCTGTTATCTTTTCTTTTACATTTCCCATTGTTATAAATGTTGGTATTTTGTTTTTATTTGTGTTTTTATGCCCCGCCAACTTTGTTGGGGGGCATATAGTTTTTCGGTCCGTTCGTCCGTCCGTCCGTCCGTCACACTTTAGTTTTCCTCACTTTTTTTCGACATCCTTGCATATATTCAAAAGATTTTTGGTATGTGAGTCTACCATGATGAGTTACAGGTCAAGTTTGAGTTTCGTTCCGGTCCACTGATTTTGACCTAAATTACGGCCCTTGAACTTAGCAAATTTTGTAAAAATAAGTTTTCCGCACCTTTTTTCCACATCCTTGCATATATTCAAAAGATTTTTGGTATGTGAGTCTACCATGATGAGTTACAGGTCAAGTTCGAGTTTCGTTCCGGTCCACTGATTTTGACCTAAATTACGGCCCTTGAACTTAGCAAATTTTGTAAAAAAAAAAGTTTTCCGCACTTTTTTTCCACATCCTTGCATATATTCAAAAGATTTTTGGTATGTGAGTCTACCATGATGAGTTACAGGTCAAGTTCGAGTTTCGTTCCGGTCCACTGATTTTGACCCAAATTAGGGCCCTTGGACTTAGCAAATTTGGTAAAAAAAAAGTTTTCCGCACTTTTTTTCCACATCCTTGCATATATTCAAAAGATTTTTGGTATGTGAGTCTACCATGATGAGTTACAGGTCAAGTTCGAGTTTCGTTCCGGTCCACTGATTTTGACCCAAATTAGGGCCCTTGGACTTAGCAAATTTGGTAAAAATAACAGTTTTATTTTATTTGCCAGCGGGGCATCAGTGTCATCTTGACACATTTCCTTGTTTTTTAGTGTGTTTATGATCTGTTGTTGAGATTATCTTTCACTGTCATTGTCGATATTTCCTGCTAGCTTGATTCCATAGGGTATATGCAAAGTTATTAAGTTGTGTCATTAACAAATTTTGTACTTTTCTGTGGGTCAGTTCTTAATTTATTAAGAACAGACCCACAGAAAAGTAATATTATATTATATTAGGGACTTCTGGTACTTTTGGTCTAAGGTGATAGGGTTTCATCGTGATTTATTTTGAACTTTTTAATTTGCAACATGTTTTGGTTTTATCTACACTGATGAGGCATTAGTTGACGAAATGTTCATATATGCAGATCCAAATGTAGCTGCAATACTCGATACTTTAGACATATTATGAACATCTCGTAATGATACCACTTTAATACAACATTCAATTACTGGTCATAAGTAGCAAAAATGACCCAAGCATGAAAGAACACAAGTCAACCTTCCAAATCTCTAATGTCTTCCAATTCAACGTCTTGTACTCCGTTTTGAATTATTTCATCTAGCTCTTGATACAAAGCAATGTGACTTGTTTTGTTTGCATTTGAATAGTGCTTCTTAAAGTTAACAGAGTAAAATTCTGCAAGGTCAGGATCAACAATATTGTTTATCAGTGAGACAATTTTCTCTTTAAGCTTAGCAATAGTCCAATTGCGAGCATCATTGTAATGAACTTCATCTTGGTGTGTTACGAAAATGGGCAGTTGCTCTTTGGATTGCCCTCTCAGGAAAGCCAAGTAATTTGTCTTACTTTTATGTGTTATGTTGACAAGTTCAGGGTGTAGTTCTTCGTTTTTTTATTGAAACCAACGGCATTTGCGAATGAGGGTTGGAAAACCAACCGTACTTTCTGATCTCACCACGAAACATTTGAACCTCATTTGACACATTAACCATACTTCGTTCAGATGAGGATTCACTGATCATAGTATTTTCAAATACCCTTTTTCTAACCCCCTGTAAACGACTGTTGCATCGACTAGCCGTCACCCAAGACTGCAATGTGGGCACACCCGGTGGAAGTTGGTTTTTGATAGAGCAATTTACACTTTCAGTAACATAATCACCACCTTCACACCTCATAAAATCGTCCGACTGAGTAAAAGACTTGCGTTCCTCAATATAATCTCCAACTTGGCTTGGTGCACTTACCCGATCAGACATGTCACTACATAGTTTTTGATAAATAGTATGTTTCTTCACAAACATCACTGGCACAACTGCCTGTCTACCACCCAACATAAAGACAGAATTATTGCGTCTGACCCCACTTCTAAAACATTTCATACCTAAGAGAAATGTAAAAACTATGTGGTACATGAGAACAATGTTGGGGTTATCAGCGTTGTTTACCCATGTGACAAATCCATCAGCAGATGGCTTAGTGTTTTGTCGAAAACAATGTACAACATAAACTCTGCATAATTCAGAAGATATTGAATAAAGTGCTATCTGAAAAAGTTGCCAGGTGAGATGATGATCACCACATCCGATTATAAACTCCTTAGCCTTCTTAGATATGAATCCCAATTTCTCCGCTAAATTTTACATAAAAACATATCTTGTCAGAGAAAATATTGCCCCAGGAACGGGGAGCACAAAGTCGTATAGCAGTTTAAACGATATATCTCCAAATGTGTCCTGACCGTGTTTCTCATGTATGTTTTTCAAATGAAGAGCAAGTCTTATCAACTCTTTCACCACATGCACTGCATAAATATACATTGTTAATAATGATTAAAATAAGGTTATATGGAACACCGTTACAACCAACCCTTACCCATTTTCTATCTTTGTTAATACCACATTGCAATGCTAATGTATCAAGTACGACCTGTACACTCTCCCTACTGTTAGGGTTAACACCGATAATCTCGCCCGTATGCACTATGCCACGAGATTCAAACCCGTTAGGAATATCTCCATACAGCTCATCACGATTTATACCATTGCAATCATAATTGCAGGTTGGACACACAGAACAGATCTTTAAACATTCGCTTTGACATTTTTTGCAAATTCTATAAAGCAGATTCCGTTCTGCCAAGACACGACTAAAAGTTACATGGTCTTTAAATTCGTCCGAATTTTCGTCATAAACTAACTCATTTTCAATCTCTTTAATTAGGTTTCCAATAAAGGCAAACCTATAGGGTCGAAAAACATTTTTATACAAGGTGTCGTCTCTCGCGATTATTTTTTCACTGATTTCAGTGAACGGTACTCGCCATGTGCCCGGTTTGTATTCTTCCTGAGACTGTATATTAGTTTCGTGTTCGTTTTGACAAAAAACGACGTTGGTCCAACATTTACCGGAGTAACACCCCCTTCGCGAACGCGACGGGTTTTTCCGATGCGTTGAGTATTGTCCAAAAAACAAAAGTTGTCACACTACCCGACGGAGTCAACGTACCCGATAAAATGATTGCCGTTTTACTACCGTGAAGGCACCACTGTATTAGTGTATGTGAAAATGAAAACGATCCAATGTAATTATTGTTTCTGACGAAATATAGTTGCTCAATCAACAGACATAACCCATAAAGTTTATTTTGACTCGCTTCATCGGCAGTATATGTAGTGTTACGTAGGAGATTGACAAGAGATGTTGGTCTAGATTGTAAAAATTCAGGTACGTCAAGGTCTTGCAGTTCATTCAAGTCTTTATACGAAGAAAAATATTTTGTGTCAGTTGTAATGTTTTTACACATATACTTCCCCACCTCGGCGAATAACACGCCTTTTTCCAAATAAGACAAGTCATTGTCTTTAATAATAAAACCGAATCGGCGATGCATTGGCGAATGTCGTCGTTAGAATTGTTTTGATTATTTTCACCAAGTTTCAATGTTTGTTCACTTTGTTCATTTTCACCCTTTTTATTCTTTACAATATCTTGTCTTGCGAACTGTAGACACCGTCTACAGACCCATGTAGCCCGTTTGCTTAATAAGTTTTCTCAATCAACCAATTAAGATCAGTTTTTCTAAGGTCCTTTCCATTTGTTCTTGACAAGGGGGATTCAATTGCTGGATCTACATGATCTTATATAAGGCGTGGCTCCGGTATCACTTCTAGTTCTCTTCTCCTTTGCATCTCTAATTTTTCCCATGTAGCTGAATACGACTATAATCTACAATAACAAGTAAAAAATAGTCAGATCAACTATAAAGGAAGCATCGGTTCAACAATTGCTTTAGCCTATTTTCAGATAAGTCGTAGGTTCGTTTTTATTGATTTTGCATTGAAGGCCGCAAACCGTTTTCGACCCTGCGGGGCTTTCCGTTCCCTGTCATTCATTGGAACCCTATACTGGGGAAGGGGTGGACCTTATTCGGGGTGGTGGGATTTGGTTTTTTTAAGCTCGGGGTTTCGGGATTGCGTGTGCTTTTGGATAAACCTTACAGTTCCTGAATAGTGGCACCATGAATTTTATTAGAGAGCTTCACGAATACAGAGAGAGAACAGGGATGGATGGAAGAGATAGTTTTCCTTTGGCATTCATTTCTACAATAAATGGGTAATACATTGCTTGACTAAAAAAATGCAAAAAATTAATATAGTTTTATGTCACATGATGTAATTATATTGGAACATTGTCTCTTGTACCTTTACTGCATTTAATATCCCTTTCTTGTTCATTACTTCATATATATCTGACCTGACATTTAATTTTTAACATTAAATCAATGTTTCTGACCGTTGCAGGGAACAAGCTTCATGATAATATGCGAGCCAGAGCCATCTAACAGACACGACAGAAATGCCGTGGTAGTTAGGGCACCAAGAGAAGTGGGTGAAGATGTTTTGGATTTGGAGACACACCCCAATTCAAGGCTCCAAACTGTCAGAGATTTATTGGGTCAAATTATTGGTCATGTTCCTAGGGACATTTGTGGTTTGATCAGTATTAGCATGCTAGATAGGAGGACACTCCGAACTTATTTATGACCATCAAGGACCTAAATTGCAATGTGTTTATTGTTTAGATTTTGACTTTTTTGAATCATGTAGGACGGCAGCTGACTTTTTAAAATTATATGTAGATGAACTTTTTATTTATATCTGATATATATATAATTATAATATACCTTTTCCCTTTCTTTTCATGTTTTAATTCATTTTTGACATTGAAAGTCATATTATGAACAAGCTGAAGGACATTTCATGAATAATTCAGGAAGTTGTTGAATTCCGCAACTTCCTCCGTTGTCGAATTCAACAATCCACATCAAGGCCGATGTTATGCTGAAAAAAAAAAAAAAACAAAAAAATATCGCGTAAGCTCTTAAATTTACCGAAAAGACCACAATTAAAGCCACTATGTTCTCGAATCGTCTTTATCTGATACACAAATGAGGAAAGTACTGAAAATAATATTGTCAACACACTATTCAATCAAATTATAAATTAAATCGCCAAATCTCACCCAAGCCGATATCAGCACAAACACTCGAAATAATTTATAGTATATGTGTTTGTAAAAATACCATTTAATTTTATTTTTCATCTTTATTATTTGGTGTTTCGACCTCTATTTTTTAAACGCCAGGTCTCGTCAGTGGTCAGCGTTACTAAGAATTATAATTGTCGGACCATACACCAGTTGTTTGCACTTGTATATTTTTTAAAGATTTTTTTAATTTGAAAGTTTTTTTAAACTTTCAATTAGATTTACAGTGAAAGATGAATTATTAGAGTTTTATATTCACTCTAAGATGTACTTTTTTCATTATAAATATTTTTGTTTGAAAGTTTTCTTTTCACTTTCATTTGTTCCTTTATATATATTCATTTCAAATACTGAATTATTAGAGTTTTCTATTCACTCTAAAATGTACTTTTTTCATTATAAATATTTGTTCCTTTATATATATATATTTCAAATACTGAATTATTAAAGTTTTCTATTCACTCTAAAATGTATTTTTTTATTATAAATATTTTTGTTTGAAAGTTTTCTTTTCACTTTCATTTGTTTCTTTATATATATTTATTTCAAATACAATTACGTGTACTATTTTAAATAATAAGAGTTTCCTTTTCACTTTATGATGATGCTAATTTTTTCTTTCTTTGCATATTTACTTAATCTGCATTCCTCTGACATGCAATAGTTATCATGTGATTTATTTTATAAATTAAATCGCCAAATCTCACCCAAGCCGATATCAGCACAAACACTCGAAATAATTTATAGTATATATGTTTGTAAAAATACCATTTAACTTTATTTTTCATCTTTATTATTTGGTGTTTCGACCTCTATTTTTTATCGCCAGGTCTCGTCAGTGGTCAGCGTTACTAAGAATTATAATTGTCGGACCATACACCAGTTGTTTGCACTTGTATATTTTTTAAAGATTATTTTAATTTGAAAGTTTTTTTTTTACTTTCAATTAGATTTACAGTGAAAGATGAATTACAGAACACGAAACTGAAAGTGATGTGTTTGTTACCCAAAGGGATATAAGCAATACTTCGTTGTCTCTCAAGATTAGAAAAGTTTGCGAGACACCCAAGGATACATCATGTAGTGATAATGTCGATAGATCAATAGATCAAATAGAAAAAATGTTATCGATCAGGCATCATATAGCCACCTTAAACGCATCCCTTGAAGAGAATAGGAATAACAATCAAATTCCGAAATTTTTAAAACTTTTTCTGGAATTCACTCCTTTTTTTGGTTCCGCTGAAGTTAGGGACTATATGATAGAAGAAATAAAGAAAATAAAATACGAAGCAACAAAAGAGGTTCTAAATAAACTTATAACTTCATGTTCAATATTCACGGATGAAATAACAGAGAAGGCTGAGAAAGTGATGAAAGATGCCAGCAGAGAAATAGGGTCGATGACCGAAAACCAGAGAAAGACACAATCAGACTTTATGTCGAAAATAAGTGATATCAATGACAAATGGAACAATGAGTATGAAAAATACACAAAAGAAAGAGAACAGAAAATTGTAGGCAATACTACCAAATATGGGAAAACTGGACCCATAAGAAAACGACCATCACCATATTAAAAGGATTAAACTTTAAAGATTTAAAACTGTTTTGAGCATGAATGTGAAATAAAATTCAATTATTAATAAATTTGGAACATGGATTTAATTTCATTTCTAAGTAAGTCATTTAATTATGTTTTAGGCGTGGGTTAACTTGTCAATCAAGGTCATAACAATTTTACTGAAAGGCATTGGTCAATCTTCCTAGCCTCGTTTCAATTTCTACATATCTATACCTCGTACCTTGGTTGAATTCAGTCAAAACCTCTGCAACTAAAATGGCACGCAGATATAACAAAAAATCAAAACTTAGTAAAAACATAGACTCAATGCTCTTATACAAAAGAGAAATGAAACAAAAACTAAAATAAAAACAAACAAAATAGAACAGGCAAAACTGTTCGTTAGAAACTTTTCAAGTCATGCACTGAATGATAACGAAACTTTAGTTCTAGCAAAAGGGGTAAAATTCATACCAACCCCCGGAACTTACAACTGCAAACGCAAACTAATGAGAGATTTTGAAGAATACTCACGACGAATGAGACGTAAATTCTTGTACGAAAACTCTAAACCTTTTATTAAACATCCATTTTACCAAAATACAAATTATAATCCATTATACTCATGTGAAGCTTTGGAAAACTATTTATTTTGTACAAAATACGAAATAAGTAAACTTGAAGTTTTAAAACAAAAAAAAATATTACTCATGCAGAAATGACTGCGCTTAACGAGCTTACACTAAACGAAAATATTGTAATTAAAAAGGCAGAAAAATGATCTACACTCTTAATATTAAATAAAACCAATTACATATCAGAGGGTCTACGACACCTTGAAAATGATACGTTTTATGAAAAAATTGAAAATCCCAAAGTCAAAGAAATAACCGCATACATTACAAATGTTTTGACCGAACTACACACGAATAAAAAAATAGATGATTTGTCATACCAATATATGACAATCAATTTAAATGAAGAAAAGCTGGGAAAATTCTTTCTTCTTCCAAAAATTCACAAAATTCCAAATGACATTTTAGAAGAAATGACAATAAATGAAGAATTAAGAACAAATTACATAATTCCAGGAAGACCAATTGTTTCATTATGCGGAACACCATTACATAATGTAGCTCATTTTATTGATTATTTTCTTGTGAGCATAGTTCAAAGCAGAGATCGATATTTAAAAGACACAAAACATTTAATTCAAATAATCGAAAATCTACATCTTCCTGAAGATGTTTACTTAGTTACTTTTGACGCATCAAACATGTACACAATGTTTGAAAGCAATGAAATTTTAGAAGCCACTAACAGAGCTTTGAACGAAATAGATACATCTACCCTACAAATACCTATGCCTCCAAGATCTAAACTAATGGAGTTATTGAAAATTATCGTAGAAAACAATGAATTTACATTTGAAGGAAAAATATACATACAAAAAATAGGAGTTCCCATGGGCGGAGCAGCCTCGGCAGAACTAGCCGATATAAGAATGTACGAAATTGTTGAAAGAATATTAAGAAATTTTAAATATACAAAAAATATTATTCTTTGCAAAAGATTCCGCGATGATGCTATTATCATCTACAAAGGAAATGAAACAGAAATCTATGAATTTTTTGAATTAGCAAATCGAATTCATAAGCATCTAAAATTTACATATGAAATATCACGCTGTGAAATAACATTTCTAGATACAACAATTTATAAAGGTAGAAGATTCGAAACATGTGGTATATTAGATATTAAAACATTTACTTAAAAAACAGATACATTTCAATACTTAGACAGATCTAGTTCACATCCAAAAAGTGTGTTTAAAGGATTTGTAAAAGGCGAGATAATACGCCACATTCGTAATACAAGTGATACGAATGAATTAAAAAAAATACTAGAATTGTTTAGAATGAGATTACTAAATAGAGGATATAAAGCTGAAGAAATAGAAACAATAATGAATGAAACAAAACATTTTAAACGAAATGATTTACTTAAAACTAAACAAAAACATAAATCGAACACTTTAGTTTTTGTTACAACTTTCAACCCAGCAATCAGACAATTAAAAAGAGTATTATTGAAACATTGGAAAGAATTAGAAAAAAACAACAGATGTCAAACACTCTTTACTGATAAACCAATAATAGCGTACCGGCGAAATAGAAATATTGCTGATTTAACTTCAAAATAAGATGTCAAACGATGAATAAATCACATGATAACTATTGCATGTCAGAGGAATGCAGATTAAGTAAATATGCAAAGAAAGAAAAAATTTAGCATCATCATAAAGTGAAATACAAATAACAACAAAGTTCCAGACAATAAATTTTGCTACGCCTGACGCGCGTTTCGTCTATTCAAGACTCGTCAGAGGCGCTCTACCAAAAATATTGAAAATGCCAACCACTGTATGAATATGAAGAGCATAGAACAGTATAACCAAAAATACCAAACAGGGGAACCAAATAATTACTAAGATATTCAACCTATGTCTGGGGTAGGAAGAACCTTAGGGTTTAGATAATTTTGAAATTTTGACGGATGATTTAAAGCTTTGATGTATTCTCCAACTCAAAAGTGTTGGTGCCGGAGCGGGCTAACCTCGGGGAATTTACACTCCACCAGCAGTGCTAACCTTCACGTGTGTTCGAAATACAAATAACAACAAAAGGAAACTCTTATTATTTAAAATAGTACACGTAATTGTATTTGAAATAAATATATATAAAGAAACAAATGAAAGTGAAAAGAAAACTTTCAAACAAAAATATTTATAATGAAAAAAGTACATTTTAGAGTGAATAGAAAACTTTAATAATTCAGAAATTGAAATATATATATATAAAGGAACAAATATTTATAATGAAAAAAGTACATTTTAGAGTGAATAGAAAACTCTAATAATTCAGTATTTGAAATAAATATATATAAAGGAACAAATGAAAGTGAAAAGAAAACTTTCAAACAAAAATATTTATAATGAAAAAAAGTACATCTTAGAGTGAATATAAAACTCTAATAATTCATCTTTCACTGTAAATCTAATTGAAAGTATAAAAAAAACTTTCAAATTAAAAAAATCTTTAAAAAATATACAAGTGCAAACAACTGGTGTATGGTCCGACAATTATAATTCTTAGTAACGCTGACCACTGACGAGACCTGGCGTTTAAAAAATAGAGGTCGAAACACCAAATAATAAAGATGAAAAATAAGATTAAATGGTATTTTTACAAACACATATACTATAAATTATTTCGAGTGTTTGTGCTGATATCGGCTTGGGTGAGATTTGGCGATTTAATTTATAATTACATAATTCCAGGAAGACCAATTGTTTCATTATGCGGAACACCATTACATGATGTAGCTCATTTTATTGATTATTTTCTTGTGAGCATAGTTCAAAGCAGAGATCGATATTTAAAAGACACAAAACATTTAATTCAAATAACCGAAAATCTACATCTTCCTGAAGATGTTTACTTAGTTACTTTTGACGCATCAAACATGTACACAATGTTTGAAAGCAATGAAATTTTAGAAGCCACTAACAGAGCTTTGAACGAAATAGATACATCTACCCTACAAATACCTATGCCTCCAAGATCTAAACTAATGGAGTTATTGAAAATTATCGTAGAAAACAATGAATTTACATTTGAAGGAAAAATATACAGACAAAAAATAGGAGTTCCCATGGGCGGAGCAGCCTCGGCAGAACTAGCCGATATAAGAATGTACGAAATTGTTGAAAGAATATTAAGAAATTTTAAATATACAAAAAATATTATTCTTTGCAAAAGATTCCGCGATGATGCTATTATCATCTACAAAAGAAATGAAACAGAAATCTATGAATTTTTTGAATTAGCAAATCGAATTCATAAGCATCTAAAATTTACATATGAAATATCACGCTGTGAAATAACATTTCTAGATACAACAATTTATAAAGGTAGAAGATTCGAAACATGTGGTATATTAGATATTAAAACATTTACTAAAAAAACAGATACATTTCAATACTTAGACAGATCTAGTTCACATCCAAAAAGTGTGTTTAAAGGATTTGTAAAAGGCGACATAATACGCCACATTCGTAATACAAGTGATACGAATGAATTAAAAAAATACTAGAATTGTTTAGAATGAGATTACTAAATAGAGGATATAAAGCTGAAGAAATAGAAACAATAATGAATGAAACAAAACATTTTAAACGAAATGATTTACTTAAAACTAAACAAAAACATAAATCGAACACTTTAGTTTTTGTTACAACTTTCAACCCAGCAATCAGACAATTAAAAAGAGTATTATTGAAACATTGGAAAGAATTAGATAAAAACAACAGATGTCAAACACTCTTTACTGACAAACCAATAATAGCGTACCGGCGATATAGAAATATTGCTGATTTAACTTCAAAATAAGATGTCAAACGATGAATAAATCACATGATAACTATTGCATGTCAGAGGAATGCAGATTAAGTAAATATGCAAAGAAAGAAAAATTTAGCATCATCATAAAGTGAAAAGGAAACTCTTATTATTTAAAATAGTACACGTAATTGTATTTGAAATAAATATATATAAAGAATAATTGAAAGTGAAAAGAAAACTTTCAAATAAAAATATTTATAATAAAAAAAGTACATTTTAGAGTGAATAGAAAACTTTAAGTAGCTGTCTCTGTAAGAATCATGCAAAACGCAAAAATAGTGGCAGATGCATATTTTTGAAAACTGGTTCTTTTTATCGGAATTTGATCTTAATGATGAGAAATGAATGTAAATTGAATTTTAGCCCAATCGGTTCATTAGTTCTCGTTTAATACACAATACAAATTTGGTTACATTGTGTATGAAAATAAGTACGGGAAAAGGTCCCGCCAATTTTTTTTCTTAACAAACCAACCAAAAATATCACTTTAGTTATCTGACTGATATTTTTGTTGAAATTCAACTTGAATGGCCTACTTTTTCAGAAAATATCAACAATTTTTACAGACCCTTCCGAACTTTTGAGTAAAGAGGCCAAGAAAATTGGTTGGGTTGTGTATGAAAAAAGTTCGGGAAATTTTCCCGCCAAAATTTTTAATGTCAATTTGCAGATAGTCTGATGGAACAATTTCACTTAAGTTGATATTTTTCGCTAAAGTGGTCCAAGATGAATAACTAGCCAAAAAATTGTTAAAACCTAAGATAATCAGTAAATCACCTTTTGCATGATTTTTACTGAGACAGGCTCTTAATAATTCAGTATTTGAAATATATATATATAAAGGAACAAATATTTATAATGAAAAAAGTACATTTTAGAGTGAATAAAAAACTCTAATAATTCAGTATTTGAAATGAATATATATAAAGGAACAAATGAAAGTGAAAAGAAAACTTTCAAACAAAAATATTTATAATGAAAAAAGTACATCTTAGAGTAAATATAAAACTCTAATAATTCATCTTTCACTGTAAATCTAATTGAAAGTATAAAAAAACTTTCAAATTAAAAAAATCTTTAAAAAATATACAAGTGCAAACAACTGGTGTATGGTCCGACAATTATAATTCTTAGTAACGCTGACCACTGACGAGACCTGGCGTTTAAAAAAAAGAGGTCGAAACACCAAATAATAAAGATGAAAAAAAAATTAAATGGTATTTTTACAAACACATATACTATAAATTATTTCGAGTGTTTGTGCTGATATCGGCTTGGGTGAGATTTGGCGATTTAATTTATAAAGCCAAGTAATTTGTCTTACTATTATGTGTTATGTTGACAAGTTCAGGGTGTACTTCTTCATTTTTTTATTGAAACCAACGGCATTTGCGAATGAGGGTTGGAAAACCAACCGTACTTTCTGATCTCACCACGAAACATTTGAACCTTTTGACACATTAACCATACTTCGTTCAGATGAGGATTCACTGATCATAGTATTTTCAAATACCCTTTTTCTAACCCCCTGTGAACGACTGTTGCATCGACTAGCCGTCACCCAAGACTGCAATGTGGGCACACCCGGTGGAAGTTGGTTTTTGATAGAGCGATTTACACTTTCAGTAACATAATCACCACCTTCACACCTCATAAAATCGTCCGACTGAGTAAAAGACTTGCGTTCCTCAATATAATCTCCAAATTGGCTTGGTGCACTTACCCGATCAGACATGTCACTACATATAAGTTTTTGATAAATAGTATGTTTCTTCACAAACATCACTGGCCCAACTACCTGTCTACCAGCCAACATAAAGACAGAATTATTGCGTCTGACCCCACTTCTAAAACATTTCATACCTAAGAGAAATGTAAAAACTATGTGGTACATGAGAACAATGTTGGGGTTATCAGCGTTGTTTACCCATGTGACAAATCCATCAGCAGATGGCTTAGTGTTTTGTCGAAAACAATGTACAACATAAACTCTGCATAATTTAGAAGATATTGAATAAAGTGCTATCTGAAAAAGTTGCCAGGTGAGATGATGATCACCACATCCGATTATAAACTCCTTAGCCTTCTTAGATATGAATCCCAATTTCTCCGCTAAATTTTACATAAAAACATATCTTGTCAGAGAAAATATTGCCCTAAACAAGTTTATTTCTATATGGCCAGCCCCAGGAACGGGGAGCACAAAGTCGTATAGCAGTTTAAACGATATATCTCCAAATGTGTCCTGACCGTGTTTCTCATATTTTTTCAAATGAAGAGCAAGTCTTATCAACTCTTTCACCACATGCACTGCATAAATATACATTGTTAATAATGATTAAAATAAGGTTATATGGAACACCGTCACAACCAACCCTTACCCATTTTCTATCCTTGTTAATACCACATTGCAATGCTAATGTATCAAGTACGACCTGTACACTCTCCCTACTGTTAGGGTTAACACCGATAATCTCGCCCGTATGCACTATGCCACGAGATTCAAACCCGTTAGGAATATCTCCATACAGCTCATCACGATTTATAACATTACAATCATAATTGCAGATTGGACACACAGAACAGATCTTTAAACATTCGCTTTGACATTTTTTGCAAATTCTATAAAGCGGATTCCGTTCTGCCAAGACACGACTAAAAGTTACATGGTCTTTAAATTCGTCCGAATTTTCGTCATAAACTAACTCATTTTCAATCTCTTTAATTAGGTTTCCAATAAAGGCAAACCTATAGGGTCGAAAAACATTTTTATACAAGTTGTCGTCTCTCGCGATTATTTTTTCACTGATTTCAGTGAACGGTACTCGCCATGTGCCCGGTTTGAATTCTTCCTGAGACTGTATATTAGTTTCGTGTTCGTTTTGACAAAAAACGACGTTGGTCGCAACATTTACCGGAGTAACATTCCCTCCGCGAACGCGACGGGTTTTTCCGATGCGTTGAGTATTGTCCAAAAAACAAAAGTTGTCACACTACCCGACGGAGTCAACGTACCCGATAAAATGATTGCCGTTTTACTACCGTGAAGGCACCACTGTATTAGTGTATGTGAAAATGAAAACGATCCAATGTAATTATTGTTTCTGACGAAATATAGTTGCTCAATCAACAGACATAACCCATAAAGTTTATTTTGACTCGCTTCATCGGCAGTATATGTAGTGTTACGTAGGAGATTGACAAGAGATGTTGGTCTAGATTGTAAAAATTCAGGTACGTCAAGGTCTTGCAGTTCATTCAAGTCTTTATACGAAGAAAAATCTTTTGTGTCAGTTGTAATGTTTTTACACATATACTTCCCTACCTCGGCGAATAACACGCCTTTTTCCAAATAAGACAAGTCATTGTCTTTAATAATAAAACCGAATCGGCGATGCATTGGCGAATGTCGTCGTTAGAATTGTTTTGATTATTTTCACCAAGTTTCAATGTTTGTTCACTTTGTTCATTTTCACCCTTTTTATTCTTTACAATATCTTGTCTTGCGAACTGTAGACACCGTCTACAGACCCATGTAGCCGTTTGCTTAATAAGTTTTTCTCAATCAACCAATTTAGATCAGTTTTTCTAAGGTCCTTTCCATTTGTTCTTGACAAGGGGGATTCAATTGCTGGATCTACATGATCTTATATAAGGCGTGGCTCCGGTATCACTTCTAGTTCTCTTCTCCTTTGCATCTCTAATTTTTCCCATGTAGCTGAATACGACTATAATCTACAATAACAAGTAAAAAATAGTCAGATCAACTATAAAGGAAACATCGGTTCAACAATTGCTTTAGCCTATTTTCAGATAAGTCGTAGGTTCGTTTTTATTGATTTTGCATTGAAGGCCGCAAACCGTTTTCGACCCTGCGGGGCTTTCCCTTCCCTGTCATTCATTGGAACCCTATACTGGGGAAGGGGTGGACCTTATTGGGTTTTTTTAAGCGCGGGGTTTCGGGATTGAGTGTGCTTTTGGATAAACCTTACAGTTCCTGAATAGTGGCACCATGAATTTTATTAGAGAGCTTCACGAATATAGAGAGAGAACAGGGATGGATGGAAGAGATACTTTTCCTTTGGCATTCATTTCTACAATAAATGGGTAATACATTGCTTGACTCAAAAAATGCAAAAAATTAATATAGTTTTATGTCACATGATGTAATTATATTGGAACATTGTCTCTTGTACCTTTACTGCATTTAATATCCCTTTCTTGTTCATTACTTCATATATATCTGACCTGACATTTAATTTTTAACATTTAATCAATGTTTCTGACCGTTGCAGGGAACAAGCTTCATGATAATATGCGAGCCAGAGCCATCTAACAGACACGACAGAAATGCTGTGGTAGTTAGGGCACCAAGAGAAGTGGGTGAAGATGTTTTGGATTTGGAGACACATCCCAATTCAAGGCTCCAAACTGTCAGAGATTTATTGGGTCAAATTATTGGTCATGTTCCTAGGGACATTTGTGGTTTGATCAGTATTAGCATGCTACATAGGAGGACACTCCGTTCTGCAATTTGCTTTTATACAGGGGAACTTATTTATGACCATCAAGGACCTAAATTGCAATGTGTTTATTGTTTAGATTTTGACTTTTTGAATCATGTAGGACGGCAGCTGACTTCTTAAAATTATATGTAGATGAACTTTTTATTTATATCTGATAAATATATAATTATAATATACCTTTTCCCTTTCTTTTCATGTTTTAATTCATTTTTGACATTGAAGGTCATATTATGAACAAGCTGAAGGACATTTCATGAATATTTCAGGAAGTTGTTGAATTCCGCAACTTCCTCCGTTGTCGAATTCAACAATCCACAAAAAGGCCGATGTTATGCTGAAAAAAAACCACGAAAAATATCGCGTAAGCTCGTAAAATTTACCGAAAAGACCACAATTAAAGCCCCTATGTTCTCGAATCGTCTTTATCTGACACACAAATGAGGAAAGTACTGAAAATAATATTGTCAACACACTATTCAACCAAATTGCTGACAGGAAGTTGTCGAATTCGACAACAGGAAGTTTACGAATTCGACAACTTCAAATATATTCTATATAAGGACCTGCTATACTTTATTTGATAAAAACAAATACACAAATCACATGACAACTTTATTGTTATGTTGACAAAAGTAAAATGCGGCGAGTTCCCGAACACTAAAATACGTTAAATATATATACGTTGTCGAATTCGACAACCATTTCCGAATTCACAACGTTGTCGAATTAGTGAATTTCCCGGACTGAAGCCCTATGTCAAAGGATGAAAAAGTTATGGCCTTTGACACGCTTTGCATGTAAAATTAGTATTAATTTGACCTTGAGGTCAAAAGTCAAGGTCATATTTTGGTACGCGACATATTAAAAATGTATGACCTAGACACACTTTGCATGTAAATTAGTATTAATTTGACCTTGAGGTCAAAGGTCAAATGAAGGTCATTCTGGTTCGCGACATATTGTCTTATGGTGATACATCTTCATGCCAAATAGCAAAGCCCTATATCTAAGAACAAAACAGTTATGGCCCTGACATATTTTGCATATAAAATTTACATTAATTTGACCTTTTAGTCAAAGGTCAAGGCCATATGAAGGTCATTCTGGTACGCCACATATCGTTTCATGGTGATACATCCACATGCCAAATATCAAAGCCCTATATCAAAGGATTAAAAAGTTATGACCTGGACACACCTGGCATGTAAAATTTGTATTAATTTGACCTTGAGGTCAAATGTCAAGGTCATATGAAGGTCATTTTGGTACGCGACACATCGTCTCATGGTGATATATCCACATGCCAAATATCAAAGCCCTATGTCAAATGTTAATAAACTGTTAACACAGAGACATGTCTCGCCTGTCGCAACTGGACACAGTATAAAATGAAGTAATAATCCTCCTTAAACTGATCTTAACTAATGCTTAAGCAGCTGCATACCAAATATAAATGGTGAACCATAACTGCTTTATAAAAAACACTCGTGACATAAGTAAAAAGTTAAAAAGTGTAAAATCTCAAAGTCAGTAGACTGTGACTGCAGGATCATACAGACAAAATACTTTTGAAATTGATCTGTACTGATGCTAATGCAATTGCATACCCAATATCAATGATGTACCATAACTGCTTCATGTTAAACAGACTAAAGAAAAAAGGTTAACCTCGGCCAAATCAGTGTAAAATTTCAAAGTCAGTAGACCGTGACTGCAGGAGCATACAGGTGAAATCCTTTGAAAACTGATCTGTACTGATGCTGATGCAACTGCATACCAAATATCAATGGTGTAACATAACTGCTTCATGTTAAACAGACTTAAGAAAAAAGGTTAACCTCGGCCAAATCGGTGTACAATTTCAAAGTCAGTAGACCGTGACTGCTGGAGCATACAGGTGAAATCCTTTGAAAACTGATCTGTACTGATGCTGATGCAACTGCATACCAAATATTAATGGTGTAACATAACTGCTTCATGTTAAACAGACTTAAGAAATAAGGTTAACCTCGGCCAAATCAGTGTACAATTTCAAAGTCAGTAGACCGTGACTGCAGGAGCATACAGGTGAAATCCTTTGAAAACTGATCTGTACTGATGCTGATGCAACTGCATACCAAATATCAATGGTGTAACATAACTAGTTCACATAAAACAGACTTAAGCAAAAACTTTAACCAATTGTGGACGCCGCCGCCGCCGTCGCCGTCGCCGCCGGAATCACCATACCTAAGTCTCGCTTTTTGCGACATTCGTCGCAGGCGAGACAAAAAAGTTATGGCCCGGACACGCTTTGTATGGGAAGAAGAAGAAGAAAAAGTCAAGAAGAAGAACGATATGTCTCCCCCTTCTGGGAAGGGAAGACATAATGATACATAGGTATGGTAAGTTTTAAACAGTATTTATGCCAAGTCAAAATGTTGCAATCCTGACATTTGTGTGTATGTAGATTTGAATGACTCTAAGAATGTTCTCTATCATGCTAGAATTGATTATGTTCTTTCACTTGATGTTAACACAGGGATACTTTGCTCCCAGGTTGTTGTCATCACTCAAGAAATTTTACGGAAGACATTATGTGGTTGTAGACAAATACGAGATTGTTATCTCTCAAATGAGCACAAATATTGGTTTTATATACGACTGTTTCACAATATTTTACACAGCCCTATATAACCTTGGTTATGCTCATTAAATGACAGGAAAACCTATTTGTTTATCATTGAAAATAGATTTTAAATCCTGCAATTTGATATTTTAACCTTTACAGTGATGCATAATACTACCAGTTGAACGTTATATTAAAAAATCAAGATTTTGCGACCTAAAATAGTGCATATTTTGTTGTTATGCTGTAACATTAGAAAATAAGGTAAGTTTTGATGATTTCAGACAGTAGATAATTTTTAAGTGTACAATGAAGATTTACTGCCCCCAAAGCAAAATGCACCAGCTTTATTTTGCATTTTATTTCATTAAGATCAGATAAAAATTCAGAAAGTAATGAATAAATGAAAGAAGGGATACCTTCGTTATGATTTTCATAAAACAGGAACATATGCTAGCTAATCAGTATTTAGAAATAAAGCTTTATACAGATTTTCATAAATTACATCTTTAATTTGTGGAGAAATGTATATACAAGCTGTGAAAAATAATATTCTTATATCTATGGAAAAGCATGATAACAATTTCTTCATTTTGTTTCAGGTTTGGTTTAGGGACACTTTTTTGTAGTGTCCGCAACGCAGTTATATCTGCTGAACTGCAAAACCTACTGAAAAAGTATTTTGTGTGTTAACAGGTTCCTCAACACTGAAGACATTAATCCATCAATGACGACTTTTTCTATTGATAAGACTTTACAGCACCACATAATTGCTGAACTGTAGAGTCCGCAACCCTGTAGTGTCCGCAACACTCTTAATTTACTTAAGCTTCAAAGCTGTTTTTCTCTTCATTTCAGCAAAAGAATGTTTGAATATCTTCCAATGTTCAGTATTTAACTTGATTTTAAAACAAAACAGTATAATTTTATCAGTATAAGGTAAAAATTGTAGC
Organism: Arcuatula senhousia; assembly: GCA_963971305.1. Taxonomy (NCBI): domain Eukaryota; kingdom Metazoa; phylum Mollusca; class Bivalvia; order Mytilida; family Mytilidae; genus Arcuatula; species Arcuatula senhousia. The sequence continues at coordinate 60,079,710 of OZ020310.1, forward strand.
ATAACAGGCATAGCATACAATGTACATTTCAATGACTAGAAACTATAAAATGTACACATATATTGCTCTATCAGTAGTATAATTGCTTTATATTTTGAAATTGGTTAAATAATTTAAAACTTTGCCAAGATCTTTGATTAAATTCAATTGTAAAGCAGCTTTAACAATATTTCAAAGTGTTGCGGACACTACATGTTTTGTCTCTTACATAAATAATGGCCAAGACCAACACTGAGCAATCAAGAAATCACAGAGAAAATCTCAAAAAGAATGCTGAAAAACATGAAGAAGCGAAGAAGGATAGGCTTAGAAAACAAAAGGCCAAGGAAGAGCTTACATTTAAGACAGTGCTCAGACAAAAACACGCTATTGAAGATAAGAAAAAAAAGACTCGAAATGAAAAAGTACAAAGAAAAGAAGAAGGCAAAAACATTAGCAAATAAAGAAAATTCTAGAAAGAAAAAGAATGCTAAGACTTGATAAATCTTAGATTACATTTAAAAATGTAGTGTCCGCAACGTTTTCAGGCTGCTTTGTAGACCCTTATAATTTTCGAAATTTTGAATAAATTGTTAAATTAATTGTTGCTATTTTTTAATATTATATCAATAGTATCAAAATAAGTTGGAATTATCATTATGTTATCCATAACAAGATCTAAGTATCCATTTATAATAGTATGCTGAATTTCTGAAGGGAGAAAAAAATAGGGTAAAAAATTCATTTTTTTTTCAAAAAATTAGAGATTATCATGAAACTTTTACTTGTACAACCACACATTATCATAGTTCAAACTTATAGAGACCATAAAGGCATTGTTAATGGTGTTATATAACAAATTTTTCAACATAACAGTTCTTGTATACAATGAAAAAGAGCCTGTGGAAGCCTGGAAACTTATATCAAATACAGGAAAACAAGAAAAGGTTACACAAAAATCTTTTCAGGTTAAATTCAAGAGACCTGCTTCTTTCTCAAAAATGCCTAGTCATTAAGATTCAATCAAGTTTATTTTTCATCACATTTGTTACAGTCCTGTGTAAAATATTGTGAAACAGCCGATAGAGTTTTGTAATGTCATCCTTTCCAGATTCGACCAACACTTAATTGATCTGTGGGAACGTGACGGGTGGGTGTCCTATAACAAACAGGAACTGCTTGCTCTTCTGGAGCACCTGAGTTTAATCTCGTTTGGACTTGAGTTTACGTTGCTTTATGCGATTTTGTTGTTATGTGTTTATTTTTTAATGTTTTGTGGTTTGGTTTTTTTTGTCTACCGGTTTTATTGTTGTCTTTCCGGTATAATGATATTTGATTACCCCTTTGGGACACCTATGCTTCTTTGGAAGCTTATTTCTATTAAATGTCACTATTTCGGAAACGAAAAAAAAAATTAAGATGATAGAAAAAATAGGAGAGAAGGATTGGTGGCAAGCAGGGGGCGTAGTCACGTAAATACTACTTGGTAATGTTTGGTTTTTTGCCCCTTATAATTAATATATACTTTAGGAAAACCGTAGATGTTTCAAATATACAAATCCCTGTCATTTACAAGTTCATTATAATGTCGTATGGAATTTACAACTCTCTTGATAGTATAATAAGTGAATGGAGGCGGTGCACTGATTGTTGGAGTGGAAATTACGTATCATAGCATTGCCCCATTTGTCCTTCTCATATAAACAGACTTAAGGACAAAGGAACGGTAAAAAGACAACTCTCTGAACATTGGAATAGGAGAATTGAAGACCATTGTGAAGAGTACATACTCGGTATTTTAAAAAAAATGACACCACAACTGAATTTTATCCAAATTTTCAAATTAATGCTTCTTCTTTTTCTGTGCTCTGTTGTCGCATGGCATATGCATCTAATTTCGGTAATCCAAAACCAAAAGGCTATCAGAAATATTATTTTCTCCGTTTGGTGGACCAAAAATGGTCTTTCTTAAAGTTATTCTAAAAATATTGTTTTCATGTTGGATATTTACTATTTGTTTTGGACAACTGTCGTCGATTTTCATTGATGAGATTGTGCAGTCTCATCCCGTACATAATTTAAATTGTCCAAATTTTGTATGACCTTTTTCCATTTGTTGCTGTTAGTAACTCCACATATATATTTTAACCATCATCGAAGCGTTGAAAAAGCCATACTGACAGAAATTTGCTTTGTTTTAGATGAATATACATTTTTGGTGTATTTGGACGTCTGACGTCAATATATCTTAAATATTTTTTTTAAATCTTGTTTAAAAACGATTGTTTGTTTCCCTTCCATACTAATTACACACTGCTAGTACGATTGCAATAATCGTATGTCCCATTGCTGCGTCTTTTGTGCTCTATTGATCTTGTATCCCTGGTGTTCCAATTGGTCATGCCTTACATCACCTAATTAGCAGGTGGGGAACATGAGAGTTTACTTGATGGATATCAAGATTTCCGCTCATGTGCAAAGTGGTGGCCTTATATATACGAAATAACAGATGGATAGTTTGAATGAGGAAATGAATGCTGAAATCGGTATATTTAAAAACCTCCAACAGAAAATGGACGAGGTTACCACGCAACAGAGGAGACGAAACAAGAAACCAGTGAACTGAAAACACAGAACGAAAACTTGAAACAGGAAACGCTAGCTAAGTTTGAGGAGCTTCCAACAATGGGAAATAGAAATGTTAATTAGATGTTTTCATTATGTTTAATACTACCACGTTCGCAACTTTAGCATAAGAACCGCCGTAGTTGATCAATAACATAAACAATAGATCTCATTTTCATAACATCAACAGATGTCAGTAATACTATAGTTAATGCTGTGTTTACAGGTGAGTTGCCAGCAAATTCATGTGATAAACGTGTGAATAAAACCAAATCACAACCTGAAATACAAGTGTCAGACGGTATTCCAGTCTATACAAAAAAATCAAGGATAAATTAGGGTCTGACGATTATATTCTACAAGCGAATAGGAACGACTTGTCAGAAGAAGACCTCAACTTATGCAATACGCTCATGGCATCGAGGACAAAGATGGTGGATCTAGCTCTAGGTCAACTGTACAAGACAACTCAAAACAGCCAGAAAAGGCCCCAAGGTTGGCTGCTACATAGAAATCTACATATTAAAGCCTAGAACGAAGAAAACTAGCAAAAGCAGACACAGCCTTCGAGTTTGCTCAACAACGGGTGCACATAATACATGAAAAAATCGTATGCAACAGGAAGCTGCCTTAAGAAGGGCCAAATTATTATTATTATTTAAAATAACACATGCAGTGCAAGAGCCGGTGACAGTAATTTTACCTCCTCTCCTTCCCGATTCTCAAGTCTAATATGGTAGATAACTCCAACTTACTAAAAGAGGCCCTACGATCGCGACATGGATACTGTTTTGTTAACATCGCTGTTCGTCGAATTAACATTAAATTCCATTACTAAACATAATAAAACGGCAGTGTTTTTAATAAAATATTAATAAATTCTTTTCCTAGATGACCTGGTCGTTAAGAACTTTTCAAGTGGATTCTTTTGAACAATTTTAAGTTTCAACTCACTATTGAATACTTACGGTTCATTGAACAAAGGAATACTGCAAATAGTTAGAATAAAGAAAATTAGCACATTTTCCCATCGTTAGATGGAAATTGAGACTGGAACAGAAGCGGATATTTTTAGCTATTTTTCAGCAGATTTAGCACATGTAGAACAGAGTCCCTTTAATTTTTTGAGAACTTATCATCAATAATGCTCTTTATTTGTTTGATTTTCGATATGTAGTTCTTATTTTCCCTTCTTTTTCTCCTGTTATTGTGTAATTTTATTGCAGATAGCCATTTATTTACACCTTTCATTGACCCTCATTCTCAGCCACCATGTTCAAGTAAAGGTTCATGAACATCACATAGTGTCTTGTGTCTTCATCTGGTAGGCTGAACGTATAATTTAATGAAGATAAATTAATTTATGGCGAAAATTTGTATCATCTAAGATTAGTATAATTAGCTTACTAGTATTATAAATATGCAAATTATCAAACTGCATACATCGAAAGGTCAATAAATCGGACAATCAAATTCAGCTGACGTCATTGAAAATTTTACAAGCATCCGAACAAGAAGCTATGCCCTTTTTTATCGGACAAAGTTTTGCTTTTTAACTTCAACAGTAATTGATGGATTATTTACAAGGAAATAAGTGACTTTTGACTGGATGGATAGTTTACAACGTTATTATCGTCAGTATATCCTTTACGGATTAGTGATTATAAACTTTGTCGATTGCGTCTTTGTTTGTAAACAAACACCCACACAAAAGAGAATCAGTAAGGCGTATCAGACAATGGTTAATGCTTTAAAATTGAATATTGTGAACAATATTAATCGATTGAGGCATCGGAAATCACTCGTAGACTTTATTCAGAAAAAAAACTAATTACAATTTAGTGGTTGTGTGCGAATCAATATTTAGGCTCCTTATTTGGAAATCACGTGACTATATACACATCAAAAGTTTGTTTACATAAAAAAACAATGAATCGCCCCGTTAGAGAAATGAGATTACTCGGTCATAGTTTCTTGTTTTACATTAACAACGCAGATATTATGTTTTACAAATCGGCGGAAACGATGCTACAAACTTTAATTTGTCTGCTTAAACTTTGTCCATGTCTTTATATTATGGTTATGGGGTAAAACATGTCGTTATTGGTCAATTACTTCGTCGTGATGTGGCAGTAACATTTGAAGGGTACAACCAAAAAGTGATATAAACTGTAGGATTCAGCGTTTGATAATACAATAGAGGGCTTCTTTTGTTTCTCTATTGCATCATCGCGGTTTCTGGGATAACATGGACTATCTTTGCTTCGATGTTGTACATTTAAACCTTGTTGGTATGCTCAAGTACTTTCGCAGTGTACGCAGTGCTGTTCGGTATGCAACACATTATTTAGGTAATATGACTACTTTATATGGTTGATATAAATTAAAATTTGGGCATACTTATTTGACCCTACATTGTATGCGGCAATATTAGAACATACATCGTATGTATCACGATCTACAGTAGTATAGTAGTAAGTTATGTCAGCATACATTGTATGCATTACATGTTCGTAAAGATTATTTTGGAGGGTACATTGTACAAAATTATGACAGTTAGCAACATACATTGTATGTTATGCATAACACACACACTTACCTACATTGTAGGTTACCATTCATGACATTATATACATTGTATATATATCAAAATTAAGGTTATGGTATCGGTAAAGGTTTTAACATTATATTTCCGTTTATTTTAGGATTATACTAGACCAGTGATTTAAACTGACACCATGCTTCCAAAACGTCGGGCTCAAACTTCAGACACTCAAGTGCAAAAACCTCCCAAAGCTAAATCAGCAAAAACAAATAGTGTAGAAATTGACTATGAAAAGTTAGCTGTTGGAATTTTAGAAAAATCCCAGTCAGCCCAGAGCGGCCTTTCTGTAGACACAAATGTATCGATGCATCTACCAATTGACACCAATACATTCATTTATAGTGTGTCATCATGCATACCTGTAACCAGTACAAACCCCCTATATATACCAGTTTTACAGTTGTAACAGGTTCAAACCCAAATAATAACTTGAATTCATCAACAGCAAACATCACAATACCAGTGTACTCCAGCAACACGGTTAACTTTTTAACATCGTCAATTTCAAGATCACACGTCATAAGCACAACCAGTACATTGGATCACAGTGAATGACGGAATCCATGCCCGACCTGCTTCTTTGCAGTCAACACCACAAGCAATTTCCAGCAGTTGCCTCCATAAACCCATTGGATATCAGTTAATGAATTCTACCTCTACTGATCATGTTGAACATTTGCCTGAAATTCAAATAAATGATGGCATTCCATTAGGGGCTATTACGCCCCAACGTATAAAAGCCCAGGTTTGGGCAGATCAATATTATGCAAACAAATCAAAGAATAACCTCTTTCATGTTCATCGCCTGTAAATAACCTATATAGCGTTGCACGGGCAGGTCACTTATTAAAATATAGTAACTTTATAAGGGAAATGCATGACCTTTATGGAGATGAACCCTGGAAGGTTTTGTGATGAGAGGTTTAGGAAATTGAGGGAAAAGGTAATACTCCCTTGGGGTAAAATTGTTGATGAACTTTACACCAAAGCAGCTAATACAAAAAATTGTTTTTTTTCGTCCCCTTTTCCCTCAGCCCAGTCCATATTCACCTGCCCCAGGTACCTTCCAAAGTCATGAAAAAAGACTCAAGACCTGTATAATATACAACAGGGGAGAAGTCTGCTCAAAACCCTGCCCATACAAACACGCCTTCCATTTCTGTAAATTATCCCATCCTAGATTCCAATGCAGTGGATGCAGACCGTCAGAGTCAACACAAAGTGTCAACCCAAAACCAAATCCCTCTGCCTACACCAGTAAACGCTGATGTTCTTAATTTTGAACTGCAAGGTTATAATACCCACTTGCGATATACACTTGCGAATGGTTTTAAATATGGTTTTGATTTAGGGTTTCGTGGTCAAGTTAATAGTCGGTCTTGTGAGAATCACAAATCCACACAGAATAATAAGGAAGCAGTTTTTTCATAGATTAGCTAAGGAGTTTCATAAAGGACGGATTGCAGACCCCTTTTTAGAACCTCCTTTTCCAACATTGGTATGTAGTCCTTTACGTTTAGTCCCAAAACCAGACGGTTCTTTTCGTTTAAATCATGATCTTTCTTTCCCGAGACAAGATTAAATAAATGCTCCCATTCCAACTGAATACTCTGTTGTGGAATACGATAATATTGATAAGGTGGTTGAAGTTGTCAAATCTTATGGTAAAAATGTTTGATGGCAGGAGGTATGTCTCATATTTAACATGATTTTTTTATTTGTTGGCCCTGCAAATTCAGAAAAGTGCAAGAATGATTTAAACACTTTTTTTAGACCTGAGCAAATGATTAGGTATTCCAATTAAAAATGAAAAGACAGTACTTCCTACAAAGTCATCACTATTTATGGCATTGAGGTGATGGAGTTCAGACTCCCGTTGGAAAAAATTGAAAAGATGAAATGGGGACTTGGTGAATTTTTGAAACGCAAGAAAGAAACTTTACGTGAAATGCAGTCACTTATAGGTTTATTAAATTTTGCCTGTACAGTAGTCTGTCCTGGTCGTGCTTTTTTACGTCGTCTTATTGATTTGACATGCAAGGTGTATCATCCTTGCCATTATATAAAACTTGCAAAGGAAGTGAAGTATGATATTGATACTTGGCATCATTTTCTATTGAATCATAATGGCAAGTCTGCATTTTTTAATGACCAGTGTATGTCCTCTGAAACTTTAGCCTTATATACAGATACATCAGGTAGTCTTGGTTTTGCAGGTTTATTAGGTCAAGAATGGTTAGCTTCGGCATGGCCTTCTAAATTGGAAGATTATCATTATCAAATAATAATGGACTGGTCTGCTGTACTGAGATGATCACCTCATTATCCCTATTGTGTCTCACAACTATATTGTGTTCTATGGTTATTACCGGATCCTAAGATCGCAATGGAAGAGGGAGGTTTGGCGCAATAAAACCTGGTTTAACCCACCATTTCGTTTGAAATGCCTGTACCAAGTCAAGACCATTGCGATCCACCAATTCTCCGGTATGACTGATTCGTTTTTGTTATTTTCTTTGGACTATGAGATTGATCATTAAAATTCAGTAGTTTTGATATTACCTTTATTGTCTGACACAGGTTCTAAAAAAAACCCGTGCGTGTTCTGGGTGGCAAATATGCCCGCATCAGCGCTAAGCTTGTCGGTAAAAGTCCACTAAAGGGCACTCAGAAACCTGACATCGGGTCAGGCCGCTTTGCCCACAAAGCGACTGGGATGTGTGCCCCAGGTGGTTGAATGGGGCAGCCCTGACATCGAGAGATGCGAGGTCGTCAGGCGATAATGCGGAAAACCTGACCGCAAACCATAGTGGTGCACCGTGTTGGGGAAAATGTCACGTTCTTCACACGTTAAAGAATCCTGCTGCAGGTCTCGGTAAGAGTAGGGTCCCGTAGGATCCCCATGCAGGAGGCTACATATCCCGTCCCTACCCATCACTCCTTTTTCCAGTGGCAGTCAAAACTCTCCTACCCGATTGGCCTTGTGTCACCATTTCCTCCACTACATCAACATTTTATTTTGTTATGAATAATTGTACTGCCTCTCACGGGGCTCCATGATTGGATCTAAATAAAATATGTCTATGTCTATGTCATCATTTCATGTTCATTGTATCACCACTTTCATGTTCATCTCCCGATTATAGCCGAAATCGTGCAGCTTGGGAGTAAAGCAATAACTAACTATTAAAGGTTCTAAAAATGTGGAATCTGATACTATTCTTGTTGCAGAAAACACATCTTTGAAGGTAAGAAGACAGATTAATGGGCCTTTAACGAATTTCTAACAATGTAAAGTTCAAGATTTGTAAATGTGACGTACTATTGACATATGTTTTCACAATAGACTAACAACCGGAAGTGAGACTACCTTGTACGATACATAGGTGGGCCTTCAAAGGTCATATTAACGTTGAATTTCTCGTCTCAAAATGCTAGTTTCATATTATCACGCTTTAACCTTGGATCGATAAACAACAAATTACGCACCAATAACAGCCTCAATTTACATTTTAGCAATAAACTATATAGACCGAGGAGTAGTGGCAATTTTTCTAGCCTCAAAATTAAAGGAAACTATCCCTCTTTCTGCACAAAAGCTAGTGGTGTATACAGAGAACTCAATAACTTTGGAAGAACTAGTTACCATGGAAAACAATCTTTTAAACAAATTGGAATGAAATTCATATGGCTATTTTCCAATAAAGATAAGTTTATTTTTAACTAAACATATAATCTCTTGATTAATCTACAAAAAAAGAGATCAGAAATTTTAGAGTCACTCAATGTGAGCGTACTTTCATTCCACCGTGTGTTTATTCCGGCCAACGGTTTTTTACTAGGGACTTGTGTATGTAAATAGTGTGATTAATTTTACCTGGATCGTTGTTTATGTTTATAGTAGACTGATATATTGTTTGCATAAATTGAAGGCTTAAAATGTACATAATTGTCAGTGAACTAGTTTAATTCATCTGAATCAATAATGCGTTTTATGATATAGTAATTAAAGTCGTACAACAGAAAATATAATATGACATAGTGTACGCACGCACTTATGAAAAAAAATGGATGAGAAGGAATATGAAACAATTGTACAGTATTTGAAGTTTCAGAAATATCCTAACGAGTCAACTGAAAATGAAAAACGTAGAATCAGAGCCAAAAAAAAAAAACATCTTTGTTGTCAAAACACATGACGGAATGGATTACCTGTATACCAAGAATGAGGGACAGGCAGTTGTCACAGCTGCGAAGAAAGAAAGTGTTTTGAAAATGTGCCATATTCATTCTGGAAGTCATCTGGGTAAGTTTTAAATATTTATAATTCAGTTTTCCCAATCTGACTATTGAATTTAACGTTTTTAATAGTAAGGTAGTTCATTTATTGTTAATAGGATGATATTCTCTAGTATGTGATTGTCAGATTACTACATGTATTATATTGCTGCTGTTTCGTAAATATCTGTGTTGCTTATAATTTTATAGTCCTTTATTTTTCAATTTCCGAGATGTATAACAGTGGACTCTTGCTGGCAGTGTATTTTTTCATTTTGGATAAAATACACTAGGGTATAATGTCCAAACGTAAATACACTAGTGTACTTCTTCTGATAGAGTTAAGTTTTCAGTGTGAAATAAATTATTTTAATTGAACATTTTTTTCTTCATTTCAGGCAGAGATAAAACTGTTCAAAAAGTTAAAGAGAGATATTTCTGGAGAGGAATGTTTAAAGACATCTCTGATTATGTAAAGAAGTGTACACAGTGCCAATATACAAATAAAAAGACAGAAACAACTGTACCAGAGATGACGTCGGTGCCTTAAGAACCCAGGATATGGTCAAAAATAGGAATAGACTTAATTGGGCCCATTGATAAGGAGAAAGGATTGCCTTTGTCAGAGAAGGGATATAGGTATGTTTAAATTAATACTTTTTTTTAATCTCCTTTCAGTGATAGAAATTTTATCGCAGTTATGTTGTCCATTTATCGTTCATTCTTTTTTTCACAAAACTTTTTTTAGAATTACCGTTACTACATGTATTGGGCATCATATGTCATTTGCCTTCACATTTTAATCAACACATATGAAACCAATGGACTATTACTAAATAAAAAAAGCAGGTGTGGTATCCTTTCAAAATTTATGTTCAGCAACCCCAGCGGCTAACCAAGATGGCTGCTGTTACTAAAAATAAAAATTCAACAAAAGTTAAAAATTACATGTATCAGCTACAATGTATGATACTATATGGCTACCAACCAAGATGGCTGATGTTACTAAAAACAGAAAAGTCAGCAAAAATACATAATTTACTTCCACTGAAACTGCTTGGCTTATTGGTCTAAAATAACTTTAAATGATTTTTAGGTGGTCACTTTACTTAACAGAATTGTGTGTCATGAACTCGGCTGATAATAAAGGTGTCTTACTTTTCTAAAAATATAAAATATCACAAATGTCACAAAATTCACTTTTTTCTTCTTTTTTTGCAGATACATATTGACTGTAATGGATTATTTTACGAAATGGCCCGAGGCATTTCCGATATATTCAAAATCAACTGAAGAAATTGTCGACAAACTCCATGGGTTGATATGTAGGTTTGGTGTAATGAAAACAGTTATTAGTGACCAAGGTGGCGAATTTAACAGTAAATTGATAGATCGTTTCCAGGAGAAGTTTGGGATAAAGCACATCACTACCAGCCCGTACCACCCTCAGGCAAACGGTATGATTGAAAAATTCAACAGCACATTAAAATCGATGCTTAACAAAACAATAATTGACAAAGGAGATAAATGGGATGAGTATGTAGACACAACACTGTTTTCATACAGAACTGCTCAACATGAATCTACTAAGGTTACGCCGTTTTACGCACTGTATATGAGAAAGCCTGTTCTTCCAAATGAGGAAGAGATTGCTCCCCGTCCTGCAGGGGAAAATGAGCATAATGACATTAATGACGTTGTTGAAAAACTAAAAGAAAGTAGAAAAGATGTGGAGATAAAGATGATGAATAATATAGAATTAGCTCAGAAACGTCAGAAAAATGCTTATGATATGAGACATCAAGTGCACAAAACTAAAGGTTATAATATAGGTGACAAAGTTTTGCTGAAGAATTTTAGGCGCAAAAAAGGACTTTGTACACAGACTCGATATACAGGGCCATACTTTATAGTTACAGCCTGTGGAAAAGGCAATTTCAAATTGCAAGATTGTGGCGATAAAAACAAATCATTGGTCCATATAATCAAAAAAGCTTGAAGGCTTTTTATCAGGATTGCAATGATGATGAAATCATTTCTTTGAATGATGTAAACGAGGTATCTACAGACATAAATAATAATGCAGCTAAAGATTCAGCAACTGATACTGCAAGTGAATACAATCCTGAAGATAATGAGGATATCTTTTTAACACAAAATACTTTTATTAATGATCAGAGTATTGAAGATGTTGAAAACCAATGTGCAGATCTTTTCTTATCAGAAGTATCTTTTGATATCGATGTACAGGACATGATTTTGAGTCAAAGTCGACCAAAAAGGAAGTGCACCGAAAAACTCCGCCAATCCAGTATATACGAATATTACCAGTAGAAATGTGATAACAAATCACAAGCAATGCTAGTACTATGGATTCGAAATTTATTAAGATATAAATGGTTAATAAAAGTAATATTGTTTATAATGTATATGAAAGACTAATAAAACATTTAAATATTCTCTAGATGTGAAACAGTAGTGTAAACATTCCTGGTTCCAAAACACTAGTGTAATCATTCCTGCTTCAAAATCACTAGTGTAATCATTCCTGGTTCCAAAACACTAGTGTAAACGTTCCTTTCTTACATACATCTTCGATGCATGTTTTAGTTACTTCAAATTAACCCCCAAAAATACCAAGCCCCATTTTTATATAGTTCTCCTTCAAGAAAGCCCTCTTCAGAATCTTATGGTGAGCATTGGATATTTTGCACTAGATATGGAACCCTAGTGCATTTTGGTTGGTGGATATACACTAAGGATTTTTCGTCCTATGGATAAAGTACACTGGCGGAATCAAACCACTGTTACATCAATTAACCTTCAATAATTAATAAATATAATGTCATTTGGGTCGTGAACCTGTAATACTAAAATTAGTATGATTTTCTTTCTTCAGAGTGTCATTTTACTTATGATAACCTTTTTGTTTTGGTATTTGTAACATTTGTATTATGATGAATGTTTTTTTTTTCTTTTTTTCTTTTCTTTGTACATGTTGTATATCCTGCTCATATTATGGGCGTCTTTTGACAATAAAAATATTTGATTTTGTATTTAAACGTTTATAGTTATGAACTGTCTATTGACATTTTTGCTTATTCCTTTGTGCTATCACCTTGTATGTAAGTGTGTTCATGCAAATAAATATTGATTATTGTAAAATCGTTGAATTTAAATACATCCTGACTTATGTGGATCGTGTCTTTCTGGCATTCTTTCGTTTTTAATATTAAATTCAAACAAAGACGACACGTCACCTATACAGATAGCTCCATTCCTTTGTAAAAGTGTGTTATTCTAAACTAACTTAATTTTATTAAGATCATGTCCGCGAGCAGGGTCTACTGGCATCGTTGAAGGCTGCTGGCGGTTGTCCATTGTGATTTTTCTGATTTGCCGCTTGATTGTGGACTGTGTCCCGTACTCTCATTCCACATCTCATTATTTTCTATTTAATGAAGGTGCTCTCAACTACCCCGGCAAAAATGTTTCGTCTCGTGGCGATCTAAAAACAGAATATTGACGGCATACGGAATGTGACTTTTCCTTCTCATTGTACTAAAATTTGTTAAAATTACTTGTTCAGATAATATTGTGATTGTGAACCTGATCATAAAAAAATGTGCACTAATTCTCAATATAAGCTGAACACACAGAAAATTAAGGAAAGACCTGGTTTCGTGAGGTTAAAAAAATGTAAACGAACGAAACCGGGTAATGCCTGAAAATTAATTCCTTAATTTATGATTTATAACGATATTGGTTACGGGCAACACTCTAAAATATTCTGGATTTCCATTACAGGGTCCTATTTAAATTATTTTCCCCAATATGGATTGAAATAAATTCCATTGCCGATCCAATTCATGAATTAGCATGGGGGAAACATTTTGGAATCAAATTTTTCCGCCCCTACCCACCTCTCCCCTTTTTCCTGTGGTTGTTCAAAATTTACCGGTCCTTTGTTTCCCACCCCATCTCCATATTTCATTTATCATCATCATTTCATGTTCATTTTATCATCCTTTTCATGTTCATCGCCTGTAAATAACCTATATAGCGTTGCACGGGCGTAAAACACCAACTCACTCACTCACTCATGTTTTGCATAATGTGTGGTGCAATTATTTACAATGGTACAAGTTAATACTCTTTTTTTAACGATGTTTTGGTATTTGACTTAAAGTTGTTTGTGTGTATCATACGAAATATATGTAAAGACATTAAACTTCAAACGCATTTACAGAATCGGCAACCCACTGCCATGCATTAAGTCGGAGAGTGGAGACCTTAACATCCCCAACCCCTTTCATCTTTCCAAACAAATGATTTTTGTGCTCTTCTGTTTTGGCGACAAGAACCAATTCCTTTTCTTTTATCCAGTTGGACCCTATTTCCCTTTGGAATCCATGTTGGGAATGCAAAAGCAGACGATAATTGATAAATATTACACTCACCAAAATTTTCCCGATGTTGTTGTTGTTTATCTTCACCTCTTTCAAAAAAGAATTCCGTTTATACCGCTTATATCCATAAAAAAAACCTCAACAGAGTACAATCTCAACGTCGAGAAAATTTGACCTATACTCAGCTGAGTAATTTTATTTATTCTGAGAATATTTTATTTTAACTCAGAATTTTTAACTTTTGTGGCGGCGAAGCCTGGTGTAGATACCAAATTTTAATGTGTAAAAATGCAAATATTCATGTCAAGGTTGGCATGAAAAACAGGGTAGATAGGGAAGTCTGAAACACACTTATCTTTCTTATTTGGTCATACAGGCGTGTTTGGTGATTATTGATGTGCACTTTCAAATCTGCTTGCATGACTAAACTCCAGAACTGTGTAATTACAACCTCTGTAGGTTAAGAAGTACTGAAGTAGGGGGAGGTGCTGGGCATCTTAAAACTTATGCTATCCTACCATACTCGTATGTCATTTGAAATACCAGTTCCTAATCAGAACCATTGTTATTAATAACATCTCCAGTGTGTTTTCTTGTTATTGTCTTGTTCATTTGAGTTTTGACGTCCCATATAGGCAATTTTTATATTTTTTTTTGTAAAATAAAAACCATTGTTCATTTTGTAAACTGTTTTTACCTGCGTTGCTGAAGGCGAAACCAGATCTAGGAGTCGGGTCACTCCGTCTGTCTGTCTGTTCATCCGTCGCGTTAAGGGGTGCATGTCTTGTGTAATCTGAATCTCAAAAACCAAACACTAGATCTTTCTGAAATTTTACACAGTGATTACATATATATATATTGAAGATTTGCACCTCCCCTTTTGGGATCATTTTTTCATTCCGTTTAGAAATAAGGGACCACAAATGTGCCAATAAAGCGACTTTTTTAATTGTTTCCACACATCGCCTGTAAATAACCTATATAGCGTTGCACGGGCGTAAATCACCAACTCACTCACTCACCACACCTTTGAAATTGGTAATTGTCGTTTCCAGTACCTGCTTGGACATTTGATTACTTCTCTGGATTTTTCGTCTCCTACATTATTGATCCACGAGAGAACGCTAATAATCCGTGATCCATGGGATGTAAGATCGTTTCCTTTCCCTTTGTCAGTTTACCCTCGCGCCATGAAAAACAAGGACTGACGAGACACCTTTTGTGATATGTGGCAATCCACAGCGTGAGTAATAGATCAGTAGTGTGTGAACTAAATTGATGATATCATATATTTCCCACCAAAATTTGAAGTTACAACGTTTGGACGGACAAAGGGAATTTCCCGTTTATTTATGATCAATGTGTAAACTTTATAGCCTTTCATTCATTGTGTTTTTAAGAATATTTAATTGTGATATGAGTAATTATGAACCTTTGTATGAACTTAAATGATTTCCTTATGTTTTTTTGTAACTTTATTTCCCCCCCTTTTTCAGTATTTTACCATCTCACCTTGAAATGTCTGTTGTGTTTGAATAAAAGTCGACCTTAGACAAGTGTTTATGTTTTGTATGCCTCTTATGGGGCCCTTGATTTGGTTAATAAACTTATTCTTATTATTCTACAAGGCCCAACCACCTGTCAGTCGGTAAATCTATCCGGGAAAGCCAGGATACACAGAAAAAGGAGTGAAGTGGGTAGGGGCGGAAAATTATTTGAAAGTGGACTTTAGATAAAGTGCATGACAACATGTTGAAGTGGTTAAAATCGGCAAAACCAAAATAGACAGGACCAGGGCCTGGTCTGCCAGATCCTGAAAAGGCAGCAACGCCTTGATGGGGAAACTTTATGAAATAGTTGAAAAAGATAATAACAATACTGTTAGAACACCAAGGATTGGACAAGAAAGAGAGGAGAATACGTCCATTACACGCCAGAACAAAAGGCCAAAATAGCGCGATATGGGATGGGAATGGGAACTCCCGTGCTGCTAAACATTTTTCTAGTTTAATAGATAGAAAAATTAACGAAAATACGATCAGAAGCATGAATACCGCTTATCTATGCAGAAAAGCAGATAGTGTAGAAGATGTTTTAGATGCAGTGCAGCCGAAACAACGTGGTGGCCCGAAATTACTGCCTGAGGAAATTGACAAAAGAAATTTGTGACTTCATCAAGGATTTACGCGAAGCAGGGGAAATCGTGAATTTAATTATTGTGCGAAGTGTCTCAAAGGGAATTATTTTGAACATCGATCAAACAATAAAATACGTAAAAACGGTGGTCATCACGAATTAACCAAGGACTTGGCCAGATCGTTGTTGTTACAGTTGAACTTTTCAAAACGTAAAGCAACTAAAAGAAATAAACAACTTCCTGATGACTTCGTCCCGTGTGGGACCCGGGTGGCGAATAGGCCCGCAGCAGAGCCGAGCTTGTCGTAAGAGTCGACTAAGGGTCTTGGGATTCTGACGTAGGGCCAAAATAAAATATATGTGTGTTTCCTATTACCTAGTGATTTTGACTGCAGGTAGGTAGGTAGAAAAAACATTTTATTTTGCCAAAACATTTTTTTTGATTGATGATGCATGTTTTCTTTACTTTCCTAAAGGTTATATTGATGTACCACCAGAACTGTCAATAAAGGACTTAAAAGACCTTAGTAATGATATTTTTGAAAAATGCAATGTATATAAAAGACAGGATATTTAAAATGCAAAGATATTAATATGTGCTTCAGTTTAAACACAAAGACTGTATATTGTGAAAGCAAAATTCTGATGTTTTTCTAATTTTAATTAAACTGTTGAATTATATTTTGTCAGAATTCATATTATTAAAAGTGTTCCTCAAAAGTTATTGTTTTTTTTCGTATGGACGAGCAACAACTGTTTTTCTTCCTCTCTGTTCACAGTCAATGCACAATGGTAAAACAGTTTTATATTGTTTCTTGAGATCTTTAGACACTTCAGCTCCTTCATCTCCACAAAGGCAGCAAAGGTCGAGTCTGCCCTTCTCTGAAGTATAATATGGTATCTCAATTGGGCTGGAACAAACTAGATTTGCACGAGTCATAGCAATGTCATGAAGCATGTGTTTTGGAGGTGTAACTGGTGCTCCACAACTGTATTCTATCTCACTCAACATAATGACCAATGACAAGGATATATCGTTTCTGAGAAAAGGGTACAAGAATTTTTGTGTGAGGCCTGACGGACAGAACCACGCACAGACGCCATCATTTTCATATTTTTTTTAATATTCATTATATAATAAAAATATATGTTTGAGATGGCAAACTTGGGGGGGTGGATGTGGCAGATTTAATTAGACATATCAGAACAAGTGCAACATGATTCGTTTATACTGGTCTGACAATGCAGATTTATTACTCTAACAGTGGTGGAAAAATTTGTTCATTCGTGTCAAGTCTAAGTTTTTTTTTTTCAGATTTTAAATGTGACAAAGCCCTGCTGTTTTGATTCAAAGTCTAACTGATACTGATATTCTTTTCTTCTGGGGGGGGGGGGATTTAAAAAATTAAATATACACACATTTTTTTTTAATTTTGAAAGAAAGGCCCAACAGATTTTTTTTCTATATAAAAGGACATGCCTGAGGTTGCGAATGCACTGCCCCAGGCGTTGGAGCAACAGATTTCCCCCCCCCCCTGTTAAAGTTTGTTTTTTGTATATGGTCCTGCATACAGTCTTCATAAAATACAAAATGTTTGTTGGTGTTCCAATTTATAAAATACTAGTACTCCTTGCCTTTTCATACAATGTCATACTACTATTACTTTAAGACTATTTTTACAGTTCAACAGAATTTTTTTTCAAATTTTAGGACCAACCATTTATTTATCTTGAAGAGGGGACTTGGTTTAAAAAAAAATAATCTGATTTTGATTTTTTGGAAAAAAAATTATTGGCTCTGCACAAAAAAAATTCTGATCAAAAAAAAAAAAAAAACAATTTACATAAGCCCCCCCCCATTTCAAGTTCAATAAATAGTTGGTCCCTTATTAGTAATAAAAATGAAATGGTAATACCAAAAGTATAAAATTTCGTGAAGATTGTAATGTTGTATATTTTAATTTTAAATGAAAAGGGTCAGCCATAGAAAATTTTAAAGAAGATATAAAAGTTGACATGATGCTGGGGCAGATTCATTTATATAAAGAACATGAATCATACACCATGTCACCCTAAAAGGGAATAGCTTGATTTCTTTCTTTTTTCCTTGTTTGACACCACACCTTTTACTTCTTTTTTCTACAAACTGCCTTCCACCTGCCATCAATATTTGAAAAGCATTATTCGCCGATTTGGTTGCCTCCTCTGCACATGAATTGATCATTTCTGCTAGATTGTCACCCTTCTTCTGAGAGCATGTAAAGTTCACACATTTAACATTGAAGGAATACTGTACCTCGAATTATCGAAAACCTCGGTATTTACCGAAAACCATAAAGGATTTACCGAAAATCAGATAAATATGTCCGAAACAATCTGAAATGTTATTAAAATGTTTTTTCTGTATTTATAACTGATTTATTTATAAAACCTACATGTTTTTGTTCCGTTTATTTTTTAAGAAAACAAAATATTGGCTGATTAAGTTGCTCCTCTGTGTTGTTGACGAAAGGTGTAAATAAATCAATTTGGTAATATGGGCTAATAATATTTTGTAGCATTTTATATGAAAATCTATTATATGATTAAACCAATACTTACTGCAGCCAAGATAAAATATCTTGCAAGTCACAAGCCTTGAGAAATGCAGATTGGCTACCCATTATAATTTGTATGATTCATGAGTAGTGCAGTAAAAAGAAATCTATTTTATATTAGTCTAAAAAGACACTGATAAACAAAATAGGTTCCAATAGACTAATAACTCATTTTTTCGTGCTACCCGAAGGAATGTGTCAATTCGCCGACCGATACACTCGGTGAAACGTTGAAACTTTCCGAGGACTTTTCAAGAGTAGTTGCACATTTTATTTCTATTTTATACTTCTTTTCGTCGAAATTGTCACAGTTATGGTACTCGTGAAAGACTGTTATCATATCAAAATTGTCTGGTACAGATGTCATTAGGTTTTTTGCCTCCATATGCACACAATTGTCATACTTTATGGCCAAAACAGTGCTCGGCCTGTCCTGTACGAAAAGGCCATGCCGGCCATGTTTTCATCGATGTCTTTTAAGCGCTTAAACCATCGAAGTCCGGTCGTTGATTACAAACGCTTTCGCGATCTTTATTATAAATCACGAAACCAAACCGGAAAAAAACGAAAATATTCCGGATTTTTTTTTTTTTTTTTTTTTAAACACCGATAAAATGTTTAAGGTCGCCGGTCCTAAATCCAGGTAGGTCGGGTAACCGGAAACACACATATATTTTATTTTGGCCTAGGGTCAGTGCTCAGCCCACAGAGCGACCAAGTGTGTACCCTAGATTTTCATGTTCATCTCCCGGATATAGCCGAAATCGTGCTGCTTGGGAGTAAAGCAATAACTAACTAACTAACTAACTAGATAGCTGAATAGGGTGACCCTCGTCCGCGGGGGTTGTCAGGTCTATAATACGGAAACCCTGACCGCTGACCATAGACGGCCAACGTGTGTGGAGAGTGTCACGCTTCATGCACGTAAAAGACCCCTTTGTGGACCGCCAAGTAGTGCACCACATAGGCTAAATTTTCCGCCCCTACCCATCCCTCCCCTTTTTCTGTGGTTCTTCAAATTTGACCGGTCCTTTGTGTCCCACCCACCCCCATATTTCAGTTATCATCATCATTTCATGTTCATTTTATCATCCTTTTCATGTTCATTACCTTTAAATAACATATATATAAAGCATTGCACGGGCGTAAAACACCAACTCACTCACTCCTGATGACTTCGATAACATTAAATCAGAATATCTAGCGCGAATCGTTAAAGTTGTGAAAGACAATGACAGTCGGGACGAACTTATAATAAATTGAGACCAGACAGTGCTTTCAGACTTTTTATGCCGCCATAGTCCCACCTGAGTTCACTCTTGTTTCGACTGGAGTTCGCGTTGTTGATTGATAGTCAGTTATTTTGTGTTTCCATGTTTTACATGTTGTCTGTGTTTGTCCTGTTTTTGTTGGTGTTTACTGGTTTTGACTCTGCCCTTTCGGACTTTTGACATTCGGATACTCCATTGGTACCTCTGCTTCTTTTACCTGGTGGTTTATTTTACATAACAGAAGATAACTGTTTTTGTAAGAGCTCTGTTTAAACTATCTAAACAAAACCTACCACCATATCCACATGTGTCTCTGTGTCTTTGTAAACCTGGGCTGACGTTGTTGTTTCTGTCGGGTAGTCATCGTGTTGACAGCTGCGTCGATCCTTTCCATTACGCGTTCTTCAAAGGTTGCCAAGTTCGCCATTTGGGCCGCTAGCTGTGCCATCGGTTTGTGTTGCGTCACGTTTATCGTCCGTTCAACTACGACTGCTGTCGATCGTATTTCCTGGAACGACTTCGGCGTCTGTGGTATCACACTCGGTCCTTGTTTGATGTTTGTTAAAGAGTATCTAATATTTCCTTTCTTGTATCTTTTTATGAAGGCGTGTTTAAGATCTGTAAGGCTATTTTCACACGGTTTTCCAAGGTCCCACACCATTCTAAACGGTTGGCGTCAGGTGGAACGGGAAATACCTGGAAATGTCTTCTTGGGATCTCTCGACTAAGGTACAAAATTTAATGAATAAAGTCTACCATTTAAGCAGACTGTTTTCCGTCGTAGTTAGTTAAATGGATGTGGCCGTGGTTTCCTCTTTCTGTTGTAGTGACTGTCCTGGATTCCTGTGTATCTCTTACATTTGACGACGTTTGGAACTGACTTTCTGATTGTATTCTGGCCAGTTTTTCCCTATACTCGATCTCTCTTCTTTGGGTCTTGTTCCTGTGAGTTTCTTCTCTTTCGTCGAACTCGTTGTCTAGGTCCCTTAATTTCTGACGCTCGGATTGAAGTTGGTTTTGTTGTTCCAATTCTTCAGTTTTGTCTTGGTTATGTCGTCCGGGGTTCCGAACCCACCAGTACCGGGACGCAGGTTGTACTTGTCTCTGTAATTGTCTGGTTGTGTTGTCTCCATATCTTGGATCCTTTTTGGTCGTCCACCAATTAGTATACCTATCTCAAGGTATAATCTTCCACTCATGGGTTTTTGAGGTAACTAGCTGTAATTGAAACGAGATGTTCAATGCATATAGTTTATTGCTGATTAAAAGTCATTAAAACATAAATGATAAAAACAATAATGTTTACCAAAAATAACAACAATTTATATATAACAGTTAAACCCGTAATATCTTGTACTGACTTGCTCTTAACCGACCTATTGGCCTAAGTAAAGTAACCTTCCCTTAAGACTAAAATACTTATGAATTAAATGGTATCTATTTCTTCTTTCGGACATTTTCTAGTACTTTGACTTGAGATTACAAAAACCTTCTAGATCTGCCAAGGGTGAAGATGAGAGGTAGCGGATCGTAACCCTTGGCTAGCGAAGATGCTGTGAAGATTTCCTGCAGATTGAACTGATATGGGCATCAAAATTAAGCTGATAATCAATTTCAATTCCTAATAATTTCACTGTACTTTCACAAGTAAGATCTGAATCTTGGATATGCAAGGAAAGATTTTTATCATATGTCTTTTTGCCAACAGCCAAAACTTGAAATTTATCTGGATTTGCTTGCATCTTGTTAAATAGAAACCAGTCAATAAGTATTTTAGACTCTGATTCCAGAGTTGAAATAAGCAAATCATAATCAGGACTGCAAAAAGACAAAGTATTATCATCAGCATAATTGTAGAGGAGTAGAATTGTAGATTTCGCGAGTGGCGGGCATTTTGAAAAATGATCGAAAAAATGCGAAAAATGTAAACATTGTCAGATTTCAACTAAACTTGGTATACAGGGTATATGGGTGATGGGGACTCCCGGTGCATTGTCAGATTTTTCGTAATGGACGCCATTTTCAAGATGGCCGCCGAAAATCGCGAAAAATGTAAACATTGTCCAATTTCAACTAAACTTGGTATACAGGGTATATGGGTGATGGCGACTCACGGCGCATTGTCAGAATTTCAGTAATGGCCGCAATTTTCAAGATGGCCGCCGAAAATCGCAAAAATGTAAAATATTGTCCCATTTCAACGAAACTTGATATATAGGGTATATGGGTGATGGCGACTCAAGGCAAATTGTCGGAATTCTTCGAAGAGAACAGACATTAAAGGAGAACGGGAGGGAACATCTCACGTTTCGGGAAACGTAAATTTTAATTTTAACTATTTTCTGCATGCTAAAAAATTGCAATAAAAGTTTTTATATAATTTTATCGAAGTTTATAGTCAAACACTCAGGTAACCCACTTTGTGACGTAACAAAACAAAAATGGCAGACGACAGAATATTCACTGAAAGGCAACTCTAACTACATGCATGGGTGTTTGGCCAAGATTGACCCTATCTAAACAAAGTGTGTTCTTTATTTATATAAAAAATATTATTGAACCGCGATGAAACTAGACTGGGGTTGTAAACAAACATACTTCCACTGTGAGTGACTGACCATTCAGACTGGCAGCCGACAGGATACGAAGCAGACCTCACTAAATGACTTGTCACTATAAAATAAACAGACAGTACATGCAATGGTAAGGCAAAACCAATATTTTTATACCCCCCGCAAACAAAGTTTGGGGGGGTATATAGGAATCACCCTGTCTGTCTGTCCGTCTGTCCGTCTGTCTGTCCGTCTGTCCGTCTGTCCACATACCTCGTAAGCGCAACTCCTCCTAAACCCCTTGATGGATTTTGATGAAACTATACACAAAGGATGTACACCATATGGAGATGTGCATGAAGAATTTCGGTTGCTATCAGATATCATTCAAGGGAGATAATTGGACTTAGACTTTTTAAACTTGGTGTTCAATGGGAGACCTCGTAAGCGCAACTCCTCCTAAACCGCTTGATGGATTTTGATGACACTTTACATGAAGGATGTACACTATATGGAGATGTGCATGAAGAATTTTGGTTGCTGTCGGATATCATTCAAGGGAGATAATTGGACTTAGACTTTTTAAACTTGGTGTTCAATGGGAGACCTTGTAAGCGCAACTTCTCCTAAACCCCTTAATGGATTTTGATGAAACTTTACACAAATGATGTACACCATATGGAGATGTGCTTGAAGAATTTTGGTTGCTGTCGGATATCATTCAAGGGAGATAATTGGACTTAGACTTTTTAAACTTGGTGTTCAATGGGAGACCTCGTAAGCGCAACTCCTCCTAAACCGCTTGATGGATTTTGATGGCATTTTACATGAAGGATGTACAATATGTGGAGATGTGCATGAAGAATTTTGGTTGCTGTCGGATATCATTCAAGGGAGTTAATTGGACTTAGAATTGTTAAAGCGGGGGGTATCCTCCGTGAGCTCGCTCACAGTATTCCTTGTTTTTAACAAGTCCAAGCTATGACTTATGTCCCTCAAACAGGTGTGCCTGTCTCATATGAGTAAAAGTGACCTGTTTTTTTGGTTGGGGTCCATCAAATTCCTAAATTACATTCTAGATGCCCTAGTGATCATTCCATTCAAGTTTTGTTGAAATGATGGTTCAGTGGTTTCAGAGAAGAAGATTTTTGAAAAAGTTTACATCACTGATTGACGCCCACGCAGTGATAGCTAAAGATCACAAGGTGAAACTGTGTAAACTTTTAAGCCATCTCTAATCGGACTGTCTTATATGACGTGTCTACAATGTGTCTACATATCATAGTATGAGAAAAAAAAATAAAGTTTTAAAAAGTTTATGCCAATGTCACATATTCACCTTCAAAGTAATCCCTATGTCTCACATTGCACAAATTTTCATCGCAGGCCAGACAAAAACCAGTGTAATATTTCACTTATCCAGCAACACAATATCTCCTAAATCATGTAAATATACAAACTTGTATGGTGGGCCTATGACAAAAGCCATGGTGTAAGATGATTAATTGGATGCTTTGTACATGTACATGTAGCTTAGAACTTACATTGGCTTTAAAAAACACATTGTTGCAAGACTTGTCACTACTGCTGAGTATTTTTCTTCAGGAACAACTTTTACTCTATCTTTTCTGAAGTGGTCTAGTTTCTCTAGCAGTGATGAAAGTTCTCCAATGAAGTCAGCAACATTCCACCTAGCAATTCTGCAATTAAACATGATGTCTTACATAAATAAATAAAAATAAGAAATATACACATAAAACTTAATTACAGCTTAACAATATGCAATTTCAATTTCTCATACATCTAATATAGCTTTTAAGATATTGAGCTTAAAAGGTGCAAAAGCACAAAATATGATAAGAGCTCAATTTGGCCCCCTAATTGACCATTTTTTTAAACAAGCATTCTGAGAGTATTGCAAAACAATACATAGTCCCCTACCGGCCTCATATTTCAGTCACTGCTAACAATTTGTCAAATTGCAATGGATTTTCAAACTTCGAAGGACCATAACTCCCATAAAAATTTGTGCACCGGCACGAAACTCAAACTTGATTTGTAACTCATCATGGTAAACTCACATACCAAAAATCAGTTCATTATCTATAAGCGTTTAGAAAAAAAGTGTGGTAAACTAAAATTTTAGTGAATTTTCAAAGTTCAAAGGGCCATAACTCCATCCTGATGCTGTGGTCTCATTAACCCCTTCCGGGTCAATTGGTCCCTCCCTCAAATAGTCCATTAAAAATAAAAAGTGCAGTGTTATTGTTTGTAATTGTCAAAGTTTTATTGGATTAATAATGGAATCATGTGTACAATCAAATGAAACCTAAAGATTCACTCATTTTAATTATCCTTGAATCATTTTTGACAAGTGTATGAATTTTGTTTACATGGCTGTGTGAAAAGGCCCCATGTGGAAGACCGGAAAGCATGGTAAAAAGGGTATTTTGAGCATTTTGTAAACAATCCAACTTTGCGAAAAAAGTAATCCTTGATGGTGAATGTTTTATACCAGCATTAGACAGAAAACTTTATTAGCTTCGCAATGATATATAACATGTGTACCATCTTACCCGTATTTGTTCAAGCATAAATTTCAAAAATGCAGATTTTAAGCTGAAAATGAATGTGAACGTCAAAAGGGTTATTTGAGACCTTAAGAATACAGCTTATTTGTGTCATCTGTAGGCTATCCTGGTTGTTTCACAATGGTACCCCCTTAGCAACCATTGTATTTTTTGCTTTTTGTCACTTTATTTACCCTCATACAGGAATAGGAATATTATTTGATGCATACTTTTTTTCCAAACCTCACTTTTAAACAGAAATTTAGGCTCGAACGATTGAAAATAAAGAGATTTTCTTGCTCGCGACACAACAAAATGTTGATTATTTCATATGCTGATGCCTGTTTTTATTTTTTCATATAGTTGTCTGCCCTTAGACCATTAAAATAAAGTCACTGCAATATTACTGTACCTATAAAAAATGTTTTGATTGTGAGAAAGTGAATAGAGTAAAGTCTTATCCATTTAACATAGAAAACTTTATGCGACGTCAACTTTTGAGGTTTTCTCATGGTACACCCCTATTTCAAATGCCCATAAAATCAAAACCGCACAACTCCTTGGCTTGTATGAGGGCTTAATAAATTCAAAAAATCCTCTTCTTTTAATTTTCATATTCAAATATGATTATCTGGTGCATTGTGTTATTTTAAGGTCTCATTAACCCCTTCCGGGTCAATTGGTCCCTCCCTCAAATAGTCCATTAAAAATAAAAAGTGCAGTGTTATTGTTTGTAATTGTCAAAGTTTTATTGGATTAATAATGGAATCATGTGTACAATCAAATGAAACCTAAAGATTCACTCATTTTAATTATCCTTGATTCATTTTTGACAAGTGTATGAATTTTGTTTACATGGCTGTGTGAAAAGCCCCCATGTGGAAGACCGGAAAGCATGGTAAAAAGGGTATTTTGAGCATTTTGTAAACAATCCAACTTTGCGAAAAAAGTAATCCTTGATGGTGAATGTTTTATACCAGCATTAGACAGAAAACTTTATTAGCTTCGCAATGATATATAACATGTGTACCATCTTACCCGTATTTGTTCAAGCATAAATTTCAAAAATGCAGATTTTAAGCTGAAAATGAATGTGAACGTCAAAAGGGTTATTTGAGACCTGTATACCAAATATCAAGTGGCTGTGATAAGTACTTGCTGAGAAAACAGTTATGAAAATTTCCTAACAAAAAGTTTACACCGCCGCAGCCACCGGAAAGCCAACTTTTCGTCGCAGACAAAACTGCATTTTATACATGTATGTTCATTTTTAGCCATGGCGGCCATGTTTTACAACCAATCAAAAATCCCCATATCAATTCTATACACCTAATGCTAATTAATAACCATACATGTATGGCTCCAATTGAACTTATAGTGTCAGAGAGTTAACATTTTTAATGTTATCAGGAAATGCTGTGAAAATTGTCAATTTTGTAATAACCCCTAAAAGGAAAGGTCCTACAACGATGACCCTAACTACATATTTTGTAAATTTTAATGCGCTTAACAATATGCAATTTCAATTTCTCGTACATCTTATATAGTTTTTAAGACATTGAGCTTATAAGGTGCAAAAGCACAAAATATGATAAGAGCTCATTTTGGCCCCCTAATTGACCATTTTTTTTAAACAAGCATTCTGAGAGTATTGCAAAACAATACATAGTCCCCTACCGGCCTCATATTTCAGTCACTGCTAACAATTTGTCAAATTGCAATGGATTTTCAAACTTCGAAGGGCCATAACTCCCATAAAAATTTGTGCACCGGCACGAAACTCAAACTCGATCTGTAACTCATCAAGGTAAACTTACATAGCAAAAATCAGTTCATTATCTATAAGCGTTTAGAAAAAAAGTGCAGAAAACTGAAATTTTAGTGAATTTTCAAAGTTCAAAGGGCCATAACTCCCATAAAAAATTAGTGGAGACAATGAGATTGATCAAGTTTGGTAGTTTTGTTATTACTTTTATTTAATATAGTATTTGTCTGTTACCAACATCATTGCTTAGCAGTTACCGTATCGTCACTGTTTTCGATTTTGCAGTTACGGGTATCAATTATTTTTTTAAATATTAGAAATTCTCGAACTCGGAAGTAGAGAGCATTTTATTAGAAAGATAAAATGGAATATCTGTATTTCTAATTTGTCATCGACTTGGACACCAAAAGAAGGTAAGATTCATCGTTTTGGAAGCGATAAAAATAATCAGAAAATCTTCCGCCATCTTGTGATACTCATAACTGCCGTTACGAGTAGCCGCCAACTGCCAGTGCAGATTTACAATTGCCAAAAAAGGCTGTGTCGACATTGAGAAGTGCAGTCATATGTATTTTTAGGTTATTGGTAGGGTGAAATTACATGTTTATTGTAATCATCGTGATTGACTAAAAAGCAGAGAAGTTAATTGTTTGTCATGCATTAATGATTTCAAGCGCTACATATGACATTATGGCGGATACAGGACAGGCTTCATCCCTCAAACAGGTTTTGCCTGTCTCATATCATTTGTGTCTCCAACAGTATACATACACAAGATATTCCTTTTCCTCTGTATCTGCTTCTTTTGAAAGTGATTCCAATATACCATCAAATTTTGGTTCCAAAAATCCGCTGTAAAATTCATGAGGAGAATAAGCGTCAATGTTTTCATCATGAACAGCATCACAACATAGTTGTGAGACACAAAAGGGATATTGAGGTGATCATCTCAGTACAGCATACCAGTCAAACACTAATTAAAACAATTAACTACCATATCTTTTAACTCAATTTTGAACTTTTCTACTAATGGCTGATAACATGGATAACGAAGAAAAATTTTTTTAGGAATCGTATGAGACGTATTTTCTTATAGCCCTGCTCCAAAAGTCGGTCACGAAGAAATCGGTGTCTGATAAAAAAATCTGTGAAATGTGTGCAAGCTCTGGCATATCGAATAAGTTGTGAAATATAAACACCGTATGCAGGGGAAGTAGGTATATTGCTCTGTAGATTAGGAAAATTAACAATTTGAAAATTAAAATCGTCTCGTTTATTGAGACGAGATGAGATGTTCAATGCATATAGTTTATTGCATACTAAAAGTAATTAATCCGGCTTCATATGCACTGTACATCTCCGTATCCTTGTTGATTCTGTAAACGGACCTTCTATTGAACGTATTTAGACTGCAAGTAGGATTTAGATATTAAAGGAGTAGAGCCACGAATGCCTCAAATCGGCCCGGTATTTTTGCAAATTTTCAAACTACTTCAACTTTTCGTAAATTTATCCAAAATGAGTTAAGGCATAACTGAACTTTTCATATATGTAAGATTTAACAAAATATCTACATCACAGGTCTAGCCTTGGCATTTCAAACACGCCATATATTATACAATTCCTAATTTTTTGCCCATTTGCACTGTTTTCTCGTCGTATTTTGCCAAAAATAGTATTGGCCACATTCGTCGACCATCGTAATTTTTTGATAGTTAATTTATAACATAATAATACACATTTCTATCTAAATTTTCCGCCCCTACCCACCTCTCCCCTTTTTCCTGTGGTTCTTCAAAATTTACCGATCCTTTGTGTCCCACCCCATCCCCATATTTCATTTATCATCATCATTTCATGTTCATTTTATCATCCTTTTCATGTTCATCGCCTGTAAATAACCTATATAGCGTTGCACGGGCGTAAAACACCAACTCACTCACTCACATTTCTATCACAAAATAATTTTGGTCGACGGGTGTGGCCATTTTCGTTTTCACCGATTTATACATGAAAATCAATGAAAAATGTAAAAAAAACGAGATTTTGTACAAAATAGACTGATTTTTAGTTCACTGTCTTCCTTGTTGATAAACAATTAAACCAAAAGATATTGCAATTTATAAAATATGAAGTCTAATGAACATCAAAGCAGCAATTACAATCAAGTATATCAGAGTTGAATTTTTGGGCCGATTTGGGGCCTTCGTGGCTCTACTCCTTTAATCCTATTTTGTTTTGATAAGTTGTAAACATCATTTTTAATTAAACTTACAAAGACACTTAGATATTTCACAATACTTTCACCACTTATTTGATTATTTTCCTATAACATAAAAATGAACAAAATCATAACGTAATAAAGATATGAATCACCCTTTTTTGTATTCAATAAACCATGACATTGATGAGGCAAGTAAAATTTATTATGACTTTAGCAGTCAAAACTCTCCTACCCGATTGGCATTGTGTCCCCATTTCCTCCACTTCATCATCATTTCATGTTCATTGCATCACCGTTTTCATGTTCATCTCCCGGATACACTGCCAGACTACGATCATACATATGCACGTACTGTGTTCACACAGACTTTATTTCCAATTTTCACAATCGTTCTATCCGGCACATCGATTACAGAACACAGTTCTACAATCCCACTTTTGACATGGCATTCCTCAATTTTGATCATGATTAAAACCATTGAGGACAGGGATAGTTGGTCCATTTCTATCCGTTTGATAGAATAGCCATCATAAATGTACACCGATCTTCCTTGAAATTTGCATTTAAATTCCTCCAACTTAAATGTGATGGGGTCCTCTACTACTGTGCGACAATTCTTTGCCATTAACAAACTCCAGTATGACTTGAAAGTAATAGCAACATGCTCAGCATTTTAATTTTCAAACGTTTGCAGAAACTATAATTCTGGGTAAACACTGACGTAGCATCATGGAGTGTGTTAGGAGAAACGGTAAAGGATCTAGATACACTGATTTTTTCACTCCATACTTCACAAAAATCCTGAACGTTGATGAATTTCTCTTATGGATTAGTTTTATTTTCTTAAAAAGAGCTCGAATTCAGAATTAACATTCTAACATGAATTCCTGATCATGAGTAATCCGACCAAAGACTATCTCTACTCTGACCATAGCTAAATAGAGAACGCACGTAATCTCTGATTTTTATTAAAAAGTTTGATCAATACCAGGAATGAATATTATATTATCTGATAACCTTTTTTTATTTTTTATTTAAATGACAAATTTTAATAAAAAGCTTCGCCGAGCGCAGCATGATACGACTTCAACATTTCGAACCCTGTACGTTATATGCCCAATATTGATAGTCAATTGCTCTGGACACATGCAACCTTTGGTGGACTTTCCATCTTCATTTCACAAGGAGTCCATTTTTTTTTATCAAAAGCAGACTAAAATTAATTAAAGTTACAAAAATATTACACCTTTTTGCCCCTTATCAAGGGTACCTGCTACCTTTCATTTTGGCCCCTAACAGCAATAAGGAATTAATCCTCGATTTTACAGGTTTCTACTTGATATGAAATTATTAAGTAAAAATGTTTTTTTTTGGAATCGGACAAATAAATTAAATATTTTATTTTTGTCCATT
Source organism: Arcuatula senhousia (assembly GCA_963971305.1). Taxonomy (NCBI): domain Eukaryota; kingdom Metazoa; phylum Mollusca; class Bivalvia; order Mytilida; family Mytilidae; genus Arcuatula; species Arcuatula senhousia. Next base: position 60,110,134 of record OZ020310.1, read on the forward strand.
TTAACCCCTAATTTGCATTAATGAAAATTAGAGGGGAGGTGATAATTCATCCTCTATTTTATATCCACTACTTGAAAATAATTAAATTGCAAAAAAATTTCAAAATCTGATCAGATATAAAAAAGTTTTATTTTTGCCCCTTTTTGGCCCATTATTTCTAATTCAAAGGGGGACCCCAAAAATGAATCCAGTATATGTTTCAATGGTAAGGCATACCATTGTCACATATCATAGCAATTGGCCAACCAGAACCAAAGTAATAAAAGGGGGCCCCAAAATGAATCACGTTCATCCTTTATTGATCCTTAGGGTGTCCTGCATAAAAGTTGTGTTTCGATATTTGATTCGTTAAAAAACATGGCCGCCCTGGCTAAAAATAGAACAGGGGGGTCAGACTACTGTTTTTGGCTTGTAATTCAAAAAGCATACGAAATAGATGAAATCTGATGCCACGCTACTGCTTCAGGATCAAAAGTTCTAAAAAAGTCTCCATTTGGTTTAGCGGCATCCCAGCCGATGCCATTTTATCCTTTTTAAAAGAAATTGGTCAGTATTCAAAATTATAGTTTTTGTAATCACCATTTGAAAGTTAATTTGTTGTCATAATATTTAGCTTATTTTTGTTAAGTTCTTTGTTTTCCTATTGCTTTAAATGGTTTTATTGTTTTAGTGTGTTATTTTTTAATGATTATTTTATCTATTTATTTTCCTGGCATACTTTTTGTTTTATTTACGGTCTTTTGACTTTGTTTTATATTAACATGTTATTAACATAATTATATCAACTTGTTTATGTCCCGATGATGGCTGCAATATCGCCGACGGGACATAAAGCAACCAACAATCAATCAATCAATCAACCATTTGGTCAAAGTTGTCAGATGACCCCTTATAGGGGTTATGGCCCCTTAAAGGTGAAAAATAGCATTTTTTCATGTTTTTGCCCTATAGTATGAAAACTATTGCAGATAGAGAAAAGCTGTTGCTTGCTTAAATGTTCAGCTCATTAAGCACTACAAAAGTCTCCATAGGGTCGAAGTTGTCAGATGACCCCTTATAAGGGTTACAGCCCCTTAAAGGCGAAAAATAGTGTTTTTGGCCTATAGAATGAAAACTATTGCAGATAGAGAAAAGCTTTTGCTTGCTTAAATGTTCAGCTCATTAAGCTCTACAAAAGTGTCCATAGGGTTGAAGTTGTCAGATGACCCCTTTTAAGGATTACAGCCCTTTAAAGGCAAAAAATAGTGTTTTTGGCCTATAGAATAAAAACTTTTGCAGATAGAGAAAAGCTGTTGCTTGCTTAAATGTTCCAGCTCATTTAGCTCTACAAAAGTCCTTACAGGGTCGAAGTTGTCAGATTACCTCTTTTAGGGGTTACAGCCCCTTAAAGGCGAAAAATAGTGTTTTTGGCCTGTAGAATGAAAGCTTTTGCAGATAGAGAAAAGCTGTTGCTTGCTTAAATGTTCAACTCATTTAGCTCTACTAGAGTTTTCATAGGGTCAAAGTTGTCAGATGTCCCCTTATAGGGGTTACAGCCCCTTAAAGGTGAAAAATAGTGTTTTAGACCTGTAGAATGAAAACTATTGCAAATAGAGAAAAGCTGTTGCTTGCATAAATGTACAGCTCATTTAGCCCTAGTCTTCATAGGGTTGAAGTTGTCAGATGACCCCTTTTAGGGGGTACAGTCCCTAAATTAACATGTTTTCATGTTTTTGGCTTATATAATAAAAACTATAGCAGAAAAAGGAAATTGGTTGGTTGCTTTAATGTTCGGTTCATTAAGCTCTCAACAAAAGTCTCTATAGAGTCAAAGTTGTCAGACAGCCCTTAAAATAACATGTTTCACGTTTTTGGCCTACAGAATGAAAACTATTGCTGAAAGAGAAAAAAGCTATTGCTTGCTTAAATGTTCAGCTTATTTAGCTTTACAAAGTTCTTCATAGGGTTGACATCAAGACCAGGTGAGCGATTCAGGCTCCTGGGAGCCTCTTGTATGATAAGGAACATCACTGTCAAATTTCATAGCAATCAAATAACTAGAACTAAAGTTATCGTGTATACACTAAAGTTAACAGACAACCCGCAGGACGACAACGCAACTGCATCATACCATTATGCCTAGCTTGTCGTAAGAGGCGACTAAGGGTCTTGGGATTCTGACGTCCGGTCAGTGCTCAGCCCACAGAGAGATAAAGTGTGTACCCTAGGTGGCTGACTAGGGTAGCCCTCGTCCGCGGGGTTGTCAGGTCTATAATATGGAAACCCTGTCCGCCGACCATAGTGGGCCAACGTGTGTGGAGAGTGCCACGCTTTAGTGCACCACATAGGCTAAATTTTCCGCCCCTACCCCCTTTTCCCCTTTTCCTGTGGTTCTTCAAAATTTACAGTCCCTGTGTTTCCCACCCCATCCCATATTTCATATATCATCATCATTTCATGTTCATTGTATCATCTTTTTCATGTTCATCGCCTGTAAATAACCTATATAGCGTTTCACGGGCCTAAAACACCAACTCACTCACTTATTATCTAATTCATTTTTAGGTAGAATTATTCTCCAGGACGCTTTAGGGCGCTTTTTTGTAGGACCGCCAATTTTACCAATTATATACGCGTTTATATCCCTTATATATTTTTACCCTTAGCAACAAAATGGCGGCAAGCGAAAAAGATATTTCTCAAATTTTTCAGAACTTGGATTAAAAACCGTGATTGAAACATTTCAAAGTGAAAAGAATAGATATAAAAAACATGTCTAAGTCTTAATGACGACCAACTGGTAAGACTTGGGGTCAATACACTGGGAGACAGATTAAGGTTGCAGGGGGTCGTTAGGTTAGAACTGAGCACAGTCGACATGAAACAAACTACATGTACAACAGAGTCAGAGACAGGTCAGTCTTCGTTATATTGATGATGTCCTTTCACTAAACAATCCTCGATTTGGTGACTATTTACATCTAATATATCCGAAGGAACTTGAGATAAAGGACACTACAGATTCTAGGAGGTCTGCTTCATATTTGGATCTATTTTTTCGAAATTGACACACAAGGAAGGCTTTGTACAAGTCTTTATGACAAAAGTGATGACTTCAACTTTCCAATAGTTAACTTTCCCTTTCTATGTAGCAACATTCCGTCCGCTCCAGCATATGGAGTTTACGTATCACAATTTATTTGTTATTCCAGAGCATGTGGGGAGTACAAAGACTTCCTTGATAGAGCTACACGGCTGACAAGCAAATTGTTAACACAGGGGTACGTTGCTCCCAGGTTGTTGTCATCACTCAAGAAATTTTACGGACGACATCATGTGCTTGTTTACAAATACGGGATTTCTATCTCTCAGATGAGCACAGATGTTGGTTTGACATAGAGTATTGTAATGTCATCCTTTCCGGATTTGACCAACACTTAATCGATCTTTGGCAACGTGACGGGTGTGCTATAGCAAGCAGGAACTGCTTTCTCTTCCGGAGCACCTGAGTTCACTCTCGTTTCGACTTGAGTTCACGTTGCTGAATGCGGTTTTGTTGTTATGTGTGTGTGTGTTTTATGTTGTTATGTGGTTTATTTTGTTGTGATGAGTTTTGTCTTTGTCTTTACGGTTTTATGATACTGGTTACCCCTTTGGTACACCTTTGCTTCTTTCATCTACAGCTACAACCGTTACAAATCAAGCAAATAAAGCAATTCTCAATCAGAGAAAATTATTGTTTGGGAAAGGAAAAAAGTATAGCACCAATAATAGTACTAAGAAAAGGCGGCTCCCAAGTTTCGACACAGATGAAATGGACGAAGACACAGTGATCCATAACGGCAAGGGAAAAGCAAAAACAAAGAAGTTATCTAACAGAACTTGGACAGTTACTGTTGTGTGCCTCGCTAACAAGAATGCTGGAAAAGTTCCATCACCATCTGAAAAAGATATTCTGTTTAAAGCCGGTCTGGGTCAAAAGAAAATCCAATTTAATGCTGATGACACAGAAAAGGAAGTTTTAGATAAAATTTGTTCTGATTATGGTCAACCTAAAGGGTCAGATGAAATAATCGCATTTCCCCAACTTAAAAATTGTGGAGGGGTTGAGCTGCTGAAATGATTTCTAGAGACTTCCGGGTCATTGATTGTACATGGTCTGTTAAGCAGTTGAAAAACTACTTAGGGAATCAGGCCAAAGTATATGAAAGGCCCATTCAAGAAGATTTAAATACAAATCATGTGGAAAGATGTGATTCTGGTTTAACAGAAGTAAAATGCAAAGGCTGCTTAAATTTATTCAGTCATAAAGATTAGAACATACAAGCAAATGCTCTTTGTCTGAGTTGAATAAGGAAAATCTGCCAAACAGTGACTCTGGTGATTTGGAAGATCCTTTGTTTGATGACAAGTTAACAAATCCAACCAGTCATTTATCAGATTGTCTAGAAGACTCGTCAGAATCCACTGCCAAGGCTGCTGGATGTGGAAACCAAGAACAAAATATCTCCAACTGTTTGTTCTCCCCGGAGGCAAACAAATCTATCAGAGGATTCCCCAAACGATTGAACAGTCAGGGGACCAACTTGTAGAAGTCAGAATAGATCTTACTTGTACCAGTAAGATTCTATTTATGGTTTCTAACTCTGTAGAGTCAGATCCAATTCTGACTTTTATGGGTCAGAATGAATCTGACTTGTTAGAGTAAGAATTGTTTCTATTGAATTTGCTCCAATATTCAATGTTTTTGAAATAACATTTCTCAAAACCAATAAATCTTATTCAAATTGTTTCACAAGGTCAACAATGACATCCTGCATTTAGGATGAAAGAATCATTAGCAAATAGGAAACAGATTGACTGTAAAGTTTCAATTATCATCAAAGAATTTCATAGCTAATTATCTAAGACTGTCATTTATATCCACGGTTTTGAACACCAATGTGGTTTGTACTAGATAAATAATTGTTATTTAATGATTTAAGCATAATTAAAGACCATGGTGTTCACGACCGCCAAAGTAGAGAAATTTACTGCCAAAGGAGGGCAGTAAAATTTTGATTCTGACTTGTACAAGTAAGAATGATATTAAAACAAAAAAATCTAAATTACAAACCCATGACTATTTTGTAAGATTTATAAATAGATCTCAGTATATAGAAAAGGAATTTAACCATAGAGAATATCTCTAGATAAGAGACTTTGATAAAAAGACATTCTAGTATATTCTACTCGTAGAAGTCAGATTGAAATTTCTAAAAATAAGGAGAAGATAACTCTAGTTTGTTTAATCTGACTTGTACAAGTAAGATTGAATCTGATCATTCTGACTTGTACAAGTTGGTCCCCTGACTGTTGAAAATTTGAAGAACCACTCCCCTGTTCAAAGTCCATTCCGTTTGTCGAATCCGTATCCGACTCAACTGGTCTGCTAAAACGTTTTTCTTGCCCACAATATGAGCTGCTTTTAGAAAAATTTTGTTCTGAATCGCCAATTGCCAAAGTTCCCATGTTAACATGCATAGTTTTGGAGATTTTGTGCCCCCCTGACGATTTAAGTACTGTACGACACTCGTATTGTCGCTCCTTACTAGAACATTTTTGACCTTCAATAATTTGACAAAATTTTGAATGGTCAAGAAAACTGCTTTCATTTCGAGACAATTGATGTGCCAACTCTTTTGTTGAACATTCCAAGTCCCCTGATAGATCTGACTGCCAACATAACCCCCAAAACCGCTTTTGGAAGCATCGGTTGTGACTGTAACTGTTGTCAGAGGAGACACTAAAGATCGGCCTTTCTGCGTGTTGGCTGAATTTGTCCACCACAAAAGATGGGATTTCAGATGTTGAGTAAATGGTACTTTTTGTGTCAAATCTTTGCATATTGGATGCCAAAAACTCAACAAATGCAACTGAATTGGTCTCATGTGAAGACGTGCATACGGAATCAGTTCTATGCATGAAGCCATCATGCCCAGAACACGCAGAAAATCCAAGGCTATAGTGTCCCCTGTACACATTTCCTGAATCAAAAATTGTAACTTTTGTACTCTCTCCAAAGTTGGAAAAACCAAACCTTGATCGAAATGAAACAGACCTCCCAAATATGTTACTCTCTGACAAGGAATCAGACTGGATTTTTCCTTGTTCACAATGAACCCCAGTGAAACTAACAGATTCAGGCATTTCTCTCGATCCTGATAAAGCAAACTCTTGTCTTGATTCACGATTAACCAGTCGTCGAGATAAATTAACAGTCGAATGTTTTGAGCTCTGAGTTATGCTGCTACGACTGCACATATCTTGGTGAATACCCGTGGTGCACAGGTTGGCCCGAAGCACATCGCTTTCCACTGGTAACATTTGTTTTGAAAACAAAATCTCATGAATTTCCGATGGTTTTGAAATATCGGAATGTGTAAGTACGCGTCTGTCAAGTCGAGAGAAATTGCCCAATCGTTTGGTTTCACTAGGTTTATGACTTTGGACATCGTGTCCATTTTGAAGTGAATTTTCTTTAGATGGTTGTTTAATGGTTTCAGATTTGTGACCATTCTTAATTTGCCATTCTTTTTGGGGACCAGAAATAATGTACTGTAGAAACCTTGACGGTTCCGAGGATATGGTATTACTTCTATTACATCTTTTGTTAGCAAAGAATTTATTTCTTCTATAAAAACTTCTGAATTTAGTTTGGATACCCTCGTTTGTTTTATCCCCGAATACAAAGGTTTCTGGATAAATTCCAACTTGTAACCCTCCTTTATAATGGACAGAACCCACTGATCGGAGGTTACTTGTTTCCAACTTTGAAGAAAGTATGTTAGACGTCCCCCCACTGGTATCTGCGGATACATAAGGAGACTTACTTGATTGTCAACTGCTATTCTTCTTTGGGATCCGAAAAGAACACCAAGAAGACTGGTTACTGCTGCCTTTAGCTGCTGGTTTCCCCTGTGGTTTCTTAAATCCATCTCTCTGTGGAAATCTATCTCTTTGAGACTGTTGATCACTTTTCCTGTTGTAAGAGAAATCATGCGACCTATTGTTAATGTTCTTAGCATCTTTATTTGTGCCTTGATTATCATACCTTGGGACCTTATTCGTGGTATTACCCGAATTTCTAGTGTCATTGTCCCATTTTCTCTTTCTAGAGAATTCTGATAAGAGATCAGTGAGCTGATCTTTCTGCTCCTTCCTTTTCTCTAACACAGTCTCTAACGACTTTCCAAAAACACCTTCCTCAGTAAGAGGTAAATACTGACATTTAGTAATTATATCAGAAATGTTTACAAGCCCAGAGTCTTGGGCAGCACATCTACGACGCATAAGATGAAAGAATGCCCCAGATCTACCTGCTTGATCGAGAGTTTTGGTAGACATAGCAAACAAATCTTTAATGTTTTCTAATAAAACATCCTTGTCAAAATTACCACTTTCAACGCATTGAGCTAAAGAGCCCAAAGCTTGTTGTAAATATAGCACTGATATAATGTTCATTCTCGCGCTTAACTGACCTTGAAAACCAAGTTTCTCTATTTGTTTCAAAGGTTGAGAATGTAACAGTCTTTTCTCATTCCAGGACTTAACAGCTTTAAGACCATGAGTTTGCCTTAACATAGGTTCCAGAATGTCATCAAGATTTGGAACTTGTAAATAGCTAACCGCATTATCATTAATGGGAAAACAAGCCTTATACTCTTCCCTATATGCAGAAATTCTGTCAGGATTCTTACTACGCCAAGAATTATTAAGAATGTCAATTAGTGCTTGGTCAAGAATTAAACCAGCCCTAGCTTGTTGTTTGACAATATCTTCTTTGAAAATATTTGACAAAACATCCACACTTTTAGTTGATTGTTTGTCAACCTGACATGTATTATTGTCATTATTATCTGGTTTAGAATTAATACTGTCTGACTTATCAGATGAAACCTGATTTGCTTCAGCATTATGGACTACATGTTTGACAAATCGTTCTGATTTACGATTATTTGTATGAGTGTGTTCCTCAGATAGCCTATCTACTGAGTTAGAATCACTTTCGGGGTCAGAGCGAATATCATTATTATATTCAAATTGCTCCCTTTCCTCTCTAGAAACACCAATAGACATTTCTGACCTGGCGTCAAAATCAGTGTTTGTTGAAACTCTATGAGGCCCTAAGTCCTCATGTAAATTTGGCTCTAACGGAAGTATCTGTCTATAGGTTCCTGATGAACCACTACTTCTATTTTCAATGGGTCTATGCTCCCCAGATGGGACATTATCCACAACATCAGAGTTAGATCTGGGCAAAACCCTATTCTGTCTCTCTTGAAATAATTGAAAAAGTTTGTCTAACTTACTGTTTACGTTCTCTTCTAAATTTTTAAATCTGTCATCTACCTCAGCTTGAAAGGCCTTAGAAGACGTACGTTTTTTCTTAGTTGTCGTCTTTCTTACCCCGCTCGTTCTAGACGTGGGAGTTACAACATCTTTGACAGTATTTACTGTCGTTTTCTCATTCTCGACATTTTGAGTACGTGGCAATGGCGCCGGTTCAAAATCTGGGTCGTTAGAATCAGAATCTTCCATTATAGAAAATTATAGAAATACGAAAGTGTTTATCTCAAAATTAAAACGTAACACTCAAGAAAACTGCATAGCAAAACTAAAAGTCGATGGACGTCCGACTAGTAGCCGTAAATTTTTAAAAAGTGATTACTTACCTGTATTCATACAGGTAGCTTGTTATGGAGATGTACATCACGTGATGTTTAAATCTTAATCATCTCCGTGTTTACGGTGGACGTACTAATACGTGAAATCTTATATTCAATATTATTAATAGTAACATTGTAAGTATATTTAACCGAGTTAAAATAAAATCTATTAACACCACAGTTCTGAAATTTTGTACAGCTACTTAGTAGCATGTCATAATTTGCATAATAAAATTTTATGCAAAAGTGTGAAATATTTTTTAAAAAAACTTCATTTTTTATCGAAAATCACAGATTTTGAGAATTGGACTTCGTGAACACTAAAACTCAAAAGCTGTAAACAATACAGTTCTGAAACATTGTTCAGCTGCTAAGTGGCATGTCATGATTTGCATATTAAAATTTCGTGCAAATTTGTTAAATATTTTTGAAAAAAAAAAGCTTCATTTTTTATCGAAAATCAAAGATTTTGTGAATTTGACTCTGTGAACAAAAAAAAACTCAAAAACTGTTAACAATACAGAACTTTCTGAAACTTTGCACAGCTGCTAAGTTGCAAATTAAAATTTCGTGCAAATCTGTTAAATATTTATCGCAAATCACAGATTTTGAGAATTGGAATTTTTGAACAATAAAACTCAAAGGCTATTAACAATACAGCTCTGAAGTTTCATACACATTCCATTGAACATGCCTTAGTGGTTATAATCAAAGTTCGTATGATTTTGAAAACACTTATATTTTTTGCCGCGAGGCCCTTTGTGACTTTGTCAGTATTCTAGTTATTCATTCAATTTATAAAATTCTTTTTTTTGTTGAAGCTCATAAAATTCTGCCTATCAAATGTGTCAATGATTTTTAAAAGTATTTCACCATTACATTGGTCCCGTGCGGGGCCCGGGTGGCGAATAGGCCCGCAGCAGAGCCTAGCTTGTCGTAAGAGGCGACTAAGGGTCTTGGGATTCTGACGTCGGGTCAGTGCTCAGCCCACAGAGCGACCAAGTGTGTACCCTAGGTGGCTGAATAGGGTAGCCCTCGTCCGCGGGGGTTGTCAGGTCTATAATACGGAAACCCTGACCGCCGACCATAGTGGGCCAACGTGTGTGGAGAGTGCCACGCTTCATGCACGTAAAAGACCCCTTTGTGGACCGCCCAGTAGTGCACCACATAGGCTAAATTTTCCGCCCCTACCCACCTCTCCCCTTTTTCCTGTGGTTCTTCAAAATTTACCGGTCCTTTGTTTCCCACCCCATCCCCATATTTCATTTATCATCATCATTTCATGTTCATTTTATCATCCTTTTCATGTTCATCGCCTGTAAATAACCTATATAGCGTTGCACGGGCGTAAAACACCAACTCACTCACACTCACTCACCATTACATTGCTTCGGGGGGGGGGGGCTAAAGACAGGACACGCCCATCAAATCATTTTTTTTAATTTTTGGTCCGATTTTCAAAATCCTTTTTTTCTTTGGATTCCTTGTGGAAATCCCTGCCTTATTTTGTAATCGGATATGCAATATATGTCACTGCTTTTGATAAATTGGGGGTCAAAGGGCCAAAAATGTCAATTAAAACATGTATATAAGTAAGGCTTTTTGTGTTAGATGTTGATGAAAATATATATGTGTCAAAAATGCATTTTGAAGTCCACCACAGGATGCATGTGCCAAAAAGCTTTGTAAGTCCCCAAATGGGCTTCATGTGACCAAAGCAATGGACTATCCATATTGGGCCTCCAACGTACAGGGTTCAACTTGTTGCGGTCGTATCATGCTGCGCTCGGTGTAGCTTTTTATTCGTTAATGTTTGGGCAAATAGTTCATGTCTGCCTATTTTTAGGGCGGAGGATGTTATATTTTATAATGATTATTGGTCAGAAAATAATTAATTTAATTAGTCTAGACTGGTCAGTTCCACACGTGTAGAATTTTCTCATGACCATCTGGGAATTGTAAGGAACATATCACAGAGTTTGAAATCAATTCATCTCTTCTCTAATTATACGACCGCAAAAAAATTGCGGACGTATTATGGTATGATGCTGTCGTCGTCGTCGTTGTCGTCGGTGTCTGTTAACTTTTTAGTGTTTCCACAATAACTTTAGTTCCAGTTATCCGATTGCTATGAAACTTTACAATGATGTTCCTTACCATAAAAGGATGAATGGGATTGATTTTGGGGGTCCCCCCATTTTTCGTTTAGAAATTAGGGGCCAAAAAAGGGCCAAAATAACTACTTTTGTGTTTGTTTCCACAGTAACTTAAGTTCTAGTTATCCAATTGCTATGAAATTTGACAGTGATGTTCCTTACCATACAAGGATGAATGGGATTGATTTTTGCGGTCCCCCCTTTTTTTGTTTCAAAATTAGGGGCCCAAAAGGGGCAAAAAATTCAAATATTTTACTTGTTTCCGCCATAACTTTGGTCCTAGTTGGCCAATTGCTGTGAAATTTGTCAAGAATGTTTCTTAAAATAAAAGAATGAACCTGATGAATTTTAGCACCCCCTTTTTCTCGGTTGTGTAATTAGGGGCCAAAAAAAAACTTTTTTATTTGTGGTCCGATTTTGAAATTTTTTTTTGCATGTTTGTTCTTGTCAAATAGCGGATACAAAATTAAGAATTAATTTTTGCGACCCCCCTTTTTCCCCTATTACGTAATTAGGGGCCAAATGGGGCCAAAATCGAAACTTTTTTATTTGTGGTCCGATTTTGAATTTTTTTTGCAAGTTTATTTTTGTCAAGTAGCGAATCCAAATTTGAGAATTTATTTTTGCGACCCCCAACCCTTTTTCACCTGTTACGTAATAAGGGGCCAAAAGGGGCCAAAATCGAAACTTTTTTAATTCTTGTCCGATTTTGATAATTTTTTTTGCATGTTTGTTCTAGTCAAATAGCGAATACAAAATTAAGAATAAATTTTTGCGACCCCCCCTTTTACCCCCTATTACATAATTAGGGGCCAAATGGGGCTTTTTTATTTGTTGTCCGATTTTGAATTTTTTTTTTGCAAATTTATTCTTGTCAGGTAGCGATTCTAAATTTAAGAATAAATTTTGGGGGCTGTAATAATAATTTAAAAAAAAATTGTGGTTCGATTTTTAATTTTTTCCCCACACATTATTCTTTTAAAGAGTAGAATACAACATTCAAAATTTATATTTTTACCCCCTGGGTCGAAAGTCAATCAGAAGCATGTGTCAAAAACCTTTGTCAGTCCACCATGGGCTGCATGTGTCCAGAACAATAGACTATCCATATTAGGCCTACAACGTACAGGGTTCAACATGTTGCGGTCGTATCATGCTGCGCTCGGCGAAGCTTTTTATTTTTATTGCTATTTTGATAACAGCTGACCAGAGTAACTGTAAAGTTCATTAAGGTTTCATGATAAACATTGTTTGACATTAAAACATGTTTATAATCTTAGTCTAAAGGTTTCTATAAGGGAGAAAGCTTTTGGTCATTTTTGAATTCTTAATAACTTTTAATGTTGAATTGGGATGGGTTTAGTTTATTAAATGTATCTGTTTGTGTTAGAAAATGAGAATGTAAGAGTTAATAAAGAACTTGCTCCACTCTTATAACATCGAGTGTGTAATGTAATATTAATTTGTAATTGTTTTATTTCGTATATTGGATTTAATAAACGTTTATTTTACATGGATTATTATATACTAAAAGTTGAACGCCCAATTGATAAACAAGAGGCTCACAGGAGCCTGAATCGCTCACCTGACATATGTGCCTGAAGAAAAGGTTCTTAGGCAAAATCTATTTTACATTGAAAGGGCCATAAGTTTAATAAGGGGGTCATTTGACAATAATGGTGGATCTTAAGGTGCTGATCACTTTTGTTTTCAATCAAAATTCAAAAATCTGTCACCCTTTTGAGTTATAAGCAAAAAACTGTAGTTTAACCCAATGTTCTATTTTTAGCCACAGTGGCCATGTTTTATAACCAATCAAAAATCCCCACATCAGTTCTATACACCTAATGCTAATAAGCAACAATACCAAGTTTGGTTCCAATTGGACTTAAAGTTTCAGAGGAGTTATCTTTTCAATGTAATGAGGAAATGCTTTTTAAATGCTCAATTTTGACGTTCTAAGGGCAATAACTCCTCAAAGGAAATGTTCTACAATGTAGACTCTATAACATATTTTGTAGATCTTGATATGCTTCTTTATCAGCCACAAGTAGAAAAGTTCAAAATTGACTTAAAAGATATGATATTGATATTTAATTGTTTTAATTAGTGTTTGACTGGTCTGCTGTACTGAGATGATCACCTCAATATCCCTATTGTGTCTCACAACTATGTTGTGTTCTATGGTCATTACCGGATCCTAAGATCGCAATGGAAGATGGAGGTTTGGTGCCATATACCTGGTTTAACCCACCATTTCGTTTGAAATGCCTGTACCAAGTCAGGACCATTGCGATCCACCAATTCTCCGGTATGACTGATTCGTTTTTGTCATTTTCTCTGGACTATGAGATTGATCATTCAAGTTCGGTAGTTTTGTTATTACCTTTATTTACAGTTGTTGAGTTTTAGTGTTCACAAAGACCATTTCTCAAAATCTGTGATTTTCGATAAAAAATGAAGTTTTTTTCCAAAAATATTTAACATTTTTGCATGAAATTTTAATATGCAAATCATGACATGCTATTAAGTAGCTGTACACAATTTCAGAACTGTGGTGTTAATAGTTTTTTAGTTTTAGTGTTCACAAGAATTGCTGACGGACGGACAGACGGACAAAGTGAAAACTATATGGCGTCTGCATCTTCGATGCGGGGCCCTAATAAGAAGTTGGAAGAACGCATCGCTGTTTTATAGAAAATAAAGAGTGAACCATTAGAAAAGATAAAGAGTGAACCAATATCAGAGAAAAATGGGAAGCGACATGAAACTCAAGCTGCAGAGCTAAGAGAAATAACTAAAACAGAAGAGAGAGTAGAAACTGAACACAGTCAGAGTGTAAAAACAGATAGTACATGCACTATTGAGGAGTTGGAACAAAGCATTAAAATGTGAACGGTGACATTACTTAACCCAATTGCATTTGTTCAAAGCTATTAACTAATGAAGAGTTAATACTTAGCAGTACAACAGAGAAAAAAAACTTCAAATTCGGGTGAAAATGTAAAACCAGCTTTAAATTGTGAAAATGATGTGAATTATTAAAGATGGTGGTTTGCAAACACACTGTTTTTGACACGAATGAATTTATATGAAAAAATTTGAAAATTTGCAAACAATTCTTCGAAGAAATTAAAAAAAATGCCAATAAAAATATGTCTGTTTGCCATTTCAAAAATTAGATTAGCATTCATTGGTACTCTGTGTCATACTTACTCCATGCAACAACATGTTTTGACTGGTCCGTCCGTCGAGTGATCATAATTTCCGTCAAAGCTTTCTTAGAGACTATTATTGTATGGTTCTGAAAAATTGTATGCAGCTCCAAGTTGGTAGTCCCATATGGTGGGATAAGATTTTAGGCTTTTTAAACATCTACTTCCTGTTTGGGGATTAAAGTGATTTTTCTCACATAAATCAATTCATATGTGTACAGCAGTGGGGAGTGATGGTATCACTAAGGTTCTTTAAAATCCTGTGTATCAATATTTGTATATATTTTCTGTCACAACTTATTCAGTGTATTCACATTACTCCAGTCAAGGGTCATACTTTTAAACTGTTACTTTGTACATTTATTCATTACGAGTAGGCTATTCTTCTGTTTGTTCGTTTTTGACTATCTATCTTATTGTAACACCCTGCATTTTAAACTTATGTTCAATTTTTCAATTTCATTTGAAGAAATGTTCTAGCAATGTTCAGGAACTATTCTAGAACCTGTTCTAGAACAGTTCATGAATGTTAAATGGCTCTAACAAGAACTAAAAAAACTTGAAAATTTAGTTCAAGAAGTTATGTTGAAGAACTAGGTTCTAGAAATTAAAGAACTGTATCTTGAACTTTTGAGTTTTTGATTGGGCCATTTAACGTTCATGAACTGTATTATAACAGATTCTAGAATGGTTCTTGAACATTTCTAGATTATTTCTTGAACTTCTCGCAGGGGCTTACATATCGAAAAAGTTGTCAGATATAAATGAGAGCAGCATATTTGTTCAGATTAAAATACTAAAGAAAATTTTAGCGGACTGGTTCATACTTTTTTTTACATTTTCTGAATACAAATACCAAAACGGGTATAAAAATGTTTATTTTGGTTATGCTGTATCTCGATATTATCAGCATAAGAATCAAAACATTGAAAGGTAAACAAAAAGTATTGAATGAAAGGTAGTCAAAGCCAAAATGTTCAAACAAGGAAGCCAAATCAAGCACTAATGATATAGACCATGTGCAATACAATAAAAGAACCCTGGTGTTTTAAACATTTAAGATTATATACACATTTAAAACCAACTGTTAAATATTTCTGGAATTTGATATTTTTAACAGCCTTAACACGTCTCAATAATAAAGTTATGTAACAATCAAGTCAGATTTCCAGCCAAATTTTTACGTCATATATCTTCAAAACAGAACACGTATCTATAGTTTTCTAATTGTAATTTGATAAAGTGAACAATTATCTATCATTTCCACCAAAAATTTGAAAGACTTCGATTTGAAAAAGTTCAAGAGTGGCTATTGATAAGTATAGCATTATGAGAAGTTCAAAAGCTTCTTGTTGTCTTTCATGTACTTGTTTTGCGCATGCGCAAACAGGTATCGGTAACTTTAAAGATTTATCCTAGTTTCACAGCTGTTCAACGGCCAAAAAACGATTGTCACCCTAGCAAAATAAAAACAATTTGTTTTCAAAGTATTTATTATTTATTTTCATGTCAATCATACTCTAAAACGTTAAACCAACCAAGATGTTTTAGATGGAATGTTTTCAAGAGAGTGTGATGTTTCCTCACTTCCATCTATCTTTCTCCTCAATGTGCAGACTTGTGATGATTTCTCATATACCCCGGCACAGCATCCGTCAGTGGTTATACACATACTTGCACACTCAGCATTACTTCTTGCTTTTAGTGTTGCCATGTCGATTCCGGCGTATTCCTTTTTAGGAAATCCACATGCTTTTCTTGACGAGAAGGTTACTGTAAATAAACAATATATATATATTAGAAACTGAAGTGTAAAAATGATATCAAATCATATTGTAAAGTGAAACCAATGTCAATTTTAATCAAGTATATATTTGGGTTGAAATTACTATATTATATCATTTTCGTTTTGTTAATCGTTTGACGACAAAAGTAAAATTTGCAAACCAACCTTACTAAATGAGATGTAATTCAGTAATACAGAATCGAAAACGGTCAAACTTATATATAAATAATATAAAGAGTTACCATTTGAAAGTTTGTATTTTCTGTAGTGATTATTGTATGAAATTATAAAAATTTGTTATCTTTCTTAAGACAATAAAGGTAAAGCAAATGTTTGGCTTTTTGGGATTTTCTTAATTTCAATTAAATACATGTATAATATATTCTTCTGTGACATTTTGTGCCTAGTATACAAGTTTAAGTATGTACAAATACGTGTTTAAAAGTAAGCAAAAGAAAATAATATTTTAAAGTCAACCTTAAAATGAATTGCTTTAAGACTTTCAAAATATCAAAACATTCCTATGTTCCTATGAAACATACCGGTATGGGGGTATCAAACAAGATCCTTACCTTTTATAGACATATAGTTTTCAAATAGATTTTTATTAATTATTACTAAAGAATGGATTACCTCTCGGAACCGAAACTAAGTTGCCGTAGACCTCAACTTCGCAACAGCCAATAGCTCCAATAAAGGTTCTTCGGCGAATCTGTACAAATCTTCCAATTGACAACTCTTGGCATGTTGCATTAAGGACTGGCACATTTGCAGATTGATAATGACATCGTGATTGACGTCCCCTTGAAAACTCTGCCCATTTATCACAAAAACAAGCAGGTATGTCGAACACATCTATGTCGTAATCATCCAAAAAGATCGACAAGTAACCTATTTGATGCAAATACAAAAAAAGAAAATCACTTTTTAAACAATATTAATAAAAATACCTAGACCTGTTTCGAAAATTTGATGACAATATGTATTATTGCCATATTAAAACTGATATATTCAAAGAGGTTGTACATGCGGTGGTCGATACCCTTCATTTCAATTATATAAATTGCTGTGTTTCTTCCATCGAATGTTTTTTATTATAATTTTCCTGCATGATACACATGTTAACGACTCATAAAATGAATGTCAATCGGTTGAAACTTTATATCTTAGTATTTGTTCTTCGACAAACTAATCGTCGTGGTTTATACCCTGTTATACGTAGTTTTAACTTAAATGGTCGACAAGATAATGTTTGATTGATTTGCTTGGATAATTTAATTGCAATTGAAACTAAAAGAATGGACATTTATCTATTCAAGAATATTCATATTTAACCATTCTATCACTAATATGTATGTAGTTTAAAAAACTGAAATACTAACTTTGATGATTAAAGATGATCACATTTGTGATATTATAGATATCACCAAGGTCAACAACCCACCACGGCGAATAATCACCGCCAGATGTTAGGGTACACGTATCAAAATTATATGTTCTCCCATCCACGGCATTTTCTGAACCATAATTCCCTCCCATTGTCGATGATTGTCTTGTATTCTTTCCTAGTGCGATATTGGCACCTACATAAAATGAAACAATGTCGTGTTACTAGTAGTTGCCAAATGTTCATGAAAAAAGTAGAACGAGAAAAGTCTTGAAGCGACGATTGTGTTATCTTATAATTATAATTATTGTTGATTGATGATTGATTATTATAAATGTACAATGTATCATACAATAGATAATGTAAATCAACAAGGGGAACGGGTGACACAAAAATCAATCTTATGTACCCCATTTTAACCTTTTTGTTTATTTGAACGATATGTCTATTTTCAAAAAAAAAAAATGAACGATAGAAATGTCCATAATATTACATGTACATTTATTTTATTTCAAATTGGACATTAAAGTTTTTTACGAAGGTAGTCAAATGTTCATTTTGACAATGACCGTCGGTATTTTGTTATTTGCTGTATTTGATTTGTCTTCCTAACCGGATTTTACGCACTTAATTGACTGTTGGAAACGGGACGGGTATGCTATAGCAAGCAGGAACTGCTTACTCTTCCGCAGCACCCGGAGTCTCTTTCGTTACGACTAGAGTTGGCGCTGATAATTGATATTCAGTAGGGTTTTATGTTTCAGTGTTTTACATTGCGTCTATTATTGTCCCGTTCTCGTTCGTGTTACTTGTTTTGTCTCTGCCCTTTCGGACTTTTGACATTCGGATGCATCATTGATACCTCTACTTCTCTCTTTAGCCCTTTTCAAAAACTCATCCGGAATTCCGATTTCAATTCTTTTATTTTCATTTTTGCAAGAGTAGTTTCCCTTGATTTGTCGACTACAAGATGTGAACATCAATCATTGAGCTGAGGAAAACGTTAATTTATCCCTTTCTGATTTAAGCGTTATTTCCCCTCGCCGAACCACATACATTTGTTAAGAGTAAGGCTTTTAATGTTAACATTTGTTTGAGTAGGTTAAAACTTAGGCAGACAGTTTTAAAATGTGGTGAAGATTAAGTAAATTTCAACAGATTTTCAACCTATATAGTTTTCGGTAAACTTTAGTGCATAATAAAAAGATTTCTCGGTTCTGCACGTCTGGAAAATAGTTTCTAACAAGAGGCTCCCAGGAGCCTGAATCGCTCACCTGGTCTTGATGTTGACCCTATACTTTTGTAGAGCTAAATGAGCTGAACATTTAAGCAAGCAACAGCTTTTCTCTACCTGCAATAGTTTTCAATCTATAGGCCAAAAACATGAAAAATCGCTTTTTTCAGAGGCCATAACCCCTATAAGGGGTCACCTGACAACTTCCACCCTATGGAGAATTTTGTAGAGCTAAATGAGCTGAACATTTAAGCAAGCAACAGCTCATCTCTATCTGCAATAGTTTTCATTCCGTAGGCCAAAAACATGAAAAATCGCTATTTTTCAGAGGCCGTAACCCCTATAAGGGGTCATCTGACAACTTCGACCCTATGGAGAATTTTGTAGAGCTAAATGAGCTGAACATTTAAGCAAGCAACAGCTAATCTCTATGTGCAACAGTTTTCATTCTATAGGCCAAAAACATGAAAAATCTTTATTTTTCAGGGGCCATAACCCCTATAAGGGGTCATCTGACAACTTCGACCCTATGGAGAATTTTGTACAGCTAAATGAGCTGAACATTTAAGCAAGCAACAGCTAATCTCTATCTGCAATAGTTTTCATTATGTAGCCCAAAAACATGAAAAATCGCTATTTTTCAGGGGCCGTAATCCCTATAAGGGGTCATCTGACAACTTCAACCCTATGGAGAATTTTGTAAAGCTAAATGAGCTGAACATTTAAGCAAGCAACAGCTAATCTCTATCTGCAATAGTTTTCATTCTGTAGGCCAAAAACATGAAAAATCTTTATTTTTCAGGGGCCGTAACCCCTATAAGGGGTCATCTGACAACTTCGACCCTATGGAAAATTTTGTAGAGCTAAATGAGCTGAACATTTAAGCAAGCAACAGCTAATCTCTATCTGAAATAGTTTTCATGTTGTAGGACAAAAACATGAAAAATCGCTATTTTTCAGAGGCCGTACCCCTATAAGGGGTCATCTGACAACTTCGACCCTATGGAGAATTTTGTAGAGCTAAATGAGCTGAACATTTAAGCAAGCAACAGCCAATCTCTATGTGCAATAGTTTTCATTCTGTAGGACAAAAACATGAAAAATCGCTATTTTTCAGGGGCCGTAACCCCTATAAGGGGTTATCTGACAACTTCGACCCTATGGAGACTTTTGTAGAGCTAAATGAGCTAAACATTTAAGCAAGCAACAGCTAATCTCTATCTGCAATAGTTTTCATTCTGTAGGCCAAAAAAATGAAAAATGGCTATTTTTCACCTTTAAGGGGCCGTAACCCCTATAAGGGGTCATCTGACAACTTCGACCCTATAGAGACTTTTGTAGAGTTAAATGAGCTGAACATTTAAGCAAGCAACAGCTAATCTCTATCTGCAATAGTTTTCATTCTTTAGGCCAAAAACATGAAAAAATGCTATTTTTCACCTTCAAGGGACCGTAACCCCTATAAGGGGTCATCTGACAACTTTGACCAAATGGAGACTTTTGTAGAGCTTTTGATGCTGAATCAGTAGTGTGGCCTCAGATTTCCTCTATCTCTTATACTTTTTGATTTATAAGCCAAAAACAGTAGTCTGACCCCCCTAGTCTATTTTTAGTAACGGCGGCCATGTTTTTTAACGGATCAAAAATCAAAACACAAGTTTGGTGCAGGACATCCTAAGGATCATTCATACCAAGTTTCATTAAATTCTGTTTGGTAGTTTCAGAGGAGAAGATTTTTGAAAAATTGTTAACAGACGACGACGACGACAGACGACGACGACGACGGACGCCAAGTGATGGTAATAGCTCACATGGACCTTCGGTCCAGGTGAGCTAAAAAGGATTATTAAGATCATGTAAAGGAAACATGTGTACAAATATATAAACATTACCTAAAGCAATCATTTTTGGAGAATTAATCGTCCACAGCAAGAAAAATGCAGTAAAATAACCTTCACATAGATCCATATTCTACAGTAAAAACAGATTGACTATAGAAGTATTTAATGTACAGTGCGACAAAAAATATTTATTTCAAATAAATTAATATTTTTATAACAAGAGGCTCCCAGGATCCTGAAGCTATAAGGTCTCTTCTTTGAACTGGCACCTCTACAAGGCCATCTGACATCTTAGACCCATTGGGGACTTTTGTAAAGCTTAGTGAGCTGAAGGTTAAAGCAAGCAACAGCTTTTTTCTATCTGCAATACTCCCGTGCGGGGCCCGGGTGGCGTATAGGCCCGCAGCAGAGCCTAGCTTGTCTTCAGAGGCGACTTAGGGTCTTGGGATTCTGATGTCGGGCCAGTGCTCAGTCCACAGAGCGACCAAGTGTGTACCGTAGGTGGCTCAATAGGGTGGCCCTCGTCCGCGGGGGTTGTCAGGTCTATAAATTGTCAAATCACAATTTCAGACGAATCACTGTTTCAGGCGAATAAAAGTTTCAGACCACTGTAAAAGCTTTTGAAAAAAGATAGAT
Organism: Arcuatula senhousia; assembly: GCA_963971305.1. Taxonomy (NCBI): domain Eukaryota; kingdom Metazoa; phylum Mollusca; class Bivalvia; order Mytilida; family Mytilidae; genus Arcuatula; species Arcuatula senhousia. The sequence goes on from OZ020310.1 coordinate 60,131,076, forward strand.
GTTGAACCTTTTCTTTAAAATAAACCTTAAGGTGGTTAAGGCTCCTTTAACCACATAAATGGAGGTGGAGATGTTGAATATTGTTATATTAAGTCTTTGAACCAGGTGAGCGATTCAGGCTCCTGGGAGCTTCTTGTTTAACTTTCATATCTTTCACTCTGATTTAAATTACCTTCTCTTTTTTACAATTATATAAAATTAATAAGACTAGATACGACAAATGGGGAGCTTGTTATACGCTTACATCATATTAAATAAACTGTTAACACAGAGACATGTCTCGCCTGTCGCAACTGGACACAGTATAAAATGAAGTAAAAATCCTCCTTAAACTGATCATAACTGATGCTTAAGCAGCTGCATACCAAATATAAATGGTGAACCATAACTGCTTTATATAAAACACTCATGACATAAGTAAAAAGTTAAAAAGTGTAAAATCTCAAAGTCAGTAGACTGTGACTGCAGGATCATACAGATAAAATACTTTTGAAATTGATATGTACTGATGCTAATGCAAGTGCATAACCAATATCAATGATGTACCATAACTGCTTCATGTTAAACAAACGTAAGAAAAAAGGTTAACCTCGGCCAAATTGGTGTAAAATTTCAAAGTCAGTAGACCGTGACTGCAGAACCATACAGATGAAATGCTTTTGAAATTGATCTGTACTAATGCTAATGCAAGTGCATACCCAATATCAATGGGGAACCATAACTGCTTCATGTTAAACAGACTTAAGAAAAAAGGTTAACCTCGGCCAAATCAGTGTAAAATTTCAAAGTCAGTAGACCGTGACTGCAGGAGCATACAGGTGACATCCTTTTAAAACTGATCTGTACTGATGCTGATGCAACTGCATACCAAATATCAATGGTGTAACATAACTGCTTCATGTAAAACAGACTTAAGAAAAAAGGTTAACCTCGGCCAAATCAGTGTAAAATTTCAAAGTCAGTAGACCGTGACTGCAGGAGCATACAGGTGAAATCCTTTTAAAACTGATCTGTACTGATGCTGATGCAACTGCATACCAAATATCAATTGTGTAACATAACTAGATCACACAAAACAGACTTAAGCAAAAACTTTAACCAATTGTGGACGCCGCCGCCGCCGCCGTCGCCATCACCATACCTAAGTCTCGCCTTTTGCGACATTCGTCGCAGGCGAGACAAAAAGCTAATACTTACCCTTAAACTATTTCAAGTCATCGTTCATTCCTCTGTGTTGTGCATTCTGCATCTGATTTTCTGATTTGCAGCTTACTATTATATAAAGTATAAACAATATAGAGCAGAGTAAGCATAAATCAATGTTGACAATAAACATTGTTGCTTGGTAATTAAAAACCACTGTAAATTTAATTGCTAAAATATTTTTCTAATCTCGTTTTACTGACGCAGTTTATACTCTATTGTTATTGAGGCACAAAATGCATACAAAATGCAAAAGTAAAAGCAAATTGATACGTTAAACTGTATCATTTTATGCAAACGTTTCTCCCTAAAGAACTGTGTTTTCATTGTCTTTTACCTCACGCGGTTTACACTTAATTGTTATTAGATGCATACAATTAAACGTGAAAAACACAAGTAAATGTTCATCATATTTAAACAAAAATAAATTTTGCATCGCTCATCTCCCTACTCATTTTTTTCATTTTATACTTAACCATTAATGATAATTGTCATCCAAAACACGATATCGCTTAAAATCTTCAAATGAACAATTAGATAAGCATGTCATCAGTGAAAGCGTAAAACAATTTATTATTTGATTTATGTTGCTAATGAATTAAAAAAAATGTTTTTCCTGACCGAGTGTTTCGTCAATGACTGTGATGCATGTGTGAAAAACCAAGCTTCCTCATATAAAATGACATAATATGGACATGTATGGTTTCTTGTCGTTTCTTTTATGGCATTCCTGTTGCTCAAAAGTGACTTTGACATTTGAATTTGACCTTGGACTCAAGTTTAAGGAAGCTGGGGGGCATCTTTTTTAGTCGTCTTGCATTTTTTTTTTGGGGGGGGGGCTTAAATTTCAATTGACATGACTTATAGCATAAATGATTTGAAATTGATTTCTTTGTTTAACGAACGAGAGCCCAGGAGGACGCATGTTTCCAGTTTGCTAGAGTTTGATGTTCCCTGTAAATTAAATAGAAAATATTCGAGCATTGGTTTAATTATTGATTACTTGTTGTTTGCGATTTTTCAGCCATAATCGGGACATAAACAAGTTGTGATATATAACTACAAGCTCAGTATAAACAGTCAAATGATCGTCGATAAAATAAAAAGTATGAAAAGATAAAAATCACCAACTAAAAAAGGCACATTAGAGTATAAAACTAGTCATAAAGAACAAACTACCATATAAAAACTAATTACTACGATGACATAAATAAATAAATGAATAACGTAAAACAACAAAAGACTTACAAAAGGTTATTTTAATGAACTTAAGTTTTGCATACAGACCAGTTTCCTTAAAAACGATAAAGTGGCTTCGGCTGGGAGTGAGTGAGTGAGTTGGTGTTTTACGCCCGTGCAACGCTATATAGGTTATTTAAAGGCGATGAACATGAAAAGGATGATACAATGAACATGAAATGATGATGATAAATGACACCCGTGCGGGTTCCGGGTGGCGAATAGGCCCGCAGCAGCGCTCAGCTTGTCGGTAAAAGTCCACTAAAGAGCGCTCAGAAACCTGATATAGGGTCAGGCCGCTTTGCCCACAAAGCGACTGGGATGTGTGCCCCAGGTGGTTGAATGGGGCAGCCCTGACATCGAGAGATGCGGGGTCGTCAGGCGATAATGCAGAAAACCTGACCGCAAACCATAGTGGTGCACCGTGTTGGGAAAAATGTCACGTTCCTCGCACGTTAAAGAACCCTGCTGCAGGTCTCGATAAGAGTAGGACCCGTAGGATCCCCATGCAGGAGGCTAAATTCCCCGTCCCTACCCATCACTCCTTTTTCCAGTGGCAGTCAAAACTCTCCTACCCGATTGGCCTTGTGTCCCCTTTTCCTCCACTTCATCATCATTTCATGTTCATTGTATCACCACTTTCATGTTCATCTCCCGGATATAGCCGAAATCGTGCTGCTTGGGAGTAAAGCAATAACTAACTGATGATAAATGAAATATGGGGATGGGGTGGGACACAAAGGAACGGTAAATTTTGAAGAACCACAGGAAAAGGGGAGCAGTGGGTAGGGGCGGAAAATTTAGCCTATGTGGTGCACTACTTGGCGGTCCACAAAGGGGTCTTTTACGTGCATGAAGCGTGGCATTCTTCACACACGTTGGCCCACTATGGTCGGCGGTCAGGGTTTCCGTATCATAGACCTGACAACCCCCGCGGACGAGGGCTACCCTATTCAGCCACCTAGGGTATACACTTGGTCGCTCTGTGGGCTGCGCACTGACCCGACGTCAGACCCGTAGTCGCCTCTTACGACAAGCTAGGCTCTGCTGCGGGCCTATTCACCAACCGGGTCCCGCACGGGACCATCGGCTGGGATACCGATTAACACATCGTGCATAATTGTATAGGTGAAATACTTCATTCTTATTGGAGAAACATCAACACATTCGAGAAGAAGATGCCTGAAAGAATATCGCGAGTCATAAGGAATGCACATCTAATGCATCGGTCTACACCCTGAATGTGACTTTATATGGCAAAAGCCAAAATGAATTGAATCTAAATCTGAAAGTGTATGGTTCGACAAGGCTGCAGTTGGTTTAAAAACTCTTGGGTGATGAAATGAAAACCATTTCAGAGGTACAAACAGAGTTTAGTGTACGCAGATAGGATTTCGTGCTACTAAAATTTCTCTTCTTCATGGCGAAGGATATGAAGCCCGCCAAATAATTGCCATCTCTGGCCACGCGTCAAAATCTATTATAAGAAGCAATGACCAAACAGATTAGCCCAAGAAAATGAAAATTATTCAAAGAATAACAAGATAGCTCATAAGTAAATGTTCATAGTTAAGAGGTTGCCACTATCTGTGAACCTTTGATTGTGGAACTATCAAACATCAAGGGTTTATCAAGGATATTTTATTTATTTTATCAAAATTCAAAGTCTTTTCCAGAACCTTGAACTGGGAAATGAATTTCAAAGGTTTTTCCAAGTTTCAAGGATGCGTAGCAACCTTGTAGTTATACGTATTGTAAATTTGATTAAAATATCAGTACATCGATCTAGTTGTAATTCATCAACGAACTGCAACGAGACACAAAATAGAAAGTAAATAGATGTAGACATGTACATACATTTTGAGTGAGTGAGTGAGTGAGTTGGTGTTTTACGCCCGTGCAACGCTATATAGGTTATCCACAGGCGATGAACATGAAAAGGATGATAAAATGAACATGAAATGATGATGATAAATGAAATATGGAGATGGGGTGGGAAACAAAGGACCGGTAAATTTTGAAGAACCACAGGAAAAAGGGGAGAGGTGGGTAGGGGCGGAAAATTTAGCCTATGTGGTGCACTACTGGGCGGTCCACAAAGGGGTCTTTTACGTGCATGAAGCGTGGCACTCTCCACACACGTTGGCCCACTATGGTCGGCGGTCAGGGTTTCCGTATTATAGACCTGACAACCCCCGCGGACGAGGGCTACCCTATTCAGCCACCTAGGGTACACACTTGGTCGCTCTGTGGGCTGAGCACTGACCCGACGTCAGAATCCCAAGACCCTTAGTCGCCTCTTACGACAAGCTAGGCTCTGCTGCGGGCCTATTCGCCACCCGGGCCCCGCACGGGCCACATACATTTTGAAAATTTGTTAACAATATATAAGGATATATTTACATGTACAACAATCCTTTATTAATACATGTATATTGTAAATTCTGCATTTCATGTATTTGTTTGAATTGAGTTAGCAATAACAATTTGTAAATAAATTCACATTTGTCACCCGATACAATACTTATTTACTGTTAGAAGGAGAAAATTATTAGTACTATTAGTCTGCTTCAAGTATTAACAAAGTATACTGTATAGACCGTACGGTATGCTACAGTACGCTATTAGCTGTTTAAAGTTAATGAAATTTTCGGCACTTTTCGCAGCATTCAGCGGTTCATTCCGTGGTGGTGATGCTGATAAGACCAGCATCCCGCTGATTTCGAAGCATTGGCTGACCTTTGTTCAATTTCATCGTTGATTTTTACTTTCATTAGAATATTTGTGTGATTGATTTTCTTCTTTTGGTTGGAAACAAGGCATATTAATCTAGGAAATGGAATCTGTAAGTAGATCTTTAGTCTGTTTACTATAAACTGAAAAAAAAAACGTGAAATGTTTTGAAAACTACACCACCACTTGCTTATCATGATGACACAGTGATGAATATATCTTTTACAAATATTTACTAAACTAATGATACAAATAAGTTAATTTAAAATATTATTATAGACCCTAGTTTAAATGAACTTTTGGTAATGTTTAAGGAAACTGTAAGATAATAGAGTCACGGAGTCGGATTTTGCTACCCAAAAAGCCTATTCAAATCATTTATTCCTCTTAAGAATCCTTTCTTAGTGTATTGTTGTTTTGATATTTATCATTTTCAACATTATTTTTTTTATTCTCATAGAAAGTAGTCACACTACCATCACTTTACACTGTCGCGTGTCGGTAATTTTCAATGTTTGGTATTTGCTTTGGTATTTGAACCTTTGCTTCCTTGGTATTTAGACTTTTTTAAAGGGACATAACTCAGATTTAAAAAAAATTACCAGGCTGGATATTTAGATTTTCCCGAGCAGCCCGATTTCGCTTTATTAAGAGAATAATCCTCAGGTCAGTGGTCAGGCAATTTAGCCTACTCAGTAGCAGTGTTCCCAACATGCTAGGAACACGGAGCACGAAATTTGTATCTGAAATTCTGTATGCATAGCCTGACAACTGCAAGATGCCAACAGGTTCAGTGACCTAGGCCAGGTTAGGTACAAGTGCCAAACGAGCTAGGTTTTTTTTGCAAAAATCAGCAATTTATTGCCTGGAACCCCTTCTTTGTATAAATCATGTATCCGCTCCTGAAGAATACATCTGGCATGATGATGATCTGCGGTGAAAATGTATATGTCTGTGACAGTTAAATGTTTTTTTTATTAAATATAATAATAAAATCATAATGAAATAAATGTTTAACTGTTACAAATGTACTTCAAGTTTTCAATGACTTTTACCATTGTCCATACATCCATAAACTGGCATCTTAGTTAAGGTCCATATCTCGGGCATTACAATGTAGGAGGTCAATAGTAGGCAAGCCCGGCATGATCTAGTCGGAATTGGGTCACCATGTTCTTTACTTTACACCTGAACAACTTTGGTTTAGGAGTTCAATGATATTTTACCGGTGGGCCATCTGTGGCTCATGGACACATTTTCTAGTGTGAAAATGGTTCATTCATTTTTATTTTCTTTTTTTCTTTTTAGAAAAGAAGTAGAGAGACATATTCAGGTGAGACTGTGACTGCTTTAGAAGAAGCATGGAACAGTGGCTTAAAATCCTCCAAGGATAAAGACTCTATTAAGGCTTTAAGCCAAAGGATAAATCTGCCAACAGTGAGTGAGTGAGTGAGTTGGTGTTTTACGCCCGTGCAACGCTATATAGGTTATTTACAGGCGATGAACATGAAAAGGATGATACAATGAACATGAAATGATGATGATAAATGAAATATGGGATGGGGTGGGAAACACAGGGACGGTAAATTTTGAAGAACCACAGGAAAAGGGGAGAAGTGGGTAGGGGCGGAAAATTTAGCCTATGTGGTGCACTACTTGGCGGTCCACAAAGGGGTCTTTTACGTGCATGAAGCGTGGCATTCTCCACACACGTTGGCCCACTATGGTCGGCGGTCAGGGTTTCCGTATTATAGACCTGACAACCCCCGCGGACGAGGGCTACCCTATTCAGCCACCTAGGGTACACACTTGGTCGCTCTGTGGGCTGAGCACTGACCCGACGTCAGAATCCCAAGACCCTTAGTCGCCTCTTACGACAAGCTAGGCTCTGCTGCGGGCCTATTCGCCACCCGGGCCCCGCACGGGAAAATCTGCCAACAGAAAAAAATGACTATCAGATTAACAGTGAAGTACAATGTATAAATATTGTTATAATAATAGGAGTTGCGGTGTGGAGGAATTAAAAATCAATACAATACTAAAAGACAGGTACGCCACAAGCTTAAAATAAAAGGTAAAATCGAATTATAAACACACAAAAACACATCACTAAAAATCAAATAAAAAAACGATAGAGGGGCCCGAGTACTTTCGGTCAAAAGACCTTCTTCAGGGAAATGAAAACGAGGAGAAAAAAGAGAAACACCCGCACAGTACAAAGACAAGGACAAGACTTTTTTTTTCAAACACATTCTTCAGATTACATTGAAATTAAAAACCAAGAATTGTTTTTTTTTTTTCACTTTACAAACAGTCAGATGCCTAACATGAGTCAAATTCCTAAATGTTTTGTGTAATCTGTAACAGGTCGAAGATTCTACCTTATAAGGATATTGTTTACCTCAAACGTTTGACCAATAGTTTTTGCGAGAATACAAATAACTACGATCATCCAACACGTGCTTTTTGAGAAATAATTCGACAAAAAAAACGGACTCGCTGAACTATTTTTTGAAATGAGCAGTGAAAAACTTAGTTGGTCTATTTGCATCAATATCAAATAAAAAGTTAAGGTATAAAGGAAACCAATTTTCCCCGAGGAGCATTGATCAGTAGGGAGATTTTATTTGATATTGATTCATGGTCCTCGTTTGATTTTTTTACAGCAACTTGCATTGCTTATTAAGGACTGCAATGATCCTGACAGATTCAAAGATGTATTGGTTGTGAAAAGCCAAGAAAGAAGTGCCCAAATGATAGCAAAATCTTCAAAGTAACTGGGCATTGTCCTGCTTAATGGAATATTATAGTGTGTTTTCACCAATACTGAATTGAGTTTATCAAATGGTGTTGGTGCGCGGCGTAAAGTTGACGAAAGGATAATTTGGAAAAGATGAATCACATGAACCCAAAAAACCACTTAACTTGAAGCTATTCGAGGTGAATATATATTTATCAGATACATTTTTACATCATATTTGTCAGTCATCTGTCGTTCAACAAAAACATGGTCGCCATGGCTAAAAATATAACATAAGGGTAAATTGCAGGATTTTTGCAAATTTCCCCAAAACCGTAACAGATTTCAAAATTCTGGCAAGGGTAAAAGTGATCAGCATATCAAGATCTACCTGCCATGAAATTTTTAAGAAGATCCCATAATCGATGTAGGAGTTCTTGCCCCTTTTCTTGATTTTGTAATTTTGCACATTTTTAGACCAATATCTTGAATAGGGTATCCCTCGTCCGCGGGGGTTGTCAGGTCTATAATACGGAAACCCTGACCGCCGACCATAGTGGGCCAACGTGTGTGGAGAGTGCCACGCTTCATGCACGTAAAAGACCCCTTTGTGGAACGCAAAGTAGTGCACCACATAGGCTAAATTTTCCGCCCCTACCCATCTCTCCCCTTTTTCTGTGGTTCTTCAAAATTTACCGGTCCTTTGTTTCCCACCCCACCCCCATATTTCATTTATCATCATCATTTCATGTTCATTTTATCATCCTTTCCATGTTCATCGCCTGTAGATAACCTATATAGTGTTGCACGGGCATAAAATACCAACTCACTCACTCATGTTCATCGCCTGTAAATAACCTATATAGCGTTGCACGGGCGTAAAACACCAACTCACTTACTCACTGAAGACTATACAAGATATTTGAAAAAAAAATTTGCATATGGTTAAGCACATATAGATCTATAAAAGTTGTGCAAAGTCAAAGTTGTAGGACTGTTCCGTTTGGAGTTATATCCCTTAGATCGTAAAAATTGACCATTTTCAAAGTTTTTCGTTCAATTGTTCAAAAATCGTCTTCTCTGATCTTGGCAAAATGTAAAGAAATTGGTAAGGTTGTTTTGTAGTATGTTGTCAACAAAACTATCAATGAAATTTTGTTCGACAAAAACATGGCCGCTATGGCTAAAAATAGAACATAAGGGCAAATTGCTATTGTTTGCTCCATAAGTGTTAATCAGAGCTAAACATGCTGTAATAGTCCAATCAACACTTCGTTTGTTTCCGTAATGGCGGTTCGGGGTCAAGAGGTCATAGGAAAAAAAAAACTGTGTCAAACCAACAAAGATGGCTGCAAGTGAATGGAGCTGCTTTCATGCTGTGCGATTTATTTTATAATTTTTGATACTCCTTTATATTTTAAGCATTGACTGTTTTAAATTTCGTTGATCGTCTTTGTATTTCACCTTTGTACCATGGATGCTGGACATCAGGACATTTCTTAGATGAATTTTTGATGTGGAAAATTGACGCTACTCAGGAGTTCTTGACCAAACGTGGATTAACAAAAGATGGTAATAAAAACGAGTTAGCAGCCCTTTGTTATTCTGCCAATATTATGAAAATGCCAATAATTCCATCAACTTCCGAGATTCTTCAGAAACTGCTTATTTTAGAAAATTGTACCATCCCAGACCCCGTTGCAGCTTCACGATAACTGGTTGGATGAGAAGAATGGTATTGCGCTATGGCCACCTATTTATATTTCGGATATCATTGTATATTTAATAGAAGAAACCCCATCGTCGGTCAAGTCGGTTGTCAAGACTTCAATATTGACATAGTTGAAAAAAGAGATTTGATTGATATGTTTCGGGTAAAAGGAGTTAAGCAAACTGTTAATGGTGTTACAACAGATTACAATAGTGCATTGGACCACATCTATACACATGTTGAATACGAAAATAGTAGTGTTCTAGAGTCATTCTTTTCTGACCACAAACCAAATTACATCTCCATTCCATTTTAGTCCTTACATAAAATTATTATGATTACATTGGAAAGAACTAAGCTAATAACATGGTATTAAATAAAACTTTACATGTAATTATGTCTCCCAAACGAAGTTTGGAGACATGTTGTTTTTGCTCAGTTCTTATTATTCTTATTATTATTATTATTATTTTTCTTCTTTCCGGGCGCGTTTTTTCGAACACTTGTCTGCGGCGTTTCTCAGAAACCGATAGACGGAATCACTTGATATCATATGACTTGATAGGCCCATGCTCGTAGATGATCCTCCCGAAATTTTTTTTTCAATATGTTGGAGGGAACATATATTTTTGGGGTCTCAAAAGGGGGTGGGGTTTTGCAAAATTTTACTATAGAAGTCTACGGGAAAAGTGATATAACTTGATAATGTGTGATCTTAAACTTGGAAATACTGTGTTACTTCATATATTTAAATTTTCATACCTGGCCACATTTAGTGGTGAGGTATTATGTAATACCCTCCGCTTCATTGTGTTAAGGGGGGTCATGCTCCACCCCCTCAAATGACAAAATACTAAATATTCTGAAAACCCTTGAGATCCCCACCCTATAACCACATATATTATTACTCCTTATGATAAGACAAATCATTTGGTACCATGGGGGGTCTGAGGGGGGTCATGCCCCACCCCCCTCAAATGAGTGAGTGAGTGAGTGAGTGAGTTGGTGTTTTACGCCCGAGCAACGCTATATAGGTTATTTACAGGCGATGAACATGGAAAGGATGATAAAATGAACATGAAATGATCATGATAAATGAAATATGGGGATGGGGTGGGAAACAAAGGACCGGTAAATTTTGAAGAACCACAGGAAAAAGGGGAGAGGTGGGTAGGGTCGGAAAATTTAGCCTATGTGGTGCACTACTGGGCGGTCCACAAAGGGGTCTTTTACGTGCATGAAGCGTGGCACTCTCCACACACGTTGGCCCACTATGGTCGGCGGTCAGGGTTTCCGTATTATAGACCTGACAACCCCCGCGGACGAGGGCTACCCTATTCAGCCACCTAGGGTACACACTTGGTCGCTCTGTGGGCTGAGCACCGACCCGACGTCGGAATCCCAAGACCCTTAGTCGCCTCTTACGACAAGCTAGGCTCTGCTGCGGGCCTATTCGCCACCCGGGCCCCGCACGGGACATGTACATTTGTAATTACATGTACATCTACAATTGCCATAGTAAGTATGATTGTATTAAAATAATTAAACTACATGTATGTAAAGCAAGATATTGAAAAATGAAGTATCAAAAAGAAGAACAATTGTAGTGTTAAACGAAATCAGTAGACCAACAACATTTATTATTGAAAAATTGTTAATATCTTCATAGAATATTGAAAAAATACTTAAGATTCTACCATTATAAAATACATGAACATAAACAGTGTATACATAAACTGGGTTTGGTATGTCTGCTCTGACAGTTCACACCCGTGCGGGTTCCGGGAGGCGAATAGGCCCGCAGCAGCGCTAAGCTTGTCGGTAAAAGTCCACTTAAGAGCGCCCAGAAACCTGACATCGGGTCAGGCCGCTTTGCCCACAAAACGACTGGGATGTGTGCCCCAGGTGGTTGAATGGGGCAGCCCTGACATCGAGAGATGCGGGGACGTCAGGCGATAATGCGGAAAACCTGACCGCAAACCATAGTGGTGCACCGTGTTAGGAAAAATGTCAAGATCCTCGCATGTTAAAGAACCCTGCTGCAGGTCTCGGTAAGAGTAGGACCCGTAGGATCCCCATGCAGGAGGCGAAATTTCCCGTCCCTACCCATCACTCCTTTTTCCAATGGCAGTCAAAACTCTCCTACCCGATTGGCCTTGTGACCCCATTTCCTCCACTTCATCATCATTTCATGTTCATTGTATCACCACTTTCATGTTCATCTCCTGGATATAGCCGAAATCGTGCTGCTTGGGAGTAAAGCAATAACTAACTAACTAACTAATTGACAGTTCACTCAATATAAAAAAATGTCTCTCATTATTGATCACTTTCATTACTTTTTAGATCATGCTGAACTTAGCAAAACTAAAACATGATAAAGCAACATCACCTTACAAGTTGCCAGTCAAGGTAGAGGTTGTTGGGAGACTCTAAACAACTAATGCTTCTAAAAAAATCATCACATTGGGCCTAGTTGATGATACTGCTGCCATTAAAGCCATATGCTATGACTACTCCAAAAACAGTCAATTGAAAGAAAATACACAAATCATGATCAGAAACTATATATACAGAGATGGAACCATTATCATGACATCTTCCACAAAAGTTGTCCAACTTGGCCTTGTGACCCCATTTCCTCCACTTCATCATCATTTCATGTTCATTGTATCACCACTTTCATGTTCATCTCCTGGATATAGCCGAAATCGTGCTGCTTGGGAGTAAAGCAATAACTAACTAACTAACTAATTGACAGTTCACTCAATATAAAAAAATTTCTCTCATTATTGATCACTTTCATTACTTTTTAGATCATGCTGAACTTAGCAAAACTAAAACATGATAAAGCAACATCACCTTACAAGTTGCCAGTCAAGGTAGAGGTTGTTGGGCGACTCTAAACAACTAATGCTTCTAAAAAAATCATCACATTGGGCCTAGTTGATGATACTGCTGCCATTAAAGCCATATGCTATGACTACTCCAAAAACAGTCAATTGAAAGAAAATACACAAATCATGATCAGAAACTATATATACAGAGATGGAACCATTATCATGACATCTTCCACAAAAGTTGTCCAACTGGTGGAATTCCAGCTATTCCGGACCAGTACAAAGAGGAGGCTAAATTTATAGCCTCGCCACCACGCCCTCTACCAGTCCATCCAATTGCTACTGCAAAGAAAGGGTCTGTGGACACCCTTGTAACACTTCAAGAAAAGATTATAAAGGTATGATTACATTTTTCCCTCAAAACATATATGAATGTTTAAGCAAGTTAGAATGAATGCTTGGTAACTAAACATTTGAAGACTTAATCATGTTAACAGTTATAATTCAATGTTATTTAATACCATATAAAACTAAATGACAACAAGTTTTGCAACAAACAACAAATAAACATCATATTAATTTATATTTTTCCCCACTCTTACAAGCATGGGACCTAAACTTTTTACTTGATTCAGATTCTAGACCTCCCACCAATTTAAGTTATGTGGAAGAAAAAGAGTAACAGATCTGATAACACATCCTACCAAACATAGAACAACTACCAAAAGCTGCATACCAAATATCAAAAGCCAATGATAAATATTGTTAAGAAAAAGTGTGACGAATAGATGGACGGACACCAGCATTTCTATCTCCCCACTCCATGTTGCGGCGGGGCACAATTACATGAAGTCCTTAGGTTAAACACCAAAGTGACAAACAAGCATTCCATTTATACTAATATAATTTTAAAACCATTTTTTTCCGTTATAGATTGATGATGTATCGTTAAGAACAATAAAAAGGACACAAGAGACAGTCCCATACAGATCAATAACAATAAAGGACTCCTCAGATTCAGTACAAATTGGGTTGTGGAGAGGACAAGCACAAAAAGAACTCAAGAGCTGGGTCAACTAAACAGTCGACTCACATGAGACTCAACTTATACAAAACAGAAATATCTTTTAACTCTATTGATCCTTAGGGTGTCCTGCACCATACTTGTGTTTCGATTTTTGATCCGTCAAAAAACATGGCTATCGTTACTAAAATAGACCAGGGGGGTCAGACTACTGTTTTTGGCTTGTGAGTGAGTGAGTGAGTGAGTTGGTGTTTTACGCCCGTGCAACGCTATGTAGGTTATTTACAGGCGATGAACATGATAAAATGAACATGAAATGATGATGATAAATGAAATATGGGGATGGGGTGGGAAACAAAGGACCGGTAAATTTTGAAGAACCACAGGAAAAAGGGGAGAGATGGGTAGGGTCGGAAAATTTAGCCTATGTGGTGCACTACTGGGCGGTCCACAAAGGGGTCTTTTACGTGCATGAAGCGTGGCACTCTCCACACACGTTGGCCCACTATGGTCGGCGGTCAGGGTTTCCGTATTATAGACCTGACAACCCCCGCGGACGAGGGCTACCCTATTCAGCCACCTAGGGTACACACTTGGTCGCTCTGTGGGCTGAGCACTGACCCGACGTCAGAATCCCAAGACCCTTAGTCGCCTCTTACGACAAGCTAGGCTCTGCTGCGGGCCTATTCGCCACCCGGGCCCCGCACGGGACGTTTTTGGCTTGTAAATCAAAAAGTATTAGAGATAGATGAAATCTGATGCCACCCTACTGCTTCAGCATCAAAAGTTCTACAAAAGTCTCCATTTGGGCGAAGATGTCAGATGGTCCCTTATAGGGGCTACAGCCCCTTAAAGGTGAAAAATAGCGTTTTTGCATGTTTCCTTCCTTTTCAAATTTCTTATTACAATAATTTTAATTATTACTTTTGTCAGGCTTTACTTTACGCCTTCTACCTAATATTTTCATATTCCCAATTTCTAATATTATAATGCTTCACACGCCTTTCCAATATTTGAAATATTTGAATTTTTAAAATGACAAGACTCGTTACTCAACTCTAACGATAGTATCAACTATACTGAAAACTTCAGGTACTTGTCACCATTTTTGAATCGACAGCCAAAGATCTGCTTGATACACTTTTGCCAAGTCAACATATTGACTTAACTACATGTATATGTGGGATATTTGTGTTCAGAATATTATTCTGTGTGGGATTTTTGTGAACATGGTTAGACCTAAAATGCTTTAACTAATCTTATTGTTGTCCAGTACACATTTACATTTTATGAACATACTGCCATTCTACAGGAAAGGGAGGAATTTGGTCGTTTAATGAACTTATTGTTCTCCTCCTTAAGACAACAAGACCAATCAACACTCACTCAAATACTTTTACGAAACCCCTCTTGTCACAGACCACATATTATTCAGCGTATTATTGGTTATGTCGAACCATCTTGAAGCATTGGCCGCATTGTAGCCCTGCCCAATCAACGATGGCTAAGGAGCTACACTTTATGCAGTTGTAATATTAAAACCCTCTAAATTTCGCATCATCGCGAGGTTCCGCCTTATAAAAAAAAAGAGCTACATTTGGTTAGTTAGTTAGTTATTGCTTTACTCCCAAGCAGCACGATTTCGGCTATATCCGGGAGATGAACATGAAAGTGGTGATACAATGAACATGAAATGATGATGAAGTGGAGGAAATGGGGACACAAGGCCAATCGGGTAGGAGAGTTTTGACTGCCACTGGAAAAAGTGATGGGTAGGGACGGGAAATTTAGTCTCCTGTATGGGGATCCTACGGGTCCTACTCTTACCGAGACCTGCAGCAGGGTTCTTTAACGTGCGAGGAACGTGACATTTTTCCCAACACGGTGCACCACTATGGTTTGCGGTCAGGTTTTCCGCATTATCGCCTGACGACCCCGCATCTCTCGATGTCAGGGCTGCCCCATTTAACCACCTGGGGCACACATCCCAATCGCTTTGTGGGCAAAGCGGCCTGACCCGATGTCAGGTTTCTGAGCGCTCTTTAGTGGACTTTTACCGACAAGCTTAGCGCTGCTATGAGCCTATTCGCCACCCGGAACCCGCACGGGGATAAAAGAGCTACATTATAACAGTTACACATTATGGTCGCTACGGTACATTGAGACCCTGACGGCGCAGAAAGATAATCTGTCAACGATGGAAGATCCGCGATGGACCGAAAGATGGCTACTGCTACAGCGAAGCTTCCTAAGATTTTTTTAAAAGGTAAAACGTGTGGAAAATTATTTTCTTAGTAATTAACCTTTATTGAAATTCTGATTGTAAACTTAATAAAATTCAACTTTTACTTAAAAGCATTAGCGATGGATTAACAAAATAAAAAGATCAAAAGAGAAGAATAGACGGGTAATATTTGAATAACTAAGTTCATATTGACAATATTGTATGAATCATCTTAGTCAATACAAGATACAAGATTTTTATTAGCAAATCACTGCGCCCAATATTGAGCATATAATCATCGTTAAATATAGATATAAATATATACATTAAAAAAAGCGAAATAAGTAAACTTTAAACATTTGTATGATTGGTAAAATTATAATTAAATAATAATCATAATAGTAATGAAAATGATATAATAAAACAATTGTGTAAATTAAATAAGGTATTTAAACTAAAGGGGAAATAGAAAGAAACAAACAACAATTATTGTTAGCCCCATGACATATTTCTTGAGGAAACACACTGATCCTATATTAATGATAATGATTATAAAAATCCTCAATTGTTCAATATTTAATATTTGGTTTCTAATATAATGAAAAGGTGATGTTATTTTAAGTAATAGTTTTATTGAATTTTCATCTTCTGCTGACATGAGCCAAATAAATTTATTTTTGTTTGAGAGATTTTCAAAATTCTTATATTTTGTTTATATTAAAGCAAATAAATCTTTACGTTCATTTTCATAGATGTTACATTCGGTAAAAAAGTGTAATTCATCTTCTACAAGATTTGAATTACAAACTTTACATACACGGTCCTTAACTTCTAACCCAATATATCTGCCTTTCTCGATGTTAAGGTTATGATCACTTATTCTTAATTTTGTTAATAGCTGACGCTGTGATTGATTTCCATTAAAAAGATATTTTTCAATTTCAAATTTAGATTTAAAAAGTCTATAGGTACTAAGTGTATTTCCTCCTTTTGATGTTCTTTTGTCATTGTAAAGGTTTTCTTTCCAAAAAGAAATATTTTTTTCTGTAATAGCAGTTTTAGTCCTTTTAATAATATAATTAGCTTTGAATTGTGAATGATTATTAAAAATAAAATCTAATTTTAGGAGTTTAAATATTTCTTTTATACTTCCTACCCAAGATTCTTTGTTATTATTTAACATTTCTTCACTAAGTTTAAAGGCTTCATTTAGTAAGGTTAGTTAGTTATTGCTTTACTCCCAAGCAGCGCGATTTCGGCTATATCCGGGAGAAGAACATGAAAGTGGTGATACAATGAACATGAAATGATGATGAAGTGGAGGAAATAGGGACACAGGGCCAATCGGGTAGGAGAGTTTTGACTGCCACTGGAAAAAGGAGTGATGGGTAGGGATGGGAAATTTTGCCTCCTGCATGGGGATCCTACGGGTCCTACTCTTACCGAGACCTGCAGCAGGGTTCTTTAACGTGCGAGGAACGTGACATTTTTCCCAACACGGTGCACCACTATGGTTTGCGGTCAGGTTTTCCACATTATCGCCTGACGACCCCGCATCTCTCGATGTCAGGGCTGCCCCATTCAACCACCTGGGGCACACATCCCAGTCGCTTTGTGGGGTGAATCATTTTCTAGTTTGATAATATGACACCAATATCTAATTAAATTTAATAGTATAGAAAATAAAATAGGCATACTTCCTAGTTCTCCTCTACAAGCATTGTTAGAGGACTTGGATCTCACACCAAGAATCAATTTACAAAATTGAGTATGCAATTTTTCCAGGATATTTGAATCCAACTCCTTTTTTATATATTTTTCTAAATTGTTTTGAAATTTTAATGAAGAAAACGTTCCCCAGACTTCTGAGCCATAAAGAACTATAGGCTTAATTGTGTGGCTAAAAATGTGAAGCATAACTTTAGGGTTTGGGGTAATGTTTGAAAAGATTTTTCTTAGTTTAAAAAGTGCTTTGAATCCTTTATTATAAAGTTCCTTTTTTGCAGTGGTAAATGAACCAGAGGATGTAAAAACAATACCTAAATATTTATATTTTTGGACATTTTCTAAAATTTCATCATTATATTTTATTTTAACATTGCTCTTACGGCCTGATTTATTGAATATCATTTCTTTTGTTTTTCTTATGTGGATGTTCATTTTCCAATCATGGGAGAACAATTGTAAAGAGTCAACACACTTTTGTAAACCCTTTTCTGTGGTTGATAGTAAAACTACATCATCTGCATACATTAATGCATTTAGCTTATTTAAATTTAGAAGTACTGGGTCACATGAATCGTTGAAATATTCAGTAAGATCATTCATATAAATGTTGAATAGGGTAGGACGTAGGTTATCCCCTTGCCGTACACCTATTCCACAGTTAAAGAATTCTGATCTTACAGATTCTACCTTAACACATGCCTGAGATTTTTCATACATACTTTTAATGATATTGTAAAAATTTGATCCCACTCCTAGTGATTTTAATTTTTATAAAAGATGAGGGTGAGGCACAGAGTCAAACGCCTTTTTAAAATCAACAAAGCAGGCATATAGTGGTTTATTATTTTGTTAAACATATTTTTGTATCAGCGTTTGTAAAACAAACATATGATCACTGGTTCGACATCCTTCAACAAAACCAATTTGTTCTTTTTTAATAATGTTTCTATCTTTTAAAAATGTTGTTAATCTATTATTTAAGATTTTATTAAAAACTTTTCCTATATTATCTCCAATTGCTATTCCTCTATAATTTGATGGGTCTAGCTTAGATCCAGATTTATGTGAATAAAGGTAATAACAAAACTACCGAACTTGAAAGATCAATCTCATAGTCCAGAGAAAATGACAAAAACGAATCAGTCATACCGGAGAACTGGTGGATCGCAATGGTCTTGACTTGGTACAGGCATTTCAAACGAAATGGTGGGTTAAACCAGGTTTTATGGCGCCAAACCTCCCTCTTCCATTGCGATCTTAGGATCCGGTATTGACCATAGAACACAACATAGTTGTGAATATTAATTGTAAAGTTCAAGATTTGAAAATG
The DNA here is from genome assembly GCA_963971305.1 of Arcuatula senhousia. NCBI lineage: Eukaryota > Metazoa > Mollusca > Bivalvia > Mytilida > Mytilidae > Arcuatula > Arcuatula senhousia. Next base: position 60,149,848 of record OZ020310.1, read on the forward strand.
TGACGTACTGTTGTCTATTATATCTGTGTACACGTCAAACAATCAGCCGGAAGTTAGATAAAGCAATTGTTTTGATATAGGACAACAAACAAAGCTGAACCTTTGTTAAGGGGGTATTCATCTGAGGTTTCAGTCTTTAAACCTTGCCTTATAATTGAAAACTTTTGGTGGATATGTTACAGTCATTTTCTTAAATCAGGCATTTTGTAAAATGCCTGATATTTTAGGCATTTTATAAAATGACTAAGTCTTATCGGCATTATATAAAATGCCTGAAAATATTCAGGCATTTTACAAAATGCCTGGAATTTTTTAACAAATTTAAAATGACTGAACTGATTAAAAAAGAAATTTTCCTATGGCCATTGGTAGTCCTATGCACATAACTTACTTTCAAACTTGTTTTAATCATTGAAAACACATTCATAACTATAGTTAAATTTATAATCATTTGTAAAATCCAACAATGGCGTCCTGCACAAAACAACTGTTTCAATTTTTGATCCAATGAATTTTGGTATTTTTGGTTTTACTGTTCTATGCTCACCATAATCATATAGTGTTTGGCATTTTCAATATTTTTGGTAGAGCGCCTCTGATGAGTCTTGGATAAACGAAATGCGCGTCAGGCGTAGCAAAATTTATTGTCTGGAACTTTGTTGTCATTTTTATTCTGAAACAAGTGGATGGAGTTAAACTTGGTATGGTTGATCCTTATGGCGTCCTGCACAAAAAAATTGTTTCAATTTTTGATCCGTCAAAAAACATGACCAGCTTGCTTAAAATGGACCGGGGGTCAGACTAGTGTTTTTAGCTTGTAAATCAAATAGAATAAGAGATCGAGAAAATCTGATGCAACCTTCCTTCTTCAGCATCAAAAGCTATACAAGTCTTCATTAGGTCGAACTTATCAGATGACTTCTTATAGGGGTTATGACCATTCAAAGGTAAAATTATATATGTTCAGCCTATAGAATGAAAATTAACGCAGTTGCTTGCTTAGCCTTCAGCTTATTGAGCTCTGGGTGGAAGTTGGAACCCTTTCAAGGATTATTGTCCTTAAAAAGTATAAAAATGTTGCTTTTTTCATAGTTTTATCCAAGAGAATGATATGCATTGCAGATAGAGAAAAGCTTTTTGATTGCTTAAACCTTTACCTTATGAAGTTCTACAAAAATGCATTGTACTGAAATTGTCAGAGGATCCTTTATAAGACTTATGACTCTAAAGATAAAAAGTAGCTTTATTCTTGTTTTTGCCCTATGGAATAAAAGGTGAATAGAGAAAAGCTATTGTTTTCTTAAGCCATCATCTCATTATGCTCTACAAAAGGCTCCATTTGGGTCAAAGTTGTCAATTGACCCTTTATAGGGGTAATATCTAATGTAAGAGACCAATTATCACAGATGGGCGATTCAGGGTCCTTGGGGATTCTTGTTTATTTCGAAGCAAAAATTTTGTATATACGAAAGGGGGTTACTATGGCTATTTTTAAAACTTAATATTAGCGATAAATTTTATATCCAGAATTTTTATTATTTGCATATTGTCTTTTTATTTAACATTCCGCCTCAATTTCTATTTGAAATTGTTTTCTTGGTACTAAGAAGTGTTTTTCTTATTTCAGGCATTTTATTAAAATTTTCAATAATTTTTCAGGCATTTTTTTAAATGACTGAAGATTTTAGTCATTTTATAGAATGCCTAAAATCGGTCGGCATTTTATAAAATGCCTAAAACTTTCAGTCACTTAACAAAATGCCTAAATTAAGAAAATGACTGTAACAAATATATATCAATTGATGATCCATCTAAATTTAGTCAAAAAAATTATGAAGATATGATTCGTAGTTTTTGAGATATGCAAAATTTTAATTTTTGACCAAATTTTACCATCGATCTCAATCTGAATTTAGCCAATTTCAGGGTAGGAATAGAAAATTCATTTTTCCAACAAAATATTCTTGCAATTCATATAATTCCTTTTCTAAATCCAAAAAGATATATTTGTCCAATTATTTCAAACCAGTTTTATGGTGTCTTGAAAATGACCTAAAAAGGCACATTTTCGGGACTAAACTTTCTTATATCATCACGGACATATACTTTTTTAAATAAATTTGTTCAGAATCATTGCATCTATCAATATGGAAACTTTGAGAGAAAACTTGATTTTTTAAAGAAAATTAGCAGCGCTCAGCTTGTCGGTAAAAGTCCACTAAATAGCGCTCAGAAACCTGACATCGGGTCAGGCCGCTTTGACCACAAAGCGACTGGGATGTGTGCCCCAGGTGGTTAAATGGGGCAGCTGACATCGAGAGATGCGGGGTCGTCAGGCGATAATGCGGAAAACCTGACCGCAAACCATAGTGGTGCACCGTGTTGGGTAAAATGTCACGTTCCTCGCACGTTAAAGAACCCTGCTGCAGGTCTCGTTAAGAGAAGGACCCGTAAGATCCCCATGTAGGAGGCAAAATTTCCCGTCCCTACCCATCACTCCTTTTTCAAGTGGCAGTCCAAACTCTCCTACCCGATTGGCCTTGTGTCCCCATTTCCTCCACTTCATCATCATTACATGTTCATTGTATTACCACTTTCATGTTCATCTCCCAGATATAGCCGAGGTCGTGCTGCTTGGGAGTAAAGCAACAACTGGCAGTTTCTTCCCCGTTTTGATTTACAGACTTGTCTGAAATTCGTTGGTCCCGTGCGGGGCCCGGGTGGCAAATAGGCCCGCAGCAGAGCCTAGCTTGTCGTAAGAGGCAACTAAGGGTCTTGGAATTCTGACGTCGGGTCAGTGCTCAGCCCACAGAGCGACCAAGTGTGTACCCAAGGTGGCTGAATAGGGTGGCCCTCGTGCGCGGGGGTTGTCAGGTCTATAATACGGAAACCCTGACCGCCGACCATAGTGGGCCAACGTGTGTGGAGAGTGCCACGCTTCATGCACGTAAGAGACCCCTTTGTGGACCGCCAAGTAGTGCACCACATAGGCTAAATTTTTCCGCCCCTACCCACCTCTCCCCTTTTCCTGTGGTTCTTCAAAATTTACCGGTCCTTTGTGTCCCATCCCCCCCATATTTCATTTATCATCATCATTTCATGTTCATTGTATCATCCTTTTCATGTTCATCGCCTGTAAATAACCTATATAGCGTTGCACGGGCGTAAAACACCAACTCACTCACTCACTGAAATTTGTTGACTGGCAATAACAGAATTTGATGGACCAACAGCAGATATTGATGGACCAGCAACAGCAGGATTCGAATCACCAGAAACAGATATATCTGGCACACTATTTTTTTTTCAATATATTGTTTATTAATTTTTGCTTGGTTTTTAGATTCATAAAAAATTAAGTTGTATCACTGTGACAATAAATTTACTGCAGTTATTCATCAAAAGGCTCTTGATACACTTAATTGCTCTTCTGGACTCTTTTGGACTGGTCCATGATATAAACCTTGTTGTTAACCTGGTTGTGTGGCCTACATCTCATTGCTGTACAGCTTTGACCTATTAAAAACTTGTAGAGCTAATGAGCCGAAATTTATTACTATGAATTTATATAATACTTTATTTCAAAAGCAATACAGCTTATAGACATTACATCATATCGTACCAAATGTATAAATAATACAAGACATATAAAACAAAAACATAGTGGAGTATGCGGAAAGATACAAGTAAATCGATCGCTGAAAAAACTAACCATATCGAAGTTTTTCGGCAAGGCATAAATTTTTACCAAAGTTATTTAATTATTTGATAACAATATGTGTCCAACAGATACAGTTCCCCGCCTTTATATATGTAATATGAACAAACTTTTTTTGTATTTAATAAACCATGAAGTTGATGAGTCAAGTAAAATTTATTATGATTTTAGGTTGTTGCTATCCAGATGCAAATAACACATATTAAAGCTCCATGATCATATATCGCATTTCCTTCAAATTCAATTTGTACGTAAACCTACAAGGATTCAGGATGTCAAACGGACTCACTAACATACCCAAACACTTACCATCGAAGGGAAACAGTTAGTTAGTTAGTTAGTTATTACTTTACTCCCAAGCAGCACGATTTCGGCTATATCCGGGAGATGAACATGAAAGTGGTGATACAATGAACATGAAATGATGATGAAGTGGAGGAAATAGAGACACAAGGCCAATCGTAGGAGAGTTTCGACTGCCACTGGAAAAAGGAGTGATGGGTTGGGACGGGAAATTTAGCCTCCTGCATGGGGATCCTACGGGTCCTTCTCTTACCGAGACCTGCAGCAGGATTCTTTAACGTGCGAGGAACGTGACATTTTTCCCAACACGGCGCACCACTATGGTTTGCGGTCAGGTTTTCCGCATTATCGCCTGACGACCCGCATCTGTCGATGTCAGGGCTGCCCCATTTAACCACCTGGGGCACACATCCCAGTCGCTTTGTGGGCAAAGCGGCCTGACCCGATGTCAGGTTTCTGAGTGCTCTTTAGTGGACTTTTACCGACAAGCTTAGCGCTGCTATTAGCCTATTCGCCACCCGGAACCCGCACGGGGATAAAAGAGCTACATTATCGCCTGACGACCCCGCATCTCTCGATGTCAGCTGCCCCATTTAACCACCTGGGGCACACATCCCAGTCGCTTTGTGGGCAAAGCGGTCTGACCCGATGTCAGGTTTCTGAGCGCTCTTTAGTGGACTTTTACCGACAAGCTTAGCGCTGCTGCGGGCCTATTCGCCACCAGGAACCCGCACGGGTTTCGAAGGGAAACAGGCTTGCAATGAATCTAAGTTGCTCCTTATAGAAATCAGGAAATCCAATTCGTCCAACCCAAATCAGATTGCATTGAATCTCTTCCTCCCCTCTTTGTTATTGTAAATGTCTTAGTAATAGAATCCGTCATGTCTCTTGTACACTAAAGCTGTCTTGCGTCCGAAGTTGACCCGAAATATATTCAGTAGATCCATCATTATTGGAAACTTGTTGGAATACTATATTTTTGCTAGCCATTTTGGAGCGAAGATAAAAAAAAATTAATAAACTTCTCTTCATATATCAGAATTTTGATTGGTACGTTCGGTCTAGAAATCTAAAGTTTCACATCAATACCATCCAACCTCTAAAAATTATAAAGAAATCGTAAATGTCGCACCTCAATTCTGCAAACGTCCCCATCATTTATATCAGACGTTAACCCTTTTGCTAAAAACAAGAATAAAGACGAAAGCTTCATAACACTTTCAAATTCTAATACTAGACAATAATTTTTTTTGTGGCCTGAAATAAATTATTTAGGTATATTTTATAATGTTTGTCTTGTCCAAATTCTCTTCACTCTCAATCTCAATTTTATTTTATTTTATCTTGTTGAGACAAAGTATCACACTTCTTCTAAAAAAATCATCCAAGACTTTAATAAAAACGTGTAACATATGTTTTGCTGAATAAATTATCATAGTAAGTAAAGTAAAGTAAAGTAAAGTAAACTTTATTTATAGTCGGAATGTGCACATACATACAAACAGAAAACATAAGCTCTGAAGAGCTTTTATACCGACTTACACTGATAATAATTCTGCATGCATTCGATCCATCGAACATCTACATTTTAAAATAAAAAATCATTTAAAGAAGTCTCATTGAATTATATATCATTGATCAATTTTAGATCACGGCTACCTTATCACAAGAAAATTGTGTCCCGTGCGGGGCCCGGGTTGCGAATAGGCCCGCAGCAGAGTCTAGCTTGTCGTAAGAGGCGACTAAGGGTCTTGGGATTCTGACGTCGGGTCAGTGCTCAGCCCACAGAGCGACCAAGTGTGTACCCTAGGTGGCTGAATAGGGTAGCCCTCGTCCGCAGGGGTTGTCAGGTCTATAATACGGAAACCCTGACCGCCAACCATAGTTGGCCAACGTGTATGAGAGTGCCACGCTACATGCACGTAAAAGACCCCTTTGTGGACCGCAAAGTAGTGCACCACATAGGTTAAATTTTCCGCCCCTACCCACTTCTCCCCTTTTCCTGTGGTTCTTCAAAATTTACTGTCCCTGTGTTTCCCACCCCATCCCATAATTCATATATCATCATCATTTTATGTTCATTGTATCATGCTTTTCATGTTCATCGCCTATAAATAACCTATTTAGCGTTGCGCGGGCGTAAAACACCAACTCGCTCACTCACTCAAAATTTACCGGTCTTTTGTTTCCCACCCCTTCCCCATATTTCATTTATCATCATCATTTTATGTTCATTTTTTCATATTTTTCATGTTCATCGCCTGTAAATAACCTATATAGCGTTGCACGGGCGTTAAACACCATCTCACTCACTCTTACTGACAAGTGCCATAGCAACAATATTGGTGTGGTAGGTGCACCTAAAGTTGCTCTAGTGATTGCAATATAAAAAAAATAAATGTTGCGAGATGGGGCATTATGTCTTTTGGACATATTCTTGTTTGTGAAAAAGACAGTGAAATATGTCAAATTGTAATAAACGATAAAAAGAAACATTCAATAGATGAAAATGCGTCACAGGAGAAGATTGACATTTATCCAGAGTGCATGTTTTACTTCATCAACATATAGATATTATAAAACAGAATTTATTCACTGATAGCGTAAATACTAAGAAATTTGTATACAGCAGTACACAGGATGGAAGAAGAGAAAATAAGAGAGCTGCAATGGGCAATTCATCATGTCCTACTTAACAGGCAATATATATATATATAATAATATTTAATAAGTAAGTGTCTGTGGAGCTTTAATTTTTCGGGAACTTCTTCTAAGCTGTAGTTAAGGATCTGGTTGATGTTCTGGAAGGGTGGGGTGTTGAATTTTAGGTTGTGGTAATAGAGCCTGAGGATCTGGTTTTGAACTTGATGCTGAGGTGGTTGAGGATCTGGTTGAGGCACTTCGAGTTGGTGATTTAGGTAGTGTTGATTGATAAAAATTTCAATATATTTCTTATTTCCCTGTATGTAAAATTATTACTGTTATTGCCACAGACATCTGATGTAAATATTCTGAAATGTACATGTAATAATGAAACAAAAGAAAAACTTAAAATTCATCTTCTTAATTCTCTTCTTGAATTCTATTGGCGAACTGATTTTTGAACTTTGTTGAAAGATAACATTATCAGATGTGTCCAGATTGGAGGAAGAATGTTGTTGTTTGACTGATGTTGTTGTTGCCGTTTAATTTTCCATACAGAGATGCATTTTATTGATATAATCGAAAGAACTAGAAAATAATTTAAATTTATGTTTAATAAACGGTTACACTTTCAACACCCCCTAAAACTGTTTTCAAGGTTTCAAATTCCACAACTTAATTTCTTCACGGTGCCTATGTGAACATTTTCTACATGTTTGCAAACATAAAATTGCTATGCAAAAAATATTACTGAAATTAAAATGATATAAACAATTTCTATCGTATTATTTTAATACATCTGTAAACAATATATAAGAACAACTTGCATTTAAATCATATTATTACTGATTTTAGATTTGAATATAAAATGTTTTTTTCCGATTATTATATTTTTATGCAAAAATAAATATATGAAACAAAAGAAATACTTAAAATTCATCTTCTTAATTCTCTTGTCCCGTGCGGGGCCCGGGTGGCGAATAGGCCCGCAGCAGAGCCTAGCTTGTCGTAAGAGGCGACTAAGGGTCTTGGGATTCTGACATCGGGTCAGTGCTCAGCCCACAGAGCGACCAAGTGTGTACAATAGGTGGCTGAATAGGGTAGCCCTCGTCCGCGGGGGTTGTCAGGTCTATAATACGGAAACCCTGACCGCCGACCATAGTGGGCCAACGTGTGTGTAGAGTGCCACGCTTCATGCACGTAAAAGACCCCTTTGTGGACCGCCAAGTAGTGCACCACATAGGCTAAATTTTCCGCCCCTACCCACCTCTCCCCTTTTTACTGTGGTTCTTCAAAATTTACTGGTCCTTTGTGTCCCACCCATCCCCATATTTCATTTATCATCATCATTTCATGTTCATTTTATCATCCTTTTCATGTTCATCGCCTGTAAATAACCTATATAGCGTTGCACGGGCGTAAAACACCAACTCACTCACTCTTAATTCTCTTCTTGAATTCTATTGGTGAATAAAATTATCAATGTTATTACACTTATTATCACAATAAAAAAGCTCAAGTTGGTATCAATATGGAGTGAGAGTTCATACCTGCAATTGTGACAGCAATTGATACAATCCAGGGTATTGCTGTATTGTTAATGATGGTCTGGAAAAAATAACTTTCTTCTTTTAAGTTAATGGGTATTTTTTCCAGACCAAAAAATATTGAAAGTAGACTACTGCGCATGCTCACTCCTTGCAAATCAAGACTCTGCAAAATAATCATACATGTAAATGTTCAATGAATAAAAATGTATATTCTTAACAAAACTGTTTATACATGTATTACATAATTATGTCATTATTATTTAAAAACATTGATTTTATATCCAAATTGAATATTATGTTTTTTCAGGCTGAATACTAATACTAAGGTAAATGGGATGAGGGGAAATTGTCTCCTACCGATGCCATTGGAGCAGGAGGAGGAGATGACTTCTCAGATGTCTGGTGGTCAGGAGGTTATGACCGTGATGTCATTTTCTCAGAGGTGTTGTACCCATCATCAGTAGGCTGGGTGCTGTGTGGAAAGGTCAGGGTTGGGCTGGAAGAAGATGAGGGGTTCTGTGTTGAACTTGGTGGATTTGTAGAAGGGGAATACTAAAACCAGAAAATTATAAAACCTGTTAAAAGATTGTAGTACACCTGCTGTGTCAATTTTGATGATGCTGGTGTTTGCAACACTCGTTACACCATCCTATGGATATGTGCTAGACAGTAAATCGTGTAAGGTCATAGAAGACAACCAGTATGTTCCTAAAGAACTTGTATAAAATTGAATTTAAAGACATTGTAAATAAACTGAAAATGGCAATAGAAAGTATGGATTTATCTCCTGACTTTACAAGTGTGTTTGTTCCACAGATGGAAGATTGATGCGCTTCTAACAAACCATCAACCCGAACTGTTTTACAACTTTGTAGGAAACTTCAATCACTAAACGAGAGATTATTTGACAAAACATGTGACAGTAGTGACACTTCGGATGACCATCAATCTATAAGTATCTGATATGTACAATTTTATTGAAAGCTATTTATATTTCAAGATCGAACTGTCTTACCACATTTGGAAAAAAAATTCAGAGAAATGACAAGTCGCATATTCCAGAACTCAAGTTTTTTAATTGCACTTTACTATGCAAGACCAAGAGAACGAAACGACATGATTAGAATTTCTTCGCAAAACCAACTTAACACAATATCAGACTTAGCAAATATGATTTACTATAGGAGGATGCAAATAAGTGCCACCCATCGACAATAAAAAGCTACGCCGAGCGCAGCATGATACGACCGCAACAAGTTGAACCCTGTACATTGGAGGCCATATATGGATAGTCTATTGCTTTGGTCACATGCAGCCCATGGTGGACTTACAAAGCTTTTTTACACATGCAACCTATGGTGGACTTTAAAATGCATATTTGACACATATATATTTACAATAACATTTAATAGAAAAAAAATTATTTCTATATACGTTATTGAGATATTCATTTACATTTTTGACACGATTTAGCCCCTTTTGGCCCTTTTTAAAAAAAAGGTTAGGACCACAAAATGCAATAAAAAGCTTCCTTCAGTGTATATAATCATCATATTTAAACTTCATAACAATTGGCTGGCCCACCACAGCTAAATTTCTTGTGCAAAACCATTTGCCTTGACCAACTTTTAAAAATGGCGTTTTTTGCCCCTTCGACCCCTTATATCTAAAAAACAGTAGGAGATATTTCATATCTGATTGAAAAATGCAGGCAGGGATTTTCACAAGGATTCCAATGAAAAAAAAAATTTGAAAATCGGACCACAAATAAAAAAGTTGATTTTTTGGGTGTGGCCCGTCTTTGGCCCCCTGTAGCAATGTAACGGTTCAATATACATCAAAACCATTTAGACATTTTGTTGACAGAATTTAATAAGGAATTCAATAAAAAAAGAATTTTCAAAATCAAATGAATAATAAACATTCTACAACAGTTTTGTCAATACACCCGTATTAGCCCCTTTTGGCCCTTTTTTCTGAAACGGTAGGGGCAAACAAAAACCAAATACAATAGGAACCTTCCTCTAGTGGTTACAAACATCATATAAAAATTTCATAACAATTGGTCAATATTTACTCAAGTTATCGCACGGAAACCAAATGTCCCCAGACGACGACGACAACGACGACGACAGCATCATACCATTATACGTCCGCAAATTTTTGCGGTCGTATAAAAACTGAGACAATTCAAATTAATACTTAAGTGTCTAGCTAACCAACGGGCTACTTCCGAGAGAAAAAGTTGAACTTTATTGATTTACCACAATGTAATTCCTTTATTAATTGAACCATTACTTCATTTATTAGATGAACAGTAAAAAAGCAACCTGATTTCTTATACAAATTTCTTAATCATATTCTATGTATTTGTGTTTTTCGATATGTTTTACACATTTGTAATTTTCATTGTTATTGAATCATATAAAACTGTATTGTAAATGCTTCTGTTATTTTTTGTACTAGTCATCAAAAGCGCTTCTGAAGAGATTTTCATAGCGTGAGTGAGTGAGTGAGTGAGTTGGTGTTTTACGCCCGTGCAACGCTATATAGGTTATCTACAGGCGATGAACATGAAAAGGATGATACAATGAACATGAAATGATGATGATAAATGAAAGAAGCAGAGGTACCAATGGGGTATCCGAATGTCAAAAGTCCGAAAGGGCAGAGACTAAACCAGTAAACACAAACAAGAACGGGACAAAAACAGACAACACGTAAAACATGGAAACACAAAACAACTGAATATCAATCAACAACGCGAACTCCAGTCGAAACAAGAGTGAACTCAGGTGCTCCGGAAGAGTAAGCAGTTCCTGCTTGCTATAGCACACCCGTCGTGTTGCCAATAGTCCATTCAGCGTGTCAAATCCAGTAAAGGAAGACAAAACAACACACTATGACAAACCAACATCTGCACTCATCTGAGAGATCGAAATCCCATATTTGTCTATAAGTGCATGATGTCTTCCGTAAAATTTCTTGAGTGAAGACAGCAACCGAGGAGCAACATAACCCTGTATGAGCAATTTTTGCGTCAGACGTGTCGCTCTGCTAAGGAAATCGATGTAAGTCCCGCACGCTCTGGAGTAACGAATCAATTGAGATACGTAAACTCCATAAGCTGGAGCTGACGGAATATTGCTACACAAGAAGGGGAAGTTGACGATTGGAAAGTTGAAGTCATCACGTTTGTCATAGAGCCTTGTTGAAAGTCTTCCTTGAGAGTCAATTTCGAGATGTAGATCTAAATATGAAGCAGACTTCCTAGAATCCGTTGTGTCCTTTATCTCAAGCTCCTGTGGATATATGAGATGGAGAAAGTCACCAAATCGAGAATTGTTTAGTGAAAGGACATCATCAATATAACGGAACGTGAGGTTGAAAGAGAGAGCTAGTCTACGGTCTTTTTTGTCTAGAAGAGATTGCAAGAAGTCTGCTTCATATGAATGAAGAAACAAATCAGCAAGCAAAGGTGCACAATTAGTGCCCATTGGAATCCCTATTGTTTGCTGAAAAACACGTCCACCAAACTGAACAAATATGTTGTCAATAAGAAAGTTGAGCATGTCGATTATTTGGTCTTCTGTAAATTTGTTCTTTTTCTTGGACTCATTGATGACAAAGTAAGTCTTGGTATAATCGACTACAAGAAATTTGTACCTGCGTTTTCCATTCTTTTTGAAAAAGCTGCGTTTAATGAGCTGTGCCAATCGTGATTTCAGTTGTTCATGTGGAATAGAAGTGTAAAGTGTGGAGAAATCGAATGTTTTGATGCTGTTACAAGATGAAACTGAATTAGAGTTAAGAATCTCCATCAGTTCTTTCGAATTCTTCAGGATCCACATTTGATTGACACCATTTCTAGAATAAAATGGGGATTGCGTTGGGAACAAAGGAACGGTAAATTTTGAAGAACCACAGGAAAAGGGGGAGAGGTGGGTAGGGCGGAAAATTTAGCCTATGTGGTGCACTACTTGGCGGTCCACAAAGGGATCTTTTACGTGCATGAAGCGTGGCACTCTCCACACACGTTGGCCCACTATGGTCGGCAGTCAGGGTTTCCGTATTATAGACCTGACAACCCCCGCGGACGAGGGCCACCCTATTCAGCCACCTAGGGCACACACTTGGTCGCTCTGTGGGCTAAGCACTGACCCGACGTCAGAATTCCAAGACCCTTAGTTGCCTCTTACGACAAGCTAGGCTCTGCTGCAGGCCTATTCGCCACCCGGGCCCCGCACGGGACGATTTTCATAGCAGAACTATGTATCTCACATATGTAGAACATTGCGTAGATAATAATATCCTTGATGCTGAATATGGCTTTTCTGTTCGAACTTTTTTTGGTTTTTAATATTTTTAACCTCCTAATGTTTTGTGTCCCGTGCGGGGCCCGGGAGGCGAATAGGCCCGCAGCAGAGCCTAGCTTGTCGTAAGAGGCAAATAAAAATAAGTAAAAAAAATGAAGTCGTAGAGAAATAAAACAATAACATTAACAATGTAGATAAAAAAAAATAATAGAAATTATTTTTATCTAAATTAATACTTCATATAGGTTTATGGATTTTCAACGTTTTTTAGGTGTACCTATCAAGGAGTTCGTGAGTCTTCGGCCAAAAATGTATAGTTTGATATATGACAACATCAGAAAATTAGAGACCGGAGAAAATGTTTATATCAACGAAGAAAAAGAAGTGGCAAAAGGAATTTCCAAATGTGAAATCAGACAAACATTGCGGCATCAAATGTATAAGGACTGTTTATTTGAAGAGACAACTACGATTAATTCAATGGACTGCATTCGAACACACAACCATGAACTGTTTATGGATCGCATTGTGAAAAAGGGACTTTGTAGTTTTGACGACAAACGGTACTGGATTAACCCAGTGAAAAGTTTAGCTTTTGGACATTATTCAATAAATAAAATGTAACACTGTTTTGTAGATATTTATAAAAATGAAGTGAAATAAAATTGTTCACGATACTTGGATTACCTTTAACTAAAAAGTATTAAAGTCCATTAATAAAGAAAAACACTGCTAATAAGGAACAAATATAAACGTTTACATATTGTTCATTGGAGTAAAAATTTGCTCTAGCATCTCATTAAGGAAACTGTCAATTTGTGAAGGTGAAATGATTTCATACCGAGTACGTTTTGGAGTGTTATCTCTGAATGCCTCTTCCCCCACAGCGGTTGGTCTCTTAATTGAAGTTTGGACGGGCTGGTATACTCTTCTTGTCTCCTGAGATTGCATGGCTTGGTATGGAAATTCGTGAGAATGTTCAGGCTGTGATACTGCTTGGGCTGATCTCGGCGCTGGTTCTATCCACTGGGTGTAATTGGATTTCTGAAAATGGATTTTATATCGATATACAGGTAAATCAAGAATACATAGATCAACATATAAAGATATAAAATAAAATACAAAATAAACACAATACCTAATACGTTTACCCAGAAAAAAGTAGGATGTATAAAAAAAAATAATGAGTGACTCCATTAATGATCTAGGTTTAACAGTATCAGTAGAGTAAGCGTTTTCTGTTTTTTAGCTCAACTGACCCGAAGGGTCATGTGACCTATTGTCATCGTTAAGCGTCCGTCGTCCGTCCGTTAACTTTTCTTCAAAGATCTTCTTCTCTGAAACCACTGAAGGGATTGCATTGATACTTGGTATACATGATCTTTAGGATGTCCTCTACCAAGTTTGTGAATTATATACATGTCGACCAACCAAGATGGCCGCCGTTGCTAAAAATAGAACAGGGGGGGGGGTCAGACCATTGTTTTTGGCTTATAACTCAAAAAGTATAAGAGATAGAGAAAATCCCAAGCAACATTCCTTGTTCAGCATCAAAAGCTCTACGAATCTCTCCATTGAGTCGAAGTTGTGAAACAACTCCTTATAGGAGTTATTGCCCTTGAATCATCAAATTTGACCATTTTTGCAGTTTATGGACAATATCTTGAAAACCGTTAGAGCTAGAGGAAAAGTTAGCATTGCAGAATTGTTTAGCTCATTGAGATCTTCAAAAATGATTTCAGGGTCTAAATTGTCAGATCAGCCGTTTAAGAGTTATTCCCCTTTAACTGTTTTTTCCATGAATTTACACTGATTTTCAAAAATCTTCTTCTCCAAAACTACTGAAGGGATTGCATTGATACTTGGTATACATGATCTTTAGGATGTCCTCTACCAAGTTTGTGAATTATATACATGTCGACCAACCTACATGGCCGCCATTGCTAAAAATAGAACAGGGGGTCAAACCATTGTTTTTGGCTTATAACTCAAAAAGTATAAGAGATAAAGAAAATCGGAAGCAAATTTTTTTGTTCAGCATCAAAAGGTCCTTACAGTAGTTATTGCCATTTAACTGTTTTTTTCTATTAATTTAAACTGATTTCCAAAAATCTTCTCTGAAACCACTGAAAGGATTGTTTTGCAACTTTGTATACTTGAAAGTTTGTGAAATTTATTCAAACTTTGGCATAAGAGATCAGGTGAGCGATTCAGGCTCCTGGGAGCCTCTAGTTTTAATGTCATTTTCGAGATTAATATTTACCTCTTTTTGAAAGTTGATCTTTAAGGACTCTAGACCACTGCGAACAGCTATTAACCAGTCCAACTCATCTAGTCCCAAGCACATTCCACTATAACAGCTCTTTCCTGTATTGTTGTTGTAAAGATCGACATAAAAATGTCCACTATCATTGTGTTGTCGGAAGACCACAGCTTTCTGTCTTCCAAACTTTACCCGAAACTGAATAGCCCCGTCTTTTTTATATTGTTGAATGTGAGTGAGTGAGTGAGTTGGTGTTTTACGCCCGTGCAACGCTATATAGGTTATTTACAGGCGATGAACATGAAAAGGGTGATAAAATGAACATGAAATGATGATGAAAAATGAAATATGGGGGTGGGATGGGAAACAAAGGACCGGTAAATTTTGAAGAACCACAGGAAAAGGGGAGAGGTGGGTAGGGGCGGAAAATAAAGCCTATGTGGTGCACTACTTGGCGGTCCACAAAGGGGTCTTTTACGTGCATGAAGCGTGGCATTCTCCACACACGTTGGCCCACTATGGTCGGCGGTCAGGGTTTCCGTATTATAGACCTGACAACCCCCGCGGACGAGGGCCACCCTATTCAGCCACCTAGGGTACACACTTGGTCGCTCTATGGGCAGAGCACTGACCCGACGTAAGAATCCCAAGACCCTTAGTCGCCTCTTACGACAAGCTAGGCTCTGCTGCGGGCCTATTCGCCACCCGGGCCCCGCACGGGACCATATTGTTGAAAAATGACATTTTTTGTTGGAAGTTGAGCTTGAGCCATTATATATATTAATTGAAAACTCAGTTGAAAAAGAAGATGTGAAATTTAAAATTGGTGTAGCACTTTAAAGTAAAGTTAGCATTAAAATCAACCAATGAAATTGAAAGTCTGTGCGTGGGTAGATTCTCTAGATGCGCATATGTCCTTCACAAAAAAAAACCACTGTCCAGTGTCAATCCAACAAAATTGAACAGGTCATCAGCAATTTTAAAACAAACGAAATGTCTCGAACGATTCCAATTAAAAATAATAAATAACTGATATAAAAAGTTTCGAAAGCAAAAGTCAAGAGATATGTAGAAGATCAACAAACATGCAGATAAATTACTATAAGTAACAAATGTTTGTTAAATGTAGTAACTTATCAATCTTCAATTTTATCTTCAACACCGAAATCGATGCATATTATCCTTTGTAAAGTGATTTTCAAAATAAGTTGGTATTCCCGTAAAGTTTTGTCCCGTGCGGGGCCCTGGTGGCGAATAGGACCGCTCGTGTGAAGAGTGTCACGCTTCATGCACGTAAAAGACCTCTTTGTGGACCGCCAAGTAGTGCACCACATAAGTTAAATTTTCCGCCCCTACCCACCTCTCCCCTTTTCCTGTGTTTCTTCAAAATTTACCGGTCCTTTGTTTCCCACCCCATCCCCGTATTTCATTTATCAACATCATTTCATGTTCATTTTATCACCCTTTTCATTTTCATCGCCTGTAAATAACCTATATAGCGTTGCACGGGCGTAAAACACTAACTCACTCATTTAACTAAAATCTTGTCTGCTGTCAAAGAAGGTCAACAAGCATACTGCGACACTATTTATAATCGTAGTGGAATTAACCATATGTGGATTTTGAAAAACTCAAAAGATTTGTTAGATCAATTTAAATCTAGATCATTTTCTGAGGTTCACTCTTTGAAAACGTTCGATTTTTCAACTTTATACACTACCTTGCCACGCGAAAAACTAAAATGTCGCCTGAAAAAACTTCTCGAAAAAGCCTTTTCAAACTCAAGGAATTTTGTTGTTTTGGGTTATATTTCTACATTCTTTTCCAAAACATCTTTCAAAGATAAAATTTGTTACACACTGGAACAAGTTTGCAGTATGCTTGATTTCCTAATTGACAACATATTTGTCACCTTCGGAGGAGAGATTTTTCAACAACAAATCGGCATTCCAATGGGCACAAACTGTGCTCCTCTCCTCGCCGATTTGTTTTTATACTCTTACGAGACTGAATTTCTTCAGGGACTCGTAAAGAACAAGAAGATGAAAGAGGCAAGGTCATTTAATCTTACATTCAGATATATTGATGATGTCCTTTCTATCAATAACACTTCATTTGGTAGTTGGATTCCTTCAATATATCCTCCGGAATAGGAGATTAAAGAGACCACCGAATCCAATTGCTTCACGTCTTTCTTGGATTTGCACCTCGAATTTGACCCAGGTGGTCATCTCAGTACAAAAATTTACGATAAACGAGACGATTTTAATTTTCAAATTTTTAATTTTCCTAATCTACAGAGCAATATACCTACTTCTCCTGCATACGGTGTTTATATTTCTCAACTTATTCGATATGCCAGAGCTTGCACACATTTCACAGATTTTTTGATCAGACACCAGTTTCTTCGTGACCGACTTTTGAAGCAGGGCTATAAGAAAATACGTCTCATACGATCACTAAAACAATTCTTTCTTCGTTATCAGCCACTAGTAGAAAAGTTCAAAATTGAGTTAAAAGATATGATAGTTAATTGTTTTAATTAGTGTTTGACTGGTCTGCTGTACTGAGATGATCACCTCAATATCCATATTGTGTCTCACAACTATGTTGTGTTCTATGGTCATTACCGGATCCTAAGATCGCAATGGAAGAGGGAGGTTTGGCGCCATAAAACCTGGTTTAACCCATCATTTCGTTTGAAATGCCTGTACCAAGTCAGGACCATTGCGATCCACCAGTTCTCCGGTATGACTGATTCGTTTTTGTCATTTTCTCTGGACTATGAGATTGATCATTCAAGTTCGGTAGTTTTGTTATTACCTTTATTCACTCCCGTAAAGTTTTCAGAAGAGATTGATGAAACACTTAAATTTCATTTTTTTCTGCATTTGTTCGAAATACAAATGACAACAAAGTTCCAGACAATAAATTTTGCTACGCCTAAAGGATGCATTTTATCTGAAACACATGCAAGTTCGTGTAATGTGTCCGTACATGGTATCCCGTACTCATTAAAGAAGGCTACCACTAAAGCAAGTAAATCTCCCATATATTTAAGCGATAAATCGTTTGTTCTAAACGTATTTAAATCAAGAACATCATTTTTAATTTCCAATGTTACTTTTTTATATAATGCTGGCTGAAGTAGTGAGGATAGATTCTTTTATTCGAGACATTTCAGTAACGTTATACACTGAACACTGCACATTTTCAATGTGATATGACATTATTATCCAATTTTGCTTTTACCTCCAAGAATACATTTTTTAAAAGTTGAAAACGTTGACAAAAACGATAGAAGAGAGTAATAAGTCAGCCTATTTTAAATATGGATTAAAGGCCTCAGGTAAAGACCTGATGGGGTAAAGAGAGTATGGGACGAAAGAACAATCAATTACGGAAATGGCCGAGTTAGTTAGTTAGTTAGTTATTGCTTTACTCCCAAGCAGCGCGATTTCGGATATATCCGGGAGATGAACATGAAAGTGGTGATACAATGAACATGAAATGATGATGAAGTGGAGGAAATGGGGACACAAAGCCAATCGGGTAGGAGAGTTTTGACTGCCACTGGAAAAAGGAATGATGGGTAGGGACGGAAAATTTTGCCTCCTGCATGGGGATCCTACGGGTCATACTCTTACCGAGACCTGCAGCAGGGTTCTTTAACGTGCGAGGAACGTGACTTTTTTCCCAACACGGTGCTCCACTATGGTTTGCGGTCAGGTTTTCTGCATTATCGCCTGACGACCCCGCATCTCTCGATGTCAGGGCTGCCCCATTCAACCACCTGGGGCACACATCCCAGTCGCTTTGTGGAAAAAGCGGCCTGACCCCGATGTCAGGTTTCTGAGCGCTCTTGAATGGACTTTTACCGACAAGCTTAGCGCTGCTGCGGGCCTATTCGCCTCCCGGGCCCCGCAAGGGACTAAATGGCCGAGTAATGCTCCGATTTCTGATTTTTGTTATTAAATAAATTATTTTTTTATAGACAACCAAAAAAGAAAAATAAATAATATTTTATATTTCGAAATAATGTTTTGAAAAGAATTTTAAAAATCGAATAAAACAGTAAACAACATTATGATTACGCAAGTTTTGTTGACAATTGGCGGGAGAAATAGATGAACAGAAGAAGTAATGAAGATGATCTTTCTTATTATATCGTTGTTTGTGGTGAACGGGTTAGCTTATGTGATTAACCCATATAAGGGGTTGAGGACCCAAGAGTATACTTAATTGAAAAGATAAGATGTTCATAAAAAGGCGAAGGCTTGTACCTGTTTGATGGGAGGTTGAAGATGAGAAAATGAAAATGTTCGAACAATTGTTATAGACCGTCTAACAGAACAGAGTCATGTTAGAATTACAAATGCTGGACAGCTGAAAGAAGTTGTTATAACAGGAGGACTTTTGAAACAGTGCAACTTTGTATCCTCACCACCTTCTGTCAGAGTATCTGTCGATGGAGTTGCTTGTGTGAGTGATTATTTGACCATATTTGGTTCTCAAATTGTGAGTACATACATGTACACCCCATGAATTAACCTTTTCAGCTTTTTGGATTTACTAGCCATGACGTTTCATGAATTTATGAGTATTGACATGACTCCAAACCCAGTTTTAAAAATTACCACATTCCGAACATTTAAAAACTAACCGATGTCTGAATCTAAGTTTCGAAATAAAGATACCATGTATCTACTGCAGTATGAGATATGCATATGTAACAATCAATACTATTCTCTATCATGTCTAAATAAAAACAAAACAAAAATGATATTCATGTTCATTATAAAGTCTATTTTTGCGGAATATGTCGGATCTAGTCTCAATAAAATAAAAATATTGCATTATTCTTATCTTCAATGTTTATTAATGAAAATATGGAGTACACGCATATGTAGTTAAATGTTTGATAATGAAAATTAATAATGAAATTCTTTTTTTTCTTTGTAGTATCAATAGTACTCCTGATAATTCTTTGTGTTAAGTGTAAAAGGCGACGCACTAGTAAATCTCTTTTGGAGGGAGGGTTGCCCATTCAGGAGATCCCTATGGCACATATGCATGAAAAAATTTGGTAAATTCATCAGATTTTATCATGTATATGTGTTCTGACTTAATAAAATTTTAGAATATTATAACCTTATAGAATAAACAAATTTTTGTCAGTGCTACTAAAAGTTTATTTTATTATTACTAAATAGAGTAAAAAAAAATTCCGTGCACATTTTGGCTTTAGTGTGTTTAATATTTTGGAAAAAAAGAAGAAATGCATCATCTAATTCTACATCTGAAGAGGATTTTTACAACGCAAGTTGGTTTTCACTTAGTGATTGATTTTTTTTTTTAATTTCAGAAATTATATTAATGAGTTTCATATCTTTCCTGTTAGTTGCTGACAATTTTCATCGTCAATACAGACGCTATTTCCATGTACTACAAAACCTCCACCCAATCCAGAATTTACTAAACCCGCAACAGCCCAACCCACCACAGCTTGAACAACATACCCTGAGAAGAAGTTGCCGCCACCGTCAGCCTCCAAATAGACTTAATTTATAAATTACATGTATACCCGTGCGGGTTCCGGGTGGCGAATAGGCCCGCAGCAGCGCTAAGCTTGTCGGTAAAAGTCCACTAAAGAGCGCTCAGAAACCTGACATAGGGTCAGGCCGCTTTGCCCACAAAGCGACTGGGATGTGTGTCCCAGGTGGGTGAATGGGGCAGCCCTGACATCGAGAGATGCGGGGTCGTCAGGCGATAATGCGGAAAACCTGACCGCAAACCATAGTGGTGCACCGTGTTGGGAAAAATGTCACGTTCCTCGCACATTAAAGAACCCTGCTGCAGGTCTCGGTAAGAGTAGAACCCGTAGGATCCCCATGCAGGAGGCGAAATTTCCTGTCCCTACCCATCACTCTTTTTTCCAGTGGCAGTCAAAACACTCCTACCCGATTGGCCTTGTGTCCCCATTTCCTCCACTTCATCATCATTTCATGTTCATTGTATCATCACTTTCATGTTTATCTCCCGGATATAGCCGAAATCATGCTGCTTGGGAGTAAAGTAATAACTAACTAACTAAATTACATGTATTTACCTCTCTGAAGCAACTTTATCAATTATTTTCCTATTGTTTAGTGAATGTTCAGTGTTGATCCATTTACATTGTCTTTTTAGTTCCATTAAGAACCTCACACTTAAACGTTTCAACAGAGTTTTTGTTTGCCTTCCTATTCATATGCAAAAGTCCTTGGTAAATATTTGACTGATTGATTGATTGATTGTTGCTTAATGTCCCGTCGGCGATATTGCAGCCATCATCGGGACATCAACAAGTTGAAATAATTACGTTAATAACACGTTAATATAAAACAAAGTCAAAGGACCGTAGATAAAACAAAATGTATGCCAAGAAAATAAATAGATAAAATAATCATTAAAAAATAACACAAAAAATAAATATTTGACACCTCTTTTTGTACTTCTGAAAATAGGTGTACAGGTTGATGCTGTACCCACATAAGCATTTCTTCCCTTATTATGTCATCAAATTCAAACGTATAACACGGCAAATTGTTTACATTTACACTTCTTCTCTTCATGATAGTAGTCATTGATTCAAAATACTGCTCTTCTCCCTTGTATTAATTTCCACTTCATCATTTGTATACATTTCCATTATACTACTACAAACATAATTTTGCTTTAATGGCCTTTTTTCTTCGAGAATTTTTAGAATTATAATTTATCCTTGGTGTCAATACTGATTTTGTCTTTGTCCTTTCAGAATAATGATAACCCTCTTTGAGGCACCCTTGTTTCTAAAGAAAACAAAAGACTGAATGTAAAAATCTTATTTAAAAGATCTATGGACATACCCACTACTCCAACCCACACATCCTGAGGGCAGACACAGTCCTGGGTGGTGGTGGTGGTGGGCATTTTCGCCAGACTCTGCCCGGGACTCTGCTCCCGAAGGTTGTTTGATACTACTACCCCGTCCACTATGGGTACCATCACATTGGTTTCATCTGAAATTTGAACAATGAAAATAAATGAAACAACCTTTTTTTTTCAAATTTAACTCTAAAATAAAATCCTCAACAGTGTAATAACAAACCGGAAATAAATAAATAAAGTTTTGTCATGTGACATTATTCAGAACATCAACGGGGCCTCCTCAAAACATATAGTAAGAAAAATGTTTTCTGAACATTTTAACTCCACCCCCGTGTAACTGCCACTTTTTTCTCTAAATTATTTGTCATTCTGATAGACTTCCGATAGACATAATTCTAAGCTTGTGATTAAAAAACTGAATCATCGAAACATCCTTAGGTACCCTCCCCCACGCTTTCAATTCGAACGCACTGACACTTGACATTAAATAATGATACATCCATCACCCCATTTTTATTTAGTCGTTTTTAGTGTTTTTTTTTTTTTAAATATGTCAACTACAATTATTGTTTGCATTTTTGTTATCGTAATATCATCAGACATACAGAAAAAAGGGGGGGTCTATTTTGATCTATAAAATAACTGTCAGAAAAACTAAATAAACTATCAAATATTATTCAGTACTTAACAAATAAGACAATAACAATACGAAACTAACCTCTCTTCAAGGAACACTCTCCCAGTAAATCGATTGATTGTTGGTTGCTTTATGTCCCGTCGGCGATATTGCAGCCATCATCGGGAAATAGACAAGTTGATATAATTATGTTAATGGGTGAGTGAGTTGGTGTTTTACGCCCGTGCAACGCTATATAGGTTATTTACAGGCGATGAACATGAAAAGGGTGATAAAATGAACATGAAACAATGATGATAAATGAAATATGGGGGTGGGATGGAAAACAAAGGACCGGTAAATTTTGAAGAACCACAGGAAAAGGGGAGAAGTGGGTAGGGGCGGAAAATTTAGCCTATGTGGTGCACTACTGGGCGGTCCACAAAGGGGTCTTTTACGTGCATGAAGCGTGGCACTCTCCACACACGTTGGCCCACTATGGTCGGCGGTCAGGGTTTCCGTATTATAGTTATAACATGTTAATATAA
This sequence comes from Arcuatula senhousia, assembly GCA_963971305.1. Lineage (NCBI taxonomy): Eukaryota > Metazoa > Mollusca > Bivalvia > Mytilida > Mytilidae > Arcuatula > Arcuatula senhousia. The sequence continues at coordinate 60,172,717 of OZ020310.1, forward strand.
AACAAAGTCAAAAGACCGTAGGTAAAACAAAAAGTATGCCATGAAAATAAAAAGATAAAATAATCATTAAAAAATAACACACTAAAACAATAAAACCATTTAAAGCAATAGGAAAACAAAGAACTTAACAAAAATAAGCTAAATATTATGACAACAAATTAACTTTCAAATGGTGATTACAAAAACTATAATTTTGAATACTGACCGATTTCTTTTAAAAAGGATACAATGGCATCGGCTGGGATGCCGCTAATCAAATCGTGCATGGATGCACAGTTAAAATACTTCATGCGAATTGGAGCAAGATCAACACAGTCGAGGAGAACATGCCTGAAGGAATACCGTGCGTCACAAGGGATACACATCGGGACCTCCTTCTCTTGTGTCATCAGGTAGCCATGGGTGACTCTAGAATGTCCTATACGACATCTAGTGATGACTACCTGGTCTCGACGGCATCGGAATGAAGCATGATTCTCCCCAAGCTGTGGCTTGAGCTCATGAAGTTTGTTGTGCTCAGCGGCAGCCCAAACCTCGTCCCATAAACTTTGGTCATATACTCGGATTGTATTTCTACAATCCGAATAAGGAATAAAACAATTGGACACTGGTTTACGGAGGGCTTCCTTTGCAGCCCTGTCCACAACTGAATTCCCATGAATACCAGTATGACTTGGTACCCATAGGAAAATCAATTCCACGCCACCATTAATCAATTGATGAACCATATATACAATTTTAGAAATTAACGGATTTTTCAATTTACAGTTTTCAATTGCCAAAAGACAAGAAAGAGAATCGGAACAGATTAAGAATTGTGAGTGCTCAGAAGCATCAATTAGCCTGAGGGCTAAAATGATGGCTTTTGCTTCAGCTGTAAAAATGGAAGCAGCAGACGGGAGTCGTTGTGTTGACGTGTTATTCCCTGAGACAGCAGCAGCAGCAACACTGTCACCATCTTTAGAGCCATCTGTATAAACTGTTAGAAACCCAGGATATCTAGATTTAATTTCGGAATAATCTTGTTGAATAAGCAGGTGATTTGTTTCAGATTTTTTATGTTTACGAAGATCAAAAATAAATTTAGGCTTTAAAAGTTCCCAGGGTGAAACTTTCAAAGGCTTGACAGGTTTTATAGTTTCTAAATTAAGTTTAAGATTAGTCAGGTGAGGTTCGATACGAATACCAAAAGGAGGAGTTTTGTTTTCATGTTTTTCATACATATTCCTGAAAGGTGAATTTGAAAACACAGTCATGGGCAGGGTTGTTAGGATAGGCTTTTAATTTGGTGGCATATTGCAAACCGAGTTTAATTCTGCGATGCTTCAGGGATGGCTCATTTGCCTCTGCATACAGGCTCTCAATGGGAGAGGTCCTGTATGCACCGAGGCAGAGTCGCAATCCCTGATGATGAACAGCGTCTAAAATTTGTAAATAAGATTTTTTCGCAGACCCATAAATTATTGAACCATAATCAAATTTCGATCTAACAATAGACCTATACAAATTTAAAAGAACTGATTTATCAGCTCCCCAGTCGGTACTGGAAACAACTTTTAAAACATCAAGAGCCTTTAGGCATCTTGATTTTAACATTTTGATATGGGGTAGAAAGGAGAGTTTTCTATCAAAAAGAACGCCAAGAAATTTTGATTCTTCAACTATCTTAATTTTTTTGCCATACAAAAAGAGATCTGGGTCGGGATGAAGTTTTCTTTTCTTACAAAAATGCATAGCAACAGTTTTGCTTTCTGAAAATTTGAAACCATTTTCGGAAGCCCATTTTTCAATCCGTTTTAGGCACAGCTGTAATTGCCTTTCAATGGTATTCATGTTTTTTGCACTGTAGCATATTAAAAAGTCATCAACATATAAAGAACCTTTAATATTGTCTTGAAGGACTTTGGCAATGCTATTTATCTTTATACTAAAGAGAGTGACAGAAAGAATGCTACCCTGAGGTACACCCATTTCTTGATCAAACTCTTCAGAAAAAGTTTTATTTACTTTAACATTGAAGTGTCTGTCAGAAAGAAAGTCGGCCAAGAAAGTTGGTAACCTTCCTTTCAACCCCATATCAGAAATGTCCTTTAAAATACCATACTTCCATGTGGTGTCATAAGCTTTTCCGAGATCGAAAAAGATAGACACCACATGTTCGTTCTTCGCAAATGCATTTCGAAGAAAAGACTCAAAACGGACCAAATGATCAAGCGTGCTCCTGCCTTGGCGGAATCCACACTGGACCATTGGACTCAAGGAACCAAACGAGCCGATCGTTGATCATGCGTTCTAGAGTCTTACAGACGCAGCTTGTCAAGGCTATCGGACGATAGTTGGAAGCATCTGTGTGATCCTTCCCCGGCTTGGGGATAGGAACGACAGTGGCAAGCTTCCATATTTCAGGCAATTTTCCGTTTATCCATATATCATTCATTAAATTTAGAAGAGTCTTCATCGATATTTCAGGCAGATGTTTTAAAAGTTGATAGTGGATGCTATCAGGGCCACATGCAGTGTCATGGGCTTTACTTAAGGAAGTTTTAAGTTCATCTAAAGAGAAAGGAGAATTATAGCTCTCCGAGTTGTCAGAGTTAAAGTTCAATTTAGTTTTTTTCAGCTGTACGTTTAAATTTTTGGAAGTCAGGTTTGTAATTAGATGAAGATGAATGTTTAGCAAAAGTTTCAGCTAGTTTGTTGGCAATGTCCTTTTCAGATGTTAAAGTGGAATTGCCAACGTTTAGATGTTTAACTGAGGATTTAGAGTTTTTACCTTTGAGTTTTTGTATGAAATTCCAAATTTTATTCATGGGAGTTCGTGAAGTTAAACCAGATACAAAATTTCTCCAGGATGTTCTTCTGGATTGTCGACAAGTTCGTCTAGCCTTTGCCCGAAAAATTCTAAAATTACTCAAATTTTCTTTCGTTTGATGTTTGCCAAATTGTTTTTGAGCTTTATTTCTATCGTCGATAGCCCTGTCACACTCGTCTGTGAACCAAGGTTTATTGAGTTTTTTAGGAGTTGCCGAGGTCTTTGGAATGGTTTCATCAGCTATAGAGATAAGGGTTTGGTTAAAAGTTGTTATTGCTTCTTGGTCCTGATAAAAAATTTCTGATCTTAATTTTTCCGAACAAAGTATTGAAAATTTTTGCCAATCGGCCTTCTCTAACTTATAGCGAGGAATTCTTTGTTCAGGTTCACCAAAAAGATCTTTTAATATAATAGGAAAGTGATCACTTCCACAGAGATCATCATGGACTTGCCATGAGAAATCTGTTAAAAGAGAAGGATCACAAATTGAGAGATCAATTGATGAGTATGTTCCATTTCCAGAATGTAAAAATGAAGAAGAACCATCATTAAAGATACAAAGAGATTCTTTTGATAAAAAATCCTCAATCTTTTTACCCTTATCATTCAAGTTGGCACTGCCCCATAATGGGTTGTGGGAATTGAAGTCACCAACTAACATGTATGGAGCAGGAAGCTGATCCGTTAAATTTTGAAGTTGTGCTAAAGTAAAATTATTATTAGGTGGTATATAAACTGAACATAGAGTTATTGTTTGATGTAATGAAACTCTAACGGCAACTGCTTGCAGATCGGTAGTTAAAGGAATCGAACTATGGAGAATACGATCCTTAACTAAGATGGAGGATCCGCCAGAAGCTCGTTCTGTATTAGAAAATGTGTTATACATAGAAAAACCCTTCAAGGAAATCGTGTCAGTTTCCTTAAGGTGTGTTTCCTGAAGACAAAAGACAGTTGGATTAAAAGACTGCACTAAGAGTTGTAATTCAAGAAAGTTGCACAACGTATCCATCTGAGGGGAGGGCGTACGGTTATACACCCTCCCTCAACCGCCTGACACGTCAGGAACCCCGCAAACAGTAGATGGCACTGCGGGGCCCTCACCCCTTCCACACATGTGAGGCTAAGGACAGGAGCCACAAGCATTGTAAAGACCGTGATAAAACAAACGACCGCCATTCTCAGTTTTTTTCTGGTTGTGAAAAGAGCGCGTTGATAGCACGTGAAATACATTTGTATAGAGCGTGACATAAAATTTTCGATAGTTTCGGATATTTTATTTAATTATGTTTTAAACAAAATACTATTCTAAATAGAAAATAAAAGTATTTTTTAAGGTTATTTAAATTTTATTAAATATTGGTTAAGTCCCGTGCGGGGCCCGGGAGGCGAATAGGCCCGCAGCAGCGCTAGTGAGTGAGTTGGTGTTTTACGCCCGTGCAACGCTATATAGGTTATTTACAGGCGATGAACATGAAATGGGTGATAAAATGAACATGAAACGATGATGATAAATGAAATATGGGGTGGGATGGGAAACAAAGGACCGGTAAATTTTGAAGAACCACAGGAAAAGGGGAGAAGTGGGTAGGGGCGGAAAATTTAGCCTATGTGGTGCACTACTGGGCGGTCCACAAAGGGGTCTTTTACGTGCATGAAGCGTGGCACTCTCCACACACGTTGGCCCACTATGGTCGGCGGTCAGGGTTTCCGTATTATAGACCTGACAACCCCCGCGGACGAGGGCCACCCTATTCAGCCACCTAGGGTACACACTTGGTCGCTCTGTGGGCTGAGCACTGACCCGACGTCAGAATCCCAAGACCCTTAGTCGCCTCTTACGACAAGCTAGGCTCTGCTGCGGGCCTATTCGCCACCCGGGCCCCGCACGGGACCGCAGCAGCGCTAAGCTTGTCGGTTTAAGTCCACTAAAGAGCACTCAGAAACCTAACATCAGGGTCAGGCCGCTTTGCCCACAAAGCGACTGGGATGTGTGCCCCAGGTGGTTGAATGGGGCAGCCCTGACATCGAGAGATGCGGGGTCGTCAGGCGATAATGCGGAAAACCTGACCGCAAACCATAGTGGTGCACCGTGTTGGGAAAAATGTCACGTTCCTCGCACGTTAAAGAACCCTGCTGCAGGTCTCGGTAAGAGTACGACCCGTAGGATCCCCATGCAGGAGGCTCAATTTCCCGTCCCTACCCATTGCTCCTTTTTCCAGTGGCAGTCAAAACTTTCCTACCCGATTGGCCTTGTGTCCCCATTTCCTCCACTTCATCATCATTTCATGTTCATTGTATCACCACTTTCATGTTCATCTCCCGGATATAGCCGAAATCGTGCTGCTTGGGAGTAGAGCAATAACTTACTAACTAACTAACTAAATATTGGTTAAGAAGATCTATATTTTTATGGATAATGAATAAGGATAACTGCTATTTTTTTATCTTTACTGTAGCAATATTCATGTGTATTATTTCCCACCGACCTTCTCCTAGCGTATAATAACAAATTATAATACTGTAGTTTCGAACCTAATTATTCCGTAATGTTTTGTGATCTTTTGTCATATGTAATTTTCTATGTTATGTCTTTAAAGGCCCCTTTAATTTGGAAATAAAATTATTCTATCCTATTTCATACAAGATACAAGATATTTTATTTAACTAATCAGGGCGCCCATTTATTATACTTAACTCAGATACTTAAATATGTTTTTTTTTTAGATCGATTATGTCGGGAAATCATTTCAATTTCGATTTTTCAAAGTAAGTGTATTTCATCAGCTATTTGTAAAAAAAACTTAGATTAGTTTTTTAATGAATATCACCTATATTTTTAAAACAAGTCTTTTTAAAGTTCTCTTTTTTATAGGAGTTTGTTGAATCTTTTATTTTATTTATTTTCTTGTATTGATTTTTCAGTTCTCTGCTTGAGGGGTTTAATTTGTTTGATGATGATGATTTTCCCTGGAGTCAGGAGGAAAAATAAAATAAAAAGTAAGTTTTTTTTACGTCAATGATAAGAAAACTTTTTTTTATTTATGCTTGTATTGGATCAAGAGGAAAAAAAAGAAAAATCAGTAGACAAATAAGCAACTTTATAATTGTTTCACGTAAATGAGTACGAAAACTTTTTTTATTCATTTTTGGGGATTTGTTTGTGTTTTTTTTTTTTACAAATTATTTTTTTTCTATAGCACTGACCAGGAAGCCCCATCAGAAAGTCCTGTGGCAGGACCAAGTGCTCTGCAAAATGTGTAAGTTTTAAATCTGTTATGAGTTCCGTTTTATATTAACTTCAAATTATTTAACATCTTTAAACGCCATGTTTAGAGGAAAGAGGAATCCTTTTTTAATTATCATTATATAGAGTACCCTATTTCAGACAAACACTAGTAACACGATCAACAACTACCACCAATATTTGAAAGACTGGCCGTCTTTTCAATATGTTCTCTCTTTTTAGCTCACCTGGACCGAAGGTCCATGTGAGCTATTACCATCACTTGGCGTCCGTCGTCGTCGTCGTCTGTTAACAATTTTTCAAAAATCTTCTCCTCTGAAACTACCAAACAGAATTTAATGAAACTTAGTATGAATGATCCTTAGGGTGTCCTGCTTCAAACTTGTGTTTTGATTTTTGATCCGTTAAAAAACATGGCCGCCGTTACTAAAAATAGACTAGGGGGGTCAGACTACTGTTTTTGGCTTATAAATCAAAAAGTATAATAAATAGAGGAAATCTGAGGCCACGCTACTGATTCAGAATCAAAAGCTCTACAAAAGTCTCCATTTGGTCAAAGTTGTCAGATGACCCCTTATAGGGGTTACGGCCCCTTGAAGGTGAAAAATAGCATTTTTTCATGTTTTTGGCCTACAGAATGAACACTATTGCAGATAGAGATTAGCTGTTGCTTGCTTAAATGTTCAGCTCATTTAACTCTACAAAAGTCTCCATAGGGTCGAAGTTGTCAGATGACCCCTTATAGGGGTTACGGCCCCTTAAAGGTGAAAAATAGCCATTTTTCATGTTTTTGGCCTACAGAATGAAAACTATTGCAGATAGAGATTAGCTGTTGCTTGCTTAAATGTTCAGCTCATTTAGCTTTACAAAATTCTCCATAGGGTCGAAGTTGTCAGATGACCCCTTATATGGATTACGGCCCCTGAAAAATAGCGGTTTTTCATGTTTTTGTCCTACAAAATGAAAACTATTGCAGATAGAGATTAGCTGTTGCTTGCTTAAATGTTCAGCTCATTTAGCTCTACAAAATTCTCCATAGGGTCGAAGTTGTCAGATAACCCCTTATAGGGGTTATGGCCCCTGAAAAATAGCGTTTTTTCATGTTTTTGGCCTACAGAATGAAAACTATTGCAGATAGAAGATTAGCTGTTGCTTGCTTAAATGTTCAGCTCATTTAGCTCTGCGAAAGTCTCCATAGGGTCGAAGTTGTCAGATCCCTGAAAAATAGCGTTTTTTCATGTTTTTGGCCTACAGAATGAAAACTGTTGCACATAGAGATTAGCTGTTGCTTGCTTAAATGTTCAGCTCATTTAGCTCTACAAAATTCTCCATAGGGTCGAAGTTGTCAGATGACCCCTTATAGGGGTTACGGCCCCTGAAAAATAAAGATTTTTCATGTTTTTGGCCTACAGAATGAAAACTATTGCAGATAGAAGATTAGCTGTTGCTTGCTTAAATGTTCAGCTCATTTAGCTCTACGAAAGTCTCCATAGGGTCGAAGTTGTCAGATGAAAAATAGCGTTTTTTCATGTTTTTGGCCTACAGAATGAAAACTGTTGCACATAGAGATTAGCTGTTGCTTGCTTAAATGTTTAGCTCATTTAGCTCTACAAAAGTCTCCATAGGGTCGAAGTTGTCAGATGACTCCTTATAGGGGTTATGGCCCCTTATAGGTGAAAAATGGTGTTTTTGGCCTATAGAATGAAAACTATTGAAGGTAGAGAAAAGCTGTTGCTTGCTTAAATGTTCAGCTCATTTAGCTCTACAAAAGTATAGGGTCAACATCAAGACCAGGTGAGCGATTCAGGCTCCTGGGAGCCTCTTGTTTTGTGTGTGTTTAATCAGTCGATAAACTGATTAAATTTCATAAAGTAAAACATGTAAGCTACCTTTAAAATGATACACTTATTTGATCAAAGATCAAAATCAATGTCATATTTTGAAATTATCATTATTTTTCAGGGGTATGAAAAGAGTGTACGAGGAGGAGGACTGGAGCCAGGACTCCGTTTTCATCACACAATGTGATGAGGCTGACAAAAAAAGGTGTGTAAAGCTTCATTGTCAATTATACTTTCTTGATCAGCAGACTGGAAGTTTTAACAGATTAAAAAATATTACCTTATCATTAAATATATATCATCTGCTCCTAAAAAGGGCATATTCTTATTGTTTTAAATCATTATTTATATTATTCACATTTTTCTTTTTTTGTTTTATATATTTCAGTTCGAAAAGGTTGAAAAAAAACAGCAGCCAACGTCGACCTATTGTGTGAAGCAAAAATGTAAGTTTTAGAACTTTATCTCCTTTAATGATTTTGAACACTAATATTTTGTTTTTTTTTATTTTCTTGTATCTGATTAACAAACAAAACTGGTGAAACTTTAATTGTGATCAATTTTTGTATTTAAGAATAATTTTTATTTGCTTTAACAGGTGCATTCATAACTGTTTACTTGATACCTAATGTTGTATAAAGAATTTTTTTCATGATAAACCACCCCTCCTCATAAACACTCTAAAAAAAATGTGGAATAACTGTACGATACATTTAAAAATCAACAAAGACTCAACGTGTTCAGAGTTATCTTTCTTTTCACACAGTTTTCACCCATTGCTCAATATTTTTTCAGGAAGCAGCTAAACGAGGCCGCGGAGAAGAGATGTGTGGTCGGCTTGGGGGACACAGCCATCCAGATTCAAAATCTGGAGGAGATAAGAGATGGGGCTAAAGCAATAGTAAAAAAAACTACCAAATCCATCGAGAACCTTCAAAAACTAAAACCAAGGAGGGTTCTTCTCGAGAAAAATAGCTATTAGGTCTTAAATTCATTCATTCATTCCTAGCTTGTTATCTTGTTAATAATTGTTATAATAAAATTATAAAACACAAAAAAGAAATTGTTTTTTTAATGCATTGTTAATGGCACAAGTTTTGAAACATTTAATAGGATTGGATATATGAAACCTCAACCTACACTAGTTCTCTTCAAGTTTCAACAGTGAGTTTCTGAAATTTGATGAAAGGTATGGTTATGTTTGAAAGTTACTTAATTAAAGTGTTTCTCTTCATAAAACTTTCATATCAAACCATATCAACATCAAATGAAGGAAATGATTTGTTTTTTTGTGATTTTTAATTTCAATGCATAACGCCCAGTACTTGTAAACTGAAAAAAAAACAGAATTCTTAAAAAAACCATATACTTACTACTTTCTGTATCTTCCTCATTGTTGCCTTGTAATGGTTTCACTCTCTTTTTATACCCTTCTTTTTTTAGGGATATGTGTAGGAGGTATTTGTTGGAATAGGCCACACGTGCTAACGTGGGCGATAAGGTGACGCTTTACAATATGTACACTCCTTTTTCTGTCATGGGTGAATCAGACTTCTGGTAAGGTCACATGCGGTTACAGAGTGCACCACGTATAAGACCCACATACGTCACATCCTCATATGTGTCTTTCTTGGGATAGGTCACAGGTGCTAACGTGGGCGATAAGTACGGCCAATCCTAATCAGATGACGCTTTATAATATGTACACTCCTTTTTCTGTCATGGGTGAATCCATTTCTCTGACGTTGACGAAATTGATTGACTGAACTCTAATGCATTGAAACCTCAACTCCATCAGACAGTCATTGCTTAAACTTTCCAATACCACTTTCTTATTCTCCCTGTCCAAATGTCTTTGAATTATTAATCTGAAAAAACTCTGTCTTTGAATTATTAACATACAGAAAATGTTTATATTAATTATGGGAATTAAAAATTATAAAGACTAGTTAATCAAGGATGTCTCAATCAATATTAATCATTTTCAAAAGTATCTTAAACAATTATTATCGGCTTTTAATCTCTTAATCAAATGGTATATGGTCTGTTCTACAAAAATGGAGCTATGGTAATACCATGTTTATTGCTAACGAATGTATTTCGGCTATTTGAATTTCCCTCCACTATCCTAATGACGTATTGCATTTTTATTGGTGGAATATATAATTAGGTTTCTGACCAAATCGTAAACAGAGCATTTATGCCAGCTCGTCAGTTTTTTTGTAATTTTATACAGTTTATATGTTATTCTTTCCGTTTTGATATATCTGTCTCTAGTTGTTTCATTTTGGAGTCGTTGTGGATCGAATTTAACTTACTTGAAGAACAATTTAGTGTTTTTTTTTCGTACGACTTGACAAAGGACGCGGTCAATGACCTAATTACATCAGATGTGGATCTAGCAATTTCATGAATTTATGTTTGTTTGTTTTTTGTTACGATTGGTGAATACTCGGTATGTGTATTTTAAGGATTAATTGTAACCACTAGTTATTATTTGTATAGCCGTTTCGGGTCTGCGAACAAGAAAAGGAAGGAATACGGACAAGTTTACGTAACACTGATTTTCTGTTTATACAATTATTTACTGCTGACGTCATCATCATTTGTGTATTTAAATAAAGGATGAATGGTATTCGATTGCTCGTTGTTGGACATAGTTTTATATCGCGTTTATCGCTGGAGCTTCAGGGGAACCCGAACTTTGATAGCAATTTCGGTTTGATGCAATGTACAGTTGCGTGCTACGGTGTTGCAGGTGCTAACATAGACGCATTGTCGCTAACATAGACGCACAATGGTTTTCGCCAGTGTTTGATGCAATTCCAACCACAAGCTGTTGTTTAACAGAGAGGTGGTAATGACCTATGTTTACCACAGCTACGCCCAGAAACTCTCGCTTATAAGTAAAGGTAATAACAAAACCACCGAACTTGAATGATCAATCGCATAGTCCAGAGAAAATGACTAAAACGAATCAGTTATACCGGAGAATTGGTGGATCGCAATGGTCCTGACTTGGTACAGGCATTTCAAACGATATGGTGGGTTAAACCAGGTTTTATGGCGCCAAAAAACTGATACACATATACCATGTATACATTGTGACTTTATTTCCCGTGATTTTTCTTCCGTGACTTTTTTCCCTACATTCGCACATTCTACTAACCTCCCCGAAACTAATCCTTTCCCAAATTCTGAACTTTCTATTGTACATGACTGTAGTCATAACATTTTCAGTTCGAATTATTATAGGGAGAAAAATAAACAGAATAATATAAAACATTTCAATCAAACATTTAATTTTTTTGGTCTTTAGGGTTCTGGTGGGTATCCTGAACCTATACTGTTTTCCCTTTTTAATCTGTAACTAAAAACATGCCCACCATGGCTATAAATAGAACAGACAGTAAGACAAAAGGTTTTGGCTCACTGGTATTTTTCAATAAGTAAATTAGATCTTCAAGGAAATCTGAAACAACCAAACATTGTCAGCATCCAAAGGTCTTCAAAAGTTGTTATTGTGTTGAAGTTGACATTTGCCCCCTTTAAGGGGTTTTGACCCTAAAAAGGCAAAATTTTATCATTTCATTCTTCTTACCTGTAGAATGAAAAGTATTACAGATAGACAAAAGTCTTGGACATATCTGTTTGCTTAAATGTTCAGCTCAATTAGCTCGATCAAAATTACATTTTGGCCAAGTTATCGGATGACCCCTTATGACTCTTCAAAAGCAGAAAATAATGGTTTTTTTTTGCCAATAGAACTAAAATTATTGCAGTTAGAAAACTTTTACTTGCTTAAATGAGGTCTTTGAGCTTTACAATGTGTGCATTTGTTCAAAGTTGTAAGTCCCTTATACAGGTTAGGATCAATTAATACTACCGAATTTTAATGGTTTTTACCTTTATGTATAGAGTGACAAATATGCAGGCAGCGAAAAGCTATAGCTATGTAAAACCATTTACAATATTTAAACTCTGCAAATGATTTCATTGGTTCTAAAATTCGTAAAACTAAAAAGATGCTATTGTATGATGTAAAACAACTTTGAACCAGATTAGTGCATAAGGCTCCTGGGAGCCTCTTGTTTTAAGGTAAGCAACATATACGTGGTATTTAGAGCCTCTGTTCTTTATTTTAGGTAGAGAAAAAATAAGTTTATGGCAGGAGGAAATCAAAATAGCTCTAAACGAAGATGGGGTGGAAGTGGACGCGGATTTTTTTCATGTTGTGACAGATCATACTTTATTGATGGTGCTAAAAGATTAGGAGGAATGGACACCTCCTGCAGGTACATGAAAAGACTTTGGTATTATATTTTAATTCACCTGACCTACAGGGTAATGAAAGGTTGTTAATTTAACCGATTAAAATGGGAAACAAACTTTTGCTGATATATTCAGCCGATTTAGCTCTACCAAAATAGTCTATCAATTGGTAAACTTGTAAGTCATTGAAGCCAGGGAACCGAAATGAGAATACAGCCTGCATCATTCAGGTTGCCATCATGGGCTGCATGTGTCCAGAGCAATATACTATCCATATTGGGCCTAAAACGTACAGGGTTCAACATGTTGCGGTCGTATCATTCTGCGATCGGCGAAGCTTTTTATAACAGAATATTATTGACCGGCCATTTACATGTACAGCATATTTTATATGTCAAAAGTTATCACTCGATTGAAAGGGTGTGCATGTTAAGTCAGTCATTGTACACCTATTGCAACTATTATGCGTTTGATTAGTAATTTTAGACACATAAAAACTTTAATAAAAACGCAGTAGTGTGTTTATTTTGTCCCTGCTTTTGTACGGAGTTTTGTTCATTTTGTCCCTTCAATTTTATGGAATGTTTACCTCTAACACAAGAACCATTTAATCATTGTTGTCATTATTCAAGCCATTCTAAACCGAACATGAATCACTTTCTTCAATAGTTAAAACTTGTGTGCATGAAAATTTAAGAAAAATAACCTTTGATCTGTTGACATTGATCTACATATGACAAGTACACACTGTTCATGTGTATTTCAACGATGTGAATATCATGGATTTGTTTGATATTAGGAGCCATTCGTTGTTGTGATTTTTATTTAATAAATAGTTAATAAATAATCAAGGACACGACAAAATCTATAATTATAGATTGGACAAATTCCCATACAGGTATGCCATTTTGATTTTCTTTTCTTTTCCACAACGTGGTCAAGCTTAATATGACTAATACAATTGATCTCTGTGGAAAGGCGTTTAAGGACCGCTCTAATTTAAACGTCACAAGACGACCCACGGGCCTAGGCCCAAATAGGTCTGTCCTTACTGTGACAGCCAAGTGGAGCGACAGGAGCATGTGTCCAACCACAGGCGGCGCATGAGGGGACCAACCCGCACTTCGTCGCCTCAGCTTGGACCCAGCAGACCAAGGTCCCGTCCCGCTCCCCTGTCCGTCGTCCGTCCGTTCCATCTTCTATCTACCATCGTCCCTTCAACCTTGACCCAGCAGAAAAAGATCTCGCCCTCTCGTCCGACTTTTGTTACTTCTTCATTTCTTCGTTCGGATCCTGAAACAAGAACCCTGTACCTTATGCACTGGGAGGATACAGAACCCAAAGAAATACCGGTAACCGTGTCCAGGACCAGTATAACTATACCCTGTATGGTATACAACAATATTCTCTTCAATATATGGCCCGATACATCTTCCGGAACCAGTCGACGGCCTTCAAAACTAACCTGTCATTTGGATTTATGCTTCCCCATGTCGAAACTGGAGACCTTCGCTATTTCCACGCCAGTTTCAACAACCTCCGTCTATTCGATACCCCTCAACCTGATCCAAAACGAAGAAGACCTGATGCGATCTATAGAAGAGTTGGTTTGCCAAGACCTCCTTGAGTGTATCCGCCAACAAAGGGACACCACCAAGTAGACCGTCCACCTGCTGACAAACGTCAAGTTTAATGTAAATAAGATATTTAACCATCCTATTGGAGCAGCTGTAGATCTTCCACAGTACGTCAAGGTGAATCCCGATCTGGTGGATCTAATTCCAGTTACAATAATCTGTTTTTTTTTTTCGTTGCCTTGTCGTTCACAAAGGAGTCCAGTAGTATATCATTTGGACAATTCTAACGAATCCCCAGTACCCCCATGCACGCGCAAGAATCTTATTAAAAGTTGAAATAAAAAAAAGTACACCAAACCTCCTTTTGTGAATATATGAAAATGAGGAAATTAAAATTTTTATATCAATTCAAAAGCATTACTATAAACAATGCTCAAGCAAAATAAGCAATGTTAAAATAGCTATTTAATTGTGTATTCAATCAAATACTTACTGTATCTGAAAGACCCTTTACATTTTCGATCATTCAATAAGTATATTAAAACCTTTAATATGAGTTTTAAATTGGAAATATCAATGGTTTGTTTTAATGTTGCCTAGATGATGTTGTCATCACATGATTATTAGTTACTGTTAACATATAGCAGAGGATCAGGTCGAGAAGATGGAATCACGACAACAATGGAATGCTACCCCAAAATAATTGATTAATGAAATCGAATGTTTTATCAAAATATGGGAGAGTTCAAATGGACCAACTGGAGAGATGCCAAAGCTACCTAAAAACCTAAACAACGGTGGCTGGGGAACGTTTATGGTCTGAAAAAGGCAAATAACGAAGAAATGACCCCTCAAGAACTACATAAGTATCTGTCAGAAAACATCGCTGATATCGGACATGCAATTTCTACAGAAGGATTTGACCCCGCTTATTAGCTCTCTGGCAACAAGGCGAGGAGAACATTGTTGATTACTTGGATGGACTTTGACAGGAATTGACCAATCAGAATATGTAATTGAACTTATCAGAATATTTTGTAAACAAAAATACAAGGCAAAATGGCAGAAAAGAAAGTAACAACAGTAACACAATTTCAATGGTAAAACATATTACTGATGACTTGATGGATTGAAAGAAAATTAATAACTGGTCAATTTCTTTTAGAAACGTTTTATCATACTCATGTAGCTTTTGTAACAGTCCCGTGCGGGGCCCGGGAGGCGAATAGGCCCGCAGCAGCGCTAAGCTTGTCGGTAAAAGTCCACTTAAGAGCGCTCAGAAACCTGACATCGGGGTCAGGCCGCTTTGCCCACAAAGCGACTGGGATGTGTGCCCCAGGTGGTTGAATGGGGCAGCCCTGACATCGAGAGATGCGGGGTTGTCAGGCGATAATGCGGAAAACCTGACCGCAAACCATAGTGGTGCACCGTGTTGGGAAAAATGTCACGTTCTTCGCACGTTAAAGAACCCTGCTGCAGGTCTCGGTAAGAGTAGGACCCGTAGGATCCCCATGCAGGAGGCAAAATTTCCCGTCCCTACCCATCACTCCCTTTTCCAGTGGCAGTCAAAACTCTCCCTCCACTTCATCATCATTTCATGTTTATTGTATCACCACTTTCATGTTCATCTCCCGGATATAGCCGAAATCGCGCTGCTTGGGAGTAAAGCAATAACTAACTAACTAACTAACTTTTGTAACAGTATTAATATTCATTGGCATTTTCAACAATCAAAGTGTTTGAGCCACCAGGCCGTGTTGGTCTGATGGCAATTTCTGCACAGTAACTGCATATAAAATGATTATGAACTCAATTAACATTTTTAAAGGGGAGATGAAACTTCGGTACACCACAGATGTCTGAACTATTTTTTTTTCTACTTTCACTTTAACCTAAAAAAGCAAAAATACCCCCCTTTTCACGAGTTCTTTTTTATTATTATATCCCTTCGATAAACAACCAATAACACATACCTCCAGGAACGTGATTGAGTGCGTGAGTTGGTGTAAAATCAACAGAACCATGTCTTCCCAAAGAGCCTCTATCAGATGAATCACTTGTAGATCCAGATGATGAATCAACAGAACCATGTTTTCCCAAAGAACCTTTGTCAGATGAATCTCTTGATTCAGAATTTGAAACAGAAGAACCATGTTTTTCTTAAGAAACTTAATCAAACATGATTTCTAATAGTATTTTATGAAGGAAACGCCTAGACAAGCCATATTCAAAATTCAGTCTTTAGACTGGGATAATATCAAAGATCATAGCAACTAGGGAAGTGGCAGCATGTCATGTTATGCGGTATAGCAAAATGAGCGTGAAATGATGATGATAAATGAAAAATGGGGGTGAGGTGGGAAACAAAGGATCTGTAAATTAGGACTAGAGGCTCCCAGGAGCCTGAATCGCTCACTTGGTCTCTAATGCTCAAGTCTTATGTTGTTTGTGTACTTGTTTAAATAAGGGTTTAATGAAAGAATTTTTCAAATACAGGTCATTTAGAATCGGAAAGTCTTTACTAAATTGTAAAGTATTGTAATGATTTTTGTAATTTAATTATTGATGTAATATAATTCTAATGAATTAATAAATTCTTGATTTCAGGTAATTTTGTATATATATTATTACTTATTTTTAATTATGATTTTGAAGTACATTTTAAAGTGTTTATCAACCTTATCTATTTCTCGTTCAAAATTTCTGGTTCTAAATTATCATGACCAGTTGAGCCTCAAGATCATGACTTCTTAAATTTATCTTATCGCACATTTTCGGCCTAAACCTATATAAACAGGATAAAATTAAGACCAAATCAGTTCTGGTCTACTTCTAATTCTAGGTTGGTAAACATTTTATTTATTATTTATTTATTAATTGTTTATTACTTAATTGCATGTTTATTTGTGTTTCTTTTATTTACTTCAATTTGGTAAAGTTTAATTTCAAATTCTAAATGATATTTCTGTTGATTCTCATTGTTATTTATATTATATATTTAAATCTTAACAATATAACTAGAGTTTGCTTTCTCGTTCCAGAATCATTCGGAACACACATTCGGCTAAATTTAATTGTATTTAATAGAAGTTTTGGTCTACTTCTAATTCTAGTTGGTTGTGCTTGGCCTGATTAGACGATCCTACGTGACTAGTTCCGTCCCTAAACTCAAACTCAAATTTGCTGCAAACACCACACCAATACAAAACGCAACACAATATTACGGTAATTTTTCTCTTACCCGATTGGCCTTGTGTCCCTTTTTCCTCCACTTCATCATCATTTCATGTTCATTGTATCACCATTTTCATGTTCATCTCCCGGATATAGCCGAAATCGTGCTGCTTGGGAGTAAAGCAATAACTAACTAACTAACTAACTTCAATTTATTATTTAAATTTAATATTTAAGAGATCGTTTTCTATTTCATTGAGTAAAGTTAATTACGAGAACTTAAGAAAAAATAAAGTAAATACTAAGAAATATTGAAAGATAATATTTTATTCTTTGATTTTCAGATAAATGTTATAAATTGTATTGTTTTTGAATTATGTGATATTTGTCAGACTTACGGTGTAATAAACTTATATGTTTCTATATATTCATGCCCA
Source organism: Arcuatula senhousia (assembly GCA_963971305.1). NCBI lineage: Eukaryota > Metazoa > Mollusca > Bivalvia > Mytilida > Mytilidae > Arcuatula > Arcuatula senhousia. The sequence continues at coordinate 60,190,077 of OZ020310.1, forward strand.
TCCAAAGCTATTTAGCAGATTATTCTGTACCTCTCGCCAAGTGAGTTTACCCAAGGCAAGAAGCTACTGATAATTTTGGTGGAGACCAAACCCGTAAGGAAGAATGAAAGAACATGTAAAGGGGAAACTCGATTTCAACATCAAGGCGGGGTCTTTCACACCAAAAAGACCGTATTTGAAGAACTAGCGGATGAAGGCGTTAATGTTCATCCCCAACCCCGCTTTTTTCCTTATAAAGCAACCTACGATATTGAAACCATGTTCAATCCAACCAACAAAACCAATACAGAGAAATTGATATGGATTAACCAACATGCCTTATTAAGTATCTCTATATGTTCCAATGTCCCAGGATACACCAAACCTCGTTGCTTTGTCATTGGGGATGATCCAGACGTAATTGCTACAGCTGTCGACTATTTAGAAAGGATCAGCGAAGCTGCCTACTACCACACGCATAACAAGTTAGCCCATATATTTGAACAAATAGACGACATGCTGGACACAGAGTTTAATGACTGCACAGCAGAGGAAAAAGAAAACCAGAAAAAGGGTCACTATTTACACCGTTTAAGCCAGCGATTAGACAACCATTTAAAAGAGCTCCCCGTTATTGGCTTTAATTCCGGGCGTTATGATATCAATGCTATGAAAATCGAATTCTTCTCTTATCTGGCACGTAGAAACCTCATCAAGTTTGTCGTAAAACGCAACAATAACTTTATGTGTGTCAAGACCGAAAAACTTAAATTTTTGGACATAATGAATTATTTGGCTCTAGGATTTTCATATGCAAAATTTTTAAAAGCATATGACTGCACAGAAGAGAAAGGCTTCTTCCCGTATGAATGGACTCTTTGGATAAATTGGACCACACACAACTCCCCTCTCATGATGCTTTCTTTTCAACTTTAAAAAATAACAATATAACAGAAGAAGAATACCAGTTTTGTCAATCGGTATTCAAAGAAAAGAAGATGACCACCATGAAGGATTTTTTAATTTGGTACAATAATAAAGATGTAGAGCCGATGTTGGAAGCCATCGACAAAATGTTCAAATTTTATACAGATAGAAACATTGACATGTTCAAAGATGGGATAAGCGTTCCTGGTCTTACTTTGAAAGGAATTGATGATTACTTTACCTTGACTGACGAAAAACACAAAGAAGTTTCTCACCTGTTAAAAGAGAATTTCGTCGGTGGACCCTCCATTGTCTTTCACCGCCACCACGAGAAAGATGTTACAACTATCCGTCCCCAAGAATACGAAAACCCCAAACCCTGTAAACAAAAAGTCGGATATGATGCCAACGCTTTATATTTATGGTCGATCATGCAAGACATGCCTACCGGACATTTTTCGATTCGGAAAGCTGAAGATGATTTCAAACGAATTACCCCAAGGCGGTTTGAAAATTTGGCAACGACCTGGCTACAATGGCAGTCTTTACAAACTGGTCGATTTATTCGCCACAAAGGAAACAATACAGAAAAATTAATAGGCATCGATTGCATGCCAGTAGATGGGAATTGCGGGATATAATTGTAAATTTAAAACATTGAGGGAACCGCAAACTCTTGTGCTGATCTTCTTTCTAGAATGCCCGTTTCAAAAGGCAAGATAGAAGACAAAGAGACGGACAATGATGCTCATGACGAAAGTGATATTGGTATAGACATTGACGATAGATGTCTGCAGATAGATGTTATAAACTCAAATAAGTTTAACCCCAGAAACTTTGCTAGTTGTCATGTAGACTTTACAGACGAACTAAAGAAACCAGCTCATGATGACCTGGAATTTGACCTAGTTAAGGCACAGGAGCAAGACCCTATTATATCAAAGTTAAAATTGAGGCTTCAGTCGGGTGAAGCTTCTAAAACTGAATTTAATAGGCATATGATAGTAGATGGATTGTTATATTACTTATCAAATGCTGATGCTGAACCAAGTTTAAGATTATATGTCCCGGCGACTATAAAAGCCGATGTGCTTAAACAATTTCACGACCATTTAGGACATATGGCCGTAGACAAGACGTACGATTCTATGAGACTTAAATATTATTTTCCAAACATGTACAAGGAAGTATATGAGTATACTGAGAAGTGTATCACTTGTCAAAAAAAGAAGTGCAAAGGTACCAAAACCACCTCTTCAGGACACAGACATAGCCCCTTATCCATTCGCTAAGATAGCTCTTGATATGTCAGGTCCATACCCAAAATCTTTGTCAGGAAACAAGTACATAGTTACATTCATTGACTTGTACTCTGGTTGGCCCATGGCTTTTGCGGTTCCGGATAAGTCCGCAGAAAATATTGTTCATCTTTTAGTTGAAGAGGTTTTCCCAGTACATTCTTCACCTTTACAAATTTTAACTGATAATGGGAAGGAACAAATAAATACTGCTGTTAGGGAAACACTCCAAGCTCTAAATATATAGCCCTCAAGGGAATGGGAAAGTGGAACGTTTCCACAAAACAATGAATGATATAATCTCCAAACGAATTAAAGAAGATGTTTCAACATGGGATCTCTATTTGAATCAAATGCTTGCAGCGGTAAGATTCCATGTAAACGAATCAACACAATTTTCCCCATTCTTCTTACTATATAATAGAGACCCTGTCCTACCACTAGATAGCATCCTTAAGCCAAGGCGAAAATATAATGGCGAAGAATTTCATAAAGTTGCATTACAACAGCAACACAAATCTTTTCTTTTGGTACATAAACATTTAAAGAAGGCTAAACAGAGACAAAACAAGTACGCCAATAATGGAAGCAATGAAGTCACTGAAGGTAGGTGACCCTGTTAATTTAAAGAATCATAGGAGAACTTGTAAATTAGACAATAAGTGGACTCCATACTTCCGGATCATAGAACAAACATCGCCAGTAAGTTTTAAAATTAAGAATCAATTAAATGGGGCAACAACTAAAGCTCATGCACGACACTTACGCTTGGCAAATTTAGATGAGTGGGAAATTCCAACTGAAAATAAAGGTAGACCTCTTAGAAAATCAGTGTATGTTGAACCTCCCTCTTCGTCATCAAATGAACCCTCTAGTGATGAATCTGAAAACGAATACCCTGGGTTAAAACAGGCAATAAAAGGGAAGGGGTTGGAAAGAGACGACTGGTCATCTGAGGATGACATACCACTTTTTGAATTAAAAAAAAAAAGAATCAGAAATCAAAGAAAAACAGTAGATGCTTTTGATATACGATCCTCAAGTGATAATGACGAATGTGATATTAAAGTTTCTAAAAGCAAGAATTTAAAACGTTTATTTAAAGGGATTGCGGATTGTTTATAAAAAAAAATATATATATAATAATTGCAAAAGTGCCTAATTGTCATACTATTTCCTCAAGGTAACAGTACCTTAGGGAGAGACCAATTATTAATTTCTATTTTTATAGAATGGAAAATGATAATAAGAAAGTGTGTAAAGACCAAGACCCAGCAATTGCACAATCTGAGGGTAAGGAAGAAGACACACCAAATGAAATGGACAAATTTTTGAAAAGGATGTTAGAATTCCCACTTGAAATTTTTATTATGATTAAAAACATTGTAATTAATGACCGAATAAAAGAACGTAAGGCGCTTTGTATGGAAATTAGAACTCAACGACGAAAACATCGATTGATTGATTTAAAATCACAAATAAAGAAATCAAGTAGCTGGCATCGTAATCAAAGGCCATATGACGAAAATCAGAATTTACCGGGGTCGTTACCTAAATATATAAAAGAAACAAGATACAATATCAGAAGATATTTTCTACCAGATTTTCCTAAATTTTAAGTTTATTATTTTTCTTATTCTTTTGTTGAGGAAGAATTACGTTTTGTATCCCTTCTGGATGTGCCAGATCCCCCTTTCTTACGAAAAGCTTTCTTTTTAGCAATAAACGAAGAGGCAATAGAAATTCCGTTAAATCTTTTTGAGAAACTAAATAAAGCAAAAGTTTTGTTCAACGAAAGACATAATTCATTATTTGTTGATCATATATGCACTAGAGAGAAACTTTTTAACATACTAAAAGCATTTAAACAGTCGACATTAGTGCACCCTAATTTATTTGTTGAGACCGTTTTACTCCTAGAATATTTAGAAGCGGAAGATGATGTTGTACAATTATTGATTCCTCTTGAATTTTTGAGTCGCCATAACGCTCTACAAAATTGTTATTTGTTATATAAACTCTTCACCAATAGATATCATTTATTGGCAAAACATATTCTAAGATATCAGTTAGGTGTTGAGATATTTCCTCACCCTGCGTTAACATATAGGAAATATAAAATAATACTGAAGACAAAACTTTGGGAAACAATTATTATTAAAAGTGATGAAGTTTAGATTTTTCCTGTGTATTGTTAGTTTTGTACAATCCACGGTCTTAGTAAGGGATAATGTTATTTTTGAGAAACAGGCTGAAGTTACACTTACACATTCACGATGGTTAGTGGCGTTCAAGATTGATTTTTCTCCTCATCAATCTATTTTGATAAATTTACAAAAGAATATTAAGGAAAATTCTGATCACCTTTTTAATTTATTTATAAATAACAATCCTTCGAGGTTAGGTAAATTTAAGGATGCTCTGCTCATAGAAAACTTAAATAAATCTTATGAGTATTTAAGGGATGAATTCACTGAGATTAGAGAAGTTCACAATAACAGTAAAAAAAAGTTCCCTAATACCAGTTGTTGGAAAGGCTCTTTCTTTTTTATTTAGGGTTCTGAAAAATTATGTACATGCACTTGGGTCGCGGATTAAACATAAAAGTGTTGGATTCGTTGAATTTTCTACCCATGAAAATGTCGAAGATTCCAAAAGCGTTCGGACTAAAGGAGTTGAAAAAGGGATATTTTCCTCATTTTTTCAATATAGACGACAACCAGCGTTACATTGGCCCCTACCCGCCCAAACATTATTATGGTTACAACTATATGAGCAAGGAAGACCGAGACGATTTCCTGAAATGGTATGAAACGAAGCAGAACGAGACGTTTAACTTTGAAACAGAAATGAAGGAATACGGCTCTAGCGATACGACAATTTTGCAAGAGGGGGTGTTACGGTTTCCGGATTTGGTGATGGAGGTTACAAGGGGAAACGATGAAGTTACTAATGGTACTGTAGACGTACTGGATAACGTTACCATTGCGAGTGTATGCATGGGAATTCTAAATAAAGAAGTCTAAATTCTTGAAAGAACAGTACGAAATCGAAGTCCTGAAGGAAGGAAGGGATGAAATTCAAAAGAAACCGATGGCGTTCGGGAAGAAAGATTTCAATGTATTGGACAACGGTGAATGGAAGGCGTCACACGAATTTCTGTCCGAGCACCCTAACACGATGTTTGTAAAGCGAAAATTCGTCAAAAGTCCTATTGCTCACGTCCCTTCAGATGGCTATACCAAGAGGTTCAATCACAGTCGCTGTTCTATTGTATGGTTAGAGTGGCTTATGAAAACGGAACACATCTTCATTCAACACTCACTTAATCTTGGAGAATACAGAATACCAGGAACCAAGTTCCACGTTGACGGATACTGCCAGGAGTCCAATGAAGTCTTCGAATTCCATGTGGTAAGTTTGTTTTATTTCTTATGGTATTTTTATCAATCAACACCGCCGCCACCGCCACCGCGAGCGCGCAGTTCAGAGTAATGCGTTATGGCATACGATACATTGTACGCGTTATGGTATACGCGTTGGTTGTATTGAATCAAATAACGCGCCCGTATTATTTTACATCATCGAAACGCTCCTTTCATAGACATCGTTTGTATTGTATCTTTTTTTTCAGTGTCTTTGGCATGGGTGCAAGTCGTGTTTTCCCAAAGACCGACGTGAAATTAAAACTATACTGACATAACAGTCTATGGAAGAGATGTATGTTACGACCAAAAAAAGGGAAAAATGATCAAACAACATGGATACAGCTATAGCAAAATTTGGGAACACGAGTTTGATAGACAACTCGCATCGGACCAGGTGTTAAAACGATTTGCAGAAGAGCAGGATATCGAAGAACGACTGAACTGATAAGATAAATACTTAAAAAAACCTCCAAAAACATCATTAGTTTAAGAAAAATCAAACAAGTTAACAGTCTATTTTTTATTACATTTGTGCCATGGAAGCTGATGATTTTTTTGCCGACATTTGCAATCGTTTAGATGCATATGGAATGAGACAAGCAGACCTTCCCTGCTTTAGGTGCTACACATCACCAAGAATTCAGCAAGAGATGGTTTTGTGGAAGAGTCGTCAGCCTATACATAGATTTAACGATGCATTGATGGATGTTTTTTTTTCATTATACCACAGTTTACTACACTTGGATAGGGAGAATAAGAAAGTTGTCTTAACTTAACAAATGACTGTTTGATGAAGTTGAGGTTCCAGTGTATTCGAGTGCAGTCTAGGAACTCGAGCAACATTAGAGAAATGATAGAAGCTATCATTAAAAGCAGGTAAATATAATTAGACTATAAAAAGCAGGTGATTAAAACTATAAAAAGCAGAAAAATTACAAGTTCAGTCTATTGGGGGGTGTCTGTTTCTTTAGCTTCTTCTGACGGGTTGTGCTGGGTTTTGGACAGGTTGTGGATCTGGTTGTGGAGTAAGAATGGCGGCAAGTTGAAGAAAATTCACTATTGGAGGGGGGTTTCTAATAATTCTTAAATATTGTCGATATAAATAATCCAAAACTTAAGGCGATGGTTACAATACTCATGAAAACAATTTCTGAAAATAATTAAAAAGAGAAAAAAATAAAAATAGTCTCTTAATGAAAGCCAAGCGGCATTGTATACATGTATATCGTCTTGAGAACTTGAATTTGATCTAGTATTTCTCCTTTTTTTCCAAATGATTATAATTCCACCAATAAATAAACATAATGCTGAAAAAAAATTAAATACTAAATTTCAAAGAAACAAATTACCCATATTTTAAAATCAAGTAGAAAAAAAGTTTTTAATGAAGTACCAAAGTTTCAAAAGCTCTACCAAATTTTTTTAGAATCATTCACTGGTACTTCCTGAAAAGGAATACCCCCTCCAAAAGTGAACTTCTGTTCTTAGACTTTCGGCACTTTATAACACCCAATATAATAACTAATACAAGGAGAACTACAAGAAAAAAAAACCATAAAAGTTTAAGAAAATTCTTGATTCAAATTATTTCCTAACCCAATCATTTCTGTACATTTTTTCTCTAGAGGTAAATATTTTACTTGTTTTGACTCGGAACAGTACACGATTGATAATAACACAAGAACAAACGAATTATTATACACAACAAGGATAAAATGATTTTACCTGCTGTTGAAATAATGGCCGTCAGCTTGTCTGTGTTTGTCTGCAGAAAAAAAAACAAAAACAACATATAATAACATAATAAAATTAAAAAAAAATAACAAGTTAATATATGCATCATTATAGATTTAAATAATTATACGAGATAATTTAATTTTCATAGGGCAGAACTGCACTAGATTATACTGGTACAACAAAACAAATCACAAGGGAGATTGTAGAAAGCAGAGAAGACCCACCTCAGCCTCAGAGTGATGATGTTCTTGCTATGTTGACGACACTGACTGTGATGGAGATTGGTCCGTCCTTTCCGTCACCTCCTCCGTCATATGAACAATCTGAGTTGAATCCTCAGCAGGAGTGAAACTTGATGAAATGGTCTTGGATGGTGTCACCGTCACTGTTGAAGTTCTTGTATTCTTGGATCCGGATGGTACTGTAGTTTGATCCTGAAAACAAAAACAATGAAAACATGTACATATTTGACTTAGATGTGCTATAACATTCTTACGATTATGATAAATGAAATATTATACATGTTTGAATCTAGCAGTTATTGAGTGTGAGAATGCTTCACTGGTATCCCTTCTTTCCCGATTACAGTACTTATTACAAATCTCTCCGTTAACAAAAACCCTGGTTGAATATGTTTATTTCTTAAACAAAAGTGTGTGTCTCCCTCCTTTCACTTTAAGTTTGACAAATAAAACCTACACCGCAAATCGTGTGTAAAACAACTGAATTCATAGAAATGTCATTGTAAAAGAAATAAAAAAAACTTACACAAATCTCTTCGTTGACAACAACTTTAATGCTGGGGGCTGCTGATATGTGGCTACAAGTTCCTTCTGTAATCTCAACGGTTTGGAGGGAGGTAGGCATCTTGACAAATAGAAAACTATCGTCCGGTAATCGGTCCATGGACAGTCTTTCAAACGTTTCTGTTTGGATCTGGTATTGTCCTGCTCCTTTAAACTGACATGTAAGCTCTTAGGGTACATACTGACTGTCCTTTATTACCTTGCAGGATTTGCTGTCTAGCACATATCCATAGGATATTGCAACGAACACGAGCATCATCATCACCACTACGTTAGCCATTTTTTTTCTCATTCGCCATAAACAAATCCTGATGCGCATGCGCGCGTTAAAATTGATGATGTGGGGGTTACACATTTCATGTAAGGGGCTACTCCGTAATTATTTTTGAATTAAAATTTAATTCTATTGTTTTATTATTATTCTGTTTAAATGATTTATACGGTTTCTCCCTATTCAAGATTTAGGAAAGGATTAGTTTCGGGGAGGTTAGGAGAAAGTGATAAACACGCCCTATAGATAACGATACCCTCCTTTTTCAACCCTTTTGTCTTATCGTATGAAACTCTCATCAACCATTGGCGAACATTATTTGCTGTTTGAAAATAAATAGTAAATTCTAAAGTATAAAAATCGGACACAGACTTCAACAATTACTCCTTGTTTGCACAATTTTCAAAACGATGTCTTCTGAAACAGTTTTTTTTCACAAAGTGTTAATAAGTACGGAAACATTGAGTTTTCCACAACTTTCGGAAGGGGGCAGACAAAGTCCGTCACTTTTAAAAGATCTAAAAGGGGTTATTTTTATGTCGACATAACCAACGGAAGAAATACTGTCAACATTGGACTAGTTGGACGAGTTGGATGATCTATTTCCACAGGTATGTAACAGCATAGAACCTTTAATAACCTTTTTTTCCTTTTAATGTGTAAAAGCTTATTATTCTGATCTTAATTTTATGACAAGATAATGGTGTAATCCGACCTGATCTTATGTATGTTGGTACTTTTGAAGCTGACGCGTATGTTTTTTTTTTCAGAAAGAAAATGTTCCAGCAGAGCCGGTACTGACTACTCGCAACCATCTCTCACCACCAACCTACACAATGGGGGCGAATAATTCATACCCATCCAGGAATTCCTGGGACCCGCAAAAGTTATCTACACCTTCAAATATTAGGCAATACAATTATCGCCTGATTTATGTTGTAGTAAAACAGATATGGATTCATCAATGCTTTCAGGGAGAGTGCCACCAGCACCAACTCCTCTACAACCAACAATTCTTGCGCCACAGCAACAACTTCCTTCCAAGCCACACCAACCACTGCCAGCGGTAACACAACAACTTAATTTAATTCCAGCACCTGCTCTTGTTTTTACTCCTGGACCAGTTGCTGCACCAACACCAGCTCCTCCAGAGTCAAAACCATGAAGATGTAGATGTCGAAACACTTCACCCGGAGGAGGTTTGGCACGCCTTGTTAACCGGCTCTCCTCCGGTTGATTATTTCTATGCATTCAAATACTTACTTGACTACAGTTTTAATCCCTTCGAAGAAGAGTGAGTGAGTGAGTTGGTGTTTTACGCCCGTGCAACGCTATATAGGTTATCTACAGGCGATGAACATGAAAAGGATGATAAAATGAACATGAAATGATGATGATAAATGAAATATGGAGATGGAGTGGGAAACAAAGGACCGGTAAATTTTGAAGAACCACAGGAAAAAGGGGAGAGGTGGGTAGGGGCGGAAAATTTAGCCTATGTGGTGCACTACTGGGCGGTCCACAAAGGGGTCTTTTACGTGCATGAAGCGTGGCACTCTCCACACACGTTGGCCCACTATGGTCGGCGGTCAGGGTTTCCGTATTATAGACCTGACAACCCCCGCGGACGAGGGCTACCCTATTCAGCCACCTAGGGTACACACTTGGTCGCTCTGTGGGCTGAGCACTGACCCGACGTCAGAATCCCAAGACCCTTAGTCGCCTCTTACGACAAGCTAGGCTCTGCTGCGGGCCTATTCGCCACCCGGGCCCCGCACGGGACCCTTCGAAGAAGAAATAACGGTAGATACACTGCAAGGAAAGTGTATAGAAGTCATTTCCAAACACATTAATTCCTTGGAATTGACAGATATTCCATATTCTCTTTTTGTTAAAGTTAGTTTTGATATTTCTTTTATCTTTTATTTCATGTTTTAACTTCTACTTTTTCATTTATCTGCTTTCATACAAAAAAAAATTACAAAAATCTAAATACAATAAAAATTTTATAATAATAACAACTATTTACTTTCAGTAAATAAAAAAATTTCATATATTTTTTTTTTGGATAACAAGGGGGAATTATTGTACTGATTTTTGTAATTTAATTTTTGATGTAATATAATTCAAATGAATTAATAAATAAAGGTCACCTTGATTTGTTTGTTTGGTCAAAATAGATTTATTATCCTTCAAGTCAAATGTGAATGGTCATCATGTACCTGGTAATAAAGTTTGCAAGTGTCCTTAAGACAAAACGTGATTTTTGAAGTAAGTCTTGATGACGACAGAAACGTTATTTCTGTGGTATTCAAGGTTTTGCACACTGCGGCCGGTCACTTATGGTGTAATAAACTTATATACTGTAGAAACTTAGTTTCTATATATTCAAAGGTAATTAGTTAGGAAATCAGAAACTTAATATTATTCGCTTACTTATTTCAATTTATTATTTAAATTTAATATTTAAGAGATCGTTTTCTATTTCATTGAGTAAAGTTAATTAAGAGAACTTAAGATAAAATAAGAGTAAATACTAAGAAATATTGAAAGATAATATTTTATTATTTGATTTTCAGATAAATGTTATAAATTGTATTGTTTTTGAATTATATGTTATTTGTCAGACTTACGGTGTAATAAACTTATATGTTTCTATATATTCATGCCCACCCAAAGCTATTTAGCAGATTATTCTGTACCTCTCGCCAAGTGAGTTTACCCAAGGCAAGAAGCTACTGATAATTTTGGTGGAGACCAAACCCGTAAGGAAGAAAACGCCTGGTAAGAAAAAAATGTGTTGTCCATTAAATTACGCAAGAGTTAGTATGTCCCAATACGCTGAAAATTGGGACCGAGAAGCAAAGGAGGCAATCTGTAGAAGAACTCCACAGATTGCGGCAAGAAATAGACCACTTAAAATTAGTGAACTCCCAACTTGAAGCTAAACACGCAATGTCAGATTCGACGATTCAGACATTAACCAGGGAGATTGAGACTAAGGACAAAACTTGCTGTCCCTCCACAGCAACCTTCTTCAGCCCAGCTGTCAAGTCCTCCGGGCCAGCAAAGTGGACAACCTTCTTCAGCCCAGCTGTCAAGTCCTCCAGGCCAACAAAGTGGGCAACCTTCTTCAGCCCAGCTGTCAAGTCCTCCAGGCCAACAAAGTGGGCAACCTTCTTCAGCCCAGCTGTCAAGTCCTCCGGGCCAACAAAGCGGGCAACCTGTTTCAACCCAGCTGTCAAGTCCCCCGGGCCAACAAAGCGAACAACGACAAAATGTGCCATCAATGAACCTGCGGTTTTTAATTCAAATTGATGATTACTTGATTTTATGATTTACAAATATATATTACTTGTAACATAATGCATCTGGTGACTTAAATAACAGTTATACGTGTTTTTAATACATTGCTCCACAACATCAATCCAAATTAAGGCCATTAAATCGCAAAGCCTGTATACAGCGTGCTCTACCAAAAGTTTCCTTTACAGGATTGTAAGGGTCATGAAAATAACATTTTAATATCTCACTCGTGTTAAATAAAAATTTGAAACAAGTTTTCAAATCAAATTATAAAAAGAGCTAACTTATCCGAATTGTTCATTATACAATCAAAATTTAAGATACTTTCACATACATGTGATTCTCTCGCCGGGAGACGAAATCTCCCGACTTTTTGATCCATCTCCCGTTCTCCCGACTTTTTGTGTAATCTCCCGCTTTTTCAAGACATGAGAAAATTTTAGTTTTATAGACATTTTATTAGTTCAGTCATAAAACATTTCCGTTCTTTTAGGGGTTTGTCAATTAGGTAGACGTTAATTTAACAGGTAAAGGTGTTAATTAAAGGTTTATTGCCATAATAGACCTGATGATTATATAAACAGTGCGAGATTAATCAGTGAAGCCATGTATATTTGGCACACCCTAGTGCCACCAATTGACATTGAAATGCAATTTTATTGAGCGTTGAAAATCCCCCGCTTATTGGTCCACTCTCCAGCTTTGTCATCACAGATCTGTCACATGTATGCTTTCATTTCAGTTTATTTCATATGCTTTCTTTTTTTATAAATTTGCTTCGTACATTGTTAAGTTCAAGATCAAAAAGTGTGACGTATGATCAACCGATTAACCAATCAATAGCCGCCACCAATTAACATAGCCTAGAAATATATTTTCACGATTAGTTTATATATATCAAATATATCTAAATGAATTTTAAAAATACAACTTAACAACAACAGTTTAAAAATCGTGTTAAAATGGGTTATTTCTAGATTTCGATTACTAAGTCAATAATGCCAACATTATCATAATGTTTATTATGTCAATAATAACACGAAGGTGACGCGTCATCTGTACAGGTAACCGCTTTCTTTAGTAAAAGTATGTTATTTGAAACAAACTTTAATAAAGTAATAAAGTAATTAATTTTAATAACTGCTCGAGCTTAATTAGAGTGACTATAGTGATACTTTCATTTCAGTTTTTTTTTTCATATGGTAGACAGACTCTTCTTTCTTTTTCATAAATTTGCTTCGTACATTGTTAAGTTCAAGATCAAAAAGTGTGACGTACGATCAACCGATTAACCAATCAATAGCCGCAATTAACATAGCCTAGAAATATATTTTCACGATTAGTTTATATATATCAAATATATCTAAATGAATTTTAAAAATACAACTTAACAACAACAGTTTAAAAATCGTGTTAAAATGGGTTATTTCTAGATTTCGATTACTAAGTCAATAATGCCAACATTATCATAATGTTTATTATGTCAATAATATCACGAAGGTGACGCGTCATCTGTACAGGTAACCGCATTCTTTAGTAAAAGTATGTTATTTGAAACAAACTTTAATAAAGTAATTAATTTTAATAACTGCTCGAGCTTAATTAGAGTGACTGTACGTGATACTTTCATTTCAGTTTTTTTTTTTACATATGGTAGACAGACTCTCCTTTCTTTTTCATAAATTTGCTTCGTACATTGTTTAAAAGTTCAAGATCAAAAAGTGTGACGTATGGTCAACCGATTAACCAATCAATAGCCACCACCAATTAACATAGTCTAGAAATATAATTTCACGATTGTTTATATATATCAAATGTATCAAATGAATTTTAAAAATACAACTTAACAACAACAGTTTAAAAATCGTGTTAAAATGGGTTATTTCTAGATTTCGATTACTAAGTCAATAATGCCAACATTATCATAATGTTTCGCGTCATCTGTACAGGTAACCGCATTCTTTAGTGAAAGTATGTTATTTGAAACAAACTTTAATAAAGTAATCAATTTTATTTACTGCTCGAGCTCAATTAGAAAGACTATACGTGAAGTCGTACACTTTTTATGGTTTTAACTTTCAAAATTTCGACGACAAATGTGAATCGGTTTCTATCATTTTTTCAAAATATAGAGGTGGACAAGATCTTCAAAAACTCAATACAATTTTGAAAAAATATAAGTTAGTTATATTTTTACAGATTATTATTTCAACAAAAGTGTGGAAAATTGCTAAAAATAGAACGTGGAGTCGTACACCTTAAAAGTTTGAAAATTTCCGTTCGTTTTTTACCAAGTCGTACATGGGGTGAAAGACAATCATTTAAAAAACAATTTGTCACTGCTTAGTTTCCAGAAAAAAGCAGGAAGATATCGTGTCTGTTTATTTATTAGCACCCGTGCGGGTTCCGGATGGCAAATAGGCCCGCAGCAGCGCTAAGCTTGTCGGTAAAAGGCCGCTAAAGAGCGCTCAGAAACCTAACATCGGGTCAGGCCACTTTGCCCACAAAGCGACTGGGATGTGTGCCCCAGGTGGTTGTATGGGGCAGCCCTGACATCGAGAGATGCGGGGTCGTCAGGTGATAATGCGGAAAACCTTACCGCAAACCATAGTGGTGCATCGTGTTAGGAAAAATGTCACGATCCTCGCACGTTAAAGAACCCGGCTGCAGGTCTCGGTGAGAGTAGGACCCGTAGGATCCCCATGCAGGAGGCTACATTTCCCGTCCCTACCCATCACTCCTTTTTCCACCCGATTGGCCTTGTGTCCCCATTTCCCCCACTTCATCATCATTTCATGTTCATTTTATCATCACTTTCATGTTCATCTCCCGGATATAGCCGAAATCGTGCTGCTTGGGAGTAAAGCAATAACTAACTATTTAACTAATTGTTTATTTATCAGTACGCATACACTATGCATTTGAGCAGCATTTTAGACCACATCTAAAATTCGGCACATTTATATTTTGAGCATAAATTCTGAAATCCAGACTGAAACTTTTAAAATTATTAACGGAAACTAATTGAAATAACATTGTTTTGCATTGTCCAAGTGATTTCTGATCTAAGCTTTTTCAGATTTATTTGTTTTTCCTTCTTAATGTTGATAGAGGGTGCCGGGATTCGCTAAAACAATAATTATAAATTTTTTCAAGAAATATTTCAAAAAACATTTTAAAAGTTGTGTAAGCCAGTTCATTATATTTAGTTTTTAATAAATATAGTATTTGTATAACATTTAGAAATTCCTTATTGACGTTTCAGAAAAGACAAGTTTACAATTTAGCGGATTTATAAGACTTTTTTATTTTAATTTAAAAGTTCTTCAACTCAAAACGTGACTTGTAATGTAAAAGAACATATTAATGATATAGTATCATTTACACATAAAAATATTTGATTTATCATTTACAGTTAAAGTAAATTTTGAAACAAACCAACAGTGTACGACTCCACGTACAGTTACTCTAATTGATTTAGGCTCATACACATAATGGACAAAATAAATAACTGATGAAATTTAGACATTTACTATGCAAATATATTTTGGTTTTATATCAATTTGTGACTTCTTATTTCTAAACAGTTAGAGTTAAAGTTAGAAGACATAACAAATGAAATTAAAGTTGTACTTATTCACGGATATGGAATAAGTGTACGCGACAATTCCGGCAAGTTTACCGGCATTGTCTGAAGTGTTTTGTTTCAATAATGTTTTTCGTAAAATATCATTTGAACACATTAAAGTGTAAAAATCGATTTTATATACCATGCAATTTAAATGCTAAATGTCGTTTCAATTTATTGATTTGAAATAAAAAAAATGAAGTTTAAAAGTTTACTCTCCAAAATAATGGTGTCCAATGCACCTGTTGGGTCAAACTTTTGGGTTTAAAATTATCATAGGAAGTGACTGGATGACACTTATTGAAAAATCGATTTATTTAATTACAAAATTTTTAACACCATAAAAAAGAATCATTTTAAAAATTTTGTCCATAGGTAATCTCGATATTAATTTTTATAATCAAAGCAGTAATTGAGTATATCAAAAAATGTCAAGAGTTAAATTAACCAAAACATTTAATAAGTATAAATGAATATGTACTTTTCTCTAAGTCACTACCGCTCCAGGTATATAGTTCTTAATTTTCTTTTAATTTTTATCTCTATCATCAAATAATGTTTCCTGGGCTGCATCTTTGTGCGATTCTATATTTACTTATTTACAGACTGTGGTGAATGGGTGTAGACTTGCATCAAGACCCAGTTTCTATTGTTTGCATTATATCTCATTCTTATGTATGCGTTATAACCATTTATTGTAAATATGTTTAACAAATAAATATTAGTATTAGTTTTTAAAGACAACAGTGAATTATTTTGTACATAATAGACAAAGGAGAAGATAGCTACAATAATGTAGCTCCTTTGACATCGTTGATTGGAGGAGCTACAATGCGGTCCCATTGCTCAGCATCGTCGAAAGCGAAATAACACTGGGCGCAATTCAAACCATTGGATGCCAAATTTGGTACTTAAATTTTGCCTTTAGTAAGAAAATATTCTAAGTATTTTTATGTTGATTGCTAATTTAGTGAAGTCACGTGATCCTGAACTTAGAATTTTGAAAACGTGGATTTTCTTACTATATAATAATTACGCATGGCTTTAAACCAAATTTATTATTGACCATATATAATTATGAGTATTATTGGTAATTTTTAACCATCTTGAAGCTTTATAAGAGTTGGATAAAGAAATTCGATTTGCTCTATCACGAGTAATGGGGCCGCATTGTAACTCCGCCGATTTTTTTTCGATTTTTCATTCAGGAAGTAAGAATTTAATAATTATGAACATTGAAACTTATAAGTGTTATGAGATGAAAATCCATGAAGAATACTTAAACAATGCAACCTGACACCGTTAGTACTTTGGTATTTGTTCTAACATATTTTTAATTCAATGTTTTGATTAATACAATATTGTTAGTTTCACCATATGCATTAAATATTCTTCAAACAAAAGCATTCTCAGGAACTTGAGATAAAGTCTGCTTCATATTCAGATCTATACATGTCAAAATTAACTCTTAAGGAAGACTTTCAACAAAGCTCTATGACAAACGTGATGACTTCAACTCTCCAATCGTCAACTTCTTTCCCTTATTGTGTAGCAACATTCCGTCTGCTCCGGCTTATGGAGTTTAAGCATCACAGTTGATTCGTTACTCTAGAGCTTACATCGATTTCCTTGGCAGGGCGTCACGTATGACACAGAAATTACTTACACAGGGTTATGTTGGCCCACGGCTGTTGTCTTCATTCAACGATAGACACTGTGCACTCGTAGACAAATACGGGATTTCTATCTCTCAAAGGTGTCTCGTTGAGTTTTGTTTTGTCTTCCTTTACCGGATTTGACACATTGAATTGGAGTTTAGCATCACTAGTGAGCATTAGCTCACAGATTTACATGTTTATATCTAATCATGATAGATATTCAACAAAAACAAACAGTAAAGACCAAAAAATGAATAATAACAAAAAGCCTCATAATGTCTATCTTCTTTACTTTGTACATGAAATGTTAGTGACAGTTTTGTTTTGGAAGAATTAGCATAACTCCCCAATCATAAGAACCACAGAAATTAAAAAAAATATGTATTTTGTATTTTAAAAAAATCTTTATGTATCTTGTGTATTATTAAGGTGCTTTAAAACCAGCATCTTGTGTATTATTAAGGTGCTTTAAAACCAGCATAAAGTGAAATGATACTGATAGTAATTAAAAAGACTATTAATACCAAGTAAAGACACCTGTATTGAACAGTGCTATAGTGCATGTAGTTTATTTTTTTCCTAATTTAAAATTCTGATTATGTAAATTTACTTGTTTTCTTGATAAAACAAAGAAACAGGTTTAAGAACAACAGATAATTTATCAATGTTAAACTATGCCTACCAGTTAAAACTGTAACCACAGGAATTACCCACTGCTCAATATGATAGCTGATGGATTGCTAAAAAGAAAAAAGGCATGTCTAATGCAATGAAAATAATTAACTGATAAAGTACAAATGTAGTTCATAACAAGGTAATTAATACTTTTAACTTATCCTCAGTGCCTTTTGAAACACATTTAAATACTATCAAGATGATTTTTTTACCACATACATCTTATATACACTTGAATCCTATACTAGTCAATTCCATACATGTACTTACCAAGAATTATGGTCACAAGTACACTGTACCCCAATAAATAACAATTACGAAGAAGCCGTACCATGCATGTGAGCGCTATTTTTAAAAGCAAAGTGTAAGCTTTACACCAAATTTAATGTTTTAACATGTTTGAATAAATTTCTATAACCGTAGTTTTAATACATGTACCTACATTACAATTTAACTATAAGTGTGGAGAATCGCAGATCGAACGCTCCCGAAAAAGATTTTTTATTCCAAAATGGTTCAGGTGGCCTCCCATCATTGCAAAGTACATCAACATCCTTCCAGAAACCATGGTGATGCTAAAGTTTAATAAATTCAATTTCTCTTTATCTCTTTAGCTACTGTTGTTCCAACGAGTGCATTAATGGACACGACTGTGTGATTATATCCAAAAAAATGTTACGGACTCCAATCTATAAAACAGTTGTCCTATAGTGATTGTTTTAATTCCTAAACCAAAGTGCAAAAAAACTTTCAAAACTAATAATGTTTCTTGATATTTCCACCGCTCTTAATTTAATGTTACAGGCGTCATAACCACCAATCTGTAAAAGGACAACGTCAAGTGGTCGAATACATACAAATCACGGTCTTGAATGAGTTTGTCCACTGTCAAACCATATTTGTAACGTAAGTTTAAAGAGTATACACCTTGGTCTATTCGTAGGTTGTCAAATAAAGTGCATGAATTGGTAAAACGGTGAAGTCTTTTGATAAAACTATGCCTAATAAAGGTCGCATGTGTTTCCATCTCCAAACAATGCGGAAGAAAACAATTGTTACGTGATTTGAAATTCGTACGAAGATAAACAATGGTCTCGTGATTTAAACGTCCAGATATTTATAAACACAAATTTAATGTAATAATAACGACAAAGGTTCAAATAAATATATCAACTTTACAACTGTTCGGTTACTGAAGCAATTATTGCGTTATCCTTGATGAAACCTTTCATAACTTCTACTGCTGTTTTATTTTTCAGAGGCGTTTACTGAAGATGTCGATCACGAACACCAAAAAACCTGAAGCCATCGTTGTCACTTGCGATGTTCGACACATCAGCAAAATCAGCATCATAGTGATTGTGTATCCCTGATACGACCACCCGGGCTTTTCTAAAGGATTTGTTCACAGATTTTTGCAGACTAAAGCTTTCATGGTCTTGCATTTTTTTTTACTTTGTGCAATCCAACAGATGACTCACTAGCTTTTAAAACTATATTAACTTTTTCGGGACCAACATAAGCACCACCGCTTGAGAGAGTTTTATAAACTTTTAAAATTTCGTCTCTCATAACGTTAATAGCTTGATTTCTTGTCATTAAATAAAACAAAAATAGTGTGATGATATTAAATATTTATTAAAGAAATATCTTTCATAAAAATAAACATATTGAGAAACCTGTCTGAATCAAATCCTAAATCATTATACAGAGAAACCTGTCTGAATCAAACCCTAAATCATTATACAGAGAAACCTGTCTGAATCAAACACTAAATCATTATACCGAAAAACCTGTCTGAATCAAACCCCAAATCATTATACAGAGAAATCTGTCTAAATCAAACCCTTAATCATTATACAGAGAAACCTGTCTAAATCAAACCCTATATCATTATACAGAGAAACCTGTCTAAATCAAACCATTATTCATTATACAGAGATACCTGTCTAAATCAAACCCTAAATCATTATACAGAGAAACATGTCTAAATTAATCACTAAATCATTATACAGAGAAACCTGTCTGAATCAAACCCTAAATCATTATACAGAGAAATCTGTCTAAATCAAACCCTAAATCATTATACAGAGAAACCTGTCTGAATCAAACCCTAAATCATTATGCAGAGAAACCTGTCTTAATCAAGCCCTTAATCATTATACAGAGAAACCTGTCTAAATCAAACCCTAAATCATTATACAGAGAAACCTGTCTGAATCAAACCCTAAATCATTATACAGAGAAACCTGTCTGAATCAAACCCTAAATCATTATGCAGAAAAACCTGTCTTAATCAAGCCCTTAATCATTATACAGAGAAACCTGTCTAAATCAAACCCTAAATCATTATACAGAGAAATCTGTCTAGATCAAACCCTAAATCATTATACAGAGAAACATGTCTAAATCAATCACTAAATCATTATACAGAGAAACCTGTCTGAATCAAACCCTAAATCATTATACAGAGAAATCTGTCTAAATCAAACCCTAAATCATTATACAGAGAAACCTTTCTGAATCAAACCCCAAATCATTATACAGAGAAACCTGTCTAAATCAAACCCTTAATCATTATACAGAGAAACCTGTCTAAATCAAACCATAAATCATTATACAGAGAAACCTTTCTGAATCAAACCCCAAATCATTATACAGAGAAACCTGTCTAAATCAAACCCTTAATCATTATACAGAGAAACCTGTCTAAATCAAACCATAAATCATTATACAGAGAAACATGTCGAAATCAAACCCTAAATCATTATACAGAGAAACCTGTCTAAATCAAACCCTAAATCATTATACAGAGAAACATGTCTAAATCAAACCCTATGTAATTATACAGAGAAACATGTCTAAATCAAACACTATATCATTATACAGAGAAACATGTCTAAATACAAATGACAACAAAGTTCCAGACAATAAATTTGAGGCGCTCTACCAAAAATATTGAAAATGCCAAACACTGTATGAATATGAAGAGCATAGAACAGTATAACCAAAAATACCAAACTGGGGAACCAAATTATTACTAAGATATTCAACCTATGTCTGGGGTAGGAAGAACCTTAGGGTTTAGACAATTTTGAAATTAAGACGGATAATTTAATGCTTTGATGTATTCTCCAACTAACACTATATCATTATACAGAGAAACCTGTCTTAATCAATCCCTAAATCATTGTACAGAGAAATCTGTCTGAATCAAAGAAGCAAAAAGACACAATTGTATTCGAGTAAGGGCAATGACAAAACCGGTAAACAAGAACAAGAACAGCACGAGGAAACACAAAGCACAGAATCAACCGAACAGAAATGACCAATTAGTCTTAAGTTTTATTAATTGTTTATGTCCCCACTATCATCATCATATATGACGAATTTTGATAGCAGTACAATGAAATAGAAATATTTTTCAAAAATACAAATGAAAATATAAAATTGCAATTTGATGTAAATAGAAAGACAAGAACAGCACGAAGAAGCACAAAACACAAAATCAACCAAACAGAAATCAACAACCTAAAAAGAGTGAACACATGTGTTTGGAAGAGTAAGCGGTGCCTGGCTGCAATAGCATACCAGTTGTGCTGCTAATTTCCAATTCACTGTGTCAAATCCGGAAAAGGTATTCTAAAACAAAATTCTATCTGCACTCATTTGAGAGATAGTCTACGAGTGCATGGTGTATACCGTAAAATTTCTTGAGTGAAGACATTAACTGTGGAGCAACATAACCTTGTGTGAGCAGTTTCTATGTCAAACGTGACACCCTGAAAAGGAAACCAATGTGATTCCTACAAGCTCTGGAGTAACGAATCAACTGTGGTGATTTTTTTTCTGCCTTGCCTTTTTATATAAACTGATTTTGCCTCTGTATTTTTGAGCTAATTTGAAGTCAGGAATATAAACCTCTTTCTGGGAGCACCATATCACCAACAAATTTGATTTAAAGAAATACCCGACTCCAAAATTATCTAAAGACCGTCCCCAAAAGTAAGTTGGCCATGTTGTATCATTCACACTAGTTATTTGTTTTTTAAATAGGGTCTTAAGATAAATGCTTATTAGCAAGCTGTTAGTAACTGCGAGTGTTCTCAAAATAGTGTTTCTTTACGTCTCGTTGTTCTCGTACATGTATAGTGTAGGTTCTCTCTTGATGAATTTAACTTTTATCGATTTGATTTTTAGAGTGATTTATTTTTGTGCTTTGTACGAAAAAATAGTGGTTTAACCCTGCCACATTTTATATGTGCCTGTCCTAAGCCAGGAATCTTTGTCAAAGCTTTTGTTTGTTCTTGTCATCTATATGTTTATTGTTGTATGTCCAGAAATGGGTCTTTCGTTGATAATTTAGGGATTGGTTTTGAATTTTAATTATTGGATTTTTAGTTTTGGGCCAATGCAATCGGCGAGCAGCGACCTATGATAATGTTGAAGACTGCGGACTGTTTTCCATTGTGATTTTTTAAATTTCTGTTTCTTTATGTTAGTTGTGTCACGTACACTTATTCCACATCATCTTTAAAATAAAGCTCGAATAACCCATTTCTCCAACTTCATAAAACAGACAAAATTATAAAAAAAAACATAACTGCTAAACTCCAATCATCAACGCAAGTTTCTCTAATGTTAAAGTTAACGTAGGTGTTCAAGGAGAGTAAGCAGTTCCTTTATGTTGCATCACAATGGATATGATTGGTTATGATTCTTTAGTGTATATGAAATACAAAAGATTCAATGTCAAACTTTCAATAGAGCTGATCTGACTCGTTACAATTGTAATAAAACCATAACAACTCAATGACAACGAAATGACCAACCATCAATTGAACTTATATTGCTGAAAAATTGAAATGCCGTCATTTAATCTACGAATACATAGCGTTTACCGTTAAGGCAACAGCCAAGGAGCTTTAGAACACAAGCATAGCAGATAATTCATTGATAAAACCATAAATTCATAAACATTATAATAATATTAATAAATAAGAAGCATTTTTATTAACGCAATATCACAAGTATGTGTATACTACAATCATTATTACAAATCCATACCACACTTTACAAATTATTGTCGAAAACATTAATAAGTAACATTAACAAAAGGTTTGAAAAGCATTACATTTGCATCTTGATTGAGAGAAAGACATCACAACAAAACATCCTAATAAAAAACAAAGTAGTGTGAATAATGAAATCCTATTTACGAAATTTTTGACATGTGGCTGTTTTTATATGTTAATAAAAGTGCATTCACTGCATAACAACGCAACTTTGAGATTGTTACAAGTCGATTATTTTGAATTACCTTTTAGCGGAAACGGTTACTAATAGGTAATGTTTAATATAAGTCATATCTAAATCATCTATGATGTATACTCATATAAGAAAGCTAGTAGAATTTTATACAATAATAATCAAAATGAAGAAAATAATACAATTATAAAATATTATTTCTTAATGGTTAATACAAAAATCAAACTTATGTGTATAATAAAATAAACTGAATAACAAATAAATGACAAAGCATTCATGGTCAAGATTTTATACATTAAAATACCTAATTCATAATAAATTTAAATTTCAGTTACTGTATTATTATTCGTGAGGTTTCAATTTTCGTGGTTATCGTGGGTAGCATCCATCCACGAAATTTGATACCCAACGAATAGAAAATTTAACATTGATCTGTATGTTGGAGACATCAGAACCACGAAATTAAGATTCCACGAACTGATCTTTTTTCAACAAACCACGAAAATTGATACCCACGAAAATAAATGAATCCACAGTATTAGATTATTACAACTAGTTTTAAATTGAAATAGTAAATATTGACATGTTTATCATGTATATGGGAGGAACAATTTGTTAAAAAAAAAAAATAACCAACAATCAATAATTTACATTTGTTGATAATGATACTGATATCAGTAGTACTATAAAATTAATACAAGTAAAATAAAAAATAAAAATATATCAATGTAAATAAAAATGACAAGTAACCATTTGTTAAAGAACCTTAGCAATAAATTGTATACAATTTTTATGAAAGTAATGCAATTAGTAGTAAAATAGAAGAAGAACATGACGGTATCTATTAAAAGTGGAAACAAATAATCTGATTAACATGATTAAGCACATACAAAACAAATAATAAAACAGAATTAAACCTTTTACATTGTTTTTGTCCCGGTTATCATTTAATATGAAAACATTTGATAGCGGTTCAATGAAATAGAAATATATTTTGAAAATACAAATGAAAATATAAAATTACAATTTGATGTAACCCTCTCCCAAAAAAAAAAAATGAAATAAAATAACAGAAAATTTTATACACTTTATACATTGTTTATGTCCTTGTTATCATCATAAAAGATGATTTTATTGTATCCCACCCGAGATTTTTGTCCAATCTACCTGGCAATTTGTTCAGAATTGACCAGGAACACGATGCATACCACCATCCACTATTATAATATCTAGCACAATTACCTGATGACCTGTCGTTGTCTCTGTCTGTGGTGGTGAACATTTGTCCATTGGCTCTACCAGAACCAACCTGGTCTAGACTGTCACCTGGATAGGTAAAGATAGAATTAGTTTACTATATGAAATAAAATATGCTTATATATGGCTATAAACAGGCAAAAAGTATCGTTGACATAGGCATAGACATAGACTAAAAAAATGAATAATAACAAAAAGCCTTATAACAGATAATTTATCATTGTTTAACTATGCTGACCAGTTCAAACTGTAACCACAGGAATTACCCACTGCTCAATTTGATAGCTGATGGATAGCTAAAAAGAAGAAAAGCATGTCTAATGCAATGACAATAAATAACTGGTAAAGTACAAATGTAGTTCATAACAAGGTAATTAATACTTTTAACTTATCCTCAGTGCCCTTTGAAACACATTAAAATACTATCAACATGATATTTTAACCAAAAACATCTTATATGCACTTGAATCCTATACTAGTCAATTACACACATGCTCTTACCAAGAATTATGAAAGGCCTAAAATATTACAATTTCTACATCTGACATTTTTCGCTGGACATGACTGTCGTGATAAACAGTACTTACCGCAATAATCACATGCAGTTCGTCTTCTTTGTCCATAAGTCTGTCTTTGGGGTCCTTGTTGTCGGTAATCTTGTTGTGGTCCTTGTTGTCGGTAATTTTGTTGTGGTCCTTGTTGTCGGTAATCTTGTTGTTGGTGGTAGTTTTGGTTCGCTGATGCGTCTAACTGCATAGCCATCGTCATTTGTTCAGAAAGTGCTGCCATAATCCTGTTTTCCATTGATGACAAGTTGTCCATCTTTTCATGTGGTTTCGTTATTGGTTTTTCTTGCGTCAAATGGACAGTTCTTTCAGCGACTACGGCAGCTTCTCTTAACATTTCCATGGATTTGGGGCATTGTGGCATGACTATTGCAGCTATGTCCGGCTTCAGACCTCCCACCATTATCCCTACCAACAGGTTTTCTGGTACCCCGCTGTCTCGAGTTTCGGTTTGTATTCTTTGAATGTACTGCTCCGCCGATTCCATTTGTCCCTGTTTGATGTTATTTAAACTATACTCTATATTAGTTTTCCGGAATCGACGGAAAAACGCATCCATAAGAGCTTCTAAATTTGTGCGGATCGCATCCGGTAGACTCGTATACCACTCTTGGATTGTGGAACTCACATGGAATGGAAATGAGATAGCGGCTGATGCAGCGGACATATTTAAAAGCATGCAGTACTGCATGAACATCGTCCACCATTGAACTGGGCTTTGGTTTTTTCCCTCAAATGGTTTGAGTGAAATATTTCCTAGTCGTTCTCCATGCTGGTGTTGTTGTTGGGGAGGTGGTAGGGGTTTCGGAGGAAATTGAAATCTTCTCCTTGGTTGTTGTTGTTGAGGTGCTGGTGGCAGTACCTGTTGAACCGGTGGTGGCTGCTGAACTGGTGGTTGCTGCTGCACTGGTGGTTGCTGCTGAACTTGTTGTGGCTGCCGGACCGGGGGTTGTTGCACCGGAGCTTGAATTGGCGGTTGTTGTTGTACCGGCGGTTGCTGTTGTGCCAATGGTTGCTGCAGAGGTAATGGCGGTTGTTGAGGTGGTTGTACTTGTGGTTGTTGAGGAGGTTGTTGATCCTGTTGTTCTAAGTCCCAATCTTCTTCTACTCCCACGTCTTCTGGTGTCCCCCCGTGCGGGAACCGGGTGTGAAAAGAATAGTCCCGCAGCCGCCCGTAAAGCTTGTCGTAAGAAGCGACTAAACGGGTCAACATGTTTGCCGTGTGTTGCGACCTGTGTCGGGGGAAGACGGGATCCTGGTCCACGTATGTGGGCTTTGGCCCTTACTTCTCCTAGAAAGGCGGTCAGATTCGGCTCGGTCTGATCAATCGGCTGGTCACGCCAAGCCCTGTAAAGCACCTTCTCGTTTATTTCAAACTTTCTTTCCGTAATATTAGAATTTATTACTTGATGTCAGTTATGCTTTACAGAAGGCGGTGGCTCATGGGTCAATCGTGTGGATGTTATTCTGGAGAGTTGTATGGCCGGGTAACCTCTGGCACGATGCTTGTCTCCCTAAAGGAATACTCTGTGCGAGTATGCTGTCCTTGTAACCCGGGTGCTTTCAACAGGAGAGCCGTTGTATAACAGCATCGCCCTTGTTGGCGCTCCATGGCGGGCGGGGAGCAAGGCAGTGAAACTTTCTTCTCTCATCATGGCTTCCCCAAAAAAACAAGCAAGTTCGAGTGAAAAGTATAAACGTAATATTTCATGTAGTGATAGTGATGATCAGGATGCACCAGCTTCTTCAAAACGTCAAAACACAACAAATGATAGTTGGCCAAAATTTATTGTACTTTCAAGCAAAGATGCCACTCGTCCTTTGGCAAAGGTTTCGCCCTTTGTCATTGCGAAAACAATTAAGGGTGTTACCGGAGGTGATGTTCCCAAGGTTACGAAACTCCGATCCGGTAACCTCCTAGTAGAGTGTGCCAAACAACAACAAGCAAAAAACATTTTGACAATTACAACCATTTTAGAGGTACCAGTTTCCGCTGAAGCTCATCGATCATTGAATCGTTCGCAGGGTATCATTCGAGATAGAGACCGAAACCTTGCTGATTTATCAGAGCAAGAAATATGCTCTGAACTTTCATCACAAGGTGTCTCACACGTTAAAAGGTTTACAAAAAAGGAAGACAACAAAATTATTAAATTAAATACATACCTTATTACATTTAATTCCGCAGCTCCACCCAGTCACATAAATCTGGGTCTTTTCAGAGTGGTCCCGTGCGGGGCCCGGGTGGCGAATAGGCCCGCAGCAGAGCCTAGCTTGTCGTAAGAGGCGACTAAGGGTCTTGGGATTCTGACGTCGGGTCAGTGCTCAGCCCACAGAGCGACCAAGTGTGTACCCTAGGTGGCTGAATAGGGTAGCCCTCGTCCGCGGGGGTTGTCAGGTCTATAATACGGAAACCCTGACCGCCGACCATAGTGGGCCAACGTGTGTGGAGAGTGCCACGCTTCATGCACGTAAAAGACCCCTTTGTGGACCGCCCAGTAGTGCACCACATAGGCTAAATTTTCCGCCCCTACCCACCTCTCCCCTATTTCCTGTGGTTCTTCAAAATTTACCGGTCCTTTGTTTCCCACCCCATCTCCATATTCCATTTATCATCATCATTTCATGTTCATTTTATCATCCTTTTCATGTTCATCGCCTGTAAATAACCTATATAGCGTTGCACGGGCGTAAAACACCAACTCACTCACTCACTCACTTTTCAGAGTGTCCGTAGACATATTTATTCCCAATCCTCTCCGTTGTTTTAAATGCCAACGTTTTGGCCACGGGAAGGCCACCTGCAACGGGAAGGAAAATTGTGTAAAGTGTGCTGAGGAAGGCCACTCGGATTTTAACTGTACGAAAAATCCAAAATGTGTTAACTGCAGTGGTGATCATTTTTCGTCTTCAAAACAATGTCCAACTCTTCTACGTGAAAAAGCAATCCAAAAACTTAAAGCAGAAAAGAACATTACCTACCAAGAAGCTCGTCGTCAAGTCTCTATCTCGAGTGATACAGCACCATCCATGTCTTACGCGGAGGCTGCTAAACCCTCTGGGACATATGGTTG
This sequence comes from Arcuatula senhousia, assembly GCA_963971305.1. Lineage (NCBI taxonomy): Eukaryota > Metazoa > Mollusca > Bivalvia > Mytilida > Mytilidae > Arcuatula > Arcuatula senhousia. The sequence continues at coordinate 60,217,955 of OZ020310.1, forward strand.
GCAAACCATGTACACTTGGCCTGAGGGTGAAATTAAGCCCCGTACTTGCAACACCAATGGATGGATGTTTGGTGCTGACTGTTTTGTGGATGATATCCCAAAAAGCAATATCAAATACGCGAGGCCTTGGAAGGAATTGTGTGATAATCATCCCCCACCACGAAAGTCAACAGCAGGTCCAAATAATGATTCAATGGTCGATGAGGATTTGTTTATAATTCCACGAAAATCGTCTTGGGCTGGATTTGGAGCTCCAGCCAAAGGTTCTAATCCTCAACCCCCATCAATTTCTCTTTCTTCCAAACAGAGTCAATCGTCTTCCTCAAGGTCGTCATCTGCTGCTCAACCTCGAAATAGACAGCAGCGACCCTCACAGCCAGGAAGACGCCAGAGTTCATCGCAGCAGACGTCACCGCTTAAAATGCGTAGATCAAAGAAGGCCGAACGTGATGCAATTTATATGCATAATCGTTTCGGCTCTCTTGGTGACGACATGGAGTCTGATATGGATCTATCGGAAACACCTGTCGACCGTTCACAGAGCCAGTCTCCACAGAGGAGACGTAGGCGATCACTTGGTAGACTTTCTAATCCCATACAGACTCCAAAATGAGAACCATCATTCAATGGAATTGCCGAGGCCTCAAGGCCAACTTTCTTGAATTACAACTCTTAGTGCAGTCTTTTAATCCAACTGTCTTTTGTCTTCAGGAAACACACCTCAAGGAAACTGACACGATTTCCTTGAAGGGTTTTTCTATGTATAACACATTTTCTAATACAGAGCGAGCTTCTGGTGGATCCTCCATCTTAGTTAAGGATCATATTCTCCATAGTTTGATTCCTCTAACTACCGATCTGCAAGCAGTTGCCGTTAGAGTTTCATTACATCAAACAATAACTCTATGTTCAGTTTATATACCACCTAATGAAAACTTAACTTTAGCACAACTTCAAAATTTAACGGATCAGCTTCCTGCTCCATACATGTTAGTTGGGGACTTCAATGCCCACAACCCATTATGGGGCAGTGCCAACTTGAATGATAAGGGTAAAAAGATTGATGATTTTTTATCAAAATCTCTTTGTATCTTTAATGATGGTTCTTCTACATTTTTACATTCTGGAAATGGAACATACTCATCAATTGATCTCTCAATTTGTGATCCTTCTCTTTTAACAGATTTCTCATGGCAAGTCCATGATGATCTCTGTGGAAGTGATCACTTTCCTATTATATTAAAAGATCTTTTTGGTGAACCTGAACAAAGAATTCCTCGCTATAAGTTAGAGAAGGCCGATTGGCAAAAATTTTCAATACTGTGTTCGGAAAAATTAAGACCAGAAATTTTTTATCAGGACCAAGAACCAATAACAACTTTTAACCAAACTCTTATCTCTATAGCTGATGAAACCATTCCAAAGACCTCGGCAACTCCTAAAAAACTCAATAAACCTTGGTTCACAGACGAGTGTGACAAGGCTATCGACGATAGAAATAAAGCTCAAAAACAATTTGGCAAACATCAAACGAAAGAAAATTTGAGTAATTTTAGAATTTTTCGGGCAAAGGCTAGACGAACTTGTCGACAATCCAGAAGAACATCCTGGAGAAATTTTGTATCTGGTTTAACTTCACGAACTCCCATGAATAAAATTTGGAATTTCATACAAAAAGTCAAAGGTAAAAACTCTAAATCTTCAGTTAAACATTTAAACGTTTGCAATTCCACTTTAACATCTGAAAAGGACATTGCCAACAAACTAGCTGAAACTTTTGCTAAACATTCATCTTCATCTAATTACAAACCTGACTTCCAAAAATTTAAACGTACAGCTGAAAAAAACTAAATTGAACTTTAACTCTGACAATTCGGAGAGCTACAATTCTCCTTTCTCTTTAGATGAACTTAAAACTTCCTTAAGTAAAGCCCTTACACTGCATGTGGCCCTGATAGCATCCACTATCAACTTTTAAAACATCTTCCTGAAATATCGATGAAGACTCTTCTAAATTTAATGAATAATATATGGATAAACGGAAAATTGCCTGAAATATGGAAGCTTGCCACTGTCGTTCCTATCCCCAAGCCGGGGAAGGATCACACAGATGCTTCCAACTATCGTCCGAAAGCCTTGACAAGCTGCGTCTGTAAGACTCTAGAAAGCACGATCAACGATCGGCTCGTTTGGTTCCTTGAGTCCAATGGACTCATTTCGAATATCCAGTGTGGATTCCGCCAAGGCAGGAGCACGCTTGATCATTTGGTCCGTTTTGAGTCTTTTCTTCGAAATGCATTTGCGAAGAACGAACATGTGGTGTCTATCTTTTTCGATCTCGAAAAAGCTTACGACACCACATGGAAGTATGGTATTTTAAAGGACATTTCTGATATGGGGTTGAAAGGAAGATTACCAACTTTCTTGGCCGACTTTCTTTCTGACAGACACTTTAATGTTAAAGTAAATAAAACTTTTTCTGAAGAGTTTGACCAAGAAATGGGTGTACCTCAGGGTAGCATTCTTTCTGTCACTCTCTTTAGTATAAAGATAAATAGCATTGCCAAAGTCCTTCAAGACAATATTGAAGGTTCTTTATATGTTGATGACTTTTTAATATGCTACAGTGCAAAAAACATGAATACCATTGAAAGGCAATTACAGCTGTGCCTAAAACGGATTGAAAAATGGGCTTCCGAAAATGGTTTCAAATTTTCAGAAAGCAAAACTGTTGCTATGCATTTTTGTAAGAAAAGAAAACTTCATCCCGACCCAGATCTCTTTTTGTATGGCAAAAAAATTAAGATAGTTGAAGAATCAAAATTTCTTGGCGTTCTTTTTGATAGAAAACTCTCCTTTCTACCCCATATCAAAATGTTAAAATTAAGATGCCTAAAGGCTCTTGATGTTTTAAAAGTTGTTTCCAGTACCGACTGGGGAGCTGATAAATCGGTTCTTTTAAATTTGTATAGGTCTATCGTTAGATCGAAATTGGATTATGGTTCAATAATTTATGGATCTGCAAAAAAATCTTATTTACAAATTTTAGACGCTGTTCATCATCAGGGATTGCGACTCTGCCTCGGTGCATACAGGACCTCTCCCATTGAGAGCCTGTATGCAGAGGCAAATGAGCCATCCCTGAAGCATTGCAGAATTTAATTCGGTTTGCAATATGCCACCAAATTAAAAGCCTTTCCTAGCAACCCTGCCCACGATTGTGTTTTCAATCCACCTCTCAGGAATATGTATGAAAAGCATGAATTTTCAAAACAAAACTCCTCCTTTTGGTATTCGTATCGAACCACACCTGACTAATCTGAAGATTGATTTAGAAACTATAAAACCTGTCAAGCCTTTGAAAGTTCCACCCTGGGAACTTTAAAGCCCAAATTTATTTTTGATATCCGTAAACATAAAAAATCTGAAACCAATCATCTACTTATTCAACAAGATTATTCCGAAATTAAATCTAGATATCCTGGATTTCTAACAGTTAATACAGATGGCTCTAAAGATGGTGATAGCGTTGCTGCTGCTGCTGTCTCAGGGAATAGCACGTCAACACAACGCCTCCCGTCTACTGCTTCCATCTTTACAGCTGAAGCAAGAGCCATCATTTTAGCCCTCAAGCTAATTGATGCTTCTGAGCACTCTCAATTCTTTATCTGTTCCGATTCTCTCTCTTGTCTTCTGGCAATTGAGAATTGTAAATTGAAAAACCAATTAATTTCTAAAATTGTATATATGGTTCATCAATTGATTAGAGGTGGCGTGGAATTGATTTTCCTATGGATACCCAGTCATACTGGTATTCATGGGAATTCAGTTGTGGACAGGGTTTTGAAGGAAGCCCTTCGTAAACCCGTGTCCAACTGTTTTATTTCTTATTCGGATTGTAGAAATACAATCCGAATATATGTTCAGACTTTATGGGATGAGGTTTGGGCTGCCGCTGAGCACAACAAACTTCATGAGCTAAAACCACAGCTCGGGGAGAGTCATGTTTCATTTAGATGCCGTCGAGACCAGGTGGTCATCACTAGATGTCGTATAGGACATTCTAGAGTAACTCATGGCCACCTGATGACACAGGAGGAGGCCCCGATGTGCATTCCCTGTGACTCGCGGTATTCTTTGAAACATGTTCTTCTCGACTGTGTTGATGTTGCTCCAGCACGTATGAAGTATTTCAATTGTGCCACAATGCACGATTTGTTCAGCGGCACCCAAACCGATGTCATTTTATCATTTTTAAAGGAAATTGGATTGTTTTCAAAAATTTAGATCTGTTTTTCTGTGATATAGTTCTTGTACAATTACTGTTTTATATTATTATTTGAATTGCTTTTCGTTGTTATGTTATTTTTTCCTTTTGATTAGTTTTATATTTTAGTTTGTTCATTTTTAATGTTTGCTTTTTATCAATTTATGTATTCATACTTTTTGTTTTATCTACGGTCTTTTGACTCTGTTTTATTTCCAATTTTGATTTAATTATTATAACATGTTGATGTCCCGATTATGGCTGAAATATCGCCGACGGGACACTAAGCAATCAACAATCAATCTTCTGGTGTCAACGGTGGTGCATTTCCGTCATCATTAGGTCTGGGCCTCAAGTTATATTGATGATAATTAATAGGATTTTCCATTTTTCTACTTCACAACTGAGGTATATGTTTTCCAATCCAAATTGTCAAGCTTGGAAAATGGGAAATGGGTAGAGCACTCTAATTTCACTTAAGCTTGCAATTTACCTTAGATTGGCTTCTGTTGGGATTATGCTGTGAAGCAAATAGAAACAGCTAGATAAACTTTTATTAGAACACCAGATTGTCGCAATCCTGGTGCTCGCTGCTATTATACTGCTTCAACAGGCGTTAACGACGGAAACCAAGTTACTAATTGTCTGAGGCATCTTATACTTTATTTAAAGTCCCGTGCGGGGCCCGGGTGGCGAATAGGCCCGCAGCAGAGCCTAGCTTGTCGTAAGAGGCGACTAAGGGTCTTGGGATTCTGACGTCGGGTCAGTGCTCAGCCCACAGAGCGACCAAGTGTGTACCCTAGGTGGCTGAATAGGGTGGCCCTCGTCCGCGGGGGTTGTCAGGTCTATAATACGGAAACCCTGACCGCCGACCATAGTGGGCCAACGTGTGTGGAGAGTGCCACGCTTCATGCACGTAAAAGACCCCTTTGTGGACGGCCTAGTAGTGCACCACATAGGCTAAATTTTCCGCCCCTACCCACCTCTCCCCTATTTCCTGTGGTTCTTCAAAATTTACCGGTCCTTTGTTTCCCATCCCACCCCCATATTTCATTTATCATCATCATTTCATGTTCATTTTATCATCCTTTTCATGTTCATCGCCTGTAAATAACCTATATAGCGTTGCACGGGCGTAAAACACCAACTCACTCACTCACTCATTGGTGTAATAAAGTGAAATTCCTATTCCAGAAGTTATGGACCCGTGCGGGTTCCGGATGGCGAATAGGCCCGCAGCAGCGCTAAGCTTGTCGGTTAAAGTCCACTAAAGAGCGCTCAGAAACCTGACATCGGGATGTGTGCCCCAGGTGGTTGAATGGGGCAGCCCTGACATCAAAAGATGCGGGGTCGTCAGGCGATTATGCGGAAAACCTGACCGCAAACCATAGTGGTGCACCGTGTTGGGGAAAAATGCCACGTTCTTCGCACGTTTAAGAACACTGCTGCAGGTCTCGGTAAGAGTAGGACCCGTAGGATCCCCATGCAGGAGGCGAAATTTCCCGTCCCTACCCATCACTCCTTTTTCCAGTGGCAGTCAAAACTCTCCTACCCGATTGGCCTTGTGTCCCCATTTCCTCCACTTCATTATCATTTCATGTTCATTGTATCACCATTTTCATGTTCATCTCCCGAAAATAGCCGAAATAGTGCTGCTTGGGAGTAAAGCAATAACTAACTAACTAGCTAAGTTATGATTTCCCCCTAAAATCATTAACGTCATTGACCTCAAACACCTAGTTACTTGAATGTTAAAAACGAAAGAATATGGAATATGTGCCAAAAAAGACACGATCCACATATTGAAATGATTTTAATAAAATGTACAAAAACAAAATTTCATTGCGTGTGAAGCGCTTTTCTGGATTAACCTTCATCAGACACGCTAGGAGTAGAAAACTTGGAAAACCGGTAGAATATTAGATTTGATAAAACAAAAATGGCCAAAAATTATTTCAACAATGACCAAACAGATAAATCTATCAATTTTCAAAGAAACAGCCAAACGTTGTCAAATTTAGGAAATATGTAAACTGTGTCTTTTCAACACATATTCCTGTACTCTAAATTATATAAGAACATACAACTGAAGCACCCAAACATAAATGTCCTGAACATACAAAAATTGAATAATACCGAAGTTCAAACGATTCCCCTAGGCCAAAACAAATAAAAATTGAATAATCCTCCCGCTTGATATGGAAATAAATAACAGTCTTGTAAACATGGTTAACACACGTATCAATTAAATGACCACTTTCCCATAATAATTTCCTTTTAAATCAAATGACCAAAATCGACAAGACTTTACTAAATGAATTTGATAAAATATTTGATGAATTTGCAATTCTTAACTTAAAACTTTATAAAATATTATTTTCAACAAAATAATCAAATTATACATATCATGACACATGTACCTACATTACAGGTTCATTTTCTGGAAGGGGTTTACTTGAACCTTTACGACTTGATTTACCACTCGAGTTTTGAGGCTTGCTGGGGTTTACATTACCAGCAGAAGATTTCTCAGCCTTTCTTTTTCCGGCTACGCCGGTTTTCTTTCTTTCTGACTCATCAATGTCATTTACATCTTCTAGAAGAAGCTTATCTTCTTCATTTTTTGAAAGCGACCTCACCATGCGTTCCGCCATTTTTGCGACAATGCTGATTTACGACTAAAGAGCCAATTTACGGTAAAATGTCACAAAAGGTCGTAAAATTGTAAACTATAAAAGTAAACAATCGATATTCACAATAAACAACAATGAATTATATTAATTTGTTGTTTAGATAATTTAAAAACCAACAACGTTGGTTAAATAAGTAATTTTATTTCAATATGTAAACCAACTACGTTGGCACTAGCAAAATAAATGACTGAAGGAGCAATGCAGAAACACGTCCACACCGCTCAAAAAACGCTGTCACACTGAAGTTCTGACATGCGCATCACAATCTCATTTAATCCCTTCAGTGTTATTACAACTCATAAAATTCATCTTAAACTTCAACTTAACCAAGGTAAGTCTCGTTTAATTTTGGAATTTAACGATAAGAGTGGAGAATCGCAGACCGAACGCTCCCGAAAAAGATTTTTGATTCCAAAATGGTTCAGGTGGACTCCCATCATGGCAAAGTACATCAACATCCTTCCAGAAACCATGGTGATGCTAAAGTTTAATAAATTCAATTTCTCCTTATCTCTTTAGCTACTGTTGTTCCAACGAGTGCATTAATGGTCACGACTTAGTGATTATATCCAAAAAAATGTTAGGGACTCAATCTACAAAACAGTTGTCCTATAATGATTGTTTTAATTCCTAAACCAAAGTGCCAAAAAACCTTGCAAAACTAATAATGTTTCTCGATATTTCCTCCGCTGTTAATTTAATGATACAGGCGTCATAACCACCAATCTGTAAAAGGACAACGTCGATTTTGTAGTCGAATACATACAAATCACGGTCTTGAACGAGTTTGTCCACTGTCAAACCATCTTTGTAACGTAAGTTTAAAGAGTATACACCTTGGTCTAATCGTAGGTTGTCAAATAAAGTGCATGAATTGGTAAAATGTTAAAGTCTTTTGAAAAAACTATTGCTTATAAAGGCCGCCAGTGTTTCCATCTCCAAACATTGCGGAAGAAATCAATTGTTACGTGATTTGAAAATTCGTACGAAGATAAACAATGGTCACGTAATTTAAATGTCCAGATGTTTATAAACAAAAATTAAATGTAATAATAACGACAAAGGTTCAAATAAATATATCAACTTAACAATTGTTCGGTTACTGAAGCAATTATTGCGTTATCCTTGATGAGACCTCTCATAACTTCTACTGCTGTTTTATTTTTCAGAGGCGTTTACTGAAGATGTCGACCACGAACACCAAAAACCTGAAGCCATCGTTGTCACTTGCGATGTTCGACACATCAGTCAAATCAGCATCATAGTGATTGTGTATCCCTGATACGACCACCCGGGCTTTTCTAAAGGATTTGTTCACAGATTTTTGCAGACTAAAGCTTTCATGGTCTTGCAGAATTTTTTATACTTTGTGCAATCCAAAAGATGACTCACTAGCTTTTAAAACTATATTAACTTTTTCGGGACCAAGATAAGCACCACCGCTTGAGAGAGTTTTATAAAATTGTAAAATTTCGTCACTCATAACGTTAATAGCTTGATTTCTTGTCATTAATTAAAACAAAAATAGTGTGATGATAAAAAATATTTATTAAAGAAATATCTTTCATAAAAATAAACATATTGAGCGTTGAACATAAATAATAAATATTGAATTGAATGTCTTTATCAAACAGAATAAACATTGTCTGGTGGTCTTCTCGCATAATACGGAAACCCTGACCGCTGACTATAGTGGGCCAACGTGTGTGGAGAGTGCCACGCTTCATGCACATAAAAGCCCCCTTTGTGGACCGCCAATTAGTGCACCACATAGGCTAAATTTTCCGCCCCTACCTCTCCCCTTTTTCTGTGGTTCTTCAAAATTTACCGTTCATTTGTTTCCCACACACCCCATATTTCATTTATCATCATCATTTCATGTTCATTTTATCATCCTTTCCATGTTCATCGCCTGTAAATAACCTATATAGCGTTGCACGGGCGTAAAACACCAACTCACTCACTCACTCATTCACATAGTTGGTTTGTGGAATATGTTAGACGAGGAACCGTTCCTTAATAAGAAACATCCCTTTGCAATCTTTTGAACTGCATCTTTTGTTTCGACTTTCTTTTCAACGGTCCTGAATTGCTCCAACATATACTTTGGTTCACCAGTATTGCAGGATTGTTCTTTCCATACTGACAATAGCACTTTATCCTTCACGAATTCAAAAGCATCATCGTAATACATGTCTAAATGTTCACATTCAGATAACATCAAACAGGTGTGCTGTGTTTGATTAGGGTGGTTGATCTTACATCTGTAACAACATTCGATTGCCGGCTCGCCTTTCTTTTGGAGAACTTATTATGCACAATGAGTTAAGTAAGCATTCCCTGGAACTTCAAACGCAGTCGGGCTTCTTCAATAGAATTCACATCAAATGGGTCGTTTGGGTCTGCCATCTTCAAATTGTTGATAGAATCACTCGAAAGAGCGTGTTGTGTAGAAAGGGAAGAAGTGGGAAATATTTATACAACAAAATAAAATAGTTCAGATTCCAACGAACTGACATTCAATACATTTCAGAACCGTTTAAGATACCGGTATTTGAATATGGTATGTTCACATCCCGTCTTCTATCATCTTCATAATTGAAGTTAGTTTATTCCCTAATGATCACAACGCTTGTTTTGTCTTCCTTTACCGGATTTGACACGCTGAATTGACTGTTGGCAACGCGACGGGTGTGCTTTTGCCAGCAGGAACCGCTTATTCCTCCGGAGCACCTCAGTTCACTCTTGTTTCGACTGGAGTTAGCGATGTTCAGTTAATTTGTGTCTCCATGTTTTACATAATGTCTGTTTTGTCCCGTTCTTGTTGGTGTTTACTGGTTTTGTCTCTGCCCTTTCGGACTTTTGACATTCGGATACCCAATTGGTAGCTCTGCTTCTTCCAAATGATAAACGTAATATGTAGAGTTGGAGATCCAAACAGAATGTGTATGAACTAGTTGAAAGTCCAAACCAAGTCCCTGTAAATGTGTATTTACAATCTTTATTATTGCCATCACTTGGCGTCCGTCGTCGTCTGTTAACAATTGTTCTAAAATATTCTCTGAAACTACTGATCAGAATTATATGAAACTTGGTATGAATGATCTTTAGGGTGTCCTGCACCAAACTGATGTTTCGATTTTTGATTCGTCAAAAAACGGCTGCTGTTTCTAAAAAAAGACCAGGGGGTCAGATTACTGTCTTTGACCTGTAAATCAGAAAGTATAAGAGATAGATGAAATCTGATGCCACCCTACTGCTTCAGCATTAAAAATTGTACAAAAGTCTCCATAAAGTCAAAGTTGTCAGATGATCCCTTAAAGGATTTACAGCTCCTTAGGGGTGAAAAAGAGCGTTTTTTCATGTTTTTGGTTTATAGAATGAAAGTTATTGCAGATAAAGAAAAGCTGCTGCTTGCTTAAATGTTCAGCTCTTAAAGCTCTACAAAAGTCTCCATAGAGTCGAAGTTGTCAGATGACCCCTTATAGGTGTTAAAGCCCCGTGAAGGCAAAAATAGTGTTTTTGGATTATAGAATGAAAATTATTACAGATAAAGAAAAGCTGTCGCTTGCTTAAAGGTTCTGCTCATTTAGCTCTACAAAAGTCTTCATCACATGACCCCTTATAGGGGAAAAATAGTGTTTTTGGCCGATAGAATGAAAACTATTGCAGGTAGAAAAAAGCTTTTTCTTGCTTAAACATTCAGCTCATTTAGCTATACAAAAGGTTTCATAGGGTTGACTTCCCGTGCGGGGCCCGGGTGGCGAATAGGCCCGCAGCAGAGCCTAGCTTGTCGTAAGAGGCGACTAAGGGTCTTGGGATTCTGACGTCGGGTCAGTGCTCAGCCCACAGAGCGACCAAGTGTGTACCCCAGGTGGCTGAATAGGGTGGCCCTCGTCCGCGGGGGGTTGTCAGGTCTATAATACGGAAACCCTGACCGCCGACCATAGTGAGCCAACGTGTGTGGGACCATGCTTCATGCACGTAAAAGACCCCTTTGTGGACCGTCAAGTAGTGCACCACATGGGCTAATTTTTTTCGCCCCTATCCACCTCTCCTCCTTTTTTCTGTGGTCGAAGGAAGCCCTTCGGAATCCAATTTCCAAATGTTTTATCCCTTATTCGGACTGTAGAAATACAATCCGAATATATGTTCAAAGTTTATGGGACGAGGTTTGGGCTGCCGCTGAGCACAACAAACTTCATGAGCTCAAGCCACAGCTTGGGGAGAGTCATGCCTCATTCCGATGCGTCGAGACCAAGTGGTCATCACTAGATGCCGAATTGGTCATTCTAGAGTCACTCATGGCTACTTGATGACACAAGAGAAGGAGGTTCCGATGTGCATCCCTTGTGACTCGCGGTATTCTTTGAGGCATGTTCTCCTTGACTGTGTTGATCTTGCTCCAATTCGTATGAAGTAATTCAACTGTGCAACCATGCACGAATTGTTCAGCGGCATCCCAGCCGATGCCATTTTATCATTTTTAAAAGAAACTGGTCAATACTCAAAATTATAATTCTTGAAATAAAATCACCATTTGTAAGTCCTTTTGTTGCTATATTAATTAATCCTTAGCTCGTTTTGGTTTAGTTCTATTCTTGCTATTGCTGTAATTGGTTTTATTTTTTAGTGTGTTTATTTTAAATGTTTATTTTATCTATTTATTTTGAAGTCATAATGTTTGTTTTATCTACGGTCTTTTGACTTTGTTTTATATCAACGTGTTATTTACATAATTATTTCAACCTGTTTATGTCCCGATGATGGCTGCAATATCGCCGACGGGACATTAAACAACTAACAATCAATCAATCAATCAATTTTTCTGTGGTTCTTTAAAATTTACCGGTCCTTTGTTTCCCACCCCATCCCCATATTTCATTTATCATCATCATTTCATGTTCATTTTATCATCCTTTAAGATATGATAGTTAATTGTTTTAATTAGTGTTTGACTGGTCTGCTGTACTGAGATGATCACCTCAATTTCCCTATTGTGTCTCACAACTTTGTTGTGTTCTGTGGTCATTACCGGATCCTAAGATCGCAATGGAAGAGGGAGGTTTGGCGCCATAAAACCTGGTTTAACCCACCATTTCGTTTGAAATGCCTGTACCAAGTCAGGACCATTGCGATCCACCAGTTCTCCGGTATGACTGATTCGTTTTTGTCATTTTCTCTGGACTCTGAGATTGATCATTCAAGTTCGGTAGTTTTGTTATTACCTTTATTTCATGTTCATCGCCTGTAAATAACCTATATAGCGTTGCACGGGCGTAAAACACCAACTCACTCACTCATAGGGTTGATATCAAGAACAGGTGAGGGATTAAGGCTCCTTGGAGCCTCTTGTATACTAGTTTGTAGAGTTTAAAACGTGAAGTGCATATTCTAAGAACTTAAATGACCATCTGACCAGGACTTTAATGTAAAAGAAATTAGGTAATTTATCATGAACATGTAATAAAAAACATGTACGGTTAGAAGGCCAGCAATAATTCATTTGATCTTTAAAAACCAATTTAATAATTTATAAATGTTTTTTTGTTTAGAAAAAAATAAACTTTCTGATATTAAAATTGATAAATTCTGTTTAACCAAAATAAACCAAAATTTAATTGATTATTATTATCCTCCTTCCCTGCAAAAGTTTGTCCCCAAAACTTCAAAATCTTAGGATATGTATTAAAACATGAAAACATAATGCATTAAAGCAGTAAAATATTAATCGACTATATACATGTACTGTCTTTGATTATTTGACGTCCCCTGTTTAAGGAGAATACATCAAAGCTTTAAATTATCCGTCTAAATTTCAAATTGACTAAACCCTAAGGTTCTTCCTACCCCAGACATAGGTTGAATATCTTAGTTAGAATTTGGTTCCCCAGTTTGGTATTTTTGGTTATACTGTTTCATATTCATACAGTGTTTGGCATTTTCAATATTTTTGGTGGAGCGCCTATGACGAGTCTTGAATAGACGAAACGCGCTTCAGGCGTAGCAAAATTTAATTGTCTGGAACTTTGTTGTAATTTGTATTTCTTAGATGGATATGTCCGGAATTATAATCTTCACGTTAAAGTTTCTGAATTTCGCACTTCAAAATAGTAATGGTCACATCACTCTTTTGCTCAAATCTTGTAATAGTTTGTTGTTCCGAGTAAGAATTGGAAGATGTTTTTATTGTAGGAAGTAGAGGTACCAATGAAGTATGAGGTATCCGAATGTCAAAAGTCCGAAAAGGCAGAGACAGAACCAGTAAACACCAACGAGAACGGGACAAATACAGACAACATGTAAAACATGGAAACACAAAATAACTGAATATCAATCAACAACGCGAACTGTCCCGTGCGGGGCCCGGGTGGCGAATAGGCCCGCAGCAGAGCCTAGCTTGTCGTAAGAGGCGACTAAGGGTCTTGGGATTCTGACATCGGGTCAGTGCTTAGCCCACAGATCGACCAAGTGTGTACCCAAGGTGGCTGAATAGGGTGGCCCTCGTCCGCGGGGGTTGTCAGGTCTATAATACGTAAACCTTGACCGCCGACCATAGTGGGCCAACGTGTGTGGAGAGTGCCAAGCTTCATGCACGTAAAAGACCCCTTTGTGGACCGCCAAGTAGTGCATCACATAGGCTCAATTTTCCGCCCCTACCCATCTCTCCCCTTTTTCTGTGGTTCTTCAAAATAAACCGGTCCTTTGTGTCCCACCCCATCCCCATATTTCATTTATCGTCACGATTTCATGGTCATTTTATCATCCTTTTCATGTTCATCACCTGTAAATAACCTATATAGCGTTGCACGGGCGTAAAACACCAACTCACTCACTCACAACGCGAACTCTAGTCGAAACAAGAGTGAACTCAGGTGGTCCGGAAGAGTAAGCAGTTCCTGCTTGCTATAGCACACCCGTCGCGTTGCCAATAGCCAATTCTGCGTGTCAAATCCGGTAAAGGAAGACAAAACAGAACCCTATGACAAACCAACATCTGCACTCATCTGAGAGATCGAAATCCCATATTGTAGATCGAGTATTGTATTTTGGTGATCAAAAACGGTACCGGGTTAGGCTGTAAAATAACACTTGTTTTAAGTTTTTTGTTCAGATTTAGATTTTCTTTCTTTAAGGTTTCAATGCTTAATTTGTCATTGTTTGTTGTTGTCACACTTCGGAATCACTTAATGAAATTCCTCCTCGTCCACAGAAAGAAAGGAAATTTTGATAGAATCTTCTGTACAATACATTCGGAAATCCGTCTGTCATCCCGCCACTTCTGTGCAGTTGACTTCTTTTTCCGTTTATCTGTGACAAAGGTTTTATCCCGGTTTCGATACGAAAAAACATTTTCCACGGGAACTTCTTAGTATGATCGCCATGGTCAGCTCACCGACTTATGACGAATATCCGTACTGTGTAGTTTTTGCATGGTCTCTGTCATGACTGAAGGCGCCCGATCCTACTTCCGATGAGCCGCTCGCTGCTTGCGTTTTCTTCACTTTTGAAAGAGGTTCTTCGATCGGGTTGTTTCTCCACTAATTTATCGACAGGGATCTGGTAATGCTTCTCCACGATTGTTCAGACAGGAAACTTTTCTCTGTGACGGTTAACAACGCAGTGTCTGATAATCTGCCCAATGGCTTATGTGTGGGAGCTAGCTGAGTGCACGGATTTATCAACCTCAATGTTGGCTTTGTATCAAAACAAATAGAATGTCTAAATTGTAATGCGTAAATAGTGAATTCAAATTACAAAACAGAATGTCCAAAAATAAAACAAGGCCAAATTACAAAAGTAATGTGTGGAGTTGGAGATCAAAACAGAATGTGTATGAAATAGTTAGAGGTCTAAACCAATCCCAAATAAATGTATGGTTACAATCTATGTATACTAGCTTGTAGAGTAAGGTCAAGAGATAAATTGAAATTGCATAGGAAAACTTATGACCATTTGACTACGACATTAATGTAAATAGAAATATTAGAGAATTCATCATATACTTGTACTAGTCACAGTACCGTTGGTACGGTGTACTTGGAAGTCATATTTGAACGAAGGCGAACGATTTGTGTTGGGGTTTCTAACTTTTTCGACAGAAGAAGGCAATTACTACGAAAGCCCATAAGGATAATTCGAAATTGGAGATCCGAATATCGAGATTCTATATACTTATAACCAATCAGATTGAATGTTTTATAATCCTGTACCAATCAAAATAGTTTTTTAAACGTAATTATCGAAGTTCGAGATTCAAAATACGAGATTTGAAATTCGAGATACGAGATTCGAGATTCAAAACTCGAAATCCAATGTACTGATAACCAACAAAATAGGTCACCAGAAAGCCCCAAATTCAACAGTGTATTCCATAATTTTGCTTAACTCAATATATTAATATTTTGTTTGCTATTGGTAATTAAGATATATCTAACCCGAACCCGTGCGGGTTCCGTGTGGCGAATCTAAGTTTGTCAGTAAAAATCCACTAAAGAGCGCTCAGAAATCTGACCTTTGCCCACAATGCGACTGGGATGTGTGCCCCAGGAGGTTGAATGGGGCAGCCCTGACATCGAGAAATGCGGGGTCGTCAGGCGATAATGCGGAAAACCTGACCGCAAACCATCGTGGTGCACCGTGTTGGGAAAAATGTCACGTTCCTCTCACGATAAAGATCCCTGCTGCAGGTCTTGGTAAGAGTAGGACCCGTAGGATCCCCATGCAGGAAGCTAAATTTCCCATCCCTACTCATCACTCCTTTTGACTGGCATTTCATACAAAAACTCTAAGGTAAAAACTCTTAATCCTCAGTTAAACATCTAAACGTTGGCAATTCCACTTTAACATCTGAAAAGCAATTTGGCAACAAACTAGCTGAAACTTTTGCTAATCATTCATCTTCATCTCATTACAAACCTGACTTCCAAAAATTTAAAAGAACAGTTGAAAAAACAAAATTGAACTTTAACTCCGACAATTCTGAGAGCTACAATTCTCCTTTCTCTTTAGACGAACTTAAAACTTCCTTAAGTGAAGCCCATGATACTGCATGTGGCCCTGATAGCATCCACTATCAACTTTTATAACATCTTGCTGATATATCGATGAAGACTCTTCTAAATTTAATGAATGATATATGGTTAAATGGAAAATTGCCCGAAATATGGAAGCTTGCCACTGTCGTTCCTATCCCCAAGCCGGGGAAGGATCACACAGATGCTTCCAACTATCGTCCGATAGCCTTGACAAGCTGTGTCTGTAAG
Source organism: Arcuatula senhousia (assembly GCA_963971305.1). NCBI lineage: Eukaryota > Metazoa > Mollusca > Bivalvia > Mytilida > Mytilidae > Arcuatula > Arcuatula senhousia. The sequence goes on from OZ020310.1 coordinate 60,234,181, forward strand.
ACTTTAGAACGCATGATCAACGATCGTCTCAATTGGTTCCTCGAGTCCAATGGACTCATTTCGAATATCCAGTGTGGATTTCGCCAAGGTACATTTGGTCCGTTTTGAGTCTTTTCTTCGAAATGCATTTGCGAAGAACGAACATGTGGTGTCTATCTTATTCGACCTCGAAAAAACTTATGACACCACGTGGAAGTATGGTATTTAAAGGACATTTCTGATATGGGTTGAAAGGAAGGTTTCCAAATTTCTCGGCCGACTTTCTTTCTGACAGACATTTTAATGTCAAAGTTAATAAGACCTTTTCCGAGGAGTTTGATCAAGAAATGGGTGCGCCCCAGGGAAGCATCCTTTCTGTCACTCTCTTTAGTATTAAAATTAATAGTATTGCAAAAGTTCTCCAAGATAATATCGAGGGTTCGTTATAGGTTGATGATTTTTTAATATGATAGAGCGCCAAAAACATGAAAACCATTGAAAGACAACTACAACTATGTCTAAAACGGATTGAAAAATGGGCCTCTGAATTACAAATACCAAAACGCGGGTATGAACGGTTAAAAATGGTTTCAAATTTTCAGAGAATAAAACTTGCTATGCATTTTTGTAAATAAAGAAAACTTCATCCTGATCCAGATCTCTATTTGTATAACAAAAAAAATAAAATAGTTGGAGAATCAAAATTTCTTGGCGTTCTTTTTGACAGAAAACTTACCTTTCTCCCCCATATCAAAATGTTAAAATCAAGATGCCTAAAAGCTATTGATGTTTTAAAAGTTGTCTCCAGTACGGGAAAAATGTCACGTTCCTTGCACGTTAAAGAACCCTGCTGCAGGTCTCGGTAAGAGTAGGACCGGTAGGATCCCCATGCAGGAGGCGAAATTTCCCGTCCCTACCCATCACTCCTTTTTGCCAGTGGCAGTCAAAACTCTCCTACCCGATTGGCCTTGTGTCCCCTTTTCCTCCACTTTATCATCATTTCAAGTTCATTGTATCACCACTTTCATATTCATCTCCCGGATATAGCCGAAATCGTGCTGCTTTGGAGTAAAGCAATAACTAATTAACTAACTAATAAAAATAATTGCCAGTTCTTATATAACTGATTGACACAGTGGCTGCCCACGTACATGATTTAAGTGCAAGATCATATCTAAATGTGCAATATAGAAATTCTAATATATTTCTTGTAAGCGTCTGATTGCCACCGCCCCATTATCTGAATATGAGAATCAGAAACTCCCAAAGCTGCAGCACTACTAGCTGTACCGATTCAGAAGCTGTGACCTTTATATGCTTGAATATCAAATTTTGAAAATGACAAGGCCAATTGTAGATTGTTTGTAAACAAATGACGAGGAATAGGTTTGTGGTCCAAAAAACAAAAAAAGGGACCATTTGTTGTTCCTCGATATTTGCAATATTCCCATAAAGCATTAACTGGGCATAATTTGGGTGAAAGCATAACTGGGCATAATTTTGGTGTTTTAATATTACCTGAATCAACAATTTTAGGACAGACTTGCCTTTTGAATGTTTAAATTTCCTCATGTTAAGTTCAAATGCATGTGGTTCTTTTGACTTATTAAACACAAATCTGATGTCTTCAAATTGAATATTATTTGAATTTACATTTCCAGCCTCAGTCATCTCTCCCACTCTTAAAAAAATAGCAAATGCTACCAAAAAAACATTGCTTTTAACAAGCAATTAAATAAAATAAGAAAAACAAATGTGATTCAAAGCTTCTACTAACTGTTCGAGAATAGCTGGTGTTATCGGGGAATCGGCTATCTGGTTTAGCTTTCAACTTTCTATAGCCATTCAATGCTTTCTTGACCAGAAAAGATTAAGACAGTTCTGTAAACCCTGCCATTTGTTGCAAATAGTTCAAGATAGAAACATAAGATACCACAGTGTTGTAAGCTAACTCTTTAACCTTGCAATGAGCAATAAACATTAATAATTTCTCAATTGAAATAGGTAGAACAGACTCAAATGGATAATATGCCTGTATGAAACCTTTATATGTTTTTATAGCTGCAGTATAAGCTTTTCTGGAATTGTTTGATAGTGCATTAGTTAAAAGATCGTGTACTGTTGCCTTTAAAGCTTCTGAACTAGGTGAGACACATCTGTACCCTCCCTGTACATAAATGGAGCCGCCTTTCTGAACTGTGCCATCTGAAAACGAGACACGTTATCTGCTAGAGTGTTTTTTAAACCTGCAATATGAACTGCCTCAAATGAAATATTATATTGCAAACACTGTACCACCAAGCGTCGTATAAGTTTCATTATGTGAGGGTCTTTAGAGGTCTGCTTATTCACACAATAAACAACCGCAATATTGTTGCAGTGAAACTGAACATGTTTGTTACATAGAATACCAGCCCACAACTCAAGTGCCAGTACATTAGGATACAACTCTCTGACAGGAATATGATACATCAACCAATCATCCGAAAATTTATAGGCAAACCAATGTGAACCTAAAAATCCACCAAAACTTATATTACTAGCATCTGTAAACATATGCAAGGTATTTGAGGTTTCCCTTTGCTCACTAAGAATTAGATTCTTTCCATTGAATGAGTCTTAAAAGATTTTCCAAGCCTGCAAATCAGCCTTAGCATCTTTGTTTAGTCGTCGTTTATAATGAGGCTTTTGTATACCTATTGCTAAATTTATCAAACGACGTAAAAATGTGCGCCTAGGAGGTACTACAGCACATGCAAAGTTGAGCAAATCAATCAGAGATTGTAACTCCCTAAGAGTATTCTATGTAAACAAGTGTGAACTAACATTTTAAGCTTGTTCAGCTTATCTTGAGGCAAACGTATTTCCATCTTTTCGTAGTCTAATTCTAGACCTAAAAATGTCAAAAACGTGGTAGGTAATTCAGTTTTAGTACTCTTTAAGGACAAACTAATATCATCTGCCATATGAAAAAACTTGTCCATATTAGCTTTCGCTGCTAAGTGATGGAGGAGAAACAAACAAAAAATCATCTAAAACATGCACGCAACTGTGAATAGCTAACTTAGTTTCTGCAATCCAATGAATAGCAGAACTGAACATTTCAAATAAGTTGCAACTGTAGCTCAAGCCCATAGGGAGTGTGTTATCGAAATAAAACACTCCCTCAAAACAAAAACCTAAAAGATAAAAACATGAAGGATGTATAGATATCAGTTTAAATGCATGTTCAATGTCAATCTTGGCTAAAAGACAGTTTCGGCTATATTTAAGCATTAACTTACAAGCATCTTGAACAGACTGATAATGAACTGATGTAAATTCCTGCTCAATACCATCATTGACTGAGGATCCCGGGGGAAAGGATAAATGTTGGATAACACGAAACTCCCCGGGAACTTTTTTAGGTACTAAGCTTTAAGGGGAAACTTTAAAATTTGTAAAGGGAAGCTGTGAAAAGGGGCCTTCCACTCTTCCTGCATCAATTTCACTTTGAATTATTTGTTTCAAAACTGATAAATTATCCCTTGCTGACTTAAGATTTTGACAAAACTGACTTTCAATGTTCCCAGAAAAAGGGATAATAAAGCCATTTCTAAATCCATCAAACAATACTTTGGTTAAAGCAGGATCGTACCCTTGCAAATAATTTCTAAGTTTTGTGGCATTAATAGGTGTACATATATCAAATTCTTTTACTTGTGACAATTTTAGGTCCTGTTTTACCTGCAGTTTTTTATTGTGGATTAGAGTTTGTGGCTGGTTTCTTTGTTCCTCTATTAGACCCATTTGTACAATGTTTTCTACCATGGTCACTTTCTTTGCACTCTTGGCAAAAGTGTCCATAGTGACAACTGGCATCATTGCATTGTCCTTCATTATTGAAGGTGTAACAATGTTTGTTTGATAAACCCATCCGTGATGGTTTACTAAAACCTGCTTTTTGTTTCCCCCGAAAGGGCTGAAACTGAGGTTTGGGTGTTGAATTATTCTTTTTTGACAAACCCATGGCTAGAGCCTCACTGAAAAGCTCAATATTAACTTGTTCCCATTGTAAATTATTTGGGTCCAATTCTTTCCAACGACGAAAAGTTTTGTCATATGTGAGCGCCCCTTCAATGCCTGCTTTCTGTGTTAAACTAGAAATGATAGATGCATATTTCAATAATTTTGGTGCTTCACTAGGGTATTTAACACAATATATCGCCACAAAAATATGAAATGCGCACTGCCACTGTGTCAAAGATTCAATCTTAAACTCATGTACCTTCTTTTGTACAAATAACATAGTGTCACCTTTTTGTTCTGGTGTAAATTTAACAATTGGTTTGCTATTTGCTTTGATAAGGTCTTCAAATTCTACATATTGGTTTGCCCAAATAATGGCCTTAATTTTTGCATCAATACCTAACTTAATTGGCCAGTTTGGATAGTATTTGCTCAAGTACTGCTACATGAAGCTATAGCTTCTAAACCCTTTCCCATACCTGTATTAAGTAAATCGTTAACAATTTGTTGTGCTGGTGACACCGCGTTATTATGAGAACTTGTATCTTCTACATGCATTTCATCATTTTGAGATGCAGCTATTGCTATATAACTCCAACATTATTGAGTTGATTATCAGTCCTATTCTCCCCAGTTGAAGGCACCATGGATCTGTCACTGTCTTTGCCATTGTCATTGTTTCTTAGCATTTTCTTTTGCTGCAGTACATCAATTACAGACTCTGCAATTATCGGCATTGCTGCTTTTAACATTGTTTGAAATTTGTTTGTGAATTCCTCATGATTATTTCCAGAATTGACATTTGTAACTGCAGCCGCTTGTTGTCTGGACTCAGTCGCCCTCTTGGTAGTTATTTTCCTGGATTCAGCTGCCCTCTTGCTAGTTATTTTCTTTCGTTTGGAAGGTGGGCCCCTCGAATCTGCCATATTCTGTAATATATATGTTAAAATAAATTTACTTGTACATATACAAGCTAAAACTATGCAAACAATTATGATTCAAGAGCCTTTTAGTGTACCATATATGTACATTAATTATATGTACATGTACATTACCATATGTAATGTATGAAGTACATTTGTACATGTACCGTTTGTACAAATTTTTATATGACTTATGTATATTATATATACACTGTAGTTAAAAAAAAAAGATACCAGAAACCGATGCATATTTATATGTTGCCTAGTATAGCTAGAAAGCTATATTTATACATGTGTTGTTTACAATTATAAACTGCAACCGTCATTTGTACCATGCGTACAGATTAGTATGTTAATAAAATTGCTTCATAATAATGTATACATGTATGTTACTGTTATTACCTTGTATGTACATGTGTATTTTATAAATCACCTTGATGCAACTATTTAATGCATCAGACTCTATATGACACCATATGTGTCAAAATTGTACCATTTGTACAAATAAATTATTTACCATATATTTATACCATGTGTATATCATTCATATATTATACCCTACATGTATGCATATACGTATATTTTTGGATAACAAGTATTTGAAGTTTTTCATCATTAAACTTAGCCCAATATGAGCTTAAATACATGCCAGTTAACCAAGAAATACCATTAGAGTACCATATGTACTCATTTGAAAATATACGTGTACCATATGTACTCGCATAAACCTTATGGACATATATGCACCACTATATCATGAAAATGCCGACAACTTGTACAAACACGCATGATTGCTACATGTTAGTGTAACATGCTGTCACTGGTCATTGTATAGTGTAATGTGCATACAGTTACCTATGTATCTAAAAAACATACTTATCATGAACTAATATCTTGTCAAAGCCTGTATAATAGCCCCTCTTCAATTTCTGTAGTAGCGTAGCATTCCTTCCTCCCAATTTAAATGGACGCCATCACAGAAGATTTCTACCGTCGGAAATTTAAGTCCTTTTAATGCCCAATAAACTATGTGTGGTGACCGCTGGACTTCCTTCTTCAAAGTGGTGTTAAATTTATAAACAAAACTGTTGTAGTCAGTTGGTGTAATGTTCCTTGTTTTTGTTCTAAACAGTAACTGAAAAAGTGTTACAGATCGTACATTACACTGTTTATACAGTTGATCTGTAAACAAAACTAAACGTAAAACCCCCGTGCGGGAACCGGGTGTGAAAAGAATAGTTCCGCAGCCGCCCGTAAAGCTTGTCGTAAGAAGCGACTAAACGGGTCAACATGTTTGCCGTGTGTTGCGACCTGTGTCGGGGGAGGACGGGATCCTGGTCCACGTATGTGGGCTTTGGCCCTTACTTCTCCTAGACAGGCGGTCAGATTTGGCTCGGTCTGATCAATCGGCTGGTCACGCCAAGCCCTGTAAAGCACCATTTCATAATGTTTCAAACGTTCTTTCTGTGATATTTGAAATAACTCACCTGATTCCATCAATGCTTTGCAGAAGGCGGTGGCTCATGGGTCAATCGTGTGGATGTTATTCCGGAGAGTTGTATCGCCGGGTAACCCCTGGCACGATGCTTGTCTTCTTTAAGGAATACTCTGTGCGAGTATGCTGTCCTTGTAACCCTGGTGCTTTCAACAGGAGACCCGTTGTGCGACAGCACCGCCCATGTTGGCGCTCCATGGCGGGCGGGGAGCAAGGCAGTGAATTTATTTACATTCACCATGGGAACCCCAAATAAACAAAAAACAACTAGTTCATGTGATAATTTAAAAAGAAACATTTCTTTAAGTGATAATGAAGATCAAGATACATCAGCCTCTTTCAAGCGACAAAATACAAGTAATGATAGCTGGCCAAAATTTATTGTTCTTTCTAGTAAAGATGCCACTCGCCCTTTGACAAAGGTTTCACCCTTTGTCATTGCGAAAAAAATCAAAAGCGTTACCGGAGTTGATATTCCAAAGGTCACCAAGCTTCGCTCCGGTAACCTTCTAGTCGAGTGTGCTAAACAACAACAAGCCAAAAACATATTAACAATTTCATCTATTTTGGAAATACCAGTATCTGCTGAAGCTCATCGATCACTGAATCGTTCACAGGGTATCATTCGAGATAGAGATCGAAACCTTACTGATTTATCAGAGCAAGAGATCTGCTCTGAACTTGAATCACAAGGTGTCATCCAAGTCAAAAGATTCACTAAAAGAGACGACAACAAAGTTATTAAATTAAATACTTACCTGATTACTTTCAATACAGCTGTTCCACCAAGTCATTTAAATCTAGGCTATTTTAGAGTGTCTGTAGACATCTTTGTTCCAAATCCTCTTCGCTGTTTCAAATGTCAACGTTTTGGCCATGGAAAGGCTACATGCAACGGAAAAGAAAGGTGTGTAAAGTGTGCACAGGAAGGCCATTCGGATTTCAACTGTGCCAACGATCCAAAATGTGTTAACTGTAGCGCTGACCACCTTTCTTCATCCAAACAATGTCCCGTTCTTTTACGTGAAAAACAAATTCAAAAACTTAAAGCTGAAAAAAATATTTCATATCAGGAAGCTCGTCGTCAAGTCTCTATCTCGAATGATACAACACCATCAAGGTCGTACGCGGAGGCTGCTAAACCCTCTAGGACATTTGGTTACCAAACTATGTACACCTGGCCGGAGGGTGAAATTAAGCCCCGTACGTGCAATACCAATGGATGGATGTTTGGTGCCGACTGTTTTGATAAGGAAACCCAAAAGGGCTTTGTCAAATACTGTAAGAAACCATGGAAAGAGTTGGATGATTCTCATCCCCCTCCACGAAAGTCCTCAGCAGGTCCAAACAACGATTCAGTGGTCGATGAGACATTGTTTTATACACCACGTAAGTCATCTTGGGCCGGATTCGGAGCTCCTGCCCGAGTTTCCAATCCTCAGCCCTCTTCTTCTTCAACTTCTTCATCAAAGAAAAAACAGTCTTCCTCAAGGTCATCGTCTGCTTCTCAAACTTCAAATAGACAGCAGCGATCCTCACAGCCGGATAGACGACAGAACTCATCACAACAGACGTCACCATTAAAATCTCGATCTAAGAAAGCCGAACGAAATGCAATTTTTATGCATAATCGTTTTGGCTCTCTTGCTGACGACATGGAGTCGGATATGGATCTTTCGGAAACACCGATTGAGCGTTCACAGAGCCAGTCTCCACACAGACGTAGGCGATCTCTCGGTAGACTTTCCGATCCTAATCAGACTCCAAAATGAGTACCATCATTCAATGGAATTGCCGAGGCCTCAAGGCCAATTTTCTTGAATTACACCTTTTAGTGCAGTCATTAGATCCAACTGTCTTTTGTCTTCAGGAAACTCACCTCAAGGAAACCGACACGATTTCCTTGAAGGGCTTCTCTATGTATAGCAAATTTTCTACTACAGAGCGAGCTGCCGGCGGATCTTCCATCTTAGTAAAGGATCGCATTCTCCATAGTTCGATTCCTTTAACTACCGATCTGCAAGCAGTTGCCGTGAGAGTTTCATTACATCAAACCATAACTCTATGTTCAGTTTATATACCACCAAATGATAATTTAACTTTAGCGCAACTTCAAAATTTAACAGATCAGCTTCCTGCTCCATACATGCTAATTGGGGACTTCAATGCCCACAATCCATTATGGGGCAGTGTTGCTTTAAATGATAAGGGTAAAAAGATTGAGGATTTTTTATCCAAAGAATCTCTTTGCATTTTTAATGATGGTTCGTCTACATTTTTACATTCTGGCAATGGAACCTATTCATCAATTGACCTCTCAATTTGTGATCCTTCTCTTTTATTAGACTTCTCGTGGCAAGTCCATGACGATCTCTGTGGAAGTGATCACTTTCCTATAATTTTAAAAGATCTCTTTGGTGAACCTGAACAAAGAATTCCTCGCTATAAGTTAGAGAAGGCCGATTGGCAAAGATTTTCTATACTTTGTTCGGAAAAATTAAGACCAGAACTTTTTGTTAATGACCAAGAACCAATAACAACATTTAATCAAACTCTTATCTCTATAGCGGATGAAACCATTCCTAAGACCTCGGCAACTCCTAAAAAACTCAATAAACCTTGGTTCACAGACGAGTGTGACAAGGCTATCGACGATAGAAATAAAGCTCAAAAACGATTTGGCAAACAACAAACGAAAGAAAATTTAAGTAATTTTAGAATTTTTCGGGCAAAGGCTAGACGAACTTGTCGACAATCCAGAAGAACATCCTGGAGAAATTTTGTATCTGGTTTAACTTCACGAACTCCCATGAATAAAATTTGGAATTTCATACAAAAACTCAAAGGTAAAAACTCAAAATCCTCAGTTAAACATCTGAACGTTGGCAATTCCACTTTAACATCTGAAAAGGACATTGCCAACAAACTAGCTGAAACTTTTGCTAAACATTCATCTTCATCAAATTACAAACCTGACTTTCAAAAATTTAAACGAACAGCTGAAAAAACTAAGTTGAACTTCAACTCTGACAATTCTGAGAGCTACAATTCTCCTTTCTCTTTAGATGAACTAAAGACTTCCTTAAGTAAAGCCCATGACACTGCATGTGGCCCTGATAGCATCCATTATCAACTTTTAAAACATCTCCCTGAAATATCGATGAAGACTCTTCTTGATTTAATGAATGATATATGGATAAACGGAAAATTGCCTGAAATATGGAAGCTTGCCACTGTTGTTCCTATCCCTAAGCCGGGGAAGGATCACACAGATGCTTCCAACTATCGTCCGATAGCCTTGACAAGCTGCGTCTGTAAGACTCTAGAACGCATGATCAACGATCGGCTTGTTTGGTTCCTCGAGTCCAATGGACTCATCTCGAATATCCAGTGTGGATTCCGCCAAGGCAGGAGCACGCTCGATCATTTGATCCGTTTTGAGTCTTTTCTTCGAAACGCCTTCGCGAAGAACGAACATGTGGTGTCTATCTTTTTCGACCTCGAAAAAGCTTATGACACCACATGGAAGTATGGTATTTTAAAAGACATTTGTGATATGGGGTTGAAAGGCAGGTTACCAACATTCTTGGCCGACTTCCTTTCTGACAGACACTTCAATGTTAAAGTCAATAAAACCTTTTCTGAAGAGTATGACCAGGAAATGGGTGTTCCCCAGGGTAGCATCCTTTCTGTCACTCTCTTTAGTATAAAAATAAATAGCATTGCCAAAGTCCTTCAAGACAACATTGAAGGTTCTTTATATGTTGATGACTTTTTAATATGCTACAGTGCAAAAAACATGAATACCATTGAAAGGCAGTTACAGCTGTGCCTCAAAAGGATCGAAAAATGGGCCTCTGAAAATGGTTTCAAATTTCAGAGAGCAAAACTGTTGCTATGCATTTTTGTAAGAAACGAAAACTTCATCCCGATCCAGATCTCTTTTTATATGGCAAAAAAATTAAAATAGTTGAAGAATCAAAATTTCTTGGCGTTCTTTTTGATAGAAAGCTTACCTTTCTTCCCCATATCAAAATGTTGAAATCAAGATGCCTTAAGGCTCTTGACATTCTTAAAGTTGTCTCCAGTACCGACTGGGGAGCTGATAAATCAATTCTTTTAAATTTGTATAGATCTATTGTTAGATCAAAACTAGATTACGGTTCAATTATTTATGGGTCTGCGAAAAAGTCTTACTTACAAATTTTAGACGCTGTCCATCATCAGGGATTGCGACTCTGCCTCGGTGCATACAGGACCTCTCCCATTGAGAGCCTTTATGCGGAGGCAAATGAGCCATCTCTGAAACACCGCAGAATTAAGCTTGGTCTTCAATATTCTACCAAGCTTAAAGCTTTTCCTGACAACCCTGCCCACGATTGTATTTTTAAACCACCTCTCAAAAGTATTTATGAAAAACACGAAAACAAAACTCCTCCTTTTGGTATTCGTATTGCTTCACATCTGTCAAATCTGAAGATTGATTTAGAAACTATAAAACATGTGAAGCCTTTAAGAGTTCCACCCTGGGAACTCTCCAAACCTAAATTTATTTTTGATCTCCGCAAACATAAAAAGTCTGAAACAAATCATCTCCTTATACAACAAGATTATTGTGAAATTAAATCTAAATATCCGGGTTTCTTGACAGTTTATACAGATGGCTCTAAAGATGGTGATAGCGTTGCTGCTGCAGCTGTCTCGGGGGATAGCACTTCTACGCAACGTCTCCCATCTACTGCTTCCATTTTTACAGCTGAAGCGAGAGCCATTATTTTAGCGCTCAAATTGATTGATGCTTCTGAGCACGCTCAATTCTTTATCTGTTCCGATTCTCTTTCTTGTCTTTTGGCAATTCAGAACTGCAAATTAAAAAATCCATTAATTTCTAAAATCGTTTATATGGTTCATCAATTGATCAGAGGTGGTTTAGAATTGATTTTCCTATGGGTACCCAGTCACACTGGTATTCATGGAAATTCAGTTGTGGACAGTGTTGCGAAGGAAGCCCTTCGCAAACCAGTTTCCAAATGTTTTATTCCTTACTCGGATTGTAGAAATACAATCCGACTATATGTTCAGAGCTTGTGGGATGAGGTTTGGGCTGCCGCTGAGCACAACAAACTTCACGAGCTTAAACCACAGCTTGGGGAAAGTCATGCTTCATTTCGATGCCGACGAGACCAGGTGGTCATCACTAGATGTCGTATAGGACATTCTAGAGTCACTCATGGCCACCTGATGACACAAGAGAAGGAGGCCCCAATGTGCATTCCTTGTGACTTGCGGTATTCTTTGAAGCATGTTTTCCTCGACTGTGTTGATGTTGCTCTAATAAGAATGAAGTATTTCACTTGTGCAACAATGCACGATTTGTTCAGCGGTATCCCAACCGATTCCATTTTATCGTTTTTAAAGGAAACTGGTTTATATTCAAAATTGTAGTTCATTTAAGTAACCTTTTGTAAGTATTGTGTTGTTATACGTTATTTATTTATCTATGTCATCATAATTTGTTTAAATATTGTAGTTTGTTCTTTATCACTAGTTTTATGTTTTAATGTAGCCTTTTTAGTTGGTGTTTTTATCTAGTCATACTTTTTGTTTTATCGACGGTCTTTTGACTTTGTTTTATACTGAATTTTTAGTTATGTATCACAACCTGTTTATGTCCCGATTATGGCTGAAATATCGCCGACGGGACATTAAGCAAACAACAATCAATCAATCTAAACGTAAAAATAGGTGTTGTACCTCATTCAAACTGAAATCTGTTGAATCAATGTCGTTTCCTCCCAGATGTATAATAACGTGATCCGGTTTTGATTCCTCAATGAAGTTTCTAATTGTTTGTAGATGTGTTAATCAATTAATGCGACCGCCGCTAATTCCAAATAAAACTATTCCTATGTGTCCCTCTAAGTTAAAGTCAGCATTAATGTTCCTTTGTAAATAGCTCTTTAAACGATTTACATGTGAACTGCCAATAATGGCAATTTTCATTGTTTATGTTCCGTTAAGTTGTATTTCCGGTAAAATTACCTTGTCTAAATATAGCAGCTAATTAACATTCGGAAAACCTGCTTTCCGACTACTACCGAAAATGACGTGTCATTAATGTATTTTTAGAAACTTCACCCAGTAACACACAAATCAATCCATTCGATGAAATTGAACGTGCATATTGTCTGCATGTAATCCACCATTTAAAAAAAAAAAAAACACAATAAAACTGTAAAATCCAAAATATCTCGTACCAATATCTCTCACCAGTGATCACCGAAGATAACAAGTGTTTATATTTAAGAATTTCAAAATTTAGACAGAACATTTGTAAACATGACTAATTTCAATACTGATGACGCTGCAAACTAATTTCAATACTGTTTCATTAATACAGGAACGATAACTAGCAATCACAACAAACTAAATAGGGTAGAGTTATCTTGTCCCGTGCGGGGCCCGGGTGGCGAATAGGCCCGCAGCAGAGCCTAGCTTGTCGTAAGAGGCGACTAAGGGTCTTGGGATTCTGACGTCGGGTCAGTGCTCAGCCCACAGAGCGACCAAGTGGGTACCCTAGGTGGCTGAATAGGGTGGTCCTCGTCCGCGGGGGTTGTCAGGTCTATAATACGGAAACCCTGACCGCCGACCATAGTGGGCCAACGTGTGTGGAGAGTGCCACGCTTCATGCACGTAAAAGACCCCTTAGTGGACCGCCAAGTAGTGCACCACATAGGCTAAATTTTCCGCCCCTACCCACCTCTCCCCTTTTCCTGTGGTTCTTCAAATTAACCGGTCCTCTGTGTCCCATCCCATCCCCCATATTTCATTTATCATCATCATCATTTCATGTTCATTGTATCATCCTTTTCATGTTCATCGCCTGTAAATAACCTATATAGCGTTGCACGGGCGTAAAACACCAACTCACTCACTCACTCACTCACAAATATATATAATCTCAATAATAAAAAAATGTGAAGCACCGATCATCAAAAACCTTTTATGTCAAAGAAAGCACTCCAAGTTAGGTTAAAAATTTTGTTCTCTGCACCAACATTGTTCTTACTGACCAGATTGTTTTTAGATGAAACTAATAGAAAGAATGTCTTTTGCTCTGGAGCTGACAACAAGTCTTAACAATGGTTGGCACCTAGCTATAAGGATGTCTTCCAGGTTTTCATCTTCAACTTCTGGAAACTGTTCTGTTACTAGTGCTACTGGAACATTTACCGTTCCATCTAGGAGGGTGATGAATGAGAACTCTTCTCTTCTTTAGTAACACTCACAGCATCATGGGTTACTGCCTCTAATGGTGCATCAGTTATCTGAAGAATAAAAACGATTAACGTTTTAGAATTCTTATTATCTGAATACAAGAAGTTTTATGTGTTCTTTTGGAGATTTACTTTAATCATGTTAATATCAAGCAGCAGTTTCAAGTATAAATGTAATATTAATGTAATTTTATTCCCTTGCAGATCTATTAAATATTAGGTCTAAATTCTTAACTTCAGAGCAATGGTATTACAGCTACACAGAGGTTTTTAAATCTGCTATGGTTTTGCTGGCCCTCTAGCTAGAAATTTATTTCCTTATTAATTTGAGTAATTTGCTAGATATTATACTTGACCTCAGCAAATTCTGCATGACAACTGGGCAGGTCAACCACATTTCAAAACCATTGGCAACAGAAAGGTTATACTAAAACATGATTTGACAACCAATATTCAATTCACCAATTAGCTTTGAATTTAATTCCTGTATCAATTAAATTTTACGTTTTTATTAGCGCTCTGTTGGTTACCGAATGGCATACAGACTGGACAAGTCTTGACTATCGTTTATGACAACTATAATATACTGTGACTGATACCATTATTGGAACCAATTTAACTTTTATGCTTAAGTCCAGTTTAACAGTTTGGTGTAAATTTTAGAATATGGTGTCGAAACATTATGCAGAAAGTTTTTTTTCAGATTTTTATGGTAGATTTATGTCGTTGTCACAAACGATTCAGTCTATGGCTATCTCCCTTGAATGCCATTCGATACAATCAAACTAAAAATTATATTGGTTCCAAAATAAAATCCAAAGCTAATTGGCAAATAGACTATTGACAACAGCTATCTTAGCATAATTTGAATAGATTGTGTTCTCATATTTTCTTATTTTATTAAATTTGTACAATTACATATTGAACTAAATGTTTGAAAAAAGGTAATATAATAGTATAGATTTGTATATGTTTGAAATGTATATATTTATTATAAGTAAAATGTAGAAGCAATAGTTATATAATATACATTTAACTATCTTTTAAACAGAGAGACATACTTTGGTACATATACATGTACTAGTACCATTAGGGCCAATATTTCTCCATTTTACTTACATTAATAAAAGTCCTTGATGTTGTCTGCAAGGACACTTCATTTCTAAAACTGTTGTTGACAACATCTGTAATTTTCACCCAGTAACCAGCTCTGATGTTCGAGTCTGAAGCCAGTTGCCCCCACGATGTTACTTTGCATTTAGATGATCTATCTTCTACTAATACGGTTTTAATATTTACTGTCTCGGACTTAACATGGACCTCTCGCACAGCTTCTTCCTATTAAATATAAAATACGCAACATTTTATTTTGAAATAAAAAGCCTAATATGATAGAGTTAGTTATTGCTGTACTCCCAAGCAGCACGATTTCGGCTATATCTGGGAGATGAACATGAAAGTGGTGATACAATGGACATAAAATAATGATGAAGTGGAGAAAATGGGGACACAAGGCCAATCCGGTACGAGAGTTTTAACTGCCACTGGAAAAAGGAGTGATGGGTAGGAACGGGAAATTTAGCCTCCTGCATGGGGATCCTACGGGTCCTACTCTTACCGAGACCTGCAGCAGGGTTCTGTGACAGTTTTCCCAACACGGTGCACCACTATGGTTTGCGGTCAGGTTTTCCGCATTATCGCCTGACGACCCCGCATCTCTCGATGTCAGGGCTGTTCCATTCAACCACCTGGGGCACACATTACAGTCGCTTTGTGGGCAAAGCGGCCTGACCCGATGTCAGGTTTCTGAGCGCTCTTTAGTGGACTTTTACCGACAAGCTTCGGGCCTTTTCGCCACCCGCACGGTTACTAATATGATAGAAGTTATCCAACAACAAATAAAAAGATATGCTGAGCGCAGCATTATACGACTGCAACAAGTTGAACCCGGTATGCTGGATGCCCAATATGGATTGTCAAGTGCTTTGGACACATGCAGCCAATGGTGAACTAGCAAAGAGTTTTGACACATGCTTTCTGTGAAATGAATGAAAAATGAAAAAAAATGACATATTTTATTAAACTCTAAACAATTTACATTTTTGGCCCCTTCTCAAAAAAATGATAAGATATATTGCAAATCTAATAGAAAAATGCAGCCAGGAAATTTTGCAAGTAATCAAATGAAATAAAGATTTTGTGACTGAGTACAAATAAAACATTTTTCACATATTTGTTGGCATGTACATGTATGAACAGTACGAGCTGATAACACGTATTTGCATCTTCTAGAAAACATTATAAGGGCTTGATTGTTACAGGAAACATTTCTGAAACATAGCATAACATTTTTTAATGTTGATTCATCAACCATGTTTTCCAAAATTTAATACTAGATAATGATACTTATAGTACATGTACCTGTAATATCTTGGCCGTAATGGACAACCTGGTCTTTTGTGGTGACAACAATGCCTCTGCTACTGTTGTCATCCTGGCAGCTGGAGGGTTAACAATTTCACGTCCTTCAGTTCTTAGGCTGTCTGGCACTGGGAACTGTGGTGCTCCAAATACCTTAGTAGCGGCTGTCACTACTATTCCGTCATTTTTCTTTATGACATTCCTCAGGATAAGGAATGCCCCTTCTACTACTTGCCAAACTTGGTTGTGTCGTAAACAGTACATTTTACTGCATTTGGTTGGTGTGCTACTGATGCGTTTACAAGCTGTTTGATTTCTTGTTTTTCATTCTTGTATGTAATGGGTGAACTGACAGCTGCCACAAGCACCTTTATACTTTTAGTATAACTCATTACTTCTTGTAAAGTAGTCTGAAAATGAATAAAACAGAAAATGATACAATAGGAACTACATATAACATGAATACATTTATAGTAAATAATCTACATGTACATGTACATTCATTTTGTTTTTACATGGTTTGAGCTTCAATTCCCCCTGAAATGTATTTGATAGCATCATTGTATCACAGCTACTTTCTGACGTGAGTCCTGTGACGGATGCTGCGTGTTCTCTTTGAGCAACACCAGCGTACAAAATCACAATTGAATGAATGAGAATCTCGAAATCTGGCAAATACCTCTAACAACAAAGACAAACACTGGTTACCGCGAAATATAATGTATTCTGAGTACAATTTTAACATGGATGTTGCTTACAGTTCAATACTGAAGTCCAATCTGCCAAACAAAATTAAAAACAAAATACTTATGACAAAACGGATTAACTTAATTTAAAATGACACATATATCTCGAAACATGTAAAAACTACATCAAACAGATAAAAAAGTTAGCACTTTGACGGAATTGACTAAATAACAAATTACAATTACTACTAGATAAAACGCCAAGACAGGATAGGTCTAATTGACAAATAAATATATGGATTAAAATTAAGCATGAGAACCGAAAATATGTAAATCTAAATTATGTAATGGTATGTAAACACAAAAGTCCAAATTATTAATGTAAAAATTAACAGTTTAAGATGATAGTGTAAGCAAAATCAATTAATGTCCAAAGGACCATAAAAATTTATAAAATAAAAAACAAATAAACTAAGAAATGTCAGAAAAGTCCGAAAGCAAATTTAAACACAATTTTTCACTATGACAACTCCTCCCTGCTCCCACTTAGCACGACCCCGTGCTTCGAATTGAAAATTTACGAAAATAACCTCCTCTAGATCTACGGTTTAAGTTTCTGTTGTTATTTTTGAACGTCTGTTGCGGTTGACACTGATAGAACATTGAATTTAATCGTTCAATTTCGCTGTTAAGTTCCTGATTTTGGAATTGTTCTTGTTGTATTTGCGACTGCAAAAAGTTTATGTTTCTTTCCGATTCTTTAATTTTTATTACGTATTCCGTAAGTTTTTCTTGATATTCTTCAGTTAGAGTTCGCATCTGCTGCGCTTTATCGATCGACAGTTGTGACAATATTTCCGATTGATTATCTGAAATCTTTTCTAGTCTCTTTACTTCTGCCCTGAGATATTCATTTTCGGAAATCACGGACTTAAAGCGGTTTTCTTAGATAATGTCCTGTTTGACTGGTTGATTTTCCAACAATTTAAGTTTGGTTTCCAACTCTCGGATCTCGTTGTGAAGGGATTTATTTTCAACGCTTAGCAAATCGCACTTACTTTGGTGATCGGTGATGGAAGTCCGCAAATTCTTATTTTCCTTGGTAGCCACTCGAAGCTTCTCTTTTGAACTGATAATCTCATTTTTCAAACCGAACGTGGTTTCTTATTTTCTACGAGCTTCTTTAATCTATTTTGGTCCCTCATTTTCTGGCTCTTATACTTAACTCTTGATGGTTCGCTGTCCTTGTCCATTTTCGTTATCTGTTGAATCTGGAGTTTTGGTTGTCTACGACACATTCTTGCAAAAAGTCCAAATCTTTTACATCTAAAACACTGTTCGTTTAAAGCTAAACATCTAATTTGATAATGTCTCTTACCACGCCGACCACAAGCTGGTATCACACGTGTTTGAAAATTCAACGGTCTCCATTGTGGTGGGAAATTGTATTCCATAGTTTGTATGCGGGAACTGTTTTACTCACTTAGCGCTTGAGGTATCGGGAAAGGTGTCGAGCTAAAAAGTCAACACAAGCCTGTTGTCCACCAATTATCACAGCTACTTTCTGACTAGAGTCCTGTGACTAAAGATGCTGCGTGTTCTCCTTGGGCAACACCAGCGGATAAACTAACAACTTAATTAATGTGAACATTGGAATCTGGCAAATACCTCTAAGTTACAAAGACAAACACTGGTTACCTCGAAATATAATATATTCTGGATACAATTTTAACATGGATGGTGCTTACAGTTCAATACTGAAGTCCAATCTGCCAAACAAAATTAAAAACAGAGTATTTATGACACAAACGGATTAACTTAATTTAAAATGACACATATATCTCGAAACATGTAAAAACTACATCAAACAGTTTAAAAGTTAGCACTTTGACGGAATTAACTAAATAACAAAATACAACACATACTACTTATAGATAAAATGCCAAAACAGGGTAGGTCTTATTGACAAATAAATATATGGATTAAAATTAAGCATGAGAACCAAAAAATTGTAAATCTAAATTATTTAATGTTATGTAAACACAAAAGTCCAAATTATTAATGTAAAAAATACGTTTTAAGACAATAGTGTAAGCAAAATCAATTAATGTCCAAAAGACCATAAACATTCATAAAATAAAAAACATGTCAGACAAGTCCGAAAGTAAATTTAAACACAATTTTTCACTATGACAATTGTCAAAAAAACATTCTTTAATTTTTATTACGTATTCCGTAAGTTTTTCTTGATATTCTTCAGTTAGAGTTCGCATCTGCTGCGCTTTATCGATCGACAGTCGTGACAGTATTTCCGATTGATTATCTGAAATCTTTTCTAGTCTCTTTACTTCTGCCCTGAGATATTCATTTTCGGAAATCACGGACTTAAAGCGGTTTTCTTAGATAATGTCCTGTTTGACTGGTTGATTTTCCAACAATTTAAGTTTGGTTTCCAACTCTCGGATCTCGTTGTGAAGGGATTTATTTTCAACGCTTAGCAAATCGCACTTACTTTGGTCATCGGTGATGGAAGTCCGCAAATTCTTATTTTCCTTGGTAGCCACTCGAAGCTTCTCTTTTGAACTGATAATCTCATTTTTCAAACCGAACGTGGTTTCTTATTTTCTACGAGCTTCTTTAATCTATTTTGGTCCCTCATTTTCTGGCTCTTATACTTAACTCTTGATGGTTCGCTGTCCTTGTCCATTTTCGTTATCTGTTGAATCTGGAGTTTTGGTTGTCTACGACACATTCTTGCAAAAAGTCCAAATCTTTTACATCTAAAACACTGTTCGTTTAAAGCTAAACATCTAATTTGATAATGTCTCTTACCACGCCGACCACAAGCTGGTATCACACGTGTTTGAAAATTCAACGGTCTCCATTGTGGTGGGAAATTGTATTCCATAGTTTGTATGCGGGAACTGTTTTACTCACTTAGCGCTTGAGGTATCGGGAAAGGTGTCGAGCTAAAAAGTCAACACAAGCCTGTTGTCCACCAATTATCACAGCTACTTTCTGACTAGAGTCCTGTGACTAAAGATGCTGCGTGTTCTCCTTGGGCAACACCAGCGGATAAACTAACAACTTAATTAATGTGAACATTGGAATCTGGCAAATACCTCTAAGTTACAAAGACAAACACTGGTAACCTCGAAATATAATATAGTCTGGATACAATTTTAACATGGATGGTGCTTACAGTTCAATACTGAAGTCCAATCTGCCAAACAAAATTAAAAACAGAGTATTTATGACACAAACGGATTAACTTAATTTAAAATGACACATATATCTCGAAACATGTAAAAACTACATCAAACAGTTTAAAAGTTAGCACTTTGACGGAATTAACTAAATAACAAAATACAACACATACTACTTATAGATAAAATGCCAAAACAGGGTAGGTCTTATTGACAAATAAATATATGGATTAAAATTAAGCATGAGAACCAAAAAATTGTAAATCTAAATTATTTAATGTTATGTAAACACAAAAGTCCAAATTATTAATGTAAAAAATACGTTTTAAGACAATAGTGTAAGCAAAATCAATTAATGTCCAAAAGACCATAAACATTTATAAAATAAAAAACATGTCAGACAAGTCCGAAAGTAAATTTAAACACAATTTTTCACTATGACAATTGTCAAAAAAACATTCAGATACATTTTGTATGTACTGTCTCACAAGTTGTATATTTAATTGAAAATGTCTTCGAAACCAAACCAAAAAATGTGCATTTCCTAATACATATACATGTCTGAAAACATAGGTAGGTAAGTATAATATTTTTTATACATTTTTTTTACGTTGATAAATAGTGAGAATTTATTTTAATGATGCTTAATTTGGCAGGGTAACAAAAACCCACATTATTTGTTTTGTTTTGGCATAAGCAAATATTGGTGATTCCTTTCTATAGATTAACAATTTATTTCAAAATCGTTTTCCCATATAATTGACCGTTTTCGAAATAGTTAAATCACAGATAATATTGGACGAAAATGAACTACATATCTGCTGCTGCTGCATTATATGCATGTTGTGATGTACGCATGATTTCATCTAATTCAAAAATTGAAAAAAGCTCTTCCCAGAGATTTGTAACAAGCGATTCAATGGCAAATACTGGATTGGTAAAAATCCATGCATCCATGACTGGTTTCAGTTGAAATTAATTACCAAATGTAATTATACTCACTCCACCAAAAGGTTTGGTTGATCTCTTGATCTCTTGTAGACGTAAATTTAGAAAATTGAACATCTTTCGCCCAACTATAGATACTTCATCTATAAACACAATTTTCAAAATTTGAATATTTTCATCTAATAGAGTCTAACTGTTGCATGTCAAGTGGTTTGAAATCGAACCCTCTACTTACAGGTATAGCAAAATAGCCCATGCCAGCTCCGCCTGTTAGAAATGTATACAATAATACTTCAAAAGTTTTGAATATGTAAGCACATTATAGAAAAAAATCTTTTTGCTTAATATTCAAGCTTTGAACAAGTAACAAAAACTCATTCTGAACTAACTTTTTATTTGAAAGCTCCTCCATATCAATATTATTTCTAGAAAGCCCTAAATTCCGCTCAATGTCAAAACTCATGCAGGCAACATCATGGTTTGGGGAACTCTTTGAAGTCTCAGGGTTAAAGCAACCTAGGAAATTTATAGGTTGGGGACATTCTGCATGGTCAATAGCTTCTAAATGCTGTACTTCAGGTAAAATATTAATTGCTTCATAATTATTAATTTGATCTTCTTCATCTATTGATTTTTCAGTGATTTCACTTGATAATTTTTCATACCTTTGTTGAACATTGAGAATAGTTTGTTTTTGCTTTTCATAACTTGCTTTAAATGATAAACACCCATGGAGCAAATCTGTACTTTCATTTCTCCAAGCTGTGTAAAGCATAACTTGTCTATAATACTCCTCTGAATTATCATTCAGACTTGTTCTATGGAAACGCAGAAGCTTTAATTTGTTTCTTTCGTTTTCGAAGAATTGTCCCGTCTTTAAATTCAAATAGAACAGATTCCTCTTCAGTATTCCCAGTATCAGAAACTGTAAACTGATCATGTTCAGTATCTTCATAGACAGTATCATGAGAGTAGTCAAACTCTGGGAATTCTGGTTCATTTGCATGAGAAGGTGTCAAGTTGGCTGCACTTTTCTTTTTCCCCTAAACAGGTTCATACCAAAAAAAAGATCAGCATAACAAATATAGGTCTTATAGGTCTTTTTGTAACTCTTTATTAGAATATCTGATTCAACATGTGTTGAGCTTTCTGGCAACTCTTTTAAATCGCTAAAGAATTTCAATAGGATTGTCCTGTTTTCTTTTTTACTGGTGTCTATGAATTGAACATCCCTTGAACACCTTCAAAGGAGAATTTGAAGGACTAAGGCAGCTTCGTGAGCACCAAATTCTACATTGCTTAAAACTGATTACCTATTCTTCGTACTTGCTGTCTGATATTACTGTCTTTTAACTTGGCCCCTCTGCAAACTTCATAGAGAAGATTTGAAAGACCTTGCTGTCCTTTTGAAATGTACGAGACTATATAGGAATCACATGCATATAGATCTAAAATATACTGTTTGTCCATATATATTTCCCAACAGTCTAACAGAACAGTATTATAATTGTTAATGCGTGTTTCATCAAGCGTTCTTTTTAAAACGTACTTTTGATGCTAACAAGCTTGCACGTAGAGCATTAATAAACATGCTTTCGTCCATGCACAAATCTAGTAAAAAGTCTTCCGAATTTTTCCTATTCTCAACTTGTTTATTACATGCAGATAAGTAGTTGGCTATTTTTTCATAATTAGTCAAATGATCAGTCTTGTATTCTTCACTTGATAAAGGGTCTAAAATTCTAGTTTCTGGCATTGGGGGCAAAGGAAAATTAAATCTACATATTGGTTTTCCTTTTTTTCTACATGTTCTTGCATGGCGATGTGTTTGATAATTTATAAGATTTGATATAGATCTACTGCCATCTTTTTTGCAGGAAATGTACTTGTCAATAAAATCACAAACATCTTCCTCATTTGTGCCATCATAAATAGGCGATTTTTTTTTAAATCTTGATTTTCCTATTCTTGAATGATTTGAGTTTAGACATATGATAATCAGCATCTCATAAAATGTTTCTATCAAGTTTGGTCAGATGTGATCTGAAATTATTGTTCATTTTTGCCGGGCAATTTAAGCCTCTAGAAGAGGAATTATCATCCGCATAGGTTAAACATAATCATAATTTGACCTCTTAATCGTTTTTTTTTAACTATTACGTGTATGTATATGCTCTTCATATTAAAATGGTATTTGGCAACATCAACCTTTTGGCCTCTGATCGGTCCAATAAAAAAGGTTATAACATAACTATCGAGCTGTGCCGTTCAATCAGATCTCAAATGCCCAAGAAGAAAAGACGAAACAATACAGAGACACATCAGAGAACTTAAAGATCACGATGGTCCTGGTCCCGTACGGGGCCCGGGAGGCGAATAGGCCCGCAGCAGCGCTAAGCTTGTCGGTAAAAGTCCACTAAAGAGCGCTCAGAAACCTGACATCGGGGTCAAGCCGCTTTGCCCACAAAGCGACTGGGATGTGTGCCCCAGGTGGTTGAATGGGGCAGCCCTGACATCGAGAGATGCGGGGTCGTCAGGCGATAATGCGGAAAACCTGACCGCTAACCATAGTGGTGCACCGTGTTGGGGAAAAATGTCACGTTCCTTGCACGTTAAAGAACCCTGCTGCAGGTCTCGGTAAGAGTAGAACCCGTAGGATCCCCATGCAGGAGGCGAAATTTCCCGTCCTTACCCATCACTCCTTTTTCCAGTGGCAGTCAAAACTCTCCTACCCGATTGGCCTTGTGTCCCCATTTCCTCCACTTCATCATCATTTTATTTTCATTGTGTCATCACTTTCATGTTCATCTCCCGGATATAGCCGAAATCGTGCTGCTTGGGAGTAAAGCAATAACTAACTAACTAACGATGGTCCTGACTTAGTACACAGGCATTTCCAGAGAAATGGTTGGTTTAACCAGGTTTTATGCTACCAAGCCTTTCTCTTCCGTTGCGACCCGAGCGTACAGTAGTAACAGAAAACACAACACGGTTAAACGTTGTGAGACAAACAAGATATAGAGATAGTAAGGTGATCATCTCAGAAAAACAAACAACCAAAACTAATAAACAATCACGATCCATTTCATGTGACAATTTTTTTCCGCAATGGCTGATATCGAGGAAAAACTTTGTTAAGACTGTAACAGACGGGTGTTACTAAAACGCGGAAATGGAATGCGGAACGGAAACGGAACGGAAAACGGAATAAGTGTTTTATGGGTTTGCCGGTTGTCAAAACTGAACTTAAACTTTTAAATGTAGGTGTATTGAAAGAGACAGTTATTTGCATATTCCCTTGTTTTCGGTGTGTTGTAAACTGCGGTGTTAATAAGATATCCGATCGATAATGTTTTTCTCATACTGCGGTTTCATTAATATTTTGGGGGAATCAATTTTCGTGTTTTTCGTGGGTAGCCTTGAACCACGAAATTTGATATCCCACGAAAAGGAAATTGAGACATTGGTTTATATACTGCAGACTAAAGAACCACGAATTCAAGAATCCATGAACTGATACTTTTTCACCAAACCACGAAAATTGGTACCCACGAAAATTAATGAATTCACAGTATTCCAATTTCATTTGTGATTTTGTGATTTGAAAACATGTACTGCTTCCTCGATGACTGAGAAATGCCTAAAAATAAATGCCTTCAAATTACAGTAGTCTGAGTAAAAACGGTAGAGCCGACAAAACGAATGAATAAAAATTGGAAGGAAAGCTCAAACAAATGGGACTTTTAGCAAGCAGAAACGTTGTAATGTTTTCACAGGCATTCAACGAAAATAATTTTACATTTTTGTAGGCATAGACGGATTTTATTAGACCAGAGTCAATATAACAAATTTATGACATTGTCACGAAATGGTAAATTACCTTTAGCAGGTGCCCTTTCAAATATACAAGTCTACGAAGAGGGGATTAATGCTAGTGTTATATACAGTAGCGTTATTTGTCTAATGGGGTTTCAGAACTTCTTGCATAAAAATTTGAGATTTTCTTTTTTTCGACGTTAAAAAGTCTCAGCAATATAGATTTCTGATTACTGAAAAGATACAATTTTCAGACTTTATTTAAAATTTTCCAGGTTCATACCGTCCTAACACATGTAGGCTACATAAAGTGTCGCTATAGGGCATGGAACACCACACCTACTCACCCCTTTCTAAGAAAAATAAAACAGTTGAAAAAAAATCAGTTGCTATTGACTAAAATCATGCCAAAGGTAATAAATATAAAGGGCATCCTTTTTGTGATCAATTTATACTTTGCGTAATAGGCGTTAAAAAGACAAATACACAATTATTTATTGATTTTACTTCATATGAGAGGGGACTTAAACAAGAAAGTTTTGATTCGAGGCGGGGCTTGTTTTGAAATGAATAGAAAAATCAAGTTTATTCGACCTATAGCATTGCAGCTTCGTCGAAGATAATTAAATGTTTAAAGATTTTAATACTCAGATGGTTGAACTTTGTCGGTATAACGTTTGTTCCTGATAATCCTTTCAGAAATACTGTTCAGCATAATTAAAATTTATGACATGTCAGATTAACTTTATATATAAAATATACACTTCCCAGGGAGAGCACGACACAATAAGTCGAGCGCAAGATATAGTAAGTCGAACGCTCGACATAAGATGTCGAGCACACTATATACCGGTAATAAGTCGCGCCCACGGCATAATAAGTCGTTATCATGACACAACTGTAATAGGTCGAGCCCGCGACATATCTAGCAAAGCTTCGAGGTAATAAGTCGACAGCACGACATTATAAGACGCTCGATATAAATTATAAAAAATAATAATATAAAACACGTGTTTCCTAAATGTACCACCGTATATCTGAACTAAAAGGTAATTTTGTTTAAGGTCAGTATTCAACATACCGGTATAAAACTTTTTAAGCTATTCATGTCTTTTTATGTCCCCATGATTACATGTTTGGCCTAGGTTTAAGTTCGTCCGTACGAATTTCAGTCAAGATTTTCTCAGATAACCTTACATGAGAGGATTGTTGTTAAGTTAACAGGTCGGTTCAATCAGTATGTACAAACGTACGTCATAAGCAACTTTCAGCTTACCTATACTTTTTTCAGACCTGTCTACATCATACTTTGGCCTAGAAGGGGCATTTGACATATTACTTTTTTCACTTTATCTAAAATAAATTAACGAATTATTTTGCTTTAGAACTCTTTAGCTCTTTTGCTCAACTGACTCGAAGGGGTGAGCTATTGTCATCGCTTGCTTCGAAAAATGGCCAACGAGCAAAAGAACGATACACAATCATCGATGTTGGGCCGTGCCAAATAAGGAATCAATATATAGAATACCTTCAACCCGCAAGTAAATGGTACAAAATATCAGAGTCCACTAGAAAAAGAATGGTTACATCATTCCTGAATGCCCCTTTAAAGCCATCAGAATTCAGACCACGTGGGGCAAATGTCTCTGTAGCTGATCAACCTGGAACATCAGGGATGAGTAATGAAAATGAACAAAAGCGATTTCGGAGCGAATAAAAGAAACACAGTTGAATCAAACTATATATGGGCCAATGTTTGAGAAAGCAGAGACTTTGGTGAAATCGGGTATGGTTGTTAAAGCACCGGGAGTGGAAAACGGCTTTATGATTGGGAGTGATTCCACAGAACCACGCTTCGTTAAGATTCTTTTCAATGGTAAAGGTAGTGGTAAATGTGAAGGTTTTAAAACGTTGTCACTTTGTACGCATATTTTGGCGGCGGCAGAATTTTTTTTGAAACTTGAAAGTCTTTTAGCTTACATTCATAAAAACAACCCAGAACCAAACCCGCAACAGCTCCCAAAAATTGATATGCCACAAAAACCACAAAGGAAACCAAATCAAAAAGTGCTTACTAGCAAAAGAAAACCAGCCAGAGACTTCGGACCAATAACGGACAATGTCAGGTCAAGTTCGTCTCACGAGGAAAGATCAGAAGAATCGGGAAATGCTGGCTATCATTTGAAATTTCTTGTGGGAACTCAGATAAGATCACGCTACGGGTGTGGACAGCCCATTAGAATTCCTCCACATGTTCCGCAGCCACCCTTCGACATTGTTATATGTCAAAAAGAGTACAGAACTTATTATAAAGATGGAGAACTAAAAATTACACTTCAGCCACAAAACGTGTATTATATAAAGTGGGATGTGTGTTACAGAAACATGAGGACTTTGACAAGAAATTAATTTCACACAAGAACATTACTGAAAAACTATCTCCTATTCACCGCGCATACTTATCAGCTCAAATTGAAATGACCTATCTTTAACTGTATAACAATGACTTCATTAATGTTAAAATATGGAAGAAACACGTTTAGATTTTCATACATTTTCTTTGTTATGCTTTGTGACATGCGTTTAAAGTTCAAGTAAAAACATTAATATATTGTAGTTTTCATGTATTTCATCATTAGTTAATCCTTTCTAATTGACTTTTGTATTGTCGTCATTTACCGTATTTTACATATATTAAACTTATATGGTCGGGTGTGTTGCAACAAGTATTTAGAGATCATCCGTGGCACTTCAATTCACTCTCCATTTGACCTGAGATTGCGCTGCATATTACCATAAGATTTTAATTCTTTGTATATGTCTTATGTTCGTTGTCTTAATTCGGTTTCTACTAATTTTGTATTTAATAATTGATTCCATATCCAATGTAAATGATCTTTAATGTTTGGTATTAGAGAAAACACCTCATGTTTCGTTTACTAAGTCTTGTTGCTTTAACCTCACCCTGGCATGGCTGTATCATTCTGCCAAAACATAATTTTTTTTGCTTTTATCAAGCGTAAACAGATAGAACATGGAATGTTCATAAACATAATTTATTTCATTCTAAGACCAGTTGTAAATGTAATCTGTATATTTGGGTGTCTGTTCTCTCATCTTACCGTCCCGTTCGCCGGTCCATACTCAATTTTTTTTAACGCATCGACATGACCGATGATCTTAGGTTTTAGACAATAATGTTTTTACGACAATTTAACCTGAAAAAAAAACACTAAACAAAACAGACTAAAGGAACAATGACAGAATAAAACAAACAATCAAAAAAAATTTCATATCGATCTATCCTATGTCGAAAGAGCAATGCATTATTGCTGTTAACGTGGGGAGTATAGAAATTTCCGAATCTTCGGAATAATAACAGGCAAGAAAGTAAAAGTTCAAGACAGCAGCGAAACATACCCCAGGTGGATGAATCATTGAAAATATCTACTAGTTATTAATTTTTAATTGTATATAGGGTTACTCGCTGATCAGCATGCAATCCTAATCATTAAACTACACACCTATACAAGTAATCTTTATAAGAGAGACCAATAGAATGTCGTATATATATGTGAAAGGTGCACGCAAGCATGAACAATGAACCAAACTTATTCAATTATGTAACCTACCGGTTTTAATTAGGTAACAAGTAATATTGCATACCTAAATAAAAATATCAGACATGTTTATTAGGTCGTAATATCTATTTTTCGTTTTCCGTTCCGTTTTCCGTTTCCGCTCCGCATTCCGTTTCCGCGTTTTAGTAACACCCTGTAACAGACGTATATCTACCGAAAGGCGGTCAAGGAGACAACGGTGCTGGGTAAAAAGACATAAAATGACATATGTTCACCATATGCAGATGTTATAATGGTTACTCAATTAATGGTCGTAAAAAGAGACGCAAGTAGCAAACTTGGGTGACAATTTTGTGACATTTTGATTTTAAACATGTTTGTTTCAAATGCATATGCATGTAAATCTGTTTACTTTATGTTTGCCCCTGTGACAATAACCGTGTTGGGGGCATACCGTTTTACTTATGCACGTTTGTCCGTACGAAAATTTCTGTCAAGCATTTTTCGGAAACCATACATGAGAACTACTCATATTGGAAATTGGGTGGTTAAGTATGACAAATAGTATTTTCTTAGAAATTCTAAGATCTGTCGGATTTTAGGCCCTATTTATCGGCCGGCCGATATGTGAATTAAATAAAATAAATTGCCTCAGGGTTTGTTTTCACAAACTGTGCAAGAAAATGTTTTAAAATTTGACAGGCTCTTCAGTATACTGAATTGTATGTACTAAGCGATTTCTGGACCTGTCCGGCTTCAATTTCCCGTTTGGTACTCGCTCGTGAGCCGATATGAAAATTGGTATACAAATTCCCGTTAAACTTTTCCCAGAAACCGCACATGAGAATGATTTAAAATTTGGTTTTGAAGTTCAGTATAACAAACTATAGGTATTTAAACGATTTTTAGAGACCTTTTGGTTTCTTCTGACTTCTACTTCATGTTTGACGCTGAACTAGTATACCCGCTTCCCTATGAAACGTTTTAAAACAAATCAACATTAAATCTTAAATAAATTACTTTACAACAAACATGGAAAAGAACTATTAATAATGTTTGTAAACAAGTTAAAATTCATAGGAGGATTAATTATGCGAATATTATAAAAACATAAGCATTAACGCATAAACAAATTTAAATTTGAGTATCAGTCCACCTAAATATGTCGGCCAAAGTTTGTCATTAGTCAAAAATTATCTTTATAGGTAGCAACTATTTGATTTTATGGGGGAAGGGGGGCTATGGATATTTTCTTCCTGCCTTTTTATTTTTGGAAAAAAAACTAGCCTATTTTTTTGTGCGGTAGCGCAGGCATTTTTTGTTTTATTTTCAATCTTTTATAATTTTTTTAGCAAAAAATACCATCCTGCCTTTTTTAATTCAAAGCACTGTCCTGCCATTTTATTTCTGCATGTTTGCCATCCTGCCTTTTTATTTCAAAGTTCACCATAGCCCCCCTCCCTTTTAACAATCAAATGATCGCTCCCTAACCAGCCAAAGATTATTCTTTCTTGGAAATTATATTTTCATATACTGTGTTCATATATTATAATAGAATCAAATATGAAATCTTGTTGAAATTTGGTTTTGTAACCAAATAAATGAATCTAAGCAAAAGAGACTGAATAACAAAAATGATGTTATACTCTCTACCTGACTTTTAATTAGAATACTACTTAAACTTTAAAAGTTCAAAGATTATAAATCACTTAGAAAAACATATTTTAACATATATCTCCAACGATGACACATGACATTCATATAATACTTTCATGGCCTAAATATGTCCTAACCAAAGTCGTCGTATTTTTATGCTATTTGTTTTTTTATGTCAAGAAGGGGGTCTTTTATCGACACTTTAGGATTTGGCTTGAATTATATGTAGTTTATTTTCAATTTAAGGCCAATTGCAAAACAGTGAGCAGCGACCGCTGGTCACATTGAAGGCTACTGGTTGTTGTTCGTTGTCAATGTTGAAGCTGTGATGCGTACACTTATTCCACATCTCATTATCTTTTATGGATGTGCGGTGAACAATGGATAGATAATTTAGCCTCTTTAATCTATTTATACATGTATATGCATGTATTTTGTCGATAGCCTAATACATTGTTGGTGACAAAGTTTAATTCGGTTTTATATTCCTTTTGTTATATTATATTCTATTGTTGTCTCTCACCCAAAGTTTTGTTGTCTTTTACTGCTCATAGTTATGCGTGAAATGTAAAAGTATTAGAATAAGTCTATGATTTTTTTATACTGCGCTTTTCAATATTGACCAGTTTGTTCGCATTGACCTGTGAGCCTTTCGTAAAGTATTCTTTAATAGCAACTTCTTTCTGTTATTCCCGTATATCGCTTATAATCTGAAATAAGTTTTCAGTATTAAAAAAATATTAGTCTTGCTTGTGCTTTAATATTATCGGCGTCCCGTGCGGGGCCCGGGAGGCGAATAGGCCCACAGCAGCGCTAAGCTTGTCGGTAAAAGTCCACTAAAGAGCGCTCAGAAACCTGACATCGGGGTCAGGCCGCTTTGCCCACAAAGCGACTGGGATGTGTGCCCCAGGTGGTTGAATGGGGCAGCCCTGACATCGAGAATTGCGGGGTCGTCAGGCGATAATGCGGAAAACCTGACCGCAAACCATAGTGGTGCACCGTGTTGGGAAAAATGTCACGTTCCTCGCACGTTAAAGAACCCTGCTGCAGGTCTCGGTAAGAGTAGGACCCGTAGGATCCCCATGCAGGAGGCAAAATTTCTCGTCCCTACCCATCACTCCTTTTTTTTCCAGTGGCAGTCAAAACTCTCCTACCCGATTGGCCTTGTGTCCCTATTTCCTCCACTTCATCATCATTTCATGTTCATTGTATCACCACTTTCATGTTTATCTCCCGGATATAGCCGAAATCGCGCTGCTTGGGAGTAAAGCAATAACTAACTAACTAACTAACTAATATTATCGGCTAACCCACAAACTCTTCACAAAGTTTTGCTACATTTCAGCAGGTGTTTCTTTGTCGTGTTAACGTTATATACCCTCTTAAAAAAGAAACACAACATACAAAAACATTGAAATTACATCACATAAAAAAGTCGTGCTTTCTATCATCAGTTGTTGCAATATCAATAAAAATTTTGACTTAGTTGTTGCAAATTTAAAGGGGCCACTTTTTCTTTAGTTGCTAAAATTTTGTTAAACTATTAGCAATTCGAGGGCGCATGCCATTAAGAATTGTGTCAATCAGTTTGTTTGCAAGACAGCACTCAAACTGCTATGAACGTTGCGTGCAAGATTTCTTATTATCAGATTTCAATCACACACATCACTCATTTTCCTTTAAAATGTACAATTATAACGTTAAAATGCCGTTTTTGTCTTCTGAAACCTACCAGTTTGGCACCGTTTCCATAGAATAACATTTAATTGTAATATTTTGAAAAAATAATATTTTAGAGAACAATTATTTCTTAAGCCGAATATTTAGATTAAAACCATTTATCATATTAGGCATTAAATGAGATTTTCCTATGTCCAATGAACGTCGGTATAATTTTAGAGATATCGCAAAAATTAAATATGGCTGCCCGGTTTTCAAACTTTAGACATTATTATTGTAGACAGGTTCCACTTCATTCATAGTAATATTTTTAGCTGCTAAGCAACGGGTATTCCGGAGATGTCTCCTGAAAAAGCGTGTTTTACATTACGGCTGCTATAAGTCGACATATCCACCGGGAAAATGTCTTGGAAATTTAAAAAAGGTTGAAACTAACATGAAACGAGCTATGATGTTGCTCAGAAATGAAGGCCCGCATAATTTTGGCAAAGAAATTGCTTATATAATCGTTACTAAATGAAAATTTGTTTTTAAGGGCGTGTTTTACTTGGAGAACATTCAATCTAGAAAGACGAGTTCGAGGCTAACACAAATATGAGACATGTTAATAGAATTAAAACGGTATATAAATGAATACTTTGTGACAAGTAGTTTTTGCAAAATATCAGAAAAACCGTTAAAATGTGTTTTACGTTACTGTAGTGTACATGTGTTTTACGTTACGGCTTAATGCCGTCGTGCATTGAAATTTTACAGTTGTTTTATAAGACGCGACGTCAAAGCCAGGCTTGGTTAAAGAATAATGCATTGTTTAAAAACGTATATAACAGCTTCGGCTATTTTCTAAACAGCGACATTTTACCCTTTTTCAAAATAGCGATACATCAAAATACCGACAAAACATGCATCAAAACAGCTGCAATTAGTATAGTCGAAACAGCGACATTTACCTGTACCATTTGTATATATATAGAAAGAAAAGATGATCGGAAAGGGATTTTATTAAGTAGGTGTGCGCTTTCTTTTATGGATCTTCGATTGCGCAGTTAGGCTTGGCGCATGCGCAGATCCAATTTATTCCTTAAGATTAGAATTTTCAGAAGTTCTTTAAAAAGCATCGATGTCTCGTGTTTTACGTTTGTTATGCTACTGGTAAGGCCTCCGAAGTACCCATTTGACTCTTGATGCACTTTTTAAAAATCCCTGAACCTTTCTTTTTACACTGTTTGCCATTTATTGGAATGTTTTCAAGACTTTCTTTTACAAAAATGGTATTTAAGACCAAGACAATGTTTTGGGACTGATTTCTTCCCGCGAAATAAATTAAAGGGGAATTCCCTTGTTCAAAACTCTTTCAACCGAAATGCCGTGTACGGGCGAATTTCACACCTAGTATTGAGCCTGCTGTTAACCACAGGCGTTTGGGTCCAGGATTTTATTGTATTATAAATAAAATTTTCATCTCGTCTATATACTATTTCCACAAGGCAAGAATGTTTGAAAATTCTAAAAATAGAACTGATGGAAACTCCCTTTTTTCTTGTAGAAAGATTTTTTACCATAAGCAACTAGACCATTCTATAACTCCTTTCAGCTGTAACTCTCTTTAGGAAGCAACAGAAAAGCCTGTCAGTATGTATAAATCTCACATCGGGTCGTTTTTCCTACGAAGCGAGCCAGAAGATCGTGCTCAGCGTTCTTTTTAGAAACCAGAAAGAGCACGAGTTAAGTCGTGACGCAAAATTTTAGTCGATATTACTGCTATTGGCGCTACGTATCCGTCAGGTAGAACATGCGAGTTTTGCTTATGCCACACGTTATATTAATTATTCTTCAATGCCCATACCAAATGTCACATTCGTACGACAATATTTAGTTGAAATTCAATAGTTTTTATTTCAATGATTTCTTGGTATGTTGCGTTTCCTATTTAAGAAAGCAAAGTTAAACGCTAAAGTACCCTTCTCGTTCTTGTAATATTAGATGCTGTGATAAAATTACTGACGAGTGCTAGTGTAAATAGAACCAAGAAATTATTAGTATGAAAGAAAGGAATATTACAAATGAACCTATGGCTACAACTAATTTTTATATAAGATTATATGAGTGCTTAGTAAGACTTAAACATTTGTTTAAACAGGAGACGGTCATTTATTATATGACGACCGCCTCATAATTTATCTGGCGACCGCCACTTAGACTATGGCGGCGGCCCCTTTATTTATTTTGTGGTCACCATATATTATAACACAATCGCCACTTAAGTAAATGGCCGCCACCACTTATTATGTCCCAACATCCAATTTATTTATTTTGCCACTGCTATATAATAGGTACCGACCACCAGATACATTTAGAGGCAGCTATCATAAATATTAAGTGGCGGCCGATAAAATAATTAGTGACGACCGTAATATTATTATTGGTGGCCTCAACATAATAAGTAGCGACCGCAATATATTAAAGTGGCGGCCGATAAAATAATTAGTCACGACCGTAATATTATTATTGGTGGCCTCAACATAATAAGTAGCGACCGCAATATATTAAAGTGGCGGCCGCAATTAAATAAGCGGTTGAATCTTGTTAAAACAAATATTTTAGTCTTGCTTGGCACTACATGTAACAGGCTTCCATCAGATTAACTATTTAGGACAAAAACAACATGCCTGACTATTTGGACTTTTACACACAATAAACCCGTTTTGGTCGCTAACAATTACAATCATACAAATGTCAAGATATAGTGAGGTATGTCGTCTTGTTTTTTCCTCTTTTCTTCTTTGATATTAGGATTGATCATCCCAGTTCGGTAATTTTTGTTTTTCCTTTTTTAAAAGGTAAAATCAGCGTTTTTATCATGACATTGGTCAGTTACTTTAGAACACTTTGATCTCCAAATATATATGCCGAAATAAGTCACTACGATGTGAACAGTCTATACAACTTTTTCCATGGAAAACTCCGTCCTTTCCGTTAGACATTCATGAATTATACCCACTTAGTTAAATCGTCATCCGAGTACAACCGACTACGATGCGGGCAAGTTTGACAAACAATGTAGCACAGCTTAACCATGTATTCCTGTCGATCCTTTTAAATTATCATGTATTGAAATTTCATTTGTACAATATGTTTCATTATTATTTTCCTTATTACTATGTTGATGTTTTTGTATATACCTATTAATATTGTTCCTGTCATAACTTTAACATGTTTAATGTAAATTCATTGTAATCTCTTTTAAAAGGAAATAAAGAAATGAATGAAATAAAAACTACCAGTTTTTTTCATTTTAAGTTACAAAATTGAACAGTTTAAAAGTGGAAAAAACAATCGTATGATCTTTAAATAGCGTGATGAAAGAGCGATAGTGTGCTACTTTCAGAGTTTGCCTAGCTTGAGCGCCATTTTTTGCCAAAGCACTTTTCTGGCGCTTCGATTGCTTTTTTTCAAGTCCAATTCATAAATGGCGTCAGTTCAGCATTAGATATGCAATAAGTGAACCAGTTTCGAGCACGGATATGATTTTCTTGTATTTGACGTTTCGACGTTTTTCGTCCTTGACGTGTATGGGGATAATTTGCAGTAGTAAATGTTTGCCAAAAGTGTATTATCAGGTTTGAAAAAACAAACTTAGATTAAAAGGCAAAGAAACCTGTATAATTTAATTTATCATTTTGCTCTGTTTTGACGTTGACGTTGTTTTCGATTTTCAGATTTTCCAGTTTCCGTTTTGATCGCCTTTTGGTTGTCTAATATTGTAAAAAATGAATCATTTCATAATCAAGGTTAAAATTTTAACATTTCTTACACGATAATTTTCACTTTTTATTGTTAAAATTGACGTTATTTGACGGCATTGAAAAATGTTGTTCACTTCAACTGAAGGATAAAATTTTCATTTTATTCATATAGCAAATTGCAGTCAAACAGTTTCGTGGAACTATGTTAAAATTAAAAAGCCTTGGTATCGTTTCTTTTTGCGGCTTGTATCTATGGCCCCTTATTGAAGTTATGAGCGTAAAAGGGCAGATTTTATCTTGTAACTTGAAAACTGTACAAAACACAAAATATCAATCATAGCTGTTAAAAAAACGGTATACATGTATTTGGTTTTGCTATCTACTAGTATGCATATTTCAAGAAAAACTTTGAAACAGCATTTAAAACAAAACATTACAAGGTCGAAAACCAACAATATATCGAAAGAAAAACAATCGTTTCCAAAAAGCAAAAAGATAGAAGAAGCGATTACTTAGTACATGAATTTTCATCTACAACTGGTTAGAGTTGTCAAGTATTTATCTCTTAAAAATAACACAGAGAAGATTCTCAATCTGTGTCTGATGTCCTGTTCTTTTTGAAAAAAACAACTAAAGATCATCTGTACCTAACGATAATCAAATATCTAACGAGAACATAGTTTAGATACACGCGTATTTTTTTTCTTTTTATGATTTTGCATCTAGGCGTTCAAAATTGTGCTTCGAAGACCTGAATTTTGTTTACTTTATTACTTTAAGAAGTTGTAAAGGAAAATTAAAAACAAAAAGGAATATGGGCCATTTTTCTATTCAAAATACCAAAAAATCCAACAAAAAAAAATTGAAAAAAAAAATTGAAAAGGAAAATGAATAACGAAAAGGAAAATTGGCTATATCCCTATTCAAAATCGAAAAGGAAAATGAAAAACGAAAAGTGGGTCATTTTCATAATCAAAATAGAAAATATAAAAAAAATGAAAAAAAAATTGAAAAAAAGATTTGAAAAGGAAAATGAATAACGAAAAGGAAAATGGGCCATTTTCCTATTCAAAATCGAATGGGAAAATGAAAAACGAAAAGGAAAATGAATAACGAAAAGGAAAATAAAAAAAAACGAAAAGGAAAACGAAAAACGAAAAGGAAAATAAATATGTTTTGAGTCATTTACCTATTCAAAATCGAGAAGGGAAATGAAAAACGAAAAGAAAATGGGTCCTACAGAGTATTCCTATTCAAAATAAAAAGAAAATTTCGAAAAAAAATTCAAAAAAATATTTGAAGATAAAAATGAATAACGAAAAGGAAAATGGGCCATTATCCTATTCAAAATCGAAAAGGAAAATGAATAACGAAAAGGAAAATAAGTAATTTTTCTATTCAAAATCGGAAAGAAAAATTAAAAACGAAAAGGAAAATGGGTCATTTTCCTATTTAAAAAAAATGGAAACCAAAAATTTTGAAAAAAAAAATTGAAAAGGAAAATGTATAACGGAAAGAAAAATGGACCATTTTCTATTCAAAATCGAAAAAGAAACTGAAAAACGAAAAGGAAAAGGAGAAACGAAAAGGAAAAGGGAAAACGAAAAGGAAAATTGGTCATTTTCCTATTGAAAATAAAAAAAAAATCGAAAAAAAAATTTAAAAAAAAGAAAATTGAAAAGGAAAATGAATAACGAAAGGGAAAATGGGAAATTTTCCTATTCAAAATCAAAAAGGAAAATGAAAAACGAAAAGGAAATTTTCATTTTCTTATTCAAACTCGAAAAGGAAAATGAGTCATTTTCCTATTCAAATTAAAAAAAAAAAAATTTCGAAAAAAAAATTTGGAAAAAAAAATTTGAAAAGGAAAATGAATAACGAAAAGGAAAATGGGCCATTTTCCTATTCAAAATCGAAAAGGAAAATGAATAAAGAAAAGAAAAATGGTTTTAATATGTATGTATCCATATATGTTAACTGTATTCATATACATTTTGAAAAACGAAAAACGAAAAGGAAAATCACTTGTGTTAGGTCAAATCATATCATGTTAGTCCAGCGGACATTGTAATTAACCTGTTATGCCCATGTCAAAAATGCTACTTCGATTTATATATTTTACTGAATATGTATAGCTGTTTAGAAAAAAAAGAACACTTTGAGCTCAAATAGACCTGAAACATTTACTTTTAGAAGCAATTTGATGTTGTAATTTCATTTCTATCTTATTTAATTGGCGAAATTTATTATCTTAACATATTTGTAACCCTGATGGTAACAGATTTGCTGAATTAATAACCTTGTTCTACAATTTCAAGCCTGATAAAAAAAAATACCCTTAATTGCAGCTGACTTATACCATTGATAATAAAGTAAGTAATCCTCCCACCAGGTCACCAAACGACTATGGCTATGAATAAAAAAAACTCACAACGGAAAATAGCTAATGGTCGATGCATGCTTCCTGTCTTGTAATGGCGTGACGAAAAAAAAATAATATGTTTTAAAATCAGTTTTTAGTAAAACGTTGATAACAGACAAATTTATAAGGTACAAACACGACTCTTTACAAATATCTTCGTGTTTACTGATTTTGTCTTTGTCATTTTGAACTTTGGGCATTCGAGTCTCCCATTTTTATGCCTCCTTTTTTTGGATTATGTAGTCACCGGGGATTGTCACCAACCCAATTATTGTCATAAAATACTAGTACCAATTTAAGATTGGATTGTCTATTCGTCAATAAAATCAACGAATAAAAACAAACACACGAGATCGGTTCCATCTTTACCTTGCATTTAATAAAAATACATTATCGTCTTAAATCATTTGGTTTTATATATGATTTATTTTGTATCCAGGTGGTTACATCGACTGATTTATGCAAGAGCTTTCCTTTATTTAATTGCAAATTTTCTTTTCTCCTATTAGTATACAAATATATATAGTATTTGAATGTATCAGATACTGCGTATGTGTATTGAAGGATAAACATTTCATATCGATTTTTTCCATTAACATAGCAAATTATGTAAGTATTTAAAAAAGATAAAATTTCCGCCATTTAAAATTTTTATCTTCGTTTTAAAAATAGTGCGCAGAATAAAAATGACAACAAAGTTCCAGACAATAAATTTTTTCTACGCCTCATTCACAGCATTACGACATAAAGGATCTGAAGAGGCGTTTTATGGAGTATTCTTTTCAAATATGAATAAAATTATGTTTTGCATGACCTGTTTAAAGTTGTATCTAACCAAGCATGCTACAGTTATGTAATATGATTCTAGATGCCTTCACCTATGAAAACCAGTTTTGTTCAAGCAGTGTATTTCTAATTTTTCGTTTAAATTCAAGATTCCTGGTCGTCCAGGTAAGCGTTTTTGTGCATATATCTTTATAATTAAAAGAAGAGACGAAAACAATGCTTGTTTGTATGACGACCACCGTTGCCATGCATACGGTACGTACATACATGTCAGTAACTTCGATTGTTCTCAAGAGAGTATCTTTACGTCCCGTTAATTACCTGTTGTCCTTTTGTCTCAGATACTCTCTTGTTGAATTGAACTTCTATCGATCTGATTTTTACTGTGTGTTAGTTTGTGCTTTGTTATTGATTATCATTAGGGGGAAGGTTGGCGCCAAAAAACTAGTTTAACCCCGCCACATTTTAATGTGCCTGTCATAAGCCAGGAATCTTTATCAAAGCTTATGTTTGCATTAAGTCGAATTTTTGATAATTTTTTTTTGTCAAGAAGAGGGTCTTTCAATGCACTTTGGGATTGGGCTTGAATCATATGTATTTTATTTTCAATCCAGGGGCCAATTGAAAAACAGCGAGCAGCGACCGCTGGTCACATTGAAGGCTGCTGGCTGTTTTCTAAAATATACGTTTATAATGTAGGTTGTGTCGCGTACACTTATTCCACATCTCATTTTCTTCTATTCTATGTAACCATGGCGGCCATTTTGTCGATTTCTAATACCTCGAAATACAGTTGGTATGAAAAGGCATTTGTGGGGGGGGACTTCGCATTTTTTAAAACAAAAATTATAACAGAAAGTTTGAAATCTGTTAATATATTAGAAGAATAAACAATTAAAACTTTGCTGAAGCTTAACCAAAGCATTTTAAGAGAAAAAAAACAGTTTCTCCTAAAACAACTGGCAAAACGTTATATTATTGAAATGAAAATATAACTACAATTGAGACTACTAGGAGATGAAAGTATTATCATTACCTTAAATTTATTATTTTATTCATTAATTTTTAAAAAGAAGATTTACTTGTTTAAAAATAATTATTGATGTGTTAAATGTTTATTACATTACATTATCAGTTCATTTGATCTTTATTTATTACTTTTAATATCTTAAAATGTAAATTCCTATTTAGAATATATATCGGTTTACATGAAATGTTTATTTTTACTTTGTTATCTATATACATTATATTAACTTTGGTTTTTGATCATTTGTGTTTGTATTTGGTGTTTTTAAACATTGGAAATATGTAAATGCTTCATTTACAACGGACCCTGCATGGTTAAATCGTTGCTGTAGCAACAATAAAATATACAATTGTATCGCCATTTAGGAGAAATGGAGTGCAGTCATCTTCAAAACTGACCATTAGTCATAAAATTTCTTTCATATTAAAGGTTTTCGAACATCTTGAGTGGATGTTTGATAAAAACAAATTAAAGTTTTTTTTAACAATTAAGTATGATTTTTTAAGTCAAAACTTAAAGGTAGGATATTTACTCATATGTACAGGTTGTGTACCACTGACGTCACAAATTATTTTCAATTTTTGTCAGTCTGGTTTATGATATTTCTGTATTAAATTGTATTTTCATCATTATGGATAAATAGAACAATCCTTACTCTAAATAGCTGTGATAGCTGACCAAAATCTTATGTACAAATACATGTTCAAATGCAAATACTTTATTGGCACAAACACATCAATATTACATGGTTAAGGCCCAATATAATAAGTACACAGATGTTAAAAATTGGGAAGTACAACTATAAATGTTTATTGTAAATAAGAGCATATAGATGCAATTTAAAAAGTATAAATCATATAAGGCTTTTTCTGATGCTCATACAATTTATAATGAACAAGGAGGTAAACTTGAGGATTTTGTATGAATAACTATAAAATAATAATGATATTTTATGATTTGCATTTATTGCTTTTTTTATTATCTAATAGATTTAGTATATTTGAATTGAATGTGTCTCTTAGGCTTTTAAGAGCGCTGCAGTTTCGGATAAAATGTTTTTCATCTTTTATTTGTCCAGATTTGCAAATTGGACAATACATTTCATTTCTTGGAATATTAAGATATCTACCTTATTCAATAAAAAGTGAATGAGCGCTTATTCGGAGTTTACAAGCAGCAGCTCGATCATTTTGTTTTTTAATAAATCGACTTATGAAGGTTTTGTCCCCTCTTGTATATGCTTTGAAAAAAAATATAATATTGGTGATTATAAATTTTTGAGTTTTGACCTTGTAAGCATTAATCTTGTATATGTTGCTTAATTTGACTCAGGTTTATTTAGAAAGGAATGTGCTATTTATCATGAATGAAAAACCAAGATTATTTAAAATCTTGTTTACTTTCTTTTCTTTGAATTAGTAAAAATTTATTTTAGTAAAGTATTATCCGCATCAAGTATATGCTTGAAAAAACTTAATATAGAGAATAAAATTTTACTTTTTAATGGAGTTCTGTTTAATTCTGCACGACACGACAACCATCATTTGATGCCTTACAGTGAACTCCTAATATCTCTTTAATGAATTTAAGATGTAATTTCTCATTTGCATCAGAGTCTTTGAATGAGGGGTCAACGCCCTAAACTTCACTTCCATATAAAAGTATAGGAATAAGCAATGACGTTTACAAGGATTGT
Organism: Arcuatula senhousia; assembly: GCA_963971305.1. NCBI lineage: Eukaryota > Metazoa > Mollusca > Bivalvia > Mytilida > Mytilidae > Arcuatula > Arcuatula senhousia. The sequence goes on from OZ020310.1 coordinate 60,275,534, forward strand.
TGATACCTATTTTTTTTTAATTTTAGAACAATTTTCTGGCTTTATCCATTAAGGTATCTACAGTTTTTTTTTGTAAAGTGTCTAGACAAAAATAAGATACAAAAATAATCAAGTTGTTGCAATTTAGGTACCGACAAATTAGATTAATTTGCTTGTATAAAACTAATTGCATTTTTGTTTAATCAATATGCTAATTTAGTTTAATAAAGTAATCATAATTTGATGAAAACACCAGGTTTCTTTCCTTGTAATGCACATGGTCGATATCCTCGGTGCTGGATTTGGCTTCCTTGTTCCAACGTTTTGATTTTGAGTACTTTTCGTTTTCAACTGTTTTGGAATTTGATCTTCCAATGTTTTGGTTTAAATGCTACTGATGAGAGGTTACTCCTTGAAATATCGATATATAGCATATCCAAATTAACCGTTTATACCCGCGTTTTGGTATTTGTAATTATGAAGACATTTTCCGAAGACGAAATGGTTTCTAGTGACATTAAATTTACACTGTGCCACTGGTAAATGCCATAAATAAATATATGATATTGTGTTCACTTTGATAGCTAAAATATAAAGTTCTATAAGAAAAATTAAACATATCACGTATAAAGAGGAAGGAAAAAAGTTTATTCAGGAAGACGGGTGTATGAAATTAGCATCTTTTGGCACATCTCTTATAATTGTAAGATAAAGGACATACACATGTCAAACCTACCTACACATTTCTTGTTATGCCCTAATGTTAGAGAGATAGGATGCTATTTTTCTATACTGCACCCGAGCTATAATCAATTGTTTCATTTCTGGCGTGAGAGTTCACCACTATTAAATTAATAGAAATGAGCTCATCTAATGTTTTTGTTTTATTTGGTCCTACAAATAGAGTAAATGCGTAAAAAACATTGCAACAGCAGATTTCTCTCTTGTTGAGGACGTTAAGACTGGGATATAAAACGTTTTTTACATAATATTTCACGCTTGATAATCTTTTGTCAATATTACAGTGAAAGGGTTTAAACGACCCATTTGCAAGATGCGTGCAGTTAATTTTCCATTAACCATTAAACTAATTTAAAAATATCTTTCTATGATTTATTTACAATTTTTTTAAGTTTCTAAAAAGTTAACTTCTCCATTTTAACGGATGTTTTACGCTCCTTGTAGAATAAACTATTTCTGACGGTATCAGACGATAACTTATCGTTTTGTCAAAAATTAATTGAAATTAAAAAAAGTTCCAAAAACGTCCAAATTATTTTTTAAACTGTGTTGATCATAAAGTGTCATTGTAAAAAGAATGGGCCACCTTACTTTTCTATTATACTTATGCCCCACCAAACTAATTCTGCAAATAACATAAACTAAACAGTATTTACCTTAAAAGCATTCACCTTGAAAGTGGTGGTCTATGAATAACCTGGTCGTCAGACTTGTCTGACACGATCTTACCAATAAATTTCTAATATTTTTTTCATTGAAATTTCCGCTGGTTAAATTCAAAATTGTTTAAAACACAAGGTTTGTTTCCTTGAAATTCACATGGTCGATATCCTCGGTTTTGGATTTGGTTTTCTTGTTCGAACTTTTTGGTTTGCAGAACTTTTCATTGAATGTTTTTGATTTGTGATATTCCAATATTTTGATTTTAATGCTGCTGATGAGAAGTTACTCCTTGAAATATCGATATACAGCATAACCAAATTCACCGTTGTATACCCGTTTTTGGTATTGTATATTGAAGGTTCACAATATAATTAAAAAGGTTGTAATATTGAAAGCTCTTGTGCTTTTTTTAGAATGTCAGCTTAAAGACGATACAATCTTGCCCTGCATTTACATTTTAAATAACTACTTGTGACGTAATGGTCAACAACTTACATTGTAGCTGTTAGCTGGATACAAACATTCTACCTTTGTAGAAATACATATATAATCTATATTCACTGTTAGAATACAAAAACATTTTTGAAATATTTTAAATGTTATGAATTACATCATTTAAACTATGTGTTTTATGTCCACTATCTTAAAAACTGGCCATCAATTGCATTTATTGTATAAAAGAGACAATTAATCCAAAATGTGGCAAAAAAGTTCTGAGAAAGGCTATGGCAAAACCGATTCCACGAAAAACAATAATCCACTAAAAAATACAATTAAAAATAGAGGAAAATAATTACGTAGATTTCAAGAATTGTTAACATAATGTTGAGATAATTAAATATTAAAAAATATCATAGAACGAAAAAAAAACAATTAGAAAGTTGCAAAGAAACTTTGTCACAAATATATATTTGACCATACTGAGAGGTAATAACTAAAGTGACTGTTTTTATTTATATATATTGATGCGATTTTCATCACAACTATCGACCTGATGTCATATCAATAGCATCTTTAAATAGTTTTAAACATCATTATTTTGTGAGCCAACTCCCATATTCTGATCTATAGTCATTTAGTAAAGAAATATTTTGAACCAGTTTATAAACCTGATTGCTTATCCTGAAGTAAAAACACTTAAGTTTTGAGTGGACAATTAACGTTTTTACTTTCTAAGTATATATTCTTATTAAAGTCTCGCTGTTTTACTTTTAGAAAAGGTTAAAATAATTCATCGTTATTTCTTTTAATTTTATATCCCATTCTACAAGGTTCTGCTAATATCTTAGTTTATCTCCCCTGCTAATGATTTTTTTCAATTAGATTATTCAATCAGTTGAATAATAGCTATTTCATAGAAATCTTTATTAAAAGATTATTTTTTTGTTGATTCTGTAACAATAAGAAATTGCACGTACAGACATTACAAAATAAAAATTACTGATGCATGTACGGTCAAAATTATAGACTTACATTCTACCATACTCCACGAGGGAACAAATAATCTAAATAAAAAGATTAATTATGGCATATTAAAATCATGAAGACTATACTCTGCTAATCATTCGAGACTGACCAAGGGGTAGGATATTTCAAGTCTACGTTTTGATCATAATAAGCAATCAAAGCGGCTATTTAAGTACTATTCGTATACAACTTTTGTTATTAAACTACCCAGTTGCGTAACCATTCAATATGTCTGGTAAATACTCTTTCGTAATCTAATCATTACTCTGCCGATTTGGATAATTTAATTCAAATATTTCAAGATGGCGTCTATGAATCAGGTCATGTATAAAACATTTAACTGTTCCCTTGGAGAAAATGTATGACTTACAAATCTGAGGTTACTTGGAATATGACTCATTATGCATAAAATCCACTGGATGCAAATTTGTGATATTTTTATGATAGCCAATAGCTCCCATTCCATTCATCACATTAGTAATAGTACCTCCTTTCAAAGCTGATAATCTGCTTCCTTTAAACGAAGAACGAACATAATGCAAAAAAAGGTCTGATTATCTGACATTAACATATTTCTATCTCTCCTTATTGAGTGTGTGTGGTATTCTTTTTTTTTAATCACATGGTTTTAATATGACTGTTTTTGTATTGTTGAGAAAATCCTTTATCTAACTATTTCCCTACCAATCTTGTAAATTTTTATCTCTAAACTTATTCTTCGAGTAATACTTAACTAAGTACCATACCATGCAACATTATAAGGATATCATAGAATTTTTCTTTATTGGTTATATAATATATACCAATCTTGTAAAGTTTTATCTCTAAACTTAGACTAGAACTTTGTTTTACTTTTATGATTTTAAGCAAGATTTGTAATATGAACACTTTAAGTCTTCAGTATCATGGTTAAGTTAGCATTTGTCATATTCAAAGACACAAACACACACACACGTTCATATTTTAAGCCTTTTTTACAAGAATTAAATCGAATTTTTCTTTATTGGTTATATAATGATACTAAAAAAAATCCTCAAAAAAAGCAACTCTGTCAATTTCAATTATATCGATGTTAAAACTAACACAAAATTTTACTTAATCCTTGTCTGTTTCAAAATTTTATATTTCAGTCGCATAGGAAATGTTTTTCTTAATATTCATAATATTATTAGTTTTTTATGCGCGTTTTTACTTCTGTTTCGGGGCGGGGGGCAAAGATTGATCTAACCCTAGGTGGATATGTTTAAAAAATAATAATTTCAAAAGTCATTTAGACTTTATATTTATTTAGTAAGAGAATCTAGGTACCAAATATCTGTTTGGTAGCATACAAATTGACCGGTCAATTATTACCCCTAGCCACATTAATTTCCCCTCTGATTTCATTTAGTCCCTCTTCAGCCAATAGTTTTCATTGTTAAATTTTGATCGATAAATTTAACTCATGATACGCCACACAAATGATAATAGTGAAATGCCACAATTTTCCATGGAAGATTTTTCAAAAGTACGCGTGAAATTTATTATCTATTGTGTTCCGAACCATCAAAGGATATAGATACGTGTATGGTCATGGCCACATGGGTATACTCATCTGGTCGTACCGTAGGCATATGGTCAGACCATTTGAGTATATACTCGTTTGGGAATGATGGACCATATATCATATAAGTATTTGGGCCATATGAATATTTTTTTAACGAGAAAATAAAACAGAATTTGTAAGTGGAAATAAAATAAAAACCAAACTTAACGTTTTTTGTTCTTGATATTGGAGTATATAGATTTAAAACACATATTTTTGTTCCATTTTCATTAGGTACATAACTGAATGTATTGGATCTCATGCAGATACTGTCTAATAAATATCAAAAGGCTCAGCTGAATAGTTGCAGAGAAATAATGTTCGGAAATGTTAATGTAAAAAAAACTAATTAAACCACCGTATTCAAAATTTGTTAAGTATTTCTAAAAGGGTAATTTAGAACTATTAAAATAGTCCATGAATGTTAAAGAAAACTTTAATTGTGTGTGCGTTTGATATGCCATGTCACAAAATGTTACTGAAGTAAATCAGGTATCTTAATATAAAGGGTTTTGATATCGTCGTTTGAATAAACAATCTAATCGTAGCCAAAACAAGTGATAAAAAGTCCGTTTGTGAAAAAACTATCCAAATTATGCAAGTTGCGGTATTTTTGAAAATTATAGTTTGTCAAACAGGATGACGGACATGTATTTGTTTAATGATAAATTGATTAGATATCGTTTTTTTAAGCCCCGACAATATGACTATACCCATATGGTCATAACAATACACGTATGGTACATATACTCATATTGTCAGAAACATATGCACCAGTTCTTGTTTTCGTTTTTACATAGCTGAAATTGTCAACGATTTGTCTACTGATTCTTTTATATAATGAAACATTTACCGACTGGGTGTTCGGGAGCATATATTATTTTCCCTCGGGGGCAAGTAGTGCATTCAACTATGCTTTAAGCAATAGTTTCACCTATAGGAACATAACCTATCTAGTTCCTTCATTCCCAGTTAATGAGCATAAAATATTCCGAATTAGTTTTCCAGCCATTTTATAATATACGTCTTAATCCATATTCAATAACCTGTCAAACCGATGAATAAAAACAAAGCAAAAATGTGTATATTTGACATTGCGATGGAAAATAATCCATTTATCACATCTTATTGTTATTTTTTTAAAGCAGATTGGGTCAAACAAATTTTCGAAATAAGTTTGTCAGAAGTTTTTTGACAGTGATCTCATTGTTTGGGGGAAAAATGGATTTTGAAAATACTTGTTTTCAAATTATCTAAGTTAAAATAAATAGGGAAAATTAACTTTTTCATTATTTTTTTTTATTCCACTATGATATTACTTTGTATCTAATAATTGTATTCCATAGATTTTTCCTAAAATTTTTTTATCACTTGTTTTCCTAAAACTTCAGAAGGCTTTTGTATATCTAACAAATAATTCAGCTTTAATTCCTATGATATCAAGTCATTGAGTGGCAATTGCCTCTTTTGATAAATACTGATAGTAAATACTTACCATTTCTGTTCAGTGATGAATATGGTCCTCCCTATTAAATATGTTTACTGTGGAACTTTAAGGGAACAAATCATCTTGTCTTTGTCATCACAAGTAAAGTGATTCCCTATGTACGTCCATAGTACACGTACAGAGTTTCTAGAGAAAAATGCTTACCGACTGCCTATACGTTTGAAGTACCGATATTAAATGTTCATTAAGTACTATTTTTCAGCTATACATTTCTGTAAAATTTTTAACATTTATATTATATACATGATGCATAGCTGAAAGATGTGAATATCTTTGAGTTTAAGTCTTGTTGTGGATGAGTATAGATAATGATATTACACTTTTTGGTTTTTGATATGTAGTTGGGGAAACCTTTACAATGGAAATATTACACATATCGGTATACCACAAATTTAAGTTTGATGGGAGGTGGCGGTACTTCAAGTATAGGATTTGTACACATTACTTTTTTCTTTCTTCGAAAAACCTTTATGATAAAGGTTCGAAATAAATTGTCTGCAGAGAAATATACACAAACATATATAGACTCACACAATAAAAATCTTACATACACTTACTGCGAAAATATTACATGTAAAATACCAATTCAAACTGACTTTATACACTAAATTACATTTACTCGAAACTCGCTTATGCAGAACAGTGCCAGAAAAAAGAATGATTTTGTACATTATTTTCTATATGTCTTATAAACAGTCTTTATGACGTGCATATATTATGCATATGGTAAGCATTTTCTCTTCGAAACCGCTCGATCATTCGATGGAACGGAAATTTAATGTTCCTTTGTGAATGGCATTAATTTATTTATAAATATATTCCTACCAAATGTTTAATTATTCTGAACAAATTAAATTTACAAATTTGGTTTTGTTAAGCTCGGTTGTATGGTACACTACCAATATTATAGTGGGCATATTGAAATTATAAGCGATCTTCATTGAATGACGAGCGGGATACGTATCAAAATTAAGACATGTTTTGTCGATTCAATAAACAGACCTAAGCACAGAGACATTTTTGAAACATGAATTAGTTACCTCTCTTACCTTTTTTCAATTTATACCTATGCGACTATAGAGTCGGGTTTTGTTCATTATCCAAAATGTCAGAATTTGTATAAATATTATTTTTCCGAAATGAACACGTGTCGGATTCTTTTATTATAGCCATTAAGAAAGCATTTCTCCTACTTAAGTATTCTTTTTAAAGTTTTTGATTTTGTTTCTGTTTTTTTTAAAGCATTAAATTTCATCTCATTTAATATTGTATAACTGGTATTTTGTTGCTATCATCTAATATTTCCTTTTTTGCAGTGATCACTCAACTGCAAAATTTGATCTTATTAAATGATAAAGGTGGTTTAATAATAATGATAAACTCTGTTTTCCATAAAATCAAAATTAAGACGTTAAAAATAATTTAAAATTAACACAGAAAAAGTCGTTATCTATACTACGTAACAGCTCTATAGGGATTAATTCACCGAAATGAAATTCATGTACTACACGTCATAATAATGAAACTAATGGTGTAATTTCTGCACCTAGGAATAAACAGTGCATCATTTTGTTTTTGAATGGAGACATTTCAACAGATGTACAAAAATCCATGAGTGTAATCAAAAAGAGACAAACGTAGTATGTATAGTTTACTGTAAAGCCTTGACTTTATGCCGGTTTAAAGATATGTGATTTAAACTAGTTGACTCAAATATATTATCTAAGGACTATCAGGGGTTTAGTTCATAGCCTTGCATAATAAATACCCATAGTAAATACTTACCATTTCTGTTCAGTGATGAGTAGGGTCCTCCTTATCAAACCAGTTTTTGCTAATATTGTTTAGTTAGTCCATAGAAATCAATGCTTCACAACTGAAGGAAAAGAACATTAATATTAATATGTCACCAAACGATATCTGCCTTATTTAATTGTCAACTCACGAAAATACAAAATTAGTTTTCATTCTATCCTGTAAAAAGTTATATTTATACCCTTAAATAATACATATTCACTGATCATCCTAAAATATGATATTTCTGTGCTACGACCTGTCTATCTTTACTGCGGAACTTTACGGGAACAAATCATCTTGTCTTTTTCATCACAAGTAAAGTGATTCCCTATGTACGTTCATATTGCACGTACAGAGTTTCTAGAGAAAAATGCTTACCGACTGCCTATACGTTTGAAGTACCGATATTAAATGTTCATTAAGTACTATTTTTCAGCTATACATTTCTGTAAAATTTTTAACATTTATATTATATACATGATGCATAGCTGAAAGATGTGAATATCTTTAAGTTGAAGTCTTCTTGCGGATGAGTATAGATAATGATATTACCCTTTTTAGTTTTTGATATGAAGGTGGGGAAAACATATCTATTTCTTTTACAATGAAAATATTTTACATATCGGTATACCACAAATTTAAGTTTGATGGGCGGTGGCGGTACTTCAAGTATAGGATTTGTACACTTTACTTTTTTCTATCTCCAAAAAACATGTATGATACATTCCGAAATAAATTATCCGAAAAAAAAATATACACATAAAATTCAGACTCACACAATAAAAATCTTACATACACTTCCTGTGAAAACTATACAAAACTTTGCAAAATGCCTTATACACTAATTTACATTTACTCAAAAATTCGCTTATACAGAACAGTACCAGAAAAAAGAATGATTTTGTACATCATTTTCTATATGTCTTTTATAAACAGCCTTTATGACATGCAAATAGTATACATATGGTAAGCATTGTCTCTCCGAACCCGCTCGTTAATTCGATGGAACGGATATTTAATGTTCCTTTGCGTATGGCAGAAATTTATTTATAAATGTATTCCTTCCAAATGTCTTATTATTCTGAACAAATTAAATTTACAAATTTGGTTTTGTTAAGCTCGGTTGTATGGTACACTACCAATATTTTAGTGGGAATATTGAAATTATAAGCGATCTTAATTGAATGACGAGCGGGATATGTATCAAAATTAAGACATGTTTTGTCGATTCAATAAACAGACCTTAGCGCAGACATTTTTGAAAAATGAATAACTTACCTCTCTTACCCTTTTTTTCAATTTTGACCTATGCGACTATAGAGTCGGGTTTTGTTCATTATCCATAATGTTAGAATTTCTATAAATACTATTTTTCCTAAATGAACACGTTTCGGAATTCTTTTAGTATAGCCATAAAGAAATCATTTCCCTTTCTTAATTTAAGTATGTTTTATAGTTTTTGATTATGTTACTGGGTTTTTTTTCTGAAAGCGTTAAAACTCAAAACGAGTACACATTAAATAATGAGTCATCAATATGCACATTCAATTTGGAATAAGTGGAAAGGCGCATTTTCCCTTGTAGGAAAACGCCTTCTAACACTAAAAGAATCAGAAAAAAGTAAAAAAAACATGTATTTAGATGCTGATCTCGTATAACTAGTATTTTTGCGGTTATCTAAAATTTCCGTTTTTTGCAGTGGTCACTCAAGCAATTTTATGCCCGAAAACTAACTATTTCCTGTTTGGCGGATACTTAAAGGCATATTGTCTACGAAAAATTATTTTTTTGTGAAACCAAAATATTGTCGTAAGACTATTCGTTTTGTGTATGTAGAAAGATCCAAACGTTCAAAATACCACTAGGGTACCTTATTACTTCAAAAATTGAAAAATATATAATATTTGTAAAGCTTTACAAAAATTCATATTCATGAGATGTAGATGAGCTATAAGCATACGCACTATTCTTTCTTTGATTGAAAACTTCCATAGTTCTTGCACGCGGTGCATAATCTGTTTCTCGAAGTTTTAGCTCGGACAAAAATTAAAACGGCAACCGAATATTATAACTACTTTTAAAATTAATAGAATTCACAAAAATTTTTATTATTATTGCCTGTATTAAGTTTTGAATGTGATTTAAAGGGTAAACTCGAAACATATTGGTATTTTTTCAACATATCAATGTATTCGGGAACAAAACCCGAGATCCCGATTAGTGTCTGCGTTAAAACTACTCAGTCTAAATCTGTGTCAATGTTACGTAATGCAGGTAAATAAAATATCAATCAATATTGTCGAGCTATTTTGATCAAACTAAACTACTTTTGAGGCAAAATTTGTGGCAAATTTGTTTTTCAATATTCATTTTATTGCATTTCGGTCTACTTGACACCAAAAAATTGGGGGGTAAAAAAATGAGTTTGCCGTAGACAATATGCCTTTAAGATATAATGTATAAAGGACTTGGATACAATTTTTTGTCACACTTTTTAACCAACATCATGCAACAGGGTCTTGAAACTTTGCATGCAGTTTTATCCTATAGAACAATATGGTTTTAAGCGAGTGTATGCCCATAACTCTTCTTCTACTTGTATACCAAACAAACATAGATACGCAGGCGACATATGCCTTCCGGGAAAGGCTCTATCTAGTTGGAAAGATGTGTTTGCTTGTCTGCATGATGTCAAACTGCTTACTCTTCCGGAGCACCTGAGTTCACTCTTGTTTCGACTGGAGTTCGCGTTGTTGATTGATATTCAGTCATTTTGTGTTTCCATGTTTTACATGTTGTCTGTTTTTGTCCCGTTCCTGTTGGTGTTTACCGGTTTTGTCTCTGCCCTTTCGGACTTTTGATATTCGGATACCCCATTGGTACCTCTGCTTCTTTCAAACCATATCCCAAAAATGTATTAAAAGATATACTGTCTTACGATGTCTTAAATTTTTGTCATTTCTAAATTTTCTTATTATGCTGCCCGGAAATCAAAAGGTATGCAGTTTATTTCAGACATTAATAATCTAGAAAATAGTGAATTTCTTACATTTCCTCAAGTAAAGAATAAAATTAGTTAGAAAACTTTCTTAGATATTATAGAATTGTTGCCAACGCACAAAAAGATACAAAAGCTTTTTTAAAAGAAAATTGTCCAATATATGACCCAATTGTTATTACACGTATCAAAAATGACAAATTTATTGAAAGACTCTTGTCTTGTAAACAGCCTTTATGACGTGCATATATTATGCATGCATGTGGTAAGCATTTTCTCTGCGAACCCGCTAGATTATTCGATGGGACGTAAATTTAATGCTTCTGTGGACAAATAATTATTCAAAAATATATAACTAAATAATGCTTAATTATCCTGAAAAAAATTACAAATTTTGATATTTTAGTGCGGTTGTAAGGTAAACTACCAATAAATTGGTGGGAATTTTTAAAATATTAGTGATGTGACTCGAAAGACGACCAGGAGACGTATAAAAAAATAAGACATGTTTTGTCGATTCAATATACAAGCCGTAGCACAGAGGTATTTATTTAAAAAATGAATAAGTAACCATTCTTACCTTTCTTCAATTTTGACCTATGCAACTATGAAGTCAGTTTTTTTAATATTTTTTATCTTTTCAATTATTCATAATGTTACAATTTTTATAAATATTATTTTTCCTAAACGAACACGTTTCAGAATTTTCTTATTATTGCCACAAAGAAAGCATTTCCCTATCTTCTTAATTATCTATTAGTCTTCTTAATGATGTTTTTCAGGTTTTGATTTTGTTTCTGAGTTCTTTTTCTGAAAGCATTAAAACTCACAGCTTGTTTAGTTTTAAAATTTAGTCATTACAATGTACATTCACTTTTTTAATAAGTGAAAAGGCGCATTTTCTATTGTAGAAAGGCGCCTTCTAACACTAAAAGACAAAGAAACAACGTTATAGAAAACAGGTATCCAGGCCTTGTTTGGCTTACAAAAATCAGAGTTCTGGTAGCGCGTATGTGAAAGTAGTCCTTGAATATTCTAAGCGTGGCGATTACATGGTTTGTAAAGTTTGTGGTTTCATGTTTAAAAAAGGCATCATTGAGTATAGATCGAAAATAGAAAAGAATGCCCTCTATTTGTTACTTTCAATTCGTTTTCAATATTGTGGGGAAATGGTTTCTTCTTTCCCTTAAACACGTTAAAAACCGAATTCACAATAAACATTTAGTTGTATAAATATTAAAACTATTGCATTTAAATGCCTTCGATTTGTTAGCCGAGGGGATCACGCAGTGCGCTCAGATGCGGAGTTTTGTATTATTCAAAAGTTTCAAATCCAGACACGGACCTTTCAATATTTTGTTTCATTTTTGTGTATAGGGACTATAATCCCTTTTGCCCAAGATTTTGATCAAGTTTCCAAATGAAAGGATAGAATTAAAGAGTTTGCGTAAACCTGTTTTTACAAAACTTTGACTGTTTTTTAACATTTCATTTAATATGCAGTCAAAGCTGCTAGCTTTATTATTTTTTAAAGTTTTTATTGTTTCACTTATTTCTGAAATTGAAATTTTATTATCTAATTCTGAATAAATTTTCTTAATTTCTAGAGCATGTAAATAATTTAAAAGTTCAGTGTTTATATAGATTTTTGAAGTAATCAAACCATTTTTTGGTTGTTATACTTGTATCAGAAGTTTTATAACAATCATTAGCTAAATCATCTAAAAGAGACCAATATATTTTTGGATTATCTTCTAGCAATTGTATCAAGCTGACAAGTTGACTAATTGTTTCTTTTTGATGTTCTTTTATTTTAGCTATTTTAACTTTCCTGTAAGTTTTTAGAGTACTGAATAAAGCCTCTCGTACATGCGGGTTATAAGGATACTTTTGGAAAAGTTTATTCTTTTGGTCTAAATTTTGTTTGAGCATTGTAAGCGGTAAATCACACCATTTAGGTTTTTGTATGAGTTTTACTGTTTTTAGGTTTATCTTTAGCTGTGCGAAGGGCTATGTTGGCAGCACCACAGAAAATCGCATTTAAGCCCCCATCACACTGACCACGATCTCACTGCACTCTCCACGACCTCCACGATCTTAAGGATCGTAGTAGAGTCGCGACGATTGTGTTAAAACGCAGTCAGTGTGACTACGAGTACGACAGAGCTACGACCACAGTACAATAGTTCGAAGGGAATTTATTTTCAATTGTCACTTCGAGTACGATGCTACTACGACCACCACGAGTGCAGTACGTTGCTTCAGCGATCTTGCTACGACCATACTACGATTATACCACGACCAGCTACGACCTTCCTACGCATCTTCTACGATCACTACGATCGTATTACGCTTTCACTACGCTTGTACTACGCTCGGTACGATTCCACTACGCTAACAAAGACTCCTCTACAATCGGTCGAACTTAAATTTCGAAACTTGGTAAGGGGTGCAGGTGCCACGCTAGTCATGAAATGTTATATGATGTGTTTCCTTTATCATGTTAAGCAACATAAATTAAGGTGAATACTAAACGTGATATACCTTCTGTAAATTCATTTTATCTTACCGTAAAATTTCTGTCATGTTGCATTTGAAATTGATATCCTCTCTCATTCTCCTTTTTATATTGAATAAAAAAAATAATCATGAGATCTTTACAGAGCGGAAAGCTTTATAAGCCATATTTTTAGTATTGCATCTTTTTTTTCTAAAAATGGCGTTAAGATGATGAATGGGCCATATACACATCAGCTGTCTTTAATTGCATATGCTGCGCACCCCACTAAAAATTTAACCAATGTTCACCAATACATTAATTAAAGAATTTATATATTTTCATATTCAATTTTTGAAATTCTATTATTTTGCCAAATGCATTTAATTTGTTAGACATGTGCGATTTTAAAAAATAAACCATATGATATGAAAGGCGAACCCTTGTCAAATCGATGAATGCTTTGCCTGATTGATCGACAGAATGACAGATTGGGCAACAGGCCGTCGGAATCATTTCACTAACTTCAATCAATCTGGAATATTTTATGAAAAAAAAATTATGATATGAAATTGGAACACGAGATAGCTACTAAGGGAGCAACCATTTGATTTTTATTGGGGGGGGGGGGGGGGGCTATGGATATTTTCATCGTCCTACCTTTTTTATTTTCGGAAAAGGCTGAGCCTGGATTTTTTTTTATTTTTGCGCACGCTAATTTTATTTCCTTTTTAAAGCTTTTATAAAATTTTCAGCCAAAACTACCATCCAGCCTTTTTTTTAAATTCAAAGCACTGTCCTACCTTTTTATTTCTGGATTTTTGCCATCCTGCCTTTTTATTTCAAATTTCGCCATAGCCCCCCCCTTTCCCCATTAAAATCAAATAGTCGGTCCCTAAGTATTCTACATGTACGATAATAATAAAATCTAAATATACATTGAGAGTCATAATTTTTTTAAATACAAACAATAAATAAAATAATTCAATCCTAGACCCAAATGCCCGTGCATGTATACCCTTAATTAACATCAAAATGAAGACTCATTGAATGTGGTTTTTCCAAATATTTATATATTTTTTTTTATTTTGGCTTTATTTAGACTGGTGTTTTCTGGAATCTAGGAAGGCAAATGATGCTGCAAATGAGTATAAGGCTAGGCCAATTGATACTTTTTGCATTTGATTTTGTCATTGCGAGAGGCAATTAGTTGTCACATGTAAAACGTAGAAAGATCTTGGTAGGATCGTACTAAGAACGCCAAGGTTACATCGTAGTGTTTTCGTGGTTTGATCTTATAGGTCGTAGTATCATCGTGGTACGATCGTATAGGTCGTACTATAATCGTGTTAAGATCGTGACGAGAGCGCAGCGCTAGCGTAGTGGGATCGGCTTTCAATTAAGGTACGTCCTTACCACGATTGTCCCACGACAATACTACGACTAAAGCCGACTGCTCTACAATCCTCTTACGATCTCAGTACGCTGTTAGTACGCTCTATTTTCACCACGACTGTACTACGAATGTTTTGAACATGTTCAAAATTTACGTAGTGCAGTCGTAGTCATCCACGACCTAGTACGATCACAACACGATCTCCCCGACCCCAAGACGACAACACTACGCTGTTCCACGATTTAGGAAAAAATCTAGATCGTAGTAAGGTCGTGGTCCAGTGTGACGGGGGCTTTAAGTCGCTTACTATATGTTCTACATAATGTTCATAGTCTGTCAAATATAACTTTTTAATCTTATTTTGAGACTCGGGTGAGGATAAGGTTTCTTAGAACTTACATGTAGAATTTTCGCTCCATATATGGCGTTTTGGTAATGGACTATTTTGTTCAGTTTGTTAGCTAAGAGTACAATTTACTTGTAGCAAAACTGATATCTGACTATGGTCAAAGCAAAATATAACTTTACTTAAAAGAGATTCAGAGGAACTGCAATAATCTACAACACTGCTTCCTCGATAATTATGACATGTAAATTTTCCGGTCAAATTACCTGTACATCTTCCATTTAGAATTCGAAGCCCTGATTGTGTACAAATTTCATTAAATAATATCCCCCTTGGCAGCACAGTAGAATCCTGACTTATTCTGTTTTCAATGTTATGATCTATTACGTAATCTTCAAAAAGTTGTATATTATTACCGTCATCATAGGCATATACTGTGTACATTAAAACTGGTAAAATCTAATGGTGATAGGTTCAATTTTAAATTTCCTCTTATTTTTACTGGTCATGCGTTGTTTTAAACAGGATATTGCACAACATCAACAATTGTTTTAAATACCTAAAATGTACATTGATTTATCGGGTGAGCCGTAGCGTTGTGGAATACTGAACTTACCTTACATTTGAGCCTAAAGCAGATGTTCTACCCTTCCTGCAGGGGCCTCGGTCTTTGCAGTGGGGGTACCACTTCGCCAACTCGATACTCCCTCTTTTGTTTTTTGTATTATTTTCATTATTTCTTTAATGTGATTTAATATCGTCTTTTTTAATAATCAAAAATATACTTGTAATTAACACCAGGTGTAAAAATAAGGCTTTGATTTAGATAAGAATTACAAGTATTAAGCCATGATTTTGTTGTGAATATCAATTAAATAGATACAAACAACAGAGAAGTGGTCGGTATAAAGTGATGTATTGCATACATACACGGTCGGGTCATATAAATATCCCCCTTAAACTTCGACATTTTTGTTTCAAATATAGTTGAAAGCATGCGTAAAATCTTTATTTCAAAAAAGGATATTGCACAACAACGATTGAATCTTCATTTATTTGAAATACAACACAATCTAGCGGGTGAGCCATGGCGTTATGGTTTACAGCAACCTCTGAGACTAAAGCAGCTTAATTGATCACTGTGCCTGTTAGAAGGGATTTCGAGCCTTTGACAGGTGTTTCCCACTTCACTAAATCGACACTCACTCTTTTGGGTTTTTTTTTTATTTTACATGTCAAAATTTTATTAAGTAAGTGATTGTGTAGTTTATTGTAACAAATCCCCCAGCTACTAAAATATTGCACTAAAGGGATAAGAAATAGCACTTTTCTTCAACCTCAAAATTAAGAGCAACTCTCTTCTTTCATGTAAAAAAAGGTTGATCAAAATGCAAAAATACAAAAAAAACCTTTAAAAGACTTTCAAATAAATAGCCATAGACCAAAGACTCGTACCAGAGGTTGCAGTTCAACAATCCGTGAGACTGAAAGCTAAACAACACTTTTTCCTTTGTAATCAATGGAAAAAACAAAGCTTTACGTCATCAATTCTAAAAGACTATGTATTTTTTAATAAGTCTGTGACACTCATTTTTGTTTGCATTTTATTTTTTTCAATGTCCATTTATGAAAGTTTAATTCTATAGAATTAAGAACAAATCTGATGGATTTTGCTCAAACCTCCGAACCAACACTACCAGTAGGTAATACAAATGCGAATTTTTAGTCATAATAACTTCCACCTTTTGATTGAGTACTAGCTGGTATAGTACCTTGATTATTGTTTAAAGTCTATTTAAGAGCAATTCTCTTAATCACCAAAGTAATTCGGCACGATATGTCACAGATCTGGCTAATTTTCCTTTTATAAATTGCAATTTACCAATTTATTTAAAAAAAGGCAGTAAAACACTCCTTTTAATATCCATTGCCATCGTAACCTGAGTAACAATTTATCACCTTCTCTTATAAGGTAAAAAGGACCATTTTCAAGTCTGAATATATCCAAAAATATTTTTTTAACATTCAAATGAGGCTCTTAAGCATTAAACAAAATAGTTGTTTAATTGTTGAAAAAAAAGACAAAATGCATTATTTTGCGCACATTTCTTTTAAAAAGCAGCGCAACTAATACCTGTCATGGAAACAAGAATACAGACTAATCATTCCTTACTAAATGTATATAAAATCAATGGGGGAATGCAATACTGACTGGATAATGAATGTTGATTATGGTTACAATGGCAACAAGCCAAAAATTGACAATTTGGATTAGGGACATACTACTCTAGTTATATCATCCCAAAGATTGATTTACGATAACATGACCATAAACAATTGTGAAGGTCATTATCAGTCACTTCGGGAAATAAGATTTCTAAAACTGCTTTCTAAAACCTACTCAGTATTTTGGATGACCTTGAAATCTTGATCTTTGACCATTGACTATACCTTTTAATGAAATCACATTCTTAAATGTGGTAATAAATGACCAACAGTATGCAAGTTTTTCCAATATTTGTAAATCAGAAAATTTCAAATTCTTAGTTGTTATTTATGTTAAGATTAAAAACTCTTTGGACGATGGCAAATAAAATTTTAAAGAAAGAACACAAAAAGATTGAACAGAAATATTAAAAATTTCATCGATAAATAAAGGTTTGAAAATTGTCATTTTATGTATATCAAAAAAGACAAAATGGTTGAACTAGTTACTATGGCAACGGGTGTAAAATACAACGAAATAATTTAATGATATTTTTTAAAATTACTGGTCACACGTAATTGCAACATATAAAATAAAAAAAAGTAGCCGAATATGTGACATGTCGTGTCGCACCTATATTGCATTTTTTCAAAATGTTTAATTTTCTTCAAAATATTTATTGATTCCAACACCTTAATTGGTAACTTTTATTGGAAAAAACGAAGAAAAATACAGTGTAATGTGGGCAGGTTCATGGCTTTGATTGACCTCATTTGTCATTACGTCGATTGGAGGCCAAAATATTTTCGCACTCATGCAATTCTACTTTTCCGTCCAAATTATCAAAATAAATATGCGTGTCTTTTGAAGCTAACAGTTTTGTTTTATATATTGATTGGTATCGTCCAGGTCTGACTCCACAAAAGCCCAAGGGTGCGTCAACCAGGATAATAAGGGTTTCGGTAACAACCTTTGGCAGTGTACCCCTTAAATCTAACTTTGACATAGAAGTTTACGGTTTTATGAACTCATCATTAGATGACAATACTTTTTTTTGAATAGTGAACCTTATATGCTTCAAGATACGGATGTTGTTTTTTGTTATTGCGTCATACCATAAAACACCAGACTTGGAAGCTGGTATGTCGTCCTCTAAAAATATAACTTTGCCTTGTGTTGCATTATGCCAAATAAGACTGTCGTTTCCCAAACCCCATATCAGTATGTTGGAATTACGGTTGATATTATCTAATACATATACAATTTGTAAAGGTTCAAGTTGTACCTTGGAAGGCATTAATTTAGGTAAAAGACACGGTCTGAATCCAGAGGCAGGAAGAGAATCCCACCTCAGTCTTACATTATTATATCGTATTTCGACATCTTCATAAGTCATTTGAATATTGTAGGCAACTTTTACGTTCTCATTCTTTGTTTGTAAATACTCACAGCTTTCAATAAGCATTTCATTATTCAGTTTGAGTAAACGAAGCTTAGAACTACTTAGTATTCTGCGAAAAACGTTCAAATCGTGCTTTGGTGATTTTTTTATCTCTGTGATTAATTTTTGTTAAAAGATTATTACTTTTTTATTTGTTCGAAAGGCAATCTATCCTGAGTTTATTTTGTTTTTGTCTTGGGAACACCAAATGTCAAACTCTCCATCTAATATTGGAAAGGGATCTTGAATCCAAATGCTTCCTATTCTTAAATAAATCACATGATTATTGCCTCTGATTTATTCTCTTTAAATGGATGGTATGGAAAAAGACACTTCATAATCCGTTATATGATCCCATTGAAAAACTCTTATATCTACTATTAATATAAACCGAATATCTACATGTGTGTTCGATACGTAATACAACCAGTTAATCAACAATTCGATAGATTTCGCGCCCGAAATAGCCGTGGTATACCAAGAGTTTTGACTTTTATTGTCAAGTGCAGGAAATTATTCCACTAATGGTTGCAATGTCCGGTCGTTCTCGTATGACTGTGTCGGCATATAATTACTAAAAATAACAGCACAGAAACAAGTAAAAATAAAAGATTACGTCACGGTGCATCTTCGAACTGACTATTTTAAGCACAACACCCTACAAAATAAAACACAATTATCATGTTATGATGATAGAAAACGATTTCCAGAAATAAGACGGTAAGTGTGCAATTCTTTACATGTTTATATGTTAAGAAGATGTCTCAAAATATGTCTCTATGTCTTAATTTTCATTCATATTTCTTTTTATACTTTAAGTAAATTTATAAAACAATAATGCAATTTTCCGAGGGCTGTCCGTACTTTCGTTGACTAGGAAAGATTTTAACACATATAAAATTCTACGGATTACCTTTTTACATTATAGAAATATTATGCTTTTTTTATTTTAATTCGGTTTTATTCATTTGATATGACAAAATTTTAATTTTAAGTTGATCCAATTAAAATTATTCTACTAGTATCGACTGTCAAAAGTCTTTCCGGCCAGTCCTCGTAATAAATAAGCATTCCCGTTAACTAATGTGAATAAAGGTAATAACAAAACTACCGAACTTGAATGATCAATCTCATAGTCCAGAGAAAATGACAAAAACGAATCAATCATACCGGAGAATTGGTGGATTGCAATGGTCCTGACTTGGTACAGGCATTTCAAACGAAATGATGGGTTAAACCAGGTTTTATGGCGCCAAACCTCCCTCTTCCATTGCGATCTCAGTATCCGGTAATGACCATAGAACACAACATAACATAGTTGTGAGACACAATAGGGATAGTGTACAGCTGACCAGTCAAACACTAATTAAAACAATTAAGGTGTCTCGGGGCTATTAGAATTCTACTATAGATTTTTTTCATTTTTGGCACATTGATAGACCTTAATGCATAGATAAAAATATTAAATAAAAAGAGGGGGTCACTGTTCATTTTAAAGCTCTAGCAGCTTTCTAAAAATAGCAAAATTTCAATATTTTTATATAGAATATAAAGGGGAAAGCTGTAGAGGCACCTAAAGAAGAACTCCTTCTATAGAATCAGCTCAAAATCTGAAGGAAAGTCCCTTTTCTAAAGCTCTTCAAAATTGTATGAAAAAAACATAGGGTCACCGTTCATTTTTTCAAGATATTCACTAAAATTGATAATTTTCCTATTTATTCTATATAAATTATCTCCCTTTGATTTAGTACGGGAAATTTTTAAAATTATTAAAAAGACCTTTTTTGTATTACAATTGCTCTTAATTTGTTAAAATATATTATAATATATAGTTTTTGTCTGAAATACCCAGTTAATTTATCAATTTTATACAAAAAAAAAGCCTCGAACCACCTTAACCACCATATCTTTTATCTCAAATTTGAACTTTTCTACTAGTGGCTAATAGAAAGAATTTTATTTTGGGGGGGGGGGTCGTATGAGACGTATTTTCTTATAGCCCTGCTCCAAAAGTCGGTCGCGTAGAAATCGGTGTCTGATAAAAAAATCTGTAAAATGTGTGCAAGCTCTTGCATATCGAATAAGTTGTGAAATATAAACACCATATGCAGGGGAAGTAGGTATATTGCTCTGTAGATTAGGAAATTTTTTATCTTCTATCGTAAATTTTTGTACTGAGAATACTTTTGTACTTGAATAAACAAGAACAGCACGAACAAACACAAAACTCAAAATCAACCGAACGGAAATCAACTTAGCGACCTTAAGTCGTCACAAGATATATTTTATAAATATATATACAATAAAGCATTAATAGAAAAGATAATGGAGTACATACGTAAAAAAGTTATGATGGATATGTTAATAGAATCAAATCCTCTATTGATATAAGTTAATTTGATAAAATGTCAAATAACTAGAGGACTTTCAATTTTTGAAACAGCTTTTGCTTTTGGAGGTACTTAACATGCAGTTGATTGCTACGATTTTTATACTCTGTTCACAAATATTCCCCACTATCTTATCAAAAAAACCAATTTGAATATTTGGTTATATGGTGTTTTGATATTTCTAAAAGTGACTATATCTGCTCTTAAGTTTATAAATTATTAAATAAATCCTTTTATAGCAACGAGACTCATATAGGTTACTTCAATTGGACTGATGAAGAAATGAAAACAGCTTTAACTGCAGTAACTGCGAGTGTTCTCAGGAGAGTTCATTTATGTCTCGTTGTTCTCGTATAGTACTCTTGTCTCAGGTTCTCTCTTGGTGAATTGACCTTTTATCGATTTGATTTTTAAAGTGTGTTATTTTTGTGCTTTGTACAAAATTAACAATAGGGGAAGGTTGGACCCAAAAAAACTAGTTTAACCCCGCCACATTTTATATATGCCTGTCCTAAGCCAGGAATCCTTGTCAAAGCTTTTGTCTGTCATTGTCAAATATCTGTTTTTTGTTCTTTGTCCAGAAATTGGTCTTTCGTTGATAATCTAGGGATTTTTTTTTAATCTTATGTATTGTATTTTTAGTCTTGGGTCTATGCAATACAGCGAGCAGTGACCTCTGGTCTTGTTGAAGACTGCTGTCTGTTTTCCGTTGTGATTTTTAAATTGCCGATTTTCCACAACTCTTTATCGTTTATTATATATAGTAAATTATTTTTTGGACAACATTAATATTCGTTCTCAGAAAACAATTTATTGCCAAGTCATTGTTTACCCAATAGGAACTAATTGAGCTCCACTAATTGCTGACATTTTTTTACATTGTTATGAATCCCAATTTTTTGAGAAGCTTAAAATAAACCCAAACATCTCATTGAATTTTTTAATAATACATACAGATATTTAGACGACATTATTTCACTTCTAAACAATCCCAGATTTTCTAATTTTATTACCAAAATATATCCCAAGGAATTAACTTTGAATAAATCTAACCTCACCGGTGATAAATGCCCATTTGTAATATTTTTGTTGCTGAAATTTCCGATTTTTAAATTCTAAATTGTTTAAAACACCAGGTTTTTTCCTTGTAATGCACATGGTCGATATCCTCGGTGCTGGATTTGGCTTCCTTGTTTGAGCGTTTTGGTTTTGAGTACTTTTCGTTTTCAACAATTTGAATTTGACCTTCCAATGTTTTGATTTAAATGCTACTGATGAGAGGTTACTCCTTGAAATATCGATATATCGATATATAGCCTATCCAAATTTACCGTTTATACCCGCATTTTGGTATTTTTAATTGTAGATCTAAATTTTAGTATTATCACTGGGAAATGGAAATTTGAAAAAAATTAAAATGTTAATTTTTTTGATAAATGGAATGACTTTTCATCACTTATTGTTAGTTTTTCTTTTCAAGAGGGAGAGGCACTACTTCCTCCGTCTTACGGCGTTTACATTTCACAGTTGGTAAGATATGCTAGGATATGCAGTGGTGTGTCTGATTTTAAAAAATAAAACACGGTTTATTACAAAAAAATACTGAAACAAAGATATCGTTACCATAAATTATTTCAGTCGTTTACTCATTAATATCTATTCCTTATTAAGTAGCCGTCTCTGTAAGAATCATGCAAAACTCAAAAATAGTGGCAGATGCATATTTTTGAAAACTGATTTTTTTAGCAGAATTTGATCTTTATGATGAGAAATAAATGTAAATTAAATTTTAGCCCAATCGGTTCATTAGTTCTCGTTTAATACACAATACAAATTTGGTTACATTGTGTATGAAAATAAGTACGGGAAAAAGTCTTGCCATTTTTTTTTTCTTAACAAACCAACCAAAAATATCACTTTAAGTATCCGACTGATGTTTTTGTTGAAATTCAACTAGAATGGCCTACTATTTCAGAAAATATCAACAATTTTTACAGACCCTTTCGAACTTTTGAGTAAAGAGGCCAAGAAAATTGGTTGGGTTGTGTATGAAAAAAGTTCGGGAAATTTTCCCGCCAAAATTTTTAATTTTAATTTGCAGATAGTCTAATGGACCAATTTCCCTTAAGTTGATATTTTTCGCTAAAGTGGTCCAAGATGAATAACTAGCCAAAAAATTGTGAAAACCTAAGATAATAAGTAAATCACCTTTTGCATGATTTTTACCGAGACAGGCTCTTAAAAAAAATAACTGCAGGTATGTTAAGGCAAGAATCGGGTAATATTGTAACTTAATTGACACGTTTACAAATGCATACATTTTCCAATAAAAACAACACAAATCATGCTTCTTTTTAAAACGGGAAGATAGGTTGATGAATTATGTTCAATAAAAAAACAAAAATTGAAACTATAAATGCAATGTGTACGTCATTAGAGGCTTAAGAAGAGGTATGACCAATAACCTTTATATACACGTATTAGCACATCACAAGTATTTCTTCTCACTCTACAGATAAAACATTGGTAACATTAAAATCGCAATATTTCCTGTGTATGGAAGATATCTTGCCAATGATAAAAAGAGACCGATATTTTTTATAAAAATGATAAAATGTGTTACATTTTGGGCCACGGCGGTAGAATTGTAACATAAAACAGTCATATACGTTTTATTTATTCGCCACACGCTTATTGGCTAGCACTTTTCGGAACTGCATTGCTATTTTATACTTTGTGTCAAAACCTCATTAGAATCTGTCCGACAGAAATACTTGTGATTTTCATTTTTAATACACAGCTGAAAAACTGCACTTTCGTTACAGGAAAAACGCTGACGTTATTTGACGTTAATGTTGTAAATACGGAACGGATCCAGATCCCGTGTTGATGTTAATGCTTTGTGAATTATATCGTAACTTCAAATTCATATAGAAATAAGACAGGTTTTAATTCATGTTTTATGCGATTATGTTTGACGTACATGCCTGCTATGTTTTATTAAACATACACGGCTGGATTGTATCGTGTCGTGTCGTTCATGTTACGATGTATGACATCAAAAATTCGTTCATATGCAAACATTATTAATGCATTCAATAGAATGGACACAATATTAATAACAACAAAAACCAAGATGACACGCACTCTCACAAATAGAATGTACACCATCGCTATGACCGGGACAGGAACTTTTTTTAATATATGCACGACAAACTGCTTTTCTGTTCATTTGTTGTTCCATAATTTTATCTCATGTACCATTGAAATGGAGATTCATTTTCAATTAAAGATTTGATAACATCATGCTCCTTGATATTTCTTATACCTTATCCATTGCATACATGTACATTTTATATTCAATTTCTGATCCCAACACAAAGTCTTAAAATAGCAGTGGACTTTAGTTTCTCATTTATTTTTAAAAATGTTCCTTTTTACACCATAACTGAGGAAAATCATGTGTCCAGAAAACATTATATATAAACATTATAGTGTTAATAGTCCTTAGAATCTTTAGTCATCCTCTGTCTGTATAAGTCATCCGTGTTTAAACAGGCTTTCGCATCTAGAAGAAAAAGGAGAAACATAAATAAAACACAATAAATTTTATAACATATATATATGGACATGATGGAAGTGCCTGCAAAATTTTAATAACGGGTATTGAAAATTTAGAAGCATTACTTCGCCGGTGAGGAAAAAACGAAGGAAATTTGTGATTTAATGTTCCATAGTGATTACCCTGTAAAAATTCAGTCGTCAAGATGACCTGCAAAATTGGAAATAAAACTGCAATACACCATATTGTACTTATTCCACATCGTATTATTTTTTGTAGGAAAATGACAATACTTAATATCAGGCTTTTTATCATGTATTTTAGAACACTGTAACAGAAGTTTTCGATTAAGAGATAAAAGTAATACATAACTATGCAAGCATCACATTGCTATTATCATATGGTACGATTAGGAAAAACATTGTGCGAAATATCAGAATTTGTCGAGAACAACAAACGAATGTATGGTCGAAAGGACAATAGTTTATATAATATCCCCCACTTTCTCTAAAACGGTATTATTAATTATTTTTCTCTGTAATTCTTCAGTGGGGAAAATATACAAGCGACATTTCTACAAAGACCTCACACCAAGGTACAGATGCAAAGACAATACTGAATTATCCATGCACTGTTACTACATTTAAAACATGTATTAAATAAGAAAGGACACATGCACCTGTTAATAATACATATCTTGACTTTATCCTTACGGTTTAATATAGCCATGTTTTATTTTGACTATAATTCAATGAAAGGCATTTCTTCACAGTTAATGTTTAGCCAGGCAATGGATCAGAATATTTCCCGAGGTTTCCAGATCAGCTCAATGTTCTATTGCCCGAAGCCGTACTATTATAACCTAAGACATACAGCTATAGTTTATACTAAATAAATTCTGAGGTGACAGCGCATTTCTAAGGCATGGGAGGAATTACACAGAGTAAGGATTGTTTAGTTTAAATAAAAACATAATTTACTTGAAACAATTTCAAAAGGCGGGAATTGGACACAAGTACAAATTCGAGACACGTAAATGATCCGGAATATATTACAAAAATTCATGTTTATAAATTGTTCAATCAAATGTGAGGACAAAAAGCTACCAGGCAATAGAACGTTGCCGGGCAATGATCTTGTTGTAAGTGAATATCAATTAAATAGACACAAAAAACAGAGAAGTGGTCGGTATGAAGCGATGTATAGAATATATACACGGTCGGGTCGTATAACTATCCCCCTTAAGCTTCGACATTTTTGTTTCAAATATAGTTGAAAGCATGTGTCAAATCTTTATTTCAATACAGGATATTGCACAACAACGATTGAATCTTCATTTATTTGAAATACAGCAAAATCTAGCGGGTGAGCCATGGCGTTGTGGTCTACAGCAACTTCTGAGACTAAAGCAGCTTAGTTCAATGCGCCTGTTAGAAGGGATTTCGGTTCCTTCGGCAGGTGTATCCCACTTCGCTAAATCGACACTCACTCTTTTGGTTGTTTTTGGTTTTTTTGGTCTTTTTGTTTAATTTTGTTGCTAAAAATACGAATGCCGAGGACTTTCAGGGACTGTGTCTATAGAGGACAGGGTTTGTTTGGCTTACAAAAATCAGAGTTCTGGTAGCGCGTATGTGAAAGTAGTCCTTGAATATTCAAAGCGTACCGATTTCATGTTTTGTAAAGTTTATGTTTTCATGTTGGGAAAAAGCATATCTGAGTATAGATCGAAAATAGAAATGAATGCCCTCTATTTGTTACTTTCAATTCGTTTTCAATATTGTGGAGAAATGGTTTCTACTTTATAGAGCGGGGATACCCTAAAACACGTTCGAAACCGAATTCATAATAAACATTTAGTCGTATAAATATTAAAAGTTTTGCATCGAAATGCCTTCGATTTGTTAGCCGAGGGGATCACGCCGTGCGCTCAGATGCGGAGTTTTGTATTATTCAAAAGGTTCAAATCCCGGCACGGACCTTTCACGATTTTGTTTTATTTTTTCAACTGTATCCGTGACAATATTAAGGAAAGGTTTTATGTACAGTCAAGGGAAAATGTTTTAAGCATGACAATCATATAGATTCAACGGTGTATTAAACATTTTTCTTAAATCTTATATACAGATACTGTGTACAGTAAAACTGGTTAAATCTAATGGTGATAGGTGGAAGTTTTCCTCAGTACTTTTAAATTTGCCTCTTATTTTCACTGATCATGCGTTGATTTCAACAGGATATTGCACAACATCAACAGTAGTTTTAAATACATAAACTGTACAATGAATTATCGGGTGAGCCGTACCGTTGTGGAAAACTGAACTTACCTTACATTTGAGCCTAAAGCAGATGTTCTACCCTTGCTGTGGGGGCCTCGGTCCTTGCAGTGGGGGTACCACTTCGCCAACTCGATACTCACTCTTTTTTTTGTGTGTATTATTTTCATTATTTCTTTAATTTGATTTAATATTGTCTTTTTTAATTATCAAAAATATACTTGTATTGAACACCAGGTAAAATAATAAGGCTTTAATTTAGATAGGAATTACAAGTATTAAGCCATGATTTTATTGTAAGTGAATATCAATTAAATTGACACAAACAACAGAGAAGTGGTTGGTATAAAGTGATGTATTGCATACATACACGGTCGGGTCGTATAACTATCCCCCTTAAACTTTGACATTTTTGTTTCAGATATATTTGAAAGCATGCGTCAAATCTTTATTTCAATACAGGATATTGCACAACAACGATTGAATCTTCATTTATTTGAAATACAGCACAATCTAGCGGGTGAGCCATGGCGTTGTGGTCTACAGCAACTTCTGAGACTAAAGCAGCTTAGTTCAATGCGCCTGTTAGAAGGGATTTCGGTTCCTTCGGCAGGTGTATCCCACTTCGCTAAATCGACACTCACTCTTTTGGTTGTTTTGGTTTTTTTTTGTCTTTTTGTTTAATTTTGTTGCTAAAAATACGAATGCCGAGGACTTTCAGGGACTGTGTCTATAGAGGACAGGGTTTGTTTGGCTTACAAAAATCAGAGTTCTGGTAGCGCGTATGTGAAAGTAGTCCTTGAATATTCAAAGCGTACCAATTTCATGTTTTGTAAAGTTTATGTTTTCATGTTGGGAAAAAGCATATCTGAGTATAGATCGAAAATAGAAATGAATGCCCTCTATTTGATACTTTCAATTCGTTTTCAATATTGTGGAGAAATGGTTTCTACTTTATAGAGCGGGGATACCCTAAAACACGTTCGAAACCGAATTCATAATAAACATTTAGTCGTATAAATATTACAAGTTTTGCATCGAAATGCCTTCGATTTGTTAGCCGAGGGGATCACGCCGTGCGCTCAGATGCGGAGTTTTGTATTATTCAAAAGGTTCAAATCCCGGCACGGACCTTTCACGATTTTGTTTTATTTTTTCAACTGTATCCGTGACAATATTAAGGAAAGGTTTTATGTACAATCAAGGGAAAATGTTTTAAGCATGACAATCATATAGATTCAACGGTGTATTAAACATTTTTCTTAAATCTTATATACAGATACTGTGTACAGTAAAACTGGTTAAATCTAATGGTGATAGGTGGAAGTTTTCCTCAGTACTTTTAAATTTGCCTCTTATTTTCACTGATCATGCGTTGATTTCAACAGGATATTGCACAACATCAACAGTAGTTTTAAATACATAAACTGTACAATGAATTATCGGGTGAGCCGTACCGTTGTGGAAAACTGAACTTACCTTACATTTGAGCCTAAAGCAGATGTTCTACCCTTGCTGTGGGGGCCTCGGTCCTTGCAGTGGGGGTACCACTTCGCCAACTCGATACTCACTCTTTTTTTGTGTGTATTATTATACCCCCCGCAAACAAAAGTTTGGGGGGGTATATAGGAAACACCCTGTCTGTCTGTCTGTCTGTCTGTCTGTCCGTCTGTCCGTCCGTCTGTCCACATAACTCGTAAGCGCTTCTCCTCCTAAACCGCTTGAAGGATTTTGATGAAACTTTACCTAAAGGAAGTACATCATATGTAGATGTGCATGAAGATTTTTCATTGCTCTTGGATATCATTCAGGGGAGATAATTGGACTTAGACTTTTTAAATACATTATTCAATGGGAGACCTCATAAGCGCAACTCCTCCTAAACCGCTAAAAGGATCTTAATGAAACTTTACATGAAAGAAGTATATCATATGTAGATGTGCATGAAGAATTTTCATTGCAATCAGACATCATTCAGGGGAGATAATTGGACTTTGACTTTTTAAATACATTATACAATGGGAAACCTCGTAAGCGCCTCTCCTCCTAAAAGGCTTGAAGGATTTTGATGAAACTTTACCTTAAGGAAGAACATCATATGCAGATGTGCATGAAGAATTTTCATTGCAACCAGACATCATTTCAGGGGAGATAATTGGACTTAGACTTTTTAAATACATTATTCAATGGGAAACCTCATAAGCGCAACTCCTCTTAAAACGTTGGATGGATTTTGTTGAAACTTTACATGAAGATAGTACATCATCTGTACATGTGCATGAGTAATTTGTATTGCTTTAGGTTATCATCGAGGGGAGATAACTGGACTTGAGATTTTTCTTTTACAGTACAGAGTCCAATATGAAGCGGGGGGTATCCTTTTGTGAGCTCGCTCACAGTATTACTTGTTTTCATTATTTCTTTAATTTGATTTAATATTGTCTTTTTTAATTATCAAAAATATACTTGTATTGAACACCAGGTAAAATAATAAGGCTTTAATTTAGATAGGAATTACAAGTATTAAGCCATGATTTTATTGTAAGTGAATATCAATTAAATAGACACAAACAACAGAGAAGTGGTTGGTATAAAGTGATGTATTGCATACATACACGGTCGGGTCGTATAACTATCCCCCTTAAACTTTGACATTTTTGTTTCAGATATATTTGAAAGCATGCGTCAAATCTTTATTTCAATACAGGATATTGCACAACAACGATTGAATCTTCATTTATTTGAAATACAGCACAATCTAGCGGGTGAGCCATGGCGTTGTGGTCTACAGCAACTTCTGAGACTAAAGCAGCTTAGTTCAATGCGCCTGTTAGAAGGGATTTCGGTTCCTTCGGCAGGTGTATCCCACTTCGCTAAATCGACACTCACTCTTTTGGTTGTTTTGGGTTTTTTTTGTCTTTTTGTTTAATTTTGTTGCTAAAAATACGAATGCCGAGGACTTTCAGGGACTGTGTCTATAGAGGACAGGGTTTGTTTGGCTTACAAAAATCAGAGTTCTGGTAGCGCGTATGTGAAAGTAGTCCTTGAATATTCAAAGCGTACCAATTTCATGTTTTGTAAAGTTTATGTTTTCATGTTGGGAAAAAGCATATCTGAGTAAAGATCGAAAATAGAAATGAATGCCCTCTATTTGATACTTTCAATTCGTTTTCAATATTGTGGAGAAATGGTTTCTACTTTATAGAGCGGGGATACCCTAAAACACGTTCGAAACCGAATTCATAATAAACATTTAGTCGTATAAATATTACAAGTTTTGCATCGAAATGCCTTCGATTTGTTAGCCGAGGGGATCACGCCGTGCGCTCAGATGCGGAGTTTTGTATTATTCAAAAGGTTCAAATCCCGGCACGGACCTTTCACGATTTTGTTTTATTTTTTCAACTGTATCCGTGACAATATTAAGGAAAGGTTTTATGTACAATCAAGGGAAAATGTTTTAAGCATGACAATCATATAGATTCAACGGTGTATTAAACATTTTTCTTAAATCTTATATACAGATACTGTGTACAGTAAAACTAAATCTAATGGTGATAGGTGGAACTTTTCCTCAGTACTTTTAAATTTGCCTCTTATTTTCACTGATCATGCGTTGATTTGAATAGGATATTGCACAACATCAACAGTAGTTTTAAATACATAAACTGTACAATGAATTATCGGGTGAGCCGTACCGTTGTGGAAAACTGAACGTACCTTACATTTGAGCCTAAAGCAGATGTTCTACCGTTGCTGTGGGGGCCTCGGTCCTTGCAGTGGGGGTACCACTTCGCCAACTCGATACTCAATCTTTTTTTGTGTGTATTATTTTCATTATTTCTTTAATTTGATTTAATATTGTCTTTTTGAATTATCAAAAATATACTTGTATTGAACACCAGGTAAAATAATAAGGCTTTAATTTAGATAGGAATTACAAGTATTAAGCCATGATTTTATTGTAAGTGAATATCAATTAAATAGACACAAACAACAGAGAAGTGGTTGGTATAAAGTGATGTATTGCATACATACACGGTCGGGTCGTATAACTATCCCCCTTAAACTTTGACATTTTTGTTTCAGATATAGTTGAAAGCATGCGTCAAATCTTTATTTCAATACAGGATATTGCACAACAACGATTGAATCTTCATTTATTTGAAATACAGCACAATCTAGCGGGTGAGCCATGGCGTTGTGGTCTACAGCAACTTCTGAGACTAAAGCAGCTTAGTTCAATGCGCCTGTTAGAAGGGATTTCGGTTCCTTCGGCAGGTGTATCCCACTTCGCTAAATCGACACTCACTCTTTTGGTTGTTTTTGTTTTTTTTTGTCTTTTTGTTTAATTTTGTTGCTAAAAATACGAATGCCGAGGACTTTCAGGGACTGTGTCTATAGAGGACAGGGTTTGTTTGGCTTACAAAAATCAGAGTTCTGGTAGCGCGTATGTGAAAGTAGTCCTTGAATATTCAAAGCGTACCGATTTCATGTTTTGTAAAGTTAATGTTTTCATGTTGGGAAAAAGCATATCTGAGTATAGATCGAAAATAGAAATGAATGCCCTCTATTTGTTACTTTCAATTCGTTTTCAATATTGTGGAGAAATGGTTTCTACTTTATAGAGCGGAGATACCCTAAAACACGTTCGAAACCGAATTCATAATAAACATTTAGTCGTATAAATATTAAAAGTTTTGAACCGAAATGCCTTCGATTTGTTAGCCGAGGGGATCACGCCGTGCGCTCAGATGCGGAGTT
This sequence comes from Arcuatula senhousia, assembly GCA_963971305.1. Lineage (NCBI taxonomy): Eukaryota > Metazoa > Mollusca > Bivalvia > Mytilida > Mytilidae > Arcuatula > Arcuatula senhousia. Next base: position 60,307,146 of record OZ020310.1, read on the forward strand.
TTGTATTATTCAAAAGGTTCAAATCCCGGCACGGACCTTTCACGATTTTGTTTTATTTTTTCAACTGTATCTGTTCTGTCACACGTTTTGCGTTTCAACGTTAAAATATTTTTATAGTTATTTTCTTCATCACTTGTGAAATAGGACAACTTCAACTAACACCGTTTCTAACTCCTGTTTGGACTTTCGATACTTCATTAGATTTTTCATCTCCTCCGTTATTGATCCGAGAGATACCCTAATGATCCGTTTCCTCTCCCTTTGTCAGTTCTCCCCGCGCCATGAAAAAGGAAAATTAAAACAGGACGCTATCTGTGATTCGTGGCAATTCACGACGTGAGTAATACATAAACATTCAAATAACTGTACAAAAACTGTTCATGGATATATTTATCATCATATTATGCCTTTATTTGGATAAATTTCAACGGAACACTGGAATTACGTATCGGGACAGACGAAGGGAATTTCCCGTTCTTTGTAAAGAATATCTTGAACTTTAAAACTTTAATTATGCTGTCTTTATATGAATATTTAATTGATAATTGTTCAATTTCGATCCTACTGTACCGTTTTCTCTTTGAAGTTTGAACCTTTTCATATACTTTGTATTTTATTGTATCCCCCCTTTTTTGCAGTATTTTACCACATCATTACCACATATGTTGTTGCTTGAATAAATGTCAACCTTCGACTAGAGTTATTCTCCAAGGCCCAACAATTGGTTATCGGTACATCTATCCGGGAGAGCCGGAATAGTAAAATAGTCCCGTACAACGCCTGTTACAGAAGTGTCGCTGCAGTTTACGCCAGGAGACGTCCGCAGAAGACCAGAAAAGACTTGTATCTTTTTATACAAACCTTTTATGAGTTCTCGCAAGAGAGACATACCATTTTCTTGGTTCCTGTAGTGTGCTGCGGCCGTAGAAGCGCCCACACACCAACCTTTGTACACCCGAAACACCACAGTTTTTGTGTGACACACACCAATAGATTTGATATACCTGCTCTGGGTGAATAATAAACCCAGCTCAGTTTTTCCTTAACTGAAGAAGCTAGATAGAACACCGTGATATAACATGTTCTACACGTACAAAATCACACACCAAAGCTAGTGCCAAGCCAGATAGCACACATACGTTTTTTAAACGTTATTTTATAAAACTCAGCTGATAAACAAATAAAGAGTCAAATCACACTTTCGAGATTTTTCTCGTAACAACAAAGTGATTGTGACATGATGAGTGACACAGGTGACAACGTCACCATACAACCAACTGGGTCAGATCAACACTTAGACATACGATCTGACAATACAGAGAAAAGAGTTAGAGCTCTTAACGAAAAGGGCATGGACGTCTACATTGAAAGACGCGAGAAATACGCCCAAGACATAGAGCTGCTATGGAGCATGTTAAATGCTTTCCTGCAGGAGGTTGATACCCCTCCAGAAAATATACGAGGTTGCCTCGCTTTACAAGAAAAGATAGCCCAGTCTGCTAGTAGATACGAACGTCAAAATGACGCATTTATAAAATTCATGAAAGCTACTAGGGCTGAGGAAAGCAATCGAGACCTCCAGGCTTTCACAACCTTGGTTAACATAAGACGTCAAACAATGGATACAGCAACGTCTAACCTACAGGACGCCACCAAGGCATTTGGTCCTGCGTCACCGGCGATGCAACAGCCCACCTCAGTTCAACAGAATACCACTGTACGAGAACTACATGGGTCCGTGAAACAAGAACGCAACTCAGTTAGGTCAAAGCCAAATAGCGGATGCAAATCCGTAGGTGGCTCAAAATCCAGCAGCTCGTCAAGCGCTTCAAGAAACAAGAGTGCTAAAGCCGATGCTGCCAAGGCCAAAATAGCCTTTCTAGCTAAACAAACTGCTCTAACGAAACAAGAGGCTCTTCTAGAGGAGCACGAATTGCAGCGGAAGGCTAGCCACAAAGCCGAAATAGACCAACAAAAGACAGAAGTTGAGCGACAAAAGGCGGAAGTTGAGCGACAAAAGGCGGAAGTTGAACGACAAAAGGAAGAAACGGAGCGACAAATCGAGCAACGCAAAATAGAAATGGAACGAGCCTACGCCATGGAAGCAGCTGCTGCTGTACGAAAAAAGTTGGAGCTACAAGCCGACAAAACACTGCTAGAAGCTCATATGGAAGCAGCTATGGCTGAAGCTGAAGCGAAAGCGTTCGAGGACGAAAGTAGTCAAAATATCGACGACGAACCATACATTGGCATCGACCTACCATTACCGATGGCTGACCCGATCCGACGGGTACACGACTACGTTAGTCAACACACTAGTACTCATGCGATGGATGAAAATCCAGCTGACGTCGGGACCAACACATATCCGACGCACTCCGACAATACAAGAAAAGTAACGGTTTTCGAACCGCCTGCTACAACTGAAGCACCTAGGAAGATAGGACCACCATCCATGGCATCGACACCTTTCCGACGAGAAACCGACGACGTCGACACCACTAGCAATACTTATGGCCTCAATCGGGATGCTCCCGTATTCGTGCCATCCACTCAAAATCAACATCCCTTATCGACAACGTCGTCGTTGATGCAGAATCACCGTTCCGACAGGAAGGATTCAACATCCGAGGAATTAACCAAATTCCTACTGAGAAAGGACTTACTACTCTCCTGTCTTACCCACTTTGATGACAAGGCCGAGTCCTATGCAGTTTGGAAGGCCGAATTCAAAGAAGTCGTGGATGAGCTAGGGATATCCAACTCCGAAGAGCTAATTCTTCTCAAGAAATGGCTAGGGAATAAGTCTGCACAATATGCAGCGAGTATCAAAGCAGCGAATATCGACGATCCGGCAAGAGGCTTACAGTGTCTTTGGGAACGCCTAGACGAACGTTATGGCGCATTACAGTTCACAGAGCACGCATTCAGACAGAAATTGGAAGCTTTCCCTAAGTTAACGAACAAAGATACCGAACGTTTCTACGACTTGTACGATCTCTTATCTCATATCCAATGCCTTAAACGGAATCCAAACTTTCGCAATCTGTTAGGGTATTTTGATACATCATCGGGACAACAACCTATATTAGCCAAGCTCCCGTATGGACTCCAGGACAAGTGGACTGTAAGAGCTTCAAAGTACATGAATCAACACCACGTTCCATTTGCACCGTTCCCAGAGTTGACTGATTTTATAAAAGAAATCGCCAAAATCAAAAACAATCCTTGTTTCAATTACGATATTGGCAGCCTATTTGCATCTAAGCCCCAATCCCAGACTACTAAAGAGAAAGTCAACGTATACAAAACATCTACAGACACGAGTTCGGAGCATAGCTCCGCAGAAAGCTCCACCTACGGGTCGAGGCAACAAGAAAATAATAACCCGATCAACTTGAAGGAGCGTTGCATCATACATAAGGGCAAACATTCGCTTAACGAATGTAATGGCTTCAGAGCGAAACCAATTGAGGAGCGTATTAAATTGCTGAAGGAACACAACGTATGCTTTAAGTGCTGCGAGTCCGACACGCACTTTAAAGCCAACTGTCAAGAAAGAGTTGTTTGCAACGAATGCGAGAGCACACGTCACCCGACAGCTCTCCACATTTCCAACTCAGACCAACGACCAGCGAGTTTTTCTCGTGAATCCTCACAAAACAATGGCGGGGAGCAAAAGGCTCCAAAGGCTAACAACACCAAAGACACCGTACAGGTTACATGCACCGAGCTATGCAGTTCAACGAACAGCGGAAAATCATGTGCAAAGATTTTACCAGTAGACGTTTTTCACAAGGACGATAGATCAACCGTACATCGCATGTACGCAATCGTCGACGACCAAAGTAGTCATACATTGGCTACAACTGAATTCTTCAATCTCTTTGATGTCAAAGGACCCTACGAGAATTACGATCTTTCGACCTGCTCAGGACGCACACTGATGTCAGGAAGGAAAGCAAACGACCTTATGATAAAGTCAATCGGAGACGATTTCGAAACAAATCTGTCGACGGTCATCGAATGCAACGACATTCCGAACAACAGGTCCGAGATACCGACACCTGAAGTTGCGATACACCATCCACATCTACGGGATATAGCTAGCTTCATCCCGCCCATTGATAGAAATTGTGAGATTCTACTTCTTATCGGGAGAACACTCCCGGCAGTACACCACGCTCTAGACCAACGATTAGGGTCTCACTTTGAACCCTTCGCACAGAAGTTGCCGTTAGGCTGGGTCATTATAGGCAAAACTTGTCTGGACCGACAACATGCACCATCCGACATCGACGTCAAGAAAACGTTCATTCTACCGAATGGGCGACCCTCAATAATGCAACCATGTCCGAACCAGTTTCACGTAACCGAACATCGTGATAAATTACCAGTCGAACAGAATGATGACTTGAAAGGGATAGACATCTTCGAGAAAACACCCGACGACGACAAGGAAATCCGTCCCATACAAGTTAACAAGACAACTGCCGAGTGTAAACGCGAATCTAATTTCGAAACTGACCGTCTCCGACATCTCGATTCCTGGAACGACTTAGTTAAAGTTGTGTTTAAACTTAAAAGATTCGCTCGTCTCTACAAATCGGACCAAAAACAATTAAGCACAGTCGAACTGTACGAAGACGCTAAAACCTTTGTCATTAGAAGCGCGCAAACCGAGGTATACGAAGAGGAAATTCAGTGCATCCTGCACAATGAGACGTTGCCGAAACGAAGTCCAATTCGTGATCTTAACCCATACATAGACGATTATGGCCTACTTAGAGTCGGCGGCCGCATAGATCATTCTAACGCCAATGTCATAGAGAAGAAACCGATAATCATCCCTGGACGTCACAGGATAGCACCGCTTCTAGTGAAAAATTTCCATCAGGAAATCAAGCATCAGGGTCGTCACCTAACCGAAGGTGCAATCCGATCAGTAGGCTTCTGGATTACTAGCGTAAAACGCCTCATCTCTAGCGTTATTCATCAGTGCCTCGTATGTCGGAAACTCAGAGGGAAGTTACAAACACAGATTATGGCTGATCTCCCAAGGGATCGTCTCGAACCGTCACCTCCGTTTACTAACGTCGGAGTAGATGTCTTTGGACCGTGGCAAATAGTGACACGAAAAACACGAGGAGGAAGTGCTAACTCGAAACGATGGGCAGTCATGTTTACGTGTCTCGTTATAAGGGCAGTACATATCGAGCTCGTAGAGGAAATGACTTCGTCCGCATTCATTAACGCTTTAAAACGTTTCACTTCAGTCCGTGGGAAAGTTAAGCTCTTTCGGTCCGACCAAGGGACAAATTTCGTCGGTGCAGTAAAGGAGTTGAACATAAAAACCGTTAAACCCGGTGACACGCCAATCAACATTGACGAAGATCCGACCTTATCCACGTACCTTCAGGATTCGGGTGCAACGTGGCAGTTTAACCCAGCCTATTCATCCCACATGGGCGGCGTCTGGGAACGCATGATCGGGGTTACCAGGCGAATTCTGGATTCACTGTTCTTAGAGAATTCCAGGAAAACTCTTACACACGACGTGTTGAACACGTTCATGGCTGAAGCGTGTGCTATTATCAACTCTAGACCGTTAATTCCCGTATCTTCCGACCCGGAATCTCCACTTATTCTAACACCGGCAATGTTATTAACTCAAAAGACAGACTACGTCTTTTCGATAGACAACCTGGAACCCGCGGACAAACGAGATTTATACAGAATTGAATGGAAACGGGTTCAGGCTTTGGCAAGTATGTTTTGGACTCGCTGGAAAAGAGAATATTTACCGCTCTTACAACGAAGGCGAAAATGGACAGAAGTGCGGAGAGATCTCCGTGTAGGCGATGTAGTTCTTATCAAGGACAATAGTTTATGTAGGACACAGTGGCCAACCGGCATAATCACCAACGCCATACAAGGTTCCGACGACCACGTTCGAAAGGTTGAAGTCCGTATCATGGTCGACGGGAAACCTAAGACATACACTCGACCAATAACCGAACTTGTTCTGATAGTCGAGGCCGACGAGACTTAAGAGACGTTGAGTCATTTGCACCGTGTGCAGACTGTACAAATTTGTAGATAAATTGTGACAATTCATTGTTTTGGACATTCTTTCTGTCATCGTGTATACCAAAACGACACTCCATTCTTGGAACACGTTGTTCCTCACCACGCCGTGCGTGGCAACGCTGGATACTCCCATTGGGCAACGCTGGAAGCCAGACAACGTTGGAGCTACCTCACGATCCAAGTATCGAGAAGACATTTCGTGAATGACTGTACATTTGTGTATACCTTAAACTTTATGATTCTTGAATGACTTTGGGATTTATGTGTTTACACCATTAATGTGAAAGAAATAGTGATATCCCCTGGATATCAGACGGGGAGTGTTCTGTCACACGTTTTGCGTTTCAACGTTAAAATATTTTTATAGTTATTTTCTTCATCACTTGTGAAATAGGACAACTTCAACTAACACCGTTTCTAACTCCTGTTTGGACTTTCGATACTTCATTAGATTTTTCATCTCCTCCGTTATTGATCCGAGAGATACCCTAATGATCCGTTTCCTCTCCCTTTGTCAGTTCTCCCCGCGCCATGAAAAAGGAAAATTAAAACAGGACGCTATCTGTGATTCGTGGCAATTCACGACGTGAGTAATACATAAACATTCAAATAACTGTACAAAAACTGTTCATGGATATATTTATCATCATATTATGCCTTTATTTGGATAAATTTCAACGGAACACTGGAATTACGTATCGGGACAGACGAAGGGAATTTCCCGTTCTTTGTAAAGAATATCTTGAACTTTAAAACTTTAATTATGCTGTCTTTATATGAATATTTAATTGATAATTGTTCAATTTCGATCCTACTGTACCGTTTTCTCTTTGAACTTTGAACCTTTTCATATACTTTGTATTTTATTGTATCCCCCCTTTTTTTGCAGTATTTTACCACATCATTACCACATCTGTTGTTGCTTGAATAAATGTCAACCTTCGACCAGAGTTATTCTCCAAGGCCCAACAATTGGTTATCGGTACATCTATCCGGGAGAGCCGGAATAGTATCCGTGACAATATTAAGGAAAGGTTTTATGTACAATCAAGGGAAAATGTTTTAAGCATGACAATCATATAGATTCAACGGTGTATTAAACATTTTTCTTAAATCTTATATACAGATACTGTGTACAGTAAAACTGGTTAAATCTAATGGTAATAGGTGGAAGTTTTCCTCAGTACTTTTAAATTTGCCTCTTATTTTCACTGATCATGCGTTGATTTGAACAGGATATTGCACAACATCAACAGTAGTTTTAAATACATAAACTGTACAATGAATTATCGGGTGAGCCGTAGCGTTGTGGAAAACTGAACTTACCTTACATTTGAGCCTAAAGCAGATGTTCTACCCTTGCTGTGGGGCCTCGGTCCTTGCAGTGGGGGTACCACTTCGCCAACTCGATACTCACTCTTTTTTGTGTGTATTATTTTCATTATTTCTTTAATTTGATTTAATATTGTCTTTTTTAATTATCAAAAATATACTTGTATTGAACACCAGGTAAAATAATAAGGCTTTAATTTAGATAGGAATTACAATACAAGTATTAAGCCATGATTTTATTGTAAGTGAATATCAATTAAATAGACACAAACAACAGAGAAGTGGTTGGTATAAAGTGATGTATTGCATACATACACGGTCGGGTCGTATAACTATCCCCCTTAAACTTTGACATTTTTGTTTCAGATATAGTTGAAAGCATGCGTCAAATCTTTATTTCAATACAGGATATTGCACAACAACGATTGAATCTTCATTTATTTGAAATACAGCACAATCTAGCGGGTGAGCCATGGTGTTGTGGTCTACAGCAACTTCTGAGACTAACGCAGCTTAGTTCAATGCGCCTGTTAGAAGGGATTTCGGTTCCTTCGGCAGGTGTATCCCACTTCGCTAAATCGACACTCACTCTTTTGGTTGTTTTGGGGTTTTTTTTGTCTTTTTGTTTAATTTTGTTGCTAAAAATACGAATGCCGAGGACTTTCAGGGACTGTGTCTATAGAGGACAGGGTTTGTTTGGCTTACAAAAATCAGAGTTCTGGTAGCGCGTATGTAAAAGTAGTCCTTGAATATTCAAAGCGTACCGATTTCATGTTTTGTAAAGTTAATGTTTTCATGTTGGGAAAAAGCATATCTGAGTATAGATCGAAAATAGAAATGAATGCCCTCTATTTGTTACTTTCAATTCGTTTTCAATATTGTGGAGAAATGGTTTCTACTTTATAGAGCGGGGATACCCTAAAACACGTTCGAAACCGAATTCATAATAAACATTTAGTCGTATAAATATTAAAAGTTTTGCATCGAAATGCCTTCGATTTGTTAGCCGAGGGGATCACGCCGTGCGCTCAGATGCGGAGTTTTGTATTATTCAAAAGGTTCAAATCCCGGTACGGACCTTTCACGATTTTGTTTTATTTTTTCAACTGTATCCGTGACAATATTAAGGAAAGGTTTTATGTACAATCAAGGGAAAATGTTTTAAGCATGACAATCATATAGATTCAACGGTGTATTAAACATTTTTCTTAAATCTTATATACAGATACTGTGTACAGTAAAACTGGTTAAATCTAATGGTGATAGGTGGAAGTTTTCCTCAGTACTTTTAAATTTGCCTCTTATTTTCACTGATCATGCGTTGATTTGAACAGGATATTGCACAACATCAACAGTAGTTTTAAATACATAAACTGTACAATGAATTATCGGGTGAGCCGTAGCGTTGTGGAAAACTGAACTTACCTTACATTTGAGCCTAAAGCAGATGTTCTACCCTTGCTGTGGGGGCCTCGGTCCTTGCAGTGGGGGTACCACTTCGCCAACTCGATACTCACTCTTTTTTTGTGTGTATTATTTTCATTATTTCTTTAATTTGATTTAATATTGTCTTTTTTAATTATCAAAAATATACTTGTATTGAACACCAGGTAAAATAATAAGGCTTTAATTTAGATAGGAATTACAAGTATTAAGCCATGATTTTATTGTAAGTGAATATCAATTAAATAGACACAAACAACAGAGAAGTGGTTGGTATAAAGTGATGTATTGCATACATACACGGTCGGGTCGTATAACTATCCCCCTTAAACTTTGACATTTTTGTTTCAGATATAGTTGAAAGCATGCGTCAAATCTTTATTTCAATACAGGATATTGCACAACAACGATTGAATCTTCATTTATTTGAAATACAGCACAATCTAGCGGGTGAGCCATGGCGTTGTGGTCTACAGCAACTTCTGAGACTAAAGCAGCTTAGTTCAATGCGCCTGTTAGAAGGGATTTCGGTTCCTTCGGCAGGTGTATCCCACTTCGCTAAATCGACACTCACTCTTTTGGTTGTTTTGGTTTTTTTTTGGTCTTTTTGTTTAATTTTGTTGCTAAAAATACGAATGCCGAGGACTTTCAGGGACTGTGTCTATAGAGGACAGGGTTTGTTTGGCTTACAAAAATCAGAGTTCTGGTAGCGCGTATGTGAAAGTAGTCCTTGAATATTCAAAGCGTACCGATTTCATGTTTTGTAAAGTTAATGTTTTCATGTTGGGAAAAAGCATATCTGAGTATAGATCGAAAATAGAAATGAATGCCCTCTATTTGTTACTTTCAATTCGTTTTCAATATTGTGGAGAAATGGTTTCTACTTTATAGAGCGGGGATACCCTAAAACACGTTCGAAACCGAATTCATAATAAACATTTAGTCGTATAAATATTATAAGTTTTGCACCGAAATGCCTTCGATTTGTTAGCCGAGGGGATCACGCCGTGCGCTCAGATGCGGAGTTTTGTATTATTCAAAAGGTTCAAATCCCGGCACGGACCTTTCACGATTTTGTTTTATTTTTTCAACTGTATCCGTGACAATATTAAGGAAAGGTTTTATGTACAATCAAGGGAAAATGTTTTAAGCATGACAATCATATAGATTCAACGGTGTATTAAACATTTTTCTTAAATCTTATATACAGATACTGTGTACAGTAAAACTGGTTAAATCTAATGGTGATAGGTGGAAGTTTTCCTCAGTACTTTTAAATTTGCCTCTTATTTTCACTGATCATGCGTTGATTTGAACAGGATATTGCACAACATCAACAGTAGTTTTAAATACATAAACTGTACAATGAATTATCGGGTGAGCCGTAGCGTTGTGGAAAACTGAACTTACCTTACATTTGAGCCTTAAGCAGATGTTCTACCCTTGCTGTGGGGGCCTCGGTCCTTGCAGTGGGGGTACCACTTCGCCAACTCGATACTCACTCTTTTTTTGTGTGTATTATTTTCATTATTTCTTTAATTTTATTTAATATTGTCTTTTTTAATTATCAAAAATATACTTGTATTGAACACCAGGTAAAATAATAAGGCTTTAATTTAGATAGGAATTACAAGTATTAAGCCATGATTTTATTGTAAGTGAATATCAATTAAATAGACACAAACAACAGAGAAGTGGTTGGTATAAAGTGATGTATTGCATACATACACGGTCGGGTCGTATAACTATCCCCCTTAAACTTTGACATTGTTGTTTCAGATATAGTTGAAAGCATGCGTCAAATCTTTATTTCAATACAGGATATTGCACAACAACGATTGAATCTTCATTTATTTGAAATACAGCACAATCTAGCGGATGAGCCATGGCGTTGTGGTCTACAGCAACTTCTGAGACTAAAGCAGCTTAGTTATATGCGCCTGTTAGAAGGGATTTCGGTTCCTTCGGCAGGTGTATCCCACTTCGCTAAATCGACACTCACTCTTTTGGTTGTTTTGGGTTTTTTTTTGTCTTTTTGTTTAATTTTGTTGCTAAAAATACGAATGCCGAGGACTTTCAGGGACTGTGTCTATAGAGGACAGGGTTTGTTTGGCTTACAAAAATCAGAGTTCTGGTAGCGCGTATGTGAAAGTAGTCCTTGAATATTCAAAGCGTACCGATTTCATGTTTTGTAAAGTTAATGTTTTCATGTTGGGAAAAAGCATATCTGAGTATAGATCGAAAATAGAAATGAATGCCCTCTATTTGTTACTTTCAATTCGTTTTCAATATTGTGGAGAAATGGTTTCTACTTTATAGAGCGGGGATACCCTAAAACACGTTCGAAACCGAATTCATAATAAACATTTAGTCGTATAAATATTAAAAGTTTTGCACCGAAATGCCTTCGATTTGTTAGCCGAGGGGATCACGCCGTGCGCTCAGATGCGGAGTTTTGTATTATTCAAAAGGTTCAAATCCCGGCACGGACCTTTCACGATTTTGTTTTATTTTTTCAACTGTATCCGTGACAATATTAAGGAAAGGTTTTATGTACAATCAAGGGAAAATGTTTTAAGCATGACAATCATATAGATTCAACGGTGTATTAAACATTTTTCTTAAATCTTATATACAGATACTGTGTATAGTAAAACTGGTTAAATCTAATGGTGATAGGTGGAAGTTTTCCTCAGTACTTTTAAATTGCCTCTTATTTTCACTGATCATGCGTTGATTTGAACAGGATATTGCACAACATCAACAGTAGTTTTAAATACATAAACTGTACAATGAATTATCGGGTGAGCCGTAGCGTTGTGGAAAACTGAACTTACCTTACATTTGAGCCTAAAGCAGATGTTCTACCCTTGCTGTGGGGGCCTCGGTCCTTGCAGTGGGGGTACCACTTCGCCAACTCGATACTCACTCTTTTTTTGTGTGTATTATTTTCATTATTTCTTTAATTTGATTTAATATTGTCTTTTTTAATTATCAAAAATATACTTGTATTGAACACCAGGTAAAATAATAAGGCTTTAATTTAGATAGGAATTACAAGTATTAAGCCATGATTTTATTGTAAGTGAATATCAATTAAATAGACACAAACAACAGAGAAGTGGTTGGTATAAAGTGATGTATTGCATACATACACGGTCGGGTCGTATAACTATCCCCCTTAAACTTTGACATTTTTGTTTCAGATATAGTTGAAAGCATGCGTCAAATCTTTATTTCAATACAGGATATTGCACAACAACGATTGAATCTTCATTTATTTGAAATACAGCACAATCTAGCGGGTGAGCCATGGCGTTGTGGTCTACAGCAACTTCTGAGACTAAAGCAGCTTATTTCAAAGCGCCTGTTAGAAGGGATTTCGGTTCCTTCGGCAGGTGTATCCGACTTCGCTAAATCGACACTCACTCTTTTGGTTGTTTTGGGTTTTTTTTTGTCTTTTTGTTTAATTTTGTTGCAAAAAATACGAATGCCGAGGACTTTCAGGGACTGTGTCTATAGAGGACAGGGTTTGTTTGGCTTACAAAAATCAGAGTTCTGGTAGCGCGTATGTGAAAGTAGTCCTTGAATATTCAAAGCGTACCGATTTCATGTTTTGTAAAGTTAATGTTTTCATGTTGGGAAAAAACATATCTGAGTATAGATCGAAAATAGAAATGAATGCCCTCTATTTGTTACTTTCAATTCGTTTTCAATATTGTGGAGAAATGGTTTCTACTTTATAGAGCGGGGATACCCTAAAACACGTTCGAAACCGAATTAATAATAAACATTTAGTCGTATAAATATTAAAAGTTTTGCACCGAAATGCCTTCGATTTGTTAGCCGAGGGGATCACACCGTGCGCTCAGATGCGGAGTTTTGTATTATTCAAAAGGTTCAAATCCCGGCACGGACCTTTCACGATTTTGTTTTATTTTTTCAACTGTATCCGTGACAATATTAAGGAAAGGTTTTATGTACAATCAAGGGAAAATGTTTTAAGCATGACAATCATATAGATTCAACGGTGTATTAAACATTTTTCTTAAATCTTATATACAGATACTGTGTACAGTAAAACTGGTTAAATCTAATGGTGATAGGTGGAAGTTTTCCTCAGTACTTTTAAATTTGCCTCTTATTTTCACTGATCATGCGTTGATTTGAACAGGATATTGCACAACATCAACAGTAGTTTTTAATACATAAACTGTACAATGAATTATCGGGTGAGCCGTAGCGTTGTGGAAAACTGAACTTACCTAACATTTGAGCCTAAAGCAGATGTTCTACCCTTGCTGTGGGGGCCTCGGTCCTTGCAGTGGGGGTACCACTTCGCCAACTAGATACTCACTCTTTTTTTGTGTGTATTATTTTCATTATTTCTTTAATTTGATTTAATATTGTCTTTTTTAAATATCAAAAATATACTTGTATTGAACACCAGGTAAAATAATAAGGCTTTAATTTAGATAGGAATTACAAGTATTAAGCCATGATTTTATTGTAAGTGAATATCAATTAAATAGACACAAACAACAGAGAAGTGGTTGGTATAAAGTGATGTATTGCATACATACACGGTCGGGTCGTATAACTATCCCCCTTAAACTTTGACATTTTTGTTTCAGATAGAGTTGAAAGCATGCGTCAAATCTTTATTTCAATACAGGATATTGCACAACAACGATTGAATCTTCATTTATTTGAAATACAGCACAATCTAGCGGGTGAGCCATGGCGTTGTGGTCTACAGCAACTTCTGAGACTAAAGCAGCTTAGTTCAATGCGCCTGTTAGAAGGGATTTCGGTTCCTTCGGCAGGTGTATCCCACTTCGCTAAATCGACACTCACTCTTTTGGTTGTTTTGGGTTTCTTTTTTGTCTTTTTGTTTAATTTTGTTGCTAAAAATACGAATGCCGAGGACTTTCAGGGACTGTGTCTATAGAGGACAGGGTTTGTTTGGCTTACAAAAATCAGAGTTCTGGTAGCGCGTATGTGAAAGTAGTCATTGAATATTCAAAGCGTACCGATTTCATGTTTTGTAAAGTTAATGTTTTCAAGTTGGGAAAAAGCATATCTGAGTATAGATCGAAAATAGAAATGAATGCCCTCTATTTGTTACTTTCAATTCGTTTTCAATATTGTGGAGAAATGGTTTCTACTTTATAGAGCGGGGATACCCTAAAACACGTTCGAAACCGAATTCATAATAAACATTTAGTCGTATAAATATTAAAAGTTTTGCACCGAAATGCCTTCGATTTGTTAGCCGAGGGGATCACGCCGTGCGCTCAGATGCGGAGTTTTGTATTATTCAAAAGGTTCAAATCCCGGCACAGACCTTTCACGATTTTGTTTTATTTTTTCAACTGTATCCGTGACAATATTAAGGAAAGGTTTTATGTACAATCAAGGGAAAATGTTTTAAGCATGACAATCATATAGATTCAACGGTGTATTAAACATTTTTCTTAAATCTTATATACAGATACTGTGTACAGTAAAACTGGTTAAATCTAATGGTGATAGGTGGAAGTTTTCCTCAGTACTTTTAAATTTGCCTCTTATTTTCACTGATCATGCGTTGATTTGAACAGGATATTGCACAACATCAACAGTAGTTTTAAATACATAAACTGTACAATGAATTATCGGGTGAGCCGTAGCGTTGTGGAAAACTGAACTTACCTTACATTTGAGCCTAAAGCAGATGTTCTACCCTTGCTGTGGGGGCCTCGGTCCTTGCAGTAGGGGTACCACTTCGCCAACTCGATACTCACTCTTTTTTTGTGTGTATTATTTTCATTATTTCTTTAATTGGATTTAATATTGTCTTTTTTAATTATCAAAAATATACTTGTATTGAACACCAGGTAAAATAATAAGGCTTTAATTTAGATAGGAATTACAAGTATTAAGCCATGATTTTATTGTAAGTGAATATCAATTAAATAGACACAAACAACAGAGAAGTGGTTGGTATAAAGTGATGTATTGCATACATACACGGTCGGGTCGTATAACTATCCCCCTTAAACTTTGACATTTTTGTTTCAGATATAGTTGAAAGCATGCGTCAAATCTTTATTTCAATACAGGATATTGCACAACAACGAATGAATCTTCATTTATTTGAAATACAGCACAATCTAGCGGGTGAGCCATGGCGTTGTGGTCTACAGCAACTTCTGAGACTAAAGCAGCTTAGTTCAATGCGCCTGTTAGAAGGGATTTCGGTTCCTTCGGCAGGTGTATCCCACTTCGCTAAATCGACACTCACTCTTTTGGTTGTTTTGGGTTTTTTTTGTCTTTTTGTTTAATATTGTTGCTAAAAATACGAATGCCGAGGACTTTCAGGGACTGTGTCTATAGAGGACAGGGTTTGTTTGGCTTACAACAATCAGAGTTCTGGTAGCGCGTATAATTGTGAAAGTAGTCCTTGAATATTCAAAGCGTACCGATTTCATGTTTTGTAAAGTTAATGTTTTCATGTTGGGAAAAAGCATATCTGAGTATAGATCGAAAATAGAAATGAATGCCCTCTATTTGTTACTTTCAATTCGTTTTCAATATTGTGGAGAAATGGTTTCTACTTTATAGAGCGTGGATATCCTAAAACACGTTCGAAACCGAATTCATAATAAACATTTAGTCGTATAAATATTAAAAGTTTTGCACCGAAATGCCTTCGATTTGTTAGCCGAGGGGATCACGCCGTGCGCTCAGATGCGGAGTTTTGTATTATTCAAAAGGTTCAAATCCCGGCACGGACCTTTCACGATTTTGTTTTATTTTTTCAACTGTATCCGTGACAATATTAAGGAAAGGTTTTATGTACAATCAAGGGAAAATGTTTTAAGCATGACAATCATATAGATTCAACGGTGTATTAAACATTTTTCTTAAATCTTATATACAGATACTGTGTACAGTAAAACTGGTTAAATCTAATGGTGATAGGTGGAAGTTTTCCTCAGTACTTTTAAATTTGCCTCTTATTTTCACTGATCATGCGTTGATTTGAACAGGATATTGCACAACATCAACAGTAGTTTTAAATACATAAACTGTACAATGAATTATCGGGTGAGCCGTAGCGTTGTGGAAAACTGAACTTACCTTACATTTGAGCCTAAAGCAGATGTTCTACCCTTGCTGTGGGGCCTCGGTCCTTGCAGTGGGGGTACCACTTCGCCAACTCGATACTCACTCTTTTTTTTGTGTGTATTATTTTCATTATTTCTTTAATTTGATTTAATATTGTCTTTTTTAATTATCAAAAATATACTTGTATTGAACACCAGGTAAAATAATAAGGCTTTAATTTAGATAGGAATTACAAGTATTAAGCCATGATTTTATTGTAAGTGAATATCAATTAAATAGACACAAACAACAGAGAAGTGGTAGGTATAAAGTGATGTATTGCATACATACACGGTCGGGTCGTATAACTATCCCCCTTAAACTTTGACATTTTTGTTTCAGATATAGTTGAAAGCATGCGTCAAATCTTTATTTCAATACAGGATATTGCACAACAACGATTGAATCTTCATTTATTTGAAATACAGCACAATCTAGCGGGTGAGCCATGGCGTTGTGGTCTACAGCAACTTCTGAGACTAAAGCAGCTTAGTTCAATGCGCCTGTTAGAAGGGATTTCGGTTCCTTCGGCAGGTGTATCCCACTTCGCTAAACCGACACTCACTCTTTTGGTTGTTTTGGGGGTTTTTTTGTCTTTTTGTTTAATTTTGTTGCTAAAAATACGAATGCCGAGGACTTTCAGGGACTGTGTCTATAGAGGACAGGGTTTGTTTGGCTTACAAAAATCAGAGTTCTGGTAGCGCGTATGTGAAAGTAGTCCTTGAATAATCAAAGCGTACCGATTTCATGTTTTGTAAAGTTAATGTTTTCATGTTGGGAAAAGCATATCTGAGTATAGATCGAAAATAGAAATGAATGCCCTCTATTTGTTACTTTCAATTCGTTTTCAATATTGTGGAGAAATGGTTTCTACTTTATAGAGCGGGGATACCCTAAAACACGTTCGAAACCGAATTCATAATAAACATTTAGTCGTATAAATATTAAAAGTTTTGCACCGAAATGCCTTCGATTTGTTAGCCGAGGGGATCACGCCGTGCGCTCAGATGCGGAGTTTTGTATTATTCAAAAGGTTCAAATCCCGGCACGGACCTTTCACGATTTTGTTTTATTTTTTCAACTGTATCCGTGACAATATTAAGGAAAGGTTTTATGTACAATCAAGGGAAAATGTTTTAAGCATGACAATCATATAGATTCAACGGTGTATTAAACATTTTTCTTAAATCTTATATACAGATACTGTGTACAGTAAAACTGGTTAAATCTAATGGTGATAGGTGGAAGTTTTCCTCAGTACTTTTAAATTTGCCTCTTATTTTCACTGATCATGCGTTGATTTGAACAGGATATTGCACAACATCAACAGTAGTTTTAAATACATAAACTGTACAATGAATTATCGGGTGAGCCGTAGCGTTGTGGAAAACTGAACTTACCTTACATTTGAGCCTAAAGCAGATGTTCTACCCTTGCTGTGGGGCCTCGGTCCTTGCAGTGGGGGTACCACTTCGCCAACTCGATACTCACTCTTTTTTTGTGTGTATTATTTTCATTATTTCTTTAATTTGATTTAATATTGTCTTTTTTAATTATCAAAAATATACTTGTATTGAACACCAGGTAAAATATTAAGGCTTTAATTTAGATAGGAATTACAAGTATTAAGCCATGATTTTATTGTAAGTGAATATCAATTAAATAGACACAAACAACAGAGAAGTGGTAGGTATAAAGTGATGTATTGCATACATACACGGTCGGGTCGTATAACTATCCCCCTTAAACTTTGACATTTTTGTTTCAGATATAGTTGAAAGCATGCGTCAAATCTTTATTTCAATACAGGACATTGCACAACAACGATTGAATCTTCATTTATTTGAAATACAGCACAATCTAGCGGGTGAGCCATGGCGTTGTGGTCTACAGCAACTTCTGAGACTAAAGCAGCTTAGTTCAATGCGCCTGTTAGAAGGGATTTCGGTTCTTTCGGCAGGTGTATCCCACTTCGCTAAATCGACACTCACTCTTTTGGTTGTTTTGGGTTTTTTTTTGTCTTTTTGTTTAATTTTGTTGCTAAAAATACGAATGCCGAGGACTTTAAGGGACTGTGTCTATAGAGGACAGGGTTTGTTTGGCTTACAAAAATCAGAGTTCTGGTAGCGCGTATGTGAAAGTAGTCCTTGAATATTCAAAGCGTACCGATTTCATGTTTTGTAAAGTTAATGTTTTCATGTTGGGAAAAAGCATATCTGAGTATAGATCGAAAATAGAAATGAATGCCCTCTATTTGTTACTTTCAATTCGTTTTCAATATTGTGGAGAAATGGTTTCTACTTTATAGAGCGGGGATACCCTAAAACACGTTCGAAACCGAATTCATAATAAACATTTAGTCGTATAAATATTAAAAGTTTTGCACCGAAATGCCTTCGATTTGTTAGCCGAGGGGATCACGCCGTGCGCTCAGATGCGGAGTTTTGTATTATTCAAAAGGTTCAAATCCCGGCACGGACCTTTCACGATTTTGTTTTATTTTTTCAACTGTATCCGTGACAATATTAAGGAAAGGTTTTATGTACAATCAAGGGAAAATGTTTTAAGCATGACAATCATATAGATTCAACGGTGTATTAAACATTTTTCTTAAATCTTATATACAGATACTGTGTACAGTAAAACTGGTTAAATCTAATGGTGATAGGTGGAAGATTTCCTCAGTACTTTTAAATTTGCCTCTTATTTTCACTGATCATGCGTTGATTTGAACAGGATATTGCACAACATCAACAGTAGTTTTAAATACATAAACTGTACAATGAATTATCGGGTGAGCCGTAGCGTTGTGGAAAACTGAACTTACCTTACATTTGAGCCTAAAGCAGATGTTCTACCCTTGCTGTGGGGGCCTCGGTCCTTGCAGTGGGGGTACCACTTCGCCAACTCGATACTCACTCTTTTTTTGTGTGAATTATTTTCATTATTTCTTTAATTGGATTTAATATTGTCTTTTTTAATTATCAAAAATATACTTGTATTGAACACCAGGTAAAATAATAAGGCTTTAATTTAGATAGGAATTACAAGTATTAAGCCATGATTTTATTGTAAGAGAATATCAATTAAATAGACACAAACAACAGAGAAGTGGTTGGTATAAAGTGATGTATTGCATACATACACGGTCGGGTCGTATAACTATCCCCCTTAAACTTTGACATTTTTGTTTCAGATATAGTTGAAAGCATGCGTCAAATCTTTATTTCAATACAGGATATTGCACAACAACGATTGAATCTTCATTTATTTGAAATACAGCACAATCTAGCGGGTGAGCCATGGCGTTGTGGTCTACAGCAACTTCTGAGACTAAAGCAGCTTAGTTCAATGCGCCTGTTAGAAGGGATTTCGGTTCCTTCGGCAGGTGTATCCCACTTCGCTAAATCTACACTCACTCTCTTGGTTGTTTTGGGTTTTTTTTTTTGTCTTTTTGTTTAATTTTGTTGCTAAAAATACGAATGCCGAGGACTTTCAGGGACTGTGTCTATAGAGGACAGGGTTTGTTTGGCTTACAAAAATCAGAGTTCTGGTAGCGCGTATGTGAAAGTAGTCCTTGAATATTCAAAGCGTACCGATTTCATGTTTTGTAAAGTTAATGTTTTCATGTTGGGAAAAGCATATCTGAGTATAGATCGAAAATAGAAATGAATGCCCTCTATTTGTTACTTTCAATTCGTTTTCAATATTGTGGAGAAATGGTTTCTACTTTATAGAGCGGGGATACCCTAAAACACGTTCGAAACCGAATTCATAATAAACATTTAGTCGTATAAATATTAAAAGTTTTGCACCGAAATGCCTTCGATTTGTTAGCCAAGAGGATCACGCCATGCGCTCAGATGCGGAGTTTTGTATTATTCAAAAGGTTCAAATCCCGGCACGGACCTTTCACGATTTTGTTTTATTTTTTCAACTGTATCCGTGACAATATTAAGGAAAGGTTTTATGTACAATCAAGGGAAAATGTTTTAAGCATGACAATCATATAGATTCAACGGTGTATTAAACATTTTTCTTAAATCTTATATACAGATACTGTGTACAGTAAAACTGGTTAAATCTAATGGTGATAGCTGGAAGTTTTCCTCAGTACTTTTAAATTTGCCTCTTATTTTCACTGATCATGCGTTGATTTGAACAGGATATTGCACAACATCAACAGTAGTTTTAAATACATAAACTGTACAATGAATTATCGGGTGAGCCGTAGCGTTGTGGAAAACTGAACTTACCTTACATTTGAGCCTAAAGCAGATGTTCTACCCTTGCTGTGGGGGCCTCGGTCCTTGCAGTGGGGGTACCACTTCGCCAACTCGATACTCACTCTTTTTTTGTGTGTATTATTTTCATTATTTCTTTAATTTGATTTAATATTGTCTTTTTTAATTATCAAAAATATACTTGTATTGAACACCAGGTAAAATAATAAGGCTTTAATTTAGATAGGAATTACAAGTATTAAGCCATGATTTTATTGTAAGTGAATATCAATTAAATAGACACAAACAACAGAGAAGTGGTTGGTATAAAGTGATGTATTGCATACATACACGGTCGGGTCGTATAACTATCCCCCTTAAACTTTGACATTTTTGTTTCAGATATAGTTGAAAGCATGCGTCAAATCTTTATTTCAATACAGGATATTGCACAACAACGATTGAATCTTCATTTATTTGAAATACAGCACAATCTAGCGGGTGAGCCATGGCGTTGTGGTCTACAGCAACTTCTGAGACTAAAGCAGCTTAGTTCAATGCGCCTGTTAGAAGGGATTTCGGTTCCTTCGGCAGGTGTATCCCACTTCGCTAAATCGACACTCACTCTTTTGGTTGTTTTGGGGTTTTTTTTGTCTTTTTGTTTAATTTTGTTGCTAAAAATACGAATGCCGAGGACTTTCATGGACTGTGTCTATAGAGGACAGGGTTTGTTTGGCTTACAAAAATCAGAGTTCTGGTAGCGCGTATGTGAAAGTAGTCCTTGAATATTCAAAGCGTACCGATTTCATGTTTTGTAAAGTTAATGTTTTCATGTTGGGAAAAAGCATATCTGAGTATAGATCGAAAATAGAAATGAATGCCCTCTATTTGCTACTTTCAATTCGTTTTCAATATTGTGGAGACTCTGAAATGGTTTCTACTTTATAGAGCGGGGATACCCTAAAACACGTTCGAAACCGAATTCATAATAAACATTTAGTCGTATAAATATTATAAGTTTTGCACCGAAATGCCTTCGATTTGTTAGCCGAGGGGATCACGCTGTGCGCTCAGATGCGGAGTTTTGTATTATTCAAAAGGTTCAAATCCCGGCACGGACCTTTCACGATTTTGTTTTATTTTTTCAACTGTATCCGTGACAATATTAAGGAAAGGTTTTATGTACAATCAAGGGAAAATGTTTTAAGCATGACAATCATATATAGATTCAACGGTGTATTAAACATTTTTCTTAAATCTTATATACAGATACTGTGTACAGTAAAACTGGTTAAATCTAATGGTGATAGGTGGAAGTTTTCCTCAGTACTTTTAAATTTGCCTATTATTTTCACTGATCATGCGTTGATTTGAACAGGATATTGCACAACATCAACAGTAGTTTTAAATACATAAACTGTACAATGAATTATCGGGTGAGCCGTAGCGTTGTGGAAAACTGAACTTACCTTACATTTGAGCCTAAAGCAGATGTTCTACCCTTGCTGTGGGGCCTCGGTCCTTGCAGTGGGGGTACCACTTCGCCAACTCGATACTCACTCTTTTTTTGTGTGTATTATTTTCATTATTTCTTTAATTTGATTTAATATTGTCTTTTTTAATTATCAAAAATATACTTGTATTGAACACCAGGTAAAATAATAAGGCTTTAATTTAGATAGGAATTACAAGTATAAAGCCATGATTTTATTGTAAGTGAATATCAATTAAATAGACACAAACAACAGAGAAGTGGTAGGTATAAAGTGATGTATTGCATACATACACGGTCGGGTCGTATAACTATCCCCCTTAAACTTTGACATTTTTGTTTCAGATATAGTTGAAAGCATGCGTCAAATCTTTATTTCAATACAGGATATTGCACAACAACGATTGAATCTTCATTTATTTGAAATACAGCACAATCTAGCGGGTGAGCCATGGCGTTGTGGTCTACAGCAACTTCTGAGACTAAAGCAGCTTAGTTCAATGCGCCTGTTAGAAGGGATTTCGGTTCCTTCGGCAGGTGTATCCCACTTCGCTAAATCGACACTCACTCTTTTGGTTGTTTTGGGTTTTTTTTTTGTCTTTTTGTTTAATTTTGTTGCTAAAAATACGAATGCCGAGGACTTTAAGGGACTGTGTCTATAGAGGACAGGGTTTGTTTGGCTTACAAAAATCAGAGTTCTGGTAGCGCGTATGTGAAAGTAGTCCTTGAATATTCAAAGCGTACCGATTTCATGTTTTGTAAAGTTAATGTTTTCATGTTGGGAAAAAGCATATCTGAGTATAGATCGAAAATAGAAATGAATGCCCTCTATTTGTTACTTTCAATTCGTTTTCAATATTGTGGAGAAATGGTTTCTACTTTATAGAGCGGGGATACCCTAAAACACGTTCGAAACCGAATTCATAATAAACATTTAGTCGTATAAATATTAAAAGTTTTGCACCGAAATGCCTTCGATTTGTTAGCCGAGGGGATCACGCCGTGCGCTCAGATGCGGAGTTTTGTATTATTCAAAAGGTTCAAATCCCGGCACGGACCTTTCACGATTTTGTTTTATTTTTTCAACTGTATCCGTGACAATATTAAGGAAAGGTTTTATGTACAATCAAGGGAAAATGTTTTAAGCATGACAATCATATAGATTCAACGGTGTATTAAACATTTTTCTTAAATCTTATATACAGATACTGTGTACAGTAAAACTGGTTAAATCTAATGGTGATAGGTGGAAGATTTCCTCAGTACTTTTAAATTTGCCTCTTATTTTCACTGATCATGCGTTGATTTGAACAGGATATTGCACAACATCAACAGTAGTTTTAAATACATAAACTGTACAATGAATTATCGGGTGAGCCGTAGCGTTGTGGAAAACTGAACTTACCTTACATTTGAGCCTAAAGCAGATGTTCTACCCTTGCTGTGGGGGCCTCGGTCCTTGCAGTGGGGGTACCACTTCGCCAACTCGATACTCACTCTTTTTTTGTGTGAATTATTTTCATTATTTCTTTAATTGGATTTAATATTGTCTTTTTTAATTATCAAAAATATACTTGTATTGAACACCAGGTAAAATAATAAGGCTTTAATTTAGATAGGAATTACAAGTATTAAGCCATGATTTTATTGTAAGAGAATATCAATTAAATAGACACAAACAACAGAGAAGTGGTTGGTATAAAGTGATGTATTGCATACATACACGGTCGGGTCGTATAACTATCCCCCTTAAACTTTGACATTTTTGTTTCAGATATAGTTGAAAGCATGCGTCAAATCTTTATTTCAATACAGGATATTGCACAACAACGATTGAATCTTCATTTATTTGAAATACAGCACAATCTAGCGGGTGAGCCATGGCGTTGTGGTCTACAGCAACTTCTGAGACTAAAGCAGCTTAGTTCAATGCGCCTGTTAGAAGGGATTTCGGTTCCTTCGGCAGGTGTATCCCACTTCGCTAAATCTACACTCACTCTCTTGGTTGTTTTGGGTTTTTTTTTTGTCTTTTTGTTTAATTTTGTTGCTAAAAATACGAATGCCGAGGACTTTCAGGGACTGTGTCTATAGAGGACAGGGTTTGTTTGGCTTACAAAAATCAGAGTTCTGGTAGCGCGTATGTGAAAGTAGTCCTTGAATATTCAAAGCGTACCGATTTCATGTTTTGTAAAGTTAATGTTTTCATGTTGGGAAAAGCATATCTGAGTATAGATCGAAAATAGAAATGAATGCCCTCTATTTGTTACTTTCAATTCGTTTTCAATATTGTGGAGAAATGGTTTCTACTTTATAGAGCGGGGATACCCTAAAACACGTTCGAAACCGAATTCATAATAAACATTTAGTCGTATAAATATTAAAAGTTTTGCACCGAAATGCCTTCGATTTGTTAGCCAAGAGGATCACGCCATGCGCTCAGATGCGGAGTTTTGTATTATTCAAAAGGTTCAAATCCCGGCACGGACCTTTCACGATTTTGTTTTATTTTTTCAACTGTATCCGTGACAATATTAAGGAAAGGTTTTATGTACAATCAAGGGAAAATGTTTTAAGCATGACAATCATATAGATTCAACGGTGTATTAAACATTTTTCTTAAATCTTATATACAGATACTGTGTACAGTAAAACTGGTTAAATCTAATGGTGATAGCTGGAAGTTTTCCTCAGTACTTTTAAATTTGCCTCTTATTTTCACTGATCATGCGTTGATTTGAACAGGATATTGCACAACATCAACAGTAGTTTTAAATACATAAACTGTACAATGAATTATCGGGTGAGCCGTAGCGTTGTGGAAAACTGAACTTACCTTACATTTGAGCCTAAAGCAGATGTTCTACCCTTGCTGTGGGGGCCTCGGTCCTTGCAGTGGGGGTACCACTTCGCCAACTCGATACTCACTCTTTTTTTGTGTGTATTATTTTCATTATTTCTTTAATTTGATTTAATATTGTCTTTTTTAATTATCAAAAATATACTTGTATTGAACACCAGGTAAAATAATAAGGCTTTAATTTAGATAGGAATTACAAGTATTAAGCCATGATTTTATTGTAAGTGAATATCAATTAAATAGACACAAACAACAGAGAAGTGGTTGGTATAAAGTGATGTATTGCATACATACACGGTCGGGTCGTATAACTATCCCCCTTAAACTTTGACATTTTTGTTTCAGATATAGTTGAAAGCATGCGTCAAATCTTTATTTCAATACAGGATATTGCACAACAACGATTGAATCTTCATTTATTTGAAATACAGCACAATCTAGCGGGTGAGCCATGGCGTTGTGGTCTACAGCAACTTCTGAGACTAAAGCAGCTTAGTTCAATGCGCCTGTTAGAAGGGATTTCGGTTCCTTCGGCAGGTGTATCCCACTTCGCTAAATCGACACTCACTCTTTTGGTTGTTTTGGGGTTTTTTTTGTCTTTTTGTTTAATTTTGTTGCTAAAAATACGAATGCCGAGGACTTTCATGGACTGTGTCTATAGAGGACAGGGTTTGTTTGGCTTACAAAAATCAGAGTTCTGGTAGCGCGTATGTGAAAGTAGTCCTTGAATATTCAAAGCGTACCGATTTCATGTTTTGTAAAGTTAATGTTTTCATGTTGGGAAAAAGCATATCTGAGTATAGATCGAAAATAGAAATGAATGCCCTCTATTTGCTACTTTCAATTCGTTTTCAATATTGTGGAGACTCTGAAATGGTTTCTACTTTATAGAGCGGGGATACCCTAAAACACGTTCGAAACCGAATTCATAATAAACATTTAGTCGTATAAATATTATAAGTTTTGCACCGAAATGCCTTCGATTTGTTAGCCGAGGGGATCACGCTGTGCGCTCAGATGCGGAGTTTTGTATTATTTAAAAGGTTCAAATCCCGGCACGGACCTTTCACGATTTTGTTTTATTTTTTCAACTGTATCCGTGACAATATTAAGGAAAGGTTTTATGTACAATCAAGGGAAAATGTTTTAAGCATGACAATCATATATAGATTCAACGGTGTATTAAACATTTTTCTTAAATCTTATATACAGATACTGTGTACAGTAAAACTGGTTAAATCTAATGGTGATAGGTGGAAGTTTTCCTCAGTACTTTTAAATTTGCCTATTATTTTCACTGATCATGCGTTGATTTGAACAGGATATTGCACAACATCAACAGTAGTTTTAAATACATAAACTGTACAATGAATTATCGGGTGAGCCGTAGCGTTGTGGAAAACTGAACTTACCTTACATTTGAGCCTAAAGCAGATGTTCTACCCTTGCTGTGGGGGCCTCGGTCCTTGCAGTGGGGGTACCACTTCGCCAACTCGATACTCACTCTTTTTTTGTGTGTATTATTTTCATTATTTCTTTAATTTGATTTAATATTGTCTTAATTATCAAAAATATACTTGTATTGAACACCAGGTAAAATAATAAGGCTTTAATTTAGATAGGAATTACAAGTATTAAGCCATGATTTTATTGTAAGTGAATATCAATTAAATAGACACAAACAACAGAGAAGTGGTTGGTATAAAGTGATGTATTGCATACATACACGGTCGGGTCGTATAACTATCCCCCTTAAACTTTGACATTTTTGTTTCAGATATAGTTGAAAGCATGCGTCAAATCTTTATTTCAATACAGGATATTGCACAACAACGATTGAATCTTCATTTATTTGAAATACAGCACAATCTAGCGGGTGAGCCATGGCGTTGTGGTCTACAGCAACTTCTGAGACTAAAGCAGCTTAGTTCAATGCGCCTGTTAGAAGGGATTTCGGTTCCTTCGGCAGGTGTATCCCACTTCGCTAAATCGACACTCACTCTTTTGGTTGTTTTGGGTTTTTTTTGTCTTTTTGTTTAATTTTGTTGCTAAAAATACGAATGCCGAGGACGTTAAGGGACTGTGTCTATAGAGGACAGGGTTTGTTTGGCTTACAAAAATCAGAGTTCTGGTAGCGCGTATGTGAAAGTAGTCCTTGAATATTCAAAGCGTACCGATTTCATGTTTTGTAAAGTTAATGTTTTCATGTTGGGAAAAAGCATATCTGAGTATAGATCGTAAATAGAAATGAATGCCCTCTATTTGTTACTTTCAATTCGTTTTCAATATTGTGGAGAAATGGTTTCTACTTTATAGAGCGGGGATACCCTAAAACACGTTCGAAACCGAATTCATAATAAACATTTAGTCGTATAAATATTAAAAGTTTTGCACCGAAATGCCTTCGATTTGTTAGCCGAGGGGATCACGCCGTGCGCTCAGATGCGGAGTTTTGTATTATTCAAAAGGTTCAAATCCCGGCACGGACCTTTCACGATTTTGTTTTATTTTTTCAACTGTATCCGTGACAATATTAAGGAAAGGTTTTATGTACAATCAAGGGAAAATGTTTTAAGCATGACAATCATATAGATTCAACGGTGTATTAAACATTTTTCTTAAATCTTATATACAGATACTGTGTACAGTAAAACTGGTTAAATCTAATGGTGATAGGTGGAAATTTTCCTCAGTTCTTTTAAATTTGCCTCTTATTTTCACTGATCATGCGTTGATTTGAACAGGATATTGCACAACATCAACAGTAGTTTTAAATACATAAACTGTACAATGAATTATCGGGTGAGCCGTAGCGTTGTGGAAAACTGAACTTACCTTACATTTGAGCCTAAAGCAGATGTTCTACCCTTGCTGTGGGGGCCTCGGTCCTTGCAGTGGGGGTACCACTTCGCCAACTCGATACTCACTCTTTTTTTGTGTGTATTATTTTCATTATTTCTTTAATTTGATTTAATATTGTCTTTTTTAATTATCAAAAATATACTTGTATTGAACACCAGGTAAAATAATAAGGCTTTAATTTAGATAGGAATTACAAGTATTAAGCCATGATTTTATTGTAAGTGAATATCAATTAAATAGACACAAACAACAGAGAAGTGGTAGGTATAAAGTGATGTATTGCATACATACACGGTCGGGTCGTATAACTATCCCCCTTAAACTTTGACATTTTTGTTTCAGATATAGTTGAAAGCATGCGTCAAATCTTTATTTCAATACAGGATATTGCACAACAACGATTGAATCTTCATTTATTTGAAATACAGCACAATCTAGCGGGTGAGCCATGGCGTTGTGGTCTACAGCAACTTCTGAGACTAAAGCAGCTTAGTTCAATGCGCCTGTTAGAAGGGATTTCGGTTCCTTCGGCAGGTGTATCCCACTTCGCTAAACCGACACTCACTCTTTTGGTTGTTTTGGGGGTTTTTTTGTCTTTTTGTTTAATTTTGTTGCTAAAAATACGAATGCCGAGGACTTTCAGGGACTGTGTCTATAGAGGACAGGGTTTGTTTGGCTTACAAAAATCAGAGTTCTGGTAGCGCGTATGTGAAAGTAGTCCTTGAATAATCAAAGCGTACCGATTTCATGTTTTGTAAAGTTAATGTTTTCATGTTGGGAAAAGCATATCTGAGTATAGATCGAAAATAGAAATGAATGCCCTCTATTTGTTACTTTCAATTCGTTTTCAATATTGTGGAGAAATGGTTTCTACTTTATAGAGCGGGGATACCCTAAAACACGTTCGAAACCGAATTCATAATAAACATTTAGTCGTATAAATATTAAAAGTTTTGCACCGAAATGCCTTCGATTTGTTAGCCGAGGGGATCACGCCGTGCGCTCAGATGCGGAGTTTTGTATTATTCAAAAGGTTCAAATCCCGGCACGGACCTTTCACGATTTTGTTTTATTTTTTCAACTGTATCCGTGACAATATTAAGGAAAGGTTTTATGTACAATCAAGGGAAAATGTTTTAAGCATGACAATCATATAGATTCAACGGTGTATTAAACATTTTTCTTAAATCTTATATACAGATACTGTGTACAGTAAAACTGGTTAAATCTAATGGTGATAGGTGGAAGTTTTCCTCAGTACTTTTAAATTTGCCTCTTATTTTCACTGATCATGCGTTGATTTGAACAGGATATTGCACAACATCAACAGTAGTTTTAAATACATAAACTGTACAATGAATTATCGGGTGAGCCGTAGCGTTGTGGAAAACTGAACTTACCTTACATTTGAGCCTAAAGCAGATGTTCTACCCTTGCTGTGGGGCCTCGGTCCTTGCAGTGGGGGTACCACTTCGCCAACTCGATACTCACTCTTTTTTTGTGTGTATTATTTTCATTATTTCTTTAATTTGATTTAATATTGTCTTTTTTAATTATCAAAAATATACTTGTATTGAACACCAGGTAAAATAATAAGGCTTTAATTTAGATAGGAATTACAAGTATTAAGCCATGATTTTATTGTAAGTGAATATCAATTAAATAGACACAAACAACAGAGAAGTGGTAGGTATAAAGTGATGTATTGCATACATACACGGTCGGGTCGTATAACTATCCCCCTTAAACTTTGACATTTTTGTTTCAGATATAGTTGAAAGCATGCGTCAAATCTTTATTTCAATACAGGATATTGCACAACAACGATTGAATCTTCATTTATTTGAAATACAGCACAATCTAGCGGGTGAGCCATGGCGTTGTGGTCTACAGCAACTTCTGAGACTAAAGCAGCTTAGTTCAATGCGCCTGTTAGAAGGGATTTCGGTTCCTTCGGCAGGTGTATCCCACTTCGCTAAATCGACACTCACTCTTTTGGTTGTTTTGGGTTTTTTTTTTGTCTTTTTGTTTAATTTTGTTGCTAAAAATACGAATGCCGAGGACTTTAAGGGACTGTGTCTATAGAGGACAGGGTTTGTTTGGCTTACAAAAATCAGAGTTCTGGTAGCGCGTATGTGAAAGTAGTCCTTGAATATTCAAAGCGTACCGATTTCATGTTTTGTAAAGTTAATGTTTTCATGTTGGGAAAAAGCATATCTGAGTATAGATCGAAAATAGAAATGAATGCCCTCTATTTGTTACTTTCAATTCGTTTTCAATATTGTGGAGAAATGGTTTCTACTTTATAGAGCGGGGATACCCTAAAACACGTTCGAAACCGAATTCATAATAAACATTTAGTCGTATAAATATTAAAAGTTTTGCACCGAAATGCCTTCGATTTGTTAGCCGAGGGGATCACGCCGTGCGCTCAGATGCGGAGTTTTGTATTATTCAAAAGGTTCAAATCCCGGCACGGACCTTTCACGATTTTGTTTTATTTTTTCAACTGTATCCGTGACAATATTAAGGAAAGGTTTTATGTACAATCAAGGGAAAATGTTTTAAGCATGACAATCATATAGATTCAACGGTGTATTAAACATTTTTCTTAAATCTTATATACAGATACTGTGTACAGTAAAACTGGTTAAATCTAATGGTGATAGGTGGAAGATTTCCTCAGTACTTTTAAATTTGCCTCTTATTTTCACTGATCATGCGTTGATTTGAACAGGATATTGCACAACATCAACAGTAGTTTTAAATACATAAACTGTACAATGAATTATCGGGTGAGCCGTAGCGTTGTGGAAAACTGAACTTACCTTACATTTGAGCCTAAAGCAGATGTTCTACCCTTGCTGTGGGGGCCTCGGTCCTTGCAGTGGGGGTACCACTTCGCCAACTCGATACTCACTCTTTTTTTGTGTGAATTATTTTCATTATTTCTTTAATTGGATTTAATATTGTCTTTTTTAATTATCAAAAATATACTTGTATTGAACACCAGGTAAAATAATAAGGCTTTAATTTAGATAGGAATTACAAGTATTAAGCCATGATTTTATTGTAAGAGAATATCAATTAAATAGACACAAACAACAGAGAAGTGGTTGGTATAAAGTGATGTATTGCATACATACACGGTCGGGTCGTATAACTATCCCCCTTAAACTTTGACATTTTTGTTTCAGATATAGTTGAAAGCATGCGTCAAATCTTTATTTCAATACAGGATATTGCACAACAACGATTGAATCTTCATTTATTTGAAATACAGCACAATCTAGCGGGTGAGCCATGGCGTTGTGGTCTACAGCAACTTCTGAGACTAAAGCAGCTTAGTTCAATGCGCCTGTTAGAAGGGATTTCGGTTCCTTCGACAGGTGTATCCCACTTCGCTAAATCTACACTCACTCTCTTGGTTGTTTTGGGTTTTTTTTTTGTCTTTTTGTTTAATTTTGTTGCTAAAAATACGAATGCCGAGGACTTTCAGGGACTGTGTCTATAGAGGACAGGGTTTGTTTGGCTTACAAAAATCAGAGTTCTGGTAGCGCGTATGTGAAAGTAGTCCTTGAATATTCAAAGCGTACCGATTTCATGTTTTGTAAAGTTAATGTTTTCATGTTGGGAAAAGCATATCTGAGTATAGATCGAAAATAGAAATGAATGCCCTCTATTTGTTACTTTCAATTCGTTTTCAATATTGTGGAGAAATGGTTTCTACTTTATAGAGCGGGGATACCCTAAAACACGTTCGAAACCGAATTCATAATAAACATTTAGTCGTATAAATATTAAAAGTTTTGCACCGAAATGCCTTCGATTTGTTAGCCAAGAGGATCACGCCATGCGCTCAGATGCGGAGTTTTGTATTATTCAAAAGGTTCAAATCCCGGCACGGACCTTTCACGATTTTGTTTTATTTTTTCAACTGTATCCGTGACAATATTAAGGAAAGGTTTTATGTACAATCAAGGGAAAATGTTTTAAGCATGACAATCATATAGATTCAACGGTGTATTAAACATTTTTCTTAAATCTTATATACAGATACTGTGTACAGTAAAACTGGTTAAATCTAATGGTGATAGCTGGAAGTTTTCCTCAGTACTTTTAAATTTGCCTCTTATTTTCACTGATCATGCGTTGATTTGAACAGGATATTGCACAACATCAACAGTAGTTTTAAATACATAAACTGTACAATGAATTATCGGGTGAGCCGTAGCGTTGTGGAAAACTGTACTTACCTTACATTTGAGCCTAAAGCAGATGTTCTACCCTTGCTGTGGGGGCCTCGGTCCTTGCAGTGGGGGTACCACTTCGCCAACTCGATACTCACTCTTTTTTTGTGTGTATTATTTTCATTATTTCTTTAATTTGATTTAATATTGTCTTTTTTAATTATCAAAAATATACTTGTATTGAACACCAGGTAAAATAATAAGGCTTTAATTTAGATAGGAATTACAAGTATTAAGCCATGATTTTATTGTAAGTGAATATCAATTAAATAGACACAAACAACAGAGAAGTGGTTGGTATAAAGTGATGTATTGCATACATACACGGTCGGGTCGTATAACTATCCCCCTTAAACTTTGACATTTTTGTTTCAGATATAGTTGAAAGCATGCGTCAAATCTTTATTTCAATACAGGATATTGCACAACAACGATTGAATCTTCATTTATTTGAAATACAGCACAATCTAGCGGGTGAGCCATGGCGTTGTGGTCTACAGCAACTTCTGAGACTAAAGCAGCTTAGTTCAATGCGCCTGTTAGAAGGGATTTCGGTTCCTTCGGCAGGTGTATCCCACTTCGCTAAATCGACACTCACTCTTTTGGTTGTTTTGGGTTTTTTTTTGTCTTTTTGTTTAATTTTGTTGCTAAAAATACGAATGCCGAGGACTTTCATGGACTGTGTCTATAGAGGACAGGGTTTGTTTGGCTTACAAAAATCAGAGTTCTGGTAGCGCGTATGTGAAAGTAGTCCTTGAATATTCAAAGCGTACCGATTTCATGTTTTGTAAAGTTAATGTTTTCATGTTGGGAAAAAGCATATCTGAGTATAGATCGAAAATAGAAATGAATGCCCTCTATTTGCTACTTTCAATTCGTTTTCAATATTGTGGAGACTCTGAAATGGTTTCTACTTTATAGAGCGGGGATACCCTAAAACACGTTCGAAACCGAATTCATAATAAACATTTAGTCGTATAAATATTATAAGTTTTGCACCGAAATGCCTTCGATTTGTTAGCCGAGGGGATCACGCTGTGCGCTCAGATGCGGAGTTTTGTATTATTCAAAAGGTTCAAATCCCGGCACGGACCTTTCACGATTTTGTTTTATTTTTTCAACTGTATCCGTGACAATATTAAGGAAAGGTTTTATGTACAATCAAGGGAAAATGTTTTAAGCATGACAATCATATATAGATTCAACGGTGTATTAAACATTTTTCTTAAATCTTATATACAGATACTGTGTACAGTAAAACTGGTTAAATCTAATGGTGATAGGTGGAAGTTTTCCTCAGTACTTTTAAATTTGCCTATTATTTTCACTGATCATGCGTTGATTTGAACAGGATATTGCACAACATCAACAGTAGTTTTAAATACATAAACTGTACAATGAATTATCGGGTGAGCCGTAGCGTTGTGGAAAACTGAACTTACCTTACATTTGAGCCTAAAGCAGATGTTCTACCCTTGCTGTGGGGGCCTCGGTCCTTGCAGTGGGGGTACCACTTCGCCAACTCGATACTCACTCTTTTTTTGTGTGTATTATTTTCATTATTTCTTTAATTTGATTTAATATTGTCTTAATTATCAAAAATATACTTGTATTGAACACCAGGTAAAATAATAAGGCTTTAATTTAGATAGGAATTACAAGTATTAAGCCATGATTTTATTGTAAGTGAATATCAATTAAATAGACACAAACAACAGAGAAGTGGTTGGTATAAAGTGATGTATTGCATACATACACGGTCGGGTCGTATAACTATCCCCCTTAAACTTTGACATTTTTGTTTCAGATATAGTTGAAAGCATGCGTCAAATCTTTATTTCAATACAGGATATTGCACAACAACGATTGAATCTTCATTTATTTGAAATACAGCACAATCTAGCGGGTGAGCCATGGCGTTGTGGTCTACAGCAACTTCTGAGACTAAAGCAGCTTAGTTCAATGCGCCTGTTAGAAGGGATTTCGGTTCCTTCGGCAGGTGTATCCCACTTCGCTAAATCGACACTCACTCTTTTGGTTGTTTTGGGTTTTTTTTGTCTTTTTGTTTAATTTTGTTGCTAAAAATACGAATGCCGAGGACGTTAAGGGACTGTGTCTATAGAGGACAGGGTTTGTTTGGCTTACAAAAATCAGAGTTCTGGTAGCGCGTATGTGAAAGTAGTCCTTGAATATTCAAAGCGTACCGATTTCATGTTTTGTAAAGTTAATGTTTTCATGTTGGGAAAAAGCATATCTGAGTATAGATCGTAAATAGAAATGAATGCCCTCTATTTGTTACTTTCAATTCGTTTTCAATATTGTGGAGAAATGGTTTCTACTTTATAGAGCGGGGATACCCTAAAACACGTTCGAAACCGAATTCATAATAAACATTTAGTCGTATAAATATTAAAAGTTTTGCACCGAAATGCCTTCGATTTGTTAGCCGAGGGGATCACGCCGTGCGCTCAGATGCGGAGTTTTGTATTATTCAAAAGGTTCAAATCCCGGCACGGACCTTTCACGATTTTGTTTTATTTTTTCAACTGTATCCGTGACAATATTAAGGAAAGGTTTTATGTACAATCAAGGGAAAATGTTTTAAGCATGACAATCATATAGATTCAACGGTGTATTAAACATTTTTCTTAAATCTTATATACAGATACTGTGTACAGTAAAACTGGTTAAATCTAATGGTGATAGGTGGAAATTTTCCTCAGTTCTTTTAAATTTGCCTCTTATTTTCACTGATCATGCGTTGATTTGAACAGGATATTGCACAACATCAACAGTAGTTTTAAATACATAAACTGTACAATGAATTATCGGGTGAGCCGTAGCGTTGTGGAAAACTGAACTTACCTTACATTTGAGCCTAAAGCAGATGTTCTACCCTTGCTGTGGGGGCCTCGGTCCTTGCAGTGGGGGTACCACTTCGCCAACTCGATACTCACTCTTTTTTTGTGTGTATTATTTTCATTATTTCTTTAATTTGATTTAATATTGTCTTTTTTAATTATCAAAAATATACTTGTATTGAACACCAGGTAAAATAATAAGGCTTTAATTTAGATAGGAATTACAAGTATTAAGCCATGATTTTATTGTAAGTGAATATCAATTAAATAGACACAAACAACAGAGAAGTGGTTGGTATAAAGTGATGTATTGCATACATACACGGTCGGGTCGTATAACTATCCCCCTTAAACTTTGACATTTTTGTTTCAGATATAGTTGAAAGCATGCGTCAAATCTTTATTTCAATACAGGATATTGCACAACAACGATTGAATCTTCATTTATTTGAAATACAGCACAATCTAGCGGGTGAGCCATGGCGTTGTGGTCTACAGCAACTTCTGAGACTAAAGCAGCTTAGTTCAATGCGCCTGTTAGAAGGGATTTCGGTTCCTTCGGCAGGTGTATCCCACTTCGCTAAATCGACACTCACTCTTTTGGTTGTTTTGGGTTTTTTTTTGTCTTTTTGTTTAATTTTGTTGCTAAAAATACGAATGCCGAGGACTTTCATGGACTGTGTCTATAGAGGACAGGGTTTGTTTGGCTTACAAAAATCAGAGTTCTGGTAGCGCGTATGTGAAAGTAGTCCTTGAATATTCAAAGCGTACCGATTTCATGTTTTGTAAAGTTAATGTTTTCATGTTGGGAAAAAGCATATCTGAGTATAGATCGAAAATAGAAATGAATGCCCTCTATTTGCTACTTTCAATTCGTTTTCAATATTGTGGAGACTCTGAAATGGTTTCTACTTTATAGAGCGGGGATACCCTAAAACACGTTCGAAACCGAATTCATAATAAACATTTAGTCGTATAAATATTATAAGTTTTGCACCGAAATGCCTTCGATTTGTTAGCCGAGGGGATCACGCTGTGCGCTCAGATGCGGAGTTTTGTATTATTCAAAAGGTTCAAATCCCGGCACGGACCTTTCACGATTTTGTTTTATTTTTTCAACTGTATCCGTGACAATATTAAGGAAAGGTTTTATGTACAATCAAGGGAAAATGTTTTAAGCATGACAATCATATATAGATTCAACGGTGTATTAAACATTTTTCTTAAATCTTATATACAGATACTGTGTACAGTAAAACTGGTTAAATCTAATGGTGATAGGTGGAAGTTTTCCTCAGTACTTTTAAATTTGCCTATTATTTTCACTGATCGTGCGTTGATTTGAACAGGATATTGCACAACATCAACAGTAGTTTTAAATACATAAACTGTACAATGAATTATCGGGTGAGCCGTAGCGTTGTGGAAAACTGAACTTACCTTACATTTGAGCCTAAAGCAGATGTTCTACCCTTGCTGTGGGGGCCTCGGTCCTTGCAGTGGGGGTACCACTTCGCCAACTCGATACTCACTCTTTGTTTGTGTGTATTATTTTCATTATTTCTTTAATTTGATTTAATATTGTCTTAATTATCAAAAATATACTTGTATTGAACACCAGGTAAAATAATAAGGCTTTAATTTAGATAGGAATTACAAGTATTAAGCCATGATTTTATTGTAAGTGAATATCAATTAAATAGACACAAACAACAGAGAAGTGGTTGGTATAAAGTGATGTATTGCATACATACACGGTCGGGTCGTATAACTATCCCCCTTAAACTTTGACATTTTTGTTTCAGATATAGTTGAAAGCATGCGTCAAATCTTTATTTCAATACAGGATATTGCACAACAACGATTGAATCTTCATTTATTTGAAATACAGCACAATCTAGCGGGTGAGCCATGGCGTTGTGGTCTACAGCAACTTCTGAGACTAAAGCAGCTTAGTTCAATGCGCCTGTTAGAAGGGATTTCGGTTCCTTCGGCAGGTGTATCCCACTTCGCTAAATCGACACTCACTCTTTTGGTTGTTTTGGGGTTTTTTTGTCTTTTTGTTTAATTTTGTTGCTAAAAATACGAATGCCGAGGACGTTAAGGGACTGTGTCTATAGAGGACAGGGTTTGTTTGGCTTACAAAAATCAGAGTTCTGGTAGCGCGTATGTGAAAGTAGTCCTTGAATATTCAAAGCGTACCGATTTCATGTTTTGTAAAGTTAATGTTTTCATGTTGGGAAAAAGCATATCTGAGTATAGATCGTAAATAGAAATGAATGCCCTCTATTTGTTACTTTCAATTCGTTTTCAATATTGTGGAGAAATGGTTTCTACTTTATAGAGCGGGGATACCCTAAAACACGTTCGAAACCGAATTCATAATAAACATTTAGTCGTATAAATATTAAAAGTTTTGCACCGAAATGCCTTCGATTTGTTAGCCGAGGGGATCACGCCGTGCGCTCAGATGCGGAGTTTTGTATTATTCAAAAGGTTCAAATCCCGGCACGGACCTTTCACGATTTTGTTTTATTTTTTCAACTGTATCCGTGACAATATTAAGGAAAGGTTTTATGTACAATCAAGGGAAAATGTTTTAAGCATGACAATCATATAGATTCAACGGTGTATTAAACATTTTTCTTAAATCTTATATACAGATACTGTGTACAGTAAAACTGGTTAAATCTAATGGTGATAGGTGGAAATTTTCCTCAGTTCTTTTAAATTTGCCTCTTATTTTCACTGATCATGCGTTGATTTGAACAGGATATTGCACAACATCAACAGTAGTTTTAAATACATAAACTGTACAATGAATTATCGGGTGAGCCGTAGCGTTGTGGAAAACTGAACTTACCTTACATTTGAGCCTAAAGCAGATGTTCTACCCTTGCTGTGGGGGCCTCGGTCCTTGCAGTGGGGGTACCACTTCGCCAACTCGATACTCACTCTTTTTTTGTGTGTATTATTTTCATTATTTCTTTAATTTGATTTAATATTGTCTTTTTTAATTATCAAAAATATACTTGTATTGAACACCAGGTAAAATAATAAGGCTTTAATTTAGATAGGAATTACAAGTATTAAGCCATGATTTTATTGTAAGTGAATATCAATTAAATAGACACAAACAACAGAGAAGTGGTTGATATAAAGTGATGTATTGCATACATACACGGTCGGGTCGTATAACTATCCCCCTTAAACTTTGACATTTTTGTTTCAGATATAGTTGAAAGCATGCGTCAAATCTTTATTTCAATACAGGATATTGCACAACAACGATTGAATCTTCATTTATTTGAAATACAGCACAATCTAGCGGGTGAGCCATGGCGTTGTGGTCTACAGCAACTTCTGAGACTAAAGCAGCTTAGTTCAATGCGCCTGTTAGAAGGGATTTCGGTTCCTTCGGCAGGTGTATCCCACTTCGCTAAATCGACACTCACTCTTTTGGTTGTTTTGGGTTTTTTTTTTTTGTCTTTTTGTTTAATTTTGTTGCTAAAAATACGAATGCCGAGGACTTTCAGGGACTGTGTCTATAGAGGACAGGGTTTGTTTGGCTTACAAAAATCAGAGTTCTGGTAGCGCGTATGTGAAAGTAGTCCTTGAATATTCAAAGCGTACCGATTTCATGTTTTGTAAAGTTAATGTTTTCATGTTGGGAAAAAGCATATCTGAGTATAGATCGAAAATAGAAATGAATGCCCTCTATTTGTTACTTTCAATTTGTTTTCAATATTGTGGAGAAATGGTTTCTACTTTATAGAGCGGGGATACCCTAAAACACGTTCGAAACCGAATTCATAATAAACATTTAGTCGTATAAATATTAAAAGTTTTGCACCGAAATGCCTTCGATTTGTTAGCCGAGGGGATCACGCCTCGCGCTCAGATGCGGAGTTTTGTATTATTCAAAAGGTTCAAATCCCGGCACGGACCTTTCACGATTTTGTTTTATTTTTTCAACTGTATCCGTGACAATATTAAGGAAAGGTTTTATGTACAATCAAGGGAAAATGTTTTAAGCATGACAAGATATAGATTCAACGGTGTATTAAACATTTTTCTTAAATCTTATATACAGATACTGTGTACAGTAAAACTGGTTAAATCTAATGGTGATAGGTGGAAGTTTTCCTCAGTACTTTTAAATTTGCCTCTTATTTTCACTGATCATGCGTTGATTTGAACAGGATATTGCACAACATCAACAGTAGTTTTAAATACATAAACTGTACAATGAATTATCGGGTGAGCCGTAGCGTTGTGGAAAACTGAACTTACCTTACATTTGAGCCTAAAGCAGATGTTCTACCCTTGCTGTGGGGGCCTCGGTCCTTGCAGTGGGGGTACCACTTTGCCAACTCGATACTCACTCTTTTTTTGTGTGTATTATTTTCATTATTTCTTTAATTTGATTTAATATTGTCTTTTTTAATTATCAAAAATATACTTGTATTGAACACCAGGTAAAATAATAAGGCTTTAATTTAGATAGGAATTACAAGTATTAAGCCATGATTTTATTGTAAGTGAATATCAATTAAATAGACACAAACAACAGAGAAGTGGTTGGTATAAAGTGGTGTATTGCATACATACACGGTCGGGTCGTATAACTATCCCCCTTAAACTTTGACATTTTTGTTTCAGATATAGTTGAAAGCATGCGTCAAATCTTTATTTCAATACAGGATATTGCACAACAACGATTGAATCTTCATTTATTTGAAATACAGCACAATCTAGCGGGTGAGCCATGGCGTTGTGGTCTACAGCAACTTCTGAGACTAAAGCAGCTTAGTTCAATGCGCCTGTTAGAAGGGATTTCGGTTCCTTCGGCAGGTGTATCCCACTTCGCTAAATCGACACTCACTCTTTTGGTTGTTTTGGGTTTTTTTTTTTTTTGTCTTTTTGTTTAATTTTGTTGCTAAAAATACGAATGCCGAGGACTTTAAGGGACTGTGTCTATAGAGGACAGGGTTTGTTTGGCTTACAAAATTACAAATACCAAAAAGCGGGTATAAACGATTAATTTGGATATGCTATATATCGATATTTCAAGGAGTAACCTCTCATCAGTAGCATTTAAACCAAAGCATTGGAAGGTCGAAATCCAAAACAGTTAAAAACGAAAAGTACTCAAAACCAAAACGTTCGAACAAGGAAGCCAAATCCAGCACCGAGGATATCGACCATGTGCATTACAAGGAAAGAAACCTGGTGTTTTCATCAATTTTGAATTTAACAATCGGTAATTTCAGCGACAAAATATTAGACATTTTATGGTAATTCGTGTCAGACAAGTCTGACTACCAGGCATGTGATTACCCTCGGGGACCTCTGGTCCACCAGCAGCGGTTATCGCCCAGTGGTTTCAAAATTACAAATACCAAAAAGCGGGTATAAACGATTAATTTGGATATGCTATATATCGATATTTCAAGGAGTAACCTCTCATCAGTAGCATTTAAACCAAAGCATTGGAAGGTCGAAATCCAAAACAGTTAAAAACGAAAAGTACTCAAAACCAAAACGTTCGAACAAGGAAGCCAAATCCAGCACCGAGGATATCGACCATGTGCATTACAAGGAAAGAAAATCAGAGTTCTGGTAGCGCGTATGTGAAAGTAGTCCTTGAATATTCAAAGCGTACCGATTTCATGTTTTGTAAAGTTAATGTTTTCATGTTGGGAAAAAGCATATCTGAGTATAGATCGAAAATAGAAATGAATGCCCTCTATTTGTTACTTTCAATTCGTTTTCAATATTGTGGAGAAATGGTTTCTACTTTATAGAGCGGACGTTCGAAACCGAATTCATAATAAACATTTAGTCGTATAAATATTATAAGTTTTGCACCGAGATGCCTTCGATTTGTTAGCCGAGGGGATCACGCCGTGTGCTCAGATGCGGAGTTTTGTATTATTCAAAGGTTCAAATCCCGGCACGGACCTTTCACGATTTTGTTTTATTTTTTTAACTGTATCCGTGACAATATTAAGGAAAGGTTTTATGTACAATCAAGGGAAAATGTTTTAAGCATGACAATCATATAGATTCAACGGTGTATTAAACATTTTTCTTAAATCTTATATACAGATACTGTGTACAGTAAAACTGGTTAAATCTAATGGTGATAGGTGGAAGTTTTCCTCAGTACTTTTAAATTTGCCTCTTATTTTCACTGATCATGCGTTGATTTGAACAGGATATTGCACAACATCAACAGTAGTTTTAAATACATAAACTGTACAATGAATTATCGGGTGAGCCGTAGCGTTGTGGAAAACTGAACTTACCTTACATTTGAGCCTAAAGCAGATGTTCTACCCTTGCTGTGGGGGCCTCGGTCCTTGCAGTGGGGGTACCACTTTGCCAACTCGATACTCACTCTTTTTTTGTGTGTATTATTTTCATTATTTCTTTAATTTGATTTAATATTGTCTTTTTTAATTATCAAAAATATACTTGTATTGAACACCAGGTAAAATAATAAGGCTTTAATTTAGATAGGAATTACAAGTATTAAGCCATGATTTTATTGTAAGTGAATATCAATTAAATAGACACAAACAACAGAGAAGTGGTTGGTATAAAGTGATGTATTGCATACATACACGGTCGGGTCGTATAACTATCCCCCTTAAACTTTGACATTTTTGTTTCAGATATAGTTGAAAGTATGCGTCAAATCTTTATTTCAATACAGGATATTGCACAACAACGATTGAATCTTCATTTATTTGAAATACAGCACAATCTAGCGGGTGAGCCATGGCGTTGTGGTCTACAGCAACTTCTGAGAATAAAGCAGCTTAGTTCAATGCGCCTGTTAGAAGGGATTTCGGTTCCTTCGGCAGGTGTATCCCACTTCGCTAAATCGACACTCACTCTTTTGGTTGTTTTGGGTTTTTTTTTTTTTTGTCTTTTTGTTTAATTTTGTTGCTAAAAATACGAATGCCGAGGACTTTAAGGGACTGTGTCTATAGAGGACAGGGTTTGTTTGGCTTACAAAAATCAGAGTTCTGGTAGCGCGTATGTGAAAGTAGTCCTTGAATATTCAAAGCGTACCGATTTCATGTTTTGTAAAGTTAATGTTTTCATGTTGGGAAAAAGCATATCTGAGTATAGATCGAAAATAGAAATGAATGCCCTCTATTTGTTACTTTCAATTCGTTTTCAATATTGTGGAGAAATGGTTTCTACTTTATAGAGCGGGGATACCCTAAAACACGTTCGAAACCGAATTCATAATAAACATTTAGTCGTATAAATATTAAAAGTTTTGCACCGAAATGCCTTCGATTTGTTAGCCGAGGGGATCACGCCTCGCGCTCAGATGCGGAGTTTTGTATTATTCAAAAGGTTCAAATCCCGGCACGGACTTTTCACGATTTTGTTTTATTTTTTCAACTGTATCCGTGACAATATTAAGGAAAGGTTTTATGTACAATCAAGGGAAAATGTTTTAAGCATGACAAGATATAGATTCAACGGTGTATTAAACATTTTTCTTAAATCTTATATACAGATACTGTGTACAGTAAAACTGGTTAAATCTAATGGTGAAAGGTGGAAGTTTTCCTCAGTACTTTTAAATTTGCCTCTTATTTTCACTGATCATGCGTTGATTTGAACAGGATATTGCACAACATCAACAGTAGTTTTAAATACATAAACTGTACAATGAATTATCGGGTGAGCCGTAGCGTTGTGGAAAACTGAACTTACCTTACATTTGAGCCTAAAGCAGATGTTCTACCCTTGCTGTGGGGGCCTCGGTCCTTGCAGTGGGGGTACCACTTCGCCAACTCGATACTCACTCTTTTTTTGTGTGTATTATTTTCATTATTTCTTTAATTTGATTTAATATTGTCTTTTTTAATTATCAAAAATATACTTGTATTGAACACCAGGTAAAATAATAAGGCTTTAATTTAGATAAGAATTACAAGTATTAAGCCATGATTTTATTGTAAGTGAATATCAATTAAATAGACACAAACAACAGAGAAGTGGTTGGTATAAAGTGATGTATTGCATACATACACGGTCGGGTCGTATAACTATCCCCCTTAAACTTTGACATTTTTGTTTCAGATATAGTTGAAAGCATGCGTCAAATCTTTATTTCAATACAGGATATTGCACAACAACGATTGAATCTTCATTTATTTGAAATACAGCACAATCTAGCGGGTGAGCCATGGCGTTGTGGTCTACAGCAACTTCTGAGACTAAAGCAGCTTAGTTCAATGCGCCTGTTAGAAGGGATTTCGGTTCCTTCGGCAGGTGTATCCCACTTCGCTAAATCGACACTCACTCTTTTGGTTGTTTTGGGTTTTTTTTTTGTCTTTTTGTTTAATTTTGTTGCTAAAAATACGAATGCCGAGGACTTTCAGGGACTGTGTCTATAGAGGACAGGGTTTGTTTGGCTTACAAAAATCAGAGTTCTGGTAGCGCGTATGTGAAAGTAGTCCTTGAATATTCAAAGCGTACCGATTTCATGTTTTGTAAAGTTAATGTTTTCATGTTGGGAAAAAGCATATCTGAGTATAGATCGAAAATAGAAATGAATGCCTTCTATTTGTTACTTTCAATTCGTTTTCAATATTGTGGAGAAATGGTTTCTACTTTATAGAGCGGGGATACCCTAAAACACGTTCGAAACCGAATTCATAATAAACATTTAGTCGTATAAATATTAAAAGTTTTGCATCGAAATGCCTTCGATTTGTTAGCCGAGGGGATCACGCCGTGCGCTCAGATGCGGAGTTTTGTATTATTCAAAAGGTTCAAATCCCGGCACGGACCTTTCACGATTTTGTTTTATTTTTTCAACTGTATCCGTGACAATATTAAGGAAAGGTTTTATGTACAATCAAGGGAAAATGTTTTAAGCATGACAATCATATAGATTCAACGGTGTATTAAACATTTTTCTTAAATCTTATATACAGATACTGTAGATGCCAAAGTGATCTTTAAGATATTTTTATTTTCAATTATTCTTTAATTTAGTATTTTCACTTCATTCATTGATTTACCTGTGTATTTAATTAGTTTCAGTCCCCTTGATTTTTGTTACCCTTAAGAAACACACATGTTATTGATTGAGCTCATGCCTATTTTTGGTGAAGAATGAATATATTTTCATATATAGAGGGTTGATAAGTCTACCAATACGGTATGTACTATTTTTGTATCAATTAATTCTTCAATATGTGCTTAAATAAGTGTGTTATGAATGTCATTTTTATTATTTGTTGTTGTTCTAGATATTGACATTGAAGGGTGACATTAATAGAATTTAATGAAACAATACACACAATAAACATTTATAAACAGTTTATATAACAATATTACAAAATATGACCAATGTTTTTCATGATTTTACACACAAGTTACTTAATTATTTATTTCAAAACATGTCCCGTTCAATAGGTACATTTTTCACTGTATGTAAAGTGCTAATCGATATTTTGTTTCTTTACACTTTCACTGTGTTGTAAGTGATAATCGAAAATTTGTTTTTTGATGAAACTTTTTGTTATTTACATGGAAATTCTTGTATTTTGAGCAAAACTATTGTCAACCTTACTTATGTCTGTAATCCTTTTGTACTGTAGTTAATCTACTCTAAACTACCAATAAACGATAGAGTTGAATTTACGTTGACTTCAACGCCCTCGCCACATCATTAACGTATTGACTGAAGGTATGGAACAAAAAGAGGGAGCCACTGGCGATGATGCTAAGCAAGAAGCCACTGCTGAAATTGGTACAACGACAGCTGAGGCTATTGGAGTTGTGGAAACATCAGATGAGAACCTTCCTACAGCTGGTGCGACAGGAATCACAGAGACAAAGAAGATGGAAGCACCTGATAAGAACTTTGCATCAGGCGATAAGTATGATGACATGGGAGCACGTCCTAGAACTTTCACTGAGAAAGGAGAACAAAATGAAGTAGATAAATCAAGTAAGATCTTTAAT
This sequence comes from Arcuatula senhousia, assembly GCA_963971305.1. Lineage (NCBI taxonomy): Eukaryota > Metazoa > Mollusca > Bivalvia > Mytilida > Mytilidae > Arcuatula > Arcuatula senhousia. Next base: position 60,351,716 of record OZ020310.1, read on the forward strand.
TCATTGCAAACAATGTCTGCAGCTATAATCAATATGATTGAACAAAAAGAACCGATTGATTCCATTAGAGCAAAACACAAACTTTGGATGGACAAGTATGAGACATTTATTGAACACCATCAAAACATTATTCCTAGAATTATTCCTGATCACAAAGAAACTCACATAAATAAATATGACAACAGAAATAAGACATTAGAAGCATTTATGAAGTCAATGAATAGTTATTTCAATGCTAAAAGTAAAGAGAACAAGAAACAGGAAAGAGAAGAGAGAAGATCCAGATCAAGTAAGCACAGCTCATCCAAGGTAACTAGTAGTAGTTTGCACAGCAGTATATCTGCTAAGAGACTTAAAGAAGAACAAGTAAGAGCTGAACTTGAGGCTAAGATGGCTGCATTGAATAAAAGGAAAGAAATTGAACTTGCAAAAACCAAAATTAAACTTGAAGAAGAAGAACTTGAGATACAAACAAGCATAGCTATTTCAGATGCTAAACAGAAAGTGTTAGACAAATATGATTCTGAGGTCGATAGTCAAGCCAGTTCAAGTACTGAACATAGTAGGAAACTCATTCAGGAAAAACAGAATTACAAACTTGACACTGACAATTATGTACAATCTACAAATCTGAATGTTAATGCAAAACCTTATACGCCACAACATGTCACTAGAACAGAACACAAACCTTCTGTTATTGAAAATACCCATAGAATAGATGAGGATAGGCCATGCAAAGATACTGCCACTCATGCTCACATAAGTTCAAAAAGAGAATTGTCGGACAATCCATTAAATGCTATGACACATTTTGATAATCATGAAAGTCAAATTTCAGATATGTCTTCAATTGTGAAACATCTACGGAAACCAGTACCAGACATTAGGAAATTTGGCGGTGATCCGCTGGAGTTCAGAAAGTTCACAAGACAATTCACTGCTAGAGTTGTGGCTAATGCAGACACGGAAGAAGAGAAGATGACATATTTAGAGCAATTCACATATGGCGAAGCGAATAGAGTTGTATCTGGTTTTGGTCAGCTGAATTCTGAGTATGCCTATACATCAGCAATTAATCAACTGTATGATCGATATGGAGATGATGAAGTAATAGCCAATGCATTCATCAAGAAGGCACTAGGATGGTCAGATATTTCTTCTGGAGATTCGGAAGGTTTAGATGAATTTTCACTTTTCCTCACTGAATGTTTGAATGCCATTGAGAGTATAGATGCTATTAGAATCCTAGAGTATTCTGAAAACATCAAGCTGCTTATGCGAAAACTTCCTTTGTACTTACATGATCGCTGGCGGAATGAGGTTGCCAAAATCAAAGCCAAAGAACGTCGAGTGAAGTTTTCTGACTTTGTTGAATTCGTCAAGTTTGAAGCTAAGAAATTAAACGACCCTGTGTATGGTAAAGCTGCTGTATCAACTTCCAACTCTCATAACTCAAAGCAATATAAATCATCTACTAGCAAGTCGCAGAAGCCAAAGGAACCAACTTATTCTAAAGGAAGTTTTGCAGTTGAGATGAAACCAGAGAAAATAGATCCTAAATGTTCATATTGCACCGGGAAGCACACCATTGATCAATGCAAAGATATATTGAAATTGAATACTAATGAGCGTTATGAGCATTTGAAAAGTAAAGGACATTGCTTTGGTTGTCTAAAAATTGGACATAGAACTGCGAACTGTAGAAACCGACTTACATGTAAGATTTGTGAACGACGACACCCAACTTTACTTCACAAAGGTGATAATCAGTCTGAAAAAGCGAAAGTTATATCAGGATCGACACAAACTGATAAAGACCAGCATGCAAACCCGATCATTAGTACTACTACTCAAACAGGGGCCGGTGAAATAGAGCAATCATGTGCTATGGCAATAGTACCTGTCAAGGTTAAACTCAAGGACAAACCGGTAATTATTGACACATATGCGTTTTTCGACCCTGGTAGTAATATTTCCTTCTGTACTGAAGAGCTGATGCATCGTTTAGGTGGAAGTGGTAAACGAATGAACATCAAAGTCAACACAATGGGAGAGCCATTTAATATGAATACTTATGCTGTAAACGGAATACAGGTGATGGACTTCGAAATGAATAACGCTAACGATGTTGTCAATCTTCCAAAAGTTTACACTAAAGATGTGATGCAGGTCTCGAGAGAACATATCCCAAGAGAAGATGAAATTTCAAAATGGAGTCATTTATCTAAAGTTACTTGGCATTCACCAGACTGCAGTATTGGACTCATGATAGGAAACAACGTTCCTGATGCATACATACCTTTCGAGACGGCTACTGGTCCAAGTGGATCTCCTCATGGTACTAGAACTAGATTAGGCTGGATCATATGGAATATGCTGAGAAACTTTGATGGATCAGACCAAGTGGTAAATCGTGCGCAACTGATGTCTATTCAAGCTTATGATGAAGAGAACAACAAACTCGAACAACTGTACAGAAATTCTTTGAACTATGACTTTCCAGAACGTATAGTAGATGATAAACTGGAAAACTCAGTCGAAGATAAGAAGTTCTTAGAATTAGTGAACGAGTCTGTAAACTTCAAGAATGGACATTACGAAATAGGTCTTCCCTTTCGAGATCAGAAGTTGAATCTACCGAATAATGCGTCACAAGGATTACTTCGATTAAAAGGTCTGAAATCTAAATTTGTCAAGAATCCTAAATTTAGAAACGATTACTTGGAGTTCATGAAGAAGCTTATGGATAAAGGATACATGGAAATTGTACCTTTAGAAGATCTAGACAGAAACGATGGAAGGGTTTGGTACTTGCCTCACCATGGAGTATATCATGCACAGAAAGATAAAATCCGTGTCGTATTTGACTGCTCTGCAACATATATGGGTGTATCATTGAATTCTCAGTTACTTCAAGGCCCAAATCTGACTAACAACTTACTTGGTGTACTTTTGAGATTTAGGGAAGAACGCGTTGCTATTCTTGGAGATATAGAAGCGATGTTCCACCAAGTCCAGGTTCCGAAAACCGATAGAGACTGCTTACGATTCTTCTGGTGGCCCAATGGCGATATTGAGAAAGAACCCATGCAATACCGGATGACGGTACATCTTTTTGGGGCAACATCTTCGCCGAGCTGTTGTAACTTTGCGATAAAACAGATTACAAATGATTTTGCTGGTGATTATGATTCTTCAATCTTGAAACTAATGTCCGACAGTATGTACGTCGATGATTGTCTTGCATCTGTAGAAAGCGAAGACCAAGCAATAGGGGCTATTCGAGATATTACATCTTTATGCAAGGACGGTGGATTCAAAATGACTAAGTGGATTAGTAATGTTCCTTCTGTCATACAATCTATTCCCGAAGATGATCGCGCAAAGGGTATTCAACACTGGGATTTAGAAGATGATTTACCTGTTGAGCGAGCTTTAGGTGTGCAATGGAATATGGAGACCGACAGTTTCGGATTCAAAGTAACGTTTAAGGACAAATCAGCTACTAGGCGGAATATTTTATCGATTGCAAGCTCTGTCTATGATCCGATTGGAATCATTTCCCCGTATGTTTTTACAGCGAAGTCTATCTTGCAGAGATTATGCAAACAAGGTTACAGCTGGGACCAAGAAATCTCAGGTTTGGAATTGAAACAATGGAACGATTGGCTTTCACAACTAAGCGACCTTGCAAAGGTACAATTGCCAAGATGTTACAAATCTTTAGACCTTGCGAATGTTCAATCTTGTCAGCTTCATTGCTTCTCTGACGCTAGCGAGACAGGATACGGTATTGTGTTTTACTTTCGAATGATTGATAACTTGGATCAAATTAGTTGTGCGTTTGTTCTTGGCAAATCTAGAGTTACTCCTCTCAAGAAGATAACAATACCGCGACTAGAGCTTACCGCTGCTGCGAAGGCTGTAAAACTTAGTAAGATCATCACTGATGAATCAAACTACAGAATCGACAAAATTGTGTTTTGGACAGATAGTATGTCAGTACTGCGTTATATTTTCAATCAGAAATCGAGATTTCACACCTTTGTAGCAAATAGACTTGAAATAATAAAAGAAGCAACCGAACCAACACAATGGAAATTTGTCAGCACAAAGGAAAACCCAGCCGACTTTGCATCGCGAGGAATGAAAGCATCACAAATTACAACGATGTCAGACTGGTTCAACGGTCCAGAATTCTTGAGACGACCAGAAAATGAATGGCCACAGTACGACTTTGAGAAATCAATCACTGATAATGATTGCGAAGTGAAAGAAGTGATAAACACAGCTATTGAGATAGAACAATCATCACAAGTACTAGACAAACTTATTTCACATTTTTCTGAATGGTCAAAGTTGCTAAGGATTGTTTTTAGGCTTCTGATGCTCTTCGATCATTTGAAAAACAGGACCATGGGAATCAAAACGAAAACAAACTTTGGAATGATCACAATAGAAGTCTTGAAGCGATCCGAAAATAGCATTATTCGTTATGTACAACGTAAACACTTTGCAGACGAGCTAGACACACTGAAACAAGATTCACGAAAAAAGCTAAAACGAGCCTCCAAATTGCAACAAATTGACCCGATTGTAGATAGGGAAGGAATCTTGAGAGTAGGCGGGAGGCTAAATAGAGCAGAAATCCCATTTGATGCTAAGCACCCCATCATACTTCCAAAAGATGCACACATATCTAGGATGATAATTAGCGAAACACATCGACTGATAGGACATTTGGGTAAAAATTCAATATTATCTGAACTTAGAAAGAAATATTGGATTAGAGGTGCTAATTCTATCATTAAAGGAATGATATCTAAATGCGTTGTTTGTAGGAAATATCAAAGTCCAACTCTTGAACAAAAAATGGCAGATCTACCAAGTGAAAGGCTTACACCTGATAAACCCGCATTTTGTAAGACAGGTGTAGACTTTTTTGGACCCTTCTATATTAAACAAAGGAGAAGTACAGTAAAAAGATATGGTATGATCTTCACTTGTTTGTCTGTTCGTGCAGTACACCTTGAAATTGTTCACTCAATGGACACAGATTCGTGTATAAATGCGATACGACGTTTTATTGCCCGCCGCGGAGCACCTGAATTCATAAGATCAGACAATGGCACGAATTTCGTTGGTGCGGAACGAGAAATGCGAGAAGAAATTGTTAAATGGAATACCGAAAAGATCAACAATTTCATGATTCAACATGCTATTAGATGGGAATTTAATCCACCTGCAGCCTCTCATTTCGGAGGAGTTTGGGAGCGTCTCATTCGATCTGTAAGAAAAGTCTTGTATTCCGTGATGAAAGAACAGAATATCAGACTAGATGATGAAGGACTAGCGACCTTTATGTGCGAAGTTGAGTCAATACTAAACAATCGTCCTCTAACAGATGTTTCTGATAACCAAAGTGACATAAATGTTCTCACGCCGAATCATCTACTCCTTATGAGACCTGGAGAATTCTTTCCACCAGGAAGTTTTTGTCAGAATGATAGCTATGTAAGAAAACGTTGGCGCCAAATTCAGTATTTGGCCGATTTATTCTGGCGGAGATGGACACTAGAGTATATCCCTTTGTTACAAAAGAGACAAAAATGGATCAACGAAAAACGAAATCTTGAAGTAGGAGATGTTGTTATCATTAAGGACAATTGCCCAAGACACTTTTGGAACTTAGGAAAAGTTATTGAAGTTTTCATGGATAACTCAGGAATTGTACGTTCAGCGAAGGTGAAGACCTCAACCTCTACACTGACTAGACCAATTACTAAACTGTGTATGCTTGTTGAAAATGAGTGAAACAGAGACTGTACATGTGTTTGAACATATTGACTTTGTTTCTAAGATATTATTTGTACTTTGATTTTTTGATTGATTCACATTTGACACTTTGTCTATTTTTGAAAACTTTTGTAATTGTGTTTTTTGAAACCCAATTAAGGGGCCGGTATGTAGATGCCAAAGTGATCTTTAAGATATTTTTATTTTCAATTATTCCTTAATTTAGTATTTTCACTTCATTCATTGATTTACCTGTGTATTTAATTAGTTTCAGTCCCCTTGATTTTTGTTGCCCTTAAGAAACACACATGTTATTGATTGAGCTCATGCCTATTTTTGGTGAAGAATGAATATATTTTCATATATAGAGGGTTGATAAGTCTACCAATACGGTATGTACTATTTTTGTATCAATTAATTCTTCAATATGTGCTTAAATAAGTGTGTTATGAATGTCATTTTTATTATTTGTTGTTGTTCTAGATATTGACATTGACCTTGGGTGACATTAATAGAATTTAATGAAACAATACACACAATAAACATTTATAAACAGTTTATATAACAATATTACAAAATATGACCAATGTTTTTCATGATTTTACACACAAGTTACTTAATTATTTATTTCAAAACATGTCCCGTTCAATAGGTACATTTTTCACTGTATGTAAAGTGCTAATCGATATTTTGTTTCTTTACACTTTCACTGTGTTGTAAGTGATAATCGAAAATTTGTTTTTTGATGAAACTTTTTGTTATTTACATGGAAATTCTTGTATTTTGAGCAAAACTATTGTCAACCTTACTTATGTCTGTAATCCTTTTGTATTGTAGTTAATCTACTCTAAACTACCAATAAACGATAGAGTTGAATTTACGTTGACTTCAACGCCCTCGCCACAGATACTGTGTACAGTAAAACTGGTTAAATCTAATGGTGATAGGTGGAAGTTTTCCTCAGTACTTTTAAATTTGCCTCTTATTTTCACTGATCATGCGTTGATTTGAACAGGATATTGCACAACATCAACAGTAGTTTTAAATACATAAACTGTACAATGAATTATCAGGTGAGCCGTAGCGTTGTGGAAAACTGAACTTACCTTACATTTGAGCCTAAAGCAGATGTTCTACCCTTGCTGTGGGGGCCTCGGTCCTTGCAGTGGGGGTACCACTTCGCCAACTCGATACTCACTCTTTTTTTGTGTGTATTATTTTCATTATTTCTTTAATTTGATTTAATATTGTCTTTTTTAATTATCAAAAATAAACTTGTATTGAACACCAGGTAAACTAATAAGGCTTTAATTTAGATAGGAATTACAAGTATTAAGCCATGATTTTATTGTAAGTGAATATCAATTAAATAGACACAAACAACAGAGAAGTGGTTGGTATAAAGTGATGTATTGCATACATACACGGTCGGGTCGTATAACTATCCCCCTTAAACTTTGACATTTTTGTTTCAGATATAGTTGAAAGCATGCGTCAAATCTTTATTTCAATACAGGATATTGCACAACAACGATTGAATCTTCATTTATTTGAAATACAGCACAATCTAGCGGGTGAGCCATGGCGTTGTGGTCTACAGCAACTTCTGAGACTAAAGCAGCTTAGTTCAATGCGCCTGTTAGAAGGGATTTCGGTTCCTTCGGCAGGTGTATCCCACTTCGCTAAATCGACACTCACTCTTTTGGTTGTTTTGGGTTTGTTTTTTTTTTGTCTTTTTGTTTAATTTTGTTGCTAAAAATACGAATGCCGAGGACTTTCAGGGACTGTGTCTATAGAGGACAGGGTTTGTTTGGCTTACAAAAATCAGAATTCTGGTAGCGCGTATGTGAAAGTAGTCCTTGAATATTCAAAGCGTACCGATTTCATGTTTTGTAAAGTTAATGTTTTCATGTTGGGAAAAAGCATATCTGAGTATAGATCGAAAATAGAAATGAATGCCCTCTATTTGTTACTTTCAATTCGTTTTCAATATTGTGGAGAAATGGTTTCTACTTTATAGAGCGGGGATACCCTAAAACTCGTTCGAAACCGAATTCATAATAAACATTTAGTCGTATAAATATTAAAAGTTTTGCATCGAAATGCCTTCGATTTGTTAGCCGAGGGGATCACGCCGTGCGCTCAGATGCGGAGTTTTGTATTATTCAAAAGGTTCAAATCCCGGCACGGACCTTTCACGATTTTGTTTTATTTTTTCAACTGTATCCGTGACAATATTAAGGAAAGGTTTTATGTACAATCAAGGGAAAATGTTTTAAGCATGACAATCATATAGATTCAACGGTGTATTAAACATTTTTCTTAAATCTTATATACAGATACTGTGTACAGTAAAACTGGTTAAATCTAATGGTGATAGGTGGAAGTTTTCCTCAGTACTTTTAAATTTGCCTCTTATTTTCACTGATCATGCGTTGATTTGAACAGGATATTGCACAACATCAACAGTAGTTTTAAATACATAAACTGTACAATGAATTATCGGGTGAGCCGTAGCGTTGTGGAAAACTGAACTTACCTTACATTTGAGCCTAAAGCAGATGTTCTACCCTTGCTGTGGGGGCCTCGGTCCTTGCAGTGGGGGTACCACTTCGCCAACTCGATACTCACTCTTTTTTGTGTGTATTATTTTCATTATTTCTTTAATTTGATCTAATATTGTCTTTTTTAATTATCAAAAATAAACTTGTATTGAACACCAGGTAAACTAATAAGGCTTTAATTTAGATAGGAATTACAAGTATTAAGCCATGATTTTATTGTAAGTGAATATCAATTAAATAGACACAAACAACAGAGAAGTGGTTGGTATAAAGTGATGTATTGCATACATACACGGTCGGGTCGTATAACTATCCCCCTCAAACTTTGACATTTTTGTTTCAGATATAGTTGAAAGCATGCGTCAAATCTTTATTTCAATACAGGATATTGCACAACAACGATTGAATCTTCATTTATTTGAAATACAGCACAATCTAGCGGGTGAGCCATGGCGTTGAGGTCTACAGCAACTTCTGAGACTAAAGCAGCTTAGTTCAATGCGCCTGTTAGAAGGGATTTCGGTTCCTTCGGCAGGTGTATCCCACTTCGCTAAATCGACACTCACTCTTTTGGTTGTTTTGGGTTTTTTTTTTTCTTTTTGTTTAATTTTGTTGCTAAAAATACGAATGCCGAGGACTTTCAGGGACTGTGTCTATAGAGGACAGGGTTTGTTTGGCTTACAAAAATCAGAGTTCTGGTAGCGCGTATGTGAAAGTAGTCCTTGAATATTCAAAGCGTACCGATTTCATGTTTTGTAAAGTTAATGTTTTCATGTTGGGAAAAAGCATATCTGAGTATAGATCGAAAATAGAAATGAATGCCCTCTATTTGTTACTTTCAATTCGTTTTCAATATTGTGGAGAAATGGTTTCTACTTTATAGAGCGGGGATACCCTAAAACACGTTCGAAACCTAATTCATAATAAACATTTAGTCGTATAAATATTAAAAGTTTTGCACCGAAATGCCTTCGATTTGTTAGCCGAGAGGATCACGCCGTGCGCTCAGATGCGGAGTTTTGTATTATTCAAAAGGTTCAAATCCCGGCACGGACCTTTCACGATTTTGTTTTATTTTTTCAACTGTATCCGTGACAATATTAAGGAAAGGTTTTATGTACAATCAAGGGGAAATGTTTTAAGCATGACAATCATATAGATTCAACGGTGTATTAAACATTTTTCTTAAATCTTATATACAGATACTGTGTACAGTAAAACTGGTTAAATCTAATGGTGATAGGTGGAAGTTTTCCTCAGTACTTTTAAATTTGCCTCTTATTTTCACTGATCATGCGTTGATTTGAACAGGATATTGCACAACATCAACAGTAGTTTTAAATACATAAACTGTACAATGAATTATCGGGTGAGCCGTAGCGTTGTGGAAAACTGAACTTACCTTACATTTGAGCCTAAAGCAGATGTTCTACCCTTGCTGTGGGGGCCTCGGTCCTTGCAGTGGGGGTACCACTTCGCCAACTCGATACTCACTCTTTTTTTGTGTGTATTATTTTCATTATTTCTTTAATTTGATTTAATATTGTCTTTTTTAATTATCAAAAATAAACTTGTATTGAACACCAGGTAAACTAATAAGGCTTTAATTTAGATAGGAATTGCAAGTATTAAGCCATGATTTTATTGTAAGTGAATATCAATTAAATAGACACAAACAACAGAGAAGTGGTTGGTATAAAGTGATGTATTGCATACATACACGGTCGGGTCGTATAACTATCCCCCTTAAACTTTGACATTTTTGTTTCAGATATAGTTGAAAGCATGCGTCAAATCTTTATTTCAATACAGGATATTGCACAACAACGATTGAATCTTCATTTATTTGAAATACAGCACAATCTAGCGGGTGAGCCATGGCGTTGTGGTCTACAGCAACTTCTGAGACTAAAGCAGCTTAGTTCAATGCGCCTGTTAGAAGGGATTTCGGTTCCTTCGGCAGGTGTATCCCACTTTGCTAAATCGACACTCACTCTTTTGGTTGTTTTGGGTTTTTTTTTTTTTGTCTTTTTGTTTAATTTTGTTGCTAAAAATACGAATGCCGAGGACTTTCAGGGACTTTGTCTATAGAGGACAGGGTTTGTTTGGCTTACAAAAATCAGAGTTCTGGTAGCGCGTATGTGAAAGTAGTCCTTGAATATTCAAAGCGTACCGATTTCATGTTTTGTAAAGTTAATGTTTTCATGTTGGGAAAAAGCATATCTGAGTATAGATCGAAAATAGAAATGAATGCCCTCTATTTGTTACTTTCAATTCGTTTTCAATATTGTGGAGAAATGGTTTCTACTTTATAGAGCGGGGATACCCTAAAACACGTTCGAAACCTAATTCATAATAAACATTTAGTCGTATAAATATTAAAAGTTTTGCACCGAAATGCCTTCGATTTGTTAGCCGAGAGGATCACGCCGTGCGCTCAGATGCGGAGTTTTGTATTATTCAAAAGGTTCAAATCCCGGCACGGACCTTTCACGATTTTGTTTTATTTTTTCAACTGTATCCGTGACAATATTAAGGAAAGGTTTTATGTACAATCAAGGGGAAATGTTTTAAGCATGACAATCATATAGATTCAACGGTGTATTAAACATTTTTCTTAAATCTTATATACAGATACTGTGTACAGTAAAACTGGTTAAATCTAATGGTGATAGGTGGAAGTTTTCCTCAGTACTTTTAAATTTGCCTCTTATTTTCACTGATCATGCGTTGATTTGAACAGGATATTGCACAACATCAACAGTAGTTTTAAATACATAAACTGTACAATGAATTATCGGGTGAGCCGTAGCGTTGTGGAAAACTGAACTTACCTTACATTTGAGCCTAAAGCAGATGTTCTACCCTTGCTGTGGGGGCCTCGGTCCTTGCAGTGGGGGTACCACTTCGCCAACTCGATACTCACTTTTTTTTTGTGTGTATTATTTTCATTATTTCTTTAATTTGATTTAATATTGTCTTTTTTAATTATCAAAAATATACTTGTATTGAACACCAGGTAAAATAATAAGGCTTTAATTTAGATAGGAATTACAAGTATTAAGCCATGATTTTATTGTAAGTGAATATCAATTAAATAGACACAAACAACAGAGAAGTGGTTGGTATAAAGTGATGTATTGCATACATACACGGTCGGGTCGTATAACTATCCCCCTTAAACTTTGACATTTTTGTTTCAGATATAGTTGAAAGCATGCGTCAAATCTTTATTTCAATACAGGATATTGCACAACAACGATTGAATCTTCATTTATTTGAAATACAGCACAATCTAGCGGGTGAGCCATGGCGTTGTGGTCTACAGCAACTTCTGAGACTAAAGCAGCTTAGTTCAATGCGCCTGTTAGAAGGGATTTCGGTTCCTTCGGCAGGTGTATCCCACTTCGCTAAATCGACACTCACTCTTTTGGTTGTTTTGGGTTTTTTTTTGTCTTTTTGTTTAATTTTGTTGCTAAAATACGAATGCCGAGGACTTTCAGGGACTGTGTCTATAGAGGACAGGGTTTGTTTGGCTTACAAAAATCAGAGTTCTGGTAGCGCGTATGTGATTTCAAGTAGTCCTTGAATATTCAAAGCGTACCGATTTCATGTTTTGTAAAGTTAATGTTTTCATGTTGGGAAAAAGCATATCTGAGTATAGATCGAAAATAGAAATGAATGCCCTCTATTTGTTACTTTCAATTCGTTTTCAATATTGTGGAGAAATGGTTTCTACTTTATAGAGCGGGGATACCCTAAAACACGTTCGAAACCGAATTCATAATAAACATTTAGTCGTATAAATATTAAAAGTTTTGCATCGAAATGCCTTCGATTTGTTAGCCGAGGGGATCACGCCGTGCGCTCAGATGCGGAGTTTTGTATTATTCAAAAGGTTCAAATCCCGGCACGGACCTTTCACGATTTTGTTTTATTTTTTCAACTGTATCCGTGACAATATTAAGGAAAGGTTTTATGTACAATCAAGGGAAAATGTTTTAAGCATGACAATCATATAGATTCAACGGTGTATTAAACATTTTTCTTAAATCTTATATACAGATACTGTGTACAGTAAAACTGGTTAAATCTAATGGTGATAGGTGGAAGTTTTCCTCAGTACTTTTAAATTTGCCTCTTATTTTCACTGATCATGCGTTGATTTGAACAGGATATTGCACAACATCAACAGTAGTTTTAAATACATAAACTGTACAATGAATTATCGGGTGAGCCGTAGCGTTGTGGAAAACTGAACTTACCTTACATTTGAGCCTAAAGCAGATGTTCTACCCTTGCTGTGGGGGTCTCGGTCCTTGCAGTGGGGGTACCACTTCGCCAACTCGATACTCACTCTTTTTTTGTGTGTATTATTTTCATTATTTCTTTAATTTGATTTAATATTGTCTTTTTTAATTATCAAAAATATACTTGTATTGAACACCAGGTAAAATAATAAGGCTTTAATTTAGAAAGGAATTACAAGTATTAAGCCATGATTTTATTGTAAGTGAATATCAATTAAATAGACACAAACAACAGAGAAGTGGTTGGTATAAAGTGATGTATTGCATACATACACGGTCGGGTCGTATAACTATCCCCCTTAAACTTTGACATTTTTGTTTCAGATATAGTTGAAAGCATGCGTCAAATCTTTATTTCAATACAGGATATTGCACAACATCGATTGAATCTTCATTTATTTGAAATACAGCACAATCTAGCGGGTGAGCCATGGCGTTGTGGTCTACAGCAACTTCTGAGACTAAAGCAGCTTAGTTCAATGCGCCTGTTAGAAGGGATTTCGGTTCCTTCGGCAGGTGTATCCCACTTCGCTAAATCGACACTCACTCTTTTGGTTGTTTTGGGTTTTTTTTTTTGTCTTTTTGTTTAATTTTGTTGCTAAAAATACGAATGCCGAGGGCTTTCAGGGACTGTGTCTATAGAGGACAGGGTTTGTTTGGCTTACAAAAATCAGAGTTCTGGTAGCGCGTATGTGAAAGTAGTCCTTGAATATTCAAAGCGTACCGATTTCATGTTTTGTAAAGTTAATGTTTTCATGTTGGGAAAGGAAAAAGCATATCTGAGTATAGATCGAAAATAGAAATGAATGCCCTCTATTTGTTACTTTCAATTCGTTTTCAATATTGTGGAGAAATGGTTTCTACTTTATAGAGCGGGGATACCCTAAAACACGTTCGAAACCGAATTCATAATAAACATTTAGTCGTATAAATATTAAAAGTTTTGCACCGAAATGCCTTCGATTTGTTAGCCGAGAGGATCACGCCGTGCGCTCAGATGCGGAGTTTTGTATTATTCAAAAGGTTCAAATCCCGGCACGGACCTTTCACGATTTTGTTTTATTTTTTCAACTGTATCCGTGACAATATTAAGGAAAGGTTTTTGTACAATCAAGGGAAAATGTTTTAAGCATGACAATCATATAGATTCAACGGTGTATTAAACATTTTTCTTAAATCTTATATACAGATACTGTGTACAGTAAAACTGGTTAAATCTAATGGTGATAGGTGGAAGTTTTCCTCAGTACTTTTAGATTTGCCTCTTATTTTCACTGATCATGCGTTGATTTGAACAGGATATTGCACAACATCAACAGTAGTTTTAAATACATAAACTGTACAATGAATTATCGGGTGAGCCGTAGCGTTGTGGAAAACTGAACTTACCTTACATTTGAGCCTAAAGCAGATGTTCTACCCTTGCTGTGGGGGCCTCGGTCCTTGCAGTGGGGGTACCACTTCGCCAACTCGATACTCACTCTTTTTTTGTGTGTATTATTTTCATTATTTCTTTAATTTGATTTAATATTGTCTTTTTTAATTATCAAAAATATACTTGTATTGAACACCAGGTAAAATAATAAGGCTTTAATTTAGATAGGAATTACAAGTATTAAGCCATGATTTTATTGTAAGTCAATATCAATTAAATAGACACAAACAACAGAGAAGTGGTTGGTATAAAGTGATGTATTGCATACATACACGGTCGGGTCGTATAACTATCCCCCTTAAACTTTGACATTTTTGTTTCAGATATAGTTGAAAGCATGCGTCAAATCTTTATTTCAATACAGGATATTGCACAACAACGATTGAATCTTCATTTATTTGAAATACAGCACAATCTAGCGGGTAAGCCATGGCGTTGTGGTCAACAGCAACTTCTGAGACTAAAGCAGCTTAGTTCAATGCGCCTGTTAGAAGGGATTTCGGTTCCTTCGGCAGGTGTATCCCACTTCGCTAAATCGACACTCACTCTTTTGGTTGTTTTGGGTTTTTTTTTTGTCTTTTTGTTTAATTTTGTTGCTAAAAATACGAATGCCGAGGACTTTCAGGGACTGTGTCTATAGAGGACAGGGTTTGTTTGGCTTACAAAAATCAGAGTTCTGGTAGCGCGTATGTGAAAGTAGTCCTTGAATATTCAAAGCGTACCGATTTCATGTTTTGTAAAGTTAATGTTTTCATGTTGGGAAAAAGCATATCTGAGTATAGATCGAAAATAGAAATGAATGCCCTCTATTTGTTACTTTCAATTCGTTTTCAATATTGTGGAGAAATGGTTTCTACTTTATAGAGCGGGGATACCCTAAAACACGTTCGAAACCGAATTCATAATAAACATTTAGTCGTATAAATATTAAAAGTTTTGCACCGAAATGCCTTCGATTTGTTAGCAGAGGGGATCACGCCGTGCGATCAGATGCGGAGTTTTGTATTATTCAAAAGGTTCAAATCCCGGCACGGACCTTTCACGATTTTGTTTTATTTTTTCAACTGTATCCGTGACAATATTAAGGAAAGGTTTTATGTACAATCAAGGGAAAATGTTTTAAGCATGACAATCATATAGATTCAACGGTGTATTAAACATTTTTCTTAAATCTTATATACAGATACTGTGTACAGTAAAACTGGTTAAATCTAATGGTGATAGGTGGAAGTTTTCCTCAGTACTTTTAAATTTGCCTCTTATTTTCACTGATCATGCGTTGATTTGAACAGGATATTGCACAACATCAACAGTAGTTTTAAATACATAAACTGTACAATGAATTATCGGGTGAGCCGTAGCGTTGTGGAAAACTGAACTTACCTTACATTTGAGCCTAAAGCAGATGTTCTACCCTTGCTGTGGGGGCCTCGGTCCTTGCAGTGGGGGTACCACTTCGCCAACTCGATACTCACTCTTTTTTTGTGTGTATTATTTTCATTATTTCTTTAATTTGATTTAATATTGTCTTTTTTAATTATCAAAAATATACTTGTATTGAACACCAGGTAAAATAATAAGGCTTTAATTTAGATAGGAATTACAAGTATTAAGCCATGATTTTATTGTAAGTGAATATCAATTAAATAGACACAAACAACAGAGAAGTGGTTGGTATAAAGTGATGTATTGCATACATACACGGTCGGGTCGTATAACTATCCCCCTTAAACTTTGACATTTTTGTTTCAGATATAGTTGAAAGCATGCGTCAAATCTTTATTTCAATACAGGATATTGCACAACAACGATTGAATCTTCATTTATTTGAAATACAGCACAATCTAGCGGGTGAGCCATGGCGTTGTGGTCCACAGCAACTTCTGAGACTAAAGCAGCTTAGTTCAATGCGCCTGTTAGAAGGGATTTCGGTTCCTTCGGCAGGTATATCCCACTTCGCTAAATCGACACTCACTCTTTTGGTTGTTTTGGGTTTTTTTTTTGTCTTTTTGTTTAATTTTGTTGCTAAAAATACGAATGCCGAGGACTTTCAGGGACTGTGTCTATAGAGGACAGGGTTTGTTTGGCTTACAAAAATCAGAGTTCTGGTAGCGCGTATGTGAAAGTAGTCCTTGAATATTCAAAGCGTACCGATTTCATGTTTTGTAAAGTTAATGTTTTCATGTTGGGAAAAAGCATATCTGAGTATAGATCGAAAATAGAAATGAATGCCCTCTATTTGTTACTTTCAATTCGTTTTCAATATTGTGGAGAAATGGTTTCTACTTTATAGAGCGGGGATACCCTAAAACACGTTCGAAACCGAATTCATAATAAACATTTAGTCGTATAAATATTAAAAGTTTTGCACCGAAATGCCTTCGATTTGTTAGCAGAGGGGATCACGCCGTGCGCTCAGATGCGGAGTTTTGTATTATTCAAAAGGTTCAAATCCCGGCACGGACCTTTCACGATTTTGTTTTATTTTTTCAACTGTATCCGTGACAATATTAAGGAAAGGTTTTATGTACAATCAAGGGAAAATGTTTTAAGCATGACAATCATATAGATTCAACGGTGTATTAAACATTTTTCTTAAATCTTATATACAGATACTGTGTACAGTAAAACTGGTTAAATCTAATGGTGATAGGTGGAAGTTTTCCTCAGTACTTTTAAATTTGCCTCTTATTTTCACTGATCATGCGTTGATTTGAACAGGATATTGCACAACATCAACAGTAGTTTTAAATACATAAACTGTACAATGAATTATCGGGTGAGCCGTAGCGTTGTGGAAAACTGAACTTACCTTACATTTGAGCCTAAAGCAGATGTTCTACCCTTGCTGTGGGGGCCTCGGTCCTTGCAGTGGGGGTACCACTTCGCCAACTCGATACTCACTCTTTTTTTGTGTGTATTATTTTCATTATTTCTTTAATTTGATTTAATATTGTCTTTTTTAATTATCAAAAATATACTTGTATTGAACACCAGGTAAAATAATAAGGCTTTAATTTAGATAGGAATTACAAGTATTAAGCCATGATTTTATTGTAAGTGAATATCAATTAAATAGACACAAACAACAGAGAAGTGGTTGGTATAAAGTGATGTATTGCATACATACACGGTCGGGTCGTATAACTATCCCCCTTAAACTTTGACATTTTTGTTTCAGATATAGTTGAAAGCATGCGTCAAATCTTTATTTCAATACAGGATATTGCACAACAACGATTGAATCTTCATTTATTTGAAATACAGCACAATCTAGCGGGTGAGCCATGGCGTTGTGGTCCACAGCAACTTCTGAGACTAAAGCAGCTTAGTTCAATGCGCCTGTTAGAAGGGATTTCGGTTCCTTCGGCAGGTATATCCCACTTCGCTAAATCGACACTCACTCTTTTGGTTGTTTTGGGTTTTTTTTTTGTCTTTTTGTTTAATTTTGTTGCTAAAAATACGAATGCCGAGGACTTTCAGGGACTGTGTCTATAGAGGACAGGGTTTGTTTGGCTTACAAAAATCAGAGTTCTGGTAGCGCGTATGTGAAAGTAGTCCTTGAATATTCAAAGCGTACCGATTTCATGTTTTGTAAAGTTAATGTTTTCATGTTGGGAAAAAGCATATCTGAGTATAGATCGAAAATAGAAATGAATGCCCTCTATTTGTTACTTTCAATTCGTTTTCAATATTGTGGAGAAATGGTTTCTACTTTATAGAGCGGGGATACCCTAAAACACGTTCGAAACCGAATTCATAATAAACATTTAGTCGTATAAATATTAAAAGTTTTGCACCGAAATGCCTTCGATTTGTTAGCAGAGGGGATCACGCCGTGCGCTCAGATGCGGAGTTTTGTATTATTCAAAAGGTTCAAATCCCGGCACGGACCTTTCACGATTTTGTTTTATTTTTTCAACTGTATCCGTGACAATATTAAGGAAAGGTTTTATGTACAATCAAGGGAAAATGTTTTAAGCATGACAATCATATAGATTCAACGGTGTATTAAACATTTTTCTTAAATCTTATATACAGATACTGTGTACAGTAAAACTGGTTAAATCTAATGGTGATAGGTGGAAGTTTTCCTCAGTACTTTTAAATTTGCCTCTTATTTTCACTGATCATGCGTTGATTTGAACAGGATATTGCACAACATCAACAGTAGTTTTAAATACATAAACTGTACAATGAATTATCGGGTGAGCCGTAGCGTTGTGGAAAACTGAACTTACCTTACATTTGAGCCTAAAGCAGATGTTCTACCCTTGCTGTGGGGGCCTCGGTCCTTGCAGTGGGGGTACCACTTCGCCAACTCGATACTCACTCTTTTTTTGTGTGTATTATTTTCATTATTTCTTTAATTTGATTTAATATTGTCTTTTTTAATTATCAAAAATATACTTGTATTGAACACCAGGTAAAATAATAAGGCTTTAATTTAGATAGGAATTACAAGTATTAAGCCGTGATTTTATTGTAAGTGAATATCAATTAAATAGACACAAACAACAGAGAAGTGGTTGGTATAAAGTGATGTATTGCATACATACACGGTCGGGTCGTATAACTATCCCCCTTAAACTTTGACATTTTTGTTTCAGATATAGTTGAAAGCATGCGTCAAATCTTTATTTCAATACAGGATATTGCACAACAACGATTGAATCTTCATTTATTTGAAATACAGCACAATCTAGCGGGTAAGCCATGGCGTTGTGGTCAACAGCAACTTCTGAGACTAAAGCAGCTTAGTTCAATGCGCCTGTTAGAAGGGATTTCGGTTCCTTCGGCAGGTGTATCCCACTTCGCTAAATCGACACTCACTCTTTTGGTTGTTTTGGGTTTTTTTTTTTGTCTTTTTGTTTAATTTTGTTGCTAAAAATACGAATGCCGAGGACTTTCAGGGACTGTGTCTATAGAGGACAGGGTTTGTTTGGCTTACAAAAATCAGAGTTCTGGTAGCGCGTATGTGAAAGTAGTCCTTGAATATTCAAAGCGTACCGATTTCATGTTTTGTAAAGTTAATGTTTTCATGTTGGGAAAAAGCATATCTGAGTATAGATCGAAAATAGAAATGAATGCCCTCTATTTGTTACTTTCAATTCGTTTTCAATATTGTGGAGAAATGGTTTCTACTTTATAGAGCGGGGATACCCTAAAACACGTTCGAAACCGAATTCATAATAAACATTTAGTCGTATAAATATTAAAAGTTTTGCACCGAAATGCCTTCGATTTGTTAGCAGAGGGGATCACGCCGTGCGATCAGATGCGGAGTTTTGTATTATTCAAAAGGTTCAAATCCCGGCACGGACCTTTCACGATTTTGTTTTATTTTTTCAACTGTATCCGTGACAATATTAAGGAAAGGTTTTATGTACAATCAAGGGAAAATGTTTTAAGCATGACAATCATATAGATTCAACGGTGTATTAAACATTTTTCTTAAATCTTATATACAGATACTGTGTACAGTAAAACTGGTTAAATCTAATGGTGATAGGTGGAAGTTTTCCTCAGTACTTTTAAATTTGCCTCTTATTTTCACTGATCATGCGTTGATTTGAACAGGATATTGCACAACATCAACAGTAGTTTTAAATACATAAACTGTACAATGAATTATCGGGTGAGCCGTAGCGTTGTGGAAAACTGAACTTACCTTACATTTGAGCCTAAAGCAGATGTTCTACCCTTGCTGTGGGGGCCTCGGTCCTTGCAGTGGGGGTACCACTTCGCCAACTCGATACTCACTCTTTTTTTGTGTGTATTATTTTCATTATTTCTTTAATTTGATTTAATATTGTCTTTTTTAATTATCAAAAATATACTTGTATTGAACACCAGGTAAAATAATAAGGCTTTAATTTAGATAGGAATTACAAGTATTAAGCCATGATTTTATTGTAAGTGAATATCAATTAAATAGACACAAACAACAGAGAAGTGGTTGGTATAAAGTGATGTATTGCATACATACACGGTCGGGTCGTATAACTATCCCCCTTAAACTTTGACATTTTTGTTTCAGATATAGTTGAAAGCATGCGTCAAATCTTTATTTCAATACAGGATATTGCACAACAACGATTGAATCTTCATTTATTTGAAATACAGCACAATCTAGCGGGTGAGCCATGGCGTTGTGGTCCACAGCAACTTCTGAGACTAAAGCAGCTTAGTTCAATGCGCCTGTTAGAAGGGATTTCGGTTCCTTCGGCAGGTATATCCCACTTCGCTAAATCGACACTCACTCTTTTGGTTGTTTTGGGTTTTTTTTTGTCTTTTTGTTTAATTTTGTTGCTAAAAATACGAATGCCGAGGACTTTCAGGGACTGTGTCTATAGAGGACAGGGTTTGTTTGGCTTACAAAAATCAGAGTTCTGGTAGCGCGTATGTGAAAGTAGTCCTTGAATATTCAAAGCGTACCGATTTCATGTTTTGTAAAGTTAATGTTTTCATGTTGGGAAAAAGCATATCTGAGTATAGATCGAAAATAGAAATGAATGCCCTCTATTTGTTACTTTCAATTCGTTTTCAATATTGTGGAGAAATGGTTTCTACTTTATAGAGCGGGGATACCCTAAAACACGTTCGAAACCGAATTCATAATAAACATTTAGTCGTATAAATATTAAAAGTTTTGCACCGAAATGCCTTCGATTTGTTAGCAGAGGGGATCACGCCGTGCGCTCAGATGCGGAGTTTTGTATTATTCAAAAGGTTCAAATCCCGGCACGGACCTTTCACGATTTTGTTTTATTTTTTCAACTGTATCCGTGACAATATTAAGGAAAGGTTTTATGTACAATCAAGGGAAAATGTTTTAAGCATGACAATCATATAGATTCAACGGTGTATTAAACATTTTTCTTAAATCTTATATACAGATACTGTGTACAGTAAAACTGGTTAAATCTAATGGTGATAGGTGGAAGTTTTCCTCGGTACTTTTAAATTTGCCTCTTATTTTCACTGATCATGCGTTGATTTGAACAGGATATTGCACAACATCAACAGTAGTTTTAAATACATAAACTGTACAATGAATTATCGGGTGAGCCGTAGCGTCGTGGAAAACTGAACTTACCTTACATTTGAGCCTAAAGCAGATGTTCTACCCTTGCTGTGGGGGCCTCGGTCCTTGCAGTGGGGGTACCACTTCGCCAACTCGATACTCACTCTTTTTTTGTGTGTATTATTTTCATTATTTCTTTAATTTGATTTAATATTGTCTTTTTTAATTATCAAAAATATACTTGTATTGAACACCAGGTAAAATAATAAGGCTTTAATTTAGATAGGAATTACAAGTATTAAGCCATGATTTTATTGTAAGTGAATATCAATTAAATAGACACAAACAACAGAGAAGTGGTTGGTATAAAGTGATGTATTGCATACATACACGGTCGGGTCGTATAACTATCCCCCTTAAACTTTGACATTTTTGTTTCAGATATAGTTGAAAGCATGCGTCAAATCTTTATTTCAATACAGGATATTGCACAACAACGATTGAATCTTCATTTATTTGAAATAAAGCACAATCTAGCGGGTAAGCCATGGCGTTGTGGTCCACAGCAACTTCTGAGACTAAAGCAGCTTAGTTCAATGCGCCTGTTAGAAGGGATTTCGGTTCCTTCGGCAGGTGTATCCCACTTCGCTAAATCGACACTCACTCTTTTGGTTGTTTTGGGTTTTTTTTTTTTGTCTTTTTGTTTAATTTTGTTGCTAAAAATACGAATGCCGAGGACTTTCAGGGACTGTGTCTATAGAGGACAGGGTTTGTTTGGCTTACAAAAATCAGAGTTCTGGTAGCGCGTATGTGAAAGTAGTCCTTGAATATTCAAAGCGTACCGATTTCATGTTTTGTAAAGTTAATGTTTTCATGTTGGGAAAAAGCATATCTGAGTATAGATCGAAAATAGAAATGAATGCCCTCTATTTGTTACTTTCAATTCGTTTTCAATATTGTGGAGAAATGGTTTCTACTTTATAGAGCGGGGATACCCTAAAACACGTTCGAAACCGAATTCATAATAAACATTTAGTCGTATAAATATTAAAAGTTTTGCACCGAAATGCCTTCGATTTGTTAGCCGAGGGGATCACGTCGTGCGCTCAGATGCGGAGTTTTGTATTATTCAAAAGGTTCAAATCCCGGCACGGACCTTTCACGATTTTGTTTTATTTTTTCAACTGTATCCGTGACAATATTAAGGAAAGGTTTTATGTACAATCAAGGGAAAATGTTTTAAGCATGACAATCATATAGATTCAACGGTGTATTAAACATTTTTCTTAAATCTTATATACAGATACTGTGTATAGTAAAACTGGTTAAATCTAATGGTGATAGGTGGAAGTTTTCCTCAGTACTTTTAAATTTGCCTCTTATTTTCACTGATCATGCGTTGATTTGAACAGGATATTGCACAACATCAACAGTAGTTTTAAATACATAAACTGTACAATGAATTATCGGGTGAGCCGTAGCGTTGTGGAAAACTGAACTTACCTTACATTTGAGCCTAAAGCAGATGTTCTACCCTTGCTGTGGGGGCCTCGGTCCTTGCAGTGGGGGTACCACTTCGCCAACTCGATACTCACTCTTTTGTGTGTATTATTTTCATTATTTCTTTAATTTGATTTAATATTGTCTTTTTTAATTATCAAAAATATACTTGTATTGAACACCAGGTAAAATAATAAGGCTTTAATTTAGAT
Organism: Arcuatula senhousia; assembly: GCA_963971305.1. Lineage (NCBI taxonomy): Eukaryota > Metazoa > Mollusca > Bivalvia > Mytilida > Mytilidae > Arcuatula > Arcuatula senhousia. The sequence goes on from OZ020310.1 coordinate 60,374,560, forward strand.
AGGAATTACAAGTATTAAGCCATGATTTTATTGTAAGTGAATATCAATTAAATAGACACAAACAACAGAGAAGTGGTTGGTATAAAGTGATGTATTGCATACATACACGGTCGGGTCGTATAACTATCCCCCTTAAACTTTGACATTTTTGTTTCAGATATAGTTGAAAGCATGCGTCAAATCTTTATTTCAATACAGGATATTGCACAACAACGATTGAATCTTCATTTATTTGAAATACAGCACAATCTAGCGGGTGAGCCATGGCGTTGTGGTCTACAGCAACTTCTGAGACTAAAGCAGCTTAGTTCAATGCGCCTGTTAGAAGGGATTTCGGTTCCTTCGGCAGGTGTATCCCACTTCGCTAAATCGACACTCACTCTTTTGGTTGTTTTGGGTTTTTTTTTATCTTTTTGTTTAATTTTGTTGCTAAAAATACGAATGCCGAGGACTTTCAGGGACTGTGTCTATAGAGGACAGGGTTTGTTTGGCTTACAAAAATCAGAGTTCTGGTAGCGCGTATATGAAAGTAGTCCTTGAATATTCAAAGCGTACCGATTTCATGTTTTGCAAAGTTAATGTTTTCATGTTGGGAAAAGGCATATCTGAGTATAGATCGAAAATAGAAATGAATGCCCTCTATTTGTTACTTTCAATTCGTTTTCAATATTGTGGAGAAATGGTTTCTACTTTATAGAGCGGGGATACCCTAAAACACGTTCGAAACCGAATTCATAATAAACATTTAGTCGTATAAATATTAAAAGTTTTGCATCGAAATGCCTTCGATTTGTTAGCCGAGGGGATCACGCCGTGCGCTCAGATGCGGAGTTTTGTATTATTCAAAAGGTTCACATCCCGGCACGGACCTTTCACGATTTTGTTTTATTTTTTCAACTGTATCCGTGACAATATTAAGGAAAGGTTTTATGTACAATCAAGGGAAAATGTTTTAAGCATGACAATCATATAGATTCAACGGTGTATTAAACATTTTTCTTAAATCTTATATACAGATACTGTGTACAGTAAAACTGGTTAAATCTAATGGTGATAGGTGGAAGTTTTCCTCAGTACTTTTAAATTTGCCTCTTATTTTCACTGATCATGCGTTGATTTGAACAGGATATTGCACAACATCAACAGTAGTTTTAAATACATAAACTGTACAATGAATTATCGGGTGAGCCGTAGCGTTGTGGAAAACTGAACTTACCTTACATTTGAGCCTAAAGCAGATGTTCTACCCTTGCTGTGGGGGCCTCGGTCCTTGCAGTGGGGGTACCACTTCGCCAACTTGATACTCACTCTTTTTTTGTGTGTATTATTTTCATTATTTCTTTAATTTGATTTAATATTGTCTTTTTTAATTATCAAAAATATACTTGTATTGAACACCAGGTAAAATAATAAGGCTTTAATTTAGATAGGAATTACAAGTATTAAGCCATGATTTTATTGTAAGTCAATATCAATTAAATAGACACAAACAACAGAGAAGTGGTTGGTATAAAGTGATGTATTGCATACATACACGGTCGGGTCGTATAACTATCCCCCTTAAACTTTGACATTTTTGTTTCAGATATAGTTGAAAGCATGCGTCAAATCTTTATTTCAATACAGGATATTGCACAACAACGATTGAATCTTCATTTATTTGAAATACAGCACAATCTAGCGGGTGAGCCATGGCGTTGTGGTCTACAGCAACTTCTGAGACTAAAGCAGCTTAGTTCAATGCGCCTGTTAGAAGGGATTTCGGTTCCTTCGGCAGGTGTATCCCACTTCGCTAAATCGACACTCACTCTTTTGGTTGTTTTGGGTTTTTTTTTGTCTTTTTGTTTAATTTTGTTGCTAAAAATACGAATGCCGAGACTTTCAGGGACTGTGTCTATAGAGGACAGGGTTTGTTTGGCTTACAAAAATCAGAGTTCTGGTAGCGCGTATGTGAAAGTAGTCCTTGAATATTCAAAGCGTACCGATTTCATGTTTTGTAAAGTTAATGTTTTCATGTTGGGAAAAAGCATATCTGAGTATAGATCGAAAATAGAAATGAATGCCCTCTATTTGTTACTTTCAATTCGTTTTCAATATTGTGGAGAAATGGTTTCTACTTTATAGAGCGGGGATACCCTAAAACACGTTCGAAACCGAATTCATAATAAACATTTAGTCGTATAAATATTAAAAGTTTTGCACCGAAATGCCTTCGATTTGTTAGCCGAGGGGATCACGCCGTGCGCTCAGATGCGGAGTTTTGTATTATTCAAAAGGTTCAAATCCCGGCACGGACCTTTCACGATTTTGTTTTATTTTTTCAACTGTATCCGTGACAATATTAAGGAAAGGTTTTATGTACAATCAAGGGAAAATGTTTTAAGCATGACAATCATATAGATTCAACGGTGTATTAAACATTTTTCTTAAATCTTATATACAGATACTGTGTATAGTAAAACTGGTTAAATCTAATGGTGATAGGTGGAAGTTTTCCTCAGTACTTTTAAATTTGCCTCTTATTTTAACTGATCATGCGTTGATTTGAACAGGATATTGCACAACATCAACAGTAGTTTTAAATACATAAACTGTACAATGAATTATCGGGTGAGCCGTAGCGTTGTGGAAAACTGAACTTACCTTACATTTGAGCCTAAAGCAGATGTTCTACCCTTGCTGTGGGGGCCTCGGTCCTTGCAGTGGGGGTACCACTTCGCCAACTCGATACTCACTCTTTTGTGTGTATTATTTTCATTATTTCTTTAATTTGATTTAATATTGTCTTTTTTAATTATCAAAAATATACTTGTATTGAACACCAGGTAAAATAATAAGGCTTTAATTTAGATAGGAATTACAAGTATTAAGCCATGATTTTATTGTAAGTGAATATCAATTAAATAGACACAAACAACAGAGAAGTGGTTGGTATAAAGTGATGTATTGCATACATACACGGTCGGGTCGTATAACTATCCCCCTTAAACTTTGACATTTTTGTTTCAGATATAGTTGAAAGCATGCGTCAAATCTTTATTTCAATACAGGATATTGCACAACAACGATTGAATCTTCATTTATTTGAAATACAGCACAATCTAGCGGGTGAGCCATGGCGTTGTGGTCTACAGCAACTTCTGAGACTAAAGCAGCTTAGTTCAATGCGCCTGTTAGAAGGGATTTCGGTTCCTTCGGCAGGTGTATCCCACTTCGCTAAATCGACACTCACTCTTTTGGTTGTTTTGGGGTTTTTTTTGTCTTTTTGTTTAATTTTGTTGCTAAAAATACGAATGCCGAGGACTTTCAGGGACTGTGTCTATAGAGGACAGGGTTTGTTTGGCTTACAAAAATCAGAGTTCTGGTAGCGCGTATGTGAAAGTAGTCCTTGAATATTCAAAGCGTACCGATTTCATGTTTTGTAAAGTTAATGTTTTCATGTTGGGAAAAAGCATATCTGAGTATAGATCGAAAATAGAAATGAATGCCCTCTATTTGTTACTTTCAATTCGTTTTCAATATTGTGGAGAAATGGTTTCTACTTTATAGAGCGGGGATACCCTAAAACACGTTCGAAACCGAATTCATAATAAACATTTAGTCGTATAAATATTAAAAGTTTTGCACCGAAATGCCTTCGATTTGTTAGCCGAGGGGATCACGCCGTGCGCTCAGATGCGGAGTTTTGTATTATTCAAAAGGTTCAAATCCCGGCACGGACCTTTCACGATTTTGTTTTATTTTTTCAACTGTATCCGTGACAATATTAAGGAAAGGTTTTATGTACAATCAAGGGAAAATGTTTTAAGCATGACAATCATATAGATTCAACGGTGTATTAAACATTTTTCTTAAATCTTATATACAGATACTGTGTACAGTAAAACTGGTTAAATCTAATGGTGATAGGTGGAAGTTTTCCTCAGTACTTTTAAATTTACCTCTTATTTTCACTGATCATGCGTTGATTTGAACAGGATATTGCACAACATCAACAGTAGTTTTAAATACATAAACTGTACAATGAATTATCGGGTGAGCCGTAGCGTTGTGGAAAACTGAACTTACCTTACATTTGAGCCTAAAGCAGATGTTCTACCCTTGCTGTGGGGGCCTCGGTCCTTGCAGTGGGGGTACCACTTCGCCAACTCGATACTCACTCTTTTTTTGTGTGTATTATTTTCATTATTTCTTTAATTTGATTTAATATTGTCTTTTTTAATTATCAAAAATATACTTGTATTGAACACCAGGTAAAATAATAAGGCTTTAATTTAGATAGGAATTACAAGTATTAAGCCATGATTTTATTGTAAGTGAATATCAATTAAATAGACACAAACAACAGAGAAGTGGTTGGTATAAAGTGATGTATTGCATACATACACGGTCGGGTCGTATAACTATCCCCCTTAAACTTTGACATTTTTGTTTCAGATATAGTTGAAAGCATGCGTCAAATCTTTATTTCAATACAGGATATTGCACAACAACGATTGAATCTTCATTTATTTGAAATACAGCACAATCTAGCGGGTGAGCCATGGCGTTGTGGTCTACAGCAACTTCTGAGACTAAAGCAGCTTAGTTCAATGCGCCTGTTAGAAGGGATTTCGGTTCCTTCGGCAGGTGTATCCCACTTCGCTAAATCGACACTCACTCTTTTGGTTGTTTTGGGGTTTTTTTTGTCTTTTTGTTTAATTTTGTTGCTAAAAATACGAATGCCGAGGACTTTCAGGGACTGTGTCTATAGAGGACAGGGTTTGTTTGGCTTACAAAAATCAGAGTTCTGGTAGCGCGTATGTGAAAGTAGTCCTTGAATATTCAAAGCGTACCGATTTCATGTTTTGTAAAGTTAATGTTTTCATGTTGGGAAAAAGCATATCTGAGTATAGATCGAAAATAGAAATGAATGCCCTCTATTTGTTACTTTCAATTCGTTTTCAATATTGTGGAGAAATGGTTTCTACTTTATAGAGCGGGGATACCCTAAAACACGTTCGAAACCGAATTCATAATAAACATTTAGTCGTATAAATATTAAAAGTTTTGCACCGAAATGCCTTCGAATAAAGATAAAAAAAAAAAACGCCGTGCGCTCAGATGCGGAGTTTTGTATTATTCAAAAGGTTCAAATCCCGGCACGGACCTTTCACGATTTTGTTTTATTTTTTCAACTGTATCCGTGACAATATTAAGGAAAGGTTTTATGTACAATCAAGGGAAAATGTTTTAAGCATGACAATCATATAGATTCAACGGTGTATTAAACATTTTTCTTAAATCTTATATACAGATACTGTGTACAGTAAAACTGGTTAAATCTAATGGTGATAGGTGGAAGTTTTCCTCAGTACTTTTAAATTTACCTCTTATTTTCACTGATCATGCGTTGATTTGAACAGGATATTGCACAACATCAACAGTAGTTTTAAATACATAAACTGTACAATGAATTATCGGGTGAGCCGTAGCGTTGTGGAAAACTGAACTTACCTTACATTTGAGCCTAAAGCAGATGTTCTACCCTTGCTGTGGGGGCCTCGGTCCTTGCAGTGGGGGTACCACTTCGCCAACTCGATACTCACTCTTTTTTTGTGTGTATTATTTTCATTATTTCTTTAATTTGATTTAATATTGTCTTTTTTAATTATCAAAAATATACTTGTATTGAACACCAGGTAAAATAATAAGGCTTTAATTTAGATAGGAATTACAAGTATTAAGCCATGATTTTATTGTAAGTGAATATCAATTAAATAGACACAAACAACAGAGAAGTGGTTGGTATAAAGTGATGTATTGCATACATACACGGTCGGGTCGTATAACTATCCCCCTTAAACTTTGACATTTTTGTTTCAGATATAGTTGAAAGCATGCGTCAAATCTTTATTTCAATACAGGATATTGCACAACAACGATTGAATCTTCATTTATTTGAAATAAAGCACAATCTAGCGGGTAAGCCATGGCGTTGTGGTCCACAGCAACTTCTGAGACTAAAGCAGCTTAGTTCAATGCGCCTGTTAGAAGGGATTTCGGTTCCTTCGGCAGGTGTATCCCACTTCGCTAAATCGACACTCACTCTTTTGGTTGTTTTGGGTTTTTTTTTTTGTCTTTTTGTTTAATTTTGTTGCTAAAAATACGAATGCCGAGGACTTTCAGGGACTGTGTCTATAGAGGACAGGGTTTGTTTGGCTTACAAAAATCAGAGTTCTGGTAGCGCGTATGTGAAAGTAGTCCTTGAATATTCAAAGCGTACCGATTTCATGTTTTGTAAAGTTAATGTTTTCATGTTGGGAAAAAGCATATCTGAGTATAGATCGAAAATAGAAATGAATGCCCTCTATTTGTTACTTTCAATTCGTTTTCAATATTGTGGAGAAATGGTTTCTACTTTATAGAGCGGGGATACCCTAAAACACGTTCGAAACCGAATTCATAATAAACATTTAGTCGTATAAATATTAAAAGTTTTGCACCGAAATGCCTTCGATTTGTTAGCCGAGGGGATCACGCCGTGCGCTCAGATGCGGAGTTTTGTATTATTCAAAAGGTTCAAATCCCGGCACGGACCTTTCACGATTTTGTTTTATTTTTTCAACTGTATCCGTGACAATATTAAGGAAAGGTTTTATGTACAATCAAGGGAAAATGTTTTAAGCATGACAATCATATAGATTCAACGGTGTATTAAACATTTTTCTTAAATCTTATATACAGATACTGTGTACAGTAAAACTGGTTAAATCTAATGGTGATAGGTGGAAGTTTTCCTCAGTACTTTTAAATTTACCTCTTATTTTCACTGATCATGCGTTGATTTGAACAGGATATTGCACAACATCAACAGAAGTTTTAAATACATAAACTGTACAATGAATTATCGGGTGAGCCGTAGCGTTGTGGAAAACTGAACTTACCTTACATTTGAGCCTAAAGCAGATGTTCTACCCTTGCTGTGGGGGCCTCGGTCCTTGCAGTGGGGGTACCACTTCGCCAACTCGATACTCACTCTTTTTTTGTGTGTATTATTTTCATTATTTCTTTAATTTGATTTAATATTGTCTTTTTTAATTATCAAAAATATACTTGTATTGAACACCAGGTAAAATAATAAGGCTTTAATTTAGATAGGAATTACAAGTATTAAGCCATGATTTTATTGTAAGTGAATATCAATTAAATAGACACAAACAACAGAGAAGTGGTTGGTATAAAGTGATGTATTGCATACATACACGGTCGGGTCGTATAACTATCCCCCTTAAACTTTGACATTTTTGTTTCAGATATAGTTGAAAGCATGCGTCAAATCTTTATTTCAATACAGGATATTGCACAACAACGATTGAATCTTCATTTATTTGAAATAAAGCACAATCTAGCGGGTAAGCCATGGCGTTGTGGTCCACAGCAACTTCTGAGACTAAAGCAGCTTAGTTCAATGCGCCTGTTAGAAGGGATTTCGGTTCCTTCGGCAGGTGTATCCCACTTCGCTAAATCGACACTCACTCTTTTGGTTGTTTTGGGTTTTTTTTTTGTCTTTTTGTTTAATTTTGTTGCTAAAAATACGAATGCCGAGGACTTTCAGGGACTGTGTCTATAGAGGACAGGGTTTGTTTGGCTTACAAAAATCAGAGTTCTGGTAGCGCGTATGTGAAAGTAGTCCTTGAATATTCAAAGCGTACCGATTTCATGTTTTGTAAAGTTAATGTTTTCATGTTGGGAAAAAGCATATCTGAGTATAGATCGAAAATAGAAATGAATGCCCTCTATTTGTTACTTTCAATTCGTTTTCAATATTGTGGAGAAATGGTTTCTACTTTATAGAGCGGGGATACCCTAAAACACGTTCGAAACCGAATTCATAATAAACATTTAGTCGTATAAATATTAAAAGTTTTGCACCGAAATGCCTTCGATTTGTTAGCCGAGGGGATCACGTCGTGCGCTCAGATGCGGAGTTTTGTATTATTCAAAAGGTTCAAATCCCGGCACGGACCTTTCACGATTTTGTTTTATTTTTTCAACTGTATCCGTGACAATATTAAGGAAAGGTTTTATGTACAATCAAGGGAAAATGTTTTAAGCATGACAATCATATAGATTCAACGGTGTATTAAACATTTTTCTTAAATCTTATATACAGATACTGTGTATAGTAAAACTGGTTAAATCTAATGGTGATAGGTGGAAGTTTTCCTCAGTACTTTTAAATTTGCCTCTTATTTTCACTGATCATGCGTTGATTTGAACAGGATATTGCACAACATCAACAGTAGTTTTAAATACATAAACTGTACAATGAATTATCGGGTGAGCCGTAGCGTTGTGGAAAACTGAACTTACCTTACATTTGAGCCTAAAGCAGATGTTCTACCCTTGCTGTGGGGGCCTCGGTCCTTGCAGTGGGGGTACCACTTCGCCAACTCGATACTCACTCTTTTGTGTGTATTATTTTCATTATTTCTTTAATTTGATTTAATATTGTCTTTTTTAATTATCAAAAATATACTTGTATTGAACACCAGGTAAAATAATAAGGCTTTAATTTAGATAGGAATTACAAGTATTAAGCCATGATTTTATTGTAAGTGAATATCAATTAAATAGACACAAACAACAGAGAAGTGGTTGGTATAAAGTGATGTATTGCATACATACACGGTCGGGTCGTATAACTATCCCCCTTAAACTTTGACATTTTTGTTTCAGATATAGTTGAAAGCATGCGTCAAATCTTTATTTCAATACAGGATATTGCACAACAACGATTGAATCTTCATTTATTTGAAATACAGCACAATCTAGCGGGTGAGCCATGGCGTTGTGGTCTACAGCAACTTCTGAGACTAAAGCAGCTTAGTTCAATGCGCCTGTTAGAAGGGATTTCGGTTCCTTCGGCAGGTGTATCCCACTTCGCTAAATCGACACTCACTCTTTTGGTTGTTTTGGGGTTTTTTTTGTCTTTTTGTTTAATTTTGTTGCTAAAAATACGAATGCCGAGGACTTTCAGGGACTGTGTCTATAGAGGACAGGGTTTGTTTGGCTTACAAAAATCAGAGTTCTGGTAGCGCGTATGTGAAAGTAGTCCTTGAATATTAAAAGCGTACCGATTTCATGTTTTGTAAAGTTAATGTTTTCATGTTGGGAAAAGGCATATCTGAGTATAGATCGAAAATAGAAATGAATGCCCTCTATTTGTTACTTTCAATTCGTTTTCAATATTGTGGAGAAATGGTTTCTACTTTATAGAGCGGGGATACCCTAAAACACGTTCGAAACCGAATTCATAATAAACATTTAGTCGTATAAATATTAAAAGTTTTGCATCGAAATGCCTTCGATTTGTTAGCCGAGGGGATCACGCCGTGCGCTCAGATGCGGAGTTTTGTATTATTCAAAAGGTTCACATCCCGGCACGGACCTTTCACGATTTTGTTTTATTTTTTCAACTGTATCCGTGACAATATTAAGGAAAGGTTTTATGTACAATCAAGGGAAAATGTTTTAAGCATGACAATCATATAGATTCAACGGTGTATTAAACATTTTTCTTAAATCTTATATACAGATACTGTGTACAGTAAAACTGGTTAAATCTAATGGTGATAGGTGGAAGTTTTCCTCAGTACTTTTAAATTTGCCTCTTATTTTCACTGATCATGCGTTGATTTGAACAGGATATTGCACAACATCAACAGTAGTTTTAAATACATAAACTGTACAATGAATTATCGGGTGAGCCGTAGCGTTGTGGAAAACTGAACTTACCTTACATTTGAGCCTAAAGCAGATGTTCTACCCTTGCTGTGGGGGCCTCGGTCCTTGCAGTGGGGGTACCACTTCGCCAACTCGATACTCACTCTTTTTTTGTGTGTATTATTTTCATTATTTCTTTAATTTGATTTAATATTGTCTTTTTTAATTATCAAAAATATACTTGTATTGAACACCAGGTAAAATAATAAGGCTTTAATTTAGATAGGAATTACAAGTATTAAGCCATGATTTTATTGTAAGTGAATATCAATTAAATAGACACAAACAACAGAGAAGTGGTTGGTATAAAGTGATGTATTGCATACATACACGGTCGGGTCGTATAACTATCCCCCTTAAACTTTGACATTTTTGTTTCAGATATAGTTGAAAGCATGCGTCAAATCTTTATTTCAATACAGGATATTGCACAACAACGATTGAATCTTCATTTATTTGAAATACAGCACAATCTAGCGGGTGAGCCATGGCGTTGTGGTCTACAGCAACTTCTGAGACTAAAGCAGCTTAGTTCAATGCGCCTGTTAGAAGGGATTTCGGTTCCTTCGGCAGGTGTATCCCACTTCGCTAAATCGACACTCACTCTTTTGGTTGTTTTGGGTTTTTTTTTGTCTTTTTGTTTAATTTTGTTGCTAAAAATACGAATGCCGAGGACTTTCAGGGACTGTGTCTATAGAGGACAGGGTTTGTTTGGCTTACAAAAATCAGAGTTCTGGTAGCGCGTATGTGAAAGTAGTCCTTGAATATTCAAAGCGTACCGATTTCATGTTTTGTAAAGTTAATGTTTTCATGTTGGGAAAAAGCATATCTGAGTATAGATCGAAAATAGAAATGAATGCCCTCTATTTGTTACTTTCAATTCGTTTTCAATATTGTGGAGAAATGGTTTCTACTTTATAGAGCGGGGATACCCTAAAACTCGTTCGAAACCTAATTCATAATAAACATTTAGTCGTATAAATATTAAAAGTTTTGCACCGAAATGCCTTCGATTTGTTAGCCGAGGGGATTACGCCGTGCGCTCAGATGCGGAGTTTTGTATTATTCAAAAGGTTCAAATCCCGGCACGGACCTTTCACGATTTTGTTTTATTTTTTCAACTGTATCTGTGACAATATTAAGGAAAGGTTTTATGTACAATCAAGGGGAAATGTTTTAAGCATGACAATCATATAGATTCAACGGTGTATTAAACATTTTTCTTAAATGTTATATACAGATACTGTGTACAGTGAAACTGGTTAAATCTAATGGTGATAGGTGGAAGTTTTCCTCAGTACTTTTAAATTTGCCTCTTATTTTCACTGATCATGCGTTGATTTGAACAGGATATTGCACAACATCAACAGTAGTTTTAAATACATAAACTGTACAATGAATTATCGGGTGAGCCGTAGCGTTGTGGAAAACTGAACTTACCTTACATTTGAGCCTAAAGCAGATGTTCTACCCTTGCTGTGGGGGCCTCGGTCCTTGCAGTGGGGGTACCACTTCGCCAACTCGATACTCACTCTTTTTTTGTGTGTATTATTTTCATTATTTCTTTAATTTGATTTAATATTGTCTTTTTTAATTATCAAAAATATACTTGTATTGAACACCAGGTAAAATAATAAGGCTTTAATTTAGATAGGAATTACAAGTATTAAGCCATGATTTTATTGTAAGTGAATATCAATTAAATAGACACAAACAACAGAGAAGTGGTTGGTATAAAGTGATGTATTGCATACATACACGGTCGGGTCGTATAACTATCCCCCTTAAACTTTGACATTTTTGTTTCAGATATAGTTGAAAGCATGCGTCAAATCTTTATTTCAATACAGGATATTGCACAACAACGATTGAATCTTCATTTATTTGAAATACAGCACAATCTAGTGGGTGAGCCATGGCGTTGTGGTCTACAGCAACTTCTGAGACTAAAGCAGCTTAGTTCAATGCGCCTGTTAGAAGGGATTTCGGTTCCTTCGGCAGGTGTATCCCACTTCGCTAAATCGACACTCACTCTTTTGGTTGTTTTGGGTTTTTTTTTTTGTCTTTTTGTTTAATTTTGTTGCTAAAAATACGAATGCCGAGGACTTTCAGGGACTGTGTCTATAGAGGACAGGGTTTGTTTGGCTTACAAAAATCAGAGTTCTGGTAGCGCGTATGTGAAAGTTATCCTTGAATATTCAAAGCGTACCGATTTCATGTTTTGTAAAGTTAATGTTTTCATGTTGGGAAAAGGCATATCTGAGTATAGATCGAAAATAGAAATGAATGCCCTCTATTTGTTACTTTCAATTCGTTTTCAATATTGTGGAGAAATGGTTTCTACTTTATAGAGCGGGGATACCCTAAAACACGTTCGAAACCGAATTCATAATAAACATTTAGTCGTATAAATATTAAAAGTTTTGCACCGAAATGCCTTCGATTTGTTAGCCGAGGGGATCACGTCGTGCGCTCAGATGCGGAGTTTTGTATTATTCAAAAGGTTCAAATCCCGGCACGGACCTTTCACGATTTTGTTTTATTTTTTCAACTGTATCCGTGACAATATTAAGGAAAGGTTTTATGTACAATCAAGGGAAAATGTTTTAAGCATGACAATCATATAGATTCAACGGTGTATTAAACATTTTTCTTAAATCTTATATACAGATACTGTGTATAGTAAAACTGGTTAAATCTAATGGTGATAGGTGGAAGTTTTCCTCAGTACTTTTAAATTTGCCTCTTATTTTCACTGATCATGCGTTGATTTGAACAGGATATTGCACAACATCAACAGTAGTTTTAAATACATAAACTGTACAATGAATTATCGGGTGAGCCGTAGCGTTGTGGAAAACTGAACTTACCTTACATTTGAGCCTAAAGCAGATGTTCTACCCTTGCTGTGGGGGCCTCGGTCCTTGCAGTGGGGGTACCACTTCGCCAACTCGATACTCACTCTTTTTTTGTGTGTATTATTTTCATTATTTCTTTAATTTGATTTAATATTGTCTTTTTTAATTATCAAAAATATACTTGTATTGAACACCAGGTAAAATAATAAGGCTTTAATTTAGATAGGAATTACAAGTATTAAGCCATGATTTTATTGTAAGTGAATATCAATTAAATAGACACAAACAACAGAGAAGTGGTTGGTATAAAGTGATGTATTGCATACATACACGGTCGGGTCGTATAACTATCCCCCTTAAACTTTGACATTTTTGTTTCAGATATAGTTGAAAGCATGCGTCAAATCTTTATTTCAATACAGGATATTGCACAACAACGATTGAATCTTCATTTATTTGAAATACAGCACAATCTAGCGGGTGAGCCATGGCGTTGTGGTCTACAGCAACTTCTGAGACTAAAGCAGCTTAGTTCAATGCGCCTGTTAGAAGGGATTTCGGTTCCTTCGGCAGGTGTATCCCACTTCGCTAAATCGACACTCACTCTTTTGGTTGTTTTGGGTTTTTTTTTTTTTTGTCTTTTTGTTTAATTTTGTTGCTAAAAATACGAATGCCGAGGACTTTCAGGGACTGTGTCTATAGAGGACAGGGTTTGTTTGGCTTACAAAAATCAGAGTTCTGGTAGCGCGTATGTGAAAGTTATCCTTGAATATTCAAAGCGTACCGATTTCATGTTTTGTAAAGTTAATGTTTTCATGTTGGGAAAAGGCATATCTGAGTATAGATCGAAAATAGAAATGAATGCCCTCTATTTGTTACTTTCAATTCGTTTTCAATATTGTGGAGAAATGGTTTCTACTTTATAGAGCGGGGATACCCTAAAACACGTTCGAAACCGAATTCATAATAAACATTTAGTCGTATAAATATTAAAAGTTTTGCACCGAAATGCCTTCGATTTGTTAGCCGAGGGGATCACGTCGTGCGCTCAGATGCGGAGTTTTGTATTATTTAAAAGGTTCAAATCCCGGCACGGACCTTTCACGATTTTGTTTTATTTTTTCAACTGTATCCGTGACAATATTAAGGAAAGGTTTTATGTACAATCAAGGGAAAATGTTTTAAGCATGACAATCATATAGATTCAACGGTGTATTAAACATTTTTCTTAAATCTTATATACAGATACTGTGTATAGTAAAACTGGTTAAATCTAATGGTGATAGGTGGAAGTTTTCCTCAGTACTTTTAAATTTGCCTCTTATTTTCACTGATCATGCGTTGATTTGAACAGGATATTGCACAACATCAACAGTAGTTTTAAATACATAAACTGTACAATGAATTATCGGGTGAGCCGTAGCGTTGTGGAAAACTGAACTTACCTTACATTTGAGCCTAAAGCAGATGTTCTACCCTTGCTGTGGGGGCCTCGGTCCTTGCAGTGGGGGTACCACTTCGCCAACTCGATACTCACTCTTTTGTGTGTATTATTTTCATTATTTCTTTAATTTGATTTAATATTGTCTTTTTTAATTATCAAAAATATACTTGTATTGAACACCAGGTAAAATAATAAGGCTTTAATTTAGATAGGAATTACAAGTATTAAGCCATGATTTTATTGTAAGTGAATATCAATTAAATAGACACAAACAACAGAGAAGTGGTTGGTATAAAGTGATGTATTGCATACATACACGGTCGGGTCGTATAACTATCCCCCTTAAACTTTGACATTTTTGTTTCAGATATAGTTGAAAGCATGCGTCAAATCTTTATTTCAATACAGGATATTGCACAACAACGATTGAATCTTCATTTATTTGAAATACAGCACAATCTAGCGGGTGAGCCATGGCGTTGTGGTCTACAGCAACTTCTGAGACTAAAGCAGCTTAGTTCAATGCGCCTGTTAGAAGGGATTTCGGTTCCTTCGGCAGGTGTATCCCACTTCGCTAAATCGACACTCACTCTTTTGGTTGTTTTGGGTTTTTTTTTTGTCTTTTTGTTTAATTTTGTTGCTAAAAATACGAATGCCGAGGACTTTCAGGGACTGTGTCTATAGAGGACAGGGTTTGTTTGGCTTACAAAAATCAGAGTTCTGGTAGCGCGTATGTGAAAGTAGTCCTTGAATATTCAAAGCGTACCGATTTCATGTTTTGTAAAGTTAATGTTTTCATGTTGGGAAAAGGCATATCTGAGTATAGATCGAAAATAGAAATGAATGCCCTCTATTTGTTACTTTCAATTCGTTTTCAATATTGTGGAGAAATGGTTTCTACTTTATAGAGCGGGGATACCCTAAAACACGTTCGAAACCGAATTCATAATAAACATTTAGTCGTATAAATATTAAAAGTTTTGCATCGAAATGCCTTCGATTTGTTAGCCGAGGGGATCACGCCGTGCGCTCAGATGCGGAGTTTTGTATTATTCAAAAGGTTCACATCCCGGCACGGACCTTTCACGATTTTGTTTTATTTTTTCAACTGTATCCGTGACAATATTAAGGAAAGGTTTTATGTACAATCAAGGGAAAATGTTTTAAGCATGACAATCATATAGATTCAACGGTGTATTAAACATTTTTCTTAAATCTTATATACAGATACTGTGTACAGTAAAACTGGTTAAATCTAATGGTGATAGGTGGAAGTTTTCCTCAGTACTTTTAAATTTGCCTCTTATTTTCACTGATCATGCGTTGATTTGAACAGGATATTGCACAACATCAACAGTAGTTTTAAATACATAAACTGTACAATGAATTATCGGGTGAGCCGTAGCGTTGTGGAAAACTGAACTTACCTTACATTTGAGCCTAAAGCAGATGTTCTA
The DNA here is from genome assembly GCA_963971305.1 of Arcuatula senhousia. Lineage (NCBI taxonomy): Eukaryota > Metazoa > Mollusca > Bivalvia > Mytilida > Mytilidae > Arcuatula > Arcuatula senhousia. Next base: position 60,390,087 of record OZ020310.1, read on the forward strand.
CCCTTGCTGTGGGGGCCTCGGTCCTTGCAGTGGGGGTACCACTTCGCCAACTCGATACTCACTCTTTTTTTGTGTGTATTATTTTCATTATTTCTTTAATTTGATTTAATATTGTCTTTTTTAATTATCAAAAATATACTTGTATTGAACACCAGGTAAAATAATAAGGCTTTAATTTAGATAGGAATTACAAGTATTAAGCCATGATTTTATTGTAAGTGAATATCAATTAAATAGACACAAACAACAGAGAAGTGGTTGGTATAAAGTGATGTATTGCATACATACACGGTCGGGTCGTATAACTATCCCCCTTAAACTTTGACATTTTTGTTTCAGATATAGTTGAAAGCATGCGTCAAATCTTTATTTCAATACAGGATATTGCACAACAACGATTGAATCTTCATTTATTTGAAATACAGCACAATCTAGCGGGTGAGCCATGGCGTTGTGGTCTACAGCAACTTCTGAGACTAAAGCAGCTTAGTTCAATGCGCCTGTTAGAAGGGATTTCGGTTCCTTCGGCAGGTGTATCCCACTTCGCTAAATCGACACTCACTCTTTTGGTTGTTTTGGGTTTTTTTTTTGTCTTTTTGTTTAATTTTGTTGCTAAAAATACGAATGCCGAGGACTTTCAGGGACTGTGTCTATAGAGGACAGGGTTTGTTTGGCTTACAAAAATCAGAGTTCTGGTAGCGCGTATGTGAAAGTAGTCCTTGAATATTCAAAGCGTACCGATTTCATGTTTTGTAAAGTTAATGTTTTCATGTTGGGAAAAAGCATATCTGAGTATAGATCGAAAATAGAAATGAATGCCCTCTATTTGTTACTTTCAATTCGTTTTCAATATTGTGGAGAAATGGTTTCTACTTTATAGAGCGGGGATACCCTAAAACTCGTTCGAAACCTAATTCATAATAAACATTTAGTCGTATAAATATTAAAAGTTTTGCACCGAAATGCCTTCGATTTGTTAGCCGAGGGGATTACGCCGTGCGCTCAGATGCGGAGTTTTGTATTATTCAAAAGGTTCAAATCCCGGCACGGACCTTTCACGATTTTGTTTTATTTTTTCAACTGTATCTGTGACAATATTAAGGAAAGGTTTTATGTACAATCAAGGGGAAATGTTTTAAGCATGACAATCATATAGATTCAACGGTGTATTAAACATTTTTCTTAAATGTTATATACAGATACTGTGTACAGTGAAACTGGTTAAATCTAATGGTGATAGGTGGAAGTTTTCCTCAGTACTTTTAAATTTGCCTCTTATTTTCACTGATCATGCGTTGATTTGAACAGGATATTGCACAACATCAACAGTAGTTTTAAATACATAAACTGTACAATGAATTATCGGGTGAGCCGTAGCGTTGTGGAAAACTGAACTTACCTTACATTTGAGCCTAAAGCAGATGTTCTACCCTTGCTGTGGGGGCCTCGGTCCTTGCAGTGGGGGTACCACTTCGCCAACTCGATACTCACTCTTTTTTTGTGTGTATTATTTTCATTATTTCTTTAATTTGATTTAATATTGTCTTTTTTAATTATCAAAAATATACTTGTATTGAACACCAGGTAAAATAATAAGGCTTTAATTTAGATAGGAATTACAAGTATTAAGCCATGATTTTATTGTAAGTGAATATCAATTAAATAGACACAAACAACAGAGAAGTGGTTGGTATAAAGTGATGTATTGCATACATACACGGTCGGGTCGTATAACTATCCCCCTTAAACTTTGACATTTTTGTTTCAGATATAGTTGAAAGCATGCGTCAAATCTTTATTTCAATACAGGATATTGCACAACAACGATTGAATCTTCATTTATTTGAAATACAGCACAATCTAGCGGGTGAGCCATGGCGTTGTGGTCTACAGCAACTTCTGAGACTAAAGCAGCTTAGTTCAATGCGCCTGTTAGAAGGGATTTCGGTTCCTTCGGCAGGTGTATCCCACTTCGCTAAATCGACACTCACTCTTTTGGTTGTTTTGGGTTTTTTTTTGTCTTTTTGTTTAATTTTGTTGCTAAAAATACGAATGCCGAGGACTTTCAGGGACTGTGTCTATAGAGGACAGGGTTTGTTTGGCTTACAAAAATCAGAGTTCTGGTAGCGCGTATGTGAAAGTTATCCTTGAATATTCAAAGCGTACCGATTTCATGTTTTGTAAAGTTAATGTTTTCATGTTGGGAAAAGGCATATCTGAGTATAGATCGAAAATAGAAATGAATGCCCTCTATTTGTTACTTTCAATTCGTTTTCAATATTGTGGAGAAATGGTTTCTACTTTATAGAGCGGGGATACCCTAAAACACGTTCGAAACCGAATTCATAATAAACATTTAGTCGTATAAATATTAAAAGTTTTGCATCGAAATGCCTTCGATTTGTTAGCCGAGGGGATCACGCCGTGCGCTCAGATGCGGAGTTTTGTATTATTCAAAAGGTTCACATCCCGGCACGGACCTTTCACGATTTTGTTTTATTTTTTCAACTGTATCCGTGACAATATTAAGGAAAGGTTTTATGTACAATCAAGGGAAAATGTTTTAAGCATGACAATCATATAGATTCAACGGTGTATTAAACATTTTTCTTAAATCTTATATACAGATACTGTGTACAGTAAAACTGGTTAAATCTAATGGTGATAGGTGGAAGTTTTCCTCAGTACTTTTAAATTTGCCTCTTATTTTCACTGATCATGCGTTGATTTGAACAGGATATTGCACAACATCAACAGTAGTTTTAAATACATAAACTGTACAATGAATTATCGGGTGAGCCGTAGCGTTGTGGAAAACTGAACTTACCTTACATTTGAGCCTAAAGCAGATGTTCTACCCTTGCTGTGGGGGCCTCGGTCCTTGCAGTGGGGGTACCACTTCGCCAACTCGATACTCACTCTTTTTTTGTGTGTATTATTTTCATTATTTCTTTAATTTGATTTAATATTGTCTTTTTTAATTATCAAAAATATACTTGTATTGAACACCAGGTAAAATAATAAGGCTTTAATTTAGATAGGAATTACAAGTATTAAGCCATGATTTTATTGTAAGTGAATATCAATTAAATAGACACAAACAACAGAGAAGTGGTTGGTATAAAGTGATGTATTGCATACATACACGGTCGGGTCGTATAACTATCCCCCTTAAACTTTGACATTTTTGTTTCAGATATAGTTGAAAGCATGCGTCAAATCTTTATTTCAATACAGGATATTGCACAACAACGATTGAATCTTCATTTATTTGAAATACAGCACAATCTAGCGGGTGAGCCATGGCGTTGTGGTCTACAGCAACTTCTGAGACTAAAGCAGCTTAGTTCAATGCGCCTGTTAGAAGGGATTTCGGTTCCTTCGGCAGGTGTATCCCACTTCGCTAAATCGACACTCACTCTTTTGGTTGTTTTGGGTTTTTTTTTGTCTTTTTGTTTAATTTTGTTGCTAAAAATACGAATGCCGAGGACTTTCAGGGACTGTGTCTATAGAGGACAGGGTTTGTTTGGCTTACAAAAATCAGAGTTCTGGTAGCGCGTATGTGAAAGTAGTCCTTGAATATTCAAAGCGTACCGATTTCATGTTTTGTAAAGTTAATGTTTTCATGTTGGGAAAAAGCATATCTGAGTATAGATCGAAAATAGAAATTAATGCCCTCTATTTGTTACTTTCAATTCGTTTTCAATATTGTGGAGAAATGGTTTCTACTTTATAGAGCGGGGATACCCTAAAACTCGTTCGAAACCTAATTCATAATAAACATTTAGTCGTATAAATATTAAAAGTTTTGCACCGAAATGCCTTCGATTTGTTAGCCGAGGGGATTACGCCGTGCGCTCAGATGCGGAGTTTTGTATTATTCAAAAGGTTCAAATCCCGGCACGGACCTTTCACGATTTTGTTTTATTTTTTCAACTGTATCTGTGACAATATTAAGGAAAGGTTTTATGTACAATCAAGGGGAAATGTTTTAAGCATGACAATCATATAGATTCAACGGTGTATTAAACATTTTTCTTAAATGTTATATACAGATACTGTGTACAGTGAAACTGGTTAAATCTAATGGTGATAGGTGGAAGTTTTCCTCAGTACTTTTAAATTTGCCTCTTATTTTCACTGATCATGCGTTGATTTGAACAGGATATTGCACAACATCAACAGTAGTTTTAAATACATAAACTGTACAATGAATTATCGGGTGAGCCGTAGCGTTGTGGAAAACTGAACTTACCTTACATTTGAGCCTAAAGCAGATGTTCTACCCTTGCTGTGGGGGCCTCGGTCCTTGCAGTGGGGGTACCACTTCGCCAACTCGATACTCACTCTTTTTTTGTGTGTATTATTTTCATTATTTCTTTAATTTGATTTAATATTGTCTTTTTTAATTATCAAAAATATACTTGTATTGAACACCAGGTAAAATAATAAGGCTTTAATTTAGATAGGAATTACAAGTATTAAGCCATGATTTTATTGTAAGTGAATATCAATTAAATAGACACAAACAACAGAGAAGTGGTTGGTATAAAGTGATGTATTGCATACATACACGGTCGGGTCGTATAACTATCCCCCTTAAACTTTGACATTTTTGTTTCAGATATAGTTGAAAGCATGCGTCAAATCTTTATTTCAATACAGGATATTGCACAACAACGATTGAATCTTCATTTATTTGAAATACAGCACAATCTAGCGGGTGAGCCATGGCGTTGTGGTCTACAGCAACTTCTGAGACTAAAGCAGCTTAGTTCAATGCGCCTGTTAGAAGGGATTTCGGTTCCTTCGGCAGGTGTATCCCACTTCGCTAAATCGACACTCACTCTTTTGGTTGTTTTGGGTTTTTTTTTGTCTTTTTGTTTAATTTTGTTGCTAAAAATACGAATGCCGAGGACTTTCAGGGACTGTGTCTATAGAGGACAGGGTTTGTTTGGCTTACAAAAATCAGAGTTCTGGTAGCGCGTATGTGAAAGTAGTCCTTGAATATTCAAAGCGTACCGATTTCATGTTTTGTAAAGTTAATGTTTTCATGTTGGGAAAAAGCATATCTGAGTATAGATCGAAAATAGAAATGAATGCCCTCTATTTGTTACTTTCAATTCGTTTTCAATATTGTGGAGAAATGGTTTCTACTTTATAGAGCGGGGATACCCTAAAACACGTTCGAAACCGAATTCATAATAAACATTTAGTCGTATAAATATTAAAAGTTTTGCACCGAAATGCCTTCGATTTGTTAGCAGAGGGGATCACGCCGTGCGCTCAGATGCGGAGTTTTGTATTATTCAAAAGGTTCAAATCCCGGCACGGACCTTTCACGATTTTGTTTTATTTTTTCAACTGTATCCGTGACAATATTAAGGAAAGGTTTTATGTACAATCAAGGGAAAATGTTTTAAGCATGACAATCATATAGATTCAACGGTGTATTAAACATTTTTCTTAAATCTTATATACAGATACTGTGTACAGTAAAACTGGTTAAATCTAATGGTGATAGGTGGAAGTTTTCCTCAGTACTTTTAAATTTGCCTCTTATTTTCACTGATCATGCGTTGATTTGAACAGGATATTGCACAACATCAACAGTAGTTTTAAATACATAAACTGTACAATGAATTATCGGGTGAGCCGTAGCGTTGTGGAAAACTGAACTTACCTTACATTTGAGCCTAAAGCAGATGTTCTACCCTTGCTGTGGGGGCCTCGGTCCTTGCAGTGGGGGTACCACTTCGCCAACTCGATACTCACTCTTTTTTTGTGTGTATTATTTTCATTATTTCTTTAATTTGATTTAATATTGTCTTTTTTAATTATCAAAAATATACTTGTATTGAACACCAGGTAAAATAATAAGGCTTTAATTTAGATAGGAATTACAAGTATTAAGCCATGATTTTATTGTAAGTGAATATCAATTAAATAGACACAAACAACAGAGAAGTGGTTGGTATAAAGTGATGTATTGCATACATACACGGTCGGGTCGTATAACTATCCCCCTTAAACTTTGACATTTTTGTTTCAGATATAGTTGAAAGCATGCGTCAAATCTTTATTTCAATACAGGATATTGCACAACAACGATTGAATCTTCATTTATTTGAAATACAGCACAATCTAGCGGGTGAGCCATGGCGTTGTGGTCTACAGCAACTTCTGAGACTAAAGCAGCTTAGTTCAATGCGCCTGTTAGAAGGGATTTCGGTTCCTTCGGCAGGTGTATCCCACTTCGCTAAATCGACACTCTCTCTTTTGGTTGTTTTGGGTTTTTTTTTTGTCTTTTTGTTTAATTTTGTTGCTAAAAATACGAATGCCGAGGACTTTCAGGGACTGTGTCTATAGAGGACAGGGTTTGTTTGGCTTACAAAAATCAGAGTTCTGGTAGCGCGTATGTGAAAGTAGTCCTTGAATATTCAAAGCGTACCGATTTCATGTTTTGTAAAGTTAATGTTTTCATGTTGGGAAAAAGCATATCTGAGTATAGATCGAAAATAGAAATGAATGCCCTCTATTTGTTACTTTCAATTCGTTTTCAATATTGTGGAGAAATGGTTTCTACTTTATAGAGCGGGGATACCCTAAAACACGTTCGAAACCGAATTCATAATAAACATTTAGTCGTATAAATATTAAAAGTTTTGCACCGAAATGCCTTCGATTTGTTAGCCGAGGGGATCACGCCGTGCGCTCAGATGCGGAGTTTTGTATTATTCAAAAGGTTCAAATCCCGGCACGGACCTTTCACGATTTTGTTTTATTTTTTCAACTGTATCCGTGACAATATTAAGGAAAGGTTTTTGTACAATCAAGGGAAAATGTTTTAAGCATGACAATCATATAGATTCAACGGTGTATTAAACATTTTTCTTAAATCTTATATACAGATACTGTGTACAGTAAAACTGGTTAAATCTAATGGTGATAGGTGGAAGTTTTCCTCAGTACTTTTAGATTTGCCTCTTATTTTCACTGATCATGCGTTGATTTGAACAGGATATTGCACAACATCAACAGTAGTTTTAAATACATAAACTGTACAATGAATTATCGGGTGAGCCGTAGCGTTGTGGAAAACTGAACTTACCTTACATTTGAGCCTAAAGCAGATGTTCTACCCTTGCTGTGGGGGCCTCGGTCCTTGCAGTGGGGGTACCACTTCGCCAACTCGATACTCACTCTTTTTTTGTGTGTATTATTTTCATTATTTCTTTAATTTGATTTAATATTGTCTTTTTTAATTATCAAAAATATACTTGTATTGAACACCAGGTAAAATAATAAGGCTTTAATTTAGATAGGAATTACAAGTATTAAGCCATGATTTTATTGTAAGTGAATATCAATTAAATAGACACAAACAACAGAGAAGTGGTTGGTATAAAGTGATGTATTGCATACATACACGGTCGGGTCGTATAACTATCCCCCTTAAACTTTGACATTTTTGTTTCAGATATAGTTGAAAGCATGCGTCAAATCTTTATTTCAATACAGGATATTGCACAACAACGATTGAATCTTCATTTATTTGAAATACAGCACAATCTAGCGGGTGAGCCATGGCGTTGTGGTCTACAGCAACTTCTGAGACTAAAGCAGCTTAGTTCAATGCGCCTGTTAGAAGGGATTTCGGTTCCTTCGGCAGGTGTATCCCACTTCGCTAAATCGACACTCACTCTTTTGGTTGTTTTGGGTTTTTTTTTTGTCTTTTTGTTTAATTTTGTTGCTAAAAATACGAATGCCGAGGACTTTCAGGGACTGTGTCTATAGAGGACAGGGTTTGTTTGGCTTACAAAAATCAGAGTTCTGGTAGCGCGTATGTGAAAGTAGTCCTTGAATATTCAAAGCGTACCGATTTCATGTTTTGTAAAGTTAATGTTTTCATGTTGGGAAAAAGCATATCTGAGTATAGATCGAAAATAGAAATGAATGCCCTCTATTTGTTACTTTCAATTCGTTTTCAATATTGTGGAGAAATGGTTTCTACTTTATAGAGCGGGGATACCCTAAAACACGTTCGAAACCGAATTCATAATAAACATTTAGTCGTATAAATATTAAAAGTTTTGCACCGAAATGCCTTCGATTTGTTAGCCGAGGGGATCACGCCGTGCGCTCAGATGCGGAGTTTTGTATTATTCAAAAGGTTCAAATCCCGGCACGGACCTTTCACGATTTTGTTTTATTTTTTCAACTGTATCCGTGACAATATTAAGGAAAGGTTTTTGTACAATCAAGGGAAAATGTTTTAAGCATGACAATCATATAGATTCAACGGTGTATTAAACATTTTTCTTAAATCTTATATACAGATACTGTGTACAGTAAAACTGGTTAAATCTAATGGTGATAGGTGGAAGTTTTCCTCAGTACTTTTAGATTTGCCTCTTATTTTCACTGATCATGCGTTGATTTGAACAGGATATTGCACAACATCAACAGTAGTTTTAAATACATAAACTGTACAATGAATTATCGGGTGAGCCGTAGCGTTGTGGAAAACTGAACTTACCTTACATTTGAGCCTAAAGCAGATGTTCTACCCTTGCTGTGGGGGCCTCGGTCCTTGCAGTGGGGGTACCACTTCGCCAACTCGATACTCACTCTTTTTTTGTGTGTATTATTTTCATTATTTCTTTAATTTGATTTAATATTGTCTTTTTTAATTATCAAAAATATACTTGTATTGAACACCAGGTAAAATAATAAGGCTTTAATTTAGATAGGAATTACAAGTATTAAGCCATGATTTTATTGTAAGTCAATATCAATTAAATAGACACAAACAACAGAGAAGTGGTTGGTATAAAGTGATGTATTGCATACATACACGGTCGGGTCGTATAACTATCCCCCTTAAACTTTGACATTTTTGTTTCAGATATAGTTGAAAGCATGCGTCAAATCTTTATTTCAATACAGGATATTGCACAACAACGATTGAATCTTCATTTATTTGAAATACAGCACAATCTAGCGGGTGAGCCATGGCGTTGTGGTCTACAGCAACTTCTGAGACTAAAGCAGCTTAGTTCAATGCGCCTGTTAGAAGGGATTTCGGTTCCTTCGGCAGGTGTATCCCACTTCGCTAAATCGACACTCACTCTTTTGGTTGTTTTGGGTTTTTTTTTTGTCTTTTTGTTTAATTTTGTTGCTAAAAATACGAATGCCGAGGACTTTCAGGGACTGTGTCTATAGAGGACAGGGTTTGTTTGGCTTACAAAAATCAGAGTTCTGGTAGCGCGTATGTGAAAGTAGTCCTTGAATATTCAAAGCGTACCGATTTCATGTTTTGTAAAGTTAATGTTTTCATGTTGGGAAAAAGCATATCTGAGTATAGATCGAAAATAGAAATGAATGCCCTCTATTTGTTACTTTCAATTCGTTTTCAATATTGTGGAGAAATGGTTTCTACTTTATAGAGCGGGGATATCCTAAAACACGTTCGAAACCGAATTCATAATAAACATTTAGTCGTATAAATATTAAAAGTTTTGCACCGAAATGCCTTCGATTTGTTAGCCGAGGGGATCACGCCGTGCGCTCAGATGCGGAGTTTTGTATTATTCAAAAGGTTCAAATCCCGGCACGGACCTTTCACGATTTTGTTTTATTTTTTCAACTGTATCCGTGACAATATTAAGGAAAGGTTTTTGTACAATCAAGGGAAAATGTTTTAAGCATGACAATCATATAGATTCAACGGTGTATTAAACATTTTTCTTAAATCTTATATACAGATACTGTGTACAGTAAAACTGGTTAAATCTAATGGTGATAGGTGGAAGTTTTCCTCAGTACTTTTAGATTTGCCTCTTATTTTCACTGATCATGCGTTGATTTGAACAGGATATTGCACAACATCAACAGTAGTTTTAAATACATAAACTGTACAATGAATTATCGGGTGAGCCGTAGCGTTGTGGAAAACTGAACTTACCTTACATTTGAGCCTAAAGCAGATGTTCTACCCTTGCTGTGGGGGCCTCGGTCCTTGCAGTGGGGGTACCACTTCGCCAACTCGATACTCACTCTTTTTTTGTGTGTATTATTTTCATTATTTCTTTAATTTGATTTAATATTGTCTTTTTTAATTATCAAAAATATACTTGTATTGAACACCAGGTAAAATAATAAGGCTTTAATTTAGATAGGAATTACAAGTATTAAGCCATGATTTTATTGTAAGTCAATATCAATTAAATAGACACAAACAACAGAGAAGTGGTTGGTATAAAGTGATGTATTGCATACATACACGGTCGGGTCGTATAACTATCCCCCTTAAACTTTGACATTTTTGTTTCAGATATAGTTGAAAGCATGCGTCAAATCTTTATTTCAATACAGGATATTGCACAACAACGATTGAATCTTCATTTATTTGAAATACAGCACAATCTAGCGGGTAAGCCATGGCGTTGTGGTCAACAGCAACTTCTGAGACTAAAGCAGCTTAGTTCAATGCGCCTGTTAGAAGGGATTTCGGTTCCTTCGGCAGGTGTATCCCACTTCGCTAAATCGACACTCACTCTTTTGGTTGTTTTGGTTTTTTTTTGTTGTCTTTTTGTTTAATTTTGTTGCTAAAAATACGAATGCCGAGGACTTTCAGGGACTGTGTCTATAGAGGACAGGGTTTGTTTGGCTTACAAAAATCAGAGTTCTGGTAGCGCGTATGTGAAAGTAGTCCTTGAATATTCAAAGCGTACCGATTTCATGTTTTGTAAAGTTAATGTTTTCATGTTGGGAAAAAGCATATCTGAGTATAGATCGAAAATAGAAATGAATGCCCTCTATTTGTTACTTTCAATTCGTTTTCAATATTGTGGAGAAATGGTTTATACTTTATAGAGCGGGGATACCCTAAAACACGTTCGAAACCGAATTCATAATAAACATTTAGTCGTATAAATATTAAAAGTTTTGCACCGAAATGCCTTCGATTTGTTAGCAGAGGGGATCACGCCGTGCGCTCAGATGCGGAGTTTTGTATTATTCAAAAGGTTCAAATCCCGGCACGGACCTTTCACGATTTTGTTTTATTTTTTCAACTGTATCCGTGACAATATTAAGGAAAGGTTTTATGTACAATCAAGGGAAAATGTTTTAAGCATGACAATCATATAGATTCAACGGTGTATTAAACATTTTTCTTAAATCTTATATACAGATACTGTGTACAGTAAAACTGGTTAAATCTAATGGTGATAGGTGGAAGTTTTCCTCAGTACTTTTAAATTTGCCTCTTATTTTCACTGATCATGCGTTGATTTGAACAGGATATTGCACAACATCAACAGTAGTTTTAAATACATAAACTGTACAATGAATTATCGGGTGAGCCGTAGCGTTGTGGAAAACTGAACTTACCTTACATTTGAGCCTAAAGCAGATGTTCTACCCTTGCTGTGGGGGCCTCGGTCCTTGCAGTGGGGGTACCACTTCGCCAACTCGATACTCACTCTTTTTTTGTGTGTATTATTTTCATTATTTCTTTAATTTGATTTAATATTGTCTTTTTTAATTATCAAAAATATACTTGTATTGAACACCAGGTAAAATAATAAGGCTTTAATTTAGATAGGAATTACAAGTATTAAGCCATGATTTTATTGTAAGTGAATATCAATTAAATAGACACAAACAACAGAGAAGTGGTTGGTATAAAGTGATGTATTGCATACATACACGGTCGGGTCGTATAACTATCCCCCTTAAACTTTGACATTTTTGTTTCAGATATAGTTGAAAGCATGCGTCAAATCTTTATTTCAATACAGGATATTGCACAACAACGATTGAATCTTCATTTATTTGAAATAAAGCACAATCTAGCGGGTAAGCCATGGCGTTGTGGTCCACAGCAACTTCTGAGACTAAAGCAGCTTAGTTCAATGCGCCTGTTAGAAGGGATTTCGGTTCCTTCGGCAGGTGTATCCCACTTCGCTAAATCGACACTCACTCTTTTGGTTGTTTTGGGGTTTTTTTTTTGTCTTTTTGTTTAATTTTGTTGCTAAAAATACGAATGCCGAGGACTTTCAGGGACTGTGTCTATAGAGGACAGGGTTTGTTTGGCTTACAAAAATCAGAGTTCTGGTAGCGCGTATGTGAAAGTAGTCCTTGAATATTCAAAGCGTACCGATTTCATGTTTTGTAAAGTTAATGTTTTCATGTTGGGAAAAAGCATATCTGAGTATAGATCGAAAATAGAAATGAATGCCCTCTATTTGTTACTTTCAATTCGTTTTCAATATTGTGGAGAAATGGTTTCTACTTTATAGAGCGGGGATACCCTAAAACACGTTCGAAACCGAATTCATAATAAACATTTAGTCGTATAAATATTAAAAGTTTTGCACCGAAATGCCTTCGATTTGTTAGCAGAGGGGATCACGCCGTGCGCTCAGATGCGGAGTTTTGTATTATTCAAAAGGTTCAAATCCCGGCACGGACCTTTCACGATTTTGTTTTATTTTTTCAACTGTATCCGTGACAATATTAAGGAAAGGTTTTATGTACAATCAAGGGAAAATGTTTTAAGCATGACAATCATATAGATTCAACGGTGTATTAAACATTTTTCTTAAATCTTATATACAGATACTGTGTACAGTAAAACTGGTTAAATCTAATGGTGATAGGTGGAAGTTTTCCTCAGTACTTTTAAATTTGCCTCTTATTTTCACTGATCATGCGTTGATTTGAACAGGATATTGCACAACATCAACAGTAGTTTTAAATACATAAACTGTACAATGAATTATCGGGTGAGCCGTAGCGTTGTGGAAAACTGAACTTACCTTACATTTGAGCCTAAAGCAGATGTTCTACCCTTGCTGTGGGGGCCTCGGTCCTTGCAGTGGGGGTACCACTTCGCCAACTCGATACTCACTCTTTTTTTGTGTGTATTATTTTCATTATTTCTTTAATTTGATTTAATATTGTCTTTTTTAATTATCAAAAATATACTTGTATTGAACACCAGGTAAAATAATAAGGCTTTAATTTAGATAGGAATTACAAGTATTAAGCCATGATTTTATTGTAAGTGAATATCAATTAAATAGACACAAACAACAGAGAAGTGGTTGGTATAAAGTGATGTATTGCATACATACACGGTCGGGTCGTATAACTATCCCCCTTAAACTTTGACATTTTTGTTTCAGATATAGTTGAAAGCATGCGTCAAATCTTTATTTCAATACAGGATATTGCACAACAACGATTGAATCTTCATTTATTTGAAATAAAGCACAATCTAGCGGGTAAGCCATGGCGTTGTGGTCCACAGCAACTTCTGAGACTAAAGCAGCTTAGTTCAATGCGCCTGTTAGAAGGGATTTCGGTTCCTTCGGCAGGTGTATCCCACTTCGCTAAATCGACACTCACTCTTTTGGTTGTTTTGGGGTTTTTTTTTTGTCTTTTTGTTTAATTTTGTTGCTAAAAATACGAATGCCGAGGACTTTCAGGGACTGTGTCTATAGAGGACAGGGTTTGTTTGGCTTACAAAAAACAGAGTTCTGGTAGCGCGTATGTGAAAGTAGTCCTTGAATATTCAAAGCGTACCGATTTCATGTTTTGTAAAGTTAATGTTTTCATGTTGGGAAAAAGCATATCTGAGTATAGATCGAAAATAGAAATGAATGCCCTCTATTTGTTACTTTCAATTCGTTTTCAATATTGTGGAGAAATGGTTTCTACTTTATAGAGCGGGGATACCCTAAAACACGTTCGAAACCGAATTCATAATAAACATTTAGTCGTATAAATATTAAAAGTTTTGCACCGAAATGCCTTCGATTTGTTAGCCGAGGGGATCACGCCGTGCGCTCAGATGCGGAGTTTTGTATTATTCAAAAGGTTCAAATCCCGGCACGGACCTTTCACGATTTTGTTTTATTTTTTCAACTGTATCCGTGACAATATTAAGGAAAGGTTTTATGTACAATCAAGGGAAAATGTTTTAAGCATGACAATCATATAGATTCAACGGTGTATTAAACATTTTTCTTAAATCTTATATACAGATACTGTGTACAGTAAAACTGGTTAAATCTAATGGTGAAAGGCGGAAGTTTTCCTCAGTACTTTTAAATTTGCCTCTTATTTTCACTGATCATGCGTTGATTTGAACAGGATATTGCACAACATCAACAGTAGTTTTAAATACATAAACTGTACAATGAATTATCGGGTGAGCCGTAGCGTTGTGGAAAACTGAACTTACCTTACATTTGAGCCTAAAGCAGATGTTCTACCCTTGCTGTGGGGGCCTCGGTCCTTGCAGTGGGGGTACCACTTCGCCAACTCGATACTCACTCTTTTGTGTGTATTATTTTCATTATTTCTTTAATTTGATTTAATATTGTCTTTTTTAATTATCAAAAATATACTTGTATTGAACACCAGGTAAAATAATAAGGCTTTAATTTAGATAGGAATTACAAGTATTAAGCCATGATTTTATTGTAAGTGAATATCAATTAAATAGACACAAACAACAGAGAAGTGGTTGGTATAAAGTGATGTATTGCATACATACACGGTCGGGTCGTATAACTATCCCCCTTAAACTTTGACATTTTTGTTTCAGATATAGTTGAAAGCATGCGTCAAATCTTTATTTCAATACAGGATATTGCACAACAACGATTGAATCTTCATTTATTTGAAATACAGCACAATCTAGCGGGTGAGCCATGGCGTTGTGGTCTACAGCAACTTCTGAGACTAAAGCAGCTTAGTTCAATGCGCCTGTTAGAAGGGATTTCGGTTCCTTCGGCAGGTGTATCCCACTTCGCTAAATCGACACTCACTCTTTTGGTTGTTTTGGGTTTTTTTTTGTCTTTTTGTTTAATTTTGTTGCTAAAAATACGAATGCCGAGGACTTTCAGGGACTGTGTCTATAGAGGACAGGGTTTGTTTGGCTTACAAAAATCAGAGTTCTGGTAGCGCGTATGTGAAAGTAGTCCTTGAATATTCAAAGCGTACCGATTTCATGTTTTGTAAAGTTAATGTTTTCATGTTGGGAAAAGGCATATCTGAGTATAGATCGAAAATAGAAATGAATGCCCTCTATTTGTTACTTTCAATTCGTTTTCAATATTGTGGAGAAATGGTTTCTACTTTATAGAGCGGGGATACCCTAAAACACGTTCGAAACCGAATTCATAATAAACATTTAGTCGTATAAATATTAAAAGTTTTGCATTGAAATGCCTTCGATTTGTTAGCCGAGGGGATCACGCCGTGCGCTCAGATGCGGAGTTTTGTATTATTCAAAAGGTTCACATCCCGGCACGGACCTTTCACGATTTTGTTTTATTTTTTCAACTGTATCCGTGACAATATTAAGGAAAGGTTTTATGTACAATCAAGGGAAAATGTTTTAAGCATGACAATCATATAGATTCAACGGTGTATTAAACATTTTTCTTAAATCTTATATACAGATACTGTGTACAGTAAAACTGGTTAAATCTAATGGTGATAGGTGGAAGTTTTCCTCAGTACTTTTAAATTTGCCTCTTATTTTCACTGATCATGCGTTGATTTGAACAGGATATTGCACAACATCAACAGTAGTTTTAAATACATAAACTGTACAATGAATTATCGGGTGAGCCGTAGCGTTGTGGAAAACTGAACTTACCTTACATTTGGGCCTAAAGCAGATGTTCTACCCTTGCTGTGGGGGCCTCGGTCCTTGCAGTGGGGGTACCACTTCGCCAACTCGATACTCACTCTTTTTTTGTTTGTATTATTTTCATTATTTCTTTAATTTGATTTAATATTGTCTTTTTTAATTATCAAAAATATACTTGTATTGAACACCAGGTAAAATAATAAGGCTTTAATTTAGATAGGAATTACAAGTATTAAGCCATGATTTTATTGTAAGTGAATATCAATTAAATAGACACAAACAACAGAGAAGTGGTTGGTATAAAGTGATGTATTGCATACATACACGGTCGGGTCGTATAACTATCCCCCTTAAACTTTGACATTTTTGTTTCAGATATAGTTGAAAGCATGCGTCAAATCTTTATTTCAATACAGGATATTGCACAACAACGATTGAATCTTCATTTATTTGAAATACAGCACAATCTAGCGGGTGAGCCATGGCGTTGTGGTCTACAGCAACTTCTGAGACTAAAGCAGCTTAGTTCAATGCGCCTGTTAGAAGGGATTTCGGTTCCTTCGGCAGGTGTATCCCACTTCGCTAAATCGACACTCACTCTTTTGGTTGTTTTGGGGTTTTTTTTTTTGTCTTTTTGTTTAATTTTGTTGCTAAAAATACGAATGCCGAGGACTTTCAGGGACTGTGTCTATAGAGGACAGGGTTTGTTTGGCTTACAAAAATCAGAGTTCTGGTAGCGCGTATGTGAAAGTAGTCCTTGAATATTCAAAGCGTACCGATTTCATGTTTTGTAAAGTTAATGTTTTCATGTTGGGAAAAAGCATATCTGAGTATAGATCGAAAATAGAAATGAATGCCCTCTATTTGTTACTTTCAATTCGTTTTCAATATTGTGGAGAAATGGTTTCTACTTTATAGAGCGGGGATACCCTAAAACACGTTCGAAACCGAATTCATAATAAACATTTAGTCGTATAAATATTAAAAGTTTTGCACCGAAATGCCTTCGATTTGTTAGCAGAGGGGATCACGCCGTGCGCTCAGATGCGGAGTTTTGTATTATTCAAAAGGTTCAAATCCCGGCACGGACCTTTCACGATTTTGTTTTATTTTTTCAACTGTATCCGTGACAATATTAAGGAAAGGTTTTATGTACAATCAAGGGAAAATGTTTTAAGCATGACAATCATATAGATTCAACGGTGTATTAAACATTTTTCTTAAATCTTATATACAGATACTGTGTACAGTAAAACTGGTTAAATCTAATGGTGATAGGTGGAAGTTTTCCTCAGTACTTTTAAATTTGCCTCTTATTTTCACTGATCATGCGTTGATTTGAACAGGATATTGCACAACATCAACAGTAGTTTTAAATACATAAACTGTACAATGAATTATCGGGTGAGCCGTAGCGTTGTGGAAAACTGAACTTACCTTACATTTGAGCCTAAAGCAGATGTTCTACCCTTGCTGTGGGGGCCTCGGTCCTTGCAGTGGGGGTACCACTTCGCCAACTCGATACTCACTCTTTTTTTGTGTGTATTATTTTCATTATTTCTTTAATTTGATTTAATATTGTCTTTTTTAATTATCAAAAATATACTTGTATTGAACACCAGGTAAAATAATAAGGCTTTAATTTAGATAGGAATTACAAGTATTAAGCCATGATTTTATTGTAAGTCAATATCAATTAAATAGACACAAACAACAGAGAAGTGGTTGGTATAAAGTGATGTATTGCATACATACACGGTCGGGTCGTATAACTATCCCCCTTAAACTTTGACATTTTTGTTTCAGATATAGTTGAAAGCATGCGTCAAATCTTTATTTCAATACAGGATATTGCACAACAACGATTGAATCTTCATTTATTTGAAATACAGCACAATCTAGCGGGTAAGCCATGGCGTTGTGGTCAACAGCAACTTCTGAGACTAAAGCAGCTTAGTTCAATGCGCCTTTTAGAAGGGATTTCGGTTCCTTCGGCAGGTGTATCCCACTTCGCTAAATCGACACTCACTCTTTTGGTTGTTTTGGGTTTTTTTTTTGTCTTTTTGTTTAATTTTGTTGCTAAAAATACGAATGCCGAGGACTTTCAGGGACTGTGTCTATAGAGGACAGGGTTTGTTTGGCTTACAAAAATCAGAGTTCTGGTAGCGCGTATGTGAAAGTAGTCCTTGAATATTCAAAGCGTACCGATTTCATGTTTTGTAAAGTTAATGTTTTCATGTTGGGAAAAAGCATATCTGAGTATAGATCGAAAATAGAAATGAATGCCCTCTATTTGTTACTTTCAATTCGTTTTCAATATTGTGGAGAAATGGTTTCTACTTTATAGAGCGGGGATACCCTAAAACACGTTCGAAACCGAATTCATAATAAACATTTAGTCGTATAAATATTAAAAGTTTTGCACCGAAATGCCTTCGATTTGTTAGCAGAGGGGATCACGCCGTGCGCTCAGATGCGGAGTTTTGTATTATTCAAAAGGTTCAAATCCCGGCACGGACCTTTCACGATTTTGTTTTATTTTTTCAACTGTATCCGTGACAATATTAAGGAAAGGTTTTATGTACAATCAAGGGAAAATGTTTTAAGCATGACAATCATATAGATTCAACGGTGTATTAAACATTTTTCTTAAATCTTATATACAGATACTGTGTACAGTAAAACTGGTTAAATCTAATGGTGATAGGTGGAAGTTTTCCTCAGTACTTTTAAATTTGCCTCTTATTTTCACTGATCATGCGTTGATTTGAACAGGATATTGCACAACATCAACAGTAGTTTTAAATACATAAACTGTACAATGAATTATCGGGTGAGCCGTAGCGTTGTGGAAAACTGAACTTACCTTACATTTGAGCCTAAAGCAGATGTTCTACCCTTGCTGTGGGGGCCTCGGTCCTTGCAGTGGGGGTACCACTTCGCCAACTCGATACTCACTCTTTTTTGTGTGTATTATTTTCATTATTTCTTTAATTTGATTTAATATTGTCTTTTTTAATTATCAAAAATATACTTGTATTGAACACCAGGTAAAATAATAAGGCTTTAATTTAGATAGGAATTACAAGTATTAAGCCATGATTTTATTGTAAGTCAATATCAATTAAATAGACACAAACAACAGAGAAGTGGTTGGTATAAAGTGATGTATTGCATACATACACGGTCGGGTCGTATAACTATCCCCCTTAAACTTTGACATTTTTGTTTCAGATATAGTTGAAAGCATGCGTCAAATCTTTATTTCAATACAGGATATTGCACAACAACGATTGAATCTTCATTTATTTGAAATACAGCACAATCTAGCGGGTAAGCCATGGCGTTGTGGTCAACAGCAACTTCTGAGACTAAAGCAGCTTAGTTCAATGCGCCTTTTAGAAGGGATTTCGGTTCCTTCGGCAGGTGTATCCCACTTCGCTAAATCGACACTCACTCTTTTGGTTGTTTTGGGTTTTTTTTTTGTCTTTTTGTTTAATTTTGTTGCTAAAAATACGAATGCCGAGGACTTTCAGGGACTGTGTCTATAGAGGACAGGGTTTGTTTGGCTTACAAAAATCAGAGTTCTGGTAGCGCGTATGTGAAAGTAGTCCTTGAATATTCAAAGCGTACCGATTTCATGTTTTGTAAAGTTAATGTTTTCATGTTGGGAAAAAGCATATCTGAGTATAGATCGAAAATAGAAATGAATGCCCTCTATTTGTTACTTTCAATTCGTTTTCAATATTGTGGAGAAATGGTTTCTACTTTATAGAGCGGGGATACCCTAAAACACGTTCGAAACCGAATTCATAATAAACATTTAGTCGTATAAATATTAAAAGTTTTGCACCGAAATGCCTTCGATTTGTTAGCAGAGGGGATCACGCCGTGCGCTCAGATGCGGAGTTTTGTATTATTCAAAAGGTTCAAATCCCGGCACGGACCTTTCACGATTTTGTTTTATTTTTTCAACTGTATCCGTGACAATATTAAGGAAAGGTTTTATGTACAATCAAGGGAAAATGTTTTAAGCATGACAATCATATAGATTCAACGGTGTATTAAACATTTTTCTTAAATCTTATATACAGATACTGTGTACAGTAAAATTGGTTAAATCTAATGGTGATAGGTGGAAGTTTTCCTCAGTACTTTTAAATTTGCCTCTTATTTTCACTGATCATGCGTTGATTTGAACAGGATATTGCACAACATCAACAGTAGTTTTAAATACATAAACTGTACAATGAATTATCGGGTGAGCCGTAGCGTTGTGGAAAACTGAACTTACCTTACATTTGAGCCTAAAGCAGATGTTCTACCCTTGCTGTGGGGGCCTCGGTCCTTGCAGTGGGGGTACCACTTCGCCAACTCGATACTCACTCTTTTTTTGTGTGTATTATTTTCATTATTTCTTTAATTTGATTTAATATTGTCTTTTTTAATTATCAAAAATATACTTGTATTGAACACCAGGTAAAATAATAAGGCTTTAATTTAGATAGGAATTACAAGTATTAAGCCATGATTTTATTGTAAGTCAATATCAATTAAATAGACACAAACAACAGAGAAGTGGTTGGTATAAAGTGATGTATTGCATACATACACGGTCGGGTCGTATAACTATCCCCCTTAAACTTTGACATTTTTGTTTCAGATATAGTTGAAAGCATGCGTCAAATCTTTATTTCAATACAGGATATTGCACAACAACGATTGAATCTTCATTTATTTGAAATACAGCACAATCTAGCGGGTAAGCCATGGCGTTGTGGTCAACAGCAACTTCTGAGACTAAAGCAGCTTAGTTCAATGCGCCTTTTAGAAGGGATTTCGGTTCCTTCGGCAGGTGTATCCCACTTCGCTAAATCGACACTCACTCTTTTGGTTGTTTTGGGTTTTTTTTTTGTCTAATTTTGTTGCTAAAAATACGAATGCCGAGGACTTTCAGGGACTGTGTCTATAGAGGACAGGGTTTGTTTGGCTTACAAAAATCAGAGTTCTGGTAGCGCGTATGTGAAAGTAGTCCTTGAATATTCAAAGCGTACCGATTTCATGTTTTGTAAAGTTAATGTTTTCATGTTGGGAAAAAGCATATCTGAGTATAGATCGAAAATAGAAATGAATGCCCTCTATTTGTTACTTTCAATTCGTTTTCAATATTGTGGAGAAATGGTTTCTACTTTATAGAGCGGGGATACCCTAAAACACGTTCGAAACCGAATTCATAATAAACATTTAGTCGTATAAATATTAAAAGTTTTGCACCGAAATGCCTTCGATTTGTTAGCAGAGGGGATCACGCCGTGCGCTCAGATGCGGAGTTTTGTATTATTCAAAAGGTTCAAATCCCGGCACGGACCTTTCACGATTTTGTTTTATTTTTTCAACTGTATCCGTGACAATATTAAGGAAAGGTTTTATGTACAATCAAGGGAAAATGTTTTAAGCATGACAATCATATAGATTCAACGGTGTATTAAACATTTTTCTTAAATCTTATATACAGATACTGTGTACAGTAAAACTGGTTAAATCTAATGGTGATAGGTGGAAGTTTTCCTCAGTACTTTTAAATTTGCCTCTTATTTTCACTGATCATGCGTTGATTTGAACAGGATATTGCACAACATCAACAGTAGTTTTAAATACATAAACTGTACAATGAATTATCGGGTGAGCCGTAGCGTTGTGGAAAACTGAACTTACCTTACATTTGAGCCTAAAGCAGATGTTCTACCCTTGCTGTGGGGGCCTCGGTCCTTGCAGTGGGGGTACCACTTCGCCAACTCGATACTCACTCTTTTTTTGTGTGTATTATTTTCATTATTTCTTTAATTTGATTTAATATTGTCTTTTTTAATTATCAAAAATATACTTGTATTGAACACCAGGTAAAATAATAAGGCTTTAATTTAGATAGGAATTACAAGTATTAAGCCATGATTTTATTGTAAGTCAATATCAATTAAATAGACACAAACAACAGAGAAGTGGTTGGTATAGTCCATTTGAATTCTATAAATCAATGAAAAAAAATTCTCAAAATTCCACTTTTTAAGATAAATCAGTTTTTCAAGGGATTCAATTTTCTTTTGAGCATACGAACTCTGGCAATTAATTTGAAAATTTTTCAATAAGAAATAAAAATTTTGTCCATTAGCCTTAATAGTAATTTTTTTATTTTATTGACTGATTATATGTTGTGAGAACAATTGGTGGAATAGCCTTGTTTATAAACATTTACAGGTAAGATCAGGTAAGCATGTGCTTTTTATGCAAATAACTTGTGTCATGTGACCACTGTTTATGGTTTTATTATTCAAGTAAATCATACAGGTATACATTCACCTGGAAGATGTGTATTGGCTTATTTTGTATTAAGTTTTGGATGACATTTTTTCGGTGGCACTTATTATTTTAAGGATGGGAAATTGTATGGCAAAGAAATTAAATTAAAAAGAGAAAAGAAAATGAAGCATATAGATTTATATTAAATACATAGTTAAGTCTTATTCCCATTCATAGTCCTCTGTCTCATCCCCATCACTGTCATTGTCAGATCTTTCACTCATATCACTGTCTGATAAGTCTGAACTAAGGTCTATTATAAATCTATTAGGAATATCCTCTTGAATAGCATCCTTTTCCCAAAAAGAAGGTTCAATTTTATTCTTTACATGATTGCAAGCATTCAGCCACTTTTCATTAGTTATATAGTCAAATCCTTTATGAATTAGTTTTTCAACGTCACTCTGCTTGAATGTAGAATTTTCTCTAGCCACAAACCCCTTTAAATCCCCCCAAATCAGTTCTATAGGGTTCAACTCGCAATGGTATGGGGGTAATCTAAGAACTTCATGCCCTTTAGATTTTAAAAGTTCATCAATTTTGTATACAGGTTTAAAATTTTTAGATTTGATAATTTCATAAAGTTCTGGTTTTCTTAATGTCTTACTATAGGGTATTTTGTGTTTATCTAAAAAGTCCGTCATTTCTCCTTTTCTTGAATTAGAAGTCGGGGGTTTAGTTCCTTCCTGTCTGACACTATGATAGGAAGCATTGTCCATCACAACAAGACTTTTAGGGGGGAGATTAGGAATAAACTGGTCATTAACCCACTTTTCAAAAATCTTTCCGTTCATTTCAGTATGATAATCTCTACCATCAGTGCTAATTCCTTTAAATACCAATTTACAATTTGGAATAAAACCATCCTCACAGCCTGCATTTAATACTACAAAACGCTGTCCTTTTCCTAACGGAATTTTTCTATTTTTGTCTATCTCAGGGCATGTCCATTGATTTGTACTTGTGTGGTTAGTGTCAACCCAAGTTTCATCTAAATAAACAACTTTATAACCTTCATTACGCTTTTTTCTAATTGTTCTTAAAAAATGTATCCGTTTTTCAACAATATCTTTTTTTTCAACTAAAGCTTGTCTATTTCCTTCAAACTTTTTATACCTAAATCCTAGTTCATGAAGAGTTTTCCACAATTTGAATTTTGTTATTACAATGTCATGATTTTCATGTAAATATTGTCTCAGTTTTTGAAGTGTAATATTTTGATTTTCACTAAACAATTTGTATACAACAGTTTTAATTAAATCCTTGTCAAAACTATCCAAAATCCTATCATTTCTAATTTTTTGAAGTTTTTCCTCTTTAGCGTCAATTGAATCTTTCCTTCCCGAAATTTTCAAACTTCTGATAAAACTTTCACTTAACTTTAAACAATGTGCTGTCCGTTTTTTAAAGTTTTGAAAAGAATAAAATGGAGCATTCCTTTTTGATTCAGCTTCAAAATAATTAAACACAAGTCCAATAATTTCCTTTTTTTCTTTAGAAATTTTGGGAGGCATCTTAAAATCACAGCCACAAGCTCTTACGGAACAAATGCACTTGGAGGGCATTTTTATTAACTTGAGATATAGAATTAATTGTTTTAAATATTAATACATATCAATAAACAATATGAACAAACAAAAAAAAGCAAGTTTTATTGTTAACAAAACAATTCATTATTTTTTTTATTTTATTTTATCAAAACCATGTACCGGTAATATTCCAATTCCAATCCACCCGTATGAGCCTCTAACAATAAGTAAGACCCATAAAAATCATGAGATGCATGATTTTTTAATTTGTTGTTCTTTTACATGTATATTGATCTTTAAAAGTAAACAATGCAGCTTCAACAAGTAAAAAAAACACAAAAAAAATAACATACAAGTACTCATATGTTTTCACGTTTAAGAATAGTAATCACTGGGTAAAAAAATGAATGAAATGACTTGAGACAAATGATTTTTTTTAAAATATATAAATAAGCCAATACACATTTTACAGGTGAATGCATACCTGTATGATTTACCTGAATAATAAAAACACAAACAGTGGTCACATGACACAAGTTATTTGCATAAAAAGCACATGCTTACCTGATCTTACCTGTAAATGTTTATAAACAAGGCTATTCCACCAATTGTTCTCACAACATATAATCAGTCAATAAAATAAAAAAGTTACTATTAAGGCTAATGGACAAAATTTTTATTTCTTATTGAAAAATTTTCAAATTAATTGCCAGAGTTCGTATGCTCAAAAGAAAATTGAATCCCTTGAAAAAACTGATTTATCTTAAAAAGTGCAATTTTAAGAATTTTTTTTCATTGATTTATAGAATTCAAATGGACTATATAAAGTGATGTATTGCATACATACACGGTCGGGTCGTATAACTATCCCCCTTAAACTTTGACATTTTTGTTTCAGATATAGTTGAAAGCATGCGTCAAATCTTTATTTCAATACAGGATATTGCACAACAACGATTGAATCTTCATTTATTTGAAATACAGCACAATCTAGCGGGTAAGCCATGGCGTTGTGGTCAACAGCAACTTCTGAGACTAAAGCAGCTTAGTTCAATGCGCCTTTTAGAAGGAATTTCGGTTCCTTCGGCAGGTGTATCCCACTTCGCTAAATCGACACTCACTCTTTTGGTTGTTTTGGGGTTTTTTTTTGTCTTTTTGTTTAATTTTGTTGCTAAAAATACGAATGCCGAGGACTTTCAGGGACTGTGTCTATAGAGGACAGGGTTTGTTTGGCTTACAAAAATCAGAGTTCTGGTAGCGCGTATGTGAAAGTAGTCCTTGAATATTCAAAGCGTACCGATTTCATGTTTTGTAAAGTTAATGTTTTCATGTTGGGAAAAAGCATATCTGAGTATAGATCGAAAATAGAAATGAATGCCCTCTATTTGTTACTTTCAATTCGTTTTCAATATTGTGGAGAAATGGTTTCTACTTTATAGAGCGGGGATACCCTAAAACACGTTCGAAACCGAATTCATAATAAACATTTAGTCGTATAAATATTAAAAGTTTTGCACCGAAATGCCTTCGATTTGTTAGCAGAGGGGATCACGCCGTGCGCTCAGATGCGGAGTTTTGTATTATTCAAAAGGTTCAAATCCCGGCACGGACCTTTCACGATTTTGTTTTATTTTTTCAACTGTATCCGTGACAATATTAAGGAAAGGTTTTATGTACAATCAAGGGAAAATGTTTTAAGCATGACAATCATATAGATTCAACGGTGTATTAAACATTTTTCTTAAATCTTATATACAGATACTGTGTACAGTAAAACTGGTTAAATCTAATGGTGATAGGTGGAAGTTTTCCTCAGTACTTTTAAATTTGCCTCTTATTTTCACTGATCATGCGTTGATTTGAACAGGATATTGCACAACATCAACAGTAGTTTTAAATACATAAACTGTACAATGAATTATCGGGTGAGCCGTAGCGTTGTGGAAAACTGAACTTACCTTACATTTGAGCCTAAAGCAGATGTTCTACCCTTGCTGTGGGGGCCTCGGTCCTTGCAGTGGGGGTACCACTTCGCCAACTCGATACTCACTCTTTTTTTGTGTGTATTATTTTCATTATTTCTTTAATTTGATTTTATATTGTCTTTTTTAATTATCAAAAATATACTTGTATTGAACACCAGGTAAAATAATAAGGCTTTAATTTAGATAGGAATTACAAGTATTAAGCCATGATTTTATTGTAAGTGAATATCAATTAAATAGACACAAACAACAGAGAAGTGGTTGGTATAAAGTGATGTATTGCATACATACACGGTCGGGTCGTATAACTATCCCCCTTAAACTTTGACATTTTTGTTTCAGATATAGTTGAAAGCATGCGTCAAATCTTTATTTCAATACAGGATATTGCACAACAACGATTGAATCTTCATTTATTTGAAATACAGCACAATCTAGCGGGTGAGCCATGGCGTTGTGGTCCACAGCAACTTCTGAGACTAAAGCAGCTTAGTTCAATGCGCCTGTTAGAAGGGATTTCGGTTCCTTCGGCAGGTATATCCCACTTCGCTAAATCGACACTCACTCTTTTGGTTGTTTTGGGTTTTTTTTTGTCTTTTTGTTTAATTTTGTTGCTAAAAATACGAATGCCGAGGACTTTCAGGGACTGTGTCTATAGAGGACAGGGTTTGTTTGGCTTACAAAAATCAGAGTTCTGGTAGCGCGTATGTGAAAGTAGTCCTTGAATATTCAAAGCGTACCGATTTCATGTTTTGTAAAGTTAATGTTTTCATGTTGGGAAAAAGCATATCTGAGTATAGATCGAAAATAGAAATGAATGCCCTCTATTTGTTACTTTCAATTCGTTTTCAATATTGTGGAGAAATGGTTTCTACTTTATAGAGCGGGGATACCCTAAAACACGTTCGAAACCGAATTCATAATAAACATTTAGTCGTATAAATATTAAAAGTTTTGCACCGAAATGCCTTCGATTTGTTAGCAGAGGGGATCACGCCGTGCGCTCAGATGCGGAGTTTTGTATTATTCAAAGGGTTCAAATCCCGGCACGGACCTTTCACGATTTTGTTTTATTTTTTCAACTGTATCCGTGACAATATTAAGGAAAGGTTTTATGTACAATCAAGGGAAAATGTTTTAAGCATGACAATCATATAGATTCAACGGTGTATTAAACATTTTTCTTAAATCTTATATACAGATACTGTGTACAGTAAAACTGGTTAAATCTAATGGTGATAGGTGGAAGTTTTCCTCAGTACTTTTAAATTTGCCTCTTATTTTCACTGATCATGCGTTGATTTGAACAGGATATTGCACAACATCAACAGTAGTTTTAAATACATAAACTGTACAATGAATTATCGGGTGAGCCGTAGCGTTGTGGAAAACTGAACTTACCTTACATTTGAGCCTAAAGCAGATGTTCTACCCTTGCTGTGGGGGCCTCGGTCCTTGCAGTGGGGGTACCACTTCGCCAACTCGATACTCACTCTTTTTTTGTGTGTATTATTTTCATTATTTCTTTAATTTGATTTAATATTGTCTTTTTTAATTATCAAAAATATACTTGTATTGAACACCAGGTAAAATAATAAGGCTTTAATTTAGATAGGAATTACAAGTATTAAGCCATGATTTTATTGTAAGTCAATATCAATTAAATAGACACAAACAACAGAGAAGTGGTTGGTATAAAGTGATGTATTGCATACATACACGGTCGGGTCGTATAACTATCCCCCTTAAACTTTGACATTTTTGTTTCAGATATAGTTGAAAGCATGCGTCAAATCTTTATTTCAATACAGGATATTGCACAACAACGATTGAATCTTCATTTATTTGAAATACAGCACAATCTAGCGGGTGAGCCATGGCGTTGTGGTCCACAGCAACTTCTGAGACTAAAGCAGCTTAGTTCAATGCGCCTGTTAGAAGGGATTTCGGTTCCTTCGGCAGGTGTATCCCACTTCGCTAAATCGACACTCACTCTTTTGGTTGTTTTGGGGGTTTTTTTTTGTCTTTTTGTTTAATTTTGTTGCTAAAAATACGAATGCCGAGGACTTTCAGGGACTGTGTCTATAGAGGACAGGGTTTGTTTGGCTTACAAAAATCAGAGTTCTGGTAGCGCGTATGTGAAAGTAGTCCTTGAATATTCAAAGCGTACCGATTTCATGTTTTGTAAAGTTAATGTTTTCATGTTGGGAAAAAGCATATCTGAGTATAGATCGAAAATAGAAATGAATGCCCTCTATTTGTTACTTTCAATTCGTTTTCAATATTGTGGAGAAATGGTTTCTACTTTATAGAGCGGGGATACCCTAAAACACGTTCGAAACCGAATTCATAATAAACATTTAGTCGTATAAGTATTAAAAGTTTTGCACCGAAATGCCTTCGATTTGTTAGCCGAGGGGATCACGCCGTGCGCTCAGATGCGGAGTTTTGTATTATTCAAAAGGTTCAAATCCCGGCACGGACCTTTCACGATTTTGTTTTATTTTTTCAACTGTATCCGTGACAATATTAAGGAAAGGTTTTATGTACAATCAAGGGAAAATGTTTTAAGCATGACAATCATATAGATTCAACGGTGTATTAAACATTTTTCTTAAATCTTATATACAGATACTGTGTACAGTAAAACTGGTTAAATCTAATGGTGATAGATGGAAGTTTTCCTCAGTACTTTTAAATTTGCCTCTTATTTTCACTGATCATGCGTTGATTTGAACAGGATATTGCACAACATCAACAGTAGTTTTAAATACATAAACTGTACAATGAATTATCGGCACGGGGTCAGATCGGAAAGTAAAGAGGCTGTTGTATTATGCTTTATTTCGCGTATCAAAGTTGTATTATGCTAAATTATAAGCGTAAAAACTGCTTCTTTAACTAAAAGGTCAGGAATTAGAACGTAATTTTAATAATAATCTAGATATTGAGAGCTGTTATTGCTGATATTTAAGAATCAAAGACTTTAAGGTAAGTTCTGGGATGCCTATTCGAAGAAAAACTCTTTCCGGAAAGTGGACAATTTTCCCAAATTAGCCTGGAACTGATGAGTAATGAGTGATTCGTGTCAAAGTACCAGTACCCCTATTTTAAAACAGCAAATTTTAGCCCAAGTTCGGCCAATAATGCTTATCTTGCATATAAGCAGCGCTTTTAGGCGTTATTAAGAAAAAACACACATCATGTATCGCATCTGGAAAGCAAGGTAGTTCAAATTAGATTGTTTAACGACATTTTCTATTATAAGCCAACTTTGCATAAGTTATGTTTTGCTAAGACTATTGTGAGTATGTTATGCTTCATTATTGTAATATGCATGGGTGTATCATTGATTTCCCCTTTTAAATACTGTAATTATTTGGGGTTAAACTACTCGATAAATAGAAGAAACACAACTGCTTTAGTTCACAAATATATAACGCCATTCCAAAATTATGCACCAGATCAAATTCACCAAAATTGTGAAATATTTCATGAAAAGCGATAGAAACGTCAAATGGTATTGTATATAATAAAGGTAATAATCAAAATATCGAAGTTTGAGGTCCAAGAGAAAAGACAAAACAAGGAAGACATACCCCCAAAAAGCTAAAGATCTCAATGGTCCTGAATTGGTATAGACATTTCAAAAGAAATAGTTTAAACCAGGTATTACCGCTTCAAACCTCCCTTTTAACGATATATGTAGATGACCAGTATTGTAAGGGACGTGCAAAAGAATTGGCGGACATGGAAGACAACACATACATTTTCACTGTAGTTATTTAGTGTAAACTTGTATAATTTATTTCCTCAATATTTATTTTGACAAGATTTATGAGCACTTCTTCTGGTGCCTCTGAAACGATATCAGCTAGAAGAAACCCTTCCCACACACTTGGCAGATATATCTTGGCTCTCCGTGCTTTTTTAGTCCATGCGAGATATTGCCATCAATTGGCGTCCGTCGTCGTCGTCGTCTGTCGGCGTATGTCGTCCGTTAACAATTTTATAAAAATCTTCTCCTCTGAAACTACTGATCAGAATTTAATGATCCTTAGGATGGCCTGCACCAAACGTGTGTTTCGAATTTTGATTCGTGAATAGACATGGCTGCCGTTACTAAAAATAGACCAGGGGTCAGACTACTGTCTTTGATCTGTTAATCAAAAAGTGTAAGAGATAGGTGAAATCTGATGCCACCCTACTGCTTTAGCATCAAAAGTCCTACAAAAGTCTCCATTGGGTCGAAGTTGTCAGATGATCCCTTATAGGGGTTACAACCCCTTAAAGGTGATAAATAGCGTATTTTCATGTCTTTGGCTTATAGAAAGAAAACTATTGCAGATAGAGAAAAGCTGATGCTTGCTTTAATGTTCAGCATATTACCTCTACAAAAGCATTCATAGGGTTGAAGTTGTCAGATAACCCCTTATAGGGAATACAGTCCCTAAATTAACATGTTTTCATGTTTTGCCTTATATTATGAAAACTATAGCAGATAAAGAAAAGTGGTCGCTTGCTTAAATGTTTAGTTCTTTAAGCTATCAACAAAAGTCTCTTTAACGTCAAAGTTGTTAGTCGGTCCTTTAAATAACATTTTGCACGGTTTGGCCTACAGAATGAAAACTATTGCTGAAAGAGAAAAGCTGTTGCTTGCTTAAATGTTCAGCTTATTGAG
This sequence comes from Arcuatula senhousia, assembly GCA_963971305.1. Lineage (NCBI taxonomy): Eukaryota > Metazoa > Mollusca > Bivalvia > Mytilida > Mytilidae > Arcuatula > Arcuatula senhousia. The sequence goes on from OZ020310.1 coordinate 60,420,315, forward strand.
CTCTACAAAGTTCTGCACAGTGTTGACATGAAGACCAGGTTAGCGATTCAGGCTTCGGGGGGCCTCTTGTTTCGTGTTGCAACAAATGACGCTTCTTAGAGAAGGATTTATGACATGAACCACACTTGAACAGTGAGAGTTTCTTTTCCTTGTCACAATTCTGATGGTGACTTCTTAGCTAGCTGTATCTGCATTTTCAATCAAATTTCACATTGAAATGCAGCTTAACCGCCATGGCTTTCTAAATGGGCGGTTACATTTTGCTACTCATAAAAACCTCTACCGCATACATCGCAAATATGAGTTGGCTTTTCTGTGTGGCGTTTAACATGAAGTTTAAGTGCTTCCTTTGACCGCAGTACCTTATGACATCTATCACATTTATGCCCGGGGTGTTTATGAGTACCTTATGTTATCTATCACATTTATGTCCGGGGTGTTTATGGGCATCAGCTTTTTTCTTTGCTCACTGGTACTTTCTAGCAAAATATAAACTACATGCCTGGCAAGAGTGTTGCAGCTTCTTGGGATCATGAGATTTTTTGTGCCTTTTGAGGCTGCTTTTGTGTTTGAAACCCCCACAAATCCATCCAGTAACATTTTAAAATTTGGTTTGCGCATTTATCTGCATCATATCACAATGAATTTTATGAAACTTAATTGATAGGTGCGGATAAGAAGGGGGTTACCCTCCTTGCATGTCATCTAAAAGTTCAATTTTAGTCTTAATTTGCAAAGGGAAACCAAGAGTAAATCCAATCAAATTCTTATCAAATAGGAAGTGTCGCTAAGATTGTGTTAAAGTTTCATAAAAAAAAACATTCAGGGGTTGTGGATAAGAGACGAGTAAGCTGGCAACCGGCTCCGTTCTGTTCAGATAAGGTTTTTTCTTCAGATACTAGCGGGACATGGACAGACATCCCACTACATTTCACGCAAGGGTATAACCATTCGCCTTAAACTTTGCTGTAACGTAAAATATTTGATTTGTTCATTTTAATTTATATGGAATAAATGTCTTATAAACGTCAAAATTGTGCCGAGGAATAATAATTTTGTATTGGTTTTCTACTGCATACATTTTAAGCTTTTTTGCATTACACATACGATGTCTAAAGCATAACATAACTTTATGTGGGTTAACAAACGCAAAATACAACAATATCGTTCTTATCAATAGAGTTAATGCTTTATTTACGTAAACATAATGTTTTACTTGAAATGTATCACTCAAGCAAAACATACCATATAATAAAAGTTAAGAATATAGTATACATGCCTATATAAGCCTGAAAACAGACTTATTTGAATCATTATGAACGATCTTAGTCGGTTGTTGAAAACTGTGACGCGTTTCAACAAATTACCAGTGACGGTACAATTTCAAATAAGTATAGGTATTATACCAAAATATCTCTTTCTTACAATGGGCCAAATGATATTTGGATAAGTTTAAGAATTTGTGAGTTTATAACGGTTTAATAAAGTTGTCGTGTAAAAGATAGCATAATTCATGCGTATCATCAACTAAACTTAACCGGAAGTCGTAGAATTGAGCTTAATACAACAACCTCTTTACTTTCCGATCTGACCCCGTGATCGGGTGAGCCGTAGCGTTGTGGAAAACTGAACTTACCTTACATTTGAGCCTAAAGCAGATGTTCTACCCTTGCTGTGGGGGCCTCGGTCCTTGCAGTGGGGGTACCACTTCGCCAACTCGATACTCACTACTTTTTTGTGTGTATTATTTTCATTATTTCTTTAATTTGATTTAATATTGTCTTTTTTAATTATCAAAAATATACTTGTATTGAACACCAGGTAAAATAATAAGGCTTTAATTTAGAAAGGAATTACAAGTATTAAGCCATGATTTTATTGTAAGTGAATATCAATTAAATAGACACAAACAACAGAGAAGTGGTTGGTATAAAGTGATGTATTGCATACATACACGGTCGGGTCGTATAACTATCCCCCTTAAACTTTGACATTTTTGTTTCAGATATAGTTGAAAGCATGCGTCAAATCTTTATTTCAATACAGGATATTGCACAACAACGATTGAATCTTCATTTATTTGAAATACAGCACAATCTAGCGGGTGAGCCATGGCGTTGTGGTCTACAGCAACTTCTGAGACTAAAGCAGCTTAGTTCAATGCGCCTGTTAGAAGGGATTTCGGTTCCTTCGGCAGGTGTATCCCACTTCGCTAAATCGACACTCACTCTTTTGGTTGTTTTGGGTTTTTTTTTTTTGTCTTTTTGTTTAATTTTGTTGCTAAAAATACGAATGCCGAGGACTTTCAGGGACTGTGTCTATAGAGGACAGGGTTTGTTTGGCTTACAAAAATCAGAGTTCTGGTAGCGCGTATGTGAAAGTAGTCCTTGAATATTCAAAGCGTACCGATTTCATGTTTTGTAAAGTTAATGTTTTCATGTTGGGAAAAAGCATATCTGAGTATAGATCGAAAATAGAAATGAATGCCCTCTATTTGTTACTTTCAATTCGTTTTCAATATTGTGGAGAAATGGTTTCTACTTTATAGAGCGGGGATACCCTAAAACACGTTCGAAACCGAATTCATAATAAACATTTAGTCGTATAAATATTAAAAGTTTTGCACCGAAATGCCTTCGATTTGTTAGCAGAGGGGATCACGCCGTGCGCTCAGATGCGGAGTTTTGTATTATTCAAAAGGTTCAAATCCCGGCACGGACCTTTCACGATTTTGTTTTATTTTTTCAACTGTATCCGTGACAATATTAAGGAAAGGTTTTATGTACAATCAAGGGAAAATGTTTTAAGCATGACAATCATATAGATTCAACGGTGTATTAAACATTTTTCTTAAATCTTATATACAGATACTGTGTACAGTAAAACTGGTTAAATCTAATGGTGATAGGTGGAAGTTTTCCTCAGTACTTTTAAATTTGCCTCTTATTTTCACTGATCATGCGTTGATTTGAACAGGATATTGCACAACATCAACAGTAGTTTTAAATACATAAACTGTACAATGAATTATCGGGTGAGCCGTAGCGTTGTGGAAAACTGAACTTACCTTACATTTGAGCCTAAAGCAGATGTTCTACCCTTGCTGTGGGGGCCTCGGTCCTTGCAGTGGGGGTACCACTTCGCCAACTCGATACTCACTCTTTTTTTGTGTGTATTATTTTCATTATTTCTTTAATTTGATTTAATATTGTCTTTTTTAATTATCAAAAATATACTTGTATTGAACACCAGGTAAAATAATAAGGCTTTAATTTAGATAGGAATTACAAGTATTAAGCCATGATTTTATTGTAAGTGAATATCAATTAAATAGACACAAACAACAGAGAAGTGGTTGGTATAAAGTGATGTATTGCATACATACACGGTCGGGTCGTATAACTATCCCCCTTAAACTTTGACATTTTTGTTTCAGATATAGTTGAAAGCATGCGTCAAATCTTTATTTCAATACAGGATATTGCACAACAACGATTGAATCTTCATTTATTTGAAATACAGCACAATCTAGCGGGTAAGCCATGGCGTTGTGGTCAACAGCAACTTCTGAGACTAAAGCAGCTTAGTTCAATGCGCCTGTTAGAAGGGATTTCGGTTCCTTCGGCAGGTGTATCCCACTTCGCTAAATCGACACTCACTCTTTTGGTTGTTTTGGGTTTTTTTTTTGTCTTTTTGTTTAATTTTGTTGCTAAAAATACGAATGCCGAGGACTTTCAGGGACTGTGTCTATAGAGGACAGGGTTTGTTTGGCTTACAAAAATCAGAGTTCTGGTAGCGCGTATGTGAAAGTAGTCCTTGAATATTCAAAGCGTACCGATTTCATGTTTTGTAAAGTTAATGTTTTCATGTTGGGAAAAAGCATATCTGAGTATAGATCGAAAATAGAAATGAATGCCCTCTATTTGTTACTTTCAATTCGTTTTCAATATTGTGGAGAAATGGTTTCTACTTTATAGAGCGGGGATACCCTAAAACACGTTCGAAACCGAATTCATAATAAACATTTAGTCGTATAAATATTAAAAGTTTTGCACCGAAATGCCTTCGATTTGTTAGCAGAGGGGATCACGCCGTGCGATCAGATGCGGAGTTTTGTATTATTCAAAAGGTTCAAATCCCGGCACGGACCTTTCACGATTTTGTTTTATTTTTTCAACTGTATCCGTGACAATATTAAGGAAAGGTTTTATGTACAATCAAGGGAAAATGTTTTAAAGTGCCATGCGAACGCAAAATGAAAATTTGACATTAAACTAAATATGTTATATTAACTCGATTTTTCCGAAAAAAATATTATTTAAACATTCAGGAAAGTCATATTAGGCTTTAAAACATCACGTTTTCACCTGCAATTTAGAAATTCCGATTACAAAGTCTTCAACTTCCGGTGCCGTTCCAAATATGGCTCGCTGACGTCATTCCTTGAACATAAACAATGGCACATGCATCAGACTCTGAACATAGCGAGCTAGAACTGTCATGTCAGTCGTCGGATTTTGACGAGGATGAAGAGGCAAATGATGAAGGAGTCAGTATAATGCCCTACCAGTTCGAGCCGTATGCATCGGGAAGCGAAGATGACCAAAATGAGTCGGATCAAAGAAATGAACGTGACGACCAAAACATGCAAGAAAGACTGCAGAATTTGTCGTGGTGAGATCAAATAAAACTATTCAACTAGTCTTCAATATGAAAATGACGATATCCGATTATAACTCAATCATAATGACACGAGCTGAGGCGAAATTAAAAAGGTTTAACTGGTAAAATCACTGACAAAGCCAAAAAGGGGGGGGGGTCTTCAATTATCTGATTCCAATAATTATTTCTCTGACCAATTGTACCCTAATGCCTTTGAGAAAGTCATCTCGTCACAGGAATTTACAGAGCTAGTAGACATGGTCTTAAAGAGCTTTACTAATCCCACCTCAGTTTAAAAAAAAAAGAGGAAAAATTAGATTTGACATGAATATATTTGACACAATGTCCATGATATTAAATGATACACGCCAATTAAATAATGCTTTAGACAATCTTTTTTTTTGTTCTTCTGGAAAATTCTGTTACTATAACATATGTCATGAATGAATACCTTTGGGCACCTTTTTAAGGAACCATCTCATCATTTTATCCAACTCTTATTTCTTTATCACTTCACAACATTGTCGTGTGTTTTGTGTTACTACTTAACCCTAAGATCACAATAGAAAAGAGAGGTTGGGCACACCATAAAACCTGGTTTAACTACCATTTCTTTTGAAATGCTTGTACCAAGTCAAGTCCATTGTGATCTTTAATTTTTCTGGCATTTATTCCCTGTTTTGTATTATTGCTTGTATGTTGAGATTGATTCTCCAAGTTCAGTAAATTTGTTACCACTTATACATAATAATTTCTCCAGTGTTGCTTTCTTTTTTTTTATCCTGATTGTTTTGTTTCATACATTATTTTGTACTTATCACAGCATCCATTTGTTTATTTTTTTTTCATTTTATTGCATAAATAATGGCCACCTTAAGTCCTTTAATTTGGTGTTTTAAAATCATCTATTTACCTACTGTTCAGGTTACACAAGATAAAAAAAATATATATTTCTTTTAGGTGTAGTTGTGATAGATGCATTATTATGCCAACAGCCCGAGAAAGCCTCTGCTGCAAAGAAGTGGAAAGGGTATTAGCTGTTATGAGTGATGCACCTACTCAACCATGTGCCTGTATCACAAACCACCCAGGCTTTCAAACTGTTTGTTTGGACCCCTATGTACTGGATGTGGCATATTTCCAATACAGACAACAATATGGTGAAAGACCAGAACAAGTGAATGAGTATGTCAATAATGTGTTCAAACTGTTTATTAAGTTTTTACAAAAATCTTCGTGTCTATTGTTTAAATTTTGAAAAGGATAATGTTTTGACATATGAATTGTAGAGATATATCATATTCTTTAAAAAAGTATAATTTGTTCCACATTATTAACATACACAGCTTCTTTATTTTACAAAAAAATCATGTATTTCTAGTCTACTGACACATACATTATTAATATTCAACATGTTTCTTTTGATTTTGTAAAAATAAAGAAAAAAATCATATATACATAAAGAAAAATGTATACACAAAGATAAGAAAACTTTTCCAACATTTCTGTTATAAAAAAAATTATGATAAATAGATGTATCATCAAGAAGGCCTGGAATCATCCCAACACCAATTCTTATGAAAATTCTGTACTAGATCAGGACTGGTGCCTTTCTTCCCTATTAAAGATGAATGAACCCTGTTCGGTAATTTTGTTAAAATTGTATGACAATCATTTCATATTTTTCAGGAGAAAACGATACACCGCTTATAGACAATTTGTTCGTTGGTGTTGGGAGTATTTGGGAAAGGAGGTGCGAGTCATCATTCCATCCTGTGTAGTGGCTGCTATTAGGACTGCATATCCTGATCAAAACCAGAACTACAGAGGCTTCCACCAAGCAGACTCTGATTCTGATTAAATCTGCTTAGCAGGTTTTGGATTGCTTCCTCCTTGTCTGGGCGCTGGAAGTCACTGCACAAAGGTGGGGGAACCTCTATTGGAAGCTGCACTCCATCTTCATTCATATGGGAGTTTGCTCCAAGACCAAGTGCAATCTGGACTAGTGTATCAATATAACCTAAAATAAAGACATGAATAAAATTAGTTGTTTTTTTGTAAATTGTTTTACTGAGTGCACTCTTTTTTGGTTTTGGTTTTTACTGGTAGAAGCATCAAGGCACCAATATCAAAAGTCCAAAGGGGCAAAGACAAAACCAGTTAACATAAAAAGAACAGCATGAAGAAACGCAAAACATAAAAACACAAAAACAATCAATCAGTAATCAATAACGGAGCTCCAGTCTTAAGGAGACAGCTTGAAGGTTTTTAAGAAATAAAAAATATTTATATAATATTAACCATAGGTACAGCTAACACTGATCTTTCTGACAATGAACTCCCCTCTTTTATATTTTGGCGCAGTAAGTCTGTATCTGGCCTTTCCTTCTCGCGTCACTGCTTGCTCTCTCTGTGTGTTTTCGTTGAAATGCAGAGCAGCCAGCCACAGTCTAAAATAAAACAAAAAAATTTACAATATTTCATGTTTCAGAACATTTTTTTCTACTAAACATCAAACATAAAATTCATTACCAAAAGAAAAGTATATTTATATAATATTTGGTTTAATACTTTAAACATGTCAAAATTCTTAATAAATTTTCAATACTTAAATATATATATACTATGTGTTTACCTGCAGAGCATTCCATGATAGGAAAATCCTATCATTTTGGGGGCAAAATGGTTAACCACAGAGTGGTAACCCTCCAGGGCTGATGTTTGTTCCCCAGGTGACAATTTGGGAATGTCTTTTTTCATTTGGCGACTGTTTATGATGTCTTGCAGTTTCTCATATGCTTTTGTACCTGTACAAATAGAAAAATATTACTTAAACATTTCATTTAAGATTTTTTTAAGTATTGAATGATTAAACTACTTGCACTACAAAGTGTCATGACAATTTAAACTAATCTAATTATAAACGTAGATCTTAAATGACGTGGGCACTTATTTTTTAGCAAAGGTGTATTAACAATAATGAATATTGAGCTTTGAGGATCAATCTCATATGAAATTGAAGATTGCAATGGTCCTGGCATTTGAAAAAAAAAATGGTGGGTTAAAACAGATTTCATGGCCTCAAACCTCCCTCTTTTATTGCGAATAAAACTATTCTTTTATAAACAAACCTGGTTTAAGCCATCTTTTATGTCTTTCTCTGCCCTCGAGCTCACCATGTTCACATTCATCATAAACTGGGCCATGTCCGCTATGAATATTTATCACATGGTTGCTCAAGGAGTTCCATTTTGCCAGCATCAGTTCACTATCCTGGTCTTCTGTAGAGGCAGCTGTCCAGTATAGATGGTTGACAATGCTCTTTGACCATTGTTGTATGATACCACACTCTTTTTCCCTTGACAAGGCAAATAGTTTCTTTTTCAAGCCTAAAACAAAAATATTTATAAAACAGAATTCTAGAATACATAGGTTTATCACAAAAAATATCTTAAAAGTAAATGACTAATGGCAGTATAGACAGTAACTGTGACGGTTCTTCAGTGATGCTTTGGTCAAAAGTTGGTAAAAGCCTAAATACTTTAATACATGTAATAGGTTTGTGAATATTATATCAACCATATGTACATCTTCATGAAATCATCAAAATCAATCCCATCCAGTCTTTTATGATATTAAGGAAAAACATTGTCAAATTTTATAGCAATCGGATTACTAAAACTTAAGTTATTGTGGGAACACTAAAGATAACAGACGGCAGCATCATACTATTATACATCCACAATTTTTTGGGGTTGTATAAAAATTAAAATATTTCATACCTTTAGCAACATGCCATACATCAAAGCAGTGGATTGTGTCTGGCATATTTTCTCGAACCCACTTGACAATTTGGACGTGCCTGTCTGTAACTAAGACTTTGATCTTGATGTCTTCTTCGGCAAAAGCATTGACACATCTTATGAGTCCCTCTTTCTCCATATGTGAACTGCTTTTTACTTCATTGCTCTGAAAATATTTTAAAACATTTTTTTCTAATTTCATATAAGGTAATTAATTCAATACAAATGTATATGTTTTTGCAATTCTATAATGGATCATTCTATTGAAGCTTATTCAATTAACAAAATGGTTTTACTTTTAACTTGATAGATTATACACATGATTTATGACTTCTCAATTGTTTATATTTTTGAAATATTGCAATAGCATAGAAGATAATGCGGAGTGGAATAAGTGTATGCGACTTAACCTACAATATAATCATCTTTTTTTTTTAAATCCACAACTGAAAACAGTAAGTATGTTGATTTGCTGACACTCAGTAGATACTTGTGTACACAATTACATGTATCTGCACAAAATAAGTTATTCAGATAAACTGATACATTGACAATAAAATACCTGAACTAGTTGGATGTCAACAACAGATCCTTCTTCTAAATCAAGGGCAGTATAGCTCCCATACTTTGCGCTATGACCAGGTGTGTCAGCACGGCCATCACCACCAAGAACAATTTCACGGCCAAACTCCTTTACTTCATTAATGTACTGCTGTTGAAAAGTAAACCATACATGTCCAATGGCTGGAAACAAGTAGTACTTTTGATGGTTTAGAAAGGTACTGATGCTGATGCTTGCCACTTTCATGACGTTAAATATTCTCAGCGCCTTAGAAGGGATTGATCCAGAGAACAATATTCCGGCAGACATCAGCAAATTTCCAGCTGGTTTGTTTCCTACCATTGGCTGACTCAACCATTCCTTTTTATGATCACATAATTCACATACTTGTTTGATTTTAATCATTGAGCCAATAGTGTTAGTTATCTGCCCTTTTGTTTTTCTCTGACAGTTAGAGCATGTGGTAAAAAGCTCAAGAAGACAGTCCTCAAACACCAAAAACTTCCTCTGCTCATGAATGGACCTTTCATTTCTATGTTAAAAAAAAAAACAATCAATCAAACAAAATGCAATTGCTCTATAATGAAACGGTAAGTGAAACATGTAAATATTTCATTCCTGATGTATCATTTATTTTGGTTGAAGAAAGCATGTTTGTTATTTTTAACAGAGATAGAATATGGCATATCCTCTATGAAACAATACTCATACATGTACATCCATAAAAAAACCCAGATTATTTTTACTGCTCATCACCTTTGTAAGGTTCCAAATATCAATGCTAACTATTCTATATAATGGTTACATTTACTTGTACTCAGCCTCTCCCCATCCCCCTTTCTGAACATGCACGAGCATATATATGTTAGATATAAGTATAAACATGTATGTTTCTTATATACAATGTATTTAAGCATCCTTTTAAAATACTTCTATTGGGCTAGGCAAATGTTTATTTTTTAAGACCTAGTGTGACACTTAATCTAGTTCTCTTGAAACAACAAAATAAAAACTTTCAACATGTTAAAGTTACCTCTCATCTTCACTTTCTTCTTCCATTTCTGATTCTTGATCTGAATGTGGTCTGTAATTTTGGTCAGAAGGATCATCAACCAGTGGTGATGAGACTGGCTCGTCCATATCAGCACTGTTTTCTGAATCAGTTCCTGGTTGCTTTGTTCCTTTGAAGTTCTCAGGTTTTACCCAAGCAAAAGCATGAACCATTTTTGGTTTAATAACAGGATCAGTTTGGCACCCTTAATTATAAAAAATCAAAATAAAAACATTAATAATTGCACGTAAACAAATTAAGAGTTTATAATCTGAAACCTAATTACATACATGTATGCTTGAGTGAATTTAAAAAAATTTGCAACATACATTGATAATATACATTTCTTTTACATGCAGACATTTTCTGTTTTTGAATGGTTCTAAAGATTTCTCAAATACAAAATTAACTCAAGTAAGTATTTGACAATAACTTTGAATAAGATTTTTCAATTCAGATAAATGTATATGCATGTTCAGATGAAATGATAAATAAAATACCTATAGATACTGTTTTTAAAACAGGGTTCTTCTCCTTGGATTTAGTTTTGGTACTTGTCTGACAAGACTTGCTACTTAGTCCAGGTTTCTTGGTGCATTGTGTGCTAACTGATATTGTCCTAGGGGGAATAACCTATTGAAAAGATATAAAAGTTTGATGTTACAGTAGTATTTTTTAAAAGAAAACAAAGGTTCTAAATAATTGATTTTATACAAACTAACACTTTTAATCATTTTATGTCAGTAATTTATAATAATAAAACTCAATATAAATGTTTAAAAGTTGTGCTCAGTAGTTTTCAATCTTTCATATGTTTATAATTAATAAGTTAACAAAGTTTGAATTGCATCTTTTCATGAAATATTAAATACCATGTACATCCATGTATATGTTCATGTTGAAAATTTATTTTTTGGCATTGATTATATTTTATGTAACATATATAACCCCAGGATATAACCTCTAAAAAGTACATGTAGTATCATGATTATGTACATAAAATGTTCTTCTTAATTTAGAAAAAAAAACAAATGTTTATTTCATTTTTCTAGTTGAAAAGTATGTAATGTGTGTAAGTACCTCATCTATTTCAGTTTCCAAATTTTCTTCATTGCTGTCTAATGAATCTTCAGCTAATTTGCTTGCTTTCTCAAAACTATCTGCCAGTATCTGAAATATATAGAGTACAATACATATACATGTATATAGTTTACATTTGATTCCTAATTTAAAGTCCTGTTCATATGAATAAACAATTTTAAGTTACTGTTACATGCATGTCATCAATATGATAAATTTTACTATTCAGTATTTAAATACAAGTACAAATACATGTGTAAAATTAGAATTATAACACATCATACAAATTTCAAACATTATTTTACACAGTATATTCCATTTGAACCACTGGTACATGCAAGGTACAAGTGTAAGGTAACAGAAAAATCCTGGTTGTCCTAATTTAGTTACCTGTAATTATATTCTGCATTGTATTATGATACAAAGTGCATTAGGACATTTCTAAGAGTACATACATGTACATACAAGGAATGAGATTATCTATATAAGATTCATAGAAATTCCTTGATATATTCAACATTTATATATTAACTTACGCGGGCTGCTTCTCTCTTCATATAACCTCTTCTGATCTTCTTTGGGGGGGATTTCTGGGCTTCTCTGTCCTCTGATGGTGATAACATTTCCAATTCCATGCATGATGTTGCAGAAGATGGGACCTTCTTCCTTTTCACAGTCTGTGGTGTTCTGGGAATATCAGCAAATGATGTACTAGCTGTAGCCAGACTTGGACTTGGGGCAGACTCTTTTTCTGTCACTGCCACAGGTTCAGGGGCATGTATTGTTTGGTAGGCATCGGGGTTAAGGTTAACTCTCTTCGGTGTTTTTCCCATTTGCTCAACCTCAAATCTTAGACGAAAAGGAAAACAGTTAGGAGCGAAATGAAAGGAGCAAAGAGCGGAATACTCTGTTGGACCTGGCCATGCTCCCCTTTTCATTTTCACAAAGTCGGTCCACTTTTTCCTGATATTCTTTTCTTTGGGGAACGTGTGTAGTGAAAACCCGTCGTAATTTGTGTTACCACAGTTTGCTGCAACACATCGTATTCCTGTTCCTCTGCTTTTACCTCCTCTATCACCTCTCGGCATCTTAATAAATTAATCTTGCAGTAGATAAGTCACGATGTTATTGTTCTGGAAATTAAACTGTTCAAGGATCTACGTCATCAACGGAATAAACCGATGATTGCCGAAATCGCCGATAAAAATAGATTGATTGCAGATGAACACACCTGTGCCGATAAAATCATAATCACTTATTTTTTTTTAGAATGGATTTTTTTATTGTATTCTATTAATACAATTCTTCCTAGATATCAATTTACATAGTTTTTGAAAATTTACACTCTCATGGCACTTTAAGCATGACAATCATATAGATTCAACGGTGTATTAAACATTTTTCTTAAATCTTATATACAGATACTGTGTACAGTAAAACTGGTTAAATCTAATGGTGATAGGTGGAAGTTTTCCTCAGTACTTTTAAATTTGCCTCTTATTTTCACTGATCATGCGTTGATTTGAACAGGATATTGCACAACATCAACAGTAGTTTTAAATACATAAACTGTACAATGAATTATCGGGTGAGCCGTAGCGTTGTGGAAAACTGAACTTACCTTACATTTGAGCCTAAAGCAGATGTTCTACCCTTGCTGTGGGGGCCTCGGTCCTTGCAGTGGGGGTACCACTTCGCCAACTCGATACTCACTCTTTTTTTGTGTGTATTATTTTCATTATTTCTTTAATTTGATTTAATATTGTCTTTTTTAATTATCAAAAATATACTTGTATTGAACACCAGGTAAAATAATAAGGCTTTAATTTAGATAGGAATTACAAGTATTAAGCCATGATTTTATTGTAAGTGAATATCAATTAAATAGACACAAACAACAGAGAAGTGGTTGGTATAAAGTGATGTATTGCATACATACACGGTCGGGTCGTATAACTATCCCCCTTAAACTTTGACATTTTTGTTTCAGATATAGTTGAAAGCATGCGTCAAATCTTTATTTCAATACAGGATATTGCACAACAACGATTGAATCTTCATTTATTTGAAATACAGCACAATCTAGCGGGTAAGCCATGGCGTTGTGGTCAACAGCAACTTCTGAGACTAAAGCAGCTTAGTTCAATGCGCCTGTTAGAAGGGATTTCGGTTCCTTCGGCAGGTGTATCCCACTTCGCTAAATCGACACTCACTCTTTTGGTTGTTTTGGGTTTTTTTTTTTTGTCTTTTTGTTTAATTTTGTTGCTAAAAATACGAATGCCGAGGACTTTCAGGGACTGTGTCTATAGAGGACAGGGTTTGTTTGGCTTACAAAAATCAGAGTTCTGGTAGCGCGTATGTGAAAGTAGTCCTTGAATATTCAAAGCGTACCGATTTCATGTTTTGTAAAGTTAATGTTTTCATGTTGGGAAAAAGCATATCTGAGTATAGATCGAAAATAGAAATGAATGCCCTCTATTTGTTACTTTCAATTCGTTTTCAATATTGTGGAGAAATGGTTTCTACTTTATAGAGCGGGGATACCCTAAAACACGTTCGAAACCGAATTCATAATAAACATTTAGTCGTATAAATATTAAAAGTTTTGCACCGAAATGCCTTCGATTTGTTAGCCGAGGGGATCACGCCGTGCGCTCAGATGCGGAGTTTTGTATTATTCAAAAGGTTCAAATCCCGGCACGGACCTTTCACGATTTTGTTTTATTTTTTCAACTGTATCCGTGACAATATTAAGGAAAGGTTTTATGTACAATCAAGGGAAAATGTTTTAAGCATGACAATCATATAGATTCAACGGTGTATTAAACATTTTTCTTAAATCTTATATACAGATACTGTGTACAGTAAAACTGGTTAAATCTAATGGTGATAGGTGGAAGTTTTCCTCAGTACTTTTAAATTTGCCTCTTATTTTCACTGATCATGCGTTGATTTGAACAGGATATTGCACAACATCAACAGTAGTTTTAAATACATAAACTGTACAATGAATTATCGGGTGAGCCGTAGCGTTGTGGAAAACTGAACTTACCTTACATTTGAGCCTAAAGCAGATGTTCTACCCTTGCTGTGGGGGCCTCGGTCCTTGCAGTGGGGGTACCACTTCGCCAACTCGATACTCACTCTTTTTTGTGTGTATTATTTTCATTATTTCTTTAATTTGATTTAATATTGTCTTTTTTAATTATCAAAAATACACTTGTATTGAACACCAGGTAAAATAATAAGGCTTTAATTTAGATAGGAATTACAAGTATTAAGCCATGATTTTATTGTAAGTGAATATCAATTAAATAGACACAAACAACAGAGAAGTGGTTGGTATAAAGTGATGTATTGCATACATACACGGTCGGGTCGTATAACTATCCCCCTTAAACTTTGACATTTTTGTTTCAGATATAGTTGAAAGCATGCGTCAAATCTTTATTTCAATACAGGATATTGCACAACAACGATTGAATCTTCATTTATTTGAAATAAAGCACAATCTAGCGGGTAAGCCATGGCGTTGTGGTCCACAGCAACTTCTGAGACTAAAGCAGCTTAGTTCAATGCGCCTGTTAGAAGGGATTTCGGTTCCTTCGGCAGGTGTATCCCACTTCGCTAAATCGACACTCACTCTTTTGGTTGTTTTGGGGTTTTTTTTTTTGTCTTTTTGTTTAATTTTGTTGCTAAAAATACGAATGCCGAGGACTTTCAGGGACTGTGTCTATAGAGGACAGGGTTTGTTTGGCTTACAAAAATCAGAGTTCTGGTAGCGCGTATGTGAAAGTAGTCCTTGAATATTCAAAGCGTACCGATTTCATGTTTTGTAAAGTTAATGTTTTCATGTTGGGAAAAAGCATATCTGAGTATAGATCGAAAATAGAAATGAATGCCCTCTATTTGTTACTTTCAATTCGTTTTCAATATTGTGGAGAAATGGTTTCTACTTTATAGAGCGGGGATACCCTAAAACACGTTCGAAACCGAATTCATAATAAACATTTAGTCGTATAAATATTAAAAGTTTTGCACCGAAATGCCTTCGATTTGTTAGCCGAGGGGATCACGTCGTGCGCTCAGATGCGGAGTTTTGTATTATTCAAAAGGTTCAAATCCCGGCACGGACCTTTCACGATTTTGTTTTATTTTTTCAACTGTATCCGTGACAATATTAAGGAAAGGTTTTATGTACAATCAAGGGAAAATGTTTTAAGCATGACAATCATATAGATTCAACGGTGTATTAAACATTTTTCTTAAATCTTATATACAGATACTGTGTATAGTAAAACTGGTTAAATCTAATGGTGATAGGTGGAAGTTTTCCTCAGTACTTTTAAATTTGCCTCTTATTTTCACTGATCATGCGTTGATTTGAACAGGATATTGCACAACATCAACAGTAGTTTTAAATACATAAACTGTACAATGAATTATCGGGTGAGCCGTAGCGTTGTGGAAAACTGAACTTACCTTACATTTGAGCCTAAAGCAGATGTTCTACCCTTGCTGTGGGGGCCTCGGTCCTTGCAGTGGGGGTACCACTTCGCCAACTCGATACTCACTCTTTTTTGTGTGTATTATTTTCATTATTTCTTTAATTTGATTTAATATTGTCTTTTTTAATTATCAAAAATATACTTGTATTGAACACCAGGTAAAATAATAAGGCTTTAATTTAGATAGGAATTACAAGTATTAAGCCATGATTTTATTGTAAGTGAATATCAATTAAATAGACACAAACAACAGAGAAGTGGTTGGTATAAAGTGATGTATTGCATACATACACGGTCGGGTCGTATAACTATCCCCCTTAAACTTTGACATTTTTGTTTCAGATATAGTTGAAAGCATGCGTCAAATCTTTATTTCAATACAGGATATTGCACAACAACGATTGAATCTTCATTTATTTGAAATACAGCACAATCTAGCGGGTGAGCCATGGCGTTGTGGTCCACAGCAACTTCTGAGACTAAAGCAGCTTAGTTCAATGCGCCTGTTAGAAGGGATT
Source organism: Arcuatula senhousia (assembly GCA_963971305.1). NCBI lineage: Eukaryota > Metazoa > Mollusca > Bivalvia > Mytilida > Mytilidae > Arcuatula > Arcuatula senhousia. The sequence continues at coordinate 60,436,499 of OZ020310.1, forward strand.
TCGGTTCCTTCGGCAGGTGTATCCCACTTCGCTAAATCGACACTCACTCTTTTGGTTGTTTTGGGGTTTTTTTTTTGTCTTTTTGTTTAATTTTGTTGCTAAAAATACGAATGCCGAGGACTTTCAGGGACTGTGTCTATAGAGGACAGGGTTTGTTTGGCTTACAAAAATCAGAGTTCTGGTAGCGCGTATGTGAAAGTAGTCCTTGAATATTCAAAGCGTACCGATTTCATGTTTTGTAAAGTTAATGTTTTCATGTTGGGAAAAAGCATATCTGAGTATAGATCGAAAATAGAAATGAATGCCCTCTATTTGTTACTTTCAATTCGTTTTCAATATTGTGGAGAAATGGTTTCTACTTTATAGAGCGGGGATACCCTAAAACACGTTCGAAACCGAATTCATAATAAACATTTAGTCGTATAAATATTAAAAGTTTTGCACCGAAATGCCTTCGATTTGTTAGCCGAGGGGATCACGCCGTGCGCTCAGATGCGGAGTTTTGTATTATTCAAAAGGTTCAAATCCCGGCACGGACCTTTCACGATTTTGTTTTATTTTTTCAACTGTATCCGTGACAATATTAAGGAAAGGTTTTATGTACAATCAAGGGAAAATGTTTTAAGCATGACAATCATATAGATTCAACGGTGTATTAAACATTTTTCTTAAATCTTATATACAGATACTGTGTACAGTAAAACTGGTTAAATCTAATGGTGATAGGTGGAAGTTTTCCTCAGTACTTTTAAATTTGCCTCTTATTTTCACTGATCATGCGTTGATTTGAACAGGATATTGCACAACATCAACAGTAGTTTTAAATACATAAACTGTACAATGAATTATCGGGTGAGCCGTAGCGTTGTGGAAAACTGAACTTACCTTACATTTGAGCCTAAAGCAGATGTTCTACCCTTGCTGTGGGGGCCTCGGTCCTTGCAGTGGGGGTACCACTTCGCCAACTCGATACTCACTCTTTTTTGTGTGTATTATTTTCATTATTTCTTTAATTTGATTTAATATTGTCTTTTTTAATTATCAAAAATATACTTGTATTGAACACCAGGTAAAATAATAAGGCTTTAATTTAGATAGGAATTACAAGTATTAAGCCATGATTTTATTGTAAGTGAATATCAATTAAATAGACACAAACAACAGAGAAGTGGTTGGTATAAAGTGATGTATTGCATACATACACGGTCGGGTCGTATAACTATCCCCCTTAAACTTTGACATTTTTGTTTCAGATATAGTTGAAAGCATGCGTCAAATCTTTATTTCAATACAGGATATTGCACAACAACGATTGAATCTTCATTTATTTGAAATACAGCACAATCTAGCGGGTGAGCCATGGCGTTGTGGTCCACAGCAACTTCTGAGACTAAAGCAGCTTAGTTCAATGCGCCTGTTAGAAGGGATTTCGGTTCCTTCGGCAGGTGTATCCCACTTCGCTAAATCGACACTCACTCTTTTGGTTGTTTTGGGGTTTTTTTTTGTCTTTTTGTTTAATTTTGTTGCTAAAAATACGAATGCCGAGGACTTTCAGGGACTGTGTCTATAGAGGACAGGGTTTGTTTGGCTTACAAAAATCAGAGTTCTGGTAGCGCGTATGTGAAAGTAGTCCTTGAATATTCAAAGCGTACCGATTTCATGTTTTGTAAAGTTAATGTTTTCATGTTGGGAAAAAGCATATCTGAGTATAGATCGAAAATAGAAATGAATGCCCTCTATTTGTTACTTTCAATTCGTTTTCAATATTGTGGAGAAATGGTTTCTACTTTATAGAGCGGGGATACCCTAAAACACGTTCGAAACCGAATTCATAATAAACATTTAGTCGTATAAGTATTAAAAGTTTTGCACCGAAATGCCTTCGATTTGTTAGCCGAGGGGATCACGCCGTGCGCTCAGATGCGGAGTTTTGTATTATTCTAAAGGTTCAAATCCCGGCACGGACCTTTCACGATTTTGTTTTATTTTTTCAACTGTATCCGTGACAATATTAAGGAAAGGTTTTATGTACAATCAAGGGAAAATGTTTTAAGCATGACAATCATATAGATTCAACGGTGTATTAAACATTTTTCTTAAATCTTATATACAGATACTGTGTACAGTAAAACTGGTTAAATCTAATGGTGATAGGTGGAAGTTTTCCTCAGTACTTTTAAATTTGCCTCTTATTTTCACTGATCATGCGTTGATTTGAACAGGATATTGCACAACATCAACAGTAGTTTTAAATACATAAACTGTACAATGAATTATCGGGTGAGCCGTAGCGTTGTGGAAAACTGAACTTACCTTACATTTGAGCCTAAAGCAGATGTTCTACCCTTGCTGTGGGGGCCTCGGTCCTTGCAGTGGGGGTACCACTTCGCCAACTCGATACTCACTCTTTTTTGTGTGTATTATTTTCATTATTTCTTTAATTTGATTTAATATTGTCTTTTTTAATTATCAAAAATATACTTGTATTGAACACCAGGTAAAATAATAAGGCTTTAATTTAGATAGGAATTACAAGTATTAAGCCATGATTTTATTGTAAGTGAATATCAATTAAATAGACACAAACAACAGAGAAGTGGTTGGTATAAAGTGATGTATTGCATACATACACGGTCGGGTCGTATAACTATCCCCCTTAAACTTTGACATTTTTGTTTCAGATATAGTTGAAAGCATGCGTCAAATCTTTATTTCAATACAGGATATTGCACAACAACGATTGAATCTTCATTTATTTGAAATACAGCACAATCTAGCGGGTGAGCCATGGCGTTGTGGTCCACAGCAACTTCTGAGACTAAAGCAGCTTAGTTCAATGCGCCTGTTAGAAGGGATTTCGGTTCCTTCGGCAGGTGTATCCCACTTCGCTAAATCGACACTCACTCTTTTGGTTGTTTTGGGGTTTTTTTTTTGTCTTTTTGTTTAATTTTGTTGCTAAAAATACGAATGCCGAGGACTTTCAGGGACTGTGTCTATAGAGGACAGGGTTTGTTTGGCTTACAAAAATCAGAGTTCTGGTAGCGCGTATGTGAAAGTAGTCCTTGAATATTCAAAGCGTACCGATTTCATGTTTTGTAAAGTTAATGTTTTCATGTTGGGAAAAAGCATATCTGAGTATAGATCGAAAATAGAAATGAATGCCCTCTATTTGTTACTTTCAATTCGTTTTCAATATTGTGGAGAAATGGTTTCTACTTTATAGAGCGGGGATACCCTAAAACACGTTCGAAACCGAATTCATAATAAACATTTAGTCGTATAAATATTAAAAGTTTTGCACCGAAATGCCTTCGATTTGTTAGCCGAGGGGATCACGCCGTGCGCTCAGATGCGGAGTTTTGTATTATTCAAAAGGTTCAAATCCCGGCACGGACCTTTCACGATTTTGTTTTATTTTTTCAACTGTATCCGTGACAATATTAAGGAAAGGTTTTATGTACAATCAAGGGAAAATGTTTTAAGCATGACAATCATATAGATTCAACGATGTATTAAACATTTTTCTTAAATCTTATATACAGATACTGTGTACAGTAAAACTGGTTAAATCTAATGGTGATAGGTGGAAGTTTTCCTCAGTACTTTTAAATTTGCCTCTTATTTTCACTGATCATGCGTTGATTTGAACAGGATATTGCACAACATCAACAGTAGTTTTAAATACATAAACTGTACAATGAATTATCGGGTGAGCCGTAGCGTTGTGGAAAACTGAACTTACCTTACATTTGAGCCTAAAGCAGATGTTCTACCCTTGCTGTGGGGGCCTCGGTCCTTGCAGTGGGGGTACCACTTCGCCAACTCGATACTCACTCTTTTTTGTGTGTATTATTTTCATTATTTCTTTAATTTGATTTAATATTGTCTTTTTTAATTATCAAAAATATACTTGTATTGAACACCAGGTAAAATAATAAGGCTTTAATTTAGATAGGAATTACAAGTATTAAGCCATGATTTTATTGTAAGTGAATATCAATTAAATAGACACAAACAACAGAGAAGTGGTTGGTATAAAGTGATGTATTGCATACATACACGGTCGGGTCGTATAACTATCCCCCTTAAACTTTGACATTTTTGTTTCAGATATAGTTGAAAGCATGCGTCAAATCTTTATTTCAATACAGGATATTGCACAACAACGATTGAATCTTCATTTATTTGAAATACAGCACAATCTAGCGGGTGAGCCATGGCGTTGTGGTCCACAGCAACTTCTGAGACTAAAGCAGCTTAGTTCAATGCGCCTGTTAGAAGGGATTTCGGTTCCTTCGGCAGGTGTATCCCACTTCGCTAAATCGACACTCACTCTTTTGGTTGTTTTGGGGTTTTTTTTTTGTCTTTTTGTTTAATTTTGTTGCTAAAAATACGAATGCCGAGGACTTTCAGGGACTGTGTCTATAGAGGACAGGGTTTGTTTGGCTTACAAAAATCAGAGTTCTGGTAGCGCGTATGTGAAAGTAGTCCTTGAATATTCAAAGCGTACCGATTTCATGTTTTGTAAAGTTAATGTTTTCATGTTGGGAAAAAGCATATCTGAGTATAGATCGAAAATAGAAATGAATGCCCTCTATTTGTTACTTTCAATTCGTTTTCAATATTGTGGAGAAATGGTTTCTACTTTATAGAGCGGGGATACCCTAAAACACGTTCGAAACCGAATTCATAATAAACATTTAGTCGTATAAGTATTAAAAGTTTTGCACCGAAATGCCTTCGATTTGTTAGCCGAGGGGATCACGCCGTGCGCTCAGATGCGGAGTTTTGTATTATTCTAAAGGTTCAAATCCCGGCACGGACCTTTCACGATTTTGTTTTATTTTTTCAACTGTATCCGTGACAATATTAAGGAAAGGTTTTATGTACAATCAAGGGAAAATGTTTTAAGCATGACAATCATATAGATTCAACGGTGTATTAAACATTTTTCTTAAATCTTATATACAGATACTGTGTACAGTAAAACTGGTTAAATCTAATGGTGATAGGTGGAAGTTTTCCTCAGTACTTTTAAATTTGCCTCTTATTTTCACTGATCATGCGTTGATTTGAACAGGATATTGCACAACATCAACAGTAGTTTTAAATACATAAACTGTACAATGAATTATCGGGTGAGCCGTAGCGTTGTGGAAAACTGAACTTACCTTACATTTGAGCCTAAAGCAGATGTTCTACCCTTGCTGTGGGGGCCTCGGTCCTTGCAGTGGGGGTACCACTTCGCCAACTCGATACTCACTCTTTTTTGTGTGTATTATTTTCATTATTTCTTTAATTTGATTTAATATTGTCTTTTTTAATTATCAAAAATATACTTGTATTGAACACCAGGTAAAATAATAAGGCTTTAATTTAGATAGGAATTACAAGTATTAAGCCATGATTTTATTGTAAGTGAATATCAATTAAATAGACACAAACAACAGAGAAGTGGTTGGTATAAAGTGATGTATTGCATACATACACGGTCGGGTCGTATAACTATCCCCCTTAAACTTTGACATTTTTGTTTCAGATATAGTTGAAAGCATGCGTCAAATCTTTATTTCAATACAGGATATTGCACAACAACGATTGAATCTTCATTTATTTGAAATACAGCACAATCTAGCGGGTGAGCCATGGCGTTGTGGTCCACAGCAACTTCTGAGACTAAAGCAGCTTAGTTCAATGCGCCTGTTAGAAGGGATTTCGGTTCCTTCGGCAGGTGTATCCCACTTCGCTAAATCGACACTCACTCTTTTGGTTGTTTTGGGGTTTTTTTTTGTCTTTTTGTTTAATTTTGTTGCTAAAAATACGAATGCCGAGGACTTTCAGGGACTGTGTCTATAGAGGACAGGGTTTGTTTGGCTTACAAAAATCAGAGTTCTGGTAGCGCGTATGTGAAAGTAGTCCTTGAATATTCAAAGCGTACCGATTTCATGTTTTGTAAAGTTAATGTTTTCATGTTGGGAAAAAGCATATCTGAGTATAGATCGAAAATAGAAATGAATGCCCTCTATTTGTTACTTTCAATTCGTTTTCAATATTGTGGAGAAATGGTTTCTACTTTATAGAGCGGGGATACCCTAAAACACGTTCGAAACCGAATTCATAATAAACATTTAGTCGTATAAGTATTAAAAGTTTTGCACCGAAATGCCTTCGATTTGTTAGCCGAGGGGATCACGCCGTGCGCTCAGATGCGGAGTTTTGTATTATTCAAAAGGTTCAAATCCCGGCACGGACCTTTCACGATTTTGTTTTATTTTTTCAACTGTATCCGTGACAATATTAAGGAAAGGTTTTATGTACAATCAAGGGAAAATGTTTTAAGCATGACAATCATATAGATTCAACGGTGTATTAAACATTTTTCTTAAATCTTATATACAGATACTGTGTACAGTAAAACTGGTTAAATCTAATGGTGATAGGTGGAAGTTTTCCTCAGTACTTTTAAATTTGCCTCTTATTTTCACTGATCATGCGTTGATTTGAACAGGATATTGCACAACATCAACAGTAGTTTTAAATACATAAACTGTACAATGAATTATCGGGTGAGCCGTAGCGTTGTGGAAAACTGAACTTACCTTACATTTGAGCCTAAAGCAGATGTTCTACCCTTGCTGTGGGGGCCTCGGTCCTTGCAGTGGGGGTACCACTTCGCCAACTCGATACTCACTCTTTTTTGTGTGTATTATTTTCATTATTTCTTTAATTTGATTTAATATTGTCTTTTTTAATTATCAAAAATATACTTGTATTGAACACCAGGTAAAATAATAAGGCTTTAATTTAGATAGGAATTACAAGTATTAAGCCATGATTTTATTGTAAGTGAATATCAATTAAATAGACACAAACAACAGAGAAGTGGTTGGTATAAAGTGATGTATTGCATACATACACGGTCGGGTCGTATAACTATCCCCCTTAAACTTTGACATTTTTGTTTCAGATATAGTTGAAAGCATGCGTCAAATCTTTATTTCAATACAGGATATTGCACAACAACGATTGAATCTTCATTTATTTGAAATACAGCACAATCTAGCGGGTGAGCCATGGCGTTGTGGTCCACAGCAACTTCTGAGACTAAAGCAGCTTAGTTCAATGCGCCTGTTAGAAGGGATTTCGGTTCCTTCGGCAGGTGTATCCCACTTCGCTAAATCGACACTCACTCTTTTGGTTGTTTTGGGGTTTTTTTTTGTCTTTTTGTTTAATTTTGTTGCTAAAAATACGAATGCCGAGGACTTTCAGGGACTGTGTCTATAGAGGACAGGGTTTGTTTGGCTTACAAAAATCAGAGTTCTGGTAGCGCGTATGTGAAAGTAGTCCTTGAATATTCAAAGCGTACCGATTTCATGTTTTGTAAAGTTAATGTTTTCATGTTGGGAAAAAGCATATCTGAGTATAGATCGAAAATAGAAATGAATGCCCTCTATTTGTTACTTTCAATTCGTTTTCAATATTGTGGAGAAATGGTTTCTACTTTATAGAGCGGGGATACCCTAAAACACGTTCGAAACCGAATTCATAATAAACATTTAGTCGTATAAGTATTAAAAGTTTTGCACCGAAATGCCTTCGATTTGTTAGCCGAGGGGATCACGCCGTGCGCTCAGATGCGGAGTTTTGTATTATTCAAAAGGTTCAAATCCCGGCACGGACCTTTCACGATTTTGTTTTATTTTTTCAACTGTATCCGTGACAATATTAAGGAAAGGTTTTATGTACAATCAAGGGAAAATGTTTTAAGCATGACAATCATATAGATTCAACGGTGTATTAAACATTTTTCTTAAATCTTATATACAGATACTGTGTACAGTAAAACTGGTTAAATCTAATGGTGATAGATGGAAGTTTTCCTCAGTACTTTTAAATTTGCCTCTTATTTTCACTGATCATGCGTTGATTTGAACAGGATATTGCACAACATCAACAGTAGTTTTAAATACATAAACTGTACAATGAATTATCGGGTGAGCCGTAGCGTTGTGGAAAACTGAACTTACCTTACATTTGAGCCTAAAGCAGATGTTCTACCCTTGCTGTGGGGGCCTCGGTCCTTGCAGTGGGGGTACCACTTCGCCAACTCGATACTCACTCTTTTTTGTGTGTATTATTTTCATTATTTCTTTAATTTGATTTAATATTGTCTTTTTTAATTATCAAAAATATACTTGTATTGAACACCAGGTAAAATAATAAGGCTTTAATTTAGATAGGAATTACAAGTATTAAGCCATGATTTTATTGTAAGTGAATATCAATTAAATAGACACAAACAACAGAGAAGTGGTTGGTATAAAGTGATGTATTGCATACATACACGGTCGGGTCGTATAACTATCCCCCTTAAACTTTGACATTTTTGTTTCAGATATAGTTGAAAGCATGCGTCAAATCTTTATTTCAATACAGGATATTGCACAACAACGATTGAATCTTCATTTATTTGAAATACAGCACAATCTAGCGGGTGAGCCATGGCGTTGTGGTCCACAGCAACTTCTGAGACTAAAGCAGCTTAGTTCAATGCGCCTGTTAGAAGGGATTTCGGTTCCTTCGGCAGGTGTATCCCACTTCGCTAAATCGACACTCACTCTTTTGGTTGTTTTGGGGTGTTTTTTTTTTGTCTTTTTGTTTAATTTTGTTGCTAAAAATACGAATGCCGAGGACTTTCAGGGACTGTGTCTATAGAGGACAGGGTTTGTTTGGCTTACAAAAATCAGAGTTCTGGTAGCGCGTATGTGAAAGTAGTCCTTGAATATTCAAAGCGTACCGATTTCATGTTTTGTAAAGTTAATGTTTTCATGTTGGGAAAAAGCATATCTGAGTATAGATCGAAAATAGAAATGAATGCCCTCTATTTGTTACTTTCAATTCGTTTTCAATATTGTGGAGAAATGGTTTCTACTTTATAGAGCGGGGATACCCTAAAACACGTTCGAAACCGAATTCATAATAAACATTTAGTCGTATAAGTATTAAAAGTTTTGCACCGAAATGCCTTCGATTTGTTAGCCGAGGGGATCACGCCGTGCGCTCAGATGCGGAGTTTTGTATTATTCAAAAGGTTCAAATCCCGGCACGGACCTTTCACGATTTTGTTTTATTTTTTCAACTGTATCCGTGACAATATTAAGGAAAGGTTTTATGTACAATCAAGGGAAAATGTTTTAAGCATGACAATCATATAGATTCAACGGTGTATTAAACATTTTTCTTAAATCTTATATACAGATACTGTGTACAGTAAAACTGGTTAAATCTAATGGTGATAGATGGAAGTTTTCCTCAGTACTTTTAAATTTGCCTCTTATTTTCACTGATCATGCGTTGATTTGAACAGGATATTGCACAACATCAACAGTAGTTTTAAATACATAAACTGTACAATGAATTATCGGGTGAGCCGTAGCGTTGTGGAAAACTGAACTTACCTTACATTTGAGCCTAAAGCAGATGTTCTACCCTTGCTGTGGGGGCCTCGGTCCTTGCAGTGGGGGTACCACTTCGCCAACTCGATACTCACTCTTTTTTGTGTGTATTATTTTCATTATTTCTTTAATTTGATTTAATATTGTCTTTTTTAATTATCAAAAATATACTTGTATTGAACACCAGGTAAAATAATAAGGCTTTAATTTAGATAGGAATTACAAGTATTAAGCCATGATTTTATTGTAAGTGAATATCAATTAAATAGACACAAACAACAGAGAAGTGGTTGGTATAAAGTGATGTATTGCATACATACACGGTCGGGTCGTATAACTATCCCCCTTAAACTTTGACATTTTTGTTTCAGATATAGTTGAAAGCATGCGTCAAATCTTTATTTCAATACAGGATATTGCACAACAACGATTGAATCTTCATTTATTTGAAATACAGCACAATCTAGCGGGTGAGCCATGGCGTTGTGGTCCACAGCAACTTCTGAGACTAAAGCAGCTTAGTTCAATGCGCCTGTTAGAAGGGATTTCGGTTCCTTCGGCAGGTGTATCCCACTTCGCTAAATCGACACTCACTCTTTTGGTTGTTTTGGGGTGTTTTTTTTTTGTCTTTTTGTTTAATTTTGTTGCTAAAAATACGAATGCCGAGGACTTTCAGGGACTGTGTCTATAGAGGACAGGGTTTGTTTGGCTTACAAAAATCAGAGTTCTGGTAGCGCGTATGTGAAAGTAGTCCTTGAATATTCAAAGCGTACCGATTTCATGTTTTGTAAAGTTAATGTTTTCATGTTGGGAAAAAGCATATCTGAGTATAGATCGAAAATAGAAATGAATGCCCTCTATTTGTTACTTTCAATTCGTTTTCAATATTGTGGAGAAATGGTTTCTACTTTATAGAGCGGGGATACCCTAAAACACGTTCGAAACCGAATTCATAATAAACATTTAGTCGTATAAATATTAAAAGTTTTGCACCGAAATGCCTTCGATTTGTTAGCCGAGGGGATCACGCCGTGCGCTCAGATGCGGAGTTTTGTATTATTCAAAAGGTTCAAATCCCGGCACGGACCTTTCACGATTTTGTTTTATTTTTTCAACTGTATCCGTGACAATATTAAGGAAAGGTTTTATGTACAATCAAGGGAAAATGTTTTAAGCATGACAATCATATAGATTCAACGGTGTATTAAACATTTTTCTTAAATCTTATATACAGATACTGTGTACAGTAAAACTGGTTAAATCTAATGGTGATAGGTGGAAGTTTTCCTCAGTACTTTTAAATTTGCCTCTTATTTTCACTGATCATGCGTTGATTTGAACAGGATATTGCACAACATCAACAGTAGTTTTAAATACATAAACTGTACAATGAATTATCGGGTGAGCCGTAGCGTTGTGGAAAACTGAACTTACCTTACATTTGAGCCTAAAGCAGATGTTCTACCCTTGCTGTGGGGGCCTCGGTCCTTGCAGTGGGGGTACCACTTCGCCAACTCGATACTCACTCTTTTTTGTGTGTATTATTTTCATTATTTCTTAAATTTGATTTAATATTGTCTTTTTTAATTATCAAAAATATACTTGTATTGAACACCAGGTAAAATAATAAGGCTTTAATTTAGATAGGAATTACAAGTATTAAGCCATGATTTTATTGTAAGTGAATATCAATTAAATAGACACAAACAACAGAGAAGTGGTTGGTATAAGGGAACGGTCATTATTTATCAGTTGGGGGGGCTGGGTAATTTTTTCCAGAACATCAAATAAAAAAATCAACCCACCCATATAGGTATATAAAAAAAATTCAACCCCCCCTAAAGGTGCTTTGGAAATAAATCGACCCCCCCAATCCAGATAAAAGTGAAATACATACCCAAATATGATAACTATGGCATTATACGTCTTCAATAAACATCATGCAGATATTTTGCTAATAATGCATGCAGTAGAATATAATTGTTTGTAGATTTGTCAGTGTTTTGTTTGTTTCCGGTTTTTACCCCAAATTTCACGCATTTATAAATAGGGTTCTGTCAGACAAAATTTGTGTTTGACTAGATTCTTGTGATTGAAGTTTACCTTTTTGAACAATTTCAAGGATTGTGACTGCAATAATTGTGATCTATGTGTTTTTTAGCATTTTGTGGATTGATTCCTATTTTAAACCCATGTTTATTTGTTACTGATGGCATTGAAACTAGAATTGCTTTGATGCATTGTCTATCATACTCAGTGTCCATTGAGTGTATTATTTTCTCAATTGTTTCTGGTTTTAAATACGAATCACTAATATCCTCTGATGACTTTTGAAACATTTTTATGACACGTTCAACTGGAATTTCAGGTGTACGAAGTGTAAAGTATGTTTCTTTATCCGACGGATTTTGGAAGTAGCAACATAATAGTCCTACATCACTATCGAGCATTTTATCTCGGAAAACATAAGAGTCCGGTTCGTGGTCAAAATATGAAGAATATATCTCAAAACTTTCCTGAAATGTCGTAACATATGCACATTCAATCAAGATGATCAAGTACTGCCAATAGTCCTAGAATACTTCGAAACTTAAACTTAGATCCCTCGGCATTGTGCAGTAAACCTGTCAATTTCTCCCGATTTTGTTCAATTGTAGCGGAATTTTGCAACGATATTCTCAGCACATTTCGTCTGTAATTTTCTTTTATTTGATCGTTTCTCGCGATGTAGTTTATATTGTAATTGCAGAATAGTTTCTTTTTTTTCAGCTTCCATTTTATATTTTAAACACTACATATTTCTAGTATTAAAATAAAATGGTATTCCCTTTATAATAGATAGAATATGCCAGATAGCCTGATAATAGGATAATAATTATGTCAACAATCTGCAGTCTCAATTACTGCCTGTGGTGATCTATAGATATCTGATAAGACCTAATAAATTTGACATTAAATATGACTATAATCTTGTTTACTAAACAAATGGTTTTTTTTTTGGTATAACTTTTTGGAACAAAGAAATTATTAAAAGTAAATTTAGACCCCCCCAACTGATAAAATTACCATAAAAAATTAAGGCCCCCCCAACAGATTCAACTTTAAAATTTCAGACCCCCCCATCTTTCAACCAAAAAATTTTTCAACCCCCCCTAAATTTACCCAGCCCCCCCCAACTGATAAATATTGACCGTTCCCTAAAGTGATGTATTGCATACATACACGGTCGGGTCGTATAACTATCCCCCTTAAACTTTGACATTTTTGTTTCAGATATAGTTGAAAGCATGCGTCAAATCTTTATTTCAATACAGGATATTGCACAACAACGATTGAATCTTCATTTATTTGAAATACAGCACAATCTAGCGGGTGAGCCATGGCGTTGTGGTCCACAGCAACTTCTGAGACTAAAGCAGCTTAGTTCAATGCGCCTGTTAGAAGGGATTTCGGTTCCTTCGGCAGGTGTATCCCACTTCGCTAAATCGACACTCACTCTTTTGGTTGTTTTGGGGGTTTTTTTTTTTGTCTTTTTGTTTAATTTTGTTGCTAAAAATACGAATGCCGAGGACTTTCAGGGACTGTGTCTATAGAGGACAGGGTTTGTTTGGCTTACAAAAATCAGAGTTCTGGTAGCGCGTATGTGAAAGTAGTCCTTGAATATTCAAAGCGTACCGATTTCATGTTTTGTAAAGTTAATGTTTTCATGTTGGGAAAAAGCATATCTGAGTATAGATCGAAAATAGAAATGAATGCCCTCTATTTGTTACTTTCAATTCGTTTTCAATATTGTGGAGAAATGGTTTCTACTTTATAGAGCGGGGATACCCTAAAACACGTTCGAAACCGAATTCATAATAAACATTTAGTCGTATAAATATTAAAAGTTTTGCACCGAAATGCCTTCGATTTGTTAGCCGAGGGGATCACGCCGTGCGCTCAGATGCGGAGTTTTGTATTATTCAAAAGGTTCAAATCCCGGCACGGACCTTTCACGATTTTGTTTTATTTTTTCAACTGTATCCGTGACAATATTAAGGAAAGGTTTTATGTACAATCAAGGGAAAATGTTTTAAGCATGACAATCATATAGATTCAACGGTGTATTAAACATTTTTCTTAAATCTTATATACAGATACTGTGTACAGTAAAACTGGTTAAATCTAATGGTGATAGGTGGAAGTTTTCCTCAGTACTTTTAAATTTGCCTCTTATTTTCACTGATCATGCGTTGATTTGAACAGGATATTGCACAACATCAACAGTAGTTTTAAATACATAAACTGTACAATGAATTATCGGGTGAGCCGTAGCGTTGTGGAAAACTGAACTTACCTTACATTTGAGCCTAAAGCAGATGTTCTACCCTTACTGTGGGGGCCTCGGTCCTTGCAGTGGGGGTACCACTTCGCCAACTCGATACTCACTCTTTTTTGTGTGTATTATTTTCATTATTTCTTTAATTTGATTTAATATTGTCTTTTTTAATTATCAAAAATATACTTGTATTGAACACCAGGTAAAATAATAAGGCTTTAATTTAGATAGGAATTACAAGTATTAAGCCATGATTTTATTGTAAGTGAATATCAATTAAATAGACACAAACAACAGAGAAGTGGTTGGTATAAAGTGATGTATTGCATACATACACGGTCGGGTCGTATAACTATCCCCCTTAAACTTTGACATTTTTGTTTCAGATATAGTTGAAAGCATGCGTCAAATCTTTATTTCAATACAGGATATTGCACAACAACGATTGAATCTTCATTTATTTGAAATACAGCACAATCTAGCGGGTGAGCCATGGCGTTGTGGTCCACAGCAACTTCTGAGACTAAAGCAGCTTAGTTCAATGCGCCTGTTAGAAGGGATTTCGGTTCCTTCGGCAGGTGTATCCCACTTCGCTAAATCGACACTCACTCTTTTGGTTGTTTTGGGGTTTTTTTTTTGTCTTTTTGTTTAATTTTGTTGCTAAAAATACGAATGCCGAGGACTTTCAGGGACTGTGTCTATAGAGGACAGGGTTTGTTTGGCTTACAAAAATCAGAGTTCTGGTAGCGCGTATGTGAAAGTAGTCCTTGAATATTCAAAGCGTACCGATTTCATGTTTTGTAAAGTTAATGTTTTCATGTTGGGAAAAAGCATATCTGAGTATAGATCGAAAATAGAAATGAATGCCCTCTATTTGTTACTTTCAATTCGTTTTCAATATTGTGGAGAAATGGTTTCTACTTTATAGAGCGGGGATACCCTAAAACACGTTCGAAACCGAATTCATAATAAACATTTAGTCGTATAAATATTAAAAGTTTTGCACCGAAATGCCTTCGATTTGTTAGCCGAGGGGATCACGCCGTGCGCTCAGATGCGGAGTTTTGTATTATTCAAAAGGTTCAAATCCCGGCACGGACCTTTCACGATTTTGTTTTATTTTTTCAACTGTATCCGTGACAATATTAAGGAAAGGTTTTATGTACAATCAAGGGAAAATGTTTTAAGCATGACAATCATATAGATTCAACGGTGTATTAAACATTTTTCTTAAATCTTATATACAGATACTGTGTACAGTAAAACTGGTTAAATCTAATGGTGATAGGTGGAAGTTTTCCTCAGTACTTTTAAATTTGCCTCTTATTTTCACTGATCATGCGTTGATTTGAACAGGATATTGCACAACATCAACAGTAGTTTTAAATACATAAACTGTACAATGAATTATCGGGTGAGCCGTAGCGTTGTGGAAAACTGAACTTACCTTACATTTGAGCCTAAAGCAGATGTTCTACCCTTGCTGTGGGGGCCTCGGTCCTTGCAGTGGGGGTACCACTTCGCCAACTCGATACTCACTCTTTTTTTGTGTGTATTATTTTCATTATTTCTTTAATTTGATTTAATATTGTCTTTTTTAATTATCAAAAATATACTTGTATTGAACACCAGGTAAAATAATAAGGCTTTAATTTAGATAGGAATTACAAGTATTAAGCCATGATTTTATTGTAAGTGAATATCAATTAAATAGACACAAACAACAGAGAAGTGGTTGGTATAAAGTGATGTATTGCATACATACACGGTCGGGTCGTATAACTATCCCCCTTAAACTTTGACATTTTTGTTTCAGATATAGTTGAAAGCATGCGTCAAATCTTTATTTCAATACAGGATATTGCACAACAACGATTGAATCTTCATTTATTTGAAATACAGCACAATCTAGCGGGTGAGCCATGGCGTTGTGGTCTACAGCAACTTCTGAGACTAAAGCAGCTTAGTTCAATGCGCCTGTTAGAAGGGATTTCGGTTCCTTCGGCAGGTGTATCCCACTTCGCTAAATCGACACTCACTCTTTTGGTTGTTTTGGTTTTTTTTTTTTTGTCTTTTTGTTTAATTTTGTTGCTAAAAATACGAATGCCGAGGACTTTCAGGGACTGTGTCTATAGAGGACAGGGTTTGTTTGGCTTACAAAAATCAGAGTTCTGGTAGCGCGTATGTGAAAGTAGTCCTTGAATATTCAAAGCGTACCGATTTCATGTTTTGTAAAGTTAATGTTTTCATGTTGGGAAAAAGCATATCTGAGTATAGATCGAAAATAGAAATGAATGCCCTCTATTTGTTACTTTCAATTCGTTTTCAATATTGTGGAGAAATGGTTTCTACTTTATAGAGCGGGGATACCCTAAAACACGTTCGAAACCGAATTCATAATAAACATTTAGTCGTATAAATATTAAAAGTTTTGCACCGAAATGCCTTCGATTTGTTAGCCGAGGGGATCACGCCGTGCGCTCAGATGCGGAGTTTTGTATTATTCAAAAGGTTCAAATCCCGGCACGGACCTTTCACGATTTTGTTTTATTTTTTCAACTGTATCCGTGACAATATTAAGGAAAGGTTTTATGTACAATCAAGGGAAAATGTTTTAAGCATGACAATCATATAGATTCAACGGTGTATTAAACATTTTTCTTAAATCTTATATACAGATACTGTGTACAGTAAAACTGGTTAAATCTAATGGTGATAGGTGGAAGTTTTCCTCAGTTCTTTTAAATTTGCCTCTTATTTTCACTGATCATGCGTTGATTTGAACAGGATATTGCACAACATCAACAGTAGTTTTAAATACATAAACTGTACAATGAATTATCGGGTGAGCCGTAGCGTTGTGGAAAACTGAACTTACCTTACATTTGAGCCTAAAGCAGATGTTCTACCCCTGCTGTGGGGGCCTCGGTCCTTGCAGTGGGGGTACCACTTCGCCAACTCGATACTCACTCTTTTTTTGTGTGTATTATTTTCATTATTTCTTTAATTTGATTTAATATTGTCTTTTTTAATTATCAAAAATATACTTGTATTGAACACCAGGTAAAATAATAAGGCTTTAATTTAGATAGGAATTACAAGTATTAAGCCATGATTTTATTGTAAGTGAATATCAATTAAATAGACACAAACAACAGAGAAGTGGTTGGTATAAAGTGATGTATTGCATACATACACGGTCGGGTCGTATAACTATCCCCCTTAAACTTTGACATTTTTGTTTCAGATATAGTTGAAAGCATGCGTCAAATCTTTATTTCAATACAGGATATTGCACAACAACGATTGAATCTTCATTTATTTGAAATACAGCACAATCTAGCGGGTGAGCCATGGCGTTGTGGTCTACAGCAACTTCTGAGACTAAAGCAGCTTAGTTCAATGCGCCTGTTAGAAGGGATTTCGGTTCCTTCGGCAGGTGTATCCCACTTCGCTAAATCGACACTCACTCTTTTGGTTGTTTTGGGGTTTTTTTTGTCTTTTTGTTTAATTTTGTTGCTAAAAATACGAATGCCGAGGACTTTCAGGGACTGTGTCTATAGAGGACAGGGTTTGTTTGGCTTACAAAAATCAGAGTTCTGGTAGCGCGTATGTGAAAGTAGTCCTTGAATATTCAAAGCGTACCGATTTCATGTTTTGTAAAGTTAATGTTTTCATGTTGGGAAAAGGCATATCTGAGTATAGATCGAAAATAGAAATGAATGCCCTCTATTTGTTACTTTCAATTCGTTTTCAATATTGTGGAGAAATGGTTTCTACTTTATAGAGCGGGGATACCCTAAAACACGTTCGAAACCGAATTCATAATAAACATTTAGTCGCATAAATATTAAAAGTTTTGCATCGAAATGCCTTCGATTTGTTAGCCGAGGGGATCACGCCGTGCGCTCAGATGCGGAGTTTTGTATTATTCAAAAGGTTCACATCCCGGCATGGACCTTTCACGATTTTGTTTTATTTTTTCAACTGTATCCGTGACAATATTAAGGAAAGGTTTTATGTACAATCAAGGGAAAATGTTTTAAGCATGACAATCGTATAGATTCAACGGTGTATTAAACATTTTTCTTAAATCTTATATACAGATACTGTGTACAGTAAAACTGGTTAAATCTAATAGTGATAGGTGGAAGTTTTCCTCAGTACTTTTAAATTTGCCTCTTATTTTCACTGATCATGCGTTGATTTGAACAGGATATTGCACAACATCAACAGTAGTTTTAAATACATAAACTGTACAATGAATTATCGGGTGAGCCGTAGCGTTGTGGAAAACTGAACTTACCTTACATTTGAGCCTAAAGCAGATGTTCTACCCCTGCTGTGGGGGCCTCGGTCCTTGCAGTGGGGTACCACTTCGCCAACTCGATACTCACTCTTTTTTTGTGTGTATTATTTTCATTATTTCTTTAATTTGATTTAATATTGTCTTTTTTAATTATCAAAAATATACTTGTATTGAACACCAGGTAAAATAATAAGGCTTTAATTTAGATAGGAATTACAAGTATTAAGCCATGATTTTATTGTAAGTGAATATCAATTAAATAGACACAAACAACAGAGAAGTGGTTGGTATAAAGTGATGTATTGCATACATACACGGTCGGGTCGTATAACTATCCCCCTTAAACTTTGACATTTTTGTTTCAGATATAGTTGAAAGCATGCGTCAAATCTTTATTTCAATACAGGATATTGCACAACAACGATTGAATCTTCATTTATTTGAAATACAGCACAATCTAGCGGGTGAGCCATGGCGTTGTGGTCTACAGCAACTTCTGAGACTAAAGCAGCTTAGTTCAATGCGCCTGTTAGAAGGGATTTCGGTTCCTTCGGCAGGTGTATCCCACTTCGCTAAATCGACACTCACTCTTTTGGTTGTTTTGGGGTTTTTTTTTTTGTCTTTTTGTTTAATTTTGTTGCTAAAAATACGAATGCCGAGGACTTTCAGGGACTGTGTCTATAGAGGACAGGGTTTGTTTGGCTTACAAAAATCAGAGTTCTGGTAGCGCGTATGTGAAAGTAGTCCTTGAATATTCAAAGCGTACCGATTTCATGTTTTGTAAAGTTAATGTTTTCATGTTGGGAAAAAGCATATCTGAGTATAGATCGAAAATAGAAATGAATGCCCTCTATTTGTTACTTTCAATTCGTTTTCAATATTGTGGAGAAATGGTTTCTACTTTATAGAGCGGGGATACCCTAAAACACGTTCGAAACCGAATTCATAATAAACATTTAGTCGTATAAATATTAAAAGTTTTGCACCGAAATGCCTTCGATTTGTTAGCAGAGGGGATCACGCCGTGCGCTCAGATGCGGAGTTTTGTATTATTCAAAAGGTTCAAATCCCGGCACGGACCTTTCACGATTTTGTTTTATTTTTTCAACTGTATCCGTGACAATATTAAGGAAAGGTTTTATGTACAATCAAGGGAAAATGTTTTAAGCATGACAATCATATAGATTCAACGGTGTATTAAACATTTTTCTTAAATCTTATATACAGATACTGTGTACAGTAAAACTGGTTAAATCTAATGGTGATAGGTGGAAGTTTTCCTCAGTACTTTTAAATTTGCCTCTTATTTTCACTGATCATGCGTTGATTTGAACAGGATATTGCACAACATCAACAGTAGTTTTAAATACATAAACTGTACAATGAATTATCGGGTGAGCCGTAGCGTTGTGGAAAACTGAACTTACCTTACATTTGAGCCTAAAGCAGATGTTCTACCCTTGCTGTGGGGGCCTCGGTCCTTGCAGTGGGGGTACCACTTCGCCAACTCGATACTCACTCTTTTTTTGTGTGTATTATTTTCATTATTTCTTTAATTTGATTTAATATTGTCTTTTTTAATTATCAAAAATATACTTGTATTGAACACCAGGTAAAATAATAAGGCTTTAATTTAGATAGGAATTACAAGTATTAAGCCATGATTTTATTGTAAGTGAATATCAATTAAATAGACACAAACAACAGAGAAGTGGTTGGTATAAAGTGATGTTTTGCATACATACACGGTCGGGTCGTATAACTATCCCCCTTAAACTTTGACATTTTTGTTTCAGATATAGTTGAAAGCATGCGTCAAATCTTTATTTCAATACAGGATATTGCACAACAACGATTGAATCTTCATTTATTTGAAATACAGCACAATCTAGCGGGTGAGCCATGGCGTTGTGGTCTACAGCAACTTCTGAGACTAAAGCAGCTTAGTTCAATGCGCCTGTTAGAAGGGATTTCGGTTCCTTCGGCAGGTGTATCCCACTTCGCTAAATCGACACTCACTCTTTTGGTTGTTTTGGGGTTTTTTTTTTTTGTCTTTTTGTTTAATTTTGTTGCTAAAAATACGAATGCCGAGGACTTTCAGGGACTGTGTCTATAGAGGACAGGGTTTGTTTGGCTTACAAAAATCAGAGTTCTGGTAGCGCGTATGTGAAAGTAGTCCTTGAATATTCAAAGCGTACCGATTTCATGTTTTGTAAAGTTAATGTTTTCATGTTGGGAAAAAGCATATCTGAGTATAGATCGAAAATAGAAATGAATGCCCTCTATTTGTTACTTTCAATTCGTTTTCAATATTGTGGAGAAATGGTTTCTACTTTATAGAGCGGGGATACCCTAAAACACGTTCGAAACCGAATTCATAATAAACATTTAGTCGTATAAATATTAAAAGTTTTGCACTGAAATGCCTTCGATTTGTTAGCCGAGGGGATCACGCCGTGCGCTCAGATGCGGAGTTTTGTATTATTCAAAAGGTTCAAATCCCGGCACGGACCTTTCACGATTTTGTTTTATTTTTTCAACTGTATCCGTGACAATATTAAGGAAAGGTTTTATGTACAATCAAGGGAAAATGTTTTAAGCATGACAATCATATAGATTCAACGGTGTATTAAACATTTTTCTTAAATCTTATATACAGATACTGTGTACAGTAAAACTGGTTAAATCTAATGGTGATAGGTGGAAGTTTTCCTCAGTACTTTTAAATTTGCCTCTTATTTTCACTGATCATGCGTTGATTTGAACAGGATATTGCACAACATCAACAGTAGTTTTAAATACATAAAATGTACATTGATTTATCGGGTGAGCCGTAGCGTGGTGGAAAACCGAACTTACTTCTGAGCCGAAAGCAGATGTTCTATCCTTGCTGTGGGGGCCTCGGTCCTTGCAGTGGGGGTACCACTTCGCCAACTCGATACTCACTCTTTTGGTTTTGTATTATTTTCATTACTCCTTTAATTTGATTTAATGTTGTTTTTTTTATTATCAAAAATATACTTGTATTGAACACTAGGTAAAATAACAAGGCTTTAATTTAGATAAGAATTACAGGTATTAAGCCATGATTTTGTTGTAAGTGAATATCAATTATATAGACACAAACAAAGAGAAGTGGTCGGTATAGAGCGATGTATTGCATATATACACGCTCGGGCCGTATAACTATCCCCCTTAAATTTCGACATTTTTGTTTCAGATATAGTTGAAAGCATGCGTCAAATCTTTATTTCAATACAGGATATTGCACAACAACGATTGAATCTTCGTTTATTTGAAATACAACATAATCTAGCGGGTGAGCCATGGCGTTGTGGTTTACAGCAACTTCTGAGACTAAAGCAGCTTAGTTCAATGCGCCTGTTAGAAGGGATTTCGGTTCCTTCGGCAGGTGTATCCCACTTCGCTAAATCGACACTCACTCTTTTGGTTGTTTTGGTTGTTTTTTTTTTGTCTTTTTGTTTAATTTTGTTGCTAAAAATACGAATGCCGAGGACTTTCAGGGACTGTGTCTATAGAGGACAGGGTTTGTTTGGCTTACAAAAATCAGAGTTCTGGTAGCGCGTATGTGAAAGTAGTCCTTGAATATTCGAAGCGTACCGATTTCATGTTTTGTAAAGTTTATGGTTTCATGTTGGGGAAAAGCATATCTGAGTATAGATCGAAAATAGAAATGAATGCCCTCTATTTGTTACTTTCAATTCGTTTTCAATATTGTGGGGAAATGGTTTCTTCTTTATAGAGCGGGGATACCCTAAAACACGTTCGAAACCGAATTCACAATAAACATTTAGTCGTATAAATATTACAAGTTTTGCATTGAAATGCCTTCGATTTGTTAGCGGAGGGGATTACGCCGTGCGCTCAGATGCGGAGTTTTGTATTATTCAAAAGGTTCAAAGCCCGGCACGGACCATTGACGATTTTGTTTTATTTTTTCAACTGTATCCGTGACAATATTAAGGAAAAGTTTTATGTACAATCAAGGAAAAATGTTTTAAGCATGACAATCATATAGATTCAATGGTGTATTAAACATTTTTCTAAAATCTTATATACAGATACTGTGTACAGTAAAACCGGTTAAATCTAATGGTGATAGGTGCAATTTTTCCTCAGTACTTTTAAATTTGACTCTTATTTTTACTGACCATGCGTTGATTTAAACAGGATATTGCACAACATCAACAGTAGTTTTAAATACATAAAATGTACATTGATTTATCGGGTGAGCCGTAGCGTGGTGGAAAACCGAACTTACTTCTGAGCCGAAAGCAGATGTTCTACCCTTGCTGTGGGGGCCTCGGTCCTTGCAGTGGGGGTACCACTTCGCCAACTCGATACTCACTCTTTTGGTTTTGTATTATTTTCATTACTCCTTTAATTTGATTTAATGTTGTTTTTTTTTTATTATCAAAAATAAACTTGTATTGAACACAACGTAAAATAACAAGGCTTAAATTTAGATAAGAATTACAAGTATTAAGCCATGATTTTGTTCTAAGTGAATATCAATTATATAGACACAAACAACAGAGAAGTGGTCGGTATAGAGCGATGTATTGCATATATACACGCTCGGGCCGTATAACTATCCCCCTTAAATTTCGACATTTTTGTTTCAGATATAGTTGAAAGCATGCGTCAAATCTTTATTTCAATACAGGATATTGCACAACAACGATTGAATCTTCATTTATTTGAAATACAACACAATCTAGCGGGTGAGCCATGGCGTTGTGGTCTACAGCAACTTCTGAGACTAAAGCAGCTTAGTTCAATGCGCCTGTTAGAAGGGATTTCGGTTCCTTCGGCAGGTGTATCCCACTTCGCTAAATCGACACTCACTCTTTTGGTTGGTTTTTTTTTGTCTTTTTGTTTAATTTTGTTGCTAAAAATACGAATGCCTAGGACTTTCAGGGACTGTGTCTATAGAGGACAGGGTTTGTTTGGCTTACAAAAATCAGAGTTCTGGTAGCGCGTATGTGAAAGTAGTCCTTGAATATTCGAAGCGTACCGATTTCATGTTTTGTAAAGTTTATGGTTTCATGTTGGGGAAAAGCATATCTGAGTATAGATCGAAAATAGAAATGAATGCCCTCTATTTGTTACTTTTAATTCGTTTTCAATATTGTGGGGAAATGGTTTCTTCTTTATAGAGCGGGGATACCCTAAAACACGTTCGAAACCGAATTCACAATAAACATTTAGTCGTATAAATATTACAAGTTTTGCATTGAAATGCCTTCGATTTGTTAGCGGAGGGGATTACGCCGTGCGCTCCGATGCGGAATTTTGTATTATTCAAAAGGTTCAAAGCCCGGCACGGACCATTGACGATTTTGTTTTATTTTTTCAACTGTATCCGTGACAATATTAAGGAAAAGTTTTATGTACAATCAAGGAAAAATGTTTTAAGCATGACAATCATATAGATTCAATGGTGTATTAAACATTTTTCTAAAATCTTATATACAGATACTGTGTACAGTAAAACCGGTTAAATCTAATGGTGATAGGTGCAATTTTTCCTCAGTACTTTTAAATTTGCCTCTTATTTTTACTGACCATGCGTTGATTTAAACAGGATATTGCACAACATCAACAGTAGTTTTAAATACATAAAATGTACATTGATTTATCGGGTGAGCCGTAGCGTGGTGGAAATTCGAACTTACTTCTGAGCCGAAAGCAGATGTTCTACCCTTGCTGTGGGGGCCTCGGTCCTTGCAGTGGGGGTACCACTTCGCCAACTCGATACTCACTCTTTTGGTTTTGTATTATTTTCATTACTCCTTTAATTTGATTTAATGTTGTTTTTTTTTATTATCAAAAATATACTTGTATTGAACACTACGTAAAATTACAAGGCTTTAATTTAGATAAGAATTACAAGTATTAAGCCATGATTTTGTTGTAAGTGAATATCAATTATATAGACACAAACAACAGAGAAGTGGTCGGTATAGAGCGATGTATTGCATATATACACGCTCGGGCCGTATAACTATCCCCCTTAAATTTCGACATTTTTGTTTCAGATATAGTTGAAAGCATGCGTCAAATCTTTATTTCAATACAGGATATTGCACAACAACGATTGAATCTTCATTTATTTGAAATACAACACAATCTAGCGGGTGAGCCATGGCGTTGTGGTCTACAGCAACTTCTGAGACTAAAGCAGCTTAGTTCAATGCGCCTGTAAGAAGGGATTTCGGTTCCTTCGGCAGGTGTATCCCACTTCGCTAAATCGACACTCACTCTTTTGGTTGTTTTGGTTGGTTTTTTTTTTGTCTTTTTGTTTAATTTTGTTGCTAAAAATACGAATGCCGAGGACTTTCAGGGACTGTGTCTATAGAGGACAGGGTTTGTTTGGCTTACAAAAATCAGAGTTCTGGTAGCGCGTATGTGAAAGTAGTCCTTGAATATTCGAAGCGTACCGATTTCATGTTTTGTAAAGTTTATGGTTTCATGTTGGGGAAAAAGCATATCTGAGTATAGATCGAAAATAGAAATGAATGCCCTCTATTTGTTACTTTCAATTCGTTTTCAATATTGTGGGGAAATGGTTTCTTCTTTATAGAGCGGGGATACCCTAAAACACGTTCGAAACCGAATTCACAATAAACATTTAGTCGTATAAATATTACAAGTTTTGCTTTGAAATGCCTTCGATTTGTTAGCCGAGGGGATTACGCCGTGCGCTCAGATGCGGAGTTTTGTATTATTCAAAAGGTTCAAAGCCCGGCACGGACCATTGACGATTTTGTTTTATTTTTTCAACTGTATCCGTGACAATATTAAGGAAAAGTTTTATGTACAATCAAGGAAAAATGTTTTAAGCATGACAATCATATAGATTCAATGGTGTATTAAACATTTTTCTAAAATCTTATATACAGATACTGTGTACAGTAAAACCGGTTAAATCTAATGGTGATAGGTGCAATTTTTCCTCAGTACTTTTAAATTTGCCTCTTATTTTTACTGACCATGCGTTGATTTAAACAGGATATTGCACAACATCAACAGTAGTTTTAAATACATAAAATGTACATTGATTTATCGGGTGAGCCGTAGCGTGGTGGAAAACCGAACTTACTTCTGAGCCGAAAGCAGATGTTCTACCCTTGCTGTGGGGGCCTCGGTCCTTGCAGTGGGGGTACCACTTCGCCAACTCGATACTCACTCTTTTGGTTTTGTATTATTTTCATTACTCCTTTAATTTGATTTAATGTTGTTTTTTTTATTATCAAAAATATACTTGTATTGAACACTACGTAAAATAACAAGGCTTTAATTTAGATAAGAATTACAAGTATTAAGCCATGATTTTGTTGTAAGTGAATATCAATTATATAGACACAAACAACAGAGAAGTGGTCGGTATAGAGCGATGTATTGCATATATACACGCTCGGGCCGTATAACTATCCCCCTTAAATTTCGACATTTTTGTTTCAGATATAGTTGAAAGCATGCGTCAAATCTTTATTTCAATACAGGATATTGCACAACAACGATTGAATCTTCATTTATTTGAAATACAACACAATCTAGCGGGTGAGCCATGGCGTTGTGGTCTACAGCAACTTCTGAGACTAAAGCAGCTTAGTTCAATGCGCCTGTTAGAAGGGATTTCGGTTCCTTCTGCAGGTGTATCCCACTTCGCTAAATCGACACTCACTCTTTTGGTTGTTTTGGTTGTTTTTTTTGTCTTTTTGTTTAATTTTGTTGCTAAAAATACGAATGCCGAGGACTTTCAGGGACTATGTCTATAGAGGACAGGGTTTGTTTGGCTTACAAAAATCAGAGTTCTGGTAGCGCGTATGTGAAAGTAGTCCTTGAATATTCGAAGCGTACCGATTTCATGTTTTGTAAAGTTTATGGTTTCATGTTGGAGAAAAGCATATCTTAGTATAGATCGAAAATAGAAATGAATGCCCTCTATTTGTTACTTTCAATTCGTTTTCAATATTGTGGGGAAATGGTTTCTTCTTTATAGAGCGGGGATACCCTAAAACACGTTCGAAACCGAATTCACAATAAACATTTAGTTGTATAAATATTACAAGTTTTGCATTGAAATGCCTTCGATTTGTTAGCCGAGGGGATTACGCCGTGCGCTCAGATGCGGAGTTTTGTATTATTCAAAAGGTTCAAAGCCCGGCACGGACCATTGACGATTTTGTTTTATTTTTTCAACTGTATCCGTGACAATATTAAGGAAAAGTTTTATGTACAATCAAGGAAAAATGTTTTAAGCATGACAATCATATAGATTCAATGGTGTATTAAACATTTTTCTAAAATCTTATATACAGATACTGTGTACAGTAAAACCGGTTAAATCTAATGGTGATAGGTGCAATTTTTCCTCAGTAATTTTAAATTTGCCTCTTATTTTTACTGACCATGCGTTGATTTAAACAGGATATTGCACAACATCAACAGTAGTTTTAAATACATAAAATGTACATTGATTTATCGGGTGAGCCGTAGCGTGGTGGAAAACCGAACTTACTTCTGAGCCGAAAGCAGATGTTCTACCCTTGCTGTGGGGGCCTCGGTCCTTGCAGTGGGGGTACCACTTCGCCAACTCGATACTCACTCTTTTGGTTTTGTATTATTTTCATTACTCCTTTAATTTGATTTAATGTTGTTTTTTTTTTATTATCAAAAATATACTTGTATTGAACACTACGTAAAATAACAAGGCTTTAATTTAGATAAGAATTACAAGTATTAAGCCATGATTTTGTTGTAAGTGAATATCAATTATATAGACACAAACAACAGAGAAGTGGTCGGTATAGAGCGATGTATTGCATATATACACGCTCGGGCCGTATAACTATCCCCCTTAAATTTCGACATTTTTGTTTCAGATATAGTTGAAAGCATGCGTCAAATCTTTATTTCAATACAGGATATTGCACAACAACGATTGAATCTTCATTTATTTGAAATACAACACAATCTAGCGGGTGAGCCATGGCGTTGTGGTCTACAGCAACTTCTGAGACTAAAGCAGCTTAGTTCAATGCGCCTGTTAGAAGGGATTTCGGTTCCTTCGGCAGGTGTATCCCACTTCGCTAAATCGACACTCACTCTTTTGGTTGTTTTGGTTGTTTTTTTTGTCTTTTTGTTTAATTTTGTTGCTAAAAATACGAATGCCGAGGACTTTCAGGGACTATGTCTATAGAGGACAGGGTTTGTTTGGCTTACAAAAATCAGAGTTCTGGTAGCGCGTATGTGAAAGTAGTCCTTGAATATTCGAAGCGTACCGATTTCATGTTTTGTAAAGTTTATGGTTTCATGTTGGAGAAAAGCATATCTTAGTATAGATCGAAAATAGAAATGAATGCCCTCTATTTGTTACTTTCAATTCGTTTTCAATATTGTGGGGAAATGGTTTCTTCTTTATAGAACGGGGATACCCTAAAACACGTTCGAAACCGAATTCACAATAAACATTTAGTTGTATAAATATTACAAGTTTTGCATTGAAATGCCTTCGATTTGTTAGCCGAGGGGATTACGCCGTGCGCTCAGATGCGGAGTTTTGTATTATTCAAAAGGTTCAAAGCCCGGCACGGACCATTGACGATTTTGTTTTATTTTTTCAACTGTATCCGTGACAATATTAAGGAAAAGTTTTATGTACAATCAAGGAAAAATGTTTTAAGCATGACAATCATATAGATTCAATGGTGTATTAAACATTTTTCTAAAATCTTATATACAGATACTGTGTACAGTAAAACCGGTTAAATCTAATGGTGATAGGTGCAATTTTTCCTCAGTAATTTTAAATTTGCCTCTTATTTTTACTGACCATGCGTTGATTTAAACAGGATATTGCACAACATCAACAGTAGTTTTAAATACATAAAATGTACATTGATTTATCGGGTGAGCCGTAGCGTGGTGGAAAACCGAACTTACTTCTGAGCCGAAAGCAGATGTTCTACCCTTGCTGTGGGGGCCTCGGTCCTTGCAGAGGGGGTACCACTTCGCCAACTCGATACTCACTCTTTTGGTTTTGTATTATTTTCATTACTCCTTTAATTTGATTTAATGTTGTTTTTTTTTTTATTATCAAAAATATACTTGTATTGAACACTACGTAAAATAACAAGGCTTTAATTTAGATAAGAATTACAAGTATTAAGCCATGATTTTGTTGTAAGTGAATATCAATTATATAGACACAAACAACAGAGAAGTGGTCGGTATAGAGCGATGTATTGCATATATACACGCTCGGGCCGTATAACTATCCCCCTTAAATTTCGACATTTTTGTTTCAGATATAGTTGAAAGCATGCGTCAAATCTTTATTTCAATACAGGATATTGCACAACAACGATTGAATCTTCATTTATTTGAAATACAACACAATCTAGCGGGTGAGCCATGGCGTTGTGGTCTACAGCAACTTCTGAGACTAAAGCAGCTTAGTTCAATGCGCCTGTTAGAAGGGATTTCGGTTCCTTCGGCAGGTGTATCCCACTTCGCTAAATCGACACTCACTCTTTTGGTTGTTTTGGTTGTTTTTTTTTTTGTCTTTTTGTTTAATTTTGTTGCTAAAAATACGAATGCCGAGGACTTTCAGGGACTGTGTCTATAGAGGACAGGGTTTGTTTGGCTTACAAAAATCAGAGTTCTGGTAGCGCGTATGTGAAAGTAGTCCTTGAATATTCGAAGCGTACCGATTTCATGTTTTGTAAAGTTTATGGTTTCATGTTGGGGAAAAGCATATCTGAGTATAGATCGAAAATAGAAATGAATGCCCTCTATTTGTTACTTTCAATTCGTTTTCAATATTGTGGGGAAATGGTTTCTTCTTTATAGAGCGGGGATACCCTAAAACACGTTCGAAACCGAATTCACAATAAACATTTAGTCGTATAAATATTACAAGTTTTGCATTGAAATGCCTTCGATTTGTTAGCGGAGGGGATTACGCCGTGCGCTCAGATGCGGAGTTTTGTATTATTCAAAAGGTTCAAAGCCCGGCACGGACCATTGACGATTTTGTTTTATTTTTTCAACTGTATCCGTGACAATATTAAGGAAAAGTTTTATGTACAATCAAGGAAAAATGTTTTAAGCATGACAATCATATAGATTCAATGGTGTATTAAACATTTTTCTAAAATCTTATATACAGATACTGTGTACAGTAAAACCGGTTAAATCTAATGGTGATAGGTGCAATTTTTCCTCAGTACTTTTAAATTTGACTCTTATTTTTACTGACCATGCGTTGATTTAAACAGGATATTGCACAACATCAACAGTAGTTTTAAATACATAAAATGTACATTGATTTATCGGGTGAGCCGTAGCGTGGTGGAAAACCGAACTTACTTCTGAGCCGAAAGCAGATGTTCTACCCTTGCTGTGGGGGCCTCGGTCCTTGCAGTGGGGGTACCACTTCGCCAACTCGATACTCACTCTTTTGGTTTTGTATTATTTTCATTACTCCTTTAATTTGATTTAATGTTGTTTTTTTTTTATTATCAAAAATATACTTGTATTGAACACTACGTAAAATAACAAGGCTTAAATTTAGATAAGAATTACAAGTATTAAGCCATGATTTTGTTCTAAGTGAATATCAATTATATAGACACAAACAACAGAGAAGTGGTCGGTATAGAGCGATGTATTGCATATATACACGCTCGGGCCGTATAACTATCCCCCTTAAATTTCGACATTTTTGTTTCAGATATAGTTGAAAGCATGCGTCAAATCTTTATTTCAATACAGGATATTGCACAACAACGATTGAATCTTCATTTATTTGAAATACAACACAATCTAGCGGGTGAGCCATGGCGTTGTGGTCTACAGCAACTTCTGAGACTAAAGCAGCTTAGTTCAATGCGCCTGTTAGAAGGGATTTCGGTTCCTTCGGCAGGTGTATCCCACTTCGCTAAATCGACACTCACTCTTTTGGTTGGTTTTTTTTTGTCTTTTTGTTTAATTTTGTTGCTAAAAATACGAATGCCTAGGACTTTCAGGGACTGTGTCTATAGAGGACAGGGTTTGTTTGGCTTACAAAAATCAGAGTTCTGGTAGCGCGTATGTGAAAGTAGTCCTTGAATATTCGAAGCGTACCGATTTCATGTTTTGTAAAGTTTATGGTTTCATGTTGGGGAAAAGCATATCTGAGTATAGATCGAAAATAGAAATGAATGCCCTCTATTTGTTACTTTTAATTCGTTTTCAATATTGTGGGGAAATGGTTTCTTCTTTATAGAGCGGGGATACCCTAAAACACGTTCGAAACCGAATTCACAATAAACATTTAGTCGTATAAATATTACAAGTTTTGCATTGAAATGCCTTCGATTTGTTAGCGGAGGGGATTACGCCGTGCGCTCAGATGCGGAATTTTGTATTATTCAAAAGGTTCAAAGCCCGGCACGGACCATTGACGATTTTGTTTTATTTTTTCAACTGTATCCGTGACAATATTAAGGAAAAGTTTTATGTACAATCAAGGAAAAATGTTTTAAGCATGACAATCATATAGATTCAATGGTGTATTAAACATTTTTCTAAAATCTTATATACAGATACTGTGTACAGTAAAACCGGTTAAATCTAATGGTGATAGGTGCAATTTTTCCTCAGTACTTTTAAATTTGCCTCTTATTTTTACTGACCATGCGTTGATTTAAACAGGATATTGCACAACATCAACAGTAGTTTTAAATACATAAAATGTACATTGATTTATCGGGTGAGCCGTAGCGTGGTGGAAATTCGAACTTACTTCTGAGCCGAAAGCAGATGTTCTACCCTTGCTGTGGGGGCCTCGGTCCTTGCAGTGGGGGTACCACTTCGCCAACTCGATACTCACTCTTTTGGTTTTGTATTATTTTCATTACTCCTTTAATTTGATTTAATGTTGTTTTTTTTTATTATCAAAAATATACTTGTATTGAACACTACGTAAAATAACAAGGCTTTAATTTAGATAAGAATTACAAGTATTAAGCCATGATTTTGTTGTAAGTGAATATCAATTATATAGACACAAACAACAGAGAAGTGGTCGGTATAGAGCGATGTATTGCATATATACACGCTCGGGCCGTATAACTATCCCCCTTAAATTTCGACATTTTTGTTTCAGATATAGTTGAAAGCATGCGTCAAATCTTTATTTCAATTCAGGATATTGCACAACAACGATTGAATCTTCATTTATTTGAAATACAACACAATCTAGCGGGTGAGCCATGGCGTTGTGGTCTACAGCAACTTCTGAGACTAAAGCAGCTTAGTTCAATGCGCCTGTAAGAAGGGATTTCGGTTCCTTCGGCAGGTGTATCCCACTTCGCTAAATCGACACTCACTCTTTTGGTTGTTTTGGTTGGTTTTTTTTTTGTCTTTTTGTTTAATTTTGTTGCTAAAAATACGAATGCCGAGGACTTTCAGGGACTGTGTCTATAGAGGACAGGGTTTGTTTGGCTTACAAAAATCAGAGTTCTGGTAGCGCGTATGTGAAAGTAGTCCTTGAATATTCGAAGCGTACCGATTTCATGTTTTGTAAAGTTTATGGTTTCATGTTGGGGAAAAAGCATATCTGAGTATAGATCGAAAATAGAAATGAATGCCCTCTATTTGTTACTTTCAATTCGTTTTCAATATTGTGGGGAAATGGTTTCTTCTTTATAGAGCGGGGATACCCTAAAACACGTTCGAAACCGAATTCACAATAAACATTTAGTCGTATAAATATTACAAGTTTTGCTTTGAAATGCCTTCGATTTGTTAGCCGAGGGGATTACGCCGTGCGCTCAGATGCGGAGTTTTGTATTATTCAAAAGGTTCAAAGCCCGGCACGGACCATTGACGATTTGGTTTATTTTTTCAACTGTATCCGTGACAATATTAAGGAAAAGTTTTATGTACAATCAAGGAAAAATGTTTTAAGCATGACAATCATATAGATTCAATGGTGTATTAAACATTTTTCTAAAATCTTATATACAGATACTGTGTACAGTAAAACCGGTTAAATCTAATGGTGATAGGTGCAATTTTTCCTCAGTACTTTTAAATTTGCCTCTTATTTTTACTGACCATGCGTTGATTTAAACAGGATATTGCACAACATCAACAGTAGTTTTAAATACATAAAATGTACATTGATTTATCGGGTGAGCCGTAGCGTGGTGGAAAACCGAACTTACTTCTGAGCCGAAAGCAGATGTTCTACCCTTGCTGTGGGGGCCTCGGTCCTTGCAGTGGGGGTACCACTTCGCCAACTCGATACTCACTCTTTTGGTTTTGTATTATTTTCATTACTCCTTTAATTTGATTTAATGTTGTTTTTTTTATTATCAAAAATATACTTGTATTGAACACTACGTAAAATAACAAGGCTTTAATTTAGATAAGAATTACAAGTATTAAGCCATGATTTTGTTGTAAGTGAATATCAATTATATAGACACAAACAACAGAGAAGTGGTCGGTATAGAGCGATGTATTGCATATATACACGCTCGGGCCGTATAACTATCCCCCTTAAATTTCGACATTTTTGTTTCAGATATAGTTGAAAGCATGCGTCAAATCTTTATTTCAATACAGGATATTGCACAACAACGATTGAATCTTCATTTATTTGAAATACAACACAATCTAGCGGGTGAGCCATGGCGTTGTGGTCTACAGCAACTTCTGAGACTAAAGCAGCTTAGTTCAATGCGCCTGTTAGAAGGGATTTCGGTTCCTTCTGCAGGTGTATCCCACTTCGCTAAATCGACACTCACTCTTTTGGTTGTTTTGGTTGTTTTTTTTGTCTTTTTGTTTAATTTTGTTGCTAAAAATACGAATGCCGAGGACTTTCAGGGACTATGTCTATAGAGGACAGGGTTTGTTTGGCTTACAAAAATCAGAGTTCTGGTAGCGCGTATGTGAAAGTAGTCCTTGAATATTCGAAGCGTACCGATTTCATGTTTTGTAAAGTTTATGGTTTCATGTTGGAGAAAAGCATATCTTAGTATAGATCGAAAATAGAAATGAATGCCCTCTATTTGTTACTTTCAATTCGTTTTCAATATTGTGGGGAAATGGTTTCTTCTTTATAGAGCGGGGATACCCTAAAACACGTTCGAAACCGAATTCACAATAAACATTTAGTTGTATAAATATTACAAGTTTTGCATTGAAATGCCTTCGATTTGTTAGCCGAGGGGATTACGCCGTGCGCTCAGATGCGGAGTTTTGTATTATTCAAAAGGTTCAAAGCCCGGCACGGACCATTGACGATTTTGTTTTATTTTTTCAACTGTATCCGTGACAATATTAAGGAAAAGTTTTATGTACAATCAAGGAAAAATGTTTTAAGCATGACAATCATATAGATTCAATGGTGTATTAAACATTTTTCTAAAATCTTATATACAGATACTGTGTACAGTAAAACCGGTTAAATCTAATGGTGATAGGTGCAATTTTTCCTCAGTAATTTTAAATTTGCCTCTTATTTTTACTGACCATGCGTTGATTTAAACAGGATATTGCACAACATCAACAGTAGTTTTAAATACATAAAATGTACATTGATTTATCGGGTGAGCCGTAGCGTGGTGGAAAACCGAACTTACTTCTGAGCCGAAAGCAGATGTTCTACCCTTGCTGTGGGGGCCTCGGTCCTTGCAGTGGGGGTACCACTTCGCCAACTCGATACTCACTCTTTTGGTTTTGTATTATTTTCATTACTCCTTTAATTTGATTTAATGTTGTTTTTTTTTTATTATCAAAAATATACTTGTATTGAACACTACGTAAAATAACAAGGCTTTAATTTAGATAAGAATTACAAGTATTAAGCCATGATTTTGTTGTAAGTGAATATCAATTATATAGACACAAACAACAGAGAAGTGGTCGGTATAGAGCGATGTATTGCATATATACACGCTCGGGCCGTATAACTATCCCCCTTAAATTTCGACATTTTTGTTTCAGATATAGTTGAAAGCATGCGTCAAATCTTTATTTCAATACAGGATATTGCACAACAACGATTGAATCTTCATTTATTTGAAATACAACACAATCTAGCGGGTGAGCCATGGCGTTGTGGTCTACAGCAACTTCTGAGACTAAAGCAGCTTAGTTCAATGCGCCTGTTAGAAGGGATTTCGGTTCCTTCGGCAGGTGTATCCCACTTCGCTAAATCGACACTCACTCTTTTGGTTGTTTTGGTTGTTTTTTTTGTCTTTTTGTTTAATTTTGTTGCTAAAAATACGAATGCCGAGGACTTTCAGGGACTATGTCTATAGAGGACAGGGTTTGTTTGGCTTACAAAAATCAGAGTTCTGGTAGCGCGTATGTGAAAGTAGTCCTTGAATATTCGAAGCGTACCGATTTCATGTTTTGTAAAGTTTATGGTTTCATGTTGGAGAAAAGCATATCTTAGTATAGATCGAAAATAGAAATGAATGCCCTCTATTTGTTACTTTCAATTCGTTTTCAATATTGTGGGGAAATGGTTTCTTCTTTATAGAGCGGGGATACCCTAAAACACGTTCGAAACCGAATTCACAATAAACATTTAGTTGTATAAATATTACAAGTTTTGCATTGAAATGCCTTCGATTTGTTAGCCGAGGGGATTACGCCGTGCGCTCAGATGCGGAGTTTTGTATTATTCAAAAGGTTCAAAGCCCGGCACGGACCATTGACGATTTTGTTTTATTTTTTCAACTGTATCCGTGACAATATTAAGGAAAAGTTTTATGTACAATCAAGGAAAAATGTTTTAAGCATGACAATCATATAGATTCAATGGTGTATTAAACATTTTTCTAAAATCTTATATACAGATACTGTGTACAGTAAAACCGGTTAAATCTAATGGTGATAGGTGCAATTTTTCCTCAGTACTTTTAAATTTGCCTCTTATTTTTACTGACCATGCGTTGATTTAAACAGGATATTGCACAACATCAACAGTAGTTTTAAATACATAAAATGTACATTGATTTATCGGGTGAGCCGTAGCGTGGTGGAAAACCGAACTTACTTCTGAGCCGAAAGCAGATGTTCTACCCTTGCTGTGGGGGCCTCGGTCCTTGCAGAGGGGGTACCACTTCGCCAACTCGATACTCACTCTTTTGGTTTTGTATTATTTTCATTACTCCTTTAATTTGATTTAATGTTGTTTTTTTTTTTTATTATCAAAAATATACTTGTATTGAACACTACGTAAAATAACAAAGCTTTAATTTAGATAAGAATTACAAGTATTAAGCCATGATTTTGTTGTAAGTGAATATCAATTATATAGACACAAACAACAGAGAAGTGGTCGGTATAGAGCGATGTATTGCATATATACACGCTCGGGCCGTATAACTATCCCCCTTAAATTTCGACATTTTTGTTTCAGATATAGTTGAAAGCATGCGTCAAATCTTTATTTCAATACAGGATATTGCACAACAACGATTGAATCTTCATTTATTTGAAATACAACACAATCTAGCGGGTGAGCCATGGCGTTGTGGTCTACAGCAACTTCTGAGACTAAAGCAGCTTAGTTCAATGCGCCTGTTAGAAGGGATTTCGGTTCCTTCGGCAGGTGTATCCCACTTCGCTAAATCGACACTCACTCTTTTGGTTGTTTTGGTTGTTTTTTTTTTTGTCTTTTTGTTTAATTTTGTTGCTAAAAATACGAATGCCGAGGACTTTCAGGGACTGTGTCTATAGAGGACAGGGTTTGTTTGGCTTACAAAAATCAGAGTTCTGGTAGCGCGTATGTGAAAGTAGTCCTTGAATATTCGAAGCGTACCGATTTCATGTTTTGTAAAGTTTATGGTTTCATGTTGGGGAAAAGCATATCTGAGTATAGATCGAAAATAGAAATGAATGCCCTCTATTTGTTACTTTCAATTCGTTTTCAATATTGTGGGGAAATGGTTTCTTCTTTATAGAGCGGGGATACCCTAAAACACGTTCGAAACCGAATTCACAATAAACATTTAGTCGTATAAATATTACAAGTTTTGCATTAAAATGCCTTCGATTTGTTAGCCGAGGGGATTACGCCGTGCGCTCAGATGCGGAGTTTTGTATTATTCAAAAGGTTCAAAGCCCGGCACGGACCATTGACGATTTTGTTTTATTTTTTCAACTGTATCCGTGACAATATTAAGGAAAAGTTTTATGTACAATCAAGGAAAAATGTTTTAAGCATGACAATCATATAGATTCAATGGTGTATTAAACATTTTTCTAAAATCTTATATACAGATACTGTGTACAGTAAAACCGGTTAAATCTAATGGTGATAGGTGCAATTTTTCCTCAGTACTTTTAAATTTGCCTCTTATTTTTACTGACCATGCGTTGATTTAAACAGGATATTGCACAACATCAACAGTAGTTTTAAATACATAAAATGTACATTGATTTATCGGGTGAGCCGTAGCGTGGTGGAAAACCGAACTTACTTCCGAGCCGAAAGCAGATGTTCTACCCTTGCTGTGGGGGCCTCGGTCCTTGCAGTGGGGGTACCACTTCGCCAACTCGATACTCACTCTTTTGGTTTTGTATTATTTTCATTACTCCTTTAATTTGATTTAATGTTGTTTTTTTTTATTATCAAAAATATACTTGTATTGAACACTACGTAAAATAACAAGGCTTTAATTTAGATAAGAATTACAAGTATTAAGCCATGATTTTGTTGTAAGTGAATATCAATTATATAGACACAAACAACAGAGAAGTGGTCGGTATAGAGCGATGTATTGCATATATACACGCTCGGGCCGTATAACTATCCCCCTTAAATTTCGACATTTTTGTTTCAGATATAGTTGAAAGCATGCGTCAAATCTTTATTTCAATACAGGATATTGCACAACAACGATTGGATCTTCATTTATTTGAAATACAACACAATCTAGCGGGTGAGCCATGGCGTTGTGGTCTACAGCAACTTCTGAGACTAAAGCAGCTTAGTTCAATGCGCCTGTTAGAAGGGATTTCGGTTCCTTCGGCAGGTGTATCCCACTTCGCTAAATCGACACTCACTCTTTTGGTTGTTTTGGTTGTTTTTTTTTGTCTTTTTGTTTAATTTTGTTGCTAAAAATACGAATGCCGAGGACTATCAGGGACTGTGTCTATAGAGGACAGGGTTTGTTTGGCTTACAAAAATCAGAGTTCTGGTAGCGCGTATGTGAAAGTAGTCCTTGAATATTCGAAGCGTACCGATTTCATGTTTTGTAAAGTTTATGGTTTCATGTTGGGGAAAAGCATATCTGAGTATAGATCGAAAATAGAAATGAATGCCCTCTATTTGTTACTTTCAATTCGTTTTCAATATTGTGGGGAAATGGTTTCTTCTTTATAGAGCGGGGATACCCTAAAACACGTTCGAAACCGAATTCACAATAAACATTTAGTCGTATAAATATTACAAGTTTTGCATTAAAATGCCTTCGATTTGTTAGCCGAGGGGATTACGCCGTGCGCTCAGATGCGGAGTTTTGTATTATTCAAAAGGTTCAAAGCCCGGCACGGACCATTGACGATTTTGTTTTATTTTTTCAACTGTATCCGTGACAATATTAAGGAAAAGTTTTATGTACAATCAAGGAAAAATGTTTTAAGCATGACAATCATATAGATTCAATGGTGTATTAAACATTTTTCTAAAATCTTATATACAGATACTGTGTACAGTAAAACCGGTTAAATCTAATGGTGATAGGTGCAATTTTTCCTCAGTACTTTTAAATTTGCCTCTTATTTTTACTGACCATGCGTTGATTTAAACAGGATATTGCACAACATCAACAGTAGTTTTAAATACATAAAATGTACATTGATTTATCGGGTGAGCCGTAGCGTGGTGGAAAACCGAACTTACTTCCGAGCCGAAAGCAGATGTTCTACCCTTGCTGTGGGGGCCTCGGTCCTTGCAGTGGGGGTACCACTTCGCCAACTCGATACTCACTCTTTTGGTTTTGTATTATTTTCATTACTCCTTTAATTTGATTTAATGTTGTTTTTTTTTATTATCAAAAATATACTTGTATTGAACACTACGTAAAATAACAAGGCTTTAATTTAGATAAGAATTACAAGTATTAAGCCATGATTTTGTTGTAAGTGAATATCAATTATATAGACACAAACAACAGAGAAGTGGTCGGTATAGAGCGATGTATTGCATATATACACGCTCGGGCCGTATAACTATCCCCCTTAAATTTCGACATTTTTGTTTCAGATATAGTTGAAAGCATGCGTCAAATCTTTATTTCAATACAGGATATTGCACAACAACGATTGGATCTTCATTTATTTGAAATACAACACAATCTAGCGGGTGAGCCATGGCGTTGTGGTCTACAGCAACTTCTGAGACTAAAGCAGCTTAGTTCAATGCGCCTGTTAGAAGGGATTTCGGTTCCTTCGGCAGGTGTATCCCACTTCGCTAAATCGACACTCACTCTTTTGGTTGTTTTGGTTGTTTTTTTTTTGTCTTTTTGTTTAATTTTGTTGCTAAAAATACGAATGCCGAGGACTATCAGGGACTGTGTCTATAGAGGACAGGGTTTGTTTGGCTTACAAAAATCAGAGTTCTGGTAGCGCGTATGTGAAAGTAGTCCTTGAATATTCGAAGCGTACCGATTTCATGTTTTGTAAAGTTTATGGTTTCATGTTGGGGAAAAGCATATCTGAGTATAGATCGAAAATAGAAATGAGTGCCCTCTATTTGTTACTTTCAATTCGTTTTCAATATTGTGGGGAAATGGTTTCTTCTTTATAGAGCGGGGATACCCTAAAACACGTTCGAAACCGAATTCACAATAAACATTTAGTCGTATAAATATTACAAGTTTTGCATTAAAATGCCTTCGATTTGTTAGCCGAGGGGATTACGCCGTGCGCTCAGATGCGGAGTTTTGTATTATTCAAAAGGTTCAAAGCTCGGCACGGACCATTGACGATTTTGTTTTATTTTTTCAACTGTATCCGTGACAATATTAAGGAAAAGTTTTATGTACAATCAAGGAAAAATGTTTTAAGCATGACAATCATATAGATTCAATGGTGTATTAAACATTTTTCTAAAATCTTATATACAGATACTGTGTACAGTAAAACCGGTTAAATCTAATGGTGATAGGTGCAATTTTTCCTCAGTACTTTTAAATTTGCCTCTTATTTTTACTGACCATGCGTTGATTTAAACAGGATATTGCACAACATCAACAGTAGTTTTAAATACATAAAATGTACATTGATTTATCGGGTGAGCCGTAGCGTGGTGGAAAACCGAACTTACTTCTGAGCCGAAAGCAGATGTTCTACCCTTGCTGTGGGGGCCTCGGTCCTTGCAGTGGGGGTACCACTTCGCCAACTCGATACTCACTCTTTTGGTTTTGTATTATTTTCATTACTCCTTTAATTTGATTTAATGTTGTTTTTTTTTATTATCAAAAATATACTTGTATTGAACACTACGTAAAATAACAAGGCTTTAATTTAGATAAGAATTACAAGTATTAAGCCATGATTTTGTTGTAAGTGAATATCAATTATATAGACACAAACAACAGAGAAGTGGTCGGTATAGAGCGATGTATTGCATATATACACGCTCGGGCCGTATAACTATCCCCCTTAAATTTCGACATTTTTGTTTCAGATATAGTTGAAAGCATGCGTCAAATCTTTATTTCAATACAGGATATTGCACAACAACGATTGAATCTTCATTTATTTGAAATACAACACAATCTAGCGGGTGAGCCATGGCGTTGTGGTCTACAGCAACTTCTGAGACTAAAGCAGCTTAGTTCAATGCGCCTGTTAGAAGGGATTTCGGTT
This sequence comes from Arcuatula senhousia, assembly GCA_963971305.1. Lineage (NCBI taxonomy): Eukaryota > Metazoa > Mollusca > Bivalvia > Mytilida > Mytilidae > Arcuatula > Arcuatula senhousia. Next base: position 60,476,493 of record OZ020310.1, read on the forward strand.
CCTTCGGCAGGTGTATCCCACTTCGCTAAATCGACACTCACTCTTTTGGTTGTTTTGGTTGTTTTTTTTTTTGTCTTTTTGTTTAATTTTGTTGCTAAAAATACGAATGCCGAGGACTTTCAGGGACTGTGTCTATAGAGGACAGGGTTTGTTTGGCTTACAAAAATCAGAGTTCTGGTAGCGCGTATGTGAAAGTAGTCCTTGAATATTCGAAGCGTACCGATTTCATGTTTTGTAAAGTTTATGGTTTCATGTTGGGGAAAAGCATATCTGAGTATAGATCGAAAATAGAAATGAATGCCCTCTATTTGTTACTTTCAATTCGTTTTCAATATTGTAGGGAAATGGTTTCTTCTTTATAGAGCGGGGATACCCTAAAACACGTTCGAAACCGAATTCACAATAAACATTTAGTCGTATAAATATTACAAGTTTTGCATTGAAATGCCTTCGATTTGTTAGCCGAGGGGATTACGCCGTGCGCTCAGATGCGGAGTTTTGTATTATTCAAAAGGTTCAAAGCCCGGCACGGACCATTGACGATTTTGTTTTATTTTTTCAACTGTATCCGTGACAATATTAAGGAAAAGTTTTATGTACAATCAAGGAAAAATGTTTTAAGCATGACAATCATATAGATTCAATGGTGTATTAAACATTTTTCTTAAATCTTATATACAGATACTGTGTACAGTAAAACCGGTTAAATCTAATGGTGATAGGTGCAATTTTTCCTCAGTACTTTTAAATTTGCCTCTTATTTTTACTGACCATGCGTTGATTTAAACAGGATATTGCACAACATCAACAGTAGTTTTAAATACATAAAATGTACATTGATTTATCGGGTGAGCCGTAGCGTGGTGGAAAACCGAACTTACTTCTGAGCCGAAAGCAGATGTTCTACCCTTGCTGTGGGGGCCTCGGTCCTTGCAGTGGGGGTACCACTTCGCCAACTCGATACTCACTCTTTTGGTTTTGTATTATTTTCATTACTCCTTTAATTTGATTTAATGTTGTTTTTTTTATTATCAAAAATATACTTGTATTGAACACTACGTAAAATAACAAGGCTTTAATTTAGATAAGAATTACAAGTATTAAGCCATGATTTTGTTGTAAGTGAATATCAATTATATAGACACAAACAACAGAGAAGTGGTCGGTATAGAGCGATGTATTGCATATATACACGCTCGGGCCGTATAACTATCCCCCTTAAATTTCGACATTTTTGTTTCAGATATAGTTGAAAGCATGCGTCAAATCTTTATTTCAATACAGGATATTGCACAACAACGATTGAATCTTCATTTATTTGAAATACAACACAATCTAGCGGGTGAGCCATGGCGTTGTGGTCTACAGCAACTTCTGAGACTAAAGCAGCTTAGTTCAATGCGCCTGTTAGAAGGGATTTCGGTTCCTTCGGCAGGTGTATCCCACTTCGCTAAATCGACACTCACTCTTTTGGTTGTTTTGGTTGTTTTTTTTTTTGTCTTTTTGTTTAATTTTGTTGCTAAAAATACGAATGCCGAGGACTTTCAGGGACTGTGTCTATAGAGGACAGGGTTTGTTTGGCTTACAAAAATCAGAGTTCTGGTAGCGCGTATGTGAAAGTAGTCCTTGAATATTCGAAGCGTACCGATTTCATGTTTTGTAAAGTTTATGGTTTCATGTTGGGGAAAAGCATATCTGAGTATAGATCGAAAATAGAAATGAATGCCCTCTATTTGTTACTTTCAATTCGTTTTCAATATTGTAGGGAAATGGTTTCTTCTTTATAGAGCGGGGATACCCTAAAACACGTTCGAAACCGAATTCACAATAAACATTTAGTCGTATAAATATTACAAGTTTTGCATTGAAATGCCTTCGATTTGTTAGCCGAGGGGATTACGCCGTGCGCTCAGATGCGGAGTTTTGTATTATTCAAAAGGTTCAAAGCCCGGCACGGACCATTGACGATTTTGTTTTATTTTTTCAACTGTATCCGTGACAATATTAAGGAAAAGTTTTATGTACAATCAAGGAAAAATGTTTTAAGCATGACAATCATATAGATTCAATGGTGTATTAAACATTTTTCTTAAATCTTATATACAGATACTGTGTACAGTAAAACCGGTTAAATCTAATGGTGATAGGTGCAATTTTTCCTCAGTACTTTTAAATTTGCCTCTTATTTTTACTGACCATGCGTTGATTTAAACAGGATATTGCACAACATCAACAGTAGTTTTAAATACATAAAATGTACATTGATTTATCGGGTGAGCCGTAGCGTGGTGGAAAACCGAACTTACTTCTGAGCCGAAAGCAGATGTTCTACCCTTGCTGTGGGGGCCTCGGTCCTTGCAGTGGGGGTACCACTTCGCCAACTCGATACTCACTCTTGTGGTTTTGTATTATTTTCATTACTCCTTTAATTTGATTTAATGTTGTTTTTTTTATTATCAAAAATATACTTGTATTGAACACTACGTAAAATAACAAGGCTTTAATTTAGATAAGAATTACAAGTATTAAGCCATGATTTTGTTGTAAGTGAATATCAATTATATAGACACAAACAACAGAGAAGTGGTCGGTATAGAGCGATGTATTGCATATATACACGCTCGGGCCGTATAACTATCCCCCTTAAATTTCGACATTTTTGTTTCAGATATAGTTGAAAGCATGCGTCAAATCTTTATTTCAATACAGGATATTGCACAACAACGATTGAATCTTCATTTATTTGAAATACAACACAATCTAGCGGGTGAGCCATGGCGTTGTGGTCTACAGCAACTTCTGAGACTAAAGCAGCTTAGTTCAATGCGCCTGTTAGAAGGGATTTCGGTTCCTTCGGCAGGTGTATCCCACTTCGCTAAATCGACACTCACTCTTTTGGTTGTTTTGGTTGGTTTTTTTTTGTCTTTTTGTTTAATTTTGTTGCTAAAAATACGAATGCCGAGGACTTTCAGGGACTGTGTCTATAGAGGACAGGGTTTGTTTGGCTTACAAAAATCAGAGTTCTGGTAGCGCGTATGTGAAAGTAGTCCTTGAATATTCGAAGCGTACCGATTTCATGTTTTGTAAAGTTTATGGTTTCATGTTGGGGAAAAGCATATCTGAGTATAGATCGAAAATAGAAATGAATGCCCTCTATTTGTTACTTTCAATTCGTTTTCAATATTGTGGGGAAATGGTTTCTTCTTTATAGAGCGGGGATACCCTAAAACACGTTCGAAACCGAATTCACAATAAACATTTAGTCGTATAAATATTACAAGTTTTGCATTAAAATGCCTTCGATTTGTTAGCCGAGGGGATTACGCCGTGCGCTCAGATGCGGAGTTTTGTATTATTCAAAAGGTTCAAAGCCCGGCACGGACCATTGACGATTTTGTTTTATTTTTTCAACTGTATCCGTGACAATATTAAGGAAAAGTTTTATGTACAATCAAGGAAAAATGTTTTAAGCATGACAATCATATAGATTCAATGGTGTATTAAACATTTTTCTAAAATCTTATATACAGATACTGTGTACAGTAAAACCGGTTAAATCTAATGGTGATAGGTGCAATTTTTCCTCAGTACTTTTAAATTTGCCTCTTATTTTTACTGACCATGCGTTGATTTAAACAGGATATTGCACAACATCAACAGTAGTTTTAAATACATAAAATGTACATTGATTTATCGGGTGAGCCGTAGCGTGGTGGAAAACCGAACTTACTTCCGAGCCGAAAGCAGATGTTCTACCCTTGCTGTGGGGGCCTCGGTCCTTGCAGTGGGGGTACCACTTCGCCAACTCGATACTCACTCTTTTGGTTTTGTATTATTTTCATTACTCCTTTAATTTGATTTAATGTTGTTTTTTTTTATTATCAAAAATATACTTGTATTGAACACTACGTAAAATAACAAGGCTTTAATTTAGATAAGAATTACAAGTATTAAGCCATGATTTTGTTGTAAGTGAATATCAATTATATAGACACAAACAACAGAGAAGTGGTCGGTATAGAGCGATGTATTGCATATATACACGCTCGGGCCGTATAACTATCCCCCTTAAATTTCGACATTTTTGTTTCAGATATAGTTGAAAGCATGCGTCAAATCTTTATTTCAATACAGGATATTGCACAACAACGATTGAATCTTCATTTATTTGAAATACAACACAATCTAGCGGGTGAGCCATGGCGTTGTGGTCTACAGCAACTTCTGAGACTAAAGCAGCTTAGTTCAATGCGCCTGTTAGAAGGGATTTCGGTTCCTTCGGCAGGTGTATCCCACTTCGCTAAATCGACACTCACTCTTTTGGTTGTTTTGGTTGGTTTTTTTTTGTCTTTTTGTTTAATTTTGTTGCTAAAAATACGAATGCCGAGGACTTTCAGGGACTGTGTCTATAGAGGACAGGGTTTGTTTGGCTTACAAAAATCAGAGTTCTGGTAGCGCGTATGTGAAAGTAGTCCTTGAATATTCGAAGCGTACCGATTTCATGTTTTGTAAAGTTTATGGTTTCATGTTGGGGAAAAGCATATCTGAGTATAGATCGAAAATAGAAATGAATGCCCTCTATTTGTTACTTTCAATTCGTTTTCAATATTGTGGGGAAATGGTTTCTTCTTTATAGAGCGGGGATACCCTAAAACACGTTCGAAACCGAATTCACAATAAACATTTAGTCGTATAAATATTACAAGTTTTGCATTAAAATGCCTTCGATTTGTTAGCCGAGGGGATTACGCCGTGCGCTCAGATGCGGAGTTTTGTATTATTCAAAAGGTTCAAAGCCCGGCACGGACCATTGACGATTTTGTTTTATTTTTTCAACTGTATCCGTGACAATATTAAGGAAAAGTTTTATGTACAATCAAGGAAAAATGTTTTAAGCATGACAATCATATAGATTCAATGGTGTATTAAACATTTTTCTAAAATCTTATATACAGATACTGTGTACAGTAAAACCGGTTAAATCTAATGGTGATAGGTGCAATTTTTCCTCAGTAATTTTAAATTTGCCTCTTATTTTTACTGACCATGCGTTGATTTAAACAGGATATTGCACAACATCAACAGTAGTTTTAAATACATAAAATGTACATTGATTTATCGGGTGAGCCGTAGCGTGGTGGAAAACCGAACTTACTTCTGAGCCGAAAGCAGATGTTCTACCCTTGCTGTGGGGGCCTCGGTCCTTGCAGAGGGGGTACCACTTCGCCAACTCGATACTCACTCTTTTGGTTTTGTATTATTTTCATTACTCCTTTAATTTGATTTAATGTTGTTTTTTTTTTTATTATCAAAAATATACTTGTATTGAACACTACGTAAAATAACAAGGCTTTAATTTAGATAAGAATTACAAGTATTAAGCCATGATTTTGTTGTAAGTGAATATCAATTATATAGACACAAACAACAGAGAAGTGGTCGGTATAGAGCGATGTATTGCATATATACACGCTCGGGCCGTATAACTATCCCCCTTAAATTTCGACATTTTTGTTTCAGATATAGTTGAAAGCATGCGTCAAATCTTTATTTCAATACAGGATATTGCACAACAACGATTGAATCTTCATTTATTTGAAATACAACACAATCTAGCGGGTGAGCCATGGCGTTGTGGTCTACAGCAACTTCTGAGACTAAAGCAGCTTAGTTCAATGCGCCTGTTAGAAGGGATTTCGGTTCCTTCGGCAGGTGTATCCCACTTCGCTAAATCGACACTCACTCTTTTGGTTGTTTTGGTTGTTTTTTTTTTGTCTTTTTGTTTAATTTTGTTGCTAAAAATACGAATGCCGAGGACTTTCAGGGACTGTGTCTATAGAGGACAGGGTTTGTTTGGCTTACAAAAATCAGAGTTCTGGTAGCGCGTATGTGAAAGTAGTCCTTGAATATTCGAAGCGTACCGATTTCATGTTTTGTAAAGTTTATGGTTTCATGTTGGGGAAAAGCATATCTGAGTATAGATCGAAAATAGAAATGAATGCCCTCTATTTGTTACTTTCAATTCGTTTTCAATATTGTAGGGAAATGGTTTCTTCTTTATAGAGCGGGGATACCCTAAAACACGTTCGAAACCGAATTCACAATAAACATTTAGTCGTATAAATATTACAAGTTTTGCATTGAAATGCCTTCGATTTGTTAGCCGAGGGGATTACGCCGTGCGCTCAGATGCGGAGTTTTGTATTATTCAAAAGGTTCAAAGCCCGGCACGGACCATTGACGATTTTGTTTTATTTTTTCAACTGTATCCGTGACAATATTAAGGAAAAGTTTTATGTACAATCAAGGAAAAATGTTTTAAGCATGACAATCATATAGATTCAATGGTGTATTAAACATTTTTCTTAAATCTTATATACAGATACTGTGTACAGTAAAACCGGTTAAATCTAATGGTGATAGGTGCAATTTTTCCTCAGTACTTTTAAATTTGCCTCTTATTTTTACTGACCATGCGTTGATTTAAACAGGATATTGCACAACATCAACAGTAGTTTTAAATACATAAAATGTACATTGATTTATCGGGTGAGCCGTAGCGTGGTGGAAAACCGAACTTACTTCTGAGCCGAAAGCAGATGTTCTACCCTTGCTGTGGGGGCCTCGGTCCTTGCAGTGGGGGTACCACTTCGCCAACTCGATACTCACTCTTGTGGTTTTGTATTATTTTCATTACTCCTTTAATTTGATTTAATGTTGTTTTTTTTATTATCAAAAATATACTTGTATTGAACACTACGTAAAATAACAAGGCTTTAATTTAGATAAGAATTACAAGTATTAAGCCATGATTTTGTTGTAAGTGAATATCAATTATATAGACACAAACAACAGAGAAGTGGTCGGTATAGAGCGATGTATTGCATATATACACGCTCGGGCCGTATAACTATCCCCCTTAAATTTCGACATTTTTGTTTCAGATATAGTTGAAAGCATGCGTCAAATCTTTATTTCAATACAGGATATTGCACAACAACGATTGAATCTTCATTTATTTGAAATACAACACAATCTAGCGGGTGAGCCATGGCGTTGTGGTCTACAGCAACTTCTGAGACTAAAGCAGCTTAGTTCAATGCGCCTGTTAGAAGGGATTTCGGTTCCTTCGGCAGGTGTATCCCACTTCGCTAAATCGACACTCACTCTTTTGGTTGTTTTGGTTGGTTTTTTTTTTTGTCTTTTTGTTTAATTTTGTTGCTAAAAATACGAATGCCGAGGACTTTCAGGGACTGTGTCTATAGAGGACAGGGTTTGTTTGGCTTACAAAAATCAGAGTTCTGGTAGCGCGTATGTGAAAGTAGTCCTTGAATATTCGAAGCGTACCGATTTCATGTTTTGTAAAGTTTATGGTTTCATGTTGGGGAAAAAGCATATCTGAGTATAGATCGAAAATAGAAATGAATGCCCTCTATTAGTTACTTTCAATTCGTTTTCAATATTGTGGGGAAATGGTTTCTTCTTTATAGAGCGGGGATACCCTAAAACACGTTCGAAACCGAATTCACAATAAACATTTAGTCGTATAAATATTACAAGTTTTGCATTGAAATGCCTTCGATTTGTTAGCCGAGGGGATTACGCCGTGCGCTCAGATGCGGAGTTTTGTATTATTCAAAAGGTTCAAAGCCCGGCACGGACCATTGACGATTTTGTTTTATTTTTTCAACTGTATCCGTGACAATATTAAGGAAAAGTTTTATGTACAATCAAGGAAAAATGTTTTAAGCATGACAATCATATAGATTCAATGGTGTATTAAACATTTTTCTAAAATCTTATATACAGATACTGTGTACAGTAAAACCGGTTAAATCTAATGGTGATAGGTGCAATTTTTCCTCAGTACTTTTAAATTTGCCTCTTATTTTTACTGACCATGCGTTGATTTAAACAGGATATTGCACAACATCAACAGTAGTTTTAAATACATAAAATGTACATTGATTTATCGGGTGAGCCGTAGCGTGGTGGAAAACCGAACTTACTTCTGAGCCGAAAGCAGATGTTCTACCCTTGCTGTGGGGGCCTCGGTCCTTGCAGTGGGGGTACCACTTCGCCAACTCGATGCTCACTCTTTTGGTTTTGTATTATTTTCATTACTCCTTTAATTTGATTTAATGTTGTTTTTTTTTATTATCAAAAATATACTTGTATTGAACACTACGTAAAATAACAAGGCTTCAATTTAGATAAGAATTACAAGTATTAAGCCATGATTTTGTTGTAAGTGAATATCAATTATATAGACACAAACAACAGAGAAGTGGTCGGTATAGAGCGATGTATTGCATATATACACGCTCGGGCCGTATAACTATCCCCCTTAAATTTCGACATTTTTGTTTCAGATATAGTTGAAAGCATGCGTCAAATCTTTATTTCAATACAGGATATTGCACAACAACGATTGAATCTTCATTTATTTGAAATACAACACAATCTAGCGGGTGAGCCATGGCGTTGTGGTCTACAGCAACTTCTGAGACTAAAGCAGCTTAGTTCAATGCGCCTGTTAGAAGGGATTTCGGTTCCTTCGGCAGGTGTATCCCACTTCGCTAAATCGACACTCACTCTTTTGGTTGTTTTGGTTGGTTTTTTTTTTTTTTTTGTCTTTTTGTTTAATTTTGTTGCTAAAAATACGAATGCCGAGGACTTTCAGGGACTGTGTCTATAGAGGACAGGGTTTGTTTGGCTTACAAAAATCAGAGTTCTGGTAGCGCGTATGTGAAAGTAGTCCTTGAATATTCGAAGCGTACCGATTTCATGTTTTGTAAAGTTTATGGTTTCATGTTGGGGAAAAAGCATATCTGAGTATAGATCGAAAATAGAAATGAATGCCCTCTATTTGTTACTTTCAATTCGTTTTCAATATTGTGGGGAAATGGTTTCTTCTTTATAGAGCGGGGATACCCTAAAACACGTTCGAAACCGAATTCACAATAAACATTTAGTCGTATAAATATTACAAGTTTTGCATTGAAATGCCTTCGATTTGTTAGCCGAGGGGATTACGCCGTGCGCTCAGATGCGGAGTTTTGTATTATTCAAAAGGTTCAAAGCCCGGCACGGACCATTGACGATTTTGTTTTATTTTTTCAACTGTATCCGTGACAATATTAAGGAAAAGTTTTATGTACAATCAAGGAAAAATGTTTTAAGCATGACAATCATATAGATTCAATGGTGTATTAAACATTTTTCTAAAATCTTATATACAGATACTGTGTACAGTAAAACCGGTTAAATCTAATGGTGATAGGTGCAATTTTTCCTCAGTACTTTTAAATTTGACTCTTATTTTTACTGACCATGCGTTGATTTAAACAGGATATTGCACAACATCAACAGTAGTTTTAAATACATAAAATGTACATTGATTTATCGGGTGAGCCGTAGCGTGGTGGAAAACCGAACTTACTTCTGAGCCGAAAGCAGATGTTCTACCCTTGCTGTGGGGGCCTCGGTCCTTGCAGTGGGGGTACCACTTCGCCAACTCGATACTCACTCTTTTGGTTTTGTATTATTTTCATTACTCCTTTAATTTGATTTAATGTTGTTTTTTTTTATTATCAAAAATATACTTGTATTGAACACTACGTAAAATAACAAGGCTTTAATTTAGATAAGAATTACAAGTATTAAGCCATGATTTTGTTGTAAGTGAATATCAATTATATAGACACAAACAACAGAGAAGTGGTCGGTATAGAGCGATGTATTGCATATATACACGCTCGGGCCGTATAACTATCCCCCTTAAATTTCGACATTTTTGTTTCAGATATAGTTGAAAGCATGCGTCAAATCTTTATTTCAATACAGGATATTGCACAACAACGATTGAATCTTCATTTATTTGAAATACAACACAATCTAGCGGGTGAGCCATGGCGTTGTGGTCTACAGCAACTTCTGAGACTAAAGCAGCTTAGTTCAATGCGCCTGTTAGAAGGGATTTCGGTTCCTTCGGCAGGTGTATCCCACTTCGCTAAATCGACACTCACTCTTTTGGTTGTTTTGGTTGTTTTTTTGTTTTTTTTGTCTTTTTGTTTAATTTTGTTGCTAAAAATACGAATGCCGAGGACTTTCAGGGACTGTGTCTATAGAGGACAGGGTTTGTTTGGCTTACAAAAATCAGAGTTCTGGTAGCGCGTATGTGAAAGTAGTCCTTGAATATTCGAAGCGTACCGATTTCATGTTTTGTAAAGTTTATGGTTTCATGTTGGGGAAAAAGCATATCTGAGTATAGATCGAAAATAGAAATGAATGCCCTCTATTTGTTACTTTCAATTCGTTTTCAATATTGTGGGGAAATGGTTTCTTCTTTATAGAGCGGGGATACCCTAAAACACGTTCGAAACCGAATTCACAATAAACATTTAGTCGTATAAATATTACAAGTTTTGCATTGAAATGCCTTCGATTTGTTAGCCGAGGGGATTACGCCGTGCGCTCAGATGCGGAGTTTTGTATTATTCAAAAGGTTCAAAGCCCGGCACGGACCATTGACGATTTTGTTTTATTTTTTCAACTGTATCCGTGACAATATTAAGGAAAAGTTTTATGTACAATCAAGGAAAAATGTTTTAAGCATGACAATCATATAGATTCAATGGTGTATTAAACATTTTTCTAAAATCTTATATACAGATACTGTGTACAGTAAAACCGGTTAAATCTAATGGTGATAGGTGCAATTTTTCCTCAGTACTTTTAAATTTGACTCTTATTTTTACTGACCATGCGTTGATTTAAACAGGATATTGCACAACATCAACAGTAGTTTTAAATACATAAAATGTACATTGATTTATCGGGTGAGCCGTAGCGTGGTGGAAAACCGAACTTACTTCTGAGCCGAAAGCAGATGTTCTACCCTTGCTGTGGGGGCCTCGGTCCTTGCAGTGGGGGTACCACTTCGCCAACTCGATACTCACTCTTTTGGTTTTGTATTATTTTCATTACTCCTTTAATTTGATTTAATGTTGTTTTTTTTATTATCAAAAATATACTTGTATTGAACACTACGTAAAATAACAAGGCTTTAATTTAGATAAGAATTACAAGTATTAAGCCATGATTTTGTTGTAAGTGAATATCAATTATATAGACACAAACAACAGAGAAGTGGTCGGTATAGAGCGATGTATTGCATATATACACGCTCGGGCCGTATAACTATCCCCCTTAAATTTCGACATTTTTGTTTCAGATATAGTTGAAAGCATGCGTCAAATCTTTATTTCAATACAGGATATTGCACAACAACGATTGAATCTTCATTTATTTGAAATACAACACAATCTAGCGGGTGAGCCATGGCGTTGTGGTCTACAGCAACTTCTGAGACTAAAGCAGCTTAGTTCAATGCGCCTGTTAGAAGGGATTTCGGTTCCTTCGGCAGGTGTATCCCACTTCGCTAAATCGACACTCACTCTTTTGGTTGTTTTGGTTGTTTTTTTGTTTTTTTTGTCTTTTTGTTTAATTTTGTTGCTAAAAATACGAATGCCGAGGACTTTCAGGGACTGTGTCTATAGAGGACAGGGTTTGTTTGGCTTACAAAAATCAGAGTTCTGGTAGCGCGTATGTGAAAGTAGTCCTTGAATATTCGAAGCGTACCGATTTCATGTTTTGTAAAGTTTATGGTTTCATGTTGGGGAAAAAGCATATCTGAGTATAGATCGAAAATAGAAATGAATGCCCTCTATTTGTTACTTTCAATTCGTTTTCAATATTGTGGGGAAATGGTTTCTTCTTTATAGAGCGGGGATACCCTAAAACACGTTCGAAACCGAATTCACAATAAACATTTAGTCGTATAAATATTACAAGTTTTGCATTGAAATGCCTTCGATTTGTTAGCCGAGGGGATTACGCCGTGCGCTCAGATGCGGAGTTTTGTATTATTCAAAAGGTTCAAAGCCCGGCACGGACCATTGACGATTTTGTTTTATTTTTTCAACTGTATCCGTGACAATATTAAGGAAAAGTTTTATGTACAATCAAGGAAAAATGTTTTAAGCATGACAATCATATAGATTCAATGGTGTATTAAACATTTTTCTAAAATCTTATATACAGATACTGTGTACAGTAAAACCGGTTAAATCTAATGGTGATAGGTGCAATTTTTCCTCAGTACTTTTAAATTTGACTCTTATTTTTACTGACCATGCGTTGATTTAAACAGGATATTGCACAACATCAACAGTAGTTTTAAATACATAAAATGTACATTGATTTATCGGGTGAGCCGTAGCGTGGTGGAAAACCGAACTTACTTCTGAGCCGAAAGCAGATGTTCTACCCTTGCTGTGGGGGCCTCGGTCCTTGCAGTGGGGGTACCACTTCGCCAACTCGATACTCACTCTTTTGGTTTTGTATTATTTTCATTACTCCTTTAATTTGATTTAATGTTGTTTTTTTTTATTATCAAAAATATACTTGTATTGAACACTACGTAAAATAACAAGGCTTTAATTTAGATAAGAATTACAAGTATTAAGCCATGATTTTGTTGTAAGTGAATATCAATTATATAGACACAAACAACAGAGAAGTGGTCGGTATAGAGCGATGTATTGCATATATACACGCTCGGGCCGTATAACTATCCCCCTTAAATTTCGACATTTTTGTTTCAGATATAGTTGAAAGCATGCGTCAAATCTTTATTTCAATACAGGATATTGCACAACAACGATTGAATCTTCATTTATTTGAAATACAACACAATCTAGCGGGTGAGCCATGGCGTTGTGGTCTACAGCAACTTCTGAGACTAAAGCAGCTTAGTTCAATGCGCCTGTTAGAAGGGATTTCGGTTCCTTCGGCAGGTGTATCCCACTTCGCTAAATCGACACTCACTCTATTGGTTGTTTTGGTTGTTTTTTTTTGTTTTTTTTTTGTCTTTTTGTTTAATTTTGTTGCTAAAAATACGAATGCCGAGGACTTTCAGGGACTGTGTCTATAGAGGACAGGGTTTGTTTGGCTTACAAAAATCAGAGTTCTGGTAGCGCGTATGTGAAAGTAGTCCTTGAATATTCGAAGCGTACCGATTTCATGTTTTGTAAAGTTTATGGTTTCATGTTGGGGAAAAAGCATATCTGAGTATAGATCGAAAATAGAAATGAATGCCCTCTATTTGTTACTTTCAATTCGTTTTCAATATTGTGGGGAAATGGTTTCTTCTTTATAGAGCGGGGATACCCTAAAACACGTTCGAAACCGAATTCACAATAAACATTTAGTCGTATAAATATTACAAGTTTTGCATTGAAATGCCTTCGATTTGTTAGCCGAGGGGATTACGCCGTGCGCTCAGATGCGGAGTTTTGTATTATTCAAAAGGTTCAAAGCCCGGCACGGACCATTGACGATTTTGTTTTATTTTTTCAACTGTATCCGTGACAATATTAAGGAAAAGTTTTATGTACAATCAAGGAAAAATGTTTTAAGCATGACAATCATATAGATTCAATGGTGTATTAAACATTTTTCTAAAATCTTATATACAGATACTGTGTACAGTAAAACCGGTTAAATCTAATGGTGATAGGTGCAATTTTTCCTCAGTACTTTTAAATTTGACTCTTATTTTTACTGACCATGCGTTGATTTAAATAGGATATTGCACAACATCAACAGTAGTTTTAAATACATAAAATGTACATTGATTTATCGGGTGAGCCGTAGCGTGGTGGAAAACCGAACTTACTTCTGAGCCGAAAGCAGATGTTCTACCCTTGCTGTGGGGGCCTCGGTCCTTGCAGTGGGGGTACCACTTCGCCAACTCGATACTCACTCTTTTGGTTTTGTATTATTTTCATTACTCCTTTAATTTGATTTAATGTTGTTTTTTTTTATTATCAAAAATATACTTGTATTGAACACTACGTAAAATAACAAGGCTTTAATTTAGATAAGAATTACAAGTATTAAGCCATGATTTTGTTGTAAGTGAATATCAATTATATAGACACAAACAACAGAGAAGTGGTCGGTATAGAGCGATGTATTGCATATATACACGCTCGGGCCGTATAACTATCCCCCTTAAATTTCGACATTTTTGATTCAGATATAGTTGAAAGCATGCGTCAAATCTTTATTTCAATACAGGATATTGCACAACAACGATTAAATCTTCATTTATTTGAAATACAACACAATCTAGCGGGTGAGCCATGGCGTTGTGGTCTACAGCAACTTCTGAGACTAAAGCAGCTTAGTTCAATGCGCCTGTTAGAAGGGATTTCGGTTCCTTCGGCAGGTGTATCCCACTTCGCTAAATCGACACTCACTCTTTTGGTTGTTTTGGTTGTTTTTTTTTTTTTTTGTCTTTTTGTTTAATTTTGTTGCTAAAAATACGAATGCCGAGGACTTTCAGGGACTGTGTCAGTAGTGGAGAATGCGATGGTTCTAGCGACTATGTTCCAATGTTAAACCTATGGAAAAAATGTATCCTCCCAGTGCCTCGGAGGATACACCTTTATGACTTTTTTCAAATTAATTAGGTCACTTAGGAAAATTAATTAAGTCAATTATGACAAAATATTTAGGTCAATTATGAAAAATAATTAGGTCAGTTTAGATTTAGAGGGGTCATTTAATAGTATGACCATTTAATTAATATAAAATGAATCTTGTTTAAAGTGTTTTTTAATTGTTTTGTTCTTTACAATAATGCTTTTGTTCATGTTCTATAATACTAAGGAACTGATTTGCATGGCGTGTTTCTATTTCATTGATCCTGTTTATATATATATATATCCTTATTAAAGCGTCCCTCTTATAGTACTGTTGATTTCGTTTTAGTCGATGAATATGTTATTATTGAACATTTCATATACTTATTGATAATTGATAATTGGCTTGAACATCTCTGATGAGTCTTGTATGGTCTTCCAGAACTGCGTTGTATTTTTTATGCAATATCGATAGTGTTTATAATTCAATTAAAATTAAATAAACAAAGACTGTACATATTGATTTAATATCTCCGTCATGAGACAAATATGGGTCGGAGAGCCATCCACATATCGTCTTTACAATATACAAAATAAATGAATCTTTTTACATCTAGATAAGCATAAATTTACAGTTTTTAAATAATTTTTATAGGTTGTTCACATCTGCAGCAGGTATCCACGAGTTGAATTTCTTCGGCCAATTTAACCATTTTACGAAATATTGTTTGTTACGTCCCTTTCCTCTGGTTTTTATAACTTTTTCTATTTTCCACAGGTCATCATCTCGCACATCGACTTTTTGTAACTCTGATTGATAGAATGTTCCCTTTATTTCTTCATCATTAAAATCCACTACTCTGTATACCGGTAGTCCACCACGTAAGATTCTTTGAGAGATCTTAAATATTTCACCAGACCATCTTTCATCGTATTCCCTAGTAAAAGGGTTTCTGATATAGGTGACGCGGACTTTGTCTCCAATTTTAAAACGATATGGTTTTCTTGTTGTTTTTGTCTTAACTATTGACACTGATTTCGTAGGCCAATACATTTTCCACCACAAGTTTGTTTCTTTACTTTTTGTTACTTTCTCGGGTGGCATTCCAATAGTTCTATGAAATGTCTTGTTGTAACTGTTGGTGAAATCCTGTAAGATATCGGTGTAATTATAAGACTGTATGTGGGTCATATATCTGGTTATCTTTGACCTGATGGTTTTAATGACTCTTTCTACATAGTTGGCCTTAATTTCTGTATTCTGGGCAAAGAGATGTTGTATTCCTTGTTGTTGAAGCAAGACCTCTACTTTTTTAGATCTAAATTCTTGTCCTTTGTCTGTACGTATTCGATTTGGTGTTCTCCCTTCTAAAAGAATGTCTTTCAATGCGATGGCTACAGACTCTCCTTTTTTATCTTTTAATGGTCTCATCCATACATATTTGGAAAAAATGTCTATAACCACAAGAACAAAGCTTGACCCGTGATTATATTTAGCAAATTTTGTCATATCCATTAAATCTGCATCCCACTGATCATCAATTCCGGTCGTCATGACTCTATTTCGTTTGAACGTTCGTTTTACTGGTCTCTGTAGACTATACGGTTCTTGTCGTTGCAACCATTTACGTATCTTATATTTACTTAAGATGAATTTTCCCTCTTTTCTGACATATCTGAACAACTTATCAGGTCCACTGAAGCTGGCAGGGTTAGATGGATTATAATATGTACTTTTGAGGTATCTTTCCGATGGAGAAGACATCTGTTCAATTCAAGTTATAACTTAAGACTAATAAACACAATGTTTCAAACAGACATTTATACTATTAATCTTCATCTCCCCCCTCCTCCTCCTCCTCCTCCTCCTCCTCCTCCCCCTCCTCCTCTTTACTGTCTTCGTCCTCACGATCTTCATATGTTTCATTGTCAATGACGTCGTCAAGATAGCCTTCTAGCATGGGTTTGTATTTTCTGGTGGAAATTTTTATTGCTTTTTCATAGTCCATTCCATCGTTAACTAAACTTTCTATCATCGTTACGACTTTGTTGTGTAAGTGTCCATCCTGTAGCTGTAGCATATATTTAAGCAAATCTTTATATCTTGAAGTAAAATCGTCCATTTCCTCAGCTTTTAGTTTACGATTAGCTTTCATTCTAGCCTCGTTATTTGATAACCCTTCTGAGATATATTTATCAACTTTAGTTTCCCATTTATCTTCGTTGGACTTTCTAGTTAATGTTGCTATACGTTCAAATGCCACTTCTTCATCGTCTTCGATATCAATTTTTCGTTTCTTAATGGTAGGTTCATCTTCCTCAGTATCATCGAACTTTCTCTTGTTTTCAGGACACCATCTGTTCATATGTCTGGCCAAGTCATGCACACTCTCGAACACTAATCCACAATCATCACAAGAAGGCATTTTATCGTTTATATATTCTTCTGTGTTGTTGGTATATATATTCTCTAGGTCTATGTCCTTGGCATCTATACTATTGCTTCTATACGTCTGTTCACCTTGATGTCTATCTTTTAAATGAACAATATCAGATGTGCCCCTCTTTATATACTGACTACCACCGGTTTGAATTATAGCACTCTCAAAAATATTAGTTTTTAGTCGCTCATCATCGGGTGTGGTCTGTTTCAAATCTACAAACAAATATCCGTATGGCTGCTTAGTTCCCTCCGTATATTTCTTCATGAATTTATTAGATTTTTTGGGGTACATTTGTCTTGCTAAAGTAGCAGGCCCAACTTGGTCACGTGGGTTTTTGAAGAGAACCAAATACTGACTATTGATGCTCATGGTTCTACTTCCTCTACCTTTGTAGAATGCGTTTTGTACCAGACACGCCACGCTGAGATTCCTATGATGACTTCCTTCCACAAAGAGTTCGCAAACATCTTGACTATTAGTAACATCCTTCATGAGATCGTCTAGGATAATTAATGTTGGGAATTTTGTGTCTATAAATGAATCTTCATTTAAGTCCTCTGGGATACCATGGACAAATGTCATGTGTTTGACAGTCTGCTTCATTTCGTTAAACATTGGCTGCCATCGTTTGTAGCACCAAATGATGCGTTCCGGACTCGGCTTTATCATAGAATTTGCATTTTTCAACAGCTTTTTCATCCAATATGTTTTACCGGAACCAGTGGGACCTGCTAACATCATAGTAAACGGATGTTGTAAAACAACGTTGTGCGGCGGCGGCGGTGGCGGTGGTGGCGGTGGCGGTGGCGGCGGCGGCGGCGGCGGCGGCGGATACGCTTCATTGCTCAGCGGATATGCATCAATGGTTGTATGTTTATTTCTCTGATGTCTCATCATAACATCTTTTCTGGAGAATTTCATATTACATTCGGAGCAAACATTAGACATGGTTTTCACAAATGACTTAATATACGTCCTTCTTCGTCAACTGCACAAATAAAACTGACAGATATAAAACAGTTTTTCATATTTATACAATTCTCCAGTGTCCATAGGCCAAGCTGCTGATTCCATCTTCGAGAATATACCTTTTATCGTCAAATGGTGATAGTCCTAGTTTATTGATAGAAATGTTGTATAGCTGGTGGTCATATGATCTAATCTGATTCATCGAAGACATGTGAATGGTTTTATCAAACAAGCATTGTTTGTAATGTTCATGTCTGGTGTGATGTTTAATGACAGACTTCTTGATTCCTTTTGCTGTTTTCTTTTCAATCAACTTGTCATCTTCGTGGTAGATAAGTGAATACATTTTTGATTTGAGTCCTACAAATTCATGTATAGGAGTGCCATGTGTTTCATCTTTCATCTTACCAAGAACTTTCTTGTTTACCATGTTATGCAGTGGATGGTCATGCTTATACTCTGAGGTATCGAAAAATTCTTTGTCATTGAGCATGTCATTGTATATGTCATGTGTGTTAACACTGTAGCAAAGGCTATCGGTATCTGTAAACAAGAGTTGTGCTTTTTGTCCATACTTCTGTTTCATATAGTTATAGTGAAAATCGTACATCAATGTTTTTGACATGTCTAATATAGAAAATCCAACATAGATGGGTCTGTTCAAATAGAGCTTCTGTTTCAGCATATGCACGGCGACCAAATCCTTGTTGAAAATCTTAAAGGCATGGAATGTTGGTTTATTGGTTAGTTTTCTGGCCTTGGACTGATTGTTCACCAGATGAATATCGATCCTTTTTCTGAGATTTTCCATAGTTTTTCCTAGTTATAAATAAATAATAACATAAATTAATAAATAAATAAACATATAAAAGTATAAGTAGTATATAGATCTCGAAGTATTTCCTATATAGATATAACATATGGATTTCAATAATTATATTGAATTCACAGACTATTAAATGTTTTACTATAATATTAGTTTTCTGTGTACTTTGTTTTTTTCTTAGTAGTTTCTCTTTTATATATGCATAATTAACATACTTACCAAATACTGCATTATTCATTAGTTTGAAGAAGTCCTTCTCGAAATCGTTCTTTGCCAGTTTTCGTTTCTCGGTATTGAAGTCAATATACTTCTTCAACCATGGCCCTTGTGTAAAGGTCATCACACGATGTATCCTGGTAACTCTCATACCAAGATACGTATATAATTTCAGATTTTTATAATGGACCACATATTTGTGTTTGTTGTTAAGATTTGGAATGAGTTTTTCTGTTGATGTTCCTTTGAGACCAAGTTCTTCCAAAAGGTTCTTTGCATGTGGAGATAGCATTTCGTCCGAAACTTTCATTTTTTCAGGAGCAAGTGGATATTCGTTGTGAAGGTCATGGAGGTGTTCAGGATAATCTAGATCAATCTCCATTATATAACCCTTGTCACTATCGTCTTCAACTTCATTTATTTGTAGACTCTCAATTTCATGTTCATTCAACCATCTGAAGTCTTTTACAGGAAGTGATTGAGACATGGCCCAGCCGTATAAATTATTGGCATCTAAATAAATCAGATGGTTACTCTCCTCTTTTGGATTATAGCCTGGAACATATTTGTTGTTAGCTTTGGCAAAGCGATGTGTTATCATTGATGTTCCTCCTCGAAGGCCTTGTTCGATGAATAGGTGCATATCGATGTCTGTCAATAATTCTAGTTTCACACCTGTCATTTTTAGCGCAGCCTGCCATGCAAGACCTGGTGATGTATAAAAGTGTGCAGCGTCCAGACCATAATAATTCAGACAGATGTTCCTAAAGTTCTCAAAAACGTCAGCAAGCAGTAATACATCGGTTAATACATACAAGTCATGATATTGTCCAAGGTTCTGTAAGGAAAATGTCTCCCATACATTTTGTGCATGCGCATAATCATCATCAGAAATCCATTCCCCGGATAATGTGCTGTAAAAGGCAGATATCGGTGGGAGTTGCTGTTCTGCAAATTTATTCTCTGAATCGAAATATTCGTAAGGATAGACCTGCTTTCTTAATAGAAATTCCATTTGTGTGCTTCCAAAATGATTCTTTAAGTGTTTAAAATGTGACGACCCTTCTTTAGCCAGATTGTTGACGAGTTTTTCCAAAGACGATGGCATAAATTGGAAAGAGTCTATGAAGTCCATACACCCTAGAGAAAATGAGATGTATTTCTCCATGTTATTGGGTATACATTTTAGTTGCTTGTCAACTTTTCCTATTGCTTGCATGATCAGGTGACTGTCATAGCCTCGAAGATTGTGAAATATGACAGGAATGCGTCCAGTAAACTTGTAGTTAATGTTGCAATCGTTGTGAGCTGGCCCTCTAAACTCCCCGGTGACGTGACAATGGTCTCTGACTCGGTCCTCTCCTAATGGTTTTTTGCAGATATGACAATCAATAGCCTTTTTGAATAACTGCCAGTCACTGCCTGTCATTACCATTGGTTCGCAATGTTTAAATTGTTTCTCTATATTCTCCTGCTCTGCGACCATGAACTCTACAAACATATCGGCTGCATTCAAACCCCTATAAACAACTGGATCTTTAGAGGTTTCTTGGGTTAGTCCAACAACTTTGTAAGCAAACCCACATGGTAAATGTTGCGTTGATCTCGTAGTCGATGATTTAGATGGATCTCGCTCACAACCTTGAATTGGCACTTGAAGACTTTCAAAGTCGGCATAGATAACATAGGGTACTTTGAGTTGTTTACGAATGTCTTTGTAAAATAACCATTTATCCTCTTCCTTCGGCATTTCAATTCTCTGTAGTCCATGTTTCATACAGTATGGTTTGTGATCATTGAGAATCCGTTCTTTGGTGAAGCCATGTAAGCAGTATGGACAATAGTAATGACGATTTTGACGGCTCTTCTGATCCGCTAATAATTTATTTAAATCTTTGATGTAACAATAGTGAGATTTCCTACTATCTGATATTAAGAGCAGGTTAATCTGTGTCTCGAATCTATAACTTGTCACGTGTCTTGGAGAAATGATGTGATTCTCGTAACTAAACACATTGATGGATATGTTGTTTTGCTTCTCGAATTTGGGAATATCTTCCATTTTCACAGGAAATGCTATACCTTTAAAGTCTAGTTCCGTTGCATGTTTTTTATACTTCCAAATACGCTCCCCATCCCGGTTTGCTGGATACAATGCAGCTAGAACTGACCACATGAAGCATTTATTATCCTTGTTTTTTACGTTGATGATAGCATGTTTAGATCTTAATTTGATTGGAAGTGGAATGTAGCTGGATCCTTTGAGTGGTCTGTAGCGCGACATATGTATGGTTAAATCAACTATTCGGTCTACTGTCCAATTACTGCCTTGTCTCTGATATTCTATGAATGAGTTGAACATCTTCTTTATTGATTCTTTTAACCCGTCATCTATGTCTTCAAATTTCAAGCTTGTTTGGCATTTCCCGCGAAAATGTGGTTCTGCAGTTTCTAGATTGTCACCATTTCTTCTCGTCATTTTGATGTTCAGAGATAAATACCACTTTATCCCACCTTTTTCTTTTATGGTCTTTTTGAGCTTGTTTTTGACATCCTCATATTTAATTTTCAAAAAAGTCATCGGATCGAATTTAATTTTTCCTTCCGCAGGAATAGTATGAGTCTCAATTGTTCCATTTAACGCCTTGAAATTACATGGGTCTTCTCTCTCTTTCCTTTTAATTTCACTTCCTCCTGTTTGAACGTGTTGTTGTAAGTGACGCTTATAGTTGTCCTGTCTGGTAAACCACACATTGCAAATGTTACAATTCCATTTGTCTTGACCATGAGCTGTTCTTTTGTGACGATATAAATTCGACGTTTGAGTAAACTGTTTCCCACATACATAACAGTCAAAGGTTTTCGGTGTCTGTTTTTCCATCTTAGATAGTCTAAAACGAAAATGGTCATAGTTTTGATTAACATTGAATAATTTAAACTTATATCCAATATTTAAAAAAAGAATCTAAAATGTTTGATTAAGACTTTCGTCAAAGTAGCCACCGCCCATCGACGCCTTATATTACTACAAAGCGGAGCTGCCCTCGAAACCGAGGCTGTATGCACACAGTCGGAAAGGATTTCCCAGTTATCGCGGGGACATATCATAATGCCTGCCTTTCCGTTGTTAGCTATGATATCGCCCTAAACTGGTACACAAAGTACATACAGGAGGCTACTTCAAACACTTAGATTTATCTAATGTGCTTAAGCATACGTATTTCTTATAAAATAGATTTTATGGAAAAGATTTCTGAAATTCTACGTGTTTAGATATAATCAATCATATCATAATGATATCATAGATTAGCACCACCCTTTTTAGCAATGACGCCCTTATCATACCATTGAGGCACCCTTTTTCAAGCGTTGGTAGCTTACTTGTAAACTATTATATTTATTTGCAGACATTACTACTGTCTTCATAAATATAATGCGGGCACTCCCCAAGGCAATGATAAAAAACGTTACAGAGAAGCTTTTGGTTGACATCCATATGAGATATTATTCTCCCTTAATCTCATATAGTCGAGAAGAGTCACACAGTCATATTCAAAAGCTGTTGCAAACGAGCCAAATTATTTAAATCGTTACTTGTTTTCATACTTAGCCACAGTAATTAAATCCACAGAATTACGTCTTCACAATTCAACTGTCGATTAAATAATGAATTTTTAATCGATTTCATCGCTTATATAGTTATGGTCCAATGGATTTTATGTCGAGGTATTCCAGGACGTCGTCGAATTACAAATTAATAATTTAATACTGTATGAGTTTATTATTGTGGTAAAAATGAAAATATATTATACTTTCTTATTATGTTTTTAATCATTTAGTCGATTTTTTTGTTTTTCTTATTTAGTTTCATATTCCAAATAGTATCTTATATACCTTACACCCCTTTCCTATTAGACTCGTCCATTTACAGCGTCAGTTGTAAATAATCGCCATATTGACATGACGTGTTTACATTACTCCGATAAAGTTGTACATATATACGGTTGTAGCAAGCGAACGTGGTTAATTTTTGTTTTCGGTCATCTATATTTATTAACTTTACAATCGGAACGCGTTTATTTTAATATTAAAACATTAAGTGTTGGGAATTATACGTTTTAATAATACGGTAAGAAAGAGGCGGTACCTTCTCTTGTTTACATATACAACATATACATGTTTGTTTAAACATTCTAAAATTTGGATAAGTGTGTTATGTTACTACTGAATGAGATCAAATTTATAAATATTTTATATAAAATTATTAAATATCATAAAAATCAGCATGATCAGTCTAATTTTTCAGGTGACGCTTTGAAATATATTTGGTATAAACCAGTCATGTGTATACACATATTTCTATATCGATCGGTGTATAAATAGCACACCTACACGAATTAAATGCCACGTCACACAGTGACAGTGATGTATTATTTAGCTGATACCTTATACATTAAATTAAAAAAGATAATATTAATTAACGGCTCATTAAAGGTATATTAAATTTAAAAACATGTTATTATTAGATAATTATTAAATTTTGTAAAGATTAATTAATTAATAAAAAAAAAAAAAAAAAAAAAAAAAAAAAAAAAAAACCACCATCTAGGTGTATCCTCCGAGGCACTGGGAGGATACATTTTTCCCATAGGTTTAACATTGCAACATAGTCGCTAGAACCATCACATTCTCCACTACTTGTGTCTATAGAGGACAGGGTTTGTTTGGCTTACAAAAATCAGAGTTCTGGTAGCGCGTATGTGAAAGTAGTCCTTGAATATTCGAAGCGTACCGATTTCATGTTTTGTAAAGTTTATGGTTTCATGTTGGGGAAAAAGCATATCTGAGTATAGATCGAAAATAGAAATGAATGCCCTCTATTTGTTACTTTCAATTCGTTTTCAATATTGTGGGGAAATGGTTTCTTCTTTATAGAGCGGGGATACCCTAAAACACGTTCGAAACCGAATTCACAATAAACATTTAGTCGTATAAATATTACAAGTTTTGCATTGAAATGCCTTCGATTTGTTAGCCGAGGGGATTACGCCGTGCGCTCAGATGCGGAGTTTTGTATTATTCAAAAGGTTCAAAGCCCGGCACGGACCATTGACGATTTTGTTTTATTTTTTCAACTGTATCCGTGACAATATTAAGGAAAAGTTTTATGTACAATCAAGGAAAAATGTTTTAAGCATGACAATCATATAGATTCAATGGTGTATTAAACATTTTTCTAAAATCTTATATACAGATACTGTGTACAGTAAAACCGGTTAAATCTAATGGTGATAGGTGCAATTTTTCCTCAGTACTTTTAAATTTGCCTCTTATTTTTACTGACCATGCGTTGATTTAAACAGGATATTGCACAACATCAACAGTAGTTTTAAATACATAAAATGTACATTGATTTATCGGGTGAGCCGTAGCGTGGTGGAAAACCGAACTTACTTCTGAGCCGAAAGCAGATGTTCTACCCTTGCTGTGGGGGCCTCGGTCCTTGCAGTGGGGGTACCACTTCGCCAACTCGATGCTCACTCTTTTGGTTTTGTATTATTTTCATTACTCCTTTAATTTGATTTAATGTTGTTTTTTTTTATTATCAAAAATATACTTGTATTGAACACTACGTAAAATAACAAGGTTTTAATTTAGATAAGAATTACAAGTATTAAGCCATGATTTTGTTGTAAGTGAATATCAATTATATAGACACAAACAACAGAGAATTGGTCGGTATAGAGCGATGTATTGCATATATACACGCTCGGGCCGTATAACTATCCCCCTTAAATTTCGACATTTTTGTTTCAGATATAGTTGAAAGCATGCGTCAAATCTTTATTTCAATACAGGATATTGCACAACAACGATTGAATCTTCATTTATTTGAAATACAACACAATCTAGCGGGTGAGCCATGGCGTTGTGGTCTACAGCAACTTCTGAGACTAAAGCAGCTTAGTTCAATGCGCCTGTTAGAAGGGATTTCGGTTCCTTCGGCAGGTGTATCCCACTTCGCTAAATCGACACTCACTCTTTTGGTTGTTTTGGTTGTTTTTTTTTTTGTCTTTTTGTTTAATTTTGTTGCTAAAAATACGAATGCCGAGGACTTTCAGGGACTGTGTCTATAGAGGACAGGGTTTGTTTAGCTTACAAAAATCAGAGTTCTGGTAGCGCGTATGTGAAAGTAGTCCTTGAATATTCGAAGCGTACCGATTTCATGTTTTGTAAAGTTTATGGTTTCATGTTGGGGAAAAGCATATCTGAGTATAGATCGAAAATAGAAATGAATGCCCTCTATTTGTTACTTTCAATTCGTTTTCAATAATGTGGGGAAATGGTTTCTTCTTTATATGTATTATTCAAAAGGTTCAATTAAAGCCCGGCACGGACCATTGACGATTTTGTTTTATTTTTTCAACTGTATCCGTGACAATATTAAGGAAAAGTTTTATGTACAATCAAGGAAAAATGTTTTAAGCATGACAATCATATAGATTCAATGGTGTATTAAACATTTTTCTAAAATCTTATATACAGATACTGTGTACAGTAAAACCGGTTAAATCTAATGGTGATAGGTGCAATTTTTCCTCAGTACTTTTAAATTTGACTCTTATTTTTACTGACCATGCGTTGATTTAAACAGGATATTGCACAACATCAACAGTAGTTTTAAATACATAAAATGTACATTGATTTATCGGGTGAGCCGTAGCGTGGTGGAAAACCGAACTTACTTCTGAGCCGAAAGCAGATGTTCTACCCTTGCTGTGGGGGCCTCGGTCCTTGCAGTGGGGGTACCACTTTGCCAACTCGATACTCACTCTTTTGGTTTTGTATTGTCGGAGTTTCCATATAACATCACCTCCATATAAGACTGCTCACATGGTTTCCCATGTAAGGAGAAATATTTATATAAGAGAAGCATCATTTTGGAACACCTCGGATTTCACCTATGCTTTACAAATCACTTGTATGCTTGACTTCCACCAGAAAGGTTGTGTTTGACCATTCAAGTCCAACAGCTGCAAGTCACCAATTATTCCCTGTATTAGGACAGGTAATATATAATAACTAGTATTATTGTGTGAATATTATCACCGGCAGAGTTTCTGACAATTGGTGTCAGAAGTAAACAAAATATGAAATTATAATTGAGTGAATTTTCGGCGGGAAAAAAATCCCGTGCAGTTCATGTACATGTATGTCTATGTGTTGCATTCATTTCGTTAGAATTTGAATAAAACGAAGTGAAATTGTATAATTTGATTGCTTAATTTTGTGAGCACTCATCACTGATTGCTTGATATTTACTTGGAATATTTTTTGTCAAATTCTGAGTGAACTGAACTTTGACATTTGATTTTGAGTGTGGAATAGTACATTTGTACATTCTTTACTGATTATATTGTCAATACTATTTAATAATATTTATTGATATTGTCAATTACATTTGTGTATTATTATTTTTTATGTAACGTGACATTGACTACATAAGTCGCGAACACATAAAAAAAAGGCCCATCCCAATTTTGTTTTTTCATTCACATTACACCATTATAAACTTGGGTGAAAGACTCTAAAAAATTAGATCATCATATTTTCTTTATATATTTTGGACATTTTGTAGTGTTTCACCCAGGGTATTTTTAAGGACAAGGGTAAGGTTGATTAGGCAGTGATAACAGTTACTGTGCTTGTGACCCTTGCCTAACTGTTAAAAATATACAAAACACTTGTACAGATAAAATCTAGACATACAATTTTCACTTCTGACCCTACAAGTTATAAAAAAAAGAACAGTAAGTAAGAAGAAGTTAAACTTTTAAAATTTTACTTGTGTAGTCACGTGAACTTTTTGCGTCATAAAGGGTTAAATTTGTAAAAGATTATTTGATTTTTGTAAACATTTAAAAAAAAAGTTTTTTAAAAAATAAAGAAAGCAAAAACGTGTTCGTTCTCTTTCAATCGCTGTGGACAGCCATAACGATTGCAGTAGTGAGTGTTTATGAAATAAACAGTCATTACTGATAGAGGCGCAAAAAAAAAAAAAGAAAGCAAAGAAAAACAATAAAATTTTAAAGTGGAAAATATCAGTTATTGTGCAGGTGATCCCTGCCTAACTGAGTTGGTAAATTTGTTAAAAAAAAAAAAGTTATTTAGTTGTCGAGCAGGTGTCCCCTGCCTAACTAAATAACAAAATTAAGTAAGAAGTATAAGGTAAAAAGTAAATAAATAACTAATAATAATAAAAAAGAAAACATTTAGTTACTGTGCAGGTGACCCCTGCCTAACTAAATCATAAAGAAGAAGAAGAGAAAAAAAAAATAAGAAGTTTTATAAAATCAATAAATAATAATCTAACTAATTAAATATTAAAGGCTTAAATTTCAAATAAAGAAACTTTAAATTTAAATGTAAAACAGAAGAACAAGAAATTAGTTATTGTGCAGGTGATCCCTGCCTAACTAAATAATAATAACATTCAAAAGGGAAAGGAAGAAGTGTTAAAAAAAAAAGTAAAGTTAAAATTCATAATTAAAAGGAAAAAATTAAAACATTAAATAGAAGAAGGAAAAAGATAGGTAGATAGGTAAATAAAAATATATGTGAATAAGTAACTAAGTAAATAAATCAAAAAAGATAGTAAAGGGAGAAGAAGAAGAAATTTTATGATACGCTACTAAAGTCATAGTTCTTGTGCAGGTGTCCCCTGCCAAACTTTTGACTTTCATGTAAAAAAAAAAAAGATAAGGAAAAAGAAAAGCAAGTAAATAAGTATCATATAAAAAAAAGTAGAAGAAGAAGCCCTTCCGTCATAGTTTTTGTGCAGGTGTCCCCTGCCGAACTTTGACAATTACATATTGTTGCATAGTCCCTGTTAGAAAATCTTTGTTCTGTGCAGGTGCCCCCTGCCAAACTTAGATCATTAGTTTGACAATTTAAAGCCATATTCCAAGATGTCAGTGGTTAACGTTAATACAGCAACCAAAGAAGAGTTGATGTCAATTCGAGAAATAGGGGAGAAGAGAGCTCAGTCCATAATTAATGCCAGACAAGCAGGTCCATTAACAGCAGTGACCGTTAAAGAAATTGCTGGTATTCCCTCAAACCTATGGGATCCCCTAATAGCTTCAGGAAGAATTATATTTGAGCCTCCTGTAGCTACAAATCCAGTAGACGAGATGAAGAAATTGCTCGAAAAGCTGAAGACAGAAAATGTCATTCTTAAGCAGGCAGAGGTGGCGAAAAGTCAGGAGTTGAAAAAGTTGCAGAATGACTTCGATGCACAATTGAAACAACTAGATGCTGAGATGACTGCATTAACCAAACAAAACGAACTCCTTAGCACTGAAATCCAAAACAGAGATGAGTATATACAAGGAACTACAAAACAACTAGAAAGTATGGAAGCAAATAAAGACCAGATGTTGAAGGCTGAATTGCAAAAACAACAACAGCTTAATGACAAAGAAATGGCTAAACTCAATGAAGATTATCTCCAACTGAAAACTGAAATACAGGAACTGATGCAGAAAGTAGATGAACAGGCAGCAACTATTAACAGTTATAACCAGCAAAATAAGTCTAACATCAAGAAGATACAAGACTTGGAGTCAAATCGTAAAAATTTAATGGGCAAGGTGCAAGAACTAGCAGAGACCATTGATAAAGCTAGTGAAAAAGAAAGAATATACAAGAATGAAAAGAAAGAGCAGGAGGAAAGGATAAAGACCCTAGAAGCTGAAATACATCACCTAAGAACATCAAAAACTATTGACTCCTTGGCTCCAGGAAGCGTTTACACCAGTTCTATGCCCCAAAATGAAAATGAGTATAGAAGAGCAGACAACACTTATTCCAGAAGGACTCAACCAGAAGAACAAAGAAGGAATGGGAACTTGTCCCCTTCTCAGTTTCCAAAATTGTCAACCTATGATGGAACTGATGATTGGAAGTCCTACCAGCTACAGTTTGTCCATACAGCTAGACGCTTTGAGTGGAATGAACAGCAAAAGCTAGACAATCTCCTGCTATGTCTGAGAGGGAAAGCTCTGAAGTTTTTTAGCACCCGACCCGTTTCAGTTCAGGGAAATTTTGAAGAACTGATGGTTAAGATGACCCAGCGTTTTGGCAACAAAGATCTTCCCAACTCAATCAGAAGACAGTTGCAAGACGCTAAACAAACCATGGATGAGGGCATCGAAGAGTTTGCTGAAAGAGTTCAGGAGATGGCAACAGACGGATATGTAGATGCCACTGAGGACATAGTGGAAATGATGGCCACTGATGCTTTCCTGAAAGGTTGTCAAGATAAACAAGCAGCACTTCTAGCCATGGACAAAGATCCAAAGCGTATAGACCAGGCACTGCAGCTTGTAAGAAGCGCCATACACAACAGAAGAGTATTGCTGGGGCACAAAAGACCAGAAGTCCGAACGGTACAGTTTCAGGAACCTGATTCAGACAGTGACTCGGAACCATCAGTGAGAGTTCTGAATAAGGGGTCCTTGAAAACAGACAAGATGGGCTCATGGAGACAAAACCTGGAGAACCGACTTGAAAAGACTGAGAAGGATATTTGTTCAATCCGAGGTGACATCAGTAAAATCCTAAGTGCTGTTTCAGAGAGGCAGTCTAGTAGAAATAGGTCGTATTCCCCAAATCGGTCACGCTCTCCGTCACCCAACAAAAGTCCAACCAGAGGTCAAGTTATCTGTTATTCCTGTAATGAACCAGGACATTACAGTACCAATTGTCCAAAGAAGAAAAGCCTGTCTCCACCTGCAAAGCCTTTAAATGGCCAGGGGTCCGGG
This sequence comes from Arcuatula senhousia, assembly GCA_963971305.1. Taxonomy (NCBI): domain Eukaryota; kingdom Metazoa; phylum Mollusca; class Bivalvia; order Mytilida; family Mytilidae; genus Arcuatula; species Arcuatula senhousia. The sequence goes on from OZ020310.1 coordinate 60,506,266, forward strand.
ATATAGGCCGCTCCTTGACCCACCCAAACCACACAGGCCGACCTCCTCCAAATGAATCTCTTGCTGCCAGTGTCGGTGACCCCGACCTGGCAGGGAGAGATAATTATGATGATAAGGTCAAACTTTTTAATTCTAGTGTCGGTGACCCTGACCTAGTTTTGGGAAGTTTGACCGTTGTACAGCAAGGAGACAAGTTAGAGGTCAGACCTGCATCCAATCCTAAGGTTATTGTTCATGAGCCTAATCCAATCAAGGGAAAAGAAGAAAGTCCTGTAGAAATCAAAGAAATACTCTTTTCAAATACAGAGGCAGCATTAAGTTTAGAAATCCCAATTACCATCAATGGGCAGAAGATTGATGCCATTGCTGATACTGGTGCACAAGTTACAGTAATAAGTGAGGAATTGGCTCAACGACTCAAGTTACCAGTATCCAGAGAATTGGTGCATTTAAAAGGTGCAGGTGACAACACCAAAATTAAAGCCAGGAAAGGGGGTGTGGTCTCCATACTGATAGGGAAGACGGAAACAAAGTGGAGAATTATGGTGGCTGAAATAACAGACAACGTTATCATTGGACTAGATCTGCTATACCATCTACATGCTATTATTGACCTTGGACAGTTCTCCATTCAAATTGGAAAAGAAAGAATTATGGCTAAAGGTTTCAAATCTGGGGATAAGTCATCTTTGATCCGTCAGGTATTTTTACGCAAAAGACTCGTAGTCCCTCCTAACACCAAAGTACAACTTTCAGCCATGTTAGACAGTAGTATAGAAGAAGATTTGTGTATACAACCAACGCAGCATGTGAAAGAGTTACTGATGCCATATACTGTTGTTAGTGGTCATGATCAAAACATTCCTATTGTCCTACAAAATCTAACAGACAAGTTCATCACCATTAGAAAAGGGACAGTAATAGGTCTAGGAATGGAAGTAAAAGAAATTCTAGATGATAGAGACCAAGATGAGGTAGAAAGTTTAGATGGTAGAGAACTAGATGAGAAAGAAACTCCTGTTTTAAGAAAGATAGAGAAACCAAGTGAGAACATCAACAAGGTACCATTACATCTACAAGATTTGCTAGATAGGTCAAAGAAACATCTTGACGCCAACCAGACAGAACAACTTAAGAAACTACTGGTAAAATTTCAAGATTCCTTTTCTACAGATGACATGGATATAGGACATTTCACAAAGATCGAACATAGGATAGATACGGGAGATGCTACACCAACGAAAGAGGCATTAAGAAGAACACCGATTGGTTTCGAAAAAGAAGAAGAAGACCATCTGCAAGACCTTCTTAACAAAGGAGTTATCCAACCATCTTCGTCTGAGTGGGCTGCAGCACCTGTAATTTGTCGCAAAAAAGATGGCAAAATCAGGTACTGCATCGACTACCGGAAGTTAAATAAGGTGACCAAGAAAGACGCCTTCCCACTTCCGAGAATAGAGTCCTGCATTGACCAGCTCAGAGGTACAAAGTTCATGTCATGTCTTGATATGTCTGCTGGATATTACCAGTTCCAAATTCACAAAGATGACCGCCATAAAACAGCATTTACCACCAAATATGGACTTTTTGAGCATGTTAGGCTAAGTTTTGGGCTGTGTAACAGTCCAGCATTTTTCCAAAGAGTCATTCAACTTATACTTTCAGGGTTGACCTGGTCCCAGTGCCTGGCGTATCTAGATGATATTATAGTCCTTGGTAAAGACTTTGATGACCATTTACGTAACCTGGATGCAGTGCTCCAACGATTTCAAGATAACAACTTGAAATTAAAACCAAAGAAATGCGCATTGTTCCAGAAAGAAGTAGTTTATCTTGGAAAATTAATATCAGAGAAAGGAATATCCATCAACCCTGAGAATATTGAATCCATTAAAACATGGCCCTCCCCTACCAACAAGAAAGAAGTTCAAAGTTTTTTAGGTTTTGCTAACTACCATAGAGATCACATCAAAAATTTGGCACATCTTTCAACACCACTCCATGAATTAACCCGGAAAAACTCAAAATTTGATTGGACTAGTAGACATCAAGCTGCATTTGAGACCATCAAACAAACCATCATTGATTCAGCCACCTTGGAATATCCAGATCCTGACGAGGTATTCATACTAGATACTGACGCATCTGACAAATCTGTGGCTGCAGAACTGATACAAGTCCATGACGGTAAAGAATGTGTAGTGGCTTATGCCAGCAAAGTGTTAACTCCAATTCAACGACGGTATTGTACGACTCGTAAAGAGCTGCTAGCTGTCATCACCTTTACACGCCAGTTCCGAAATTACCTTTTGGGAAGACAATTTATCGTTCGGACTGACCACCATAGTTTGGTTTGGCTTCTTAGGTTCAAGAATATTGAAGGTCAACTAGCTCGTTGGATGGAGGAGCTGGCCCAATATGACATGGTTATCCAGCATCGTTCAGGTAAAAGGCATAGCAACGCTGACAGTTTAAGTAGAATACCAGACACCTTAGAATCATGTGATTGCTATTATGCTGGATCAACTCTGGACAGTCTACCTTGTGGAGGTTGCAAGTACTGCACACGGGCACAATCTCAATGGCAACGGTTCGAAGATGAGGTGGATGATGTCATCCCATTAGCCCTTAGAAGTATTGACGTACTGGATACTAATCAAAGTAATTGGATCGCTGGTTACTCCCCTGACGAGATAAGAAAGCAACAAGAAAATGACCCAGATCTGAAAACCATTCTTTCCTGGCTAGAAAAGGAACAGCAGCCTTCTTCATTAGAATTACAACTCTCCAGTAAAGCTGTGAAGCATTGGTGGAGCTGTAGAGAACAACTGGCTATGGTAAATCAGTGCTTAACATATAATTGGCTTGAAGCAGTAGGTACTAGAAGTTTGTTGTTGGTTCCTAAGACAATGCAGGAAGAAGTTTTAAAGTTGTGTCATGATTATAAGACAGCGGGTCACTTTGGTAGAGACAAAACGTACCACAATTTAAAACAAAGATGCATTTGGTACACAATGCGCCGGGATGTCATTTTGTATGTAAAAGGATGTAAAGAATGCAACATCAATAAACATGCCAACAGAAAAGCCAAAGGGGAATTAGGTCAACATCATGCTGGTAACCCTATGGAGAGAGTCCATATGGACATCTTAGGACCTTTGCCTGTAAGTAAAGCTGGAAACAAATACATCCTGTCGATAATCGACCAGTATACCAAATGGATTGAACTGTGCCCCATCCCAAACCAGAACGCCGAAACCATTGCTAAAACAGCTGTCAACAACTTCTTTTCACGGTTTGGCTGCCCAACCACAGTACACACAGACCAAGGACGGAATTTTGAGAGTCAACTTTTTCATGAGTTATGTAAATTGCTAGAAATTACTAAAACTCGAACCACTCCTTATCGTCCTTGTTCCAATGGACAAGTGGAGAGATATAATAGTGTCATAATGAGTGCAGTACGGTATTACTTAAAGGGACGACAGAAGGACTGGGATGAGTACATACAAGTGTTGGCTGGAGCGATCAGGGCAACTTATAACAAGACAACTGGTTTCTCCCCCAATATGATGATGATGGGACGAGAAGTGGTACAGCCTGTTGACCTGGTGTTTGGAACAGTTGGAGGAAGTAATCAACAGTTGGACCCAATTGATTATGTGCAGAAACTGGGTAAGATCATGGAGGAAGTACATCATATTGCAAGGGACAACATTAAAGCTGCACAGATGAGGCAAAAGAAAGATTATGATGTATCAACTTATCAAAAGAAATATAGTATCGGAGATGTGGTGTATAGGCTGAATCCAGCTACCAAAGTAGGCCAGAGTAGAAAACTGAAAGTCCAATGGCAGGGACCTTTCGTAGTGGTTGAGGTAAAAACACCAGTCCTCTACAAAATAGTTAATCGCAAAAGGGCCGTTGTCATCCACCACGACCAGCTCAAACTGTGTGAGGATAGGGATTTACCACTGTGGGTTAGACATGTACGCCATGATTTGTTTAATTCACAAATAGTACAAAATTCAGAACAAGCAGAGCCAGTTAGTGAGTTTGAATTGACAAGCTTGTTTGGTGATGCTGATGTTGAAGTGGATGAAACCGTCAATTTGGGAAAAGCACGTCCAGGGCAAGGAGTCGGTGATCCTGACTCTGCCTTGAATGTGTGTCAGCAGACAGGGGCATTTGGTAATGTTTCAGGGGTAGAGACTGACAGGTCTGAAAATAGAGACAATGATGATGTGAATGTTGTCAGGGATTTTTCAGACATTGCAAATATGGCAGATTTGGACACCACTTTTGCCTATGCAGTTGACGATGAAACATCGTCTGTTGACAATGAGACATTGTCGACTAGGGGACCTGGTAAAAGAGCCAGGAAAATGCCTGCATATCTCAAAGACTATGAAGTCTTTGAGGACCTGTAAATAAAGAATAATAAAAAAAAAATTCAAAAAATAATAATAATAATAAAAATAAAAAAATAAATAAATAAAATAAAAAATATTAATTTATTAATATATAGCATGATATAAACAGATAAATTTGAATTGTTTAAATACATATGTAGTGAATATTAATATATATTAATATAGAGAGATAAGATATATAATTAAATAATGGAATATATAGGTATTAATGTAATATATAATGTTAATATAAATGTGTAGCCTGTATTAATAAATATATATATAATGTATCCGTCCTCAATAACAATATGCTCTCATTTATTAAAAGCGCTTCAAAATATAATATATCCTTTATTATAACTAAAGTATTTTTTTTTAGATATAGCTATGTCTAAGTCACTAGAAGAAGAGGTTGGATTTGAGGACAGTTGCCCATGGATGAATGAGGAGGAGCCAACATCAATTCCTCAGGAGGAAGACCCCATAGAGGAGGACGAGGAATTCAATCCTGAAGAGTGGGTAGTGGTAGACGAGGTGGTAGAAGAGGAGATCGTGGCAGATGAAGTCGAAGAGCAGGTGCTTGTGGTAGAGTCAGGAGGGGATAGAAGAGTGGTTGTACTCAATGAGGCCAATACAACGCCAGAGGAGGGACAGCCGAAGACATCCAAATCCAGGGTCCGAAGACAGTTATGTCCGGTATGTGGAGAGCGCTACCGTCATCTTTACCGACATGCTGCAAACCATTTACCTTGGTTTTGGTTTCCTGAGACCTGCTGTGGAGGGTGCCAGAGTCAACACCTATTTCCAGATTTTTTGGCCAACCATCTAAAAGAACAACATCAACCGGATTTCCAACCTAATATCCCTACATCAATTTTGGCAGACCTTATTAAAAATTATCTTTTGGCTTTGGCAGAACATTTTGGACAACACACTTTGGAAGATTTCATTTGGTATATCCAACATTCAAAATTCGAACTCAAAAACCAGGAATTCAAGGAATCTGATATTTGTCTTTGTCGTGCTCTGGACACTGTCTTACAGAAAGCCCCTGACCGTTTCATCTTTACCAATGAGCAAGGAGAACTAACTATCTTTACCCTCGTTCATTGGAGGCTTGTGTTAGGTCTTCTCTCTCAGCTACCTGCAGACGTCAGAAATTCTCTACCAGTGAGCTTGCCATCAGCTATTGAGGAAGACAAGGAACCGGGAGAAGATCAAGTTGTTAAAGCCAAAGGGGAGCCCGAAGAAGATCCATTGGAGGGAGAGAATAGCCATGCAGTGTTGGATCCCACAGACTTTACTGATGCTCATCTCCATCTTGATCATTTCTTGGCTCGTGTCGGTGACCCCGACCGTCAAGATTTTGATCTCTTCAGATCCAGTCCTGGAGCATCAGTGAAGTATTTGGTATCTAACTACTGTTTTCCACGCTCTTGGCCCCGTCAGAATGAAGTGAGAGATTTACTGGCTCAGGTTCCGGGACTATATCTCACTTTTGGCATCCACCCTAAAGTTGTGCAGACTACTAATGCAGAACTTCTGGAGGAATATATTTACATTTTGGAGGATCTTCTAAAATTAGACAACACAGTTGCCATTGGAGAGTGTGGACTGGATACTTCTAACACCGCTGTTAACCTCAACCTTCAGCGAAAAATCCATTTCCTGGAGAGACAGCTGGAGCTGGCAGTACAAAGGGGTCTAGCAGTAGTTATCCACTGTAGAGGAAATGCTGCCCTTCATTTCCAGCTGCTGGATTCCTTATCCAAGATCTGTCCATCCAGTCATCCGATCCATTGGCACTGCTTTTCAGGAATTCCACAAATCTATTCTCAACTTGTTTCCAAATTTACCAATATAGTTTTCGGCGTTACTCCGTTTGTATTTTCCAAACCCTCCATAGCCAGTTTTATTCAACAACAACAACTTACTAACCTAGTCTTGGAATCAGATGCTCCATTCATTCCGTCAGCAAATCATCAAAGTGAGCCAGCCATAGTCATTGCCATAGCATCTAAAGTTTCAGAAATCCTGGGTATTCCGTTGGAAGAGATAGCAACAACCACCAACGAGAATGTCAGCAGGATATATCGTCTGTAAAATGTCAACATTATTTTGATATCCTGTACATATGTTTTTTTTTGTTACCGTTTAAATATATCATCATATTCATGTTGGTACAGGAGAGGTACTTCCCCGTTTTCATATCATCATCATCATCATCACCATAATCATGTTTGTGCGGAGGACACTGTCATTTTCTCCAAAGATATTATAATCATTCCATTATTCATGTTTGTACAGCGGAACTCCTGTAGATGTCATTTCATTAATTCCATTGTCTAGATGTTACTTTGCTTGTGCACTTCATCATACTTATGAATAATCTCTGATCTGAAAGCTTACAATTTTGAAACAACTGTAAACTGGACAGATATGAAATTCAACTACCTTTAGACGCAACACCAATTTAACCACATTTAGATGTCTACACCAATTCAACCACAGTTTCCACCATATTAAATACCTTAAAAAGGATGAATTTGACCATAGATTCTGAGCTTCTACTCATTACATACCAGAACATAAAGCTAAAAGAACATAATGGGAAGGAGTGTCGGAGTTTCCATATAACATCACCTCCATATAAGACTGCTCACATGGTTTCCCATGTAAGGAGAAATATTTATATAAGAGAAGCATCATTTTGGAACACCTCGGATTTCACCTATGCTTTACAAATCACTTGTATGCTTGACTTCCACCAGAAAGGTTGTGTTTGACCATTCAAGTCCAACAGCTGCAAGTCACCAATTATTCCCTGTATTAGGACAGGTAATATATAATAACTAGTATTATTGTGTGAATATTATCACCGGCAGAGTTTCTGACAGTATTATTTTCATTACTCCTTTAATTTGATTTAATGTTGGTTTTTTTTATTATCAAAAATATACTTGTATTGAACACTACGTAAAATAACAAGGCTTTAATTTAGATAAGAATTACAAGTATTAAGCCATGATTTTGTTGTAAGTGAATATCAATTATATAGACACAAACAACAGAGAAGTGGTCGGTATAGAGCGATGTATTGCATATATACACGCTCGGGCCGTATAACTACCCCCCTTAAATGTCGACATTTTTGTTTCAGATATAGTTGAAAGCATGCGTCAAATCTTTATTTCAATACAGGATATTGCACAACAACGATTGAATCTTCATTTATTTGAAATACAACACAATCTAGCGGGTGAGCCATGGCGTTGTGGTCTACAGCAACTTCTGAGACTAAAGCAGCTTAGTTCAATGCGCCTGTTAGAAGGGATTTCGGTTCCTTCGGCAGGTGTATCCCACTTCGCTAAATCGACACTCACTCTTTTGGTTGTTTTGGTTGTTTTTTTTTGTCTTTTTGTTTAATTTTGTTGCTAAAAATACGAATGCCGAGGACTTTCAGGGACTGTGTCTATAGAGGACAGGGTTTGTTTGGCTTACAAAAATCAGAGTTCTGGTAGCGCGTATGTGAAAGTAGTCCTTGAATATTCGAAGCGTACCGATTTCATGTTTTGTAAAGTTTATGGTTTCATGTTGGGGAAAAGCATATCTGAGTATAGATCGAAAATAGAAATGAATGCCCTCTATTTGTTACTTTCAATTCGTTTTCAATATTGTGGGGAAATGGTTTCTTCTTTATAGAGCGGGGATACCCTAAAACACGTTCGAAACCGAATTCACAATAAACATTTAGTCGTATAAATATTACAAGTTTTGCATTGAAATGCCTTCGATTTGTTAGCCGAGGGGATTACGCCGTGCGCTCAGATGCGGAGTTTTGTATTATTCAAAAGGTTCAAAGCCCGGCACGGACCATTGACGATTTTGTTTTATTTTTTCAACTGTATCCGTGACAATATTAAGGAAAAGTTTTATGTACAATCAAGGAAAAATGTTTTAAGCATGACAATCATATAGATTCAATGGTGTATTAAACATTTTTCTAAAATCTTATATACAGATACTGTGTACAGTAAAACCGGTTAAATCTAATGGTGATAGGTGCAATTTTTCCTCAGTACTTTTAAATTTGACTCTTATTTTTACTGACCATGCGTTGATTTAAACAGGATATTGCACAACATCAACAGTAGTTTTAAATACATAAAATGTACATTGATTTATCGGGTGAGTAGTATAATGGGTCACTATAGAACACTTTGACCCCTATGACCCCGAGTTCATTCCCATAGGCTCCATGTTAAATCGTTGCTATTTTTGGTACTGAATACCCACCCAAGATATCTAGCAGTAAAGTCGTGTGCAGTCATGCGGAACGGCGACTCGTCCCTTTCTTTCGCTCCCTTTTAGTTCGTCACAAGTTTCTTTTATCTATAATTAACTCTTATCTTTCACCCTAGCCCTAACCCTAGCCCTAACCCTAACCTAATCCTAACCCTCATCTCTAACCCTAAACCTAATCTTTACCCTAACGCAAATCTCTAACCCTAACCCTAACCTTTTCTTCTCTCATCTTTAGTTAGTGTCGCCCCTTTATGGGCTCTTGTATGCTGTCTCTTTTCGTCCTCGTACTCTTGTTTTGCCCTTTATGGGCTCTACTGACTCTATCCATAACCCTTAGTCCTAACCTTAACCATTAGCCCTAACGTCAACCCTAACCCTATTTCTTTTTCTTTTGTAAGATTCGCCCTTTATGGGCTCTTGTCTGCTGTCTCTTTTAGTCCTTAGACTTTTGTATCGCCCTTTATGGGCCCTTGTATGATGTTTCTTTTCGTCCATGGACTATTGTTTCGCCCTTTATGGGCTCTCCTGATCCTACTTCTTCCTACCCCCCCCTTTTGTCTTTTTCTTTTGCTCTTGTTGCTCTTTTCCTTGCTCTTTTTGCTCATTTTACTCATTGTCTTCCTCCTCCTCCTGCTGCTGCTCCTCCTCCTCCTGTTCCCCCCTCCTGCTCCTCCTGCTCCTCCTCCTCCTCCTTTGTTTTTTTATTTGTTTCGCCCCAATGGGTTCATTTTTATTTGTCTTTTTGTATTTTGAGTTCTTTGTTTTACACTATCAATAAAAACTCGGGAGTTAAGGTACAACTTTTATTTACAATTTCTATTTTACAAATTTACAATATCAATATCCATAGGGTCTAGTGGTTAAATCGTTCATAATCACTCTTTTGTCAAATACAATTTTATAGTCCTTCTTTTGTGTGACGGTTAGGAGCTTCTGTTGACTTCTCTGGATTTTGTAGTTATCCTCCACGGTCTTGACATCTTCTTTGTTGGTGGTTACCATCTCTTTGACAGTGTCGTAGTTGATTTTCAATGCGTTCTTATAGTTTAAAGTTATTCCTCGACCGATTTCCTTCCGGTTTGTTGCATTGTCTTCCTTAGGACAATAGCTTTCCGATGATATACTATGTTTTGGTCAGTGGTCATTAGGGGCTTGACCACAAAGTGACCAATCCTTAAATTAAGTCTAATATAGAGTTGTTGTATATCGTTAGATAGCATAAGAAGTCTAGACGCAGATTCTGGGGTTATTAGGATGGTATTGGTCAGTGGTCAGTCAGGACTTGACCACAAAGTGACCAATTCCACATTTTAAGTGAGGGTAGATGTGTTACATATCGTTAAAGAGCTAAAGACCTTTACATAACGAATATAAGGTTAAGAAAGTGAAATAGGTGAGTGAAAGGAAAAAAGGGGAGAGTTAGGGTTAGAGATTATGGTTAGGGATAAGGGAAAGAGGGATATAAAGAGCAACAGATAGAGATTGAGTTAGTTTTACGTTAGACACAGAAGAGGAAACATGGCTTATCAGTGCTCCGAATGCAATAGACGGTTTTCATGGCCGGGTGATGTTACACGCCACGAGAAGGTGAAGCATGTAGACTCGAAAGAGAAAAGGGCAACACAAACTAAGACTCGACACGTTGTACCACCGGGGGAACATTCAAGACGTCCAAAGAGTGCGGAACATAGACTTGAAAGTTTGGGAAAAGCTATATACAAGGAAATAAGACACTTGACAAAGCTACAAGGCTCAAAGAGAGAACAGATGGCAAAGTTAAAGAAGACACGGCGATCGATTAAGTCTGAGAAGATCAAGGATGTAAAGAACCTTAACGTTGTAAAGGCCAAGAAGCCAATGAACCATAATGGAAAATCAGTAAAGCCTACAAAGAACTCAAGAAGAAGACTAGCAAAGTCCAAGGAAGTAAAGAACCTCAACGGTGTAAAGACCAAGAAACCCATGAACCACAAGCCTACAAAGACCTCAAGAGGAAGAAAGCCCAAGACAAACAAGGAACATCCAAAAGAAACCAACCAACCCATTAAAGAAGAAGCGATCGTTTAAAGACTGCCTGAAGAAGAATGTTTTAACTTAATAAACCATCCGAACTAGTATACGCGTTTTTATTCTTCCCATGGAACAGCAAAATCCCTCTCCCCCTAAACTACCTCTACTTTAGCAGCAATAGCAGCCATTTACCCTCCGCCGCCGCAGCAGCAGCAGCAGCAGCAGCAGCCCCAATATCCCCCGTTACCCCCCCCTATTTTACTCATTTTACCCCCAAAACACCCATTTTAGCCCCATTTTACTCATTTTCACCCCAAAACACCCATTTTAAGCCAATTTTCCCCCTTTAAAAATACCTATTGAAGCGTTTTCGACACAAAAATACAAGACAGAGATCTAAACGTTTGTCTTAAAAACGAAAATCGGTACATCAAATTCAAACAAAATCAAAATGCATTGACGAAAAACCTTCCACTTTAAAAAGAAACTCACAAAATCTTACCACAAAAGAAAATCTGTTGATGAAAAAACAACAAACTACGAAAACAAACTTACAAAATCTTACCGTTAAGAAAATCTGTTGATGAAAAAACATCAAACTACGAAAACAAACTTACAAAATCTTATCGTTAAGAAAATCTGTTGATGAAAAACCAGCAATCATAAAAATTTAAAGAACCGATTCCAACAAAAAGCAATTCGATGAACTAAAACTTTCAAAATGTAAAATCAAGTCCAAACCAGTTCTAACCGGTTTGATCCAGAAGTCACGTGACATGATCACGTGGTACAATCCATTATACAGGTAAACCATTTGAAATGAAATCATTTTACGATTAGACACCAAAGAGTTCAGACGTGTTTTAACGACGAGAGAAAAGGTAGGACTCATACATATCCAACTTAACTTTGAAAGGCATACTACTAAAAGAGGAGGAAACAATAGACAATATATAATTTGAAAGGCATACAAGTCAAAGAAAAGGAATCAATAGACGACATATAATTTTAAACGTATACAATTAAAAAAGAGGAAACAATAGACAACTTTATACTTACCTGTGTTATTTTTATTTCAGATGGCTAAGCAATTTACCTGCAACCAATGTGAAGCCAATTTTGAGAAGATGAGTCAGCTACATCGTCATAGACGATGGACCAACCACCGAGAGACTTATACGTGTACTAGATGCACCAAGACTTTTACAAGGCGGGAGAATCTACAAGCTCACATGACCCGCCACCAAATGGGTTACGAATGTACCCAATGCAACCAGGCCTTTGCCACCCAACGCCATTTAGAGTTACATCAGCAAAGACATGGACAAAGAGGAGCAGGGCAACCGTTCCACATGGATGATCCGAAATCCTATTACACCATCAAACGACAGGAGAAGAAAAGAATACTCAAGTTTGGAACTTCGAGAAATCATTATACCGTCACCTTTAAGGAATTTGAAGTCACGGACCTACCTTCCATCACAAGAACACTACATCGATTATTTGACTCCATCCTGCAAACCATTGGAGAAGAGATGAAAGAACACGACCTTGTTAAACTAACAATTGAAACCAACTCCCTTGACTTCCCGATTGCCCTTCCCATATTACAACTCAAGGACCTGACTACGGAACTACTATTAAAGGAAATAGAGAGAGTTTTACAATCTCATGAGGAGTTTGTATTGGACGGAAGTTTAGAATTAGATGTCCTCCACGTATCTATTCCCGAAGGATCCGGGCGCAAAAGATGCAATTACGTTGATCTCGAGAGAATGCTGAAAGACAAACAAAGTATCATCAGAATACAGAACAGAGACTCTTTATGCTGTGCTAGAGCCATTGTTACTGCTAAAGCCAGAATCGATAAGCACTCAATGTGGGACACTATCCGCCAAGGAAGATGTATTCAACAGGAATTAGCAGAAAAACTTCATGAAAAATCCAATGTACCCAAAGGCCCATGTGGTATCGAAGAACTTAAACGATTCCAAGCTGTACTGCCGGAATATCAAATCACCGTTTTTTCTAAGGACTACTTCAACGGGATTATCTATGAGGGACCAGATGCAGAGAAGAAGATCTATCTTTACCACCACGACGATCATTACGATGTCATCACCACTGTAACAGGATTCTTGACCAGGGCCTATTACTGTCAGAAGTGTAAAAAGGGATATAGTAACAAGGAAACACATGTATGTAACAACCCATGCATCCTTTGTAAGAAGATACACGAGCCCTGCGAAGACAATTGGGTCAACTGTAGCCAATGTGGCCGAAACTTTAGGGGAAAAGAGTGCTTCCAACTCCATTTGGAGCAAACAAAGAAGGGCAACTCAACATGTAAATGGTACTACAAGTGTAAAGACTGTGGCCACACTGTCAACATGGAGAAGAGGAAAACAGACCATGAGTGTGGCGAGATGTACTGTTCCACCTGTAAACAGTACTGCGATCCAAAGCACCAGTGTTACATGATGCCTATAGTAATCAAAGAACCTCCCAAAGAGCAAACTTACATCTTCTTCGATTTCGAGTGTACACAAGACGACCTCATAGAGTGTGAAATGGGATACCAACCTGACACCGACGGAAGATGTTCACACTGTAAAGCCAGTACCTGTGGAGCTATGGAACATCGACCCAACTTATGCGTGGTTCAAAAAGTGTGCACCGTGTGCATGGAGGAGGAAGTGAATGCAGAGAGTACCTGTGAGAACTGTGGACAGAACCAACTGGTCTTTAGAGGACCCAATACCAACAACGACTTTTGCAACTGGCTATTTTCCGGAAACAACACGAACTCCACCGTAATTTGCCACAACTTTAAAGGCTACGACTCTTTCCCTGTCCTGCAATACCTATTTGACCAAGGAATCCAACCCAAGATCGTTCCCAACGGCGCCAAGAACATGTCTGTAACGATTCCAAGCTGCAGCATACGGATGATAGATTCCCTCAACTTCCTTCCCACGGCCTTAGCCAAACTCCCGAAAATGTTTGGATTCGAAGAACTCCACAAAGGATACTTCCCACATCTGTTTAACACAAAGGAAAACCAGAACGTTAGATTAGAAACTCTTCCAGACATCAATTACTACAATCCCGATGGAATGAAAGCGGAAGAACGGGAAACATTCATGAAATGGTACGAAGACCACAGGAACGACCCATTTGACGTCCAAAAGGAACTCTTAAAGTACTGCATCACTGACGTAGACATCCTGAGAAAAGCCTGTTTAACCTTTAGACAACTGTTCATGGACACTTTAGAGGGTACTCCAATCGACCCCTTCCAAAACAGTATCACCATTGCCTCTGCCTGCAACCTGGTCTTTCGATCCAAGTTTCTACGGTGGAATACTATTGGCCTCATCCCGGCGCAAGGCTATCGACCAGAACACAAGCACTCTATTAAAGCCATGAAATGGTTAAAATACGTATCCGCAATAAAAGACATACAGATTCAACATGCAGAGAACGAAGGAGAAAAACAGATCGGTCCCTACAGAGTAGACGGATACCACGATGGAACCGTGTACGAATTTCACGGCTGCTACTGGCATGGATGCCCTAGATGTTACTCAAAAGAGACCATCAATACGGTCAATAACATGTCCATGTACGATCTACATCAACAGACCGTAGAAAAGAAGACCTATCTGCAACAAGAAGGGTACACCTACGTAGAGAAATGGGAATGTGACTTTGAGAGGGAGTTGAAAACTGATACAACCATGAGCGACTTTGTCAACTCCTTAGAGATGATCCCACCCTTAGAACCACGAGAAGCCTTTTATGGTGGACGAACAGAAGCCTTCACCTTGTACAAACAGACAGGAGAAGACAATATCAACTACTATGACGTCACATCGCTCTATCCGTTTGTCAACAAGACCGGAAAAGTACCCAAAGGTCATCCATTGATCATCACCGAAAACTTTGGGGACATCAACGAGTACGAAGGATTGGTGAAATGTAAAGTACTACCGCCCAGAAACCTATACATCCCCGTCTTACCAACCAAGATCAACAACAAACTGATGTTCCCACTCTGTCGTACATGTACGGAAACCTACCAGCAGGAGACTTGTAACCATACGGAAAAAGAGAGAGCTATAACGGGAACTTGGGTGACAGGTGAGTTGAAGAAAGCTTTGGAAAAGGGCTATTCCATCTTAACCATCTACGAAGTATGGCATTTCGAAGAGGTAGAACAGTACGATCCCGGTACGAAGTCTGGAGGACTCTTCACTGACTACATCAATACATTCTTGAAAATGAAACAAGAAGCTAGTGGCTGGCCAGAGTGGTGCCAATCTGAGGAGGATAAACTACATTACATCAAGGATTACGAGGAAAAGGAAGGGATACAGTTAGACTTTAACAAGATAGAAAAAAACCCTGGCATCAGGTCATTAGCCAAATTGATGTTGAACAGTTTTTGGGGCAAGTTTGGACAAAGAAACAACATGCAACAGAACACCTACATTACAGAACAAAAGAAATACTTTGACATGTTAACCAGCGATAAGATTGAAGTGACCGGCATCCAGTTTGTTAACGATGAAATGGTAGAACTAAGATGGAAATTTAAAGAAGACTTCATCGAAACCTCAAAGAAAACAAACGTCG
This sequence comes from Arcuatula senhousia, assembly GCA_963971305.1. NCBI lineage: Eukaryota > Metazoa > Mollusca > Bivalvia > Mytilida > Mytilidae > Arcuatula > Arcuatula senhousia. The sequence goes on from OZ020310.1 coordinate 60,521,631, forward strand.
TCATAGCAGCCTATACTACCGCCCAGGCCAGACTCAAACTGTATTCTTATCTGGAGAATTTGGGACCAAGAGCTCTCTACTGTGACACCGACTCCATCTTATTTACATCGAAAACAGGAGAATGGAGGCCTAAGCTGGGAGATTACTTAGGGGATTTAACAGATGAAGTACCCGGAAATACTATTACGGAGTTTGTCACGGGAGGACCAAAGAACTATGCATACAAACTAGCCGTCCCAGAGAAAGGAGGAAACAGAACTATGTGCAAAGTTCGTGGAATAACACTAAACTTCAAGAACGCATTAGACATCAACTACGACACCATCAAGGAGATGGTCACCATCAACAGGAGCGATATCAGGACAGTGAGAGACGAATATAAGATCCAAAGAAGCAATCAAAAACTGTTAACCGTTTCACAAAAGAAAGACTATCGAATTGTATTTGACAAAAGAGTGATCATGAACGATTTAACCACCAGACCCTATGGATATTAAAGGAGTAAAGCCACGAATGCCTCAAATCGGCCCGGTATTTTTACTAATTTTCAAACTACTTCAACTTTTCGTAAATTTATCCAAAATGAGTAAAGGCATAACTGAACTTTTCATATATGTAAGATTTAACAAAATATCTACATCACAGGTCTAGCCTTGGCATTTCAAACACGCCATATATTATACAATTCCTAATTTTTTGCCCATTTGCACTGTTTTCTCGTCGTATTTTGCCAAAAATAGTATTGGCCACATTCGTCGACCATCGAAATTTTTTGATAGTTAATTTATAACATAATAATACACATTTCTATTACAAAATAATTTTGGTCGACGGGTGTGGCCATTTTCGTTTTCACCGATTTATACATGAAAATCAATGAAAAATGTCAAAAAACGAGATTTTGTACAAAATAGACTGATTTTTAGCTCACTGTCCTCCTTGTTGATAAACAATTAAACAAAAAGATATTGCAATTTATAAAATATGAAGTCTAATGAACATCAAAGCAGCAATTACAAGCAAGTATATCAAAGTTGAATTTTTGGGCCGATTTGGGGCCTTCGTGGCTCTACTCCTTTGTAAAATAGAATGTAAATAAAACGTAGAATGTTAATAAAAAGTTGTACCTGATTTTGAGTTTTTATTGAAAACTAAAGAAAATAAAAGCAATACAATAACAAAGACAAAAAAAAGAGCCCATAAAGGGCGAAAAAAAACCCGAAAAGAACCAATTAGAGTTGAGCCATACATGAACAAAACAAGCTCAAAAGACGAAAATACAAGAAAAAATGAGGAGGGAAATGAGGAAAATGAGGGACAATGAGAAAAAAATGAGGAAATGAGGAAAAATGAGGAGGGGGGAGGGGGAGTAAAACTATATAACACATAGAAATGACAGGGCGACACTAACAAAACAAATGGTTAAGATTAGGGTTAGGATCAGGGTTAGGATTAGGGTTAGGGCTAGGGTTAGGATTAGGGTTAGGGTTAGGGTAAGGATTAGGGTTAGGGCTAGGGTTAAAGATAAGATATAATAATACTAAATAGAAACTGGTGACGAACTAAAATGGGGCGAAAGAAAGGGACGAGTCGCCGTTCCGCATGACTGCACACGACTTTACTGCTAGAGATCTTGGGTGGGTATTTCAGTACCAAAAATAGCAACGATTTAACATGGAGCCTATGGGAATGAACTCGGGGTCATCGGGGTCAAAGTGTTCTAGAGTGACACACATTACTACTCGGGTGAGCCGTAGCGTTGTGGAAAACTGAACTTACCTTACATTTGAGCCTAAAGCAGATGTTCTACCCTTGCTGTGGGGGCCTCGGTCCTTGCAGTGGGGGTACCACTTCGCCAACTCGATACTCACTCTTTTTTTGTGTATTATTTTCATTATTTCTTTAATTTGATTTAATATTGTTTTTTTTAATTATCAAAAATATACTTGTATTGAACACTAGGTAAAATAACAAGGCTTTCATTTAAATAAGAATTACAAGTATTAAGCCATGATTTTGTTGTAAGTGAGTATCAATTAATAGAGGAGTGGTTGGTATAAAGTGATGTATTGCATGCATACACGGTCGAGTCGTATAACTATCCCCCTTAACTTCGACACTTTTGTTTCAGATATAGTTGAAAGCATGCGTCAAATCTTTATTTCAATACAGGATATTGCACAACAGAGATTGAATCTTCATTTATTTGAAATACAGCACAATCTAGCGGGTGAGCCATGGCGTTGTGGTCTACAGCAACTTCTGAGACTAAAGCAGCTTAGTTCAATGCGCCTGTTAGAAGGGATTTCGGTTCCTTCGGCAGGTGTATCCCACTTCGCTAAATCGACACTCACTCTTTTGGTTGTTTTTTTTTTTTTTTTTTTTTGTCTTTTTGTTTAATTTTGTTGCCTAAAATAAGAATGCCGAGGACTTTCAGGGACTGTGTCTATATAGGACAGGGTTTGTTAGGCTTAATGAAAATCCTTGAATGAAAACCCTTGTGACGGAATAAAATTTATAATCCTCAAGTTAAAAATCATTTTTGCTTCCAATGTATGGTGAATACATGTTCTTTTACAAGTGAAGATTTAAACAGTGACCCTATCGTCATTTAAGACCAAACATAAAAATCTCCTTGTTGTCTGTTCCATGTGTGAAACAAGAATATGTCAAAAGACATAATGCTCCATCTCGCAACATTGATTTTTTCCGCAATCACTAAAGCATCAACATGGTTGCCAAGGCATTTGTCCGTCAAATGGAATGGACTTTAACTTAACCATTCTTCTATAATTGATCATTCATACGGAAAATATAGGTCAATGCCAGCATCAGAAGCATGCATTGTGCTAAGTATCACAAGGTGCACCTACTATACCAATATGGTTGCTATGGCACATGTCAGTAATCGGGAATGGACTCAATCCATTTTTCTTTAAGAGGCCATTCATGCAGAAAATATAGGTCACATCTAGCATCCGAAGCATGCATTGTGATAAGCATCACTAGGTGCACCTACCATACCAATATGGTTGCTATGGACTTGTCAGTAAGGAGGAATGGACTTTAACCATACTTCTATAATTGGTCATTCATGCGGAAAATATAGGTCACAGTCAGTATCCGAAGCATGCAGTGTGCTTACAATGAAAATGTTAGATTAGGCATGAAAATAGGGTAGGTAGGGAAAGAGGGAACACATGTTTTTATTTGGCCCAATATATTGGCATCCAATTACAAACACTCTAAGGTATAAGGAAAACAAGTCACATTTTCGTTTCTAACATGATGAAGAAATCTGATAAATTACTCGTAAATATAAAGCACTGTATGCATAGATACATACGCATTATATTAAAAACGAATTGGGATAATTAAACTCTTAACAGACATTTTTTACTCTGACTTTCTCTTTAACCGACATTATCTTTAGAGTTTACTGAAAATCCCGTTTTCAAAAAGGGCGGAATAACACAAATATCTCCAAATGTATCCAGTATTATTATGGGGTGTAAGATTAACAATTATGATACTGATATTTCCACTTTTCGGAGTAAATAAATTTGAAAAACTCAGAATTTCTGTTTTTGAACATGTTTTTTTCTTCTACCTCTCCTATCGCCTTTTCATTTTATTTATAACTCCGTTGGCAAAGTAATTACTTTTTGCGTCCATTCAATCCGCTAATGAAAATCATTTTGTCAGACAGTTTTTGTTTTGGCCAAAAACAAATCATTATTTCAAAAAAGGAATGATTTTGTACATAAATGACTTTAAAACTAATATTTACTCTTAACAATCATAGAACCGACTCGAGTAACAGACTTCTGGCGCATTTATCTCCACGCTACAGGTAAACTAACAGTGTTTCGCTCGTTTGACCGATATAGGCAAAGACGCAGCACCAGTGGTTTAAAGTAGTCTGAACCGGGCATGACAGCCATATATGAAAAATTTAAAGACACTTATAGACACATCTACAATACTAGAATTCATTTGATCTTTTTTTAAATAGGATGCATACCAACTTTTGTAAGCAGACCTCTTTATATATCTGATATGGCAAAACTGCTCTTTGTAAAATCCGTAGCAGTGCTCAAAATCTTGTGACAATCTGAATAGGCTTTCTGTCCAGTTTGCACGAAAATTAAAAACAAGGAACACTTACTTTTGCATTGCAAACATAAAGCTCAAAAGAATGACACTTCTTGATAGGATTAAAAATATGCTCTTAAATCTCTAAACACTCATTACGAATTCCTCATATATGCTCTTTATCTGAGTCATATGGCCAAGACTTCCTATGGACGAAATGAAGCCGGTATGACCAAGGCGTCCAAATACCTCCCGCCGCCGCCGCCCCCCCCCCCCCCCCCGCTTTAGTCTGAAATTTGTCTAAAACTTATTGAGCACTGCATTAATTGTAGAATCGGCAAATTAGATTTCAAAAATTAACAAAACTTCCAAACAGACACAGAGACTCTAAATCAAGCTCTGTTAGGTATATGAACTGTTTGCAACATGGTCATGTGGGTTGAGCTAGTGATGGAGTACTCTTTTAAGACATTATTTTAGATTTTACAGATTTTGCGTATTTTATCCTGTCTATATTGCCTGCACTGTAAATTTAGAGACACTTGTTGTGATATACTAAAACTTTTTGTGTGCGACTAATATTCTATTGGTGGAGGATATTCATTATTTCCTTACTCCAGAGGACGATAATACTGGAGGTGTGCCTAGATTAGGCAGAAGATAGTTACCTGAACCTGTTGATGCGGCCCTAGACCGGGAACGAATCCAATTTAGCATTTTCTGCTTGCACAATGAGAACTTCCGGTTGAAAATTTGTCATCTGCTTTTTTTTAAAGAAAAAAAAAACTTTCCTGCCAAATTTTAGAGTCACAAAACTTTGTCGAAACTGCCAATTACAGTCTGTATTGAACTTGAAGCAGAAAAGGAGCGTATTTACACATGTAACTCAAATCCAACATAACAGGTATGATAAGGTATCTGAGACTGAGCCATGAATGAACTGGGTGATGAACAGATGAAAGCTACTCTACTAGACATTGTCAATCATAATATGAGGCAGGTAAATCCTGTTACGCTCCCGAGGTTTCAATTAATTTAATTTTTTTATGGTTCGAAAATAAAAACAAACTAGCTTTTCTTGTGGGTTACGTGAGCGTTTAATGGCGTCTAAAATTTTCAAAGATAAAAACGTTAAAAAGACGCCGAAAGTTCGGGAAAACAAGCGCGTGCTATACCGGACGTTGAAGGAAAATTCAGCTCATAGTACAACTAAAATATTGGCATTTCTACCATTATCGCTCCCTTCGGGAGCGTATTATCAAAAAGGCATTGTTGTATCTAGCACAAAATAAGATGTTTAAGCTATATGTTGAAATTTGCTTGCTATAAGTAACTCAAAAGTAATTCTTTTTTTTTAAATACCATTTACTTGTTCAAAGGCTCGCCAGAGAAAATTTAAAATATCCCCCTCCCTCGAAATACCATTTTTGTCTCGCCTGCTGAGACAAAGCAGGACATAGGTGTTACTTTACCGGCAGCGGCGACGGCAGCGTTAACATTTGAAAAAGTTTTATGAGCACCTACATATCTCAAGAACTATAGGTCCTGGGTTGATGAAACTTGGTATGCATATGCCCCAGTAGTAGCTTAGCACAGTTGCATCCCCATCTTTTGACCTTGACCTTGATTTTCCGGTTGAGTGACTTTGACAATTTTCAATACATATAATATCAATGGAAAAGTTTTGCGAGCACCTCCATATCTCGAGAACTATAGGTCCTAGGTTGATGAAACTTGGTATGCATATGCCCCAGTAGAAGCTTAGCACAGTTGCTTCCCCATCTTTTGACCTTGACCTTGATTTTCCGGTTGAGTGACTTTGACAATTTTCAATACATATAATAGCAATGGAAAAGTTTTGCGAGCACCTCCATATCTCAAGAACTATAGGTCCTAGGTTGATGAAACTTGGTATGCATATGCCCCAGTAGTAGCTTAGCACAGTTGCATCCCCAACTTTTGACCTTGACCTTGATTTTCTGGTTGAGTGACTTTGATTATTTTTATTGCATATATTTGCAATGTTTAAGTTCTATAAACATCTTTTGATCTCAGAAACTGAAAATCCATGTAAATTCAAAATATAGTGGAAATAAGAAAGAATAATTGTTTCTGATGGTGCCGGCAGGCCAGACATACTTTAGTGTTAACTCTTGTTTAAGGTGGTGCCTAACACCATTTTGACCTAGATATTGACCAAATAAAAAGTGTTAATCATAATAAAAGAACGCACATTTTTGCCAAATAAAATGCATACAATTCAATAAATCAAGTCAAGCAAAGAATTAAAGATACGTGCCAACAAACACAAAATTCAAATTTAAAGAATAATGCCAAACTAAATTTCTTTACGGGAGTCTACGAAAGTGGGGAGAGACCAGCTTATGTTGATAAACTGACCAATGTATTGGATAGACCCATGATTTGCAGACTTAGGACAAGCTATTGAAAAAGGGAGACATCTTCAAATACCTTTAGAACAAAGAAAATGTCCAATATGTAATATCTCTGTTGAAGATGAATTTCATTTTCTTTTTTATTGCAATTTTTATAAGACACAGAGAGATGATTTTAGTAACAAAATAATTTCCATATACAAACAATACAAAGGGGTAGAGCCACGAATGGGTAAAATTGGCCCACCATCACAAATTATTCGAACATGTTTAAAAATATTGCTTTTTGTGTCTTTTTCAACAAAGGATTGCCCAAATAACTTTTGGTTTGACCATTTAGTCATTTTTGGGAGGAAAATGTGGAAATCTACAATAAATCACAAATTTCTGGAAATAATTTTTAGTTTTGTACTGGAATGCCATAAGTTCAGTTTGAAGGTGTGAAATGCTAAAACAGAAACCAAATTAACCAAAGGTTTGTGTTTTCGTGTGTATCTATTGATATAACCTTTTATTTTTGGGTAAAAACTGGATAAATCAGCGAAAAATCATGAATTTTTGTGGAAACTTTTTATTCTCTAAAATTCTGGATATTATGTGCCCAAAGTTACAAAACAATACAAAGAAGCTCTACACTAAAACTAACATTTAAAATTTATGTGTCTCTGTTAAATTTTTTTTGAAGAAAATGACAACATGAGTGAAAAATCCATGATTTCTGGAACTGTTTTTTAATTTCTTTTCATCGTGGAAAACCAACCAGCTTTTTGTGTAAATAAAAGCATGCACAGGTCCTGATGCAGATTATACAAGTTAACTACAATGTTCTTATATAATTTTTCCTACGGACAAAATAGATACTTTGGGTAAAAATGAGCAAAAATGGCATAATTTCTGATTTTTTTATTTTGAATCTTAATTTTATAAATTCAGTATGAAAGGTTTAAAGGAATTTCAAGTAAAAGTACATCTTGAGGTTCTAAGGTTCATTTCATTATAAAATCTTTGCAAGGCTTAGTTTTAGGTGAACAGAAGAGACATACATGTATAAGAAAAATACAGATTTCAGGAAATTTCATAATTTGAGGAAATAAAACATATGCTCAAAATTGTAAAAACCAACAATTGAGAATAAGTGAGTTGGGGTTTTACATGTAATTTCTTGCAAACTAAGGCATTACATGTATGAACATGAAAGGCATGATAAAATGAACATGAAATGAGACACGATGATGTATGAAAAATGGGCAGTGGGTGGGAAACAAAAGAGCAGCAAATTTTATAGAACCACTGGAACAAGATTGCTTCGCGTGTCCCCCGCCGCCGCATAAAAGTTGTGTGGTATGTCAATTCAAGCAATATATTCTCTGAGAAACGATAGAAATAGGTTGTCAAAATATGGGATGATCACCTGTTATCATTACCCTATCAGTGTGTAAAGTTTCAAACTCAAAAACTGTAAATATTGTTTCAATTTTTTTTTCGTATTATTATAGAGAACCTTTTGTTCTATCAGCCTACAAAATTTCAGAACCCTGTGCACTTAGGTAACCGAGATATTGGATGTCCTATATTTTGACCTTTCTTCCCCGTTTCCATGGAAACGGCGGCCATTTTGAAAATTTCAAATAGGGGATGATCACCTACTTTTAATACCCTATCAGTGTGTAAAGTTTCAGCAACATTGGTTCAGTAGTGTCCGAGGAGTTGCACCCACAAAAACGTTTGACAAAGTCCCATTTTTCGGACTGAAAAATCACAAATTCGTAAATAACTCGAAAACAGTAATTATCGCTTCAAATTTTTTTTCGTATTATTATAGAGTACCTTTTGCTCTATCAGCCTACAAAATTTCAGAACCCTGTGCACCTAGGTAACCGAGATATTGAATGTCCTATATTTTGACCTTTCTTCCCTGTTTCCATGGAAACGACGGCCATTTTGAAAATTTCAAATATGGGATGATCATCCACTAATTGTACCCTATCACTGAGTAAAGATTTAGCAACATCCATTCAGTAGTGTCTGAGGAGTTGCACCCTCAAAAAACATGACGGATGGACGTACGGACGGAGACCATTACTAAGTCCCTCCGACGCGTTGCGGCGGGGGACAAAAAGGGGACAGGAGAGTAGGAGCGGAAAATTAAGCCTATGTGGTGTACTATTTGGCGGTCAACAAAAGGGTCTTAATTTTAAGTGCATGAAGCGTCACACTCTCCACACACGTTGGCCCACTATGGTCAGGGGTCAGAGTTTCAATATTTGTTTCGTCTTCCTTTACTGGATTTGACAAACTGAATTGAAAATAAGCAGCGCGACGGGTGTTCTTTACCAAGCAGGAACTTTGGTGTCTCTTTGCATCTTTCATTCACCTGACAACTGCCATTCGCCAAGCTAGACCTAAAGGTGTGTTAGTGTACATATTTATCATATGACACGTCACAACCACACTTAAATTGATTTACTTAAGCATTGATTTACTAATCCTTATCTACGATAAAATGACCTACCTATCATTAAGCATAGTTTTTTTTCTCAAAAAGTTCTGCTGTTACATGCCCTTGCAACACTAATATATTACATAATGGCAATGAACATTAATGTAATGAAACAAGAGTTAACACTAAAGTATGTCTCGTCTGTCCGCACCATCGGAAAATCTAGTTATTCAACTATTCATTTATTATTTCTCCCCTGTGACAGTTACCTAGACATTTGTCCAAACTGACTGTTTAACAAATATCAAATGCCTAGCTATTATACTTTTCAAGCAATTCATTGTCCACAAATGTCTTAAAAAAAGTTTACGCCGCCGTCGCCTCAGCCAGAAAGTAATACCTAGATCTCACCTTCCACGACTATTTGTCTCAGGCGAGACAAAAATGAACATGAAATTATGATGAGGGATATTGAAGTGGGGTGGGAAACAATGGAACATTTTTAAAGACCACAGAAAAACGGGAGGGGGAAATAGGGCGGAACATCTAGCTTTATGCACTACTTGCATTTGGCGGCCCACAGTCTAACCCGATGTCAGAATCCCAAGACCCTAAGTCCCCTCTTACGACAAGTTAGGCTCTGCTGCACACAGCTCAGCACACAGACCCATTCGCCAGCGGGGACGGCAACATTTGAGTGTTGAAAAACAAAAGTGTTGAAGGAAAAGTACTGGCATCATAAAAAAGTATATTTTGTAATATTAACATTTCAATATTATGTGATTCCTCATTTCTATAAGAAGTTTCGTCTGATCTGTGGGCTTGTACAAAATGTACTTTTAAATTGGATAAAGTTTGAACAAATTATCCAGATCGTAGTGGTAATTTCCAACAAATATTTTGTCTTTTGAAAAGATGATGCCTCTTGTTAATAGAGTTGTTTCTTTCTTTACAGTGCACAAAGTTCTTTTAAATTGCAAAATAAAATATAAAATCAGACAATTGATCAATAAATGTTAATAGATAGTTTAAATAATATATATTAAATAAATAAATGTACAAAAATAATGAAAAGAAATGTACCATTTATATTTTATCAAATGCCTTCTGTTCAAGGGGAGGTAATTCCACAGAACGCCAGATGACAACAATTTCAACACATTTTATTGACAAAAATACTTTATTAACAACCTCCGCAGCCATGGGCACCCTTGTAATTTTGTACAGTGGTAGAAATTGTTAATCGTGTTGATATATTAAAAGGGCAATGGTGCCCATGGGTGCGGAGGGTGTTAAATTTAACAAAGAAAGTCTAAAAAATGACGATTTTCGACGAATTTTGCTATTTAAACTCATTTTGCAGCTATTTTATTGACGTTAATACTCTCAAAACCAAAAATATAAGCATGCAGCCTTAAAATTAGGACCATCAGCTTCGTTTTCATACCATTTTTGTGAGGTTTACGTTAGTTTTAAAAATTTAAATTTTGTGGGCCAAAAATGCACCTTCGTGAACCTTCCCCTTTATGAGCAACAATGAAAAAGTAAAACTTCTACTCAATAACAAGTTTTCATTTGTATTGAAGATGTCTAACATGTCTTCCAACTTTATATCAAACTGTTTAGAAATAAGAAACCACAAATTAATATAAAACCAATATATATTTACATTGTAAATTGTCTAAATTTCATCTCATTGTGTTTATTATACTTTATTATATATATACTTCTATTATCCATTGTGCCTAAACCAATTATTGTAATTGAGTTCGAGCAATAAATAAAATTGAAATTGATTCAATATGAGATATCATACTTTTATGGATGCATTACATCCATAATTTTTAAACAAATATGATTTCTAAATTTTTTATTTGTGGTCGAAAGTTTGCAATCTCATATGGTACATCTAGCAAATTCTACTTACAGTTTCAAACGAAACTAATTATGTCCTTCAATTATTGAATCCATAATCTTTTTTTTAATATTTTTTATTTTCAATAAAAAGAATACTTATTGTTACTTTCATTAATACAGGTCTGTGTCCGTTACTCGGTTTTCCATTAGTTAGTTCTTCCTGTGTCAGGTAACAATAATATTTTTGTTATTGTTTATTTTCAAGGTAACTGTATCCAGTGCCTTAATAAAAATGTGTGAATTTCATCTTCTAACAAAAATACACAAAATAAACAAAATCTGTTTGTTCTTACTGTTATATCTAATTTTCCAGAAATAATGTCTGGTCATATCACATACATTTAACTTAAAAAAAAACCTTGTTAAGACATTAATTCCTGGTTTTGCAAATTCAGTACCTGTGAATTTTTAATTTGATGAAAACGAGCAAGCTTATATTTCCTCTATACATAAAATATATTATAATAAAGACAGGTGAACCAACGTCGTGAATGTCTCGTTTCGGAAGAGGCCAGTGTAGTGGATACAGTACTCCAAGAGACATACCGTGACTGAACACCGTGATAGTGGTACACCACTCTTAGAGACATAACAAATATCTTTTTTGTGGTTAAAGATTTTAAAAAAAATCTTTTTGGAAATTGTTCTGTATAACCATTTCTTCTAAATGTAAAAAGATTTTTTTTTAAATCTTTAACCAGAAAAAAGATATGTGTTATGTCTCTAAGAGTGGTGTACCACTATCACGGTGTTCAGTCACGGTATGTCTCTTGGAGTACTGTACCTTATGGTATGCAGGGCGTCATCATAGAAAATTAAATAATAGCAAAGGATGACAGCAACACTCCATTGGTCTGCATTATATTTTATTTGTATACCGTGGTCGACATGTTTCGCCCAAAGAAGGGCGTCATCAGGACAAAAAATACAAAATAAATCTTACTGAAGTACTAAAGTTGGTACTTTACAAGTCACATGATTATGATTATGACGTTACTGTAAAATTGAACAATGAAAATTTCAGGACGTTACTGTAAACTTAAACGTCTTTATAAACAAGTAGTCTTTGTAAATCACTCCAATGGGCATACCACCAAAGCTGCTCCCTACCACTTCTATCGGCTTCGCTCCTGGACCAACAGAGTTACTACTTCCGACAGCGTCGGCAATAGATTTAGCAGTAGATTGCCGCAATCAGGAAGTAAATCGGCAATGCTGGTACCAGCTATTATAAAATATATTAGTTCAATTTCTGATTATCTCTCCTAAACGATCTATCTTGAAAGATGATTTTTTCCCCTCAATATAAAAAGCCTAATGTTCATTTCCATATGATGTGCTTTTGTCATTTTAAGTTTAGTTTCAGCAAAATCCATAAAGTGGTTTAGATGGGGTTGTGCTTAAGATGATCATGGATAAACAGAAAAATGCTGCATTTTTATAGTTATTTACCCCCTTCTCTCTAAAAAAATGAACTCAAATAAAATAGCAAATTGAAATTTTTAGTGACCCTGAAAACTAGTTTTTAAGCACAGGGTGTAGGAAAAAATTTTGAAGACCCCCCCATCCCATTCAGCCTGTAGTTGTACCTGATGTCTGCATAAAAAAGTCTCTATCAACAAAATTAATGATTTCGACAAAAGTTGTCAGATAACCCCTTTAAGAAGTGGAGCCCTTAGATGGTTAAAAATCATGTTTTTCACCTTCAAAAATTAAAACAAAAACAATTAAAGAAATCTTTTGTTTAGTTCCATTCAACAACACATTCTACATGCCCCAAGAGCCTTTTAACAGCCAATTTCGAAGACTATGTTCTACTATAGTCAACACTAGACCAAAATTGTCAGTTGACCCTTGTCAAGGGCTACACTTCTGAAAAGTCTATGTCTCTTGGAATATACACTTAAAAATAAAAATAATAGCAGAAAGAGAAAAGTTATTGCTTTCTCAAATGTTCAGCTAAAAAAGCTATACAAAAGTCTCCCTATAAGTCCATTATAGTAAAAACCAAAACGGACCAGGTGAAAGTTACAGGCTGCTAGGAGCCTTGTTATTGTAGACGTAAATTAATAGTCTATTATTTCATTGACATTGTATAAAAAACAGAAAGGTACTAATGGGTCAAGTGAATGTCTGAAGTCAGAAAATCACCGACAAAATTGAGAACAACATGAAGAATCAGACAGAACAACAACACATGTCATAATGTTACAGTGAACAACAACGCATGTCATAATGTTACAGTGAACAACAACACATGTCATAATGTTACAGTGAACAACAACGCATGTCATAATGTTACAGTGAACAACAACACATGTCATAATGTTACAGTGAACAACAACGTATGTCATAATGTTACAGTGAACAACAACGCATGTCATAATGTTACAGTGAACAACAACACATGTCATAATGTTACAGTGAACAACAATGCATGTCATAATGTTACAGTGAACAACAACACATGTCATAATGTTACAGTGAACAACAACACATGTGATAATGTTACAGTGAACGCATGTGCTTGTGAAGGGTGAGCATTTCCTTTTTGTTGCAACACTCCCAAAAATACTTTCACTGTTAATTAAAAATGTGAACAACATGCAGTGATCAGGCTCACTTAATTGATGTTTATTATAATCATGAGTATCTTTTCTTTCTACTAGATTTTTAAGACCATAGCATTAGAATGGCTCTCAGCTGCTCACAAAAATCTGACAGTGTGTTGATAGTGGAAGAATCTGATATAAAGCAAGAAAAGGGTATGTGTTTATATCTCTTTTATTAACAGTACAAAATCTGACAATAACAAAACCATGAAAACAGTTTGGCCATATATATACTAGCTGATATGTACAATTCAATTAACCCTTGAGGCAAAGGATAAATGTTTCCTATTGCATTCATGTCTGAAAAAGGTAACATTATAAGGCAAGGAACTATATCCCCACAGAGAGGAGAATATTTATATCATTTGGTCATATTTATTTACTCCGAATTCATTTTGATGCATTCTCATATTTATACATTTTTCTTCTGATCATTTACATATATTTACCATGTACTATCATCACTACATGTTACATTGTACTTTTAGTCTTATTTCATTTTGATTATTTCATAATTTCAGATGAGGTGATAGTTGATTCCTGTTCTTCACAGTCTTTTATTCCATCTGGTATTAACCAAGTCGACTGTATACGGATGAGAAACAGCCTTACTGAGATAATAGAAGAACTCAAACTCAGGAGGGTGAGAATAGTCTATGGAAAGCAGCATAATCCCCCCACCTTGATGGTGGTTAGGGAAACATAATGATTTTGTCTGAGTGTTGGTCCATTCAAAAGTTAATACAAGTTATCTCTCAAATTACTGTATAATCATTGATATTCATTCGTATAAAATGTCTTGTTTGGGCCACACAGAATTAATTTCTTGTTCTTTGGATTTTGACTTTTAAAAAATGGAGCGAGCGAGCGAAATTATTTTTATTAATTTTTTTTCTGAAAATCTGATTTTTAGGAGCGACTGATTTTTTTTTAGGCGAGCGACTTGTTTTTAAATTTTTAAAAAGTTTTTTTTCTGGTTTTTAATGTAAAAGTGAGGCGAGCGAGCGATTATTTTTATTTTTGAAGAAAATGAGTGAAATATTAGGCCTAAATTAAAATATTGTATGTTTGCCCTCAGCCGACCGACCCCCGAAATTCGTTGCGACTGAAAATATTTTATTTACATTTATCGGCAAAATTTTATTTTATTCCGTTTCGCTACCGACTGAAAATCTTTTATTTATATTTACCGACTGCAATTTTTTTCTCGGAATTTTCGGATTTTATCGTACACGTTGATAGTAAAGTAAATAGTTATCCGAAAACGGGTCTTTCATGCGTTTGCATAGAATATTTTTTTGTTCCGATTCGAAACTGCTGAATGACATTGATCAAGCATGGCCGCACTCTGTGTGACCATAAATGAAATTAAAAACGATTTTAAGATAACGTTGGTCAAAAATAAGATCGTAAAAGTGTTTACAAAAGAAATATGGGACGATGTTGCCAGGGCGGCATTTGGAGATATGGATCAAGAGACAGAAGTAGACGAAGCTTTTGAGAAAGGAAACTGTTATTTATATTTTCACAAATTTTATGAAATATGGCAGTTAAATCGCCTCTGTCAGATAAAATGGCAGTAAAGTCGCCAATTCAGAATACAACAAACTCAATATACATGTTAACATTTAGGTATAGAAAAACCAAGGCCCAACCTGGCATTCTAAAATCACAATTTAAGGGATATAGTTAACAAATCTGAACAACAATCACAAAAACATAAGGACGCAAGACATGAAATAGTACACACAACAGAAACATGAAGAACATGGACATGCCAGGAAAGCACTGACTCCATACACATTTCAAGTTGTCTCAGCCATACTATCCTATCAGCCACAGTATTATTAAACATTGGCTATTTATTAGGGCCCCGCATTGAAAATGCGTCACCCTATAGTTTTTACGTTGTCCGTCCGTCTGTCTGTCAGTTTTAGTCGGGATAATCTAGGTTACAGTAGAAACCTTAGTCAATTTTTTGAGTTGAATTACTTTATGAGAATAGACAAGTGTCAATTTTGTTTCTAGTCATGACCGTGTTGTGTTGTATCATGAGATTTATTTCATTTTGTTAGACATTTCAAGTCTTACTTTAACAATTAAAATTTGAATAAAAATGTTGAAATGTTTAGGAGAGTACAAATTTTGTTCAATAAATAAATATGTTCGTTCAAACCAATTGATTCAATGCATTATATCAGGAGAATTGTGCATTCAATGTCAAAAGGTTTCTAGAAATTTTAATGTCAGAAATTTCCTGAAATGCTCTAGGAATAAGAGCCTTTACTGCAATTGTATGCAACACTAGTTAGAACCCCCAGTTTCCATGTTGTTTGATTGACTGGAATGTTCAATATGCCAATTTGCACAGTGACGCATAACGTGGAAAATATTTTATCAACTAACAGCATTCAATAGTGGTTACTTAAGGCACAAAAGGTACATTCACTACATATTAAGCCATGCAAGGATAGTAGTTGCATTTTTGATGTTTCTAAGTGTCAGATATTAGAAAAGTATCTGGTAAAAGTGATTAAAGTACAATTGAAAGCAAAACATACATACTAATAACAGTTTATTCCAAAAGCAAATACAGCTAATATGATACAAATACATACAAACATACAAACAGCACATAAAGACGTGCAATCATACATCTTCACATGCATAAAAAAAACTTCTTACGCTTTTATATCTTAAAGTTAAAATAAAATAATTTACCTACCTACCTACCCATAGGAAAAAATTTACCTACTCTAATTATTTTTTGATAAAAAAAAATATAATATTTTGCCTACCTACCTACCCTGCTTCAAAATTCAGGGTCGGGAGAAGGGCAAACATACAATATTTTAATTTAGGCCTTAAAAAACTTCTATTTAAAGTATAACAAATGCTTGTTCTCATTGGTTTATGGCTTTTCCAATTGATTAATATATTATTTAAGCAGGAAATAGTTGTCTTTAGTTGTTTTTTTCTCTCTGAAGAGTTGCTGTCTTGGCTTACTATCAATAGCCACAAGCAGACCAAGAGAAAGTCAATTACACCAAACAAGTATGACTATGTCCCAAAATCTTGCTGGCAAGGCATAATTTTAAGATAAAATATTAAAAAGAAAAACAACTTCCTATCTTTATTCACAAAAAAAAAACCATAAAACAACAATAACAATTTGTAAATATTTATTAAAAAATTATTACAAAACAATCCTTGGTCAATGGTGAATTGGATGTTCATAGATGGTGTCATTAATATCCCATTATCGTCCTTACACACAAGTAAGGGATTTTCCTTAATGTTTTCAATTTGAACCATGTTGTTTTTACATGTATAACTGAGGTCATACGAGGAAAAATACCACAGGAACTTGAATCTATTAATAAAAGGGGTTGACTATACATCGTATATGGCATTCTTTAAATGTTATGAATGTTTTTAAATAAATCAATGTAAGAGTCTTCCATTTGACATGCAATTGCCGTATTTTGTAACAATACTTTTACTTGGTGGCAACAGATTTCATTGTTTTCATCGGAGTGTTTTGTTTGAGGGGAATGAAACGTAGTTTCAACCGTTTAAGTTTAACGTCTTTTATCCTGAATGTATCTCCAATATTGGAGCACTAAACTTAACTAACAAGCGATTAGACAATTTATAAGAGTACATGGTTGAAAATCGGCAATTTTTTGGTTGTTTACTTCTGCAAAAGACAAATATTTTTCAAACGCGGAGATAAAAAAAATTTTGAACACAACTTCCGGCTCCGGACGCGGGCGGGTTTCCGGTAAATGCGGGCGGTAGAAATATATATTTTTTTCTTAAGGAAACAATTTCACATGCGGGCGGTCCGACGAACAAGAAATTAATTCGGCATGGCCTTAAGAGCACAAAACTGAATTGGTGTGGACAAATTTTTGTGGATTTTTAATTTTGATATTTACTCTTGAACTAAATATGTTATCTCCATGGGGATATGATTTCATAATTTTTTCTTACCCACAAAATAAATGAAATCTCCCTGCAAATATTTTTGCTTAGATATTTTTGCTTAGAACTACAGACAATGTTGAACAGAATTTTGGTGAGTCTTGTAAAACCATCAAGAGATTTAATTTTGTTATGTTTCTAGTTTTGTTATTTTTGTTTATGTCAACTGCAATGGTTACAGCTGTGATCTGAAGTGATAACTCTGACACTATGGTTCCTCAGCTTACCATAAATCATTACAACATTTGTTATTTTTGCTTATAGAATAATGATATTGAGAATGAAGATAAAATCAGACATCTGATACAAGAAAAGTATGAACTGGAGAGACAGTTGGTAAGTATATGTAGAGTTAAAAACAAAACAAAAACTTTGTTTATACATCATGCATCCAAAACAACAACAATTTTAAAATCTGTGATGGAAAACTAGGGGTGTAACGATTCACCGGTGCACCGGTGCATCACGATATTTTATCCCACAATCCGGAAATCGATACCATGTTTGACTTCACAATTCCGATCTGATCAGAAAAATGTCGTATCCAACTTTGGTAGGCAGATAAAAAAGCCTGCTTCCGGTGTCAACAATGGCACAAAATATTGTCTGTCGGAATGAAATAAAATCTTTTGCTTGAAAAGACTTCGGATTACAGTCTTTTTTACACATGAAAATTATACTTCTTAAACATAACCATCGATTTACAATGATATGACAAGCAGGTCTTTTGTAAGTTATGAAAGTAAAAGGTATCGTGATATGGATCGGATCTTGAGCCAGGTATTGTGATCTGTATCAGATCATGGGGAAGTGGTATCGTTACACCCCTATGGAAAACCACCACCAGTAACCATTGGTTACTGCTCACTGTATATGTCTTGCAATTAGCCTCAGATAAGAATATAAATCTCAGAATTATTAAAGGGGGGGTAGGAGGGGGTATGATCCCGAAGTCCCCGCAAATAAAACAAGAAATCCCGGATTCCCGCGAAAATAAATGTGTGATTCCTGCATCCCGAAAAATGAAAATGGTTAAATCCTGTTCCCGTTAAGGGTTTTCCCGAATTCCCGTTGAAATAAATGGGCTTTCCCGCTGTCCCGCAAAAGGTCCTACCGACCCTCATTAAAGAAAGACACTGAACATAGAAGAGATTAATTTTGGAAGGAGCAGTTCTTGTATGGTAGAACTGCAAACTTGAAAGGAAAGTATCAACATTTAGGTTTTTGCACGTGTAAAGTTTGTGGAGGATTTATTTTTCTATATTAGGGACTAGGGGAGATAATTGGATGTAAATATTTCCCTACATGCAAGTAGTTTTCATTATCATGATTTGGCTGAGGTACGAGATTTCAGTTTGCTCCCTTTAATTTGTTTGTCCAATAATTATATGTAAGTCCCTATAAAAACATATCATTTCTTTCTAATTATTACCTAGCACAACAAGAAATACTATGTTTTCATAGGAACTTTGAATTTCAAACAAAATTTTCTAAAAAGTTAAAGGGATGGTATGATTTTCTGATTTTTATACCCCGCCACACAAAGTGGCAGGGTATTATGTTAAACCCTCAGTTTTTTTCGGTGTCTGTCTGTCCGTCCCCCAAAGGTTTCCAACCAATAACTTGAAAACGCATCAAAGGATTTGAATGATATTTTGCACAGCTGTTTGATACAATAAAATACAGGTCAAGTTCGATTTCCAGCATGATCCAAAAAAAAGTTTTCGAGATAAGGCACTTTGAAAAATCAAATTTCATGAAATTTTGAGTTTCCGACCAATAACTTGAAAATGCATCATGGGATTCAAATGATATTGTGTACAGCTATTGAGTACAATAAAATACAGGTCAAGTTCAGCATGATCCAAAAAACAGTTTTCAAGATAGGCCACATTGAAATCAAATTTTATGAATTTTTGATATTATAAAGAGGCGGGGTATCATTTAATGTCCCATTACATGCCCTGTTTTTTACATCTAAGCTGACAAAGAACAGCCAAAATTTCTTTGGTTAAAAAAAGGTGCAAATTTAAAAATCCACAGAACATTTTATTGAAAATGTATTGTGGATTGACCACAATCTTGTCCAATATAAAAGATAAATATTCACTTTGAGTTTGCTTATACTTCTAGTTTGTTGTTTGTTAATCTGTTTTATTGTTATTTTAGGATCTTGGTCAGAATAAGCTTTTATCCTTGTCAGAGGACCACGAGAAGAAAACTTTAGAAGTAAAAAGACAGTTTGAAGATCAGATCAAAGATTTGCAAGCAGAAGTTGTAAGATTGCATAATTATATAAATATTTTGATTTATGTTCCAAAGTCCAAGATAATTTTTAGGGCTATTCCAGAAATAAATGTATGGGGGGGTCGGAAGGCACTTTTTTTTATACCCACCATGCATAATTTTTTTTTCCCCCTTTATGTTGCATTTGAGAACTATCTAAAAATACCACCACCCATAAAATTTTAATTAAAGTGCCTTCCGACCCCCCCCCCCATACAATTAGTTCTGGAAAAGCCTTTAGATACAAATACAGTAAAACTTGCCTTAATGGGCACCTGTATATAGCAAATCACTGCCTATAAAAGACACTGAAAAATATCCCTCTAATGAACAATTATCAAAATGAACCTTTATATACAGGGCAGCGCCTGCTTATTACGGGCATGATTTTGTCATCCCATGGCCGCCCTTTATATACAAGTGACTGTAATAACATGTTAGAAGATAAAAAAAACATAATTACTGATTATGGATGATCAATTTCAAAATGTCAAAAAAAAAACTATTATTACATACTGAAGAACTTGAAAAAGACAAATTTCCTTGTAAATGCCAATATAATTTTTTTTTTTAACTGGAAACACATTCAAAACAGAGAAAGAAAAATTCAAGTCACTTATAAATAAAAACTTTTATATGATTTTGATTGAGTGTACTCCAACATTGTGACATTCAGCATTGCTAGCATTTGATATTTGGGACTTGTTGCTACAAATTGAAGAAGGAGAACTATTTTATAAATAAAGATTATCATATACTTGGACATAATAATGCTTAAATTAAACAACATGATAATAGAGTAATTTTATAAAGAATTTGATTTTTTTCCAAAAACACCTTCACCGTGTGATAATCACTTTCATTATCAACTGGTGCAGGTTATTATCAACTACTTCCGCTTTATTATCAAACGCCAATTGGAATTGTATTACAGACTTGGCTGTAGTCGATTTAAGTCATCAACATTTTCAAAACAACAACTTATGGCAGACGACACAGATACATCTGAAAGAGTGCAATTTTTGTGTGAATTATACCCCCTTCCCACTCGTCCATGGGTTTCATTTCTCCGTGGTATTTACGTTCATCCAACCAAATCTTCAACTGTGACATCACCGTTTCTACGTACCACGATATTACGAGATACCAGTAAACATTTGTTTTGTTTGTTTACATTGATAAAATACAAATTTTTATCAGATGCTGTATCCAAATGCCATTTAAAAATACCACATATATTTCACACTGATATTGAAGTATATGATAAAAAGATCATAACATGTCATTTTTCATATCAGACCAAAATCAGCCGGCGGTCCTTATCATCCCTTGAGCCTACGGCATCATGACCTTGGACTGATAATAGGTTTGATATGAAAAATGACATGTTATAATCTATAATTATTACACAGGGTTTTCCATATCAAATCCCATATCATTCCGAGACTCCCGTATTAGGTTGAGGCGTAAGCAGAATGATATAGGACCTGATATGGGAAACCCTGTGTCATAATCTTTTTATCATACATTTTCAGCAAACAAATAAAGATACAAATATGCTATTTATATACTGTGACTTCAAATTTTAAAGTGAGGCTCTAGACCTTGATATGGCATATTAGCCCACTTTTGCGCACGTGAGGTCTTGATATGGCCATATTTGCCCACTTTTGTGCACACGATGGATTGATATGGCAAAAAAAAGTCCCTTGTCAATATTTGGCTTGCAAGTTTCCGTCTGTTATATACGGACAAATTAAAAGGTATCAAAGCTAAATGTATGATAAAAGGTTTTATTGGACAAATACTTTTTAGTCAAACACATTTATACAAAAATGTTAGAATTTTTGGTAAAAAATCTATGAAATATTGTTGTCAGCAGGGATCTATTTGACTTTGTTACTGAATGGCAGGTAATTTTAACAAGTGGCAAATTTTCTTATTTGTATTCAAAATGTGAGTGTTTAATTTTAGTGGTCTTTCAATTTTTCATGTTTTCAGAACTTAGAGTGTGTAAATATATATGAACAACAATTTAGAAATCTTTTATTTTAGTGATTCCTCGGACCTAAAAAAAAATAGTGAAAATTTCCTTCTGGTAGTATTTATATTTTTCTTTTACAGAAGCAGAATGAAGTGTTCAAAGACTGCTTCCAAAAAGAGACTAAGGCTCTTAAAGATGACATTAGAAATCTACAGGTTTTACCTACTTAGTTTTGAAATTATTGTAGAAAATAGAAAGCAAAGCTGTCCAAAAATAGAATTTTATATGCACTTAAGTTGAAAATTCAATACAAGTAAAATGTAACAAATATGAATAAACTCCCAATGGTGCAATTTTATTTAACAACAACATTTTCATAACAAACAATTACTTAAAGCTGTACCTGAAACCCAAAGATTGCAATGGAAGAGGGAGGTTTGGCACACCATAAAATCGGTTTAACCCACCATTTACCAATGGGGCTTTGAATGTCAAAAATCTGGAAGGGCAAAAAAAAAATCAGTAAACACAATAGAGAATAGAAATAAACAGTGTGATCTCAAGTTGTAACAATAGTGAACTCAGGTGCTCCAGAAGGGTAAGGAGTTTCTTGATAAGGAGGCTAAAATGGAGCTACTTTTTTAGTCATCTTGCAAAATTTTTGCCTATATTTTAGTTTTTAAGACTTGTTATAGCATAAATGATGTAAAATTTATTTCTTTATTATATTTTATTAATAAAAAAAATCACAAGATAAACACTTCAAAAGATATTAAGCTTTTTCTTAAAAAAATCTGATTTCAGGGGAGATAATTTGCAGGAAAATGTGTGACTAATTTTTACAAAGAAATGTGTTAGAAAATTTAGTTTTCCTTAAATATTTCAAAAAGGAGTAACGTGACCCCATGTTTTTATTATAAAAAACAAAAGTATATCCGATTTTTGTTATTTTACACTAATTTGTAGAAATTTCTAAGTCAGGTTTCAAAAATATATGCATTTTGAGAATTTTTACTGTACAATCTATACAAATTTCTTAAAGATTGAAACCCAATTATTTAGAAAATAAGCACCGTGATCTGTTGTTTTTATTGCATATTTTCAATGCTCATACTAATGTAAATTTACTATAAAAGTTTGAAAAAGATCCTATGTCAATTTTTTAGATGCCCAGCCTCCTTAAAACCAAAATATGTTTGATTTAAATAAAAAATGCTCAGTAAGGGTACAATTGACCATGTTCAATGGAAGCTTCCGAAGCAATCATTGTGCAGAAGTGATAGATTATAAGTACTATAAGTTTCGATGATACAACATCTATAAATAGCAGCAAATCTCCTGGGGAAAACAGCCACAGCCATATCATGAAACAGTGGTCACTGCGATGGCCTCTAGTTGAAAATTCAAAGTAACAAGTGTCAATATCTGGGTTTTAAAAAAGGTTATGTCAAGCAGAAGGCAGTTTGTGTCCGAATTGACCCTGAAAATATTTTCAAAGGTTGTTGCTTATTGACTAAACAAAATCAGGCTATTGGTGCATTTGAAAAGATTTGCTATTACAAAAATTTATAATCTACTCTTGAAATCTGATTGAACAGCTAACAAATTATAACCTTGAAAAGAAACTGAAAGATCAAGGGAGAAAACTCCAGCTACAAACATCATCAGCCAATCAGCATCTCCATCAGTTGTCGTCTGCAGAAGACAAATTCCAGTCTGTTTCTGGTTATTGCAAGAAATTGTTTGAAAGTCAAGAAAGGTTGTCAAGAAATGGTAAGTATTGCATGTTTTTTTTTTTCACTTTGACTTGTAAGGATACACTGTTTTCATGAAAAAAGATGAACAGCATTGTAGCCAATTAGTGGGGGGGTTAAGTGGTTTAGTTGAACCACTATTTGGAGGAGACAAGTTGAAATGCAGATAAAAATTAGCTCAGAAGAAGTGTCAAAATTATTAATTCAACTTATTTGGTAAATTTTAGTTAAAGTTGTTGGAGGGACAGCTTTTGAGATTTTTTTACATTTATTCGGGATACTCAGGGTTTTTTCGTCAAAATTAGGTAAAAACAATGTGCATCATATATATCTGTTTTACAAATTTATTTCAAATTCTAATCCCTTTTGCACAGGTTTTAACAGCTAAGCTATGTGACTGTTCAAGCTTTGAAAAAAGGCAGAGAAAACCTTTTCCTGCCAAATTTTGAACTCTTATTTATCTTTTAAACAGGTCGAAGATTTTACCTTTTAAGGATAATGTTTTCGTCCAACTTTTAACCAATAGTTTTTGAAAGAGTATAAATAAATACGATCGCCAACACGTGCTTTTTATGAAAAATTGAATATAACATGACTCGCAAAACAAATCTTTAAAATGAGCGGTGAAAAAAATGGATGTTGTATTTGTATTAATGTCATATTAAAAATAAACATATTAAAGAAGCACTTTTTCACCCAAACAGCTTTGACAAGTAGGGAGATTTTATGGCCATGTTTACCTTTTTGATTGTCCATTGACCAATACACTTAATAGAATAGAAGTCAATAAGTGGAACATAACATTATTTTATAAGGAGAATTTACCCATGTTAAACAAAATAACGTTTAAAACCAATTATATTTGGTATTTGAGAAATATGAGCGAGGAAGTTAAAGAATACATGTTTATGTTAGGAACTTTTCTATCAAACCGACGAAAAAGTTTTACCATTTTTCCCCATTTGAAAGGTCAATCTTTTACAATTTTGATTGATTAATAGGTCAAACGAAATCTAGAAAACCCGACCTGTTAAACAAGTTTAGTAACCTATCAAAATTCTTTTTATTTAGTAATTTCAATTATCCCCTTTTAAATGATTTTTTAAGGCAGTAATTTCAAAATCTCATCACTTAAAATTCACCCTTGAACATGTCAAACATCCTTAAAATGCTTATTTGAGACAATACTTTTCATCAATTAAAATATCATATTTTTGAAAAGCTAATGTGGAATAGCAAATTTCTTGATTGTTATCAGTCAGAGTTGTCTTTCTTTGTCTTATTGTGAGAGAAATTCATGCTAAGTTTGCAAAATTGGAATATTCAGTCTCATCTAGCATTTCTGTATATTACACAAATCCTAAACTTCCTGGTCAATGGTTTATTGTAAAAGTGTGGGGGTAAAGGAAACAAAGGTACTTTCCAATCCCTTAACAACCAGCATGAAAAAAGAAAATTAATTCTTTCATATTTAAAATTATGAGATGAAGTTCTTTCCCATTAAAATGCATATGATATGGAAAATCCCAAATAAATAACAACAAAATTATAATTTTATTTATCACTATGACTTATAAAGTCTGCTCCTAGTAGGTCCTTCTGTTGTATGATACTGTAAAACAACTGTTTCTATCAAGGGCAGTGAATCACATTCATGTCAATGAAAAGTGCAAGAACCAAACATTCATGAAACTAAATGATTGTAGATAATATTCTTTTTATCGGTAATGACGTCACAGTTATCAAGTGCTCCCAACTGATATTTTCTTGTATCACGGACAGTCCATGATACTAAAAAATAATAGGCAGATGAGATCAAAGGAAAATGCCGCTTACTACCGATAATTTCAAAATCTTATCACTTTAAATTCACCCTTGAACATGTCAAACATCCTTAAAATGCTTATTTGAGACAATACTTTTCATCAATCAAAATATCATATTTTTGAAAAGCTAATGCGGACTAGCAAATTTCTTGATTATTATCAGTCAGAGTTAAAAAGCCAAATTTGTTTTTTTGTTAGTCTGCATTAGCTTTTCAAAAATATGATATTTTGATTGATGAAAAGTATTGTCTCAAATAAGCATTTTAAGGATGTTTGACATGTTCAAGGGTGAATTTAAAGTGATAAGATTTTGAAATTCCTTTTGTCTTTCTTTGTCTAATTGTGGGAGAAATTCATGCTAAGTTAATTTTCTTTGTACTGGAAATGGTTTCAGTAAGTTTCACAAAATTTGCTTTTTGGCACATAAAAAAAAAGTCATGATAAAAAGTAGTTGCAAGAATAAATTGATGTAAGATGATGAAAATCAATCCTCACATTCTCCACTCTGTTATTTTAGCCCCGCTATGAAAACCTAAACAGTCTTTCTGTAATTCCTGTACTCTGTTATTAAGTTCTTGATTGTCGGCAGAGAGATCAGCATTTTCTGCATTCAATGAATTGATTTGTTTGTTTTTATTCTTAATGGATGTTTCAAGTCTTTTGTTCGTTTCTTTTTGTTTTTCAAGTTCCCTTTTCAGTTTATTAATTTCTCTTGATGATTTTTTATCGTTGGAAGAAGGTTGGACTCGACTTTTTTTCTTCTCTTCGTGAAGTGATGTCTTCATTTCATTGACCTTGTCTTGTAAACTATGAACTTTACGATCAATCAACCGTGGAAGAGACATGTATGTTGTCGATGGGTCACGTAGAGAAACTCCCAGGGCTCGACAGCACCTGTATTGTAATGTATGTACAGTGTCAGCTAGATGGTTCACTAAATTCCCAGGATGCACTTCTCCCGTTAACATGTTATTTTGGTCCTCAATGCCATAAACTAAGGGACATAACTGTTGATTGATGACGTCAATAAGTTTATTGTTTATGTCTTTTGGCATTTCCTTTTGTGCTTTCTCGTATTCAGTGTCAAGTTTACTAGCTATCCATGAATAGTCACGTCGAAGTTTGTTTACAAATGTCGGAAAACATCCTGGTCCTCTCCTCGGTAGAATTTCCATCAACTTGGCAGCTTTTGCTCTCCTTGAAGTTTCTGCCTGAAAAATAAAAAATAGATTAAGGCAGATGATCACAAAAGTCTGCTGTATTTTGGTTAAATGGTTAAGGTGTGTATTGTTTCCAGCTCCAAAATTTGACAAGAATATGCTTATGATAATCTACAGGTGAATTCTACCAGAGACAATGTGTATTTTGCTTTGCAACTATCAAGATTATTTCAAATAAAAGAGGATACAGTTCAAGAAAAAAGGATAGAGTTTCTTAGTAAAATTCCTTATTATGTATTATTTATTGAGTTGCAGCATTTAACAATCACTTAATTAACAAATATACTCTATAGCTAGGACTTTTTTCACAAAAAAACAATTTGTTATATCGACAATCATCATGGAAAGCATTTGATACCTAATAAACTTATTTATTTTGACGAAAAAATGGACTGTTTTATCCACTTGCATGTAGTATCTATGTCAAAAGAGTTCGCGAAATGTGTCAGACCTGTCAGACCTGACTGGTAAAATTTAAGCAGGTCCAGCATTTTAAACATACTTTCTGGACCCATGTCTGGTAGATTTTAGTAATTTTTTAGAAAGTTGTAATAGACAGGACCAGTAAAAAAAGTATAGGTTCGACCAAAGATTACATTTTGACGGACCTATGTCTGACAAAGAAATTTTAAGTTTTGCAAACTCTGTCAGACAATTGAAAAAAAATAAGCCTGGGTTTGATTTAAAAAGAGCAAGTTTAAGAACAAATAGCAGAGGTTCTTAGTTATATTTCTGATTACATGTATGTACATGTAATAATAGAATTGACATTTTACAATTTAAATATAAATAACCTAGGACCTTTCTCCATCTATACCATCATGAAAACTGGACCAAATTGCATGTAATTCCTATGTCAACCAGAGAACAAAAAAGAGAAGTTTAAAGTTATATTCTCTAATATGAAAAAGCACAGCCTTAAAAACCCAGGGAGATAAGACCCGTCAATCAAATATGGATCGATGGGACGAGATTTTTAGGGACAAATCTAAGCCTAGAACTTTATGTTGCACATTAAAATATTTATTTTGACAATCACCATGAAAAAAAATGGACTAACTTGCTTGTGATTTTTATGACAATCAAGACTTTTTAAACCTGGGCTAAGTTTAAGATGAGCAATTTTAAGAACAATTAAAAGATGTCACAAGTAATAAGTGAGTATGCACAATACAACATTGCTCAATCACTACTCTTAAAGAAAACCTATAACAGTGAGTGAGTTTCAAGTCCTAACTTCATGAAATAAACTCATGTTGACAGCCTGTATAAAAAAAGTGGAATATTCTATAAACTTGCACGTAATTTATATGACAATCAAGTCTTTTAAGCCTAGGCAACATTTAGTAGGAGCAAATTTAAGAACAAATAACAGAACTCCTAGGCATATCACTTATTAGGTAACATCACATTGCATAATCTCTACTGAAACCCATCAGGAACTGTGTCTATTTTCAAGTACTTACTTCATGTAATAAACTTATATTGACAGTCATCATGTAAAAAAGTGGACCATTCTCTCTCAGAGTTTATAAACTGTTATATATCCCAATACATTAATCAATAGAAATCTTTATTTTATCTTAGTATCTATACAATTGGCTAGATATATCGATATGGCTTCGACCTTCGGCAAACAGAGTCGATCTTTTTACGAAAGGAGTCCTAAGCATTTATAAACCGGGACATCTTGTCAAAAGTAGCCTTGGTTTTTCAATTTGACATATTGAGATATCCTTATGTCAACAGACAGAAAATAACCATCAGTTCTGATACTTCATGTTGATAATATAGATCTTATTGAATTTCATTAAAAAGGATTGGGTTTTTAAAAATGGCATGTTTTGAAATGTTGTATGTTCATATGGACTGTTAGTACATTCAAAAAGTTTTAGAATTTAAAAGCTTAGATATAAAAAAAATTAAGATAACAAATGTATTTTGTTTTCTCCGTAAAAATATAAAAGTTTTATTAATGAAGTGAATCAATTTGCTTTTTTTAACTATGCCACATGCAGTGTCCAAATATTTTGCTTTTGTGACTGTTCCAAGTTAACTAAGATGGCTTAGTTTCTGTTTGTTCTTGTTTTTTGTCTTAGGCTCTCTCTAGTAGAATTGGACTTTGATCGATTTGATTTTTATTGTGTGTTTAGTTTTTGTGCTTTGTCTAGGAATATTGATAGGGGGAAGGTTGGGCCCAAAAAACTAGTTTAACCCCGCCACATATTACATGTGCCTGTCCTAAGCCAGGAATCTTTGACAAAGCTCTCGTTTGTACTTGTCTTTTTGATGTTTTCTGTTCCTTGTTTAAGAAGGGGGTCTATCTGTGACTATTTCAGGGCTGGATTTGAATTATATGCATCTTATTTAGACCATGGGCCAATTGCAGAACCGCGAGCAGTGCCAAATGGCCTCGTTGAAGGCTGCTGGCGGTTGTCCATTGTGGTTTTTCTAAATTGCTGTTTAATTGTGGGCTGTGTCGCGTACACTTATTCCACATCTCTTTATTTTCTATTAGTGATTTTATGACTTGTTTTGGGATCCAAAGATTCTTGGTTTTAATCCCACTTGCACACCCTTGCAGTTTCTGAAGGAAAACTTGACAGCACTTGTGAATTATGAAAGTATTCTATCAATTATTGGACAAGTTTACAAGCTGTGCAGTAAAAAAGAATGAAGATTAAACTTGAAATGCAGTGCAACAAGCCAGGTCACTTTAATTCTAATAGGAAATAATATGGATTATATTAATGCTCTATATTTTGAACCTCTGGATTTTATGTTTTTCCATTCCACATGCCCAACCACAATTTGCATCATGCCTTCAATTTTTGACAAATGAATTATGTCAATATCTTCCTTTTTTTCTGTATTTATATTTATTTAAAGACAGGTAATTATAGCATTTAACCAATGTCTGGTTAATTTATTTTTACAATGTATAATTTGATAATGAAAAGGGACCATTTTTCTATAGGAAGTTGTGAAGAGGTTTTAGATGGTAAATGGGCTCTTTTATGAATGCCAAAATATTGAAATGGTTTCTATAGCCTTTTGAAATCTTGGCTTGAGTAGATGATTTTTTAGTCCCAAAACATTTTGTGTTTGAAAAAGAGACGTTCTTGAGAATATTATGTTGACACCAAGATTGCAGAAATCAGACTTTTAAAAACTTGAATTTGTCTAAATGTGGTCTTTAATAGATGTTATAATGAAAATATGATTGAAATATGTTTTTCAGGATGAATTTTGCAAATCTATTATACAAAATTTACAAGTCTTTTTAATCAAATAAGATATTTGCATTATTAACATTTAAAGAAGGTCTTGATGAAATTGTTTAAGAGCCAACATCTAGGATGCAGAAGACCTTAAGTTTGATCTTCTAGTGTCTGTCTGTCTGTCATTTTCTCTTTCAACAACTTTAAGACTTTAAATTACAAACTTACTTAAAAGAGATACAGGTCTAAAATTGTACACAGTGATTTAGTACCATTGAAGGATTCACATATTAAAGTTTCATGTAAATCTGATGAACATATTTGGAAAAATTTGTTTTTTCCCAATTGTCAGGGCTCTTGTTCTTATATATATATTTTTTCTATTTTAGATAGTGAGAAATTCACACTTAAAATGTAGCATTTTCAAAGCACTCTTTTAGATTATTAGGGACCTGCACATGCTGCATCCAGGATGAAAATTGCCATCTGTGTATCTGTCTGTTTGGCGATAGGCTAAATAAAATTTTATGTAAATCTGACCATTTTTCGTCCGTGGAGGGGGGGGGTGCTTGGTAAGTTTTGAAGTTTTGATTACACTATTTTATCTAATTTCACACACTTAATTAACTTTAATTGACTACAGTAGCTATGATTTCATATTGTGAAGTATAAACTAATTAGACTTAGAAATAATAGTAAGGTTAAAAACATTGCGGATGTTCATCGATTAAGTTTATCTGATGATCAAAATGTTTTTCTACAATATTAATATTGCTGATTGTTAGCGTTTACATTAAGTTTTTGAGTTGATTAAGCTAGGAGTCTTTGTTAAAATCTATTTTGATTTTTGTCAATTGTTTTATTAGTTTATAGCAATTTTATTTGCTCAAAAGAGTACAAATTGGATCAGACACATGTTTTGCCAACTTATGAAGTCTTCACCCTGTTGTTTGATGTTAAATGATATGCAAGAAGCAAAGAGGCACCAAAGGGGCATTAGAGTGTAAAAAGTCTGAAAGGGCAACAACAAAACCAGTAAACATAAACAAGAACAGCACAAAAAAACAAAATACACTAAATTGACCAAACAGATATCAACAATGCAAACTCTAGTCGTAACGAGAGTGAACTCAGGTGCTCTGGAAGGGTAAGTGGTTAATAGCCTACCATTCATGTTGCTAATTTCCAATTCAGTGTGTCAAAAACAACAAAGGAAGACAAATTTCTAGGACAAACCAACAACTTTGCTCATTTGAAAGATAAAAATCTCATATTTATCTATGAGTGTAAATTTTGATTTGCATGCTTTAGCCAGCATATTATGATATACATGTAGATAATGATCTATCCAGGAGGAGACACTCTATTAAGTACAACATTCATGAAGAGGAAACTGTTTCTTGTGATATTTTAGGAAATGTGTCTTAAATTTGAAATAGGGAGTAAAAATCACTTAAAACTGTCAAATCTGCCTGGCAGTTAAAGCATGTGCTTTAAAAAGAAGAAAAAAATCATTATCGTAATACCCATTGGGGATTGGGAGGTCTGTTGAGTATGGTCACAGCTAAGACATGTAATGTTAAAACTGTTTTCCCCTAAAGGTACCCCTGCCAGAATCCTGATATCATTGGCCAATTTCAGTATAAGCATTTGGTTTAAGAGTCTGTTTGAAGAACACTCTTACCTCAATTAGTTTACTCTGTGCTTCTGTAATGAGGTTTTCTATATAAAGGTCAAGGAGAAACTGCTTATCAATGTCAAGGTCACGCAGTATGTCTCTATGACACTGGTTCAGTGCCCTTTGCTGCTTTGGATCCATAGCTACAACATAATAGTAAGATAATTTTGTAAGTAAAGATTGCAACACCTTTGATTCACCTGCCTGGAGTATAAAAATCTCCAGTCCGTCAATATTTTGTGTTCATCAATGACACTGGCTGCAATAGTAGATAAGTATGTAAGAAAAGGCAACGATACATGTGAATATCTTGCCTGGTGTAAAAAATCTCCTGTTTTTGTCCCATCTCTAGTCCTCATGATTATATGGCCATTCTCCAGTGTAACATGTATGGGCAAAAATTAAATTACCATATAGGGATGACACAAAATTCTTTGGTTTCATTTATTTTTGTGATTATCAATTTTCATGGTTCACCAGTATAGATATTTGGTTGGGTTTTTGTCTCGCCTGCGAAGCAGAGCGGGACATAGGTGTTACTTTACCAGCGGCGGCGGCGACCGCAGCGTTAACTTTTTGGAAAAGTTTTATGAGCACCTCCATATCTCAAGAACTATAGATCCTGGGTTGATGAAACTTGGTATGCATATGTCCCAGTAGTAGCTTAGCACAGTTACATCCTCATCTTTTGACCTTGACCTTGATTTTCTGGTTGAGTGACTTTGATTATTTTTATTGCATATTTTTGCAATGTTTAGGTTCAGAAACTGAAAATCCATGTTAATTCAAAATATAGTGGAAGTAAGAAAGAATAATTGTTTCTGATGGTGCCGGCAGGCCAGACATACTTTAGTGTTAACTCTTGTTAATTTCCTAATTTGTTAATGTTGCTTATTGTTGTTAATGTTGCTTTTTTAGCTCACCTGGCCAAAGGCCATGTGAGCTATTGCCATCACTTGGCGTCCGTCGTCGTCGTCCGTCGTCGTTAACTTTTCTTCAAACTTCTTCTCCTCTGAAACGGCTGCACAGATTCAAACCAAATTTGGTCTGGTGGTACTTTAGGGTATCCCCCACAGAACTGATGTGGGGATTTTTGATTCGTCGAAAAATATGGCCGTCGTTGCTAAAAATAGACGAGGGGGGTCAGACTACTGTTTTTGGCTTGTAAATCAAAAAGTATAAGAGATAGATGAAATCTGATGCCACGCTACTGCTTCAGCATCAAAAGCTCTACAAAAGTCTCCATTGAGTCGAAGTTGTCAGATGACCCCTTATGGGAGTTACGGCCCCTTAAAGGTGAAAAATAGCATTTTTTCATGTTTTTGGCCTATGGAATGAAAACTATTGCAGATAAAGAGAAGCTGTTGCTTGCTTAAATGTTCAGCTCATTTAGCTCTACAAAAGTCTCCATAAGGTCAAAGTTGTCAGATGACCCCTTATAGGGGTTACGGCCCCTTAAAGGCAAAAAATAGAGTTTTTGGCCTATAGAATGAAAACTATTGCAGATGGAGAAAAGCTGTTGCTTGCTTCAATGTTCAGCTCATTTAGCTCTACACAAGTCTCCATATGGTCGAAGTTGTCAGATGACCCCCTATAGGGGTTACAGCCCCTTAAAGGCAAAAACTAGTGTTTTTGGCCTATGGAATGAAAACTATTGCAGATAGAGAAAAGTTGTTGCTTGCTTAAATGTTCAGCTCATTTAGCTCTACAAAAGTTTCCATAGGGTCAAAGTTGCCAGATGACCCCTTATAGTAGTTACGGCCCCTTAAAGGCAAAAAATAGTGTTCTTGGCCTAAAAAAAGAAAAATTTTGCAGATAGAGAAAAGATGTTGCTTGCTTAAATGTTCAGCTTAATTAGCTCTACAAAAGTCTTTTTAGGATCGAAGTTGTCAGATGACCCCTTTAAGGGGTTATGGCCCTTTAAAGGTGAAAAATAGTGTTTTTTGCTATGGAATGAAAACTATTGCAGATAGAGAAAAGCTTTTTATTGCTTAAACATTCAGCTCATTTAGCTATACAAAAGTCTTCAAAGGGTTGACATTAAGACCAGGTGAGCGATTCAGGCTCCTGGGAGCCTCTTGTATTGTTAATGTTGCTTATAGAAAAAAATGGAAAAATAGCACTTCATTTGATTGAGAAGTTCCTCCTTTACACCCATTATGCAAAAAACTGAAATAATGCTTGCAATATTCACAAGTGAATAAGTCGAACACAAGCTAATTATATGTCTTCCCCCACAATATTTGGGAAGACATATTGTTTTTGTTGTGTCCGTCCGTCCGTCTGTCTGTCTGTCATAAAGTTTGTCAGCGCAACTCCTCCGAAACTGCTGGACCAAATTCAACCAAACTTGGTATGTAGGAAGGACACCCTATGTAATTGTACACAACACCAGTAAATTTTGATCCTCAAATTTTTGTGGGAGTTATGGCCCTTTGAACTTATAAAATTGCTGAAAATCCTCATTTCTCATCTTGTCAATGCATCTCCTCTGAAATTACTGAACCGAATTCAACAAAACTTGGTATATAGGAAGGACACCATAAGTAGTTATGCATGTTACCAGGAAATTTTGATCCTCAAATTTTTGTGGGAGTTTTGGTCCTTTGAACCTAGATATTTTTGGGGAAACAGGGGAGACATCGTTTTTGTAGGCAACAACAAACTTTAATTTGTTTAGACCTTTAAACTACCAACACTTTATAGGTAGTAATTATTGCATTAACAAGTAATTATACCCTTGCTAATTACTAGAATTACTACATTAAGTAAATAGTTATTTTTGTCAGTGAATAATATTATGAAAGAAATATTTGAAAAAAAATTCTCAAATATAACATCTTAACAATGCTTATTGACATGCAAACTGCATCAATTGTTTGTAACACAATTATACTTGTGTTTCAATTTAATATGGGCACATTATGGGGATGTCCCAAATGACTAGAAATATAATTGACATCCCAACTATTCTAGTTTACAGCTATATAGCTTTTAAAAGATTGTGTATTAATATCATCTTCGGTGTCTCTTGATTTGTCTATTTGTCCCTTGCCATAACATGAGACAGAAATATTTCTCAATGGAAAGTTATACTTGTTGTTTGTTTGTCACTTTTAAAATTCTCTGACCATTTGTCCACATATCTTGTATGTGCAATATTGCTTTTTGAAACATGAGGGCATTTCTTAAAAGAAAAAAAAAGAAATTTGAGAAAACAATGAAACTCTCACAGTCTTATTCACTCTTAGAAAGCTGTTTTCAAAAGAATAGATAATATGGAGGGATTGCACTGATGGTTTAGGAAATTGTGAAAAGATGGTTTTTGATGTTTGAAAAAAAAGGAATGCAAAATGCATTATGACAATTTTACTTAAGGTAAAAGCTATCTCTGAATAATTATCTATTAACTTTCTCTTAAAGAAAAGTATATCTTAGTTTTCTCATTTTCTTAAAAACATTTTTTGTATCCATATTCTTTTTCAATGAACATGAATATAACAAAATAATTTAATTATTTAGGCCTAGTTTGTAATATAAATTGCTTTTTTTGTAAACATCTTCTTTTTTTATATGATCAAATTAATATCTTCTGTGCTAAATTAAAAAAAAAACAACAAATCTTACCTTCTGAAAAAGAAGCTCCCGAAAAAATTGAAATGCCTGTGTAGATCCACGACCAATATTGATAAGGGAATCAGTCTACAACTGGTATCCTGTTCATAGTGAGCCAATAATTAAATGCCAGGGATATTTGTATAGAGATTATCGAAGACCATTCTTGGTTACATGGCCTATCACATGTTTCACAAGGAATTGGGACAGTACCCTTTTTATATGAGGATGAAAAAAGTTTTAATTTCAATGAAGATTTAAATTACAAGATTATTTATTTTTACTGTTTGTATGTGGTATTTAAACTTTACTTAAGTCTGCACAATACCGTATCTTTACATGGGTTTTGTTAAAGCAAACAAAGATATGGTGTTATTTTATTATTTGAAAACACAGAGGAAAATTTGACATTTTTTGAAGTCTATACAAAAATATAATTTAACGGATCAAATTAAGATAATATTTTTACTGTCCATTGTAATGTTGATGTGGACTTTTGAATGAAGCATTACTGTGAAACCTCTCTAAACTGAACTCTGAATAAACTGAAATCCTGTCTTTTACAGACACTGCTTTTCAAATCTCTACATTTATATTCACTTGAACCTGTATTATAAGCCAGTACCTGTCTACACCAACCTAATTGTTCTGTCCCTTAGAGGACAGGTTTCACTATAGTTTTTCATTGTAAAGCAATGTTGATATTTGTACAGATTGTAAGAGGTAGTATTTTAGCTTGTTCGTTCTTTGTATCACAAGCTTGATTTTGGTATGTGTAAGTTTCGTTGCTTAGTAACCTCTCTAAACAGAACCATAAACTGAAACAAGTCAAATTAAACTGGTTTTCAAGTCGCTTCCTTTTACATTTCTTTTCACTTCATCCTGCATAAAGTGAACACCTGTTTATTCCAACCAAATTATTTTGCCCCAAAAGGGTCGGATTTGACAGGTTTTACTGTAGTTTGGCTTGGATATTGTATAGCAATTTTAAAATTTGTATGAGGTAGTGAGCTTGCTCTTTGTATAACAATTTTGACTTTGGTAGGTATAGTTACAGTGATACCTACCCAAACTGAACCCTGAAAAAGACCAAAAGCCTGTTTTAATCAAAATGTCCCTTCCTTTTACATTTTTATCAACTTTCAATTTCACCTGCATAAAGTGAACACCTGTCTAAACCAACAAAATTTCTTTTGTATCAAAGGAGTTCGTATTAGACAGGTTGCACTATATTCTGGCTTTACAGTTGTATAGCAATGTTGGCATTCTGTAGGTGGTAGTATTTAAGCTTGTCCTTTATATGATAATGTTGACTATTGTATGTTATAGTATTTTCATTTCCCCATTGTATAGGAATTCTGATATTCTTTTTCAAAGTATTTTAGCTTGTCCTTTGAATACGAATGTTGACTTTTGTATGGGGTCTCATTTTTGTTTGACTGCTTATAGATTTCTGGTCTGTGTTTGTATGCCATGTCTTTATTTCTTTGAACTCTTGTGTTTTTAATTAGACAATTGATCAATGGAATTATTGTAGTGATAGTTAGTTTACACTAGCTGTTGGTGCAGTAGACCCCCATGAGATAATCATGAATGGGGTTCTAGCAGGTATCCATCCCCTTAGGTGGCATGTTCCCTATTAGAAGTGTTTATAACTCAGTGATCAGGCAAATTTTCACTAAAGTTCAGTTTCAATAACTATTTTCAAGGTGGATTCACTCTCCTTACGACTAGAGTTCTTATTGTTAATTGATATTCAGTGGTTGTTGTGTTTCTGTGTTTTATATGTTGTCTGTTTTTTTATCCTGTTCTAATTGTTTGTGTTTGATGGTTTTGTCTTGGCCCTTTTGCACTTTAACATTCTGTTGCCCCATTGGTACCTCTGCTTCTTTGATAATTTTTAGCCATATAGAGATCTGAAGTTGCCCCCTAAAAAACCTATTCAGATAGCAGTGTTTTTTTAACTACTGAAAGCCTCATAAATCTAAAGTATTTGGTCTAATATGTTTTGCTTCATGCTAGTAACATCACAAATTTCAGTTTAATCCGATCATGTACCATATGAAAAAATTCAACATGCTGTGCACTTTTAAGGATTTTTTATAACTTTTGAATTATCAAAAAGATAATCAATGTCAAGGTCAATTGATGAAATGCATCTGTTCAAAGTTTTGGCTTAAGAACCTGAATACTGTAAACCGGGAAATTTTCGCGGCTGTTTTATTTTCGTGATGATGTTGCTAGCGTGAAAATTAATCGACATGAATAAACTTGTCTTCTATTGTAGTCTATGGACAATAACATTTCAGCACGAATTCAAAACTTTGTGAACTAACATTCAGTCTTCATATCGCGAAAATTTCCCAGTTTACAGTACCAAGTTTTATTCAACTCTAAGGAACTAAAGTTTAATAGATATGAAGATGTCTGAATTTAAACAAGAAGGTCAAAGTATTGGGATGCCACAGTGCTAACATGTTACAGGGGCATATGTATGTATACCAAGTTTTATTTTACATAGGAATTGCAAAGCTTTTGATATGAAGGCTCCATAAAAACATGAACCCAACTATCCTCATGTCACTATGCACCTTTGCCATGTTTGCAGGCCAGGAAAAAATCCCAAATATTAATATGCATATAAGATTAAGAAAAAGACAAAATTTATTTTAACTTAATCTGCCTTATATGCAAGAACACATAAAGCAATTAAATGAAACAAAAAGAAGGCATGAATTGGACTGAAGAATAAGACTTTAAACTTTGAATAATCAAAGTAGATAACTTTGTTTGTTAATTAAGAAGTATTTGGTGGAATATAACAATCTTTATTACAAATAATTAGATATTTCATGCTGTATTGAGATAGATGAACATTTACAAAAGTTATTAACATCAAATCAATTATTTGATTTGATTAACTTAGATACTAAAAAATTGTTTTGTCCTGATTTTGGCTAAAAAGTTGCCACCATAAAAACCCCAAAACAATGAAAAAACAATTAATCGATATATAAAAATATACTAATGTAGTAGGTGTCAAATTCATTTTGTCAAAGACATTAATTAAACATTTCTGAGATAGTGGTGACTCCTTGTGTTCCCTGTGTGTGAGCTGAACCATATCTCTGGGTTAGTGGGGGCTTTTCCAGTTCTGCCAGACGAGCTTTCAAGTCTAGGTTTTCTTTTTCCAACTGTAGATTGGCATTTTGGAGGTTGGTGCATTTCTTGTCACGATTTCGAATGGTTGATTCTAGTTTCTTGTACGATTCTTTCTGCTTTTGTAAATCTTTTCTTAATTTGGCCACATCTTTGTTGATCTGAAAATTGAAAGAAGCAAAGGTCAGTGCTAAAAGGGCATTCTATTAAAATGGTAAGTCCTAAAAGGTCAAGTCAAGTTAAAATCAGTAGACAAGGATGAAAAAATGGGAAACACACAACATAACAAAAAATACACATAAACAACAAGTTTTTATTTGAATCTGAAAATTGTATTTTGGATGCTGGAAAATTAATATCAAGACTTTTGAGCTGACTGGCTTAGGTCAGTTTAACTATACATGTTAATTGCCACAATAAACCAAATTAGCCATACCATCATGACTAACTAACCCCCTTAGTAGTGGTTAGTCAAACTCAAAGAAAACATTTTCAAGCTTCAAAATAATAACGGATTCAAATAAAAAACTAGTTTGAAACATCTTAACTTCAACCAACAATGCAAACATTAAGAAATTGTTCAATTATCATTTTTCATCAATTCACAATCTTTTACTTAGGCCAAACAATGAATATGCATGCCTCCTATTTTCCCCCTCAAAATGAGTAAATACATATAACAGCTACTAGGGGATACATCTCAAATTTGGGTATACTTGAGATAAAATGGCAATAAGCAGGCTTTGATTGTATTTTATTGAATTTATGTTAATTGTTTTTTGTCAAGAAGAGGGTCTTTCATTGCACTTTAGGATTGGGCTTGAATCATATGCATTTTATTTTCAATCCAGGGCCAATTAAAAAACAGTGGGCAGCGACCACTTGTCACATTGAAGGCAGCTGGCTGTTTTCCATTGTGGATTTTTTGAATTGTGGTTTATTCCACATCTCATTATCTTCTATAAAAGAACAGAGAAGAAAAGATGAAGAAGAAACCAAACAAACAAGCTATTTTTTCTAACCTTATTTTTGTCTTCACTGCTTTTATATGCCCTGACTTTCTTCCTCTCTGCGTGGAGTTCAGATTTGATCTCATTGACGTCATCATGTAACGACTGAACCTTTTGTGATATCAGCCAAGGCAGAGAGACCTCAGCTATACTGTTATCCTTGGTCGACATCTCCAAAGCCCTGAGGCCGCGGTACTTCAGTGAGGTCATGAGTTCTGAGAGTCGAGCCACAGACTGAGCTGGGTGTTGGTTGCCAGGTGTAATTATGTTCCTCTCGCATCCATATACAAGTGGACAAATATCATGGTTGATCACTTCAGTGAGTTTATCGTTCACATCTTTTGGAATGTTTTTACGCTCCTTAAGCAGTTCCTTTTCTAACTTATCAGCGATCCATGAATAATCCTTGCGTACCTTTGCCACAAAGTTAGAAAAACAGTTAGGTCCTCTTCTAGGGATTATTTCTAACAACTTGGCACATTTTGATCTCCTCGTTTTCTCTTCTGATATTTCATTCTTCTGTTCTTCTGTTATGATGTTGTCTATATACAGAGATAGGAGAAATGCCCTGTCCACTTCAAGGTCCCGTAACAAATCTCTGTGGCAGTTGTGTAAGGCTCGTACTTGGTTCAGTTCCATTTGTAGAAGCAAGTAGAATTATCTATAATAGAGAAATTAAAATAAAGGTAAATTGCAATTGAATAAGTTTAACCACATACAATGTCATCTACAATTTTTTTCCTCATTCATACTCATTTCAATATACTAAAAGAGGACATGATTGCTTCTGAAATTTATGTTTTTTTCAATTTGAAAGTGTAAATTTATGTCAATATTTTATTTTAAAATAAAAATTTGCTATAGCAATGATGGAACACTGGTTTAATGACTGTTAATAGAGCTAATTGGCACGTTATAAAACTCAGAAAAATTTAACCAATGCCTTGTATAGTTTCAGAGGAGACAAACCAAGTTTTCTTGGAATAATTGTTTTTATCAATTTTGAATGGAAATGTTGTTGTTGATTTCTTTTTTTTGTGTATACTCTTGAAGTAGATGTTTCTTGAAAAATATAGAAATGGTTCCTTTATTTCTTTTTTATTCTTACAAAATGTTTTACCTTAAATAATGCCTAATTCCCATTTATACCAAGTTGGAATTGGTAAACCTGCAGCCAGATACAAGAATTCAGAGCTTACTCCTCAAGATGTGGCCTACATACCGCCTTACTTTTTGTTGAATAAAGACAAAACAGGAAATACCCTTTTAATTACAGATTGTTTTAAAGAAAAGTGAATGTTATGCAAGAATTGACAACAAAAGTATTAAATGGGTGATCTGTATGTATTGTTTTATTGGAGGTACATTTTAGGGGCAAGTGTTTTAATCTTGAGTATATTAAACAAACCATTTAGCTAAAACATAAATGGATCGTCTTTAAACTCAACCAGAAATGTGGTTGTCTAAATTTGTAGATAAAGTTGCTTTTGAATGTCAAAAATAAGATTTAGTTAAAAATACTTAATTATTATTCTAATACATGTAATACATGTATGTGTTAAAAACATAGTAAGAAAACTTTTTGGCATTGTATTTATTGGCATGCGGTATTGGAAAGTCATATTTGTTTTTTTTTGTTTATAACTTTATTTTCATTTTATATGTCAAAAATTCAATTTATATTGTATTGATTTACATGACAATAAAGTATTTCATTACATATTAGCCTAAAGATACTAAAAATAAAACATTAAGTCAATAATTCTGCTGAAGTAAAAATTATCAAATAATGATATTAACTCCAATCAGATTGATCCATTTTATGAATTAGTTCTATCAATCTAATGAAGAAAGATCTGTCTATACTCTCATTTGACTTTCAAAAGTACATGTAATAGTTTCATTTAACTCGTGCATTTTGGCTAGTATCAATTATCGTAATACATGTATCAGTTTAGATATGAATGACTTGCACTAAAAGTGCCAATATAATGACAAATTCACCCTAAAAGGGCCTTTTCAGAACACGACCTCAGTGACCTTTATAAAGATAATGACAATATGCCTTGGTCAGGACGACTTCAGATCCTATTTAGATATTCATGGTGTGACTTTACAGTTTGACGTATCTATTGCCAAATTCGCAGATCAAATTTCATTACTTCAATTTAATTCTATTCAATTCTAAAGTGAAACATTTGGACTAATTCTCAACTTTGCATTGAGAAATCTTTTAAATTGTCTTTAGCCTTGAATCAGCTTAATTACAACTAATTAGGTTTATGAGTCAGAAAAGTTCGGGAAATTCCTTTTGGCAGATACTGGTCACAATCGCCTTAAATAATATTATTATTAATATTTATGAAAATTAGGCAATGAATAAGAAAAGTATTGTTTAAATTACTATTATTATCAGTTTAAAAAGGTGCTGATTTTAAAAATCAGTAGGCTATATAGTGTCAATTTCTGCACATAGGGGTTACTTTGGCATTATCTGCTTTCTTACATTGTATTTTATCATTCTCATACAATTTCCTTTAAAGTATTCTGGACAAGAACATGTAACAGCCTTTTGATATTTGCATGTAGCTTCCTTTAATAGTAGTAGGAGGAAGCTCTATGGTGTCATTTTATGTCCATAACTGGTGTACTTTCTGTTAACAGATTATATTTTAAGACACAGCAAGACATATGTCATGTATGGAAGATCCCCATTATAGTTTTCTGTTTACAGTCCTATCTCTGCTCTTTGCCTGAGCATCTCTTATGAATATACAATCAGTTCTATCATGTATAAAAGGTATACCTCAGCTTTCATCAAGTTTCTAGTGAAATTCTTTTATCCTTAAAGATGATATGCTCCCATGCTTAGACTGTTTTCTCTGGTCAGTAACCAAAGCAATTGATACAAAAACCAACAACATGAAGAAAAAAAACACATACAGGTAATAGAATGCATTGAATAAGTAGACTCAACAACAATCAGCATCATGAACTCTTGTCAAAAGGATTATGAACTCAGAGTGACTCTGTTAGAGCAGTTCTTGTCTATTATATTCCAACCGTTGCGTTGCATCTGACCATTTCTTTATAAAGATAACAACAAAACTACTGATCTGGAATGATCAATCTTATATATCCAAGAGGAAAAGACAAAACAAGTCATAGACATACCAGAGAAATTGAAGATCACAATGTTCCTGACTTTATATTATATTGCTGATTATGCCCTGTCAACTCTTGGCTACAATGTCTCAGTCATGTGAGTGAGTTAGTGTTTTACGCCCGTGCAACGCCATATAGGTTATTTACAGGCGACAGTCAAGAATGAGTTGTTTATAAAAAAAAATTTATTTATCATTAATGGTAACTTTTTTGCCTGGCCTTAGAATTTGACATGAAAAGTGCACATTTATTAGTATTTTGACTGTAGTTCATTATGGCATTGTTAAATCCCTAAGTATTACAAATAACACTTAAGTATGGATATAATTATTGTAATCCTTTTGGGCCAATGTGTCTTAACAACAAAGCCGTAAGTGAATAAAACAGATAATTACAGTGGAAATTTAAAAGTATTAGGATTATTAAAGTATGGCACATGATATCTGTAATTGAATTTAGATGGCCTAAGATGGCTTACAGTCAAAGATATATGGTTAACATGTTGACCTCGTGGTTAAAGTTCAAGATAGCTCTCTGGGTTAACCAATACTTGGTTTAAAAGGTACCCATATACTTATGGAATCATATAGTAATTTCTTGAAAGCCTAAACAAATGTTTGATTCTTATGAAACTTTGTAGAATGAAATGTCAGATATGATACACTGTGGATTCATTTATTTTCGTAGGTACCAATTTTCGTGGTTGGACAAAAATTGATAAGTTTGTGGATTCTTAAATTTGTGGTTCTGAATTCTGCAGCATGCATATCAATGTTAAATTTCCTTTTTTTATACCCCGCCACACGAAGTGGCAGGGTATTATGTTATACCCTCAGTTTTTTCAGTGTCTGTCCTTCCGTCTGTCCGTCTGTCCGTCCCCCGAAGGTTTCCGACCAATAACTTGAAAACGCGTTAAAGGATTTAAATGATATTTTGCACAGCTGTTTAGTACAATAAAATACAGGTCAAGTTCGATTTCCAGCATGATCCAAAAAATAGTTTTCGAGATAGGCCACTTTGAAAAATCAAATTTCATGAAATTTTGAGTTTCCGACCAATCACTTGAAAACGTGTCAAAGGATTTGAATGTTATTTTGCACAGCTGTTTAGTACAATAAAATACAGGTCAAGTTCGATTTCCAGCATGATCCAAAAAATAGTTTTCGAGATAGGCCACTTTGAAAAATCAAATTTCATGAAATTTTGAGTTTCCAACCAATAACTTGAAAAGGCTTCATGTGATTCAAATGATATTTTGTACAGCTATTGAGTACAATAAAATACAGGTCAAGTTCAATTTCCAGCATGATCTGAAAAACGGTTTTCAAGATAGGCCACTTGGAAATCAAATTATATGAACTTTTGATATTATAACGTGGCGGGGTATCATTTAATGTCCCATTACATGCCCTTTTTTTGGGATATCAGATTCAGATATCAGGTCAAGGTCACCCACAAAAAATACGAAAATTGATACCCCACAAATAATAATGAAACCACAGTATATGAATTATAAATTTCTTAAAGAAAAGCATAAAAATGATGTAATAATTAAAGATTGCATCATTGAAACTTTCAGAGTGAAAATTATGAATTGCCTAATGGTCAGCTAGGTTTAGCTGTAAACTTTTTTTTCAGTAAATTACATAGATAAGATCTATAACAGTCATTTTTTCTTGTGATGTCTTAATCTAAATGACCTCTGATGAAAAATTGCCCTTAAATTTATATTTATTGATTATGCATACATTAAAAACATCAAATCATTAATTTCCACAAAAATCACTTGATATTCTTAGATCCAGACCAGCATCATCTAGTGCAGCCTTCAGCACATTGTTTTCTTGTTTGAATTTTGTACTGTCTGCTTTGAGTTTTTGCACTTCGTCCTTCAGTTTTTTCATTTCATTTTTAGATCCCTGGCAGTCTGATTTATATTTCTTTACATCTGCTTTCAAGTTTGTGTTATCACTTTTTAG
Organism: Arcuatula senhousia; assembly: GCA_963971305.1. NCBI lineage: Eukaryota > Metazoa > Mollusca > Bivalvia > Mytilida > Mytilidae > Arcuatula > Arcuatula senhousia. The sequence continues at coordinate 60,565,975 of OZ020310.1, forward strand.
TTTCGAGTTTTCTGCTGTCAATTTTTCTTCTGCCTTTTTAGATTTTTTGTTTTCTTTTCTCAGTAATGCTATTTCTGCTTTCATTTCACTAAGTCTTTGGTCTATTAGAAAAGGAAGAGATTTTTCTGAAGAAGATTCATCAGGAATACCTAGAGATAAACAACTTTTTTCTTTCAGTTCTTGAATTAATTCCATCATCTTTTCCAAGGAAAAGTCTTGCACCTCAGGTCTATTTTTAGATTGGGAAACCCCTACTAATGGAAGTAGATGATTGGTTATCAAGTCTTTCAGAGGTTGGTTATTGTTTGTTGAAGGGTTCCCTGCAGGTAAACTCTTAACTTCTTGTAAAACTATAGGAAGAACTGTTTCCTTAACTATCTTATTGATATAGTCTTTATCTCTGATAAATTCTCCATTTTGTTTCATTCTGTCTTCTATTGCATCAAGAATTCTCTTCTGGTCTAATAGAAATGAAGAAATAAATATCTTGTTAAAACAAAGTTTCTAAAAATGAAATGGTATGACCAATCTCACAATCCAAAATGAAAAGACAAAACTAGGCAAAGACAATTACCAGAGAAATTCAAGATTGCAACAGTCCTGACTTGGTATAGGCATTTCAAAAGAAATGGTGGATTTTAAACCAGGTTTTATGGAACCAAATCTCCCCCTAGCATTGCAATCTTAAGATCTGAAAACACAGAACACAACACTATCTTAGAATTTAATGCATTTTTATCAGGAATTACATGAACATTGATTGACATTTATTTTAATAACCTTTGAAGGGTAAAAGATATTGTCTTGTCTAGATCTGTCTGCTGTCTGTCTGTTTGTCTGTCCACATATCTGAAAAGTTCATCTTCTAAACTGCTTCAGGGTTTTTCAGGAAACTTTGAGTGAAGCAAGAACATTATACAATCATGTAAACTTTATTTTTAGTACATACATTCTTGCGTCTGAAGTTCCTCCTCCAGTTGTTCTTTTATCCACCCATAGTCTGTTTCCAGAACGCCTAGAAAATTCCTGAAGGCTCTGGGACCTCTTCTAGGCAGTATCTCTAGTAGGGTTATGACTTTATCTTGTCTAGTGCCCTTGCTCTGTTGATAAAAATAACATTACAGCCTTACAACGTTTTTGATTGGTTAGATTTTGAGTTCAGGAAGGATTTGGGGAAATACTCAATTTGAGATGCTTTATGAAACAGAGGCCAGGTAGTTTTAGCAACTTTAAGACACCTATGAATTTTTTGGTGGCTTTAGAGCCACATTGAGACAGTATCTCGTGTGATGCTATAACTTGGTACTATCTTGCGTTGTTTTCTGGCTCTGTTTACAGAGATAAGGCGAATAGCATATTTAATTTAACAATTTTTACATGACATCAAAATGATTTAAGGATAAATGGTCCTCAGCAAGGAAGACAGTCTCTTTTGTATTAAACGTTGATTGTATTTGTCCATAGCTCTATTGATTAAACAAGTATTTTTATTCCCCCACTTGTAAGAGAGGGTGCTATATTGCAATCCCCGTATCTGTCTCAACTTCCTGTTTTCTGAGCTGACTTTAGACTTTTTAAGCGTTAAAAATAGACAATTTTTTGTAACAGATTTTGGGCATTCTACTGAAGGGATTGATTTCCAATTTGGTATACAGGAGTTGTAATGTGCCTCCCCTTTCCAGGTCAGTCAGGCATCTACTTCCTATTTTCTGAATGGTCAAGTGGGGGTATCCTTAGCAGCATAACCTGCAAGACCTTGTTTGTTTTTGGCTGGGTTTCTTTGAATGTAAATCTGGTTGATAAAATATTGAATTTTTGGGTGGTGGTCACAGCTGGCAGGTATGGAATTTTTTTTAAGAAATATGAAAGCTGTGAACAAATTTTTAAAATGATATCCAACTTTTGAAAAATCTCATCAAATGTGTGCTTATTCTACAAATTCTTGAATCCATTTTCATCAACTGTTGATTCATTTTTTGTGGGTATCAATTATTGTGGTTTTGCCAAAGAAAAGACATATTGTTGCATTTGGTAAGGGAGTTCCACATGTTGTTTATTATAATAAATGTAAAAATAAGACTTGGTGTTATTCTTATTTTCACCAAAAATAATACCCCACAAATTGTATTGAACCCACAGTAAATGCTGATAAACTATTGGGAGACTCACTGGGCTGGGTACTTTCACAGAAAGCTCTCACCTCAACTCTGTCCTTTTGATCCTCTGTTATAATCCTGGCACAGTACAACTGGGACAAGAATGACATAGAAGGATCTAAATCTTCTAAAAATAGATTACGGCAATTCTGTAGCGTTTCTTTCTCAAGGGGGTTCATCTCCTCAGAGAGGAGACGCATTACTGCATTTGATTAATGCTTTGGTGCAATCATAGGCTTTTGCCTCCTGCTTTCAAAACTGAAAAGAGAAAATTGCTTTATTCAAATAAGATGATGTCTAATAGGCTCCACCAATGTTGTAGAATTATTTTTGTTTTTTAGCTGGGTAGCTTATTATTTGAATGTCAGTTAGTGCCATTAAGAGGCAAGGGTTTTAATCTGTGCACACATGAAGCTCAGAGGTGTGATCATTGCATGGTGGACATGGTGTTAAACAAGTGTAGAATATATGCATAAATTATAGAATTGTTTTTTTCTAGTAGGATAGCATATTATTTGTAATAGTTAGTGTCATTGGGAGCAAGCACCCAAGGTCAAAGGGTTTTAACTGAGCATTGCATTAAGAAAGATTTGTATTAAATTTTCCTATATATTAGAATCATTAAACTATCCAAACTAAATTGTACCTAGGAAAATATATTCAATATGAAATATTTTCCATTAGACACTATTTTTTACAAATGTAGTAATAAAGTTTTCATATAACCTGTGTGAAATGCTTGCACATACTTTAAGATAGATCAAAGTTCACTAACTCAATATTTTAACAGGACAAGCAAAGCATGAGAACCTGCCCTGCATTTTATGTTTGTAATTCTCAGATAAAAAATAAAAACAGAAAGCACATGCAAAAGAAATGCACATTCTAAAAGTATACATTTTGCTTACCTCTGATGTATCTATGATCCATAAGGTACATGTATACAGGTATTAAATCAGGGTCCATAAAATCAATGTCAATTGCATAACTGCAAAAAATAAAGTCCTAAGCTGTTAATCTGAATATAAAAAATTAGGCCACACCAGTAAAATAACCCCATAGGATTTAATTTGTGTACTGTGGATCACAAAATTGTTTTATTTTCAAAATGGCTCTCTGTGGGGCTAAATGTTAGGTTGTTTTTTTAACTTGAATTTGTTTACCTTAATGCATTTCAAAAAAATTAAGCACAGCTATTCAGATCAAATAATTATCATGATGTTTGAATGAAAAATTTTTTTTTTTTATTCATGTTAGGCTTTTGAAACAGTTGAAGCTAATAAGCATGATCAGGGATGATCTAAAAGTCAATTTCTAATAACAGCTACTTGATATTTTGTATACAGCATAAGGGTGGGGTCCCATATTGTGGGATTCAATTTCAGGTTGTCGCTCAACTACTTCCTGTTTAACAAAATTCTGCCATTTTTTACTTTAACAGATTTTTACAAATTTCTAAAAGCTTTTACTTTTATTGAAGGTCATTTGTGTCCAATGCCATAATATTGATTGTCCTTTTCTATTGATACTTCTTCTTGCTTTTTTTTCTGAAAAAAATGTCTAATGTCAAAAAATATATTTCCTGACTTACCTTTAACATTGTCAACATTAAAGTTCTTAAACTTCAGGTATCTAAATCTTGGCAGTATAGGTTCTGTGTAACAATTATCTTATAGAATCATAAAAATCTTATGATTTACATTGCGGACAAAAGATGAAGTGTTTTTAAAATGCCAGTCTTTTATTTCACGGAATGTGGTTAATTGTCAGTCATTATTTTAGGGACTTCAATGACACAAGCAGATTTGTAATGGTGATTAAATTATGCTAATTAATGCTGAGTTCTAAATAAAATTTATGCAATTTGATTTGAAATTGAATCAGTTGAATTTGACACGAATTCAGTTCAGAATAATTCAAACAGTCCAAAGTCTGAGTCAAATTTTTAACTTATTTAGCTTTATCATGTTACTTATGTTTATTTTTATGCCCAGGCAACATTATGTCGGGGGCATTACATTTTACTCATGTCCGTCTGACTGTATGTACTTAAGTCTGTCCATACAAATTTCCGTCAAGCTTTTCTCATAAACCATACATGGGAAAATACAATTTGTAACTAGGTAGGATGGTTCAGTTTGACAAACTGTAGATCCTAAGCAACTTTCAGGTCTGTCAAACATCTACTTCCTCTGTTGGACTAGGCCAATATGAAAATCTATGAAAATCAACTTGAAAATCTTTGCCAAGCTTTTCTCAGAAACCGTACATGGGAATGATTTGAAACTCAGTAGGATAGTTCAGTATGACAAACTGTACATCCAAAGCGACTTTCCGGTCTGTCGGACATTCGCTTCCTGTTTGGAGCCTAGCAGGGGCATCCCTGTTCCATGGTAACATTCTTTCTTTATTAATTCCATGTGATGACTTATTTTAATATTATTCAAGACATTAATATTTAGTGTGTAAGAGAGTGTGTCTATACAAATTATCCATCTCAGAAATGGTATATATGCATGAGAATTAACTTAAATTTGGAAGAGTGGTTCAGTATCTGCCAATCAGTATGCTCTTAGTGTCTGACTTTTACTTTATGTTTTGAACTGGATTGATATGAAATATCCGCCAAGCTTTTCTTAGAAACAGAACAATTTGAAAAGAGTAGGTTCAGTTAGAACCAAAATTGGCTCAAAATTTTGACTTGGATTTAACTTCTTTAAGTAACTGCCAAATATATTTTGAAAAGTTATAATTAAAGGAATAAAAAAAAAATAGCTACAAAATATTAAAAAGCTTGGGGAAAATTAAGCTAGAATTCATTTATATTGATATTTTCTGAGTTTTCAGAAAGTTTGTGATGTCATATTACATGTATTATGCATGTTGCAGATCAACCAAATAGATAGTTTGCTTAATCTACTGAATGAATTATGACAAACTTAATTAGAAGGTAAAAAAAAGTTGAAATTTTTGTGCAATATGGGGCCAATTACAGTCCTTCCTGAGCATACTCCTTTGACAATGGTGTTTTGTAATACAATCTGTATGTTCAAAACAATTTTCAGACATATCTAACACCTACTTCCTGTTTTGGGTGTGGGTTATCTATGCATGTCTCTTGGACACATTCTTCAATATTTTTAGGGGGCATATTTCTCATTCTCTTCATTCTGTTTATTGACTTGGTGAATGTTATGTTAACATTGATTCATTTGCTCTTGATATTTGTTTAGAAATTTCACTATGGATTCCAAAATTTCTCGGCATGAGTTGTATAACTAACAAGCAGTTGTTCATAGGTCTTTGGTATAGTTGTTTGATTTGCTAGATTTCTTTGGTATCTTTTAGATAAAGAAATATGGTAAGGAGATAGTGTATGAAGTCATTTTTTAAAATGAACTTTTTGTATGGTGTTGAATGCAAAAGTTTTATTTTTATTAGTTTTATCTGAAAAATCCCACATTTTGCTAGGGTTTATAAAATTCTGTATATTTGTAGATAGTGACACCTTTAGTCCATTTCACTTAATGGTATCCAATATTCCAACTGTATTACAATGCAATTTTATAACCCTACAAGTATTTAAACAGCCATAATATATAATCCATATTTGTAAATATTACCCTCTTCAAGGTAATTCTTACATGCAAACTATCAAATATTCAGACAAGTTTTGAGTGCAGTAGTTTGTTTTATTGTCTTATCTCGCAACTAAATAAGTAAATCTCCCTTAGTAAGTATTTGGGTTTTATTATCTTCTATTTGTTTTAAGTATTTCTTCTTTTTAATATTGGATTTCTGTAGTGACAGGTTGGTTATAAAAGAAAATTTATTGTGTATATAAAGATTTGTATTAATTTTATCAGTAAATATGCAAAATGAGGATTGAAAAAAGAACATCCTTAGATGTGACAATTTTATAGTGATATGTGCATATCATGGTAAACATCAGATGAAACCTGAACTATTCATTCAATCCTGTCCAAATTGAATTAGTTTTAAGTCGCTTCTCCACATTTTTGTACAATTTTAAATTGCTTAAAGTTTAAACACCTGTCCACGCTGCCGAAATTCTTCAAATGAAGGTCAGTTAAGACGGGTTCCCTCTCACATCTTAGTTTTTCACTGTAGCAGTAGCTCACAGGGTAATTCAATATTTTCTTTAAAAGGTCATAAATTATGTCAAATTGCACTTAGTTTCCAGGACCAGCTACAAAATCCTCACAACAATATAGAGATTGACTAAGATTAGGGTCTAATTCACTCTAAAATCACTATTATATAGCCAGAATTATCTTGTTAATGGTAAGATAGCAACACATTGATGTAACAGGATGATTAATGGGCCCTAAGATTAGGTTTGGAAGCTTTTAAAAGCAAAGGGGCTATCATGGTGAAGGAAATACAGGTGTAACTGATTAGAATCCATTGATCTTTCATTCAAAATGTTTAAACTGTTTTAAGAAGTTCAAAATGTAGCAAACAAAACTCTCTACCAAATTTATGCAGAATAGTCTCAAAACAACTTTTAATTAAGTTTTCCTTGTTAAACTTTCCATGTACCAAACAATTATAATGAAGCTGATCAAAGCCCCAAACAGGTATTTCTCAAAGCAATCACAAAAGATAAAGTTCTGACTTGATTCAGCAAATTCAATTGAACCTACATTTGTGAACTAGATGAAGATTGAAGATTTTGAAATTGCCATTGAAACCTGAGTTTGAGTTGTTGATTGCTATTCAGTTGTTTTTGTGTCTTAATGTTTTGTTGTGTGTTCTCGTTTTAGTTTTTTGGTTTTGTCTTCGCACTTTCAGACTTTTGTCATTCAAATGCCCCATTGTTACCTCTTTGCTTATTGTGCCCAGACTGCATACTTCACATAACATTTTTATCCATTGTAGAAATATATGTGGAAATTTTGTAAAATAGTGTCTTTCTGATATATTTTTTGTTTTTGTTTTGTGTAATGGTTACATGCTTGTTCAATGAGCTCATACTTGGCAGGATCTTGTCTTTATTAAGACAGTTTAGGATATTTCTACTACTCAGGGACATAGTTTAGTTTCTTGTCAGGTCAGACAGTGTTATTTCTATAATGGAATGCAATTGCCATTCAAGAGGGTATGTTCAGGAGGGTGGAACCTCTCTTCCCCTTAAAAAAAGTCATTTTATAGTAGATTTTTGACAAAAAAGGTCAAGAACTCCCATCAGCCCCCTTGGGTCCACAGTAGACTGGATTTAAAACCCCTTCTTTTGAGTTCTAGATCTGCTGCTAGAAGGTATAACCATGTCAGGTTTTATTGTCCCCAGCCGCAACACGACGGAGGGACCTAGTAATGGTTTTTGTTTGTCCATCACACTTTTTTGAGCGCAATTCCTCTGAGACAGCTAAGCAGATTTTTATTAAATTTTGTAGGATTGTTTGTCATGATATGCAGTTGATCAAATTGCACCACCATTATGATTCAACAAATTTTACATGAGTTATGGGACTTTACCAACTTTGTTCATTTTAGGTCATAGGAACACTTTGTGAGCGCAACTCCTCTGAGACCCCTGAAAGGATTTTTATGAAGTTTTGTAGGATTTTTTGTTATGATATGTAGTTGATCATATTGCAATGCAATTTCAATTTTTCAAATTTTAGTAAATTTTCAACTTTAATGCGGTGGCAGGGTACATTGACTACGTGTAGCAATCTTGTTTAGAAAAATATAGAAATCCCGAAAAAAAAGACTGACAGATCCATTGTGCATCCATTTGAACATTCTTCAACAGTCTGAGGGATATAATTTTAGTTCTGTTTAAGTCAGAAAGTCCTACTTTTAAAATGTTAGATACAACAATATCTTGTTTCCTTTAAAAATAAAAAAAAATCCTGAAATATATATCCTGTTTCATTGAAATAAACAAAAAAAGAAATAGGAACCCTAACAAAAATGACTGACAAATTTATCTTGCACCCCTTTGGTCATTTAGTTAGAGTCTAGGGGGTATAATTCTAATTCTGGCCAGCAGGTCAGACAGTGCTTCTCCAATATATTTCTATAAAGACAGTTAAGACCATATCCTGTTACCTTGAAATAGAAAACTTAAATCTTAAATAAAGGTCAGCAAATTTATCTTGCACCCTTTTGACCATTTCGTTATAGTCCGGGTACAAATTTGACCTATTTTTCAAAGTACCCGTTCTATTTATTTCTTATCTTTCCTTATAGTTTATATAAACAAGCATGATTTTCCAAATCCAATTCTAGAATAGCACCCGTCTTATTTGTATATATATAAAACTTCAATGATTGAGAGCCAATTGTATTTATATGTTCATTTATAAGAATGATATCACGACCACCTGTCAGGTGTGATTGTTGGTGTTCTCAGTTGCTTATATACCCCTGGGTTTGTTGTGGAAATATCGACATGTTTACTGATAATACAATTTGTCCATAGGTTGTTGTGAAATGTCTGCACTTTGTGAAACTATGGGTTCATAAGGTTTAACATGTGTATTGCATATGGTTGATCCATGAACAGTTTTTGTGAATGCTTAAATTCCAAAACTATAAAATTAAAACTATACAGATTTGAAATTTTACACAGTGACTATATAGATACTATTAGAAGAATTTCATATCAATTTTTTATGAAATCATTAAATATCTTGGGATAAATTCAGGTGGTTTTTTTTTGTCAATACTGCACTTCCGGTTCTTGTTTTTTTTTTTGCACTTTTACTTATAATGCACAATGTCAATATAGTGAGTGTCTAAACTCTTCCCATTAGAGATGCAAAAGTTTAGAAATAGCTTTTTGACCAAAGGACAAGGGAGATTTAGTGGCCCCTAACTTTGTGAATATTTTGTTTTTCAGGGTATATTTCATTGTAAGTTAAAAGGTTATATATGAGGGAAAAGGCATTAATTTTTAGAAAATGAGTAAATTGCTAAATGTAACCAATGCTAGAATTTTCTATTCTAATGTTTCTTGCAGTTTAGCGAGAACTGCTAGCGGAGAAGTACTAATGGGCATTCAAATGTCAAAAGTCTAAATGGACAAACTACACAACCAGAAAGCACAAATCAGAATGGAAAATATTTTTTTATGATTTTACTAAATTACTGCTCCTACGGTGCAGCTGTTTTGTTAACTCATATCAGGGGCGGATCCAGAAATTTTCGAAAGGGAAGGGTCAACATACTGGGTTCTGTGGGCCAAAGGCAGGGGGGGGAGGGGGGTTCCAGACCAATTTTGCTGAAAATCTACACAAAAATTTCGGAGGAAAGAGGGGTGTTCAGACCCCTAGAACCCCCCTCCCCTGGATCTGCCACTGCATATTGTAACTATAATAATTTTGTTCTCTCATTGAATATATTTGATGAAATAGGACATAAACAGTCTTTTTATTCAACAGTAATAAATATATAACAGATTGTCTCACATTCTCAAAAGTCTTAAATAAGATGATAATTCTACAGTGGAACATGTAAAAAAATAAAGGTATAATACATAGTTTTCCTTTAGGCATTTCACGATTATGTCATGTACTACTGTATATTGGGAAATTTTCGATCCGTCTTTTTCTCGCTGGAAGATGCCTGCATTTTTGTTTCCACAGTTCTAAATTCACGCTGTAATGTTATTTTCTATAGACTACAATGAAAGACATATTCACCCCTTTTAGTTCTTGTGCTAACAATGTAAGTGTGAAAATCACAAAATTAAACTGCTATGAAAATATCCCGGTAACAGCAGTATATGTATAGGAAATATAAACAGGTACTAAGGAAGGAAAGAGTTATAGAGGTTTTAATAAATAATGACGATGTTGTCTTTAAGAAGATGAATCAGGAATGCATGAACTAGATTTAAAGTAGGCTTTTGGTAATGTTAATGTTTAGTTTACATTTGATAATGATGCCAGCATCATTTAATATTCAGCATACAAAAAGTTAAAAACTTATAATGCTGATAAGTCATTGAGCACTCCTTTTCTTCTTCTTTTGGTATACTGTTATCCATCACAAGTTGATGATCACTAACAGTTAGCAGTTGCATGCGTGGGCAAAAATGTTTAATTTAGAACTTTATTAAAAAATCTCAGAACATTGTGACAACATATTTACAATTTGTGCCAAATAAATTAATATATATTTTTTTTTTAGTTTACTATCTTTTGTATATATTATATATTTTTTTAGATTTTAATTATCTTTAGATAAAACTATGTACATGTTGTGACAGGTATGTTAAGCTGTAAGTTGGCAGAGAACAGCAGGTGTTAGCTGTTCTCTGAAGGTGACTACTGTGGGAGATAATGCAACTATGGGTGGTAGTGCATTCCAATATATAACTGTATTTGGGAAAAAAGAATATTTATATGAATCTTTTGAAGTTTGTATGTGTTTAAAAGTATGGGGGTGGTTTTGACGTGTTCTTGTGTCGGTTGGTATGAGAATTGTTGTTGGTACGGCTACTAGTTGATGAATGACTTTATAAAACATGACCAGTTTAGTTTTGAGCCTACGTTGTTGTAGAGGTTGCCAGCTTAGAGTTTGGAGCATGTCTGTTACACTGCTTGTGTTATGGTAACGGTTACAGGCATACCTAGCTGCCCGCCTCTGTACCATCTCAAGTTTATTCTGCTGGTCAGCAGTGTGAGGGTCCCAGACAGAGCTAGCATACTCTAGTTTCGGTCGGACAAGTGCTTGGTATGCCTGTGATTTAATGTTTGTATTTGAAGTTTTTAGATTACGTTTTAGAAATCCGAGACTTTTGCTTGCGTTTGAAGTTATATTGTTGATGTGCTGATTCCATTTTAGGTCAGATTGCAGTGTGATTCCAAGATATTTAGCCGAAGAAACAGTTTCTAAAGTGTGGTCATGAAGTATATATTTGTGCTGTATTGGTTTTTTCTTATTTGATATGGTAAGGACTGTACATTTGTCAGGATGGAAAGCCATCAGCCAGTCTTTTTCCCACTGAGCGGCAGCATTAAGATCTTCCTGGAGGCTATCACAGTCTTTTTGTGACTTGATAGGCTTGTATATAATGCTGTCGTCAGCAAACAGTCTGAGTTTACTGGACTTAAGGTACTCCAGTAAATCATTGATATAAACCAGAAAGAGTACTGGACCCAAGACTGTTCCCTGTGGGACTCCCGATGTTACTGGGGCAATGTCTGATGACTCTCCATCCAGAATAACTGTTTGAGTGCGGTCGTTGAGGAAAGCAGATATCCAGTTCAAAGTGTTGTTTTTTATTCCATAATAATTCAATTTGTATAGAAGACGTTTGTGTGGGACTTTGTCAAAAGCTTTGGCAAAGTCCATGATGATTAAGTCTGTTTGGGTGTTATTGTTTGAGTTGGAAGCAAGTTCCTGGACAAAGGACAGAAGTTGAGTTTCACAGGATCTTGAGTGTCTGAAACCGTGCTGAAGATCGTATAAGATGTTGTTTGTTTCAAGATGTGTAATGAGATGTTTTGTTATAATATGTTCCATTATTTTACAACTGATGCATGTGAGTGAGATTGGTCTGTAATTTACTGCATTGTATTTTTCCCCTTTTTTAAATGCCGGTGCTACATTTGCATGCTTCCAATCAGATGGTATTGTGCCAGTCATGAGTGATTTTTCAAAGATTATTTTAAGGATCGGAGCAGTAATAGTTTTAAGTTCTTTTAATATTCTGCCACTGATGTTATCGGGCCCGGTTGCTTTGTGTGGGTTTATGTTATGTAGAAGTTTTTCAATTCCAGGTGTTGTTATGTTTAGAGATGGTATGTCTGGATGGGGGCTTGGTCCTTTATAGGGGATACTATCTGGTGGTTCAGAGGTAAATACCGATTGAAATTGGTTATTTAGGATGTTTGCTTTTTGTTTGGTTTCTGCAAATAATTGCCCCTCATTTTTTAATGGTGACACACCACTTTTGTCTGTTCGTATAGACTTTATGTATGAAAACAGTTTTTTGGGTTTAGCTTGATTTGAATAACTTAGGTCAGGATCTGAGATTGGTAGGTCAAGTATCATTTTCTCAATGTAGGTGTTATAAGATTGTCTTTGTTCCTGTTGTACTTGTCTCTTTAGTTGTTTATATTTGTTTTTGTATTTGCTGTCTTTCTTCATTTTAAAGTAGCACTTGTTCTTTTTGTTTATTAGCTTTCTGAGATTATTGTGCACCCATGGGAGACGATGTTTGTATGTAATCATTTTATGTGGGATATTTTTGTCAATTGAGTTGGTAAGGTTGGTTTTAAATAGATTCCACATATCATCAATTTTTACATTCTGATCTTTACTCATATTCTCAAGGTCTTTTAGTGTGCTAATGAGGTCTGATTCAATGTTTGCCCAGTTCGCCTTTTTAAATTGATGGATTTTTCTAGGTTGTTGTCTAATTTTTCTGAGCCAAATGTCAGCTTCTGTATACACAATATCATGGTCACTTAGGCCTATTGGTGGGAGAGTAGTAATTTTGTTGAATAGTGTGGGGTTGTTAACAAAAATAAGATCAAGTATTCTATTATTTCTAGTTGGTATGTTTACAATTTGGTGCAAGTTGTTAGTATTTATAATTTCTATGAGCTTGTGATTAAGTTCAGCTTCTGGTTTTCCAGATACAACCTGAGGTATAGACCAGTCTATATGTCCTAAGTTAAAGTCGCCACCTATTATGATATTTGAGTTTGACTCTTTGTTAATTCTATTTAATGCTATTTCAAGTTCTTGTAAGGATGTGCCTCTGTCTGATGGTGGTCTATAATATGCAGCAATAAGTATCTTTTTACAATTCGGCATACTTATTTGGGCCCAGATAATCTCACAATCAGTTTTTAGTTCTACAACTTCTACACTATTTAGTTCTTTACTGATAGCAATTAGAACACCACCATGGCTTTGATGTTTATGATTTGGGGGTCTATCTGTTCTATATACATTAAATAAGTCTGATGGAAAGTATTCATATGATGAGATATTTTTGTCAAGCCAGGTTTCGGTGCCTAGAATGATGTCTGGTTTGGTGGATTCTATGATTTGCTGTAGGTCTTCTTTTTTGTTGCGTATTGATTGGAAATTTACATTCAATATTCTAATTGGTTTACAATTTTTACCTCTATTTGTTTTTTGATTATTTTTGATTTTTTGTTTTGTTCTAGTTTGAGTCATAGGAGAAGATGAGGCCTGTGGGGCCCCCAGACTGTTGTTAAGCGATGTATCACTGATGTTCAATGTGTTATATCTACTAGTACTTGAATTTAGTGAATCAAATATATTGGTATGGTTGCTAAAAAGACTGGTGGCAAAGTTAGGCATACCACAGTTAGTGCATTCCCATTTTATGCTATTATTAAGACCCTCATAGAGCTGTGAATTCATTCCCTGACACTGGATGTGATACCATGTATCACAGGTATCACAACATATACCTTTTTGCTTCCAGGTTACTGTCTTTTGGCAGGAACCGCAAGGCCAACTTGTCTTCCTATTATTTCTCATCTTTTTATTGGGGCTATTATTCTTTTTCACAAGTTTTGATTGTTTATTAATAGTTGTTTGCCTTTGCATACTTGTGCTTATATTTTCATTACTTCTGCTTAAATGGTTATAAATGTTAGGTGATGTAAATGGTTCTAACGGTTTATCGCTGAAGATAGATATTGATATATTGGGTATTCCACATTGAAAACATTCCCAACTAACATTACTTGAGTTCATGCAATTATATATGTTTGGGTGGATGTTTTGGCAATCAACATGAAACCAGATGTTGCAATTATCGCAGCAGACAGCCTTGTGTTTATTGGTCACTGCTCTTTTACATGTGCCACATGGCCACTTTGGTGCTCTTGGCCCAGGATTTGTTTCTGTGTCTGCAGAGTTGGCAATAAGAAGGAGGCATAAGTATAGTTGAACCTTCTTGTTGTATTTCATTTTCTGTTTCAGGAAGTTTGTAACTCTTAGGCTGTTATATAAGTTACAAGTTTGATTGGAGTTGTCAAGGGTTTTAGAGATGAATATGAAGGGGAAGTGATCTGATGGGCATCTAAGAAGGTTGTCTTCTGGGCTCAAAGTGTTAGAAGATGAGTCCAGCTCTCTAGAGAATATAGAACCAGCGAAGGCTAAGATGCAAAAACTTAATTTCCACATACCTGAGATCATGTTGTTCCTTTGACTTTTAACTGATGTGCAGCCGTGCTCGAATTTGAAGCGTGAAAAGTTGGATCTAATATTAGTAGAAACAGTGTTAGATCTTCGCCTCCTGGGCTACTCAGGAGTACAGGTAAATTGAAATGCCTGTTAGTATCTAAAGTCTAGACAGTGTAGAAAAGCAAAGATTGTTTACTTCCGGTGTGTAATGGTGTCATGTGACATTTTAGCGGTAAACATTGTTGATCTTCATGAATTTTTATGTCAATTAACATGTACAATAGTTTGGGATTTTACAGTTTATGATTCCTTTGTACCTAATGACTTTACTTTTTGTGAACAAATATAGCCAAATCAATTTGTAAATCAATGAAATTTCACTTTTTCTCTACCAGAATTGGAGAATCCGGTGCCCACGCATGCGCACTCTACCATTTACTCTTAAGGCCAATATAAAAAAAAATCCTAGATTCTCATCCCCTGCTGGCTAAACTTTTTAAGCTACTTGAAAAAAATATTATTCTGATTTTTGGCAAATAATTTTCTTTTTCTTTTTTTTGGGGGGGGGGGTCAATTTCCTTTAAAAATCAAAATGGATAATAAAATTAAAGATAAAATTTGTCAACCTGCTTCACATTTTCAAGCCATTAGAATGAGAATCTAGGAATTATTTTATTAAGACCTAAGATTAGAAAATACAATATTGTTTCATTTAACTTATAAAAGTAATACTGATGATGATTGAGTTTCCTCATACAGCTTTTTACCCACAAGTTAAAAACTAAACTTAGGTTTGGATATAGTCCTTAACTTATGTTTATACAATTTTTCCTTGTTGAGGGTGCACCTTTCATTGCCTAATAGGTTTCTTCCTTGTGGGTGATTTAAATTTTTGAAACATTGGTCTGGAATTTTTCGTCAGGCTCTGTGAGCGTCTCGGTGAATTTTTTTTCATGTCATCGGCCTGCATCTTTACCCTCATATTTGCAGTTTCGTCAACTAAAGTATCATTTTGCTCTTTCAAAGCATTTACCATTTGTTGAAGATTCAATAGTGTCTTTTCTTTTTCTAAGTGTTGGATATGTAACCTTTGCAATCGTTCAATTTCTTTTTTCAGATCATGCTTTTCAGATTGCAATGTTTTGATTTGTTTATCCTTCACTTCTAATTCCACATCCTTGTAGGATTTTTCTTGTTTATATTTCTGACAATTTGATGACAGTTCATAATTTTCATGCACCATCATATCATTTTCTTGTTGTGCTTTTTTCAGTTCTTTTTTTAGCCTTTTTCTCTCAGCTAATAGACTTTCCACTTGATATGCCAGTGTATGTGAATCGTCACTATCCCCTAACAAATGATGGCACTTCTTCACTTCACTTTCTAGTTTATGACATTTCTCTGTCAAATGAAGCAAACAATCGTCCACATCCTTAATTGATTTTCCGTTCGTGTGACATGAATGACTTCCATCAGCTGTATCACAGTGATTCAAATGACTAATCTGACGTTCTAGTTTTCGACAAGTTGATGAAATCCATCTTTGAATACTATCATTGAGTCGTCTATTGTCATGTACCTCTGTAATTTTTTGATTACACTGTTTTTGAACGTCCCTGATTTGTTCCGTTATAAAGTTTTCGATGGCCTGTTTGTCTGATTGACAGAGTTTTCTACTAAGGCTAAACTGTTGTGTCATGAAATGACCGATATTCTTCTTCATTTGGTGGTAGCCATTCAGATGGATAGCTGAATCTGTATAATCTTTGTGTGGAGCTAAAACAAAAGAAAAATCATATTAGGATACAGGACATTTATATATAACCAGAAATATTGCATAGTTTACCACCATTTTGATTGGTCAAATATTTTTGACTTGGGATAAATTCAGTCAAACCTGTCTAAATTGAATCCCTTTAGGGCTAAAGAATTGTTAAGTTTCTGTTTTAGTTTGATTAAGTCAGGTTTAAAAGAAGTTGGTCAATTTAATTATGTTTCAAGGAAGTTGGTCTGTTTAATTATGTTTTAAAGAAGTTTGTCTGTTTAGTCAGGCTTTAGGGATGTTAGCTGGTCAGTTTAAAAATAGCAAGGTATCTAAATTCACATATTTGATGAATTAGACCATACACAAAGGTAAAAATTAAGCTTAAAAAATTCATAGGTTGCCGAACTTGTTTTCAAGATAATAAGCATAATAAGCATTAAAAGTTTGGCGGGAAAAAGGTTTCTCTGGCTTTTTCATAGGTTTAGCATTAGACTGGTTTTAGTGTATAAATCTATGAAAAAGTAACAAGAAATCTTTAAAACTTTGTAAAGTAGCCCATGATGACTCAATAAACATTATTATGAAAAGAAAACAAGGGGTTGCTAGGCAAAAAACTTATCCCTAGTTTAATGGTAAAATTCAGAGGATTCCAAAAATCTGACAAAAATTTCAAAATATGACCATCGATCGCCCTAAAAGAAGTTGGTCTGTTAAGTCAGGTTTGAAAGAAGTTGGTTTGTTTAGTCAGGTTTTAAAAAAAGTTGGGTCTGTTTAGTCAGGTTTTAAAGAAGTTGGTCTGTTTAGTCAGGTTAAAAGAAGTTTGTCTGTTTAGTCAGGCTTTTAAAAAGTTGGTCTTCTAAGTCAGGTTTTAAAGAAATTTGTCTGTTTAGTCAAGTTTTAAAAAAAGTTAGGTCTGTTTAGTCAGGTTTTAAAGAAGTTGGTCTGTTAAGTCAGGATTTTAAAAAGTTGGGTCTGTTTAGTCAGGTTTTAAAGAAGTTGGTCTGTTAATCAGGTTAAAAGAAGTTTGTCTGTTTAGTCAGGCTTTTAAAAAGTTGGTCTGCTAAGTCAGGTTTTTAGAAATTGGTCTGTTTAGTCAGGTTTAAAAAAAAGTTAGGTCTGTTTAGTCAGGTTTTAGAGAAGTTGGTCTGTTTAGTCAGGTTTTAAAGAAGTTGGTCTGTTTAGTCAGGTTTTAAAGAAGTTGGTCTGTTTAATCAGGTTTAAAGAAGTTGGTCTGTTTTGTCAGGCTTTTAAAAAGTTGGTCTGCTAAGTCAGGTTAAAAGAAGTTGGTATGTTTAGTCAGGTTAAAAGAAGTTGGTATGTTTAGTCAGGTTAAAAGAAGTTGGTCTGTTTAGTCAGGTTAAAAGAAGTTGGTCTGTTTAGACAGAAGTTAAAAAAGTTGTTCTGTTAAGTCAGGTTTAAAAGGAGTTGGTCTGTTTAGACAGGTTTTTGCTTTAAACAGATTAGAATTATAGAAAATTGTAACAAAGACTTGAAATCTAGTTTGGTTTGCACAGGATTTGGTTTAGGCAAGTTTTCACTGCAATGAAGGATCTGACAGGAAGTTTGAGTTCACTAAGGTTCTTTATTCATGCCCCCTTTCCATTTTAATGGGCAGATATATTGTTTTGTCCTGTCTATTTGTCTATCACAATGTATTCCACTCAACTCTTGTAATAAATAAGTTAAACAAATTTAAAGAAACTTGGTAGCAAGTACAACATTTTTAGTGATGCAAATAACAAGAAAAAAAGGATCCCCAATTTCTTTTTGGTAATTTTTATTTCCTGCAAAATTTTGAGGATTAAATTCTTTTGATCATATGCACATCTACATCATATGGTGTACTAGCTATATTCAATACAACAAGTTTCATAAAGCTTGATTGAGTATTTGTTGTTGCAAAGGAGTTGAGCGGAAAATTTTATTTTAGTTTAAAGGCCATACTTGCTTCATACCAAGTTTCATAAAATTAGATTTACTCCTCTTTACTTTTTTAAACTTGGTAGTGTAGCTACTTTGTGAGATTTAATCCAATTATATAACAGCAAGCTTTGTGGTAGTTGTAGATCTTTGAACTTTTAATTTAGGGGGAAAGTGGCAAAGTTACTATAGGAAAAAAAACAATCTTCAATTTCTTTACAACAAAGATTTAGATAGGACATTACCTGACTCTGTGAGTGATATAGATCTCTTTGGCTGTTGACTGGGTTGTGATGTCATGACTGATACCTCAACATCCTTCATACTCCTATGTGTACTGGTCCCATTTGTCTGGTTTGGTGTCTGCTGCAGACTCATAGAGGTCGCCACCATAGTCAGTTCCTTTTTTGGAACCTTGCTGACTTCCTGTTCTAAGTCATCTCTGAGTTTTCTTGCAAGCCATTCATAATCTGGTTCTATAATCCTCAGAAACTTATTAAAAGCATCTGGTCCCCTTGTCGGTAAAAGTTCTAACATCTTATAGGTTTGTGATTTTATGCCAGGTTGGGCCTGGAAAAGAAATAAAAAGCAAGACATGAGTTTGATTGTTACTGATATTTAAGTTTGTTGGCTCTTAAATTTGTATTTCCTAAGTCTGCAGCATACAGATCTATGTTAAATTTTCTTTTTGTGGGCTATCAAATTTATGGGGTAAAGGACACTAAGCCTACAAAAATTGATAATGAAACCACAAAAGATATATAAATAAATACACATAATGATAAAAAATACAAAGCAGTGACACTTGTATAAACTGAACCCCCTTAGGACACAGAATTTTGTTCAGCATAGAAAAGTTTTGGTTTTATAAAGGTTGAAAATATGTAAAGATACAAAGAGAGGATTTTTGATAAAGTTTAGTATAAACAGGTTTTCAGGTTTTTTCAAGGTATGGTTAAGACAGGTTTTACTGTAGATTACATCCATAAAAAGCATTCAATTTGTCTTATCCAAAAACTCATTGTTATGTATGCTAATGGAAACAATTGGTTTTTGTCCCCTGCAAAACCCGACGCAAAGTAATGGTCTTCGTCCCTCCGTCCTTCTGTCACACTTTTGTGAGCGCAACTCCTCTAAGACCACTGAACAGATTTTGATGAAATTTTGTAGAATTGTTTGCCATGATCTGTAGTTGATAATATCACACCACCATTTTGATTTGACAAATTTTTAAGGAGTTATGGGACTTTTATCGACTTTGTTCATTTTAGGTCAAAGGAACACTTTGTGAGCTCAGATTTTGATGAAATTTTGTAGGATTGTTTGTCAAGATATGTAGGTAATCATATTGCAAAGACATTTAAATTTTTTAAATTTAGTTGATTTTCAACTTTAATGCGGTTGCAGGGGACATTGGCTACGTGTATAAAAAATTGTTATTTTCATTTCTTTTTTAGTCAATAGTCATTTAGTCCTTTGATTGTAATACTACTGACTTCTAACACCATAATATAACACTAGACACATGTTATAGTATATCTTATCAGTTCCCACATACCAATAAGTGTTGTTATACATTTATATTTTTGATCTGAGGTTTATGGTCTTGTTGTGATCATTGATTTATCTGTACCCGGTGAAACAGTTATAAAGTAGGTATCTGATAGATAAGGCATACCTTAAAGCATGTTACCATGTATTTGAATATGAACTTATGAAGGCCATTTTATTTTGAAATTGCTAAAAAATATTGAGACATTTACAGAATCAGATATGTTTGTAGAATACTACATGTATATGAATTGTGTAATAGACTCTGAACCACTATAGACCATATAAAATAGTATACAATGTGTGCACATGGCTACTATACACATTTTTTTCTTATCTTTGAAGGCTTTGATTCAAATGCCGTGTTACTCCTTGAAATATACCATGCATACAGCATAGCCAAATCAACTGTTTTTATACCTGCTCTGATGTTTGTGATGTTTGCATGTACATGCATATGGACCTATGAAAGCCATATCACCTGGATTGATATCATGCTTCTCAACTTATGCTCATTTGAATTCATAATATAAATAAAACCGCTTACTTTATTCTTAAGATTTTGAATTTACCTTAAAAGAAGCTTGATGTTTTTACAAATAGGTTTATTTCATTATGTCTGTATTAATTACTGTGTTTTATATGATGTCTGTTTTTCGTCCTGTCCTTGTCTCTGCACTTTCCGACTTTGACATTCGGATGCCCCCTCTTTCATAACAAATATATAACAAACGTCCAAAATGGACATGTAAAGTTCATATATTCTTAATTTTCATCTTTTGAGTAATTTACAAATTGAGTAATAGAATAGGATCCTGTATAGACTTCTGGAAATGTTGGTGGCATGTTGAAATGTTGGTGGCATGTTGAAATGTTGGTGGCATGTTGAAATGCAGTGGTCCACTAGCCCCAAATATTTCAAATTGATTTGTTTTGTTTTTTGGCTCAGGAGATGAAATATTTTCATTAGAAAATAAAGTTGCAGATAAATTTTATTAAAAACACAAAATGTTCTAATTAATATGGAGTAGGCATTGCCTAAATGCGAGCATAGCTAAAAGGGACTATGTTTTGTTTATAATAAATAAACAGTGTAGTGCACGACCTTTGGTTCATTTTAATTACACAAAATTCATAAGTTTATTTGGTAAACAAGTTTTTCCATTTCTAACAATTTTTTACATATATATTTTTATTCATATTTTGTTCTAAATGTCGACTTTCAGGATTATTGCTATCATTTTATTTTCCAATATTTCCATTTGCTTATTTTGGGGCGAGATGGTATGGGTGATTAAGCTTCGAGACATGTTAGTTTCGTACGTGCATATAACCAAGACGAAACAAGCAGCTTATGTGTATTTATTATTTTAAGAATATTATTTTCTTGTAAAAAGCGCAATTTATTATTTTTTAAGCATTATTTCTTATAAATTATTTTAACATTCACTCCAGCCCTGTAAAAATAATAACCCTTTCCGGACCATTAAAAATCTAAATCAGCATTAGCAAATCTTGCAGAAACAAATACCGTAGAGCTCTCCGCTCGAGCAGGCACTTGGTGCCAGCTTGCGAGCTATGCTCGCTATAAATTAAGAGTTTTAAAACAAACTTTGTGTCAATGGAAAAATTGAAACTGAAAGTAGTTCTGTAAACATAAAAAAATCCTTAACAAAATAACTTAACTAAATATTATAATCTTTCTGTCTCTGACAGTTTGCAAATTTTATCACAGAAGTGATTTTAAAGAAGCAAAGTACCAATTTGCCATTCTAAATTGTAAGACTCAGGCATAAATCATTTGACACTAATACAACAATATACACACATGACCATATGGCAATTTGGCCGAGTTACTTGAATTCACATCAAAATAAAGAAATCTTTCCTAAAGTAAAACATAAAGAGAAAGAAGAATTTCAGAACTTCTTTTTTAACTGTCATTTAAGGAGTATATTTTCTACAAGATTATATCTTTTCACTTTAAATGGTGTGTTTTAATTTGCCTTATACATGTATTTGTAGCCCAGTTATCTGTTTCATAATACATAGATTTGGACTAAATTTTTATATAGTTTGTTGGCTTGAATGCTTTAAAAAGAAGAACCAGTGAATAATTTTGATTAATAATTTTTCTTACCCTGATTATCTCGATCAGATTGGCATCAAAGAGTTTCTGCTGGTAACAGATTCCTAAGAAATCTTCCGTGGTGACTATATCCTGAGCTAACTGGGTATGATTGTTCATGAGTACCGTACGCTGAGCTGAATCCATATTGTTTAATCAGATTCCAATTAAAAATATTTGTCGAACAAACTTTATTTAAAATTTGACTTTTAAAAAAAAATTCATTAAATGTCTTGTTCACTTTGATTAGAATTCACTGAAAATACTATTCATTAATCAATCAACATATTTCAAAAAGTCTAAAATCGAATGGTATGAAAAATTTCTCAGTGCTTCTTTTTACACTACCGTTTTATATTCCAAGTTTGAAAAAAAAATATGTCATCATATTCAGTTAATTTCACCATTCCATCGTGTTCTTTTCCTGTGCATGATGTCCTATGGAATAAAGTCAAGTTTTCAGATTTCACAATGTTAATGAGTGGGTCTTTAATTCCCAATTTCCTTTGATTATTCTAATTACCTCACACTTAATCTTATTTTTCGATGAGTAAAACACTAAACATGTCTTTTCTAATAAATTAAATCGCTTTAAAATCCAACTTTTTTACAATGACGTGAATAGCCTAATAGACCTTTCGGTAACTTTCTAACATAGATCAAAATAATTGTACACCCAGGGTTAAATCCTTTTTAAAAAGTATATTCTTGGTCACGTTTAATCTCTTTTATTCGTAAATGCATTTTAAAGTTTCTTCCTAAATTATGTAAAGGTATCCATGAGCAGTGTCAATTTCAATAATTTTTTAGCAATCCTTTTGGTCTATGGAATCAAATTTCATTGTAACTGTCTCAAAGTCGGGCTCAACATAACTCCAAAAAATGCTGAACACATTAAAATTTTCTGTAGCTCCTATTAACAAAAAGATTCTGTAAATTAACTTTTCTAGGAACACATATTATTTTTCTGTATTATAGTCCTTTAAAGTCCAAAAATATGTCTAATGTTTTTTTCCATTGCCTTTTTCCATTGGCCAAAACTAGATCAAGTTGACAAAAAACATACACAAACACAAAAGTCGCAATAGAACATGTAGCCTTGTACTATATCAATGTTTTGAACTTCAAAATTGCACAAGAAAAAAATTGTCAAACGATTTATGAACCCTAACGAAACTCGATCTTATCACGGTGGTTTCAAGATATATATGTTAAAACTATTATAAATTGTCTTTACCTAATGTAATAAATTATCCTGCCTTATACATGGTCATTTTAAAAGATTTAAATTTGTCGTTTCTCGTCTTATCAGCCGTATACTTTTATGTACATATGGTATTATTTAAGTTCCTACGACCCTGAATTTGTCAGATAACCTTCTTTAACTGGCTTTTTATATGTTTTGAATGACTTGGTAATTATTATATGTCTCGCATGTGCATTTAAATGTGTAAAACAATTAAAGTTTGGTATATCTATTCAATCTTTTGTTTCAGGTTTATAGATCTTGTGCAAACTTGTATGGGAACTTACTAATATCTAAATGATATCATGTGAATTAATAGATAATGATATATTTTTGTTGTATTCTTAAAGTATCAGTTTGATATTGTCATCATATATATATATATATATATATATCCAGATAAAATTTATAACATGCAACCTTGAATGATGTAAGCATAGGAGTTTTTTATGCAACTTTTTCTATGTTTACTGAATATTTGGCAAAGTTTTAGACTTTTATCCATCAAAACTAGTGCATGATATTTCAGAAGAAACGAAACTAAAAAAACATGAAACAAGCATTTGATAACATGGAAATTTGTCATCTAAGTAACCTACAAGATTTCTTAATCAAAAAAGGAAGTTTAATACAACCTTACATATAGTTTTTTACTTGTTCACTATTGACATAGAGTCCTAAAAGTATACAATAGTCTTTTAAGTTTACCTAGATATTTTTGTGCTTGAATAATGAATTCCTATACATTTTTGAAGGAACTGAGTTCATCCTCGTTTTGACTCGAGTTTCATATTGATGGCTGCAGTTTAATGATATATACATTTATTTTGCATTTTCGGAAAATTTTTCACCTAAATTTGACGTCCTCTTCTTTTTTGTCTATATATTTTGTATTGGCATTTTTGGACTTTTGATATTCAAATGGCCCATGGTATATTTGTCGACAAAGAGTTTATTATAAAAATGTTGCTTTTTCTCTTTTTTGATTCATATACATTTGTGTGTAGTTTTGATTGTGTTGGAATGTGCAAGAAGCTGAATAACAACAGTCATGTAGTATTGGCTGTTCTCTTATCATATTAAATGCCAATAAGGTCAATTTTTTCGTGCTTGATAATTCTGTCGGCTATGGTGTCTCTAAAGAGTCTTGAAATGATTAAGTACCATAAGATCATTATTTTGATGTGTAAAAAATTTGTTATTCAGCATCACTTTGAATTGAAGTCATGTTCGCATCAATTTAAGCCGAATGAATTTGGGCATTTGTCATTGTTTCACTAAATAAGGTTATACTTAGAACAACCAGATAGGGAACATCTTGAAGGTGAGGGGCTTGGTTTTTCCCTTAAAAAATATTCATATACCGGTAATTTTGGGTGAACAAAAAAAATTTCGGTTAAAGACAAAAAAGTATTCTGAAGAGGGATATTTGCTAAAGATGAAACGAAAAATTCTGCAGTGATGCCATCAATAAATAAACACTTCTTCTGCACTCTGATAAGTCTATGCCTTCATTTGTGATCATCAATTTAAACCTCAGAATTTTTTGCCTAAGTTTTAAAATCTGATAGTGATTTATTTAGAATCAATATGAATAGTAGACCAAACTTAATACAAATAGAAACAAAGGGATTCACACCGCAGTAGGTATATCAGCACACTGACAGTTCGGGACATTTAAGTATGATTCACTAGTCAATATTCTTAGAGATGTCACATCTTAAGATTTGTTTGGGCTAATAAGATCCTGTTTGGAAATTTGTGTCAACTTTAATGTGTAAATGATGTCCTGGATACAAACATGGTCTTTTAAGGGAAAAAAGCCTAAGTTTGAAAATTCCTAAAGCTCAGGAATTGTATGCTTTCTTTTAAGTTTTAAAACATTCAAATTTTTATGCTAAAATCATTTCTTAGATATGAGCACTGTCTGAAGAAGAAATTCCTATGCCTCTGGAATCGTTTGGGCTCTTTTAAGTTTTAATACATTCTAAAAGCCATCTTGATGCCTATTTATTCTTGGTCACACCACTCAATATTGCTTGAAATAATACATCTTAGTCTAGCTTGTATAAAAAAAAGATCCTTTTGTGAATTTGTGTCAATTTAAGTCATCAATAAATATCTTATGATTATGGTTACACAGAATCCCAAATAGTGTCCATTAACACCAAACAAAAACTTGTTTCATCTGTGGCAGAATTAGAAATTTTCAAACAGGAGCGCCCGCAATTAAAAAAAAGTCCTGGCCAGTTCTTGGACCTCTTGCTTCATACAGTTCCTTACCATATTTTCCTGTCGAACGGGAGGGCATGTGCCCTGTGCCGAGTACTAAATCCACCTTTGTTCATAAATCATGGGGTTAATTTATGGTTAATGCTGGAAAACTGAAGGCAGTCCAAATAATGTTATGGTGTTTGATTTTTAACCAAAAAAAGACAAAAAGGAAAAAACGGTAGACAACAGTCTAATGACAATCTGTTATCTGCCATTTTCTCTCATTTTCCTTTTCTTGGACTGTCTTCAGTTTTCAAGTTATTATGAAATATGCCAAATGAAAAAAATATGCAAATATATATATGGGGCAATTTATTTCATCATTTTGTTGGCTAAGCAGTGCCAAACTAGAAAGGAGTATGTTTGGAAAGGGCTCGAAATGGCCCTAAATTTCAAATTTGAGAAAGCTTCAAAATAATGGTGCTAAAATGGTTATAAGACTATACTTTATAAAATGTCATCAATTGTGAATGAATTGATTACTTAGGTGAACAGCAGAGACCTTTCAAGTTAGTGAACTTCTTTGAAAATCGCTATTTTGGACACATTTAGCCATTTTTTCGGTAATAAATGATGAATATAATGTTGGTCGCATGTTCTGGCCAACATTAGTTTTTGGTTAAAATACCGTATTCTTTTTTAAGTAATGAATAAACATACTAAAATCTATGCTGGTCAGAGCATGCAGCCACTTTTGATTTTGGCAAAATAATGGTGAAAAAGGGTACAAAATCAACAAAAATGAAGATTTTCCTAATTTTTCTAATATTTAGGGTGTTACTGAAAGAAACAACACAATTGTATCACTAGAAAAGTGTTATATATGTTTAATATAGGTATTCTGCGAGTTATTTTCAAAGCATGCATTTCAATTGCTTGAACATGAAAAATCAGCCAAATTACAGGGCCAATAATAGGCCTTTGTGAACATACTCCTTTCTCACTAATGTTCTACATTTTTTAGTGTGGGGAAGGGGGATTTTTGTCTTGTTTGTGAATGTGATTTATTTGATTTAAATGGGTTTTTTTGGTTCTGTTTTTGGCCAGATTTCATGAAGTGAAAAATCTGTGTTATAAGATGATGAGTGTTGAGCAGGCATAAAGGGCTAGGCAGTGGTTGTTAAGTGACAGGGAAATAGTTTCCTCAGAAACTACTAATTACAACCTCTTGATATGACAGATTTTTCATATTTTGACAAACACAATTATTTTACACAGATTTATTGTCAGAAAATGAATGAACTAAAAAGGTAAGGGTTGAAATTTCATCTCCACGAAAACATCATGTAGTTCCTTGAGTTAACCTTTGAAAGAATCATTAGTTTCACACAAGCTGACTGAAAATATAATGTTCATTTTGGAAGCACATGTATTTTAAGATGTTGAAATTCTAATTGATATCACATGATATGATAGTTTTGAAAGACAATATTCATATTTTGTAGTTTTTCCATTTTTGGGGTTTTCATGGGTTACAAGCAGCCACAAAAATTGATCCCCTACAAAAAGAATATATCCGCTGTAAGTAGAGAAATATTAAAAATGTTTGTCACACTTTATAGATAGAATTACTAGCTTTCCTTTTATACTGTGGAGACTTGTTAAAGTTATAACGACGTGATGGACTTGTCTCCTCTGGCTGACCACGACGGCTTACACTGGCTCTTGTAGGAGATGCAGAAGCTTGTAATGATTTACCCATAATGCCATTAGATTTTCTCATGCTACTTCTGGAGTCTTGAGACATTCTATTATTTGGACGATGATTTTCATATTCCCTAGTTTGCATGGCGTTTGAGTTTTGTAGATCACGCACCATACTTTTTAAATTTTCTAGCGTCTTTTGCTTTTCACTGTGCATCATTGAAAGTTTTTCATAATGCATGACTTGGGACGAAACTTTCTCTTTCTCTGCCTTAAGTCTCTCGATTTCCTCTAGATAGCTGTCAATTTGTGTTTTCTGGGTACCTTTGGTATGTTCCAATAGGTTCACTTTCTTTGAATATTCATAGAGTTCAGTCAGCATTTTTTCACTTTTCTGTTTTTCCTGCTGAAGGTCTTTGTCTTTTTGTTTTATTGTCAGTGATAGATCATATATATGTAGCGACAATGATAACTTTTTATCCTTATCATTCAACATGACATGACACTTATTGACCTCTTCTTCAAGTTTTTCAATTCTTTCGACCATGGAATCTAATTCACTGATTACATTGTCCATATTGGCTGGTGTTAAATGGGGTCTCTCTGATACACCATTAGGAGTTTTAGGCTTGACTATGATCCCATTGCTAACTTTCAAATTATCATTCTTTGGTTTAGAGGAAGTTTTAATTTGTTGAATTTTCTCATAAATCCTTTTAATCCTTGGTTGTAGCTGACCCATATCCAGGTCAGATTTTTCTGTCCCCAGCAATTTAGTGTTGACTCCTATATCCACCATGACTGGGGCAGGTATGACTGACGAAACACGACTCGTAGCGGAGGAACAACGCTTCCTTTCCATTTGTAACTGCCCTGACATCCACCTAAACATGGCTTTCTTGTCATTTTCTGAGATCCTTTTACTCAGACCAAACTGTTTGTGTACAAATGATGCTACTTTGGTTTTAATGTCTGGCTCTGGCTCTAGATAGCAGTCTGAGAAACGAACAGATTCAGCTCTCTCTGAAAACAGAAAAAAATATTTTATCAGTGTACAGGATTCATTGGTTTTCATGGGTACAACTTTTTGTGGTTTGATGAAAATTAATAGGATTGTGGATTCTTAAATTTTTGGTTCTGAAGTCTGCAACATACAGATCAATGTTAGATTTTCTTATCATGGGGTATCAATTTGTGTGGGTCAAGGCCACACACTTAAACCACAAAAATTGTTACCCCAGGAAGAGTATCGAAAAAAAATATGACTATTTTAAAAATGGTATAATGCAATTATTGTTGATTGAATTTTTTTTTAAGGCAATGCCAAGTAGAGCTACAAGATTGTTTGGAAGGGGTCATAAAATTTGAGATTAAGGTTTCATAAATTCTACAGTTTTTACTAGTAGCAAGGTGAGATTGATTGCTCTTATTAAAGGTCTCCCTGAAAAGGATGAGGAACAAATATTAAAGCACTGTTCCTTTGTATGATTTGTTTAATTATTTAAGATTTGTGTCATACATAAATTGTTATTTACTTTTTCAGTTGTAAATATAGTAGTCTCTATGATAAACTGAAAATCTTATTTTTTGTAAGATTTAGATTAAACTAAGGGCTGTTCCATAAAATTTACCTGGGAGGGGGGGCAAACTTTTGTTCAAGACTCCCCAACCAATACATGAAAAAATCACCATACCCAATAGATGATAGAGAGATGTGGAATAAGTGTACGCGACACAACCAACATTAAAGAAACGGCAATTTAAAAAATCACAATGGACCAAATCAAAATGCATTTTAATCCAACCAACAGATTAATAAAAAACAGCATTCCCCTTCCCATGGTGTTTTAAATGGAACAGCCCTCAGATTAAAAGGTCAACATACCACTAAGATAATCAGACTTGTAAGACTCTGCTCTGGTCTGGTGTTTCTGTGCTTCCTGTTTACAACTGCTCTCCAACATGGCTGCCAGCCAGGGGTAATTTTCCGTGATGATTTCAACGAAGGCATCAAATGCGTCTGGACCTCTTTTTGGAAGTAGTTCTAACACTTTAATGACCTGTTCTGTCTCAGTTTTCTCTGCCTATGATAAAATATAAATAATATTGTATTTCATATACTTTGCAAATAGTTGTGGTTCTGGGCTACAGCAAGATATTATACCCCCACTCGTAAGAGAGGGGCTATATTGCAATCACCTTGTCCGTCCATCCGTCTGTCTGTCCGGTTCAATTTCTCTGCTTCTACTGGATGGATTTGTTTCAAATTTGGTACACATCTTCAGCAAGCATAATGAGTTATACTATGCCTACCCTTTCCAGGTCAGTCCAACATCTACTTCCTGTTTTCCAAGCCGACTTAGACTTTTTAGGGAAAAAAAAATTTGAAATGTGAAATTTTCGTAACAGATTTCTCCGCTTCTACTGGATGGATTGGTTTCAAATTTGGTACACAGCTTCAGCATGATGAGTTATACCGTGCCTCCCCTTTCCAGGTCAGTCCATTATCTACTTCCTGTTTTTCGAGCCGACTTAGACTTTTAAGGATAAAAAATTTGAAAAGTGAAATTTTTCGTAACAGATTTCTTGGCTTCTACTTAATGGATTGGTTTCAAATTTGGTACACAGCTTCAGCATGATTTGTTATACCCTGCCTCCCCTTTCCAGGTCAGTCCATCATCTACTTCCTGTTTTCCGAGCTGACTTAGACTTTTTATGGGTCAAAAATAGACAATTTTGTGTAACAGATTTCTCGGCTTCTAGAGAAGGGATTGATTTCAAATTTGGTATACAGCTTTAGCATGATGAGTTGTACCGTGCCTCCCCTTTCCAGGTCAGTCGGTCATCTACTTACTGTTTTCTGAATGGCCGAGTGGGGGTATGCTTAGCACGACTTAGTGCAACCCCTTGTTTCTTAATACCATATAGCGGGAAATATTCGAGAGATTCTAATATTGGTTTTATTTGCTATGTCTGAATTGCTAAAATAAAAGATCGCGAAATTTTATATACTATATATGTTACACACTCTAGATTCTGAAAACACGAAATATTAAGACAGCTAAAATTAAACGACCCCTTTTTGGATATAAATCACGGATTTGCAACTCACTAAAATTACCCGCTATACAGTAGATACAGTCAATATATATATTGATATTAGAAAACCCATGGTGCTAATGATTTTTATGCAAAAATACTGGTACCTTAATGTCTTTTATATCACTTTTGGGTTTCATATGGCAGTCAGTTATTTTGAATATGAAATTTGAGGACCTGAGAGCAACACAAAATGGATAGATACCCATATTGATAAAGAGTTAAAAGCCATCTATGAATGATTTAAAAAAAGACTTTTAAAGCCTTCCTGTATCTACTTTTGAAAATATTGTAACCAGAATTATCTGCAGGGCAAGTAATGGGTATGTTTAGGAGTACTTTAACAAAAATATATATATAAACTAAACAATTATTCTTCTTTATGGTAGAAAATTTTGTTGCAAGTACAAATTACAAAGAAAATTTTCAGCTAGAGTTATTTCCCTTGGATCATGTTTTTACATTAACTCCTTATGAATAGATCTAAACAGGTCATTCTACATTACAGTTGGGATTTTTCTAATATAAGTGAAAACAAGCTGATTGCATGAAATTTGGATGCCACATTTTTGTTTTTAAAAGCAATTAGAGATGTTTCAGTTGTTGGGAATTCAGACTGATGACATAAAAAAAAACACAAAAAACTATCATGTATGTTATGAAGAAATTTTGTGTGCGCTTAATATTTGTAAAATCAATGACAATAAAGTTGTAGTTAAATATTCCTTCCTTTTTTCATTGAGATTTTATCTGAAATATCTATTTTTAGCATCTTATCAGCGTTTTTTTTTTAAATTCGACAATAGAAAACAACAAGCAGCTATCAATATAGACTCACCTTTATAATTTCAATCATATTCCTTTCAAATATTTTCCTCTGGTACATTGCCCCTAGGAAATCATCCGTAATGATCAGATCGTTGGACAGCTGTCGAAAATGACGCTGTAAAACTGTCCTCTGTATATCATTCATGATTTTACTCCGCGGTGAAAGTTTCATCGATAAATTAGCTTTATAGAAAGTTTTTCTTACTCCATGGTAAAAGTTACATTAATAGAATTTATTGAAGTTCATATCATGTATTTACTCCAATGTTAGGTGTCATTGAAAAATGAAGTTTATAGCAATATCACACTTGTCTCTTTTTGCCGAATATAAGATACATCTTTGCTTTGGAATATAACCATTTACATAATCTTTATTTCTAAGCATTTGTCATTGGTTTGACCAAAAGCTGAAAGCTCTAAGTTTGTGTGCAACTGAAGTTAGATTGTCCTGCTAGTATCCATAGATTTCAAAATCACAAAGTTGCGATCTTTCAATTTTCTATTTATCACATCTTAGATAGCCATCTGATGCAAAGATTAATCCAGCTTGAAAATACATCCACTAAAGAAACTGAATATCTTCAATTTTTTTTTAGGGGGGAATTTCTTGGAAAATATAAATAAAAGGATTGCCACTAATATTTGTAACTTCATATATCCTAACTAAGGTTTCAATGATAATCATAAATTTTCTTCCATTGTCTTTCTATAGTACTGAAATGTTTCTGCAATTTATACCAATATAAAGTTATCCTTTATACAAACAATGGATTATACAAGACTTTGGTCTGTAAAAACTGTATTCAGAGATTATCGTTGTTTCATTCCCACGAAGTTACTCAGGATTATCACATTAAGAGGGGAATCCCATAAGCATTACTACAAACTGCACAAATGTTTAGACTCCACACACAAAAACTGTTATTTCCACCACCACATTTGCAAATTTTTTTCTTGTAAAAGAAAGCACTAAAACGATTCCATGGTTTTTCCCAACATCATACAGCATTGGATTCTCGTGTTCACAGCTTTTCTTGGCAATTGTCCAATTTCCCAGGTCTGCCTAGCATGCTTAGCAAAGGTCAAAATCTATTGAAATTATCCACTTTGTACTTCTGTTCATATTCCAACTGTATAAGTCTAGTTGAAATACTTCTGCACAAGTCTAGAAAGTCTTCTTTTTTGTCTTCATCAATACAGAGTTATTGAGGACTGATCAGATGGTTAAACTCTTGTGGTTTTTTCGCTTATCTAGCTTCACAGTTTCTGTAATATCTTGTACCTACGTATGCAAAAGGTACCTATTGCTGTGTTACATCATTTCTCTTTTTGGACTTCAGCAGTTTCGTTGTTTTTTAATCTCGCTTAGATCACCATATAATTCCTTAGTATAGGATTAATAAGCGTTCTCATTCGTCAACCAATCAGATTGAAAGATTTAACTTACTTCATAGATTAATCTTTAATCCTTAAACTTTTGTATAAGAGTTTAATGGATTAAGTTTTCATTTCTATAGCCTTAGCAGGTGACCTTAATTGGAACAAGGGGTTAGAGCAAGGGGAGGTAACTTATAATCCCAAAAGGACACAGTGCAGTATATCAAAGGTCAATCTGATTTGCATAACTGCTTTGCTTTTTAGAACTCAGTCTATATAATGCACATGCATTTTAACAATTTTAAATGATCATGTCTTTTTACCATGAAGTGAAGAAGTAACACTATTATTTTTGTCATTTACAAGTTGTTTCAATCAAATTAATGTTTCCTTTTTTTCCTTGTTTGAATGATATTAAGGTTGTAGACACTTTCTTATGACCATAGTATTGTAAAATGTTTGAGTTATTCCCCTTTGAGAGGAATTTGTGAAATGTTTTATTTCAAATCATTTGGATAGGTCTAAGTCTGATTTATTCAGTAAAAAATATTTTATTTCTTGTGATGTTTATTATAATTTTACCTTTTTAAAAATGAATAAATTTTCCTCTTCCATAAACATTGAAGTAAACATTTTGCTCAAAAAAAAAAACATTAGCAGAGATTTTGAAATGTTTGGTAATTGTGCTGGTCCTTAGATTAAATTTGCTGGACCTACCATTCAATTGCATGTAAATCATTGAGATTTTAAGTCGGACTTATCAATTTTCTTGCCAGCCGGTCCTGCAGGTCTGACGAATTTCAAAAACACTGACATTAGTTATAACTATTTTATTAATCATTTGTGTATTTTTATGCCCCGCCAACTTTGTTCAGGGGGCTTATAGTTTTTCCGTCCAATTGTTCGTCACACTTAAGTTTTCAGCACTTTTTTCCCCATTCTTTGCCTTTATTCATAATATTTTTGGTATGTGAGTCTTCCATGATGATTGCAGGTCAAGTTTGAGTTTTTCTGGTTCACTGATTTTGACCTAAATTATGGCCCTTGAACTTAGCAAATTTTGTAAAAATAACAGTTTTCCACACTATTTTTCGACATCCTTGCATATAGTAAAAAGATTTTGGGTAAGTGAGTCTACCATGATGAGTTTCAGGCAAAGTTTGAGCTTCGTTCTGGTCCACTGATTTTGACTAAAATTACGGCCCTTGAACTTAGCAAATTTTTCTAAAAATAACAGTTTTCCACATTCTTTTTCAACATCCTTGAATATATTCAAAAGATTTAGGGTATGTGAGTCTACCATGATGAGTTATAGGTCAAGTTGGAGGTTTGTTCCGTTCCACTGATTTTGACCTAAATAACAGCCCTTGAACTTAGCAAATTTTGTAGAAATAACAGTATTATTAGGGCCCTGCATCGAAGATGCGGACGCCCTATAGTTTTCACTTTGTCCGTCTGTCCGTCCGTCCGTCCGTCTGTCCGTCCGTCAACAATTCTTGTGAACACTAAAACTCAAAAACTATTAACACCACAGTTCTGAAAATTTGCACAGCTGCTAAGTAGCAAGTCATGATGTGCATATTAAAATTTTGTTCAAATCTGATTAAAATTTTTGTAAAAAATCTTCATTTTTTATCGAAAATCACAGATTTTGAGAATTGGACTTTGTGAACACTAAAACTCAAAAACTGTTAACAATACAGTTCTGAAACTTTGCACAGCTGCTAAATAGCATGTCATGATGTGCATATTAAAATTTCGTGCAAATCTGATTAATATTTTTGGAAAAAATCTTCATTTTTTATCGAAAATCACAGATTTTGAGAATTGGACTTTGTGAACACTAAAACTCAAAAACTGTTAACAATACAGTTCTGAAACTTTGCACAGCTGCTAAATAGCATGTCATGATGTGCATATTAAAATTTCGTGCAAATCTGATTAATATTTTTGGAAAAAATCTTAATTTTTTATCGAAAATCACAGATTTTGAGAATTGGACTTTGTGAACACTAAAACTCAAAAACTGTTAATAATACAGTTCTGAAACTTTTCACAGCTGCTAAGTAGCATGTCATGATGTGCATATTAAAATTTCGTGCAAATCTGTTTAATATTTTTGGAAAAAACTTCATTTTTTATCGAAAATCACAGATTTTGAGAATTGGACTTTGTGAACACTAAAACTCAAAAACTGTTAACAAAACAGTTCTGAAACTTTGTTCAGCTGCTAAGTAGCATGTCCTGATTTGCATATTAAAATTTCGTGCAAATCTGATTAATATTTTTGGAAAAAACTTCATTTTTTATCGAAAATCACAGATTTTGAGAATTGGACTTTGTGAACACTAAAACTCAAAAACTGTTAACAATACAGTCCTGAAACTTTGTACAGCTGCTATGTAGCATGTCCTGATTTGCGTATTAAAATTTCATGCAAATCTGTTAAATGTTTTTGGAAAAAACTTCATTTTTTATCGAAAATCACAGATTTTGAGAATAGGAATTTTTTAACAATAAAACTTAAAGGTTATTAACAATACAGCTCTGAAGTTTCATATGCATTCCATGGAACATGCCTTAGTTGTTATAATTAAAGTTCGTATGATTTTGAAAACACTTAGATATTTTGCCGCGGGGCCCTTTCTGACTTTGTCAGTATTCTAGTTTTATTTGCCAGCGGGGCATCAGTGTCATTATGACACATTTCCTTGTTTTTATGCCCCCACGACAACATGTCAGGGGACATTAAGTTTTACTCATGTCCATCTGTCCGTCCCTAAAAATTTTTGTCAAGCTTTTCTCAGGAAGACAGGAACCATACATGAAAATGTTTTGAAACTTGGTAAGATGGTTCGATATGACAAACTGTACGTCCTTAGCAATTTTGAGACCTGTCTGACATCTACTTCCTGTTCCTACTTAGGCCAATGTGAAAATATGTGAATATGACAATGAAAATTTCTGTCAAGCTTTCCTCAGAAAACATACATGAGAATTATTTGAAACTTGGGAAGATAGTTCAGTATGACAAACTGTATGTCCTAAGCAGTTTTGAGACCTGTTGGACATCTACTTTCTTCTTGAAAATTTCTGTTAAGCTTTTCTTAGAACTGTACTTGGGAATTATTTGAAACTTGGTAAGATGGTTTAGTATGATCAACTGTATGCCCTAAGTGACTTTCAGGTCTGTCTGACATTTACAAAATGTACTTCCTGTTTGGGACTAGGCTGATATGAAAATCAACTTGAAAATTCCCTCAAGCTTTTCTCAGAAACTGTACATGGGAATGATGTTAAACTTTATAGGATGGTTCAGTATGGCAAACTGTACATCCTAAGTGACTTTCAGGTCTGTTGGACTTCCTGTTTGGGACTAGGCCGATTTGAAAATCTATGAAAATCACTGAAAGATTATTCCTCTTGATATGTGATTACTGGTCCAGATCGCCCTAAAATAAATTATTAGACTAATAATTCCAAAATACCCTTAGTTTTTATGATGAATCAGAATTGCCCTAGGAGGATCCAGTATATCCCAAGTACCCCTAGGAGAAAGTGGAAATCCAAATCACACCAGAAAAAATCATGTAAGATTCAATTCCACTTTTCCCAAGGATTCCAAGATGCCCTGTAACATATATATATATGCATAGAGGACTTCGAAACCCTGATGGTGCATACAGGCAAAACATACTTTAGGTTGTGTCTTGTACACTTATTCCACATTTCATACTGTAATCTGTTATTATTGTCAAATGAGTACACTACACAATGTTATTACTTTAAATACCTTACCTTGGTTGACTCTGGTTACCAGTTTGTTTGTGTTGCTGATTACAGTCTTTTTGTGTGTGTTGTTTTCTTTTTATGTCAACTGATTTTGTCTTTAGGATTTCTAAATGACCCAAAAGTCCTTCTTTTCTACTTTAAAATGTTGAAATTTAATACCAGTAAACAATCTGGCTGAAAGTTATTCCCCTTTGACTTATAGTTTCACAAAGGAGAATTGCCATCCTTGTCCTTTTTGTCATGCCCACGAAGCAGAGCCAGACACAGATGTATGTAATGACTGTATTTTGTAACTTACTTACTTACTTACTTGTCTTGCCACTGGGCCCTATTTTTTTTACTCAACCCATAATCCAGGTCTGAAATGATCCTTCTTGAAATAATCTTATAGATTTTAACTCTCATTATAACAAAAAGGAGCAATGGCTCACTCTTCTAGAGCACTGGAGTTATACAAATATTTTACAGTTTTAGTTTAAACTGTAAATTTGTGTGTTTCTTTGCAGTAGACATGGTAGAATTGTCTTCCATGTATGCTCATACATGGAAGACAAAAGTAGAGGGGCATATAATGTTTTGTTCCCTTTACTATGGTTTCATTATTTTTTCCATGTTGAATGTGTTTCCCCACATTGACATACATGTAAGGCTTTAGGTATTTCTCATGTCTTTCCATCAAGCTTAGATGCCTAAATGGTAAAAGAGTAAGTTCCGTTAGAACCAAAATTGGCCTAAAATTTCAACTTGGAGTAAACTTTCTAATTAACTGTCAAATATGTTTTGAAAGGCTGTAATATAGGGAATTACAAAGACAAGGTTCAAAATATTCAGCAGCTTGGAGAAAACTGGGCTAGAAATCATATAAATTATAATTTCATGAAATTTATTGAATTTTCGCAATTTTAGAGCATTTTTGGTAAGAAATCTCTTCATTTAAGATAGAGAGTATAAATATTCCTTGACAAAAACAATTTTATGATGAGATGCTCCTTTTTGAAAGACAAATGGATGGGCAAAGAATTAAGTTGTCGAAGGAATGGGCTCTATACTTAATTCAAGAATGACTGAATTACATCAAATTCATTGAGAAGGCACAAAGTTGACAATTTGTGAAAACATTGGACTGATTTCAGCCCTTCCTGAACATACCCCTTTCATATATTTATTTTTTACTTTGAGATTCAAATGCCCTCTTTTCTTATTCTTTGGTTCTTTTTTTTAAATATTATGAATAAATTAGCACGCATACATATTTTATGGTACCTGTAGCAACAAGAGATTATGGCTAAAACTACACCCAGGAGAGTCCATGAGTCCTTTTAAGCTCCCCTGACCCGAAGGGTCATATGAGCTATTGCCATCACTTTGCATGCGTTGCCTGTTAACTTTTTCAAACGTTAACTCCTCTGGCACCAAAAGTCCAATTGCAACCAAACTTGGTACAGTTGTTAATTGGCATGGGTGCTTCAAACCTATTGTTTGGATTTTTGATTTGTAAAAAAACATTGCTTAAAATAAAACGTAGGTGTAAATTGCAGTTTTTGCCTAACATGTTCAGCTAATTAAACTCTACACTTTAATGCATTAAGTTAATTGTATGATTGATGTTGTCAGATGACCTCTAATATTGAATAAATGGCCCTTTAAATGTAAAAAAAGGCATTTAAAAATAAAGTCATGTGAGCAATACAACAGGACCATTTATATGATGTCAAATAAAAAGCAGAGAAATATTCGTGGTGAGGTTTTTCAAACTTAATGTGGTGAAAGTTGTGCTCCCTACAGTTCTTTTTGGTGTAAATCAATGTGTTTTATTTCATGGATATACAACTTAAGCATTATAGTATTAATGTGGACATATCTCTGAAACATTATCACTTGATTAATTTCTTGAAGTTCAGTCAGCTTACTGTGTGTCTTACATAATGTATACTTTTAATCTCCAAACTTTTTAAGTATATAGATTGTGTTGGTGCCTATTGTTGTTTTATGTTTTCTCTCTATTTATTGTGTTTGATAACTTAAGAAAAAACACACATAGATATTTAATGTTATATGTAAATATTATACACGTAATATACATGTAACAACTAAACATGATGCCCAAAACTACAGCCAGGAGAGTCTAGACCTTTCTTACAGCAAGACCATTTATAAACCACATGGGTCAGTTTACCATGAAGGTCATATTGCTCTGTGATTTCACGACCTTTAGGATGGAAACGGCAAGATTTATTGGTATTGTCCTTTGGTTTGAAAAGTTTCTGGCAGCGAAGGCATTGGGCCACTGCCATTTTAGAACTCCCGTTTTTACTAGAATATATTTGCACCTGTAGCCTCGCTTTCATGGCTGCTGATTCGTCGGAGGGGTTAGGGAAGGCCTGGAGCCAGTCACCTTCAATGTAAGTCCTTTGTCGTGAACTTAATGGTGTGTTTATATGTTTGAGCACACGACCAGGGCTCCTGGGAATTTTTGCATCTTTCCCACTTTCACTTTTGACTTCATTTAAATGTAGATTCGCCCCTGTGTGGGCTTCATTGAATTTTTTCACCACATCTTGTAGTTTTCTGAGATGCATTTTAACATTGTCTAATTCATTTGTTAACCATTTGATTTCATTTTCTTTTTCAGTTAACTTAGTTTGAATGGACTCTTTCTCCCAATGGGCTTTAGCAATCGCATTTTTCAAATATTCGATATCCCGATCTGAATATTTCAACAATTTATCCTGCGGTTCCGATTCATCCTTCTCATCAATGATCCCCGCCATCTGCTTCAAGTTTATGATGCGGTATTTCAGATTATCTAACATATCTTCCATCGAAACGCTCTCTTCTACATTGCTCTCAGTTTTCAAATTTGCATGACTTAACCGTTTGTGGCTAAAATGTAACAAGTCCATCAAGTTCTGAAGTGAAACCTGATTGGCTAACATCTCTTTATGTTGTCTATCAATCTCGTTTAACGCAGCATCGGTTTTATCCTTCCAGTGGTTACGCTCCGATTGTAGAAGCTTACACAGTGAAGTCTCAATGTATTCAGGAGCTAGCACTCCATTTTTACCAAACTTCATCAGTTTTGTGACAGTATGGATGATATCATCGTCGACTTGTACGGCCTCGTCGTCACGGTCGTCAGAAGAAAGAGATTGGTCCATGTCCTGTTCCATGTGTATAGAGAGTTTACGTGTCCTATGTTCCATTGTCATTTAGGAACCTGAAAAAAAAGGATACATGTACAGTACTGTAAAAAGAAGTGTTTTTTTTAAGGGGGGGGGGTAAATTTTACTCATTATCTAAACACAAGATGTAGAATCAGCTCTAGGTGAAAGTCATATCTTTTGAAATCTAGGATTTAGTTTATATTGGCCTGAAAAGGCATTGCAAGTTACCAATTGTAGAATTTTTTCAGAAACTGTATTGTAAGATTAACAATAAGGCATGTGTAAGTTAGAATAGACTCTCTAAAGTTCTGACAAACCTTCTAAAAACTAGGTAGAAAGTGTGAGACAAGAGATTGAATATGTGAGAAACAAAATTTTGACCTTAACTGAAGCTTAAACTAATATTTTAGGAAAGATATGTGAGGGGGCAGACAGCTAAAAGGGGGAGAGGTCAGAGATGGTCTACCTCATATATGTATATGATAAGGGTAAGACAATATTTCCTGACTTTACATAGGGGCAGATAAAAGTACATCACATGCCATACCTTCTATCATTTGTTTTCTGAATTTTTGACACACTGAATTGACTGTAGCAACACGACGGGTGTGTTATAGCAACATAGTTGTGAGACACAATAGGGATATTGAGGTGATAATCTCAGTACAGCAGACCAGTCAAACACTAATTAAAACAATTAACTACCAGATCTAACAATTAACAGATTAACAACCAAATGAAATATTTTACCTTCCAACCCAGTGAATCTATCCTGTTCTGGAGATGGAAGATCTATAAGGTGGGGAAAGTTTGAAACATAATGATCAGAAAGGCAAACAACATTGTTTTACTTTAGGATTTATCCCTAACCTTACCCCAGTATTACATAGCATTAAATCATTTGTTCTGATATGTATATAATCTGTTTGGGTCTTTAAACTTATTAACCTGACCAGCCAATGTTTTGTTTTCAAGATTTTCTTAACCACAATATTTAGTGACCATGATTCTTTTAAAATCATCAGTTTTGCTTTTATATGAACTTATTATCGACATCAATTTTGCTTTTCAAGCATATTTGTGCCTCTACATGCTCCATCTATTACCATTGGCCTGATCAGGCAATGTTTTGTGAAAGATTCTGTAACAAACCACAACACTTAGTGACCATGATTCTTTTGAAATCATCAGTTTTGCTTTTCAAGCATATTTGTTTCTTTACCAGCCCCCTCCCCCCTCAGTGACCAGATCAGCAATATTTTGTTTAAAAGATTTTCTTAACCACATCACTTAGTGACCAGGATTCTGTTAAAACGTCAGTTTTGCTTTTCAAGCATATTTGTTTCTTTACCAGCCCCCTCCCTCCTCATTGACCATTGACCAGGTCAGCAATATTTTGTTTAAAAGATTTTCTTAACCACATCTTTTAGTGACCACCTCTCTTTATAAATCATTAATGTTTGTGGTAAAATGTATTGGTTTTTTTTACCCCCCCCCCCCTTTATTCATTTAAAAGATCAGCCAATGTTTTGTTTTGTAGCACTTTGTATCAACATTGCTTTCAGATCATCAGTATTTGCTCTGTACAACATGTATGTCCTCCCTTGAAAAGTGGGGTTGTATAGTAATTATGATGTGCATTCACTACACATTGACATCAAGGTACCCATCTCTTATCTATAACTCACAATCAGATCTTACAGATTTTTGGGTCTTTCCATAGCAAAAATTGGACTTGGCCATTATTTTACAAGTCTGCTGCAATGTGTAAACAATTTGATGATTTTCACTAGAAGCCAATATATTAAAGAAGTATTTTCTTCTGAACTTAGATATTGAGTTGAGGAAAAAAGAACAGAAATTTTACTGAGCTGTAAAATATTTGAACAGTAACTCACATTTTTTTTTAAAAACATCAGAAATTTACAATACATGTATGCAATGATTCAAAATTGATCTCAAAAAATGAATTCCAGCAACTAAACTTTTCTAGACAAAGCAAAATTATCTTTAACTTTCTATAAAAAAACAGAACAAATAACTTACCATTTTGAAAACATATTGAACCAATGCATTCTGGTAAGAATCCTTAATAAGCTGTGTAAAATTTTACCCTACATAACACTTATTAGTCACATTTTACAGCGGAACAGTTTAAAACAATTGCATGGTGATCAGTGAAAGGGATTTTCTTTTGAAACAACTTGTTAAAATTCTACGGGGTGAAAGGTTTATGTTTAATCTTTACTAATGATATCTAAATCTAGAGTTTTAAATTTGGATTATTGAAAAGCATGAAATGTGTATTAGATTCAACAGTATAAGATCTGTCAGCTGCACTCAGGCAGTAAATGGCTTCTTTTCATGGTGTTTTTCAATTAGAAAGTTGTACTTTAGTTTATTTGAAATTCAATATTTTGTGAAGCCAGGTAAATGTTAATGAGGGTTTTCATGTACTGTGGTACAAAAAAATCTTAAAGCATAAGCTGTTACCGTTAGACCCAAGTCGCATAATGAATTACTTAACTGACAAAAAATTTAATGCATAAGCTCTAACAGTTAGACCTAAGTCACATAATAACTGATAAAAAACTTGGCCAACAAATTATTAGCTTTTGCTCTCAGTTATTTCGTCAATTACTTTCTGGGTTGCTTCCTTAAGAATTAAATTTCTGGTTATAGATATAACTTTTACGGTCACTTAGCCTTAAAACTTTATCACTTTTTTTGTTTAATATTATATTAAAAGCTTGACCACAGATTTGAACATGCGGGAAATATAGGGTACCACTTTGCAGTCTGTCTGTCAATAACTTCCGTTCTTGGTTAATGCCCATATTTTTAAGGATAATGTGCAGTAGGGAAGGTCCATCCCTCCTCTCATTGAGCAGTTTCACTGACTAGTTCATCATTTACATTACAAGTTTCTTTGCATTGAATGCTAAATACTGTCTGTTTTTCATTGCGATAATTTAAATTACATATTGTATTGATTCCATTGATCTTTACTGACGACATTTATTTCACATACTATTTCTTTCTATGTAGCAACTTCCTTGTTAAAAGAAATAGATACAACATTGATACTTAAAAAAAAATCTAAGTTTGAAAACTTTGTAGAAAACTGCCAGCAGTCTCTACTGTGCATAATGTTCATTGCTCTCACAAATGGCTAATGTTGTTAAGGGGGTTTGTTCCTGTATCTTAAAGTAAATAAAAATGGATGAAATTGAATTTTTTTTAAAGAATATGGACAAAGGATCAAAATATGCAAGAAAAAAATGTAGGTCCATGCGCTCGTTTTTATGCTATAAGCGTTTATAATTTTGGTGGAAAATATGTTCGCTCTAGATTTTTCATTACTTTTGCATTGCCACAGATTGGTATCTTTAAACTCTTTAAAATGTATGACAGAGTAAATAAAATTTCATAAAATATTGTGAACTGCATATTTGGTGGACATATTTTTTAATAAGAAAAAGAAAATAGGGGATTCATGTGCAAAATTTCAAGCATAATAGATGAATAAACCCTGAAGATCTAAAAAATCTGACAAAAATCTCAAAATATGAGGAGCAAACCTCCTTAACAACATTTTCTCTAGTTTGATATCTGATGTTTTAAACTTACCTAAGTTTCAGATGAGTGATGAACTGTTTCTTCAAATATCTTCAACTTAATGTGATAGTTAACAAAGTTCCTTGTGAAGCCACAATCAGCTTAGCATAAGTCATTTTGTAGTGGA
The DNA here is from genome assembly GCA_963971305.1 of Arcuatula senhousia. Taxonomy (NCBI): domain Eukaryota; kingdom Metazoa; phylum Mollusca; class Bivalvia; order Mytilida; family Mytilidae; genus Arcuatula; species Arcuatula senhousia. The sequence goes on from OZ020310.1 coordinate 60,608,814, forward strand.
CTCCAGTAAATGAATTTTTGATACACTGACGGAAAACATTCAAAAATCTTTTTATGCTGTCAGTTTTACCCTCCTTATTAAAGCAGCATTAAAATGTCTATGATATATTGAATTCCTATGCAATAACATTCAGAGTCTGACATTAGCTTAAGATCTTTATCATAAAACGTGCATTTGTCCCAAAGATGTAATACTTCTAAAGAATTTACAATAATTTACACGTTTTTGCAGAAAATTGTCAACAAAAGACGAACATTCTATTCAATTTAAAAAACAATTGTATTTGGCAATATTTTAGTTATTTTAAGATTTAAAAATCTGTCGTATTATATATATGACGGTCAATTGGGATTATTTTTGTGTAAGATTGTTAATGTTCGCTAGCTGATAGTTTCTGCTCCATCGGTTTGGTATTGTTCTGTGATAGATATGACACGTTGGTTTGTATGGAGTTACGATCACGACTGTTGTAACATTGATCGTAGGAAACGATAGCATTTTGATAGGTTGTATTATAACAATTGATTGGGTTCAATTTGACCTTAAATATAATGATTTTACTCAATTAATGCTCCTGAATGTTTCTAGATTATTCTATAATCAAAAAGATTAGACTTAATAAAATCTTTAATGCTATGATAAATTCGGTTAAATTTGCTGTTTCCTTCTGCAAAAGTGCAAGGTACAGTGGGGGGTCCAGAAAGGGGGAGATTCAAGGGTTTGGAAGCCCATGTCCATAGTTAGTTGTTGTTTTTTTCAACCAAAGTTTTGGCAATTAGATTTTCCTGGAACCCATCAGCTTCAGGCACACCCGTCACCCATTATCTGTGTTGCTAAGGCATTCATCAATTTCCTAATTGATGGTCCTGAGACTCTTACTACAAGATTTATGTAAAACTGATACAAATATGTTTGTTCTTTAAATACCTTGGACAAGTTTGAAATTCGTTGGACAATATTTGTTGAAGTTATTCCCCTTTGGGTTTTATCATAGAAATGAAGTTTCAGGTCTGGAACTTTGAAATGTTGCTTATATAGAGCTGAAAGTGTAGTGGTTAAATAGGCTACTAACACAAAGGTTAGTGGTTGGATCCTGAGATCAGAATTGAAAATTCCATGGACCAAATCTGCCACTCACTGTTGACACTATTTACAAGGACGGTCTCAAGAAACAATGCTAGTCCTAGATTTATTGTAATATTGATATGCCATTTTCCATGTCAGCAATTATCAAGAAGGCTTCAAAACATGTGTACACTTTTTTTTATTTAAAACAGTATAAATTTACAAATAAAAACATAAAAACAATTATATATAGAAATAATTAAGAAGAACACAATACAAGGAATACATTTACATGATATTTATATTGCAAATAGGAATGCACTCATTTAGTAAAACAGCTAAAATTAATTATGACAAAAAAAGTGGTGATTCTACAAAAACTTGTAAATATTGCAATTCCAAAATTTGGTTTTTTTCTGCAGGAAAAAAAATGTCATTCAATATTGCAAAACTTAACATGCTAAATGTACATACAAAAAATTGTTGATATATCTATAAAAAATAGGCAAGTAGGTTGGTGCATTTTTGTTTTTTTTTTCAGTATATGCATGTTTATTTAATATTATGGAATACTGTGTACTATAAATTGATCGTAGAATATTATGAGATTGATGAATATTTATGATTAACTGTGTATCTTAAACAACTTTTATTTTTAGCCTTATACATGTTATAGTTTACACAGTTCAAGAAAACTTAAAAGGTTCTGAATAAATAATGGTACATTCTGCATTAGGCCATGATAAAATTATTCTTAGATTCTTCATCCTTATTTCATGAAAATATGGGGCAGGCAGGTGAATTTTATTTTTTATCCATTTTGATAAAATATGATGCCATTTCGAACGAAATTGACAAAAAATTAACATAATTTGCCAAAATATCAAAATAAAATTTTTTGAGGGGGCTGAAAAAATCGTGGCGGTAGGGGATGAGAATCGAGGATATTTTTTATTTTGGCCTTACAAACAAAGGAGCTGATTCAATATTTATTGAAAGTTATATTTCTCAATGATTAGTTCTTTTAATTGATTGATTCATTGACTGGTGTATGAATATTCTATCTTGTTGATATTATTTTAGACATCCTAAGGGAAGGAAGCAAATTTTGAAGCACATAAAATTCATAAAAAGACAGAAATAAAATAAGACAAGGAACAAACAAATGAATAAAATCAAGTTGGTCAAATTTGTACAATGAAAAATTTACAAACATTAGTCTAGGTGAACAAATTAATCCAAATTAATCAAATTGAAGTTTGCTTTGTCCTATTACTACAGGACTAGGTTGATGTGTTGTTTAGTGTACCAAGGGGGATTACTCCTGGCTCTCTCCAGACTGTTGGCCTCTTTCTTCTGATTTGGCTTTAGGTCAAAGGAAACTCTCAGAGTTGGATCTAAAAGAAAGTAATAAAAAACACACTTAGCAAATGTTTGTCAAATAATGCACTCCCCAGGGGCGGATCCAGAGGTCACACTTAGCAAATGTTTGCCAAATAATGCACTCCCCAGGGGCGGATCCAGAGGTCTGTGAAAGAGGGGGGACGTAATTGCTAAAAATGTCAGATTTTTAAAAAATTTGAAGTTGCTTGGTTAATTTTTATACAGAATAAAATCAAATTTCTCAATTAAAGGGGGGGCATACACAGGCAATTTGTCTTAACGTTAAATTATCGTTAAGCTCAATTAACACTAATTTAACGTTAATATCACACTAATTTAATGTTAAATTAATGTTAGTTTAACATTAAAAATTCTAACGTTAATTTAGTGTTAAACTTAAATGTTAATTTTGTGTTTAACTTTTTAACGTTAAATTACCTGTTGAATTATATATGGAAAGTCAAATGTTAAACTATAACATCAAATTAACAATTGAAGCTCCATTAACACTAATTTAACATTAATGTTTAACGTTAACATAAATTGCCTGTGTACACACCCCCTGCCCCCTCTGAATCCGCCACTGCTCCCATGAGTGAAACATGCTGAACTTTTTATTCATTTTCCTGACTTCATTTATCAATATAATTAATAGAATCGTTCATGTTGCACATAAACCATGTTTATTAGTATCTTAATTTGGCGGTGTTGGCTGAATGGTTAAAGAACTATTCACAAAAGTTCGTAAACGTAACTTTAGTCATACCTCCCCATATTGTCTATGTTAGTTATGCCTGACTTTACATCTAGGAACCCATTAAACACTGACCGCCCTACATGGCCCAGGTGCGTCGAAAAAGGGCGTTAGACACCAACACACACACACACGTCTAGGAACTTTTGTGAATATGCTGCCTGGACTTTCAATCACAGGTCAACACCTCTGTGGGTCAGAACCTTGATTCACATGTATATGTCAAGGGTTCAAGGCAACAGTTTTCGAGCATCAGGCTTTCTGTCCACACAAGTCTGGGGACCCTGCACTTAGGGTCTATTTATTTCGGGTCGTTAATCTTGCTGGTGGTCAAAAGCTCATCAGAGCATTATGTCAATTGTTTGACTGCTGTGTATTCACATACATTAAATAAATCTTACCTTTTGATGTTTAAACTTCATAAACCATTGTCGAAACCACAATTTTTTTGCAGTCATAGTATTTTATGACGATGTTGTGATCTGCACTATCATTTGGGGACCAATTGTTATGAAATTTTCATATGATGTAATGAGAACATTGACACTACTGCCATAGAATGTTTATTTTATATCCAATTTTTTATCTGATTTTGATCATTTTTTTTTCATTGTATTCCTCAATAAATTCTGTCAACAAAATTTAACTTGAGTTTTATGTATCTTGCGTATATACATTAGTTATAACCAGGGGTCAAAAAGATCGTCTATTTTGTTTGTAGTCCAATTTTCAAAAATTTTTTTATGCCCCCGCAATGACGATGAGAATGATTTGAAACTTGGTAGGATTGTTGAGTATGACAAACTATTTGTCCTAAGCGTTTTACAGACCTGTTGGACATCTTCTTCCTGTTTGGGACTTAGGCCAATTTTAAAATATGTGAACATGCATGGCTATGAAAATTTCTGTCAAGCTTTTCTCAGGAACCATACATGAGAATGATTTGAAACTTGGTAGGATTGTTGAGTATGGCAAACTATACGTCCTCAACAATTTTTAGACCTGTCCTACATCTAGTTCCTGTTAGGAACTTAGGCCACTTTTAAAGTTTGTGAACATGATATGAAAATTTCCTTCAAGCATTTCTCAGGAACTACATGTATACTAGAATGATTTGGTAGGATGGATCAATATGACGAACTTTTATCCTAAGCCATTTTCAGACCTGTCGGACATCTACTTCCTGTTAGGGACTTAAGCCAATATGAAAATATGTGAACATGATATGAAAATTTCTGTCAAGCTTTTCTCAGGAACTGTATACCAGAATGTTTTGAAACTTGGTAGGATGCATCAGTATGACAAACTGTATGTTCTTAGTGATTTTCAGACCTGTCAGAAATCTACTTCCTGTTTGGGGCCAGCAGGGGCATCAGTGTCCCATTGACAAATTCTTTCTTTATTTTACATAAGAATCCTGGTAAATATCCATTCCTGTCTGTGTCTGTGCAATATCTTCTAGCCTTTCGAGGAAATTAGAGTTCAAAGGGGCAAATGGATATGAGTTTTCTTTAATGGTTGGTACAAATTTTAAAATTCAAATATGCATTGAAAGTCCACCAAAGAATGCACATGTCAAAAAGCTTTGCGAGTCCACCAGGGGCTGCATGTGTCCAAAGCATTTGACAATCCATATTGATCTTCAAACTTACAGAGTTCAACATGTTGCAGTCTTATCATGTTGCACTCTGCATAGTTTTTTTCATTGTTTGCTTATATTAATTTTGTCAGAAAAATATGGCAACAATTTTCGAGAATCTTGCACTATTGCAACAATACAGGGAGTCAAATTTGGGCCAGCACCCAAAATGTCAAGGATTTTTTTCGTGATTGGATTTTGAAAACCTTTTTTTCATTTTAATCCTTTTAACAATTCCTGCCTTAGTTTTGCTTCACATATGCAGGATCTCATCATTTTCAGGGAAACAGGGATCAAAGAAGCCAAAATTTATCATTGATAAGAGTTTGGCTCAATAAATGTTTTTGATGTAATAAACTTTAGTTTTAATGGGCCAACCAATTATTATTTAATTTTGATGTGATGTTTCTATTCATTAAAGAAAGCTTCCAATTGCATATGAAGATCGTGGCCTCTAATCTTTTAGAAAATAAAACAAAAACAAAAAAAGGTCTTAATAAGCATTTTGAGGGTGGCAGGGTGGTTCAGTATGACAAACTACTTCCTAAGTAAATTTCAGATCACTTGTGGATTTATTTTGCAGAAAAGACCATTCCTTACTTAGTGTTTTGGTTTTCACAATTGTTAAGACTCCTTGACTCTTCATAATCTACCCTGTCAGTCTTTCACAATATCTATATTTTTAACCTACCTTCTGCTGTTTATGACCAAGAAAACATGTTTTTAAGCACTTTTTGAGTAGCTGCTATTTCTGGAGAAGTTGTTTGGCTATTGTGTTATAGGCTTTTCATGGTATGGGGACATAAAGGTTTCTGTCCATAAAAAAAAATCAATCAATCTTTTTTCAGAAGCCACACAGAATGGTTTGAAGTTTGACAGTGTTGTTCATATGATAAACTGCATGTCTGAAGTGACAAGCTGTGTAAGTCCTAACTGATGTTTAGACCTGTCAGACTTATACTTCCTGTTTTGGACCCATTTTTGGGCAGCTATGACTCATAGACACATCTTTCTTGTGTAAATTAATTTTTTATTCACTTGATCAGATTCATTTTTTTTTATTCTCAGGAACCGTTCATGAGAATAATTTGAAACTTAGTAGGATGGTTCAGTATGACAAACTGTATGTCCTAAGCAATTTTCAGAACTGTCGAACATCTATTACCTGTTTTAGACTTAGGTCAATGTGAAAATATGTGAAAATTTCCGTCAAGCTTTTCTCAGGAACCTTACACAAGAATGATTTGAAACTATGTAGGATGGTCCAGTATAACAAACTGTATGTCCTTAGCAACTTTCAGACCTGTTGGACTTCTAGTTCCTGTGAAGAGCCAGCAGATGATCTGTGTCCCATGGACCATTCCTTTTTTATTTTGGTATAAATATTGAAGATGTTTTCTATGATAATAAATGTTTGTATAGCTGAACCAAAAATATAAGGCATGGAGCAAACATAATTTTTTTCTGAGGCAGTCAAATATTTTTAACATTTTATGCAACTTAGCTTTTTTAAAGGTTTAAATCTGTATAAATTTAGATCATATAGAGGGTATGTGGAATAATTGTACACAACCTATTAGTGGCAAAAATCCATGATGGAGGACAGCAAGATTAGGCTTCAATGTGACCAGTTGTCACTTCTCTCCCTCTTGCATTGGCCCTTGATTATTATATAAGACTCAATACCAATCCTAAAATTATCATGAAAAGAATGAAAAACAATTTGTAGAATTTGATGTTGTCATTGTTATGTAATATTGGTAGTCACTATCCAGTAGAAAAAGAATTTTGTAATTTTTTTTTTTATTATTATGCTCAACATTTAAAATTTCATGAGTTATTGCCCTTTAATAAAAAAATAATGTTATTCAATTCTTGGAGATACTGATATAGATATTAAGTGAAAGTTAATATTTATTTTGTCTTGCAAATTGTTTCAATTTTTTATTTACTTGTTGCATAAATGCCTGGAAAATTTGACACGTGACAGTCAATATGCAATAATACTGTTCATGTCAGGGTTTTTGTTTGCATGGCAAATCATAGTTTCTAATGAACTCTGATGATATTACTTTAAAATTATTATTTACCTAAATAACTAAGATGTAACCATATGGCATTTTGACAATTCTTGATAATTGAAATACAACTTAGAGATTAAAGGGAGATAAATCATGTAAATCATTCCAATTAATTATTAGCTTATGAATAACAAATTCAATAATTATCAGATTTTAATCTTTGATTTATGGAATCATATATGTTTTTTGTATGCATTCAAAGGCCATTAGAGTCCCTTCATATTTTTGGGAAGATTTAGAAAGTAAAATAGGTTGATCAATGTAGAATTTTGAATCTTGTGATAAACCAGTAATAAACTCAATCTCAAGATTATATATCTCCTATATTCTCTTTATTAGTAATCACGAAGCGACAAAATGTTATTTTTTTTTGTCAAAAAGGTTTTGTTTAATGTTTTTTATAAGGAACTTTTTTTGTGTGTGCCACAGATAAAACCAAGCTTTATCACCTACTGACCCGATAAATTAGATGAAACACACCTGTTCATTATACAGGGTTTATCAGTTGAAACATCAAAGGAAAAATGTAATGATTACCGATAAAAGAAGTTTCTACAAAAAATTGATTTGGAAGTCAGCAAATGTGCATGGTTTCTGCCGTCTTTACATCTTTTTACCACTACAATGGTACCAGTAAACAAAATTAGAATATGAATTTAATTCATCATATACTTTAATGAAAACCCTTGTACCTTATTAACGATTGGTTCCTTGGGTATGTTAATACCGGTAACACAACTTTATGGTTATATTGTGTAGTTTTAAGTGTGTCTGTACAAATGTTTTGATTGTTTCTGATTTTCAATGTCCAAGGAAATGCAGACGTTATATTGTTATGTTACAAATGGTGTCCAAAACAACATCCAGGGTTGTCTGACCCTTGGTGGCAGCACTGCCAGACGTAATGAACCCTTGTTAGCCTCCCTTTACTGGTGTATTCCTCACGTCTTTCTTTATTTCTAGAGTGGTAACGACAAGCCTTTTTATGATTGTCGTTCAAAGTAAATAATTTTTGGCACCGTAAACATTTTGAGACTTTCCCACCTTTTTTGTATGACCTTCGTGTTCTCATCTCATCAAGGGAGCGTACCAGTGTCCTAAAGGTGCATGATTGGCTACTGTTTATCATCTTATCACTCCTAGGCTGGCTTGAGTTGTCACTTTCCTTGGATACAGCACTGCTATGATTTTTTCTCCGACTTTGTTTTGGAGGTTGGTCACTTCTTGTAGGAGGAGGAGGTTTGCATTCGCCGCCCTTATCTTGGGCGATTTCTTTTCCAGGTGTTGCTAAAACGTTTGTATAGTCACTGACCTCCAGATCTTGTTTGTCATTAGTTTTGATTGGCACTTGTGGTAGTTTTCTACGTGTGCTAGATTGTCCCTCTTTCGTTGATTCATTATCAGAAGAATCTGAGGTTCTGGCTATAAGTGGACGAATTTTCATATTGTGTGCAATCATTGATGCATGACTGTACTTCATGGTCGTCTGAGTACCTTTACGGAACTGGTCAATTTGTGATAATGCGTCCTGTAGAGAATTCTCAAGTTTCTTAGCACTGTTTTTTATCCTTTTAAGTTTCTCCTTTGTGATTTTAATGTCTTTCTCATCTTTTGAAGATGAGTAACTTTGCACAGAAGTCGGAGTTGAACTTCTATCATGTATATTTGGCAAGACAGACTCAGTATTGTTTTCAAGTTTCCGTATCTTCTTCCTCAGAACTTTATCCTCGGTGAATGATTGAAGAATCACAGTCAGATTGTCCAAGTCTTGTTGTTTGTTGTTAACCTGTTTCTGAAGTTTCTTAACCTCGCTAGAAAGTTCTTTATTTCTTTGTTCTAAAGCTTCCATTCTTCTAGTTAGTTCAAGTCGTGTGTTTTCATTATTTCTTTGCATTTCGTGGGTATATGACTTTAACATTTTACAAATAGATGACCCATCATTGTAATTTATATGTAGCACTTGTAAACATTCCAAACGGTCCTCGACTAAGCTGTTTATGAGGTCAGTGACACATTCAATATACATGGGCAAGGCCTTCTTAGGCTCTTCCTCTCCAAGGCTCGCTAGCTCTTTCGGGTCCATATTGCAACACTCAGATATTACATGGAGCTGATGTGCACAGTCTTGTATTACTCCTTGCACACGCAAAGCTTCCTTACGATGGTTTTCTATCTCTTGCATGGACATTTTCATCTTGTACGCCCATCCTTCGCGTTCTTGTTGGATCATGCTGCCGAGCCATCGTGAAATTTCCTCTATCCCTTCATGCATTGTTTTTCCTTGAAGTAGATGAACCTCCTCCTCAATAAATTGAGCCACTGCTCTTTGAATATCATCATCTGTACGAAATGACGAAAAATGTTGAGATGTGGGTACGATATTCATGTTGAAATATTTTTCTTGCTGATCTATTTTTAGAATTGAATCATGTGACCACCTCCATGGAAAGCCTCATCTGGAAATCTGAAATAGAAAAATATAGATTAAAAAATGTTTCATATTTGATATCTTTGTCAGAGTAGATAAAAGATTGACTTTGTCAATTTACCTTGACCTTAATTTTTCTTAATACATGTCAGTCATTATAAATGAGTTTTGCCTTTGAAGATAAATTGGCTGCTTGCAGCTCTAAAGCTCTTAAAATAACCCTTTTTGAACTTTTCTGATTTGGCTAATAACCCCAGCTACAGATAACTCTACCCACAACATTTGAAAATCATCTTGTTGAATAATGTCTCCCCCCACAACTTTTGTGGGGAGACATATTGTTTTTGTGGTGTCCGTCTCTCCATCACAAAGTTTGTCAGGGCAACTCCTCCGAAACTACTCAACCAAATTCAACTAAACACGGTATATAGGAAGAACACCATATTATGTAGTTGTGCATATCAACAGGAAATTTTGATCCTCAAATTTTTGTGGGAGTTATGGTCCTTTGAACTTAGAAAATTGCTGAAAATCCTCATTTATCATCTTGTCAGGACAACTCCTCTGAAACTACTAAACCGAATTCAATGAAACTTGGTATATAGGAAGGACACCATATGTAGTTGTGCATATTCCCAAGAAATTTTTATCCTCAATTTTTTTCATGAGTTATGGCCCTTTGAACTTAGAAAGTTGCTGAAAATCCTCATTTATCTTCTTGTCAGCGCAACTCCTCTGAAATTACTGAACTGAATTCAACGAAACTTGGTATATAGGAATGACACCATATTTAGCTATGCATGTTAACAGGAAATTTTGATCCTCAAATTTTTGTGGGAGTTCTGGTCCTTTGAACTTAGATATTTTGGGGGAAACGGGGGGAGACATTGTTTTTTGGGCAAAAACAAACTTTAATTTTGTTCTGCAATTTCTTAGATTAAAAAAAATGTAATGTTACAATACTTTTTCTGTAGCGTCAAACTTGATTTTAAAACTAAAGTGAATTCAGGCACTCCAAAGACATGTTTGTTATATTAAACAAAATCTCTAAGATTAAAAAAGATTTTTTGTCTACTATTCAACTGATTGAATAAGTTGTTGAACTTTTTGGCTTTGCCTTAAAAATTTGCCACATGCCATAATTTATAATCTGATGTTTTTGTTACACTATATACATCCCAATTCAGACCTTTTAAAATTGTTTGATGTATGGTGAAATTCAACCCATCTGATTAAATAAGTATGTATATTTCTATTCAACGATATACTATAGACTTTAAATATGGATTTAAATTCGTTATTTTTTGACAATTTATTGAATGGATGTTAAATAACATTTGAAGGTTAACAGCCAATTTTACAATAAATTGTATGAATAATTTAAATTCAGTTTGATTAATGTTGCTAATTGTGTCTTTTTGTAGGACTTTTATTAGGAAGAGTTTTGAATAATTTGTGGTGTTTACTTTCAGTGCTTTGAGTTCCTTAGATTTGAAATGCAAACTGTTGAAGGCAGTGGCGGGTCCAGGGGGGTTCTGGGGGTCGGAACCCCCCTTTCCTCTGAAATTTTTTAATTTTTGTGTAGATTTTCAGAAAAATTGGTCTGGAACCCCCCTTTTGCCCACAGAACCCCCCTTTCGAAAATTTCTGGATCCGCCCCTGGAAGATGTTTGTATGTACATGTATTACAGCTAAAAATGGACAAATAAGCTTTGGTGCTCATTTCAAGTGCTATTAGCTCTTTAGATCAAATGCCTTTTATGCAAAGCCTTACTTATTTCAGGACCTAATATGTCTTTGTTTTTATTATTAAAAAAAAACTTTTCTTTAGATTCCTCTTTCATTAAATCTTCTCCATTTCCCCCCAAAAAACATGATGCACTTTCAGAAAAGGTTGTTAACTTTAACATTCGTGATATAATTCAAATATGGCTTTTTGTGAACTTATTCAACATTGAGAAAAGGAACTAAACAAATGGCTAAAAAAGTCTTTACAGTTATGGCATAAAAGTTACATTAAAAGGCAAATTTAAGACCTTTTTAAGATAATTTGATTTTTTTCAAAGATTGAGGTTTAATAAGGATTTGATTAAATCCCTTTTACATGTCTTTTATAGGAATTTCAATGTATAAAATTCACTAAATTGTAGAAAAGGATCTTTAAAATTGATATTTTGTACTTATAAATCTATTTCACATGACTTTATAGGGTATCACATAGAGAATTTCTATTGCTCTGTATTGGCAAGTTAATCTCTTACATGTAAGTTTGATTTAGGGACAAAATTGGTTTAAACTAAAGATTTTCTACCCATGATTTGTGTGTGAAAAGGATTTTGATGATGAAATTCAAACATGTTACATTGTAGTTTATCTGATACTTAAACTGGTTTTATAAATACAGTTTAAGCACACAGTGTGTCGTTTACTTAACATGTTTTTAATTTTGAGAAAATAATCTTTAAATTAGAAGAATTCTGAAAATTTCCACAGCAAGAATTATATATTTTTTTATCCCTATGACAAAATGTTTTTGGGGGCATATAGTTTGAATCCTGTCTATTTCCATCAAACTTTTCTTAAAGACTGTTCATGAGCATGATTTGAAAAAAGGTTAAGGTGGTTGTAGGACCAATAATTATGTCTCCCCCCACTTTTGTGGGGAGACATATTGTTTTTGTTGTGTCTGTCCGTCACAAAGTTTGTCAGTGCAACTCCTCTGAAACTACTGAACTGAATTCAACAAAACTTGGTATATAGGAAGGACACCATATGTAGTTGTGCATATTACCAGGAAATTTTGATCCTCAAATTTTTGTGGGAGTTATGGAAATTTGCTGAAAATCCTCATTTATCATCTTGTCAGCAGAACTCCTCTGAAACTACTAAACTGAATTCAATGAAACTTGGTATGCAGGAAGGACACCATATGTAGTTGTGCATATTACCAGGAAATTTTGATCCTCAAATTTTTGTGGGAGTTATGGCCCTTTGAACTTAGAAATTTGCTGAAAATCCTCATTTATCATCTTGTCAGTGCAACTCCTCTGAAACTACCAAACTGAATTCAATGAAACTTGGTATATAGGAAGGACACCATATGTAGTTGTGCATGTTACAAGGAAATTTTGATCCTCAAATTTTTGTGGGAGTTATAGCCCTTTGAACTTAGAAATTTGCTGAAAATCCTCATTTATCATCTTGTCAGCGCAACTCCTCTGAAACTACCAAACTGAATTCAATGAAACTTGGTATATAGGAAGGACACCATATGTAGTTGTGCATGTTACCAGGAAATTTTGATCCTCAAATTTTTGTTGGAGTTATGGCCCTTTGAACTTAGAACTTTTGGGGGAAACTGGGGGAGACATCGTTTTTGTAGGCAAAAACAAACTTTAATTTATAATGTCATAGAACATCTTAATATTCCTTGCATATTGCAATATCTATGATATTCGCTTAGAACTTATTAAAAAATGTATCAATGCATAGACATGTATCTAAGTAATGTTAAGAATGTATATAAAGTGAATACCGGTATATAAGTACATGGAAAGGGAAAGTTATGCCTCAGGTTCTAAAACTAATCCCCATGTATTGATTGAACGATTTATTGTTTTATACAGCAGTGGTATGTTGTAAAAGACATCTTGATAAATCAATTTCCAGTGTTACATGTTTTAAAAAAGAATAATCTAATCATTGTAATGATTTGAAAAAGAATAGTTTTTGAAGAATGGTGGTCTTCCATGAAAGACTTGCTGCCTGCATATTATTAAAATATTCAGTAATCAGGAAGTGGATGAATGATGGGCTTTATATAGTACTTTAGAAGGAAGCTACATGCTAAAAATCAAGAGGCTGACATGTAGTTTACCAGAAAACTCCAACAGAAATTTTTAAGACAATGCAGGACAATGCGACTCAGCAGATAGGGCCAAAGTGAATGCCTATATGTTGCTATGCAACAAGTTACAGCTGACTTAAATAAACCAGTGCCACTTTTGCTTTGACACATTGATTTGGTTAGGAATTGTACAAAACCAGATCCCAGGCCTGGGCGCCACAAACATGAAAAATCACTTAAGTCTGAGAATATTCTCAACTCATTGTGACATCTTTCAAGTTTTGTGGCACCCATGCTGTTGTGGAACTCTAATTGATTTTTTTTAATCAGCCACGGAACTGTACTCTTTTAAAAAAAATGCTACCTTAGTATTGCTATTTATTCATTTATTTGGTGAAGTTTATTTTTAATTAAAATATGAACCTTATAGAATCAGAGGCAGGAGGGGGGTTTCTTTCACATGCTCCATGTTGAGGCTTTCAAGTGTGTCTTTTAAATATTTGTAGGCCCCTGCATTCAGCCCTAAATTTTTTTTGCAATGCTAAATGTAAAAAAACTATTTTGGGTGCTGATCTTGACATTATGGTTCCCCATGCAGGAGGCTAAATTTTCCGTCCCTACCCATCACTCCTTTTTCCAGTGGCAGTCAAAACTCTCCTACCCAATTGGCCTTGTGTCCCCATTTCCTCCACTTCATCATCATTTCATGTTCATCGTATCACCACTTTCATGTTCATCTCCCAGATATAGCCGAAATCGTGCTGCTTGGGAGTAAAGCAATAACTAACTAACTTACTAACTGACATTATGGTTAAGTACCATCTGAGGATTGCCATATTTAAAATTCTTGTAAAACCATCAGATATTTTTGAATCAAAACTTGATTTTTTGGCAGGCTGGGCCCTTTACACTTGTCATTATTCTAGTTTAGAGTACATGAAAATCATCCTTAACCTCCTCCAAAACTACTAGTTTATACCCCCCCCAAAAAATTCAAATGCCTATAGATTCTTAAAATTGTATGCTCTTTTGAACAAAAATAAAATTATGAATACTTAATGTATTAAACATTTAAATACAACATCTTAAAAATAACCTTGTTTTCGATATTGATTGTCTAAAAAAAGATTCACAAGAATTTTTTTTGATTTGAAATTGGAGAGCATCTGTAAAAAGATCTTAAAACTTCAAAAATCTTAAATTCATTACTATTTAACCAAACCCTGATAGAATATACATCCTGGCTACATTAACACTTTAGAATTCCATGTTACATTAAAGCCATCTTCACATATATGGAAAAAACTCAATGGAAATTAAAAATTCAGAAAACTAAAACATTATTCTTGATCATGTCATGTAGATATCCTAACTAAGGCTTTTAAATCAGTAACTATCTCATAATGACAGGCCAGGCCAAGGTAATTATTTGTTTAAATTTATTTGGTTTTATCAATGAATAAATAGATCTATAGGTAGATGCAGTATTTTTTAAAACAAGGATGTAAATCGAGAGTAATGATTGATTAGAAGGGGGGGGGGGGTCCTGTGTGAAAATAAAAGGGGGTCCAACCACTGGATCTCCCTTTTTATTTGTCACTGAGGCAGAATCAAAGTTCTCAATGTTTAAAGTTTAAAAAAAAAAGGATCTTTGGCCCAAATTCTCGGATTGTAAAATCCATGTTATAAAATGGTAAATGTTTGGAGGCTGGTGGCATGTGGGTGGGCTTGCAGGTTCAGGAAAGAAATTTGTGTAACAGTTATCTCAGCAACTACTTATCACAACCACTGGAAATTTGGTATACAGCATCAGGGTGGGGTCCTATAACCTTGGAATTAATTTCAGGTCTGTTGCTCACCTGTTGAACAAAATCCAGGCATTTTTGACTTTGACAGATTTTTGATTGAAGGTTGGTGAGGCATGGTGCTTTCTTTAAGGGCATTTAAAGTGTCCATACCACTAACAGAAACTTGTTTTTCTTTAAAAATATTAGTGTTTTAAGATAATGTCCAATATTCTGTGAATTTGCCAATTTCAAATGTTTATTTTGTAGACGTTGCTTGCTTATAATTCTAAGAGGCATGTTAAATAAATTCTGACAATCAAGCTTTTAAAGGAGTAGACATCAATATGACCATTAAAATAAACACAATAAGTCAGCTTAAAATTAGTACAAATTTCCATTTCCATTGAGGGGGGTTACATTTTATAATCAGAGTTTTACCAACCAAAAGGGATGTAATGTAACAATAAAAAATGTATTTGAAATAAATCTTCATTTTCTCAAACCATAAAATCATATTTGAATAGCCTAATTAAGTAATTAGCAATGTTTATTTAAAGGACAATGGACACCAATTACTATCAAATTAAAATCATAACTTGGGCCCAAAGAATACAAAGGATTGTATTAGAACTAGACTGTCCCCTGCATCGACTTCTAGATTGGATCAATAAAGTAATTTAATAGACCCATTGTATCTTGCAGATTGTGTTAATATTTAATCAACATTGAACAAAAAATTATTTGGAAATGTAATTTAATGCATTTTCTGATTTATGTTGATTTATTTATCCCTGCATTCAAAGGATTGTAATGTCTGTGGTTACATGTATATCTATTTAGTTTTTATACCCCTGCATCAAAAGAGAGGGGGTAAACCGTCTGTTTAACCCTTGTCTGTCTGTTTGTCTGTCCTTCCATTTGTTCCTTCATCTTTTTTCAAAGACTTCAAAGATTTACCATGTTTTTGCCCTTAATGTCAGACCAAGGAAACAGGGGCCCTAGATTGCAACGTATTTCAGAACCTTGATGAAAAAAAATTTCCTTAACCAATATACACAACATTATTCATTGGGCTAAACTAATTGTTAGGGCTGTGCATCTAGGATGTGGAAGCCCTTTAAATTTGACTTTGTCTGTTGGTCTGCCTGTCAACAATATTTTGAAAACACTATTAAAACTCAAAAAAATATTTGAAGAACTAATCATCTAATCAACTTTTGACATTATAAAGTACAAATAATTTTGTGAATTTGCATATCAAAATTTTATGTTAAGATAAGGTTGGTTTTTTTTAGCAGACAATCTAGGCTGTTTCTTGTTCAATATTTAGTCCTTTTTATTAGCTCACCTGACCCGAAGGGTCATGTGAGCTATTGGCGTCACTTGGCGTCCGTCGTCCGT
Organism: Arcuatula senhousia; assembly: GCA_963971305.1. NCBI lineage: Eukaryota > Metazoa > Mollusca > Bivalvia > Mytilida > Mytilidae > Arcuatula > Arcuatula senhousia. Next base: position 60,625,199 of record OZ020310.1, read on the forward strand.
CCGTAAACTTTTTCAAACGCTAACTCCTCTGACACCATAAGTCCAATTGCAACCAAACTTGGTATGGTTGTTCATTAGCATTCGGTGCTTAGAACTGATGTGGGGATTTTTGATTCGTCGTAAAACATGGCCGCCATGGCTAAAAATAGAACATAGGGGTAGAATGCATTTTTTTGCAAATAACTCAAAAACGGCTACAGATATCAAAATTCTGGGGTAAAAGTGATCAGCACCTCAAGATCTAACTACCCTGAAATTTTGAAGAAAATCCAACAACCCATGTAGGAGTTATTGCCCTTTTTGTGGATTTTTTGCAAATTTTGCATCTGTTTAGCTCAATATCTTGAAAACTATACTAGATATTTTAGAAATTTAAATTGCATATTGTTAAGCACATCAAGATCTACAAAATATGTAATAGGGTCAACGCTGTAGGACCATTCCTTTTAGGAGTTATTGCCCTTAGAACGTCAAAATTTAGCATTTTAACAGCATTTCCTCATTACATTGAAAACGTTAACTCCTCTGACACTTTAAGTTCAAATGGAACCAAACTTGGTATAGTTGTTTATTAGCATTAGGTGTATAGAACTGATGTGGGGATTTTTGATTGGTCGTAAAACATGGCCGCTGTGGCTAAAAATAGAACATAGGGGTAAATGGCAGTTTTTTGCAAATAACTCTAAAACGGTGACAGATTTCAAAATTTTGATTGGGAACAAAAGTGATCAGCACCTCAAGATCTACCAGCTCTGAAATTTTTAAGAAAATCCAACAACCCATGTAGGAGTTATTGCCCTTTTTGTGGATTTTTTGCAAATTTCGCACCTGTTTAGCTCAATATCTTGAAAACTATACAAGATATTTGAGAAATTTTAATTGCATATTGTTAAGCGCATCAAGATCTACAAAATATGTAACAGGGTCAACGTTGTAGGACCTTTCCTTTGAGGAGTTATTGCCCTTGGAACTTCAAAATTGAGCATTTTAACTGCATTTCCTCATTATATTGAAAATGTTAACTCCTCTGACACTTTAAGTCCAATCAGAACCAAACTTGGTATTATTGTTTATTATTATTAGGTGTATAAAACTGTTGTGGGGATTTTTGATTGGTTGTAAAACATTGCCACTGTGGCTAAAAATAGAACATTAGGTTAAACTGCATTTTTTTGCAAATAACTCAAAAAGTTTGACAGATTTTTAGATTTTGATTGAGAACAAAAGTGATCAGCACCTTAATATCCACCATATTGTCAGATGACCCCCTTATTAATCTTATGACCCTTTCAACGTCAAATAGATTTTGCCTAATAACCTTTACTTCAGGCACATATGTCAGGTGAGCGATTCAGGCTCCTGGGAGCCTCTTGTATTTATATACCTTAACTTGTCAGTTTTAAATACTGACTTTACCAATATACCCTTGGGTTTATATTGATACCTCTTTAGAACTTGTAAATAAGATAGACTGGTCATAAAACAGTCACTTGTTAAGATTTAAATTCCTTATTTATGGTAACAAAATATTTTTATTCAATAATGCTATGTTTAGTTCAGTGATTCTTCATATTTTGAAAGTTGTTTTTTGACGACATGTCAAGGAGCATTAAGTTTTACTCATTTCTGTCCGTTCGTTCGTACAAATTTGCGTCAGACTTTACTTAGAAACTGTATATAGGAATGATTTGGAACTTGGTAGAATGTTTTATTGTCTCGCCTGCGACGAATAGTCGCGGAAGGCGAGACATAGGTATTACTTTCCGGCGACGGCGACGGCGGCGGCGTAAACTTTTTTGTAAGACTTTTGTGGACAATGAATTGCTTGAAAAGTATAATAGCTAGGCATCTGATATTTGGTATACAGATAGTTCAGGTTATGGTCTACGCAACTGTCACCATGCCGTTTGACCCTGACCCCATTTTCACGCTCCAGTGACTCTGTGAACTTAGGTCTTTTTTCAGGCCGTAAACTTTTTTGTAAGACTTTTGTGGACGATGAATTGCTTGAAAAGTATAATAGCTAGGCATCTGATATTTGGTATACAGACAGTTCAGGTTATGGTCTACGCAACTGTCACCATGCCATGTGACCCTGACCTCATTTCACGCTCCAGTGACTCTGTGAACTTAGGTCTTTTTTCAGGCTGTAAACTTTTTTGTAAGACTTTTGTGGACGATGAATTGCTTGAAAAGTATAATAGCTAGGCATCTGATATTTGGTATACAGACAGTTCAGGTTATGGTTTATGCAACTGTCACCATGCCGTGTGACCCTGACCTCATTTTCACGCTCCAGTGAATCTGTGAACTTAGGTATTTTTCAGGCCGAAAAACTTTTTTGTAAGACTTTTATGGACGATGAATTGCTGGAAAGTTATGATAGCTAGGCATCTGATATTGGGTAAACAGACAGTTGCGGTTATGAACAACGCAACTGTCACCATGCCGTGTGACCATGACCCCACTTTTACGCTCCAGTGACTCTGTGAACTTGGGTCTTTTTTTCAGACAGAAAACTTTTTGTAATACTTGTGTGGACAATGGATTGCTTGAATAGTATAATAATTAGGCATCTGTTATAAGGTATACTGACACTTTTTGTGTTTATATCAAGAAATGAAAGCTTAGGTAGTTGATTTTAGCGATGGTGCCGGCAGGCGAGACATACTTTTAGTGGCCACACTTGTTATGACAAATTGTAAGTCCTAAGCAACTTTCAGACCTGTTGGACCTCTACTTCCTGTTTTGGGTTGAGCCGGTATGTAAATCTATAAAGATTGACTTCAAAACCTCTGTCAATCTTTTCTCAGAAACCATACATAGGAATTATTTGAAACTTTGTAGGATGTTTCAGTAAGACAAACTGCTGGTTCTTTGCAACTTTCAGACATGTTGGACCTCTACTTCCTATTTGGGGTTGGGCCGATTTGAAAATCTATGAAAATCAACTTGAAAATTTTCGTCAAGCTTTTCTCAAAAACCGTACATGGGAATGATTATACTTGGTAGCTGGACCTCCACTTCTTGTTTGGGGTTGGGCTAATATGAACTCTATGAAAATTGACTTGAAAATTTCCATCAAGTTTTTCTCAAAAACCATACATGGGGAATGATTTGAAACTTGGTAAGATGGTTCAGTATGAGAAACTGAATGTCCTTAGGGACTATCAGACCTTTTGGAATTCCACTTCCTGTTTTGGACCTAGCAGGGGCATCCATGTCCCATGGACATATTATATTCCTTATATTATATCTGTGAGTTGTGTATTCCTGAACGTTAGTGTTTAATGATACCTGTGAGTGTATCCAACATTGTCCAAAGGAATGTAACTTAGGAATTACGCAAATAAAACTTTATCTTTATTTCATTGCTTTTGCTAAAATGCCATTAACAAATTAATGGTTAATGAATATCCGCACATAAAAAGTAAGTAAAAGGAACAAATTTTGACTTGTTATGATTCATGCAAAATTGATGTGTTGCAAAATGCATGAACTAATTATTCTTTCTGAGTTTTCTTTTGATTTTACTTTTGAGGTTCCTTTGCTTATTGCAGCTTGTTGATGTTTTCATTGCATATGCCTTGAGTGTCTCCTACTTTTGTTTTTTATGGACTTAAAAGATTTGATGACCCATTAGTCTTTCTTTGGCTCTTTTCTATATCTAACAAAAGTGTTAAATTTACCTTCATTAAATGAAGAAAAAACTCCAGCTTCCCATTTCTTTCAGCTGTAAATCCTCAAAAAGTCCTCCAATTCCTACAAAAATGTTAAATACATAATAAAACCCAGTTATCATTGCCAAAAATCTACCATAAAACCATAAGATTAGATATTTAAGTAGAGATTTTACAGATATTACACTTTAACATGTAATTTTGAAAAAGAGGTGTCAATTTGGACAAAATTCTATAGTTAAGATGACATTAAATGTCTGGTTTTTAGCTCACCTGGACCGAAGGTCCATGTGAGCTATTACCATCACTTGGCGTCCGTCGTCGTCGTCGTCTGCTGTCGTCGTCGTCTGTTAACAATTTTTCAAAAATCTTCTCCTCTGAAACTACCAAACAGAATTTAATGAAACTTGGTATGAATGATCCTTAGGGTGTCCTGCACCAAACTTGTGTTTTGATTTTTAATCCGTTAAAAAACATGGCCGCCGTTACTAAAAATAGACTAGGGGGGTCAGACTACTGTTTTTGGCTTATAAATCAAAAAGTATAAGAGATAGAGGAAATCTGAGGCCACGCTACTGATTCAGCATCAAAAGCTCTACAAAAGTCTTCATTAGGTCAAAGTTGTCAGATGACCCCTTATAGGGGTTATGGCCCCTTAAAGGTGAAAAATAGCATTTTTCATGTTTTTGGCCTACAGAATGAAAACTATTGCAGATAGAGATTAGCTGTTGCTTGCTTAAATGTTCAGCTCATTCAACTCTACAAAAGTCTCCATAGGGTCGAAGTTGTCAGATGACTCCTTATAGGGGTTACGGCCCCTTAAAGGTGAAAAATAGCCATTTTTCATGTTTTTGGCCTACAGAATGAAAACTATTGCACATAGAGGTTAGCTGTTGCTTGCTTAAATGTTCAGCTCATTGAGCTCTACAAAATTCTCCATAGGGTCGAAGTTGTCAGATGACCCCTTATAGGGGTTACAACCCCTGAAAAATAGAGATTTTTCATGTTTTTGTCCTACAGAATGAAAACTATTGCAGATAGAGATTAGCTGTTGCTTGCTTAAATGTTCAGCTCATTGAGCGCTACAAAATTCTCCATAGGGTCGAAGTTGTCAGATGACCACTTATAGGGGTTACAACCCCTGAAAAATAGAGATTTTTCATGTTTTTGTCCTACAGAATGAAAACTATTGCAGATAGAGATTAGCTGTTGCTTGCTTAAATGTTCAGCTCATTTAGCTCTACAAAATTCTCCATAGAGTCGAAGTTGTCAGATGACTCCTTATAGGGGTAACGGCCCCTGAAAAATAGCAATTTTTCATGTTTTTGGCCTACAGAATGAAAACTATTGCAGATAGAGATTAGCTGTTGCTTGCTTAAATGTTCAGCTCATTTAGCTTTACAAAATTCTCCATAGGGTTGAAGTTGTCAGATGACCCCTTATAGGGGTTACGGCCCCTGAAAAATAGCCATTTTTCATGTTTTTGGCCTACAGAATGAAAACTATTGCAGATAGAGATTAGCTGTTGCTTGCTTAAATGTTCAGCTCATTTAGCTCTACAAAATTCTTCATAGGGTCGAAGTTGTCAGATGACTCCTTATAGGGGTTATGGCCCTTTATAGGTGAAAATGGTGTTTTTGGCCTATAGAATGAAAACTATTGCAGGTAGAGAAAAGCTGTTGCTTGCTTAAATGTTCAGCTCATTTAGCTCTACAAAAGTATAGGGTCAACATCAAGACCAGGTGAGCGATTCAGGCTCCTGGGAGCCTCTTGTTATATGATGGGTTCATTCTATTTATTTTTGAAGTATATGTTCATATTTTTTAATAGATTTTTGAGACTTGTAAGGATTAAAAGATATTTTGCACATTTTTAGCTCACCTGGACCGAAGGTCCATGTGAGCTTTTACCATCACTTGGCGTCCGTCGTCGTCGTCGTCGTCGTCGTCGTCTGTAAACAATTTTTCAAACGTTAACTTGTCCGACACCATAAGTCCAATTGCAACCAAACTTGGTATAGTTGTTTAGTGGCATTATGTGTACAAAACTATTGTTCGGATTTTTGATTCGTAAAAAAACATGGCTGCCATGGCTAAAAATAGAACATAGGGGTCAAATTACAGTTTTTTGCAAATAACTCAAAAACGGTAACAGATATCAAAATTGTGATGGTAAAAGTGATCAGCACCTCAAGATCTACCTGCCCAGAAATTTTCAAGAAGATCCAACAACTGATGTAGGAGTTATTGCCCTTTTTCTGGATTTTTTCAAAATTTTGCATTTATTTAGCCCTATATCTTGAAAACTATACAAGATATTTTAAAAATTCAAATTGCATATGATTAAGCACATCAAGATCTACATTTTAGGTAATTAGGTCAAAGCTGTAAAACCATTTCTTTTAGGAGTTATGGCCCTTAAAGCGTCAAAATTTACCATTTTTCATTACTTTTACCCTGAATTTCAAAGAATAACTTGTCTGACACCATACATCCAACTTCAACCAAACTTGGCACAGTTGTTAAATAGCATTAATGCTACAAAACTATCGTTTGGATTTTTGATTCGTAAAAAAATATGGCCTCTATGGCTTAAAATAGAACATAGGGGTCAAATTAAATTTGTTTGCAAATAACTCAAAAACGGTAACAGATATCAAAATTGTGATGGGAGACAAAAGTGATCAGCATCTCAAGATCTACCTGCTCTGAAATTTTCAAGAAGATCCAACAAATGACATAGGAGTTATTGCCCTTTTTCTGGATTTTTTCAAAATTTTTCACTTATTTAGCCCTATATCTTGAAAACTATACAAGATATTTCAAAAATTCAAATTGCATATGATTGAGCACATCGAGATCTACAATTCGTGTAATTAGGTCAAAGCTGTAGAACCATTTCTTTTAGGAGTTATGGCCCTTAAAGCGTCAATATTTACCATTGTTTATTACTTTTCCCCTGACTTGTCTGAAACGGTAAGACCAACTGCATCTTAACATGGCACACTGTTTGATAGCTTATATGCTACAACTCTATCGTTCAGATTTTTGATTCGTAAAAAAATATGGCAACCATGGCTAAAAATAGAACATAGGGGCAAATTTCATTTTTTTGCTAATAGCTCAAAACTGGTTTCAGATATCAAAATTGTGCAAGAATCAAAAGTGATCAGCATATTAAGATCGACCTGTCCTGAAATTTCGGAAAAGATCTGACTGCTGATGTGGGAGTTATTGTTCTTTTTCCTAATTTTTGCCAAATTTGCACTTATTAAGCCCAATATCTTGAAAACTAACCAAGATATTTCATAAATTTAAATCGCATATGGTTAAGCACAATAATATCTACAAATATATGTATCTGTGTAGTTCAGGTGAGCGATTCAGGCTCTTGGGAGCCTCTTGTTTAGTTGACAAATTTAAAATACATGACAAAATTCATATTCTTTGAAAGGATTAAAAATATAGGCCTTTTTATGCATTATTTTAATTCAAATGTTTGTTTATTACTTTAAGGTGAAATTATTGGTTGAATACTAAAACAACCATATATGTTATGCTATGTTAGAAAATGCCAAAAAAAGGATAAATTAAGATTGCAAAAATGTTTAAAATCAGCACAAATTTTTTTTATATATATTTGTAACATTCTTATCAAATTTTCTTTTTTATTCTTAATTCTAAAATAGAAACTTACAGAAAGTTGCAGATCCTTAGAACTGATATAACCCCAAACCAAACAGTGCTACCAAATCAATCCCAACAATAACTATATATTACATATATTTTGAGTTGAAATTCCATTTTAAAAGGTTAAAAAATCTAAGTTGACATCTATTTTAAATATTTTCCTAATACATAAATTTTAGTCTTACTTAATATGAGAAGGTGAATGCTATTTAAACTGTCTGAACACAAAGTGTAAATTATTTCATTATGATAGAATATGTAAAGATTGTTAAAAAAGAAAACACTTCAATTTATTTTGAAAAGGTTACTTTTAAACTTTTCTAATTTTAAATGAGTGGGTATAGGTTAATATGTGTCAGTGTCTTTTTACCACTGTGTATTTGTCTCTGAGTATGAGGGCTGGTTATGTTCAACTTTTATACATTTAATTCCCTAAATATTTGAGCAACGATATATGATATATTTTTTCAAGGACAGTTTTAAATAAAGTTAGAGTTTCCAATTTAAAAAGTCTTCTTTTTTTTCAAATTCTTAGCTTGCTAACGAGACCCATGCATAATCATTGTTTTTTTTTACAAATTTAAAGCCAAAATTTACGCCCCCCCCAAAAAAAAGGATTTCTAAGAATATTACAATTGACAGCTTTAGTAATATAAAATTTATCTTTTTCTAGTCTCCCAACCCCCCCCCCCCCCCCCCCCACCACCAAAATAAAGAATAGAATTAAACTCTGTTACAAAATATGCATTATCAGAAATATTTCAGTACTTACCTGCAGCAGCAATACTTCCTTTTATACCTGTAATTAACTAGTCACACCTTTGTTCAGGTAGTCAAATTTTAATATTTTATGGTGTTTGTTAATCTTCAAAATTTATATTATTTATGAAGGAAAGTAAAGTTTAAATAGGGAAAGGAAAAGTAATAAAGTTATGGTTTCACATAATATACTGGTGCAATAAGTTAAAAATCATTACTGTCATGACTGTGAAAGTGAATAAAATCTGAAATGACGGAACAAAAGTATTTTCAACTGAAAGGGTTGAGGCAAGCTACAATCTAGTTATTAATCTTATGTATAGCTCATTTATTTTTTTGTTCTTTTATTTTCAGTGAAAGAAGCAGTGAAGCTGAACAAAGAGTTGATGTATACCAATGAGCACCAGAAGTGCATCATCAATCAACATAAAAGGGAGATAACTAGTCTACAGAATCAGCTACTGGATGCCAATGTCAAACTGGATTACAAACCTGTGGATACCAGATCAATACAGAATGAAGCGGAGGTCAGAAATCTCAAACAAGAACTGGAAAATGTAGGTTTATGTAAAAATTTACAGAGTACTCCAAAAGTAAATTTCGAAAAATCTGTCAAACTCAAAAATGGCCAGATTTCATTTAACAGGAAGTTGGTCAGCGACAGACCTGAAAATGAATACCAAATTATGGGACCCTACCCTGATACTGTATACAAAATATTAAGTGGATATGATCAGTAGTTTCTGAGAAAACTGTTAAGTAAATTTCTCTCCCCCCCCCCCCCTGCACACTGCAAGCCCGACATTCATCATTTTTAAACCCAGATTTATCACTTGTGAGAGCCGGCCAATAAAAAACAAAAACTCACACAAATCCTGATTTGAAAATAACAACAGTCAGGTATTTTGAATCAAACAAAACTATGATTAATCATTATCGCAGGGTAAATTTTTGTGTCATAAGTAATGTGAAAAATATTTGCGGGTTTCATTTTTTGGGGTTGGTCACTGTGTTTGTATATTATTATACCCCCCACTTCAAAAGTGGGGGGTATATAGTCATAGGGGTGTCTGTCCTTTCGTCCTTCCGTTACACTTCAGGGTACCCATCTTTTATCCGCAACTCCTCCTAAACCCCTTGGTGGATTTTCATGAAACTTTTACACAATCTTTGTAACATTATATAGATGTGCACCTACTATTTAAAAGTTTGTTGGAGGACGAAACATTGTGTCTTGTGGACATATTTTTGTTTATTACCATGAACTACCATTCATTTACAGTTAAGAGAAGAGAGAGAATCAACACAACAGGACCTTGTCAAAGCTTCAGATAATTACAAGGTAGGGTTATATCTAAATCAGTTCAGATTTAAACATACATAGAAATTTACTTTTTGATACAAGATTTTTAATGAAAGTATGTTTCCACAAACAGATAAATCAGACAATAGTAGTCAGAATGAGGCCTCAGACAGAACCAACAGATTTCTTGGTCAAAGTCAAAACCAACTGGTTTCTGTGTTTAAAACCAACTGGTGTCCATGTTAAAAAAAACTGGTTTCTGTGTTTAAAACCAACTGGTGTCCTTGTTAAAAACCAACTGGTTTCTGTGTTAAAAACCAACTGGTGTCCATGTAAAAAAACAACTGGTTTCTGTGTCAAAAACGAACTGGTTTCCTTGTTAAAAACCAACTGGTTTCCTTGTTTAAAACCAACTGGTTTCTGTGTTAAAAACCAACTGGTTTCTGTGTTAAAAACCACCTGGTTTCGGTGTTAAAAACCAACTGGTTTCCATGTTAAAAACCAACAAAAAACCAACTGGTTTCCGTGTTAAAAACCAACTGGTTTCTGTGTTAAAAACCAACTGGTTTCCATGTTAAAAACCAACTGGTTTCTGTGTTGAAAACCAACTGGTTTGGGTGTTAAAAACCAACTGGTTTCTGTGTTAAAAACCTACTGGTTTCTGTGTTTTAAACCAACTGGTTTCTGTGTTAAAAACCAACTGGTTTCTGTGTTAAAAACCAACTGGTTTCTGTGTTAAAAACCAACTGGTTTCTGTGTAAAAAACCAACTGGTTTCTGTGCTAACAACCATCTGGTTTCCGTGTTAAAAACCAACTGGTTTGGGTGTTAAAAACCAACTGGTTTCTGTGTTAAAAACCTACTGGTTTCTGTGTTTTAAACCAACTGGTTTCTGTGTTAAAAACCAACTGGTTTCTGTGTTAAAAACCAACTGGTTTCTGTGTAAAAAACCAACTGGTTTCTGTGCTAACAACCATCTGGTTTCCGTGTTAAAAACCAACTGGTTTCTGTGTTAAAAACCAACTGGTTTCCGTGTTAAAAACCAACTGATTTCTGTATTAAAAACCAACTGGTTTCCATGTTAAATACCAACTGGTTTCTGTGTTAAAAACGAACTGGTTTCTGTGTTAAAAACCAACCGGTTTCTGTGTTTAAAACCAACTGGTTTCCATGTTAAAAAAACCAACTGGTTTCCATGTTAAAAAACAAACTGGTTTCTATGTTTAAAACCAACTGGTTTCTGTGTTAAAGACCAAATGGTGTCTATGTTAAATACCAACTGGTTTCTGTGTTAAAAACCAACTGGTTTCCATGTTAAAAACCAACTGGTTACTACTGTGTTATAAACCAACTGGTTTCGGTGTTAAAAACCAACTGGTTTCGGTGTTAAAAACCAACTGGTTTCGGTGTTAAAAACCAAATGGTTTCGGTGTTAAAAACCAACTGGTTTCGATGTTTAAAACCAACTGGTTTCCATGTTAAAAACCAACTGGTTTCTGTGTTAAAAACCAACTGGTTTCTGTGTTAAAAACCAACTGGTTTCTGTGTTAAAAACCAACTGGTTTCCATGTTAAAAACAACTGGTTTCCATTTTATAAACCATCTGTTTTCTGTGTTATTAAAAACCATCTGATATCCATGTTGAAAACTATGATTTCCATGTGAGTGCCAACTGGTATCCTGGTCAAACCAATCGCTTGCCATAAAAAACAAATGGTTTCCATGTTAAAAACCAAATTGTTTCCTTGATTTCCTTGATTTTATTTTAAATACCAACTGGTTTCCTTATACAAATTGACTGGAATTCATGGAAAAAATCACCGGATTTTAGTATAAAAAAACAACTGGTCGCCTTTTGAAAACCAAATGGGTTTCATGTAATCAACTGTTTGTCTTAAAAAAACAAACTGGATTTCATGACAAAATCAACTTGTTGCCCTATAAAAGACCAAATAGATTACATGGAAAAAAGCAAACAAAACAACTGGATTTCATGTCAAAAATCTTAATTTTCAATCAAGGATCCAATGTTTAATAACATCATAGATCTGTATATTAAATATATATATATATTTAATATACAGGTCTATGATAACATGACAATTCTATACATTTTTTTTAAATGAAATAATAAATGTATTAATTAAGCATAACATATAATTTGACACTATGTGTTTGACAAAACAATAAACATATAAAATAAAGAAAGAGATTATAAAAATAATGGTATTTCCTTCATGAAAAACAACTTTACTGCAATCAGCAAACCAGACTGATAATTGAAGCATTAAATCCTACCAAGAGTGAACCTTTGTGATTCAGCAAGGTTGAAGCAATTTCTGTATGTTGCAACACACTCACAGGAGACTGTTACTTTTAGTATATGACTGTACTTGAATTTTGTTTTGTTTTTTTAATACAGGAAACTTTGTTAAAACTACAAGATTCCCATAAGTTGATTGAGCGCCACCTACAAATTGCTGAAGATTATAAAAGGGAGACAATTGCTTTAAAGGTGGAACTGGAGACCTGTCAGAACAAACTGAACCAGTTGCAGTCAGCTTATGATGGATTACATAAAGACTTCAATACACAGAAATCAGTGCATTCAGAAACAGTGGACAAATGGACCAAAGAGGTACTTAGTGCAAATAAACGGGTATTTAATTGGTCTTTTAAGTCTACTTGACTTGGCCAAATATAGATTATGGATTTGTTTGACCAAGTGACATTTTGAGCTTTAACTTCTACTTTGAAATAACCTTATTATCTTCTGAGAATAAAATATATATCTAACTTAACATTTGACAGTAAGTTTTACTGTTCTCTTATAATGACAAATGCCCAAAAAAATAAAGCAGATTGTTACAAACTTTAGTACTGAAACTTGCAGTGGCCTGATTTGATATGGATCGAGTCAAAGTTATACAAAAAAAAAGAATTGGTTAAAGCAAGGTTCATGGTACCGTAATGGATTTTTCCACTGTATTTCATTTACCTTAATACTACAAAAATACTTACTGCATATGACTCATGAAGAGAATAGTTGTTCATTTCCAAGAAATTGTGTGGGAACCTACAAATCTATGTTGTATGCTTTCTATAGGAAGAAATATTTAGCTCTAAGATATCAGAACTACAAGATGAGATGAAGACTCTGCAATCAGCCAAAGATGAGGTAGAAAAACTCAACAGTGATATGACAGAACAAAACTTAAAACTGTCTGAAGAGCTCAGGGCTGCTAAGGTGGGTCCGGTACAAATAAACATTAAAAATACTTTTACTTAGTAAAAAAGGTTTGCATCCTGTTGTCGATTTATGCATAAAATCGTTGACATTTAAAATAGTTTTGTTATAAAATATATATGAAAAGAGCTAAATGGTTTTTTTTTTTAAATTCAATTTAAATTTTCACACACTATATTTTAAGGCCATAATGGAATTCAATAAACAAGAATGCTAAAAATAGTTTGATAGAAGCAGAGCAGTATCAATTGGGCATTCAAGTGTCATAAGTCAAAACAGGACAAAGACAGAATCAGTTTAAACAAGGGAGAACAGCACGAAGAAACAGAAAAAATAAAAACTTAATAACAACCAACACCATTCCATGCCCAAAATTGTATATATGCTGAAAATAGCTGAATTTTATGCCCTAAATTACTTGTGTGCATTTTATTTTGACCATGGTCCAATTGCAGAACTGCGAGCAGTGCCAAATGGCCTCGTTGAAGGCAGCTGGCAGTTGTCCATTGTGGTTTTTGTCTCGCCTGCAAAGCAGAGCGGGACATATGTGTTACTTTACCGGCAGCGGCGGCGACTGCGGCGTTAACTTTTTGAAAAAGTTTTATGAGCACCTCCATATCTCAAGAACTATAAGTCCTAGGTTGATGAAACTTGGTATGCATATGCCCCAGTAGAAGCTTAGCACAGTTGCATCCCAATCTTTTGACCTTGACCTTCATTTTTTGGTTGAGTGACTTTGACAATTTCAATACATATAATAGCAATGGAAAAGTTTTGCGAGCACCTCCATATCTCAAGAACTTCAGGTCCTAGGTTGATGAAACTTGGTATGCATATGCCCCAGTAGTAGCTTAGCACAGTTGCATCCCCATTTTTTTACCTTGACCTTGATTTTCCGGTTGAGTGACTGACAATTTTCAATACATATAATAGCAATGGAAAAGTTTTGCGAGCACCTCCCTATCTCAAGAACTATAGGTCCTAGGTTGATGAAACTTGGTATGCATATGCCCCAACCTTGACCTTGATTTTTCGGTTGAGTGACTTTGACAATTTTCAATACATATAATAGCAATGGAAAAACTTTGTGAGCACCTCCATATCTAAAGAACTATAGGTCCTAGGTTTATGAAACTTGGTATGCATATGCTACAGTAGTAGCTTAGCACAGTTACATCCTCATCTTTTGACCTTGACCTTGATTTTCCGGTTGAGTGACTTTGATTATTTCTATTGCATATATTTGCAATGTTTAAGTTCTATAAACATCTTTTGATCTCAGAAACTGAAAATCCATGTCAATTCAAAATAATAGTGGAAGTAAGAAAGAATAATTGTTGCCGGCAGGCGAGACATACTTTAGTGTTAACTCTTGTTCTAAATTGCCACTTAATTAAGGGTTGTGTCGCGTACACTTATTCCACATCTCATTATTTTCTATTATATTCCAGGCTATACTTGAAGTCCCTAAGGAAGATGGTGAAAACCAGACAGTGTTGTCCCTACTGGTCATGACAGACTCTGAATGTCAGGCCATGCCTGTGGTCTGTGCTTCTGGTAGTCAGACAGACCAGGCTAGACGTTACACTGTACCCATACAGACAGACCCCGTACCTGCTACAGACATAGGCTCACAGACATATACCCCTGCACTGGCAGTAACAGCTACTCAGACCAAGGAACCATCCCTTATCAATAGAGGTGCTCAAACTGAAGGAATTGTACAGGAAATACCTCAAACTTGCAGTGACGGTAATAAAACGGAAAGACAATATAGGAATGCATATAATAGGTATGAAAAAAATATGGCTAACTAAAAGGATAAAAAAGACTTGAAAAGTCATGAAAAATAGACAGTTTGTTGCAATCTTCACATTTTGGTTGGATTTCTCGTAGTGAAAAATCCTGGTTTTAAAGTGGTGAATGTCAGGCAGGCGGGGAAAAAATGTTCTTAACAGTTTTCTCAGCAACTACTTATCACAGCCATTTGATATTTGGTATACAGCATCAGGGTCGGTCCGATAATGTGGGATTTGATTTCAGGACTGTTACTCACCTACTTCCTCTTTAACGAAATCCGGCCATTTTTGACTTTGACAGATTTTTCTTAATAAAGTTAGGCAAAAAAATCTGTTGTTATAACATAGGCATGAATGGCACAATGTTATAAGAATGAGAATTTTCTCAATTGTCTTAATTTATTGTGATTGGTTACATTAGCATGCTATTATTACAGTAAAGATAAATTTTCAAAGACTTTGAGGATAATATTACTTTAGGCCTTGATCAGTTTGCACATGCATCCACTCACTAGCTTACAAGATAATGTTGATCTTATAAGCAAGTGAATAAATAACTTAAGTATTAGCAATTTGCTGAATCGTCAAAAAAATAATCTTAATGAAGCATGTATTGTTTTCTTTTCTATTTCAGTCCAAATAGAATGGCTAGCAACATTGAGGATGATACAAGACTGGCAGATAAACATGTAAAATCTCCCTCATCTAATGTACACCATCAGTCATGCAAAGTTGATAGTGAAATACTTACAGTAAGCACCAAAGAAAAGAAGATTATTTACTACAAGGATAGCAATGAATGTTTGGAAAAGCAAGAAGACATAACAATAGACAAGGAAGTTCATAGAAGCACAAGAACAGAAACATCTGTCAGTCTGATAGTGAACAGCCAATCAGATAACTGTGTTGAAAACAGCCAATCGAATCAATTGTCTCAGGAAAATTTGAAAACATGCCACCAATCAGAAATTTGTGATCCAAACAGCCAATCGAATCAATTTTCTCATTCCAAAACTTGCAACCAATTGGAAAATGTGTATCAGAATGAAGAATCACCAAAAGTTATATCAAGTAAAGAATCAGCTCATAAAAGTGCGGAGTTAACAAAGGAGTCGGAAGAAGAAATTAATCAAAGTGGGAATGATGAGATTTCATCTCCTGAGTTGTCACCAATAAAAAGTCAGGAAGAAGGACATTTGTCTGCCATTTTCTCTTTGAAGAAGAAGTTTGTTGACCTCTGCAAGGTCAAACCTTATATGAAGGATTCAAACCAGACACAAATAATGGAGCAAGAAAATGTGGGCAATGTAAAAACAAAGGAGCAAGACCATCAAAGATTTGATCCTTCTTCAGAAACAATAAATAACGAAGACATTGAAAAGTTTAATGAGGATATTGATGAAGAAATGAACTCTTGTGACAAAGACCAGCAGCCTTTTGTCTCCAAAGATAAACATTGTCACTCACCTCTAACAACACAAGGGTTCTCAAAAAGAATCTCAGAAAAGTTTCTATCAAGCAGAAGCCAATTTGATCAACAACTGCAGCCACCAACATTTTCACCGAGGAATAGATCTCGTATACCAGTTTTTACATCTCCTAAGAATCAAAAGCATACATTCTTATCACCTATCAACCAATCACATTCATCAATGCAAAGTCAACAGTCATCAGGTAACCAATCACAAGAACTCATTCGTGTATCTTCATCATCCTTAGACAGCCAATCAAATCAATGTTTACAGAAGTCTTCATTGTCAACTGACCAACCAAAAGAAGGGTTACAAGTATCATCACCGGTCACTCCAAAGAAATTGAGTTTATATGAAAGTCACCTTGAGAGCTATTTGAGTAAGATGTCTAGTTCAAAAGGTCAACAGAACACAATTGGTCTGAAACCAGTCACTCCAAGAGATAACCAGGATGTTCCAAAACATCCACGAGTTGTGGAGTTCCTGCTTCCTTCTGATAAAAGTAACAACAGTACCAGTCCAACAGGGAACCATGAAGTTTCAAAGGCCAAGCATGTTTCACCAATGGGTAGAGCCTCTCTTTCATTGGCCAAGAAGAGAGGTGTAAAGGAAAGCATTGAGTCACCCACAGGAAACCAAATGGTCCATGAACCAGAACTCAGTCCTTATAGTAGATATAGGGCTCTACTGAAACCTAAAGAGGACCATCAGGAAACACCAACATCAAGTAAGAAGATGTAGGATTACACAATGTAGCTAGTTTTATACAACACTGAAAGGCAAAATATGATGGTCAAATGTTTTAGAAAATCTATGGTTCAGTGTCTGTCTGTCTGTCTGTCTGTCTGTCTCCTTGCAGTTTCCAGAAAATAAGTAAAATGTATGCACAACAAAATAATGTTATACCCCCTATTAATAAGATAAGGGGCAATATATTTTGATTTATAACTTCTTCATAGCAGTCATCTTAGAATGAAAGTCAAAACAATTTATTTACTAAAACATCATGAAGTGTTAATTTAACTGTCTTTATTTCAGACAGAGGTAGACAGACCAGAAAAAAGAAGGGTATATTAAAAGGTATGATCTATTGCATAAAAGTTGGCATATGGAAACACATTTCATTACCCTACTATAACAAGTATGATGAAGAAAAGGGTCTCGATAAAACCATAGGGACTTGCTCCCCTCTATCTATATTTTGTTAAGGACCTATGTGCAGTTAAAAAACACAAGGAAGATACTACTTTCACTATCCCCCTTTTCTTCAATTTGATTTTCTTTTAGCAAACATTTATCTCATACCTTTTTCTTTACAATTAAGTTCATGGATGAATTTCCTTTCCACGCTCCAAGATTACAAATTTGCCTGTACAAAAGGTGGAAGTTGTATTTTCCTTGTGTTGTTTTTTTGTGCTGCATATTGACTCAAACAAAATATTGATAGAGGGGAGCAAGTCCCTTGTGACAAAACTGAAGATTTCTTAAGATATACTCTCGATTCATAAATTTTTGTGTGGATCAACTTTCCTGGTTTCCCCTTAATGACATCTGGTTTGCTATCAATTTGTGGTAGACTGTCACCAACAAAAACTGGCACCCCATAAATAATATTGAAACCAAAGTTCATGTTTGATATTTTAGAATCTAATGTCAATGGCAACAGGTAACAGAGAAAAACAGGTTACTTCTCTTGGATTTTGAAAATGTTACATCTATTTTATTACACGTATAACGATTTGTGTTTACTTTGAAATCCCAGTGTAACAATCTGACATAGTAAATGTATTTTTGTCTTTTTTTTTAGACTTTGTAGTGGATGTCTCAGACAGAAAAAGTGTATCATTCTCCAAAGACATCGTTAAAGTTAAGGTTGGTGTACATTTCTATGCAAATTATCTCCCTTTAAAAAGTACAGTATATTTTGAAATTCAAATAATAAGATGTGATAACATGTATTCCTTATATTTTTGTTAGTATCAATTCAATTGTTTATTTACAAAGTAGTAATCAAACAATAATTAAGCATGATAACAGTTATGATAAATAGGCATAAAAAATGCTCAATCTGAGACACCCTTTTTTAAATATATTTAATTTTCAAAACTAATACCTTTTTTTAGCGGGTTATTTTCGTTGGGGTTAATTTTTGGATTTTCGTGTCTTAAGGTATGTGAAAAAAAATTGGGTTTTTTATTTTCATGGTTTATGAATTGATTTATTTTCGTGATTTCCGTTGACCTGCAAAAATAAGCAAAAATTAAACCACTGCAAAAATAATCGCTATACAGTACATTATGTTATACCTTGGACAAATTATAACTGGTTAGTCAAAAACTTTTTATGAAATTAATGCCCTTTTAATAAGAATTGGCTAGACCCAGTTTTCGAAATTAGGCCGGACATATTAGATATATTCAGTTAAAATTGGTTTAGTCCAAATAAATTGTGCATTAATTTATAGTAAACATATAGGAAAAAATTAGCAAATTTGATGAAAATAGGCATTCCGCCCACCGGAATCCATTTCCTAATTTCTTTGACTGTTAGACCCAACACAGGGAGATCTGGTCATTGCTCTTTTATAACGTTGTGTCAATAAGAAGTCAATAGTTTTGATTTTTTCAGATGATGAGCCCAGAACAGAACCTATCTGGTGAGCAGTCCTTGTATTCTGACGATGAAGAAGAGATGATTGACTTAATACCATCACAAGATGATTCTCCTGAAGAAAAAAGACCTAGACTCTTATAACAATTGATACTCATGTATTACTTATCTGTTGAACAATCCTTGTATTGTAATGATGAAAAAGAGATGATAGACTATATTTCATCATCACAAAACAATCTCTGAAAGAAAAAAGGCGTAGACTTTTGTTAAAGTTTATACTTATTATTCTTGGATGGAAAATGAAACTATTATTAAGGAACTTGTATGTAAACGCATGATGTCTTAAGTAAAAAGAGAGGTTAGGAAATCAATATAGATAGACAGAATTAATTTCTTGTTCTTTGGATTTTGACTTTTAAAAAAAGGAGCGAGCGAGCGAAATTATTTTTATTAATTTTTTTTCTGAAAATCTGATTTTTAGGAGAGACTGATTTTTTTATAGGCGAGCGACTTGTTTTTAAATTTTTAAAAAGTTTTTTTTTCTGGTTTTTAATGTAAAAGTGAGGCGAGCGAGCAATTATTTTTATTTTTGAAGAAAATAAGTGAAATATTAAAAAACTTCTATTTCAAGTATAGCAAATGCTTGTTCTCAGTGGTTTATGGCTTTTCCAATTGATTCATATATTATTTAAGCAGGAAATAGTTGTCTTTAGTTGTTTTTTCTTTCTCTGAGGAGTTGCTGTCTTGGCTTACTATCAATAGCCACAAGCAGACCAAGAGAAAGTCAATTACACCAAACAAGTATGACTATGTCCCAAAATCTTGCTGGCAAGGCATAATTTTAAGATAAAATATTAAAAAGAAAAACAACTTCCTATCTTTATTCATAAAAAAACCATAAAACAACAATAACAATTTGTAAATATTTATCAAAAAAATATTACAAAACAATCCTTGGTCAATGGTGAATTTGATGTTCATAGATAGTGTCATTAATATCCCATTATTGTTCTTACACATAAGGTAGGGATTTTCCTTAATGTTTTCAATTTGAACCATGTTGTTTTTACATGTATACATTTTGTAAATGAGGTCATCCGAGGAAAAATACCACAGGAACTTGAATCTATCAAGTTCAGCTTTGTTCCAAGAACTACATGTATAGTAGATTGGAACCAGCTCCCCAGCAGTGTTGTAGATGCTCCTACCACAGATGCCTTCAGAAGGAAGATGTGGGAGGCATGGAATGAGTGAACCAGCCAACATACCAATCCTGTACATAATTTTAATTGTAAATTGGATGACCATTGTCATTTTTAAACCGGCGTATTATGGTTCACGTACGTCCAGTTTGTTATATCTGCGATATGGGAAGCCGACTGCAGATTAGCCGTCACAATCCGTGACGGAGCATAGAAGTAGAAGAAGTAGAAGGGGTCGACTATGCATCGTATATGGCATTCTTTGAATGTTATGAATGTATTTAAATAAATTAATGTAAGACTCTTCCATTTGACATGCAATTGCCGTATTTTGTAACAATACTTTTACTTGGTGGCAACAGATTTCATTGTTTTCATCGGAGTGTTTTGTTTGAGGGGAATGAAACGTAGTTTCAACCGTTTAATTTTAACGTCTTTTATCCGGAATGTATCTCCAATATTGGAGCACTAAACTTAACTAACAAGCGATTAGACAAAACAGAGTCAAGTTTATAAGAGTACATGGTTGAAAATCGGCAATTTTTTGGTTGTTTACTTTAGCAAAAGACAAATATTTTAAACGCGGAGATAAAAAAAAAATTTGAACACAACTTCCGGCTCCGGACGCGGGCGGGTTTCCGGTAAATGCGGGCGGAAGAAATTTATATTTTTTTCTTAAGGAAACAATTTCACATGCGGGCGGTCCGACGAACAAGTAATCAATTCGGCGTGGCCTAATAGATATTATAACAAAGTGTTATATGGTCTTAGAGGATAATTTGGGTTTGATATTTTTGCAATATAATATAGAGTTAAAGATGAAACAAGGCCTTTAATTTAGTGATCTCACTCACAGTATTCGTTGTTTTATTTGTTTTTAGAAAAAGGGCACAAAAACGAATTTACACTTTTTTCTTTTTATACGACCTCAAAATTTTTGCGATGGTATAATGTTATGCCGATGTCATCGTCGTTGTCATTGTTGTTGTCGTTGTCGGCGTCGTCGTCTGTGGACATTTGGTTCCGTGCGATAACTTGAGTAAATATTGACCGATTGATATGAAATTTGGAAATGAAGTTTGTAACCACTAAAGGAAGGTTAGTATTGTATTTGGGGTTTGTGGCCCCTACTGTTTTAGCAAAAAGGGCTAAATCGGATGTATTGACAAATTGTTGTAGAATGTTTATTATTCATTCAATTTTGAAAATTCTTTTTTTATTGAATTCATCATTAAATTCTGTCAACTAAATGTGTCAACGGTTTCAATATATATTGCACCGTTATATTGCTATAGGGGGTCAAAAAGGGTCACACCCCAAAAATTGACTTTTTTATTTGTGGTCCGATTTTCAAAATCTTTTTTTCATTAGAATCCTTTAAAAATCCTTGCCTGCGTTTTTCAATCAGATTTGAAATATCTCTTACCGTTTTTGAGAAATTAGGGGTTGAAGGGGCCAAAAACGCCATTTTTCAAAGTCTGTTTAGGCATATAGTTATATACTAAAAATAAAGTTGTAGTGGGCCAGCCAATTGTTATGAAGTTTTAATATGATGATTATATCCAGTAAAGGAATGTTGGTATTGAATTTGGGGTTTGTGGCCCCTGCTGTTTTAGAAAAAAGGGTCAAAAGGAGCTAAAATGGGTGTATATACAAAACTGTTATAGAATGTTTATTATTCATTCAATTTTGAAAATTCTTTTTTTTTATTGAGTTCATCATTAAATTCTGTCAACTAAATGTGTCGCTGGTTTTGATAAAAATTGCACCGTTACATTGCTATAGGGGGTCAAAAAAGGGGCCACACCCAAAAAATCGACTTTTTTATTTGCGGTCCGATTTTCAAAATCTTTTTTTTTCTTTTGAATCCTTGCAAAAATCCCTGCCTGTGTTTTTCAATCAGATTTGCAATATCTTTAACCATTTATGAGAAATTAGGGGTCAAAGGGGCAAAAAACACCATTTTTTAAAGTTTGTCAAGGTAAATAGTCTTATACCAAAAATTAAGTTGAAGTGGGCCAGCCAATTGTTATGAAGTTTTAATACACTAAATAAATGTTGGTATTGAATTTGGGGTTTGTGGCCCCTGTTGTTTTATAAAAAAGGGTCAAAAGGGGCTAAAACAGGTGTATTGACAAAACTGTCAGATGTAGAATGTTTATTATCCATTAAATTTTTTAAAAAAAATTTGGTCCAATTTTCAAAATCTTTTTTCATTGGATTCTTTATGAAAATCTCTGTCTTAATTTGCAAAATTTCTCTTACAATTTTTGAGAAATTAGGGGTCAAAGGGCCAAAAATGTCAATTTTAAAATACTAGTATATAAATAAGGCTTATTTTTGTATTAGATCATAGATGTTAAAGTAAGTACATATGTGTCAAATATGCATTTTAAAGTCCACCACAGGATGCATGTGTCAAAAAATTTTGTAAGTCCACCATGGGCTGCATGTGACAAAATCAATAGACTATCCATATTGGGCCTCCAACGAACAGGGTTCAACTTGTTGCAGTCGTATCATGCTGCACTCGGCGTAGCTTTTTATTTTACATTATTTTGGTTTGTTGTTGTTACAAATGTTATTTTTTTGTTACAAGTGTTTTGCAAATTTAACCATGGTTCAATTTTAAGCAGTTTTAAACTTTAAAAAATGTGTTTTCAATGATTGACTTGTTGATTTGTTATTATACTCTTATTGCATTTGTTCTACAATTGTTGTAATATTAAAACTGTTAGAAAGTAATGTGTTTATTTTTTTATCCAACATATCAGAACATATCTGAAAGCATTCCTATTGTGTACACATTCAAGAGAAACAAGAGCACACTATTTTCTTAGTATAAATGATCATTTTATCTAGTGAGTGGTTGTCCCAAAGGGTCTTTCTTTCCTCATCAGCTTTTTACTTTTAATACCCTCCACACTAAGCGGCAAGATATTATGGTATACCGTCAGTTTCCTTTGGTGTCATTATGTCTCCACCCACTTTTGTGGGGACACACATTGTTTTTGTCGTGTCCCTCTGTCTCTCTGTCCATCTGTCCATCCATCTGTCTGTCCGTCACAAAGTTTGTCAGCGCAACTCCTCTGAAACTATTGAACCAAATTCAACGAAACTTGGTATGTAGGAAGGGCACCATATGTAGTTGTGCATATTATCAGGTAGTTTTGATCCTCAAATTTTTGTAGGAGTTATGGCCCTTTGAACTTAGAAATTTGCCTAAAATCCTCATTTATCTTCTTGTCAGTGCAGCTCCTCTGAAACTACTGAACTAAATTCAATGAAACTTGATATGCAGGAAGGACATCATATGTGGTTGTGAATATTACCAGGAAATTTTGATGCTCAAATTTTTGTGGGAGTAATGGCCCTTTGAACTAAGAATTATTTGGGAAAACGGGGGGAGACATCATTTTTGTAGGAAAAAACAAACTTTAATTTCATCTGTTTTTTCACCGTCCATCATCCCTGGAGATTTCCAGATGAAAAGTGGAAGGGGTGTTTTAGTTCAATATCTAGCTTGCAGGTTTTGTTGTTTCTATTTTCTAAAAGTTTTCAAAACTGATGGTGAAGTGTAAATAACACTCGAAGTCGGCTCATTATGGGATATTGAATAAATGAACAAAAGTAACATCATTCACAAGAACAGTAGTTCTAATAATTCATACAGCCAGTATGTTTTAATACAGTGATTTGTGGTGTTTTAGAAAATTTCTCTGTCATGCCCCTTCTTCAAATGCAGTAGGGCATATAGTTTTCAGGTGAGTTTGTTTGTCCAAAATCAGGTTCACATACTGGTTCAAGTTACTTTACCATGAAGGATGTATGACATTATCATGAAACTGTACACATATACATCAAGGTATGAACAAAGAGAAATCATATAAGTCAACTTCATGATATAGGGGACGAATTTCATTATTTATTTGTTTGCCCTATGCTTATCAATGAGAGGAAGATATACCTTAAACAGAAATTTTATATACGTCCCAATATTATTAAACTAAATGAATTAATGAATAGTAGCATAGACCTGTATATTAAATAGATTTGCAACTTGTTAATTGTCCAGTATATGTGTAAAAATATCACTGGTTTATAAATGAGAGTTTGTTTATTTTTCTAACTACTTTTATGCCTTTTTATGCAATCAACCAGAATAAATTGCATTAAACAGAGAAAAGCTAGATTAAGGAACATCTGTGTGCAAATTTCATTTGATTTGGTTGAGGAATAAACTTTTTGTGACAATTTAAAGTTGAAACTTTACAATATTTTTGTAAAATATTGTATTTTCATAAAAACTCAGGTAGTATGGACTCTTTTGATACTCCTCTAAAGTGCTTAAGGTTGTAAGAGTTATTTAAACACATGTAAAATCTCAAAACATTTAAGAATGGCTGTAAAAAAGAATCATGTAAAAATCTTAAATGGTTTTTGAGATATTACAGTATAAAGTTGTACTTTTCAAATTGTTTATTTTGTATGAAATCTCGTTTCTTTGCATGAGATATTGTGAGATTTCACCAATTTGCAAATCTATTTATATACAGGTCTATGATAGTAGTCATCCACCAGATCTCGTAAAGCTATGTAAATTTATACATATCATTAATAAAAAGATAGAATCTCCTGGGTAATCATTTTACTGTTTATAAATATACATGTGTACCTCCAAGAACTCATCAACTATACAATTGGTATTTGGACACCTCGGCCACACTTTATTTCGTCCATAGGAAGTCTCGGCCATATGACCCCTCGGCCGTAGACACTTCGGCCATACATATTTCGGCCATACTATATAAATCTCAGACTTAGTCTATATTCTTAGTAACTGCTTTTTTTTCAAATATATAAATCGAATTGTCTTAACTGACAGATTATATGATATTTTAATAAACAAAACAAAAATCTATCGAATGAAGAAATATATATAAAATTCTCATGATACTGCGGCCTAGGACATATTCTTATGATATTTATTTTTATTAATTTGAACAATTATTTTAAGGAACTTTTACATGTCTATGCACAGTTGATAGATTTTAGACACAATTTTCAGTTTAGTCTAGATTAACCCGAATAATACAGTCGTTATATTTCGCTCCTTTCAGTCTCTACATTAACGCCTGAATGCTCATACGATAATAATTCGTCAAATTTGTCAGGTTAGCATACTGTGTTGGCAAAAATTTCTTAGGACCAGTGTAGATAAAATTCATTATCATTAATTTATCATTAATTATCACATAATTCACACCTTTTTGTCATATCTGTTTTAGAAAAGATCAAACTAATCCAGGGATTAAATAAAACTGATTTGTTTTGGATATCCCTGACTAATCTTATCATCTTATTAATTAACATCATTAAAAGGATTGTGATTGGCTGTCTGAACTGGACAGCGAGTGACGGAGAATTTCCATTGGACGAGTTCAAGCCCTGTCCTGTCGAAGTTTGCGAAGACGGATAGGGCTTGGATCATTCGAGTTAAGTCTAGATTTGCAATTCCCTTTTTTTCAGCGTAATAAAATCGGGAAAATATTCTCTTTAGTATTTTCATGAAACATTATTTTCTATTAAAACAATATCAATGTGGTATGATACTTACTCTGTCTGGTCTGGTTATATTTGCTATTGCATATAATACAGAGAACTGTTTTTGCTTACGGTGACCGTTAACATGACCTCTAACTAATATACATGTCTAGTCCATCAACCGTCTTTTAGACACCTTTATTTTTTTAATTCTTAAACTTATAAGTCATAAGACACAAAGAAGTGGCATGTGAGTTACGAGTAGTTCTCAAATTACACGAGTTTTCCAGAAATCAAGTGGAATTTATTCTAGTCTAAAACCCATAAAATTGGCCATTAGAATTCGATGCATAGTGTTTGGCTAATTATTTCTTAATTGAATTATTATATTCGGCTTGACTGTTGTTTTAGATGATTATCGAAGCCATGTTGTTTGTGACACACGCTAACACTTGATTGAAATTTCAATTTAAAACAATTAGTATGGTCGATTACTCGAACTCGACACGATTATTTAACAAGAATCATTTGATGATCTACAGTCATATTAATGTCAAATCCAATACTCAAATGCATATTGCAAGGAAATTTTGATAACCAGTTTCTCAGAGTATACCTACTACATGAACGGCGTTCGGAGAGCGTCGAATCTTTCAATGTAACATATTTTACTAGTATTTGTCGTTTTACTTGCTACCATAAAATGAATTTTATTCATTTCATATTATTTTCCATGCGAACTTTTTCATTTTTGGCCTAAAGAAGAACCAGGGATTAAATAAATCTGGACATGCCTGGAAGAACTAAGTACGTTTCATCTTAATACACTTGCACAAATATCATAGACCTGTAACTAGTAAAGTTATCTAATATACAGGTCTAGATGCCAATAGTAGAAAATCAATTTGTCAAAATTTTCGTGAAAATAACCCCTTACTGAGAAAATTATAACTCTCAGCCCCTAAATATCATGTACGAGTCCCATTTTTAAAACCATGGCCGAAGTGTCCTAATACGGTATGGCCGACCTATACTATGGCCGACGTGTCTATGGACGATGTGTCCGTGGCCAAAGTCATAGTATGGACGAGGTGTCCCTAAAGCATACAATTTTATTATTATAGTGTAACTGTAACCTTATTTTATTTTATTTATATATTATACAAATTTAATTGTTTCTATTTCTCTGTACCTTTGTATTGGTTTTTAGAGAATAAAGATATATATGGTTGATTGATTACAGAAAAAAAAGAAGGTGTTTTATTAATTAAAGTTTACCTACTTGTTGAATGAAGCAACTTTACCATGCCTGGAATGAAACTTTATACACGTATCCAACAAGATATGGCCGATATGGACATATTAGAATCATTATAAAATGTTATGTTTCTCATCAATTTCATAATTGATTGATACAGAACAAGAGGCTCCTAGGAGCCTGAATCGCTCACCTGACCTCAATGACTGATGGAATGAAAATATTTTGGGGCAGCTGAGGTAAAGGACAAGATATGATAAGAGCCCAATTTTGCCCCCAAATTTTGAAATTATTAAAATGAGCTGAAAGTATGTGATGTTTACATTAAATTAAACTTTACTATATCAGCATTATTTTGTTAAAAGTGATCCATTATGATGTTAAAATAGTTATCCAAAGTGGCTTTAAAATCGTGATTTGATGAAAAACTGCAAAAAACCTGCAATTTTGATGTGGTTTTCAGCAAATTTAACTATGAGCCACACAGAGTACTGGCACCAAGTGATGACAATAGCTCACATGACCCTTTGGTTCAGGTGAGCTAAAAAAGAGGTGTTCTACTTCCATTTACAAATTACTTTACCATGAATGATGTTTGGTACCATCATGATGTTTGATTCACGTATACAGCAGTATTACAATGTATCACACACAAGTCATCAAAGTAAAACAAAGGTTTAATATCAATCAGACATTTTCTTGTTTTTCGTTGGTTTCATTTCTGGTTAATTGTACATTAGTGGGAAAAAAATATGAAACGTGAAATAAATGACAAAGTTTGATATTGAATAACAAAAAAAAACTTTACAATCATTTGCTTTCCATCAAATGATTGATTTTAATAAAGTATTATAATTATTATGATTTTTTAGGTCTCCCTTTTTTTGTTGAGAAATGAGGTGCTCCAAAGGGGCAGAAATGCAACTTTTGTATGTACAGTTCAATTTTGGAAAAAAATGCAAGCTAGTTTTTTTCATATATCGTATACAAAATGGAGGACCCCATCTTTTCTGTTGAAAATTAGGGAGTCTAAGGGGAAAAATTGAAACTTATTTTTTTGTCTGAATTTTTGTTTTGTGTTTTTTTTTCAGATTCTTGTTGGATATGAGGAACCTTAAATACTCTAAATTTCTAAATATCTGCTGTCATTCTGTTATTATATAATGGGATGCATGTGACAAATATGCTTTGTCAGTCCACCCTTGAATACAAATGTCAAAAAAATATTGACTGTCTATATATTGGGCCTATAAAGTACCACAGGGGCCCGATGTTAGTTTTGGGCTAATGATCATTAGTCCAAAACTAACCTCGGGCCCCTGTGGAAAGAACAGGGTTCAACATTTTGCCGTGTGGACATAGATCATTAGTCCAAAACTAACCTCGGGCCCCTGTGGAAAGAACAGGGTTCAACATTTTGCCGTGTGGACATAGATCATTAGTCCAAAACTAACCTCGGGCCCCTGTGGAAAGAACAGGGTTCAACATTTTGCCGTGTGGACATAGATCATTAGTCCAAAACTAACCTCGGGCCCCTGTGGAAAGAACAGGGTTCAACATTTTGCCGTGTGGACATGACTATGATCATGGGTTATGATATGGCCAGAGCCATACATTCTGAAACTTATACTATAAAAAGGCTGATTATTTAGTACTAAGCATATGTAATAAAATATTATTTCTTTCGAATTTTCTGTACTTATAGGTATGAAGCAATTTAGGTGATATCTGAAATGTCGAATATTTTAAAAGTTCTTTGTTATCAGATATAGATTTAAATGTTGAGATTCACTATGACATCTGACCATTCGGACATTTCACTCTATTTGTCCTATGAGTTCACATACATTATTGTATGCCATATTGTGCTCTGAATAAACCCGATCATTCCAGTATTTCACTTCAACCTACATGTATTTGTCCTTAGATCTGCAGATAAAATTTTGACACACTTTACATAAATATTCGTGTAAAGTAGGAACCACACAGTCATTGACAATTCACTGTACAGTCAGCATGGTGGTCCTTCTCTACTTAGTTTCTACAATAGTAGCTGGTAAGGCATTTGTTTATATTTTCAGTTTTGAATTTGAATAATTATAAACTTCCATCATGTCCATGAAAAATGTGTTTTCGATTAAATAATTGATTCTTCATAAGTTTCTCCTTTGCTTTCAAAATTTCTATTCTGAGGTGTATTCCAAGAGTTTCACGCAAACCTTCAAAAACGCACCTAAATTTATATTGTATAGACATATTTGTTAACAATTTTATTTCATTGTCCAGGCTATCTAGATTTAAAAATGTATATGATATAGTAACAACTGCCTGCTCGACAGCATGCTAAGAATTATAAAATGCTCAATGGAAGATTCAGCAGCTGTTAGCTGTTTCCCATAATTTTGCCTGTTATTTCTCTCTTTTTAGAAGTAACTAGATAACATATTCAATGGTGGATCCATAGGGGGGGTTTTGGGGATCGGAACCCCCCTTTTCTCCGAAATTTTTTAATTCTTGTGTAGATTTTCAGCAAAATTGGTTTGGAACCCCCCCCCCCTTTGGCCCACAGAACCCAGTATGTGGAACCCCCTCCCCCTTTCAAAAATTTCTGGATCCGCACCTGATATTTGAGTCTCTTTCTCTAGGTGTCTTATGTATACCACCCCTAACGGACATGGAAGAATCTCTGATGAAGGTTTTATCGTAAGTTTCACTTAGTTTATAAAAAATGTAGATGATACAGTTACTGTTGTAATTCCGGGATTCCTGTAAAATCTGCCATGAAAAGAAATACAGAATACATGTATTTATAAAAACAACAACATTACTTGCTCCTAAACGCCCCACCAACTTTAAAGCTCGGGATATGAAAATCCAAGAATGCAGCAGAGATTAACTTCTAAAAAAGTTAAAGACACCTATCTGCTGCAGCTCATAAGATCCTTTTGGCATTCCATTTCTTTCGGGGTTTTTTGGTGGAGGCGGAGATTTTGTATTTTCATCAAGTGGCAAAAATACAGAACCGTAACTAAAAGAGTAAAAGACATGCACTAAATGCTCAAATTAAACTATGACGATTTAAAGACATTGACAACATGCGTTTTATGTCATACTTGACTGTATATTTTCATAAAAAATCAGCAAGTCAAGCCCTTTAAAATAGAAAATAATGAGATGTGGAAAAAATAAGTGTACGCGACACAGCCCACAATCAAGCGACGATTCAGAAAAAAAACAATGGACAACCGTCAGCAACCTTCAACGAGGCCAGTAGGTTCTGCAATTGGCCGATGGTCTAAATGAAATGCATATGATGCAATTTGCCAAATCCAGTTCTAAAATAGTCAGTTTTTTTTTGGTCATATTTATTAAATTCGATTCTGTTTTGCGAACAAGACTATATATTTTTTTTTTCAGAAAAGAAGAATTCACACGAGTAACCTCCCTTTCTAACCCCGTCCCTTACTTTACCAAGAGGACCTCATTCAAACATAAGTATGTGTATTGTAACGGGGGCGTGGCAGACTACAAGTCTGGGACGGCCATTGACATCATGGCGACGGCTGCCGTATCAGGAACTGCTCACGCCAAGGTAAGAGACTGTACGTTAATATTTGAGGAGGTCCGATACTGCTCGCCCGTCCTCCAATATCATGACCGGCTACTAAAAAGCAAGAAATGGAACAGATAGATAGTACAAATCTGATGGATTGTTTTGTCTATTTTTAAAATGTAAAAGTTTCCATTTAGTCGAAGTTGTCAAATAAACCGTAAATCTCATTTTCTTAAGAATTGCCGTCGGGTTCAAGTTGCCAGATGACCTTTTTAGGGTTTATGCTTCAAAAGGTCAAACATTATAGGTTTTTAAATCGAAATTATTTCGGATAGTTGCTACAATTAACTCTGCCAAAGATTCGTAAATGTCAAACCCTATAGTTTACATTTAGTAGGGATACAGTACCAAAACGGATAATAAAAACGGTTGATTGGATGCTGTATATCGATATTTCAAGGAGTAACCTCTTATCAGCAGCATTTGAAACATAACATTGGAAGGTCAAAAACAAAAAGTATTGAATGCAAAGTACTTCAAGCCAAAATTTCGATCAGAGGATCCCAATCCAGCACTGAGGATACTGACCATGTACAGTACAAGGAAAGAAACCTGGCGTTTTAAACAATTTTGAATTTAACAATCGGGAATTTCAATAACAAAGGATATTTAAAAAGATATTGTGAAGTTCATTATCGACCAGGTGAGCGATTCGGGCAGTTTTTTCCGAAATTCTACCCCAAAAAAATGTCTGTTTTGCAGGCCGCTACAATTATTTCAAGAATGGTGATGCATATGCCTTCATCCATCTGCAATGCCTTAGCAACACGAGTTAAAGTCGGCGTCTTCACGAAGAGTGAAGGAATGACAATTTATCCTGTAAATTCTGGTGTTCAGGATCGACCGGAATGTCGAGGTATGCGCCTGATGTATGTTACGTTTATAAAAGATATATAGATGTGTATGTCGAGGTATGCGTCCGATGTATGTTACGTTTATACAAGATATATAGATGTGTATTCCCCTTTCTCTAAATATGGTTAAAAAATCATTTTCATTGTGATTATAACGCCGGTCAAAAAGTTACGGCGGGATAACTAGTATTTTGGTAAATGCCCGTCCGCTCAGTACAGTTCATGTTTATTTTTGCAATGGGCTAATTTCCTCAAACATTTATTCACGATTTTTTTTTTATTTAAATTTATAAGACAC
This sequence comes from Arcuatula senhousia, assembly GCA_963971305.1. Taxonomy (NCBI): domain Eukaryota; kingdom Metazoa; phylum Mollusca; class Bivalvia; order Mytilida; family Mytilidae; genus Arcuatula; species Arcuatula senhousia. The sequence continues at coordinate 60,656,529 of OZ020310.1, forward strand.
AATATAAACAACACACTACAGCAAAATTTGTACAGATCACTGGTTATCCAAAGTTGGCTGCTCCAGTTACAGCACAGGGACTTGTTACGAAAAAAAAAATAAATATCTCTATATAAATGGTTTTTCATATAGAGATATTTAATTTTTTTTGTAACAAGTCCGTGTGGTTACAGTTGAACCAGAGACCGTCTCTCACCCCCTGGGGGTTCTGGTCGGAATTCGGGAGACCACCTATTTTCATGTACTTGATTATTAATATATTACAGGAACATGTGCCGGAGGCTGTAGCAACACTTGTACATTTGACGGAAGGAAATATACGACCCTGGCGGGGTCTGGAGGGTCCACCGCGACAATCCTCGACGACAATCTACTCTGCGACCGCGTGGACCCGTATCACCACCAAAATAACATCCTTGTACACGAATTTACACATTCTATACATGGATACGCTCTTGACTCTGGAATGAAAACGAGGGTAGGACTTTCCTCCACAAAGTTTCTTTATAAATGAACAAAACTTTTCACTGAAAGTTACATATTGGCAATGCTCTTCATTCTTTAGTTTTTGGTTTATAAAAATAGCAAGTTTATGTTAATATAAGTGTCGAAACGTAGTTTGTTATGTAAAATAAAGGGGAAGAAGAACAAACTAACGAGAACCGATAAATATTCAAACAAAACTAAGAAAAAAAAAACTATTATACACACAAAACGAGAGTGTATTCGAATGGTCTGTAGAAGGATCTACTGGTTGTAAAACATCCATTGCAATATCAAAGAAAACCCGTCCGGTAAAAGCCCGGAAAATTCAAAAATGCTTACTCTTCAGAAGCACCTGAGTTCACTCTTCGCGTTGTTGATTTTTGTGTTTCCATGTTTAACATGTTAACTGTTTTTTGTCCCGTTCTTGTTGCTGTTGACTGGTTTTGTATCGGACTTTTGACATTCGGATACCCCATTGATTCCTCTGCTTCTTTACTTACAAAAATTTTAAAAAAGAAAAACAAATAAAAAACAAAACAAAAAAAGAATAGATTTTTATAAATAAATACAGGATAAATATAGAAAAAACACGAAAAAGAAAATGACAGAAGACCATTTAACATTCATCTATAGTAGCCGATATCCCGTACTTATATATGAGATTTCCACAAAATCTTGGCTATCTTTGTAAAACGCTCATAATTGCGGTGTTCTTGTGTTTTTTTTTCTGATTTTTACTATTGATTTGGATATTCAGATAACCAATGCTTATAACGCTGCCAGATCACATCGAACATGGGAGCTATCATCATACGCCATGCAGAACGACCAAGAATATCTAGCGGAGGGGGCTGCGGCATACTTCCACACCAAAGTCAGTGTCCGTAACGGAAACTACATGAACGAGTGAGTACATGCCTCCCATGTCCAGGTTATGCGAGAAAATTCGTTCAAAGAACTTCATGTTAATGATAAATGTGCTTGATTTTTTTTCATATTTATTGTTATTTCAAGCCTTATTTCAAAAATAGGGAATGTAGTCAGCTGTAAGAATGACTACTGCTTTTAAAAATACGTATTCCATGGTAATCTAGATCTGTTGCTGAAAATAATCACATTTTATTTTTTGGCCGAGGTTCCAAGGGTGTAAATTTTAGACGTGTCCACCAAAATAATTGTAACGATCTGCAACAAAATATTAGTAGTATCATAAACTCTAGCCATATCTACAGCGTTCTACATTCTTCGATTTTCATAAGAAGGTGAGGAACGTCAATAAACATAAAGAATAAAAGCAAGACTTACAAGAAAACCACCCTAAAGATCATAATCAAAAATTTCTTCAAACGTATTTTCTCGCGTAAGCTGCATTTGCAATTTAAGACATTCGTGGCTGGTGTAATGCTAAAATTTGAATAAAAATCACGGACCAACCGGTTGCATACCCCCTAACTCTAGTAAAGATATGTAAGGTTGCTCGCTGTGAAATTTTCAAACCCATTTACACCCCTAGTAAGGTGAACTCACGTAAAAATGGTTTTGGTTGTGTTTCGATACGATAATCTATATCACAATAATAGAAAACCGATACAAAACACAATCCAGACTTGTTAACTTTTTTCTTCAGTGGACAAAACATATCCCATGTAAATCCCAAGTACCCAAACCAAATCTACGTGAACCTTGGTAAGGTTTGCCCATCTCTCGTGAACTCCTCCAGGTGAGGCTTTCCCGGTGTGATTTATTACCTTCTTTTGTCTTTTTGTACTTTTTTTACCAGAGAGCCTCTAGCCTTATAGAAGAAAGCACATTACATATGTTAAATGTCAAAGGCAGATTTAGGACCGGCGTGCTGGGCGCGCGCCCTCCTGCTTGACAAGACAATTTGGTTAGGAACTGTATGAAATAAGAGGTCACCAAAGTTTTTTTTAGCTCACCTGACCCGTCCGTCCGTCGTCCGTTAACTTTTCTTCAAACATCTTCTTCTCTGGAACCACTGATGGGATTGCTTTGAAACTTTGTACACTTGATCTATAGGATGTCCTCTACCAAGTTTGTGAAATTTGTGAACGTCAACCAACCGACATGGCCACCGTTACTAAAAATAAAACAGGGGGGTCAGACCATAGTTTTTACCTTATAGCTCAAAAGTATAAGAGAAAGAGAAAATCCGAAGCAAATTTCCTTCTTCGGCATCAAAAGCTCTTCAAAACTCTCCATTGAGTCAAAGTTGTGGGATGACTCCTTATAGGAGTTATTTCCCCTTAATCGTCAAAATTGACCATTTTCACAGTTTTTGGATGTTATCTTGAAAACTGTAAGTGCTAGAGGAAAAGTTAGCATTGCAAAATTGTTCAGCTTATTAAGAGCTACAAAAATTATTCCAGAGCCAAAATTGTCAGATCATCCTTTTAAGAGTTATCCCCCTTTAACTGTTTTCAATCAATTTTAACTTTTTTTTTCAAATGGAAAGCCTTATAACTTTGTATTCTTGACCTTAAAGTGTTTTCTATCCTAACTAGTTCCTTTTATGTTACTAACCAAGTATATGTAGACCATGTTGCACACTTGGTAAGAGGCTTTAGCATAAGAGATCGGGTGAGCGATTCAGGCTCCTGGGAGCCTCTAGTTTTTAATTGCGCGCCATCCCGTTTGAAAATTTCTGGACCCGCCACAGAATGTCTATGACTTATATCGATCTTATGCATGGTCTTCCTGATTTTATATTTATGTTTTGTTTTTGGTTTTTGGTTTGTTTTGTTAGATTTCTGTTTGCTTTGTTTGCCTCAGTGTGTTTGCTGTGGTTGTGGCTATAACTTGTATACTTTTATCTCATTATAAACTTATAACTGAACCGTATTTTAAATTTCACAAGATATAGATTTACACTAGATATACAGATCCTATGGTTGATTTCATTGTTTTAAATATTCGTTGATCTTTAATTTCAGATGTTCCCCAGGTCGTGCCTGTACCAGCGAGAATGCCGCTAGAAACCACATTTACCAGAAAGACCGGGAACTTTACAACATTCTGACCTGGATCTTTACGTCCAACAGACCAGATCAACCAGGCTACCTGTCTGCGTGTGTTTAGAATAAATCTTTGGTTGTCTTCATGTGTTTTGAGTACACTATCGGTTGCCTATTTATTCTGGCCCGACCACGAATGTGAGTCGAACATATAGTTTTTCTCTTGTCCAGCGTAAGTAACGCTTTGGTTAAGTTCTAACTCGATGCTAGATGTTGGTGGTCGATGCTTTGGTAGCGCTACACCACCCACTAGAAATTCGGTCACTATGACCTATATTTTTTTACGCATGAACGACTTTGGTTAAGTTCTTATAATTATAGTTAAGTTACAATCTATGATTACACATTTTTGGGTTAATCCATATGATATTCTTGGTTAAGGTATATATCTCAAATACTAGATGTTGGGGTCTATGGTATTTTACTACTAAATAAGTCTTTGGTAGCGCGGAAACCTCCCGTTAGAAGTTATGTCACTACATGATCTAAATTTTAAGCATGAACGACTTTGCTTTTAAACTTTTTGTCATTTTCAAGCACAATCAAGTATGTCGGTTTTGTGTGATGACACTTCACCAAATCATTAATTGTTTGAAATGTTGTGTCGGATTAAAAATCGATATGTTTTGATTTTTTACAACAGTTGATTAATGTTTCTCAGCTAGCTGTCAGTAACAGCGAGTGTTCTATCTGTTCGTTTGTTTTTGTTGTCTTTTGTCTAAAGTTCTCCCTAAAGGAATTGAACCTTTATCAATTTGATTTTTATAGTGTTTTAAGTTTGTGCTTTGTCTTGGATTATTGATAGGGGAAGGTTCTGCCCCAAAACAACTAGTTTAAACCAGCCATATTTTATATGTGCAAGTCCTGAGTCAGGAATCTCACAAAGCTTTTGTTTGTACAAATGTATTTGCCTTTTTTATGTTTTCTGTTTCTTATTTAAGAAGGGGTCTATCTGTGACTACTTCAAATTGGATTTGGATTATATGCATTTTATTTAGACCGTGAGCCGATTGTGGAACGGTAAGCAGCGCCTTCTGTTCTCTATGAAGGCTGCTGTCGGTTTTCCACGACACCGCTCACTAGACTGAATTAGGGCACTGCAACCTATATTTTACGCATGAGCAAGTTAGGCTCAGGTCCATATCACAGATAATATATTTTTGGGGTCCGTGATATTTGAAGAACGGGAGGTAGCTCGTGTTGCTCATTGACACATTTTCTAGTTTTAATTGAGTGTGTGTATGTGTGTTTTTTGGTGTTTAACGCCCTTTATCGACGCACCTGTGCCATGTAGGGCGGTCAGTTTTAATGGTGGAGGAAACCGGAGTACCCGGAGAAAACCACCGACCTTGGGCAGGTAACTGACAAACCTAATCACATACAGTTGGGGAAGTTTTAATTGAATTACAATGCATCAGCTGTCATCTTGTGTTTTAAAAAAAAGTCGCGATTGTTTTATGTCATACACTCGATTGTCTCCTAACGTTTATTATGTGCTCTTTAAAATACTAGAAGTGAATATATAAGCAAGGCTTTTTGTTTCACTTGGAATATATCGCTGTAAGTTGTGTAAACTGAATGTAAAATGATGTACTTGTATTTAAATTTCAGATTTGTTGTACAGTTCTCCTTTTAATTTCGTTTACTTTGCAACGCTATTATAACAAAAAAAAATCTAAGATCACAATATTAAATTTGAAGCTACAAACCAAATACATAAAACTAAGACTAACCAGATTACTTGAAAAAAGGTTTAAACATTAAGAAATTTCACCAGGTGAAAATCTCTAGACTGTAGTCTCCATTGCGGGTATTTTTTTTTTTGGGGGGGGGGGTTCCGCCTACTAGGCAAACAATTCATGAAAGTGTCTGGCAGCTGTGACTGAAACGGTTTCCGTCTTTGAAAACTCAAAAGGGGCGCTCTAACAAAAAGTTGAAAAGCAAGACTATTGATTCAGCGGACAAGATATAATTCAGACAAACAGATTTGTAGTCAGATGACGCCATGGACCATAAGAAGCTATAAAGCGAAGTGTTGGGCCATACGAATGATGCAAGCCTGAAAAGGACTGACAAGACAAAACCAGGAGAAATAACGTAAAACGCGAGAACAAACAGGTCAACATTACCAAAAAAAAAAACCAACAACAACAACAAAAAAAACCCACAACAAATAAACTACAATCAACATTTGTTCGCGAACTCAAGTCGAAACGAAGCGAATTTTGGTACTTCAGAAGAGTCAGCAAAAAAAAAAACAACTAAACAAACAACGTTGGACGTAAAAGCCCTTTCTGAAAAAAATAACCAATAAAAAGCAATAAAAAACCTTTTATAAAGACAAGTGGTCGCTTCAAACATTCTTCCTTATGAGGTGTTTTATTTGATAAAATTGCAAAGGGATGAAAATTGTGTCAAAGGTTGCCGTCCAGACCAGACCATGCATAAATGTAGCAGGTTATATATAGGCTCATCAACCTTTGCGATCCTCTGAAATAAAGTGGGAATTTAGTTAGTTAGTTAGTTAGTTAGTTATTGCTTTACTCCCAAGCAGCACGATTTCGGCTATATCCGGGAGAGGAACACGCGAATAGAGCCAGGTAATTTTTAATACTAGTAACACTTTATATAGGCGAATAGAGTCTAAAGATTTTTACTAACATGTTAAGGATTTTTCATAACCTTGATATTTATGTCGTATGGAGGGCCGTAGTGGATCTCCGCTTTAACAATTTATTTTCAATTGGTGTCAATGGGGAAATGTTTAAGTTCCATGAGTTTGACAATTCAATAATTTGACGAACGTACAATCTATATTTCGAACGAGCGCAGCCTTAATGATTTTTGAGAAAAGTTATTTCATTCGATTTGCTTTGATAAGTATAAAGTTAATGTAGTTGATTATAAGAGAAATCCTGTGGCTCATATACTTCATGTTCAACGAAATCCGGCCATTTCTGCATTTGATCCACTTTCATAATTTAGATTCTAGGCATAACATGATTATTACAAATAGCAAGACTCTTGCTAGGATACAGTCAAAATATAAAAATTATTGAACTAACCCAAAATAAAAATATACCCTATGTTTTAATTTTTTTTCATATTTTCATATGCAACAATTTAAAGGTGTTATTAGCACTGTAAACACAATGCAGGGTTTTGATGGCACAATTACTAATTCAAGTAACTGCATTTATAATAAAAATTAACTATGATAAATTATACAAACTTGCAGATAATTTAAAATACGACTAGTCAAATAAACTTTTATTAAATTGGGAAAATCAAAATGGTACCTTAGCGCTATATCATAACATAAAACATATACAAATAATACTAATAAATCAAAAACAAAAACAAAATAACAACTTTGTTTTCGGAACACTTGTACGGGATTGAACATTTTCTCAATTTTAGACGTGAAACACTGGATTACGTCCCCTGAAATTGAATCAAAACAGAAGCACATGTTGAGAGAGAAAAAAGTTAAAATATTGTAAAAATGAAGATAGAATTACAATGAAAATAAAAGTTTTAAGCAGAAACCCTGATGATTACTTGAGGGAAACAAAGAAAGACATTCATAAAGGTATAAAAACATCAGACAGGTCTAAGTTGTTACCGGATAGTTTCATACATGTGACAGATCTGTGATGACAAAGCTAGAGATTTTGAGATTTTTGGCTGGAGATTGGACCAAAAAGCGGGAGATTTTCAACGCTCAATAAAATTGCATTTCAATGTCAATTGGGGGCACTAGGGTGTGCCAAATATACATGGCTTCACTGATTAATCTCAAACTGTTTATACAATCATCAGGTCAATTATGGCAATAAACATTTAATTAACACCTTTACCTGTTAAATTAACGTCTACCTAATTGACAAACCCCTAAAACAACGGAAATGTTTTATGACTGAACGATTAAAATGTCTATAAAACTAAAATTTTCTCACGTATTGAAAAAGTGGGAGATTACACAAAAAGTCGGGAGAACGGGAGATGAATCAAAAAGTCGGGAGATTTCGTCTCCCGGCGGGAGAATCACATGTACAGAGTTGGAAATAATAGCCCGACCGCCAGCCCGAGACCGGTAACTTTTTGGCTGGGCTGGCTAAAATTCATGAAAATTTGACTGGCTATATGGCAAAAACAGGTAGAATTTCAATTCAGGGCTGGCTACTTTTTCAGCGAATTTCCTACCCTGACATGTATGTAGTTTTACACATCAACATCAACCACATTATTACAAATGTATATGCATTGAGATGACAAGAGCTTGTGTATAGTACAACTACAATCCCCTGTGCATCAACTCATATTCGAAAAAAAAATATAAAATAAAAATAGCATGAATAATATCAAAAGGTGGAAATTATTTTCTCTAATTTTCATTAGTTTTATCAAGATTCAACCATTTGACCTGTTGTGGAAAAATAATTCTCTTCTCTAGAGAAAATTCTGTTCCAAGTGTAGTGGCACATGCAATTGATGATCAACCTATTGCATTTTTTTACCTGTAGACATTAAAAAAAACCTTCTACACCTTAATTCTCGATGATTATGGAATTACTAACATTTTGGGAAATAAATTTGATATTTTAATTGCTTGGCAAGCCTCGCCATATTTCCCTTGATGTTAGAAATTCCATAATCATTTAACATGTCTAAATCACGTTGTAGAAAATATATTTTTAGGGTTGATAATAACCAGTATTCACTGACATCAGATTAAAGTCGATGAAGACTACCAAAAAATAAGTGAAAAGACATGAAAGATACCGGTACATGTAAAATAAAGAAAACAAAAACCCTTTACATGCCATGCATGTCAGTACTGATAAACACCTTCAACTTCATATTTCTTATTCTAGAAATGGTATTTAGTATTTATACATAAAATGTCTGAGAGTAAAATCTAGTAACAAATACTAATTTATTCTTCAACAAAATAAACCCTAAAAGAAAAAAAAAAAGATTCTGAACCAAATTCATCAAGAATACAGTTTTAGAATAAATACACGTGTTGCACAAATGCGGGATCAGTCACTATTTTAGCCAAAAGAGTGGGAACTGGTTCCAACATACTAATGGACATAGAAAATAAATTCTTTATTCCGTTCAAGATTGATTTTTTATAGGTTGGAAATGTTGTTTGTGGATTTATTTGTCAGTTACAAATGATTTTTACCCTTATGTTGAATAATTACATAAGAATCGTTGATAAGAATTGCTGCTCCCTTTGCACCATGTTGAATGACGTCGTTTTTCCTCCCTGTGACCCCTGATGACCTCGCCTGAATGACCAGTCGAATCAGGAACAGAAACAATGTGCAACCCATGTATTGAGGTCATAAGTTCACACAATGACAGCATAATCATAATTCTAATTTTTACAACAGAAGAGTGATTATAGATTAATATTCTATTTTTAGCCATTCAAAAGTCAGAACTTTTTATCAGTCTTTTTTTAACTACTTTAAGGTTAACATACACTTTGCTTAATACTTTTCATAATACATGTATCCTTTGCCAATCAATATGAAGATACATTTTTGTCATATAATAGAATGAATTTCATGAATGTTTATTATTTTTATTGCAGTTCCAAGAAACTATGACCCAGACCTCCATCCCTTTGAAGCACCCAGAGAATATGTCAGAGCCTTCAATGCTGTCAAGCTAGAGAGAGTATTTGCCAAGCCCTTCCTGGGAGCTTTGGACGGACACAGGGATGGAGTTCACTGTCTGTGTAAACATCCTACGTGTTTAAGTCTGCTTCTATCAGGGGCATGTGATGGAGAGGTAAAGTTCTAAACTTCGCGAAACTTAAAATTTCTTTGTTAGACATAGGTCAGTCAAAATTGAATCTTTGGTCGGACCTAATTTTTTTTATACTGGTCCTGTCTATTACAACTTTCTAAAAAGTTACTAAAATCTACCAGACATGGGTCAAGTAAGTATGTTTAAAATGCTGCTTAAATTTCACCAGTCAGGTCTGACAGGTCCGACACATTTCATGAACTCTTATTAAGTCATTTAATTGGTACATGATCATTATGAAAAACTTGTTTTTATATTCTGTTTTCATTACTTAGTAAAAAAAGCTCTCACATTATCAAAGAAAAATATATACAGAAATACACTTTAAACAGTACATAATGTATTCCTGGATCAGGATGTATATATGCTAAAATAAGATTCAAAGGAAACGTGTCTGCATTTAGATCTAGAACCCAACTTGCTGAATGCTTCATGGAAATGTTTGTTTGTTGTTTGTTTTATGTCCAGTCAACAATATTTCGGTCATAGTCATGACAAGAACTAATTGAAACAACAAACTGAATTGTGTAGACTCATCCAAACCACAGCACCCATAACACAGACCAATGTGTGTCATGCAAATCTGAAAAAAGGGCCAATTTACGACCACAAATTCATGAAAATGTACACCAACTGATTTAGTTCTTATGTTTATTAAAAACAACATTGATAATTAATGCACAAAAATGAAATTTCAAACCAGTGTTTTAGTATACATGTAACTATTGATGATATTAGGAAATATGCTACAAGTGACAGAACAAATAATTAATTCAGGACTGCTGAATATCTGAGTTTAAACTTGAACTTTTTTCATGGATGTGCATCGTAATTGATTTTCAATGTCATAGATGACCTAATAGGAAACTATCACTTACAGCTTAATAACTACATGTAGAAATGCAGGAAATTTAATTAACTTTGGAAATTAAAGATTTTGTATGCTTGGAAATCTTAAATTTTCACTGCTACATGTATCTATGTAATAAGTAATTAAAACATTATCGTATACAATTTACCAGTAAAAAAATATTTTTCCATTTTAAGGTAAAATCTTGGAACTTAGCAAAGAGGGAATGTGTGAAGACAATACAAGCACATGAAGGGATCGTCCAAGGATTATGTATGCACAAATCTGGCAGATATTTCTTCAGTGTACGTTTTTATCTGTATTTTATTATCATTATCATACAGGGATTACGTATGCATAAATCTGGCAAATATTTTTTTAGTGTAAGATTTTAACTGTATTCTAAAATCATTATCATATGCATAGAAGAGACTGATATGTAGAATAAATGAATGTATCACAGCCTACATATTTTAACAATAATTTTTATGGTCAAATTGTGTTGTTTTTACAATTTGTAAGAACATGTGTTTGTTAAAACAAATTCATTGTAGGGACGATGTAAATGCGAACGAGATGCGAAAGAATAAAAGACAAATGTTCCGTTTGAAGTCGTTTACTATTTTCTGTGTCTTCTTTCTCGTCGAATATTTCTCGTTGGACGTGTGTTTCTGTTCCTCTTGAATCGTCGTTTGTGTAGCTTTGAAACGGAGATAGATTTTGAAGGTTTGACCATTTTGACGACGTACTTCTGTTGGACGATAACTTGTGTCATTTCTGGTAAGATGTTGTCTATGGTCCTCTCTTCTAAGGTGGGAAGCACAATACCAAGTAGTAGAAGAAGTTCTGGCAAATCAGTGGTCTGGTGTTTCGGCAAACTTTCATAGAGAATATTGAATACATCACAAAAATCTCTAACCTTGATCTGTAAATCATAGGAAAATTCGTCTGCTTCAATGATCGAATCTTCAATTTTCTCCTCTTCTACTTCGTATTCTATCTGGCGGTCTAATTTGTACAACTCCTCTCCAACATACGAAAGTCTCTTTAGAATTACAAATGCACCATCTCGGTTGATCTTTGGCGACTTCTGAAGGACAATCAATGTCTGTACTAGTTTCTTGGTAGCTCCACGGTAAGTACTTCGCGTTTCCTCTAGTAACTGTAGTTTCCCCATTGGTCACGGCACCAAAATGTAGGGACGATGTAAATGCGAACGAGATGCGAAAGAATAAAAGACAACTGTTCCGTTTGAAGTCGTTTACTACACTGAATGAATGGCAACGTTGCCGACTGACGTTACAATGAATAACTCACGAATTGACGTTCTCTAGCGTCCCGCGTAATTTTCGACATTCATTATGGCTGATGAAAATCTCTATAAGTCGCATAAAGAACATCCAAGTCTTTTCAGGAGGTTGGTAATGAACTTGTACATAATCTTACTTATTTTGAATATCTTTACAAATAGTTTATCATAAATTTATAGGTTGGGTCAGACAAGACTATCAAGCAATGGAATATAAATGACACTGGTTACATCGTAGAAGAGCCTGCCAGTACCATACTGGGAAAGGTAAACTCAGATCTTAACCATGAACTCAAGTCTGTGGATGATAGGATAGACGATAAAGAGATGTGGAATAAGTGTACGCGACCCAACCAACATTTAAGAAACGGCAATTTAAAAAATCACAATGGAAAACAGCCAGCAGTCTTCAACATGACCAGAGGTCACTGCTCGCTGTCTTGCATTGGCCCAAAAATGATTATTTGTATAAATAAGGAGATGATTATTTGTATAAATAAATGTATGCAGACAACCTTCATAAACCAGCACAAGGTTAAAAATTCACAATGGAAAACATCCAGCAACCTTCAATATGACCAGGGGCCACCATTATTATAATTGTGTTTTATAAGAGAAGGCATTTTGCCTCAGTGATAATTATATTTTGTCATTTCATTTCTTTCTTCTCTATCAAATTAAAATGGTTGTCATATGTTTGACATTTTTATAATGAGTAAAATCTTCACACCTACCTTAATTAATCTAATCTTAAAAAAATCGTGCATTCATACATTGTCATATAGGATTGGGTCTAGAAACTAGAAAACATGAGGGTTCCCCTTGTGCATGTTGTGTGTGTTTCTGCTCTGAGGCTGACTAAGTAATGATCATTTAAATTTTATAATAATTTGAGTTTATGTACTGGTATTGTATTTTAGCAGTCTGTGATTTTTATTTGAAAAAAAAGGCAAAATTAAGAAATTACCTGTCTAATGTATGGACTAGTAATAAAAAGGAGCATGTCATAAAAATGTAAATACAGTCACTGCAGTCTTCGAAATTGGCCACAAGCCACAAGCCATGGCTAGTGAAAATGCTTGAGGGCCTGTAGAAATGACAACAACAAGCCAATGTTGTCTATACAAAATTTTTCAAAAATAAGTTGTCGGGCCTGAGCACCAAAATTTATAGCGCGAAGACTGTAATTACACTACCATTTTATCCCACATTGATATGAAGTTCACTAATCACTTTGACTGCTGTAATACATGTAAAATGATTGCTGTATAAAAGTAAGGTCCCCTTGTGGAGGATGCCTTATAGTTTTCATTTCTGTCTGTTGGTCCGTCCAGCTGTCCATCCATCATGTCCATCAACACTTTTTTCTGAACGCTAAAACTCATAAACTACAAGAAAATTCTGATTTGAAATTCTGTACATGTATTAGGCTATTTGAAGAATCAAATATTAAAATTTCATGATAATCTGTTGAATATTTTTAAAGAACTTCTTTTGTCTGACTTATAGTTTCTTTCAAGGTGTATTAATTATGTTTTTGTAGACAGTATTCACATCCATAGATCACCATTGGACGCAGGACATGTTTGTAACATGTGGTCAACAGGTCGATTTCTGGGACGAAGACAGGACTGAACCCGTCCGTTCGTTTACATGGGGAGTTGACAGTCTACATCATGTCAAGTTTAATCCCATTGAGGTATCCTTAAAGTTCTGTAGAATATTTATTCAGAAAACTTTTGAACATGTATTGTCTTTTAACGACTCTTCAGAGATGCATTTATCAAAAAGAGGAAGGACCAGCATTACAAAAAAAGATGTTTCATAAAAAAATGGTCATAAATCTTACCTTTACCTTAAAAAAAGAGATTTAACCAAAATATTGATGAAAATTTATGGTAATTTAATAAACAAAAAAGAGAAACATAATCATGTTATTTGCTTTAAGAATTCATTATTCATGCATGGTATATTTTCTTTATATTTTCATATATATATCTCCATGCAAATATTTCTACATTTACAGTATTGAGTCTTGTGACTTTTTATCATTTATAAAAAAATTATCAATATGTGGATTGTGTCTTTCTGGCACATATTCCATATTCTTTCGTTTTTAATATTAAACACTTTGTGTCAGTATCATCCATAATCATGATTGTATATTTCTACAGACCAATATAGTAGGAAGTTGTGCCTCAGACAGGAGTATAATACTGTATGATTTGAGAGGGTCAGCACCATTGAGAAAGGTTAGTCTACACATTAATGGTCAGCACCATTGAGAAAGGTTAGTCTACACATTTATGGTCAGCACCATTGAGAAAGGTTAGTGTAAACAATAATGTTGTACTGGCTTATACAGGATAGACAATACGCCGTTTTCACGATAGCGCGGAATGGCTGGTGAACCTGGAAAAAGTTCTTTTATTATAATTTTTTGGGGGCATGACGACTTCCGGTGCAAGTTAGAGCAATAGATCAAAATAAATACTGCTGTGTTGTTTATTTACGATGGAATCTTCATTTCTAGAAATTATCCTACACATGTAAGAATATTTTTCAATTCGATTGAAGTATTTACCGTTTATAAAGATATCACTGTTTTCATAAACCCCAACACGCTTTTACATCAGTTTGACTCAAAAACTGGTAAAGTCACATGATAATTTCTGTCTAATTGAGAGATTTTTCCGGAAAAGCAATGAACTCGAAAATGACGTATTACTACTGAAAATTCTGTAGCACAAATAGATACCCCTTAATCTGTAACGAACATTGTGTGAAAGTTTCTTGAGAATCCAATAACGGGATACATAGGAGTTGCTAGCAAGAAATGGGTATCTTTAGTCATAGGGGAGTGTAATAAAGAACTTAGCTTTGATTTAAAAGTTCAACATTATCAGCTAGCACTGCACTATTATAACTCTTCTTGGATCAGGGTTTTGGTTTAGAAATATTTTCAACTTGGTCTCATGAAAAAAAATAGGGAACAAATATGGCTTATTACTGCAAATTACATTTACATATTATACAGTAGTTATATCGCATGGGAATTCCAGTACAAATAAAACAAGATTTACAGTTATCATAAGGGCTATTCCATCAATGAAAAGGTGGAGGGGATAGGAAGACAATTTTCCAGACCCAACCTCCCACATAAATTTATATAAAATTTATGATGAGGAATAATGGAAGTCATCATAATTTACCCTACAACCATCTAAAAAATATCAGGTGCCTCCAACCCCTCCATCTTATTATTAATGGAATATTATTATCAACTAAAAAAAAACACCCCAAAAATCCTTGTTTTGAATAATTTTGTTTTAGGTCATATTAAAGATGAAGACTAATGCTATATCCTGGAATCCCATGGAGGCTTTTATGTTCACTGCTGCCAATGAGGACTACAAGTATGTTTATTCTGTTAACCAGCCAATTTTCCTGAGTGATTTATATTTGCGGATTATGCAAGGAACATAAATTGTGACAATCATGGAGAATTTTAAAACTAATTTTTAAAGTAATTTTATTGTTTTTATGACAAATCGCAAACATAAATAGCCGTTAAAAAGCCCTATGTCACTAAAATGTGTAATATTGTAGTCATGAAAATATATTGGTTTGCAGTAGATGTTAATTGTTTATAGTGCAACATAAATATACAGTGAACATGTAGTACAAAAAATAGTTAACAATAAAATTCAGCCAGCCTTCTCAGGCTTATAAAGCAATTTCAACAATTTATTTGAACACATTAAGACAAAAAGAGAAAAAAAGATAATGCTTAAGTAACATTCTAATATAGCATGCTTCAAATCTACATTTTTATCTGAACAAACTTATTGTACATGTATGATAATTGTTTATTCATCACTGTTTTAACACGATTTTTTTCTGATAAACAAATATTTCAACCTCTAAAAGATCACATTCGTATTTTGCTAAACACAAACACTTTGTTTTCCAAATAGATTAAAAACCTGTCTGTGCATGCATTAATTTTTCAAATGTCATTTTAAACTGAGAAGTGTAAAAAATGTCCCGACAAAAAGGGATTCTTATTTGAAGAAAATTCAATGAAGATGATAGATATATGTTTATTTTAGCCTGGCTATAATTTTTTGTCCCTATTTTACCAAACACCAATGATTGTGTTTAAATAATTGGCCTACAGTAACTCTCCATAGAGAAAGCCCCATATATTTAACTGTTATATTAATTGCTTTCCATATTTTGATTTTATTTACCTATTTTATAGTTTATACACCTTTGATATGAGAAAATTAACAGAACCAGTCAATGTCCATATAGACCATGTGTCTGCTGGTAGGTAAAATTCTAAATTTATGTGTTGTGATTTTTTAACGCTTTTTATTAAGACCAATATAAATATCCTAGATTCTCATCCCCTCCTGCCCTTTTCAGCCACCTCAGAAGTTAATCTGATTATTTTGGAAAATATGTTCATTTTTGGTCAATCTGCCTTAAAATGGAAGAATATTTTATCAAAATGGATAAAAAAGAAAAAAAGAAAATTTGTACACCACCCAAAATTTTCAAGAAATTTGAATGAGAATCTATGAATTATTTTATACTGGCCTAATAGAAAAATGGATAACTGTGTCCATGGTACTTAGGTGCAGCTGCATCCAATACAGGAAGTAGGGGTCCGATGGGTGTCACTTGTATCGTGTAGTTTATCGTGCCAATGTCAATATCTTAATGCCTCCCTACAGTTGTTGTGGGAACATAAATACAAAAACAAATAATAGAAAATAATTAGATATGGAATAAGTGTACGTGACACAGCCCACAATCAAGCGGCAATTCAGAAAAACCACAATGGACAAGCAGCCTTCAACGAGGCCAGTAGGTGCTGCTCACGGTTCGTCAATTGGCCCATGGTCAAAATAAAATGCATATGATTCAAGTTCAGTCCTGAAATTGTCACAGATAGACCCCCTTCTTAAACAAGGAACAGTAAACATCAGGAAAAAAGCTTTGTCAAAGATTCCAAGTATTTTTGTTGAGAAAATCTTAACAACATCCCCTTCAATTATATTTTGGAGATAAGTAAAAAAACAATTGTTGAGTTAGGTTGATTCTTTATGATGTCGAAAGATGTGTTATATTTCTTAAGGTAGCTCTTAAATATTCATTTCAAAGTGTTTTAGTACTTTTGTTTTATTTTTATGCCGGGGCATATAGCCCTTTTCAAAAAGTCATCCGGAATTCCGATTCCGATTCTTTTGTTTTCATTTTTGCAAGAGTAGTTTCCCTTTGTGGGTCGGCCTTATGGTGTGAACAACGTTGAGCTAAGGAAAAACATCAATTTATCCCTATCTGATTTTGGCGTAATTTCCCATTCCCGGTTCAAATAAACTGGTTTGGAGTGAAGTCTTGAATGTTAACGTATGTTTTAGTAATTTTAGACTTTGGCAATCAGATTTAAAATGTTTTAACAAGTTTACGAATTTAGTTAATTTCAACAGATTTTCAATGGAGAGGCCTACCCGGAAGTCGTTAACCTGTAGTGCATAAGTAAAAGATTTCTCAGGTCTGCACGTCCGGAAAATACTTTCTAAAAAGGACTATAGTGTTTAGTTCTGTTCATTAATCCATCCATCCGTCCCAAATGTTGTGAGATGAGGCATTATGTCTTTTGGACATATTCTTGTGTTTTAATAAATTTCAGTTTCAGATGTAGATTCCACGAACTAGCAAAGAAATTGTTTCAGCTATTTAGTTTTGATCTTATTGTTACAAGTATTTTAATTCTTTATAATTCCAGTAACTGATGTGGACTATTCACCGACTGGTAAAGAATTTGTGTCTGCTGGCTACGATAAAGTAATCAGGATATTTACCACAGATAGAATGCATAGCAGGTTTGTCTTATTGTATATTGTGGTTACATTATTATTCGTGGGGTATCAAGGTTTGTCTTACTGTATAACATGTATAAGAAGGTATTTTAACTAAGGTCTGAAATATGAGATACCTGTTCCAAGTCAGGACCAATGGCAATTTCAATTTCTCATGCACATCTTTGCCTTCTTTTATCTTTTTCATCTCAGACATTTTAGATTGATCATGATCATCCAAGTTTGGTAATATGATCCTTTTTGAAAATCTTAATTAGGGCTTTTCCAGGAAAAAATGTGCAAGGGAATTGGAACTCTTTTCAATTTTTGTGGTCGTATAATGTTATGGCGATGTCGTTGTCTGTGTCAGCGTCTGCGTCTGTGTCTGTGTCTGCATCGTCTGGGGACACTTTGGTTTCCGTGCGATAACTTGAGTAAATGGTGACCAAATGTTACGAAATTTTGATATGATGTTTGTTTCCACTAAAGGAAGGTTGGTATTGTAGTTGAAGTTTGTGGCCCCTACCGTTTTAGAAAAAAGGGCCAAAACAGGTGTATTGACAAAACTGTTGTAGAATGTTAGTTATTCATTCGATTTTCAAAATTCTTTTTTTATTGAATTCATCATTAAATTCTGTCAATTAAATGTGTCAATGGTTTTGATATAAATTGCACTGTTACATTGCTACTGGGGGTCAAAAAAGGGCCACACCCAAAAAATTGACTTTTTAGCTCACCTGACCCGAAGGGTCAGGTGAGCTATTGTCATCATTAAGCGTCCGTCGTCCGTCCGTTAACTTTTTTTCAAAGATCTTCTTCTCTGAAACCACTGAAGGGATTGCATTGATACTTGGTATACTTGATCTTTAGGATGTCCTCTACCAAGTTTGTGAATTATATACAAGTTGATCAACCAACATGGCCGCCGTTGCTAAAAATAGAACAGGGGGGTCAGACCATTGTTTTTGGCTTATAACTCGAAAAGTATAAGAGATAGAGAAAATCCGAAGCAACCTTCCTTGTTCAGCATCAAAAGCTCTACAAATCTCTCTATTGAGTCGATGTTGTGAAACAACTCCTTATAGGAGTTATTGCCCTTTAATCATCAAAATTGACCATTTTTTCAGTTTTTGGACTATATCTTGAAAACCGTTAGAGCTAGACAGGAAAAGTTAGCATTGAAGAATTGTTAAGCTCATTGAGATCTTCGAAAATGATTTCAGGGTCAAAATTGTCAGATCAACCGTTTAAGAGTTATTCCCCTTTAACTGTTTTTTTCCATTAATGTACACTGATTTTCAAAAATCTTCTTCTCTGAAACCACTGACGGGATTGCATTGATACTTGGTATACTTGATCTTTAGGATGTCCTCTACCAAGTTTGTGAATTATATACACGTTGACCAACCAACATGGCCGCCGTTGCTAAAAATAGAACAGGGGGGTCAGACCATTGTTTTTGGCTTATAACTCGAAAAGTATAAGAGATAGAGAAAATCCGAAGCAACTTTCCTTGTTCAGCATCAAAAGCTCTACAAATCTCTCCATTGAGTCGATGTTGTGAAACATTTCCTTATAGGAGTTATTGCCCTTTAATCATCAAAATTGACCATTTTTTCAGTTTTTGGACTATATCTTGAAAACCGTTAGAGCTAGACAGGAAAAGTTAGCATTGTAGAATTGTTAAGCTCATTGAGATCTACGAAAATGATTTCAGGGTCAAAATTGTCAGATCAACCGTTTAAGAGTTATTCCCCTTTAACTGTTTTTTTCCATTAATTTACACTGATTTTCAAAAATTTTCTTCTCTGAAGCCACTGAAGGGATTGCTTTGAAACTTGGTACACTTGATCTTTAGGATGTCCTCTACCAAGTTTGTGAATTATATACATGTCAACCAACCAACAAGGCTGCCATTGCTATGGTCCTTATAGGAGTTATTGCCCTTTAACTGTTTTTTTTTCTATTTATTTTAACTGATTTCAAAAAATCTTCTCTGAAACTACTGAAAGGATTGTTTTGCAACTTTGTATTCTTGAAAGGTTGTGTAATTAATTCAAACTTTGGCGTAAGAGATCAGGTGAGCGATTCAGGCTCCTGGGAGCCTCTAGTTTATTTGTGGTTCAATTTTCAAAATCTTTTTTTCATTATATTAAAAACGAAAGAATAGAATCGTTGTGAAAATCCCTGCCTGTGTTTTTCAATCAGATTTGCAATATCTCTTACCGTTTTTGAGATATTAGGGGTCAAAGGGGCCAAAAACGCAATTTTTTTAAAGTTTGTTAAGGCAAATAGTTTTATACCAAAAATTAAGTTGTAGTGAACCAGCCAATTGTTATGAAGTTTCAATATGATGATTATATCCACTAAAGGAATGTTGGTTTTGTTTTGGGGGTTTGTGGTCCCTACTGTTTTAGAAAAAAAAAGCCAAAAAGGGCTAAAACATGTGTATTGACAAAACTGTTGTAGAATGTTTATTATTTATTCGATTTTGATTTTTTTTTATTGAATTCATCATTAAATTCTGTCAGCAAAATGTGTCAATGGTTTTAATATAAATTGCACTGTTGCATTGCTACTGGGGGTCAAAAAGGGGTCACACCCAAGAAATTGACTTTTTAGCTCACCTGGACCAAAGGTCCATGTGAGCTTTTACCATCACTTGGCGTCCGTCGTCGTCGTCTGTCGTCGTCAACAATTTTTATACGACCGCAAAATTTTTGCGATCGTATAATGTTATGGCGATGTTGTTGTCGTCGTCGTCGGCGTCGTCGTCGGCGGCGTCGTCGTCGTCTGTGGACACTTTGGTTTCCGTGCGATAACTTGAGTAAATATTGACCGAATGTTATGAAATTTTGATATGATGTTTGTTACCACTTAAGGAAGGTTGGTATTGTATTTGGGGGTTGTGGCCCCTATCATTTTAGAAAAAAGGGCCAAAAAGGGGCTAAAACGGGTGTATTGACAAAACTGTTATAAAATGTTTATTATTCATTCGATTTTGATCATTCTTTTTTTATTGAATTCATCATTAAATTCTGTCAACAAAATGTGTCAATGGTTTTGATATATATTGCACTGTTACATTGATACTGGGGGTCAAAAAGGGGCCACACCCAAAAAATCGACTTTTTTATTTGTGGTCCGATTTTCAAAATCTTTTTTTCATTGGAATCCTTGTGAAAATCCCTGCCTGCGTTTTTCAATCAGATTTGCAATAATTCTTACCGTTTTTGAGAAATTAGGGGTCAAAGGGGCCAAAAACGCCATTTTTAAAAGTTTGTCAATGCAAATAGTTTTATACCAAAAATTAAGTTGTAGTGGGCCTGCCAATTGTTATGAAGTTTATATATGATGATTATATCCACTAAAGGAATCTAGGTTTTGTATTTGGGGTTTGTGGCCCCTACTCTTTTAGAAAAAAGGGCTAAAACGGGTGTATTGACAAAACTGTTGTAGAATGTTTATTATTCATTAGATTTTGAAAATTCTTTCTTTGTTGAATTCATCATTAAATTCTGTCATCAAAATGTGTCAATGATTTTGATATGTATTTCACCATTACATTGTTACAGGGGGCTAAAGACAAGCCACGCCCATAAAATCAACTTTTTTATTTGTGGTCCGATTTTCAAAATCTTTTTTTTCATCGGATTCCATGTACATGGTTTCCTATTATTTTTTATTGGATTAGCAATATCTTTTACCATTTTTGAGGAATTAGGGGTCAAAGGGCCAAAATTGTAAATTAATTCATGTATAGAAATAAGGCTTTTTGTATAAGATGTTGATGTAAATATATTTGTCAAAAATGCATTTCTAAGTCCACCACAGGATGCATGTGTCAAAAAGCTTTGTAAGTCCACCATGGGCTTCATGTGACCAAAGCAATGGACTATCCATATTGGGCCTCCAACGTACAGGGTTCAACTTGTTGCGGTCGTATCATGCTGCGCTCGGCGTAGCTTTTTATTCAAATGTTAACTTGTCCGACACCATAAGTCCAATTGCAACCAAACTTGGTACAGTTGTTTAGTGGCATTATGTGTACTAAACTATCGTTCGGATTTTTGATTGGCCGCCATGGCTAAAAATAGAACAGGGGGGTCAAATTACAGTTTTTTGCAAATAACTCAAAAACGGTAACAGATATTAAAATTCTGGCAGAAGGTAAAAGTGATCAGCACCTCAAGATCTACCTGCCCAGAAATTTTCAAGAATATCCAACAACCGATGTAGGAGTTATTGCCCTTTTTCTGGATTTTTCAAAATTTTGCACTTATTAAGCCCTATATCTTGAAAACTATACAAGATATTTTAAAAATTCAAATTGCATATGATTGAGCACATCAAGATCTACATTTCAAGTAATTAGATCAAAGCTGTAGAACCATTTCTTTAAGGAGTTATGGCCCTTAAAGCGTCAAAATGTACCGTTTTTCATTACTTTTCCCCTGAATTTCAAAGATTAACTTGTCTGACACCATATATCCAACTTTAACCAAACTTGGCACTGTTGTTTAATAGCATATATTCTACAATTATATCGTTCATATTTTTGATTTGTCAAAAAATTTGGCTGCCATGGCTAAAAATAGAACATAGGTGTAAATTGCAGTTTTTTGCTAATAACTCAAAAATGGTTACAGATATCAAAATTCTGATGGGAGACAAAAGTGATCAAGTGATCAGCATCTCAAGATCTACCTGCTTAGAAAGTTTCAAGAAGATCCAACAACCGATGTAAGAGTTATTGCCCTTTTTTAGCTCACCTGGACCGAAGGTCCATGTGAGCTTTTACCATCACTTGGCGTCCGTCGTCGTCGTCGTCTGTAAACAATTTTTCAAACGTTAACTTGTCCGACACCATAAGTCCAATTGCAACCAAACTTGGTATAGTTGTTTAGTGGCATTATGTGTACATAACTATTGTTCGGATTTTTGATTTGTAAAAAAACATGGCCGCCATGGCTAAAAATAGAACAGGGGGGGTTAAATACAGTTTTTTGCAAATAACTCAAAAACGGTTACAGATATCAAAATTCTGGCTGTGGGTAAAAGTGATCAGCACCTCAAGATCTACCTGCCCAGAAATTTTCAAGAAGATCCAACAACTGATGTAGGAGTTATTGCCCTTTTTCTGGATTTTTCAAAATTTTGCACTTATTTAGCCCTATATCTTGAAAACTATACAAGATATTTTAAAAATTCAAATTGCATATGATTAAGCACATCAAGATCTACATTTCATGTAATTAGGTCAAAGCTGTAGAACCATTTCTTTTAGGAGTTATGGCCCTTAAAGCGTCAAAATTTACCATTTTTCATTACTTTTACCCTGATTTTCAAAGATTAACTTGTCTGACACCATACATCCAACTTCAACCAAACTTGGCACAGTTGTTTAATAGCATTTATGCTACAATTCTATCGTTCAGATTTTTGATTCGTTAAAAATTATTGCCTCCATTGCTTAAAATAGAACAGGGGTCAAATTAAATTTTTTTTGCAAATAACTCAAAAACGGTAACAGATATCGAAATTCTGATGCGAGACAAAAGTGATCAGCATCTCAAGATCTACCTGCTCTGAAATTTTCAAGAAGATCCAACAAACGACATAGGAGTTATTGCCCCTTTTCTTTTAGCCCTATATCTTGAAAACTATACAAGATATTTCAAAAATTCAAATTGCATATGATTGAGCACATCAAGATCTACAATTCATGTAATTAGGTCAAAGCTGTAGAACCATTTCTTTTAGGAGTTATGGCCCTTAAAGCGTCAATATTTACCATTGTTCATTACTTTTCCCCTGACTTGTCTGAAACGGTAAGACCAACTGCATCTTAACATGGCACACTGTTTGATAGCTTATATGCTACAACTCTATCGTTCAGATTTTTGATTCGTAAAAAAACATGGCCACGATGGCTAAAAATAGAACATAGGGACAAATTTCATTTTTTTGCTAATAACTCAAAACTGGTTTCAGATATCAAAATTGTGCAAGAATCAAAAGTGATCAGCATATTAAGATCTACCTGACCTGAAATTTCTGAAAAGATGTGTCTGCTGATGTGGAAGTTATTGTTCTTTTTCCTAATGTTTGCAAAATTTGCACTTATTAAGCCCAATATCTTGAAAACTAACCAAGATATTTCATAAATTTAAATCGCATATGGTTAAGCACAATAATATCTACAAATATATGTATCTGTGTAGATCAGGTGAGCGATTCAGGCTCTTGGGAGCCTCTTGTCTGTTTTTTTTTTCAAAATTTTTCACTTGTTTAGCCATATATCTTGAAAACTATACAAGATATTTCAAAAATTTAAATTTCATATGATCAAGCACATTAAGATCTACATTTCATGTATTTAGATCAAAGCTGTAGGACCATTTCTTTTAGGAGTTATTGTCCTTAAAACAACAAAATTTACCATTTTTCATTACTTTTTCCCTGAATTTCAAAGATTAACTTGTCTTACACCGTAAGACCAACTGCATCTTAACTTGGCACACTTGTTGAATAGCTTATATGCTACAACTCTATTGTTCAGATTTTTGATTTGTCAAAAAACATGGCCCCCATGGCTAAAAATAAAACATAGGATTAAATTGCATTTTTTTGCTAATAACTCAAAAATGGTTTCAGATACCAAAATTGTGCATGAATAAAAAAAGATCAGCATATTAAGATCTACCTGTGCTGAAATTTTGGAAAAGATCTGACTGCTGATGTGGGAGTTTAACCCTTTTTAGCTCACCTGACCCGAAGGGTCATGTGAGCTATTGTCATCACTTGGCGTCCGTCGTCCGTCCGTCGTCCGTCCGTCGTCCGTCGTCCGTCGTCCGTCGTCCGTCGTCCGTAAACTTTTTAAAACGTTAACTCCTCTGACACCATAAGTCCAATTGCAACCAAACTTGGTATTCTTGTTTATTAGCATTCGGTGCTTAGAACTGATGTGGGGATTTTTGATTCGTCGTAAAACATGGCCGCCATGGCTAAAAATAGAACATAGGGGTAAAATGCAGTTTTTTGCAAATAACTCAAAAACGGCTACAGATATCAAAATTCTGGCGAAGGGTAAAAGTGATCAGCACCTCAAGATCTACCTACCCTGAAATTTTGAAGAAAATCCAACGACCCATGTAGGAGTTATTGCCCTTTTTGTGGATTTTTTGCAAATTTTGCACCTGTTTAGCTCAATATCTTGAAAACTATACAAGATATTTGAGAAATTTAAATTGCATATTGTTAAGCACATCAAGATCTACAAAATATGTAATAGGGTCAATGTTGTAGGACCTTTCCTTTTAGGAGTTATTGCCCTTAGAACGTCAAAATTTAGCATTTTAACAGCATTTCCTCATTACATTTAAAACGTTAACTCCTCTGACACTTTAAAGTCCAAATGGAACCAAACTTGGTATAGTTGTTTATTAGCATTAGGTGTATAGAACTGATGTGGGGATTTATGATTGGTTGTAAAACATGGCCGCTGTGGCTAAAAATAGAACATAGGGGTAAACGGCAGTTTTTTGCAAATAACTCTAAAACGGTGACAGATTTCAAAATTTTGATTGGTATCAAAAGTGATCAGCACCTCAAGATCTACCAGCTTTGAAATTTTGAAGAAAATCCAACTACCCATGTAGGAGTTATTGCCCTTTTTGTGGATTTTTTGCAAATTTTGCACTTGTTTAGCTCATTATCTTGAAAACTATACAAGATATTTGAGAAATTTAAATTGCATATTGTTAAGTGCATCAAGATCTACAAAATTTGTAACAGGGTCAACGTTGTAGGACCTTTCCTTTGAGGAGTTATTGCCCTTGGAACGTCAAAATTGAGCATTTTAACTGCATTTCCTGAAATTGAAAATGTTAACTCCTCTGACACTTTAAGTCCAAATGGAACCAAACTTGGTATTATTGTTTGTTATTATTAGGTGTATAGAACTGTTGTGGGGATTATTGATTGGTTGTAAAACATGGCCGCTGTGGCTAAAAATAGAACATTACGTTAAACTGCATTTTTTTGCAAATAACTCAAAAAGGGTGACAGATTTTTAGATTTTGATTGAGAACAAAAGTGATCAGCACCTTTAGATCCACCATATTGTCAGATGACCCCCTTATTAATCTTATGACCCTTTCAACGTTAAATAGATTTTGCCTTATAACCTTTTCTTCAGGCACATATGTCAGGTGAGCGATTCAGGCTCCTGGGAGCCTCTTGTTCCTAATTTTTGCCAAATTTTGCATTTATTAAGCCCAATATCTTGAAAACTAACCAAGATATTTCAGAAATTTAAATCCCATATTGTTATGCAGAATAATATCTACAAAATATATGTGTCTGTGTAGTTCAGGTGAGCGATTCAGGCTCCTGGGAGCCTCTTGTTTATTTGTGGTCCGATTTTCAATTTTTTTTTTTTTTGGAATCCTTGTGAAAATCCCTGCCTACTTTTTCAATCAGATTTGCAATATCTCTTACTGTTTTTGAGAAATTAGGGGTCAAAGGGGCAAAATTGTAAATTAATACATGTATATAAATAAGGCATTTTGTATTAGATGTTGATATAAATATATATGTGTCAAAAATGCATTTTTAAGTCCTCCACAGGATGCATGTGTCAAAAAGCTTTGTAAGTCCACCATGGGCTGCATGTGACCAAAGCAATGAACTATCCATATTGGGCCTCCAACGTACAGGGTTCAACTTGTTGCGGTCGTATCATGCTGCGCTCGGTGTAGCTTTTTTTTATTTCCTTGGTGGTGTATAAAGCATGTTTATAAATGCTCAATGTGGTGCACATATGATTAACATATGTTTAACATATTGTTACAAACACATTAGAATTCAAAATGTTATGCATTGGGAATTCATTTAAAATCATTTTAGAATTTTTACATACTGTAGAAGCAGAAATATTTATTGGGGATTTAATTTCATTTATTTTGTGGGTATACAAAATCTAGGAAATTAAATCCCCATGAATTTAAAGTATTTAGTTGAATAATTTGTACCCACCAATTCAGTTTTATGCTCTTAACCACCAAATTTATCCAAACTAAAAATGATTATACAGTATGTCATGTATGTTGCAATTTTTTTCTGTATAGATAGATTATTTCTGTCATTTTAGAGAGATTTACCACACAAAAAGAATGCAGAGAGTTGAAGTCGTGAAATGGTCACTGGACAATAAGTATATCATGTCTGGATCTGATGAAATGAATATCAGACTGTGGAAGGCTAATGCTTCAGAGAAACTGGGTGTGGTGAGTGTAGTTTTCAGACATTGAAAAAACAAGACCAATCGATGTCTGGCCCTGCGTCGCACGGCAAAACGTTGAACCCTGTACATTCTAGGCCCAATATGGACAGTCAAAATATTTTGACACTTGCATCCTATGGTGGACTTACAAAGCATATTTGTCACATGCCACCCAATATTGTAAAAATAGACAAAAAAATAGTTTCTATTTTTTTCCCCTTTTGGACCCCTTACATCTAAACAGAAAAGGTGGGTCAAGAAAAAAATTGTATCCTCCATTTTGTATCCAATATTATATATGACCAAAATTAACTTGTAAAAAAAAAATTCTAAATCGGACCATAAATAAAAAATGTCACATTTTTGCCCCCTTTGGGCCCCTCGTTCCTAAACAAAAAGAGAGGGAACACCCAAAATCATCCCCACCCTTTAGTTTATGGTGAGTAACACTACTGTAAAGTTTCATAGCTTTTGGTCTACCAAAACAAGTTATTGTGGAAACAAATTAAAAAGTTGCTTTTTTGGCCCCTTTATGGCCCTTAGTTTCTACACGAAAAAAGAGGGGACACCCAAAATCAGCCCAACCCTTCCTTTTATGGTAAGTAACATTACTGTAAAGTTTCATAGCATTTGGTCAACCAGAACAAAAGTTATTGTGGAAAAATTTAAAAAGTCACTTTTTTGGCCCCTTTAGGGCCCTTAGTTTCTAAACGAAAAAAGAGGGTACACCCAAAATCAGCCCAAACCCTTCCTTTTATGGTAAGGAACATTACTGTAAAGTTTCATAGCATTCGGTCAACCAGAACAAAAGTTATTGTGGAAAAAATTTAAAAAGTCACTTTTTTGCCCCCTTGGGCCCCTTTTGTCTAAACGAAAAGAGAGGGGACACCCAAAATCACCCCAACCCTTCCTTTAGTTTATGGTGAGTAACACTACTGTAAAGTTTCATAGCTTTTGGTCAACCAGAACAAAAGTTATTGTGGAAACAAATAAAAAAGTCACTTCTTTGGTCCCTTTAGGGCCCCTAATTTCTAAACGAAAAAAGAGGGGACACCAAAAATCAGCCCAACCCTTCCTTTTATTGTATGTAACATTACTGTAAAGTTTCATAGCATTTGGTCAACCAGAACAAAAGTTATTGTGGAAAAAAATTAAAAAGTCGCTTTTTTGGCCCCTTTTGGGCCCCTTATTTCTAAACGACATCATAAAATGCCCCCAAAAGGGGAGGTGCACATCTTCAATATATCTGTAATCACTGTGTAAAATTTCAGAAAGATCTAGTGTTTGGTTTTTGAGATTCAGATTACACAAGACGGGCACCCCATAGTGGGACAGACGGACAGACGGACGGACTGAGTGACCCGACTACTAGACCTGCTTTCGCCTTCGGCGACACAGGTAAAAAGTGCTGTTTAAAAAGTAAAAACAAGGTAGGGCTATTATTTGAATCTTGAAATTTTTGGAGTTTGAAAAAAAAAAAAAAAAAATTTGAGTTAGAAAAACCCCTTAAGTATTGTAGCAACTAACCCCCCCTAGCCTTGTTGGTATGAATAACCCCCTTACTAGTACAGGTTTGTCTACTGGTAAGTCTTGAAATTAATTTTTCAAAGTCAAGAATAATTTCAGATTTGAATAATAACATGTTAAAAGCGTTTTGGTGTTGATCTTGATGTTCAGAAACTTTGAAATGAATATAAGACTGGGGATGGCTTAAACCTCCGAGAAACTGTTAAAAGCCTTGATTTCAGATTTTTGAAGCTGTAGTATGCATATACACCATAACCAAATAAACTGTTTTATACCTGTTTTGGTATTTGTATTTTGTATGTATAGTAAAAGCTTCCTAGGTGATATTCTTACTGTGTATTGTTTGAATCAGTTTTAAGCCTTCTGTACTGGTGTGGAATGTCTAAATATGTTGTAAATGTTGAGTAATGCAATGTTAAAAGAGACAAAGTTTAAAGTTCATGATCTTTTATTGACAATTTTAATCAGGTTAAATCATAAAGATTTTGTTTATTATATGAAACAAACAAAAAAAAACATCTGCATCCTTTTAAAACTGTAAACCTGAAAATTTTCGTGTCTCCTTGTTTTCACGGTAGGATGACAGGATTTTTATTCACTCGGTTCTAAATTTGTACTGTAATGTTAATGTCTTGAAGCTACAATTGAAGCCTTTTAATTTTCTTGCTAATAATGTTAATGCGAAAATCACGAAAATAAAACTGCCACACAAATTTAGCATTTTGCCGTAGGAGAAATTTTCAAATAAGGTTATCCATGAATGCAGCAAATAAATGCCTTACAATAAGTTTGATCTACAATAATGGGGCCCCCGCAGGGTACCTCTCAGGTCGCAAGGTCGCTTTCAAAAAGGCATATTTTGGCAGAGGTCGCAGGTTGTTTTTTTTGGTATAGGTGGATTTTATGAAGTGTAGGTCGGAAGTCGCCCTTAAAAAGCCCTCAGGTCGCAGTATGTTTTTAACCTTGGGGGAGCCACAATAATTTCAATTCTATCAAAATTGCATTTTTTAGTTGAAACCCAGAGAGAAGTCAGCCTTTTCCTACAGTGAAAAATTAAAGGACAAATTCAAATTCCACCCAGAAGTTAAAAGGATTGCTAGACATCGTCACGTACCTAAGCTGATCTACTCACAACAGAAGGAACTCAGGATCATCAAACAATCCCAGAAACGCAAGTATGTAGAGGACAATTTGTTTTTTTGAAAGTTCACAAATCTTTGTTTGCAACCCCCCCCCCCCCAGGGTTGCACACGGAGCAGGGACATAGAAATGCCAGAGTCCATATTTTATTGAGTTGTTTCTTGTGTGCGGAGATACTTTTCTAGTCCAAAATTGTCTTAAAAATGCTGAAAATTGATGTCAATTTCTGACTTTCTAAATGAGGGTCAGTTTCATTTCATATTTTTACCAAAACAATAATTTAAAAAATAAAAAAAAATGAATTTAGATTCTCATTTTTGGCCGGATTTCACGGAGTGAAAAATCCGGGTTATAAATTGGTGAGTGTTGGGCAGGCGATGGGCTGGGAAGAAATTTTCGTAAGAGTTTTCTCAGCAACTACTTATCACAGCCTCT
Organism: Arcuatula senhousia; assembly: GCA_963971305.1. NCBI lineage: Eukaryota > Metazoa > Mollusca > Bivalvia > Mytilida > Mytilidae > Arcuatula > Arcuatula senhousia. The sequence goes on from OZ020310.1 coordinate 60,686,290, forward strand.
TGATATTTTGTATACAGCATCAGGGGTGGGTCCCATAATGTGGGATACAATTTCAGGTATGTAGCTCACCTACTTCCTGTTTAACGAAATCCGGCTATTTTTGACTTTGGCAGATTTTTGGATATTTAATAAATATTTAGTAAATATTTTATAAGCATCTGACATCAGTATTCAAAGGTTCAGACTTTAGTGAAATTTTAGGCCAAAAAACAGGCCTTATCTGCCGTAGTCCTTTCAATATGGCCATGAGTGACCTTGAATTCTGCTGGCTGTTCTATCTTGTGAATTTTGAATAACTGCTACATATTGGTTGTTGTATGTCATTCAAATTTCTATCTATGCTCTTCATATTATTGTATATTTAGCATTTCGACTTTTGTTTTGAGCTTCTCTGGTGAGTCTTGAATAGACGAAACACATGTCAGATACAGTTTTAAATTATTAGCCTGGAATTTTGAAGTAAATTTGTTTATAAAAAGTTTATATTAATTGTATTTATTAACAGAATTATAATGAATTTGCATGACACAACACCAAAAAATACAGTGTCAGAATGCAGATAATGACAGTTTACTTTATGGTTATGTCATTCCCTGTTTCAATCACTGTACGCCCTCTTTCTATTTCAGGGAAGCTAATCGTCGTAAACACAGTAAGCCTGGAGCTGTGCCCTATGTCTCCGTCAAGAAGAAACATGTTATCAAAGAAGTGGAGTGAGGGGGATAAATGGAGGGAAACTCAGGAACCACAACTCTTCCAATCTCAATTAACAGAAATTTGTTATGAAATGGAACCATGGTTAATAAATGTTTTGATCTGTATTGTAAATTAAGAAGTTGGTTATATAGAGTATTATTCAAAACAAAATGTTATTGTGTAGATTGAAGCAGATTTTGCCTGTTAATCTGTAAATAAAGGTTTTTAATGAATTTCTGATAGCCATTGTATTTTTTGCATGAAAATGAAAGCAAATAACTGTCATTTTATAGGATTCAAAATCTGAAATGTTTTCACATATTTGCTTTTAGTGACAAATTTAAATGATGAGGCAAAGTTAAGTACATACATATTTAGATTACGAAAAATATTGCATTATAACATCATTCCAAAACCTTTTTGTAATATTTTAATTGTGTACCATAACTTATAGGAATTAAATTTTATATTCTAATAATTCTTTCTTCTTTAAATATTTGATATATTAAAGTAGCTCTTAAGGTAGATGGGATGTCCAGTACTTAGCGTCTTTTTTACATACATGTATCTATCATAACTTGAAATTTTGCTTGCTATTCGAGTTGATTTTTAAAGGACAAAGTAAACAATAAACTTGATAATTGCAACATAAAATTTGGAATAAATACACTTAAAGAAAATCATTATGGGTGCGTTTGACATTCCCTCCCTAGGCACCTGGGTAGATTATTTTCCCTGGCAGATTTATACGAATACGAAGAAGAAGAAGAATATTTTATTGTCCATAAGAATGGGCCCACATGGGGGCATATTACAGTGCATATAAAATGTGTATAACAATAAATAATAAATATTACAGTGTATATATGATATTTAATGTGTTAATATATATAGACCCAGGTACAGCCGGGGCGAGAGGAATGTCTTTCTATAAATGATTTGTCACTATATTATAATCGGTACTAGTGGTACTTTTGTTAAATTGTTCCATTGTGGAATGGGCTGCAAGACACGGGCAATGCCATCCTTGTACCAAAAGCGGACAGACTAGATATTGATAATGTAATCTGTCAGCAGAGGGTACCAAGGGACGGTGCTTTATGGCATTCCCCGGTCTTTGCCTAGAAAATATGTATTATGTGCATGGCTACAAGTCCAGGTGAGCCATCCTTGTGCCCAGTGTGGATGAACTAGTTTTTAGAGTAATGCAACCACAGAGGGCACCAAGGGACGGTGCTCTATGGTCCACCTGTCTTTGCCATATCACTATAATTCAGTTATTATGTAGAAAGAAAAAATATGGAGTACCTTTCTATCAAAAATTAAGGACATGTCTTTCATTACTAACTAATGTATAAAAGACTATATCTCACTTTCCTTAATAAGTTCACATATATGAGCTAATATTTTAACATCCTCAGAATTTAGTAGCCAAATTATTTTTTCATTGGGATGTAATTGATTAAAATTGGGACAAATGGAAAGGACTGCAGTCAAAATTCTATTTCTTGCATTATCTAGTGATTTGCATGAAAACAGGAAATGTTTTTCATCATCTACCTCGCCCGAGCTGCACCTGAGGCATGTTCTGCTTGATCGGGGAGTACCATCATATCGACCCTGTTCAATTCTTAGTTTATGCGCCGATATTCTCAGCCTCGTGAAGTTTTTCCTTTGCTCATAGGATTTTAAAATACTTAGATAAGGCTCAAGTCCAAAATTGCACTTAAAAGTGGTATAGCTACTTAGTTTGCCATCAGTACTTTCTTTCATCTGTTGCATCCATATTTTGGTATAATACTGATGCATCAAACTTTTCAAGGAATTTTTGAATTTATGAGGATTCACCTTGTTCAGTTCCTTAATTCCATAAATGTGTTTTAATAAAAAAGAAATGGACCCATACCATGACTGAACTTTAGATTCATGTAGAGCTTGTGATTCCAAAAAAGCATCTTTCAAAATAGGAAAACTGGAGCCTAAATTTTCCAAACGGTACCAGTACTTAAGCATTGATTTAATAATATCAAAATGCAATGGAAACCGCCCAAGTTCAGACAAAGAGGCAAGATTTGTTGCTTTTTTATTGACACCAAGTAGAACTTTACAAAATTTAACATGTAAATTTTCGGCTGGTAACTTTGGAAAGGCCAGATTCACATTTGGGTTATTTGTAGAAAGCTTCTTTTTGAAAGGATTGAAGTATCCCCACACTTCTGATCCATACAACAAAATTGGCTTTATTGTATGGTCAAAAACATGGATACAGTTTTTAACACTAGGATTTAGGGACATAAAATCTTTGCGTAATTTATGATATGCTTTAAGTGCCTTGTTGTACAACAATCCTTGAGCAAAGGAAAAAGATCCAGATGAGCAAAAAGTTATACCTAAATATTTGCATTTTTGCACACATTCAATAATGTTGTTATTGAATTTAAATTCTTGGTTGATATGTCTGCCTGCCTTGTTGAAAACCATAATTTTTGTCTTGGTTGTATTTATTGTTAGACACCATTCTTTACAGTACGAATGTAATTTATTTAATTTATCTTGGAGCCCCTTGGCAGATGTTGACAGAAGAACAATGTCGTCTGCATAGAGTAAGCAATTCAACAATCTTGAGCCAATTTGGACTGGATCTTGGGTGTCGTCAAGAATCGATGGGAGATCATTAATAAATATCTTAAATAAGTTAGGGCTCAAATTGTCACCTTGCTTTACCCCTACCTCATTTTTAAAAAATTCTGTAATTCTATATTTATCAATCTTTACACAAGATTTACTTTTAGCATACATGTTCTTGATTAAGTTATAAAAATTTGATCCGATACCTATGTTTAATAGTTTAAGTTTTAATCCGGGGTGAACTACAGTGTCAAAAGCCTTTTGGAAATCAACAAAGCAGGCAAACAACCTACCATCTTTATGTTGACAATATTTATCAATTAATGTTTTAAGTATGAACATATGATCTGATGGTCTAGCTTTTTTCGTGAATCCAATTTGCCCTTCATTAATGATTTTGTTTTCCTCCAAATATTTTTGGAGTCTGGTGTCTAGGATTTTATTAAAAAGTTTACCCAATGCGGCAGTAATTGTGATTCCCCTGTAATTACTTGGATCTGAAGCATCGTTGGCTTTAAAAATTGGCACTATGTATCCTGGTGTCCAACAATCAGGGTATATACCGGTTGTTAGACATAGGTTAAATAGTTTCATAAAACAGGGTAAGAGTGGTTGTTGGCCAGATTTAAGCATGTTATTAGTTATGTTATCCAATCCTGCTGCTTTATTGCATTTAGTACTAGCAATTGCTGCTGTAATCTCGGGTTCTGTAATTCTCATGTCCAGTTGGTTAAAGCACTTTTCTTTTTCTAAGACTCGAACTTTCTGTTCTAAAATATTAAGTTGATCTCTAAATTCGGGTTTTGATTTGTTAAGATTTTGAAAGTGGTCAAACCAGGAGGAAGGCTGTACCAATGTGCTATCATGACAAGTATGTTTGTCCTGGAGCTCATTGATAAGATTCCAATATTTTTTGGGGTCTTCTTCATAAAGATTTTCGATTTGATCTAGAAGAGATTTTCTATATTCACGATACTTGTATTTTCTTGTCTTGGAGTAAGTTCTAAGAAGTTTATAGTAGTGACCTTTTACAGATGGATCATTAGGAAACTTTGTGTAAATTTTACTATAACTAATAAGTTGGCATCTCATTTTGAATAAGTTACCATCAAACCATTTCTTAGATGTATTTTTGTTTTGTTTCTTTTTATCTGGTGGTTTTCTTCTTTTTAATGACATTTCTGCTGCAGCAGAGATGATGTCTGTTAAGGCCAAGGATGCTTCATTTATAGTATTTTTTGAATCTTTATCATCAAATTTGATTTCAGAGAAATCACTTATCTTTTTTTGTATATCTTTTGATATTAGGGCTTCCTGAAATAAAGCTGGTGATTCATCAGACCATATGAACCCTGGAGATATATCATGAATAATATTTGCCTTCGATACATTTACATTTTCAACACAGTATTTTGTACATAATGACCATTCTAGTAAACAATGACAGTCAGACATTAATGATCGTATCCAAGATGGAAGGACAGTGAAAATTTTATGAGCACAATTTTATCGTTTTATCCTTGATTATTGAACATTTTATCACAGCACCAGTGTTGATATTGTACAGAAGCACCTGCAACTCTGCAATCTTACCGTTTTAGCCCGTTTTCCTTTTTTAAGTACATTCATTTCACGTTTTAAACTTCACTAGTCCGATTTGGCAGCCATTTTTGTTTACAAACTGACTTTTATGAAATTTTATTGATATCGTTTTACCTCTCATGACTTTTTGTTTTATGCAATTGTGAGTAACTTTTACTAGTCTTTGGTGAGAACTTTAGTTGTCCAATCATGTCTGTAGTCCGTCGAAGTGCTAGAAACCACGTACCGACAAAAGTGTTCACTCCGACAAAGTCCCCAACTCTGATCAGTGACAATCAAAAGACACTAGATACTAACAATGGCAATGTACAAACAATGAAACACTCAATGAATCACAAAAAAGCTGCCAAGAGTAAAAAAGAGGCCGCAACTCGTGGAGATTTCACAGCGGAGATGAAACATAACAACCTCATAATGTTATTTTCCGCAGCTGCCTACGAGGAGTTCAAATCTGTCCTAAAAGGATGCCTACTACTGCACGGGCTAGATATTGAATCGAAATACAAAAAAGAGAATGGTGGTCTTATCCAAGAGGAACATATGTCTGTTATAAAGGGGGCTAGCAGCCAATGGTATCACATTAACCTATATCATACCCAATCAAAAGTGATGGTAAATGGTACCCACATGTCGCATTTCATTACCGTCGTCATGCCAGACATCTTAAACGTACTATGTCAAAACAAACATTTTGCCAAAATCAACCACCTAATACGATCAGCCTGCGACGAGTACATTAACAAATTTGTTGGACCCACAAATGACAAAACCAAAAACTCAAAATTGACGAAAGAAATAACAAATGCTACATCTACCGTCAGTGCATCAGGATCATCACAAACAGACGAAAGCAAAACAGGAAGCTCAGAACCAACTGATGATAGTGTCAAGGGCAATAAGGAAAATGACATTAAAAACTGTCCGATATGCAAGAAAACATGTGAATCTGATAATACAAACACAACTGACTGTGGGATATGCACAAGATGGTACCATTACACCTGCCTGCCACTCACTAAAACACAAATTGAAGACATTGAATCTAGCAACAGCAATAAATTCCTGTGTAATGGGTGCAACTACATACAAGATTTTATAGATGATGAATTAGCACCTCAACGTTCACTTGTGAGAGGCGAACAACAACAGAGTACTAATCCAACATCACGGGACGTAACAAAACAAAAAGCTTTACTCCCTATAAACTCGTTAAATGAGAATGGCTTGGTTCCTAGACCACTTCTACTCAAGAGCCAAGCATCTGCACCGTCACCGTCTAGTGAAACTCCTTCAAATACCTCCACTGTAGCCTCGCAAGGCAGCTGTGCAAATCAAGGAAATACTACAAAACATAGCTCAAATCAACCAAAAAGGAATGATGCAGAATCAGACCTAGAGTCATTGCGCAAAAGTGCCAAACAAACGCAATCTAAACTTACCAAAGTAGAAACTGAGCATGAACTAACTAAGAAACAACTCTCGACAGCTAAAGCTTTCATTGTCACGTTGGAAAATAAGTGCAAGGAACTAGAAGACACTAATAGACTGCTCAAAAGCAAGATACTTATCCTGGAGGACAGCCAAGAACGTCCTGCAAATCAGCATACCAACACACATCAGGGTCATAGCAACAATGTACACGTCGACTCAAACATACAATTTCTACTTCAAGATCAACGTATCCGCCAGTTGGAACTTGAGAACATCAGAAACACGTGTAGAATGGACTCTCTTGAACAACTGCTGAAGTGTACAATTGTGAACACAAAAGCACAGAACAGCAGGCAACCAAAACAAAGTCAACATCTGCCTCAACCTCGTGGGAATAAACCACCACCTTCCGTGCCATCTTTTAGTCAACCGCCACCACCTATTCCACCGATATTCAGTCAGCCACCCCCTCCGCCACCGCATATATTGTACATGCCTCAGACAATGCCGTCCATGACTGCTAGCCCTCCAATGAGCACGCAAAACAATGGTCATCAATCAAATGACACTATCACCAATCAGTCTACTATCAGTGACGACTGTAAGTTCACAAATGAATATAACCAGGAGAGGGAAACCCCAACAAAACTAACTGAATATGAAAAAGATCAAATTGATTCCCCAATAGATGAGAACGAACTAAAAGCGCCAATATGTGATAATAGCCATACAATTTGTGAGAAAACAATCAGCTTAGAGGAAAAAATTGACAAAGATCACACAAATGTACATAAAACAAAGCATATACAAGCTTCACAGCCTTTTTTGTACCAGCGCCACCATCAATCGAAACCTCCGTGGACAATCCCAGCTCATCCAATTGCTCAAGCAATCCAAGTACACCGACCATTGATACACCGTCCAGGAATGCAATTCGCTCGGAATGTGCCGATGATACCAATGCCTCTGACATCTCAATTATATCCTACAATGTGGAATGCTTTGCCTCTAGTAAACCGTATGTGAACGAACTGAAAGCTAAAGCTGACATCATGGTGCTATCAGAACATTGGTTATACAACTTTCAAAAAGCAGAAATTGAAAACTTTCTCACGGAGTTCAAATGTCACGTAAGATGTGTCGATGAGGACGACCCAATATCTCCACTGCAACGTCCTCGTGGAATGGGTGGCATCGCCGTTTGTTACAGGAAAAACTTATGTAACTCCATAGAAAATAAGCCAGATGGATCTCCAAGAATAGCAACTATAAAAATCAATACTACCGATAAACCGATAATACTCATAGGTGTGTATCTGCCTTGTCGAGGGGGTGCATCTGCTGATCACGATTATAAAGAATCACTGGATATCATCTCGGAAATTATCCACAAGTACAAACCCACATGTGATGTCATCATCACTGGGGACTTAAACGCATCGCTCAACAGAGACTGCCCTACATCCAGAGACAAAATTCTTCAGAAATTCATGCAAGACGAACAGTTATCAAAGCCTTCAGATTGTAAGGACTGCTCCACATACTTTCAAGCAAGTGGGAAAAGCCAATCACAGATCGACTATCTTATTGAAAGCAAGCCTGGAATGACAACTAGTTATACAACCCTATCGAGAGAAGCATTGAACACGTCACAGCACGATCCAATTTGCGGCAATATATGCATAAAAATCAAACCTCTTGGTGCTGAAATGAAATGCAAGAATACTCTGATCAAAAATGCAAAAATAAACTGGAACAAGGTAGATACCAACACCTATCAGAAATTAGTTGCAGCCTCTATCGAAAACTGGAATCCTTGCCTAACTCCGTCCACTGAATCGCTGAACACGCTCATTTTTCATCTCTGTGACATACTTGTGGACTCTGCTGAAAAATCTTCAACGGACAAATCAAGACACTGTGTCAAACCATCGAGACCGAAACGCTCGTGGACCCCAGAAATTAATGATGCATGCAAGAATAGTAAGCTGCAATTTTATGTTTGGAAAGAAAATGGTAGACCTATGGACCCACAAAATGATCATTACATTGCAATGAAAAACGCCAAAAAATCATTACGATCATGTCAACGTCAGCATGAGGCAGAACAACGCAAAATGAAATTTGAAAACATAATGACAGCTCACGAGGGTGACCAAAGAACATTTTTCAAACTCATTAAAGAACAGCGAAAGGACGGTCAAAATGATACTACCTATCTTGTGGTAAATGATGAACTCCTAACAACAAATGATGAAATCAGAGACGGGTGGGCCGAGTACTTTCACGAACTTGCCACTCCCGAAAACCTAGATAGGAGCGATAACTCATATACTAGACAGGTTGAGCTTGATCGATTACTCCTTGAGCATATTTGTGACAACATCTCTAGTGGTACTGTCTTATTCACTGAAGACGAGGTATCTGACATTATAAGATCGATGAAAAATCAGAAGTCGCCTGATAGTCTAGGTATCATGTCAGAACACTTCAAATACGGTGGAAACATGCTAGTGACGATTCTAACAAAGATTATCAACTTTATGTTTGAACAAGGCTCTATACCAGATCAGTTTAGGACCGGCATAGTGACACCTGTCTACAAGAAAAAAGGAAAACCGCTTCATGACCCAAACAGCTATCGTAAAATCACTGTGGCCAGTATAGCGGGCAAACTTGTAGAAAAACTACATCTTAAGACAGTCACAAACCAGATAACTGAAGGACAATCACGGTTACAACGGGGCTTTACCGCTGGAGTCTCTCCGTCAAGAGCCGCACTCATTGTTACCGAACTCAGAGCTGAGGCAAAAGACAATAAAACTCCTGTATACTTTGGTTTCCTAGATGCTGCCAAAGCTTTTGACCGAGTATGGCATGGATCATTACTGCGAAAAGTTTATATGGCCGGGATTAACGGTAAAGAATGGATCATGCTGAACGAGTGGTATAAGGACTTACGATCATCAGTCAAATGGAATGGTGGACTCTCGAAAGAGTTTCCGGAAAATCAAGGTGTGAGGCAAGGCGGCGTATGGTCACCTTCGGCGTATAAACTGTTCGTAAATCCTCTTCTAAAACAACTTGAATCACATGGAATTGGTAGCTACATAGGGCCGATATACTGCGGAACACCCACTGTGGCAGACGATATAACACTAGTCTCCAACTGTCCGCATGAACTTCAAACCATGTTGCTCATCCAGGAGGATTATGCCAACAAAGAACAGTACTCAATAAATGAATCGAAGTCCACCGTTATGTCCATCTCGAACAAAGTGAAAGACAATGCAACTAACAATCACACTTTTCTGCTGAATGACTGTGAATTATCGAACACAGAGACGGTGTCACACCTGGGTATTACTAGAGACTGTAGCTCGAAGTACGGAACAAGAAACGTCGCAAATGAGAGAATTAGCATTGCCAGAAAAGCCGTATATGCTATGATGGGTGCGGGTCTGCATGGCATAAATGGACTAAATCCACAAGTCTCACTGCATCTTATTAGAACATACATCATACCAAGACTACTCTATGGCCTAGATGTTATCCGAATGAATACAACGGACGTTGATAACCTAGTTGCATATCACAAGAGGCTGCTCAAACACATTCAGCACTTCCCTGACCGCACTTCTGACTCAGCTTCGTACCTACTACTTGGAGAGCTGCCACTATTGTCTGAACTACACAAGCGAATATTGACCACCTTTGGGAGCATTTGCAGAGACCATGGTGCTATCGAAAACGACCTAGCGTGGCGACAACTTTCCGTCAAAGACAGTAAATCACAAAGCTGGTTTATCATGGTGCAAGCCCTCCTTACCCAATATGGACTTCCATCAGCATACTGTCTACTTGAAACACCGATTGGAAAGTGCACATGGAAAAATCAAGTCTATGATGCAGTTAATGCATACTGGGAAACCAAGCTGAAAGACGATGCAAGAACTAAGTCGTCCCTCAAATACCTGAACATAGACAATCTAGCAGCTGGCAAGACACATGACGTATGGAGAGTCGCTGGAACTGATCCTATGATGGTGACGAAGGCACACATAAAGTGCAAGCTCCTTCTCGGCATATACATTCTTCAGACAAATAGGCACCGCTTCAATCAGTATGAAGTCGCACCAACTTGCCCGTTGTGCAAGAAAGATGTAGAGGACAGACAACACTTTCTGGTACTTTGTCCTGCTCTCCGTCAAGTCCGACAGCCATTTATAGATTCGTTGCGGCGTATTGCTAGTGGTGAGCAGTTACAGCTAAGAACCACCAATGAACTACTCCAAGCGATTCTTGACAGTTCTGTGTATACCAACATCTCCACCAGTGGGCGTAGAGAGATTGAACTTACTAGTATAGGGCTATGTTATGCCCTACACATTGCTCGTTCCAACCAGCTTTAAATATAACCAATGCCTTAACCTACTAGATTAGTGACAATAACAATCTTAATTTCATGAATGGACAAGTAAAACTCACCAGGGACTAGCGTTGCTCTATATATATATATTTCTAGTGTTTTAGTATCGATAACGTAGGGACTTTTATGCAGAGAGGATACACCGAACTGCAGTTCTCCAGACAGTGGAGGAAATTACCTCAACAACAACAACAATGGCATAAAATTGTGTACTTTCATATATAAAATTTGATCTAATATACTCTCCGATAGCAGAACATAATCAACTGTACTTGACCCGTTTGGGGTATAACAAGTTAAATTACCAAAAGTGTCCCCCAGGACTCGTCCATTCAAGATTCTTATCTGGTTTGAAATACATAAATCTAAAAGCTCTTTGCCCCTTTTATCCAGTTTTGTGTCTTTATTACGACGTTTCCTGATTTGTTTGTCACTTGCATAGTCCTGATAAATGGGTGTAAAATCAGTGCCATCATTTACAATGTAATCAAACTCAGATGCCACTCTAGCATTAAAATCTCCACACAGGAGAATATTTCCAGATTTTTGAAATGTTACAATATCTTTTTCAAGTTGAACCAGAATGTCATGGACGAGTCCTCGGGAATATGATGAGCCCTCAGGGGGGTTGTATACCACACAAACATAAAGGTCACGACTTAACCCAAAGAAATTTTTATCCAATTTCACCCATTGTAAATCTGGAATTATGTTATTTAATATTTTCACATGGGATTTTATTGATGGTTTCCGTAAAATTGCTATTCCACCAAAATATCTGTTATTGCCTTTTGTGACCTTTCTACATGTCAGATTACAATGAAACTCACCAATATTGGTAATATTGGCATTGTGTCCTAAATGTGTTTCAACAAGAAAAACTAGATCTAGATTTTCAATTTTCTTTATAAACATGGGGTCTTGAATTTTGTTATGTTGCTTTTTGATCAGGCCCCCTACATTCCAACAGCCCATTCTAATGGACAATAACCCATTATTTATGGGTGTCATAACTTGCAATTTACTTGATTTATCTCTCTAAGGTTATTTAGAAACTTTAAATTGTTACTTTTAATTAGCAAATCTTAAGAGAACATCAAGAAAAGCCCACTAATAACCATTTTACAGCATGATACAGTTGCACTAATTACATAGTGGTATTAACATTTTTGTTTGTTTATATGCATATGTGTATAATAACCTTGTTGCATTATCAAAAATGTTTGACTGATATACATATATATGATCGATTGAAATACAGGAAAAAAGAAAAAAAAAAGCATACATTTTGTACATATGTCATGTATGTAAACATATTAAAGTATAATGGGTCTCTACCCAACTAACCATTTTAATTTTAAATTGCACTCTTCCATTGTACATTTTAATAGAGAAAATGATTAATAATAACAATATACACTGCAAAAATACAGAATGACATAATGTCCATACATGGAGGTAGCGATGCACAATCTAACAAATGTGGGGACTATTAATTCAAGACACCAGAACATGTCAAGGGTCCCCCTTTTTTGTTTTTATTATTCTGAATTATCTTTCATATCCCCTGCCCCTTCCCCTTGTTCCACGATTAAAAGATCGCCCTGGGGACTTTCCTCTTTGTTTTGTTGGTAGGGGGATGTCTAAGGCTCTGTGAATGGCTCGCTTTAAATTATTTGCCAAATATGCGACACCTTTTTGTGATAAGTGATACTGGTCTTCACTAAGTAGTTCATCCAAGGGATTTCCTTGGAATAACATGTTAGTGTGTTCACAATATTCGATGCTGCCATCCTGTTTGCTTATAACAAGCTGCTTCAGTAATGCATTTAATATTTGCCCATTAGTATGATGTACAAGGTCATCCTTTCTTGGAGTGGTAAGAGAAATGATGACCTTGACATGAGGCCATTTTGATTTGATGAGCTCAACCAAGTCTTCAAGTTCTTTTAAACAATTTTGTGGGGACATGGTTTTGAGATCATTGGTTAAAATGTGCAAAGCTGCCACATCAAAATTATACCCTGTGCATGTTACAATATATGTCTTGGCATCTTTTATTACATATTTAATGATTTTGGTGACCACTACAGAGTCAGACAGCCTGGCTTCGTTTATCTCTTTACAATTTGACGTTCCAATAAGCAAAACATGCGGCTTGTTTGGGAGACGTTGTCGGATCACAGGTTGCATGTCATCAACCCCTGGATTCTTATCTAATGCTGATGACAGTTGTGTTTTGATGTTGAGAATTTCATCTTGTGCCCGGTCAAGCTTATCTTGCAGAGTGTTGTTGGATTCTTTACATTTTATTAGTTCTAGTTCTTTGTCACTGAGTTTTCTTTGCAATTGTTCAAATTCTTGCTGGTGATTTTCATTGGCTTGTTTAAGTTGTTGCCTATTGTCATCCGCCAAGCTTTTCAGGGTTTTGATGTTGGATTCGTAAGTCGCTTTCATGAGCTCGGTATTACCTCTTTCCGTCTGGATTTGTGATTCTAAACATTGAACCTTATTTTTCAGCATCTGGATAGTGTTTTCTAAGTTACTATCAGCACGATTCTCTTTCTGTGTCCTTCTTGTGAGTTGCTCTTTTATTTCAAGGCATGTTGTTTTAATTATGTTAATGTCAGCACAGATAGTTTGCATCTTAGCACATTCTTGGCTCTGGTGTGTATCAAGTTTTTGTAAAGCAGCACTGAATGACTCTTCTAAGTTTGAGAGATCTGATGGTGTTACTATGGTTGTTTCAAGATGACCTTTTACAGATGTTTGCGAGTTTTCAAGCTCCGATTCAGATTCACTGGTTTCTGAAGGGTTTGTTCGGTCATCAGTTTCATCTTTTACATCCTTCCAGATATCCAATACCTTATTCAAGATATCTTTGAGTATTTTAAAATGTTCCTGAACAAAGATCATGTATCGTTTACCTTGCACTCTGATGGTGCCTGTTGTTACGAAAAAGGTCAGTCCGTACATAAGGTTTGAGTTGTCTTTCTTATCAATCACTTCTATAACAACTGAATTGTTGTTATTAATATCAACCCATCTATCTGGTGTGTCATACCATTTAATTTCTAGGGATTCATCCTTTCCTAGATAGTGATAATAAAAGAGGTCCATGGTTTTAATCCAAGGCTGGATACGTGGACGTGAGGTATGAAATGTAATCATTTTCGGTTCATTTTGGTACAGGTTTAAGTCTATTTCCTCATATAAACATGTTTTAGCTTTCCCTGTTCTTCTTTTAAGCTTAGTCGGGATCATTTTAGATGGGTAATCATCGATGATTTTCTTGATATTTGGGTCTGATGATACGAGTGCTTCAATGTCTACACTTACAGTCGCCATTATTCTGACTTTGAGGGATGAACAATGCATTTGCCACAAAATAAATGTTTCTCGTAGTACTGTTTTGGTTTACGCCTGTCTATTTTATCGATCATTGGCTGTAAAAAGGCATCAGATGAGTTTTTCTTCTATTTTTTTCTCTCAGAGAAAAAGTCCCGCCATATTGGTCAAGGGAGATAATACTACGTCTTTACCCAGATTTTCCTTGTTATGCCCCAAGTGAGTTACATTTTTCCTACCTTGGGCTCCCTGGATTTGAATGCCAAATGCAAGTTATGCTCGGGTTTGACATTCAAACCCAGGGAGTCTCAGGTAGGAAAAATGTCGCTCACATGGGGCAGAACGAGAACAACCTAGGTAAATGACATAGTAATATAATATTTAACCTAGGTTGTTCCAAATGTACGCTTTTATTTGTTACAAAGATCATCAACCCATACAGAACAGAGGTCACCTGCGTTCTATTTATATTTCAACTGATGAAAAATAATCTACACAGGCTTCCTAGGCAGGGAATGTAGAACGCGCCCGTCATTTCTGTATTTTTAAGGGGAGATAATTTGTAATGAAATAATAGGGGAAAACAATATTTTTCACGTTTTCAAAAATGTTGACGATTCACATATTTTATTAAGTGTACATAAAAGTCTCTATCAAAGGAAGATTTTCACTTTCACAACTTTAGAAAAAAAAATGTTTGTAGTTGATTATTTTTTAAAAAGAAGTAAAAAAAAATCTTAAGACCATGCAATCTTGAAATCCAATTCTAAAAAAAAAATGATGGTAAACTTTTAATTGTATTATTAAGATTTTAAGTACCATTCTTGATCTAACTGTCACCAAAATATATGAAAATTCTATCGACAAATTTCTAGACACCCCATCTACCTTAAAAGAGAGGAGGGTTACAACACTAGGTAAATAGCACTTTTGGAATTTAATGAGAACAGCTACCCCATTAAACTGTCTGATTGAACCAAAATGTCAGTATAAAAAGCAGTAGAAATACCAAAGAGGAAATGTCCAAAGGCAAGCGTACAAAATCTGGGTATTCCAAGTTACACAACAGTTGGTGCATACAATAGGACTGATAACAAAAGGGAAATGTCCTGATTTGTCATTAGAGGGAATTAATTGTTTCCTTGGATTAGAATTCAGGATGTTTCCACTTAGAAAGGGACAAAATTGTTTTATCATATTTTTTGTAAATCACCATAGGACAACAGGGTTTTTTACCTGATGATGTCACAATATTGAACATTGAAATGTAATTGAAACGTGGAAGCAACCTTTTGTTTTCCTGTTTTGTGTACCGTTTCCTAATTTAAAAATAAATAGCTTTAATTATACCCCCCGCAAACAAAGTTTGGGGGGGTATATAGGAAACGCCCTGTCTGTCTGTCCGTCCGTCTGTCCACATAACTCGTAAGCGCTTGTCCTCCTAAACCGCTGGAAGGATTTTGATGAAACTCTACCTGAAGGAAGTACATCATAAGTAGATGTGCATGAAGAATTTTCATCGCTCTTGGATATCATTCAGGGGAGATAATTGGACTTAGACTTAAAATACATTATTCAATTGGAGTGAAACTCCTCCTAAACACCTTGAAGGATTTTGCTGAAACTTCACATGAAGGAAGTACATCATATGTAGATGGGCATGAAGAATTTTCATTGCAATCAGACATCATTCAGGGGAGATAATTGGACTTAGACTTTTTAAATACATTATTCAATTGGAAACCTTGTAAGTGCAACTCCTCCTATAACGTTTGATGGATTTTGTTGAAACTTTACATGAAGATAGTACATCATCTGTAGATGTGCATGAAGAATTTGTATTGCTCTCGGTTATCATCGAGGGGAGATAACTGGACTTGAGATTTTTCTTTTACAGTACAGAGTCCAATATAAAACAGGGGGTATCCTTTTGTGAGCTCGCTCACAGTATTACTTGTTAATAGAAGTTTACCCAAAATACAAAAAGGATTATAGACCACCAAGTCATGTTTATATCAACTTTGATTTTGTAACAAATTGATAAGTCTTCCATGAGTGTTTAGGCCACACAGAATTAATTTCTTGTTCTTTGGATTTTGACTTTTAAAAAAAGGAGCGAGCGAGCGAAATTATTTTTATTAATTTTTTTTTCTAAAAAACTGATTTTTAGGAGCGACTATTTTTTTTTCAGGCGAGCGAAAATGTTTTTAAATTTTTTTAAAGTTTTTTTCTGGTTTTTAATGTAAAAGTGAGGCGAGCGAGCGATTATTTTTATTTTTGAAGAAAATAAGTGAAATATTAAAAAACTTCTATTTAAAGTATAACAAATGCTTGTTCTCAGTGGTTTATGGCTTTTCTAATTGATTAATATATTATTTAAGCAGGAAATAGTTGTCTTTAGTTGTTTTTTTTCTCTGAAGAGTTGCTGACTTTGCTTTCTATCAATAGCCACAAGCAGACCAGGAGAAAGTCAATTACACAAAACAAGTATGACTATGTCCCAAAATCTTGCTGGCAAGGCCTAATTTTAAGATAAAATATTAAAAAGAAAAACAACTTCCTATCTTTATTCACAAAAAACATAAAACAACAATAAAAATTTGTAAATATTTATTAAAAATATTTCAAAACAATCCTTGGTCAATAATGAATTGGATGTTCATAGATGGTGTCATCAATATCCCATTATGGTCCTTACACATAAGTTAGGGATTTTCCTTATGTTTTCAATTTGAACCATGTTGTTTTTACATGTATAACTGATGTCATTCGAGGAAAAATACCACAGGAACTTGAATCTATCAATAAAAGGGGTCGACTATACATCGTATATGGCATTCTTTGAATGTTATGAATGTATTTAAATAAATCAACGTAAGAGTCTTCCATTTGACATGATATTGCCGTATTTTGTAAGTTGTAACAATACTTTTACTTGGTGGCAACAGATTTCATTGTTTTCATCGGAGTGTTTTGTTTGAGGGGAATGAAACGTAGTTTCAATCGTTTAAGTTCCTGAATGTATCTCCAATATTGGAGCACTAAACTTAACTAACAAGCGATTAGACAAAACAGATTCAAGTTTATAAGAGTACATGGTTGAAAATCGGCATTTTTTGTTGTTGTTTACTTTTGCAAAAGACAAAAAATTTTCAAACGCGGAGATAAAAAAAAATTTTGAACACAACTTCCGGCCCCGGACGTGGGCGGGTTTCCGGTAAATGCGGGCGGAAGAAATTTATATTTTTTTCTTAAGGAAACAATTTCACATGCGGGCGGTCCGACGAACAAGTAATTAATTCGGCGTGGCCTTACTAAAAAAAAATGTTCACTAGAATCACTTTGGAACAAACAGGGAGAGAATGTATATCAAGTATATGGACATGTATTCTGACTTGGCATTGTTTGGTAAAAAGCCACAAGTCAATCAACACAAAATTTTAATTCTTAAATGAAACAGGTGCTGACATTTTGCTTAGGAATTGACAAAGGAAAAAGGTTATGTTTGTTGAAGATAACGGGATGTGGAATCTGTGAATGCAAATCAGGGTCAATAGTCTGTGACCAGTAGTCTCTGCTTGCTGTCTTGCAAATATTGTCCGAAAACTTCTTCTTTGACAAATTTTCTGGGTTTTTTCTGCAGGTGTGACCTTGACCTTGAATGTAATTACCCCAAATTCAATAGTGTTCGTCATGTTTATGTATTTAACAAAATTTTTAAAGTTCCAATACAAATTAAAGTTTCTTTTGTCTGCAAAAATACATGTAATGTCTCCTCCTGTTTTCACCCAAAAGTTCTAAGTTAAATAGGCCTTAACTACCACAAACATTTGAGGATAAAAATTTCCTGGTAATATGCACATCTACATTCAGTGTCCTTCCTATATACACTGTTACATTGAAATCAGTTTGGTAATTTCAGAGGAGTTGCACTGACAAACTTTGTGACAGACAGACAGGACCTAACAAAAGTGGGGGGGGGGGGGACAAAGTCAGTAGACACCTTTTTACCTGGAAACCACTTTTCTGGAGAAATTTTTACACGTTTTCTGCTTCTTTATCTTTCCCTGGGACAGAATTTCCCCAAATTCTTTAGGGTTCCATCCCTTATAGTATATTGTAATGATTTACCAAAGAAGCAGAGGTACCAATGGGATATCCGAATGTTAAAAGTCCCAAAGGGCAGAGACAAAACCAGTAAACACCAACAAGAGCGGGACAAAAACAGACAACATGTAAAACATGGAAACACAAAATAACAGAATATCAATCAACAACGCGAACTCAAGTCGAAACAAGAGTGAACCAAAGTCTGATTAAAATCAGTACCAGAAATCAATTTTTGACACCTGCACGCATCACCATAACAATACCAATTTCGAACTTCATTGCAACACGTCTAATAAAAAGAAAAAAATTAAGAATTAACAAACTAGTTTATTTCATAAACTTTGATAACAGAAATGAACAACCAACAATTTAATACCCATAATTAAAAATGTAAAAACTTAAAAAATAAATAAAAATAAAACAATGCTGCCTGCTAAAAAAAGAATATTATAATGAACACAATCTGGTATCAACTTCACTGTCATAATTAAAAATATAAATCTCTTCAGTTTTATTAACTGATCTTTTTCAGTCTGTACAACTTTAACCAAAAAAATTCAATGAATTATAGAGATATTTGACATTGTTACCCGGTATGTACAATTATACAGAGACAATCAGAGTTTTGTATCGTGACTATTGTCTTTGAAATTTGTAGTTGGATGATCTCTCCATAAATCTATTCATATAACATTTGCCCTAAGAATGTACATATACATATTCTCTAATTTTGTATTTGTTGTAACAATATACATTTAATATAACAGTTATACATGCAATGGTTCAGTCTTTGACACAGATTTTTGGATGGCTCTTTCAGTTCTGGCATTTTCTGCATCCTTTTCAACACGAGCTCGCTTTTCCTGAAATACAAATAAAGAGAAATTGTGTATACAAAACCCATTCAATGACATTACAAGATTATTTGGTAAGGGTTTACTACTTATTTGACACACATAATTTAATTACTGTGGATTCATTTATTTTTGTGGGTAGTCTGATTAACAAGAGGCTCCCAGGAGCCTGAATCGCTCACCTGGTCTTAATGTCAACCCTTTGAAGACTTTTGTATAGCTAAATGAGCTGAATGTTTAAGCAATAAAAAGCTTTTCTCTATCTGCAATAGTTTTCATTCCAAAGCAAAAAACACTATTTTTCACCTTTAAAATGCCATAACCCCTTAAAGGGGTCATCTGACAACTTCGACCCTAAAAAGACTTTTGTAGAGCTAATTAAGCTGAACATTTAAGCAAGAAACATCTTTTCTCCATCTGCAAAAGTTTTCTTTCTTAAGGCCAAAAACACTATTTTTTTGCCTTTAAGGGGCTGTAACCACTATAAGGGGTCATCTGGCAACTTTGACCCTATGGAAACTTTTGTAGAGCTAAATGAGCTGAACATTTAAGCAAGCAACAACTTTTCTCTATCTGCAATAGTTTTCATTCCATAGGCCAAAAACACTATTTTTTGCCTTTAAGGGGCTGTAACCCCTATAGGGGGTCATCTGACAACTTCGACCATATTGAGACTTGTGTAGAGCTAAATGAGCTGAACATTTAAGCAAGCAACAGCTTTTCTCTATCTGCAATAGTTTTCATTCTATAGGCAAAAAACACTATTTTTTGCCTTTAAGGGGCCGTAACCCCTATAAGGGGTCATCTGACAACTTCGACCCTATGGAGGCTTGTGTAGAGCTAAATGAGCTGAACATTTAAGCAAGCAACAGCTTTTTTCTATCTGCAATAGTTTTCATTCTTAAGGCCAAAAACTCCATTTTTTGCCTTTAAGGGGCCATAACCCCTATAAGGGGTCATCTGACAACTTTGACCTTATAGAGACTTTTGTAGAGCTAAATGAGCTGAACATTTAAGCAAGCAACAGCTTCTCTCTATCTGCAATAGTTTTCATTCCATAGGCCAAAAACATGAAAAAATGCTATTTTTCACCTTTAAGGGGCCGTAACTCCCATAAGGGGTCATCTGACAACTTCGACTCAATGGAGACTTTTGTAGAGCTTTTGATGCTGAAGCAGTAACGTGGCATCAGATTTCATCTATCTCTTATACTTTTTGATTTACAAGCCAAAAACAGTAGTCTGACCCCCCTGGTCTATTTTTAGCAACGGCGGCCATGTTTTTGGACGAATCAAAAATCCCCACATCAGTTCTGTGGGGGATAACCTAAAGTACCACCAGCCCAAATTTGGTTTGAATCTGTGCAGCCTTTTCAGAGGAGAAGAAGTTTGAAGAAAAGTTAACGACGACGACGACGGACGACGACGACGGACGCCAAGTGATGGCAATAGCTCACATGGCCTTTGGCCAGGTGAGCTAACAAGAGGCTCCCAGGAGCCTGAATCGCTCACCTGACATATGTGCCTGAAGTTAAGGTTATAAGTCAAAATCTATTTAACGTTGAAAGGGTCATAAGATTAATAAGAGGGTCATCTGACAATATGGTGGATCTAACGGTGCTGATCACTTTTGTTCTCAATCAAAATCTAAAAATCTGTCACCCTTTGAGTTATTTGCAAAAAAATGCAGTTTAATCTAATGTTCTATTTTTAGCAACAGCTGCCATGTTTTACAACCAATCAAAAATCCCCACAACAGTTCTATACACCTAATAATAATGAACAATAATACCAAGTTTGGTTCCATTTGGACTTAAAGTGTCAGAGGAGTTAACATTTTCAATATAAGGAAATGCAGTTAAAATGCTCAATTTTGACATTCCAAGGGCAATAACTCCTCAAAGGAAAGGTCCTAAAACGTTGACACTGTTACAAATTTTGTAGATCTGGATGCGCTTAACAATATGCAATTTAAATTTCTCAAATATCTTGTACTGTAAACCGGGAAATTTTCGCGCCGTCTTTTTTTCGCAGTATGACGACTCAATTGTAGTTCGCGCAGTTTTAAATTCGCGCTGAAATGTTATTGTCCATAGACTACAATAGAAAACAAGTTCATTCGCGCCGTTTAATTTTCGCGCTAGCAATGTCACCGGGAAAATCGCGAAATTAAAACTGCCGTGAAAATTTCCCGGTTTACAGTATAGTTTTCAAGATATTGAGCTAAACAGGTGCAAAATTTGCAAAAAATCCACAAAAAGGGCAATAACTCCTACATGGATTGTTGGATTTTCTTCAAAATTTCAGAGCTGGTAGATCTTGAGGTGCTGATCACTTTTGTTCCAATCAAAATTTTGAAATCTGTCACCGTTTTAGAGTTATTTGCAAAAAACTGCCATTTACCCCTATGTTCTATTTTTAGCCACAGCGGCCATGTTTTACGACCAATCAAAAATCCCCTCATCAGTTCTATACACCTAATGCTAATAAACAACTATACCAAGTTTGGTTCCATTTGGACTTAAAGTGTCAGAGGAGTTAACGTTTTCAATGTAATGAGGAAATGCTGTTAAAATGCTAAATTTTGACGTTCTAAGGGCAATAACTCCTAAAAGGAAAGGTCCTACAGCCTTGACCCTTTTACATATTTTGTAGATCTTGATGTACTTAACAATATGCAATTTAAATTTCTCAAATATCTAGTATAGTTTTCAAGATACTGAGCTAAACAGGTGCAAAATTTGCAAAAAATCCACAAAAAGGGCAATAACTCCTACATGGATTGTTGGATTTTCTTCAAAATTTCAGAGCTGGTAGATCTTGAGGTGCTGATCACTTTTGTTCCCCCATCAAAATTTTGAAATCTGTCACCGTTTTAGAGTTATTTGTAAAAAACTGCCATTTACCTCTATGTTCTATTTTTAGCCACAGCGGCCATGTTTTACGACCAATCAAAAATCCCCACAACAGTTCTATACACCTAATGCTAATAAACAACTATACCAAGTTTGGTTCCATTTGGACTTAAAGTGTCAGAGGAGTTAACGTTTTCAATGTAATGAGGAAATGCTGTTAAAATGCTAAATTTTGACGTTCTAAGGGCAATAACTCCTAAAAGGAAAGGTCCTACAGCCTTGACCCTATTACATATTTTGTAGATCTTGATGTACTTAACAATATGCAATTTAAATTTCTCAAATATCTAATATACTTTTCAAGATATTGAGCTAAACAGGTGCAAAATTTGCAAAAAATCCACAAAAAGGGCAATAACTCCTACATGGGTTGTTGGATTTTCTTCAAAATTTCAGAGCTGGTAGATCTTGAGGTGCTGATCACTTTTGTTCCCTATCAAAATTTTGAAATCTGTCACTGTTTTAGAGTTATTTGCAAAAAACTGCCATTTACCTCTATGTTCTATTTTTAGCCACAGCGGCCATGTTTTACGACCAATCGAAAATCCCCACATCAGTTCTATACACCTAATGCCAATAAACAACTATACCAAGTTTGGTTCCATTTGGACTTAAAGTGTCAGAGGAGTTAACGTTTTCAATGTAATGAGGAAATGCTGTTAAAATGCTAAATTTTGACGTTCTAAGGGCAATAACTCCTAAAAGGAAAGGTCCTACAATGTTGACCCTGTTTCATAATTTGTAGATCTTGATGTGCTTAACAATATGCAATTTAAATTTCTCAAATATCTAGTATAGTTTTCAAGATATTGAGCTAAACAGGTGCAAAATTTGCAAAAAATCCACAAAAAGGGCAATAACTCCTACATGGGTCGTTGGATATTCTTCAAAATTTCAGGGTAGGTAGATCTTGAGGTGCTGATCACTTTTACCCTAGCCAGATTTTTTATATCTGTAGCCGTTTTTGAGTTATTTGCAAAAAACTGCATTTTACCCCTATGTTCTATTTTTAGCCATGGCGGCCATATTTTATGACGAATCAAAAATCCCCACATCAGTTCTAAGCACCAAATGCTAATGAACAACCATACCTAGTTTGGTTGCAATTGGACTTATGGTGTCAGAGGAGTTAACGTTTTAAAAAGTTTACGGACGACGGACGACGGACGCCAAGTGATGACAATAGCTCACATGACC
This sequence comes from Arcuatula senhousia, assembly GCA_963971305.1. Lineage (NCBI taxonomy): Eukaryota > Metazoa > Mollusca > Bivalvia > Mytilida > Mytilidae > Arcuatula > Arcuatula senhousia. The sequence continues at coordinate 60,709,499 of OZ020310.1, forward strand.
CTTCGGGTCAGGTGAGCTAAAAAGGACATTTTATGTTTATGAGTCTGCAGCATGCAAATTAATCTTCAATTTCCTTGCTCTTGAGAATTAAATTTTATGGGTGAAGACCACCAAAGAAAGTCATGAAAATTGATACTCTGCAAATGCTAATGAAACCACAATACTTGGGTTGGTTGGCTTTATTTGCAAAATAACACATAGTTTCTAAGAGTAAGACAAATATGAGAACCTTAATTTCGTATACAGTTGAGTGTCGAAAAAAAAATCTATACATAACTTTTTCAACAGCTATGTGAATATTACACATGTGGAACTGTCAACCAACTAATTTTGGCGAGGAACAGAAACATGCAATAATAAAAAGTTAACAGACACCGTCGACGACGACAATGACGACGACAGCATCATACCATAATACGTCTGCAAATTTTTTGCGGTCGTATAAAAATCATAGCCAACAGACTCATTTTTACAATAATATACTTGTCAAAGAGTCACGAATATGAATAGCAGGAAAATCCCCCTCTGATTTAAAAATGTGAAATAAAGTTGTCACAAAAATAAGTTGGTTTACAGTTATATGGTTATTTCTAAAGATTTTCAGTTTGCTTTTTACAAAAACAAGAAGACGTACATAAAGGTATTAAATAGGAATTCACACTTTAATACTGATTTCATAGTCCTATGAAATTGAAGGGATTAAGTATAGCACATTACCTTGTATACTCTGTCCTTCATAAACATTTGACGTCTTCTTTTGATAGCCTAAAAACAGAAAAAATAGTGTATGCACATAAATAATACCGGTACATGGATTTCAAAAGACAATTTTTTTGTTTAATAGGCCACAAGAAGCACTGTACTTATACCAGATTCAACCCATCATTTCTATTGAAATGCCTGTACCAAGCTGAGACCATTGCTCTCTCCAATTTCTCAATTATGTCTGCCTTGTTTTATCTTTTTTTTTAAACATTTTAATCAAAATTGACACTTTTAAGCTCTAAAACTTCTTCAACAGCTATGTAAATTAGGGATACTCAAGACTTATTATATTTTATTTGGGGGGATGGAAGGCACTTATCATTGACCCAAACCATTCATAATTCTTTAATATGATTTTCCTTTTATAAACATAAACATAAACATAAACATCATTTTATTCCAGATCAGGAGCCCACGAGGAGCAATAAGAGATTACAACAATGAGAGAAAGAACATAATTGATAGTTTAACAAATACAATCAACTTACACATAAAACATAGAATAGTATCTAATTTATAACATCTATTTTCAAAAAACAAAAAACACACCTTTTATTAAATGCTACTGTCAATGATAAATCTAGCAACAACATTTAAAATCTGAGTGTCTTCCAAAGTCAGTAAAAAATGAATTTATTAAGAGTGTTTAGATTTATTAAGAGTGTTTTATATGATGAGTTGGAAAAATGTATAGAACTACCACCATCAATATGAATTATAGTGCCTTCCACCACCCACCTTCAATTTATTCTGAACTAGCCCTTATGTATTTTAATGTCATAGTATACCGGTAATTAAATTATTAGGCTATGAAAAAATAGTTCCTAGATTCTCATCCTTATTTCTTGAAAATATGGGGTGGGCAGGCGAAATTTATTTTTTTTATTTTTAATCCATTCTGATAAAATATGATGCCATTCTAAAAGAAATTGACAAAAAATTAACATTATTTGCCAAAATATCAAAATAAAAAAATTTGAGGGGGCTGAAAAAATCGGGGCGGGAGGGGATGAGCATCTAGGATATTTTTCATATTGGCCTTACTGGAATTCTATGTGGTTTGTGAATGATTGATTACATTGTACATACAGTCATACAGAGCTATGGGATATCCTTATGACAAGAAATGGTATAATTTAATCATTAATTGTTGCAAAATATTGAAATTTCAAGAGTATATAGATTCAAGTCAAAACTGGTAATCAATGATCACAACCACTTAAGGTAGTTCGATGGTAAAAAACATTTTTTCCGTGACCCCTAATTGTTTTTGTATTTTTTCAATGTTCATTTATGAAAGTTTAATTCTGCAAAATAAACAAAAAATATGATGCATTTTGATTATTACCCCGAACCACCTTAAACAATCCACTGACATGACCCATTATACTTACTGTAACAAAAATGAAGATGCCAAATATAACATGAAATAGGAAGAATATGATGAACAATAGACCAATGGAGTAGATGTCATACAGGTATACTGTGGACGGAGCTAGGAAGTTAGAGAGGTATCTGATGATAGCATGCTGTGTTGAAGTTATACCCAGGAAAATCAGAGCTGATAATACATACAAGTCCTGAAAAAAACAAAAAACAATTAGTCAAATTTAACAAGTAAATCAGAGTTAATGCTCACTTGTGATACCCCAGCTCCCCAAACTATGCCATGCATTTAAGTTCAAATACTTTATAAACATGGAGTAGTTGACTTAGGAAAATAAAATGGCTATACACCATGTGGGACTATAGTATAGGATAAAGCTTATAAGCAAAATATCAGACCTCTATCTCTTGTAGTTGCTGAGAAAACTTTGAAGAAAATTTTGCATTCATGTTCACTATGTGCAAAAATCAAAGTATTTGGTACACAGGAAGGAACATAAAATTACTATAAACCATACATGGGACTGTAGGAAAAAGCTATATGCAAAATATCAGACCTTTATCTCTAGTAGTTGCTGAGAAAACTGACGAAAATTTTTGTTACAGACAAATGGACGAACTAATGGACAAGGGTAAAACAGTACAATCCCATCTTCTTCGAAGCTGGGGTATAATAAATTTAAAACAACAATTTTAAAATTTAATATATATTTACAACTTATTATGAACAAGAATAGTCGAAAAGACATAATGCCCCATATGGCAACATTTGAGATGGACAACCAGACTCAAATACTATTTTCATAGATGGGGCATAAAAATACAAAAGTGAGTGGTAAGTTGGCAAAGTGGTACCCCAAATACAGGGACAAAGCACCCCCACAAATCAAAGGAAGAACATCTGCTTAAGACTCATTTTTTTTTTCACAATAACACAGCTAAAGAAAACAAGTTGTTTATGACACATTTATATGTTAGATTCAATTTAACAATAGCATGTACATGATGTAGCCTTGACTTCCCTAACTGAAAAAAAATCAAGTATGATATGATATTGATGGAACTCTGTTCTGCAATGATTTTGATAGTCACAGATTAACTAATATATCTGCAGATCATAGCCCCATTTTGTGAACAACTTACATTTCATGAACAATCTACTTACCAAATATGTGAGATATGATATCGTTGGTAGACTCTGCTTTACAATGAGTTTGAATGTGACAGATGTGAGCAATAGTGTGATGGTTACAGCTAGTCTGTCAGCTGATGAGGGCTCTATAGAGAACGTGGCAAAAGTCAGCACTGTGATCAAGGCCTGAAATGAATGAATAAATACCGTATAGCGGGTTATTTTCACTGGGTAAATTTTCATGGTTTTTGTGTTATGAGGTATGGGAAAAACATTTTATTTTCACATTGGTGAATTTGTTTGTATAGGATTTGCATAAGATGGATATTTTCGCGGAATTTATTTTTGCGGTTTCCCTCTTCCCTCAAAAATTAAACCACCACCAAAATAACCCGCTATAAGTATTCATTACCAGAAATGTTGTCTATCATGAAAGAAGTCACCTGTGTTATAAGATATTCTGTAAATAGAAAATTAATGATTTATGTCTCCTCTGTTTGAATGATATTGATCTTTATGTATTCATAAAATAGCTGATGTATGTAAATACTGAAAATATATGTATATTGTAATATATGGAAAGGATAATGTAAGATGTGATAACTTTTATCCGATCCAGTGTTGTAATTTTGTGACAATAAATATGTTTAAAGTACTAAATAATGATTTATGAAAAAAATATGGTAAAGTAGACTGAAACTACATTCCAAGTACTGGTACATTTTGTACTTAAACATTATGGTCAAGTATTATCTCTAAAAAACTGTGACGACGATTTATTGCAACACCAAAGATTGCAATATGGGACAGGTATGTTTAAACTTGCAGGAATTCCTACCATTTTGAAGCACTTAAGTTCACATTGCTATTAAATTACAGAAGTTTCAAAGTTGTCATTCTTTTTGGGGAAAATATTGAGTACAATTATCTCCCCTGAATCATTTGCAAGAGCAGATGCAAACTTGATGTTTACATCCATTTTACTTGAAAGTTCTATAAAATCTGTTAACAATCTTGGATTTTGTCTCATCAACTATGAAGACAGCGAAGCTGATCCATAATTACCCTAAGAACAAGTTTGCTAGTACAGGCAATATAATTGACTAAGTAAACCTTACAACAATGAATACAATGTTCCACATGAAGTAACCCATCTTTCTCTTCACTCGACACTGAGCATGAAATATTGGATGGATAGATTCACTTGCAAATTCCATGGTAGTTTTTCCCTTGTATGTTTCAACATGTTTATAGATGTCCCATTCCTGTGCGTCTTGGAAGGTCTTGGTGTTGACAGAGCTAACAGCACAACGATCTTCCACAAGGTCTATTTCTAAGTCTGATCTCTCTGATGTCACTGATATGGTTAAATCCTGTTAAAAAAGGAGAGCTGATTCAACCAGGACATACATGTAACATTACATGATTTCATAATATCATATTGTCCAAAACAGAAGCCCACAAAGAGCAATAAGAGCACTTTATAAGCAAGGAGGAAGTGCTTGATTGATAGAAATAAGACAGATCATCCACAAATTATATTACAACCACATACATGTAGAATGTACATCTATTGATTCCAAAACATTTTTAAAGGCTATGATGGAAGTACCGTATTTTGCCGTGTATAGTGCGCAGTTTTTTACATTTTTTTCATGATTCTAACATAGGGGTGCGCACAATACACCCCGATACGAGATTTTCATACATTTTCATGAACATCGGCAACGGCAAAAGATCAATGTTTGTCAGACTTTGGACACGAGATTCATCCATGATTGAACACAATAATCATAACTCAAATGGTTTCTAATGAATCCTGTTCATTATTAGTATCTCTTAATAAATTTTATCATGCTTTTATCGAATAAAAACTTAATTCCAGTGTCTTAATGTGTTTGTTTATTAATTTCATTTTCATATCGACTGCCATTGTTGTTGTTGTTGTAGTGGGTAAATTCCTCCGTTGACTTCGGAGCACCATTTTGAAACAAGTTGGTAAAAACATTTGTGTTCTAAAAAAATTACTTTTGTCCAATTTCTTTATTCAAAATAAGAATAATAAAATATGATTCTAATTTATTTATTCATTCTCCCATTACTTGTTTCCTTTCTGAATCAATATTGTGTATTCCCCTCAGTTACCTCATTTAATAATTCTAAAAATAGAATGGTTTGTTTACATGATTGTGTATTTTCTTTCATGTAATTATTTGAGCAACTTGAGTAAGATATAACCATTTTCTTATTGTTTTGTAAATAAATACTCATCCCAAGCTGGAGATAATTTAGATTTACTGGTAATTATTTGTTTTGACACTTTGGCCAATTTGCACAAAACATCGATATTTTGTCAAACTGGCTTGGACAATTAACAATTAAAACCATTCAGCTGTAATACTTCAGGATTGTTTGAATAGTAATTTGTTGATCATTACTGTTTTGACACCTTTATTGTTTTCATCAAAAGATGTGAGCTTGGGTTAACACTTGTTGTTTGTTAATTGAAAAGGGGGACCATTACGGGGATTTACGATCTCGCTGTCATAATAAAATACACAAATAATATAACAGTTTATTTTTATTTTCACAAATAATTACAAACAATTTAATTTCATTAAAAAATCTTCATCTGTAGTCTTTCTACCTGAAAAAAGAGACAAATTTTCAGGGTTCTCTGTCATAGAAAAAGGTCGCCGATTTTACACAAAACTTCGTTTTTTCCCCAGATTTTCATCGTGAAAAGGGGGTGCGCATTGTACATAAATGCGCACTATACACGGCAAAATACGGTACCCAAAACTAGAAATGAGTTTTCACCTTGCATGTGCAAGGGTGTGATATAGTTTTTATAATTATTTTTGTTTGATTATACCCTGATGTGCATGTGTATAAAGTTTCATCATGATATTACAGAAAAGTAAATTAAACCTGAAGGCTAAACTTAATTTGCAACAAAAAGCAAGAAGATGGAGAAACAGACATTTCCTAAACACTACAGTCAAACTTCAGTTAACAGGCATTTCTATAAAATGGGCACCTACCTGATCTCCCCATGAAACATACCCAATTCACATAAAGTAAACACTCTCAACACATGGACATGAAGTTAAAATTGAAAGAAGACCTTTCTCTAATAGACAGGACATGAGGTGCAATTCTTTTTTTTTAAATGGATAAAATGCAAATTTTCTGTTAAAGTAACTTCTTTATAAATGACATCTGTCAATAAGGGGCACTTTCATGGTTTCCCCTTACTGCCCTACCATTAAAGAATGATTTGACCTCATATATCCAAGACCTTAAGAATTTTTTACCTGCACATCAATTGGGAAATGTTGAAGCTCTAGATTTTCTCTGTAGAAACCTTTAAATCTCCACAGCATGACAACCAAGGGATACCTATAGCCAGGGGCATCTCTGATGATCCTAAACACCATTTTATCCAAGGAGAACGACCCCTCAAGGTTCATTATCTGTAAGTGAGGTGTCCACATAGTGTCTGCATCAAAAGTCTGTCCAAAATATATGAAAATAATTTTTGAAAAAAAATAGCTTGTCAAGGAAAAAATGGCCAGATTTGTGAAACAGAAAATACGTGAGCTTCAGGACTGAAACTGAACCCTATAATAAAAGATCCATACTGAATATCAAGAAGCTATATGTATTATCATTAGTTACAAAAAATTGTTAACTCTTTACTGGATTTTGTAATGAAAATGGGTAAAAAACTAGAAATAAACTAGCCTTTAGCCACAGCTCACAGTCACAATTTAATAATCCCCCCCCCCAAAAAAGGATGTCATGTCACATGTGAAAAAAACAAAGACTGTGTCAGTTTCGTGTAAATCCATTGAAGTACTCCTAATAATCTAATGGCTAAGTTCACGTTTTGCTATGGAAAACCTTAAAAAGGCAATCCTATCAAAATGTTAAAATAGAAGGTGCACATCCACATTATGTCACAAACATTGAATGTGTAAAAATTTCATGAGAATCCTTTGAGGGGTTTAGTGAGGTTAAGTAGAGGATAATAGATGGGTAACAAGAGGTGAAACACCCCTCTTTTAGGCAGGAGGTATATAACTCTGATGTCTCTATTTTTTTTTAACATAGGAAGAGGAGAATTTATCAATCAACTTGATGTAAACATGTGTTTTTATATCTATTGAAAACATAAATGTATGTGCTAAGGCCAAGTAAAAAAAAAGTTTCTGGTTTCCCTTCCTACCCTAGTTTTTCATGCCATCCTTAGCCATTAATTTTGTTGCCTATTTTACCTAAGCACTGTTAAACTTGATAAAAACACTTATCTTCTTCCCATTTACTCAAGGTAAAAAAAAATATGCCTTCCTACCTTCCCTATTTTTTCAGGCGCGAAACCAGAAACACAAATTTTTTTGATGTTGTCCAATATAAAGCTCTATGAACATAAAAATACTCTCTACAACATACAGTTACATCAGTTTCGTCTAAGAGTGGGTCTTGCCATTTGGCTCTGACTAACATTTCTGCTTCAAACATCTGAATGACTGTGTCGATATCACCAATCTTCATAAAGGTAAGCTTCAGCTCAACAACTATCTGAAAAATAATACAACTTCTTAATCTTATGGAACCATTATATGATACCCTGGCACTTTTACCTTCAATATCTCCCCTTAAAAAAAAACAACAACAAAAACGCATTAAAGTACTTCAATCATGAAATAAATAACTTCAACTTGAAAGTTAACATGATTTGAGATGAATCATCATCAGGAAACAGCAGTTTGCAGTTTACATAATGAAAACATTTCAAGTGATCATATTGCAACCATCAATGGACAGACAGATATATATAGCCTATAGGGACCAAACCAAACAGGCTAGTAAACATTAACTTACGACTGAAAAAATAATTATGGAATCTAAAACCATGGATGCCAGCCTGAGAGTAAGTTCACTATGAACTAACCCTTGTTCTGTTTATGTCTTATTACAGTAGCAGTGAACAAAGTTTGGTAAATATCTGTTTCTTAGAAATTAAACAGAATATGGCGCAGTAGGACTTATGACAGCTAGATGGTTGTTCATCATTGTTTCAACACACAGTATTACATGATACATGTACATAAAAACACATACGGTCAAAACCCCTCTATTCTCATTAAAATAACAAAAGAAAATGATACATCAACACCTATAGGTTGTATAACCTAGTGGGTTCTGATGTACCAATTTCTGTTTTTTTTCAATGAGAACAGATGGGTCTTGAGTCGACTGCATCCATCAGGTTTTGATATGTATTAGGTAATACAGTCTGGTCAAGAAGCTTTTGTCAGTGATTCCAAAGGTGCTTTTGGTTTTACCGGACCGAACTCAATTTTGAACAAATATTTATATAGATTTGATTTTAAAAAATTAAATTCTTTTACGGGACCAAATAAATTTTTACCGGACATTTCATTTGGTCCGACAACCTTTGGAATCACTGTTTTGTGTGAATCATGAAAGTCTGCTGGAATCTGTCAACAGACAGTTAGACAGGGCAAAGTTCCTTACCTTCTCTTTCCTTCTGGTCAGTAATACCATTGCTTGACTGGATTCATGCTGTGAGGTAGCCCTTTGTAGCTCTTTACCTCGAAAGTCTTGGGATGCAATATCTCGAAGAATGCTCACAGATCTTTCCAAAGTCCTGGAGTTTTCATCAAGTGAAGTAACTAGTTGTCTAAATATCTTTGCCAAAGAGAAATCTGGCTGCTTTTTCTGTTTGTCTGTAGCACCTGCTACGTCCGAGCGTTCAGTTTTCTTCTCAGGTGTTGTCTTCTTAGCTTTCTGTTCTTCATTCTCAGTACGCAGGATGGTGTTAGCAAAAAAATGACTAGCAGCCATCTGAATATAAATCAAAGACCATTTAAAATTCTATAAAATCCATTGATTGTTTAAAGACTTTAAGGTTTTCTGGGATTGCACCTCAGTCAAGCTAAATATAAATATATGTCAATTTCTTATACTTACCCACCTTAATTCCCTTGCCTATCAATTTATGACATTTTGAAACATTCATTTAATTCAGAACTTATCAATTCATGAAAGTCAAGGTTGCTGATTCATTAGGTATACTAATATAAACAAGCTGCATGTTCTGAGAGTATTGCAAAACAATATATAGTTCCCTACCAGCTCAATATTTCAGTGTTAAATTGATCATATATTTTGTAATTCTGGTAAAAATAAGTGAAGCAAAACAAAACATAGTTAAACTAGATAGAATAAAACGGAAAGGTGAACCAACACCGGTTTCTTTGGGTTCATCAGAAATCCAGATGAGAATACCTCTTGGTATGCTGGGATGACTCTATCAACATTAAAATGAAAAGAACAAGAGGCTCTCAGGATCCTGAATCGCTCACCTGGTCTTGATGTCAACCCTATGAAGAACTTTGTAGAGCTGAATAAGCTGAACATTTAAGCAAGCAACAGCTTTTCTCTATCTGCAATAGTTTTCATTCTATAGGCCAAAAACACTTTTTTTGCCTTTAAAGGGCTGTAACCCCTATTAGGGGGTCATCTGACAACTTGGACTTATGAAGACTTTTGTAGAGCTAAATGAGCTGAACATTTAAGCAAGCTACAGCTTTTTTCTATCTGCAATAATTTTCATTCTATAGGCCAAAACCACTTTTCTTTGCCTTTAAGGGGCTGTAACCCCTATAAGGGGTCATCTGACAACTTGGACACTATGGAAAGTTTTGTGGAGCTAAATGAGCTGAACATTTAAGCAAGCAACAGCTTTTCTCTATCTGCAATAGTTTTCATTTAATAATCTATTAGGCCAAAAACACTATTTTTTGCTGTTAAGGGGCTGTAACTCCTATAAGGGGTCTTCTGACAACTTCCACCCTGTGGAGACTTTTGTAGAGCTAAATGAGCTGAACATTTAAGCAATCAACAGCTTTTCCCTCTAGCTGCAATAGTTTTCATTCTATAGGCCAAAAACACTATTTTATGCCTTTAAGGGTCTGTAACCCCTATAAGGGGTTATCTGACAACTAGGACCCTATGGAGACTTTTGTAGAGCTAAATGAGCTGAACATTTAAATAACCAACAGCTTTTTTCTATCTGCAATAGTTTTCATTTTATAGGCCAAAAACACTATTTTTCGCCGTGACGGGGCTGTAACCCATATAAGGGGTCATCTGACAACTTCGACCCTATGAAGACTTTTGTAGAGCTAAATGAGCTGAACATTTAAGCAAGCAACAGCTTTTCTATATCCGCTATAGTTTTTATTCTATAGGCCAATAACACTATTTTTCGCCTTTTAAGGGGCTATAACCCCTGTAAGGAGTCATCTGACAACTTCGACCCTATGGAGACTTTTGTAGAGCTAAATGAGCTGAACATTTAAGCAAGCAACAGCTTTTCTCTATAGATAATTTTCATTCTATAAGCCAAAAACATGAAAAAGGTTATTTTAGGGGCCGTAACCCCTATTAAGGGTCTCATCTTAAGGGGTCATCTGACAATTTCGACCAAATAAAGACTTTGGTAGAACTTTTGATCCTGAAGCAGTAGGGTGGCATCAGATTTCATCTCTCTTATACTTTTTGAAAAACAAGCCAAAAACAGTTGTCTGACCCCCCTGGTCTATTTTTAGTAACGGCGGCCATGTCTTTTGATGAATCAAAAATCGAAACACAACTATAGTGCAGGACACCCTAAGGATCAATCATACCAAGTTTTGTTGAATTCTGTTCAGTAGTTTCAGAGGAGAAGATTTTTGAAAAATTGTTAACAGACGACAGACAACGACGACGACGACGGACGCCAAGTGATGGCAATAGCTCACATGGACCTTTGGTCCAGGTGAGCTAAAAAGGACAACAACATCAACTCAGGATTTGCAATTCTATGTCTTTATTTGATCTGTTTATTACAGTCAAAACAGAAATAAAGACATAGACTAGCAAATCCAGTTGATGCTGTTGTCCTTTTTCTTTTCAATCCATAAACTAGATATTAAGTTCATTATATATCTACATGCATTTAAAAAAAAGTGTGGAAATCTGAAATGTCAGTGATTTTTCTAAGTTTCTTGTAAAAATATGCAGACTGGAAAGAAACCTACATGTAAACTTGATCTTTAACTCATCATGGTATGTAAACCAAACATACAAAAAACCAGTTCATTATCTGTAAGCTAAAGCATATAGAAAAAGTTTGGAAAACTGAAAGTTTAGTGAAATTTCAAAGTGCAAAGGGCCATAATTCCTGTAATGATTTGCAGACGGGAAAGAAACGTAAACCAGTGATCTGTAACTTATCAAGGTAAACTTGCATGCCATAAATTACATGCTGTGTAAAAGCAAGATCAACATTACATCCCAAGCCCTAAAATGGACATCTCTAAAAGAAATAACAAAGACAATGAACATTGGGAATAGCACTTGAACGTGAATTTACGTAATTGAGGATTTATTTTATTACACTCCCCTCCTCCTCATTGCCTTTAGGGGCAAAAGGGGAAAAATGAAAGGTAGCAGGTACCCTTAATAAGGGGATAAAAGGTGTAATGTTTTTGTAACTGTAATTAATTTTGGTCTGCTTTAGAAAAAAGAAATGGATTCATTGTTAAATGTAGGTGGAATGTCCACCAAAGGCTGAATGTGTAAAAAAACTTTGTCAGTCAACCATGCGCCACTAATTGGTGCAATAATTAATCTTCCGTTTTGTATCAACTACTTGATATGAATTAAATTGCCAAAAAAAATCAGAATCCGATCAGTCAAATAAATAAGTTACATTTTTGCCCCTTTTGGGCCCCTAATATCAGTCTTCAAATTGAGTCACAAGTCCGATGGCCCTGGCTAGTAAAATAGCTTTTGGACCAGTAAAATTTCTTTAAAATATGGAATTACAAGCCAATTATATGTGAAGAAAAAATCTAAAAATCATATTTTTCGGTCTTGTGCTCCAAAAGTTAACCGTGAAGACTGTAATATTTCTAAATGAAACAAGGAAATGTGTCAAGATGACACTGATGCCCCGCTGGCAAATAAAATAAAACTGTTATTTTTACCAAATTTGCTAAGTCCAAGGGCCCTAATTTGGGTCAAAATCGGTGGACCAGAACGAAACTCGAACTTGACCTGTAACTCATCATGGTAGACTCACATACCAAAACTCTTTTGAATATATGCAAGCATGTGGAAAAAAAGTGCGGAAAACTTTTTTTTTACAAAATTTGCTAAGTTCAAGGGCCGTAATTTAGGTCAAAATCAGTGGACCGGAACGAAACTCGAACTTGACCTGTAACTCATCATGGTAGACTCACATACCAAAAATCTTTTTAATATATGCAAGGATGTGGAAAAAAAGTGTGGAAAACTTAATTTTACAAAATTTGCTAAGTTCAAGGGCCGTAATTTAGGTCAAAATCAGTGGACCGGAACGAAACTCGAACTTGACCTGTAACTCATCATGGTAGACTCACATACCAAAAATCTTTTGAATATATGCAAGGATGTCGAAAAAAAGTGCGGAAAACTAAAGTGTGACGGACGGACGGACGGAAGGACGGACGGACGGAAGGACGGACGAACGGACCGAAAAACTATATGCCCCCCAACTTTGTTGGCGGGGCATAAAAAGGGGGACCCCCAAAATCAATCCCATATACATATTAATGGTAAGGCAAATCATTGTCGAATTTCATAGCAATTGGCCAACCAGAACCAAAGTTATTGCAAGAAGTTTGAACAAATAAAATATTGGAATTTTTTGCCCCTTTTGGACCCCTAACATGCCTAATTTCTAAACGAATAAAGGGGGGACCCCAAAATCAATCCCATCCATCCTTTTATGGTGAGGAACATTATTGTCAAATTTCATAGCGATCATATAACTAAAACTTAAGTTATCAAGGTTACTCTAAAGTTAACAGACAAGGCAGATGGGACGCAGATGATGACAGCATCATACCATACTATACAATACCTTCACAATCAAAATTTGACATGTACAGTTAAATTTTTCATTAAGGTATATTTATGACATGTATGATATAATCTAGTATACGACGTCACTTATTTGAGGTAATCAATATTCTTGTTTCAGTAATTTTTTTGTAATACACTGGTTTCTAGGCATTAGCGTTAGCTGCCTCATGTAGTCATATGGTTACTGCTGACTTTCGTGTTTTTTTTTCAGTCTAGACAGAATAATCTGCCTACTGTAATTCTTTATCCCCTATATTACAGTACTTTTCAAAATATGTTCAAATATGATAGAATTCAATGCATGTTTTATATATCTCCATTTTTGAACGACACACAACGAGTTTGATCAATTCCTTTGCAATTAACAAAACGAACTATTTAATGATAGGCTCCGGAACATACATGAGTATTTATTTGCAACTTCAAGTTGATTGGTTGTGCACTTTTCCTTTAAATATTGAAGATGATGCTGGTTCATTCATCAAATTCAATACACAATTAATACACTAGTAAATGCTGGACTAGTTCATTTTCATCAAGCGATGTTTGAATCGATACCATTTGTGTACAATGCAATGCATGTGTATCCGAAAGTTTATATAATTTTATCTAAAATATGATTATATATACATTGAAAAAACTTCTGTGCCCGGGGGGGGGGGGGGGGGGGGGGGGGGGGGGGGGGGGGGGGGGGGAGATAACTAGTGTTCATTAAATTTGAAAATACCTGCTTTTTTAGAACTTTAAATTTCGCTTGCCTTTTAACACTTTAGCGCTTTGATTAACATATCACAAATAAATAAGAAAATATCTATTTTTGCTTGCAAAATATTTATAGATTTGTTTTAACTTCAGGAGCGTCGCAGGTTTAACCTGCCTCACATTAGACATGTTAAAGGTTTAACCTTAAGCTCATTTGAAGCTTGTTTGTCACAACTGTTGTATGACAGGGGGAACTTGTGGGTGATACTTTATATGCACAGGATACGATTATGGTAAAACCATAACAATAAGAAATTCTTATTGTTACCACAAAGACAAAAACAGGGAACAGATGACAGGAAAGAGCAACTGGATCATTTACAACTGTAATAATAAGAATTTTCTTCTTATTACAGCAAATCTTGCGTAAGTGATTTACCAAACATAAGATATTTTTTAACTAACTTTTTCTGCAACTTTTTAACATTTTATGCTTAATAGGAGATTGTAACCCTAGGCCAGCATTGAAGATGGCTTATAGGATACTTTTAAAAATAAAAAAAAAATGATCGCTTGTTTTTATTGATGGCAATAAAATCGTTACTGAAAACAAAACTCAAACTGAGGCAACTGACTTGCGGACACAAATCTTTGACAAAAACATTTACATAAGTCGAGTAAAGGGGTTTTACCCGGAAAGATAGATGGAACTCAAAATGTGTGTTGATCTAAGGAAAAATGCAGAGTTGAACCACTGCACAGTTTGTTACACCTATTTCCACACTGCAGCATCCATAGTCTAACTCTTAGATGAATGCCTTGAATGCTTTCACCCAGAATAAAATAAAACCAGAAAACTGTATATTGGTTGTGTTGCATGTGCCTTAAGTTATCAAAATTACTTTGAGTTAAATTGAGATTTATTAGAATTTTTCGCCCACTTGTATTATATGAATTAAGAAATGTTATGTCACTCTTTATTCCACATCGTCACAATATCGATTTGCTGTAATTATACGTGCAGTTATACGCTCCCGAAGGGAGCGATAATGGTAGAAATGTCAATATTATAGTTGTACTATGGGCTCAATTTTCCTTCAACATCCGGTAAATCACGCGCGGTTTCCCGAACTTTCTGCGTCTTTTTAACGCTTTTTTCTTTGAAAATTCCTGACGTCATTAAGCGCACAAAGGACCCACAAGAAAAGCTACTTTGTTTTTATTTTCGAATAAGAATTTGTTTCAATTAATTGCCCAATCAACATTTGAAAACTTATTTTAGCTTGTAAAATATTTAAGGATACGTTCAAACTTCGCCGGGAGCGTCACAGGTTTAACCTGCATCATATTAATAAGAAAATTCTTATTGTTAATATGCGAGCGAAGCGAAGCTCACTATTGTAGAGTGTCTGCCAAATTGCACGAGACTCAAAATACGATGGTTGAAAATAAATTCTGTCTGCTACTCGGAATGCATTGGGTATTTACTAAAAAACCGGGTCTCGCGTTAGCGAGACCCGGTGTTTTCGCTTATTTATTTGCAAACGGTTACAAAACTAAACCTTTTGTTGTTGTTAATGGCAAGAACTTTCTCAATAAATAATAACTACCTAACGAACGAAGGCTAGTTGTTTTGGTTTTTTTTTAAATATGGCCCCCTTCTCGCGAGATTTCAATACACTAGTGACCTTTAACACAGAGTGCACAGTCATGCGCAGAAAAAATGGCGGGAAATATCACATCACATCGTCCCTAACAAGGGTAGTTAAAACTAAGTTCTGCCAATCAATTATCGGAACTTTTAACATAAACAGATTCATTATAAAAGCGTGACAAGCAACTATTTTTCTGCATATGTATGATAAATAAATTTGGTCCTACCTGATCTGAAAATATAATCCTAATCCATCCTCATGACATGTGCCGTGTCTTGGTCCTTCAAAATCAAAGTCAAACTGACATAGTTAAATGATCAATGCAATCATGGGTCCGTCGTCATTTTCCACCAGGTTATTCAATCTTTTGCAGCCAGTACTAGTAAAAATTAGATACGGGTATACAGAAAATCTCACAAAACCTGACAGAAGAACATTGACATTTTGATGTCTTCATGTTTACAGTCTGCTGGATATGTGACGTCACAAATGGAGGATCAATAAATTATGTATAAGTTATGGATAATATCGTCCCGGCCGCGAACCATATTTTGACGTTTTTATAGGATAATACATTAATTATTATTTTTTGTTTTCGAACAAATTATTCAATGTTTAATCACTAGCGGACCCTCTTAGATATTGGTCCAGCTGAGAGTATTTTGACAATATTTTCCAGATCCAAATTAAGGTTCGACCCAGATTAGGCTGAACCTATTATCTTATTATTCACATTGCATCAACATAATTTGTGTTGATTTTGTATCTTCGCGAGCTTTTAGGGCAGAGCCATTCTCATATTATGGTCGAAAATGATTCGGTTTCTGTCCCGTCATCTGTTCTCGATTTTCATCTTTGCAGTAACAATAAGAATTTCTGATTGTTATGGTTTTGTCCAAATTTGCCATAACCGTTTCCTGTGCCTAATTTACTATATATGCATGTTTACAGCACAGATATAATTTTGTAAAAGTGTTCTGAAAGAGTAACTGTATCCTTACAAAGCTCCCAGACCTCTCAAGGCAGTCAGAATGAGAAGGGGATAACTAAGAATCTCTAGATCAGGTAAGTAGGAGTTTGTTAGTGCTTAAACCTTTTGCTTTTTCTTGTTCCTTGGTCTTTAAAAAGTTGTGCAGACGACGCAACAACAACAAAAAACCCCGCACCGGAAGTTTAACAAGGGACGTAACTATATGTAATCGTGAACGAAAAGGTTTTCATAATGTGTCTTTTGCATTGGTCAACTTACTATTTTGACAAATAAAATATTCTTGAAGGTTGTTATTTAAATTTATTTTATTTTACATTAAGATATATCAAGCAGAATAATCTTTTCTTTATGATAACGAGCACTGTAAGCTAGAACTCTCCTTTGTCGAGGAGAAAAAGTCACTTCTGGTCCTTCGCACAAAACTGTCAAATCGATATTATATTTGTGAACATTTTGAGAGAAGGTAAAGTGAAATGTAAGTAAAACTCCCATCCCGTTGTTAAGCTTTTCACCTTCAACATGACTAATTGAATACTGTGACCCATTTATTACGGAGCATGATGTTCTAATCATTCTGTTTCATAACCCAAGCATGTTTGCACTGAATACATGTAAGTTAAAAAATAGTTGATATCATACTGACGCATTGTGTAGATAACGAGAGGCACCAATGGGCATTCCTTCCAGAAATTATTCCGACCAGTATCTCCCTGTGGTGGAAGACGGGCCCTGCTTCAGCAATAACAAAGGATACTCGGGAGCAGCTAACACTGTTCCTGGTGGTGGTGTGTCATGGTCTGGACGACCCATGGCACATACCGAGTCTTTACCCCCTCATTGTAAATGTCCAGTATGGATTTAGACGAGTATCCTAGTTGAAGTTTTTGAAGTTGAATAGGTAATAGTTGCTGCAGAGAGGCATCCTCCTATAGTCACATCCATAAAAACCCATTAGAGAGCCGGTGGTGTAGTGGTTAACACGTCAGACTACTAACACCAAGGTTCGTGGTTCGATCCTCGTCCGGGGTGAAAATTTCATGAACCAATTTTCCGACTCTCTCTTGACACCATTGGCGAGGATGGTCTCAAGGAACGATGCTAGTCCTTCGGAAGGGACGAAAAAAGGTTGTCCCATGTATGTGGAAAGCAATACCCCATGCACGTTAAAGACCCCTTTGTAGAGTTCGATAAGAGTAGGCTCAATGGGGGCCGCTGCAAAGGCCACACTCGCAAAACTGCTAGCTGGAGAGGGATTTACAGAAGCATTAAGCTGGTTTCCCAATCCAGGATAAATAAATATGTTTAAGTTTAAATTTAAAAAACCCATTATCAACAATGGGGCATTTTATGTCAAAAGTCCAAAAGCCCCGACAACAACAAAACAGGTTAAGATATGAACAAGAACAGCACGAGGAAAAATAAAACATAAAAAACCACAAAATAAACTGATCAAAAATCAACAATGCGAACTCAAGTCGTAACAAGAGTGAACTTAGGTGATAGGTAAGTCCTTATGAAGATTAGAGCTATCCAGGTAGGTTGTATGCCCAGGAGCCACTTGGTAGCTGGATTGGTCTAATCAGAAGGACAGAAAATGCAATATGGTATTTGCTTCTATCCTTATATCTTTCTCTTTCAGTTCAGCTAAGCTTGCTACTCCTTATTTTCATCAGTTCATAACATTATTTCCTAATGCCAGCACCCTTGCCATTTAATAAGTACACTCCAGGCTAAACAATTTTTAATTTCTCTACTTTATATAGCTACCCCCATGGAGGGCTCCTGTGTGACTCTACTTCACTCTAAAATTTGTGTGGAGTGATGGTAGAGGAGAGTGGAGATTTAACAATGTTTAACTTATTTGAAAATTCAAAAATATTAAACTGCTAGGCAACTCATACTATTTTAGTAATCCTGATAAAATTAAATCTATCATTTAAGTAGATACCATGAACATTCCATTAAAATTCAGTACAATCTAAGTTTTTTGTTAACTTTATAAAAAGAATTTACACAAACAATTATTTAAAATATCTAAATTAGATTTCAATTTATACATATTTTCAGTATAGTCACACAAATAACATGTCCAGTTGTACAAATTAATTTTATTGGATGTATCTTATATTATTCACTATTTTAGTATTACTGGTAGTTTTCATTTAATAAGATCAAACTTGAAAGTATTAATTACTTTGATGATTAAAGAATAAAATAATCATTGGACAAAGCAGCTCAATTTTTCTTAATGATCTATCTCTCCACTCTACTCCACTATAATTAGAGTGTCTCCACTCATGTCCACCCAACTCCATCTCGATGATGTAGAGTGGAGAAATAAAAAAAATGCAAGAGTGTATTTCAAGAAATAATGGTCTGCCAAGACGGTATTTCCTACCATGTACATGTAAATGTAATTGTTAGTAGACACACATTTTATGGTCTCTTGAAGTTGGTCACAGGTGGTTCTGCAGCCAGGTTGATATGTCCTTAGTATAGATCCGTCCCCTAGTTGATCCAGACTCTGTGTGACTGTCACTCAAGTTCTAAATTGGTCAGTCTCCCCATTTAAAAATAATCTGAAGTAGCTGGTGGTAACTTGTCCATTGCGGTTTTTCTGAATTACAGCTTGATTGTGGGCTGTGTCGCGTACACTTATTTCACATCTCATTATTTTCTATTATAATGAGGCACAAATTAAACATTTTGTACAATAAATCAAACCGTATTGTTTTATAATGGTGCTTCAACAGATCTGAGAAAGTAGGAGGTGTCATGAGCAGTAAGTCACTGTTTTCACTGTCACTTCAGCAGAATAATGATGGAGATAATCTATGAAAACTTTTGTATAGATATGAAAAAGAAACTTATGTTTTGAAAACTGTTTTAAATGTTTGACTTTGTTATGGATGTAGTTCATCTTGATCTTGCATTTAGAGAAATTTATTGATATACAAATATTTCTGATTATTATTAATATACCCCCCACTTCAAAAGTGGGGGGTATATAGTGATAGGGGTGTCCGTCCGTCCTTCCGTCCGTCCTTCCTTCCCTCCTTCCGTTACACTTCAGGGTACCCATCTCTTATCTGCAACTCCTCCATGTCCTCCTAAACCCCTTGATGGATTTTCATGAAACTTACACACAATCTTTGTGACATAATGTAGATGTGCACCTACTAATTTAAAATTTGATCAGAATGATTTTTGGGGTTTCCCATAGCAAAACATGGACTTAGCCATTCGACTACATGGGGGTACCCATCTATTATCCACAACTCCTCCTAAACCCCTTGATGGATTTTCATGAAACTTACACACAATCTTTGTGACATAATATAGATGTGCACCTACTATTTTAAAATTTGATCAGAATGATTTTTGGGGTTTCCCATAGCAAAACATGGACTTAGCCATTCGACTACATGGGGGTACCCATCTATTATCCGCAACTCCTCCTAAACCCCTTGATGGATTTTCATGAAACTTACACACAATCTTTGTGACATAATATAGATGTGCACCTACTATTTTAAAATTTGATCAGAATGATTTTTGGGGTTTCCCATAGCAAAACATGGACTCAACCATTCGACTACATGGGGGTGCCCATCTCTTATCTGCAACTCCCCCTAAACCCTTTGATGGATTTTCATGAAACTTACACACAATCTTTGTGACATAATGAAGATGTGCATCTCCTATTTTAAAATTTTATCTGATTAATTTTTTTTTTGGGGGGGGGGGGGTGGGGGGTATTTATTTGTGAGCTGAGGCTCACAGTTTTTCTAATTTTTTTTGTGATGAGACATTGCATTTAATGAACATTTTTTCTTCCAGTGGAGCAAGTTACAGAAAGTTTTTTTTATGCATTGTTTAATTTTCATGAAACAGAATTTGTTTACCAAATGCAATATCATATCTTTTTATGTAGATGACATAAAGAAAACAGACACACAGAGCAATTGGAATTGGAATGTTGGATTTACATGACATTGGATGAAGCATGGTAGGAAAAAATGCCCACTTCCCCATGGTGCTTTATGGCTTTTCAACTTCAATGACCTAATATTAAACCTCTTTCTTCTCTTTAGACTCCTTATGGTCAAACTTGTTGGTGTCATTTAAATTAAATTGAAAAAGATACCACTATTCTGAAATGTAGTATCCTAGATAACCCTATTTTCATACACATAAGGAATTTTATTTTATTCTATAAAAACCTCTAATACCAAAACAAAAATGACGTACCAATGACTTTTTGTGCACATTATCTGCATGCAAAATTTCTTATGAAATTATGGTATGTACCAATACATGCAATATGGGGTTACTGACGATATAAATTGATCTTTGTATTTCAGAAAGTAACCAGAACATCATGACATAGGTTATTTAAGAAGGACCATAAGAAATCACAGTATATTTTTTACAAGAGCAGAAAAGGTCTCCATCACTGATAGTAAACAAGAGAGAGATATTATTTAAAGGTTGTCCAAAGGGAATGGACAAAATCCATGATAGTGTAGCATGGTATCAGAAAAAGGTAATTATGAATAGGGACCTTAGCACCATAGAACCAATTGGGCAACAATTTTATTACCGATGAGGAATTTTCTTTTGCTCAGAATCTTGGCAGATAATGATTGATACCATGCCTTGCATAAATTTTGAGAACAGAAATAGCAAAAAATAATACATTGTACATAACAATTTTGATAAGGTTGTCCTTACATGGTTGAGTAAAATCCTTTAGGTATAGCATGTATAGTAGTGACTCTTTTTGAAATGGAATATAATTCATTATTATGTATCTATAATACATATCCTATATAACTATCCATGACTTAAAACGCACAAGTATGAATACATACCCTATATCACTACCCATGACTCAAAACACAAAAGTATGTATATATACAAAGTAATTACATACCCTATATCACTACCCATGACTTAAAACACAAAAGTATGTACAAATTGTCACAATATGATAATGAACATAACATGCATTTACAGCATGTTTGAGAAAATTTTAAAAGTATTATTATACAGGTATAAGGTCTTTGTTCTACTTATAAATGTACATACATGTAGGTCAGTGAGTTATGATGTAGCTTTTCCTATTTCTATTTATTTAGATTGGATTACATGATAAGCAGTTGTGGGAACATTCAGTTGACAGAAAAGTTCTAACGGTTTGTATACATGAAACTGTCGTTTTTTGTCTCGCCCTGTGACAAATAGTTGTGGAAGCGAGACATAGGTATAACTTTCTGTTGGCTGCATAAACTATTTTGTAAGACTTGTGGACAATGAATTGCTTAAAAAAGTATAATAGCTAGGCATATAATATTGGGTATACATACAGTTGAGGTTATGGTCTACGCGACTGTCACCATGCTGTGTGACCCTGACCCCATTTTCACACTCCAGTGACTCTGTGAACTTTGGTCATTTTTTCAGTCCGTAAATTTTTATGTAAGACTATTGTGGACATTCAATTACTTGAAAAGTATAACAGCTACGCATTTGTATTAAGTTTTTTTATGTTAAGTCTGTTTCTCAATGACTATGATATCTAGAATCACTGTAGTTGGTCCAAAGAAAAATGTTGAGAATTAATGAATGAATAGTTGAATAACTAGGTATTCCAATTGAGCCAGCAGGTGAGACATACTTTTAAAGTGTTAACTCTTGTTTATTATTCATGGGGTATCAATTTTCATGGTTGACCACGAAAATAAATGATTCCACAGTAAGCAGTTGTGGGACATTCAGTGGAAAGAAAAGTATTAACTTGTATAATGCACAATGTATTTCAAAGGTAAAGTTGAATCAAAGATGTCTAGATGACGTATTTGAATGTTGCAACTCTTAAAAGAAGAAAAAGAAGTTACCAATGGGGCATCTGATTGTCAAAAGTCGGAAAGGGCAGAGACAAAAACAGTAATCACCAACAAGAGTTGGACAAAAAACAGACAGTATGTAAAACACAGAAACACAAAAAATTCTGAATATCAATTATTGACATCCTAGTCGTAACAAGATTGAACTCAGGTGCTCCGGAAGAGTAAGCAGTTTCTGCTTTCTATAGCACACCTGTTGCGTTGCCAACAATCAATTCAGTGTGTCAAATCCAGTATAGGAAGACAAAACAAAACTCTATGACAAACCAAAATCTGCACTCATCTAAGCTCATAATGTCTTCCATAAAATTTCTTGAGTGGAGACAGCAACCGAAGAGCAACATATCCCTTTTTGAGGAATTTTTGTGTCAGACGTGATGCTCTGCTGAGGACTTTGATGTTAGTCCTGCAAGCTCTGGAATGACAAATCAATTGAGATACCTAAACTCCATAAGCTAGAGTTGACAGAATGTTGCTACACAAGAAGGGAAAGTTGAAGCCATGACATTTGCATAGAGCTTTGTTGAAAGTTTTCCTTGAGAGTCTATTTCAAGATGTAGATCTAGATATCAAGCAGACTTCATAGAATCTGTAGTGTCCTTTATCTGAAGTTCCTGATGGATATATAAGATGGAGATAGTCCCCAAATCAAGAATTGTTCAGTGAAAGGACATCATCAATATAACGGAAAGTGAGATTAAAAGAGAGAGTTAGATCTTTTGTCTAGAAGTGATTGTAAGAAGTCTGCTACATATTAATAATAAAAAAAATCAGCAGTTGAGGTGCACAATAAGTGCCCATTGGAATCCCTATTGTTTTCTGAAAAAACATGTCGACCAAACTGAACAAATATGGTGTCAATATAAAGTTGAGCATGTCCATTATTTTGGTCTTTAAAGTTCTTTTTCTTAGACTCATTGATGACAAAGCTCAGACAAAATCAGTAGACATATAAAAACCAACATTATAAAAAAGAGGCACTACATTCTTTTAAAAAAGTTTTATTTATACTATTACAGGTTCATATATAATTGTATGTAAATCCTAATTTAGTTAAAGATATACAATTATGATATTCATTGTTTGTAATTTCATCTTTTTTTAGGGAATTCGAAATGCACCAAGAAGATCTGTCAGAGCTAAAACAGAACTTATTGATGTTGATTTAATCAGAGGTATATTTTTTACAGGAATTTGGCTTAAGACATCTTCGCTAGCCAAGGGTTACGATCCGCTATCTCTCATCTTCACCCTTGGCAGATATAGAAGGATTTTTGTGGTCATACATTATCTCATCTGATTGGATGCAGTGAAAGTTGGCTGCATCCAATCAAATTGCTCCATTTCCATTTTTAAACAATTTGTTAACAAACATGTGGGTTTACAAAGGTAATAAATAATTATTATTCCAAAATTACCTTTATTTTATCTTTAGACAAATGTTGGTCGTTAATGAAATGAAATATCTCCTATTTTTGCAACTATCTGCATGAAAATAATTTTTTAAACTTGGAATAGATATTGCTTCAAGGGAGATAATTAAAATGTTGAGATGGTGAAGATGAGAGATAGCGGATCGTAACCCTTGGCTAGTGAAGATGGGCTTAAGAGTGATTAATTAGCCTTAATAATTGCACATAAGATTCATGCAAAGCTTGTGTAATGTCATTTTATGTGATTTTTTTTTTGTCAAAATGACATGAAATTTGAACTCATGGCAATTTGATATGAAACTTTCTATGAACTTTAAATGTACAGTACTAAGGGCTTGTAATCATCTCTCTGTGGATATAAGGTGGGGATGAGCAGACGCTCACAAGATTCTTGTTCGGTCTGCTGGAATAATAAGACAAATTTAAAATAAGTTACTGAAAAGGGGACAGATTTCATTAAGGGTTCAGGTTCATTTGAACAGAATTCACATGATTTTTATATGAAAATTCAACAACTTAAATATTTATGGCAATAAAAGATTAGACTATTCATGAAATGTTTATCTTACAACCACATTTCAAAAAAAGAAATACAAAAAAAAAATCACAAAAATACCCCCTTATACAATAAATAACTTGTGTTGTACAAACTGTATCACCAAAATCTAATTGTTTTTAAATGTAGGTTCCACATTTACCCGAGCCAAACCTCAAGTATCATGGACATATATTGTACACAAAGCTATCAGTCGGGTGATCTTCTTCCCATTTCATTACAAGTGGTAAGTTAGATCATATGAGTTTAGTTAGTTGGGGGAGGAATTGGGAGGTAGACATACATTGTACACAAGGCTGTCAGTTGGATGATCTTCTTCCCATTTAATTAAAGTGGTAAGTTGGACCATATGAGTTTAGTTGGTGGGGGGAATTGGGATGTAGGAATACATTGTACACAAAGCTGTCAGTCGGATGATCTTCTTCCCATTTCATTACAAGTGGTAAGTTAAAGCATATGAATTTAGTTGGTTTGGGGGGGGGTAGGGAGGTAGACATACATTGTATACATGGCTATCAGTCGGGTGATCTTCTTCCCATTTCATTTCAAGTGGTAAGTTAAAGCATATGAATTTAGTTGGTGGGGGAATTGGGAGTAGGAATACATTGTACACAAAGCTTGTGTTGAACATTCAAACCCAGGGAGACCCAGGTAGGAAAAATGTGGCTAACTTGGGGCAGAACGAGAACAATCTGGGTAATGACGTAATTTAATTTATAACCTAGGTTATTTCCAATGTACACTTTTATTTGTTAAAAAGACAATGACCCATACATAACAGAGGTCACCCGCGTTCTGTTTTATATATCAACCCAGGAAAAAAATCTACCTAGGCTGCCCAGGGAGGGAATATGGAACGCTACCAAGGCTATCAGTCGGGTGATCTTCTTTCATTTCAAGTCATTTAATCTTACATTCAGATATATTGATGATGTCCTTTCTGTCAATAACACTTCATTTGGTAGATGGATTCCTTCAATATATCCTCCAGAGTTGGAGATTAAAGAGACCACAGAATCAAATTGCTTCACGTCTTTCTTTGATTTGCACCTCAAATTTGACCCAGTTGGTCATCTCAGTACAAAAATTTACGATTAAATGGACGATTTTAATTTTCAAATTATTGATTTTCCTAATCTACAGAGCAATATACCTACTTCCCCTGCATATGGTGTTTATTTTTCACAACTTATTCGATATGCCAGAGCTAGCACACATTTTACAGATTTTTTTATCAGACACCAATTTCTTCGTGACCGACTTTTGGAGCAGGGCTATAAGAAAATACGTCTCATACAATCCCTAAAAAAATTCTTTCTTCGTTATCACCCACTAGTAGAAAAGTTCAAAATTGAGTTAAAAGATATGGTGATCAATTGTTTTAATTAGTGTTTGACTGGTCTGCTGTACTGAGATGATCACCTCAATATCCCTATTGTGTCTCACAACTATGTTGTGTTCTATGGTCATTACCGGATCCTAAGATCGCAATGGAAGAAGGCGGTTTGGCGCCATAAAACCTGGTTTAACCCACCATTTCGTTTGAAATGCCAGTACCAAGTCAGGACCATTGCGATCCACCAATTCTCTGGTATGACTGATTAGTTTTTGTCATTTTCTATGGACTGTGAGATTGGTCATTCAAGTTCAGTAGTTTTGTTATTATCTTTATTCAAGTGGTAAATCAGGTCATGTGATTAAGAGGTTCATTGGGTTCTGGTCACAGGGCTTCAGTCATGTAATCATCTTTCAGTTTCACTACAAATTGTATATCAGATCAAACTTATTATCAAAAAGAATGTTTATCATAATCATGAAGACAATACAATGATTTTTATGCAATAAAATTTCACTGTAGACTCAAGACTTTAGTACACAACGATGGATTTATTATTATGAAAGTTGACATTAAAACAATACCAAATCCATTCCAAAAAACTACAAAACATAGTTTCGTGAAATAGAGTAAAATTAGGAAAAAAAGGGGGTCTTTAGATCTTCTTGTTCTTTATGTTAAATTTTATGAAAATTGGCACATACACTGATTGTCACTCTAACAAGATTAGTTTTGAAAAATGTTTAATTTATTTAATAACTTTGATACCTAACATATATTCATAACAATTCTGTTTTTATTGGTCATGAAGAACAAGGACTTTTGTTATTAAACATACACAGGCAATTTTGATAATGTTAATTTAACGTTAAAAAATAACGTTAAAGTAGTGTTAATCGAGCTTCGATTGTTAATTTGACGTTAAAGTTTAACATTTGGCGTCGCATTATCCAACAGCAAAATTAACGTTAAAAAGTTTAACACTAAAGTAACGTTAAAAAGTTTAACACTAAAGTAACGTTAAAAAGTTTAACACTAAATTAACGTTAATGTTTAACACTAAATTAACATTAAAAAAATTAACGTTAGATTAACGTTAATTTAACATTAAAAAAGTGTTACATTAATGTTAAATTAGTGTTAATCCAGCTTAACGTTAATTTAACATTAAGACAAATTGCCTGTGTATAATTGACTAACATGTTATATTATTTTTGCATGTTCCAGGTGGCTTCAACAGACCACCCCAGTAGTGTTTGGTTGTTTGCTGGTCCTTTACACAGCACAGGTGTTGACAACTATATTTTTCTGTCAGAATGCAGTTGACATCATAGAACAAAATGTAAGATAGTTTTTGCACCATGAAAATTGTCCTATATAAAAAAGAAATAAAATAATTTTTGACCAGAATGACATAACATAAAATTGTTGAATACATTTGTACTGTCTACTTGGAAATCATTATGTGGCAATTATTTTTGCTAAGTTCACAATTTTAAGATATCTGCAAAAAATATCTCCACAACAATAATTTATTTTTTCAACATAATATATGAATAATTCTCCCCCCCCCCACACAAAAGATTAAATTTAAACAAAAATGTGATATTTACCTCGTTTTCTGTGGCGAAGCAAGACATTTTCAAACGGGAGGGCACACAATTTTATAAAATCTTCTTGGACCTCTTGTTTCATACAGTTGCTACATGTATCTAAAGGACAAGATAGGATAAGATCACAAATTGGCCCTCTAAATTGGACAATTTTCCTAAATTGGAATATTGAATTATAACTGTGTGATTTTGTGATTCAGATGCTATATTTTTTGGAACAGGCAAAATTTTGTCGAAAATTTGACATATTGCATAATTGCGCATGTGCACAAAATGACAGAACTATGAATTGTAGTAAAATTGGCTTAAAAATGTTAAAATGACAACAGTTTTTATGATTTAAATATGAGCAGACCTGCGGCCCACAAAGATAATTTCTGTAATGCTACGATCAGATTTGATCTTTTATTTGTTTAAAACAATTAAATTTATTAACTTTCATTACTTAATATCATATAAATCAACATTTTAGCATAAAATTTCACTTTTGAAAAGGGGCCAAAAATAGCCCTTATCATACCTTGTCCTTTTCCTGTT
Source organism: Arcuatula senhousia (assembly GCA_963971305.1). Taxonomy (NCBI): domain Eukaryota; kingdom Metazoa; phylum Mollusca; class Bivalvia; order Mytilida; family Mytilidae; genus Arcuatula; species Arcuatula senhousia. The sequence goes on from OZ020310.1 coordinate 60,737,498, forward strand.
AAACAGGAGGACACGCACCTGGCACACCTGTGCTAAATCCACATTTAGTTTTGTATAGTACTGTTCAATGAGAAATGGCCCCCTGAGTTTTTGTGATATATGTTTTGAATTATGTACATGGGGTTAAATCTTTGATTGATTTTGTATAAATCTTTATTAGCATTTCACATGGAATTTATCTTCATATACATTTTCACAAATTACAAAAAAAAAAATTAATATAAATAAAGCCCTTGTCAAAATTATCCCATTATCAGTATGAATTTATGAAATTCCCAATACTCTTTAAATAGTTTGGTGCCATGATTTCCATTTTTAAGTTCAGAAAGAAGTATATGAAATATTGATGTGAAGGAAGAAATTTGATTGCTTGTGAATGTTATTCAGGGGAGATAATTGTACTATTTTTTTCAAATACAAAGTTAAATATGAAACTTTGAAGTCCTTTTGTAAGCTTGTTCTTAGATTTTATACGACCGCAAAAAATTTGCGGACGTATTATGGTATGATGCCGTCGTTGTCGTCGTCGTCGTCGTCGTCGTCGTCGGTGTCTGTTAACTTTTTAGTGTTTCCACAATAACTTTAGTTCCAGTTATGCGATTGCTATGAAACTTGACAATGATGTTCCTTACCATAAAAGGATGAATGGGATTGATTTTGGGGGTCCCCCCATTTTTCGTTTAGAAATTAGGGGCCAAAAAAAGGCCAAAAATACTACTTTTTTGTTTGTTTCCACAATAACTTTAGTTCTAGTTATCCGATTGCTATGAAATTTGACAGTGATGTTCCTTACCATACAAAGATGAATGAGATTGATTTTGAGGGTCCCCCCTTTTTTTGTTTCGAAATAAGGGGCTCAAAAGGGGCAAAAAATTCAAATATTTTACTTGTTTCCACCATAACTTTGGTCCTAGATGGCCTATTGCTGTCAAATTTGTCAAGAATGTTTTTTACAATAAAAGAATGAACTTGAGGAATTTTTGCGCCCCCTTTTTCCCCGTTGTGTAATTAGGGGCCAAAAGGGCCAAATAAAAAATTTTTTATTTGTGGTCCGATTTTGAAAATTTTTTTTGCATGTTTGTTCTTGTCAAATAGCGGATACAAAATTAAGAATTATTTTTTGCGACCCCCCCTTTTTCCCCATATTACGTAATTAGGGGCCAAATGGGGCCAAAATCGAAACTTTTTTATTTGTGGTCCGATTTTGAAAATTTTTTTTGCAAGTTTATTCTTGTCAGGTAGCTAATCCAAATATGAGAATTAAGTTTTGTCACCATCCCTTTTTTCACTTGTTTTGTAATAAGGGGGCCAAAAGGGGCTGTAATCAAAACTTTTTTATTTCTGGTTTGTTTTTGAAATTTTTTTTTGCAAGTTTATTTTTGTCAAGTAGCGAATTCAAATTTGAGAATTTATTTATGCGACCCCACCCCTTTTTCACCTGTTACGTAATAAGGGGCCATAAGGGGCCGAAATCGAAACTCCTTTAATTCTTGTCAGATTTTGACAATTTTTTTGCAAGTTTATTCTTGTCTAGTAGCAGATATATTTTTGTGTCTCCTTTTTTTTTCTGTTTTGTTATTAGGGACCAAAAGGGGCCAAAATCGTAACTTTTTTATTTCTTGTCAGATTAAGAAATTTTTTTTTACAAGTTCATCCTTGCCAAGTAGCAATTCTAAATTTAAGAATAAATTTTTGCAACCCCCACCTTTTTTTCGCTCATTACCTAAGGGACTGTAATCATAATTTTATTTTCGATTTTTTATTTTTCCCCCCAAACATTATTCTTTTAAGAGTAGAATACAAAATTGAAAATTTATATTTTTACCCCCTAGGTCGAAAGTCCATCAGAGAAGCATATGTCAAAAACCTTTGTCAGTCCACCATGGGCTGCATGTGTCCAGAGCAATAGACTATCCATATTGGGCCTAAAACCTACAGGGTTCAACATGTTGCGGTCGTATCATGCTGCGCTCGGCGAAGCTTTTTATTCTAGTTTAAATATATTTTGTCTCGCCAGGCATGAATAGTCATGGAAGGCGAGACATAGGTATTAATTTCCTGTGGCAGTGTGGTAAACTTTTTTGTGGAATATGAATCACCTGAAAAGTATAATAGCTAGGCGTCTGATATTTGGTATACAGACAGTTCAGGCTATGGTCAATTGTTACCATGCCGTGTGACCCTAACCCCAATTTTATGCTCCAGTGACTCTGTGAACTTTGATAATTTTTTTAGGCTGTAAATGTATTTGCAAGACTTTTGTGGAAAATGAATTACTTAAAAAGTATAATAGCAAGGCATCTGATATATGGTATAGAGACAGCCCAGGTTATGGTCTACACAACTGTCACCTTGCCATGTGACCTTGACCCCACTTTCAGGCTTCAGTTACTTTGTGAACTTACGTTTTTTTATTCAGGATGTAAGACTTTTGTGGAAAATGAATTTCTTTAAAAAAGTATGATAGATAGCCATCTGATCTGCAAGATATCAATAAATTAGATAAGGTTTTTTGGTCATCACCATGTCAACAGACTTTGACCTCATTTCTTTACTAATTGACTGTAAAAATTGTTTTTATTTGTGTTCAGTCTTTTATGTTGAGTTTGTTTCTCAATTACTATGAAAATAGTTGGTCCACAAGAAAATGTCCAGAATTTATGAATGAATCGTTGAATTCTGATGGTACCAGCAGGCGAGGCATTCTTTAATGTTAACTTTGGTTAAAACATTTTGATGTTGACCAATTCCATGTAAACTTGTTTAATATTTTAGGAAATTACGATGAGTGAAGTATTTGTGCCGACATTTCTGATGTTCCTTCTGGGGTATATCCATTCTCAGACTGTTCTGTCTCATTCCCATGTCTCACACAGATCTCACAGAGATATCAAGTCAATGAGGTAAACATGTAATTTAAGAAGCAAAGAGGCACCAATGGTGGCATTGGAGTGTCAAAGTCTGAAAGGACGACGACAAAGCCAGTAAACATGAACAAGATCAGTACGAGGATACACAAACATTAAAAAGCACAAAATCAACTAAACAGAAATGAACAATGCAAATTTAAGTCGTAACAAGAGTTACATAAGGTGTTTCGGAAGAGTAAGTAGTTCCTGCTTAAAATAGGTGTTAGGATGAGGATTAATGATTATCCTAAGAGCCATCACACTCCAAGTAACTAGATTGTATTAGTATTGGAGGTGAAAATTTGAGGAGCATCCAGTTCCTGGAGTGTGAAACACTGGTCAAATAAAACAGGGTGGGGCGGTGGGAAAAATTACAGATTCATAAGCCTAAACCTCTTCATAACCACAACCATAGTCATAGCCACAGCTTAATCGAGAGAAAAGAATCACTTTCAATCCATAACCTGACTGCGTTTCGAAGAATGATTTAAATTGATAGATCTCGTGACTTCTCGTGTGATGTCGCTTAGGATAAATGATTATCCTAAGAGCCATCACACTCCAAGTAACTAGATTGTATTAGTATTGGAGGTGAAAATTTGATACGCAATAATCATCCTTTGTTATGTGAAATCAGTAACTATTTCACACTCACCACAAAACCCCCAAAACTCAAAACTCAAAACTCACCCAAACTTGTGTCTTTAATATGTCTAGCCAATATACAAAAGTAAATTTTGAACACAATCCTGAAAATTACCCATAAATTGACCTACAATGTATAATCATTTGATTAACATGCAACTGTATACCAAATATCAACATTGTAGACGATAAAGAGATGTGAGATAGGCATACGCAACGCAACCAACCCAAAACAAAATTATAAAAGGAAAACAGCTAGCAGTCACCAAGATAACCAGATCACCGGTCACCGATCGCCGTCTTGCGTTGGCCCGACTAAGACTAAAAATTTTATACACAAGGTTGAACACCACTGCCAAAAATTATCACCGAGACAGACGACATATGAAATGTACCATTATCTATTAGCATAAATAGACTATAAAAAACATAAACATATAGCCAAAGGAGCAAGAACCCTTATAGTCAGTAGACCATATAGGGGCGTATATGTAGATGATATCTTCCTGGAATAGACCAGTACTGATGCTTATGAAACAGCATACCAAATATCAATGATATGTCATAAACGCCAACGCTATTTGTTAAACGGACAGAAGAGTATGCCAAATCAGTATACAAAAATTCCTAAGTCAGCAGTAGACCGTGCAATATATATATCACCTGCCTGTATACCCAATATCTATACTTTTCAAGCCATTCAATGTACACAAAATTATTTCAAAATGTTTTCCGCCTGAAAAAAGACCTAAGGTTATCGAGTCACTAGAGCGTGAAAAAGGGGTCAAGGTCACACGGCATGGTAGACCATAACCTCAAATGTCTGTTTACTCAATATCAGATTCCCAGCTTTTATATCACCAAGTAATTCATTTTTCACAAAAACCTTTTAAAAAGTTCACGTCCTGAAAAAACGACCTAAGTTCAGAGTCACTGGAGCGTGAAAATGGGGACAATATCACACGGCATTGTAACAGTTGCGTAGACCATAACCTTAACTGTCTGTATACCCAATATCAGATGCCTAGCAATTATACTTTTCAAGCAATTCAAGCAGTTTTCATTGCCCAAAAAAGTCTTACAGCCGGAAAGTAATACCGAGGTCTTGCTATTCGTCGCAGGTGAGACAAAAACTAAATTTGCACTGAAGCTAACGCAATTGCATAAAATCAATGGTGTACCCTGCCTGCTTCAAGTTTAACAGACTTGAGAACAAACTATAGCATTAAGCCAAATCAGAAAGAAATCACAAAATCAGTAGACAGTGGTAGCAGGGGCATACCGATGAAATGCTTTAAAAACTGATCTGTACCAACTCTAAAGCAACCACATACCAAATATCAATGTTGCGCCATAACTTGTTCACAAACAAATATAGGATTAGATTGAAATAAAGTAAACGTGTGTAAATTGTGCCCGATAGTGGCACCTTTATTCTCATTTTCAGCCACAGCTTTACTAACGAGTCTTTCAATGAAACGTAGACCATCATTTTGACCTAATTAAAAATTTGCTTACACTAATTCAAACCTCATCTCACCCTTTATATTTCCATAACGCATAAATCCAATTTTAAAATAAAACAAATAATAATGCAACAACTTTATTCACAAATATACAGTACAAACTGACAAAGGAAACGGCAAAACTATCAGTCAATATTTTTTGTCCCCGGGTTATCGTTCGCAATATTGAAAATAAGCCCAGTTTTATATCACCAAAACGTTGATAGCAATTAACCGATATCCCAGGCTAAATCCAAAACCCTACTTATAAATATATGGCCACCACAAAATAAAGTTGAGAAAAGGCTTGTCCCTATCTATGAAAATAAATTTGCAAACTTTCGGCATTCAGATTCGAAATTTCACCGAGAATTTCCCGCACATTATAACATAACAAAAGATTTAGCCTGTATAATAACATTTTAATCGGTCTAACTAAAAGGCTTCTTCCTTAGCGTTTCCAAATTTCAACATTTCAACAATGATTTAATTGATTAATGTGAACGTTAAGATAAAGATAAGATAAGATAAGATAAGATAATATTTATTTAAAGTCGATATAGGTTAATAACAAATAAACACAAGCTCTGAAGAGCTTTTGATCGTTTGTCCCCCAATACTGTAACTTTTCACAGGGAATTATTCTTCATAAAAATTATAGCTTTCAAAAACATTCTCTGCTTTGTAAAACCGATTAGGAGGTTGAAGAACTTCTCCTCTGTAGTTTCAACAAAAAATTCATGGTCAACAAAAAGTAGGATCAAAAGAAAATCTCAACTTCAATTGATTGACTAATTTTAGCATGATCAGTTTACAATAAAAATGTTATAGATATATCATTGTATAAAGAGATAGATGTAAAATTTTCAAAAGGAAATTACAGAGAAAAAGCTCTCCAACCCCCATTCCGCGTGACATAAGCCACTAAGGATTAGATTCCCTGGAATGGAAATTAGAAAACTATCTCAAGTCAATTATTTTTCGAGTAAACGTAGCACTTGAAATTTCTGAGTATACAACAAGGTCCTTAAAGTTAAAATAAGTTACAAGTATCATCATGCGCTTCAAATTGTTTATATGCCTGCAAAGCTACTATAGAACTCAATTTCCGGATGGTTCGTTTATGATCGAGCACTAAGCTATAGAACCTTCAAGGCGGCATCAAGGACACAAACAGGCATCAATTTAAGTCTTCCAGTCATAGCTCTGAAGTTTTTACGTCCCTGCCTATCATCCAAATCATTTTCCAATTACTGATGTCTCCCTTCGAGATCCCAATACTATAATTACTTGCAGACGTTATATAGTTACACCAAACTGGCTCCGATCTTTCAATGCCTACAAAACGACATAATATGCTACTAGATATATATAACTCAATATACCTATAAGAAACGCAGACCCTATGTCACATACAAGTATCTGTTACTAAATCATTTTAACACTTTAACTTCCAATTTGTACAGCACACATGACATACATGACAATTCGGGACGAGATGATGCCCCGACGCAAAAACATGAACTATCTATAGCTAGAACATAAAAGCTCTTAAAGTCCCTCACAGAGCCAGTTTTTTTTTCTTTATCTTTTCCCGCGATGAGAAAACGTACATGAAATTAGATTATGTTCAACAATATCTTAAACTAAAGTATTAATTACAAACTTTTAAAAAAGTCTTCTCTCTAAACACAATATGCATTGCTCTACAGCATCTAAATCTTACCCTTTCGATCCTTCAACTAAATTAAGGAGCCAACTGCTAAGAACTTCAAAGCCGGTGATGTTCAACCATCTACAAGTAAATTAAAATACACTACATAAACATAATTGATCCAAGCATGTCGTGAGTCGATATATTACTGGACGAGAACATTTTTTTTTTTTTTTTTTTTTACATTTAAGCCGCTTCAGAATATACATATAGAATATAACCGATAAAATCAGCATCCATTCTGACCACAAGAATACAACAAAATTGTACCAGGTTAAACCCTAATCATATCAAACAGCGGTGGCACAATCCACTATTATTTCGAGGTCCATACTCCGAAACGTTATTCAACAACCGAGGCGACACTATCCGCTAAATGATTTTAAATTCTATAAACAAACGGACGACAGCATCCGCACTTCAAAATGTAAATTGCAAAGCTACGTATTATACCATCCGTACTAAAAAAAAAAAATCAAAATATGAACCAAACGAGCAACACCATCCGTACATCCACGTGCGTACATCCAACTGGACAACATGCTCGTACTTCAAAGGGAAAAATCAACAAAACGGACGACATCATCCATGCTTCTGAAATTACAAATTACCAAGACGGACACCATGTGTATACTTTAGTCAAAATTAAAAATTCACCAAAAAACAAACCAAGTCCTTGCTCCAAAATTATTGAATTTACCAAACGGCCACCATGCTCGAACTTCAAAATAAAAAATTAATCCTACATACACCATGCTCGTACATCAAAATTAATCATACAGACACCATGCTCGTACATCAAAATTAATCATACAGACACCATTGCTCGTACTTCAAAATCAAAAATTAATCAAAAAGGCACCATGCTCATACTTCAAAATCAAAAATTAATCCGACACCATGCTCGTACTTCAAAATCAAAAATTCATCATACAGACACCATGCTCGTACTTCAAAATAAAAAATCAATCCTACAGACACCATGCTCGTACTTCAAAATCAAAAATTAATCATACAGACACCATGCTCGTAATTCAAAATCAAAATTTATCCGACACCATGCTCGCACTTCAAAATCAAAAATTAATCTTACAAACACCATGCTCGTACTTCAAAATAAAAAATTAATCTTACAGACACCATGCTCGTACTTCAAAATAAAAAGTTAATCCTACAGAAACCATGCTCGTACATCAAAATTAATCATACAGACACCATTGCTCGTACTTCAAAATCAAAAATTAATCATACAGACACCATGCTCATACTTCAAAATCAAAAATTACTCATACAGACACCATGCTCGTATCATACAGACACCATGCTCGTACTTCAAAATCAAAAAATAATCCGACACCATGCTCGTACTACAATATCAAAAATGAATCTTACAGACACCATGCTCGTACTTCAAAATCAAAAATTAATCATACAGACACCATGCTCGTACTTCAAAATCAAAAAATTTACCAACTGAACACTAAGTCCTTGGCCTTGCTTCAAAATTAAAAATCAACAAAACGGACACCAGGTCATTTATATTACTATAAAATTAAAAATTAACCAAACGGACACCATGCCGGTGCTTCAAAATGAAAAATTAATCATACAGACACTATGTCCGTGCTTCAATTTAAATAATTAACCAAACGGACCATGCCCGTGCTTCACAATTAAAAAATTAACCAAACGGATCCATGTCCGGGCTTCAAAATCAAACATTTACCAAATGGACCCATGTCCGGGCTCCAAAATCAAATATTTACCAAATGGACCCATGTTCGGTCTTCAAAATCAAATATTTACCCAATGGACCCATGTCCGTTCTCCAAAATTAAAAATTAACATAACGGACCCATGTCCGTGCCTTAAAATTGAAAAATTAACCAAACAGGCCCATGTCTTTGCTTCAAAATTAAAAATTAACCAAACGGACCAATGTCTTTGTTTCAAAATTAAAAATTAACCAAACTGACCCATGTCCGTGCTTCAAAATTGAAAATTAACCAAACGGACCTATGTCCGCTTCATCATTAAAAAATTAACCAAACGGACCCATGTCCGTTTCATCATTAAAAAGTTAACCAAACGGACCCATGTCCGCTTCATCATTAAAAAGTTAACCAAACGGACCCATGTCCGCTTCATCATTAAAAAATTAACCAAACGGACCCATGTCCGTTTCATCATTAAAAAAGTTAACCAAACGGACCCATGTCCGATTCATCATTAAAAAATTAACCAAACGGACCCATGTCCGTTTCATCATTAAAAAATTAACCAAACGGACCCATGTCCGTTTCATCATTAAAAAGTTAACCAAACGGACCCATGTCCGTGCTTCAAAATTAAAATTAACAAAACGGACCCATGTCCGTACTATAAAATCTCTCAAAAGGACCATAATGTCCTCACAAGCATGCAAATAAAAAGAAAAATATACTTACATAAAAGCAATGGATAATTTCCGAGACCGTTTAATACAAGGCAACGACTTGCACGTGCTCAAAAGTACCGCGAAAAGGAGAGGACAGGAGAGCGTCTGTCCTCGCCGACTGCGTTTCGAAGAATGATTTAAATTGATAGATCTCGTGACTTCTCGTGTGATGTCGCTTAGGATAATCAAAATAGCATTCAAATGTTGTAAGTCTCGAGGGCAAAATTTCTTACACAGTAAATTTTAGTTCCATTTATTTTTTGTAGCGCAAATTGAATACAAGAAAAGAAAAGTGAAAATCATAAGTTTGTTTTCTATGATAAAATGTAACAAATTAAAACTGCTACTCTTAAGTGGGGTGAAATTCAGTAAATTTGCAAGAAATTGATGTTTATTTATTCCCATATCACAAAGTGAAAATCCAGATTTTGAAACGATGAAGTAGTTTAAAAACATTTTCTTAATAGTTTTCTCAGTAACTGCTTATCACAGTCGTTTGATATTTGGTATGCAGCATCAGGTAAAAAAGTTCAGGTCTGTCACAAACCTACTTCCTTTTTAATGACATTCAGTCATTTGTAACAGATTTACCATGTTTAGTCTGATGTGATTTTTGGCCAGATTTCACAAAATGAAAAATCCTGGTTATAATGAATGGCGGGCAGGCAGGGAAGAAATTGTCATTTTATTTTTCTCAGCTACTGCTAATCACAGTCACTTCATATTTAGTATACAGCATCAGAGTGGGGTTCTATACTGTTTGATTAAATATCAAGTCTGTTGCTCATTTTAATGAAATCCAGCCATTTTTGACTTGAATGACTTTTTTACTGTTTATGTATAGGGAGTACCAAGCCAGAAAACAGAGAACAGAGCAAAGAAAAAAGTCATTGAATTCATCTCCAACACATGGAAATGAGAAGTCTCTTGACATTGACAGAAAATCTCCTAACTTAGAACGCCGTCCAAAACGTAGTGCCAAAAGTAAAGACAGTCTCGGAAAGTCTGGTAAATCAGGAAATTTAGAGAGTAAGTCGGTCAGTTGGAGTGATACGTATCACGATGATTCTAGTGGTAAAATCACACGAAAACAGGAAAGCATTGAGAGCGATACTACTACAGATGATGAAGGAAGTAAATCAATCATCAAGGGAAGTAACTTGTCTTCAGACAGGAAGTATGAAAACAGATCAAGGGAGACAATTACAGATGGTAAAAGTTGCATCCAAAAACGAATTGGAGAATGGACAAAGGAAAGGAATAAGAACAGGTTGTGTTTGGATATTCCTCATGTGCCTAGTAGCATTGAATCTACTTCCTCATCAGCTGAACCTAGGTGTTCAGTAAGGGAGAGTCCCTTAAAAGTTTTGGGAGATATCAATGAAACTTGTAATGTTGATATTTTGTCCAGTGATAGTGCTTTGGTAAAAGGGAGTGATGTATTAAGTTCTGATTGTCTAAAAATTCCAAATGACACTGAGGGGACTATTTTATTAGTTGACGATCAGGGTGGAAAACAGGATATTCTGCAAAGTCAGAACCTTGAAATACAAAATCAAGCTAAGATTTTAGAATCGAAATCTGGACAAGAGCCTAGCTCACAGTTGAATGATGGTTCCTTGGGCAAAAGTGCTTTAAATGCTGATAGCAATGTTACCAAAGACTTGAACAGTATAATTAAAAAGGAAGGCTGTGATTCCAGTCCATTGTTGGATAAAGGATCTGACTTAAGTTCTCTGGTACAGAAGAGAGATACACTGAATTCTCCAAGCCTGTCTTTAGATAAGGAATCAGAATCTAGTTCTATAGAGAGGAACGGTGATCCAATAAACATTGTCAGACATGTGGAAAACCTATCCGAAGATAGTGGCATCGATTTTAACAGGGGACAGAAGTTGAAACCAAAACTTCTCCAAGTCCCCAATATCAAGCCTTTGAAAGAGCCTATGTCTGATACTGATGCTGAACAGAACGGGACGTTGTCTGAATCGGAATCTCAGTTGAAAGCAAACAGTGCTGTCCTAAAGCAGGGTTTGAGAAGACGTTCTCATGTTGTTGCAGATGAGAGCAGTGAGTCAGGACCTACATACTGGTCTAAGAGGTCGTTACCAAGGAAACAACAGGGTGATATCAGCTCCTCAGATGGGGAGACTAGTCAGGCTAGCAGCCATAAGGTAAAGATGGAATCTCTGTCAATAAATAAAGTCACCATGCTGGAGTTCATTCTAATTTTAATGTTAAAGAAAATAATATGTCTGCAAAAAGATATAAAGCCACTTGAATTATTAATATAAGTATGGAACATTAACTTACAAATACAATAAAGGAAAGGTTTATACAAGATGTATTTAATACAAAATTAAATTCCTTCAGTTTTATGTTTTAGTAAATTTAAAAATTGGGATGCAGTAGAATTAAAGTATCTCTTAACAAGAAATGGTGAATGCCCAGCAGACCTGTGGGGAAATAATTTTCATAACAGTTTCCTTAGCAACTAATGGTACTCATTACAGTCTCTTGATATCTTGTATGAAGCATCAGCATGGGGTATTGAATCATGTCAACGCTTATCTACTTCATTTTTGACTCAGATTTTTAGGAATGGTATACAATATCTATGACATGCATATGATTTTTTTTACCTCCTATGTGATTGATAATTTGGGAGTAGAGCTGATGCTTACAGTTTTTCTACTTTATAAATCGTTTACATATTTAGATGGTGATCAGTTCTGAAGAATGGGAGGACAGAGTCCACAGTGATGATACTACATCTACCTATTCCAGTACCAGTGAGTCAGAGGTTGAAATCCGGGACAACCCTGACAGGGAACCTCCAGTGGCTGTCACAAATAACTCATCATCAGCCAATCAAACTTCAGGAGATATACATGTAATAAATCTACTTCAGCCTGTATGTATTATCTATCGCTATCTTATAATCGTCTTATTGTTATGTATAGGGGACAACCATTTCTATTGTAATTATTTATGGGAGGTAAAGGGGTCTTAGTTGCTTTCAAAAAAATTAGGTTTGATATGAAATTCTTCAAAAAGCCATGAAAACACTGGGTCATTTATGATTGTTATGAGGCACATTATATACATGATGATATTTATTATTTCCTTGGAACATAGGCAAGGGGAAAATTTTCTATTTTGATCCCATCACATTTTCAAACTTCCTTGTTCAATAAAATGGTTGTCCCATAAAACCTTTTATATATTATTCTAAAAATAGTGGACAATTGCATGTCAATACTCAAGAGTAAGCATATTATTAAAAAACATTACACTAAATTATTATGAAAGATTACTAAAAGTATGCAAATGACAAAGTGTTTAAAATTTCAACAACTTTTTAATTAAAATTGGTCAGCTCTCAGGGAACCCTTGAGAATGTTTTCAGGGGCACATACATCTCTCATTCTTAAGACATTTAAAATGTTTAAGAAGTAACAAATTTTTTAATTGTCATTTATTTTTTTCAACAAAAATATTTGCATTAGAAGACTTCTACTTTAAAGCATCTTTCTCTCTACCTGCCTGAAAAAAAGTATATCAGATCTAGATCATCTTGAGCTTTGCATGAAAAGTTGGATGAATTATTTTTATTTTCACTCTGTGCATTTTTTATACTTGCATTGAGGTTCATTCCAGCTTCCATGAAATTGTTTGCGGTGAGGTGTTTGACATTGAAATTACTACATTGAAAATTCAATTGAAAACCTTGTTAACTCCCTTTCCCTACTCTTTTGTTGGGTCCTGATTACCTGATTAAAACCATACATATGGGGTTGGCCACAGCCTTTTTATATGTCCACACAGGGAAGGATGTTCCTACAAAAGGTCATTTATTATTATTTATTCGAATATTTAAGCATTTATTGTATTTAGCCCCATTGAGTCGTCTCTCTGATACAATTTGACAAAGCTGTCTAAATAACTTTATTAGTTAAGTACATACATTGAAATACATACATTATACAATACAAATAGGTAACAATTGAGATTTTATATGTAAAGGATGAAAGTCTATTAGGTTATGTATTGGACCAAAATTGGTACCCAGGGAACCATAATACTTTCACAGTATAAAAACACTGGAACCATATCATAAAATGATTCATCATATGTTCTCTTAACTATGTGTGTTAAAACTGTTAAAATATTCAGTGTATATTATTGATGAATTACAAGTAGATATTAAGCTCTAAAGATTTTCAATATTGATCAAACATTAAACACCTAGAAAATCTGTTTAATGAACATGCACAACTTTAAATGTTTAGCATACCCCTGAGGTGAGACAAACATTTTACATTTTATCGTAATTTCTGTAGAATACTATCATTTCTGGTTAGCATTGTTAGCTAGCAATTAAACATATTCTGAACCTTAAGCCCTCCCTTTTAAATTATGGAGCATTACGCTTTATATATGTCTGTCTGTCTGTTTGTCTGTCTATCTGTTTCCCGTATGTCTGTCTTTGCTTTCTTTCTTTCTGTTTGTTTGTTTGTCTGCCATAATTATACATTGAGAACTTGTACATGTATAGGGTGTAATGCTTTTAAAGTACACTTTAACATGTATATATTGTGCTCAGATAGTATTCTATGGCAATATGAGTAGCTTTTAAGCAAATATTTGGGGGAAAATCTCTTAGACATTATCTCACACACAAATATTTACAAATATTAATGTTATGATGTGATTTAGCTAATAATTCTTATGCATTACATTTTAAACCCTGACACATGTAAATGTATCACCACTTTGATAACATTTTAGGTTGTTTTGGAAGCGCAAGGGGGGTGGGGGGGATAGGGTGCAGTGTATGGTTGGATTTCATATTAATTTTAATTATGTATTATATAGCTGTAAAGATGCCTGTTTCAAAGCCTAGATAGTCCTAATATTTTTACATGTAAAAGCTAAATGTTGTAATTATCAAAAGTTACATTGTATCAACAATATATTGATAATCCATTTTCTTCTGCCATTTTCCTCTGAACATATGCTTAAAGTGATGACTTTTTCTAAGTCTCCCAGTGAGGTTTCACAAAAACAAACTAAAAAGTGTTAATTAAAAGGTTTTTGAACCCTTTTAAGTCTCCGTGGGTGAACATATTTTTTTCACTAGTCAATAAACAACAACAAAAACACTTTTGTTTGTTTAAAGAGCTAAATTTACATCCTATGCCACAAGAGGAAACTTCTGGGTATTTGTCTGCCCATGTGTAATGTAGATTCATTTATTTTCATTGGGATCAATTTTGGCATTTTCTTGTATGATTGTGTAAAATCATTGTTTTCACATGTTGCAAGAAGGATTCACAATGATTGGGAAGGGATTTTTAGCAAAGGGCCATTTACCTTTTTTTTTCATGGAAATTCAAAATTTCAAGGGGCCATTTCTTAATATTCTATATAAGTTTTTGAGATGAAAGAGGGCCATTTCTGTTTTGATGTGCCATTATGGCCCATTATTGGCCCCCTGCCTTCCCAATCTCTGCCCGATTCAGTATCTAACATTTCAATGGGTTCTTGTTTTCATGGTTGACTGCCAGCAACAATGGCCATTTAAATTGTAATAATTTGCCACTCTCTAAAAACAATGAAAACACAGTATATTAAGAAAAAAGGCTATCATCAGCAAAAGCCACAAAAAATTGTGTCTATCAAATAAGAATATTGAAATTAATTTCATACTTAATTTGATATATGTTTAAATCAGCTTAACATAGGATGGTTGGCTTTTGGAAAGGACAAGGTAGGCTAAAAGCACAGATTGCCCACAAGATGAGTTTTGCATTTGTTTTGATTTATAGATATTTTATTCGCCAGATTTTACAAAGTGAAAATCTGGGTTATAATATGGTGAATGTCTAGGGAGGAAATTTTTCATAACAATTTTCTCAGCAACTACTTATCATAGCCTCTTGATATCTGGTATGCAGCATTATTATGAGTTCCAATATATTATCGATACGCAGGATGGTTGGAATTGATTCAGGTCTGTCACTCCTGTTTGAAAAAAATGGACAAATTTTACTTTATTTGGATAGATTTTCTTTTACCAAGTTTAGTAAGGCTCCCTGTAGGATCAAAAACATTTTTTTTCAATCCCCGTTGACCTACTTTTAAACATTCATATAAAACAGCCTACGACTTAAGGGGAAATTTGTGTTAAAAGTAATCTATACACATTTCAAAAGCAACCTTATAACATATGTGTGGTACCCTAATGAAGTCACATGATTAACATTTGATGAAGCTATTTTAACAAATATAGATTCAAACTTTCCTATTTTACAGAGTCTTCATTTAAAACCAGCAAGTTCAGTGTGTATAACATTTTATTTATTTGGTGGATTTATATTTGTGGCTACATATATGTTAATGTATCTTTAATCATGTACATAAGAGAAATGGCAACATATGTTAAACATATGTTTTTTATCATATGTTTACCTTACATTTGGTGCCCATATGATAATCATATGTTTGCAAACATATGTTTATCATATGTTAAACATATGTTCGTCATATGTTTAACATATGTTCGTCATATGTTTAACATATGTTCGTCATATGTTTAACATATGGTAACAAACACAAAAATAATTAATATATGAGTTATGCTTTGGCAATTGATTAAAAATCATTTTTCTCCATCATGTCCATATTTTTCAGAAACATATGTTTGTCATATCAAAACATAAACACATGCTAATCATATGTTTTCAAACATATGTTTGTCATATGGGCACCAAACATATGGTAGACATATGTTTAATGCAATGATAACATTATGTTTTTGCAAACATATGCTTATCATATGTTGCAATTTTTCCTGTGTACAGATATATCATCTTCACATTCTTATTCCAATCCCTGCTCAAGTTTAAGGAATGACTGTCTAGAAATCACCTTGTCTGTCTTACTGTACTCATGACCCATAAACACAACTCCTCTTTAGCAACTAGATGGATTTTGATGAAACTTTACTCAAGGAAAGTACATCATTTAGAACAGTGCATGAAGAAATTGCAGGTGCTCTCAGGTATAATTCAGGAGAGATTATATGTACTTAGAATATAGAATTATATCTCCCACTACTTTTGTGGGGAGACATATTGTTTTTGTCGTGTCCTTCCGTCTGTCCGTCACAAAGTTTGTCAGCGCAACTCCTCTGAAACTACAGAACCGAATTCAACAAAACTTGGTATATAGAAAGGACACCCTATGTAATTGTGCATATTACCAGGAAATTTTGATCCTAAAATTTTTGTGGGAATTACGGCTCTTTGAACTTAGAAAATTGCTGAAAATCCTCATTTATCATCTTGGCAGCGCAACTCCTCTGAAACTACTGAATCCCATTCAACAAAACTTGGTATATAGGAAGGACACCATATGTTGTTGTGCATAGTACCTGAAAATTTTTGTCCTCAAATTTGTGTGGGAGTTACGGCCCTTTGAACTTAGAAAATTGCAATTGCTGAAAATCCTCATTTATCATCTTGTCAGCGCAACTCCTCTGAAACTACTGAACCAAATTCAACGAATCCTTGTATATAGGAAGAACATTATATGTAGTTTTGCATATAACCAGGAAATTTTGATCCTCAATTTTTTGTAGGAGTAACAGCCCTTTGAACTTAAAAAATTGCTGAAAATCCTCATTTATCATCTTGTCAGCGCAACTCCTCTGAAACTACTGAACCTATTTCAATGAAACTTGGTATATAGGAAGAACATCATATGTAGTTGTGCATGTTACCAGGAAATTTTGATTCTCAAATGTTTGTGGGAGTTATGGTCCTTTGAACTTAGAACTTTTTGGGGAAACGGGGGGAGACATCGTTTTTGTAGGCAAAAACAAACCCTACAAAAACAAACTTTAATTGTGAACTAGCTTACAGTATTCCATCATGACCATGTCTTAATGCCATTTTCATTATGTTTACATGTTTTTTTCATAGCTGAGTTGTCTTTCTTTTATAAAGCACAAATATTGCAATTTTTTACCAAACTCAGATTTTGTTACAAATTATTTAGTGTAATCACTATACTGGAGTTACACAGAGATGCACGGATATGTATTGAATAAAACACATGTTTTCATATGTGGTATGGAATAACAAAGACTTATTCAAGTTAACACAACAACCTGTCCAAGCTGAAAAGATTCACATCCATTCCAATCCAGTGTTTTAAATAAGGTTTTAAACTAATTTGAATAACACAACAATAATCAGTTATCTACAGATGTTATGCCAGCTTTGTAATAGTCATGCAAAGGAAATGGTTTTGGCTAGCTTAATTTATATGTATTTCATGAGTTAAAAAATAATATATATATATCATAATAATAAGTATAAGACATAGGTGCAAAAAACGATGAGTCTGAAAATGAACAAAGAATATGAATTTGAGAAGTAAAAATCAATAATTGTTTTATCTGGATTGTTGTTTGTCTTGCAAAGAATTTCATGAAAGTGTTGGTTTTTTTTAATCATTAAACATCTTTTTTAAAATCCTTGAAACTAGAATATTATCCTTATTAAAGGCAAGTAACTCTTTGCAATTGATTAAATTTTCTTTTGAGTGGTTATACATGTATTCAAAAAAGGATAAAATCACAGAATTAATTGAATGTTTTAACTGTCAATGCATTTTTCTTTTCTTTGATTTCAGCCCACAAGTAGCTCAGGTTTGGGTGGACATCATCATGCACCTCCTGATAAAGGTTAGTTAGCCTTACACTGTGGTTCAATAGACGATAAAGAAATGTGGAATAAAAGTATGTGACACATCCAACAAAGAAACGGCAATTTAAACATTTCAGAGGAAAGATTCAGAACTTTTTGAAGTTCTTTGTGGAAAGTCTACTAGATGAAAATGAAAAGTCCTCAATAGGAGTTACTGTACCTATATAAAGTCAAAGGTCCTGAATAAAAACTAGAAAGTCCTTGACCTGTGACCAGTGTTTGGACTAGTTTGAACCCCTGCCTCATTGAAAGGTGTTAACACTTGTACATGTAATTTGTTTGCTGTACTGTGGTTTCATTATTATTCGTGGGGTATCAATTTTCGTGGTTTTCATGGGTAGCCTTGAACCACTTAATTTGATATCCCACGAAATGGAAATTTAACATTGGTGTCTATGCTGCAGGCTTAAGAACCACGAATTTAAGAATCCAAGAATTGATACTTTTTCATCAAACCACGAAAATTGGTACCCATGAAAATAAATGAATCCACAGTATATGAATTATTAATTTGAGTAACCACCACAGTGGAATTTGAATCAATACATTTGAAAAGTAGATAAGAGAAGTACTTTCTTACTCAAGAGTAAAAGGCTAAGGTATTGATCATGTGCAAGGAAAGCATGTTTATTAGAGATTCAAAATAGAATTTAGAAATGCCTAAACAAGTATAAAAGAGATAATTTGGTTATGCTGTGACAAAAATTTGTGTGTTGTGTGCTCCTACAAAACAAGGTCTTCAAAGTGCTTGTACAAGACATTTTTTACTGCAGTTTACTTTTAAACATATCTTGTTTCTTTTGTATTACAGTTAGCTGTGTGATATGGGAGAAAGGAGAATGTCAAAAGGTTGATTTGACAGCTCTGGAGCTGGGGTGGACAATCATAGAAAAAGTGGACAACATCCCCGAGAGCTCCGACTACATATGGATAGGTCTTAGCTTCTCCTTGTTGTTAAGTGTAGCTCCTGTGTTGTTCCGGCTGTACCACGTTAAAGAATTCCCTCCGTTAGAAATTCAGGATATTTTATCAAAGGTCTGGTGCTATATAATGCATAATCCATGGAGGTAGGTACTGGTTAATATTTACTTAAACTATAAAATATGAATTGACTGTTGGCAATGCAATGGGTGTGCTAAAGCAGGCAGGAACTGCTTACTCTTCCAGAGCACCTGTGTTTACTCTCATTACATCTAGAGTTCACTTTGTTGCTTTTTTTCTGGTGTATGTTATTTAGTTTCTTAGTTACCTGACCACAAAAAGCTGTTTCCTAAATGCACTCAGCCTAAAAAATGAGAAGACATCAGAAACAACATGCTACGTTGTTAAAATAATTTTTTTTGAACTTTCAAGAGTTGTATCAATCATTTACTAGTAACTCATAACTTTTTCTGAAGGAGATAGATAATATAGATATGTGGAATAAGTGTATGCATCACAACCAACTTAAAGAAATGGCAATTTAAAAAAATCCCAATGGAAAACAGCCAGCAGTCGTCAACATGACCAGAGGTCACTGCTTGCTGTCGTGCATTTGCCCAAGACTAAAAATACAAAACATAAGATTCAAAACGAATCCCTAAATTATCAATGAAAGACCCATTTATAGACAAAGAACCAAAAAAAAGGTAGTCAACATGGAGAAAAAAAAGCTTTGACATGGATTTCTGGCTAAGGACAGGCACATATAAAAAGTGGCGGGGTTAAACTAGTTTTTTGGGGGCCCGACCTTCCCCCTGTTGCTAATCTTGTACAAAACTTTAAAAAATAAACCTGTTTCTTCAATGAAATTTTAGAGAAAAGGTCAAAAATTTGAAATAGCAGGAAAACTCACTTTGAAATTTAAGGACCACCTAGTGATTTAATTTTAGAAGACAATTTTAAATTTTTTGAATACTGCTGTTATGAATGTTTTGAATAATATAAAAAGCAATGTAAAAAATTGTTTTTATTTTCCAGGATTAATCTTATCATGGTGAATGGTATTTTCCAAAGATTTTGTCTCAGTTCTGTTTTCTTTTTCCTTCTTTCTGTAGCTGATAGAACTTTTAAACAGGTAACTTTTTTTTTCACAGTGCAACCTAATTGTATGGGGTGGGTCAAGAATTTGTTAAATGTTACTGAAAATCTCCACAAACATTGTAAAAAAAATAGGAAAGGGTTACTCATTTTGATGAACAACTAAAATCCATTTTGATGTCTGAAATTTGCTGCAAAGCATCAAATATAGGAGTTACTCATGCACAATCCAATGTCTTGTGACCACCTGCGGCATCCTGTGTCTGTCATCCTGTGACATCCAAAAATTTTAGACACAGCTTTCTTGTCAACTATATGTTATATGTAACAGTCATTTACTTAATATTTGGCATGAGGCTTCCTACTATAGTACTATATTATGTAAAGCAGTTTTTTGCCTGAAACTTATCTACTTGCTGGTTAGCTAATTTTTTTAAATGCAGGCAACATTCATCTTCTTTGGAAAACTGACATTCTAGTTGACAAACTATCAGTCAATCTAAAGTTAGGTCCTTGAATAACAGCATCAAATATAGGAATGAGACTTTTCACTTTAGAGTACTTTTCCTTCACAACTCCTTAATCACTCACTGAATTTTGATAAAACTTGCACAAAATTTATGTGACGTAATTAAGATGTGCACATATTCTAGTTAAAGAATTAGTACATGTATTGACTTTTAACTCAAAATGAAAAGTTTAAGCCGTACCTTTCAAACATTTAAAGTTCAGGTTTTTGTGGTTTTAGCCTTCCACTATAGGTTATATCAAGTAATATTTTAATATTAAGCAGTTATTAAAATTATAGCTTTTACAAGAAATAATGGAAATTTAGACACTATGTTATTTCATACTTTACATATTTGATTTTCAGAGGCTGTTATATGCCAAACATTTCTGCTATCTGACATCATCAAGACGAGCCAGGAAGTTTGACATGCCTCATTTTAGACTCAACAAAGTCAGAAACATTAGAATCTGGCTCTCTGTCAGGTCTTATCTAAAGGTAGGTACATGAACATCATTGTACCCCACCCCCTGACAAAAAGATTTGGGGGTATATAGGAATCACCCTTTTTGCTGTCTGACTGTCCATCTGTCTGTCCACATATCTCCAAGTGCAGCTCCTTCTTAACAGCTTGACAGATTTTGATGAAACTTAACATGAAGATAGAACATTTTATGGAGATGAAGAATTTCAGGGGAAATATTTGGCAATATAGAGGTCAATGTGAAGTTATAGATGGGTATGCTTTTGTGGACTTACTATTTAAAATGAATTAAGGGGGAAGGTAACCAACACTTGGGCTAAAATAAAATTGTGTCGTTTAATTTTCCTGAAAATTTGCAAAAAAATTCACTTTCATCAAATAAGGTCATTCGCCAAATCATTAGATATTGGAACCATAGCTTTATTGGGAAAATTTTTGTTCAACATAATGCAGTTTCAACATTTCCTATTTTTATCATTTAGAAGCTTGATTTCTTTGATTATGTAAATCTAAATGTAATTATTTAAAACGTTTAAATGATTTTTAAGAGTTATCTACCTTAGGTGTTCTGTACCCACTTTAACCAGTAAAACTTTGTGGTAAGTGAATATTCAAACAACTTTTGATAGGTGAGAAATTTCTCTGGTCATGTTATATATTTTTTTAAAATTATCTTTCACATCTTCATAAGGGAAAGATCAACCATTATTTGGCAGAATTTAACAAAGTATTATCCTGGGTTGTAAAACGACTAACGTTTTCTCAGTTGTTACAAATCTCAGCCTCTTGATAATTGTAATATGGAGTAGGCATTGCCTAAATGCGAGCATAGCTAAAAGGGACTACGTTTTTTGTTCTAAATGTCGACATTCAGGGCCATCGCTATCACTTAATTTCCAATATTTCCATTTGCTTATTTTGGGGCGAGATGGTATGGGGCGATTAAGCTTCCAGACACGTTAGTTTCGTACGTGCATATAACCAAGACGAAACGAGCAGCTTATGTGTATTTATTATTTTAAGAATATTATTTTCTTGTAAAAAGTGCAATTTATTATTTTTTAAGCATTATTTCTTTTCTTATAAATTATTTTAACATTCACTCCGGTCCTGTAAAAATAATAACCCTTTCCAGACCATAAAAAATCTAAATCAACATTAGCAAATTTCTCGTGGAAACAAATACCGTCGAGCAGGCACTTCGTGCCCGCTTGCGAGCTATGCTCGCTATAAAGCTTCAGCATGGGCTCCATCTTGTAGGATTAAAATTAGTATCTGTCTATCTTCTACTAAGTTTAAACATATTTTATTGTCAAATAGATACAAAAGGATTGGGCACAAGTTATGACCTCTTCCATACAATAATGATATACATATTATTGATAATCAAGATGATAGTATTTACTATGAATTACACACATCTTTACTCGAAAAATACAAAAGAGCAAAAGCAAAAAGAAAAAATTATAATAAAAAGTAAGATGTAAAGTGAGCATGGGTCCATTTGAAAAAAAACAACACTGCTTATGTTTAATTATTGCTGAATCACTTTGTCTTTTCATGTAGCTATGAATGTTTCAAAAAAGAACTTTGTTTTGTTCATCCCTAAGAAGCGTTTCATTGCCAAAAAGAATATTTTCAATCGAAAAAAATATAAATTGAGTATTTCTCATCTACGTCATGTTTAACAATATTTGTCTATTTTTGACAGATTTTTTTAGAATATCCTTGATAAAATAAACAAGAAACTAGCATTCACCCTTAAGATAAAATGATTTTTTTTTCAAATCAAATAGTACACACATCAGTTTGGACAAAAAGCCTTTTCATATTCAACAAGTCCCATAGACATGATTGAAGCAGGGGTCATTATTTTGTTTTTCTATTTTTAGAAACGAGGACCTCAGAGGTCTGTAGATGTTATTGTATCAGCCTCATTCCTCATTACCATAGTAACCATTACATTGATGTGCCTACAGGTAAGATCTCCATAGTAACCATTTCATTAATGTGCATTCAGGTAAGATCTCCTTAGTAACCATTACATTAATGTGCCTACAGGTTATGTTACCATAGTAACCATTACATTTATATGCCTACAGGTAAAATCTCCATAGTAACCATTACATTAATGTGCTTTCAGGTTAGATCTCCATAGTAACCATAACATTAATGTGCCTACAGGTTATGTTACCATAGAAACCATTATATTTATATGCCTACAGGTAGGATCTCCATAGTAACCATTACATAAATGTACCTACAGGTATTGTAATCATAGTACCATTACATTAATGTGCCTAGTTACCATAGTAACCATTACATTAATGTAATTTCTTGGCTTCTACTAAAGGGATTAACTTGAAATTTAGTACACAGCTTAATCAGATGTACAGTGCCTCCCCTTAACTGGTTAGTTGGTTATATATATTTTTTTGTTTTCTGAATGTTTGAGTGCCTTGTTTGGTTTGGAAAATTTGGGGTTATATTTAAATAGGTTTCTTCGCATCTTATATTGATGAAATGTTGAAAAAGGTGTCGAGAACAATCCTACAAAAATTGTTCATAATCAGACAACTAAGTGCATGAAGTGTTAGACATTGAAGAGCGGGCATATGCCATCTTTCTAAAATCATCTTTTTATTACTTCAATTCTTGGAATATCAGACAGAAAGCTGGTTTACCAACATCAGGTTACTACTCCAGAAATACAACCTTCCAGATGCTTATGAAATTATGGAGAACACCCCATCCAAGAGTAAATGGAAAACAATGCTAAATACAGCAGTAGATGACTTCATGACAAAGAAATGGGAAAAAGATCTGGAAGAGAAATCAACAACAGTCTACCTTACACTTCAGGAACACCCCTCACAGAGGTCACATCAACTGTGGAACACCTTACCCAGCAACACCAGGGCAGTACGCAAAGCCAACATTAGGCCAAGATTTTAACTGGAACATATACCCTACAGTCTAACCGTGCTAAGTATAACCAGCATGCAGTAACACCAACCTGTCCGAGCTGCAAGACGGGAGATGAGGACCGACATCACCTCATACTACAATGCAATACCTACCACTGTATCAGAGAAAAACACCTCTCAACCCTTAAACTCTTACTGACTACACACCGCAGCTCAGCAACAGCAGAGATCATATTCAGCAATCAGGAACTACTACTGAGATGCATCTTGGACAGTTCAGATGCCCAAGTTTTAGGAGTGATAGGGCAACACGAAGACATTGTGAAAGATATTGAGGAAATTAGTAGAAACTTTTTATATGACATTCATAGTATAAGGGCAGTGAACGGATTGGGAACTTGAAGAGTACTTTTATTGGTGATGGAGATTGTGTGAAAACTTTATTATTCAATGAAACTTTATTTACCTGTGTTTCTACAGGGTGCTCCGAAGTCAACGGAGGAATTTACTCAACAACAACAACAATAAGAGCTTAAGAAGTAGTTTTATCACCTATTGGCACTATAGCTGCAGGTTGTCTAAAAGGTTATATAGGGAGAGGTGATAAATATTATTGCAAATTTATTTTGTTAAATTTCTTGTTTACATCCCAACAAAACAAGAACAGGTGTTAAATATTGTCACTTGTTGTCAATACCAGAGTTACTGACCAATAAACAAACAAGTTAGTACCATTCAAGGTCTTTGTCAGGTGGCATGCATGAAAGGGGCATGTGAGTCATTGCCATTATTGGGAGTGTTCAAACATCAACTCCTCTGACATCATAAGAGCCATTGAAATCAAACTTGGTATATTTGTATGTTCATTAACATTTCACATACTGCATATAACATAACTGCACTGGCTAAAAGTACTATGGTTGTGGATGGCAGCCAACCAAAATAAATTAAAATTCAACAAGTGTTGTCTTTAAGAAACATGTGCAAACCAGGAAAGGAAAATGAAATGTCTGTTTTGGGGAAACAATGAAAATTAGTATCCACCAAAAAAAAATTAACAACGGCTTAAAATGCTGCCAAATTTTTTTTTTCAGAACAATTAAATGTCAAATCCCTCTGTCTATACATTCCAACAATATATATTGAAATAAAGAGATTCAAATAGCTTGTTTACGACTGTTTATTTAATATTTTAACATAAAAAAAGTATTGTCCTAGTTTAGGGACATCATTAGCATTATGAACTTTAAACTACTGAATTGTTTACAATTTAGCATTTTGGAAGAAAATGTGCTAATGAAAGAAGACAAGCAATTTTTTTCATAAATTTTTGAACTTCATAGTTTAAACCATTATTTAAAAACCAAAAAAACAAAAACAATTACTGTAAAAGGCCACTTACATGTCTTTGGAATTGAAATGAAAGATCCCCTTCATACTAGATAATAAACAAAGAATTAACCATAAAGCGCATAACTTTTATGGGATGCATATATTAATAAAGTTATTTAGAGGATAATGCAAATTCACCCAATTTAATTCTTCTAAGATTTATTTGCTCAGTTTAATTAAAAGGATGAAATTTGGAATAGCTTGAATTAGCTTAGCTTTATGGGATTCTGATTTAATTCAAACCACACTAATTTACACCTGCCATAATTACCATTGCTCTCATGTTATATTTTTTAGGTTTTTCGCTCACCTACTTCTTATTAATAAAGGAAATCAAGACATTTTTGACATTGACAGACTTTTCTGTAATTATGAAACTCCTTTTGAAGGAGTTAACCAATTTGTAAATCTAGCTGCTTTCTCACAAGCTGAATACAATATATTGTGGATTCTTTTATTTTTGTTGTTATCAATTTTCATGGTTTCCCCCAAAAGACATTCCATCAGTATGTTGTTGTTTGCACATGCATTTGACTGTCACCAAAGAAAAAAACATCAATATTTTTGCCCCACAGATAATAGGGAAACTACATTGCAATAATTTTACTTAAGTTCAGGGGTACTTAGAATGTTTTCTGCTCGTTCTTGTATTCATTTTATACATTTTACATGTATTTCCTTACCCCGATATTTAATTTTGTGAAAAATGCTGGACCATGAAAATCTGTGAAAAATAAATACCTCATGAAAAAAAAAATGAATTTACAGTACTAGACAATTATCATCCTAGTTGGTGTGTGCCCCAGATGCTTATTACAGGAGAAAGTAGAGCCACCTAAGGGCTGTCCCAAGGATTCTCTCACTTTTCGAGGGAAAGAAGCTCTGGATCACACACCAATTAGGTATAACTGTTATAATATAAAGATAAGATTGTTTATTCCAATTAAGGTCCCTCAAGGGGCATAATGATTTAATACAATAGTTATATTATAAGGAATATTAACAGGGTACAAGAAAACATCAAAAGCAAGATTATTGTTTATATGTTTTATGGAAAATCTTACGAACAGGTGACTTAACATTCTACATAATAGTTGACCCAGCGAGATATCACATGTTACTTGCCTTCGTCTCTGCAAATCACAAAAATGATTTGTATTTAATACATTATCTTCTAATCTCTTTTACAGTTGTTAAAAGACACAGATTCCTACTTGGACTATTTATATAACTGGGAGCTGTTATTATGGTCCATGTCACTTGGTGTCTACCTGTTTCGATTCCTGACCCTGGGACTTAAGATCAATAAGAAGTACCGTAATCTCTCAGTCCTCATCACGGAGCAGATCAACCTCTATCTACAGATGGAACAGAAACCACACAAAAAGGAGGAGTTAATGGTGGCCAATAATGTACTGAAGTTGGCTGAGGATCTCTTAAAGGTATGTTGAACATTGGGGGTCAAGACATTTATCTCCCCTTCACTTCAGTAGTTATATGTGGCCAATAATGTACTGAAGTTGGCTGAAGATCTCTTTAAGGTATGTTGTACATTGGAGGTCGAGACATTGGTCACCCTTCCCCTTGGGGCACCTGCAGAGTTTCCAATCCCTTTGAAGTTAGTTGTGGCCGATAATATACAGACTCTTAAAGGTATGTCTAACCTGGGAACTAGTGGGAGAAACATAGATGTATTGGGAGATTGAATGTTGTATATGTATATGTATATCCCAAAAGACAATGACATAGTTGGTAGACAAAAAAATCATTACATAGCAAACCATACAACAAATGAAAAAACACATATTACAACCAAAAGACGATAAAGAGATGTGGAATAAGTGTACACGACACAACCAACATTAAAAAATGGCAATTTAAAAAACAGCCAGCAGTCTTCAACATGACCAGAGGTTGCTACTTGCCGTCTTGAATTGACCCAAGATTAAAAATACAAAACATATGATTCAAACAGGTCCCTAGATTATCAAACAAAATATAGATAGTTCACAGGGACAAACAAAGCTTTCACAAGGATTCCTGGCTTAGGAAACGACAATCAGCAAGGTGAACTCAAGTTGAAACGAGATAAAACTGGGATGCTCTGTAAAAATAAGCAGTTGAACAGAAATGGCCTTCATTGAATATATATCCTGTGAAAACAAATATAGCATGTTTATAGGTATTGAAAGTTTTGATTTGATTTTTATTTATTTGTTACTGCAAGGAATCTTGTAATTCATTTTAAAGGTATCAGATTTTGTGGTTTTTGTGGTTGTCTGTAAACCACAGATATTGGACGTCCAGCAAAGTGCTAGTTTACATAAATTACATTAAGCAACATTTGCAAACCATGAAATTAAAAATCAAATGAATTGTCTTTTTTTTGGAAAATCACAAAATTTGATACCGAAGACAATAATTAAATCAACTGTTTTATTGTCTCACCTGCGAAGCTGAGCGGGACAAAGGTGTTACTTTAATGGCGACGGAGGCGGCGTTAACTTTTTAGCTCACCTGACCCGAAGGGTCATGTGAGCTATTGTCATCACTTGGCGTCCGTCGTCCGTCCGTCGTCCGTCCGTCGTCCGTCGTCCGTAAACTTTTTAAAACGTTAACTCCTCTGACACCATAAGTCCAATTGCAACCAAACTTGGTATGGTTGTTCATTAGCATTCGGTGCTTAGAACTGATGTGGGGATTTTTGATTCGTCGTAAAACATGGCCGCCATGGCTAAAAATAGAACATAGGGGTAAAATGCAGTTTTTTGCAAATAACTCAAAAACGGCTACAGATATCAAAATTCTGGCATAGGGTAAAAGTGATCAGCACCTCAAGATCTACCTACCCTGAAATTTTGAAGAAAATCCAACGACCCATGTAGGAGTTATTGCCCTTTTTGTGGATTTTTTGCAAATTTTGCCCCTGTTTAGCTCAATATCTTGAAAACTATACTAGATATTTGAGAAATTTAAATTGCATATTGTTAAGCACATCAAGATCTACAAAATATGTAATAGGGTCAACGTTGTAGGACCTTTCCTGTTAGGAGTTATTGCCCTTAGAACGTCAAAATTTAGCATTTTAACAGCATTTCCTTATTACATTAAAAACGTTAACTCCTCTGACACTTCATGTCCAAATGGAACCAAACTTGGTATAGTTGTTTATTAGCATTAGCTGTATAGAACTGATGTGGGGATTTTTGATTGGTTGTAAAACATGGCCGCTGTGGCTAAAAATAGAACATAGAGGTAAATGGCAGTTTTTTGCAAATAACTCTAAAACAGTGACAGATTTCAAAATTTTGATTGGGAACAAAAGTGATCAGCACCTCAAGATCTACCAGCTCTGAAATTTTGAAGAAAATCCAACAACCCATGTAGGAGTTATTGCCCTTTTTGTGGATTTTTCTCAGATTTTGCACCTGTTTAGCTCAATATCTTGAAAACTATACTAGATATTTGAGAAATTTAAATTGCATATTGTTAAGCACATCAAGATCTACAAAATATGTAATAGGGTCAACGTTGTAGGACCTTTCCTTTTAGGAGTTATTGCCCTTAGAACGTCAAAATTTAGCATTTTAACAGCATTTCCTCATTACATTAAAAAACGTTAACTCCTCTGACACTTTAAGTCCAAATGGAACCAAACTTGGTATAGTTGTTTATTAGCATTAGGTGTATAAAAATGATGTGGGGATTTTTGATTGGTCGTAAAACATGGCCGCTGTGGCTAAAAATAGAACATAGGGGTAAATGGCAGTTTTTTTGCAAATAACTCTAAAACAGTGACAGATTTCAAAATTTTGATTGTGAACAAAAGTGATCAGCACCTCAAGATCTACCAGCTCTGAAATTTTGAAGAAAATCCAACAACCCATGTAGGAGTTATTGCCCTTTTTGTGGATTTTTTGCAAATTTTGCACCTGTTTAGCTCAATATCTTGAAAACTATACAAGATATTTGAAAAATTTAAATTGCATATTGTTAAGCGCATCAAGATCTACAAAATTTGTAACAGGGTCAACGTTGTAGGACCTTTCCTTTGAGGAGTTATTGCCCTTAGAACGTCAAAATTGAGCATTTTAACTGCATTCTTTATATTGAAAATGTTAACTCCTCTGACACTTTAAGTCCAAATGGAACCAAACTTGGTATTATTGTTTATTATTATTAGGTGTATAGAACTGTTGTGGGGATTTTTGATTGGTTGTAAAATATGGCCGCTGTGGCTAAAAATAGAACATTAGGTTAAACTGCATTTTTTTGCAAATAACTCAAAAAGGGTGACAGATTTTTAGATTTTGATTGAGAACAAAAGTGATCAGCACCTTTAGATCCACCATATTGTCAGATGACCCCCTTATTAATCTTATGACCCTTTCAACGTTAAATCGATTTTGCCTTATAACCTTTACTTCAGGCACATATGTCAGGTGAGCGATTCAGGCTCCTGGGAGCCTCTTGTTGGGTAAGGTTTTTTTAGCACCTCCATGTCTCAAGAACTATAGGTCTTAGGTTGATGAAACTTGGTATGCAGATGCCCCAGTAGTAGCTTAGCACAGTTGCATCCACATCTTTTGACCTTGACCTTGATTTTTCACTTGAATGACTGACAACTTTCAATACATATAATAGAAATGTTAAGGTTTTGTGGGCACCTCCATATCTCAACAACTATAAGTCTTAGGTTGATGAACTTAAGCATGCATATGCCCCAGAATTATCTTAGCACAGTTGCATCCCCATCTTTGGACCTTGACCCTGATTTCTTGGTGAATGACTTTGATATTTTTCAATATGTATAATAGCAAGGGTAACATTTTGCAAGCACCTCCATATCTCAAGAACTATAAGTCCTAGGTTGATTTAACTTGGTATGCAAAAGCACCAGTAGTAGCTAAGCACAGTCGCATCCCCATCCTTTGACCTTGACCTTGATTTTCTGGTTTAGTGACTCTGATAATTGTTATTGCATATATTAGCAATGTTTAGTTCTATAAACACCTTTTGATCTAAAACACTGAAAATCCTTATAAATTCCAAATACAGTATGAGTAAAAACGAATTAGTGTTTCTGATGGTACTGGCAGGTGAGACATACTTTAGAAGTTGGAATTCTTTTTTTTTCCTTGAAGGATATGGATATTGTAAAATACCCTGTGGACGATTCGGAGTCACCCTCAATTCCAAGATGCACTGTAACATAGATATTTAATTTTGGTGTTAACTCTTGTATCACATTAATAATTCAAATTCTAAATATTTGTATTATAATTTCAGGAATTAGAAAGTCCATTTAAAGTCTCAGGGATAACAGCAAATCCAGTGATATATAATATAACCAGGGTTGTGGTCTTGTCCGCTTTCTCTGCAGTCCTTACAGAACTACTAGGCTTCAAGCTCAAACTCTACAAGATAAAGCTCAAGGCATGATTGAGGTCACAAATCCAGTGATATATAATATAACCCGAGTTGTCGTCTTGTCAGCTTTCTCTGCAGTCCTTACAGAACTACTAGGCTTCAAGCTCAAACTCTACATGATAAAGCTAAAAGCATAATGGATGTCTTTTACACAACAGATCCAGTGATATATAATATTACTTGGATAGAAGTCTTATCACCATTTTCTGCAGTTTTTCTTTAACAAGTATTAATGGTAGCCAAGTTCAAACTCACAAGATATAGCATACAATTTTCATACAACTTTATGATTAAGCTATTATTAAAAGCCATATTGGGATCAAAACTGAATAGGATTAGAGTTATAAAATGACTTTATTTGCTATGATATTTTCCAACACAAACATAGGCAATGTACTGAAATGAAATGGAAAAGATGGATAAAAAGCCTGATGTTTAGCAAAACAAAAACATATTTCAATAACTGATTAAAAATCAAACTTTTTTATAGGAATTAAAGTCATGACACGTTTCTTTAAGATGTACAATTTGGGGACAAAATCTATTACCATTTTTTCCCTGAACTGCTCTTAATAACATTTTATCTGTTATAAGATAACAAAGGTTGTAGAATGCTCATATCTGCCATAAAATGTTGCTGAGGACATGATTCATTTCTTGTTCACATGTCATATCTGCCATAAGCTAAAATTGAAGACTAGATTCATTTCTTGTTTACATGTTCTCACGTCATTGTTGAAGAGTTATGATTTTCATTATGGTCATGCCATAGCAATTTTGACCTTTTCCAGCAAACATTAAAAAGAAAAACAATCATTTGAATATAAGTATCATTTTCTGATTTTGTTTTGTCTTTTTCATGCTGCCTTTTCATCAGTTTTAAACCTTTTGAAATAGCGCTTTAAAAACTTTTGTTCTTTGAATTTATTTCCTGTATTTTAGTGATTGTATCTCTTTACTCAAATATTTTGACTTTGAGAAGCATGTGGTCACAAACTTGAACAGACATTTTGCTTCAGTTAGAATAATGTTTGGTTATTTTGTATTTTGATGGACAAACAGGGTGATCCTTATATATTGATTAGACACAGGGAATAGGTCAATACCCACTTTATATTGTTTCTTTTATGTTTATTGATTGTTTTTACATTATAAACAGTGCTAAAGTACTTTCATTTGTACATTTACTAGTCTTGTAGTTATCTCTTTGAATTCTAAATGCTATTTATTTTTATGTGTGTATTCTGATTAAAATGTTGCTATTTTATTGCCAAATGTTGAGATCTGTTAAATGTAGTAGACCATTTTTCATTTTGTCAAAATGATCAATTAAAGGATGGGTTGCAATAAGGCCCTATTTTGGCCCATATAGAGGCGAAAAATAGAAAGTATTCTAGGTTAAACATTATAATGTTTTTAATTTTCAGTATGTCTTGCACGCGAACCAGCTTGAAACTTTCATAAAAAATGTGTTATAGTAATACATGTTTTTTAACAAAATATGAAACTCACAGGTTCCACGTGCAAGGATATATATCACTCAATTTGGCCACTTTTTCATAGGCACAATGTTAAAATCATCTGCGGTGGTTTATTTCAAGCACAATTTATTTAAAAAATTAATAAGCTTTTATACTGCAGATGTTTATTTTCAAAAAATATAAACATGTACCTTTCAAACAAGACAGTAACCAAATTTTACTTTTGACTTTAACAGTGGGCTGAAAAGGGGTCTTAGTGCAACCCATCTTTTGGGGTGGACAGGAGGAGAAGGATGCATGGTTAAGGGGGCGGGATTCATGAGCAAAACAGGTACCAACTGGGTGGGGAGCAGTGATAATTGATGCACCTCTGTCCAGCCTCCAAAGATAATACTATTTATGTTTTAGTAGATAGTTTTTGTTTAGCATTAGGCCAGTATATAATATTGTTGTTTTTTCTCATACAATTCTCTATGAGATATTGGGATTTTCTTGTTATAAAGTCATATTAATGTTTTATTTATTTATTATTACAGTCAAACCTGCAGTTATAAAACCCAGTTGTACATGTATAATGGCTTTAAGATTTACTTGGGTTTCATTATTATTTATGACATACATTTTTTTGTGTGTGTGACATAATTCAACAAGATGTTCTTTTATATTGCCAGATTCTAGCAACAAAGTCAAATGAGATGTCTATTTTGGTAAATCAATAGAAATGATACCTGTAAAAATACTGTATAATCATTTAATTTTTAGTGGGGATAAAATTTCGTGTTATAGAGCACAAAACTGAATTGTTGGGGATAAATTTTCGTGGATTTTTTATTTTGATATACACTCTATAACTAAATATTTTAAATTGGTGGGGATTTAATTTTGTGGATTTTTTTTTACCCACGAAATAAACAAAAATTAATCCCCCATGAATATTTCTGCTTCTTCAGTAGATGAATCCATAGTCGACTAGTGTTCTGCTTTCAAAGTTCAAGATTTCAGAAAATAACAATAATCAATTGAAGGGACAAATGCATTCAGTTTAGTAGTATATTTTGGCAGTCAGGTTTAATCTTTCCTACTTTTGCGATTCAACAGAAATTATGAAAATAAATCCCATGAAAATAGCCATCGAAAACAAAAAATAAACAAACACATTCACAAAATAAGACTCGCAAAATTTTTCACATAATAATGTTATGACACAAAAAAACACAAAAATAACCTAATACACAGTATAAAATTATATTATCAAATTTTATTGTGTTGGTTTTATCCATGGTAAGGTTAGTTCTGGTTTCACTGTATTAACAAATTTGCACATTTTATTTTCATTCATAACAATATTGTTTGTTATTTGTTTTACATGTGGGTATTGTTTACATTTTGTTAATTTGTACATTTTAGAAGACAGCCCTATTTATTAATACCATGATTTCACACACATGTATCTAACCAAAGGTTTAAGAATTATAAAGTAAACAATTTAGCAATGGTAGTCTTCAATAGTTATTTGTTTAAAAAATTCCTTCAAGGAATATATTGTCTTTATAATTTTCCAAAATACCATCTCTCAAAATGTTTTGACCAAAGGCCTTCGTCAGTTTCCTTTATTTTATTCAGTTATAATGACAATGCTTCAGTCTTCTATAATAATGAAAATGCTTATGTTCCTAAAATTTGTTAAAAATGGGTATTGTATATATTTCTATATATATTGTAAATTGTTATAATATTGTAGAAGACTGCTTGCTTTGTCAAATAATTGGGTTGATATATATGGTACATATTGTATAAAAATTCTACATGTATTTTGTTGTCAAATTTGTAAAAATACAATTTAACATTGTAAAAATACAATTTAACATACTGTTGGAAATATTTTGTGTTTCTATTTTTACCACCAAAATGCCTGGTTTATCAATTTACTTAAATGCTTAGCCAATTTCTGACTTTCTATCTTGTAAGCTCCTTTTCAATTTCATCAACATCAACAAAGTTTTGAGGTATATAGGACTCACTAAGTCAATTTGTCTACATATCTAGTGAACACAACTCCTCCTGAACTGCTGAACGGATCTTGGTGAAATTTTACATGAAGAAAATCAATTAGATGAGCAAAAAGAAATTTTATGGAAAATCAGAAAGCTTGTATTTGAACACAAAATGTAAGAAAAAATATCATTCAGATTTTCCAACATTGAATCCAATATTAAGCAGGAAAATCCTTGTATTGAGCTCACTAATAATAATTTTTGTCTCGCCTGAGACTTTAGCCGCTGAAGGCGAGACATAGGTATTACTTTCTGGCGGCGGCATCGACGGCGTAAACTTTTTTGTAAGACTTTTGTGGAAAATGAATTACAAGAAAAGTATAATAACTAGGCATCTGATATTTGGTATACAGACAGTTGGGGTTATTGTCTACGCAACTGGCACCATGCTGTTTGACCCTGACCCAAATTTCATGGTTCAGTGACTCTGTGAACTTAGATGTTTTTTCGGGCCAAAAGACCCCTTTGTAAGACTTTTGTGGAAAATGAATTACAAGAAAAGTTTAATAGCTAGGCATCTGATATTTGGTATACAGACAGTTGTGGTTATGGTCTACGCAACTGGCACCAAGCCGTTTGATCCTGACCCAAATTTCATGGTTCAGCTACTCTGTGAACTTAGATGTTTTTTCGGGCCAAAAGACCCCTTTGTAACTTTTGTGGAAAATGAATTACAAGAAAAGTTTAATAGCTAGGCATCTGATATTTGGTATAAAGACAGTTGGGGTTATTGTCTACACAACTGGCATCATGCTGTTTTACCCTGACCCCCAATTTCATGGTTCAGCGACTCTGTGGACTTAGATGTTTTTTCGGGCCAACAAACCCCTTTGTAAGATTTTTGTGGAAAGCGAATAAAGTGAAAAGTATAATAGCTAGGCATCTGACATCTGGTATACAGACACTTTGGGTTATGGTCTATGCATTTGGCCCCGTGCCATTAGACCTTGACCCCATTTTCATGGTTCAGTGACTCAGTGCACTTAGATGATTGTTGGGACAATTAAAACTTTTGTGGAAAATAAATTAAGCTAAAAGTATAACAGCTAGGCATCTGATATTTGGTATACAGACATTTGGGGATTTGGTCTACACAACGACACCATGTTTTGTGACCCTTACCCCATTTTCATGGTTCAGTGACTTTGTGAACTCAGATGATTTTTGGGTGGAAAATGACTTAAGTGAAAAGTACAATGTATAATATTATAGCTAGGCATCTGATATTTGGGGATTATTGTAAACATAACTGATGTCACCATGTAATGTGACCTTGACCCCATTTTCATGGTTGAATGACTAGTGAATGTTGGTCTTTTTTCATTGTTTTTCAATAACTATGGTATCTAGAACACACTTCAGACATTTTTGTGATGGTTAAATGGAATTCTGTCATCTGTCAAATGACATTGTCCTTAACTTTTCTGAAGGCCCAGCTAGACCTTCAATGAGTTCTGTGATGGTGCCGACAGGCAAGACATACTTTAGTGTCAACTCTTGTTTTACTTTTGGATTTGACATTCATTGACAGACTAAATGGAAGAACTACTTATAGATATATAATTTTGTTGTTATTTTGTTAAAACCTGTTTTAGTTGTTGTTTGTTTAAAAACAAATGCAATATTGTGCTTTGTAGATAATTTGTGTTTATTTATATTGGGATTTTTTTGTTTGTTTGTAATTATTTTTTTGAAACTTATTGTGGATAATCTTGTTTAGGACTTATTTTCACTGAGTTTAACTATAAACAATTCTAAAAAAGACACTGCCCCAAAATAATGGAAACCATGATAACAAGCTGTGTAAAAATATCTGGGTTATGTTATGTTATGTGCAAAAAAAACACCAACAAAACAACATTAAAATAGCAGGTATTTTTGTCTTGCACTATCTATAAAAATGGCATATCAGAATAGAAATAATTCATAGCTGCCCATGGTTTGGCTTTCTTAAATAACATAAACAGACACAAACCCTTCAAAAGGAAAAACAATGATTGAAGTGTTATGAGCCTGTCCCCTTCTTTGGTCAATTATAATTCAAATCTTTATTTGATGGACCTGAATCATAGTTTGCATTTCAGCATCTTGATTTCAATTTTCAAAGAATTATTGTTCTAATATAATAAAAAGAACCAGTTTGCAAAATACAATACCAACTGTTAGTTTGGTTATGCTGTATATCAATATTTCAAGGAGTAACCTCTCATCAGCAGCATTTGAATCTAAACATTAATTAGAAGTTTAATAAGCAAAAATTTCAGTGACAAAAAATATTTGAAATTTATTGGTAAAATTGTGTCAGACAAGTCTGACAACCAGGCTCGTGATTACCCTCAGGGACCTCTGGTCCACCAGCAGCATTTATTGGTTTTGCTGTATATCGATATTTCAAGTCAAAACATTGGAAGATCACAAACCAAAAACATTGAATGAAAATTAACACCATTCTAGTGTGGAAGTGAAATTAACTTCCATCATAAGTTTGGTGGCTTGTAGATTCAAATGCAGAGTATATGAATAAATGTTTAAAACTTATTAGTTATTTAAATTTTTAAAACTGTTTGAATTGAATAAGACATCATGTCAAAAGTAAAATTATTGTTGTTTGTAAATCTTTTATTTAGCTGAGAAAAGTTTATTTAAAAAAAAGAGAAACATAAAAAAAAAAAATTATCCACTTCAAATAAAAAAACAAACTAATAATTTTTGGCCTGACTTCATTGAGTGAAAAAGATGGGTTATAAAAATGGTTAAAAACACAGTCTCTTGATATTTGGTATGCAGCTTCAGTATAGGGTCCCATACTATGGGATTCATTTTCAGGTATATCAGTTTATTTGCCTTTTTTTACTTAAACAGATTTTATTACCTTATTTAGTTGGGAGAAACTGAGAATTCCTCATGTTCCATCGACTTTTTGTGGAAATACTTTATTTCTTTAAGCAGTCCTCAAATGTTTGATGTTCATTTTGTTTTGTTTTTTAGTTGGACCATTTAGCTTGAAGGGGTTCTTGGTTTTGTTTTGATCAGAAAAAAAAAATTTAAATGGGTCACAACAGAATATTTGTTATTATTTGCTTTTTTTTTCGTTCTTAACTTTTACTGCAAAATATTATTTTTTTCATCAAAAATCTTTTTCAAAGCAATTTTTAGGAAAAAAAAACCAGGATCCCCTTTTCAAGTAAATTTGCTGGTCCCTTAGAAATTGGGTTTTTGTTAAATTGAATCTGTATGAATCTTTGTAATCTTTTTGTAGTATTTTGATGTGTTTATGTTACATATTCCTAGAGAGGAATTAAATATAGATCCATTATTTTATTGTTGTGAAAAAAAAACATCACTGTTATAAAAGTATTGAAATTTTTAGTTGGATTTTTTTATGCCCCACCTACCTTAGTAGAGATACAAGTTGCTATAGTTATCTGTTAGTCTGTTTATTCTTTGGCCATCCCAAATCAGGTCTACCTTTAGCCTTTCAGTGAAGCAAGTTGAAGCATGTTGCTTCAATTTAGGACATCATGTGTTTTAAGTACTATTCCATATAAGAACTGAACAAGGTGAATCCTCATAAATTCAAAAATTCCTTGAAAAGTTTGATGCATCAGTATTATACCAAAATATGGATGCAACAGATGAAAGAAAGTACTGATGGCAAACTAAGTAGCTATACCACTTTTAAGTGCAATTTTGGACTTGAGCCTTATCTAAGTATTTTAAAATCCTATGAGCAAAGGAAAAACTTCACGAGGCTGAGAATATCGGCGCATAAACTAAGAATTGAACAGGGTCGATATGATGGTACTCCCCGATCAAGCAGAACATGCGTCAGGTGCAGCTCGGGCGAGGTAGATGATGAAAAACATTTCCTGTTTTCATGCAAATCACTAGATAATGCAAGAAATAGAATTTTGACTGCAGTCCTTTCCATTTGTCCCAATTTTAATCAATTACATCCCAATGAAAAAATAATTTGGCTACTAAATTCTGAGGATGTTAAAATATTAACTCATATATGTGAACTTATTAAGGAAAGTGAGATCTAGTCTTTTATACATTAGTTAGTAATGAAAGACATGTCCTTAATTTTTGATAGAAAGGTACTCCATTCTTTTTCTTTCTACATAATAACTGAATTATAGTGATATGGCAAAGACATGTGGACCATAGAGCACCGTCCCTTGGTGCCCTCTGTGGTTGCATTACTCTAAAAACTAGTTCATCCACACTGGGCACAAGGATGGCTCACCTGGACTTGTAGCCATGCACATAATACATATTTTCTAGGCAAAGACCGGGGAATGCCATAAAGCACCGTCCCTTGGTACCCTCTGCTGACAGATTACATTATCAATATCTAGTCTGTCCGCTTTTGGTACAAGGATGGCATTGCCCGTGTCTTGCAGCCTATTCCACAATGGAACAATTTAACAAAAGTACCACTAGTACCGATTATCATATAGTGACAAATCATTTATAGATAGACATTCCTCTCGCCCCGGCTGTACCTGGGTCTATATATATTAACACATTAAATATCATATATACACTGTAATATTTATTGTTTATTGTTATACACATTTTATATGCACTGTAATATGCCCCCATGTGGGCCCATTCTTATGGACAATAAAATATTCTTCTTCTTCTATAAGGATCAGGCAGGGGGGGGGGAGGGGGCACATCGATTATTTCCAATTTCAGATTTGGGGGTATAAATGCATTCATTTTACCATAAAAACAAACCCAATGCAGTTTTTTACATCTTAATATGTATTTGGTGCCTAGATATTTTTTGACTGGTTATATAGGAAAAAAATATGGCGGAAATTTCCCCGTAGTTTTCACTATACAATGTAACTAAATTTTGATAGGTAATATCTCCTAAACCCAAGATAGGCTGAAAAATTTAGTGGTCAAAACAAAGTTTACTGGGGTTGCTTTACCTAATTCTGTAGATTTTTTTTTGTGTATTTATTATCGATGTGCCACCCTATTAATGGTATCTGCCTGATTCTTAGAAAAAGTAGTACTTAAACTATTCTTTTCACATAGCACCTGAATTCACTCTCATTACAACTAGAGTTTGCGTTGTTAATTGATATTCAGTAGTTTTTGTGCTTCCGTGTTTTATATGTTGACTGTTTTTTCGTCCCGTCCTGGTTTTTTCTCTGACCTTTCGAACTTTGACATTCGGATGTTCCATTGGTACCTCTGCTTCAATTTAGGACATCATGCTTTTTAAACTATTCTTTTCACTTAGCACCTGAGTTCACGCTCATTACAACTAGAGTTCGCGTTGTTAACTGATTTTCAGTAGTTTTTGTGCACCTGAGTTCACTCTCATTACAAATAGAGTTCACGTTGTGAATTGATATTCAGTAGTTTTTGTGCACCTGAGTTCACTCTCATTGCAACTAGAGTTCACGTTGTTAACTGATTTTCAGTAGTTTTTGTGCACCTGAGTTCAGGCTCATTACAACTAGAGTTCACGTTGTTAATTGATTTTCAGTAGTTTTTGTGCACCTGAGTTCACTTTCATTACAACTAGAGTTCACGTTGTTAACTGATATTCAGTAGTTTTTGTGCTTCCATGTTTTATATGTTGACTGTTTTTTCGTCCCGTCCTGGTTTTGTCTCTGCCCTTTCGGACTTTGACATTTGGATGTTCCATTGGTACCTCTGCTTCTTACATTCATATTCTACATGTTCAAATAAAATGAATAAAGAAAACAAAGCATGCAATAGAAAAAGAACTATACCATTCAAAGAGCTAAGAAATAAGAAATTTGGAAAGGACGTCATAAGAAAGGTTTACTTGTGTCCAATTTGTATATTTTGAAAAATGAGATATGTTTAACTAAAGTAAACTGATAAATGAAAATAATGGAAGTTTATTTCCAAATTTACAGTATGTACATGTGATAAGAGTATGATATATAAAATAGAATATACATTACAACAAAAAACGATTTTTCTGACAAATCCTCATGATCACTAAAATTGGTTGGTTTTTGGGTTTTTTTGGCAAATTATTTGAATGCATCTTATACTTTAAAACATCATGATAGGATTTTTTACCTGGCAATTTGTTTTTCAAGAACTAAAAACTGAATCCTGCTTAGAAATCAATAGCATCCTTATAAAATAAAACTATATTAGGATACAGAACAGAAATCGGCTACTAAACGAGGAATACATCCTAAAATAAAGAAAGAATGTGTCCATAGGACACGGATGCCCCCGCTGGCCTCAAATAAAAAGTTGAAGTCCAACAGGTCTGAAAGTCGCTGAGGACACATAGTTTATCATACTTAACCATCCTACCAAGTTTCAAATCATTCCCATGTATGGTTTCTGAGAAAAGCTTGACGGAAATTTTCATGTCGATTTTGGTATCGGTCCAGCCCCAAACAGAAAGTAGATGTCCGACAGGTCTAAAATTCGCTTAGGACATATAGTTTATCATACTGAACCATCCTACCAAGTTTCAAGTCATTCCCATATACAGTTTCTGAGAAAAGCTTGACGGAAATTTTCATGTCGATTTTGGTATCGATCCAGCCCCAAAACAGGAAGTAGATGTCCGACAGGTCTAAAATTCGCTTAGGACATATTGTTTGTAATACTGAACCATCCTACCAAGTTTCAAGTCATTTTCATTTACGGTTTCTGAGAAAAGCTTGACGGAAATTCGTACGGACGGACGTACGTACGGACGGACATGAGTAAAACTTAATGCCCCCCGACATGTCGTCGCGGGGGCATAAAAATATTGTGGAGTTATTTTGCAGGGTTCCCACACATTCTTGAAACCTGAGAAAACCCTTGAATCCTGGAAAAGACTTTAATATTGTGACAAAAAATAGTGGCAACCCTGTTATTAAGTAAAATTAAAGACCACTATGCAATATCGTAGACCTTTATATTCAATATATATTATAAGGTCTATGACAATAAGTTAATCATACAAAATACATTTCAAATCATATTTGATTTATTTGTGCTAAATTAATTATAAAGTCAGAGAAAATAAAACATGGGTACAGATATAACGATAAAAAACCAGCGTCTCATCCACTTGGTACAGATATATCGATAATAACAATACGAATTAAAACCAGCGTCTCATCCACTTGGCGATCTTTTTATTCCATTTCTGTCGACGTTTTTCCATTTTCTTCAAACGTTTTAGCTCTTGTTTAGATCTTACAGTAAAGCCAGGCGGATCTGGAGAAGAAAAGGTTTTGAGATGTAGTTATGATATGTGCATGACACGGCATCCACTTAACAGTTATATGTGCATGACACGGCATCCACAATAGTTATGAGATGTGCATGACATGGCATCCACAAAAGTTATGAGATGTGCATGACTCTGCATCTGCAAAAGTTATGAGATGTGCATGACACGGCATCCACAAAAAAAGGTATGAGATGTGCATGACACGGCATCCACAAAAAAGTTATCAAATGTGCATGACACGGCATCAACAAAAGTTATGAGATGTGCATGACTCTGCATCTGCAAAAGTTATGAGATGTGCATGACAAGGCATCCACAAAATTAAAGTTATGAGATGTGCATGACACGGCATCCACAAAAGTTATGAGATGTGCATCCACAAGAGCAATTTTAAAATCGAGAATGAGAACGGTGAATGTCAGGCGGGCATGTGGGAAAGAAATGTTCGTAACATTTTTCTCAGCAACTACTAATCACAACCACTGATTTGGTATACAGCATCATGGCGGCTCCCATAACATGGCATTCTTTGACAGATTTTTTATGATATTGTTGTGAGTTTTAGAATTTGTTTTAACTGTCGATATTAACTTTTTCGGGTTAAAACACAAAATCATGGGTATTATGTTTTGTTAGCAATGTTGCTGAATGAATCCCAGTAGGTTACCAAGTGCTTCAAAGATTCTACTGCAAACCAGAAATGTCTACGTGAATTTGCCAAATTGATAATATGTTTCAATTCGAAATACCATTTTCTTTAGGTGCTTTGCATTTTGCAAGTTGTATAATAATTTTCATATTATTTCTTTACAATCAATTAATTAAAACCGTTTGCACTTTAGATATATATCATATAAAAAAGGATAGCAGACTTTTACGACATGCAGTATAAACCACTAGATGTTTATCCGAATGTACCGCCAAAAACTTAAGCAGTTTCAATTGCACAAAGGCTTTTTAGTTCCATTAGAGCACATGCCTATGCCAATGATAAATTAAAGCGGGTTTAAAACATCTTAAAAAATTATACTTCTCCCATTGTTCGACAGCGTTGAACTGAGACGTCCGTTAACCCAGGCTAAGCTTGACGGTCTCCTGTTTCGCCATCTGTTAACCCAATACCATGACCACCCCCTTTGGTGCCAAAACAGGCTCCACGGATACATACACGTTGTTGGTGACGTCGGTGAAAACGTCGACGTTGACCGCAGGCGTGTTGGTGTCGGTGAAAACGTCGACGTTGACTGCAGGCGTGTTGGTGTCGGTGAAAACGTCGACGTTGACTGTAGGCGTGTTGGTGTTGTAATGGGCGATGTTTGAGTTGTCTTTGAGGTACTAGTAGGTACTATAGAAGGTATTGTTGTGATTGGATAATTTGTTGTCGTCCCTGTGGTCGAACTTTCAAATTGAAAAAATATAATAAAATGAAGCTTCTATGTCATGTGAGTATGGATGATAATTGACCATTTCTATACCGATAATCTTTTTATTTGTAGTGACTGTACTTATCCGTTTCGTTCCTTATTTTTTATAATATGAAGTATCTTTAATTGTCTTTCATAGTTCTTTTTATAATCGTGTATCAATATTATATTTTATGTTTTTATTAGATATGTAAATTTAAGTATATTTATAACACTCC
The DNA here is from genome assembly GCA_963971305.1 of Arcuatula senhousia. Lineage (NCBI taxonomy): Eukaryota > Metazoa > Mollusca > Bivalvia > Mytilida > Mytilidae > Arcuatula > Arcuatula senhousia. The sequence continues at coordinate 60,780,668 of OZ020310.1, forward strand.
CAAACATGTCCACCCCCCCAAACATGTCCTATACATCCAATCATGTTCAGTTTACGCCCCAACATGTCCATTATGGTCACAAGCCAAAACGTATCGGAAGATCTCTCGCCTAGACTTGTCTTTTTCATGGTACGCCTAAACGTGTCCTCTCTTCTAGTATGATGTCACATATGATTTAGGGTAAGGGTTACATAGGGTTAGGATTGGGTATCCATGTGCCACCTCCAGTATTAGGTTAGCATCAGGGAGCCACCTTAAGGTTTAGGGTGAGGGTTTAGGGTTATGATTAGGTATCCATTTGCCACCTCCAGTATTAGGTTAGCATTAGGGAGCCACCTTAAGGGTTAGGGTTATGGTTAGGGTTAGGATTAGGTATCCATTTGCCACCTCCAGTATTAGGTTAGCATTAGGGAGCCACCTTAAGCTTTAGGGTTATGGTTAGAGTTAAGATTAGGTATCTATTTGCCACCTCCAGTATCAGGTAAGCATCAGGGAGCTGCCCCGACTATTAGGTTAGGGTTAGCATTTCAATAGGTGTTTAATTCTTTACTATCCATCTATCCCTTTGGAAACAAGCTTAGTGCTTCTAAAAAACCTTCTCTGGTTTGTAGTTTGCGAGTGTGGCCTTTGCAAACGCCCCCCACCCCATTGAAAGAGGCGGATCCAGAGATTCTGAAAAGAGGGGGCCGACTGACTGGCCTAAGAGAGGGGCCCGCTTTGGTCATGCTTCATTGATTTCCTATTCATTCAACCACATTTTTCTGCCAAAAGAGGGGGCAGCCCCCCCCCCCTGGTTACGCCTATGATTGAGCTTGATTGAGTCTGCAAAGGGGCATTTAACGTGCACTGGGTAATGGTCTCCCTATGCACGGAACAACATTTTTTTGTCCCTTCCGATGGACTAGCACACCTTGCAAATGGTGTCAAGAGAGAGTCGGAAAATCGGTCTATGAAATTTTCACATCATACGAGGATCGAACCACGAACCTTGGTGTTAGAAGCCGACGCGTTAACCACTACGCCACCGGCTCTGCAAAGTGACTACAAAAATATCTTTCTATTGCTTGTAATCACTATGGTTTTGAAACATCAATTTCCTTGTTCATTTGATGGGATGTATATTCTTACACCGTTACAGAAATTATTTTGATTTTAATTCCAAATTGTCAGAATAATATCTTTGTGGTTGTTTTGTTTCTGTTTGTGGGCTGTTTTTTTTTTTCCTTTTCCTGAACCACGAATATATCATTTATTTAATATCTTTTAATATAGTTCTCTGATGAGTCTTGAATAGACGAAACGCGCGTCAGGCGTAGCTAAATTTACTGTCTGGATCCTTGTTGTTATTTTAATTGCCATTTATCAAGCTGTTATAAAATGCAGCTTTTTATGAACAGTTTTGGATAAGACAGAAAGTTGTGGAAATTGACAACCACAAAAATTCATAAAGATTTCAGCAGTATTTTTAAACAGTTCAGCTATGTCCCTTACCTAGCTAATGTCGTACTTGTTTGATATGATGGTTTTGTAGAAGGTGTCCCCAATGATGAGCTTCCACTACTTGCTACAGAAACTACAAAAAGAAACTGGAAGGTTAATTAAAATTTGAGTTTCTTCATCAACATTAAGTACCCCCCCCCCCAAAAAAAAAAAAATAAATAAAAAAACTACTGTTTGCAATAGAAAAAAAATTGAATATTTCAATGACTTTTCGAATCAAAGATAAAGTTAAAGGAAAACAATCATTTTGCTCCGATGTTTTAATACGAATGAATACTTTAAATGTCCCAAGTCATTACGCGAAGCACCTTGCAACAAGCACGTTCGGTTAACGGAAAATGTGCTTTCAATTGCAAACAAATCAGGAGGGAAAACTAAATGAAATTACGATTACATGAACGCTAAAAATTTAAGAGCTTATACATTCTCCAATTCAACAGGGGCAGCTCAAGGCTTTGATTTAATATCATATATCCCCGAGCAAAACGGGTACTATTTTTTTAAGTGTTCTAAGGTTGAGTAGATGTAAAAAATATATAATAAAGAGATGTGGAATAGATGTACGCGACACAACCAACATAAAGAAACGGTATCAATTTAAACAAGAACAGATTCCAGGTCCCCCGCCCGTTGAACGTTATATTGTTGAAGGGGCATACTGACCTGAAAATCACTTACACCTTAGGGGACCCCTATAGGAGTCTGCATGTACCGACTTATGATCGGCAAGTGTAACCAGTTATGGGCGTGTAAAGAACGAGAACCAGCAGGTGTAATGTGTCTTTAATCCCAATAACATATGGTGAAAAACTGAAAGAAACAAATAACAATAATAAGTACAAAATACACAAATACACGAATTATCTGAAAGAATTAAAGTCAATATAGCGATAAACAATGAAAGGTTATTGCCGATTAATTAATATAAACCAGTTAAATAAGCAGGCCCAGCCGGGAAATGTTCAAATATGACGGTATCGTGAATCGGAATTTGTCACAGTCGAAATATCAAAAATATAAACGTTAATTCACAAGAAAAACAGATAATTTGTTGAATCGAGTCACTGTTATAATGTTTCCATATATATCTTGTGGATATTCGCCAAACTTACGTGGTGGTATGCCGCGAATCGTGTCCAAATTAATTCCTTGCAGGATATAAAAATGGCTACCTATTTACTACCTGGATGTGTAATTCTAGTACTCGACAGTACAGTACGCACGTCGATCGCTTGACCCAAGACTGGTTTCGGCACAGGTAGCGGCGATTTAAATTTAATCACGACAAGGAAGTTTAAATCTATATTTAAAAATAAACAATGAAAGTTGTGACAGTACACTCCCCGTCTGGTATCCTCGGGATATCACTATGTTTAGACGATAAAATCATTGAAACACAAGATGTTGAGATCAGATTCGACGATGAAGGCGAACAATATAAATCCAATATTATTAGAATAAAATAAATACGAATAATAACACAAAATCAACAGTTCAAAGAACGAATCCGGCAGGATGATCTTCGCATGGATGAATGTAGACGCGATCCTGGTGATCCAACGTTGTATGGCATCCAGCGTTGCCCAATGGGAAAAGTAGTTGATCTGCTGATCCAACGTTGCCACGCACGGCGTGGGAAGGAACTACCTGTTCCTTAAAGTCTAACCAAAGATATATTTGCATATCTACATCTGCTGTCCCTGGTCTGGGTTTAAGCCTCGTCGTTTTCCTGGAGGAGTATCAACTCTGTTATGGGGCGAGTATATACGGTAGGTTTACCGTCAACTTGGACTTGTACTTCAGCTGATCGAACATGTCCATCGGCTCCCTTGATTGCATGAACGATTATGCCAACGGGCCACTGTGCCCGACACAAAGCGTTGTCCTTCAGAAGAATCGTATCTCCTTCTTCGAGGTCTCGATGTTCTTCGGTCCACTTTTGTCGTGTCATCAATGTGGGAAGGTATTCCTTCTTCCATCTTGTCCAGAACATGTTGGTCAATGCTTGGACTCGTTTCCACTCGTCGAGACAGAGATTTCTTTTGTCTGAAAGTTCGGGATGTTCTACAGAGAAGACATAGTCGGTCTTCTGTGTCAGTAACATATTTGGTGTGAGTACCAAAGGGTTTTCCGGGTCGGATGAAACAGGTACTAGAGGCCTAGAGTTGATAATTGCTGTGGCCTCTGCCATAAATGTGTTGAGGACATCATGAGTGAGCGTCTTTCCTTCGTTCCCTAGAAGCATAGAATCCAGTATCCTCCTTGTGACGCCGATCATTCGCTCCCAGACGCCGCCCATATGAGATGAGTGTGGCGGGTTAAAGATCCACACGGTATCGGATTCCCTCAAAAACTTTTGGACGGGCTCGTCTTTCACGTTGATAGCTTCAATGCCTAGTTCCTTGACAGCACCTATGAAATTGGTTCCTCTGTCCGACCGGAAGATCTTTACTTTGCCTCTGATAGCAGTGAAGCGTTTCAAAGCGTTGATGAAGGCAGATGAGCTCATCTCTTCTACAAGTTCTATGTGAACCGCTCTGGTTACCAAGCATGTAAATAAAATTGCCCAGCGCTTAGAGTTGGCACTGCCGCCACGTGTCCTGCGGGTCACTATAGTCCATGGCCCAAATGCGTCGACACCCACATTAGTGAACGGAGGTGTTGGTTCCAGACGGTCCCTCGGGAGTGATGACATTATCTGGCCTTCAAACTTGCCGCGGAGCTTCCTGCACTCCACACATTTGTGAATGATGGATGATATCAACCGCCTTACTCCGGTTATCCATAGTCCCGCCGCTCTGATGGCTCCTTCAGTGAAGTGACGACCCTGATGTTTGACGTCTTCGTGATGGTGTTTCACGAGCAGTGTTGCCAGGTAATGGCGTCCTGGAATGATGAGAGGCCTTTTCTCCATTAGACTCAAGTCTGATTTGTCTATACGTCCGCCGACTCTTAATAGGCCACGTTCGTCGATAAACGGGTTGAGGTCGCGTATAGGACTCCTCTTCGGAAGTGCTTCCTCCCTATGAATGCAGGCTAATTCCTCACTATAATATTCAGCCTGCATGTTTCTGAATAGACATGTTTTGGCATCGTCGTAGTGCTCGACTGATAGGTTTGTCTCTATGTTCCCGTGTAAACGGGATTGTTTTTGCGTAGCAACTTGTTCAACTAGCGAGTTCCAGGTTTCAAATTGCTCAAAATTGTTAATTTCAACCTCTTCTTTGGTATGTGTTTTAAACACTAGGACTGACCGGATCTCCTTGTCGCACTCCGGGTCAACAAGCTCAAACACGTCTTCTATTTTGTCGCTGGAATTTGACTCAAGGAATGACTTTGGTCCTTGTAGCCAATCGCTGTCTTGGAGTTCAGATGCGAGAATGGATCTCGTAGCTGCGTCTGCGGGATTTTTCTCCGTTGGCACATAGTTCCACTGGTCTGGAATGCTGAGTTTCCTGATCTTTTCTACCCTATTTGCGACGTAGATGAAGAATCTGCGTTTGTTGTTGCAGATGTATCCTAGAACAACTTTGCTATCTGTATAGTATTTGATGCTGTCGAAATCAATACGAAGCTGTTCCACCACAGTCTGTGCGATCTCTACGGCTAACACAGCCGCGCATAACTCCAAGCGTGGAATCGTGTGCCCATTTGTTGGAGCTAGCTTTGCCTTTCCCAAAATGAAGCCCAAGTCTGAGGTGTCCTTCTCATCGATCGATCTTATGTATGCCACAGCCGCTATTGCTGTCTGTGATGCATCTGAGAAGACATGAAGTTGGCGTTCTGATTTTTTACTCAAATGTGGAACGTAAGGTCTGGGAATGCGGATAGTCTCTAGTGCTTTGAGAGTGTCCTTCCACTGTGCCCAGTCAGAAGCGATCTGGTCTGAAACTGGCTCGTCCCAATCTACGGTTTCTGAAACCAAATTTCTTAGAAGCATCTTCCCATATATGATGACTGGAGCCAGAAAACCAAGGGGGTCGTAGATACTGTTGATGGTTGACAGTATACCTCGTCTGGTGACTGGTTTCTCATCAGTTGACAGGATGAACAGAAACTGGTCAGTGTTGACGTCCCATGTTAAACCAAGACTTCTTTGTAGCGGTTTGTTGTTGGCGTCCAGATCAAGGTCTTTTAGGTTAGACGCCAAGTCGTTGTGGGGCAAGGCTGCCATTACTTCTGGACTGTTAGATGCAAATTTGTGCAGTCGTAGGTTACCAAACTCCATGAGAGCACTCTGTGTGTCTTTTATCAGCTTGATGGCAGATTCCGGTGTGGAGCATGATGTTAGCCCGTCGTCGACGTAGAAATCATTCGTGACGAAGCTCACGACATCTTTGCCATACTTCGATTCAGCTTCTAGTGCTGCTTTCCTGAGACCAAGGTTAGCCACAGCTGGTGAGGGACTGTTCCCAAACACGTGGACTCTCATGCGGTATTCGATGAGCTCTTTCGTGATGTCGTTATCTTTGTACCATAGGAAGCGTAGATAATTCCGATGGTCTTCTCGGACAATGAAGCAATGAAACATGCTCTGTATGTCTGCGGTGATGGCTATCATGTCTTTCCTGAAGCGCAATAATACTCCCAGTAGACTATTTGCTAAGTCAGGTCCAGTCAGGAGGACGTTGTTCAGTGAGACTCCGTCGAAGGTTGCAGAGGAGTCGAACACACCTCGAATCTGGTCAGGTTTCTTAGGGTGGTACACACCAAACAATGGCAGATACCAGCATTCTTCGTTCTCAGTCAGTTCCGGAGCTACCTCCGCATGCTTGCTGTCTATTATCTTTGCCATGAAGGTCTGGAAATGTTCCCACTTCTTGGGATTTTTTCGCAAACCTTTGTCCAGTAGCTTTGCTCGTTGCATTGCCTGTGCCTTATTGTTAGGCAAGGCTCGCCTTGATGAGCAGAAGGGTAATGGAGCTACCCAACTTCCGTTTTCGTCTCTCTTAAATTCTGTGTCCATCTGGGAGATGAACTGTCGATCATCTTGTGACAGACCTGGCTTGTCGTCGTCTGGTGTCCTTTCAAAGACATTTGCTCCTAAATTGTCGCTTGATTTAGGTTGTATTGCGGGATCTCTGTCCCACTCCTGGACATCTATCTGATTGGGACATGGTCTCATGATGGTTGAAGGTCGACCATTTTGGAGAATATAGGTCCTCTTCACATCAACCTCTGGTGAAATGTGCTGCCCGTCAAGACATACTTCGCCAATCACGACCCAGCCTAAGCTCAGTTTCTGTGCATAAGGGGCGTTAATTGACCCCATAGGTAATCTTTGGTCAATAACATGATGCACCGCTGGCAAGGTTCTACCAAGTAGTAGAAGAATCTCGGCACTGTCGTCCAAAGGCGGGATATGACCAGCTAGATCCTTTAGATGTGAATGATAGGCTGCTACTTCCGGTGTTGGAATTTCGTTCCGGTTGTGTGGAATGGAATCACATTCTATGAGCTTCGGTAGGTTAAACTGTGTTGTGTCATGAACAGATTTTATTACGAAGTCATGCGCTACTCTTCCAGACGCTTGAACTTTGCCTGAGCATGTTGTCAGGGTGTAGTGCTCTGATTGACCATCAATGTTGAACACATCGAAGAATTCTGACGCAGCCAGACACCTATTACTTTGGTCATCGATGATGGCATACATCCGATGAACGTTTGAAGGATTGCCTTTCTGGAAGACATCTACTGGCAAGATTTTGGCACAGGACTTGCCGCCGCTGTATGGGTATCCACATATGTCAGTGCATGTGGAATTCACGTTTTGGCCAGTGTTAGTCCTGCCGGAGGTCCCTGGCTCCCCGCCGTTCTGTTGGAAGGGTCTGCGGGATGGTCCCGTATGACTGTACTGGTCAATGTGCAGTGCTGTTGCGTGGTATTTGCTGTTGCAATCACTGCATGGAGTGGCATCTTGGCAATCACGACTTATATGGCTGTTGGAGCGACAACACTTGTAGCATATGTTGTTCTCCTTAAGAATCTTCTTCCGCTCGTCGATTGGTTTGGCCTTGAATTTGCGACATTCATTCAAGGTGTGCTTAGACTTGTGAAGAATGCAGCGTTCATTAGGGTCTATTGATTTATCCGACTGCTTACTTGTGCTGTCTGTTTCCTCTGTGTCTGTCTTGTGGACGCTGACTGTTCGCTTAGTTTGAACGTGTCGCTTTGATACGGAGCTAGGAGCCCCAGTATGAGACGACTCAAACATTAAGCCTGGGTTGTTCTTGATCTTGCTGATATCTTTGATGAACTGCAAGAACACTGAAAAGGGTGGGTACGTGACCCCATACTGTTTCATGTGGTTGGCAGCTGTAGATACCCATTTTTCTTGTAGTCCGTAGGGTAGTTTGCTTACTATGGGTTTAATTCCCGATGATGTATCAAAGTAACCCAAGAGCGTGTTGTATTCAGGGTTCTCCTTGATGAACTGGATTTCAGACAGAAGGTCGGAGAGTTCATATAACTTTCTGTTGTCCTTGTTGGAAAGATTTGGGAAGTTTACAAGTTTTTGCTTGATGGACTCTTCAACCATTTCCGGTGCACCATACCGCTCGTCCAAACGTTCCCAAAGACTTCGTAGTCCTTCTGAAGGGTTGGCAATGCTTGATGCCTGAATGCTGACGGCATAACGTGCTGATTCGTTGCCTAACCATTTGACAAGCAAGTCCAGTTCTTCTGAGTCGGAGACTTCAAGCTCGCTCACGACACACTTGAATTTGTTTTTCCAGGCTTGGTATGACTCCGCCTTGTCGTTGAAGGTAGTTAGGCGTGAGAACAAGAGGTCCTTTCTTAGCAGGAACTTTGTAATGTCGGACGCCGTGTTTGGTTCCTTGACTGAAGCTGCCCATGTCGTTGATCTATGTTGTGTTGGAACATACTCTGGCGCATGGCGATTCAATGAAGGCATCGATCCGGTTTTGTAACCGCTGGATGTCTGAGGAATTGATGCCGTCATGGCAGGCTTTCTGTAGTCATTTGACTTGAGCAGTGTCCCTTTTGACGTGGACACGTTTGTTGTATCAGGTACAGGTCGTGGACGTGATGCAGGAATATCCTTGTATCCCAGGTGTCTAGAAGACTCTGCTGGTTTTGGAACGTTGAAATGAGCCGTGACCTTATGTTTAACTACGGGTTCAGACCCGATATTTGTCTCTACTTTGACTGGTTGTGGGTTTTCCAGTTTTGGAATCTGCTGTGTCACATATGTCTGGACGATATCGAGTGGGTCCATCTTAGGCAATGAAGAAAGGTCATCCAAATTCTGGCTTTTGGAGTCGTCTTCGTCTACTGCTAGAGCATTTGCTTCTGCCATGGCTACTGCGGCGTCTTGTTCGGTTTGCAAAAGTTGGATTTCTGCCTTGACCTTAGCCTTTTTGTGAGCCGCTTCTGCTGCTATCAACTCCATTTCAGCCTTTTGCATAGCCGTTTTTCTTTGAACCTCCTGGTCGATGTCGGCTTCTTGTATTTGCAACATGGCTTCCTTTTTAGCAAACTCAACTTTGGCCAATGCGGCTTCAGCTGCTGCACGCTTCATTTGTATCGTGCTGACTGAACCAGATGACCCTTGGCTGTTGCTTTTCCCTGTTTTACGGGATTTTCTTGACGATCTCTCCGAAACTACAGAGCCAGTCTCCATAAGCGAGGATAGCATCGACTTGACTGTGTCAATGGCTGCTTCCGCTATTTTGCAGTAGGCGGATGACGTTTTGGTAAACAGTTCAAGGTCTTTCGTGCTTTCGGCTGTTCTCTGTGACGTCAGAAATTCGACGTAGCAGTCCTTTTGTCGGCGATACTTCTCGTAGGCAGTGATAATTCGCTCATTTAGCGTAGCCAGTTTGTTTTCTTCCTTTGGAGAGCTCTGGACATCTTGGATGAAAGCGTAGAGCTTGTTCCAGAGGTCCTCTACCTGCTCAGCGTGTTTAAGGCTCTGGCTCTCATAGAGTTGTTTCCCTTTTTCGTTAAGGGTGCGAATGCGCTGCTCCTTTGACTCAGTTTCTTGAGTAGCCTCTGTGTTTGGCTGTTTTGCCTCCATATCTAGATTTTGATCCATGTTGACTTCTAAATTTGGAGTTGTTTTTGAGTCAGCTGACATTCTTTCAACAAAGGTGTGCCCGTTACTGTTTAAACGTGAGAGCAGAGTGCCCCATACAATTTAAACGCGAGGGCAAATGATCCTGGTGGCCTATTTCAACCTTGGATGGGATCCTGTCAGGTAGCTGTCTAGATGTAGGACTGGCGTGTCAAAATACCTGTCCCGATGTGCTTTAGATATCCGGTTGGAACACCAGAGGGCTGTGGTACTTCAGTTGTTTGAGGTTGTGTCCAATGCTGGAACGATCCTCCTCCTGAGTAGTGATGGCCCTTTTGTGTCCACTATACTACTACTTGCTGGATAGTTTTGGCTGAGACCGGCGATCTGTCACTTTTTCACTGTGCCGACTTATGATCGGCAAGTGTAACCAGTTATGGGCGTGTAAAGAACGAGAACCAGCAGGTGTAATGTGTCTTTAATCCCAATAACATATGGTGAAAAACTGAAAGAAACAAATAACAATAATAAGTACAAAATACACAAATACACGAATTATCTGAAAGAATTAAAGTCAATATAGCGATAAACAATGAAAGGTTATTGCCGATTAATTAATATAAACCAGTTAAATAAGCAGGCCCAGCCGGGAAATGTTCAAATATGACGGTATCGTGAATCGGAATTTGTCACAGTCGAAATATCAAAAATATAAACGTTAATTCACAAGAAAAACAGATAATTTGTTGAATCGAGTCACTGTTATAATGTTTCCATATATATTTTGTGGATATTCGCCAAACTTACGTGGTGGTATGCCGCGAATCGTGTCCAAATTAATTCCTTGCAGGATATAAAAATGGCTACCTATTTACTACCTGGATGTGTAATTCTAGTACTCGACAGTACAGTACGCACGTCGATCGCTTGACCCAAGACTGGTTTCGGCACAGGTAGCGGCGATTTAAATTTAATCACGACAAGGAAGTTTAAATCTATATTTAAAAATAAACAATGAAAGTTGTGACAGTACACTGCATACAAAATTTCAGAACCCTACGATTAGTAGTTACTGAGAAAAGTGTTACGAAAAATTTACCACTGAGGCTATGGGAGAAAAAATGACTAAGTCGTTAAACAGGAAGTAGATGTCAGACTGACCTGAAAATCACTTACACCTTAGGGGACCCCTATAGGAGTCTGCATACAAAATTTCAGAACCCTAGGATTAGTAGTTACTGAGAAAAGTGTTACGAAAAATTTACCATTGAGCCTATGGGAGAAAAAATGACTAAGTCGTTAAACAGGAAGTAGATGTCAGACTGATCTGAAAATCACTTACACCTTGGGGGACCCCTATAGGAGTCAGCATACAAAATTTCAGAACCCTAGGTTTAGTAGTTACTGAGAAAAGTGTTACGAAAAATTTACCATTGAGCCTATGGGAGAAAAAATGACTAAGTCGTTAAACAGGAAGTAGAAGTCAGACTGACCTGAAAATCACTTACACTTTAGGGGACCCCTATAGGAGTCTGCATACAAAATTTCAGAACCCTAGGATTAGTAGTTACTGAGAAAAGTGTTACGAAAAATTTAACATTGAGCCTATGGGAGAAAAAGTGACTAAGTCGTTAAACAGGAAGTAGATGTCAGACTGACCTGAAAATCACTTAAACCTTGGGGGACCCCCTATAGGAGTCTGCATACAAAATTTCAGAACCCTAGGATTAGTAGTTACTGAGAAAAATGTTACGAAAAAAAGTGTGACGGACGCACGGACGGACGGACACACGGACGGACGCACGGACGGACGGACACCGGCATTTCCAAGTCCCCGCTCCGCGTTGCGGCGGGGGACAAAAAAACAACGGTAAACAGCCAGCAGTCTTCAACATGACCAGAGGTCTTGCTTTGGCCTTAAGACTAAGAATACAATACATAAGATTCAAAGAAATCCATAATTTATCAACGAAAGACCCATTTCTGGACATAGAAAAAAAATCCCAGATAGTTGGCTTAGGAAAGGCACATATAAAATGTGGCGGTGTTAAACTAGTTTTTGGGCCCAACCTTCCCCCTTATTGTTAATCTTGTACGAAGCACAAAAATAACACGCTTTAAAAATCAAATCGATAAAAGTTCAATTCACCAAGAGAGAACCTGAGACAAGAGTACTATACGAGAACAATGAGACGTAAAGGAACTTTATTGATTCAACCACTGAACAAGTAAACATAAAATTACCAATGTCTTAGCTAGGCTCATATTGAATTTATATTACTTTTACCAAGTAAAATTAAATTGCCAGTACATTTGCTAAGAAATATATTAAAACACCATATATTTCAGATAAGTAACATATAAGATTAAATGGCCTGAATCTTTATCTTAGGTGGGTAATCATTTAATTATCAATACATTCATTTTAGCCAAGTTCACATTAAACTATCATTATCTTTATCTCAGCCAAGTCCTTACCTTCATTTTAGTCAAGTTCACATTAAATATATAAGCCATTTAAATTAACATTTTATTATATTTACCTTTATCTCAGCATTATCATTAGCATTACCTTTTTGTTAGCCAAGTTAACATTTAGTTATCATTACATTTATTTAGCCAAGTAAACATTTAATTATCATTACCTTCATTTTAGCCAAGTTCACATTAAATTATCATTAACTTTATACTAGTATAAGCCAAATTTAAAATTTTATTATAATAACCTTTATCTCAGCAAATTTAACATTACATTATCATTACTTTATTTTAGCCAAGTTAACATGTAATTATCATTACCTTCATTTTAGCCAAGGTCACATCAAATTATCGTTATCTTTACATAAGAAAAATTAAAATTTTATTATAATTACCTTTTTGTCAGCCAAGTTAACATTTAATCATCGTTACCTTTATTTAGCCAAGTTAACATTTAATCATCGTTACATTTATTTAGCCAAGTTAACATTTAATCATCATTACCTTTATTTAGCCAAGTTAACATTTAATCATCATTACCTTTATTTAGCCAAGTTAACATTTAATCATCATTACCTTTATTTAGCCAAGTTAACATTTAATCATCATTACCTTTATTTAGCCAAGTAAACATTTAATTATCATAACCTTGATCTTAGCCAAGTTAAAATCTAATTATCAATATCATTTTAACCAGGTTAACATTTGAATACCATTACCTTCATCTTAGCAAAATAGACATAAAATTATCATTCGTCTCTGAGGAAAAATGTCGTACTTGGTCTTTACTTTCGACTGTGTAAATTTGATACGTAAAATCTCCCCAGACTTTATAAAATAATCAAGGAAAAGGTAAATGTCCATTGTTTTGTAAAAACTATAACGAAAGTGTGACAAAAATGTTAATTATGATAAAAAAAAAAACTATAAAGACACCATGATAAAATCATATTCATAATATTGCAAAATGACGGTCTAAAATGAAAACAGGGTTCCAACTTTGACTGGCTACAACTTTGCATATATATGACCTAAAAAAAATTGTCGAGATCACTTTGTTCCAAATTTAATCACATTTTGAAATAAACTCAACACTCAAAACCAAAAAAGTTAATCCATTAAGGTTCTAATACACAGTTCGGTTTTGTTGACAAGTTAGATTTAGAGAGTGGCACCCTAGAATTTCTAAAGTAAAAAACAAAAGTCGAATATAAGTCGCTGTAAATTAAGAACGCCTTATTATATAGTAATGCAAGTGTGCTCAACTGTAAGAAAATCATTCAGGGATAATATTTTGGACAAAAAATAAAAAATTGAAAAACCGAATGTTTCGTACGTGTCACTTTTCCGGCATGCGTCATGTTAATTTTACCGATCTTTTGAACGTTTAAATTAATGCTTGTTTTAAGGTAAAAAATGCGATGTCATTTCTTGAATAAAATAAGCTGGTCGATCTAAAGGTTTATTTCTTTTAATATACAGCAAGGTTCATGTTCTTTCAGAGCATGTATAGCACTATAGTGGAGTAAGTGCAGGTTTGAGTCTTAACTACGCTTGACACCTGGAAAAAATGTCTTAATTTCAGTGTCTTTCTTGAGTAATTTGTTTTCGGAGTTTTATTGGTTTGTAATGAAAGATATTCTATTTTTTGCATGAAAGAAGCAGGGGTACCAATTGGTCATCAAGTATCATATGTGCAAGCTATTAGGGCCATATGTGTTGCAAAGCTGTGAACGTTTCTGAAACGAATATTTTAATACACAGGCGACATACGTCTTCCATGGAAGACGACCATTCTAGTTTAAAATGCCATGTTTCACTGGGATGTTTCAGTTATCTTGATAGCAAACTACTAGTGTACTGCCGGATAAAATTGGCCATATATATCGATATCAAAGCCAAGATGTATGAAAATGATCTGTATTATATAATACTATACCCTTCGGAGTTGTCATTATGTCGCTCGTTTGACCATCTGAGAACGCTGTCTGCATATTTTCTGACGTCATACCCACTTCCGTTACTGCTGTGGTTGCTATCGAGGTTAAGATGGATGAGTTTGAATATGGTTTTGGATCAGAATTTGGATCACATTTTCGACAGCACAGAATATCTCTTGTGTAGTTGTCATACGTGGAACATAGACTGGCATTACATAGTGCCCATCTATCACCATACTCGCAACCTAGAAGGAATGACTGTTGGTTGGAATTAAAACCATCTTAAACCGGGCATGGTCTACATAGGGTGTTACAGATTTTTTCTCTTTTTCAAACCCTACAGCGTTAACAAACACACATCATAAGCAAAAAAAGCTTTGTTTCCCGCAAATAAAAGGCAGTACGAAACTATAAAAAAAGTTTTGTTTATTCAAAATCATCAAAATGTACCACTAAACCTCTTTCAGTTCTGTTGACTTCAATACTAATGGCAATAAAATCCGGCCTCCAGAAAAAATTACGATTGTTCTAATTCTAGAATTGGTGCCGATCAAATGTGGATCCTGAAGAATTCGAAAGAACAGTTGGAGATTGTTATCTCGAAATCAGTTTTATCTTGTAACAGCATCAAAACTTTCGATTTCTCCACTCTTTACACTTCTATTCCGCATGAACAACTCAAATCACGATTGGCAAAGCTGGTTAAACGCAGCTTTTTAAAAAAGAATGGAAAACACAGGTACAAATATTTGGTAGTCGATTACGGTAGTCGATTACAGTAAGACGTACTTTGTCACCAATGAGTCTCAGAAAAAGAACAAATATAGAGAAGACCAATAATCGACATGTTCAATTTTCTTATCGACAACAAACAATAAAGATTCCAATGGGCAATAATTGTGCACCTTTGCTTGCTGATTTGTTTCCACATTTATATGAAGCAGACTTCTTTCAATCTCTTTTAGACAAAAAAGATCGTAGACTAGATCTCATTTTTAACCTCACATTCCGTTATATTGATAATGTCCTTTCACTTAACCATTCTCGATTTGGGGACTTTCTCCATCTCATATATAAAGCGCCCTACCCGAAAAATTGAAAACGCCAAACACTATATGAAATTAGGGTACTAAAGTTACAAAAAAAAAACCAAACAGGTTGTGAGATACACAGAGAAGTTGAGATGATTATCACAATTAAGCAGACCTTAATACAAAAGTTTGAACGTAAACATGTAAATGACTATTTAGATATTTCATAAAACAGATTCAACAGATTTGAGATGTACATGTACTGTTTTATATTTCTTGCTGCAATCTACAGATCGACTGAAAGGCAATAATACCAGATCAGAATTAGAATACATAAATTGACATTTTCTGGTCATTTACTCATAATTTTTGCCCCTCTAACATCACTCTTACCTTGGTTTCTAAGAGCTTATATTTTCTTAATTTTTTTCTAGAAATTGAATGACATATACCTTACATGTTGTCAATAGTTAGTTTATAGATGTAAACAGTAAGTAAACATAAAAATCATCATCAGATTCAATTTTTTTTATACAAAATTTATAAATAAATAAATAAAAAAAGATAAAAACTTTTAATCCTTTAATTTTGGTTTATTTGATATTTCAAAACATATAAAAAAGATTAATAACAATAATATTGAATAATATTGACTTTTGTAAATTAAAATAATAAATATTTTATTAAACTACCTTTGAAATAAGTTGTACAAGTTAAACCTGATTTTTTGCATTATTTTGTAAAGTTATAACATGTACAGTTTAAAATTGTACATGCTTAAACTTGTATTTTTGGTCCGTACAAGTTGTAACTTGTACAAAACTTTTGTACATGTTATAACTTGTACAAAATAACAACTTGTACACAACATATCCCAAGGAGCTTGAGATAAAGGACACAATACAACGGATTATAGGAAGTCTGCTTCATATATAGATCTACATCTCGAAATATGACAAACGTGATGACTTCAACTTTCCAATCGTCAACTTTCCCTTTTTGTGTAGCAACAGACCGTCCGCTCCTGCTTATGGAGTCTTCGTATCACAGTTCATTTGTTACTCCAGAGCTTGCGGGAATTTCATCGTTTTCTTTTGCAATGCGTCACGTTTGACACAGAAATTGTTGACACAGGGTTATGTTGCTCCACGGTTGCTGTCTTAACTCAAGAAATGTTACGATAGACACAATGCATTCGTGTAGACACATATGGGATTTCTATCTCTCAAATGAGTGCAGATGCTGGTTTGTCGTAGAAAGTTTTGTTTTCCTAAACTGGACTTGACACACTGAATTAGAAATTAGCAACACGACGGGTGTGCTATAGCAGGCAGGAACCGCTTACTCTTCCGGAGCACCCGGGTTTACTCTTGTTACGACAAGAGTTCGCGTTGTTGATTTCCGTTCGGTGTGTTTCTTGGTGCTTACCGGTTTTGTCGTTGCCCTTTCGGACTTTTTACACTCGAATATTCGTGCCTCTTTGTTTCCTTCTTATTATTTAATATTTATTTAGCAACCTCGACAAGGAACCAGTCACTGTCGACTAAAAGAGCAATTATTTAAAATTAACTAAAATAAAATCAGTACTATTAACATTTTTTTCTAAACTCTTTTGGAAAGAAATTATGAAAAGTAAGCAAAGACTTGAAATATCAATAGTTAGTTCGAATCTCCACTTTAATTGGTTCTATCAATTGACAAAAACATTAAACCGGAAAATGATCCAAAATAAAGTATGTGACGGGCTCAAAACACTTTTTTAACAGCCCCAAATTTTTACCTGGTTTACCAGTGTACTGTTCTTCACAGGAATCACAACAGGTCACTCGAATCTGTTCCTGGTAACAGTCGAAGCCTCGAAGTGAAATCCTTTCTTCACAATCGTCACTGAAAGGTATAAAGGGCTGGTCCCCAAAAGTACAATTAGCTATGAAAAGGAAAAAGGAAAAATAAAGATTATTATATCAAAAAGGGTCAAATTGTTCGTAGCAAATTAAAAAATACACACAAAACAAATATCAACAAAGCAAGGGAAGGTATATATAAGAATATACCAACATTGGTATCAAGATATCAAGACGTGATAATACAACTTTAAAAAAAATAAGAACATGGCAAATCTTGAGAGAGGGATGTGTTCCTGAAAATTTACGTCTGAACCTGAGTCATGTTATGTAACTACCTTTAAATTTACTTTATCTTAAAGAAAACTTACCTGATGTTTCTGGTGCCTCTTCGGAAAACTTACACTGGCCTTCGGAACAAATCTTCAAAATGAAAAAAAAAATAGAAAAAAATACAAAGAGCTAGCTCCGCACAGGAACAATTGCAACATATTTAAACACATGTTTGCAAATACATTATATTATCATTACGTTAAACCTATGTTCTTCTTACGTTTGGTGCCCATATATATAATGAACATATGTTCGAAAACAAAGAAGAGAGCAAAGAAACAGATGCATCATTTGGGCATCCGAATGTCAAAAATCTTAAAAGACAAAACCAGTAAAAGACAAAACCAGTAAACAAGAACGGGAACAGCACGAAGAAAGAGGCAACACAAAAACCATAACAACAAAACCAGTTAGATAGCAGTCAACAATGCGAACTAAATTGCAAGTCGTAACGAGAGTGAACACCGGAAGAGTAAGCAGTTTCTGCTAGCTATTGCATGTTTGAAAACATGAAGAGGAAAAACAACTCCCCGTGCTTCAGATGAACGCTCTCTATAATATTTTTTTTAATATGATGAACTTGTGCATGATAATGATTTCTCAATTGTACACTTGGTATGTAACTATTATCTAAATCTATGTAAATCTAAAACGTAAGGTATAACCCCTTTCATCGTAGTTTGTGCTTCGATATATTTGATATTACAGGTAATTTGGATTTTATTTCTTATTAAGCAGATTTCAACACTGTTTTTGTATAGTGGATTTCCTATGTTTGGGTTCTAGTGCTGCTGATGAGGAATAAAATTTAGAAATGGCCATACAGCTCATACAAATTTATTGCAGTTGGAGTTAACATATGTGTTATGGTCTCATGTTCATTTACTCCATATCCTTTTTATGAAATAATTAAGGTTCATGGTTACACTTCGAATAAAATGGTTGATATTTGACCGATTTCTCTAGTCTATGTACAACTTAAACGACACATTGAAACACAAAATAAAGTGTAGCAGCGTCTAGATATAAAAATCACCGATCATTTTCCCTTCCAGTTTACAAGATTACTTTTGTTGTTTTCTCTATTCATTTTCTTTCCGTTCATTACATTAAGCACGAATTACCCCTAAATAACCTTCTATAAAACCGATTGTGAATATATTTAATAACACCAACAATGAAATTACCTAGCACGTGGAGGCCAAATGACAGGGTACCGTATTGATGATATTTGGCTATATTTGGGTGAACTGAAAAACGCAAAGAAAATGCCTCGGCAAAACGGATCAAGTGTACACGTACAAAATACTAAAAGTTTATGCAAAAAATATTTATCTAGACGCTGCTTCTCCTTATTAAGCAATTGAATGTGTTGTTTTAGCTCCACATAGACTGAAAAAAGACGTAAAATATCGGTCATTTTTGCCGAAGTGTAAAGATGAACCTTAAAAGGGCTAAACGGGTACAGAATGACAAAGGTAAATGACTCTTTTTTTCCTGCTAACAGACTTACAGACTTATTTCCACACAACGTCCCATCTCCTGGAAGGATGAGCTTACACGTCTGGGTAGATTCGATGTAACAGTATGACCCTCTACAAATTGATCCAAAATCCACAAATTCCACACTTTGTAAAGCCTAAAATAACCAAAGTTTGTTTTGTAATAACTCTACACAGATTTTACCTGGTAAAGCTTAAAATAACTAAGGTTTGTCTTGTAATAACTCCACAAAGTCCATACTTTGTAAAGCTTAAAAGAACCTAGGGTTGTCTTGTAATAACTCCACAAAGTCCATACTTTGTAAAGCCAAAAATAATCAAGGTTTGTGTTATAATACCTCCACAAATTCCATACCTTGTAAAGCTTAAAATTACCCAGGTTTGTCTTGTAATAACTCCACAAAGTCCATACTTTGTAAAGCTTATATATATATATTTATTTGAAAAACTACCCCTTTACAACGGGGGCAACCATCGACGGGGTTTCGATGGTTGCGTTCAACAGTTAAACATAGATATTTACAACTATAAGACATTAAAATGGTAAACAAATTACAATAAGAGATCACTTCATTCAGTTAAAATGTTCTTTTAAAATTTACAAGTCTAACATAAAAAACATAATACAAAATCTCTCTTCATATTTATATTATACATATAAAAAGATGTGGAAAGCAAAGCGTAAGAAAGACCAAATTTTCCTTTAAAACTCAATAAAATTTGATAAAATATATATTAAATAGGTCCTAAAATCATCGTACTTCAAAATAAAATAGGAAATGTTTACTTTTCCTAGCAAGGGTAAAACGTTTTGCGATAATTCATAATGTCATGTAAAAAAGTTTTCGTTAGACAATCGATTTGCTTTCCCAGATCATTACTATACAAATGCCCAATTTCACCTATAATAAATTGTAATTGAGCGACCTTTGGTAACCCTCTGAGGTAGATGTGAGAGGTAGAAACGTCGTTCGAGAGAAGAATGTCCAGATCATTATAGAGTTTATCTCTGAGATTCGTATACGCTTCGCATTCGATGAGAACATGTGTTAGGTCTTCAGTCACATTTAAACAGCACAATTCACATTTATCGTGATCTATTATCTTCATTCTATTAAGAGTTGAATTAATTGGGAGGCAATTTACTCGCGCTAAGAATTTTAATCTGGCTTGCCAGAAGTCTTCGACGATACACATGTAGGGCTGTCTTGCACAATTAATGTTTAAGACTATGTAAAGATCAAGACTATTCTTCTGATGCATATTCGACCATAGCTCGAACGTAGTCATTTGTCCGTGAAGTTGATTGAAAGCATTAAGGTTCACGTTCCCATTAATGTAACAGTCAACCCCAGCAAATTGGAATACACGTTTCATGTTATCTATGTATCCCCACTCGCATTTGGGTATAGAACTTAGTTCGTTAAAGACGATTTTACATAGTCTTTCATTAGAGAGTGAGGTAAAGCGGGAAAAATATTTTACTCGTTGGCGATCCATAAATTTGTTTATGGGTTCCCATGCAAATTCGGATAGTATAGTACATTTAGGAACATTCATCTTAGTATTGAGTATTATTTTCCCGACTTGGTATTGCCACCTTTCGATGTACTCTCTACAAACTTTAGACGAAGGGAACCAAACAGAGCATGCATGGGTTATTGAGGGTCTTATTACAGAGTTCCATAGGGCATCACCGAAATTAAAACGGTTGAAATTGCCATGTTCGCCTAAAACTCGAATTGTGTGGTTTAGTTTTCGTTCGAAGTTATCTTTAAGGTACTGTTCAATATGATAGTTACTTTTTAACGATCTAGTAAAAAATACTCCGAGATATTTATATTCATTGACTTCTTCTCACAAGTCTTCGCCAAGCTTCCATTTTTTATTTTTGTCTAATCTTTGTCCGGTGATTAGAACTTTGGACTTTCTTGCATTAAACTTTAACTTCCATTTAGATGCAAACTCAGCGGCTACGTTGAGAAGACTTTGGAGCTCGTTTTCATCTGTGCCTATTAATACTATATCGTCAGCAAACAAGAGACAATTTATGAGCTGGGAGGACAGCTCGACCCCTATTTGTTTTTCTCTCATCATATCGATAAGATCAGTCATAAGAACTGAAAAAAGAGTAGGTGACAAAACACATCCTTGTTTAAGACCCGTGCTTTGATCGAACCATTCTGTCTCTACGTCACCAAAAATAACTTTGTTTGAGACCTCACAATAGAGATAATCGGACAAGAGCCGTATCGTGAGTAATGTTGACATAAAGCCATTTACCTGTTACGTTCTAATGTCAATTAGTCGGGCATAAATTCTTGTTATCTCCCTTTTAATTATAATACCTTATATGGCTAAACTGTGAACACTGCTCACGAAAAGATTTTTTTTTCAAACTTGAATTAATGTATCATAGAAGGAAGAAAAAAAAGGGGGAGGTGCAAGTAAATATTTTGTTTTGGGTTTATACTTTTAGTAATTTCGGAGTTTTCCCAGAATATTGGACTTTTTCTACCTTTTTATCAAAACTTGATCAGCCGTTAAGATCTCCGACCCCATCTGTTAAATAGGGTGTGGGGCAATAATGTGCAGTACAAAAACAAATCATATTGTCCGCCCTTTTATTACCTACAAGTAAAAATCTTACTAAAGCAGTTTTTCGTCGATCGGCTTTTTGTAAAGCATTCAATCCGAATTCAGTCGATGGTTTGTATCCCTATTTTACACGTTCAAATAAAAATTCAATTAAAAAAATCGTAATTTTATGTCAAAAATTTTAATCGGGAGCATTTAAAATATATTTAAAGTTTCTGCTGTGGCAGATCCAGAAACAGGATGTTCCATCGGGGGGGGGGGTTGAGGGTTGTCGAAACACACCCTATCCTTTGAAAATTTTGTAATATTTTTGTGCAGATTTTAGGCAAAAATGGCCTGGAATCCTCTTGAGTATACAATAGGCAGACCCCCTTTCAAAATTATGTACCAAGCCAGGACCATTGCAAAAGTTTTTTATGGTATTTTTACCTTGTTTTGTCTTTTCTCTTGGACAATGAGATTGATCCTCCAAGATAGGTAATTTTGCTATTACCTTTATTCATCTATCAAATATTCATCCAAAAGATTGACCAATCATTAAAACCAATGCACCCCAATACAAATGTATGCCGCGCTTGGACTATTAAAATACAACCGACCATTTAACTTGAAAGGGTTTTTTCCCCAAAAAATATTTTGGAAATTATTTTTGATAGAAAAATATTTTGGCAGCAGAGGGTAAGAAATAAGAAAAAAATATTCTGAAGAAGGATATTTCAGCTACATAAAATAATGCAAATAATGAAGAAAAAAAATTCTGTCGCGATGCCTTCAAAAAATATTTTTTTTCTAAAAAAACCCAAAAACTTTAACCTGAATCATTCATCTGAAAAATGTTGGTTAAGGTGACCTAATTTGGGTACGGATGTTGGTTACTTTCCAAGATGTTCACATGTACACTGACCCAACATCATTTCTTTACCACTTGCAGTTGCTAAGATTTAGACCTAAACCAAAACTTAATCCAGAGTCGTTCATGCGGAAATTGTAGGTCAAGGTGACCCAATTTTGGTACGGATGATGGTTACTGTCCAAAATGTACCCACTGACCCAATATCATCGCTCTATCACTTGCAGTTGCTGGGATATGGACCTCAACCAAAACTTTAACCGGAATTATTCATGCGGAAATATAGGACAAGGCCACTTAATATGGTACTGATTCTGACTACCATCAAAGATGTACCACTAACCAAATATCATCCCTCTATGATGTTTAGTTCCCAAGTTATTGGCAAAACAAATACCATTACTTTCATACGTACGAACGAACGAACGTACGAACGTTTGAACGAACGAACGTATGAACAAACAAATCAAACGCTATATCCCCTCCCCAACTCTGTTGGGCTCAGGGATTAAAAAAAATTATACCCAACATTACTATATTTTTATAGATGAAATTAAGAGGAAGGTGGACCTAAACGATTCGCACAGTTGTTGTGAAACCCCTTTCAGCATGATTTTGTAACAGATTAAAAGACTTTTACTGTGGTCATGTGAACTTTTATTTCTTAAAACCTCCGTTTTTGCCTTAGTTTTGTTCAGTGGTGTATCCATTTATATATCTGAGGTATATGGCAATACAATGAATGAAAGTTGCAAAAACATACAAACTAAAACATTTGCTACGACTGACCAGTGGCGTAGCTTGCCTTTTTTAAAAGTGAGGCAAAACCGGCAAGGGGTCTGGGGACCGTTAAAGGTCCCCAGTGGGTCCAGGGCAAAGCCCTGGTAGGTGGTCCAGGGGGCGAAGCCCCCCGGCCGAAAACGATTTCTAGCTATTTGGAGGCCATAGAATGCATCTCCTAACCATATAAAATAGGTAGCAAAGTCAAACTGGGTCTTGTTTTTTTTTAACTGAACAACTGTCTAAAGAAAGCATTCATTATATTATCTACATTAAAATTCCTATCCCAGGCCTGTCATAGGTTGATCTAAGACATTCAAAATTTGGATAGCAGTTGATTATTTTTTGGTTATACATGTATATATACTCTTCATATTCATGAGTTTCTGACAATTCGAAATTTGAATGACATAACTTTTTTTTTAATTCGATGCTCACAACTTTGACATTCGTTTTGTGTCGACTAGTTTATAAACTGTGTTTCGTGTTAAAGCCATGCCCCTGCTAGGTGTGGTAGCGCGAGTGAGCGAGTGAGTTGGTGTTTTATGCAACACTACATAGGGCGGTGAAATGAAGAGAGTGATAAAATGAGCATGAAATGATGATGAGAAATATGGGGTTTAGTGGGAAACACAGGACTAGTACTTTTCGAAGTCCACAGAAAAGGGGGAGAGATGAGTAGGGGCGAAAAATTTAGCCTATTTGGTGCAATACTTGACGGTCCACAAAGAGATCTTTACGTGCATGAAGCGTGCATGTCCACAAAGATATCTTCACGTGAATGAAGCGTGCATGGCACTCTCCACATACGTTGGCCCACTATGGTCAGCGGTCAAGGTGGTTTACCTGACAATTCCCGCGGACGAGGACCTTCTATTTCAGCCACCTAGGGTACACACTTGGTCGCTCAATGGGCTGAGCACTAACCCGGTGTCAGAATTCCAAGCCGACCCTTTGTCGCCTCTTACGACAAGCTAGGCTCTGTTGCGGGCCTATTCGCCACCCAGGCTCCGCACGGGACGAGTATGATAGAACGGTACTTTGTTTTACTATTTGCTGTTTCTTGTAAATACCGAGATCGCATAGATTTGGATGGCTGAACATGTTACTGGTTCTAGGTGTTAAAATACAAACTTTCTCATTTTGACACAGCTTTGTATAAGCAATTTCAATCACTACTCAACTATATACTTATCTGCAGATGGGTCGACCGTAGGTTCTCTTCTTGTAATATTAAGTTATTTTAAAGCAAGAAAAGTATCATAGTGAAACTTGTTACCGACAAATCAAAGAAAAAATGTAAGCCAACCGAAAGTTACTTAATTTCTATTACAATGATTGAACACGATAGTGCTGGTGAATGGACCTTTGATCCTTAGGCTACGATTTCTTTTATGAAATGTATATTTTAATTTCGATTAGCTAAAATTTCCTCTTTTGGTACTAAAAGCCGCGCAAAAAATTGCAGCAGTATGTTTTACGTAACAAACAGCCATATACTATTTATAAGGTTGGTGGATCGTAGCAGATGGGAAGTAGAACCAAGACCTGTGTGTTTTAGACGTTACATTTTTTTTTTTTTGGGATAAACTTGAATTCTTCAATTTTGATTGACATGATGATTTGTTTTATCCTTGAAAGCTTTGAAATCAAGAGCACATGTAAACTTCCAAATAATAAAAAGAACTTTTAGAAGGGAATAGAAATGTACTACAATTGAGAAGATTAATAAAGATTATAATATTGAGTGATAAGCACGAATTCGCTTCGACGACACAAAAAGCTTTACTGTATTTTCAGTTCAGTTTGTTTTTTTATGTTACAATGTAACGATCATTTTTTTACGAAAAAAAAGTGAGGCAACTGCCTCATTGCCTCAATGGAAGCTACGCCACTGCTGACGCAAGGTTTGTCTCATCATTTCCACTGTAACCAAAAAGAAAAAAAAGCCAAACACTAAATATAAAGAACATAGATCGATAAAACAAAAGAAACAAGAAATCTGTGACCCAATGCTCACCAGTTATACTCCCGCTTTCACAACTACTACTAGTATGCAATGCGTTTAATATCAAGTTCACAACAAACAGGAAGTAAATGTTCGATGGATCCAAAAATGTATCAATACATCATATCAATACCAAGCTTGTTACAAATTATCAGCAACCTAGGAGTTGCTGAGTTTTCATGTAAGTGAATGAAATGTGCGACAGTTTTTTGTTTTAATTTTCGGTTAACAGGAAGTAGAATTATTGATGAAAGGATATGGAGTAAATAAACATGACACTACAACACATATGTCGACTCCAAATGCAATTTATTAAGACGTCCGATGGATCAAAAAAGTATCCCACAATACATCATATCCATATAGCTTGTTTCCAAATATCAGCAACCTAGGGATAATAGTTGACAAATGCAAGCCAAGTTATATGTAAATTAAAAGCTGGGCAGAATTAATTTTGTGTGACGGAAAAATTAAAGTCTTCGATAATAGAAATTAAATGTCCGATAAATCCAAAAACATTTTCTCAATACACCATGCCATAAACAGCTTGTTTCGAAATATCAGCAATCTAGGAATGATAGTTAAAACAATATATCCTCTTCTTCTTCAAGCGGGGCATAAAAATGCCAAATTGAATACAAAATTTGAAATTTGTTTAAGATGAGTCAAAAATTTGCCTGAGGTAGAAATAAACCACATGTAACTTAGGTATTGTTTTGGAAAGGGGGAGTATGGTAAAATTTGAAATAAAAAAGCAGTATGCCAACAACAATCAGAAAATAAAAATACAGGACAACGCTTTGATATAAAAAAGGACAGAATGGTCTTTTTTGCTGTAATTTTTTTATTTGATTTTAAAATTCAAAAATAGCTCGCAAAACATCCAGGCTTTGATGGTTCAGATAATAAATAGCTGTATGAACAAGGGGTTGCACTAAGTCGTGCTAAGCATACCCCACTCGACCATTCAGAAAACAGAAAGTAGATGACCTACTGACCTAGAAAGGGGAGGCACGGTACGACTCATCATATGCTAAAGCTATATACCAAATTTGAAATTAATCCTAAGTATGTAGAAGCCGAGAAATCTATTACAAAAAATTGTCTAGATGATTGACTGACCTGGAAAGAGGAGGCACGGTATAACTAATCATGCTGAAGCTGTGTACCAAATTTGAAACCAATCCATCCGGTAGAAGCCGAGAAAACTGTTACGAAAAAAATCACATTTTAAATTTTTTACCCTAAAAAGTCTAAGTCGGCTCGGAAAACAGGAAGTAGATGATGGACTGACTTGGAAAGAGGAGGCATGGTATACCTCATCAAGCTGAAGCTGTGTACCAAATTTAAACCCAATCCATCCAGCAGAAGCAGAGAAATAGAACCGGACGGACAGACCGACGGATGGACGGACAAGGTGATTGCAATATAACCCCTTCTCTTACGAGTGGGGGTATAAAAACATAGCAATAACCCCATTAGCCCCATAAAAATCGAATGATCGCTCTCTTAAATGTACGAATAGGTGCTTAAGATTTTATTAGATTCATACCAGATGTTATTCAAATTCCACTGTGATGCATAGGAAGTGGTTATTTGGACAGTCTAAGAGACAATTACATGTATCTACAAATGTACATGTAGCTACTGTTTAACTTATTTTTTTGTAAAAAAAAATTCCCCTCTTCTATACAAATGTTCAGTTCTTACAATTCAGTTTACTATACGTGGGGTTTTTGATACCAAATTCCAACAAAAAGGTAATAAATATATATGTTTGACAAAAACTAGCAGATGAACGCACAATCCGCAACGAAGTAAGTTACTCTGCAATACATTTTCTTCATTAAAACAGTGGAAAATTTTAAAAAATTGGTTAAAAAAATCTTCAGAATAAAAGATGGGGAGCCTGGTTGAATATTTTCAAAACAAAAGTTTAAACGGAGGAATCGCTAAATTATAAGATGTATTTTCTATTTTTTAATTTTACATATTTATACCCGCACCCACCAAATAATAATAATAATAAAATGATACTAATGATAAAAATAAAGAATTAAAAAAATTAATTTATATAAAAATTTATAATAATATATAAAATAAATAATAAATAAACAACGATAAACGAGAGTTCCTATGCATAATTACATGTATATATGGGTTATGCTATCTAGTGCGGATCAATTAAGACACCTGGTATAAGGGAGGTAATGATTATGTCGTTTTTAGACTTCTTAGGGCAACTTAATGATACGTAGATACGTACGTCACTTCTCCGATTATCTCTACTATAACGAGCGTAGTAGATTCCAACATTTTCCCTGAACCCCCTTATTCCATAAAAGATAAATTAAGCCGTCGCGCCATACTCTATCAAACGCAGACGAAAGGTCAAGGAAGGCGAGGAATGTTTTTTGTTTTCTATATTTACGTATAGAGCACAGACCCTGAAGGGTGAAAATGTGATCTTCGGCTCTTCTATCTTTTCTAAAGGCACCTTGTGATTCCCCTAGGATGTTTTTATCTTCAAGAAAGTTCATAATGGTGTTTTCAATAACTTTGCAGTAAATTTTATACACATTTGATGTTAGGGTTAAATCGGGAAAGGCCACTGGCACTGATAACATCCCTAATGAATTTTTAAAGTATGGGGGTTATAGCATTGTAGAATCCCTATGTGAGCTTTTCACAAAAATCTCCGATTTAGAAAAGACCCCAAAGGAGTGGTATAAAGGGTTAATTATACCTATCCACACTATAGTTACTTATATCGTATGTTGAGCCAGACTTGTGGATAGGTATAATTAACCCTTTATACCACTCCTTTGGGATCTTTTCTAAATCGGAGATTTTTGTGAAAAGCTCACATAGGGATTCTACAATGCTATAACCCCCATACTTTAAAAATTCATTAGGGATGTTATCAGTGCCAGTGGCCTTTCCCGATTTAAGACCCTTCAACAGTTGGCAAATTGTGTCTTTTTCTAACGATATACCTAAATGGTTTTCTATAGGTAAAGTGTTGGAGTCTGCTCTGGATATAAAGTCATTTACTTTGTGTGATATGTCGTGTTTACTTTTAGACTCATCACAGGGTTTAAAGGCGAAATGATGTTGCAATGCTTGCCTTATATCGTTGGTTTCGGTAAGCTTATTGTTAGGGTTATCTGGGTCTGTAAGTTCGCATGGAGTAACTTTACTATTTTTTAGTTTTAACAAATCCCAGAACCCTTTGACTTTATTTTTTGATTTAATACACCTTTCTGTGAATTGTTTCATTTTACTCGCGTGTTCCTTGCGCTTAATGGCATTTTTAACTTTTTCTTTTCGTTCGTTGTATACATCGGTTAATCGTTGACTAACAGCTGTGTTTTTATTTTCTTTTTTAAAGTATTTGCGCTTTAGTCGATTGGCCTCTTGTCTTTCTTTAATAAGTCTATCGAGTTCTGCGTCCCAAAATGATCTGTAATTTTTAACTGATTTAGCTTTACCAATTGTTGACTCGGCTGCGCTTTCTACGCACTTCTTCCATTTATTCCAAAGGGAATCAACGTCGGTATCGAATTTACACGTGTTAAGGAAATCATTTACACTAGAAGCTAAATCTTGCTCGAATACAGACCAATCGGTATTTTCATTTATTTTCCATAATGGGCGATTAGGTTTTTGGTCAGATGATTTGATTTTTGTTTGGGAGGCATTAATGTTTAAGCTTACTCGTATAATAACGTGATCGCTATGTGGGACAAATTCCCCTTCTTCGTCGATTAATACGCTTGTGACATGTTTAGATAAGTTACTCGATAAAATGACATAGTCGATGGCTGATTTTTGGTCGTTTAATAAACGAGTGAAAAAGCCTTTAGAACAATTCATAGTATTGGCAAGAATTAAGTCACTTGCCTCAATAAATTGTAGTAGCCGTTTTCCGTTGTACGAATTTATTTCGCGCGTGGAAATACATTTTCCCGTAAAGTCGCAAATAGTTGTACAACGCCCATTAAAGTCCCCTTGTATTAGGATTTCGTATCCTAAGTTTGATAAACAGGTTGTTTCTTCAAGGAGTTTATACATCAGTTCGTCTGTTAGCGACTTCGCGGTTCCGTCGTTTGGAAAGTACGCGATACATGCAGCAGTTTTAATGTTATTTATTCGCAAGAGAATCCACAATCTCTCGTAGTTGTCTTCTTTGCTACTTAGCAGGTTTTCATTTAGTATAGGGATATCGGAGGGACACAGAAGCCTATCCCGCCTTTACTTTTCGACTTTTTGCGACATTTGCCAACCCAATTGTATTTATTTATTAGCTTAGAGGGTCGATCATTTGTCTTTAAGAATGTTTCAACCAGACCTAAGACATTTACGTTGTGGTCTGTAATGTGTTTATTTATTTCATGGATTTTTGAGGATAGTCCTCTTACGTTTAGATAATCTAACTTTGTTTCCGATTCTCTGCGCTTTTTTAATGAAATTTTGCCTCCACGTTTGTGGCGCCGTTTTCTCCTCTTTTTACAATCTACCTCATCAGAGTCGCCTATTAGATCGGCACACTCTTCCTGGCCAAAAACCTAGTATGAACACATTTTAGATTTGTGGCCATAGCCACAACAATTGTGACATTGGATTTCAAAACCATGTCGACAGACAGATGTTGTGTGGTTGCTTAAAATAACCAAGGTTTGTCTTGTAATATCTTTATTAGTCGTATCCCAATAGTTCCCGATTAGCTTATGATCAGCATAAACAAAACTAAAATTTTACTAACGTTATGCCCGAAAAATTATAATTTTACTCACCCTACAAAGAAATGAACGAGGGCCATTTACTATTCTACATTGGTCGTCTATGTTTACGATTGTAGCCGATCTTTGCCGAAGAAACCGGGGAACATCCGGTATGTATTCTGATGTCTCGTTGTTTGAAAGACACGTTTCGGAAGATCTAAAAAAGGGAAAGTTTTCATCAGATTGATATATATAGTCAGGCAACTAATACACATATGACAGCTAACGCACTTACTTGAGAAACCGCATGACATTAAATACACCAAATGTCAAAAATGCGAGAAGTTTTTTTTTTTTAATCGTAATCATAAAGCTTTACTTTTAAATTAAAACTTTCTTCTAAATCCCTTAAATACAAATTTATGGCACAAAATGTTTTAGCATACATTAAATTTGTTAAAAAGAGAAAGCTAAAATGTGTAAAAAAAACAAGAATGGAATTCCTGTGTACCCCGTCGAGTGGTCAGTCCGCTAGACAGGAAGTAGATGAGGGATAGACCTGAAAATGCATTCCACTATATGAGATGGCTTTATCTGCATACCAAATATCAAAAGTTTACGAATAGAAAAAGCTGAGATTTTTTTTAATTTTTGACCCTTTAAAATTCTAAGTCGGCTCGTTATCTTTTAAACAGGAAGAAGGTAAGCGGTAGACCATGAAACTCATCCCACCATATGAGATCAAAGCTGCACAACAAATATCAAAAGCTTACGATTAATGGTTTCTGGGAAATCTGTAACCAAAAAAAGTGTGACAGACGAACGTACGGACGAACGGACATCGGCTCCGCGGCGACAAACAAAATATCAAAGAGAAATATGAATTTATTTGACCGCCGAGTTGACCACTGTAGATCATTGTTATTTGATCATGGATTCGTTGAAAATAAAAAAAAGAGTTCCATAAAATAATTTCATTTACTAGTA
This sequence comes from Arcuatula senhousia, assembly GCA_963971305.1. Classification (NCBI taxonomy): domain Eukaryota; kingdom Metazoa; phylum Mollusca; class Bivalvia; order Mytilida; family Mytilidae; genus Arcuatula; species Arcuatula senhousia. The sequence continues at coordinate 60,811,278 of OZ020310.1, forward strand.
CAGTGTATTGTATATCCCTGTATAAAATGAATTATACAATATATAAAAAGGGCTGTTCTTTTCTTTCACGGCATACATCTGAAAAGAGGCGTTCTTAGTCTGAATAATAGCATACAACGGCATTGATCCGAACAGTTTGAAAAAAAAAACGTAGTCTTTTTAACGAAATGCTGAAATTAATACTTACGCGTGAAAAAGATATCTTTTAATTAGTATCGCATTTGGTCGTGCATAATGCACTTTTTGTATTATGCGCACATACCTTTTTAATTTGAAAATCTGGGAACCTTTATTTAATGTTTAGACTGTAACACATTTTATCTTAGATTGATTTGAATTAAAACTACTTATTTATCTTACGTATTGTGCAAAGCCTTAACAAAGGCTTCGAAGTACGTGACAGAACAAGGCGAAAACTTCCACAAGTTTGGTGCTCTTCTTTCATCCGGGAACCTAAACCTTGGTGTCATTATGTAAAGTTCTGAGGGAAAGCAACTGTTGCTGTCAAAGTCACGATTTGACCCAAGACTGAAATAAATAGATATAAATATATTATTTTGTCCATGATTTGGAAGATTCATTTTAAAAAGGGAGAGGTTTGGCGCACCATAAAACCTGGTTATATCACAGTTTCATTTGAAATGCCTGTACCAAGTCAGGACCATTGCGATCTATAACTACTCCGGTGTGTCTTCAATGTTTTGTCTTTTTTCTTGGACATTGATCCTGTAATTAAGTTCGGTAATTTTGTTATTACTTTTTTTTTACCCTTTTTGTAGTTGACTCCTGTACCCTAAAGGGTCTACAAATGAAATTACCGCTAGCGAAACCGTTCTTTTAAAATAGTACTAGAACGGACTACTTAATTTTGCAAATTCATGCTTTTACTCCACATATTCATTAATATCTTCCGAACAATATGATGTATATTTTTACTAGGACCTCTGGATGAAACGATTATTATATCCATATAAAGAAATATATTCTATTTAAAGCAAATTGTAAAAATCAAGAATGGTTGATGAACATAAAGTGTAAGCTACAAAATTTAATACGCTTTCCAAGCCGACACATTTAAACCCTAGTGAAACAACAAAAGGAACTAAAAATAAAGGTAATAATATCTTAAGATTATAATGGTCCTGACTTGGCACATGTATTGAAAAATATGGTGAACCAAATCTTTCTATTCAACTGCAATTTTAAAGTACACTAACGTTTTGACTCCTATATATCGCTCCTGCGAAACCAAGACTAAACCATGATTGTAAATGATTTTATAATTATACTCGTACCTTCTGCCAAGCTCCTTGGCGACATTGATTATAGTTTCTGTATCATACGTCTCCTCTACGATTGCTACAGGGCCCTTAAAGAGGTTTCCTTGAAGTGAGATGTTCTGGCAAATCGACGAAGGGTAAGACAAACCTACCAAATATAATCATTAGTGCTCAGGTTTTTACTTGGAGGTCAAGGACTATCAAAGTATAGTAATGGATTTCGGAGAAATCAATCCGCGTTTTTCTCGTAGACGTATAACCTATCATATTGTGCATTCGCTCTCCGGTAGAAGTGTATTTATTCTTTTTTTGGTCAACGAGCTTTCTTATCTATGTTAGTATAACCCCTTATTATCATTTGATTTGTTTATTTATTTCGTTTTAGATGATGATATAGTATTTGCTATATTTTTCATAACCGTTTTAAAACTACATTTTGTGTATCATGTGACTTTCGTCACCTGTGCGATAAGGAAATTTATTCAATAATATATAAAACATTTTGTATCAAGATAATGTGACTGAAAAAAATGAATAAAAAAGGATATTCACTAAAATAAAATGGTTATTCACCGCGGGAAAATGCATGCGGTTGATATTTATAGAATCCGGTTATTCCCTTTTTTGTTCGACCAATCAAATTAGATTTACAACGGCGATATTATCTATTAATAAAATCTACAGATAATTCGTCTGCTGTTTTATTTTCACAATGGCCAAATCGGACGAAAGTGTTCCTATTGTAAGCAAAAAAGCGAGATTTGCGTTCGTAAGCGATGATGCTTTAGCGAAGATAATGCTAGACAAGGACTCAACAAACACTAAAAAGACCACAGCTCGTTCAATAATTGTTAACAGAAAAATTATTTTGTAACACTATGTAATCTTAATGATAAATTTGATATTGGATATTTGTTGCATTATTGAATAAAACAATAACTGTCTTTTGATTCGGTAAATGTGTGGAGTTATTGACTTTTGAAAAAAACTCTTTGTTATTCACCTCGCCCGCTGGGCTCGGTGAATAACAGTTTTTTCAAAAGTCAATAACTCCACACATTTACCTCATCAAAAGACAGTAATTGTATATTATTCTATAATATAAATAATTCTTTAACATATTTCATTATAATCAACTAAGTGAATAAAAAAGGATATTCATCTGGCAAAGTGATATTCACAAAAAAAATGGCGGGAAAGGTGATGACGTCGTAACAATATTTTTCTGTTTGGTTTAGTTTTTTTAACATGTACTTCAAATGCATATTTTTGTCAGATGTTGGATAATAGAATAAACAACTACGGTCTTTTGTTCCGATGAATGTGAGTGTTATTGACTTTAGAAAAAAACTAACGGATATTCACCTCGCCCTTCGGGCTCAGTGAATATCTGGTTTTTTTTTCAAAAGTCAATAACACTGCACATTTATCTCAACAAAAGACCGTAATTGTATAATATCCTAGCGGGAATATACAAATGATAGAAATTAAAACCATTAATGCTTTACATAAAAGCTCAGATAAAAGTAACCGGAAATTAAACATGTAGTTATATCGTTTTTATATCGTTGTAAGATAGCGTGTTTCATACATTTACATTCATTAATGGCCTTCTTCCGTCCTGAGAAAATCATATTGAATTATTGTCACAGTTCTGTCGAAAAAGTTATAAACCACAACACAAATCGCTTGCCTTCGTTCAAATGTGACTTCCAAGTACACGGTACCAACGGTACTTTGATTTATCCTGTCAACGAAAATAAGGAAGGATGATGTGTTCGAGTCTGTCTGTCCGTCAAACATTTGGTCTACTTTCAGGTTTAATGCTTAGTTTAGAAATTGGCAATTTAACCAATAAGTTTTGAAATGTTCCGATTGTCTAAATTCACCAATTTTTTTTTATTGCATTTCGATCAATAGCATTTTTTTCTAGCTATTCCTTTCAATTTGGGTTTCGGCTTTCCAATATTTTGATTGAAACGCTGTTTTTGAGAGGTTAATCATTTATCGCATACACAGTATAACCAAATAAAACTTTGTATTTTAATTTTTCTTTTATGTTTTGCTATACAGATGACAAAAAGATGTTTATCACTGTAAAATAACAATCGCAAAAATATAGAAATTTTTCGACTTCATGCTTGGCAGTTTTTTGTCTTGCTACGAACCTTCAATATTTAACAAAAATGAGAGGTTTATTAAATACTTATTAATTCTATCATTTAGGAACCTTTCCAACTATTCATGTATATATATTTACCCGTGTTTGATGACGATCCGCCGTATGTTAAGTTGTACCTGAAAACAAAATGGAGGAAAAAACTATAAATCGCAAACACAAACATGGAAACTTGGACAAAAGAAAATACCGGACAAACCATTAAAACATGTTTTTTTTTTCATTTTAAGTAGCTGCCACCTTTTATTAGATTTGTGTTAATTAGTTTTCTTTTTATTTACACTGCTATAAACAAGTTAACCTAGTGAATATCCCGGTTTGGTTTTTTTACTTGCCCAGTAAAAAGTACAGCATAGTCGAAATTCGGCAGATCTTTTGTAGCTTCGATCCAATTGAGGAATCTTCCAAGTGCTGCATCAGTGTCCACCATTTCTCTTGGTGAGCCAAATTCCGGTTCCTGTTTTATAGGCGTTGTCCATATAGATTGTTCTGGTTTCTATAAAAAGCAAATACTCATATTTTGTAGAAAAGGTCCATGCATATGTCTGTAAGATAGACTTTCTTAGTGATTCAAGGTCTAGTTTTGAATCAACTATATTTGGTATTTTCTGTTCATTGTTTAAGAAGGGACTATTTCAAGACTGAATTTGAATCGTACATGTATGCATTCAGCTATTTGGGTCAGTCGCAAAACAGCAAGCAGCGCCTATTTGTTTCTTTTCAGGCTGCTGGCTGTTTCTAATGGTGGTCTTATTGAATTGCCGTTTGTTTATGTAGGCTGTGTCGCGTACATTTTTTCCCACATCTCATTATCTTTATTTATCGACGACCAGCATCGACCACCAACAGGTCATTCTTGTACATTTTTACACTGTCTTCATCTATGTAAGTTGTGTACGTCGCACACACATCTTTCGCACTTCGTTATGTTCTAATAACAAAACTGCATTCTATTAGATTCAATGACCAATGAAAAAAAAGCCATGTATATCACAATTTAGGTATACAATGCATACTAGATGCAAAAACCACATACAAACAAAATCATAATAAATAGAACAGAATGCACACGTAAGTGGTGGATCCGGGAAGCTCGCAAAGACGCAACCCATTCTCTTTACCTAAATGGGACCCGGCCTCTTCACACTTTCTATATATTCAACCATAAATTCAATTTGATTCGATAAATGGGGGTGTCACAGCCCCGCCCCCAGAATACCGAATACCGTTAAAAAAGGACAGAATACCGTCAAAAAGACTGGAATACCGAATACTCGTAAGATCACGGCGTGCGCGTACCAAAAGCCTAAAAATTCGGAACATCGCGTACCGCGTACCACACCTTGGCGTACCGAATACCCTTTAAAAAGCACGGAATATCGCGTGCCAAAAGGGCTGTGACACCCTCATAAATGGGGCTGCTCTGATCTAGCTAGCTGAACCCGCCATTGCACGTTTCATGGAACACTTTATTTCACTTGAAGTTGAATTGTACAAAGTCCAGTACAACACTACAACATATATTATGAACTTTTATAGGCATTGACCAGTAAATACTAAAATTCTGAAGAAAAACAACAACAACGACGACAATGACAAATACAACTTTTTCAAACAGAAATGAAGTGTTATTGACACATTTTAAAACAAATTTCTCTTTTTATTTTTTTATTTTTAATTGTTGATGGAGACTTGGAACATGTGCATGCTCTTTGATTTTCTCTTGAACTTTTATAACATGTAATAAAAGAGTCTTCAAGTTGTATACATAAGGATCGAACAAGATTAGAAAACTCGAAAGACTTCAAAAATTATCAGCGATAACGAATTGACAATAGCTGTTACTAAAAAAAATGTAATTTTGGATTTTAGCTGATTATTCTACACAACAAAATACAAATACCAAAAAACGGGTATAAAAACTGTTAATTTGGTTATGCTGTATATCGATATTTCAAGGAGTATAACCTCACATCAGCAGCATTTGAATCAAAACTTATGACCCTTATGTGAAAGATTTCAGCGATTAGGCTTTTACCTCAGTCACATTCAAGTCACTGTATGTGAGCACAAAACTGACTTCTGGGCTACTGATGCCTCTATAACGTCTGTCCAACTGTAAAAAAAACATGAAAATTAAATGGTGAAAATGGAGGCTTGTATAGGGGGATTACTAATATCCCATATCCCCATTAATATTTCATCAAATATCATGTATCCACAGAAGTCGTTCCAGTATACCATATCCCTGTAAATAAAATTGACTTAAATATCCCATATCCCAGTAAGTTTTGTCCCAAATATCCCGTATCTCATGAATGTCTAAATATCCCGTATCCCAATATATCCTAAACAAGCCTCAAAATGCATAGTTACTACAAATACGTCTGAACAAATGTAAAATTCAATGTGTACCACTATGAGCCTGATGATAAACAAGAGGCTCCCAGGAGCCTGAATCACTCACCTGGTCCCTATGAAAACCTTATGTAGCTAAATAAGCTGAACATTTAAGCAAGCAACAGCTTTTCTCTTTCAGCAATAGTTTTCTTTCTGTAAGCCAAAGACGTGCAAAATGTTATTTGAAGGGCCGTCTGACAACTTTCACTCTATAGAGATTTTTGTTAAGAGCTTAATGAACTGAACATTTAAGCAAGCAACAGCTTTTCTCTATCTGCTATAATTTTCATTATATACGCCAAAAACATGAAAACATGTTAATTTAGGGGCTGTTATCCCTATAAGGGGTCATCTGACAACTTTAACCCTATGAATGCTTTTGTAGAGATAAATGAGCTGAACATTTAAGCAAGCAACAGCTTTTCTATATCTGCAATAGTTTTCATTCTATAGACCAAAAACATTATCTTTCGCCTTAAAAGGGCTGTAACCTCTATAAGGGGATATATGACAACTTCAACCCTTTAAGACTCTTGTAGAGCTAAATGAGCTGAAAATTTAAGCAAGCAACAGCTTTTCTCTATCTGCAAATTTTCATTCTATAGGCAAAATAGAAAATAAATAGATGTGGAATAAGTGTACGCGACACAGCCCACAAAAAACACTATTTTTGCCTTTAAGGGGCTGTAACCCCTATAAGGGGTCATCTGACAACTTCGACCCTATGGAGACTTTTGTAGAGCTAAATGAGGTGAACATTTAAGCAAGCAACTGCTTTTCACTATCTGCAATAGTTTTCATTCTTTAAGCCAAAAACAAGAAAAAACGCTATTTTTCACCTTTAAGGGGCTGTAACCCCTAAAAGGGATCATCTGACAACTTCGACCAAATGGAGACTTAATGTGTAGATCTTTTGATGCTGAAGCAGTAAGGTGGCATCAGATTTCATCTATCTCTTATACTTTTTGATTTACAGGCCAGAAACAGTAGTCTGACCCCCCTTGTCTATTTTTAGTAACAGCTATGTTTTTTGACGAATCAAAAATCGAAACACACGTGTGGTGCAGGACACCCATTCATACCAAGTTTCATTAAATTCTGATCAGTAGTTTCAGAGGAGAAGATTTTGAAAAATTGTCAACGGACGACAGACGACGATGACGACGACGACGGACCCCAAGTGATGTTAATAGCTCACCTTTGGTCCAGGTGAGCTAAAAAGTAATCACCAGGCAATAGTTGCACCTCGGGAAAAATATTCTTTCTATTTCCCTCATACCCAGTCAATAAGTATAAACAATCTATGTATGTTTTTTAAAAGCAACCAATCTTGTCTTGCGTTAATCTTCAGTATTTTAGTAAAAGGAGAAAATTCAATTCATTAGTAAGAAATGAGTATTGAAAAAACACATATAACAAAAAAAACCCATTAATCTTAAGTATTTTAGTAAAATGAGAAAATTCAATTAATAACTAAGTAATGAGTATTGAAAAAACACATACATGTATAACCAAAAACAAAACAAAAAAGACCTTTTGTACTCTTAAAACATTTTCTTTTGTAACTGTTTGGCTGCGAAGGATTTCTTTTCTGTTATTCTGTTTTACGTTTACTGGCATTTCATTGCATAAATTTCATGTGTTTTGCAACTCTTAAGGTGACATATGTACATATGAACTTGATAAAGGTGTGTATGAATAGAGACGATGCTCTTTACAATTAACACGGAGGTGCAGATGGACCGATCCCGTTCAGGTTAGTAACCTGTTAGCTAGTTCAGTAAATATGCATACGTCATTAAGATCCGCCCCTTTGTAGGAGAGCTTTCTCTGGTACGTAATTGACATCTTTGAGCTCCAGAATTGGTTGATAATTTTTTTTAAATATATTTTTTTTTTAAATCTCTAGTATATAAAAAAACTGCAAAACATAAAAAGTTCCATTAAAAGTACATTTTGATTTTTTGCCGGTATGGGTATTAAAGAAATTTACTGCGAAATTACAATGTTTACAAACAGTGACATGTGAAAAGCCAAAATATGCCGCATAGGTATATGGTTTTGTTAGTGCAAAAGAACCTACTGCCAAAAAAAAAAAAAATAAATAAAAAAAAAAAAATAAATAAAAAAAATAAAATAAACAAACAAACGCTCACAATTTTATTTTAGTCTATTCACAATATCGCTTCAAGAAAATTGAACCAATGTTTTCAAATATTTTTATTGGACATCCTTTTTGAGATCCTAGTTAAGGTTACAACTGCGCATTTACCCTAAGATAAAGCGTGGAATAAAATACAATAAAATAAGTAGGTTGGTTAAACCACACATAAAAGGTAAACATATCAAATATAAAACTAATATAAATTAATAAAGAATACATCTAAAATCTAAAAAGCCCAAATTTTCGGCTTTCAGCCTTCGTCGGGGGCAGAGCAAAGAAAACAAGAGGCTCCCAGGAGCCTGAATCGCTCACCTGGTCTTGATGTTGACCCTATACTTTTGTAGAGCTAAATGAGCTGAACATTTAAGCAAGCAACAGCTTTCCTCTACCTGCAATAGTTTTCATTCTATAGGCCAAAAACACCATTTTTCACCTATAAGGGGCCATAACCCCTAAAAGGAGTCATCTGACAACTTCGATCCTATGGAGACTTTTGTAGAGCTAAATGAGCTGAACATTTAAGCAAGCAACAGCTTATCTCTATCTGCAATAGTTTTCATTCTGTAGGCCAAAAACATGAAAAATCGCTTTTTTCAGGGGCCGTAACCGCTATAAGGGGTCATCAGACACCTTCAACCCTATGGAGAATTTTGTAGAGCTAAATGAGCTGAACATTTAAGCAAGCAACAGCTAATCTCTATCTGCAATAGTTTTCATTCTGTAGGCCAAAAACATGAAAAATCTTTATTTTTCAGGGGCCATAACCCCTATAAGGGGTCATCTGACAACTTCAACCCTATGGAGAATTTTGCAGAGCTAAATGAGCTGAACATTTAAGCAAGCAACAGCTAATCTCTATCTGCAATAGTTTTCATTCTGTAGGACAAAAACATGAAAAATCGCTATTTTTCAGGGGTCGTATCCCCTATAAGGGGGTCATATGACAACTTCGACCCTATAGAGAATTTTGTAAAGCTAAATGAGCTGAACATTTAAGCAAGCAACATCTTTTCTCTATCTGCTATAGTTTTCTTCCTATAGACCAAAAACATGAAAAAACATCATTTTATGGGCCGTAACCCCTGTAAGGGGTCATCTGACAACTTCGACCCTATGGAGAATTTTGTAGAGCTAAATGAGCTGAACATTTAAGCAAGCAACAGCTAATCTCTACCTGCAATAGTTTTCATTCTATAGGCCAAAAACACCATTTTTCACCTATAAGGGGCCGTAATCTCTTTAAGGAGTCATCTGACAACTTCGATCCTATGGAGACTTTTGTAGAGCTAAATGAGCTGAACATTTAAGCAAGCAACAGCTTATCTCTATCTGCAATAGTTTTCATTCTGTAGGCCAAAAACATGAAAAATCTTTATTTTTCAGGGGCTGTAACCCCTATAAGGGGTCATCTGACAACTTCAACCCTGTGGAGAATTTTGCAGAGCTAAATGAGCTGAACATTTAAGCAAGCAACAGCTAATCTCTATCTGCAATAGTTTTCATTCTGTAGGACAAAAACATGAAAAATCGCTATTTTTCAGGGGCCGTAACCCCTATAAGGAATTATCTGACAACTTCGACCCTAAAGGGAATTTTGTAAAGCTAAATGAGCTGAACATTTAAGCAAGCAACAGCTAATCTCTATCTGCAATAGTTTTCATTCTGTAGGCCAAAAACATGAAAAATCGCTATTTTTCAGGGGCCGTAACCCCTATAAGGGGTCATCTGACAACTTCGACCCTATGGAGAATTTTGTAGAGCTAAATGAGCTGAACATTTAAGCAAGCAACAGCTAATCTCTATCTGCAATAGTTTTAATTCTGTAGGACCAAAACATGAAAAATCACTATTTTTCACGGGCCGTAACCCCTATAAGGAGTCATCTGACAACTTCGACCCTATGGAGACTTTTGTAGAGTTAAATGAGCTGAACATTTAAGCAAGCAACAGCTAATCTCTATCTGCAATACTTTTCATTCTGTAGGCCAAAAACATGAAAAATGGCTATTTTTCACCTTTAAGGGGCAGTAACCCCTATAAGGGGTCATCTGACAACTTCGACCCTATGGAGACTTTTGTAGAGTTAAATGAGCTGAACATTTAAGCAAGCAACAGCTAATCTCTATCTGCAATACTTTTCATTCTGTAGGCCAAAAACATGAAAAAATGCTATTTTTCACCTTTAAGGGGCCGTAACCCCTATAAGGGGTCATCTGACAACTTTGACCAAATGGAGACTTTTGTAGAGCTTTTGATGCTGAATCAGTAGCATGGCCTCAGATTTCCTCTATCTCTTATACTTTTTGATTTATAAGCCAAAAACAGTAGTCTGACCCCCCTAGTCTATTTTTAGTAACGGCGGCCATGTTTTTTATCGGATCAAAAATCAAAACACAAGTTTGGTGCAGGACACCCTAAGGATCATTCATACCAAGTTTCATTAAATTCTGTTTAGTAGTTTCAGAGGAGAAGATTTTTGAAAAATTGTTAACAGACGACGACAGACGACGACGACGACGACGACAGACGACGACGAACGCCAAGTGATGGTAATAGCTCACATGGACCTTCGGTCCAGGTGAGCTAAAAATCACAACCGCCACGGTCTGAGGACAACCAACAAGTGAATATAGTAAAAAGTGTTCACTCGATAAAAACAACCACGTCATCATCCCCCAAATCCTGAACTGAGCAATATAACAATAGGCCAAATCATACCCAAAGAATCAAATAAAGTAAATTACTAAGAAATGATTTGATTTTTGACATTGATGCCGAAAGGACGTGCTGTTCCCAGGAATTTTATTATTCTCTGCTCAAGGAACTGTCTTTGTTTCTCGCCGTGATGGGTTTCCCCTATGGAAAAATGCATTGTTAGCATTTGCGCAGTTATAACCTTAAGCTCACTATATAATTTCTTCCCTGTATGAATATAGCTCTTGAAACTTCCGGACTGATTGTAAAGAGTTATTTCTCCTGTGTGGGTTAAGAGGGAGCATCAGCGTTGATTGGTTGGTATTTTATTCACTATATTTTTCGTGACTTACCCCGTCAAAAACACGGGCATAATAAATCTCTAGCCGTCTTTCTGTCTGTTCTCTGTCGCCATTACTTAGGTTAAGAAATCTTGCAATAAAAATAAAACATGTTTCGGCATTGCCAAATAAAAATGAAAACATCTGTCGCAAAAATAATTGACTGCAAAACTTGCATAGAAGTTAAAACAACGCAGACGGGTTAATTATTTTACTTAGCCAGATTCGACCAACGCAAAAACAGTAAAGCAAAAAAAAACAACAAACACAAAACAAAAGTAAACAAACACACACACCAAGCGAAAAGAGTAATAAAGGTAACAACAAAACAACCGAGCTGTGATCTATTTCATATGTCCAAGAAGAAAAGATCAAACAAGGCAAGGACATTCCGAAGAAATTGAAGACCGCAATGGTCCTGGATTGGTATATGTACATGCATTCTAGAAGGAAAAGCGGGTAAAACTCGATTTTTATTGTTGTTGCTTTATATCTTTGAAATATAGGTTCATGTACAAAGCGACAACGCGTAATATTTTTTTCTCTGTCGCATTTCCGAGTTGTCAGATTTTCTCGGGTTTTTTTTTACGATATCGCGTTTTATATTTGCGATTTTTTAAACAACGCGTAATGGAAACATCCAGCCATGATATAAGACTATTTGAAATCTAAATCATTTTTGGTAACATGGATCCCACTTTAACAATTTGAAAATGTTTTCGAGACATTAATTTTTGGGGCGTTATTTACAGATGGCACATAGACGTTTCCGTAGCTTTTTAAACGAAAAGCATTATTATTAACTTGTTTACTTCTGTTTTTACTAGACACAATATTATCCATTTTTACGTGAATCTTGGTAAAAGGAAAATTCAATCTGGACACTTACTAACCTGGAATACACAGCATAATCTACCACGAAGAGGACTTCTATGGTCAGTCTCTCGGGACTTGTTTGCCGTTTCTGTCTACTGAAAACTTCTGGTGAAGAAAATGAAATACACATAAAATAAACAAACAAACAAACAAACAAACAAAGGCTGTTGAGTCGGGTTCAAACCGTAAACGAAAATGAAATATACAAACACATGTACACACAACGCAAAGGCTTAACAACCGTTAACGAAGTGGGATGCAGTTTTAAATCTGATAATCTGATAATAAACATTAATATAGAGAACAGACTGAATCAAAATTACAACGAAAAGCTCCAAGGCAAAATTGCCATACGCCTGCCGCCCGTTCCGTCTATTTAAGACGCACTATAGACGCTCTTGCAAGTTGGTTGATAACATTGAATACTATATGAATATGAAGAGCACATTTACATTGTATTCACTATTGCAAAAAAAAAGCAAACAGACAAACAAAATCTGTCGAATTGGGGTCCAAATTGTGACTCGGTCAATCTTAACGTGAGAGAAGAAAATAATTTCATTTTGACAAAATTAATAGTTATTCAGTAGTATAATACATGGTTAAATTGCCACCTTCGTACACTTAAAATACATTAATTGGCATTCAAACAAAAATTGTAAAGATCACACAGCTATTCATCTACTATATTCTTATACGCTGTAAATTATATACAAAATTCTATACAACACACCACTAGAAACTAAACATGCGAGTTTATACTAGTCTATTAGAACGTGTACATCTTCAAGCAGCATTAAAACATGAACTTCAGGATCAATCGAAAACATGCATAATGACATCAATACATATAATACCTAAACATGCTAAATGAGCGGATCAATCTCGAATTTACAAGAGAAAAACATTGCATAACGCAGACAAAAACAGACAAAAAAGATCGCAAAGGTCCTGACTTGATAGGTGCATTTCAATTAAACGAAAAAGTGAGTTGAACCATATCTTATGGCGCCAAATTGCCATTTTCTATAGTAATTGTATATCATTTTTATTTTCAAAAAAACAATATCAGTTATTGGAAGTGTAAAGCTATGCGAGGTCAACTGTGATATAACCTCTATGCTCGGGTACGTATGAATGGATTGATGATTGCTAACCAGTCCTTCTTCTATTTGCTTGTTTTGATAATATCTGCTTCTTCGTGTTGTTCTCGTTCGTGTTAACTGTTTTTGTCTTTGCCTTTTTCGGACTTTAATTTGGGCAATAATTTTTGTGCCTCATTAGTATTTCTGCAATATTTTTACAAAATCTATAGGCATCAGACTCTATAAAAGGTACTAGTAAAAGAAAATACATGTGTTATCATTGGGATCCGGGAGCAAATCAAGAAAATGCCTTATTGCTATCAACAGTCATTTCATGAAAACAACTAGGCATCCGAATCTATCGGTATCTATACAAATTAAAAGTTGAAAAGCAATTAGTCATTTTTTTATTCGCACCTGGTACCAATTATAACATTTAAGCCTACCGGGTTTTATTTCTGGCTTTTTCTCATCTTCACCTATAAAAAAAAACCGTTACAAGTTTTAAATGGTTGTGCTTGAATGTTTCCATTTCCATTTGTAATTTCCTATTGTTTGTATTTATTTTAGCTCTATAAAATTGAATTGTTTGGGTCATATATTCTACAGCAGTGTGTTGTTACTTTTCTTATTAGAAAATCATTTGAAAAGAAGAAATGAAAACTTTCAAATGCCTTGATATCTCCTATTAAGGATGCTGGCTGGTCTTGTATTGGGAATTCTCTCATTTTTCGGAATCCTCTCGTTTTTACAATCAAACTTGGGGATTTTTTTTGCCCAAGAACCAACAATTTCTTTTAATCAATGTCTTTAAGTACTATTCCATATAAAGATCAGGCAGGGGGTGGCATATCAATAATTTTCAATTTCAGATTTTGGGGTATAGATGCATTCATTTTACCATAAAAACAAACCCAATGCAGTTTTTACATCTTCATATGTATTTGGTGCCTAGATATTTTTTTGACTGGTTATATAGGAAAAAAATATGGCGGGAAATTTTCCCTTACTTTTCACTATACAATGTAACAATGTAAATTTTGACTGGTAATATCTCCTAAACCCAAGATAGACTGAAAAATTAAGTGGTCAAAACAAAGTTTACTGGGGATGCTTTACCTAATTCTGTTGAAATTTTTTTGTTAATTTATTATCGATGTGCCACCCTATTAAAGGTATCTGCCCGATTCTTAGAAAAAGTAGTACTTAATATATCAAAAAAAAAGAGATAAACAAAAGTTGCTAATGCTAAACCTATGAAACAGTAAGAGAAAAACATTTTCCCGCCAAAACTTTTATCTGGAAAACGAGGTCACTGACCTACTATTTTTTTATCTTGCATATTTTATACCTTTAACTATTATATCTTTTCATTTAAGCATCATATTCGTAACCTATTTATTTTCAACATCCTTAAAACAAAACAAAAAATGTCTTAAAATTTTTAACATAATTATTATGGATTAGGAAAGAAACAGAAGTGTCATTCGGACATTGTATATCCGAAAAGGCCAAACACAGAAAAAAAGCTAAAAAATAACAAGAAACAACCAAAATCAAAATAAAAACAAATCAAAAACAACATTGCTCCGCGGTCGCTGTCTTCACTCAAGAAATTTTACGGTAGACACCGTGCACTCGTACACAAATATGGGATTTCTATCTCTCCAATGAGTGCAGAAATTGGTTTGTCGTAGAAATTTGTTTTGTCTTCCTTTATCGGATTTAGCACACTGAATTGGAAATTAGCAACAGGACGGGTGTGCTATAACAGACAGGAACCGCTAACTCTTCCGGAGCACATGAGATCACTCTTGTTACGACTTGAGTTCGTGTTGTTGATTTCTGTTCTGTTGATTTTGTGTTTTGTGTTTCTTCTTGCCATTTTTGTTTCGTCGTTGTCCATTCGGACTTTTTATACTCGAATGCCCCATTGGTGCCTTTTTGCTTCTTACAAAACATACAGACAAATCAATTCTACAATTAGCCATTTTAAGGCGATCTCGCGTCCAAACGACGATGATCCGAGTCATTTATTTTGGAATTGTAATTATATAAGCAGTTACAACTTTAGCTAGTTAAACATTTTTTGCGTTTTTTTTTTAGATTTGTAAAAAAATGAAGGAAGCGGCCATATCTACTCATCATCACAATGTTACAAAACTCAAGATTGGCAATATTGTTTACGTTTTATCAACTCATTATTAAGATACCTACCTTTTAAGTGAAGTGCCATTACTGCCGACAATATACCGAAAAGAAAATAAAATTCCATATCAATGGAGACAATAATTTGAACATCAGATTCAACCAAACTTTGAATTAAAACAACCGAACCTTCAAGATCTTTTTAATGATATACAGCCCTTTTCAAACTAACTGTTTTAAAGGCGGAAACCGGACAGTGCAAGGTTAATAACCCATGTTAACCGCCGTTTAACATGTACACTTTGACAGACAAGACTTGTACACATTGAGTTTGAAATCTCAGCTTACAGTCATGTGATTTTGAATCTTATTTGTGTCACATGGATCAAAAACGTATAACAGCAAAAAATAAATAAATAAATAATAAAAACAAAAATAGAAATGACGTTACAAATATACTAAATATGCTCTTTATTTTAGTTATCAAAATTTTGGTATGTTTTTAGCAAACGTACGTTCTGTTAGTTTGATTCTGTCGCAAACATTGGTGACATTTGCCTTTATGAGAGAAATGAACCTTTCTTGTGCTTTTTAAACATTTTGAATTCAAATTGTGGTTTTTAACCGTATTTGTGTGAAAAATATAATAAACATTTCTTCTGGAATTGCTCAATTTGTTAAAATTGTTGTTTTTAATACATTATGAATAGGAATATTCTATTCAAAGCCCGAACCTTACTAGTTCATATGAATTGATACCTAATATGTAGCGACATTGTATTATTGCATTTCATTTCATTTTTATAAAATTGAACATTATCTTCATTAATTTTGTCCTAGTTTAGTTTTTTCTTCTTTTTTTTTTTTGGTTGAGTTAATGCAATCACTATGTCTCCGTAGTCGTTGGTATCTTCTTCTCTGAAACAACTGAACCAATTTGGCTTAGAAAGATCTTAGGCTTTTCAGAATCAAATTACTACAAAAGTCTGCATTCGGTGGAGGCTGACACATGACTCCTTATAGGAGATGTGGCCCATTAATGTGAAAAAATGACATCTTTCATGTTTTTGCCCTACATAATTAAAACAACACAATATAGACAAAAGGTGTTCTTGCTAAAACCTTTAGCTCATTAAGCTCTACAAATGTCTTCATTGGGTCAGATGACCGTCTTTAAGGGTTATACCTTATAGAAGTGGCTCTTATAGCTTAAGGACCAGGTGATCAATTCAGGCTCAAAAGAGCCTCTTGTTTTATTTTGAGTTCTTAAAATTAAATTAAATTAAAACTTTTTATATTCTGTTTTCCATTGTGATTTTTTAAATTGCCGTTTCTTTGTTTAATGTTGGTTGTGTCACGTACACTTATTCCAAATCTCTTTATCCTCTATCAGTCAAACAAGATCTTTTTGATGACTTTGACCTTGAGTTCGTATTGTATTTATCATTCGCAACCATGCTTAAATTGGTACATATATACGTATGACATTTGTCGGATCTTTTTGATCGTGATTGAACAAATCGCAAAATGTCCAAGATTGCTGAATATGTATATAATCATGCATTTTTCCTTCATTGTATTATGACAATCTATTCATTTCTCTGTGTAATGTTTCAGTAACCAATTGTTGTAAAGCGGGCATCTAAGTTCACTCTCGTTTCAACTGCATTCTTTTGTGTGTGTATGTTTGTTTGTTTGTTATGTTGTGATTTTCCCGTGTTTTTTGATTTTTTTTTACTTAATTCATGTCGAGTTAGTACATCCTGGACCCTTGATTCATTTTTTTTTAAATTGAATGCCGAATTTGTACTCCATTGATTTTCATTAATATGACCAGAACTTTTGTAAAAAAAGAAAATGAAAATTAATAAAAAAGATTCTGATGACAACAACATTAAAAAGAAACACAAAACACAATTAACAACAACCCGAATTATCTTTCAAACTAAAGTGAAATTAGGTGCTCCAAAAGAGCTTACCAGTTTCTGCTCGTTGCAATAAGCCATGGGGTTGCCAAAATATTTAATGATATATAGATCCAAAGCAACTATGCTAATTTTAACGTGTTTTCGTTGATCATTTTTGTTTTGTTGTTTTCAGTACGTGCTATATTTTTGGGTTTTTTTTTTAAATTTTATGTCAACTGGTTTTTCAGTTAGCCGCTCCTGGCGGTGATTGTAGACAATACATGAATCTCAATGACATAACGACAATTTAGATTGAATTTCTGTTCTATAGATTTTTGTATATAAAGTTTGATTTTGAAAGATAGTCAAATTTTTTCATCTAAGGATGTGAAATTAGATTTTTTTTTGGAAAGTGTGAAAACATTGGAAAAATTGCACTCTTTATTTACAAAATAAACTGATATAAGGGTCAATTGAGTATCGTTTATGAGAGTCAACGGTGATTAATACTATGCAGTTCAATCCTGTTTATCTGCCATTTCCTTAGCTTTCTTCAGGACAAACATAACTCCCTTCATGCATTTTCTTTGATCCTTAGCTTTGGAACAGAATTTCTTGCCTTCGTTGAAAGCACATTCTCCAATTTTGTCTTCAGGGACATCTTTGCAAGCTCCATGAACGGCTCCTAAAAAGTCGGAGAGAGCGGCAACTTTAGCTTTAGCATCGTCTCTTTCCTCTTGAGGGACATCTTGACCTAGAGCATCAGATACGGTATCGACTTCGTTTTTCAAGCATTCGGTGGTGTCGTCTTCCTGCATGCATTTTTCTACTGATGCCTTAACTTTATCTTTTACGCCTTCAAGTCCAAATGTTTCGGTGATAACTTCAGTTCCGAGATCTCTGAGTGGTTCGAACCAATCATCGTCTGTGTCGAGTCCACGCTTATCACTTCCTTTTGCCATTTCCTTAGCTTTCTTCAGGACAAACATGACTCCCATCATGCATTTTTTTGGATTCTCAGCTTGAGAACAGAATTTCTTGCCTTCGTTGAAAGCGCATTCTCCAATTTTATCTTCAGGGACATCTTTGCAAGCTCCATGAACGGCTCCTAAAAAGTCGGAGAGAGCGGCAACTTTAGCTTTAGCGTCGTCTCTTTCCTCTTGAGGGACATCTTGACCAAGAGCATCAGATACGTTATCAACTTCGTTTTTCAAGCATTCGGTGGTGTCGTCTTCCTGCATGCATTTTTCTACTGAAGCCTTAACTTTATCTTTTACGCCTTCAAGTCCAAATGTTTCGGTGATAACTTCAGTTCCGAGATCTCTGAGTGGTTCGAACCAATCATCGTCTGTGTCGAGTCCACGCTTATCGCTTCCTTCTGCCATTTCCTTAGCTTTCTTCAGGACAAACATGACTCCCATCATGCATTTTTTTGGATTCTCAGCTTGAGAACAGAATTTCTTGCCTTCGTTGAAAGCACATTCTCCAATTTTATCTTCAGGGACATCTTTGCAAGCTCCATGAACGGCTCCTAAAAAGTCGGAGAGAGCGGCAACTTTAGCTTTAGCATCGTCTCTTTCCGCTTGAGGGACATCTTGACCAAGAGCATCAGATACGTTATCAACTTCGTTTTTCAAGCATTCGGTGGTGTCGTCTTCCTGCATGCATTTTTCTACTGATGCCTTAACTTTATCTTTTACGCCTTCAAGTCCAAATGTTTCGGTGATAACTTCAGTTCCGAGATCTCTGAGTGGTTCGAACCAATCATCGTCTGTGTCGAGTCCACGCTTATCGCTTCCTCCTGCCATTTCCTTAGCCTTCTTCAGTACGAACATAACTCCCTTCATGCATTTTTTGGGATTCTCAGCTTGGGAACAGAATTTCTTGCCTTCGTTGAAAGCGCATTCTCCAATTTTATCTTCAGGTACATCTTTGCAAGCTCCATGAACGGCTCCTAAAAAGTCGGAGAGAGCGGCAACTTTAGCTTTAGCATCGTCTCTTTCCTCTTGAGGGACATCTTGACCTAGAGCATCAGATACGGTATCGACTTCGTTTTTCAAGCATTCGGTGGTGTCGTCTTCCTGCATGCATTTTTCTACTGATGCCTTAACTTTATCTTTTACGCCTTCAAGTCCAAATGTTTCGGTGATAACTTCAGTTCCGAGATCTCTGAGTGGTTCGAACCAATCATCGTCTGTGTCGAGTCCACGCTTATCGCTTCCTTCTGCCATTTCCTTAGCTTTCTTCAGTACGAACATAACTCCCATCATGCATTTTTTGGGATTCTCAGCTTGAGAACAGAATTTCTTGCCTTCGTTGAAAGCACACTCTCCAATTTTATCTTCAGGGACATCTTTGCAAGCTCCATGAACGGCTCCTAAAAAGTCGGAGAGAGCGGCAACTTTAGCTTTAGCATCGTCTCTTTCCGCTTGAGGGACATCTTGACCAAGAGCATCAGATACGGTATCGACTTCGTTTTTCAAGCATTCGGTGGTGTCGTCTTCCTGCATGCATTTTTCTACTGAAGCCTTAACTTTATCTTTTACGCCTTCAAGTCCAAATGTTTCGGTGATGACCTCAGTTCCAAGATCACGGAGTGGTTTGAACCAATCATCGCTTGTGTCCAGTCCACGCTTGTCACCATTAGTAGCTTGGTCGTGCATTTCTTTGGCTTTCTTGAGCACATACATGACACCTTTCATGCAATCTTTCTTATCACCATCAAATCTGCCACAGAAATTCTTTCCTTCCTCCATAGCGCATTTTCCAATTTCTTCTTCTGCAACATCTCTGCAAGCTCCGTGAACGGCTCCGAGGAAATCCGAAAGAGCTGCTACCTTGACTCTTGCGTCTTCACGTTCTTCGCTTGAAACCTCTTCCCCGACGGCATCAGCGACTGTATCGACCTCTCGGGCAAGGCAACCAGACGTATCGTCCTCTTGCATACAAGCTTCAACTGTCTCTTTCACCAAACCACGAACAGCCTCGATATCGAAAGTTTCCACAATGATTTGTGTACCGAGGTCTCTAAGAGGTCCGAACCAATCATCTGATTTCTCGAGACCACGAGATGAAATGTATCGTCCATTAGTCAATGCTATGACACTCACGACGAGGAGTAGTAACTTCATGATTTCTGAAATGAAAAAAAGAAGTTAATTATTGATAGTGGCTATGTTCTAGGCAAGTGGAGAGGTTGTGCAATAATTAAATTGTTTTTATTTTAATTTTCAACGTATATTATATAATAATGAATTACCGTAAAATATGCATAAAAATTATCTGTTTTAACAATTGGTTCAATAGCGATACGAAGAGTTTTAAAAAGATGCGAAATTAAGATCTGAGATTTTCAGTCCTAGTTTCACAAATCTTGCAAAAATTAGCGGAGCGTATCAACTTTTAACTTGATCTATAAATCGTCACGATAAACTTATTTCAAACTTTACATGCAAAACTGTTTAAGAAAATATGATGTCGGACAGACGGACAGATTGCCTACCTAAAAGTCCCATGCCCATTTCCATCGCCGGTATGGATATAAGTATGACATAGAATCCGGATGGCACAATTGTTTAACAAAGATTAATAGTTCTTAGTACTATACCAATTTTAGAAAATTTAGTGCTACAGTTAATGTCGCTATACCAGTCATGCCAGTGGTAATCAAATTTATGGGTTTATATCAAGTTCTTAATTTACTTTAAATATGTATATTAATATATAATACTTGATCATCTTATTTTTATTCTGACTTAGATTTAATATAATTTGGTTTAATTAATATCATTTAAGTTAAAAGTGTAAAAGGGATGTGCACAATGTCACGTAAAGTTGCACCAATATTTATGATTATATTAAGTATGATAACGGTTTAAAAAAATAAAAAAGCAACAGCTACTTTGAATTGAAAAAGAAAAAAAACAAAAAACAAAAAACCAAAATCTTAAAATGTTGTTTAATTTTTTTCTTATTTGGAATCAGCAAAAGAAACAAAACAAAAACAACAAAAAAAAGAAAGAAAAAAAACACAAAAAAGGAAAGAAAAAAAAAACAACAAAAAACAGCGCAAAAAAATCGCATATATAATATCTATAAAATATAATAAAGAAAATTAAAGGGAAATTGTCCGATTATTAAGTTATAACTTCAACAAATGAAGGATTTTTCATACAATATGATATTCTTCAGTAAAAATAACATCTAATAATAATAGAATTTACATACCTTTATTTTGTGTCAATGTTCCCTGTTTCAATGTTTCGATGTCTCTGTCCCTCGAAATTAGCCGGCTTGTCTTTATATATTGTAGATTTAATTCTCTTGTCACGAACTCGGAATGGGTCACTAACAAAAAAATGAAGAAAAGAAATCACGTGACGTAGCCGATTTCATGGCAAATAAACGAGTTTTCAAAGAAAATTTTAAAGAACCAATAAGAAGATTATTTAAAGATATTTGCGTAGACCGTAAATAGACAACAATCATGATTCTTATTCAGCATATTTCAGGGTCACAAACTATTGGTGATTTTATAAGTTCTGAAGTATCGTTACTTTTAACTTTTTCTTTTCATTTTCTTAAAATTTCACCTCGCTTGTGTCATTTCGTTTTCAACAATTATGCCATCAACAAAATAGAATAGAATAGAACATTAAAATAGTTTATTAAACTAATTATGGGCCCATTACTGGGCATAAATATATTTATATATATATATACTAGGGTCTAAAGATATATATATATACATGTATATGCTTACATGAATACAACTGAAAATACGAAGAAACTTTAATCGAACGTCATTATATCCTTACCGTCAAAATCTTTACATTAAAAAAAACAAACGTCTAATTTGATAGGAATACTCAAAATATTAGTAAAGAGTCCAGACCGTACCCACCGCGCAGAAAGAGTCCAGACCGTACCCACCGCGCGGAAAGAGTCCAGACCGTACCCACCGCGCGGAAAGAGTCCCGCGCAGAAAGAGTCCAGACCGTACCCACCGCGCAGAAAGAGTCCAGACCGTACCCACCGCGCGGAAAGAGTCCAGACCGTACCCACCGCGCGGAAAGAGTCCAGACCGTACCCACCGCGCGGAAAGAGCCCAGACCGTATCCATCGCGCGGAAAGAATCCAGACCGTACCCACCGCGCAGAAAGAGTCCAGACCGTACCCACCGCCCGGAAAGAGTCCAGACCGTACCCACCGCGCAGAAAGAGTCCAGACCGTACCCACCGCGCAGAAAGAGTCCAGACCGTACCCACCGCGCGGAAAGAGTCCAGACCGTACCCATCGCGCGGAAAGAGTCCAGACCGTACCCACCGCGCGGAAAGAGTCCAGACCGTACCCACCGCGCAGAAAGAGTCTAGACCGTACCCACCGCGTGGAAAGAGTCCAGACCGTACCCACCGCGCAGAAAGAGTCCAGACCGTACCCATGATGGGGACATGGGTAACTGAATATCAGGTACATAGGTCAGTAAAGAGATCATCCTAGTAAACGCTCTATACAAAGTAGAATAAACAAAAACTTCAACTAGGAAAAACTGTTTTAGCGCACTAAAACTGATGTCTCCCCTTTCTCAAAGTTCAACCTTGAGGTCAAAAGGTCAAAGTCACAATGACATACATTGTACAACAAATTGTTTAATAATTATACATCTACATCCTAAAGCCCGATGTCAAAGGATAAAAAAGTTATGGCCTGGAAAGCTTTGCATGCCAAATTAGCGTTTATTTGACATTGTAGTCACAGGTCAAGGTCATTAACGTTAGTGACACATTGTTCCCATGATGACACATTATCATGTCAAAAATCAAAGCTTTTAGTTTAAAGGATTAAAATATATATGGCCCAGACATGTTTTGCATGTAAAAATAGCATAAATTTTATCTTGAGGTCAAAGGTCAAGGTCATATGAAGGTCATTCTGGTAGGCAACCCATCATCTCATGGTGATACATGCACATGTAAAATATTATAGACCTATGTCAAAGAACAAAAAAGTTATGACACAGACACACTTTTCATGAAAAATTTGCATTAATTCAACCTTTAGGTCAAGGTCATATGAAGGTCATTCAGGATCACACAACATTGTCCTATGTTGATACATCCACATGCCAAATTAAAAAGCCATATGTCAAAGAACAAAAAAGTTATGGCCAGGAACACTTTGGATGTAAAATGAGCATTAATTTGATCTTGAGGTCAAGGTCATATGAAGTTCATTCTGGTACGTGACACATTGTCTCATGGTGATACATCCACATACCAAATATCAAAGCCCTTTGTCAAAGAACCAAAAATGTTATGGCCCGGAACACTTTGGATGTAAAATAAGCAGTTATTTGACCGTGAGGTAAAAGGTCAAGGTCATATGAAGATCATTCTGGTATGCAACAAATCGTCTCGTCAAATATTATAGCCTTATGTCAAAGAACAAATAAGTTATGGCACAGACACACTTTCCATGTAAATTTAGCATTAATCTAACCTTTAGGTCAAAGGTCAAGGTCATACAAAGGTCATTCTGGTATGTGACACATCGTCTTATGGTAATACATCTACATGCCAAATATCAAAGCCCCATGTCAAAGAACAAAAAAGTTATGGCCCGAAACACTTTGGATGTAAAATTAGCAATTATTTGACCATGAGGTAAAAGGTCTAGGTCATATGAAGGTCATTCTGGTATGCAACACATCCTCTCATGGTGATACATTCAAATGTCAAATATTATAGCCCTATGTCAAAGAAGAAAAAAGTTATGGCACAGACACACTTTCCATGTAAAATTAGCATCAATTTAACCTTTAGGTCAAAGGTCAAGGTCATAAAAAGGCCATTCTGGTACGCGACACATCGTCTTATGGTAATACATCCACATGCCAAATATCAAAGCCCAATATCAAAGAACAAAAAAGTTATGGTCCAAAACACTTTGGATGTAAAATTAGCAATTATTTGACCTTGACGTAAAAGGTCAAGGTCAAATGAAGGTCATTTTGGTATGCAACACATCGTCTCATGGTGATACATTTCACATGTTAAATATTATAGCCCTATGTCAAAGAACAAAAAAGTTATGGCACAGACAAACTTTCCTTGTAAAATTAGCATTAATTTAACCTTTAGGTCAAAGGTCAAGGTCATATGAAGGTCATTTTGGTATGCGACACATCGTCTCATGGTGATACATCCACATGTTAAATATCAAAGTCCTTTGTCAAAGAACAAAAAGCTAGGCCCGGAACACTTTGGATGTAAAATTAGCATTAATTTGACCTTGAGGTCAAAGGTCAAGTTCATACGAAGGTCATTCTGGTACGCGACACATCGTCTCATGGTGATACATCCACTTGCCAAATATCAAAGCCCTATCTCAAAGGATAAAAAATTTATGGCCCGGACACGCTTTGTTTGAGAAGAAGAAGAAGAAGAAGAAGAAGAAGAAGAACTGACACAAAACAATATGTCTCCCCCTTCTGGGAAGGGGTGACATAATTAACAAGAAAGTGCATATATAGCTTAGAATTTCAGACTGGATTGAAGGCAAACAGTATAAGTGCGCTTATAGTGAATAAAACGACAAACGACGAGTTCTTAGCTAAAATTGAAAGATATAATTTTCTAGATACTCAAGTCCCTTGTACACTGAAAGGTGACCCGTTTTTTTTCCTTTGTAGCATACGAACTTTTAATTGTCTAATTATGTAAAGAAATGAAACGTGGAACGTTAACTTGATGAAGATATGTTTATATATAAAGACTACACTATTGCATGAAGACTACACATATTAGTAACCTAACTTGATTTTAGTTTAATTTACTCAGAAATTATATCAAAAGAATTTTGCACCATTCTAAAATTGAGCCTAAGCACTGAGCATTTTTATAGTTACTAGGGTCTAAAATTTTGTCATAATAAGATTACACAGTTACAGGTTTGCCATCAACTTTTTGGGATAACTTGGTTTGGAAACTGAAAGTTTTTTTTAAGTATTTTACGAGAAATACCCTCCAGCTTTTTAAAAAAAAATTCTATGAATTTGTGCCGATAATGCATATGTTTTTGAAGGACGTTAAAGTAAATTAAATGAAAAAAAAAAGATTCATGCACTAAAAAAACTTTACAAAATGATTGTTTTTAATTTCCATACAAAAAATCTCCCAATTCTAAAACATTGGTCAAATTAATACTAAAAACGTTATTTTCATTTCAGATTTTGGATCTCAAGTAAGTCTTTAGAAGATGAAAAACTTCTAAGAAAAAACTTCATAATCTGTCTCAAGAACATTTATATTGGGTTGTTCTATTGAGTTCTGATTGAAATGCTCTCCAATTCGGTCTGGGAAAACGTGCCAGGGGATTTTGACCCTTGATCATGTGACAGATTTTCGTCATTTCCCCTCTGACGTAAAGGGTGGTCTCATGATGACGCTTTAAAGTTAAATTACATGTACTTAAAGTAAACGTTTGTGTCTTCAACTATAAATCCGACTTAAGACGAAAGGTAAACATAGATGTTAATACCCCAATATTTAAAATTATTGAGCCAATAAATAAATAAAAAGTAATTTACTGAAATAACAATGGTCAACTGAGTCCTAATTTTAGAAAATACTTGGGATGTAAATCAAAGAGCCACAAAAGTAAGAAAATGACATTCAAAACCTCCACAAAGCACAGACATAACACTGGACGGCTTCTCCCCTAATAAAAAACGAGAGTAAACTTGGGTACTTTGGTATTTGCAGTTCCACCAATGCGAATAAAAAACACACAACACAACCGCGTGATCAATACTCAACCCGGCTGCACGCAAAATAAGAGAGAAGGATACGGCACAAAAGGGTTTTGTCATTCCCTGCTGCATGAAAACTCGGAGTTTTATTTGTCATTAGCGGCTTTTCCCTTTGATCTCATTTGCCTAAAATAATTAGTTTCATGGACAGTCTGTGATGCTAAAAAATATCAGATGGAAGCATGTGTTTCATTATGAAAACTTTAAAATATGTGGGTTTTTTTCCGAAAAAGACATAAATAATTTTCCTTTTTGATACTTTCTAAATCTAGGTAAATACGTCAACAGATGAGCTCGATAGTACATAATAAATGAAATTGGCCACCCAGCTCAAACATGTGCTTTGAACACCTTATGTCCGTCCCAAGACATTTAAGAATTCAAACGAATAAAGAATTCTACCAAAAAATCTATCCGGGAGAATTTGGCTCACATGAGTTTTACGTGTATTGAGCATCACGTTAAGTCCTTGTTAATCTCACGTGACTTTCAAATGAAAATGACACGAGTTTCACATTTCACGTTCACATCATTTTCATGTGAAACTCGTGTTAGATTCATTTGAATTTCACATGAAAGCCCATTGCACATGAAACGCACTTGACCTTTTTCATGCGAGTTTCACGTATAAGCTCGATTCGCCTGAATTTTATGTGACTTTATTCATGTGAAACTAAGTTGTGTCCAACTTAACTGCCTGTGTACAATGTAATGCATATATTTTAGTCCGGGAGATCTAAATTCTGCGATTGTGTAAGATCACTCTACAAAATATTAAAAAAACCTAACATCACCCAATTTGTTGAATTACAACTTGAACTGATGAAAAAATTAAACAGCACATACTCTACTAATTTGCGTGCTTTCAACACATTAACGTACATTGTCCCTTTCTATAGATAAAAACGCCCTCAAAATGTAAATATTCAATGTTGCGGTCGAGAATAGGATTATTATATAAAATTATTTACTTAGTTATCAAATAAACAAAAGCCTAGCCGATAGATTGCATATTTGGGTTAAAGATGCTAATTACCACTATTGATGCATGCAGGTTCAAGCAGGTTCCTAACCTTTGTAATAAATATTTGTTATACTACCTAACTCACTGGTGCACTCATACAAATTATTCTAAATATTATATGTTAACTGGTTAAAAAAAAACAAAAAAAAAAAACAGTTTATTGCACAGACAACATGTACCCGTTTTGAATGTTTGAAATAAATCGGTTTAAGCAAATAATGGCGGAAACATTTTGCTAAAAGGACCAAGTCTCATGAACTTTCAACCTACTTTTTAAAGGGAACTCATTGCTACCCCCGACCATTTTTTCATCATTGCACGATGATGTAATAAACTCATCTCAACAAGCTTTCAATATAACAGTATAAACAGGGGGTTTACCGTACCCATTTCGCCCCCCCCCCCAAAAAAAACCAAACCAAACCCAATTTCAATGTCAAATATGGTAAAGTTTATGATAAACATGTCCGGCATTATTGTTGATGGCATATAGAAATTAATGGCGTTTGAAAAAATCCCTATTTAGGAACGGACCATTAAAGTTGAAGGGGGTTGATTCTATTAAAAAGCGTCGAGACAAAGTTTTTTACCTTAAAAGTTTATTTTTTAGGGCAGGAATCCTTTTTCAGTATTGTTGCTGCCAAATATTCTTTCATTAAGAAACAGATTGTAAATATTTTTTTGGAAAACCAAAGCCTCCTCCAAGTTGAATTGTTGGTCTCTGCATGACAAAGAAAAGAGAAAAGCACGTGCACCCTTTTGTTAGGATAGTCATGTCTATTTTTATTTTGAAAGTATTTGTCGGTGGATAGGGACAGCCAAAAGCATTGACAAAGATTTCTGGCTAAGGATAGAAACATTCGGATGGATTTCGGTGTTTGATAACTTAATCCCTTATACACAGGCAAATTTCACTCACATAAGTTTCAAATGAAAATGTTACCACGAAATTCACCTGAATCGAGCTTATACGTGAAACGCACATGAAAAAGTTCACATGAGTTTCACGTGAAATTAGTTTTCACGTGAATTTCACATAAATTTCTCGTAAGGTTCAAATAAAAATCATGTGAATTTGACGTGAAATTACTTCACACCAATTTCATGTGAAATCTTCACATCATTTTTACGTGAGTCAATTTCACGTGAAACTCAGGTGATTTTCATCACATGAATTTCGCGTGGGGCTCAATTCACATGAAACTCACGTGAGCCAAAATTGTCTGTGTATTGCGTATGGATTTTCATTATTCATATATTTAACATAAAAAACACCCTCTTAGTACAAAGGTTAAAAAGTAGTACCTCCCTCTCCCCACCATCAAGGCCAAACGTGAATAAAGACTGAGCTTATATAACCCGGCTTTTGTGATGGCTCTATCAAGTGATAAATAGGTACAGTTATGTATTGAAAAGATTAAAAACATTTTAAGAAGAATACAAATGTTTGTTATTCGTCTTTTGTACGATGACCAAATGGTTTTAATAATGACCTATATGTTATTCTTAGCTCTAATATCTAAATTAAACACCCCCGCAGAACACAAAAGGGTCTTATAATTTCTTACTTCACTTGAAAAGAGTATTACAGTGTTAAAGTTATAAAACTTTTAAAAAAGACAGGGTATCTATGCTACGTGGCATCTGAAGTTCACAATATATCAAATTCTACGTCGGAAAATGATAATTATGAGGCAAGCTAGCGAAGCCTTATGGAGTCTATATAGTAGTGATGATTTTCGCGTTTTTTTTCAGTCTAGACGGAGTGATCTTCTTGCATCCAGTCTGGAAAAAAATGCCTCATTTTCTATATTACTTTTCATTATTTGTTAACATGATACACACTTTTATAAATCTCCATTTTATTGGCATTTTATATGACCGGCCTAGAATATTTATTCCTTTGCATTTTACATGATGAACTATTTAGTTCAAGGCGATAGCATATACATTATGCATTCATCTATTATTTGAATGGTTCGTATAGATATTTCTCTTATTTGGTTGGTCAATGCAAGGATTATATCTTCTTCATTCATAAATTCAGTACACAATACACATCACTGGGACAAGTGCATTTTAATCGATATACTGTTTGTACACGATATCTGTCTTGTGTGCGTTCATTAACTTTGAGAGCATCTCCATGACGATCCTTTCTTCTCTCAACAAAATTATTTCGGGAACATTTTGAACAATATACTTTAACAAAAATAAATCTATTATATTACTAATATCATAGACCTGTAATTACAGGTCTACGATGCTTATATATTTCGCTTGCCTTTAAACGCTTTAGCGCTTTGATTAAAAATAAAGTGGAAGTAGTAAATGTCGACAAATAATATACGCCACAACTGTGCTTTAATGTTACAAAGTAGAAGAAAATGAGATGTGGAATAAGTGTACGCGACACAACCTACATTATAAACATATATTTTAAATATCCACAATGGAAAAACAGCCAGCAGCCTTCAATGTGACCAGCGGTCGCTGCTCGCTGTTTTTCAATTGGCCCCTGGATTGAAAATAAAATACATATGATTCAAGCCCAATCCCAAAGTGCATTGAAAGACCCTCTTCTTGACAAAAAAAACAATTAACAAAAATTCGACTAAATACAAACATAAGCTTTGATAAAGATTCCTGGCTTAGGACAGGCACATTAAAATGTGGCGGGGTTAAACTAGTTTTTTGGCGCCAACCTTCCCCCTAATGATAATCAATAACAAAGCACAAACTAACACACAGTAAAAATCAAATCGATAGAAGTTCAATTCAACAAGAGAGTATCTGAGACAAAAGGACAACAGGTAATTAACGGGACGTAAAAATACTCTCTTGAGAACACTCGAAGTTACTGACAGCTAGCTAAGAAGCATCCATCGACTGATGTAAAAAAATCAAGTATGTCGATTTTAAATCCGACACAACACGTCAAACACTTGATTTGATGATGCATCATCACACAAAACCGACACACTTGACCACTGTAATGCTCAAAAATGACATAAGTATAAAAAGGCAATTAACATTTTAAAGTAAAGGTATATATACATCATGCTATTTTTTTCAGTCGAAAATTATCAGGGAAAAGTCCTACGGACGCACAGACTAATATACATGTATAACTAAATGAGCGATAAATCAGAACATACAACGTGAATGATCTAAAGTTTTAATTAATATCATTGAAAGTCTGTCCAAACCTAAGCTGTAATCTCTAAAATGGCAAAACTATATGAATTTATGTATTCTTTTTTTTTTAATGCACTTGAATCATATATATAGAGATGTTAATTACTCCCCACCTTCTTCCTCTCTATAACACGCTGAGCTACCTCTAAGGGTACAAGACCTACACTGGCCCTTCGAACAAATCGATAAATTGTAAAAAGAAATCAAAGCACTGAAAGTACTAATAGCCGGGATAATCTACAAATTTTAAAGATTGTTTATGTTTAGTACAAAAGCAGAGTAGTAAAGGAACTATACTGAGTTACAATGAAAACGCAACACTAGTATTTACATAAATATTTTTTGTATAGAAACAACATTACTTACATGACTTAAACAACTAGTATTTTCAAATCTTCTGAACAATAACAACATTTCGATGTAAGCGTTTCAATTTAATGTTAATTCTTTTCTGTACAACGGTTCAAAAAGTTTTTTACCGTGAAATCTGAATTTCCCAGTCAAAAGCGAGTGTGACCACCATCTTCTGCAACGCATGCGCGACAACTTCGTTGCATTGATTGGATAAAACGACGAATTGGTTCTTGTGGAATATTGTTCCATTACTCTTGTAGGGCAATTTCAAGTCGTTGAAGCGTGACCGACGTTTGTTAGCGTCTCCTTACAGCTTGTTTAAGTTGTCTTTTTAGACGTGATCTGTCGTTTACTGAACCCGTCTGATAATGTTGTCTGGGGACAAGCGAGTAATTGTCCTTTGTGCATTTGTGCATAATTCATTCGATGAGCAATTTCAAGCCAAGATATCCCTCCTTGGATCATTGCCTAAATCTCATGTCGCTGGTTGTCTGAAAACCTTGGCATTATCAAATTTGTGTCGAAAACAACTTGACAACTTAGGATGGGATTTTTGTAACCGTAAGTTAAGGTTAACAAACGGACTTTTATTGAAGTTATTCATGCATGTCTGCATGTCAAAACAAAAATTTCGTGCCTTTGTACGGGGGTACTGTAGGAAAGAAAGTTTAAAAGATCACTGAACCATGAATGTATCAATTGCTTACTTATTGGTAAAAAAACACATCTATCTTTTCCAATTTATGAAACTCAAGCATGTATCAAAAATATTTCGAAAATTTAAGTGTTGCGTTTTTAATGTCACTCAGTATATATATTGCAAGTGTGTACATTGATATGTAAATTGATATGTGATAAGGCACTACGACCACCGGACTGTAAGGTCATCGTACCTATAGCCTTGGCAAATCGTTACAGCGATTATGCCGAAGTTTGCTAAAATAGAAAGCCGGTGGTGTAGTGATTAACGCGTCGGGCTACTTACACCAAGGTCCGTGGTTCGATCCTCGTCAGGGATGAAATTTTCATGAATCGATTGTCCGACTCTCTCTTGACACCATTTGTGATGATGGTCTCTCAAGAACCGATGCTTGTCCTTCGGAAGGGACGAAAAAAAGTTGTCCGTGTATAGGGAGAGCAATAGCATGTGAACGTTAAAGACCCCTTTGTAGGTTTGGTAAGAGTATGCTCAATGGGGGTCGTTTACAAAGGCTGCACTCCCAAACTGCTAGCTGGAGAGGGATTTATACATTTAGAAGCATTTAGCTTGTTTCCCAATCCAGGATAAACTAAACTAATTTGTAAAAAAAAACAAGTACACAATTAAAGCACGGAGATATTACTGACAAATAAGAGAAATGAAAAGACTGTGCACCGTTAATGAAACAAAAGGACAAGTCAGGCGAAGGCAATATAAAGATATACGATGGTGGACAGAAACTCAGACATTTGCCTAACCTAGCTCAACGTGAACAAAAGCGTTAAAACTAATGTCGAATCTATCATGGTCGAAATATACAAAACAGGAGACAAGACATAAAATTCTGCACATTCGTGTAAGCGATTCAGAATTGACAGTCTATAAATGACTATGCCTTTGATTCAGCAAAACATCTATAATCGACTTTGTCCTCCAATTTAAGTAATTTTTCCAGTGAATGGCTTTTTCTATACATAGATAAGATTTTTTAAAGCCAGACAAGATGTGTAAACATATACCTCCGTAACTTTCAGATCACTATTTGTGAGAACAAACTGCTGCATTCTGTTACTCAAATATTTTACGGAAAACACCATGCGCTCATAGACAAACAATGGGATTTCTATCTCTCAGATGAATGCAGATGTTGATTTGTCATTGGGTTTTGTCCTGTCTTTCTTGACCTGATTTGATACACTGAATTGACCATTAACAGTGCGACGGGTGTGCTAAAGCAAGAAGGAAGTGCTTATTTTTCCGGGGCACCTGAGTTGATTTTGAGTTCACTCTCGTTTCGACTTTAGTTAGCGTTGATGATTTCTGTTCGGTTGATTTTGTGTGTTTTTTTTGTGGTTTTTTTTTGTTTCATCATGCTATTCACATTTGTCTTTGATTGTTTTGTCGTCGACCTTTTTTACTTTTGTCATTCGACCGCATACTAGGTGCCTCTGCTTCTTATTGAGCTATCAATGCCTCTTTACTGTCTGCCTGACTGTAAACACGAAAGGGAAATACATTGGTATTAGAAATTAGCCGAGCTCTTGATGCCTTTGTACATGTAGGTCTGTCTGACTGTAAACATCCACATTCAACCCCACCAAAATGACAGAATACGTACCGGCAGACAATCAATATTAGATGATCACCTCAATATCCCTATGATGCATTCCCAGACATGTTGTGTTTTGTGTTACTACTTGACCCTAAGATCTCAATGGAAGTTGGAAGTTTGGCGAAACATAAGACCTGATTTAATAGAAGAAAATGAGATGTGGAATAAGTGTACGCGACACAATCTACAATATAAACGTAAATTTAAAACATCCACAATGGAAAACAGCCAGTAGCCAGCAGCCAACTTTTATTTTGAAAGGCCCGAACCAAGTCAGAGGATTGCGATCTACAATTTTTCTGGTATTTCTTCCTTGTTTGTATTTTCTCATGAAAATTTCAAAATTGATCCTCAAAGTTCAGAAATTTTGTTATTACCTTTATTCAAACAACTGAAAAAAATGAAAGCAAGTTTGGTGTAATCAAAGATCGATCTTGTGTAAAACGTGTTTCCTTGTACTTACATGGGAAAAAACTTTCTTCGACAAAAAGGGATGGTTTAACTTGATGAAAAAACAAACAAACAACGGAATGCATTGAACTTTCAATAACCTGACGTTTTTACTTGTTATTTACCAATATTTTATATCATAGGTAGCTGTACATGTGAATTAAATGTATTTTTGACACGTAGGATTACGAAACACTTTTTACATCGACGAACGTGTTAAGAAGGAGTTGCCAACATCGATCTTGGTATTGCTATATTCCTGGTACCGGATTATTGGCCACGTGATTACCCATGAAAACAGGAAGTAGCAATAGACCCGCAGCAAAACTCAATCTGTCGTACGAGGTGACAAATCAGAACAAACAGGGGTTAGTGTCAGTCCTCAAGACTATAACGCTGTGTACCATAAGTGGGGGTTGTCATGTCGGCTGACAATACATTTTTGGGCAACGAATGTGGAGAGTGCCAGGCTTTATGCACGTGAAATACACTTTTTGGCCCTTAAAGAATGCACCAATTAAGTAAATCGCCCCTTATATAATCCTAATTACCAGATAGGCGTAAAATACACCAACTCAACGCACTTCGGGTTAGTCACGTGATAACTTCTGTGTAATTGAGGGATTTTTCCGGAAAAGCAATGAACTCGAAAATGACGTATTATTATTAATAATATGATCATTTTTGATAAAGACTTAAAATAACTGATTTATAGTAATTATTTATAGTATTTTTTTTACCTTTTTGCATCGGTCACGAAGAGGTCTATGGGATCTTGAATTTTCATGTCCATAGACCTTGAGCAACGTCCCTTGGTGACCAAGTCTTTTAAACTTCTATCTCACTGTCATATATTAGTAGGTATATAATATAGAATATATTACATAATGATGGCATTTTCCATATCTCTAGATCACATTGGTCATAGTCAATTATTACATCTTCATCTTAAACATACATGTTTGCATTACTTTAACTTTAAAATTAAAATATCAATGTACTCGAATGGAATATTGTTCTGTTTGTTTGTTTATTGAAGGAAGAGCAAATTTAGAGGAAAATTTAGCCGATGTGGTGCACTACTTGGCGGTCCACAAAGAGGTCTTTTACGTGCATGAAGCGTGGCACTCTCCACACACGTTGGCTCACTATGGTCAGCGGTCGGGGACCTGAAAACCTTCGCGGACGAGGGTCACCCTATTTAGCCACCTAGGGTACACATTTGGTCGCTCTGTGGACTGAGCACTGACCCGATGTCAGAATCCCAGGAACCTTAGTCGCCTCTTACGACAAGCTAGGCTCTGCTGTGGGCCTTTCACCACCCAGGCCCCCCACGGGACACTTAATTTTCTTGAGTTTTCTCTCGAAGAAATTTGATATACCGTACCTATATATATACAAACGTTCTGTAAAATTAACAAAACAATTAATTTTATAGGGAAAGTACTTTTCTTAACTGGTATCAAATATAGAATGGAACTTGTCGAATTTGAAATACACAGTGATGATGAAAATTTAACGAATATAGATAAAAGATAAAAGGTAAAATAATTATGGAACGCCATAGCTGTCTCCTGTTGTGGAAAAAGCAATATTTTCAGTAGCCTAACCATTATATTCAGTACTTCTTTCTTTATGCTGAGTGGATTCTTCATTATGTTCAGTTGATATTTCATTATGCTAAGTAGAAATTTCATTATGTTCGGTAGATATGACTTTATGTCCAGTAGATGCTTCATTGTGTTCAGTAGATATACCTTTTTGTTCAGTAGATATATCGTTACGTTCAGTAGTTTTTTTCATTATGTTCAGTAGATTTTTCGTTATGTTCAGTAGTTTTTTCAATATGTTCAGAAGAAATTTTATTATGTTCAGTAGCTATATCGTTACGTTCAGTCGAAATTATTTTATGTTGAGTGGATACACCATTTATTATATTCAGTAGAAATCTCATTATGTTCAGTATAATTTTATTATATTCAGTGAAAATTTTATTATATTCAGTGGAAATTTTATTATATTCGGTAGAAATTTTATTATATTCAGTAGAAATATCATTATGTTGAGTTGATGTACCATTATGTTCAGTAGAGTACAACATCATTTATGTTTGGTAGTTTCAGCATTATATGCAGTAGTCAAATCATGTTTTCATTATATGATGGCGGACGTCCATTCGGAATCATTATTAACTCGGATGTATTTTTTTTTATTTTTTTCCGCTTTCACCGAACAAAATGTCGTCTGCTTATATGAAGCGTGTTCTTGAACAACTCGGTTTGTCAAGCATTTTTCAAAGATTTTTAGATGAAAATGTTTACTCTTGTTATAAATATGCCAAAGAAGTAACAGAAGAAATACCGGGGGTAGGATATGATATCACAAAAAATAGACTCTTGATGAAGTCAGAAGTCAATGACATCGTGATAAAACACAATAGAATCATGATAGAAGGAGCACAAACGCATTGTGAAGTCATGTTTATTAGTTGAAAGAAGTAGAGGTACCAATGGGGCATCCGACTGTCAAAAGTCCGAAAGGACAGAGACAAAACCATTAAACACCAACGAGAACGGGACAAACACAGACATGTAAAACTCGGAAACACGAAAAACTACGGAATATCAATCAAAACATGAACCCCAGTCGTAAGGAGAGTGAACTCAAGTGCTCCGAAAGAGTAAGCAGTTCCTGTTTGCTATAGCACACCCGTACGTGTGAAAGTTAGCATCATGATGATATTGATTTTGTCAAATGCATCTTGAAAAAAAAATGTTTTGAAAAAAGTGTTTTTATTTGATTAAAGTGCATCACCTTGGTGCATTTGATGCCAAAGACATATTTGCTAATGATATGCTATCAAATATTATTGAAAGCATATTAAAGCCTTTGCTCTGAAAAGTGCAGTAAACTTGAAGAAATCATGTAATAACGACCAAACAATAATAAAGTGAAAATTTCAAAACATAGTGCGCTTCATTATGTCTGCGTAGTAAAAAAAAAAGGTTTAAATTTGACGTCAAAACTTTATAAAATTTCCAGTCCACGGTTTTCAAGGGTTTTAAATTTCGTTTTTATGTTAATATGTTCTTTCACTAATATTGACAGTGGGGGTGTATGAAGAATTAAAATTATCTTTTGTCCATTGTTATTTACGACAAACGTTATAAAAACGGCTTCTAAAGTAGGGATAATTTTACAGGTATTCAACATGAGATAATTAAACAAATTATGTCGAAGAAATTGTCGAGGACCCCGGTTTTTAATATTTTCCTAACAATGCATTCAAAGAAAATTCAAAAATAGAAAGATTTTTTCTCAGATTTCACACGACTCAATTGAAAAATTAAAGTTCGTGATATTAAAGTCAAAATATGTGCCTATATCACCAAATGGATTTTGGACATGCCTCGTGTTATTAAAGTACATAAAACGACAAAGAAAATTTTCGCCTTTCGACTAACTTATTCTCAAAATTGTTGTTCTAACCTCACTGAAAAACACAAGGCTTAAATTTGTTTCCTCAGTGCTGGTTTCAAAACTTTTGGGTACATGTACAAAATAAACCGTTGACTTTGACTTCGAGGTAACCCAGAAAAAAGGAACGTATTTCATGCTGTTATCAAATATAATATTGATAAAGCAATCAATTTATTTTTATGAAAAAAAAAAACTTGAAATAAAAAAAGCAGGATGGCGCTTCTGGTTGTAAAGTTTAAAAAAGAGAGGTTATATGTCCCCCCCCCCCCCGAAAAAAGCCCAACATAAACAGTCTCTCTTAAAACAAAGGCTCCCAAGAACCACCTGAAGTATAGTCTTTTGGGCAAAATCTATTTGACATTGAAATGGTCATAATTTTAATAAGGAAGTCATCTGACAATTTGGCTTTAATCAATGTTTTAATGATTGTGCAGAGTAATATTTAAGCAATTGAAACTTATTAATTATTTTCTTCTTTCAAAATATTGTGAGGACTAACAGTATTAACCCTTAAAATGAACAGTATTACAATTTTGACCTTATTACATTTTTTGTAGATCATAATGTGCCCAACAATATGCAATTAACATTTCTTAAATATCTTATACAGATTATAAGATATTGAGCTTAATACATTTTTGTAAGAGCTAAATTCATAAAAATCAAGATGAAAGGGCAATTACTCTTTCATTGGTTGTTGGATCTTCTTCAAAATTTCAGGGTACATAGATGTTGAGGTGTTGATCACTTTTGATCTCTATAAGAATTTAAAAAACTGTCACCCTTTTTGAGTTCTTAGCAAACAAGAATATGTCTAAAAGACAGTATGACCAATCTTGCAACATTTATTTTTTCCGCAATCACTAAAGCATATCACTAGGTGCACCTAAGTGACAGCAAGTGGGAATGGACTTTAACCATTCTTCTATAAGTGATCATTCATGCGGAAAATATAGGTCACAGCCAGCATCCGAGGCATGTATTATGCTAAGCATCACTAGGTGCACCGTCCATAGTTATATAATTGATGTGGCACATGTCAGTAAGAAGGAATGGAACCATTCTTCTTTAAGTGGTCATTCGTGCGGAAAATATAGGTCACAGCCAGCATCCAAAGCACGCATTGTGCCTAACATCACTAGGTGCACATAGAATACCAATATGATTGATGTGGCACATGAAAGTGAGAATGGACTTTAACCATTCTTTTGTAAGAGGTCATCCATGCGGAAAATATGGGTCACAACTATATGTAGCATCCGAAGCATGCATTGTGTTAAGCATCACTAGGTGCACCTTCCATACCAATATGGTTGCTATCAGTAAGAAGGAATGGACTTTAACCATTCTTCTTTAAGTGGTCTTTCATGCGGAAAATATAGGTCAAAGCCAGCATCCGAAGCATGAATTGTGCTAAGCATCACTAGGTGCACCTTCCATACCAATTTGGTTGCTATGCTACTTTTCAGTAAGAAGGAATGGACTTTAACCATTCTTCTATGAGTGGTCTTTCATGCGAAAAATATAAGTTACAGCCAGCATCCGAAGCATTGTACTTAGCATCACTAGATGCACCTATCATACCAATATGATTGATGTACATTTGTCAGTAAGTGGGAATATGGAAATATTGGGATTTTGGACGGACAGACGGACGGACGAACGGACCCGAACACTATATGCCCCTCTACTGTCGTAGATGGAACATACAAACTGCAATTTACCCCCTATGTTCTATTTTTAGCCAAGGCGGCCATGTTTAACACCTAATCAAATTGAAATCCCCACATCAGATCTATTCACATAATGCTAATAAATAACCATACCAAGATTAGTTTCAATTGGACTTATGGTGTCAGAGGACTTAAAGTTTTTTTTATGTAATCAGGAAATGCTATGAAAATTCAATTTTGATATCCCTTTGAAGGAAAGGTCCTACAATGTTGACCTTACCTCATTTTTTGTAGATCTTGATGTGCTTAACAATATACAATTTGAATTTCTCATATATCATAGATAGTTTTTAAAATATTGATCTTTAAAGGTGCAAAACATCCACAAGAGGGCAATAAATCCTACATGGGTTGTTGGATCTTCTTCAAAATTTCAGGGCTGGTAGATCTTGAGGTGCTAATAACTTTTGTTCTCTTTATAAAAGTGAAAAATCTGTTACCATTTTTGAGTTATTTGCAAAAAAACTGCAATTTTCCCTAAGTTCTATATTTAGCCACAGCTGCCATGTTTGGCGATGAATAATAAATACCCTTTTCAGTTCTATACACCTAATGCTAATACATAACCATACCAAATTTGGTTTCAATTGAACTTAAAGTGTCAGAGGAGTTAATGTTTTTATGGTAATGAGGAAATGCTGTGAAAATGCCCAACTTTGATGTTCTAAGGGGAATAACTCTTAAAAGGACAGGCCTTCACATGTTGGCCCTCTATATATTTTGTAGATCTTGATGTGCTGAAAAATATGCAATTTAAATTTCTCAAAAATCTTGTACAGTTTTTAAGATATTGTGCTGAACAGGTGAGAAAAATTGCAAAAAATCCCCCAAAAGAGCAATAACTACTTCTTGGATTTTCTTCAAAGTTTCAGGTAGATCTCGAAGTGCTTATCACATTTACCTTCGCAAGAATGTTGATATCTGTTATTTGCAATGTTCTATTTTTAGCCACAGTGGACATGTTTTACGACCCATCAAAAATCTCTACATCAGTTGTGTGGGAATACCCTAAAGTACCACCAGACCAAATATAGTTTGAATCTTTGCAGTCGTTTCAGAGAAGAAGAAGTTTGAAGAAAATAAACTACGACGTTTTGTCCAGGTGAGCTAAAAACATGGGGAAAACATCCATTGCCCCCATTAAAATCAAATGCTTGATCCCTTAGCGATGACTATGCAATTATTATAGAGAGGAAGGAGTAAGAAGTTACTAACGTATTTTATACCCTATGTACATCCGACAAAACAAGAGGAGGATTGATATATCTAACCTGACGGACTTTCAATCAGTATGATGATCAACGTCATAAATTACAATTGTCGACTTATGCCACTTCCATTTTTATTATTCGTTAACATATTTTCAATAACTTTGGTAAAAGTATGAAAGTATTTTTTTCAAAAGAAAAATGCAAAGACAATTGGTTACAATAAAAATAACTGTATATATATTGGCGGTGCAGAAAAATGCGATAGGGGGGACGTAATGCTCTGTCTAGGAAATCTATGAAGGCCCCACAAGCGATTGACAATTTTTGTGTTTCTGTTGATCATCTCTTCATTTGTAAGTTTTGTTTAATCATGTTCCTCATGTTACACTTTATGTGTCTAAACATTGAATAAAAGTCTTGTCTTGTCCTAGGGTCAAGGACTTTTTCAGTTAAAGTTATAAATTTTAAGAGCCTCTTGTATCTCGCGGGGGTGTTTAATTTAGATATTAAAATTTTAAGAATAACATTTAGGTCATTAATAAAACCATTTGTTCGTCACACTAAAGACGATTTACAAACAATTCTTTTCTATTTTAAATATTTTGATCTTTTCAATACATAACTGTTCTTCTTTAAAAGACAGCACGCGGATAGAATTATATAATCTTCGTCTTAATTTACGTTTGACCTTGAATGTGACAAGGTCATGTGCTACATTTCAACCTCTGAATAAATATATCATATTACCAAAAAAATATATGAAAAGGGAAATTCAAACATTATATAAAAGTGTTAATATAAATAAAATTCTTGAATACTTTTTAAAATCAAAATAAGCACAAAAACCAAAGAGACTTCTGGAAATTTAGATGGTTTATAGCCTATAATAATGTTTTGCGTACTAGAATGCATGACAGGTATATAATAATGCAATTAAGAGACCAATTTGGGGCATTCTTATGTCAGAAGTACAAAAAGGCAAAAGACGGATATCAATCGGTAAGAACGAATACAACACGAAGACACAGCCAACAGCAAAACTAATATCAACAGCTCCACTCATAAAAGGTATTAAGAATTGAATATTTCGAGTGTCAAAAGTCCAAAAGGGCAACGACGAAACCGGCAAACACGAACAAGAAGAGCACAAAGAAACACAAAACGCAAAATCAACCGAACGGAAATAAACAACGTGAGCTCAAGTCAGCCAGCAGCCTTCAATGTGACTTGCGGCAGCTGCTCGTCGTTTTGCAATTGGTCCAAAATCAAAAATGATTCATACAATTCAAAGATAATCCTAAAGTTGTTCAACAACCACCCCTTCTGAAAACAGAACACCTAACATAATATAAATACGTCTTGCACAAACAGAAGCTTTGTATAAGTCTGACTTAGTACAGGCACATGTCGTAACGTAAAACTCGCGTCCACTTATTCCACATCTCATTTTCTTCTATCATGTTATCGGTATCAGTTCTTCTGGAAAAATGAAACATATTACAAACATTGATAAACTTTTCAGATGTAATCGTGAAATAGATTTTTTTGTCGATAAACTGTCTTTATTGCTATTTAAGCATACCAAATAATATAATATTGATGAAATATTAAGAAATTGAGTTTTATTATTTAGTACACGAACAAGAACAGCAAAAAGAAACACAAAACACAAAATCAACAACGCCAGCTCAAGTCAGCTAGAAGCATTCAATGTGACTTGTGGCAGCTGCTCGTCGTTTTGCAAGTGGCCCAAAATCAAAAATGATTCATACAATATATTCGTCCCCAGAAAGACCGGCGACGGGACTTATGGGGAAATTAAATGTCTGCGCGGAAGTCCCGGCCGCGGGTGTTGTCGGGGAAATAAATTTCTGCGCGGAAGTCTATATACAAAGCTAATCCTACAACAATCCCCCCTTCTGAACATAACATAAATACGTCTTACACAAACACAAGCTTTTCATAAGCCTGACTTAGGACAGGCTCATGTCGTCACGTAAAACTCATGTCTTCGGGAAAAATGAAACAATCTTTATCAGATGTAATCGTCAAATAGATTTTTTTTGGTCGATAAAACTTTCTTTATTGATATTTTAGCATACCAAATAATATAATATTGATGAGATATTAAGAAATTGAGTAAAATGTTTATGAAATCAGTGAATTGTGACTAGGTCATGGTCATTGGTTGGTCATTTCATTGGATCCGCGTCCGTTCCATGACAAATCCATGCACCCTTTGGATCCTCGTCCGTTCCATGCCTTTTGTTTAAATTGTCAAAAGATTTTTTTTCATTTTGGGCTTATTTTAGCATTTTCTACTTTAAACACATGTTTCAGTTTTGCCTTTTCATATAATTTTAAGGGGGTGGTAAAGGGGGGGTACGTGCACGGATGAACGGCCAATAAAAAATGACAATCACGATGAACGGCCAATAAAAAAATGATAATCACGATGAACGAAAAATGAAATAGAGAAACACGATGCACGATGAACCTCCATGCACGGCTGAACGGGAAATAAAAATTGCTCAACACGATGCACGAAAAAAACCCTTTACCACCCACTTTTAAGAATACGCTATTATTGGTAACATGATACAGTTATGCAGAAGCTGAAATGTAGCACATGGACTTGCCACATTCAAGGCCGTAAATAAATAAAGACGTAGATTGTATAACCCGGTCCCTGTGTCTTTTCAAAGGGCTGAACAAGAAAAATTATGTATCGAAACGATCAAATATACAAATGTTTGTAAATCGTCTTTTGTATGACGGTCAAATGGTTTAAATAATGACCTATATGTTATTCTGAGATCTA
The DNA here is from genome assembly GCA_963971305.1 of Arcuatula senhousia. Lineage (NCBI taxonomy): Eukaryota > Metazoa > Mollusca > Bivalvia > Mytilida > Mytilidae > Arcuatula > Arcuatula senhousia. The sequence goes on from OZ020310.1 coordinate 60,853,744, forward strand.
ATAACTAAATTAAACACCCCCGCGGAACACAAAAGGGTCTTATAATTTATAACTTAAATTGAAAAGGTTCATAACATTTAGAGGTACTGTGTTGTGAAACAATAAAAAATGAAAAAATAGGGCATCATACCTTATATTGTATGACATGTGGCATTTGATCGAATTTAATGCCTAAAAATTCAAATAAGACAAAAATGTAATTAAAAAAAAAAATATAAGACTTTTTCGTTTTTTATATTATTTCATGTCACAACTGGTCTAAATTTTAATAAAGTTGTTGATAAATTTTATATTCCAGTACAGATGGATCTAAATTTGACTTGCTCCCCTCTATCAATATTTTGTTAGAGTCAATGTGCAGTACGAAAAAAAAACCTATTGCACCGCACATTGACTCTAACAAAATATTGATAGAGGGGAGCAAGTCCCTGTGGCATGTCCAAAACTTATTGACGTAGTTTAGGCACATATTTTGGCTTTCATAATTACTTTTGAATAGTATATCTCGATTTCTTTTTCAAATGAGTTCGTGAGGATTATTAGAAATCGTTCTATTTTTTAAATTTTCTTTGAATGCATTGTTATAATAGTATAAAAACCGGGTTCCTCGATAATTTCTTTGCACATAATTTGTTGAATAATCTCATTTTGAATATTTGTAAAATTATCCTTACTTTAGAAGATGGTCGTAATTTACAATGGACAAAATATAATTCTAATTCTTTATAGACTCCCATTGTCAATATTAGTTAAAGAACGACATTTAAAAACTTGGACGAAAAAGTTTGTATAAATGTGACGTCAAATTTAATCTTTTTTCACTATGCAGACATAATGAAGCTCATTATGTTTTAATTGTCTTATTTATGATTTTGATTGTTAGGCTTTTAGTACAAGTTTTGTACATGTTTACAACACATTTCACTGCACATGCTAAAAAAATAGTATTGCTTTTAAGAAAATTCGAAAGCTCATCTTGATCAAAGGCATTATTGGCATCACACGTACCAAGGTATGGGTGTTTATTCAAATAAAAATGCTTCTTTCATGACATGGTTTTTGGACAATTATTATTATAATGATTCTGAAAGCTTGCATTACTTTATATAACATGAAGTGTTTGAATTCACGAAGCTTTTGTTTTCTGTGACGATGCTTATTGACTTCAACCACAATGTCGGTTAAGACTTCCATCACGAGTAACGAGTCTTTTGACTTCATCACAACACTTTTGACTTTTTTTTAAACATTTTGAACATCTTTTGATTTGTGGATTTCCTTCTTTTGGTTTCTAGTGCTGCTGATGAAGAATAATTTTCCGAAATGGCCATCCAGCTCATAAAAAAAAACCAATCGCAGTTGGAGTTAACATTTGTGTTGTGGTCTCATGATCCTTTCATAAATTATTTACATCACGAGTCTTTTTGCTTTCGTCGCGAGTCTTTTGACTTCAATAACGAGGCTTTTGACTTCACTGACTTTTATTACTAGTATTGTAGATCCAGCACAACTTCCATCACGAGTCCCTTGACTTCCATCAATATTCTTTAATAGAAATTAATGAGATGTGGAATAAGTGTACACGACACAGCCCACAATCAAGTGGCAATTCAGAAAAAAACCCACAATTAATGGACAACCGTCGGCAGCCTTCAACGAGGCCAGTAGGCGCTGCTCGCGGTTCTGCATTGGCCCATGGTCTAAATAAGATGCATATAATTCAAATCCAGTCCTGAAATAGTCACAGAAAGACCCCCTTCTTAAACAATTTAGGAACAGAAAACACCAAAAAGACAAGTACATACGAAAGCTTTATCAAAGATTTTTCTTTGAGTTCGATCACGACGGAATCTTCTGACTTCCATCACTCATATTTCAATTCTAGCACGAGTCTATGTCTTTTGGCTTCAATCACAAGTCATGTGACTTCTTAAAAGAATATTTTCCCACTCCCACTGCGAATCACTCGTCTTCTGTATGGCACGCCATATTTATATTTATTCCTCTTTAAAGATATCTCATAAAATTTATAAGATATCTCGTATACTTTATAAGATATCTCGTATACTTTATAAGATATCTCATATAAATGGTAGTTTATAAGATATCTTATAAAACATATGAGATATCTTATAAAACAAATAAGATATCTTATAAAACATATAAGATATTTCATAAAGTTTATAAGATATCTTATAAAGATTATTAGATATCTCATATAAAATAATTTATAAGATATCTTATAAAACTTATAAGATATCTTATAAAACTAATAAGATATCTTATAAAGTTTATAAGATATCTCATAAAGTTTATTAGATATCTTATATATTTTATGAGATATCTATAAGTTATTTTTTATAAGATATCTCATAAAGTTTACGAGATATCTTATAAACTTTATAAGATATCTTATAACTTTTATTAGATATCTTGTAAATTATTTTATATAAGATATCTCATAATCTTTATAAGATATCTAATAAACTTTATGAGATATCTTATATGTTTTATAAGATATCTTATATGTTTTATGAGATATCTTATATGTTTTATAAGATATCTCATATGTTTTATAAGATATCTTATAAACTCCCATTTATATGAGATATCTTATATATTTAATAAGATATCTTATAAAGTATATGAGATATCTTATAAACTTTATAAGATACCTTATATTTTTATAAGGCCTCTTTAAAGATATCTCATAAAATTTATAAGATATCTCATATACTTTATAAGATATCTCATAAAGTTTATAAGATATCTGATAAACTTTATATGATATCTTATAAAAAAATAATTTATAAGATATCTCATATACTTTATAAGATATCCTATAAACATTATGAGATATCTTATAAACTTTATCAGATATCTTATAAACATTGTGTTTAGTAGATATCTCATTTTCTTTTAAAGATATCTTATATAGTAAATAAGATATCTTATAAAATTTATAAGATATCTCATAAAGTTTATAAGATATCTTATAAAGTATATGAGATATCTTATAAATTATTTTTATAAGATATCTCATAAAGTTTATAAGACATCTTAAAAAGTTTATAAGATATCTTATAAACTAATGAGATATCTTATAAAGTATATGAGATATCTTATAAAGTTTATGAGATATCTATAAAGAGGAATAAATGTAAAAACGGGTTGCCATACTTCTGACTTAAATAACTAGATTGAGACCGGACATAAGACTTTTGACTTCCAGCGCGAATCTATCACTTTCATCACGATTCTGTTGATTATCATCACGATATACCACCATTCTTTTCCATCATTATAATTTTATAATTATGAAAAAAAAAACATAAAAAAAAGATAGAGCCCAGGTAGCGATCACGACCCACCAATAACCTGTCGTGAGGAAATTATAGATATTCTCTCAACAAATACCAATTGAAAGTACCATATTTTATGCGTTCAACAAAGGGATATAAATCAATTATTTTTTTTCAGTATTTTATTAAAATCGTAGCTTCCTTGCAAGAAGCTCAACAAAATTGTTTATTCCGGTTTTATTTTCATACACATGTAAAAGTGGGTTTTATTTGAACGACTTTACGCTGATGATTGCTATTTATGTGTTTTTGGAAGCACTCCACACTTAGCTATTTTAAAACTTTACTAGTTTCGTTGGTGGGCCAAAAAAACTTTTTAAAAATAAAAATACTTGTACAGAAATCACGACGCATGGTAATTAATATTGTTTTAGTTTTAAAGAATTATTAGGAAAAAATCAATGCAACTGCATCAGGTCGCGTCACCTACGACTGAAGATTGGCAGAAAGTTACATGAGCTATTTTTAGATTTTTATTTTTGAAAAGTGCCGAAATTGGATATTTTTACTCAGCCTTTTAAAAAAGCTTTGAGTAAAAAAAGGCAGGATGGTATTATTGGCTAAAAAATTATAGTTGCTTTAAATATGAAAAATTTGCGCGCACTTGCGCGAAAAAAATCTCCAGGAAAATAAAAAGGCAGGACGAAGAAAATATCCATAGCCCCCCCCATTAAAAATCAAATGATTGCTCCCTTATGTGTTTTTGGAAGTACTCCACACTTAGCTATTTAGTAAATTATTTGGAAAAAATCAATGTTCAAAATAAGGACAAAAACCCCGTTTTTTGCGTAGTTCTGTCTTAAATTTTCGACATGTTATAGGGATGCTATGAGAAACGTTTTAAGACATAACATGACTGGAGTGTGAAACACCACCATTTTTATGTGCATATTAGAGTAGAGAGAATTAAACTACTAATGACAAAATTAAAACACCAAGCACATGCAAAATTGAGCTAATTAAGAACTACTTTGTTGTTTGTTCGATTGTGCTGTTTTCGTTTGTGTTTACCGGTTTTGTCTTCGCTATTTTTGACTTTCGAATGCCCCGCGATAGTTGTATCTTGTAATAACAAAAGCAAATTCACATCAAAAAGAGAGTGAACGCTTGGGAAATATAGGAACAAAAGTAAGTCTTTTAGTTTATTCTTATTGGCTGGGTATGAGGGAAAAAGATAAATGTAGCTCATTTTTCCCGGGGTCAAACAATTGCCAGAGGCGTAGCCGATGTCATTATTTGTGTCCGAGGGAAGATAATCTATCGGTTTCCTAATGCATAGTCAGTAAGTGTTTTGTGTGTTAAGTGTTAATACCAAAATGAAATAGCTTACCAAAAAAAAATCCAAACAAACAAACAAAAACAAAAACAAAAAACCCACAACAACATTTTCAGCTACAAAACAAAGCGCCATAACGTACAAATATAACTGATGCAAACGGCGGAGATGTACTCTGCCTATCCAGATGCGATGTGCTGATGACCTAGCAAAGATGAACTCCAAAAAGGAAGGGAAAACAATCGAGATTTAAAAAAGCTAAGAGGCGTACGATCGAAGTGTCGCGATTAAACATATGGGTACCACCTGGAGAGAGGTGGAATAGAAAGCAAAATACAGAGACGAGTGATTCTCTAGACCTTGAGCAAGGTGTCCCGGGCATAACGAAAACTATGTAAAATATTTGGGTAGGTTAGGGACCACAATTAAATAGAATATCCTATTTGTGAAATCTTTTTGAATATTTATCAAATTTTAAATGATGTGTTGTGCATATAACTTATCCTGTGCAAGTACATGTGCGCTATTTGCTCATCATGACCCTGTGTGTAGGTCAAAGTTTATGTATGATAGTTTATTGACTCATGTTTCATGTAAATAAATAAAGATACTGGCATTTTGAACGAAAATACGTGGGAGTGTAACTGATCGTCGTTAGTGTAGATTCAGCCAATAAGAATTCTTGAAATTTTCACAAACTCATCAGTCGATTTTCTTTTGGAAACGAAAATTGTACATGGACAAAATGTAATCAAAACACAGAGTCCTCATGTAAAAATCTTGGTTTTCAAATATTAAACAGTTTTATAACCAATCTCACTAACTAAAATATGCATCTACGACACGCATAGACAATACGATGCTGTCAGTTAAATGGAGGAGGAATTCAGACTGCTTTGAGGAACCACTGACCTTTGGTAGACAACTGATACACCTGCAAAAAGTGAATTCATATATACAGATATACCATTTCCGCCTTTTTATACTTATTAAGCGAAACTCGGACAATCAAATGAAAACGAATAAAAGACTGAAATATTAACTAGCGTTGTGAAATACTACAATTCAAACATTTTTAATTTGTCTGAAAAAGTTTTAAACGACTGAAACTTATGTTTACATCTAAGACTTTACTCAAGCCCAGTTTATATCACACGTAAGGAGGGGAAATTACATCAAACAAATAGGGATATTTTCCGGGGATAAATTGATGTTTTCCATATCTCAATGTTGTTCAGAACGTAACCGACCCAAAACTTGCAACATGAAAATAGAATAATCGAAATCGAGATTCTGGATGGGTTATACATTGTAGCTATAGCTATATCCTATAGATGATCAATGCAGTGAGTGTCAATACCGTAACGGTGATTTTTTTTATTAATAATTTGCTCGTTTCCCTTTAAAAACACACTGTTGATACATGTACCAGCTTTTTTCTTGGTTTATGAAAATAATAGGTAATATTTTACATGGCAACTCGATAACAATAAGCTTTTTCAAAAATTTACATCCTACAATATGCGCTTTTAGAATCTCTTTGAAGAGTTCTCTGTTTGAGTCGGCATGGCTCTGCTAATCAGCTATTTAACTCACACGTGCTCAACAGGGCTCCTCATAACCTAATAGCATTTTTAATCATATCAGTAGGGATGAAGCCCGTTAGAAAATTAAACCGAATGTCGAAAAGACTCAATGTGCCTATATAAAGTGTTGCTAGAAATGATTAACTCGATACTCCTGTCCATAGGAGCAAGCTTAGAAGGAGTGATGAATATTCAAAAGAATTGTCAATCATTCATTCACTTATAACTATTAAATTTAACCAAAACAATTTCAAAAAGAAAAATCGGAATGCGTAAAGGAAGCCCATCCATCTTTTACAGGTGTTATATCCCACCAAATTTGATTTAAAAATACAGCCCAAACAGGTGCGTTGTCAACAATTTCTTTGATATAACTATAGCAAGAAATTATTGTGGTGTATTTAAAATGAAAGTGCAAAAATGTTCAAAAATGTCTCACTTCAAGAAATATGTTTTTCTATATATGTCTAATGATTTATTCTGATAAAACCATAGCAGTACATGGTATACAGAGAAAAACAAATAAAAACAAACATTTAACATTGTACAGAACAGAAGTTAGAGGCGGTAAAATGTTACGGACTAGTTTGACAAAATAGAGGTAGAAATAAAAATTAGAGAAAAATCCAGTTTTTCATTGATAATTCAAATAAATATACATAATTTCCTTAATTTTGATTTTTGTTTGGTATTCATGATTTTATGGAAGGAAATTATGTTTCGGTTTATGAATTGATTGTCAAGAAATTTGAATCTTTCATCTCTAAAACTCGAACAGCTCATGATGTAGTGGAATTCGTCACCAAGTTCAACATGGCACAATGACCATATTCGGTGTTCTCGTTCAATGTTTTCCCATCTTCCTCTCTCAATAGGTAGCTTATGATTATTCAACCTAAATCTGGCTAAAGTTCTAAAATTTTTATTGAACTAGCTTTATTTCCATTTCTTTCTGTTGGGGCTTCCTTTTCTGCTTTTCTTTTTATTTTAAAGACCGAAATCAGAGCAAAAATAGATTAAAATGGTACCTCGGTTCATAGGACATCACCCATACACGATGGTGGGATCTTTTACTAGCAGCATCGAAGTTCAAATAGAAAACAACCTAGAGAAATAATGATGTGGAATACGTATACGCGACACAGCTCACATAACAAGTGATAAAATAGAAGAACAAAAACACATTGAAGACAGCCAGCAGTCTTCAACGAGGACAGTAGGTGCCGCTCTCCATTCTGCAATCGGCCCATGGTGTAAATAAAATGCATATTTCAAATCCAGTCCTAAAATAATCAAAGATAGACCCCTTCTTAAACATAAAAAAGACAAGTAAAAACAAAGGCTTCGACAGAGATTTATGCACATATAAAATATGGCGGGATTAAACTTTTTTATGCTCAACCTTCTTAGAAGATATTTAGCAGGGTTGAACGTACACTTCATTTGATTTTGTCTGTTTATCGATTCGTCCTGGCCTTATCTGATTTCCGAAATTTGATTGGCCTATTAATATTCCTCTGGTTCTTTCTATTGAAAGTATCAGAACTAATACTCTTAATTTGATAATCATTTTTGTTCTTATGAAGTATATACTTTGTTTTTCTTTTTTCTCAGACATTTTTTGATAAAATTAAGAAAAAATCATTGCCAAAATGCTTCCATAGACTTTTTTATTACAATTTTAAAAAGGGTACCCTCGCTGCTAATGAGAGATATAAATCCTTGAATTTTATGTTTGAAAATTACATGTGTGTATTACAGCATTGCTCTGTTTCCAGTTTCATAAAACATCTAAAATTTGAGATTTCCTCAAATCCTTCCTCAACTAAAATTTCTTGCAGTTTCATTGGTCAATATTTGAGTTGAGGAAATCTCAAATTTGAGATGCTTTAATCAAACTGGAGCCAGGTCCCTTTTATTATTGTAGGTAACTGCTTTAGTGCAACCATAACAAAGGTTGATACACGCTTCAATACAATGGAATATGTCATGTATCCATAAGAGAAACGAAGAAAGAAACACAGGAAACAATTGTCTTGTTGATTGCGATTTTTTAACTTCGCACTTTTCACACAGCGTTACACGGGGTGTTAAAGAAGACTACGTCATTCCGCTGCCGTTGTTCATTCAACAAATACATAGCAAAGAATTAACAGGACAGGTTTAACAAGACATCGTTAATGCCAACAGGTAAGAACTTAATCTGCATAAGATAATTAAGCAACGTTTTTCTTAGTAATTGTTGTAAATCAAAAAGAAGATGTAATTTCTTTATTTGCAAAATGGTATTCAGGATCAATACATTTATAATGCACATTTCCAAAAGATTTTTTTCCTTTATGTACAGTTTTATCAAAGACTATCAAGCAGTTTCCGAGGGGTTGTGCAAACAAGACATATAGAAAGACAAGATACCTTTTTTATATTTCCCTAAACTTTGTTTTGGTGGTATAATAAATAGAAAATTCTGACTGATGATTATTGTAAAAGCCAAGATTTTCATTTGGAGTTTATTTTCGTATGGGCAAAGCATCCACTGACGGTTCTAAGCTCTGACAGTTCTAAGCTCAGTTTTCTAAGACCTGACAGCTCTGAAAGTTCTAAGCTCTGACAGTTTTACAACTACATGTGTTCTTGTTCATTGTCCAAATGATATAAGTAATTATAAAAGTTGCATGGCTAACCAAAATATAACTTTAACAGAGAGCCTATAATCTATAACAAAATAAAAGACATGTATCGGATTTGAGGCATTACTATGTAATAATTATACGTCAATTAGAACTGTCATGACCTGTCATGGACCAGGGGAGTTCTTAGCTATCAGGGCCAAAAACAGGTCCAGAAGTATCAAGAGATTGTGACATTACAACATATCTCAACTGTATATGACTTCATAGGACATGGCCAAAATCTATAGGGCATGGTCAAACTTTTTATGACATGGTCAATTTTTTTATGACATGGCCAATTTATAGGACACGCCAAACTTTTTATGACATGGTCAAACATGGTCAAACTTTTTATGACATGGCCAAACTTTATAGGAGATGGCAAACATTTATAGGAAATTTTGGATTCATAGGACAGCTATGACCCATGTTATAGACTTTCAAGATTCGCGAAAGAACCTTTGGTTTTTCTATTCTTTTTCCATCTCGTTTTTCTTGAAAATCCGGATAAAGCCAGCTTCGTTTTCTTCAAAATCTGTTTCCGTACAATCCAATGTTTATTGATTCACTTGGATATTAAGATGAAAAAATCTACATTTTTACATAAATGTCAATGCAATACTGCGAAATACATGTAGGCTATTGAGCGTCGTGCAGTTTAAAGTACATGCGTTTTTTTTAAGCAGTATGAATAAAATATGTGAAAAGTTCTGTAAACTTGTTTCTTAACAAGTACATTTTTATTTGTTGTCTTCTCATAGGCATATTTTCAACGGTGATGTTATCATATCTTTTTTTCATATTATTTTCTTCAAATCCATATATTTTTTTTACCTTTCAGTTTGTTTTTGTTAAAGGTGTTTACATATCATTTTAGAAAAAAACAAGTGTTAAAAGTCATCCTAGAAGAATGCGAGATTGTTTTTTTTCTTACTTATACTCCCACTTAGCGCATTTTTCGTTTGATTGTATGTCTGTTTTGTTCGCTGGCTTGAGTTTGGTCTAGTTATCACATGGACTAACTCTTAACAGTAACATCCTTTATATTATTTCTTTTTATTTATAGTTGACCAGATTCACAATGGATGAGGACGACGTCAACCGGTCATCTATCGACATCTTAAGTCACAACGTGTCGTACCTCTCCGACAAAGAAAAGAATGTCCGTTTTCTATTGGCTAACAATTGTACGCCGATTATGGCCTTTATAGGAATTCTGGGCAATTTACTGAATACAGTTATATTTACATTTGTTTATTTCCGAAAATCAAATAAGTTGATGGAAAAATCATCCAACATGAGTCTCCTTGCTCTTTCAGCATCTAATTGTGCCTTCTGTCTGTTCGTATTTTTGATTTCTGTTATCGACGTCAAACCGGATGTGGCAACCATGTATTTTTTTAAACTGACACCTAGCGTCATTACTTACTTCATCTCCACGTCCACGTGGTTAACGGTGGTCATGTCAGGAGAACGTTACATGGTAGTGATTCACCCCTTACGAGCAAAACATTTGGTAACTCTGAAAAGAACCCGAATGGCTATTTTGGGTGTATTTCTGGTGTGCTTGTTTGCAATAATACCTTTGACATTTGAACAACGCGTAATTACTGAAACCGTCAATGGCGTGATTGAATACCAACTTGAAGAAAACGTCACCGAGGGATACGTTATTATACGGAGAATAATTTGGGCCGTTTGTTTCGACTTTCTTCCACTTTGTGGTCTGGTCTTTTTCAATGTATTTATTATAACTCATATTATAAAAGCAAGAAGAAAAAGATCAGAAATGACCTGCAGTAAATTGCTGAAGAGAACCAACAAAAACGGTAGACTTTGTTTCTATAATCGAAAAGAAGAGGCAATAGAGTTAGAAAATTCTGCGTTAGGAACCCGTAAGAGGTCAAATCCTTATATAGCAGGACACTGCCTTCTTGAGCCGGACGCCTTGCTCCGAAATGAGCAGACAGATAATTATAAAACTGACAATGGAATGAATAAAAGAAGCAACAGCTTTACTTTTGGGAAACGTCGCCACTCGCTTTTAGGAATTCCACAACATGAGAAGGCAAGGGTGCCAAGTTCGCTTACTAAAATCAACAAAAGCCATCACATAACTGCTACCTTACTTGCCATCGTGCTATTGTTTCTTCTTCTGGTCGCCCCTTCTGAGATTTTAAAGTTTTGCTTCTCCTTGAGAGCTGATAATACAGAGGAAGGGCGAATCTTACTCAAAATTATAAAGGTAGTGACGAACTTCATGCAGACTACCAACTTTTCACTTAGTTTTGTTATATATTATATGTTTCACAAGTCTTTTAGAGTCAAATGTAAGAAAAGGGTTAAAGATGAAGTGTTTAATTCAATAGCAGATAGTTTCAAAATATAAAGTTGATTTACCAAAGAACATGTTGAAAAAATTAAAGGTGCATTATACTTCAATATTTTGTAGCAATCTAAATAGAATGATATAAATTTCAGCTGGTTCCTTATTATCAATTATAAAGTGCACATACTTTTTTTTGTTTGACCGCGACACAACTTGTCAATGACATGACATGGTCAGGTCTGGGCAGTGGTGTAATGAAATGGTGTAATAGTGGGCACACATAGTCATTTTTATTCTTTAATTGTAATAATGTTACAAAATGAAAAATAAAGTGAAAAAATTTATATAAAAATTCATGTACAAAGTCAAAGAATATTGCCATCGTCAATGTATCCTGCCTAGTCACTAGTGTGTCTGTGTTGTTGTGGGTTGTTTTCTGTGTCTTTTTTGTGTCGACTGATCTTATGTTTACATTTTCGGACTTTTGATGTACAAAATTTCTTTAATTCCTGAATTATTATATTCTATTCCTTGTGCCTGAAGATCATAATGGAACAGAGAGGTTTGGTGCGCCATAAAACCTGGTTTATTCACAATTTCTGTTAATTGGAATGCCCGTACAAAGTCAGGACCATTGCGATCTATATTTTTCCTGTATGTCTGCCTTGTTTTGTCTGTTTTCTTGGACGTTGAGATTGATCCTCCAAGTTCGGTTATTTTATAACCTTTATTGATGATATCGACAAAAGAAAGACAACCCAGTTTACTTACAATGCATATTGTTGTGACTAACTTTTACATTGGTTACTTCCATTGACTACTTCATTTACACAGACATAACTAAACTTAAAATTTGACTCTCTAACTTTTCAATGAAGAGGTTTGCCGCTCTTCATTTGCTCCGTTATATTTCAATATTTACATCCCGCTTTAAAAGTAGGGCTATACAATGACAGGGGTATCCGTCCGTACATCTGTGTGCCCGTCCTTCCGCTACACCTCAGGGTACCCATTACTTATCCGTAACTCCTCCTAAACCCCTTGATGGATTTTCAAAAAACTTTTACACAAACATTGTGAAATAATGTAGGTGTGTGAATTCTATGTTCAAATTTGATCAACATGATTTTTGAGGTTTCTCATAGCAAAAACATGGGCATAACTGTTTGACTAAAATGGTAGGGGGTACCTTCTCTTATCCGCAACTCCTCCTATAACTTATACCGGACTCGGCTTTGTTCTCTAGCAGAAAAAAACCCACCATGATAATAATGCACAGATAGGACATTTTACTGTTCGGTGTTATTCAATTAAGAAACCGGCATGAGTATTGAATACTGATAATCTTTCAATTTAATATTTCTAAAATCAGTGAAGTTTAGTGACGCAAATATTTGCAAATGTTTAGAAAAGCGCAATTCGACTAATCCATATGCAGTGGCGAATCCAGAAACTAAAAGGGGACCCACTGACTGGCTTTTGTGTTTTTGTTACTTTTATCATGCTTCAAGGATTTCCTATACATTCAACCAAATCGTTTCGCTCAAAAGTCCACCCCTACCCCCGGGACCCCTCTGAATTCACTCCTAATATTTAGCTTTGACAGTTCATAGTCGAGACTTTGCTTTCTATCATGTCATGGTGCTGTAATATTTGAATGCCACATTGATAAAAAATATTGTTCTTCTAGTTTGAAATTATGAAAAAAAACTTTGCTGAAAATCTGTAAAAGTATATATGAACCTTAAACTGTCCAACACGTAGTCTAAACATCCTCAAAATGTGTGTACCTTTTAAGTTTGTTTATGGTGTGAAATGCCCCCGACATGTCAAACAATAGACTAAAAATAACACTGTCAAAATCTTCAAACAACACAGACAATCAAAAGTAAATTTACAATCATCACATGCCGATGATTATTTTCTGACAAATACTACAAATTCTTTATGCTTAACATTGGTCTTAGAACATTAAACTTCGACCAATGTCACAAAATTTTAGTCATATTTTTTTCCAAAATGATCTTAAATATTGCTTTTTTCTCAATTTATAAAATGGGTGGTGTAGGTTTTGAGTCCATTTTTATATCAATTTAGTACATGACAAATTTTTCATGAATCATTTCAATGAAAAAGGCGAAAAACCTTTCTATCTAAAAGACCTAGCAAGTTTAAGCAGATCAGGAATATTATGTATCCCGTGATAGTCACCAGAAAAGAGCAACGTTTAATAAAAAGTCGGCAAGTTTGATTTCGAAATTCTTAATTCTATCAATAAAAAAGATTCGATATACATGTATGTATGCAAATCTAAAAACAGTACATGAAATGGAGTTTTGAAATGTCTCAAAATTTGATTTATTACAGCTATAATTGGAAGTTCAAGCATCATTTACACCTTGCATGTATTCTCATGCTGCACAAAGCATCCTTTTAAACCTTGTTTTCGTGTTGCTCTTTTTTAACAGACTTTATTATATATAATTATTTTCATAAAAAAAAGTCTTTAAAGCCTTAGAGATGAAGCAAGTCATAATTACTTTTATTCTACTTGACGTATTCTTTGGCATCAGTTTGTGGAAGTTATAAGACCTTATAACAATTATCTTAAAATCTGAACACACAAGGTTCCAATATAGGTGTCAACTGTATAAGCGAGATTCAAGTAGTAACCCTCAATAGTAGCAATAGAATATAACAAATTGAAGGCCGAATTTGTCGGGAAAAAAAACGTACACCATATAATTCAATAGATGCAAAGCTGTACCAAGGGGGCAATCAAATATCATTAATCCGAAAAGATATTTAGAAAATATCGAAAGACATTATCATCAAAACAGTTCAAACAACAAAACAAAACAAAGTAAAAACGTATATAACAACACAACTACATTGTACAATCAACAACGTGAACTCAAGTCGACAGATCAAAACCAGAGCATGTGTATACCGAAGGAAAGAAAGGCCGGAGTAATTTATTTGATTTCAAGAACAATTATAATTGATAAAACTTGAGTCAGACATATCTGACGATCTGAATTTTAATTTCCGACGACCTCTAGTCATTCAACATACAAATTCATTAACACACGCAAGAACAAATCACGTCTTCTCGACTCTTTTTGGACAAAACTTGTAGGTCTTTATGAATATGACGTAAGATTCAATCGTTTTACATTTTATTATATTATATACTCATATAAAAATCTTTATTGTGATTCGCTTACTAGACGTTGTCACGTGACATGTGATATTTCGCTGGGTCAACCGGTAATCGTTGGGTCGCATGGTAAGGTCAGCCTCTCGTGATAATTTGCACGTGAGCCCCACGATTTTTCTTCAACATGGTATTGACTATAGTTTTTCCATGGAAAAAGGTTAAAATGTCCGAAGTTTAATATAAAATTATTTTATTAAAATATTCGATATAATATAACAGTTATCACCCTAGATGATATGTGACCCGGCATTTCTTTCCCCTCGAAAAGTAAGGTCACCCTCGGGGCAAGCCCTCGAGTGACCTTACTTTCTCGGGGAAAGAAAACACCGGGTCACACACCAACTAGGGTGATAATTGTATAGTCTTATTCAATTACAAACATGGATTATAGTAAGGCACACAGCGATTCCGCGCTGTAAATGTCTGCAAAACTGTAGAACTATTCACAAATCACGATTAAATCATTTAAACAAAAACTATTACTCTATTTTATTCACAAGGTTGGGCGGAGCTTAAATTTCTCAGTCTTTTAGGTAAGATTTAAACGAAGAATCCCGAAATAATTGACCCGTGACCAGCCCGGTCAATAAAATAGAGTAATACCACTGAAGAAAATCACAAGCAATAGGCGACCGATAAATATAGCTTCTACAACGCGATCGAGTTGATTATAGAATTTCTAACATCGAGAGGAATAAATTTGATTATTTTAATGGCGAGGCTTGCCGAGCGATTAAAATATCAAATTTATTTCTCGAGATGTTAGAAATTCCATAATCATCGAGAATTAAGTTGTAGAAGGTTTTTCTCTAATGTTTACAGGTAAGAAATTGCAAAAGGTCGCTCATCAATTGCACGTGCAATTACGCTGAGAACAAATTTCTCTCTAGAGGTGAGAAATATTTTTTCACAACTGGTTGAGAGGTTGATAAATCGGATGAAAATTAGAGAAAGAAATATCTAAACCTATAGTCTCTTGAGTCTTTAGCAGCAGATTTATGGACGAATCACGTCTGTTGTGACGTTAAATAACATTTTCTAATACCTTTCAATAATAATTTGACACAATTGTCAAAATTAACCACAAAACAAGTGAAAATGTAGGGGAGTAGTAAGACTCTATAGACAAAGATGTTACGTGATAATTTATGTCTTATTTATGTAGATTACTTGTGGGTGTTTCTTTAAAATTCAAATAACAACCAGAGAATGTATTTGATAATTGAATCTAATTAGAACACTTTTACTTCTCTATATAACTATTTTGTTTTAGTTTTAGAATGTTTATCTTTCGATTCGGTCAGTAGAATATTTGTACCGTTTAAGGGAAGATGAGTTTTGCATATTTACGGCATTAGAGTTTAAATCTACGTCTTCGAAAATAAAAACATCTTGCCCCCACATGATAGCCAGACATGAACATACACCGGTGCCCACTGAAAGACACTTCTCGAACCCACATGCTGTGATAGATGTATCATTTGTATACATAATGCGGTTACATTTGTGTCAAATTTAACATCTTTAACGTAAAATATAGATAATAATAAATATCAAAAATATGTCAAAGATGATTTTCTCAAGGCGAAAATCATCAAAAGTATACGTTGAACAGATTTGAATATCAAATAATTGATGTATGTTTATATTGAGCAAAGATTCTTGATTCATAGATTAATAATTTAAAAACGGTCCGTCTGGTACCAAGACATCAAAGCCCACATGGAACTAGGAACCTGTTATAAAAGACAAAGCTAAAGAAATTAATAAATAATTAAGTTTCGTCTCTTAAAAAGTATAGAAGTGACAGGAATTATCAATGAAGAAAATAGGGAAATTGTTCATATGTTTAGTTTAACGTGTGTCTTTTTTCTTATTTCCGACAAGTGAATACACATTCTAATGCGTTTAATGATCCAATCAAAAATCGTTAAATGGTCTATTGTTTTATATGGATAAATAGTACTAGGGGGAGTGGACCAAATCTGAACAATTAACCATTCGAGGGACAGTGAAGCTTCCGTAGAAATATCAGGCCGGACTTTCGAATTTGAGGTTAACGTATAACATTTGATGTGGCTTCCGTCAGTCTTGACTCATGCAAATTCGTACAGGCCAGAGGCCAATGATATAGATATATAGATAAAATTCTATGGTATAACCACCCCAAGCTTAAAACACCTTTGGTATCTCATACATCTACAGCGAACGAGACAAAATATTGTTAATTTTCAATATATATATTTATAGTGATTTTTGAAGAGACTAAGTATTTTTAATATTCTATATTTATTTATAGTGATTTTCTATTTTAGACAAAATATTGTTATATTCATCTATATTATTTAACATTATGCTGCATGATTTTTGTAAAATGATGAACAAACTGCGAACATCTTTATTCAATAATGGATTTATAATCTTTCTGACTTGTGTCAAGTTTGTACAACAAGCACCATTGCTTATGCATGAAGCGAGATATAATTTAACGTCTGGGAATGTGCAATCGCAGTCCACAGGAGAGATGAATACTAGACCCATCAATATACATCACAGAGATCTGCATCTGCTTAAGGTAAGAATATACTAAATACATGTATATTTTGTTTCATTTTCTTTTTATAATTTGTTATATATTCTCTCGAACTGAGATGCAGGAGGCAAGTTTTAAAAAGGTGTCTTGTGGTTTGTTCGTTTAAATTGTATTGGTTACGATGCTGTTACTATCAGGATATGCACAAAAAACAATTTGATAGATTTCTATATATTTTTAAACAGAATTGTACAAATGTGTATAAGCGAAATAAAGTCTTTATACCATTTTTGAAAACACCAATCTGTATTCTACAAATTCAATATAAAAAGCTGATAATTTTCCAGATATCATATGTTTACAAGGGACCGAGCCCCTTCAAGTTAAATGGTCGTTACCTATGTGTAAGTTTGAAAGCTTTTTACAGGGTATTTTGTCCCTGCACCGTATCTATAGGACGGTTAATTTACATAAGGAACTAAAAATAAAGAAAAGTATAAAACTACATGACTTAGAACTATTTCAGGTTCATTTGTCTAGTCCTAAATAAAAAGGGTTTTTGACATCATTTCATCTTCCATAATAAAAAAATGACTTTAAAGTTTTTGACGACGAAAAACAGTCAAAACGCAATAAATGATGTTTTTTGTTTTACAGATTGCAACATAAAATGACTTTTTGTTTTAGCTAGTGTTAGATAAATGATACATTTTAAGGTGCTAGATTTACTCATATATATGTTTTTCCTCTTAATATTTTTATTTTCATTCGAAGAAAGCAAATCCATTAGTATTTTTATGCATTGAAATATATCGAAAATTTAAGAAATACCTGAGCCCTAAAACATGCCTAATGTGTAAACCCTCCAACCGTTACAAAGAAAAATGTTCGCAAGATGCAGTGCCAGTTTAAAATACAGGTACATGTACATATAAATGTATATGTGAAATTCATTGTAAATTTACGTACCATTAACATTGTTCCCATGAAAGACCATTATTTGTTTACTAATTCTTTTCATAATCTGCACTGACATGTTTTGAAATAAATACTTCATACATTTTTAAACAGTGCATAATTTTGTCTGTTAAAATCAGATGAATGGAATTGTTTGGTCTGTTTTTGGAACCACGAGTCTTCGACCACACCCGTTCGTGTGAATAATTCCAACTGAGACTATATGCCTGTGACAAGTATTCGCTGTCATAAAAAATGGAACGCTATTTAAATAAATCTAAAAAGTGCCATTCAGCCATTTATTATTTTTCTATATAGCTGCTGATGAGAATTTTTTTTAGTTTGAACGCCCCCCCCCCCCCAAAAAAAAAAACAACACCACAATAAAAACAAAAAACATACGAATATGTAAAACTACTGTGACATTCTATTTTAAAAGAGGCCTAGACCACAAAATATTTTGAAATCCAATAGAAAACTTTCTTGTTCTGACAATTCTGCTTGAATGCAACGATAAATTGTGGCCGTAAAATGCAGTATACAGGACAAAAACATTAATAAAGTAGTTTAACCATATATATAAAAGTATATATATCAAAAGTAGGTTTTCAATTTTCATTCAATTCAAAAAATACTTTTAAAGATACATGTATTGAAACGGATTAAGATATAGAAATAAATATCAGTTTCAGAGTTATTCTATAGTTGTGTCAATTTCATTCGTAGGGTGATGATTTGTAATTTTTTTTACTGAATAATATTTTTTATGTATTAAAAGAAAATCTTAAAATTTCAAGACATGATTTATTATATAACAAATGATATATATGACCACCTTGCCTGATACCATAAAGGAATCATAAATTTTTACAAGTCAATTAATGTAGATCGTTATCAAGATCATCTATTTTACACCATTCAACGATTACATTTGTACAAGTACATGTACATAACATTTAAATATGACACAATATCATTATTATCTAATGATATCAGTACTTGTATTTTTTTTTTAAATTAATATTGGAAGCTTCTTATTCCACATCTCATTACATGTATCGTATATCATGGCCAGTTCGGTTCCTTTCAAGATACAAATTTAACAGAAATTTCTGAAAATAAACAATTTTTATACACATTTCAGACAGTGAATGCTCTACTAAAAACTCAAAAAACAACAACACTATTTTCAATTAAGCTCTAAGTAAAGAGGCTACGTGTACCAAACAAGTAGAGCTTCACCGTTCAATATAGTTTAGAGATTTTGGGAGAGCAATACAAATTTTACCCTTGTTATGTACGACAATTAACTGATTTTGGTTTGGCCTACAAAACTTAGTCTAGTTTAACCCACAACGTTCCTTAGAAATCTCTGTCAAAGATTATTTTTGTCCCTTCCGTCTTTATAATTATTGTTCTATGTTCAGAAAGGAGGCTTTCGTTGATAATTTAGGATTTCTATTTAACCTTTTAAATGTGGCGAATAGGCCCACATCAGCGCTAAGCTTGTCGGTAAAAGTCCTATAAAGAGCGCTCAGAAACCTGACATCGGGTCAGGCCACTTTGCCCACAAAACGACCGGGATGTGTGCCCCAGGTGGTTGAATGGGGCAGCCCTGACATCGAGAGATGCGGGGTCGTCAGGCGATAATGCGGAAAACCTGACCGCAAACCATAGTGGTGCACCGTGTTGGTAAAAATGTCACGTTATTCGCACGTTAAAGAACCCTGCTGCAGGTCTCGGTAAGAGTAGGACCCGTAGGATCCCCATGCAGGAGGCGAAACTTCCCGTCCCTACCCATCACTACTTTTTCCAGTGGCAGTCAAAACTCTCCTACCCGATTGGCCTAGTGTCCCCATTTCCTCCACTTCATCATCATTTCATGTTCATTGTATCACCACTTTCATGTTCATTGTATCACCGCTTTCATGTTCATCTCCCGGATATAGCCGAAATCGTGCTGCTTGGGAGTAAAGCAATAACTAACTAACTAACTAACTAATTAAAATATTTTAATCAAGCACAAATGCAATGCAGGGCGGAGAGCAGCGACCACTGGTCACAAAGAAGGCTGACCGATTTTTTTCTTGAGGATTTTATAACTGTCGCTGATACATGTATATATGCACTTATTCCATATCTATAATAATATTCCATTTTGCTAAAATTGTTAACTTTTAACATTGATATACTTTTATTGAATAAAAATTCACAATAACTGTAATCTAGTACATTTGAAATGGTAAATAATTGTGTATTCTTTAAATGATTTCTTGCTGCTTCCCTGAAATTGTCATGAAGACAAGACTTATAAAATTAGCATTACGAGACCTTTCTGTTCACGATTGACATTTATAATGACAGTTTAATTAATTGATAATTAAAATAATAGTTTAATTATTACCTTGTTTGAATTGACGCATTTTCCTTTTACTTTAAAGGTTTCCCTGTTTCTTTTCATTGATATCAATTGGACATGATTGGAATTCATTTTAGATCTAAAACATGGGAATAGAAAATTCAAGACAAATCAAATATATGATCAAGAAGGGCAACATGACAAAAAATTCTCAGGTGTTTTTTTTTTAAAGTGTCAGTGGAATTTAAATAAAAGAATAATATTATGTGAATCTCAAATGACTATTTTCAAAATTAAAACCCTCTATAAGTTTTTTGAGAGGTAAAATCCAAGATCTGAACTACTTGTACTTATAGTTTTGGAGTTGAAATAGCTGAGGAACGAACATATCCCTCTTATTATTCGTCTTGCCTTCTAGGTTAACCAAAATGTTAGATTCGGGAAATAATCGATATGTGAAACTCCTAACCTTATTTCTTGCACTAACTTAACATAAGCTTTACCCTTATGTGAATCCCGGGCCAGTTTACATAGTGCAAATATTGCCTTTGTTTTGGAGGCCATGCTGCCCCTCTTCGTCCTTTAAAGGATGCAAAGAACTCTACTAAAAGACTAATGCTGTAATCTCGGCAGTGTTTCGATGTTTTGAATTTTATCAGTTTTTATTTTATCATATAATTATTGGTTTGCTTTTTTACATTTTTTTTATTAAAAAAAGTGCCAATTGTTTTAAGAAAGTATAAGTCGGGCAAAAATTAATCTGTACTATTTTTGAATCTATTTCAATAAAAGGGGTACAGTATACAAACCACTATTTCACAATGTAAAACACATTTCCCCATTCATTTCAATGATAATCATTTACATATTAACGGTCTCATTTGCATAAATATTATGAATGAAAATATGAACGATAGTATTCGGTAGAGTATTGACGGAAATCGCTGTTTAGGATATCCTGACATAAAATTGGATCATTTAGGACACACATGATTGTATTGATATTAATCAGGAAATACCGAAATCAGTGCCATTAAGGTCATTTGTACACGCCATGAAACATTGTACCTCAATATTGTACTTTGCCTATGGCTATTGGACATAAGTGGTCAAGTTGTGATATATGTCAAAGAAGTCGACGAAAGAGTATTAAGAATTTATCAAATTATCAATCGAATATTTCATAAAATTTGTATTATTAACAGATTTAGTCCCGCAAATTTGCAGACTCTGAGGGTTTCTGTCAAGTTGAGGCGTGTAGCGACTCCAATGCTTAATGCTAAACAGTAGATCATTTACATAAGTTTGTTTATTCGTGGAATTTCAACAAAAATATCTTAATTGCAACGAAATATTTCATACATACTTGAAGACAGATTTGGTGCCATACAACCCTACCTTTTATCACATTATACTTATAGGAATATGAATTCATTGTTTACGACAGCACCTGAGTACTCAGTCATTACGATTTGAATAGAGGTTAACTGTTTTGTGGTTTTTGTTCCTGCTCTCCGTTTCTTCGTTACCTTGGTCAGAACTCTGTGATCCTGTCAAACTAACATATTTCATGGTAACCTTTTCCCGTTTTACCACCACTAACTAGTTTGGGTATAGTAAATGTACACAACCTATACCAATTTCTGGGTTACTTAGGAGAAGATGAGAAATGTGTCCAATATAGGGTATCAGTGACACAGTTAACTTGGTATGTTGTTGTTCGTACAGGAGATCAGTTCATTGGGTTTTAGCCTATATATTCCTACCCTTAGATAGTGAATACCAATGCCGAGGTAGTAACGTGTCTGTCTATGGTTCATGAATGGTCTTATAGTAATTTGTCTTAAAGTCCAAGGTAGAAGGGTATCGGCGAGAAGTTTTACCTTGCATTATGTAGTTCAGAGGTCCATTTAATTGTGCTTTAGCCTATATATTCCTACCCTTAGATAGTGAATGCCAGTGCCCAGGTGGTAACGTGTTTGTCTATGGTTTATGAATGGTCTTCAGAAAACAAAGTCCAAGGTAGAAGGGTATCGGCGAGAAGTTTTACCTGGCATTATGTTGTTTATTGGGCTTTAGCCTATATATACAGAGCCTTGGAAGTTATTGTCAAAACATAGTTAAGATATGTGGGGTTTAGTTTAGATATATATAGACGATAAAGAGATGTGGAATTAGTGTACGCAAAACAACCAACATTAAAGAAACGGCAATTTAAAAAAATCACAAAAATATGTTACCACAATAACAAGAGCATGCAAATGGATCTTGTAGCTTCAGTGTTCAATGAATTGGGTTTTAACCTATATACTCACCCGATGAGTGAATGTCTATATATGCACATTAGATCGCGTGGTGGTTAAATTTGTTTTTGCTTGTTAAACGGTCTTACAGTTTCTTTGTATTAAGAAGCCCTATGCAATGAGGTTTCAATGACAAGTTTACATTAAATCTTGTCAAGCTTGGGTGCAGTTAATTGGGTTTTAGCATACATGATTCTTTATGCACATATAGTTGAATGACAACGAATGGATACTTGTTTGGTGGTGATTCGAGTCTAAAACAGTCAATACTATATGTATCTGTAAAAAAATCTCTCGCAACTATCTGAGTTAAAGGTTTTGATTGCTATTCAGTTGTATTTGTGAGTTTTTTTTATTTTGTCTGAATCTTCATGCTGTTCTTGTTTGTGTTGTCTGGTATTGTCTTGGCCCGTTCGGACCTCTGACACCCGAATGCTTTTTTATCATTTAAGCCTGATGACTCAGGTCCTAGAAGGAAAGAGCATGAAAAATAATTATAACATAGTGAGAATTTCAAAAGGTCCGGATAAACACCAAGTTACTATTCAGAGATATAATTCATGCCACAAGGACACCATGTTGCAGGTAGACTGTAGAGTTTTTGCTATCTCCTTTTGAACCCGGATTATCGGATTACCGTCAATTCATCGACATCTCGAAGTGCTTGGTGCAATAGTTCTTGTGTTCTTGATTTATTACTTATATTTCGTCTGTGATGTATTTAATTTACAATTTAAATAACAGTTTCTTTAAAAGATATTTAAGCCCATGTCCTCTCAGCTTTTTTTGTAATCTAATTTCAGGTTAAGAAAGTTACTTAATATAACCATGTTAGACTAATGACATTGTATTTCTATGACATAAAACAACTGGCCATATGTTAACCTATGATTCAAGCAAACCCGAATATAGACAACATACTAGTTGCACGAATTACATAATGAACATATCTTTCGTATCAAACCTAAATTGCGTTTTGTCGTTTTATGCAATGTAAAATATATGGAAATTGTATAAAAAATGGTTCCAGACCTTTGATTTTTTACACCAGAACGATGTAAAGCCAGAGCCCAATAAATCATATTTTGACATTAAATCTTGTTTTTGTGTAATAGAGTAATTTAAGAAATATTGGTAAATTTTGTATAAAATCCTCTTTTTTTACCGTACCTTCTGCTAACTAGGCGACTAGATGTACGTCTGACTAAGGTTTTTATATTAGCGTATAGTAAGTCAACAAGTACAGAAGAGAACCGATGTTCCACACATTTCGTTTAAGAGCTAAGATTCGTTAAAACCTTTATAGTTCGGATGCTGAACTCATTCACAACGCTTTCAGTTTCTAATCTTATCGATCGTTAAAGTGAACAAAATATTCAAAACGGGGTTTTCTTGAACTCATTATATTTCAAGGAAGATATTGTCTACCAATTTTGCATATAAAACGAGTCTGTGAGTTTAAAGAAAAGAAAAGAAGTTTCCTATGAGTTAACAATTTTAGCTCTGGTATCAATGAGGGCGGCTAAGCTTTGAAAATACTGTCTGGAATAGAGGTTACTCTTTACTCTCCCAGAAGCAAAGAGGCACCAATGGGGCATTCGGGAAAACCGGTTAACAAGAAGAAGAACAGCTCGAGGAAACATACACAGGGAAATTTTGTTCACGTGAAATTCACATGAAATTAAGGTGAAAAAAAAATGTTCTCAACATTTTTAATGTTCTATAACTTTTATCCAATTATTCTACACATTTTTAGGAAAAAATTCTCATTTTTCAAAATATTTCATGTGAAATTCACGTGAAAAAGTTAACGTGAATTTAACGTGAGTTTCACATGATATTGATGTGAATTTCACGTTAAAAACATTTCACGTGAAATTCACTTTAGAATGCTCGTTTAACGTGAAATTCACGTGAATGTTTCACGTGATATTCACGTTAACCCCGATTTCACGTGAACAAAATTTCCCTGTGTAAAGCACAAAATCAACCACACGAACCAAAGTCGTAACAAGAGTGAACACAGGAGCTCGATCCAGACGAGTAAGCGGTTCTTGCCTGCTATTGCAAACCCGTCGCGGTGCTAATTTCGAACATGTATATTTTTGTTATGGACAACTCGTGCGAGCAAATGTACACGCAGATTCTTTTTCTATCAAAGAGTAGATCGACTATCCTTATTCATGAAAGAAAAAGTCTTTAATTTCGATGGGCAAGTCGGAAACGGACTGCGAATGTAAGCTATGCTAGGAATGAAAGTGGTCATTCAAAAACAATTATCAGTATATTGTTTCCGGATATTTGGTGTTGAAATGTCGATAAACTGGTCAATCATGGTGATTATTTGTCATTTTATGTCCTGTGTTTTACATGCTTGGTCTGTCGTGTGACTAACAAGGTTATGATTTATAGTAATCTGTCAATATTACTAGTTAAAAAAAACCCAGATCTTTTGAGCAAGTTGCTTGGTGTTGGTATATTGTGCTTTTCGATATTTTGGTCTTTACACAGATGTTTTGGAGCAGATTGCTTGCTGTTGGTATATTGTGATCTTTTCTTTGGTCTATACTCAGATGTTTTGAGCAAGTTGCTTGGTGTTGGTAAATTGTGATGGGCGAGAGCTTCGTCTTTTCTTTGGTCTTTAAACACATGGTTTGGGGCAGGTTGCTTGGTGATGGGCGATAGCTTCACCTTTTCTTTGGTCTTTTAATACACAGATGTTTTGGGGCAGGCTGCTTGGTGATGGGCGATAGCTTCACCTTTTCTTTGGTCCTTTAATACACACATGGTTTGGGGCAGGTTGCTTGATGATGGGCGATAGCTTCATCTTTTGTTTGGTCTAAGCAGATTGCTTGGTGTTGGTTACTATATATAGTAGTTGTGCTGCCGATAGCTGCGTCTTTTTTGTCTTTACGCAGATTGCTTGGTGTTGGTATGTCGAGCTGCCGATAGCTGCGTATTTCTTTGGTCTTTACGCAGATTGCTTGGTGTTGGTATGTCGTGCTGCCGATAGCTGCGTATTTCTTTGGTCTTTACGCAGATTGCTTGGTGCTGGTATATCGTGCTGGGTGATAGCTGCATCTTTCCTTTGGTCTTCACATATTATATGTTTTATTTGGAGCAGATTGCTTGCATTGGTGCTGGCATATTGTGCTAGGCGATAGCTGCATCTTTCCAATGGTCTATGTCGATGATTTGGAACATGTTGCTTGGTGTTGGTGTATTGTGCTGGGAGGTAGCTTCGTCTTTTCTTTGGTCTTTCCATTCATACCTGGAAATTCCAAATAAGCAAAATTCTGGTTTTGAAAAAATAATAATCAGAGAACGAAAAATAACTTCAGTTATCCTTTATATGAAAAGTTCAATAAGGTTAGTAGTCATGGATATTAATATTATAAAGTTTAAATAAAATTACATGGAAACCATAAAGGTAGACTTAAAGTATAATAATTGCTTTTATAATTTACCATAGTTTTCGTACCATAAGAGAAGGAAAAAGGTACACAGCAAATTACTGTACATTATACTATGATTTTTACATTTCCTGGGTTTACATAATTTTAGTGTATTGTAATGATTATAACACGTCGGACATGTCAAATATAACTAGGTTAACAAGGTACACGTGCCAATCAAAAGGTCTATGTCAAAGTAAATAGGGGGTTTTGTTTCATTCATAGTTTTACTGGGGCTTCATTCAACTTTACCGGATTTGACTTACCCTGGGTTGGTCGTTAATAGCTTAAAACACAGCCATGGAAATGAGTACTAGTCCCTTCCGGAGCACCAGAGTTAATTTTGGCTTTGACGCGAATTTGCTTACTGCAGTTGTGCTGTACATGTATCTTTCATCGTATTGTACACTTTGTCCACTGGTTTCGTCTCTTTTAACCCCGACATCTTCAAATGCCACATTGTTATTTTTCCCAATTATAAATTTCAAAAAAATAAATAAATAGTGCAGCATACAATCTAAATAAAACATTGAACAAGCATTATGTCTTTATCTCCTTTTCAAGCATGAAAAAATACAACATTCATGACGTATTTCGTCTTTTATTATTTTACAACATGTACTCAAATATTCTTATTAATCCTCAAAAGGCCATGTTAAGATTCGCCTACCTTCATTGAAGATCGTAACAGTTGGTATACGAGAAGAAAATTCTAAGTTATTGTAAGCAATTCAACTTAATTGCAAAACAAGCTCTGGTGTGCCCTTTTATAGACGAGACGCGTATAAATCGCAACTCAGAGTTATTCGTCTGTAATTTTTTTTATAAATCAGTTTTAGGCCTAGGTAATCGAGTTGTCTAAGGCACTGGTTATTAAAACACTTTTGATCACTAGCCAGTTGCAAAAACAAACAAAACAAAACAAAGTTGGTGGTTTCCTACGGATTCTGCCACTGTACGGCTCATGTGCGTCGAAAAGGGGGTTAAACTTGAACACGTACTGTTTGTTCATTTGTTTCAAAAGGTTACAAATAAGAACCAGAATCGAGCTGCAAGACAGTAAACCACCCCTCAAAATCGAAAACCTTATATGCAATGCATGGTCTTCGTTTATATTTGTCTTGATGCGGAAATAGACCAAAGGTAAATCTCACCGTGTTTGTGTCTGTCTGATATATATATAGATGAAACGATATACAAAACTATTTGTTACCTTCGGCAAATTATAACATATAAAGTCAAGGATAAGTATATATAGTTTTTTTAAACTTAAAAACGGAAAAAATGTATGAAAGAAGAAATAAACAAATAAATATTAAGTAAGGTACCAAAACTATACCTTTTACTGAAGTGGGTGAGTGTGGGATAGGGTTTACACCTTTCAAACTCGCATGGCTCAAATGGTAGAGAAAACCGTCGTTATCGGAATTCTCAGAGGAAACCCCTCATCTGACGATACAGGTGAAGATATCAGCTTTGTAATTCACAAACTGATACTTGAACTCCAACCTAATAGGTAGAAAAGTCAATGTGGACTTGAAACTGTCTCTTTTTTAATAGATCAGAAGAGGCGTGGTTTCTTTCAATGGAGTAAGCCTTACTAAAATAAAACCATTAACTGGTAAGACCAAGGTCAGTATTCCTTTTGTTGTCCTTTCTGTTGTGACACTTTCAGTATTCTTACAATTATTTCTGTATATTCATTTGCAAATAAAAAAACGTTGTCCATTCATTTGCAAATAATATAAGTTGTCCATTCTGTTACAAAATAATAACCGTTGTCTATTCTGTTGTCACAATGTCGATATTCTTACAATTGTTGTTGTACATTCTTTTGCAAATAATAAATGTTGTCCACTCTGTTACAAAATGATAATTATTGTCCTTTCTGTTACAAACGTCAGTATTCTTATCGGTTTCCTTTCTGTTGTCATCTTAGTGTATGGTCACCCCTGGGTCAGAACTGAGAACATGTCTTCCTGCTTCCGTACAGATATTTATCGATGAGAACTAAGTAAATGGTTGCTTAATTGTTTTCTTTCAAAATTGAGTTAAGTTGATAGCAAAAAGTGATTTATTAGATTCGCACCCTATTTCATGGATCACAGTATTCAAGTTTGCGTCGCCGTCTTTTTATTTCTGATCACAAACTGTAACTCTTATCTGTTGTGTTTCGTCTCAATTTGTGCCTTTTAATGGATTTTCTTTCTTTGTTCTTGTTTCGTCTTGTTTCGTTGTCGTTCTCGAGAGTCAGTGGATTTGCCAAAAGGTGCAGCTGTGTACAATATATTTTGAATTTTGCAATTAAAATGCATCTTCCAAAAATGACATTTAAAACGATTATGATTTTTCTGTGAGCTTTATGTAAACTTACAACTTGTCTGTCGTTTCATGTGTTTACATTAAAGTTGTACGTTTTGCTGTGAATTTAAAAAATAAATAAGCATGGAGGTTGATCTGCGATTTTCAATTGTTTAGAGCATGATTTTGTCGTTATGTTTTATACTCCGCCTAGCATGAATGTAAGCAATATTTTGTAGGGATAGCGTACCGTAGGACATTGTTCTTTGCATTTGAATACAACTTCAGAAATATTTTTTTTCCAAATTGTGTTTTTGCTAAATGTATGACAATTTTTAAATATATATTTTATAAATTATGATAATGCATGCCCTCGCCCTAACAGAAGGAAATCATACAGTAAAATTGACGTTTTTACGAGTTTGACACCACGATTATCGATATAAACAATTATGACAAAAATTCCTCAACTTTTCTCAGACGTCTTAACGCCTTACTTATAAGGATCTATAAAATATAAAAACGGCACAAAATTTGCAGACCAGCAGAAGAAAATCTCACCATTCCAAGTATCAGACCTGTATACGCCCTAGTTTACATGTATATTCATTCTGATAAGGAACCCAAGTAAAGGTAGATGATACATTCATCAACGAGTACATGTAATTATAGCTCTATGCTTTTCTGTTGGTGGAGTTATGTATTTATGTCCTAGTACATATAAATCAATCGAATCTATATGCGCCACTTTGGCAATAATTCATATAACACATAATGATAGATTGCCGGGCGGTTGTGGGAGTGCAATTTTTGACACAGTTTTAACAGAATTAGTCAAGTTTATTGACAAGATAGACATTTTATAGAGGGCGGACTAACTTTTGTTTGATTTAGATGCTTTTTATGGAATCATATGTAATCGATCTGTTAAACTGTTGCATAGAAAATCTGAAAGAAGATGACAAACGACACCACCCATCTATTCGCTAAATTTTCCATCCAACTCGAATTTTAAAATTAATAGTGAATAATGTTTAAGATGTCAAAGGAAAGGGTTCACTATTGACTGTATATCAGGACGGAGTTCCAGATTTTGTTTGGAGGTAGCTATTCGTTCCAGGAGTTAAGTCTTTGGATTTCGTTTGTTTTAATCTTGTACTATTGACGTCGCGACCAGTCTTGGTTATTTAAACGTCACATCTGAATATCACGCGACAAAGACCATTCTAAATATGTCGCCTGAAACTTAAGTGTTGTTTTGTTTATTGTTGTGTTGTTTGTTCGTTTGTACATTGGTTTTTTGTTTGTTTATTGGCCTTTAACAAAAATGAAAAATGTGTTTTCAAGTTTGTTCGGTCATCCTTCAAAACGTGTTTAAAAATCTGACTTAAAAAAAGGACGTCGATGGCAAACAAATAAATTTCTCAAACTGCAGAAAAAAAAAAAAAAAACACCACTAAGAAAAACCTTGATAAACATTGGATTTTTTTTGTGAAAAACATGATATTTTTCGTTTTTTTTTCGAATTTATGTGATGACTACATGCTGTTGAGGATTGACAATTTAACTTAAAGGGGACCTTGGTTTTTTCTTCTGGTCAGAAAATTTTACCGCACAAGGCGCGGAAAATATTTTTATTTTGTAAAATTGTTGCGACATTTTCTCTTTCTCTCTCAAAATTAGCATTATTTTATGTTTCAGAATATTGATTATATACCCTTTGCTGCCAAAGTATTTTTTTTTAAAGATCAGATTCATAATATTTTCTATCTAAAAAAACCAAGGCCCATTTCAAATTAAATGGTCGGCAAATTTAACAGATCCTCTAAAACATGCTAGTCAAACTAAAATGTCATTTATCTCATTAGTGAACAAAGTGAACAAAATCAAAATATGGTAGATTGAAAAGATTTTAATTTCATTGTTCTGTAGTTTAAAGGAAACAATTTTTTTTAGCAATTGTCTAATCATCACCTTTATTTTAGCACCAAGAAACTGTCATTTTACAACAAACAACATTTCTGCATAATTCTGTTTTTTTTTCATACAACTTTTATTTATTGTAAACAATATCAAAATATGTTTTGATATTTTGCTGTTGGGTTCATTGTATTTGAGTTGTATATAAACAACACGTGTCTTATTTTCACACAAATCTAATACAAGTTAATTTCAAAGTCATGTAAGATTCAAAACATTATTCTGTTTCTTAGATAGACCAAGATTTTTTTGGTTTTAATTTTAAGTGTTTAAATATAATAATTGCAACAGTTCCAGTCAATAATATGCTTGACAAGCGTTCCGACTGTTCATCACTCATCATAAAGTGAACAACCATATATTTATTTTCAGGTATCACATCTAAAACAACAGATTTTCGAAAGTTAAAAAAATCTTATTTTTATTTTCAGGTATCCCCTTTAAACATAGCGGATGGTTTAACATTCCAAGAGAAGTTAGAGGTCGTCAGTTACCTATCAGCCATTGAACAGAGGGAGGAGCACAACAAACATATCATAGTATGTTTTCTAAGATTTTAAGTTTTCATTCTTAAAAAAAAAACTTTCAGGGACATTGCACTTTTCTTTTCTTTGGAATGTATTAAAAACTTCCTATTTTTAAAGATTTTAATTATTCCAAGTTCAAGAAGTTTTACCATCGAAGAATTAAAATGACACTTTAATACCTTTAATAATGGTTTTTCCTCTAGATCTGTTGAGCATTGATTATATAAATTATTATAAAAGGTGTTAAAAAGTACTAGACTCCAAATAAACTACTGCATATTCTTAAGTGTTTATAAAAATGTGATGCTTTAAAAATGATAATGAACGGAAAATGGACATTAGAGGCGGCAACAGCATTCTTAGAAGGGCAAGGAGCAAATGTCATAGTAAGAAGATTTGTTATACATATACAGTCAAACCTGCCTTAGCAGCCACCTCTATTAAGCAATCACCTGTCTTATACAGCCACATATTTTTGTCCCTTTCTATGATGAAATCAACAAAAATGAACCTGAATTAAGCATTCACCTGTCTTAAGTGGCCACTTTTTTCACGTCCCAAGGGTGACTTAAAACAGGTTTGAATGTACATAAAAACCCAAACTGTGGTATTATTTGGCAATTAAAACAGAAAATACGTACTTCAAATATATGTACCAATTCATTTTTTCAACTTAATGAAAAAACCTTTTGTTTTATTCTTTGACTTTCCCAAATTTCCTCGAGATATCTTACGAATATCCGGGTACACCTATTTACGTAGTCGGTATTTGCGTGGTACATTTGTGTCCAGGTTTTTACCAATATTGATGGATGTAACTGATAGCGGTTTTATGTGTTTTAGATGCACTGAATGCATTGTCTTACAATTATAATGTGTATTTGAATATGTAGGAGGAAAATAGAAGACTATAATCACCATACGTACAAGAAATAATATATGCCCATATGCTGTTTTGACAGTTTCATTTTCTATGAAATTCGCAACTTTCAATTGCTTGAACATAGTAATATTTTCTTTAAAATTCGATAAATGTGTACGGTAATTTAGTAGCCCCCTTTATTAAAATAAGCATCGTAAATTATTATTGTTGTCTTAAATCTTCTTTGTTTCTTTTCTAAACAGTTCTGAATGATCTTAAAGTCCCAGAAATAATAGATAAAAGGGACCTAGTTTGTATTCTGTCTAAGAACCCAACAAAACAGCATACAAACGTTCACTTACTTGTCATGTATAAGTAAATACATGTAGTAAAAAGCTATGTGAAAACTATAACCGTTTTCTTGCAGACGAAATCCACTTCAGATAACACTGTCCCCTATGTGTTTGAAGAAGACATCATACTAACACCACAACAAGCTGAAATCCTCTACAGTAGCAGAAATCCAAGACAGAAGAGAAAACTCAACACAGATTTACATAAACATTGGATACTTCCTATCCAGTATGCCTTCGATGGCACTCACAGTAAGTGTCAATGATTAAGTACGTGGGGTGATGGAAAGATGGGTTGGGTGTATAGCACCAAATCTAAGTAAAATATGGTTATGATAACACCAACACAGTTTATATAAACATTGGATACCACCTATCCAGTATGCCTTCGATGGTACTCACAGTAAGTGTCAATGATTCGGGATGGGATGGGGTTGGAAGTGGGGGGGGGGGGTACAGTACCAAATCCAATAGAAAAAAAAAACATAACTTACTTCAGATAAATTTAAACAGTGGACAGTGCGCTATTGATTGTTCATACTGCTTTAAAAATTCTAAACGGTATCCTAGAGATCTTACTGAAGTATTGGGTAAGATATGATTTTATATGTACTAGTATTACTGTTTTTAACAAATTGATAATTGAGTATTGGGATAGCAACATTTACATATACACGAGTAAAACTGCGTGTTGGGTAATTTGTGATAATTTTGTTATATTCTATATTTGTGTAAACTGTTTTGCGAGAAAGCTTCTATATAGACATCGCCTTCATTTATCTCCAAACCAAAACAAATGTATACTTATACACTTAATTATTGTCTTATAGATGATTCGGAGAAGAGTATAATTCGTTCAGCCTTACAGTATTGGGAAAGCTATACATGTATAACCTTCCAGGAAATAACTTACAAAGATAATGCCAGTATTAACGAGAATAACGTCTATATTGTATTTACCAACAATGAAGGGTAGGTTTTACATTTTGGACAGTTCTGAAAAACGCAAAAAAAATAGGTTCAGGTCTCTTAAAGAGAAAGAGTTTTATGATTCCGTGCATTAGGCTAAACCTCCCGATATTTATCGGGTATTTTTTCAGTTGCATTCAAAGGTCGTTTCCCCAACTGACCTTGTGTCCCTTTATTTCAATTAATCATCAGAAATTCATATGATTTATTAAACTTTTATGTTCTGCTAAATTCGGACTGCCTTATAGAAACAAGCAGCTATCTAAATTAAGAAAAGGCACCCGAGAAATTAAAATGCCCTTCATACTGAGTGCCTAAGTTGTTTATCTTTTTGTTTTACAGATGCTGGTCCTTCGTTGGAAGAGGGACTTTGACAGAACAAAAGGTTTCCATCTACAAAGATTGTGTTTATGTAAGTTAATAAGTCGTTTAAAAAGCTTAAAAATGTGTGGCGAAACGTACCTTGTGATCTTTTTTTGAGTGATCATTTTAGAACGTTGATACCCGACCTTTAGTTTTGATTTAAAAATAGTATTGGATGGGCCAAGAAATCAGAAAGAGTGGACAAGCCTATTTTTTTTTGGTAAAAATTTTACATTTAAAAGTTCTGCACAAGGCAAAGGTTCCAACCCCGACTCCCTCCTTTCTGGATATCTTCTTATTTATTGTTTATCTGAATTTTCTTCATTATGTTTTTATACCCCATTTGCAACTAAAGAACGTTTTTTTTAATTTTCGATCAACACATTTAAAGCCGCAAAAATGACAACTTCAGCCGACTTATTATTTTGATTTTCAGGAAGGTCACGTTTTACACGAGATAGGTCACGCTATAGGATTCTGGCACGAGCATGCACGTCCAGACCGAGACCAGTACATAACCGTCCAGGAAGACAATATAAAATATGGAAAAAGATATAACTTTCTACATATATCCTGGAAAGACCTTGATACTAAGAATATGCCTTATGATGTGGGATCTATCATGCATTACGGCTCTACAGTAAGTTTGTTCTTAATTATAAGAAAACTTAAGTTAAAGACCCGTGTACCCTTCTAGAGTAACAAAAACTTTTTGCCTTTAAACAGAAGTAGACTAAACAGATAGTTAAAAACTTATGAACAAACTGAATACACCGTTAAGTCTTTAAAAAAATGGGTTGATTCTGGTTTTATAGCACACGTACCCTATCCATCGTTGGGACGTCAAAAGGCCTAAAACGAGGGTTTTTGCTTTAAACAATAAGGCGTATATAAACCTACCTTTTTTCCGACTTGCGTGTCAAGAGGGCTTTGACTTTTTTCATAACCTTTAACAATTACAATTTTTAAATGTAGATTGATTTTATAATTGTAGGCATACGCTATAGAATACACTAATCCAGCACCACCCACCATAGTAACAAAAGACCCACTACTACAGAGGGCGCTAGGACAGAGGTTTCAGCTCTCATATTACGATGTCAAGTTAGCAAACCTCGCTTACTGTTCAGGTGAGAGATACAAAATGACATATTTGAACAACTTCACTGTTTTACATGATCAAGCCAATGTCAAAAAGGTGACGTACCATAAAAAAAGTTAAGGAATATAACTTTTTTATTGTGATACCTCTATATCCTTTTTTGATGCATCAAAATACAGTCAAACCGGTTTTAAGAGGTCACCCTTGGGACGTGAAAAAAGTGGCCACTTAAGACAGGTGACTGCCTAATTCAGGTTCATTTTTGTTGATTTCATCATAGAAAGGGACAAAAATATGTGGCTGTATAAGACAGGTGATTGCTTAATAGAGGTGGCTGCTAAGGCAGGTTTGACTGAATGTAGAAATTGAAATTTATATCTTTTAAAGTAAAGAAAATGGAATGAATTTACGTTATTTGTAGCCTTTCTTTTTTTCTTCAGATAAATGTAATGGTACTACTTTACAAAAGCCATGCCAGCATGATGGGTACCAGGACCCAAAGT
Organism: Arcuatula senhousia; assembly: GCA_963971305.1. Taxonomy (NCBI): domain Eukaryota; kingdom Metazoa; phylum Mollusca; class Bivalvia; order Mytilida; family Mytilidae; genus Arcuatula; species Arcuatula senhousia. The sequence goes on from OZ020310.1 coordinate 60,888,756, forward strand.
ATTGTTCTCAGTGCAGGTGTACTGATGGTCTAGCAGGACAATATTGTGAAACAGTAGCGCCCTCTCTTGGTGGTATGTTGGCTAGAAATAAAGATAAATAACCAAAAATGTGATTTCGAATACCTGGGCTTTGCAATTTTCTCCGGTTCTGGTACAAAACTGGTTCAAATTTGTTGTTGAAATGGATATAAGTGAAATTTGATTTATGTTTTCAATCTGTTGGAAATATTTGTTTTTAGGCTTAATTTATGGACCCATAATTTTTTAAATATTATCTACAGACATATGGATTGCGTCAAGCAGAGTTCTTTTTGTAGAAATTATTTCTATTATTAATTATTTACTAATTAATATTTTTTTCATTGAAACCGATTGTTAAATTCAAAATTGTTTAAAACACCAGGTTTCTTTCCTTGTTATGCACATGGTCGATATCCTCTGTGCTTGATTTGGATTTCATGTTCGAACTTTTTGGTTTTGAGAACTTTTCCTGCAATTTTTGTTTTGGTTTTTGATCTTTCAATGTTTTGATTCAAATGCTGCTGATGAGAAGTTACTCCTTGAAATACACCATAACCAAATTAACCGTTTTATACCTGTTTTTTGGTGTTGGATTTTTAGGACAAAAAACTAGAACAGAAACATTGTAGTTAAAAGTATATATAACTAAAAAGGCGGCAAAATCTTCACAAAAATACAAAACCAATTATTTTTTTGGGTAAAATTAGTGATACGACTGTAACAAGAGGATGGATAATTAACTTCAAACACCAGAGCAATCAAAATTGACCATTTTAATACAGAATTATTCATGGTTGTTTTGCCGAGTCACATTAACCGATGAAACAAAAATAACTTTGTTTTCCCCAAATCTAGGACATGTACTAAACCACAATACTAATTTGGTAAATCACTATAGTGTTCATTTTTCTCTTGTGGTCTTGTCTTAAATGCTTTTCTTGTTGTTTTGCAGATCGATGTGGAGGGGAACTAAACGTTACAGGGACTGAAACCACATTTGGTTTTCCAGGAGCATATCGTTTCAATCAACAATGCAATTGGTTTCTCAAGGTTATTATTTGATACAAGTTTAATGTTAAACTTTTGTATGTTATATTTTTTATTGTATATAATTGTTCTTTTTGAAGTGACGAGCCAATTACGTGTAGTTTAAACGTTTTGTTTCCAGGATTAAATCTTACTTAAGATGATTAAGACCAAGAATTAAACTGATAGCCCATGTAAACACTAAAATATTTTCTTTTTTTCTGATTGAATACACGTTACAAATACCGACGGTGACCTGCGTCCTCGATGCCATCAGAGGCAGCTTACTCGCAGGCACTTGTTTCTATCAGAAAGAGCAGTCGACAATTTATTTAAAACAGATGGAATCCTCGTTCTACAATGTAATATATAGTCGATCCAATTATTGAAAGAAACAAGTGCCTATGTGCTTCTTATCCTTAACATGGCCAATCTTGATTTTTGAAACGACCCACAACCTAAGTAAAAGCTTACATCCAAATGTAATACCTTTTACCATTTAATAGAAAGTATTCGACCTGGTTTTGTTACTGAGTGGAAGCCTCAATATCGAGATTTCTGAAACCTTTAAGTACCACTTTTTATAAGAATCATGCAAAGAGCGATTTATGGGTGGAAAGCCTAGGCTACACGACTTTATTTTTGATTTGTTACTCCTACTAGCACCCTGCTTTGATCTTTTGTGCTCTTTTTTTCAAACTAGCTCTGGTACTGAGAGAAAAAAAAATATATATATATAGATGTAAGAAAGGGAGATAACTCTAAAAATTGTCAATAATTTCAATAGAAACCATTGTAACAAAGTGGCAAGATTTCTCCCAGGACCAGGCAGTTATGAGAAAATTGTTATTTATTTCTTATTGTATATACTTTGAACTATCTTTTGTTAAAAATAAACCACTGTAGCCTTTTTATCGATGAATATCTTTTCTTCAATTTTGCATGATTATTAGGTGGACTTCTACTTAATTACACACTTTTTTTTTTATTTCAGGCACCATCCAATTCCAGGATATTTTTTAACATTGTTTCCTCCCACATCATGGACTATCCTAATTGTTCTTCTTCCAACCAATATGTAGAGTGCCTCAATTATGTAGAAGTTAGATATGCCCATAATATCGCCAAAACAGGAGCCAGGTAGGATAATTATGATTATCTTTACACCAATGTTAAAGTTTATGACGGAAGCTGTTATTAATGAATCAAACAGTCAGAAAAAAGTGTATTAAAAAATCTGCTTCAAGCAAACCTTTGACGATTAAAAAAAGAAAATGTTTGAGGTTTTAAGACAATAAGATGTGAAATATTCCCTAGCTGAACAGCCTACATTATTCTGTGGTAATTTAAAAATCTGACTAGCGAGCATAACTACCGCTCTCGTCCTCCACAATGTGGTCACTCTTCAATGAAATGAAAAAAAAACGTAACGGAAAATAGTCAGTAGCCTTCAATGTGACCATTGTCACTGCTCAAAGTCTTGAGTTGCAATATAATACACGTGTACCCATGATGCAATTATCATCAAAAGACTCCTCTGCTCTGTGGACATAGAACAACAGTTAGAAAGACGAAAAGTTGTTTCGTGGAAAGAACATTTGTTCAATGCAAAATATATCAATGGACGTGTGCATTTTAAACTGCTATTGCATATGTTCTATGATAGAGTTAAAACTTATTTTATGAAAAATGTATATTTCAGAATATGCTGTTCTTACCTAGATTCCAATAAACCCATAGTATCAGAAGGTTCTAAAATGCTTGTTCTTATGAGGTCATTTGCTGACGGTTCTCATGGGTTCCAAGCAAAAGTTTGGGCAGGTAATTTAATTCAGGGCTAATGCTATTTCCATTTGAAAATTTACGTGTAGAAGTGAGCTTATTTCACCCATCACAGGCAATATTGTAAACGTATAGGTTAATGATAATTTTGAAAACAGGATATCCACTTTATTGACAATAAGGCATAATTCAAATCTAGTTAAATGGAAGGATCACAGAAATAAATTCAAGATGAAAACAATATCAAACAGGAGGAACAAAAGAAAACCAATGATATAACAAATTTGTCATAATAAAGAAGTTTCCGAACCCCCACATCTCCATATGAATTCGCCACTGGAATTTTTAAATTTTGACTCTTTTTTCTTTTAGAAACATGTGGCGGATGTAAAACAGGAACAGAGCTAACCCATAAACCTTGCTCTAGGAGTATGTCTTACACATGTGAACATACGTGGAATTATACCGTGTGGAATGCCTGTCCCAGCGGGTGGTGGTGGTCTAAAAGTCCTGACTGTGATAAACTTGTGTAAGTAATATCCTCCCGAATTTCGATCAGAACCTCCATGTGGTGGGAGACGGCTCCTGTCATTGGAGCAGCAAACTCTGACGGTAGTGTGTAATGAGCTGGACGGGTCTCATAGTTAACAGTTGCTGCAGAGGCTTTTAGACTATAGTTAAGACTATAAACTTCCAATACCGGTTTTTACTTACTCTTTGTTTATTTAACAATAAACTTTTACGTTTAGGGTTTATTTGCAAGGAGGATTACACAATATTAATAAAAAAGAATTTTTTCATAATGATAAGCGTCTGTAAGAAAAGTAGATAATATGGAGTAGGCATTGCCTAAATGCGAGCATAGCTAAAAGGGTTACTACGTTTTGTTTATTTTCCAATATTTCCATTTGCTAATTTTTGGGCGAAATGGTATGGAGCGATTAAGCTTCGAGACACGTTAGTTTCATACGTGCATATAACCAAGACGAAACGAGCAGCTTATGTGTATTTATTATTTTAAGAATATTATTTTCTTGTAAAAAGCGCAATTTATTATTTTTTTAAGCAATATTTCTTTTCTTATAAATTATTTTAACATTCACTCCGGTCCTGTAAAAATAATAACCCTTTCCGGACCATAAAAAATCTAAATCAGCATTAGCAAATTTCTCGCGGAAACAAATACCGTAGAGCTCTCCGCTCGAGCGGACACTTCGTGCCCGCTTGCGAGCTATGCTCGCTAATAACTAAACATAAAATAACAACCTGTTATTGTATTAAAGTGATTAAATTTTTTGTCATTTTTTTTTGTAGAAACAAGACTGCTGTTCGCCAGGGAATCTGCTACAAGTCAGAATTATACTGCTGTAACGGATATGAATTAAATGTAGACTTGTGTATAAGTAAGCAAATATATACTTTTGCTCAAAATATGGAAAAATGCATTTTTCAAATCACCTTAATTCTTATAATATTTGAAACAAGACAACGAAAAACAAAAGAGGTTACTTTAAATAAAGCAAAATGCACAACATCACCATTCCAATATTCAAAAAATTTAATGAATCACTTTCTTAAAGACTAGCAAGGTTGTTGATATAGAACAAATACTAAAACAACTTTAGCAACAAAGTTGATGTTAATGCAAAAAAAAAAATCCAAAACATAATTGTATGAGTTTTGTGGAATAAAGCGACTGATGATCACCCGTCGAATACTCTTGAAAAATATAAATAGTATTTTGCAAAGACAAACATATTGTAGGAAATATATAAATGTACAAAATGGGAATATAAAATGTTTTATATTTATAGAAACAACCGATCCTACACTTCAATCAGTGGTAATACAAATAGACGGCGCTTCATCGTCGGAATATCTAGTGCCCACAAATAATCCGTCGGGATTAAAGGAGAACGACCCCGGGTCAGGGTGGGGGAACTGGACACAGTGGTCGAACTGTTCTCAGCCTTGTGGGGGATGTGGTAATCAGACTCGACAGAGGTTCTGTCATGACCCTCTTTATTGCAGGTAGGTTGTTGAAATAATTATTTTGGTTGAGTAGTATATTGTAAAGACTTAGTTTGCAAGACAATAAAATTTCCCAGAGGTCACAAACATGATTTGTCCATCTCTTCCGTTTGGCTTATAACGAAACTTATGAAGGTCTCCAGATGAATTTGTAAATAGTCTCTTTGATATGTTTTTTTTTCTATTGGTCAATACAACTGATAGCTACAGCAACCCCATATCAAAATCATCTGATTTATATTTTCTGGCAGTCGTGTGTTTAGCGCTTTAAGATACATGGTGGAAACATTTTAAAATAGCACAAAAAGGACAGATTTGCATACTAATTTAAATGGTTAGACTGTCAAACATGTGAAAACATACAATATTACAATATGAGCTATAAATAAAACCAAGTTTAAGACATTTTAAGTCATTGTATGCAATTATTATTTTCAGCGGTAAAACAATGGAGATAGAGAGCAGACAATGTAACACAAGTCCATGCACACATTCCAGTTTTGGTACGAGGACAAAAGCAACAGTGATCACAAATCCTATAACATTACAGAAAACTACCATGTAAGTTACTATACAGCAAAAACAAGTACAAGTACAGTGATATAAAAACTGTACTGATTACTAAGTGTAAATACTTATCTAAAAGTGTTAATTTCTCTCAGAATTTTAATTGGCTGAAAATACACATACGATTATGTTTGTGAAAGAATCAGAATCAGAATCAGAAATTTTATTGGAATAAAATCCAAACAATTGGATTGTTACTAAAACTTATATACAAGTACATTTATAAAAAGACCACAATATTACAAGCTACTGAATTTAAAAAATAATGAAATCATTCAAGTACAAAGAGGAATAACTCAAAAAGGACTTGTCCTTTTTAATTCTAAAAACAACGGGCATAAAACATAAAAAAATTGAAAGAAGCGGCTCCTTTTAAGTGAAAAAAGCTTAATCACAGGTTAGGTGAAAAATGCAACTGTCTGACTTCGACAATACATTACTATATGAATTGATGGCTGTCTATACCGGCAACAGCTATCATGTGTCCGTTAGGTAAATTTCTTTAAATGACCGTCTAACCCGTTATAAAGCTTGGATATCTTTTCACCAATTTTAAGATTATTTCGACCCTCAGATTATTCTATTCAAATGTGTAGGTTAGACTTCATTCTTTAAAATGTTCTCTTGTGTGTCTGGTTTCAGCATGTTCATAATTAATTATTATTGTTGGTAATTTTACAAGTGGGCTATAGTTCATGTGTTATACAAGGTGCGAAAAAAAGGCAGCTGTAATTTTTTATTTTACACTTTGAAGTTGTTATTTTGTTTAAATGCTTTATATAATAATGATAATATTTTTTTTTAGATATGAAAAAGAGACGTATCCAATAGTAACAGAATATTGTTGTTCAGGATATTTTAAGGATACAAACAATAGGTGCATCAAAGTCGTTACCACGTGACAAAACAAATAATGTCAAATATCAACAAAATGGTGCTTTCATGTTCAATCACTTTTTGTCACATAATCATATCAAAATGTTCATTTAAAATTTTACACTCATATTTGTACTGTATCTTAAATTGAATTTTACGTGATTAAGCAATGACATGTATAGTGTTAAGAAGCGTGCACATTATTGACCATTATTTTTGCGTAAGATACCGACCATTAAACCTAAAGGAGGGGTTTTTACTCAAAAAGCATTTTTAAAGGTTCAAGAAATAATGAAAAATATTTTGGCAGCAGAGTTCAGAAAAATAAATATTCCAAAGGATTTCTGCTATCATGTAAAATAATACTGTTAATGAAAAAAAAATCTTCTTGCCATGTTGGGAAGAAAAATTTCTTACCAGATCAAAAAAAACCCTTTCAAGGTCGCCTTAATTATCTGAATTAAAAAAAAAATCATTTCTGGCATAAAATTTGCACCATATCATTGAAACGACACAAATCATTTTTTATTCCCATTTTTCCATCATACTCATTTTTAAGACAATCATTCTGTGATACATATATGTTGATGTTTTACGTAAATTTCATAACATAAAAAGCATTAATATTTTTTTTTCATTTTTCATAAGCGATACAATCACAGGCGTTTGGGTCCAGGATTTTATTTTATTATAAATAACGTGTATATAAAAATTTTCATCTCGTCTATATACTATTTCCACAAGGCAAGAATGTTTGAAAGTTCTAAAAATAGAACTGACGGAAACTCCCTTTTTTCTTGTAGAAATATTTTTTACCATAAACAACTAGAGCATTCTATAACTCCTTTCAGCCGTAACTCTCTTTAGGAAGCAAAAGTAAAGCATGTCAGTATGTATAAATCTCACATCGGGTCTTTTTTCCTACGAAGCGAAACAAAAGATCACCACGGACGGAAGTGGCCAAAGATTTTCAATGGAAACAATATTCCGCCAAATAAAAGGACTTCCGAGTGACACTACAGTTAGGTAAAATCTGGGCGAGTTCGAACAAATCATTTGGCGGAAAATGTGGACTCAATTTTATTTGAAATATTTTTATTGACGATTTGGTAGTATAATAAAACGTACATACAAACTAGGACTCGATGGGTGTTCCATAAATTTTCAAAAAGGCGTTCAAGGATAATAAATACGTGGTTATTTCATTTCAATGATAAAATTGGAAAAAAGTAGAAGAATATTGTCTCCCTTTAAAATTTTAAACTACTTCCGTCCGTGGTGGTTTGTTTGGCTCGCTTCAGTGGAAAAAAGATTAGATTCAAAGTCATTGCGAATTGTTTCACGATAAATGTGTTCCCAATTGTGAGATTAAACTGAAAGGATTTAGAGAATCACCAATATTTCATGTAAAACATTTGATTCTATGAGAAAATATGGGGGTTTTCCGCAAGTAAATTTTGTTCTATTTTTAGAACTTTCAAACATTCTTGCCTTGTGGAAATAGTATACAGACGAGATGAAAATTTTTACATACACGTTATTTATAATAAAATAAAATCCTGGACCCAAACGCCTGTGGATACAATGTATTATGTTTTATTTTTTATAAAGAAATACAAATTGAATATTGTAGTATTTTGTTTAATCCCGACATATTGGACGCATTTGTGTAGGATTATTGAAATTAATAATTGTAATAGAAATAGGAAATTATGTCATTCTGATAAAAACAAAGTTCCCGGCAATTAACTTTATTTGAATGAAATCCAGTGTTGAAATTTGAATGTATTAAATACAATTTGTGTTTTTGCTCAGGACTAAGTGCCTGAAAGGATGGGGAGTTAATATAGGTTAAGAAATTCCTGGACAAATATTTCATGGAATTCAATAATTTGATTCGCAGATTCAAGAACATGTAAGTGATTGAGCTTCAGTGTTACTTTACATACATTACCTTTCCAGTTTTACTCATGTACTCTTAAACAATAATACAGTTTTGATTGATGGGAAATTCTCAGAGGTACTGTTTAGCCCCTATTCGTTCCCAATTTTTTTTTCGGTTAGGTGCAATCATACCAGGTCTAACATGTTGAATTTATTACTTTGCAATTGAGTTTTCAAATACAAACTCAAAGGTGGTATCAGTTTAAAAGATAAGGATTATCAGACTTTGTGAATTATCTTACTTTACTTTAGTTTTATGCCTGTATCTATTCAATAGATTAAATGCCGGGTCGAAGCAAGCTTTTCATGAAACCTTGAACTTTATCAAATATTAAGGGATATTTTCAACAAAAAACATAATTATCATATTGATATATCATCCGCTTGTATATAATGCATACAGTTCAATGTCTTAACAAACTTGAAATAAAATATGAATATCTTATCAAATTAGTTGCTAGATGATGATCATGCCTTCTTCAAAATAACTTTTTCCCCGAGCCCACCATAGTTAAGGATGCTCGCTGGTCTTGTTTTGGTATTTTTGGTCATTTTTTTCGGAATCCTCTGGATTTTACCATCAAAATAGGGTTACAATTTTTGCCCACGAACCCCCTATTTTCTTGTTATTAATGTCTTAAATATGTCATAAAGAGGTTATAGTCAAAGTTTTATCAAATCCTATTTATTCTGTCATGGGTTTTAACAGCTAAATAGTGCTATTGCTAAACCTATGAAAAAGTCAGAGAAAACCTTTTCCCGCCAAAACTTTTACGTCAATTATCTTGAAAACGAGGTCACGAACCTATCATTTTTTTTTGCTTATTTTATACTTTTTACTATTATCTTTTAATTTAAGGCATCAAATTTGAAACCTATTTATTTTCAATAATAGTAGCGAACATCCTTAAAGCTTTATCATAGTTTATGAAAGCATCATATTCACCCAACTTTTTAGCATATGAACATTCATCACATTAGAACAAGCGATTAGCTGTCGCTGGCGACTGCTTAATTACTTATCAAACTTGTGTATACTTTAAGATTTCATTTATAATTGTAAAAAAAATATATATTCATAATCGAACCGTTGTAGGTTTTAAAATTATGTTCATGTACATGAAATGAAGCACTCCATTTTTCAAACAATGTCATATTTCCGTTTAAACTTCACGAGTAATCACAATTATAAACAAAATCCATGTTCAATAAGTCTATTTTTCTTGTCTGGTCTTGAAAGAAATGTGTATGTTTTATTATTATATTTTTACACCATTATTGTGTAATTTATGAATTGTTTTTATTATAATAAAAGATATGTAAATCAATGTTTCTTTTTAAGATGCCTTAATGAAATCATACGCCACTAAACATATTATTGATGGATCAATGTGATGTGCATTTTCCACTATGTTACAAACTAGAAGAATAGGAAGACAGCTCTAAAATACACACATACAACAAAACATCCTTTATCAACATGAACTCCTGTTAAGGTCTCGGGTGTTCCTAATCTCGAAAAAGGGAAATTAAAATTCCAACATCAGTGTTTCAAACAATTATATTTCAGAGCGCGCGTTTGGTCTTTTCAAGACTCACTAGAGGTGCCCACCCAAAAACTTGAAAATGCCAAACACGACGAATTTGAATATGAAGAGCATTGAATAACTAAAATGGCGGTCTTCCACGGAAGACGTATGTCGCCTGCGTCTTTAAATATTCGGTAAACAGGAAGTAGGTGAATTAAAGGCATGAAATCGTTTTACACCAAAAGGAAGCTACATGCAACGAAATTTTTGTGACGCCACTGGACGATGCAAGTCGACGGATAGTATAAATGTCACCCCTATATGTCGGTTTGCAACACGTTTCAGGCGACGTAAAAAAAATATTTTCAGACAAAAATGGATGGATTACGTTAAACATGAATTAAGTTAGTGAGCGGTAGACCTGAAATCGAATCCCACTGTATTGGACCATATGCTAATGCTGTATACAATATATCAAGAGGCTGTGATTAGTAGTTGCTGAAAAACCTGTAACGGAATAAATTTCCCCGTCCACCCCGACATTCACCATTTTATAACCCGGATTTTTCACTCCGTAAAATATGACCAATTAAACCAAAGTAGGGTTTTGATAATTTTGAAAAAAACGATAATTTTATACATGTAGCTTTGATGTTTTCTTCAGCACAAATTGCTGATTCCAGAGCGGGCTAACCTCGGGGAATAAAAATTTCACCAGCAGCGCTAACCATCACTTATATCAGAAATCAAATTTAAATTAAATCAAGTTCCAGAAAATTAATTTTGCTACGCCAGACGTGCTTTTTGTCTTATCAAGACTCGTCAGATGTGCTCTACATGCCACCACTAAAGGTAATGAAGAGCATTGAACAATAAAATACCCAAAAATGCCGAACTGAGAACCAAAAAAGAACTAAGAGTAATCTATGTCTGGGGTAGAAAGAACCTAAGGGTTAATTTTGAAATTTATAACGGATAAGTGTTCTGGGGAATCTGTTAAATCTGGTAATAAAACCGTCAATTTTGGTAAAGTTGTATTCATTCGTGTTAACTGACTATGTCCATTCGAACTTCTGACATTCACATTTCCATTGTTTTGTCTTTGCTTCTTGTAAATGCACCCTTAAACACCTTTTTCTTGTGATGTCCATTAAAATTCGACAGTCTCAACCTGTATATATGTCTTGAATTGAAAATATAAAAATTATCAAATTTATAATCATAAAAATATCCCGTAGATATTATTTTGGTCAGAGATAAATACTGAAACGATTATAAAATTTTATTTTAGTTTTTAAACATTAAAATATTTGAATATTTTACTAATATAATGTTACATATATATGTAAGACAACAATTTATTCAAATAATAAACAATATTACAGTACAAAATACAGAGTACCGAAGATCAATATTTTTTTCATAGATGAAATCACAAAATAGCAAATTGTATAATGCATTCTATAGTTATATAAATATGTGACTTTAGTAGCTGAACTTAAGGTTAATGAAACTGCCTATGCTGCAGGAAGAGTCACATTCCATATTTGGAAAAGAATACTAGTAATTTAACCATATTTGTAAAGTGATAATTTAACATATTTGGAAAGTGGTAATTTAACCATATTTGGAAAGTGGTAGCATCTAAGAAAAATATTAATTTAAATAAAATTATAAATTAGATTTAAGCTTATGAGTCTGTCGGTTCTAAGTTCGCAACAGGAGGCTCCCAGGACCCTGAGTCACTCACCTGGGGCCATGTCATCAAAGGTGTCCTAAAATAAGACAATTAATCATATCTATATACAGTTTAAATGGACAAGGACGTGTCTTAGTCCTAAGATACCTTTTAAAATTGACATGGCCCCTGGTTCGTATAAAGCCGAAATGAAAAGGGATTATATCAAATACATGATTAATGATCATCATCAGATGTTTCTTATCTATAGTTTATAGCATCACTGTGTCTAGCATTCGCTTGCAGAAACCTTGGTTGTCTAAACAGACAGGTAGAAATGTCAATCCCTCACTTAGACATAAAAAGTACTTAAAATTGTTATATGTACTACGTTCAAGAAACAAAAATAACATTGGTATATACAAGAAAAGCATATTATTAACAGAGTTTGACACCACTACTCAAAGAAAGATAACTCTGAATTGTACATGATTATTCTGAAAGGTTTGAGTGAAGGTATGTTTCTTTCAATCGTTGCTTTACAATGTTTTACCTGAGAGATTATCTTTGATTATTCTTTTTTACAAATAATAAACCAGTTTAGTACATCGAAAGAAAATACAAAAAATATACATTTAAGTTATAAATAATATATAAAAAGTGTTAAACACTCTATTTCTATTTCAGTACAAATTATACACAACAACTATAAACTAAAATGACCCAAATGCCATGTCTTATATAACAAATTCATACTTATAGTCTTGTGTCTCTATTGACAAGAGATCCATCTGATTTTTCAACTGCACCAATTAAAATAAATCGTCTTTATATGGGTAAATATTTTTCTTTGAATGTTAAAAGCTTTTTTTTTCAATAAGATTTTCTATGAAAAGAAACATCCAATCATTATTAATATTTAGTTTTGACCAACAACATAGAAAAATTAAAGCAATTTTCTTTTGGAAATTATATTTTGTTTGCCTAAAATACAGACCATGAAATAAAATGTTAAGACTATCTACTTTTATTATTAAAATACAACAATCATCATTCCCTAGACTAGCCCTCTTGTCTATAATGAACTTCGCCTGTAGACTATGTCTTTTTGGACGGAAAGCCTTGAACCTGAGCACTTTCTAGGTTAATGTTTCTTTTTTGTGTGATTTTTCTTCTGATGTCCCATAGGAGTATGAGTTGTCACCGGCTTTGAAATGTACTTGATGAATTCTGAAATTATAATGATAAAACTCATTAACGTTTAAATGATTTATATATATTGTATATATACGTCCTTTCGTGAAAGTTCGTAAAATGTAATCACAAGCCAGGGCGTCAGATTAGTCTTACTATTAGTCTGAAACAAATTGTTCCTATGATTTGTCAGAAATTTCTATCTTAGGCTGAGTTATGGTGACAAACATCAAACACAAAACAGACAAATACACACATGACAGATGCCAAAAATGATTTAAACATCAAACTAGAATGGCATATTTTGATTTAGAATCTTATGCATTGTAGTTTTAGTATTGGGTCAATGCAAGACGGCGAGCAGCTACATCTGGTCATGTTGAAGACAGGTGTCATTGTGATTTTTAAATTGCTGTTTCTTACTGTTGGTTGTGTCGGTACACGTTTATTCCATGGCAGGCGTATGTCGCCTTCGTCTTAAAATATTTAGTAAACAGGAAGTACTGCATTAAATCGCTTTACAACATGTAGTACTATAGGATGAATATACATGCAAAAAATATCAAGAGACTGTGAGGTTGCCCGGAAAACTGCGATGGAATTTTTTTTTGTGAAGCCTCAGGACGACAAATACAGGACGCATGACGCCGCAAGACGACGGATAGCGCCAAAGTGACTCCTAAATGTCACTTTACAACACCTTGCAGGCGACATACTTTAAACAAAACACATACCTCTATAATCAATCATGCCATCTTTGTCAACATCAACAATTCTAAACATTTGTGTTAATTCATCCGCGGAGAGTTTTTCTCCCATCTGAGTTGTGATTCGTTCCAATTCTTTAGGATCTATTTTGCCATCCTTATTTTTATCAAACAATTCGAAAGCTCTCTTGAGTGTTTTTTCTTGGTCCTCTTGTCTCGTGGAATCTCGTTTTATAATGTCCATCAACAGACAAAAGTCTTCAAATTCAATAACGTTGTTCTCTGTAATGAATGCATAAGGAAAATTGCTTATACAGTTCTAAGTTTAGTTTAAATGTATTTATCTATCCTGGATTGGAAAAACAAGCTTGGTGCTTATGTGTATCCCTCTCCAGCTAGCAGTTAACGAGTGTGGCCTTTGTAGCGGCGCCCACTGAACCTACTCATATCGAAATCTACAAAGGGATCTTTAACGTGCATGGGGTATAGTATTGCTATCAGCATACACGGGAACAACCTTTTTTCTTGACCCGTATAGAGGATATATCGAGCTGAAATAATCTCAAATGATCAAGAAAAAGGTCAAACTAAGGCAAGACACACCGGATAAATTAAATATCGAAATATGGTTTCTACTTGGTAGACATTGTACAGACATTTCAAAATATATTGAACAAATTTTGGTGCCAATCCATCTTCCATTGGATCTTATGGTCAGATAGTAACACAAAACCAAACACAATTTTGACAGAGGATGAAAACGGGAAGTAAAGCGAAGTTACAATCTTTGTATAACAAATAAAAATTATGGCATGTAATGGGATATTAAAAATAATATTCCGCCGCAATATAATATCAATAGCTACAAGTAAATATGCATTATATGTGGAGAGAGAAATGAGTTATCTTTCTTCGACCAGAAAATTTCAGCATTGTTATATTTTGAATATGTATAAAATATTGAACTTTATCTTTATTACGCGTTTCCAAGTTATTATTTGGGACCCTTCATGGGGGCAGACACCGAATGAAATGGAGGGCATAACATAATACTTCACCACTTCACAAGATGATCTTATTGCTGATTATACTGTAAACTTCTGTAGTTTTCAATATTTTCGGTAGAGCGCCTCTGATGAGTCTTGAATAGACGAAACGCGCGTCAGGCGTAGCAAAATTTATTGTCTGGAACTTTGTTGTAATTTGTATTTCAATGGGCTCTGTTTTAACCATCTGAATAGTTCAAGCACAAAGAACTTTTCAAAGTGTTTCAATTCATTCTAACCATCTACATGAACTGACGATGATAACAACCTACATTAGCAACCGAGAATCAATATGCACATGGGTGCAAAAGCCGAGTTGCCGTATTTTGACCTATTCAAACTGAAACTCAAATGAATCCAACATTATTCATATTTTATATTTGTTGGGGCTCTCTCAAATTTCAGCAACCTTACATATTTGTTGGGTTGTGTGTGTTTAAATGACATTTTTCCAATTTCAGCAATCTGATATTTCTTAATTCATATAAACAGGGTTCCCACTAATTTTTGGACACAAAATTCAAGGGTTTTTCCAGGACTTTTCAAGAGAATTGAGGTCATTTTCAAGGATAAAAATATTCCACAAAAATTTTAAACATCCATTAATATTTTCCGCCTTTTTTATCCAACGGTCAACAAATCTGCAAATTACAAAATTCCAGGGTTTTTCAAGGATATTTGATAAAATTCAAGGATTTTTCCAGCTTTTTGAGCATTGAAACGAAATTCAAGTACTTTTCCAGGTTTCCTTGAATTCAAGGATGGCGTGGAAACCCTATATAAAAATGTTTGCGGACATGCTGCGTCCTAAATCCTAAATTGGAATACTGATTTGTTTCTTCATTCATATGAAGCAGACTTCTTGCAATCTCTTCTAGACAAAAAAGACCGTAGACTAGCTCTCTCTTTCAACCTCACGTTCCGTTATATTGATGATGTCCTTTCACTAAACAATTCTCGATTTGGTGACTTTCTCCATCTCATATATCCACAGGAGCTTGAGATAAAGGACACAACGGATTCTAGGAAGTCTGCTTCATATTTAGATCTACACCTCGAAATTGACTCTCAAGGAAGACTTTTCAACAAGGCTCTATGACAAACGTGATGACTTCAACTTTCCAATCGTCAACTTCCCCTTCTTGTGTAGCAATATTCCGTCAGCTCCAGCTTATGGAGTTTACGTATCTCAATTGATTCGTTACTCCAGAGCGTGCGGGACTTACATCGATTTCCTTAGCAGAGCGACACGTCTGACGCAAAAATTGCTCACACAGGGTTATGTTGCTCCTAGGTTGCTGTCTTCACTCAAGAAATTTTACGGAAGACATCATGCACTTATAGACAAATATGGGATTTCGATCTCTCAGATGAGTGCAGATTTTGGTTTGTCATAGGGTGTTGTTTTGTCTTCCTTTACTGGATTTGACACGCTGAATGGACTATTGGAAACGCGACGGGTGTGCTATAGCAAGCAGGAACTGCTTACTCTTCCGGAGCACCTGAGTTCACTCTTGTTTCGACTGGAGTTCGCGTTGTTGATTGATATTCAGTTGTTTTGTGTTTCCATGTTTTACGTGTTGTCTGTTTTTGTCCCGTTCTTGTTTGTGTTTACTGGTTTAGTCTCTGCCCTTTCGGACTTTTGACATTCGGATACCCCATTGGTACCTCTGCTTCTTGCTTCACTCACTATTTTTATCACAGGTTTGTATAAAGTATTTGATTTGTTCCTGAGTCGGGTTTTCGCCAACAGCTCGAAGGAGCATTCCTAATTCGTGCGCACAAATGTGTCCATTGTTGTCTTTGTCAAAGAGGCAGAACGTCTCCAGAAGTGCTGAAATATTAAAAAGAGATTGAATTAACTATAGACATGATAGAAGCCCATACTGATATGAGTTTATCCATTTGTATAGCGACGAGGTCTTAACAAAATGTTTAGACCTATCACGACTTTCAGCAAATGCCCAAACAAACGCCCCACAATTTCCGTGTCTTATACTTTAATGAAATATGTTTTGCTTGCATTTTTAAAATAATGCAAATCTAGTATTTAATTATAAGATTATAGCGTTAAACAAAAAAAAGAAAAAAAAAAACGGCGAAGAAAAAAGGACAACTAAGGGCTAGTTTTTTTTCGGATTAGTGTTTCATTTCTTTTTTTCAAATTGTTTTGAACGTCAAACCTTATATACCATAAATGGTGAAACTGTCTATCAATGATTTATTTCCAAAACGTCTGAAATTGAAACAAATCACAATTTCGTAGGCATTTCTTTGTTATACATGTAGAGTACTCACCTTGTTTTTCTTCTTCGCCCAGTTCTCGAGTCTGACTCGTCTGAAAATAACCAAGAATGCGCTTAGAAATCCATGTTGTGTATGATAAAATAATACAGATGCAATAAAGTTTAGCTTGTACAAATGTACATGAAAATAAAAGAAGCAGAGGAACCAATGGAGCATCTGAATATCATAAGTCCGTAAAAAAACCGTAAACATGATTGAGAACAGCACGAAGTAGACAACACAACACAAATGAACAGCAAGCAACAAAACAAACTTCAGTCGTAACGAGAGAAAACAAAGTTGCATCGGAAGATAAAAAAAAGGTCCATTAAGTTCCCGTATGAAAGATTTATTTTACTATTACAGTCTAACATGTCTAAGGAATATATCTGCAAATTTTGTTTTTAATTTTAACATATCCAGACAGATGGATTAGACACAAGTTTGCAACGTAGGATGTCTTCTCTGTCTTTTGCACATGCATAAATAAGCTTCATTTTTGGGGGTAAAGTTTCCAAAAAAATTGAAAAGCTAGTTTGCATTCACAAAAAGACGGGGGAAGTAATTATTAGTAGCTGAAATCATGAGTTCCATCTAAAAATGTAAATTTTCTTTTTGATCCGAGGGTAAATTTCAAGACGGTAGGCAGCAATCATTGGTTACATTTGAAAACCTGTCCATATGAAAATTGTCGCTGTTTTCTGTAGGTTATACACGTCTCATTACTGTCTATAAGTGTACGAACGAGCTAATGTTACCAAGTTCTCTTGTTGTAAAAAATACGCCGTAAAATGTGCCGTTCATTGCCCAACCTTATAAGCTTTGGTAGACATAAAAATATTCAAAAACACCGGCAAAAAAATATGGGCGCTACCGTCAATATTAAGTTATTAAAGTAATCAAAGCGCCTAATGAGGAAATTACTTTTGTTGATTCTCTCTGTTCTTTCTTAAAATTTGCTATAGACAAAATTAAATCATTATTATATTATAATATACCAAGTATGTATCAATTGGATTTGAGTTACCTCTCTTTGCACATAACATAAGCCAAAGCCTGTGGCTCTCTTGTCTCTTACTATGTTTGTCACTTTAACATGTAATAAGACAAATATGATTTGTAATTGATATGTCCTTATTGCCCTGTGACGAGGAAATAAAGACATATATTTCTTTAAAAAAAGTTTTCAAAGGTTCAGGAGGAATTTTTACTGAAGCATAAAAAAGAAACCAGATTGCGAAATAGATAGGGCTATGACGCCAGATCCAGGATGGGAAATCAACAGAACACATAATACTGACAAGGTGGTCGCTTTTAGTGGTTTTGCATTTGGTCCTTTATATATGTTCTAATCTTAATTACAACAAATTTCCACTCAATGAATTTTCCTACGCCTGAAGCGCGTTTCGTCATTTGAAACTCATCGATGTGCTCTACCAGAAATGGAAAATGCCAACCACAACATGTATAAGAGCTTTAATAGAACAATAAATTCGAAAAGTGTCGAAAAAGTATTGAATTAGTGACTAAGGCCAACCGACACCTAATGTAGGAAGATCCTTCGAGTTTTAACCCTATTGAAATTTTCACTGAAGATTTCAGCGAATGATAAGATAAGATAAGACTAATCACAGCTAGTGCCCAAGATTTGAGCAGAAAAAATAAACAGTTATACCACAAAACATATATGATTTTGATTGATTGTACATATAAAAAGACGTACAATATACCTAAAAACATCAACAAATAGTTCACTAATTATTAAACAAGACAACTCAAATTAAAAACACATATATTAAGTGCTGAGGGAAACAGCCCCCTCTCTAGAAAGGATGACCTCTCTTTTTAAACAAGTTATTGTTTGGAAACTGATGATATAATAAAATTATCTTCAGAAACCAAGAGTCAAGTTAGTTTTTGTTCATTATTTAATATGTTAGTGTTCTTATATTTATCTAATATTTGTTTGAAATTTTCATTTCTTACTGTATTTAATTTTTAACACTTGAGTAAAAAGTGTTCTTCATTTTCAACTTCCTGTTTGCACATCCTCTGCTCTAATATTTATATAGCGGTCTCGCTCAATGTCTAACTTATTGGCACTTTGTTATATGTACATGTACATGTATCTTCAAATTATAAATGTACATATGTATAGTCTTCATATTGATCTTACAAAGTTAAAGCAGGTACACAAATCATAGAACATGTAGAATGAAAAACTTAAAAATTTAGTCATACTTTTAAAACTTCATTGTACATGCATTTTACAAAGGTGCGGCAAATTATGTCAGATATTTACCCCAAACGTTTAAAACAATTCAAGATTGGACACCATATGCGTATTATCTTACAGGGAACTCCGTTCAAACGGTATCGATTTAAATACTTTGTTATTGTAGATCTGAAATTTTATATTGATATTTTTAAAGTTAACGATTCAATCACTACATCATGATCAATGATCATAACCTTGAAATATTTTCTATTGGTCTGGAACTGGGTTTTAAAACTAGAAAATAAATATGTTTAGATGCACCATATATTGGTTGACCGGCTAGTTACGGTTGGACGGTTATATATCCATCAACATGTTGTTTCTTTAGGGTACCTTGTATGTAAAGGAAATTACAAAACAACCGAACTTGAATTTGAAAGCGAGGGGTTTATAAAAATATTTATGAATATACAATGTTATATGGAAACACTGAATCATTTAAGGCAATGTTAAATACTGAAAATTACACATCCACATTTTGCCTAAAAATGTTTTTTTTATATCTTATAGTAGGGTAATGTCAATCGAGCAGAGACCAATGGGAAGACCTCTGGTTGTTATATTAGTGCATTTAGTGGATTTTGTCAGTACCTACATTTGTACATCTCATTACGTTTGTAATTGAGTTGATTCTTTTTAAAATTTACAGAGTGAAATCAAGACTATATCAACCTCTCTATAAGACCGTAAACTTCATCTTAGTCCGCTTATTCCTTTGTGTCATACAAATTCAAACTAGTCCGTTATTTCTTATATTGACTTTATAGAACATCAATACTACTTAAGTACTTAAGTGTGTGCGAAACAAACATTATTTTATTGGTTATATATAAAAATCACATCTTAATGTTCCGAACAAAGAAAATCAAAGACATAAAACTATACTGGGTTTATATATTATGCCGAGAAACAGATGTACTAATACTTTATTTAGTAAATGGAATTACGAGATTTTTGTATTGCACTCCAAATCTTTCAAGTAAGGGACTTTGTAGACCAAATATAATTAGTATATTTCAACTTTGGTCGAAGAATTTTGTTTGGGAAATTTGCACTGATTTATGATACCGTACAGGGTTTTGCTTCTTGCATTTTTCTAAGAGCGAGCACATACATTATCGAAACTCAATCTTTTCGCGCCTTTAAGGCAACTGAAAATTTTTAAAATAATATATCTTAAGATTTTCTCTGGAACTTGAACATTATTACAATATTTTGATGCGTTTTGAAGTCATCATCTGGAAACCATCGGAGTATTGGCCGGATAGGACGGACAGACCGACAGACATCTTACTGAGAGGAACGGGCTACACTAAGACACGATTAAGGTAACATGAGGTCAATAATATAATACATAAGTACATAATGACAGGATGAATAATGCCTCCTTCGTTGACCAGATTGTCAAAAAATGGGGGGGGGGGGGAGGGTGTTTGAAGGAATTTCATTCATTAAATGTTACAATAAAGATGTGATTTTTGCTTCATTATTGAAGCTATTGTTATGTACAAATGTAACCTCATCTCTCAATAGAAATATTCTAGAACTATATTGGAATCAATATCACTTTCACTATAGTCCTATAATATGACCAAACAGTCGATTATGAATAAACAGGGCACTGCAAAGTACATTGCCCATGTTGATTTAGCCTTTAAATCTATATAAATATTTATTAAGTCATTACTATTGAGTTATTGACCGCGAGGAGGAAACAAACATCAAAATTCCATTGAAATTTAATTTTTACGACATTCGTGTAATGTTAATGCAATCTGCCTCCTATAAAAAAGTGGTCAAAAGGACATTATTTGAAACTCATGAACGAGCTATGATAGTTTCCTTAAGAAGGACAAAAGAAAAAGTAAATCCATCACAATACAGAAGAAGAAGAAGAAGAAGAAGAAGAAGGTTTTATTAACCAAAAGCATGGGCCCACAAGGGGCATGATACAGAGCAATTAACACAATGTAATAACAATTAATATAAGTTACATATGAAGTATATAATTATCACCTCACCTATATATTAGTTTATTTATTTTCAATATATTTGGAGTCATTAAGATTATAACAAGTACTAGTATTCTTATTATAAGCACTCAGGTACAACCCAGACGAAGAGATCGGCCTATTAATAGAAGCAATGGTGCACAGTTAGATTTAAAAAGTTATATATAATATAATTCTACAAGTTAGCTACAAGACCGGAGTGACCATCCTCTTGTCAAAATACAAGTAAAATATTAAATTAGCATCTTTTTAAAGCACGTTGTAGGCAAGGTTAATATAAACTTCGTGCTGTACTGTTGTTTGTCAAAACGCCTGTTAAGCTAGAGCGTTTCATTTAAACACCACATCGTTTTTATGTCTGTCTGTCTGTTTGTACGTCTTCTGTTCAGAAATCCGAAAAACATGTACATTCCACGGCTTCATCTACGGGGTTGTTACATAACAGGGCAGTTGTGATTTCTGTTGGTAATGACCCCCTTTTAGTAACAAGAATTTATTTTCCCTACGTTGTTTTCCCTTATTCATTGTTGTCCTACCAGTGGTTTGAATGTCAGTTTTAGTGTAACTAGCAAAATCTAAACTTATTCACGTTAAACCTCATTTGATGTTGAGACTTCTGAAGCGTGAAGCAACCTGTATGTAAGCACCTGTAGCATAATTGTCAACTCGAGCGCTGTAGCGGGGTACACTGTGGCAGATCCAGAAATTTTCAACCGGGTGGGGGGGGGGGCGCAATTATAAAAAAAAAACGTCTGGGACCTCTTGTTTCATACAGTTCCTAACCAAATTGTTTTGTCAAACAGGGGGAGCGCCCGGTACGCCGGTCCTGGATCCGCCTTTGGACTACAAGGCAGTAATCTACGTACATGCTTCCCTAGAACACGTGGTAGAAGACACTTAGTCTAATACATGTAATTGGTGCTTGCAATACGACAGAACCAAGCAGACACAGACAGAAACCTATCTACCCAGCCTTTCTGTCACTTAGAAGATCTTCCTTCTTTAAGAAATATGCACATGCATATTTTGGACTTTACATACGCGTTATTAAAGTTTTAAATTGAAAGTTGTTTTGTGAATATTTTGGTTGAACGCGTACGGTAATTAATCCAATTTATCATTTGTAAAAAATGATATGTAAAAAGTATATGGGTTCAATCATATCTGTATATAAGAACTCTAGTTTACAAATATGAACTTGCGAAATTTTTGTTTTTGATTTCCAAATGAAGTAGTTTTCTTCAATAAACAAGGGTAATAATTTATGACCAGGGCAGTCGTTCTATATATTGAAGTATTCATAATCATTTTCAATGACAATATTATCATTTGTTAGGTGTTAAGTTAAATATATCATTGAATGAAAGGAAGAAATAAACTTTAAAAATCAATTTTTAACCGCATTTGTAAAATCCAATTAACTCACCAGTGCATACCTGAAATTGACAAAAAACATTTGTCATAACCAAATAATAGCAATAATGATAAATACTTACCATTTTTATTACTTGTCGAATTATTCCTTGAAAAATATTTCAATCGTATGTGTATTTAAACAAATAAACAGAAAAACACAAATTATACCGTTAGGAAATTCATTTGTTTACATGTTTCTACCTTGAGCTTTTGTAAAGCGATATATGATTGGATAAGAGATTTACAAGGATAGCATGACATATCTTGTCGATAATGTCACGGGTGAGATATTCCGGATTTTTAAAATTTTATTTTTAAAGAATTATGGAAAATTAATTGCATTACACAATTTTATACATTCGTTTTCTATTTTTACAACGATTTAACTAATCAATGATACGATTTAAACCACGAAGTGTTATGATAAATTAATGTAATCAGGGATTATAGAATTTTTTTTTATAAAGCGAGGTCAAGAAGTAGTGTAATTTATGAGCTTTGATTTGATTTGATAAACAATGAAATTTCATCCAAGAGCAATATCTTAAATAATAACCCCTCTTCGTGAAAGACATGTTTTAGCAAGATATTTTTTTTTCGGGGGAAATCCTAAATTGCGCCCTACTTCTGTACTTCTAACAACATTTTTTAGCCAAAGCGGCTATACTAAAATGACAAGGACTTTCACCCTTTTATCAATATTTTGTTAGAGTCAATTCGCCATATACGAAGTTTTTTTTGTATTGCAAATCGATTCGTTTTGTGTGGGAAATTGGCTTTGACAAAATATTAATAGAATAGAGTACAGTTAAGTCCCTGTGGAGCCAGTCTTGGTGACCGGATGATTTCACGTTTTATAGTAGTCACATGAACGTGCTTTACATAGGTACCAATATTTCAAAATTTATTATATAGAAAATACTCTCTCAAAAAAGTCGGTTTTAAAAGCTCTACAGAGCTTATGTGTATTGTTTATATGTCCGACTTGAAATAAAGTTTACTTGACTAATTGACTTGAAAAGTTACACAACAGTGGTAAATTTCCCTATATGTTTTAAGTAAACCTACCTTATTATAGATTAATATTGAAAAGCCATTTTTCAATCATTTTTATAAAATAAAAATCAAGAAAAAGACAAACAAGTGAAGTTTATTTTTTATGATTTGGGCAACGGTTTTTGATAGAACGCGAGTAGAACATAATCAGTGTTTTTTTTTCACGGAAAATGTTGGTTGATTAAAACGGGTTGTTGACGCATAAAATTAACAGTTGATTTCTACTTGTGATATCTTAAAAACCAATGAAAGACGATTTTTCTAAAATCATAAAATAAATTTCAATCATTTCTCGTTCTCTTGGTTTTTATTTCATTAAAATCGGTCAAGAAATGGCTTTGCAATACAAAAATAAAATTAGGTAGGTTTAAAGTGCATGCGTGGTCGCTTAAAATTAATTTGAGTATAAACTGACCTTTCAGCTAAAAAAAAACCATTGTTATCATTATAAACTTTTATTGATATTCTTTATACATGCTCCAAACTTTCCAAAATAGGGGAAACTTATCAGATGTAAGGTAGCAACCATTTGGCTTTGGATGTTTTCTTCGTCTTGCCTTTTTTTTTCGAAAAAAAACCTGAGCCTGGATGTTTTTGTGCGCTAGCGCGTGCAGATTTATCATTTTTAAACCTACTTTTTTATTCAAAGCATTGTCCTGCCTTTTTATTTCTGCATTTTTGCCATCCTGCCTAAAGTTTCATTTTAATTTCACCATCGCCCCCTCCATAAGAATCAAATGGTCGCTCCTTAAAAGACCCATGGGAGGAACTAAGTTAACAACAAGCTAAATCAGTAATAAATTAAGAGCACAGTATAAAAAAACAATGGCTCTCAAATCCAAACTAAGTTAAAAAGAAAGAAGATGCAGAGAGACATGAATTGGACATTTGAATGTCAAATGTCGAAAAGGGTATATAAAAATGTAAACACGGGGAAACGGTCAGCATGAAAAATACATTAACAACTTAATATCAATCATCAAGAAGTGTAACCAGGTCTAACGTGTTGCAACACACCCATCTCGCACTGCTATTGGTAAATATAGCGTTACAAATCCATTAAATGAGACCCACCCCCCACCCCCCCCAAAAAAAAGAAACCACATATCACAAACTTTCATCTTAACTAATCTGCATGGGAGATGGAAATTCCACGTTCGTCTATGATCACATGACGTCTTTCATAAAATTTTCAAATATATATGTGAAGACAACAATTGTGAGTTTACACAACCCTGTGTCAGAAATCTCGAAAAAAAAAACATTTCAGAACGGTGGGAATTCTGTAAAATCACAGAACGGCGAGTAGCGCCTATACTGGCCTCGTTGAAGGCTGCTGACGGTTGTCCGTTGTGGATATTCTGATTTACCGCTTGTTATGTGAGCTGTGTTGCGTTCACCTAGTATTCCACATCTCATTATTTTCTATTACCAAAAATGTTAACGAGCCTGAGGCGTGGTCAGTTGATACGATATACTCTTCGGAGGCGATGTACCTAAAAGTTCAATTGCGAACGTTAAAGTAAAGTTCTGACCATGTACAATGAAAATAATCGAACAACATGCTTAAAGCAAAACAAAGACAATCTTGCCTTAGCCTTAAAAAAAACCAACAACATTTGTTGGTGTGATACAAGGTTGAATTTTACGCCCTACACTCTTTTCAAAACGAGCGAATGATTTGTTTCATAAGAAAACACCTTGAAATTAAAAAGAGATTTTAGTCTTGTATGAGGCTTTTTTATGTGACATTGCGTAAGACTTTTTTCTTTACATGGTGAACATTTGATAGTTCTATTCAGCTTTGAAGTATTTTGTTAATGTGTTAAAATTATATTTTGCAACCACCAAGAATAATTACTAATACATTAAGGTCCCACAGCGAAATCAACTAACAATAAGAACCTTGTAAATTATCATTTGTAAATGTACTGTATTGTTTGGACAAACTCTACAAGTCGGTCGAATGGAAAGAATATCGTTCAGAACATTGAAGACACAAAAAGGAGGAGGCGAAACTCGGCCTCTTACACTCCTATAGAATTCAGTTTCCATTGAAATCGTATGAAATTACTGAATGTTACCAGGCTAGCCCCTCTCCCCAATATAGAAGGCGCTTAAGATTTTATTAATATTTTCACATAAAGATGTTTTTATTATTAAAATGATTTCAGATATACATGCAATCGATTCAGCACTGAGAGTAGACACACAAATAATCATGATTTATATGAAATCAGACATACAAAGTAAATGTTGTTGAAGTAACACAAGTTAAGCATCAGAAGCTGCCAGTAATAAGTCCTCTCTGTCCTCTGTAGTGTTTTCATTCTTCTCAATCAAACGCACCATCTCTATAAGGGCAAGGTCAATAGCATCCGGGACATCCGTTCTCATTACAGAGTATTGCATTCTCTGTGAAATTAGGTCAAGGTTATGTTGATATTGCTTAATAACTCTAGGGCTAATTGTTCTTAACATGTCAATTACCTTTTTACCGTTTAAAATATCTGACTTTTTAATTGCTACTGAAAATTTACTGTAGTCTAAACTTGAAGAGAACGCATAAGGTATTTCTTGGTCTATAAATAGAACTGGAATACACCCACAAAGAAGTGCGTCATAAAAGGATCTTCGAGTTGAGGAATCTCCTGGTGGGTGCAGACAGAAGACGGAATGTGTCATCCATGACACCGTTTTCCTTATTCTGACATCATCGCTCTTTGACTCGGTATTTACACGAACCATATCAAAAGACCCCAGTTTTTTACTTCGGATAAATTTTCCGTACGATGTGGAAACTGTATCGTTGCATTGATTGGCCAGTTTAGCGTTCAGGCCTGAATCTTCTGCGTGCGCTACCGGAAGAAGTGCAAAAATTGTCCTGTCATAACCAAAATTTATGACACTTGCTGTGTTAGCTGTAAAATGTATGTACGATGGATATGGCACGACAACAAGAGACTGGGCGGCTTGGTTTACCAATAGATTAGCGCTTCTTTGATCTGACGATTCTTTCTCGATCCCGAAGAAGTTTATTTCTTTCAGAACCGGATACAATAAGTAAGGACAATCAAAGCTGGCTAGCTCACGATGTATCTTTCCAATCGTTGAAAAATGAGGCATTTTTTCCTTAAAATACGGTTGTTGATGAAGGAACGAAACCAGAGTACTCAGATACTTGTTAAACAAGCAACTCTGGCAATCGTCTTTGTCCTTTAGAATACATCTCAAAGCCGTGTATGATGGGATATAAAAGATGTCGGCATCATCCGGGTCCATTGTCCTGTAAGGGCTATTCAGCATTTTCTGGTGCATGATAATTTCAAGAGCAAACTCGTACGTGTTTCGAACTGAAATATCATCGTATTTGCCCATCTTCAGAACTTCCTGTCCAAATCCCGATGACGTCATCATGCCTTTACTTATGAGGTCCGTTTCTAACAGTTCTTTGATGATATCGGCGTTCAGTGAGGAGGGGAGGTTGTAGACGTATATTTTGTACGGAAAGTCCATCTTTAGTCCTTCTTTCAAATCTAGCGGCAAGCTTTTTCTGTAGAATAGCCTGCAAGTAAAAAAATGCATTCATTTTGAAACTTTTTGCACTGAGTTTGCTTTAAAGAACGGCAAATGGTATTTTTTGAGTTTCATTGAAATTATTATAAATGTTGCTGTTGTTGTTGTTGCCTTTACGTATTGGACCAATAGGGTCGTTTGAAATGAATGCTACACATTCAAGCAAACCATGACTACATGTACTTATTCCTAAATTTAAAAAAAGTGCTTCTGAAAATGTTACGCTTGCCTGTGCAATGCTATAACCTTTAAAAAGTTATTTCGTAAGCACGGCCTCTATTACTATGTTTTTACGGAAATCTTTACCTGATAAAATCTGACATAGCTGTTACCATGGTGATGGACAGGGCTGTGAAGACAAAATTTGTGAGTAACACCATTCTGTTATCTGAAAAGTAGATAAAACAAAAAGCAAATTGAACGCAGAAATTTTGCAACCATCAAACACCAACGTCGGTTGAGAACTTCATTTCCTTAAAGCTAATCTGATTTGTTCTATCCCAAAGGGCAAGGAAGAACATTTTTTATTGACCAAAAATGTTTGTTTGTTATTTCATATATAAGTATATATTCAGAAATTTATGAATATACATATACGGTATTAAGTAATGTTAGATTAGAATGACACTAAGTTTGGCGATAAAACTCCACTATAAAGAGCTACCATTACCCTGAATAGTACGAGTCAGGGCACGTTGCCGTAAGAGCGGGTGTGCTCCATTGGTAGACTTAATGTCGGAGTCGTCATGGGTTTGTACAGAAAACCTGACCAAATTCCAAAATAAAGAAGTGTGAAACATGTCCCGTCCCTCTCATGTTAACACTTTTAAAGACTTCTGTATAAGAAGAACCCAGAACCTCCTGTAGTAAGGAAATTGCACGACCTTACCCATATTCCTTGATTGGTCTTTACTAATTTTCCTATGACTTCATATCGAAGTACAAATGTTTACTTTTTTAACATCAGTCGATAGATGCTTCTTACTAGTTAGTTGTCAGCAACTTCGAGTGTTCTCAAGAGAGAACCTCTAGGTTTAGTTGTTTCTTGTTGTCTTTTTGTCTCAGGTTCTGTCTAGTTGAATTGAACTTCTATCGATTTGATTCTTACTGCTTTGTTGTTGAGTATCAATAGAGGGCGGTAAGGCCCCCAAAAACTAGTTTCACCCCACCACATTTTTTAAAAGTGCCTATCCTAAGCCAGGAATTTTTATCAAAGCTTGTGTATGTAACTGTCGAATTTATGTGTTTTTTTGTTCTTTTTTAAAAAAGGGTGTCTTTCATTGATACTTTATGATTGGGCTTGAACCACATAGTTTTTATCAATATAGGACCAATCGCAAAACAGCGAGCAGCGACTGCTGGTCACATTAAAGGCTGATGGCTGCTTTCCATCGCGGGTATTTTAAATTGTCGTTAATATTGTTGGTTGTGTCGCGTCCACTTATTCCACATCCCATTGTCGTGTATAAATATATTGATACACGTTTGAATTGAATGGTCATCACTGAAACATTTAACAAATTTCATCTGAACGACAATGTTTCGGCTATGCGTCCGCTTGAGAAAAATAAACGAGAAGAAATATGTTAAAATTGACTATCAAAGATATAATGAATTTCTTACCTGCAAAGTTTCTGTACTAAGTTGTGAAAATCTCATGCAAAAGGAAGAAATTTATTAAAACTCGATTTTCATTAGCAAACGTGTACCTCTGTAAAAACAGGCAGGTGTGTTTACCTCTAAGAGGCTTATTTCATTAAGTCCGGATAATGGAAATTGATTATGTATTTTTTGCATTTTATTTACTTTAGCACATGATGCTCAAAAATACCTAATGGGGCCAACCACAGGGACCTCCTCCAATCTTTTGATAAGTTAGTACAGTAATTATTTGCCAAATATACGGAAAAGGAAAACGCGTTTTTTTATTGCAAACTGACATAAACATAAAATTGGGGGTAGGCGGCAATACCCTGTGGGCCGGGCAAGTACAAACATTTTATGTAAAAAAAGAAAGTTTGCCTAACTAACCTGTAAGGTACCTCTTTGGGGTAACCATTCTATTATCTTGTACTTAAACGTGTCTAATATGCTGAAGGATCAATGGAACAAAACAAGTCTTCTATGGCACACCTCAACATTTCTTTACCCTATGATTTGTTG
Source organism: Arcuatula senhousia (assembly GCA_963971305.1). Taxonomy (NCBI): domain Eukaryota; kingdom Metazoa; phylum Mollusca; class Bivalvia; order Mytilida; family Mytilidae; genus Arcuatula; species Arcuatula senhousia. The sequence continues at coordinate 60,917,944 of OZ020310.1, forward strand.
GAATGAAGGGCCTCAACAACAAACTAACCCGATTGGGGTGAACAAACTCAAAAAGAACAAAACGAGGCACAAAGCAGAGAAATTCAAGATCCGTAATGGTCATGCACTGGTATACAGGCTTTTCAAATCAAATGACAGGTCGACTTAATTGGTGACAATAGAGTGGACTTGTGTTATCATCGAAGAAAATAGGGCTGAATATTTAACCACCAAAAAGCTTAATGTAAAACCAATATTCTAACTGGAATTGTCTTTCATTACTTTTCTGTGCAATTTATGTTTCTTTATTGCGACAAAAATCCATCTAAATCTGAAAATCAAAAACCAACAATCTATCAATAAACCATGTTACAAATACGCGTATTGTTTCAAAATAAGGGTAAAAATTGCTGTAATAACATCACCTATTTGGTCAAAATTGGTACATGTAATCTTTATCAAAGCAACAAGATTGAACCTTATCAAAATGACGGTACTTGGATACAAAATCTTCACTTTGATATATATGTTTAATAAAATAAGAAATTAAATTTTGTAGATTTTATTAAGTAATTTATTTTGATATTAACACCTTAACGGGTCCCCATGTGTTACTTTTATATATTAATAAATCCTAGATTTATAAAGTTATTAAGGGTTCATATGCATCAAATAAGTTCTTTGTCGTTCATTATTGTTATGGAAATTTACAAACTTCTTAACTTGTAACAAAGTGTTTATTTTATCGTATTATTTCAACATGTTAGTGCATTTTCACAGTCAATGGTGAATATCAAAACAAAAATAAAACATATGAGTAGGAAATATCTTAAAAGGCAATGAACCTCAAAGTCAAAAGAAACAAACTTCGTCCATTGAAGAAATTTTCCCTTCTTACTGCAATACTCATTTCATGACTACATAAATTTCTCCTTTCTACATGAACATGTATGAACAGCTTTAAAGGAGATGTTTTCGTCTTAAATTGTATGTTCAAGTGACCTTTCCTTTATATGCATGTTCCAAATTAAGATACTTTTAGCTGCAAACATGTAGCTCGTGGCGCTTGATTTTTGTTACCGGTAGTAGTCGGCAATTAACAAAATCAAGCGGCCACGAGGTACATGTTTGCAGCAAGGATACTTGAGGTTCTTATGTCTGTGATATTAAACTGTCTGCTTACGTTTCTCCCTTCTTAAATCATTTTCAGATAGGAAATTTCTAATCTGTAGTTGGGAAACCTGGATTGTTGTGTTTGTAACTATTACTATAGTAAACCTTCATTCTTCATCTGAAATTTGTTGCTTTGAATCTTACATCCTCTATTTGCATTTCGTTACTTATTTCAAAGGCTTCCTTCTATTTATCAGATATACAAACAAACCACACCCCATCTAAGGTGATGCACAGCAATCATTAGCTTATTAAGTGTTCCTGGTTTTGAATCATTGGTTTAGATTTGCCTTTTGAACAATTTACCTCAGAAATTAATTTTAAAATTGGACATTTTCGGAAGTTCATGTAAATACTGATAAGACAAACAAATATTTAGACAGAATTTGTATGATATTAATCTCTTTGATTACATTTCACAATTGCTATATTGACATGGTGTATAAAAGGGCGTCAAAACTAAAATCACCAACGGACAATATCGGAGATATTCGTTTGGGCATCCGATAAGAGTAAACCTGTTCAGTTTGTGCGTACGACAATACACGCTGGTTTGAAAATCATGGAAATTGAAAAATCATTTTTATTGTTAGGAATTTGCTTATTCGTCAGTTTTAATTTCGCTTCTGCTGAACCGAATCTTCCGGATATGACGTCACCTTCTATTGAAAATTCGGAAGTAACATCGCCACATTTATCGATGTTCGATAGAGCCGGACCGGAAATACAGGCTTTGCGTGCATTGTTCAAATCAGCAATGGAAAGCACTACGATGCTTCAAAACAGATTTAATGACCTAGAGAGCAGTATGTTTAATCTAGAAAAAAATGTGAAAAAACTTCTGGAATGGCAAAAAGGGACTTCTACTGTTACAAACGACATCCAAGCAGAGTTCAAAGCTCTGAAAACTGACGTGCAAAATATAAACGGAACAATGTCACCTTTACTAAATGAAATAAAGGCATTTGGCGACTCCAATAAAAATGTGACGGATGACCTCCATAACAGAATTAAAACCGTGGAAAGAAGTGTCAGTGATCAACACGTGAAGTCAAACAATGTTTCAATAGACTTGATGAACTTGCAGACGAAAACAAATCATTTATCTGACGTCTTAGATGATCCCGTGACGTCATTAAAATTGGTTGATGAGGCTAGATTTGAAGACACAATACAAAACATTACTTCAAAAGTAGAGAACGCAAGTTCAGAGGTCAACGGGGCATTATCGAAAGTTAGCCATATGCTGCTTGGTGAAATTAAAAACCTATACAAGATGGCATCTGCCAACGAGCACCGAACCACGTCAAACGAAAAGGAACTAGGTGATCTAACCGACTATTTGACCACAAACTTGTCCAAAGTTATTTCAGACTTGCAAAGCAGTTTTGAACATGATTTGCAATCCGTTGAACAAATGCACAATTCCTCATCGGAGAAAATAAGTACAAGAATAGATGAATTGGAGACTCTAGAAATGAAGTCTAATGAAAGTATTGAACACTTGAAAACAGACATAAAGACAGAATTTGAAATGATTAAAGATGCTCAAAATAAAAGTGATGGCATGGTTTCCGACATGTTTGATAAATTGGAAAAACAAATGAAAAATTCGTCTGAAACTATCAAAAATGACCAACTAAAACTGGAATCAGATATTATGACGCTTCAAAAGTCACAAAATAACACAAACGCGCAACAAGAATCGTTGAAAGCTATTTCGGACAAGAATACAAAGGATATAACCGATTTAGCAAACTATGAGAAAGAACAAATTGTTAATATCACCCAGTTTATAAACAAAATGGACGTACAGGTGTACGAACAACTGGCGGTTGTTGACAATAACATACAAAACGAAATGAAGAAAGTTTCCCAGGTTGAAAAGAACTTGCGTGATTTGCAGGATGATTTTAAGAAAATAAATAATTCTATTTCAAAGGAAGTGAGTAACGCGGTGACACAAGTCGAGTCTAAATTGCAGAGAGAAATCAACGAAGTCCAACACAAATTTGAAGCAATGGATAAATCGGTCAATGCAACTTTAACAAGTCTACAGACACAAATGGTTAAGAAGCAAAACGAGTGCAATACCCTGATAGGCAATCTTACTCGGGAATTACACGGTGTAGAGAAATTGGCTCAGGGAAATTTCACTAATTTACAACAGCAAATTGATCACAATAAACAAAATGAACATGCACTATCTAACAATACTGACTTTATCTTGAGGGAGTTAAAAGGAGTCGAATCACAAATAAACGATAAAAATAAGAATCTTACACAACAACTTTATAGTGCTATGAGCAACTTGAATGATAGTGTTTCCAAGGTAGAAACACGACTGCAAACCAAGCTAAACTCGTTAAATGGTAACCTTTCTCAAAATCTCGAAAGAATTGAACGAGATGCAAAATCAGTTTCAAGCTACTATACTGATTCTTTGTCTCATTTAATTAAGAATATTTCTAATGTCGAGCAAAAACAGATCTCTAACGATGGACGGTATTTAACCATGAGTAGTATAATCGCCGCCATCGGACAAAATGTCACGAAAGCTTGGAACCACATAAATGCCATTGACGTCAAAAACTCCGACAAACTTTCGGAAGTCGTTAACACCGTTTCGAACAATGTTACCAAGGTAACGACTGATTTTCAAAATTATGTCGGAAAAGTAATCGCAAACCAGAACTCCAACATTCAGATGTTCTTAAATGGGCTTTCTGGTTTGGATAAGAAGATCGCTGCTTTGTCACAGAACTACTCTACAATGGTCCATCAGGTTTATACAAACAGCCTCAAAGACAAAGGTAACATTATAATAAGGAATAGTTTTTGATGATATGCTTCTAGAAGTTGTAAGGTTATTGTGTATCTTATATTGAACAAGATTTTCTTTTTTTGTGTAACTACTGGACCCAAAGATCGCAATGGAAGAGTGAGGTTTGGCGCGCCTTAAAACCTGGTTTAACCCACCATTTCTTTTGAAATGCCGGTACCAAGTCAGGACCATTGTGGTCTTCAATTTTCCCGGTATGTCTTCCTTGTTTTGTCTCGTCTAATGGACATTTGAGATTGATTCTCCAAGTTCGGTAATTTGATTATTACCTTTATTTAACAAGATTTTTTTAAAAATATTAATTAGACATAGGTTATTTGAGTGTTGCCTGGAACCTTGCAGCTACATTAGTGATCAAAACATAAAATGTTGAAACTCCGTTATGTTGAATACGAAATTTTACCACGAAACATATAGTTCAATTGTCTTAAGACTTTGCAGTTAAGCTGATCTGGTTACACATTTGAGCAAATTTTATGACAAATAGAAATACTATTTTATTTTAGCTTTATGTGTTGCTTTCTGGAAGGACGATATACAAACACAGTCATCTTTAAAATCATTTTTGTGTAAAGCCTTTAAAATACTTAATTGGAGGAAAGTGTTAAAGGGGTTATACAAAAAGAATCCCTTTCATCCATCAAAGTTTAGAAAATATTAATTGTAATTTATCATTTTGGGTCAACAAAATCTTTTAATATAGACGAAATATTTGTATGACGTGTTTCTATCTGCGATACATGAGTAGTGAATGGAATTTTAACTTTTCAATTAAGCAGTGCCACTTGTTACGTCGACTAACGGTATAAAGTGAAATCCCGAAGTTAATATCAACTATAATTTGAAATCAAAAATATTTAATTTTATTTCGTTCATGGAAAAACTATTAAACTGTGATTTTACATTAAACTTCAGATGAAACGTGTTATCGAAGAAAGAATGTATATGTTGCCAGGTGATACTTTTGACATAACAAAATGCAGATATTTCGAGCACAAGTCTGTTCCTAAATGCATAACACATGACGAGGTTGTTGAAATTACATAAACCTTTAGCAGTGTAAGCTTCTGGGGGTTCTTTATTCTCTTTTACAATTCTAACGTTTCTATGCTTTCTATATTTTTTTCAGTTGCCACGACAACTTGTGCTGACAACAAGATGTACGACTCGGGATCGGTGATACAATTTCCTAATAACAGAACCGCTTACGGGATGGACCAAACCGAATTTTTAAGAACTGGTATCTTTACGAGTCAAACTCCAGGCCTCTATCTTATCACAACTCAAATAATGTCCTATTCCAAAGGTGCGGAATTCGAGATAATCAAAAACGGAGACATGCTCGTTAGAACACAAGTTACTCCATACCATGACACGGATTCCCATAATTATCATACCGGAACCGGAAGTGCTGTCGTTGACCTGGACTTTAATGATAAACTGTGGATTCGAGTACGACAAGCCGTGACAAATATGTACATTTATGGCGCAGAATCGTGCATTACGATTGTAAAAATGAGTTGATGAACTTTTTATTGTTTAATTCGAGTTTAAAGCTTTTGCACATGTTATGTGGATTATATATGTATGATTTGTATATTTTATTCAATTTGATTTTATACTTTGTTATAATAGTCTTTTTGAATTCTAACGTCATACATTCATAAGTCTTTGAGATTCGTGTCGTTCATGAGTAGGTGAGGACAAATTTGTAAAAAAAGATATTATAAATTCTCAGTTGTTCTCAAAGCACATATAACTTAGTTGTACAGAATAGTGGAAATGTTCTTTGCATGCAACCGGTATCTCAAAGGACATTATTTGTCCCCCATTTCTTGTCGATTCATTTCTTTTTTCAATGGAAACAGGTTTCTAACAATCAGCTCCGATATGTTAAGATTTTATGATGGCTTTTCACTTAACAGTCCTTTGATTTGATGACTGTGTACACTTCATTGTATCCCCTGCAACTTGAGATTATTAAGCGAGGTCGCGTATCATTTGTGAGCTTACAAATTTACATCTTAAGATTAATACTCAATGAGAAGTACCTTTTTGGCATTCCAATATCTGAAAAGACCACGACAAAATCAACACTAAAAGGGACTTCACAACAAACAAAAACACAATCGAAAAGTAAATTGAAATCAAGAAATCGTAACGATAGAAGCAAAGAGGTGCTAGTAGGGCAAAGTGTCAAAAGTGTCGATAGTGAACTCAAGTGTTTCATAAGGGTAAGCGGTGTCGAGTGTCGATAGTGAACTCAAGTGTTTCATAAGGGTAAGCGGTGTCGAGTGTCGATAGTGAACCCAAGTGTTTAATAACGGTTAGCAGTGTTTCATAAGATTAAGCAATGTCCAGTGCCGATAGTGAACTCAAGTGTTGCAGTAATAGTTATTACACGAGGACGCGGTGTGTCAATAAAAGACCATCCCGACCGTCTCCGGTGGGATGATCTAACTGACACACCAAGTCCGAATGTACTGTAATAAGGTGTGTCGAGATGGGTGTTAAACAACAGTAACACACACACGCAGACACGTTTGTTCAGGACATTAAACCGCTAATTGCGCTTTGTTTTCTTGTATGTACATCCACTTACAAATGAATACCTGTTTTATAATGACAATAGGTGGATCCAGGGGGGTAATAACTCCTGTTTTTCCTAAAGATAAAATCAAAACATTACAGGTTCATGATTTTAGTAAGCCTTTTCAATGATATTAATTATGTTGGATCCGGTCAACAAAAGGATCGAGTAGACAAGTTTGGGACTTAAATTATTGTTTGTTCAATGCAGCTGGTAAAAAAACATCAAAAGCTTATGTTGAATAACAAACAGTATCTAATATGAATCAAAGCATAGTTCAAACGAATAAAAATAATCAATCATATGAAAAATATTTAACATTTAATTCTATGATTTATTCGCTCAAATAAAATATCATTTTGCTTACAGGAATCGAAGTGCGTCGATCTTACTACTTACGACGTTCGACGAGGTAGAAAAACCGCCCGACTTCAAACTCTGAAGGAGTTTCAAATTAAATATGATTTCGTGTAAAATACACAATCTTTTTGATGCATGATGGAAAAAGGCCAATCATTTCATATTCTTAGTGCAGGTTTTTTGAACCTTAAAACTACATGATTAAGATTCATTTGAAGAGTCGGATTTTTTAAATTTCATGAAATTCCTTCGAACAATTTTGAGAAAAACTTTGATTTTCTTGCCGACGGGGCCATTCTTTATTTATTCTAGTCAAGATTTACACCTAGGTAATTAACATTTGCCCTTCCGTCATTCCGTTCGTTCGAAATTTGTTTCTGGAGCGTAATTCTAAAACGCATTCAGAAAATTCCATGAAACAGACACATAAATGTGATATAAGAAAGAATCCTTTACCCTAATCACGACTTCTATAATTGCCACAATTCAACCATAATTTAACAGGAATACTTGTACATATTCTCCGTTGAATAAAATACCTAGCTGGGAAAACCTTACCTGGGAAAAGTTTGCTTTTATTTTTCTTTCACTATGACAAATTAAATAACAAGACTTTTTATTCGAATTATCCTTCAATATTAGGTAACTATTTCGTTTCATTGCTCCTTATGTAATGGGGCAGATTTGTACCACAGTTCTCCTTTGGTATAAGAGCAATTTCAACATCCGGACTTTTCCGGGATGGATTTACTAGTGATTTCTCTATTGATTTTGGAGTAAAAGACCAATAGAAGACCAATAGTTTAGGTCACAAGCTTCCAAAACCTTAGAACTTAGACTTAAATTTCTTTTCTGAGCATAACTTTTCAATACTTATACCTCAGATAAAGGAGACGCCTATTGATTTAAGGATATCGAAGGTAAAGGTCACACGAATTTGCGAAGGGACGGACCTTGGTTTTTTGTTTTGGTCAGAATTTTTTTTTCTGCGCAGAGCGCAGAAAAAATATTTATTTTCGAAGGCATTGCGCCAGAATATATTTTTTCATTATAAGCATTATTTTATATGGCAAAAATCCTTCTTCAGAATATTTTTTTACCCTGAGCTGCCAAAATATTTTTTTCATTAAAAATTATTTTCTGAATATTTATTTAGGAAAAAAACAAGCCCCCCTTTTTAAGTTAAATGGTCCGTCCCTAAATGGTGACCTCATGCACCTGGTAATTTATTTCTGTTCATATCATAAACATATCAGAAAAAAAATACCTTTTTGCTTCTTTAATGTTTAAAATTAAATTGAATAAAATCTTAATCATAAATATGTTTATATTATATCTAAAATAGTTGATGTTTTTATGATGACTTTTAATGCTAAAGACTTGATATACTTCTTACGGATATTCCAAAATAGCTCAAATTTCTATTAGTCTTCAACTGTCCATTAAATAACGTTTTGAACTTAATACGCTATGTTTGTACAATCTTATTTTTGGCTTTTAACAGTGCAAAGAGATATTGAGTAATGACAAAATCACAGCTATTTTATGTTGATTTTTATAAGTGCACGTAAATTTTGATAAAAAAAACTGTTTTCGTGTATAAGTCTTGACATACCACTTGACATTCAAATCAGATTCTGAATAAGTCTACGTGACAAGTAACTTGCAATAGTAAACACCCAGCCTCCTTCAACGTGACGGCAACAAATGCCTTTTTGTAATTGTCCACTGTGTTTTGCATTTTTTTCCAATTTGAAAGTTTTGTCTTTACTTCAGACTTTGTAATTGTCGAAGAATGAATAAAAAAAATGGATTTTCGTTCTAACCAGCGCTCGCTAAGAGGTTTAAGAATCAAGTTAAACGAAAGAAAACAAAAATATTAATCAATATTTTTTTCATATTTGTGACTATTTCAAAACTTATTCTATATGCTAGGACCTGTACAACTTTATTCGATATGTTATTTTTTACCAACCTTAAGACGAAGCAAAAATGTCTCAGGCGATGTCTACCTTTTTAGCTCACCTGGCCAAAGGCCAGGTGAGCTATTGCCATCACTTGGCGTCCGTCGTCGTCATCCGTTGTCGTCGTTAACTTTTCTTCAAACTTTTTTCTTCTAAAACGGCTGCACAGATTCAAACCAAATTTGGTCTGGTGGTACTTTAGGGTATCCCCCACAGAACTGATGTGGGAATTTTTGATTCGTCGAAAAACATGGCCGCCGTTGCTAAAAATAGGCCAGGGGGTCAGAATACTAATTTTGGCTTATAAATCAAAAAGTATAAGAGATAAATGAAAATGAAATCTGATGCCACCCTACTGCTTCAGCATCAAAAGTTCTACCAAGTCTCCATTTGGTCCAAGTTGTCAGATGACACCTTATAGGGGTTACAGTCCCTTAAAGGTGAAAAATAGCGTTTTTTCATGTTTTTGCCCTATAGTATGAAAAGTATTGCAGATAGAGAAAAGTTGTTGCTTGCTTAAATGTTCAGCTTATTTAGCTTTACACAAGTCTCCTTAGAAATGACCCCTTATTGGGGTTATGGCCCCTTAAAGGCAAAAAATAGAGTTTTTGGCCTATAGAATGAAAACTATTACAGATAGAGAAAAGCTGTTGCTTGCTAAAATGTTCAGCTCATTTAGCTCTACAAAAGTCTTCTAGGGTCGATGTTGTCAGATGACCCCTTCAAGGGGTTATGGCCCTTCAAAGGTGAAAAATTGTGTTTTTTTGCTTTGGAATGAAAACTATTGCAAATAGAGAAAAGCTTTTTATTGCTTAAACATTCAGCTCATTTAGCTATACAAAAGTCTTCAAAGGGTTGACATCAAGACCAGGTGAGCGATTCAGGCTCCTGGGAGCCTCTTGTTTCTTTACTTCAGGCATTGGTAGAAAATCAAAATTAAAATCACGTTTGCTGAAATTATTCTTGGTTGTTTAAATAATCAACCTTTGGTGAGTGAGTGAGTGAGTGAGTGAGTGAGTTGGTGTTCTACTTCCATGCAACGCTATAGAAGGTAATTTACAGTCAATGAACATGAAAAGGATGATAAAATGAACATGAAAGATGATGATAAATGAAATATGGGTGTGCAGTGGGAAACAACGGAACGGTAAATTTTGAAGAACCACAGAAAAAAAGAGAGAATCAGGTAGGAGGCAGAATGGTGCACTACTTGACGGTTCACAAAGGGGTCTTTTACGTGCAAAAAGCGTGGCACTCTCCACACACGCTGGCCAACTATGGTCAGCGGTCAGGGTTTCCGTATTATAGACCTGACAACCCCTGTGGACGAGGGCCACCCTATTCAGCCACCTAGGGTACACACTTGGTCGCTCTGTGGGCTGAGCACTGACCCGAAGTCAGAATCAAAAGACCCTTAGTCGCCTCTAACGACAAACTAGGCTCTGTTGTGGGCCTATTCGCCACCCGGGCCCCGCACGAGATATTTGTTGTTTTGTACACCTAACTTTTCATATTATGTCTCACAAATTAAACGTATTATTTTTTTGTGCTACTTCCGTATGAACCTTATATCGCCATATCAGATGGGGGTTACATGAAAGACCTGGTTTTACAAACAGTTTCTTTTAAATACGTTTACCATGTCAAGACAATTGCGATCTTCAGTTTCTTCATCCTCGAAAACGAAAAGATTCTTTTTCCGCTAACGTATTCATTACCCCTGGGTCATTACACATGAAATGCCTCGTTTTCAAAAATTTTGCGTCGAGCCCTCTGATTAGTTGCAGTACATTTTCTAATGGGATTTGAATGAAATTTTATGAAGTTCAAGATCACAACGAACAAAATCCTACAAAATAGCACAGCGGTAATGAGTAGGTCAGCGAAAGACGATATCCTTGGTTTTCGATGATGCATGCAGTTTCTTCGGTGTGTTTTCATCTTGTTGGAGATTTGAGATTTATCATCCCAGTTCGGTATTTTTCATTACTTTTATTTTTATGAGGGGCATACTATTTTACCTTTAAAGGAATGTTTGATATTTTCGTTCCAAACCATATTTTTTTAACGTGGTGGTGCGACCGAAATCATTTTTTTATTTGGTCATATATAATAATTAAAAGCACTCATCTAAATGTATACTGCATTCTTTTTTTCTTTTTCTTAAAAAAACAACAAAAACAATTCAAATATGTAAAAACAAGGTCTCTCAAGTTAAATAATTAGTCGGGTCGTTAAGGAAGAGAAGATGTTTAAAAAACAACCAATTTAAATGAACTAAAGATGACAAGAGATCGACATTTTATTAGCTTTTTTCTCTACCAAATATTGACAAGCAGATTTTAATGTGACTTGTAACTTTTGACACATTAAATGTCAAATCATTTGCGTTAAAATGGTGTTGTACCTATTGTTTATTTTTTCTTTGTGTGTTTCTATTGTGAATTGTATGGATTTTGGACAATTCTCGGAGAGAAAAGGCGAAGACAAAGAAAAAGTAAGTTTTCAATCCATTTATGTAAGATTCACTTGAAGCTGGGCCTTGGTTTTTTCCTAAACAAAGATATTTTGAAAATGATTTTTGACGATCGAAAAAAATATTTTTGAAGCAGAGAATAAGATTTTTTTTCTGACAAAAAAGCCCCCCACCCCTTCATGTAAAATGGTCCTTCCGTTAAGATTTTCAATTATTTATTTTTTTTCTTCACTCAAGCTCGTCCTAAAAGATAGTAAAAATGATTTATTTATAAGTTTAACTTACTTTTTATCATGTTCATTCAGGTTTAAAGTTTAACGTTTTTTGGTTTAATTTCGAATTCATATCTTAAAACTTACCTTTTTGTTTTTATGTCCCATCTAGAAAAATAGGGGAGGGGCATAGTGTTTGGGTCTGTTCGTTCGTCATTCCGTTCATTCGCCCGTCCGTCCGTCTGTCTCATCGGCCATCTCTTCTAATGTTGCGATATGGGGAAATATGTATTTTGGGCTTATTTTCGTTCATTCTGCAATGCATATTTTGTCTGTATCATTTTTTCTTAATAACTTAATGTGTGCTATATTTTAGATAAATGATGTCATTGGCCATCCAATGAATACCGGAATGTATGTAAGGAGTAATTCTTCAGATAATATTAAAAAGATGAGAGTTCGAAACTTCATAGAAAGCACGAAATTAGAAGATTTTTTTCAGCCTTCGAATTCAAAAGACTCTCCTCCCATATTCCAGGAACTGAAAACAACTCAAAATCTAGAAGATATTATTGAGTCAACTGCAGTTCCCGACGTTTATTTCTATGACTGGGGATCTTTGTATCCGAGAAAAATATTCATTCCTAAAAAACATCCCGAGTCTAGTCCATTAAAGAGCAGAACCAATGGCCTTGTTGGGTTTTTCGGTATCAAGGAAAGCTTCAAAACAGACAAAGAAGATGCTAAAGAATCACAAGATAAACAAGATACAACCAATTCACTACATACACCACAGTCAAATAGTGCAAATAATAAACAAGGATATATTTCAGTTACTGCAAAGCATCTTAAAGATAACCAATCACCTACTACGAAGGAAGATTTTGTTGATATTCCAAATAATTCTGCTATGGGTCTACCCGTTTATCTAAAGGATAAGGAGCAACTGTCTGCAACACAGTCAAATATTATAGATGTAAAAAGCAAAAATACTGGTTTGGTCCTACAGAATCATTTCAAGGAAAACAGTCATCATTTTAGTACTATGAGAAAAAGGGTTTTTAGCCCACAAACAAATGGGACTGGTCTCCCCAGTTATTTAAATGATACCATTAATCTGCGTACTATTAAGGCAAAAACTGTAGATAGTCCACAATATGCTGGCTCGGTTCGACCTAATGGTCTAAAAGATATAACTAAACTATCTAATATTGAATCAAAAAGTGCAGTTAGTCCACAAAATGTTGGTTTGATTATGGAAAAGTTTCAAAATGATATAAATGAACTGCCATCTGTTCAGTCAAAAAGTGTAAAACATCGACACAATATTGGTTCAGTTTTGAGACATAACTTATATCATAAACGTTACGGTACGGCCAAAAGTGACAGGAGTGGACTGCCTAAATACCGCCTTCCCATTAGAAAGACTTTAACCCTATCAAAAGGACCGAATAACAGATTATACAATGTCCCAAACAGAAATAAACAGTTTCCTGTCAAAAATAGTAGAGGACGCACTTTAGTTACAGAACGTTTGAAACAGAAAATTATACTGAACGTGCTTCTTAATCATAGAAGGAGGAATTACCAGAAAAGTAGACGACCTTTTACGAATGGAATTCGAGGAATACAACATGACTCAGGCAAGGAGCCTCGCCAATTTCGACTAAACCGTCATTATTTTGGCAACACATACTGGAATGCTAGATTTAAACCAAAAGTAAAGCCAAAATTGGTAATTCAGAGATCAAGGATCAAATTCTTAGACAATGACAATCTAAAATATGTAATAATAAATAAAAAGCGATTTATATGAATCTTAAAGCTGTCACATATCTATGAATATACGTCTTTATGAAATAACAGAAATATTTTATTTCAAATGCGCTAGTACGTGTAAATGTATTGTCAAGCATGAAAACAGAATCGTCATATTGAGCGGCTTCATTCTGGGTACCCACATGTTTGTTATTTAATACCCAATAAGTACAATCGTATCTAAGAAGCAAAAGAAAAAAAACGAAAAAAAAAAACAACCCAAACCTAAACTAAGCTCAACACTGCGAACTCTCGATCTTTGAGAAACGAGACGAGGTTAAAATTTTGCTATTACATTGTTTGGCACATTTTAACTGTCTTTCTGCAGTCCTTGCTTACTCTTGTTTATTCCTGCAACTGCTTTCGCCTCTGACCACTTCTCCCTTTTCCGATGGCCTTCAAAATGTACTATTCCAACTATGTTTTCCAACTCATCCTCATGCCATTCATCATCATTATTGTCTCATGTTCATTTTTTCATTCTAAACCGATGTTATGTATAATGGACGTGAAGCTGTTATCGGTTCTATTCGCCAGGCGAATCCTTTATGTGATCGTAACAATTGCAATGATTTTGTTGCCATTTTCCAAAATGCATGCCCCTTCTACTTTTATATTGAGAACATACGAATTTGTTTATTGAAAATTTGGAAATACAAGAAGAAAGTATGCTTTATATGAAACGTTGTCATTTAGCTAAAATTATTAAATATGTATTTTTAAAGGTGTGAATAATAATTAACTGTAAAAACAATCATTGGAAAGGATAGGAACTCGAGGATATGATATTATTGAAGAAAATGTCTATCTCAAGCATAGCTATTTCGGAAATTTTCAACTGCATTTAAGAAAAAATTTAGTCATTATCTGGAACTTTGGGAAACTTTGTAGGGAAAAAGTTTTATTGTGAAGGTATAGCAAACAATTCCCTTTCATTCTCTGTACGACTGAACTATCCTTTAATTCTCTGAACCAAACAACTTTCGTTGCCTTATTTGTGCATGCTTTGAACCAAAAAAAAATCTTAAGTTAACGTTCTTTAGTTTATTTTACATGAACAAATTTCGACAGGTTAGTGATTGCTTAATTTTACAAATATTTCGTAGACTTATATCCTAACCGCACATTTGAATGTAAAACTATCTGCTTCTTGAAAACCATGAGTTTTTCCGATTCTTAATGCAGTTTGTTATACAATACTTTCTTTGGTCAATCCCTACTCGGGATTCTGCGTAGACATTTTGTCAAACAATTGAAACTATTACAAAGTGCGACACGATAACTTTGTTTTTGCGTGACAACAGTAAGGTTTTTGCTGATATCCTAAATGCATTGTGGGAAAAACAGAGGAAAATTAAAACGATATTGACTTTTTCAAGGTCAGTTTAGTTTATATAGTGCAGTGACTTAGGATATAAATTTTAAATTTTAATCAACCACCCTGACACACGGCTATATTTGGGCTCATTAGAAAGATAAATAAATGGGCCTTTTGGTTTGCCTGGTCGTAAAGATTACAAGTGGTGCAAAAATTATAAAAATCAAGGTCAAAGGTCATATTTGCAATATCCAATTTTTCGGAATCTCGACTTTTTACAAAAATATTTTAAACACTAGAAGTTCTTTTGTTTATTTTTTTGTTGTAAATTGATTATTGCTATATTAAAGATAATAATAAAAAATAACAAGGGCGATAACTCTTTTGTAACCTAAATTATTTCCCCTTTTTTTGCCTTAGGTGTATTTTTCTATATTATGAAATAAAACCGGAAGTTCTTGCTAAATAGAATGAATTTGTAAAAGATAGTCACAGATTTGGAAAGAAAACAGTTGTAAGATATTTTTGGGAAGTTTCCATCTCAATAGGAACTAATTTGGTTTAGTGAAGCCATGTTAAACACCCCTTCCCTTTCAAAGAAGTGCCATATTTGACTTAAGACTCAAAAGTATTTTTGTTTGGCCCAAGTCTGTTTAAAACCCAAAATTTGCTTTAATTGTTCGGTCTCAAAAATATTTACCATTTCATCTTTACATAAACAGTCGCCCCAAACCCCCAAAAATACATTTTAAACAGTTCCAAATACATACAAAAGAGGACGTGCATTGTGCATTAAAACACCAGCACATAGAATATTTTGCTATGAACCTGGCAGCCAGTTCGACCTTTATAAAAAACATTATCAAAAATAAAATCCTGATAATATATGTCCTTTCTTCTAAAACGACTAGCACAAAAAGGAAGAGGGTAAAACTGATAAAGACAAACTAACAAGATGAACATTAACAAAAGCCAAATGCAGTCGCATAACAAAAACAAACAAACAAAATACATTTTAAAAACATCAAATCACAAAAAAGTTAAAAGATAAAAAACACTTAATAGTGTTCAACTGAGGTCATATTGTTCAACTTTGGACTTTACATTTCTTATTCGTCCGATTCAACTGAGTCGGCCCTCAGAGTGTTGGCATTTTTGCAGTCTTCGTTGCCCTGACATACACAAACACTAGTACATCCAAGATTCTGTTCAAAACAAACACATGATTGACTGCAAATATTTTTCCCCCTGCAAGTACATATCAGATCTTTCAAGAAGTCTGATGTCATTTGTCCCTCAAAGAATACTGGCTGTAGAATTCCATTTAAACGTTGCCAGCCATATTCTAACGGTGATCGTGGTGGAGGCTTTGAAACACCTGAATTCATCCATGTATAAGTCTGCAATGAAACCCGAAGCATGTGTTGTTTGAATGCTGCTTCTGAAGGGGGGAGACGTACTAAGCTTACGTCTTTGGTTGAGGCCAACTTTACCCTCAGCTTATTCAAGTCTGAGTGAGTCGGAGAATTCTTACCTTTTGAATCATAAAGATCTGCAATAAGAATTCTTCCTGCATCAACTACAACTTCGGAATCTGTGTTTGAAAGGTTTCTCAGTGTTTCATATCTAGCAGAATTTGATTTCAAAGCCTTCAAAACCGACTTCTTGCCAATACCAAATAAGGACGAGGTGGTGTCACAACCTGTCAGTGCATGGGCAGCAGGCAATATATGACAAAGAACTGGACCAAGAGATTCGCATAAATCGTGGACTGGAATGAAACGCCTTCCATCTTTTACTGATGAGATACTTCCTGTTTGAAACCACATTTCACTCGTGCTTTGAAACTGGTGAAAAAAGCTAATGCACAATAACAAAACATCGGTATCTGGAGATTTCACAACAATCCTACCTGGTTCACCATTTTGTGTGAAGTTTCTATCAGCAAATATTGAATGCAAAATAATCCTTGTATCTGCCTCTTCTTGTGTGCTAAATAGATCCACTACATCAGCAACAGACCCCGATCTAAACACTTTGACAATTTCTGGGTTTCCAAATGCACCTGCCAATATAAATTCCTGTTCATTTTGGAATCCAAATTCATGGAAGTGATTTAAGGCATAGTCGCCTAAATATTTGATCAGGTTTTGTTTATTTTTGGATGATCCCAAAAACTTTCTCCATTCGGGAATCTTTGTGCTTTCTGTAATATTATACACTTTCTGTCCACCACAAGAAGAACGTCGTAATCTTTCTGCTGATTTGGTAGATTCTGTTGTGTCATATCTATCAAAAACATCCATCAAACAACTATATAAACCACCCGAGAAATTTGATATTGCCGAACTAAAATAGTGTCTGGCCAAGTCAGCAAATGTGTCAAGCCTTTTCACATCAAAACTCTGGACAACTGCCATGCCATCCCTGATCAAAACAGAACTATTTGAACTCCATTGTCGCAAGGAAAAGGCAGAACAAACATCGTTTTCAAGGGCATGAATGAAGTCAGACTTGCAGCATTTGCGCATGGACCCATCATCATGAAACAAAGCTGTCGGTATGGGACCAATGGGAAATGCCAAAACTTTTTCAATTGTGACATCTTCACGAAGAGTCGACAAAGAAAGAGCTCGCCGAAAAACAAGCTCAGGATTAATATGCGCCTTTATCATTTCTCCTGATCGACATTTAAGGTTACAAGCCTTGTTCATATCTTCGAATGTCTTTAGTGATGATCTACTTATAGGCGCATAAAAATCTCGACATCCTTTGTCATCAAAACTTCCATCGACAAATGTTTTGACCATCTGATTTCCTTGATCAAGACACTTCACTAGTGATTGTTGTACTTCCTTTGTGGCTACCAAACCAGTTGAAATATTGACCAAAGATTTAGGAGGATTATCTAAATCAAATGGATTCGTCATACTGGTTTTGATATGGTTAATGAGAGTGGAAGCGTGCTCTTCATCTCGTGTCATAGCTGTTGGTCGATTTTCTTCATGATCAACATCATTTTCGGTGTTTATACCAGACCTTTTTTTCATCTCTGAGGCAAACTGGCCAAGGATGTGTCTGGTGATAGTCCAACGGAGCAATGCAGATTTCTGTCGGGTAAAACCTACTATGCCACCATTTCCTTTACTATCTTTTATCACAGTTTTCTCTGTTGCCATATCACTCCATATGCCATTAAACTTTCCTGAAATTTGTCTGATAGCAAAGCTGCCTGACATAAAAGCAGATTTAACCTCTTCGGGTAAGGAAAGCATATCGAGTAAATAAGCTGGTGTCCATCTGGCATAATTTGTTTTATTGGCAACAAAAAAATATGGCAACATGGAGAACACTGACTGCAAATGAAGGTTCCAATCACCTGATCTTTCTGCTCTTATATTCGCAAGAATAACCTCTACTGCTCTGAGAAACATTACCCAAAACTTGAACGTTGGTGAAATCTGACAACCATACTCACAAAACTCGTGTATCAAAGGACCAAGATCACGAAAAAACAACTGAATGTAATCTTTAACCTTGTCTACTTTGGTTGAAGTTGACCATGAGTAATGTACATCTACCAAACTATCCCAAAACGTAGAACAAACTTGATGGAGACGATCTTCAGTCTTACACCAAACAAGAAAGGATTCCAGGAATGTGGCCATCAGTACTTCATAGACAAGAGTGAAACCTCTAACAGCGCGATTGAATTGTTTACCTTGCAACATCTGATCGACGGTACAACCAGCATAGACACCCGAGTCTACAAGTAAATCACGGAGTCCAGCTGATGTCCAAATTTTACCGATAGCTGACATAAAACATGAAAGGGTGTGAAATCCACCTAATCGCAGTTCATGGTCTGTGAATGTGTCAGGCATAGCCCATTTGACTTGTTTTGCAACTGCATAAAGCTGTTGATCAAATGTTTGAACGGATTTGTTTTGTCCCATTCGTTTAGACATTTCAAGACATTTAATCATAGCAGTATATACAGTTGCCATATCACTGGGCTTGGCGTCTATTACAGGTGCATATGAAACAAAGGCGTATGATTTGCTTTGTTCAGAAAAATGCTTGTTAAATCCAGTCCAAAACGGAATAATTTGTTTTGCAATTGGTACTGTGATAGGTATTTCCTGAACAAAGCCTCTGCTAAACATACAAAGTAAAACCCATGGAACATCAGGACCATTGATAGCGTTCTTTCCACACGACTGTACCTGTTCGAAGGCACCGGTATAACGTCGAGGTCCACATCTTTCTTTTGGTTTTTGGAACGGGAGACAGTCCAACATTTTTGATGAATCTTCGTCTAGAACAAGAGATCTTTGAAGGCCACGCTGGACTTTTTCGTTATATGATGGAAGATCCGATTCCCCATTTTCACTAACAGTACGAATCTGAAAGACGGCTCTGGCCATTGAATGAAATGTGTTCTTGTCGTCGATGGTCTCTGCATTCAAATCTACATTGTCGGCACCTTCTTGGATAAAAGCACCCCCAGATGGAAGAGGAATGATACCACTGGGTACATAAGAACCATCTCGATTTTTCTCTATTTCATGGTTAGCTGCACTGGTCAGAAAGGTACGAACCTCTGAGTAAGATGCACAAAAACCATGAGCATTGATAGTTTCTATTAGCTGTTTGGAACCATAATCATGATGTAATTGTAATGCTAGACCAAGAGTAAATGGGGTGGATCGTCTTTTACACAATGACAGAAGACATTCTGCAATGGCAACACACTTGCGTTTCTTTTCGAGGGAAAGGTCACTGAATTGGTGCTCCTTATGTAGAAACTGGTCACTCAAAATTCCAGAAAGGAAGACTACCAATGACGCTGGGATGGATTTAAGCGATTCTTCCAAGGAAATCTCACATGGAGATGGAAAGTAATCATCGGTAAGATTTACCTCATTGAGTTTACTGCGCAAAATTAATGCGGCCTTGTGGAGAATTTGATCTTCTTCCAAATCCTGTGCATCTACAAAGCTTGACTCTAACTCTGCCATTCGCAGTTCTTCTTTTAAATGCCGTGCTGCTTTAATCGCCTCGGCAACAGTAATTGAACTGCTAAACAACATATTTGCCTTACCTTGACCATTATCAGTTTGAATAACAATTTGGTCTCCGTAATAATTTTCAATGCGTCTCTGCAACTTCTGGCTTGTATACTTAGAAGCTAATTCAGGAGACAGAAACGTACAAAATCTTTCGAGCAACATGTTCATTGAAAATGCCCTTTTCCTTATTATCAGATCATCGTGAATTGTCGAAATGAGATGCTGAAAAGCGACATCATGTTCATTATCATCTTTACTTTCAACAGCAGTTTTTTCCTTTTTTAGTAGATAATTTGTTATGCACGAGGAATGGTATAATGCTTTTTCAATAAAACCTGCATCTGAAAGTATATGTTCCATGTCAAAATCCAATTTCTTTCTCGCTGCCTCAAGTAAACTGTCAACTCTTTCTTTGGATTCTACCCTTTTCAATTTTCTGTCTTTCTTGTATGACTGTTTCTTACAAAAGATGCATACTGACCACTCTATAGGAATACTACAATAGGATCTGGTCCGGGCATAATGCGATGATACAATGTTTTGTTTACCTTCATCGGCCACTGTATTTTTCGGGTGATACCGAGCAAGGTTAACTTTGCTAGTATATGATCTATAGCAAGATTTGTGATAGCGGATGCGATCAACTGATATTTCATCCAAAGATGAAACTTCGTCATAAAGTCTGCGGTATACATCATCCTGTCTAACATTTACGGCATGAAACAGAGTACCTTTACCTTTTTCCGAACAAGAAGTAAGTTTTTCTTCTACATATTTTTGACAAATAACACATCTGTCCCAACATATCATTAAACGACTCCGTTTAACCTCCAACTTTAAGGGACTTCCAACCAACTGTGACATGTTCGGTATTTGGTTACACCAATTAATAACAACTAAAAAGTCCTAAATTTCCACTTAAGATGAAACAAACAATAACAAAAATGATTCAGAACCAACTATTCAAAAATCTAAAACCCTTCAAAACCATTTCCAACTACCAAAATGCAAATTTAACACTTTTATTTATCAACACATTTGTAAGAGTACATATCTGAAATATAAGTTTGAAATCGTATCGGTGATGGTATGGGATGTTTCCGTAAATTAGAGTTTTAGATTTCATTTAACCACGAACTGAATTTTATGAATTAGGAAAAAGTGATTGAGAGTAAAAAGCACAATATATATTTATCCTTTTTGTTTGATTAAAGACAACATAGAAACAGCAAAATATATATTTTACACGCATGCTTTCGCTAAATATCGTAAACGGAATGCGTCAAAACTACGGAAAATCTAAGCATTTTCTAAAAACGTTTATATCTTTTAAACCCGTGGATGGATTTACTTGAAAATTTACGTTTATCTTCCTTACATATTTATTTCTATAATTCAATAAAAGTTTTACGAAAAAAAGTGCTGTCTACAATTTCTGATTGAACAAAGTTTGAAGCAAAAAATATCAAAAATTAAAGAGGTCTTCATTTATCACCAATAAAAAAAAATTGCACCACGGGAAACCTTTACGACCAGGCAAAAAAGTAGCCCTAGGGTATACTCTAAACGAAAAAATAAGAATTAGCCGTGTGTCCACCCGGTTGATTAAACTCCGAAAATAAGCACGTTATTTGAAATTGTCACTGCACTAATAGCCTAATTGATTTGTAAAAAATATGTCAAGTATTTAAAAATGTACCAGAAATATACTTAATGAATATTAACGCAATTTAATGTCATTTAATTGTCAAAATTAAACATTGTTACCATTTTCAAAAATATTGTTATTTCGTCAAAAAACAATAGTAAAAATGATCGAAAAAGTTTTTGTGACTCTTTTGTCAACTCTGAAACTTTTATCACCTTTCTTACAAATAGTTATAAGGATTCGTTAAAGAAATTTACATTTTCTGCAAATACGTTACGGTTTTTTCGTGAATACTGTAAGGTTTGTTCGGGAACCTGTGACGGTTTTTGAGTGACACAGCCTAAGACCGCGACGGTTTCTTCCTTAAAATTAGGTTTTTACCTGCGACGCCGAAGGCGAAATCTGGTTTAGTAGTAGGGTAACGCCGTCCGTCTATACGCCCGTCCGTCTATACGCCCGTCCGTCTGCCCCCGTCCGTCTTGTGTAATCTGAATCTCAAAAACCTAACGCTAGATATTTTTGAAATATTACACAGCGATTACAGATATATTGAAGATGTGCACCTTCCCTTATGGGATCATTTATATTTCAAATTAGAAAGGGGGGCCTTAAAGTGGCCCAAAAATCGGTTTTTTTTAATTTGTTTTCACAATTTCTTTCTGTTCTGGTTGATCAAATGCTATGTAACTTTACAATAATGACACTTTCCATAAAAGAAAGAATGGGGTTGATTTTGGGCATCCCCTCATTTTTGTTTAAAAATAAGGGGCCAAAAGGGGGTAAAAATCCAACTTTTATTTGCTTTTAACAATAACTTTTGTTCTGGTTGACTGATTGCTATACAACTTTACAATAATGTTCCTTACCATAAAATAATCGATTGGAATAATTTTGGCCACGAAAAATGACAATACAATGAATACAATCAGAGTAAACTCTTTATCTTTATTGCTTATCAATAGGGGAAAGGTTCGGCCCAAAAAACTAGTTTTACCCCGCCACATTTTAAATGTGTTTGTCCTAAGCCAGGAATCTTTATCAAAGCTGATGTTTGTATTCGCCAAATTCAGATTTATGTTTCGTTTATTAAGAAGAGGGTCTTTCATTAATACTTGAGGATTGGGCTTGAATCATATGTAGTTTATTTTCAATCCAGTGCCAATCGCAAAGCATCGAGCAGCGACCGCTGGTCACATTGAAGGCTGCTGGCTGTTTTACGCTGTGGATTTAAAAAAAAAATTATCGTTAATATTGTAGGTTATGTCGCGTACACTAATTCCACATATCGTTATCTACTCATCTTTATCCTTTTTGTTCATAAAATAAATACAAGATAACCATTGAAAAAAAATTAACTTTTTCTTACAAATTCTAATTTCAAAGAACAAAATGACAGCAAAAAATGGGATAATTTGTCAAAGCTATAAACTTATTTAAAGAGGAAGTAAGACTTGTGTATGAGAGACATACCAGTAAAAAATTCCTACGATATGGAACCCAATACTGATAATGCATACAAAATATAAATAGGCTATGATAAGTATTTTCTGAGAAAACGATTTAAAAAAAAAACGAAAAATATCCATCCACCGCTCACTGTTTTATTTACTGACCATGAATTCACATGATTCAGTTTTTTCTTAGATTTCATTAAAAGAACAACGATGACTTACAAAAATCAAATATACGTCCTTTCACTTTTACACTAGAAACAAAATCTATGAACGGTTTTAAATTTGTATTAATCTATGGTAATTCTATACTTATATCTTAAAAGTATAAGCCTAATTATTTCAATCCTATACTAATATTTTAATCCCCTCCCCCTTGTGGGTTCTGGGTGGCGAATAGGCCTGCAGCAGCGCGGTAAAAGTCACCTCATGAGCGCACAGAAGCCTGACATGTGGGCAGGATGTTTTGCCCTCGAAACGGCTGAGATGTGTGTTTCAGGTGGTTGATTGGGACAGCCCTGTTTTAATGAAAGCCGGGGTCGTCACGCTTTAATATTATGTGAGAAACCTGATCGCAATCCACATTGGTACACGTGTTAAAGAACCCCGTTGCAGGTCCCTAAGAAAACCCGTAGGATCGCCACGCAGGAGGTTTATTATCCGGCTCTCCCTACCCATCTCTTTACTTTTTCAAGTGACAGAGAAACGTCTCATCCCCGAATGGCCCTGTGCCCCGGCATTTCCGCGATCCTCCACTTCACTGTCCATTTATGCTAATTTATCACTGCTTTTTATGTTCATCTTCCTGATTTAGCCGAAGTTGTGCTGCTTTGGAGTAAAGCAATTATTATTCTAAATGTACCTACGTGTACCAATTTGACCGATGTGACCCAACGTCTATACATATATATTTAGGATGTATAAATTCGGATGCCCCATTGGTGAAAATGAAAAACGATATTCCCAAATAAAATTGTTCGTTGTATCAAATTGTATTTTTAAGGCCAATTTAAAACAAAAAAATCAACTTAAGCCCAAAAAAACCGTTGCTTCGTTCATCAAAAACCGTCGCCTACACACGTAAAAAAGCTTATATAGCAAAAGGTAACACACGAACAAACCTTACAACAATAAAATATTTTGGTTGGCATTTTTTTCTTTTGCTTTTGAGACAAAAGACTAATTACAAGTCATGAGTGTTGTCAAATATGTAAAGTCTATATAGGTACAAATGTATAGATAGACTTACATTACGGTCAGGTTCCTTGTCAAAAATTGTCTGAGAGTAGAAAAACAAGGCTTACAAGATGGAAATCTTACAGTTTTTCTTCTTTATTAAACGTTTTTATTAAAAAAAATATATACCTAGCAACTCGTTAGAATACAGTGTTCAATGTCAATACTTTTTCAAGACCAATTTCATTCCTTTAGACACTTTTAATTGATATTTTTCATTTTTGTCGTATGTAAAATTTACCTACAACCGCAAAAACATTACTGTTGTCACGCAAAAAACGTTTTTGTCGTGTCGCACTTGGTAGGGATTGGAAACGTGTTTAATCAGTTTAATTTATAAAATTTCCGTTCGGTTGGTTTTGTGTTTGTGTTTCTTCGTGCTGTTCTTGTTCGTGTTTACCGGTTTTGTCGTTGCCCTTTCGGACTTTTGACAATCGAATACCATATTGGTGCCACTTTGCTTCTTTTGTACTAATCATGGTTGACACAACCTGACAATAGCTCTTCTTTTTCTATCATTGGCAAAACAGGTACATACACCGG
The DNA here is from genome assembly GCA_963971305.1 of Arcuatula senhousia. Lineage (NCBI taxonomy): Eukaryota > Metazoa > Mollusca > Bivalvia > Mytilida > Mytilidae > Arcuatula > Arcuatula senhousia. Next base: position 60,942,626 of record OZ020310.1, read on the forward strand.
AGTGGGGGTGGTGCAAGGGGCAAAGTTGCATCCTCTTGGAATACAAACAATATAAGTTAATTCAGCTCTGACTATCATTCAAATCTTCATATACGCTACCCATGCCAGTATTCAAAATAACGACCATGCCATGTATGCAGGTGCAATAATGTATTATGCAATCAAAAAAATTATTTATTAGGAAGTTGTCAATGAAAACAGGTAAACAGATAATTTATGTACAAACTGTGATAGATTTTAATTAATTTGTCAACAAATAAAGTGTAACACATTTCTTTTCAAAATTTTGATATTAAAGGTTAAATTCCCGGTTGTCTTTGATTCAGATATTCGGACCATAATCGCGATCGCTTTGTGCAGGCTCGTGAAGAGGTGTCTAAGTTATAGTCTTAGTAGACACTAGTTATGAATAAGTGTCTACAGTGTGTGCTATAGCAGACAGGAACCGCTTACTCTTCCGGAGCACTTGAGCTCACTCTCATTACGACTAGAGTTCGCGTTATTAATTGATACTCAGTAGTTTTTGTGTATCGGTGTTTTAAAGGTTGTCTGATTTTTCGCCCTGTCGTTGTTTATGTTTGCTGGTTTTGTCTCTGCCCTTTCGGACTTTAACATTCGGATGTCCCATTGGTACCTCTGTTTCTTTGTTAATTCACTACGATACCAACGTTTAAGGCCCAACACAATTTGAGCCTTATTTTTCTATCGGATTGATTTTTGTTTAACCAGATTTACCGAAGCACCACAGCGATCAAGTATGTCGGTTCTGTGTGGTGATACAACTCTAAATCATTCATTGTTTTGACGTGGGGTGTCATATTTAGAACTGATGTATTTGATTCTTTTACATCAATCGATAAATGTTTCTTAGCTAGTTGTCAGTAACTTCGAGTGTTCTCAAGAGAGTTCCTCCTCGTCTTGTTGTTTCGTACAGTATTTTGTCTTAGGTCCTCTCTTGTTGAATTGAACTTTTGTCGATTGAGTTTTACAGTGTGTTTTATATGTATGCTTTGTGCAAGCTTATCAATAGGGGGAAGGTTGGATAAAAAAAACTAGTTTAACCCGCCACATTTTATATGTGCCTGTCCTAAGCCAGGAAACTTTGCCAAAGCCTTTATGTGTCCTTGTCATTCTGTGTTAACTGTTTTATGTAAAGAATTGGGTCTTTCTTTGATGATTTAGGGATTGGTTTTGAAACTTTTGTATTGTTTTATAAGTCTTGGGCCAATGCAAGACGGTAAGCAGTGACCTATGGTCATGTTGAAGACTGCTTGCTGTTTTCCGTTGTGATTTTTTGAATTGCTGTTTGTTTATGTTTGTTGTGTCGCGTACACTTATTCCACATCTCAATATCGTCTAAAAGTCTTATCATAGTAAAAGTGTGCAAGGTTTTAAATCATTTCTAGTCGCTGTGTTCATTTCCAGGCTATATGCACGGGCAGTGTGGTTGTTTAGCATGATACATGTGAGAGGTACTTGTAATGTTTCTATTATGCTGGCTATGAATGTGCAAATCAAAATGAGATAATGTTGACCGTAAAGATTTGAAATTTTCATAGATGATATTAAAGAAGCAAAGAGGCACCAATGGGGCATTCGAGTGTCAAAAGTCCAAAATGGCAACGACGAAACCGTTAAACACGAACAAGAGCAGCACGAAGAAACACAAAACACAAAATCAACCGAACGGAAATCAACAACGCGAACTCAAGTCGTAACAAGAGTTAACTCAGGTCATCCGAAAGAGTAAGAAATATACAACTTGAAGGAAGAATAGGCATAATATATCATTCAAATTCGTAAGGTACTAGTGCGCTTTTCTTGTTTACATTAGAGCACAAGCAGTAACTTGCTGGAGATAGAGGTGCAATTCCGATATAAAGTAGGGAAATAATAATAAGACGCAGCGAGCAGCGACCTCTGGTAATGTTGAAGACTGCAGGCTGTTTTCCGTTGTGATTTTTTAAACTGTCGTTTCTTAATGTTGGTTGTGTCGCGAACACTTATTCCAAATCTCTTTATCGTATATGATACAATTTTTCTATAACTTTCAGCCGATTAAACTACTTCCCAGCCAGTTGTTAAAAAATATTTCTTCTCTCTAGAGAATTTTAAGTTCTCATTAATTGATTGGTCAATTTTACAGTAAGCATGACCATTGCGACCGAAAACTGGTAGAAAAACATTCGCCTATAAATGTAGTTCCTTTATTCCTTTTTCCAGAGAAAAAAATCAGAGAAACAGCGTCTTACGTCATTTCTCGTGGATTAGCAGATTTCTCAATCTCGATAGTTAAATGAAAGAATTTTTAAGCTCTCGACAGAGTCTCGAGCTTAAAATTCCATCATTTAACTATCTTGATTGAGAAATCTGATAATCCACTTGAAACAATATAAGAAGCTATATTTTTTAAAGAATGTGCTCGTAAGGAACAGCATGATCTGTGCATGGTAAAACGAATTCAGTGTATTGTTACATAATTCTCTATTATATTTTATATAAGTGCATTGGAAAAGTCATTTCATCAGACTGATTCGTTGCTGACATTTACTAGAAATTAATTTGAAAGGCTGAACAGGAAATTATTTTTTTTCATTCGTCATTGCATTAATTATCCTAAATTATTTTAATGTTCTATGTATCACCTTTTGTGACAATTTTAGTGGTAACAAAAAAAATATGATCGAACGTAAAAAGATAAGTGTAACGGGGTTGCTCCCCTTCGTACATTAATTAATAGTAGGTTTGATAGTACATCAGAGCGTCTGTCTACCAACCTTGAGGTCCCGGGTTCGAGTCTCGGTCAGGACATGTCGATTTTGTGAAGTAATTCATGCTCTTCGGTTACATAAGTATCAAATATCCCAGAAGAAGAATCAAATAAATTGGCGTTCACTGGCATGGTCACACAGGAGGCTGCTAGCTGTTTTTCACTATGTTTTTTTTTAATATCACTGATCTATGTAGGTTTTTGTATTTTGAACAAAAGACTCCTTGGGGGAGTTCTACAAGGTAGTTCTAAAAAATAGTATTTCTGTACATGTACTAACGACTTTGGTCCCGGGAAATTGTATTGCTCAGCAATATGTAATTAATTTTACTCAAATATACTTTTTACTTTCTGGTCAATTTTTTAGATAATAATAAAGAATATGGACAATAACATTGAAATTTGTCATTGTATCTTTATTATTTCAAAGTTCAATTCCGAACAATACTTTTGAACGAACAACCCTTAATGATAGGTTTGGAGTAAATGTCTGTGAAATAAACGTTTGAAAAAAGATCGCATCAAAAAATGAAGTTTAAGCACCAATAAACATGGTTAAACCCACCATTTCTTTTGTTCTACCAGGTCAAAATCATTGCGATCTTCAATTTCTTTGGTATGTCTGCCTTTTTTTATTCTTGAACGTTTCAGATTGATCCTTAAAGTTTGGTAGTTTTGTAAATATCTAATTTACAGACGGGCGGCTTCACTGTTGGCGGCTGATGTAATGGGGTTTAAAAAGTTAGAATGTTTTGACATTGATGAAAAAAAATCCTGTTGACAGGAGTAACTTTGACATGTTGCTGTAGTTGCTACATGTATATATCAAGCTATTAAGATTATGGAAACTATATGCGTGAGTGTTTGTACGTATTTATGACCTTTGCTCTTCCTTATGTGGAAGGCAAATAAGCAAATTTATGAGAGCAGCAATTGGAAAAGGATTTTTTTGTTAGATCAAAATGCAGATGGTCCGCGGCTATTTTGAATGAAAAAAAATCTTAAAAATACGGACCAAACAGTTTTAAACACGACACAAAACAAAACGGCTTTACAAAATACATGTAAAAAAATGAAGAAAAAAAGACACAAACAACAATCGAGCACCCTTCAAATGTTAAAAAAGCAAAAGTAAATAGAATGCAAAAAGGCAGTCTAGGAAAGCAGTCCCACATAAAAGCAAAAACAGGACCAGACTCGGTCAGAAGGTTGTTATCAGCACCACTGAAACTAAAACTCTGGAACCATAAAAGTTTGAAGTACTGTGGCTTGGGTTTTAAGATGTTTTTTTTAAATGTTGTTTTCGTTGAAATCGTTATGATTAACGTAAGACCTTGACCAATACTTCAATATATCTTTATACATCACGTTCTTATCAAGTACAGTACATAGTTGTACATTTCAAATACAGTCTTTTTCCGTCTGATATTTGCGAAACAAGTTTACGTTGTAATTTGAAAACATGAAACATTCCTGCTTAATTGCTGTTTCGTGGAGTTTATGTGGGATTGTTGTCGCTTTGGATTTAGAAATGATTGACATAAAAATCAACTCCATGGAACAGATGATTGCCAAGCAAGCTCAAATAATTGAAAAACAAAATAGGAAAATTGAAGCTCTTGAAGGGACCGCGCTGGATTATAAAATCAGATTTTATGAATTAGAACTGGGTTTTCAAAATTTGCAGAAATCGAACGAGTTATGTGTTAAAGGCTTATATTTTCTGAAAAAGGAGGGCCATGCTTTAAACCTGGAAACTGACTCAGAAACAATAAGACCCAGTGAAACCATTGGAAAAATGGAGGATATTGAAAAACATGAAGGTATCTACTTTATAGTACAAATGTAGCTGGCAGTTTTAGTGATTGATTGATGTTTATCCTGTCCGTGTTATTTCAACAAAAACACATTACAAATTAAAACAATAATAAAATTGGATGTACATTGTAAAACCAAGACAAAGACAGGCAATAAAACAAAAGAAAAAGATAAATAGAAAGAAAAGAACTCAAACTGTACATATAAACTCTAGAATGAAAAGAAAATTACAATACTTGTAATACCTTTATATGTGAACACATTGAAGAATCTTGGACCAAAAATAAAAACGAAAAACCTCAAAAACATCTCTTTCGAACTGTCAGGAATCTGTACTAATTCTGTTCTGCAGACTAATCTAGAACTGTTGTAGCAAAGACTACTTTAGTATAGTATTCTGGACAGCTTAACCCTATGACATATTAAGAACTGTCCTACGCCGTGGCAGATTTTGGAACTGTTTTAAGCACTGACAGCTTTACCCCCTTACAATTTTAGAACTGTCCCAATTCATGACAGCAGATTGGTTATATCATGTATATTTAAAAAAAATATAAGGAAAAATGATAATATAAACAAATAAGAATTATTTGACGAAAATACTTAATTGTGAAAGGCCAGTCAGTAACGTTATTCAGATCTGTCAAAGCGTAGAACAGTTGTAAAACTATCAGGGGGCAGAATGGTTTGAAAGAGTGCCATTGGTTAGAATAGTTTATGACCGTTCTACCCAAAACTGGCGGGGACTAGAACTTTAATTTATATAAAAATAAGACCAATTACACCTAATGCTATTTTCATACTTCTGTATTTTAGACAAAAGATTACTTCAAAACATCCCACAAGGAAGAACTCAACCACCGCCCGCCTTTTCCGCTGCAATGAGCCACAATTAAATGAACCCCGGAGACCACTTTACGTTCGTTTTCGACAAAGTGCAACTAAACGTTGGTGGAAGCTACGACAAATTTTCCGGACTTTTTACAGTACCGGAAAGAGGTATTTACGGTTTCATCTTTTCAGTACGAATGGGCGGGAAATTGTCAGGGGCCAACGGAGAACTAGCAGAGTCGGTCGAAATCGTGCGAAATAATATCGTCGAAAGTGTGGTATACATTGAAGAAACTCGCGTCCAAGAAACGGTTACGGGACTTGTAATCATTCAGGCGGAAACTGGAGACCATGTGTATTTAAGAATACACTTAGGTCATCCTTTAGGGGCTGCTATTATCAGCGATGGAAATGGTTGGACCTCGTTTGCTGGTTGGCAAATCTATTCAGAAGGAAATGATATTATTCAATCGCCAATTTAAACGCAAAACATCCGAAATAATTAATTTTAGAATGATCATGGTTAATATTTTTTCCGCCCCTACTCGCCTCTCCCCTTTTCCTATGGTCTTCAAAATACACTGGTCCATTGTTTCCTAACCCATCCCCATCTTTAAATAACCTTGATAGCCACTCACTCAAGATATTTTTATCAGAATAAGATCACGTTATCGTTCTTTGAACAAATATTAACTGATAAGACTGCGTTTTTGCTGCATGAGCCGGAACACGCACTATTATTAGCGAAAATAATAGTTTAAACTAATGGTTTATATTGCAACATTTATTAGTTAAGCTTTCGTGATATTTTAAGTTTCAAAGCTAGTGTTACCAATAGACGGTGCTTAGATGATTTGGCAGAACCGAATAACAGTATTACACACGGGCTACTAATATTCAGAAATAAAGCCAGTGGTGTCTGACTATTTATACCAAAGTCCATTATTCGATACCTATCAGGGTGAACATTTTCATGGATCAGTATTCCAACTGCTTTTACACTCTTAGTAAAATGGTCTTAAGAAAAGAAAAGGGCGCTAGTTTTTGTTTTGGTTTTGGAAGGGACTTAAAGTTGTCTTGTACAGCCCATGCACATCAATGACCACTTTATATAGAAAATAATGAGATGTGGAATAAGTGTACGCGACACAGCTCACGAAACAGAAGGTAATTTAGAAAAAAACTACAATAGACAACCTTCAACCAGGTCAGTAGGCGCTGCCTATGTATGTTCATTTTGACAAGAGTAGGATCAGTCAGGAAAGTGGGAGGTGCTACAATTTGCCTCTGCAACCTGGAGAGGGGTTCAATTGAGAGTATAGATCATTCAATAAGCAATACAGATTTGTTTCCCATAACAACATAAATTATTAGTAAGGAAATTAAACTTACTGTAAGGATCACCTTAAACATATATATCTACATGCACAAATGTAGTTTGAATTTTGTCTGGAAGATTTTCAGTTATTTAGTGAACATGAAAGTGGTGATACAATGAACATGGAGTGATGATGAAGTGGACGAAAGAGGGACACCAGAACATTTTGACTGCCACTGGAAAAGGAGTGAAGGGTATAGGGACGGGAAATTTAGTCTCCTGCAGAGGGATCCTACGGGACCTACTCAACTGATTTTGTATCTTACCGAGGGTTGCAGGAGGCTTCTTTAATATGCAAGGGACGTGACATTTTTACCGACACGGTGCACCACTATGGTTTGCAGTAAGGTTTTCTGCATTATAGCCAGATGACCCCGGCAATATATTTAACAAGGCTGTCCCGTTCAACCACATAGGGCACACATCCCAGTCACTTTAAAGGCAAAGCGGCCTGACCCGATGCCAGGTTTCTGGGCGCTCTTTAGTGGACTTTAACCGACAAGCTTAGCGCTGCCGTTGGCCAATTTGCCACCCGAAACTCGCACGGGTGGAAGAGTTTCAGTCACAAGAATAATAACTCTTGCAGTCGCTACCATATACAATTGGTGTCATGAGTAGATATATAGTTAAAAAACAATTTCTTTGTTCGGTATTAAAGCAAAAAAGCAAAACCTGTTCGTGATTTTTATACCATTACGTTTGAGGGACATATACGAATCACACATTTTGTCCGTCAAATCAACTCTTTCTAAGCAGATTTTGATAAAACTGACATGAAAGAAGTACATCATAATGAGATAATGAGGTATGAATGAAAACAGTTTCTTTGCTCTCAGATATAATTCAAGGAGGATACATGCAAGTAGACTTCAATTTTATCCATTATAGACTTCAGTGTTAATCGAGCTTGATCACGGTGTTTCGTTTTAGTTATTTGCGTCACTTTAATTTCGTGTTGGTGTTTTTTGAAATGCCCATTATTTTGTTCTATTGCTGAGTTAAAGGTAACCAAGGAGAATTAATCCATAACACAGGATTTCTTGTCACATTAACCCTAACCCTGCAAACATACTCTGTATCGCATTTGTAGAGATGTCTTTGGTTTTTATCACATCAATTTCCCAGGCAGAGGGTCACGTTTGATACAAAAATTGCTAAAACAAGAATATGTTGCTCTTCACTCAAGAAATTTTACGGTAGACACTATGAAATATGGGATTTCTATCTCGCAGATGAATGCAGATGTTGGGTTGTCATGTGATTTTTGTTTTGTCTTCTTTTACCTGATTTGACACACTGAATCGTGAATTAGCAATACGACAGGTATGCTATAGCAGACAGGAACCGAACCGCTCTTCCGGAGCACCTGAGTTCACTCTTATCACGACTTGAGCTCATATTGTTGATTTCTGTTCTTTCTTTTTGTTTTTTTATGTTTTGTATAATCACGTGGTGTTCTTGTTCGTGTTTTTTAGTTTTGTCATTGCAATTCTGACTTTTGACAATAGAATGCCCCATTGATGCCTCTTTGCTTCTTTATACCCTGTGGAACAAATTTGACATATCATGCATGCAATGTTCCGTATTCTTTTTCTGTTTTCGGACGTTTTTTAAGATTTTCGGCAATTTGTTGTCATACACTAGGCGACCGAGTCCATTATGACGCCTAACAGGGACTCATTTCAAGAATGTCCCATAATATTTTAAACAAAATCGACATAATTAGGTCTTTGATGGGAAGATTAGCAGTATTCTGAAGCAAATATTGTGATAACTGATGTTTGTGATCTGGTTCCCATTGTACATGCATAATTACAGATGCCGTATTGAATGCAGTAACAGTACTGTACACCAATTAAAAGCATTGATGCCCACGATGCTGTTTTTTTGCTTGACTTGCAGCTCCTCATACCTTGGCTTTAAGTTAATTTTCTTTTGGCTCAGAGTACCTCATGTTTGACAAAATCCATAATAATATTTCGACATTTGTTGGTATTGTTAACATCATCAGATGCAAAAAGAGACAATCTGCAAATCAAGCCTATGTTAAAAAGAGTAGAACCTTTACAGACAATAGAGTTATTGAATGGTGTGATACAATTCGGCATGTTCTTGCATGATATTTATAGATAAGCTGAACATTGCCTTATCTCTGTAAATGCAAAGTACCAAATACCAAGGTGGAACTCTCACATGAATAAAATGAAGATATAAATTAATTTCACAAAACACTTTTTAAAGTAATAAATCAGCCTTTAAATGAAAATGGAACAGGTTTCCTATTTCTAATTTCTACAGGGGTGTTATAGTTTTCACTGAAACTTTCAATTGTCATAAGGTGAATTGTATCTTGTCCTTCCTGTGCAATGTATAGTGATTGGTCTAGTATTCCGAGTGCACATGGCAGCTTGATATCGTCTTCAGACGAAAATATAACACGGCCCACGGAAGAAGATCTGTCGAACCGAATAACACAAGACGAGAGAAGGGAGCAGACGTACAAATTACCAAACATGTCTAAATTGATATACTTAGTACCTTTCAAATCAGGATGTTGGAATGTGGCAAGAATGTCACCATTTGTAGACAATTTATGAATTTTGTCATGTTTGCCATCGAACGACATGCAACATACATAAATTTGATCACTGAATGCGCATATACTGATTGGATGTTCTTTGAATAACGGTTTCTTCTTTGCGTTTTTAATAAACGTTTTGATGACTCGGCCGTATGAATCAATTGTAACAATTTCCGGTGGGCTCTCCCATGGATATGTCAATATAATGCTATTGTCAACTGCACACACACCCGTGGCGCCAGATTTTACGGCGATATCTCTCTCGAGGAATAATTTGTCACCGACAACGTTAAGAAGACTTAGTTTATTTCCAATGTCATTTGTAACGACAATTCTCGTCTGCGAGACGGCGGCCAGATCGATAGGGAGACTTTTCAGTGTAATAAAACATAGAAAACTTCCATCAAACTGAAACAGTTTTACTTTATTGTTATTACTGTCACAAATTAATATCCTTCCGTCATTCAGAACTTTTATTCCAGTTATTTTACAGTTAGTCAAATCTTCTTCTATTCTAGCATTGAAGCTTTGCATAACATTTTCTGAAGTAGGCATTTTGTCATAGACTATCTGGATGAATTTAGCAAGTATATCCTACATCAATTTGACTACCCCAACTTTTAGTATTTACCACAATACACATGAAGACATAAGAATGTAAAGCTAAAAATATGGAATAATCATTAGCCTAATATCAAACCATATTCCCAAATTAGCTTTCTCTAATCAAATAGTAAGATACCCAAGATCAAGAAATTATTTTACTATTATCACTTCAACATCATATGAAATATAAGATCGTACAAGTATTAGCGTCCAGCATCAAGGGTAAATACAGTTGTAATTAAATACCCCCAATAAGCTTTACTTCAGCGTGTCATTCAATCAGCCTGATAATGTATTCATTGATTCAAAACAATGGGTTGACAGAGACAATATAAATCAAACAATATGCTTGTCATTAAATGTTTCAACGTTTTGTGAGGGAAACAAAAGGAATGGTTTATATGATAAATAATTCTATATCTCCAAGATCATTACGATTTTATACTATGTATTATTGCGCAAAATTTTAACTTTATGAATATTACATTTGATGATTGGGCATTTTATATTTATGGAAGACTAATTGTGCCAAGTAAGACTAAAACATGTATATTTAGCAGGAGAGACCGACCCATAATTTATTTTGCGATCGCCATTTAATATTTAACGGCGCCGACTTATAAAATGGCGACCGCCAAATTAATATTTTCTTGCAGCCCTTCTTTAATTATCTGGCACCCGCCACTTATTATTAGCGTACATTTAGTGGTGATCGCCATGGAGATAAATGAAATTGCGACAGCGAAATGATAAAGTGGCGGCCGCCACGTAACAAATCGCAGCCGCCAGATCAATAAAATGGTGACCGCCAGATAATTTCAGTGGCGGCTGCCAGATAATTTATATGTCGATCGCAATATAATAAATGACAGCCGCCATTAAAGAATTTAAGGTGTGTCAAGCGGGGAATCGAATCACAGGTAGTAATGTGTCATATCGTAAAACGTTAGGTAAAGGGATTTTGTCATGGTTTAGTCAAGGGCGTCATGGTTTGTACAAGGGAAATTTGCATAATGTCGTCTGCAAAAATGAAATCATAATTTTCCGGACACGAAAGGCGTTTGCGCCCACTTTTAAGGGTAAGATATATTTATACTGAAATATGGCACATGTAAATGATGGAATATATTCGCTTAATCATTCAGGAAAAATAGTTTTGTTCAATTGATAAAATAACATCATTTTATGTTTCAAGCATAAGTAAAGGCCAGATGTTGCCCCAAAACAATAATTTACTGTGCATACATATTTTTGACACATTTTTCAACGTAATTAACGCTTACAAAGCATACATCGCAAAAATACAAATTTTTGCTTGTCATGGTTTACACAAGGGACGTCATGGTTTAATCAAGGGTGGACATGGTTTGGTCAAGGGATATTAAGAAATGATATTCTAAATTTTATTCAATCATATGAGGTAACAGTATTATTTTATACCTTAAAACGGCGATATTTATATATTACCAAAATAATGCCTACTACAAACATACATATCAACCGCTCCTGGGGAAACTTAATTACATTATAATTTCAATGTTTGTACATGTTGTATGTTATTCATAAGACATGTTAGATTAATCATGAGATAAAGATTATTTTACAGAAATTTCCATATCAGGTTCTATATCATTTCGAGACTCCCATAGTAGGTGGAGGCATAAGCTGAGACAATAACATCGCTCGAAAAATGATATGGGATATGGAAACTCATAGTCAAAATTGATACAAAGGTATACAAGAAAACACTGACTAGACATTAGGTTTAATGCATGATTTTGCTCTTTCCGCAAATATATATACTAAAAACTCCCTATCAATGAAGCTTTTCCTTTCAGTATTCATGAGAGGACATTCCATAATTTAAATGATATTCACTACCAGCTGAACAACTATTGCAAAAACATATTTCAGGGAATACGTTGCTTCATCCATAATAATATTATTTAGTGCAACACTAATTACAGAAACGTTTACTTCATATCCGTAATATTTTTTTTTAAAAACATCATACAGGAGTAGCTTGTACTGTTTTTTTGTCCCATGCGGGACCCGGGTGGCGAATAGGCCCGCAGCAGAGCCTAGCTTATCGTAAGAGGCGACTAAAAGTCATGGGATTCTGACTTCGGGTCAGTGCTCAGCCCACAGAGCGACCAAGTGTGTGCCTTATAGGTGGCTGAATAGAGTGGCCCTTTTCCGCGGGGGTTGTCAGGTCTATAATACGGAAACCCTGACCGCTTACCATAGTGAACCAACGTGTGTGGAGAGTTCCATGGTTCATGCACGTAAAAGCGCCCTTTGTGAACCACCAAGAAGTGCACCACATAGGCTAAATTTTCCGCTCCTACCCACCTCTCCTCTATTCCTGTTGTTCTTCAAAATTACCGTTCCTTTGTTTCCGAACCATAGGCACTTGTTTCTATCAATGTGCAGGTCGACTATCCATATAAAAGAAGGAATTTCTTCTTTTATAAGAATAGTCGACCTGCAAATTGATAGAAACAAGTGCCTGTGTTCCGCCGACCCCACTCCCATATTTCATTTATCTTCATCATTTCATGTTCATTTTATCATATCCTTTTCATGTTCATCGCCTGTAAATAACCTAATTAGCGTTGCACGGGCGTAAAACACCAACTCACTCACTCACTCATTTTAAAATCTTATACATTAACCATATTCATATTTAATTAATTGTTAAATGGTAATCCTGATGGTTAGTACATGTTGTTGGCTTAGTGACGGTCTAGAGCAGTAGTTAAAATGATATATAAAATTAAAAATAGGGTCTAAAGAAAACCAGAAAACTCTTACTAAGCCGTCGAGAAGCAGACTGGATCGAAAACGATGCAAAGTTATTAAAAAACTGGTACAATAAAATCGGAGAATAACAAAACAGTCGGGCGATAAGGTGTTAATACTGGGAGAATCTTTCCACGAGGGAATTTTCAAGCACTTTAGGAGGGCGTACATCATTGAAATATATAAAGTTAACAAGGCCGAAAATGAACACGACGGGCCTGATAAAATGAACATGAAATGACGTGAAAAAAAAATACATACAGGTTTTTAATATATAAATCATTCAATTTACCTATTATATATTGTCAAATATAGAAGTCAAAAGTCGAAAGCGAAAGCAAAGCAAAGTAAAAGTGAGGAGCTACGGCAATTCAGATGCTCCATATGGCCATTTCGAGGATTTATCTCCTCTTCAGTGAAGCTAGGATCTAAAGTGTTGGAAGTCCAAATTGAATTTTGAATAACAAATCAATGACGTACGCCTCCTTTGATGGACAATGCGCATCTCGCTCGTGCGAGTTTTGATTTTTCCAGCCACCAAATCTGGATTTCGCATGAATAGCTCAAGTGATCGTTTGGAAGCCCACAGATGCGACTGGAATAAAAATCAATAAACTAGGGTCTAAAGAAAACCAGAAAACTCTTACTAAGCCGTCGAGATGCAGACTGGATCGAAAACGATGCAAAGTTATTAAAAAACTGGTACAATAAAATCGGAGAATAACAAAACAGTCGGGCTATAAGGTGTTAATACTGGGAGAATCTTTCCACAAGGGAAAATTAAAAATATATACATTTCATATGCTTTTACTGAAGGTAACGATTTATAAATTCCAAAAAACGAGCTAATGATTTTTTTCGGGGGTTAAAGATGCGTATTAAGAAACACAGTATGTCGTAAAACACAATAAAACAGCAGAAAAAACCTAATAATTTGCCCGATCTCCCAACTTTACAAAATGTGATAAACCATGACATAATGGTAGAAACCATGACAATTTTCTGTTCCCTTTACCAAACCATGACAAAACTTTAATTTGGTTAATAAGCACAACTAAGCAGATTTAAAGTTAACACAGTAAACCTTCATCGTCATGTTCAATTCCTTTCAGCTCTCCTCACTATTTGATACTAAAATAAAGGTATTTTTACATATTTTATAAAAAAAATCCCTTGTACAAACCATGACCTCCCTTTACCGTACCATGACCAAATCCCTTTACCAAACATTATACGATATGACACATTACTACCTGTGCGAATGTCGTGAATCAAAAAAGGCAGACGCTAGACGTACAAAAATGAAGATACTATAACGTATAAACCCTTGGTCCACTACGTTCCCGTTATGGTTACGATCAGCTACCATTTAAATTCTAAGTTCTTTACGGAGTTTTTGAGAATTATATATCTTAACCTTTTGTGTTTTAATCACATGTGAACATTTCGGTTGTTTTCTGGAAAAGAAAAGTCCTTTAACAACAAATGTTTTCTATTTACATCTCATATATCCGAAGGAACTTGAGATAAAGGACACTACAGATTATAGGAGGTCCGCTTCATATTTGGATCTTTTTCTCAAAATTGACACACAAGGAAGGCTTTGTACAAAGCTCTATAAAAAACGTAATGACTTCAATAGTTAACTTTCCCTTTCTGTGTAGCAACATTCCGTCCGCTCCAGTATATGGAGTTTACGTATCACAATTGATTCGTTATTCAAGAGCATGTGGGGAGTACAACGACTTCGATTCCTTGATAGAGCTACACGGCTGACAAGCAAATTGTTAAAATAAGGGTACGTTGCTCCCAGGTTGTTATCATCACTCAAGAAATTTTACGGAAGACATCATGTGCTTGTATACAAATACGGGATTTCTATCTCTCAGATGAGCACAGATGTTGGTTTGACATAGAGTTTTGTAATGTCATCCTTTCCGGATTTGACCAACACGAAATCGATCTTTGGCAACGTGACGGGTTTGCTATAGCAAGCAGGAACTGCTTACTCTTCCGGAGCACCTGAATTCACTCTCGTTTCGATTTGAGTTCGTGTTGCTGAATGCGGTTTTGTTGTTATGTATGTGAATTTGTTTTATGTTGTTATGTGGTTTGTTTTGTTGTGATGATTTTTCGTGTGCCGGTTTTGTCTTTGTCTTAACGGTTTTATGATACTGATTACCCCTTTGGTACACCTTTGCTTCCTCTTGGTGCGGCAGGGACAAATATGTCCTCATCTGTGCAAGTGCTGGAGGGACATTGATGTCCTTATCGGTTTACTGCGGGAAGGACATAAATGTCCCCTTTTCAAAACATAAAAGTTGCGATTTCGTTAAAGTATTTGCTCAAACCACTTTTTAGCTCACCTGACCCAAAGGGTCATGTGAGCTATTGTCATCGTTAAGCGTACGTCGTCCGTCGTCCGTCCGTTAACTTTTCTTCAAACATCTTCTCCTCTGAAACCACAAATGGGATTGCTTTGAAACTTTGTACAATTGATCTTTAGGTATAAAACCACTAATTCGCAATCCGGTAGAGGACGAACCTGAATATAGTTCCTATTTTGAGACAATATAGTTCCAATAAAGTATTGACCCAGCTAAAACTATTGCATGCAAATCATTAAATGGGCTTTTATTTGAAAGATGAACATCTTAGAAACTATTTCAGCCCATATTTTTTCATATATATGTTAAGTGTCAATTTTTAGGATTACTTTTACTTGGGGTCTCATTCTTGTCAGAAACATGACTAAAAAGTACCGGACGTTCAGTATGATTTAAACCGGGAACCAGTTTTTCCCGTTATTCAATGTAAGATGTGCTAGTTTTTGAACTGGAGTGAGCCAAATCATTTTGCATTGAAATAAGACTATTGACACTTTATTTGAACTTGAGACAAAAAATCTACAGCATTTTAGAAATGTCCAATTTAACATAGAAAGCAATGGGACTCGGAATTAGTGGTTTTATACCTTGTATTGGATGGCTGAGAAAACTTTTTTCCTGAAAAAAGCTACCTTTTCTTTGTAAACAGTTTGGACATTATGTGAATAATATGGAAAAACTACCAAAACAGCATATGTTGTGCATTTTTGAAAAATTTGGCCCCTAAATTGTCAAATCTGTCAAAATGTCCATTTTTGGGTATTTATCTGGCTTACACATTTCCAAAAGACCCTAAACTTCATGGAATGATATTTTGGTGATTCAAATAACTTAAAACAATATCACTTAGCCATTTTATGTCAGTTTTTAACAGATATGGCTTTTAGAAGTTACATTATTGGCAAAACATATATTCGACATAATGCCCATAAGTGCGCTTTATTAATATTCACCACTGAATATAGAAAACTGTTTGTTTTCCTATTCTTTTGTTATTTTTAAACAAAATTGTCTTTTTTGAGATCCTGAGTAACCATGCTTAGCATTTTAGTAGCTAATAGATGAATGTCTGGGCAAAATCTGTTTTTCTGAGCACAATATTCACCCTCTATTAGGTAACATGGCTCAAATGCAGTGCAGTATTGATATGAAAATGATGTTTTTAAGGATATTTTTCACAAGTAGAAGAAATGAATAGACAAACTGAATGATTTATGTGTCTTAAGATTGCAAACAGTGCATTTAGTCCCCTTATTTATTTCAGTCTTGAAAAATTAGTTTTATACATTCAGTTTTGCGCAATGTAATTTGATACTAGTAATGAGTTTTGGTAATTTTAGGCATTGTTTTTAATAATTTTCTACGCAACAATCTTTTAAAGTGACTTTTTATAAACATTAAGGTCTTATGTGGCATCTGGCATGTTTTAAAGCTAAAAAAAGTATCCTAGTGTGATTTTTATTGTTTTTGGTATGTTTTTGCCCATAAAAAGGGGGAGGGCCCTTTAACCTATTATTTTCATTATAAATGACATTTTGTTTTACTTTTTCAGGAAAAGACATAAGAAATGTATAATTAACAAACAAACAAATGCAAATGTTCTATCCAGTTGTAAGAAAATAGTTAAAATTTTCCACTTTTCCCTCAAAAATGATATTTTTAGTAAATCAGGATTTTTTGGTTAATCCCATGAAAGTATATGGTCTAAAAGGTGGCCCGCAGTAGTTAAAGGTTCTAAGAAACATACATAAAAATAGGTTTTTATTTGTCGCAATAAACCAATTTATGTAAATAAGGACAATGATTAAGAATTAAAGAGGTTTTTTTCTGTTATAGGTATAAAACCACTAATTCGCAATCCGGTAGAGGACGAACCTGAATATAGTTCCTATTTTGAGACAATATAGTTCCAATAAAGTATTGACCCAGCTAAAACTATTGCATGCAAATCATTAAATGGGCTTTTATTTGAAAGATGAACATCTTAGAAACTATTTCAGCCCATATTTTTTCATATATATGTTAAGTGTCAATTTTTAGGATTACTTTTACTTGGGGTCTCATTCTTGTCAGAAACATGACTAAAAAGTACCGGACGTTCAGTATGATTTAAACCGGGAACCAGTTTTTCCCGTTATTCAATGTAAGATGTGCTAGTTTTTGAACTGGAGTGAGCCAAATCATTTTGCATTGAAATAAGACTATTGACACTTTATTTGAACTTGAGACAAAAAATCTACAGCATTTTAGAAATGTCCAATTTAACATAGAAAGCAATGGGACTCGGAATTAGTGGTTTTATACCTTGTATTGGATGGCTGAGAAAACTTTTTTCCTGAAAAAAGCTACCTTTTCTTTGTAAACAGTTTGGACATTATGTGAATAATATGGAAAAACTACCAAAACAGCATATGTTGTGCATTTTTGAAAAATTTGGCCCCTAAATTGTCAAATCTGTCAAAATGTCCATTTTTGGGTATTTATCTTAACGGTTTTATGATACTGATTACCCCTTTGGTACACCTTTGCTTCCTCTTGGTGCGGCAGGGACAAATATGTCCTCATCTGTGCAAGTGCTGGAGGGACATTGATGTCCTTATCGGTTTACTGCGGGAAGGACATAAATGTCCCCTTTTCAAAACATAAAAGTTGCGATTTCGTTAAAGTATTTGCTCAAACCACTTTTTAGCTCACCTGACCCAAAGGGTCATGTGAGCTATTGTCATCGTTAAGCGTACGTCGTCCGTCGTCCGTCCGTTAACTTTTCTTCAAACATCTTCTCCTCTGAAACCACAAATGGGATTGCTTTGAAACTTTGTACAATTGATCTTTAGGTATAAAACCACTAATTCGCAATCCGGTAGAGGACGAACCTGAATATAGTTCCTATTTTGAGACAATATAGTTCCAATAAAGTATTGACCCAGCTAAAACTATTGCATGCAAATCATTAAATGGGCTTTTATTTGAAAGATGAACATCTTAGAAACTATTTCAGCCCATATTTTTTCATATATATGTTAAGTGTCAATTTTTAGGATTACTTTTACTTGGGGTCTCATTCTTGTCAGAAACATGACTAAAAAGTACCGGACGTTCAGTATGATTTAAACCGGGAACCAGTTTTTCCCGTTATTCAATGTAAGATGTGCTAGTTTTTGAACTGGAGTGAGCCAAATCATTTTGCATTGAAATAAGACTATTGACACTTTATTTGAACTTGAGACAAAAAATCTACAGCATTTTAGAAATGTCCAATTTAACATAGAAAGCAATGGGACTCGGAATTAGTGGTTTTATACCTTTAGGATGTCCTCTACCAAGTTTGTGAAATTTGTGAATGTCGACCAACCAACATGGCCGCCGTGACTAAAAATAGAACAGGGGGGCCAGACCATAGTTTTTAGCTTATAGCTCAAAAAGTATAAGAGATAGAGAAAATCCGAAGCAACCTCCCTTCTTCAGCATCAAAAGCTCATCAAAACTCTCCATTGAGTCAAAGTTGTGAAACGACTCCTTATAGGAGTTATTGCCCTCTAATCATAAAAATTGACCATTTTTGCAGTTTTTGTATCCCTATGGGAACTAATTGTGCCCCACTTATTGCTGACCTTTTTTTGTATTGTTATGAATCCCAATTTATGGCAAAACTTCAAAAAGACCCCAACAGACAACATCTCATTGAAACTTTTAATTATACATACAGATATTTAGACGACATTCTTTCACTAAACAATCCGACATTTTCTAATTTTATTACGGAAATTTATCCCAAGGAATTAACTTTGAATAAATCTAACCTTACTGGTGATAGATGCCCATTTTTAGATCTAGATTTAAGTATAATCAATGGAAAATTACACACTAAAATATATGATAAACGGGATGACTTTTCATTTCCTATTGTGAATTTTCCTTTTCTAGAGGGAGATGTACCACTTGCTCCGTCTTACGGAGTATATATTTCACAGTTGGTAAGATATGCTCGGATCTGCAGTGGTGTGTCTGATTTTAATGATAAAAACCGGTGTATTACAAAAAAAATACTAAAACAAGGATATCGTTACCACAAATTAGTGAAGTCGTTTACTAAGTTTTATCATAAATATTTATACCTTATTGGAAAATTTAACTGTACACGACGACTTTTGATTGTAAAGGGAATATCCCATCCAGATTTCTACGGTAATGTTGTTTATAGAGCAAATAAATTCAAAAAAAATCCCCTGGGAATGCAAAATTGGCTTAAAACTTTATTAAATAAAGGTTATGAAATGGATATTTTAGTAAAATCTTTGAATTTAGTCTTCTTTGGTATAAATATTGATAATTTGATACTTACTTTAAAATGTTAATTGCCTTTTTATACTTATGTCATTTTTGAGCATTACAGCGGTCAAGTGTGTCGGTTTTGTGTGATGATGCATCATCAAATCAAGTGTTTGACGTGTTGTGTCGGATTTAAAATCGACATACTTGATTTTTTTACATCAGTCGATGGATGCTTCTTAGCTAGCTGTCAGTAACTTCGAGTGTTCTCAAGAGAGTATCTTTACGTCCCGTTAATTACCTGTTGTCCTTTTGTCTCAGATACTCTCTTGTTGAATTGAACTTCTATCGATTTGATTTTTACTGTGTGTTAGTTTTTGCTTTGTTATTGATTATCATTAGGGGGAAGGTTGGCGCCAAAAAACTAGTTTAACCCCGCCACATTTTAATGTGCCTGTCCTAAGCCAGGAATCTTTATCAAAGCTTATGTTTGTATTTAGTCGAATTTTTGTTAATTGTTTTTTGTCAAGAAGAGGGTCTTTCAATGCACTTTGGGATTGGGCTTGAATCATATGTATTTTATTTTTAATCCAGGGGCCAATTGAAAAACAGCGAGCAGCGACCGCTGGTCACATTGAAGGCTGCTGGCTGTTTTCCATTGTGGATATTTAAAATATACGTTTATAATGTAGGTTGTGTCGCGTACACTTATTCCACATCTCATTTTCTTCTATTTGGACTTTATCTTGAAAACTGTAAGTGCTAAGTGAAAAGTTAGCATTGCAAAATTGTTCAGCTCATTGAGATCTACAAAAATGATTTCAGGGTCAAAATTGTCAGATCAACCGTTTAAGAGTTATCACCCTTTAACTGATTTTTCTATCAATTTTAACTAATTTTTAAAAATCTTCTTCTTTGAAACCTCTGATGGGATTGCTTTGAAACTTTGTACACTTGATCTTTAGGATGTCCTCCACCAAGTTTGTGAAATTTGTGATCGTCGACCAACCAACATGGCCGCCATTACTAAAAATAGAACAGGGGGGGGGGGGGGGTCAGACCATAGTTTTTAGCTTACAGCTCAAAAAGTATAAGAGATAGAGAAAATTCGAAGTAACCTCCCTCCTTTAGCATCAAAAGCTCTACAAAACTCTCCATTGAGTCAAAGATGTGGGACGACTCCTTACAGGAGTTATTTCCCCTTAATTGTCAAAATTGACCGTTTTCACAGTTTTTGGACTTTTTCTTGAAAACTGTAAATGCTAGAGGAAAAGTTAGCATTGCAAAATTGTTCAGCTCAATGAGATCTACAAAAATGATTTCAGGGTCAAAATTGTCAGATCAACCGTTTAAGAGTTATCCCCCTTTAACTGATTTTTCTATCAATTTTAACTGATTTTTAAAAATCTTCTTCTCTGAAACCACCGGCGGGATTGCTTTGAAACTTTGTACACTTGATCTTTAGGATTTGTGATCGTCGACCAACCAACATGGCCGCCATTACTAAAAATAGAACAGGGGGTCGGACGATAGTTTTTAGCTTATAGCTCAAAAAGCATAAGAGATAGAGAAAATTCTAAGCAACCTTCCTTCTTCAGCATCAAAAGCTCTACGAAACTCTCCATTGAGTCAAAGTTGTAGGACGACTCCTTATAGGAGTTAATTCCCCTTAATCGTCAAAATTCCCCATTTTCACAGTTTTTGAACTTAATCTTAAAAGCCATAAGAGTTAGAGGAAAAGTAAGCATTGTAAAATTGTTCAGTTCATTAAGATCTACAAAAATGATTTCAGGGTCAAAATTGTCAGATCATCCTTTTAAGTGTTTTCAATCAATTTCAACTTAATATGTTTGTTTTTTGTTTTTTTTTCAAATGGAAAGCTTTGTAACTTTGTATTCTGGGAGCCTCTAGTTTGTTCAAGCAAAATGATGCATTATTGAACATCTATGGTTTTTTGAAAATCAAAAATATTTGTTTTGCACTTCTGCAAAAAAATGTAACGTCATTACCATAATGCGTCACAAATCTACAAGGACGTCACAAATATTTCCAATATTTTTCGTAACGTTTCTAGGATCGGTTCCCGCACCAAAAGGGTTAAAGAAGTATGTCGGACGCATTGACGGACGGACACCCCGAATTTATATGCCCCCGCTTCACTTTGCGGAGGGGGATAAAAAAACCAACAATTACTATTATATCAACATTAAGTAAGAACGCATGTACGATAAGGCTATTTTTCACATTTTTTTATCTTGCACGTGCATTTTTTCTTATGTGAAAAAATATGAATTTGCGTTGCCTTTCCATACCCCAGATCAGTCCCACTTCTTTTTAATGTGAGATAATATATATTCAAGAAAATAAATAACTGTTAAAAAATTTTGCCCGGGGGTCGGGTAGGGTCACGTGACCTCATTTAGCCAAATAACCCCCAACCAACTTTTCATCAAAAAGTCCAAGATGTAAATCTATGAAAATTTTACCTAGACAAGAATAAATGTATTCATAAGGTTGCAAATATTCATAAAACTGCTATGACAAATAGGGTAACACCCGTTTAAGAACAATTCAGGCTAAAAATATGGGTGTGTCAGTAGCTTTGACTTGCAATGCCATAAAATATCCTCGTTTTTGTTCCTCTTTGATACAGCGAAAAAATTTATCACACCATTTTTATTTAAGAAAATATTTTGCTCTTTAATTTGATCCATGAATGAAAAAAATCGGTCCAGTAGAACAACTTGGACTTTTTATATCTTACTTGGCTTCCTACTGTTTGTTTACATTTTAGGAACGTCATGAGAAGAAAAAAACGCTAGAATGAAGCAGCGTTGCAGGAACGGATATCGGAATAGAATCGATGGGTTTTCGGACGTCATTGCTGCATACAAAAATGACGCTACGAGACCACAATAGACATACAAATAATTTTTTTTAAAAGTCGTTGTATACCCTTTTTTATGAAGATACTAGTCTGCTTTAAATAAATGTTTATCGTTCTGATTTAAAAAAAAAAAAAAAAGTATGTGCAGCAAGACAGTACAAGAATGTACCATTTTTTCGCCTACGGGTTGGACTCGATACTTGCACTACAATAGTGAGCTTAAGCAGTGGAACCGAGATTCAAGTCGGGTCATATTTAAAGTTATTTCCATTGATAGTTTCTTAACAATACATATTTTTTTTAAATCAGAATCTTTACAGATTTTCTAATAAAAAAAATACACCTCGGCCCACTTTTTTAAATGGAACATTCCAACAGAGGCAACACCAGTGACCAAAATTCAAAAATATTAAAGACCTGTCTAGATATGGCAGATACATCATAAAACAAAACCTGGAGAATCCGAGATGACCAGGGATGTCAAAAACAACACTCTTAAGCATCACTAGCAACATGAAACCATTGATATTTGAATCTATACAAGACATATTGTAAGTCTACCGAGTTATAAAGGCCTCCACATACCTTTCTTTTGGCATAGTTCCATTGCATTCCATGATAAATCCATTGCACCACCAAGTAAATATATACAAGGCAACATTCTACAACCAATTCATTTAAGGTGGGGCATGGACTCGTATTTAGATTTATAAGGAAAAATTCAAAGGAGGGGGGTGGGTGGTTTCCGTCCGTCAAAATAATTTGATAATCAGGGGCGGATACTGATATTTTTGAAAAAGGGAAGGGGGGGGGGGTTCCACATACTGGGTTCTGTGGGCTAGGGCTAAAAAGAGTGGGGTTTCCAGACAAATTTTCCAAAAATCAAAGTTTTCACTAAAGAAAAAAATCCATGCCCCCTCTTAAATATCAAATATTTGTTGCCTTTTAGTGTTTTTGATAATCTCATGTACACATTTTTTTTAATTTGTAGTGGTCAATATTCTTCCTGAATATTTTATTTTTATTTTAATGTTGTTTTCTTTACTTTGACCACAACTGCAGTGCTGTGCATTTACTTATTTTGCTTTATATGTAATACCGCAATGCTGATACAACAAAATGAAATCTTGTTGGTGGAAGCAGAAACAGTGTTCACACTGCTGTTTTAGCACTACATATTGCCTTTTTCCAATTCTCCCATAAATAAGTATTACTTCTAGTGTATCACATTGCATATATATTATCCTTTTCTGCTAACAGTATTTTGATGAAAATTTTGTTATCTCCCTTTGCCATTTTAAAATTGAATTAACTTTGAAATAGGGGGTGCTATAAACTTTTCAAATGAAAAAAATAGCTTGCATTATTTGTATACTTTATGATTAGGAGATGCTAGTTAGTGTTAACATCAACCATAAAGGCTGTGCAGTAGGGAAATTTCACAGGCCTAAAATCGCAACTTCCATTATTAAATTTTATATGTGGGGATATTCTTAAGATTCCTTCAATGCAAATGAAGGTAATAACAAAACTACCGAACTGGATTAATCAATCTCAATGTCCAGAGAAAAAGACAAAGACAAAGTAGTCATACTGGAGAATGGTGGATCGCAACATATAAAGAAAAAAAGAGTAAAATTGTGTTTAACAAGTGTCTACACCTCCTACCCCACATCTTAATAATATATTAAAAAGATTTCAACATAGTCCATTTAAAGACCACATGTCCACATCATGACTAGCTTAGGGTGACTTGAGAGAAATATCATGTGTTTAACAGCATTAAATGTTCCTAAAAATGCATCTACATACCAAATACCATGTTTTATAACATTTTTACTGAAACCTGTACGTTTATTTGACAAAAATATGTATAGAACAAAAAAAATATCCAATATAGGTTGAATATACAGGAGCAACCATTTGATTTGCATGGGGCTATGGATTTTTTCATCCTGAAATTTTTGGAAAAAATTTATTAAAGCCTGGACTTTTTTCTTACTAAGTAATAGTAATAATTTGAGCTATTAATTACCATACTGCCATTTTTTTTAACTGAAGCGCTATTGAGGGAGGTTAGGAGGGGGTATGATCCTGATATCCCGCAAATAAAACAAGAAATCCTGGATTCCTGTGAAAATAAATTTGTGATTCCCACATCAAGAAAAATGAAAATGGCTAAATCCTGTTCCCATTAAGGGTTTTACCGAATCCCTGAAAATAAAAGTGCTTTTCCGCTGTCCAGCAAAAGGTCCTACCTACCCTCACTGTTCTATAAACTTGAGCATCCTGTGTTCTGATTTCAAAGTTATCCCTATCCCCCTAAAAATCAAATGGTTTTTTCCTAGAGAAAGCCAAAAACTTTTTTTATCATAAACAGTTTATTGCACAAAAACATTTTCATTTACTGTCAATTACATCCATAATCATCTCTTCTCTTCCTTTTAGTAATATCAGAGCTGAAATTAAAAATTGAAATATTTATGAGATAATTACAACCAAAAAGACCTTCTTTAAAATTGTTTGACTCAGAACACAACTTAAATGCAATCCAGTTGATTTGAATGAAATAAAATTTGAACATTTCAATGCGTTTTATATTCCAATATCAAATTTGATTCGGAGTAACAATTCCCTCTTTTCAGCTAACATAGGTTATCTCCCATATGCAGGAGTTATCTAACCTTACAATATGTATACTTTCTAAATCACTGTTTTTTTTTTCATGGGAAATTAAAGAAACAATCTAGAGAGGGCTGAAAGAAATTATGGATTTTCTTAAATTTTACAACAAATCTGTTATAAAAAGCTTAAAAGTTTACAAATCAATAGCTGATAATTAATTAAAACCTTTTAATAAATTTAAGGAAATGTTTTTTTTTAATTACTGTACATGAATGTATCTATGTCTAAATGTTGGGAAACCCCTTTCTTTTTCATAGGATATTAACAATAAATCCAGAGAAAATGAAACCTCATACCTGCTGTAAAGATAGATAACTCATGCATATGAGAGATAACCCATGTAAATAGAAATAGAAATCATAGGAGTAGGACTGTCATGATACATGATTACACTATATACAAATACGGGATTCCTATCTCATAGATGAGTGTAGATGTTGGATTGTCATAGGGCTTTGTTGTATTTTCTTTCTAGCTGAATTGACATAAGGTGTGTGCTATAGCAGGCAGGAATCGCTTACTCTTCCGGATCACACGAGTTCACTCTTTTTACGACTTGAGTTCGCGTTAATAGTTGTCATTCAGTTGTTTCTGTTTTGTGGTTTTATGTTGTTTCTTTGTGTTGTCTTCGTCGTTTTCGTTCTATTGTCTTGTCTTAGAAGTTTCAAACTTTGATATTCTAATTCAGATGCCCCTTTGGTACCTCATTGGCATCCTAGGTAAAGGATGGTGTAGATTTATTACCCCTTAGAAATAAACAATACCCTAACCCCCCAAAACCTCGAAAAAAATTTAGAATGGATATACTTTCAATCATTTATAAAACATTTTATGTAACTCTAACATCATGATCATCAGCTTATCAACTTCGTGCACAATTTGGAATTTAAGATGAGCATAAAAAGGTAAGTGAATCAATGCCTGTAGAGGTTAGCCATGCATTGATTACAAAAATTTCAGACTAACCTCATATTTAACTCTTTTAAGCCACACAGAATTTTTTTCTTGTTCCTCCAACTATCTTTTAAGGAGTGAGTAAGCAAAATTAATAGGCAAGTGACTTTATAATAAAAATTATTTGCTAGGAACAATTTTAATAAAACAAGCTAGTGACAATTTTTTTTTTCATTTGTTTAAGCAGAGGCAATATTTTTCTTTCTTTCAAGAAATACTTTTTAAATTATGTAAATTGAAAAAAGATCTCAACAGGAATAATCACAACTATCACGGTTCGTCCTAGCGGACTCGCCGATATACTGTGCTAATCCCTGTCTCTACCTTCTAAAAATCCAATGTTCTATATGTACTTTCTGGAACAGCCCTCAGAGCAGGCGATAAAATGTTAAATTTTATTTCAGCTTTTCAAATTTTTGATAAGGGATATCCGAAGAACAAGTTACTAATTCTGTTTGGCCTAAAAACCATTGTTTTGAAAATAGCTATATATTTTAATTGATAGAGGGGAGGAAAGAGATGAACTTTTATTACATATGTGGTGGATGTTTGACAACTTTAACCCTATGAAGAATTTTAAAAAATTTATTTTAGGGGCCGCAACCCCTTTAAGGGGTCATCTGAAAACTTCGACCCTATGAAGATTTTTGTAAAAAGCTTCGCCAAGCGCAGCATGATACGACCGCAACATGTTGAATCCTGTACATTTTATAGGCCCAAAATGGATAGTCAATTGCTATGGACACATGCAACCCATGTTGAACTGACAAAGGTTTTTGACAGATGCAGCTTTTGGACTTTCTGTTCACATTTTAAATGGACGACAGCATCATACCATACTACGTACACAATTTTTTTGCGGTCGTATAAAAACACCATTTTTCACTTTTAAGGGGCCATAACCCCTATAAAAGTGTAATCTGACAACTTCAACCCTATGGAGATTTTTTGTGGAGCTAAATAAGCTGAACATTTAAGCAAGCAACAGCTTTTCTCTACCTGCAATAATTTTCATTCTATAAACCAATAAAAAACTTCGCCGAGTGCAGCATGATACCACCCCAACATGTTGAACCCTGTACGTTTTAGGCCCAATATGGATAGTCAATCGCTCTAGACACATCCAGCCCATGGTGGACTGACAAAGGTCACATGCAGCTTTTGATGGACTTTCTGTTCACATTTTAAACAGATTTTTTTTTCAAAAGGAGATGAAATAGCAATTGGCTAAACTAGGACCAAAGTTATTGTAAGAACAAATCAATATTTAAATTTTTTGCCCCTTTTGGCCCTCTAATTATGTAACGGGTGAAAATGGGGAGGTCACAAAAATTAATCTAAATTTTGGATTCACAAGAACAAACGGGCTAATAAAATTTCAAAATCAGACCAAAAATTTAAAAAAAAATCAATTTTGATCCCTTATGGCCCCTAATTTCGTAACGGGTGAAAAAGGGGGGTCACAACAATTTAAAATTTTGGATTTGCAACTTGACATGAACAAACTTGCCAAAATTTTTTCAAAATCAGACCTATAAAAATATTACCATTTTGTCCCCAAATTACATGTATAATAGATGAAAAAAGGGCAGCAGAAATAATTTAATCTAAATTTTGGATAGACTACTTGACAAGAACAAACTTGCAAGAAAAATTTAAAATCGGACCAAAAACAAGAGGCTCCCAGGAGCCTTAATCGTTCACCAGGTCTTAATTAGCTATCATAAATAGAATAGATTATCATTTGACAAATACCAATGAAAATTTCGTAGATTTTCTCTTTCTGCAATAAGCTGTCATTCCATAGACCAAAACCACTATTTTTCACCTTTAAAGGGCCATAATATACATTTTGTAAGGAAGGGGGCAATCTGACAACCTCGACCCAATGGAGACATTTGTAGAGCTTGATGAGCTGAACATTTAAGCAAGCATAACCATTTCTCTATCTCCATTCTATAGACCAAATACACTATTTTTCACCTTACGTTCAGGGGCTGTAACCTCTATAAGGGGCCATCTGACAACATTGACCCTATGGAGATATTTGTAGAGCTTGATAAGCTGAACATTTAAGCAAGCAACACCATTTCTCTATCTACAATATTGAGTTTTCATTCTATAGGCCAAATACACTATTTTTCACCTGTAAGGGGCTGTAACTCCTATAAGGGATCATCAGACAACCTCGACCCTATTGAGACATTTGTAGAGCTTAATGAGCAAGCAACACCATTTCTCTATCTGCAATAGTTTTCATTCTATAGACAAAAAACACTATCTTTTATCTTACGTTCAGTGGCTGTAACCCCTATAAGGGGCCATCTGACAACATCGACCCTATGGAGACATTTGTAGAGCTTAATGAGCTGAACATTTAAGCAAGCAACAGTTTTTCTCTATCTACAATAGTTTTCATTCTATAGGCCAAAAACATGAAAAAACACTATTTTTTATCTTTAAGGGGCCGTAACCCCTATAAGGGGTCATCTGACAACTTGGACTCAATGGAGACTTTTATAGAGCTTTTGATGCTGAAGCAGTAGCGTGGCAACGGATTTCATTTATCTCTTACACTTTTTGATTTACAAGCCAAAAACAGTGGTCTGACCCCCCTAGTCTATTTTTAGCAACGGCGGCCATGTTTTTTGACGAATCAAAAATCGAACTGCTTTGGTTGTGATTGGACTTGTGGTGTCAGAGGAGATAACGTTTGTAAAAGTTTACAGACGACGGATACACGACAGACGCCAAGTGACGACAATAGCTCACATGACCCTTCGGGTCATTTGAGCTAAAAACTGCAAAAAATTTACCCCTTTGTTTAATTTTTAGCCACGGCGCGGACGACAGACGACAAACACCAAATGATTAGAAAAAATTTCCTCTTTCTACAATAGTTTTCATCCTAGCCTAAAAACATGAAAAATAAAGAAAGACATCCACATCCCCCCCCCTCTATTTGTATATTGTCAGTTATCTCCCATTTTGCAGAGTTATCTTCTCTTTTAGGAAGGAATATTCGTTACTGATTTATTAAATACGAGTTTTACTGCATTTACTTTTTATTTTGTCAAAAAATTTTAAAAGCTAAACTTAACATTTTCAAAAATGTATTAAACATGTTTTCCTGGCCTAACAGGAGCTGCTAGACGTTTTGAATAATTCAGGAAAAAATTAAAATTAATTAATCTTAATTATTTAAATATTAGTTACTATTCTCATTCATTGCAATGTAATGGAGGACAACTCTTGCTAATTGGAGATACCTTACTTTCTACAAAATAGGGAGTAAATAATTATGGGAATTTTTTTTATAAAACTGTTTTATATTTTACAGGAAATAGCACCATGAATATATGCAACTTTGCAAAGGTCATACTGGCCAGATGTACAAAAGACAAGACAACAATTAACTGGTGGAACACTAGGAACGACCCACCGCCAAAAGAAAAGAAGAAAAAGAAAAAAACAGAAACAACACCAAAGTACAGCAATGACAAGTCATTAGCACACAGACATGAAATTTACATGGAGTTCATGGAAAAATATGAGAATATGCAGATTGAATTAGAACCTTTCAAGAAAAAGATGCCAAAACTTCAAAACTATTTAACGCAAAGAAAATACTGGATAAATCAAGGGAAAAAGGATGAGAAAAACACATTTTTTCGACATTTCAACTTAAAAGAATGGACAAAATTAGATGAGAGGGAAAAAAACCAACATACCCTAGAAAATTGTACGCCATGCTCTACATATCATATAAATTTCAGCCAACTACATATCTCAGCTCCTCCTATTTCAAAAGAGGTTTACAAAAATATGGAAGATGCAACTAATCGTATGATACATGTTATATCTCCAACAAGTACTTCAAAACAAAAAGGTCTGAAAGTAGTTAAATCTATGGTCAAGGTTCTACAACCAATTGTTGAAAAGAAAATAAACATTAAATTTGACAAAAACCTATCTGAATCCCTTATGTTGACAAAAACAATCACACCATCGATGCAGGAAAAAACAGTTAAAAAAAGGGTAACTGAAACCAAACAGAAAATGGAAGAGTCCATGAAAGAAAATGATGTAAGAAATTTATTGTCGTCCGGTAAATCTTTTAGTCAATATGAAAGAGATCGCCTAGCTACAACATATGAGAGTAAAACTCAAGCTACAGAAAGAACAGAAAAAATGATAAGGAAGGAAGCAGAACATCATTTACAGAAGAAACATCATGGTAAATTTATGAGATACAATTTTGACAAACAGGGATTCATAGAAGAGCTAAAGCAAAAACCAAGAGGATCAAAAGTGAACTGGACAGACCTGGCCCGAAAATATGATGTCACAATAGATGGTAAAAGGCCAAGTAATGGCGGGCAAGTTTTGATGAATTATGCCAAAGAAAATGAAATTGATGTGTTTGCATTTAACCTGGAGCAAAGATTGAGCACAAGGGATTATATGAGGCGGGTGAGAAGGGCAAAAAAGGTTGTAGTAATCAACAACAAGAAAATAACAACCCCTACACCACGGCCAGCAAAACAAATACAGCAAGAAATAAGAGAAAAAACAGAATCTGGAGAACTTTATTTGGGCCAAAAAGTAGTTCATAAGACAAAAACTTCGTCAAAGTTGAACAGTGAAGGGCAGCTTGTAGACAATAAAATAGAAACATATTCCAGAAAATATCCTCTACAGCATATCAGACAAACATCTTTGGAAGAACAATTACAGCTTGGTATCATTCAGTCTATGTCAGAAGAGGAATATGATCATCTTTCATTCGATGATATCAAAGACAGGCTTCAGAGATTAAACACTCCAATACCAGAAAATGAAGAAACTGCTAGAAATTTACTGAAAATTACAGAAAGAACAAGAAAACTAAAGGTTTGGCACGACCATTCAGAAATTTTAAATCGTTCATATGTTGCCTTTACTGTATCTCACCTTTATGACGAAGCCAACTTCTTGACTGACGAAGAATACAAAATCAGATTTCCACAAAGAAAGCCTATCAGCATCCAGTCCATTGTTGAAAAGCCAAGACTGTACATTTTTGGGCAATCAGGTCGGTAAGATGCTAATTCTACAAAAAAAAAAACGAAAATTACATGTAAATAATGAAGTTAAAACATTTTTTAATATATCCCCCTTTTTTTGCAAATATTTGAAAATCACAAGTCAGATTAATTTTTTTTTAATGATAATAGATAAGGAGATGTGGAACAGGTGTACGCGACACAACCTACATCGACCACGGCAATTTAAACATCCGCAGGTCTTAAAAATCTGAATATTAATTTACTGTTAAACTGCACGATCTCCCTTTTTCATTTGTTAATTTTTAATTTCTAAGTTCAAGGGCTGTAACTTTGGTCAAAATCAGTGGACCTGTAACTCATCATAGCAGACTCGCATACCAAAAACCTTTTCAAATATATGCAAGGATGTAGAAAAAAGTGAGGAAAACTAAAGTGTAACAGGCGAGACAAAGTTGACCGGGCAAAAAAAAACCCCAAATTTGTTATATAACTACTGCCATATTTGTTTTCATTGGAAATGGTGTTCATTGAAGTATGAACAAATGTCTCATAGTCATATGAATAATAACTAAAATATGTACATTCATGACATATGTACACATTCAAGTTTCTTTATTCTTTTTTTCAGGTAGTACAGACCTTGAGCAATCCCAATATACAGAGCCAAGATTAGACGATTTGGAACAAATACAAACACCTGTGGAAGCTGGAACAATCAAGGTGTATGATGTTATGAGAGTTTTCAGTGGAGATGGCCCTGCACGGCAATTTGAAGCAGGACAACAACGTGGAGGTCACTACCCCTGTATATGTGGTGTCCCTGCAAAAGAAAATTGCAACTTCATTAGATGCTTTGGAAGCAAGCACTTATCGTTGGATGATAGATGTGATATGTTTTCTTCCACACAGACCATTAAAAAATTAAAATCAGGAACTTTAAACCCATTTAAATCAATGAACAAAAAGGAATTGGTGCAAGAATTAAAACTCAGAGGGCAGAAACTGCAACAATATTAAAAAGTAAAAAAAAAAACACATGCACATGGACAAAAGAAACGTTTCACATTTAAATAATTAAGAAAATTTGTGAAATGGTACAACACTACGAAATACGGTATTAGGAATTGACAGAAATCAAGAGATAATAAACCTGATTTAATTGTAGTTTTTGCTTTTAAATTGACATTGATAGGTACCATTGAAAATGTTATCTGTATCCTCTGGTAAGAAATGAAAATGACAACAAAGTTCCAGACAATAAATTTTGCTACGCCTGACGCGCGTTTCGTCTATTCAAGACTCATCAGAGGCACTCTACCAAAAATATTGAAAATGCCAAACACTATATGAATATGAAGAGCGTAGAACAATACCAAAAATACCAAACTGGGTAACCAAATTATTACTAAGATGATCAACCTATGTCTGGGTTAGGATGAACCTTAGGGTTTAGACAATTTTGAAATTTAAACGGATAATTTAAAGCTTTGGTGTTCTCCAACACAAAAGTGTTGGTGCCTGAGCGGGCTAACCTCGGGGAATTAAAACTCCACCAGCAGTGCTAACCTTCACGGGTGTTCAAAATAAAAATGACAACAAAGTTCCAGACAATAAATTTTGCTACGCCTGACGCGCGTTTCGTCTATTCAAGACTCATCAGAGGCGCTCTACCAAAAATATTGAAAATGCCAAACACTATATGAATATGAAGAGCGTAGAACAATACCAAAAATACCAAACCGGGTAACCAAATTATTACTTAGATGATCAACCTATGTCTGGGGTAGGAAGAACCTTAGGGTTTAGACAATTTTAAGCTTTGGTGTGTTCTCCAACTCAAAAGTGTTGGTGCCGGAGCGGGCTAACCTCGGGGAATTAAAACTTAACCAGCAGTGCTAACCTTCACGGGTGTTTGAAATAAAAATGACAACAAAGTTCCAGACAATAAATTTTGCTACGCCTGACGCGCGTTTCGTCTATTCAAGACTCATCAGATGCGCTCTACCAAAAATATTGAAAATGCCAAACACTATATGAAGACATATTAATTCTTTTTCTATTAATACTAAAATAAAACTAAAAAATGTGCCTATAAGCCAAAGGATGGCCATCCCGTTCTTGAAATATCATTGACCCACAATATGTATAACCTTGGTTATGGACCTTTACAAACAACTTAACCAAAGTCGTTCATGCATAAAATATAGGTCAAAGTGACTTATATTTTTGTGGGTGGTGTCACCTTACCCAAGACACACAAGTGGTGAAATATTTTTGACCCCAACACCTAGTATCCAAGTCTGATACGAGACTAGATGTAGATAGTATCAAAAAGGAAAGTATATAATATTCTTTTTATCAGTAATTAAAAAATACACACACTTAATTTAAACAAGTTTTCAGTACAATAACGTCATACGACGTTACAAATTACGTTACATTTCATCGCATGATGTCACAATTATCAAGTGCTCCCACCTGATATTTTCTTGTATCACGGACTGTCCATGATAATAAAAAATATCAGGCAGATGAGATCAAAGCCGCTAATTACCGATAATATATTTATTTTTCTGTCAAAATCAAAGTTACATTTTTTTTACTCAAATCAAATATAAGAAATCTGAAGAATGACCAATACTAGTCACTGCGCCCCGTCTTATAAACGTTTCTGGATTTACCAGTGGGATGGGGAGGCTTTTTTTGAAATAGAATTTTATTTGCCAAGCGGGGTATCAGTGTCCAATGTGTCAGTGTCTAAGATGTACACACGTCAAATGTTTTTTTTTTCACAAAATGATACTTCGGGTAAACAAAGTGACACACGAGTCTATAACATTACACCCTTCTCAACTTCTTGTATGGGTATATTGTAACAAAAGTGTATATGTATAATAGGTAAGTTCATGATAATCACATTGCAAGGTTACTTTTAAATTGGGAGTTCTCATACAGCAGATGTTCATACCATAACAAAACAAAACTATCTATGTATGCATGTACTAAACATATCAAAAGACTTTAAGTGCATGAAGTGATTCTTTTTCGTAGGTAGCACATTATAATTTCAAAATTTGAAACTTCTGCAAAAAGCAATGATGAATAAGGTGATGTATGCCGACCGAAGTGAGACAGAAAAAAATCAGGGTTTTATCATTTGAGTTCAAGGATGTATAATTTTTTTCTCTCTCGAATTTATGTATTTTTTTTTATCTCCATTAGAAACATTTTAATTTTTTTCTGTAAAAATTGGAATAAATATTTTTTTTGAAAAAAATCCCAGGCCCCCACCAAAAGAAAATGGTTCGTGCCTTAACCAATACCTTAAGCAAAGTCGTTCATGCATTAAATATAGGTCACAGTGACCTTATTTCTGTTGGGTGGTGTAGCCCTAACCAAACCCATCTAGTGGTGAAATATCATTGACCTCAAACATCTAGTATCCGAGTAATGGACCTTTACCAAGAACTTAACCAACGTGTTACGGACGGACAAGGGTTAAACTATATGGCCGATCCACATACGTGGTCGGGCCATAATTAAAATTATCATTACTGTTATATTACATTATATATTATTGCAACACTTTAAACAGACAACGTGGTTCTATAATGCCTGGATATATCTAAAGTGAAGTTGAAACACATTTTCTTTCAAAGTAAGTCATTATCCCCGCGCTAGCGAAAGCGCGGGGATAATGTTTTGCTGTTCGATGTACGTATGTACGTACGTATGGCGTTAATGTCCAGGATAATCTCTGTAACCATTAGGAGTACAAAGATGAAGCTTGGGTCATTTATTGCATTTTGGGTGGGGACTGTGCCAAAGGTTTCGGAATTTTGTTATGGCCCCTAGGGGCTAGGCTGCCTTAAGGGCACATTATTCCTTCGTCACGCAACTCCTCCCAGGTTATTTGGAATACCGAACTGAAACTTGGCTCAGTAGTTGCACTACGGATGTAGATTTTGCCGAAGGTTTTGGAATTTTGATATGGCCCCTAGGGACTGGGCTGCATAGATAGCCTAAGGGCACATTATTCCTTCGTCACGCAACTCCTCCCAGGTTATTTGGAATACCGAATTGAAACTTGGCTCAGTAGTTGCACTATGGATGTAGATTCTGCCTATGTTTTCGGAATTTTGATAAAGCCCTTAGGAGCTGGGCTGCATAGAGAGCCTAAGGGCACATTATTCCTTCGTCATGCAACTCCTCCCAGGTTATTTGGAATACCGAATTGAAACTTGGCTCAGTAGTTGCACTATGGATGTAGATTCTGCCTATGTTTTCGGAATTTTGATAAAACCCTTAGGAGCTGGGCTGCATAGATAGCCTAAGGGCACATTATTCCTTGGTCATGCATAATTCTTTACATTACTATATATCACTCCCACTATCAGGGAAAAGTCTCATGCTAATGCATATACATTTGATAGTACTAGTAATGCTCATTATAGTCATAGTTTATTTCTTTCAATTATTTGCACTTATACTATTGTGAACTTGGTATTTTGCACTACTTTTTGGCTGAGTGTTCTGATGAAACACTTTGATGGTAAAAGATGGGATGGGCTTCTGTAACTGGAATTATATAAAAACAAGCGTATAAAAAATACGTCTTTATTGTATGCTGGTCACTAATCAAGTCATAATATAATACACAATATATATAAACAAAAACAAACATATAAGATAAACATTCAAAGCCTTATCCCTAATAAGTAGTGTAACTAAAACAGAGTTCACATTTAAAAAGATTTGGGGAATCTAGCACACTGGTAAAAGAGCAAATGCCAAGCTGTCAAAAGGAGTTAACCAGGAGATACTAATTACCCGAAGAATGATTAATGTATAAAAATAAAATAGATTAACTTAATAAATTAATATGAATGAAAATGTAAATTACTTTCTATTAGAATTGATCTTTACTTAGCTTAATGAGAACAACCCCCCTTTTATTCAGAAGGTGGTTTCTTGAACGATAATGTGAATAAAATTTGAATATAAAAGATTTGTGTAATTACTTACATTTAAGTGCTTCATTTGAAGCTTCAGTTTGAAGTTTAAAAGCATTATCATTTGATGATAAAAAAGAAACAAAACTCTGTTTACTTTTGTCCGCGACAAATTTATAAAAAGGGAAATAACTCTGCTTTGGTACCCACAATTTCACACAACAAAACCCAACACCAATAAAATGCATGCACATAAAATAAAATCAATAATCTGGAACTCTTACTATTAAAGTGTTCATTTATAAAATATGCAATTATGTCGCACACCTTAGAATAAAGAGTTTCATAAAGAAATGCAGTAGCGCGGGGATATGCAGCGTGGCTGCTTCGACTAGTTTTGTTTGTTTGTTGGATATGTTTCTTTTTCTTTAGGAGGTACATTTCCTTTTCTTATAATAACATGGTTACTTTTTGTGGTTTTTTTTCGTTCGTCCAAAAAAAAAAAAAAAAAAAAAGAATAAAAGTATAATAGCTATGCATCTGATCTTTAGAATAACGATGAATTAAATTTGGATTTTTGGGTCCGTCACTGTGTCATCTGACCTTGACTGCATTTCTGTAAATATTGTTTTTTTTTGTGTTCAGTCTTTTATGTTAAGTCTGTTTCTCAATGACTATGATATCTATCCAATCATTTTAGTTGGTCCACAGGAAAATGTCGAGAATTTATGAGTGAATGGTTGAATAACTAGGTATTCCGATGGTGCCAGCAGGCAAGACATACTTGAGCTAAATTAAGAAAATTAGAAACGCGGTGAAGGAAGATATATAACTCATCCCTTAAAAAAAATTGAATGAAAACTTCAAAAACATAGTGAACAGTTTTAACTTATATTTTTTCGATATTATTAATACCAAAAAATGATTTCTTTTAATGCGTAAAAGCTCGAGTTTGAAAGGAGCATAGAGCTAGCATATCATCAAAGCTCGTTCCAAACTTTGCCGTAGGAGCTTAGCATAGGTGGTACCAAGATGATGGGATATATGACAGGGGGGCCCTACTTCGACTATGGATTGTGAAACAGTAAACAAAATACCTAGCTGGGGATTTTGGTGATGGATTATTCTAGCATAGAGCTAGCAAATCCCAAAAGCTCGGTCCAAACTTTGCCGTAGAGGCTAAGCATAGGCGGTACCAAGATGAAGGATAATATAGCAGGGGGGACCCAACTTTGACCATGGATTGTGAAACAGTAAACGATTTACTCAGCTGGAGAGTTTAGGGACCAGTATAGAACAAGCATAGAGCTAATAACTGAATTTGCATAGAGCTAGCATATACCAAAAGCTCGGTCCAAACTTTGCCGTAGAGGCTAAGCATAGGCGGTACCAAGATGAAGGATAATATGGCAGGGGGGACCCAACTTTGACCATGGATTGTGAAACAGTAAACAATTTACTCAGCTGGAGAGTTTAGGGACCAGTATAGAACTAGCATAGAGCTAATAACTTAATTTGCATAGAGCGAGCATATACCAAAAGCTCGGTCCAAACTTTGCCGTAGGGGCTAAGCATAGGCGGTACCAAGATGAAGGATAATATGGCAGGGGGGACCCAACTTTGACCATGGATTGTGAAACAGTAAACAATTTACTCAGCTGGAGAGTTTAGGGACCAGTATAGAACTAGCATAGAGCTAATAACTTAATTTGCATAGAGCTAGCATATACCAAAAGCTCGGTCCAAACTTTGCCGTAGAGGCTAAGCATAGGCGGTACCAAGATGAAGGATAATATGGCAGGGGGGACCCAACTTTGACCATGGATTGTGAAACAGTAAACAATTTACTCAGCTGTAGAGTCTAGGGACCAGTATAGAACTAGCATAGAGCTAATAACTGAATTTGCATAGAGCTAGCATATACCAAAAGCTCGGTCCAAACTTTGCCGTAGGGGCTAAGCGATGAAGAGTATCAGGCCGAGGGCACCCTACTTAGTCCATGGATTGTAGAACAGTAAAAAAATATTCTGCTGGAATTCTTGGAATTGATTATGCTAACATAAAGTTAGCATATACCAAAAGCTTGTCCAAACTTTGCCGTAGAAGCTAAAAGCGTGCAGCAAGACTAATATCAAATAAATCTTTTGATTATCCATCAATAATGATGTTTCAAGAACTCAATTGGATGACTATATTTAGTAGAATGAAATATTTCCAATCTCTTTTAATGTTTAAATGTATGAAACGATTGTCTCCAAATTATATTGCTGATAAATTTACTACATGTAGTGATTTACATAAATATTCTCTCAGATCAGCAACATCTGGACTACTTCTTAATCAATAACCTAATCCTGAATATTTCAAAAGAACGTTTGAATACTCTGGTATCATTGTTTGGAATAAATTACCAATGGAAATAAGGGAAACTAAAAATTTGGAAACTTTTAATTTAAAAGTGACTTAGTAAAAATATCAGAATATCTTGTTAAGCTTCAAAATAATGGAACACAATCTTTCCTATTAACATTCTTGCCGTTACATGTTTATATATTATTGCTTTTTTGTATTGTTTATTGTATTTGTAATTTGATTGTAACATTATATTGTTTTATGTCATGTATGTGAAGGCCTCTAGTGAGATTAACATATTGTATTGTTAAATGAGTTACCTTCGTTAAATAAAGAATTTAGTTAGTTAGTTAGTTAGTAAGCTAAGAATAGGCGGTACAAAGATGAAAGGTTATATGACAAGAGGGACCCCACGTTGACCATGGATTGTGAAACAGGTAAAAAATTACCCAGCTGAAGATTTTGGGGTTGGATAATGCTAAGATAGAGCAAATATATTCCAAAAGCTGGTTCCAAACTTTGCCGTAAGAGCTAATCATAGGCGGTACCAAGTTGTAGAGTTATATGGCAGGGGAACCCTCATTTTACCATGGGTTGTTAGAAAGTAAAAATAAATACCCAACTTGGGATTTATGGGATGGATTATGCTAGCATATGGCAAGTATATTCAAAAAGTTCGTCCAAACTTTGTCGTAGGGGCATATCATAGGCGGTACCAAGATGAAGGGTTATATGACAAGAGGGACCCTATTTCAACCACAAATCGTGAAACAGTTCAACATTTACCCAGCTGGGGATTTTTGGGATATACATGTATTATTCAATTTTTCGGGTATCCCAAGCGCTGGTTCCAAACTTTGCCGAAGAGGCTAAGCATAGACGGTACCAAGATGAAGGATTATATAACAGGGGGACAAATCTTTGACCATGAATTGTGAAACAGTAGACGGATAATGCTAGCATAGAGCTAATAATTACAATAAGCATAGAGCTAGCATATCCCAAAAGCTCCGTCCAAACTTTGCCGTAAAGGCTAAGCATAGGCGGTACCAAGATGAAGGCTATCATGTTTTCATACGCTGAAGTTTAAAGAAGGGTCATAGAAGAAGTCTCTTCTCGACGATGTGGAGGATGCTACTTTGGACATCCAAGTCAAATCCGTCACGACTGTGTAATGGGCTCGGATAAAAATAAATTTTCAAAACATTTAGAGGAAGCGTTTGGAGATTTTACAGAGTCTGAAGTATGGGAGGTATACTGCAAAAACATTAAAATGTTTGAAGGTTTTCTTTCGAATATATGTTGATAAAACATATTTCAATGTTCTTCTATGAATGAATGTGAAAATAAAAGACTTTTCCGAATATTGCACAATTTCATTCAAGTCTGTGTGTTTAAAGTTATTTTCTTCCCTTTATGCCCTTTATGTACAAGTTGTGTATTGTTGTATAACTTCCACGTTTTTTCACTAAGATTTTATATTCACCGTCAATAAGAAAGAATACTTTCTTTTTGAGTAAGTCAGTTTGTAAATCCACAGTGTCTATATACGGCAATTTGCGTTCTTAATAGACCCACATACGCTTAAACCATGATGACAGTAACTGAATTCAACCTGATATATATACCTACATCATGTACATGCACTTGACAAACGATCTATTGCAAATGAAACAGTAAA
Source organism: Arcuatula senhousia (assembly GCA_963971305.1). Taxonomy (NCBI): domain Eukaryota; kingdom Metazoa; phylum Mollusca; class Bivalvia; order Mytilida; family Mytilidae; genus Arcuatula; species Arcuatula senhousia. The sequence continues at coordinate 60,982,627 of OZ020310.1, forward strand.
ATCAACAAATACATAACAATGAATTATTCTTATTACATAAAATGATTAGTTACTACAGTATTTGTCTAAACTCAATCCTTTTCAAGAGTGTCGGATAAGATCAAAGTTGTCTGACTTGTATTGAAGTGTACTCTTTCAGTCGGCTATCGTAGGGATATCCCTTAGTAAGGACATTGCAGAGATAGTTGTAGGGATTACTCTAAAGTAGGTCAAAGTCGTAAACATGTAAGAATGTTGTAGGGATGTAGGGATGTTGTAGAGATGTAGGGATGGTAGGGATGTAGGGAATTAGGTATGGTGGAGATGTAGGAATATTGTAGGGATGTAGGGATGTTGTAGGGATATAGGGATAGTAGGGATGTAGGGAATTAGGTATGGTGGAGATGTAGGAATGTTGTAGGGATGTAGGAATAATTTAAGGCTGCAGGGATGTTGTAGGGATATGGGGATAATAGGGATTTAGGGATGGAAGGGATGGCAGGGATGTAGGGATGTTGTAGGGATGTAGGGATGTCGTACGGATGTAAGGATGTTGTAGGGATGTAGGGAGTTTGTAGAGAGGTACATGTAGGGATGGTAGGGATGTAGGAATGTTGTAGGGCTGTGGGGATGATGTAGGGATATAGGGATAATAGGGATGTAGGGATTTAGGGATGATAGAGATATAGGCATGTATGGATGTTGTAGGGACGTAGGGATGTTGTAGGGATGTAGGGATGAAAGGATGTTGTAGGGATGTAGGGATGAAAGGATGTTGTAGGGATGTAGGGATGTTGTAGGGATGTAGGGTAGTTGTAGGGATGTAGGGATGTTGTAGGGATGTAGGGATGTTGTAGGGTTGAAGGGATATTGTAGGGATGTTGTAGGGAAGTAGGGATGTTATAGGGATATAGGGATAGTAGGGATGTAGGGATAATGTAAGGATAATAGGGATATAGGGATTAAGGGATGGTAGGGATGTAGGGATGTTGAAGGGATGTTGGAGGGATATTGTAGGGAGGTAGGGACGTAGGGATGTTGTAGGGCTGTAGGGATATAGGGATAATAGAGATGTAGGGATTTTTGGATGGTAGAGATATCGGGATTTTGTAATGTTGTAGGGATGTTTTAGGGATGTAGGGATGTAGGGATGTTGTAGGGATATAGGATAGTAGGGATTTAGGGATTTAGGGATGGTAGAATGTAGGGATGTTGTAGAGATGTTGTAGGGATGTAGGGATGTTGAAGAGATGTTGTAGGGATATAGAGAAGTTGTAGGGATTAAGGGATGTAATAGGGATATATGGAAGTTGTAGGGATGTAGCGATGTTGTAGGGAGGTAGGGATGCTTTAGGGATTAAGGGATGTAGGAAGGTAGGGATACTGTAGGGATGTTGTAGGGTTGTAGGGATTATGAAGGGATGTTGTAAGGATGTTGTAGGGATGTTGTAGGGATGTAGGGATGTGGTATGGATGTAGGGATGTTGTAGGGATGCAGGGATAATAGGGATGTAGGGATGTTGTACGGATGTGGAGATGTTGTAGGGATGTTGTAGGGGTATAAGGATAGAAGGGATTTAGGGATGGTAGGGATGTAGGGATGTTGTAGGGATGCAGGGATAATAGCGATGTAGGGATGTTGTACGGATGTGGAGATGTTGTAGGGATGTTGTAGGGGTATAAGGATAGAAGGGATTTAGGGATGGTAGGGATGTAGGGATGTAGGGATGTTGTAAGGATGAAGGTATGTAGGGATGTTGTAGGGATGTAGAGATGTTGTAGAGATGAAGGGATGTAAGGATGTTGAAGGGATGTTATAGGGATATAGGGATAATAGGGATGTAGGGATTTAGGGATGATAGAGATATAGGCATGTATGGATGTTGTAGGGACGTAGGGATGTTGTAGGGATGTAGGGATGAAAGGATGATGTAGGGATGTAGGGATGAAGGGATGTTGTAGGGATGTAGGGATGTTGTAGGGTTGTAGGGATATTGTAGGGATGTTGTAGGGAAGTAGGGATAGTAGGGATGTAGGGATAATGTAAGGATAATAGGGATATAGGGATTAAAGGATGGTAGGGATGTAGGGATGTAGGGATGTTGGAGGGATGTTGTAGGGAGGTAGGGACGTAGGGATGTTGTAGGGATATAGGGATAATAGAGATCTAGGGATTTTTGGATGGTAGAGATATCGGGATTTTGTAATGTTGTAGGGATGTTTAAGGGATGTAGGGATGTAGGGATGTTGTAGGGATATAGGATAGTAGGGATTTAGGGATTTAGGGATGGTAGAATGTAGGGATGTTGAAGAGATGTAGTAGGGATATAGATAAGTTGTAGGGATTAAGGGATGTAATAGGGATATATGGAAGTTGTAGGGATGTAGCGATGTTGTAGGGAGGTAGGGATGCTTTAGGGATTTAGGGATGTAGGAAGGTAGGGATACTGTAGGGATGTTGTAGGGTTGTAGGGATTATGAAGGGATGTTGTAAGGATGTTGTAGGGATGTTGTAGGGATGTAGGGATGTGGTATGGATGTAGAGATGCTGTAAGGATGGTAGGGATAATAGCGATGTAGGGATGTTGTACGGATGTGGAGATGTTGTAGGGATGTTGTAGGGGTATAAGGATAGAAGGGATCTAGGGATGGTAGGGATGTAGGGATGTAGGGATGTTGTAAGGATGAAGGTATGTAGGGATGTTGTAGAGATGTATGGGTGTAGGGATAATTTACAGATGTAGGGATTTAGGGATGTAGGGAAGGTAGGGATCTACGGATGGTAGGGATTTTTGGGATGTTATAGGGATGTATGAATGTTGTAGGGATGTAGCGATGTTGCAGAGAGGTAGGGATGTTGTAGGCATATAGGATGTATGGATGTTAGGATACTGTAGGAATGAAGGGATGTTGTTGGGATGCAGAATTTAGAGATGTTGTAGGTTAGTAAGTTAGTTAGTTAGTTATTGCTTTACTCCCAAGCAGCACGATTTCGGCTATATCCGGGAGATGAACATGAAAGTGGTGATTCAAATTCAATAACATGAAATGATGATGAAGTGGAAGAAATGGGGACACAAGGCCAATCGGGTAGGAGAGTTTTGACTGCCACGGGAAAAAGGAGTGATGGGTAGAGACGGGAAATTTAGCCTCCTGCATGGGGATCCTACGGGTCCTACTCTTACCGAGACCTGCAACAGGGTTCTTAAACGTGCAAGGAACGTGACATTTTTCCCAACACGGTGCACCACTATGGTTTGCGGTCAGGTTTTCCGCATTATCGCCTGACGACCCCGCATCTCTCGATGTCAGGGCTGCCCTATTCAACCACCTGGGGCACACATCCCAGTCGCTTTGTGGGCAAAGCAGCCCGACCCGATGTCAGGTTTCTGAGCGCTCTTTAGTGGACTTTTACCAACAAGCTTAGCGCTGCTGCGGGCCTATTCGCCACCTGGAACCCGCACGGGGTCAGATGTTGTAGGAATGTATGGATGTTGTAGGGATTTAGGGATGTTGTAGGGATATAGGGATAGTAGGGATGTAGGGATTTAGGGATGTAGGGATGTTGTAGGGATGTAGGGATGTTGAAGGGATGTTGAAGGGATGTTGTAGGGATGTTGTAGGGAGGTAAGGACCTAGGGATGTTGTAGGGCTGTAGGGATGTTGAATGGATATAGGGATAATAGGGATGTCAGGTTTCTGAGCGCTCTTTAGTGGACTTTTACTGACAAGCTTAGCGCTGCTGCGGGCCTATTCGTCACCTGGAACCCGCACGGGCTCAGATGTTGTAGGAATGTATGGATGTTGTAGGGATTTAGGGATGTTGAAGGGATATAGGGATAGTAGGGATGTAGGGATTTAGGGATGTAGGGATGTTGTAGGGATGTAGGGATGTTGAAGGGATGTAGGGATGTTGTAGGGATGTAGGGATGTTGAAGGGATGTTGAAGGGATATAGGGATAGTAGGGATGTAGGGATTTAGGGATGTAGGGATGTTGTTGGGATGTAGGGATGTTGTAGGGATGTAGGGATGTTGTAGGGATGTAGGGATGTTGAAGGGATGTTGAAGGGATGTTGTAGGGATGTAGGGATGTTGTAGGGCTGTAGGGATGTAGGGATGTTGAAGGGATATAGGGATAGTAGGGATGTAGGGATTTAGGGATGTAGGGATGTTGTAGGGATGTAGGGATGTTGTAGGGATGTAGGGATGTTGTAGGGATGTAGGGATGTTGAAGGGATGTTGAAGGGATGTTGTAGGGATGTTGTAGGGAGGTAAGGACCTAGGGATGTTGTAGGGCTGTGGGGATGTTGAAGGGATATAGGGATAATAGGGATGTACGGATGTTGATGGGCTGTAGGGATGTTGTAAGGATATAGGGAGATTGGGGATTTAGGGATGGTAGGGATGTAGGGATGTAGGGATGTTGTAGGGATGAAGGGATAATTTAAGGCTGCAGGGATGTTGTAGGGATATAGGGAAAATAGGGATTTAGGGATGGCAGGGATGTAGGGATGTTGTAGGGATGTAGGGATGTTGTAGGGATGTAGGGATGTTGTAGGGATATAGAGATGTTGTAGGGATATAGGGATGTTGTAGGGATATTAAGATAAAAGGGATGTAGGGATTTAGGGATGTAGGGATGTTGAAGGGATGTAGGGATTTAGGAATGGTAGGGATGTTGGGATTTAGGGATGTTGTAGGGATGTAGGGATGTTGTAGGGATGTAGGGATGTTGTAGGGATGTAGGGATGTTGTAGGGATATAGGGATAATAGGGATGTAGGGATTTAGGGATGGTAGAGATGTAGGCATGTATGGATGTTGTAGAGACGTAGGGATGTTGTAGGGATGTAGGGATGAAAGGATGTTGTAGGGATTAAGGGATGTTGTAGGGATGTTGTGGTGAAGTAGGGATGTTTTAAGGATATAGGGATGTTGGGATAATGTAGGTATGTAGGGATGTAGGGCTGTAGGGATGTTATAGGGATGTAAGGATGTTGTAGGTCTGTAGGGTTGTTGTAAGGATAAAGGGATAATAGGATTAAGGATGGTATGGATGTAGGGATGTTGAAGGGATGTTGTAGGGATGTTGTAGAGCTGTAGAGATATAGGGATAATAGGGATGTAGGGATTTTGGGATGGTAGAGATATAGGGATTTTGTAATAATGTAGGGATGTTGTAGGGATGTAGGGGTGTTGTACAAATGTTGTAGGGATATAGGGAAGTTGTAAGGATTAAGGGATGTAATAGAGATATATGGAAGTTGTAGGGATGTAGCTATGTTGTAGGGAGGTAGGGATGTTTTGGGGATTCAGGGATGTAGGAAGGTAGGGATACTGTAGGGATGTTGTAGGCTTGAAGGGATGATGAAGGGATGTTGTAGGGATGATGTAGGGTTGTAGGGATGTGGTAGGGATGTAGGGATGTTGTAGGGATGTAGGGATGTTGTAGGGCCGTAGGGATGTTTTAGGGATATAGGGATAATAGGGATTTAGGGATGGTAGGGATGTAGGGATGTTGTACGGATGTGGAGATGTTGTAGGGATGTTGTACAGATGTAGGGATGTAGGGGTGTTGTAGGGATGTAAGGAAGGTAGGGTTCTGGGGATGGAAGGGATGGTAGGGATGTAGGGATGTTATAGGGATGTATGTATGTTGTAGGGATGTAGTAGAGAGGTAGGGATGTTGTAGGTATATATATAGGATGTAGGGATGTAGGGATACTGTAGGGATGAAGGGGTGTTAGGGATGTAGGAATGTTGAAGGGATATAGGGAAAGTTGGGATGTAGGGCTAATGTTGGGATGGAGAGATGCTGTAGGGATGTTGTAGGGACGCAGGAATGTTGAAGGGATATAGGGATATTTGGGATGGAGAGATGCTGTAGGATTGTAGGGATGTTGTAGGGATGGTATGCATGTAGGGAAGTTGTAGGGATGTAGAGGTGTTGTAGGGATGTAGGGATGGTAAGGATCTAGGGATGGTAGGAATGTTGTAGGGATGGTGGGATGTAGGAATTTAGTGATTTAAGGATGTTGTAGGAAGGAAGGGATGTTGTAGGGATATAGGGATGTAGGGATAAATGGATACTGTAGGGATAAAGGGATGTAGGTATGTTGAAGGGATATAGAGATAGTAGGGATGTAGGGATTTAGGGATATAGGGATTATTTAGAGATGTAATGATGTTATAGGAATGTAGGGATTTTGTAGGGATGTTGTATGGAAGTAGGGATGTTGTAGGGATATAGGGATAGTAGGGATATAGGGATGTAGGGATGTTGTTGGGATGTATAGCTGTAGGATGTAGGGATGATGTAGGGATGTGCGGATGTTGTAGGGATGTTGTAAGGACTTAGGGAGAGTAGGGATTTAGAGATGGTAGGGATGTATTGATGTAAGGAAGTTGTAGGGATGTAGAGATTTTGTAGGGATGTAGAGATGAAGAGATGTTGTAGGGATGTAGGGATATAGGGATGGTAGGGATGTATTTATGTAGGGAAGTTGTAGGGATGAAGTGATGTAGGGATGTTGTAGGGATGTATGGATGTAGGGATGTTGTAGGGATGTAGAGATGTTGTAGGGATGTAGAGACGAAGAGATGTTGTAGGCAGGGATGAGGTAATTGCAATCAGTAATTGCAATTGATTGCAATCAATTACATTTTTTGAAAAAATTGAAAGTATTTGCAATTGGACCTTTTTTCAAATACATGTATTTGAAAGTATTTAAATACTTTTTCAAAAAAGGGTGTAATTGAAAATACTTTTCAAATACATTCAAATACATTTCATTTTTAGACACTTTAACCATGAGACATAATATTATATGATATCTACATGTTTTAAACATTTTTTTCCATGAAACAGAGAATGTATAGTTATTATATGATACTGTACATGCCTATTAATGTACAAGCAAAATTATAATGCAAATTATTAAATTTGTGTATTAAAGTACATGTAGTTAGTTTTAATGATTGTTTGACAAACATTTGGAGACATATCAATTCAATGCTTATTTAATCATCACAGTTATCAAACAAATTAGACAAAAGACTTAATCCCCTGCCTTGAGGCATGACATGTATGGTTAGACTGTAAAAACACCTTGTCACAATATTCACCTGATCAACCTGTGTTACTAATTACATGAATTAATTTCAATGCAAAAACTGTTCAAAGATTTAATAGTAATTTCCATTGACAAAATAACTTGTCATTCTCTAACCATGACTTCAAGAGTGTTGGAGGAATTTCAAATTCCTAAAGATGCAGATGGAAACTTTAAAGCCAAATGCAACCATTGTGCAGCTTCAATATCTGGAAGCACAAAAGCAAAATCTAGCCTGTATACACATCTTAAGGTATGTATATTTATATTTATGATTTATTTTTTTTCATTTTTGTAAATATTAAAAATATAAAAAGAGGGGTATGGAGTAAATGTAATAGAGAATATGTGCAACAAAAAATGATATTACAATGAAAAATATCACTAAAAGCAGTCATTAGAACTGAAGAGGAGAGATCCTTGACTATATTAGTTATTTGACACTTGTAGTTTGTTGTAAAATGTATATATTATATGTATACTTGAATATACATGCATTGCTTTGAGTTTATGTGTACATGTAAACTAAGTATGTATGTTGAATCTGCAAATAAAGTATACTAATTTAAATTCAATAATTTTAATAAATTATTTAAACTAATGAGATCAATGTGAGTGGCAGTCTTACAATACCTGTGACAATTGGTCTCAAACTTAAGCTTGATAAACTGTCGATAGATTACAACTCCCCAATGGTTAAAGCTTTAGTGAAGTCTATAGATACCAGGTTGTCACCATATGAAACAAATGATGTATTTATTATTGCTGCTTTTGTTGATCCAAGATTCAAGTTGGGTTGGTGTCAACCAGAAAATATGGACAAAACAGTCTGCTTATTGAAAGACAAGATCAGCACATTGACAGGCCTGAATGAGGATGATGATTCTAACAGTGAGAGTCCCCCTCCCAAGAAAGCCAGGATAAGTAGTGACTTTTTCGATTTCATGCCATCGTCAACACCGTCAAAATCTAAACTTAGACATGTGTCTGGTTATGTAACAGAAATTGACAATTATCTATCTGAGGAATGTGTGGAAAAGTCAATGAATCCTTTGGAGTACTGGAAAATTAATTAACTTAGATTTCCAACTCTTGCGAAAGTGGCAGTCAAATATCTTTCAGTTCCTGCTAGCTCTGCCCCTGTAGAGAGTATTCAGTGTAGCAGGAAAATTGTTCAGACCTGATCGCTGCAGAATGTCAGACTCAACTTTCGAAAACTTGATGATGATCAAAACAAATGACACATTTAATTCTAGCTAATTAAGTAACTTTTGAGATCTGTGAATCTCTATGCTTCAGTTTGTCCTGATCAAATTGTTCTCCTAGTTCTAGTGAATGTACAATGTATATATGTTATTTTTCTTTATGGTATTAAAATGTATTTGCAATCAATCAATTACTTTTTAAAAGTATTTGCAATCAATCAAATACATTTCTAAAAACCCTGTATTTGCAATTGTAATGTGTTTGGCATAATATGCAATGTAATACAAATGACAACAAAGTTCCAGACATTAAATTTTGCTACGCCTGACGCGCGTTTCGTCTATTCAAGACTCATCAGAGGCGCTCTACCAAAAATATTGAAAATGCCAAACACTGTATGAATATGAAGAGCATAGAACAGTATAACCAAAAATACCAAACAGGGGAACCAAATAATTACTAAGATATTCAACCTATGTCTGGGGTAGGAAGAACCTTAGGGTTAAAATAATTTTGAAATTTAGACAGATGATTTAAAGCTTTGATGTATTCTCCAACTCAAAAGTGTTGGTGCCGGAGCGGGCTAACCTCGGGGAATTTACACTCCACCAGCAGTGCTAACCTTCACGTGTGTTCGAAATACAAATGACAACAAAGTTCCAGACATTAAATTTTGCTACGCCTGACGCGCGTTTCGTCTATTCAAGACTCATCAGAGGCGCTCTACCAAAAATATTGAAAATGCCAAACACTGTATGAATATGAAGAGCATAGAACAGTATAACCAAAAATACCAAACAGGGGAACCAAATAATTACTAAGATATTCAACCTATGTCTGGGATAGGAAGAACCTTAGGGTTAAAATAATTTTGAAATTTAGACAGATGATTTAAAGCTTTGATGTATTCTCCAACTCAAAAGTGTTGGTGCCGGAGCGGGCTAACCTCGGGGAATTTACACGCCACCAGCAGTGCTAACCTTCACGTGTGTTCGAAATACAAATGACAACAAAGTTCCAGACATTAAATTTTGCTACGCCTGACGCGCGTTTCGTCTATTCAAGACTCATCAGAGGCGCTCTACCAAAAATATTGAAAATGCCAAACACTGTATGAATATGAAGAGCATGGAACAGTATAACCAAAAATACCAAACAGGGGAACCAAATAATTACTAAGATATTCAACCTATGTCTGGGGTAGGAAGAACCTTAGGGTTAAAATAATTTTGAAATTTAGACAGATGATTTAAAGCTTTGATGTATTCTCCAACTCAAAAGTGTTGGTGCCGGAGCGGGCTAACCTCGGGGAATTTACACTCCACCAGCAGTGCTAACCTTCACGTGTGTTCGAAATACAAATGACAACAAAATTCCAGACATTAAATTTTGCTACGCCTGACGCGCGTTTCGTCTATTCAAGACTCATCAGAGGCGCTCTACCAAAAATATTGAAAATGCCAAACACTGTATGAATAAGAAGAGCATAGAACAGTATAACCAAAAATACCAAACAGGGGAACCAAATGATTACTAAGATATTCAACCTATGTCTGGGGTAGGAAGAACCTTAGGGTTAAAATAATTTTGAAATTTAGACAGATGATTTAAAGCTTTGATGTAGGGCTGTAGGGATGTTGTAGGGATATCTGGATGTTGTAGGGATGTTGTAGGGATATAGGGAGAGTAGGGATTCAGAGATGGTAGGGATGTAGGGATGAAGGGAAGTTGTAGGGATGATGTAGGGATGAAGGGATGTAGGGATGTTGTAGGGTTGCATGGATGTAGGGATGTTGTAGGGATAAAGGGATGTAGAGATGTTGTAGGGATGTAGGGATGGTAGGGATATAGACATGATGTAGGGGTGTTGAAGGGATGTAGGGATAGTAGGGATATAGACATGATGTAGGGGTTGTAGGGATGTAGGAATGGTAGGGACGGTGGGACGTTGTAGGGATGGTTGAGTTGTAGGTATGTAGGGTTGTAGGGATTTTGTAGTGATGTAGGGATGTTGTAGCGATGTAGGGATATAGGGATAATAGGGATGTATGGATTTAGGGCTGGTAGAGATGTAGGGATGTTGTAGGGATGTAGGCATGTTGTAGGGATGTTGTAGGGATATAGGGATAATAGGGATGTTGTAGGGATGTTTTAGGGATATAATGATGTAGGCATATAGGGATGATAGGGATGTAGGGGTGTTGTAGGAATGTAGGACATTTGTGAGATTAAGGATGTAATAGGGATATATGGATGTAGACATGAATTAGGGATGTTGTAGGGAGGTAGGGATGATAGAATCTTGTCGACATGTAGGGATTTTGAAGAGATATAGGGATAGTAGGGATGTAGGGATTTAGAAATGTAGGGATGTTGTAGGGATGTAGGGATTTTTTAGGGATGTAAAGTGTTGTAGGTATGTATGGATGTTGTATGGATGTAGGAATGTTGTAGGGATATTGCAGGGAAGGAGGGATGCTGTAGGGATATAGGCAAAGTAGGGATGTAGGGATAATGTAGGGATGTTATAGGGGTATAGAGCTATAGGGCTATAGGGATGTTGTAGGGATATAGGGATAATAGGGATTAAGGGATGGTAGGGATGTAGGGATGTAGGTATGTTGTAGGTATGTGGGGATGTTGTAGGAATGTAGAGATGTTGTAAAAATGTAGGGATATAGGGATAGTAAGGATTTAGAAATGGTAGGGATGTAGGGATGTTGTTGGGATGTGCAGATGTTGTAGGGATGTAGGGAGAGTAGGGATCTAGGGATGGTGAGGATGAAGGGATGAAGGGATGATGTAGGGTGTTGTAGGGATGTAGGGGTTTTGTAGGGATGTTGTAGGGATGTAAGGGTGTGATAGGGATGTAGGGATGTATGGATGCAGTGATGTTGTAGGGATGTAGGGATGTTGAAAGGGTGTAGGGATGGTAGGGATCAAAACATGATGTAGGGATGTTGTAGGAATGTTGTAGGGATGTAGGGATGTAGGGATGATGTAGGGATGTATGGATGTAGGGATGTTGTAGGGATGTAGAGATGTTGTAGGGATGTAGGGATGTAGACATGATGTAGGGATGTTGTAGGAATGTAGGGATGTAGGGATGTTATAGGGTTGTATGGATGTTGTAGGGTTGTTAGGTAGTTGTAGGGATGTATGGATGTTGTAGGATTGTAAGGTAGTTGTAGGGATGTATGGATGTTGTAGGGTTGTAAGGTAGTTGTAGGGATGTAAGGATGTTGTAGGGATAGAGGGATGTTGTAGGGTTGTAAGGTAGTTGTAGGGATGTAGGGATGTATGGATGTTGTAGGGTTGTAAGGTAGTTGTAGGGATGTATGGATGTTGTAGGATTGTAAGGTAGTTGTAGGGATGTATGGATGTTGTAGGGTTGTAAGGTAGTTGTAGGGATGTAAGGATGTTGTAGGGATAGAGGGATGTTGTAGGGTTGTAAGGTAGTTGTAGGGATGTAGGGATGTATGGATGTTGTAGGGTTGTAAGGTAGTTGTAGGGATGTATGGATGTTGTAGGGTTGTAAGGTAGTTGTAGGGATGTATGGATGTTGTAGGGTTGTAAGGTAGTTGTAGGGATGTAAGGATGTTGTAGGATTGTAAGGTAGTTGTAGGGATGTATGGATGTTGTAGGGTTGTAAGGTAGTTGTAGGGATGTAAGGATGTTGTAGGGATAGAGGGATGTTGTAGGGTTGTAAGGTAGTTGTAGGGATGTAGGGATGTATGGATGTTGTAGGGTTGTAAGGTAGTTGTAGGGATGTATGGATGTTGTAGGGTTGTAAGGTAGTTGTAGGGATGTAGAGATGTAGGGATGTTGTAAGGATGTAGGGATGTTGTTATGATGTAGGGATTTTGAAAAGATATAGGAATAGAAGGGATGTAGGAATTTAGGGATGTAGGGAAAACGTTGGGATGTAAGAATTTTGTAGGGATGTAGGGAAGTAGTGATGTAGTGATGTTGTAGGGAAGTAGAGTTGTTTTAGGGCTATGGGGATTTTGTAGGGATATAGGGATAATAGGGATGTATGGATTTAGGGATGTAGGGATGTTGTAGGGATGTAGGGATGTTTTTGGGATATAGGGATAAAAGGGATTTAGGAATGGTAGGGATGTAGGGATGTTTTTGGGATTTAGGGATAAAAGGGATTCAGGGATAGAAGGGAAGAAGGGATAAAGGGGTGTTGTAGGGATGAAGGGATGTAGGGATGTTGTAGGGATGTAGGGATGTTGTAAGGATGTAGGGATGGTAGGGATGTAGAGATTTGTAGGGATGTTGTAGGGTTGCAGGGATTGTAGGGATCTAGGGATGGTAGGGATGTTGTAGGGATAGTAGGAATGTATGGATGTAGGGGTGTAGGGATGTTGTTGGGATGTAGGGATGTAGGGATGTTGTTGGGATGTAGGGATGTAGGGATGTAGGGATGTAGGGATATTGTAGGGATGTGAGATGTAAGGATTTAGGGATGTTGTAGGGATTTTGTACGGATGTAATGATGGTAGGAATGTAAGGATGGTAGGGATGGTAGGGATGTGGTAGGGGTTTTGTTCCGATGCTGTAAGAATGGTACGGATAGTATGATGTTGTAGGGATGGTAGAAATGTAAGGATGCTGTAGGGATGGTAGAAATGTAGGGATGTTGTAGGGATGGTAGGAATATATGGATGTTGTAGGGATGTAAGGATGTTGTATGGATGTAGGGATGTAGGGACATTGAAGGGATGGTAGGGATGTAGGGATGCTGAGGAGATTACTTTTCATATGTACACTTTGTTTTAAACCAATATCTTAATTCATGTTAATTCTAAAACTTAGGATTAACTCCCTTGATCGTAGTTTTTGCCAGTTTTATATGTTTGGATTTCGTTTGGTTGTATGCATTTTGAACTTCTTTTGAATTTTGGACTTCCTTAGTTTTGATTCTAGTGCTGCTGATGAGGAATAATTGTCCGAAACGGCCATACAGCTCACTCAAAATATCAATTGCAGTTTGAGTTAACATACGTGGTGTGGTCTCATGTACATTTACTCAATATCCTTCATAAATTATGGTAGGGATGAGGGGGTGGTAGGTAGTCCAGAAGTCCCATTTTACACTACTCCTGAATAGGGCAATTACTACAGCTCTAATAAAAATGAGCACCTGCGACAACTCTGGTCCAGCACATTGTGCTGCATTAACAGTGTACCTATTATTAACACTGTCAGCCGTCAAAAATAGGGGAAGCCTCTGACCCTATACATTGTATGCCTATGCACACTATAATGCTTAAGTACTACTTTTTTTCTAAGAATCATGCAGATACTGGTTATAGGGTGGCACATCAATATCAAATACACAAAAATAGTATAATTAGGTAGAGCAACGTCCCAGAAAACATTGATATGACCACTTAACTTTTAAGTCAGCTTTTGGTTTAGAAGATATTACCAGTCAAAATTAAGTTACACTGTTCAATAATAAGTACGGGAAAATTTCCCGCCATAATGTTTCCCTATATAACAAGTAAAAATACATGTATCTAGAAATCAACAATATTTTAAATTGTTAAAATTGCATTTGGTTTGTTTTTAAGGTAAAATGAATGCATCTACACCCCTAATTCTAAAACCTGAAACTATCGATGTGTCACTCCCTGTTTGATCCTTATTTGGAATAGTACTTAAATGACAAGACATTCTAGTGGATTATATGTATGTAAAATATTTTCATTGATGTTGGTAAAAGTCAGTGGTTTAAGAATCATTTTTATTTCTTCTGTTCTTGATATTAATTATAAATTCATCAAATTCAGTCTTGGTATATATGGTGATAGTGTTAGCTCCCCAAGAGGTGAATTTAATTCTCTTTTCAAGTCATCATTTGGCCTCGAAAACTATTTAGTTTAACTCCTAAAGTATAACCGCATTTGGATCACAATACTTCGCACTTTTAATGTTCATTTGACTATAGAAACGGGAAGATGGCACACATCCCAAGAAAGGAAAGAATTTTCTCTTTTGGTGATAACTCTTTATGTGAGGAAGTTCAGGTACTTTTTTGTGACAACGAGATTATAAAGAATGCACCGAAAATTCTTGGCTAAATATTCTATGAACATCCAAATATTAGTAAAATGAACGGACTGTTATCTCCCTACAAAGTTTTTGTATAAAAAATCTGTCTTTTTCAAGAAAATTTCACCTTTGTAAAATTATTTTGCATGTTTATGTTTAGAGTGTGTATTGTGTATTTTGTGTATGTGTGCTGAATTCTGTGTCGTTTTATGTTTTTAACAGTTACTGTTGACCTTCAACAAGATCAAATCCAGAAAAACCGGACTTGTCCTGAACACCACCGGGTACAACGCCAGGTAAACGTACAGTGACACCACCAGCATACTCGTCAACGGGATGATCTAGACATAGGGCTAACTTACCTTAATTTGTATTGGGTTTCGTTTCCTGACTCTTAATGTTGCAGTTAGGTGCTATGTGACCGTTCTTTTTACATTTATAGCATGTACACAATTTTTTATTTTTATTTTAATTTTTACGGTATGTTTTGTTCGCCCCAGGGCTTTTTAGATTTTAGATGTATTCTTTATTAATTTATATTAGTTTTATATTTGATATTTTTACCTTTTATGTGTGGTTTAACCAACCTACTTATTTTATTGTCTCCATTTTAACTTGCCACACCACAACATTTATTAATCTATTAAAATAATGAACCGAGGAAAAAGGAGGAAAATAACAAAACAATCACAAAAACTCTAGTGAGATCTGTTCCTTGGTAATTTATGAAAGGTTAAATGAGTTAATGGCAGTATGGCCATCTAGGTGTATGTTTTGTTGGAAAGTCCGTTCGAACATTTGACTAATCTGAAAAGAACACTTTTAACACCTGTCAAGATAGGTTCGTTGAGACTAAAAGACAATAACCTAATTATGACATGTTCAAGCATAATTATCTTTACGAGTCAAGATGCCCGCAAAGCATTATGACTGAAATCTTTATTCTATTCCTAATATTTCGAACGGATCTACGATCGGATATTTTCAGTTTAAATGGGCCTTAAATGGCAGTTTCAGATCAATTTAAAACGACTACCGTAAAGGGAGGCCTTACTAATGCTTATTATGTCAGTGAAACATCACATAAGAAACAATGCTCAAAAGATGTCGTTCGAACACATTTTTTTAATCAAAAAATATCATTTACGTAAATTAAAAAGGAAAGAAAATTGGGTCCGAGTTCTAGTTTAAATTCCCTCTTTATGTGCAAGTGTATACATCATTACTTTCTGTACAGTCCTCAGAACGCTCAACATTACAACCTAAGAGATGAATGATGAATGATGTCAATGTATAAGAATAGTTGATATATAAAACTATGCAATAAATTTTGTATTGTCTTAATGTTAAAGTGCACATGTCATTACGGCATGTTTCTACGTGTGCATCTTTTACATAATAGGACAAAGTTATACCACTTAACATTACAACCGGATAATGACTACTTTTTTAACAAAACATTCGGAAAATAAATATGAGAATATATAAGTGCTTCTATATATTTAGACCAAGGAGTAAACTATGTAATTTTTTGTTTATTTGTACGAACTTTAACCATGGACTTGTATGAAATAACAAACAGGGAGTCAAGCGGTGGAAATTATGCAGATTTAATGACAAGTGTGCGGAATGAACATGGTCGTATTTCAAGATGTCAAAGAGCAAATTGGATGATCTTATATATCTTGGTTTTTGTAACCATTGTGACTATTCTCATTTTACACCTGGCTTTTCCGAATTACAGAAAAGATACCAATGAAGAAGGAGGTATATGCTTCAATTTTCTTATTATTTCATTTCAAATTAAAGATGGAATCGAGTACCAAAGTAAACGAAAATTCCAAAATGAATTCAAAATCGCGAACTACCATAGATAAAAGGAAATCAGGAATCCGAAAGGGTACACAGGGAAATTTTGTTCACGTGAAATTCACGTGAAATCAGGGTTAACGTAAATTTCACGTGAAACATTCACGTGAATTTCACGTTAAACGAGCATTTTAACGTGAATTTCACGTGAAATGTATTTAACGTGAATTTCACGTGAGATTCACGTGAAAATCATGTGAAACTTATGTTAATTTCACGTTAACCTTTTCACGTGAATTTCACATGAAAATTTTGAAAAATGAGAATTTTATCCTAAAAATGTGTAGAATTGCATAAAAGTTATAGAACATTAAAAATGTTGAGAACATTTTTTCACGTGAAATTAACGTGATTTTTTTCATGTGAACTTCACGTTAAATTGCTCGTTTAACGTGAAATTCACGTTAAGTTTTTCACGTGAATTTCACGTTAATTTCATGTGAATTTCACGTGAACAAAATTTCCCTGTGTAAATGCTTGCTTCAACACGCCCGTTGCATTGTCGATAGCGCTCTTTTCAGGTAGGTAAAAAAGTCCATAATGCATTAGCAATCGCGAACTGCCATTAATAAAAGGAAACCAAGTACACTGAAAGGATGAACAGTAAATGCTTGCTTTAATACGCCCGTTGCATTGTCGATAGCGCTATTTTCAGGTAGGTCGAATTATGTTTGAAAAGGAAGAGGCGACTTATCAAAAATACATGATCAAAAACAACGCCTATGCTCATTAGATGTACGAAATCGAGTTTTGCCAACAAAGAATGTTATGTAAATCATATCGCTAAAGCCAATGTAATTTTTAAAGTATTCGTTTTTAGAAATAATGTTTTTTTCTTTGAAAATCATTATATTTTCTTTATTTCACTTAGGCATTTCTTTGCTTCTTCCGATACTGTAAGCGTGAACATTTTCTTGTGAGGGTCATTTCGCTTAATTCTTCATAACATTATTGTATAAAAATAACAATTTGGATTTTATCTATTTTCTAATTTCATGGTAAAGCAGCAAACTTTAATAAGGTCTTTTGTAAAGATGCGAAATCCTGTTGTTTAGTTGATAATATGCACACTGTTTATTTTTTGGTATACTGCTGTGGTGTCTTTTCGATTTACAGTTTCAAATGGAGGATGACCTTAAGGTCAACAGATGTCAATGAACACAACTTTCTTATAAGCTTATAGCTATTCAATTATTAATCACACATATAAATAGATAAGAGTCTGATTTGTTACACTTTGGAACAAGTTTGCAGTATGATTGATTTCCTTATTGACAACATATTTGTCACATTTCGAGGAAATCTTTTTCAACAACAAGTGGGCATTCCAATGTCCAATGGTTACAGTTTGTGTTCCTGTCCTCGCCTATTTCTTTTTAAACTCTTACGAGAATTTCTTCAGGACCTCGGAAAAACAAGAAGATGAAAGAGGCAGAGATCTTTCAATTCACTTTAAGATATATTGATGACTTCCTATCTGCAAACAACGCTTCGTTTGGTTGATGGGTCCCTTCAATATACCCTCTAAAGCTATAGAATTTAGATATCACCGAATCCACTTGCTTCACGTCATTTATGGATTTTTACCTCGAATTTGACCCGGATGGTCTTCTCAGTAATTTTTACGTTATAAAAAACCTACTGAACTAAGAGGATCAATCTTAATGTCAAAGAGAAAAGACTAAACATGGAAGACACACCGGGATAGTTATAGATTGCCATGGTCCTGACTTGGTACAGGCAATTCATATAAAATGTCAGCCAATTCTCCCCTATCCATTGGGATAGTAACACACAACGCAAAACGGTTGTGAACATACCATGACTGCGTGAAAAATACTTGTTCGTAAAGAATAGTTGTAGAAGTGTACTGGCTTAACAATGAACACTGTAGTTAAGCAAGGCAATGTGATACATGTGGGTTTTAAGGAGAAAAGAGGTAAATGAAATGAAAGCCCGGAAACTGATGAAACATGCATCGGTAGTATAAAAATATTTTCATAGTAAACACAATAGAAAATAGTGAGATGTGGAATAAGTGTACGCGACACTGCCCACATTCAAGCGGCAATTCAGAAAAAAAACCACAATGGACAACCGCTAGCAGCCTTCAACGAGGCCAGTAGGTGCTGCTCGCGGTTATGCATTTGGCCCATGGTCTAAATAAAATGCATATAATTCAAATCCAGTCCTGAAATAGTCATAGATAGACCCCCTTCTTAAACAAAGAACAGAAAACATAAAAAAGACAAGTACAAACAAAAGCTTTGATAAATCTAACTTCGGCTTCACAGAATCATAAAGAAATTTGTAAAGGAATATACTTCCTTGAACACGGTTTGGAAACTCGAACGTTGCAACCAACCTCTATCATGCCAAAGTCGCAAGTGAATAGTTTGAATGTCATTGCATGTAAAGGAAAAGTAGATAGGAATATAAATAGTGAAATAAGCAGAAAAATTAAACATTTTGTCAATATTCGTACTTTCTTTTCACCGTTTACATGTACGTAAGAGAAAATTGATCAAATTTCTAAAAGGAAGTTCAATCGTCATTTACAAAATAACAAGGTATCTTAATATATATATTTGAAGAAAAGACCATAGTTTAAGGTACAGAACAGGGTTGATGAATATCATTTTGGAGATAATAATTAAGCGTTATAAATTTGTAGGGAAAAGGCTTTCTTTGTTTTTTCATAGGTTTAGCAATGGACTTGTTATAGTGTAACAGCGTATGAAAAAAAAAACCAAAATGAAAAACAACAAGACATTTATTTAACTTTGTAAATCAGTTATGATCAATTTATCCATTTAATAAAAAGAAAAAAAAATTGTTACCGGACAATAAAATTATTCACATTTTAAGGATTCCGAAAGTCTGATTTAAATCACTAAAATTGACCAGCGATCATCCTTAATCTTGTCTATGTGCAATCAAAATAAGATCATTTAGTCTTCTTATTCTTGTAACCACGTTATCCATATTCGTTGACAAGAGTATTATTTGCACTTGTTTTAAAATGCAGACTTATTTTTCTCTAAACGTTACCAATTGAAAATACTAAAGAGTATAAAATCAAATTGATTTTTATTTTGCAGTTGTGGGCGAAGATATTGAGAACATAAAAGGTATGTGTAATAAGTAAAGACTAACAGTCTTTTTTTCAATCATCATTACCATCACCAAAAAGTGTGCTGGTAAAAATGTTTTTATAATTTGAAACACAAGAGCATAAAACCAGTTACTCTTCCTTGTCGCAATAAACTTCGACACTCATATAAGTACACACTGTACTATCAGTATCTAGTTATTAGAGAAAACAATAAAAGCAAAACTAATGATATGAAAGTATGATCTCAGGCAGATCAGATCTATAAAGAAATGAAAAATCCTTGAGTGGACCAGACCAAACTTAGATCTTGTCCACTCATGGTTCATTGTTGTAAGTAGACCAGCCAAACTTAGGTCTGGTCGCTTCTTGGTCTGGTCCACCCTTAGTTCACTATATAAAGCAGACCAGACAAGACTTAGAGCAGACCAAACTTAGGTCTGGTCTGGTCTTGGTTTACTATTTAAAGCAGACAAGACCAGAACTTAGGTCTGGTCCACTCTAGATCTGGTCCATTTTAGATTCACTATTGAATGCAGACCTGATCAGAATTTAGACTTAACCAACCTTGTGGTGAGGTTTGGTCTGCTTTCAGAACCAAACCAAAATAGAAAACTAGAGGTAGGTCTGCAACTTGGTTTTGGTCCAGTGAACCAAATCAGACCAGAAAAGTGAACCAGATGCCCGCTCTAAGTTCACTTTTGTGCAGGTAACTTTTGGTCTCATCTGTAAATTGCATATTTGTTGATTAATGAATATGTAGTTTTAAAATCTCTCTATTAAAAGCAATGTTTTATTTTCTGTCCGTTGGGAATTATATTTCGTTGTTTGACTGACCAATGAAAACCACGAAATTTCGTACCCAATTAGCAATAATACGTTCTTAATAGTGAATCAATTAATTCTCTTAATTGACATTTTTTTTGCTATTTTTTAAGATGATTTAGAAAAACTGAAAGAGCAGCTCAGTGAGTTGATCAATAAATCAGAAACAGATGGTTAGTAAACTTCGACAGTTACCTTGTCGAAGAAAAACAAACCTGATTAGGTTAAAACACAGTATAAATAGTATAAATAGGATTAAATAACACCCAATTCACATGTGATTATAAGATATATGGCACCAAAAGAGATTCGATCTTATGCCAAGCAATTCATCAGAGTCTGATTTCCTTTTAAGTCTTGCTATTTCATCAAGTTAATTAAATATATTTCTTTACCTTTTAAGATGATTTTTCTACCTTAAAAGAACAACTCAATGATTTGATCAACAAAACAAACACAAGAGGTAAGTATATCTTACGCCTACACTAATTCGATATGCCAGGGCTTGTACACATTTTTCAGATTTTTGGATCCGACACAGCTTTCTCCGTAAACGACTATTAGACCAAAGTTATAAGAAAATACGTCTCATACGATCGCTAAAAAAATTCTTTCTTCGTTATCAGCCACTGCTAAAAGAATCAATAGCATGTTAGACGAAATGGTTAGTTCTTGATTTGATTAGTGTTTGGCTGGTTGATGTACTGAGATGATTACCTTAGCATCTCTTATATGTCATCACAAACCTGTTGTGTTTGTGTAACTACCGGACCCAAAGATCGCAATGGAAGTAAAACCTGGTCACCATTTCTTTTGAAATGCCTGTACCAAGTCAGGACCATTACGGTCTTCAATTTTTCCGGTATGTCTTCTTTGTTTTGTCTCGTCTTATGGACATTTGAGATTGATTCTCCAAGTTCGGTAATTTTGTTATTACCTTTATCTACAATACAACGTGAACGGATATTGTATATTCAAACATAATATCAGGGCATGCTGCTTCACAAAAAGAGAAAGTTAGCGATAGGAAAGTCGTTTTTTCGGGATCCAATAAAAGAATAGAATGTTATTATACTCATGGAAAAAAGAAACTGTGCATGTCTATTGAAAATCAATTGTACCCATATTTCTCTTTACCAGAAAATCGTAAAAAATGCAGTTATCGAGTTGAAATTTTCACTGAATGTCGATTGGACCATGCAAATCATTTTTGGGTAAAAATCCGAAATTTGTGTAATTCCAGTTTCTGAGATTCAAAAAACCACTATTTTAACCCAAAAATGAAAAATCAAGATTTTCAATGAAAATTAAAGCTGTTAACTTTCAACCACTAAAAGAATAATCGTTTTTGGTGAAAATCAGCAGAGAAAACTTAATTTCAAAACTGTGCATTTTTTCCAAAGTGTGATTTTGTGAATTTCAAATTGACACTCCCTGATTTCAAACTGCAAACAAAACATCTTTTAGGGGTCTAAAAATGATTTTTTTTGTCCACATCTTTACAAAAATGATTTTGCAATACTTTTGTGATAAAATGTATCAAATACTAAATAAAATTTTGAATTTGTGATTTTTCAAAGTGATGCACAGTTTCTTTTTTCCGTTAGTATATTACTTTCGTTCAAAAATACCAAAAGGAATAAAAGATGTTCATGATCATTTTCTTATTATCTCAGCCTTTAATAGTGGCGTTGCTACAAATGTGGCGCTTTTGCTGGTACAAAAAAAAAACCATGCGCCATAGTTCAACTCATAAAAAGTCAATCAAATGATTCTTTGCAAACGCAGAGGATATTTTATGGTGTTTCATCTGCAGGTAAAACCCATATTTGTCATGTAAACAGGGTTGTCAAAACAATGGTGCAATGGTGACCATCAACCTTAATTTATTTTTTTTCAAAACGAACAACCTGGTAGATTTATCCATTCTCAACTTCTTTTTATACCCATTTTCTGGCAAAGTTTCAAATGAATCCCTTATTTATTTGAAATCCTGTTTCCAGTTGATCGCTCTAGCTCATGATATTATGTATTTTCCTAAGGTCACAACATTTCAGACTTTGTCAATTTCTACTCTTTTAAGATATCCTGTGATGCAGTTGTCAGATGGACTATTTTTGATTTAGAATTTTGTCCCATGAACAGTTGGGTGGCTTAGCTTTTAAGTTGTCGATTTAGAAATTCTGAAAAATAAATTAGAAACTTGGGGTTCAATAGTGGAAGTGTAGGCACAAGATACGAATTTGTCTCCTTTAAAAAGTGTAAACTCGTTCTGTAGCAAATTTAGCATGTTAAACGTTGTCTAAATGTATAGCAACCAAACATTTGTTGAGAAACGGAAGAAAGAGAAAAGAAAGAATGCCTTTCTTGTTGTTCTTTTATGGAACACCTTGGGATTAAATCCAGGTTGTATTCGATGTCAAAAACAATTTCTGTCATTTGATAAACATTGATTGGATTTAGTTTCAGTCATCAGATAGTTTAAACATCCTTTTTATAATGTGTGAAGTTTAGACATAGGTTATAAAGAATAGAATTTAAGGCGAATGTGATGAATTTCCAAAGGTTATTGGATAAACAAAAGCAGGCCATTGATTGAAATATCTGTGAGCCTAAAGTCTACTATACTTACGATGTCAACGGCTGCGTTTGCGTACCCCGAACTTTTCAAACAAATTCATTATTCTCACACCATTCTAAGATTAGATAAGTAACATTATAATATTGTTGTTGCAACTGCTTATCAAATATATTTTCATAGATGTTTTGTAGTATGTGTTGTGTGTTATTATAGATCAAACCTGTAGACAGGAATGGTGCAGATTTGGAATCAAGTTTTACTATTTCTCAAATATCACTGCTTCTTGGAACGAGGCAAGAGTACGTAAAATACCACTGTCTAATTATAATATATTTTTTCGACTCCTAAACAGAGATTGTTTAAAAACTTAAGGTTTTAAAACATCATTTTAAGCTTGCTAGAAATATAACTTTCATCAATCTGAAAGCATAAAAGAGGCTGTTATATGAACGAATTTTACAGTATGTAATAACAAATAAAACTAATTGAAATAAACAAAAAATATTTGAAAATGGCATTAAAACTTATTTTAATGACTTAGTATCAAACTTAAGTAGGTTTTAAAAATTATTGTAGGAACGTTGTAAACAAATGAATAATGCAAAGCTTGCCAAACCGGAAACCGAGTTGGAAATCAGATATTTGAAATCGCAAGCAAACAAAAGAGATTTTACAAGAAGTAAGTAAATTTATAATACTGTAGGTTTATATCTTTACCATATATGGAGGGTCAATTCTGGTCAGGGTTCTTATATTTTTATTATATCTCTCCTTCCCAGAAGGGGGAGACATATTGTTTTTGTGTCAGTTCTTCTTCTTATTCTTCTTCTCATACAAAGCGTGTCCGGGCCATAACTTTTTTATCCTTTAAGATAGGGCCTTGATATTTGGCATGTACATGTATCACCATAAGACAATGTGTCGCGTACCAGAATGACCTTCATATGACCTTGACCTTTCACGTCAAGGTCAAATTAATGCTTATTTTACATGCAAAGTGGTCTAGGTCATAACTTTGTTATCCTTTGATATAGGCTTTGATATTTGGCATGTGGATGCATCAGCATGAGAAGATGTGTCGCGCACCATAATGACCTTCATATGACCTTGACCTTTGACTTCAAGGTCAAATTAATGCTAATTTTACATCCAAAGTGTGTCAGGGCCATAATTTTTTTATTCTTTGACATAGGGCTTTGATATTTGACATGTAGATGTAGCACCATAAGACAATGTGCCCCAGACCAATATGATCTTGACCTTTGACCTGAAGGTCAACTTAATGCTTATTTTATATCCAAAGTATGTCCGGGCCATAATTTGTTTGTTCTTTGACATAGGGCTTTGATTTTTGACATGTAGATGTATCATCATGAGAAGATGTTTTATATACCAGAACGACCTTCATATCACCTTCACCTGACCTTTGACCTCAGGGTCACATTAATGCTAATGTTACATTCAAAGTTAGCCAGGGTCATAACGTTTTTGTTTTTTGACATAGAGCTTTAATATTTGACATGTGGATGCATCACCATGAAACAATGTGTCGTGTACCAAAATAACCTTCATATGACCTTGACCTTTGACCTCTAGATCAAATTATTGCTAATTTTATATGTAAAACATGTCTGGGCCATAACTTTTTTGTTCTTTGACATAGGTATTTAATATTTGACTTGTTGATGTATCACCTTGAGAAGATGTGTTGCGTTCCAGCATTTCAAAATTGTCTAAACCCTAAGGTTCATCCTAGCCCAGACATAGGTTGATCATCTTAGTAATGATTTGGTTCCCCATTTTGGTATTTTGGGTTTTACTGTTCTATACTCTTCATAATCATATAGTGTTTGGCATTTTCAATATTTTTGGTAGAGCGCCTCTGATGAGTCTGAATAGACGAAACACGCGTCAGGCGTAGCAAAATTTATTGTCTGGAACTTTGTTGTCATTTTTTTTATTTTCATATGACCTATACCTTCGACCTAAAGGTAAAATCAATGATAATTTTACGTGCAAAGTTGGTCTTGGTCATAACATTTTATCCTTTGATATAGGGCTTTGATATTTGGCATCTGAAATGTTTCAACATGAGATGATGTGTTGCGGACCAGAATGACTTTCATATGAGCATGACCATTAACCTCAAGATCAAATTAATGCTAATTTTACTATTTTATTAACATAATGGTGTGCCATCATGGGAACAATGTGTCGCCACCTTAATGACCTTGACCTGTGACTTCAAGGTCAAATAAATGTTAATTTTACATGCAAAACCTTCCAGACCATTACTTATTTATCCTTTGCCATAGGGCTTTAGAATGTAGATGTATCATTATTAAGTAATTTTTTGTACAATGTATGTCATTGTTACTTTGACCTCTTGACCTCAAGGTTGAACTTAAGTTATTTTGGCAAATTTAGGAAGGGGAGACATCCGTTTTAGTGTGCTACAACAGTTTTTCCTAGTTTACATTGTTACAGCAAAAAAAAATCCATATTTGTGTGATTTTGAAGACATAATTAAAAGTAATATATCTCGCATATCCAAATTAATACTCATCATTGTGATTTCTTACTATGGAACAAGTTATTATTATTATCAATCGCAATTTCAGAGCAAGTCAGTTTTATTGAAAATTCCTGATGCATTCCAAAAAGCGACATTACTTTTTTTTTATTATAATTTGTATATAATTTTAAAGATTCTTGGAGTTAAGAAGCGTTTCAACAACAAAACGTTTGCTAAGCCCACCTATTATTCCCAAATTTTTAAAATTCTATTTTTCAATAGTTAATGGGTTCATTTTGCATTTTTCTAAGTATTCCTTAAATTGCATTTTTTTTTTCTAAAAAAATCTCTTTAGTCAAATCGGCATTCCAATAGGCACAAACTGTGCTCCTGTCCTCGCCGATTTGTTTTTATGCTCTTACGAGACTGAATTTCTTCAGGAACTCATAAAGAACAAGTAGATGATAGAGGCAAGGCCATTTAATCTTCCATTCAGATATATTGATGATGTCCTTTCTGTCAATAACACAACACTTCATTTGGTAGATGGATCCCTTATATATATTCTCCAGAATTGGAGATCAAAGAGACCACCGAATCAAATTGCTTCATGTCTTTCTTGGATTTGCACCTCGAATTTGACCCAGGTGCTCATCTCAGTAAAAAATTTACAATAAAAGAGATGATTTTAATTTTCAAATTATTAATTTTCTTAATCAACAGAGCAATATACCTATTTCTCCTGCATACGGTGATTATATTTAACAACTTATTCGATATGCCAAAGCTTGCACATATTTCACAGATTTTTTTTTATCCGACACCGATTTCTTCGTGACTGACTTTTGGAGCAGGGCTATAAGAAAATACGTCTCATACTATCCCTAAAAAATTCTTTCTTCGTTATCAGCCATTAGTAGAAAAGTTCAAAATTGAGTTAAAAGATATGGTGGTTATTTGTTTTAATTAGTGTTTGACATGTCTGCTGTACTAAAATGATCACCTCAATATCCCTATTGTGTCTCACAACTATGTTGTGTTCTATGGTCATTACTGGATCCTAAGATCGCAATGGAAGAGGGAGGTTTGGCGCCATAAAACTTGGATTTACCCACCATTTTGTTTGAAATGCCTGTACCAAGTCAGGACCATTGCGATCCAACAATTCTCCGGTATGACTGATTCGTTTTTATCATTTTCTCTGGACTATGAGATTGATCATTCAAGTTCGGTAGTTTTGTTATTGCCTTTATTTAACATTTCTATTTAAGACTATTGGATAGGCGGAACAGATGATATCAATGAAGGAATATGGGTTTGGGCATCCGACCAAAGAAACATTACAAATTTTGACTGGCTTAGTGGGGAACCGAATGAATTTACAGGTCACGAAGACTGTTTAGAAATGCGTGGTTATGATGCATATGCAAAAATCAGACAATACCATGAATGGAATGATTATCCATGCACTGGACCCCCGAACTTCTTTATATGCGAAAAAGGGTATATTATATCATATAGATCAGATTTGCATGTATCCGTTATAGTTTATATATATGTGTGTGTGTGTGTGGGGGGTTGTGTGTGTGTGTGTGTGTGTGTGTGTGTGAAAACTTGCACAAGGAACGAAATATTGAAAAATAAGTAAATGAATTGAATGAACTATATTATTATTTCTGATAGCATATATAAAAATAAAGTAAAACTCATTTTCCAACCGGTTTCAATCCTATCATCAGGAAAAATGAACGAAACATACATTTTCCCTGAAGATAGGATTGAAACCGGAAAAGTAAGCGGTTCTTGTCTGCTATAGCCATCCTTGGTGCTGCCAATTTCCAATTCAGTGTGTTCAATCTGGTAAAGGAAGACAGAATGAAATATGCATTAATAGGCGTATCTGAAGTTAATTGATGACATATAACTGACATTTGAATTCTTTTGCAAATATAGTACATAATATTCAAAGTTGTTATTAGTTTTCTTTTGCAAATATAGTACATAATATTCAAAGTTGTTATTAGTTTTCTTTTAACAAACAATCGTATATTATAGTGTACATCAAAATAAATAAGTTTTTCTTTTTCAATTTACAGCGTGTAATATGCCTCAGAGAGATTGGTAACGACAACCTCTGCAGATACCAGTTAGGACAACAAATAAACTCCATTTTCATCATGCTCTATTTAAGATTCCATAAAGCATGTTTCTACGTGCCATGGAAACAGTTCATAATTCATTAATTATCTCAAGTCAAAATGTATTTGACTTATTACCCCAAGTTTCATCAACACAAATATTAAAGCCCCGGAAAAAGGCCCCCCTTGATGCACAACACCCTACCTTTGTTTCAGATTTGCTGAAAACTATTGACATTATCCAAGTTCATTTGTTTACTGAAAAGGTAAATGTGAGTCTTTTTCTTTTCTTGCCAGATATTTTCACTACAGATTATCAATTTTATTCATGAATTTTATTTCTTTTCAAATTAAAAAAAAACAATCATAAAACTGTAAAGATATTTTAGATTAGCATATCGAGAGCCGACATATATATTTGACATTTAATGTTAAAAAATGCATTATAATCATTATGTTTATATAATCTCTTTATAGAATATATTTACACTATATTAAATGTGTTACAGTAACTAAAATATTAAAAACAAATATATTTTTTTATATAAAATTTTATTTTATTATGGTGGTATATTTATTTCGTATTACATTTTTGTTCCTCTTTTGGTAAACATGCATGATTGTTGCTCTTTTGTTATTCATGTTTATCGGTTGAGGGTTGTGTTTTATATCATTGGTTTCTACTGATTGTGTTTTTTTCTTTTTCAATTTGAGATAATTAATATCAAATATATGTAAGATACTTATAACTCTGAAAAGATCTTTTACAGCTTTCCTCTTTTTATCAACTTCACTTACTTCGGGAGGGACTTGAGGTCTCATATGATGTTACCCTTCAATTTATAATATCTGTTAAATTAATACAAACGGGCAATCACAACAAACAATACAGTGGTTGATAGAACCGTGCATTTGCTTATTTAACAAATCCCGTTTATAATATTGTTCATTATCAAAAGATCCATACAGGACACTTTAAACTTGTTTTTATTAGCGTAATGTAAGCAAGGGGATAATCTTAGTTTGAGTTTGTAAAATCAATGCATGTAATGCGCGTACATTTAGATACTAAATCTTAGTGTGAGGTATTCATTCTTAGTCTGAACTCATTCAAAATTTATATTATCTGACTTTGAATACGTTTTTCAAATCAAGTTATACACGCCATTCACAATCTAATGAGTAATCCCTACTGATGTACTGACCATTTTTTTGCGTAAAAGCAAAAGAAGACATAATAATTTTTGTACTTTTTTGTTAAATTTTTTATTCAGTCGTATCAAACTCATTCTGTATTTTTATTTGTTCAATAAAAAATCTTTACTTAGTTTGTGTGTTTTTCTCCAATCTGTAGCCAAAACTCATTTATTTCGTTTCATAATGACACAATATGTATTACGGGATCAGACAAATTAGTAGGTACCTCTCTTGATACAAACATGACAAATACAATGCGATGAATAATTAAAAAGTAATGATATTTTATGGATGAATGGAGATTTATATGAATCAATCTATTCGGGATACTCTTTTAAACAGTTGTTGAGAGTCCTTTTATGATTCATTTTTAATTAAAAGTAAAATGTAATCAAGATAGAAATGAATTATAAGGTTTCATACTTTCCTGGACATGTGTTAAAATTATAATATAGTTTCAGTTTCCTCTCGCAACAGCATTTCAACTTTCGATTTTCCACACTTTACATTTCTATTTCATTTGAAAAAGCTCAAATCACGATTGACACAGCTAATTAACAACAGCATTTTGAAAAAAGATTGGAAAACGCAGGTACAAATATCTGTAAGTCGATTATAGTAAGTCTTACTTTGTCATCAATAAGTCAAAGAAAAAAAACCAATTGAATTTACAAAAGAGCAAATTATAGTCACAACATATTTGTTCAGTTTAGTGGACATGTTTAACAGCAATCTATAAGGATTCGAATGGCTACTTCTTGTGCACCTTTGCTTACTGGTTTGTTTCCTCAATCGTATGAAGCAGACTTCTTACATTCTCTTCCTGACAAAAAAACTAGCTCTCTCTTTTTAACTTTCCGTTACATCGATGATGTCCTTTCGATGAAAGATTTTCGATTTTGTGTAATTCTCAATCTCATTCATCCCCAAGAACTTGAGATAAAGGACGCAACGGATTCTACGAGGTCTGCTTCATATTTAGATTTACATCTCGGAAAAACTTTCAACAAATCTCTATGACAAACGTGATGACTTGAACTATCCAATTGTCAAGTTTTCCTTCTTGTGTAGCAACATTCCGTCCCCTCCAGCATATAGAGTTTACGTATCACCATTGATTCGTAACTTCAGAACTTGTTTGGACTACTACGTCAATTTCTTGGCATAGTATTACTTACGCCGGGTTCTGTTGCTCCTCTTTTGCTGTCTTCACTCAAGAAATGTTGAGCATTACGGAAGACAGCATGCGCCCATAGACATATCTGGGATTTTTTTCTCTCATTTGAGTGCAGATGCTTGTTAGTCATATGGTTTTGTTTTGTCTTCCCTTACCAGATTTGACACACTGGAAATCGGAAGCGCAGCGGATGTAATATTTTGGATACGCGCAAGTAAAAAACTTCATACTGAAGCCATATAACAAATTTCAAGTCATTGTGAAATGTAGGTAATAAAAATGTTACGAAAATGTTCAACAGTTGACAAGTAATGTTTAAAATTTACTTAGTCGGTTATCCGACAGACCTTATTTCGATACCCACAATAAAAGTCATAATAAAAAGTCGCATACCATTAGCTTCAAGCCTTTATGATTTGTACTTGCTGAGAAACCTTTAGATCCCTTCTAACTGTTACTTTCAAAACTTACTGGATTTTTTGCATTTTACTCTTGATTTTTTCATCACAAATCTCATGTTTATTTTGTCATTTTTTTCGTGTTCAACAGACAATCAAGCCATAACTGCGATATAAATACTATGAAGAAATATTCTTAACATTTTATAGAATGTGCTTCTGTTCATCATTTATTCAAACGTGTGGTATTTTGCTTATCAAACGTTCTCTGTTCTTTATTCGTTATGTTGATCTAATTAAAACGAACGTCCATGCAAAGACTGTCGTTTAGCCCAGACAAAAGGAAATACATTTTAGTGAGTGATGGTTCAATTGATTTGCTTAAAGCGTAAAATATTACTTGCCGTATCGCTTAAGAAAGATCTTGAAGTTGTACAAGTTAAATCAAATAATTGAACATGTACCTTTTGATGTCAATTATTATTATTTATTATTTGTTTCAAACACATGCCCTGGAATGTTTGCTATATTTTTACTTATTTCTTAATTTGATAAATGTTAAAGTTCACCGTCATTTTTTGCAGTTTGCATCAGCATATAGCCTTATCTCCTTTTGTACTCGCAATGACAGAATGTAACGTACATGACGTATCTAGTATGAATACAACGCCAGACAAATTAAATTTTATTGTCAAATTCTTTCGTGATATCAAAACAATTCAATGAATTATTAAAAGAAGTGTGGATGAATCAGGATTTATATGAATCAATCTGTCGAGATTGCAATTTCTGGAAAATGTTTATGTCTTCTTTACAGAACTTGTAAGAAAGCTTATGTACTAAAGAAACAAAAGATTTCTTTGCACACTTTTACTGACCAATAATCCAAATGTATCTATACAAAAGACATTTTAACAACTTATGCATTGCTCGACGGAGAACATTGGGACAGTAATGATTGACTTTAGTTCCAAACTAGGTTTAAAATTGGATATGCATGATTTCCAATAATAAAAAAAATAGGTAGACAGGGGTGAATATTTCATTAATTTATTTTCCGTCTCTCTTGACATCATTTGCGATGATGATAAAAAAACACAATAAACGGTACTCGTCCCTCGGAAGGGCCGTAAAAGGTTATACCATGTATTTGGAAAGCAAAAATCTCTTCCAAGTTAAAAACTCCTCTGTAGAGTTCTATAAAATTAGGCTCAACGGGGAAGGATATGGGCAATTGCAGAATGGCGAGCAACGCTCAATGGCCTCGTTGAAGGCTGCTGGTCGTTGTTTATTGTTTATTAAGTGGGCTTTGTCGCGTACACTTATTCCACATATCATTATTTTCTACAAAACTCACACCATCAAACTGCATACTGCAGAGGGGTTCACATAAGCATCAAACTTGCTTATTTTCAAATAAAGGATAAATAGATATGTTTAAACTAAGAAAAATATATCAGTTGTCATCAAGATAAGCTGGTTAAATAAGTCGAACGAGCAATACGTTATAATTAAGAGGCTTTAGATAATTAAAAAAATAAAAGAAAACTTTGAAGCTCTTGATTTAGAATCATGAGTTTAACGGAAAACAAAGGGGATAAAGGAATTAATATGTAATTTTCAGAACAAATAATGATAAATACCATTTTTGTTCTTCCTTGTATTGCATTATCTCTGAACATCAATCTCAATCATCATCAGTAATCTTTATTAATTTTTCAACCCGTTGTGAAATTATTTGCAGCAAATAAAGATTTCTTAACTCTTGCTCGCTTCTCGATTGTTATTGTTAAAAAAAAACATGAGTACCAGCTTTAGATAAAATATTGCGTGTACTGTTACTACATGGGAGAATCTATTTATCGGTAAACATGATCGTATGAAATTTAAGGTTCTTCAGTTTACTGTGATGTGTCTGTGTTCATTGTTTAACAATTAAAAGTGAACAAGTTTAACTAGGGGATTACATACGCACCGTACATATACACAGGAACATTGCAACATATTTAAACATTTGTTCGTCCTCTGATATATTCATCGTTAATTCGGTGTTTCTATACCCTTCCCTACAACCCAAAATCTATGATAAAAATATCAAGATAGAGGATGCACATGTACATAAAAAACTAAAAAAACTAAAAAAATATTATTTGGTTAAGTTTACTAAATATACGCAGTGGTATGTGTTGTCTGTTCTTATATTTGACTGGTTTTTATTTTTGGCCTTTGCCCTTTTGAACTTTTGACTTTCGGATGTTGCATAGGTAAAATGTCTGCTTCATGCAGATATGAGATTGTTACCCCTTGTTGTCTTATGATCAGGAAACACAATAAATAAGTCCAATCATTTTAGCTGAACTACCAACTAAGATATGTGATGTTTTAACATTTTTTTTCTATTATACGAAGGCTATTCAAAAAGTTCTCACCATTAATCAGGAGATATATTCTGAACAGACCAATTCTTAAAAACCTTGATTCTTCCATAAAGTAATGTCTTGCCTTAATAAATCATCCCATTGTATTGATATTAAGAGAGGTATTAATCTACTTTTCTGGTGTTGAATTCACAGGAGAAACAGTTAAATGAATGTGTCAATGTGGTCTAAAATAGAATTCGGATATAGATTAGTATTTATTAAAAACTGTCTGGGTTAAAAATTGTCGTATTTTGTTAATCAGGAAGTGGATGAGTGACACCTAGACGACTTGAAATCGAATCCCACTTTATGGGACCCCTCCCTGGTTCTGTAAACAAAATACCAAGCGACTGTGAAAAGTAATTGCGAAGAAAACTGTTACGATTTGTTTCCCTTACCGGCCCGCCGTCCAACATTCAACATTCAATAACCCAGATTTTTATCCGGCCAAAAATGAATATACTGGTTCTTTTATAAGGAATGTATGGAATAAGCTTTTATTCATAAAAATGACATAAATACTTATTTAAAATATTATCATAAATAACTGATTTAAATGTATCTTGATTCATCCGTAAGATTCGACACAGCCTTAATAATTGATCGCATTGTATTTATAACAAGGGGCAAATCGACAATGAAATAAAATTTGTCTTCACATGCTGTATAAATTTAAGAAACAATGAATGATGTAACAATAAGAAACGAGGATAAGATTTATGTTCTTCTATATTACATCAGGTTATAGTTAAATTGATTTTACATGGTAAAGCTGGACGTGGGTGACCGAGTGGTCTAAGGAGTGGTCTAAGGCGCTGGTTTAAATCACTAGCCGATCACCTCTCAGCTGGTTTTCGAGTCCCGTTAGTATTTAACATGTTTAACAAATAAGGGACTTCCCTAACTGTATGTGATTAGGTTTGTCAGTTACCTGTCCAAGGTCGGTGGTTTCCTCCGGGTAATCCGGTTTCCTCCACCATTAAAACTGACCGCCCTACAAGGCCCAGGTGCGTCAATAAAGGGCATAAAACACCAATACACATACACATTGTAAAGAATAGCAAACAGTAGAAGTATGAAGATGCCATGACAAAACTAGGTAAATATATGTCAAAAACTATAACAAAAAGAGCTTATAATTATGAAAGCTCATGAAAGCCCAGGTGCTCTTGAGTCCAAAATAACAATGACAACGAAGTTCTATGTTGTTTTATGTTGTTGTGTGGTTTGTTTCGTTATGATGATTTTTTTGTCTACCGGTTTTGTCTTTGTCTTCACGATTTTATTATGTTGATGACCCCTTTGGTACACCTTTGCTTCCTTTCTAGACATCAAATTTAGTTACGTCCGACGCGCCTTTCGTCTACAAATTCATGACATCAGAATTGACGAAAATAGCACCCATTGTTAAATTGCAAATGATAACTTGGGTAGAGCACCTTTGGTGAGTCTTAAATAGACGACACGCACGTTAAGCGTCAAGAGTAGCAAAATGTTTTGACTGGAACATTATTGTATTTTTTTCACCAGTTTTTATAATAGACGAACAGTATTTAAAGTTAATTTGATATCTTCGTTCTTTTGATCCGTTTTTATGGTTAGGTTTAAAGCCTATCAAAGCAACAATTTATTACACTCAAACTTAAGCAATTAGTGTACATTTTATAGTCTTGCGGATATTTCCCGTTTAATTTTTCCTACCATTATAATATCAATTTGGACTGAAAAAGTCAGATCTACAAAGTCTACATGGCTAATAAGTTAATTAATATATTAATTTTAGATAAACCCCAAAGATAATTCATGGGATTAAAAAACAGGACACAAAAAATAAATGCCCCGATAATTCACATAACAAGGGTTGACAATGAGCGTGTGTCGGTCACCAGCAGTCAGATTATGCTTTTCTTTTGAGTTTCCTACAATTGTTGTATAACTTTTCCTAAACGGATATGCATTTTTAAACATCTAACATCTTTTTATTTTAGTTTCTTACAATGTTTGTAACTTTTCCTTAACGGATGTACATTTGTAACATATTTACATCTTTTGTCTTTAAGTTCTTACAATTGTTTTAGCTTTTGCTTATCGGCTATACATTAGTACTTACAGTCTTCTTTGCCAACTTACCATAGAATGTTTATGTAAAAAGCCAAAAGTTTTATCTTGTCTCTGATAGGTGTAAAAGACAATTACTCTAATTTGTAGAATTCCGAAGCTGTTAGCCTTATTATACATGTCTCGTATATTTTAACATTTCAATTGCAGCCATAGAGGCACATTTAACAGCTACGCTAAATACATTTGTAGATGAACAAAAACTACATAACATGTATCCAGAACAAAAACTGTATTTAGATTTTTTAAAGCTTGACCCCTCAAAAATACACGTTACTTAACATTTTGTCCCAATCATGTCAAAAAACTGTTCTAAAATATCACGTAGTAGTTCAATGGAACTGGATACTTAAGCTAGACATTTTTTTATAAGTTTTAAATTCTATATTCCTTTAAGGAGATACGATCCTGTCTGTTATTTTAAATATTTTGAATATTTTTATATATCCTCTGCTTTAATCAATTAAAATGCATGGGAATTAATTTACCCGTTGACACCTTATTTTCTTTTTATTATTTCTAATATCATGTCTAAATAATTACATATCATAGAATTTCAGCAAGGTTTAATTATTATTTTCATGTTTAATAGGTCAAAAACTGTTTCAATGTTATTCCAATGAAAAATCCAGAGGAGTCCGATTTACAATATATTTTTTAAAACCCTTATATCTTTAAACCAAGTCATGTACATATGATTTTCTTTGTTTTATCTTTTTCTAACAAGAGAGACCATTTTAAGGAACACTTAATTATTTATTTCAGGTTCATATCTCCTTGTCATAAGGTTACTTTAGTTATCCTTAAATACTGGAATTTGCACGTATGAATATAATGAAATCCTATTTTGAACTTTTTTGAACTTCGGAAAGTTCGTGGCTTATGCGTTAACAGAAAGTAGCTACAAAGCTACCGAACTTTGAGGATCAATGTCAAACGCCCGAGAAAAAGACGAAACAAGGCCGACATAACGGTGAAATTGAAGACCACGATGGTCATGGTTTAGTAGAGACATTCCAAGAGAAATAATGAACTGAATCCTTGTATCACGAAATCTAAGCGCAAATGCTAATTAGTTTTCCTTTGAAAGATTTTTTTTTGTCTAAAATATGATCATTTTCAAAAAGACAAATGCAGATGATACTTAACATAAATGAGTTATTATTAAGATCAAACTCTTAATCAGATTAGGTAAGGCATTTACTGAAATTTATGTAAAAGCACAACGAAAGAAATGAATAAATCTTTAAACTTAATCAGGGAATTAAGGAATCAATATACCGTAGGTATCGAGGACTAGGAAGTCACTTAACCATTCTGACTTAAATGGCAAAAGAAAAAAAAAAATTCAAATGAACATGGAATAAAAATTCTAATTATTAAAAGTAGGAGGGAATCAAAATTGATGGATATTGTTAACTCGAAATAAGCATAAAATGTTCAATTTCTCAACCCTTTATACTTCTATGTCATACAAATGTATGCAAATTGATTTGGTCAGATAATTAGGAGCATTTGGTTTCCCAATTTGATATTTTTGGTTTAATATTCTATGCTCTTCATAATCATAGCGAGCGGAGAGCTCTACGGTATTTATTTCCGCGAGAAATTTGCTAATGCTGATTTAGATTTTTTATGGTCCGGAAAGGGTTATTATTTTTACAGGGCCGGAGAGAATGTTAAAATAATTTATAAGAAAAGAAATAATGCTTGAAAAAAATAATAAACTGTGCTTTTTACAAGAAAATAATATTCCTAAAATAATAAATACACATAAGCTGCTCGTTTTGTCTTGGTTATATGCATGTACGAAACTAACGCGTCTCGAAGCTTAATCGCCCCATACCATATCGCCCCTAATACATTATATAAAAAAACGTAGTCCCTTTTAGCTATGCTCTCATTTATGCAATGCCTACTCCATATTATAGTGTTTGGCATTTTCAATATTTTTGGTGGAGCGCCTCTGATGAGTCTTGAATAGACGAAACGCGCGTCAGGCGTAGCAAAATTCATTGTCTGGAACTTTGTTGTCATTTTTATTTCGAACACACGTGAAGGTTAGCACTGCTGGTGGAGTTTTAATTCCCCGAGGTTAGCCCGCTCCGGCACCAACACTTTGGTGTTGGAGAACACATCAAAGCTTTAAATTACCCGTTTAAATTTCAAAATTGTCTAAACCCTAAGGCTCTTCCTACCCCAGACATAGGTTGATCATCTTAGTAATAATTTGGTTTCCCAGTTTGATATTTTTGGTTTAATGTTCTATGCTCTTCATAATCATATAGTGTTTGGCATTTTCAATATTTTTTGTAGAGCGCCTCTGGTGAGTCTTGAATAGACGAAACGCGCGTCAGGCGAAGCAAAATTTATTGTCTGTAACTTGGTTGTCATTTTTATTTCTTCCAAAAATAATTTATTGAATGCGAGGAAGACTATTTTTTTACCTTTACATGCAATTATATTTAATAACACATACAAACATTGGATTACATAATGTAATATCGTAATTTTAAAAATGTACTGCAAATATTCACGATGCCTCATGTCATATCATATTGCAATTGATGAGGGATAACAATTCTGTTTATCCCAGATTCCATATCTCTGATTTTTTCCTTGTTACTTGTTGTATATGCTGTCTTGGAATTTGTAAAGTCTACAGTTCTTTCTAAATATAGTAATTATTATTTTTGTGTACTTACACGTTTGTGTTTTTGTACAATAGCTATTTTGGGCAAACATCCAAATACATTTGTTCAGAATTTACCAGACAAATAAATTATAGGTCTATCCGATCGGACACTGAACAAAATGGCGTAATTTAAGATTTTTGATATTCCTGATACTTATATGATAGAATAATTAAATAAGTACTAAGAAATTAAAAAATAACATACATAAAATTAGCTTGAAGTATTTTTGAGCCAGACTAAAGAGTAAGAAGTGAACAACAGTATATTAAGACGTTAAGGTGGCTCGATGCTTTTAAACTGAGCATCTTTTTGCACATATTGGAATATTGTATAAAATTTATTAACTAACTGGACTAAGTAGACAAAAACTTTACCCTTTTATATATTTTATCAAATAAGAAGCAGTTGTGATACACAGAACGACAATTTAAACACTTTAAGAATTTCCCGTACAAAATCAAAGGGAGATGATTTATAAAGAATGAATAGGAACATTTTCAATTTTCATAAATATCTTGAAAAAAAGAACGGTGACCCCCATTTTTTTCAGATATTTTCAAAGAGCTTTCGGAAAGGGACTTTCCTTCAGAATTTGAGCTGATTCTATAGTAGGAATTTTTATCTAGATGCCTCTATAGCTTTTTTCCTAAATATCCTATATAAGACATTGAAAATTTGCTATTTTTAGACAGCTGATAGCGCTCTAAAATGAACGATGACCCCCTCTTTTTATTTGATATTTATCTATGCATAAAGGTCTATCAATATGCCAAAAATGAACAAAATCTATAGTAGAATTCGAATAGCCCCGAGACACCTTAACTGCCAAACAAAGTTACATGTTACTTAAACTCAATTGTCTGATTTTAATTGCATTTTTGCAGTCGATAATGCCAGTACATAATACATTAGCTAAGCTAAGTAAAATACTTGAATAAAGTATAATACTTAAACTAAGGAAATATTAGAATAAACAAAATAAGATAAATTTTAACTGCGATAGAATCAGACATATTTTACAATGATACAAGTTATGGCAAACACAAGCCTAAAGTATCTGATATTAGTAAAGGTGAACTTCTACTTAAACTTTGACAAAAAGTCTCTTGATATTGTTTTGAGGTCAAATTGTGTTGTATATAGCCCGATTTAACTTTCGTCAAAATCTAGAAGCTGAGAAAGTTCCCTTTAAATAAGGTTTGTAGCAGATTGGTGCGTTAGCTTACTAAGTAGGCGTGGCTGTTATATGTTAAGGAAATACCTATGAAACATGTAGTGGTACATGAAGCTCTTAAGAAACATTTTTGTACTTGGGCGTAAAATGTTGTAGTTAAAATGAATCATTTAAACGCTAGGCTATTTCCCAATTTTCACCATGAAACTAAACGTTCCTGAATAGATTAAACCAAAGTGGTTATTTCTGGTTTTATCTTAAATTAGATCGGAAATGATCACTAGTAGTAATGGGCGTCACTATAGAACACTTTGCACTTCATTACCATAAGTGCTTCCATGTGAACTTTGAAATATGAAAAATCCAACATATCCAGAATAAATCGTTGTATTTTTCAGTAGTTCTTTCAAGTTTTAGATGTACCAATCTTCAGGTGAACTGAACATACATCATACTAACGTAACTGTAGTTAAGTACCGTAACTTCACAGTATTGATGATTAAAGGGATTTAAATCGCAAACTTCCAGGGATTTTTATATGAAAGGGTGTTTTTAGTTTGGTCCCCGTTTTTTTAAAGTTCATGTGGTTTGTCTTTAATGAGTATAAACAGATACTAAGACGACGTTTTTGCTTTAAGTAATCTGGCATTTTCCTTTTTTGGTCAAGGGATATATTTGTATCCACAAGAAACTTACTATTTCTCGAGGCGAGGGTATGCTTTGTCAAGCCTGACACGATTTACATTAAAAAATTGCAAAAAAAAAAATGCATTCGATTCTTATTTACAATTTTCAGAATATTGTTCGTCTTAAGTTTTTTTGTAATTAAACGAAATTACACTTTTAATAGACACATGCTTTCGGTCTAAACATACATATATTTGCCCTCTTTGATATATTTTGATGCATATTCATCGAGAATTCTCAAGTCACCATGTTAAAAGTTTATTTTTATCAAAGTAACTTGTCTCCTATAGCTAATGGGAATTAGATGCAAATTGATAATGACTCTTGTGACTTGTAGAACTTCCGTATCTGTCGGCGCTTATTGTATTATTTCTGAGTAATCTACTATTCCTAATGCTTTGCTGTTGAAAAAAACAAGGAAACTCATGCCTCACTTAATTACAGTGGCGATTGTGACCCACAAAAGCAAATCTAACCACGTTTTATAACGCCAGTAGTATTTACTCGATATTTCGTTTGTGCTATGTCATTCCAAATTGACTTTCGCCTACTGGTGTATGACTTTTGCTCCAGAAAAATAATATATAAAAACAGTGGGAATAAGAAACTTATTTCTTTCCATTCTATTCATGACAGTTTTATATCATTCGTGATTTTCTTTCATTTCATTAGCTATATCCTAAAGGTGTTAATGTATTTATTCATAGCAGGACAATTTGATCCTTCATCCCTCGTCTAGTAATAATGATTAAGCTATTTGTATTGTAATGATACTAAGATTGAAGACAGAGCATTTCCGTATCAAACGATTTACATCGGAAACTTGTATGTGGTTTAATCATGATATAATGACAATGGAAGCAAAGAGGCACAATTAGGGCATTCGATTGTCAAAAGTCCGAAAGGACAATGACAAAACCAGTAAAGACGAACGAGAATAGCAGGAAAAAACACAAAATACAAAATTAACCGAACGGAATTAAACAACGCGAACTCAAGTCGTAACAAGAATGACCTCAGGTGCTCCGGAAGTGTAAGTGGTTCCTGCCTGCTATAACACACCAGTTGTGCTGCATATTTCCAACTCATTGTGTCAAATCCAGTAAAGGAAGACAACACAAAATTCTACGACAAACCAACATTTGCACTCATTTGAGATATAGAAATCCCGTATTAAAGACAGGAACCTTGGAGCAACAGAACCCTGTGTTAGCAATTTTTGTGTCAAACATGATGCTCTGCCAAGGAAATTAATGTAATTTCTGCAATGAACAAGGCAGACAACAATGGAAAGTTGGAATGGACAATTATCATTTCAAAACATCACCAAACACGAGAGAATTGTTGTCTGAAATTAAATATGTACTGTATTAGTACTTTAGATATCGCATACATTTACAATATTAAATATAGATATATAATTCGTAACTAAAAAATCAGGAAAAATATATTTTTCAATATTTAATTTCTGTTTTAGTTTGAAAGTTTTAATGCATAGCTAAAACTAAAAATTCACAAATTAAATTAACGAACCCAAGATATTAGTTTCATATGCAAAAGCTGTATAAGGCCATGTAATTGTTCACCGCTACAGTGTATTAGAGCGATATTATATTTTTAAAAAATCATATGTCCTAGAGAAAAAAAAAACACGATCTACGTTCGAAAAATGACGACATTACAACTAACAGAATTCAGGAAGTAATAGTTTGGTATTTGAATGTAAGAAGTCGAAAATACGAACATGATTGTATTCGTTTTCCACTTTTTTCTTGTTGTAATTAGGTATTCATTCGGCCTAATATTTTAATGAAAAATCATTTATCATTTGATATCTGTATTCATTTATTGCAGATATTTGTACTTTTTTATTGTACGCGAGTCTATATATGCAACGTAAAAATTACTCTGAACTGAAACAGCTGGTGCAATTTATACTGCTGGGTTTTTTTTTGGCTGTTACTTTATGATATCATTTGGGGCTGCTAATTACAAATCTATTTTAATGGTGTCTTTTGAAATACACTATAAGAAATTAAAGTCCCCCTTTCGTACAAATCCAGAGTAAAATGGGTTTGTCAAAATAAATATTTTTATTTTTTTAATAAAAGTTAAAACAGTTTTATAAGAAATTGCACTGGTCTATTTGAGTTTAAAACAGTATTTGTTAGACTTGTCTGACACGAATTGACCATTAATTTTCTAATATTTCTTTTGTTATTGAAATCCCGATTGTTTAATTTTTAATTGTTTAAACCCCAGGTTTCTTTCCTTGTACTGCACATGGTCGATATCCACGGTGATAGATTTAGCTTCCCTGTTTGAACCTTTATATATGTCAAACGGAAATATGAATGACAATATTGTTAATTAATTAATTGTAAAGATTTATACGAGCCGATACATTGCGTATATATGATATGTATCTTATCTTTTGTATGTTTCTGTCATCCTATATTCAGAAATGCCCTTCTAGACAGGTCAGTTTTACAGACATAATGCATATTGTAGCATCACGCATAAAATAGTTATATTGGTATTATCATCAAAATAAAAAAGAAACATCAATTGATTTTAAGTCAACTGACACTGAAGTGCAATCTGTCATTGTTAAGATCAAAGTACTGAACATATAACTGTTCGTATTAGATAAGACTTAATCTGTAAATATGTAAAAGCATAACGACATAAACAAATAAATCTTATAAAGGACAAAGTTACCAGATAGGAAATGTCAATCTTAAACCTAAGAACCTAAAAAAGAAATAAAACATATACGTTAGGCACTATCCTACAAGGAAAATTGATCGCAAGGTCCTGATATGATATAGATATTTTGAAAATAAGATATTGTTTAAACAGGTTTTAAAAATTTTACAACATTAAATAAAATCATGAAATTTTTATAGGAAATGTTTATCTTAAAACGCACGCAAGGGATAGAAGTGGATCATTTTGTTGAAAAAAAATCTGTAATTAACTCTAGCATGTCTAGTAAGTTGTAAGTTTCGATAGCAAATTACTTGATCATCTTTATAATGCAAGGTTGTCAGACATTTTTTTCCTTATATTTTATAATCGATTGGTGAAAAATATCCAAGGTCTTTCTGGATCTGAAAATGAAAAACGCTAGTTAAGAATTAAATTTTCTGAAAGGTATATCGTGTTTTGCTTAAAGCGAAATTTCAAAATATACAGTTGCAACAGCTGGATTTTATGTTGAATGAAACGTTTACAGAGTGTTTGTCTTATGTATGATTGGTTTCCATTTCATCGAACTTTTTTTACAAAATGTTCGACATTCGTCGTTTTATAAAAAAAAATATTATTTCATTCTATCCCATATTTTATTTCTTACGTTGAATTTAATATGTTTTTTTTTCAATTCGCTCTGATAGTCTTTGATCTTTTAAACCATACAGTACATATATTTCGTTGATCTATATGTAATGTGAAACAAATAGATTATTAAATGAATTTTGTCTGGAACATTGTTAACTCTTTAATCTGTCTCAAACCAATAAATATTTGCCAGACAAATCAGTCACAAAAGTGTCAGACCCTTAACAGCTCAACACAAATGTCTAAACAATCAAACAAAACTAACTAAAGGAAGTTTTGTTACTGAAGAATATTGAAAAAAAACATTAATACACAGGCAAAGAAACAGAAGAAAGCTCATTAATGTTTATGATTCTTTTGAAAGTTGTACTGTCTGGTAAAACAATATTTATCATGAGAGTCTAAAGGTAAATATTCAAAGTATAGCTTAGAAGGTCAATCCATTAAAAGGTAAAATCTAAATAAATAAATGAATAAATCACAATAACAAAATTAAAATATATAAAAACAATAAAAGTCATGTTCATTATTTATTAGTCTGAAACGCTTTGAAAATTTAATGCTATTTCATAAAGATATGATAAAAACTAG
This sequence comes from Arcuatula senhousia, assembly GCA_963971305.1. Taxonomy (NCBI): domain Eukaryota; kingdom Metazoa; phylum Mollusca; class Bivalvia; order Mytilida; family Mytilidae; genus Arcuatula; species Arcuatula senhousia. Next base: position 61,025,830 of record OZ020310.1, read on the forward strand.
AATGACATATTTTTTTGTTAAATATGTATTCCTAAAAATTTTCCGTAGTTACCATTTTTAGATATCTTAATATTAGAATTGTTTTTTTTTATTTAAAGTAAATTCAAGTATATAACTTTACAAGAAAGATTGATAAAAGTTCGTTTTTTAAATCTCTCCTACTGACCGGTTTATTGTATTGGCAAACTCCTTCGCAGTAGAAAATAGAAAATAGTGAGATGTGGAATAAGCGTATGCGACACAACCCATAATTAAGCGGTAATTTATAAAAAAAAAACACAATGGACAACCGCCAGCAGCCTTCAACGACGCCATTTGGCACTGCTTGCGGTTCTGCAATTGACCTTTGTTCTAAATAAAATGCACATAATTCAAATCCGGTCCTGAAATAGTCACAGATAGACCCCCTTCTTAAACAAAGAACAGAAAGCATAAAAACGACAAGTACAAGCGAAAGCTTTGTCAAAGATTCCTGGCTTAGGACAGGCACATATAATATGTGGCGGGGTGAAACTAGTCTTTTGGGTCAAACCTTTCCCCTATCAATATTCCTAGACAAAGCACAAACACCGAACACACAATAAAAATCGAATCGTACTTATCCTTGCCAACTGAAAGTAGTACCGGATAATCTCCACTGCCGGACACTTTCGTGAATTCGACAAGATTCTTCTCGAAAATTGTAATTTCAATGAATTGTGAAAAAAAATTATCATTGTTTATTAAATTACCAACTTTATTGCCCATAATAATTTATATAGCAATATATGTAAAACCGGTTCCACTAAATGCGCACTATTTCAAAGTGAATGATACTAAGTGTATTTAAGCAATACAATAAGCAACGTGGTTGAGTACTTTTCATTGTTTGTAATTAAGAAAACTGGTGTCAAAATAGGTCACCGTGACGTCACAAGAGGTCGTAACAAAGTGCCGTGATTAATGTACGGACCGTGGGACGGGAACTGGAACTGTGAGGGGTTTGTTGTACTAGTGCTAACATCTGATATCTTTAACTTTGTTTTGAAGAAGAAACGCATTATGTTGCTTTTTCTTGGAGATCTGGTTCAAACTAAAACAAACCAATTCTGGCAAGTTACATTGTACATGTAGTAACTCGTTTAATACGTTTTCGATTAAATAATCAGGTTTCAATTTTCCAACCTTTACATGTAATATGAATCAGGCATTGCCTAGCTGCGAGCACAGCATAATTATTCAATTTGCCTCATTTAATAGAGAAAAAGAGGAAGAACTGTTCAAACTTGACAATTGTAAAAACTTCTTTCAAATACTGCAAATTTAATTTTAGTCAACAAAGCCGTGAATTCAGTATGGCTGATAATGAAAATGGCACAATCACAAATTCCCTACTAATATTTTAAAATTTTCCCATGTTTTTAAACCCAAAATATATTTCTAGAAGTATTTTTATCAATATTCACACCGCACCTGTAACTCAGATTGAGTGGCCTATCCGGACGAAAAAAAATCAACATCAGCATAAATAAATTTTACGCGGGAACTTGCTGTAGAGCTCTGCGCTCTTGCGGCACTTCGTTACAAACTGTGCTCGCTATTACCTATCTTTCGCCCTGTAAAAATGTTTTTTCTGCATTCTTAAGAGAGACCGGAAGATGCAATGAATCCAATTGTCATAAACAGTAGGGTGACCCGTGATTAAAACAAATAAGGTAATACAAAGGCCATGGATAAGATTTTTAATGGGAGTTTTTTAGTCATAATCAAATTACATTACAACTGAAAGTTTAGAAGTTTTCAAAGTCATACAGGATGTTGACATGTTGGAAAAAAGAAGATGAAAAATGTAAAAATGTAAAAAAAATGTCTCCCATTAAGACCGTTGAATCAAATTCCGAGAACGTTTTGATTTTGAGTACTTTTCGTTTTCAACAGTTTTTGGAATTTGAATTACCAATGTTTTGATTAAAATGCTACTGATGATATGTTTTTCCTTGAAAAATCGATATAGAACATATCCAAATTATTCGTTTATACCCGCGTTTTGGCATTTGTAAACTGAGAACAATCATGTAAATTTACCGCCTCTTTAAACTTGAAAATAGACAAAATGGATATAGAAATAGAAGTAATTTTAACAAAGCTTCTGCTTTGACCTTGCACAGGAAATAACTTTGCAATATATTACATTTCATTGACATTTTGTTTAAATGGAATTGCATTTTAAATTCCCTAAGTATAGGTCCATTTATTTTTTTCAAAGCCTTAAATGTTTCTATACATTTCTTTCTTGAATATGTCCTATGTATTTCTCTTATGTTTTCACGACACCATGCTAATTGATTATAAGACTTGGTTGTCAGGGAAAAGATAGCATGTTGTATAATTTCCAATGGATGTTGAAAATGGCTTTTGTAGAGCTTCCGTAGCTGTCAGGCCTCATTAAATTATTTCTGAGAAAACTAATATTACTAATACTTTCAGTTCTCTTGTTAAAAAAGAAACTGGACATCCAAAGCACCACCATATTATGACTTCGCTTACGGTTTTGATAGAGTACTTCCCAAAAGAATTGATATCATTTATATATCTCTTTTCAAAAGCTTCTGTGGCTATCAAGCATTTATGGCCTCTGTGCGTCGATAAAAGGCGTAAAACACCAACACACACACACACACACGCACACATCAAGTTTTTATATACGTTCTAAGAATTCAAACTATCCATCAAGTCCTGTCGGTTTTCATCATATATTGTTTCAATGTGAAGTCTAATCAACATATGATTGCGGGGTATTTTTTTTACTATGGAAGTATTTTAAAATCGTACGCGTAGTGCATATGTGTGTGTAGTTTGTTGGTTATCACGCATTTTTTTGAGCTTCGATAAAAAAGTGTTCTACGTTATAGACTCTTTGATAGGAACTCCACTTAGACCAATGCCATTACCCGTTTTATTTATACAGTTGGATGCAGGTTTTAAATATCCCCTACACTGAAAAAAATGTAGCTTACTTGTATTCTTTGTAGTGATTCAATATATCATTTATAATCTTAGACTCTCAATTTGTCTTGTGTTATCATTTTGGGTTGCACTTTGGAAGTTTTTCAGTAAGAAAGTGCTGACTTTTCCAGTGCACTCTCGTTACGACTTGAGTTCGCGTTATTGATTGCTTTTCAGTTATTTTTGAATTTCTGTGTTTTCTGAAGTCTGTTTTTGTTGGTGGTTTTGTTTTTGTCCTATTTGACTTTTGACATTTTGATACCTCTGCCTCTTTCATGTGTTTTGTTATAGTATATGTTTTGCTTTATAATTGTCTTGTCTTTGGTGTCTACTGATCTTTTCTGGGTCTTTTCAAACCTATGAAATTGTAACGTCCATTTTGTACACATTTACTCCTTTCATATGCGCTTCGGTTCCATATACTGTTCCTCAATTCATCTTGATCCAAATACAATTGGATGGCATTTTTTTCGAGTAATAAAGCATGCAATACAGATTTGTTGAAAATGATTTATCGAAATTAATTTTAGATGTATATTCCTACTCTGAATATATTTTTTTAGAAATTATCTAACAATAAGTACTGCCAACTCTTAAAAATCGTTGAATACGATTTAAGTAACTGTTAATTGTAATTGCAATATATATAGGAAACAGTAGAATACAATATTTTTCTGGACATTCCTTTGGTATGAATAACAATAAGTATTTGTTATTTAAGATATACACTTATTCTGCTTCAAAGTACATTGAGAATGTATATCAAAATAAATTTATTTTCTTGCAAGACGTTTCGACCAAGACCGTTTAGTATCATATATCTGAAATGTCATTTTGTACAGGCATCTTTTATCATCCATAAAATGCCAAATTGCTTTATTAATGTTTCGCATTGTATTGATGTCACGAGAGAAATCAACGATCAAATCAAATTTGTCTAGTTTATAAGGTACGTAAATTCAAAAACAATCCTCTTGACATGGTAGTTTGGCTTAAAAACTTATTAAAGAAAGGATACAAGTTGGAAGTTATAGTAAAATCTTTAAATTTTGTGTTTTTGGTAGAAATATTGATAATTTGATAGTTACTCTAAAACATTAATATTTTACTTTTTGACTAATATATTGTTTAGAAGCATTACAGCGATCAAATATGTCGGTTTTGTGTAATGATATAATGATAAATCATTAGCTGTTTAAAGTGTTACGTTGGATTTAGAATCGATATGTTTGATGTTTTAATATCAGTCGATAAATGCTTCTTAGCTAGCTACCTTTAACTGCGAGTGTTCTCAAGGGAGTTCCTTTACGTTTCGTTGTTCTCGTATAGTACTTTGTCTCAGGTTCTCTCTTGGTGAATTGAACTTTTATCAATTTGATTTTTAAAGTGTGTTATTTTTGTGCTTTGTACAAGATAAACAATAGAGGGAAGGTTGGGCCCCAAAAAACTAGTTTAACCCCGTCACATTTTATATGTGCCTGTTCGAAGCCAGGTATTCTTGTCAAAGCTTTTGTTTGTCCTTGTCTACTATCTATTTTTTGTTTTATGTCTTTCTTTGATATTCTAGGGATTTGTTTGAATCTTATGTATTGTATTTTTAGTCTTGGGCCAATGCAAGACAGCGAGCAGTGACCTCTGGTCATGTTGAATACTGCAGACTGTTTTCCATTGTGATTTTTTAAATTGCCGTTTCTTAAATATACGATATTGAGATGTGGAATAAGTGTACGCGACACAACAAACATAAACAAACAGCAATTCAAAAAATCACAACGGAAAACAGCAAGCAGTCTTCAACATGACCATAGGTCACTGCTTACCGTCTTGCATTGGCCCAAGACTTATAATACAATACAAAAGTATCAAAACCAATCCCTAAATCATCAACGAAAGACTCAATTCTTGACATAAAACAGTTAACATAGAATGACAAGGACAAACAAAGGCTTTGGCAAAGTTTCCTGGCTTAGGACAGGCACATATAAAATGTGGCGGGGTTAATTAGTTTTTTGGATCCAACCTTCCCCCTATTGATAAGCTTGCACAAAGCAACATATAAAAAACACACTGTAAAACTCAATCGACAAAAGTTCAATTCAACAAGAGAGAACCTAAGACAAAATACTGTACGAAAATAACAAGACAAGGAGGAACTCTCTTGAGAACACTCGAAGTTACTGACAACTAGCTAAGAAACATTTATCGATTGATGTAAAAGAATCAAATACATCAAGTTGGTTGTGTCGCATACACTTATTCCACATCTCTTTATCGTCTAACTGAACTTTTCAGACAAAGACTCTATATGATACTATAACATATTTAATCAAATTAAAATCAATTGGAATACCAACAAAAGACATTTGAATCATTTTAGAATATCTTGAAAAAAAATGAACGGTGACCCTATATTTTGTTCAGACAATTTCGAAAAGCTTTTGAAAAGGGACTTTCGTTCAGAATTTGAGCTGATTCTATCGTAGTACTTTTTATTTAGAAGCCTCTTTAGCTTTTCCCCTATATATTTTACATAAAGATATATTGAAACTTTGCTCTTTTAGAAAGCTGATAGTGTTCTTAAATGAACGATGGCCGCCTTTTTTATTTGATTATTTCATTTCATTTCTCAATTTACCAGCACCCAGTAAAGGTCACGTGAATAACGGTTTACCAAAAGTAAATATTTATGCTGGACATTACTTAATCAACGCAAAGAATACAAATAAGATAATTTTATATAAAGCTGCAAAAAGTTGAGTTTTTGTAAAGGTTAGTTTTAGAAGGTACATGTATATTTTTGATATATGTGCCTTTTATTCGGTGTAAAAAATGTGAAATTGGTAGGTTCTATGTCTTTACATGGATTTGAATCATTTAAACATCTCATGCTGACGTTCAAATCGCTTTTAGACTATTCATTAGGTTAATTGCTGTTTACGGAAATAAAACTCTTTTTGAATATTCATTTGCTCAGCAGGCATGAAACAATGCATGCATGTTGTCACGTAGCGCAAACATGACAAATAAATGCCTTGAATATTATAATATTCTGTGGATGCAATGGGTGCATTTTTTTCCAGTAGAGAGTAAATTAAATTTGTAATTGAGTGTTTATTCCACCAATTATTTTAATGGACAAACAATATTCATTTTTCATTTGATATCTGTATTCATTTATTCCGCATTATTGTTATTTCTCTTAGTATACTATTCAAAAGCCATTAAATCTAACGTATTAAGGAATATTCTAGCAAAGGATTAGGCAGTGGGCATATCAATTTTTTTTTTATCTTAAATTCATTCATTTTGATATTAAAACTAAAACAATATTTTACATTTTTGAAAAGTTTCAATTGCCTAGAGAAAATTTGGCGGCATGACTGCTGGAATTTTTTTACTGTACACTTCAACTAAATTACAAGTGATTATATCTTAAAAGGCAAAATATTTCAGAACTTTAATTCATCAAAATGTTGTTATATTGGAAAGTTTTTTCTAATTCCATGGTTCAAAGTCTGCACCACATCTATTCATTTCAGCTGACAAATACTTTATTAGACATAAACTGAACCAAAGCGTGTACATTGTTTTTCCACCTGCTTATGGTAGTAATATTTCACAATTTATTCGATAAACCAGGTTTTGTGCAAATTTTTTGGATCTTTTTATACAACACTGGCGGCTACAGGTGGAAAATTTAAAATTATGTTGAACGTAATGGTTAGTGTTTGTTTTGATACATGTAAGTGTTTGACTGATTGTTGTACTGAGACAATCACTCCATTTTCCCTATAATGTCTACTCAACCGTGCTGTGTTTTGTGTAACTACCAGACCCTAGGATTACAATTGAAAAAGGAGGTTTTGTGCTCCATGACACTTGCAGGTTTTACTCACCATTTCATTTGAAATACCTATACCAAAATCAGGACCATTGCAGTTTATAATTTTCCCGGTATGTCTTCCATGTTTTTTCTCTTTTATATTGAAATTGATCATCAAAGTTCGGTCATTTTGTTATAACTTTTGTTAACTTTAGATTATTGTTATAATTGTTGTTGAAATATGTGAAATCAAATGTAAAAATTTAATCTAATTTAAAAAATAAAAAATTTATCTAAGCTCGATCAAAACTAATTTAAACTGCCATAAAAGGGACAAGCATATACAATTTGGTAAAGTGCATGCAATGAATTATGCTCTAATAATGAACGAATATTTGCTTCATATGTCAAATATAATAAAAAAATAATTTTTGACATATTCTTTTTGTTCTCAGAGTCTACTATGTTTATGTTATATCAATATATTATTCAATGCGAGTCTTTCATCTTGTACTCCTCCTGCCTCGCAATCGACAAATACAAAATTAAAAGTGACAACCCAGGTAGAACGAACCCTTTTTAAAACATTTTTTCTTTGGTTTTTCCGAGGACCAAAAAAACATTTCAGTATAACGTTTTTAAAATGTTTTTAAATGTTTTGACTTTTGTCAAAACGTTATAAAAACGTTTAAAAAATGTTTTTCGCAATAGTCTAAAATGGGTTTTACAAACTCTTTAAAATAATGCCAAAAAAATGTTTTAAAAACATTTCGATAGAACATAATTTAAATGAACATCCAAAACATTTATTTGGAACATTTTTAAATTGTTTATAAAACATTGCCAAAAAAACATTCACCCAATTGTTCAGAGAACATTTCTTTAAAACATTTCAAAAATGTTTTCGAGAAAGGTTAAAATAACATTCATCTAATTGTTTAGTTAACAGATTAGAAAACATCAACAATAGGTTTCTCTAAACTGTTTGTGTAAAACGTTTAAAAAATATCTAATAAAATCATTTAATTTTTACTAAAAATTGACCATCAGGGAGTTCTTTATGATCATAAGTTTTTGTTGTATATATAATCGGGTAGACAGCTGGAGGGCCCTCTTCCTCCCGCTCAACGCCCTTCCACCCCGATCCCAATCCAATCATCCCCGTACCCCCGTTCCTCCTAGCTTTCCTCCCCCGTATCCTCGCTCCCCGTCCCTTCCACCCCCGCTCCTCACCCCTCTACACCCGCTCCCCCACCCCTTCCACCCGCGCTCCCCGCCCACTCAACCCCCGTCCCTCCCTGTCCGCCCTCTCATAAAAACTATAGACATCCGTCTTTAAAAGTTTTGAAAGGGTTATATTGTAACCATAATGTTTTGGAAAGTAATGTGAAATATTCCATTTTGTGAGATCATCAGTCTATGGTTTCGGTCCATTAATAGAAGCATCACATTTCAAGTTCTTACATATGCATTATTTTCTTATCAAAGAAGTATTGATTTTAATAATACAAAATCTGACATATCTATAATTGTAATCAACATGCAGGTCAAGGCATATTGCATAAGAAAGATTCATCATTTCCACATGTTAATATCCATAGGTCATTATCTATGTGGTCACCATAGAAACAACCAGAAATTTGTAAGATTAGCGGTGTCCCACATGCTGTGTTGACATCAATCTGTATCAAGCATTTTATAGTGAATGTGCGCGCCCCAAAGAAGAACAAAGAAGAGGTCAAAAGATTTATTTAAAGAGAAATTACAGCAAGATGTAAGTAATAATATTTCATGTTAATTCAGAGGTGCTAATTTAAAGCCATTGACATATCATTATTTTAAAGACATTGCTGCATTTCTATAATTTCTATTGGTAGTACATGTAACTGAAAGAACTTTCTTTTTTCTCACTTTGCACAACACTGGCAAATAAAAGATCTTTTCGCCTTTCGTAGTCATGCAATATGACACAATTTATGTTCACGCGATGCAAGTATAAGATATCGGCAAGTATTCTTCTTTAATGCCCTATTGAAAATTTTATTTAATTTCGATATTCAATAATATCGTTCAAACGTCATGATCCGATTGAGACAGTGATTCCAGCATGTCCAGTGTTATCAATCATTTTTCAAAATGGCAGCGTCCTTCGAAACATTGGAACATCGATAGGTAATTAACGTTCATACATACATTCATAACCTTGTTTGTGATTGTTTAAGGATGGTCACTGTTCATATTTCTGGATTTCAGTCAGAATTCAGAACTCCTCTAGATTTTACCTTTGAATACTGAAGAAATTTTTTGCACACTGACCTCTACTTTTTACATAGACCTGTATATAAATTTTACAGGTCTATGCTTTTTATAACATTTTCTGATTGTATAAACCTTGAGATCCAACTGCATAAAATTTCTTAAAATTCTTGATACAGCTTCATAGTTTATAAGGTCAAAAACATCTCAAGGAAGTAATGTAAAATCTAGAGGAGTCTAATTTCCCGCCAAATTTTTAACGTCATATATCTCGAAAACGAGTACACGGACCTATGGTTTTCTTTTTGTCATTTGATAAAGTGGACAACTATTTATCATTTACACCACAAAGTATAAAAAGTTTGATATAAGAAATTTGAGGAGTGACCATTCTTAAATAAGTTGAACCAAATTAGCGACATTTGTGAAACGGTCCCCTCAACTTGAAATTGAAAATAACGATCCAACAAATAATAAAGCTAAAATGCTGTCAGAAATGGTAATTGTTGGCAACGCGATGGGTGTGCTATAGCAAGCAAGAACTGCTTACTCTTCCTGAGCACCTGAGTTCACTCTTGTTTCGACTGGAGTTCGCGTTGTTGATTGGTATTCAGTGATTTTTGTGATACCATGTTTTACATGTTGTCTGTTTTTGTTCCGTTAACGTTCTTTTTGGTGTTTACTGCATGGTTTTGTCTCTGCCCTATCGGACTTTTGACATTAAAATACCTCATTGGTACCTCTGCTTCTTCTTTACCAAACTTATTTTATTTTTTATTTTTATAGATGCATGCAGGAAAGCCTTTAAGAAGACTTTGTCCGTGGAGGAACTAAAAAATGAGGCGTTTGACACCCTAAGGGTTGCTCCCAACAAGCCTGGAGGATCAAATTATGTGCAGGTATATATTTAAACATATATATACTGATTTATTTGAGGTGCACTCCTCAGAAAGTGTTGAACAGAATTTCATGAAACTTGGTATATAGGTAGCACTCCAAAAGGAACACGCGAATCGAACCAGGTAATTTCTGTTAACACTTTATATAGGCAAATAGTGTCAGGTAATTTCTACTAATTCTACTAACATGCTAACAATTTTTCATAACCCTAATTTTATGTCGTATTGAAAGCCGTAGTGGATCTCCGCATTAACAATTTATTTACAATTGGTGTCAATGGGGAAATGTTTAAGTTCCATGAGTTCGACAATTCAATAATTTTACGAACGTACAATTTATATTTCAAACGAGCGCAGCCATAATGAATTTAAGAAAAGTTATTTCATTCAATTTGCTTTGATAAGTATAAAGTTAATGCAGTTGATTATTGGAGAAATAGTTTGCGAGGTAAATAGAAATTACCTGGCCCGATTCGCGTGTTCCTGGGAGTGGGTAGAACACCATATTAAGTTAGAAGACTATTATATGTAGATGTGCATACTGGGGAGACATTGTTTTTTGTATGCAAAAACAAACTTAAACTCCCCTTCTTATTAGCTCACCTGGACAAAAGGTCCACGTGAGCTATTGTCATCACTTGGCGTCTGTCGTCGTTTTTTGTCTGTAAACAATTTTTTCAAAAATCTTCTCCTCTAAAACTACTGAACAGAATTTAATGAAACTTGGTATGAGTTATTGGCCCTTAGTCATCAAAATTGATGATTATGATACTGTATTTGTCCTGTCCGTCGTCCGTCTGTCCGTCACAAAGTTTGTCAGCGCAACTCCTCTGAAACTACTTTACCAATTTCAAAGAAACTTGGTATGTAGGAAGAACACCATATGAAGTTGTGCATATTACCAGGAAATTTTGATCCTCAAATTTTTGTGGGAGTTATGGCCCTTTGAACTCATTTATTATCATGTAAGCGCAACTCCTATGAAACTACTAAACTGAGTTCAACGAAACCTGGTACAACAAAAAATATGCTGGAAAGACACCAAATTTGGGGGGGGGGAGGGGGAAGACATCGTTTTTGAGGAAAAAACAAACTTTAATTTTAGCTTTTTTTGGCTTACATCTTGAAAAGCATAAAATCTAGAGAAAAAGTTAGAATTACAAAAAGTTTTAGCTCATCATATTATATAAAAATAATATTGAGTTAAAATTGTATGATGCCCCTTATAGGAGTTATTGGCCCTTATTCGCCAAAATTGATGATTTTTGCCTTATATCTTGATAACCATGAGAGAAACAGAAAAAGCTAGCATTACAAAAGTGATCAGTGAAAATGATGTCAGGGTTTAAGTTGTCTGATTACCCCTTTTAGGAGTTATAGGCCCTTATTTGTGAAAATTGATGGTTTTTGTCTTACATATGTATATCTTAATAACCCTAAGTGATGGAGCAAAATTTAGCAGTATAAGGGTGTTTTACTCATCAAAATCTACGAAAATGATAACAGGGTAAAAATTGTGTGATGACCCTTTACAGGAGTTACTGGTCCTTATTTGTCAAAATTGATGATTTTTGCCTTGTATCTTGAAAGTTAGCAATACAAAGGTGTTCAGTTTGTAGACCCACAAATATAAAATTGTAATTTCATTAAGAAAGCTGAAGACCAAGTGGGCGATTCATGCTTCTCGGGAGCATCTTGTTTCTATCTCTCTCTGCATCTGTCCTTATAAGTGCAACTCTTCCCAAAGGGTTAGATGTTTTCAATGAAACTGGCTATAGTGAAAAGACTTGATATGTATTTTTGGTGAAGAAAGATCTCAGATGATATGATTGCATTTCACTTAGTTGTTCTGCTCTCAATCTATCTGGTAAGCATAAGCAGGGCAATATATCACTATAACTATACCAAGTTTCATGAAAATCAATCAAACTGTTAAGGAATAGTTCCTTTTGTCCATCTGTCATCAGTTAAGTTTTTCAAACGTTTAAATCCTCTGATATCATGATTCCAATTTCAAACAAGCCTGGTACAACTAATAATAAGCATAGGTGTTACAAAACCATATTTTGTTCATTTCAATGTGTTGAAAAGCACTCATAAAATAGACTGTGGCAAGTTGCTTTTTGTTGTGGTTTTTTCAGTGATCATTTTCAATAAAAATGTGCACACATAGGAATGTGCATTATACATTTGAAGTTATATGAACAAATATATCACTTCTATATTCTTTTTTTTTCCAGAACAATCAGAATTCAAGGAGGAGAAGCGTGCCAGAAATACCAGAAGACATTTAGACAATTGATTGATTACTCTAAAAAAGTGTATTGTGCAGTGGAAAAATAAATTGTAGAAACCTTTATTATGCATATTCTATTTTGAGTATTTAGCTTAAATGAAACTTATGGTTTATTACTAATGGTCATGTTGAAGACTGCTGGCTGTTTTACATTGTGATTTTTTAAATTCCCATTTCTTTATGTTGGTTGTGTCGAGTACACTTATTCCACATCTTTTTTCGTATATTTTTAAATGCTCATTAATCCCCTATGCTCATTGTCTTGTATGGGGTTTGCCTCGAGCAAACATATGTAGATTACCCGAGTTCATCATGCTCAGCATTCATTTATTGGTTCATTCATGTTAATTTTCTCCTTTGTTGTCATTTATCTATTAGTTAGTGGTAATGTTGTTTAAGAATTTATATCAGAACTTGTTTAGAGTACATTTTGATTCTTTTAGTATACAGGAGTAGAAAAGAAGCCATGGATAAATATGGAAACTATATCTAAAAAAAAAACATCCAAGAAACGTTTTATTTACAGTCCTATAAAACATACCGATAATGTGCTTAGAAAACATTTCCACAAACATTAAAAAAATATTCTTCCAAAACATATTAAAACTGTTTTGGATAATGTTTTAAAAACATTTCATATGAATGTTTCGAAATAAACATTTAAAAACATTTTTAAAAAGAGTTTTCCAAAACATTTTCATAACATTTCTGTAACCATACAAATTTACGTTATTGAAACGTTCCAAAAAAATGTTTTCAGTCCTTTTTAGGAAACATTTTTAAATTGTTTTAAAAATGTTTATGTTCTACCTGGGAATTGTATGATTTTATATGCTAACATTTCGCATCAATCGTGATTTCTTTCATCTTATATATCTGTGGTTATATTATCATGCTTTTAAATGGAACACAAATTGATCCTTCATATCTTGTCTACCAATAATAATCAAGCTATTTGTATTATAATTAAACTTAAATTAAAGACATGACGTTTCCGTATAGAACGGTTATTATCGGAAACACATAATGTTTGTGTTGAATTTATCGGTCTGTGATTTTTAAAGCACGGAAACACACATCGCTTAAACGTCAAATAAGATTTCAAATATTACAATAGTCCACTGTTGGTTGAACGATTAGGAATATTCAATTTAGTTTAAGTTTGAGAGTTTTTTATGATGACCTGTTATCTGTTCTCTTTTATTAACAAATTTAACATTATTTCCACTGTCCAAATACCCAATAAGTCCGTCGATACTGATATTGATATTCTTCAGTCTGTAAAAACTAGCATTTGAAATGGAACTAAATTGTAGGATAATGATCATGTGTGTTCTTGAAAAAAGCAGCGTTTAATTTAAAACTGTAACAAAATTTGCAGGTCTTTTTTGCTCTCTCCACTTGTACTGTACTCCGGTATCAGCACTGTTGGGTTTAAGATGAAAGTAACCATGAAAAGTTTAATATTATCGAAATCTCTAGGTTATTTCTACTCGAGGCTTTGGTTCATCGTGGTCATAATTTGGTTTCTAGTTTGGATTTTTGTTGTTACTAGTATATTGTCCAATGCTCTTCATTATCATAGTATTATACTCTTTAATTTTGTTTGGTATAACGTCTTTGGTGACTCTTGAATAAGCGAAACACGCGTGAGGTGTTACAAAACTTATCAAATGAAGTTGTAATATTTTTTATACCCCCACTCGTAAGAGAAGGGGCTATATTGCAATCACCTTGTCCGTCCGTCCGTCCGTCCGTCTGTCCGTCCGGTTCAATTTCACTGCTTCTACTGGATGGATTGGTTTTAAATTTGGTACACAGCTTCAACATGATGAGTTATACCATGCCTACTCTTTCCAGGTCAGTCCATCATCTACTTCTTGTTTTCTGAGCCGACTTAGACTTTTTATGGGTCAAAAATAGAAAATTTGTTGTAACATATTTCTCGGCTTCTACAAAAGGGATTGATTTCAAATTTGGTATACAGCTTTAGCATGATGAGTTGTACCGTGCCTACCTTTTCCAGATCAGTTGGTCATCTACTTCCTGTTTTCTGAATGGTCGAGTGGGGGTATGCTTAGCACGACTTAGTGCAACCCCTTGTTAATGTATAATATCCGTAGTGGTTAGCGCTGCTGGTGAAGTTTTTATAATTCCACTTGTTAAGCTGTCTTCGGCATCAACACTTTTGGTGTTGAAAAACACATCAAATTGTTGGAATTGCCAAAAAATTTGTTGTAATTTTAATTTTGAATTGTAAACAATTAAAACATTTCATCACTCCTGACGAATTGTTGTTATGTTTATTAAAACTTATGTTTGAAACTGTTAATATTTGAGTATAGAAAATACATTCTAGTACATGTAATTAATAAGTAAAACGAAACGGATGATATGATGAATTTTGTCTGATACCTTTTGGCTTCCTGGTACTGTAATATGTCTTGTTTTCAATGTTATTACCTTTATTCTGTTTATTTCCGATTACAACAGCATACTGTGAATTCATTTATTTTAGTGGGTATCAATTTTCGTGGTTGATGAAAAATGACTTATTCGTGGATTCTTAAATCTGTGGTTCTGCAGTCTGTAGTGAACAAATCAATGCTCGTTTTTTTCGCTTTCGTAGGATATAAAATTTCGTAAGTCAAAGGCACCCACGAAAACCACGAAAAAAGGATAACCCACTAATATTAATGAAACAACAGTAATCCGAAGTAAAAAATATTGAACTGGTTGCGTTTTCTGCTAAAAGACCTAAATAATATTTTTGAAGATTTTTTCATTGATACTTGTACCGTGTCTTTTAATAATACTGCGTTTCAACATGTTAAAGTAAACAAAAAGTCTATCAAATTAAAAATACTGTTAAAAGGTAGGAAAGCGAGAAACCCAAGATAAAACCCACATTACTGGATTCCATTCTGATGCTGCATATCAAATACCAAAGACTGTGTGTGATACGAAGCTGCTAAAAAAATTGAAACGAAAACTATTTACCCACTGGTAGCCCGACAATCACCATTTTAAAATCCAGAGTTTTCAGTCTGTGATATCCGTCCAAAATGAGTTCCTGGCCTTAGTGACAAGATTCGTTCTCTTTGAATATGAACTTATTATACACCCCTCCCGTTTTAGAATACCAGTAACAAGTCGGGGTTATTGCGATCTTAAATTTCTCCGGTATGTCTTTTTTGTTTTGCATGATTGACCCCGACGTTTCTTCTTTATCTCTCAACCCAGATTAACGTAAGTTTTATAAAATTACATTTTTTTTCTTTAGTTTATTTCGGATTTACCATAAAGTTCATCAAGCATCTGAAAGTGAACTAACCTTGTATCTATCAAAGTTATCACAACAGTCACTAACACGAAAACGCTAGCATTAAGTTCCAAGAAAATTGAAAATAACTTTTGTAAAGACCCCGTTGTTGTCAGTGTAATCTTATTTGTTCTAAGAAATACAAATGACAACAAAGTTCCAGACAATAAATTTTGCTACGCCTGACGCGCGTTTCGTCTATTCAAGACTCATCGGAGGCGCTCTACCAAAAATATTGAAAATGCCAAACACTGTATGAATATGAAGAGCATAGAACAGTATAACCAAAAATACCAAACTGGGGAATTAGATTATGGAAATGTTATTCTTACATACGAATCCCAAGCTCATTCTTTTAGAAGAGGATTTCTATTTCCAAGAAGCAGAGGAACCAATCGGGTATCCGAATGTCAAAAGTCCGAAAGGGCAGACAAAACCGGTAAACGCCAACAAGAACGGGACAAAACAGACAATATGTTAAACACAGAAACACAAAAATAACTGAATATCAGTCAACAACGCTAACTCAAGTCATAACAAGAGTGAACTCATGTGCCACGGAAGAGTAAGCAATTCCTGCTTGCTAAAGCACACCCGTCGCATTGCCAACAGTCAATTCAGTGTGTCAAATCCGGTAAAGGAAGACAAAACAAAACCCTATGACAAACCAACATCTGTAATCATCTGAGAGATTGAAATCCCATATTTGCCTATAAGTGCATGATGTCTTCCGTAAAATTTCTCGAGTGAAGACAGCAACCGAGGAGCAACATAACCCTGTATGAGCAATTTTTGCTAAGGAAATCGATGTAAGTCCCGCACGCTCTGGAGTAATGAATCGATTGAGATACGTTAAATCCATAAGCAGGAGCGGAACAAAAAGGGAAAGTTGACGATTGGAAAGTTGAAGTCATAACGTTTGTCATAGAGCTTTGTTGTGTCTGTAATCTTAAGTTCCTGAAGATAAATAAAATGGAGAAATTCACAAAATCGAATATTTTTCAGTGAAGGGACATCATCAATATAACGGAAAGTGAGGTTAAAAAAGAGAGAGAGAGAGCTAGTCTACGATCTTATTTGTTAAAGAGGGATTGTAAGACGTCTGCTTCATATGAATGAAGAAACAAATCAGCAAGCAAAGATGCACAATTAGTGCCCTTCGGAATCCCTATTGTTTGCTGAAAAACACGTCCACCAAACTGAACAAATGTGTTATCATTGAGAAAGTTGACCAAACGTGAAATGTAGAACAAGCAAAAGAGCATGAACGATTATAAAATGTTATAAATAATGTTTTTATTCGCATGGCATGATTAAGGATCAGAAGTATTTGAATACCAATGGGATATGTTTAATCCTTCGGTGTCTGGATTGCTAGCAAATAACAAAGAGGAACAAATGATGATTAAGACATCAGTTTGAAATAAAAGTAACAACAAAGTTACGGGACTTGGAGGATCAATCTCGATGTCCAAGAGAAAAGACAACACAATTGAAGACACACCGAAAAAGCTAATGACCGCAATAGTCCCGATTTTGTACAGGCATTTCAAATGAAATGAAATAATAATTTTGACAAACATAAACAGTTAAACTAATATTTAATCGACCCTACTATAATAATCCTGGTTGAACAGTGTGATAATCATCCAAACCGTTCTTCTCAAAACAATGAAGTCACATTTTTATGAGTTAAATGATAATCTACAACCGTTACATAATTACTGTGATGTAATTGTCTGGGAATTATTTCTAGCTACTGACATTAAAAGAATACGGACATACACATGTCATTAAAGGTGTGATAACTTTTAAAACCAGTAACAAAAATAATATTAATACAGACAAATAAGAAACCTAAAGTTTGGAATTCCAAATCATTGAATAGTCCACCATTTCTTTTGAAATGCAATGTAACAAAGTGGGTGACTTATGTGATTTGAAATATAAAAAAACCTCTTTTGCCTTTGCCGTGAAATTCTAATATATTAGAAACACACACAAGTAATAAATCACATGTATAAATAAATTTGAGTTTTTTTTTCATAGTAACCGACTTATTTTATAGACGTTTAGAAATATACGGATTATATCATTATATATTCTATAAAGGTTTTAGTTTGACAGAATTTAAGAATGACCTATGATGAACTACATGTAAAGTTGAATTGACCTGTTTTCTTTAATTAACTCTTATGTATTTTTTAAGTAAGAAATGTTCATTGATGAAATTGATAAAAATTGTCCTTATCTTTGATATTGTCTTTATTAAGTAAGGTTGATACGTTCACATGCATTGACGTTACACTGATCGCACTTTTGATTGATATTGATGTGACTTGGTCTTAAAAACATGCATTTTCAATTTAACTTAATTAAGGTTTATACTTGTAAGAAGTAGAGGTACCAATGGGGTATCCGAATGTCAAAAGTCCAAAAGGGCAGAGACAAAACCAGTAAAAACCAACAAGAACGGGACAAAAACAGACAACATGTATAACATGGAAACACAAAATAACAGAATATTAATCAACAACGCGAACTCCAGTCGAAACAAGAGTTAACTCAGGTGTTCCGGAAGAGTAAGCAGTTCCTGCTTGCTAAAGCACACCCGTCGCGTTGCCAATAGTCCATTCAGCGTGTCAAATCCGGTAAAGGAAGACAAAACAACACCCTATGACAAACCAACATCTGCACTCATCTGAGAGATCGAAATCCCATATTAGTCTATAAGTGCATGATGTCTTCCGTAAAATTTCTTGAGTGAAGTCAGCAACCGATGAGCAACATTACCCTGTGTGATCAATTTTTTACGTCAGACGTTTCGCTCTGCTAAGGAAATCGATGTCAGTCCTGCACGCTCTGGAGTAACGAATCAATTGAGATACGTAAACTCCATAATCTTGAGCAGACGGAATGTTGCTACACAAGAAGGGAAAGTTGACGATTGGAAAGTTGAAGTCATCACGTTTGTCATAGAGCCTTGTTGAAAGTCTTCCTTGAGAGTCAATTTAGAGATGTAGATCTAAATATGAAGCAGACTTCCTAGAATCCGTTCTGTCCTTTTTCTCAAGCTCCTGAGGATATATGAGATGGTCCCCGTGGGTAATCACAAGCCTGGTCGTCAGACTTGTCCGACACGATTTACCATAAAATTTCTAATATATTTTTGTCGCTGAAATTTCCGATTGTTAAATTCAAAATTGTTTAAAACACCAGGTTTCTTTCCTTGTAATGTACATGGTCGATATCCTCGGTGCTGGATTTGGCTTCCTTGTTCGAACAGTTTGGTTTGAGTACTTTTCGTTTTCAACAGTTTTGGAATTTGACCTTCCAATGTGTTGATTTAAATGCTACTGATGAGAGGTTACTCCTTGAAATATCGATATATAGCATATCCAAATTAACCGTTTATACCCGCGCTTTTGGTAATTGTAATGGAGAAATTCACCAAATCGAGAATTGTATAGTGAAAGGTCATCATCAATACAACGGAACGTGAGGTTGAAAGAGAGAGCTAGTCTACGGTCTTTTTTGTCTAGAAGAGATTGTAAGAAGTCTTCTTCATATGAATGAAGAAACAAATCAGCAAGCAAAGGTGCACAATTAGTGCCCATTGGAATCCCTATTAATGGCTGAAAAACACATCCACCAAACTGAACAAACATGTTGTCAATAAGAAAGTTGAGCATGTCGATTATTTGGTCTTCTGTATATTTGTTCTTTTTCTTAGACTCATTGATGAAAAAGTAACTCTTGGTATAATCGACTACAAGAAATTTGTACCTGCGTATTCCATTTATTTTGAAAAAGCTGCGTTTAATCAGCTGTGCCAATCGCGATTTCAGCTGTTCATGTGGGATAGAAGTGTAAAGTGTGGAGAAATCAAATGTTTTGATGCTGTTACAAGATAAATCTGATTTAGAGTTAAGAATCTCCATCATGATTGACACCATTTCTAGAATAACAACAATCGTAATATTTCTGGAGGCCGGATTTTATTGCCATAAGTATTGAAGTCAGTAGAACTGAAAGAGGCTTAGTGGTACATTTGGATGACCCTGCAATGAAGCGCTTTTTGTATGGATTTTTATGTTATTTAGGAATACAATACAGGGATGGAATGTCATCATTACTGCCACCAACAGAAAGGCCGACGGAGGAAATGACAGATTTGTGATTGTCAATGATCAATCCTTCGGTGTCAGGATTGCTAGCAAATAACAAAGAGGAACAAATGAGGGTTTCAAATATGATAAAAGGTTCGAAGAGGCTTAACAGAGCCAGTTGACACGCTAGACATCAGTTTGATATAAAGTAACAACAAAGTTACGGACTTGGAGGATCAATCTCAATGTCCAAAAGAAAACTGTTTAAGACAACACCGAAAAAAGAACGTTGAAATATTTCTCGTAAAGAATGTTTGTACAATTTTAGCTCTTATTTTCTAACTTCTAATTGCTATAAAACTTATAAACAAGACTCTCACTGGTAAAAGTTCAGCCGTTTTTAATAAAAGATATGAAAAAAATAAGAATCTTGTACAATGCGAAAAATGCACAGTCAGACGGACATTCCTGATAAAAGTAAGTAAAATGATACAAACAAGTCTGGTGAACTTATCCGATACGTTTTGGATTCCCGGTATAGGAATACGTTTTTCATTCATTTACGTTTTCTCTCTTTTACTCAGTTTCCACAACAACAATAAAAAATCTGAAAGCGAAATAATGAACCGTTTTTTTTTATCTGAAAGGCTTTGAAAACTATTTTAATCAGTAAAGATTTTTTGTCTCGATCATTTTTTCTGTGACAGTATAACTGGTTTAAAATAAAACATAATTAGCCAGATTTTGTTTAAAAGGAAGCAGGTAAGCAACGTACAATATAAATCAAAACAATATTTAAGGAAATCCATGCTTATGCTGCATACCAAAACATTACAGGCTGTAATTAGAAGTTTCCGAGAAAACTGTTACGAGTAATTTCTACCTGCCTACAGCTCAAAATTAAATCAATATTTTCAATTGACCAAAAATATGTTCTTTGCTTTGGTGACAAGATTTGTTCTCTATGCATTTGAACTTATTCTAATCCAAGATTTTGTAATCCCTGCATCAAGCAAGCATTATATTTTTTTTCCATCATTCAAATTTTTCATTTCGGAAACTCCTCAAACCTCTGAAAGTTAATTTACCTTATATTTATGATTGTCACTATCACGGAATGCTAGCATTATTTCCAAGAAAATAGAAAATAACTTTTTATGGCCCGACCACGTATGTGGATCGGACATATAGTTTTACCCTTGTCCGTCCGTCCGTCCGTCCATACGTCCGTACGTCCGTCCGTAACACTTTGGTTAAGTTCTTGGTTAAGGTCCATTACTCGGATACTAGATGTTGGAGGTCAACGATATTTCACCCACTAGAAATTAGGTCACTGTGACCTATATTTTATGCATGAACGACTTCGGTTAAGTTCTTGGTTAAGGTCCATAACTTGGATACTAGATGTTGGGGGTCAATGATATTTCACTACTAGATGTGTCTTAGGTAAGGTGACACCACCCACTAGAAATTAGGTCACTGTGACCTATATTTTACGCATGACTGACTTCGGTTAAGTTCTTGGTTAAGGTCCATAACTTGGATACTAGATGTTGGGGGTCAATGATATTTCACTACTAGATGTGTCTTAGATGAGGTGACACCACCCACTAGAAATTAGGTCACTGTGACCTATATTTTACGCATGAATGAACTTGGTTAAGTTCTTGGTTAAGGTCCATATCTCAGATACTACATGTTGATGGTCAATGGTATTTCACCACTAGATGTGTCTTGGGTATCATGACACCACCCAATAAAAATTAGGTCACTGTGATCTATATCCCAGGTAATACACATTGAGGGTCAATGATATTTCAAGAACGGGAGGGCCATCCTGTGGCTCATAGACACATTATCTAGTTTGTAGAGCTTCTGTTGCTTTCAGTGAATTGTTATTTGTTCTAAGAAATTTGATTACTAGTATTGAAATGTTATTCTTGAATAACTTCATGAAATATTATTCGCCTACAGTTGATTTCAAGAGTTGGTCCAGGTGAGCTATTGCCATCACTTGGCGTCCGTCGTCGTCCGTCGTCGTCGTCCGTCGTCGTTAACTTTTCTTTGAAAATCTTCTCCTCCGAAAGGACTGAAGGGATTGCTTTGAAACTTTGCACACTTCATCAATGAGATGTCCTCTACCAAGATTGCACAAATGGTGACCGCCGTCCAAACAATATGGCCGCCATTACTAAAAATTGACCAGGAGGGTCAGACTACTGTTTTTGGCTTGTAAATCAAAAAGTATGAGAGATAAATGTAATCTGATGCCACGCTACTGCTTCAGCATCACATGAAAGCTGTACTAATGTCTCCATTGAGTCGAAGTTGTCAAATGACCCCTTATGGAAGTTACGGCCCCTTAAAGGTGAAAAATAGCATTTTTTCATGTTTTTGGCTAATAGAATGAAAACTATGACAGATAGAGAAAAGTTATTGCTTGCTTAAATGTTCAGCTCATTTAGCCCTACAAAAGTCTCCATAGGGTCGAAGTTGTCAGATGACCCCTTAAAGGGGTTACAGCCCTTAAAATAACGCTATTTCATATTTTTGGCCTATGGAATGAAAACTATAGCAGATAGAGAGAAGCTGTTGCTTGCTTAAATGTTCAGCTTATTTAGCTCTTCAAAAGTCTCCATAGGGTTGAAGTTGTCAGAAGTCCCCTTATAGGGGTTTCGGCCCCTAAAAAGCGTTCTTTCATGTTTTTGGCCTATGGAAGCTAATGCTTGCTTAAATTTCAGTTCATTTAGCTCTAGAAAAGTCTCCATAAGATCAAAGTTGTCAGATAACCCCTTATAGAGGTAACGGCCCCTAAAATGATGTTTTTTCATGTTTTTGGCATATAGATTGATAACTATAACAGATAGAAAAAAGCTGTTGCTTTCTTAAATGTTGAGTTTATTTAGCTCTACAAAAGTCTTCATAGGGTGATAGTTGTCAGATGACCCCTTTTAGGGGTTATGGCCCCTTAAATAACATTTTTTCATGATTTGGGCCTATGGCTACAGAATGAAACTATAGTAGATAGAGAAAAACTGTTACTTGCTTAAATGTTCAGCTCATTTAGCTCTATATAAGTTTTTATATGGTCGACATTAAGACCAGGTGAACGATTCAGGCTCTCTGGAGCCTCTTGTTATAACAACACCATTGTTTTTGCCTTCGTTTAGCATGACCAATGATCAGAAGTAGATAAAAACCAATGGAGAATATACTCTTACTTTGGAGTTTTTGTATATTTTGTTGAAATTCTTAATATTTTTACATACCATATTTTTTATTAAACGGCGCTGCAAAATGATAACTATTTCCGACATAAATAAACTTACAATTAGCGGCTGTCCATTATGTTTTTTTTCTAAATTGCTGCTTGATTGTGGGCTGTGTCTCGTACACATATTCCACATTTCATTATTTTCTATTACACAATTTTCCGGAATGTCTTCCTTGTTACGTCTTGTCTTATTGATATTTAAGATTGATTCTCCAAGTTTGGTAATTTTGTTATTACCTTTCTTTCGATAAAAACACACTGTATCTTAATTTGACATACAGAATAATGAAACCATTGCCAAAGTAAAATCTTGTTTTATTTTGCCACATTCATCAAGAAGGTGTGATCGACTTTCCTTAATATTAATTTCTTATATCCGTGAAAGAATTTTTGTGACATGGACACAAAACATACAACAATAATCAATCACAATCATTTTTTAATTTGAAGCAAGCTTCAAAATAAATCCAATTAGAAGAATAAATCAAAGCATTTTACATGAAATACTGTGGCTTCATGTCTTTATTGTTGTTACCGATTTTCGTGGTTTGATGAAAAAAGATAAGTTGGTTGATTCTTAACTGCATCAATGTTAAATGCTTTTTTCATGGAGTGTCAAATTTCGTTGGTCAAGGTCATATACGAAAACCACAAAACTTGATACCCCACGAATACAAACAAAACCACAGTATATTGTTTCACTTTTCTGAATTTTGTATTTTGATAGGAAAAATGTAGGATGGCCGTAGCCATTCAAAGCAAACACATTTATTCTCGTTCCGGTGTGAGTTTGCAAAGCTGATAAAAGTTCTATATGTATATGTTAAAAGTGTTGTTCGGTGTCTCAACTTTGGACTTTTCATTTGAAAGCCTCATTTATGTCTATTTGCTTCTATCAAACATACAAGGTTCAGAATGACATCTACTTTAACTTTTAACCAGAAAACGTTGCTATTAATAACAGGTTGGATTTTGAAAAATCTTTTCCAAAATTGTCCAGGCTCCTGTGAAATATATTTAACTATGTATTTTCTAATTGAATAGAATAACTATCATTTAGACAATTAATAGCAAACATTGGCGTTTGATTTTTGATTTGATTTTCTGGGAATTCTCTCTAGCTACTGAAATACACAAATTCAGTCACATAAGATGTACTTCAACAAAACGTCTGTACAAATTGATTTTATCCCATATCAAAAATAATATTTAAGGATCATCCATTAATCTCTCTAATCTCCAGCTATAAAAGTCGCAAAAATATCTTTTAGATGTTTGATTACTTTGTGTTAGAGGGTTGCAAATTAAGCAGCCTCAAGATTTGCGATAAATAAAAACAATCCAGTGCTATTCATTAAAAGACCCATTTATCTTTTCACATATGCCATTTATGTCTAATATTTTTATACCTTTCTAACATACAATCTATTGCATTATTTGATAGCTGTTTAGTTGATTCATAGTTTCAGTCGATCTACAATTTAACATTTGTTGAATTTCATCAAAATTTATAATACCTATATACGATGCTTCAATTCCAAATATTATTGTTTATCAGTTTATACTGTGTTGATATTTTCATGTTCATATCGTATTAATTCAAACGTCTGTAAGATAAATAGCTAAACTTCAATAATCTTCAATACCCCGGTTAGGTTGACGTATATATACCAGATAAGAACCTAAGCATCAATAAATGAAGCTTATCTAAAAAAAAAAGACTTTGATTTGTTCAATATATTATCGTTGTAACATTTTAATATATTTATTCAGTAAGAAACATGCTTTTGAAAGAAACAAAGAGGCACCGATGGGCATTCAAGTGTCAAAATACCGAAAGGGGGACGAAAAATATACGCGAACAAGAACAGCACAAGGAAACACAAATAAACCAAAAAAACCATAAAATTAACCAAACAGAAACCAACAACGCGTACTGAAGTCGTAACAAGAGTGAACCCAGATAAGTAAGCGGTTCCTGCCTGCTAAAACGCACCCGTCGCACTGCTGAAACAGCTATGTTTTCAGCAAAATACTTTTTGATAATAGACAATTTGATATCATTAGATTTGTTTTATTGAAAAAAAAACATGTTAATTTATTTGAACTGATCAATATCTAGCAAATTTAAAAAAAAAGTCACAAAAATGAATTAACATCTATACTAATAAGAATCAATGGTCCTGATTTGGTATTAGTCGTTTAAGTATCAATAGAGGGCAATGCTATTTTTTTCTATCTTCCTAGTAAGATATATTAAACGAAAATGGCAAGCAGTGACACATTAACGGCTACATAAATATACTAGAGTTGAAGTGTATATAATCATTTACTCATACAATTAAGTAGTAGATGTAAATGAAGGCCTGGGTGGCCGAGTGGTCTAAGGCGTTGGTTTAAATACCACAATATTGATTACTAGCCGATCACCTCTCAGCTGGTGTTCGAGTCCCGTTTGTATTTAACCAAAAAACTGTATGTGATTAGGTTTCTCAGTTACCTGCCCAATGTCGGTGGTTTCCTCCGGGTACTCCGATTTAATCCACCATTAAAACTGAACGCCCTATATGGCCTAGGTGAATCGTAAAAGGGCGTTAAAAACTAAACACGCACACACACACACACACACACACACACAAATGAAAGCCTATATATTTCGAAAAAAAAAGCGAAAATGAACTTCCAAATTATTATTGGTTAATACATGTTGCAACTATCGAAAAAAACAAAAATGTTGAAATATCTAGAAAATATATGAAGTTATAAGTCCAAACAATCAATAATATATCTGTGGATTATGAAAATTTACAAATAAAGGTAATAAAAACACCGAACTTGAAGGGTCAATCTCAATATCTAAGAGAAAGGACAAAACAAGGTAGACACACCAAAAAAGTTATAGATCGCAATGGTCCTGATTTTGTACAGACATTTCAAATGAAATAATGTATTAAACCAGCTTTTATCGAGTACCAAACATTCCTCTTTCATTGCGATCTTAGGGTCCGGTAGTGACACAAAATGCAACATATTGGTTGTGAAGACATTTAAATAGGGATAATAAGGTGATCATCTCAATACCACACTCAGCAAAACATTAATTAAAACAATCACTAACCAACACGATCAACATAATTTTTCCACCGGTGGCTGATAACAAATACAAATGACAACAAAGTTCCAGACAATAAATTTTGCTACGCCTGACGCGCGTTTCGTCTATTCACGACTCATCAGAGGCGCTCTACCAAAAATATTTAAAATGCCAAACACTGTATGAATATGAAGAGCATAGAACAGTATAACCAAAAATGCCAAACTGGGGAACCAAATTATTACTAAGATATTCAACCTATGTCTGGGGTAGGAAGAACCTTAGGGTTTAGACAATTTTGAAATTTAAACGGATAATTTAAAGCTTTGATGTATTCTCCAACTCAAAAGTGTTGGTGCCGGAGCGGGCTAACCTCGGGGAATTTACACTCCACCAGCAGTGCTAACCTTCACGTGTGTTCGAAATACAAATGACAACAAAGTTCCAGACAATAAATTTTGCTACGCCTGACGCGCGTTTCGTCTATTCACGACTCATCAGAGGCGCTCTACCAAAAATATTTAAAATGCCAAACACTGTATGAATATGAAGAGCATAGAACAGTATAACCAAAAATGCCAAACTGGGGAACCAAATTATTACTAAGATATTCAACCTATGTCTGGGGTAGGAAGAACCTTAGGGTTTAGACAATTTTGAAATTTAAACGGATAATTTAAAGCTTTGATGTATTCTCCAACTCAAAAGTGTTGGTGCCGGAGCGGGCTAACCTCGGGGAATTTACACTCCACCAGCAGTGCTAACCTTCACGTGTGTTCGAAATACAAATGACAACAAAGTTCCAGACAATAAATTTTGCTACGCCTGACGCGCGTTTCGTCTATTCACGACTCATCAGAGGCGCTCTACCAAAAATATTTAAAATGCCAAACACTGTATGAATATGAAGAGCATAGAACAGTATAACCAAAAATGCCAAACTGGGGAACCAAATTATTACTAAGATATTCAACCTATGTCTGGGGTAGGAAGAACCTTAGGGTTTAGACAATTTTGAAATTTAAACGGATAATTTAAAGCTTTGATGTATTCTCCAACTCAAAAGTGTTGGTGCCGGAGCGGGCTAACCTCGGGGAATTTACACTCCACCAGCAGTGCTAACCTTCACGTGTGTTCGAAATACAAATGACAACAAAGTTCCAGACAATAAATTTTGCTACGCCTGACGCGCGTTTCGTCTATTCACGACTCATCAGAGGCGCTCTACCAAAAATATTTAAAATGCCAAACACTGTATGAATATGAAGAGCATAGAACAGTATAACCAAAAATGCCAAACTGGGGAACCAAATTATTACTAAGATATTCAACCTATGTCTGGGGTAGGAAGAACCTTAGGGTTTAGACAATTTTGAAATTTAAACGGATAATTTAAAGCTTTGATGTATTCTCCAACTCAAAAGTGTTGGTGCCGGAGCGGGCTAACCTCGGGGAATTTACACTCCACCAGCAGTGCTAACCTTCACGTGTGTTCGAAATACAAATGACAACAAAGTTCCAGACAATAAATTTTGCTACGCCTGACGCGCGTTTCGTCTATTCACGACTCATCAGAGGCGCTCTACCAAAAATATTTAAAATGCCAAACACTGTATGAATATGAAGAGCATAGAACAGTATAACCAAAAATGCCAAACTGGGGAACCAAATTATTACTAAGATATTCAACCTATGTCTGGGGTAGGAAGAACCTTAGGGTTTAGACAATTTTGAAATTTAAACGGATAATTTAAAGCTTTGATGTATTCTCCAACTCAAAAGTGTTGGTGCCGGAGCGGGCTAACCTCGGGGAATTTACACTCCACCAGCAGTGCTAACCTTCACGTGTGTTCGAAATACAAATGACAACAAAGTTCCAGACAATAAATTTTGCTACGCCTGACGCGCGTTTCGTCTATTCACGACTCATCAGAGGCGCTCTACCAAAAATATTTAAAATGCCAAACACTGTATGAATATGAAGAGCATAGAACAGTATAACCAAAAATGCCAAACTGGGGAACCAAATTATTACTAAGATATTCAACCTATGTCTGGGGTAGGAAGAACCTTAGGGTTTAGACAATTTTGAAATTTAAACGGATAATTTAAAGCTTTGATGTATTCTCCAACTCAAAAGTGTTGGTGCCGGAGCGGGCTAACCTCGGGGAATTTACACTCCACCAGCAGTGCTAACCTTCACGTGTGTTCGAAATACAAATGACAACAAAGTTCCAGACAATAAATTTTGCTACGCCTGACGCGCGTTTCGTCTATTCACGACTCATCAGAGGCGCTCTACCAAAAATATTTAAAATGCCAAACACTGTATGAATATGAAGAGCATAGAACAGTATAACCAAAAATGCCAAACTGGGGAACCAAATTATTACTAAGATATTCAACCTATGTCTGGGGTAGGAAGAACCTTAGGGTTTAGACAATTTTGAAATTTAAACGGATAATTTAAAGCTTTGATGTATTCTCCAACTCAAAAGTGTTGGTGCCGGAGCGGGCTAACCTCGGGGAATTTACACTCCACCAGCAGTGCTAACCTTCACGTGTGTTCGAAATACAAATGACAACAAAGTTCCAGACAATAAATTTTGCTACGCCTGACGCGCGTTTCGTCTATTCACGACTCATCAGAGGCGCTCTACCAAAAATATTTAAAATGCCAAACACTGTATGAATATGAAGAGCATAGAACAGTATAACCAAAAATGCCAAACTGGGGAACCAAATTATTACTAAGATATTCAACCTATGTCTGGGGTAGGAAGAACCTTAGGGTTTAGACAATTTTGAAATTTAAACGGATAATTTAAAGCTTTGATGTATTCTCCAACTCAAAAGTGTTGGTGCCGGAGCGGGCTAACCTCGGGGAATTTACACTCCACCAGCAGTGCTAACCTTCACGTGTGTTCGAAATACAAATGACAACAAAGTTCCAGACAATAAATTTTGCTACGCCTGACGCGCGTTTCGTCTATTCACGACTCATCAGAGGCGCTCTACCAAAAATATTTAAAATGCCAAACACTGTATGAATATGAAGAGCAAAGGAACATTTGAGACGTATTTTCTTGTAACCCTGGTCTAATAGTCTGTCATGGAGACAGCGGTTTAGTGACAAAAAATAACACAAAAAAATGTTCAACGGCATATCAAAAAAGTTGTGAAAGAAGCAGAGGTACCAATGGGGTATCCGAATGCCAAGGTCCGAAAGGGCAGAGACAAAACCATCAAACACGAACAAGAACGGGACAGAAGCAGAGAACATGTAAAACACGGAAACACAAAATAACTGAATATCAATCAACAACGCGTACTCCAGTCGAAAGAAGAGTGAACTCAGGTGCTCCGGAAGAGTAAGCAGTTCCTGCTAGCTATAGCACACCCGTCGCGTTGCCAATAGTCCATTCAGCGTGTCAAATCCGGTAAAGGAAGACAAAACGACACCCTATGACAAACCAACATCTGCACTCATCTGAGAGATCGAAATCCCATATTTGTCTATAAGTGCATGATGCCTTTCGTAAAATTCCTTGAGTGAAGAGACAGCAACCGAGGAGCAACATAACCCTGTGTAAGCATTTTCTTTTGCGTCAGACGTGTCGCTCTGCTAAGGAAATCGATGTAAGTCCCGCACGCTCTGGAGTAACGAATCAATTGAGATACGTAAACTCCATAAGCTGGAGCGGACGGAATGTTGCTACACAAGAAGGGAAAGTTGACGATTGGAAAGTTATCACGTTTGTCATAGAGCCTTGAAATATGAACACCGTAACCAGGCGAATAGGAGGTAAGCTCCAAAACATTAACTTTGTTTAAAAATCTAAGATTGTTTTGAACATTTCTAGAATACGGAATTTTTAAGGTACGATCAATTTTGCTAAATTGCATTAATTGTGAACATATTTTTTGTGTTTGTTTTAGAGGTTCAAGTAAATTTAGTGGACTTAATAGTTTGGGTTTCAAATAGCCTTTGACATAAAAAATATAGATATGTCTGAAAAAAGCCTCTCCACTTAAATACTTTTCCTCTAGATATTGATATTGTGATTTGATGTTCTAACAGCAGCTATAATGGCCATGTTGTTTACAAACTCAATGTGATATTTTTGTTTGGCGAGACTCCATAATGTATATGTACATTTCAAAATGCATCTTCATTAGCATACGGTTTTGATTCACCATACATTTTTCTAATTAAAAGACATTATTACATTCTAATCACGTTCTAATACAATTTTGGCTGAGATAGTTTAAAATTATTGGTGATGCACAATTGTTACATAATCATGGCTATATAGCGTGATGCAATTATCTGGGAATTTTTCCGAACTACTGCACGACTAAACCAGTCGACCAAAATAAGGTCATAACAAGAGTTTTTTTTTTTTTTTTTTTTTTTTTTTTTTTTTTTTTTTTTTTTTTTTCAACATATAACATTTTATTGCACTATAGCTGTTCACAATTACATCAAATATTACAGCTTTTATAGATGATGTACCCAGTAATATTAGTGTCTATATAAGCTGGGTATTATATAGACAACTAGGAGGACAATTGTTTCGTAAACAATTGTTAAGGTCTTTCACGGAGACACGTTTACAATTTTTTTATTCACCATTTATGTTTAAATGGTTTTACAATGCTCAGTAATTTGTGTATGTTGAGTGTAATTATGAAATTTTCGTACTTTTTTATTGTTATAGAGACATTCTGTTTATATTATAATTTTGTTCAATTTTATAAATGCAACATTAGTACAGTTTCAAAACAGTTTGAAGAGATTTCTGAACTCTACAAGATATGAATCCCATTTTTAAGTTCACATGGGGATTTTCATATACCACTATACCTCTAGAAAGATATGGCTAACAAAACTAAACAGCTTACTTGATAAATGCAGGAACTTTGTAGAATTATGTAAAAATAAATCAGTCAAGGTAGGTGTTTAATGCTATCATTGAAAACTGATAAACATCTTTATAGGATCTTTAGGTTTTATTTCTCATTGTGAGTTCGTTTTTATACTTGAAATTTTATTTGTTAATGTATTTCGTTATGTTGTTTCAGACTTACGCCATTTCATGTTTGATTCGTGATTTACATTTACTTGTTTATTTAAGCTAAATTGCTATAAAATAAAAAGGTTAAGTAACATTTTTAGTGGGTATATATGACTGAACGAGTTGGTGTTTTACGCCCTTCCAACGCTATATAGGTTATTTAAACGCGATGAACATGAACAGGATGATAAAATGAACATGAAATGATGGTGATAAATGAAGTATGGGGATAGGGTTGGAAACAAAGGATAGCAAATTTTGAAGAACCTCAGGAAAAAGGGAGAGATGGGTAGGGGCAGAAAATTAAATTTAATCTATGCAGTGCACAACTTGGCTGTCCACTAAGGGGTCTTATACATGTATGAAGCGTGGCACTCTCCACACATGATGGCCAACTATGGTCAGCGGTCAGGGTTTCCATATTATGTACCTGACAACACCCGCTGACGAGGGCTAACCTATGCAGCCTCTTAGGGTTCACACCTGGTTGCTCTTTGGGCTGAGCACTGACCTGACGTCAGAATCCCAAGACCCTTAGTATCCTCTTACGACAAGCTAGGCTCTGCTTGTGGGGGGGGGGCTATTCGCCACCCGGGTCCCGCACGGGATTTGTGTGGATATTATTTCAAATCATTTTATAAGAAGAACTCAAGCCAGCCAAAAGTAAATGTTTTTTATTATTATTATTGTTGAAAGAACATATTTCTTCTCTGCAGTTCCATTTTTGATACACTCTGTTATCGTTTTCATAACAAAACTTCGGATTAAAAATCATGTTGAGCATAGAAGACAACAGCTACAATAATGTAGCTCCTTTGACATCTTTGATTTGCCGGAGCTACAATGCAGCCCCATTAATCGTAATGGAGCAAATACAATTTCTTTCTCAAACTCTAATAAAGCTTGAAGATTGTTCGAAATTACAAATGTATCTCTAAATAATATGTCTTCAATAATAAATTTGGTTACAGCCAAAGGTGACTTTAGTATTGTAAGAAACCCATATTTTCAATATTCTGATCCTGAACTTTATTATAAAGTTCAGGATCAAGATACTTCAACAGTTGATACTTTCACGAACATCTTTTAAATTCCATTTAATGTCGTTAAATTCGAACTACTTTCGTCATAAAAATACTATAAGCATTATTTAAGTTCCACGATATGCATCTAATTGATTGAGATGCGCCCGTTGTGATTTCGCTTTCGGCGTTGCTTCGTTACGAGCAATGGGACCGCATTGTAGCTCCGCTGTTTCAAAGATGTCAAAGGAGCTACTTAATTATAGAGGAATGAATCTAAATAGTTTATTTCAATATAAGATAAAATTATCATTAGAATATAAATGGTATAAGGCTACTACAAATTATGCAAAAATTCTAACAAAATCAGGTTGCTTCGAATAAAAAAAATACTACATTATTTTGAATCATTTGTCCATGACGTATGTATTTATTTACAATTAAAAAATCAAACGTACAGATTATTTTTAATTGTAAAAATGATAATAAAGGGACATAATTGTTACCATGTGTTAAAATCAACTATTTGCAAACAGAATTGTCGTACAAAATGACACTACACATATAATGATAAAAGAGCGATAAAATACCAAGAAATTGTATATATATACAAATGGGGTAATTTATTTTTACCCTTAGCTATTGGCTATTGCAAGATTCAGATGCATTCTATTTAATTCAGTATTATTTTAAAAATCATATATTTAATGTCATAACTTAATTGATATTACTTTTAACCAGACAACAAACAGAAACAATCATTTGCCTTGGCAATACCACTAAAACAGAAAATTCATGTTTGGCGTTTCTGGTTAGTACGCAAAACATGACCTCTAACCATAGTGCGCCAACGTGTTTGGAGTGCCACGCCTCATACGTAAAAGGGCTCCTTTTCACGCCAAGTAGCGCACCATTTATGCTAAATTTCCGCCCCTACCCACCTCTCCCTTTTTGCTGTGGTCCTTTGAAATTTACTGTTTCTTTGTTTCCCACCCCATCCCCATCTTTCATAAATCATCATCATTTCATATTCATTTTATCATCCTTTTCATGTTCATGACCTTTAGATTAACTATGTAGCGTTGCAAGGGAGTAAAACACCATCTCAATCATTTGTGTAAATTTCTTTCGTTATGATGTTCTTTTTCGTTTTCTGCAGACATACGACATTAGATTCCTGATTTGTACTTCATTGCTAGGTGATAAAATTTTAATAAAGCTTTATTGCAGTTACTTGAAACGGCGAAATGACACTATCAATATGGATTATTTTTCCTTTCATGTTCAGAGTTAATCATTTTTTTTCTAAGAACATAACCGTTCTCTTCAATCCCTTAGGAACATACTCATAAAATCAGTATTTGAAACGATTCTAAGCATAGAAGATCGGCGACATGGAAGAAATTAGTCTAGTTCAATACTTAAAAAAAAACGCGTGAGAATATTAGTGGTATTATTATACTACAAATTCTGCAAACCTACTAACAAAATCAGATTGTTTTGACATGGAATATTGTAACATTAATTGGCATCATTTCCCCTTCTAGTATGTATAAAAATACATTTAAAATTTAAACACTACAGATTTTCAAATTTAAAAATGATAATAAAGGGAAACAATTTCTAATCACGTGTTTAAATCAACTATTTGCAAACAGAATATTCGCACGAAATGAAAGAATTGATAAATTGATAACAGAGTAATTAGATACATAACAAGCAGTTGTTTAGGTGTACTAATGGGGTCGTTTATCTTTACCCATAGCTACTTGTTATCACAAGATTCAGATGTATTCTATTTCAATATTGTTTTTAAAAATTATATATTTGATGCAATAACTTAATATTACCTTTAACCAGACAACAGACAGAAAACAAACAGAAAACTATCATGTCTTGGCATAACCACTTAAACAAAAATTCTATATTTTTCGGATAGTTTTTGGCATAGTATCTGGTTACCAGATTGAATTATCGCCCCTTTGTTTTTCGTTGTCCAATAATATAGTTCCTTTTAAAACTACAATATATCGGTCCCAGATGTCCCATTGATCTGTCATTTTGTTTTGTTTATTGCTTCTGTAATTTACTGTTTTAACCTATACCCAAAATTGAGAATGGAATATCAAGAACACTTGATTAGGCAAAAAGTAGTAATTTTCCTTACGCACGTCTTCATGAAAAGAGACAAAAGATGTCCAAATAAAAGCAATAAGAAAAATAAACTAAAGCATTTGTTTCTTATCACATTGCATGCTTTAGTTTTTTTATTCTTATTGTAGTTTAGGAGGAGAAGAAGACACAAACTTTACGGTGTTAGGGGAGATAACTCTGTAACGATAAATAGTTCGCTTTCGCAGGGTCAATTGCGAAGAGTTTTTTTATGACCGATATACTACCTTAAGTTTCAAAATGATATGTCGCGAAACAAAAAATATATTGGGGCGGCGGATGAAAAATAATAATAATAATAATAATCAGAAGAATTGCTAGAAGGTCTTTACGACCGTAGTCGTGAAAGACCTTAATAAGGACCGGTCGACATTTTTTCATCTGATTTTGACTAAATATGATTTAAAGTAGGATATTTAACATGTTTTGAACACTTTTAGTGCAAAAATGTCAAATTTCACATTTTTTGAAAAAAGGGGGGATGAATTATCAATTTCTTTATTTCTAATATAGGAGACCCTTAAATGGTTTAAATGTGTTGGAATAGTGTCATTAAGTTGATTTGACCTTGAAAAGTCAGTCAAGGTCATACGGTTACTCCGTATCTAAGACCGGTATAGATTTCCTAAAAATCCATTCGCGTCCAATATTTTAGCAATTTTTTCTCATTTCTTGGCTTAAACAGGTATAAAAGACCTTGGACAACACTTTAGCACTAAAACATGACTAAAATATCAATAATTATATAAAATATTGATCTGTATATGTTGTTACCCTTAAAATTGCATTTTGGTTAATTTGACCTTGACCTTTGACCTTGGATTTTGACATTTTTGGATGTAACATATGTCACCTAAATTCAATGGTGAAGGTTCCAAGTCTTTATGACCAACGGTTCAAAAGATAGAAATTTTGACGTGTCGCGACACTTTTCGACTCTTAAACGCGTAAACAGGAACTGGTTTGAAATTGAAAAAATTTGCCCTTCATCATGTTGATTAGTTCCTTATCACATTGCATGCTTTAGTTTTTTTATTCTTATTGTAGTTTAGGAGGAGAAGAAGACACAAACTTTACGGTGTTAGGGGAGATAACTCTGTAACGATAAATAGTTCGCTTTCGCAGGGTCAATTGCGAAGAGTTTTTTTATGACCGATATACTACCTTAAGTTTCAAAATGATATGTCGCGAAACAAAAAATATATTGGGGCGGCGGATGAAAAATAATAATAATAATAATAATCAGAAGAATTGCTAGAAGGTCTTTACGACCGTAGTCGTGAAAGACCTTAATAAGGACCGGTCGACATTTTTTCATCTGATTTTGACTAAATATGATTTAAAGTAGGATATTTAACATGTTTTGAACACTTTTAGTGCAAAAATGTCAAATTTCACATTTTTTGAAAAAAGGGGGGATGAATTATCAATTTCTTTATTTCTAATATAGGAGACCCTTAAATGGTTTAAATGTGTTGGAATAGTGTCATTAAGTTGATTTGACCTTGAAAAGTCAGTCAAGGTCATACGGTTACTCCGTATCTAAGACCGGTATAGATTTCCTAAAAATCCATTCGCGTCCAATATTTTAGCAATTTTTTCTCATTTCTTGGCTTAAACAGGTATAAAAGACCTTGGACAACACTTTAGCACTAAAACATGACTAAAATATCAATAATTATATAAAATATTGATCTGTATATGTTGTTACCCTTAAAATTGCATTTTGGTTAATTTGACCTTGACCTTTGACCTTGGATTTTGACATTTTTGGATGTAACATATGTCACCTAAATTCAATGGTGAAGGTTCCAAGTCTTTATGACCAACGGTTCAAAAGATAGAAATTTTGACGTGTCGCGACACTTTTCGACTCTTAAACGCGTAAACAGGAACTGGTTTGAAATTGAAAAAATTTGCCCTTCATCATGTTGATTAGTTCCTTATCACATTGCATGCTTTAGTTTTTTTATTCTTATTGTAGTTTAGGAGGAGAAGAAGACACAAACTTTACGGTGTTAGGGGAGATAACTCTGTAACGATAAATAGTTCGCTTTCGCAGGGTCAATTGCGAAGAGTTTTTTTATGACCGATATACTACCTTAAGTTTCAAAATGATATGTCGCGAAACAAAAAATATATTGGGGCGGCGGATGAAAAATAATAATAATAATAATAATCAGAAGAATTGCTAGAAGGTCTTTACGACCGTAGTCGTGAAAGACCTTAATAAGGACCGGTCGACATTTTTTCATCTGATTTTGACTAAATATGATTTAAAGTAGGATATTTAACATGTTTTGAACACTTTTAGTGCAAAAATGTCAAATTTCACATTTTTTGAAAAAAGGGGGGATGAATTATCAATTTCTTTATTTCTAATATAGGAGACCCTTAAATGGTTTAAATGTGTTGGAATAGTGTCATTAAGTTGATTTGACCTTGAAAAGTCAGTCAAGGTCATACGGTTACTCCGTATCTAAGACCGGTATAGATTTCCTAAAAATCCATTCGCGTCCAATATTTTAGCAATTTTTTCTCATTTCTTGGCTTAAACAGGTATAAAAGACCTTGGACAACACTTTAGCACTAAAACATGACTAAAATATCAATAATTATATAAAATATTGATCTGTATATGTTGTTACCCTTAAAATTGCATTTTGGTTAATTTGACCTTGACCTTTGACCTTGGATTTTGACATTTTTGGATGTAACATATGTCACCTAAATTCAATGGTGAAGGTTCCAAGTCTTTATGACCAACGGTTCAAAAGATAGAAATTTTGACGTGTCGCGACACTTTTCGACTCTTAAACGCGTAAACAGGAACTGGTTTGAAATTGAAAAAATTTGCCCTTCATCATGTTGATTAGTTCCTTATCACATTGCATGCTTTAGTTTTTTTATTCTTATTGTAGTTTAGGAGGAGAAGAAGACACAAACTTTACGGTGTTAGGGGAGATAACTCTGTAACGATAAATAGTTCGCTTTCGCAGGGTCAATTGCGAAGAGTTTTTTTATGACCGATATACTACCTTAAGTTTCAAAATGATATGTCGCGAAACAAAAAATATATTGGGGCGGCGGATGAAAAATAATAATAATAATAATAATCAGAAGAATTGCTAGAAGGTCTTTACGACCGTAGTCGTGAAAGACCTTAATAAGGACCGGTCGACATTTTTTCATCTGATTTTGACTAAATATGATTTAAAGTAGGATATTTAACATGTTTTGAACACTTTTAGTGCAAAAATGTCAAATTTCACATTTTTTGAAAAAAGGGGGGATGAATTATCAATTTCTTTATTTCTAATATAGGAGACCCTTAAATGGTTTAAATGTGTTGGAATAGTGTCATTAAGTTGATTTGACCTTGAAAAGTCAGTCAAGGTCATACGGTTACTCCGTATCTAAGACCGGTATAGATTTCCTAAAAATCCATTCGCGTCCAATATTTTAGCAATTTTTTCTCATTTCTTGGCTTAAACAGGTATAAAAGACCTTGGACAACACTTTAGCACTAAAACATGACTAAAATATCAATAATTATATAAAATATTGATCTGTATATGTTGTTACCCTTAAAATTGCATTTTGGTTAATTTGACCTTGACCTTTGACCTTGGATTTTGACATTTTTGGATGTAACATATGTCACCTAAATTCAATGGTGAAGGTTCCAAGTCTTTATGACCAACGGTTCAAAAGATAGAAATTTTGACGTGTCGCGACACTTTTCGACTCTTAAACGCGTAAACAGGAACTGGTTTGAAATTGAAAAAATTTGCCCTTCATCATGTTGATTAGTTCCTTATCACATTGCATGCTTTAGTTTTTTTATTCTTATTGTAGTTTAGGAGGAGAAGAAGACACAAACTTTACGGTGTTAGGGGAGATAACTCTGTAACGATAAATAGTTCGCTTTCGCAGGGTCAATTGCGAAGAGTTTTTTTATGACCGATATACTACCTTAAGTTTCAAAATGATATGTCGCGAAACAAAAAATATATTGGGGCGGCGGATGAAAAATAATAATAATAATAATAATCAGAAGAATTGCTAGAAGGTCTTTACGACCGTAGTCGTGAAAGACCTTAATAAGGACCGGTCGACATTTTTTCATCTGATTTTGACTAAATATGATTTAAAGTAGGATATTTAACATGTTTTGAACACTTTTAGTGCAAAAATGTCAAATTTCACATTTTTTGAAAAAAGGGGGGATGAATTATCAATTTCTTTATTTCTAATATAGGAGACCCTTAAATGGTTTAAATGTGTTGGAATAGTGTCATTAAGTTGATTTGACCTTGAAAAGTCAGTCAAGGTCATACGGTTACTCCGTATCTAAGACCGGTATAGATTTCCTAAAAATCCATTCGCGTCCAATATTTTAGCAATTTTTTCTCATTTCTTGGCTTAAACAGGTATAAAAGACCTTGGACAACAC
Source organism: Arcuatula senhousia (assembly GCA_963971305.1). Taxonomy (NCBI): domain Eukaryota; kingdom Metazoa; phylum Mollusca; class Bivalvia; order Mytilida; family Mytilidae; genus Arcuatula; species Arcuatula senhousia. The sequence continues at coordinate 61,064,616 of OZ020310.1, forward strand.
TTTAGCACTAAAACATGACTAAAATATCAATAATTATATAAAATATTGATCTGTATATGTTGTTACCCTTAAAATTGCATTTTGGTTAATTTGACCTTGACCTTTGACCTTGGATTTTGACATTTTTGGATGTAACATATGTCACCTAAATTCAATGGTGAAGGTTCCAAGTCTTTATGACCAACGGTTCAAAAGATAGAAATTTTGACGTGTCGCGACACTTTTCGACTCTTAAACGCGTAAACAGGAACTGGTTTGAAATTGAAAAAATTTGCCCTTCATCATGTTGATTAGTTCCTTATCACATTGCATGCTTTAGTTTTTTTATTCTTATTGTAGTTTAGGAGGAGAAGAAGACACAAACTTTACGGTGTTAGGGGAGATAACTCTGTAACGATAAATAGTTCGCTTTCGCAGGGTCAATTGCGAAGAGTTTTTTTATGACCGATATACTACCTTAAGTTTCAAAATGATATGTCGCGAAACAAAAAATATATTGGGGCGGCGGATGAAAAATAATAATAATAATAATAATCAGAAGAATTGCTAGAAGGTCTTTACGACCGTAGTCGTGAAAGACCTTAATAAGGACCGGTCGACATTTTTTCATCTGATTTTGACTAAATATGATTTAAAGTAGGATATTTAACATGTTTTGAACACTTTTAGTGCAAAAATGTCAAATTTCACATTTTTTGAAAAAAGGGGGGATGAATTATCAATTTCTTTATTTCTAATATAGGAGACCCTTAAATGGTTTAAATGTGTTGGAATAGTGTCATTAAGTTGATTTGACCTTGAAAAGTCAGTCAAGGTCATACGGTTACTCCGTATCTAAGACCGGTATAGATTTCCTAAAAATCCATTCGCGTCCAATATTTTAGCAATTTTTTCTCATTTCTTGGCTTAAACAGGTATAAAAGACCTTGGACAACACTTTAGCACTAAAACATGACTAAAATATCAATAATTATATAAAATATTGATCTGTATATGTTGTTACCCTTAAAATTGCATTTTGGTTAATTTGACCTTGACCTTTGACCTTGGATTTTGACATTTTTGGATGTAACATATGTCACCTAAATTCAATGGTGAAGGTTCCAAGTCTTTATGACCAACGGTTCAAAAGATAGAAATTTTGACGTGTCGCGACACTTTTCGACTCTTAAACGCGTAAACAGGAACTGGTTTGAAATTGAAAAAATTTGCCCTTCATCATGTTGATTAGTTCCTTATCACATTGCATGCTTTAGTTTTTTTATTCTTATTGTAGTTTAGGAGGAGAAGAAGACACAAACTTTACGGTGTTAGGGGAGATAACTCTGTAACGATAAATAGTTCGCTTTCGCAGGGTCAATTGCGAAGAGTTTTTTTATGACCGATATACTACCTTAAGTTTCAAAATGATATGTCGCGAAACAAAAAATATATTGGGGCGGCGGATGAAAAATAATAATAATAATAATAATCAGAAGAATTGCTAGAAGGTCTTTACGACCGTAGTCGTGAAAGACCTTAATAAGGACCGGTCGACATTTTTTCATCTGATTTTGACTAAATATGATTTAAAGTAGGATATTTAACATGTTTTGAACACTTTTAGTGCAAAAATGTCAAATTTCACATTTTTTGAAAAAAGGGGGGATGAATTATCAATTTCTTTATTTCTAATATAGGAGACCCTTAAATGGTTTAAATGTGTTGGAATAGTGTCATTAAGTTGATTTGACCTTGAAAAGTCAGTCAAGGTCATACGGTTACTCCGTATCTAAGACCGGTATAGATTTCCTAAAAATCCATTCGCGTCCAATATTTTAGCAATTTTTTCTCATTTCTTGGCTTAAACAGGTATAAAAGACCTTGGACAACACTTTAGCACTAAAACATGACTAAAATATCAATAATTATATAAAATATTGATCTGTATATGTTGTTACCCTTAAAATTGCATTTTGGTTAATTTGACCTTGACCTTTGACCTTGGATTTTGACATTTTTGGATGTAACATATGTCACCTAAATTCAATGGTGAAGGTTCCAAGTCTTTATGACCAACGGTTCAAAAGATAGAAATTTTGACGTGTCGCGACACTTTTCGACTCTTAAACGCGTAAACAGGAACTGGTTTGAAATTGAAAAAATTTGCCCTTCATCATGTTGATTAGTTCCTTATCACATTGCATGCTTTAGTTTTTTTATTCTTATTGTAGTTTAGGAGGAGAAGAAGACACAAACTTTACGGTGTTAGGGGAGATAACTCTGTAACGATAAATAGTTCGCTTTCGCAGGGTCAATTGCGAAGAGTTTTTTTATGACCGATATACTACCTTAAGTTTCAAAATGATATGTCGCGAAACAAAAAATATATTGGGGCGGCGGATGAAAAATAATAATAATAATAATAATCAGAAGAATTGCTAGAAGGTCTTTACGACCGTAGTCGTGAAAGACCTTAATAAGGACCGGTCGACATTTTTTCATCTGATTTTGACTAAATATGATTTAAAGTAGGATATTTAACATGTTTTGAACACTTTTAGTGCAAAAATGTCAAATTTCACATTTTTTGAAAAAAGGGGGGATGAATTATCAATTTCTTTATTTCTAATATAGGAGACCCTTAAATGGTTTAAATGTGTTGGAATAGTGTCATTAAGTTGATTTGACCTTGAAAAGTCAGTCAAGGTCATACGGTTACTCCGTATCTAAGACCGGTATAGATTTCCTAAAAATCCATTCGCGTCCAATATTTTAGCAATTTTTTCTCATTTCTTGGCTTAAACAGGTATAAAAGACCTTGGACAACACTTTAGCACTAAAACATGACTAAAATATCAATAATTATATAAAATATTGATCTGTATATGTTGTTACCCTTAAAATTGCATTTTGGTTAATTTGACCTTGACCTTTGACCTTGGATTTTGACATTTTTGGATGTAACATATGTCACCTAAATTCAATGGTGAAGGTTCCAAGTCTTTATGACCAACGGTTCAAAAGATAGAAATTTTGACGTGTCGCGACACTTTTCGACTCTTAAACGCGTAAACAGGAACTGGTTTGAAATTGAAAAAATTTGCCCTTCATCATGTTGATTAGTTCCTTATCACATTGCATGCTTTAGTTTTTTTATTCTTATTGTAGTTTAGGAGGAGAAGAAGACACAAACTTTACGGTGTTAGGGGAGATAACTCTGTAACGATAAATAGTTCGCTTTCGCAGGGTCAATTGCGAAGAGTTTTTTTATGACCGATATACTACCTTAAGTTTCAAAATGATATGTCGCGAAACAAAAAATATATTGGGGCGGCGGATGAAAAATAATAATAATAATAATAATCAGAAGAATTGCTAGAAGGTCTTTACGACCGTAGTCGTGAAAGACCTTAATAAGGACCGGTCGACATTTTTTCATCTGATTTTGACTAAATATGATTTAAAGTAGGATATTTAACATGTTTTGAACACTTTTAGTGCAAAAATGTCAAATTTCACATTTTTTGAAAAAAGGGGGGATGAATTATCAATTTCTTTATTTCTAATATAGGAGACCCTTAAATGGTTTAAATGTGTTGGAATAGTGTCATTAAGTTGATTTGACCTTGAAAAGTCAGTCAAGGTCATACGGTTACTCCGTATCTAAGACCGGTATAGATTTCCTAAAAATCCATTCGCGTCCAATATTTTAGCAATTTTTTCTCATTTCTTGGCTTAAACAGGTATAAAAGACCTTGGACAACACTTTAGCACTAAAACATGACTAAAATATCAATAATTATATAAAATATTGATCTGTATATGTTGTTACCCTTAAAATTGCATTTTGGTTAATTTGACCTTGACCTTTGACCTTGGATTTTGACATTTTTGGATGTAACATATGTCACCTAAATTCAATGGTGAAGGTTCCAAGTCTTTATGACCAACGGTTCAAAAGATAGAAATTTTGACGTGTCGCGACACTTTTCGACTCTTAAACGCGTAAACAGGAACTGGTTTGAAATTGAAAAAATTTGCCCTTCATCATGTTGATTAGTTCCTTATCACATTGCATGCTTTAGTTTTTTTATTCTTATTGTAGTTTAGGAGGAGAAGAAGACACAAACTTTACGGTGTTAGGGGAGATAACTCTGTAACGATAAATAGTTCGCTTTCGCAGGGTCAATTGCGAAGAGTTTTTTTATGACCGATATACTACCTTAAGTTTCAAAATGATATGTCGCGAAACAAAAAATATATTGGGGCGGCGGATGAAAAATAATAATAATAATAATAATCAGAAGAATTGCTAGAAGGTCTTTACGACCGTAGTCGTGAAAGACCTTAATAAGGACCGGTCGACATTTTTTCATCTGATTTTGACTAAATATGATTTAAAGTAGGATATTTAACATGTTTTGAACACTTTTAGTGCAAAAATGTCAAATTTCACATTTTTTGAAAAAAGGGGGGATGAATTATCAATTTCTTTATTTCTAATATAGGAGACCCTTAAATGGTTTAAATGTGTTGGAATAGTGTCATTAAGTTGATTTGACCTTGAAAAGTCAGTCAAGGTCATACGGTTACTCCGTATCTAAGACCGGTATAGATTTCCTAAAAATCCATTCGCGTCCAATATTTTAGCAATTTTTTCTCATTTCTTGGCTTAAACAGGTATAAAAGACCTTGGACAACACTTTAGCACTAAAACATGACTAAAATATCAATAATTATATAAAATATTGATCTGTATATGTTGTTACCCTTAAAATTGCATTTTGGTTAATTTGACCTTGACCTTTGACCTTGGATTTTGACATTTTTGGATGTAACATATGTCACCTAAATTCAATGGTGAAGGTTCCAAGTCTTTATGACCAACGGTTCAAAAGATAGAAATTTTGACGTGTCGCGACACTTTTCGACTCTTAAACGCGTAAACAGGAACTGGTTTGAAATTGAAAAAATTTGCCCTTCATCATGTTGATTAGTTCCTTATCACATTGCATGCTTTAGTTTTTTTATTCTTATTGTAGTTTAGGAGGAGAAGAAGACACAAACTTTACGGTGTTAGGGGAGATAACTCTGTAACGATAAATAGTTCGCTTTCGCAGGGTCAATTGCGAAGAGTTTTTTTATGACCGATATACTACCTTAAGTTTCAAAATGATATGTCGCGAAACAAAAAATATATTGGGGCGGCGGATGAAAAATAATAATAATAATAATAATCAGAAGAATTGCTAGAAGGTCTTTACGACCGTAGTCGTGAAAGACCTTAATAAGGACCGGTCGACATTTTTTCATCTGATTTTGACTAAATATGATTTAAAGTAGGATATTTAACATGTTTTGAACACTTTTAGTGCAAAAATGTCAAATTTCACATTTTTTGAAAAAAGGGGGGATGAATTATCAATTTCTTTATTTCTAATATAGGAGACCCTTAAATGGTTTAAATGTGTTGGAATAGTGTCATTAAGTTGATTTGACCTTGAAAAGTCAGTCAAGGTCATACGGTTACTCCGTATCTAAGACCGGTATAGATTTCCTAAAAATCCATTCGCGTCCAATATTTTAGCAATTTTTTCTCATTTCTTGGCTTAAACAGGTATAAAAGACCTTGGACAACACTTTAGCACTAAAACATGACTAAAATATCAATAATTATATAAAATATTGATCTGTATATGTTGTTACCCTTAAAATTGCATTTTGGTTAATTTGACCTTGACCTTTGACCTTGGATTTTGACATTTTTGGATGTAACATATGTCACCTAAATTCAATGGTGAAGGTTCCAAGTCTTTATGACCAACGGTTCAAAAGATAGAAATTTTGACGTGTCGCGACACTTTTCGACTCTTAAACGCGTAAACAGGAACTGGTTTGAAATTGAAAAAATTTGCCCTTCATCATGTTGATTAGTTCCTTATCACATTGCATGCTTTAGTTTTTTTATTCTTATTGTAGTTTAGGAGGAGAAGAAGACACAAACTTTACGGTGTTAGGGGAGATAACTCTGTAACGATAAATAGTTCGCTTTCGCAGGGTCAATTGCGAAGAGTTTTTTTATGACCGATATACTACCTTAAGTTTCAAAATGATATGTCGCGAAACAAAAAATATATTGGGGCGGCGGATGAAAAATAATAATAATAATAATAATCAGAAGAATTGCTAGAAGGTCTTTACGACCGTAGTCGTGAAAGACCTTAATAAGGACCGGTCGACATTTTTTCATCTGATTTTGACTAAATATGATTTAAAGTAGGATATTTAACATGTTTTGAACACTTTTAGTGCAAAAATGTCAAATTTCACATTTTTTGAAAAAAGGGGGGATGAATTATCAATTTCTTTATTTCTAATATAGGAGACCCTTAAATGGTTTAAATGTGTTGGAATAGTGTCATTAAGTTGATTTGACCTTGAAAAGTCAGTCAAGGTCATACGGTTACTCCGTATCTAAGACCGGTATAGATTTCCTAAAAATCCATTCGCGTCCAATATTTTAGCAATTTTTTCTCATTTCTTGGCTTAAACAGGTATAAAAGACCTTGGACAACACTTTAGCACTAAAACATGACTAAAATATCAATAATTATATAAAATATTGATCTGTATATGTTGTTACCCTTAAAATTGCATTTTGGTTAATTTGACCTTGACCTTTGACCTTGGATTTTGACATTTTTGGATGTAACATATGTCACCTAAATTCAATGGTGAAGGTTCCAAGTCTTTATGACCAACGGTTCAAAAGATAGAAATTTTGACGTGTCGCGACACTTTTCGACTCTTAAACGCGTAAACAGGAACTGGTTTGAAATTGAAAAAATTTGCCCTTCATCATGTTGATTAGTTCCTTATCACATTGCATGCTTTAGTTTTTTTATTCTTATTGTAGTTTAGGAGGAGAAGAAGACACAAACTTTACGGTGTTAGGGGAGATAACTCTGTAACGATAAATAGTTCGCTTTCGCAGGGTCAATTGCGAAGAGTTTTTTTATGACCGATATACTACCTTAAGTTTCAAAATGATATGTCGCGAAACAAAAAATATATTGGGGCGGCGGATGAAAAATAATAATAATAATAATAATCAGAAGAATTGCTAGAAGGTCTTTACGACCGTAGTCGTGAAAGACCTTAATAAGGACCGGTCGACATTTTTTCATCTGATTTTGACTAAATATGATTTAAAGTAGGATATTTAACATGTTTTGAACACTTTTAGTGCAAAAATGTCAAATTTCACATTTTTTGAAAAAAGGGGGGATGAATTATCAATTTCTTTATTTCTAATATAGGAGACCCTTAAATGGTTTAAATGTGTTGGAATAGTGTCATTAAGTTGATTTGACCTTGAAAAGTCAGTCAAGGTCATACGGTTACTCCGTATCTAAGACCGGTATAGATTTCCTAAAAATCCATTCGCGTCCAATATTTTAGCAATTTTTTCTCATTTCTTGGCTTAAACAGGTATAAAAGACCTTGGACAACACTTTAGCACTAAAACATGACTAAAATATCAATAATTATATAAAATATTGATCTGTATATGTTGTTACCCTTAAAATTGCATTTTGGTTAATTTGACCTTGACCTTTGACCTTGGATTTTGACATTTTTGGATGTAACATATGTCACCTAAATTCAATGGTGAAGGTTCCAAGTCTTTATGACCAACGGTTCAAAAGATAGAAATTTTGACGTGTCGCGACACTTTTCGACTCTTAAACGCGTAAACAGGAACTGGTTTGAAATTGAAAAAATTTGCCCTTCATCATGTTGATTAGTTCCTTATCACATTGCATGCTTTAGTTTTTTTATTCTTATTGTAGTTTAGGAGGAGAAGAAGACACAAACTTTACGGTGTTAGGGGAGATAACTCTGTAACGATAAATAGTTCGCTTTCGCAGGGTCAATTGCGAAGAGTTTTTTTATGACCGATATACTACCTTAAGTTTCAAAATGATATGTCGCGAAACAAAAAATATATTGGGGCGGCGGATGAAAAATAATAATAATAATAATAATCAGAAGAATTGCTAGAAGGTCTTTACGACCGTAGTCGTGAAAGACCTTAATAAGGACCGGTCGACATTTTTTCATCTGATTTTGACTAAATATGATTTAAAGTAGGATATTTAACATGTTTTGAACACTTTTAGTGCAAAAATGTCAAATTTCACATTTTTTGAAAAAAGGGGGGATGAATTATCAATTTCTTTATTTCTAATATAGGAGACCCTTAAATGGTTTAAATGTGTTGGAATAGTGTCATTAAGTTGATTTGACCTTGAAAAGTCAGTCAAGGTCATACGGTTACTCCGTATCTAAGACCGGTATAGATTTCCTAAAAATCCATTCGCGTCCAATATTTTAGCAATTTTTTCTCATTTCTTGGCTTAAACAGGTATAAAAGACCTTGGACAACACTTTAGCACTAAAACATGACTAAAATATCAATAATTATATAAAATATTGATCTGTATATGTTGTTACCCTTAAAATTGCATTTTGGTTAATTTGACCTTGACCTTTGACCTTGGATTTTGACATTTTTGGATGTAACATATGTCACCTAAATTCAATGGTGAAGGTTCCAAGTCTTTATGACCAACGGTTCAAAAGATAGAAATTTTGACGTGTCGCGACACTTTTCGACTCTTAAACGCGTAAACAGGAACTGGTTTGAAATTGAAAAAATTTGCCCTTCATCATGTTGATTAGTTCCTTATCACATTGCATGCTTTAGTTTTTTTATTCTTATTGTAGTTTAGGAGGAGAAGAAGACACAAACTTTACGGTGTTAGGGGAGATAACTCTGTAACGATAAATAGTTCGCTTTCGCAGGGTCAATTGCGAAGAGTTTTTTTATGACCGATATACTACCTTAAGTTTCAAAATGATATGTCGCGAAACAAAAAATATATTGGGGCGGCGGATGAAAAATAATAATAATAATAATAATCAGAAGAATTGCTAGAAGGTCTTTACGACCGTAGTCGTGAAAGACCTTAATAAGGACCGGTCGACATTTTTTCATCTGATTTTGACTAAATATGATTTAAAGTAGGATATTTAACATGTTTTGAACACTTTTAGTGCAAAAATGTCAAATTTCACATTTTTTGAAAAAAGGGGGGATGAATTATCAATTTCTTTATTTCTAATATAGGAGACCCTTAAATGGTTTAAATGTGTTGGAATAGTGTCATTAAGTTGATTTGACCTTGAAAAGTCAGTCAAGGTCATACGGTTACTCCGTATCTAAGACCGGTATAGATTTCCTAAAAATCCATTCGCGTCCAATATTTTAGCAATTTTTTCTCATTTCTTGGCTTAAACAGGTATAAAAGACCTTGGACAACACTTTAGCACTAAAACATGACTAAAATATCAATAATTATATAAAATATTGATCTGTATATGTTGTTACCCTTAAAATTGCATTTTGGTTAATTTGACCTTGACCTTTGACCTTGGATTTTGACATTTTTGGATGTAACATATGTCACCTAAATTCAATGGTGAAGGTTCCAAGTCTTTATGACCAACGGTTCAAAAGATAGAAATTTTGACGTGTCGCGACACTTTTCGACTCTTAAACGCGTAAACAGGAACTGGTTTGAAATTGAAAAAATTTGCCCTTCATCATGTTGATTAGTTCCTTATCACATTGCATGCTTTAGTTTTTTTATTCTTATTGTAGTTTAGGAGGAGAAGAAGACACAAACTTTACGGTGTTAGGGGAGATAACTCTGTAACGATAAATAGTTCGCTTTCGCAGGGTCAATTGCGAAGAGTTTTTTTATGACCGATATACTACCTTAAGTTTCAAAATGATATGTCGCGAAACAAAAAATATATTGGGGCGGCGGATGAAAAATAATAATAATAATAATAATCAGAAGAATTGCTAGAAGGTCTTTACGACCGTAGTCGTGAAAGACCTTAATAAGGACCGGTCGACATTTTTTCATCTGATTTTGACTAAATATGATTTAAAGTAGGATATTTAACATGTTTTGAACACTTTTAGTGCAAAAATGTCAAATTTCACATTTTTTGAAAAAAGGGGGGATGAATTATCAATTTCTTTATTTCTAATATAGGAGACCCTTAAATGGTTTAAATGTGTTGGAATAGTGTCATTAAGTTGATTTGACCTTGAAAAGTCAGTCAAGGTCATACGGTTACTCCGTATCTAAGACCGGTATAGATTTCCTAAAAATCCATTCGCGTCCAATATTTTAGCAATTTTTTCTCATTTCTTGGCTTAAACAGGTATAAAAGACCTTGGACAACACTTTAGCACTAAAACATGACTAAAATATCAATAATTATATAAAATATTGATCTGTATATGTTGTTACCCTTAAAATTGCATTTTGGTTAATTTGACCTTGACCTTTGACCTTGGATTTTGACATTTTTGGATGTAACATATGTCACCTAAATTCAATGGTGAAGGTTCCAAGTCTTTATGACCAACGGTTCAAAAGATAGAAATTTTGACGTGTCGCGACACTTTTCGACTCTTAAACGCGTAAACAGGAACTGGTTTGAAATTGAAAAAATTTGCCCTTCATCATGTTGATTAGTTCCTTATCACATTGCATGCTTTAGTTTTTTTATTCTTATTGTAGTTTAGGAGGAGAAGAAGACACAAACTTTACGGTGTTAGGGGAGATAACTCTGTAACGATAAATAGTTCGCTTTCGCAGGGTCAATTGCGAAGAGTTTTTTTATGACCGATATACTACCTTAAGTTTCAAAATGATATGTCGCGAAACAAAAAATATATTGGGGCGGCGGATGAAAAATAATAATAATAATAATAATCAGAAGAATTGCTAGAAGGTCTTTACGACCGTAGTCGTGAAAGACCTTAATAAGGACCGGTCGACATTTTTTCATCTGATTTTGACTAAATATGATTTAAAGTAGGATATTTAACATGTTTTGAACACTTTTAGTGCAAAAATGTCAAATTTCACATTTTTTGAAAAAAGGGGGGATGAATTATCAATTTCTTTATTTCTAATATAGGAGACCCTTAAATGGTTTAAATGTGTTGGAATAGTGTCATTAAGTTGATTTGACCTTGAAAAGTCAGTCAAGGTCATACGGTTACTCCGTATCTAAGACCGGTATAGATTTCCTAAAAATCCATTCGCGTCCAATATTTTAGCAATTTTTTCTCATTTCTTGGCTTAAACAGGTATAAAAGACCTTGGACAACACTTTAGCACTAAAACATGACTAAAATATCAATAATTATATAAAATATTGATCTGTATATGTTGTTACCCTTAAAATTGCATTTTGGTTAATTTGACCTTGACCTTTGACCTTGGATTTTGACATTTTTGGATGTAACATATGTCACCTAAATTCAATGGTGAAGGTTCCAAGTCTTTATGACCAACGGTTCAAAAGATAGAAATTTTGACGTGTCGCGACACTTTTCGACTCTTAAACGCGTAAACAGGAACTGGTTTGAAATTGAAAAAATTTGCCCTTCATCATGTTGATTAGTTCCTTATCACATTGCATGCTTTAGTTTTTTTATTCTTATTGTAGTTTAGGAGGAGAAGAAGACACAAACTTTACGGTGTTAGGGGAGATAACTCTGTAACGATAAATAGTTCGCTTTCGCAGGGTCAATTGCGAAGAGTTTTTTTATGACCGATATACTACCTTAAGTTTCAAAATGATATGTCGCGAAACAAAAAATATATTGGGGCGGCGGATGAAAAATAATAATAATAATAATAATCAGAAGAATTGCTAGAAGGTCTTTACGACCGTAGTCGTGAAAGACCTTAATAAGGACCGGTCGACATTTTTTCATCTGATTTTGACTAAATATGATTTAAAGTAGGATATTTAACATGTTTTGAACACTTTTAGTGCAAAAATGTCAAATTTCACATTTTTTGAAAAAAGGGGGGATGAATTATCAATTTCTTTATTTCTAATATAGGAGACCCTTAAATGGTTTAAATGTGTTGGAATAGTGTCATTAAGTTGATTTGACCTTGAAAAGTCAGTCAAGGTCATACGGTTACTCCGTATCTAAGACCGGTATAGATTTCCTAAAAATCCATTCGCGTCCAATATTTTAGCAATTTTTTCTCATTTCTTGGCTTAAACAGGTATAAAAGACCTTGGACAACACTTTAGCACTAAAACATGACTAAAATATCAATAATTATATAAAATATTGATCTGTATATGTTGTTACCCTTAAAATTGCATTTTGGTTAATTTGACCTTGACCTTTGACCTTGGATTTTGACATTTTTGGATGTAACATATGTCACCTAAATTCAATGGTGAAGGTTCCAAGTCTTTATGACCAACGGTTCAAAAGATAGAAATTTTGACGTGTCGCGACACTTTTCGACTCTTAAACGCGTAAACAGGAACTGGTTTGAAATTGAAAAAATTTGCCCTTCATCATGTTGATTAGTTCCTTATCACATTGCATGCTTTAGTTTTTTTATTCTTATTGTAGTTTAGGAGGAGAAGAAGACACAAACTTTACGGTGTTAGGGGAGATAACTCTGTAACGATAAATAGTTCGCTTTCGCAGGGTCAATTGCGAAGAGTTTTTTTATGACCGATATACTACCTTAAGTTTCAAAATGATATGTCGCGAAACAAAAAATATATTGGGGCGGCGGATGAAAAATAATAATAATAATAATAATCAGAAGAATTGCTAGAAGGTCTTTACGACCGTAGTCGTGAAAGACCTTAATAAGGACCGGTCGACATTTTTTCATCTGATTTTGACTAAATATGATTTAAAGTAGGATATTTAACATGTTTTGAACACTTTTAGTGCAAAAATGTCAAATTTCACATTTTTTGAAAAAAGGGGGGATGAATTATCAATTTCTTTATTTCTAATATAGGAGACCCTTAAATGGTTTAAATGTGTTGGAATAGTGTCATTAAGTTGATTTGACCTTGAAAAGTCAGTCAAGGTCATACGGTTACTCCGTATCTAAGACCGGTATAGATTTCCTAAAAATCCATTCGCGTCCAATATTTTAGCAATTTTTTCTCATTTCTTGGCTTAAACAGGTATAAAAGACCTTGGACAACACTTTAGCACTAAAACATGACTAAAATATCAATAATTATATAAAATATTGATCTGTATATGTTGTTACCCTTAAAATTGCATTTTGGTTAATTTGACCTTGACCTTTGACCTTGGATTTTGACATTTTTGGATGTAACATATGTCACCTAAATTCAATGGTGAAGGTTCCAAGTCTTTATGACCAACGGTTCAAAAGATAGAAATTTTGACGTGTCGCGACACTTTTCGACTCTTAAACGCGTAAACAGGAACTGGTTTGAAATTGAAAAAATTTGCCCTTCATCATGTTGATTAGTTCCTTATCACATTGCATGCTTTAGTTTTTTTATTCTTATTGTAGTTTAGGAGGAGAAGAAGACACAAACTTTACGGTGTTAGGGGAGATAACTCTGTAACGATAAATAGTTCGCTTTCGCAGGGTCAATTGCGAAGAGTTTTTTTATGACCGATATACTACCTTAAGTTTCAAAATGATATGTCGCGAAACAAAAAATATATTGGGGCGGCGGATGAAAAATAATAATAATAATAATAATCAGAAGAATTGCTAGAAGGTCTTTACGACCGTAGTCGTGAAAGACCTTAATAAGGACCGGTCGACATTTTTTCATCTGATTTTGACTAAATATGATTTAAAGTAGGATATTTAACATGTTTTGAACACTTTTAGTGCAAAAATGTCAAATTTCACATTTTTTGAAAAAAGGGGGGATGAATTATCAATTTCTTTATTTCTAATATAGGAGACCCTTAAATGGTTTAAATGTGTTGGAATAGTGTCATTAAGTTGATTTGACCTTGAAAAGTCAGTCAAGGTCATACGGTTACTCCGTATCTAAGACCGGTATAGATTTCCTAAAAATCCATTCGCGTCCAATATTTTAGCAATTTTTTCTCATTTCTTGGCTTAAACAGGTATAAAAGACCTTGGACAACACTTTAGCACTAAAACATGACTAAAATATCAATAATTATATAAAATATTGATCTGTATATGTTGTTACCCTTAAAATTGCATTTTGGTTAATTTGACCTTGACCTTTGACCTTGGATTTTGACATTTTTGGATGTAACATATGTCACCTAAATTCAATGGTGAAGGTTCCAAGTCTTTATGACCAACGGTTCAAAAGATAGAAATTTTGACGTGTCGCGACACTTTTCGACTCTTAAACGCGTAAACAGGAACTGGTTTGAAATTGAAAAAATTTGCCCTTCATCATGTTGATTAGTTCCTTATCACATTGCATGCTTTAGTTTTTTTATTCTTATTGTAGTTTAGGAGGAGAAGAAGACACAAACTTTACGGTGTTAGGGGAGATAACTCTGTAACGATAAATAGTTCGCTTTCGCAGGGTCAATTGCGAAGAGTTTTTTTATGACCGATATACTACCTTAAGTTTCAAAATGATATGTCGCGAAACAAAAAATATATTGGGGCGGCGGATGAAAAATAATAATAATAATAATAATCAGAAGAATTGCTAGAAGGTCTTTACGACCGTAGTCGTGAAAGACCTTAATAAGGACCGGTCGACATTTTTTCATCTGATTTTGACTAAATATGATTTAAAGTAGGATATTTAACATGTTTTGAACACTTTTAGTGCAAAAATGTCAAATTTCACATTTTTTGAAAAAAGGGGGGATGAATTATCAATTTCTTTATTTCTAATATAGGAGACCCTTAAATGGTTTAAATGTGTTGGAATAGTGTCATTAAGTTGATTTGACCTTGAAAAGTCAGTCAAGGTCATACGGTTACTCCGTATCTAAGACCGGTATAGATTTCCTAAAAATCCATTCGCGTCCAATATTTTAGCAATTTTTTCTCATTTCTTGGCTTAAACAGGTATAAAAGACCTTGGACAACACTTTAGCACTAAAACATGACTAAAATATCAATAATTATATAAAATATTGATCTGTATATGTTGTTACCCTTAAAATTGCATTTTGGTTAATTTGACCTTGACCTTTGACCTTGGATTTTGACATTTTTGGATGTAACATATGTCACCTAAATTCAATGGTGAAGGTTCCAAGTCTTTATGACCAACGGTTCAAAAGATAGAAATTTTGACGTGTCGCGACACTTTTCGACTCTTAAACGCGTAAACAGGAACTGGTTTGAAATTGAAAAAATTTGCCCTTCATCATGTTGATTAGTTCCTTATCACATTGCATGCTTTAGTTTTTTTATTCTTATTGTAGTTTAGGAGGAGAAGAAGACACAAACTTTACGGTGTTAGGGGAGATAACTCTGTAACGATAAATAGTTCGCTTTCGCAGGGTCAATTGCGAAGAGTTTTTTTATGACCGATATACTACCTTAAGTTTCAAAATGATATGTCGCGAAACAAAAAATATATTGGGGCGGCGGATGAAAAATAATAATAATAATAATAATCAGAAGAATTGCTAGAAGGTCTTTACGACCGTAGTCGTGAAAGACCTTAATAAGGACCGGTCGACATTTTTTCATCTGATTTTGACTAAATATGATTTAAAGTAGGATATTTAACATGTTTTGAACACTTTTAGTGCAAAAATGTCAAATTTCACATTTTTTGAAAAAAGGGGGGATGAATTATCAATTTCTTTATTTCTAATATAGGAGACCCTTAAATGGTTTAAATGTGTTGGAATAGTGTCATTAAGTTGATTTGACCTTGAAAAGTCAGTCAAGGTCATACGGTTACTCCGTATCTAAGACCGGTATAGATTTCCTAAAAATCCATTCGCGTCCAATATTTTAGCAATTTTTTCTCATTTCTTGGCTTAAACAGGTATAAAAGACCTTGGACAACACTTTAGCACTAAAACATGACTAAAATATCAATAATTATATAAAATATTGATCTGTATATGTTGTTACCCTTAAAATTGCATTTTGGTTAATTTGACCTTGACCTTTGACCTTGGATTTTGACATTTTTGGATGTAACATATGTCACCTAAATTCAATGGTGAAGGTTCCAAGTCTTTATGACCAACGGTTCAAAAGATAGAAATTTTGACGTGTCGCGACACTTTTCGACTCTTAAACGCGTAAACAGGAACTGGTTTGAAATTGAAAAAATTTGCCCTTCATCATGTTGATTAGTTCCTTATCACATTGCATGCTTTAGTTTTTTTATTCTTATTGTAGTTTAGGAGGAGAAGAAGACACAAACTTTACGGTGTTAGGGGAGATAACTCTGTAACGATAAATAGTTCGCTTTCGCAGGGTCAATTGCGAAGAGTTTTTTTATGACCGATATACTACCTTAAGTTTCAAAATGATATGTCGCGAAACAAAAAATATATTGGGGCGGCGGATGAAAAATAATAATAATAATAATAATCAGAAGAATTGCTAGAAGGTCTTTACGACCGTAGTCGTGAAAGACCTTAATAAGGACCGGTCGACATTTTTTCATCTGATTTTGACTAAATATGATTTAAAGTAGGATATTTAACATGTTTTGAACACTTTTAGTGCAAAAATGTCAAATTTCACATTTTTTGAAAAAAGGGGGGATGAATTATCAATTTCTTTATTTCTAATATAGGAGACCCTTAAATGGTTTAAATGTGTTGGAATAGTGTCATTAAGTTGATTTGACCTTGAAAAGTCAGTCAAGGTCATACGGTTACTCCGTATCTAAGACCGGTATAGATTTCCTAAAAATCCATTCGCGTCCAATATTTTAGCAATTTTTTCTCATTTCTTGGCTTAAACAGGTATAAAAGACCTTGGACAACACTTTAGCACTAAAACATGACTAAAATATCAATAATTATATAAAATATTGATCTGTATATGTTGTTACCCTTAAAATTGCATTTTGGTTAATTTGACCTTGACCTTTGACCTTGGATTTTGACATTTTTGGATGTAACATATGTCACCTAAATTCAATGGTGAAGGTTCCAAGTCTTTATGACCAACGGTTCAAAAGATAGAAATTTTGACGTGTCGCGACACTTTTCGACTCTTAAACGCGTAAACAGGAACTGGTTTGAAATTGAAAAAATTTGCCCTTCATCATGTTGATTAGTTCCTTATCACATTGCATGCTTTAGTTTTTTTATTCTTATTGTAGTTTAGGAGGAGAAGAAGACACAAACTTTACGGTGTTAGGGGAGATAACTCTGTAACGATAAATAGTTCGCTTTCGCAGGGTCAATTGCGAAGAGTTTTTTTATGACCGATATACTACCTTAAGTTTCAAAATGATATGTCGCGAAACAAAAAATATATTGGGGCGGCGGATGAAAAATAATAATAATAATAATAATCAGAAGAATTGCTAGAAGGTCTTTACGACCGTAGTCGTGAAAGACCTTAATAAGGACCGGTCGACATTTTTTCATCTGATTTTGACTAAATATGATTTAAAGTAGGATATTTAACATGTTTTGAACACTTTTAGTGCAAAAATGTCAAATTTCACATTTTTTGAAAAAAGGGGGGATGAATTATCAATTTCTTTATTTCTAATATAGGAGACCCTTAAATGGTTTAAATGTGTTGGAATAGTGTCATTAAGTTGATTTGACCTTGAAAAGTCAGTCAAGGTCATACGGTTACTCCGTATCTAAGACCGGTATAGATTTCCTAAAAATCCATTCGCGTCCAATATTTTAGCAATTTTTTCTCATTTCTTGGCTTAAACAGGTATAAAAGACCTTGGACAACACTTTAGCACTAAAACATGACTAAAATATCAATAATTATATAAAATATTGATCTGTATATGTTGTTACCCTTAAAATTGCATTTTGGTTAATTTGACCTTGACCTTTGACCTTGGATTTTGACATTTTTGGATGTAACATATGTCACCTAAATTCAATGGTGAAGGTTCCAAGTCTTTATGACCAACGGTTCAAAAGATAGAAATTTTGACGTGTCGCGACACTTTTCGACTCTTAAACGCGTAAACAGGAACTGGTTTGAAATTGAAAAAATTTGCCCTTCATCATGTTGATTAGTTCCTTATCACATTGCATGCTTTAGTTTTTTTATTCTTATTGTAGTTTAGGAGGAGAAGAAGACACAAACTTTACGGTGTTAGGGGAGATAACTCTGTAACGATAAATAGTTCGCTTTCGCAGGGTCAATTGCGAAGAGTTTTTTTATGACCGATATACTACCTTAAGTTTCAAAATGATATGTCGCGAAACAAAAAATATATTGGGGCGGCGGATGAAAAATAATAATAATAATAATAATCAGAAGAATTGCTAGAAGGTCTTTACGACCGTAGTCGTGAAAGACCTTAATAAGGACCGGTCGACATTTTTTCATCTGATTTTGACTAAATATGATTTAAAGTAGGATATTTAACATGTTTTGAACACTTTTAGTGCAAAAATGTCAAATTTCACATTTTTTGAAAAAAGGGGGGATGAATTATCAATTTCTTTATTTCTAATATAGGAGACCCTTAAATGGTTTAAATGTGTTGGAATAGTGTCATTAAGTTGATTTGACCTTGAAAAGTCAGTCAAGGTCATACGGTTACTCCGTATCTAAGACCGGTATAGATTTCCTAAAAATCCATTCGCGTCCAATATTTTAGCAATTTTTTCTCATTTCTTGGCTTAAACAGGTATAAAAGACCTTGGACAACACTTTAGCACTAAAACATGACTAAAATATCAATAATTATATAAAATATTGATCTGTATATGTTGTTACCCTTAAAATTGCATTTTGGTTAATTTGACCTTGACCTTTGACCTTGGATTTTGACATTTTTGGATGTAACATATGTCACCTAAATTCAATGGTGAAGGTTCCAAGTCTTTATGACCAACGGTTCAAAAGATAGAAATTTTGACGTGTCGCGACACTTTTCGACTCTTAAACGCGTAAACAGGAACTGGTTTGAAATTGAAAAAATTTGCCCTTCATCATGTTGATTAGTTCCTTATCACATTGCATGCTTTAGTTTTTTTATTCTTATTGTAGTTTAGGAGGAGAAGAAGACACAAACTTTACGGTGTTAGGGGAGATAACTCTGTAACGATAAATAGTTCGCTTTCGCAGGGTCAATTGCGAAGAGTTTTTTTATGACCGATATACTACCTTAAGTTTCAAAATGATATGTCGCGAAACAAAAAATATATTGGGGCGGCGGATGAAAAATAATAATAATAATAATAATCAGAAGAATTGCTAGAAGGTCTTTACGACCGTAGTCGTGAAAGACCTTAATAAGGACCGGTCGACATTTTTTCATCTGATTTTGACTAAATATGATTTAAAGTAGGATATTTAACATGTTTTGAACACTTTTAGTGCAAAAATGTCAAATTTCACATTTTTTGAAAAAAGGGGGGATGAATTATCAATTTCTTTATTTCTAATATAGGAGACCCTTAAATGGTTTAAATGTGTTGGAATAGTGTCATTAAGTTGATTTGACCTTGAAAAGTCAGTCAAGGTCATACGGTTACTCCGTATCTAAGACCGGTATAGATTTCCTAAAAATCCATTCGCGTCCAATATTTTAGCAATTTTTTCTCATTTCTTGGCTTAAACAGGTATAAAAGACCTTGGACAACACTTTAGCACTAAAACATGACTAAAATATCAATAATTATATAAAATATTGATCTGTATATGTTGTTACCCTTAAAATTGCATTTTGGTTAATTTGACCTTGACCTTTGACCTTGGATTTTGACATTTTTGGATGTAACATATGTCACCTAAATTCAATGGTGAAGGTTCCAAGTCTTTATGACCAACGGTTCAAAAGATAGAAATTTTGACGTGTCGCGACACTTTTCGACTCTTAAACGCGTAAACAGGAACTGGTTTGAAATTGAAAAAATTTGCCCTTCATCATGTTGATTAGTTCCTTATCACATTGCATGCTTTAGTTTTTTTATTCTTATTGTAGTTTAGGAGGAGAAGAAGACACAAACTTTACGGTGTTAGGGGAGATAACTCTGTAACGATAAATAGTTCGCTTTCGCAGGGTCAATTGCGAAGAGTTTTTTTATGACCGATATACTACCTTAAGTTTCAAAATGATATGTCGCGAAACAAAAAATATATTGGGGCGGCGGATGAAAAATAATAATAATAATAATAATCAGAAGAATTGCTAGAAGGTCTTTACGACCGTAGTCGTGAAAGACCTTAATAAGGACCGGTCGACATTTTTTCATCTGATTTTGACTAAATATGATTTAAAGTAGGATATTTAACATGTTTTGAACACTTTTAGTGCAAAAATGTCAAATTTCACATTTTTTGAAAAAAGGGGGGATGAATTATCAATTTCTTTATTTCTAATATAGGAGACCCTTAAATGGTTTAAATGTGTTGGAATAGTGTCATTAAGTTGATTTGACCTTGAAAAGTCAGTCAAGGTCATACGGTTACTCCGTATCTAAGACCGGTATAGATTTCCTAAAAATCCATTCGCGTCCAATATTTTAGCAATTTTTTCTCATTTCTTGGCTTAAACAGGTATAAAAGACCTTGGACAACACTTTAGCACTAAAACATGACTAAAATATCAATAATTATATAAAATATTGATCTGTATATGTTGTTACCCTTAAAATTGCATTTTGGTTAATTTGACCTTGACCTTTGACCTTGGATTTTGACATTTTTGGATGTAACATATGTCACCTAAATTCAATGGTGAAGGTTCCAAGTCTTTATGACCAACGGTTCAAAAGATAGAAATTTTGACGTGTCGCGACACTTTTCGACTCTTAAACGCGTAAACAGGAACTGGTTTGAAATTGAAAAAATTTGCCCTTCATCATGTTGATTAGTTCCTTATCACATTGCATGCTTTAGTTTTTTTATTCTTATTGTAGTTTAGGAGGAGAAGAAGACACAAACTTTACGGTGTTAGGGGAGATAACTCTGTAACGATAAATAGTTCGCTTTCGCAGGGTCAATTGCGAAGAGTTTTTTTATGACCGATATACTACCTTAAGTTTCAAAATGATATGTCGCGAAACAAAAAATATATTGGGGCGGCGGATGAAAAATAATAATAATAATAATAATCAGAAGAATTGCTAGAAGGTCTTTACGACCGTAGTCGTGAAAGACCTTAATAAGGACCGGTCGACATTTTTTCATCTGATTTTGACTAAATATGATTTAAAGTAGGATATTTAACATGTTTTGAACACTTTTAGTGCAAAAATGTCAAATTTCACATTTTTTGAAAAAAGGGGGGATGAATTATCAATTTCTTTATTTCTAATATAGGAGACCCTTAAATGGTTTAAATGTGTTGGAATAGTGTCATTAAGTTGATTTGACCTTGAAAAGTCAGTCAAGGTCATACGGTTACTCCGTATCTAAGACCGGTATAGATTTCCTAAAAATCCATTCGCGTCCAATATTTTAGCAATTTTTTCTCATTTCTTGGCTTAAACAGGTATAAAAGACCTTGGACAACACTTTAGCACTAAAACATGACTAAAATATCAATAATTATATAAAATATTGATCTGTATATGTTGTTACCCTTAAAATTGCATTTTGGTTAATTTGACCTTGACCTTTGACCTTGGATTTTGACATTTTTGGATGTAACATATGTCACCTAAATTCAATGGTGAAGGTTCCAAGTCTTTATGACCAACGGTTCAAAAGATAGAAATTTTGACGTGTCGCGACACTTTTCGACTCTTAAACGCGTAAACAGGAACTGGTTTGAAATTGAAAAAATTTGCCCTTCATCATGTTGATTAGTTCCTTATCACATTGCATGCTTTAGTTTTTTTATTCTTATTGTAGTTTAGGAGGAGAAGAAGACACAAACTTTACGGTGTTAGGGGAGATAACTCTGTAACGATAAATAGTTCGCTTTCGCAGGGTCAATTGCGAAGAGTTTTTTTATGACCGATATACTACCTTAAGTTTCAAAATGATATGTCGCGAAACAAAAAATATATTGGGGCGGCGGATGAAAAATAATAATAATAATAATAATCAGAAGAATTGCTAGAAGGTCTTTACGACCGTAGTCGTGAAAGACCTTAATAAGGACCGGTCGACATTTTTTCATCTGATTTTGACTAAATATGATTTAAAGTAGGATATTTAACATGTTTTGAACACTTTTAGTGCAAAAATGTCAAATTTCACATTTTTTGAAAAAAGGGGGGATGAATTATCAATTTCTTTATTTCTAATATAGGAGACCCTTAAATGGTTTAAATGTGTTGGAATAGTGTCATTAAGTTGATTTGACCTTGAAAAGTCAGTCAAGGTCATACGGTTACTCCGTATCTAAGACCGGTATAGATTTCCTAAAAATCCATTCGCGTCCAATATTTTAGCAATTTTTTCTCATTTCTTGGCTTAAACAGGTATAAAAGACCTTGGACAACACTTTAGCACTAAAACATGACTAAAATATCAATAATTATATAAAATATTGATCTGTATATGTTGTTACCCTTAAAATTGCATTTTGGTTAATTTGACCTTGACCTTTGACCTTGGATTTTGACATTTTTGGATGTAACATATGTCACCTAAATTCAATGGTGAAGGTTCCAAGTCTTTATGACCAACGGTTCAAAAGATAGAAATTTTGACGTGTCGCGACACTTTTCGACTCTTAAACGCGTAAACAGGAACTGGTTTGAAATTGAAAAAATTTGCCCTTCATCATGTTGATTAGTTCCTTATCACATTGCATGCTTTAGTTTTTTTATTCTTATTGTAGTTTAGGAGGAGAAGAAGACACAAACTTTACGGTGTTAGGGGAGATAACTCTGTAACGATAAATAGTTCGCTTTCGCAGGGTCAATTGCGAAGAGTTTTTTTATGACCGATATACTACCTTAAGTTTCAAAATGATATGTCGCGAAACAAAAAATATATTGGGGCGGCGGATGAAAAATAATAATAATAATAATAATCAGAAGAATTGCTAGAAGGTCTTTACGACCGTAGTCGTGAAAGACCTTAATAAGGACCGGTCGACATTTTTTCATCTGATTTTGACTAAATATGATTTAAAGTAGGATATTTAACATGTTTTGAACACTTTTAGTGCAAAAATGTCAAATTTCACATTTTTTGAAAAAAGGGGGGATGAATTATCAATTTCTTTATTTCTAATATAGGAGACCCTTAAATGGTTTAAATGTGTTGGAATAGTGTCATTAAGTTGATTTGACCTTGAAAAGTCAGTCAAGGTCATACGGTTACTCCGTATCTAAGACCGGTATAGATTTCCTAAAAATCCATTCGCGTCCAATATTTTAGCAATTTTTTCTCATTTCTTGGCTTAAACAGGTATAAAAGACCTTGGACAACACTTTAGCACTAAAACATGACTAAAATATCAATAATTATATAAAATATTGATCTGTATATGTTGTTACCCTTAAAATTGCATTTTGGTTAATTTGACCTTGACCTTTGACCTTGGATTTTGACATTTTTGGATGTAACATATGTCACCTAAATTCAATGGTGAAGGTTCCAAGTCTTTATGACCAACGGTTCAAAAGATAGAAATTTTGACGTGTCGCGACACTTTTCGACTCTTAAACGCGTAAACAGGAACTGGTTTGAAATTGAAAAAATTTGCCCTTCATCATGTTGATTAGTTCCTTATCACATTGCATGCTTTAGTTTTTTTATTCTTATTGTAGTTTAGGAGGAGAAGAAGACACAAACTTTACGGTGTTAGGGGAGATAACTCTGTAACGATAAATAGTTCGCTTTCGCAGGGTCAATTGCGAAGAGTTTTTTTATGACCGATATACTACCTTAAGTTTCAAAATGATATGTCGCGAAACAAAAAATATATTGGGGCGGCGGATGAAAAATAATAATAATAATAATAATCAGAAGAATTGCTAGAAGGTCTTTACGACCGTAGTCGTGAAAGACCTTAATAAGGACCGGTCGACATTTTTTCATCTGATTTTGACTAAATATGATTTAAAGTAGGATATTTAACATGTTTTGAACACTTTTAGTGCAAAAATGTCAAATTTCACATTTTTTGAAAAAAGGGGGGATGAATTATCAATTTCTTTATTTCTAATATAGGAGACCCTTAAATGGTTTAAATGTGTTGGAATAGTGTCATTAAGTTGATTTGACCTTGAAAAGTCAGTCAAGGTCATACGGTTACTCCGTATCTAAGACCGGTATAGATTTCCTAAAAATCCATTCGCGTCCAATATTTTAGCAATTTTTTCTCATTTCTTGGCTTAAACAGGTATAAAAGACCTTGGACAACACTTTAGCACTAAAACATGACTAAAATATCAATAATTATATAAAATATTGATCTGTATATGTTGTTACCCTTAAAATTGCATTTTGGTTAATTTGACCTTGACCTTTGACCTTGGATTTTGACATTTTTGGATGTAACATATGTCACCTAAATTCAATGGTGAAGGTTCCAAGTCTTTATGACCAACGGTTCAAAAGATAGAAATTTTGACGTGTCGCGACACTTTTCGACTCTTAAACGCGTAAACAGGAACTGGTTTGAAATTGAAAAAATTTGCCCTTCATCATGTTGATTAGTTCCTTATCACATTGCATGCTTTAGTTTTTTTATTCTTATTGTAGTTTAGGAGGAGAAGAAGACACAAACTTTACGGTGTTAGGGGAGATAACTCTGTAACGATAAATAGTTCGCTTTCGCAGGGTCAATTGCGAAGAGTTTTTTTATGACCGATATACTACCTTAAGTTTCAAAATGATATGTCGCGAAACAAAAAATATATTGGGGCGGCGGATGAAAAATAATAATAATAATAATAATCAGAAGAATTGCTAGAAGGTCTTTACGACCGTAGTCGTGAAAGACCTTAATAAGGACCGGTCGACATTTTTTCATCTGATTTTGACTAAATATGATTTAAAGTAGGATATTTAACATGTTTTGAACACTTTTAGTGCAAAAATGTCAAATTTCACATTTTTTGAAAAAAGGGGGGATGAATTATCAATTTCTTTATTTCTAATATAGGAGACCCTTAAATGGTTTAAATGTGTTGGAATAGTGTCATTAAGTTGATTTGACCTTGAAAAGTCAGTCAAGGTCATACGGTTACTCCGTATCTAAGACCGGTATAGATTTCCTAAAAATCCATTCGCGTCCAATATTTTAGCAATTTTTTCTCATTTCTTGGCTTAAACAGGTATAAAAGACCTTGGACAACACTTTAGCACTAAAACATGACTAAAATATCAATAATTATATAAAATATTGATCTGTATATGTTGTTACCCTTAAAATTGCATTTTGGTTAATTTGACCTTGACCTTTGACCTTGGATTTTGACATTTTTGGATGTAACATATGTCACCTAAATTCAATGGTGAAGGTTCCAAGTCTTTATGACCAACGGTTCAAAAGATAGAAATTTTGACGTGTCGCGACACTTTTCGACTCTTAAACGCGTAAACAGGAACTGGTTTGAAATTGAAAAAATTTGCCCTTCATCATGTTGATTAGTTCCTTATCACATTGCATGCTTTAGTTTTTTTATTCTTATTGTAGTTTAGGAGGAGAAGAAGACACAAACTTTACGGTGTTAGGGGAGATAACTCTGTAACGATAAATAGTTCGCTTTCGCAGGGTCAATTGCGAAGAGTTTTTTTATGACCGATATACTACCTTAAGTTTCAAAATGATATGTCGCGAAACAAAAAATATATTGGGGCGGCGGATGAAAAATAATAATAATAATAATAATCAGAAGAATTGCTAGAAGGTCTTTACGACCGTAGTCGTGAAAGACCTTAATAAGGACCGGTCGACATTTTTTCATCTGATTTTGACTAAATATGATTTAAAGTAGGATATTTAACATGTTTTGAACACTTTTAGTGCAAAAATGTCAAATTTCACATTTTTTGAAAAAAGGGGGGATGAATTATCAATTTCTTTATTTCTAATATAGGAGACCCTTAAATGGTTTAAATGTGTTGGAATAGTGTCATTAAGTTGATTTGACCTTGAAAAGTCAGTCAAGGTCATACGGTTACTCCGTATCTAAGACCGGTATAGATTTCCTAAAAATCCATTCGCGTCCAATATTTTAGCAATTTTTTCTCATTTCTTGGCTTAAACAGGTATAAAAGACCTTGGACAACACTTTAGCACTAAAACATGACTAAAATATCAATAATTATATAAAATATTGATCTGTATATGTTGTTACCCTTAAAATTGCATTTTGGTTAATTTGACCTTGACCTTTGACCTTGGATTTTGACATTTTTGGATGTAACATATGTCACCTAAATTCAATGGTGAAGGTTCCAAGTCTTTATGACCAACGGTTCAAAAGATAGAAATTTTGACGTGTCGCGACACTTTTCGACTCTTAAACGCGTAAACAGGAACTGGTTTGAAATTGAAAAAATTTGCCCTTCATCATGTTGATTAGTTCCTTATCACATTGCATGCTTTAGTTTTTTTATTCTTATTGTAGTTTAGGAGGAGAAGAAGACACAAACTTTACGGTGTTAGGGGAGATAACTCTGTAACGATAAATAGTTCGCTTTCGCAGGGTCAATTGCGAAGAGTTTTTTTATGACCGATATACTACCTTAAGTTTCAAAATGATATGTCGCGAAACAAAAAATATATTGGGGCGGCGGATGAAAAATAATAATAATAATAATAATCAGAAGAATTGCTAGAAGGTCTTTACGACCGTAGTCGTGAAAGACCTTAATAATTAACAATTCGTTAGTTCAAGTACATCAAGTGTTAAGAATACAATATCATCATAAATAAACATAGTATTTTCTTTTTCTATTTTTGTGATATAATAATCTTAATGAAATTAGAACATAAACAAACGCTGTCAGTTTTTGGTATCGATTAATTTTAAATGAATTTGTACTTTTAAATTCCGTTATTTACGCTTTACTGGTTTTCAATAAAAGTCACGTGGGTTTAAAATTATGAATGGGGAGTTTATTGATTCAAAGTTAGGTACAGGTGTGTCACATTCATATAGTTAAAAGTTTGATTGGATTTTAAATTAATATTGGGTAAGTAGGATTTAGTTAAATAGCATCATTCTAAAGAAGTTAACAATGCTATTTTGATTTACTTGATCTTTTATAGAAAGATATTGATAAAGTTCTTGTTTGAAGATTTTGAAAATGTCCTTTGTTTTTGTACGCTGTTCCGAAACATAATAGGTTTTGTAGATAGAAAAACCTAAAAGTGTGAAAAGAGTGTTGAAGTCCTTGTAACCTGGATCTAATATTTTATAGCCAATTACTAAATACTGGAGTTTAATCTCTTTACTAAATCCGTATTGTTCTAGAATGTTGTTAATAATCTTCCAAAACGGTTTTACCATTTCGCATTTAAGGAAGAAATGTTCATAGTTATCAATACATTTGCATTAAATACAATATGGATCTTTGGCTATATTCCATTTAAAAAGATTTTCTTGGTTAACAAGTATGCCACTTAAAAGTTTCCATCTAAAGCATTTAAGTTTATTCAATTGTAAGTTTAAATGAATGAAATGAAGAGCCTTTCGGAGATGGTATGGTTCGATTTTAAAATGTCTCTTCCATTTCTCAAATCCGATATTGTTTTCTATTTTTGTTTTTATTAAAATCTTGTAGATATCTTTACTTACTAGCTTCTCGCTATTTATCTCTTTGTTTCCAACAATAATTATTTTGTTTGTTTTATTCGTATTTAATACAGTTTTTTTGGAGGCTTCACTTTCTAATATTTTTATCCATTCTTTTGGAATTGACTTTTTTAATATTGATAATTCACTAATCCAGTTTTGCTTAGTTTTAAGTTTGGTCACTATTTCTGATAAATTTAAGGTTCCAGTCTCATCGAGGAGATCATTAACGTAAATGATGTCACTTTGAATCCAGTTATGAAATATTAAGGGCTTTTGGTTTAACTTGATATTTTTGTTTCCCCAAATTATCTCTTTCGGATTTCTCTGAAATTAGTTGGGGGTGGTGGTTTTTTGACAAATTGTACCCAACTTTTTAATATTTCTTTATAAAACATTGGAATAAGGTCTATGTTTTCCAGGTGTTTTAAATCATTAATAGTTAAATTCATTCTAAATATTAGTAGATTTTTACCAAATTTCGATAGGTATAGTTTCGGTATTATAGACCAATTTTCACTATCTTTTGAGTTCATGAGTCTTATCGCCCATTTAATTTTTTGTGCATCTAATTGACTTTGTATATCAATCATATTTAAACCACCTTCTTCATAGTCCGCTATAATTGTTTTTCTTTTAATTTTATCTTTTTTATTGTCCCATAAAAATTTGAATATTTCACTTTCTAATTGTTTTATTTTCGTTTTGTCTAGGCTTATCATATTAGACATGAAAGTGAATTGTGGGACTATAAAGGTTTTTATTATCAGTATTTTCCCCAATAAGGAAAGTTTTCTTTTTTCCCAAGTTTTCAAAAGTTTTAATGCTTTATCAAATTTTGTTTGCCAGTTTAGGTTTTCGCATTCTTTTTTATTTATACCGACATATAATCCTAGAACTTTTATTGGCTTCCCTGAAAAACTTATTTCATCTACTTTATCTCTACAGTGTTTCAATTTGCCTATCCATATGCCTTCTGTCTTATTTTTATTCAGTTTTAAACCCGAAAACGTACCAAAGATTTCAATAATGTTTAGTGCTTGTTTGATTTCATTTGAATTTTTTAGAAATAGGGTTGTGTCGTCTGCTAATTGCGATACTTTCATGCTATGTAGCTTGTTATCAAATTTTATCTCAATTCCTTTTATACCTTTTTCGTTTTTCAATCGATTTGCCATTATTTCTACCGCGATTACGAATATTAACGCGGAGCACGGGCATCCCTGTCTAATACCTCTTTGGATGTTCACTGGTGCGGAAACCCATCCATTGTTTGTAATATGGGTCGTTATATTTGTGTACAATGTTTTTATCCAATTGATGAAAGATTTGTTAAATCCGAAATGTTTCAGAGTCTCGTACATGAATGTCCAGTTAAGAGTGTCAAACGCTTTAGAGAAATCAATAAATAGTATTGCCCCTTCGATGTTAAATCTATCGGCATAGTCTATTATATCTTGAATTTGTCTTAGATTGCACCCTATAAATCTATTTTGAATGTAACCTGATTGATCCGAACTTATGATCAGGTTTAAAACTTGTTTCATTCTTTCTGCTAGTGCATAAGATAATATCTTATAATCTGTATTTAGAAGTGATATAGGTCTATAATTTGTGAGATTTAAAGGGTCTTCTTTCTTATATATAAGATTTAATATACTTTGTCTTAGGGTGTGGGGTAAAGTTTGATTATCATAACTATCATTGAAAACTTTAAGAATTATCGGCCCAATTTTTTTCCAGAAATGTTTATAAAAGTTTGTACTGAGTCCATCCATTCCCGGACTTTTATTTGGTTTTAGTTTATTTACGGCATTTGTTATTTCCTCATAACTAACATATCCGTCACAAATTTTACTTTCATCCGCTGTTAATTTATGTGGTGTTTTAGTATCACTGACGTACTTTTGTAAATCGTCTATATTCTGGTTAATATTATTTTCTTTAGAATAAAGATTTTGATAAAATGTTCTTTCTATGTCAATTATTTTATCTTGATTAGTAGTTATTGTTCCATTTTCGTCTTTTAGTTTAATAATTGTTTTTTTGTTCTGTCTTTGTTTTTCTAATCCTAAAAAGTAGGCATTATTTTTTTCTCCCTTTTCAATCCACAATTGCCTTGATCGAATTTGAGCTCCTACTGCTTTGTATTCGTACTCTTTTTCTATCTCTTGTTGTAACTTTTCTATTTTGTTTGTCAAATTTACATTTTTATTTTGATTTTCTATTTCATTTAATTTGATTAACTCTCTTTCTTTTGATATTAGATCATTTTTCTTTTTTCTAGCTCTTTGCTTACAATAGTTAATACTATATTCTTTTATTTCTATCTTCATCAATTCCCATGCGGTTCCTGTATCCTTTGTTTTATCCTTTAGTTTATTAATATTATATTTTTCTATTATTTTTATGATATTATTTTCATATTCGTTTTCGGTTAAGATGGAATTATTTATTTTCCAATACCCTGGACCTTTACTTTTTGCCGTAGCAGTTTGTAATTTTAGCGATACCGCTTGGTGATCGGTATATTGTATTAGTATAGGTCTTATATCACTGCTTTTCACGTTTGGTAAAATGTCTTTTTGAATCAAGAAAAGGTCGATTCGACTTGCTTGGTTTCCGTTTTTTCTTTTCCACGTATATTGAGTTTTTTGCGGATTTAAGTGTCTCCAAATATCTATAAGGTCAATGTTCTTGATAAGTTGTTTTAGTCCGAAAACCGGTTTTAGTTTTTTATTTTGATTCGATGATTTTCTATCTTGACACGTAAGGGATTGGTTTAAATCTCCGCCTATTATTATTGCTCCGATTGCATTGTTATTCACAAAATCATTCATTTTCTTGAAGAAGGTGTTTCTATTTGATTCTATATTTGGAGCATACGTGTTAACTAATGAGTAGATCGTGTTTTCTATATTTATGTTGATCAGTAAAAGTCGACCTTCTATATCTTTGTGAACATCTACTATTTCGAAATTAAGGTTTTTGTTTATTAAAATAGCTACTCCTTTGCTTGCATTAGTACCGTTACTTGTAAAAATTACGAAATTTGATTCTAATTGTATTAATTTCTCGATCTCATTATCAAAATGTGTTTCTTGAATGAATAAAATGTTACTTCGCTGGGTCTTTATCCATTCATAAAAACGCGATCTCTTATGTTTATCGCGGAGACCCTGGACATTTACTGTGCATACATGTAGATCATATAACATGTTTTACAATTAAACAAGATCTTGATGAATTTTACATGCACTATTACAACATGTATATAATAATAACAATATGTTGATAACATAACAAAACTTGGTATAAAGAAGATTATGACTTTTATACCATAATAGGTTGAAATCTTGATTAAATGATAGATGGTCAGTTGCATTTCAAATAATTGATTGAGTGAACTAAAGTTAAATCTTAAAGTTTGGTATTTAGAGGGACATAACTCTAGTTTCATGTTTCACAATAAATACTGTTGTAACAAATAATTCTATTAAATGATGTTACAAGTATATGCAAATGTATATAATAATAAAATAAAAACTACAAAATGCACACACAATGATCTGATCATCTTTTTTTTTTACTTTTACTTATTTTCTATTTTTTTTAAAGTTTTTTTTTCAGATTATAACTAAAACAATAAAATTGGTCTAAAGCTTAGTAAATGAAATTATCTCTTTGGTATTTTTGTGTCCCTGTCTTGTGGCGTTGGCGGTGTTCTCTTGTAGTGTTCTGCGTCTCTAGACCCTCGTCCTCTAGGTGTTGTATAGTCATTTATATTGGATTGTTTTTAGCAGGGGATTTCTTCTAGATAAGTTCAAGTGCTATTTCTCATTATAAGGGGGACAATCCATTATTTTTTAAGTTATAATCATGTTTGCTGTGTCTTTTTTGAAGATTGTATTATTTTGTTCTATGCATAATGATTGAGATGTTTAGTTATATACGCATTTGTCATGTGTTTTTTATGCATTTCATTATGGAACATTGAATGTTTACAAGTTTCTACCATGTATGCATATGAATTTTGGTGCTTTTTCATTAATTCATCAAGTTATTAGCAGAATGTGTGACAATTTTAATTCATTTTTCCTTTAAATATGTTGTTTTTTTCAAATTATGTGAACCTTGTGCATTTCACCCCCGTTTGGTAATTAAATCATTAACTTCATTGGCAATCATGACAGTATTTGTTTTTGTAAATAACATGTTATCAAGATAAGGTGCTTTTTCATTTAATCATATAGTCAATAGCAAAAAGGAAACGTGAGGTGTGGTCTTGTTTACATTTTATTTTCAAATCTTCGTAGGAATTCATAAAATGAACACATCAAGTATTCATTTTGGAACATCTAAAACTACATAGCATTCTTTTTATACCCCTGCTTCGGGTATACTGTGTTTTTTTTCTACATGCAAGCCCTTACTTCTTTGGTATTATGAATACATGTAATTTTAAGGTAACATTTTCTAAAACTGCTGTGACATTTGAAATCATGAGGTCTCTAATACTTAGGACAAGCCTGTCAACTTTTCAGCTTACTTTGGGTTTTCCTAATTTTTTTATCTTAATTTTATAATGAACATAATAGGAAAGATAATAGAAATACTTAAAAACCTGATTTCAAAATTTCAAAATTTGTCCGCCCTGTAAGGAGGATTTAGAATCTGTGTTTATGTACATGTTTATTAGTTTTACCAGATTGGTAACAAATACATGAATTCAATTCTATCATTATTTTATAAGGGAATCTAATTTAAATTGTTCCTAATATTTTCAGAGATGTACACGTAAAATTTGATGAGAACTCGTGATTTTTATAAATATGTGCTACTGTGTAGTATTTTAAGAGAACCTTTTCTATAGTGCATGTTTTTTGTATTAGGTTACTGTACAGTATTTTAATAATGATAAATGTATCTTTTTTTCCTTAATATTTTTCTGTGTTCATTTTATACCCCCACCTGAAAGAGAAGGGGCTAAGTTGCAGTGACCTTTTTAGCTCACCTGGACCGAAGGTCCATGTGAGCTATTGCCATCACTTGGCGTCTGTCGTCGTTGTCTGTCGTCCGTTAACAATTTTTCAAAAATCTTCTCCTCTGAAACTACTCAACAGAATTTAATGATCCTTAGGGTGTCCTGCACCAAACTTGTGTTTCGATTTTTGATCCGTCAAAAAACATGGCCACCGTTACTAAAAATAGACCAGGGGGGTCAAACTACTGTTTTTGGCTTGTAAATCAAAAAGTATAAGAGATAGATAAAATCTGATGCCACGCTGCTGCTTCAGCATCAAAAGTTCTACTAAAGTCTCCATTTGGTCGAAGTTGTCAGATGATCCCTTTTAGGGGTTACAGCCCCTGAAAGGTGAAAAATAGCATTTTTTCATGTTTTTGGCTTATAGAATGAAAACTATTGCAGATAGAGAAAAGCTGTTGCTTGCTTAAATGTTCAGCTCATTTAGCTCTTCTTAAGCCTTCATAGGGTCGAAGTTGTCAGATGACCCCTTATAGGGGTTACACCCCCTAAAAGGAGAAATCCGAGAAAAATAGTGTTTTTTGCCTATAGAATGAAACTATTGCAGATAAGGAAAAGCTGTTGCTTGCTTAAATGTTCAGCTCATTCAGCTCTACAAAAGTCTTCATAGGGTCGAAGTTGTCAGATGTCCCCTCATAGGGGTTACAGCCCCTTACAGGCAAAAAATAGTGTTTTTGGTCTATAGAATGAAAACTATTGCAGATACAGAAAAGCTGTTGCTTGTTTAAATGTCCAGCTTATTTAGCTCTACATAAGTCTCATTAGGGTCGAAGTTGTCAGATGACCCCTTATAGGGGTTACAGCCCTTAAAAGGCGAAAAATGGTGTTTTTTGCCTACAGAATGAAAACTATTGCAGATAGGGAAAAGCTGTTAATTGCTTAAATGTTCAGCTCATTCAGCTGTACAAAAGTCTTCAAAGGGTCGAAGTTGTCAGATGATCCCTTATAGGGGTTACAGACCCTTAAAGGCGAAAAAATGAGTTTTTAGCCCATAGAATGAAAACTATAGCAGATAGAGAAAAGTTGTTGCTTGCTAAATTGTTCAGTTCATTTAGCTCTACAAAAGTCTCCATAGGGTCGGAGTTGTCAGATGACCCCTTATAAGGGTTACAGCCCCTTAAAGGCGAAAAATAGTGTTTTTGGTCTATAGAATGAAAACTATTGCAGATAGAGAAAAGCTTTTGCTTGCTTAAATGTTCAGCTTATTTAGCT
Organism: Arcuatula senhousia; assembly: GCA_963971305.1. Taxonomy (NCBI): domain Eukaryota; kingdom Metazoa; phylum Mollusca; class Bivalvia; order Mytilida; family Mytilidae; genus Arcuatula; species Arcuatula senhousia. Next base: position 61,098,617 of record OZ020310.1, read on the forward strand.
CTACAAAGTTTTTCATAGGGTTGACATCAAGACCAGGTGAGCGATTTAGGCTCCTGGGAGCCTCTTGTTATCCATTACTACAGTTTTGAATTCTACAATCATTTGTATTAACGTCTTAAATGTAAAATGAACTTATTTCAATTTGTGTGCGCAAATTTTTGTACTTTATTGTGTTTTTCATTGTTGTGTGATATATTATGTGCCAAAGATTTTTGTAAAAAATCCTAATCATGACTAAACTGTGTGGACATCTGTTTATATAATTCATTTAATAAATCTATTTATTCAGCTTCAAGTCTTTGGAATGACTGTACCAAGTCAATGTGGTCTTTAATTTTTATACGACCGCAAAAAATTTGCGGACGTATATTGGTATGATGCTGTCGTCATCGTCGTCGTTGTCGTCGTCGTCTGTTAACTTTAGTGTATACACGATAACTTTAGTTCTAGTTATCCAAATGCAATGAAATTTGACAATGATATTTCTTACCATTAAAGGATGAATGGGATTGATTTTGGGAGTCCCCCCTTTTTTCGTTTAGAAATAAAGGGCCAAAAGGGGCCAAATTGCAACTTTTAGTTTGTTCTTACAATAACTTTTTCAAAAATCTTTTCCTCTGAAACTACTTAACAGAATATAATGAAACTTGGTATGATTGATCAATAGGGTGTCATGCTCTATAGATGTGTTTCAAGTTCTGATTCGTAAAAAAACATGGCCGCCGTAGCTAAAAATAGACCAGGGGGGTCAGACTGCTGTTTTTGGCTTGTAATTCAAAAAGTATAAGAGATAAATGAAATCTGATGCCACCCTACTGCTTCAGGATGAAAAGTTCTACAAAAGTGTCCATTTGGTCGAAGTTGTCAGATGACCCCTTATAGGGGTTACGGCCCCTTAAAGGTGAAAAATAGCATTTTTTCATGTTTTTGCCCTATAGTATGAAAACTATTGCAGATAGCAAAAAGCTGTTGCTTGCTTAATTGTTCAGCTCATTTAGCTCTACAAAAGTCTCCATAGGGTCGAAGTTGTCAGATGACCCCTTATAGGGGTTACGGCCCCAAAAGGGGCCAAAATCGAAACATTTTTATTAGTGGACCGATTTTGAAAATTTTTTTTGCATGTTTGTTCTTGTCAAATAGAGGATGCAAAATTGAGAATTAATTTTTGCTACCCCCATCTTTTCCCCCTTATTATGTAATTAGGGGCCAAAAGGGACCAAAATGGAAATTTTTTTACTTGTGATCCGATTTTGAAATTTTTTTTTGCATGTTTGTTCTTGTCAAATAGTGGATACAAAATTGAGAATTAATTTTTGCGACCCCCCCCCCCCTTTTCCCCCCTGTTATGAAATTAGGGGCCAAAATCGAAACTTATTTATTTGTGGTCTGATTTTGATCTCCTTTGGAAAAAAAAAAATTCCTTTTAAAATGTGAATTTAGAAAGTCCACCAAAAGCTGCATGTGTCAAAAACCTTTGTCAGTCCACCATGGGCTGCATATGTCCAGAGCAATTGACTATCCCTATTGGGCCTAAAACGTACAGGGTTCAACATGTTGCGGTCGTATCATGCTGCGCTCGGCGAAGCTTTTTATTCATACATAATTTTTGGTTTTCTACCTTCCAATGTTTTAATTCAAATGCTGTTAATGAGGGGTTACCCCTTGAAATATCAATATACAGCATAACCAAATTAACCGTTTATATCTGTTATTGGTATCTGTATATCTCTTTGCCTTATTTGTTATTTCTTTTTGTACATTTGAAATTGATCATTCCAGTTTGATAGTTTTGCTAAATTCACAAACTGTTATAAAATGGTCATCATGTGCTTTTGAAATATTTTAGTAAGAGGGTTATATTGAAATTGCCTCCTTAATCATCTGTTTTTAGCTCACCTGGCCAAAGGCCATGTGAGCTATTGCCATCACTTGGCGTCCGTCGTCGTCGTTAACTTTTCTTCAAACTTCTTCTCCTCTGAAACGGCTGCACAGATTCAAACCAAATTTGGTCTGTTGGTACTTTAGGGTATCCCCCACAGAAATGATGTGGGGATTTTTGATTCATCAAAAAACATGGCCGCCGTTGCTAAAATTAGACCAGGGGGGTAAGACTACTGTTTTTTGGCTTGTAAATCAAAAAGTATAAGAGATAGATGAAATCTGATGCCACGCTACAACTTCAGCATCAAAAGCTCTACAAAAGTCTCCATTGGGTCGAAGTTGTCAGATGACCCCTTATGGGAGTTACAGCCCCTTAAAGGTGAAAAATAGCATTTTTTCATGTTTTTGGCCTATAGAATGAAAACTATTGCAGATAGAGAGAAGCTGTTGCTTGCTTAAATGTTCAGCTCATTTAGCTCTACAAAAGTCTCCATAAGGTCAAAGTTGTCAGATGACCCCTTATAGGGGTTATTGCCCCTTAAAGGCAAAATATAGAGTTTTTGGCCAAAAGAATGAAAACTATTGCAGATAGAGAAAAGCTGTTGCTTGCTTAAATGTCCAGCTTGTTTAGCTCTACACAAGCCTCCATATGGTCGAAGTTGTCAGATGACCCTATATAGGGGTTACAGCCCCTTAAAGGCAATAAAAAAAAAGTTTTTGGCCTATGGAATGAAAACTATTGCAGATAGAGAAAAGTTGTTGCTTGCGTAAATGTTCAGCTCATTTAGCTCTGCAAGGTTTCCATAGGGTCAAAGTTGCCAGATGACCCCTTATAGTGGTTACGGCCCCTTAAAGGCAAAAAATAGTTTTTGGCCTATAGGATGAAAACTATTGCAAATAGAGAAAAGTTGTTGCTTGCTTAAATGTTCAGCTCGTTTAGCTCTACACAAGCCTCCATAGGGTTGAAGTTGTGAGATCCCTTATAGGGGTTACAGCCCCTTAAAGGCAAAAAATAGTGTTTTTGGCCTAAAGAAAGAAAGCTTTTGCAGATAGAGAAAAGATGTTCAGCTTAATAAGCTCTACAAAAGTCTTTTTAGGGTCGAAGTTGTCAGATGACCCCTTTAAGGAGTTATGGCCCTTTAAAGGTGAAAAATAGTGTTTTTTGCTTTGGAATGAAAACTATTGCAGATAGAGAAAAGCTTTTTATTGCTTAAACATTCAGCTCATTTAGCTATACAAAAGTCTTCAAAGGGTTGACATTAAGACCAGGTGAGCGATTCAGGCTCCTGGGAGCCTCTTGTTTTATACAGATTTAAACAAATATTGATTTTCATAAGATCACCTAGTTGGTCTGTCTGTTGTCCATGCATATTTCTTAGTTTCTACTTAAGTGATTTAGTTTTTTTCTTTCCTGCGAAACAGAGCGTGACATAGGTGTTACTTTACCAACGGCGACGGCGGCGTTAACTTTTTGGAAAAGTTTTATGAGCACCTCCATATCTCAAGAACTATTAGTCCTACATTGATGAAACTTGGTATGCATATGCCCCAGTAGTAGCTTAGTACATTCGCATCCCCATCTTTTGACCTTGACCTTGACTTTCCGGTTGAGTGACTTTGACAATTTTCAATACATATAATAGCAATTGTAAAGTTTTGCGAGCACCCCCATATCTCAAGAACTATATGTCGTACATTGATGTAACTTGGTATGCATATGCCACAGTAGTAGCTTAGTATATTTTTGTCCTCATCTTTTGACCTTGACCTTGTTTTTTCTGGTTGAGTGACTGATAATTTTCAATACATATAATAGCAAATGGTAAAGTTTTGCAAGCACCTCCATATCTGAAGAACTATAAGTCCTAGGTTAATGAAACTTGGTATGCATTTGCCCCAGTAGTAGCTTAGCACAGTTACATCCCCATCTTTTGACAATGACCTTGATTTTCTGGTTGAGTGACTTTGATTATTTTTATTGCATATATTAGCAATGTTTAAGTTCTATAAACATCTTTTGATCTCAGAAACTGAAAATCCATGTATATTCAAAATATAGTGTAAGTAAGAAAGAATAATTGTATCTGATGGTGCCGGCAGGCGAGACATACTTCAGTGTTTACTCTTGTTGTGCTTTGTCTAGGAATATTGATAGGGGAAAGGTTGGACCCAAAAAACTAGTTTAACCCGCCTCATATTATATGTGCCTGTCCTAAGCCAGGAATCTTTGACAAAGCTTTCGTTTGTACTTGTCTCTTTGATGTTTTCTGTTCCTTGTTTAAGAAGGGGGTCTATCTGTGACTATTTCAGGACTGGCTTTGAATTAAATGCATTTTATTTAGACCAGGGCCAATTGCAGAACTGTGAGCAGAGCCTACTGGCCTCGTTGATGGCTGCTGGTGGTTGTTCATTGTGTTTTTTTCTGAATTGCTGCTTGATTGTGGGCTGTGTCGCACACACTTATTCCAAATCTAATTATTTTCTATAAACTTCAGCATAATGATAAACAAGTGCCTCCCCTTTTCATGTCTCCATGACTTTATCAACAAAGTGTTATGTTGGATTTAGAATTTTTTTATATCAATGGATAAATGCTTCTTAGCTAGCTAGCTGTCAGTAACTGTGAGTGTTCTCAAGGGAGTTCCTTTACGTTTTGTTGTTCTCGTATAGTACTCTTGTCTCAGGTTCTCTCTTGGTGAATTGAACTTTTATTATTTTATTTTTATTTTTAAAGTGTGTTATTTTTGTGCTTTGTACAAGATAAACAATAGGGGGAAGGTTGGGCCCAAAAAAATAGTTTAACCCCGCCACATTTTATATGTGCCTGTCCTAAGCCAGGAATCCTTGTCAAAGCTTTTGTTTGTCCTTGTCTACTATCTGTTTTTTTGTTGTATGTCCAGAAATGGGTCTTTCTTTGATATTCTAGGGATTTATTTGAATCTTATGTATTGTATTTTTAGTCTTGGGCCAATGCAAGACGGCGAGCAGTGACCTCTGGTCATGTTGAAGACTGCTGGCTGTTTTATATTGTGATTTTTTAAATTGCTGTTTCTTTAATGTTGGTTGGCGCCAAAAAACTAGTTTAACCCCGCCACATTTTAATGTGCCTGTCCTAAGCCAGGAATCTTTATCAAAGCTTATGTTTGTATTTAGTCGAATTTTTGTTAATTGTTTTTTGTCAAGAAGAGGGTCTTTCAATGCACTTTGGGATTGGGCTTGAATCATATGTATTTTATTTTCAATCCAGGGGCCAATTGAAAAACAGCGAGCAGCGACCGCTGGTCACATTGAAGGCTGCTGGCTGTTTTCCATTGTGGATATTTAAAATATACGTTTATAATGTAGGTTGTGTCGCGTACACTTATTCCACATCTCATTTTCTTCTATGTGTCGCGTACACTTATTCCACATCTCTTTATCGTCTATTTATTTCTCAGTCTACTAATGGTTAAAAGGGGGGGGATACTTTGCATAATGTAACATGCAACCTTAGGTTTTTAGATGGGGCATGAAAATTGCTGACAGATGGACAGATAGACAGAATGAGAACTATAGGCCTTCCACATTCTCAATACTGGGCAATATGAGAATTGAACTAAAATTCTCAAAGAGGGTCAGCCAGTAAAATGACCAGGATATATGAACCAAGAAGTCCTGGAAGAGTGAACAGGGTAAGCATGGTGCAACAATCCAGTCTCCAAGCTTGTTACAATAGCTAGCTTACTCTGGTGCATTATTGAAGACATTTTAAAATTCAAGGGAGATAACTGAAGTCAACATACAAATATTGAAAATAAAAATTTATTACAATATAAAATTCAAAATGAATTGCTGACAAAAATAATACATATAACAAGTAAATAAGTTGTCAAGTCAGATCTTAGCTTAAAAATAATTTTGATTATATGTAAAAAGTGCAAAATTAGATTAATTTGTTATAAAAATAATTATATAAAAAAGAAAATAGGGAAAAATCTCCTGAGAAATAAATCAATCTGTACATTTTTTAAGGCAGTTAAACTATTCTCATGTTTCTTATATATACATTATATAAAATACTTCAGATTAAATGATTTTATTGAATAGAGAGATTTCACCGAACACATTATGTAAAAGACAACATTGTATCAGATACGAAAAAGAGAGAAAGTAATTAAAAAATTAAATATGTATAAAGGAAAAACAAAAACATCTGAGTATATATCGGAAGAAAAAAAGTAAAAATGGCAGAATTTCTTTAAACAGGAAGAAGGTGAGCAACAGATGTGAAATCTAATCCCATGATATGGGACCCATGCTGATACTGTATAAACCAAATATCAAGTGGTTGTGATATCGAGTATATGTTGAGAAAACTGTTACGATTTTTGTTTGCAGTCGACCCACTGCCCCCCTCCCCCCCCCCCCCCAAATTTCCTGTTTTATAACCCAGATTTTTTACCGTGAAATCCAGCCGATAAAACCAGTCTAATGACATGGCTTTCTTTGTATTTAATGATACTGACACAAAAAGAAGGCTAATTAAACTTCACCCAAAATAATAGCAGGCATAAAAAATATACTTAAATAAATGTCTATGGCAAACAACTTTGGCAAGTTTCCAAATTAAGGTATAATTACTTTATGGTAAGCAAGTGTTCTACACGATTTGGGACTTGAAGACAGACTATGTACCCTGAAACTATTAAATATACCTCTCAACTTTTGTAGACAAATTATTGCAAACAATTAAATTCACCCTACAAGTAACCACAATTCTTGTGTTAGACAATTTGAGTGGACCCTAACATGTATATGCCTCTGTACAAAATAGTAGACAGAATATAAAACAATTAAATTCACACTAAAAATAACCACAATTCTTGTGTTAGACAATTGAGTCAGACCCTGACATGTATATGCCTCTGTACTGTATACAGAATATAAAAACAATTAAATTCATCCCTAAGATAACCACAATTCTTGTGTTAGGCAAAAAAAAACCATCAATTATTAGTCACAATCATCTATAATAAACTTTTCTGGCTTGACTGTACTGGTCTATATAAGAACCACTCAAGAAGGAATTCCAGCTTTTTCTCTGTGATTTTTCATTGCGTGTGCGTACCATTCCAGCTGATTGAGTAGCGTGTTCGCTCCCTTGATCATGTGATCATCTTTCGGAGTCCCATCTTCCTCAAACGCATTCTGGACCTGAGGGATACCAAAGATGTTTGATACTGATAATGTTCCGAGTTCACTGAGGAAAGCTCTAAGCTGTACTGCTGCTCTCATCCCACCGTAGATTCCTAAAGCAGAAAAAATGAGCAGTAATTCATAAGTACCAAATACAAATACAAATACAAATTTTATTAGCCAATTATGGGCCCACAAGGGGCATTTACAAATACAAACATATATGATCAGTGTACTCACATATTATATGGAGCGACTATAAATAAAAATAGGAGTCAGTTCACATTCATGAGAATTAACAATGAAAATATTAAAAATTAAGTCACATTACAATTTAGCAGGAAGGAGCCCAAGTCATTCAGAGTTCTTATATCTTCATTATTGAAGCACCAGTAGAATTTATTAAAGTTTGATAACTGGGTGAAGTTAGTATTATATTTTTGAATACTTTCAAATAATTTATTTCTGAGATCAGAAAACATAGGACAAGAGGTAAAGAAATGGAGTTCATTTTCAATTTCATTTAAATTACATTTTTGACAAATTCTTTCTTCTTTTTTAGTTAAGGGTTTAGTATATCGTCCAGTCTCAATGAATAATTTATGGTTGCTGGTTCTGAATCTTGCTATGCATTTCCTTAACTCAGGTCTTTCTATAAGGTTAAGGTATTTTTCATTTCCAAAATTGGTTTTAATTGAAAGATATGTTCTAAGTTTACCATCTTCTTTAATAAGATTGTCACGAGTTTTATACCAGTTATCAATATATATATGTTTCATCTGGTTTTTAATTAAATGTTTAAAATAATGTTTATTTAGATGACTTGGACCCCTCTCCAAATCAATATTTAAGATTTTTAGTAAATGTGAAAGTGATGAGTACCAGGTGTCTGCACCATTATGATGTAAATCCTTCAAATCAGAGTAGGCATCTTTTAAAAGATCCGATGGACATGTAACAATTCGGTGCCAATAATTTAACACTGCCTTAAAATGTGTAAATGCCATAGGAATTCTGCCAAATTCAGACATAATAGCAAAGTTTGAGGATTTTTTGTTAACAAACGAAAGGTATTTTAGAAAGTGTAGTTCTAACTTAACAGAGGGGAAGACACCTGGCAATCTTCTAAAATTACATAGACTATCTGATTTCATACTTTTTGGAAGAAAACAACCCCATAATTCAGATCCATAATCTAAAATGGATCTAATGGTGTGGTCAAAAACATGTATAGCAGACTTTATACTAGGACCATGGGAGAACAGATCAGACTTAAGTTTGTACAATCCTTTCATTGCTTTTCTGTACAGGTCATGTTTGGTTTCATTGAAAGAGCCACAGGCAGAGAAGATTATGCCAAGATACTTGTATTTAGTAACATTATCAAGCTCTTTACCAAGAAAGAAGAATTTATTTTTTAGTAATTTACCTGTTTTATTGAAAATCACAATTTTGGTTTTATTAATATTTAGATCTATACACCAATCTTTACTAAATTTTCCTAACTTATCAAGTTTACTTTGAAGGCCAGATGCAGAGGTTGAAAGCAAAACAACATCATCTGCATATAGCAAGCAATCTATTCTGCGGTTATTAAGAAAAATTGGGTCAGAAGAGTCTTCAAGATACTTGGGAAGATCATTTATGAAGAGCTTAAACAGATTAGGACTCAACACATCTCCTTGTCTAACTCCAATATTAGAGTAGAAATTTTCAGAAAGGGAATCACCATGTCTCACAGCTAGGATAGACTTACTGTACATATTCTGAAGAATTTTATAAAATAGACCCCCAATACCACTTTTGAGCATTTTTAAGTAAATTGCTTCATGTAAAACTGTATCAAAGGCCTTTTTGAAGTCTACAAAACAGGCAAACAGTTTGTTTTTATGAGCAAACTGCTTATCTATAATAGCTTTTAGTACAAACATGTGGTCAGCAGGCCTTGCCTTTTTTGTGAAACCAATTTGGAATGGGGAAATTACATCATTTTCAACAAAATATTGATCAAGTCTTTTATTAAATATAGAGTTGAATAGCTTGCCTAGACAACCAGTGATGGCTATACCCCTGTAATTTTCAGGTTTACTTCTATCACCAGATTTAAAAATTGGTGTGAGGTATCCAGCCGACCAGTTATTAGGATAATAACCAGATAACAAAATGGCATTAAAGAGCTTTTTTAAACTTGGTAAAAGATAAGTTTGGGTTGCTTTCAGTATATTATTGTTGATAAGTTGAAGCCCTCCTGATTTGTTATTTTTCAGGTCTTTAATAGCATCTAATATCTCTTTATCAGAAATTGAGAAATCAAGGTTAGTGAATAATGATGAATTGGATTCCATTCTTATTAAATGGTCTTTAATTTGTTTGATCCTTTCACTAAATTTGTCATTAGGTTTATTAAGATTTTCAAAGTGGGACTTAAATTCAGATAAATCAATAGGAATCTCATCTTCCTTTTTGTCCTTTAAGGAGTTTATGAGGGACCAATATGCCTTTGGGTTGTTACTCTCAAGAGAGTCTAATTGTTTTATGAGATCTTTTGTATAATTTTTTGCTTTAAATTTTTTAGTTTTGTTATATATTCGAAAAATTTTGTAAAAGCTATTTCTAACATTTTTATCATAAGGTGATTTTGACATTTGTCTAGCTCTGAAAGTGACTTGTGACCTTAAGTCTTTAAGATCAGAGTCAAACCAAAGTTTATGTTTTACCAATTTCTTTTTATTCTTAGCATTGGGCTTTTTTAGGCATTTGTCGCAAACATCAGTAACAATTTTCTCAAATTCTGTACAGGCATAATTTATCTCATCCTCTCTTAAAAAGTCAATTGATTTATTGACAAAGTTTTGAAGTTTTTCAGAATATTCTGGACATTGAAATTCAGATTGAAGTCTTATCGCAGAGGAATCATCCCACTTATACTGACTTGGAATATTCTTATTTTTGATTGAGATTGATTTAGTAGCTTTTGCATAAATTTTCCAAGAAAGCTTGCAATGAGCATCAGATAGACCTGGGATGAAATCTGAGACTTTAAAAAAGGGAATCTGATTTATTAGTGGTTCTGTGACCATGACATAATCTACAGTACTGCAGCCATTAGGGGTGTAGCAGGTAAAATTGCCAAAAGTATCACCAGTTAACCTGCCGTTTAAAATTCTTAAACCATTTCCTATACAGAAGTCCAAAAGATCTTTTCCTCTAGAGTCAACAGTCTGATCATGATTCTCCCTAAGACCTATGTCAAAATCTGATATGTAATTTGTGTAACATGTATTATAAGTGTTATTATCATTAAAAATGAAGTCAGGTTCTGAACCAACTCTTGCATTAAAATCACCACAAATCAGGATATCTCCTTTATTTTGATAGGAAGATATATCCTCTGAAATTTTGTCGAGTAAACTTTTCCCACTTTTTTCTATCTCAATGGTTACTGGTGATTGAGAAGGGGGGTAGTAAACAATACATATATATAAATCTTTTTCAAAGTTAAAAAAATCTTTTCTAAGCATGACCCAGTGGAAATTTGAGTTAGAAATTTTTAGTATTTTAATACCCTTTTTTAAATGAGGTTTATACAAAATTCCAATGCCTCCAAAGAATCTTCCATTTTTTGATATATCTCTACAAATAGGGAAGTAGTTGAAATTTTGAAAACTGATCTGATCGCTGTAACCAACATGAGTTTCAGCTAAAAACACTAGGTCATACCTGCTGATTTCTTTAGTAAAGAAGGGGTCTAATGTTTTATTATTAAGTTTTGATTTGAGCCCTCCAACATTCCAAAAGCAGAAATTAAGTTCAGAAATAGTTGACATCATTATAAGTCTACTCTTATTGTAAATGTGGTGGGTTGTATTTAGTATAGTGGGTATTATATAGATCCCTTTGTTATTATTGATTGGCTAATAAATTTATAGAAATACAATATAACTAGTAACGCAAAAAATACTCTAATTGAGATATTGGTAAACAACAAACAAAATGAAAACTGTAGATACCAAATAACAAATTATCTAACACTTGAATTTGCCAAGAGATTGTCTCTTGTGTGTAATCTAAATAATAGATTGTAAAACCCTTTACTTATCAATGGGTATACATTATGATGAAAAAATAGGTGAAATTCTAGGCATATAAAACATTGTTACTTTAGCAACATGCATGTAACCTTATAACTGATAGAACATGTACATGTAGTAAATATAAGTAACTTACAGTATAGCAGTATGATCTGAGTACAAAAATAATATAAAGTGACATGCCAAAATTGTGAATATTTTCATTCAAAGTTGTATTATTTTCAATAAGTGGAATTGAAATCAAATAGCATTGAGCTAAAATGATCTAAAGTTGCAGATATCTGAAATATAATAAGAATTTTTGCAAAAAAAAAAAAAAAAAAGAAAAAAAAAAAAAATAATAATAATAATAATTAAAAAAAAAAAATGATAATTGCAAATTTAGGTAAATTACTCTAGGTTTCAAACAAGAAATGGAGTTTAGACATGATAATTAGTAGTGTTATCTATTAATGGTTAAGAAAATTATTTTAGTTTACATTTGTATGCATATAAACAAAACACATTAACAGAAATAGCAAAAAATTTATAGCAGGTTAACAAAAGATCTAAATCAATGGTTTGGACGCTGGAATACATTCTTTTTATAAGACATTGCACTTCCTTTCGATTGGAATTTTCCTTTGTTCAGTTTGCTGAAAACACGGATACCAAGACTGTTACAGATAGAAGATTAGTACCACTTTTTATAAGAATCATGCAAAGAGTGATTCATGGATGGAAAGCCTACACCAATTTATTTTTGATGTGTTACTCCTACTAGCACCCTGCTTTGATCTTTGTGCTCTTTTTCCAAACTAGTTGGGTCCTGAGAGAAAAAAAAATATAACGAATGCATTGGAAAAATGTAAGAAAGGGAGATAACTCTTAAAATTGTCAATAATTTCAATAGAAAACCATTGAAACAAGATCACTCAAGATATTTTACGGAAGACATCATGTGCTTGTATACAAATACAGGATTTCTTATTTTCAGATGAGCACAGATGTTGGTTTGACATAGAGTATGGCAATGTCATCCTTTCCGGATTTGACCAACACTAAATCGATCTTTGGCTATGTGACTGTTGTGCTATAGCAAGCAGGAACTGCTTACTCTTCCGGAGCACATGAGTTCACTCTCGTTTTGACTTGAGTTCACGTTGCTGAATGCGGTTTTGTTGCAATGTGTGTGTGTTTTATGTTGTTATGTGGTTTGTTTTGTTATGATGATTTTTTGTCTACCAGTTTTGTCTTTGTCTCTACGGTTTTATGATGTTGATTTCCCCTTTGGTACACCTTTGCTTCTTTCTCCCAGGACCAGGCAGTTATGAGCAAATTGTTATTTATTTCTAATTTCATATACTCTAAACTATCTTAATCAGTAATTAAGTGTTTCGGACATTACATGAATATGTACCAATTCTTACATACTAAAGCGAAAAAAAATAAAAGAAAAACTTTTTTTAACCTCTAGGGGCCATAACCCCAATAAGGAACCTTTTGAACATGTTGAAATAATAAAATGAGTATGTTGCAATTCTTTACATACTAAAGCGAAATAAAAACAAGAAAACTCAAACAAAAACAAAAAGCAAAGACAATTTTTGTTTTGAAACATTTTCTATAGGGTCAAAGAAGAAGAATTTTTAAAAAGATGACAGACGACACAAAATGAATGCCAAGTGATGACAATAGCTCTCTTTAGGTCAGGTGAGCAAAAACACTCTAGAAGGAAGAGATAATGGTAGAAAAGTCAATAATTTAGTTGATCTATGAGCTGAATTTTCCTTCAATGTTTGATCGAGCACTGTTGATTTCCTGAACTTTCAGTCTATTTTATAAAGCTTTTTTTTATGAAAATTTTGTACATCATTTTAGCCCACATGTGACCCACAAGAAAAGCTAGTTAGTTTTATTTTCCAGTATAAAGTGTTTCAATATTCATCACATTTTACACATTTAAGATTTTTTTTATAAAGATAGATGTATGTTGTAATTTTGAGTTAAAACTTAGTCGTATTAATATGAAGAACAACATACCCATGGAGTAGCAGACTATGGCACTGGGCTTATACGAGAATGATGACCCAGGAAAATAGTCCATCATATTAGATAGGGCTGGAGGTATAGAATGATTGTATTCTCCAGAGACCACGATGTAGGCGTCAGCATTTTTTATCTTCTTCTCAGCATTAACAATCCATTCTGGTACGCCTTTTCTCTCAGGACCAAAGAAATGTACAGGATTCCGTAACAAGGGGAAATCCATCTCTACTGGATCTGAAAAGGAAAGAGTACAATGGTTATATGTGAGTGTAGCAAGCTCTTTAAGCTAGAAAGTCTGCCAAATTGCATGAGACTCAAAATACCATCGACGAAAAATCGTTCTGTCAGAAACATTTGAATTTCTCACAAGTTTATGAAAACGTCTGGGCTTGCAGAAAAACGGTGGGAAATAGTAATACATCGCCCCAAACTACATGTATCTCATCCCCTTGATACAAATAATCAATAGAATGGAATGTTTTTGTATCTACGCGTCTGCGAGCTTATAGGCAATGTTTTTCTCATATTAGGCCATGGAAAATTGAGAGTTGGTTTCCCCTAACATAGTCAAAATTTTTAGACCCGGCAGGTAGACATGGTAGAGAAATAATCTTTTTTAATAATATTTTTATTTAACAAAGAGGAATGTTGCCTAGCTCATTATTGAAGTCATATTCACTAATTTGCATCTCATTAAGTGTAAAATTGGATGGCAAAAACAGTGCAATAAACAAACATCGATGGACAAGATAATTGACCCAAATTTCAAATACTCATTACTTTTTTAATTGATCAGATGAAATGGTTCCGTAAACATGGTAAACAGTTCTTGAAAGAAGAATTTATTCATATTTACCATAATTAATATTGAAAATAAGACTTTAAGAATAAATTTTCTAAAAAATTGTTTCTGACATGTCTGAACCAAGTAATTTCTTTCAGCGTTTTCTTTGGGCTTGTTCCTTTGAAAATTTCATATGTCATTAAGCGCACAATTAAGTGACCCACAAGAAATGCTAGCTTGGTTTTAATTTCGAACCATTCATCGCATTTAAATGTTTTCAAAATTGATTTTATCTTGTAAAATATTTATTAATAAGTTTCAACTTCTGGAGTGTCACAGGTTAAACCTGCCTCATTCATAGACAAACAGATAACAGCAAAATGATCACTGGTTAACATCAATGTGATCTGTATTGGTACGTCACAGAATTCCCTTAGGGTTACTGTGTGACGGGGATGGTCTGCGCTGGTCTAGTCACGCGAACAGAGGCGGGTTTTAAAATCCTCTGTTTTGTTGGTCTGCACTACGGTGTCTTCCAGATGGTTCCAGTCTATAGCGATACAGTATCTACAGTGATACAGTAATACAATCAATAAAGACTAACCAAAAACGTCGACTTCATAGTTTCTTTGTTCCAATTGCTTCTGCATAAACTTGGCTACACGGAGGCACATCCTGTTATCTCTAACACTCCCCAGGAATAGGATTGCTCTCAGTTTGTTACCAGCCATGGCTTTCTGTATTTTTTCTTCTTTCCTAATTTGTTCCAAGTAGGCCCTGTACATGCCCTGCCGATCAAATAGAATATTGTCTAGTCAATCGTTCTACTGGATTTTGCAGTTTCGCCTTTTGTGTTATAAATACAGATATTCAGTCAGCAAATTTTATTGGGATTAGAAATGGGACGTTCTAATTGTTGACCTTGGGATTTTTAAAAAGTTAGAACTTAACAAACAAAACGATCTTTGTAAGATTAAACTTATAAGGAAACGAACTTATGATATTTAGTTACTTTTACGTTGGTCTTTTCAATGTTGTTATAAAACGTTTAGTTTCCCAATTAAAGATATGAGAGTAAAGACCTATAGATAAGGTTTATTTGATGATCACGAGGGTATGCCGATAGGGTAAAACATTCTTCAGAATAGACAATTGTCCTGTACTATCCATGAGGGTGTGAATGCAGGGATTAAATAAAACTGTTTTGGACATCCCTATAATAATAATAATAATAATAATATTTATTCAATAAATATCAACATTACAATGGTTAATACATAAAAGTACATATTTTAAAATTATGAATACATATCACAAAGAGTAATATAAAACCACAAGTTGATATTTATTAGGATAGCCCATGAAAGCTCGAAAGCTTATTTCCAATAGGGTCCATTTTGTGAAATATACATAGGTTTAATAAAACAATTAAGATACTTGTCATACAAAAGAAGCATAATTATAACATGATATACTAATGTAAAACTAGATTATAAAACAAAAACTACTGACTATATCATTCCCTGATGAATGGGAGTGCCCTCAATTAGTTTTGCCCTTTACATACATGTGACGGATCTGTGATGACAAAGCTGGAGATTTTGAATTTTTTGGCTGGAGATTGGACAAAAAAACAGGAGATTTTCAACGCTCATTAAAATTGCATTTCAATGACAATTGAGGGCACTAGCGTGTGCCAAATATACTTGGCTTCACTGATTAATCTCAAACTCTTTATACAATCATTGGGTCAATTATGGCAATAAACTTTTAATTAACACCTATGAGCAAGAACACCACACCCAGTACTGCAGTCGCACATCTACTTCCTGTTTTCTGAGCCGACTTAGTCTTTTTTAAGGGTAAAAAATAGACAATTTTTCGTAACAGATTTCTCGGCTTCTATTTTTACCCTTAAAAAAGACTAAGTCGGCTCAGAAAACAGGAGGTAGATGCGCGACTGACCTGGAAAGGAGAGGCACGATACAACTGATCATGCTTAAGCTGTATACCAAATTTGAGATTTATCCCTTCAGTAGAAGCCGAGAAATCTGTTACGAAAAATTGTCT
Source organism: Arcuatula senhousia (assembly GCA_963971305.1). Taxonomy (NCBI): domain Eukaryota; kingdom Metazoa; phylum Mollusca; class Bivalvia; order Mytilida; family Mytilidae; genus Arcuatula; species Arcuatula senhousia. Next base: position 61,114,646 of record OZ020310.1, read on the forward strand.
ATTTTTTACCCTTAAAAAAGACTAAGTCGGCTCAGAAAACTGGAAGTAGATGTGCGACTGACCTGGAAAGGAGAAAGCTGTATACCAAATTTGAAATCAAACCCTTCAGTAGAAGCCGAGGAATCTGTTACGAAAGTTTATTACGGGCGGACAGAAGGTGATTGCAATATAGCCCCTCTGGTCCCCTCTCTTACGGTGGTTGAAGACGTCTGTTAAAGATATCAAGACGTTCTGCAAAGACGTTTTACAGCGTCGCAAAATGATGCCAATACAATAAGCATATATACAATGTTAACTCTGCCGCTTGATTATTTTTGAAAAGATTTATAATAATGATTTTCAACTGAAAAATCACATGAAAGAATTTTAAAGCCTCTAAAATAGCTGTTTTATCAGAGGTTGGAAGGTTTCCTTTATATTTCTATTGTTTTATCTATTGTCAAATATGCACATAGACTTGAAAAAAATAGAAGATGGTTTACTTTATGATGCCTATCCATGTAATAAACAACTAGATGCTAATAATGATGACTGTTGGTATTAGTAAGATATATATTACAAACTTCAAATATAAATAGTTTAAAGATTAAGATGGGTAATCTAGTGAAGATAGTCAAGTTAAAACTGAATGACAGCATTAAGATCTTCCGGCATAATAAAAGAACAAAAATATTATCACAGGGAAACAGCAAGTTAGAAAATCTTTTTAATCTAAGGTTTGGATCTGAGGCTTACTTATTTATTGAAGATTTCAAAATAAGAAAAGCAATTTGTAAAATTAGGATAAGTGCTCATGACTTAAGAAGATAGATATAGTAAAAACTACATTAATACATCTCAAAGAGTACTATGCCATTACTGTGAAGCCAACACTCATGCAATTGAAGATGAATTACATTTCATAGTATCAGGTCCTCTATATAAAAAGGAACGTAGTATTTTGCAGTATTTGTAATTATTTTAAAGAATTATATCTTAATATTTCTGGCTATTTACAAATGAGGAATTAACTGCATTAACTCATTTAGGTAATTTCATTCTTGAATGTCTCGTGATAAGATTTGAGTGGAAACATAATAATTATATTTCATATATCTGTACTACTAATAAAATATATATGTACACACCAATTGCATATCATGGTATATTGTTATACAAATGTTTGTATACCATTTTCTTCATATTATATATATTAGTATATATCTATTCATATGTTATACATCTGGCTCTGGTCCTGTGACTTCTAATTGTAATACTTTATGTCACATGTCCAATCATATCAATATTTTGTAAATTTATGCCCTTTTTATTCTTATGCAATGAGAAAATGACGCCGCGACCAGGATCACTCCCCTAGGCCCCCCTCACCAATCCAAGGGCTCTGCAGCACACCATTGCATGAAGTAAGAATTATGTAGCATGTGGCGATACACTAAATCGCATTCATTTCATTAGATTACATAATATTTATCTAATCAATTTCTGTAACCATAGTAACGGAAACGAACTTTCCAAAAGATAATCTAGCTTTTAACAATAAACAAGATTTCTCCTAATGCATTATAATTCATGCATTTTATTCAAGGTTTAAACAGTTATTATAACGTGTTGTACGCGTGTTGCCAAAATTATGTTAAATAATATTAACACGTTTGTGTAAAATAATTTCCCAACGGAAGTCTTATTTATTGATTCTAGATCTGTCAATTTCTCGTGCTGATTGTATTTGACAGTTTGACAAAAATTCTAAGATGTTCGGCTATTCGATCGATACAATACATGTGATCAGTTTAGATATACACAAGTCGTTGATATTGTACACTTGTTAAGATGCAAGTGTCGGGGAAGTACCGACTGATGTTAATAGGATGTTTCATTATTGTTCTCATCTACTTCCTTCAGTACAAAGTGCAGTTTGTAGAGGAAGTCGAGAAATCGACCGGGAATGCACCAGGTTACATTGAAAGACTTGCAGTTCCAGAGAATCTCTGTCCGCATGAAAAATGGAATGGTACGGATATAACGGAGTTTCATGACTGGTTTCAGGAAATTATTCCTCATATGGAACATTTGAATCGTGTACAGAAGAACAATTTGTTAGAAGGACATATTTGGAATTTGTATAATAAGACGTTTCTACGGATGCCACAACTCTGTGCGTATTATTCACATCTGAGATCCAATAGGAACAACATTAAAACAGTATGCGAGATTGGTTTCAATGGCGGTCACTCGGCATTAATGTATTCCAGTATCTTTGAAGGTAATATAAACATCATATCATTTGATCTGTGTAAAAGTGGCAACTGTGAAATGGGTAAAAGAGAAATTCTAAAACTTTTTCCAAATGTTCGTTTACAAATTGTTCCAGGGGATTCAACGGAAGTCGTGCCAAGTTTCTTAAAAAAGAACCCTGATGTTAAATGTGACTTTATTTCAATCGATGGAGGACATTTTGGGACTGTCCCGTTAACAGACATACGGAACATGCGCCCATTTGCCTCCCGACACCACACGGTCGTGATCGACGACGTCAATTCCAAGTCGCCGCATGAATATCTTAAGACAGTCGGCATGGCCTGGGAGACGGCTATAGGAGAGGGCACGGTCAGACAGACAGGAGAATGCAATTTTTGTTATACCAAGGCCAGTTTTTTAAGAGCTTGTAAATTTTGTTTTGGGAAATATACTTCTGCATAACAAGTGCCCGGGGAAATCTATGTACATTTTTAATTAAACATCCTCGGAAACCCAGAAGTTCTCCTCTGCTTACAGTCCCACTTAAACATTTACTTCTTTAAGTAAACAAAAATTTACTTGTTAGAGTAAAGTATTTTTCTCTGAGCAAAAATTTACTGCCTATACAAGTAAATTTGAAAATACTTTGAGCTCATTTAACTTGTTACACAATATTTTTACAATCAAACAGATAATTATCTTGAAATATTTACAACATCTGCTCTATGGTCCTAAAAAATTCTGATGCCCATGGCTTCTTCGTGGTGCGCTTGGCCTTTGAAAATTGCCCCCCCCCTTGGGACAATAAATGATGTTGATTATTTCACAATTAACTGAAGATAACAGATAATCTCAGTCTGGTAAAGGTTGCTGATACTATTAGCCATATACATGATATAAATGTAAATTTCATGGTTTAATAAAGATAATTAAGAAAGGAATGATTTTCTATCATTTTACTTGAACAAGTAAATTAGTGAAAGTCAAGATAAGGGAGACAATTTTAACTCTTTTATTAAAAGTTTACCTATAGAAGTTAAAATATGTTTACTTGTACAAGTGGGATTTCTGACTTGCTTACTCATTTATCACTTCCCCTGGGTCATTTCGTATGATTTTATTCGTTTGCTCGTTCTAACTCTGATCTTGAACTTCATAAAATTTTAAATTTAGAAACTTGTTAAATCCCAATGGGACCAATGGGGCCAAAAGACAGCTCGATAAGGTAACGAGGTTTTTATGTGTAATGACGCAGGGGTGATAAATGCATGAGTATATTTGTCTGGGTTTCCGAGTGATGAATGAGTAAGCGAGAGAAGAACCCCTGGGTTTTCGAGGATGTGTACATAGGTTATTTTTTTTTCAAATGAAATCTTTAACGAAAATATATGAAAATTTTGTGCCATATAACATTGCCGCTTAAATGATTTTTTTAAAGGAGTTTGTTGTATATATTCAGATTTTTGGAAATGTACATCTGGATACATTGGTGCTAGATAATGAGCATTGTATGGCCAAATTTGTGTGCCATTTATTGCTAAACATTTTAAAAGTTATACATTGATTCCAGTTACGTCCATGTGTGTACATGACTTGTTAACTCTGTATTTTGAGATTGACGCCTAGAATCATAATGTTCCATTTTCTGGACAAAGTAAAGTAAAAAAAAACTTTTGATATGTTTTTCCTTTCCATTCATTTGTAATGTTTTGTTTTTAAGATTTGTTTGTGAACTTTTACGTTTACGTATCATCTAGCCAAGTCCCTGGGGGGGGGGGGGGGGGTCACTCACCATATATTTGGTGGTGGGGAGGTTCTGCCTACCGGGTACCTTTTTCATATTGTTGTCTACAATGGGGTCTGTAATTTTTACTGTGTCTCTGAAGAGGTCTGTAAAATCCAGTCTCTTATGGGATTATAATGACATGAATGAGCAAAGATAAATCTATCATGGGGTTTTAATTGAGTCTTAATTATTGCTCGTCAGCATCTTTATTGGATTTTGACTGTTTCCTCGCATTTTCGTGATAATTAAATTAAATATGGAGGTATTTACAGTACCGTTCTTTTTAATAGTATTTGATAGGAAAGGGAAGAGGAAACTAAATGAAATGTAAAAATTCCTGTTAAGCTTACGTGTTAGATTTCTTGATAAAATTGGTCGGTTATGGGGATATTAACATCCGATTCAAAACATTTACAATGGCATAGGTCAAAAAATTACGTGTATCGGCCAAGTATCTGTTAATAAGTCATAAAACACAAACACAATGTCGCCTTCTTTTAACTTTATGTGCATTCCATTTGAAGTGATATTTTATATTGTAACAGATTGAATCATTAAACTGACATTTATTTTAAAATTTAATGGAAGAGATTTAAAATTACAATGTATTAGATTTCATTTGTTATAAGTTTGATGCTGATGTTACTTTTATGTAAAAATTCATTTCGTGAAAAAAAAAGAACTTTCTAAACTAGTTTTGTGTTGTTTTTTCTTTACTTGTTATTTGCAATATTTATAAGTTGCTTGATTTATCTGGTATGTATAAAATAATTTCCATATGATTTATAGATAGAAGATTATTAGATGTGGAATAAGTGTACGCGACACAACTTACAATATAAACGACAATTTAAAAAATCCACAATGGAAAGCAGCCCACAGCCTTCAATTTGACCAGTGGTCGCTGCTCACTGTTTTTCAATTGGCCCTCGATTAAAAAAAACTACATATGATTCAAGCCCAAGAAGTACTGATGGGGCCGAAAACTTTAAAGTAAAGAATTACCAATATCAATATTAATGATGCCGAAAGCTTTACAAATTACTTCAAAAGACACTTAACACCTTTTCTCACCCATGCATAAAAGGAGCTACGAACGAGGGTAAACTTATTTTTTTCTGGAAGGATATGGGTTGTTGTTTTGCTCTTCTGTTTCTTTTGATTTTTTGTTGGGGGTTTTTGATCTTGTTTTCAAACAAGAAACAACAAAGTTCTGTTCAATAAATTTTGCAACGCCCGACGCGCGTTTTTCTATACAAGACTCGCCAAAGAAGCTCTAACAAAAAGATTGAAAATGCCAAACACTGTATGAATATGAAGGGCATCGAACAATTATTGAATTACTCAAAATATCGAGCCAGAATCCAAAATATGACTAACAAAAACCCAGATCATGCATAGGTGGGAAGAACCTTTTTTTTAAGTCTGAAATTTACGCTTTTAACTCCGGTCACAAATTAATAACCTTTGGAAGGTAACTCGAAAAACCCTGGTGGTAAAAAACGACCTTGGACCGGTAGGAACATAACCCCGGAGAAAGCAAGCGACTTTGTACAGGTAACTAACAAATACCGGGTGAAAACCAACGACATTGGGCAGGTAATTTACAAACCCCAGGTGTAAACCAAAGACCTTGGGCAGGTAACTAACAAATTCTGGCTGTAAACCAACAACCTTGGGTAGGTATCTAACAAATTCTGGTTGTACAACAACGACCTAGGGCAGGTAACTAACAAATTCTGGTCGTAAACCAACGACCTAGGGCAGGTAACTAACAAATTCTGGTTGTTAACCAACGATCTTAGACAGGTATCTAACAAATTCTGGTTGTAAACCAACGACCTTGGGCAGGTATCTAACAAATTCTGGTTGTAAACCAACCACCTTGGGCAGGTATCTAACAAATTCTGGTTGTAAACCAACGATCTTAGACAGGTATCTAACAAATTCTGGTTGTAAACCAACGACCTTGGGCAGGTATCTAACAAATTCTGGTTGTAAACCAACCACCTTGGGCAGGTATCTAACAAATTCTGGTTGTAAACCAACGACCTTGGGCAGGTTACTAACAAATCCCGGGTATTCACCATCGACCTTGGGCAGGTAACTTACAAACCCTTGGTGAAAACTCACGACCTTGGGTCGGTAACTAACACACCCCAAGTGAAAACTAACGACCTTGGGGCGGTAACTAACAAACCCAAGGTGAAAATTAACAACCTTTGGGCGGTAACTAACAAACCCCAGATATTCAACATCGACCTTGGGCAGGTAGCTAACAAACCCTGGGTGTAATCCAGCGACCTTGGGCAGGTAACTAACAAACCCTTGGTGGCAGCCAAAGACCTTTGGCAGGTAATTAGCAAATTCTGTTTGTAAACCAACGACCTTGGGCAGGTAACTAACAAACCCCGGGTATTCACCATCGACCCTGGGCAGGTAACTAACAAACCCTGGGTGTAAACCAGCGACCTTGGGCAGGTAACTTACAAACCCTTGGTGTAAACCATCAACCTTCGGGTGGTAACTAACAAACCCCAGGTGTAAACCATCAACCTTGGGCTGGTAACTAACAAACCCCAGGTGTAAACCATCAACCTTGGGCTGGTAACTAACAAACCCCAGGTGTAAACTAACAACCTCGGACAGGTAACTTACACACCCTGGGATTAAACCAATGACCTTGGGCAGGAAACTGACAAACCAAATGTTTTTTTTTTTCGACTGATCATGATAAGCATTTGTTCAAATTGTCTACATTAAGTGCAACTCAATCCACTTCTGTTGACTTTCAGATAGAGGGTAGAACTTACTTAAGCATGCACATTCTACATTAATAAGCATAGTGTATCATTATATTACATGCACAATATACAGAGGATTTTAATGAAAATCACAAATACAAATAAAGAATATTTTACATAGTTTTTTTACAATGTAGCTATTTATGATAACGCATTTGAAAACCAAACAATCAAAAACCCTGTTTTAAAATATCATTTTATTGGGGATTAAGATAATAAAATATAAAACCTAAGTTTTATATGAAGAATTAGAGCGATTTACGTTGCTGATGACCTATATTTAGGTATAATTAGACGATAGAGGGTGTGAATATGGGGGGTCCCTCAATTCTTTATTTTGTAGTTTTCCCCCTTTTTACTTTCAAAGGTTTTGGCCACTTTTCACATTATTCTTTATGATTCTTTATTCTGTGAGGATCATTATTCTCTATTCTTTTGGTTTTATGTATCATTATTCTTTATCTGTTAAACGTTTTTGGCCATTATTTCTATTCTGAAAACGCCATCCATACCCTCATTAAACTCCCCGGTAAGAAAAATTTTGAGAAATGAGGCCAAACGTGCCACAGTTATGATACATGTAAATAAATTGTTTACTGGTCGCAAATACAAAGCGATTCATATAGAAGATAGCGAGATAGCGACAAAGCCCGCGTAAACCAGTGGCAATTTAAGAAAAAAGTCGCCTCCAACCAAGCCAGTAGGTACTTCTCTCTGTTTTGCCAACGGCCCAAGGTTAAAATAAATGCATGCCATCAAAATCCAGTACTGAAATAGTCAAAGAAAGACATCGCTTCTTGAATAAGTACAAACAAAAGCCCTGTCAAAGATTCTAACAATTACCATATGTTGGTTCTTGCCTTAGAACATATGATGGAATCACAGTACATCTTTCATAATATTTACTAAGAACATTATGTATGTATTCGATCTTTATGATTTGGTCACAATACAGTGTACCGTTACTGCCTATTTCGCATATTTTTAGAGAGTAACCCTCATCAGTATAGTTTTATACTGTCATGTATAGAACTTTTTATACTGGCTTTTTGTACTGGATATTTTGTGTTGTATTCTTTGGGGTAACTTTGGCTCGAGTATTCTGATGTTACTCTGGGGAATCTCACAGGTAGAGCTTAGTGTAACTGAGTGTATGAGACTGAGATGGTGATGTTTGTATTTATGGATGGAAATGAAGATATGATCTCTTTTATGATGGTGTCGTTGTCCACACAACAGAAACGACACAAGGTCTTTGGTTGCTGGCTGTAATATATAGAAATAAAGATCTAAAAATAAACTTTTATTTATGGCTCTGGATCCGCATGTATGATCATATATAAACAATAATAAAGCAAAAGGAAGAAACATCTAAATCGAACATTAATGAAATATGTAATATATAATTAGAATTACTTAATCTAAAATATTTAACAAATGACTTTAAATAAATTAGCATTAACTTAAATGTTATCAAATCAAATCAAATCAAATATATTTATTTCCAAATTAAAGGGCCCATTTAGAGCATAACACAAAGAAACAGTAAAAACAGCACATTACAGAGTAATTTAGACATGTAATTGATGAGAATAAAAAAACGACTGAGGAAAGGGTCATTATCAAAGGGAAATAACACTAGGCTTAATAGTACATCCATATTTCACAATATTCAGTATACATACAAACAAATTATTTCTTTGTATTTCTTAATCTAAAGCTATTATCAAGATACTGACATATGATAGATATTAAGCTGCTGTCCTCATTACTTAAAATCCAAAAAAAGAGATCATATTTATTTAATTTGAGTAAATTTGGGTTTTTTTTAATATAATTATTCAAATCTCTTCTTAAGTCATTGTAAAGAGTGCACTCAAGAAGGAAATGTATTTCATTTTCAACACAATTTAGATCACAATATAGACATAGCCTCTCACTGCGAGGTAGTTTTACATGTTTGCCAGATACATCGATAACCCGTTCATGCCTACCAGTCTCTATTCTGAGACAATGGTTGCTGAGTCTATATTTAGTTAGTAAATAGCGCTTATTGTTTTTTATATCCAAATAGTTTTCGTAATTAAATGTTTTCTTATATTTAAAGTAAGAGTCTAATTTGCCCTGATCACTTAAGTTTTAATTCCTTATTTCATCCCAGTCTCTTTGAAATTTTATTTTAAGTTGATTTTTTAGCAGCTTTTTAAATTTATTTTTGCTCATTTTTTTACATAAGTTAAGGTCAATTCCTAATTTTTCACTAAAAAAGAGAACATTTGAGTACCAAAGATTATTATTGTTATTTGATAAAGCTTTATTGGCTATCAACTTGCTCTCTGAGAAGGCTTTTTGCAGTAAATTGGTAGAGGTGTTTTCAAGTCTATGCCAGTACATAAATAATTGAGTTAGTAGGTTTATGTATAGTGGGTATCTTCCCAATTCAGATAGGACTGCTATATTGGTGCACATTTTAGTAACACCAAGAATATATTTACAAAATTTCAGATTCAGTTTCTCAAATTCCCAATCTTTAAATATATCATAAAGGGAAAGTAATTTTCTTTTTGGTGTAATATTAATTATACTCCAATTTTCACAACCATACAAAATTATTGGTTTGATACAATGATCGAATAAATGTAAAAGTGTTTTTAAAGGGGGATTAGAAGATTTCACATCTTTATAAAGTTTAAAGCAAGCTTTTAAACCTTTAAGTGACAGTTGTTTTCTGGCTTCATTGAAATTTCCAGTATTTTGAATAATGATACCAAGATATTTATATTGTTTCACACATTCAAGGTGATTCTTTCCTATGTTAAAATTTTCCTGTAGAAGTCTTCCAGATTTATTAAATATAATGATCTTAGTTTTTTTTATGTTAATTTCCATACACCAATCTCTACAGTATGTGCATAATGTATCAAGCCTTCTTTGTAAACCTTCTTTTGAATTGGATATTAATATAAGATCATCAGCATAAAGTAAACATGGGATCTTTTCGTTATCAAGATTTACAGTGAAGTTGTCCGAGAGTTTATTCAATATGTCTGGCAAATCATTAATAAATAGTTTAAATAATGTAGGACTCAATACATCACCTTGCCTTACTCCAACATCATATTTAAAAAAGTCAGTAAGCTTATCTTGTACTTTCACACATAATTTGTCATAACTATACATAGATTTTAACATTTTATAAAAAATACCATTTTGAGTATACTGTAATAATTTGTATAATATGCCAACATGAATAACTTTATCAAAAGCCTTTCTAAAATCTACAAAACATACATACAATTTACCTTTCCCATTTCTAACATATTTTTCAATTAAACATTTAAGTACAAAAATGTGATCCGAAGTGCGGGCTTTTTTTGAAAAACCAATTTGAGTTTTATCTATAATATTGTTTTCAGATAAAAGCTTATCAAGCCGGTTATGAAGTATAATATTAAATAGCTTTCCAATACTATTATTTATGGCAATGCCTCTGTAATTTTCAGGATTTTCAGGGTCATCCGATTTAAATATGGGTGTAATATAACTTTCATTCCATAAACTTGGATAAATACCAGACAGGAATACAGAATTAAAGAGTTTAAGAATGCAGTTTTTCATATAACTTTGTGAGACCTTAAGCATTTCATTTGAAATGTTGTCCAGACCTGGACTTTTTCCAGATTTGAGCTGAGAATAAGCTTTTTGCAACTCGTTTGCTGTGATTTTGAAATCAATTTCATTGAATGCTATATTGTTTTTTTCTAGAGTTTCAAGTTTATTTTTTAGTTCATGCAATTTTGTTTTTATCTGTTCATTATCGGGAATTGAAGACAATTGAGAAAAATATCTATACCAAGTCTTACCATCTATATTATTGTTTATTTCTTGATTGCTTTCATTGCGAAGTTCATTGACCAAATTCCAGTACTCTTTTGGATTTTCTGATTCTAAATTACTAAGTTGAGATAAAATATTTTCCATAAATTCTCTCTTTTTCCTTTTTCTTAATTTGGCAAATTGCTTGTTTAATTTAAAAAAGGAGCCACGCACTATAGGATCTTTAGGATACTGTGACATTAATAAAGCCTTTGCATCAACTTGTTTTTTCATCCACTTTAAATCAGTGTCAAACCATTTTTTATTATAAGTTTTAACATGTTTCTTTTTCTTTTTAAGTGAAACTTTACAAACATTCTCATAAATTGTGTGAATAGTATTTGTGGCGTCATTTATGCTCTGCATGTTTAAAACAATTTCTTTATCCATAAAATTTTTTAGTTCATTTTGAATAGCAGGATGAGTAAATGTTTCTTGAAAATTAAGTATACTTTCAGTGTCCCATTTATATCTTAAGGGAAAATCTTTCATAGGACATTTTTCAATTTTATTTTGAAAAGATGCTAAAATTTTTAGAGTAATTTTGCAGTGGCAATCTGAAAAATTAGCCTTAAAATCTGAAACATTAAAATATAAAATTTCAGGAATTAAATTTTGTGTAGCTAGAGCATAATCAACAACACTGCATCCATTAGGTTTATAGCATGTAAATTTACCATAACTATCGCCACATATACGACCATTTAATATACGTAATTGGTTACCTATACAAAGTTCCAGTAAATTTTTACCTCTGGAGTCAACAATTTTATCTTTGCTGACCCTTTCCTCCACAGTACAATCTATATTATAATTATTATCAAATAAAGGAACATGAGTAGTGCTGTCACCATCAATAAAATCTTTTTCACAGCCAGTTCTGGCATTAAGATCTCCAACTAGCAAAATATCTCCCAACAAGCTATATTTATTTGTCAGATCTTTTTCTATAATTTCCAAAATATCTATTTGGCTTTTTGGTGAGTAGTAAATCAAGCATAAGTATATATCTTTTTTAAATTGAAAAAACTCTTTATTTAATTTTATCCATTGGTATTCTGAGGTCCCATCATTTAAAAATTTAACACCATTTCGGATTTCATTACGAATAAGAATACCTAACCCACCAAAATATCTATTATTTTTAGATTTGGATCTACAAAAAGGATAGTATAAGAAATTTTCAAATTTTAAGTGGTGTTCATATCCTACATGTGTTTCAGTTAATAATACCAAGTCATAGTTTGCAATTTCAGATAGAAATGTTTTATCATGTAACTTGTTGTGATGTTCTGACAGCAAACCACCCACATTCCAGGTACATATATCAAGGCTTGTTTTCATTATTTAAAATGTAATTTATAAATATATAATATATATAAATGTTTACTTTCTATTATAGTTTAGATGTAACAATACAATAATGGCTGTTAATACTCTGAAATACAATACAGTTGACTGTATCAAACAAAATTAAAATATAAGGGAAAAGGTATATAAACAGTGAGACAATCCTTGAGCTTTGATTGAGATTATTTATCTCTGACCGCGCCCATATCCACGTCCGCCGCCTCGGTTTCCTCTGCCTCTATAAGGCCGACCTCTACTGTATCCATATCTCGTTCTGTTTTGAATATTGCGTGGAGGCAAATTTAGAGCTCTATCAACACAATCCCGTATGTTTGAAGCGAAAATCGCAGTTCCATCTTTGGATAGATGATAGCCGTCATGATCTAAATATCGGTTAATGGCCTGTCCCTTGTATGCCATGTTGCTATTGTCACAAAAGTAGACGGATTCATCATTTCTCAGCTTTGTTTTCAGCATGATACTTATAAGTTGTCCATTGGCATTATGTTCTTCTGAGTCATTTCTTGGCGTTGGCAGTGAAATCACTATTTTGACATCTTGAAATTGGTCATGAATGTTTTGACAGATCCTTGCCATTCTATCAACACAGTTAGTCGGACTTTCATTCTTCAGCTCGTTTGTCAGGGAATGTAGCACTATAATATTTGGTTTGTTTTGTAGCTTTTGTAGTTCTTTTTCTGTGTCATCCAACGTGTACGCAATAGTTTTATGGACATCATAGTCTGGTGAGATTCTTGGGTCTATCCTATCGATGTTAGATGTACCGATTAGTGTTACTAGTGGTTTCGTGTTTTGCCTAGTATGTGTATTAGGCCCAGGTACTGGCTGAAATGCTACACTATCATCTCGACTAGCATGTAGTTTCATAGAGAGTATTTCTTGTTCCTTCTGTTCAATATCTTTGCGAATATCAGAATATGACGATTCTAATTGTTCGATTTTACTCTTCCTGCTTTCTAACTCATTATTGATTTTTTCTATATCTGCTTGGAGTTTACCAATTTTGTCACTTTGGGAGTTGTTTTTCTGTGTGAGCAGTTCACATCTAGATTCTAGTTTTGATTTCAATAGTTCTTGTTCCAGAGAAGCTTCGTGATTCATATGTTTAATTTTGTATTTTAATTCACTATTTTCTTTCTCTAAGTTTGATTTCATGTTTATAGCATCTTCTACTCTGTCCATCATTTTCGAGAACCTTTCTTCATTTGTTTGTATTGTTTGTTTGTATGCCATATCCATAGAGTTCATTTTTGCAATTAACATGTCAGTTTGTTGTTTACAAATCTTGTCCAGTGCATTGGTAAAGTGTCTTTCCATGCACATCATAAAATTTTCCATGTTATTGTTTTTGTCGACAGATACTAGATCACTTTTTTCGTCAGTATTTTGCTGCTTATCTACCATATCTTTGCCATGCGTTGTTTTAATCATAGTTTCATCTACTGGACTAACATCATTGCATAAAATAGTTTCATGTAGTTCACTATTGTCACTTGTCATGCTTGTAATAGAAAGGTTGTCTGGGATTTCATTGTCCAAAGGATTGTCACATGGGTTTTCATTTATCACACATTGTACTAATTCCTGCAGTTTAGGGAAGTCATACTTAGTGAAATTATCTTTGTGTATCCCCTGTACTTGTAGAATTCCAGTACTGATATGAAAAGTAATCTTATACATGAGGGGAATGTCAGATTTTGAAATATTAATACAAATGGTCTTTTTGCCTTCTGTGTTTCTGGGCCAATATTTGGGATCATCATACCACTGGACTGTGTATTGATCAGTGTTGCCATAAAACTCATAGTAGAGGATTGATAATCCTCTGATGTAGTGGGGAATTTTTTCTGCAGGAATCTTGGTAGCAACCATGTTTGCCTTTGGTGCATACACACTTTCATCAATCTGTTCAAATTGCAGGTCTTTAGCTTTCGCTTGTGTAGATTTGGTGAGTTTTTTTGGTAGACATTCTTGAGGATAGTCTCGAAATACACTATCGAGAGATAGGTCAAACTTGTTTGGGTCAATGGTTTCTACTGCGGGTCGTTGATCGGCCATTTTTGTATATTTTTATGTTATATTTTTATGTTATAATTGAATGTTATAATTGAATATAATTTTATGTTATAATTGAATAATTAATTTGACATGACACCGCTTAGATTGTTATACTTCGCAACTATTAATTATAAATGAAATCTTATCAAATTAATAAATGGTATGACAACGAAATAATGACAAATTTAAGAAATAATGCTTACAAGCTTCGGATCATAACTTTTAACTCCATAGCTTTGGACTTTAAGAGTCAGAAACACTTTTGAAGTAAAAGAAGATCTTTCTTAATTTATCAAAATGTAATTATCTCCCTTGATAATAAACGGTGCTTGGTTAAAAATAAATCCTACTGCAGTTGCGTTAATTAAAAAGTTATTTCCAATTTTGAATAAGGAAAATTCTAAAGTAATTAAAGCTTAATAAAATTACGCATAAAATTAATCAATAAGAATATTTGTGCGAGATCTCAAACAGACAATTAATAAAATTAAAAACATTTAATTATGTACAAAAATAAATGCATCGCAAAAGTTGCTAATTTATAACAAGTTATTAAATGCTATTTTAAAAGATACAAATAACTGACCTGTAATATATAGAAATAAAGATCTAAAAATAAACTTTTATTTATGGCTCTGGATCCGCATGTATGATGCGCGATCCAGGCCGACATGCCTTTTTATAGGAGATTAAGGAATTTAATTTATTAACCAATGAAAAATAAAAATCAATCAATTTTGCGGAATAATTTACTTGTAGATTTTCAAGATTTCAAGATTTTATTTACTCTCAGACAGAATACACTGTAACAAGAGGCAAATACAACATATATACAAATTTAAATGGCTTGACAAGACAATGAACGTATTTACACATGATATCAGAACATATATAATCAATCAACTGCAACATAACAAACATACATTTATAAGCACGTGCATGGCGAATTATAATATAAACTATAATTTAAGCGGAATATACTTTCAAATGCAGGTATGTTTCATATGTATTATAAAAATAATAATATAGTTTAAAGCAAATTAGATAGTTTTTGTGTAAATAATGAAATATTGTTGAGAACAATCGTGTTACAATATTTGATCATACCACTCATTTTTTCAACACTTGGATTTAGTCTGTAGTATTTTGGAACATATTTAAGTCTAAGTTTTGTTACATTTTCACAAGAACAGATAAAGAAATAATGATATTCATTCCCTATATCAGAATTATTACATAATGGGCAGGTCCTTTCATTTCTTGGAACATTGCTCCATCTGCCTGTTTCAATTGGTATATTTATATTAGAACACCTAATTTTGGTAACATATATACGTCTACTTTTTCTCAGTTTTATCAAATAGTTCTCTAGACCAAAATCAGTTTTAAATAATCCATAAAATAAGGCACCCCTAGAAGAATTTTGTATATCACTATGCCATTTTTGTATATATTGATCACACAAAATCTGTTTAACAAAATATCTAATATCTTCTTTGCTCAATGCATATTGACCCTCAAAAATATAGCTAAGGCCTAGTGAGTCAAAAATAGATTTTATGAATGTTGCCCATTTAAATGAGATAATATTATCTTTCTGTAAATTAAACATAAGCTTATACATTTTACCAGACAGCTTTTCATCATTAGTAACCAATCTAGACCAGAAATTCAGAATTCGAGTCTTTGCATGTATTTCTAACGGATATCTTCCCGTTTCTCCGTAAACCATGAAATTTGGAGTACTAGTTCTGACTCCAAGTATAGACTTCAAAAACTTCAAATGAACTTTTTCTATCAAATCAAAGTTCTCAAATCCCCATATCTCGCATGAATATAATAATATAGGCGCCACGAGGGCATCAAATAACTTGAACTGTAAATCAACAGGAATAGAAAGATGTCTGATCTTTTTAGTCAATGCAAAAACTGCCTTCTGAGCTTGGCCTATTAGTTTTTTCTTTGCTACAGTAAATTTACCATTATAGTTAAACAAAATACCTAAATACGTATAAGAGTCTACAATCTCAAGATTCGTATCATATAACTTAAAGTGCAAAGCTTGTTTACATTTTCTCTTTGAGAATATAAGAACTTTAGTTTTACTGGTGTTAACACTCAGTTTCCAGTTATCACAATATTCTTCAAATATTTTTAAAGTGTTTTGTAACTCTGCAGCTGATTCGGCCAATAAAATGGTGTCATCTGCATATAATAATAGAAATAATAACAAATATGTATTAATATTTTCAAGACAATATGTGGCCACTGTTTCAAGCCCATTAATATTCTTATCAGCTAAAAATGTCTCTAAATCTGCTAGGAATATCGAAAAAAGTAGCGGAGATAAATTCTCTCCCTGTCTTACACCAATATCACAGTTAAAAAAGCCAGACATTGCATTACCTTGTCTAACACATGATTTAATATTATTGTACATATTATATATAACTTTCAAAATCTTTCCCATAATATTATTTTTTATCATTTTTTGCCACAATCCAACTCGCCAAACAGTATCAAAAGCTTTCCGAAAATCTACATAAGTACAGTATAATTTTTTCCCTTGAGACAGATATAAGTCTATGAGCATGTGTAAACAAAAAATGTTATCTAATGTGGAATATCCTTTTCTAAAACCTGCTTGTGCATCTGGTATCATATTAACAAAATCAGCAAGATTTGACAGTCTACTATTTAATATAGAAGTAAATACTTTCCCCAAAGTAGAAACAAGAGTGATACCCCTATAGGAATCGGGGTCACTAGGGTCCCCCTTATTCTTATAAATGGGTAATATAATGCCAATATTCCAAAGCTCTGGGATACAGCCAGTATCTAAGACCATGTTAAATAGCTTTACATATAAGTGTAAAAATAAGTGAATAGTAGACTTAATTTGTTCATTAACAACATTATCAAAACCTGGAGCTTTACCATTTTTTAGCTCTTTAACACTTTTTGAGACTTCCTCCTCTGTAATAGGACCATTAAGCATCTCATTAATTACATCATTATCAATGTTTGTAATATCAAAATCATGTGTAACATCATTATCAGACTCATTCAGTTGTTTGAAATATTCATATAGCTCATCAATTGGAATACTATTATCAGCTTTTTTATCATCACAATTTAACTTATTTAAAATCTTCCATAACTCTTGTGGAGACGAGTTAGACATGGATCGCAACTCATTTTCATTTAAATTGATAATCTAAAAAAGCTTTATTCAGCTCAGTCTTGTACGCTTTACTTGCCAATTTTAGCGCACGTTTACTATCATCTGATTTATGTAGATTGTTATACTTTTTAGCATTATGAAATTCAGCTCGTTTTTGACGACATACGTCAGTAAACCATGGTTTATCTATTCTTTTTCTATTTATTTTACATGTATGATTAGGTTTACTACCGAATGTCGACTCAGCTGAACTGTTAAATGTCTTACAAAATAAGTTTAAGAAATTGTCGAGGTCCATTTGAAATGAATTACATATTACTATGTAAGAACTTATTTTCACGGGGGACTGATTTGTGTAAAAGGCCTATAATCCAAAACCCTTAACAGACGGTTTAAGTAAGAGATAAAGGAATTAGTACAATAGCCAAATTAGCATGTCATATTTTTGAGACACTTTTCACAGGAAGGATTAATTGAATAATAACAAGTTCTTTTTGAAGAAATGCCGAAACAGGTCCCCGACTAATAGTTTTATGTTTGACACTTAATGCTTTAAAAGAAACGTAGACAAAAATAAAGAAAATGAGCAAATAAAAGGAAAAACTAAATCTTAAACTAAATCTTAAAAGTTAAAATCAATATTATATACAAAATAGCTTGAAAATGACAAAACGTGTAAACTGAAATAAGAGTGTTACAACGTCACCAAACTTAGGCCAGAAAAGACATTTTATCATTAAAAAGTTTTATCAATGTAAAAGTATTAAAATAAATCAGAAATTAAATTCAAAACATAAAAATAACTATTTACAAAATTTTAAAGAAAAACACACTATAACAATAGAGTTTGAATACACATAATTGAAAGGCCGTCTAAAATCCAGCATTTAAAAACGCTATAAATGCATGAATGCTTTTATAGCTGTTTTTTATTGCTGTTTTCCGTTGTGATTTTTAGCCGGGGTAATCGCTAGCGATTAGCCACGGCTATAGCTACGATAGCCTTTCGGTTAGCTGTCAAATGGTTTTTCCGGCGGTTCACCAAAAACTTATTAAAATATCATTACACGCTTGCAATATAGCTCTTTTCCAATTCTGTTTTTTTTTCGTCGCTTTACTCTCAACTATATTTTAAAACTTATTTATTTAGTTTTCAAATTTTGTACAAGTATGTAAGACGCCTATCTGATGCGATAGCATAAAATGATTAATAAAGAATACAAAAGCGGATTGATACTTTGGGAGTGTTTCGTCGATCTCATTAGTGATGTCATATTCACTAATTTGCATCTCATTAAGTGTCAAACTGGATGGCAATACACAGTGCAATAAACAATCATCGATGGACAGGATAATTTACCCAAAGTTCAAATCCTCATAACTTTTTTATTTGATCAGATAAAATGGTTCTGTAAACTGTTCTTTGAGTAAGAATCTATTCATATTTACCATAATTGATTTTGAAAATAAGGCCTAAATATAAATATACTGTAAAATTGTTTTTTCTGGACCAAGTAATTTTTCATTGAAAATTTTTAATCAATCAAATTTCTATCTTTAGAACCACTGAATATATATTTATTTTCAAGATGCAAAACACAAACGATCGTTTTCTGAAAATTGTAGAACCAAAAAAATAACCGCAATGTTTTAAGAGTTAGTTGAGGCAAATAGTTTTACACAAGAAATTAAGTTGAAGTGGGCCAGCCAATTGTTATAAAGCTTTAATATGATGATTATATCCACTGGAGGAAGATTGGGGTTTGTGGCCAAAATAGGCTCAAATTGGTGTATTGACAAAACGGCTGTAGAACTTTTATTATTCATTCAATCTTGAAAATTCTTTTTATTGAACTCCTCATTAATTTTTTTCAACTTAATATGTCAATAGTTTTCATATATGATTTCACCGTTACATTGCTACAGGGGACCAAAGACAGGCCACGCCTATAAAATCAACTTGTTCGATTTTCAAAATCTTTTCTTTTATTGAAATCCTTGTGAAAATTCCTTTTACAAAAAAGTAGCTTTTTATTTTTATTTTTTGCTACACATGAACAATTTAAAATTTGTAGATTACCCCGGCTACCAGTACTTTCAGTACTTTGATTTGTATTGCTGTTTGTTTATGTTTGTTGTGTCGCGTACACTTATTCCACATCTCAATATCGTATATTTATTGAGGATAAAAATATTAAATACTTCTTACCATAAAACCTTAAGTTTTTTATTGAGCGAAATAAAGTAAAACAAGTGATGAAAGTTTATACATTAGATTTAAAATAATTTATTGGCAGCGTTTACAAAGTGATGCATTTTGCACGTTAAAGGAACACGACCACGGAGATCCAAAATATATCTATTTGATATTTCCCCATGATTTTCATTTTTATTAGCCTACACAAATTTTGTAGGGGCTGATCTTTAGTCAGACTGCTCATTATTTAGGTTAAATAAGTAGCTGAAAATTAATAAAAATACCAAGGCGGGTTCTATACTACTTTGTTTAACTTTTGTGTCGATTAATGCATATATCATGGAATCGCCGTTATTGTACCATTTTTTTTAACCAAGTAACTAAACTAGACCTTCATGATTTGACAATGTTACCGAGTATACCAATGTAGATGTCAATAAACTGTTGTTAATTTCTTAATGCTGTAAATACATATTTCAAAAAGATACCTCTCATCAGTAGCATTAGAATCAAAGTAATTGAAAGACCGAAAACCCAATTTCGATTTATTACCAGTAGCAATCGATCACAATCATTTTATTTAGATTGGTGGATCATTCAAACAATTTGAATTTAAATTATTGAAAAATATTCAATTTTTACATGAGAAAACATATTTTTTGTTTTTTGTAAACTCCGTTTGGCAGCTGTGAATCAAGTGAAAAAAATCACTAAAATTTGAATTACAAATGATACCAAAAACAAGTAGATGAATAATAAGAGAAAGGTCGTGTCGCGTACACTATTCCACAACTCATTATCTTAAAATCTAAAAAAATAAGTTTTCTAATTTCATATATGTTTATGTATAAAAGGGGATTTTAGTCAATTTCCATCAGTTTTGTGATTAAAATATTCTCAAGTACATTGTAGTTGTCTGATATTTATTAGTATCACTCTGCAATAGTTTGTATTATGGAAAGCAAAAACATAAAAATGTGATTTTTGTTTTACCTAAAAAGTGCCATAACACCTAAATGGGGCCATATGACAACTGCAATTCTATGACTTTTGTAAAGCTGAGTTATAAGGCTGAAAAGGGGGTTCTATCGCAACGTTCTATTACTAAGCAACGGTGGTCTTGATATCTAAGTATTTTTTTGTAAAGAGGTTTCAGTACCTCCTTGCAATAGCGCTACTGTCATGTTGCCAAAACAAGAGGCAGTCGATCACCTGACGCCAATGACTGGTGGAATGACAACATTTTGGGCATCTCAGGCAAAAAAAACCCCAAGGCTCTTGTAGATTGCAAATAGCCAAACAGAAGCTTTTCTTTTCTGACAATGTTGTATATCTCAATGAGCTAAACAATTCTCCAATGCGTTAGCTAGTCATGACTCTTCGGGTCAAGTGAGTTAAGAAAAAAAAACCAACAACTGTTTTTACTTTGTATCATTTCAATATATGATAGCGCTCATGTGTGTGCGTTTCATGCATATATTCTCCATAGTCATTTGTAAATCTAAGTGACTGAGATGCACACCACTGGATACACATGGTGGTCAGTTTTAATGATGGAGGAAACCGGAGTACTTGGTACTTAGAGACAAGAGTTAACATTAAAGTGTTTCTCGCCTGCTGCTACCATCAAATTTACATACGTATTTCACTGTTGTCTATTCATTCACTATTTTTTTTAAATTAATTGTCGAATGAATGAAAGCTATCAAAGTCGCTTTACTGAATATCAACATCCAAGGTCAAACGATGAGGATGAAGCTGTAACAGTCTAGAACTGATGAATTAACATAAATTAATATTAATAAAAGCTAGAATTCATAGTTCAGCTCAATAAAATTTAAACATTGCTATTTTATTAATTTGAAAATTGTCAAGGTCATTCAACCGGAAAATCAAGTTCAATGTCAAAAGAAAGGGATGCAACTCGGCTAAGCTTGCATACAAAGTTTTATTGACCTAAGACTTATTATTCTTGAAGTATAGAGGTGCTCATAAAACCTTATTTACATAAAAGTTAATGCTACTGCCAATAAATTCACACCAATGTCACGCCCAGCTCCTCAGGCCAGACAAAAATTATCCAACTTTAGCACGACAACAATTACCCAAATTTAGCAGTTAACTGAAAACCCTATTTTCATACAGGCATCGAAGCTGGGATTTTTCGGGTAAATTTCAAAGTGTGAATACACACCTGCACATGTAATTTACTAGTGATTGATAGTGTGGTGTGAAACCAAGGCCTGAGACCATTTACCACCTAAGCACCAGATTTAAGCCAGTGCCTGAGACCAGTTGGCCACCTAAGCACCAGATTTAAGCCAGTGCCTGAGACCAGTTGGCCACCTAAGCACCAGATTTAAGCCAGTGCCTGAGACCAGTTGGCCACCTAAGCACCAGATTTAAGCCAGTGCCTGAGACCAGTTGGCCACCTAAGCACCAGATTAAAGCCAGTACCCGAGACCACTTGGTCACAAAGACACCAAATTAAAGCCAGTACCTGAGACCACTTGGTCACCAAGACACCAGATTAAAGCCAGTACCTGAGGCCACTTAGTCACAAAAACACCAGATTAAAGCCAGTACCTGAAACCACTTTGTCACCAAGACACCAGATTTTAGCCAGTGCTTGAGACCACTTGGTCACCAAGACACCAGATTTTAGCCATTACCTGAGACCACTTGGTCACCAAGACACCAGATTTAAGCAGGTGCCTGAAACCACTTGGTTACCAAGACACCAGATTAAAGCCAGTGTCAGGGACCACTTTGTCACAAAGACACAAGATTAAGGCCAGTGCTTGAGACCACTTGGTCGCCAAGACATAAGATTTTAGCCAGTGCTTGAGACCACTTGGTCGCCAAGACATCAGATTTAAGCCAGTGCTTGAGACCACTTGGTTGCCAAGACATTAGATTTAAGCCAGTGCCTGAGGCAACTTGGTCACCAAAACACCAGATTAAAGCCAGTACCTGAGACCACTTAGTCACCAAGACACCAGATTTAAGCCAGAATCCGAGATCACTTGGTCACCAAGACACCAGATTAAAGCCAGTACCTGAGACCACTTTGTCACCAAGACACCAGATTTAAGCCAGTATCCGAGATCACTTGGTCACCAAGACACCAGATTATCACTTGGTCACCAAGACACCAGATTAAAGCCAGTACCTGAAACCACTTTGTCACCAAGACACCAGATTTAAGCCAGTGCCTGAGACCACTTGGTCACCAAGACACCAGATTTTAGCCAGTGCCAGGGACCACTTGGTCACCAAGACATCAGATTTAAGCCAGTACCTGAAACCACTTGGTCACAAAGACACCAGATTTAAGCCAGTACCTGAGACCACTTGGTCACCAAGACACCAGATTAAAGCCAGTATCTGAGACCACTTGGTCACAAAGACACCAGATTTAAGCCAGTACCTGAAACCACTTTGTCACCAAGACATCAGATTTTAGCCAGTGTCTGAGGCCACTTGGTCACTAAGACACCAGATTAAAGCCAGTAACTGAAACCACTTTGTCACCAAGACATCAGATTTTAGCCAGTGCTTGAGACCACTTGGTCGCCAAGACACAAGATACCAGATTAAAGCCAGTGCTGAAGACCACTTGGTCACCAAGACACAAGACACCAGATTTAAGAAAAACAACACTTTTAAAAAGAACATATTTATTTATACAAAACAGAATCTGCCAATAACAATGGACAATGGAACATCACAATTTTGTCAATGGAGGATGCAACACAGAATAAATTCAGGATAAAAGTGAAGCTAGAAGATGTACCCAAATAGACTTATAAATTTTCCTAAAATAGATCTCTTTTACCTTCTTCATGGGAAAGACTCAAAAGGAAAAAATCTCAAAGAAAACACTTTAACTGGTGGCTAAAATGGAAGATTTTTCTTGAAAATTTAAGACAAGCTCAGAATTAAACATGATGCCTTCTTAATAAAGAGGATCTCAAAGTATAAAATGACTTTGGCCTAACAGAATAGGCAAACTCCTATCACTTTTTGGTAATATAACAACTTCTATCGTATTTAATTAAAACAATCTGAAAAACTTTAAATGAAAATATGCAAATGTAATAAAATGGTCTGAGGGGGTACCCCATTGGAGCCCCACTTAATAAAAAAACCTGAATTTGACAATTATATGATATAAACATGTTTTTTGGCAATGATGATTGGTGAACACGATTTTGTTGGCTTTATTTGGCAAGTCTGAGTGGAATCAGAATGTGTTTGTCAAAAGCTCACTAAAACTAATATTAATTGTTCACATGTTAAAAAATTTCTATGTGTTGAACCATAAAGTGGTAAATTTCACTGGAAAAGCCCTCATTTGAGTTACAAACATCAAAACAGATTGTAATTATCAGTTCTTAAAAAAATATACTTTAAAAAAAAAGTCTTTTAAAAATGTTAGAATTGATATGTTTACTTTTCATTGATACTTTTAAACACATTTACAAACATTGGGGAACTTTAAAATTTTAGAATATAATTGAGAACTTTACAAACGACTTGACAAGAACTGTTTTTCAGTGGTTTAAAGTAAACTGTGGTTCCATTATTATTCATGGGGTACCAATTTTCATGGTTGGCAGTCAACAATACACCAAAATAGTCTTGAAAAAACATGTAAAAACAAACCAAAGTGCTGAATTTCTGGTGAATAATTATTTAAAATTTGAAACCATGGAAATTAATACTCTGAATATAAATAAAGTTAAAGTATATGTAGAAGGCCATTATAAAATAAATTCCTCAATCCTAATCCCAATTTCTTTAAAATATGGAGCTGGTGGGCAAATTCTATTTTTCATTTTTTTTAAATTCGTTTTGATCAAATGGTCATTTTAAAGGAAATTGACCCAAAATGAACAGAATTTGCCAAAAATCAAAATATTTTTTTCTTAGGCAGCTGAAAGATCAAGGCCGGAGGTGATGAGAATTTAGGATTTTTTTTTAATTTGGCCGAATGACACAATATAACATTGACTAACAATGACTAGAAACAAACAAAAATATGCCACAATACAACAAATTTGTAAAAGTTTCAAGTTAATAGATAATAATTACCCTTTTTTTGATAGCAGACTAGCTTAAAATACCAAACGTTTGTAAAATATTCATCCTACAATTGCTAATAAATACCCCTTTTTATGAACATGACTAGCTTAGAATACCAAACATTTGTAAAATATTCATTCTGCCTGACAAATACATGTACAATAGTATAAATTCATAAAATTTGTCGGTATAAAATTAAAGTCCAACATAAAATTGCATTGCTATTTTGCTTCATCACATATATGCAAACATAAACTTTATAGACAACCAGGTATTTACAAAAACATTAGGATTATACCAGTTTATCACTAAAAAATCTTTCAATGTCAAAAATGGCTGTATTTTGTTACACAGGAAGTATGCAAGCAATAGACCTAGCTGAAATGGAATGCCACATCATGGAACCTTATTCTGATAAAGTTTACCAAAAAATAAAGGGGCTGTGATTAGTAGTCACTAAGATAACTGTTTTTCTTAATGCCCGCCTGCCACCATCCCCCGCCCAACATTTACCATTTAATAACCTCAATTTTTTCCACTACGTGAAATCCAGTCAAAAATTGCATTGCTACTTTGCCTTATCACATAAATGCAAATATAAACTATAAAAACAACAAGGTATTTACAAAACATTAGGGTTTACCACTTAAAAATGGGGAAGGGGTTGAACATATTATATTGTGAAAGTACTAATTTTTTTTTGCTCAACCAATTAAGGTGGTTTTCGTGGGACAGCAAACTATGATATTCAATTTACTAAACAAATAAGAAAATTTGACATTTGATTATTAAATTGGTTAAAACCATGAGTTCTTGAATCCACAAAAATGCATTTATGCCCTATGCAAGAATTCAAGTACTTTCACAATATAAAAACAACAAAATATTTACATATAACAATTACAACAAAATATAACTGGGGATATAGGTGAACTTACTATCCTTTGTGTTTTCATTAAAAAAGGGCAGGTAACAAAATCTTAAACATGTTTACAAATAATATACATGTTATAGGGGATATATTTGTAAAAACTTACAGGTCACTTAAATTGGAGGGAGGCTAAATAATAAAATTTCAAACAAGGTATTACAAAAATATAATAGTGATTTAAGTTAAATATCTTCTATGTTATCACTAACACAAAAAGGGGGGAGGTAAACATATACGGTAATAGATTATATTATACATTTATTGGTTTATATTTTACAGGGAGTATCACTTAAGCTAAAGGAAAGGGGAACGTATATTCCATCTGGGACCAGTTGGCCGTCCATAAGAGAATGTTTGAGTTATTCACCCTTTAAAATGCACATATAAGTTAAATGAGAAAGTTCTATTTTCATCTTCCTTAAACTTCTGTAAGAGCTTGAAAACTCCTGTAAGAGCTCCATGCATATTTGTTTTACATGTGCCAAATTTTTCTGAATACATGAACATTTACTATTGTTAAGTTATAAACCATAAATTTATAAGGCATAAATGATATCATCACAAACTATTTCTTTGTAACATAACATTAAACTGAACCAATAGTGAATTGAAATGAGACAAAAAACGAATAGTACATAGATTATTTCAAGTTTCTTCAATATTCAATATTTCAAGTCACTTAAATCTGTTTATAAGAAAAATGTTCTCTTGAAAGAAAACAAAAGATACACATCCTTTATTTTCTTTACATTAATTTCATAATAATAATATGCTATGGATTAGTAAATTTTTTTTTAGATTGGGTTTGTAAAATTTAAATCCCTGATTTTACTCTATAAAATTATTGCAGTATCGAATTACATAGTAAATCATGTGATGTTTAACAGTTTTCAAGATAAAGTCCAAAAACTGTGAAAATGGTTCAACATGTTTGTAAAAATAGCACAAATATTCAAACTTATTAAAAAGAGTGGGTCTGTTTACAAAAACAGATACAATTACAAATTGTATACTAATCAAATTCAGTGATACTCAGCAAATTTTGGCTGATAGCTTCTTTATCTCGAAAATAAGAAAAACTTTTGCATATAATGACATAAATGATACAAAATGAAAAAAAAGTTCCATTAAAATGAAACACAATAAAGTAGACTTTATAACAAGAAATTACAACTCTTGCAAACAATAATCACCAATGGTTAATACCAACACAACATATAAACATAATATAATCACAACAATAGTGTAGAATGCTTTTATCAAGTGAGGGATGTTCAATTCAAACATGTCAGATACCCAACAAAGGCACATTTAAGAGGCCACTATGCCACTATTGGTGGTAGGCGTGTTTTTGATAGACGTATAAATGAAATACTCACGGTAAATTCATTTATTTTCGTTACCAGTTTTCATGGTTTGATTAAAATTGACAAATTTGTGGATTCTTAAATTTGTGGTTCAAAAAATCTGCAGCATATGTATCAATGTTAAATTTCATTTCAGTGGAGTATTAAATTTCATGGGCCAATGTCACCCACGAAAAATTGATACCCCACGAATAATAACGAAACAACAGTACAGTATTTCAAAATTTGCATCTGTGGGTGGTCATTTAGAAAGTGCCTCACGAGGGTACATAATATGTTTAAATTGGACAAACCTGATTTTTTTTTTTAATAATAATTGTGATCTTTTTGGTAACTTTATAAACTTAAACGTTCATATAACCTTATAAACATACAAAGTACATGTATAATTGCCCATGATACAAACACAGACAATTTTTGTTAACATTAATTTAACCTTAACTTTAAATATAAAGTTACAGTTCAGAAAATGTTCATTTTAACATTAAACATTGGAATTTTTTCAAACCAAATAATAAATGTTCAAAGTTTAATGGTGAATAAAGATTAATTAATGTCAAGTAAAATTGCCTGATTAACAAAAATACAATTCTTAAGTTATATACAATACAAAAAATCACAGTTTAGACATAGACAAATAATCCTGGATATGTTTATATATATCACACAGCCGACTCAGACTGGATTATCGAGGACAGGACACCTGATTCATCTCTTAAAACATCCCCTCCACCATGACTCTTGTGACGATGCTTCAACTTCCTGTTCCAATGATCTGACTCATTGAAATGTTTATCTGAGTCTCCATCATCTAGATGCTTAGCCTCACTGTGAGGTTTGAACGGTCTCTGTTCCTGATTCATCTTATCCACTGATGATAACGAGGTCATCACATCTCTTACCTAAAATAGCCAAATAGTATGACATAGACATTCCCTTAAAACAGCCCAAGAAGATACGTGTCATACATGTTATTTTCCTGTCGGGAGACAAAATCTCCCGACTTTTTGAACCATCTCTAGATTTTTTGTGCGATCTCCCACTTTTCAAGACATGACAAATTTTTGTTATATAGACATTTTAATTCTTCAGTCGTAATAAATTTCCGGTGTTTAAGGGGTTTGTCAATTAGTGGACGTTATTTCACAGGTAAAAGTTGGCAAAACCAATGAACCAGATTTACTGCTTTAATTGACCTTAGTAATTGTATAAACAGTTGAAGATTAATCTGTGAAGCCAGGTGTACTTGACACATGAAAGTGCCCCAATTAACTTGAAATGCAATTGTAAAGAGTCTTGAGGGCTATTCCAGAATTAATTGTATGGCACTGTAATTAAAATTGTATGGGTGGTGGTATTTTTAGATATTTCTCAAATTTAACATATAGGGAAAAAAAAGATATTTTGTTAATGGGTATAAAAAAAGTGCCTTCCGACCCCCCATACATTTATTTCTGGAATAGACCTGAAA